>BTCW01000018.1:51336018-56336018 GCA_033239725.1 Echinochloa phyllopogon | reverse complement strand
AAAAAGACTAAAATGCTCCTAGCTTTGGTTATTAAGGAGCGTGGCGGCACCATTGATTCAAGAGCAAAAAACAGTGAGTGACTTAGGGCAGTCCCAACCCTCCATGGAGGATGGTTTTCATAGCATTAATTAGGCTGTCACATAGGACTTTTTGCTTGTGTGACACTATTAAATAAGAGAGAGAATGGAAAGAGGAAGAAACTGGGTCTCATGCAAGACTCAGTGTCGACACGAGAACTTATGCACAGGACACTACCAAAGTTTGCATTGGGAGATAATAGTGTCTTCATGATAGAAAAAGAACCAGCATGATGGGTAGAGAGAAAAGATGATGAATTTATTAATGATCCATCCTAAGAAATCATGGGTTGGAGAATGTAGTGTCTAAGGTGATGTCTCGCTAACATGTCAGTATGGACACTACTCATAGACACGATGGGTTGGGACTGCTTTTAGCTTTTAGAGCTTCTGGTCGCCTACATGCCGGGTTAATTCGCACCGTCCAGTCGTCCTGCTGACACCACTCACACTCCTCGATTCTATCAACAACAAATCCCCAGTTGTGAGAACAATGTTGTGCTATACAGGGATATGTATAGTTAGTCAGAGAGGGGCATTTGCGTCAGTTGAACGAATTTCGTCGTGTCTGGTAATCCAGTGCAAGGTTATATGTTTGACCAACACATTTAATGTACATATCATTTCTTTTAGTGGCAAATTTAAAATAACTATTCAAAACAGTGGAAAATGTGAAATTGTCCTATTTATCAAACGTAGCAAAATCATAGTTTTTATAAGCCATTTTACAGAAAACTACTCATACAAATTTCAAATATTCAAACTTAGCATATAAAAAATATTTCTAATTAACGGCTAAAGTTTACAACAGTTTATCGCATGCAACCTAAAAATGTTGCTTATATGTAACTAAGCGGAAAAACCTTTCACGTTTTCTATGTACCAAATGCATAACGAATATTTTTTTTGTGTGTGATCAGTCCTTGTTTAGGAGCGTAAGGATGAGGGTGGTGTCCTTGCAATGTGCCTTTGTTAATTTTATTTAAAATCAATGCAGTATTTTTCTAATGACGCTAGGATGTGTGAGAACATGTCTTGATTGATCCTTCACCAAGTCGATCTCATGAGCACCTTCCATCCGAGGTTCTTTCTTAAGTTCATCCTATTTCTAGTTTTTCTCTCTAAAATATATGAAACTGGTAGCAAAATCTTGATCTTCTCTTTGATGGATCTCCTAGCTAGTTATTCAGCATGCCCATGTAAGCATGGTTAGAGTATTTCAGGTAGTCCCCCAAAAAATATTTCACAAGAACTTGCTAATGTTGATGACCTAATATTTCTTTTGTGGTTATTGGGGGCTGCTTTTACTGTCCTCAATAATCTCATGCAAATCCAACTATCTTATTGGAAGAGTTTCAACTCCCCCCCCCCCCCCCCCCTAAAGAGATTTTTTGCTGAAGTATTATTTTTACATTAATTTTCCCTTAGATCCAGAAATGGGATCCGCCGGAGATACTCTTATAGCTCTTTAAAGCCACTTGATTACACAAGAATCTATCACTATTCACTAGCTAGTAAAAAAACAAGAAATAAGAGAAACGAAAACACCTACAAACCGCGCCGATCGTAAACTCGTCTGTGTAGATTGTAGAAAACGTTGCAAGGCGACCACATACATGTTGAGTCACAAGAGAAAGGGCTTCCTATAGATGTCGAACGTTTCCGAAGCGCACAGCTGCGGCTCCTGCATGCGAAGCCAATCCAAGTCAAGCAGGGATCAGCACAGGCCCGTATCGGATCAGGCGTATCAATGCGCATTTGTTTCCTTTACACGATTATTATCATCGACCGAGATTAATTACCTGCGCGCAGCTGAAGGTGATGACCCGTCGGAAGAAGGTGCCGATGGGCCCGGGGATGCCGAACTCCCCGCCGTTGTCGCGGATGGTGGCCCTCATCGCCGTCAGCAGGCGTCCGTAGGTGGTGCCCGGCTCCAACTCCACCGCCTTGATGAAGCTGTACGTCATGGCGCCCGTCGAGGTAGAGCCCGTGAACGCCTGCAGATCGGAGAATTGAGCTAGCAAGGGCAGCAAGGCTTTCCGAACACTGGCCGGCCAGCAGGTAGCCGGGTCTCACTCACCGTGGTGTCTTGCGAGGTCTGGCTGTCGCCGCAGCCGCTGATGGAGATGGCGAGGCCGCCGCTGGTGCATTTCTGCTCGCTGGAGAAGCGGGTCTGCTGGTTCTCCCATTGCCAGTACCCGGTCCTGGAGAGGCGGCAGAGGTAGGGGAGGTCGAGGATGGTGCCGCTGTGGCAGGTGTCGACGATGGCGTGGAGCTTCACGCCCCTGCCGAGCGGCCGCACGATGGTGGCGTTGATCTCGTCGTCGAGGATGACGCCGCCGCGGGGGTCCTCGAAGTCCACCGGGCACAGCGCCTCGTCGTAGCCGTCCGCCTCGTCGCCGTTGGTGTCCAGCTTCTGCACGCCGTGCCCGGAGAAGTGGAACAGCAGGGAGTCCCCGGCGGTGGCGCCGTCCACCAGCCACCGCATGGCGCGCATCAGGTTCTCCCGCGTCGGCACCCGGGACGGGTCCCTGTCCTCCTCTGCCATGTCATGATATATCATATCACCCAACAACGCAAACCAAATCAACTCCAATCAGATCGAATTCAGAAACGATCTCTGCAGGTTGTTGCTGGTATTTGCGTGCGTACGTGTGAGGACGAGGATGCAGTCGGCCGGGAAGCCGAAGCGCTCGCGGAGGAGGAAGAGCATGCAGTTGACGTCGTTGACGGCGCCCTTGAGCTCGTACTTGGAGCCGGCGTAGCTGATGCCGACGAGGAGCGCGCGCTTCTTGCAGCCGCGGGCGCGGGGGTGGGTCGCACCGGGCACCAGCTGGGAGAAGGAGCCCGACGAGGACAGCGCCGGCGCCGGTGGCGCCTGCGGCGAGAAGGCGTTCATGAGGCCCTTGATGAAGCCCACGGCGGCGTGGTGCAGGCCGTGCGGGCGGCGCTCCACGCGCGTGACGGCGTGGCAGAGCGCGCACCGCACGGACCGCGCCCCGGGGGCCACGGACAGGTACGCGCCGCAGCGGGCGCACCACGTCGTCCGCGCCGCCGGCCGCGCGCTCGCCATTGCTGCCGGCACGCCGCCGCGGCTGCCTAGTCTCTTTCTCCGAGCGGACGACGCGTCGGACGTACACGTGGGAGGCAGCGGAGAGAGCAACCGCTGCGATGCAAGCTCAGCAACAAGCAGGGCTCACCAGATGACAAGTGCCAGGATGACAGGTGCTGTGGCGAGTAGGGAGGCGTAGGTCTCTCATACCTAGGTGATCGAGGAACATTCCCATTATGTTATATGCTTCTTTGATCAAGTTGAGGTGGCGAGAATTGTTTTTCTAGACGGCAAGAAAGTGTTGTGCGTTCCGGCTAGGAAGAAGATGTCAGATGCTTCTTATTGCTCCTTTCGGTTGTGCCATGGCTGGGCTTTGCTTTATTCGAGGAGCAATTTGTTTGGTGCTTTATTCGACGTGCATGTGGTAAGGCAGAATACGATTCACATTCTGGGCCATGGCTGCACGAGTGGTTTATAATAGAGGTTTTCGTCGAAGGGAAATACATGTCGATCCAGGTCGTCGGCAAAAATATTCCCAAAAAAAAAGTCGTCCGCAAAAAGGGAAAATGCAAATAAAAAAAGATAAGCTTCTCGGGGATGGGGAAAAACAGACAAGTACTAGATGTTGAATGTAAAGTGAATAGTGAAAGAATAACGATTGATTGATTCTGTGAACAGTGATATATATATCATGAAGGGATGCCATGAAGAGGCATACCCCTGCGGGAAGGGATGCCATGAAGAGGCATACCCTTGCGGGAACCGCCACATGCAGTTATACTAATTATTCTAATTATCTAATTGATCACTAATATAATTATTCTTAACACTCCCCCTCGATCAATTAGTCATGTATTTCTCCTTTATCTGTTCAACAGTTATAATCCTGAATCTTTCGAAAAATATCATATAAAATTTTACGTGAGAAAAGCTCTAATAGAGTAAAAACTCATGTAAAGAAAAGAGTGTAATATAAGATAAATTATATTTCAGATGGATTCTCCCCCTGATTATTGCAAATCTCTAAGTCTTCTCATACCAATGCCCTCAACACATTTACTAAATGATGAGTATGGTAGAGATTTTGTGAATAAATCTGCTAGATTATCACACGACTTAGTTTGCAAGATTTCTATTTCTCCATTCTTTTGGAGTTCATGGGGGTAGAATAATTTAGGAATAATATGCTTAGTCATATTACTTTTAATATAACCTGAGTCCATCTGAGAAATGCAAGCTGAATTATCTTCAAAGATAATCGTTGGTGTATCAATCGCACCAATACCACATGATTGTATGATGTGGTTTATCATTCTTCGAAGCCATACGCATTCGCGTGAAGCTTCATATAAAGCTATTATTTCATAATGATTGGTGGAGGTAGACACTAGTGTTTGATTTATAGATTTTCAAGAAATTGTTGCTCCTCCTTGTAAAAATACAAAACATGTTTGTGATCTGCCATTGTGGGGATCCGATAAATAACCAGCATCTGTATATCCTAATAAAGTTGGATCTTTATTTATGCTATAGAATAATCCAAGGTCTTTTGTACCATTGAGGTATCTAAATACCATTTTTATCCCTACCCAATGACGTTTAGTTGGTGCAGCACTATGTCTTGCTAGTAAATTTACTGCAAATGCAATATATGGTCTAGTATTATTAGCAAGATACATTAATGCTCCAATGGCACTTAGATATGGGTAATGTGGCCCTAATATCTCTTCTCCTTCATCCTGTGGTCTAAAAGGATCCTTCTCAAGATCTAAAGATCTTACTACCGTGGGAGTTTTTGTCGGATATGACTTATCCATATTAAATTTCTCCAATATCTTTTGGACATAGGCAGATTGGTATATAAATATACCTGAAGGAAAATGCTCAAGTTGTAAACCTAAGCAAAATTTAGTCTTGCCCAACTCCTTCATTTCAAATTCCGTTTTTAAATGATGACGTGCTTCATTAATGTCAGTTTCGTTTCCAACTTGGGGTTGAGTGGTTTTATTTGGTACCTCCACTCTTTCGGGCACATTCCTTGCAGGATGGATAGACTTTGTGACACCTTTATAATATGTAAAAGTGTCTGGCAAGTTATTTGCAATATTTTGCAAATCAATAATCCTTTGAACTTGTAGTTCAGTTTCTGTAGTACGTGGATCAGAAAAAGAAATGTCCTTTGCATTCCAATTAATTTCTTGGCATTCCTTTTGGTACAATTCTCCCCCTAATGCCGGGAAATGATCCTCATTAAAAATACTATCAGCAAACCGAGCAGTAAATAGATCTCCTGTGAGAGGTTCTAGATACTTAATAATTGACGAAGATGAAAAACCTATATAGATCCCTAGTTTCCTGTGAGGACCCATCGAGGTTCGCTGAGGTGGTGAGATGGGTACGTATACAGCGCACCCAAACTTACGCAAATGGGAAATATTCGGAGGATTTCAACGTACTAACTGTAACGGAGAGGTCTCGTGGTATGCAGTTGGTCGTAGTTGGATAAGGTCAGCAGCATGCAGAACGGCGCGACCCCAACACGATGTAGGCAATTTACAATTCATTAACATAGGCCGTGCAATTAGCTTAATTCTTTTGATCAATGATTCAGCCAAACCATTTTGGGTATGTACGTATGAAACAGAATGTTGAACCTGAATTCCTAGTGCCATGCAATAGTCATTAAAAGCATGGGAGGAAAATTCAGCAGCATTGTCCATGCTGATAGATTGAATCCGATATTCAGGGTAATGAGCTTTCAACTTAATAAGTTGAGCCATTATTTTAGCAAAAGCATGGTTGCGTGTCGATAAAAGGGACACATGAGACCATCGAGTGCATGCGTCTATTAATACCATGAAATACCTTAATGGACCTGATAATGGTTGGATTGGACCACAAATATCTCCTTGAATCCTTTCAAGAAATTTGAGTGGTTCAGCTCGAATTTTAAGATGTGAGGGTCTTAAAATTAATTTTCCTGTTGCACATGCAGTGCAACAAAAATTCTTATCTTGGGGAAATTTTGTTTTTCCATATCATGACCTATGGAATTGTTAATAATTTTCCGCATCATCCCTATTCCAGGATGCCCAAGTCGATCATGCCAATTTCGAAATGTATCGACGTCTTGGAAAATTATTTTATAAGCAACATGTGCTATAGGCTTTATGTATGTATAATATAATCCAGTTTGGAGTGAAGAAAATTTCTCACATAGTTGTTTGCCAAATTTCGTAAGTTTGGTTAAGAAGAGAAATTCTTCTTTGTTATCGGAATGCGTTTCTATGTGGAAACCATTCTTACGAATATCTCTAAAACTTAGAAGGGTACGTGTAGAATCAGGATACAATAATGCATCTTCGATCGTAATTTGTGTACCCATAGGAAGAGTAATAGTGGCTCGTCCAAAACCAACTATCAACGCATCGCGTCCAACGATGGTCATTATATTTCCTTCCTTTTTCTTAAGGGTCTGGAAATATTTCATCTCTCTAAGTATAGAGTTTGTGATACATAAGTCCACAAGGCATAATTCTTCCTCCTTTGGATTTGTGTTAGTAGACATTTTTGCAGGAGTTCCGGCGAAAAACCGAAGTCGCTCTCTGGTTTCTCAGCGGGTTCTCGCTTTTACTGTAGCGCTACTGTAGCGAGACGGAAAAACGGCAGAGCGTGCGCGCGTGATAACGTGTTGAATGTAAAGTGAATAGTGAAAGAATAATGATTGATTTATTCTGTGAACAGTGATGTACATATATATATATATTACATGAAGGGATGCCATGAAGAGGCATACCCCTGCGGGAAGGGATGCCATGAAGAGGCATACCCTTGCGGGAACTGCCACAGGCAGTTATACTAATTATTCTAATTATCCTAATTGATCACTAATATAATTATTCTTAACTCTAGAAAGCTTAGAAGAACTAAGAAGCTGAACAAAAAATATAATTGGGGTGAGAGAGGCTCGAACTCTCGACCTCAGGATCACTCACTTAGCTATGAGACCTACGCGCTAACCAACTGCGCCACCACCCCTGTTGTGGTAACCATGCCAGTTATAATTTCATATACTAAATAAAGTCGCCTATTTAGGCCCAATTTGTGGCCCAACAGGATTGTGCAAGTGGGTCTACTCCGGACCACATCTTTCTTACAGATCCATAGAGTACACCATTCTTTTTTCTCTTTACGAATTTTCTATCTAACTAATTAATTGTTCACATTATCTCAAAAAAATTACTTTCCAGATTCTCTGTCAACGATTTAGCAAACGATGCCCGCAAAAAAAAACAATTTAGTGAACGACCTGCAAGGTGATTATTGTGTCCAAAAGACAGCGTGCAATGCATCGTATCGTAAATTCGTGATGTCATGTGAGCAGTGAGCGTAACAGTACGTGTATGTAAATGGAAGGAATAGCATATGGTTCATGCTCGAGCAGAGATGGTCACCAAGACACCAAAGCAAGATGTGCCCCCAGCAAACTCTATTAACGTGTCGTCCTAGTCCCTAGACTCGTGAGACTGACGCGTTTGGATTCTTTGCTGCCTTTGCCCTGCTTGGCTAGGCAAGGATAGTTGCGTTTGGCTCGCTTGTTGCTTGTCTGCTCGGTGCTTGCGCTGTCAAGCTTTTTCTTCGTTAAGACAGGCAAGCCAAATCTTCTCTCGGGCTCTGGCAAGAAGAGGCCCCTCAGCTGGGTGGGGATCGAAGGAGCAGGGCTGCGCAGCACCGTTTTTGTTTTTAAGATCCTGCCATTGCCCGCGTATATTAATAAGGAGGACAAAAACTGATTTTTTTTTTAAGATCCTGCCATTGCCCGCGTATATTGGAGTGCCCTGACCTGACCTAGCAAAGATCAAGGCCACAAAGACTAAACTGATTACTCACTAATCCTAGCATCAACTAGCAAAATCTTTCAATCTCGGAGGTGCTTGCGGAGATAAAGTTACGTGTGTATATTTATAAGGATAAATACGCGTGCGTATTTGTGAGCGTCTGCGTCTGTATTGTGTTTTAAAAAAAAACTAGCTAAACCTTTTGCATCCGCCTGCTCCATAGACGGGCTTCATCTTTTATACCCTGTGACACCCTTTCAACCACTTCTACAGATCTAAAATACGATTGTTCCTCTTCCTCCAGATGGGTCAAGAGTGATTAGGATTGCCAAGGAGTGCACACCTCCGGAGGTAAAACCAGAGGACCGGTTCGTGACAGAAGCAGTGGAGCTCCAGTTTGCAGGAAGAAGCTCCGTAGAGAGTGACCAGACACTTATCAACTCCCAGACCTTGCGCGCGAAGGGGCACTCGATCAGTGAACAAAGTGCATCACTGTCTCCAAATTCCGTTCACATGACCCTCAAAAAAAGAAAAGACCCTCAAAAAAGGAAAATTCCGTTCACATAGAGGGCAGAAATAGTTGCTGCTCCAGCCTCGTTGTTGTAGTCGATTAGATGTCCAAATCTGGTTTTGCAGCACAAACAAATATAAAATTAAGACTTTTACTACGCCTTGCCGGTGCCCATGGTTTCCATACAATACAAGGCTTCGGGAAAATCGAATGAATGCATCCTTCAAATTGTATTCCTTTATGGATTCCTAGCTTGATCCCTGATGATGGTGCCAGTCGTCTACATCATCCATTTTTTTACGGCAGTACAGAAAGAGGCATATATATTCGACAAAGGATATGATTTCAGATACCATCTCCAATTAACGACCATAATCCGTATATTTTATCTTCTAAAATACTCTGCCGCCTACACTTAGACGACGTAGACAGCTACGGCAGCGAGCGCAGTTCATAACAAAAACATATACGGAGTACTCTAGTAGCATTCTAGAAGAAAGAATCGTCGCTGTAGTGAGCCGTGACTTGACGAGGCTAGTGGTGGTTTTGCATTGGTACGTACGGGCGCATGCAGGGACCACGCAGCTAGCTAGCTAGCGACTCGGCTCGGATCGACCGGATCTGTTGCGGGGCCAACCACGCAACCAGCTGCTACGCAACAAAAGTACAATGATTCGGCCCTTGACCAAAACGCTCATGTTTAAGGACAATTTATTTTGGGGTGTTCGGAGTTTCAGTCCCCTCGGAGGAATGCTAATTAAAAATATTAAATATAGACTAATTAAAAAATATATTACATAAACAAGGGCTGGCTAATTTGTGAGACGAATCTATTAAACCTAATTAGTCTATGATTAAACAGTATAATGTTACGGTAATTATGTGCTAATAATATACTAAGTATAGCTTAATTAGACTTGGTAGATTCATCTCGTGAAGTAGACGTGACTTATGCAGTTAGTTTTATAATTAATTTATGTTTAATACGTATACTAAACTTTAACTCTTTGGATCCAAACACCCCATAGGCAGATCTTTAAGGACAAATTAAGCTACTGCACTAGCCTTTGTCCCACGTAGCCACATAGGGGTAGGAATAGATTATGCACAGGTGGAAAAATGACTTTCCATACTCTACCTTTAGTCCCGATTAAGTTTTGACCCGAGATAATAGACCTTTAGTCCCGATTCGTAATTTTCTAGGTCCAAGATGGACATTTAGTCCCGGTTGGAAACACCAATCGGGACTAAAAGTGCCCCTTTAGTCCCTGTTGGTGGTTGCACCTGGGACTAAAAGGGTGACTTTTAGTCCCGGTTGGTGACTCTAACCGGGACTAAAGACCTGACTAAAGGGTCTTTAGTCCCGGGTGAAAATTCTTTACGGGTTATAATAAAGAGAAAACGCCCCACCTTCCATCACATGTATTATGCAGGTGGAGTGGCTTGGTGGATGTACGTGACACCATGCAAGAGGTTATGAGTTTGAATTCCCTTGGGCGCAACATTTTTTTGTTTTAAGGACTTTTAGTCCCGAACATAGGGACCAGGACCTTTAGGGCGTGTTTGTTTCAGCTTTTGGGGAGTTTTCGGACCTCGGCTTTTTAATCTTTCGAAAGCCAAAAAGCTCCCGAAAATCAAAAAGACAAAAGCACGTTTTGATGAGCTTTGGCTTTTGGCTTTTGGGAGATTTTCTGACTTTTGGAAGATTGAAAAGCCGAGGCCCAAAAGCTGAAACAAACACGCCCTTAGTCCCGGACTGCTAGTCCCCGTCTTCACGCCTCGTACTAAAAGGTATTGGAAACCGAGACTAATGCCCCTTTCTCTACTGGTGATGGCTCATATATCTCCTTGGTAATCTAACTTAGCTCTTATTAATTTTAGCTTAAAAACTATTATTAATTTAGCTCGATCTTAATTGAATTCAATCTTTTAATTTTTAGTACAAAATCTATGGCACCCTACCACTCCTGGTCCCACGAGGATCACGACAACGGTAGAGACTTTGTTAGGATTCGACAATTACCAGAACAAAGCTGATTATTACCTGCTTTGGGGTCGGTCTGTCTATCTGGTGGCTTATGACTGGTGCTGATTTATGTAGAGAAAAAAATATCACTGACTGGTGCTGATTTGTGTAGAGAGAAAAATACTGTTGATAGGTGGCTGATAAGCCAAGCGAAAGCAACCACATTGCCGCACCATCTCCACGTAAAAGCATCTCGTTTTAGCACCTTTCCGTTCACATACACGCGCGCCAAATCAAGACACGTGCATGCCAAGTTCAACATGAGAAACGTATACCATTTGATTTTGGGGCTATTTGCAGTAGTGATATATTGATATATGTACTAGTACGACAATAGAATGAGGGCGCGGCGGATATCCTTTCACGGTAAGGATTCTATTTGTTAGCTAATTTTGCCGTTAATGATTAAGGTTACGCAAACGGTACTGTGGCTAGCTTTGCCATAAAAACCGTGCCAAACAAATTATTAACTAAGGTGTGCCAGATTATATATTAAAAACTAGTACTGGAAAAACAACCTGTAGCATGACGTGGAAATGAAGATTTGTTCCTTGTTCTTGCTTTCCAAATGTAGACTGGATCAAAGCGAGAGTAAAACGTGGAAAGGTGCAAAACAGCAAAAAGGAAAAAAAATAGAATCTAACCCTGGGAACTAGTAACATCATGCATGTGTCCTTTGCATTGAAAATATACATTGACATTTGCGAACTTAGTTCGTTGACATAATTAATGACATGTCAAGTCGGGTTCTACGTACAATAACATAGCAGTTGTGGATACAAAAGAAAAAAAATTAGACATCCACTCACCTTTCGTTTTTCATGTTGAAAATAACAAGCTTTATAAATTACACATACCGGTGCAATAAAACAATGGGCGGCCGATGCCCCGGATGAGGCAACAACGACCTTTTCAGGTGCGCGCGTATATATAGTAGGTAGTACGTGGTTTGATTCACGGTCTTCGCTTTGACGGGAACGGGTTTCCGCCGGAGCCGTCTCACGGCCGAAATTAAATCAATTCTTCTTTTTTTCTGGTCATATACGCAACGTGTTCATCGTGTACGCAGGGAACGCCTGATATTTTTTAGGCATGATTTAATTTGTGCGCTTACGCTTGTGTACACGCTTGCATGGTGATGGCGACATCTCTAGCGGCTGCTATATACTACCTCCGTTTCATTATTATTCGTGGTTGATTTTTTTATGATGTTTGATCGTTGTCTTATTTAAAATTTTTGTCCAAATATATAAACCAATAAATTATATTTAAAGTATATACGATGATAAAACAAGTCCCATATAAAATAAATGATACTTGTGAAATTTTTTGAATAAGACGAATGGTCAAATGTTAAACGAAAAAGTCAACGACGAATAGTAATTTGGAATAGTATATGTTATTGTTATTGAATGTAAGCAGGCGTGGTAAGGGCGTGTACAAGTGACTTAAGGCTGTTTGCACTGGTTACTCATCCTCTACCCTTTAAAAAAAGCATATTCTGTTCTGGTCATCAAGATTTCCTACTCTATATCACTTTCTTCCGCACTCGTCGTACTCTATATTTCCTCTCTATACCAACTACCAGATGGTGGGTCCCACATGTCATAATTTTTTATCTCCTCTCTCTCTCTCTCCCTCATCTTCCAGACTCCCCGCGCTCCCCCCGCCGCACTAGACTCGCCCCGCCGCCCCGCCTTCTTCCCCGCACCGCCCCAGCGCCTCCTCCCCCGCACCGACCCCTCCCCCGCGCCGCCCTCCTCCCCAGCGCCTCCTCCCCCGCCCATCCACCTCCCCGCGCCGCGAGGAGCTCGGAGGCAGCCATGGATGCGACGACGGACATGGGGATGGAGTTGCAGCCCGCCCCGCCCGCGCCTCCCGCCGCAGCCCGGCCGGAGCTCCGCCCCTAGGCCCCGTCCCCGGCCGTGCTCTACTCCCCTCTCTGCCGCCCCCTCTTCTTCTCCGTCGTGTGGGCAGCAAGCGCAGAGCGGCGGCCAAGCACGGCCGTGCGGGGTCGGCTGCCGCTCCCGAGCTCCTCGCAGCGCTGCTGCTGCTCACGGGCGGCGCGTGGGCCGGGTGGCGCTGCTGTTGCGCGCGGGCGGAGCGTGGGCCGGGCGGCGCTAATGGTGCTCGCGGGCGCCGGGCGGAGCATGGGCCGGGCGGTGTTGCTGCCGCGCGTGGGCGGAGCGTGGGCCGAGCGGCGCTACTGGTGCTCGCGGGCGGAGCGTGGGCCGGGCGGCGCGGCTGCGGCTTGCGGGCGGCGCGTGGAGCGTGTTTGGGCGGCGCGTGGAGCATGGGCACCGCGTGGAGCGTAGGCCGGCGGCGGTGGCCATGGCGCGAGCGGCGTCTTCGGTGCTGCGGGCCGCGAGCGTGGGCTGCGAGCGGAGCAGCACGGGCGGGGGCGCGCGGAGCAGCACGGGCGGCGAGCGGCCACGAGCGGCGGAGTGGCCACAGGCGGAGCAGCACGAGCGGCGAGCGGGCGGGGGATGGCGCGGGCCCCACACACCGACGTGGCGTTTACCGACCAGGTCTCTACGCCACTTGATTTGGAGTTGGCCGGCGTGGTATGCCGTGTAGCGTTTTGTTTGGCGTGCCCCGCTGCAGCCGAAGATCTGTAAAAACGTCTGACGTGGCATTTACCGTTAGTAAATAGAGGCACCGGTGCGGGCAGCCTAACCCGCAGCTTCAGCGAAACGCGACTAGCTGGGAAAACTTCAAACGGCGCCCGTCGGGAATAAGAAAATTGTATTCAGCCCTTGAGCACATGCGGTTGTTATTTTGATCTCCATGCTTTCTTATCAGAGCCTCGTGCGCTCGGCCAGCAGTGTGATATATATAACTTGCTCTTTTCTCGCAGGCACATGCAGTCATACGTAAATTAGTACCATTGTAAATTTGTCATTGTGGATTGAAATACAACATATGAACATGGTTGACTTTTTGCTAAAAATGCGTTGACAGAGACAATAGACCACTAACAAAAGTGCATTTTTGTAGCCTGTTGTTTGAAAATGTAAGAGGCTTTAGTTTTGATTTATGAGAAATTTATTTAGCTTCGACGAAATTTATAAAAATAATGTACCAAGGCATCAAATTAGTTTTCTTAAAATTTTTACTATAAAATATGGCCTGATTTGTTGATATGTGTTTATAGACTTGATCAAATTAGACAACTTTGAATTATTTTACCTTTTTGAAACGGTAGAGTAAAATAACTAAACGTATAGCTAACAACCTTTTAGCTACGCATTATTCCATGTAGACCCAACAAGAATCATTTAAAAAATCACTTCACATAATCATCATTTCCTCTGAAAAACTATTTGATAAACCTCTTCCTGAATTCAGTCTAAAAACGTCTATGGATGCTCTGCCAAACAAGTTATAGCCTTGTTTTCAGTAGATATGGATTCTGTTTTATCAAGTTATAAATGTTCCTAGACTAGCAGGTTTCTCCTCAATTTGATCAAAACAAAGGATTCCACGCATGATTTGCTGAAAAAAAGGATTTCAGGCATGCGGAGCGCAGGAGGGCAGTTTCCATCTCCAGGGGAAAGGGCAGGACCGTGAATGTTTCTACATATGGCCGTGTTTATTCGGGGATGAATATTTTTTCACACACGTTTGAGTATTAAATAAAGTCAATTTTAAAACTACATACATAACCCCGGGTTAATTCGCGAGACCTATATAATGAGACATTTGACCGTATGATTAGAGGATAGTCGCTGTAGCATTATTGTAGTAAATTATAGATTAATTAGATTTATTGGATTCGTCGTGCAAAATTACACTCATCTTTAAAAAAGTTTTGTAAATAGACTTTATTTAATGCTTCATGCATGCAAGATTCTCCGGGAAACAATTTTTCAGGGGAACAAAGAAACACGAGCCTTGTTTAGTTCCCAAATTTGGGAGCCAAACTTTGGTCTTTTGGGGTGCGTGCGCCACTGTAGCTTTTCGTTTGTATGTGTGAAAAATTATCCAAAAATTAATTAATTAGTCTCAAAATGTTCGTCTCGAAGAGTACAACAAAACTGTGCAATTAGTTTTTGATTTCATCTACATTTAGTACTCCATGCATGCTATGACATTTTGATGTGACGGGAATATTCTTTTTACATAGGGTGTGTTTAGTTCCTTGAAAAGAGGGTGAAAAGGGAGTGAAAAAGTCACATCAGACACTATAGCGCATTGTAGCACTTTTCGTTTGTTTGTGGTAAACATTGCCCTACCATGACCTAACTAGGCTCAAAAGATTCGTCTCGTCGTGTACATCAAAACCATGCAACTAGTTTTTTTTATTTACCCATGTTTAGTGCTCCATGCATGAGGAGAGAGATTTGATGTGATAGGTGAATAGTGAAGTTTGGAGAGAGAAAGTTTGGGAACTAAACACAGCCATAGTGAACTTTGGGGTAGAATTTGGGATCTAGACAAGGCCCTTGTTTACTTCCCAAATTTGGGAGCCAAACTTTGGCTTTTTGGAGTGCATGTGCCACTGTAGCATTTCGTTTGTATGTGTGAAAAATTGTCTAAAAATTGATTAATTAGGCTCAAAATGTTTGTCTCGCAGAGTACAATAAAACTGTGCAATTAGTTTTTGATTTTATCTACATTTAGTACTTCATGCATGTGCCGACATTTTGATGCGATGAGATTCTTCTTTTTGCATAGTGAATTTTGGGGGTGGAATTTGGGATCTGAGGCCTTGTTTAGATGCAAAATAAGGGGGTGGGGATTTGGGGGTTTGGGATCACTGTAGCATTTCGTTTGTATGTGTGAAAAATTGTCCAAAAATTGATTAATTAGGCTCAAAATGTTCGTCTCGCAGAGTACAACAAAACTGTACAGTTAGTTTTTGATTTCATCTACATTTAGTACTCCATGCATGGGCCGACATTTTGATGTGATGAAAATCTTCTTTTTGCATAGTAAACTTTAGTGTTGCTTTTTGGGAACTAAATAAGGGCATAGACAAGGCCAATGAAATCTAGGGGGCGAAGGAGTCGAATGTATGAGAGGGTTGACCATGGTGCACAGATGCATGCTTCTGGGGCGTGTTTGGTTCTCGTACCGCTCTAGCCTGGCTCGCACGACAGATGTGTGGCCTGGCTGGCTAGATGCGATGACTTGTTGTTTGGTTCACATTTACGTTTAGCCATGTCGACCGGAGTTTTTGTTTGGTTATCTGTTAGCACGTTAAATTGATCTGTTTTACCTCACCGCGCACTCTCCCACGCGTACGACGTTGCACCATGCGAGCTAGGTCCGCTGAAAATGGGCTGATTCTCACATTTCTCTGGAGCCCGGCCGGAGAGACGCTTTTGCACGGTGAGAGCCTGGGTCAGTTTAGGTAACCAAACTAACTATGGACGCCGCATCCCGCGAGCCTGAATCAGCCGCGTGCAGGAAACCAAACGCACCCCTCTACTGTACGCGTGCTGGTTGTGTGGTAGGTGAATTTTCATGCAACTTCTAGTAAAAGAAAACAGCAAAGGGTAGGAATTGAAAATGCTCGATCAAACTCAGAAGGCACGCACCTAGCTAGCTAGTCAGCCAACGCCTGATTCGGGTTTGGGTAGGTGAAGCTTGGAAATCAAGTGCCTGATGGCGTCGAAAGTAAAGCAAAGCAAAGCAAACATCGTTTTGATCTCCACTCATCCTTGCCGGGGACACGTATGTATATACCTGCAGGATCGGTTTCCGTTCGCGTTCTCCGGCCGGCCTCTTGCCACTGTAACGTGTCAGGCTACGCACCTCTTCTATTTTAAGCATCTCCAACCTATTCCAACTTATAAAAATAAAGATTTTAATAAAAAAACATCTTCCAACCGCTCTTCAATTATATATCTAAATATATATATATATCATATATTTTGGATATCTAGCTAGCTAAAAATGAAGAGCGAGACGACTCTCTAGACCGCGCACAAGATAAAAAAAAGTTGTTGAAAAGTATAAAGATATAGAAAATAATTTTTATTCAAATGACTCTCTAAATAATGATTTAGAGAATATATTTTAGATAGGCTCTTAGAGATGCTCAATATAAAAAAAGTATGTGCATCTCATTGGAGGATTTAGACAGCTTAGCATTTCTTGAGCTCGAGTCTTTTCGCAAAAAAAAAATTCTTAAGCTTGGGTCCACCAACAAAATTTAGAGCTTTCTCTTCTAAAAGAGGGCTTGGCAATCAAATTGGTGGTTTGGATTCTCCGGCGCCCCCACTGCCTCTTCTCTATTGATGCTGCTTAGCCTCTAAGCTTCTGAATTGCAATTTTTGTTTCATTAACTAGTACTCCTTTCACTAAAAGAGAAGAAAACAAATTACTATGTCCCGGGTTGCACGCGATTGCCCTGTGAAACCTGTGTAGCACAGGCTCCACATCACTACACCGTACAACACTTTAACCATATTTATAACTGTGTTGGACTGTTGGTGCATGGCAAGTACTAGCCAAGTATAGAAATGGTAATCCAGCTAGTGGCTTATCGGTAGCAAGAGATAATTGTGGATCTAACAGAGCTCAAGAGTCGCACAGTCCATGCATGCACATAGCAGGTCCAGAATGCAACAACCCTATCCATTTTTATCGACACCATACTACCATTCATGATCCATTGGCACCAAATTTAGCTAGCACATGTCCACAAACTGTGGAGAGGCACAAGAACTTGAGATGCGGGGGTTCTATCCTATCCAGCCAAGAATATCGCGAGCCGAGGTCGGCTCTATTACATATATGACCGTGTCAACCTTTGCTATAAAAAGCTGGTCTAATTTACCGCCCGTAATTGAAAAAAAAGCTAGAAAAGGAGCTAGTATTATTCATGAAGGCGACCGTGTCTGTCACTCGTGTGTGCGCACCACCAAGGCCGCGTTTAGATGCCCCGATTCGGGCACCGATTCGGGCCTGGCCGGTCTGACGCGCGTCAGGCCGGCCACTGTAGCGTTTCGTTTGCATGTGCGAAAAATTGTCCAAAAATTTATTAATTAGGCTCAAAATGTTCGTCTCGCAGAGTACAACAAAACTGTGTAATTAGTTTTTGATTTTATCTATATTTAGTACTCCATGCATGCTATGACATTTTGATGTGATGGGAATCTTCTTTTTGCATAGTAAATTTGGGTGTGGGAATTCTAAAACTAAACAAGGCCCAAACTCCAAAGCTCTGAACTGTTCACGAAAAAAGGAAAAGGAGGACGTGACAAGAGCAACTTCTGCGCCAACTTTTCGCATCGGCGGGACACACGGGATGCGACGGCACATTATTCGTGGGTGCCGTGCGATTGAGACTACGGTGATGGAGATCTTTACCCATAATGGATAGTTTTTTAGTAATAGAATTACTTTCAACTAGTGTGAGCTGGTCCCTGAGACAGACTGGATTTTCGTTTTCTTTGGTGATCTCGTTTGTAATAAGAAACGGCTATATGCATAGGTCTATGCAGAGGATGAAATATTGAAATATATTTCCTTCCTTAAAAAAACTCTTGCACCATGCATGCGACCGCACCCGTAAGATCGATTATGGGCCACACGATCCCGGTGGGACCCAGGCCCGTGGGGCCACATCAACAGTCCCGACACGCCGGTCCCACCTCCAGTGAGGCGAAGCGCGCCTCGGACAGCGCGGGCGACGGCACGAGCGCCCCTCGTGCGACAGCTCAGGCTCATCAGCTGCCTCGGGCACTGTGCGGTGGGCCCGGTGGTCCAAGACGGCACGCTCGTGACGGAGGGGTTGGTGTGCCCTACCGTCAACTCACCGTGGTGGGGGTTGGTTTGGTTACAGCAGTTACCGTCCCGTCACCCTGTCCCTGTGGCTCCCGGCTCGGCTTGCACGGCCCATTTTAGCCGGCTTGCTGCTCGGCTCGGGTCCAGTGCACGTAGGCTTCTCTCTCTGTCAGTGCTAGTAGTGTGGTAGTGATTAGACAATGCTGATTATTGTTTAGTGATTATTAGGGAGGGTCCCATGGTGCCATTGTGTAAAAGTTTAGGACTCTTCTGGGCTCTTGCTGCTCACCAACTGCCGTAGGCCTGCAAGTCAAAGACGACGGAGGAGACTCGCGCACCTAATAGTAACCAAAACACTACTTTAGCTAGATACATGAACGGGGTACAACAGCTCCTGCATTTTTCCATCACGCGATAGATTTTTTTTTGAAGTAGCATATGTGTATATATTGTGTGTCGACGTCCACGATAAAACCCGGCTAATAGGTTAATTATTGACGCATACTATGGTCACGTTGCTAGCCTTATTATTATAGCTAGGATACGGTTAAAGGATGGCATTGCAATGACGACATTCTTCATCAGCTTTACCCGACACACCAATTGACAGACAATACCAAAGTCCTATTGGTGATACAAGAATTTTCCATAATTTAATTTGTATCGTACGTACGTATCACATGATTCGATGGAAAAATCAATCATCTCTTTTCGTTCAAAATCAAAATGGAAAACAAAAAACTCTCTAGACGTGACAAATGATATGATGCAAGTGTCTAGTAGTGCTCAAACTAGGAATCATGAGCATACACACCAAGGCCGAACCGCACACGTACACGTGTCGTCTGGTGGCGGGTTAACATCACCGTATATAGTTCATTCTCGCATCACCACCCACCATCACCAGCTCGGCCCCGGCTAGCTGCGAATCACCAGCTCGCGCGCGGGTGAACCCGAACCAAACTACCTACTCGCGACGCGGCCCCACCGGTCATCCCCTTATCCTCTTACCTAACCTCCCGGGCGCGGTTCCAAGTGGAGCAAGGTGCGAGCACCCAGCAGCAAAGCCCAAACAAAAAGAAGAAAAAAAATCCCCTCTCCCCTCCACCCGCGGGGTCGCTTCGTCCAACAACCGCGCCACCACCCTCACGGTCTCGCTCTCACCAACTCCGGCTCGCCCCCGGCCGGGCTCTGGCCGCGTATAAGTAGCCCCCGCCCCGCTCCTCCCCGACCCAGGAGACACCGCGCCCACCGCACGCACGCACCGGCCTCCTCCACTACCCTAACATTCCTCAGATTAGACTACCCCTCGCCGCATTCTGTTCTGTCCCGCAATGGCGCTCTCCACCAACGCCGCCGCCGCCGCCGCCGCGGCAGCCGCCATCTCCGGCGCGTCCGCGTCGCAGCCCCGCCGCGCGCCGGCGCTGCTCCCGATGAGGCGCCGCTGCGCCGTCCGCGCCGTGCACGCGGCGGACCCGTCGAAGCACAACGGCGTCCCGGCGGCGGCGAAGACCTCGACGCCGACGGTGGCGCCGGAGAAGGAGGCGGCACCTGCCCCTGCCCCGGCCCCGGCACCGAAGGCGCCCGCGAAGTGGGCGGTGGACAGCTGGAGGTCGAAGAAGGCGCTGCAGCTGCCGGAGTACCCGAGCCCCGCGGACCTGGAGACCGTGCTCAAGACGATCGAGGCCTTCCCGCCGATCGTGTTCGCCGGGGAGGCGCGCCACCTGGAGGAGCGCCTCGCCGACGCCGCCATGGGCCGCGCCTTCCTCCTCCAGGGCGGCGACTGCGCCGAGAGCTTCAAGGAGTTCAACAGCAACAACATCCGCGACACCTTCCGCGTCCTCCTCCAGATGTCCGCCGTCCTCATGTTCGGCGCCCAGATGCCCGTCATCAAGGTACCTGCCATTATCATCACCTCGATTCGAATCCGACAATACCCGAACAAAATTTCGTCCCCTTGGAAATAGAAAAAAAACACTAAAATGATTTTGACTTGACATCTCTTCGAACGATTGGTGCGGCCGCAGGTTGGTAGGATGGCCGGGCAATTCGCCAAGCCGAGGTCGGAGCCGTTCGAGGTCAGGGACGGCGTGAAGCTGCCCAGCTACCGGGGCGACAACATCAACGGCGAGGCCTTCGACGAGAAGAGCCGCGTCCCCGACCCGCAGAGGATGATCCGCGCATACGCCCAATCCGCCGCCACGCTCAACCTGCTCCGCGCGTTCGCCACCGGAGGGTACGCCGCCATGCAGCGCGTCACGCAGTGGAACCTCGATTTCACCGAACACAGCGAGCAGGGCGACAGGTGAAAACATCTTCCGTGCACTGAATTGATTTTCGAGATTTTTTTCGGTGACATCGACAGCCGTGAATTAGTGCTTTCTGTTGTGACAAACGTGGCGTAGCGTCGCTGTCGAGTTAAAATTGCCTGCTTCAGGAACTGCACCCTCGCCCATATCTCCCTATCAGGAAAACTTAAAATTTTGATTTGAAAAGGACAGAGCGAGTAAAGTGCTGCAGGAACGTGCTGGGGGTGTCTGAAACATTTTGAAATTCTTATATGTTGTAGTGAAACGCACCTATCATCAAATTATAATTTTTGTCAGAACGAACCATTCGATTATACACTATCTTCTGATTTCTGAACTTAGGCTCGGTGGTTTTTATAGCCACATCATGTCTTACTGTGCAAACTCTCTGATGGGATTGTCCTTTAATCCTTCCATCATACTTATTTTTCATTAACTTTTCTAAATTCTGAGGTTAAATGTTAAATTCATGGGCCTTAAAAACTTTAATATGTATGGTCTTGTAATTTGCATTATCGATTTAATTTCTTGAATTTTATACCTCACCAAGGGACTATGGCCTCAACACATGTTACTTTATTATGGTAGTGGGGAACAACAAACCAGTCCCTGTTCAATAAGAGCATTATCAAGTATTAATATGATCATTATCAAAGTTCATATAAAAATATTTTTGTGGAAATGTTAAACTTTTGCCTATTTCTTCAGTTCTGATGTTGTCTAAACAATTGTCGGAATGCTGTAGGTACCGTGAATTGGCACATCGGGTTGATGAAGCCCTTGGCTTCATGTCTGCAGCTGGGCTAACGGCGGACCACCCGTTCATGACGACCACTGAATTCTGGACCTCACATGAGTGCCTCCTCCTGCCCTATGAGCAAGCTTTAACCCGTCAGGACTCCACCACTGGTCTTTTCTATGACTGTTCTGCCCACATGCTCTGGGTTGGTGAGCGCACTCGCCAGCTCGATGGCGCTCATGTTGAGTTCCTCAGGGGTATTGCCAACCCCCTTGGCATCAAGGTGAGTTAAAACCAACTTCTTAATAACAAAATAAAACACACCCACATTCTCATAAAGAATGGTTTGCAAACTTTGGATTTCAGGTGAGTGACAAAATGAACCCCAGCGATTTGGTGAAGCTGATTGAGATATTGAACCCCACAAACAAGCCCGGGAGAATTACCATCATTACAAGGATGGGGGCTGAGAACATGAGGGTCAAGTTACCTCATCTTATCCGTGCTGTCCGCGGTGCTGGACAGATTGTCACCTGGATCACTGATCCCATGCACGGGAACACCATCAAGGCTCCTTGTGGTCTAAAGACTCGCCCCTTTGACTCCATTCTGGTATGTTCAATTTTCTATCCGCTGCATTCTTTTTATGGATTTCACCAATATGATGTACAACCTGTTCAATTTGCTTGGCCTCAAATAAACTCCAGATCTGCTTGCACATTTATGTTCCTCGAGCATTATGAGCTAACTAGCCGATGAATTATGAGCTAACTAGCCGATGAATTATGAGCTAACTAGCCGATGAATTGTCAAAGTTGAAACTGGTACCTTGCTGTTCCACTTGCTTTAGATATTCCAATCCATGTGAATCATAGTGCAATCAAACTGCTGTTGCAACTGGTTGGCTAGTTTGTAACTTGTCAGTCATACTCAGTATGAAAATTGGTCACTCTTCAATAGTGCCACAACTTTGTATGCTCTGAGCAGAATCTAGACCCTAAAAACTGGAGATATGGAATTTTGTGTTTTGTTAGATCTGATAGAGATGCCCATCTTAGGTTTCATAATGACAGTGGTTCTTAGACTGGTACCCTATTATAGAAAACCTTTCTTTTGGTCGCTATCCTAGGTGATACAGCAGTGCATGTTATATTTTCAAGTTAAATGATATGGTTCTTGATGCTAGTGGGTCTACTGAAATCAGTTGTTGATGTGGGAGCTGATTGGTTGGAATAGTGGAGGTTGGATGGTCTTATAATTTTAAAAAAATGTAGGTGCGTTAAGTATATTTCTAGGACAAATGATTGATTCGGTTTTTTCCCCAACTGCTGCAATAGTGATAAAGCGAGAGCTTTTGTTAGTAGCTTAAGTCCAAGGGTAGAGGATGGTGGCAGCACAGACTTTTATCTGTCTTGGCAAGATAACTAATATTTAGTCACCAAACTGTATGAATCCTGGTACCTGCTCAATGATGGCTATGCCCACAAAATAAATAACTCAAAACACTGCTTGACCTATTCTTCTTATTTCATTGAGTGTACCGTGGAGAGCATTCGATGGCATAACTTAGCCATTCTTCTTTTGGTTACATCATGTTCGTCACATATTTTTTTCAGCTATGTGGACAAACTAACCATGAATTTTTTGTTCAAAACAGGCTGAGGTACGGGCCTTCTTCGATGTGCATGAGCAAGAGGGAAGCCACCCTGGTGGTGTCCACCTTGAGATGACTGGGCAAAACGTAACTGAATGCATTGGTGGGTCGCGCACAGTGACCTTTGATGACCTGAGCGACCGCTACCACACACACTGCGACCCAAGGCTGAACGCTTCCCAGTCTCTGGAGCTCTCGTTCATCATCGCTGAGAGGCTGAGGAAGAGGAGGATCCGGTCATCGTCTGGGCTCAGCAACATCTTGCCCTTGCCGCCTTTTGGTCTCTAAATGGGTAGACAGGATGGGAAGGAGAGATAAGGTCTATTCCATTCGTTGGTGGTTGCTCTTGGTAAAATCATATGCCTGTGAGCTTTGTGAGCACCGGGGAGGATCTGCTTGAGTTTTTATCGTTTGCCTTGGTAAATACTATATGTAATGCTATGTATTACTGCATTCGTCGACACTAAGTTTTCTATTTATACCTTGTATAAGAGAATAATAATGCAATATAGATGAGGTGGCTTTGTGAATAAGTTACTGGCAACTGGTTTCCTCTACTCGCCTTCAGCCTTCCACTTGTATCCTTTTCCAGAGTTTTTCATGCTGTTCAATTTAACTGGAACTCTGAAAGGGTGAGCTGAGCTCAAGCACTTTTTTTTTTGGAAATACTAGCTCAAGCACGTTCCAAGCGAGTTGAAAAGTACCATAGAAGTTCTGTAAAATGAGATAGGGAATGACCTGGATTTGGACTTAGATAATTGGAGGATATTCCTTAGTGATGGAAGAAAAACAGGAGAAAGAAAAACAAGGCGCAGATTTGAAATCATGCTCATTTCTGAAGGAGAACTTGGCTGAAACAATCAGGTCTGCAATGGCAGCTAATGGGAGACATTAATACATTCAAATGCTTTGTTTCGGACAGAACGACTTTTTATATCGTTTCCTATCATGGCCAGGATATAGATGTAGTTAAGCTTACCCTGCGCTGAAGGATGGATTGCGGTGAATTTCTGCTGTACAAAATGATGTGCTGACTGCACCTTTCAATCAAGAAGAAGAGGTCTAAACAGCAGCTTTCTAGATGGACTCACGGAGGAATTAAAAATTAATTCCTCTCGTGCCATTATAATTTTTGAAAATTAGAAAAATATCACGGTTAATGATTGAGGTAGCCCCCACCTGTCAGCGACACACTGATGGCACATTTCCAAACTGTGAGAATTATAATGGCATGGATCTAACAGCAAGAAGTGAGCTTTGACACGGTTGACCTATGATATCTTGACCTTACTTCCAAAGACCACAGAAGCTGCAAAGATCTAGAGATGAGGACCAATATGCAATATGCATAGTTTCATATGTAAATCATCACCAAGATCATGGAAAAGAAGCTGGGCCAAGGTAACTCGTAAGGCTGTGGCCAGCTCTCCTAGTCCATTAATCAAGAAGCACAAAAAGGGACACAACGGATAATTTCTAGGGCAAGTTCTCCTCATGCCATTGCAAATGTCTTGATTTAGAAGTAATTTCTTTGTACTTCAAGAATCAAATGTTTAGCAGTAATTGGGGCACTATGGTTGACCACATTGCGAATGTGAAAACAGAAGCCATCAGGCCTCAGATGTCACTCACTCATGGACTTGTTACCCTTTGTTTGTGTCATTCTTCACATAACCTTTTGGTTCAAAATATGCACCAAGTATGGGAGCTGAACCTGAGAATTGTAAGGACTTGTGTACGGGCAGTGTTCTTTCATGAATCATGTCTCAGAATGGTGGCTTGATTTTTTGCTCCGCTGGAGGGATTAGCAGAGCTGCAGGACTGTCTAGAAGAAATTACATCATAGTCAGCAAACGGCACCTGACCTAAATTACATCTCGAACGAAAATTGATCTCATATTCTAGATGTGTAGCATATATACTTAGGGAGTGTTTGGATCCAATGAACTAAAGTTTGGTCCCTTAAACAAATGACAATTAGAAGTATTAAACATAAACTAGTTAATGTAAACTAACAAGCCTAATTAAACTATAATTAATACATAATTATCGTATGTTTATTACAGCGTTACATTATTTAATCATGGACTAATTATGCTTAATTCGTCTCATAAATTAGCCATAGTTTATGAAATGGATTTTTTAATTAATCTATATTTAATACTTTTAATTAACATCCTTAGATCCGATGTAACGGGGCTGAACTTTAGCCCTTGTTTAGTTCCCAAAAAGCAACCCCAAAGTTCACTATGAAAAAGAAAATTCACATCACATCAAAATGTCATAGCATGCATGGAGTACTAAATGTAGATGAAATAAAAAACTAATTGCACAGTTTTGTTGTACTTTGTGAGACGATCATTTTGAGCCTAATTAATCAATTTTTAGATAATTTTTCCCACATATAAACGAAATGCTACAGTGACGCAATGATTACGAAGTGACCCCAAACCCCCAAATCCCCACCCCCATATTTTGGATCTAAACAAGGCCTTAATAAAGGAGAACCAAACACCCCCTTAACCCAAAAATTTCATTTTGTTGTACCGACAGCAATACATCTTGCGACTTATTATAATGCTATATACATACACATGCCTACAATATTCGCATTAATTAAGACAATTTCGTCTGTATAAAAGGCGGAGGGATTAAACATTGCAGCCAGATACAAGATTTCACACTAACCAGAAAAGGGGAATGTGATTCGACCACCAAGTATACTAGGAAGAATGGCGCGCTCCGCTGCGCCGGTAGGGGGACGTGGTTTACACTAATGACCACAGTACCAACGCTGGAAGCATTGGTTTCATTGTTTTATGATATACGTAATGCAGTGAACGCCGGTTTAAGAAAAAAAGAAGCTTGACGTTTAGTAAGTCATGACTGCAAACGTCGGAAATAACACGAAATCCTTGAGCCTAAAGAGCACAAATGTGCATCACTATGTAGCATATAATAGTACCTTGATGATTTGCAATTGACATCCTCTCTCCTTAATAAAGTAGAAGCAGTAAACATATAAAACAATATAAATCATTTACAATCGTTTCAAAAAGAATATATATCATTTACAACAGAAAATTCAATGTTTGTTTATTTGTTTTTCTTCCTTTTCCAGATCCAAATTTATTGCCACAAACAGTCATAGTACTCAGTATATTGGAAATGTAATATACAGCATGACCCGATAAACGTTCAACTCTCAACAGGCCGTTCTGGTTATTTGTCCAGAGCCTGTTCTAGATCTTACCATCATAAACTATTCAAATTTATTAGATTTAAAACAGTTTAGCAAATTAGAGTCAAAACATTAAGCTCGAAATAAAGCTGTAATCAACATCATCCTAATTCTCTTTACAGTACATGGATAAATCGAGAGCAGATAAACCATTCCCCACAAGTCATGGGTCATCCAACAAGGGCACAATCAAATAGCTACAGGGAAACAGAAGAAAACACACTTATCTTTAGAGAAAAACATAAACACATGCATGGCAAAAAAAATTTGGGTCAATTGAAGCTGCAATGTTTTGAATATTTTGAATGTTTCTCTGTCACTACTTTTGATCTGAAATGCAATTGCATAGACATACATTGCACATTTATGACATAAAAACAAATATAATTTACTTGTTTAGCAAACAAATATAACTTACTTGTTTAGCAAACAAAATAAGGGGCAGGCAGGCTAACCGGTACAGTTTGGCTTCGAAAACTGGGTTGTTGTATATATATATATATATGCTTTTATTAAAATGCTACACAGCCACAAATTAGTAAAGCCTGGCCGCCATGAAGGGGAGAAATCACATACAAATTGGTAGATATAGATGCATCTAGTTTTTTATATAAACAGAGACAGATATTGTTCAGCAGAGCATAGATCATCGGTCAACTGAGAACTATGCTTCTTCATTATTCTTTTATTGAACAACTCCACGTAGGATTTAGAAATTCTGGAAGTGTAGTATTAATAGTTTGTACGATTTGGGAAATAAATGTGCATACCCATGTCTCTATGTAACACGTAGGCATCGATATAATCACCTAGATGCGCTAAGTCATTGATCCAAGAAGCATAACAGTTCACAAGTCATAGGAACAACATATTTTGATTTATCTAAGGCCATTATAATAGAACTAACCTTGGCTTTAGCAAAAACATGTCACTTGGATGGACATCAACTTTGAAGGTACAGAATGTAATATGAAAGCATAATCACCCCTGCAATAGCAATAATTGACTAACTTACTTACTGCAGCACATTGAAATTTAGTTAAACATGGTGGGGCATCATTTTCTTTTGATGATGGAGACTGATGCAAAGTTGTTGAAGGTCAGTTGTTATAAAATTAACATGGAGTGGTATCCCAGGCTTAGCATATGAACTTGTTGCTTTGTAAATATTTCATCAGGATTGATTTGAAGCTTTCTTACAGGAATTAACTATGATGGTAGTACAGAAAAGAAGGCATTGAACAGTACACATTCCTAGCTAACTGAAAATAGGAGTGTACCATGAGCAGACAACAACATTATCTATAAGCTGTCCAAAAGCCATGAAACTATTGGTACAGTGAAATATTACTAAAGAATTTGTCTCAATCAGAAACCCAAATGATAGAGTATGGGCATCTATATCTAAGAATATGTGCAGAACCGTATTTTCAGAACCATAGCATAAATATGCATGTACATATACGAATATATGAAGAGCCAAATATTTCATAACCACAAATACCATAAAGCTGCCCTGATGTGACTGAAGTTATTCCATAGAACAAATATCTGTCTTCTAAACTGACTAAGCATGCTATACACAATATCTGGAACCAATTAAGACAGCAATCTAAAAACACGCGCCAAACCAACTCCAAATTTGGCATGGGTATTTGAAGAGAAGATATCGAATGTAACATGTATGGACATTTCGAATTTTGAACTGATACGAAATTGCGAAACTCGAATATCTACAGTATCACATTTGCTAAAAAAAGTATCCTTATTGCTTAAAGATATTTGGGATTAAAATTAGAAGGGAAAACAAATGCTTACCTAGGTAGGACATTAGAAAAAAAATATTTAACATGTGTCCCATTAATCCTAAAGCATACTGCCATACATGCTTTTCAGATAAGAATATTTCCAACAGAAGCTAGAAATAAGCAAAGAGGCAAATGAATTCTGCAAGCTCCAGTAGCACAGCAGGTTGGAATTGTTAACAATAACCTGAAAATTGGAAACCAAACTTTTTTTTTTTTGAGGCCAACGCCCTCTGCAAGAATGTCAGAGAGTTGGGTTCTGTCGACAAAACAAAGAAATTGATACGGTGGAATCAGGTAGAAGATCTTGAGAGGAGATAGTAGGCAGTAGGAAGTAGGGCCTCACCGTCACCGGTGTTGGTTCTCTTCTGCCGAGCGCAACCGCCGTGGAAGTTGCACGCCGGTTAGTTGTAGCAAGAATCAACAACTGAAATCATTTGCTTCTGGGAACGCAAGCACAAGCTTATAATGAATTCCATGTATATCCCGATAAGTTGCAACTGCCTTAGGTACACATATAATTGGTTTTGCCTAAATTTTATCTGCATTAAATCATCACATGAACAGTCTGGAACAACGAACGAAAAGAATAGGTGAGACGTAGGTGCACAAATAGAAGACCGCATATATGAAACTGCAGAGAAAAAAAAAGAATCTATAGGTCCTATTTCAGTTCCAAGCTATGCAGCAGGATCTCCAGTTCCACACCCAAATACCCACCAGCACATGATGAAATCGTTGGGGAAAAACAATTTACTGAGAACGATACTCCATCTCAGCATTAGATTACCAAATCCACCACAAATGGCCAACCCAAATCTTGCATTGTAGAACGTAACCTAGATACCATGGGGAAAGGAAAGATAAAACGTGGAAGGCAGGTGAACCTGGAGATCCATGTTTGGGGAAGACCGGAGAGGGGGATTAGCTAGAGCAGGAGCACCTCCCGACGCCTGCATCAGGGAGCATAGGGGCCTGCTGTCCGGCTGGTGATGGAGACATGGAGGCAGTGGTACAGGCTAGTGCGGCACCACCAGTCCAGCCACCTCCAGAAAACTCAATCCACTGACGCCCCCGTCTACAAAGCTTTGGATTCCATGGGCACTGAACGGCTGCATAGTCCCATCTGCAAGGCTTCGAGTCGCGACACGGATCTGAGGCCAGCATTTGTGATGGTTGCGGAGGAGAACGACGATGTACGGGCACAGGATGGCCGGCGCCGGAGCGGGAGCGGCGGGGCGGTGGGCCAGCGGGGCGATGGGCCAGCAGCCGAGGGAGAGCGGCGGGTCGGAGGGCGAGCCGGGCGGTTGGGCAGCGGCCAACGTTGACTGAACTGGTGCCGGATGCGACGACGACGCGGCGCCTGACTTCTCCGCGTTCGTCAACCAGACGCTCGCCAGGAGCTTGTTCCCCTGCTCTCGGTTCAGTGTCGACAACCCCGATGCTAGGTGCGCGCCCACCGTCCCCAGCCACCGCCGCGGACCACGCGACGATGTCGGTGGAGTCAGCGGCGTCATGAGCGTGTCAGGCCACGGCGACCGCGGCGTCGCCTCTCCAGTCGCTCGAGGTGGCCGTGCCTTCGTGGAGCTTCGCGCGGGTGCTCACCCTCACGGGAGGAGGCCGCGGCGCCCGGCCCTGGAGCCGTAGAAGGGGGCCGGCGGCCGACGAACGCCGAGGTGGTCGCCGCGCTTGCGGACGGAAAGGCGGAGGAGAGGGGAGGGGCGAAACCGGCGGGAGAAGACGGCGGGGTCGAGGACTGCCGTTGGCCGGAGGAGAAGGGCTGCCGACGGGGAAGGGAAGGGTGGCAGCGCGGGCAAGGGGAACTGCGGCGGCGACGGGCGGAGAGGGCGAAGGGGAGGGGAGAAGGCGGGGCCACGCGGGGGCGGCTGGGGTGGGCCGGCGCGGGATCTGAGGAGAGGGGAGGGAGGCGTGGCAGCCGCGGGGAGGGGAGGGGCGGAGCCGGCGGCGGGGCGGGTTGGAGAGAGAGAAGAGAGAGGAGCGAGCGCCGATCTTTTCGGCGGAGACCGACGACGCAGGAGACAGGGGCGCGCGGGGGCCACGCGGCAGAGGGGGAGGCCTGCGCCGAGCGAGAGGGCGGCGCGCGGCAGCCGCCGGATGGGCGACAGCGGAGCGCGGGAGCCACGCGGCGTGCAGGGACGCGCGGAGCGCCGGATGTCCCGGGAATTCTTCCGTGATTATATCTGTTGAGACACGCGTACGGTAGTGCTGGTGTTGCCTGTTGGTAGTTATTCTGGTGAGAAAATTCCCCTTTTGACACTGAAAAAATGACTCCTTCCTTCCTTAACCCTCGAAAACTTTTCGTTCCCTATTTGACATCGAGAAAATTTTTCTTTCCCTATATGACACTGTCGTCCAATCCGTGAGAATTTACCGTGAGATAGGGATAGAAACCTGTCAGTTATTTGGTGGATAGACAAAATTACCCCTGGCGAACATTACCTCACACATGTTCTTACCTGGGTCAATCGATTCCCATCCGGTCCTCCACCGAACCGTTCCAACCCTATCTCCTAGCGGCAGTGGCGGCGGCGCTACAGGATGGAGGGGATGGCGTCAGATCCGGTGGGAGGGCCCCCCGACGGCCAGGAGGCGGCGGCCATAGCGTCCCCCGACGGCCATGATGCAGCGGCCGGTCGGGCAGCGGCGCCCCCCGACTGCGAGATGGCGGCGGCCGTGGCGCGCCCAGAAGGCCATTGGGCAGCGGCCGTGGTGCCCCCCAACGGCCAGGCCGCGGCGGCCCCCGACGGCCATGCGGCGGTAGCCATGGCGCGCACCAGAGACCGGGCCGCAGCGCCCCCCAGAGGCCGGGCCGCGGCGCTCTTCGACGGGCAGGAGGCGGCGGTCGTGGCGCCCCACGACGACCAGGAGGCCGCGGATGCTGTAGCGCCGACCGACGGCCAGGATGCGGCGGCCATGAGCGCGCGCCCTAGGGCCTCTGCAACCTTTCCCGCGAGCAATGAATGGAGTGAAGGGTGAGTCTGTTAACATCTTTGTGTTCCTCTCTAGCATAGCGGTTGGCGTAGGAGTAGGAATATATGCATCTTTGTGTTCCTGTCTAGCATAGCAGTAGCGGTGTTGATGTCTTATATTGTTGGTTTCACTTATAGGATGGATCCAAATTCAACTTTTCTACTGAAAATTAAACTGTTTGGCAACAAAAAGAAAGTGAGAAAGGAGTTCAGATGTTTCAGTTTTGAAATGGTTGTTGATTCCGATTTGACAAACCATAAGGATTTAATTGAAGAGATTGTTGAGAAGTACCCACCAGGTTATTTAGAAGTTTCTCATGTTCAGTATAAGCATGGTCATTCTAGTTCTGGACCATCAAAAAGGTACCAAATTACAATGAGAAATTACAATTCTGAATTTTGTATTACATTCCAATAAAAATTGCTATGTAGTCTAATTAGCTTCCTTCTAACCATAGTCAAAACATGGAGATTACAAGTGTCAAGAAGGGCAAGCAAAGTGGCAGTTCAGGAGCATCAAAAAGGTAAAAAATATGAATTCTAAATTTTAGAGAACAATACAGCCCACAGTTTCATTTTTTATTCTCTAAATGTATTGCTTGCTATGTACAGATCAAGGAGTGGCTCAAATCAACCTGAGCCACTTTCCATTGAGTTACCTCTGCCCGTGCCTGGTGTGCAAACAACAGCTCCTGTCAAAGAAAAGGCCAAAAGAAAAAGGAAAGTGTTGGCTACAAAGAAGCAAATGGCTCAACTTGACAGTCCGGCAATGGCCACAAGAAGCAAAAAGGTGGATGCTGCTAGCCCTGCACTGAGCACAAGAAGCAAAAGAAGGCTCTGCCTATGATGTGAATGTGATCATTTCTTTTCTATGTATGTGAACCTCATGTGAACTTGAATTTGGCTTCAGGCTTGTGAACTTTCTTGTCTGTGTGAACTAAAACTTTGTGTGAACCTAATGTATCCAGACCATTGTATGCAAATGTGAACCTTGTGTATGCATGTGTCAAGTTAATGTGTTGCAGTATCTGTGTGCAATTTTTTTTGTTATAATTCATAACTATATGTTGTTATATTTTTGGGAATGAAATAATGCCAAAAAAGTTCAGCACCAGACCCTTGCTGTATGTCAATGTCCAATGTTCAAAATAATGCTAAAAAATCGAACTATATGCTGTTGTATTGTCCATTACACAACAAAACCCTCGAGGGGTAAAATCGTCTTTTCATGTCCCTTTTAACGTTGTTAGCTAGTGCTTCTCACGGCAGTGTCATTTAGGGAACGAAATTTTAACTCGGTGTCAAATAGGGAACAAAAAGTTTTTAAGGGATAAGGAAGGGGTCATTTGTTTAGTGTCGAATAGGGAATTTTCTCTGTAAATAACCCCTTTCGCCTCACCGCGTGGTCCACCTCGCCCCCCTTTGCTTTGGCATTTGCTTCGCTTGTCCCCAACGCGCATTCCCACCGATCTCTTCAAGAGCTCTGATCCCGCCCCGCCTCTAGTAACCGCGACCCGACCCACCGACCAGGCCGGGGGGCGATGGAAGCGGCGGGCGACGGCCGGAGGGAGGCGGCGCTGGGCGCCCTCGCCGTGCTCCCCGACGAGGTGCTCTGCGCCGTCGTTGACCTCCTCCCGCCCGCCGACATCGGACGCCTCGCCTGCGTCAGCAGGTACCCGCCCGCCCGCCCGCAGCTGTCCCCTTCTGCTTCTTCGTTCTCAATTCCTTTCGCGATTAGCTCCCCGCGGTAGCTAGGAATCGCGGATTATGGCGTCCGAATCGTGGGGCGTGGGCTCGGTGCTCTAATTTACATGCCAGACGGTTGGCAGAATTATGCAGTGTTGAAAGCAGAGTGAGGATTGTAACTTGGTAAGATGACATTATGGACCGCAGAATGTGCTGAAATAGTATGCTCCGGTAATTGGTGCCCTGAACTGTTTTCTGATTCCTAGCTACAGCTAGGTGCACCACAGTGTTTTTCTGAAACCAGATTTGCTACAGTGCTTGGGCTAAGAAACATGGAGTTCCATTGCAGGTCATTTTCATATGCTATGTGCTGTCCTGAATTGATTCACCTGAATGCATTTTGAATGATAAACGCTCAAGCATGGAATCAGTTTTGTCATGGTTAGCAGTAGTAGCACCTATGGAATAGAGTCATTATCGTTCTAAATCAAGTTGTATCAAAATTAGCCATTTTGGTAAATAAATTCAAAGAAGATCACCCCTACAAAGAGATATAGAAACATGTTTCCTCTCAATGGTCCACAGAGAATGACAGGATACGCATGTAATTAATCCTGGTCTCCAGGGTTTAGGTGGGTTGATTCTACTGACCATTCCCTGTGCAATCTTGACCACAAGATTACAGATATTGTCGAAGGATGGTTTGTTCCATTGAGGATCAATTAAGTAGACTTAAATTTTAAGATAGTTCCTCTCTTCCTCTCATCTATGAGTATAAAAAAGTTCCTAATATTATGTATTTCTTAGCAAGCATGAGCCTGAAAACTTCACTTCTGAAATCATTTGTTTTGCTAGTGTCTCTTTCTTACTTTCTTGTATGATTTGACATTATATTAATTTTTTATCACTTGCCAGTGCCATGTACATACATACTTTATCTCTGTTACTTTCTTGTATGATTTGACATTATATTAGTTTTTAATCACTTTCCAGTGTCATGTACATACTTTGTAATGAAGAACCTCTCTGGATGAGCAAATGTCTTTCCATTGGGGGTCCTCTTGAGTACAAAGGTTCTTGGAGGAAGACAACATTATCTAGGTATAACTGTCATTTAAAATTTAATGTGTCATTGATTTATGTTAAGCCCATTCTACTGTGTTACTTTTGTTGTCTAAGTATCATTCCTATCTTATTAATCAATAGTGACCATTTTGAGAAGGTTGGAGACTGATTGCTTCATTTTCAGGCTTGGTCTATGTTCAGAAAATGATGAGAACTGGCAGAAGCCTCGTCAGTTCGATGGTAATTAACATGTACCTCTTGCTTTCCACTTCTTTTTTGTGTGTGTTAGTTCTTCTCATGTTTTCTACCTTTACGCTTACTTCTTCTGCAGGGTTCAGTTCTTTGTATCTATACAGGAGATGGTATAGATGTTTTACTAGTTTGAGTAGTTTTTCATTTGATGATGGGCACGTGGAAAGGAAAGATGACCTTCTGTTGGACCAATTTCGGTCTCAATATGATGGAAAAGGCCCAGTAAGTTATGTCAAACTTTTGAATTAATTCAGATTTAAGAACACTTGAATTTCTGCATTTTATTCTTGTATTCCCCCCACACCCTGAAACTGAAAGTGTATTTTTGGTAGGTTTTGCTTACTAAGTTGGCTGAAACCTGGCCTGCAAGGACGAAATGGACATTGCAGCAACTAACAAAGGATTTTGGTGAAGTTCCATTCAGGATATCACAAAGAAGTCCTCGGAAGATAACAATGAAACTAAAGGATTATGTTTCTTACATGGAACTCCAGCATGACGAAGATCCCCTATACATATTCGACGATAAGGTATTCTGTATTCATAACTTAATTTCATTTGCGACAGAAGTTACCGGCAGAAAAAGGCTCATTTGGTGAATCATTGCAGTTTGGAGAATCAGCGCCAGCATTACTTGAAGATTACAGTGTCCCTCATTTATTCCAAGAAGATTTTTTTGATATTTTGGATTATGACCAACGACCGGCATTCAGATGGCTTATTATTGGACCAGAGAGATCAGGTGCTTCTTGGCATGTTGATCCAGGACTGACAAGTGCGTGGAATACCCTTCTTTGTGGCCGAAAAAGGTTGGAGTCTCCTTTTGTTTTAACTATATTACATGCCTGATAGCAATACCTGCATTATTTCTGATTTAAAGTTCTTGTAACTGAATACGTGCTTACTGAACTTGTGAATTGTTAACTTATTAAGGTCATGAAATATTTCTCTATCGCCACTTGTATTCAGTGTTCAAAATCACAGACATAAAAAGAGTCACCCCTTGATCTGCTTATTTCTGTTTCCATTAATTCACAACTTATCTTGTATAGTTGTATTCACCAATTGGTACACCTCCATATTGGATAATAGAATGTGTATGTTACGATTCGACCTTTATTACTTTTGCGGATTGTCCCCAACTCCCCATGCTGTGGAATGCTAACTGTTTAATGATTAAAGTTTGATTTTCCACTTACAATATCCATATATCTTTAATAGATGGGCATTGTACCCTCCAGGAAGAGTTCCTGGTGGTGTCACGGTACATGTAAATGATGAAGATGGTGACGTTGACATTGAAACTCCAACATCTTTGCAGGCAATGTACTTAATACTCCATTTCTTTTCTCAAAATTTTAAAAAATATTTCCATAACATTCAAGATTGATGTGCTCATTTGCAGTGGTGGCTTGATATCTATCCACATCTTCCTGAACATGAGAAGCCACTAGAATGCACACAATCGCCAGGAGAGACCATTTTTGTTCCTAGTGGGTGGTGGCATTGCGTTTTGAACCTCGAGACAACAGTTGCAGTGACACAGAACTTTGTAAATCAGTCTAATTTTGAGCATGTATGTCTGGATATGGCACCTGGTCACAGACACAAAGGAGTTTGCCGTGCTGGCTTACTTGCTGTTCCAGGAAAATCTGTTAAAGATAATGAAAATAATCCATCTGTCCCAATGAGTGGATGGAACCACCCTGACATGAGCCGTAAGGAAAAAAGGCTGAAAGGTTCAGAACCGCTAAGAACACCAAATAGCATAAATCATTGTTCTGCATTTGAGTTCTCAGGTGTCCAGGAAAGTTTGGAGAATCAAGATTTCTCATATGATATAGATTTCTTGTCACAATTCCTTGAAAAAGAAAAGGATCACTATTCTTCTATCTGGAGCCCAACGAATTCGCTAGGGCAGAGAGAAGCAAGAGAATGGCTGCGCAGGCTTTGGGTTCTTAAACCTGAACTGAGAGAAGTAATATGGAAGGTGTGTTTTGCTCTGGCAATTTTCTAAATTTTTACTGGCCACAATTTTCTGTGCACATAATGAATGCAGTTTTTTCGTCTAGAAGATTTAGTCTGTTTGTTGAGGATGTTCTTTTCCTTGTTCTAACTGATCTACCTGTTCCTGTAGGGTGCATGCCTTGCGATAAATGTTGACAAATGGTATTCATGCTTAGAGGAGATATGTGCGTGCCATAGTTTACCACTACCCACAGAGGATGAGAAGCTTCCTGTTGGCACTGGTAGCAACCCAGTAAGTACTCTATCATTTGTTTAGTGTCTAAACGTTACTGCTATCAAGAAACTATTATCGCAGATCAGCTTGGCTGTTCTTAGATGACACACAAGTATTTTGTAGTATCATGTTGATTTTGAATCTTTACAAACGTACGTATTGCATGTCGAAACAGATTCATGTTGGTTGTTGGATGCCATGCAACCTAGATTACTTAATATGCCTGACTTCAGCTGAGTAGGATCATACTTTCAGCATGGTTGTGGGTGCTGCATAATTGTTCCTTAATGTACCATATAATCATCTGAACTGTTCTTCCAAATCGGCATTAGAGCCTATCTCTTAGGTTCAGTGACCTTCGAACCTTGGCATCTGCTTTGGAAGACCTGGGCACCACCAAAGTGTAAAATGTTCCTTTGGCTAGCAATCCGAAACAGATGTTGGACAGCGGACAGATTGGATATGAGGAATTTGCCTCACCCAGATATGTGCCCACTCTGCGATCAAGAAGACGAAACAATACGACACTTGCTAACTTCTTCTGTTGTGGCTAGACAAGTCTGGTTTGAACTTTTCTCACACCTGAATCTTACTGGTTCAATTCCCCGACAGCAGGAGGTTAGCTTTGCTGATTGGTGGCTTAGGACTCTTAAAAGAGTTAAAAAGGAGGACAGATTATTTTGGGCTCGTGGTGTATCTGGAAACATAGGAATGCATGGTTTTTGAGGGTGCCTCTCCTTCAGTGAACTCAATCATGAGGGAGCTTAAGGATGAGCGTAGGCTTTGGTGCCTATTTGCCGGTGCAAAGAAATTGCAAGGTCTGGGTCTTGGTGTTCTACGTGAGGTTTAGGTAGGAGTCAGGTCTTATCTTGGTAAAGTTTATTAGCTAGTTCTAGTTGTCTGAAACCCGCTTCTCATACTTGGTCCCCGTATTTGAGGCAGGGGTTGGACCATCTTTTTCTCTCTCTAATACAATGAAATGCAGCTCTCCTGGATTTCAAAAAAAAAATCATCTGAACTATGATATTGGAATTTGGAATTTTAACACTGTTAAAATGGATAATTCCATTTTTCAAGCCGCAATATATGTTTGCAGGTCTGTTATTGGTATTGTATGTAACATATGCTTCAAACTTCTCAGGTCTTCATTGTCTCTGGCAATGTGATTAAAATATATGCTGAAGGAGGATTGGTTTATTCTGTCCATGGTTTGGGCACAGAGGTATTGTATTGGTTTTTCTGCAACTTAAGTGTGGTTGAAAATGCCATTTCTGTTATAGTGATATTTGATCTTTCTGCTGCAGCTTGAGTTCTATGATCTCCTGCAAAAAAGTGGTTCACCTTTGATCAATCACATTCCTGAGATAATTGCCAGTGGCTTCCTTGAGTATAAGGATGATATCTACAGGACGGTTCCATGGGACGGAAAAGGGATACCAGATGTTTTGGCTACACACTACCCACTGGATGTTTCTCATGCAAATAGCTGTTTTCCTCTTGGGCTTTGGAGCAAGCAACGCTTTGGAACGAGCAGTTCACATGATATTTCAGAGAGACCACTTTGGCCTTACATGGTTACAAAAAAGTGCAAAGGAGATATTTTTGCTCGCATGTAAGTAACCAAGCATACAAGTTTTTGTTCTCCAATAGACAAATATGGGTGTGCGATAATCATGACAATATGAATCTACTCTTTTTTCAGCCGTGATGTGCTATCCAAGACTGATATCCTTCCTCTTGCATCATCCTTGGGAGTTCAAATGCGAAATATACACCTATTACCCCTTCCACATATGGACCCTGTACCCGAATCTGGTAACGATGATGTGAAAGATTGTGATGAGGCCATGGTTCTACCTGAATGGCAGCAACTAGTCTCTACTCTAAATAGGAGAAAGAAGAATGTAAAGAAGCACCTAGCTAACTGGTGAGTGAGAATCATGCGAGACATATTTGCTCAGGCATGGGCACTAAAACACCATGGTTTCTTGCGCTGTTTTTTTTCTCTGTGTAGGGCAAGTCGTATTTCAATCATAAGTTGCTACCAGAGTGAAATAAGAATTTAATCAAAGTATAAAAAGGCTCATGGAAAATTAAAATTTTGTATCTGCTGACCACTTTGCTTGGACTTCCAACATTTCCTAGAGTTATTTTTGAAAGGACAGCAAAAGTTTTGCTGAAGTTTTATTAGAAGAAAAAGAAACAGGCCAGTTTTTAAGGGAAAACCGGGCTCAAAAACCTTACAACTGACATGTTCCAATAATATTCCTCGAGTTGTGTTAGTCTGTTAGATAGGTCTTTGATAAATTATGGTGTATCATAAATAGATTACTTGTAACAGTTTAAAGTTTCCACATAGCAAAATCTTGACCACAATTAATCATGCGTTGATTTTGCATAGATTTGTTTAGCCAATTATGCAACCACAATATTTTTGTTGCTTCTCAATTTGATAACAAGCTTGTATACCTGAACAATTTTTTTACTTTTCCGCGTAGGGGAAACTCTGTCCCACAAGTTCTAATTGAGAAAGCTGAAGAATATCTCCCTCCCAATTTGGGCTTCCTCATCAAGTTTGTTAAGGTGACTTTGCAGTTTTCTCTTCTTTACATGTAGCTTTTATCAAATGTTACGTCTAATGTTTGATTATTACACTAACAGGATGATGGTGACCTGGTGTACCCATTCCCCTCTTGGATACATTCAGATATAATGGACGATAACATTCTCATTGAGGGGATCACAGAATCGAGTTCTTCCGGTAATGGTAAAGGAAGTTATGAAGCGGATCCAGAAAAAATGAATGCAATTCACATAATTGATTTCAGTGATCTGTCCATTGGTGAGCAGCCGACTAACTTGGTTCCTTAGTAGTTTAGCATGGATTATATTTTCTGGTCTACATAAAAAAAATATTTTGTGCCATGCATGAGTGACTGATAAAACTAAAGATGTAACTATAACTGTTTGTCAAGCAAAAAAAAACAAAACCTGGTTGGTTCAAATATCTGAACTGTGGCCTGTTTATTGTGTGAAATTTTGAATATCTAAATTGAAGTTTTGAATACATACTAGTAGAAGTTATGCTAAATTTTGGAGGGATGGGGTTAATTAAGATGATGGTCATCAGTGGGTTACCGATACATAGAAGAAGATCCTACATCTGTCTACTTTTTTTTTGAATTTCAGGTGAAGTTTACGGTTTATCTTGTGAGATCTAATTATGATTGTGTTAGCAGGGGATCCTCTATGTGACATTATTCCATTGCACTTGGATGTTTTCCGGGGTGATACTGATCTTCTCAGGGAGTTCCTACGGAGCTATCAGCTTCCTTTACTGAGGGGGGAATCAAATACTGATATCTACAAGTCAGTGCAAAATTCAAAGTTCAGCAGGGCATCGTATCGCGCAATGTAAGTACTGTTCTGAATTAGAGCGATTCCTCCATTCATACTTTGTCCTTCTCTCTGCTCTATGGAGTTATTGGATTGTTTATCAGAAGTTGTTCGCCAGTTTCTTTGCATTTTTAAACTTGCCACGTTGACATAGGATTTTCAGCAACTATATCACCCATCATGTACCACAACTGTGGAAGAACCAAATATTGTGGTCACTCGTTGGCAAACAATGTGTGCGTGCAGTGTTCATTCCGGTTTGCCAAGATATAGCAGTAACATTCTCACCTGGCCTGTTTGCAGGTGCTACTGTATGCTACACGAAGACAATGTCTTGGGAGCTATATTCAGCCTGTGGAAGGAGCTACGGGCTGCTACTTCCTGGGAGGAGGTTGAAAATTTCGTATGGGGAGAGCTGAATCGATACCAGGAATCCTGCACTCCGTAGTTGGCTCTGGATAACTAACACCAGCAAGACTAGATAAACATGTTCAAATCACGTGCTCCTTAACATATTCAACTTCAAAGAGCAGAAAATAATGAAGACTCAATACATCCATTGTATGTTCATATTTCCTGGGAAAGTAGGCAATAATTATGTGGAAGTACCGCCAAATGATTTTTGTAACAAGAAATACATGGTCATGTGTTCTATAGTGGATAGGAACACTTACAATCCCCTACTCCCCTACAAACAAATTAAAGTGTTTGATTCAAGGATCATGAGTGACTGATTCTGGCCTTCGGTGTGATCTAATTCTGAGACTTACATGGATTGCCCAGAGCAGCTAGAATAACGAGTATACGGTTAATGTTCCCATTTGTTCTTCTAATATAATGATTGGATAATGTTGTTTTTCCTTGTATGTGCACGCATGCTCTCATGTTTGAGCCTAGCATACGCGCGCAGTTGCATATGACGAAAATGTAGAGTCACGCGTACAAGCCAAATAATTCAGCAAAGGCAATTGCAAGGAAGCTTATGGTTCAAAAAATAAAATGCTACCATGTTGCCGCGTCAATCAAATAATTAAATCGAGCAAGAGACCCATATAGTATAGCCAGCTAAAGCAAGAACCCCACATCATACGTAGGTGCCGAGACCCGGAGTCGAAATCAACTCCAAGACACAACCAATCCAAACCACCTGCGCGACACGGACGGAGAAGAGTGCTGCGTGCTAGGGGCTCAACGTAGGCAAAGAATGATTGCGGCGAACACCCGGACGCCCTGGTTGCTTCGCGCAGGCGCGGCAGTGGGCGGCGGGGTCGCCCCCGCCGGTTGCCGATGGGCTCTGCCGGTGCCGGGTGACGACGTGACGTTGGCAGGCGCTGCAGCAGCCCGCGGGCGACACGGGTGGCAGGCGGCGTTGGCTGTTCAGAGGGATGTTCGGGCGGCGTCGGACCCCGTCCGGTCGGGTGAAGGACAGGCGGTTCGTACGTGACAAAGACGCGTGTTCGGGTCCACACGTCAGTGACTCAGCTGCCAGCCGAGTGCCCTATATCATGAACCGGTGAGCTTGCCAACGACTTTTTCCTTTTTGAAAATTCGACCTGCCAACGTCAGCAGCGAATTAAACTAAGCTTAAATCGATCTGATAATCGGAAAGGCTCAAATAATTCCATCGTTAACCTAAAAAAAAGCAGTCTTGCGGAACTGAAACCAACTCGACCTCGATCAGCTGGAAGCGGACTCCGAGTCCGAGCTGCCGCGTCTGCATGCATCTTGCGCGCGCCTCCATATAAGCAGGCCACTCCCGCCAACTCCCGTCGCTCCAGCTCTTTCCGCGCCAAAAACCGCATAGCAAATAAGCCAGCCCAACCGGCGAGGATCTCGGTAGATCGGCGCGTCGATCAAGTCCATGTCCATGGCGGCGGCGCCGGCGGCAGGGGCGCCCGGCAACGGCGGTGTCCGTGTCCCCCGGGTCGCGTCGATGGCCGCGCTGGTGATGAGTTTCTGGGAGGACCTGTTCGACAAGGACCCGGAGGCCGCCGAGGAGCTCTTCTTCGCCGCGCTGCTGCGGGACGCCCGCCGCGCCCGGAAGAGACAGGGACGCCGGCAGGAGGGCAAGGACGACGAGGAGGAGGAGCGGCGGCGCGCGCGCGTGTTCCAGCCGTGGGAGCCGCCACCGCCCGGCTCGGCGCTGCAGCCGGTGGCGCCGGCCGCCCCCCGGGTTGAGCGAGTCGTGGTGCTGGGCCTGCGCGCGCCGCCGCACCTGGCTCGCAAGTACCAGAGGGCGCCGCCGTTGGCCCCGGCCGCCGCCGGGCCGGCCGGCGGGGCACCGAATCCCGACAAGAAGCCCCAATAAATGTCTAGAAGTTTTGTGTAGCGTTCGTGGCCGCGGCGCCGGCTTGCTCATCGGTCGGGATCGATCGAGATCTCTACATTACTGTGAATATGTGATCATGCCGTCGTCGATGACTTTTTTTCTGCTTTTGTCACCTTCATGTTCTATTGTGTGACATGGCAATGGCCGCGCCATTAACTGGTTCTTTTGTTTAGGGCCTAAACTGCGGACTGTGGAAAAATATATATACTTAAAAGCCTAAAAAGAGTTCTATTAGTTGTTCTAGTAAGAGTTCTATACTTTTGTCTGAATTTCAGCTTTGGATATTTGTTTCGCTTCCTTTTCACATGTCGTACAAGGCGCAACTGCATGCATTCTAAAATACACTATGCATTGGGCCTTAAAAGCCTAAAAAGAACCGAGCTTGAGTGAACTACTCTCATTACAGTTTATGTTCCTATAAACTCGATCACGTTCTTCTCCGAACCTGGAGCTGATCCCGTCACAGACTCACAGGAAAAGAAAACAAATATAAACGGATCTAACTAGAACAGAGCAACCTTTGTGTATCCGGCGGCATATGTCCCCCCTACATGCAGCCGTGAGATGGCCGGCCGCTTTAAGATTCGCGCAGAAGCTTAAGCAGTCAATGGCGATTAGAGAATAAACAACTGCATGCATGTCCTCACATAAAGTTTTTGTTTGGTTCTGCATGCATGCAAAACACTTCATTTCGACAAAAATAAATTAACAAGAAGAAACATTTCTTCAGATTATGATATAAATCAATAACAATTTGACAGCAATGAATGTGGAATCTTCCTTTTTTGAAAAAAAAAGAAAGAAAGATCTGATATAAATGTTCATGAGAAATTTTGATACGATTCAGAAATGTCAGAAAGAAAGATCCGATACAAATGTCCATGAACATTCAGTTCAGTAAATCAGCAATGTTCATAGAAAATCAACAACAATCTAACATAAATCAGCAACAATCTGACAAATTAGCAATAAATGTTCATAGAAAATCAGCGAGGGAGATGCGCTCAAGGGAGGGATATTTTTCTTTTCCTTCTTTGTTTCCGCCTCCGGCTGCTGCTTCTCCGCCGAGCGACGCGCCGCCGCCTACCAGTTCACCCCGAGTGCCGCGCCAGCGCCGCCATGGGAGGCCCTAAGGCCGCCACCGGCCGGCTGCTGCTTAAGTGCGCGGATCCAGGCGGGGAGTGGCAGCTGCGCAGCAGCCTCAGCGCCGCCGCTGCCGCCGCCGGCGGCCGCGGGATCGAAAGGGTACACCTTGTCCCTAAAGAGCAGCACGACCCCAACGTCATCCATGGCCCGCGCGAGCGCCTCGGCCTCGGCGTGCGTCCGCGCGGCACCGACCTCGATGCAGGCGTTGAGGAGCTCACCGTAGCCGACAACCTCGTCCCAGCCGTCCGAGCACCTCGACGTTGACGAGGAGCACGAGCCGGCGCGCCTCGGCAGGGGTGACCTCTGCCTCGGCCGACGGGGCAGGGCGCTGCGGAGGCGGGGAGAAGGGGTGCGCGTGGAGGAGGAACGCGTAGGGCGAGGCGACGGTGGATGGGGAACGGGAAACGGGCGGCAAGCGACGGGGGAGGAGGAGGCGGGATGCCGCCTGCCGCCCCTGCGCGTGTCCGGCTTCCCCTCCGCGCAAGAGATAAGGCTCCCCATGGGGCCCATCACGTGCGCTCCCTTGTGCCGCGCGTCTGCGCCTGCGTGTTCGGCTTCTCCTCCGCACAAGAGATAAGGCTTCTGCTATGGACCCATAACGTGTTGTGGGGGGGGGGGGGGGGGGCACATGCAGCCCAGGACACCATCGTTTTTTCGTAATTAGAATGCTCATTATAGAAAAAGTTTTCAGTGATTGGAAGAGTTTGATGACGAATGTTTGACTCGCTGATCATTGACGATGCTATGGCTTTGTCCCAGATGGTTATTATCAGCTTGATCTGACATCCATAGTTGTTCATTAAATTAAAAAATTATATTTAATCTAAGTTATTCGGCTTCAAGAAATTTTTATACAGATCCATGCCAAACATTCTAGTAGTAAGACCGTTTTTTAAACTAGCATGCGTATTATACGCTGTAGATGTTTTTTTATGCCCACGTGTACTTTAGCTTTTCCGTATTTATTTCAAACAACCGTGATCGTAAAGGAGCCGGTAGAATCATTCTTAGATGATCATATTGACAAAAAAATCACATCATAACTAATGTTGTTAATATCACAATCCTAACAATCTCTTATAGATCGGATTAGGTGTACAGGAATCATGATCTCCAAGGTGTGTTGATTAATACATATCATTTCTATAGATTTGGTAAAAGCTAAAAGAGTTTTTGGGTTAAAAAATATAAAAATTAACAAGGCCCTAAACGTCTCAAAGGATCGACTGCAAGTGAACTAGAACACAACTCATTTCAGGTTATGCTCCTGCAAACTCATGTTTTACACCAAACTCGGAGATGATTTATCACAGGAGAAAAAACAAATAAGGGCATAAATGGCATCTCCTCCACTATATTTTTATTAACTTCTTGTAATAGAATCTTAGAATGCCCATTACAGAAAAAGTTATTGATGATACATTGTCGAATCTTACGTGATTTTGTCCCAGAAGGTTATTATCAACTCTGAGATCCATGGCTGTACATTAAATTTAAAGTGGTTTAAATATTTACTCTCACTGTCCATATAGTACACATTTCTGACTTGTTGTCTAGTTACACAGCCAAAAAAATGTTTACATTCATAGAGGGAGTATATTAATCTAAATCACACCAAAATTATCAATTTAAATGCTCTGAACATACCTCATCCAAGATTTCTTAGAGCTCTAAAGTGATGAGATCTTCTATAATCCCATTTAAGCTAGCATGTGTATGACACACTGTAGATATTTATTTCAAACAACCTTGATCATATAGGAGCAAGTAGAATCATGCTTACGTTAATGATCTTGACAAAAAAATCTCACAACAATTGTTGTTAATATCACAACCCTAGAAATAATCCTTTTTTAGACTGGATTGGGTGTATAAAAATATTTCCAAAGTGTATTGGTTCGTGAATATACTTTATATTAAATTTGAATGTGTCGTAAATTGAGGTTAATGTTATTTTTAATGCATTTCATCGTGTTTAAAATATGACTAGACTTATTCACATAAAATCTAGTTTAAACTTAGATGTAAATGTCAACTAATTCATTTTTTATAATTCACAAATTCAAAATCTCATATATGTGAGTTATAATATTATTTTCAAAGTTCAGTTGATTAGGTTTCTTGTGGTGGAATCTTGAAAGTGCATCTAGGTCCCTTGTGGGTTTTGGTGGTTGATTGACTTAAACAATTAAAGGTCTAATGAGCTTGTTGAGCTTTGGATAGATATTATTGTAAATGATAAAGTCAAGTTTATGTCATATAAAGCATGCAAAAGTAAAGATACGACAAGTAAATGTTGAAGTAAGCAAAAGAGACAAAGATGTATTGCAATTGTATGGTCTCATTGGTTGGTTGCTTGCTTAATCAAAGAAAAGTGAATGTGATCCCATGATACAAAATGTGACAATGACAAGTGCATGAGAACGACAAAGGAGATAAAAACTCATGTGTATTGATTGGTCTCATCTAGAAGAAGCTTGTCAAAAGATATTGGGACAATTTATTTGAAGAAATTAGGATTTCTTTGGACTTGGTCCATAGCTATACTTGCATAGAGAATGAGACATAAGCTTATAGTTAGCAAGTGATCTCATATGGCTAAAGGCTTATGAACAAGTCATATGGTATCAATGACATAGAAGATCATATTGGACATATCATCGGCTTAAATTGAAGAGATAGATTTCAAAGTGGTATTCATGATGATGCAAAGCAAAGCTAAACTTAAAGTGGCAAGATAGAATGAAAGGATCAAGCTAGATGGCGAGTGATGAGGTACTAAGCAAAGAGAAGGGCAAGTTGGTCTTGTAGCCGAGGGACTTTGTTGGAGTGAAGTCTAGCATCATGGTTTGATTTCTATGCATTAATCAAGCCTTATCTAGTGAAGCAATGCAATGCATCTAATCATTGTTTAATCTTATGATAAAGTGGCTTATGAATGAGTAATGGATTCTTGATCATAACACTTGGATATTCTAAGCCACTAGCTCAAGTTGGATGAGCTCAAGAGATAAGAAAGGTTGCACCCTCGTGAAGTGAGAATTGAAGAAAAGTGGCAATGTTCAAGTTATTTAATCTCAAGTGGTTTAACTAGATTTTATCTTTTATCTTGAGTATAGGTATGTCGTACTATCAAGAGGGATGCAACGTTGATAGCTTTGTCTATGTCTCGGTGCTCAAAGTGATCTAACCAAGTTCTAACATAAGAGAAACTCCTATCACAACACTTGCACTAGGTGGTCTTGGAGCTTTATTTCAGTTGGGATGGATAGCCTTCTGAATAAGCTTTCCGTAGAGTCCAAGATCACCAAAATTGGATATCGGAGTAAAAAGTTATGACCATTTTAGTTGGGCACTTTCTAAAATTTCTGGGTTGGCCCGGACGGAAATTTCCGGTCCGGGCGACGGAAAATTCCGGTGATGGCGGAAATTTCCGGTACGGGCGGATTTTTCCGTTACTGGATGGATATTTCCGACAAATGCGACCAGTCCATACTAACTTTAGACACAACAGCTAGTTTTGGGGGGTCCTCTATATATACCCCCACCCCCTTTCGATTGGGGCTGCTGGTTCCACTCACGAAGAACACATTCCACAGCCAATATTTGCTCTCCCCTCTCTCTATTTGCTTGAGATTTGAGAAGAGAAGTGAGTTAGGGTTGAGAGAAGAGTTTGAAGACTTGAGAGCTTCATTCCATCCTTGAGCACTTGAGTTCATAGCAAGTAATCTTCGAAGTGTTTGTTACTCTTGGGGATTTGTTCCCTAGACGACTAGGCGTCACCGAGAGCATCCAAGCCTTGCTTGTGGATTCGCCTCGAAAGTTTGTATCACCCCATCCTTCGTGGATTTGCTAGTAAGTACGCTTAGCTCCTTTGTGGTGACTAAGTGGAGGAAAGTGGCTTGGTGTGTATAAGCCCGCCTTTCGTAGGCCCTCAACGGAGACGTAGGATTCATTGTGTCTTTGTGGCAGCTTGTGTGGCAAGCAGTGAATCTGAACTTCGGATTAAATCTTGTGTCTCCTTGTGTGCTTGTGTTCTTCATGTTCATATTGTTGTTCTTGTTGATTTTGAGCAATTCGACCCGATCTATCTTCTTGTGAGCTTTTGGTTGCAGGTGGTTGGTTTAAAAGCTTCTACATATCCCAAGTAACCTCTTGCAACCCATCGTTTTGATTAGAATTGCATAGGAGCCTCTAGATCAAAGTTTGTTTTCAAGATTGTCTGAAATTACCGTAGCACCGGAAATTTCCGATAACCACCCGAAATTTCCGATAATCGGTAAACTGATTCCGCTGCAAGTTGTGCTAAATTTTTTCAGCAATCGCCTATTCACCCCCCCCCCCTCTAGGCAACATCAAGGTCCTTTCAAATCTATTTGAGTTCTCAACTTAACACAAGTGCTCGTATTCTAATTTATATGGTAAGCAATGTGTGTTGAAACAAGAGCCATGTATTGGAAAGGTGCTTATATGGATATAGTGTGCTTGCAGACATGTTTATGAGCATAAGCATCAATCTATGTTTTGAAAAAAGAAATATTATGTAGCACATACCACCTTACAACCACAAAGAACAGAAAATAGCAAATTAAATTTAGAAAACTATATTGGATATTGTCTGTTTTAGAGGTGTCGACAGAGTTGCAATCAAAGTCATGATTCTACCATCCTGAGATAAGTTACATGCCACGACCCAGACAATGTTGTCCTAACTTTGAAGCATTGAACAATATCTAGTATCATTGGTTATTTAGGTTATACCAATTAATTTGTTAAAAAGGCCACTATTCACAAGTTGCTAGGTGATAAATGACATACTAATTAGCTAATTCTAAAGTTAAGTTTAACAGAAGTCGATGTGAATAGGACAATTAAAATATTACGTGTAACATTATAGACTTCTATTTTCAAATATATTTTAATTCTTTTTATAAATACTACTTCCATCACTCTCCCGTATGTGAACTAGAGATTTTAAGAGATGTAATTGGTAGAAGTTAAGAATAAATTGGGCCTTGTAGCTAATCAAATATTGTTTCTTTCTCTCCCTCTCTTGTTTATTCATATTCTTACAACAATACTCATAGATAATTCCTTATATCTTTATCCAACTGTGATATATTTTAGCACCAATTATTACTCTTTACAATTTTTTATCTTATTTAAAGTTTTCCCTTTTACATAGTACACCAATGGCTATTGGTAATAATAGTAAGATAAGATAAGATATGTAATTTTCTGAATCTGATGCAATATAATCTTAATATTTAAATATCTTACTTTTATACTCCCTCTGTACTGTAATACAAGGCATACTGATTTTTCTAAATACATAGCAGAAGCTTTGTACCTAGATATATTGTAATATGTCTAAATACAGAACTTTTGTTGTGTATCTAGAAAACACTATGTCTACGTACAAAGTCAAAAAGTCAGAATGCCTTGTATTTTAGGATGGAGGGTGCGATCCTGACGACCTTGCTTTAATTTGATTTGATGAATTGGATGAGTCGGTGCTTTTATTACTGTTGTCTCTATGAATTGTTTTTTAAGCACAGCCCATTTCCATACGTAGAATTTCACATCATAAATTAATAGTGCTGCAAATCAGGAAGAGAATACAAGCTATGTCATTGCAACAAGCAGATTAGGATTCGCCACGAAACTGATGAGCTTATTCAATACAGCACTGAGAACACAAAGGATTTCTTTGTAGATTTCAGCATGTAAGTTCATGTTGTATATTATCCACAGCAATGCCAATTTCTCGGTTACAGAACATGTGACCCAGAAGCAAATCGAAGCACAATTAAGGATCTACATACAGCAACAACGAAAGGAAGCTCTCTGCTAGTCTGCTACTTGACAGGTTGAACCACAAATGAGAATCACATTGCACAAACAAAGTCGCCACTGTTCTCGATGTCGATGTCATCGATATCGTCCAAATCAATGTCATCAAGATCCATGCTCCCCAGGCCGGGCAGTTGCCCAGCAAGCTTCATGCCTTCCCCTGGCTTCCGTGCTTCCTGGATGATTGCCATGACTTCCTCCAGGCTTTGCTCCGGAGTGTTCATGTCTGCCAGCTGCATGCTCTGTTGGTACTCGTCGGTCATCTCAATTGGCAGGTTCTTGAGGAACCACGGGTGCTTCTTAATTTCTGGAATGGTTATTCTCTGCATGAAGCAAATGTCGAGTGTAAAACACCACTGAAAGTAATGCAGTTTGGAGTAGACAAACTGAATTTGACGAGAAGTGCCTGCTCAGGATCTCCGACAAATATCCGGGACAGCATATGTCTGCATTCCATTGAAACCCGAACATAGTCCGGAATTGAGTACTGTACACTGAGTATCCTCTGTGAAAGACACCAAGAAGTTCCATAAATTTATTGCTAAACTAATTATTTTTTTATGAAACATCATAAAAGCAGGGAATTGGTGTACTCACAGTGATCGTCTTGCGGAAGTTCCTTGGGTCATCAGGGTCCTCAAATGGATATGCACCAACCAGCATCACATACAGTGTTACCCTGCAGGACCAAACATCAGCAACCTAATATATGGCAAGGTGTTCTAAGGCTCCGGCTGCAGAACATCGAAAATATGCACTTGTACAGAAGGCATTACCTTTCCATCATATTCTTTTCTAGAGAGGACCTCCGGAGCAATGTATGCAGGCGTGCCAACAGTTGATTTTGGTTGAGAGTGCAACACTGAAGACTGAAAATGAAAAGGTCCAGTAGTTTAGGTGATGAAAAGGTCACCTTGTGAAATTATAATATGCAGGAGTACCTTGGAATAACCGAAATCACAGATCTTGAGCCGAGGTGCAACACTACCATCTAAGAGAGTATTTTCTAGTTTCAGATCTCTATGACATACTTGCTGCGTGGAAACAGAGATAAATGGTACTGAGTTAGTAGTGTTCGGCTAAAATTGCTATGTGATAATCAACTTGACCGAATTTGTACCATGGAATGGCAATAGCTCACTCCGGAAATCAGCTGTTGGAAGAAGAACCTTGCCTGTTGAGAGTAAGTAGTAATCAGTCAGTGTAATGGCATACACCCTCACAACACTAGTCCCAAGTATAAAACAGTCCCGATAGCTTTTGGTAAATATTCTTTACCTCATCCTCGCTAAATCTCCCAGCATTGCAAATCCTTTCAAACAGCTCACCGCCAGCGGCATATTCCATAACTATTGCCAAATGTGTGGGAGTTAGCACTACCTGAAAAACTAAGTGCTACTTTAATTTTTCAACCTAGAAGTGATTTTTGAAGATTAAACCAAGACAAGTAATCATTTCAAAGCAGATATGTAATGACAAAATGGAAAGAAATAGCAGATTGTATGACTGGTCATTGAATGAAGTTCTATAACCATAGCAGATGTCTACAAATGCAGTCACAAGAACAGATTGATATGAAATTGCTAGAACACTACTCATAAAGTCATATAAGGCTTCCTCAAACGCCTCATCCAGCAGGCTAAGAATATAGGAGTCCTGATGACAACTGTGCATATATATGCTCCTCCTCCTGTCTACTATTCCTGAATTTCTCATTTTAACCAGCTTTGGAAGGTCAAATACCCGCACACCATGAGGAAACACACATAACAACAACACCTCTATTGGATAAGTAATAGTAATATTCTAATTTAAGCTTCTTGTTATTGTTGCTACAAAATGTCACAGGACAAGTATAAATTTGTCCTATTCTAAAAAAAGCTAGAATATAGCTACTCTGATGCACTATAGGACAACTTTACATTCGTGAATCAGGTCTGGAGAACAGTAGTAGAAAGTAAGGTGAGCAAAGAGCACCAGAAACACCAATAGCCAACGAACTGCGGAAACAAGAGACTGTAAGCCTGTCAGCTATGATTTTTAATAGACACCTTTCTATTGCTTGTTAATTGCATTACTGTCCATATACACGTTGACATAAAATGGTTGAAAATGTCTTGGCGTTGTCGGTAACAAATAAACTTCGGTTGACTAGTAGAGAAAGCTCCAAGGGACAAGCTAAACAAGTCAATAAGGATAATACAATTCCACAGGAGAGCCTAACTGGTCCCACTTGGGGGAAAAGATAGAAATACCCTGGTTAGCCTGTTGATTTTTTTCTACCACACGAGCCCACGGCCACATAAACCATAGACACGAGTGAAAATTGCAGAACTGGAGGATAGGTGTCACCATCATAGAGCCCTAAAAATTCTGCAACTAGACTTTCACGTTACATATTCCATTTGTCCTTGTACTAGAAATAAAGGACTGCAGATAACCATCACTTTCTATCTGGAACAGGTCTTCATGGAGAAAAGAAGAAATAATGGCACATTGACATTGCCCAAGAATATTACGATCGGTCAGTCATTGTACTCTAGCTGTCTAAATTAACTACTCGAAACCATAAGAACAGGATCAGATCTGCGTATTCTGAACTGTCAATAGTAACTAAATGACACAATTACCAGTAAACTGCCAGTCATGCATTGAACACTGGAACCTCGACCTCATGTTTGGCAGATGTCATAGAAATTACCTCCTTGAATCTAATTATGTTTGGATGCTTCAGCGATCGGTGGTTCATAATCTCCCTTTGAACATGCTCATCAATCTATGAAAGAAGAAGAAACATGTGGAATTAAATAATAAGCAGTGCTACGTAATAATATTCAAAGATCAATATAGAGTATCCGATTATAAGGAAAAAGTAGAACAGGAAACGTTCTAAAGGAAGTACAGATAAACTTCAGAACGTGACAACAGCCGCTGATATCAAGTATAGACAAACAAACCCGAATACAACTCTAATATTATATTCAGCTCGGGAGAACAGACAGGAGGGCCTCACAGAAAGAAAAGGGGCAATGGACAGCGCAGCATACTAGCAGTAGCGTGAATTAATGAAATCAACCGTGTTCACAGGCATATGAACAGATCACACATACTCTAGAAGCGTCTACCAAAAGATATCAACTTAGAAGAGGCCGTCTAAATAAATTAAACTAAAGAAAATGAGCACAAATACAGTTTAAGATGCTCAAGCTTAAATAACAAACTTTATGGAAATAAATAAAGATACTAACAGCAAAATGCTTGATCCGAACAACTTTGTCATTTTTGGAAGACGTTATGTAACGGAAATCTATTTGTAGGAAGTTTGGTTCTGGTAGCTTCCTTGGGCCAACCGGCCAATGTCGCACGCAATACTTTGCTTTTATTAAATCACGTGTGATAAAAAAAATCAAGGAGTCACTAAGTCTAACAAGACTGAATTGGCGGATTGCACAAGCTGGCTAGCTGCAACTTAGCCGAAAAAAGGGGACCCAAACAACCGGGAAGAGAGACTCAAACCGCCTGCCTTTTGTTCTTGCAGAATTTTCGCAACAATTAATAAAATAATCAGAAAGAGAACGACCCAAAAGTAATCACATGAAACAAAATGAGATGCTAATCAGTACCCGGAAGAAGAAAAAAACTCTGCTCTTTTGCAGGAAATACTCAGCAGCATAATACAGACACCAAACACTTGTGTAAATGCTCTCGAGTCTCGACCGTCAACCAGACACCTCCAAATTTTGTGTGACAAGACAAATCTGAAGCCGTTTGATTTCAGGACTTCTGCACCAAACTAAAGCCCCCAACATTTCGGAGGCGTTCCCGATCAGAGGAAGCAGAAGAGACAAAGCAGGTTAGTGCGCAGCAGAGCAAGGAATGATCAGGCAAACCAAGATCTTCTCTCGTGCCTAGAGCCTACCACTCAAGAAACACCAGCGATCCGCCGGCGCACACGTAACTCCTTGTTGTGAAGAGATTTTTTTTATAAAAGAAACACCTTTGGGGAGGAAAAGGGGAGCAGAAGCGGTCAATGATTTGCGATTACCTTCTGGCCTCTCTCGATGAACTTGACGGCGAAGAGCTCCTTGGTCCCGACGTCCCGCACCAGCTTGGCCACGCCGAAGTTGCCGGACCCGATGTCCCTCATCACCTCGTACCGCTCCATGGCCGCGCAAGATCGAGCAGGGGGACAGCCAGGTTGAGCGGAGAGCGGCAGCGGAAGACGAAGAAGGCCAACGGTGTGGGGGCTGCCGGGCTGGGCGATTGGGCGCCTGGGGCCCTCGTGGTGGTGGTGATGGGGATGGGGGAGTGGGAAGAAGAAGAAGAATGGGGCGGGGGAGGTCGGCTAGGGGAGGGAGTTGAGTTTGAGGTGGCGAGCGAGGGGAAAGAGACGCACCCTTGTACCCCGACCATGTGTCGCCGCCGGTGCCGTCCGGGGTTGCCCACCCGCCGGGTCGCCGTCCAAAGCCAGGACCGTAGGTATAAGCAGTTTACCGTTATCTTCCTATTTTTTCTTACTCCCTCCGTCACAAACTTTCACTACGTTTGAACATGTCGTAACAAAATAAATAATATTTTTATAATTTTTTTAAATAAGACGAGTGATCAAACTTAATCACCAGAAGCCAACGAATATTTATATTATGGGACGAAGAAAGTACTTCCCTGTAAAACCGATGATGCTCAGCCTCGTTCTTCTTCTTATTTCAGCTGGAGTCTGATTTTTTTTTTTTTTTGGAATGCGACTTCGCCATGTACCGCCGGTGCGTCTCTATCACACAACTCTGAATTTCGTGCACTGGGATTATTTGAGCCATCGCGCGCACCATCATTTTTTCTAAGGTGGAGCATAATAAAACTACTGGTAAGTTAAATGATATAGCCCTACTTAGAATGATATTATTAGTAGGCTAATATGGTTCTCTGAGAACTGAGATGGTCACCAGAATATTTGATGGTTTAGTATACTCTTACTAATCGCGTATCTAAGTCACTCGGTGCATGATACAATTTTTAGACAGCATTTTTTTGTTAGAAGGTGACAATTTTACCTGCAAATGCTACCACAAAAATCATATGTTTTGAAATTGCTTCCCGCAAAGGGTGAGGTCCCCTACCATTAAAATTTGTTTATCCTCGTGTTACTTCAAATATTGATGGAAAAAACTATAAGAATTGCCAAATAACAAACCCAAACATGGCGATATATTTTGGACGTGATAACTCATATGTAGTAGCATTGACATACACAAAAAATTAAAACAATTTTCGTTATAGGAGTCTACCTTATTCACGGCGGCTTTGTTTGGCTAGAGAGGTAAGGGATATAATAAAATGCAACCTTTATGATTCTATATCTATGGCTTCACTAATTTGCAATTTTGTCTTGAAACTGTTATGAGCTGGCTGTGAAATACTAGAAGTAGTTCTCGTGAAACTCCAGCGTGGCAGAGGCAGGCTCACTGGTTTCTTCGGCACAAAGAACATTCACCCAAATTCCTTCCATTGAAAACACAGCTGCCACTGGGCCTTGTTCAGTTCCAAAAAGGAACTTTCAAATACACTATGTAAAAAGAAGATTCTCCATCACATCAAAATGTCATAACATGCATGGAGTACTAAATGTAGATAAAATTAAAAACTAATTGCACAGTTTTGTTGTATACTGCGAGACGAACATTTTGAGCCTAATTAATCAATTTTTGGATAATTTTTCACAAATACAAACGAAATGCTACAGTAATGCAATGATTACGAAGTGACGTCTTACTCTCAAATTCAACCTCCCAGTTCTAACATATAAACAGCCCCGGACCAAATCGAGACACATCGACGGATGGATGTCGGAATAAAAAAAATGAATATGGAATGCGCATCTTGACCATCTGTCGCCAAGCCAGACCGTGGGCAGCCAAAGAAACAAATCAACGTACAACTGAGGGCAAACCTCCCGATCGCTTTTGGAGTAGAGAAAAACACAGGCTCTTTTTCTTTCAGCAGGTGGCTAGCGTAGCATCACTGAGGCTGATAATACGCTCGACAAACTGATCGACGTGCAGGCAGAAAGGATGTGTTTAGGTGTTTGTTAGGCACTACACTTCACAGTACGGTGGCCCTTTTTGAGAGCTTTGGATCTTTTTAAAAGGTCGTGCCATCATCTCTCTCTTTTTTTTGGAAGGGTTGTGCCATCATCTCTGTTCTCATGTGATTTGGTAGGTAGCTAGAGTTGTGGGATCGATATCGCTATGCGTGTGTTTTGGGATATGTATATACTCTCTTTGAGTAGCATCATAGTGTATTATTAAAATTAATGAATCCGATCAGTAATCGGTTAAATTACATGTGTATTATTAAGTGCATAAAATTGTACATCAACATAGTTATGTTTTCAAATGCCTATGTGGTGATGTCAATATTTCAATATTAAAAGTATATCACAGAGTGAAATAAACACTAAAATGTACATTTTGAGGCAGCAAAATACACCTTGCGAAGAAAAAAGAGTTGTTGGCCGCAGCCAGTCGCCACCTATTTCGTGGGAAACGGTGGACGCACGTAACAATTCGTCACTTATTTTGTTGATCACTCTCTTTATAATCTTTCATCGACACTTTATGAGAATTTGTAGAACACTAAGAAAAATTTTGTTGTTGGATTCACATTTAAAAGCACTTTCATAAAATCTTAACTTGGTGGTTATAATAAATTATAAATATTATAATAACTGAGATACTTACGGGTACTGTTAAAGCATGACGTCAGAAGCCACACCACACAGATCAAGCCGCGTTTTATAATATAAAAAACAAAAGCCGGAGTATACGGATGGGTATACGTTTGTGGAGGAAAAATAAGCGATGTGTGCGTCGGTCCGTACCGTGGATCTCATCTCCACGCAGCCACGCGCGCTTAAGGCCTTGTTCCCGAGAGCCAAATTTGGGTCTTTTAGATAGCGTGTGTGGTACCGTAGCATTTCGTTTGTATGGGTAAAAAAATGTCCAAAAATTGATTGATTAGGCTCAAAATGTTCGCCTCGTAGAGTACAATAAAATTGTGCAATTAGTTTTTGATTTTATCTACATTTAGTACTCCATGCATGCTGTGACATTTTGAGGTGATGAGAATCTTCTTTTTCATAGTAAACTTTAGGGTAGAATTTGGGATAACAGGCTGGGGGAGCAAATGCAAGAGCAAGCGTGGCGCTCGCTGGCGTGGACGCAAGCGCGGCCTATCTCGCTCATCCGCCGCGGCAGAGAGAGAGAATTCTTTATTCAAATAATCAACTCAAGCCATCGGCTGTTTGTTACAGCACCGAGGCCTTGTTTAAATCCTAAATTCTACCCTCAAAGTTTACTATAAAAAAGAAGATTTTCATCACATCAAAATGTCGACACATGTATAAAGTACTAACTGTAGATGAAATCAAAAACTAATTGCACGGTTTTGTTGTGCTCTGCGAGACGAACGTTTTGAGCCTAATTAATTAAGTTTTGGATAATTTTTTTACTAATTTTTGAATAATTTTTCACACATACAAACGAAATGCTATAGTGGCGCACGCACCCCAAAAGACCAAAATTTGACTCCCATAAACTAAACAAGTCCCCAGTGCTTGGCAGCGATGGTTTTTATTACAGCGTCCCGCGGTGGTGAAGGCTTGGAGTATACGGCGAGCGAAGAAAACAAATGTGCTTCCTCTGGCCACTTTCACACCAGGGCCATGTTTCCAAAAGTTGAAACTTTATAATAAATACAGCGTCGTAGCATTTCGTTTGTATTTGAAATAATTATTCAAATATTGATTAATTAGGCTTAAAATATTCGTATCGTAAAGTACAATAAAACTGTGCAATTAGTTTTTGATTTTATCTATATTTAGTACTCCATGCATGTGCCGACATTTCGATGGGATGAGAATCTTCTTTTTGCATAGTGAAATTTAGGAGTGAACTTTGGGATCTAGGGCCTTATTTAGTTCCCAACTTTGGTGGTGCAAAGTTGGGACCTTGCAACTGTAGCGTCACTGTAGTATTTTGTTTGTATTTATGAATAATTGTCCAAACATTGATTAATTAGGCTCAAAATGTTCATCTCGTAAAGTACAATAAAACTGTGCAATTAGTTTTTGATTTCATCTACATTTAGTACTCCATGCATGTCCCGACTTTTTGATGTGATGGAAATCTTCTTTTTGCATAGTGGAATTTTGGGATGATATTTGGGAACTAAGGGGGTGTTTGGATCCAATGGAGTAAAGTTTAGTCTCTTAAATAAATAATAATTAGACATATTAAACATAAACTAATTATAAAACTAATTGCATAAGTCATGTCTATTTCACGAGACCAACCTAACAAGCCTAATTAAGGTATAATTAGTATATAACTATCACATGTTTACTGTAGCATTACATTACCTAATCATAAACTAATTAGGCTTAATAGATTCCTCTCATAAATTAGCCTTCATTTATGTAATACGTTTTTTAATTAATTTTTATTTAATACCTCTAATTAACAACTTTATATCCGATATCTAAAAAAAACTTTATATCCGATGTGACTAGAGTAAATTTTAGTCATGGACATCCCAACACCGCTAAAGCCTAAACAAGGCCCAGAACGAGCATGTGCGGCGTCCTGCGACGTGCCAAGGCGATGCTCTGCTCTCTATGACTCCAGCGGCATTCAGCAGAAAAAACTGTCGTACACGGAGAGAGCTGAGAGCCTGAGAGGCGGCTCGGCCCACTTAGCCTCAGATTTTGAGCCCACATACCATTTTGATGGGCCACTTCGAGCCCTCTCTCTGTCCGTGCTCCTCCGTCGTAACCACCGCCCTCTCGTCCTCTCCTTTTTTCTATCGATTCCGAGCCGTCGTCCCCTCTCCCACTCTCGCAGCCGCCACTTTCTAGAACCTTCTAGGCCGCCGCAGCTGCTGCGCCCATGGCCGCGGAAGCCAAGACGCCGTCCCTCGCCGAGGTACGCACAACCCCGCCTCCTCCTCCTGTATCCCCTTCTCTCCTCCGGTGCCCGCGCATCCCGATCTGGACTCCGCGAACTGGTCCGGGGCGGATCTAGCGGGCGGCGCCAGATCTGCGTTTCCCCGATGCCCCGTGCGGAATTGGGATTGGGTCCCGTTCAGGGTCCTTGTCGCCCGCCGCTGTTGGTTCCGAAATGGTCGGTGGTTGATTTGGTTGGACTTGAGGACATGTATGTGTAGATGGTAAGGTTTTTCAGTGTAAGAGGATCAGGTTACTTGCTGCTAGTTTGAATTTTGTTTGGAACTAGCGTTGATTAGCTAGCTGCCGTTGAATGCTGCTAGGCTCGAGGTTTTTGCTCGGTATGTTCTAGTTGGTGCAGTTTACTTGTCTCTGGTCCAAAGTTTTTGAAGGTTTTACTGCCTAGGAGATGACAGGATGAAATACCTCAAGATTGATTGATTTATGGGGCTACAAGGATTTCTCAATGCTCCAGAAGAGTTGGAGATTCTGCGATCAGTCCTATGATATTGAAATTATAGGAACTTTTCACCTCAAGATTGATTGATTTATGGGGCTACAAGGATTTCTCAATGCTCCAGAAGAGTTGGAGATTCTGCGATCAGTCCTATGATATTGAAATTATAGGAACTTTTCATGTGTTTTGGTATTTTGGGAGACGTTTCTTCTTTGTAGTGAAAGAATATTGCCACTATGCCAATATCTTCTCTTATTATTACATTATAAGAATCCGAATATAGAAAATGTGTAGAATATAGAAAATCTATTACTACTTATTTTGGTTTCTAGGATTTTACTACCAGAGTATTAAATATGATGTTGGTGGTCTCTTCATTCACTGTTTTTGGAGAATTGAATATGATGTTGGTGGTTTAAGTATAGTACCAGCGGCTTTTCATATGTGAATTGGAGTTTTATAGAGAGGATAATTCAAGTTACAGGTTTTTAGTATGCTCAAAGGCTCAGCTTGTCGAATAGAAAGCACTGTTTTAACCAAATTTGGATGGTACCTATTGGCTCTGTTCATCTTTGTATCAGTGTTTTAGAAAGCACTAGGTTCTAATTGGGCAGGTTAGGCAACAGGGCCTAAGATGGGAATTTTTTAAAACACTGTTCCATACAGCAACATTGTCATGCATGTTCACTATTTTCTTTCCGTGATCAGCATCAGTCATTGTTTATCTATTCTTAGGTCCCGTTTGTTTCCCACGCGCTAAACTTTAGCGCCGTCACATCGGATATAAATATGTTAATTAGGAGTATTAAATATAGATTAATTTAAAAACCCAATACATAAACGAGGAGTAATTTACGAGACGAATCTATTAAGCCTAATTACACTATGATTGGACAATGTAGTGCTACAGTAAACGTATGGTAATTATGTATTAATTATAGCAAAATCAGGCTTGTTAGGTTCGCCTCACGAAATAGACATGACTTATGTAATTAGTTTTATAATTAGTTTATGTTTAATACATCTAATTATTACTTATTTAAAGCGCTAAACTTTAGCACCTGGATCCAAACACCACCTTATTTTAATCTATTGCTGTATAATGTTTACTAGATCATGGTATTGGATGTACTTATATTGATAACTTCCGTAGGGAAGTTGAGTGCACAGGTTTCATTTGTTTTGCATGCTTTTCTTTGAAAAAATTGTCATTTGTCGAAATTGTTTGTGTTATATATTTCGATTTGATGAATTTGGTTTTATGGGTTTGGACCACTTAGTCAATTATTGAATTGGGGTTAGCAGTTTAGCATGGGTGAAGGTTATTGAGTAACGTTTCTGCACCTGTTTTCCTTGAATATATCACTTACTGCAAGCATTTCTGGCGTTTCTAGCTTGCAAGAATTTGCAAGGAACCTCAAGTTTAGTATTCCATCATGGCTACCTATGTGTCAAAGAGGTTCTTTTCGCAAATTTATATATGGTAGGCTTTTGTTGTGTATTGACAATAGTTTCATGCTAGATGCAAAATTATAATTCCGTAATGTATTTTACTGGATAAAGTTGTTTGAGCTTTCATTTGTACAAGCTGATTCCTTTTTGATCTGTCACTTTCAATTTGATATCTAGAACCAGTGTTATTGACCTCATGCTTCATCTGTAGGAATATTCACTTCCACCACAAGAAGTTCCAGTGGAAAAGGCTCCTGAGGAGAAGCCCTCTAGTGCCTCTGAGTCCGAAGCTGCTCCCTCAACAAATGATGAAACTCCAGCTGTAGAAGACAAGACTGAAACTTCTGAAGTGCAAGATACTGCTGACAAGTCAGAGGCAGAAGAAGCCAACCCTGCAGCAGAGGAAACAAGTGAGACTGCTGAGGAGGAGGAAGCTGAGGAGAAACCTGAGATCAAGGTTTGGTGCTGCAGAAAAAAAAACTGATTGTATCACTTCATAATTCCATGTTGATGGATACTTAGCAGTTTCAATTTTCAATATACAGATTGAAACAGCTCCAGCAGATTTCCGTTTCCCAACAACAAATCAAACAAGGCACTGTTTCACACGCTATGTTGAATACCACAGGTAGGTTTTGCCATTATGATATCTCATAAAGCTGAGATAAATAGGTGACATTGTTTTTATGTTCAGTCATTCTTAATAACACCGATTGTTTAATCAGATGTGTAGCTGCAAAAGGAGAGGATGCGCCGGAGTGTGATAAGTTCGCAAAGTACTATCGGTCCCTTTGCCCGGGTGAATGGGTATGTATTTCTTGCTTTCGCCACTATAGTATAAACTCTTCCTGTTTCCTGTTTTGGTGTTTAGATTAGAAAAGTAACTGTTTGAGGCACAAGTTGGCGGTAAGCCTTCACATTGCATTAGCACTATTCTCTAAATAAAATAACATCATGGTAGTAGTATAGCATTGTTAATGTATTTTTCCCCCAAAAAATACCTGAACTTTGTGACAAGCTTGGATATGTTGCCTCACCTAGCTAAGAAAGGTTTCCATTTGCCCATTATGAAGGCTATGCAATGGTTACAAATAGCCCGAACATAGCTTTAGGAGTTAATGATGAACCTGCTTCTGTAATGCTTTGGTTGTTATCCAGCACTTTAATAACCATCGGTCTTGATGTTGAACTAAAGAAAAGTCCATAATCTTTGTTGTTCAAAAGTTGTACCGCATGTAGCCCTGCAGGCAAAGTTGTTTGTTAAGCACCTGAACATAACTGGTTAACTGTGATTCAAGCATTAAATATGTTTGCCTAGTGAATGGTAACCAATATAGCTGGTTTTTCTGGAACAATCTCTACACAATAGGTTCACATAATCTTCTAAATCACTATATAAAATTTTAACGATGCTGGGCACTATATTAGCATTTGAATTTCTACAAGTTATGAATATATGAGTTCCTTTCAGCACAATATCTGCACGTGTTGGCTAAACTACTTTTGTCTTTTACCTGTATTGATAGAAGTGAAGCAATGGTTCAGTATTACAGCAGTATCATGTAAATCTATGACAACAATGTTCCATGTGCTATCTTTTGGCCATATGCTGATTAAACACTTGTGAGCTAAAAATACCTTACAAATAGCTGCACATTGGCTCATGTAACTATATAAGCAGCATTAAACCCAGATTTTCTCGGCTTTATTGTCTGATTGTGCCCACAACATGAATTCAAAATGATGCATGGTCCCTCAAAATTTGTTCCTTGCGATCTTAGTCTTGAACATGACTGGGTAATGTTTCATATGCAGGTTGACCGCTGGAATGAGCAACGGGAAAACGGCACCTTCCCTGGACCTCTGTAATCCAGAACTCGTGATGTTGTGCCGGCCTCTCTTCCTTGGTAACTGGTGCTAAGTTATCAGAGACAGAGAAATCGTCTTTTTTGGAGAACACTACGAAATAAAAAGATCATTTTTGACTTCAGGAATACCATGTACTTCCTAACGGTCATGTTCTGCGTTGCTTATAAACTCACATCACAGCGAATTACTTCATAACGGTCATGTTCCTGTTTTCCCATCTCTGCACTGTAACGCAGCTTGACAAGGCATTATTACATTACACATTTGATATACCTGAAAAGGTATGGAGTTGCATCAGTAATTCGTGGCAATAGGCTTTGATGTCTGAGCGCTCTCGGTCTGCGTTTTGCCTTCCGAGTTTTGCATCCAGGGAGAACGTTGTTGCTGGATTCTGTCTTTGCTCAATTTGGATTTGTTTCTAAAGTTTTAGTATATCTCGTTTCACTGCAGCTTCTGTTCGCTTTCTATTTGGGAAATCAAGAAATTTATTTAACCACTATCATAGTAGTTTGATTTTGGTACCCAAGCTCAAATATCAGACAATTTTGGCTCTTCGGGTACTCGAATCGGGTATTTTTGGCCCTTGAGCTGTTTTGGTTTTTTGCTGCATTCTTGGCTCTTGAACGTGCAAATGTTTCGAGCAGTTTACCTAGTTCGAAATGTTTCGCCTTTTCTATTGAATCAAATCCTTCGATTTTGCTTGGAAAATCCAGCTTTGGTGTGAGGTCGGACCCAGGCATACAATAACGCTACAGTAACCACCATCCTTTGATCATAAGGTCAGAGGTCTTATTAGATAGATCCCGCGAATTAATGCGTACCTAGTTTTGTAAAGTGACTTTAGATCCCGCGAATTAATACATAGTTTAGATCCTGCGAATTAATACATAGTTTAGATCCCGCGAATTAATACATAGTTTTGTAAACTGAATTTATTTAATAACCTTAATCAGTGGTCGAACGTAGGGTAAAAATTTTCACTCAAACCAAACACTGCCCCCGTAAAAGCATCTCCAAGTGAGTTGCTATATCTAAAGCTGCCACCTCGAACAGCGTATCTGTATGGTTTGATATTTTAGGCTATGACCTAACTTTCTTTCTCTCTCTTCATGATGTAAATATATACCAACCTTGGATTCGTCAACGGTCGTTTCCGCACGCCATCTGTTCCGTGCCGCCATCACATCCTCCCTCGATTTTGCCACCTTCGACCGACGGAGCTCACAACCGCCAACCTGTTGCTTGCCTTCGGCCTCGTCGCCCCTAATTTGGCATATATTGGCCCTGTCCGTGGCGATCTACTGCTGCCCAAGCCCATCCGACCGCCGGCGTCACTGGCTACACCACAGGACCCGGCTACTCCAGCTCGTCCTCCGCCCTACCTGCTTCATGGGAGAGATCATCCCTCGCCCCCAACTGCTCTGGGGTTTGGGATGGGTTAAGGTAAAGGGCAGCCGAGGTGGACAGGATTGAAGGGAGGGCGAGGTGGGTGGAGGCGAAGGGCGGCGGGGGCGGGTGGAGGCAGCGCAGCCATAGACAGACGGCGAAGCAAGAAACAACGGGACGAGGCGACGAAACACGGAAAGAATAGGGAATAAGAGATGGGGCATGACTGTGACTCATAGGCCCTACTACCATAAGTGTTGTGTGTGCCGAAATAGGTTTTCAAATATACATATACTGTTGGACAAGATAATTTTTGGATACCTAAATTCTTCTCTCTCTTCTACCTAAAAGTATTTTTAGGTATCTAAATTTACATATGCCGTTGGAGATGCTCTGGCACGGGACGAAAATATCCCAAAAGCCAATGGGTGCCGAACAATGTCGGTGTTGGGATCGGTCGGTGGATCCCCAGCGCCAAACAGAATGCGTTGTGTCCCGTCCCCTTACGGTTGATGCAAGAGCTAGCACGATGAGACAAGCGTTTTATCCTGGTTCCGACCGTGAGGTCGTACGTCCAGCAGGGTGCGCTCGGGGCGCTGTACTATCTTGCACCGGGGTGCTTGCAGTGGGGGGCTACAAGTAAGGCGAGAGAGGAGGATGAGTCTCCAAGTCCCTGAAAGCAAGTGTGATTGAGGCGAGTGCCAATATTGCGTGTGGCGGTGTGTGCGATTGTTCGTCCTCTCGGGTCCGGGTTCGGTCCGGTCTCTTTTCTTCCGTCCTCCTCCTACCTCCTTTTATAGGCCAAGGAGAGAAAGGAGGGGGAAGGGTTTACAAGTACGAGTGTGACATGCGCTACAGGGATATGTACTGGAGAGCATGGCGTTGGGCGTGCCATCGTCCTCACCCCCTGCGGAGGATTTATGGCGAGCTCCGGCTTTTGCGGGTGTCATGGCCGTCCCTGTGCTTGTCCTGGAGCGGCTTCGAGGGGTGCCGTTGCCGTAGTCCGCGTCCAGCTGCCCGTTCGCTGGTCGACTTCGAGGGCGGGGCAGGTGAGGAAGGACCGGAGTTGGCGGTACAGGGGTCGGTATGGTGGTTGCCGTCAACCACAGTGCGCGGCGTGCCCGGTTCAACAGGGGATGGCCGAGAGTTGACGGATTTGACCCGGCGTTCGTCATCACCAGGCCACGCCTGGCCGGAGTCTGTACTCGGTTGCTGTTTAGATATTCGTTCGAGGGTTCCCCATGCCCATTCGAGGGGCGTCCCGGGGGGAAAAGACGGGAGCAGGTGGAACAGTGGTGCGGAATGACGCCTGCCAGTCCGCACAGGGTCTTGCGCAGTGCCGCGTGCGTCCGCACAGCGCCGGTGAGGACGCACAGTGACTGGAGCAAGTGGAACAGCGAGCTCTGCGGTGTCAGCGGTGCGGCGTGGGGGAAAGATTGCCTTTTGACTTCGGCGCCCGCCTGATGGGGCGGGCATTAAGTGCCATTGTCGGTTGGGGCGTCGGGGAGCGCCGCGTTATGTAGAGGAGTGGCCTCGAGCGAGGCGGAGTTGGCTCGCCCGCTCGAGGGGGTGCGCGGCCCTCGAGCGAGGCGGAGTTTGTGTTGTGCCTGCTTGAAGGGGTGCGTGGCCCTCGAGCGAGGCGGAGACGGGGTTAGCGACTCGGGCCCCCCTGACAGGCGAGCTCGGACCGCCGTTCTTGGGCCGCGACAGGCTGTGACGGGCCAAGCTGCCTTGGTGGTCCTTCCGGCTTGCCGGCGATCCGGCCTTTCGTGGTATATCGTTTTTTGAGGGTGATTACCCCGATGATTAGGGGACCCCTGGGTTTGTCCCCGACAGTAGCCCCCGAGTCTCTGCCGGACTAAGGATTAGTCGGGCAGAGGCTGATGGTTCGCAGGATCGTTCCCGGGCGTTCTGCTGGGATTACTCCTTCTCGATTATGCACGTTCTTCCGTGGGGGCGCGTGAGCGCACCCGCGGGTGTAGCCCCCGAGCCCTTGGAGGAGTGGATTCACTCGTGCAAGGGCTTTGACTTTTGAGGGTTGTGTCGGTCGCTCCCCTTTCGACGTGGTGGGGGTGAGATCGAGTTATACGGATTTCGGGGGGCGGACCCTGCACGGCTTCGATGAGTTTCGCGCATAAGAGGAGGAGGACGTGCTGCAAGGAGCCCCCGAGCTCCTGGCCCGTGCGGAGGCGATCGGAGGGGCTTCTTGTCTTTGAGTTGCGACCCTCGCCTCCCCTTCGCGGGGGAGAGGGGTGAGGTCATTCGTGCAACCCTCGAATCGGGCAGCGTACACGGATGCCTTGGTGAGCTGTTAGCGGGTAGTTCAAGCGGACGTTCGTGCCCCGTTCGCTAGGGGTCGGCTCGCGGTCCGAGACACGTCCATGTAGCGCTTGCAAAGGTTTGCTAGGTGGGGCTCGGCCCCTTTCGCAGGGACCGAGGGCGCGAAAGCTCTCCCTCGTTGGGATCCCCCCTACTAGCTGCCTTTGTCTGGCCTTGAACACAACAGGGGCGTCCCCAAACTTCGCGTTCGGGGTAAAGTCCGTTGGACACGCCCGAATTGTCCCTGACTCTGTTGATCTAGAGCGCCTATCGAACCCTTTCGTGGGCCAAGCTTCGTACTCCTGATCAGTAGGGCCTTACGAAAGGTGCAGGTCACCCTCGAGCAGCAGGCTTCGATGTGTTTCGCGCATAAGAGGAGGGGGACATGCTGCAAGGAGCCCCCGAGCTCCTGGCCCGCGCGGAGGCGATCGGAGGGGCTTCTTGTCTTTGAGTTGCGACCCTCGCCTCCCCTTCGCGGGGGAGAGGGGTGAGGTCATTCGTGCAACCCTCGAATCGGGCAGCGTACACGGATACCTCGGTGAGCTGTTAGCGGGTAGTTCAAGTGGACGTCCGTGCCCCGTTCGCTAGGGGTCGGCTCGTGGTCCGGAGACACGTCCATGTAGCGCTTGCAAAGGTTTGCTAGGTGGGGCTCGGTCCCTTTCGCAGGGACCGAGGGCGCGAAAGCTCTCCCTCATTGGGATCCCCCCTACTAGCTGCCTTTGTCCGGCCTCGAACACAACAGGGGCGTCCCCAAACTTCGTGTTCGGGGTAAAGTCCGCTGGACACGCTCGAATTGTCCCTGACTCTGTTGATCTGGAGCGCCTGTCGAACCCTTTCGCGGGCCAAGCTTCGTACTCCTGATCAGTAGGGCCTTGCGAAAGGTGCAGGTCACCCTCGAGCAGCGGGCTCGAGGGTTTGGTCGAGCGTGACCGGCAGCCTTTGCATCGCTTAATCTGGGGTGCCCGTCGAACCTTTTCGAGGCCCGGGCTTCGAGCCCCTGATTAGTAGCACCCTGCGCCTTGGGGTGGAGGGGCGTCGTTGCCTTACCTTGGAAGGAACCCAATCGGTAGGGTGGTTTGACGTTTCGGTTTTCCGGGTCCGCGCACGACCGCGCGGTCGTGGCTGACGTAGCGCGGAGTGGGCGAGACGGGCGTAGTGGGCGCGCCTTTTTAGGCGGAGTTGGCGTGCGCCAGGGAGAGGCGAGGCGACGGGTGGTCAGGCGCTGCTGTTGCGTCGTTTCGTTTTGCTGTGCCGCAGTAAATGCCGCCGCCCACGCGTGCCGTTCCGCGGGAAAAAGGGGAGGGGGGGTCCCCGGTTGTCAGCGACGTGCCACGCGTGCGTTCGGCCCGTTGCCAGTGGGTTGGCGTGTCGCGGTAGGAACGAGCCCGCTCACTTGTAAAAGGAAAGCGGGGGAGGAAGGGGATTTCTTACCTTCGCCATTCCTCGCACCAGCTCTCGCCTCCGCCTTTCGCTTGCTTCCGAGCCCGCTAGTCGCACTCTGTTCGTCCTTCACGCCTTCGTCGCCTTTGCTCCGCGCTCCCTGCTCCGCCGTCCGCCATGGTGATCATCGAAGGCGTCACGGAGTGGACTCCGACCAGCGCTACCGAGCACCTCCTGGAGGGCTTGGTGAATGGCGGGCAGCTTTTGCCCCGGGGCGATTCGGCGCGGCCGGCGTGGATTGTCCCGACGCTGGCGGCCAGGGTGCCGAACCCGCCGGCGAGGTACGTGGTGAGCTTCATCCGCTTCCACGAGCGGGGCTTCAACGCGCCCGCCAGCCAGTTCATGCGGGGCCTCTGCCACTACTACGGCGTGGAGCTCCACAACTTCTCCCCCAACGCTATCTCGCAGGCGGCGGCCTTCGTCGGCGTCTGCGAGGCTGTGCTGGGGATCGAAGCGCACTGGGACCTGTGGGTCCACCTCTTCCGCGCCGAGCTCAGCACGTCCGGCGTGGGGAGGGGGGGTGCGCCGTTCTTCGTGTGCCGGCGGTCTTACGCTCGCGCCGGTCGAGTCCAGGAAGCACCTGTACCCGGCCTGCAGGATGACCACCAACAACAGCGGCTGGGCCAAGGGATGGTTTTACCTGCGCAACGACGGCCCGGGGTTGCCGGAGTACACCGGCAAGGTCTTGACGGAGAAGGCCGACTCCTGGAGCTACGACGTTTCCGGCGAGGGTCAGCGGAAGAGGCTCTGCCCCGCCGTCGACGCCCTTCGTACCTTGGAGGGGTCGGGCCTGACCGTGGCGCACGTGCTCGCGCACTGTCATCGCCGCCGGGTGGTTCCCCTCATGGAGAGGCAGCTCCCTCTGTTCCGGATGACGGAGGGCATCGACCCGGCGGCACTGGCGGCTTCGCGCATGTTGTCGGAGCCGCTGCTTGAAGAGTACGTCGTTACGAGGGTGCGAACGACGGTGCATCCCGACACCATGTCGAGCGACCTCCGGTCGTTCCGGCTGCGCCCCGACGAGGGCCATATTTTGTCGGTGAGTCGTCATTCTCCCTCTCCGGGCTGTTGGATTGATTAATTTAAAATTCCCTTCCTCAATTCATCGTGATTTCAGGACGTGAACTGCGGCCTCTACCGCTCCCTCGCGCCAACTCCGGAGGTGCGTGCTTCGAACCGCGCCCGCCGTGACCGCGAGAGGGACGCGAAGGAGGCGAAGAGAGCCAGTAGCCGGAGGAGGCAAGCCCGGCGGGACGCGCACCAGGCGGCGCTTCGCCGGTGGAGGAGGGACGGTGGGGCGCCGCCGTTGTCCCCCGAGGACTCCCCGGACCCTCCCAGCGAGGGGGAGGATGAGGAGGAGATCGATGCCGGCGGGGTTCCACCTGCCTGTGAGGAGGAGGAGATGGCCGCGCCACTGCCCGAGGCGGGCGTGGTGGCCCTGGGCGATGTTGCGCCGGTGGCGGCGCGGACGGTGGTCGCGCCTGCTCGACCCGCGGCGCCGCGGGCGCGAGCGACTTTCTCCTCTGCTGCGGGCGCGCCGCGCGCGCAGCGGATTGAGTGTCGAGGGCTCGCGGGGTTCGCAGCCCCCGAGCGATTTGAGGGGGTCCTCGAGTTCGAGGAGGGCTCCCTCGACGGGCGGCTCGAAGCGGAAGCTGCAGGTGCTGCAGGATTGTGTCCGGTAAGTTCTGCCTCGAACTTCTTCGTAGCTTTCCATCCTTGTTCGGGTTTTCGTTTCGTGATTTCCGCTCTTTCTTTTTGATTTAGCACGCGGGACGCCGCCAAGGCCGCCCCTAACCTCGCGCCTAAGAAGGCGTTGAAGGTTGGGGGGTCGGATTCCCCTCACGCCGGGGGATCGCGTTCGCGCGGGCCTCTGCGTCCCGCAGCGATGTCCGCAGCGACGCCGGTGGGGCCGGCGCCGGGGTCGTGAGATTCCGGGTCGGCGGAGGAGGAGCGGGAGAGGACGCCCCTGGTGGCAGAGCCGGGGCAGGACGCCCCGGTGGTTGAGGTGGAGCCGGGGCACGGCGCCCCGGTGACGGAAGTGGGCGAGCAGGAGGGCCACGCCACCGCCACGGACCCTACTGGAAGGAGGCAGGAGGCGGTCGTGCCGGTCGTTGGCACGGTCATCCTGCCGGCTTTGGGCCGCGCACAAGGCGTGGCCCAGGGTGGCAATGGCGGGCGCGTTCCCCCCGCTGGGGTGACTGCGGCCGAGGTGTCGGCGGCGCGCTTCTTGTCCCAGGGGCCGCCGCAGATGCCCGTGGCCGGGGGAGCGGCTGAGTGGGATGCGGCCGAGGTGGCGCTGCTCCAGGGTCATCACGGCCCGAGCGCATGGCCAGAGGAACCTGGCGTCTCCGCCCGGGTTTGGCAGGGCATGGCGGAGGAGAATGAGCTATGGGCTCGGGCCGAACGGGTCGGGACGGACCTGGAGCGGGCCATCTCTGCCGCCGCCGATCTCCATTCCCGGCAGGCGCTGGAACTCTTCGAGGTATCCCCGTGCTCATCTTAGCACTTCGTGATTGTTTCCAGTTTGTGTCTTATTCTTGATGGCTCTTCGTGCAGCTTCTGCGGCGGGAGGCGGCACACAAGACCGCGTGCATCGCGGACTTGTACGCCGATCTTCGCCGGTTCCGCCAGGCGAACGCGGACCTGGGCACGGAAGTGACCCAACTCACCGTCCGGGTGAGGGAGGCGGAGACGGCAGCCCGCGCACATGAAGAAGCCAGGGCTCGCGCGGAGCGGGAGCGCGACGCTGAGAGAGGCACGGCGGAGCGGGAGGCCCGAGCCTCGGCCGCGGCGTTGGAGCGGCTCGAGCTCGAGCGCAAGGCGCGTGAGGCCGCGCAGTCCCAGCTCGCGGAGGCGATGGCCTGGGCAGGGCAAAAGGCCCAGGAGGCCGAGCAGCTCGGTCGCGCGCTTCGAGAGAAGGAGGGTGCATTGGCGACCGCGGAGGGCCTGCTCCAGCAAGAACGCACGACGCTTACCGAGACCAGGGCCTTGGTGGACGGTATGGCTTTACGCTTTCCTGGACTTCTGTGTTGGAGTTCGTCTTGACGTGCTTGAGCTTTGTCAGGGCTGCGGAGGGCCGAGGCGGAGAAGGCGGACGAGGTGATGGCTGTTCAGGCCGCCTACTCCGAGGCTCAGGGGGAGCTCGAGGCGCTGAAGGTCGCCGCCGATGCGGCGTGCCGGGACGTCCAGTGCGTCGACGTGCAGTCGGGGTCGTCGTTGCCCAGCCGCCTGAGGTCTCTGAAGGGCTGCGTGGCGGAGCGCCTCGAGAGCGCGCTTCACCTTGGAGTGAAGAAGGCACTCGGCGTGGTGTCGACGCATTACGACATCGACCTTGCGGCGGTGGCGCGCGGCTACTTCATCGACGCAGACCTGGACGACGACGCCGCCCTTGCTGCCCTCGACGAGGCTGATGATGGCGCCGAAGATGCCGCCACGGCACTTGCCGCCAAGTTCGGGCGCGATGTTTTCCCCGAGGAGGATGAAGATGCGCGCGCCGACGTTGGGCCTGAGGCTGCGACCGCCACCGAAGCCGAGGTTGATCCTGAGGCCGATGCCGTGGCGTCCCTTGAGGAGGACATCGCCTCGGTGTGCCGCGATGACGATGGTCCTGGGGCGCTTGCATCGGTTCCCTCGACCGTCGCCGCCGAGGCCCCCGCGCCCCCGCAGGAAGGTGGAGCCTGAAGGGTTCAGGCTTAGTATCTAGATGTATCTTAGTTTTTAGGAGACTAGCTCTGTACATAGACTAAGATTGAAAGTCGATTGTGTGTTTCAAACTTGTTCGATTGTTCTATTGTGCTACTTTTGGCTTGGAGAGATTTTGGCCAGGTATTTCGAATCCACGAGTAATTAAGGCGTGGAGTGGAGAGGGAGGTGCTGTATCCGTTCGCGGGCATAGGCGGTCTCACGGCTCAACCGACTCCAGCTTTAGTTAGCTCGCGCCCCGCATCTCTCTAAGCGCGTCGAGTTTTAGCACAATTTTTGAAAAGTGGGACGATTAGGGGGGTAAACCCCCCTGCAGCCCCCAAGGAGGGCTTGGCTTTATCGAGACTAGGTCGAGAATAGAGCCAAGTCCCCCTTATTCATGCTGTTAGTAACAATTTTTTCATGTTTTTCGCAAACTTTTCATTATTGTTAACTAAGAACATGAAGTATTTAAAAGAAATACTAAGAGTTTTAAGGATAGAAGCGACGTAGCTGTTGGATGTTCCAGGCGTTGAGGATGTTGAGGCTGCTGCCCCCGTCCATCAGCACCTTGGAGAATCGTGTGTTGCCGATGACGGGGTCGATGACAAGCGGATAGCGCCCTGGATTCGGGACATAGTCCGGATGGTCCTCGCGGCCGAAGGAGATGGTCTCGTCCGACCAGGCGAGGTAAGTTGGCGTCGCGGGGTGAACGGAGAAGACCTCTCGGCGTTCACGTCTTTGCTCCCGGCCCCGTCGCGCGTTTCTTCATCCTCTCCCACGGACTCTACTTCGCCGTCGAGGACGAAGCATTCCCGCGTGGGGTCGCATTCCCCCTCGCTGGAATTGCCGGAGCAGGTGAGGCAGAAGTCCGCGACGGCCTGGAAGGCGACAAGGCTTTCGCGGTCGCGCAGCCCGGAGTAGTCCAGGTCTGGGTGCTCCTGACCGTGCACACTTTCCCCGTCGTCCGACTCGGGCTGGGACCCGCCGGGCGAGGAAATGTTGAGGTTGCGGATCGAAACCAGCTGGTGACCCTGCGAATCCTTGTGCGCGTTCAGGTTGGCGCTGATTGCCACGGAGTAGCTTGCGGCCGCGTTGTTTATCCCGTACGGGAGCTGCGCCAGCCCGGCACATTTTCCCAGCGCGAGCCGCCGGCGGGGGTCCGCCCCCCTGTAATGTGGCAGCGGGCTGGAGCAGCAGGTGTGCGTCCCAATCGGGGAGGACGATGCGTGGGGCAACGCGCCGCTCCACGCGAATCTGCAGCTCGTGCAGCATTCGACGTCTCCTAAGCCGGGATGGTGTTGGCGGTGCCGGGGTAATAGCTATCATGTCGGGTGCCCTGGACGCGAGCCGCATGAGTAGACCCTCACTGGTCGCTTCGAACTCCAGGCTCCCGAACATGATCCGGTACCCGCGCGGGAGCGGGCCGGGGGGCCCCGGGGCGGATCGTGGCGACATGGCCTTGGCGTGGCCTGCCGTCAAGGGAACTGATCGGGCGAGGTTGATCACAGCGCAGCCCCCTACCTGGCGCGCCACTGTCGGTGCTGGGATCGGTCGGTGGATCCCCAGCGCCAAACAGAATGCGCTGTGTCCCGTCCCTTGACGGTTGATGCAAGAGCTAGCACGATGAGACAAGTGTTTTATCCTAGTTCCGACCGTGAGGTCGTACGTCCAGCAGGGTGCGCTCGGGGCGCTGTACTATCTTGCACCGGGGTGCTTGCAGTGGGGGGCTACAAGCAAGGCGGGAGAGGAGGAGGAGTCTCCAAGTCCCTGAAAGCAAGTGTGATTGAGGCGAGTGCCAATATTGCGTGTGGCGGTGTGTGCGATTGTTCGTCCTCTCGGGTCCGGGTTCGGTCCGGTCTCTTTTCTTCCGTCCTCCTCCTACCTCCTTTTATAGGCCAAGGAGAGAAAGGAGGGGGAAGGGTTTACAAGTACGAGTGTGACATGCGCTACAGGGATATGTACTGGAGAGCATGGCGTTGGGCGTGCCATCGTCCTCACCCCCTGCGGAGGATTTATGGCGAGTTCCGGCTTCTGCGGGTGTCATGGCCGTCCCTGTGCTTGTCCTGGAGTGGCTTCGAGGGGTGTCGTTGCCGTAGTCCGCGTCCAGCTGCCCGTTCGCTGGTCGACTTCGAGGGCAGGGCAGGTGAGGAAGGACCGGAGTTGGCGGTACAGGGGTCGGTATGGTGGTTGCCGTCAACCACAGTGCGCGGCGTGCCCGGTTCAACAGGGGATGGCCGAGAGTTGGCGGATTTGACCTGGCGTTCGTCATCACCAGGCCACGCCTGGCCGGAGTCTGTACTCGGTTGCTGTTTAGATATTCGTTCGAGGGTTCCCATGCCCATTCGAGGGGCGTCCCGGGGGGAAAAGACGGGAGCAGGTGGAACAGTGGTGCAGAATGATGCCTGCCAGTGCCGCGTGCGTCCGCACAGCGCCGGTGAGGACGCACAGTGACTGGAGCAGGTGGAACAACGAGCTCTGCGGTGTCAGCGGTGCGGCGTGGGGGAAAGATTGCCTTTTGACTTCGGCGCCCGCCTGATGGGGCGGGCATTAAGTGCCGTTGTCGGTTAGGGCGTCGGGGAGCGCCGCGTTATGTAGAGGAGTGGCCTCGAGCGAGGCGGAGTTGGCTCGCCCGCTCGAGGGGGTGCGCGGCCCTCGAGCGAGGCGGAGTTTGTGTTGTGCCTGCTCGAAGGGGTGCGTGTCCCTCGAGCGAGGCGGAGACGGGGTTAGCGACTCGGGCCCCCCTGACAGGCGAGCTCGGACGGCCGTTTTTGGGCCACGACAGGCTGTGACGGGCCGAGCTGCCTTGGTGGTCCTTCCGGCTTGCTGGCGATCCGGCCTTTCGTGGTATATAGTTTTTTGAGGGTGATTACCCCGATGATTAGGGGACCCCCTGGGTTTGTCCCCGACAAACAATTTCTCAAATTTGGGTCATTAATTAAGTGGCGTTTTGATTATGTTTTAAGATTGTCCAGCTGCACAAACATTGTTGTAGATTTAACTTTATATGCTGGAGTTGTATGTTTGAAAGTGATAAAATGATACAGTTAGATTTGAAGGTTTATAAAAAACTTATAAGATATTTTTACATAAATTAGTTAAATTTAAAATAGTTTGACTTAGGACAAATTTTGAAAAGAAAATATTTTGGATATAGTAATTACCGAAATATTATTTTGTTTGGATATTCAAAGATTTATATTAGTGGTTAAATCGATTAAGAATGTGCTTATAAACAAGGTGGCACCTTAAGATAACTCAAGGGTTCATACTACAACCGTCTTCTAATCGCCAGGTTGCCTCTTCCCGACGGTGGTATTGTAGGAAGAATTAGGAAATATCGTTGCATCTGCCACGTATGGAGGACTGGAGGAGTATAGACACAGTAAAAGATACCCCACCGGTTGTAGGCTTCATTGATGTCGCGCAAGTTGAACATAACAACAAAATATAGAGGTAACAACCTTTGTTTTATGAACCTGATAATCAAGTGGGAGATAGTTAGTCGAACCTTCGATGTTCAACAGAGAGACACGTTCGAGGGTACGCGGTACGCCCACGCTAACTAAAAATGGTGTTGGGTTGGGTAAAGGTGGATTCGCGGGGGATTACACCAATCCCCACAAATCCACCTTTGTTTAAATGCTTGAAATGTGAAATGGAGGGAGTAGTAAATTCGATGCCTGTCTTCCTATGATTCCAGTTCCAAATGGTGAAAATGGAAGCTCGAAAAGCAGCACATGCCGGAACACACCAGTCACCCATCCTGTCCGGGCCCCACCAAATCCAACGGCCACTAGTCCACTACAGCGACGCCGCAGCCTCCCGTCCTCAAACCAAACTTTTCTCTGACACCACGACCTCACGTCACGGCACGGCACGAACCCCCCGCAAGCCCGGAATCCGTGACGCGCTACCACAACCAATAGGAACCCAGAGTTCCACGCTGGCAATCCGCGTCAAAAGACCCAAACCCCTCGTGGCCGTCCGATCCGCCAGAAAGAAACACACCCGGAGCCGATCCGGGCCGCCCACCGCACGCGGACCGGATATACCACCCGGATGCTGCCCTATATATAGGAGGCAGCGGCCTGGCTTGCTCATTTTTTCCGGCCTCCCTCCTCTTCCTCGCGCGGCGTCCATTCGAAGCGTGCGAAGAGAGCGAAGCAGCGCGGAGAGGTATGCCCGCGAGCCCTTTTCCCCTCCCCTTCCTCGGCGGTTTCTAATTCGAGAAGGCGGCGTTGTCGCGGTTCTCGCGGTCGTGCGGATTTTTGCTTGTTTCGATTTTGAGGCTCGTGGGTTGGGGATCGGGTGAGTTAGGCTTGGGGGCGGTTGCGCGGCAGTGGCTCTATGAGGTATTAGGGTTTGCTCGGCTGATCTGCTTGGATTTGGGCAGAAACTGCTAGCTGCGTGCTGGTGGCCGCGGTTTCGGTTGGGTTTGGTCTGATGGCTTTAGTATTGTAACGGTTGTTGGGGGCAGATTTAGGTGTAGTTGGTATGGTTTCGTGCGGAATTGCAGCCCTGGTCGGAATTACCGGTGAATTTAGGGATTTGGGGCTTGTTACCATGGTTCCCGTCTCTCTGGAATTTTGGGAATATAAAACATCGGTTTTATTGTGGGATAGAACTTCTGATTTTGTGTTCTCTGACTAATTTAGTGGATTTAGGTATTGTTCTTGCGTAGTCTGAAGAGTCTGGATGTTCATGATAAGGATGTTGTGTCCCTGTCAATTCTCTGATATGAGCGTCCTGTTTCAGTATTAATTTGGAGTTGGTAGTTGTTGTGATGAAAGTAGATGCTACCAGCTGGCTGCTGCAACCGTCATATGGCTGTGGTTGATAATTATAGCTATTTTTCTGCTGAAGAATTAGTTGTCTGGATTTGATCCCAGCACATCTGTAGTCAATTTTGTTCACCTGGTGGTGCTTGTTATTTGACTGTGTTGCTAGAATCCTTGATTCCTTTTACAATTGTCACATGTATGTTGCAGGCACACATGTACATGTGATTTGCTTCTGTGAATTCATGCATTATACCCTAGTAGTACTGTACTTCTATACCATGTTGAAATCGTTCACCAAGTATATTCTGAGCTTTGGTTGTATGGTCTACCGAGACCTTGACTTCATGTTTGTAACATTTGCAATGTGGTTTATTCCCGCAACGTAGGTGGTTCGATGCATATATTTTGATGTTGCGTATTGTTACTTAGGTATTCAGATAAAATGGGCTATTACTAATTTCTCCCTGTAACCCATTACCCAACAATTAGTAGGTTGGTTCTTAAATTCACTACTAGAAAAATATGTTTGCATAATATCTATGGTTCTAGTTCTATTATAATAACTCTATTGGAAATGATAATTGCTGACAAGATTATTGTCATAATCAGTAGTTTGCTGCACATTCTGAAATGTAGCCTAGTCTGTGCATACGAGTTCTGTACTTAACGGGTGTATTTGGATTTTGGTTTCTTCACGCAGATGGCCCGTACCAAGCAAACTGCTCGCAAGTCCACAGGAGGGAAGGCTCCCAGGAAGCAGCTCGCAACTAAGGTAAGGTTCTTCAGCTATGGTTTGTTGTTGCTTATTGTTGATATTAGTTTCTGGCATAAACTGAAATTCAATCTTTGCTGCTTTGCTTCATAGGCTGCCCGCAAGTCAGCCCCCACCACTGGAGGAGTGAAGAAGCCCCACCGTTACCGCCCTGGAACTGTTGCCCTCCGGTTAGCAAAATAGCATCCTTGGGATTTTTCTCCTGTCCAACCTAATTTTTCTGCTTGATTGATTTTCTGTTTTGCTAACGCAATTACACAGTGAGATCCGCAAGTACCAGAAGAGCACTGAGCTGTTGATCAGGAAGCTGCCCTTCCAGAGGCTTGTTAGGGAAATTGCACAGGACTTCAAGGTTAGATGTCTATAAATTTAAACTTGTATATGAGATCCTGTTTTGGTGCCTTTTATACCTGGTTCTTGATGGGTGGTTGATTGAATCTATTCTTGTTTTGCAGACTGATCTGCGTTTCCAGAGCCATGCCGTGCTTGCCCTCCAGGAGGCTGCTGAGGCGTACCTTGTTGGTCTGTTTGAGGACACCAACCTGTGCGCCATCCATGCTAAGCGTGTGACCATCATGCCCAAGGACATTCAGCTGGCCAGGAGGATCCGTGGCGAGAGGGCTTAATCCCTCCATCGTGACAAAATGAAATCTCATGTCGTAGTAGTGGTTTAATGTGGTGCCATGTTCAGGACATCTGAGTAGGGCTTGTTTTGTGGATCATAAGTTTCTTCTGCTGCACTATATGCTGCTACTACCTTCGTTGGTGTTATTACTAGGGTCGAATGCTTAAATCGTCTAGTGTTGGTATTGTGTGATGTTGCTGCTGGCTAGCAGCGCTGTTCGTGCGCTGCTGGATTGTGGTAGTCATTGCTGTGGCTGATCCGTTCGTTAATGTCAGTGTTACGTTACAGTGCGTGTATAATCTGTGTAATTTCTTTCAGACAATGCCTGTTATGCTGATAACGTCTCTTCACGTTTCCTATGATGAGCAGATTTAACTAACAACGAAAATATGTTTTGATAATGGTTTGATGAGCCACCCCATATTTTTGTGGTAGTTATTTAGCAAAACGATACCAGCTGATGAAAGATGTAAATAAATTGCTAGATGGCACTAACTATTTGGATACGGAAATTTGATTAGTAGATCCGTTTTTTGTTGTCCGTTGGTTGAACATTGTTTTTCTGCCAGATCCGTGTTTGCTCACACAACATCTCGCCCTACTCTCTCCCAAGGATCTAGTGCGTGTGCATGACGTGAGATCTCATCCGATCAGCTTCCACTTAACAAACGAAAAGGAGAGCAAAGCCACCTCGCGGGATCAATCTCGAGCCCCGACCAGAGCCTCCACCGCATCCCCGCTACCCCGTGCGCTGTCGAATCGGCCGCCGGCGAGATGGCGGCGCCGATGCCTCTCTCCGTGGAGGACGTGCTGCGCGTCAACGGCAGCCGCCGCTTCGCGGCTGCGATGGCGGCCTCCTCCCCCTTCGCATCCCTCGCCGACGCCCTCCTCGCCGCCCGCCGCATCTGGCTCAACGAGGTGGGTCGCCTACTCGCCTTCGCCTCGGCCTCTATCCCCTCCCTACTAGAACAATTCTTTCCACCACTGCACCTTCGCTTCCTGTACTGATGGTGCTTGCTGCCCCTGTTCGCTGGATCGGATGAAGGTTGATGTCAACGGATGGCTCGAGGCCTTCGCGGCGCACCCGGCGATCGGAACCACCTCCCCCTCCGTCTCCAAGTCGGTGGAGTGCCTTCCCCTTCCCGTCCACTGAATTCTACTATTTGGTTTCCATCTCGTCTTGTTGTTGCTGATCACTGGCCACTCTGTCACTGTGACTGATGGTGGAATTTTTTTCACTGGCCACTGTCACTGTGACTGATGGTGGATTTTTTTCACTGGCAGTACTAATTGTAGAAACAATTACATGACATGCTTGCGCGTTATGGCGAGTTCCAAGGGTTGAAAAGAGTGAATCGAACTGACGAATTGTTTCACTGAAAATTATCCATGAAAACAAAATGGCTCCAGTCACTGTGTTGGTAATATCTGTTTGCTTTCTGGTTTAGGTGGAGCAAGGAGGAGCAATCAGCAGCACTCTCCACAGCCTCAGATTCGACTGCCCAGGTGCTACATCAGCTCTTTGGTTTCCTTACACTATCATATATGATCTCTGGACTTGATTTGCTTTCTCCACCTGCTGTAGGAGCTGGCAGAATGGAATGCCAGGTACAGGGAGAAGTTTGGCTTCGTGTTCATGATCTGTGCATCTGGGAGGACGGCACCTGAGGTCTTGGCTGAGCTTAAGGTCGGCGCACGTTATCTCAATCTTTCAGATTCCAGCATTTGTTTTCAGCAATTGTTACTTGTGTAACAAATGTCTACTATCAGGATTCCAGTGTTTTGATTTTTGGTATAGCCCTCTGGAATACCAATAATGTTGAAACCCAAAGTATTGTTGTTTGTAACCATAACAGGACCATTCCTGCACATACCTGTAATCTCATTATTCAAAATAAAAGACTTAATGAATCTATAACCACCTTATCGTGATGTTCATGCTGCTTTTAACACTGTTGGATTTTGTATGTTTAATCCTTGCCTCCTTGGTACGCTGTACTAATTATAGCTTGCTTCATTGCCGAGGCATTAACTCAAAGAACGCATGCTATTTTTTTCTTTCTTTCATTGTAATTGACTTCTTATTGTCCTGCTGCTATTTCAGAGGCGTTATGTGAATAGGCCAATTGTTGAGCTTGAGCATGCAGCACAGGAAGAACTTAAGATAACTGAACTACGCCTCGCAAAGCTTTTCTCATCAGAGCCAACTGTTCCCTCTACTACTACTGAAGGCCCCAAGATCCGACCAGATAAAGCAGCAGGTATCATTCCATTCTATCTGTTTCTTGGTTATATGGAAAATGTCTGCTTTTCATGTTACCTGTTTGTGTAGTATTGTTGTATCTATCCTGTATTTGTTTGCAAGCCATCTTATGCTCACAGGCATACCCACACTTGCATACTGTAGTATAATATAAACACCATGGGATGTGTTCAATTATTCCTTATCTGGAGGTTTGGTTATTTCATTCATATCGTGTACTCTTGCATTTGCTCTTCCCCTCCGTAGACTAGGGCAATGGCCCTTTTGTGATCTATTTTGACTAACAGTCACAGTTTACAAAATACTGCACAATGCTAAAAATGAATATGTGCATGGAGTTAGTGCCAAACTTTTCTTATCGTTGCCCTTTTTGTTAATTGAAAGTCTAATTGAATTTTCTCTCAATAAATAGAAACAGAAGAAAATTAATAATGCATTATCTTGCAAGGAATATTTTTCAAACAAGAAGAAATAATTTATAGCAATGTATAAACTAATGAACTTGTTACTGAATGCGTTTGCTGTTTGGGGGCATTGGTTTCATCTAGTTCAGAGTCTGTACATAATAACTCTGTACATTCATCATCAGAATCTGTACTTTCATTACTTCCATTCCCCTTCTCATTGCTTCATGTGCCTTGCTAGCATACAGGAACAATTTTATCTTGGGTTTAATTATTTTGCATACATATACAATTTGGTTTATTCTGCTTCTCATCATGAACTAAATTTTCAAAAGATCGCATACGGATTATTGGAGCACATCTTGGAGCTCTCCCCCAGCCTTGTGCCAATAAAGCTCCTGAAATTACAGGTAGCTCCAACCGAAGTCGGCCCCCCATTACAACCCATGTGCTGGATGTCGCCTGTGGATCCCCTGCATCAGGAATTGAAGTTCATCTGGAGATGTGGAAGGATGTTTCAGCTCCTCCTTCGTTCAGCAACAAAGATTCCAGCGGATGGGCAACTCTTGGCACTTCAGTTACAAACAATGATGGCCGCAGTGGTCAGCTGATGGACATTGTGGACAATGCCACCCCTGGTTTCTACCGCATAAGCTTCAATACTGGCAAGTATGCACCTGCGGGGTTCTTCCCTTATGTCTGCATCATATTTGAGATCAAGGAGAATCAGACGGCAGAGCATTTCCATGTTCCTCTGTTGCATTCCCCTTTCTCGTTCACCACTTACCGTGGTAGCTAAGTTGTTATGTACGTGTAATTACCTCAGCTTGGTATGTTTGACACTTCCATTGCGATGAATAATCTTGTTCCATGTAAGAGAGCTTCAAACTTTTATAAAAAGAATAATAGAATATTGTTTCTGTTGCTGCCTATGATCAAATGACAAGTACTGCCTTGTCAATCCTTTTGAAAGGATACCTTGTCACTGTAGTTGATGATACGGCAAGGACGTCATTCAACGTAGAAAAAATTGCAACTACTCTCATAAGAGCGTGAACAAGTGCATGCCAAATTGCCAATATTCCAACTTCGTATTTTTACCACAATATTCCAACTTCGCATTTTCTAAGACTGATCTTTGGTGTAGATCGCATGTAAACATCACCAGGAGGTCAGGAATAACCGATCTTTGTTTCCGTCAAAACTTTTTGCCGATGCTCCGCCTCATCTATTTGTTTGGGCCGGATTGAGCTACAGGCCTCATGGTTGAGCTAAATTGAGCCCGCATTTAGGGTGTACCGGGCTTCATAGCTGAGCTAAATTGAGCCCGCTTTGTTAGCTGTTGGGGTCTCACTCTAGTCTCCCTCTTCTTCTCTTTCTCAATCTTCTCATCCCATTAAAACGGAATTGCCAAATGTCATCCGCACGGATGCATCTAGGAACTACATTTTTCGGGACAATCTGGGAAGACAAATTCCTTGCACCCGTGGCATTCTTCCAAAGATGACGTCACTGCTAGCCCTCAACCATGTACGGGCTGATCTTGGCATATACAGACTTCATATATGCGCTTGCACATATATAGGCTTCATCGTGTGTTTTTTTGGAAACACAGTGCAACCACTGAAGAAAGTCGAAACACGGCATGCACAACGTTACAGAGTCATGCTAGACAGCAGTAAGCCGTTAGTACATGCAACAACACAAGTACGTTGTAGCAACTAAACTGCAGCAAGCTAATTAGACATCTCCTTTAGAGCTTTTCTAAAGACAATGACCTCCTTCCTAGCTAGCTTAGGAGTGCGACAAGCTCAATCTCCATTTGTCAACAAGCTAGGATGCGCGCGCACCAACACCAGTTCAGAGTTGCCGCCGGCCCTCTGCCGTCCTAGTCCCAGCTCCCGCTCAGCAGCGGCTTCACCAGGTCCGAGCACCCCGCCGCTCGCTGCTCCTCCGCCTCCCCTTCCAGCTCCAGCCCGAGCTCCTCCTCCACGTCGTCCGACGCCGCGATCAGTAGCAGCTCGCACCCCTCGTAGTTGAGCAGGTCCGGCGGGTCCGCCGGCGCGTACCTCCGGCTCCCGAACGCGCCCTGCAGGTGCGCCGGGAACGCCGCGCGGCGCTTGCTCCGCAGCCCGCGGAAACCGCCGCCGCCTCCGCCGCCGGAGGGCGGGTCGGGGTTCTTGACCTGCACGAGGAACGACGCCTCCGGCTCCACGTTCATCGCCTCCTGCGGCTCCCCGTCGCCGCGGGCGGGGAGCTCGAGCTTGTACACGAGGTGGGTGTGCGGGCGCCCCCGCCGCCCGCCCGGCTCGTGCTTCAGGATGCGGTACACGCCCTCGCCCAGCGCCCGCGCCGCCGCCCGCCGGCGCCGGCCACGCGTCGCCGTGCTGTACTCCTCTGCAACAGACGAGCAGCAGAGTAACAAAAAGCTCAGATTTTACTTTATATAATTCGACACCGCCTTATATATCCATCTAGCAATATGATGTTTCCCAGCTCAAATTTACTCAGACAACATACAGTACGTACCTTCCTTGAGCGCGTCCTTGATGTCCTGGATTTTGGTGGTGACGAGCTCGACGTAACCCCAGTACGGGCGGCTGTGCTTCGCCGGGTCCGGCAGGCTCTTCTTCCCCATCACGACCAGCCGGAGCAGAGGCTGCTGCTCGATGTTAACCTCCTGTGCAATTCATCGATGCAACCACACGTACGTGCAGCAAATTAACACTAAATCACTGATGGAGATGTCGCGGTCGCGCGTGTATATGTATACCTCCTTGCCATGGCCGCCTTCGTGGCCTTGTTCCTTGCTCGGCCCTTCTCCTCCTCCTCCTCCTCGGTCGGCGCCGTCGCCGTCGGCTTGGTGGCGCTTGCGGCCCTCCTTGCCGGAGTCCGGCGCCTGCTTCTCCTCGACGGCGCGGTCGCCGGACTCCGGGCGCAGGACGATGTACATGCGCTGCACGTCGTCGGGGCCGCGCGCCTCGTCCTTGTCCACCTTGGGCCGGTAGAAGAAGAAGATCTCGCCTTTCTCCTGCACCCATCCATGTCACAATCAACACCACCACCGACCATGCACGCACGCCATTTCGACCAGTACTCAGACGAGACGAATCCTGAGTTTGTTGACGGGATCAAGTAACCGGCCGGCGCACCTGGATCTCCACCTTGGGGTCGGGCCGGGTCTTCACCTCCTTGCCTTGCCCCATGACGATCGATCGAGATGCTGATCAGCAGGTGACAGTGAGATGGATCGACGGAAATGTATCATATCGAGGCTTTAGCTGCTGTGATGAAAATAAAGGGGATGAGTGTGCCGAGCGATGCACTGTGCGCTAGCTAGCTGTCGATCGGTGGCAGGGACGCGTGCCCACGGACGACGGGTGTGCTCAACGAGCTTACACGTGCGCACGTACGTGCCCAGACGGGTCCAGTCCGTCTCCGGCAGGGCATTGGCTCTCATCTCTCACCGCACCTCGTGTGTGTGCCGGCGATACGTCTCGTAGCATGCTCGATCGGTGGCAGATGTATAGTGCGCGGCACGTGCGGACGTGCCTATACTGTACGTGTAAGCTAGCGCGCAACACGTGCCGACGAGTAGTTCATTTGTCTTTTAAACAACTACTTCCTCCGTCCCTAAAAATCGCTTTTAAAGAAGTCAAATAACTTTAACCACGTCCATACAAAAAATTATTTATAATTATAATTATTAGATTTATCATCAAATATACTTTTATAGTAAATTTATTTGAAAACCTCAGTACTAATATTAATTGTTATAAATTTAATAAAGTTGAATTCGGTTAAAACATGTCACTAATAAAATTATCTTGGATCTAATTTATTTTTATGAAACATGGTTTAAATACATCTCTCATCCATCTCTCTGAGTTGCTTCCGCTCAGATACCTCTCTCTCTCATACCCCCCCCCCCCCCCCCCCCCTCAAATTAAGGACCACATGGCCTTGGCGAGCTCCTCGCTACCAAGCATCAAGGTGGATGGTTGGACTTTGGAGCACATCAAAGGTAGCGAAGAAGGGAAGAAACTAGAAGCATTGCTTAAATTAGTGAGCTTGCATTGTGAATGAGTTTATAGCGTAATGATTGCAATGCTTTAGTAGCATCTCTAAGGCACAAGTTCGACTTTTTATGGGAGCGAATTTTATTTAAATGAGTGAGCTTGAGGCCCCTCTCTCGCTATGAGAGAGAGAGACAGGAGAGCATGGGCTTTCCACCCTTCGTGGGATAGAGAGAGAAGGAGGGCATGGGCTTCCCCTTTTCAGACTTTCTGTGGTACAAAATTATACTCAGATATGTAAATCTAAACTCTATAGTGGATCAAGAATAATATAGAGGTTACCTATGCCCATAAAAAGAGAAGACATTTATTCATTTCCCCAATAGTAATTATAGTAGTTCTTAGGTAGATGTACCGATTTAGCTACTCTTAAAAATAGATTTGATAAAAATGACTATGCAAAAAGAAGATTTCCATCACATCAAAATGTCAACACATGTATGAAGTACTAAATGTAGATGAAATCAAAAACTAATTGTACAGTTTTGTTATACTCTACGAGATGAACATTTTGAGCCTAATTAATTAATTTTTGGATAATTTTTTACACATACAAACGAAATGCTACAGTGACGCACGCACCCAAAAACACCAAAGTTTGCTCCCAAATTCAGGAACTAAACAAGGCCTAGGTAAGAAGACGCCAATCATATCATATTTTGTTATTGCAGCAGGTTTCGGGGTTTGTTGGCCGTTATATTCATTCTTCCTTCCTTCCTTCCGAGCGAGCAGGACGTGGGGGCACCCGCGCTAGGCGCGCGCTGTGATCACCCACCCCAGTGTTGCTGCGGGCCTGCCCTATCGTCTCTCGCCGCTGACTCCGGCGATCCGATCCGGCTCATCACCGACCCACCGTACTACGTACAACCGCGTACGAGTGGCTCTGCACGTGCAGCTAGCACACGATCATGCGGACACGGGATCCATCTCGTACTAACCAGAGGCGAGCGGCCGGGCCATATACACGTGCGACGTTTCGTGCCATGCATGCATATATCGTCGCGTACGTGGTACATACTACCACACCACCGGCGCGCGTCTGTCTTCGGGCCGGACGTATACACCGTACGTACGTACGTACCGGCTGCTAGCTCGCCGCTGCCACGTACACACATACGTACGTACGGCCACCCCCTTCGCTCGCGGTCCACACGTACAGGCTAGCCAGCGACCGTCGGGCATCGATACATGCATGGACACGCGGCACACGCCGATCGGAGCTGAGTTTTCGTCGTCACCCGCGCTTCCGTACGTATCGTTCGGCGTTCGATCGGAGCTGAGTTACCAAGCTAGGCTAGGGTACAACATTATATATAATCGGACCTCATCACTAACGAAGCTGTACTGTACTCCTACAAGTGCAAGACGACTATATGCAAGATATATCATTATTGGAACGTCGTCACGGGCGTGCGCGCGAATGCAAACTCCCTCGATCATCCTCAGCTCCTCCTAACTTCCTAAGTCCAACGGAGCAACAAAGTTGGGCTCTTCATGGGCCTGGCGCGCAAGCTCACATCACCACCACCAGCTACATACGTACAGTAGGTGTAGGTGTACGTCTCTCAAGATATATGGGTGATATATATTTGCTTCCGTGGCCGGGCGCAACAAGGACTGCATACGTGGCCCCATGGAGAAGGCGTCACGTGGCCTTCATACTGGTGCGCGCGCGACAAGACACTCGTGTGTGTATCCGTCCATCATCAGTACACAGTGCAGCACCAGGACATCGACCAGTGCAGTGCAGGCCGGCGGCGTGCAGCACGCCGAAGCGGACTAGCCGGGACACGGACGCCCCCACACGTTCCCGCTCCTGCGTGCGCCCCTGTAGCGCTGCACTAGAGCTTGGCATGTCGTTGGGATGGTTTGGGTTCGCTTATATATATCCACGCTAAAATGACCCATCAGTTATCAAGATTTTCAGATTTATCGGGATCCGTTTGACCACACCTATCGGATAATCTATTATATTAAGTTAAAAAGAGCCACTACGTTCATCGAGATGGTTAAGAAATTCCTACGTTAATCTAAAAAGGAAGAACATGAGACGTTGGATTTTATGAAGATCCAATGGTCTATAGTAATTCAATGAATCCATACCAAATAAAATTAATAAAAGATAAAGAATTAGTCGGACTCCTACAGTACCGCGGTACTATAGCACCCGTGGTTGTTGTGCTTGCTTTTTTTATTAATCTTGCGCCAAGTCTAATTTTATGATTTAAATTCCATATGAATCATGTTGATAGTCAAACGCAATGTATTCGACGAGCTAGATACATCTATAGTCTGCAATCATTCATTCAGTCAACGTCAAAAAACTTTTGCATCACCTATAAATTACCCGCTTAATCTTCTATGAGTAGAAGGGAGTAGATGAATTAAAAAATAGCAAGTGACCAAAAAGTTCATACAAAATGTGATTAATAAAAGATAAATTTGGAATTTTGAAAAAAATAAAAAAATTAGCAGTTGGCCATATAGTTCATGTCTCATAAGATTAAGAAACATATATTCATGTTAGATAAGATTAACAAATAGATAGATTTGATTTTTTTGAAAAATAAAATTAGCACTTGATCAAAGAGATCATGCCAAATACAATTAAATAATAATCAAATTAGTAGTTTATTTGTATATAGAATGGAAAAAATAGCTGAACAGAGATGTTGCATACACGCATGCAAAAGGAAGAAAACATAGAACAAAAGGAGTTGAGATAGTGCTCAAGCTTAGATAGTATGATGAAGAAAAGTGTAAGCAGTCGCCTAGTATGACACAATCATTAATCATTACAGTTTGTTGAGACACGCCAATCACAATCAGTTACGAGAAACACAATACAAGGGTAACTTCTTGAACACTATGCATGCGTTTATCATCTACCAGTTCATAGATGACAAAGCTCCTTGGAAGCATAAACGTGATAGAGAGAGGGCTACAAACAATAAAGCTATGTCATGCTAGCCGCAACAACAAATTTGTTGATTTAGACTCATGTTTCATGCTCGAAAGATATGTAACAACCACAACCGTGAGAACAATATGAAAGCATACATAAGTGGGGTTGTAACATCGGGTGATTAGAGAACAAAAACTAAAGAAGATTCATCCACTGGTCATTAACATGTTCAAACTAAAAACTAATAATGAATTAGTGCTGGCCACCTAAGTCTTCAAACCGGAGAAAACCACTAGGAGGAGTTCGAATCCCCTCTTCTAACTAGGTGATACCCCGCGCGTTGCTGCGGAAATTTGTCAAACAAAATTTTAAAGTGAAATGTGAAAGTATAAACACCAAAGTGATTGTATTGCAACGTTCTTTAGTAAACATTATACATGGAAGTATGACTGATCATACATGTAATTTTTACTCATGTAATTTGTAATTGCTACTCACAAAAATGTGGCCGCAGAAAATCGATTGAAGAATAAATAGATGGTCTAGTGGATGATGACATGGCTTATAGTGGATAGTGATATGTCGCATAGTGGATGATGACGTGGAATGATTGCATGTTGAGAGAAATCCAACCATGACTTGATTGTGGGTATCAATTATATAGGTTATATAGATTACTATTTTTTATGATAGCATTGAACCATTCACCTAAATACTCACAAACAAAAATATATACCGCCAGTAACAAAGTCTGAAAATATATTAGTCTTTATATTGTTTTTAATAAGTGCAAAAAACATGTTTCTATATAAGGTATACTCTTTTCTTTTGAATTCATACACCAAAAGGATATGACTTAAAATATAATGATGATAAAAGAACATAGATGACACTGTTAACTATTTACATCTAGTTATTTCAAAATTAAACGTTCGAATGTTCATGAAAAAAAACTAGCTACCAACTAGTTAATTGAAGTGAAATGTCGCAGGATTGAAATTAACTAGCCGGTTCCTCACAAGAAACTCGCTTCGGCAGCCAGATGATCTATCTGAGCACAACGAAGTTTGGCGTCCACGAAAAGGGCTCCCGTCTACCACGCGGACGGCCAATCACCAACCGCGCGCGGGATCTGTGGGGTTTGACTTTGGCCTCGCGCGCCCTCCTGCATTATTACCAACAAAATGTCAAACGCAGGCAGGAGCTAGCGACTTACACTGACCACCTCCGTTCGTATATATTCTATGGTTGGCCGCCCACCTCGAATGGAAGCTCTCCGATCTGGCTGACCCAGTGGTGACCCCTACTCGTCCCCACGTCACTCTCTCTCCCCCCGCACGTCTCCAGCTCTCTCGCGCCTCGCCGCCCTCTTCATAATTTTTCCATCACATCGACGTCGTCACGCGCACGCCGCGCACCACCTCGCCTCCCGAAGCTTCCATGGCGCCCGCGCCGCCGCCCGCCACGTGGCCGCACCGCCACCGCGCGTTCCTCCGGCCGCTGGCCCTCGCCGTGCTCGCCATTGCCCGCCCGGCCTCCTCGCAGCTCCTCGAGGCGCCGCCCGGCGCCGCCTTGTCCGCCGCGTTCTCGCCGCCGTCGCCGCCCACGGACGCTGGGGGCGGCGGCGGAGCGGGCGGCAGGTTCAGCCTCACCACGTCCCTCCTCTTCGTCGGCGTCATCGCCGCGCTCTTCCTGCTCGGCTTCTTCTCCGCTTATCTCCGCCGCTGCTCCGACGCCGCCACGGCAGCGGACACCGCCGCGCGCCGCCGCGGCGCGCTGAGCGCCAACGCCGCCGTAGCGGCCGCCGCGTTCTCTTCGGCGGCCGGCATCGGCAGGAGGCGCGCCGCCGCGGGGCTCGACGCCGCGGCGATGGAGGCGCTCCCCGTGCTCACGTACGCCACCGCGCGGGCCGTCAAGGCCGGCCGCAGCGCGCTCGAGTGCGCCGTCTGCCTCTCCGAGTTCCACGACGCCGGCGGGAAGCTCCGCCTCCTCCCCGGCTGCTGCCACGTCTTCCACGCCGCCTGCGTCGACGTCTGGCTCGCCGCGCACGTCACCTGCCCCGTCTGCCGCGCCGACCTCTCCGACCCCGCCGTCGCCGACGCCGGCCACGTCCTCGCCGCTGACCTCGCGGCCCACGCAGAAACAACCCCCACCGACACAATAATTGTCAACGTCGAGCCGTCAGAGTCAACGCCAGGACAGGACTCCGCCACCGCGTCCTCCGACGAGAAGCAGCCGGAGACGGCGGAGGAGCGGGTGGACCGGTACACTCTCCGGCTGCCGGAGAGGCTCAGGCGGGAGATCGACGAGGCGAGGCGCCTCCGCCGGGCAATGAGCGCGCTGGCAGCGCCGACCGCGCTACCGGGCGCCTCGAGCGGGCGGCTGACGTCGGCGGCGGCGGCGGCGCGGACAATGTCGGCGGCGCGGACAATGTCGGCGGCGCGGCCGAGCCGGCGGTGGTCGGGGCTGTTCCGGGCGCTTTCGGGGTCGCGGCCGGGCGAGGCGGACGGTCACCGGAGGGTGGTGCCGCTGAATGCCGCCGGCGACGGGGAGGTGGAAGTGGTGGTGGTGCGAGACCACGGCGGCGTGGAGAAGCACTACGCGCACAGCCTCACGTTCGCCGGGTTCGTCATCGACGGCGACGTCGCGGCCGGGGACTGGAACCCGGAGGTCTTCCAGGTCTCCACGGCCGTTCCGGCCGCGCCGGCGGCGTCGCAGCGGTGACGACGCCAGCTGAGCATCTGGTTGTGAATTTGTTTTCGTAGTATATGATTCATTCCAGCGATCGTATAGTTCAGAGGTAGAGCGAATGCACGCGGTTTGATGAGTTTGACAGCAACTGTACATTCAGAATTATTAGTTATCATGTTTGATGGAAGTGCTATCTGTACATATATATAAAGCCTCAAGACGAAATATTTCTGTCATGGCAAAACAAATGTGGTTACGAGTTTACAGATCTTCTCTAGTTCTTTTTTTCATAGTGTAATGATTTGCTTGCCATATAAATCTTCATCAGAGACTCCATTGCAGTTCATCATCGTCACCGCCGACGATGTTTACCTGAAGCATGGGCTTGCCTTTCTGTTTTTTTTAAAGAAAAAATAAAATGACTTTCTACCCATGTACCAATTGGAGTGCATGTGCCAGTTATCACGGTAAAAAAATGGTTGTTTACAAGTGTCCAGTAAAGTAGTAATTCCTCCGTTCTAAATTATTATTCGTCGTTGACTTTTTTCTATAACGTTTGACCATTCGTTTTATTCAAAAAATTTATCCAAATATGCGAAAAATAAGTCATATCTAAAGTATATGTGATGATAAAGTAAGCCATAAATAAAAGAAATGACACTTGTATAATTTTTTAAATAAGACAAAGGGTCAAACGTTACGAGAAAAAGTCAACAATGAATAATAATTTGGAACGGAGCTAGTACATGGGAATCACAAGTAACGGCTCCACCTCGGAAATGTGAGCGGCAACCCTGAGATTCTGAAATCAGAACGCAGGCCTGACATGATTCTTTCGCCCTTGTTTAGTTTCCAAATTTGGGAGCCAAACTTTGGCCTTTTAGAGTGCGTGCGTCACTGTAGCATTTCGTTTGTACGTGTGAAAAATTATCCAAAAAATCAATTAATTAGGTTCAAAATATTCGTCTCGCAGAGTACAACAAAACTGTGTAATTAGTTTTTGATTTCATCTACATTTAATACTCCATACATGTGCCGACATTTTGATGTGATGTGAATCTTCTTTTTACATAGATCCCAAATTCTATCCCAAAGTTCACTATGTCAGGCCTAAATCGGGAACTAAACCAGGGCTAAACATGGCCTTGGGATCTAAACAAGGCCATGGCAAATAGCCCTGCCTCTAGCTTATACGGTACCACCACACATATGGAAAATAGCCCTGCCTCTAGCTTATACAGTGCCACCACACATACAGTTGATTTAACAACCCATTTATATACTAGTTGGTCAATGATGTATACTACACCGTCAATACACGTCCATCTCATTCTCTTACAGAGTTTTTAAGAATTTTTAATAATTTAGTCATCTGGTAGCTTTATGCGGTACCATGTCAGGTATAGTCGATACAATCATACACCCGTATAATAGTTGGTATTGATGTACTCCCTCCGTATAGAATTTAAATGACGTTTTGGACAAGGTTTTAGTCAAACATTGAGAATATAAATTATGAATAATTTTTAATTCGTTGAGTTTGGAAATGTGAAAACCATATGAATAGGTTTGTCTTAAAAAATATTTTTATAAAAGTATACATATATTTTTTAATAAATATTTTTGTAAAAATAAGAAGTCAAAGTTACATTTTAGAGACCATGTCGTTGTCCTAAATGTCATCTAATATCAATATGGGGGAGTATACGTGTTATACCATTACAACACGGCCTATCTTGCCCTCTCACAGAATTCCTTAGAGAACATATCCTAGTTGTTAGAAGTTTGCAGGCCGTTTCTCTTTTCTGTCTTTCCATCCCTCTTCCACCTAAGTTTCAATGTGACGTATCAATTCTTAAAGTTTCCTCATATTATCTTGTCATACTTGCTCTTATTAGCAATAAACCATGATATTAACACCAAATTATGTATCTACCGAAGTTAAAGACTAATAAGCTGGAACTAGAGGGGTTGTTTATGCAGCTAGAGGGCAATTGACTTCGTATATCAGCCCATGACTAGATCCATTTCCCCCATAACCAGGCTAAAAAGGAGGCCTCTTATAAACTTATAATGCAAGCAAGCTTCAAACTTGATCGTGCGAGATGCAGAGAATTTATTTTTAAACCATACCGACAGAGACATCTTCAAATTATGATGTCAGTATCCAGCATCTTGTGTACAGTTCCTTATAAACAATAAGTTTGTGCAAGCACATTATAGCGTACAAAACTAAATGGTAGCCAGTTGGATACATCCAGGTCAAGACAGCGCACAAGAATAACCAGGCAAGTCAAGGAAGACTTGCAATTTGATTATCTAGGCTGCAAAACGCAACCAAACCTGTAAGATTATATTTTAAAAAGTCCAAGTGGCAAGTGAATACATAGGCTAGCTCCTCCCATCGCATAGTCAACATAGTAGCAGACAAGTTGTCAACACATAGTAGGAACAGTTTAACTATGCAAACTCGAGTGTTAGGTACAGAAAGACAGGCAGTTTTAGTCAGCTCTTGCGTATCTTTAGTTGTTGCATCGCTGTAATATACATGGAACCTTACCAAGCTCCGCTCCACATGACCGGAACTAGGAAGTAGGAAGCAAGTTTCCGAAAATATTTTTTCTCAGGTTAGAATCAATCACAGCTCTCAAATTACTGTATTCTACTCCTGAGAGGTTTCCAATCAGGGCGAGCAGAATTGCAGAAAATGCATAAGCCCAGGTAGCTAGGCAGGTGCTCTGCTGCCACTGCACTCGTCAGCAACTGGACCTCATGGTGTGTGAGAAGACTAAACAACAACCGCACGAATTTCTTGGTTCTTCTGAAGAAATCGGTGGGCATCGTGCGATCTCCCAGATATTCATCACACGCTAAGTCAGATTTCAGTCACCTGCTAAGCACATGGCTTCATGTGCTCAAAAAAAAAGAATTGTGCTAGTACATCCAAATTACTATTCGTTGTTGATTTTTTTTATAATTTTTTACCATTCGTCTTATTCAAAAAATTTGTCCAAATATACGAACCAATAAATTATACTTGAAGTATATATGATGATAAAGCAAGCCGCATATAAAATAAACGATACTCGTGAAATATGTTGAATGACAGGCTGTCATATTTCTCACCTCATAATTTGGTGACAATATTTGTGCCGAAATTCTCCTCCGTGTGTGCCGAGCTCCGTCAACTATGATGAGCTTGAGTGCACTCTCCCGGCCAAACCCAGACCCACCGCTGCCGAGCTCACCATCCTACATGTCATTGTCGAGCGCCTCCTTACATTCCTCATTGTTGCCTCCGGTCACGCCATCGAAGAGCCCCCCGCAAGATCTCCACCCTTGGGCCTTCACAACGCTGGGCTCCGGTCAAGGCTCACGTACTCGATCTATCACGCACCTCATCCTCTCCTCCCCCCTCGTTTCTCGGCATCGGCACGCCCTACCCCGCCGCCGAGTTCCTCATTTCATTTCATACGGGTTCATAGGCTTGGATTCCTTGTAGGTACGTGCTCCCTCGGGAGACTCGTTCATGTGTCCAAAGGCCACCTGGACCCAATGGAACTTTCCGCTGATGAGCTGCACGTAGTGGAGGACAGGAGGGGATCAAATTTTCACGAGCAGCTTGCTGTTCATGCACAGGAGTTGAGCGGCAGCTAGCTAGGGTGGAAGAAGATTGGTCTGACACATGATCCCCGCTTTAATTGAGCCTAATAAAATGGATTTTTTCTACACCTTATCTATCTCACTTCAAATAAGGGGAATTAATATTAGAAAAAAAATCTAAATTACTATCATCGAGTACGAACAAAGTCTAATGGCAAAAGGTCACCTTTTTCTTTAATGATACTAAACTTATTTTACCGTTTAAACTAAAAATCCCCTTTAATTCCGGACGGAGCCCCTAACCGAGACTAAAGGCCCCCTACCAACGGTACCATTGGCAAGGACTCTTTAGTCCCGGCGTAACTAGCCGTTATGTCTCTCTCAATAAAAGGGTCTTCTCCCTCCCCCAGCTCGGCCGAGCCAAACGCGCATAAACACCAAGTCTGTTGTGTTTATGGCGAGGCCGAGCTTGGGGGAGGGACTAAAGGCCTCCCTTTAGTTTGAAACTTTTAATCCCGGGGCCATAGTCTCGATTTGGCAATCGGGACTAAAGGTCTTTGAGGTCCGGAACAAATGGCGGTTTCTCTACTAGCATCTAGGTGCTAACTTAGGGTAAGATTTGAGAAAGACACGCTTCAATAAAAATTTAAAGTTACGAAGCTTATACATAGTTATTAATTTTCTTTGCTTACACAATTTGAGTGGGCATGTGCCCTCGATGGGCTGTACGGTCTGCTTCACCCTTCATGGAGCATTTACGAAGCCAGAGGTAGGGTGGTGGCGGGGATACGGTAAAGCCACAGAAAATGACAATCATAGCTGAGTTGGATTGGCAAGGAAACACAACGTGGTACGAAATGGCTCATCGCTAGGTCATGGTCATGGCAGTGCAAAGGGTGGTGACAACGAGGCTGTTGGGCAGTGGTGGTGCTGGGTTTGTAGGTCGACGAATGTGGGGATAAGAGTGATCAGGACGTTTTTTTTAAAGTAGAAAAAGCTTATATTACTTTAATAGTAGCAAATTACAATCACGATCGAAAGCTGCCGACACGCAGACCGGGACACCTTCTAGAACATAACCCTCAGAAGCTTCTCTCCTACCTATTTGGCTCAACACATGAGCCACCTCATTTGCACCGCAAAAACAAAAGAAAAACCTAGAACTCTGAAACAAACCAAGCAATCTTTTTTCTTCTTCAATGACAAAGCAGCGCTCGGACCGGTTTGGAAAAGAATCATTAAATGCTTGCACCGTTGCTAGACAGTCAGACTCCAACCAAACATTTCCCTGGGAGACAGATAGAGCTTGGTGAATACCTTCTAGGACAGCTACACATTCAGCTTCTTCTGCTGATAAGAGTGATCAGGACGTGGGTACTAACCCGCATAAACTCTACTTCTACGAGGATATCTGAGAGACTGGATCGATAAATATTGAGATGGCGAAGTCACCACAGACGTCTCCTTGTCGACAGACACGTCGCCTACCACTAAAAAAATGTTGGTAAAATTATAAAATAAATTCATAAAAATACGACATCCGTGTTGAGTCAAGGATTCATCGGATGAGCAGGTTCCACACTATAAGAAGTCTTACCAACTCACCCCCTATGATCGTCTCGATGTGGGTTGCAAGCTAGTTATATGCGAGAGGGGGAATAATGGGACATATATAGTATATTTGATGAATAGAACACAATTAAGAAGATTTAGTCACTTATATTTACATGTGTAGACTATCCCAAATACAAAGATGAGTAAAATCCATCAACGATCTTCTAACTTATCACGCTATGCCATCTCACAAATTACAAATATTACTTCTTACACTTAGTTTGGTGTCATTCGGGTCTTTTAGCTCTCAAATTGCAGATTCGGTTTCTTAAACTTAGACTACATTATATTGTTTGTCAGGCAATCGCAGCTGTGTGGTTGCTGTATTCTATTCCGGTTCCGAAAGAGGCAGGCTATTCGGTAAATTTCTTGCTCCTTTCTGAGGAAATATTCAGCAGGTCAGATCAGATCAACCCGAATGTATATGACTTCTCTGCCATCCTGCAAGGACTACTGCATGTCTGCACAGTTAGCTCTGCACACATGTTCTGACCGGAGCCGTAAAACCGAACGGCGATCGAGCCCCCAGAATCTGCTCTTCAGCACGTACTTCAGTTCCGCTCGATTTTCACACGGACGCACCTAGATTAACAGAAGGCGGTCGAGACGGCCGCATCTCGCGAAACCCCCGCAGAAATCCAGCATCGCCTCGACGGCGAACTCATCGTGTCGAACTTGTCCTTTACTTTTCCTGCACTGCTCGCTCTCCGCGTGCTCACGAAGTCAATGGAAGGCCGGATCCCTTGCCGCGATGCCTTCCGGCGGCTGCCCTCCTTCGGCTTCCCTCCCCGGATTGTTCTTCACGCAAGGAAGGAGGGAAAGCGCAGGTGAGTGACCCACAGCACCCTGCTCATCGGCGCTTTCCTCGCCATGGATATACATATGCTTCTTTGATATATATATATCCTTTCTGCTGCAGCTAGCGTACGTGCTTTCTTGCGCGTAGAGGCCAGCTAGCTTGATTGCTTTATCGGGCGGGAAGAGCAGTATATATAGTGCGCGCGTACCTTGTTCTTGGCCTCGTCGGCGGCGGCTCGCTCTGAACAAGGAGCGGCACAGAGGGCTAGGCCAAGGCGGCGGAAGAGGAGGAGCTCGAAGAAGCCGCTGGGAAGCCATGGATGAACAGCCACAGACGACACTGCTGCAGCTGCACGGGGTGATCGATGCCAAGATCGTGGAGGCCGACCTGCGGCTGGGCAAGAAGGTATACCGCACTGTTTATATCTTTTTTTTTAGGAAAAAAAAACTAAATCCTACTGCAATGTTTCGGAGTGTTCTCAACCTGGAATGATGGATGGCCATCCAGGAGTTTATGCTTTCTACTTACCAAGATTTTTGTTTTTATTTTCGGAAAGGCTTACCTAGATTGCTAAAAAGCAATCCTATTTACACCTTTTCTCGGATGAAGCGAAGACAAACTCTCCCAAATTTCATTGACAAAAGAAGGAACACCACTAATCCAACATCGAGTTTCCATTATCTAAAAAAAAATCCAACATCGAGTTTCCATTATCTAAAAAAAAAATCCAACATCGAGTCAAAAAAAGCGTGCCACTCAAACTATAGGACGGAGTAGATAATGGTCCAGTGCAGCTCGCCATACCCACTGAGTTAGCGTTCCACCAAAACTAACAACAATGGCGGCTATAGCCCGTATTCACTGGAGCCACAGCCTTATTAAGGCATTCGGCGTAATTCAACCCAAAAAATTTAGCTTAGTGAGTGAGGATTTTACCTTGTGCTATACCAAAATCATTTTTATATAAGATTATATATTTCGGAATACAACCAAGTCATTATAGATCATCAACACGGAGTTGTCCATCACCTTCTCACTTCTTATATTTTTTTGTTAGCTTTGGAAAATGAGATGGGTTGATTCATCACCAACTCATCCATTACAAACACATGGTTAATTAACATAATAATAAGAAACGGCTTTATGCCTTTATCGAACCAAACTTCATAGGGAGGCCGGCTCCACGATGGACCATTCTATTCCAGTCTTCCAGATAAGATGGTTTATCAAACCAAACATCCGGGCTGCTAAATTCTCCATCTAGACAGCTTTAGTTTGGAGAGGATATTAGAAGGCACATGCATGAGCATCAATAGTCTCAAGAGGCTGGAAAAGGGCAGAGAGAGTTCCGATTTTCTTTTCGAAGAAAACAAAGACAAACTCTTAGTCTCTTGGTCGTAATAAAGATAGCTGGGCCCTTTACTCACCTCGAACCTTCCTTTATATAAGAGTACAAAAAACAACATAGAAGCATTTTGTTGAAAACCAAATGGTACTTGTGAAAACAAAAATCAAACTAGGAAGAACAAGAAGATTGAAACAGATGGATGGGAATTCGGGTGCTTGCTAGTCTTTTCTTTTCTTTTTTGTCTTTTCTTTTTCTACATCCATCTATATCATTAAAATTAATATAAAATAACCACTAAATTTGCATCTAAATTAACTATATCTACAACTATTCAAAATAACCATATATAGGTAACCCACCCATAAATTAGCATCTAAATTACCTATATATGCCATTATAAAAAATAACATCCCAAATTACACTAAGATTATATATTTCCTATTTATGCTATAGCTAATATAAAAAACAGAACTCAAAGTATACATGCATGATGTGTCATGTGTGTCACCATGTAGGCTATGTACACATGTATGGAGGAAACGTTGGGAATACCGATTTTCACGTTAAATGTATAATTCAAACTAAGTGTTAAATAGAGCACATGTCAAACAAATATGGATATGCAACAAATATTGGAAGAAACCATGAATGTGGATGAAAAATAAAACGGGGTAACGATAATAAATATGTATCTATATGAGTATTTTTTAGAATATTTAATAAATGATGAGAGAGAGAGCAAAGTAATCAATTTAATTTTTAACCGTGAGCCCTAATTTTTTATGATATTGTAATACTTATATTTTAAGCGTACGTTCTTAATCTGCATTCTAGTTCCAGCTGCTATTTACTAACGAACTTGTCTGCATATAGACTTTGATGAAGTGGAAGGTCTTCTCATGGATCAGTAGGATGCCCTTGTGCAACCTCCAGGTCTGTAACTCATCCACGGTTCTTCATGGCACTAGACATATCCCTCTTATGCTTGTGTCAAGCTAAGGTACTCCAAACAAAACATGTCGCAGCAGAACACCCTGGGCCTCGGCGCGCGCGGCAAGCTGTACGCGACGGTGGACATCGACAAGGCCCGCGTCGGCCGGACGCGCATGCTGAGCCACCCCACCCACTCCCCGCGCTGGAACGAGTCCTTCCGCATCTACTGCGCGCACGACGCCAGCCACATCGTCTTCACCGTCAAGGCCGACAACCCCGTCGGCGCCACGCTCATCGGCCGCGCCTACCTCCCCACCAAGGACGTCGTCGCCGGCCAGATTGTCCAGCGGTGGCTCGACATCTGCGACGAGAAGCGCCAGCCCCTGGAAGGCGGCGACAAGGTGCACGTCCAGCTCCAGTTCACGGGCGTCGCCGCCGACCCGCAGTGCGGCTGGGGCACCGGAATCGGCGGCGGCGGCGGCGCGGCGCCGTACGGGGGCGTCCCGCGCACCTTCTTCCCGCAGCGCCGCGGCTGCCGAGTCCGGCTGTACGAGGACGCCCACATCGCCGACGGCTTCGCGCCGCGCGTCGCGCTCGCCGGCGGCGTGGTGTACGAGCCCCGCCGGTGCTGGGAGGACGTGTTCGCGGCGATCAACAGCGCCACCAGGATGGTGTACATCGCCGGGTGGTCCGTGAACACCGACGTGCAGCTGGTGCGCGACCCGCGGCGGCCGTCGTCGTCGTCGGAGACGCTGGGGCAGCTTCTCATCCGGAAGGCAAACGAGGGCGTCAGGGTGCTGCTGCTGGTGTGGGACGACCGGACGTCGGTGGGGCTGGGCCCGATCAAGCGAGACGGGCTGATGGCGACGCACGACGAGGACACGGCGGGCTTCTTCCGCGGCACGCGGGTGCACTGCGTGCTCTGCCCGCGGGACCCCGACAAGGACCGGAGCTACGTGCAGGACGTGGAGACGGCCACCATGTTCACGCACCACCAGAAGACGGTGGTCGTCGACGGCGGCGCGCCGGGGCCGGACCCGGGCCTGGTGAGCTTCCTCGGCGGCATCGACCTCTGCGACGGGAGGTACGACACGCAGGAGCACCCGCTGTTCCGCACGCTGGCCACCACCCACAGCAAGGACTTCCACCAGCCAAACTTCCCCGGCGCGTCCATCGAGAAGGGCGGGCCGAGGGAGCCGTGGCACGACGTGCACTGCCGCGTCGAGGGCCCGGCGGCGTGGGACGTGCTGGAGAACTTCGAGCAGCGGTGGCGGAAGCAGGGCGCCGGCGACAACCTCCTGGTGGCGCTGGACAAAAGCTGGGCGGCCCGCGAGGTGTCCCCGGACGACGCCGAGTCGTGGAACGTGCAGGTGTTCCGGTCCATCGACGGCGGCGCGGCGGCGGGGTTCCCTGAATCCGGCGACAACGCCCCCGAGGAGGCGGCGGCGCGCGGGCTGGTGAGCGGCAAGGACCACGTGATCGAGCGCAGCATCCAGGACGCGTACATCCACGCCATCCGCCGCGCCCGGGACTTCGTCTACATCGAGAACCAGTACTTCCTGGGGAGCTCCTACGCGTGGCGGCAGGACGACGGCGTGGCGGTGGAGGCCATCAACGCGCTGCACCTCATCCCCAAGGAGCTCTCCCTCAAGATCGTGAGCAAGATCGAGGCCGGCGAGAGGTTCACCGTGTACGTGGTGGTGCCCCTGTGGCCGGAGGGCGTGCCGGAGAGCGGCTCCGTGCAGGCCATCCTCGACTGGCAGCGCCGCACCATGGAGATGATGTACAGGGACGTGGAGCTGGCCATCCGCGCCAGGGGGCTCCAGGCCGACCCCAGGGACTACCTCACCTTCTTCTGCCTCGGCAACCGCGAGGCGCCGCGCCCCGGCGAGTACGTGCCGCCGCAGCGCCCGGACCCCGACACCGACTACGACAGGGCGCAGCAGGCCAGGCGCTTCATGATCTACGTCCACGCCAAGACGATGATAGGTAGGTAACCTAGCTACATTCATGGCCGATTTCAAGAAGATTGCTTGGCCGATCGCTAATATAATGATGGTTTCTGTTTGCAGTGGACGACGAGTACGTCATCGTGGGATCGGCGAACATCAACCAGCGCTCCATGGACGGCGGGCGCGACACGGAGATCGCGATGGGGGCGTACCAGCCGAGCCACCTCGCGACGAGGAGCCGGCCGGCGAGGGGGCAGGTGCACGGCTTCCGGGTGGCGCTGTGGCAGGAGCACCTGGGCCGGGCGGCGGCGGCGGCGGCGGGAGACCTCCTGCTCAGGCCGTCGAGCCTGGCTTGCGTGCACAGGATGAACGAGGTGGCGCGGCAGCACTGGGACATGTTCGCGGACGACACCTTCCAGGGAGACCTCCCGGGGCACCTCATGGCGTACCCGATCAACATCGTGGGCGACGACGGCAGGGTCGAGGGGGTGATGTCGGAGTTCCCGGACACCAAGGCCAAGGTGCTCGGCAACAAGTCCAACGTCCTCCCGGCCATCCTCACCACATGATTATTGATCCACCGTGGAGTGCAGCATGGAGTGAAATGTTGGTCACTGTTGATGTATATATACGCAAGTGAGAAGAGTGTGACTGGTATTGCAGCTGTTGTGATTAAGATGTGTGATTGTACCATGTGAATAAAATAAAGCAGAAATGTGATGCTCTCTGCTATTTCCGACCATACTTATTACGAAAGCCTAAGAAGAACTACTAAATAAAACTATCCATTCCAATTCAAACTTAATGGCCACCAACTAGGTTTTCAACTAGGATCCAATGCAATCATATCCACATAGAAGTACGGAGAACACAAGAAAATTCCGATTAGTTAGTTTCTTTGTATCAGGGTCATCTGTCTGGCCTCAGGGACTGGTGAGAGGTTGCGGATGTGTATGTGGTCTGAGCCTCTGAGGCCACAAAGCATGGTGGAAGTGAGGAGGGCGCCATAGCAGGCAGTCATCAGTGATCAAGGTTTGCAGGTAGTAATGTGTTATTTTTCCTTCCGAGCGAGGGGAGAATTACTACTTTTGTGGTTGTTTTTTTTAGGAACACTTTTGTGGTTGGTGGTCGTTGAAGATCTTGAGAGCCTGGCAGCCTGCTCTGTAGCCTGTACGTAGGATACTGGGCCCGCGGCCCATCCCACTCCTACGAGATCCGGAAAAGGAAACCGCGGGCAGCAAGCAGAGAGAGAAAGTGTGTGTAACGCCGCGGGCCTAACTAATCTCGAGGCACCATGCGGCCACGCCACGGCGTGAACGGGTACAAAGTCGTAAAACAAAGGCAGGCGCACGGGCACAGACGCGGGGGACGGCCCAAGGCCAAGGACCCAAGGTGACAGTGGCAGGCAGGCGTGCCGCCGATCCTGCTCGTCACATGCCAAAAAGCGCTGCGCACTCGGCCGTCCCACCTCCCCCCCGGCCCGTCCCTACGGCTCCTGCGGGCCATCGAGCGCAAGATCGCTGCCAGGATCCACGGAACCCGCCCGGGCCCTTCCGTTCCATTCCACTCCGCTTCGGCCCGGCCCGGCAGAGCCAGGCGGTTCCCAACCTGGCACCGCACCGGATGGACCCTCCTCCAAGGGAAGGATTCATCATGCGGTGCAGCCGCCTCCATCCAAGCAATCATCACCAACAGGACACACTTGATGGGCAAGGCTCCAACAGGGGAATCCTTCGAGGATTGGATGGGTGGTACGCCCCTCCCCTTGCCGCTGGACGTGCTGCGTGTGTGCACGCACAACAGTTCCCAGCCGCATACCATAGGATGACAGGAAACTAGTGCAATGATACCGGCGTATACAAATACAACAGTTCGTACGCCAAAGGCGGTCGTCGCTTTGGTTGGACCCCGGCCAAGGTAGTAGCATCGTTACAATGCGTATAAAGTGATGATGGCAAAGCGAGCACACAACTCAGGCAGGCATATATGGTACACAACGCTTTGTTGGACCCCAGGAGCTCACCACCCGAACCTAACAAACCTCGAGCCATCTCCTCCCCTCCCCCCTTTGGCTTTTGGTAGTTGGGTCAAAAGCCATGGACGCAAACAGGACAGCAGTGCCCTTTGCATGGAACGGACTCTGCTTTCCGTTGCCCCCTCCCTTTGCTTTGGATCACGCTGAGCATAAAGATCTTTGTAGCTTTCCATAATCAACGACCATGAGGGCCTTTTGAGGAAGGTGATACAGCAGGCACTTTGAGGCACCGACAGAGGCTCAGGGAGGTTTGGAAGCCTCTTTAGCAGAAAGATGGTGGTAGACTAGCTCCTCGGACTGGCATGAGCTAAGGTGGATCTTGTGGCCTCCAGGGCTGGCACTCCACCACAATGAAAGAAAGCATTGCATGCCCTGATTCACTTGAAGTAGCATTGCAACGTTGCATGTTCATTGTCCAATCAATCATCAGTGCCTTCTGGGTACAGGCCAGGTGAAGCAAGCACCACTGGATCATCCACTCTTCTTTCATGACACTCCAGTGCACCCTTAAGCACAAAATTGAGCTCTATTTGGCATCTTCACCTTATTACTAATACTAGCACTTCATATCTGGAGAAGCTAGTGGATTTGTCACACCCGGATTTTCGCAAAAACCCGAATGCGGCCATATGTGTGTCCAGGAAGTCTTAGTACACATATAGCGAACAAATATGATACACAGAGAACATATGCTGGAATAAATTCTTCATTAAATAAAATGTTTACATCAGAGTGCTTCATAAATGATCTAAACAATAGTAGCGGAAGACTAATAAAACTCTCAACTAATGGAGCCGCAATCCACAGGGACTCTGACTGGGAGATCACAACTCAGTAGTACGGTAAATCTTCTGGAAACTCAGCAGCAGAGTCATGCCCAGCCCAATCTGTTTACCCATCCGGGATTTTGTTGAATAAAATAGCAAGTGTAAGTAAACAATTACTTAGCAAGTATAGCACGGGTATATGAAGGCTCAAAAAGGCTAGACACGGCTGAACTGCATTAGCATTTTTAGTTGGTTCGTTTTAACATCAGCCAAATTACTACAAGTGAATAAATCCCAGTTGTAACCCAATTAATAAGGTATAAGTGACATTAAACAGTAAATAAACATCATCTTCTAATAAAAAAAGATCCAGGCCGCTCGTGACCCTAAGCAAGGCTATCATGATAGATTTTTACACTCTGCAGAGGTTTCGCCCTTTACCCACCAGTCGAGTAAAAGTTCAAAAGAACTTTGCACCCAACCACGCACATCAACACTTCCGAGGTGTGATTGCATAGGGACGCTACGAGGTTTTTCACAAGACACCCTAACAAGACAGTGGCCGCTAAGGTACAATAAGGTGGTGAGACCGTAGGCACCGAGATCGACGTACGCCTACGGAGTCACACCATAGAGGGGTCGATGGCGTCCAGAGCGCGGGCATCACAACCATCCATGCGCAACGTGTGGAGTTCTCCATCACAGAGACTCCCAGCACGGGACTGGGTCTAACGTGACCTAGCCGACGGATCACCTGTCCTCGGTGGAATCCGGAAACACCTCGCGCCTTACTTCCCCTAACGCCGTTGGCCCCGACGGTAACCACTGACAAGCTAGAGCCGTACAAGCTACTTGACCAAGACCAGAGCCATAATAGTTTTGGCGGTGACGACAGGCTCCTGGGTTGCCGCTTTAAGAACCGGACCTTACGGAGAGACACTGGAGCAAACCATACAGCACATGCCCCAGCTCCCTAAACCATGTTGCTAAAAAGCAAGTTTTATCATTAATGTTGAAGTGAACCATTACGTCAAAATTAACAGTTAAATAAAGGTGACAGTAGCTGCGCATAGCAAAATCTACCCATATGCATAAACCCAAGGTAATAAAAGGATAGAGGTAAACAAACTAGATACAACCTTAATAGGACATCAAATTTAGACACATGCATATGAAAGTAAATGTATGTAAACAGGTGTGTATAGGTAGCAAGGATTGTCCGTGCTATAACTTGCCTTCCTCGAAGGGCTGCTGCTGCTGTTGTGGGTCCTGCTCCGGAAAGTCTCCCACGTACTCGAAGTCCAACGCGAAAGGCTCACCGACTGGACACGAATCACCATACAAGCGAGCACGCAAACCAATACATGCAAACAAATAATAATATATTAGAACAGTACACCAAACAGTAGAAACAGTACATAAAAAGGTTTTAAAAATATTCTACGCTTCACTACGAACACGTGAGCGTGAAAATCACACTAATCGGAGCTAAAACGAAAAAGATATGGCTTTTTAAAGTTCTAGGGACCTGCTGGCAATTTTTTAAAAGTTTCTAGGGGCTTATTTGAAGAAAACCGAGGACCTATACGTAATTACGCTTAAAAACCGAAGGTCTAACGTGCAAAAAGGACTAAAAGGACGGCGGGTTCTATATTTAAAAAGGTTAGGGGGTTACTAAAAAAACCGGGACCTATTGGTAATTACTTTTGAACTGAGATGGAGTGCGGGTTGATTTGGCAAAACTTGGGGGGCTCTTTAATAAAAAGTGCTCGCTGACCGGTAGGGGGGGTTGACTCCGGCTCGGATTGAATCGTGGTCGTAGGATGTAGATCTAAGGGCCAGGGGCTATGGTTGCTAGCCGGGGAAAGGAGCGACGGTGGCGCCGCCACTGCGTGCGGCGGAGGCTCGCCGGAGCGAAGCCAATCCAGCGCGTCGGGGCTCCATTGGCGACGGGATCTGGCCTGGGGGAAAGCTGGGAGAATGGCGAGTTCAACCGTAGGCTCTACGGCGGCCGGGACAACACCTAAGCGACAGACGACGATGGCTGGCGGGTGTCAGATCCCGGCGAGGAGGCACAGACGTGGGAGTGCGCAAGAAGGGGCATGGGAGGGCTTGGCGCGGTGCTTACCACGCGAAGAAGGTCGGGGCGGGGTCAGCCGAGGCGGAGCAGCGTCGGAGCGTCGGGTCGTCGTTGGCCGGCGGAGCTTGTGAGCTCGGGCGGCGGCGCAAAGCGTGGAGGAGGCAATAGGAGGTGTGGAAGCTCGCTGTGAGGCTCGGTGTGGGTTGGAGAGGCCGTGGTGGGGGGGTTTTATAGGGTCCAGGAGGGCCCTTGGCGTGCGAGCCAAGAGAATCGGCGGCGGTCTGGGCCTTCCAAGCGGGGAGCGGGCTTCCCATACGCGGAGGCGCGCGAGAAAGGAAAGGTGAGCGGCAGGGGACCTTCGGGGAAACTTCGCGCGGGGCCTAGGGGCGCGGGGAGAGGCGGGACGGCCGACCGACACGGCGGCGATCACGTCGAGCTTGGCGCGGGTGCGGGCGAGAGGAAGGGGAACGCTCCGACACGTGGGACCGGTTGTCGGCGAGAGAGAGGGAAGGGGGAGGGCGAGCGGGCTGGCGGGGCGTGCCGCTGGGCCGGCTCGGCGAGTGGGCGAGGCCCAAGTGGAAGAGGGGAGGGGGGTCTGGCGGGCTGGGCCGAGGGAGAAGAAAGGGGGGATTGTTGGGCTCGGGAAGAAAAGTTGGGGGAGCAGGAGTGGCCCGGGAAAAGAGTTGAGGGGGCAAAAGAGGACTCGATAAGATTTAACTTTTCTAGGGCTCAAACAAAGGCAATTTAAATTTGAATTTAAACAGAATTTAAATTCCAACTTTAATTGCCAACATTCCAAAACACGGTGCAGCAGCATGAATGCAACAAAAATGTTTCTACAACTTATATTTGATTTTAATATTCATAAATAATTCAATTAACCTATATTAAATATTTACTAATTAAATAAAAGCCAATTAATTACTAAAAAATTTTAAATAGGCCATTTTCGGGTGTTACAGGCTTCGATTACCAAATCACTGGACTGTCCAGGAGCTAGAGGGAAACAGCTCCAAGCGTCTTGACCTTCAGTTTCAGATACTGCAGGTAGCAGATTGCTTCATCGAGAACAGCAGTGGCATCTTTGGCGATGCCCCCGGGAACAATCCTCCTGAGTGCAGCAACAGTCTCTTGGATCCTCTCTCTTCTTCGCTTCTGATCATCGGGGCTGTCACCTTCTCCTGCCTCACCTTCCCCCAGACCCAGAGTGAACTTGTGGTTACTCTCCACTTCACCAATGCAACAGGACTGTGCATCGCAGTCATTGGCAACAAGCTTCTGTTCAATGGAATGATCAAGCCTTGCCGAACTTGCTGTGTCCACAACAGACTTGTCAGTGCCAGAGCTGAGCCTTCTCTTCTTGGCTGGTCGCGCTGAACCTGCGCTCGCACCAGCACTAGCCACCGATTCCACGCTCAAGGTGTCATCCTCAGCAGGAGATGGCCTCTTGACTCTGTTGAGTTCTTGCACCTTTTCATACCCTTCATCTGAGTCAGAATCCAGGAGTGCATTGATCTCATCTGTGTTCTCATGAATACCCTCAGTTTCTTCTGCTCCAACATCAGTTACATTAGTCTCATTGCTACCTTGGAGCTCTGGCACGGGATCCAGTGTCCCCTTGCTAGCCAAAGGAGCTGCAATAGGATGGTTCTCCTGGTAGAAAACCAGAGATCTCTTATGTGAGGGATACAGTGCAGACAATTCCAAACTGGGCACCAATGTTGTGACAAATCTTGGAGCCATCGGAAGAGGACTGTCAGCAACTGATGCTGTGAAGAATGGCATGGGTGCAGCAACTGTGTTCAGATATGTAGGCAATGCCACTGAATTGGTGTCAACAAGCCCAACATCAGGTGGGCAGAGATTGCCCACAGAGCTTTCAGTGTTGAATTTCCATGGAGGATTAGGCCACTGGCACCAAGGATTAACCTTGTCCCCCATGACGAAACCACCACCAAAAAAGTTATCTGAGATACCAAGAAGAAATTGAGCATTAGCATACCCATATCAAATAAGAGCACAGTTAGCCACAACATGAATAAAAGAAGGATATCATTACCAGCAGAAAGTTCAGATGAACTGGAAATTCTCCCACTTGAATTGTGATGGAGAAAAACCTAAAGCGGAAAGTTTCTTCAGCAGCAAACGGAGAGGAAAGAGAAGCTACGTCACGGGCTTGAGGAGATGGCGGAAGTACTCGGCCTACAGAAATACACCAAAGCAATGTCAGGATCATCAGGCAAAGAAGAGCAACTCTGTAGTCTTAACATCAGCTTGCTTCTTTCCTCATTACCTGGAAATTCTGCAGCGGCTGGAAGCAAGCGATAACTCTTACAGCAATTCCGCTCTCATGCTTAAACACGCGGAATCTCATCTGAGCCGCTGCTTTCCACACCATGAGTACTCCACTCCGTTCTCCTCAAGAGCTTTGCCAAGCGGCCGCAGAACTCTCTAACAGCAACGCCAGAGACTGGATGGGGAAGTTTCAAACTGCCTTCGCAAGCCTATGAATCAGGAAGCATGCGAAGGAAGGGTCTCCGATAGCCAGGGAGGTGATTTACAGAATCACGCGGCAGTAGAGGTTCAAGGAGATCCCCCTGCAGAACACGTCAACCGAAAGACCAAGCCACCGCATGCTGCCAGGGCCCTGCACTATTGTCAAGTCTACGGTTCTTCTGCTTATTCTGCACAAGAAATTACCTGCAGGAATGGAAATTCGGTTCTTGGTAAGTATATCGATATGGAATATGGAATAACACAGCCACCCTGACCTATGCAGTAGAAAATAGTATTTCGCAGAGCAGAAATTTTATCCTATCAAAATTTTAGAAAATGGTGCCGATTAAGTGGACTTTGAGCAGCAATGTTCAATCAATTCAGGCTCAAATTGGCAGTTAGCTCTAAGATCCAGGTGCACAGAGCAGAATACGAATCCATAAGCATCTAAGCCGTCAGTTAACCCAAAGCAAGGTTGAACCACGGGCAAAATTTATACAGGTACAACCGGAGAGAAAAGGAAATGCTGAGGTTGTAGCACGCTTTTCCTCCCTTTGGACTTGAACGCCACACAAGTAAAACCTGCTGGTGCTTATTGTGTGTCTACACACGACGCGGCGTAGCAGGAAATGGTGGCGCAACAACCCCCAAATGAGCCCGGCAATCAGTGATTATTATTGGAGGAGGAAGGCACGATGCTAGCAACGGTGTACAGATCGATCTGGCCAAAAAATTGAGCGGAAGGGAGCGCAGACGGAACCCAATGCCGAACCCCACAAACACCTTGAAAAACCACAAATCACCACCCCACTTGTTGAGTTGCCCACCATTCTCAACACACGGCATCCACGATTTTGAACCTGGGACCGAATCAGCCACTACCCGGCGACACCGCATCCAGAAACCCCTCCCCCCCAAAACCCCCCACACAGGCAGGCCAGTGCACTCACCAGATCGAGCGCGGCGAGGGGAGCGGCAGCGGCAGCGGCGGCGGCGACGAGCCGGGTGGAGCGACCGGAGACGAGGCGACCGAGGGGGGCTGCGAGGAGGAGCGTGCGCGCCTCGGAGTCGGAGGCGAGGCGTGCGGCGTCTCTGTGGGGGGGAGGGAGACGGACGAGGCTGTGGGTGGCCGCGCGTGCCGGCTGGCTCACGAGAAAGGCAGGGTGTGTGGTGTGGTGTCTGGTGGTGGAGTGGACTCTTATGGGGCGGGGCTTGACGGAAATGCCCCCGCGGCGTGGTGGTATTTGCGTCCCGCCCGCCGAGTCGTGCCAGGACAGTAGCCCCCGGTGGCTTTTGGGAGGGGCACCCGTGGGCTATCATTCCTCCAGCTCGGCGGCTCAGGATTTCAACGAAATTTTCTCGGCACGTCCAGCGTATGATTAGTGACACTTGAACCTAGCTTGACTATACTTAAATGGTAACATGCACTGTAGACATTGGATAGCTGGATTGCCACTTGTTGGCAACTAAGTGGTAAGATGGTCATGGTTTGGTTTTGACGTTTGTTTCCTTTGTCCACTCTGTTTCAATGAAAATATATGTTTTGAAAGTTGATATGTGATAGGAATATTTATATAATAATATTAATCTCGACATATTTTTAAACATTATCATCTACTAGTAAACACTAATGTTTAAATTATCTATTCCAGTTTGATTCAAATGCACGTTTTTTAAGTTGGGTATATATTTTTTATCTTGATGAAATATTTATCCGGCATCTAGCAAACGCTAATGTTCAAATTATCCATGGGAATTGTTACTGTCCAAACATTCCCGACTTTTACAGTGCCTCTCTATGCCATATTTTTAGTTTAATTTTTAATTGTCAGATGTACCAACCACACGAACATTCTTTTTTTTTTGCGAGTAACCACACGACATTCTATTATACAAAATGGTATACTTGAAAACCTTAGCTATTGTACATATGTATACTACTAGATGCCTGTGGATTTTATAAAGTTGGTGCACGATGAGCGAGCCATCATTTTTTCCATTTCTTAAAGATAAAGAAGCTAGAGTGGGAAAGATGCGGGCAACGGAATTCGTTGCTTTTCATCTTTGGAATGAGGAGGTTAGAGCATCTCTAAGAGATTAGCTAAAAAGACGACTAGTCAAATTTACTGATTTAGCTACTCTCAAAAATAGATTTGACTAACAAATAACAGGGTAATCCAATAGATTCTGTAAAGATGGCTAGTGAGGTAGACTAGCTAAAAATGGCTAGCGAATGAGATGGGATAGAGAGCCACTAAATTTGGATAGTCATTTACAGAGTCGGTTGGAAACGTTTTTTCTCTAACAATATCTAAATTTAACTTTAGAAAATGATTTGGCTAGTTTCTTGGAGACGCTCATTTGTTTATTCGGGGTGTGAGAATGGCTAGGTTTGGTAGTGCTACTAGGTAGTAGCAGCTAGGGGCAGTAGGATACGCATGCTGCATGGCATGAAGTCAGAGGCAAGTTTAATTTTTCGTGGCTCGCTCGTTCGGCTCGGCGGCACCAAACCGTCCGCACGCGCAATGGATACTTGTGTACTGCACAGAGGTTGACGAGTTTGCAATACTCGCAACATGATGCAAACCTGCTGCCCCTTTTGTACGTGGCAAGCAACCTTCCATGCATGCATGATGCGTATTATGAGATTGGAATGTTCTAAGTTATTACCTTTGATTTGAACTGGTATATGTATAATATTAGTCAGGTACTCAATTTATGTATATACTCAGAACAACATAATATGTGATACTCTCTCCGTTTTTAAATATATGACGTTTAAAACAAGTAAATTAGTTTATTTTTAAGCTAAATAGTTTGTCCTAAACGACATGTATTCGAGAACGGAGGTAGTACTATATTGAACAAAGACAATGAACGACTTTCTTGTATATTCGGATCGAGTGATTTTATAGCAGTTAAATACCTTGTCCCTAGTGACTTCAAATTACGGCGTCACACTCCCCCATATTTTAAACTAACCAAATATGGCATCGTAGAATTTTTAGATGGTACGAGAACTTTTGTTGTTTTCGTCGTGTCACTTTCAAGCAGAATGCGGCGCTCCAGTTAGGGGCCGATTGGTTGCCCGCATTTAGGCCCAGCCAGGCTCCCCGGATGCCAGGCCCGCTGATTGGTTACCTGGACCAACCTTGGGACCTGTCCCGCCGGATGCAAAAGGGCACCCGGAGCCTGGCTCTCGGGATACCGAGGAAACCCTCGTTTCTTCAGAGCCAGGCTCTGGCGGTGCAGCGGAGCGTGCGCGGGAGGAGCGCGCGGGCGGCGAAAATGGCCGCGCTCGTGCAGGCGGGAAGATTTTCGGTCACCTCCCTCTTTTCGCGCCATTCCCTCGCCTATTTATCCTCACCCCCTCCCTTTCCTCGCTCGCACTTTCGCAGTCGCCATTTTCGCTCAGCAGAGGTGAGTTCTTCTCTTCCTCTCAGATCTACTCGTCCTTTTCGATCCACATACTTACGCCATTTTGCAGCCTTGATAGCTTGATTTCTCTCACCCCGTTCGATTTCAGTCGGATTCCCTCTCGGTGAACCCTAGATCTGTGGTGTATGGGTGTTTTTCACCCACGTTGAGAAGCTAATGGTTGTTGTTTGTGCAGGATTGGGGATCCTTCTCTTGTCCTTCTCTTCCTCTGAGATCTGGTTCCTGCTCCTTCAGTTCCGGTAAAGAAAGCTGTTACCCTCTTTCTCTCTGTCCATGAATCTTATGAATGCGATTTTATGATTTTGCGGTGCTGTGGATGATACTGATGTGATGAAATTTTTGTTGGATGCGATTTCTGAGCATATTTTGTCCATGCCTATGATGTTTTTAATATAAATCTGAGCATAGTTGTCCAATCCTATGATGTTTTTACTATAAATCTGAGCATAGTTGTCCATGATTATGAAGTTTGTTCTCTAAATCTGAGCATTTGTCCTTGCCAATGATTTCTGATATGCAAGTATGTGGATCTATGTGTGGCTAATATAAATCTGACACAACTTATCCATGCCAATGATGTCTGTAAGCTAAATGTGAACATACTGAGTCATAAAAAACAGCAGTGTCCTATTTGAATTTGATAAGGTCATGTTGCATGTTTTCATTGCTATAGATGGATTTGGAAGACAGGAGGAGAATGCTTATTGTTCATGCTGCTGCTTTAGTTGTTGTTGTCTATGCATTCATGATGAGTAAGCTTAGGGTTGGTCAAACCTCACGTCCTCAGATCACCTATGCCCCAATGTCTGTTATGGATGAGGAAAGGCAAAAGAACTTGGATAAAATCTATAATTGTAATGATGTGGAGTGTGTAAACATGCTTCGCATGAGAAGAGCCCCTTTTTCCATCTATGCAATGTCCTTAGGGAAAGAAGTCTACTTGTAGACACTATACATAGCACTGTAGAAGAACAAGTTGCAATGTTTCTTCATATTGTTGGGCATAATCAACGATTTAGAGTTGTACACTCAACCTGGAGGAGGTCTGGTGAGACTGTTAGTAGGAAATTCAAAGAAGTGTTGTATGCTATTGGAGAACTTAGGCATGACATGATTAAGGCTCCATCAAATGATACCCCACTAAAGATTAGAAATAGTTCAAGATGGTATCCATATTTTAAGGTAATTAAACAATCATTTTGTTACCAATAATTGGACCTTAGTTGGGTGCATATCATATAACCATACAATTTTGGGTTGCATGTAGGATTGTGTTGGTGCAATAGATGGAACTCATATCTATGCTAAAGTGCCTGTGAAGATGCAATCAACATTTAGGGGCAGAAAGCACTACACCACTCAGAATGTCCTAGCTGCAGTGGACTTTGATTTGAAATTCACCTATGTATTGGCTGGTTGGGAGGGATCAGCACATGATGCCACCATTCTAGCTGATGCACTAGAGCGGGATGATGGGTTAAGGGTTCCACAAGGTAATTAAATTAGCAAAATTAGTTAAATATATTAGAATCTTCTTAAATTTAGGACTAATGCACTTATATACTTTGTCTAGGCAAATTCTACCTTGTAGATGCTGGTTATGCTTGTCGGCCTGGTTTTCTTCCTCTTTTTAGAGGCACTAGATACCATCTTAACGAATATGGTGGTAGAAACTACCCAACCAATGCAAGGGAGTTGTTCAATTTGAGGCACTCAAGACTGCATGTCACTGTTGAGAGGGCATTTGGGGCATTGAAAGGTCGGTTCCGCATTATTGACAACAAACCTTTCCATCCATTCAAGACCCAAGTCAAACTCGTACTTGTATGTTGCATCTTGCATAATTGGATACTTGATCATGGTGTTGATGAGGTTATTCCTCCTGAGAACTCTTGGGAGCCTAATGTCAATGACAATGATGGGCATGGGGTTCCAATGGCTGATAATACAGCATGGGCTACTATGAGGGATGACTGTGCTAATTAAATGTGGGCCAATAGGGGACATGCACACATCTAGATGCATGTAGTAGGCTGGTCTATCAATGTTTGTTTCTATGATTATTTCAGTAGCAACTTTGAGTCTGAGACATTGGATAATATGTAATGACGAATTTCTATCCCATTTACTTTGTACTTGAGGCATTGGACAACATGCGATGATGATTTTCTATCCCATTTACTTTTTACTTGAGGCATTGGACAACATGCAATGATGATTTTTCTATCCCATTTACTTTTTACTTGAGGCATTGGACAACATGCAATGATGATTTTCTATCCCATTTACTTTTTACTTGAGGCATTGGACAACATGCAATGATGATTTTCTATCCCATTTACTTTTTACTTGAGGCATTGGACAACATGCAATGATGATTTTTCTATCCCATTTACTTTTTACTTGAGGCTGTGGGCAATATGCAATGATGCTTATTTATTCTATTTATTTTTTACTTGAGGCTGTGGGCAATATTCAATGATGCTTGTTTATTCTATTTATTTTTTACTTAAGGCTGTGGGCAATATGCAATGATGCTTGTTTGTTGTCACACCCGGATTTACTCAAAACCCGACTGTGGCCATATGTGTGCCCAGGAAGTCCACAGACACATATAGCGAACAAATATGGTAAAAATCAGAGTACAATGCTTATCACTCAACATAAAGTAGCGATTACATTAGAGTTTTTGCATAAATGAAATACATGGACAGCGGAAGACTAATAAATTCTCTCTAAGCGTAGCCGCAATCCCACAGGGACTCTGACTGGGGGAACGCCAACTCAGAAGTACGGCAAATCCTCTGGAAACTCCACAGCATAATCAGCCTGACTCCAATCTGTTACCCGTCCGGGATTTTGCCCAAAAATAGTAATAACAGCAAGTGTAAATAAAAGAATTACTTAGCAAGTATAGCACGGGTTATGAAGGCTCAAAAAGGCTAGACACTGGCTTAACTGCATTAGCACTTTTAGTTGGTTCGTTTTAACTTTATCCAAGTTACTACAAGTGAAGGAGAACCCAGTTGTAACCCAATTTAATAGTGTAAGTATCATTAAGCAGGAATAAATACCATATTCTAATCAAAAAGGATCCAGGCCGCTCGTGACCCTGAGCAAGGCTATCATGATAGATCGTACACTCTGCAGAGGTTTCGCCCTTTACCCACCAGTCGCGTAAAAGTTCAAAGGAACTTTGCACCCAACCACGCACATCAACACTTCCGAGGTGTGACTGCATAGGGACGCTACGAGGCTTTCACAAGACACCCTAACAAGTCAGTAGCCGCTGGAGTACTATACGGTGGTGAAAACTTAGGCACCGAGATCGACGTACGCCCACGGAGTCACACCGTGAGGGGGTCGATGGCGTCCGGAGCGCGGGTATCGCACCCATACTGCGCAACGTGCAGAGTTCTCAATCGTTGAGACTCCTACACGGGACTGGCTCTAACGTGACCTAGCCGACGGGGCTACCGTCCTCGGTGGAATCGGAGATCACCCAGCGCCGTACCTCCCACAACGCCGTTGGCCCCTCGGTAACTACTGCCAAGCTAGAGACGTACAAGCTACTTGACCAAGACCAGAGCCCATATAGTTCCGGCGGTGGCGACAGGCTCCTGGGTTGCCGCTTTAAGAACCGGTCCTTAGAGGGAGATACTAGAGCAAAGCACACAGCACATGCTCTAGCTCCCTAATCCATGTTGCTAAAAAGCAAGTTTTAACATTAAAGTTGAAGTGGACCATTAAATCAATATTAACAATTAAGTAAAGGTGACAGTAGTTGCGCCTAGCAAAATACTACCCATATGCATAAACCCATAGGAGTACAAGGACAAGGAAAGTAAACGCTAGGTATAACCTTAATGGTAAACAATATTAGACACATGCGTATGTAAAGAACAGTGAATTAAAAGTGGGATAGGTAGCAAGGATTGTCTGTGCTATAACTTGCCTTCCTCGGAGTACGGCTGCTGCTGCAAATCCTGCTCCGGCACGTCCTCAACGTACTCGAAGTCCAACGCTACGGGCTCACCGACTGGACACGATCATCACGCACGCATTCCAAAACAATCATTACATGCAAACAAAATTAATCTATTAGAACAGTACACCAAACAGTGAAAACAGTACAAAAACAGGAGCTAGAAATAATCTACGCTTCGCTACGAACACATGAGCGCGAAAATCACGCAAAACGGAGCTAAAACGTGAAAGTTATAGCGTTTCTAAGATTCGGGGGCTTGCTGGCAAAGTCTCTGAAACTTCCAGGGGCTAAACTGTGAAAAACCAGGGACCTATACGTAAATAACAGTAGCCACCAGGGAAGGCGCCCGTAAGCGAGGCGGAGACAGCTCGTCCGCTCGAGGGGATTCACGACCCTCGAGCGAGGCGGAGTTTGCTTTGCCCGTTCGAGGGGGTTCGCGACCCTCGAGCGAGGCGGAGCTGGGTAGCGACTCGGGCTAGGGTGCTCGGTTTTCGACGGGGTTTGGTCCTACGGCCTCAGGAGAAAATGGCGAGTCGATCTAGGGGGCTCATGACGGGCATCGGCCGGCGAATTCGTGCCAACGACGATGGGCGGCGGAGCTGCGCTCCGATGAGCCGCGGGGTAGGGGTTTTGGGGGGTTTCGAGGTCGGGTTTCTTGCTCTGGAGCGTCAGAGAACGATGGTGAGTGCTGCTGAGGTGATCAAGTGAAACTCCGTGCAGTGAACCGACCAGACGACGACGACTGGCGATCGGCCGACGACGGTGATCGCGGGGTGCTGCTACGGCGCACTACAGCTCGAATTGAGAGGGCTGGTGGACTTGTTACCTTCTGAGGAAGAGTTGGACGCAAGGAATCGACCGGAGACGGCTCGGTCGACCGGAACGGCGGCGAATCCTACACGGCGGCGCTGCGGACGTCAGGAAGTAATTAGCCACGGTCAGGGCACAAGAGAGGACGAGAGGTATTTGGGGAGCTTCAGTACCTCCTGGTGGACAGCTTGGCGGTGATGGCCGGCCGGGAGACACACCGGAGCAGCCTGGCGGCGTGCGGCGGCGCTGCGCAAGCTCGGCGGCGCGTGGACAGGGCGATAGAGTGGCTCGGGTGGTCTTGTGGTGCGATGGCGAGGTCAGGTACGGCTTGGTGGTGCGTAGGCGCCTTAAGAAAGAGCTTGGGAAGGTCTAGGGCGACGGGAACGCGTTCGCCGGCGTTTATGGAAGGTCCACGGCGGCGGCGGGTACTTTCCAAACCGGGCGAGCTCGGTTTCCTTACTTGGGACGGGTGAAAAAGGAAGGGGAAGGCGCGCGAAGCTTCGTGGAAGCTTCTTGGGGCCTTGGGGTGCTTGGTATGGAAAGCGCGCGCGGGAATGGCGCGGCGGTCTCGGGCGGCGAGTGCGGGGCGCGCGTGGCTACGGTGTTGGCGCGTTCGGCGCGAGGGAAGGAGGGCCTGGCCGAGCTGGTGTGTCTTGGTGAGGCCGTGCTGGTGCGACGGCGGGGTCGTCGGCGGCGCACGCCGGCGGGGGTGACCTGCGTTGCCGCACGGCGTCGGGAGGAAAAAGAAGGTGGGGGTGGAAGACGACAAGCGGGGCCGGCTGTCAGTGGGGGGGGGAAGAGAGGGGAGGGCGCGGACGCGGGCGACCGGGCCGGTGCGGGGCGGTACTGGGCCGGGCTGGGAGAGAAGAAGAGGGGGCAAAAGCAGACCGGAAAAAGAATCCAGGGAGCAGAACCGAACTGTGGGTCTAACAACTATTCTAGAGCTCCAAACAAAGTGATTCAAATTTGAATTTAAATAAATTTAAATTCTTGTTTGAATCACAGGTAATACAAAAATAAATGCAGCAGCATGAATGCAACAATAAATGTTTCTATCACCTATATTTGGTTTTAAATTTTTGAAAATTATTATTTAGCCTTTATAAAATAGGTGAAAGCATTAAATAATTAATTAATTGCCAAAAATTTTAAATTTGAGTATTTTGGGTGTTACATTTGTTCTATCTATTTTTTACTTGAGGTTGTGGGCAATATGCAATGATGCTTGTTTATTCTATTTATTTTTTACTTGAGGCACTGGGCACTATGCAATGATGTGTTTTCTTGTTAACTAAACCTCACTCCACCAATAACCTATTAGTTGGGTATAGGAGATGGCACATGATGGGGATGTGGATGTGGTTGAGGAGTTGGACCAAGCCTTTGCCCAGCCAGCTGCCCAGCCCGTTGCCCAGCCTGCTGCCCAGCAGGCTAGGGGTGCAATGAGGTGGTCCAGCGTTATGTCCTCCTTTGTCCTACACCGCATGTGCCAGCTGATCACCACTGGAGTGAGAACTGACAAAGGTTACAAAGAAGTACATCTCAACCAAGTTGCAAAGGCTTTGCATGAGTTCACAGGGCAAGAGGTCACTGGTACCCAAGTGTACAACCATCTTCGCAAATGGAGACAAAGGTGGGTTAGGGTGTCAAAACTTAAAGATCTCAGTGGTGCTTTGTGGGATGGTCTTTCTTGCACCATCAGTTTGGAGGATGAGCACTACAAGGGCCACATCAAGGTGTGTTGTGGGTTTCATAATTGTTTGCACGTTCAATATATAGTATAGATGTAATAACATTATTATCCTAACCATATTGTTTTATTAATTTTAGGCCCACTCCAAGGATGCAGACCTGTTGAACAAGCCAATTGAGAACTTTGAGCAGATGGAAATCATATTTGGCAATGGTATGGCAACAGGAAAGTTTGCCATGGGGTATGGTGAGGCATTGGGCTCTCCCTCAGATTTTGCTGACAACTCAATGAAGTTGGAGGATGGGATAAATCTAGAGGATGTGTCTAAGTTATTTGGAGATATTGGAACTGCTGTTGGTGGTTCTGGGCCTGCTGGTGGTGGTTCTGGAGCTCCTGTTGGTGGTTCTGGAGCTCCTGCTGGAGTTCCTGGAGCTGCTGCTGCTGGTTCTGTGTCTGGACCAGGGAACAAGAGGAAGATGACTGTTCTTGCTGAGGAGGATGTTGTTGTGATGAATGGCATGACAAATGTTGTCAACAATGTTGCAGAAGCTATTCGCGAGACCAAGATTGACCTAGTCCACCCTGATCTCTATGGAGCTGTCATGTTTGTGCCTGGGTTCACTGAGGAAGCCTTGATGGTGGCATATTCTCACATTATCGACAATCAAGCCCTAGGCAGTGCTTTTGTGAAGATGACTGAGCCTCACCGTGTGTTGTGGCTGAGGACCTTCTTGGCCAAGCACTACATGTAGGCTGTCATTGGTTTAGTGCTGGTTGATCCATCTTTTGGGATGTGAGCTCCTGGTGTTTGATTTTGTGAAGTGAGCTCCTGGTGGCTTTTGTGCAGTGACCCTGATGGCTGCAGGATGCTGATTTTGGTTAACTTGTGTATGCTGGTGGTCTTGGCAGCTTGAATTGGGCAGTGGTGCTGGTGGTCTTGGCAGCTTGAAATGGGCAGTGGTGCTAGTGCCCTCTTTCTTGCATAGGATCCCCTCTTTTGTGCAGCTAACATGCCCCTCTCAATTGCTAACTACACCAAATAGTTAGTAACTGACTATATATGGCTTTAGTTGCTGCTGGTGTTAAACCAACTATATTGCTATTGTAACTAAGGTTTGCAAGACAAACTTTCATGGATCAACCTTGATTGCAGATGTCATATCATGGCAATCTAGACATGTTGGATTATATCTGAGCAAGTGCCCATTGTTCTTATGTCTTTGCCTTGTTATGCTAATATGTGAACTCCATATTCTGAGCATATGCCCATTGTTCTTATGTCTTTGCCTTGTTATGCTAATATGTGAACTCCATATTCTGAGCATATGCCCATTGTCAATGATTTTTAGGTTAATATCTATTTTGTCTGAGCATATTTGCCCTCTGCCAATGATGTCTTTACTCATTTTTTACCTCTACTTGTACTTCTATTTACCTCTTGTTTGCACAATTATACTGGATCATCTCTCCCCTTATAGATGTCATGGTATGTGGTACCTGTTGGTCGCCAAACTGGAGTGTTTTCCACATGGGAGGCTTGCCATGATCAAGTGGTCGGCTTCAGAGGTGCATGCTACAAAAAGTACAGGACAAGAGAAGAGGCAATGATAGCATTCCATGGTACAAGATTTTCACCTAAAGAGGAACCTACTACAACTGCACCAGACAAGATGAGAAGAACGTGGTTTTGTAAAGATTTAGTTATGTTATTAGAGGTTGTTGTTATCCTAATACAAGCATTAATCATTGTCTGTATGGTTTGGAAATGTATGAAATGTTAGACATGTAACAAGCTATTATTTAGCTCCTATGAACATGCTGGTGGTAACATCACCATAGCTATGCAGGAGGTAACTGGAATCTTATGCATCCATGCAACCAAACAAAATCACCATGCATCTTCTTTTTCAAATCTGTATGCAGTCAGTCAACCAATCAATATCTCTTTGTAGCCTGGCTGGACTGCACCAAGCAACCAAACATCACGCTCTTGCACCTGTAGGGCCTGGCTCCAGCCGGCCTGGTTCCCTGATGCGAACCAAGCTAGCCAGGGAAGAGAACCAATCAGACCCTTAAGCTCGCATCGCATCACATACGGGGTGGCGGCGACGCTGACAGGAGAGGAAACGAGATGCAGTGGAAAGGAAAGGCTGGGTGGGCAGTGGGAATTAAAAGATCCGGCCCCAAAGAAGCACGCGTGCATCCGTTTTTCTGGCGGGGCAGGACCATTTTGCCATTCGTCCGTCTCCACTTGTCCCGGAGATGTCGGGCCTGCCTGCAAGAAAACAACCGCGTACCTCAAGGGCTCCTCCAATGCAAAGCCAAGCCAAACCCAACCAAAGGAGACCACTTCCTTGCTCTTCTCCTTCCTTTATCCTCCACCACCGTACCTGTCCACCCAACCATTGGAGGACTGCATGCATCCATGCCATGGCATGCACGCTTTCCCACTCTCCGTGCCTGAGGGCAGTCCCAACCCATCATGTCTATGGGTAGTGTCCATGCTGCTATGTTAACCAGACATCACCTTAGACACTACATTCTCCAACCCATGATTTCTTAGGATGGATCATTATAAATTCATCATCTTTTCTCTTTACCAATCATACTTGTTCCTTTTCTATCATGAAGACACTATCCTCTCCCAATGCAAACTTTGGTAGTGTCCTATGCATAGTTTCTCGTGTCGACACTTGGTCTTGCATGAGACCTAATTTCTTCCTCTTTCCACTCTCTCTTATTTAATACAGTGCCACACAAGCAAAAGTCCTATGTGGCAGCCTAATTAATGCTATGGAAACCATCCTACATGGAGGGTTGGGACTGACTGAGCGGGTGAAGTGAGCACGCATGCATGCACTGAGCAAAAGAAAAAAAGAAAAGGAGAGAGAGATTGAGAGGTGAAAAAGTAGGGAGGGAAGAAGCCATGGCTGGGCTGGGCTGATAGCCATGCCTGCCGGCCAATAAAGCCACGCGCATTTTGTATGCTAGCCCCCATGTATGCGTATGCGTGTCAGCGTGTGCCCGTCCCGTAGGTTTTTCTCTCGCTCGTGCTCGTGCCCAAACCCAATGGATGGCCAGTGGCAGCGACATGGTGCCATCAGTTATCCGCTGCGCGCTGCACTGCAGACTCCGTCGCAGTCACTGTGCTCTATCCAGCTAGCTACTCCGTAGTAGTGTACCCCTATCGAGTCGAGTGGGGCTGAGACTCAGAGAGCTCCGCCAACTCTGCTTGCGCTCCGGGCGCTTTGATGCCTTGCGTTGCGTCCTGGCGTGTGTAACAACGAATCAATGTGTGAAGTCTTGACATCCACCATGCTTGCCCGGCCGGCCGTTCGCTCACCCACCCGCGCCGTTACGTTCGCGAGGAACAGAACGGGACAGTCGCTGGCCCCTCCTCCGTTTCCCTTTTCCCGTACGACGTCGTCCGATCGGCCGTGCTCCTTTTCACAAACCCGGCAAGCTAGCTAAGGTAACAACTCGATCGTACTCGAGTTTATGCCAAAGCTGGGAAGAGGGGGGCCCCGTAGTTTTTGTGCCATACCGGCAGGGGTACGATACGAGACGACTAGTGCGCGCGCGGGCGGGACGGGGGCGGGGGTACGCGTGGCTCGCCACGCCACGCGCGCGCCGTCGTCCTCGTTCGGTCCGGCCGCCGGCGGTGGCCGCTCCCCCATGCAGGCAGACATGATGCCATCCACCCATCGTGATTCGCGCAGTACTTGCACGCGTATCCCAAGCTTGTCAGGGCCGTTTGCCGCGTCGAGCGCGCCTGCGCCTGCCTACAGTCTCGTACGGACACTGCGTGCGATGCCATGCCGCAATGGCTGCTGACGCAGATCGAGCAGGTTCATAACTGGTATCACTATGGGTCTGTCAATTTGGAACCAATGCAAACAGTACTACCATGCATTACCACTACTGGTTCCGAACGCAAACAAACAACTAACCATGTATGCAGGTGCAAAATTGCAAAACAATAATTTAAATAAATAATAAGTATGAGTAGAAGCATTAAAAAATAAGGGAAAAATAAATGAGGTCCAAATAACATCAAACAGGGCACCAACATATATGTTACATTTTTAGAAACTTATGGTACTAGTTTCATATTTTCTGAATTTAAATTGAATTAGTCATGATTTTTTAATATAAACTATTTTGTATTTTTTTTAAAAAAAATTAGAAACCACACCACCACCAAAGGTCCAAATTTTCACGGTTTTGAAAGTTCTATGGCCTATGATGTCTGATTTCATAGTAGAAGGTTGAAAATTAGACTTATACGATGATTGGAGGTTGTAAAATGGACTTTTCTCTTTAAAAAAATAATAATTATCACCTTCTAAATGTCATATACTTGAAAACGAAGGCCATGAGATTTTAGCGAGTGTGTTAGGGCAGTCCCAACCCATGATTTCCATAACAAGAGTCTATACTGACACGTAAGCAAGAAACTATCTATAGAAACTATATGTCCCAACGCATGAATTCTTGGAATGGATCTATAATAAATTCCCTACTCTCTTCTCTGCCGTCCCGTAGGGTCTTGCTCTCTCCTCCTCCCGTCGATCTCTCATCTCCTCTTCATTTCTACTAGCAAACAAGCAATCAAATCCATCACTCGGATTTCTTTCTCTATCAAATCCAAGCACCAATCAAGGAATATACGAAGGTCAGACGCTCCTTTCTGCTTGAGATGCTAGCAGTAGCTAAATCACAACCTGCTAGACGCCATGCTCTCGCGCGTGGGCCAAGGAAGGCCGGCACGACTGTGGGCGAGCTGCAGGGAGGCGATGGCGGCAACGGTGTGCAGGCGGACGGCGAGTTCGCGGCTGGGCTACGTGCATCGGCGACGAAGCTTGCGCGGACGGCGGCCTCCGCCGCGGGCGCCCAGGCGAGCTCTCCGTCGGGGAGCAGCGGAGCCCACAAAACGCGTGGAGAAGAAACTCCCCACAGCCCCAACGCTCTTTCGTCGGTTTCCAGGCTTTTTTTTTAACCAACCGCACAAGACGGTGCTTGTTTCATTGATATAGCAGAAAATACAAGACTACAGCCCTGAGAGGCCATAGGCAAGAAAAAATAAGAAAAAAAAAACAATTATACTCGCCCGGGTGGATTGGGACATCAACACGGGGTACCACTCACAACCTCTCACGGCCGGCGTAGTTATCAATACCCACAGACGACAGCGGAGAACAACCGCAGCTCCCACCCACGTACCACACCTTTGCGGTCATCAAAACTCCGACGCGATCCGACACTGGTAGAGAAACAAAAGAAGACAGACGTCTTCTTGGACGTTGCAACAGTACAGGACCTATCCGACGAGATAAAAAACACCGAACCCGAGCAAAAACAACGCGCGGGGGCCTCGCCTCATCCGCCGTTGGACGCCTCTCTCGTGCGCGGGGGCCTCGCCACATCCGCCACAACTCCATGCTCCGAGCTCGTTCCTTGTGTTGCCGTCGAGATAGCGAGTATGATTGCCCTTCCTCCAAAGAACCTTCCCAAACAACCGAACCGCCGCCGTGATTTGACTTCACCACGTAGCGCCCTCGCACAAAGTGCCGCTGCCTTCCAATCGGTAGACCAAGGTAGTCGCCTGTGCCGTCTTTCGACGTTGTACCACACCGGATAGGTTCTGCCATGCCGAAACCAACCGCCGCGATCCGCTACAGGCCGAGTCGTCTTGCGACGACCCAAAGCCACCAACAAGAAAGTAGACATCTCGGCTTGAGGAGGCCAACACCCATTAGAGCGCCTCACGATGGGATTGTCAACTCAGTTGATGCCGCCATCGACAGTGGACTGCTCATGCTGCCAGCCGCGCAGATCTCTAGAGACGACGCCTCCAAGGAGGGAATAACGCCAATGGTGCCACTGTCGCTCGTCCAGAAGCTGGACAGGGTTTTCACCCAGAGATCGCGTGCAGTAGGGATGTAGCTCTCCAATGACGCCCCCAAGAGGGAAAGCGACGTCTGGGAACGCCGCCGCCATCCGCCAGCATGAAGCTAGCGCGGGCTTTCGCCCAGAGCGTCCAACCCTATTGCACGTACGCGGCGCAACAAGATTGGCACCACCGTCGTGACCACCCTATCCGAGTGACGCCTCCGCCGCAGTCCCACCAACAAAGCTGCGTCTTCTCTGCTTCGTGCCGCCGCTGCCCCATAAATGCCGCCGCTGCTCAGCGCTGCTGCCCGCGCGCCGGGCCTCGCAGCCCGTCTCCCTTGCGCCTGGCCGGCCACCCATGCCGTAGGCCGGCCGGCCGCCGTCTGTCGCCGGCCGCTCGCAGGACGCAGCTCTCCGCCCGCCGGCCGCCCGCCTTCTGTCGCCGGCCGCCCGCCTTCTGTCGCCGGCCGCTCGCAGGACGCAGCTCCCCGCCCGCCGGCCGCCCGCCGGGCCCCTCGCGCGGCCAACCGACGCTGCCGCGCATCGCGGGCCGCAGCCGCCATGCGCACGCACCCCACCGCCACGCATCGTGGCTGGCCTTCCCGCGCACCGTCCGCCGGCCGTCGCGGCCACCGCGAGCGCCGCGCACCGGCTCCCGACCTCCGCAGCTCGCTGCTTCGCGCCGGCCGCCGTCGCAACTCTGTTGACGATGCTGCCTCGGCCACCGCCGCTCGCCATGCCGTCGCCGCCATATCCACCGGATCCGGCACCAGGGACGACGGATCCGGCCATAGGGGCACCGGATCCGGCCCCCGATGGCCGCGCCGCCACCGGCGCCCGCGGCGCCATCGGAGCTTCCTCCCCCGCGCAAGAGTGCCGCTCCTGGCCGGCAAGGACGGGAGCCCCGCCACCGCCCTCCTCGGGGCCCACGCGGGCTTCCAGGCAGACCCCTCCGGCAGCGGCGAGGTAGAGGAGGCGGAGGGAGGGGACCGGCGGCGGCGCGGCTGTTTTCGCCGCCCGAGTCGCCCGGCGCGGGGCGACGCGGGGGCTTAGAAATGTGTTATGAATACCTTTCCAGGCTTCTTGATGCGCGAGTCAACACCGTTTCGTTCCTGAAAAACGGTTTCTACGTTTTTTCTCGTCTCTCTTCATTTATTTCCTTGCCACCTCAATGCTATAGAAACTGGCTGAGGTGGAGGGTTGGAACTGCCCTTACTACTGTGCTTGTTATACACAAACCAAACTTTTGCGTGTGATACTAAGATAAACGTGCCCACGCACGCCGATGCCCCCATATCAAAAATTATATAGAAACCATAGTCTTTGAGTATTTAATTAAAAGGCAAGCACAAAAGGGAGGCCACGCACGCCGATGCAGCCGAATCTTAAGAACCTCTAAAGCAGAAGATTTGGGCCCTAATAGTTTATTGAGTACTCTAGTTTATTTCCCCCCACCGTCATTACATTGGCACTCCTTGCCTGCTGACCCCTTTATTTGCACCTTTTCCACTTTACACACTCTCTCTCTCACACACAAAGAGAGAAAGAGATGATTAGCAGGAAGGATTAAAGGTACCTGTAGACTAAAGCAAGCGTGTGGTTGGCCACTTAACTAATGAATGGATTGATTACATTTGCTGCTGTTAGCCGAGAGTAGTGGGCCGGGAAACAAACAAACAGATGACAAAAGGCCGCGAGTCAATCCGTGCAGTGTGGGGCACATCACGCACAGGCCTACTCGATCTTTTGGTCTACTCCTCTCCGCTAATCTGCTTTATTTAGCGTTAACTATTCTGCAGGGGAGTCTGCAGCCAGAGGTGGTTAGCTTGCTTAATCTGCAGCGCAAAGCATGAGTGCGTGAGAGGCCCCGGCCGGTATGTACGTAGTAGCTTTATTAAAGCCCAGAAGCTAGCTAGCGCTCTGATTGCATGCACCCGCCGCAGACTAATCCATCCTAGCGTGGGGCCGGTTCCTCTCAGTCTCAGCTATGGATTTAAGTATAAGCTACTAGTCTCTGATGACCTGGCCAGCCTTGTTGGTCAATGATGCTGCTAACCTCAGCCTTTAGCCGACTGATAGCATAGTACGTACTGTAGTTACGAAGCGGGGTGTCTGTAGGTGTTGACGCGACGTGTCGCACGCGGAGTGCGCGTGCAGAGGAGGGTTAAGGTTCGATCTCCTCTTTGCATTGCCCTCTTTATTTGTTGGCTAGCTTTTTGGTTATATGGACACAAGGATATGGCCGCAGTTTTTGCTTCATGTACAAACTATGCTGGGTGGGAACTCATGAATCTAGTTGGCATACGCATCCATGCATGGTGCTACTGGCTTTTAATTTGCTCAATCAACCAAGCTCTAATAAGCTCCTTTTTTGCCGGCCCCCAATAATGCAACCGTACCAATTTCTTATCCTAGCTACAACCAGTATCTAATGTTGCAAGGGGTTGTTACGCTCTCTGGACATACCGTGTGAAGCCCGTGGACGCGAGCTTTCAAAATTAAAGATAAAGATATACTACAGCTGTGTTTGTTTCAGCTTCTACCCGATTTTGAATGCTTGATTTTGGAGAATCGAAAAGTCAGATGAGTCTTAAAATCTATAATCGAGAATCCAGTTGATTATGTCCAGGGGCGAAGCTAGCTGCAAACTGACCCTGGTGCACCCCTTAAGAAATACAGATATTTTTATAGAAAAATAGGTGAATTTAGATATAATTAATGGTAATAATTTTTTTACCTCGGTGCCATGGCACCATGCTTGCTCAACGTGGCTTCGCCACTGATTATGTCAGTCATCTAACTTTTAAATTTCTCAAAATCAAAACTTGAAAATGGGTCGTAACCTTAAAAAAACAAGGCCCACGTGTTCCATGGAGGGAAAGAACGAAAATTCTGTTAGCTAGGTAATGAAAAATAAAAAATCGTTTAGCCTCTACCTCAAGGCCTATAATAGCAGTCTCTCTTACACTGATTTGGCATATAGCTAACAAATCAAAGAAACAAACCAAGCCAGATGATGCTTTGAAAAAGTCAAGCAACGACACCCTATTAATAAATCTCAACTCATTCTTGAGATTTATTTTTACTAAATAACGATGCCCGGTCCAAATAAAGAGTGGCATGTAATGATTATCACCTCCCCTTTCTTCTCCTTTGGTTGCAAACAAAGGCCAATGCTCACAACTAACCTGTAGGCTCATCGGAAGGTTCCCGGTGTTCATAAAAGCGATGTATGTAAAGTTTTTTTTCTTTTAAAGACGATATTCCTTTTTCCTAGTAAAGACCAGGGGCGGATGCAGGAAGCGAAGGTTTGGGGGCTCATTTCCCTTCTCCTTCCTTCAACCCCATTTTCCTATCATTATCTCTATGTTTTCTCTTCTTCTCCCTCCTTCCCTCTTCTTCCTATGGAGTTCTTGGAAGGTAAGGGGCTTGAGCCCCTCGCCCCCACACTGGATCCATTGATGGTAAAGACGATGTATTGTCAAGTAATCCGATGAAGATTTGCATTTGTCCGTTTTTTTCTTGTTTTGGTGTTATACCCAAAAGTCAATTTAGGAAATTAGACTTATGTCCAAATTTGTGCCCTGAGCTATTTGGCACGAAGCTGATCTAGCAAATTAACAATAAAAGTATAGGTGTTGTGCTTGTCATTTTTGCAAAAGGAAACCTACCTAGCGTACCTGCTAACAGCCATACTTAGAAGACAGAAAGGGAAAGCTGCATGCCCGGGGTTCCAACAATACACAAAACTCACCGCATCATCCAGGAAGGACCCCTGGAACATGGGCTCCACCACTTGAGGGCTGGATTAAAGTAAACGTCGATGGCTCCTTTGTTGCATCATATGGTGAGGTTGGAGTGGGTGTTGTAGCACGGGATAATAATGGAACAGTAACCTTCACAGCTTGGAAGGTGTTGGTCAGATGTGCAGATGCGACAGAGGCAGAAGCACTTACCGGTGTTGAAGGTCTTCACCTAGCAGCCCAATGGTGCGAAGGACATATCATATTATAATCTGATTATGCCAACGTAGTTGGAGCCCTAAAGTGGACAAGTCAGATATCGGCTTTGCTATCACCGAATCTAAAGAGCTACTCCGCACCCTAAGTGGTTGGAGGATAGCACATGTGAAGAGAGAAGGTAACCATGTGGCAAATGAACTAGCTTCGTTAGCTAGAAAAAATAACCATTCGGCAATATGGATGAGGCAAGCGCCTGTGTGCGTTTTGGACTTTTATCACAGATGATTGTAATATATTTTCTTCTAGCTAATAAAGTACTCTCTGTACCCGCAAGAAAAAAGTTATGGATCTTTGTCAGGACTCAAGAACACGTACAAATGGACACAGACATTGCAAAGATGTTCTCGTGTGAAGCAATCAAATTATTATACTTTGAATTTGCGGCAAGCTTCATCCCACTATCCCAAAATCAACATTACCTTGACCAAGGTGATACATGCGTGCTTGGTTTTTAATTTAGTCAGCATTAACTTGACCAAGCACGGCGTTCGCGTCTGAAAGCCAGAAAAAAACCATTGCAATTAGAGGCACAGGCACGTACTTGTACCTAGCGTACCTGCTAACACCAGCTAATCCTAGATCAATTCACATCTCGTTTTACTACTGCCACTACCAATAGGAATTCCGATCCTCGGAATGCATTCGAATCAGCAGCAGCGCGCGTGCGTGCCGGATTCACGCGCGTAGTACGTGGGCTGTTACCGCACTTTGGACGTGACAGCAACTAGCGGATCGAACCACTCGAGTCCGAGAGTCGTTGGATCGCACTCAGCTAGCTAGGCCGTGTTTAGATGCCAATTTGGCATCCTCAAATTTAACAGTTGGAAAATCGAGGCGCACTGTAGCATTTCGTTTATATGTGTGAAAATTGTCCAAAAATTGATTAATTAGGCTCAAAATGTTCGTCTTGTAGAGTACAACAAAACTGTGCAATTAGTTTTTGATTTCATCTACATCTAGTACTCCATGCATGCTATGACATTTTGGTGTGATGAGAATCTTCTTTTTGCATAGTGAACTTTGGGGGTAGAATTTAGGTTGGGATCTAAACAAGTCCCTGGGAGGAGTATACGTACTATGTAGGCTTGCTAGCTGACTTTCTCCGGCGCTCGAGAGTTACGGACGGCACGGTAGAATGAACGTACCCCTTGCTCCACTACGCACTGCACCTGTCGGGCCTGGAAAAGGCGCGTCGTGATTCGTGCTCAGCAGTCAGCTCAGATGGGGGTGACTGGTTCCTTGGCCTAGCTCAAGCCTAGGTAGAAGATATGCATGGCTAGCACAAGCCAGCTCTAGACAATGCAAGTGCCTATTGTTTGGTTAGATGCATAACATTTAGACCGGCTAACATTTAGACCGGCTAAGGTGATGCTTGATTGGTTGCCTGTCTCGCTCGATTAGGATCACCTCTTTTCTCATAGGTGAGCTGAACTAGCGTCACCGCTCTGAGTTTCTTCTCCACAGCAAGCAACAACTCTCCTCTATTGATTCTTGTTGCAGCAGCTCAACTACTTATCTCCCACCATTGATTCTGGTTGCAGATCCATTGAAAGCACCAGCGTCCAATTTCTCTAATTTCGGGGGTGGTCAGCCCCCTCCCGATGCGCTCCCCGATGTTGAGGCCAGCGCGGCCACAACACTCCTCCACGGCGTGGTCAGTGCGGCTCCCGCGCTCCTCCGCGGTGAGACCAGCGCAGGCCCCCATGCCGCCCCCGCGCTCATCCGCGGCGCGGCCGGTGCGACCCCGACGCCCTCCGCGGTGCGGCTAGCATGGCTGGTGCGGCCCTCGCGCTCCTCCGCGGCATAAATTGAGTTTGAGCATGGCCGATTCAAACTCCGGTGAGGATGAATCGAGCTCAAGCACGAGCGAATCCAGCTCCACCTCATCATCGTCACCTTGACCACCCTCTGCCTCTACCTCTTCCTTGCTCACCATGACGTTCTCCGTCTCATCTTCAAGAACGGCTGCGGACCAGGAGATCGGCGGTGGCCAGGAGCGCTGGCGTGTCATTTACTTGGGGGTGCGGTGGTACCCGTTCCGACGCCAACCAGGTCTGCCGCAAGTGTGGCCGCGCCACTTGGGCCGTCGCCGTCGCCGTCGACGAAGAGGAAGATCAGCACAAGGCTGGAACCAGCAAGGAGCGGCAGCGTTGATGGCACAAGGGGGCGGGAGTGCAAGTCAGGGAAGGCAGCGGCGGCGGTGGCGGGCGGCAAAAGGGCTGGACCGACGGCGTTGATGGCGCGAGGGAGCGGTGAAATCATGAAAGGTGAGCCGAACCTGCTTCTGGCCCATGGAGGCCTTGTGCAGGCTGCACAAGCTGGAAACGCAAATTCCTTGCGTTTACGGCTTATGCAGGCCGTACACTCATTTTGGTCGGCCGGAGCCTGTCTAAGACCCAATCCAGATATCCAAACAGGCCAGAGGTGCACTATGGGAGTAGCTCTTTAGCCAGGCATCCCATCAGTCCCTATGTGTATCTCGCGCGGCCCCGCCTTGCACGACGCTCCACTACTCCAGCTTCCACTTTTCACACGATCCACGGCTCGACCTGCGGCAACTGCGTGTATGCTTTATAGCTCGGCTGGGTTTAATTTCCAGTGTGTATGGACCATGGATGTGATCTTTGTTTGACAAAATATATGACCTTTTGATGCAACACTGCCGCGTCACACCGACCTTGCTTGCAGCCAATATATCAAACCAAATGACCAAGCAATACTAATATATTGTCTTAAAAAATATATATAGTTTGTCTTTTTAGATACATTGTTTTTATTATGAATTTAGACATGTCAAGGTGTATAGCAAAAACTATATATCTCAAAAACCATAACGACATATATTTCATGATGGATGGATATATACTATAAGGATATCCAATAGAATTGAAAACAATTCCCACATAAGATTTTCCCACCCTCACAAATGACCCTCACAAAGTACGTTGACGAATTTGTGAAGTCAAATAAAAGAGAACTTTCTAGAGGATTTAGAGTATATTGTGCATATTAAATAGCGTAGATCTCGTGGAGCATTATATGATCTTATTTTTTTAATGAACATGCATATCACATGTGCGTTCTTATTACTACGCACGATTAAAATGAAGACTCAAACCTTGTTTTTCAAGGAATAAAAATAGGCATAACCTACTTGTATTTGTAACGCTCACGTGGTTCTACGTGATATCAATGCAAGGATTTTCATTTTTCAAAGTGTTTTTTCCAAAAGATCAAGTATACTTGTTCTTCACAATTTTTTTTATCAAATGGTTGATGGGTTTCTAGTGTAGTGTGGACATTTGCGGGGAGAGAAAAAAAATGAATGATGATTGGGGAGGTGGTAAATGATCATGATCCTAACTTAGGGGGTGTTTGGATCCCACCCACTAAAATTTAGTTCCGTCACATCGAGCGTAAAGATGCTAATTAGAACTATTAAATATAGATTAATTAAAAAATCCATTACATAAATGAGGACTAATTCGTGAGACGAATCTATTAAGCATAATTAGTCCATAATTAGATAATGTAATGCTATAGTAATATGTGATAATTATGTATTAATCATAGCTTAATTAGGCTTGTTAGGTTCGTCTCGTGAAGTAGACGACTTATGCAATTTGTTTTATAATTAGTTTATATTTAATACGTATAATTATCATTTATTTAAGGGACTAAACTTTAACCCTGGATCGAAACACCCCCTTAGTCGCTCCACTGGTAGATTCGATCTTGAGATTTATGAAGTCATCACAAACACATCGCTATTATCGGGGTCGATGCCTATCACGAAAAGAATAACGCCGGTTAATTCCTGAAATAAATTGAGAAAAATGCGACGCCTATGCTGAGTCAAAGACTCGAACCCGGATCTTACCAACTGACTTACGATTAGTTCACATGATATATTTAGTTTACTATCTAACAAACCGTGGGTAATAAGTTTGTGGAGAATTACCTTGTTGGCAATTGCCAGAACTGTTGAAAAAAATAGGAAATTATACCACAAACACCGTGGGATATATAGAGAAAAATACTAGTACGCTGCCCATACCGTTAGCCACTTGCTTAAAACTGTTGGGAAAGATGTAGATAGATTCTTGTAGTGAGAGGAAAAACACTCTTAATAGCAAACTCCGATATATGATCATTCTCTAGCTAACGCACTCCAAGAGAAGGGTCGATCGGGCGACAGGGTGAACAGGGCCGTATCTACGAATTGGAGGCCCCGGGGCGAAACACGCAATGGGGCCCTAAAATTTAAAATACGGCATAACTAAAGCATAGAAATATATTAAATATTAATTTAAAACAATAAAAACAGTACTCAAGCAATAAACTAACCTCATGTTCTACTAAAAAGCATTATTCTTTTAGTATTTCTTGAGATGAAATCTTCAATCATATCTTCATACTTTATATTCTCCAAGACATCATTTTCAAGAGCTATTATCCCCAATGCATTCAGTCTTTCTTGTGTCATTGTAGCTCGCAAGTAGGATTTCAACAACTTGAGTTTAGAAAAGCTCCTTTCCGCAGATGCAACAGTCACAGGAATGGTTAACAAAATTCTGTATGCAATAATGGCATTAGGGAAACAACCATGGTGTTTCAAGTACTTTAGAATATCAAGAGGACCCATAGATTTCTTAATATGATCCTGGATGAACTTTAACTCCACATATAATTCTTTTTCATCAATATCTGAATGTTCTCCACTCTTAAGTGCAACCTCTAAATTAACACAACAGGACATCAAACTCTTATCATCCAAGGAGCATAGCTTATCCGAATTAAACAAGAAACCAAAAGTATTTTGGAACTCTTGATATTGTTCAAATCTCTTATCCGTGTTGTGGCCGTGGCCTGTGCGAAAATATTCAGCAAACTGCGAACAGGCGGCGACTCGATGTTGGGTTTGGTGATTTTAGTAGATGAACCGGTCGCATTGCTCGTCGGTTCCCCGGACGGAAAAACTGCCGATTCGTCGTAATTCCTAAATCCTAAATACCACCGTAGCTTTTTGTATGGGACTTTAGTGGGCTTTTTTGTTTTGTTGTACTTAACTACATAATTAGCTAACCTAATTAGGGTGGGATTTGGGGGCCCCAAATATTTGGGGGCCCTGTGCGGGCGCCCACCTTGCCCCTGCTCATGTACGGCCCTGAGGGTGAACATCCGAAAAAAGAGAAGAAAACGAGAAGGGGCACTCTAAGAAGCGTGCATGCGGCCGTGCCTATAGCAGCCATCTCTATCCCCCATCGTCCATCCGAACATCACTCTAGGAAAGGCCCGGAAAAAAAAGACGGGGGATTATTTTGATAAGTGACAAAAGGCGGGCAGGTGAGGGAATCCATGCTCCCCCATGCGCAATGTATTGCGGCAACCCCACCAACAACAACCGGCAGCAAATAAAGCGACCGAGGCGACGCAAATAAAGGCGCTAAGCCTAGTCTACAATTAGGACATCTCCAATGGTTAACTTTCAGCCAGTTTATAAAATATGTTTTTATATTTTAATAGAAGAGAGAAGAGCTGTCTCTTAATCAAGAGATAATCTCATACGTGTACTACAAAATTATGTGAGGATAATGTATAAGATTATTTATATTACGAGCTATGTTATCAGAGCTAGATTACTAGAGAAGGCCTTACTCAGTCACCCATCAGGCCAAGGGCAAGGGGAGGCTCGTCACTAGCTCGCCGTCGTTGGCGGCGGCGGCAGCAGCAGCGTCGGGATGAAATAAATGAATAATGCGCGCGGCAGGCGGCAGCCACCTTTCCCCCCGTCTCCTCCTTTCGTTTCCCATCATGCGGCCGCCGCGCGCGCGTTCTCAATCAGCTCGCTTTGTATCGTGTGTCCTTAGCTTAGAGCCAGCAACAAGGCGTGAGTGGGCTGGGCTGGGCTGGCCTGCAGGCCTTTTCCGTTCGTTGCAACAAGACTCTCTCCTCGGAGCGGAAATTATTGTAGCTACCCTGCATAGCCCACTCATAATCTCTCTCTCTCTTTTTTAGTGCTGACTCACATAATCTCTCTCTCTCTCCTCGTGCGTGCGTGCGCGCGCGCGCGTAGCTAGGACTAGCCTCTAATGATTTGTTTACGTACGTGTGGTATGATACCGCGCGCGTACTACGTGCTTATTCTAGTCTCACCGGGATCAAATTAATCCTTTGTTTTATTGTTTCCCGCTACTTGCTTGCTAATACCGTCACCACTCACCAGCAAATTAAAGGGAGTCTAAGACCCAGCTTCATCATCCATGACATAATGCTTTGTTTTAGTGTTTTACTGTACCTCACTCTTGCCTTTCTGATTACCAGTTCACAGACGCGTAGGCCTACGTGGGCCGACGGTGCTCTTACCACTTCATCCCAACTTTGATTTTTGTGTTGTGGTTGTGAATCCCAGCCCCTGATGAGATCGAACGAACAAAACAGGTGCTGGGCTGACTTTAGCTCCTCTTAATCTCTCGGGCCATGCACGGTCGACCCGGCCCATCACTGGAAATCTTCCACGTTTTCTGGTTTGCTGGTAGTACAAAAGAATCTCCAAATGCCAGCTGGCTTATATTTTTTATGTTTTTACTTACTTCTTATTTGCTCACGATACTACCGCAACAATTTACAGCACTCAGGTCATGATCGGTATGTTTTCCAGCACTCAGGATGTACTCAGCCTGCATTCTGTAAATTTTCATTAGTTATTTGGATTGTTTTCCTCCATTTCGTGTTATTGGGCTGGATGTACTCCCGAGGGAGGATGCGTGTGAAAAATCAACTGATGGCCTGCTTATGTTTGCAGTCAGTGTCTGCTTTCAAATTTGACTGATACCATATTATATATTTTTGCACCCTTTTTTTTTCTTGGAGACATTAACGACGTGGAACAATGTCGTTGGACAAAATGTACAAGACAAAAAAACTAACAACTCGTTGTTTCATAGACACACACAAAATAAAAGGCTCTGCAAGTAAGAAGGAAAAAGTCCATTTTACACCATTCAACTATCACAAAAGTCCGATTTTTAACCTTAAAATATAAAACCAGAGAGGCCATCCAACTGTCAAAACCGTGCAAATTTAGCCCTTTGGGTGGTTTTGAAGGTGATTTTTCATTTTGTTAAAAATAAAAATATTCAAATTTAAACTAAAAAATTCATAAGTTATTCATTTTAAGTAAAAAAAATACAAAATTGGTATCAAAAGTTTTCTAAAAATGTAACCTCTCTATTGTCACTATATTTGTCAGTTAATCGGATCCATTTATTCATATTCATAGTATTTGGTTGCTTATAGGTATGCCTATTATTTTTGAATAATTAAGATTCAAAAAGAGCAATAATAAATAGGTTACATTTTTAGAAAATTTTTGATACTGGTTTCATATATTTTTTATTTAAGATGAATTAGTTTTGATTTTTTTTAGATCTAATTGGATTTTGGATTTTTTTATTTTTTTATAAAATACAAAACCACCTTTGAAACCACCCTAAGGGCTAAATTTACATGGTTTTGACAGTTGGATGGTCTTTGTTATCCGGTTTTGTAGTTCAAGGTTGAAAATTGGACTGTTGTGATAGTTGGAGTTTGTAAAATGGACTTTTCCCAAGTAAGAATGATCCACAAGCTATTTACTATTTAACAAAAATGCAAAGGTTAATATACTAATAATATCAGGTAAGGACCTGAACATAATTATTTATAAACAAAACTGTGTTTTCAATAATTCATACCTGCATTTTAGTTCTTAGTACCGCAAAACATGATAAACTGTTTCCTGCGCCAATGGTTTTACAGGAAAAGTGCATTTACTTCTCATCGTTGTTTTCCTTTAATTTCTTGCAAACGGTTCAGTTATTAGTGCCACAAATTATGAAAAATTTCTTTCGGCGCAAGCTTTTTTATAGGAAAAGTGCATAATCACTATTGTTTTACCATAAGTTTTACCAATTCAGCTATTAGCACCACAAGTTATGGTGATTTTACTAGTAAAGTGTGCATAATCATTTTTGTTTCCCTATATGTTTCATTTTTTATCACCGCAAAGAACGCAAAACTTCTTGTTGTGCCAGCAAATTCACAGGAAAGTATACAAAGCCGACATTTCAGTTTTTTTCACCACAAGTACGCAAAGCTTCTTATTATGCCAACAAATTCACAGATTAGTATGCAAAGCTGACATTTCAGTTTTTTATCATCGCAAAGCTTCTTACTATGCCAGCAAATTCACAGGAAAGTATGCAAAGCCGACATTTCAGTTTTTTTTATCACCGCAAAGTACGCAAAGCTTCTTACCATGCCAGCAAATTCACAGGAATGTATGCAAAACTGACATTTCAGTTTTTATCACCGCAAAGTATGCAAAACTTCTTACTATGCCAACAGATTCCTGGGAAAGTGCTTGTACTTCTCATGGTTGTTTCCCTATAAATATAGCCATTACGTTCACTTATATGCCCAACATCAGTGCAAGGCATATTACAATGAGAAGAGATACGGTGCCTCCGTGGCTAGAGTTGTTGCTTGCAACAAAATTCTTTACCATTTGTGCATACCATGTTCTTGCTACTCGCAATGAATGTAACATGTTCTGCACCCAGTGTGAGGCACCACCCGCTGCGTTCTGCTGCTACTGTCGTTCATGTGATCACTCCACCCATCGCGTAATCCAGGTACATCCCGATGTGTAATCATACCATCAATATTATGAAAAGAAATTCCACATATTTCTAGCATTCCTTACAATTGAATAGTTTATAATCTAAATGTATTTTTTTATTATTACTCACTCCATTCTAAATTATAAGTTATTTTGGCCTTTTCATATACGTAATGTTTTCTATGTACTTAGACAAAGTTTATATCTATATGCATAATAAAAACAATGTACCTAAAAAGCCAAAGCAAACAATAATTTGGGACAGAGTTATTAATACTTCTTACTTCACCGTGCAAAAAATGCATTAAATGTTACATGAAGTGTGTCATAATTTTGGATCCTCATGAATGCATCTTATTCACTGGCCATGGACATTGCGAATAAGCAAACATCAATATGTTATGAAAAAGGTATAAAATTTATTATTGTTTCAACATTGGATCTTTCAGATAAGACGATCATCCTACCATGATGTCGTAAGGGTTTCAGAGATTGAGGATATTCTCGGTATTACTGATGTTCAAACCTACATAATCAATAGTGCAAGGGTCGTATTCTTGAATGAGAGATCAAAACAACGTCACATTGGTGTCCCCAATTCTAAGGCACCATCCTTATCAGCACATAACTGTGAGACATGTGGTCGTTCTCTACTTGATGCATTCCGCTTCTGTTCTCTTGGATGCAATGTAAGTTATGATGTATTATCTAACAATTAGGTTAAAATAAGAAATAATTTTCACGATTAAGCTATCTACTTGACCTCAATTTTCAAATTTTATTGATTCCATGTATTCGGAATTCTAAATTTCTACAGCTCAAAGGCATAAAAAAGGATATGAATATGCCAACTATGGTTGAAAGCGGTCCTCAATGTAGTGGAAAGGATGATGTGATTAGGAGTGACAATGTTGGTTCAAGTACTACAAGTGGTGAGGATACTTGCAATGACAAGAATGAAGACGAACCAGCACCAAAAAGGCTTGTTCGCCATCGACGCAAGGGAATTCCCCAACGTGCGCCGTTCTTCTAATGCAAAGCTCATGATGATATCCATTATATGTTAAGAAAAATAAGTTGATGAGAGAATATTTTTCATGAGTGAAATGCGTGTATTAATAAAAGGACCCCATTCAGTGTAGGGGTGTTTTCTTGAATTTGAGAACCTTCCATAAACAATTCTATTAGACCATGTTTTCTCTTTAAAGATTCACACTCAAATATATTTCTAAAAGGAGTAAATTGCACCCACCATGCAACAACTTGTATGGTTGTCATACTTTGGTCCACCAAGTAGAAAAACATGGTAATTGATGGAGGGACTTGTTAAATGTGTGCATACACAATTACATGTATGCCACACGTAGATGTATTTGACCACCGTGGCTGGTGATACATATGGTTTTATGCATGTAACCCCCTATGTTTGTCCTTTGTCACAACAACTTCTATGGATGTATTAATTTGGTGCACCAAATAGCAAAACATGCAAATAGATACACAAACTTGTCAAATGTATGCATACACAACTACGTGAGGAAGGGGGAGGGATGCCCCATTCACATGAAAAAGGGAGGGGGTCCGCTACGGAAGGGCAAAGATAGATAAGGGACGTGAGAGGGGTTTTGAGCTTGGCCCATGTTAGATACAATTTGGGCCGAGAAAGAAAATAAACACTGGGCTCGTATCAAGGACAAGTATGGGCCCGAAATGAGAAGGATCAATTAAGGGAAAGTGTGCCAAGATAGATAGAATATGGTTTTGGTTGAAGTAGTGATTTAGGATTTTAGAGGTTTTCTACAGATCGGGTTCGTGAAAAGAAATGAGAAGGAGATTGAGGGAATGTGGTGTGCTCATGCCATTAGCTATTGTAGAGGGATGTGTGGGATGTTGTACATGATATTAAGAGTATGCATTCGGATTAACTAAAGGAAAGAACTAGAGACTATCGGTCCAAAGGATTTCTTGATTGTAATAATATTTTTCCAAGATTTGATTTCGGTTTTTCTGGAGATACAACTTGAGGCCATACGAAACCCTAGATGTGTTTAAAAACATTTTAAACTATTTTGTGCTCACAATACTATGCAACCATCATGTATGCAACCGATAAATTTTATAACCTATGATTAATCAATTTTTTCAAATAGTTGTAAACACTCCTTAATTAAGTCTAAAAAATTTAAAAAAGTTATTAAAATCCTACCAAAATTAAGATCATGTTGTCACATGGAGGAGGATATTTATACACGAGAAGGCCATGGAAAAAATCCGAAGGTGAGCTGGCTAAAAAAGGGGCCAAGCCGATTGGCCTAGTGGGCCCAGGCCGATTGGCTTGGGCTTCCTTTTAGCCACCTCACGCTCTTCTTGTTCGCCAAGTCTTCTAGGATAATATCTAGTGCATATGTTACTTGCATGTGGGCCTGTCATGCTGAAATCTTTGGGATAAGAGTGAGTCTTGATGACCTTCCAAAGTCCTGCTGTTCACTTTGATCCCAAAATCAACTTATCAAATCTTGAGGAGCATGGCCTCCAAGTCTACTAGAATGTTCACACGTGAGGTCTGAGCTTCATTGGGCCAAGCCTAGCAGATTCTGGGCCCCATGCGAGTCAACTTGGGCCCCCATGGGCTCCTCTAGTCATCATCTTCTGTAGGATCGTCCTTGGTTTTGGGTCTTGTCATTGTTTGTCCAAATTGGGCCTATTTATGCAAAAACAGAGCATTCTCCAACCCAAGCCATGCAAATACAATCTGAGTATTAGGTATGTCAATAGAACTGATGTGATTTATATGCTAATATTGAAAATAAATATGGGTAAAAACGTATCTTTAGAGAACATCAACAACTGATTGGATTGATGTTCTTCCTCTGGGAGCACAGACATGTGCCACCTGCAACCCACAGGACTGAGCTTCTGCTGGGAGCCATAGATTTTTATCATTGTGCTTTGGCCCTGTTTGGGAACACTTACCTGAAACTCGCTTATCTGGGTAGCAAACTTATCTGATAAGCTGTTGTCTGGAAAATCGGCTGTGTGAATAAGCTGGGTGTTTGGCAATCCTGATTGATTGTCTGTCCTACTTTATAAAATGACATGAACGCCCATGAGTCTGATAATTCTAATATATTCAGAAGTTAATTCAACAATGATTCAAGTTCTTTCCAAGTTAGACTCTAAAATTGAGTTCGTACAAAGGTTTCAGAGGTGTGGTTGTGTGCTGAATGTTTCAAATTTTGGCAAAGTTTAGAGGCAAATATCTCCTAAACCTTTGATCTATGGAACAAAAGTCTTATCTAAAACTTATAGCTCTTTATGCTAGCTACAAAAGTGAGTAGAGATGTACAACAAGTTATTGTTTAGAATTGGAAACTTTTTAGTGACCAAATGAGAAAGTTCAGAGTACACACACGTACTGCATATCCTAGCAGTGCAGCTTGCCTGCCTGCTTACTTTATGTTTCTGCCATTGGTGCTCCATGCTCCGAACCTGAGAAGGGTGGGCAGCGGCGCTGAGGGGCGGGTGGAAGGGCGGCGCAAAGGAGGAGCGGGAGGGTGCGGTGCGGATCTGTCGGCGGGAGGGAGGCGTGCCGACGGGATCTGGTGCGAGGCGACGGAGAGAGAGGGTGAGTACAACAAGTAGGTGGAATTCGCGAGGGCACGGATGGAAAAAAAGGCAGGCTTGGGAGATAAGCGGGCTTGGGCCAGCGTACGAGAAAATCGTAGCTCATGTTGTTTTCGGTCTTCTCAACTAAGCGGCTTTACATGCTAAGCCAACATTAAGCGAATCGTTTGGGTGGGATTTTCGCTTATTTCTACCAAGAAGCGGCTTATAAGCGTTCCCAAACAGGGCCTTTGTCATCACTGCCTTCTCTGTGTTCTTCTTCCCCTTTTATGGTAAGTGGAAGTGCGTAAACCCACTCTTGCTATGCTAAGTACCAAAACATCCCCCGCCAACTCACCTCATACTTACAGGTGGGACCCTTATCAATTTATGAAATTTATGCCCAAAGTTTCTAAATCCTTGATGAATGCTTTTAAAAATTAGCTGTCAATGATCCCTGAATATGATTTAAAAGTATCTAGGTCTGTAATAATTTAACTTTTAGTAGTTGTGTTGGAAGTGTTGGCCATATGTGTATTAAAGGTTTGTGTAATGGCTTTTGTGAGTAGATTGAACATCTTTAGTGAATATTTTGAAATCCTTGTAGACTAAATCTTTCATCACACCTGACTTGAAATTTTCTTTATTTTATGTTCAAAGCTTTCAACTTATTAGTCTATGTTTTAGCGAACACTATCCAAAAAATTTGAAGTAATCAATTATTGGATATAATGTTATCAATAATTTGATTTAGAGTTTTATATATGACTTACATGTTTTTATTTCATGTTTGAAGTTTTTTGTATTTGCCTTTTCTCACATCATATAGTTCGTTCATTCTCTCTTAAATTTAGTTGTTCGTTGCAAATTCGTTTATATTTTTTTATCTAGAGTGGAAAGCTTTAAATTTCTGGTTTGAAGTTCTGATTTTTTTCATTCCAAAATGTTTTCATACATGACTCAAAAGTTTTTGAATTTTATATTAAGTTTTAACTGCTGAAAGTTTTGATGTTTTGCATAAAAGTATCATGTGCATTATATTTTTGGAATGTAGCCCGAAAGCTTCAAACTTCATAGGTTTAATGGTTTTCACTACTGTACACATAAACTTGATCATTTCCTACAAGTTTTAAGTCTCACCCTGCCATGGCTCTGGACCGTAAGAGTAACTAGGTTAGAGATGAGACTTTTTTGTACCATTGATATAACTCCATGACAGAAAACAATATTTTTCAGCCATATTTAGGAAAAAAATCCCAAAAAACTAGCTAATTTAGCATTAAAATGCTTAGGTTTTGTAGAGGCCAGCCCTGGCCCACCATTGAACCACCGCACCCGCCTTGCCCACGGTCAAGCAAGGCAACTATATTCTCTGTATACCACAACTGCGGCATCTAGTAGAGTCGAGCTCAATCCTTCCATCGGGAAGAAGGATACATACCATTTGGACCAATGAGTGTTGTGTTGTTAGAAAATTTTTATTCCTTTTGATACCTCTTGAACGTACATGTATTATGTGGTTAATACAATGAGAAAATATATAATTGCTTTCAGGACACAACAGGAAGTTAAATATGCCAGTTTAAGTGAAACAAAACAGACAGGCTTGTGCAAATCGAAGTACCAATTGAATCAGGGTACATTATGGATCTCCAATCACAAGTCAAGGTGGCACATGGTAACCATGGTTGTGTCACATCAACTACGTCATCCAGTAATACGAACATGTACCGCTGACCACTTTGTACATTATTTTTACATCACCCTTGGCAATTAGGAATGATAATTGAATCAACAGGTCTATATATGACGGTGTGTGCTCCACGCACAACATGAATGCAAATGAGCAATGTTGGAAATGATTTCACTTTAGTGACTATTGTAAACCCTAGAGCGAATATCAAATACTCCCTTTATCCTAAAATATAGTTACTTTTAGATTTATCCTAACTTAATTTATCTCAGGTTTGATCACGTTTATAAAAAATATACTCAAATTTAGACACCAATATAATTACATCATAACCTTGATACATTTTCATATAAATTTGGGCAGACTTTCAATAGTTTATTTGACGTAAGATAAATATAAAAATAGCTATATTTTAGGGGGGGGGGAGAGAGAGAGAGAGAGAGAGAAGTAAATATATAATATCAGAGATACTAGGCCTACTCATTAGATCTAGTACCAATATATAAACCATAAAAATTTCGTGTGTAAACTGTGCAACTACACGGTAACACAGATTCAATAAGGACATAAACACTAGAACTATAACCAGCAAGAAGGAACAGCCCAACTGAACCATTAAACATGTAAACCAAGCCTGTTATCACTAGATCTAAACAGATGTTAACTGGGATAGCAGAATAAAACTGAATGCTAAAAGTATTTGTATTTCATCCGACTCGTCCCTAACCTGTGCAGGTTCACACTTTACACATGCTCTATCAACACAAGTAGCATATGCTGTCGGGATGGGGGCAACAGAGGCACACAATACACAGGAACAAGTGGGCAAAGCTGAAGATTTGTGTATTCATTCTCATTTACTTATTGTTTATTGACTGTCATTTATCGATATAATATGCTGCACTGCGTTAGTTAATTGGAACGGGAATATAGTATTTTCCATAATAATTACGCATACTTGATTAGAAAATAAAATTTTCATTGCATAGCGCTTTTGTATAAGTTTTTGTTCATAGTAACGCTTTAGTTGGATGTTAATTTGAACACTAGCATTTTCTAGGCTCACAGATCTCAATCATCAAATCACCACCCGCGCGCTATCCATGTTGGCAGGCTGCAAGTCAGAACTACTGAAACAAATAATAAAGCAAGTCCCAAAAGTATACATATTTTTGAAATAAGAATGTACTATCACATATTTTTGAAATTAAGAATGTATACTGTCACTTGCACTTCATCAGTAAAGTATGATTTGTCTGAAACACATAGATTGCTAAGTGGATGGATCTTACCATTATTTATCAAGACATGCGGTGATAACCGGACCATACTATATGATGTACAAACAGCGTAGATCTCATGACATAGGAAGCCTAATTCCAGCTCTTTTCCAGGTATACCGTACGGTTTGAGATCTAGAAACGAGCTGCAAAACAAGATTATATGTATATAAAGTTGTACTGGATGTTCACGTTGCACGACCATTTCAGAAACAAAATATGCTCACAGAAAGCCAGGCCGGCACATCAATGGAATCATGATATTTAACTTGTGCCAACAAGGTTAAATAATCAAACATACTGGCATAGAGATATGTGTACTCCAGGTCCTTCTTTAAACACGCACAAGCTGCCTATACGTCAAAGAGAGAATCGCATGATGTACAAGCTGTGCCTAGCTAATCACACGTCCACTAGTGTACATGCTCAAGTACAGATTAGTGGTAGTCACATCTTTGTACTCGTGATGATTTATATAGAAATGTGCGAGTACACAGAGTACATCACTATTTAACTTGTCCCAAGAATCGGTTTCATGCACGCGATTAGTCATCATATCAGTAGATTGATGAGATGCAAGCTGCTGAGATGTACTGTGGTCATATCGCTTATATTGCATCCAAGATCCGGCAGTGCATGCAGATTTAAGGCCTTGCAGCATATTGCAACAGAAATTGTCAGTGACTCTCCGTGTCTTACTTCCTTCCTTCATACTCGTACACACTTACAACGTTATTACCACTGAAAATTACTGATGAACGATAGCTAGGAAACGACACCTAGTAAACAATTATATTTTTTAACTACTCAATTCTATTATTTCGTATTTCTATATTTGATCTACTATATACACGGCTTAATTTGTACCTAATACCACTTGAAGTTGAACTTTTATAGGGAAACGGCATTATATATTTGTAGTGAGCTTAAGAGAACCAAATTAAATGAAAAAATATTCATCACAACTATACAACTTCAAGTGGTATTATATATAAACTCTGAAATGGTGAACCAAATTAAACGAAAAAATATTCATCACAAATAATAAAAAATGAAATAGAGAGAGCAATAAATCAAGCCACAGGTATTCCCCCACAAGATTAACCAATGCAACTTTGTTTCTCCTTGATTAAGGATTAAAGGAGCAAATACAACTTTTTAGTCTTCATTCATCATGCTATATATGTATTCAAATCACTGATCTCATGTACGCATATGTGTATCTGCCAAATCCATGGCCAGAAGAAGCAGAAATAAACTAGAAGGAAAAAAGTAATTGAAAATAGGAATAGACTAGGAAATAGGCCTGCTCTTAATAGTTCGATCTTTCTTCCTGTTACCATGTCTACCATTCATTTCTGGACTCTTTTGTATATATGTCTATGATCTTATGTCATTAGTGCTGGGCCTAGGCGTCAAGCCTTGTCCTCTTACTAGCTGAAGTTCAAGCCTGCATGGTACGTTGTTACCATTGTTCCCTTGTGATGACCCTGGTGTCTGGTTATCATCAGTCTTCATGCTGAAGCATGAGGCGTGTCCAGCAGCACGCCTGATGTGCTCTTTGCAACTGGAGGACTCCCATTGTCGCCTTGTCTCTTCTTGACTAATCCCACCTCTTGCATTGCTTCATAGCATCTCATAACATTTACCTACGAATGTAAATTATTTGTATATCTTAAAGACAATGTTCTTAATAAACATTCAAAAGTAGCTAAACCTTCAAAGAGAGAGGATTCACACCTTATCGACAGGGATGCTAGAAGCTGTAAGAGCGCTGCTGAAGTCTAGAACGTAAGTTTCATCAGCTGCTGATAGAACCACAGCTGCTGCCATCTCAGAAGGTCTGAATTGCAGGAACTTTGCTGCGAATTCTCAAATACACACAGATGTTCTAATCATGGGTAAATTGACAAAGTGGTAGATCAAATTCATTCATGAAGCAATATAATCTTACCTTCCAGCTGAGTGCTAAGGATGAGCTCATTGCAACGAGAAGCAAATCCGCAACTCAACGGCTTCCCCTTGGCAAACTTGTCCACGAAATAGTTGATGTACGAAAATGGGGTCACCGCTTGCATCCTCCAATTGAGAGAGCTCATAACAAAAATCTCCACCTCCTGAACAGCTCCTGCGTTGAAATTATACTTGTCACTGGAAACCTGTGACATAATGATAAACTTTTGATTTAGAATCACCCCCATTCCTCAAACATGAAAGCAATTTTGTGTAATGCTAGTATATTTTCCCCACCTGGGAGTCTAGAAACTGAGGAACCATGGTCGTCTCCTCCATCTTGGCTGCGATAGATAGGCAAGCAACTGAGAGTAGCTGCTGCATCCAGGGCTGGTCAACCTTCACCAACAAAAAACTCGCATAATATTTGTGTCTCAGGAAAGGCGAGGATCTCAGAAAGCAACATGCTGATTGGCCATTATAACTTGATAAATGAAGGAACGGCAGTCGCTTTGTACATTTGTAGAATCAACTTACCGGGGGTTCATTATTGGAGAGGAACCTATCAAGGTAGTTGACTGACAGATAAAAACACAGTGGTCCAAAATTGTGATGAGCCTGGGCCTGCAGTACACATGAAAGAGACAAGACAAGTAGTCCAATTCAGTTGCTATGCAAAACAAAAAATTAGTCAAGTAAGGACAAACTTGGAGCTATAGAACAAAAACCCATTCTGTAAAGCACATCCAGAAACATAAGTACTGGGATGGAATAGGCAAATGAATCGTGAAGGCATCTTAGAACTCAGAATGGCAAACTATATACTAGTAAACACTCAATTGAATATATAATCAAATCCTAAAGAGAAATTCTGCAGCCGATTGTTTGATATAGTCTTTTTCCTAACCTTGTTGATCCAATCAATGGCAGCAGTCCTCCAAGACGACACCAGCCCTCCACTGTTCAACCTCTGGGTGTAATGCTCCGTTGCGACATTAACCAGCTGCTCCTTCTCCTTCGCCATCAGAGATGCCACAATCTCATCGCTCTCCAATGGAAAGCCCGGGATAATAAGGTCCGACCCCAACTCCGGCAGCTCCCCCTCGCTGTCATTGCCCCCAAAAATGCCGTCCATGTTCTCTTCACACAGCAGGGACGAAGCGGGCGGCGAGGCGACAGCACTGGGCCAGAAGAGTCCCATGGCGAGGTTTCTCTCTCAGAAATGGTGGCTTCTTGGCAATTCTTGATCTAGGAACTGGTAGCTATAGGGGGGGCTGAAGATTTCAACTTGTTGGCTATGGCATTGTTGGGGAGTGATTACCAAATCGACTGGGAGGAGATGATTGATGGCGATGCTAATCTATCTCTCCATCTCTCTTCCCTTCTCCCTCCCCTCCCTTTCTCGATATCTCTCCAGGTGAGGAAGATGAGTTTTGATGCTTGTTGTTGGTGTGAAGTTGAGAGAGGGGCTCTGGCCGTTTTATAGGGTGGTGAGCATTTATGATGATTAATATTGTTTGTGGTAGGAAGAGATTTTTTTGGATTTTTTTATGTACTGCTTCACTGCTTGTTAGTTTGTGAGCCGGAAAATTAATGTTCAAGGGCTATCATAAAATCCTGTATATGCATATACTGGAATTAAATTGGATCCTTGATATATTACCATTGCTGTGGGCTGTGGCTGCCCGTTTTGCATGTTTACGCTTTATTTGTACCTACTTCGAGGTTGGATATTGTAGCAATTATCAAAGTGGTACTACAACTACAAAGTATATATAATGCATTCTTGTTCACTTTCAATCTCCACCAAGTAGTGCATCCAAGATGATTTTGTGATGTTCTTGTTTTCCTCTGGATTATTTCTGTCTGGTTAGCTCATGGTTTATTGCGTTTTGGATCCTCTCAATATATGTATTACAAATTTACAACATATATACTATATATACCCGCAAAAAATATATATAATTGCCCACTGTAATGTGCTTGTATTTGACCCAAATCGTGGTTTCTCCCCAACAATATTCCTAAACTTTCTTCATTAACGTGTTGAAAAATTAGCAGACTCGGCATTCATCAACTTCCTTCCAAACAAGGCTCGCATATCCATGGTGATCCCAACTCATTGCTATAAGCTAACTAAAGACTAGAGATAGAGCGAACATTGATCCCAAAAGATATCTTTCTAAACATGCGAGAAGAATCTTGAAGAAATGCTCATGAGGAAAGAAAAATCTTGCACGGAAGCAAGGGTACGGTGTATTTATAGAACAAACATCCAAATGCTGTATTAAATTAAAAAATGACTACTCCAGCACTAATTTCTATTTTCGTTTTCATGACCTGTAATATATATGTTCGAGATTACAACCTTTTTTTTCTGTGGGCACGAGATTACAACCTTTGCAGCTTGCATTCACCTAAAACGCCATGATAGATATCTTTGTTATCTCTGAGGCACTCTAACAACAATTTCGCACCATCTTTTGGCCCCATGTTCATAATCACCACATATCTGGTCTTCTTCCATTTGCATCTCTCTCTCTCTTCTGCTGGATATTGCCATACTTATTAAAGCTATCAGAAACTTCTTGAAATGCAATGTCAAAAATTCACTATCCTAATTAATCCAAGCAACTTGGAGCCAAGCACTTCAATCTCATCTGGGTCCATCACATCCAAGGAAATTTCTAGGATTTTAGAGTTGTTCTATTTTGAATCCAACCCAAAGAAAATCCCTCGTCCCGTTTGTAATCATTATCTCCGATCCATCCAACGATTTTCTTGGTCTCTTTGGCAATATGCTACTTTTGCATTTGTACTTCTAACAAATTCTTTTGTGTTTATATTATTATATATATTTACTTTTCATTTGCATCCAGAGGCGTCCTAAGTTTTCTTGTTTCATACTACCACCTACTTTTAAAAGTTCGCTCCAGTGACGATAGCTGTTTCCTTGCCCAAGTTGACTAGACAGCTCCTCCACTTCCTAGCTTGGCGCCAAAATGTCATGCCCAAAAGGCTTGTCTGATCTGTGGCCGGCGCGGCTGCCGAGGACCTCTTCCACGTCAACCTCACTACAGTCCACTTACGTAAAAGGCAGGCTGTTAACCGCGTAGAGCTGCGTGTATCGCCTTGTGCTTAGGAAAAAGTTTGTTCAGAAGCTGAATGAGGCTCACCATGGCCTCTTATGTTTATTTGAACTTCATCACATGACAGCTGAGGGTAACAATAATTCCATGTGTTAATTGAGTAGTGCATAACTAGGAGACAATTTAGCATCTGCCAAAATGTCATAACCACTTCTGACTGAAATGTTATGGAATTATGTTACCCTCAACTACTTACACAGCATTATACGTCAGTAAAAGCAGTGCAAGTAGCATTATTCATCACTTGCAGTACAACCAGTTCACATTATCATATACCCAGATTTATTCCAACTGTGGATCTGCATAATCTGATATGTTGTCTGCATATTCGGCACCAGTTACGGCATCGCATTATGCACCCCAAGGCCCAAGCTCATTAGTTCCCTTCGAACTTTGGATCTGCCACCACGAAGTGGTATGCTGTGACCAAAACAAATATGAAGACGCCCACAAAGTTGATGAAGAAACCCAAGTCTTGATCGTCAAACATCTGCAAAGACAACATGCGGGTTTTGTTTCAGATCTCAAGAGTCAAGCGAATAAATCATTTGTCACCTCAAATTAACTGATGGTTGGCAGTTGGCTGGAAACAATGCAAAGTAAAAACAATTTAGAATAAAAACTGAGGTCATAAAACTGCTTTACATATAGCTTGAAGGAGAAAGAGGCTTACAAAGAGGGCAACCAAGAAATAAAAAGCAAAAAACGTCCGGAAACATGAAATTTCAAGGATTAAGAGCTACACTGGTTACAATAGGTGGGTAATGGCAGCAAAACGCTGCACAAATTAAAGTCTCCATGAGACTGCATAAACTAGTCAATCCAAGCTAAACATCAGTAATTGATGTTTCCACGGTGGATTTCAGAGTTATCAAAAGGCTCCCAGATATTTCATTCTATTGGATGTGAAAGACAAGTTGGATTAGTTCATTTCTGCTCATCAAGACTGTGTAAGAAAATAAAGCTATACACCTAAAACAGCCAAACGAAAAATTGGGTATAAGTAATCGGTTTGGTTACTTTCGCAAGAGGAATTTTTTTAAATTCAGGCTCATGTCTTAACTATTGCTATTTTGCAACCTAACAGCAAAAGACCTGTCTGTTAATTGATCTGATTGTACCAGCAAAAACCAAAGCTGAACAAATATCCTGATTCTAGAATTGATTAGAATCACATTCTATTCTAGGTTCTTAGCGTCAAGCAATGACCGTCCTTGTTCCTTTCCTTTTTCCATTCAGCATATTTTTAGGAAATAACATTTTGGGGTTGCCACTATAAGAGTTACAAACGGAACAGAGAACACTTTCTCCATACCAAAATCAACCCAAAAGCTAGGATGCCAAAGTGCTACAACTCTGACGAATCATGTTTTGCAAAAAAAATAGCTTTTCCAAAGTTGAATTCAGAATCATCTTTTGAAGAAACCATACCCAAAGTAGCCTTGGAGGAGACCTGAAAATTGCTTAAATAAGGAAGAGGAGCAAAGACAAAGAACTGAGAACCAAAAGTATTTGAACAAGCAGATGGACAGAGAATTCTATCAAGAGGTCTAAACAGTAAACAAACACAAAAAAAAAACTCGACCAGTGGGGGAAAGACCACCTGCACGGCATTGCATTAAGAAAGAAATCTCGATCAATCCGGCAGAGAAAACCCCCAGCGCCGCACCATAACCTCACACTATGTTCAAAGCATCAAATTGACATCACAGTTAGTATTTTAAATAGCAAGCCAAGGGATTTAGTGGCTAGACTCTAGAACAGCTAACAGTGGAGCTAAATGGGGCTATAGAGGCTAAATTGTACGTGAACATAAAGCTGTTTCTATTTGGAAATACAAATTATTTTGAAAATTAAAAGATTTGTTTCTGTTGACACTCGAGACTTCTTCAATAAGGCTAACTAGAGCAGGTGTACATTCACTTGATCTATGATTTTTTGAGCATATGAATGAAATTTTATACTATAATTTTAAGTTACAATTAAAAAAATGAAATCAAATGGACGAAGGCTTATTTGAATAGCAATAGTTGCATGCACCTCCATAAGAGGTCCACCAAATCACTCAAATTCCCTCCATGAAGCACACACAAAATAAACACCAGTTCCAGGCAAACAATCATCGTAGTTCTGAAATTTATTGTGTTGCTTATTGGATGCATCTCAAAAGCACAGGAAACTTGGAGCCGATGAGAAAAATAAAGAAATGGAAATAAATTTGTATTCATCGTAAATGTTTTCTTTAAAATACCCACAGTACACACAGTCACATATAGAAAAAATCTCAAGTTTGTTACATCCGTAGGTCATGAATGAAGACCAAACCTCTGCCCATGATCTTTTACCATAAATGTCAAATTATACCTAACAAAAGGAAAGCATGAAAATGGAGGCCAAAAAATTCTGTGATTTGCCTTGTTCATATATCATTGGTGATAGTGTACGTGTTTGCCTTAAAATTTTCTACAAAATTGCATTGTCAATGGTCCCTACACCAAATAAAGGCACAGTGCGACTATGCTGCATCTTCATGTCGCAAGTGCAAATAAATCAGTTTGTCCATAAAATTTCCAGTTTACTTTCCAGATATTATTTTATCAATCCAAATCTGATTGGTTGAACACCATATCTAACCACTTCAAACTATCACATTTCCTTGTTTCGTGTTCACATCCAGTCTTCTCTGTACCTGTACAAACCTTTTCTAATTTGTGCCCACTTCTAATTGATGAAAAAGACACATGATAAGATGCAGCTAAACCAGACTAGCAACACCATCATGCTTCATGGATTTCTAAAAGAAAGGAGTTAACGGAAGGAGATGATAGGTCCTTATTTATCTTAAAGCAAGAAGTAGCCCAGCTACAATGACGCGTTAACTAAGGTGCAAGATACAAGGGTGGTACTAGACCAATAGGGGTGAGGAATGAGAATGAAAACCTCAGTAGTTGAATACATGGTTTTCATTAGCTATTTGAGGTTTTGATGAGTTAAAGCCTCACAACTCTGATGTTCACACAAAACATATCTGAGCTATCAGGAACAATCTGAGCAACCAGGTGGATAGGAATGGATAGGCAATTAAAAAACACATTGTATTAAGACGAAAAAATTAAGAACAGAACTTCTATAAAAAAACACAAGGAAAGATGAACTTGTTTATGATGAAAATAGAATACATTGGCGAGAAGTAATATTGCTTGCATGCATCTCAAACTCACAGTACATTGGAGAAGGCATAACAATGGTACAAATCTGAAATAATTTTAAATTTGTTTCTGTTAACTCTTATCATATCAAGTAGAATAAATACTTAAATAGAAAATCAATCTGGCATTGATATTTTCCTTGAAGCATCCAATAATACACACAAAGTAAACTTGTGAATGTTGCTGTTGCTATGAGTTATATATAAAGTCACTGGTAAAAAATCTTTGGAAGACAAAGTTGGCCAAAATTTCTACCGTAAATGCCAAATAATACCAAGGAATGCAATTGATGAAAACTGCGTCATCAAAGATGTATACATCATATTTCAGAACAAGTAGTTTTATGGTTCACTTTATTCATTAAATTCAAGTGATAACCTTGCTTCAATGCTTCCTTGTCACTAGATCAATGTGCTACCACTGTGCCACCACAACTCAATGTGAAGGCAGCAAGGTCATTGACACCAGCACCACATCAGGTATAGGGTGATTATGATTCATCTCAGTCGCAACAGCCACATGCTAAAGTTTTCATGAGCTATTCATGACTTCAGTAGCTTGAATCCTCACAGCACAGTGTGACATATAGACATACGAAGGTGTGCAAAAAATATTTGTTTGATTAAAATAGACATGTCCTGACATTTCTATAAACAGTCTAGGACATTTTAAAAGCCGCACCGGTACCCATCATGCATCGAATATCAATTATGAGTAAGTGATTAGCAATGCCATGTCGATTGCAACAAATTGCATTAGCTTGACAAAACATATCTAGTTTGATTAGTATCAGAGGAACATAGCGAAGTTGTTTCTAGGGAAAGGGTTAATTGAATGGAGATTGAGCAAACAACAATTTATGAACCAAAAACTCAGCACATTACGAACTACAAAATGAGGCATACAGGATACAGCTCATAGAAGTGATGATAAGCAAAAATTCATGGGGCAAGCGGCGGTGTTTTGCTACTACGGTTTCACTAGATAGTCCTAATTAATTCCCCTTTGCCCTTTACCAAGTTCTCCAATGCCAAATTTAGTCACTTAAGCATTATTCGGTTGTGTTTAGTTGAGGTCCCCAAATAGACTGTAATCGTAAAATGGGAAAACAAACAGATCCCGCCCCTCATCTACCGCATGCCGTATCCAACAGAGACATTTCTTTCGGAGTGCCCTGTAAAATTCTACAACAAAGAAGGCGTACACCACACACAGTGCTACTCAAATCGCACCACAAATGTTATCCTGTGAACCTAAGCTAGCACTATTAATTTGGAGCGGAGGTGCAATCTACCAAGAGGCTGTGAAGAAATGTACTTATCTACCAGACTGAGGGAGATCAAACCGCAACAGCGCAGGGTTCCCCCAGATGAAGGAAGCAAAACAATAAGGAACCCAAAGGGTAATGGGAATGGATCGAAGGAGGAACGTCCGGCCTTTGATGGGCAGATTCTCCCGTGTACGCCGCCGATCTCGCCGGTTTTCGCCGTCTCTCGCCGAGTCGCTCCTGCCCGCGGCTGGCTGACGGAGGGGATGGATTAATCTGGTGGCAGGGGGGCAGGGGAGGTGGAGCTCAGTTGAGGCAAATTGGGCTCCGACCCACCACCCAGCCCACGCAAACAAAACATAAGGCCTGAGATGGCCCATGGATCTCCAGCAAGTACATGGTTGCCTACGGGCTGCGGCGAGTAGAACGGAGGAGCTATCGCTGTCGCACAGAAGAAACAGGTAAAAGCTAATGGGGTTTGGGCCTGGTGGGCTAAATTTAATGGATAGGAAGGCTTCTAAACGTTTAACAAGTTAGCTTTTCTAAGCAAAATCGTCACGGGCTCATAGTAGCTGTTTGCACACATAAACATACATATATTATGAAGGGATCTTCAAAGGAACTATAAGGTGTAAACTTTATTATTTCTTTACAAAATTTACAGACCAGCCTAATTTTCTTTGATGTATTTTGAATTATACGGTGCAAATAACAATATTGATTCTTCAAACTAGAGTTGAAATCTTAACATTGTTATTGTGGGTAACTGCTGTGCTATAAATTGTGTGATTGCAATATGTCATATGTGTATATGGTGTGTATTGCATTTTTTTTCTTTTGGTTTACCTCGTGGATAAAGCTCGCCCCAGCTCATTTCTTTTTCAAGGTCCGCCACTGATTGCGTGACGGCCCATGAGGCTGGTGAGGGTGCGACATTACACGCACGCCACCGATGAGTCTGCTAAGTGCTTGCTCATCATGTTGCAGTATTTCATCTTTTTTTTTTTGCAAACTGTAAAACTCAGTGCGACAATATTTAGGTTGTCAGTAGCAACTCTTTCTGTGGAATATCTAAAGCGTTGAGGTTATACTTTTTGCGACTATATAACTTTGGTAAAAATACTATATTGGTGGCTCCAAATTAATGCAAAGCAAGCGACATCAGTTAATAATTTGTAGGAGAATAAAAAACTCTAAGTGACACGTCGGGTTGTTTTTACAATTGTCCTAGTTAATAAGTTTTCTATAGTTACAATAAAAAAATGTACCATACCACTCACACCCTTTACAAGTTATTATCTACAGTACACCTGGTTTCCATTACCCACAATTTAAGAACACATACTCACTATTTTATCTATATACAACATATAGAAACAATAAGCCAGTTACATTGATAATTTTAGAAATTTTGATCATCCAATGTGCCATTAGTAGCGTGAAGAACGTGGCAGTTCGAGATCAATTGGAATTTCAAAGACACAAAAATCCAATAAGAGAAATGTTCTACATACGATCCATTTTACGCCCTTTTCTCCTCCCACCAATCTATTGGTATTCGAATTTGAAATGTTTAAAGTCAGCATTTTCTTACTAGTAATTTAGTCAAGTTATGTACGTCTTTGGTATAGAATTGATAGACATTATTATATATTAACAATAACGATTTAAGGATGTTTCTTTGCCGAATCTCTGTACTTGTTTGTTTTGACACTTGACTATATTCTTTGTGGAAATGCCGCGTTTCTTTGCTTGGATCTTAGACTTTTGACCAGCGCGTGTAGATTCCATGCATGCGCGAAGTCGTATCTCGGTGCTCGTGCGCCTATGCAAAGTCTGCCTGCCTTCCGACGTGAGCGGGTCAACCAAACTACGAACAAGAGTAGGCGTACACAGTACACTCAAACGGTGGCCCCGTGTTCCTTTGCCCCCACCAACTGACCAGTGGGGCCTCTCCGTCGCACCGTTCCTTTGGGCCCACCGACCATGCCCGCCGACATGGGTGCCACTCGTCGGCCGCGACGTCTCGGTACTCTCGGTACGTGGGGGACCACGCCCAGACGGGCCCCACCGCCACTGGCCACCGGTGAAGAAGCACTTTCTCATCGGGGCCCCACCTGTCTGTGACGCGGAGCAGGCGTCCTTCAGTCAACAGAACCCCCGGGCCCAGCGGGCAGCGGTCGGGGTGGTCAGTGCCGCGACTCCTAACTCCGGTGGGCGTGCTCCCACCGTCGGACGGCTCAAAACCCGCCCTCCAGGCGAGACGACGGGGGACTTCGCCGGAAGCAGCCAGTCGCGGAGCCAGGCCGTCTTCAAGCTCTCCGGTGAGCCATCCAGATCTCCGGCGCTCTCTCCTTTCTGGTCCCGCCAATGGTTCGGCTGTCTCTCTCGAGTGGTTTGTTCTATTTATCCATTGGTTTGCTGAGGATTGGGCTCCCTTGGTTCCGCTGGTCTGATCGGATTCCCACAATCCCACGCGTTCCGTGCTCCGTAGGCTGAATTGCTTGTTTTTCTTGGGAAAAAAATGGTTCTGCAATGTGCGCCTTCTCACCCAATTCCAGGAACTTGAGGGTTATTTGGGGTTTGGGACTTAAGAATTGGGGAAGGCTCCGCTGGACTTTATCCTGTGCGTAGTGCAAAATGTCGATGACGCTGTGGCCAGCTACTCTGAGCTTAGTTTTGTGTCCGGTAATTTGGGCGTCCTTGCTTACACTGATATATATATAGAAGAAACATTTGCAACTAACGGTATGATTATTTTTCAGGGGGGTGTGGCGTGCTGGTTGGATAATCGCCGGATAAGCAGGCAATTGATTGTGAGAGGACCACCAGGCTATAGTGATGTTCTCCTTATTCTATGGCTTATGGAAGTATGTGTTTACCAAGGACGAGTTCCGTGTTCTTATTCTCGGTGTCGACAAGGCTGGCAAGACGGTAATTGCTCTCAATTTCTTGTAACAAGAATTTGATACTTCTTATGCAATCCCGATGTCAATTTTACTCAGAACTTATGAACTATTGGTTCATGAAAATGTTATTGGTGTGCATACCATGACCATGCTTCAGTTCCTCCTATTCTACTTTTTGTGATGTTCTATATAGCTACATTGCATTGGAGACACTTCACCTTTGACTGAAAATGCGGTGCCTACATTCCTTTACCTATATTGGCATGTTTCTATAACTGATGATGCAGACTTTGCTGGAGAAGTTGAAATCAATATATCTCAAAGGGGAAGGGCTTCCACCTGATCGTGTTGTTCCCACTGTTGGACTTAACATTGGCCGCATTGAAGATGCAAATGCAAAACTTGTTTTCTGGGATCTGGGTGGTCAGGTAAGATTACAGGTGCATCATATGGACTAAATTTTCTTATTAAGCTCTCTGTTGCCACTATGTCCTCTATTGTAGTCAATAATTGAATATTGTCATGCTAATTGAGTTGGAATCATGAATATATACTTTACATGTTATCTCAAGTTTTTTAATATCTGGGGAATGCATAATTATATTAATGAACTAGGATGTGGTAGCTTTAATTAGTAACCTAGCATGTTGCTGTTCCTGGCAAAAATATATTGAATGCGGACTGAAAATTCCATTATTAAATTATTTTACATTGAAAGTGAATCTTTGTCGTGAGCTAAAAATAAAGTGCTGTACTGTTGGCTCACATACATTCAGAATGTTTGGATCATTTTCATGTCTTCTATCATGTGCTATGTGTGATTTTTTGCTAATTTACCTGATAAAGGAGGAAATTATACGAGATACACCACATATTGGAGTTGTATGTTATGTTGACATATATTTGATGTGGTAGTTAGGAATGGGGTGGCTGATAGAGAAGACTCACCATCTCTTTGTCACAGGAAATGGAATTAATCAATTAGTGCAAAACTAACTTCACCCTATAAATCACTACATGTCAGTACTATAAGATTCCATAATACAAGTTCAGAGTTTTAACACACTTACCTGCTTCGCAGGTTGGTTTACGCACAATCTGGGAGAAATACTATGAAGAGGCTCATGCCATAATATATGTTATTGATGCTGCTACCTCATCATCATTTGAAGATGCGAAATCTGCTCTGGGTAAGTTAATTTTTTTCCATGAACTGCTGATTTATTGCTGTTGTTAGATCTTTCGAAAAGATGTTTTTTTAGAACTTGAGATGCATTGCCTATTCTGGTAAGCGGGAGGAGAACTCACTCTAGAAAATCTAACCTAAATTTCTTACTACAGAGAAGGTTATTGGCCATGAGCATCTGAGAGGAGCACCGCTCTTGATAGCTGCAAACAAACAGGTGATGGATTACTTCCACTTTCCTGTAATATCTCGAAGCATAAACTTTCTTTATGTTATATTTTGTGCCACAAACATGCATAGTGAAGTTCAAAATATCAAGTGCTTACAAAAAAGTTTGCGCTGCAATCAAAATAACATTCTTGTCAAGTGCCTGTGCTGTGAAGCACATGAACCTAAATTCTTATATTGTGAAGAGACTACGTCATTGTGAGACTGAATACCAAATGTTTTGGCCAATTAATGTGCAGACGTACCACACTGTGATCATTCTGATACATTTTCTTTTTTCATGGAAGCGAGAGAAAAAGAGTCATACTCCCTCTTGCCTTTTCATGGTCCATTGTACAACTTTGACCACTTATTTCATAAAACATGTTCTGGGAAAAAAAAGGTTTGGGATCTTTGGAGTTTGAACGACAGTTTTTGTGATATATTGTTTTTAGCAACCATGGGAAGTTCTTGTTTGTATCCCTTTACTCTGGATTGGATGGAATGATAAGGATTATCAAGGCATGTCGAAGTTTCTAGAATCAAACAATATATAACAATGAACACAATCTAAATCAATTAAGGTCATCACATGGCAATCAGTAATTATATGATCAAAATCAACAGTTATTTGTAAAAGTGGATCCACATCCTCCTATCAAATTGTTTACTTATTATTTGCCTTTGTTCTCATGCTTTGATGTGCTTCTGGATTTCTTTGATCAGGATTTACCTGGGGTCATCAATGATGAAGAATTGGCTAAATTTCTGCATCTTAAAGAGCTGGGTGAGAGGCCATATATGTTTCAGGCTGTATCCGCCTATGATGGGTGAGCACAGAAACCCCATTGATTCCTGAGAAAGCTCAACTCAACACATAAAATTTTAAAGAATTGTTTTATTTAGTCATGCATGCAAAAGAATTGCACATTTCTCTCATGGAATAATTGCTTTGAGGGCTATGCTCAAGCTAAGTTGTACTTAGGTTGAAAGTTATTGCTAATTGCAACTCAAACTGAGAAGCCTTTGACATGAACCATTGGTTAAGGTATGTTATATTGTTTTAATATGACAGTGATGCTTTTCTTGCAGGAGGGGGATCAAATCTGGCATAAACTGGCTGGTGGAACAAATGGAAAAAAGTAAACGTACAGAGACACTGCAGGCTCGTTCTGGTGTAACTGGACAAATTTAGAATGTTCGCATACAGCTGGTCATCAAATGATTCTGTTAAAGAACAAAGCATTTGATGCGAGGGCTTCTGTTATATCGCATAAGCAGCTGTTTGCATCGTTTCATGATTACAAGGATCATCATTCCAGACTGCCCAGAGTACTGCAAGAAATGTTCGGGCAGTTAACTCCTTATGACGCAGTGATGTGAAGGCAGATTCATTTGGTCTTTAACGAGTTCATTCTTCTGTACCTATCGTGAGCATGCATGTTTATATGATGCCTTTCATATTAGGTTAGAGTCATTATAGAGGATCCAATGAGACATGTTCATTGTAAATGATAAAACTGGAAAGGAAGAGCAAAGAAGGATTCCATATCATTTATGTGGAAGTAATTTCCATGCATAGCTTTGAAGTTCAAATTTACAGTAAATTCAATTCCATTTCTGTTATAATCCAAATTACTGGGCCTTGGAAAGATCCAAATTTTGGATCCAAACTTTGGACCAAAGTTTGGTGTTTGTAACAAATGCGTCACTGTAGCATTTCATTTGTATTTGTGAAAAAATTGTCCAAACATTGATTAATTAGGCTCAAAATGTTCATATCGTAAAGTACAATAAAACTGTACAATTAGTTTTTGATTTCATCTATGTTTAGTATTACATACATGTGCCGATATTTTGATGTGATTGGAATCTTCTTTTTGCATAGTAGAATTTGGGAGGCAAATTTTGAATCTAAACAGGACGAACTGTGGAGGTGGTAATTGGCCTATCATAACGGGAGAGTGTAATAGGTAACATAAGGAACCTTGAACAATAGGCATGCTTCAACAACAATTAATGTGAGCTTCATGTCAAAAATTTACATATGGTCACAGGGGGGGGGGGGGGGGGGGTGGCGCTATTATTTCCAGGCGAGAAAGCTCCCAGTTTCAGGAAACCGAATTTGCACTCTGAAGGCTACAAAGGGACATCACATTCTCAGATCACGAAATCCAACGGCTCCCATTCAGAATGTGAGTGAGAGTGAACTGAATAGAGTCACTGGTATGGTCCATGATGCTGCCTGCAAGTTTCTTTCGACCTAAAAAATGTATGGTAAGCATAGAGCAGTCAAAATCATCAGTAGGGCCAGAAATTGCTGACAACGTAACAACTACAGTTAAAAATTTCTTGGCAAACTTGTGGCGGAGTTTTGCATAACAAACCCAACAAACAGATAAAAACAGAGAAAGGAATTTATCTTCAGGCTAGGGCTGTGTCACACCCGGTTTTAGAAAACAAACCAAGTATACTCTGTTTGTGTGTCAGGATCAAGTTTCACACATACAGTGAGCCAGTAGTAAATAACAGATACAATATCACGTAAAATAAACTATATAAATGACTTACAAGTCTATCAGAGTACAGCAAATCCTGGAAATGAAGGCTCCAAACTTCACAGGCAATCGACTGGGGCTGCGTGCGCCTAGAACTCAGCACCATCTTCATCAACTTCATACACCTTCTTCTTCTAAGCAGCAATTAGCAAGGTTGAGTGCACTTATGGTTGGTACTCAGCAAGGCCACAAGAAATAACCAAAGACAATTTAATATCAACTTTAAGTAAATTAATCATGCGAGGGTCCAGGCCACTCTTAACCGTGAGTACGGCTGATATACCAGTTTTACACTCTGCAAATGTTGTACACTTTCACCATAAGCCGCGTAAAAGTTCAAAAGAACTTTAAACCCAACCATGCTGTGCGGATCAGGCACGCATCACACTACCGAGGTGTGACTACATAGGGACGCTACGAGGCCTTTACAAATAATCACTCGATGTATGTGTTGGTCCCCTTCCATGCTAGTATATTGGAGAGCAGTCCAGCTTCCTCATCCGTGCCTCTTACACAAACCAGACCGGTAGCCATCGGCACATCCCAACATACAATACCAACACAACAAAGAGATCATCTAATTAATCAGCCAAGACTAGAGCCCATTAGTTCTCATGGTTGTACTATTTTTCTAGGTGGTCACTCCATGTTCCAATTAAGATCAACATGATATTGTAATTAAAGCATATATAGAAGGATGGTTAGGGACACTTGCCTTTCTCCAAAGTATAGCTGCTCAGATTATCTTCAACTCTTGCTCTTTGAATAACGTTCCATCTACTCGTAGTAATCATCGAGCACAAGCATTCAAGCACACAACTATACAAGCAAACAAACAAGTACAACTAAGAACAATTTATCAATAAAAAAAAGCTTTAAAAGAGCGTACTAAAGGACAGGGGCTCGATGCTAAGGTCACGCAACCGCAGGAAACGTTAAAAACGAAGCTATGGTTGAAAGGATAACACTATTGGAAAGATTTGGATGATTAAACAAATAGACTATATGCTGGATATATTTTAATTAGGTAAAAACAACTCATTTAGAGTTAACACAAATGATATTTGGATTTGAATATTTGGAAAAGACGGAGTATACTTAATCATATTTTAATTATTCATTTAAGTATAAATTATTCCAATTAAAGCATGAACTTTGAAATATAATATATGAGAGCATCTAATCGAATAACTTTATGAACCGAGTTGAACTAATCATATTATTATTAAAACACGTTTATGTTAGTATTATTCAATATAACATTTATTTATGAAAACTCGAATTGTAACTCTAATTTGTTTTTAGATTAGAAAAGCTAGTTATCATAAACATTAATCATATTCATGTTGGTTTATGAAAACTGAGATATAACTTATCAAATTTATTTAGAACACTAATTGAATAGATATTAATCATATTAACATCAATATGAAAAACATGAGTATAAACCTTAATTTGCTTTTAGTTAAGAAAACATGATTGAGTAACATTTAATCCATTCAATACAAATAAAATTTAGAAATAATTTATATGTCAATTAATAGTGCTAAGGTGTAGTTTAAGTTGATATGAAGCTAACGCAACGAGAACGAATTAAATCGGAGTTAAAACGTGAAAGCTATGGACTAAACAAGATTTTCGTTATTTAAAACTAGCAGGGGGGTTTTATGTAAAAGAGTACTAAAAGGAAATGGTAGAAAATTACAAAATTCGTTGAGGGTCTTACTGAAAAATCTTGAGGCGAAAAACGATGAAAGACTCGGTGCGATGACGAGACTAAGAATAGGCACTAGCAGAAGATATGGGAAAAAGACTACCTTAGAGAATCAATGCAATGCAGTGTGGTTGGTTATGGGCCAGCCGTTCCAGCCAGGCTTGCCCCATGAACCTGGAAATTCCCCCAAGCTATTGAGAGGCTAGCGCAGCTGCAAGGTCGGTGCAGGCACGCGGGGCAGCTCTGTTGTCTTCGTCTTAGCTTACATTTAACTCGGCATAGTCTGTCTCACTTTAACCGCTTTTACTAATTGTGAAAACAGAAGTATCATCACTAGAATGTATATGCAAATACAAATTCTCTGTAACCACTCTTATAGTGCAAAATTCACACATTGCATCAATAACCTAGTCAAATATTACAATTTAGAACGGATACATTGTAAATCTGTAGGTATTCTATCTACCCTAGGCGATGATTGCGCATTTCCAAACTGATGATACTTGTATCATATATAAGCACATGCTGGTGAAATTCTAGGATTGCTTATTTTTTAAACACTGCTCAGTTCGATTCATTTCAGAGAATCAATAACCAATCACTAGCGAAGAGTTTATAATTCTCCTTCCAATGATCTCAATGGTCAAGTCTTTGCATGTCATGCTCACAGCATTTGCATACCGCCCAAAAAATGTTAAATAAATAGCGCTCACAGGTTTGCACCAAGCAAGCAGGGCCAAAGGCACAAGGGTAATGTGGAACGATCAGGAGAACCCAATGTCGTCGTTGTCTTCTTTTTGTTTTAGAGAGAGAGAGGGCATTCATCTTTCAAACAAGGAACTCAGACTAAGGGAAACTGACAACATTCTTGTAGATAAAACCAGGAAACTGACAACATTTGCTGATGCAACTGAACATCCTATCACAGAGTCACTTCAGGCCTGCAAGGTAAATTACACAACAACCCTTAGACTGCATGTCTAAGGGTGTGTTTGGTTGGGCTGTGGCTGTGAAAAAAAACTGTTGTGGGCTGTAGAAAAAGCTACTGTGGGCTATGACTTGTGAGAAAGTTGAAAGCCATTTGGTAAAATAGCTGTGGCTTTTTGAAAACTTAGTAGCAGACCCTACTTGTCATGTATATATACCTACATATATACATATATATATATAGTTATATATGCATAAAACTAAACATATATATAGTTGTTCACAATTATATATATATATGTATATATATTAATATAAAATGTATATACATATATATATATATAAATATATAAATATATATACATATGAATAATATATGTATATCTTATACATATAAACATATATATTATATGATATTTATTTATTTATATACATATATCTTATATATATTATGTGTTTATTTATTTATTATATCTTATATATATGTGTCATATAATATATATATTATGTATATATATACATACATATATGTATGTAGGTAATTTCTTCAAACTTGTGAAAGCCAAAGCTCAAAAAAGCACCTTCATACCTGCTTTCAGAAATGAACTAGCAAAAAACTGCTTTTGGCTTTGGCTTTTGTTGGCAACCAACCCATTTGGTTGGGCTACTGGCTTTTTTGAAAAGCCAAAGCCAGAAAAAGCCTAACCAAATACACATTTTGATAGATAAAGCACAATGAGAAATTACTTGTCAAAATAAGAATACCATGGAAATCAAACCAAGCAGTTGTGCAATCTTTATCTTCTTCCTAGCGTATTGTTCATACATCTTTGGATTCTCACCCTAGAAAAAGAGCTCCATTTCAGTAAATTAATGGACAGAAAGCAAAAACACAGAATCAACTTCAACAAAAACATATCGTCTTTTTAATTCTCTTTGCAATTAACTCAAGGGCTTTATCATCTCCAACCTAATAAAGGTAGAACATGTTAATGATATCAAATGTATGAGAAGAGAATATATTATGTGTACTAGTACTTACTTTATCAGTAATGTCAGCCGTTAAACAGCGGAACTAAGAAAATTGAACATATGAAAGCTATTAGCATTAGATGAATGAATTAATTATCAATTCAGTTGCAGAACTTGTCCAAACAAAGGAACCTTACCTCAGTTTCACAGAAATAACGGTCAATCACAAGCGCGTACTTCAGATGACCTTGACGTTGTGGAAACTTGTTAAGTTGGTAGACTTCTTTCAAAGCAAGTTGGAAGCTCTTCTGAAAATTGTACAAGAAAACTGCCTTATGGTGAATATAGACAACTTACAAACAGAAACAATAACAAATTAGTAAAGTTTCTTATATCAGTATGAAACCAGTAGGCAAATAACCTGTTGCTTTGAGACCCGCTTCCATATCTCAAAATAGACACCATCTAGGTCCTTGAGATTATGAAAGTCATAGATGATGCTGGATACATATTCCAAAATTGAAAAGAAAAATTAAAAAGCATGAATAATCAAGTAGAACTAGAAACTGTGCTGATAACCTAAACAGACTAACGTGCAAGGAATCCTACCCTGAAAGCAAGACGGGCTAGATAAACAGAAATTTTGGTAAAGCTTGTTGTGATCTTCATTGCTTGACGGAAAGCTCTATCCCTCATCTTCCACCACTAAAATAGCAGAAAGTTAATCATGGAGCCGGAAATATATGCATCCAATGTAATAACACGGTTTGTTTAGGGCATACTTTCTCAGGACATGTCGAATATAAATCCAAGTATTCTTCAATCCACTGCCAAAATAAAACGGCTCAGTCCAAACAAATTTTCTATACGCAGGATGAGGTCTCAAATTGAACATGTGTTGCATGATGCATACCTTTACTTGATTAGAAAATGTTTCACAGTACTTGACATACTCACGATAGATTTCATAAGTGTGATAAGTGAGGCAGTAGTCATCCCAATCATTATACTCATAACCACCCTTCACCAAGAAGGAAACCAAGAGATTACATCTTAAATGGAGTGTTCATGAAAAATAGCTTATAAAGAACTGCAAGCTCTAGAAACAATAAATAAACATACTAGAAAGATTCAAACACATCTGAAAATAATAGTTTTAGTTCAAAATTCAACAAGGACCAATGATTAATATTTTTTCAGTGCAGACATACACAAATTCGTCATGAAACAAGTCATTTATCTTTGGGAATTCATTTCAAAGATACTAGAAAGCCTTGTGACTATTGCAAAAGGGATCACACGTGTGTGCCTAGATTTGGACCAAAGCAGGTGGTAACTAGTACCATGTACCAAGGATGCAGCAGAAGGTAACACATTTCCCAGGTTGGTAAACCGTGAATGAGTTAAACCAGCTGCATGTTTTTCTTTTTGGTGTATATGCTTGTGTAATCATGAGTAGACTACTGAGAACAAATTACTAGGTTAAGACAAGAGGAGAAAACGAGCTCAATTTATGTAGCATGAACTCTGCCACGTCCCAAATCATACTAGAATTACATTATATGGATCTTATATGCACATACCAACAATCCATATCGAAATTATAACTATAATGGTCATCAAGTCAAAGTTTGGAGCCCATGTGATTGTGATAAGATGCTACAGCAGTGCGACAGAGTTAATTAGTTTGAGGATTTGTCTCAAAATGAAGGGTTCACAATGCATCAATTAAGAAAAGGATTATGTATGCTGTTTGGCTAAATAGAAGAGTAGAGGGGTCAATGCACGGGACAGGCTGCAAGACATTTGGTGGGACTTGTTGACAAGCTAAAACACAGAAAGTTTACACTAGATTCCCTAAAAGTTTCAATCAACCAATCAAAAACATACTCAACAGACCAACCATGTGGTGATTTGAGTAGGTATTAAAAATCATTAGTAAACAACATAGCACTTAGTAGATGAATACGTACATCATTTAGAAGGACTAGACGGTGGTAGTCATCCAAGCAAGCAAGGAGGCAGTGAGCAGGATGAAAAAACCAAGAAAAGGTGCCATCTTACAGGAAAGGCCGTAGCCAGCTTTATATATAAAGCATCCACCAAAGGATACTGGGATTACTAGTTTATAAAAAAGCACGCATCGCTCGAAGAGCAGCCTCCAACAAACTCGTAACGGGACTCTCTAGGCCACGCGCCAGAGATAGCACGGCATTACTCACGGCGAACAAACTAAAGGGCCATAAGACCATTACAAATCGACTGGACCCGACCTTCAGCGGAGCCTACGACTCTACCACCAACGGCTACACGGAAACCTCCAAACAACGCCTTCAGGAAGGCAAAGACGCGACTGCGCCAGCGTTTGGTTTTCACCGCGGAGAGCTTCCACGAACCGCTGTCGAACGAGACCCTGCAGACAACGCCCTCAAGAGGGAAGAGCAAACGCCGTTGCCCGACCCGACACCGGGTCAAAGCTTACGCTTGAGGACCTCCGCCCGACGGGCCAAGAGAACCAGGACCGATCCCACTCGCATCCCTCCACCGCCCACCATCGCAGCCACCGAAGCTCGCCCACTAGGTTCCATATGCACCCGATGGCAACACCAGACACCTCTGGAAGGTTTGGGGACCTCAATTGTCCCCAAATCTTCTGTCGTCCCCTCAATGAGACGGCATCATGCTTCGCATGAACCCAACGGCGGTACAGAGACGTCTTTGATGACGACGCGAAAACGGAGGATGTACCCCCGGCCATGAAGAAGCCACAGGAAGGAGCCAATGCAAGGGCCGACGACTCCCCAGACGCCGCCACCGACGGAGAAACGCAAAACGCCCACCCCGACCCCGACCAGAGCCGCGGGCCACAGAGCCGAGGCATTGGACTGCCACCGCGGCGGTATCCGCTGCCGCTGCACTGCCACATGCCCACCACTCCGGTCAGCACCGGCGAGGCCCGGGGCGCAAACCTGGAAGACGAATCCCCATATTCGGCCACCCCAGGGCACCAAACCGGCAACGGGCCGTAGATCCGCGCCAAGCACCTCCCGGCACTCCTCGCCGACCAACCCGTACCGCTGGTCCGCGCCCGGCCGCCGCCCAGGCCGCCAAAACAGTAGCCCGCCCATGGCCGCGCGGCCACCGCCGGCTGTGAGCCACGCACCGGCCGAAGCCCCGCCAGCCGGCGCGCAGCAGATCCGACCGACCCCGCCCTCAAGCCCAGCCGTCGACGCGCCGCACACCCGCCGCGCCGCCGCCGACGGACCTGCTCGTGCCGGCGCCATCCCAAGGCCCGCCGGGCATCCGACGAGGCCCTCCGGCGGTGGCGAGGGGGAGAGAAGGTGGAGGGAGGGGGAGTGTAACAACCCTAAAAATTCCCTTAGGATTTGTTGAATGCAAAAATGTGAATTTAAAAATTTTTGGTGAATTTTGTGCAAGACAACAAACATATAAGAGTGTCTTCTAATTGCTCCCTAAATTCGTAGGCAATTTAAATTCAAATTAAAAATAATTTGAAGTGCTAAGGACCAAATAGATGTGATTTGGAGTTAATTTGGTTTTATTGGATTTTTTGTTGTGTTTGAATTCAAATCTAGGATTTGAATTCAAACAAATACTAATTAAACTAATTGTCAACCCAACTAACCTTAGGGGGCCTTAACTCCGAGCCAAAGTCCACCTAACCCCCTCGAACTCTCTTTCCCGAGCCAACCAGCCAACCGGCCTAGCCGGCCTTGCGGCCCAGCTTCGGCCCAATCTCGCCGCGCGCCTCTCTTCCTCTTCCTCTATCACCGACAGGTGGGCCCCGCCACCACTGTTATTCTTCCCCTCTCATTCTTCTCTCTGCCCGGCGAAAAGCAGAGCCGGCGCGGCCAATCCCAGCGCCGAGCTTGTGCGGCCCGTCGCGATTGCGACGCGTGGCCCGAGCGGGCTCGCCAAGCCATCTCGCCGTCCGTGCCCTAAACCCTAGCCACCACCGCCCTATAAAGCCGCCGCCCGACCTCCTTCTTCCCCAAGCCGCCGCCGCCCCTTTGGGGTTTCTTCTCAGCCCGGAATCGAGAGTGTGAGGGAGGGAGAAGGAGCAGGAAGGGTCGGGGAAGGAAGGAGTGGAGCGGGAGCGAGCCGAGGTGGATTCGATCCCCTTCCCCGCGTCGACGCCGAAGACCGGAGCGCCGCCGCTCGCGGAGCCGCCGACACCGAGCCGGACCAAGGACGAGAAGAGGAGCACGAGCACCGGAGGAGCACCGCGAGCCTTCCCCGAGCTGCTGTGTTCGACTACTTGCCCCTAGGTGAGCCACCGTCGTTGACTCCCCTGTTCTTCCCCCGTTCCGGCCGAGCGCCGCCGCACCGCCGTTGCTAGCCCCTCTGGGACCCGGACTTCGAGCCGTGGCCATCCTCTCGTGCAGGACCTCGTCGGGCCGCTATCGCACCCGCAAACCGCCGACGCCTTGAACTGCAGCCGAAGCTGCCGCGGCCGAGCTGTGCTCGCCGTGCGCGAACGACGAGGCCGTGTCGCGGCCACGGGCAACCGTGAACCCGCGCACGCGCACCCAACCAGGGCCGCGACGTCGTGTTCCAGCACACGCTGGTGTCGCGCGTGCGTGAGCCCTTGCAGCCAAGCCAAACCCCATCCACGACCGCGTGAGCGCTGCCGGCCGCCGTGGCGCCATAGCCGCGCCGCCGCCGCTCGCGTCGGGAGGCCCAAGCCGCAGCCAAGCCCCCACCTTTTTTCTTGCCGGTCAAGACCGCGAGCACCTAGCCGAGTTTTTCCACCGCTTCTTGGACCCAACCGAGCCATCTTCGGCGATCGCCGTCGTCGACCGAAGCCGCTGGCCGCGCACCAGTGCGCGCCGCGCGCGCCGCGTCGTGCCGTGGCCGAGCCACACGCTGGACCACACCAACACCACACACAGCACGCCACAAAAGATCCCGAGTCGGCCACAACCTGATCCCGTGCACCCGGCTCACGTGACCGTGCACCCGGCTCACGTGAACCGTTCTCACGGTGCACCGTGGACTTGGTCCACAGCGCCAAGCCGAGCAGCCTACCCTTCTTGGGTTTAAAGTTAAACTTTAAGTCCAGTTTACCCCCCTGAACTTTCCAGGCCCATCCACCTTTCGGCCCAGTTTCAGCCCAGCGTTGTTTAATCTTTTTCTTTTTAACTGCGCTGACGTATGGGGCCCACATGTCATACACTGCGTGTCACTGACCGCTGGGGCCCACTGACCAGAGCTGACCATTGACCCGTTGACCCGTTGACCAGTCAACGCTGACGTCAGCAGGGCCCACTGCTGACGTCATCCTAGGCGGACCCCACTGCTGACGTCAGCATGACGTCATGCTGACGCCAGCAAGCTAATTTTTGTCTGTTTTCTTTTTCGGAAATTATTTAATATTTTCAGAAAATGATTTAAACTTGTAAAATTCATAATAAATCAACCGTAGCTCAGAAAAATATGAAACCAGTTTCTATATTTTTCTAAAATCATGATCTACGTGTTAGTGTAGAGTTTGGTGTTCTTTGGGACTTCTTTCTTCGCTGTCTTGATGTTTTTTTTGCTAGTAGTCGCGTCTTATTTTATTTTCCGCGCCCCTAGGAGTTCCGGAGAGTCAGGAGGAGCCGGACCACTACGACAACTGCTTTGACGAAGACGAAGACTTTTGCCCAGGTTCACGCCCGACCAATCTCTGAAATACCTATTAGACATGCAACTAGTATGCTAGCGCTTTACTTTACTCGCATGGTAAACCTGCACTGTCTTTGATAATATCATGTTACCTTGCTACCTACTACTCACTTTATGAAATATGCTATGCTATGCATGTGTTGGGATGGTTGTGGTTTGATCCTCTTGGCGTGAGTTGTGGGAGGTATGGGAGGAGTAGTGCAGCTAGGCGGTGTAAGCGAGTAATAACAACTCGATCGTTTGATCGGGGTGCTTGGGGACTGCACTCGGGCAGCCCTACGGGGTACCTGTTGCGGGTACATGGTTCTTGGATATTGGTTACTTGAGGAGTTTGGGCGGCTATACCTGTTATGGGTGCCGATTGCGGACCGTTGCGGCGGATCGCTTATGACGCTGATACTCGCTTTACCGACAATTAAGGACCGAGTCGAGTTCCACCTTCGGACGTGGGAATACCGTGCTCACCATCTACCCAGTATGGGGAGGGTTCCAGCAAGCCTACTCTAGTGCGGCGCCGAGACTGTAGGAGATTCGAGCTTGATATGTGTAAGGGGGACTCGTTGCGGCGTACTCTCCCTGATTTACCACGGCCCCCGATTGGCCCCGGTGGGAAGGTTTCACATCCCTGGGGCAGATGTTAGATCAGATGTTTCCCGAGCCCAGGGAGACAGGATTGGCGCCGTTACTGTTTAGGGTCTTTGCTGTGGGCTGTGTCTCAGGTTGGTTGCGGACTAGCCTTGCAGCCCGGATGGATTCCTGGAGTGCCACCTCTGCAGAGTGTAAACTATACGTATAGCCGTGTCCACGGTTACGGACGACCCGCTTCTGATAAGTTCCGACTAGCATGGGAATCTGCTTTCTTACCTCATCCGTTGATTTGGGTTATGAGAGATTGGTCCAGCGTTGCTGATGAGACAAGGTGGGGAGGGAGCTCACCGAGTCGACTAGAGAGCGAAAGGTGTTGGAGGAAGATGTTTGCGGGAACCTGCTGTGGCAGGACGAGCCCGATGGGAATGTGAGGCTGATGGGTGGATCTGGGGAGTGGATGTGCGTGTGAGGGAAGGAGTTGGTGATGAGATGAATTTGGGTTATTGCTGCTGCTCGCATAAGAAAACCCTGGCTTAAATCTTGATTATTTCTATACCTTAGAATAGGCCACTATAAAGCTTGCTTCATATTATGGTTGGTGACGTGAACCTGTCCCATTTCCTTGGGGACAGACTTTGGGTTCTCAGGTGAAGACCCCGACCACGAGTTCAACCAGGACGGGTGGTACGATTGAAGGGTGCGCGCTATGCTCAAGGATGCCTGTGGGAAGTGGACCCAGAAGATTTAGCTACCGCTTCGCAGCTGTTTGGCTGTTTCTTATTGTCGATTTAGCCCAGAGGGCTTGTACCAGACGCTATGTTTTATATATGTCATGTATTGAATCTTTTATCGTTGTATGGATGTGATATTCGACTAAGATGAGTTCTGTACGAGATAGGTGCTATTCCTGGGACTATCTCGAGGGTACAGGAGTCGGATTCTCGTCGTTGAGAATTCGGTTCGTTTCAGGGAGGAGTCGGCGGCGGGAGGAACACCGCCCGAACCGCCCAGAGGGGCGACGCGGGGGCTGGGGAGAAAAAAATCGGAGTTCTAAAGGTGCCATCTTCATCATAGCCCATAAAGTATCTCTTCTCTGCAAGATACTCTGGTGTGTACCTCCTCTTCAATCTAGCATAATCCAGCTGGCATGTATGCTTTCCTTGCAGTAACTGCAGAAAATGAGAGCACACTTAGGCATGTGAGAAGCAAACAATGTGAATAGCATATAACAAAGGGTACCATGATATGTACTGGATGCATGACAGTGATACATAGGGGGGAGAATTGATGAATAAAATTAACTACCTTGCAAGCTCTGATGCGACACAACGCGTGGCGCTCATACAGCACAATTCGCTGATGCAGGTCCAGTTTGAGCGAAGAGTCGATGTAGTAAGTAGGAGGCAGCTGGGCCATGAAAACCAGCAGCTCTTCCTCACTGATCTCTTCGCCTATGTCCAATTGCCTCGGCTTTTGCTCCAATGCAATGGTGATCCTGTCATCATCACTGGGACATGTTTCTTCAGAGTCCTGCACAGGGGTACCAGCACGCTCGCCGCCATGGGCATGTTTCTCAATCTGAGCAGCCTCGTATTCTTCACTGTCCTTCTGGGTAGAAAAGCGTGCCCAACCATCTTCCAAATAATCACGGAAAGACGGACCAGCTAGGGTATCAACGATTTCATCGTCTGGTAAGCTCATGAGGAAAGGAGGAAAGGTGTCGTCGCGCGCCGTCTTCGGACGGATGAGGAAAGGAGGAAAGGGGTCGTCGTCGTCGTCAGCCAAGAGGTTGAAATACGATCCAGGAGTAGATTGGGACCCGGACCGCTCTGCCAGGCCGCGCCTGTATCCTTGCTCTTGCTCACCCTGTTCCACCTCGGCCAGCACGGCATCACGGATGCGGAGAGCCGAGACCAGCCGGGCATCATGGATGCGGCGGAGGCGGAAGCCAGTTTTGAGACGGATCCGAACAGATGGCATCTCCGAGCTCGATCGATCGCCGCGCGAAACACCTCCCTCCTCCGTATCAAGGTTCTCGCTTTGCGATCTGGAGAAGGGCAACCCCAATTTGTGGACACGGAGAGAAGATCTCGCTCGCGAGAAGGGCCGTAGATTGCTGCACGTCAGCGATCTCACGACGTCCCGTACAGTGACACGTATGATTTTTCTCACGTGGAAGAGAGAGAGTAAGGTGAGCGAAAGATATCGTTGCTTCGTGAAACAATCGCCTCATGAGCTAAATTTTAGGGCTCTGTGACAACTTCTTCACCATTACATGAGTTTTGTTGTCATGCAACTAATAGTATTTCTTTATTTTCTCATAAATTAAGGGATATTGTATTACTATGAGACAACAAAAACAACAATTATTATATAGGTTATTTGATAAATCGTTTCAAGATTACGTGTCACTATACGAGACCCCGTATATTAGATGACACCAATGTATCCGGGGCGGCGCGTTACGTTTGCTTTCCTCTCTTCTGTGTGTGCCTTTGGGCTTTGGTCGGGCCGTCGGGGAGGACTCGCACTCGGGAACAGGTATCGGCTGCGAACGGGCTGATATCGGACCCTATTCCGGCCCAGCCCCTGTACGATCAATATCTTGATGTGAAAGTGTTCGGTGCAACGGCTCGCAGCGGAGGCACGGGCGCGCCTGGCTATCGCTTTGGCGATGGAATTAAACGTATCGCCTGAACCGCGCTCGGATGTTCGATACAATTACGGCTTAAAGCGTGGAGCGGCCCAAACTTTTTTTTATTTGGCATAGTTTGGCCCACGAGACAGATTATTGCTGCTGCATGCGGGCACTCGCTCCCTACGGTCAATACTAACTAACATGGCCCACTACGTAGACTAGGTACCATTAAGAGTCCACATGGGTGACACAAAACCAAAGTAAAGGATGTATTGGTCCACATTGGTGACATCACTTACATGCAAGTAAATTTTAAAAAATGTCGTTGCTCTTAAACTAAGCATCCAAATTAAATTCTGACCGCACCATAATACTTGTTGCGATAAAATCTTTAAAACAAGATCTCACTTGACTATATTTAGATGATATTTTTTGCGAATATTTTTTATCAAACTGGGACAAATGATTCCACGTGGCGAACAAATTGCTGCACATGGAGAACAGAAGAATCGACGTGCGAATAAATTACTTCACATGGAGAACAAATCATTCCACGTTACAAACAAGTTACTGTACATTGAGAAATGTAAATCCACGTTACGAACAAATTAATGCACAAGAAACAATAACAATTAATATAAAAGGTGAATAAACATGTTACATCTCTAACTAATGACTCTATAATACAAATGAAATAGTACACACAGAAGATGAATAATTTTCTAAATAAGAACAATACAATCAAGCATATGCTTGATAAGATAAGATCCGATAATAACAAACAAAACTAACAATATAAATTATAATAAATAATAAATTATAAAGTGGTCGAAATAATCTCTTTATAGCACATGGAGAATACACGAGTCCACGTTGCGAACAAATTGTTGCACATGAAGAACAGAAGAATCCACGTTGCGAATAAATTACTGCACATAAGGAACAAATCAATCCACATTGCGAACAAATTACTGCACATAGAAAATATGTAAGTCCACATTGCGAATAAATTACTGCACATGGAGAACAGAAGAATCTACGTTGCAAACAAATTACTGCACATGGAGAACAAATTAGTCCACATTGCGAACAAATTACTGAATATGGAGAATATGTAAGTCCACATTACGAACAAATTACTGCATATGGAGAACAAATGAGTCCACATTGCGAACAAATTGTTGCACATGGAAAACAGAAGAATCCACGTTGCGAACAAATTACTGCACATTACGAACAAATCAGTCCACATTACGAACAAATTACTGCATATAGATAACATGTAAGTCCACATTGTGAACAAATTACTGCACATGGAGAATAAATCAGTCCACATTACGAACAAATCAGTCCACATTACGAACAAATTACTGCATATAGATAACATGTAAGTCCACATTGTGAACAAATTACTGCACATGGACAATAAATGAGTACGCGTTGTGAACAAATTGTTACACATGGAGAACAGAAGAATCCACGTTGCGAACGAATTACTGCGTATGGAGAACAAATCAGTCACGTTACGAATAAATTACTGCATATGGAGAACATGTAAGTCCACATTACGAACAAATTACTGCACATAGAACAATAACAATTAATATAAAAAGTGAATAAACATGTTACATCTCTAACTAATGACTCTATAGTACAAATAAAATAGTACACACAGAAGATGAATAATTTTCTAAATAAGAACAATACGCATATGCTTGATAAGATAAGATCCGGTAATAACAAACAAAACTAACAATATAAATTATAAAAAATAATAAATTATAAAGTGGTCGAAACAATCTATTTATAGCACTGCTGGATAGAAAAATAAATAAAAGGTGGAATCAAAGGAATAGAAAATTAAAACAACGAACGAAGTATAGAAAAAGGTAAAAAGAAAATGGATAAAAACAAAAGGAGAATAAAAGTCCCACCGCATGAGCCCAACATAATCCAGCCCAGCATGCACATGTGCGTTGGCTAAGAAAGCGGGTGCGAAGGGGATGGATAGAGCAGCAGCACTAGGGAATTGTTGGGCCAAATTTAATCTCTGGGCCGAGATGAAACGAGCTATCAACGGGAAAAACCTCCAGAGGCGGCGACAAGTGCGAATTTATAACGCGGGCGATGTATAGTCATCCCGGCGGAGGCACCCTACTCCAAACGGAATTTTATACCCTCCGTTCCAAAATATAGCTACATTTAGCTTTTTACATAGTCAAACTTTTTATTTATAAAAAAAAATTATTTCAAAATAAAAAGATTATATATTATAATAGTTGGTTTCACAATAAATCTACTAATATATTTTTTGTGCTATTAGTCTTCATAATTATTTTGCTATTTATAGACAAAGTTAAAAATGTTTGACTTTGAAAAGGTCTAAACGTTACTATATTTTAGGACAGGAGTAGTAGCGTACACGCACGTAAATAAAAAGAGCACAAACTTTACCTATTTCAAAGAAAGATTACTTTTGGATAGAAATGTTGACATACTTAAGTAATAAAAATAAACAGAGCATTGATTGTTTAGCTAAATATGACAGCCAGATATTTCAAGCATAAGAAATAAATGACAATTTTAAGGTTCACATCATATAATTAATATGATCATACCAAACCATTGCACGTGAAATGTTTTTTACGATATTTCGGCACTTGAGAGCTTCTCAAAATTATATCCGAAATTTCTAGCACAACAGGCCTAGGAATCCAATATACTAATATACTTTTGCAAACGAATTATTCAACATTAATTTTACAAAGAAACAAAATGACAATCAGATAACATATCAGTAAAGTATTTTATACATCATTTCCACTGGGTACATACCATGGTTCAAATCAAACATCTAGAGCTTCCACGCCCATGTTCTACAACTTCAGAAGCCAACATAGCTATACGCTAGGTGTTATATGTTTACATTACCCAAAAGAGCAAAGCATGCTGAGATCAACAAAGGCCATAAGTTCTAAAGGTTCACAAAATGCACGGGCGCGATTAGGTTAAAAAAAAGTCTCCACAAGTTAGACAAAATAATCATGTTAGCTGAGAAGTGTAATATCACATTAAATTGGCCTAGTTGGTGTGGACTGATCAATATGAGCTTCATCGGCGGTCACTTCCCCTTCTCCGGCCTCTCTAGTCTCTAGACACTAACACACTGCACCTATATATAAGTTCATGAAGAAATACAACTTCAAAATTTACATTACCTCGACAAGACGTTGTCATATTGATGTTTCCCACATACCTGTTTCACCTCCAATTCTTTGGAGATTCTTCTGCATTTGCTAACATGGTGTTTTTATGTGTTTGAACATATTCTCTTCCCTGTTGATTTAATACCTTGCTTAAAAATAAGAAAGAATTCCTTCCAGTGTAATCTGGCTACATGTATATCCTCTGGAGAAGCCAAACAAGAAACAAAATGAAGATCATCTTTCACAAAGTAGAATGCAAATAATTTGTAATTAAAAATAAAGATATCAAAGTACCTAAACTCCTCATCGTTTACTATGGCTGCTGTTTAAATAATATATCATGAATAAGTAGACAATAAGTGGAGAGCATATACATCTGTAACAGCCAATTGCTGTTCTGCAGATATTCCGCGCAGCATCCAGCTCATCCTCCAATTTCCATAGGTTTTAGAAAAATATTTGAATCTTAACAACTCTTTTCATACTGGTCTCTAGAATCTGGACGGCCATACAAGAACTATGTCCCTGATTCAAAATGTGAATATTTCTTTCTTATCCTAGCTATGTTGGCCAAAAGACGCAAATAATGAGAGCAAAAGTCCTTCAGAAATCAGGACAATGGAAATAGGGGTACCGTGAATTGGGAACCAATCACCGAGCTTTTCTGACTAAATAAGGCCTCTTGTATTGAGGTATTACTGTAGTCATCTTAACTATTCAAACATGGAAATGTAGCGAATGAAAATTATCTAAATATAAGTACTTTAAAATTGATAGAATAATCCAATGCAAATAACCCACACTTTGATGTCATTCACAATTAGATCATCATCAAGGTTCTAACATCAACTGAAAGGAATATGTCTGCAATTAGATCTGAGGCCACAAAGTACAATACAAGCACCATAATATCTTGCAGTCACTATATATCTGAATGTTAAAATTCACAACAATGTCAAACCTGAAAGATGACAAAAGCTAAGAAAATTATATCGCAGAGTAGACTAAATGCACTGTCACAGAGTAGAGCAGCCAACAAAGCCGACGAAGTGATCTGCCTTGTAAGCAAAAATAGAAATTCATTATTAACCAGTCATTAGTAATCTGACTTATAGAACAAGAAAAGAAACAAATAAAAAAGGTTTTAAAAACAACCACTTATAGAACAAATTAGTAAACTTTTCATATTCTAGACTATCTGTAGTGAATCCTGAAACCTATACTACATGATTCAAAGGGAACATTTTTATTTTTATAACATAAATGGTTTCAAAAAATCGGAAATTTTCCTCAATTGTTGCCTTGCTGCCTGTTACTTGTGCAACCATTAAGATTGATAACACAAGATATCACTCCACGGAAAAACGTTAACAAGAAATGGAAGAAGGCCTAGAGCTGGGACCTGAATCCCTAGATATGTTGGATGGATACATCTGAAAGTGTGTCATTAGAAGCTTGAGTGATGGCTACTTTTTATGGCCTCCGTGTGCTCTTGTTATCTGCATATCCCATGGCCCTAGTTAAATGTGGGTGAACATAGTTCAGAGATAGAACCTAGATGGAGCAAAGAATGATCGTGATTTCCTTCCTTCCAATAATCTGGATAAGTACAGTTCAATTTGATTGGGGAAAAATAAACGCAACAATCTAGTGAGCTAGCATGTAAATTAAGCCAGTCATAGCAGAACTGTGTCATCTCATACTTCACTGAACACTTTAGTGAGCTAGCATGTAAATTAAGCCAGTCAATGTTACAAAATTTTGTCATAACTACCAACAATGTCAAAAAGAATCAGTACTTATGTACTGTTCCATGGCTTGTACCATCAGTCTACCACCACAACCCCAAATGCAAGGGCACATTCCCTACACCCCAGCCAACTATCAGTAACCCTCAAATCGATCTGCAGCAAAATTAGCATCATGAAAAAAAATCAGAAACAGAAGTCCTGAATTTTATATCTACAACAATATGATGTTTCACATGCGAAAGCTTTTGATGCAGATACAACTAATAAATCTATAAAAGAGAAGTGCAGGTGACGAACTACCAAGTAATTTCCATTAGCCACATACGGATATTGTTACATGCAGCACATGAAAAAGGTTGTAACCTACCAAGAAACAGAAGTACAGGACAGGCCATTAGAAACAGGAACATCAAATGAATTACCTTACTGCCGCCGGTGATGACCCAGGGGCGGATGCCTGCCTGCGCAACAAAATAAGAACCAATCAGCCTGATCACAGAAGGGGCAAGCTTCTGGAGGGGGAAGACCCCGCTTTGCAGGGCGGCCAGGCATCCAGCATGGATTATGAAACACTAACCAGATAAAAAACTTACAGTGTAGAGGCACCCAGTTTTTCCAAATTCTTCTCCAGGGGCCAAACTTAATGGTTCCTTAAAAGAAAGCGGCATAGACTGATTTACTGTTATAAGTACCAGTTTGGGTCAGCATCCATGATAAATCTGTTGTGTACTGATAATACTAACCCTTTCTAAAAAACCATAAATTCGTTTTTCAGTAAAGCATTAAATTGCACCATCATTATTTTGACCCTTTGCAAAGATCATGCCACACGTGAACCTATCCATTTTAAGAAGCAAGACCATTCAACATTTAGTTTCCTTCTTATGCACAGTGAGCTACAAATCTATACATATGAAGGTTAGAAAATTAATCCATGAATCCTTCTTGATGTTCTCCACCATTGCCTCTATGTATGTCACTAGAACTTTATCTGTTCCATTTTTTACGAAAAGATGCAGATGAAAATGACAGCACATTATTAACATGGAAAGCTCATTTGGCATATCCCCTAAACAACAAACATTGGAGCTCTTCAAACAGCTGCATCAAGCGCTTGACTTCTTTACTTCTAGATCGAGGCAAAAAGGAATTTACACATCACAACATTAACATGCAAGAAACATGAAGAGCTATATCAATAGAAAGGAAAGCTGCATGGTGCTTTGTTCATTCCAAAAAAAATACATTTGGTAGATGAAAAAGACAAATTTTATTTACAAATATATCTGTGATACAACTGGATCAGCAAGTGATTAGGAGCAACCATCTTCATGTGGATCTAAGAACTGCCCATGGGTAGGTTAAAAAATTCAAAACACTAAGCTTTAACTAAAAATTGGCCATTCTCAGCAACATTACAAAAGGCATGTTGCTGTTTTTTTTTGTCTGAGAAGCAACAGAGTAGCTACACTTAGTCAGTATCACTTGAAAGCTGGTAAGAAAGGACATAGCTACAAGCATTGTTTTTTTAACAAAGATAGCATTGTGCAACAGGGTAATAAAATTTATAGTAAACATTCCTGCCTGGTAATTCAAAATCTTCAATCAGTGCACAATTTATACAACTCAAATCAAATGCAAGGCTGAATTGGGTTTTGTGCACACATCCAGTGCACTAACCTTTTAATTTTGTCTTGAATTTTGTTAATGTGTTTCTTGGTATTGCATAAGATCATGAGTAGCTATATATATTTTCTGACTCAACAAACCTGACACTAACCTTTAGCCAATAGCAGTTTCATCGAACACATTCAGGGCTGGCCAATAGTAACAACGCAAAGATGATTTAGAGAGACCTGGTGCGAGGATGTCGACAGGCTTGCCCCCATCGGCCTACCCTTGTCGTCGCTGTACTGCGTGCCCAATAGCCTCGCCTCCTGGCTCAGTGACTCAGCCAGCCACGCGCAGCCGCGGATGATGGCAACACACTAAACAACATTGATGTTTTATTACCTATGCATATGTTCATAATGAATTCACTAAACTATCAATGAATAACATAATTAAAAACATCACAGGAAGCCATATTGCAACACCAACTAATATCTCATACTATCGTTCTAAAATATATTTCATATATTTCTTAAATATATATTAGGTGCTTTGGCAAGAACTAGCAAAATCATCTAACTTAAACAATCCTACTTATTACTTATAGCACCACTCCCAGTTCTCGTTTCAAGCTTTCAGGTAGCATGGTGTTACGGATTAGCCAATTAAAGTAGTTCAAATTCTCTACAGAAACTACAAAAAAAAAGCACCTTACCAATTACCGAATTGAAATACACTTATGGATGTTACGGATTCCATGTCAATCAATAATTAATCCAACATAATCCAAGAGACCTTACATTTAGGAGCTGCCGCGGTGTTTGATCACCCGGTAAGTGGTTGCAGTAAATATTTTATCGTGACAGTGTGGATGACAATCCTTCTTGGCATTTCATCAAGCATGTGGTGAGCATGCAGGAGCAAGTCGGTAAAAATTTTATCATTACAGTGTGGACGACAAACCTTCCTGGCATTTCATCAAGCACGTGGTGAACATGCAGGGAGCAGGGGGCGACAGGATTGGAACTAAATGAAGACAGCTTACCAATCGGCAGGCATCTCCTGCAAATGCCATTGCAGCGGAGGAGAGAAAGGGAACTGGTGCATCGGCCGAGGCACCTCGTGGCTGGAGGCCTCCACCAGCAATGTCCAAGAATAGGGCCGCTCCGCCACTGGATGCATGGAGGAGGAGGATGGCCTGGTGAAGGACAACATGTCAACATCATCGAGCAGGGGTCCGCAGTTGCCGCGCCCCACTACGGCACCCAAGAAGCCGCTGCCCAGTCAAGAAACCTGCTCCAAGCGAAGAAACCGTCAAGACGGTGGCAATGATTCCGGGACAAAATCCTGCAAGAAGCTAACTAACTATCCAAGAAAATGGCATCCAGGCAAGGAGCCCCGTAGGATGTCCAAGAACAACGCCGATTCTTGCACTCCCGCGGCAAGAGCGTAAAAGCTACTCATGGCGAGACGCATATGATAGGAATTCAAGCGTGGAGTACGGTACTGCATAAGGGGATGAAACATATGGGATGAGTGCAGCACATACAGTGGGAGGAAGACGAGTCGGCAGCAGGAGGCTTCCGTTCCTACTCCGATGTACGGAGTAGCAGCGGTGCTGGCAAGTGAGCTATCCAGGACACCCGCGCGACCTCGCAGGTGACTAATTTTATGGTTGGTTTGCACCAAAACCATCGTATAAAAATAATTGTGTGCTGAGGTCTGGAAAAAAAAAACACGACAAATATCGGGGCTGCGCTGGAGTGCTGGACTCGGCGAAGGCGGAGACGGAGGCGCAGTGATCCACATAGTTGACTGCGAAGAGCTCGTCCGGGGCATCGCGATCGATGGATTTGACAGCGAAGGGCTCGTCCGTGGCGCGGGAGGCGCAGCAGTGCACCACGCCGAAGCGGCCACGGCCGATCTCCTCCTCGTGGATCTCCTAGTCGCGCTTCAGTTAGCTCGTCATTTGGCGGAGACACCGAGCCAATCTGGTGGCAGTAGTTGGGGCGATCCAATCAATGGGCAAGGGAATCCGCAGCAACGGGAGGGAATCCATGGCATCAGTTGCAGCGAGGAGCGAATCCACAGCAACGGCGAGCAAATCCGTGGCAATTGCAAGCACTTCCACAGCGATAGCATCAGTTCCTAGTTTTCAGATATCTTCCGTTTCTGATCCACACCTCTGCTTCTGGGGTTTCTCTTCTTATGAAGCTAATATGTATGTACCGCTGCTGAATCGTAGGGGAGATCGTATATAGTGAGCAATTTGTGTGATTTTTTACTCCTATTCAAGATGGAATATAAACTTTATTCAGCTTTGCTCCAGTTTTCATGTTTTGTTTTTAAATTTTAGTACTCCATGCTCGCATGGTGGTTCGTGATTGAATCCACGTTTCTCTTATGTGTCGAGTTGCCGATAATTTTTGGAATCAAAGTACAGAGATTCAGACCTTCATAAGTTTAATTTGTTTGTATTTCTTTTGAACAATTGCACCTGGTAGTGCGCTCACAAGTCACAAGCAATACAGTGTATCCAAACAACATTTTACAACCGGAAAAATATTTGGCTGGTTTTTTATGTGCACAGAAAAAACAGGTGTAAACTATTTATAGGCGTACACATTTTCAGAACACCCAAACAGGGCCTGAGATGAAATGAGTGACACTTAAACCTCACATGAATCTCCTTGTGCTCCCACTCAAGAATAGGGAGCTTGATCCTCAGCTGCGACCACGTCCACCTCTGAATTTGTGAGCAGCAATCGTCATTGTTGTATCCACCTCCATGCCTCCATTATGACCGCCTCCTCTACCCAAGACGGCACGCCGCCAGCACGTACGGACCGGCCTCTTGAGGTGGAGGTGCCCGCATTGAAGATGCAAATGCAAAACTTTGTTTTATGGGATCTGGGTGGTCAGGTAAGATTACTTGTGCATCATATGGACTCAATTTTCTTCTCAAGCTCTATTGCCAATGCGCCCTCTATTATGGTCAATAATTGAATGTTGTCGCTAATTGAGTTGGCATCATGAATCTATATTTTATATGTCATCTCAAGTTTTTTAGTATCTGGGGAATGCATTTTATATTAATAGCAAGTTTTTTTAATTAGTAGCCTAGCATGTTTGCTCCTCCCGGCAAAAATAGAAAATTAGTTATATTGATTGCGGACTGAAAATTCCATTATTAAATTATTTTACATTGAAAAGTGAATCTTTGTCATGAACTTAATAAAAACAAAGAGGTGTTCTGTTTGCTCACTTACATTCAGAATGTTTGGATCATTTCCATGTCTTCTATCATGTGCGACGTGTATGTTTTTGCTAATTTATATCTAATATGAAGGAGGAAATTATAGGAGAAACATGAGATACGCCGCGTATTGGAGTTATCTGTTATGTTGGCATACATTTGATGTGGTAGTTGGGAATTGGGCGACTGATAGAGAAGACTAACCATCTCTTTAATTTGAGGAAAAAGAATTAATCAATTAATGCTAAACTAACTTCACCCTATAAATCATAACATGTCACTACTATAAAATTCCATGATACAAGTTCAGAGTTTTGACACACACACCTGTTTGGCGCAGGTTGGCTTACGCATAATCTGGGAGAAATACTATGAAGAGGCTCATGCCATAATATATGTTATTGATGCCGCTACTTCATCATCATTTGATATTGAAGATGTGAAATGTGATGCTTCATGTTCATGTCAACAATTTACATATGGTTACAGGCTATTACTTCCAGCCGAGAAGCTCCCAGTTTCAGGGAACCACATTTGCACTCTGAAGGTTACATCACATTATGTAACAAAGGGGCATCACATTCCCAGATCACGAAATCCAACGGCTCCCATTCAGAATGTCTGTGAGAGTGAAGTAAATAAAGAGTCACTGGTATGGGTCCTCGATGCTACCCTGCAAATTTCTTTCGACCTTAAACATGTATGGTAAGCATAGAGCAGTCAAAATCACCAGTAGGGCCAGAAATTGCAGACAAAGTAACAACTACAGTTAAACATTTCTTGGCAAACTTGTGGCGTAGTTTTGCATAACAAACCTAACAGACAGATAAAAACAGAGAGGAATTTGTCTTCAGGCTAGGGCTTCTGGTAGTTCTCCTAAGCTGGGCCAAAGGCGCTTCGATTCGTTCAAGGCATGGTATGGACAACTCGTTGCTGGTTGCGACAGAAAACAGTTTCTCTACCTGAAAGAAACACAGAAGACTTAGTCCAGTTTCACAGAGGTTTACTTGAGGGCAATAAGTAAATACAAGCGATACATTATAAAGCAGACCAAGGAAAACAACCTCTAGTTCAATTCTGCAACACAATTTTGAAGAACTGGTTGAGGGGCAATTTAAACTACATAACAGGACGCACACATTGGTAAATAAGTTTACTCCGGAATGAAATCACTGTTTTGTTCTTTCTTCTCAGTGGAAAATACTATGAAATATAGTGACAAGGAAAGAACTATGGCCTTCTGCATTCATATAATCATATGGATACACCTGCCATAGTGAACATGGGTACGACAGAAATCTTCAAGCTCTTGCTATGCTAGGCACCCAAATCCATTTCTCTTCCATGCTATCACTAAGATTTCTCCAGAACAAATTCTGCATGTGTGTTTAAAGTTTAGATGACCAGGAAAGCTGAGCAGTTGTATTTAGCACACAGTATGCTATAAGATTAACTCATTTCTATGGGTCAATACTGTCAAAATGGTACTAACATAAAGAGCAGCGGGTTTCATTGTTCTCAAGGCCCTTTTTGCTTCAATCTATTTTTCATCTACCTAATAGACTTAACCAAAACTTGTCTTTCGTCTCCTGTCACCTATGAAAATTTGTCTTTCATCTCCGATCACATATGAATCCATGTATCTTATGTAGATGCACACTTAAACTGCGACATATCAAGCAATAACTTGAGAACTCATATTTAACTGATGCTGGACCATTTACCATACATGTAGACATAAACAAACTCAAAATAGAAACTAAAAGAATGTATCCTCCTAACAACATCATTATGAATGTTGTTAACAGGAATCAATGGAAAATGGAGTTAATCAGTTAATACATGGACTCCTAAACAGTCTATAACAAAATCATAACAGTATCAACTTCACACGGCAGAATGACGAAATGATCAGTATCAAATCAATAATAACATATCATAACTAAAGACCTATACATTTGTAGCAAAGAAAGTTCCATACTCAGAAAGCAGAACATAATTCACTTACTTGCACTCAGCAACCTTTCCTATCACTGTGCCAGGAAGAAGCATGAAGTTAACCAGTCCGACCACACCTCTGTGAAGCATTATTTCCATCAGCAGAAAACCCCATAAGTTTGTTTGCCAAAGGCATGCATCTCCAACTAATGGAGATACCACAAAAGTTGCCTGGTCCGACTCAACCTCCAGCTAAGTAACTACAGGTACAAGGGAGACTACAAGTTTACAACTCCTACGAGACATAACAGTGGATAGAATGATTACAGCAAAATAAGCACTTGAACAGCAAGGATCAGCCCCGGAAACATCTGCTTCGACCTGGATAATTATACAATACTTCTTTAGTTCCAGCAAACCGAAACAGTTAAAGCATCCGCCCAAGATTGTCCACCCTCAAGAAGGGCAAGTTGTGCAAATTCCCCAGTATATCCTCTGTTGCATCAACATCAATATGGAAGTTGCCCATATCTTCAACCCCGCCAGCACCACTAACATTCACCCTACCACCGCCATCCGTTGCATGTGCCGCCTCATTGATGTTAATTCCCCTCACCTCCTCAGCCCGTCCATCTCCACCTTCCTCATCCCCAGCCCACCCTTCCTGTCCAAGCATGGAGGAATCAATGCCGCTCTCCACGCCGCCGCCACCAAAAGAACGCCTCCTGAGTCCTGCCCCAACCTTCTTGCGGGCGGTCGTCTTCTTGATCCTACCTCTAGAGGAACCGCCACGAGCACTGCCAACCTGCGGCTGCCTATTGCTCCCACCACGGTTCCCGTAGCTCCTACCAGCACCTTGGCCACTGGGAGCCGTGTTCCATGGGAACATCTTGTAGAATGGCTTCCAGTTGCCACCCAGGTCGGCCGCATTGGGAAATCCGAGGGGGAAGAACCCCCAGGCGCAGTGGTACATTTCAGTACCCGGCACGACCGTGGGCGGGGTCGGGATCTCGGCGGCCACGAACCCTTTGCGGCACCCCTCGTTGGGGCACTTGAGGCCGCGGCCAACCAGGTCGCGCGGGTACTGGTGCACGTAGCAGCAGAACGGGCACGCCGTCCAGAACTCCGGGGTGTTGGGGGCGGGAGGGGCCGCGGCGGCAGGTTGGGAATAGTAGGAGGGGTTAACCGTTGCTTGATTGGCGGAAGGCGGGGGCCGGCGGGACGGATCGGAGAGGACGGCGTAGGCGTCGTTGACGAGGCGGAGCGCGACCTCGGCGCCCGGGTGCGGGTTGCGCTCGTCGAGGAGGAGCGCGAGGCGGCGGAAGGCGCGGGAGACGGCGGCCGGGTCGGGGTTGGCCCAGGGCGGGAGCTGCAGGACGGCGAGAGGGTCGGGCTGGCCCGAGGGGAGCGCCGACTGGGAGGCGAGGAGGACGTCGGTGACGGCGAGGAGCTCGTCGGCGCCCGGGAGGAGCGGGTCGGACTCGACGGCCCGCTCCGCGAAGCGCTTGCAGCCGACGAGGTCGCGCGCGGCGAGGAGCTTCACCGCGATCTCCAGCCAGCGCTCCGCCTGCTCGCGGCCTTCGCCGGGGCCTCCGCCGCCTGCGCTGCTGCCGCCGTCGCCGCTCCCGCCGATGGAGAAGTTCATGGCGTTTTGTGGGGGGGGGGGGGTGGAGGGGGTGGGTGGGCTGAGGCGGCCGGGTGGAGGCTGCTGGTTTTGGTCCGGGGGAGGAAGAGAAAGAGAGCGCGCCTCGCCTTTGTGGTGTGTGTGTGTGGTTACCCAGCATTACGCGATTAATTACTCTTCATTTCTGGGAGAGCGCGTTTTTATTATCTCCGGATTACCAGACCGTTGCTAGTGTGATACAGTGACAGGTCATCATCCAGGCCATCCAGCTAGGCCCTTGTTTAGATTTCAAATTTAGCTCCTAAATTTCACCCCTGTTTATTTTCCATGCGCTAAACTTTAGCGCCGTCGTATCGAATATAAATATATTAATTAGAAGTATTAAGATTAATTTAAAAACTCATTACATAAACGAGGAGTAATTTACGAGACGCATCTATTAAGCCTAATTACACAATGATTAGATAATGTAAATGCTACAATAAACGTATGGTAATTATGTATTAATTATAGCGAAATTAGCCTTGTCAGGTTCTTCTCGCGAAATAGACATGACTTATGTAATTAGTTTTATAATTTGGTATGTTTAATGCATCTAATTATCACTTATTTAAAGCGCTAAACTTTAGCACCTGGATCCAAACATGTTAAAAGAATATTTCCATCACATTAAAATGTCGGCACACGTATGAAGTACTAAATGTAGATGAAATCAAAAACTAATTGTACAGTTTTATTGTACTTTGCGAGACGAACATTTTAAACCTAATTAATCAATGTTTGGATAATTTTTCACAAATACAAATAAAATGCTACAGTGACGCATTATTACAGAGTGTAAACTTTGGATCAAAGTTTGACACCAAAATTTAGATCTAAACAAGGTCTGTCACAAGAAATTTTGGGTACCAAACATTTCTCTCCACCACGTGTATTATGAGTAAACACGGTCGTCATGTTCGTCTGGCTAGTGCTGATTTGTTCTGAGAGAAAAGTACAGGTGGCTGTTGGCTAATTTACGTCCGATGCTCACCGGGAACGGAAAGATAAAAGCATGAGAAAAAGGCAATACGTATATTGCTCCACTGATGATGCAGATGCTACTGTTGCCTTGTGTCAGCGAGTTATATCATCTTTCACAAACATGAAAGCCCCAACCAATCTAGTTAGGTAAACCTTCTACTTTCTGCTCCTGCTGTTCATGGTATGCGTGACGAGGCACAATAAAATTGTAGCAATACGGTGGAGTAGACGCATGTGAAGGCGCGTCGGGGCCAACTGAAGTGATCTGGTGCATGTTGTAGATATCTTGATGTCATTGCTCTAAAAAAAAGATATCTTGATGTCGTCAAGCAACGCAAGAATGAGGAAACGGACGCTGGACACACACGGCCGGGGCTGAAAACCATGTACAGTATTGGCGAGTGAAACTCGAGTGGGAGTTGTGACCTGCCATGCCACAACTCAGTAAGAACAAAGTTAGAGAGAAAACTAACACCCTGATTGAGCCCTAAATAAAGTTTAGATAGCTAATTGGTAGAGGTAAACTTTAGCCAGCTTAAATTTTAGCTCGAGTGTTTGGATCCTCTATCTAATTGAAATAATTAGATCATGCAACCCTTTATAAAAACAATAGAAAAAAATAGAATAGTGACTGCATTGACTTTAGAAGAGGGAATTCCGTCTTTAAACATGTTTTAGTTGGGTTCAACCAGTTCAATAGATTATGCACTTTTTAGCCTACAGCTAAAGTTTAGCCGTCTCCGTTTGGATATCTGACTTTAGCAGCCAAATTTAGCTGATGGATTCACACGGGGTCTAAGGAGTAGATGAGATGCAAGTGCAACTTGGCCAAAACACCCACACGTTCAAATTTGACCATGAGAAGAGAGTAAAGTAGAGGATTACAGCGTAACTTAGTAAAAAGAGACTCCCCCAACCTGCCTCGATCCATCGTAAAAAACAAATCCATCCACAACCACACCGCAACGTTTAAGGCATCCACTCCATGTCTGAGGACCAGGTGTGTCCGAGGACCGATGGACGATTGATCATCAGTGTGATGAGTGATTGACAACGTTGAGTGGACTGACTCTTGACCTAGTATTGTAGGTGTTCGATGTGACTTGATTTACGTTGGTGCATGTGAAGAACAAGCGTGAAAGGTCTTAGCCAGAGTGGCCTCCGAAGAGTGGAGAGACAAGTAGGCTTGGTTCGAGGGACCCGGTGGCCAGACGGGATCGAGTGTGGTCGCCATGGTGCAAGAAGAGCAAGACGAGGTCGTGGACTTGGAGCCGGTGCAACCGAAGCTTGTACACAGGGTTTGGTAGTTGGACCATAAAACCATCGGAGGAGGGTTTCTCGGTTTGGGCCTCAAAACCAAGCCCGAAGGCCCAACGTGATGAAGATGGTGATCCGGACGCGTTCGGGAAGTTTCGAAGCGGTGGACACGCGGCGGGATCCTGGAGCTTGAGTCGGAGGGAAGCAAGTCCGGATGGACGGCGTGCCCAGCCGGAGGAAATATTTTCGCGTTCCAAAATTGCCCCCGAGGGGAGTTTTAGAGTGTAGGAGTAGTATGGTCATTTGCCCCCACCAGGAGACACAATATAAATAGGAGGTGGAGGGGATGGCAAGTCATCTGGTCGAACCCTAGTTCATTTGCTTTCTCTTCCGGTAGGCTAGCCAAGCACAGATCGAGTATCTTCAGTGGGTGGATGAAGGGTGGAGGTAGCCTCCGTTGTATAGAATCTGACCTTTGTTTGTATGGAAGATTTGGCTTTGAGATGATTTCTTTCTCCTCTTTTCCGAGTTTATTTTGTGCTATTTTCGTGCTTGGCTCGATTCTTCGTTTTTAGGCCGTTTGCTCCCAAATTTCTTTGTGGGGATCATGGGTCAGTGCATTGCGCCTCTTTGTGGATGATTTTGACCCCTCAAACGCTGGGATTTGGTCTGAATTTGAAGATTTTGGGATGAACTCGTGGTGGTTGCGTTTTTTCGTGAGATCTGCGATTCCTCGTGTTGTAGGGAGTTAGATGCCGAGATTTTTGGGGCATAGCATCTCCTTAGGGTGCTTCTCATCTTCCCAAAGTTTCATCTCAAGAGCTCTAGCCGTTTGGGAGATCCGGTGATGGATTTGGAAAGATTAACCCGCGGGTTACTGTAGTTGTTCTTCCTGTTCTTCCGTCGGGGTTCTCGGACAGTCCGTGTGGGGTTCTCGGACAGTCCGCAGGGTTATCGGACAGTCCGCATGCGATTGACGGGCGGTCCGAGTCTTGGGTGTTCGTCGGAGAGTTTTTTGATTTGTCTAAGTGTTTTCACGGACGGTCCGCGAGACCACCTCGGACAGTCCGCGACACTGACGGATAGTCCGTATTAGTGGGTCGGACAGTCTGTATAGGTCGAGAAGTTTCTGGAGATTTGATTGGGTTTTACGAACCGTCCGTCCCGCTTTATCGGACAGTCCGGCCGGCTCACGGACAGTCCGAGATCTCTGTGCAGACAGTCCGTCCTGAGTCTGGCAGACAGCAGTTTGTCTTTGCTTCTTGAGTTGTGCTTCCGCTTTCTATCTCGTTCTAGCTTGTTCGTAAGGTTGGTAGATCCGTTGTGACTACGCTACCTTAACAAGCTTGTGAGAAATCTTTGGATAGTGATTTTGGGATATAGGCCGAGTTTCGAGAAAAAAAATTTATCGACTCCCATTCACTCTCCTTTCCCTTTTCTGGTCCCACTTGCCGCCGCCGCGACATCTACCGGGACGGCAATGTCCGTGGCAATCCTTCTAGAGTCAAAGGCCACTGTAACCCTGACCCAGTCTGAAACTTAAAACTTGTCAGAGTTAGTGGAGCTCACAAGCATTTATCTGAGATGGAAGAGAAAACATCGAACATAAATTATGTTTGTTACTGATTAAAAGATTAAAAATTTGATAGATTTATTGGTTACATGCTGTAATTTGCGCGCGGCGACGCCGAAAATCGACGCCACATTTCAAGGCACAAATTTTCGGTATGGCTGTCACCTCCTTGTTACCAACTACTAACCAGTGTGGTTTGCACATCTTTGCCCGTCAAATTTATCATAAGATAACTAGCGATTTTTTTTGGAAAAAAACAAATAAACCGATTGGAACAACCTGATAAACCTATTGTTAGCCTTCTATGCAAAATCGTACACGAAATGTTTGCATGTGTAGATGGAAGGAACGGCCATGGAGGATCAAGGCTTTCGTCTTTCGAAGACGCCCTTAATTTTTGTGCTATGGAGCCGAGCGTGGCAGTAACCACCGTGCGTAGGTGCTGCCCGATAGGTTGCTAATATTGCCGCTCGTCCGACCTGATGCCCTCGATCTTTTTCCAAGGCATTCCAACTCGAGGAGTTTAAATTTTGAACTTTGTCATAAATACGACGCTGTAATATTTTATTTATATTTATTGTAATTGTCTAAATTACAACAAAACTGTGCAATTAGTTTTTTATTTCATCTATATTTAGTACCCATGCATGTGTCGATATTTTGATGCGATGAAAATCTTCTTTTCGCACAGTAGAATTTGGGGTGAAATTTAAAAACTAAAACCAGGCTGTTGTAGCGAGGAAATGGAAGCTTCTACGGCGAACCTAGTTCTATGGTGGGGGCCAGTGGTAACGTTGGGGCAGTGATGACCGGGATGGGCAAGGAAAGGGAGCTCGGCGTCGGGCTTGCTGGGCTACTGGGCCTCTCGCCCACGACGCACACTTAAGTATATTCGGCCAGGGGCCCAGGGCTATGTTCTGCCTTTTTTTAGGGCCATGTTCCGCCTTGCGGCTTAGCCATTGATTGCGCTGACCATGCACGGGGCCAAGCGTCGGACAGATCCTCACCACAGCACGGAGAGCTGGATGGGCCCCCGCATGGGCAACGTCTTCTCGCGATCGAGAGGAAAATGCTCTAGCTACGATATCTACGAAGCTAGATAGTTGAACAAGGATGTGCAATCCTGAAAACTTGTACTTGTATACAGTCTGTTCTAAAACGTAATGAGCCACCAGATGCCTCAGCAAACTTTGCATCTAACCCCCCGCCATCACATATGGAGCATTTCGCTTTTAACTCCCTATTTGAAGGAACATTTGCGAAAAAGGTCCTCTCCTCTACCGTACCATCTCCAAGGCCGGCAGCAGCTTCCTCCATGTCCCCGAGCTCCCCATCCAGCACCAGTGCACCAAAATTCAAATCACCTCGAGCTAGGATTCAGGTCAAGGCGGCGACTCCCTCCGGGTTCCGGCTATCCCCTTCTCTTGAGTCTCCAACAACAGCTTCCATGGTACCCGGTGTGCATACAATGGGCGTCAACAGTAAAGAGGGTCATCTTGCTCGCCCTTGTGACATGAGTTGAATAAAACTGTTTAATCCTTGTATGATTTTCGTAATATAGTCCCATTACTCCCTGCGGTCATAAAAGGTTTGTCTTTTGGACCTGGATAAAACCTTGAGTTCAACTTTGGCTGATTATGTATGTGGAAAACGGTGTCGTTTTGATTTTAGTTCAGAAGCCATTCATGGTATTGTCATTTTCATATGTCCTAGAAATGTCTTATAATTGAAAACTCTCATAGTTGTGTTTTAGAGACCACGACAGTGTTCTCTTTTCTTACCAAAATGTGTAGAATTCTGGTGTAGATTAGTACTCCATATTTCTGAATTTCTGTTCTCAGTTCTGTTTTGGTTTAAACAGCTTTTGGGCTGAAATGCCAAGTTGACTTGGAAATTTTTAATTAAGGATCTTTCCATGTGTGGCAGCTTCCAAGAAGTTGTTCCCACCTGAGCCGGAGCACTACAGGGGAAGCTCAAGGTGACCATCATAGGGGCATGCCTCGTTGGCATGTTCACTGCCGTTGAGCTTTTGGACCAAGGCCATGAGGTTAGCTCATTGGTTACCTTCAACAGAGCTAATGCTCTCATATTAAGGAAAATCACTACCTTTTAATTGTTCTAATTGGGCATTTGTAGGTTGATCTGTACAAGTCACGGCTGTTTATTGATGGCAAGGTAGTTTGTCGATAGGCAAGGAAACCATATCGATGTGGGGCTGTGTGTTCTTGAGGTGTTACAACAATTTGTTCTGCCTCACGAAGAAGGTAAAGGCCTCACCACTTTTAAGCTTGCTGGACACATACTGAATTAGTTAAATGTACTATTAGTTCGACTGTTTATTTTATCCAGAAACTCTGAATTAGTTTTGATTCTAGAAATTTTAAAAGTGGAATTTGGATGCCTTCTGACCTTCTAGAGTGAAGTAAATTTACAGTCCTATAGTGTATTGCAGGGATCGAATGTAGGCATGCTAGCTTATTTATGTATGTGAACCAATTAGTCCAGTGGCATCTTGGTGAAGATTGCACTGGTATTACCTCCTCGTTGGACACATTCACTACTTTCGTGGTCTGGAATAGTTGTTGAAAGATTCAGTGCTATTGCTAGTTCTCATTTTATGACAGATCATTTTCAAGTTGTGGTTTGTATGCATTTAGACCTAGTTTATATTCATCTTCATTGGTTGATTCATTTCCAGAGGTGTGCTGACCCTGGTGATCGATACATGCTGCTGCCATACGAGGAGATCGTTAATAAGGTTCAAAAGCAGGGAGGTTTGAAAATATCATCTGTCTTTTTTTTTAACTACTGCTATAACTGATTGTTGCAGGTAGTACATAGAAAGAACTGATATTTCGTGTGCTTATGTTATGTTTATATTCTCCCAAGGTCACCTCAATAACAACACATTTATGATTTCCTAGAGGTCGTAGAATTGTTCCCATCTGGCCATCTGCCAGGGGATTGGAAGTCACATGGTCCAGTGTGGTGAAAATTGGACAATCTTTGTATCGTTTGGTGCCTAGCTAGGAATGACCCATTCAAACCTGATCAGAAGATGTCTGTTAAAGACTTCTTCCTCGATCTGGATCTTACAGAAAATAGGTATTTCCATCGACAGGAATCAATGGCAATAGCTCGGGAAACTAAAATGTTACCATTTCAAAAATCGGTGTGTGCCCACTGAGGGTTTTAATTTTAATGTGTGTCAAGGACTACAATAACAGCATGGAAGGAGCAACTCTCTCTAGCAAGTGAACGGCGGCCTACATCTACGGTGCTGGAGAGGAGCTGCTGGCAAAGAAGCTAGTGATCGACGACAGTGAGAAGGCGTTGGGGAATGTCCAAGTCCTGCAGACAAGTTGAACCTTGTGCCACCCATGTTCGGCTGGCTGGTGGCAGGTGGCTGATGTTGGTTCGTGAGAAAAATACTGCTGACTAACTGGTGGCTGGTACTGATTTGTTCTGAAAGAAAAAGTACCGCTAGCTGGTGGCTAATAAGCCAAACGTACCTCCTAGAAGGTAAGAGCCCAACAGAAATCATAGGAACAGCTAAAACATTTAAAAATTAAAATAATGATAATAAAAAAGAAAATCACATGAATCCGTCAACGGAACAATCAAGCACATCATCTCTCGATGAAAAAAAAACTGCCGATCTAAACTTGACTATCAGTCTATCATCACGAGGGAAAAACATCAAACATTTTTTCTCTCGAGTGTCACCTTACCTATACCCATGTGGCCATGTCATTCTTTTTAGCAAGTCAAGTTAATGTGAAGGAAGGGAACGGACGGCCATGCATGTTCTTTTTTTAACAAAATCTATGTGAACAGCCGTGAGAGACAAAAAGAAGAAAAATTAGATCTAATACAACAATGCATGGAGGTTATGTTTAGTCCCATATATCTATAGGGAGATATTTTCCTTATTTTTATATTTAATAATATAAAAAATGAATCTATTAATACGTTATTAGATCTACGGTCCATAGTCATTTGGAAGTACCTTAGCAAAACCCTTATACAATATCTTTCTCGCTTTGAACATTATAATTAGATGTGCTGCTGTCTTATCCCGATTTATGATTCGAGAAACAAGGCACTGTTTAGTTCTAAAAAGCAACTCCCAAATTTACTATGCAAAAAGAAGATTCTCCATCACATCAAAATGTCATAACATGCATGGAGTACTAAATGTAGATAAAATTAAAAACTAATTACACAGTTTTGTTGTACTATGCGAGACCAACATTTTGAGCCTAATTAATCAATTTTTGGACAATTTTTCGCACATACAAACGAAATGCTACAGTGCGCAATGATTACGAAGAGATCCCAAACTCCCAAATTTGGTACATCAAATTTGGGAACTAAACAAGGCCGTGCCTAGATGGCATATGGGATTACATCAGACAGTGTGTATGTTCAGCTGGAACTCCATTTATTATTGGGACGACTGATGGTGATACTATAATATATAGTGGTGCACACTGTTCTTATGCCCTGCAAGAAAATAGCAAGCAATTATCCAGGGGTATTTGCTGGATGATTTTACTGATGATGTTGATTCATAGTGTCCGTGTAGCTCCTACGCACATCATGTACCAGTTCATTTGAATATTTAGTTGTCATTAAGCTACTTGCTATTGAACTTTGTTTTATGGAAAATGTCGTCCCTCCGTTCCCTGCCGGCGTGAGCAACGAGAAGGAGGACTAGAGACAGCGAGCGACGATAGCAGGCAGCCATGGATCAAGGATCATGACCTTCTCACGTCTGCTGGCCACAACAGAGCGCGAGCTCCTGCAGTTTGTTTGCATCATGCATATCCTTGAGCGAGCGGTTGCTGGCTGCTCAAGTGATGATGGAGCCAACCTCAACTACTGGGTAGCAATGGCCTCTCGTGCTCGTGCGGCGGTAGCATCCACCAACCGGTCCGCCGCTCTCTCCTCTTGTCTTCCCGGGGAAGCCGAGCTATCGGCGGCGGCGCGCCCCCTAGGTCCGAGCAGCGCAGGATGCGTCGGCTTCACCTACTCGTGATTTGAAAATGTTCAAGGGTGTTTATGGCGAAATGTTCTAAGGGAGCGCAGGGGGTTAATTACAAAGTGTTCTGGGGATTTTGGGACCTCATCTAGACCGTCCATTTCAAATCTGACGGATGAAATCGGGGTTTCTAGGATTGCACCAAGATCAGACACTACCAGACTGATCAACATCTGCACCGGGTGGAAAAGCCCTTTAGCACCGGGTTTCCCACCCGGTGCAACTAATCCGAGGCTAAAGGGGTACCCCTTTAGTACCGGGTTGAATAACCGGTGCTAAAGGGTCCCTTTAGCACCGGGTGCAGCCACGACCGGGTGCTAAAGGGCCTGCCCCGCAGCGCCTTTAGCAGGGCCTTTAGCACCGGGTCGTGGCTGCACCCGGTGCTAAAGGGCCTGCCTTTAACACCGGTTGCTGTCTGCAACCGGTGCTAAAGGCCCCAGATTTCTTTTTTTTTGCTTTTTTCAGTAGCCATGCATGCACGTCTATATACATGTATATACGTATATATTCTAATACGTGTATTCTAATGCGTATTCGGCCGAAACTATATTCGTATTAGCTGACATTTCATCAAAATAGAAGACATATATATTACAAAAGTAGATATTCATGCATGTCAACTCGAGTTATATATATTTAAACTGTATTTTCTACTTAATTAAGATTGACGACTTGTTGGACTGTCCGGCACGTCCTCCAGTATTGGCGAGTGGAATTCTCCTCGGGGATTGACGACCTCGTCCCAGATCCATCCGACGAGCTGTTCTGCAATTGCGTCAATTCTTTCTAGCTCTAGCGACTCTTCCTTCAGGTTGAACATCTATAATTTACAAATAATTGAAAGATATTTAATCCGCCGAGTTGGAGACAATAATTGTGCACTTAATAATAATGGAAATGTGTTTATTAATAATAATATTATTATGTACCATAATATCGTGTTGTGTAAGCTTTTTATGTCCCCAATTCCACATGTAATCGCAAACATAGTATGCACATAAATTATTTGCCCGAGTACATCAGTAGGTTCATTTTCCTGAGCAACATCTTCCTGAGCATCGCCTTCCCGAGCAACATCTTCCTCATCGGCATCACCCATTGCAGCATATGCAAAGGAACCGTAGTATTGAGCCAATAACGGAATGTCGTTGTTGGCGGTCGTTACAGCCCAAATCCGACCACCAATACTCGGGAATAAATGAGGTTATATGCAACATTCCATGCACTTAGGTTTTATTTCTAATAAAGTTCCACGAGTTTTGGTGAGTGTCACTTGTGCAGGTACAACTACGACAAATACGCGCTAATGAGGTCAGAAATGACAGAAACGACCGAACGACATGTTCGGCCGGTTACCCCCCTTAGCCGTACAGGCCGCCGGAAGCCGTCCACATCACCGATGACCAAGCGGACACAACATATGACAAGTGGACGACCGCCAACTCAATCCGGACCCACGCCACGTCTTCCTGGGCCCACACAACAAGTTCCACATCAGCAGAAGGCGGCCCAGGATAGCCAGGACACAAAGGCGGTGCGGGGGAGGGCTGGCCTTGGGCCAGGCCCGTTCGGCCGAATAGGCCCGTTCGGCCGAACCGACCCCAGGCCAGCACCGCCTCCCAGGAGCGCATCTCGGCCCTTGGTGCAGATGGCGGTGGATCCTGCGTTCGGCCGAACGCCAGGGTTCGGCCGAACCGACGTCCCCGGCCGAAATCCCAGGGGGTACCCCCCTGGTCCCTTGGCGGCTACTCCAGCCCCAACCGCCCTATGCAGCTATAAATAGGACCCCTTACCTCACTTGTAAACACACACCAAGCCAAGGAGCTCATTTCCACTTTCATTCTAGTAGAGTTAGGATAGTTTAGTTGGGAGTTAGAGTTGAGTCGAGCTGTGCCTCGGAGGTTCCGGAGTCGTCTTCAGAAGCTCTGGTAATAGCTCTTGTATCTTTTACCTTTTCCTTTTTGCAAGACTTTGAGTATCAATATAGTTATCTTTATCACTTTGCCTTTGTCATTTATATCTTGCTTCTACTTTATCCTAGTTGCAGCATATATCTTGTTTAGACTATAGTCAGTTATAGTTCTAGTGCTTGTAGTCTTGTTTAATTCTTTGTCTTGGCTGGTTCTTCGATCTTGCTTGATACTGGAGGTGAATTGTCACCAAGAGTATTGACAAGGTTGCTTGCTCTTGCTAGCAGAGTAAGTAGTCGTTGCCTAGTGTAGGAGTGGTTCCTAGACTAGTCGGTGGACTTAGTTTATTCCCGTCGCAACGGAGGTGGTAGCCGGGAGGTGGTGACAGCCCTTTCGGTCTTCGTAGCCCATCACGTTAGTTCCGGTCCGAAGGATCCCCCAGTGGGGAAATAGTGGCACCCCTTCTCATCCCTTTCTGCGTGTCCACCGGTTCCCTTGTCCCGATGCTAAGACATTAGAGTTATCCCAGATCTCCTAGTGCTGGCTCTGTAGCCGCTGTATCTCTAAGCTAGAGTGACATAGGTAGATAAAGTATCCAGGAGTCCTCTATCTCTTCTCGTTGTCCTCCCAGCTATCTATCTCTTCTCTCCCTTACCTGAGTATCCCTTGAGCTGTGTGTCCGGTATATCCACTCCTATCCAATACCGTTATCCCCTGTCTTGTCTAGTCGTGTACCCTTCTCTGATAGTCTCGAATACCTGTTCACTAGTAATCTTGCCAAAGCTTCCCTGCGGAAATATAAATTACGATACCTCGGGATACTCCCAGGTGAAGTGCTACAACGGTGATTCTGTGCGCTTGCAGAATATTTCTATATTTTACTAAGCCATAAGGAAAAACCACTGAAACACTCCTTACCCCAGTACCAGGATTCTAAATTCTGATATTGGATCGTAAGAAGTGCCAACAGTCGTCATCGGCCTCGTCTTCTTCATCTTCATCCATTAGAATTCCTCTTTCACCGTGCTTCGTCCAAACAGAATAATTCCTCATGAAACCGTGCCTCATCAAATGCACCTGAAGACAACCTCTTTGTTTGTACGATTGTATATTTTTACAATGGGTGCATGGGCAGAACATGAAACCGGACGGCGTCCTGTTAGCCTCGGCGGCATCGAGAAACGTCCTAAGGCCATCACGGAACGCCTGAGCGTGGGGTCCCCGTACATCCATTGTCTATTCATCTGCATTATTAACCAATAACAAATATACAATACAATTTAAAGATAAAAAAATTTAATATATAAATAAATACAAATTATAATATATATTCCATTATATAAATAAATTTCTAAAACTACATTACTATATTCATTAAATATAACATTACTATAAGCCTTATAAAATTTATAAGATTTATAAGATTTTCTATTAATTTATAAGATTTTCTAGCATTTTATATTGATTTTCTAGTAATTTATAAGATTTTCTATTAATTTATAAGATTTTCTAGCATTTTATATTGATTTTCTAGTAATTTCTAAAACTACATTACTATAAGCCTTATAACTATTCACAAGTCATAAAAAACAAAATACTAACTAGCTTGCCTTCTCTCTCCATTTAAAACACAACATGAACACTCTCTCCACCATGAACTCAAGCTCTCTCCTCTCTCTCCTCCAAGAACATAAGTTCTCTCTAGCTAGCTTTACTTTGATTCACAAATCCCTCTATTTCTAAATCATAGAAGGATTACAAGCTAAATAAAACATTAGAGAATGAAAGAGTGTACCTTGTAGTGCTCCTTAGATGAGTAGAATCTTCACAAATTTTGAAAAAAATTTGGGCAGCACCTCCCCTCCCACGGCCGAGCAGCATGAACACAGCGCCTAAGTGTTCAGCTGGCTCGGGCGGGGGAGGAAGAAGCCCCTATATTCAAACACATTAGCACCGGGTCGTGGCAAGACCCGGTGCTAATGCGCACCCTTTAGCACCGGGTGCAGCCAGCAACCGGTGCTAAATGGCCTCGCACCGGTTGCTGGCTGCACCCGGTGCTAAAGGAGGCGCATTAGCACCGGGTCGTGGCAAGACCCGGTGCTAATGTGTCCGCCCTGACACCCCGCAGCGCCGCCCCCGCTCCTAGCCGTTGGACTCGGTGCTGAAGCCCCATCAGCACCGGGTCCAAAAATGGCCGAGGCGGTGGAGGCGGGCGGATGTGAAGGATTCTGGTAGTGAGAGGGGGTTTGAACAATCGCAGATCGCAGTCATGGATCGCGGGGCCGAGTGGCAAATATATATAATCCCTAATAATTTCGATGAGACCTGTGGCAATTTATATCATGTCATGTACGTACACCAAACCCAAACCGTTTAGAGGAGATGCGGTGCATATTATGGTCGATGGTCGACCTTCAACAGTGAAGCCTTGTCTTTCATTCTCTACCATCACAGATAAATTAATGTCAATTTGGAGAAAGTACGATATGGTCATCATGGGGTCGACACTACTTTCACCGTTAATTATTGGGATAGAATGTATCAAAGTCTCAACATTTCGAAACTACTATTTTAAAGACAAAGCTAGCCATCATACCATTCTTGGAAGATCAATCAACATATTCCAAGATAAACTGATGGTCGAAATCGTGATGACTGTACGCAGATACCTTTTTTTACTACAGCTAGTACGGAGTACATCTCTTAAAAATATAGGGCATATTTTATCCTAGAAAAGAACAACCCAGTGTGTTTTGACCAAAACTAAGACAAATGAGCAAATTTAGTATACATCAATTATAAATTCACGTTTCAAAATATTTTGCACAGTATGGGTTTCATAGCACACTGTGCACAAATGATATATTTTGTAACATACATTGGTAGCCACCTTTCTCTTCTCCCTTGTTGGCAAAATAATATTTGGATATTTATTGAGACAGTTTTTTTTTCTTAGCTAAGTCCTGTTGCTGTCATTCATATGGATCTAGTACTTGACAGCATGAGTGAAACCCATCTGCTGCTGCAAACTAAGGAACAGTATGAATTCATAACTGGACGGCAGGTTTTTACATATATTAGCTAAGCAACGTGGAGCACGTGGTTGACCTTGCAAGCAGAAATTACTGTACTGAACCGTGAAACCAATGCCTTGTTTAGATTTCAAAAACAACTCCTAAATTTACTATGCAAAAAGAAGATTCTTCATCACATCAAAATGTCATAACATGCATGGAGTACTAAATGTAGATGAAATCAAAAACTAATTACACAGTTTTGTTGTGCTATGTGAGACGGACATTTTGAGCCTAATTAATCAATTTTTGGATAAATTTTCACAAATACAAACGAAATGCTACAGTGACGCAATGATTACGAAGTGACATCAAACTCTCAAATTCGACATCCCAAATTCAACCCGCAAATGCATGGACGCTCGAAGTTAAGTTACACGACGTAGCTGTCACGATCGGTGGTATGTACCGGCCGGCGGTCACGCCGCCGGTGCAAGACGCGACTTGGCGACGGCCTCACCGTTGCGCTCCTCCTCCTCCTCCATGGTGTCCGACATGCTCTTCCCCCTCGTCTCCGGCAAGAATGCGATGAACAGGCCGGAGCACCCGATGGCGATCCCGAACACGCCGAACGACCAGAAGCTCCTCTCGTGGCCCAGCGCGATGAGCACGGGCCCAGGCTGCCGACGTTGAGCGGCATGCCCAAGTAGACCATCCCCACGCCGAAGCTGGCCGCCATGATCGCCGCCAGCCTCCGCAGCGCCCACCGCCGCTCCCACATGGCATGCAGCGCCGCGAAAACGCCGCCGGCCCCGGCGCCGCCGTTTCCCCCGTCGTCCATGGCGCACGCGTCCAGCGAGGACAAGCTGATGGTCGCCGTCGTGCGGCTCGTCCCATTGAGCGAGATGATCTGCTGCAGCGCCTCGACGGCGTCCTGCTTCCGGCCGCGCACCAGCAGCCACCGCGGCGACTCCTGGACCAGGAAGTAGACGAGAACGGCGTAGAAGAGGCACGGCGCGGACATCCAGATGTACAGGTTCCGCCAGGACGCGTCGCGGAAGGCGTAGGCGATCACCGGGAGGGACAGGAACCCGATGGCGAAGCAGACGAACGACGCGACATTCACCGCGTTGCGGCACCTCTTCCCGACGAGCTCCGCGGACAGGACCAGCGCGCACGTGCCCAGCATGGACCGGAAGAAGCCGGACACGAAGCGCAGCGCGGCGTACGCCCAGACATTGGCCGCGAACGAGGCGGTGAGCACGCCGGCGACGGACGTGGACGCCAGGGACACGAGGAGCATCTTCTTGCGGCCGAGGAGGGAGTCCGCGAGCGTCGTGAGCAGGAACCCGCCGGCGAGGCAGCCGGCGAAGAACGAGGACGCCGAGAGGGAGACGAGGGCAGGGCCGGCGCAGTTGAGGGCCCACTCGTAGACCACCGAGGCCACGGCCGGCCGGTCCCAAGCCCACACTACCAGAATGATCAACATCTGCATCGGGTGGGAAAGCCCTTTAGCACCGGGTTTCCCACCCGGTGCAACTAAACCGAGGCTAAAGGGGTACCCCTTTAGCACCGGGTTGAATAACCGGTGCTAAAGGGTCCCTTTAGCACCGGGTGCAGCCACGACCCGGTGCTAAAGGGCCTGCCCCGCAGCGCCTTTAGCAGGGTCTTTAGCACCAGTTTCAGACACAACCCGGTGCTAAAGGGCCTGTCTTTAGCACCGGTTGCTGTCTGCAACCGGTGCTAAAGGCACCGGATTTCTTTTTTTTTGCTTTTTTCAGTAGCCATGCATGCATGTCTATATACGTGTATATACGTATATATTCTAATACGTGTATTCTAATGCGTATTCGGCCGACTCTATATTCATATTAGCTGACATTTCATCAAAATAGAAGACATATATATTACAAAAGTAGATATTCATGCATGTCAACTCGAGTTATATATATTTAAACTGTATTTTCTACTTAATTAAGATTGACGACTTGTTGAAGTGTCCGGCACGTCCTCCAGTACTGGCGAGTGGAATTCTCCTCGGGGATTGACGACCTCGTCCCAGATCCATCCGACGAGCTGTTCTGCAATTGCATCAATTCTTTCTAGCTCTAGAGACTCTTCCTTCAAGCTAAACATCTATAATTTACAAATAATTGAAAGATATTTAATCCGCCGAGTTGGAGACAATAATTGTGCACTTAATAATAATGGAAATGTGTTTATTATTACGTACCATAATATCGTGTTGTGTAAGCTTTTTATGTCCCCAATTCCACATGTAATCGCAAACATAGTATGCACATAAATTATTTCGCTTCCCCTGTTTGGCACACTGTCGACCAAAAGAAATTAAGTAAAATTCATATAATATATTAGCCGAGGCCTACATGTACAAATTACTTGCTTACCGGAAAGCCAATGTTCCATTTTAGTGTTTCATGTTGAATACCCGGGTGTTCTTGACGAAATTGATTCCAGGCCCTGCGAACAAAAAAATTGAGTTAAGTCATTGCGAGTGTAAGGGGTGAATTAAGTAGGGGAAAATATACATCACCTTGTCATCATGTCCATGATGTTCTGTAGTTTTTCTTTTGGAGTGTGCAGTGAATCAAAGACGTTCACGACACCCCGGTCAGGACACAATATTATTAGGAACCAGTGGAATCTGTATACATGTATACATTATAATCAGAAATGAAATAGTACACAGACAGTATAAAAAGAAGCCTGTGTATGTACTCACTCGATGTTGTACGGGATTAGTATGGAGTCGCAGTAATTTTGTTTCTTAATATACTTGTATAGGTTTCCATATGTTTCCTCAGGATTCATCAATATCATTTCTTCACTTATCCTTCGAGGATCCACGAAACCAACGTCATATATTGAGGATCTCCGACATTTTTGAATCTCCATTCTGCATGTGTTAAGCAATAAATAAAGCTCGCGTCAGCATAGATTGGAATTATTGTTTTCAAACTGTGAATTATAAGCAACAACAAAGTACTTACAGTGTCCAACAGGTGATCAAATCCACGTCCATGGCGTCGCGGTGGTACAGCTCATATATATCCTTAAACCTCAGCCAGACCCAATCATCGTCACCATTGTAGAAATCATGGTCCTTCACGCCTACTTTGATCATGCGCCATTTATTCCTTCTTGATTCTTCCAAGTACCACTCATGGAATCGGCGCATCTTCGTCTGTAGCTTGCTCTCCATTTCAGGAGGGACCATAGGCTCGCCAAGCTTAAACGGCCACTTCAACGTTGTGTTTATAGGCACCTCTTCTTCCCCCAGGACTTGCGCTTTGGATAGTCCAGTCTCGGCCATTACTCGTTGCACGTTAATCTCGTCCAGAGATGGCAATGGACCCAAGGGCCGCTGAGGTTGCTCGCCGAGCTGAGGAACCTTTTTGGATGGGCCCGCCTCCTTATCTGCAGCCTTCCGCTTCCTCCGAGATTTCAGTAATGAGCGGTCATAGTCTGTTACTATTACTTCCTTTTGTTGACCCTTGCTCAAATTACCGAGAAATGACTTGACGACAGTGGGATCAAGCTTCGGCTCCGGCTCCGGTTTTTTCCTCCACTCGGCCATTTGCCTCTTTGTGTCTGCTTTGACCGAGGCTTCGAGCTCCTCTAGAGTCTTCTCACCCGCTCTTTTCTCTGGTGCGGGCTTCTCTCTGGTTTTCCGCGCCTTCTTCCCTGGTGGAGTGGGGGCAGTGGCTTTAGTGCGGCATCCCCTCTTTGGCGGAGGGGGCGGAGACCTCCGCGGCGGAGGAGACGGAGACCTCTTCGGCGGAGGAGACGGGCTTGCATCAGGAGCTCCCGGAGAATCGTCATGATCCGGTGGATCTCTTGGAGACGGTGGAGGTGACGGAGGCTTGTTGGTAGCCGCAGGTGTACCGGGTATGACGACGTCTGCCTTGCTCCATAGAATGATGCAGTGAGAACACTGACCGAGTTTTGTTTCTCCGTCACCTCCGGGGATGTCAAGTTCCAAGTCTTCCCAGTTGGTGATGACTTGCTCCACCTCAACAGGTACGTAACCATGTGGAATGTCATTGCAGTGCCATTTTTGCCCTTCTTCCACACGTTTGGTCATACCGTATGCGACCTGATAATTTAGTAGTCACAAAGAAAGTTAGTAAATGAATGGTATTTACGGTGAAATGTATGCAGTACGAACTAAGGTCGCATACGTACCACCACAGCTAAGTTCTTCTGCCTGACGACAAGCTCGCACGCGGTCCGTTGAGTTATTTCATCCACGGGGTAACAGACCGCTTCGGCGGCCTGTGTGGAAGCGTGACTGCTTTGATATTGTTGTGGAGGGCTAATAAGGGCCGCATCTTGGAGAGGTGCATGCTCTGTGGAACCGGTCCCGCCTGTGGCTTGTTGTATCTGCAGCCATGCTACCTTCATCCGTCGCTCCATCTCTGACTCCATTTCTTGGAGCTTTAAGCCCTGGGCGGCAATCGTTTGCTCTAGGTCCCTCACCCTCTGCTCATATTCGGCCTTCTTCCTCGAACGGCTCCTATAGGTGGCGGCGTGCTCTTGGAAACCTTTCTTCCATGAGATGCTTGTGCCTACGCCACGCGTCCGTCCAGGATGCTCCTTGTTCCCTAAGGCATAGGTTAGCTCATCTCTGTCTCTATCAGCAACAAATTCTCCCCTCTCAGATGCCCTGAGGATATCGAGGAGACGCTGAGCTAGTTCTCGCAAGTCCTCGGGAAAAACTAAGGAGCCGTCGATTGGGCTTAGGGTGCCTCCATGACCATAGTACCAATGCTTGGTCCTTGTGGGCCAGTCATGTGTCGCTGGAGTGATGCCTCTAGCATATAGATCTTCTTCCATCTTTTCCCATTTAGCGATGCTTGCCTTGTAACCTCCCGAACCCATCTTATGAGAGTACTTGTTTGCGGCGTTTCCAGTGTTTCTAGCGCTAGCCGTTGCACCCTCTTCGGAGGTTTTGTACTCAAGGAATGTTTCCCACTCGTCATCAGTGATCTTCTTATACTTCTCAGGATCCGGGGCCTCTCCGGTTTTGAGAAATTGCGAGTACAACTTCTTCTTAAAATCCTGAAACAGAACTGCCATCTTCTTCATTGTCCAATCCCTCAGTTCTGCTTCATGAGTGCCAGGCCAGTCGAATATTGCCTTTAATTCCCTCCATAGCATCTCCTTCTCTGTATCGAGGAGCACATACTCCTCAGTGGGGTCCGTGGACTTCCATTTTCTGATACTAATGGGCACATTGTCCCGTACAATTACCCCGCATTGAGATACAAATTTCTTGGCCACTTTTGGGGGCTCAACTGGCTCCCCGTCATCCTCCACTCGAGTGATGTGCAACTTGACATCCTTCAGCTTCTTCGTGGTCGATCGTTTTGATTTCTTAGCTCGACTTGTAGAAGCAGAGGCGGCCTACACAAATTACATATATACGAGATGATATAGAGATGGTATACATAATTGACATGTACAATACAAATTTATGTTATCTATATACACACCTGACTAGACGAGGGCTCGTTACCGGCCCCTTCAATAGTGCTGCCCTGGACACGTTCGCCCTGGACATTGGCGGCCCCTTCAACATTTTCGGCCCTTGCAACATTGTCGCCCCGGATATTGTCGTCCCTTCCAATGATCCCCAACACATCATCCATGGACATTGGTTGGGTTACAATATTAAAAAAGTTGATTCGCAAAGAACGTGTCGTTGTCCTCTTGCATGGGTGGGACAGGGCTGTTGTTGTCCTCTTGCATGGGTGGGACGGGGTTGTTGTTGTCCGCCATCTATAGAATTAAAAATAATTGATAAGAAATATATACAAAGCATACATATTCCCAATATTTCTAACATTTTCGCTAAGGGGGTCGGTGCGTGAAAAACGGATTCGCCAAGGGGTTCGGGTGCGCGGTGTGAATTGATTCGCTAAGGGTTCGGGTACGCGACGCGAAGTGGTTTGTTAAGGGTTCGGGTGCGTGACGCGAACGAGTTCGCTAAGGGGGTCGGTGCGCGAAAAACGGATTCGCTAAGGGGTTCGGGTGCGCGGTGGGTTCGGGTACGCGATAGAATTTCCGATAATAAACATTTTCGATAGTATACATTATACAAACATATAACATTTCCAATATACATTTAAATGAAGCATAGAATTTCTGATATAAAATTTCCAATATACATTTAAATGAAGCACATATATTTCTAATATACATAGAATTTCCAATATACATTTAAATGAAGCATATATACATTTAAATGAAGCATAGAATTTCCGATATAAAATTTCCAATATTTAAATGTAAATATTTCAATATAATGCATTTCAATAAAATAAATTTCCAATACATATAAAGCATATATATTTCTAATATTTCCAATACAACGCATTTCCAATAAAATAAATTTCTAATATTTTCTAATATTTTCAATACATATGAAGCATATATATTTCTAATATTTCAATACAATGCATTTCCAATGTATGGGTTAGCGAATTCGCTAACCAAATGCGCATGGCCGAACACGTTCGCTAAGCAAATGTGCATGGCCGAACGTGTTCGGCCATGCAACGGGTACCTGCACACACAAACACGTACACACGGCACGAAGGCCGGCTCACAAACATGCACGCACAGCACGAAGGCCGGCTTCACAGAGGGCTCACCGTGACGGGCGGTGGGCGACGGCGGCGAGGGGACGAGGAGCGGCGCCGGCGCGGGGACGACGGGCGGCGCGGGGACGAGGGGCGCCGGCGCGGGGACGACGGGCGCGGGGACGACGACGGCGGCCGGGACGACGGGCGGCGGCGGCGTGGGCGCGGGGACCACGGGTGGCGGCGGCGTGGGCGCGGGGACGACGGGCGCGGGGACAACGGGTGCGGGGACGACGACGGCGGCGGGGACGACGGGCGGCGGCGGCGTGGGCGCGGGGACGACGATAGCGGCGGGGACCACGGGTGACCACGGCGTGGGCGCGGGGACCACGGGTGACCACGGCCGGGCGGCGGGGACGACGGGCGCGGGGACGACAACGGCGGCGGGGACGACGGGCGGCGGCGGCTAAGGAGACGAGGCGGCGGTTTCGATCTGTGAGATGAGGGCGAAGTGAGGGAGGGGAGAGAAGTCCCCGGCCTATATAGGTCCCCCGTCTTTAGCACCGGGTGCAGCCACGACCCGGTGCTAAAGGCCCTTTAGCACCGGGTGTGTACAGCACCCGGTGCTAAAGGCCCCCCCTTTAGCACCCGGTGCTAAAGGCCCTTTAGCACCGGGTCTTCTACACCCGGTGCTAAAGGCCATAACTGGCGCCAAACGAAAATTGGTGGGGGCCTTTAGCATCGGGTGCAGCCACGACCCGGTGCTAAAGGCCCTTTAGCACCGGGTCTATACAGCACCCGGTGCTAAAGGCCCCCCTTTAGCACCGGGTCTTCCCACCACCCGGGTGCTAAAGGCCGTAACTGGCGCCACACGAAAATTGGGGGCCTTTAGCACCGGATTTTAGATCAACCCGGTGCTAAAGGCCCCAAATTTTCGTTTGGCGCCAGTTTCCAAACCGGCATTTAGCACCGGGGGCTACTATTTGGGAATCTTATAAATATAGTTTTTAATATATAGTTATTAATACTTGTTTTAATTCAGTTATTAATACCTATTAAAAATATATATTAAATAAGAAAATCTTATAAATTACTAGAAAATCAATATAAAATGCTAGAAAATATTATAAATTAATAGAAAATCTTATAAATTACTAGAAAATCTTATAAATTACTAGAAAATCTTATAAATTACTAGAAAATCAATATAAAATGCTAGAAAATCTTATAAATTAATAGAAAATCTTATAAATTAATAGAAAATCTTATAAATTACTAGAAAATCTTATAAATTACTAAAAAATCAATATAAAATGCTAGAAAAATCTTATAAATTAATAGAAAATCTTATAAATTACTAGAAAATCTTATAAATTACTAGAAAATCTTATAAATTACTAGAAAATCTTATAAATTACTAGAAAATCTTATAAATTACTAGAAAATCAATATAAAATGCTAGAATTAATAAAAACAATCTTATAATCAATAGAAAATCTTAGAACATAGGTGGAACATAAATGCAAATATAGTCATTACAAATTGGGTGGAACATAGTGCAATTAAATTACATGGCATCATCGTTTACTCAGACACTAATAAACTTCCTCTTTACAAATGTTCCTTGATTGTGATCATGCCGTAGATACGGTGTCTCCTCCGCTGCTAACAGGATGCTTGGGTCATCAGCCACTGAGAATGGAGGCCGGCCATCGAGCATATCATAATCTTCATCCGCCTTGTCCTCAACTCCTACGATTTTTCTCTTTCCAGGAAGAACTATATGACGCTTTGGCTCGTCTTGTGATGGGTCGAATTGCTTACCCCCACCTTTCTTATCCGCCCCTTTCTTCGGTCTGCTAGCCATGTCCTTCACATAAAAAACTTGTGTGACAGCTTTGCCCAGGACGAACGGTTCGTCTAGAAAGCCAATCTTGTTTAGGTCCACTAACGTCATTCCATAGTCTGCTTCAACTTTAACACCTCCTCCAGTCAGCTTCACCCATTGGCACTTGAACAGTGGGATCTTCAAAGGTCCGTACTCTAGTTCCCATATCTCCTCTATGATTCCATAGTATGAGTTTGTATTGCCATTGGTGTCTCTCGCGTCGATCCGGACACCACTGTTTTGGTTGGTGCTTTTCTTGTCCTGGGCTCTTGTGTAAAATGTATACCCATTGATGTCGTATCCTTGGAATGTCAAGATCGTGCTCGATGGACCTCTAGCTACAAAAGCTAGCTGCGCATCAATGCCCTCGACACCCATAAGATGTCTTCGCAACCAATCGGTGAAAGTACTATTGTATAGACGCTGAATGAAGGCCGCAGACTTTGTTGAGTTTTCGTCCCTGAGAATCTGCATGTGCTCCTCGATGTACGGAGCAACTAAGGTTGATTGTTGCAAAACTGTGAGGTGCGCTTTACGAAATGTCTCAACGTCCTTGATCACCATCAATCTTCTCCCTAGTGTGCCCTTTCCACCAAGTCTCCCCTCGTGATGGGATTCGGGCACACCAATCGGCATAAGATCGTCGACAAAGTCAACACAGAATTCAATGACCTCCTCTGTTTCGTATCCCTTAGCAATGCATCCTTCTGGACGAGAACGATTACGGACATACTTCTTTAGGACAGCGAAGAACCTCTCAAATGGGAACATGTTGTGTAGAAATACTGGGCCCAATATACGAATCTCTTTGACGAGGTGAACCAATAGATGTGTCACGATATTGAAGAAGGATGGTGGAAATATCATCTCAAAGCTGACAAGACATTGCACCACGTCGTTCTGTAGCTGATCTAAATGGTCTGGATTGATCACCTTCTGAGAAATTGCATTGAGGAATGCACATAGCTTCACAATGGCTTTCCGCACATTAACTGGTAGCACACCCCTGAGTATGACGGGAAACAGCTGTGTCATCAACACATGGCAGTCGTGAGACTTCAGGTTTGTGAACTTCTTCTCTATCATATTTATTATTCCCTTAATATTGGAGGAGTAGCCAGACGGAACCTTGATACTGTTCAAGCATTCAAACATGCATGCCTTCTCTTCTTTGCTAAGAGTGAAGCTGGCAGGATGCAAGTACTGGCGTCCTTTGTCTCTCTTTTCTGGATGTAGATCAGTCCGTTGCTTCAATTGTTTCAGATCCTGACGTGCTTCCAGTGTATCTTTTGGCTTCCCATAAGTACCCAGGAAGCTTATCAAGTTCACGCAAAGATTCTTCGTCAGATGCATCACATCAATCGCGTTATGGACCTCTAAACGTTGCCAATAAGGTAGCTCCCAAAAGATAGACTTCTTCTTCCACATCGCGGCACGACCATCCTCGCCCGTCGGAGCAGCCTGGCTTCCGTCTCCCTTGCCAAACACCACGTGTAGGTCCTTCACCATATCAAATACCTCTTCTCCACTCCGGTGTCTCGGCTTTGTACGGCGGTCAGCATTCCCGCCAAAATGCGCACATTTCTTTCGTAGCTCATGCTTCGCCGGAAGGAATCGACGGTGACCCATGTACACAACTTTACGACAATGTTTCAAATACATGCTTTCGGTTTCCTCTAAACAGTGAGTGCATGCTTTATATCCTTTGTTTGATTGTCCTGATAGGTTACTTAGTGCAGGCCAGTCGTTGATGCTTATGAAAAGCAGTGCTCGAAGGTCAAACTGCTCCTGCTTGTCCTCATCCCACATGCTAACACCTTCATTCTTCCACAGCTGCAAAAGTTCGTCAACCAATGGTCTTAGGTACACATCAATGTCGTTGCCAGGTTGCTTTGGGCCTTCGATGAGCACTGGCATCATAATGAACTTCCGCTTCATGCAGAGCCAGGGGGTAGGTTGTATATACAAACAGTCACGGGCCAAGTGCTATGACTACTGCTCATTTCACCAAAAGGGTTCATGCCATCGGTACTTAAACCAAGCCTAACATTCCTCGCATCAGCATCAAACTCTGGGAATGCTCTGTCGATGTTCCTCCACTGGGATCCATCGGCGGGGTGTCTCAACATGCCATCCTGCTTACGTTCTTCTTTGTGCCAGCGCATCAGTTTGGCATGGTCTTTGTTCCTGAACAAACGCTTCAGACGGGGTATCAGAGGGAAATACCACATCACCTTCGCAGGGATTTTTTTCTTAGAACGCTCTCCCCCAACATCACCAGGGTCGTCCCGCCTGATCTTGTATCGTGCGCAGGTGCAAACCGGACAACGATCCAAGTATTCGTACTGTCCGCGATAGAGGATACAGTCATTAGGACACGCATGTATCTTCTGCACCTCCAAACCGAGAGGGCAAACAACACGTTTTGCTTGATACGTCGTCGATGACAATTTGTTACCCTCTGGAAGAATCTTCTTTACGAGTTTCAGTAGCTCCTCGAAACCCTTATCAGTAACACCATTTGCTGCCTTCCACTTCAGAAGTTCAAGTGTGCTACCCAACTTCTTTAGCCCCTCTTTGCAATCTGGGTACAGGTCAGTCTTGTGGTCCTGCAACATGCGCTGTATCGTTTTCAGTTCCTTATCATTGCCGCACTCTTTCTCGGCATCACGCAACATTTGCCCGAGTCCATCAGTAGGTTCATTTTCCTGAGCAACATCTTCCTGAGCATCGCCTTCCCGAGCAACATCTTCCTCATCGGCATCACCCATTACAGCATATGCAAAGGAACCGTAGTATTGAGCCAATAACGGAATGTCGTCATCGGCCTCGTCTTCTTCATCTTCATCCATTAGAATTCCTCTTTCACCGTGCTTCGTCCAAACAGAATAATTCCTCATGAAACCGTGCCTCATCAAATGCACCTGAAGACAACCTCTTTGTTTGTACGATTGTATATTTTTACAATGGGTGCATGGGCAGAACATGAAACCGGACGGCGTCCTGTTAGCCTCGGCGGCATCGAGAAACATCCTAAGGCCATCACGGAACGCCTGAGCGTGGGGGTCCCCGTACATCCATTGTCTATTCATCTGCATTATTAACAAATAACAAATATACAATACAATTTAAAGATAAAAAATTTAATATATAAATAAATACAAATTATAATATATATTCCATTATATAAATAAATTTCTAAAACTACATTACTATATTCATTAAATAAATAAATATACCTTCCGTTAAATAAATAAATAACTATTCTACCTTTTAATAAATAACTAATAATATATATTTCATTAAATTAATAAATAACTATTCCAACTTTTAATAAATAAACCTCTCTAATAAATAAAATACATAAGCCTTATAACTATTCACAAGTCATACAAAACAAAATACTAACTAGCTTGCCTTCTCTCTCCATTTAAAACACAACATGAACACTCTCTCCACCATGAACTCAAGCTCTCTCCTCTCTCTCCTCCAAGAACACAAGCTCTCTCTAGCTAGCTTTACTTTGATTCACAAATCCCTCTATTTCTAAATCATAGAAGGATTACAAGCTAAATAAAACATTAGAGAATGAAAGAGTGTACATTGTAGTGCTCCTTAGATGGGTAGAATCTTCACAAATTTTGAAAAAAATTTGGGCAGCACCTCCCCTCCCACGGCCGAGCAGCATGAACACAACGCCTAAGTGTTCAGCTGGCTCGGCCGGGGGAGGAAGAAGGTGCTATATACAAAAGACATTAGCACCGGGTCGTGGCAAGACCCGGTGCTAATGTGCACCGGGTGCAGCCAGCAACCGGTGCGAAATGGCCTCAGCACATTAGCACCGGTTGCTGGCTGCTCCCGGTGCTAAAGGGGGCGCATTAGCACCGGGTCTTGCCACGACCCGGTGCTAATGTCTTCGCCCTGACACATCTTCGCGCCGCCCTCGCTCCTAGGCGTTGGACCCGGTGCTGAAGCCCCATCAGCACCGGGTCCAAAAATGGCCGAAGCGGAGGAGGCGGGCGGATGTGAAGCATTCTGGTAGTGCCATGAGCCCGGCGGGAGATCGCACGGCGAGGCCGCGGCCGGGGAGCACGAGGAGTTGCCGGTGGAGGGAGGGAGGCAATGCCACTGTGGCTGAGCGTCCGTGAACGCGGAGATGAACACCTGCTGCGCGTCGAAGGCCCAGGCGAACGCGACGAAGACGGCCTTGAGCAGCTGCAGGGCGCCACCAGGGCGCCGACGTACATCTCCATCACGTCATCGATGGATGGCTCCTTCGCCGGCGCGGCCTCCGGGCTGCCTGTTAGGAGTGGGGCAGTAGCCGCATCCGCCATTGAGATGGCTGTGTGTGCTCGTGCGATTATCTCTGCGGAACACTGCTACTGCTAGAGTGCTAGGAGGAGACGAGGATACATTATTAGAGGCACTGTTTAGGGCTTGTTGGGCTTGGGCACATTACAATGACATGATATGACATGACATAATCTGACATCCAACGACCCAACCAATCGGAGATCCAATCCGACGAGCATACCAAATTCTACCCTAAAGTTCACTATGTAAAAAGAACATTCTCGTCACATCAAAATGTTATAGCATGCATGAAGTACTAAATGTAGATAAAATCAAAAACTAATTGTACAGTTTTGTTGTACTCTATGAGACGAATATTTTGAGCCTAATTAATCAATTTTTAGACAATTTTTCATACATATAAACGAAATGCTACAGTGACCGCAATACTCCCAAATTTGGGAGGCCAAATTTGACATCTAAACAAGGCCGAAAATAGTCTCCGTCTCTACGAGCTGTTCTTTATGCTCGTTTTTCTTAGGCCGGGAGATCCCAAATTCCATCCCAAAAGTTTCTAAATTAGGGAGACCAAACGTGACATTTTACCACTGTAGCACCACTGTAGCATTTCGTTTGTATTTGTGAAAAATTGTCTAAATATTGATTAATTAGGCTCAATATGTTCGTCTCGCAGAGTACAACAAAACTGTGCAATTAGTTTTTGATTTCATCTATATTTAGTACTTCATACATATGCCGACATTTTGACGTGATGAGAATCGTCTTTTTCATATTGGAATTTAGGGTGGAATCTCAGAACTAACAAGGCCTAGGTCCTGTGTACTTCTCTCCTACAGTATGCCCATTAAGTGTTTTTCAGATGGGATCCCATGCCCATTTTGTGTTTTTAAAGGGCTCCACTGGACCACTACGGTGACTATACGGTTATATTACCTGCTTCTTAAGAGATAATATATCACCTATAATTATCGTTTTAGAGATCACGGTGCAACTGATCTCCCGGATTTTAATTTGCTTCGATCCTGCAACTGAAATCAGATCAGCTGGAACAAGAACGTACTGCTTTTTTAGTTTTCTAACGTGATAGCTTGCTTGCTCTGGTAGAGTCAGGTTGGAATAAAAAAAACAGAAGATGTAGGTGATTTTTTCTATCATATTATAATAATAATATAACATCCTATTAAATATTTTGGTAAGAGACGACCATTGATTTTTCAAAAAAAAAACAGTACAGGTACATATGCTCACACATGCACACACATTCACCCATATAAACTATGCAAATCCCTAACTTGTAGGAGATAATATATCACTCACAATTATTATTTTAGAGACCACAGTGCAAGGGATCTCCCGGATTGTAATTTGCTCCAATCCTGCAACTGAAATCAGATCTACTAGAACATGAACGTACTGTTTTTTTGTTTTATAGCGTGATAGCCTGCTTGCTCTGGTAGAGTGGCGTTAGAATAAAAAAAAAGAGAAGACGTAGGTGTTTTTCTATTATATTATAACGTGACATCCTATCCTATGTACATATTTTGGTAAGAGATCACTGATATCAAGTTTTGCTCCAACCATGCATTATGCTTTTCTCATTCTCCAAGTGACATGCTTTGGTTGCGCTGACATGTTCGTTTGGCTTATCAGCACCAGCTAGCAGTATTTTTCTCTCAGTACAAATCAGCACCAGCCATCTGTCACCAACGAGCCAGCTGTATTTTTCTCTCAGCAAAAGGTCTAACTTATACTCTCAAGTTTCAACTAGCATATACCAGTCTGATTTTCAATTACAAACTACAAAACCAAACAAATGGGACCATCCAACTATCGAAACCGGATATATTTGCTCCTTTAGGCTATTTCAAAGGTGGTTTTACATTTTCTAAATTTTTTAAAAGTCTATTTAACCTATAAATTCCATAGGTAATTCATTGTAAATTAAAAAAATTGTGAAACAAGTACCAAAGCCTTTTAAAATAATGTGACATATTTATTTGTGCTCTTTTGGAGTTACTTGAATACTATTTAGTGGACTACAGGTATATAGAAGATTGGGAAGACGACACCAACCTCACATGTGAGCATATGGCAAGCTCCACCACATATAGATCCTATTTCGGCATTGCATGCTGGCTAGCATTTTGCTTCTTATTGATTGAACATAAATATAAAATAGAATGCATAATGGCAATTCAAATAAATAATATGCATGACTATAGGCAATAAATAAAACACTATAAACATGCACAAATAACATCCAAATAGCTCTAGGATGGAGCATGAACAGATAGGTTACATTATAGAACATTTTGATACTAGTTTCTTATTTTTTCTGTTTTGAAAATTAGTTATAACATGTTTAGATTAATTTTTTTAGAAAATAGATAACCATATTTGAAATCACCGACACAGGCCAAACATGCCTGGTTTCAACAATTGAATGGGCCTCAATATTCGGTTTTGTAGTCTGAGGTTGAAAATGACTATCTTGCTAGTTAGAGCAGCCCCAACCCATAGTGTCCATAAATAGTGTCTATGATGCCATGTTAGCAAGACACCATTTAAGAAACTATATTCCTTAACCCATGTTTTCTTGATGTGGTTACTTGATAAATTTATTCTCTCTCTTCTCTACCAATCATATTTGTTCTTTACCTTTCATGAAGACACACTACCTGATAGAACCTACTCGGGTTTGTTCCTGATCTTTCGATGAGAGTGGGAGATGACTCGATTTGAGGAGGATCGACGTTGTGCTGCCCGATTACAACACCACAAGGGCTATGCTGCGCCTTAGCAACAGTTACACCGCCTCCGATTTGTGTTGTTCTTGCTGTGCCAAGAACAACCTTTAATCTGCAAGCAAATCGAAGAACAAGCAAGAACAACTGGACAAGCAAACAACACACAGACCTTGCCCAAAAGGATAAATCAGATTCACATAAGTTTGGGGTTCTGAATCAAGCAAACGGGTGGTCTAATCAAATCAAGCAAACGGGTGGTCTAATCGACACACGCATTCACCAGGAAGTAGCTGAAGCTAAACTTACAATCATACAAAACCCAACATTCTCCTGGCGGCTGAAGCATGCATTTATACATGGGAGACAGCCAGGAGGCGTGGGAGGGTGCAAACCCTAACATAGAATGGGCCCCTAGTGGTCTGGACGAGATATAAATGACTCAGCCCATGTCTGATAGGCCAAACGTTATTTTGAAAACTGCTCTTAGCTCTGGTGGAAATTCGTCATGATTTTGGATCCATCTGAAAGTAGACTTCAAGAGCTTTCCAGCAAGTACTCATGGGCCTCAAACAACCATCGGAGATAGGAGTTATGGCCTTCCTAAGTTGTCCCTGCTTGGTGGTCCGAACTGGCCGGTCCGAACTGGCTGGTTCGAACTTGCTTCATTGTCTTGGTTGCTCTCCCTTCAATTTTGTTCGTGTCCCAAGTTCTTAAGCATAAGAAAATTATCACACTTGTTTAGTAGTACCCCATTCACGTAAAAACTTGTTTGGACAACAAGAAACGACTTTACCTGATAATTAAGTTGTCGTGCTCGAGCTCGAGTCAATGGGCCTTGCTGAGCAATAGGTATGGTTGTATCAATGGTAGGGATGTCCTCACCACTACCCTCTTCCAATGCAAAATTTTACATAGTATATGTTCTCGTGTAGAAACTGGGTTTCATGTAAGACCCAGTTTTCTTCTATTTTTCTTCTTTCTTTTATTTAATATTATGTCATATAAGCTAAAAGTCATGTGTGACAACCTATTTAATACTATAGAAACTATTTTAAGTGGAGGGTTGAGATTGCCCTTATAGATTTTAGGGTGTACATTGGACCTTTTCCTCTCTCTTTTATTTATGTAATAACGTAGCATTCATCGTGACTAGTGCATAAATCAAACTTCGGAAGAAGGTGATGAGCTGGACTTTCACGACAGCCCCAGGTGCGTTGCACCCAGCTCTATCTGGGACGATGCACACCAGAGAGCGAGACAGCTGGAGCTTCGCGCCGACTGCTAGCTAGGCCCGCTGAGCAGCTGCCTCGAACACGTACCGGATCTTGTAGCTGCTGATCAGAGCAGTGACAACCGAGTAGGATGACGTCGATAGAATTAAATAAGCTATCATTTAGAATAAAAAATAATATGTCAAGTGATTAACCGAAGAAGGAGAAGAAAAATCAGATCTTACAAGAGACATGATGTCTACGTAACATCTAAGATAAAAATGTGAGATGACTATTATTAAATTGAAACGTGAAAGAATGATGTTTGTATAGTGTCTACTACTAGGTTTTTAATAATGTGGAGGCTATGAAAACTATGTCCAGTATCTTGGGTTGGGACTGCCCACTCGATAATTGTAGTGGTCTTATCGAGTTCCTCATTAACGGGTTCTAACTAGATAGGAGGCCATTTAATTTAGCTGGTTTGTTTGTATCTCGTTTTTAAAACTTTAGCACGTAAAGTTTAACTGGTGTAGTATCTAAACAGAACCTATGTCCCCACTTCTCCACATCAAAGGCCCTCTAACCATATTTCACTTCATGTTTTTCTACGCACTACAACTGATTCCCTTCCATCCACCTCTATTTTATGAATTGGTTGTCACTCATAAGAAACAAACACTATAGTTTGCGACGGTTTTAGTTTCATCCTGTATATTTGTATGGCTATATTTATAATGAGTAGATTTTGAATCACATATTTGTAATGGTCATATTTGAACATCCATATTTCCGACACCTATATCTTGCGCTATGTTCCAATGGCTATATTTTTTTGATATATTTATTTATTTTATTTCCATTGTGCTATTGATTGTGTAGTTTTTATTGATCGTGTAGACATGTATTGATTGCGTATTTTTCATTTTCTTGATTGTGTAGTTCTTATTTTCCTTTCAACGTGCTATGCATTTTCTTTAAATAATGTACATGAACTCTATGTTTCCTTCATCGTGTACGGAGTACTATTTTCTTAATAATCATTGAGTTGTATGCATCAGCAACCTAACCTTTGCAAAAAACAATAGAAGCATAAGTCCAATTGAAATTTTATTGGCAAAGCTCCTAGAGAAAACTCTAGGTTGAATCTAAGAGGAGCTCTACCAAATAGTTTTTGAAGAGCCATTCTCTATAGAGTAATTTTCTGAAATAAATCAGAGGGCTGGTAGCCGGAAAAATTAGCTTCTTCTGATTTATTCCTCATACTAGATCGCCTTTTTCGTAAAGTTTTATCATAAAATAAAAAAATTGAAACGAACCCCCGGATCTCTCTCTCGCTCGCTCAGTTGCTCTGCGGCTTCAGCCTTCAAGGCTTTCAACACGAGTGTTAAGTATTGGACTTGGCTGGGCCTCTTCTCCCTCGACACGCCCGTAGTGGTGAATTGCATGGCCCGTTATCCGTCAGGCCCAGCTGCAACGGACCAGCAGCCCTGCCCATCCGACAAGAGAATCCCAGCGGGAGGGGGACAGAGAGGAGAGGCAGCGCTGCCGCCGCCGCCACCGCTCTGCTACACTACAGCGCTTCAAGCCCTAAACCCTAGCGACTCCGTCATGGCCGCCGCCGCGCAGGCCGTATCAGCGCCGCCGTCCGCCGCCGCCCCGAACCCCGGCAAGCGCAAGACGCGGTCCAAGGGCAAGGGCAACAAGAACAAGGCGAAGAAGAAGCTCGCGCGCTCCGACCAGGATGACTCCGCCCGCCGCCGCCGGAACAAGCCCAGCGCCAAGTTCCTCAAGCTGCTCCGGAAGCGGGCCCGCGACTACAACTCCGACGATGACGAAGAGGAGGACGGCCGGCAGCCGAGTCCACGCCGCCGCCGCCGTGACGACGACGAGGGGGAAGAGGAGGAGGAGGAGGAGGCAGCCCTCTCCCACTCCGACCAGGAGGAGGACGAGGAAGAAGAGGGTGTCTCCACCTCTGCCGTCACCAGGTTCGAGCAAGGCTGCAGGGCGTTCCGCGTCGCCTTTCTCAAGATCATGGCCAAGAAGCTCCCTGACGACCCCTTGGTAATTCCTTCAGCATAGGCTGCTGCATTTCTTCCTTTCGTGATTCTTCTACTGACGCATATGAGCGAGCAACAAAACAGAAAGGGAAGAAAACGAAATGTTAAAGAGTCTCTGATGACGCGTTCCTTCCTGTGTAGGGTCCAATTCTGTCAGCGCACAAGAAATTGGTGGCCGCCAAGTTGGCAGAAGAGGTGGAGGGGCACAAGCCCAAGGGGGAGGCTCGAAAGGAGAAGCGAGTGGTATGTCTCTCACCTCCTTGCTCTTTAGGTGTGTACTCTCATGGAAATGTAATTACTTTAAGCCATTAATTTGCTGTGGTTTGGTGGAAAAAAGGCAGCAGAGAAGGGCCATGTCATACCTAAAGACCACTTGGACAGCAAAGAGAAGGAACTTATCAAGGTTGCTACCAAGGGGGGTAATGCACTGTTTTAATATCATGTCGTTTTGCCTCTCTGGCTATAAATTTCACCAAAATCACTCTGTTGCTCACTGTTATATCTTTTTTTCCATGAATTATCCGGCTGCTGGTGACTCAGTTGTCAGGCTGTTTAACGCGGTAAGCACACCTATCTTATCTGAACCTCAGTACATGTAGCTCTGTGGTGTTCACCAATTATACGAAAGTAATATTCTAGGTGTTAGGACAGAGAACCCTCTATTTATTTCTGAACCATTTGCTTTGCTCAAGTCTAATCTTGGTTTCCTTAATTGATTTGGGTGTTAGAACAGGGAACCCTCTATTTCTTCCTTAATTATCTAAAAATAGGTAATATTCGAAGTCTTAGAACAGAGAACACTCCATTTCTTTCTGAAGCACAACATTTTTGACCACTCCATGTTTGTTCAACATATATCATTGTTTGTTCTAATGTCCAAATGTGGCTTCACTTACGCACTAGATGACTGGGTAACAATCTATATGCATGCGAATATGTTTTGCACTGATGGATTGATTGTATCTATATGCATGCGAATATGTTTTGCACTGATGGATTGATTGTTATGGGAATTGTCTTTTCTTTTCAGGTGAGCAAGGCACAGAAGCCTCGGAAAGATTTGAACCCATCAAGGACTAAAGATGCCAAAGGTATATTTTCACCTTCTCATGCTAGTTCTGTAGCTGTTCTGCCCATGCTATTTTTGGACCCTGTGAATTATTTTGTTCATTGTTGTATTTTTCATATGCTAAAACTAATTTTTTCCGGGCCATTCGAGAGTTATGCATTGGCTAGTTTTTACCTTCTTATTGTTTTTTAGTTATTTTTGTTTATTACTCATAATTAATTTTGTTATGTTTTTACTTTTTAATTAAACAAGATTAGTGTCCATCATGAATAGTTACTCCAAACACTTGCTAGAGTGTGACTTTGTTTACTAGAACATCCTGTATGACTAGTAGAATAGTGGTGCCCGGACTGCTTTTTTTTTCTATATTCTGGTTAGACATACCAAACTGATCAGCAAGAGCATGCCAATCAGTATTAATTGATGGTATTATCACTGGGTTAGCCAAGCCTGAAAACAATTAACTGTTATTGTGCTCTATGTACCCAACCGACAGCGCTCGGCATATGGGTCATACGTTTCCCGGTTGAGTTATTAAAGAGTGAGGTGGTCCACATTTGAGTAAGTCCTTATCTAATTAGGTCTTATGTGGAAGTCCAAATCTTGAGCAGTGTATGACTCTATTAGCTGGACATAAAAACCACAACTATCGATGGTCCACTGAATATGGTCTCTTGATTTATGATTGTATAAATGAAAGAAGACGCACACTTGTTTGATATTTTGCTCAAGAACATACAAATTAAGAGGTGCAGACAATGGCAGCACATGCTGCCCTTCATTGCAGCACGAGACCATATTATATTAAACTTATGATGCACTTTTCATGTTTATTTTTATGCATTTCATTTTGAGATACGCCTTCTACTCTACAGTATATCCAAATATTCTGAGATTTCCTGATAACCTTGGCAGTTTTAGCAAAAGAAACGAAAAACACCTTCCTTGCTGAACTGGAGATGCCATCACGTCAAGATAAAAAGAGCCAGCCACCTTCAAAATTCCCTAAGGTACCAACTGCTAATTGTTTCTTGGGTGTCTCCTTATGCTCATAATATGCCATTGATGTCTCAAGGACCACATGCCATCCTTAGTGAGTGGCATAACTGTAGAACATGCATTTATTCCTTGGAAGTAGGCATTTTTTTTATATTCTCTTTACTTAAAAATCACTTTCCTAGCTTGGAACTTTATATGTTTCTGACGATAGTATGAACTTTTGTATCTTCAAAGTTAAGTTAGTGCAACTCAGGGGCATATCTGAAGCACTTTTGTTTTTTACTTGGCATATATGCTAAATTTGATACATTTGTTTCTAAATTGACAACATAGTGACTGCACAAGTAAAAAATCACATGGTGTTTATTAGAGGGACAATACCAGTCACCACTGCTTTCTGCAGTTACATGTATAGGATGATGCTTGGGGAAATATTTCATACTATAACTTGACATAAAATTTCAAGCAATGGCTATACCCATTATTCATTTGAGTTTCAAAGCCAGGTATTGTGAAAACACATGTACAAATATGCACTCCCTCCTCTGTTGAAGCTTGGGTTGTTGAGATGAGGGGTTTTGCCATGTGGCTTATGGATATCAGGAGATTTTAAGTAGCAATACTTGTACCAAACACAGCCTCTCTGTAAGGTATATAAGCTACCCATAGTTATTAAGCTGGATCTTTTTTCAAGCTAGCTAACCTGCCAGTCCATTGTTTGGGGCAGTTCATTGCAACAAGGTAACCCACACATGATCAATTTTCCAAAAGGTGGCTAGTTAGGTGTTGGGCACGCTCAGTTTTTGCTTATGCTTAAATAGGCAAACGGGATAGGATGGGCTGACTAGATCTGGCAACCATGACCATTGTAGGAGGAATATGCATTCTCTCTCTGACAAAGGTAACATATGTCTAATGTTCCCTTTGACCTTTGTGCTAGACTGCTAGTCTGCTGCCTAGCAACCCTAGGTATTACCCCGATAGGCAGTACCCAGTTACCCACTGTCGGTCTAAGGTGTTTTAGATCACTGCACTTTACCAAACCAAAATGGTCACACACACAGTTCAACCTCAGATTTAACAATCTTTCAGTAAGCAGACTAATTATGGTTTAAGAAACTGTAGGTAGGTTGGTTTGTTTGGAAATGGTTTGCTATTCAAAACATAATCTAAAGATTTGGTGTTATCATGCCACATGACAAGAATGATATGGCGGGACAGGAATTGGAAAATAGTGCCCTAGGGTTTTCTTATTATCAAGAATTATAAAGGTTGGACAAATATTTTGCTTTCAGAAATTAAAGAGTCATGCGATGTGTAGTAACTCTTAGCCTAATAGCTGTCTAATCAAATGTCAGAATAAAACTTAGCTAATGCAATGCTTGGTTGTAACTTGTGAGTGATTCTTAATACCTGGACCTCACTGTGGCCTGTAATTTCTCATAATTGATCTGCCTTTTCTAGCGCACTGGCAAAGATGAAGATGAGCCAGCATGGGCACCTCTGCGTGACACATACATGCTTGGTTCTAAATTAAAGGATTGGGATAAAATGAAGGTAATGCCTTGCCATTTATATGTACACATTTGTTCCTTTGGCATCATTGCAATACTAGTAGATCTAACCGACTTCTTTTATTTCAGGATTCTGCTGAGACAAGTGAGCAATCAAAGGTTCCTTTAGGCAACTCTTCAGACGAGGAATAGGAATACAATATGTTTAGTTGGAAGCCATATTAGAGATTGATTCTGTTTCTGTATTACGTGCTCAGTGCTTGTAAAGCGGATATGGGTTCTGGATATTCAAACTATCAAGTTCACACCCCTCTCCTTTTTTCTGGGTTTTTTTCATTGTATTGCCTTGGCTCTAAATATATAATATATGAATGTGGTATTAACCCGCCCTTGGTGATATCGCTTTGCATCTGATAGATGCATTTGGTTGGAGGTTTGGGATGGTTGGATTGGTGGTCGCATTCAACAGTCTATTGGATATGCCTGTTGCGCAATGTTGGTTTTGAGGTCGACCGCACGGGAGCCTACCATGCGGTCGATGGGAGGAGGAAGAAGGGGAGATGGGAGGAGGAAGAAGAGGAGAGGAAGAAGAGGTTAGTGTTCGGGGTTGGGGTTGCCGGGGTTGGGGGAGGAACTCTGGCTGTAGAAGGAGGGTCGGGGGCGGCGGAGCCCCGACGGCGGTTGCAGGCGGTGGAGGACAGCAGGTGGGGAGGGCCGGCGGCGGAGGACAGCAGGTGGGGAGGGCCGGCGGCGGGGGCGATGGCCGGAGTGGTTAGGAAGGGCGGGGCCGCGTGCGGTGGGCGGGAGGAGGTGGGGCGCGGACGAGGGGAGACGGGCGGGGCGGAGGACGGCCGGCGGCAGGAGCAGGAGGAGGCGGGCGGGCTGGAGGTAGGTGTCGACCCTCCCGTGCGGTCTACCGCAAACTAAACCGCCCCTGCCTGTTGAGCCACCTGTGAAAAAACGGGGGTGTCTAAAAGTCGTTTTTTAGTGTGCTCTGTTTTTTTGGAAACGTTTTTTAGTGTGCTCTGTGATCCGAAAAACTTAACTTTGACGACTTCTTGGGAATCATTCATCGATAAAGAAGAAATGTCTAAGTGGCGTTGATGAGGACATGTAATAAAATGACAGCAAGGGCTAGAACAGAAATTGAAAACTCAAATATTTGTTTAATTTGTCTATGGCAGTTTGAATGTAAATAAATTTATTATCGAAGAGAGGTCTAAGACTATCTACACCGGTGTTCGGGAAACGATACGGGCGCCCGTACGTTTTATCGTAAAAACGTCCGCAGCGGGAACGCCATCCCGCACGCCCCGCCCCGCGCCCCGTCCCGGATACGTCAATCCTGGTAGGGTAGCGAGCGTGCGGGACGTGCCATTGTGGCATGGGATCCAAACGCCCACGGCCTCGGCGCGCCGTCCCAACCGCCCGGCCGGCAGGGCGAAGGAGCTCCATTGCCGTCATCGAGCCGTCGCCCACCGCTGGCTGCCGCCGTCGTTGATGCCAAGCTCGGGGCCCGCACACACCGCGCAGGAGGCGGCGGTGGAGGGGCCGCCCGTGGCCTGCTGCCCGCCGGCCTCTCGACTCCGGCCCACGCAGCCGCCGCCTCGCTTGGCCGGCCGCCGCGCTGGCGCCCCCCACCGCGCCGCCCGCCGCGCTGCCCCCGCGCCGTCCCTGCGTTGGGCACCACAGCCCCGCCACGCGCCGCGGCCCCGCACCGACCCACCGCGCTGCCCCCGCCGTGCCCATGCGCCGCTCGGCATGCCGCCCGCCGCCGCTATCCCTGCTACTGCTGCGGGAGAGGGGAGGGAGCGGGGCAGCAGTGGGGAGAGGGCAGGGGAGCGGGAGGGCAGGCGGCGGCGGTAGGGGAGTGAAGAGGGCGGTGGAGGGAGTGGAGGGGGCGGGGGAGATAGGGAGAGATAGAAGGGAGTGGAGGGGGCCGGCCGGCCGGGGGAGATTGGGAGAGAGAGAGGAGTGAGTGGAGGGGAGATGAGAGATGGGGAGAGAGAGGAGGAAGTGAGACAAAAAAATATGATTGGTGGTCTCGCATCCGGTAGTTGGTATAGAGTACAAGTAGGAGATGACAGGTGCGGAAGAACTGAATTTAGATGAGAACATATTGATGACTATGACGAAATATTCTCTTTAGGAGATTGATTTAGAGTACGACAGGTGTGGACAGTCTAAGTGGCTTGTGGAGCAGGACATGCAAGAAAATGACAGTAAGGGATAGAACAGAAATTGAAAAGTCTAATATTTGTTTAATTTGTCTATGGCTGTTTGAATGTAAGTAAATTAATTATCGTTTGTAATGACAGTCGTTGTAATGTTCTTAGTCTCTGACATCCGGCGCTATGTGGTGGCTGGGTGCCGTGGTGGACGCTGGGGCAGTAGTAAGCCTAATCGTTTGAACACCACGGCGCTATGTGGAGGCTCGTTTGCTTTAGAAAATCGCTGAGCCTCCCATGCATGCTTGGCTAGTAGTTTCAGTCTTTTGTCAGAGCAGGGCAGCAGGCATTCGCGACCTTTGCAAGTAACTCTGACAGCTTGCAAGGCTCCCATTTCGCGTGATGTGGACTTGAGATGCAAACATGGTGGTTGAAGCTATCGGACACGATGAAGCGTTGGGCCTTGGGCCTGCCTTCATGGACTCATGGTGCACATGGAGAATGGATGCGGCGTGGTGTTCGGCCGCCGAGGAACAGAGGAAGCGCAGGTGACGGCAGCTGTGCGGGTTACCGCCCTTGAATATTTAACTGTTCAATATTTTAATATGGTAGATGAATCAAAATATCTATGATGGGATGATCGCTTGGCATCTTCTTCTCCTCTCACTTCTTTGTCTCTGTTTAGACTTTAGAGGAAGAAGACCCGTCTCTTCTCTCATCTCTATCACTGATGTTCGGGTACTAAAATAGTACTAACTGTTGCCCCGCCCGAATTAGTAGATTTGCAATCTAGTGCATTAGCAATACAGCTTGGAGCATCAATAGAGTTTTTGTTTTCGTGTGGATAGATGGATGTAGCTTTCGAGGTGCCCATGCTGCTAGAGTGTGTGCTCAAGGACGAATTTGTTCCTCTTGCTCTGGGTGAAAAAGGGCAGGAACTAGGTTATCGTACGTCATTCTACCTCTCACTCAAAATCTTGGATACAAGGTTTCAATTCTATCAACTACGCATGCAAATTCTAGAAAAGATAAATACGAAAAGTTGTGCAAGAAGTAATATAGAATATAAAAAGTAGAGAAAGTAAACTCTGGCATCATAATGTATTTTGAGGTATCCGAAAGCAATGTTTTCACCTAGTACTAATTAGGGGTGGACATTCAGGTTACCGGAAAAGTTCAGGTCGGATTTTTTGGGTTTTCAAAAGTTTGGGTTCTGAAAATTGAAACCCAAAATTTATTCATAATAATCAGGGTCGGGTTTTTTGGGGTTTTGATAAATTCAGGTTCGAGTAACCTAATCTATCTCATTACAACAAAGTGAAACAAAATTTTAGTAAGATTTGAGAGACCTAACATCATTTAAGTCTAAAAATTACACAATGATGTATCTATAAACCGTAAAAAAAGATCATACTAACATAAAACAATAGTGTTTTAACATAAGAGGAAAAGAAGTAAAAAGATAAGACCTTTTGAATTGTCTTATGAGTTACAATATATAGAATTTCTAACATATTTCGAAAAGATCGGGTTATTCAGGTACCGTGGGCTCAAACCCGAATTACCCTAATTTAATTCGGGTTATGGAATTTCAAACCCGATCTAACTTCGAGTTTTCTAGATTTTTGGTTTTTCGGGTTCGGGCTCGGGGTTTTCGGGTTCGAGCTTCGGGTATCAGGTTTTCTGCCCACCCCTAGTCCTAGTTGTTGGAACCCTTCTCTAGGTAATGCCCACTCAAGGGTCTTGCTCCTTGGTCAAGTAACTTCATGAATAGCCGATGGACTCTCTCAACACATGAGTGGATCACCACCTTGCCTATCCCAAATACTAGTTTTCTCTTTCACTAGGTAGAGCTTCAGCAAACTGTCAAGGGCCTCTTCTCCCTCTTACAGTTACTGGCCACTCCACAAACTCAGTTGGAGCGGGTCTCACAAGACTTACATGCTCTAGATTTACAACACAAGTTGCGCAAGCACCGACAATAAAGAACTGTGCAAACATAGCCTACATCTAGGCTAAACACTAAAGCACTGCACTAAAATGCATAAACTAAGTACTAATCAAGACCTAAGCCTTGTTGCTATCTGGTCTGATATTCTCTTGATTACTTTTGTGGATAAAGCACTAAAATATGTGTACAAGGCATACTAGCAACTTCTCCAAACTCTAGGACACTTGAAATGACTGGGTAGAGGGGTATTTATAGCTTCAACTAAAGAAATCAGTGCTCCAATGAAATCTGTCTTTACCGTTGTATGGCTGACTCTCGAGCCCCACATGCCTCTCAAACTGATTCAGTGAAGCTCCTTGGTCATGCCACATGCCTCACCAACACCGACGTGCTATCTCCAAACGATCACCATGAATCGGTGAAACCATGTACGCTTCTTCCAGTAGAAGAATGGCCATTTTCCTTACATCATGCATGAGGAAGACATATAGTTGAACTATCTTGGACATTTCAACATCATTGTTAAGGTAAAACGTAACACCCCGCTTCAAAATTGACTTATGGTCTGTCCCTTTCGAGGGGTGAGCCCGCATACACGTAGCACATCTTTCTTACACTTTCATCCTCGGTTCATGTTAATGGGTCAACCCAGACGTGCTATATTTGGAGAGACAAGGATTATAAGCTAGTCCTCACCCCTAAACTTCCAACTTCCAAGGTGGTACTAAACCACCACATCACAATCATAAATGGGCCAAAAAAATACTACTATGAGATATTGGGCTGGGGTATTACATAGAAGCTGTAGAATAAGAAGGCCTCATTGGCTCGATCAATATGAGGGTGTAGTGTAGATGGAAACTTAGCTTCACCCACCCACGCCATATGTATCATCGGTGTAGCGTAGCTAGTCGCATGAGCTGGACCAAGCTACTATTAGTGCGGCTTCATCGGAATAGAGATGATCTTGGGGTCTTTCATGTGTTTAGGTCTAGTTGCAAGGAACAGAATCCCATTCGTAAAGACCTCAACTTTACGGTTAGCTTGCTCTGCAACTCATGGCAATGCATGTTCACACACGTGCATGTATGGACATCACGCTGTCATCCATGGGACCACCTTCGGGAGCTTCTTCAAGATCACTGATGACCATGATGGTTCAATGCTCCACGGGTTCACATGATTTACTATGATCCCTGATGTGCAATCTGTGAGTGGGCCAATTATGAAAAAAACATAAAAGATCAACCTACAGCCGTGCATATGCGATGGTGTTGGTGTTGGAATCCCTTGTGTGGCTCTGGCGGCAAAACCTTGGTCATGCTCGGACCCCTCTTTCTTCAACATGAGGATGAGTTGCATCGGTGGAGCTCAGTTGCTTGGCTGGCGAGGTTGTAGTCTGGGAGCTCATGCGTCCATGAGTGACCACCGTGTTGGCCATGTGTCACTTGTCTCAAATGTAAAGGTGGTGATGTCGTGTCAGGTCATGTGAGGGTGCCCATCTAGATGTCTTGGTCAATGTGTAGCTTAACTTCTTACTAAGTCATGGATGGTCGTGCAGGCTTACGCTCCAGCACCCATCCACCATGCCACAAACGATGAGCTCATGAACTAGACTCCTTCATGTCTATCCCACAGCTAGAATAGGGCCATGCTGGCCAGGTCAAGCCCAACACTGTTCATGGACTTGCAATTTTGCTGATGGGAAACAATCAAGCGGGGAAGATGACACCACCCAAAGCAGGTCGTCATGGGCTGCTACATGGTGCTGGACCTCCTTCTGGTGGCGAGGTTGGTTTTTGATGAGTACATCACTCCTTTTGATACGAAAACACTTCTCTGGTTGTTATACAAGATCCAATTACTAGAGGCTGAGCATGATAATTGAATTAGGAGGTGATCTCATTCCTAAGTACTCCCTCCGTCCACTTCTAATATGTGCAAAAGGGAGCAATACAGAAACCAAGGAGAAATTAATCTTCTTCATTTAAGCATCAAGAAGCGTGTAAAACCATTGCTCCATTTAAACTCTATGTTGTAATGATGCTTTGTAACCCCAACCATCATGTTTAGCATGCAAAGTGACTAGCCTGGGAAACAGATGCATTAACCAGGCGAGGAGGCCCAAACATGCATGCTCAATCAGTCCAAGACGGAACGTACTCCAACAACAAATGCACATATCAATTTTGGACTCCCTTTTCCCCTTAATACGCATATCAAACCTGGTCGGAGGGAGTAATTCTTTGAGTAATTTTGAGAATATATTGCTAACTATTGATATTAGGAAAAAGTCTAAATTACTAACCTCAAGTATGGATAAAGTCTATATAACCCACTAAAGTATGTTTTGGTTCATTTTACACCCACAACTATCTCAATGGATCCAACCTACCCCTTGTTAAGATTTGTCTTTTTTTGTTTCTCCATACATAAGTGGTGTTTCAAGTTAAATTTTTGTGGGATGATAGATGGCCACATATAGTATTTTTTAAAATATAATATGAATTTTTCATCATTATTTCTCATGAAATTTTGTATCAATATGGTTAAGTTATTATTACATATCGTAGCCTTTCAAAATAATGATAAAAACATAATATATTTTAAAGTATAATTTATGATTCCCTCTATTATACCATAAAGTTTCAACTTAATACACCATCTATGCATGGAGAAACAAAAAATACAAATCTTCCGAATGGGTAGATGGCATCGATTGAGATATTTGTGGGTGTAAAATAAACCAAAACATACATTAGGGGGTTATCTATACTTTGTCCACATTAGAGGGCAGTAATTTGGACCTTTTCATTGATATTATTATGCTTAGGAACAGAAGAGAGGACTAGAGGGCACTTGAATTAAAACATGGAGGTGGAGAGGACCATCAAGGATTTCGAAGGAAAGTGGATGCCAAACAACATTAAGTTTGAGTCAACCTCGAAATTCAGGAGAAGGTTAAACTAAAACCGATGCCCTGATTGTGTATGGACTCTGTTTTTGAATTTCTACATACTCTTGGAAAGCTAAGAAGATAACCTTTCTGATAGAACCGGTGCTACATCAAGATCTATTCAAGTGGACATCTAGATTCTTTCAGGATGCTGCAGCATTGTCTTCCGACCCATTGGGTAGAGTATCATCTTCGAAACAAATAGGGACGAGTCTAGGTATGGATGAAAATTTTACCCGCGGGCATAGGTACGGGAATGAAATTCTGCCAGCTGGCGTGGGTATGAGCATCAATATTCGCCCACGAGCATAATATGGGCAAAAAAACCTGTCCGTGGGTACCTATCGGGCTACCAGCTACAACAGTTGCGATCCATCTATCCCTAGTGACCCATGCGGCCCAAGCCCATCAAGCCATGAGCCCTATCCTAGTCTGCATCTTATCCCTCGCTAGTCCGCCCTCGACCCCTCGGTCCCTACGCTCCCTCCGCCAGTCCGCCGCTACCCCTCGCATGGTCTCCCTCCCTCCCTCCCGACTCCCTCTCCTCTCGGTCTTTTCCTTTCCCTCCTTCCCTCCCGACTCCCTCTCCTTTCGGTCTTTCCCTCGCGTGCTCGCGTAGGCAGCGGTGCGGTGCAAGACCGCGCAGACATCGCGAGCGCACGCCGCGCTGACGCCTTTAGGCCTGCCACCCACCCACATGCCCGACGTGCACGGACACGAGCAAGGAATTTTACCCACGGGTATATTTTCGGGTGGGAAAAGCAGGGTATGCCGGACATGCTATCGGGTGGGCAAATGCCTTACCCGCACCTCGCCCGACCCATTGCCATCCATAAGTCTAGGGGACCTTGGTTGAGCCTAAGGTCTTTAATTCAGCCTCCATCACCAAATTTGGGTTTGAATTTTTCTTACAATAGTCTATCATCGAACAATTTTGCCGTTCATCGTTTTATGAGACCCTAACTTCGAGTGCTTACTAATTCCTATGCAATTTCAAGTGTGCTCCTTATTTTTTAATTGTGTTCTTCGATTCACTTGCAAGGATCATCCCTCATGGCAAGGTCGACCAAGCAGCACACATTTGATAACTAAAAGAGAAGTGGTGCTATGATTGCAGGGTTTGGGTTTTGCAGATTAGAAGTTTGATTGTGTGTGTCATATCTCCACCAAATTGAGGGAGAGAGAGATAGAGAGAGAGAGAGAGAGAAAGAGAGAGAGAGAGAGGTGAAAAAGGAGGGAGGGAAGAAGCCATGGTTGCCGGCCAATAAAGCCACGCGCATTGTGTATGCTAGCCCCCATGTATGCGTATGTGTGTCAGTGTGTGCCCCGTCGCATAGCTTTCTCTCTCACGATCTTAGGGTGTAATATCCCAGCTTATAGTGTTATGGTTTCAGCCCGTTCTTGGCCCATGTGTCCTGTTCTGGTGGAATTAGTTCCACCTTGGTAGTCTAAATAGGTTTGGGCCAGTTTATAATCCTTGTCATTCCAAATGGAGCACCTCCGGGTTAACCTTTTTACACAAAGCGAGGACGAAAGTGTAAGAGATGTGCTATGCATATGCGGGCTTACCCCTCGGAAGGGCCAGGCCATAAGCATATTTTGGACATGGGGTGTTTCATAGGGTTTGACGGCTTTGGCTAAAAAAATAGATACTTTTGTCCTAGTAGCGATGCTAGGGTTTTAGAAATGGTTTAGGAATCTATTGAGAATTTTTAGAAGTTTGGGGTTTAAATTCTAATTGAATAAACTTAGGGTTCTATGTAGTATGGAGATGCCTTGGTAGGATTAAATGTTAATAAATTCAAATTCATATGGAAGGGTAAAATCATGGGGTTTCGGCGATCTATTTGGAATTTTAAAGGATTTTGGTGTTTAGTATATACTCAAGTTTAAATGGAAAAGGGGTATCTTGGCTTTTCAGTGGATTGTATTGGATTTAAATTTGAATATAATAAATCATTAGATATTATTTAGAATTTTGGGAATTGAAAGAGTGGTTAGCAAATATTATTCGGAGGGTTATTTGTATAACTACATTTGTTGAATATAATTTGCATCACATCGAGGGATATTATTTAAATGGTTAGATATAACTACATTGTTGAATATAACATGCTTAATATGTTTTTATATAATTTCTACCTGCATTTTGTTGTTAGTACCATAAATTGTGACAAACCGCTTCTCGTGCCAATAGTTTAATTTGAAAAGAGCATCTACTCTCATAATTGGTTCCCAATAATTTCAAGCCAAAAGTTCAATTTTTAGCACCGTAAATTATGCAAAACTTCCAGGCTGTAAGCCGTTTATACGTTTCGATACGTTTCTAGACGTTGTAGCCGACATTTCAGTTATTAGCACCACAAATTGCGCAAAGCTTCTTACTTTACCAACAGATTTACAGGAAAAGTGCTTCTACTTGTCTGGTCATTTCACTATAAATATAGCCACTCCGTTCAACACTGCTACAAAGCATTTTACAATGAGAAGAGATACATTGCCTTCATGGCTAGAGTTACTCCTTGCAACAAAATTCTTTACCATTTGTGCACACCATCTTCTTGCTACTCGCAATGAATGTAACTTTTTTTGCACCCAATGTGAGGCACCACCTGCTGCGTTCTGCTACTATTGTCGTTCCTGTGATCATTCGACCCATCGTGTAATCCAGGTATGAAATTTGTAATCATATCTTCAATACCATTTTAAGAAATTCCACATATGCATCATTCTACACAATTGAATATATTACGAGCTGATTGCCTTTTCTATTGTTACTTCTTACTTCAACTTGCAAAATAAAACAAGTATAAAAACATGAGGTGTGTCACAAATTTGGATGTACATGAATGCATTTCATTCACATGCCATGGATATTGTGAAAAGCACACATTAATATGTTCTTTAAAAAGGAGATAGAAAAATCTAAGTTTTATTTTTCAAAATTTGATCTTTCAGATAAGACGATCATCCTATCATGATGTTGTGAGGGTTTCAGAGATTGAGGATATTCCCAATATTAGTGATGTGCAGATTTACACAATCAATAGTGCAAGTGTTGTGTTCTTGAATGAGCGACCACAGCAGCATAATCGTGGTCCCTCGAATAGCAAGGCACCGTTCTTGTCAGCACATAATTGTGAGACATGTGGTCGCGCTCTACTTGATGAATTCCGCTTCTGTTCTCTTGGGTGCAATGTAAGTTATTGTACATCATCTAAAGATTAAGTAACTAAATAAATATTTTTCATAATTTATCTATGTACTTGAGTTGAAATGGCATATTTTTTCTAACTCCATTATTTGAAATCCTAACTTTCTGTAGCTCAAAGGCATAAAAAAGGATATGAATATGCCAACCATGGTTGAAAGTGGTCCTCGATGCAGCGGAAAGAATGATGTGACTAGGAGCAACAACGTTGGTTCAAGTACTACCAGTGGTGAAGATAGTTGCAATGACAAGAACGAAGAAGAACCAACACAAAAGAGGATTGCTCGCCATCGACGCAAGGGAATTCCCCAACGTGCGCCGTTCTTCTAATGTGAAGCTCATGATGATATCTATTATATGTTAAGGCAAATAAGATGAGCGAATATTTCTCGTGAGTGGAATGAATGAATGTATAAATAAAATGACCCCATTCTATTTGGGGTGTTTTCTTGAATATGTGAGCCTTCTCTAAAAAAGATTTTTTAGACCACATGTTCTTTTTGAAGATTCAATCACTCAAACATATATTTATAAAAGAATAAATTGCATCCACCAAAAAAATAACTTGTATGGTTGTATTACTTTGGTATAGCAGGTAACAAAATATGCAATCAGATGCACGAATTATCGAATGTGATGATATACGTATAGTTACATGTATGCCACATAGATGTATTTCTACGTCAAGGTCGGCAACATGGATGGTTTTATGCATGAAACCTCCTATGTTTGTCTTCCCTTCTCACCTAAGTCTTAACCATATGTGAAACTCTTGTCTTATTGATATCGACTAGCTAATTGGTGAAATGATATAAAAATAAACTTTCATGATGGGTGACCACAACAGTGAATACAACGGCTCCAAAATTATCAATTGTATACTGAATTGCGGAAGAAAACACAACACCATCGACATTAGAATAGGACAAAATGAGTAAATACTGTTGCGCCCTGTTCGTTTGGCTTATCAGCCACCAGCCAACAATACATTTCTCTTAGAACAAATCAGCCACCAGTACTTTTCTCTTAGAACAAATCAGCACCAGCCACCAGCCACCAGCTAGATGAACAGGGTGGTTGTTCTTCACATATATAATGCACACATAATTTATGAGATCCATATGGATGAATGTTGTATATGCAGAAGCTTGGTCTTTGTTATACCAAATAAAGCATCAAGAAAGGAGATGGGAACCACGGAGGATCTCATTAAAGCAAGCCTGGGGTTCCTTATCAAGGACAACATTGAAGCAAGTAAGAGAAGATGGGTCGAACCACAAATGAGAGAGAAAAGTAGGGCGGGCCACCAAGAGCTATGCACATGTTGTTTATTGTACCCGTTGCACATGTGAACTTAATCTACCATCGATTGTCTTTGTGTTTGAAATTAGACTTATGCCTAGTCATGTTCAATGTCCTCTCTATCACTAGAATCTCCCTGTTTACGGATTCACTAGAATTTCGTCAATCTCGATATTTGCATACTTGTATTAAACCTAAGTCAACATTCCGGATTACACGATTCAATATTTATGGGGTGGTGGAATAAGTTAATCTTTTTATGCCTCCCACCTCACCTAGGTTGACCTTATCTAATGCTTTCAGTGTAGTCCCAACCCAGTGCTAGGATGGTGTCTATAGAATTAAATGAGATGCCACCTAAGATAAAAGATGATGTGGCAAGTGATTAAATGAAGAAAGAGAAGGAAACTGAGTCTTGCATGAGACATAATTTCTACACAACATCCAAGACAAGGTGTGAGATGGGTAACATTAAATTGAAATGTGGAAGGGTGATGTTTGCATTGGGAGTACAGTGTCTACCAATAGTTTTTTGATGATGTGGAGGCTATAGACATCACAGTCTTGGTTGGGACTGGCCTCATACGCTTGATTCAACAATCTGCAAAATCTGAGTTAACAATTCGACTTGTCGATTCAACGTTTTTATGGGGTGGTCACTACTTATCCCTTCCATTTTACTCATCTCTCCACCTCACTTAGACTTGTCCCACATGTCACCTTGTCCCACATGTCACATGTTATCTTAGCCATTCATCTATTATAGTAGATATCCCCAATATATGAAGATAAGTTGTCTATTATTCTTGAAACGTAAAATTAAGGGATCTCTCTCTCTCCCCCCCTCTCCCCCTCTCTCTCTCTCATTTGGAGAATCAAATACAACCTCTTCTCCTAAAACACCAGTGTCTTTAATTTCAAGTATCCAGCCTTTTCTGTTCTCTGCAAACCACAAATAATTTTCTAACTTGCTGGAGACTGGGTTATGTTGCCGATCATGCTCAGAGCGATACAAGGCTGGTCGACAGGTACCTACAACCGATTAAACGATCGAATGAACAGATAAACAAGGTACTAGTGTTTAAGAGCTTCACATGTTCTAGGTGCGATGTTGGCGGTTGAGGTTTAGACTTACGTAATGCCCAGCTCCAAGAATCCAGTAGAACTGCAGGTTCTTGTAGGACCTAACAAAACCCTTGGTGCCTTCGCTGGGGCCACAATACAGAGACTGCCTTGGCAGGCTCAGGAAGGTCTTGATCCCATCCCATCTGCGATTAACGTATCCCCAAAAACAAGCGATTTAGTCACGTAGTTATATACTCTGACCCCGGTTGCTGATGGGGAAAAAAGAGATGAGATTTACCTGAGCTTCTGAACCCATGCTTCTGCGCCGATCGTCGAGCAAATTATGTCGAGCTTCAGATTGAGACAATATCAATCATGTTCAATACTAAAAACCGAAGTAGAGCATCCAAAAATGGGAGAATAACAATTGCATAACAGTACTGACCTGGCCATTGTACACAGTAACGCTGATGCCATAAGACAGCAGCTCATCAATCTGTAACAGCAAACTCAAGTCAATCATCATCGATCTGCTAATTCCTTAAACTTTTCAAATTAAAAAAACGTCCACGTTCGTGTTGAGCCCTGGTAGCTCTCTCACCTCGTCGATTCTTGGCTTCATTATATCGTTAATCAGCGCGTCAGAAACGGCCTCTTTGTCCTCCTCCCACCTGCAATAATCTATCTATCTATTATATTAATACAATAGTGTTAAAAGGAGCCACCACGTTCGCCGAGAGGGCCAAGAAATTCCCACGTTAATCTAAAAAAAGAGAAGGATATAGACCGTCGGATTTTATGAAGATCTAACGGTCCATATTATTTCGTTAATCTAAAAAAGAGAAAAATATACGTCGTCGGATTTGATGAAGATCTAACGGTTTAAAGAGAAGAGTATATGCCGTCGGATTTTATGTAGATCTAACGGTCTATATTATTCTGTTAATCTAAAAAAGAGAAAAATATATGTCGTCAGATTTGATGAAGATCTAACGGTCTATATTATTCTGTCCGCCGCCACCCCTTTGCGGTCGCCGCGGGAGCCCCTCCGCCGCCGCTGCCGCGTAGTACTAGTCGTAGGAGGCCTCCACCGTCGCCGCAAGGCCGTCCCCGGCCACCGCGGGAGCCCTCCACCGCCGCCACACGACTGTCCGTGGCCGCCGCGGGAGTCCTTCGTCGTCGCCGCGCGACCGTCTGCCGCCGGGAGGCCGTCCACCGCCGTCACCGCAAGGCCGTCCCCGGCCACCGCAGGAGCCCTCCACCGCGGCTGCGCGGCTGTCTGTGGCCGCCGCGGGAGTCCTTCGTCATTGCCGCGCGACCGTCCGCCGCCAGGAGGCCATCCACCGTCGTCACCACCGTGGGAGCCGCCCGTGTGCCTTCGGAGTTTGGGGTCCGGCCGCTCCGCGCGCCGTCGGAGGACAGCGGGGCTGAAGGCTGCCGGTCAGGGAGACGGACACCCCTCGCCGCCGCCGCCGCCGCCACTAGATAGAGGTGGGGAGATAGAGGGAGAGAGATATAGTGGGGGGAGTGGGGGCGTCGGTGAAAGAAAAGGAGAAAAAAGAGATGGTGGGCTCACGTGTTGGTAGTTGGTATATAATATGAGATATAGAAGATAACGGATGCAGAAGAAATTAATATAGAGGAGAGAATCTCAGTGACTAGGCACAAATATTCCTTTTAGAGGATAAGAACAGAGTACGACGAGTGCGGATAGCCTGAAGCCCCATGTGCCCTTCTACGTTTCTCTATATAAGAGGCAACGTTCAACAATGAGCGGAGGACACCATGTCAATCTTGCACGTGTACCTAATGAGAGGTGCTCGGATTTAGGGCGTTTAAAAAGGTTGTGAGCACAACAGGATATAACGATTCTCCCTGTCCGTAGGGAGCGAATCGCTGCCGGGATTGAGCACTATGGCCGCACTCAGCACTCATGGAAGATCATCAAATGGTTTATCCACGCTCAAACCCTTTTGATGGTCTTTGTTAATGACTTAGTGCAAGAAGGGGCGGAGAGAGGAAAAACAAAGCGGAGAACCTAAGGTGGTGCAGCGTTGAACATGAGCGAAGGACATCATGTTGATTTGCACATGTAACTGATGAAAGTTGCTTAGATTTAGGGCGTTCACCAAGGTTGTGAGAACAACGTGAGAGAAAAATTCTCCATATCCGAAGGAAGTGAATCACTGTTGGAATTGATCATCACCATGGTCATGCTCAGCACTCATGGAAGATCATCAAATGGTTTGCCCACACTCAATCCCATTTGATGGTCTTCGTAAACGAGTCAGTGTAAGAAGCAGGAGAAGATTTAGGAAAAACAAAGAAAAAAATTCAGGTGTCATACAACTTTGATGATAGGTGTGCTTGACGTGCACATGTATTGACATGGAAGTTGAGTGACAACAGGCTCGGCAAAGAAATGCTTCTCTTAATGCCCAATATAATCATGCAACTGTAAATTACTGTCGATCATTCACTAGATCGGGCATCAACCATGTTTATATATTACTCCATCTTTTACCGGAGGAGGAAAAAGGCAAAAGATTGATCCATAACCGTGATAGGCACCCATTGGTTACTGCAGCCTAAGTTCTCATTGCATGACTAGCAAAATAGTAGTATTTTTCTCATAAATTTTTTAGGATAGCATTTTCCTGGTGTGATTGATTACCCTCTATATTTGATTTCCTCCCTCCTTAAGCTTTCATTCATGGTATGTCATTCGGATCATTCATTTCTGTAGCAAGCTAGGCTACCGATCATACCACTAATTTGTAAAGTGAGACGACCCAAACACCATTATGTTTTGTAGAAGATTTCTACTTTAATCCAATCGTCATGTGTTACGCTATTGCAAGTTCATAGAGGTAGTTCTCATGTCCGTGGGGAAGGGAGTATCTTATGTCATGTCAGTAAGTTGCATTTTATATGTCTAAAGTTACATGAATTACTTTATTCACTTACCCATGATCACTACCTCAATATTAGGTCACACAATATATTATCTTAGAGTAACTCCAGCAAATCCAACATACCCCTATCTCAAGTTTAGAGGGTCCAAAAAAAAGTTACACTCCAGCAAACCCAACAAGCCCCTGTCGCAAGTTTAGAGGGTCTAGAAAAAATTGCACTCCGGTAGGCCTCCATTCTCGGGGGTCTATAGAAAGCCCTATATTTATGAGGGTTATTGCTGGAGTTGTATGTGGCCCTTAAAAATAGAGGTAGACTCCATTATTATTTTGAGAGTATGAAGAGGTATTGATAGAGTTAATCTTAATAACATAATGTTATTACCATATTAAACGGAGTAAAAATAATACACACGGTTGGTTTTTGATAAGATCTAACAATCTATATTAACCATTAAAGTACATTGATTAGAGTAAATAAATAGTTAAATTCTAAATTGAATAAATAAGAAAAATATAAGTTGATCAAAGGATCAATATCAAATACAATTAGTAAATATAAGCTTGCATCATTAATTCATATCATGTGCCACATGCATGATGATAAAAAATAATACATTAGTTTGGGCACACTTGGACAAACAGTATCGATAATAGAATAACGGATATTTAAATAAATTTATATTTAAATTAAAAAATCTAAATATTAGTAAAAAACTAGCTACCGCGTAAATTTGCGCGGGCCACCTTGCTAGTTAATACGAATCGTAGCATCACAACATTGAGAAGGAAGGATCGGAAGGAAGCATAATGTATGAAATTTATTGTTGATGCGGCGCGAATGAAGGGGACGCTGACCTGATGTCCTCGGGGATGATCTTGAGCTTCTCCTTGATGACTCCATTCATGATGCCATCGATGGTGTACTTGGAGTCCTTGCCACGCAGATACCTCGAGTACTTCTTCATGGCCTGCACGGTGCTTGGTGACGAGCCACTCGGCGTGTTCATCGACGCCGAGTCCAAGCTGCCACCAAGAAAATTGTACACGTCCTGAAAAGAGACAGAAAGCGAATGAGAGATCGAGAGAGAACCCTTTTCTGGTCAAGAAGGATCACCAAGTTGCGCCTGCTGTTGTGGTAATGGCGGCCATTGTAATTCATAATTTAAAAGTGAGCATAGATAAGTGGTCTGCAGGTTCTTGAACACGGGGATCAGAATCAGATGATCCAATAGAGATCGAGTACACGGAGTCAACGGTTGGCTCGATCTTACGACGTTGCCGCTCCTGGTGCGGATGAAGTTCAGCAGATCGCTCCACGAACCCTGAGCGGCGGTGAAATTTCCAGCTGCGATCTGCTCCTTCACCGTCTCGGCCATCCTGAGATTACATTACACGTACAGTTTGCGTACACGTGTGAATTGAATGCGATGGATACAAGGGGCGTGTATTAGGTGGTTAGTTACGCCGGCGTGCTTACTTGTTTGCTTCGTCGCCGGCGTTGTCGTCCAGCCTCGACACGCTCAGGAGCAGCGGCGTGTACGAGAGCTGCACCATCCAAAGCTCATTAGTTAGTTTTATGCATGCATGCGCTGAAAAAGATCCAAGAAATGTTTCCTCACCACGAAATCCTCCGGCGAGATCCAGCTATCCCCGAGCGCGACACCTGCCGCAAATTAAAAGACACGAGAAATTGATCAGTGCACGCAGAAACCAACGTTTCTTCTCGACGTTGATAGAAATAGCATTGGTTTGGTTGATGCAGAGGCTGCTATATTAATTTTACTACCTCCGAGCGTGATCTTGAGCTCGCCGGCGCGCACGGCCCTGGCGACGGACACGCCGAGCGTGGCGGCGTACTTGCCGCCGTAGGACTCGGCGACCAGGAACAGCGGGCTGCTCTGCAGCGTCGGCACCTCCCTGACGAGCGCCTTGAGCAGCGTGGTGGCGTCCGCCGCCTGCTGCCAGTCGGTCGTCACCAGCAGGCTCTCGTCCTCGACGTAGCTGTACCCGACGCCGACCGGGTTGTCCTGTGCCGGCCGTCGAGAGACAGCAGAGAAAAGACTCAGCACGGAGAGACCACGAACGACACCAAAGAGAGGTATATGGAGATACTCCTATCTTGGACGTGTGCCTCTGACCACGAAGATGAGGTCGGCCTTCTGGAGCCATGTGGAGTTCCGAGGCTGCAGGTTCACGTCCAGCGGCCCGATCTCCTGGAAGTTGCCGAACCCGACGCCCGACGCGCCCTAAGAAGACGATGGCGGTTAAATTCGGTGGTGACAGCGTTCTGCTTATGCTCTACTTGTATTACCACCCTGCAGTACATACCGGGCCACCCTGCAGCCAGAGGACGGTCGGCCATGGCTTGGTCGGCGTCGACGTCCTCCGCGGGCTCTTGTAGTACCACCAGAACAGGTGCGCCTCTGCAAAACGACGGCGACACACAGAGGAGTCGATCTGACGGTAAGAAATGTGATCTCCCAAAAGACAGAGAAAACACATAATCATCGACAAGCGGCGTAGCGTTACTTGGCCGGACTTGGACGTAGCCCCACAGCTCCGACCCGTCGGGGGTGCCGGCGGTGATCGGCGCGGCGGAACCGGAGCGGAGGAGGAGGGGGAGCAGAGCAAGAAGACAGTAGGGCTTGTCCATGGTGACGGCAACAACGCACGACCAGGGTCTCACTAGTCACTGCGGCTCTCTGTTGTTTAAATTGGTGGCACCTCGTCATATCTGACGGGCATGCCTAGGCAGAAAAGACAGTTTTTAGTTGGCGTTTATGTTTCTTTTCTGCGAGGCGTTTTCGACGTGGCTGCAGCCAAACGGAAGGCATATGCCAAATCGCTGATACCAACATCTCGGTAGTAGGATATGATACAGGGCTAAGTTACAGAAGTAAGCAATGAGACACGAAAGAATACATGCATACGATATTTATAGTCTCGGGCTCCCGGTCGAGCCCTAATGTCCTGTACGATATTGATCTGGATTTGCAATGTGTTTACTCTATTACAACAGGACGAGCTCATAGGCGTTTTTGCTCATTGGACCCTCAAAAGAAGAGTAAGAGTTGGATGAGTGGCCAATTAAAGATGACCCTGACCTCTACCGCTGGCTTTTCGGCGGCGAGCGAGCAGTATTTTTCTCTCTCCATAGACCAACAACAGCCACCGGCCACCCGAACAGGTCCGAGTTGGATGTGTGTCTATTATTAGGCCTGGCCAGCATGCCAACTTAAGGCCAAGTGAAGTGAAGTAGAGCTTTTATTTTCTTTCTCTGAAGTACTTATAAGTTCAAATAAGGAGCTACAATAAAATTCAAACTTCACAAATTCTTTTTTAGAAAATTTAAGATAATTCTTAAAAAATAATACAAAATAGTCAAGTTATTGTAACTTTTTGTTTATAGAAGTTTTGAGTTTTGAGAAAAAAATTAGGGATTTAAGGAGCATTTAAGTACATGTTTTTAGTTTGGTAGAAATCATAAAAGTTTTGAATTTTTTATCATCCAGATTGTCGAAGAAGAGGCTGTGACAGGTGCTGTCATCTAGATCCAGTTGGTTCAGCCAAGATAACTGAATAAGAAAGTCACCTTCTTCTTCCTCTGCCCTTACTCTCAACCTTGCCTAAAGATTCATTTTCAACTTGGCTGGTTGAATTGCAGATTCCTTTTCTAACGGAGAAAGTATGCGTTTTCAAAAATGACTCTCTCTCTCTTAGAAAGTTCACATTACAACAAACCTAATGTAACATTTCAACTGAAAAAAAATCACACAGAGAAAGTGGTATGACAAACTTTAAGCTGGTCTTTTTATAGCATTTCACGCTTTGAAATCTCTGGATGAGAGTTCAACTAGTTACTGCGTATAACTCAATGTGATATCAAATTAAAGCGAGGTATTAATTAAGTTTGTGCACCCGCTAGCTAATGCAATATAAATGAAGAACTGATATATATCCACTTTTAACTCAATAACATACCCTCAACCACTCCAATTTACGCTTATAACTTTTAACTTTTCCTTCTGAATTGAAATGCAACATAATATATAGACAATACAAATCATGAATGGTTGCATTTTTCATTTTCATTTGGACAATCAAATATGCGGCCTTTTCCTGTCACGCCAGTATTCTTTTTGCCCCTTAATGAAAAACATAAGAAAACACACACATATCATTAATTTCATTGCCTTTCAAGTATGCAACCTATACTGTACTTAAAGAATGCTGCAATGTCCTATTCTAGCTGCTTTAACTTGAAGCCTCCTTTGATCTTTATTTGCATATCGCATAGAATCCACTAGCTGGCTGGAGATTGGGTTATGCTGCCGATCATGCTCAGCGCGATACAAGGCTGGTCGGCAGGCACCTACAATCAAAAAAATAGATCACACAAGAAAATTAATCAGCTTTGGGGGCACCCCAATTTAAGAGCCTCACATGGGAAGCAGATCCTAGGTGATCGATATGCCACAATTGGGTCGCGGACTTACAAAGTGCCCAGCTCCAAGAATCCAGTAAAAGTGCAGGTTTTTGTAGGACCTGACAAAAGCCTTGGTGCCTTTGGTCTGACCACAGTACAGAGACTGCCTCGGCAGGCTCAGGAAGCTCTTCAGACCATCCCATCTGAAATCAATTCATCCACAAATGGATAAAACATTCAGATAAGTTTCTTTTACCTGTTAGAATGTGAGGGGGAAAATGGCCAGGAACACTTACTTGAGCTTCTGAACCCAGGCTTCTGCGCCGTTGGTCGAGCAGATTACGTCGAGCTTCAAACAGGGAAAAGATGTGTGTCAAGTTGAGTACTGAAAATTGCAGCCTTATTTAATCCTAAGCATTTTAATTTGGAATGTTATATGAAATGGTTGATCCAAATGTTTGTTTAAGCTAAGGGAGAGTCTTTGTCCAATTAGTTGACCATGTGAGCTGGCGGTTGTTGAGAAAATGCTTCCTGAAGATTTCGTGTCACTCACAGCCTCCTGGGAAAAAGGGTTTGTGATGGGTGATCCATGGACAAACCTGTGCATGGAACACAATTCTCTTGGAACTTTCTTGGCATGGACCAGGGAGTGGTTGTCCGTATGTACCATCCCTGATTAAACTTGGCATCGAAGCCTCACATTTTCTTGGTATGGTCCAGAAAGGATGCCGTCTTTTCTGAACAAGAACATGCATGTCGGCGTCACGCTATCCTGCTCTCCCCACTGATTAACAATACCTTTATTCTTATATACTCTACTCGGTTGCTTACCCACAGGGTTCTTCCACACTTCCAGGTTGTATAGGTAAACCTGGATGCTCCATCTGATCTCGACCTAAGACTAGCCACTATGCCACAATTAGCCTAGACAACGTGCAGCACGAGTTGAGCTCCAAGATACCACATCTGTTGTTTTCAGTGTCGTGGTCGCCGCATATGCACTAATAACCCACTAACGTTATCTCCTAGATATATATGTATTGATCTGAACCTGGTAGTATAGGTTCTTTCTACTTCATGATGTTATGATTTTGCAAAGAGTGGAGAACCATGAGATAGAATATGACAGGGTAATTGCATTTCCACAAGTTGGTAAATTTCGATGACGAGCAACAAGTAATTTCGATTTGCTACTGGTGGTTTGTAAAAATGGCATGATTTTGAGATAGAACAATAGTGTAAGAGCACGCACGAAGAGATGGAACTAAATATTGACGACGAGGTTTCAGTAGTTTTAGTTTTCAGGGTACAGTGAAAACAATGCAGAGGGTCGATTACTGACCTGGCCATTGTACACCGTCACATTGATTCCGTAAGACAGCAGCTCATCAATCTGCCAAAAGAAAACCACAGAGAATAATTAACCAAACTACATTATCCCTTCAACCTTTTTATATATACAGTATGTACATCCGTGCTGTAAGCTTGCCTCATCGATCCTTGGCTTCATGAAGTCGTTGACCAAGGCGTTGTAAACGTCCTGGGAGACCTCCACCCACCTGCAGTTGGGATCGTAGCATCATGACATTGACATGGTGAGATAATGCAGGAATCGAAAGCGATATGATTGTTGTGGCGCGAAATTAAAAGTAGCCAAGCTCACTTGAGGTCCTTGGGGACGATCTTGAGCTTCTCCTTGATCACCCCGTTCATGATGCCGTCAATGGTGTTGGAGTCTGAGTCCTGGCTGCCGAGGTATGTCGCGTACTTCAGTGCCTGCAGGCTTCTCGGCGATGACGACGAGCCCGTCGCCGTGTCCGCCGACACTGGGTCCATGCCGCTGTCTAGAAGGAAATTGTACACATCCTGAAAAGAAGAGAGAAACAGAACCCTAGTGTAAGGTCCACGCTGCTGTGCTTGTGCTCACCTGAGTTGCGTGCAAGGATAGGTTAACCTCTTCAAAAAGGTTAGCCCGATGAGGAAACTGATGAACAATTGACTGACTTCACAGTTACACTTACAACGTTCCAGTAACAGTAAATGTGAAGACAACGGTCAGCACTTACAACGTTGCTGCTCCTGTAGCTGATGAAACCCAGCAGCTGGTTCCAAGACCCCTGCGCGGTTGCGAACTGGCCCGCCGCGATCTGCTGATTCACGGCCTCCGCCCTCCTGCGATCACAGTTTACGCACGCGTGTGAATGTTCTTGTCTTGGGGGGAAAAAAAGAGAGGAACGCCGTGTGTTACTGTTACCCCGCTTGCCGCTTACTTTTTGGCTTCGTCGCCGGCATTGTCGTCAAGCCTCGACACGCTCAGGAGCAGCGGCGTGTACGCGAGCTGCAGAATCACACGGCGAGCTCACTACTTTCAACTGTCTATTCTAATCTTTTGCGTGCTGAAAGAATTCAGGCAGGAGAAAAAAAGAGCATGGGTTCTTACCGTGAAATCCTCCGGCGAGATCCAGCTGTCTCCGAGCGCGACACCTGTCCGGAAAAAAAGAAGCGAGGATTTTCAATTTGTTCTGCACAATCAACTGCTTCTTGCTTCCGATGGTTGGTCCATGGAGTGGGTATGTATGAATAGTAATCTTTACCTCCGAGCGTGATCTTGAGCTCGCCGGCGCGGACGGCCCTGGCGATGGACGCGCCGAGCGTGGCGGCGTACTTGCCGCCGTAGGACTCGGCGACGAGGAACAGCGGGCTGCTCTGCAGCGCCGGCAGCTCCCTGACGAGCGCCTTGAGCAGCGTGGTGGCGTCAGCCGCCTGCTGCCAGTCGGTGGTTACCAGCAGGCTGTCGTCCTCGACGTAGCTGTACCCGACGCCGACGGGGTTGTCCTGCGCCGTCGGAAGACCGAGACAACAATGTAAACATCACGACAGCGACTCAGCAAGGCGTGGAAGAACGAGAGGCCGGGAAGGGAGCAGAGCAGAGGCGTCGTCGCTCTCTGAGACCCTGACCACGAAGATGAGGTCGGCCTTCTGCAGCCATGTCGAATTGCGCGGCTTCAGGTTGACGTCCAGCGGGCCGACCTCCAGGAAGTTGCCGAGGCCGACGCCCGACGCGCCCTGCGAGGAGGAAGAAGACCAGACCATGGTTGGTGGCAATTCTGGTAGAGCAGCAGAGGAGTGCAGAGTTGAGCTGGATTTCCGGCGGCGTGAGGGAGTACATACCGGGCCACCCTGCAGCCAGAGGACGGTCGGCCATGGCTTGGTCGGCGTCGACGTCCTCTGGGGGCTCTTGTAGTACCACCAGAACAGGTGAGCCTCTGCAACAGCGCATCAATGGCGACATCTTAGTCTCAGAAACATGGATTCAAATGAGAGAATGCACGGGAATTTGGCAGGCGATGAGGGGGCGTTACTTGGCCGGACTTCGACGTAGCCCCACCGCTCGGAGCCGTCGGGGGTGCCGGCGGTGACGGACGCGGCGGAGGCGGCACGGAGGAAGGCGAGGCAGAGGCAGAGGCAGATGAGCAAGGGGAGCAGAGCGAGCGGGCGGCGGGGCCTGTCCATGTCGAGGAGGCGCGCGTGGCCGTCTCGTCTGCGGCAAAGCGAGTGCGCGTCGCGGTCGCGGTGTGGAATCGCTGTGGCCGGGGGGTGCGGTTTAAATAGGTGCCGCCTGGGTTACCCACGGAGACGCCGAGGTAGAAAGGAAGCCTCCGTGACATGAAATCCAAAACAACCTCGAACCGGTCAATTTCCTCTGATCTGGCACTCACAATGAGGCTGCAATCAGCAAATGTTTTTTTTTTGAAAAGGAGCATGCATCGGGATTATATTCATGTAGGCTCAACGTTCAACAAAATGTAGGGCTGCCCGCGAGCTGGCCTCAAACAGGCCCCGTAGGCTTATCTACGGCAGCACACAAGGTCGAAGTATGGAACAAGTTAAAGCACAAGGAAGATCCAATATTCACAATATTTATATTCTTACATTGTATAGAGCCACCTCCATGATTTCGTATGGTGACCCCTCCGTGGAGATTGACCCCTACCAGTGCACTCGTGGAATCGTGTTTTATCGCTGATCCAGGGATCAAACATAGCTTAATGTTTTTTTTTTCGATTACTTTGGATTGTGGTTTCTCTATTTTTCCTGCCATAGATTGGTTTGCGTCGTTATTCCGATCTTCGGTGCTCATGCCTTCAGACTCGGTCCTTAACATCGACCTCTGTGGCATCTCCTCTCTTCCGATATCATCAGTGGCTGATGCAACGTGCCTGTCACCACATCTGAGTGCCCGGTATACTCTCGCCATTATGTCATATCATCGTAGTCAGCTCATCATCCATCACCACAAGGTGTTAGCTACCTATGGGAGTCACCACTCGTGTCCAAGTTGTAGCTCTACCTATGCTGCTAGTCCTCGTCACAATGCCACCTATCACTACGAGTCAACATCTTCCCCTAGACCACTAGTCTATCACCGACGCCCCACTGAGGTGTCTACTACCTCCGGTTGACGTCCTTGGCTGGATCAAACGATTATGTGCATATGTGTGCTTGTGTTCATGTTTTAGACCTACACACCCCCTCCATGGCTTATGGCTAGCATGATGCTTCAACTGGGCTATCATGTACGTACTTCAGAAACTCATTGGCTATCATGGTGGAGGAGGGGCCTACGATGGTGGAGGATGGGGAACCAATGTTGGAACCGGATCTAGAGCTGTCAGAGATGGCGTTGGATCTAGAGCCACGGTGTTGGAGGAGAACGTATAGTCGACCGAGCGAATTTGGTTGACTTTTTGGGTGGAGGAAGAACCTCTTTTGTGTAAAAATGAACTTCACTTTGAGGCTCAAGCTATGAACTGGATCTGATGGTCTCATCACTCCTTGTTCTTACATGTAACGGGGATAGTTTACTATGTATGCGTCATTACTTTGGGTTCCTAACAAAATTGGGAGTGATCGGTGCTTCATTGGTTCCTTAAATCAAGAGTGATAGTTGTCATGTAATTCAAAAATACACCATTTTTAAAAGGTTTGCAACAAGAATTAGTGTATAGATGGTCATCTCAGCTTTACTCCATTTCACCATTTGCATCTTCTCTCAAAGACTGCTTTCAAGATCCTATGTAATATGAATTCTGGTGTTTCCTGTTTGTGACACCACATATAAATCTAGGGAGTAATATATGAATTCAGATGTGCCCATCATTACACGGAACATTAGCACAGTTAAATTCAAACAGCTAAACTTATTGTAAAGAAGTGTTCTTGCAATGAACACAAGCTAGGAAAGGCATAAATAAGCAAAAGCCTCAATTCACTTAGAGTTTCCAATAGTAGGTTGCCAAAGGTCATCTACATTAAAATGACATTAACTCCTCCCTATGTTTCCAATGGCTTGCCGCAATATTCTGTGATGTCGAACACATACATTGAAAATGACACTCCCTCCCTCATGTGTTTCCAATAGCTTACCAAAATGCTTTGTGATGTCAGACACCAACACTAGAAGTGGCATCCCCTCTCTCCTATATTTTCGATTGCTTTGCCAAAATGCTTTGTGATGTCGGACACCTACAGTAAAATATTCTCCACATACCATTGGTTAAACCTTAAATCTCTTATATGCCACTGTCAATGAGTTTTCTTGGCAAATAACAAATTCCCCTTCCCAAAATGCCCTATGATGTAGGGCACCTTCACTAAAAGTAAAACCACTCCCTCCTCTATTTACAATATATAGCTTGCCAAAATATTATGTGATGCCAATGAAAGTGAAATCTATCTCCTTGGTTTCTAACAATAGCTTGCCAAAATACTATGTCAATCTCGGATGCCTATAGTGAAAGTGACACCTACTTGCTCCCATGTGATAAGATATTCTGATGTAAAACTTAGCCAAGGGCTACAACATTTGGATTGAGGACAAATTGCATGAAAGAGATAAAGAGGTTGATATTGACAATGACATGAAGTGGTTTGTTTCTTCCTATAATATTCAGTCTTGCTCTCAACAATAAAGTAGAGCCTTTCATGAGAATCTATCTATATCAAAAAGAATAATTGTACATGTTTTCTTGGCAATGTACTCAAACAACAACAACTCATCCTGTACTTAATGGAAAGGATTGGGTGGTATACCTTGAGGTTAGTGAGCCTGTCCATCTAAAGGAGGAGAGGTTGGGCGGCAGTGGCCCACAGGCGATCTGAAGGGCGGGCCCTTGGGCCGTGCGGGAGATGGGCGATCAGCATGGCGGCGACGGTGGAGGAGGCAGAGGAATATAGATGAGAAAGCACATAAAAATAGCAATTTTGATTAGCATCGTACCCACATTTATCCTTGAATTAAAAAATAAGAGGAAGAGTAAGCCATTTTAATTATTAGCTACATGCTATACTTTTTATGAATTTTTAATACTTATGTCTCTCAAAATTATAAATAACGCTTAAACGTGAGCATGTGTTGGTGGAGTAGTGTTGGTTAGTGCTAACTTTTGGTACATTATTTTAAAATAGGAGGTATCGGAATATCTTTTGCACATATATCATTTTATGTCTGTTAAAACATTAATAGTACAAATTCGAGCTCCCTTATAAAATCTCTACGTGAACCCTTACAAGATGTGCTAGAAAAAAAATAAAAAAACTAGAAATTGTCATAACCGACAAAAAATAGCTACATATGCCATTATCGCTCTAAATCTACATCTAAATTACCTACTACTATGGTTATGAAAAATAACATAAAGTAACCTCCTATCTTTATCTAAATTATCTAGTGATGTCATTATACAAAATAATCTAAAGTAACCTCCTTATTTACATCTAAATTACCTATATATGTCATCCCTAAAAAATAAGCCCAAAGCACGCATATATATCATTCCAACTCACTTAGTGATGTCATTGTTAATATAGACAAATACTTAACTTAAAGTATAAGTGCATGCATGATGTATGTCACAACATAGACAATGTATATACGTATGTAGAAAACAATCAGAATACTGATTTTCCTGTTAAATTCACCAATCACACTAAGTATTTAATAATTAAACATATGAAAAATACATATGGGATGTGATGCAAAGTGAAGAAAGTTGTGAATGTGGATTAAAAAGGATTAAAAATAGTGTATAATGTATTGCTAACTAATGTATCGCTACTTAAAAATCACTAGCTTAAATATCCATATGAGTATTGTTTAGATTATTTAAAAGTGAGAGGGGAGATAAACGATTTTGATTTTTAGTTGAGACCTATTTTTTATGTATCTATAATACTCGTCTCCCAATATTATTATTAGTCTGTGCGGGAGCAAGGGTTGATAACTAGTATTGATTAATTTGGATGTATCTTACTATTACTAATTGGAGGCTCCTTTTGGAGCCTCCACGTTAATCCTCACCAGAAGCGCTAGGAAAATAGATAAATTCTAGAAATTCCCACAAAAATCAGAAACATCTAACCATTAATGAGATAGATTATAATCATCATTAATAATAGTAGCCATCGGATCTATTATATGTTCTAAAAAATTACCCACCTTTGCTATTATTAATATAATCTAAAGTAACCCCCTAAACCAGTATCTAAATTACCCACCACTGCCATTAGGAAAATAATAACTTGATGTTGCAAATTTTTGTTTCTAACCCACAGACATGTGCCCATTATATTATATATAAGTAAAAAAAACATGTAATTCCTTCTCCACGTACTTTTCCTAAAAAAATCATTTTCCAGTTGATCAGATGTAATCTGAACGAGGCGCAGGAGTCGTGGGGCTGGAGGTGGCGCATCAGGATTTTCACAGGGCGATCGATCTGGTCGCCGAGATGCCGCCTCTCTTACCAGAGCGCCTTAGCCTCAAACTTGTGGACGTCCACGTACACACGGTATGATCGAACCATCGCGTAATTTTCCTGTTTGGATATTTGATTGCTGGCTTAGGTTTCGATTCATGTTCTCCTGTTCCTTAGCTTGCCCAATCAGCTTAGGTTGGATGCGTGGAATTAAAGTGCATCTTGAATGCCTCATGTTTCTGTATAGGCACGTAGCTGACTGCTCAACAAGGATTTGTTTTCCTAATTGTCGTCAGGTTTAATTCCATCGCTCTATGGTGCACCCCCCTTACGAGAAAAGGAAAAAATAGATTTATTTACTGACGCCTTGCTTAGATCAACTGTGCTCAGATGAATTAGTATTCTGCACGAGCTCGTGATCTGAACGGAACGAGCAACCTGAATACAGGTAAGGCTGAGTTGCATATGAAATACGGTCATTATGTATACATAACGAAAACAATAAAGCTGACCTCACTTTAGTTGTGTGTCCTTATGGTTTTTTTTCTAATTAGCACTAACCATATATTCCAAATAATCAGAGCGGACCGGTTTAAAGTATGGCACAACTAGGACTATTCCCATTAATTAGTTTGCAGATAAAACCCAACAAGTAAGTAGGATAACCTCATCAAAATTGGTGCATATATTGATAAAAACAAATAAGTATATTTATATGGAGATAAAAGTTCTGATTTATGATTTTCTTATATAACTATCCAAAGGCAAAATTAAGGTTGTAAGTTACAAATATTTATATATTATTTGAAATAACTAGCCCGTGCAGGTGCACGGGTTGATAGACTAGTTGTCTAAATTGCACGCCATGGAAACTAAGTTCTAGTATTCACGATCCAAATTTTGAATGGTTAATTGTGTTTCTTGAATCTCCTCCCCCTGCCCCCGCGTCACCCCCTCCCTAGGCGACTTGGGTGGCCAACCCTAGCCACCGCCTCCGCCCTCCTCCCTCCACCTCGCCGCCGCCGGAGGACCTCGTCGGAAGTCCGATATACCCTGGGATGGCGGCGGCGGGGCGGTTCGCCGGCGGTCTCGCGCGGATCTGGCGCCGCCCCTCTCCTTGGCGCAGCGGCGGCCAGATCCGCGGCGCGCGGGACGGCGGCGGCTCGGGCGGGGCGTGCGTGGCCGGATGGGCGGTGCACGGTCGGCGGTGGCCAGCTCGGACCTCTGCGCGGTCGGCGGCGCGGGTGTGCGGCGAGGCCTGCCCGGCGCGGGCGGTGCACGGCAGCATGCGCGCCGGCGCCGGCGCGATGGCCTTGGCTCGCCTCCGGTGCGGCGCTTCTGGGGCGGCAGGATCTGGGCGCTCTGCCCCTAGGTTGGCACCTCGGGCCCCGCCGGTGCTGACCGGAGTGGCGGGCTTCATTGGCGGGGCGGCGACAGCTGGTGCCTTGGCTTCGTGGACAGCGGCTCCGGTTAGGGTCGGGGCTGGCGCCTGGCATTTTCCTGACGGTGGCAGTGTCTGGGGAGGCGCCGACCATCGTCCTGGCTCATTCTTGCGGCTTCACCTTGGCTGGCGGTGCCACCTTCGTTTTCGCGTCGCCAACGAAGCCTGTCCCGTAGCGCCATCAAGTTTCCGCCGCCAGGTTCATGGTTTCGGTCTCACTCTGTGAAGCACGGTGCCGTCTTATTAAGGGGACGACACAAGATTGGGGTCATCGAGGGTCCCAAACCTTCGTGAGGTGTCGAGTGTTGCCATCGGGTGCATATGGAACCTAGGGGCGTGCTTCGGCGGCTGCGATGGTGGACGGTGGATGGAAGCGAGTGGGATCGGTTCAGGTTCTCTCAGCTCGTCAGGCGGAGGTCCTCAAGCATAAGCTTCGATCCGGAGTCGGGTCGGGCAACGGCGTTTGCTCTTCCCTCTTGAGGGCATTGTCTGCAGGGTTTCGTCCAACAGCGGTTCGTGGAAGCGCTCCGTGGTAAAAAAACAAACGTTGACGCCGTCGCGCATTTGCCTTTCTGAAGGCGTTGTTTGGAGTCCTTCCTGTAGCCGTTGGTGGTGGAGTCGTAGGCTCCGTGAAAGGTCGGATCCAGTTGATTTGTAATGGTCTCATGGCTCTTTAGTTTGTTCGTCGCGAGTAGTATCTGCCTATCTCTGACGCGCGGTCTAGAGGGTCCGTTGCGGGTCTGTTGGATGTTGCTCTTCGAGTGGTGTGTGCTTTATTGTAAACCGGTAATCCCAGTATCTTTCGGATCCATTATCTATAAAGCTGGCCACGGCCTTTCCTGGAAGTTATAGTATTCATGGTCCATTGGTGAATATAGCGGAGCCTCGACCTATACAACGATAAAACATACAACAACCACGTAAAGATGGACCAACATATGATATACGACCCGTCAACATCCGGTAACGCTCCTATCCTTATGTCCGATGGAGCAGAAAGAATCGGACACTTCCACACCCGGCTCCACATGACTGCTCGCCCGCAATAAAATCAACCAACGCTCCGTCCAGCACATGGGGCCCCCAACTCTCCTTATCTCTTTCCCTGGCCACACAAGCTCCATTTTCGCGAGGCGAGCGGTGGTCAGTGCCGCATGCCGTCGTCGCCGCTGCCGCAGGCGCTGCTGCGCCGCCCCCTGGCCACTCCTCCAGGCGTCGCCGGCGCCACCGCCCCACGAGCTCCATGTGCCGCCCGTCCACCGCCGCGTCGAGCTCCTCCGTTGTCGCCCCTCCTCCGCGAGCTCCTCTGCCGCCGCATCGAGCTCCTCTGCCGTCGCCCCTCCTTCGAGATCTCCTCCGTCGTTGCCCCTCCTCTGCGAGCTCCTCCGCCGCCATGTCGTGCTCCTCCGCAGCGAGGTCGTCCGGTCGTGCTGCCGTAGGGTGGCCGGTGGCGTGGTCGAGGCGCGAGCTGCCGCTCCCGACGCCCCCGGGCGGTTCTCGTCGGTGGGTGGCCGGTCGCGGGCCGCCGTTCCCCGCGTCATCCCCCGCGCCGGCCGCCAGAGGAGCTCCAGACGACATTCATGGTGTGTAGCAGGTAAGTTTTGGTGCATGCTGCCAGGGTTTGCTACATGTCGCAAGGGCATGTTTCACGTGTTTTGGATGTTTCAGAAGAATGTTGCAACTGTTTGATGTGAATGCTGTAAAAGTAGATCTAGAATGTTCTAGGGTTTCGCTCCATGTTGCAACATGTTTCACGTGTTTCGGATGTTCCAGAAGAATGTTGCAACTGTTTGATGTGAATGTTGCAAAAATAGATATGAGATGTTGCGATGTTGCATATGTTTCGCATACATGTTGCAAGTGTTTCAGTCGGATGTTGTATTTTTCATTGAGATTTTTTTGAACCGCTGTCGTGCGTGGATGGAGAGTTGTGAGCACGTTTTTCTAGTGTTGCAAACGATGACTATTTATGTTGTAGATACTATTATTTGATGTTGCATACGCTATTCTTGGACGTTAAAAAAAAATTTACATGTTGCGGTGAGATTTTTTTTGAATGCTACAATACTGCTGGAAAGGAATACTTGGCTGTGGTTGCGCCACGTCACACTCTTTTTTCCCTCTGTTTTAACTTCCACACGGGATGAATTACTTGACCCTCGTTGCGTCACGTCACCGTCCGATTTGTTGTTTTCTATCGGACGTCCGGGCGCTATAGTCTAACCGTATTAACTCGAGCCCGTGCAATTTGCATCGGTCACCTTACTAAAATGTGCCTTTTAACTTTTCCTCCCAAATAGAAACAACTCTAGGAAATACAAACAAGTTCTAACCAATGATGGATTATCTATTTTCCAATATGAGATGACACCACACTTTCGTATGACACAAGTACTCTGTTTTTTAATGGGAAAAATAAAAAAAATGGGACTGGCGCCATCAATTCAATTGCCTTTTAAGCATGTAACCTATAGTGTACTTCAAGAATTCTGCACTGTCATCCTTGTGCTAGTTGCTTATAGTTGAAGTCATTATTCTTCACTTCTTTGCATATCACTTAAAGTCATCTAGCTTGCTGGCGATTGAGTTATGCTGCTGATCATGCTCAGCGCGATACAAGGCTGGTCAGCAGGCACCTGCAGTCAAAGAACAGAACCCACGAGAAAACAACTAAGCTTGAATTCAAGAACCTCACATGGGAAGCAGGTCCTGCGTGAGGTGCCACAATCGGGGTTCGGATTTTCTGACTTACATAGTGCCCAGCTCCAAGAATCCAGTAGAAATGCAAGTTCTTGTAGGACCTGACGAAGGCCTTGATGCCTTTGCTGGCGTCGCAATACAGAGGCTGCCTTGGCAGGCTCAGAAAGCTCTTCAGACCATCCCATCTGAAATCAGTGCATCCCCAAATGAAAGAAAGCATTCAGTCATTCAAATATACGTTTTCCAGAATCCGCTAGAATGGGGGGAAAAGACTAACACTTACTTGAGCTTCTGAACCCATGCTTCTGCGCCGTCAGTCGAGCAGATCACATCAACCTTCAGACAGGGAAAAAGATATATCAAATTCAGTACTGAAAACCAGTCCTATTAAATCCAAAGCATTTTTCAGCTACGAAAAATGTTCCCAATTAGTAGATCATGTGAGCCACAGCCACTAGCCATGTGAGCTAGCGGTTGTTGGGAAAATGCCTTGTGCTGCCTGAAGATGTCGTGTCCCTCAATCCTTCCTGGCAGAAGGGGTCGTGATGGGCATCAATCCACAAATCCTTGCCTGGAACACTCTTTTATTGGAATTTTCTTGGCATGGACCTGGGTGTGATTGTCCCTATATGTAATATCTCTGATTAAATTTACAATCAAGGTTCACATTCTTTTGTTATCGTCCGGAAAGGGTGGCATCTTTTCTGAACATGAACATGTGTTTCGGCGTCATGTTAACCCTCTCTCACAGTTTAACAAACGTATTCATTATTGTACTCTACTTGGATGCTTATTCAGGGTGCTTTCAGTGCCTCGATCATCACTCATGCACAAAACCACTAACAAACATTCATCCACTGATCTTAACCTGATATATCTATATCCTTTAGTTTCATGACGTCATTTTTTTATTTTTTATTTGCAAAGAGTGGGGATCTTTAGCCCTTGTTTAGATCCCAATTTGGGACACCCAAACTTTGGAGTTTGGTAATAAATACACACTATAACATTTCGTTTGTATTTGTAAATAATTATCCAAACATTGATTAATTAGTCTCAAAATGTTCGTCTCGCAAAGTACAATAAAACCGTGCAATTAGTTTTAAATTTTATCTATATTTAGTACTCTATGCATGTGCCGACATTTTGATGTGATTGAAATCTTCTTTTTGCATAATGGAATTTTGGGGTGAAATTTGGGAACTAAACAAGGCCTTAGATAGAATGTCATATAGTAGTAGCACTAACAGAAGGTAGTAAATATTGGTGACAAGTTCCGAATAGTTCTGATTTGCTGGCGATAGCAGAAATGGCAGAGTAATACTGACCTGGCCGTTGTACACCGTGACATTTATGCCATAAGACAGCAACTCATCAATCTGAGGCAGAAAACAATAAGTTTATTATCAAACAAACAGGACTATATAATTCTGTCGTGATTCCGGAGATGCATTTTGATTCCTGAAAAGTGCCTCGATAGCTTGCCTCATCGATTCTTGGCTTCATAAAGTCATTAACCAGTGCGTAGTAGACCAAGTCAGATTGCTCCCCCCACCTATAAAATTGAATTTCTAGCATCACAAAGTCAACAAGAAAGCGACTCTGATGCTGAAACGATGCTTACGTGAAGTTCTTGGGGATGATCTTGAGCTTCTCCTTGATGACACCATTCATGATGTCGTCAATGGTGTTGGAGTTGGAGCTAGAGTCTTGAGTGCTGAGGTATGTTGAGTACTTCTTCGCCTGAATGTTGCTCAGCAACGAGCCCGTTGATGTGTCAACCGACGACACCGGGTCCATGCCGCTGTCAAGGAGGAAATTGTACACGTCCTACCCAATGAAAACATAAACAAAATTAAACTATAATCAAAGAGACCCATCATGCTGTTCCCTGATACCGACTACTGAGAGCCTCTTTAGAACACGGGATTACCGAAACATAGGAATAGGTAAAGATGATGATAATAGGGCACAATACACAAGCTATTCCATTCAAATTGAATATGAATTCTGTGCTGAATTCCTAAGGGTCCCATAGGATGGATATTTTTCCCTATAAGATTCAAATCCTTCCAAATTACACCACTTCTCCCTTGTCATAATGAGACTGAGCACTGCTTCAGGTTCTTGAAGTAAAGACATCATATCATGACCATGGGAGCCAACATGCATCACTTACTACGTCGCCGCTCTTGCTGGCGATGAAATCCAGCAGATCACCCCAGGAACTCTGCGAGGCGGCCCACTGCCCCGCCGCGATCTGCTCCTTCACTGTCTCCGCCTTCCTGACATCCAAACACCGGTAAACTAACTAACGATCAAAAGTGGCAAATGTTGGTTTACCTGGTTCAATTCCCCAGCTGCGGGCTTACTTGCTTGCTTCTTCGCCGGCGTTGTCGTCCAGCCTCGACACGCTCAGGAGCAATGGCGTGTACGCGAGCTGCAGAATTGATCGCTCATTTTAGCTTCCAAAATTCATGCGCTGAAAGATTCAGGAGAAATGTTTTCTCACCGTGAAATCCTCCGGCGAGATCCAGCTGTCTCCGAGCGCAACGCCTGTCGCAGGCAGACGGAGGAGAATTATCTCAATGGCACACATATATGATTACATGAACACTGCTTGACGGCACTGATCGCTGGCTCATCGAGTGGGTTGGAACAATCTTTACCTCCGAGCGTGATCTTGAGCTCGCCGGCGCGGACGGCCCTGGCGACGGACACGCCGAGCGTGGCGGCGTACTTGCCGCCGTAGGACTCGGCGACCAGGAACAGCGGGCTGCTCTGCAGCGCCGGCACCTCCTCGACGAGCGCCTTGAGCAGCGTGGTGGCGTCCGCCGCCTGCTGCCAGTCGGTCGTCACCAGCAGGCTGTCGTCTTCCACGTAGCTGTACCCGGTGCCGACCGGGTTGTCCTGCGCAGCACGGAGTTGGTTGACGCAGAGGAGGCCACCAAGGTAAACATCAAGGTGACAGAGCGTAGGTAGGAGAAGAGGCCGGGGGCACATCGCTCTGTGAGACTGACCACGAAGATGAGGTCGGCCTTCTGCAGCCATGTCAACTCGCGCGGCTTCAGGTCGACGTCCAGCGGCCCGATCTCCTGGAAGTTGCCGAGCCCGACGCCGGACGCGCCCTGCCAGGGATAGGAGAAGACGATGATCACCAAAAACAGAGTAGTACAGAGCATGCACTGTGTCGGAGAGACATGACATGTTCGTACCGGGCCGCCCTGCAGCCAGAGGACAGTCGGCCATGGCTTGGACTTCGTCGACGCCCTCTGGGGGCTCTTGTAGTACCACCAGAACAGGTGAGCCTCTGCAACAGCGCATCAATGGCGACATCTTAGTCTCAGAAACATGGATTCAAATGAGAGAATGCACGGGAATTTGGCAGGCGATGAGGGGGCGTTACTTGGCCGGACTTGGACGTAGCCCCACAGCTCCGATCCGTCGGGGGTGCCGCCGGTGGTGGTCGAGGCGGCGGAGCCGGCGTGGAGGGAGCTGAGGCAGAGGCAGAGGAGCAGGACGAGCAGGGCAAGCGAGTAGTTGTAGGGCATGTCCATGTCGATAGATAGATGACAGGATGAGGCCTCCGTAGTTTAATTTGTGGCCTTACTTGGTGACTGCAAGACGCACTGTGGCCGAGAGCGGTCTAAATAGGTCAGGGCTGTCGAGGTCCAAACATTTGTTCCTGGATGCCTACACTTCATTCCCACGAGACCCTGAAATTTGGCTGCAAAGCCTCGCAAGAGTGAGACCTTCGTGACAGTAAAAATCCAAAACAAGGTCCAGTTTGATTATCCCTCTAATAATTCACCACTTAATACACTCATGTTACCCAGATTTCTAGGACAGATTAAATTAAGCCAGATGGATATACATGGTAGCTATTTAGGATATGCACTCCTTGTCTCGGGCTAGCTAGATGCCAGACCGGGCCGCCTGGACAAAATTAACATCTGCCTTCCCATAAAATAGTACTGTATAACATTGTTGTTTTGGTTTCAGCCTACTCAAATCGACGTGTCATGTTTTTGGTGGAATTAATAGTCTCACCTTGCCTGTATAAATCAGTTCGGATCAATTTATAATCTTTGTGATTCTAATATAGGAATAGATTTGCCAGCCTTGCCATCCGGTTGGTTCCTCGATCTATATATTGAGCTTCTCCCATGCTTGACATTGCTAAATACTGCAAATTTTAGATGCGGAGTGAGTATATACGAATGAGTGCCTTGCAGATAAAAATAAATTTAGTGTCCTATAAACAAAACAGTCAAATTTCCCTACAAATTAGGAATCATATATAAGGTGTGGTATTTGGGTTAATTTTCCGTAGCACTGAAGGTGGGTAATTTAGGTGCACATTTAAGAGTTTACCTCTGGTTATTTCTCATAATCAGAGGTTGGTAACTGAAATGAAAATTAGGGCACCAGAACATAAGTGAGTAATTATGGCAGTGTTAAAAATGGTTGAAATAGTAAGGTGGATGCTCCAAAAAGGATATTGATATAGTTAGTAATAAGATAAACACATGTGCCATTTTTTAATTTTCAGTAGCTTGACTACTACATGGAAACCGAAATGTTTTTTCTCTTTTTTTCTTCAACTATATATTGCGTGGATTCACCATATAACAAACAGTGAGTGTTTGTAGAAGTGGTTGCACTGGAGATGCAGAAGGGTCTGACGTGCATGTGTGCGGTCGAGAGTACGCTTTTGTGCGTTCGTCCTAATCCAGACGAGTGGAATAATTGCCGGCGCTTTTTTTTTTGACATGGCCGGCGAAGATCTGATATAAGATCAACTATGTGATCAATGGTTGATGAACAGTGGCACGGTTCCTTTCGCCGGCTATTTTCTGCGTGACAGCACTTGCATGCCTCTTTTGCTTTGTTTGCAATGGATGGAGGTCCGGGTGGCCAGTAGCCGGAGCGACTATCTATCGCCTGTGCGTGACACTAACAATCCATCGCACGCGTGGAGGGTTGGCTCAACTGGGTGGGCTTCTTCAGTTCATTAAGGTTTTGGGTTGCGCGGAGGACCACAGTAACCCCAATAAACACTCATATATTAGTTTTTTCTATTATTTTTATTATTTTATTTTTTACTTACTTTTCTATATCTATTAATTTATATATTTTTTCTTTTCTGTTCTATTTATTTATTTTCTGTACTCTTATTTTTTATACTAACTTGTTCGTCATGTATACATATATTACTCGTAATGTGGATATATTTGTTCTCCATTTGCATTAATTTATTCGCAGTGTGGATTCTTACGTTCTCTATGTGCAGCAATTTGTTCGCAACGTGGATTCTTCTATTCTCTATGTGCAGTAATTTATTCGCAATATGGACTGATTTGTTCTAGTTTGATAAAATTATTTGTAAAAAATATCATCTAAATATAGTCCAGTGATATCTTGTTTTGAAGATTTTATCGCAATAATCATTATGGTGCAATCGAAATTTAATTTGGATGTTTGGTTTAAGAGCAATAACTTTTTTTCTAAACTTAATCGGATGCAAAAGGTAAGACTACGCACGTCACCGGGTGGGAACAGACCTATGCACACGGCGCTACGCGCATAGTCAGTTCTAGGTGGCCGAATCAATTCAGCTCAATATTAACCTAACATGTAAAATAAGAGCGTGTGAAATTCTTCGGACGATAGGTGCGTCCGCGTCACAGCGTGATGGCCAGACACGCCCGCCAGTAGCTTCGTGGGTGAACCTTGTAGTCCAGATTTGAATCCCATCGGGGGTGTCTTCGCGGGAGTAAAAGGCGATCCGACCAGGGGCAATGCTCCAAGTGACTGACGCCCTGACGCAGTGTTAATTAGCGTCCCGTTTGTTTGGCTTGTCAGCCACCGACCAGCAGTATTTTTCTCTCAGAGCAAATCAGTCACAACTACCAGTACTTTTCTCTCAGAACAAATCAGCACCAGCCACCAGCCAAACGAACAGGCGACTAGCCTCTGGCCTCTGTTTATATGACACCAATTACATTATCCTATATAATACTTTGCATACATTAAGACAGCTCCATACTGCCGGACCACCGGTGTTAATTACCGCGGATGGAAAAGGGGGGTTTTGGCGTCTCGTGCTTATTTGTGACCTCATCGTATAATACTGTGCATCGTAAATTGCATGGGGATTTACATGCCACGTATTGTTTCTTCGAGTGTACTTGCCGTGCCACCAGTAGCCTGTTGCTGTGGGTTGGAAAGAAAAATCTTGGCATATCGTGCCTGGGTAAGACCGTCAGAACATCTTCCGAAGAAATCCAGACATTTTTTCGCGTGTCGTTTCGTCCGGTTTCGTTCAAGCACGTGCTGCTGCTTGTTGCTTGCTCCATTCCTTCCGGGAAATTGCAGCGCACGCCAGATTGATATGCTTTGTTTTGGTCATCATCAGATGATTTTCGGGCCTGTATCTGATTTTTTTTTTTGAACTGGACCTGTATCTGATTTTAGCTTGCTACAAAAAGGGAACTGCTACCGACCTACCGTACCCTGAAACCTGCATTGCGTTTCTTTTCTTAACCCCCCTGTAGAAGAAAAACATCATCCGATCCAGTCCCAGTGCTATTTCTTTGGTAGGCTGTGTGCATAGATGTGGAGCACTTAGGTAATCAGAATTGCTTATTTTGGTGTACTCTCTCCCATTTCTTCGTGCTCTCACACAATACTCATATGTGATATAGAAATTTTCTTATGGTTATTTAGTTGTATTACAAACTTTACACCAATTACTCTATATATTTTCCATCCCTATTCATTTTTTTTTTAATTTTACATCACACATATATGCATATTTGATAAGTGTTTAGTTGAAATGTTAGCTTTACCTATATGTATATTCGACATGGAAATAGATATATGCTCACCGCTTCATACATATATATTAATATGCACACGTGGAACATGGTGTGCATAGTGACATACGTCACACATATTCTTCATTTCCTTTATTCAGTATTAACAACGGTAGGCGTCAGATGCATATTTGTGCCGAATGAATGGTTGTATGTTTCACATTTTTGTGAAAATTTTCAGGATTTATATTTTTTCCACTATAAGGGTTAACGAGGAGTCTTAAATTATTAATAGTAATATATGTTAAGTTTAGATCATATAAAAATAATACCCTGAAATGCAATTTCATATAAACACATGTGTGATGATGGGCTACAGTGCTTGTGCGTCTGCATGTGGGCCTGGATCGTTCCATGTGTACATAATAACATATCTTTAAATTTATGTGAATTGTAATAGCATAGCTCCTATTATGCAAAAGTAATAGCGTGGCTAAAAAAAATGTGAAAATTGTAATGGCACCTATCCAATTAATAACACTATAAATTAAAGGTAATATTAGTCAAATTAAAATTTGGATATTGTTCCGATGTCAAAAATATATGCATATATCCATTCAAAGTTCTTTAGTGGTAAAATCTGCCAAACTTTGTATTATGAATGTTATTATATAATGTTGCTCCTCTCATGTTTATATATGCATGAAGTCGTACCGTATAACATGCGAGAACAGTGTTAGAAGTATCACAACATCAAAATGTTGCTCCTCTCATGTTTTATTTTTATTTTCTCCCCCTAAAACAATGAATTTTTTTGAAAACGCACATAATAGTGCTTACACCATTAAAAGACAACATCTACAGCATCAAATGCATACGTGTCTGGCCTGTTTGTTTACAAGTGTTCCCTCTTTTTATTAAGTGCTGTCTTTGGGCTATGGGCCACATTTTCTACTACCTCCTGGCCCACTCAGGGGTTTCTGCTGGGCCTGATGGACTTTCCCTCAAAAAGAAAATTTGGCCCACCTGCGTACCTGTCTGCTTCAGCACAAAACGTTTTCCTTTTCTCAGAGTTTTGTTTTAATGTTCCAAATATCATACGTGTCAGTTGCCTGCAACTGTGCGCACCCCTCGCTGTCTGTCACTTCCAAATATAGAAGAGAAGACCCAGCGGTGCCTATAAACCATCGTACTAGCAAGCAATCGATTGAAATTATCGCGCGGCAAGCACTTCTCGATCTTCTTGGATCTTGACCACTTCATCAGTTGTTGGCCTCCACAAGTATCCTGTTCAATCGATTTCCATCGTACCGAGCGCATTCGCGGGTGCAGCAATGGCGAGCTACTCGTCCCGGCGGCCATGCAACGTCTGCAGGGCGAAGGCGATGGCCGGGAGCGTGGTGGGCGAGCCGGTGGTGCCGGGGCAGCGGGTGACGGTGCTGACCATCGACGGCGGCGGCATCCGGGGCCTCATCCCCGGCACCATCCTGGCCTTCCTGGAGGCGAGGCTGCAGGAGCTGGACGGGCCGGAGGCGAGGCTGGCAGACTACTTCGACTGCATCGCCGGCACGAGCACCGGCGGGCTCATCACCGCCATGATCGCCACGCCCGGCGAGGACAAGCGGCCGCTCTTCGCCGCCAGGGACATCAACCGCTTCTACTTCGACAACTGCCCGCGCATCTTCCCTCAAAAGTGAGCCATGATCAGCAGCTACCCGTTCCTGAATCCTGATCGATCGATCATCCTCTGCAGATCATGAACATCTAATTAAGTGGGTATTCGACCGGCGATCGTCGGTGATTGCGCTGTGGCAGCAGGAGCAGTCTGACGGCGTCGATGTCGGCGCTGAGAAAGCCAAGGTACAATGGCAAGTACCTGCGGCGCACGATCAGGAGCATGCTCGGCGAGACGAGGGTGTGCGACACGCTCACCAACGTCGTCATCCCGACCTTCGACATCAGGCTGCTCCAGCCCATCATCTTCTCCACCTACGATGTACGCATGTCGCAGCGGCGACCCCCATGAAATCCCCCATCGACCTTCGAATTCAGCTGTGCCCATTTGATTTGCAGGCCAAGAGCATTCCCCTGAAGAACGCGCTGCTCTCCGACGTGTGCATCAGCACCTCCGCCGCGCCGACCTACCTCCCCGCGCACTACTTCCAGACCCAGGACGCCGCCGGCAAGGCTCGCGAGTACAACCTCATCGACGGCGGCGTCGCCGCCAACAATCCAGTAATCCGTTGAAGCAACGAACCAATTAATCGTCTCGTCTCTGTCAGATCAAACACTAACAGAGTTGTCTATGTCGCATGGATGGGATACGCAGACGATGGTGGCGATGACGCAGATCACCAAGAAGATGCTGGCCAAGGACAAGGAGGAGCTGTACCCGGTGAAGCCGGGCGACTGCCGCAAGTTCCTGGTGCTGTCGATCGGGACGGGCTCGACGTCGGACCAGGGCCTGTTCACGGCGCGGCAGTGCTCCCAGTGGGGCGTCGTCCGGTGGCTCCGCAACAACGGCATGGCCCCCATCATCGACATCTTCATGGCGGCGAGCTCCGACCTCGTCGACATCCACGCCGCCGTGCTGTTCCAGTCGCTCCACAGCGACGGCGACTACCTCCGCATCCAGGACAACTCGCTCCGCGGCGCCGCCGCCACCGTCGACGCCGCCACGCCGGAGAACATGCGGACGCTCGTCGGGATCGGGGAGCGGATGCTGGCGCAGAGGGTGTCGAGGGTGAACGTGGAGACCGGGAGGTACGAGCCGGTGCCCGGGGAAGGGAGCAACGCCGACGCGCTCGCCGGGCTCGCCAGGCAGCTCTCGGAGGAGAGGAGGGCGCGGATCGCGCGCCGCGCCGCCGCCGCCTGCGCCGGCGGCTCCAGATGCGGCTCCCCTGCTGTCAACACTTAGCATTGTTATTATATATACGATGTAAAGACTGCAGATGTTTCGTACGTACGTAGTAGTTGTTTGGATTCTCATCTCGAAATTGCATTTTTGATCTCCCAACTCTCCGGGCATTTTTTTGCTCTGTTTCCATTGATCGTCGAGTGGAAGGAATACCTCTACATTTTGTTTATCGAAATGTCCACTCCCTCCATTTTGACTCACAATTGGGCTACTACTCTTGGGTCCGGGCCTGGCCGGCCTTACTATAGTTGGCCATCAGGCACGAGACCCATGGGCCAGCACGCGGCCTAGGAATTGGTCCGGACCAAGCACGGCCCGGCCCGATGATCATTGGGCCCTTGCCGGCTTGGCCCGTGCCTTGGGCGTGCCTGGGCCGCTTCTCAGGCACGCAGTGCCGGTCTGGCCCGGCACGGTTAACAGGCCGGTCGATTGGCCCACTAACTTCTATACGTGAACCATGATCCAACATAATTAATAGGCTTAGATACATTGAGCTAGCATGAGCTTGTTGGGCTATCGGGCCGGCCCGGCACGGTTAACGGGCTGATGGACCATGCCTGGACCGCGTGTTCGGCCCACATGCTAGCACGGCACGGCACGAATGCATGGCGTTCCTAGCTGGGCCGTGCCTCGCCGGGCCCGTGCCGTGTCGGGCCGTGCTGGGCCGTTGGACATATATATAGGCCTTACTGTATCCAATCGAATTGGGCTCGTTCCGTTTGCCCTTTGTCACTCATGAGCCTCCAACGAACAAACAGCACGCACCGCCATCTCCTCCAATCTCCATTTGATTATGCCTGTAGCCCAAATTAAAAGGCCACAAGTCCGCAACGCCTAGAGAGGGAAATCGGGGAAAACAGCCGTTGGGGTTGAAGACATATGGAAAGGTGCAAGGTGTCAATCGCTGCTGTGCTTAAGAGTCACCACCGAACTGTCTTTAAGAGTTACCGCACCCAGTTTGATTGAGCCAGTATAGCCTTTGATGCTCGATGTTGTTACGCTGTAGCTTTCCGTTCATAATACAGCTAAGGCTTTGATAATATGTGCTTCTCTTTTTTGAAAGCAAGTAGTTTAATTATACTTGAAATGGAGTGTTGATGAACATATTTCAACTATTTTCGACTTTATTTACTGTTTTCAAAATACATGCTAATATTCTTAAGTGATGACACTGCTTTGAGCAATAGATTATAGACATAATAAGTAAGCATATTTTTATTCTAGTCGCTAGACACTTAGATGGAATCTAAACCTTGAGTTGCGTATATAGATTGCCCATGAAACCCTCTAATGAGCAAGTTTGTATGTGTCAGACGTCATAAGTGTAGATGATGGCGGCCTTATAGATAGATACATGCTGTTTTAAGGTGTGTGGGAGAAACGGAGTTATGATGTAGGCTCGGCTACCTGATCTACATCGACATTATTATTTGATATTTGATTATTTAGTATATATATAAATTTGAAGTAGCCTATCACTGTGATTTAAAATTTTGATGATGTAGTGGAGCAAGTAAGTCATATGGATACAAACTTGGAAAAAAAACTTCTATTAGAGTCCTTCACGATATTATAATATGGTGGTACTAGGGAGTATGTAAGAAGAGACATCAAAAAATCATGACACAATGGTATAAGACTTAACATAGAAATGTACCTGAATAGTTGCTAGGAAGCAAAGTAGAAGAATACCTCAGATGATTGCAGGTTAGTTTCAAACTATGCTCCGTTCGCTAAATTAACTCTTATAGCAACACCTGCATGTATCATGACTTCATAAATCAAAATTTTGGTTTCCCAATTTTGATCTCATTAACTGCTATAATCTTTCTCTCCGTGTCTCAAGCTTATTGTATCCCTTATGCAAACTATTTTTTTACTTTATCAAAAAATATATATATTCTATAGGTTGCAAGCTTATTAGTTAACATAATGGCATAAATTGGCATTTAGCATCCACCACAACACTCACAATATCGAGTTTCCTTGTCAAAGAATTATGAGTGTGGTAGTATATTTTTATTTTATAAAATATAGCATTTATAATCAAACTATTAATGTAAATATATTGTAATATTTATTCAAATTAATAACTAATATTGTCATGAAATAAAATTTAAATGTAATCTAAATGCAGTGTGCAACTCGTTAAGGAAACATTTTATATAATTGCTAAACTCTGAAAAATATGTACTTGCTCATGCATCATGGACCTATATATGTCTACACGGTGTCACGTACTCACGTAGATGTATGTTTATTTTGAGTTAGTTTATATATATATTTTTTTTTCTACTGTAATAGTGGTAGAAGTGTTTAATTTCGTTAAAAATATATAGAGGGATATACTATCTATTATGATATTGTAGTTTATTTTTTGTAAGAATGTCTATGGTTTCTCTCTTTTTTCCAGCGTGTCTTGTGACCATAACATTCTAATTAGCAATAGTAACATTAGCAACAGCCAGAAAATTCTTTTTTATTTATCTTTGAACATCTGATCTATTCTACCAAATCAACACACTGCTAGTGCATATATCGCTTTTGATAAAGCAGATAGAAGTCCGCAAACTATGGTATGGTGTCGTGGTTCTAAAAATGCTATGCATATGCTTTCAAAAGTGTCATGACGTAGATCAATATATATAAGTGTCGCTGCAAGTATCTGAATTTATATTTAGTTTATTTGTCAGGTCATGATAAAAACATATACCGTCTGTCCCTTGGAACAGTTGGCAGCAGGCAGCAAGAACCCGCGCCAAGCCGCCAACGGTTAGTTAACAATCCTAGCAAAAAGAAAAAAACGGTTAGTTAACAATCTTATATGTTAGTTACGGCAAAGATTGAGAACACACACTTGGGATTTCTTTGGGAAAAGGCACGGCATGGGGCGTGCAATGATACGCTCGAAAAGGACCCTCGGGTTGTTGGACCACGCGTATGTACGTCTGCATGATATACACTGTTACATGCTCGATTCAATGACAAGTACGTAGTCATGTTCTCTTCTCCCTGATGGTTGGTACGGACAGATCGCTTCTCTAGCTAGTCTTCTCTTACATACATATTCTTCTTTCCTTTTCCAGGGGAAAATAGTTCTTTCAAAGGTTCACACCAATATGTGGATCCCACCCTCAATTATTTATCCTTTCGTGCACGCATGCTTCCATATGTGTAAACCTAGTGGAGGCCGGCCCTGCTGCTTCGGCAACCACCTATTATACCTATACAAATTGATGGAAGAACCAGATCCTATACAACGTGATGCATCAAAATTCAACAAGCTAAGCAACAACTCTTGGGATGACATTTTCTTAGACGATGGAAAGTTTATTTCCGGCGTCAGTCATCCTCAATTGAGAATGCATCATTACACAATTCTTACGAACGGATGCCGCCACAACAACAAAAAAGCACACATCCAAAAGGACTTATAGCTAAGACATTCTATAATCATTGATAAAAAAAACTCTAACAGACAGATCATGTAGTCGTTCTACAGCATTTCGACTTGTTACGTGATGTCGACTCTAAAAGGACTAGCTTCGCCGGCCACATGCGAGTGCATTTGCTATGTAAGTTCAGAATTTCAACGTGTAAACAATTTAATCATCAAATGACCAAAGAAAATACATATCACGTTCTTGCATTGCCTCGGGACTTTGTTTTCAACGCAGTTTTATGAATACAACCAATGCATGCTTGCCATCATCGATCTTAATTCTCATAGAAATGTTGGATACGTACTTTTCAGCACGTACAAAGCGCAGCATATGTGCGTCGTCTTCCATGCACGTACGTAGAGATGTACGTAGGGTAAACACATATAACTCATCATTCACACGCTGAATCTGTGCACGTTTCGGCCAGTCCGAGCTATGTCAATCTAGCAGTCCAGGTGCTACCTGTCCACGTTCATTGAACCTAAGAGCATCCCCAACAGCATACGTATATTTTATGACTAAAAATACTTTTAGGTATAAGAGAGAAAAAAAATTAGGTATCTAAAAGTAGTCTTCTCCAGCAGCATACGTATAAGTGAAGAAATTATAGCAATTCAACATTTGGATTGGTATATTTGGATCAAGAAGACAGAAATTTACGTCATAGCCTAAAACAACAAACCATATAGATATGTTGCTGGAGCACTGTTTTTGAATATTTTCAGGTATTCTAGTGGTTTTTAGGTATAACAACTTATTTTAGATAAACTACTGCAGATGCTGAGACACATTGTACTTTGAGATAGCTAGTAAGTTCTACAGCGGGGTGTGGCGCAGTTGGCTAAGCTAGCTAGCGCGTAGGTCTCATAGCTAAGTAGTGTGCTGCTACTAATCAAGATAGCCAGTTTTACTGATTGCACAGAAAAATTAGTGCTAGTATGGGACTACCTTTAATCTTATCATTGTTTATGTGCGTTAAATGTTATCCTAAACGCTAAACGGTAAACAGTCGGTCATATGTCGTTTAGCCAACAATCGGGTTAAAAAGGTCCATTAAATGGGCTAAATGGATGATTAAATGCGCTAAGTAGACTAGAGTGAATTTCAATGCGGGTCTATGAACTTTTTCCAAGATCTCATCTAGGTCCGCAAAAAAAAAATGGTCATCTAAATCCATCAACTTTTTCTGAGGTCTCATCTAGGTCCGCAAACTAAATAAGTGGTCATTTGGGTCCATAAACTTTTAAAGAGTTATCGTCTAGGTCCAAGGCAGTGGCGACGAGCCTGACCTTGACAACCGCTCTTTAAAAGTTCATGAAACTATATGACCACTTTTAAAAGTTCATGGACCTAGATGACCGATTATTTAGTTTGCGGATCTAAATAAAATCTCGGAAAAAGTTTACGGACATAGATGACCGCTTTTTAGTTTGCGGACCTAGATGATATCTCGAGAAAAATTCATGGATCTAATGTGAAATTCACTCAATAGACTATTAAACAAAAAAAAAGCTAGTTAGTGTGTGTAGGGTTTAAAAATTGTTTAAACGGGCTAAATGACCGTTTAGGTGAACATCAATGCCTGCTTCACCCTTTCATTGAAATGAATGATGTCAAGTTGCTTTATTTGTCATAAGAAAATAGCAAACGTGTATAAAATTTAGGAAATATATAGAAAAATGAATCTAAAATATATATATATATATATATATATATATATTTGAAAGGGCACCTACACATGAATTAACACGACATGATTAAAACCACAAAAGGATAAAATAAAATGATACAAACAAATGATAGCGAAGATCCAAAACTAAAACAATACAAGCTAGCAAGCTACAACACAGTATACATACATGCGATTACAGCAGGTGGCATGCATGCCTGCCGGCTAATGCTCTCCACACAACTCAGAGCTTCCTCTCGAGTCCATTCTTGTTGATGAAGGCATGCCCGATGCCTGGGCTGTGCCCAGGAGTCGAGGGACGGACATCATCAGCGTCAACCATGCTGCCTTTGTCACCGTGGATCTCTGATGCAGGAGACACAGTTCCCTCTAGCATACCCTTGGGCACAGATTCACTACCATGCGATGATAACAAGTTTCTCCCGTGCACGGTAGTTATGTCGTAGCCAGTGGGCAAAGGCCTCCCTGCTTGGGAAGCCAAGAATTGAGAGAATATAACTAGTGCAAGAAGCAGTAGAGCACTGGTGGTGCAAGTGTTAATGTTCTTGTTGAGTGCCATTTCACACTTGCTCCTATAGTCCTAGATGTATAAGCTAGAAGCTATGTGTAGAGAACCTACGTACTATGCACGGAGAAGAAATGAGCCAGAGAGAGATAAAGAGAGAGAGATCAGCTTAGGTTTTGTGGTTGATGCACTCGTACTTCATCTTCCTCATGTGGGGAGTATATATAGAGAGCCGGATTACACCGGGGGCATAGCAGCTCACATATTGTATAATGAGTGCATAGTTGTTGGGAAATGCTTCTAAAAAACACATTATAATGGCACTACATTGTGGAACAATCAAATCTGGTAGAGCACATCTGGTATCCGCCAAATCCATACCATTTGGGAGATATACCGTCATATATTGCACCTCATATAGTTTCTCTTCTCTCTTAATATAACCATTATATGTATTCAAAGGTAGCTCACGTACTACTTTCTAACTGATACTTGATGTGAGTTCATTATTAATACATAAGGTTCGAAGCATTTCCCATGATTTTTCCCAACATATATATAACACCATATATAAGCACAACAGCCGGCCTATATTTGCTCTGATAGAGGGAAATAAAAACAAACCGTTAAGACTTTTGGTCACTAGAAGTTGTGTATGCATGTGATTTGCAAGTGATTTGCAAATATTGCTGGTAGTACGTAATAATCTAATTAAAATATACTCGTAGAATATATTTATAGATATAGCTAGAGAAAATGCACAGTTGTGTGTCAGGCCATGTGCATAGCCCTCTGGTCTTTTGGCCAACCGAATTTGACAAGCTTTCAGTTATGTTTCTGTCGGGAAGATCTTGAGGGGGATATTCTAAATTGATGCTTGAACTTACCAGTGCCATTATATATAACCAGTTCCGGACCAACGGGGAGAAGGAGGTACAACAAGGACAAGTAGTCTACAACATATATAAACTAGCAGTACAGAGTGTTCAGTCCACTTGCTCAGCTAGCTACCTGAGAAATGTTGCGTGCATGCATGTGATCGACTGTGTGTGCATACGATCGTATGCTGTTTTGATTTGTGAAGTCCAGCACATACACAATATATCTTCCCTTTTTCGATCAGGTACGTCGTGCTAGAAGATGAAATTTAGCAGTTATATAACTGCGTGATTTACGTCCACGAACTGAGGAACTAACTAAATTAACCTAGCAAATCAAATCGTCGCTTCAAATCAAGTTAGTGTTAGCCTAATATGTTAAATTGTATTGCCCTAGGACGATATTCCGTCAAAATAGTTCAGGACCGTACCCCCCACTCAGAAAAAAAAAACAGCACCCACGTCCCCACCCACAGGATATTCCGGTTTCGGGCAGTGCCCAGCATAGACTTGTGAGAGAGAATTGCATGCGTGGCTCTGTGAGTTGGCCTATAGCACTATGCATGGACATGTTTCTAGGACATTGTATGCATGCATGGCATCGCTGGAAATTCTTAGCACATCGAAATTGGAATAACTATTAATCTTAGACCATCCTTTACTTACATGAGTTGTTTTATAATGATTGGAGAGGTATCCACCGGTATCTGAAATAAATCAATTGTTGGTCCCACTATTTTTGGTACTTATTGGACCTACAAATTTGGTATCTATGGGTACTTCCTTTGTTTACACCATTCGATTTATTGGAACGGATGACTCTAATTAATCCCAACCATTTTAAAATTTCTCTACTTACATATGTATGTACACTCTGGAGCCTGCTGGTCCTATTATATTTAAACTTTAACTAAATAACCTACACTTACACTACTAGAGAAAACCACATCCGCCTTCCTCATATGTCTCGGCGCCATCAAAACCTAGTGCTAATGCTACATTAGCACCGGGTCCAAAATTCGCGAGCCCTCAGAGACCCTTTAGCACCAGTTGATAATTAAGAACAACCAGTGCTAAATGTGACTTTTAGTACCAGTTGGTAATGCTCCTCGAACCTTTAACACCAGGTCGTAACACCAACCGGTGCTAAAAGAGGTCTTTTAGCACCGGTTGGTAATACGATCCCGGTGCTAAAGAGGGGTTCACATGCTACTTCAAAAGGAAATCATCTTTTACCTTGTCACATGCGCTGCGGAGGTGAGATGAAAAAAGGGTACGCGCAACCTAATAGGTCCCGAGTTCGAATCCTAGCCACACACATATTTTTTTAGCGAGTGGCCATATTCAGCACCGGTTACCTTTGGTTCTACTAGTGTTAATATGTGGTTCGATCTGACAGACAGACTGATCTAAACATAGTTAAGAACATATGGCTCCGAGCTACGGAAAGTAGGAAAAATTAAGGAACATATAGCTGGAAAGATATATACCACATTCAACGTACCATGCATCTGTTGTGAAAAGAATCTTGCGACGTGATGCACTTTGGAATCTCCACCCAAGGAGGAGGCTCAAGGTGAATCTTGAAGATTTGAAGATTCTCTCCCATCTTGAGCTTTGTGGCTCTTGTTATTTGCCCTTCATGTTCACCAAGTGGCAATGTTAAACTCTCAATTCTCGTATTCTTTAGGGCTAAAAGAAATGAAATGGCGGCTATAGTGGCTCTTCGATGTACCGAGGGCCATATCATTTTGGAGCAGACAACAGACAAGGCTGCAGTCGAAACGGCAGAGCCGTTGGCTCTATCCTGTCGTTGGAGCTGAATGCATGCGTCCAACTGAATAGAGAATATATACCTACAGATCAAATTTGGCTGCGCCAGTCAGATTATTGTTATTAGTACCCAAGCTACAGTGGCGGCAAATCCAATCACGCATGTGAAGAAACTTTTGTCATGCGCTGCAATAGATTTTTGTCCTTAGGATTGTACTTTTATCGGTTAAAAATAAGTTTTATTTGTAGCAGAGATCTGGTTGAAAATGAACTGTGTGTGGACAGTTTAGATTGACCAAAAAAATAAACTAATATATAGTATTCTGCTGTGTTGATTCAACTGCGGGATGAATTAGCATGTCATTTCTATTTTTAATTATTAGGATTAAACGTTATGTTGTCATAGACTTAGTGCTCTATAGTATTAGCAACAGCTTTATATGCACTACCAGAGAAAGCCACATCCGCACCGGTTGGGAACAGGCTTTGGCACCGGATTCTCAACCGGTGCTAAACTTCCGGTGCTAAAGGGGTACCCTTTAGCACCGGGTAGAATAACCGGTGCTAAAGGGGGCCTTTAGCACCGGTTCTAAACACCAACCGGTGCTAAAGGCCCTGCCTACGCAGCGGGGATAGGACGGCCTTTAGCACCGGTTGGTGTATACAACCGGAGCTAAAGTGCCTGGATTTATTTTTTTTGGGTTACTTTCTACAGCCGCCATGCATGTACGTTTTTATATGTTTATATATGTATTATGATACGTATTCAAACATGTATGCAGCTGCCGTGCATGTAGTACTATATATTCATATTAGCTAGACATATAATCAAAATAGAAGATATATATATTATAATTTTGAACTGTATATATATTTGAACTGTATATATTTGAATTGTATATTACAAATTAAGAAATCCGACTAGAGGAACGACTTGACGGCGCATCCTCCAGGGGGAGATGGAATTCTCCACGGGCATTAACGACCTCGTCCCAAATCCATCCAATGAGCTGTTCTGCAATTGCGTCTATTCTCTCTTCATCGAGTCTATCTTCTTGCAGCCTCATCATCTATAATTTGCAAATAATTAGAAATATTAATTCCATGGAATTGAAGACAACAAATGTGCAATTAATAAACATTTAATATAAAATAAATGCTTTACTTACAAATACAAATGTCCGTCTATATTTAAATAATCATTTATTATAAAACAAAGTGTTTTTCTTATTAATACAAACATAGTAATTATTAAATGAAGCCCTATATTTCTAAATAATCATTTGTTTTAAAACAAAGTGCCTTACTTATTAATTCAAATTTAATAATAACATTATTTATTATAAATGAATCCCATTATCAATAAAAGAAGCTGTATATTTCTAAATAATATAATTTATTACAAAATCAAGTGCTTTTTCTACAAAAATAGTAAATATATCAAATTAAAACCTGAAAATGTGTTACATACCATAACATCATGGTGGGTCATCTTTTTCGTCGACCAATTGAGCATGTTATCACAAACATAATATGCACATAGATTATTTCCCGACCCCTGTTGGCGACACTGTCGATCAAAAAATAAAGTTAAGTAAAATTCATATAATAGGTTAGCGGAGACCTACACGTACAAATTACTTGCTTACCGGAAAGTCTGTCTTCCATGTGAGTGTTTCATGGATCATACCAGGGTTATCTTGACAAAATTGAATCCACGTCCTGTGAACCAAAAAGTTGTGTTAAATCATTGTGATTGTAAGGGCAGAATTGAGTTAAATGGGTAAATATATGTCACCTTGTAAACATGTCGATGATGTTCTGGTAAGCATATGTTGGCCTCTTCAACGACTCAAAGACGTGGACGATACCCCGGTCAGGACACAATATGATTAAGATCCAGTGAAAACTGCATACATGTAGACATTATAATGAGAAATAAAATTGAACGGTAATAGTATGGAGTCCATAAAATTTTGTATAGGCGCTATAAGTAGATACATGTATAGGTACTCACCCGAAGTTGTACGGCAATAGTATGGACTTACTTGTATAAATTTTGATATGTCTCATCTGGATTGATCAAAATCATTTTTTCACTTATCCTTGTCGGGTCCATGTAACCAATGTCAAATATTCCTTCCCTCCGACATCTTTGAATCTCCATTCTACATTGTTAAGCAATAAAGGGCACGTCAGCAAAGATTAAAGTTTTTTCAAGTGTCAAATGTAAATGAGAACAAAGCACTTACAATACCCAACAGGCGACCAAAGACACGTCCATGGCGTCTTTGTGGTAGACCTCATATATATCCTTAAACTCCAACCAGATGGTTTCCTCGCCATTGAAAAAATCATGGTCCTTTACACAAACTCCAAACATGCGCCTTTTGCTTCTTGATTGTTCCAGATACCACTGATGGAAACGACGCATCTTTGTTTGTAGCGTGCTCTCCATTTCTGGACCGACCAAAGGCTGGCCAAGCTTAAATGGCCACTTGATGTCTGTGCTCACAGGGATTTCTTTTTCTCCCGTGATTTCCTCTCTCGAGAGTCCTGTCCCGGCCATTTGTCGTTGCACATTCAGCTCATACTCAGATGCCAACTGAGGCAACGACTCCTGAGGTTGGTTGCCGAGCTGAGCAACAGGTTTGGACGCCGCCACCTTCCTCTTCCCTTGAGATTTCAGTAATGATCGATCATAGTCTGATACTTGTGCCCTCTTCTTTTGTCCCCTAGTCAAATTTTGGAGGAAGGATTTTGCCGTGGCGGGGTCAATCTTCGGCTCTGGTTGTTTTCTCGTGAAAAGTTGCCTCTTTACGTCTTCTTTTATAGAGGCATCGAGCTCTTCTTGAGTCAGGTCGTAAGCTTTTTTCGGTGGTGCAGGCTTCTCTTTGACCTTCCGTGGCTTCTTCTGTGGTGGAGGGGCCAAGCTAGCCAGTTTAGAGCGCTTCTTTGGTTCAGGCTTCTGCCGCGGTGGAGACGGAGACTTCCGCCGCGGAGGAGACAAAGACGGGTTTGCGTCATGAGCTCCCAAAGAATCGTGATCCGGTGGACCTCTTGGAGACGGGGGATCTGAAGAAGACTTGGTGCTACCAGGTATGGCGATGTCTCGCTTGATCCATAGAATGATCCCGTGAGAACACTCACCGAGTTTTGTTTCTCCGTCACCTCCGACGATGTCAAGTTCCAAGTCATTCCACTGGTCAACGACTTGCTCCACCTCAACGAGTACGTAACCATGTGGAATCTCCATGCAATGCCATCTTTGACCTGGTTCCACTGGTTTGGTCATACCGTATGCGACCTAATAAAATAAGTAGAAAGGAATTTAGTAAATGAAAAATATTTATGATGATATTTACGAAATATACAAACTAATGTCGCAGACGTACCACCACGGATATGTTCTTCTGCCTCACGACAAGCTCACACGCGGTCCGTTGAGTTATTTCATCCACGGGGTAACGAACCGGTTCAGACTGTGGTGCGGGAATGACTTCATGACCTTGTACATGCTCTGTGGAAGCGTGGCTGCTTCGATGTTGTGGAGGGCTAAGAAGGGCCGCATTAGGATCTTGGAGAGGTACATGCTCTGTGCTGGCGGTTCCTGTGGCTTGTATCTGCAGCAATGCTAACTTCATTCGCCGCTCCGTCTCTACCTCCATTTCCTGTATCTTTGAGCCCTGGGCGGCTACCGTTTCCTCTAGGTCCCTCACCCTCTGCTCATATTCCGCCTTCTTCCTCGAACGGCTCCTATAGGAGGCGGTGTCCTCTTTGAAACCTTTCTTCCAGGGTACTATGCCTACGCCGCGCGTACGTCCAGGATGCTCCTTGTTTCCTAAGGCATAGGTTAGCTCATCTCTGTCTCTATCAGGAACAAATTCTCCCCTCTCAGATGCCTTAAGGATATTGATGAGACGTTGAGCTAGTTCTCGCAAGTCCTCGCCAAAAACTAACGAGCCATCGATCGGACTGAGGGTGCCTCCATGACCATAGTACCAATGCTTGGATCGTGTGGGCCAGTCATGTGTCGCTGGACGAATGCCTCTAGCAAATAGAGATTCTTCCATCTTCTCCCATTTCTCAATGCTCCCTTTATAACCTCATGAACCCATTCTATGGGTGTACTTCCTATTACCGGCATTGTCAGCATTTCTAGCGGTCATACTTGACCCTTCTTCAGAGTTTTTGTACTCCAAGAACGATTCCCAAGCATCATGAGTGATGGTTGGATGCTTCGCTGGATCCGGTGCTTCTCCGATAATGAGATAATTCTTGTACAATTTTTTCTTGTAATCCTGGAACAGAATTGCCATCTTTTTCATTGTCCAATCCTTCAATTGCTCTTCATGACTTCTCGGCCATTCGAAAATTCCTTTTAAGTCCGCCCATAGCATCTCCTTCTCAGTATTGGGCAACACGTGAGGCTCAGTAGGGTCCGTGGATTTCCATTTTCTGATGCTAATGGGCACGCGTTCCCGTAGAACAACCCCGCACTGAGATATAAATTTTCTGGCCACTTGTTTGGGCTCAACTGGCTCCCCATCGTCCTCCACTCGAGTGATGTGAAACTTCACATCCTTCACCTTCTTAGTGGCAGATCATTTGGATTTCCTAGTTTCGGTTGTCAATGCAGAGGCGGGCTACATAAATTACATATTAACGATACAATATTAAATGAGATATATTGAGATACAATACATATTAAGTGAGATATATTGAGATATACAATACATATTAAATGAGATATATTCACACCTGACTAGACGTGGGCTCATTATTACTGCATTCATCCACATTACGTTGTTCCACATTTTCGCTCCCTTCAGCAATACCCAGCACGTCTTTGTCACACCCGGCCCAGTTTGTATGGCCCGGTAGTGGCCCATTAGTGCGGGATGCACATGTTTAGTGCCACATTGCTAGTTGAGCAAGGGTGGAGGCAACTTATAAGCCTTTGTCTTTCAGCCATAGCACCTTCGGGTTAACCCTTTTACACGAAGCGAGGACGAAAGTGTAAGTAGGGTGCTATGTGTACGCGTGCACGCCCCTCGGAAGGGCTGTGCGGTGCGGCTTTGGAGGGCGGGGTGTTACAGGTGGTATCAGAGCCGACCCTCGCGGTTGCGCGTACGGGCGCAGTGTGCGGGCATAGGGCGCATGGCGCGTATGGCCCGGGTAGGGCATACGGCATGGACTATGGCGCCAGCACTGGACGTACGGCCGTGCGCCAAGGGGGAACGTTCCTGGACATTTGCCCGTGTGGGTGAGTTACGCCGACGAGGACCCTCGCGGTTGCGCGTACGGGCGCAGTGTGCGGGCATAGGGCGCATGGCGCGTATGGCCCGGGTAGGGAATACGGCATGGACTATGTCGCCGGCACTGGACGTACGGTCGTGCGCCGACGAGGACGTCGGGTTCTTTGAGGGGGGGTGTATGTCACACCCGGCCCAGTTTGTATGGCCCGGTAGTGGCCCATTAGTGCGGGATGCACATGTTTAGTGCCACATTGCTAGTTGAGCAAGGGTGGAGGCAACTTATAAGCCTTTGTCTTTCAGCCATAGCACCTTCGGGTTAACCCTTTTACACGAAGCGAGGACGAAAGTGTAAGTAGGGTGCTATGTGTACGCGTGCACGCCCCTCGGAAGGGCTGTGCGGTGCGGCTTTGGAGGGCGGGGTGTTACAGTCTTCCATGTTTGGTTGCGGGTTATCTTCGGCATCAATACCAAATATTTGATTCAATAAGAACTGGTCATTATCCTCTGGCAAGGGTTCGCTAGGGTTGTTGTCCGCCATCTATAGGAATAAAAATAATTTGTAAGTAATAAATATAAATAAATATAGATATGGGGTTTAGGGTTAGGGCTAGGAGGTTTAGGGCTTGGGTTTCGGGGTTTAGGGTTTAGGGTTTAGGTTTGAGCTAGGGGGTTTAGGGTTTGGGTTTCGGGGTTTAGGGTTAGGGCTACGAAGGTTTGGGAACGCGATGCGTTTGGGTTCGCGAAGGAGCTCGGGCGACGAGTTTGGTTTCGCGATGGTGTTCGGGTGTACGATAGTTTTGCATATATAAAATATGCACATATACAAAATTATATATACAAAATTACATAAAAAAATTATATATATAATTACATACAAAATTATATATACAAAATTACATACAAAATTATATATACCATATTACATACAAATTTATATATACCAAATTACATACAAAATTATATATACCAAATTACATACAAAATTATATATACCAAATTACATACAAAATTATATATACCAAATTACATACAAAATTATATATAAGCATATAAATAATAACAAATTATATATAACAAATTAAATAACAAATTAAATAACAAATGAAATAACAAATTATATAACAAATTAAATAACAAAATAAATAACAAATTAAATAACAAAATTAAATAACCAAATGTAAAAATCGACCGAGGGGCGACGGGTGCGGGCGACGGCGGCGGGTGCGGGCGACGGCGGCGGGTGCGGGCGACAGGCGGCCGTCGGCGGCGGCGGGTGCGGGCTCGGGCGAGGGGCGACGGACGACGGCGCGGCGGCACGGGCGAATGGCGGCGGCGGGCCACATGCGGCGCGAACGAGGGAGCGGGCGAGGGCGCGGACGCGGCGACGACGGGCCACGGGCGGCGCGGGCGAATGGCGGCGACGCGGGCGATGGCGCAGGCGACGGGCGACGGCGGCGTGGGCGACGGGCGACGGCGGTGTGGGCGACGGGAGACGGCGGCGAGGGCGACCAGCGACGGGGAGCGGGACCGGCAGCGGAGGCGAGATGCGAGAAGTGAGGAGGGGAGAGGGCGCAGGCGGTTATATGGGGCGGGGCCTTTAGCACCGGGTGAGGGTAAGACCCGGTGCTAAAGGCTCATTTGCACCGGGTCTTACTCTAACCCGGTGCTAATGAGTCTTTAGCACCGGGTGTATTACACCCGGTGCTAATGTGGTGCCCGGGGAGGCCACCACATTAGCACCGGGTGGAAACAACACCCGGTGCTAATGAGACTTTAGCACCGGGTGGAAGCACACCCGGTGCTAAAGAGGTGCCCAGGGCGGGAACTGAAATCCTGGGTACCTTTAGCACCGGGTGTTGGATCTACTCGGTGCTAAAGGGTTAGGATTTTAGTTGCCGCCATTTTTTCATCCGAATCGACAATTATCACCGGGTCTTTTTTTCTATTTTTATTACTTTACTTTATTCGTAAATAAATAAAACAAAGCTTTTTAAAATTGTTAGAAAAATCTTGAAAAACAGTAGGAGTTACTAGAAAATATTAGAAATTAATATAAAATCCTAGATGTACGGAGCAACTAAGGTTGATTGTTGCAAAACTGTGAGGTGCGCTTTACGAAATGTCTCCATGTCCTTGATTACCATCGATGTTTTCCCTAGTGTGCCCTTTCCACCAAGTCTCCCCTCATGATGTGATTCGGGCACACCAATCGGCATAAGATCGTTGACAAAGTCAACACAGAATTCAATGACCTCCTCTGTTTCGTATCCCTTAGCAATGCATCCTTCTGGACGAGAACGATTACGGACATACTTCTTTAGCACAGCGAAGAACCTCTCAAACGGGAACATGTTGTGTAGAAATACTGGGCCCAGTATACGAATCTCTTTGACGAGGTGAACCAATAGATGTGTCATAATATTGAAGAAGGATGGTGGAAATATCATCTCAAAGCTGACAAGACATTGCACCACGTCGTTCTGTAGCTGAACTAAATGGTCTGGATTGATCACCTTCTGAGAAATTGCATTGAGGAATGCACATAGATTCACAATGGCTTTCCGCACATTAACGGGTAGCACACCCCTGAGTATGACGGGAAGCAGCTGTGTCATCAACACATGACAGTCGTGAGACTTGAAGTTTGTGAACTTGTTATCTTTCATATTTATTATTCCCTTAATATTGGAGAAGTAGCCCGATGGAACCTTGATACTGTTCAAGCATTCAAACATGCTTGTCTTCTCTTCTTTGCTGAGAGTGAAGCTGGCAGGACGCAAGTACTGGCGTCCGTTGTCTCTCTTTTCTGGATGTAGATCATTCCATTGTTTCAATCGTTTCAGCTCTTGTCATGCTTCCAGTGTATCTTTTGGCTTCCCATAAGTACCCAGGAAGCTTATCAAGTTCACGCAAAGATTCTTCGTCAGATGCATCACATCAATCGCGTTACAGACCTCTAAATATTGCCAATAAGGTAGCTCCCAAAAGATAGACTTTTTCTTCCACATCGCGGCACGACCATCCTCGCCAGTCGGAACAGGCTGGCTTCCGTCTCCCTTTCCAAACACCACTTGTAGGTCCTTTAACATATCAAATACATCTTGTCCACTCTGGTGTCTTGGCTTTGTACGGTGGTCCGCATTCCCGCCAAAATGCGGACATTTTTTTCGTAGCTCATGCTTCGTAGGAAGAAATCGACGATGACCCATGTAAACAACCTTCCTACAATGTTTCAAATACATGCTTTCAATTTCCTCTAAACAGTGAGTGCATGCTTTATATCCTTTGTTTGATTGTCCTGATAGGTTACTTAGTGCAGGCCAGTCATTGATGTTTATGAAAAGCAGTGCTCGAATGTCAAACTGCTCCTGCTTGTCCTCATCCCACATGCTAACACCTTCCTTCCAGAGCTGCAAAAGTTCATCAACCAATGGTCTTAGGTAGACATCAATGTCGTTGCCAGGTTGCTTTGGCCCTTGAATAAGCACTGGCATCGTAATGAACTTTCGCTTCATGCAGAGCCAAGGGGGTAGGTTGTAGATACATAAAGTCACAGGCCAAGTGCTATGACTACTGCTCATTTCACCAAAAGGGTTCATGCCATCAGTACTTAAACCAAGCCTCACATTCCTCGCATCAGCATCAAACTCTGGGAATGCTCTGTCGATGTTCCTCCACTGGGATCCATCAGCGGGGTGTCTCAACATGTCATCCTGCTTACGTTCTTCTTTGTGCCATCACATGAGTTTGGCATGCTCTTTGTTCCTGAACAAACGCTTCAGACGGGGTATCAGAGGAAAATATCACATCACCTTCGCAGCAATTTTTTTCTTACAACGCTCCCCCACAACCTCACCAGGGTCATCCCGCCTTATCTTGTATCGTGCGCAACTGCAAACTGGACAACAATCCAAGTGTTCGTATTGTCCGCGATAGAGGATACAGTCATTTGGACACGCATGTATCTTCTGCACCTCCAAACCGAGAGGGCAAACAACCCGTTTTGCTTCATACGTTGCCGATGGCAATTCGTTACCCTTGGGCAGAATCTTCTTTACGAGTTTCAGTAGCTCATCGAAACCCTTATCAGTAACGCCATTTGCTGCCTTCCACTGCAGAAATTCAAGTGTACTACCCAACTTCGTAAGCCCCTCTTTGCAATCTGGGTACAAGTCAGTTTTGTGGTCCCGCAACATGCGTTGTATCTTTTTCAGTTCCTTATCATTGCCCAAGTCTTTCTCAACTTCACGCAACATTTGCCCAAGTCCATCATTAGGGTCATCTTCCTGAGCATCATCTTCCTGAGCATCATCTTCATGATCGGCATCACCCACTGCAGCATCTGCAAAGGCCCCGTAGTATTCAGCCAATACCGGAATGTCGTTATCCACCTCGTCTTCTTCATCTTCATCCATTAGAATTCCTCTTTCACCATGCATCGTCCAAACAGAATAATTGCTCATGAAACCGTGCCTCATCAAATGCACCCGAAGAGCTCCTCTTTGTTTGTACGATTGAATATTTCGACAATTAGTGCATGGGCAGAACATGAAACCTGACGGCGTCCTGTTGGCCTCGGCGACATCGAGAAACCCCTTCAGGCCATCACGAAACGCCGTATCGTGATTGTCCCCGTACATCCATTGCCTATTCATCTGCATTAGTAACCAATAACAATTATTTGTATAATTTAATATATAATATAATACAAAGGTAATATATAAGACAATACAAATTTAATATATAACTAAATATAAATTTAACATATAATAGATTACAAAGTTAATACATAAGACAATACAAACTAAACACATTTCTAAAACTATAATTAATTTATTCATTTTCTAAAATCAAATATACTTCCATTAAAAAAATAATTAACTATTCTAACTTTAAATAAATAACTAATAAATACAATACATAAGCTCTCTCTCTCCACCATGAACACAGGCTCTCTCTCTCTCCACCATGAACACAAGCTCTGTCTCTCCACCATGAACACAAGCTCTCTCTCTCCATTTTGATTCACAAATTTCTCTATTTCTAAAGCATATAAACAATACAAGGTAATAAAGAACATAAGAGAATGAAAGAATGTACATTGTAGTGCCCCTTGGATGAGTGAAATCTTCACAAATTTTGAAAAAAAAAAATTTGGCAGCACCTCCCCTGTCCCGAGCACAACATGAACACAGCTCCAAGTGTTGATGCTGGCTCGGGCGAGGGGAGGGAAGAAATTATATACGAGCACATTAGCACCGGGTCTTGCGACGACCCGGTGCTACTGCTCTCACATTGGCACCAGTTGCAGCCAGCAACCGGTGCTAAAGGGCCTTGGGCACATTAGCACCGGTTGCTGGCTACAACCGGTGCGAATGTGAGCACATTAGCATCGGGTCGTCGCAAGACCCGGTGCTAATGTGCTCACCCTGCCATCCCTGCGCGCCGCCCCCGCTCATAGCCGTTGGACCCGGTGCTGATGCACCCTTAGCACCAGGTCCAAAATGTGCCGCGGCCTATGAGGGGGGCGGATGTGAGGTTCTCTGGTAGTGATGGCAATGACCTAGCATGTCTATTGGCGGGCCAAGGATCTGCATACACGCACACACTAACACTTTGGACTGCATGGTCGCGCGGCACGAATCTCGATATGGGATATTGCTACCTGTGTACCTCTAGCTACTATACACTACTCCCTCCATTCCAAAGAATAAGACATTTAAGATTCAGAATGACTTGTTTTTTTTTGACCCAGGAGCATGCACTTTGCATATGCAAGGGTAGATACTCTCGGCCGACAAATCATCTAGATTCATCAAGCAGATGTAGGCACTGCTGCTATGTGCCCACCTCCTGATTCTCTCAACTTGCCACTAAACTACGAATGAAACTTCAAACGAAACAATCTATATTTTTTATTGCCTATAAAAAAAGTTATAAACAGAAACTCCAATTCAACTTCACTTCGTTTCGAAATCCAGCCATATCCTTCTCAACTCTCTGAAACTTCTATGTGAAGATGCTACGATTTGTAAGGGCCGTATATGAAAAACTTTTCAAAATCGTCTCAACTTTTTACCACAGCCTCCACATAAGATATTACGAGCTTTTGACAAATCTCATGGAGAGGAGAAAAAGTTTGGAGTGCAAAATCAAAAGTTTGAATGAAACAATCTATGCTTTGCCGAGTGTCTATAGGAAAACACTCGGCAAAGCAGCTTTGACGAGTGCCAGTGTCAAGCACTCGGCAAAGCCACCAGCCCAACCGGCAAAACACTCTTATATTTAAAATTTTCAAATTTTTTGAGTCTGAATTTTAAGTTTTTTCAAAGTTTTTTTCTTCAGAATTTAAAGTCTTTACCGAGTGTCTCCACTATACACTCGGCAAAGAGCTAACGATTGGCACGTGTTGGGCACGTGCCACTTCTTTGCCGAGTGTCAGGGGCCTGACACTCGGCAAAGAGCTAATGTCCCAAACGGCCACCAACACCGTTGATGGTCATGACACGTGTTGGGCACGTGTGTGCCCTTTGTCGAGTGTGGCTCCTGACACTCGGCAAACCCTTTGCCGAGTGTTTTATTTTTGCCGGGTGCGTCTTCATGAGACACTTGACAAAGGAGTCAATGTGTCGAGTGTCTGTTCTTTGCCGAGTGCTTTCCTGCAGGCACTCGACAAAGCCTGTCTTTGCCGGCAAAGGCACTTGACATTCGGCATATACAGGGTTTCCGTAGTGAACTGCGCGCATCCATATTTGTATTTTGTTGTGTCCAGCTGGCTTTAGATGGCTTCTTGCATGTAAGATATGATTAACTATAGTTTGTGCATGAATAAATTAAATGAGGAGTATTTTTTCTCTCTTTCGATCGTCATTCCAAATTAAAGATACTACACCGGCTTTTCCTCAGGAAGCCTCTGTGGGGTATATAATCATGGAACTGAACAAAAAAACTCAAGTTTATGGGAGTAAAACGAGTCCTTTCGTATAGTGCTTAAAACACTCGATCCAAACAAATGACAGTATAGCAAATAATGAAAAGAGATAGTGGAGGTGGGACAAACATGTAACACAAAAAAGTATTTTAATCAACTTGTTTTCTCTAAGGTATAGTAATTTACATGAGACATGCATTATTATCTTTAAGCACGCGGCATGTCCTTTCGTGCAGTGCAACACTTTAGAAGGACCTAATGAAAGTAGGGAATCAAATTCTTTGAATTGAATATCGAAGAGAATTAATATAAGCAATCTCTTCTGTTGTGTGTGTACCATGATTAAATTAAATTCATTCCAGTAAAGTACAGTATGGTCAAACTGGGATGGTCAAGCGTTTGTACGTAGTGCTTGACTGTAGCTGCACAACATTTGTAACATCTCTTGTCCTATACTTTGTCTGCTGATATTATTTTATTTTACATATTCTTGTCACCAGCACTTCGTCATTTCTGGCATGGGCATATGGCTTTAATTTCAGAGTCCTCTTTGTTTATTTCTTAGAAAACACTTGGCTTAGCTTATATCCACATTCAATAATATCATATATATATATATACACACACACACACATACATACATATAGATGCATGCACTTATCATCATGTTTGAATATAAATCGTACACTGATGTTATAATCAAGAAAAATGCGAAATGGATCATTTCAATGTTACAGACTGAAGACTTGGTTGATTCACTGGGCATATAGGATATGAAGTATTCTGCAATAATACACAAATTTGACAAGTATTTATTTCTTACTGTGTATAAAAATTGTTAATAAGACTGTAGTCATATATACATACTATTTCACATATTATCTTATATGAAAAATATGTTCATAGACAAGACACGATAAGTCACAGTATAGTTATTACAATCAAATAGCCCAATATCTTCGACATGTGATAAGTACGCATGTGTACGTGTGGGCCATAAATTTCTTACATTTCATATGGAAATTAAGGAGATTAAATAGGAACACCCTTTCTAATTGCATATCTGTGTACAAGACTAAACCGTGCTCTTTCAATTCTATTCAAAATTTTATATTCTCCCTCCATGTGCAAGACAGACTGTAATGCAAATTACATAATATTATTGTACATGATCTCTCGAGTACTATGCGTCTTTTCCGTTGATGTGCTTGTCTTCAGTTTTCCTATAAATAGACAATATGGAGCATAGGAGGTTGCAGCCATATCAATCTAGGGGCAAGGTAACTTGAAGAAACCTCATTAGCTCTTTCTTGCTTCTTTAGCTAGTTTCATCATTTTCTCCTTTGAGCTAGCGCGCGATGGCAGTTAAAAAGTCATCTAACAGCATGAGCAAAGCTGCTCTAATGGTAGTCCTACTACTTCTAGCCTCTCAGATCATGCCATCTCATGGCACTCCTCTGATAGTAAATAGAAGATACCTACTGCAGTCAGATGCCATTGCCTCCACCAAGAAAGGGATGATCCAGGGCACGGTTACTCCCACTGAAGGCGGTGTTCCAGCGGCGACAGAGGACGTTCGCCCCACTAACCCCAGCCACAGCCCAGGGATCGGTCATGCATTCACCAACAAGAAGATTGGGAGGAAGCTGCTTACGATCAGTCAATGATGAAATTGGAGAGCGTGGCTAGCTAGGAGAACACAGCCCTAGTAGCATTCATTTCTCTTGTTGATCAGTCCTAGTAGCTTTTTTCCCCTTCCGGGTCTCAGTATCGTACCTGCTTCTCGTTATCTTACCTTTTGTAATAACTTGGTAGCTATAAGATTATTGGAATTTGTAGATTTTCTCGAACATCTTTATCAAAAAAGTGAAAAAAGTATGTAGAGTTTTGTCATTTCCCTGCCTTCTCTTTGCAAATTCGTCTTACACCAAGATCATACCTGAGTCTCATGCATATGCCACACTATATAGGCCGCCGGTATATACACGGGTGCTGGCGCGGTTTGTTGAACTGCACCATCATATTGGCTTTGATTCAAATTGAAACACCGCGCTGATATGACGAAGTTTTCTTGAGTGACTCATGAGTCATCATGTGTACAGCAAGCTAGCTAGCTAGGCATATATATGCGCCCTAGAAGATGCGCATGCCATCATGCCAATTCACACGTGCACTAGTTAACATGCGTGCAGCAAACTCACATGAAACCGTATATATATGTAGTAGGCCAACCTAGCTAGCTACATATACCTGGCCCGCCGGCCATATATCTATAGAGACATAGGTCGGTGTTGTACACCATTGTATGCGTCACAGATGAGACGTAGTATATAGATCATCCAACCTCGATTAATTACTAATACCGTACTGTACATCATAGAGCGTGTGATGCAGCACGTACTAGCTTCACTTTCGCAGTTGAAGGCTAGCTTGAAGCATCGTCCTCACAAATCACAATAAGTCATTATTGCCCTCGCGCCATCCTCTTGCACTTCACTAGTGGCACAATGGGCCTGATTTTGTGATGCTTTTGATAACTAAACGGAGCAAGTTGGTCATACACTCATACTATACATAAATACTAGAAAAATGGGCTAACCGAAACCACTAACTTAATAATATTTTCTATAAACAAAACCTAAGTAATAGTAAAATATGGTCCATTAATCTAGGCATTTTGTTTACTCAAAGTATTGAGAAACAAATGCTATGGCACACATTGATGTATAAATCAATCCCTTGTGATAACATATTTTCTTAAGTGCTTCTTGAGTTATTTAAAAAACAAACCGATAGGAGAGCTACCGATTATATTAGAAAGAAGACAAGCCTCAACAAAACAATAACAAATGATCTACTCGCACGACGCCGGCCAAGGTTTTCAATTTCAGGTATTTTCGGTCACCACCAAAATTACAGAAGTTTGTGAAATTTCACCGAAATATTTTTAGTCTTCGCCAAATTATATGATTTTCTAAGTTCTTAGATCTAAATAAATTATAAGAATTATTTATGGCTATATAACTATTATGTTGACTAATATGCAACACAAACAATATAAAATATGAGTGTAAAGTACTATATTTACAACAAAACACGTACATAAGTAGTATAAAAATACTTCATTTCTTTTCAATTGTCCGACTATATATTTCTTTAAAAAGGTGTGGCCTGTATATTTATTTTCAGAAGATAAATAAAATAGGAGAAAAGGGTACCCGTACGTACTGGCAATCTGGCGGCATATACTATAGATGAACTTGAAAAGCATCTTTTTATAAAAAGAATGCAAAGAGAGATTAGACCTTGTACAGTACTACAGTGTGCTAATTAATCAGCTGCAAGCACCGTACCAACCGTCCAACTGGAACTGAATTGATTATGTGTAGCTAGCTGCGGTTAAAGTACTACAGATTGGAGCCACCACCTAATCTATATAACGTACGTAGTGGAGAGACGCATGCGCGCGTACCAGTGTATCACCAGGCTTTTGCTTCTATTGCCTACAGCTTCTTCCTTCGTCTTGGGAACTCATTATAAAAACCGGGGCCGAATCAGACGTCGAATATCCCTGGTTTGTGCCTTTGCTCATCATGTGGCCGGGCTGCTAGCTACCTAGCTATCTTTGCCCTTGTTTAGTTCCTAAAAAGCAACCCCAAAGTTCACTATGCAAAAAGAAGATTCTCATCACATTAAATTATCGGCTCATGCATGGAGTACTAAATGTAGATGAAATCAAAAACTAACTAGACAATTTTATTGTACTCTGCGAGACGAACATTTTAAGCCTAATTAATCAATTTTTGGACAATTTTTCACACATACGAACGAAATGCTACAGTGACGCAATGATTACGAAGTGACCCCAAATCCCCGTCCCCATATTTTGCATCTAAACAACGCTTTTTTTTGGTAAAAATGCTGATGTGCCAGTGCCATGTCTGCTGCTGCTGCCAGCAATATAATGCATCTAGGATCAAGTTGTGTACGTACTCCCATGCATAAAGTCATATTATGGATACGATTGCACATGCTCTCAGCGACGTACCGTACGTGTGCGCCCGCCAACTCGATCTCGGGGGACGAGCAATGGCATCAATAGATCGCATGCGCACACGTGACACCTCGGCCGGAGTAACTGCTCGTCCCTCCGGAATATTCAGCCGCACCGAACATGAGAGTATGATGAGTGAGAGTATGATGTAGATCCACCCTATTCCTCGAACCAAACATCCCATAAAAGTTATAACTACAGAACTAGTTAACTAATAATACCTTGTATACCAGCTAATTCAAACTAAAAACTACTAGGCATATATAGTTAGAGCGTGTAATGTAATCATGGCAACAACATGAAATTTAAGGCTTGAGGAAATGTGATCACTTATTAGTCTCTACGGGTTATTATGATGACAAAATGACTTATTTATTAGCATGTACTTAGTATAGAAAAATTGCACGTAGCTGGAAAGATGCAAAACTATATATGGTACCACACGCACATGAAAGACAACCATATTCAATTAATCATCAGTGGTGAAAAGAATCTTGCGATGCAGTTGGAATCTCCTTCCTATAGATCCTAATGTTGGGACTCTCGAGGTGAATCTTTGTAGATTCTCCATACACTGGCCAGAGCCATCATCGAAGTAAATAACAGTAGGCAGTTCGCGTCGTGTACTTTCTTTGTCGGCCTGGACTTTCACACTTTTTCACACATTATATACCAAACAACACACCATCACATGGCGCGTGCAATAAGCCAACACAACTGTCCCTTTTATGCTTTCATGCATGAGCTCTCTGATGATGTCGCTTTTGCTCTCCGTGCTCCTCTTTCAGCTTGAAAGCATGTTGCGCTAAAATAAGGCAAAATGGCGGCTCAATAACTGGCTCTTAGAGTGTACTTAGGGCCGTCATCTTTTGGAGCAGACAAGGTCTGCAGAGGTGGCTTGATGTTGTCGTCGGAGTGTCCAAAACTACGAAGAAATAATATGAATATAGGCGTACGCGCGTATAGAGAGATGGCTGCGCCAGCCGCCGGTCAGATCGTTTGTACACAAGCTAGTGGCGGCTAATCCCATGCATGTGAGAAGGAACTTTTGCTTTGAACAGAGAGCGTACTAGCTACTATAGCCATATGGATGCAATTTTTTTTCTTAATAAAGTGTACTTTGATCGGTTTAAAAGTTAGTTTGTGGCAGAGAACTAGCTGATAGTACGTACATGAACTTGACCTCTTTGACTGTTTAAATTGACTAAAATGTCGTAGCTGTCTATCAAGTCATGGATGTAGCTAGGGACAGGCCGGGGTCAAGAGCATGGGCAGCGTGCTTGCATGTTACTCAAGCACATGAACAACTGGCAACAAGTTCTACTCCGATCCCTTTTAGATTCTTTTTTTCTCAATTTATGTCATCAAGCTGGTGAAAATGCATGCATGTGTGAGGCCTCGTGGCACGTACGACGCCGGAGACGGAATATTCCTTGCTCGGTACGGTACTGTGCCTAGCTAGCTTGTGCATTTTAGCATTTATGCAGGGTAGATTCTTCGATCGAGCCGGCCGGTCGATATTTCGTCTGGATTCATCATAATGCATGGTATGCCTCGGACTCCCTGATTCCATCCACTTGCCAATTTAACAAAATGGCGGCAATATATGTTTCCTTATTTATAAGATCGATGCAGTCATCCTACTGTATACGGAGTACATGCCTGGTATCTCATCTCAAGCAGCTGGCTTCATTTATGTGTTTATACGGTACTACAAAATAAGCCTTTAGTCTATAAACTAAACCAGCAAATAAAGGTCTCCCGATTTTTGTTCTCAACAGGGGCTTGTTCTTGGTGCATCACAGCCTATTTGAGTATATTTGTAACTAAAACCGGGAGTGGACGTGTTCATGCATGCCCCCAACTGGTGGTGGTTATTCAAAAAATAAATTGCATCCAAAACACAGATTTGAAATTGCATCTTCGAAATAAATTCAAACTGCATTGAAAATCATAAACACATGACTCTTAGTACCCCTACTTCATATACACGCACATAACTCGACCTTGAACCCCTCCTTCATATTGATAGATATTTAGTATTAATACCATCATGGAAGAGTAAGTTACATACTTTGGGCATTTTCATGCATCGCTCTTGCTACCCTACTTGAGGGAACCCATTTGTATACATTTATTAATGGGGTTTGGTCGGTCTCGGTGAATTCCCGATCAAATATTTGCTTATCCAAGTTATTAACTTCGATCAGAAGGATCCAAGTAACTTCGATGGGAAGACAAAGTGTTTCAACTTCAACAATCTTCTTGAACGCTCAAATCGAGAAGATAGAGTGCTTCAACTTCCAAACTCTGTTCAAACTGCTATGAATCGGCCGGGCCAAATTCACACGGCTATGTCTAATGACTATCCGAATTGGTCCAATTTCATACCGGCTAGGATATGAAGAACGATGTGCCGGTGGAAAACTAGACTAGTATATGTTTATTAAACTGGCCAGTGCATAAGCATTGGAACATTTAATTTGTATTTGGGCTGGTGCCATGCTCATCAGTGTCCACACCAGTGCAAATGCACCGGTGTGCTTTGTGCCGGCACGTATGAACCCATACAAATGATGTGTGTGTTTTCAATCGCTAGCAAGAACTCACGTGCGGCACGCACGTTTATTGATGACGCGTAGGTACTAAGACCGTGTCACTTGAGTGGGCAATGGTAAACAGACCAGTCGTGCGAAGCGCTTTTAAAAATAATTTATATCCGCTCTCTCATGTATAGAGAGCTTTAGGTATTCTCAAATCTAGAAGCACATCATTTTCGAGATAGTTGGTCTTTATTTATATGGAGAAAAACTCTCCAATATATTGTCTATTAGCAATACGGGATTATTATGTATAGACGGGTTATAAATGTGGGTATATTTAAGTGGACCATTTTTTCTCTTTTTTGCAGTTTTGACGTCCTTGACACTTTCGCATAGAATTGTTCTATTTTTTTCCTGGTGCTTCGTGCGACTTGTGTTGGTCTCCTCAGATTAGCACTTGCGAAGAGAAAATTTGGTGATGTTTCTTGCTCCTGCTTGGCTGTGGACTTTATTTTTGTTGGTGCCATAACCATGTGCTTTCCTTGTTTTAATATCCAGCAATGGTAATTAAATTTGTTTCGGCTGTAGGAGCCATGCGTATCGGTTGATTCCTTTCAAAAAAAAGCTCAGAGGAGGTTTCACGGTAGAAGAATTGTTTGTCAGTTTGAAGGTTGTTTCCTTTCTAAAAAAATGTGAGTAAAAAAACACCGGTGAAAAAGAAGGGGGCTAGGGGTGAACTCATATGGGGTTTTTCGCTCTACCAAAAAAAACTTCCGTAATATTTCATTTTTTCCCTACATCGTGGGTCTAGGTGGGTCCATTGTGAGGGGTACGGGGGGTTTTCGTTGGTAGCAAAAGTTTTCAAAAGAACTCATTCCTTTTAGTATAGATATATCTCACAATGCAGCAAAACTATATGGCAACATATCCCTTCTTTCGCATGTATTTTTGCAATCCTATGAGGCATCTTTGTCATGTCTGGCTCAATTCATGACTTTAAATAATGATAGTCTGGTACAATGTGACTGCTTTTTCCAGCTGCACTAGTGTTTTCCTCACATCAATTGAAACTACATAGTATTGTTGCACTTTGATATTGTGGGTGTGGGTAACTACATTGTCAGCATGGACTTCATGATGCATGCAGAGAGAACTAGATGTCATGCATTTCTTGTTGGGACCCACATGTTCATATCTCACCACAGGTGATGACCCTCCTATCTTGGATATTTTCTAACAATTGGATAGGATCAAACATCAAAAAATGAGAATGAAATTGCAAAGGAACCAACTCATATATGCATCTCGATCATGTTATACCATTTGAAAGCAAGGAGCATGAGGTGTCGAGTTAGGCAAAGTCTGGTTGTTTGGGGATGATGATGTGAGAAGGCTAGGGGGGAGCAAAGGTTTTTGCACTCTTTCACACAAAGTAATTGAGCATACCCCGTGCCAGCTCGGTGGATGTGTTTTGGGCAATATGTGGCCCCAATCCAGAAGAACATTCTTGATAACCATAATCAATGAACTATAATATTTTATCAACTCAATGTGAGTATTGAAGAGACTGTGACATCCTTAGAAAGGAGTGAATTACATGTTCTAAAAACTAAGGCTCCAAAAAAAATAAAAAACATATTCCAAATTCTATCTAGGTCTAGGTTTTTCTATATGTTGTTGTCATTGCCGAAAAAGTGTTTTGCACCTTAGGTTCCAATCCTATCAACTATACATGAGAATTCTCGGAAAGGTAAATGCAAAAGGTAAAGTGCAATCACTTAGATTCTCGAAGATGGATGCATTAGCCCGATCTTCTGTAAGGTATTGATTAATGGTGGAGATCTCGACATCGATGATCTGAACTTCTAATCACGATTCGAACCTCTGCAACCACTACACCACTACTCCAATTGTTATCAACCATGCACAACATGATTGACCTCGCCACGAAGGGTCTCTGTATGCAAATTGAGAACCCAACAGCAAGAAAGATAAGAACACAATCTAAAATTGCAGGTGTATATGAAACGAAAAAACATATGAGGCTCAAGCTCTTATCATGAAAGGACTAATTGACACAGTCGAGAAGAAAACAGTAAAGGGCCCTGGATCACAAGAAAAGAACTTGTCGCAATAGTTAAAATGAATCAAGTATGTTTATTGAAGGAAAACTAGAACTAAATAAAACTCAAGTCACTGATACGGGGCTACTGAGTTTATACCCTAAAGGGCATGCTAGGGTTGGTGTGGGGCACCCACAACATGGGCTAAGCCCAACAAAATCATAGAGCCCAAGTTGGCCCAAATTTGATGGCACAACATCTTGTTTTGTCCACCAAAAATAATTCACAAGGCTTCTGGAGCTTGGACCAAAACTAAATGAAAGCTCTTATCCTTAGCTGTCCAAACCATCAAATAATGCCTTAGTTGGATTTCATATGAAGGAGATATTACCGTTTTGATGAATGTTTGTCCGCTGACTCCGAACCGAACTCGACATCCTTGTTGAAGATGACTTCTATCCTGACGTGGGGACTCCATCATGTACATATCTAGAGTAGAGATGTTATCATTAAATATATAGTGCATAATGTAAATGGGGTAGAAGCAATTATTTATAACTTAATTAGCTTACTTCAGTTTTAGATTTCTCGTTAATTTGCTTTATATCTTAGAAAAGAAACCATGCACGCATAGTTTAGGTGAGATGTGTATAAATATATATAAACACATGTATAGATGCATGAATTGATCATTGGCATATGCAAGGTTTGATGGCTAAGTTATTGCGCTATTACATTCAACAAAATGGCAGGCCTTATTCTCATCAATGTTAAGTACTACAACATCTGGTACATTACTTGTTACTTAACTAGGACATGAGCATGTATAATATGGATACACACCTTTGATAATAGCATGTTGTCAAAGTGTAAAAGTACTTTCAGTGACTAATTTGATAATGTCGTTGATTTTGATAGGACAAAATCAAAAATAGTCTGAGTTTGCGTAGTAGTTGATGATTTAAATATTGGAATATATATGTAACATAGGGCCATATCCATTATTTGAAGAGATCTTGTATGTATTAAGCTACCCTACCTTTAGCCAAGACATATGTAGAACTATTCACATAGAAAAGAAGAATACTCTAAGATGTACTGATACTATCGTGGTCCTATATCGGTCCATGCGCATTGTCTGTAAAAAAAATTGCATTGAAATTTAAGTGGAAATTCTGTCTTCTTTTTTTGCAAGTAGGAAATCATTTTTCTTTGCATCTGTTTTGTGTATAAGATCAGGGAATGTTCTGGCAATGTGAAATTTTTAATCCTTCCACCATGTGCTAGACATACTGTACTGCCAACTTATATATTATTGTTCATGCTCTTTGAAGTACCGTGCATCTTTCTTAATAGGTATACTCTGTAGATGATGGCTGGTCTTCAGTTTCCTATAAATAGGCATCAGCTATAGCTAAGTATGTTGCAGCCATCCATCAGCGAGCGGCGCCGGCGATAGGAGGTAGCTTTGAAGTAACTCCATCTTAGCTCTTTGATTAGCTAGTTTCAGCCCTCGTTTCTCCTTATTGAGAAATAATGGCCCTTGACAAGTCATCAAACACTATGGGCAGAGCTGCTCTGATGGTAGTAGTAGTAGTAGTCCTACTTCTAGCCTCTCAAATCACTCCATCCCATTGCACTCCTCTGATAGTAAATAGAAGATACCTATTGCAGCCATCACCTACCACTGCTTCCACCACAAAAGGGATGATCGAGGGCACTATCACTCCCACAGAAGGCGGTGTTCCGGGGGCAACAGAGGACGTTCGCCCCACTAACCCAAGCCACAGCCCTGGGATCGGTCACGCATTTACCAACAACAAAATTGGGAGGAAGCTGCTTATGAAGGCGGAGGAGGAGGGCACAGTCACTTCCAGTATGAAAGGGATGATGGAGGGCACGATCACTCCTACAGATGGCGGCGGTGCTCAAGGGGCGACAGAAGATGTTCGCCCTACTAATCCGTCCCACAGCCCCGGGATCGGTCATGCATTCACCAACAATAAAGTTGGGAGGAAGCTGCTTACAGCAGTCAGGCAATGGTGATAAGTGCTAGGAAGAAGAACGGCAGCAGCAACCAAGCCTGCAGCTTTGATCAGTCCTAGCTAGCTTAATTTGTTCCTCTTCTCCTAGCTAGCTACGTACCATGTGTCCATGTCCTTTTTTTCTCTTTCTTTTTTTAATATATAGCTCGTAGCTTTATGATTAGTAGAATTCGTTGATTTTCCAAACCTCTGTATTTAAAAAAGGAAAAAATATGTAATTCGATTTCTCATTTACATGTCTTGTTTCTTCGCTACTGCTAGATATATATCAAGCAACTTGCATATACGTACGCCTGCAAATTAAATGTGTAGATATACATGCATGGCGATTGCCATTATGCCTTGATATATACAGATTAACTCGTACATGTGGACTGCTGGTATATTACAGGGTTTATATGAAGTCGAGACTCGAGACCTTTGACCCATTATTTTGTTCCAGAAAAAAGCATTGACCAGCTCCTTTTAAACTTATACAGGGTACGTACGTTCTTGTCTGTTGCATGCATTACATAGATTATTTTTACGGTCCACAAGGTATCAAAATTATAACTTGGATTTTGGTACCTAGCTTAGGTACCCAAAAAATGACACCTCAAATGCCAAAATTAGTTTGGTACCTCCAAAAGAGAACAGTTAGTATATCCTTATTACCAGGAAAATAGTACTCCGTGAAACTGTCAATACGCTGTGATACATGGCAGCCTGAATTCAATATGCATGGCAGCCTGAATTCAATATGCATGGCATGAAACAGTCAATACGCTGTGACACATAGCTCACTCGATCAACGCAAGCCTGGACGACCTGCCGACCAGAATCGCCAACACAACAAGCCTGGTGGAACAATTTCGTATGTGCGCCGACAAACTTAGCAGCAACAAAGTACGCATGGCGGCACGCACCACCCCCACCCACTAGTTATCAACTTTTCGACCTGATGACTGATGTTGTACCTACAAAGCAGCAGCCAAAAATAAATTGAAGTAGTGATTAGACCTGATCTTTGAAATGGAAAGAGTTGCAAATGTCTGAAACCAACTTATCTTTTTCAGATATATATATCGCTCTAGCTTGGCGCGCTCTTGTACATATTAACACCAACACCTGCCACCCTCAACCCATAAATAGTTGGATTTTTTTTATTCAATAAATAGTTGGATGTTGATCCAAGGCCTTAGGCAATATTGAAAATTAAGTTGGTTTCAAGCACTTGAATAGCAAGATTTCTATCTAAAGTATCATGACATTATTTTTTTCAAACCGAGTTGTAAACATCAAAATGCTCGTGGAAAGGAGTATTTTACATGTAGCGATTACGAACCATATCTATCAATCAGACAATCACCCATTCCCCCAATTCTAAATTTCGTACATCTCCCTTGTATATATGTCACCTCCTCCAGCATGAAACACCATCAACTGCTCATCTACCCCGAACCTCAATACCCTCACCATAAGTCAAAAATCAACCCGTTGTGCCGCCCCGAATTGTCTGCCACTGGAAGAGAAACAAAAGAACTGAAGGGAGAGATGGAAGGTTACTGGAAGTATAGTATCACTTAGAAGAACTGTGGGGACGTTTAGTGGTGTAGATGAAAAAAGAGACATTTTCATGGTTTCGATGGAAAGCGACCTCGAATTGGATGAAAAGCAACCTAGAACTGGAGGTATGGATGTAATGATATCTGTGTCATTAATAAATTTCATTGTCTTGAAGCCTAATGGATAGATTATTTAGTCGAGTGCTCAATTATGAAATACATCTTGTTTCTTTAGTTTGACTATACTAAACAATTAAAAAGTGTCAGTGGCCCTGTATGTTCTTGTGATAATTAAGATATTTATAATAGTACTAGCTAGATAGACGTAAAAACGTACTTAAAAGAAGCTTTTTAAAAATTACTAAAACTGCAAAGCAGTTAGTGTGACAGAGAGCTTGCAGTATGCTCAATCAATCAGCTAGAACTGAATTGATTTATGTGCGTGTAGCTGCAGTTAACGTTCTCAGGAATCAGGATCCAAGCCAGCTAATCGCGCGCACGTAGTGGAGAGGATCATGCGCGCGTACGAGTGCCTCAGCTTTTGCAACTAGCTGGCAGCAAAATTTGTCGACTAGATCGAGCTTCTCCTTTCGTCTTGGAACTCATTAGAAAAGGATTATTGTTGCTGCTGATAGGTCGTGGTTCCGACGTAGAATAATACTACCTCCATATCTTAATAGTTGACGTTTCCGGCAGCCAAAAACAACTAACCGCAAGTCATTTTGATGGTCGGAAACGTCAAATAATTCAATCCGGAGGTAGTATATATATATATATCCTTTGCTTTTGCTCCTTCATGTGCTAGAGCTCTCTTTTTAGGTAAAAATGTAGTACCATGCATGCTGCAGCCAGCCATGCAAGTCTAGATATCTAGGATCCAGTCTCGAGATACATATATACACTAACAGTACGTTCAGGATTAGTTGTTTAAGCACTTTGGGCGTACTTGTATATGAGTTTGCTTGTACTCAGATAGTCCAGTCAAAAGGACACACATGCATGTGCACATATATGCTATATATTGTCCTTATTGCATGCCTGGCACCCATTGTGACTTGTGAGATGACGTCCCTGACTCTCTCGGAAAGCCATGCATTCATCTATATAGGCATCAAACCCTGCAGCACGAAGGAGGCCAGCAGTGTCACATGCAATGCAATGCAAATGCATGACCTACCGCGCTCAGCTGCTGGCAGCACACGCACGAAGCAAAAGAAGAAGAAAAAAAAAGGTAAAGCCAAGCGACCTGCATGTACAACGTACGTACGTATGCGCCTGCCAACTCTCGGGGGACGTGCATGGCATCGCATGCGGGGCACGTGACACCTACGTCGATCAGTTCGTCGTTGCCGCCGTTAAGATGCATGGCAGCAACCATATATATAGATTTGAAGTATTAAAACAATATTCTAGGTCGGCAGCCCCACACCGGCCCGGAATATTCAGCCGAGCCAGCCGACACATAGAGAATTACCGTGTGAACTAGCTTTTTTTCAGTTGATTCTTTAGGTTTATAATAAGTCATACACGTACTACGCCAGCTTTTCCTTTTGCAAGCATATGTACAGCACTAACTAGTAGATAAAAAAATCACTGTAGTGCCTAAAACCCTCGCTAGCTAGGGGCGACTTGCTAGTTGCTTCTGAAGAAAAACCAGCTTCTGGCGGTTTGGTCGCTTTGCTATGTTGAAAGATGTATGTATTACCATCATGCTAAAATGGACTTCAGATTAGTTTTATACTACGTACATGCCATGCAAAAGAAAAATGCAGCATGATGACAGTATTAGTCAGTTCTTGATTCCTTACACTGATATGGCTTACTTTTTATGTTTCCTTTGTATTTTCTAAGTAATGGGGAACGAAATAGTTCACGGGCTCCCATATCTCATGAGGCCATCGACGTGTAATTTTGCACTGTCGATCTAGACAGAGTACATTGTACATTCATATGCCTCGGAGGGCCAACAGTATTTATTTACAATGGGTCTAGTTAGAGCTGTAGAGCCTGCTAATGGCAATTGATTCCTACCTCAGTACCTCTCAATATACCTACCGGGCGTTGGAGGCTTGTAGCGATCATAACTGTATAATTGCAATTTGTAACCATATTGTGATGCTCATCACGGCTGCCTGTGGAACGGTGTTCATCACGGCGCCCACTACGCTCATGTGGGACTAACCCAAGAGGCCTTAGCGCAACCCCCTTTGGGAGCCTCGAGCTATGACTTTGGTCCTTAGCCTCCCGGAGCCCTTCGTTTCTTCTCACCAGCCGAGCTGGGGCAGGGGATGAGCCTCTCTATCTCTTGTACAGTGGTACACACTCCAAAACAGTGTCTCGGATAGCCTCTGGAGTTTTTATTTGAAGCCTCCACAAGAAAATAAAATACAAAACCAACTCTGGGGCCAACATAGAAATTTAAAAAACGACTATAGTAGGCTTTGTTCTACGAATGTGCCATGCTTTGAAGTTTGAACCTAGATCGGGACTGAAGTTTCAATGACTCCCGAAGTTCAATGCTCTAACCGGTGCAACATGAGAAGCTTGACGCCAATATAGAAATACAATGCATCCTTATCTTACTACCAATAAGCAAATGCATAAAACTAGAAATGGTCCATTTGTACTCTAGTGTTCCATCCATATCTACAACAAGATTAGTCTACAAATGATGCTTTACTTTGAGAAATTATGTGCTAATGTGTGCTTTTCTCTAGTTAACTGTAACACATGACCATCGACGTCTTTTAATGAATGAGTCATATATATATGTCCATGTCATTATTATGCATATATATAACTGATGAGTGCTCCGAGGCAGCTTTGTCTATATACCTTGCTGTTAACAAATTAAAGCACTACTCATGTGGTGGGTCAGGGCTTGGGTACGCTTTTGATCAGTTTGGGTATAAATCAGTCTTTAACATATATATCCTAAGGACAAGCATAATGTTAAGACTAACGACAAACATAAATGGTGTATCAAGCTTAGGATTCCATGTCGTACTTTGTAAAGTATAAGGATGATTTACGATTAAAAGACCACAGATATAATTGATAAATGGCAATTGTGCCACTCTGGTCAAGCTGCATCTGGGTACGGCCGCCTTGTGGTCATTCACCACACGACATTCATTATTCTTAGGATCTCATGTTCCCATGATCTCTCGGTTACGTTCATCGTCCAGGTCATTCAGGTATTTAGTTTGTGCTAGTCTACTCTTCCTGAGTCGCTACACATACCAGCGTCACATATATACCAAAGATATATAGAATCAAGTGTTTCGCCACTCTTCTTAATAATTTGGTGTTTATACCATATGACAGTTATTAGGAGTGCTTTTGCAAGAGGCGCACTTTATGACAGCCATGTTACAGTAGTGCACGTACGTCTACACGAGAACTGCCGGTATTTTAATTGTGGTCCTTCGTTCACCTCCCTTTTCTAGCATGCAAAAGAGTAGATTTACAGTTCAATGTTATTTGATTAATTAATGATCCATTTCTTAAGTTCCCGGACACTTTTGGCCAACCATGCATATGCAAACCTCCAAAAGATTCCTCCGTAGGCGTTTTCTATTTCAACTCCAGTCCACATATGCCATCAAGGTATTTAGTACGAATGCTATATAAATAGCAAAGGATGATGAGCTCACATCAACGACACCAGCAGTACGTGTGTCCACCATTAGCCCATTCCAGGACCTCACTAAGCTAGCCCCTTGTTTCTCCAGCTTCGATCTCTAGCTCGCTGGCTAGCTTCAATTCAAACCATGTTCTTCCCTAAGCTTAACCAAGTAATAGCCCTCATCCTGGTGCTCATGATCCTCCTCCTCTCCTCTAATCAAATCATGTACTCTGAAGGCAAACCCCTCACAATGATGAGTCATAGGTTTAACTTGCTGTCACATTCCAATAATGATGCCATCAAGGGAACGATGAGCCCAAGCACGCCGATCTTGCCCGATGGCGCCGGGAATGGTGCCGCCGCCGGCGGTGGCGTCCTCGGGGAGGACACCCGAGCGACGGATCCCGGACACAGCCCTGGTGCCGGCCATGCCGCCACTAACAATGGGGTTGGGAGGAGGTTGTTGCTTGGTGTAAACCAGTTAGTAACTTAGATTCATTCTTCTTATTCTTTTTTTGTTTGTTTTTGTTCGTGAGGGAGGAAAATCCAGTGTGTTTTCTTCGGCGTTCACAATGATTTTATTAGTGCCTCGTCTTACTTATAATCTAACTTAATTTGTTCATTTCCTTGTACGTGTCCCCTTCCATCGGTTCTTCGTGTTTTTAGTGCTTCCATGCTGCAGTTGTAGGTTCTTTCTTTTTCTTCTTCGAAAGCATGCAGTTGTAGGTTATGTTAATTGGCGGAGACGGGGTTTAGTTTACTGCTAAATCTGAGTATATATAACACCTTCAGTCATACTCCGAATATATAAAAATGTGAAAGATATGATTTTGTACGTTGATATCGTAAATATTATGGAAATTCTTTGGGTAGCTCATTATTTCCTCTAACAAGGAATATATTCGTGGTTGCTAAGTGGTAATTTTATATATTCATAAGGGCAAAAAGGTTTTTCATATTCTATAAAAAGCTGAAAATGGGTTTTTGTTTTTGTTTCATCATAAAGAAAATTCTGTTAGCAAGTACGAAGTAGTATCAACTAAACCCCCCAAGAAAACTCATGTACGAATTCGAATTTATAATGCTGGGCCTATATTAAAGAATGAATTTGGCCCATTTCAGGCAGAACGGAATTGAGCTCTTCATAACAACAGAATGTATTGGGCCATACGGACGAATGGGCCTTTGCGGCTGTACCGGCCGTCGATGTCTTTTTAGCTCTTCTTCTGACGTGCGTTTTTATCGCGTCAAATCAAAACACCACTAAAAGGCGAATTGGCTTGTAGTTCAATTGTAGGACGGTCCAGTGGGACGCTACCCACCAGGGTTCAAATCCTGATGTGCACTTTTTTGGGATTTTCCCAGGATTTACCGGCGTTATGCGTTAAGTGGTAAGCGACGTTCCCGTCGATAACGAGGCGCCAATGGTGACTTCGGGAATCTCCAGATGTGCCGGGTGCTCAGTCCTTCGGAGATGCTCGTGTGTAAGCGTCTGTGTTGTACTGTGTAATTTAAAAAAAACACCACTAAAAGTCCATTGGCAGAACTCACCTCAAGAAATAAAAAGTAAAATATAGGTATTTTGCCAGAATAGTCTTTAGTACAAAAGGAGATAGAACAACCCATCATTTGAGTACATCTTTAGTTTTTTGACTTGTAAATTACATTATGTTTTTCAGTTTACTTTTGTCACACCTGATTTTAAGGATAAATTTCAAGTGTAAATTATATGTATGATAAGATCAGTTTATTCATATATGTGAGGACTTCATTATTGAATCATAGCAATATTGTTACTAAACTATAAACTTTCTTATAGTATGACCCACATGTCTAAAAGAAAAGTACATAGATATATTACGGTTTTTAGTGGAACATGTTCTCATCTTTATAGGCAGCTGACAAGATGTACATTAGCCTAGAATCGAGCATCTGGGTCAAAGTCATCGTCCTTAGTGAACTCGACATTGTCTCTATTGTTTGGAGGGATAGTAAGGTACGATTAGATTAAAAAATAAAACTTAACTGAACAAAAATATAATCATATTTTTAAAATAGTTTCAATTAATTTTTACCTAAAATATTATGCAACCCGGACGATTTGCAACAACATAATTGAAAAACTAGGTTCATTTATTTTTAAAAATAGAAAAATATCTAAAAGTTTTACTACTCTCAATAAAATGGTATGTTTTACTACTCTCAACAATCCACTTTGTCCGCTAAATATCGTAAACAAACTTTAGCCTCAATTTACTCCTATGTACTATTTTAGTTGGTCAAATGTACTTCATAGTAAAATTTCTTCTTTTTGTTCTCCACGTCCAAGTTCCAAGTTCAAATTTTGTGAGGTGACAAATTAGGAGAATGATAGCAGCTACAATCTTCTTTTTTCCCTATGAATGAACTATTGTTATTTTTGCATGAATTTTGTCAAATAAGTGCGTCCATGGATAAGTCCATAGCATTTACTATAGATAACTCCACAAAACTATTGTTGGAAGAACCGAGGCATTAACCCGCAAAAAAAAAAACAAGTATCAGCCAATTCACAAGTAACTCACAAACTGTTAATGCCTCGTTTCATTAAGGTGTATTCTTATCTCACATATGCCTGAAGCCTTCCATCCAAAGCAGGTAATTAATTAGCTAAAAGTTCCCCTCACAAGGTGTTTGAGAAGCTTTCACTTGAAGCAGAAGTTTGGAAGACCTTCATGTAAAATCTTATCAACCACAACTATAGTGAAATTATATGGCAAAAGTATAAAATATGATACTCATCATTGGCGAGTATATAATAAGTGTAGAGAACAAAACACAACCAATACCACCATATCAGAGTATACATGGTGGAAATGGAGCTAAAAAGCAAAATAAGCTAGTATATAATTAGCTTTGTTTTGGGGAATTAGCTTTGGTGGTGGTCCACCGGGGGCTCCTATATAGCTTCCATGTGCTAGTTAAGCAACATGGCTTAGAGGCCCAATTAGGCCCAACACACTAGTACCACCTATGGGTATCCATGCACATTCTTCACGGGATTTTTTTCATTCCATTGAAAACAAAGTCACACGCATAGCTGTATTCGAATATTTTTTCGCACGAAATTTTATTAGCCTCCAACAGTTTAATATGATACTAGATTCAACATTTTTGTCAACCTAATTCAACATTTCAACAATATTGGTTCAACATTTATAGAAAACTAATTCAACATTTTCTAAAAAATATTGAAATAGTATATTACAAATGTTGAACTAGTTTCCGACAAATGTTGATTTTTAAAAAAAACTATAAACAAATATAAAATATATTCAAATTGGAGCTTGTTTTGTCGTATAAATTCTAACGAATACCACGAATCAAACAGATTTAAAAAATGATTTATAGTTTGAGAGAAAATTGAATTTAAAGATCTAAACCTAAATGGAATCACGTCTCATGCATGCAGCAGCCGCGTATTTCCAGCTGTCCGCGTGCACCTCTCCCGCCGCTGTCGATTTTGTTCCACGATAATCTGGTTCGTTTATATGATGTGCACATATCTCAAACAGTGGAAGCTATGTAGCTTAAAAAACTTCCGGAAGTCATATAGGTTTTCCGGTGGTCCACGTGCGCAGGCCATTGCAGCCCAGAACGCGGGTTATTTCGGCTTCAACTAGAATTTAACAAAGAATTACGCTTTGCTTGGCCCACAAACATAATGTATATATTGGGCTTGTATCCTGTCCAATCGTTCGTTGACCAGGATATTTATAGCTTCGCGCTTGTCGGGAGAGAACCGTTGACGCAGAAAGTGAGTTCAAAGTCCATCAGAGTCGTGTTTAGATAGGGAGGCGAAAAAAATTTCTTCAAAAGTTTTCATATCTTTCACAAAAATTCCATATGTTTCACAACAAACTTTTAAGGAAAGTCAACGAATGTTACATGCACACACCCACATGTACACATACAATGAAATTTGCTAAGTCCACACAATCTACACACATGAATTCCACCACATCTTTACAACACTTTTTCTAAACAAACAAGAAGTTATCAAGATACAAAAATCCGCATCATACAAAAAAAATCTCATACAACAGAGCTGCATTGCAGCAATTATTACAAGTTTTCAAAAAGAACAACGTTCGACGACACATCAAGTTCGAAAACTTATTGAACAAGTATAAGTTCCGGATGCACGCATATCCTCTCCCAAAGGGAACACATACAATCATCATCTTATCGCCTCTGCTGCTGCGACATATAGTATGCATGTGTTATTTCATCACGAACAACATTCATGTTTATATCATCATGTGCTTCATCGGCCTCACGGTCACTTTCTGGTTCATCCTCATCGATGTTCCCGGTCCCAGACCGTACAACATATGTAGATATTGCCAAGTCGATGTCGTCGTCATTATTATCAATAATGTAATTATGCAGCGCACAACATTCAATAATGATGTCGGCTTGGATACTTTCCTGATAGCATGGAACAACACTGAGTATTCTCCACTTCATCTTCAACATCCCAAACGATTGCTCAACGACGGACCACACTGATGAATGCGCTTTGTTAAACATCTCCTTTTCGCCGGATGGAGCTGGTCCACGTCGCCACTGCTCCTGATGGTACTTGATCCCCTTGTACGGTGCTAGGTAGCCTGGGCGGTTCAGATACCCCGCGTCTACCAGGTAAAACTTCTCTGCATGTACATCATTATAACTTTGTTATAACATATAAATTGTCAACACATACACAGAATGATAATCATTGATTTGCCATGTGATTTAATCCGCTACAGCCCAGCAACACGCTACAGCCAACCAAACCAGCAACAGGCCAGCCAAACCAATGCAATCACCTAACAGGCCGACAAAACCAGAGCAATCAGTGCAGTTTATAAAATTCTCAGCTTTTAGATCATAATACATCCAAATTTCAGAACGCATGAGTCAGATTATTGGGGACTCAGGCAGTCCTTTCTAAGTATTCAAATAGCAAGGGTAATTCCTACATTGCTCGGAGTCTGGCTTCAAAGACATAACGGTATTCCAAGTCGAAATTATCAGTACATGGTAATTAAGGGGCAAGGAGAGGCAAGGTTACCCAACCCCTATCTAAAATTTCAGAACAAGTCACCAAAATATTTGCAAAACCGAAATTATATCCGGCAAGTCACCAACATACTACCCCCATCCACCGCCAGGTACAATATTGATTTATTAAACTAATTTATTAAACTTGCCGGATATAATTTCGGTTTTGCAAATATTTTGGTGACTTGTTCTGAAATTTTAGATAGGGGTTGGTTAACCTTGCCTCTCCTTGCCCCTTAATTACCATGTACTGATAATTTCGACTTGGAATACCGTTATTAAACATACTAATTTATTAAACTTGCCGGATATAATTTCGATTTTGCAAATATTTTGGTGACTTGTTCTGAAATTTTAGATAGGGGTTGGGTAACCGTGCCTCTCCTTGCCCCTTAATTACCATGTACTGATAATTTCGACTTGGAATACCGTTATGTCTTTGAAGCCAGACTCCGAGCAATGTAGGAATTACCCTTGCTATTTGAATACTTAGAAAGGACTGCCTGAGTCCCCAATAATCTGACTTATGCGTTCTGAAATTTGGATGTATTATGATCTAAAAGCTGAGAATTTTATAAACTGCACTGATTGCTCTGGTTTTGTCGGCCTGTTAGGTGACTGCATTGGTTTGGCTGGCCTGTTGCTGGTTTGGTTGGCTGTAGCGTGTTGCTGGGCTGTAGCGGATTAAATCACATGGCAAATCAATGATTATCATTCTGTGTATGTGTTGACAATTTATATGTTATAACAAAGTTATAATGATGTACATGCAGGGAAGTTTTACCTGGTAGACGCGGGGTATCCGAACCGCCCAGGCTACCTAGCACCGTACAAGGGGATCAAGTACCATCAGGAGCAGTGGCGACGTGGACCAGCTCCATCCGGCGAAAAGGAGATGTTTAACAAAGCGCATTCTTCGGTGTGGTCCGTCGTTGAGCAATCGTTTGGGATGTTGAAGATGAAGTGGAGAATACTCCGTGTTGTTCCATGCTATCAGGAAAGTATCCAAGCCGACATCATTATTGAATGTTGTGCGCTGCATAATTACATTATTGATAATAATGACGACGACATCGACTTGGCAATATCTACATATGTTGTACGGTCTGGGACCGGGAACATCGATGAGGATGAACCAGAAAGTGACCGTGAGGCCGATGAAGCACATGATGATATAAACATGAATGTTGTTCGTGATGAAATAACACATGCATACTATATGTCGCAGCAGCAGAGGCGATAAGATGGTGATTGTACGTGTTCCCTTTGGGAGAGGATATGTGTGCAGCCGGAACCTATACTTGTTCAATAAGTTTTCGAACTTGATGTGTCGTCGAACGTTGTTCTTTTTGAAAACTTGTAATAATTGCTGCAATGCAGCTCTGTTGTATGAGATTTTATTTGTATGATGCGGATTTTTGTATCTTGATAACTTCTTGTTTGTTTAGAAAAAGTGTTGTAAAGATGTGGTGGAATTCATGTGTGTAGATTGTGTGGACTTAGCAAATTTCATTGTACGTATACATGTGGGTGTGTGCATGTAACATTTGTTGACTTTCCTTAAAAGTTTGTTGTGAAACATATGGAAATTTTTGTGAAACATATGAAAACTTTTGAAGAAAATTTTTTCGCCTCCCTATCTAAACACGACCAAGTTTGAGTTTGACCGATCTAACCTGTCACCCGATTACACAAACAGTTCCTATTGCTGAAAATTCCTGACACTGCGCTCCGGTAATCAGAACCAGTGACGATATTTGTCCAATCAGCAGGCTATTTTAATAAGGGTTAATCGGAAGAGTGTTAGTGGCCGAAACATGTATCAGGCGCGCCCTCTATGTAAATTTGCCAATTCGATCTACAAGTACATGCCAGCATCAGCAATCTGCCTGAATTACTACTAGTACTGTCTACTTGATTTGTAGATGATCTGCGTCAATATTTTTCACTCATTCAGCATCACCACTCTGAACTGTTGTCGCACCCGATTTTATAATACAATCACAAATACGTTAGGATCAGTTAAATCATACATGCGCCGACCTTATAAGTGAATCGATGCCAGTGTTATTACATAACGGTAGACTTCATTAAAAAATGACCCGTGGTCTTAAATAAAAATACATAAATATTTCAAAGTCTTCAGTGGAAGAGGTTTCCATCTCCACATGCAGCTGACCGGGGGCACACCAGCTTAGAACGAAACTCCTGGATTGTAGTCGCCGTCTTCGCTTAACACGTCCCTAGAGTCTGTGGTGGGGGGTAGCAGGGGGAGAAAGGAGGGGTGAGTACAACTAATTGTACTCCACGAGTGTAGTAAAAATATGACATGAGGCTATTAGGAGGGCTTTTAGGTTTTAACTCGCAGTTAAGCAACAAATCCTTAATTCTTACCCTAAGTCATTAGCACCTATTTACTAGATGAAAACTCCTTCTCCTCAAGAAACCAAACCTTAGAAATCCATCCAAGTCACCAACCATCGAAAATCCATCCGATCCTCCTCGGAAATCCATCTGATCAACCAACCCTCAGAAATCCATCCGATCAACCAACCGTGGTAAAACCATCCGAGCCAAACCAACCAACCATCACGAGCACCACTAATCATGAAGAAGTCCAAGCTGCTCTTGACCGTGAGCACGGCTGATATATCAGTTTTACACTCTGCAATGGTTGCACACTTTCACCACAAGTTGTGCTTCACACTGCCAAGGTGATCAGGCAGGGTTACACTATAAGGCCTTTTACAAAGCTAGTGCTCCCATTCCTTAGTATTCGCTATCTAGTCCCCTATTGTGCCACTCAAACCACCACGATGACTCTAGAATAGGTAGCTAAGGGGCTGATTGGTTACCTGCACTAGGGCCTATCCAGGCTTCCATAATGCATCCGAAGCTTGATTGGTTGCCTGCATGAGGTCTTAGCCAGGCTCTGGCTAGCCAAAAGGCACGTACGGCCTGCTTAGGCCGAAAACGCGATGGGGTTGTGTTTCCACCTTGTGCGGCCCGCACAAGGCCCTGACAGGCCACGCGCGCGTTCGGCTCACCTCTCGCGCTCTTCGATGAGACGCTTGCACGAGCGTCGGGGCGTCGAGGAGGAGCGTTGGGTCATGCCGCCGTGCCACGGATCGAGAGGGTGGTGCCGGCGTGGATCAAGAGGCCGGCGCGACGGGGCCGGCGCGAGCAGCGCCATGGAGGAGCTCGATCTCCTTGGCGGCCGTCTCGGCGGCGTCGTCCTTAGTCTTCTTGCGTGTGAGCTTCATGGGGGGCGGCGACGGAGAGCGCGTGGCGGCGACCTCCCCGCGCTACTCCCGTCCCTCACATCGCCGCTCTCCGTGTGCTTGCTTCTGGCGCGACGTCGCGACCCCAGTGGCGGCGACAGCGTGGTGCGCGGCCTGCTGCCGCCACCGCCCGACGATGTGGCCTGTTGCGGCCTCAGCGGGGGCGAGTGGTGGAGCAGAGCCGGTGCCAGCGCGGGAGCCAGGGACCTCGAGCCGCAGGAAGAGGAGGGCGTAGGCAGCGGCGGCGGCGGTCAGCGCTCGGCGGCCGAGCGGGGACTCGCTGCAATGCAGCACCATGGGGGAGGAGGCATCAACTGAGCTAGAGCTGGAGCTGGAGGATGGAGGTCGCCTGGACTTGGAGACGAACGCGCCTCCAAACACAACGCGGGCAGACCTTGCAAATCCGATTGCTGAAGGAATCGATGGATTGATGTTCGATTGATCTGGGGAAGAACTGGGGAAAAGAGGAATCGGTGAGCTCATTGACTTGTGAATGTGGGATGTGAGTACTCATGGTGGCGGCACAGAGGAGCTTGGGGGCACGTGCGAAGGCGAGTGTGTGGAGGGGCTAGGCGTGCGACGGGGGTGGACTGGGAAGAAGGAAAGTGACAAGATGGTAACTTCACCTCCATTTAGTGCAAGGTGACTGTTGGGAACGGTCTTAAGAGGTCCCCTGACTTAGGGATAATCACCCCAGAACAACGCAAACAAATCACAACCAAATCCCTACGAGCCAAAAAGAAGACCAAAGCACGCACAAGGCCCACGGCCCGTTACGGCCCAGCAGTCGCTCGGGCCCCTCCACCAAAGGTCCCTACGCACAGACTTCATCTTCGCCTCGCTCGAGGGTCTTGGCTCCCTTGACCAAAACACTGTACAAACTCCGCTTCGCTCGGGGTATCGCCGCCCATGCCGACTGACATGAGCTGAGGTTCCATCCGCCAACTCCGGTCACTGTGCGGCTAACGCCGATCACTGTGCAAGCACTACAGCGCCCTATGCGGACAGGAAAGCGTCATCTCGATGCACGGCTCTGACCATCCCCGTCCGTCCCCCACAACGGAGCCCTCGAACGAGCATGGGGATGCCCTCGAATGGGCGTACGGACGAGGACTGGGCGCGAGCGCCGGTCAGTGCAGCTGCACGGATAACATAGGCTAGGTTCCATCCGCCCACTCCGGTCACTGCTCCGCCATCCCCGGCACTGTGCGTGACTGCGCGACCCTGTACCACCGACTCCAGTCGCCATGCCGACTTGCGAAGCCCTGATCAAACCTGTGCTAAAGACTCTGGCACCCCTGTAACGCTAACCCCCGTACCGATCCCCCGACGGAGCCCTCGATGGGGCACGGGGAAACCCTCGAACGGGTGTACGGACGATGACTGGGCTCAAACACCAAACGGCATAGCCCCCCGAAGACGCTTCAGGACAAGCACAGGGACACGTACTTCCTACAGGGGCCGTCATACAGTTGTCCACAGAACTTAGTAGACGTTCAGCGATTTGCGTCGGGCAAAAGGATCCGCAGGACAGCCTCCACGCCCGGCGCCATAATCTCCAGTACCCGATGACTGTAGGCTCCACTGTACGATGCATGTATCTCTGTCCCTCCTTGGACTATAAAAGGGGGGAGGTAGACGCCCGGCCAAGGGCCGGCACACGAACACACACAGACAGACGACCAGCTACACACGTAAACGTTGTTCATCCACCAGAGTTCATGACACATCAACCTGATACGCTCGGGACTTGGAGGTTTTCTCCTCCTCTCCCACCTCGCTTATAAACCCCTACTACAGGCACCCCGGTGTGGAGTAATATAGTGCGTGCACCTCCCTTACTGGATGTACGGCCCCGCGATCGGATAACATAGGCCGTGCCCTTCGCACCAACCATCGAGAGAGTGGGCGCAGCGTGTTCGTTCTAGTTAGTGTCGAGCAGCCGATCTGGACAGCGACAGTGACTATATCACCCAATGCATCGAACCAATCAAGATCTTAGCAGTGCAGGCTATCTCTTGTCACTCCAACCAATCACCACCCCCTTGTATTACTTTAACCAGGCTAAGGCTGGCCTGGTTGCATCCTAGCCTGGCTAGAAACTAGTGCAACCAACCAATCACCCCCTAATTAATTGGCCAGGTCTAGAGCCATAGTAGACCTCACGGTTGCGCTATTATGCCGGGTTACAGGCTTCGAGAACCGATCCTTAGAATTTGAGGCGGGGACCAGCACAAACCCGGAAGAACCAAATCAAAACATCGAATCATCGTACCACTCGGTCCATCATACTCAGATTCCCCAACCCATCATATGACCGAGGTTTTCAACCTCCTCAACTTTATCTCTAGACATTAAGTTGATTTATTTTAATTAACCCACCCAACCATGAATGTGAAGCTAAGCATAAACTAAAACCAACTCAGGCTTCAAGGAAGATATTGAAATTCTAGTAAACTCTAACTTGGGATTCAAATTATGACATAACATGCAACTAATGGTCTATCTAATTCTAATAAAAATAAAGTAACGTAGGATGTTGGTTATGGTCAAGGGCACTTGCCGTTATCTTCGGGGTAATCCAAATTCTTTGGTTCTCGTATATTCTTGTATCGACCATCTTCTATTCGCAGCAATCACCATACAAGTAGACAAACAAATAATAATAATAATAATAATAATAATAATAATACGGTACATCAAACATTATAAAAACAGTTTATAAAACACCTAAAAAGGCATTACACGTTCTAGTGATCTAATCAAATTATTATAAACAACAAGGGCTGACGGTGGAAGATAAGGCACGAATAATTGAGAGATTAAATTAAAGAAAGGACAGGGTTTAGATTGCAAGATGGATATTTATAGAATTATTGGATCAATATCCGTGAGAGAAAAGATTGTATATGGTAAGGGTGATATGTCAAGCAAGGCTTTGTTAGCTTCTGTATATGCCTATATGTCAATGAAACACATGCAGCACCCATGGATTAAAACAGTACTAGATCACTAGTACGTGGTTACTAGCATGTGCAGGCACTGTGCTGCTGTGCATAGATTATTTTGATATGCTATGTTTGGAGTAGGATGGTGCAACTAGCTTCTGGCCGGCTCAAAACAAGAACCAGACGCCGGTCAAGAAGTACGATCAGGATGACTTGCGGCAGTGTGGCTAGGTACAAAACAGATGGAGAAAGGCAGCACGAGAATGCTTCTCACCGGTGTGTCTCTGTGATGGTCGACGGTAAAGCAATGATGGACGGCGGTGGCAGGGGTGCATGACGGCGATTAAGATAGGAGCTGCGACACCGTTGCTTGATCAATTTGCCTGGTAGTAGCGCAAGGTGGTCGGCGTATGTAGCAACTGCGGCACTACAGCAAGCCGCTTCCTTGTCGTGGCCTCGGTGAAGGTACTCTGCTCTTGGACGAGATGGAGTGAGAGGATTATTTGCTGAACAGTAACAACAAGGAGAGGCTGAGGGTGTCTTTTATAGGTCATCGAGGGAGATGAGAGGCTATCTGGAGTTAACAATTCGTGATGGTGGAGCTTCAGTTAACTCCACTAGGAACACGATTAGGCCATCAGTTCATTTGTGCGGTGGTGGAAAATAGAGGGGTCAGTACGTGGGTATTCAGTTCTGCTATGTAGTGGTCATTAACGTTGTGGTGTTTGCTTGCATGAGCTCTTGGCTAATGGGCATAGCACGAGAGAGACTAGAATTAAAGGCTGCTGGCATGTTGACCTGAAGTTGCATGTTCACGTGTAGGGAATGAATATAAAATAAAATGGAAGAGATTGGATCGGCCATGAAAAGAGAGAAAGAATAAGATACCTAGACATAAAGAGAAGGAATTGCATTGAACTAGAATTGAAAGGAGAGCCAGTGTAAGAGATGTAGATATTTGATTTGCAAAGGATTTCAAAACAGTTTAAATTCATTTTTCAATCAAAATACAATGTAGACTAGCATGAATGCAGCATCCCACACAAATTGATTTAAAAATTAAAAAAGTATTTTATCCCAATTGGTAATGAATTAAATGTTGACAATTTTAGAAAAATAATAAAATCGTATATTTTTATAAGTGTTTTTTATTCACGACCCAAAATAGAAATTTTGGGGTGTGACAAATTAAAAGGGAAGTCTCAGTTTTGTTTCTGAACGTTAAGACCACCGACGCCAGCACACAAGGGCATGTCAAACAGCAATAGAATCAAATCATGACGCCCAGGAATCAAGCATTCCAAGTGGAGCACCAAAGAACACAAAAGCTTGAGGATCAGTTACAGGAACATCAGGAAAGCAGGTATACAATTAGTGAGGCTACCAAGGAACTGAAACGCAGCCATGGCATAGCAACTTTGCCGCATCAAAATTTTCGCCAGGCATGCTCAAGGCCAGAGCTACTTAAAAACAAGAACGAAAGAATCAAACGCACACAAAAGACCTATATCTACATCTACACAAGAGACGTGGAGACGTGATGTCATATTATGTAGTCAGCAGCATTCAGGAAGCTCTCGTACTGGGTACCGTTGAGGGCACTGTAGACTTCATCCCAGTTTTCGATTTGCTCTGACAGAGGCTTCGTGTGTATCTTCACATGCCGGCTTGCTAGTTTCCTCCTCGGCACTTTGAGGAAATCCAGGACATCAAAGAGTTTCTGCAAGTGCAAACCAATGCAGTGCTTGTAAGCAATAGAAGGAAAGGAAGCTAGACATGCCAAGGAATATATTAACGATGAACTCACTGTTCTGTTAAGAATGAGATCCTCGTAATATATTGTGATATGGCGGGTGCTCTTTAGGTTTTCAAGAGCATCACGAGTGTATTCATCTGCTTGTCTCAGTTGCCGAATCAGTGACGTTGTGTTGAGCCTGGGCTTATATCTTGCAAGTATACTGGCCTGTGAAGGATCAATAGTAGGATCAAACAAAGAGATCAACTTAGAGACTGCAGACATTATCGGGGCAAGAGTTGAGACAGTTCGTCTAGAGTATTACCTCATGCGTCGTATGAACATGGGCCTTATGGGTTCCATTTAATTGCTTAAGGTATCTGTCATGATTATTCGCTAGTTGTGATACCAACTGACGGAGCAGATTTCTTCTGAAGAGAAATATTGCAGAGACTCCCCTTTGATTGAAGTAATCAACTACATCCACATGATTTGCCACAAGGCCCTGAAAACATACACTGTCAGAAGAATGCATGTTCATTTCCATTCCCTATGCTTGGCCAATATTCATGATTTACTAATCAAACTGTCTACCAGGAAAAAGAAAGTTTTAAGAATTCAGACAAATTAGATGAAAGTTGTCAAAGGAATATGCTCACCATGGAAATTATAATTGGTCTAAATGGCCACTCTACTAAAACTATCAAACATATGCATTTGCAGTATGCTCTCTTTCATTGTTTAAACATGGGAGGGTCTGTCTGGAGGCTGAATATTTATATCTTTCAAATGGATGAAATTAACACAAAACCACAAAAGAATAAGACTACACAAGACTGCAGGACAATCATGCCACTAGTTAGAAACAAACCCTTTTCTAATCACCCATGAAGCTGAAAAACGAATTTATGACAAAGCATTCAAGCATTCAGCAGTTCAGCTGAAGTGAGAGCCCACAAGTTTCTAGCTCTACACAAAACCAGAGACAGTTAGCCTACTTAGATCTATAAAACTCATGATAAAATCAGCACATGTCTAGGAATTGTTGCTGAGACATAAGGCACCATATTATTTAGCCCACCCAGCCCTGGGCACGGATCAGCAACCATGCATAAGGTTTATCTGACAACAAGTCAGAAAATCAAACGAGCTATCCCAGAGTTTCAGGGTGGAACATTTTTAGATATAAAAAAATTATAGAACAAAAAAAAGTTCTATAGAATGGGGGGAAATCTGGTGCAGCATTCTAGCAGCTAGTTGAGAACTTAACATATCCTTTAGGAGCGTGCACATTCAATAATTGACATGTACTGGAAGTAAATGAATAACAAATGAAAAGGATTATCCAAATAAATTATCTAGATTGCACGTTTTTGTCCTCACCTGATTAAGCATCCACTTGAAGCCAACAGCAGCAGTGCACTCATTCTTGGAAGCACTACTGTTCCAATCCAAATTGTACACTTTATCCAAGGTGTTTATTATAGAGGAAATGTTACTTCTCCTTTCTTTTGCAGAGAAAATTTCACCATTGGAGCTAACATTCGTATGGCTGTTAAGAAGGGTTTCAAACCAGCCACTTCCAGATCGCTGTGACGAGATAATTGCAAAGAACCGGACAGGGTTACATTTGCATTCCTCCCTATATATCAAAATTGTATTTTATTAGGCATTACATAAACCAAGTATAGGTGGCTCAATCTTTCTGCACGACAAATCTCACCTGCTGTAATTTATTGGTTGAGGATAATGCACAAACTGAACCTCAGAACGAGGAATTGTGGACTTGTTACATGGTTGTTCCGCAACTTCGATCTTCACGATTCTTGACCAGCCATCACTTTGTAGTTGCTTCATACACATTGAGCAAATAGATATCCCGCATAGCATAGTCATAGCAAAAACAAATATTCTCAATGCGAGTGGTGACTTCTTTGGGGTCTTCAAGTCAAATGTATTCTGCAAACAGATTCCAAGCAGTACAAAAGGAATCAGCAGGTGTACAATACATATGCGGTGCCATTCAGGTCCAGTACCCATTGCAGCCCTTTCTTGAGGTGATTTGCTATTTTCTAACACTATGCCGCAATGGAACAAAACTTACACCAGATACTACAAACATGAATATTTCCATGTTGGAAAGTGCTGAGCTGAGAAGCATCCACTTTGGCTAGATATACAAAAGTGGAACTAGAACGAAACAGAGCAAACTTCAATATCTATTTAGTCCTTCCTGAAACCGCTTGTACTCCCAAGGGGGAGCCGGGGAAGGGAAATGGCCCATGTACTGCTCAAATCAGCTAGCTTTAATATCTACCAGCATGGAAGACAAGACAAGAAATCAAAAAGCCCTTTTCTGTGAAGTACCACACTCAGATATTCTCCTCCTGAACTGCCTTAATAAATGAATCTACTCCCAACTATCCCTGATTTCCTTGTCATTCTCAAGCAAGGAAGAAAACCACAAAAATGATGACCGAAAATGCTGGTATAGTGCTGAAGGGAGAGACAAATGTAATTCCAGATGCATACTGTGCACCTAGCCAGCCGAAAAGCTTAACCACCGATCTGATACAAATACATATGAGCTAGAAGAACGACTTGGCTGAATTTAGGCCCAAAAATGGAACGCGAGAAGGGACAGATTCCTAACTTCTCCTGCAACAAAAAACGATTGGACCAAACAAATAGCCCAAATATAAGTTTAGATTCTGAAACCGAAGAGGAAAAAACGAGGGGATTGAGGAAATCAATCCCGTCTGTTACGGCCTCCAAAGTCTGAACTCTCAACCGGCACAAAGTGACAGAAAGAAAGATAAAAGGAGGGAATGATTAAAACAAGGTGAACCATTTCTTTTACTAACGGTTCAGATCAGGGTTGGAGGAATCAGGAAATCAGAAATGCTGGTGGCAAAGCGACCCCTGAGGGAAGCTCGCGTTAGCGAGCGCACGCACGGATTGGAGAACGAATGATCCCAGAATGCCACGCCCAAGGTACTCCGCTCAGACCCCCTTGGCAAATACCCCCAACCTCGACGCCCAGGGGAAGCCGAACCCCACAGCGCCGCAGAAATCCAGTAGGGAAAGCGAGGAAATCGGACCTTGTTTCCAAACTGGTAGCACCAGTCGTCGGCGGCGGCGGCGGCGCCGGGCTTCTCCTCCGCCTTGGCGCCCCCCATCGGCTCCTCTTCTTGCCCCCTTCCTCGGTCCCCCCCTCCCCTCGCGCCGCCTCAATCAACCCGCCACCGCCCACCTATGGGCCTAGGAGTCGCTCCCGCAAGCCACCGCCGGCTCACGGGCGCATTAACTGACTCCCGCCCCCGGCGCCGCGCAGCGCGGGGAGGCCGGTGCCGCCCGGGTCCGTCGGAGCGGCAGCAGCAGCAGGAGCAGGCGCGCGCCGGCTCTGTGGGGCGCAGCGCAGCTCTGCTCAGCTCAGCGCGGCGCAGGTGGCGGAGGGGGCGAGGGCGGCAGGCCAGGGGGTGAGCTGTGCTCTCTGCCCCGCGCGTGAGCCGGGCGAGCCGTGTGCCCGAGTCAGTGTGCGCGTCTCGGCCTTTTGGAGGCCTCTCGGTGGTGCTGGTGCGCCCTCTTTCGGCGTTTTGTTTTGGAACGGCGGCGTCACCGCACCAGCGCTCAGCTCCGGGGAAAGAACGGAATTTTCCCGCTTTTGCTGGAAAAAAAAAAGTCTACTTCACCCATAACCTAGGAGGGGTGGAACACATCACCCACTGACATACGAAAGTAGATTTTTTACCCTCTAAACTTTCTAAAATCGGACAAATCACCCCCTGAAACAGTTTTGAAAAATCATAATAAATCACAGAAAAATCATAAAATGGAAAATCAAATTGTGTTGGACTCCAAATGAGTACATCTACGCAGTGAATATATAATATGGTATGCTTTAGTACATTTTTTTACAGCTATTAAGAAAAGCATAGATCTAAAGTTACAGAAAAAATGTACTAAAGCATTCCGTATTATATGTTCACTGCGTAGAACTACTAATTTGAAGTCCAACACAATTTGATTTTTCATTTTATGGTTTTTCTGTGATTTATTATGATTTTCCAAAACTGCTTTAGAGGGTGATTTGTCCGGTTTTAGAAAGTTCAGGGGGTAAAAAATCAATTTTCATAGGTTGGAGAGTGATGTGTTCCACCCCTCGTAGATTGGGGGTGAAGTAGATTTTTCCCTTTTGCAGGACCCGTTGCCGTTTATTGAATGTCCATTCCATTCTCTTTTCCGTTGTGAAAGATCATGCCTTGTTCTACGGTATGTACGTTTGTCAGACTGTTTTTGTACGATAAGAACAGGTACATTTGTGTCATCTAATTGACGTCCATCTTAACTGCTGTGGAAGTAACCCACACCGAATAACCTGGTATTTTTGCCCTAGAAAAAGATTAACCTGGTATTTTCTAAAGGCTTTTGGTGTCCATCAAGTGCAAAACAGCGTCAGATTGTGCTTAACCTACGTCCGCGGCTCCGTCAGAGCGGGCGCTGGCGGGGTGAGTTGTGGTTACGGGTGGCAAGAGCATGTACAGTAGATCTCAATACCCAATCCAACTACTGTATTGAGAAGTTTATGGGAAAATAGTACTCCAACATAATCCTAATATATTTTCATTTTTTAATAATTATTGTGATAAACTAATAATCCACCCCAACCCTCTCCATGTAAGGGGAGTTGGGGCTCTCCTAGTAAATTTGTTCAACTATGATAAGATTATTGGTGACTGCAAATGCAACTCTCCCAATAATAATGAAATAAATATCGGGACATCCCTATTAGCAGCGTGTTATTGGAAAAGATTTATTGAAAGAGTGATGGAGGTTCTCTAAAGACCCTAAAATTTAGCCTAGCAATTTTAAGGATCGGGCTCAATAAAAACCGGACCAAAATATTACTAGTTTTTTAGCTAAAATAAGATAGGGCCAAATACGATATTGTGTAGTGAGGATGAGGGTCATGATCCGTTGCCACCCCGGCCTAGCTGTGCTCTCACGTGTGAGGCATGTCACTGTGTATGTCTTTCCTGTTTTTGAAAATTATTTTCTTATGCACATTTATGTTATCTTGTACACCGATGGATCCACATATCAACTCAGATAATAAAATGTGCTTGCATGTAAAGTGGATATATGCTCTACGAGTTATTATAAAAGTATGTTTGCATTCTGACTTAGTGAATACATATGAATCAATCGTATTCGCTCATACATGATGTTTGACATGTTTCTGTTTTAAGCCCACTCGGTCTGAGAAACCAATAGATGTTTATTTTCTTTGTAACAACAACGACCAGATGCTAACACAAATAAAGTTGATGTGTATCTATTAGCTTATAATGTGCAGATAGTTTCAACTTGATGGCTAAGGGTTAAGCAAAGTTATACCGATAGACCAAGGGTATCAAAGAATGAACAACGAGACTTATTAGAACTGAGGGGCCTGATAAGTTTGTGAGAAGCCATTGGTGATCTACATCGGTCATATAAAGAGTAAAAGTAAATGGTGATAAAGGAAACGTTGCTTGACTCAAATTTAAAAAAAAATGGCAAATTCAAGTAGACATCCCATGTGCGGGTATGGCGAAGATTAGAAGGAGTCACCAGATTGACGGGGGTTAGACACACGTGCCTTTGCGTAAATATGTGGGTGGTGGATGGTTTGATAGCCTATGCCTTAAAACCATCATCATGGCAGCTTTTTTAGATTCGACCATGAACCCGAGGACATATTAAGTGCATCAGATGATCGGGTTATAGAGCGTGTGTCATTATTACGTAGCTTTGTAAGGTGAAGCAAATCGTGAAAATATAGTGTCTATTCAATACATTTGCAAATTAAAGAGTTGGACCAAAGTACTTTTGGCCGTGTTTCTTTGGGATAGAAAAATTTTTCCACCCCGTTTGATCAATAATTAAGGGTATCAAATAAAGTCAGTTTACAAAACTACCTTCACAACACCGGATTAATTCACGAGACAAATCTAATAAGTTCTTTGACCGCACGATTAGATGATGGTTACTGTAGCATTACTGTAGTAAATCATGGACTAATTAGGCTCATTAGATTCGTCGCGTAAAGTTACATCCATTCTTAAAAAGATTTTGCAAATAAAATTTATTTAATACTTAATGCATGCAAGATTCTCTTTGAAAATATATTTCCAAAGGGGAAAGAAACACGCCCTTTATGTGCATAGTTATCATACCTGAAGTTTTAGGTATATTTTCGTAATTTTCCGCTGTATATATTGGATATGTTCGATTGGAGAGTTGATTCTTTTCCTAATCTTAAAACCTCACTTTATTTTGTGTAGGCCAGTCAAGAGCTTGAGGGAGAAAGAGAGAATGAGTAGCTCTATCTCTTGATGTTCCAATTATAAATGTGGGGTGAAGGGAGGAAAGATCCTCGTTTTATAAAAATGTTATCCCCCTTAGTAAATCTAATTTTCTCTCTTTTTATTCTTTTTTGCTATTTTCTAAACTATTTCTTCTAGACTTTTATCTTATGATTCAAAAAGTTCTGTTGTGATTATATGGATAAATTCAAGCTAGAACATATGCAACATCATCTTAGTTTATCCTCTTATAAATCCTTGCACAAGCTCATTGGATATTTAGTTTTTCCTTCGAAGCTTGTTACTCTTATATTCCTAGTCAAACTTTACAAAATCATTGATTAAGGCCTTGATCTTTTTTATAAGATATTTTGGACAAAGACTCACTATATAGCTGTGAAAATATGGTTAAAATTTTGTCATATCTTGTTAATATTGTTTTTGAACTAACATCTTGTAAGAATATTATTGAAGATGAGTCAAATATTATATATATATATATATTAATGGATTGTTTATAAGGGAAGTAGTATATTCCACGCACAATGTTTCAATCTATCAACAATTGCTTAGGGCTCCACGTATATCTCATGTGATATATGATACGATTTAGAATCTGTTTGTTTGGATCCAAGTACCCATGCATAAAAATGCTAACATAGTACTAATAACTTATCTAAACGGAAGTGCTAAGAGGTGGTACTAAACATAAGCTAATATTCTAAAAATTCATTAGCTAGAGAAGTGTGAATATATGCTAATTTTAATTAACACTACTATTTTAGCCGATTCAAATAGAATAGTATACTAGAACTACAGTGCTGTGATGGCAAGACGAGTACACACTACGCTCACATTCAACCCACCAAGCAACCACTAAATACTAATCCATCACGCACGCTGTACGCATCCTACGCACATTACCATATTCCAGTTCCAGGACGCCGCCGGCTCAGCCTTTTCTTTTCTTCTTTTTGACACCGCCGGCTCAGCCTGGAGCAGGCGATAAACGGCAATTCTTACCTCTCCCTCGGATCGGCGCTCCCACTCGAGGAGGAGGAGGCCGACTTGTGTGATGTGGGAGAACGGAGAGAGATCGCTGTACGTTGTGCCTGCCGTGCACGGCGCGTCCGTCCGTCGTCGGTCGTCGGAACCTGGACCTGTCGGGCTCGCGGCCAACCGGACCAAGCAACGCAACGCAACGCCGCCGGCGCGCACGGAGGACGGAGAGGAGGGAGCACGTGGTCGCACGCTGCGCCGACCGGCCCGAGAACGTACGGCGCTCGTAACACGGTGGAAAAGGCTCTGCCTAGCTATGTTCCTTTTCCTAGCCGGCCTCTTCCTTTGTGGAACGATGAAATAGTTTGCCCGTTGATTCTGTTAGATTAATTGGTCTGGGTCCATTTAAGTCTTAATTAATCAAAGAACTAAAGGTCCACTAATAAATGCTAGGGAATTAAATCCCGGATGGAGAGTCAACGGGAATCCTATCCAACTTAAATGGCGGACCAACTGGTAAAAGAAGAAGGGCGTGCCACGTGCGCGCGCTCGCTCGCCTTGCCGGGCCATGGCCGTGGCCGTGACGTGACGTGCGGAGCTGCTCTCTGTGTGATGAACAAAGAGATAACAACATTCGAGGAATGGGAAAAGAAAAAGCTAACACTTTCATACTTACGGACTTGGGGATGTTTGGCCAAAGTGAATGTGCACATAACCAAGAAACGTAAATTGGGACCTAAGTGTCTTTCTTGGTTATGCTTTCCACAGTGTAGGTTATAGATTTTTAATAGTAAAATCTGGAGTACCTGACATGCATGTTGGTACAATTATGGAGTCCAGAGACGCTACATTCTTTGAGGACATTTTTCCTATAAAAGATGAAGCTAGCACGTCTAGTAATGAACTGTCTATTAATAAAGAACCTAGAGAACTTGTTGTTTCGATAGAACACAATGAACACACACATGTGGAAAATCCTGAGGAGGATGACAGTGAAGCTCTCAGAAGGAGCAAGAGACAGAGGACTGCAAAGTCCTTTGGTGATGATTTCATTGTGTACCTCGTGGATGACACCCCTAGAACCAATGAAGAGGCATATACCTCTCCAGACGCTGACTATTGGAAGGAAGCAGTTCGGAGTGAGATGGACTCTATTATGTCTAATGGTACTTGGGAAGTCGTGGAACGTCCGTATGGGTGCAAACCTGTAGGATGCAAGTGGGTGTTCAAGAAAAAGCTTAGGCCTGATGGTACTGTTGAGAAATACAAGGCAAGGCTAGTGGCTAAGGGATATACTCCGAAAGAATGAGAGAACTTCTTTGACACTTACTCGTCGGTTGCCCGATTGACCACCATTCGAGTACTGCTCTCTCTGGCAGCTTTCCATGGTCTTCTCGTTCATCAGATGGACGTTAAGACAACTTTCCTAAATGGAGAGTTGGAGGAAGAGATCTACATGGATCAGCCAGAATGTTTTGTAGTGGAAGGTCAAGAAGGAATGGTGTGTAAGTTGATAAATTCTTTGTATGGCCTTAAGCAAGCTCCTAAGCAGTGGCATGAGAAGTTCGACGGAACTTTAACGCCAGTTGGCTTTGTTGTGAACGAAGCCGACAAGTGTGTACTATCGCTATGGTGGCGGCGAAGGAGTGATCTTGTGTCTGTATGTATATGACATACTAATATTTGGGACAAGCCTTAATGTGATTAAGGAAGTCAAAGAGTTTTTGTCTCAGAGTTTTGAGATGAAAGATTTGGGAGAGGCTGATGTGATCCTAAATATTAAGCTAGTGAGAGAAGGTGATGGTGGGGTTGTTCTCACACAATCCCACTATGTGGAGAAGGTCTTGAGTCGTTTCGGATATAATGTCTGCAGGCCAGCTCCAACACCTTATGATGCTAGTAAAATATTACGGAAGAACAAAAGAATAATGAGAGATCAGCTGAGATACTCCCAGATCATTGGTTCACTGATGTACCTAGCCAGCGCTACTAGACCCGATATCGCGTTCGCTGTGAGCAAACTGAGCCGGTTTGTGTCAAATCCGGGAGATGCTCATTGGGAAGCTCTTGAACGGGTAATGCGCTTTCTGAAAGGTACCGTGGACTATGGAATTTACTATACCGAGTACCCTAGAGTACTGGAGGGTTACAGTGATTCAAACTGGATATCCGATGCAGATGAGATTAAAGCCACAAGTGGATATATTTTCACACTTGGAGGTGGCGATGTCTCCTGGAAGTCTTGCAAGCAGACCATCTTAACGAGGTCAACTATGGAGGCAGAACTCACTACTTTGGACACCGCCATTGTTGAGGCCGAATGGCTTCGTGATCTCCTTATGGATTTGCCGGTAGTTGAGAAACCGATACCGGCTATCCTCATGAACTGTGATAATCAAACTGTGATTGTCAAGGTGAACAGTTCAAAGGATAACATAAAGTCCTATAGGCATGTAAAGAGGCGGCTGAAATCTGTCAGGAAAATGAGAAACTCCGGAGTGATAGCCTTGGACTACATCCAAACGGCTAAGAACCTGGCAGATCATTTCACAAAGGGTCTTTCACGTAACGTGATAGACAATGCATACAGGGAATTGGGCTTGAGACCCATGTGTGTTACTCAGTAGTGGTAACCTGTCCTATGTGATCGGAGATCCCGTGAATTAGGATGGTGAAACAAGCTACTGTTTAACTGAGAGAAGAGAACCTTTGAAAAGGGCTCATTCCAATGGAGGTGCATTTCTCTTCTAAGTCTGTATGGTAGGTTGGTGAAAACCTTAATGTGATCCGAGTGGCTCAATAAGGGCAAAGATGTTGACCTACAGAACATCTCAAAGGATTGCACCTATACGGGTTCGGTTGCTAGTCACAATCTATGAGATAGGGTGATCTCTAGATACCCATGAAAGGCACGGAGTATGACTTATACGCTCCAACTCGAGGGGATGCTTATAGCAGCCTAGTACTAGCAAAGGGGCTCTAGTCAAGCTTGTTTGCACAAAATTGTCAATTCAAGGCATAGTCCATTGGTCAGTTGTGAACAAGTGTAGCTCTTGCCCCAGGTGGATGTTCAACTTAACAGTCCCCGCCATGAGGCCACTATATCAAAACAACAGTTGGGATGAGAGTATTTTCTTGTGTACCTTGAAATTCTTGGTGGGGATTGTTAGATTAATTTGGCATTGGCCCATTTAAGTCTCAATTAATCAAAGAATTAAAGGTCCACTAATAAATGCTAGGGAATTAAATCCCGGATGAAGAGTCAACAGGAATCCGAACCAACTTAAATAGTGGACCAACTTTGGACCACTTGTGAAGTTGGTAAAAGGAGATGGGCGTGCCACACGCGCGCGCGCTCGCTCGCCGAGCCGGGCCGTGGCCGTGCCGTGCCAAGCCGAGCCGAGCCGAGCCGAGACGTGACGTGACGTGACGAGCCGAGCCGCTCTGCGTGTGCTGTGTGTGATGAACCTTTTGCCACAAATGACATTGATTGAGTCTTAAACGTTACCAGTAACTGCCGTTTTGATGGCTGAGAGTAACTGATGACGTTTAATGGCATTATTGGGCTGACCAATAACTGACGTCATTATGGTCATTGCTGCCTCATGCAGTGTCCAGGTTCATCCCCCCTCCTCCTCTGGTCGCCTATATAAGAGGGGCTCTCTCCCATAGCCAGAATACACAAGCAGACTCTCCATCTCTGGTACTCCTTTCAGGAGACCTCTCTCTTCTCCCTGTTTTTGCTGCTCTCTTGCATTCCCAACGCAAGCTTTGCGTGCACTCTGCTTGCGTGAGCAGTTGCCTCCGAACCTCCCTGCCAAGTGATCCTGCTCGGGATAGGCGGGCGATAAGGTTTTTGGGGAGCGTACGAGTACGCGCCTGCTCGCTGCTGTGAACGACTACTTCCTGGTGGCCAACTTCGTTAACCCGAACGACTACTTCCTGGTGGCCGTCTTCCTCACGTGAACGACTACGTCCCGGTGACCGTTCGAGGGACTCCACTGCATCGACTCGCCACTGCACCGAATTAGATCGACTACTTCGAGCAAGGCCAGTCGAGGATGGTTAACACTATTTCTCAAGCTGGTGACGGCGCATCCTGTGCCTCCGGTACTGGCCCCGCCTATGGGTACATCCTGAACTTCCTTTTGTTCTTGTTTCGGTTTCTCATGTTGTTCATGTTATTTAGGAGAATTAACTTGAACACTGGCACATGTTATGTTACCACTGGATCACTCACTGCTGTCATGAATTTGTTGCTAATTTTTGGAATTATCTTCGTCTATGGAACAATTCGCGGTGCACGGAAGAAGCTGCGGTCGTAGTGAGACTTGGTATTTATCTTTTCCGAATGCTTTCTCTATCTTTTTACATTTTATCATATTAGTTATATTAGATCTATTCTAAATCAAATTTAAGTTAAATGTTAACTAGATTTATAGATAAATATAAAAATGTTTACAATATAATTTTTTATTGAATCCATCATATTATTGTTGTTGTATATTTTTCTAAAACTTGATCAAAACCGAACAAGTTTGACTTAGAACAAACCAGATGTGATGTATAAAAAGGAACAGTGGGAATACAAAAGACCAGTGCCACGTTCTCAAAAAAAAAATCAAGAACATCCGTTCACAGACACGCACATAAGTTCATTTATTTGTCTTTATAGTGATATGTACTCATATAATTGCAAATTATAATTCATTATATAGTTTTGTTCCACGTTAAATTTGTCTAAAATTTAACTAAATTTATAAAAAATAATATGTCTACCATGTCTAAACAAACAAATAGAATTTATATAATATCAAATAAATACACTATCTTTTTAAGACATATTTTATGATGGACTCAATGAGAGCACTTTGACATTGATGGTTTTTCTATAAACTTGATCGAAATTAGATAAGTTTAGCTTATAATAAAAAGTAAAATAATTTACAAATTGAAACGGATTGAGAAAGTACTAGCTTTGTGCATTCCTCCATCGCGGACTCTCCGTGGAGTATTTTGTAGCGATGGATATGGATATGCTAACCATTAATTAATGGGAGTCCACGAGTTTCTTCGCTCGTACAAAAAGATACTCCCTCCGTTCTTAAATATACGACGTTTAGGATAAGTAAATTAGTTCATTTTTGAACTAAATTGGTTGTCATAAACGACGTATATTCCAGAACGGAGGTAGTAGTTCCCACGTGCCGCAGTTCTCGTGAGAATCCAAAGGAAATCATCGTGTTAGATTAGTGATAAAAAAGCGTGCACGAGAGGTTAGGCCTCGGCCTCTCGTTTTGAAAATTAATACCACCACTAATCTCTTGCGAGAGCTGGAAGAGTGAGAGTGAGTCCAAAGCAGCTTTTTAGCAGTTGGTGAGTGGAGAGATAGAGTTGACACCACACCGGTTTGACGAGTATGTATAGCACACACGTACGGCCGCTCTTTCTCGATGTGCCGTACGTGCGTACACCGTACATGCCAACTTTTTCAACGCCCCGCGCGGCGCGCGGAAACATACCGTACTTGTATGGCTGGTAGCCAGGCCGGCCAGATATGGATGCCACACCATCACATGGCCCTTGGTTGGATCCGTGGAACACACGCTAAGCTAGCTAGCAATAAGGGGCTCTCGATGATCTCGCTGTTGGCATGCACTAGCGAGGATTCGCGCGACATTTGCCGTGCACGGGGGGCTCCATTACGTACACGTACACATGCCTCGGGGGACGTCCTACACATGCTGCGTGTGCGTGCTCGGCCGACCGTACGGCAGGGGGTCGTGGTCAACCGACGCGCGGATCGGAGGAGCCCAGAGCGTCATGTGTTTGTTTGTTCATGTATGTATGTACGTGTGTGTACGTGTCGTGCTGCAAATTAAAGGTACATGTACTCTCCGATCGAGTGTAACGTAATGATGAATGCTAGTATTATTATCCGCTTGGCTTGGCTTGCGTTGGCCGGGCTCTCCATCTTATCAGCTGTGTCCCGCTGCACGCGTGTCTGTACAGTAGTAGTAGAGCACAGTGCGTGTTTTCTACTCCAAGCACTGTCTCGAACGGTGCACCGCACCGCCGCCTGTGGGATTATATTATATTTATATAATCTAGCACACGGCCTGTCCGATTCTTTCGGCCACCAAGCAAAACACCGCTGCGTCATCGGAGGAAACGCGGCGCTGCTTGTACGTGATCGATTGAATTGCTCGGCTCGGTTCGGTTCGGTCGGCTCTAGATGCCACTCCCGCTTGTCGGCCCCGGATCGCGCGTTTGAGTTCAGAGCGAGCGCTCATTTTGGTCTCTGCTGTTTAGTGCGGCGGAGGGGACGCACTGCTATATATATATATATATAGCTCGCCGGACGCCGGTGTTGACCGCGGCAGTGGCGCACAACTCTGATCGTATCGTATCCGGGGGGGCACATGGTAGCGGTGGAGCTGGAATTAAACTCAGGGGGGACCAAAATGCTAATCAACAACTCATCATGCTCACCCGTACTTCAGCGTTTTCAGAAAAAAAAATAGCTTCTGCCGAAATTAGGCCCGGCCCACCCGTCAAGTGATAAGTACCACGCCCACCGTACTCACTCTCACATGCGTTGAGCTCATCCAAAAGCACGAAACTCATCATGCTCTGGAACTTACAGCCACGAAAAAGAGTTGGGTTCTCATGCTTGCTTGCTTCCATCCTTGTAGATGAAGATTTTTTTTAAAAAAAAACTGTTGTCGATGATAATTGACGATGCACTCCCCTGCCACGGCTGCCGCTGGTATTGGGAGCAGGAGCAGCAGCCTGGACCAGCCCATCCACCACCATGGGGTCCCTGGGACCCGACCGACCCAAGGAGCAGTGCTGCAGGCTGCCACTACCATTCATCCACGGCTCGCCAGGAGCATGGCCCAGCACCATCGCAATGAGCAGTTAGAGGGTTACCAAAAAAATAAAAGGAGCGGAGGTTGTTTCGAAGTTTGAACATTGGCATATCACACAAGGCACACATATCTCAGCAACAAATCCTTCAGTCGACATTTGGATCGGTGGCACGAATGTTTCGGACACAGCAATATATGTAGGCATCAACAATTAATGGATGCCACGAATGACAGTACAAGAAACCCAATGTATCAGACCTAGTTTGCATATATACATTACACACCGGTACATCGCTGTTAGCAATTTAGAAGCTACAGTCATCCAGGCGCAACATTCGTAGAGCTGGTTGCTAGTTTCGACTTTTGACGGTCTCCCTGAACTGACATGCATGCTAGTCCATTGCTCTTGCTCATGACCTCATTTTAATCTTCAGGCGTGCGTCATCACTGCGTGGATGGCATGATACAGCAGCTTGGCTCGCCCAGGCAACCCTGACAAGGGTGAGAAACTTTTCTACTATGCACGCCAAAAAAGAAACCGGGGTGGCCTGTCATCTGCCCATCTGTGTGTCCATCACATAGTGCTCGCTGAACACGATGTTCCTCTAGCATGGTGCGGTCCGCTATCATCTGTAGCACTAAAAGGGTCCTTCAGACTTCTGACATGTTAGATACCTGATAAGGATCTTGCCTTGAGCGCCTCCACTGATACTAAGATCTCTAGCTTTTTTTCTGACTTCTAGAGTACAATCCACTAACACATGCAGTTAGATTAGACTAGGTTTATGCGTCCATCAAACATAATGGCTCATGAGATGATTAACCGGACCATCTTTCCCAGGTACTGGAAGCATTTTGCAGTCTCTTTCAAGCACAAGCTCCTATCCTTCCGAGTCCAGTGCTGCACAGCAGGAGCGCATGGGCTGCTCAGACAAAATTTCCAAGAAAGCAAGGAAATTGCTACTATGTAGCACGTACCTTGCTAAGCTCATTAAGCTTCTCCCTAGCATCTTTTAGCAGATGTTCAACATCAGTGCCCCATTTGTAAAACTCCAGCTCCCTTCCGTCGAGAATTTTCTCGCAGATCTATCACAAATCAATGTATTTTCTGTTCAGAGACTTCCTAATTCCAAAATACTACATGATTGGAGACCATGAAGATCTGTACAACACAAATGGTAATTGGTAAAAACGGTGGTATCCAGTACCATGGCAATGAAGATTTTTATGGGGCCCAAATATGAAAGCTTGCATGGAACCGCAGGTGGAATTTAATGGGGGCTCCCGGACACCAGCAAGCCCCATGCTTTGTTAAATTGCATATCAGGCACATACAATGCACCAAAATCATTAATTTCGACGGGCCTCATGCTACGCACCCTTACCAGCAACCCAGCATGTGGCCCATTCAAACTTGGGCCTGCCTCATGTAGATGCAGGGACGCAGGTGCCCCCAGGTTCACACGGCCCATTTAGGTCTTTTGCACAATCCTAGACTCCCAGTCTTTCACCCGTGCAAGCCTCCATGGTTTCTACCTTGAGGGTCAAGTTCTCATTCTTCAGAGAAGTGCTTGCACGTTTCATGGGGTTGCCAACCTAAATTCTGCCTCTAGGTAAAAACCTCAACCCTAGAGTTTTAATGTCTCAACAAATGATGGTGACCAGATAGTAGCACACCAAATAGGCCAGAGATCACAAGTTTCATTGCTATTCTATTTCATTTCAGGGATGGGTTGATAGTTCAACTATATGCCTAGCTTCTCGCGGTGTACCGGTTCGAGCGTTGAACTCTGGAAGTCGTTGAAACTTCTGTCCCGGCCCGGGTTCGAAGCACGGCACCTTCTTAGAACAAAGCCCGGGTGGAGTCTCCTCCCGTGGCCGATTTTTTTTTTGATAGTTCAACTATATCACGCGAGAGTATAAATATCTAAATAATCTCATATAACTGAAAATCAGAGGGACTTGATCGTTTCATATCTACATGAGAAATTTATAGCTGCAATCTCTACATGTTAGTATATTGGCAATGTCATAGATAAGTACCATTAAAATTGAAAAGAAATGGTAATGGAAATTTTATCAGGTGTGAGCAGTGTGTTACCTTGTTGCCTATTGCCACACCTCCAGTTGTATGTGCAAAATAGATATTGTAATAATGGGAGAGGAATGCAGGGGCGCTGCTCTCAGATAGTTCAGTCAGATAAGTTGCATAAGTTGATCCTAAAGTAGTCGGTTCTGGAATTGCAATCCCTTGTTCTCTGAACCACTCCAAATCTTTTGAAATGCTAGCTGAACGCTCCAAACCACTTTTCCTGAAGTAAACATCTGAAAAAACATTAAATTAATTATATGTGGGTAATTAACTGTTATTTCTGTTCTATTAGGCTTGTTTGGCACAGCTCCAACTCTAAGATCCATGCAGGATTTGGAGTTTGCAAGATTAAAACCATAAAATAGTGGTTTAAATACAAAATAGTAACAAATTTGCTCAACCAAATAACATTAATGTGCCCACGGCTCTAACTCCAAGAATTTCTAGAGCTAGGGATGAGTCCAAAAAATCTTGGAGCTGGAGCTGTGCCAAACAGGTCGTTAAGTTTTTTTTTTTTTGGGGGGGGGGGATCCTCAGGAGCTAGAGGCAGTTTGCAATACTGTAAACTTATGAGCCTTTAACTTAGATACTATACTGTTTGTAAGAGCCATATACAAACTATGCATTTTTAAGCCTTTAATTGAGGTGTTTAACAGATAATGCAGTACATTTGTGGGGTCATGATAATTTTCAAACAATGTTTACTTTTTTGGTGACATTCAAACAAGAAAATTGACTACAGCATGTGCAGATATCGTTGTGGAGATGCACAAGATCACCTACATGCTAACGCATTCAATTTGCTCTTTACGCTATGGTCTGTCATCTCCATTTCCGAATGGCCTAATGAAATTCATATCTTTCTACGACAGTACAAATCAGAATAGAAAGAGAAAACTGCATGGAAGTCACTACACAACCAGAGGGCAGAGCTCTAGAGCATGTCTCATTTCATTGTTCAGACCTCAGAATGTATCTTACGGAATTTGCCAGTGCACACAACAACATAGAAATGCACACATTTCCAGAGCTGTATCAGTATCACATCTTACTTAACCATACGAACTTACTAATAATGCTGTCCAATGATCACAAGTTTGGATTGGAATAACACACAGGTGACACAGGACTACAAACTGAACCCTGGGATATGCCAGCACCTTACGGAGTTTGCAGCACATCTCTAATTTGGGCATTTGTCACTACAAAAGGCATTCCTATCAGCAATGTCTGTCATTCTGCCGCCCCAAATGTACCTTATCACATTCCTCTTGTGAAAACAGAAATTGTATGGTAAATCTAAACAACTAGGAGTGTGAACGGAATAGAGTTCCCAATCACCTGCTCAACTGAATCAAAGCGGAGGGAGCAAAAAAAAGAAAGGAGTATAAGTCAGAATGCCCCCCCCCCCCCCCCCCAACACACACACACACACAAGACTGGAGGTTTCCAGAAAATACGTCTTGGACCTGGATACTATTCAGTCCATGTGGTAGCAACCTACCCGACCCCCGGTAATGATTTGGCTCTAACTTGAAAACTACATCTTGGAACGGAGCAAAAACAAAATTCTGGACCGACAGGTGGCTAAATGGATGGTCTATCCAATTTTTGGCCCCTCATTTATTTGCTTGTGTCACTAAAAGAAGGGCAAAAACTCACACCGTTCAGGAGGCGTTGGACCATAACAGATGGGTACAGGACATCCAAGGTCACTACCCATTAGTAGTATTATCTGAGTTTTTGAACATTTGGGACTTGCTAGAGGATGTTCTGCTACAACCCGAAACTGAAGATGTGCACAAGTGGCGACTAGAATCCTCGGGTCAGTTCACTACTAAATCGGCGTATGAAGCTTTCTTTCATGGTTCAGTATATTTTGCTACAAGCAAACTGATCTGGGATGCATGGGCTCCGAGGAACTGCAAATTTTTCTTATGGTTGGTCGCTCATAATCGCTGCTGGACAGCAGATCGACTTGCCCGACGAGGCCTTCCTCATCCTGAGCAGTGTCCTCTCTGTGATCAGGAAGACGAAACAATCCACCATCTCCTCTCGGCGTGTATATTCGCACGGCAGTTCTGGCAACATTTTATGATGCGGTTTGGGCTCCCTGATATCACACCTCAAGAGGGCAATGTTGATCTGTTTGTGTGGTGGCAACAAGCTAATGAGCTGGTTAGCTCAGATGCTAGGGGTGGCTTTAACACACTGGTAGCCTTAGGGGCTTGGACGCTTTGGAAGATAATGAACGATTTGGTTTTTAATGGTGTCTCACCCTGGGTGGATCGAGCTATCCTATTTGCACATGAGGAAGCTGACCTCTGGATGCTTGCGGGCACTAAGGGTGTCAGTAGTTTGGTCGCTGTGGGCCCTGCTGGCTGATAGCCGCTGAAGGGTCATGTTGGTCGCCTTTTAGTTTGTTCCAGGGCGCGTATGTAACCTAAGAAACTGCCGTGTGTGTGGCGTGTATTGAAATGACCATCTTTTCAGCCTCTTCTCCTATCTTAATGTAATGATACACAGTTCTCCTGCATATTGGAGAGAAAAAAAATTGAACTGCTCACCATATATTGCTCGTTCAAATTATAGAGTAGTTGCATTCCGGACATGTGTCAAGTTTGAATGATCACCACATAGTGATATCTATATGGCTGCCGTTTTCACTCATATTCGAATAAGTAATTATAGCTGAGACGATCCAAATTTGTGGTGGAGGCTATCATTTGAATGATCACCATCATGTATTTTAGTTCTGCATTTCTGATCAAGACTACCAACATTTGTACTTTTATCCCGCAATATCATATGCCCTATTAGGGGAAAAAATGTGAGACCACGATATGGAAGGATAGCTACCCAATTGGCCGTTTGTTTCTGCTCCAAATTCATTCCTAAACAGAACATACATTTGAAAAGCAGTATTTCGCGGAGCAGATAATGCCACAATCTTGTCACGTCAATTTACGAGTAAACATCCAGATGCAACCAACAGACTTTACCCCAAATCAGTGAATCACAGCTACAAATCCACTCCCTGACAGAAATTCTAATTGCCGAAATCAAACCGTCGCTCCAGAATACGAATTGTCAAAAAAAAAGAACTCGCAGCAAAGGATGAGGAAGAAAAAAATGCGACTCACAGGCGACATCGGTGGACTCGGCGACGACCCGCTCGATGGTGTCGAAGACAAGCTTGCTGTCCACCAGGTAACGCAGGAACCCCTCCATGCTGGGCATCCACTCCCCTTCCTCGAGCTCGCCCTCCTCCTCCTTCCCGTGCTCCTCCCTCACACCGCCGTCGTCTTCGTCGTCCTCCGACGCCTCCTCCTCCGCCACCGCGTCCGCATCCTCCGCCCCCGGCTTGTCCTTGATGGTGGTGCGCTTGGGGTTGCGGAGGCGCATGGCGACGAACCGCATCTCCTCGGCGACGCCCACCGCCTCGCCGGGGTACTGCTTCGGGTACCGCCGCGGCCTCGGCTTCGGCTTCGGCTTCTCCTCCTCCTGCGGCGGCGCAGGCGCCTCCGCAGCTGCCAGGGCCGAAGGAGAGGGAGAGCAGCGGGCGACGGTTAGGACTAGACCTGCGGTCCTGCGACTGGGAGTGCGGAAGGAGATGAGCGGAGCCACTCGTCGGGGTGGAGGCGCCGCAACCGCCGAGGCGGCGGCGACGAGCGGCATGGGTTTAATGGGCGGCCGGGCGGGTTATCCGTTACACAACCTCCGGTGACAGCGGGACTGACCGCAATAAACTCCGTGAGAGTTGCCTTTACGCTTTCGCCAGGCGTTTACGCATTTCGCCCCTGAGGTACTCCAAGCTGTGCTGCCAAGTAGTACTTGCTACTGCTAGTAATGCTAGGGAAAAATTTGCTACTGTCCATCGGCTGATTCGACCAAGTCCAATGTTGATTGTTAAACACTCAATGTCGTAATATTTTAGCGTTCTTCAGCAAATTTTCTAGCAATAAATTGTAATGCGATACAAAGGTCCAAATCTATGGACAAATTAATGCATATTTCGCTTTTTAGAGGGTGTTAGGGATCTGCTATTTTCTTGAAATAGGAAAGAGATTATCCAATTTTAGAATATGTGCAGCCAATTTTGCTTGTGTATTGTAACTCTTAATATGGTGGTGGTGGAGACGTGAGGATCCAAATCCACCTATCGAGGTTTTAAATTTTAATACACGTGAATTGCATACACACAATTGCTTTATTCGGGCTATTACTTGTGTTATAGAAGGTACACTTGTGATAGTTAGTGTATCGCGTGAATGCATGAGGCAGTGTGTATCATTCTTGTGATTGAAGAAAAAATTGTTCATGGATTGCTAGTTAATGCACTATTTACATCACAATTTAGAAACAAATGTGTTTTTTAAACAAATCACAGAACCTCTATTACGAAGTTTGTATATCAGCTGTTCTAATCCAAAAAAAATCAAATTTCAACTATAGAAATAGTGTATGGTGATTCAATGAAATTAGAATAGGACCATCTAAGGTGTCTTGAATCCACAGAAAAATCCGGTCCCATATAGATTTAATGCATCCTTAGATATAGGTCGTTCCTATGCAATGTGCCACTTCAGGATAAACATGTTCTCAAGCTTGGAATCAACTCCCACAAAATAAATCACACATAAATATCTTTTGCACTTTAATGTGATTCAATTGCAAACAACACAAATTCATCTCCAACCGCCAACAAAACCCCCTAGCTTCAGTTCACTTATAGCTCTTTGCCGCGCCTTCCCTTATACATTGCCGTCTTCTTCCATTCGGTGCTCACTGATTGCTCTCAAACAAACCTACATAGAAAGAGAGAAACCTTAAATCAATATAACAACGCTAGTTCATCTCAAAACACATTGTTTGATTCATTGGATTCATCGCATAGAAAATTCATAAAAATTGCTTGACCCTGACCCCACAATCCCCCTTTGGTGTCAAAGATATAGTTGCACCGAGATTACACAAATCATACTACTTCTTCTCTTCTTTCCGTGGAACACACTAAAACAATTAGAAAAAAATGCAATGCACCACAGTGACATGTTCCCACGCAAAAACAAAAATAATATATCACAATAATTTGGCGAGATGTACAATGATCCCGACATCTATACATCAATTCATATATTTTTCCCCAACAAGATGCACCTATCTGTATTCTGACAAACTTTTAAAACAAACAGAGATTAGGTAACGGATAATCCTGTTCCGGGTAATCAAGAAATGGCTTGACAGCTCGATGCCCCCTTCCTTCCTGGCGCGCACGTTGAGGCGCTTCCTTCTGCCCTCCCATAACGGCTTTTAACTAATTCCTCCTCTCCCCGATCCAGCTAGCCTGCTGCCTCTGCCTGACCTCCCTCCCCAAACTCCCCGATCCCCACCTCGTCCTCCAGCTCCAGCTCCAGCTCCAGCTCGATCGTGTTCGCGTTCGAGGCCCCCCACTCCGCCCCCTCGAGGATAAGTAGCCGGCGGTTTCCTCGCCCCAGGTTTTGCGGTCGCCGTGGGGAGCAGAATCCTTTCGGTCCGATTTGGCCAATGCCCCTGCGGTTTCTTGGAGACGCCGCTGAGATTGGGATCCATGCCGCGTTAGGCGAGCGGCAGTAGGGGCATCTAGATTCGCCGTCCTTGTCCGGGGATTTCTCGGTTTCTCGGGCGGGGAATTCGGTTGCGGCGGGGGAAAAAAGAAGAAGAATTCTTTCGTTTCGTCGGATTGGCCGAAGCTCTTGGTTGATCCGTTACAAAGCTCCCCGCTGTATGCTCTAGGAGCCTTTTCCCACGCGCTTTCTTGCCTCGCCCCAGATCCGTCACTCCGGCCGATTCTTCGGGGGAATTGGCGGATCGCGGGAGAGGGGCTTTGGCGGCGCGACTTCCGATGGAGGTGCACGCCGAGGTTGATGGCTCCGGCGTGCCACTGGCCGTCCTCCTCAAGCGGGAGCTGTGCAACCAGAAGGTGGAGAGGCCGGACATCCTCTTCGGGGAGGCCAACAAGAGCAAGAAAGGGGAGGACTTCACGCTTCTAGTGTCCAAGTCCAAGTGCCACCGCAGGCCGGGCGAGGGCTCCGCCACCGCCGCTGGCGGCGGCGATAATGCGGGCGACGACGACACAATCTCCGTGTTTGCGGTAATGGTTCACTGGCGATGTTCTTAGTTTTTGCCCTGTATTAAGTGTATTAATTTCACATTTTGGTGCCATGTACAGTTTGTCAATAATTGCTCCCCGTGATTGGTCATGTGGATTTGGACCAAAAGTCTTATAGGAATCTCAGTAGTCATAGCACCTAACTAGGGCCAGCACTGATGCTTGAAGCCTGAATTTTGTGGTGTTCTCATAATTGACAGCTTAGAATGTGCTTAATGTAAAAGAGCCATTTCTTGACCTTGTCTAATATTTTTTCCTTTTGATCCAAACCCTTTGCTTTCGTTAAGTTTTGGTGGTATTTCCATCATAAACGAGTAGTGCTTACTGTCTTGGTTTGATATTTGTCTCTTGCATAGAGTAGCATGATTGACAGGCCTGATTTTGCGGTGAGTTGGCACCAGGGCACATGGGGACATATGTCCAGCTAATATTTTACTGTCACCAATTGTCTTGATTCTATCATTTCGGTGGTCAGAAGACCACTGATTTGGGAATATTCAAACAGGGTCTTATGGTTTGGGATCTTTCAGGCTTCCAGCAGTTGGCCATATGAGTTGGTCCTAGACATTTTCATTTATCAAACCAACAAGCTCTTCTGACGCAAAACAGAGCAGGGCATATGTCGAAAGTCAACCCATAATGGAATACTCCTGTGATAATTCAGTTCTAAACTATCAATGCAGACTAGTTTTTCTTTCAGTTTTAAAGTCTCCATTTAAAGTTTTTCTTATACCAACTAAAGTGGTTGCTAATCTCACTCAAACTAATCACGTTCTTGCCTCAGATTTTTGATGGACATAATGGATCTGCAGCTGCCATATACACCCGGGAGAATCTAATAAACAATGTGTTGGCTGCTATTCCTCCAAATCTCACAAGTGAGGAGTGGACAGCTGCATTGCCAAGAGCACTAGTTGCTGGTTTTGTAAAAACAGATAAAGACTTCCAGACAAAAGGTATTAGAAATGGCCAAATGGGATACCAGCTATGCCGGTCTTTTATCCATAAAAAAACAAAGTATTTCTCATTGGCAGTATAATGTTTACAAAAGTGAACTACATTGTTGTTTACTGTATATAGCTATATCAGAGTTTTAGCTGTTGATATGTCATGGATCCTCAGTACTGTTGCACCCCCAGTATAAACTGACTGTTACAATGTTTTCAGCTGCACGTTCAGGGACCACTGTGACTTTTGTTATAATAGACGGATGGGTTGTCACTGTAGCATCAGTTGGTGATTCGCGCTGTATTCTAGAGTCTGCTGAAGGCACAGTATATTTTTTATCAGCAGATCACCGCCTGGACGCTAATGAAGAGGAGTACGTCCATACATCCAACCTTAGTTCTATGAATACAATATTCTCAGACATATGATTGACCTAAGTTCCATAACTGCAGGGTGGAGCGTGTAACAGCAAGTGGGGGTGAAGTTGGAAGGATAAACATTGCTGGGGGTGCTGGGGTATGTTGCTTTTCTTTATGTATTTTTTGTCAGTTACCGAGTTGATCATTCAGTTCAAGCTCCCACCCCAAGTAACAATACTGTTTCATGTGAGTGAACAGATACTAATTTTAAGGACATTTTGAATTCACCTTTCCCCCTCTGCAATCATTATTCAGATCGGTCCACTCAGATGCTGGCCGGGTGGTTTGTGCCTATCAAGATCAATCGGTGATATCGATGTTGGGGAATTTATAGTTCCTGTTCCACATGTGAAGCAAGTAAAGGTGCATAATCCATGTGAATTTTTTATATCAGTGCAGTGGTGGAAAAGATTATTCATGTTATTAGATAGTAGCTGATACCAGTCATAAAGAGCAATGGTATCTCAGCATAAGGCAGCTAATCTAAACAAATAGATCTGAGATTCAATGCCTAACATTATTGCAGTTGTCCAATGCTGGAGGGAGGCTTGTCATTGCTAGTGATGGTGTGTGGGATGCACTCCGCTTTCAAGAAGCTCTGAACTACACCAGGGGTTTGCCAGCTGAAGCTGCTGCTAATAGAATTGTCAAGGTATTGATATCTTTTCATCTTAGGTGTATCTTGTGTCGATAAGGCATGTTTTATGATTTTATCTTTATTCCTTGTTATATAGGAAGCTGTGACTTCAAAGGGATTACGAGATGATACTACTTGCATAGTGATTGACATACTACCTCCAGAAAAGTTAAGCCCTCCATTAAAGAGACCTGGAAAAGGAGGCATCAAAGCTTTGTTCCGTCGGAGGCCCTCTGATGAAATGTCTGAAGATCAGATGGACAGAGGGTGTTTAGAACCTGATGTTGTGGAGGAAATATATGAGGAGGGCTCTGCAATGCTTGCTCGAAGGTCAGCATTTCGTTTTTTGTATGTTGGATACATTATATACTTATAATAATTAAAGTATATGTAATGGGAGCATGCATCTGCATCAGAGTTTTGGACAATAGACGATGCATTAATATCATTAAGATTTGAACAGGGACTATACATATGCATGTGAAATTTGGCCTAAACCCTTTTATCCGGTCCACAGGTTGAATATAAATTATCCAGCAGGAAATATGTTCAAGCTGCATGATTGTGCTGTCTGCCAGTTGGAGATGAAACCAGGTGAGGGCATCTCTGTTCATGGTAACATGCCAAAGCATTCAAGAGTCGACCCATGGGGCGGTCCTTTTCTCTGTTCCTCTTGTCAACTGAAAAAGGAGGCAATGGAAGGGAAGCTACATTCAAGAAGTAAGGATGTCTTTACTCAGAACTATATTTTTTTACATTGGACAAAAAATTTACTGAATCCTAATTTACTCTCCTTTTTTTCCCCAGATTCTCAATCTGCTGTGCAACCTGTGCCTAAGTAGGCCTTCCCTGACAGTTTCTATACATTGGTTCATATACATTAACTACCACTAACATCAGCTCTAGGAAATAAAGTAGACTCGCCAATTTCATCTTCTTCATCAATCAACGGCAGACAGGCTCATGAATTTTCACTGGTACATTTGTATCAAAATGGTGGTCCATACAAATGATAAGAGATTTATGGTGTCATTTACTGAAGCACCACAATTGTTCTGTAGAAGGTTCAAGTCTGACCTTACCGGTCTATATTTGGAGAGACCACAACTGACCTCTAGGTTCAAATGAACAGGTGGCCTTAAGGTGTTCTGGTTTCTGCCATTGATTATCAAGTCCAAGCGACTTGTCCATTTGTGAATACCAGTTGTTGAACCCCATTTAGCCCAAATGTAGTTTTTTCACAAGTCATGCTGCTTGATGAGTGACTGTAAAGACTAAGCTTTTCCCAGACTCACAGCCACATGTGATCCTTTCTTCTTTGTTCATCATCTCACCATGAGGATTTTCTTTTCCTTTATTAATTCTTTGCCATGTGTACTGTCATGAGGCCCATAATGTTGACTAACTTTTTTTTTGTATTTGCACCATAATACGCAGCTGTACCATTGTACTCACAATTTTCTAACAAATACTTGTTTGTTTTTCTCTGGAAAGATTCTTATTGTACTCGAAACATTTATTTTGAATTTGAATATAATTCTAAGGTTTCTGATTGTAATTTAGCACTTGTATCATGTCTTGGCAAAGAAAAGAGGAAACTTTCCCAAATTCATTGTCTATAAAGTTTGGCTGTACTCTGTGAGCAAAATTTACTCCTGTGAAGAATAGGCATCCTAAAAAACTAAAATAAAGAAAGAAGCACCTGTAAAAATTCAATAGGCAATGATAATTATATTGGTATATAAAGACAAAGGAGTTTACGTTCACCTTCCGTTCATAATATTTAACCGAAACACCAGCAGAGTGACACTGATAACTGCATCACTTCCTTTTGCTGTCTGGCATATCAAGTTGGAGCTATGGTATGAGTTCATTGAACTGCCGAGCTCTAATTTTCATGCATATGACCTTTTTGGCCAAGGCAACAAGATCCTCAATGTTGGAGTGCCATTCCTAATTTCCTACCCTTGCATCCTGATGAAGGGCCCGTACACTCTTCTAACATGAGTTGAACCCGATCAAATTTGCAATATGTGTGGGCTGCTTTTAACTCAGACGCCTGTAAGTCATACATAGATGTTAATTCATTTGCAGGGCATGATATTCTGAACATCAGTTTTCTGAAAATCCGCTGTAAGACATCTAACATTCTGAATCTATCCGCTGAACGTGGCCTCCATTTCAACAGTTTTCTGTGACTTCACTGTAAAAAAAATTCAAAATATGCTGAATATTGACTAGGTTCTGCCAGATTCTATCAAAAGCCAGGTCTAAGAATGGCCCCAAGCCCCGAACTTGTTTAGAAATATCTACTAAAGACAACTACTTTTTTGAGATTCTTGTGTTGCAAAGGACACAGATTACCAATTAAGATTTTAATATATTTCACCGTTGCCAGTTACACAAAATCCTTGTGTTCATAAGCAACTTGACAAATGAACACAAACAAATTCCCTCCGAGGTTTTCGATGTAAAGCAGAAAAGGGGGGGGGGGGGGGGTGGAGGCAGGGCATAAACCAAAGCAAGATTTGACAACATTCTCTCCAAAAACATCATACAAAGACATACAATCTTAGTCAAACAATTTACAGGGTATGGACAATAAACTTAACTTTACATCATGTACATTTTACAAAAGCACATAAACCCTTTTCTTTTGCATTTATATTTGTGTTTGTGCCTTTCTAGACAAAAGTGTGGACATCTGAGGGAAGAACGACTTCTTTTTCCGTAACTTGTTATCCGAAACAAATTGATCCACACTGCCAGTTGACTTGTGCAACTTCATATCTGTGAGAAATTCATCATCTTCCTGGTAAGAGCCCTTGTGCTCCACAAATGTCTTTGGTGGAGTGCTCACAGGGCTAGCTGCATGTTTTGTAGCTTCATGGGCTTTCCGACGCTGCACATGTTCAGCTCTCCATCTTCTCAGCTCCTGCTCAGCTCCAAGTTTCCCTTCATTTGCCCTCTCAGCCCTCTCCAACGCGATTTGAAGATCACTCTTCTTTTCGTCCATCTCCTTGGATGCTTCATGTAGCTTCTCTAGGCTCCTTGATTCAGACTCTTTTGCCAACTCTATTTGTGCCAAGGCTGCTGCTACTCTCTCGTTTGCAACCTCTTCGGCTTCATGAACCCTCTTGCTCAGAGCATGATATTCACTTATAGGAAGTGTTACTCCTCTAGGGGAATCACCAACACTTCCTGTCTCCTCGCTCTCCTGCATTGCTTGAGCTGCCACTATTGCTAGCCTCTCAGATGCCTTAGACGCCTCTATTTCTTTCAAAACTGCACGCAACCTGATTTCTGCAGTTGTTGCAGCAGCCTTGGTTTGTTCAGCTTCTTCCTTTGTTTTTCTCAGTTCTTCTTGTGCCAAATGAGCTGCCATCTTGGCATCTTCTGCCTCCTGCGCTGCTTGCTGCAACATCCTTGGAAGCTCCACCATTTTCTCCCGGGTTTCTACTTCTTTCTTATGTACCAGTTCTATCTCTTGATTCGTTCTATCGAGCTCAGCTTCTAGAGAAGAAACTGTGATGGATGCCATACCCTCGCTCTGCTGCAATGTAATAAGTGAAGCTTTCTCCCTATCAAGCTCTGATCTGAGTGATTCTGCAATGACTCTTATTAGGTTGGCTTCATTTTTTGCATTTTCTAATTTTCCTCTATATTCATCAAGCTCCTTTTTTTTTGAAACTAGAGCTTGATTGATTGACCTACTAATTTCTCTTGCTTCATTGGAACCTCGCTCCTGAACCATTCCAGCTTCTTCATTCAATTTGTTATCCACATAGGCAGCTAGCTCACTTTTGAGGCTAAGAAGCATGTGCTCATTTTCATCAACTTTTGCCTCCACATTAGTTTTGGACACAATCTGTTCGTTGAGCTGGTGCAGCTCCTCTTGTGCCTGCTGCAGCTCTTTCTCCCAAGCCAGGCAATCTTGCTCTTTTGCCAAAGCTGCCCCAAGTCTGTGCTCTTCAGCTTCGTGGTGTGAAGCATGGGCTGACTCAAGAGACTCTTTAGATGCAATAAGTTCTAAAGTGAGCTCCTCTACTTGCTTCTCGGTATCCTTTGCTGCAGAAGCAACTTCCTCAGCCCTTTTTATTGCTATATCCCTTTCAGTTACTAAGACAGCATACTGTTCATGCATTGATACCAACTCCTCTTTCAGCAATTTCAGTTCCTCAACAGCCTTTTCATATCTTTCTTTGGCAACTGTCAATTGTGTTTGGGCTATTACGCTAGCTTCGTCATCAATCCCCTGCTCCATCTCTTGCACCCTAAGCAGGGCGAGTTCAGAATCTTGCTTTGCTTGGTCCACTTCAAGCTGTGCCCTCTCCAGCTTATGCTTCAGCTCCTCAACTAGCCTATTAGTTCTCTCTAGCTCCTCCAACACCTGTGACTTGGTCACATCAGCAGTTTCCCATTCTTCTTTGAACTGTGGAATCTCCTGCCGAACCTTTTCAAGTTCAAGTTGCATTACCCTGCGTCTCTGCATAAAAACAAATTTTACTTTGTGATGGTGCATACATGATGAAATGTTATCAAACAATAGTATACTTGTGTTCTTAATAAGAAATACAGATTTGAACATGGATGGAACGAATATAAAATAAGATAACCATTTATCTGACCCTGTTCAATATTCAGTGTCAAATAAAGACATTACCTCTAATGATTGAGCCCTGTAGGCTTTCCAATCAACAATTCCTCCAAACTTGGTGACAGCCTCTTTAACAGACTCAAATGGAGCAGTAGTGTCAACAAGACCTCTGTATGAGCCTTCAGATCCCTTTTCTGATTCTACTGTATTTTTGGGGGCCATGGCAATGTTCTCATGATTATTCATATTGTCCTCTTTAGAGTTCATTACAGCTGTTGCCATAGTATTCACTCTGGTACAGCCATTTTCAGATATGTTTTTTGCTTCAGTTTTATTTGTTGAAGTAGCATGTTCTCCCTCTTTTGACAAATGATCAGATGCATGGGCTGGTCCTATGTGGGAGAGCATTTCCGGTGACGAAATCAAAGTGTGGCCTCCAGGGGAACCCAATTCTTCCTGGCGCTCTACCAAATTGCCAGGTGACTTTTCTTGGATTTCGAGGGACGTATGTGGACTCTTAACAGACATTGGTGCTGGATTTTCAGCATTCTGTATTCCTGTTTCCCTGTGATCATCACTATCAAGAACTTCCATGGAAGCAGGAACAGATGCTAGTAAAAATCTTTCTTTTATTGATGAAGATGAATACAGAGGTGACTGTTCGGCTTATTTATTCAGCAGAATTAGTCAACTCCATTCCCAAAGCTTGTTGTTCACAGACCTTTTTCTCCTGAATAAATGTTCAGAAAAAAAGAATCAGCTTACTGGAATCATCCTGTTTCGCATGTATATATCATGCCGCCATCCAGAAACACTTTTGTATGCAGTAAAGATGATAACAGGCGGCACAGGAGAAGTATGATCTGGTGCTATATGCACTAATCAATGACACAAATTGACATGAAGTCACCAGCTCTGCAATTATTCAGCAGCTGTTCCACACTTCCACCTAACCCTTTTCTAGGTGTAGCCAAATAATTTTCCAACAGATAACAAGCAACAATTTTCTACAGACTTTTGCTTTCTAAAATCTAAAGCAAAGTATAAGCATCATGATCAAACTAGATGATGGCTATTGATTGAGATTGGGCCAGCTAGCTCAAAGTTCCTGTTCTACCATCATCTATAAACCATGGAGTCACTGGATTCCATCAATTGTCTAGATTCTTTTACTCAAAAAACTGTCTAAATTCTGGGCATCAAGCACTTGAAATTATTATGTGCTTTTCCGCGAGCAGCATGAAGGCAAGACTTAATCGCCGAACCATTCATCGAAGCTATAACCAAAAAAAAAAGCATGACAGATGAACACAGCAAGAGCTGTCCTTGCCACAGCTAAGTGTAACATCCGAGGTTTAGCAGAGCGGCAGTGAGATTGGGATTTCGTCCTCACCTCTGAATTCCAGGAGCTATAGTTAGTAGCAGGCGAAGCAGAGGAGCTCAAGTTTCCTTCACCGTATACCGTGTACGGAGGATGCAATCACATACCGTGCCTACCAAACCCCACTGGAACCATTTTTTTTGCATCAGACGACATAAACAGGATTACAGGAACCATTTGCTGCTACACAAGCTCCAAACCAAGAAAAGCTCAAAACACCAACCAAAATTCCCCCACAAGAACAGCAAAACCCTCCGAACCCTGGCACCTCGCCCGCATGTTCAAGGAAAATAGCTGGCCGCAAGCCAAGAACCCGTCAAACACGCCAAAACTAGCAAAACTCTACTAAATCAATTAAGTTTGCAGCCAAAAAGGATGAACTTTCTACCTGGTGGCCGGGGAGACGGATGCCTTGCGGGCGAAGCGACCGCCTTCCTTTTCTCCGCTCCTAGCCCCGGCCGGCGACTCTTCCCTTGGGTCTCCTTCCCTCTCTGTGTCCGCCCTCCTTTTTTCCTTGTGCCGTGCTGTGCTGTGTGCGCGTGTTCTTTGCGGGGGGAGGGGAGTAGGAGTGGGGGTGCGTGTCAAAGCTTTGTCCTTTCTGCTCGCGTCACCGCGCACTCGTCGCCCCGCCGGGGGACCTTCGCCCAGCGCAGAAGCGCGGCTCGGGATTAGCGATAAGCAGAGCAGGCAGGGGAATAGGGGGATTAGGTTACGTGGCGCCCCTTTTTTGGAAAGACCCCTGTGCGGCTGTGCTTTGTTATTCGAGGCTTGTTCCGGTGCTTGAAGGGAATCCCCGTCCAAAAATAATCTGAGCCGTCGATTTCTCTAGGATTTTTAGCTGCCAGTTCCTTTCTAATTAAGGGTAGTTTAGTCTTTTGAATCTTTCTCTTACTCCGTAGAAAGTATCGGTCAACTTCCGATCGCATCTGGCTTTGAGGAGACGAGGACGTCCAGCTTGGCGCAAGCGGTCGAGGGCCAGGGAGTCCGATCCTCACCGGCGAGGTCGTCGTCGCCGTGCAACTACTAGAACCCCTCTTCCCCAAGCTCGCCGGAGCCGCCCCTCGCGCGCCATCAAACCGAAGGGCCGCGGGCTCGGTGGCGGCGAAGTGCTCGGGCGGCCGACGCGACGCTTTGTCGGCTCGAGTCGCTTGGGGCTCACTTACGTTGCCGCTGCGGAGGGTTGTCTCTTTGTTCTCAGGTCATGTCCTCAGTTCAACCAAGAAATCTAGGCGTAATTTTTCAGAAAAAAAGCTAATATCAAAATCACGCTAACAATAGCATCTGCACTCTCATCGGAACGAAAACCATGTCATGGAATCATAGACAGTCTCACCTCCACTGTGGATTCAATTCATTTACACCGACATCGAATCAGATCAGTACTGATTACTGAACCAAGATATCGTCAGATGGGAGGAGCTAGACAAGCAAGCATCCATCCCCGTGGACATGCGGCGGCAGTAAAGCGATGCTCCAGCAATGGGGCGAGTGAGACGGCGGCCATACTTGTGGACGCGGATGTGGTGCGCGTAGGTCCAGCGGCACGAGACGAGAGGCGGCGCGGAGGTTCGACCTGTTGCGCCAGGACAAACCGCATGGGGCCGCTGCAGGCGAGTGGCACCGTGCGGCTGCCTGTGGCCTGTCGCTGCGGCGAGGCGCGGCCGGCGGAGGACGCTGCGTCGAGCGGCCACGCGACCTCTGACGCGGCGTCCGATCGAGGAGGTGCTGTCCGTGACGGCTGTTGGGGGCGAGGAAGACGCTCTAGGGCGTGGCCGCACGGCTGGCTATTTTTTGTGTTTGTTGCTCAGTATTGCAGTTTATAAATCTTCGCTTCTTTTTTACGAGACGTTTATTTTCCATGTCAACAAGCTCTTTCGTGACTTGTGCCAATCTTCTTTCAAAGAAATAGTAGAGTATATTAACTCAAAACGGTAAGTATTTAGTAGGTTCCCTAACTCTATAATAACTAATCATATTATTCTTTTTAATATTTTGTTGCGAAGACCAACTCAAGCATAGACCCATATCCTATATTTAGAGGGTCGAAAAAAAAAATATTACTCCAACAGACCTCCATTCCTAAGTTCTTCTATAGAGAGGCCTTCATATGTCTATTGTTGGAGTTAAATAAGTTTTAAGGCCTCAAAAAATAGTGGTACCTGTATTTAGAGTTTGGAGAGTCCGCTTTGAAGGCTATCGTAGGAGTCGATTTAATAGAGTAATTTACTTCATCATCCATTACATAATATACGATGAGATCTTGTTATCAACTTTTCTAGATTTTAATAAATCTTTATAATTCCTTTTCTATCCATTGTGGATGACACATGACACGACCATCCCTTGTTGCCTGTCGTCATCCGAATGGAAATGGTTCTCAAACATGGTCCCAACCAGTGGTGACCGGTAGCAAAAATACGTTGAGCCATGGGCCATGGGACATGTTTGTTTGTGTCACCAAATATTTTTTTCCCGACGTATGCATGATGTATTAAATAAAGTCTATTTGTAAAATCTTTTTAAGGATGAGTATAACTTTACGCAACGAATCTAATGAGCCTAATTAATCCATGATTTACTACAGTAATGCTGCAGTAATCATCCTCTAATTATACGGTCAGATGCCTCATTAGATAGGTCTCGCGAATTAATCCGGGGGTTTTATACGTAGTTTTGTAAACTGACTTTATTTAATACCCTTAATTAGTGGTCAAACGTGTGTGTCACCCCAAAGAAACATGGCCATGGTACCACTGTCCTTTACTGAACTCGTTAAGAAGAAGTTGACTTCCTGATCCTGTCTTGCTCTGCCCCCTCGGTCGATTTCAATAAATATTGTCCTGCAGAAAATTTTCAAACACTGTTGTATTATTATTGTCCCTACATATATATCACATGATGCATGCTTAGTTTATAATTTTCACTCTCGTTTTCTTTGTTTCTATAGATGACTTTTCGTATGCAAAGACTTAGATTCTATGAAAAGTGGAAAAGCCCTGCAATCCTAAACGAAAGCACAGAAGTAACAATAAATCTACAGTATAAGGATCGAAAAATTCTAGTTTCTTTAACTGCTTGTTATGCAGTCTTGTTTTCTATTAAATGTGTGTTCTTGCTAGTGAGGGATAATAATTGGAAAAGATATTGCTAATTTGGACTTAAACAAGACAAAATAGATATTTTGCATCCTTCAACTTTATCTCAATTATTAAATTCGTCCCTAACTTTCAAATTGGCCAATTTAGTCCTTAAGTTTTATTTTTGGATTCAAACTTGTACTTCAACTTTTAAATCAGACCATCTAGTCCCTCAAATTTCTCTTTTTTTGTCAGAACCATTCCTCCTGACCTCAAATTTTATATTTAAATATCTTAATTTTCTCCAACACTTTTATGTATGTATTTGATATAAATATCGTCTGCTACTTTTCTTGGAGCTAGATGGCAAATATTGGTAAACATTCAGATTAAGTTTGTCATAAATAATTGGCCTAAAAAGTCTGCCTAAGCATTCAGATTATCTCTATACAATATTAGAAGTACATCTCTAAGACTTATTGGGCCAAACAAATGAGTATAATATTTGGATTAGCAAAAGTTAGTGACTCACCAATACATGTTACGCATAAAAAGGTTAAGCAAACAACCAACAACAAATACTATGTATATAAACATTTTGTATACCAGCATATGTCAAAAGGTATAGGACATGGTTAAAAATGAACCAATGACTCTATATATTTGAGTACCAGCTATATGTCAAAAGGTAGTGCCGAGGAATAGTGAATGAATAGAAAAATGTAACCTAAGGGACGAGTTTGATTCAAAAATAAAACTTCAGGGATTAGATTGATTGGTTTGAAAGTTGAGAGATGAACTGGTTCCTTGAAAAAAAGCCAAGGGAACTAAAATGCTTATTTTGCCCTTTTAACAATGGCCTATGTCTATACTTCTAGTTTTAGTTCGGTATGACATATGCTCTGTTTGTTTATTAACTTATATACTTTGACTTGGCTCGCCAACACACAATATAAGTGAACAACAAATTGATCTTATATTAATTGGTAAATTTTCTTGTTGTGGAACCTATCCACCATATTCGAGTCTTGGGTGTCAAATTTACCCGGATTTATTCCATAATTTAAACGACGCTAATTTTTATGGTAGACAACGTCCCTGTTAACAATGAGACGTCTATGGTGTCTTCATGAATCTCAAGGATCCTACTCTTTTGGATATGCTCGTAGGGATAAGTTTTCGTACATGTATTCATAGGGTGAGTGCGCGCGTGTACATGCGTCCGGTGTTTTGAAAAAAATAATAATTAGTGAATAGAAAGGGTCATTGTCTGACATGTCTCTCTTCTGTCTCGGTTTTAATTAGTCTCCAAGGCAATACTTCAGGCCAATTCCCCAACATAAAATACAAAAAAAATGACGCCTCGCTTGCATTAAATCAATGCAAAATGGATATTCCGATATGGGATATGCTCTCGAGTCATACACGTGTGTTGATATTGTGAACCTCCCGTCCTTCTCCTGCATTAATCCTACGGTGGAAAATCCCCTTTTTCTAGATGAAAAGCAAAGAACCTATGTTTCATCAATGAAGTTGGACCGCGAGGTTGAGAATTGGGGTCTATCTCCTCGTCAGTTCATTGATATCTGGCTTTTTTTTGTCGGTCAACGTTTCCATCCGTTATATCAAGAACCAACGTCCAGTTAAAAACTCAACCGGAGTGAGAAATTCCTTTGTTTTTTCTTAAGAAAGTTAGTACCAAGATTCGAACTCAGGCCGGCAACGAGGGTTCCATAGACTCTCAGAGTTCAACCCTCTAACTATTACGTCACGAGAATCTTTGATAACGTCTGGATTAACTCAGCACTAGCTAGACTTGTATCTCTTCATCGGCAAGAGTAATCTTAACCTAAAGTCAAGTTGGTAATACGAGTACTCTTACCCTGTGCAAATTTTACTGCCAAATCTGACGCACCGGATGCACACCATCGGAGTATATGTATCGGACGGGCCGTTTCGTCACGGCAGGCCCACCACCATTGCCTTTTGTTGCCGCGAACAAAGAAAAAAGGAACTAGGCAGCGGGCCCCAGCAGAGTGCCCACAGCCGACGCGGCAAAACCGGCCTCAAGATTCGTGCCGCCGCGCAGCCCATCGCCATCGCCGTCGCCTCCTCCTTCCCTTCTCCTCCCCTCATCAAGCAAGCCTAGCTAGGGCTGCCTCCCCCTCCCCGTACCGTACGCCGACCCGACACCGCCACCAACCTTCCCATCCCCTCCGCACCCCCGCCGCCGCCTCCTCATCGGCCGGCGGCGAGGGCGCGACGCCCCTGCCCCCCACCCACCCCATCAGCCCCTCGTGTGGGGACTCCCGACCCGCGCGTGAGAGAACCCGGGCGGTGCGTCGGGGGGAGTCCTCGCGGCTTAGGGTTTCATGCGCCGCGCCGGCCGCCGATGTCGCACCCCGGCAAGTTCGTCTCCGTCAACCTCAACCGATCCTACGGCCAGCCCGCCCCCTCCTCCCACCATGGCGGCGGCAGCGGCGGCGGCCGCCCGTCCCGCCCCGCCTCCGGCGGCGGCCACGGCGGGGGCATGGTCGTGCTCTCCCGCCCGCGCGGGGGCGGCTCCTCCCTAGCCAAGCCGCAGCCGCCCAAGCTCTCCGTCCCGCCGCCGCTCAACCTCCCGTCGCTCCGCAAGGAGCACGAGCGCTTCGACGGCGCGGCGGCCGCCGCGGGGGGCGGGGTCGCCTCGGCCCCGCCCCGATCCGGCGGGCCTGCTGCCGGCTGGACCAAGCCCGCCCCGGCGTCCGAGAAGCCTCCTGGCGCGGCGGCGCTCCCCGGTGGGGCCGCCAGGCCACCGACCTATGGCTTCGCCGAGAGAGCCGTCGTCCTGCGCGGGGAGGACTTCCCGTCCTTGAAAGCAGCTGTCGCCCCGCCGACACCTCCGCAGCGGCAGAAGGACGCTGATGGGGCTCGGGTGGCCACACCTGAGGGGCGGCCTGGGCCCCTTGGGATGCGGCCGCAGCTGACGCCCTCTCGGGTCACTGAGCCAGTGGCCTCTGCTAGCGGTGTGGGAGCTGGTGGCCGTGCTTCTGCGGAGAGGCCGCAGAAGCCTGATCTAGGGCCGCTTCCGATGGTCCGGCTTAGGTATGATTCTGACTGGGCTGATGACGAGCGTGACACAGGGCTCAGCCTCCCAGAGCGGGACAGCAGGGAGAGGGGATTTGGCAGGACCGAGGCCATGGTTCCGGGACGTGACCTTTATGGGGCGGTGAGGGAGCCATTCAAAAAGGAGCCGTTTGGGAGAGATGTGGCGGCAACAAATAAAGATGCCGCACAGGATGGGCTGTGGCGATCTCCTATGTCAAATCAACATGATAGAGAGCGAACCGACAGCCGGCCATACAGTGGAGGCAGAGGAAGCAGTGGACAGTTGTATCGGGAAAGTGTAACTGACGGGGGATCCAAGGACTTGTGGAGTAATAGTAGGGAGCCTCCTATGCGCTCCTATGGACAGAATGGGGTCGAACAATATGGAGCCACACGAGTTGGGGAAACTGCCAGCGGCCGTTACGGTGACAGTTCAAATAATTGGCCTAGGTTGAATTCTTTCCAGAACAATGTTGTTTCCAAGCAGCAGCCTTTTTCTGGTAATAAAGGGCCTTTAATTAATGATCCGGTGACAAAGTTTGGTAGGGAGAAGCGGATCACTGGCTCCCCTGTTAAACCTTTAATTGAAGATGGTGGTTTTGATAGCATTTCCGCCGTTAACTTGACTGCAATAAAGAAGAAAAAAGAAGCAGCTAAACCGGCTGATTTTCATGACCCAGTAAGGGAGTCATTTGAGGCAGAGCTTGATAGGATCTTGAGGGTACAGGAGCAGGAGAGACAACGTGTAATGGAAGAACAGGCAAGGGCCAGAGACATTGCTCGGAAGCAAGAAGAGGAGCGGGAGAGGCTGATAAGGGAGGAGGAGGAGAGGCAGCGTCTGGTGGAAGAACAGGCAAAGCAGGCTGCTTGGCAAGCTGAGCAAGAGAGGCTGGAAGCTACCAAAAGGGCTGAGGAGCAGAGAATTGCCAGGGAGGAGGAAAGGAAGAGGATTGCCTTGGAGGAGGAGCGGCGTAGGGAGGCAGCACGTCAAAAGCTCCTAGAGCTAGAGGCAAAAATAGCTAGGAGACAAGCAGAATCAAACATTGGCGGTGCAAGAGATGGACAATTTACTTCAGTTGTCAATGATGAATCGACTCCTGGAGACTTCAAGGACAGGGATTTGCCACGTTCTGCTGACTTTGGTGACAGAAAGGATATTGACAGAATAAGCGAGCACATCAATCCCTCGTCGCCTGTGGAGTCCTCAAGTCTCAACAGGTACAATGAGACAGTTCCAAGGGTGCACACTCTTAGGGATGCACACTCTCTGTTTATTGATAGAGAAAATCCATACTATGGTTCAAGGGCTGCATTTCCAGAACAAGAGAATGTGCATCACAGCTCACGGCGGGACCCATTTGCTGCAAGGAGGGGTAATTTCCCTAAGAAAGATCTCAGTGATGGATTTGGGAGTGTATCAGTTAGGCCGTCGTCAAGAGGCCAAACAACTGACTCTCCATGGGCTTTGGAAGACTTCCGTCATGAAAAGGTTCCACGGTGGGATGCGCCTAGGGAGGCTGACCGTTTTGACAAGCAATCTGACTTTGACACTGAGCTTTTTAACAGTGACAGATTTGGAGATGCAGCTTGGCTGCCTAGTAATTCTCATGGTAGCCCCAATGCTCATCAAGGAGAGAGGATGTTTCAGAGTTCTGATTTTAATGAATTCTCTGCTTTTACCAGACCCCGATACTCTATGCGGCAACCACGTGTTCCCCCACCCCCAACTGTGACCTCAGTGCACAGAAGTTCAATTGGTCCTTCTGGTCAACGCCTCAATTCATCCTTTGTGGATGGTGGGATGGGAGAGAGTTCTGGTAGAGATGATGAGCAAATTGTGCAGGGTCAGTATGGAAGTGCGTACCAAGAGGCATCTCGCCAACATGGGATACGACCCGACCACATTAATGAACACCAAGTTGAGGACAGGAAAAGCCCTGTATTGGGTTCACAATCTTCTCTTTCTGTTTCAAGCCCTCCTAGCTCACCTCTACATGTTTCACATGACGAGATGGATGTTTCTGGCGATTCGCCTGCATTACCGACCTCTGCTGATGGTGAACGAACAGCACTCTCTGATAATGATCGTGCCGCGCTTACTGTAGATGCAGCGAGTACAAGCAGAGTCACTGCCTCAGGAGTGTCCCACTTGGAGGACGTTGAATGGTCAAGTGGAAACAATGATGATAGGCAAAAACAAGATGAATACGATGAAGACGATGATAGCTACCATGAAGATGAAATCAATGAAGCTGATGGCGAGAATCTAGACTTGGATGATGAGTTCTTAGACGAACATAATACACCTGTAGAACTGGAACCAGTTATACTTGGATTTGATGAGGGTGTGCAGGTTGAGATTCCCTCAAATAGTGAACTTGAACTAGCTTCTATGAGGAGCACTGAAAGGACAGTTGGCGTACGTTTAAGCACAGGTGTTGCAGAGCAAGAGAATGCCAATGGTTCAGTTGTCCATTCTGACCCTGTTACTGAAACAGAGAAAACACTGCAGGCATTGACTCTTGATCATGTAAATGCGCTGACAGAAGACAGTAATGGAGAGCAACCCAGTAGCTTAGTGACACCTGCTTCAAGTTCCCAGTTACCTCAGGCATCTTCAGCAGCTCCTATTATGTCTTCAGCAGCAGTTGGGCAGAATGAAGTGCCTGTTAGCCTCCAGTTTGGTTTGTTTACAGGTCCTCCTCTAATACCAACACCAGTTCCAGCCATCCAGATTGGTTCCATACAGATGCCAATCCATCTCCACAATCAGATTAACCCATCCCTGGCTCACATGCACCCTTCAACAACCCCTTTATATCAGTTTGGCCAGTTGAGGTATGTCCGTCCTATTGCTCCGAGTGCTCGACCCCTGCCTTCTCAGGTCATCCCCCCTGCACATTCTTCTGTACAAGCTCAGCATACATTGAATCAAAATGCTTCCGGTGTTCTTCCTGAGTTAATGGATCAAGATACATGCCAGAATGTCCCAAGTCAGGCAGTCTCATCTACCTTCATCGATAAATCAGCAGGACCTACACCCAAGCTTCCCCTTGTAATGGGCGATTCAAATTCTCAGTATCTCAGCGCTCCTGCAAACAACCAGATGGCCGTTGTGGAGGGATTTCATGTCCAGGTGGACAGACAACCTATTGGGGGTACAATTCCCAGTGAGAGGAATCAAGATATCTCTTTGAAGAGGAATTGCAGACCTACCTCCAACAACATAGAATCTCCTCAGTTTGGTGTGGATGGGAGACCCTTGAATGGTCCAAAGGCTCCAGGTGCTGTCTCTGCTGGAAGGGGGAGGAGATATGGATATGCTGTTAAAGACATTAACATGAGATCAACTGGTTCAGTTGGTGAACCTTCTCATAAAGATTCCAGAGGAGGATTCCAGAGAAGGGGACGTAGGAATGTTAGAAGAACTGAGTTTAGAGTTCGGGAAAATGTCGAGAAGAACCAAAACGAAGCTTCTGAGTCATTTGCCCATGGTGAACAGGATGAGTACTCCAATGGAACAACAAGAGAGTTTCCAGTGAGAAATGCTAACAGAAGGGAACTTGATATAAATAAGTCATCCAGGATAAATGAAGCAAATGATCAGAGTGCCTCATTTAGAAGTACACACAAGGCTCCTTATGAAAGGTCACATGGTGGGAACAAGAAGTCCAGAACTGGTGCGATCCTTGAAGGAGATAATACCTTGTTGCAAGCTGGAGCTATACGTGTTGTTAAGCAGCAAGGTATTGAGGTCCCTGTTGATGCAGATGGCTTCATTGAAGTAAGGTCCAAGAGACAGATCATGAGTGTCAGGAGAGAGCAGAGGGAGAAGGAAAATAGATCCAAAATGAGGATGACAAAGGTGCCCGTTTATCATGCTTAAATTCCTGTCTTATTTGTTTTTGCCTTCTTTCAGTTAATTAATACTTTGATGTTAGTTTATTCAGGCTCCCCGCAAACAGCATAATGTTTCTCTACAGAGTTCGGTTGCTGCTAATGTGAATAAACGGACAGCTCCTTTAAGTGGAGAAGTTGGAAAGAAAGTTTCTTCGGATTGTGCCATCACAGTAGAAGGAAGAATTGCTGACTATGCCGAATCATCAGTTGCATTGAAGGGTGATAAATCTTCTATGAACCCCATAGGTCCACCTTCAACCAACGCAGAAACTCATTCAAACAGCTATGCCAATCAGTATGTAGCTTACTTATTTGTACGTTCTTTATTAGTTAAGATTATTCATGAGTATTTCACTCACAACAGCTTTTACAGGCCTGTCCAAATCCAGGCATCATCTGACTTGGTCACCTCCAGTCCTTCTGCAAAGCTTGTGAGTGGCTTATCTGAAGACAACAATAAAGCGACATCCATTAGTACTCCATTTAACATGGTTTCCTGGGATAATTCACAAATAAACCAGCAGGTAGATTGCTTTTCTCAAGTTTATTTGTGTTCCAATGGGGAAGTTGATGTTCTTTAAAGAAAAGTTTGCATTCAATATTTCTGTTATTGATCTGTTGTGCGAAGGAATGATACATATATCATTCCCTATACATCATGATGTAATTTTTTTTTCAATGGACACAAATACTCCCTCCGTCCCAAAAAAGAAGACATTATAGAAATTTTAGGACAGATTAACGAGAAAGTAAAATGACCTTGATTGCCCCTAATTATTAGCCATATTTGACACTAATTGGTTGTTGCATGCACATGCACCTACTAAATATAGTAGAATGACTTGTTTTTTGGGACAAATTTTGAATCCTAGAGTGTCTTCTTTTTTGGGACGGAGGGAGTACTCTTTTAAGCAAATTATGGAACGCTAAACAGTTATTATGCCCTACTATATCCGCATGATTCACGGAGTGTTTCTCAATCATTTGGACAAATTAATATTGATAGCACCAGAATAGGAAATACCAGCAATCTCATGATAAACATCCCAGGACTACAATGCTAAATAACCAATTTTCAAACACGTTAGATGGGAATTGTATCACGAGACTTTCAAGTCTTTTCTTTATATTTTTCTGTCAAAAATGAAGATGCTGTTGAAATGGCTATCTAAAATCCTAGGCTATAAAACAACACCAACAAAGCCTTATAAGTTGGGGTACGCCAGAGATGAAACCTAACTAGAGCTGCCATTAAAGTAGATGTAAAAGTAAAAAAAGGTATTAGTAATAGCAATATAGTAGGGAGATTGATAACCTAGGCCATGGTTTCGGTGCATGGATTGTTATGTTCATATGCTCCTATCCAATGATGTAGTTCAAGTAGCTCTTCTTTTTTAAGTAAAAGAAGATCGACGATCCTAGACTAAGCATGACCTTTTTAAGTTCTAATTTTCTTTGTTGGTAGCATGCAATTCAAGTAGTTCTTTTTGCAAACTGCTGTGGTTTTGGTCCTTGACTCCTTATGACCAAATCATTACGTTTTTCTATCTCACAAGTGAAGATCAAATGCATTTCCTAATGAATGCACAGACTGTCTAATGACTTGACTATGGTTTCTTATCTCTGATCCTTATATTTTTTTGCGACTTGTTCCTATGTAGGTTATGCCATTAACTCAAACTCAACTTGAAGAAGCTATGAGGCCAGCTAAATTTGAACAGCAGGCTGGTTCCAGTTTTTCTTTGGAGTCCAACAATGCTTTGTCTCCAACAGTAACCACAGAAAAGGCGTTCCCTTCATCTGCTAGTCCTATTAACTCCCTTCTGGCTGGCGAGAAGATCCAATTTGGTAAGCTTTCATCAATGCTGCATGCTGTATGATGGCTTTCATAACTTGGCTTACACTGAATAACAATAATGCTCAGGAGCAGTAACCACCTCGCCAACCATGCTACCCCCAGTCAGCCGAACTGTTTCAAGTGGTCTTGGAGCTCCCGGTTCATCTAGGCCTGATATGAAGATTGATCGAGGCTTGCCTAGTGATAACAGTGGTCCAGATAAGGCGAGTTCTAAGGAATTACGTCCCAATACAGAGGATGTGGAAGCAGAGGGTGAAGCAGCTGCTTCTGCTGTGGCTGTGGCAGCTATTAGTACCGATGAGGGATCTCCAGCTGATGCAACTACAGCATCTGCTCCAGACAACAAGAGCTTTAGCAGCAAGGATCTCAGTGGGTTAACATCAGGAGGTATGATCTTGACAATGTCAATTACTTTAATTAAAACATTACCATGTATTTATGCAGCTATATTTACATTTTTTATGGACAAAACTGAAGCAGGGGCGATAACAGGCCAAGCTGGTCAATCATCCACGGAAGAGCCTCTCACAGTTGCTCTTCCTGCAGACCTATCAGTTGATACTCCATCCATGTCTCTGTGGCCTCCTCTAGCCAGTCCACAAGCATCAGGGCCAATGCTTTCTCAGTTTCCTGGTGCACAGCCATCTCACTTTTCCTGCTTTGATATGAATACAATGTTAGGAGGGCACATTTTTGCATTTGGGCCGAGTGATGAATCTGCTGGCTCTCAGGTTCAGCACCCTCAAAGAAGCAACACGTTGCCTTCAGCACCATTGGGAGCTTGGCCGCAATGTCATTCTGGGGTAGACTCTTTCTATCGTCCTCCAACTGGGTTTGCTGGTCCTTTCATTACTCCAGGAGGAATCCCAGGTGTGCAAGGTCCTCCACATATGGTGGTCTATAACCACTTTGCCCCGGTAGGGCAGTTTGGTCAAATGGGCCTTGGTTTCATGGGAGCCACTTATATCCCTGGTGACAAGCAGCCTGATTGGAAGCAAAGCCAAGGACCGCCTGTTGTTGGTGTAAGTCAGAGTGATCCAAACAACCAAAGTATGGTGTCTAGTCTAAACCCTCCGAGTGTTCCTACTCCAGTGCAGCATCTACGGCCAACTTCTATAATGCCAATCCCGTCTCCACTGACCATGTTCGACATTGCTCCTTTCCAGGTATGCATCAGTACTCCTAGATACATGCCAAGGCAATTGAATTTTTGTATTACAATTTATTCTCCTCCATTTGTGTTGTAATTAACTCTGCTCACTTTGTTTTATTTTCCAGGCATCTACAGACATACAGATGCAAACGTGTTGGCCACATATGCCTGTACCGCCTCTACACTCTGTTCCATTATCAGTGCCACTTCAGCAGCATCCAGTAGAGGGTACAGCTGCACAGCAGTTTGTTCATAATGTTGTGCAGGTAGATAACAAAGGCAGTACAAATAACCGGTTCCAGGAGCCCTCAGTTTCTGCCGTGCCATCAGATAGCAACAAGACCTCCTTCCCAAATGCAGCTGCCTCTCAGTTCACAGATAAGTTAGGTCTTGCCGAGCAGCCAACCTCCAGTAGTTCAGGCTCCCAAGCTGTCCAGTCTTCATTTGGTCAGGCAAACGTGATCAGCAATGAAGTCTCGACCAGTGCCAAAGTTATGGTTAGAGCGACCCCATCGATAGTCAATGCCGGGACTGCAGCAAGGGCGGCTAACAACAATCCCAATGGGGGCCAGGTCACCAACATGCCCCCCAAGACCAATCAATCGTCATTGTCATCAGACCAGCAGTACCAGCATCCAGTTAACAATCAGGATCGCAGGGCCCGTGCGACCCAAAAGACTGGTCCTGGCAATGAGTGGCAGCGGCGGTCAGGGTACCAAGGGAGGAATCAAGGTTCTGGTTCTGACAGGAACTCAGGCACTGGTAGGATGAAGCAGATCTACGTCGCAAAGCCTTCAGCTTCAAGTGGCCATGCCCCGTCAGGCTAGAGCAGTTGCTGCCTTTCAGAGCCTGCTTCACGCTGAACTGCCTTTCACAGAGCCCGCTTCACGCTGGTAGAGCTCAATGCGCCTTTGGCATCAGATACATGCCAAACGTATTTTGTGTCTAGAGCAGTTGTCCGTCTGTTCTGGCTTATTTGGTGATTATGACCCGTGCTGGTTGTGTATGTTTTTGGTTCGTTTGCTCACATAGAAGAAAAAAAGAGTGCCGTTGCAGTACCGAAAACGTTTTAGGCGACACCGTGTCATGCCTGGATAAATTTTGCAGCCGATGGAATCGGCTGCCCGTGTAAGTCACTGGTGTGTGATGTCAGGATAACTATTATTTATTATTATTTGTTGGCCGGCTAAATGGCCTGGACAGCCTGGGAGGCAAGGAAATGTATCATGGATGTGTTGATAATCCAATTCGATGCTATCTTGTCGTAAATATGCATCTCTGTTCCTATTTTCTGATGTTGGGTACAAATTATTGTAAGGTTTCATGAATTTTGATGTCAATCTATAAGTATACGATATATAATACTTCCTCCGTCCTTCAATATAAGCGTATTTAAATATAAAAAATAGTAGAACTGTTAAAAGATCTCTATAACTTTTATTTTACACTTGTTCTATTAGTAGAAATGCATATATTTTAGTATAAAATTTGAACCTTAGCAGCAAGGTAGGAACGCTTGTACCGGGACGGAGGAATTACCGAATAGAAGTCATGTTGAAGGGCTACCGGGACGGAGGAAGTACTAAGGAAGTACTAAATAGAAGTCATGTTGAAGGGCCCAGTAAAAGTACAAAAGGTGTAACTTATCTGGGGATGTCATTTCAAATGAGTATTTTTTTGTATACTTTGTCTTACCTCCGTTTCTCAAATAAATGGGCTAACGGAGGGAGTATTAAGCATAAAACTCAAGGTCCAAACCTCCTCGATTAGGAACTGAAAAAGGCTAGGTTCGACAGCACAACACACAACCACCACAAACCGGAAGAAGGTTTGAGAATTTGGGAACATGCACGTTGTCACCATTAAACTCATTTCATCAGGAGGCCGAATGAACTTTGCCGAACATTTTTACACCACCGAGGCACAACAGTTTAAGGACAGTTAGATCTCTGAAACGTTCCTGGCTTCCTTCCAATTCTGGATGATCTTGCAGGAAGCAGTTAAGAAACTACAGCTTTCTTTGTACCAGATGATTACCAGAAACTACCTTATCATTTCACTGTCTACAATTACATTTTTCTTACAAACTTGCAGCTTACATGGACCATCCCATTGATCCCTAAGCTTCCCACGAGGATGATGTGGTCTCCTGAACCAGGAACCTGCTATTGCAGACCTGCGCTTCCAGTTGGGCCGACCTAATAAAACACATGGATGGATTTGTACATGCGGCGGAACGAAGAATATAAACAGGATGGAAATAAAAACTCGAGAAAAACTGTCCAAACCTCGGTCATACCAGCATGTTTTCGCTGGTTTTTGCTAGACCCTCTGCCTTGTTCCCTGCTAGCTTCTGTCTCCCCATCAAAGAAGTTCTGGTCCGATGACTCTGAACAATACAGGCAGTTTTGTTTATAGTAAATAAGTGAAAAACAGCAATACATGTTGTATTAGTTAACAGTAATCCAATAGAAAATGCTAATTTCCTAAAAAAGAAACATATTTACGACGCAGAAGGATCATAAATAGGCCACTTACCTGTTCTCCAATAAAAGGAATGACCATGCTGGTGCAAATGGAAAGCAGCAGACCCTCTAGAAGTCATTGGTCCTGCATGGTAACTAGTTCTCTCTTGTCTTGGACCATTAGATGACGCATCGGCCATATAATAGGGTGACCCTCCAGAACAAGTAGGTGAGCCGACATACCCAACCTCCGACAACCTCGATTCAGCTTCATCAGCCCCGACCATCCCCCAATATCCTTGTCCCTGAAATTTTGTTACAAAAATGGAGAACAGTTTCACACAGAGAACAGAAAACCTTTGATAAGGCTGCATATATTTTAGAGTAGCAAGAACTTGTTGCCAATACCTGATCATATTTCGTGTTTCTACCATTTCCACTATAAGTTTTTTGCCACACACCTGGAAATCGATAAAAACGACTTTGCTGAATTGATTTCCCCATCACCACTGTATAATTGATTAACAAACGATTCCTCCAATGAGGTAATGTAGAGCATGTGCTTCTCATCTGTCCATCCAGTTGATGAACCTACATTTGACGTATCCTGGTAGAAGAGAATAGAAGTGAACTTATTAAACTCAATGACATCATCCAATGATCTGATGTAATATTGGGAACTCAGTTATTTAGAAAAAGAAGCATTGAAGTCCAGCTACAAGATCTGACGGCAAAAAATCTTCCCATCATTCTAGTATTGAAATGAAATACTAATTAAATTTGCATACATAATATATTTGATTCCTCAAATGAAATCAAGCGAGGTTATATTCAGTTAAATAAGAAGCAATGCCTCGTCAGGAACCTAAGGAACATGCAGACTTGACCAGAGTAAATAGTTGATACTCTAACACGAGTCAATGGCATTTGTCCTTTCTCATGTCCAGTCGAGAGACTTCTATATCATGTCTTGACACAAAGTTTTGACTTCATGCAGTACAACAAAGACCCGCATGGTTTAGAGCTAAACCACTGGAATCCCGGATTCTCAAAGTTGATGTTGCTTTAGCAGTCACTCTACATCTGGAGCCATGAAATGTTCTGTTCCAAACTGCTTCTGTATGGTTTGCATAAGGTAATCAAATTGGACAGTTATGTTACATGCCAACATGGCCTTCTTATTTCCTAATAAACCCTTAATAATTGCTGGACACCTCAGACACATTAACTTTGTCACTGTTCTCAGTCGGATGTATCCTTGAACTCACGCTTTCTCATGCACAATCCATGGACAAACCATAGAGACTGGAGACTGTATTCTACTGAGTACCCACAAAAATAACTAAAAAATGATTGACACAAAACTATAAGAGTATATTATGAAAAAAACACCAGGTGCGCAATGAACAGCAAAACAAATCTTAAACTTATCTGCAAGAAAATCAAGCAAAGAACTATATCTAAACAAATATTAAGCGACATTAGGTTGTAATTATTCTAATCAAGCACAACATGACATCACTAAGTTGCACAGTAACAATCAAACTATCATATCATTTTGTAATATATCAATTGGAAATGGCGAAGCATAAATCTCAAACTTACAACCAAGTAAAAGATCTCTTCCTTCAAACAAAAGAAAAGGTAAAACACTTCTTCCACTCTTCGGCAATAGCTCTGTGTTTACTGCCTCATCTGTCGTTTGCTGTTATGGAGTGCATTCTATTTGCAACGGGGAATGAAAAAAGCAGTGGTGACTCAGTAGCAGGTGAGGTACCAGTTTTGTTCCTTAGTGTTAGTGAAGTACTAAACAATGACAATATTTTGAGGAGAGGATGTGTAAGAACAGACAAAAAAATAAAATTGCTAGCCAGAACAGACCCAAACATTAGGACTGGTTACCAGCCATACCGGCCTAGACAGGTATGGTCATCCGGGTTTCCATTTTGAGATCCCTCATTTCTAATGCTGTTTGTTTCCCCCTCTATTATCCAACTGCATCCCATCACTCCTTGTACTTATCTATAAATGATTTCCGTGTCATATTTAAACAGCAAACATGGATCAAACCAATCTCAGTAAGCCAATAATAGTCTTCATGTTGGACCTGTCCCTACGCTTTTACAGATCCTTAGTTTTATCGGCAAGCCACACGAAACCAACCGACTACCTTAGTCGCGAGAGTTCCCGCCAAAAATCTAAGTAATATTTGCAACAAATGGAACCCAATGTGAAACTAATTTCTAACCTGAACAAAAACTTGGCACTTGTTACAGCAGTCAGTGAAACAGGTAGTCGAAGTTGCTCTGAGGAATCGACAGCGGCTAACTTGGTAACACCAGAAAGGCTGGAAAACATAACACTAACAATTGATTACAGCATAGAGCCGTGTCCGAGGCACGCCCGCCAAAGTACTCGGCTCACTACCAACCCCAGCACCAACCTCTCCTCCTAACTCTCACACACGACAGGAATGAGCTCACGCACTGAAACTGCACCCACCAAGTCTGGGACATGGTCCTCCTTTCACCCTGTTGCCCAAATTGAGTACCCTGCTCCCGTCCGTGGAGCAAAAACATGTCGCATTGCATTTGTGCGCTGTAACCACAACAAGCAGCATCCAGGCAGCGAAAACGTTTCGCTTTTGGATGTGGACGAACGATCCTTGCGACACATCCCCTTTCTAACTCTATCGTGCACCTTCCATTTCTCTGCTCGCACTTGATTTTATCTGCACTGCCCACTCCCGAATCAGCCAAACCGAATCAAGCGGGTGGTCGTGGAAGACACAAAGAGACTAAGGACCGAATCCCCTCCCGTCCGTTCTCGGAAGGGAATCCGCCGGAGTGGAGCCGAATCTAGCTGGCGCGATGTCGCAGGCGAGCGAGCGAACGGAACGAACCAAGCATTTTGAAGCCACCGGAAGGAGCCACGCCGGACCCCGTCGATGGGAAATCGAAGAGAAAAGCAGAGGTGAGGAGAGCAGGGAGGGATTCGAGTACCCACCCCAAAGCGCTGCTGCGGATCGGTGGTGGGCGGCCTCTTCTTCCCCATCGATCATCCCCGCTTCCGCCCGCGCGCGCGCCCCCCACGGGATCAGCAGCCCTGCACGGGAACGCGAGCGTCAGAGCGGCGAGGAGGAGGAGGAGGAGGGGGGGGGGGGTGGGGGGCGGAGAGGGGGACTCGGGCGAACCCTCGCGGCGGTGGACGGCGACGGACGGACGGACGCGAGCGGCAACCTTGCCGTTGCTGGTTGGCGACGGGGAAGGGAACGGCCGGGCTCTTTTTATCCTGCGTGGCACGGCCGCTTTTCCACGTGGGCGCGCGCCGCGGGGGGGCGACACCTGGCATATATCTGATGGGCGATGGACGGACGGATGGATAGGTACGTGGATGGACGCGCGCCCACGGGGGTCTGGACGTGGGATCCACTGCGGCGGCCGTAGCTGCCGCCAGTGCCACACTGCCACTGCCACTGGGCCATCAGTCAGAGTCCATTGACCCGGCCGGGTGTGGTCCATGACCATCTGGGTAGGGTAGTTGCCAACAGTGCAGGACTTGCAGAAGGCAAAGGTAGATCAGAACAGGATGTGCTTAGTTCCTTGAAAATCGGATACTGTAGCGAATTGTAGCACTTTTTGTTTATTTGTGGTAAACATTGTTCTATCATGACCTAACTAAACTCAAAAGATTCGTCTCATCGTATACATCAAAACCATACAACTAGTTTTTTTATTTATCCACGTTTAACGCTCCATGTGTAAGGAGAGAGATTCGATGTGATTTGATGTGACAGGTGAATAGTGAAGCTTGGAGAGAGAAAGTTTGGGAACTAAACACAGATATGCTAATGTATATAGACACAGGCTCCCTCCGTCTCTATTTAATATGTCCCCTACTCCCCCGTCTCACAATGTAAGTATCAGTTGACTTTTTCTGTTTATGTTTGACTATTCGTTTTATTCAAAAAAATTATAAAAATATTATTTATTTTGTTATGACATGTTTTATCATCATATATATTTTAAGTATATCATAATTGTTTTTATATTTTTATTAATTTTTTGAATAAGACGAAGGTGAAATGTGATGCGTAGAAATCGAGAAATGCATGGAACGGAGGGAGTAATACTTGTTGTTCCGTGGCAGCAGACTGCAGCACCATAGGCTGTAGCTCTGAGGGCACCTAGCAGCAGAGTGCAGCACCACCGTAGGCTCTAGCTCTGAGCGGCCTATGCACCATGCGCCTGCCTCCTCACACCACCACACGCGGACAAAAATGGAGCATTAGTGGAGTAGGAATGCAGTAGTTGTGTCATGATCATTGCTGCTCTACGTTGATTTTTGATTCGTTCCTCCGACGACATTTACGCCTTGTTTAGATGGAGAATAGGGGTGAGGATTTAGGGTTTGGGGTCACTTCGTAATCATTGCGTCACTGTAGCATTTTGTTTGTATGTGTGAAAAATTATCCAAAAATTGATTATTAGGCTCAAAATGTTCGTCTCGCAGAGTACAACAAAACTGTACAGTTAGTTTTTGATTTCATCTATATTTAATACTCCATGCATGCTATGATATTTTGATGTGATGAGAATCTTCTTTTTACATAGTGAACTTTGGGGTTGCTTTTTGGGAATTGAACAAGGGCTTGAATAGGGACGGAGGGAGAATATATGGAGACTTGAGACTTGCAATCTGATCGTTTCAAGGCGTTTATAAAGGTAGGGTGAGTGCAGGTGCATGTCTATGAGCATTTATGTAGTTTTTCTGTGTTGTGTGTTTTGCAAAGATAATTTTTAAATATATATATATTTATTTAGCCCAATTTTTAAAAATATATTTATGGTCTATGGATAAATATACTGACTGCGGACCCACTTATGTCCCGGGCATATATAGGTCTTAATCAGGAGCAAAATCACTCAGCTTTCCATCCGTTTCCGTATCATATCCGTTTATCAAAAACGCCCAGGAGGCGTGCTAAAATAAGGTAAGAGTTGAAGGTCTTTTCATCATGAAAGGTTGCCGGACAAGATATTTTAGGAGCCTGTACATGTTTGTTGTGTGCTGCCTGATGAGGTGGACATTTAACGGGGAGAGAAAAGCACTTTACCGGCGTGCCATCGCTTTGTTTTATTTCCCGAATTTGAGAGCCAAACTTTGGTCTTTTGGGGTACGTGCGCACTGTAACATTTTATTTGTATGTATGAAAAATTGTCCAAACATTGATTAATTAGGGTCAAAATGTTCGTCTCACAGGGTACAACAAAACAATGCAATTAGTTTTTGATTTAATCAACATTAGTACTCCATGCATGTACCGACATTTTGATGTGATGAAAATCTTATTTTTACATAGTAAACTTTGGAGGTGAAATTTGAGATTTAAACAAGACCTTGATTCTTTACGCGTTGCTGACATCCGGCACGTGTGAATATAACCATAGCATCACCATGATTGATCTACGGAGTGCGTGTGTAGTGTTAAGCTTTGCTCCTAAAATATAGTCCTAGAAACCAATTTTGAGAACAAGAAAACGCCCAGCTTCAGCATATGATCAAACCACTACCCAATTAATTTTTTCGCGCGTCCCATTCAAGCAACAAACGGAGCTAGATTTACCTCTCTTGCTGGCGTGCTCAATCCCAATAAATACACGAGAAGACGCGCCGAGAGGAAAAAAATGTCGAGGAGGCAACATTGTTATTTTCTGTTTCTGGAAAGAAATCAAGACCTGGCCGGGCTCACCTCTTGACGATGTAGCAGTAGGTAATGTATTTTTCTAGAACTGTTCGTGTTTTTTTTTACTTCCAATATCTTTTGGTAAGGCTCCAATCCAATTTTTTAAAACTCTATTTTTTTAGCACTCTTAGATATACTCTAACTTGCCGTGAAAATGCGATACATATATTAGTTTGGTACGATGTTCTGAGTTGACCTTTGATCATATATTTCTATTGTTACTATTTACAAAATCAGTAAAATAGGACGTACTATAGCACGTTTTGTCTTGTAGCACCAGACACATATATAGTTAGCCAGATATATTGGTTAAATGTTGCAAAGTTTGAATTTCCAGATGCCTTTTTCATCAGAAACAAAAAGAATTTCTAGATGCATGCACACCTTGCTTTTGCGGACATAGTGAGTACTATTCCCCAAGTATATCATGCCCTACTATACATACTTCAATTTTTACCAAAAAATTATCTGAGTAGTACAGTACGTGTTAAACTTTTTTTAATGGAGTCTTGAATTCGAGAACAAATTAAAGAACAGCCATTTCATTTTCTTTCTTTTTCGTTTTTCGGCAACTTTTCGCCACATACATTAGGCATCTGGCAAAGATTCTGTAATCTGATACCGGTGGTGCCCTTTTAATTTGGCTTTGCTCAATGTTGCAGGGCTTTATACTCAGCTTTCTCGGGCGGTGCCACTAATAAGCACGCGTGCTCTGTCTTTTCGTGCTTTGTTATCAGTCTACTAGAACTCCTAATCCAAAGGATATATTTATGTACTTGTACATAGGGATGCACGGCACGCACGGTCTCCTGATAACACGAAAGGACGCTCACTTTTGCACTTCACAGTTGATGCATCGCCTAAGAGAGACGATGTGCAAACCAGTGGGCACATGTGTGTGATGGCCTCCTATCGAGATGAAGGGACTAGCTTTTCAATTTTGAACAAGTCAAAGCGTCGCATACAGAAAGAGACGTGCACAAGCAGGAGAGAACATACGTACCGTGCAACGGGACGGGTGCTTCCAGTCATTGAATGGTTCTTTCGTTTGTTGCCGGCACATGTCCGCTTAGGTTATCATAGGAAAGCTCCGGATATTTTCCTCGACCAAGATTACAAGGAAGAGCAGCGCGCTTCGTCGCCAGTATAAACACATGGCCATGTAAATTCTGTAATGGGTCGCAATGTACACATTGCCCTGCATTGAGTAGGGCCACATATATGAGGATTATTGCATAAACATCAACGCTGTCATTGCTTTCTACAATAAAATTGTCATTGGTTTCTACAATAAAAGATAACTCACGTAAATAATGTGAGGGCTGTCGAATTGTGCCATTTTTACATTTGTGATCCTTTAGTGGTTAAGTTGGGCAGCTAGCGTGGGGCCATGCCATATAGGGGCAGGTATTCTTGTAGCGCACCTGAAAATGTAAGCTTCAAAGCTCTAAAGATGCTGTTCATCGCATATGTATTGATGTAAGGTAAAGAAATGAAGGGAAATGATATATCCTGTAAAGCAACGGTTTCTGGAAGCTCAGGATAATGTAGCAAACGAATCAGAGATAGGTTTCGTACATGCAGGTACATAGTTTGCCTAGAAGATTATATCATATCAGTAATGAAAGGAGGAGGCAAATTTTGAGGAAGTATATTTCGTGCAGGCATATATATTGTGCCTTCAAATTGGCCGCATGTCACATCAACTAAAAGGAGAACTATTTTAGTTAGAGGTATCCAAACACTCCCTAAATGGTCCTTCAGTTCCCATCCGCATGTACTTTTCAGCATCATTGGAGTCAGCATATTCATTCCATAGAGCCACCATAGTCTCCCTGTTAGTTCATCCATGTTGCTGAAACATGCAGTTGCAAGAAAAATCTCTGTTATGCATTATGTACCTTCCATCTGTTCTTTTTCTGGTCTGCTTTTGTATTCTGAACATGGGTGCAGCCAGTGAGGACTGAAATTGTATCTGTACATAACAGTAGATCATTGATTACATACAGGAAGAAATATATTCGACAACTACCTCTACTATAATGCCCTGTGTAGTTGCATTACTACAACTACTTACAGACTAAGAAATTGATAAGTAGATAGTGTAGCTGGATTTCAATAATGCTCTGTACTTGAAAGAACAGGAATCTGACGGAGCAAAATTCTAAGATGCCTATCCTAGTTCGCAGTCTCATATGTTGCAAGATTGTATGCATATCTTGATAAATTATTCGATAAAGTTTTGAGTTCGGTGTCTTTTGCATGTGCTGTTAATCAAACCTCATCATGTAGGCACGATCCACCGGTACATACCAAGGCCATGCATCACACACCTGGAAGTATCTGATGTAGTACACACCGTCTTATTTGAGTAGGGGCATGAATACATCCACTTCTGTGGGATCTGACCTTCCATGGCCTTGACCTAGTGAAGATGTAGTATAAGTAATATCATATAAAATCAAAGAAACCAGTACTAAACGCAATGAAGTGAAATAATCATAATTAACTCTTCATCAAGAAATAATATATCAATTCTGTTGGTTCTTGGAGGCCACTCATTACTCATGTGCTCTGAGGAGACAATATTCAGTCTATTCTGCCGGTAGAAATCATAAGAACAAACAGATCATGTAAGTGTAATTGAATCATCATGCTACTGCTTTTTATTATCCTGCTACTTAGCAACATCGAAGCATCATGTGTGACAGTGTTGGATGATATATCCAAGAATATTTGGAAACAATAATGCTTGACAAATGTAACTATTAGTGGACTTTCTAAAGTAAGCCTAATGGATTTGAGAACTCGATGCAAGGACATCATAAAAACTGCCTTACGTTCTAGATGCTATAGTATGTGGCAGCATAGAAAATGATTTGACAGATAAGTAGCATTATATGCACACCTCTGTAATTGGGCAATAGGTGTAAGAACTCATCGGTAATCAGTGGCAATACAATAGAACAGCTTCAGGCAGACAGGTAAACCTGCTGTCCTCTAACAAAACTCAGTAGACATAATAATAATTGGCAATATCTAAGTTCACAGGATCTCTGTAAATATGGATATCATAACGATACATTGGTAGTATAATACTTAGTATGAATACCTCAAGATCACTAAGCATCTTCTATGCCAGTGCCCAGTGAAGTTTCGAACTGCATAACTGAGATATAGAACATATTGTTGTATTGCATTGTTGACCATATGGCTTTAGGATGACAGGGTTTGTAATGAAGCAAGAAGCAATATGGCATCCACCAGTCTATTTGCAAATATAGCAATCATGGCTCTTGACTTTCTGATGAAGAGATGAGATAAAAAAAAATAAGGTATGCAGAAAAGAAGAAGTAAAAGTACGCATATATTAGCCATCAAGGGAAAAGTTCAAAGCAAATTATTCTCTAATATTTACGGCCTGTTTTCCTTTAATCTCGCTTTGATCCTATCTTGTGCAGGACATTATCCAATGTAAAAGAAAAACAGCTTGCAGATCTAAATTTTGTAAATAGGAATTTTGGGCATAATTTGGTAACCGGATCATAAGTACATAGATGGCATTCTTAAAAAATTCCTATTGACATGTAGTAGCAATGACATTAATTTAATTGTGCACAATAATTCGAGAAGGCATATGATTGCAATCAGAGTTTTGCTGCTGCAGCAAAGGGCGGGGGAGAAGTAGAATATATATGTACCTGTGTTTCGATGCTGAATCACTCAATCTAATGGAGGTTGGGCAATCAGAGTTGCATATGGCAGTTCTGAGATGGCCAGGAATTAGTAGTATAGCTGGTGGGAGGATATCACAGATTGAGGTATCGATGTGTTTCTATAGCCATGAATGCTCAAACGCGGCACAATCAACCTCGCACGAGGTGGCCATGCCCCTGGTCGGCTTGCAGGAACAACACAACGATTGCCTAGCCACCTCCGTGCTATTATGCCGGCCGGCAAGCCCCGTCCGCACAGGCTGATGTACTTGTACCTCGCGTCGACACCAGCGATGGGCCCAACCACGGCGGCGGCGGCGGAGTTGGAGACTGATGCAGCGGCGTGGCAAGCTCGCTGAAAGGAGGGAGGGAGGGAGGGGAGAGGGCCCGCGTGAGGAGCTGCTGCCTGCTGCATGGACCTGCACGCCGCGGCGGGAGGAGCCGCCGCCGCCCGCCATGGGAGGCGCGCCACCGTGGGAGGAGCCGCCGCCGCCCGCCGTGGGAGTACCCTCCGCGGATGGTGACCTGCGTGGGTACACAGTCTGTCTCCACGACGGTGTCGCCCTCGGCGACCGTGCGCACGCGGGCAGGGACTGTCAGCACGCATCGCCATCCTCGCCGCGGTGTCGCCGTCCTTGCCGGCCGCCGAGGCTGGGGAGGGGGCGGCGGAGTGCCAGCGGCGGTGGCGGCGCGGCCACGGGCACGGCTCCTGCCCTCAACCAGAGGACACATGAGAGAGGGCGGGACCGGGCGGCCGGAGGGGAGATGTGGAGGAGAGGGGCCCGTGGGGGGAAGGGAGGGGACCCGCGGGAGGAGCCACCGCGGGAGTACGGCGTCGCCGCCGCGGAAGTAACCTCCGGGGATGGTGACCGCCGCGGGCACGCAGTCCGTGTGGACGACGGCGCCGCCTTCGATGACCGTGAGCACGCGCCCGCAAACCGTGAGCACACGTCGTCGACATCCTTGGCGGACGTCGGGGCTGTGGAGGAGACGCGTAGGGGTTGCCGGAACGGCCAAGAGGGGGCGGCTGAGGCCGGGGAGGGGCCGCGGAGGGCGGCGAGTGGGCGGTTAACGATGAGAGGCATGCTCCTCTGATTGCCGCGTGGGCCCCGCTGCCTCGGCCGCGCAGGGCGGTCGGGACCTGTCGATGCACGCCGCGTGGCGACGCATGGCACGCATCGGCTGCCGACGGGCAGAGCGGGCGGATGGGCGAGGAATTCTTCCGGGATAAGAATTTACTTATTTCATCATACCTATTGTTTTTGTGTCCTATCGAGCATTGCTGACATATGTTTCTAATTCTTCCCCACTTGTTAGCCACCGTGTGGCAATGCTCCAAGATGCCTCATGGGTAGGAGGATGACTAAGGCCCTGTTTGGCAGAGCTCTCAGAGCTGATTCTCTGGTGAATTTAAGAGGAGCTCTGCCAAACAGTTTTTCAGCTTTTCCAGCGAAAAGTGATTCTCTGCTGATTCTGAGAAGTGATTCTCTGAAATGAACTAAGAGGCTGGGAGCTGAAAAAAGTAGCTTCTCTTGTTTCTGTGGAGTGATTCTCCATCCTGATTTTGATAGTTTATGCTAGGGAATTAAAGAGAATCACTTTCAGCCACAGAATCACTTCTCTCAGAGAATCAGCTTCCACAAAGAATCAGAATTAGATGGAGCTCTACCAAACAGTCCCTAAGCTATACGTCCATGAACTGTTGAGCATATATAGGGATCATGGCTAGTATTGTTTGGATCCCTCGAAGGTGTGTGTGCTAGGGTTTAGTATTAGTTCTATGAGTGGGATGGGACGGAGAAGAAATGAAAATAAATATGACACTGGTACGATCTACTTCCAATTATGGTACATCTATAACTCTATAAGTAATATACAACTAGGTAAGTGCCCGTGCGTTGTTACGAGTACAATACATGAAATAAGATAAATAGATCACACGAAAAATTCAATTTTAACGGTTGTAGGGTCGCACTTGGATTTTAAACCATGACATTTACTCGGCACAGGGTCCCCAAGTTATTATGCAACTAAAATCATAAATATCTTTCACGCACAGTTAAAACAAAAATTTCTTCCGCACACAGCCTCTATTAGTTAAGAAATAACATCATCAAAGCACAAAGCATATTGGTATTTAAAATTGAATAATAGTACATGGCATATCTAGAAAAATAACAAACAACACAATTCATCATTAACGCAAGCAAGAAAATAAGAATATAATAAATTTAATGAATTTGATAGTACTAAGATATATTTGAGCATGTTGATAAGTAAATAAATAAATGACAGACATATAGATCTCTCCTATGTTGTAAGAACCTCTTTGTATACAATGTTTTTTGTGAACGTGCCTGTGTATGGTGCATTAGTTTTCTTCTCATCTATATTTGACATTTTCTTCTCATTTTTTCTGGTACGTTTTTTATCCATCTTATCTTTATGTTTAGTCATCTTTTCCTCATCGTCGTCTTGCTCCTCCCTATTAGGAGGCAGTGCGAGGACCTTGACGTTTGATCTGGCGGTGGCTCTAGATAGAGCAACATAGAGCTGGCCATGTGAGAACACCGGTTCGCGCAAATACACGCCCACATTTGGAATAGTCTGCCCTTGTGCTTTGTTGATAGTCATGGCAAAGCTGAGCCTAACAGGGAATTGTTTGCGCTTGAACTGGAACAGGAACGTCTCATCATCAGAGGGGCATAATGGTATACGAGGCAAGAAGACCATTTTTCTAGCATGTTGTCCCAGTACGATTTCTGCATTGATGGTATTTCTTTGGAAGCCCCGAACCACCAACCTTGTTCCATTGCAAAGGCCGTTAGCAGGGTCGATGTTACGCAGTAGTATGATTGGGCAACCGATCTTAAGCTTTAAAACATGTGGGGGCAGCCCATTGGGGGTTAAAGTGTTAAGAAACTCGGACAGGTAGTAGTTGCGTGGATCGTCTATAGCGGCGTCAAAACTATGATAAACGACCTCCCCACCTCGAAATATGTCTATCATCTTCATATTGATCTCATACACTCAGTTATTGTGTGTAGACAGTATGGCTCTTGAGGTGATATAATTTGTGTCTAGCAAATTCTCATCAAGATGTGGGAAGATGCACTCAATCAATGTATCTAGGTCCCGTTCTGATGAGCCAGTGTATGGCACACAGATCTCATCTAGAAGGCGTACATCCCCATCGGCATTAACTTCCTCTGTACCACAACCGATCCACAATAGATAGTCCGCAAGCCATGGGTCATTCTGTGTGCGCATGTTGCGAACCAGCTTTAAGTGCCGCATTGACTCCCAAAGGTACGACCTCTGCAACGATGCATCGACAATCTGTGCCCTCGTCCCCTTTCGGATTACAGGGAGGACCTGTCTAAAATCTCCACCGACCACAACAGTCTTCCCACCAAATGGAATTTGAGGCCGATCCATAATATCACGTAGACTGATATCGAGCGCCTCCACCGCTTGCCTCTTAGTCATAGAAGCCTCGTCCCAAATTATGAAAGACGCTTGTCGTAGCAACTTAGCAGTGCCACTCTGCTAAAGCTACAAACACTGCTTTCCTCATCTGTAAGGGGTATCTTGAAACGCGAGTGAGCGGTTCTCCCACCAGGCATTATAGATGTTGTGACACCAGATGTAGCTGTCGCCACAGCCACCTTGTCCTGACTACGGACATTCGCAAGTAAAGCCCTGTACAAGAAGGTCTTTCCGGTGCCACCAGGTCCATCCACAAAGAAAATTCCACCATGTTCGCTTGCAATGGCAGACATTATCTCATTGTACGCAACCCTCTGTTCCTCATTGAGAGATTCCGATAATGCCACATCATTGGCATTGTGCTCAACACTTGCCTCCTCGAATATCTCCCGAGGAACGCCGCTAGCGTAATCATACGCATCGTCGATAGCAGGAAGAGGGATGAAGTTATGTCCTTGCCCATTGACTGAAGCATGTTCCGGATATCAATCAAGACCATCTGTTGCACGAGTTCTGGGGATGAGGTGTTGCGACGGAATTCCTCTGACATTGCATCCAGGTGTTTCTGCCATAGACCAAAAACATCGCTCGGTTCACAGAATACCAAAATCGTTGCAAAAAGGCGTCGAAGTGAAGATGGCATCTGATATTCAGTAGCCTCTGTAAGGCATTCATCCAACGTGTTGTCTTCCTCGATAAGGCCCATCCTCTCTGCAGCTTCACGGAATGTAGGCAGAACCACACCACCGACGGTTCTCAAATGAGCATAAGATGTAGCTCCAGTGAAGTGGTTAAGAAGGACACGAAGAAAGTAACGCTCTCCCTCTGCAGGGTTAGTCGAGATGACCCTACTGACCTGGCCTTTATCCCATGCCTGCACTCTACGTTTCCAATATTTACCTTCGGCATTGGAGTGCCAGGTATAATATTGAGGGATGTCGCGGTACAATGTACTATGAGCTCTCTCATCTAGCCTATTTAAGTCAAAATAAGTAGTAAGCATTGACTCGTCAGCACCAGGGCGATTGACAATATCCGCAATCTTCTGTTTACGGTGGTATGGCACCATGTGCTGGTCCGGTAGATGAAGCTGCAGCTGCTGTACAGGAGGAAAGTTCTTGCTCAGGTCAAAGCCGTATATCCTCCATAACGCTTCTGGTGGGGTCACCCACCGGGCATCTCTAAATTGCTTGATCTCATCAATGTTCCCATTATCATCAGGCTTATCACCCTCCCTCATGGCCACAGATGCACGATCATGGCCCTTATATATGTACTTGAATAAGTACTTAACAGATTTGATGCTTCCACATGCCTCTACATTTATGTGACAGTTAAAATGGTGCAATAGGAAGGGGTTGTAAGGTACAACCCATTGATTGTCCAGCACATGACCTTGGACCCATTCCTTACGCCCATCGTTTCGACGTCTATAGATGGGGTATGAATCTTTGCCCTGTGAGGTAGCCGCGCAGAAAGGGCGTGGGTAACGGTTCTTGCACGACGAGCATCCCTTGGTACATGGGCAGTTTGGGTTCAGATGCCCACAAGGACCATGCATCATATGTTTTGTGACCATCTTGTATAGCTCTGAGTACTTCTTCTTGTCAGGAAGCTCAGCAGAGATAAGAACGTCATATTGTTCCGGACACGTGAGCTTGTATTTTCTTTTCATGATTAACAACCAATGGGCATGTGGTAAACCCTTCTTCTGGAACTCCACGACATATACGAAGGCCTTAACCTTGCCCAATATCTCTTGATCTAGCAACTGGTGTTTCAACTCCAGTAGTTTCGCTCTAAAGACTCGGGCGACGAGATCCGGAAGATCTTGAGCCGTCTGACCGGGATAGAGTTTGTTCTTGATCTCATCCCAATTTGGGTTGCACGTCATTGTGAGGAAGATGTCCGGTTTACCGTACCTCCGCACCAGAGCCATTGCATCCATGTATCGTCGCCTCATATCCCTAGGACCGCCGATGAACGACGTACAAAGAACAGTCCGTTTGCCAACAGCATCACCTCGCCCTTCGCCCGCCTGCAAGCTGTCAACCAAGCCTTGATACAGATCGGCCCTTACATCGTCCTGCTGGTTTCGGATGTAGTCAAGACGAGAGCTTTCGATCTTTATGTACATGTCAACCGCAAATTGCTGGAAGAGACGCTTGCCGTGGAGGATTGGATTGAATATTCCAGGCCGCATTTGGAATTTGTAACAGTAATAGTCACGGAACAGATACACACAGATTTCCAGTCTGGCCTGAATAGGGACCATGCACAATTTAGTGTAACAATTAATAGCACTACAACTTAAATGAAGTTCAATAAGCATGAAAACAATTTGTGTTACCTAGATCATCACCACTTGCTCCCTCTGCCCTTTTTGCACGGTTCGCCGCATCTTCCATAACTTCTTCCATTGTGACACCAACTTTGGGGATGTTGTTGTGCCACCCGAGCTCACCTCTTGGAAAGAAGAGCGGGTATGAGAGGGCATCATAGTAGCCCTGGTATGATCTTATACCATGTATAGACCTATATTTCCCTTCAAGGAGAACACTACGATCAAACTGTCCCCGACGTTCGCTCCCTTCAATCCAAACGGCAGCCACCTCAGATGTGACGGGAACATTATAGACTCTCTGATCTAGCCGCTGGTCTAGGTTGAGTTCGATCGTGTAATCCTCAATCTGCTCAATCTGCCCCATAGACCTAAGTTGTTCTGAGTAGGGGTTTCCATGCATGATGCGGACCAACTCCTCGATGACCTCCTTATCCTTTTGCTCGCACTCTTTACGGCACCTGCGGTACCGATGCTCTAGAGATGGGTCATCATCATGGAAATAAAGCTCTAGGTGTCTTGGCTCGGTGCCCTCTTCCTTACCAAATCCACGTATGTTGTGGTAGATCTGTCCATGGGCACGGAACGTGTACACACCACTATTTCTAATGTTCGTCGTCACACGGTCCAAGTGGCAGTATAGGGTAGTGAATGAGAAATGTCTATTGAAGAACCTAATGTTTGCCCGAAAGTGCCTAGAATTCGTGTCCAAACTTGTCCAGAGTTTTATAAGTTCAGGTGGTATGTCTGGGGTGGGTAGACGTATCTTTCCACCTCGACAACTGAAACCAGGAGTCTCTTTCCAAAATTTCTTGGCCCCACAGTGCTTGCAGTTGGGCTCAACCGGTAGAGTGTGCGTTTCTGATCCTACATTAGCATGGACCTTCTCAAAAGAATCTGACACAACCTGTGCAGACGGATCATCATCTTCCATGTCATGACCATCCTCAACGTCATTATCTTCCTCTACATTTTTATGTTTCAATACATGGACGTGTTAGGGGGGCGATTAAAAAAACCTAAGTCAATAATTGCAAGCATGGACCATGTGTACCTTGACCGGCAAAAAGCCACCCCTCGTCCTCCTCCTCAGCCTCCTCGAATACAACGTACTCATCGCCATCTGTTCAATCACATTAACATGTGTGATTATAATATAGTACGTTGCAGAAATCATTTCACTAAACAAGAACAAATCAGGGATGTTACCATCCTCCACCATTGGTTCTTGTGTCTGAGCACTTACATCTGGCGGAGGGCATTTCTTGGGTATACCTTTATAAGCAAAACTTCGGTTTTTTAATAGACCACACAATCATTTTTTATGATGAACCAACAATAGACAAAAAAAATTATTGTCTTCATCAACGTATGGTTGTGTGCTTGGGGTATTGCAAGAAGCATTCATGGGTGCTGATGTAGTAGCTTCAATTTCTATAGCACCTATATTGATAAAAAATAAAAAGACATTGATATAAAATACAATGACAATATAGAGAAAGGTATGAAAACGAATGGTAGAATTGGTATTGGTAAATCACCGTTGTTAATGGCTCGTGAGTCCATGTCGGCACGTGTATCTCCCTTTGCTTTTCAACCAATGGTTGACGCAAACAAATGATTTTGTCGGTGCTGTAGTGAGTTCCTCTGACCAGGTGTCACATGATGTCTACGTTTTGAGTGATTAGCAGTTGTTACTGGCGGTTCACCATCAGAGTCAACTTGATTTGATGTCTGGATGTAAAGAGGCGACCCATGGACATCAGGAATAGTCATGGAATCACTTATCCGTCCTACAGAAGGCTCTTGAGCAGGGAAGATAAGCTTAGGCGTCCATTGCAGGTTCTCCATGGCGATTGATGCTGGATGTAAGTTGTTCTTTCGAAACTCCGTCACTGACTTATTGTATGCTTTCTTCGATGCACGTACGTTTGGTGTCTTATTCTTAGCTTTTTGTTGAGCACTCCTTGTCGTGACCTGTTCAGGGGTCTTTGTGTGGTATGCTACACATCGCCTCTTGTTAAAGTTAGTTTTCTCCTCCTCAGACATTTGAGCGCGGCGAGTTGCCGACCGGACTCTTTCCTTCTCACGCTTTTTTGCCAGTTTATCTAAGGTTTTTGGGGTTGCAACTTGTCCGGTTGAGTCACTCATTGGAAATGCGAAAGATGAGTAATAAGTGGAAAACTTACACTACCTAATCAATATTGCAATTTAATTTAATTAACTATCATGATATTTGCATCGGTCATTTGGTTGTTTTCTATTAGATCAATAATGGGGGCATTGTGTACACTCGCGTCCATGCTTATACCTGTTTATGTGTGATTAAATTTAATATCGTTACACGAACATGTAGTATAACAATATGATTGATAACAAACAACATATTGCAGCCAGACCTGCTGAAATTATGGGAATTAACTGCGTAGTGTATGACTCATTCCTATGCAACCAACTGTCTGCTATGTCTGTTGAAGAATCATTTCGGGTCACATTTAATGATGTGTCGGATGGATGTTCAGTAGGATGCACATTTTCTTTAAGAACGTTTTCGATCTTCCTTTTATCATGAGCTTCACGCCGCTTCTCTACAGCTACATATAGAATTTAATTAGTTAGACAATGGTATCGCGGGATACAATAAATAGCAATATACACAAGCACTACCTTCAGGTGCATGATAAGCCTCCCGCTGCTTTCTCCTCCTCTCCGCCTTCTGTTCTTCTGAAAGCGCTGCATATCGGGCCCTATCCCTTAGTCTCTTTCGTTCTTTAGGATCAACAACTTGGTTGGCGGGAACCACTAATAAAAACAATGAAACATAGGTGAGCACGATGTGGATTAACTTTCCTGTTTGTTCAAAAAAACTATGTACCTGTGTTGATGGAGTTTGTGGCATCACCAAAAACAGACTTATCAGCCGTGTCCCTAACCGGTTCCATTATTTCTATTGTGCTGAAAAACACCAATATAAAAATGATAGAAAAATATCAGTAACGGTACGGACAATGCTAATATACCACATGAGTACAGGACATATGCTTAGGTGTGGTAAAATAATAGATGGCAGACTTCAGATGACATATTCAATTTGCAATATATTTGACATCATTTGCTAGCATATACCCTCACAGCTAATTGACATCTACATGTAGGAGACATGTCATCATCTATCACCTATTTAGGAGGCAAGGATGATCTCTGCTCGCCTAGGGATCCCACGAATTCGGCGGTGTGGTGGACGTGGCGCCTATGGATTGCCTTCGATTGTTAGCACTCACACATCCTGCCCACAGTAAATGCCATCCCGATTGAATTAAAACTAATGTGCAAGAAAGATTGGCCACAGTAAATGCCCACAGTAAATGAAATTCACAGGACAATGGGCTGCTGTTGCAGACTGTACTGAGTTGGTCAGTGGTTAGTTGGTTACCTGGTATTGCTTCTGAAGGAAAAAAGAACAGAACGCCTGATGTTGCGAGCTTCGGTTGAGTTGTGTCGGCCTGCTTCTTGGCTGATGCCCAAACCTCACTGTTTCTGTTCCTTACATGCACGAGCTGCAGACAGAAAGAGCAACCAACCAAGATAAGATTAGCCAGCACTTGAAAAACAATTATACAAGCAACCACACATCACCAAGAATCAATTTTTTCAGACACATCATGATCTAATTTTTTCAGACACATCATGATCTAGGCCTAGGGGGATATGATGCGCCCCCGTCATTTATTATTGACAAAAGATGCTGGCTTCAATTTGAGACACTGCATAGCTGTTAATGCTCTTGAACTTTTAGTGCGCCAGCAAGTGCATGATCCGCATATCCTTCTGCATCTAGGATACGAGACTTTCTGTTGTTTCGCGAAACCTTATGCATCTGGGTACTATAACAAGACATATGTGAAATTTTTTTCCCCAGATTTTTGCTTTGTAACTATTTTGCATTTTGAGATGCATTTAATTTGGCATAGATCAGGGTGATGTGCACTACTTCATTGGGGGTTTAATCTGTTAGAAGGTATTGGGCAGGTTCCAGATGCTGCTGCAATGGTTCTATGCTGTTTTATTTCCAATTCATATACCTGGAAAAATGAGAAGAAATGCCTGAGAAATTTGCTTCGTGTGCACAAAAAAATAATAGTACAGATATACTGATAGGTAAATTGATGCTTGAACTGTATAAAATTGACCCAATGGTGTAAAGGTAGTACAATATAGCCAAATTTCTTATGATAAGTTGGGCCATTATGTATGCATTCTCCCTGTCCAAGCATCACGTCAATACTTCAACAACTTAGATTAGTGCATTAGATGATTATGGTTTCCTACAAGGAAATTTAGAAAGTAAAGTACCAAAAATTTAGTGGCAGCCATGGCAAATTTCTCTGGCATTACTTCTCAATTTTCCAAGTATATGAAGTAGAAATAAACCAGTATAGCACCATTGCAGCAGCATCTGGAACATGCTCAGTACCATCTAACGGATCAAACCCCCCAAGAAGTAGTGCACATCACCCTGATCTATGCCAAATTAAATGCATATCAAAATGCAAAATAGTTACAAAGCAACAATTTGGGGAAAAAACTTTCGCATATGTCTTTTTATAGTACCTTATGATATAGTATAAGAAAAGACATTTTCGATCTCATTAGTGCCTACTTGCCGTAAGTAGATCAGTGGCATCACTATGAAGGTAAGGCACCAACATTATGGTTCTTATCTAAATAATAAGTATAACTAACAATGGCACAATGACATCAAAACAAAGGTGCTACACACGACATTACAGTCTTGCATTGCATTTCTTCAGTTCAGATAATAAATCAGGAACATAAATAATTATTGTTTAATTGAAGACAGTAATAACTATTCGTTGGTAGCTCATCAATTCACTCAGTGAATAAAGCAAAAATTTCAACACATGCATGAAAATGAAATACGTCCAATACAGTCAGTGCTCTTGCTGATCATCATGCATCACCCAACCCTCCAACAAAAATTCTTGTAGCAGCTAGGTCTCCCCAAAAATCCCACATCACCCAATCAGATAGTTCATAATCTGCACACTTAATAGACACAATATCTATGGCAATAGCACATTTGGACGATATAATTTTAGAAGAGGATAATAACACAATCTGAATGTATGCATTTGGGATGTATCCCTGGACGATGATGACTTGACCATCCCAAATGTGATTGCAGCACCAGAAAGAGATAAAAAGACTATATCATTAAAGACAAGGAAGACATCTTCACAGGGTTAGAAATGTTGGGAATATGCCCAAGAGCCAACTGGATTCGATCCACTAGTCTTAATGGGCCACAAATGTTGTGAAACTCATTACCAGGGGAAGGGGTACATTATTTATTAATCCTATATTGCTAATGGAATATGGTGTGGAGAATTTCATTCAAATAAATAGAGACCAAACCCCTCCTGAGAAAGACAAGACTTTCGAGCAATAGTTGCTTTTCTCCCCATCGTGCTCGCGGACCTAGCAGTCCGGTGCGCGACGTTTCAATCCTCGTACGTGTGGATACCTCGGAGGTGCTGCGCTTGGAGCACAAGGACGAACCGCACGTGCAGGACCAGACGGACGTAAGCAACTGCACTGCCACTTCGACGCGTTCGTCTACATCAAGACGGCTTCCGCTGCAACTGCGCGTCTAGTGGTAACAATCTGTGATCTATAATTGTTGTTGTTCCTATTTTTGGGTGAACGAGTTTTTGTGTGTGCTAGCGTAGTCTCCTCGTTACCCTACAGTGGTATCGGAGCCGTAGCTGTTTCGTTATAGATTCGGATGTATGCATATGGAGATATGCTTGGATGTAGATTAGTCTCTGATCGGTTCGTGATCTCCACTATGATGGTAGTGTAACGAATTACTCCTACCGGTCGGAATTCCGCCATCGGAGTTAAGTGATACACGTAAACCCAGGCATGGTGAGATATAGATCAATTGGATTGGTCGAATCAAACTTAGATCAATGACCGCATCGCATGTCGATACACGACGGTGTTGATTGGATCCACTATGATGGTAGTGTAACGAATTACTCCTACCGGTCGGAATTCCGCCATCGGAGTTAAGTGATACACGTAAACCCAGGCATGGTGAGATATAGATCAATGTGATTGGTCAGATCGAATTTAGGTAAATTGCCGGGAGCAAGAACGGCGGACGGTCCGCGCAAGAACGGCGGACGGTCCGCGAAAGAACGGCGGGCGGTCCGCGCAAGAACGGAGGACGGTTCGCGAAAGAACGGCGGACGGCCCGTAAATTCGGTCAAAAATCTTACAGAGACGTTATCTAGCGTTCCAGAGGGTCGGACGGTCCGCAAGAGCCGGTCGGACAGTCCGCGGAGCGGATCGGACAGTCAGTGGGAAACGGCGGACGGTCCGCGCAAGAACGGCGGATGGTCCGCGAGAGAGCGGCGGACGGTCCGTAAATTCGGTCGGAATTTTGACAGAAGCGTTTTCCAGCGTTCCAGAGGGTCGGACGGTCCGCCAGAGCAGGTCGGACGGTCCGCAGGGAACGTCGGACAGTCCGGCGAAATTAAAATTTTGAAAACGATCCCTCAGAAATGTTTAAGTTTTGATTGTCCTCCCAACTAAATCTTGCACCATCACATGTCTTGTACAATTAGTGGTGGGTCTATGAAATTAGGGTGCCACTAGTTTTTCTTGACTAGATGGGTTTGTATCGGATACTTACTCGCATAAAGGGTTGGTTAACTTAAACAAGGTCATCTTAACGGTTAAGGACCTTGGGACATAAAGGTTGGACGCCGAGACATAGAGATGTCAACCAACAACAGGAGTCATATATGATATGATTAGCAAAAGTTGCTTACCGATCTACCATGTCTTCTAGCGGTGATCACTAAGTATCAATGGAGGGATATTGATTTTAGTGGGAGAAAATTCCGTTAAATTGTTTAATGTATTTTACTCAGTCATAGATATGTTGTCTTAGTATTTTGCATTATTTTCTGTTGTAGATCAATGGCACCTAGCACACTGTTTTCTTTGCGTTCGATCCTTGAGAAGGATAAGTTGAATGGAACAAATTATGCGGATTGGATCCGAAACCTTAGAATTGTTCTTAGGGCTAAGAAAAAGGAAGATATTCTAGACACCCCGTTACCAAATGAGCCTGGTGATAACGCAACTGTTGCTGAGAAACTTGCTTACAAGAAGGCATGTGATGGTAATCTTGAAGTGAGTTGCCTTATGCTTGCTTGCATGGAACCCGAGCTGCAGATGCAGTTTGAGACAAACCATGAGGCGCATGATATGATCGAGGCGCTCAAGGATATGTTCCAAACTCAGGCCAGGACTGAAAGGTTCAATGTCTCAAAGGCCTTTGTGGAAACAAAGCTAGCAGAAGGCGCAGCTGTAGGGCCGCATGTGATCAAGATGGTTGGTTACTCCCAGAGGTTGGAGAAGCTAGGCTTCCCACTTGGCCCAGAGTTAGCCACCGATTTTATTTTAGCATCACTTCCGCCTAGCTTTGGGAACTTCATTTCGAACTACCATATGCATGGGGCGGAGAAGGGATTGAATGAGTTGTGTGGCATGCTCAAGACAGCAGAGGCTGACATTAAGAAAAGCGCTAGCAGCAGCCATGTGATGGCCATCCAAAACAGGCCTAACTTTAAGAAGGGCAAATCTTGGAAGAAGAAGGGCAAGGCTAAAGATATGATCTCTCAGCCAAGCCCAACGCCCCAGACTAAGTCTGGACTAGCTGCAGAAAAAGAGGAGTGCTTTTATTGTAAGGAACTTGGTCACTGGAAGAGGAATTGCAAGCAGTACCTGGCTTCTCTAAAGAAAGGCGGTAGTAAGAGTACTTCCGCATCAGGTACACTTGACATTAATATTACAGACATTTTTCTCGCTGAATCTTCTATTAATTCCTGGGTATTTGATACCGGATCGGTTGCTCATATTTGCAATTCGATGCAGGGATTAGTAAGAAGTAGAAGCGTGGGAAGAGACGAAGTTGATTTCCGCGTGGGCAATAATGCAAGAGTTGCTGCTTTGACCGTCGGGACGATGCAACTCCACCTTCCGTCAGGATTTATCTTGGAATTGAATAATTGTTATTTTGTTCCTAGTTTGAGTCGAAACATTGTATCTCCCTCATGTTTGATGAAGGATGGTTATACATTCACGAGTTAAGGCAATGGTTGTGTGATCTCAAAGAATGGCATGTTTGTGGCTCTTGCATCCATTGTGAATGGGTTGTTCATTTTAAATCTTGATGATTCACCTATATGTAATATAATTGCTAAAAGGCCTCGGCTAGATGATTTGAATCCTACCTATATGTGGCATTGTCGTTTGGGTCATATAAGTGAGAAGCTCATGAAGAAGCTCCATTCTGATGGACTTTTAACTTCGTTTGATTTTGAATCATACGAGACGTGCGAAGCTTGTTTGCTAGGCAAGATGACCAAGGCACCTTTCACAGGTTTTCCTGAGAGGGCGTAAGACTTGTTGGAACTCATACATACTGATGTATGTGGACCAATGAGCACGACAGCTCGAGGTGGATTTCAGTACTTCATAACTTTCACTGATGATTTTAGTAGATATGGTTATGTCTACCTAATGAAGCACAAGTCAGAGACTTTTGAAAAGTTCAAAGAGTTTCAGAATGAAGTTGAAAATCAGCGTGGTAAGAAAATTAAAGCCTTGCGATCGGATCGTGGAGGCGAGTATTTGAGCCACGAGTTTAGCACTCATCTAAAGAGTTGCGGAATTGTTCCACAGCTAACGCCACCTAGAACACCTCAGAGGAACGGTGTGTCCGAGCGACGTAATCGAACCTTGTTAGACATGGTGCGATCAATGATGAGCCAGTCAGACCTACCGTTATCATTTTGGGGTTACGCTCCAGAAACAGCAGCTTTCACACTAAATAGGGTACCATCTAAGTCCGTGGAGAAGACACCATATGAGATATGGACTGGCAAGACTCCCAGTTTGTCTTTTCTGAAAATTTGGGGTTGTGAGGTGTATGTCAAGCGACTTCAGTCGGACAAGCTTACACCAAAATCGGACAAGTGCATATTCGTGGGCTATCCAAAGGAAACAATTGGATATTATTTCTACAACCGATCAGAGGGCAAAGTGTTTGTCGCTAGGAACAGTGTTTTCTTGGAGAAAGAGTTTCTCAAAAGCGAGAAAAGTAGACAGAAGGTGTATCTTCAAGAAATTCGAGATGAGCCTATGAGGCAAGACTTTACGAGTGATGCTAATGTAGCAGAACGAGTTGAGGCACCTGTGGTAAGAGAAGAACCGCCACAACCACGAAGGTCGGAAAGGCCACGTCGCGCAACACAGAAAATGAATCTCCTAGTTACGGGAGAGCGCGACATATTGTTGATGGACAACGATGAGCCTAGGACCTATGCGGAAGCTATGATGGACCCAGATTCCGAGAAATGGCAAAGTGCCATGAGATCCGAGATAGATTCCATGGGGCAAAATCAAGTTTGGAACTTAGTTGACCCGCCTGATGGTGTGAGACCCATCGAGTGCAAATGGATCTTTAAGAGAAGGAGAGATGTAGACAGAAATGTTAACGTCTACAAAGCACGACTTGTTGCAAAAGGTTTTCGACAAGTTCAAGGAGTTGACTATGACGAGACATTCTCTCCAGTAGCGATGCTTAAATCTATCCGGATCATTCTAGCAATAGCTGCGTATTTTGATTATGAGATATGGCAAATGGATGTCAAAACAGCTTTCCTCAATGGGAACCTAGATGAGGATGTATACATGATACAACCCGAAGGTTTTGTCGATCCAACTAATGCTGGAAAAATATGCAAGCTTCAGAAATCAATCTATGGATTAAAGCAAGCATCTCGGAGTTGGAACCTTCGTTTTGATGAGGTAGTCAAAGGGTTTGACTTCCGGCAGAATGAAGAAGAGGCTTGTGTTTACAAGAAGGAAAGTGGGAGCTCTGTTGTATTTCTAATCTTGTATGTGGATGACATATTGTTGATTGGGAATGATATTCCTATGCTAGAATCCGTTAAGACTTTGCTGAAAAATAGTTTTTCTATGAAGGACTTAGGGGAAGCTGCATACATTCTGGGCATAAGGATCTATAGGGATAGATCAAGGAGGCTTATAGGATTAAGTCAAGATACTTATATTGACAAGGTGCTGAATCGGTTCGGCATGGAACAGTCCAAGAAAGGGTTCTTGCCTATGTCACATGGCGTACACCTCAGCAAGACTCGGTGTCCTACGACGACTGATGAGCGGGAGCGCATGAGTAAGGTCCCTTATGCTTCAGCAATTGGATCCATCATGTACGCCATGATAAGTACTCGTCCAGATGTCTCATATGCTCTAAGTGTTACGAGCAGACACCAGTCTAATCCAGGTGAAAGTCACTGGACAGCGGTGAAAAACATTCTTAAGTACTTTAGAAGGACTAAAGATGTGTTCCTAGTCTTTGGAGGTGAGGAAGAGCTCATTGTAAAGGGTTACACTGATGCTAGTTTCCAAACTGATCCAGACGATTCAAAGTCGTAATCAGGATTCGTGTTCACGATAAACGGTGGTGCTGTAAGCTGGAAAAGTTCTAAGCAAGATACTGTGGCTGATTCTACAACGGAAGCAGAGTACATCGCAGCTTCGGAAGCGGCGAAGGAAGGTGTTTGGATGAGGAAGTTTCTCATTGAGCTTGGTGTGTTTCCCAATGCATCTAGCCCATTGGAACTCTACTGTGACAACAATGGGGCAATTGCACAGGCTAAGGAGCCGAGGAATCACCAGAAAAACAAACATGTACAGCGGAAGTTTCACCTCATTCGAGAGTTCGTTAAACGTGGTGAGATAAAGATATGCAAAATACATACGGATTTGAATATTGCTGATCCTTTGACAAAGGCTCTTCCACAGCCTAAACATGAATCACACACGAGAGCTATGGGTATTAGATATCATTTAGATTAGCTCTAGTGTGAGTGGACAATGTTTTGTATCTATGACATATTGTTTATTTATTGAATATCCATGAAAGGCAACTTGTATATGATTAGCAATTATGTGAATTGTTTGTGAAACTCTATACTTGTATGGTTATTCAAAAAGTTGTCCCTAATTTGATTAGCACATGTATTAGTTGATGACTATGTTTCACAAGTCATGAACATGGAGATGTCAAACTAATAATGTGGGCATATGTATGACATGGGGCTGGACTGACCCAGTTTGAGACTTGTTTATCTCTTCTTCACAACGCGTATGCTTTGTCCTTAGACCTGAGATTGTCGTATGTACTCAAGATGTGAATTGACCTACTTAGGGACTACCAAACGCTGCTCCGTAACTAGGTAGTTATAAAGGTGGTTTTCGGGTTTGTCAGGAAGCATGCTGTGAGGCATGGTCAATCAAGATGGGATTTGCCCCTCTCTATATGAGAGATATCTCTGGGCCCCTCGAGTGATCGGATCAAGAAATGCATGGCCGTGCTAGGTTAAGTGTTAACCTCTTGAAGGATCCGACTCACAGATTCGAGAAAGGGAGGTCTTACTTGGAGTTAGACCAAATATCGTGAGGCAAAGAGAATAGCTTGTACGTGATGTTGTGGTGGTTCGTCTGATATGATCTTTACGTATTCATGGGAGTTGACACGTCTTGCTAGAGGCCGCTATCAACTATTGGAACGAGTAGGAGTACTCGAACCATGTCTATGTGTACGTGAACCCATAGGGTCACACACTTAAGAGGTTTGGAACACTGAAAACTTGCTTATGAGATTGTCTCTAGTGCAAGTGGGAGACTGTTGGGAATATGCCCAAGAGCCAACTGGATTCGATCCACTAGTCTTAATGGGCCACAAATGTTGGGAAGCCCATTACCAGGGGAATGAGTACTTATTTATTAATCCCATATTGCTAATGGAATATGATGTGGAGAATTTCATCCAAATAAATAGAGACCAAACCCCTCTTGAGAAAGACAAGACTTTCGAGCAATAGTTGCTTTTCTCCCCATCGTGCTCGCGGACCTAGCAGTCCGGTGCGCGACGTTTCAATCCTCGTACGTGTGGATACCTCGGAGGTGCTGCGCTTGGAGCAGAAGGACGAACCGCACGTGCAGGACCAGACGGACGTAAGCAACTGCACTGCACTGCCACTTCGACGCGTTCGTCTATATCAAGACGGCTTCCGCTGCAACTGCGCGTCTAGTGGTAACAATCTGTGATCTATAATTGTTGTTGTTCCTATTTTTGAGTGAACGAGTTTTTGTGTGGGCTGACGTAGCCTCCTCGTTACCGAAAGCCATATAGATGGCGTACCGGGACTCCAGCGACTCCTGATCGAGCTGGAGGATTCGAGGAGAAGATGAGCTTTTCTCCCGCGGCAGCAGGTTAGCAGATGAGAATAATCCTGCTCGCTTCAATTTATCTCCGAATTTCTCTCTGGCTGCTGCCGATGATTACCCCTGCCTGCCAAGCAGAGCGCGCGCCCCTGTACGACGACGTGGACCGGCGCCCCAGCTGCGGCGGCGATGGAGCCGAGCAGAGCAGCAGCGCCTTCTTCGACGACTGCGACGGCCAGATGGAGGGCGGCCACAACCCAACCTGTCGATCTCGGCGCGGACGACGAGGACGAAGACGACGAGGAGGAAGAGGATAAGGCAGACACGGCGGCGCTGGTTTGAGGTGGGGGGAGGAGATCGGCGGCGTGGGGGGAGCCGCGGGGGAGTCGGCGGCGCCGGTTGCGGCGCGGAGCTTGTTCGGGAGGGGATTGGAGTGCGAGTGCGTGGGGGCCGGGGGGTTTGGCGAGTGTCGGGGATCTGCGTAGAGGGTGAGACCGACCTGCCGAGTGTGGGACCGCGCCAGGAAAAAATCGCACAGGACATACGTAGGGCGGACGGACGCAGGTGCGGTCGCGGTTCCTTTGGTTGTGCTTTTTAGCAGTGGGAGATACAGCACTTAAAGCTAGCAAATTATCCTTTCGCATCATCAGTATGTTGATTCTCTCATTTTTGAGATATTAATTAAGTCAACTTTTTTTGTTAGCTTAAATAATATCTCAAAAAAAAGTTGACTACACAACACCGGATCGAGTATAACGTCCCGTTTGTTTTCACGCACTAAACTTTAGCGCCGTCACATCGGATATAAATACGTTAATAAGAAGTATTAAATATAGATTAATTTAAAAACTCATTACATAAACGAGGAGTAATTTACGAGACGAATCTATCAAGCCTAATTACATCATGATTAGACAATGTAATGCTACAGTAAACGTATGATAATTATGTATTAATTATAGCAAAATTAGGCTTAGCAGGTTCGTCTCACGAAATAGACATGACTTATGTAATTAGTTTATATTTAATACATCTAATTATCACTTATTTAAAGTGCTAAACTTTAGCACCTGGATCCAAACACCACCTAAATAGGCGGATAATATAAAAGAAAACCCCATTTATATAGAAAACTCATATCGGTCATTGACAAACAATATATGAGTCCTACAATCTAATTATAATGGGTCGCACGATCTTAAACGTACACGGTAATACTCTAACATTCGATACCTTCAGGTAATACTTGGAGTATTAGATCTTCCTTGGCACAACACATGCAATCCACACATTTGACTCGTTCGCTTGACTTATACTTATCAGCCAACAGTATTTTTTTTCTCAAAACGAATCAGCATAAGCCATCAGTCAACAGTATTATCAGCGTAAGTTATCAACATAAGTCATGAAATCCCGTGTAAACTATCGTGCACGTCAATGCACTATTACTGGTTTGAGCTGATAGACGTTGATGGAAAGCATTGGAGCAGGCGACCAGCGGGCACTACTGTAGTGTTGTGATCGTCATCCAGGCTCTTCCTCCTGCCCGTTGGCACATTATGTTGCTGCAGACACTAATAATGTCATGATTTTTTTAAGATAGTGTAAATAATTAGATATTAGCAAGAACGTACGTGCGTCACGCATCTACGGAGTAACAATACAGTCAAAAAATGGAAAAAATTATTATGTAAGGTCAAATCAGATTTAAAAGGTTACAGCACGAACATCCTATCATATCATTCTGGCACGTGGCCCCCTGCTCTTCGAGAGTTCGGGAGGCGAACTGGCGAAGGCGCCCTTTCCCTTCGTCTTCTCATTCCCCACATATCGCTCCCCCCGTGGTTTCTAGCACCTTCTTCTAGGGTTAGGTCCTGCCTCGCTTCCAGAACCTTCCGGAAGGGCGAGCGCGATGTGGCACGAGGCGCGGCGGTCGGAGCGGAAGGTCCATGACCTCATGGACGCGGCCCGCCGCCGGGCGCAGCGCCGTGCCGCCTACCTCGCCCGCCGCCGCGGCGACCCGCAGCAGGCGCTCCAGGTCTCCGGCACGCGGTGCCGCGTCCACCGCGATGACGCTCTGTACCAGGCCACCGAGGACCAGCAGGGATTGTGCGTGCCCCTCCTCTCTCTCGGTGCCGTGTGATGTTGGCTGTAGCAAAGGCTGGATGTCCTCTGATGAATAGAAAGCTCAGTGTAACCGTAGCAGTAGCACACATGACACACATCTGCCCTGATTTGTTATCTGTGCTTAGTTGATCCTGTAGATGTTTAATTGGAGTCTTTCATAGCAGATTTGGATTCAGGATCCTTAATACTGTGGTGTTGCCGATTTTCTCCGGTGTAGAATGGTCTATTATCTCCAAAAAAAATGCACTTAATATCTCCTAACAAAGAAGAATCACTATACTGATGATGCAGAAGGATTGTTTGTTGGCGTCACTTGACTCATACTACTCATTGACTATGCTGTCTTGCAGGATACCATGGAACGGAAAGCAAGATGTTTTGATTGACAGGTAAGGAACTTTTCCCAATTAAAATAGATTCTTTCTGGAAACAAGAAAATTAATATCCCTTGCGTGAATAAGCAGATTTGATGGTCGTGCTCTACTGGATTTCATCCGAGACTCGAGCTCTCGTCCTTTTCGAGTCCAAGAAAAGTCTGAAGAAGAGGAAGAGTTAGAGGAATTTGTTAATTTTGAACGTTATCGGGATTTGATTAAGCATCGTCGTAGAGGATGTCGGTACCTTTTTGGTTTCCCTCTTCCATTGCTCCTGCTGTACAAATTTCATGTCTTGCTTCCGTTTGCATTACTTGAGGGATTGTCCTTGTACACATTTTGTTTCTTACTAAATTGGTACAGAAAGGATGCTATTTCTCAATTCCTAACGCTAGTTAACTGAAGATTTACCTAGTTTCTTCACCGCAGTTTCTGATGAGGCGGGTTTGCAGCATGTTGTGCAAGAGTTGGAGGCAAAAGCTGTTCTTCCTTTTAGCTTTGAGAAGTATGCTACTCTTAATTTTATTTTCCTCTACTTCCACTTTTGCTCTTTGAACTTACGTTTATGCACATAATAATGATGTGAAATGTTTAAAGGACTGAGTGCTGTATTTTTTGCTGTACCAATTGGCAATATCACCACCAAATCCTTTAGTCCCAGCAGTTTGGGTAAGCTAAAGACTCAGTCCTATGGGATTTGAATGGTATTAAATGTGAAGATAGAACTAGTAATGACAATAGTAGTAAAAGAAACTCTCCTAGGCACCGGCGGAGCTATGTGTGGGCCAAAGTGGGCCATGGCCCCCCCTTGCTCCATGCAAATTTCTATAGACTCCGACATGATAGACTCGTAGTAGTAAAAGGCCATCAGATAAAATATGGCAATGTCCTATCAGCTAGCAAGTCAGGTGTTTGTTTAACTCCTACAAGCCCACGCGACCATGTACTCAAAAGTTCCTTACTCCCTTCAATAGACAGTAGGCACAACAAGCAGCATAGTTCATTCATCATTTCTACTGCTACAGTCCCTGATTTTCTTCATCAATGGGGCAGTAGCCTCTCATGAGGACTCACAGCTCCTAATCTGCTATACATATCTCCAGTTTTTCCTTTTTGCACTCGCTGATTGCCAACACATATGGCTCTGCGCTTGTTATACCCATCTTAGCAAATGGCAAGCTGCAAACATGGGCTCACCAACCACCGTTCATCCACACAGCTCCATATTACCTTAGAATTGTTGTTAGGCAAGTTATACACCTGCATCCTTTGTATTTTGTTTGAGCTTTTTTCACTAATTGGCCCCCCTTATGTTTGGTTCTAGCTCCGCCACTGCTTCTAGGCCATTATTCTGGCATGTGAATCTCTATTTTTCACACACCTATCTATAGACAGTTCATCAGGCACATCCTATTCTTTCAAGTTTCTTCGCTGCTCTACCAAATGAAATTGCATTAGTCCAAGTTCTGAAACAGTAAAGTACTTCGATCAAGTTTTCAAGGTTATTCTTTTTTTGTTGCTCTGGGAAGCTAAATGAAAACTGACTTTAGAGTATTGTATGCTTTTTCATTATCGAAACTTTCTGGTGGCGTAAACGGTATATCATTGTAAGGTTCTTGTTAGAATATTTTTGTCCTTCAGAGGATCATTTGCTTTAACACACTTGTATCCACATATCCACCTATGGACTGGTTATTACTGTCATTCGTTTAACTATTTTGATTTTGCATAATCAGGATGGGATAGGTCTGATAAACATTATCACCTTGTGACACCAGGAATGTTCAATGCTGATTCAGTCAAGTGTGCTGGATGATAATTATCCACGTGAATACTTAGTATTTGCTAATTGCTATGTTGTTGGCTGCTAGAACACCGTCTGGTTGTTGATGAAAGGAACTTTTTAGAGAATTCTACTTTGATCTGTTGGCACATTTCACCACAAATAACAAATTGCACGTTCAACAATATTCATCCTAACAGGCTTTGAGTAGACTTGCAGATTTAGGGTGGCTAAAAGTTATATTTCAAACACTTTAACCCTTGCTGATTTGTCTTCTGTAACCTCTGTATATTCCCTTTTTTCTCTTATGGTTTGATTACCCCCGGGTACTATTTCCCACTCAGAAAAAAGGAAGTGTTACTAGGAAGTGATTAGAATGTACTTGGAAAAATGTAGTCCATGTGATTCTCATTCTGTGTTCATGATTACCTAAAAATAATGAAAACACTATGTTTAAATAAATTACACAGGTTAATAAACTTGGCACTGTTGTATGCAGATATGCACATCATTGCCAATATCTGTTTACATGATTTGCTATGTTTCTAGCAAGACTAGTTCGCAATGCTCTGTAAATTTATTAGCCTTTTCTTATAATTGTGTGTAGGGCCTGCAATTTTGTATAGCATTACAGAAAGCGAGGGAGTGAGAAGGAAGCCTCTTTTTTGGGGTGGGGGGGGGGGGGTTAGATTTACAAATAATATAGCTCATTTGTGCAGGAGTCAATATGTTGAACAACCGGTTGGTCCGTAATTGGAATTTGGAGTGGGCGGGGGAGTGGGGTAGTTTTTAGTTGGGCATTCCAAATTTTGTGAACCTGTAGGTCCTTAATTGAACTTTGGACCTACCAAATATGTGCATAAATTATCTGACATTTGAATAGATAACAGGGTATTTATTTATTTTTCTTTGTGCTGAATGATCCAGAGGTAAACCAGCCTTAGATAATGAGGCACCTAACATTGTACCTGGCACCTGGACTTATCTAATGTTCATTTTTACCATTTGGTATGAATTGTATCATTGCTGCTATAACATGCTACAAGGTTTTAATTAGCCTTTTTTTTCATCAGATCAGATGATGTGCTCTTTCATTTTATGATTTTACTCTTATTTGCTGTTTATCTTGTTTCTAGCAGACCTCAATCCTCACAGCCTCCTGCTAGCAAAGGTGCATATTCACAGGTTGGATACTCGTATAAAGGTGATGGAAATGAGGAATCTGAAGACCTAAACAGTGACGATGACGATGAAGAGGAAGAAGACGATGAAGATGACAAGGACTTCAGTAGTGATGATAGCAGTGATGAGCGGATGGAAAGTATAGCTAAGGAATTTGGGGTAAAAAGATATAACTGGCTTGTTTACATGGACAAAAAGGCCAAAGAAGAAGAGAAGCGGCAGAAAGAAATTATTAAAGGCGATCCTTCCATCGTGAGTATTTTAACATCTTACAGTATTGTCTAGCCACTTGCTTCTTGCTTCTATCATGTACTGATATGATAAAATTATACAGAAAAAGTTGAGCCGTAGAGAAAGAAGAAAAGCTTCTCAAATTGAGAGGGAAAAAGAGCGGGGGGCAGCACGTTCTGTTGGAAGGGTATCTTATCGTGATCCTTATAGGTAACATTATCTATCGTTCTTGTAACCAAGAAGACAGCAACAAAGTGATATCATGTTTACGAAAAGGTTATAATCCCCTTTAACAATACAGGGAACAAAGGAGAAGCCCATCATATGAAGCATATTCAAGGGGCAGAAGGTAAATTCCATGTTCATTGTAGTTTTGTTTTGACAAAAGTATTCGCTTTCCTTAGTCTGCATATATATATTTCATGTTGACAGATCACGGTCACGGTCAAGATCTCGTTCACCATCCTATTCTAGACGTCATGGACGTGGCATACATGCTGAAAGCAGTTATCGAAGCAAGCCGAAGGCTCCAAGGGTTGAATATATTACTGAATTTGGGGGTTCAGATGACAGCAGTGAGCCAAAAGTTTCAGGGATCTCCCCGCCTTCATCTCCAATACGAATTGACATACCTAACCGGTCGGGAAACTTGACTTTTGATATTTGCAAATATACATTGGGCGAACTTTTCTCTGCTGGAGCCTATTACCTTGGTCATGGTATTCTAATGCTGACTATGTCGGGAATAGGATAGGTGAAGTGGTCATGATGGTTTATATGGTCTAAAATTGAGTAAATTTGTAGATAGGCGTGCATTTATGATTTTGGATATGTTTTGCTGAGCAGGAAGAAGATTTAAAATTACATACATCTACAATCAGCTGTGGAGTTCATGAACTGTGTTTCTTTGCTCGTGCGAATTATTATCCCTATAATGTTCCATATCTGTGCAGGTCATCAGGTGGTCAAATTCTTGAGGCACTTCATAGTGATCCTGCGTCTTCTTTGTCTGTGGAACAGGAAAGAAGTGCAAAACTTTTGAAACCCCTCCCCAGGTTTGTCATCATGATTACAATGTTATGAAGAGAGAGCAGCTGTATGTGCATCCAAGTTGCTTGCAATTGATATCATCCCGTATTCGTCTAGAACCCTTCACTCTATTTAATGGGGCATGAAACAGTCTTAACTTGAGCATGTCTCTGTTAGTTGAATATTATCTCAATATTTTTCAGCATTACTAAGATGTCATTTCTGTTAACAGTACATCAGCAGCACTAGCCAAACTAAGCAAGGGTGCTTCTGGAGTAACGGGTAAAACCCCTCAGACTGAAAAGAAAGAAACACCACAAGAAAGACTTAAGAGAATAATGAGCAAGCAGCTTAACAAGCAAAGTATGTGCTTATTGCTACATTCTACCTGCATTAGTGATCTTGGTTGATGCCAGTAGTCTCTTATGCATGTAATAAGCATGCCAATGCTTTTATTTGTGTCAACAGTTCGAAAGGACACAGCTGCTGAGATTGCAAAGAAACGAGAACAGGAACGACAAAGGCAGGAAAAGCTTGCGGAAGTGGGTCGATACAAGCATCGTAGCCGCAGTAGAAGTCTTAGCCACTCTCCACCAAGGTACTTAAATTAATCTTTGTTATTTTAGCAGCAATGTTTTTTTTCCTGATTTGCATTGGGGAACTGTGCTTAGTATGCAGATTAATTGACTTCAATAGAAGCCATTTCCTTTCCTAAGCTATGCCAGTGGTTGCTTCATCATGATTTGTTTTTCTTCCAAAATCATATTTTCATTTGGGAGATCACTACTGTTAACAAGTTATGGTTTTGGTTAGACCACCTGTTGACTAGTCCAGTGAACTTCTGCTATGTGTGATGAATACCATCATTTCCTGGTGCAGAAGGCGGCGATATAGCAGAAGCCGGAGTAGGAGTAGAAGCCCAAGAAGGTACCGTTCTCCTTCACGCTCCAGTTCCCGGTCGCCTTCTCGTTCACCAGGGTAATGTGTCAACTGTAGTTTAGCTAGAGCCGAGAATGGAATGTCCACACTTATTATCAGATAGCAGCTGAAAGAATTATGGCACTGCAGGTACCGAAGCAGGTCAAGACACTGAAAACATCCCAGCTCTGCTGATGAAGTGCATTCGGTTGTAGTTTTACCCTGTTTTATTTTTATTTAGCTTTTACTTTTCCATATCCCATGAATGTGTAGTCCAGAGAAGCTTCCTTGCTCGCTCCTTTAGCATTGTTATGGTTGAGTGTACTGTATGACTGGATTCCGGGGTTGTGATGTTATCAGTTAAAAATAAACTGCAGTGCAGTTAGAGATTGGAGAATGTGTCATGCATGAGCTGTGGAATTCAGAAACACATTGGCATAACATAAGCCACAGGTGAACACACCCACGACCCAACTGTTCATGTTCACTTCTGCACTTATCCTGGAAAATCTGAATGACTAGATTGGAAAATAAGATTACCTCTAGGGTGGTTCGTTGTGTGATCTTCCGGACACTGGCTAAATGCCAAGACCTGGACTGACAAGCATGTGGCACCATACCACTTGTTCTAGAGCACTTGACCTAGAGTGCAGTAATCTTTCATGGTGAACGAATCTTTGTTTGAAGTGAGCTCTTGTTCTGCCGAAGAATCTCTCTCCAGTAGCGCGCGCTCCGCGCACGTGAGGACCCAACGGCCTCCTGCCGTGGATGTCGGCCCTCCCTGTTTGATCCTCTCCATCACGTATTCACGTGTTTGTGGGCTTCTGGCGGTGGCACGTGCTTAGATTCAGCGAAACGCCCACGCACGTGACAAAGACGCAGACTGTCATCAACGGTGCAACAAGAATTGTTTGTTCTCCAGTAAAACAACCATAACGTCTTTAGACGTTAGTTTTCAACCATTTCATTTTCCCTCAAAACTAATTTCGCAGAATGTAACTAGAGTAATGTTTAGAAATTGCTTTTTGAATTTTTTTAGCAAGGTCTCATTTTAGGATTGTAAGAGAAAAAAAGCGTTACTCCATAGTCCCTCCAGTCAATAACACATGATGTCTAAAAGTCATGTACTGTTAACTGGCAGTACATTGCCGGCTCATTTATCTAGTTGAATATGCAAGAAGTTTGGAGACTGGAGGCTGTACATTGCCAGCTCTTCAGTTGAACATACTTTGAAATTTGGAGAAGAAAATCAAACTTGGCGTATCCATAGTTCCTCCATAGATGATACTTTGTCGCAAGGTTGAGATTCAAATTGTTAGGTTAAATTCATACGAAAATGTTTGTCATCTATTGCAAATGCACATGATTTTTTTTATTTTCATATTAATTAGTATGGAAGGATTTTGAATATCAAATTTTGTGACGAAAGTACATCATAACATGGATTATGCCAAGTTTCGAAAACAGCCCAAAACTTCAAATCATGCTTTCGGGTGATTTTTATTGTTTTCAATGTTTGTGCCCCCTGAAAGATATAAGAGCATCTCCAAAAGATTAGATAAAAAGACTAGTCAAATATATTGATTTATCTACTCTCCAAAATAGATTTGACTAACAAATAACAGAGTAATCCAACAGATTCTGTAAAGATGGCTAGTGAGGTAGGCCAGCTAAAAATAGCTAGCGAATGAGGTGGGATAGAGAGCCACTAAATTTGGAGAGTCGTTTACAGAGTCGGTTGGAAACGTTTTTTCTTGAACAATAGCTAAATTTAACTTTAGAAAACAATTTGGCTAGTTTCTTGAAAATGCTCTAACCCATGCAATTGAGGAGACAGAGCGACACGCAAGAGCCTGGAAGGCTGAATGGTACCGATTTGTAGTTGCGTTGTTAAAATGTTTACGTATGTACTCCAATCAGATTGAAAATAAGAGCAATAACTGCATATTTATTATTCACATTATGAATTTTATTTTCTTCATTTCTCTCCCTTTAACACATGCAATTTAACTCTCTCTCTCTCTCTCTCTCCCTCTTTTTGCGAAGTAGCCTGGATTTAACTCGGAGGCTATTCCTTGCTATCTGCCTTAGATATTGCTCGACTTTTTTTTTAGATATACGAGGTGTTATCTTCTTCCTTTTCTGGCTCAGCTTTGCAACTTCTTTTCTACTGATTAATTACACTTTCTTTTCGGTTTGTGACTTTGTGTGTTGCCATGGATGCTTTTCATCGATGGACAACAAAGCAAACCTTTCAAAGCAAAAGTGTAGCACGACAACAAAACTCCGGGAGGTACATCTTATCTCTTTTTCATGTCACCTTTTCTTTCCTTGGCGTGCCTGTTCTCTGCCGGCTCTTCAAACTAAAAAAAAAACTCGCGCGCTGTAACTTTGGACTCTGAAAAAAGATTAGGGGCATCTCGGGCATGTTCAGTGGAGGTCGTGTTTCTTAATTTTTTTTACTCGGAGAATTTTGCATGCATGCATGAAGTATTAAATGAAGTCTATTTACAAATTTTTTTTAAGGATGAGTGTAACTTTGTGCAATGAATCTAATTAGCCTAATTAACCCATGATTTACTACAGTAATGCTACAATAATCATCCTCTAATCATACGGTCAGAGACATCAATAGATAGGTCTCGTGAATTAACCTGGGGGTTTTGTATGTAGTTTTGTAAATTGACTTTATTTAATACCCTTAATTAGTGGAAAATTTTTAGCCCTAAAGAAACATGGCAGGAGTACCTATAGGACTGATCGGTAGGCTGCACTACCCCATAGCCAGGCTAGTGCAGCGCATTGATGATTGGATGGGTGAATAAGCCTTTAGCCAGACTTAGCTATGCAAAAGTAGTGTATGGGTGGGAACCCAATTTATTTCTGTCTCTGACTTATGCATGCTGGCTTAGCTGGGGCCCACCGTCTTCAACTTGCATCCTGTCACCGCTTCAACAACATCACCATAAGATGAGCTCCGCCACTGCATGTCAAGGCCTCTGTGTGCTCTCTGTTAGCTCGCTAATAGATTGTAGATGTGTGTCTGGGTGTGTGTGTTCATGCATATGTGCTGTGTGTTGTATGTGAAAGAGAGGGGATCGAGTTCATACCGTCCCCGCCGGTCGCGGCAGCTCCTGTCGCCATGGCCGGTTCTGTTGGTGGAGATCTGCACAAGGCAGCGTCGCGCAGTGTAGTTGTAGGAGTGCGTCGCCGTTGGAGATCCCGCCGGCCTTCGGGTCGCCACCGGCACTGGCCTGGAACGGCGAGGAAGTCCGGCGATGACGTCGTGGCGGCGGTGGCGGGTCTTCCCGTCACTGCCTGCGCTAACCCTAGATCGGATAGGTGTGTCGGTGGGTCGTGGCGGCTCAGGTGAACCTCGTGACTAGAGCCGGCGGCCCCCACCTTTCTTTATAGCGCAGTGTGACAGGGGCCCACCAACCATGGGTTGGGTTGAGCGCCCCCGATCAGGGCGCGGATCAATGCCCACGGCCTTTGGGCCGTGTGGGCTGAGAGATCAACCTAACAATCTCCCCTTTGATCTCACAATTCGCTTTTCTTTTACTTTTACAATTTTCCTTATTCCATCCTAGATTTGTGCACAGAGCATATCTCATCGTCCCGACTCAATCGTCGATAGAATCAATAGCTACTGTACACGCCCCTATTCAGAAATAGATTCTTTAGTCTATGGGCCCTGTTAATCCAGAGATCATAGGCAATACCTTAGTCCCATGCCGGCTACGTGTTCCTTGAACACGTTGGGTGGTAAGCCTTTCGTTAGCGGATCCGCGAGCATCTTCTCTGTTTTAATATGCTCGAGACTTATGGTGTGATCCTGGATTCTATCTTTAACAGAATAAAATCTTATCTTTATCGACTTGGTAGCCGTACTTTTCTTATTATTATGAGCATAGAACACTGCTGGCTGGTTATCGCAGTACATCTTTAGTGGTCTTTCTATACTGTCTACCACTCTCAATCCTGGTATGAATTTCTTTAGCCATTCAACTTGGCAGGATGCCTCATAACATGCTATAAATTCTGCATACATCGTAGATGTTGCTGTCACTGTTTGCTTGGAGCTTTTCCACGATATAGCTCCTCCTGCGAGTGTAAAGATGTAGCCTGTCGTGGATTTACTATCATCTCCATCTCCCGCAAAGTCTGAGTCTGAATACCCTTCAATCTCAAGGGAATCAGTTCTTTTATATGTTAACATGAGGCCTTTTGTGCCTTGCACATACCGTAAAGCTTTCTTCACTAATTTCCAGTGCTCGAGGCCTGGATCTTTCTGATATCTGCCAAGTATGTTGGTAACAAATGCTAGGTCAGGGCGTGTGCACACTTGTGCATACTGTAAGCTTCCGACAGCTGAAGCATATGGAACTGTCTTCATTTGTTCCCTTTCATAACTGTTCTGAGGACTCTGAAAATCCCCAAATCTATCGCCCTTGACTATTGGAGCAGGAGTAGACTTACTCCTCTGCATACAGAACTTTTCTAGAACCTTTTCCAGGTACGTCTGTTGAGATAATCCTAATACCCCATCTAATCTATCTCGGTGAATTTCGATTCCCAAAACGAATGAGGACAGGAACTTCTTCGTTTCCAATAATAGGTTGACATTGCTACTTGCCAGTAGAATGTCATCCACATAAAGGATGAGGAAAATGTAACTGCCTTTCTGGAATTTTGCATAAATGCAATTGTCCTCAACATTTTCATCAAACCCGAAACTCTTTATCGTTTCGTTGAACTTCAAGTACCACTGTCTCGAAGCTTGTTTTAACCCATAAATGGATTTCTTTAGGTGACATCCCATGTGTTCTTTTCCTTCCACGACAAAACCTTTGGGTTGAGCCATGTAAACTTTTTCTTCAAGATCCCCATTAAGGAATGCCGTCTTTACATCCATCTGGTGCAATTCGAGATTGAAATGCGCCACCAATGCCATTATGATTCTGAAGGAATCCTTACATGAGACCGGAGAAAAAGTCTCATTGTAATCTATTCCTTCCTTTTGTGTAAAACCCTTCGCCACAAGACGTGCTTTAAATCTTTCTACATTCCCTTTGGAGTCACGTTTCGTCTTGTAGACCCATTTGCAGCCTACTGTTTTGGCTCCTTTAGGAATTTCTTCTAAGTCCCAAACACGGTTGGTACTCATCGATTTCATTTCATCTTCCATGGCCTCAAGCCACTTGGATGAGTTTTCGCTTCTCATGGCTTGTTCGAATGAAATAGGATCATCCTCCATTCGAAACTCTTCTGTGTTATACACTTCATAATCATCGGGAATTGCTGACTTTCTTGCTCTTTGAGACCTTCTAGGGGCCTCTACATTTGGAACATTTTCTATTGGAGGCTGTTGATGCTCCCCCTGATCTGCAGCAACATTTTCTATAGGATCCTGAGGGACAGGTTCCACATTTGCATTCGGTGTTGCCACAGGAGGAACCACCACAGGAGCTGGAGCCGCAGTGTCTGGCACCGTCGGCGTAGGCTCAACAGGTAGTTCGAAAAATGGCTCCTGAATCATTGGATTGGGTGCGCACACCCGCCTCTCCTCAAGGTCAATCTTTCGAGCTTCCATGCTCCCCCGTATCATTTCTTCTTCAAGAAAAGCAGCATGTCTCGTTTCCACAAACTTTGTGACTTTGTCAGAACAGTAGAAACGATATCCTTTTGATTTCTCTGTGTAGCCAATAAAATGGCAACTCACTGTCTTGGGATCTAGCTTCCCAATGGTCGGGTTGAATATCTTTGCCTCAGCAGGGCTCCCCCACACCCGTAGGTGATTCAATGAGGGTACTCTGCCTGTCCACAGTTCATACGGTGTTTTTGGCACCGCTTTACTGGGAACTCTGTTGAGAATATAGGTGGCGGTTTTTAAGGCCTCCATCCATAAGCTCACTGGTAGTGTAGAGTAGCTGATCATGCTTCGCACCATATCCATAAGGGTACGGTTACGTCTTTCAGCGACTCCATTCTGCTGAGGATCGCCCGGCATAGAGTACTGGGCAACTATACCTTGTTCCCTTAGGTACCTCGCGAAAGGTCCTGGAACTTGGCCATATGGGGTGTGCCGACCATAGTATTCCCCTCCACGGTCGGAACGTACTATCTTTATCTTTAAATTATGTTGATTCTCAACTTCAGCCTTGAATATTTTAAACTTATCCAACGCTTCTGACTTTTCTTTTATTGGATAAATATATCCATAACGGGAATAATCATCGGTAAAAGTAATGAACGAGTCAAAACCATCTATACTTTTAACTGAAAACGGGCCACAGATGTCTGTGTGAATTAACTCTAAAACACCTGCAGTATGTTCAGCATTTTTCTTTGTAATCTTTATGTATTTTCCTTTGATGCAATCAACGCATTTATCTAAGTCTGAGAACTCTAGAGGAGGAAGAATGTCATTCTTAACCAGCCTTTCTATTCTCCCCCTCGAAATATGGCCTAAACGACAATGCCATAATTTCGACGACGTGTCTTGAGTTCTCTTTCGTTTTCTATTATGAGCTGTAGGTGGGGTTACAAGCGCATTCACATCACATACGGAATTCACACTTTCACGTAGTGATAACAAATAAAGATCATTTTTCTTAAAAGCAATAGTAGTAACTGTATCTTTAAAATCTATTACACACATGCCATTTCCAAAATGACATCCATATCCATCATCATCTAGACGAGATACACTTATTAAGTTTCTCTGTAAACTAGGCACAAAGAAAACATCTCTAAGAAATAAATCAAATCCGGTGTCGAGCTTTAGGAGAAGGTCGCCCACCGCCTTCACTTCTGCTTCGACACCATTTGCGACTTTAATTCGCCTTTCGTTTCTTTGAGTACTTCTCGTCGAACGGAATCCCTGTAAAGAGTTTGCAACATGAATTGTTGCTCCTGAGTCAATCCACCAAGTAGAAGTGGAATAATCTATATACAGAGATTCATTTACGAATGAAATAACATTCTCACCTTTCCTTTCCATGATCATCTTTAAGTAGGCGGCACAATTTTTCTTGTAGTGCCCCTTCTCCTTGCAGTAGAGACACTGATCTTTCTCCACTGTGGTTTGCCCATCCTTAGGTCTGTGCTGCTGGGAGTGCTGAATGCCTTTGCCCTTAGAGGAGGGATTTCCTTTTGCGTTGTTAGACGCATTGTTGTTATTTTTCTTCTTTTGCACGTGGTTAACACTGTTACCCCGTGCTATCTTTATCCTTTCCTCCTCTTGAGCCAACATCGCTATGGTCTTTTCTATGTCCCATTTCTCAGAACTAACATTGTAGTTAACAACGAAGTTCTCAAACTCATCTGGTAATGAAGCGAAAACCAAATGAATGATGGTACTCTCTTTCAAGTCCTCATCCATTGGCTTGAGCTTATTGTTTATGTGAATTAAGCGATGTATGTGCTCTCTGATGCCGCCTGTGTACTTGGCGTTGATCAACTGCTTGATCAACTGAGAGGCGTAGGTCTTTGAAGAGCCAGTGTACTGACTCTTTAACTTCGCCAAGTACTCAACGACATTATGACAATCTTTAATTGCCCCAAAAACAGAAGGCTCTATGGTGTTCTTGACCACTGCCAAACATTTCTTGTTAGCAGTAATCCATTTGGCATTCTCTGTGTCAAATTTCTGTTTGCTGACCGTATAGGCCTGCTCTGTCTGCTGCCAAACAGCATCTGTCACATCAGCCCCTCTGACCGGCTTCTCAGGTTCAACTGGAACCGGTGCAGTGAGGACCCAGTCCAGCTCTGTCATGGTAAAAAAGAAGTCTACCTTCTTATACCATTCATTATAATTATCTCCTTTAAGAATGGGAATGTCCTTGATGGAAACCATCATGGAACCCGCAGCTGAAAATAATTCATATTAAGTGAGAACATTATAACATAATGACAATGCCTTATTACATTAAACTTCATCACCTTTGGGCAGAAAAAGTAATAATGCAACAATAAACATCTATAAAATTATAATATTGTTATTATCAACTTTGGTCAGAAAATAACAATATCACAATAAATCTGAAATTTTATCTGTGACTTGAAATTAAATTATCCCTTTGGTTCAAATTTAAATGCAAGTCAAAATAAATATCTAGCAGCGGAAACTTTAAATAAATTCACATGGACAGTAGCAATAAAACTCTATTTACCCTCTGAAAATTATCCCTTTGGTTCAAATTTAAACAGGGCAAATTCTATTCAAATTTCTATTCAAATTGAGCAAAATTGACTGAAATCAATTCAAATAAATGCGAAAAGCTACTGTGCAGAACTGTTTCTGTTGGGCCAAAATCCAGCTCGCGGCTGCGGCCCAATGCTGTTTCGGTCTGCTCAGCAACCCCTCGCGCACGTGCGGGTCGCAACCTGGGCCTAGGCCGCCAATTCAGCCCAGCGCCGCAGCCGCGCCCCCGCCCGCGTCGATCTCGGCCGTCCATCATATCCGACGGTCGAGCGCGAAGTGAGGAGGTATAAAAACCCCCGTCGCGTCGCGGCCGCCGAAACCCTAGCTCATTCTCTCCTCCCTCGCGCAGGCGCGCTCGCTCTCGCGCGAGCCAGCGGCTCTGCTCCCCGGCCGGCGGCCTCACGCCGCCGTTCCGGAGCTTCTCTGCGCCACCTCGCCATGGCCGGTGAGCCATGGCCGGCGGTGCTTCTCTTCTTCCACCCTTCTCTTTTCCCCTTCCTGTGCTAGCCGTAGCTAGGTCTACGCGCGTGCGCGCGCGTCGTCGGTGGCCTACCGCCGGCGCGCCGCCGGTTCTCCGCCGCCACCATGGCCGGCGAGATCCGTTGCGCTAGGATCTGTGCGCGCGGGAACGGCGTCGTCACGCCGCGCCGCCGCTCTGCGCCCTTGCGGGCCTCCTCGCCGGAGTCGCGTGCGTCTCGCGCGCGGCTCCGTCGAGGAGATCTGTAGGGTGATTAGGGTGGCGGTGGCGCCGCCCGTGGATGGCATACGGAGGTAAGTCCACTCTGGATCTAGGGTTAGGGTTAGGGTTTGAGTTCGATTTGCTTCTTTTTCTCGGATTTCTCGTGTTTCCCGAGTTGGATCTACTAACAACGAGGCTAACTGATACCATTGTGCTCTCTGTTAGCTCGCTAATAGATTGTAGATGTGTGTCTGGGTGTGTGTGTTCATGCATATGTGCTGTGTGTTGTATGTGAAAGAGAGGGGATCGAGTTCATACCGTCCCCGCCGGTCGCGGCAGCTCCTGTCGCCATGGCCGGTTCTGTTGGTGGAGATCTGCACAAGGCAGCGTCGCGCAGTGTAGTTGTAGGAGTGCGTCGCCGTTGGAGATCCCGCCGGCCTTCGGGTCGCCACCGGCACTGGCCTGGAACGGCGAGGAAGTCCGGCGATGACGTCGTGGCGGCGGTGGCGGGTCTTCCCGTCACTGCCTGCGCTAACCCTAGATCGGATAGGTGTGTCGGTGGGTCGTGGCGGCTCAGGTGAACCTCGTGACTAGAGCCGGCGGCCCCCACCTTTCTTTATAGCGCAGTGTGACAGGGGCCCACCAACCATGGGTTGGGTTGAGCGCCCCCGATCAGGGCGCGGATCAATGCCCACGGCCTTTGGGCCGTGTGGGCTGAGAGATCAACCTAACACTCTGCCCCATCGTTGACTTCCAGCACAAGGACAACTTGCTCCTTGGTTTCGCGGTGATGACTAGCAACCGAGGAGCACGGGGGCAGTGCAACGGGGGTCGGTGCTGCGGAGGAGCTCGAGGCCAGCGCTGGCAGCGCCGTGAAGGAGCTCGGGGGTGCCTTGGCGGGAGCCGGTGTTGCGGAGGAGCTCGGGGCTGCCGCCGGCGTGCCCTCCGCGGCGGGAGCCGGTGCCACGGAGGACGCCTTGGCAGGGACGACGTGGCGGGGGCTGGTGCTGCAGAGGAGCTCGAGGCCAGCGCTGGCGGCGCCGTGGAGGAGCTCGATGGCGTATTGGTGGATGCAAGTGCGGCGGAGGTGGGCATGCGGGGGTAAGGGTTGGGCAAGCAAAGAGAGGTGTAGCCAACCAAACGTGATCGTAACAATCCAGGCTATATCAAGACACTCAACCAATCAAGACCCTATTGGCTAACGTTAGCCTGGCTCGAACTGATCATGCATAAATCCTAGCTAGGGTTGAGCTAAGTCAGGTATCCGATCACACCCTATGTATCTTAGTTTGCAGCTTATAAAAAAATTAACATTGTTAGCCAAATGTTTGGCTATTTTAAATGTGTTTGGCAGAGCTCGTGCCCTTTTCGCGAAAAGAAGAAAAATACTAGTACATGGAAATTTTGGTCTCGGATTTGATAAAGGGACATCCATGTGCATATGCATGCATGCCGCGGGATGTAGGCCGACAAGCTGGAGTTGAAATTTTGAGAGCCCTTTGTCTCTACGTCACTCGTAATTTCTTTCCTTTTATTATCCGATCCGTCCTTTGCATGATAACGTAATATACTCTCTCCATATAAGATTTAGATGTCATTTTAGACAAGATTTTAGTTAAATATTAAGAAATAAAGAAATGTGAAAATCATATAAATAGATTTGTCTTAACAATATTTTTATAAAAGTATACATATATTATTTTTTAAAAAATATTTTTGTAGACCATGTCGTTGTCCAAAACGACATCTAAATAATATACGGATTGAGTATTTATTTATTTCTTCTAGCCACTACTGTACTTTCGGACCACGATGATCCTTCAGTTCATTGGAGTCCCCTCATATTGGGAATTGGGGCCGTTGATCTCAGGGGCGATGGTCTCGCCCGTCAGGCACATCAATGCAACAAGCTCACGAAATATGAATCATTACCTCGTGATCCTCTTGCAAGTACCTCACCAGCCACTTGAAGAGCCTCAGGATGTCGTGATCAATTGGTTCGGCACATCGGAGGCAAAATCTCTGAGCTGATACGCGCAACCTTCTCGTTTTCTATTTTTGCAGCACTAGCAAAATAAAAGGATCTAAAGCTAATCGGAAAACGAAAAATATGAGAAAAGTTATCGAGAATTTCAAAGAAAAAATAGGGACTAGTTACTCTCTTTATCCTAGAAAAAGAGTACACTTTTAACTTTGTTCTAAATCAAACTATCTTACAAATTTATAAAAAATAGTATAAACATTTCTGACATAAAAAATATTATTTAATAAATCTAAATAAATTGTTTGGTATCATAAACCATTTGATTTTCAACAAAACTAAAAGAACATTTTTTTAGTAAGTTATTAGCTGTAGTTTTTGTTTGGTTTCTAGCAGTAAAATTTTATCAGATAGAGTTTAGTCCATAGATCCAAACAAATATAAATATCTAGTTGAACCAAAATGCATGAAATTTAACAGGTTGGCTGCTTCATTAGTGGACAAACAAATACTCCATCCGTCCTACAATATAAGCATTTGAAGCATTCAAATGTAAAAATAGCAGAACTGCTAAAAGATCTCTATACCCTTTATTTTATATTATCCATCAACTCTTCACATACCCCACCAACCAATCTAATTTTGTCATATTTCTAAAAGTATTTGTATTTTGACATAAAATTTAAACCCTACCATTACTTAGGTATAGAGACGGAGGGAGGAGCCTAGCAAGAAAGAACCCCGTCAAGTCACCGCCGATGCAGCTGCCCCTACGTGCTGTAGCTCCCAGAAAGTGTGGACCCTGGCAGCCCTGGACTTTCAACGGGAGCGGGATTGAGTGACTTTGTTACGAAACACTGTAGCGGTAACTTTAGTTAGAGATCATTCATCCTGAGATCGACAGCTGCAGCAGCATACATACTGTAGCAAATACTGCGCCGATTTGTACTGTGTATCACTGTAGAAAAACACTGTAGCGCTTGAACTGTGCACCGATCCTGTAGCCAACACTATTCATGTGCATCTCGGAATGGACGGTTTATAGGGTGCTGAAAGTTACCGCTGCAGCGTTTCTTCGCAAAGTCACTCAATCCCGCTCCCTTTCAACGAGGGAGCATCGAAACAGCAGGGTCCTGACAAAGGGCTTTTTCACGGAGTTCCAAGCAAGGAATCCGTCGCGGACGTCAATGCAGCCATTATGCATGGATGACGAGACGAAGGCCCATCGCCATCGGTATCCTACCCCCTGGCTTACTGCCTAGCAGACACCCGGCTCGGGTGAATCAAAAGCCCCATTTTGTTTGCTGCCCCTTGTTTTTTCACGTACCAGCAGAGCGTCTCCCCGTCCGTGGTTACGGTAACCGCCGTAAAATTACATATTAGAAGTGATTTAGAAATGTGACACCGTCACTGAATTACAACTTTGACTTCACTTTTCTATAAATTTTTTTTTGAAAAGTTATATGCATATTTTTATGAAAGTAATTTTCAAGACCAATCTATTTATATGATTTTCACATTTTCAAACTCAACAACTTAAATATTATTCGTGATTTATATTTCTAATGTTTGACTCAAACCTTGTCCAAAACGATTTCTAATATCATACCAGAGGGAGTAGCTTGTTACGATCCCTCTTGATTTTAAGAATTTATGCCGGAGAATAAAAGGAAATCACTTTCAGCCATAAAATCATTCCTCTTAGAGAACAAACTTTCATATAAAATTAGATAAAGCGCTACCAAACAAGTCGTTAATAGTCGACTCCCTTTCTCTCACTAATCCTAATGTAAAACTTCCTTAGAAATGAACTTAGATGTTGTAAACTACACATATAATAAAATAGAATGCAAATGACTTGAAAGCATGCATTGGCATACAACAAGAATTGCCGTTAATATGTGGCGCAGGGAGAATATAATAAAAAACTTGCAAATGAGTCAAACAAAAAACAGCTGCAAAAATTTCTATGAAAGTTTGTACAAAACTACCTTGACCCTGGCATTTTTTTAAATGGCTAATTTCTTCCAAAAGTTATAATAATGGTGGTGACCCTTTATGGTCGTGTTTCCTTGGGAGGTGTAAATTTTTACACACCACTAATTAAGGGTATTAAATAAAGTCAGTTTACAAAACTACGTACAGAACCCTCGGGTTAATTCGCGAGACCAATCTAATAAGACATCTGACCCTATGATTAGATGATGATTATTGTAGTATTACTATAGTAAATTATATTAATTTGGCTCATTAGATTCGTCGCGTAAAGTTACACTCATTCTTAAAAAGGTTTTATAAATAAACTTTATTTAATACTTTACGATGCACCCAAGATTTCTAAGAATTTTTTTTACAAACACAACTAAACATGGCCATATCAACACTACGGAACACAGCGGGGGCTGCATGCATGGATTGCAAGAGTGTCCACGGCCCAGCCAGCTCTTTCTCACGTGATTAGATCCTATTTTTTAGGTTTTAGTTAGCTATTTCTATTGCTCTTATATGGAATGTATAATATATTATATACATATAACTGAATTGGCCCCCTAATTTTTTTTCATGTTCCGCTACTGTATATGAAAGAAAAATAAAAGCAAAATTTCAGCGGATCGGAATTCGGAAACACACAAGCGTCTGAGTGGGCCCCAATGTAAACGGCCAAAGCCCCTCTGATCGCCGATCCAGGCGGGACCCACAACCAAACCCCGTATAGCACCCGAGCCGCCACAGCGTTCCTTCCGCATCCAAACACACACACACACACACCTCCTCTGCTCTTCTCCGCTCTTGCCACGCCGACTTCGCCGGCGACCCAGCAATGGTCGACGTCGACCGCCGGCCGGCGCTCCCGCACGGCCTCCCGCGCCCGCCGTCCCACGCTGCAGGCCTGCGCCGCCTCTCGACTCGCGCCTCGGCGCCCAGCACCCCGCGCACGTCGGCTCCCCCGTCTCCCTCCGCCACGGCGGGTCCCGCCCCGTCCCCCGCCGCGGTCCTCGCCCACCTCGCCGCGGCCGGGGTGCCCGTCCTCCCGGGCCTCTCCGCCACCGAGCTCGCCCTCGCGGAGGCCGCGCTCGGCGGCGTCCAGCTCCCGCCCGACATCCGCGAGCTCCTCGCCCTGGGCGTGCCCTCGGGGGACGGCTTCCCGGACTACCGCTCACCGGCCGGGCTCCGCCTCCTCCGCTTCGCCGCGCAGGAGGTCCCCGCCACCGTCGCCGCCACGCTGCCCCTCGCCCCGGGCCGGCGGTCGGTGCGCGCGGCGGCGGCGGCGCCGCCCCTCGTCCCGCTGTGCGGCCGGCATTACGTGCCGGCGACGCCCTGCCTCGCGGGGAACCCGGTGTTCCAAGTCTCCGACTCCGGCGTGACGTTCGCGGCAGCCAACGCCACCGACTTCCTCCTCCGCGCGTTCGCCGCCGAGCCGCCCCCCGGCGCGCCGCTCCGGCGCCAGCTCTCCGCCCCGGCCCCGCCGCCCGCAACCCCGTCCCCCGCGCCGCCGTCCACGGCGCGCCGGAGCCTGGACTCCGTCACCGGCAGGGCGCCGCGCTGGATCGAGTTCTGGACCGACGCCGCCGCTGCCGGGGACAGGTTCCTGGAGGTCCCCACGGGCACCAAGAACGCCACCGCCGGTGCCACGGCGCCGGAGTGGCTCCTGCGCAGCCTGGAGCAAGCGGGCTCCGCGCTGAGGCGCGGCGGGTGGGGCGCCGGCGAGGTGGAGGAGATGACGGGGGCGGGTCCCGACGGCGGCGAGGTGCTGGCGTTGGCGCTGACGGTTGACCGGTGCTGCGGGGAGCTGAGGAGGGGAGGGTGGGGCGCGGAGGAGGTGGTGGAGATGCTGGGCGCGCTGCTGGGCCCGAGGAAGGCGCGGCGGTCGGCGGCGGCGCTCCCGCCGGACGTGGCTGCACGGGTGGGGAGGCTCGCCGAGGCCGTGTCGCGGGCGGTGGCGTCCCGGGGCAAAGCGAAGCCCCCGAGGCCGTCTTGAAAATCGGGAATCTTTTTTATTTGAATTTTAGTTTCTTTATATTTAGTTTTAGGCCGTCGCTCAGTATTCCCTGTGTTTAAGTACGCGCGTGCACGTGTACTTGTACGTGAACATAGTTGTGTACGAGCAGCATGTGCCTTGTATGGTTTCGGTAGATCTACCATGTAAATATGCGTATATTAGAGCAAGTCAATAAATACTTTTTTGACAAAAGAACGCCGGGGCATCTTTTACCTGATCTACATTAAATGTTAAAGAAAACATGAGCCAGGACATCGGAAAGAAAATTACATCCAAATCAAGGTGTTTAAACCCTGCCTTCCTTTTCGGGTGGGTGAGCCAGTCATTCGATTTTCATTTGACCATCTCCACCTAAAATGGTTTCCACTACATATATTCCCTGTTAATCACAACAGTACTGTTTCACTAACTGGTATCTGAATAAGCTAAACATTGTAGAAACTAGATAAAACTGACCCTGATTACGGTGTAAATTATATAATCCAACCAACCAGATTCTTTACAGTCTCAATATCTCGTTATCTCCTTCAACCTAGCTATTTTGATATTGCAGACACAATCTCTAACCTTATGTAATATAGAGATTCAAACAAACCAACTGTTTCTTTTAAGTATAACCCAGATTTTGATATTGCAGACACAATCTCTAACCTTATGTAATATAGAAATTTTCGTCTTTTTGATATAAAGTTTTTCACCCTGTGTTGGCCCAAATGAGATTCAAAATCAAGTTTGCGGACCGATGTGATACAACCAAACAAGTTTGAGAACCTGAACGGATGATTTACAAGTTTAGGGACCGAAATGACACGGCCGAAAAAATTTGAGGACATAGACAGTCAATTTGAGAGTTTAGGGACCGGGATGGCACATCCGCGATAGTTTAAGAACCGACCGTACACTTTACTCTTTACAATTTATAGCCACTATCAATATTCATATACTCCCTCCGTGAGACCGTGACAACATTAGTAACATGAAATTCTGAAAACATGGTCACATAATCACATTGCTTTTGTTTGGAAAGAATGAAAGGTCGCAGTGCTTCCTGCTTACTCTGCTTCCCTTCGAGAGAGCACTACTATCGAGCTACGGAACATTCTACTATCGGGCATTCGTACTACCGAACATTCGGAGACATTAAATGAGCTGACGTTTGACAGTGTGTTCATGCTTCGTCTGCTCCGAGTCCCAGTACAGCAACTCAACGAATGCTGCTACACCTAGGCGATCCTAAATTTGCACCCCTAAATTCACTGAGAAAAAAAAGATTTTCATCGCATCAAAATGTCAGTTCATGCATGGAGTACTAAATATAAACGAAATCAAAAACTAATTACACAGTTTTGTTATACTCTGCGAGACGAACATTTTAAGCCTAATTAATCAATTTTTGGATAATTTTTCACACATACAAACGAATTGGGAGTCCCAAATTTTGAAACTAAACAAGCCCTACACTCTCACATCCATAGTCAAGTTCCCGTTGGGAATACCAGCATTGTTGAAATCCCACAGACAAAAGAAGGCCTTTTTGAGTTTGAACAGGGAAGAATGGCACGGCGGCAAACTGCGGCTGGAAAAGTCGCTCCGATCAGGTTTTCAGAGAGCTACATCCTGTTCCGCCCGGGGATCTCCCGACAAGCACAGTGCTGGACTTGGCAACACACCCAACCTCCCAGTTCCCAAACGCCGTGCACCACCCAACAGTTGCAATGTATCTGGGCCAACGCAAGCTGCAAGCAGACAGAAACCAAGCATGCATTGCATCTGCTGGTGCTGCCACACCTGTTGTGATCTCAGCCGGCAGCGTACATGGGCTGCCGCGAGACGCAGCAAAACTATACCCATGGATGATGCGGGCACCCTCTTGGTCCTCGTAATCTTCTTCACCTGGACAGAACACGGATATACTCTATTACGACTGAATGTCCTGCTGTCCCGTAATAGGGGGCAAATACATCTCAACGAGAAGAGCTCAAGAAGAAGAATGAAGGACAAGCCTTGGTAACTTAACATCCCAATCTCTTGAGATCCACGGTTTCGAACCCCAAGCAGGCGTGTAATCTGACAGTGAACAAACGAGTGATATACTATACCATACCTCTGCGTGGCCAGCAGGAGCTGCTTCCATGGCGCCCATGTCTCGCTAACACCCTACACGAGGGGCGGACTGTGGTCTTGCGTCCCCGTGCCGCTGCAAGCAAGAGAGCTCCTTCGCAATGAGTCACATCAGCCGGCGGCGGATGAGGCTGCGTGTGAAACCTGCAGGGAAGGGAACAGTGCACCACATGGCATTAGGAGGGTATCCTAGTCCACAAGGTGATCATCAGTTCATCACCAAAGGGCATGATTAAAAGATTATCACCGGTCGAGCAGTTCTGGTCCCAGCCAGGGGACAGATCCTGCCAACCATGCCATCTCGTCCTGTGAGACACGTTCCGGTCTCGCAACGCTTCTGATTCGAGGGTCGAAGAACTATAGCGCAAGATGAATGATGTTTCTGGCTGGGAGTTCACTAATGTTATGTTGAAGAATGAGCAGCCGTTGTTCATCAGGCTTGCAGCAAAACAAGACTGGCAATTTGTAAGCATAAAAGCGTAAGGATAGAATGTACCTCTGTCTAGCTGTCCAACATGTTCCGCAAGACAGTTTTCAAAAGCTTTATTGAACAGTCCTGAAAAGTTGAAAACATAATACCATGAATAATTATATGTAATGTTCCTGTAATCGCACCACACAAATCACCTGTAATCACACCACACCAGTCACCAACTCCCTTTCACTAAAACAGTAAAAAACACCGTTTGACACAGCAAATAAATTCAGTGCAATCAGACAATATAAGGCGATGCATTATTTTTCAGATGCTGTAAACTGTAGGCATTTTCCCAAAAAGATAATGTTAGGAAGTCTATCAACTAGAAGCACAAAGAACCTACACAAGGTCAATCAGAGTATCATAGCCTTAAAAGATCAACTAAATAATGCATGGTGGCTAAAGGAGTAGCCAACATAAAGAACTGCTATCTCATTAGCAATATTCTGCAAAAGAAGAAGAAGCCCCATATCATTGATAAATAAGAAAATAATAAAGACATTAGGCGTATATTGCACTTTATGGATATATGAACTCAGCCGATATGCATATGTACATCATATGAGAAAATTATTCTTAACATGCACCGTACAAGTTCAGCGTTTTCAGCTGTTGAAATTTAAGCACATTTCCTTAAATCCACTAGCAATCTCGCAAACAAAAAGATATTCTAATCAGATGACCTAACAAAAGATACTAAAATTATTTATCTTGCTATCATCAATATAAATATAAACAAGAACAGAGTAAAGGTTGGTTATGATCATCTCTAATTGTCCAAAGGAAACAAATCATACTAGTTATTGTCACTCTACAGAAACACATATTACTAGACCTAGTAGTAAAACATCCATTTTCAAAATCTAGTTTGGTAAAAAAAAACAAGGATGTGGTACAGTCACAGCTCACAGCACTAGGGACGCCTGGAGAGTACTATATTTGCACATACCAACAAGAACAAATGAAACAAAGTGTTGCTATCAGGGCCATGTATTCTTAGACCCAGTAGTCATGTTGTATTGCAGAGTAAGGTATTGTCGAACAGATACAATACAAGCTACAAACATCTAACATGGTTCTGACATATCACAGTTCCAAAAGACCAAAACTCATAGCTAAGATCCATACTAAAAGATGAAAGTGGCAGGTAGCTCAAGTAGCAGCAATGCACCATACTGTCATCAATGCCTCAGTGCCACCCAGCAAGAAGCACCTCCATTTGGGCTTGTCTTCTGCCACCGCTAGATCTCTCTACACTAAGTCACATCACCAAATTATGCATACTAAGGAAGCCAGGTGGGCTTGGCAACAGTTCACCATTTGGATGTCCTGCGACAATTCAAAGGAGTTAATGACATTAATGCAAAAGGTACCTTGTTTAATAAATGATTACTCAACCAATCCATGTTGACCACGTGGGAAACCTTCACCAAGTGTTACCTCATCCAAGTTAGACAGCTCTATTTGTTTCCCTCTTTTGAAACAGGTATATTGGACATGTACAATACATAATTTGGTTGTGGAGAGCTGGGCATTTTTGCAAAAGGAGAAGAAATCTTCTTTTTGGTGTATTGTGTGGATTGAGATAGTCATAGTTTGTCATTCATTGGTCTGGAGCAGAATAACAAGACACAGAAGTTTGTAAACATGAAACTGCAAAGACAGAACACACTTAAATACAATGCTGACAGACTTCACATGACAATTTGTTTCTTTCCAAAACACCAACCAACTTTACCCATTTTCTAGAGTAGTGGCCTTCCAAGTCTCCGTGATTAAGTTTGTTCAGTTATGCAGAAACAGAATAGGATACTTCAACTGAAACATACCGTATGCAGAAGTATCTCAAATTTTACAGATGCTTCTAATAGCTCAAATCACCTATGGCATCTTATTTATAATACAGAGAGTGCCAAAAGAATAAGGCTGCAGGGGAAAAACTGCCTACCAACATTCAACTATAAGAAAACAACTCATTTTCTCAGATTCAACACCAGAAGACCTAGGACAACAAAAAGCCTAAATCTGGTAAGAAAACCTGACAATTCAATCAACTGACGTTATTCACTGCCAGATATGGCAGCTCTATATTTTACAAGATAAAGAACTAAACCGTTCTATCTTTTATCATCAGAAAAATAATTCAGTACAGTGCTTAACCTCATCATCACATCAAGTTACACTTAATGGCCAGGTAAAATCAAGGAGACAAAATGTTATACAGATGAATAATATATTATGTTTACTGTTACCAAAAGTCTCCACAAGAGCAGTGCCCATCTTTAAAATGGTGGAACCGGTTTGAATCCCGGACAATGATGTCTCTGTCAGTTATTTTTGATATATATTTGGTAGCATTGTGACAATCCCCACAGACCCGCAAATTCTTGTATATGTGGAGTGGGGTTCTTGGAGGAGTATTTATAATGCCAAAGGCAATGGCTAATCTCTCACTATGATTATTTAAGATCTGTTCCTTTTCATCCTGCTCTACATCTTGTAGCACGAAACTGTAGTCAGGAACATAGCCTAGACTTTTCATCTTGGCCAAAAGATCCTGCAGCTCTCTCTGGATTTCTTCATGCTGAGGGTGGGGTTCTGTCTGGGTGCCACTGTAAAATACACTTACTGATCCTTTCACCTCCATTGAACTCCACCCAGGGGTCTTTTGCAAATTCTGAACCCTTACCAAAGACCTTACTGCATCAACTCCATCCCATTTCCCAATCTTTGCATACATATTTGACATCAGAACATAATATCCGACATTCTCGGGATCAAGTTCAAATAGGTTTTCTGAGGCCATTTTACCTATTTCAACATTCCCATGAATGCATCAAGGATGGGACGGATCGACTTCTGGTGAAGGATGAGGAGATCAAGAACAGATGGCGAGAGTACTTCGATAAGTTATTTAATGAGGAGAATGGTTCGACGCTTGAGCTGGATGACTCATTTGACGACGCCAACAGACGTTTTGTGAGGAGAATTCATGAGGCAGAGATTGCGGAGGCTTTGAAGAGGATGAAGGGAGGTAAAGCGATGGGTCCTGATGGTATCCCCATTGAGGTGTGGAGATGCCTGGGTGACAGAGCAATAGTATGGCTGACTAAGCTTTTTAACCTCATTTTTAGGTCAAACAAGATGCCTGAAGAATGGAGAAGAAGTATATTAGTACCGATCTTCAAGAACAAGGGAGATGTTCAAAGTTGTACTAACTACCGTGGGATTAAGCTGATGAGCCATACGATGAAGCTTTGGGAGAGGGTTATCGAGCATCGCCTTAGAAGAGTGACAAGTGTGACCCAAAACCAGTTTGGATTCATGCCTGGAAGGTCGACCATGGAGGCGATTTTTATAATACGACAACTCATGGAGAGACATAGGGAGCAAAAGAAGGACTTGCACATGGTCTTTATTGACCTCGAGAAGGCATATGATAAAGTACCAAGAAATGTCATGTGGTGGGCTTTGGAGAAGCACAAAGTCCCAACTAAGTACATTACCCTTATCAAGGATATGTACAAGGATGCGATGACGGTTGTCCGCACTTATGGTGGAGACAGTAGTGATTTTCCAAATAAAATAGGTCTGCATCAGGGGTCAGCATTGAGTCCTTATTTATTTGCTCTGGTGATGGATGAGGTCACAAGGGATATACAAAGTGATATCCCTTGGTGTATGCTCTTTGCTGATGATGTGGTGCTAGTTGATGAGAGTAGAGCAGGTGTTAATAGGAAGTTAGAGTTGTGGAGGCATACGTTAGAGTCCAAAGGTTTCAGACTTAGCAGGACTAAGACCGAGTACATGATGTGCGATTTCAGTGGGACTAGATATGAAGATGGAGATGTCAGGCTTGATGGGCAAGTGGTGGCCGAGAAAGATACCTTTAGGTATTTAGGATCGATGCTGCAAAAGGATGGTGACATTGGTGAAGATGTTAGGCATAGAATTTCAGCCGGTTGGTTGAAATGGCGTCAAGCTTCTGGTGTCCTCTGTGACAAGAGGGTACCACAAAAGCTAAAAGGTAAGTTCTATAGGACGGCGATTCGCCCGGCGATGCTATACGGTGCTGAATGTTGGCCTACTAAAAGGCGACATATACAACAACTGAGTGTAGCAGAGATGCGTATGTTGCGTTGGTTTTGTGGTCACACAAGAAGGGATAGGATACGGAATGAAGATATTCGAGATAGAGTCGGAGTGGCACCAATTGAGGAGAAATTGACGCAACATCGGTTGAGATGGTTCGGACATGTCCAACGGAGGCCTCCTGAGGCGCCGGTGCGTAGTGGGGTTCTACAGCGGGCCAATAATGTTAAGAGAGGTAGAGGGCGACCCAAACTAACTTGGGACGAGTCGGTTATTAGAGACCTTAAAGAGTGGAATATCTCTAAGGATTTAGCTATGGATAGGAGCGCTTGGAGACTAGCAATTAATGTGCCTGAGCCGTGATCTTTGCTTTCTTTTCTGCTTTCCTCTAACTCTCTTTTTTTTGACTTTTTGGGTTTCACCTCTAGCCTACCCCAACTAGCTTGGGACAAAAGGCTATGTTGTTGTTGTTGTTGCAACATTCCCATGAATCCTGCAGGCACCAAGCAACGCGCCCCAAACAGCAGAGTCAGGCTTAATTGACATGCCTTGTATGAACTCAAATGCTTCATCCAACTTACCAGCCCTACCAAGCATATCTACCATGCATGCATAGTGTTTTGCAATGGGCATGATTCCATACACAGTTTGCATTGAATCAAAGAAACTACGACCCTGATCAACTAAGCCAGCATGACTGCAGGCCGCCAATAATGAAACAAACGTGACATGGTCAGGCTTAATTCCTTCTTGTTGCATCTGTGAGAAGATATCGAGTGCCTTTGCACCATGCCCATGAACCCCAAGACCAGCTATGATGGCATTCCAAGGACCTGTGCTCCTTCTAGGCATATGCTCAAACAAAATCATTGCTTCCATCAGCTTCCCACATTTAGCATACAAGTCTATCAGACAAGTACTGACGTACACATCAAGATTTAATCCAGTCTTAATAGAAAGTGCATGCATTCGCATTCCCTGCTGCAATGCACCAAGGTTCGAGTATGCAGGCAAAACACTGACAAACGTCCCTTGAATCGGCTTCAGACCCTCGCGCTGTTGCATATGATTGTACGTCCTGATTGCCTCATTGGCAAGTCCATTCTGCATATACCCTGTGATCAACGTGTTCCAGGACACCACATCTCGAGCAGGCAAGTTATCGAACACCCTCTGGGCAGCCTCAACCTTCGACAGCTTGCCATACATATCAACCATGGCATTTCCGACAATTATATCACCCACATCCCAACCCCTCCTCGTCACATAGCAATGCACTGACTTTGCGCCACGTTCATTCCCGCACTGAGCGACTGCAGATGCCAGGCTGACGAGTGTTAGCACATCAGAGGAAACCCCACTTTCTCCCATACCACGGAACAGCTCAACCGCAGCAGAAACCTTCCCACCTTGCTCATAAGCTGAAATAATTGAATTCCATGTGACCAGATCCCGCAATGCCATTCCATCAAACACCCACTGTGCCTCCTCCAGCATCCCCAGCTTCCCGTACACGTCGATCAAGGCATTACACACGAATAGCTCCCTGTCCAGCCCATGCTTCACCGCGTACACATGCATGACCAGAGCAAGCGCTCGATCCCCCAGCAGTGCGCACATCGGCAGCACGCTCGAGAGCGTCACCGCGTCCACGGCGACCCCCTCGCCAGCCATCCTCCCGAACAGCGCCACCGCGTCCGCCGCCCGCGCGTTGCGGCACAGCCCGGACAGCATCGCGTTCCACGCGGGCACGTCCCGCTCGGGCATTGCGTCGAACACCCTGTACGCCTCCGCGACGCGGCCGAACCGGAGGTAGGCGTGGACGAGGGAGCCCGATGCGAAGACGTTGGGGTGGAGGAGCCCCAGGCGGAGCGCGCAGGCGTGGAGCTGCGCGGCGGAGGCGGGTCCCGGGGCGGCGCGGACGAGCGGCGGGAAGGTGAAGTCGTCGGGGCGCAGCGGGTGGGCGCCGGCCAGGAGGCGGCGGAGGAGCGGGAACGCGAGGCGCGGGAGGGCGGCGCGGGAGAAGGCGGCGATGAGGGAATTGGCGAGGAGGAGAGGGGGCACCTGGAGGTGCGGGTCGAGGTTGCGGAGGTGGCCGGAGGTGACGAGCACAGCGTGGACGCCGCGCGGAAGCGCGGACGCAGTGGCGGAGCCAGTATGGGCAGCCATGGCGACCGCAATACCTGCTGCCGGCGAACCCCTCTAACCCTTCCCATGCTCTCCTCGACGATCCGACGATCCATATCCGAGCTGCTGTGGCCCCATCGAGTTCTGTACGAAGACGACGAGAGAGATAACCACCCACACCGTCCAGACAATCACCTGGTGGCTGGGCCTCTGGGCTTTGGGAGTACGGGCCGTCACAACAATTGCAAGGCATCGGTTCACGCAGGCCCGTACCTAAGGCCCGTACCTAAGGCATTTAGATACCAAATTTCACCCCTAAAGTTCACTACGCAAAAAGAAGATTCTCATCACATTAAAATGTCATGACATGCATGGAGTACTAAATATTGATGAAATCAAAAACTAATTGCACGGTTTTGTTGTACTCTACGATACGAACATTTTGAGCCTAATTAATCAATTTTTGGACAATTTTTCACACATACAAACGAAATGCTACAGTGACACAATGATTACGAAGTGACACTGTACTCCCAAATTTGCCTCCCAAATTTGGGATCTAAACGAGGCCTAAGTTTTTTGGCCCCGGTGAGAAGTATAAAGTGGGGCCTCTATATTTAAAAAATGTAAAAAAAAGATATATTTTGACTTCACTATGTAGTTACTGCATCCATATTAGATTAAATAATAAAGATGGTGCAAATCTCGGTAAAGATAGAAGATATACTTGTGATCAAACCTTGATGTAACATGCTATGTGCAAAATATTAATAGAATTGACGCCCAATCATCATATCCACTTAAGCACTAGCGTTAAACCCTAATTGAAAAAAAAGAAATTAGATTCGAGAATAAGAGATTGGGATTTTGAGAGTGCCGCGATAGAGGACTAGGAGGCGAGACGCTGGCGGCAGTTGGCAACGGCAAATCATAGTCAGTGGGGGCGCCAGGGCGGTACCTCGTCGAGGTCACGTCAAAATACCACTTGGAACTTGGAAGGCGAGGCATCTCTAGCTGTCCATCAATCCGCATCAGTTCATGGGGTCCCAGCCGTCGCGCTCACGCATGGCCGCGGACGAGTCGTCAATTTAGTTCATCCTAAGGCACCTACATTGCTACATGTCAGCGGTCTGATAGGTCATCTCATGCAGTGCCATGTATGAGTTTTGCTGATGTGGAGGAGAGAGAGCGAGGTGAGAAAAGAAGGTCGTTGTTTCGCAAAACAACCGCCTTATGAGCTAAATTTTAGAGCTATGAGACAACTCCCCTACCATTGTACGAGTTTTGTTGCCATACAAACCGATAATATTTCTCTATTTTTCCATAAATTAAGAGATATTATATTACTGTGAGACAACCAAAACAACAATCTATTATATAGGTTGTCTGATAAGTCATCTTAAAATTACGTGTCCATATTAGATGACGTATCTGTCCTAAACCTTGCGTTAAGTCGTTCAATAGTTTTCGGGCTTTAGTGCTGGCGGCCTAGCCTGTGGGCTATCGTAGAATACTGGCCTACATTAAAATTGCTAGCATGATTAAGGAGACAAACCGCTTATTAGCATGGCCCTTAATTTTGGGGGTCCGGTGCGGTCACCCCGACTGCACGGTGCGATGTACAGGCCTGGGTTCACGCCGTGTTTTGTTGAATTTCTAAAAAAAAATTCTCAAAGGAATATTAAGTACATAGAGTATTAAATAAATTTTATTTGTAACATCTTTTTAAAATGAGTGTAACTTTACGCGATGAATCTAATAAGCCTAATTAATCCATAATTTACTACAGTATGCTACAGTAACCATCCTCTAATCATGCGGTCGAATGTCTTATTAGATATGTCTCGCGAATTAACACGGAGTTGTGAAGATAGTTTTATAAATTGATTTTATTTAATATCCTTAATTAATGGTCAAACATGGAGGTAAAAAAAATTCACACTCAATGAAACGCGGCTAGAGACCTACTTCCTGTACCGTCCGAGGGACAGACTACATCAACTCTACGTTACAACAACTCTGTATGGCTACATCGACTGAGGTCAATTGAGTTGTATCTCTACTCCAGTTGATAACAGCGCAGACAATGCTTCTGGCAATGGCCTTGCTCCAGGTACACCCTAATCTTGATCTATTTTATTTTGTTAATGTCTGAAATGAGTTTACACTTGAACACGTGCACATATTCTGCCATCACAAAATCACCGATGTTTATAATAATTTACATGCTTAAATTTGGATTAAAATATATAAAAGTGCCTATATTTCTAACAATAACCCTTTGACCTTTGATGGTATCGCCGGCAGCTCAACAGCGAAATCGTTCTCGTCGGTGTGACACTTAAGGGCTCAATGCCAACCTTATCGAGCTAGCTAGAAGCACTAGTGAAAAACGCCACATTAGGTCCAATTGGATAGTGGCTTTAGTCCCGAATTCACCTATATTTGAGACAAAATATGTCCAAAATTGAAAGCAAACATAAGAATCAAACCCGAGACCTCCTTGAGGATAGGATGTGACTCCAACCATCCCATAAAAGCTTGTTTAGTTTACATGTGTGCTTATTAGCTTTATATATAACAAATATTTTAATTCAGCCTGACCGAAAATTATTAACCGAAGCTGCATTTTTCTCTCATGGGCGAAATTCGCATTTCGTTGAAATTTTGAACCTAAAAAAATTATTGTGGCAACCCTTCCATTAAGTGTAATTTCCAAACACATAGTTGCCCCCATAGTATGAATACTGAGTTACTGACACATCTATCTCAGACAGTTGATCATATAAGCATTGCCATGGTGTATTAGAAAAAACTTGGAATCTGGTTTTTATTTTGAAAAAAAGGATTTTTGTATTCCCAGCCTATTCCCGGAAGCTAATTTTCAGGATTGAAAAATGAATTGTTGTTCTACAATTTCTCCAAGTTCAAAGCATTTAGTTTTTGTTAGTTCGTGGTGTGTATAATGTCCAATTAGAAGTCTATTTACAAATTTCCAAGTTAAAAGTGTTCCTCTCCAATCGGTGAGACAGTATACAAGCTTTATCAGACTGTTGTTGAGCAATTCAGCAGACCCTCTAAACATACTCTTACCCTAAGTTTAGAGAGCCAAGCTACAAAAATACAATCCAGCAGGCCTTCTACTAGACCTCCTATCTTTTTTTGTTCTCCAAATCCTCTCCTCCATCCTCTATTCATGTGATCCATAAGACGACCTCTATGCAGCCAATGAGGGCTATTTGTTGGAGTTGGAGCAAAAAATAAAGTCTAAAAAGTGTGGTTTTAGAATCTTGTAAAAAATTATTGAGAGAAAAAAATAGACTTTTCATCGAACAATTCTCAATAAATTAGGTCCAAAACAAAGTTAAGTACTAACACGTCATTGATTAATAGGCCCAGGTTATAATCTTTCCAGTATGAAGAAAAAAACGCACGTCACCTGGTGTCGATATTTTTTTCTCCCTCAGCCTCTTTTTTGTTTTCTCTCAACTAGGAATCATCTGTTTTCTCTCTAACGTGGGACAAGAAAAAGGTTGACAGTGACAAAATAAGGTAGATATTTAATTGAACTAAAATTTTAGGTACAAGATTGAACGTCTGTTGGAGCATTATTTTTTTATTTGCTCTCATCTAGTTATTGGAAAGGTTTACTAGGCATTTTTGGAGATGTTTTTTGGAAAAATTTTAAACCCCATTAGAGCAACTCCAACAATAGCCCTTAAATCAGATCATCTAAATATTAAATGGGGGCTTCCTCTAGGGTCGTAAAACTTGTTTCAACTTCAATAATAATCCATAAAAATAAATGACTCAATAGAGACCCGGGTGGACGGATAAATTTGGAGGCTTTAAGAAAGCAGAGAACAGAAGGGGCAAATAGAGAGCCCGTTGGAGCAAAAAAAACAAAATTTAGCCATCTGGGATTGGTGCCTGTTCAGAGGGCTGATTCCATTGGAGTTGGCCGTGTTTCTTTACTTACCCGAAATTTTTTTAAAGGAATTTTACGTGTATGGAGTATTAAATGGTGTCTATTTAGAAAACATTTTTAAGGATGAGTGTAACTTTACGCGATGAATCTATCGAGCATAATTAGTCTATACTGGTTTACTACAGTAATGCTACAGTAACCATTCTCTAATGTTGAGAGGCCTGACTTTATTTAATACCCGGTCAAACGGGGCGGGCCTTGCTCTCGCGCCACCACGGCACTGAACGATTCCCATTCGGCCATTCCCAATCCAAACGGTACGGCTAAAACCCTTGTACTAAGGAATCCCGACTCTCCCAGCCGCCGTCCTCTCGGCTTTCTCAGTTCCTCGAGCGGCGCCGCCGCTCCCTGCAGGCGATGTCGGCGGACTCCCCGGCGATACGGAAGCTGGGAAGGCTCTTCCGGATCACCGAGGTACACCTCTGGTAAGCCCTCTGCCCGATTCTCAGCATAGGGTTTTCCGGGAGAGGCCCCATCTTCTCAAAACGACTCGCTCGCTGCAGGGACGATTCGTATGCAGTCGGAGCCAGCGATGGCCAGAAGCACTGGCGCTCGGCGGAGGCTGCTCCCGCGGTACGGTCCTCGCTCCGCTCTCCCCTTGGCTGTAGCTCGCTTTAAGCTCTCTCAGTTTGGGGAGGCCTCTGCTTCCACTGGTACTATCTGAATAACTTCGTGGAGCTACTAATCTGTTGGAATCTGAATTATATATAGTAATAAGGCCCGTCACATAATTTTAAGCTTGCTTAATATTCTAGTTAGCACTAGGAAGTAGTTTTTTTTTGGTTGTGGTGCATGCTTTGCGCCCAAATAGCGGACAGTGCAAAACTTTTTGGTCACATGCTCTTGAAATATAGGTCTGTTATGACAAAATAGCCGGGGATAGTCCACCACAACAAATAGCCTGCACTGCATCCATAATATAGGACCAGTAAGTGCAAAACTATTTCTCCTAATTTGACCAGGAAATAAACCTGAACCTAGATTCAGTTTGGTCAGGCTAGAACCATAATAACATCTCTCAAGTGACTGCTCTTGAAGTACTATTTTCTTGAAAGCAGATCGTTGACATGGAAACTTGCTACATCACACTACCTTCTACTTCTAGCAGTTTGTGTTACCGAACAAATATTGAGAAATTAAGTTGTATCTTTCCAAATTATGGATTTATTGGTGATTGGTGAACTACGCTACACCACACTCCTCTTTTTGATTCTGATATACCAGTTTATGGTTGACCAAACAGATATTGGTTTTCTTTACGCTTCAATCTCCTTTGAGAGGACAATCTGTGAAATTGTGAACCAGATCATATTTGAACTAACAGCATTGTCTTATTCGAAGTTTCGAACACTTTAAAAAGTTTTTAAGTGATTTCAAAATCACTGTCCTACGAGAAATTTATTTTGTTGTGAACAAGGCAATACATTTAGTTCCTTGGCAGACTATGTCAAGTTTGTTACTTCTATTATGTGCCCCCCAAATTCCTATGACTCTTATTATGCTTTTCAGGACTTCCATGCAGACAAACCACACAGTAAAGCGTCCAAAGACACTGACGAAGGTTAGATGCAGTTTTCTTGTATTCTAGTAACTTCGTTTGTCACAATTTTGATATAGAGGGTATTACAATATCTGTTACTTTTTGTGGAAAAGACCCATTAGACAAAAAAAAATCATGTCATCTGAAGAGTCTTGAAAATCGGAATCTTGACATGCATCCATAATATTAGCTTCCAGACCACTGTGTCTTTTCGTTGGGTTAAGTGAGGCTTCTTTTTAGGGGCCTCCGCAACTTTGTTTATTATTGAATCAATAGGTTTTGTTAGTTGCCTGATGTGGGATGGACTGCAGATCTATAATATACGTTTCTGACTTCACTGGCACTGGTGAAAAAAAAGGAGACGTACTGTTATGAACAAGCAACCACCAGGATCAAATCTTTGACCAAAAGTCACAAAATACCTTTAGTACCATTAAAGGGCTGTCCCCTCATGGTCTATTAGTGCTAGTAAGGTACTTGGAGGAGGTCGTAGGCGTAGCTCCCCATACAACAGGGTGGGGCAACTGCCCCAGCTACAGGCTGCAGTGAATCCCCCCTGCACCCCTCTACTCCATGGCAAAAATGCTGGAGGTTGAAGAAATGAAGCAGCAGCAGTAAGCAGGCCATATTGGGCCGGCGGATGAGAGGTCCAAGTACACAGCCCATTTAATTTTTAGGCCCAATAGCGCACGCCGCCAGGACCTAGCAGTGCCAGTCCGGCCTCACGTGCCAGCACCGGCCGTCCGGCAGCCGCACCGCCGATCGCCGGCCTGGGCCTAAGCCTGGGCGCCTGAATCATGGAGGATCAGGACGAATCTACGGCTGTGGCTAGAGAGCAGGGGACTGCGCCTGATTCTTGCTGGTTGAGTCTGCCCCACCTAAAATTCTGGGCGAGCTACGCCACTGGAGGAGGTGTGGACTGATGTTAAGGTTGTGGATCATACACCAAGTTCCCAGGGTCGATGCAACTAAGGAACACTGTTTTCTACTTTCAAAGGTTTCGACAAGGCTGGGACGAGAATGTTCGTTCGTTCCTGGAATGGGGACAAAGTTCCCTGGATCTGGAATTCGGTATGGTTCCATGTTCCTGGTTACATAATGTGGATCAAATGGGAGGCCAATCACCATGGAATCACTGTAGGGAGGGAAAGCCGGTGTTGAAAAATTGAGTATTTGTATAATCCTTGGTTCTTAAAGTCATTATTGCAGCATATGTTATAACTCCCATGTTGCCAACACATAATGTTTGGAACAAAAAAGTATGTTATTTCTCCTTTGCCCTTTTACATAAACTGATTTCTCACTATGTACTTTATGGTGTTTCTGTTTATCTATAGGCCATTTGCTTGTTGAAGATTTGGAATTGGCCAACCTCATGGGTTCTTTAGGGCTTCCTGTTTCATTCAGCACAAGTAAAGTGGTCAGTGCTCACGTACTGCAACACAAAGTACAGTTTCCTTTCTGGTTAATCTGTTTCTTAATTCGTTTATGCATTACAGAACAAGAACATACGCAACAAGGGAAAGAAAAAAGGAAGACAAACACCATGTGAAGCAGGAAACACTCAAATCGATGTTGCTGTGAGGATATGCACCAATACTGAAGATAGAGAGAGTGATGACCAATTGATGGCCGTTTTGGAGCACACAAACTCGTGCAATTCATCTGGGACTGCTGTTGGTTACAACGAATCCTGCCATGATAATGACAAGATGCTCAAGAAAGGCAGACTTTGTGTAGAAGAACAAGAAGAGTCTGGCTGTAGCACCATCTACTCTGCTGAAAATGCCCCTGGCTATGAAGCTGAAAATCAATGTGAACTTGGGACTTGTGAGCCTCCTGATAACGGCAACACAGCAAAAGCAGAATATCCTATTCAAGAAAAACAAGCTGCTGACAGTGTGTTGCTAGAGTCTGAGGAGGTGTCGAGGAATGACTCTGTTGATGGTGAATCTGCTCGTCCCTGCATCAGCATTTATCAGGAGGAAAGATTGTCTGCAAGGGAAGATCAAATATCTACGGAAACTCTTACGGTACCCCATGATAATAGTGATGTTAGCCAAGAAGCTTGTCTCAGTTTGGCAGAACTATCTTCTGTTGATGAGCATGCTGACAGTTCTGCCAGCAACTTTTGCTATGAATATGGTGATTGGAGGGTTGTCTGGGACCCATTCTACAGTCGATATTACTTTTACAACATCCAGACACAAGAGTCCACATGGCATCCACCTGAAGGATTGGAGGATTTTGCATCATATTGTAGCAGTGATGCAACTAAAGAGCCGGTCGAACTGGGATCTCAGTATCCAAGCATAGCAGTTCAAGAAAACAGTAAGAACCCTACAATTTGTGGATAACCGCTTTCAGTCTTGTACTTTGTAGTTAATATTATGAATAGTTATACGTATTATGATAAAACGTTCTAGAATATGTAACACTTGAGAACATGTGGCAATAGAAAGCAAACATTTGATAAGGTAGTGGAATCCATTACATGTGATAATGTGTTGGACTTTTCAATGTCTAGTATAACACTTCTTTGGGTGTGATTTCTGGCCTACCCCAAGTTTTTTGGACTATAGGCTGTGTTGCTGCTGCTGTTTAAGTGATTCGTGCATTTTTTTTAATCTCATCATCACAGATCAGGCTGGCGACGGCAGGCATCTGAATGCACAGGAACTAGATCATTGCAACGAATTACACTATTTATCTAAGATTCTTCCTGATGAAGAGCCAATAAATCATAGGTAGACGAGATCATAATACTAAACAATGTTTGCCAAGTTATTGTCATACTTCTTTTTTTGTTAATATCTGCTCATCTATGCAGTATGATAACTACCACTCACGAAGGGCAACACACTGAGAATAAACACAATGATTCAACGACTGATGTGTTAGAGATGAACCATGAAGTTGCTAGCACCAAAAAGAAAAAGAGAGTAAGGAGATCTCAGTCGTGTAAGACAATAATATTCAGCATCTGCTTTCTAGGAGTTTGTTCCTGTTACAATTTTAGGTTCTACTTTTACACAATGGTTTCTAGGTTCTTTGCATAAATGCAACTTTGTGTTGACTCCTAAGGATTGCCTATTTTTTGTCTAGTTAACTAGGTCTTCTAGAAAATTAGCTTGGTAGCTATGGCTTGGTGAGACTTCAGTAATATTTTTATTTCCTATGTTCCTTTCTTGTGCTCTTTCTAGATCTTTGTGAATAACCACTTTAATTGTTCTACAGATCATTCATGCCAAGACATGGCAGGAAACATCTCCAATGATATCATCAAGTACTGGACTCAGCGGTATTCACTTTTCTCTCTTTTTGATAGTGGTATAAAGATGGATGAAGAAGGGTGGTTTTCAGTCACGCCAGAGCCAATTGCAAAGCATCATGCAACTCGTGTTGGTGCTGGGATAATGATTGATTGTTTCACAGGAGTTGGAGGGAATGCCATCCAGTTTGCCACAAAGTGCGTTCCTGTTATCTTATCAAGTCTTATGATGGTGAACAATATAATTAACTTGAACACTTCCTATTGCATAGGAATATCTTTTTTGCCACTTGATTATATGTCACGGATATCTTCATAGTTTTGCCGGTACTTAATATGTTTTTTTTGGAAGAATATACTATTACTTAACATGGAGGTGCTATTATGGATATTTTGTGCATGATCATCATGCCAATCAAATAGAACTAACCTTATTTGTTTGCACAGTGTAGCTAAAGGTGGATTTTCTTTTACGCTATCAATGCTTCTTTTGCATTAATAAAATTATATTCTCCCACATTAACGATATCAAATCCTTTTTCCAGGTGCAAGCATGTTATTGCAGTTGATATTGATCCACAAAAGATTGATTGCGCGCATCATAATGCATCCATTTATGGAGTAAATGGCCACATAGATTTTATTGTAGGTGATTTTATCAATATAGCTCCTCATCTGAAGGTAATGTATTATTTCTTGAAATTGTGTCTTATATCACCTTCATAGCTGTGTCTTCCAACGGGGAGGAAAGATTGAAGATCTTCTGGTTCATTATTGTACTATAATTGGTTATGTTACTTAAGCAACTGTTTTCTGCAGGGAGAAACCGCTTTCATGTCGCCTCCTTGGGGTGGACCTGACTATGCCAAAGTTGATGTTTATGATATGAAAGGCATGCTTAAGCCTTGTGATGGGTTAGTTCCTTGTTTCTAGTATGAAGAGAGTAGTCTCTTTCCACTTTTGCTGTACATATGTTTAACTTATTTTTTCTTTGATGGACTTGTATCATTGGTGAACTTTTCAGGTACACTCTTTTTAAACTTGGTACTATGATGGCGTCAAGGGTGGTGATGTTTCTTCCTCGCAACGTCGACCTAAACCAATTGGCTGACATGTCATTGTCAGTCCATCCTCCGTGGGAGGTTGAGGTAAGTCCATTTGTGCTGTTTTTGTGCCAAACTGACTTTTTCCAAAACATTTCATAATGGTCTCACTCTCTGCAGGTCGAGAAGAACTTCCTCAATGGGAAGCTGAAAGCCATAACAGCATACTTCGAAGAGCAGGATGGTTGAGGAGTGCAGTGGCACTGACGATACAAACCCTTTTTGTTGACTTGTGAGCAACTCAGAAGGACCTTGAGTATGATGTAGTAGGAAATGAGAAATGGTCTGATACATGTCTCTGGTCCGTACAAATCATACGTAGGTAACAAGATCCCAAATTCAACCCCAAATTCCACTATGTAAAAAGAAGATTTCCATCACATCAAAATGTCGGCACATGTATGGAGTACTAAATGTAGATGGAATCAAAAACTAATTACATAGTTTTGTTGTACTTTGCGAGACGAACATTTTGAGCCTAATTAATCAATGTTTGGATAATTTTTCACAAATACAAACGAAATGCTGCAGTCCTCCAACGATTGGAAACTCCCAAATTGAGATCTAAACAAGGCCGTAGTTTGTCTTGCCAAACCGTGTAATTCGTCTCTGATACATGAGGTGTAATTTGCCTTACCGTGTTTGTATCGCCAATGTGATAGTGTTTACACGGTTAAGAAGGAAGCGGCCTGAAATTACGATTAGGTAGGTAGCTGCTTGACACAGTTTGCTGCCTCACAGGCTTTTCCTCATATTATCTTTGCTTTATCTTTTAGATTATGTATTTTCAGTAAAATGCATGAGCCCAGAACTTGTATTTCCGTGTAGATCTGCCTACTTCATATCTATATGGCATCCGTATCACCAATTTTTCCAAACTAATGTTGTCGGTACATGGTTCAAAAAGTTAACTTTCAGCCCACATTACTTAATTGGTCAAGATTCTATTTTATTTAATTTGAGAAGTTACAATGTTGTTATATTTATTTTTAAACGCACTATCTATCTCGGGAGTACAGGACAAGATGCTTGTCCGTGACAATCATTTAACGTAGTATAATCTGAGTTATTTCGCGGGGTCGAACCTACGAATGTAATTAACTAGAGTTCTCTCGAGGCTTAGGATACTATGCAATCATACGTATACTGAGGCGCTACGTAGAGATATATGTAAAATAGGAGAATTATAAAATTTTTGGAAATGAATAGAGATGCAAATATCTCATTTCATTGTGTTTTTGTGTGATTTATTTATTTATTTATTTGTATACAATTGTATACTTACACGCCCGCATAGTATTTCTCTTGCGAAAACAGTGACATAATTACTCCCAGTAGCACATGCTAAAAACAACATCAGTGGAGAAGTAGAATAGGGTTATAGTGACATCGTGCTATGTCTTTAATAAAAAAAAATCAAAGCTAAGAGAAGACCTGCGTGACCCTCGAACCCCTGCTCCACCCTTACACAGCGTCATCGTTGTCCTATGAGATAACCAACAACCTGAGCCGGGCCTTAGACTTTGCTTTGGCGTAGTGGTAAATGAGGAGATTTTTTTAACCCCAGCCTGAAATTCGCTCCCACATGGGGAGTCGAACCCAGGACCTGAGGAGTGCTACTGAAACCATCTAACCAATCCAGCTAGACGCCCTTTCGCATACTCCATCCGTCCCAAAATAAGTGTTCATATATCATTCAAATTTTGTTCCACAAAGAGTGTTCATTTAGCTTTTAGAGATGCACATATTAATACAAAAGTGCATAGAGAAACGCATAGAGCCAATCAAATAGTTAATTAATGCTACTTTTATAGTTTCAATGAGGGGTAACATGGTCATTTGCCATGACTACTAATTTGTCTTAATTTTTCCAAGTGAACACTTATTTTGGGACGGAGGGAATATGTCTTTAATGATGTACAATAGTTTTCTAAAGGAGTATACAAAAGATAATTATGTTAATTTAAAGTGAACTCCTTGATAAATAAATGTAACACAAAGATAAAAAAACTCCTTGAAAATTTGTTTCCTTTGTAACTAACACCTAAATATCCCTTCATAGAATGAGGTGGACTTTCCTTACAAAACCACATGGAAAAAATATCCAATTCTAAACTTGTGCTTTGGGATATCGACAAACAGAGAAGTAAAATAAGATTGTGGGAATAGTAGATGCCGCAATTGGTTCAATGTTCTAAAGATTAAAGCTTGTAAGGCATGGCATGTGACTATTATTGGTGAAAGATCACCTAGGTACTTTTGGAGATGTAGTAAAGCAAGGCAAGGTGACGCCACATACACAACCACATCCCTTGCTTTAGGAAAAATTCAACATAAGGAATAGAAGACAGATGGGCTTGTCCAATAGATCAATCTGGTCAACCAGCCCAGCCCATCTCAACCTTCCATACTCCGCATCTGGCGTTCAATAAACCTAGCCCAAGTAGGCAAGTATCCAACACCACTGTATATAGTGTTCTCTTCCTCCTCTAGGCATTTCCCTGCGCCACCACCATTGATTCTCTTCTTTAGAGATTTGGATCACCCCACCTCCATTTGGCTCCCAATTCCTCCACTATCCTCTCCAAGTTCCCATTCCACATACAACAATATGACCGAGTTGATAGATTTGGATGTAAGTGGATTTGAATTGTTGAAGGGTAAGTTATAGTAGGCTAAAGCTCTTTCCCCCCTAGATTTTTGGTAAAGGAGGAAGGAGAAGGAAGAGCTGCAAGGAGGGAGTTGAGAGGAGGAGATGGAGAAGGAGAGGTGGAATAAGGTAGTTGTGAAGGAGGAGAATATGGATGAGGAATATAGGAAGAGTAAGAAAGATAAACAAGAGAAGACCGAGCAAGAAGACAAGCAGAAGGAGAATGATGGACATAGAAAAAAGGGAGAGAAGCGTAGAAAGGTGGAAGAGAAAAGCAAGTAGAAAGTGGATGAGGAAAAGCAAAGGGACCAGGAGGAGATTAAAAAAGAGGAAGAAAAGAATCAAGAGAAAGGCAAGAAGAGGAAGGAGTTGTTGAAGAAGAAAGAGAAAAAAGTTGTTCAAGAAAAAAGTAAGGAGGGTGTGAAGGACAAGCACATCTTACCTCAGTTCTTCAAGACAATATTTCCCAAAAGGCTCATTGAAAAATTGGTATGTTTCTTGATTATCTCATGGAAAAAATGGAAATTTTCTTGGCTGCTCCTTTTTTTACCTAAGAATGTCTTGCTTGTGTCATCCCTTATTTGGTTTTTGTTGTTTATCATAAAACTAGGAGTTGAATTATGAAATATTAAGAGACATAGTCACTGTTATACTTTCCTAATCAAATAAGTAATTCTTTGATATCAAACCTTACTAGTGATTGTGATTTTGTTAAGATACTAGTGATTGCGATTTTGTTAAGATAGACCCTTCCATGTAATTGTGGATAAGAGAAGTTAGGAAGTTGATGATGTATTCACAAATGACATCTGAGATATATTGCACTTAGCCCTTTTTTATTAGACGATCCATTTTGTGATTCCTTTCTAATTTCTTCCATGATGTTTTTTCTTTCTTTTTGACTGAGATGACCATTGGAGTATGTTTCTATTGGGAAAAAAATCTTCACCTTGTGGTAGTGTACAATACACTACTTTTACACATCTTAGCTAAGTGGAATGGACATGAAAATTCTTATGTTTATAAATATTAATCTATTTCATTGATTAGTATGTACTATATTTCAAACATAAACCTGTACATAAAAATATGATAATTGTATAATGTGTAAAATGCTGACTATTTAATTACTATTTTATTAGCAAGAAAATTTATCGTTGCATACTACATGCAACTCCTATGCTTGTTTTATAGTAAATTTCTTCGTGACTAGTGTGCTAAACCATGTCCTTGTCATTACAAATATGTTTTTAAGAAGTAGATAAATTTTTCATTGTACATATTTTTGTGTACTTGATCAAAACTAGCATCATTGAGTAGTTTACTATTTTTGTTAGAATGACACCTAGATGAAGCAACTATGGTCATCTTTCGGATGCATGGCATTTAAAATTATGTCTTGCTTTTCATTTGTGCCCTTTTAATTTGGAAAAAATTGTCTGAGGACACTAAAAGGTTTGTGGCTTGGTCTCAAAGGCCTTCACCATTAAATTTTGCCCAGATGACACCAAAAGAATATGTGTTTTTGTCTACATGCTACCTTGGAGACTAAATCATATTTTACAAGTTTTTTATCTAAGATACCCTCTAGACAAAATATAATAATGTGTTAAATTGATGAGTGTGGTGTCCTAAGAATCAAATCACATTATTTAGTGTCTTTTAGACAAGTTCCATTAGTTTCCTAGTGGTTTAACCAATTAAGTAAGATAACATACTGGTGATTGATACCTATCTTCTAGACTCTATCACATATCAATAGTAGAATCTGCTTATATATGGAAAACTAGTTATCTTACTGTACTAATAAGTCCTACCATATTTAGCATTTTTATATCTTAGTTCTCAGAATTCATGCATTCACTCTACACTATTTAAACATTCTTGTCCATTGATTTTTGTAGAGAATACTCGAAGAATTCAATAAATTCCTAAGGAATGAGTCTCTTGGAGTCATTTCCCTAAAAGGCCCAAGTGGGAATACATGGCACACAAAGTTAGTTCTAACCTCCGAAGGATTCTACTTCACACATGGATGGAATGAATTTATCATTGATCATGACATCAATATTGGTGACATTTTAGTATTCAATTATGATGGGCACTCACAATTTTTCAATTAGGATCTTCGATTTAACAACTTGTGAGAAGGAGACAACATTTCTTGTTCGTCCTTGCAATAATGTGATTGAAGAAGGTGAACGGGGGTTAATGGTCACTGATATAACTGACACTTCATAGTGTTCTCATGAGGTTTACAAGAGACACAATACAATGGGAGGTTTACAAGAAGATGTTGATGCCGTGAGAAATTATGCAGCAAACAACTCAGAATATAAGGATCAAGGTGAGGCTATGGATGTATGGGGCACTTTGCAACATGGTGAAAGGGAAAACATGGACAAAGACACGCATCACACATCTGATGCATTTGTTGGCCCAAGATGGTCTGAAAAGATTAGAAAATTTGATGATATCATAAAAGAATGTGATTCCATTCAAAGGGCAAAGGATAAATTTTCTAGAGCTTCATTTGATAATAGGAGGAAAGGTAAACAATTAGTAACCTTATTTATTATGACTTTGGCAAAAGAAAAGAACCTATCATTTGTCCGTGGCAAAACTACGTAGTATACTTTTATGAGTGATAACATGAAGGTGTATTTGTTTCCATGTGTTATTTAGTACTTACTATTTCATAGTACCCATTCCATAAATTCATAGCATTCAAAATTTTAGTATCAATGTAATTGCTAGAAGATTCTGTATTCGAGATTTCATACTCCAATTAACATACATAGCATATCATTTTGTTTAATGTTGTTTCACCTAGTAAAAATATATATTCTTGATATTTTCATGTCTTTTTGTCAAGCTAACTTATGCATCACATCCATGATTGTTTTTGTTGAATAGATTCCAGAAGAAGTAAATCACGGAAGTCAATCAAAGTTCTCTCTTGTGATAAATCTATGAAGGATGTGCCTCGAAAGGATAAAGGTAACTTTTCATAAATAATTTTTATTTGTTTCTATTATGTTTGTATAGGAAAATGGGACATAATATTCTATTATAAGAGTAGAGAGACCATCAACACATTAGTGAAGTTTGGTGTTGCTACAAGCTAAGAACATCACAAGAAGTAATGAAGCTTGGTGCCGCCAACTTATTCAATTTGCATGGAAGCATTGATTTTTAGGCTACACTAGTTCAATTTGTCTTACATTGAATACCATTTTGTTTCCCATGGATTTTTTTTTGTGGATGCTAATAGGACAAAGTCGTATGTTTAGCTCAAGTGTCACTACTTGTGTCCTCTATGCCTCTAGACTTTATGTGTACGCCATTGGTTAGTGGCACACACACAAATTATATTTGTGGGGTAGTGGTACGTACACTGATACAAGTGTTGTACACATATACTCGCTCATCTCAAACTACAAGTCACTATGGGTTTTCTAAGAAAGATTAGTTTTCTAAAAATTTTACCCCACTGCTAATTATTGTTGTGGTTTGGTGCGTGCACAAAAAAACTATTGTTTTTCTGTGGAAAGAAAGTAATATTACGACCCGACTAGTTGTCCACAATCTACAATGATTGTTTTGTGGGACAAAATTTAAATCATAGAATGACTTGATTTTTGGGACGGAGGTGGAGGGGGGGGGTGTAAGTAGCAAATTGGTGATGGCATGATGAGGGCAAAGTTTTGAATCTGATTCTAGTGGCATGTGCATGTTTATTATTTTTACACTATCTTAACTCTTTGGTTGATTTTCTTATTCACTTTAACAGGATCTCTCAGATGAATTGTGCGAAAGTACCTCCAAATCTCAGCAAGAATGTGACAGTTGGGATCCCCAAGGAAATCCATTGGAGATTAACTATGTCTATGATGAGTAGGGATCTAGTGATGCCTCTCTAGTAGATCGCAATGCAATTGCTATGGAAAATAATATAGAGTCATTCCCCTAAATGATGCCTTCTCTGAATAATGTTTTGTTTATTGAACTGCTACATTATACTAGATTTATTTGTTTGACATAAATTGGCATGGCATTTATGCTCTTAACTATGCAACTAGTTAATCTAGATGATATATCAATTTTCTATGTTTTGGTTTTGAGCACACTCTGAAACCAAACAAGCAGGAACACTAGTAGAAAAACGTTTATTAGTCCCTGTTGCGAAGGGCTTTTAGTCCTGGTTTCACAACCCTAAAGGTCGAGTTCCCAAAAATAATAAAAATTAGTCTTACATATTGAATACCATTTTGTTTCCCATGGATTTTTTTTTTGTGGATGTCGTTGGATGTTTGGCTCAACTGTCACTTCTTTTGTCCTTCACACCAATGGTCTCTTATTATTTTCCTCTCTTTGATCCAAAGCAACCTCTAATGGCCCTCAAGAGGCGAGGCCACATATGATGCAAATGATTTCTATAAAAATAGGGGGTAATCTTTTGCAAAGTAGGGGTGAGTATACGTGCCTGTGAGCATGCATATGTGTTACTCGTGTTTCAAAAAAAGTTCAACACAATAAGAGGCGTACGAAAAAAACATGGTTCCAATGCTCTCATTATGGATGAAAAACCATGGTTTCAATGCTCTCACTATGGATGAAAAAATTCAACGCAATGAAGGCGTATAAAAAAACCATGGTTTCAATGCTCTCACTATGGATGAAAAAAATTCAACGCAATGAAGGCGTATAAAAAAACCATGGTTTCAAAATTGAGGAAATTTCTTATTTGACCCAAAAACAAATGTCGATTCCTTTTTTTGCCCTAAAATTTTTTTCTTCTTTATTTGACACTAACTTCTAATTTTCATTCCGTAATTGACATTTTCATCACCTAAGTCAGTTAAATCAGGCGAAATAACCTTCAAAATTAATGGAACTTTTTCTAATGATATATCATATGGATATGAACATATTTTATTTAAAAGGACACATGTGCCTTTATGATTTTAAAATTAAAATTCACTAAATTATACTATCTTCGTAACAAATATGAATTGTATGGCACAAAAATACTTTCAAAAATTATGAAAAATAACTACTATTCACCATATGTAATGTGGTAGTTTATAAAATTATTTTCCATTATAGTTTCTTATAGAATTGGGAAGAACATGATATTTTAGAAATTTTAGATAGAACTCATAATTATCTATTTAACATATGATGGAAAATAATTTTATACGCTAGTGTATCAAATGTGACAAATATTAGTTATTTTTATTAATTTTTTGAAAGTATTTTAGTGCCATAAAATTCAGAATAGTTTTAAAAATTGTCTAGTTTGGTGAATGTTAAGTTAAAACTATAAAGGTGCATTTATTATTTTGAATAACATATGTTCTTGTCTATTTTTTATATTGTTAGAAAAAATTTGATGAATTTTGGAGGTGATCTGGAGGATGTTTTGTCCGACTTAACCTTTAACTTTTGAAAGTGACGAAAATGTCAAATAAGAAATGGAGTTAAAAATAACGAAAAATTTTTAGGACCAAGAAAGAAACCGAATTTTATTTTAGTACTACATCCGTTCCAAATTTTTATTCGTTGTTGACTTTTTTCTATGACATTTGACCATTCGTCTTATTTAAAATTTTTGTCCAAATATACATACCAATAAGTTATACTTGAAGTATATACAATGATAAAGCAAGTCATATACTCCCTCCGTTTTCTTATTAATGACGTTCGGACAAGATAGATTAGTTCATTCCTATTTCAATCCATGGTCGGAAACGTCAACAATTGAAGAACGGAGGTAGTATAAAATAAATGATACTTGTGAAATTTTTTGAATAATACGAATGGTCAAACGTTAAACGAAAAAGTCAAGACATATGGTCAAACGGTAAACGAAAAAGTCATAATTCGGAACGGAGGTAATATCAAATAAGGAATTTAGTCTTCAAAATTTCAATGCTTATTATTGTCTAATCTCCTCTCGGTACCATTCGGCAATAAACATGGTCTGGGAAACGGCCTGGATCAGATCGAGCACACGTGGACGGTGGTCTCGAGCGTCGCCTCGATTCCGGGGCTGGCCGTCGAGTCGTCGACACGCCTCTGACTCTCGAACCACGAGAGATCAAGCGGATTTGGATCAGTAGATCTCACTCCGCCGGCGCTTTCCTTGCGTTCAACTCCTCGCTCCGGCGAAACCCCGGTCCAACGCGCGCGAGGCCGGGATTCCGCCGCCGCCGCCGCCGCTGGCCACCTGCCCCGCAAGCGGAGGTGTGAGAGTGGGGTGAGGCGGAGATGCAGAGCGCCACGCGGCTGACGCTGCTGCTGTGCGCGGCGTGGGCGGCCACGGTGCTCTACGGCGAGATGGGCGCCTACTGGGCCTCCTACCTCGCATGCTCGTGGCCGTCGCCGTCCTCCTCCCCGCCGGTGAGTACGTGGCGCCGCTGATTACGGCGCGGTGCGGGGTTCTAGCTGTGGGGTTTCTTAGGATTTCGAATTGTTGGTCTGGATCCAAAATTAGCACCGCGTCGGTTAAGCCAGGGTTTCGTAGGAGTTGCTCATCCTTTGCTTAGGCACACAGTTCAATCGCCCAGACAGAAAATAAAAGTTATCTGGTATACTGTCCTGAATGAATTCTAACGTATTGAGCCTGTGCAGCAACACAATTTTGAGCAGGGTGTTCAATTTTTTTAGTCATTGCTCGTCAGTGTTTTGTTAAGCTTTGTCGTAAATCATGCTAGGGTTCTGCAGTGAAACCGCATAAGTAATTTTCCTTTTATCACTAATCCTGAATACTAATTCATTGGACACATACTAGTAAGATAGGCTGGGGATTATGATTTTAATTTTGTCATTAAGTAATTATTTTTGCATGAAATCTTTGTTATGTCATGACCGTATTACTTCCTTAAAACTAAATTTCAGTCGACCAGCAAGTAAGAATTTTGCACAATGCCACTGTTGTCTTACAATCATATTTCTCCCTCGAACTTTTCTTGGACAGAATAACCATGTGAAGGTTGCTGTTGTTGCTGATCCACAGGTGAGTACCCCAGCTACTATTTTTTTCCTGCAATTGTGCCATTAACTCAGTAATAGTACACACAAATTGTTTGAGTGTGTGTTGCTTTACTTCTGAAAAGTTTTTCCTTTGCAGCTTATGGACAGCACCTCCCTTGGTCTTCCCTCAAGCTCAATTGCTCTCCAAGCTGCTGAGTTTTACACAGATTTGAACATGAGAAGGTCCTTTCAGTCTGCCATACTGCCATTCAAACCTGATGTGGTCTTATTTCTTGGTGATCACTTTGATGGAGGCCCATATATGTCAGATGAAGAGTAAGGCACGGATACTGAATTCTAGTTCACCTTTTATTTGTTCAACGGTTCAGGAAGTTCACTTTTCAACATTACGTTTAATACTAAGCTGTACTATAAAGTTTGGAACTATTGTGCATGCTTGAAAAGATGATGCTACAATTTTAAGTGATTTAACTGGAGTATGTAGTGCTTAAAATCAATTGTATTGCATAATGCAACACATCACCTATTTGACTCTTACCAGCAATTAGATGTGTTGTTAACTTCCTACACACAGTTCACATGTGTAGGCAGTATTTATGTAACATCTTTGTTATGCATTGGAAAACCCAAAGCACTAATGACCATGGTTACTGATATATCATGAGGTTAGCAATTTGACTCGGATTTGTATATATGAATAACATGCCATTATCTTCATGGGAGGAACCATTCTATCCTATGGCAACGATAGAGCCAGTCAGGAAAAATGATCATAAAAACATTTATTGTCATGTAGCAGTACTGATGGTGCATTCTGCTTTTTAGCAGCCTTGCTTCTCATCCATGAATAAACCCTAGAAATTTTGCATATTTCTTGTCTCCATCCTTAGTTTGCTTTCCCCCATTCTCATTTGACAATTGCTCAGAGTTCCCTGAATTATTTTTTCGTGTGATATAATGCTTCCTCCATGTAATGACCTTGTTGATACTTCATATTCTTTTTGTTTTTTTGTTAAATGTTTTTCATTAGTTTTAAGCAGTGATATACAGTTTGTTACTTCGAGCATATTCCATCCCAGAATGATCAAATTGTTCTACATTTCGCTTTGTAATTTTTCCCTAATCTGTATTCCAAACCTTTCAGGTGGCAGGAATCATTGTTTCGATTTAAGCATATATTCAGCTTGAATGAACAGAGAACAAAGCCACATATCCCAATCTACTACCTTTCCGGAAATCATGATATTGGTTACTCAGCATTTTTCTCTGTTCATCATGAGGTGATTAGCTATAGTTGTGTTTTTATTCCCTGAGCTATCCATTTGCTACTTGCTTAAATCTCATGTTACTATTTTTTTGGAAGGTATATTAGCAGGCATAGCAACCTTGGTTGGAATCCCCATTTGCACAGATTTTAAACCATCTTAAATGGCTGGGGGTTTACAGCCCCTGTGGTCGTTTATTAGCAGGCATACACCTCTGTACAAAACTAGGCTACCTTTGTCATTTAGATTCAGTAATTTCTTCTCATCTAGGGACCAACATCCTTCGGACTTGGTCCCTGTTTCTCAAACTCTGGGTGACATCCCTTACATGAATTTGTACTTCTCACCAAGGACAGCAGATTCACAACTGAAGTTTGCAACGTGTTGTGAGCCTAGAGTAATGCTTTGTTAATTGCTGCAAATAGTGCCTCTTTTTTTTAATAGTTGCGAACAGCTGTAACATCCTACTCCACCATGTCCCTATTTTTTCTCTTAGCTGATCAGTCCTTCATGGCTTTGCTATATTACTTATCGAGGCATTTTGGATATTTAACAATGTTCTCATTATAATCTGAAGTTTAACCATTTCTCAAGTTCGAGTTAACTGACCATAATTGGAATCATGTAGACCTTAACAAAATTAGTGCACAAATCCACAGTGGGGGCTTCCCCCGCTGTATAGCTTTCAAAAAAATTAGTGCACAAATGTATCCACTTAAAGTCTAGCTATGATTGTAGCATTTCTGTAATTATGTAGAGTCCACGAGAAGACAGATATTTACATACATTTATTTTTTTCACGTAGGTGCTCAGTCGGTATGAAAAAGAATTTGGATCAAGAAACTACCAATTTACTGCTGGGAAGGTGGACTTTGTTGTCATTGATGCTCAAACACTTGATGGTATGTTTCTTTGCCTGGTGCCTATGATTACAGCATTAAGTAAATCCGCACAACTAGTACAAATTCATGCTTTAGAATCTATATGTGGTTTATTTCCTCATGACTAATGATCCCAAGTTGTTCACTGTTTCCCTCTGATGAATCTAGTTTCTACAGATAACAAACTGTTACTACTTTGTTAGCAGGAGCTAAAAAGAGCAAAGAAAGGTCCTCCTCTTGGGAGTTCATTAAAAGTCTATCTCCAGGTATGGTATTATACATATGATACACACTAGCTACACTTTCTATTTCTTGTCCTTCTTGACTATTGTTTATTTCTCTTTAAGGTAACACATCGAACCCGAAGGTTCTACTAACACATATTCCACTCTACCGACCTGACAACACTCCTTGTGGCCCACATCGTTCTTCACCTGTCATAAATCAGGTATGCTCTTGTCACCACTAAATGTGCTTATTCTGTGCTATTAAAAGAAAATCCTAGAATATTCCCCTTTTGGCCACAAGGTTTACATTTTATCCTACACATTTTCCAAAATAAAATGTTTTTTCAATATTTAGCACAATTGCTCCAGATTTTGTTTATAAAATTATGCAAGTTATGACATAAGGAATTCAATTAACCACATGATCATTCTTCTGATAGTTTTTGTTCTAATGCAGAGGGTATCCTATGCTGCCTTAGACCAAGGAATCACGTATGTCCTGGCTCACACTCTACTGTTTTATTACTTTCAAGTTCTACTAATGTTGTATGTACAAATGATCGCTGCTTTGACTTGGAAAACTATGATTGCTGCTTTCACTTGGAAAATTTTGATGCATTTTCTGTAAAATTACTTCTGGTCCTACCAGTTCAAAAACCACTATTGATTTTCAGAACTTGTTCAGTTGTTCCAATGTTGGCAAAGCCATAATGATTGACATAAGACTACCTTTTTGTTGCAGCTACCAGAATTATCTAACTAAAGAGACTTCTGACCTTTTGCTAAGCTTATTGAAACCGGTAAGCTTCTTTTGCTGTCGAAGAGAGTTATATTAACTTATCAATATCCTTGTTAATCCTGCTATAGGTCCTTGTGCTCTCAGGCCATGACCATGACCAATGCACAGTCACCCACACCACTCCTTTTGGGCCAGTAACAGAGGTAAAAGAATTGAATTCCAGCTTCTGATACCACATGTTCCAATGTTTTGTTTCTAATGGAGTTTTTAATGTCACAGCATACGCTGGGGACAATAAGTTGGCAGCAAGGAAATCTCTATCCATCTTTTATGCTTCTATCAGCTGGGCCCAAGCTGTCACAGAATTCAACTGATCTGAAACATGAGGTCATGACGAACCTTTGTTTTCTGCCTAAGCAAACCCATATTTATATCTGGTAATAATGGTTATAACACGCCTTCTGCTTTTTTCTATCTATTTGATGTCCGATTTACAATGGAACTATATTTATATTTTGTTGTTTGTACAGGTATATCTGCCAGTTCGTAGTAACCATCCTTCTGCTAGTCCTTTGGCCAACCAATGGTCTCAGCTCTCTTCCGTACGTGAACACATTTGTAGGGTTCATGAGGTCAGTGGGTGCCGAACTGCTTTCAAGAACCAAGGAAAAAGATGACGAGGAAGATGGTGAATATGAAATGGTTTTTGATGCGGAAGGCTCCATGCACCTCGTCAAAAAGGCTGTGGCAAAGGCCCCAAGTGCTAGCTCAGACTCCAGAGCTCTAGGGCGGTATGTGTTTCGTGGATGATGCTTATAGATACTTTTTTACAACTGAACCATTCTTTCCTTTAATTGTATGATTTTCTCAATGGTCATTGCAGTGGAAATGTGGTTGCAAGGGCAGCAGCAGGAAAACACCAATTGGAGCCCGATTCATCTATTCGTGTCGAGATGGGTTCCGAGATGACATCAGAAGATGGAGCGAAGTTGGCCCGCCCTAGCAAATCGAAAGTAAGGAAAGTGCTCCAACGGCTGTTCCGCGTCATTCAGTCTGTAGTTATTATTGCCGCGCTGAATGCCCCCCTGTACATGATGCTTCTGTTCAAGGACTGGATTGACCATTGAAGTATGTCAGAGCCTAGTTCTTTCAGTAATTCGGTAGATTGATATATAGAGAGAAAGTGCACATGCAGAAACTAATTTCGTTTTTGCTGAGGCGTCAAATAATATATCCATTTAATCTGAGCAATCATGTTGTTTACTACTACAGTATTACGTACTTTTGAGTGGTAAACCTGTCGTAGTTCTCTGATGGTAAGGATTCCTGGATTAGCTTCACATGGATCATTGCCTGAAAGACCGCAATTATTCACTTCGGAGTAGGAATTAATTTGTAGCCACACTTAATAATGCGGGGAACGTGGTGTGCCAAGGATGAATTGAATATATCAAACAACCATCATGAAATGCAAAAGTCAGACGACGCCCTTTCACTGTATGGAAACAGAGATACTGATTTACATTACCCTAAATCTACACTACCTTAATCCAATGTGGTAAATGTGAAAAAAAGACATTGAAGCGTATTAGGGCAGTCCCAACCCTCCAACTAGGATGATTTTCATACATTAAATGGGGTGACACATAGGACTATTGGCTTATGTGGCACTACATTAAATAGAAGAGGGGGACTATTGGCTTATGTGGCGCTACATTAAATAGAAGAGAGGGGGAAAAGAGCAAGACACTGGGTCTCAAGACCCAGTTTCTACACGAGAACCTATGCACAGGACACTACTAAGTTTGGGTTGGGAGATGATAGTGTCTTCATTATAGATAAAAAAATAAATACCATCGGTGGAGAGGAGAGATAATGAATTTATTGAGGGCTCACACTAAGAAATCATGGGTTGGAGAACACAATGTCTAAAGTAGTATCTTGCTAACATGGCATCATGAACACTACCTGTGGACATCATAGGTTGGGATTGCCCTTAGTGCTATGTAATTCAAATTAGTACAGAAGTGAGGTAAATTATGGAGGACAAACAGAGTATAGCCTAAAGCCTATGCTGTTGTGTTAGAGGTAAGCTATCTAGTTACTCTGCTTCTCCATCTCCCGTATTCTGCTTCGTACATCGTCCTCCCTCCGCGCCATCTCCTCGATCTCCTCGGCGGTGAACGGCAGCGGCAGCGCGCATGGCTCGTGCTCCGCGACGTACCTCTCCCTCGACTCCATCATGAACTCGCGAGCGCGGCCGCCGGCGGGGCACGCCACGGCCTCGGGGCAGAGCTCCACGGCCTTCTCCGGCACGGTGGGCTCGTACCGGAGCAGGCGCGCGTACTCGGTGAGCACGTGCAGCATGTACTCGTAGACGACGTCCATGGCGAGCTCCCGCCTCGCGAAGCCGCTGCCCTCGCCTCCCATCCGCGCCGCCCGCTCCGGGTGCGCGTTGCCCCAGTCCACGGCGAGCTTGATGGCCGCGCACTTGCGCGCGGCGTCGACGGGCCAGTAGTGCCTGCCGGCGACGAGCCCCCGCGAGAAGAAGTCCCGGTAGCGCGTGTCCACCGCCAGCACCGGCGAGTCGCACGCCAGGATGTACTTCTCGCTCACCGACCACGCCCTCCCCTCCACGTACACCTTGTACCTATACGTGCACTGCCCCGCCAGGCCGGAGCCCTTGAAGCCGGCGCGCGCCGCGGCGGCCCAGTCCTGCCGGAACAGCCGCGCGTTCCAGTCGGCGGTGGAGTTGCAGCGGAGGAGGTCGGCGCGGCCGGCGGACACGTCGGGGTTGCCCTTCCAGTACGCGTAGGGCTCGCGCTCCGGCCATGGCACGCGGCGGCTCTCGCGCGCGACGTCGGCCAGGAGCGGCGCCCAGGGGCGGATGTTCACCTCGGGCCAGCCCCAGAAGGACCAGTCCGGGAAGAGCACGTCCAGCGTGGCGTCGTCCTTGCAGTAGCGGAACAGCGGCGGCGCGTCCGACCGGCGGCGGGGGAAGTCGGCGGCGCGCACCACGGGCATGTCGCCGCAGTTGAACATGAGGTCGAGGTCGGGGACGCGGCCGGGGTAGCGGGCCAGCAGCTGCGCGATGCCCCACTGCGTGAACACGTCCCGCGTCTGGAACGGCCGCCGGAGCGTCTCCACGTACGCGCGCCCGCCCACCACCAGCAGCCGGAAGTGGGCGAGGTCGCGGCCGCGCTCCACCGCCTCGCGCGTGATCCCGGTCTCCCGCCACGGCGACAGGTCCGAGTGGATGTGCCGGAAGTAGCCCGGGCACGACGGCGGCGGCGGTGCGGAGGACGACGGCGATGCTGATGCGCCTGCGCGGCGGCATGTCGGCGACGTGTCATTGCCGCAGCTGAAGGGTATGGGCACCGCAGATGAGCGGCCGCGGTGAGGACGCCGTCCATGCCTGACACTGCTGCTGCCGCTGCCTACAAGAAACGACTGCACGCATGCATGCACGGCACAGTGAATTGCCCAGCTTTATACATTTATAGAAACAATCATCACCGAGTTGCTAGTCTTACGCACAGCGGCGTCGAGTTGGGTCCACCAGCCGGTGCCGGTGCCGACGAGCGCGAACAAGGCGAGGCCGGCGAGGACAAGGCCGAGGCCGATGGCGCCCCTCGTCGGCGCTAGCATCCACGGCATATTAGCTGCTGCTGAGGGTGCTGTTGGCTGTGGCTGCAATCCCGTGGTATGCAGAGTGCGGCGGCCGCGCTCCACCGCCGCCGTAGGACAAGCGACGTCGTCGTCGTCATCCTCATCATCGCAGCACGCCGGCGGTGGCACATGCTCGCTCGGAGCCTCCGGCGCTGACGGTGGCGGCGGCGCCCCCTCTTCCTCGTCATTCCGCGGCGGCGCAGCCGCTGGAAAGAACCAGCTGCTCATCGATCGCCCGACGACCAATAAGCTCCGCACGAACTAATTAATGCACACCAATCACGACCATTGACCTGAACCACGAGTATAGATATGTAGGAAAGAGCCCAGGAGTACATTACTGACTGTGTCACGGCGTCAAAAAAATCAAATAAACTCTAAAAATATTCCAAACTGATGGTTGACCAAGAGGCGTACGTTGACGAAGCTCTGCATGTGTCACTCTCGGATGAGGGAGATAGGGTAGAGAATGGGTTAAATTAAGTCTTCAATTTGAAATGGACAGTCGTGCGGAGCATTCCTGTGCTACTAGGTAGCTACTAGTCCAGCCAGTTGCTGCGTGCTGGCACAGCACTTGTATTATCGTATCTGTATCACCTAAATAAGTAGCTAAACATGTGGGCAACCCGCGCATCTGATTTCATATACTCCATCCGATTTAAAATACATGTTGTTTAGGATGTCAATATGGTCTACAAAGTGAATATCGATTATTTCTGTAAAAATATGACAATTGAAAGAATGGTAATAATATATTTTGAAAGTTATACTTTTTTCTATATCGATGGTCAAAGTTAGAAAAAAGTTTGACCCACACATATCTCTATATACTGAAAATTCAAAAAATTTCACGTTGTCAAACCGTCAACATCGTTTTGCAAAAAAAACCCTAATATATTTTTAAAATCAACCCATGGTCTTTTGGTAACGTTTCATCTAATCAACCCGCAAGACTTCGTCTCTTCTCGCCGTCCCGCAACACCACGCACCCATTCGTCTTCTCATGTCACTTGCAACGCTATTGTCGACTGTTCCGAGCACGACGTTCACGACGTGCAAATGTGAAACCTGCGGCGTCCATGGCTCGGCAAGTCTTTGCTCACAATGTCCCATTCACACATAGCACACATACAGACACGGCGGTGGAGGACAGCAAGCGCCGCGGGAAGGGGACGGCGAGCACCGCGGTGAAGAGGACGGCGGCGGAGTACGGCGAGCGCGCGACGGAGGGGATGGCGGCGGAGGACGCCGCGCGCTGCAGAGGGGACGACGGCGCGCGTGGCGAAGGGGGCGGCGGCGGAGGACGGCGAACAGTGTGAGACGGTGAGAAAGATGCGGTCGTACCTGCTGAAGAAATACATAGGAAGGTAAATTTCTATACAAAGTGAATACAGATGGGAAATGAGACATCAACGGTGGTGACGAGCGTGCCTCAACGGCCGTGATAAGAAACGCGCCGCGACGGTACGCTGGCAGGCATTTTCGCTGCGCCTGCAACCTGAATCGCCCCCATGCATTACGAACAGCAAAACCCCAACCTCCTCGTTTCTCTTTTGCAACCGACAAAGAGTGCAGCTACGCGATGGATGATCTGCTGCACTCACATCAACAAATTTTGTTTCTTTCAGACCACAACGACGCGCACGCCCACAGAATTGTAGCCAAAGCAATTATTGCAGAGTGGCGTTTCCTTTTTTAACTTTTTGGCATATATAGGCGTTTGCCTTTTGTTTTTCTCTTCGTTTTGGTTTTGCATACGCTATCTGGATAGTTCTCTATCAAAGGTACACGATACAACATCTAACGTTTGTAATGCATGAATTTCATAGGAAGAGGCGGATATGACTGCAGGAATCTTATGGAATTCACGGTTCTAACCGAGCTGAAGTTTTTGTTAGAGAAACAATAATGTTGAAATCCAACAGGCCAGAGCAGTAGAGCACCCTTTGCGTTATGCCGTGGTCCAGCAAGAACCTTCGCCCGGGCTCTTGCTGAGCACTGAGCGGTAGTGGACCTTTATAGGTCAGACCAGGCAAGGAAATTCCATGGGCTGATTGAAGCCCAACTCAAATACTCCTAGCCCAGTATAGACTAGAGCAGAGGACAGGGAGCACGACGTTTTCATTTGCAGCCTATGCGGGGCCATCGTTGGGCGATCGCGCTAGCTACGCTTGCGCCGGCCCTTTGGCAACATCGGCAGTACTCTCGAAGCAACCACGCCAACATCTGCAGCATCCTGCATTCTGACTCTGATCTCTTGAGCGATCAAATCCTGATTTTTGCTCTAGATTGAATAGTGACTCATTTGGAGATATATTGCTGGAATTTTTGTTGCTAGTGAACGATTTATTCTAGTTTTATAACGAGACAATAACTTATATTATATCTCTATTTTCTTAGTGTATGGATATTTATATGTGTCCATTTTAGCATAAAAATATCGTGTTTATCAACTATACTTATGTACTAGTGATCGGTAAACTTGCCATGGGTTGCTATGTTTCGCCCAGACTCCAAAAAATTTCTGGGTCTGTCACTGGTGGTCAGCGCCACTTGCCACTTTGCCGGTGTGCAAGCGCTGCACAACCACGCGAGCAGCCAAAGCCAACCTCCGTTTCTCCTAACCTCCACTCCACTCTCCAAAAGTCATGTGTTTCTCTTCTCCCTAAGTTTCCACCATTTCTAGTTTCTACTCAATTCATCAATTGAGTTACTGAAATTTCAGACTTGCAATTGGGATGCTAAAACCAATATCCAATTTTTCCCATAAAAAGCTTTCACTTGACTTTTGAAATTTTCCCATATACAAAGATGAAAGATCCATCTGATTTTGGCTAAATAACGAATATTTCTGAAGCAATTAAGGGCCATAGTTTGGACTTTTTTTAACAGTTATGAAAACAGAAGAGAATATATCAAGAATGGATATGCTAAGCCTCTAGAGGTGCAGACTGTTTTGTTTTGAAATTTGGCCAAAGCTTGACTGATTTTTTTTTGGGAACAACTTGACTGAATTTTGAAGTTATGCATGAATGCTGGCTGGCATATATGGTCATTTTACTGGTCCCTACAGGCCAGTTTTACTGGTTTTTGGCCAATTTTGGCCGAAATCCTAAACACTGGCACATGCATGGGAGAACCTCCAAAAATGGTAAAAAGAATCCTATCCAAAATTCATTGATGTTGTCGTGATATGTTCATGAAGCTACAAATCCAAAATTCATGCTGAACATTTCGGTTTTGGATTTTACAAAAGTTTTACAGTATTTTTTGAGGCGACGGGAGAGCATAAAGCCGCGGATACTCTAGAGATGTTCTCTCTTCTTCTTTTTTTTTGGCGAATCTCTAGAGATGTTCTCATAGGAGCATATTTGTAACTATGGCTTTGCAATTTGATTCGGTGAGGCCGGGGTCGATCTTCAGATTCCATCGCTGCCACTTGGTCCAGACTACTCCATTATACCACTTGGAGAAACTATCATGGTGTGGTACGGCACCCTGGAGCGCCGCCGTCATATGGAGCTCGTACCACTTGCTTGATCGATCCTGATGAGCCCATCTCTGCTTGGACTGGGAGCATAAATTGTTTGCACTGACAGAATACAAGTTGATCGAAGAGGTCATATGCAACATCAGTGTTACGTTATTCAGTAGCCCCACTTGCCTGTTGTTTTTACGGTCAAATGCAGCAGCGCGACATACGACGCGAGCACAGGCCCTGGATGCCTGGATCGATCTGTAGTGTGTACTGTGTAGTGTCCTCCCCTCTCTCTTCTTTTTTTTCTTTTTTCTTTTGATGAGACGACTGCCTGCTTGGAATTGGATCTATCCTCGTTTGTTACTCACCATCATTATCTGTCAGTCACCACCATTAGAGGTTAGATTTCAGCTCCGTTCCTCCACTTTTCCCAGGGCAGGGAGGGCATCCTCAATCATGTGCAGGAGTGTGACATCCCCATGTGATGACCCTTTAATTTGCTCACCATAATCAAGTAATTAATCAGCCCTCCCATTAAAGAAGTAATGGATTTATTCAAGCTGAGTCATGGACCGTTTTAGACATCTAATGTGTTCTGCGCAACGCAACCTACATGTAAAACAACGTACAATTCTGTGATGACTGCATCTTTTAAGACAAATCAAGCTACTTGTATGTCAGCTTTAATTTACATGGCGTATCTAGCTAAATACTCAGAATTGCTCCTCATCATCCGACGTGTTGGACAGCAGAGCAGTTTCACTGATGTGTTGCAGAAAGATACTTTCAGTCTCACAGCTGGGTCAGTATCGCTTTCACTTTGATTCAAGGATCGTGGGCCCTGGGTGGGCAGTTTAGTTTAGTGGAACACCACCAAACTCTTCAGGGAGGGTATCACCAGATCTGCTAATCATCATCATCATCACTCCCCCCCATCACTCACACTGCTATTGCTAATACGGAACTAAATACCTTTTCTCACCGGCCGATCCCGCTAACCCCCCTGCGTTCCAACGTGAGAACCCAACGCCACGTCAGCAGAACACGCGGGGCCCGCGCGGGTACGCCTGCGGGTATGCGGAAAAAACCCGGTGCTCGCGAAGAAGCGACCCGATACGTGGGCCCCGCCAAGATCCGGGCCCGCTCACCTGGCGTACGGCCCGGGCCCACCCCGAAGCACCCAGGCAGCTTCGTGCTCGTGCTCGTGCCATGCCCCGTCGCGTCGCGCATTTCTTCTTCTTCCTCCTCCTCATCGCCTACTCGCCCCAGCGCATTTCTCCGTGACCGGAAGATTCGATCACCAATCCGAACACTCGGGTCCGAATCCCGACCCGATCGCGCTCCTCCTCTTCTCCCAGTATTTGGCCTCCCGAGCCTGATCGATCCGGCCGCCTTCACCCAGTGCTCGCGCCCCTTCGTTCTTGGAAGAGGACGGAGCCCGGCCGGCTCTGCATTGCCGCGGATCCGCCGGCGCGGTCCTCTGATTCGGGCCGCGGCTCGCAGATGATGGGGGCGGAGAAGCCGGCGCTCGTGTTCCCGGCTCACGAGGAGGCGGACGAGCTCGAGCTGTCGTCGCCGGCGGGCCCGCCGGCGCCGCCGCCCCGGAAGATGCACTCGCTGGACTTCGAGCACATCGGCTCGCTCGCCGCCGTGGCCGAGTCGCTCTCGCCCGGGAGCAAGTGGCGGAGGGCGCTCACCAGCGTGCGCGTCGTCATCTTCCAGGCCAAGATCAACGTGCTCCTCCCCTTCGGCCCGCTCGCCATCATGCTCCACTACCTCTCCGGGAAGCACGTAAGAGCCCCGCACCCTGTTTCCGAATCTTGCCAGATGCTTTCGGCGGCGCCTTATTGAGTCTGTACTGTCGAGTTTCTGTTCTTCATCTGCATTTAAGTTGCAGTACTGATAAGCTGACACTTCTCCTTTTCCGTTTGCTTCCGTCAAATGCTTCACAGCAAGGATGGGTTTTCCTTTTCAGTCTAATCGGCATTACCCCGTTGGCAGAGAGATTAGGATACGCAACTGAGTAAGTGTCGCCAAGATGGTGACTTTAGTTCCCAGTTACTTGTGCTAATTATTAGGATCCCCTGAGCTAGATTTTATATGTCCTAATTGATAGATGTTGCTTTGTGTTGTGCAGGCAACTTGCTTGCTACACTGGCCCAACAGGTATGTTCTTTGGTCCATGTGCTATTTCCAGCGCAAAGCCATCTTGGCTTTACCTTCTGCTTAGTAAAGATAAAACTCCTTTTTTCTCTAATTGCAGTTGGGGGGCTCCTGAATGCTACATTTGGAAATGCAACGGAAATGATTATATCAATCTACGCTCTGAAAAATGGCATGATCCGTGTCGTCCAGCAGTCACTGCTGGGCTCAATATTGTCAAATATGCTCCTCGTTCTTGGCTGTGCTTTCTTTGCTGGTGGTCTTGTCCATTCTGACAGGGACCAGGTTTTCAATAAGGCAATCTTCTGAAAAATCTGGTTTTCCTAAATATTTATCTGTTATAGAGTTACAGTATATGTTTATTCTGTCTGTTAACTTGTATTTATCATTGCAGGCATCAGCCGTTGTAAACTCTGGACTACTATTGATGGCTGTCTTAGGCCTAATGTTCCCAGCAGTGCTTCACTTCACACATTCAGAAGCGCAGTATGGAAAATCTGAAGTAGCTCTTTCAAGGTTTAGTAGCTGCATCATGCTTGTGGCCTATGCTAGCTATCTATTTTTTCAACTAAAGAGCCACCGCAGTATGTACAGCCCCATTGGTGACGTAAGTAGCTTAACACTAAATTTCTGCTAACATTGCAAACTGAATGACAAGAAATACATGCACAGGGTTACAGATTCATTAACTGCACGAAATGACCTAGGATCACTTCTCTCTTGAACCAAATGATTATAATATGTGGAGCTTTGTTAGAAGTCTGGATCAGGTGGTGTAGATAAGGTGTAAAGCAGGGCGCAAGATAAATGTAATGCAGTTAACAAGAAAGAAGAACAAGATATTTGGTTGTCCTGATTTTTCTTGTGGTGCAATCGTTTGCATAATGCAATCATCAGGAACCTTTTAGTTTAAGCTTTATCTAGGGCATGTATAACTATCTCCTAGAAAGAGAGAAAATCAAATATAAAGATGATCATTTCATATATTTCAGTACATTTTTTGTCATGTGCGCACCTAAAAAATTCGAATTCCTACTTGCCTCATTAGGAAGAAGAAGGCATTGAGGATGAGGAGGATGAAAAGGAGATAACCCAATGGGAGGCCATCTGCTGGCTTTTTATTTTGACTATTTGGATCTCGGTACTCTCAGGGTACCTGGTAGATGCCATTCAGGTACTGAGGAGCTCGCTGACAAATACATTCATCTGTACTTCATTTTGTCCTCTCTCCCTCCTTTTCTTACTCCTCTTGGCTTCTTCAACGTGTGGTAACAGGGTGCATCTGAATCATTAAACTTGCCAGTAGCCTTTATTAGTGTTATCCTGCTTCCTATAGTGGGGAATGCTGCTGAACATGCGAGCGCCATTATGTTTGCCATGAAAAACAAATTGGTAAGTGTTGCTGCTTTCTTTATGCCTTTTGCAATTTTGACAATGTTTTCTTCTTCTTTAGTCTCATTTCCTCATAACGACAGGACATTACGTTGGGAGTTGCAATAGGGTCATCAACACAGATCTCCATGTTTGTGGTAAGAATACTTAGTGAGCCAGATAAATCCACCCTGCTGTGGTTTTGTAAATTTCGTCATTAGCCAAATCTTGTTTCAATCAGTAGATGTCATCATAATTTAATGATTGCTTCTGGTGTTCTTTTTTCATGATATGCAGATTCCATTCTGTGTCGTAATTGGTTGGATGATGGGGCAAGAAATGGACTTGAATTTTCAGCTGTTTGAGACAGCAACTCTATTTATAACAGTACTGGTGGTGGCATTCATGCTACAGGTCTGCTTCAGAACAAACCAACATCCTTTGTGTTTTCCATTTTTAGTTCTAATCTTTTTAATTTCATTATATATGTTTTTCAGGAGGGCACATCAAATTATTTTAAAGGACTTATGCTCATCTTATGCTACCTCATAGTTGGGGCAAGCTTCTTCGTCCATGTGGATCCTGATGCAAGTAAGTATCCTTATTTTATTGAGTTCTTAGATGCAGAAGACCAAATTGGATCAGGATGGTTGCTGAATCACAAGAACTTAACCATTTGAAATAAATAAAATAGTCAGACTATTGGTTTATTTCCTTGCCGTAAAGGAACATAACTGTGGAAGTTAATTACCCCGTTTGTAGCTGACATGTATTATATGAGGTCGCTGTTGATAGACACAACCTTTTAAAATTTGCATTCTTTTCTATAAGTTTTGCTGTCTGCAACACAAATTCAACACACTGAACTAAGAGAAACCTTCGACCACAACTGATAGACATTGTCTACAAAACAAAATGCTTAATTTCAAGGTGTCCTACCTCTAGATTATATATGTTTTGCAATTTTTTTTAGAGTTTTAGGGCCAAAGCCCCAGTCTTACTTTGACGAAAGACCGTTTACAGCCCAGGTTCACCGAACGTTGAGATAACAGAAAAGACACAGCGACCATAGAGTGCCCAGCACCAAAACTATCCTATTACATTTTAAGATCAACAGTCTTATATGTTTTGCATTCGTCTGCGTCTCCTAATGATTCACCTTGGTTTGCCTGAGCAGATGAGAACTGACATACATACAACATACCTGTGAACTGAACGGAAAAGCTACGACTTACTGCAGAATTAGCAAATAGCATTTCTTTGAGTAGACGAAGAACTGCCAGAGTCTGAATTTGGGAGCAACTTGGGGGCAGAATACCGGACCAAGGGTTTAACTTGGGGATCAAGATTGCAAGGAGCTGATGCAGCTTTTTTAGGATAGCAACAGCATCGCCCTTCAAGGAACTGTAACTTTATGTCGTAGTTACAAAAATTACCATCGCATTTCTTCAAGCTACATGTTTCACAAGTTACCTATGTTGTAATATTACCATTGTTACCACGATACTCAACCTGTGGGGGTATTTGGAAGGTGGTTGATCTGATCGAGGAGCTTGCAAAGTGTACAGTTGCGGGCCATGGTATTCCATGATAGTATACTAGTATGATACAGTTGTTGGGCCGGTCCTGGCCAGTCACATTGCACCTCCTGGCCGAAGAATTTCTCGCAAGAAAGAAAAACGTCAAGAAGCGAAACATTTTTTTCTTAAAAAGATCACAAACAAATCATCTCCTTTCATTTCACAAGATGACGGGCACACACAAACTTGAAAGGCATGTCTATGAATAAGATCACCGAAAACGCTTGGTTGTGCATAAATCTTGGACAAAGAATTTGGCTGTGCATAAGTCAATAAGGTTGCTTGTAGTAGAACCTGTTCACTTGGGTCCAAGACGACTATGGTGACTTATCCGCCGATCCGATCTCTCATAGATGTTTACAGAGATAGAGGTATTTACAGAGATAGAGTTTGCATGCTTGTATTTGCAAGGGTGAGTTTGCGTTTGTACCGTCTTTCTGAAAAAAATCCTTGGACAAAGAATTAGAATCGGATGGGTGTATGATTATGAGCGTGCTTGTTGCTAGCTGCAGCTAGCCACGTTAAGCTGCGGTGCCACCCAACTTTGTGGGCCTTGTGGTGTAAAAGATCGACGACGAAGCTGCGGTGAGTTCTGGCGAGAAAAACAACCATGAACCTAGACACTAAAAACTAGCGACTACGGCGGCTAGCCATACGTAGTAGGGGCTGGTTTAGTGTGGGATATCATTGACAATAACAACGGCGCGGGCAGTAACGATGGCTTTTCGGCTTCATGGCTTTTGTCCACGGTGATGAACTGATGATGGTGTGCATTTTGGTGATCGGTTGGCAGTGGTGTGGTGTGTGGAGTGGCGAGCAACCAATCAAAGCAACATCAGTGTTTTAATTTGAACGACATGTTCTCTGCTTGGAACCAGGGTCTACTGGTTTTGATACAGGGCTGCCAGCATGCGAGTTCAACTTTGACTTGTCAGAGAGAGAGATTCAAAGATTGGATTGTGCAAGTATTTACTGTTTTAAGCATGTGTATTCATGCATATAGTATAGTTGCAAAAGTATCAAATACTGAAATGATAGTTTTGCGTGTACTCAATTAAAAGATGCTTAAACTTGATTTTTTAGAATGAGGAAAAAAATCCGGCCTCAACATCCAGTTTGTGAATGTCTACAGCCAAGGAGTACAAGCCCAGTTCAAAGGCCTTTAAACCCAACACAGCAAAAAGCCTAACATAAGACTAAGACCCAAGAAGGCCAGGTGCTTAGCACAAAACTACGATTACTGGTCTCATCACAACAGGACTGGACACAAAATAGGAAAGCCAGCTGACTAAAACTGAAGTCTGTTCCTGGCCATCCATCCAAATTTGTTGTAAACCTCCATGGCAACAACTTCCAGCTTGTGACTGCCTGCTTTCAGAAGTAAGCCCTCTTCCTCTTTAGATAGTAGAGACCACGTTCTGATCCAGTAAGCTGCTCTGAAGATCACCTGCAGCGAGACATTAGTTATCGGTTTATCAAAAACTACATCATTCCTACTTATCCAAACAGCCCAACAGAGAGCAGCAGCTCCAATCAAGATTAACTTCCTCAGCTTAGAATGGGATGAAAGTAACCAGCTACCAAACATGTCTCTACAGCTCCTAGGGGTTCTAAAGCCATAAGCAACTTAAACAATACTCCAAAAAGTATGTGTCCTAGGGCAATCAAAAAACAGGTGTTGAATAGTCTCATTCTCATTACAGAAACAACACTTAGTGCTCCCCTTCCATTTCCTCTTGCTGAGGTTGTCTTTTGTCAATGTCACTCCTTTCCTTAGATACCAAAGAAAAATTTTTATTTTGAGGGGGACTTTGATATTCCAGAGCGCACAACTTGTCCTACTTCCTTTGTTTTTCATTATGTCCATGTACATTGATTTAACTGAGAAAGATTAGTTTTTACTAAGGTTCCATAAGAACAAGTCATCCTGATCATTCAGAGACACCAAAACTACCATACCAACAAGGTGCAACCAATTTCTCAGCTTTTGCCCAGACAAAGCTCTTCTAAAAGAGACATTCAGGGGCGTATAACCCAACACCCTTGCAACTGAAACATGTTTTTCCCTAACTATCTAATATAGATCAGGAAATGTCTTGCACAATGGCTCTCCACCTAACCAGCAATCCTCCCAAAATCTAGTCTGTTTCCCATTATGGATTTGTAAACAACCTCTTGTTAGGAAAAGATGTTTTATTTGTGACGAACCGGATTCCCAACGACGAGAATCCGACTCCCTGTACCCCCGAGATAGTCCCAGGAATAGCAGCTATCTCGTACAGAACTCATCTCAGTCGAATATCACATCCATACAACGATAAAAGATTCATTACATGACATTTATAAAACATAGCGTCTGGTACAAGCCCTCTAGGTTAAATTGACAATAAGAAACATCTGCGTAGCGGTAGCTAGAACATCAGGGTCCTCTCCTCCACAGGCATCCTTGAGCGTAGCGCACACCCTTCAGTCGTACCACCCGTCCTGGTTGAACTCGTGGTCGGGGTCTTCACCTGAGAACCCAAAGTCTGTCCCCAAGGAAATGGGACAGGTCCACGTCACCAACCATAATATGATGCAAGCTTTAAAGTGGCCTATTCTAAAGTATAGGAATAATCAAGGTTTAAGCCAGGGTTTTTCTTATGCAAGCAGCAGCAATAACCCAATTTCATCTCACCTCCATCTCCTTCTCTCACACGCACTTCCACTCCCAAATCCACCCGTCATCCTCACATTTTCCCATCGGGCTCGTCCTGCCACAGCAGGTTCCCGCAAACATCTTACACCAACACCTTTCTCTCTCTAGTCGACTCGGTGAGCTCCCTCCCCACCTTGTCTCAACAGCATCAGCTGGACCAATCTCTCATATCCCGAATCAAAGGATGAGGTAAGAAAGCAATTTCCCAAACTAGCCGGGGCTTCTCAGAAATGGGTCGTCCGTAACCGTGGACACGGCTATACGTATAGTTTACACTCTGCAGAGGTGGCACTCCAGGAATTCATCCAGGCTGCAAGGCTAGTCCGCAACCAACCTGAGACACAGCCCACAGCAAAGACCCTAAACAGTAACGGCGCCAATCCTGTCTCCCTGGGCTCGGGAAACATCCGATCTAACATCTGCCCCAGGGATGTGAAACCTTCCCACCGGGGCCAGTCGGGGGCCGTGGTAAATCAGGGAGATTACGCCGCAACGAATCCCCCTACACATATCAAGCTCGATTCTCCTACAGTCTCGGCGCCGCACTAGAGTAGGCTTGCTGGAACCCTCCCCATATTGGGTAGATGGTGAGCACGGTATTCCCAAGTCTAAAGTGGGGGCACGACTCGGTCCTTAATTGTTGGTAAAGCGAGTATCTGCGTCACAAGCGATCCGCCGCAACGGTCCGCAATCGGCACCCATAACAGGTATTGCCGCCCAAACTCCTCAGGTACTCCCCGAGTACCAATATCCAAGAACCATGTACCCGCAACAGGTACTCCGTAGGGACCGCCCGAGTGCAGCCCCTCAGCACCTCGATCAACGATCGAGTTGTTATTACTCGCTTACACCGCCTAGCTGCACTACTCCTCCCATACCACCCACAACTCATGCCAAGAAGATCAAATCACATCCATCCCAACACATGCATAGCATAGCATATTTATAAAGTGAGTAGTAGGTAGCAAGGTAACAGGATAATAACTATGGCAGTGCAGGTTTATCTTGCGAGTAAAGTAAAGCGCTAGCATACTAGTTGCATGTCTAATAGGTATTTCAGAGAATGGTCGGGCGTGAACCTGAGAAAAGGTCTTCGTCCTCGTCAAAGCAGTTGTTGTAGTGGTCCGGCTCCTCCTGACTCTCCGGAGCTCCTAGGGTTGCGTAAAAATAAAATAAGACGCGATTACTAGCAAGGAAACACCAAAACAGCGATAAAAGAAGACCCAAATAACACCAAACTCTACACTAACGCGTAGATCATGTTTTTAGAAAAATATAGAAACTGGTTTCATATTTTTCTGAGCTACGGTTGATTTATTATTAATTTTACAAGTTTAAATCATTTTCTAAAAATATTAAATAATTTCTGAAAAAGAAAAACAGACAAATAATTAGCCCGCTGACGTCAGCAGTGGGGTCCGCCTAGGATGACGTCAGCAGTGGGCCCTGTTGACGTCAGCGTTGACCAGTCAACGGTCAGCCCTGGTCAGTGGGCCCCATGTGTCAGTGACTCGCAAAGTATGACATGTGGGCCCCATACGTCAGCGCAGTTAAAAGAAAAAGAAAAAGATTAAACGATGGCCGGGCTGGAACTGGGCCGAAAGGTGAACGGGCCGGAAGAGTTCAAGGGTGCAAACGAGACTTAATCGCGGACTTTAGGCCCACGAAGGGGGTGCTACTGGTGCTGCTCTGGTGGACTAGGACCACCGTGAACCGTGAGTGCGGTTCACGTGAGCCGGGTGTATGGGATCAGGTGTGGCCGACTCGGGATCTTCTGTGCATGGCTGTGTGGCGACTTGGTGTGGTTGTGCGTGTGGCCTCGCCACGGCGCGACGCGACGCGCGCGCGGCGCGCACTGGAGCACGCCGGCGGGGACGGTCGACGGCGGAACTCGCCGGAGATGGCTCGGCTCGGGCCTAGGACAGCCGGAATAGCTCGGTTAGGGCTTGGTGGTCACGAACAGCGAGAAAAAGGCCACAACTTGGCTTCGGCTTGGGCTCCCGACGCGAGCGGCGGCGGCACGGCCATGGTACCCCGGCGGCCGGCGACGCACGGGCAGAAGCAGCCCGGGAACGGCTCAGCTTGGCTGGGTTTCGAACGCGCGACACCAACGCGTGCTGGTGCGCGACGTCGCGGGCGCTGCGAGGTGCGCGTGCGCGGGCACGTGGTCACCCACGGCCGCGACACGGCCTCGGCGTTCGCGCGCGGTGAGCGGAGCTCGGCCGCGACGGCCTTGGCTGCGAGCAAAAGGCGACGGCGGCTGCGGGTGCGATAGCGGCTCGGGTTCCTGCACAAGATGACGGCCACGACTCGAAGGTCGGGTACCAGGGGGCTAGCAAGCGGCGGCGGCGGCGCTCGGCCGGTGACAGGGGAGAAAAAGGGGAAGGCACGGCGGCGCTCACCTAGGGGTCACGTAGACGTACGCTGCAGCTCGAGGTAGACTCGTTGTGGCTCGGCGAAGCTCGTGCTCCTCCTCCCGTCCCAAGTCCGGCTCCTCGTCGGCGACTCCGCGGGCGGCGGCGCTCCGGGCTTTGGCGGCGACGTCGTGGAGATGCTCCGGCTCCTCTTCCCTTCCTCCTCTCCTCCACTGGTCCTCCTCTTCCCTCTCCTCTCACGAATTGGGTTGGATTGAACCCCAAAGGGGCGGCGCGGCTTGGGGAGGAAGAAGGCCGGCGGCGGGTTTTAAAGGGAAAAGCGCTAGGGTTTCGCGACACGAACGGCGAGATGGAGTTGCCAGGCGGCTGCGGACATGCGGCGCGTATCGGACGAGCCACGCGGGGACGATGGGATCGACTGGGTGGTTGGAGCTCACGGGCGCTCGCGCGCGAGAGAGAGAGAGCGGCGCGGGGAAGACGACGAGAGGTGAGGGAGAAAGCTGACAGGTGGGGCCCGCCTGTCAGTGGGAGAGGAAGGCGACGCGGAGGCGACGCGGTGAGGGAAAGGCCGGGCCGCTACTGGGCCGAAAGGCCGAGAGGGCCGGTTGGTTCGCTGGCTCGGGGGAAAGGAATTCGAGGGGGTTTCCTGGACTTGGCTCGGTGATTCAGCCCACGAGCGGTTAGAAAGGTTTTGAATTAGATTAAATAGTTAGAGTTTGAATTCAAATCTAGAATTTGAATTCAAACCAACCAAAAATCCAAATAAATCCAAATAACTCCAAATCACACTATTTCATCCTTAACACTTCAAATTAATTTTAAATTTTCAAATTTAAATTGCTTAAGAATTTAGGGAGCAATTAGAATAAATTTTAAATTATTGGTTTGCATGCACAACAATTCACCAAAAATTTTCAAATTCACATTTTTGCACTCAACAAATCCTAGGGGTATTTTTAGGGTTGTTACAGTCTCCCCCCTCACAAGAATCTCGTCCCCGAGATTTGTGATTACCTATGGTTTAAACAAGTGGGGGTATTTCTCTTTTAGTACTGACTCCTTCTCCCAAGTAGCTTCTCTTTCTGAGTGATTGCTCCACAGCACTTTGCAAAATGGAATAGCTGTGCTTCTGGTCTCTTTGACTGCTCTGTCTAGTATCTTCTCCAGGTACTCCAGATACTCCAAGGTGTCTTGTAGGTCTAGCGCTTCTGTTTTGATCTCATGTTCTGGCACTCTTAGACACTTCCTTAGCTGAGATACATGGAACACTGGGTGCACTCCCGCTAGTTCCTCTGGTAGGTCTAGCTTGTAGGCTAGCTTTCCTATCCTCTCCAGTATCTGATATGGTCCAACAAAACGGGGTGCTAGCTTCCCTTTCACTTGGAACCTCTTATGCCCCCTGAGGGGTGACACTTTTAGGTAGATGAAGTCCCCTACTTCGAACTCTAGATCTCGTCTCCTTTTATCTGCATAGCTCTTTTGTCGGCTCTGAGCTGCCTTCAGGTGCTCTCGGATCTTGGCCACATTTTCTTCTGCCTCTACAATCATGTCAGGTCCGAAGAACGTTCGTTCTCCCACCTCTGACCACATTAGAGGTGTTCTGCATTTCCTGCCATATAATGCCTCAAAGGGTGACATCTGTAGGCTGGCCTGATAACTGTTGTTGTAGGAGAATTCTGCGTAAGATAAACTCTTCTCCCAGTCTGTGCTGTATGCTAGAACACATGCCCTCAACAAATCTTCAAGGACCTGGTTCACTCTTTCGGTCTGCCCATCTGTCTGAGGGTGGTAAGCTGTGCTATATTCCAAGATTGTCCCGATGGCTTGATGTAGGCTTTGCCAGAACTGAGCTGTGAATTGTGGTCCTCTGTCTGACACAATACTTCTTGGTGCCCCATGCAGCTTGAGAATGTTGTCTATATATAACTCTGCTAGTTTGCTTACTGGGTGTGTGCTTTTGACTGGTATAAAGTGGGCTACCTTTGTCAGCCGGTCAACTATGACCCAAATGACATCATTTCCTTTCTGAGTGCGAGGTAGGCCAACCACGAAATCCATGCTGATATCTTCCCACTTCCACATTGGAATTTCCAGTGGTTTCAGCAGTCCTGCTGGCCTTTGATGTTCTGCTTTGATTCTTCGACAAGAGTCACACTTGGCTACATACTCTGCTATGTCCTCTCTCATTTTCTTCCACCAGAACTTATCCTTCAGATCCTGATACATCTTGGTACATCCTGGGTGTATCGAGTACTTGGACTCATGAGCCTCTGAGAGAATTGTTCTCCTGATTTCCTTGTCCTGCGGTACACAAATACGGTCTTTCAGCCATACTGTCCCTGCTTCATCTACTCGGAAGTCAGGTGCTACTCCTCGCTGGATATCCTCTTTTACTTCTTGGATTTCTGGACACTTTCCTTGAGCTTCTTTGATTCGATCTTCTAGGCTGTACTTCACCCTCATTTCCTGGGGCTTTCCTTCTTCTACTAGCTCGAGTTTCAGCATATACAATTCCTTTGCTAGCTCTGGTTGACTTTCTTCTATCATCAAGTTGTTGCAATAACTCTTTCGGCTCAAGTCATCTGCCACTACGTTAGCTTTGCCAGGATGGTAGTGTATCTCCAAGTCGTAATCTTTGATCAGTTCTAACCATCTTCTCTGTCTCATGTTTAGTTCGGATTGGGTAAAGAAATACTTCAAACTTTTGTGATCCGTGTAGATATCGCACTTGTTGCCAATCAGATAGTGCCTCCAGCTCTTCAATGCATGTACCACTGCTGCTAGTTCTAAATCGTGTGTGGGGTAGTTTTCCTCATGTTTTCTCAGTTGCCTTGATGCATAAGCAACAACCTTGCCCTCTTGCATTAGGACACATCCCAAACCTTGTCTTGAAGCATCGCAATAGACTACAAAATCTTTGCGAATATCTGGCAGGGTCAATACTGGAGTTGTAGTGAGTTTGTTCTTGAGTTCTTGGAAACTTCTTTCACACTTGTCTGTCCACTCAAACGGGACGTTGTTCTTGAGTAGTTCGGTCATTGGCTTGGCAATCTTGGAGAAGTTCTCAATGAACCTTCTGTAGTAACCGGCCAAACCCAGAAAGCTTCGGATCTCCGTGACACTCTTCGGCTGCTTCCATTCTGCTACTGCCTCTATCTTTTCTGGGTCTACTGCTACGCCCTCAGCTGTCAACACGTGACCCAAAAAGGCTACTTTCTCCAGCCAAAATTCACACTTGCTGAACTTCCCATAGAGTTGATGCTGCCTCAGCTTCTCTAGTACAATCCTTAGATGCTCCTCATGTTCTTCGGCTGTTTCTGAGTAGACCAATATGTCGTCAATGAACACCACCACGAACTTGTCCAGTTCCTCCATGAATACCTTGTTCATCATGTTCATGAAGTAAGCGGGTGCGTTGGTCAATCCAAAGGACACAACGGTGAACTCGTACTGCCCGTACCGAGTCACAAAGGCGGTATTAGGAATATCGCTTTCTCTAATCTTCATCTGGTGGTATCCCGACCTCAGATCAATCTTACTGAAGTACTTGGCTTTCTTCAACTGATCTAGCAAGTCATCAATCCGCGGTAATGGGTACTTGTTCTTGATCGTCACTGCGTTCAGGGATCGATAGTCTACGCACATGCGCATTGACCCATCTTTCTTCTTCACAAACAACACTGGCGATCCCCATGGGGATGCACTTGGTCGAATTACCCCACTTTCTAGCATCTCTTTCAGCTGCTTCTTGAGTTCCTCCAGCTCTTCCACTGACATTCTGTACGGTCTCTTGGCAATGGGCCCTGTGCCTGGTTGTAGTTCGATTATGAACTCTACATCTCGGTCAGGTGGTAATCCTGGTAGTTCTTCGGGAAACACGTCCGGGTACTCGCATACTACAGGTACTTCTTCGATCGTCTTTTTCTCGATAGAGTATACCAACTGTCTCAGAATACATGTTCTGGGTCTCTTCCCTGTTCTTCTTCTCCGTGGTTCCACTGTTACTCTGACTCCGCTAGGGTGTGTCAACTCCACTGTTCTGGGTGAGCAACTAATTACTCCTTTGTGCTTTGTAAGCCAATCCATACCCAGTATCACATCAATTCCGTCTGACTTCAGGACTGTCAGGTCTCCTACGAACTCCTGCCCACCTATCATCAGTCTAACTGCTGGGCACTCTAAGGTGCACCTAAGCTCTCCTAAGGGAGAAGTAGTGACTATAGGTCTAACCTTAGGTATTGTTGGGGGTGACTGCTCTTTCACAAACTTTGTCGAGATATAAGATCTAGTAGCTCCAGAGTCAAATAATATCAATGCTGGAATGCCATTTACTAAAAACTCACCGAGCACAACATCGGGAGCGTCCTCGGCTTCTTCCTTTGTCAAGTGGTTGAGGCGTCCCCTCTGCACTGAAGTTGGCTGCCTGTCTTGTCCTCCAGGTGCCGGTGCCTTGGCTGGGGTTTGTTTGTTCTTCTTCTCCGGACAGTCAAAGGACTTGTGACCGGGCTTCCCACAAGCAAAACAGACCACTGAGGTCCCTCCACCAATTCTGGGTGTGTTGTTCGGCTTCCTGTTGGGGTTTCCCTGACTTGAATTGCTGTTGTTTCTGTTGCCAAAACTGTTGCTGTTACTGCCTCGGTTACTCTGGTAGTTGTTTCTGTTGAATCCTGAGCTTCCTTGGCTATTGCTCTGCTGAAAGCTTCTCCTGAGCATGTTGCTCTGGCCACTCCTCGGCCTCTGACTCAGTCTGTGGTTGTGCAACTGTTCAGCCTTTCTTTTCTTCTCTCGCCAAGTATCTTCAAGACCCACTCTTTCCTTCTCAACTGCGATAGCCCTGTCGATCAGTTCTCTGAGTGACCTGTGTGAACTCGCTGCGAGTGCTGTCCTCAGACCTCTGTGCAAACCACGCTGGAACCAAAACTGTTTCTTCTTTTCAGTGTTAACGTCCTCAGGAGCGTACCTTGACATCTTAGCAAAGTGTCGAGCGTACTTAGCTACAGACAAAATTCCTTGGGTCATTGTCCTGAAGTCCATTGCTTTATGCACCATGACTTGGTCTGGGATGTGGTACTCTTTGAAAGCTTCACAAAACTCTAGCCAGGTGATCTGAGCTGGGTTTGTGTGAGAGTCACAGTAGCTCTCCCACCACGCTTTCGCTGCGCCTTCAAGCTGGTGTGCCGCAAGGGCCACACATTCCTCTTCAGTGTAGTCTGTCAGGTCTAGATTCGTCTCGATGGTACGCAACCAGTCGTGTGCGTCGAGTGGCTCGTCGGAGTAGTCGAAGGTGGATGCTTTCAGCCTGATGAACCTTTCAATCTTCCTTTGCAGGTCCTCTTCACGGTGTCCCTGACGGTTCTGGTTCTGGTTTCCCTGTATCTGTTGCATAGCTTGCATCATCTGTGTGTTGGCCTGTGCCATCTGTTGCATCAGCTGTGTTTGAGTAGTCATCACTTCTACCAAGTTAGGCGGTGGCGGTGGTTGCTGGTCGTTCTGCTGGTTCTGTTGAGGTTCCACTGCTGGTTCTTCCATTTCCACTTCCTGTTCTTCCCCTGGTGCGTTGTTCTCGGGCTGGAGCACGCCTACTGCGCGTCCACGGCCTCTGCCTCCAACTGCAGCTGTTGCTCTTCCGCGACCACGACCTCTGCCACGTCCTCTGCCTCTAGCTGCCATTGCTGCCTCTTCTTGCTCAGCTTCCTCAAAACGTGCAAGCAGTCGGTTGGATCTTCGGATCGACATCTCGCTGTATTTTTCATAGAGCAGATTTAGTGGTGGTCGGTAATGGTTAGGTTAACGTAACTAGAGTAGGAGCTGCACACATGAAATAGACTCAACACTAGAGTACACTCAAGATGAGCATCAATAAAACTGCAAGAACAGCCATAAAGATCGATCACTCATAACAGCATTACACCCTAGACATGAGTACTACCCCGAGGTCAGCTCCTGGAACCTTGAGGATTAGTACATCTAAGCGAATGCTACATCGTGGCTGAGCCAAAAGGTGGTCATGATTTACCAGGTCTAAAACATCTTCTCATGAAGATAGATACAAGTCTCATCATTACAGCTGACATCTGCTGATACTGTCTACTGCATCTGTCTTATGCCGCTGAAAGTGCCTGTGAGGCGTGCTGCCAATCTCACAGCCTCAGTCTCTGTCTGCTGCCTGATCACTGCCTGTCGTCGTGGAGAGTGTCCGTGAGGCGCGCTGCCAACCTCACTGTGTCCACCTCAGGTGTTGCCAACTGCTGCTCTAGGTGTGCCAGTTCTTGTCTCAGTCTTGTCATCTCGGGAGTAGGGGTTCGAGCCTCAGGTAGTGGTATCGGCTCAACTCGGCTTGGTGAGACTCTGTAGTGCTCTGTTCTGGGTTCAACTCTGCGTTCTTCTGGTAGTCCTTGGTTCACTGTGATTACTTCTGCTACCCTTTTCCTGTCTGATCTTACCCAACTACTAAGGGTCCGTCGAGCTTCATCCTTTGCCATAATCTATTGAACACTCAAGTACTTCATCAACTGGTAGTTTCGTCCACTCTTCTCCTTGTAGCTATCCACCTCTCCCTGAAGTTCTGAGTTGTGACTGTCCAACCAGTATACTTCTTCCTTCAGTTCTTCTATCTCTTCTTCCTTGGCTGCCAGTGCTTTGTCTTTTTCCGTGAGTTGATCTTCTAGACGGACATCTCGAGCATGGTGAGTTGCTCGGATCAGTCCTGCCAACTGCCTGTTGTTGCGAGCTTCGTACTCCAAGATTCTGACTTCTCTTGCTTTAGCTTTGAGTCGCTCCTCAAGTAGGGTGATCCTGTTGTCCTTCTCCATCAGCTGGATGTCCTGCTTCCATACCCTCTCCTTCAGCTTGGCAACTATCTCTTCTAGGCCAATGTTTAAGTACTCCTGCTCAATCATGCACTGAACTGAGGTCCGTAGGGTCACGTTCCGCTCTTGGTCTGCTGCGTGAGCCTGCAAGCTGACTGCGTCTCTGTCTGTTGGATCTTCAAGAGCCCGCGGTAGGTACCGGAAACGAGTGTGGCTGAGCTGGTTCTGGTACACAAGTGTGACAAGTCGGAGTATCCTCATAGCTATAGTCTGCACTGCCCGACTGAAAGTGCTCTCGCTGGTAGCTGCTCGTAGCATCAGTGACCTTGGTCGTCCAGGGATATTGGGTACTACCATCTGCAACCGGGTGTGTACTCCCTCACTAGGGCCGCAGGTCCATCCCTCGTAGAAAACGTTGTCCACATCTATCCCCACTGTACGCAACACCTCCCTCAGTAGCACTGCCAAACCTCCATATTCTGCACCGGTGGTCCTGATCTCCCGTCGTTCATCTGCTGATCTTCCCACTTCCATCTGCCAGACAGTTAGTGGGTTGTTAGTAGGTTAGCAAGTTAGTAAGGTAAGGTAAGGGTAAAAATTTTGTAAATAGTTGAGATGTACTTATATATAGTTTTCAAATAGTCCAAGGGGTTTCATATAAAATAGAGGACTCAGTTAGAGCTTCTGTCCTAAGTTTCCGTTCTAAGGGTTACGCGCTACGGTCAACCTGGCTCTGATACCAACTGTGACGAACCGGATTCCCAACGACGAGAATCCGACTCCCTGTACCCTCGAGATAGTCCCAGGAATAGCAGCTATCTCGTACAGAACTCATCTCAGTCGAATATCACATCCATACAACGATAAAAGATTCATTACATGACATTTATAAAACATAGCGTCTGGTACAAGCCCTCTAGGCTAAATCGACAATAAGAAACATCTGCGCAGCGGTAGCTAGAACATCAGGGTCCTCTCCTCCACAGGCATCCTTGAGCGTAGCGCACACCCTTCAGTCGTACCACCCGTCCTGGTTGAACTCGTGGTCGGGGTCTTCACCTGAGAACCCAAAGTCTGTCCCCAAGGAAATGGGACACGTCCACGTCACCAACCATAATATGATGCAAGCTTTAAAGTGGCCTATTCTAAAGTATAGGAATAATCAAGGTTTAAGCCAGGGTTTTTCTTATGCAAGCAGCAGCAATAACCCAATTTCATCTCACCTCCATCTCCTTCTCTCACACGCACTTCCACTCCCAAATCCACCCGTCATCCTCACATTTTCCCATCGGGCTCGTCCTGCCATAGCAGGTTCCCGCAAACATCTTACACCAACACCTTTCTCTCTCTAGTCGACTCGGTGAGCTCCCTCCCCACCTTGTCTCAACAGCATCAGCTGGACCAATCTCTCATATCCCGAATCAAAGGATGAGGTAAGAAAGCAATTTCCCAAACTAGCCGGGGCTTCTCAGATATGGGTCGTCCGTAACCGTGGACACGGCTATACGTATAGTTTACACTCTGCAGAGGTGGCACTCCGGGAATCCATCCAGGCTGCAAGGCTAGTCCGCAACCAACCTGAGACACAGCCCACAGCAAAGACCCTAAACAGTAACGGCGCCAATCCTGTCTCCCTGGGCTCGGGAAACATCCGATCTAACATCTGCCCCAGGGATGTGAAACCTTCCCATCGGGGCCAGTCGGGGGCCGTGGTAAATCAGGGAGATTACGCCGCAACGAATCCCACCTACACATATCAAGCTCGATTCTCCTACAGTCTCGGCGCCGCACTAGAGTAGGCTTGCTGGAACCCTCCCCATACTGGGTAGATGGTGAGCACGGTATTCCCAAGTCCAAAGTGGGGGCACGACTCGGTCCTTAATTGTCGGTAAAGCGAGTATCTGCGTCACAAGCGATCCGCCGCAACGGTCCGCAATCGGCACCCATAACAGGTATTGCCGCCCAAACTCCTCAGGTACTCCTCGAGTACCAATATCCAAGAACCATGTACCCGCAACAGGTACTCCGTAGGGACCGCCCGAGTGCAGCCCCTCAGCACCTCGATCAACGATCGAGTTGTTATTACTCGCTTACACCGCCTAGCTGCACTACTCCTCCCATACCACCCACAACTCACGCCAAGAAGATCAAATCACATCCATCCCAACACATGCATAGCATAGCATATTTATAAAGTGAGTAGTAGGTAGCAAGGTAACAGGATAATAACAATGACAGTGCAGGTTTATCTTGCGAGTAAAGTAAAGCGCTAGCATACTAGTTGCATGTCTAATAGGTATTTCAGAGAATGGTCGGGCGTGAACCTGGGAAAAGGTCTTCGTCCTCGTCAAAGCAGTTGTTGTAGTGGTCCGGCTCCTCCTGACTCTCCGGAGCTCCTAGGGTTGCGTAAAAATAAAATAAGACGCGATTACTAGCAAGGAAACACCAAAACAGCGATAAAAGAAGACCCAAATAACAGCAAACTCTACACTAACGCGTAGATCATGTTTTTAGAAAAATATAGAAACTGGTTTCATATTTTTCTGAGCTATGGTTGATTTATTATTAATTTTACAAGTTTAAATCATTTTCTAAAAATATTAAATAATTTCTGAAAAAGAAAAACAGACAAATAATTAGCCCGCTGACGTCAGCAGTGGGGTCCGCCTAGGATGACGTCAGCAGTGGGCCTTGTTGACGTCAGCGTTGACCAGTCAACGGTCAGCCCTGGTCAGTGGGCCCCATGTGTCAGTGACTCGCAAAGTATGACATGTGGGCCCCATACGTCAGCGCAGTTAAAAGAAAAAGAAAAAGATTAAACGATGGCCGGGCTGGAACTGGGCCGAAAGGTGAACGGGCCGGAAGAGTTAAAGGGTGCAAACGAGACTTAATCGCGGACTTTAGGCCCACGAAGGGGGTGCTACTAGTGCTGCTCTGGTGGACTAGGACCACCGTGAACCGTGAGTGCGGTTCACGTGAGCCGGGTGTATGGGATCAGGTGTGGCCGACTCGGGATCTTCTGTGCATGACTGTGTGGCGACTTGGTGTGGTTGTGCGTGTGGCCTCGCCACGGCGCGACGCGACGCGCGCGCGGCGCGCACTGGAGCACGCCGGCGGGGACGGTCGACGGCGGAACTCGCCGGAGACAGCTCGGCTCGGGCCTAGGATGGCCGGAATAGCTCGGTTAGGGCTTGGTGGTCACGAACAGCGAGAAAAAGGGCACAACTTGGCTTCAGCTTGGGCTCCCGACGCGAGCGGCGGCGGCACGGCCATGGTACCCCGGCGGCCGGCGACGCGCGGGCAGAAGCAGCCCGGGAACGGCTCAGCTTGGCTGGGTTTCGAACGCGCGACACCAACGCGTGCTGGTGCGCGACGTCGCGGGCGCTGCGAGGTGCGCGTGCGCGGGCACGTGGTCACCCACGGCCGCGACACGGCCTCGGCGTTCGCGCGCGGCGAGCGGAGCTCGGCCGCGGCGGCCTTGGCTGCGAGCAAAAGGCGACGGCGGCTGCGGGTGCGACAGCGACGATGGGTTCCTGCACAAGATGACGGCCACGACTCGAAGGTCGGGTCCCAGGGGCCTAGCAAGCGGCGGCGGCGGCGCTTGGCCGGTGACATGGGAGAAAAAGGGGAAGGCACGGCGGCGCTCACCTAGGGGTCACGTAGACGTACGCTGCAGCTCGGGGTAGACTCGTTGTGGCTCGGCGAAGCTCGTGCTCCTCCTCCCGTCCCAGGTCCGGCTCCTCTTCGGCGACTCCGCGGGCGGCGGCGCTCCGGGCTTTGGCGGCGACGTCGTGGAGATGCTCCGGCTCCTCTTCCCTTCCTCCTCTCCTCCACTGGTCCTCCTCTTCCCTCTCCTCTCACGAATTGGGTTGGATTGAACCCCAAAGGGGCGGCGCGGCTTGGGGAGGAAGAAGGCCGGCGGCGGGTTTTAAAGGGAAAAGCGCTAGGGTTTCGCGGCACGGACGACGAGATGGAGTGGCTAGGCGGCTGCGGACACGCGGCGCGTATCAGACGGGCCGCGCGGGGTCGATGGGACCGGCTGGGTGGTTGGAGCTCACGGGCGCTCGCGCGAGAGAGAGAGCGGCTCGGGGAAGACGACGAGAGGTGAGGGAGAAAGCTGACAGGCGGGGCCCGCCTGTCAGTGGGAGAGGAAGGCGACGCGGAGGCGACGCGGTGAGGGAAAGGCCGGGCCGCTGCTGGGCCGAAAGGCCGAGCGGGCCGGTTGGTTCGCTGGCTCGGGGGAAAGGAATTCGAGGGGGTTTCCTGGACTTGGCTCGGTGATTCGGCCCACGAACAGTTAGAAGGGTTTTGAATTAGATTAAATAGTTAGAGTTTGAATTCAAATCTAGAATTTGAATTCAAACCAACCAAAAATCCAAATAAATCCAAATAACTCCAAATCACACTATTTCATCCTTAACACTTCAAATTAATTTTAAATTTTCAAATTTAAATTGCTTAAGAATTTAGGGAGCAATTAGAATAAATTTTAAATTATTGGTTTGCATGCACAACAATTCACCAAAAATGTTCAAATCCACATTTTTGCACTCAACAAATCCTAGGGGTATTTTTAGGGTTGTTACATTATTTCCATTAGGCCAGCCCAAAACTGAGAATCTCCAGGTTGTTTCTTCGCTTGAGAGAGGGTCTTATTCTTAAAGTACTTTCTCCGTAACATTTCCTGCCAAGTGCCTTTTTCATTGAGAAGCTTAAAGATCCATTTGCTTAGCAAACAAATATTCTGGATTTCCAAATCTAGAATGCCTAGCCCTCCCACACATTTTGGTTGGCTTAAGATATTCCATCTAGCCAACCTGTATTTCCTTTTGTGCTCGTCGCTCTGCCAAAAAATCTTGATCTATAGTAGTCTAGTCTTTTAAGGACACCTTTAGGTATTCTAAAAAAAGACATCATAAACATTGGCAAACTAGAGAGTACTGAGTTGATGAGAACCAGCCTCCCCCAAGATGACAACATCTTACCCTTCCAGCTACTAAGTTTCTTTTGAAATCTTTCTTCAACCCAGCCCAATCATATTTTGTAAATCTGTTGGTGCTCATTGGTATCCCCAAATATTTGAAAGGCATAGAACCCTCCTTACACCCGAACAAATTCATATATTGTTCCCCTTTTCTTTTGCTTTGCCAAAGCAAAATAATTCGCTATTTAGATATTTATGCATTTTTATTAACTTAGTCAAAACTAGAGATATTTGACTTAAGACAAAACTAAAATAACCTTTAATTTAATACAAACATTCATTTGTCTTCTTGAATGTTCTTGATGGTACACTTGGGTCCAGGACAAATCCAGCCGAGTTTATGCGGAAGCATCATCGCCACGTCCAAAAGCTTCTGGGAACCAAGTTCGTTAGCACTCCAGGATACTATTCAACGACGTATACATCCCATTCCACACTTTTATTAATATGACGTATTTCTATTTTCTACAACAATTCCGTTATAACAAATTCAGTATGGCCGGACAAGGACTGGCCTCTTTGAAAGTCAAGTATGCACCGTCTGCGATTGTTTACTTTCCAGGTTTTTTCTACCCACATGGGTGTACTACTGCTGAATAGCCAGTCACCCAGTCCAGCACGTTCGTTGAACGCGTATGCAATCGATTGCTACTTTTAGTTTCAAGGTTTCATTCCTAGTCACACTAAGTTGAAGTCGATCACCCATCAAGATTACTAAGCCAAGCTCTGCCAAGCTACTATAAATACATGATGCGTGGTGCATGGTTTCTTGTGTGCTTTTGCTGCTATCCCTGAACAAATAAGCAAAGAAGAACTAGTCATCACGAACCCTTCACCAACATCGATCGATCAACTTATACCATTACCATATAATGGCGTTGCTAAACGAGTACAGCAGCCAGGAGCTGCTCCAGGCTCAGCTCCAGATCTGGCACCAGTCCCTCAGCTTCTTCAAGTCTGTGGCGCTTGCCATCGCCATGGACTTCCGCATCGCCGACAGTTAGACCATCAATTTTGACATTACATAACGTTCCACGTTCCTCTTTCAAAGTCAGTTGCATACCAGCTGCTGTTGTTTAATTTTCCACGGTTTTCGTCTAAGCACATGGGTGCCACGTCACTGAATAATTTCTTCAGTCCTGCACGTCACCGTACGACTTGTAGAATATTTTGCTCATGAACTAGCCAAGCCAGCAGAGTACGTTGCCGAAGCTGCCAAGCATAATTCTATAAAAATACATGTTATCGACACAAAAAACCCTGAACAGACAAGAATTAGCCATCGGGAATGAAAGACCAATGAGTCGATGAGGTCAGGAGGGCAGTCCCAGTCCCAATCCATGACGTCCATGGGGAGTATCCATGGTGTCATGTTAGCAACACACTACTTTAGACATTGTATTCTCTAACACATGATTTTTTAGTATGGGTCCTCAATAAATTCATCATCTCTCATCTCCACCAATCGTATTTGTTTTTTATCTATAATGAAGACCCTATCATCTCCCAACCCAAACTTGGTAGTGTCCTGTGCATAGATTTCCGTGTAGAAACTGGGTCTTGCATGAGACGTGTCTTTTCTTTTTCTCATCTCTCCTATTTAATGTAGCGCCACACAAGCCAATAGTCCTATGTGTCACTCTATTTAATGCTATGAAAAACATCCTAGTCGGAGGGTTGGGACTGCCCTGATTGATAATAATAGTTGTAATAGCGTGCAGAGGCTGAGCTCCAGGATGACTTGGACCTATTGTGTCTTATCTTTAACCAAACGACCGAGGCCAAGCTTTATATATAAAGCAAGTCAAATACTGGGATTAACAGTTTACAATGAAGTACAGACCGCAAGAAGATCCAACACCAAGCAGAGCAGAAACGAATCCTCTAGGCCACGCGTCAGAGACAGACAGATACTACTCTAGATGAATAAACTAAAGAGCCATGAAACCATTACAACACTGGTCGGACCGGACCTCCAGCGGAGCCTAATGCTCCATTACCACAACCACAGGAAACACTCCAAACAACGCCTTCATGAAGGCAAAGGCGCACCTGCGCCAGCGTTAGGTTTTCACCTCGGAGAGCTTCCACGAATCGCCGCCGAACAAGACCCAAAAGGCAACGCCCTCAAGAGGGGAGTGCAAACACCGTTGCCCGACCTGAAGGATCAAAGCTTACGCTTAGGATCACGCCCAACGAACCGAGGGCACCTGTCCCAACCCCACTCGCGTCCATCCACAGTCGACACCTCGCAGCGCCGAAGCTTTCCACTAGACTCCGTATGCAACCAATAGCACCACCCAACACCTCGGGGAGATTTCGTTCTCTCAACGATACACCAAATCTCATGTCGCCCTCTTGATAGGACGACACTGAACTGAATAGATTGAGATTGAAACCATGAATCTGATGGAGGGGCTCGGTACCGCAAAGTGGCTGCAACGTTGATGAAGTGCAGATACGAGGCAACACCACACGCCATGACGAAGCTGCAGGCTGGATCTCCTCTCACCCCCGAATCCCCTCAATCCGCGAGGTAGAGCACATGCGGAGGGCCATGGCATGGGGAGGTGGGGCCCACGTCGCCCCTGCGCCGCCACCGCCGGGCGCAACCGGGCCACAACTCCTGCCGGAGAACCGGAGCCCCGGCCGCCATCCAGAAGAGCCCCGGCCGCCATCCAGAAGAGCCCGACGCCGCCAGGCCGAAGCGTCGTGCCGCCGAAGAACCCCGGGTCCCCGCCCGGGCTGCACCACCGCCGCCCTCCCCCAGCCGCCCACCAGTTTCCCACGCCGATGGGGAAGAGCAGGGTGAGCCGACGGTCCGGATCCGGGGGAGGAACACCCGGATCCGGCCACCCCGCCGAGGAAGGACACCGCCAAGCGCCGACCGCCGCATCGGGCGCCGGGCCCCTAGCTACCAGGAGAGGAGAGATAAGGGAGGAGGCCCCGCCGCAGCTGTCCTCGCGGCCGCACAGCACCGCGTGGGGGTCGAGGGTTTCGCCTGTCGCCTGGGAGAGGCGCGGGCGTCCCTCCGCGGTTTCTCCTACTGTGTCTTATGTTTCTATTTTTTATGACAACTCCTTTGACAAATTAAATGTGGATGACGACTGTGCGCACCGGCTGCGATTGTTTAATTTCCACGTTTTTCTACCACGCGGGCGTACTGCTACTTGAACATATGCAATAGATTACTACTTTTGGTTTCATGGTCTTTAACTCTATTTAGTCAAACTATACATATATTCGTTGACACTCGTCATGAGCTAGGCGATAGAGTACTTCGCCGGGCTCTGCCAAGCAACTATAAATACACATGCTTTCTTATGTGTATTTCATGCTATCCCTGAACAAATCAAAGAAGAATTAGCCAGCACGATCCCAAGATCAATCGATCGACATATACTACACAATGACGTTGCTGGACGAGTACAGCAGCCAGGAGCTGCTCCAGGCTCAGCTCCTGATCTGGCACCAATCCCTCAGCTTCTTCAAGTCTGTGGCGCTTGCCATCGCCATGGACCTCCGCATCGCCGATGCCGTCGACCGCCTCGGCGGCGCCGCCACCCTTCCCCAGATACTCGCTGAGATTGGGATCAACCCATGCAAGCTCGGCAACCTGCGCCGCGTCATGCGCGTGCTCACCATCTCGGGCATCTTCAGCGTTGTCCAGGAGCAGCAGCCAAATGATGATGAAGCTGCCGCAGTCTACAAGCTAACGGCAGCCTCGCACCTCCTCGTCTGCGACAAGAGCCTGACGACGGGCCAGCTGCCTCCTTTTCTGAGCATGCGGCTCAACCTGGAACCTTGCCGGGAATCCCCGGTCTGCAAGGGCATGAGCGTGTGGTTCCGGCAGGACCAGCAGCAGCCGGGTCCCTCCCTGTTCGCCTTGGCGAATAGGGGCCACCAGACGATCTGGGATAGAGCGGAGCATGACGCCGCCGCGTTCCCGTTCAACGACGCCATGGCTTCAGACACCGCTTTCCTCATGCCGATCGTCCTGAAGGAGTGCGGCGAGGTCTTCCGTGGCTTAACTTCCCTCGTCGATGTTGCCGGCGGCCTTGGCGGGGCCGCTGCCACCATAGCGGCGGCGTACCCGGACCTCAAGTGCACCGTGCTGGATCTCCCTCAGGTTGTAGCCAAAGCTCCCTCTGGTACTAACGTGGAGTATGTTGCTGGTGACATGTTTGAGAGTATTCCACCGGCGAATGCTGTGTTCCTCAAGGTATGTCCTGCTCATGATATTTCGGATGCACATCACGTACTGGAGCAACAACCAGTACGTGATTGATTCTGTATATATATGCATGTAGCAACCAGCAAATCATATAATTGAGATGCTTCAATTCTCTTCGTTGAAATGACAAGGTAGTGCGTCACTTCCTTATAACCATGCATGCGTGGCTAACTTGATGTATGATTGCTTGTTTCAGTGGATTTTGCATGATTGGAACGATGAGGAATGTGTCAAGATATTGAAGAACTGCAAACAAGCTATACCTCAGCGAGATGTCGGAGGAAAGGTAATAATAATAGATATGGTGGTTGGATCTAAGCCGTCAGATATGAAGCATACAGAGACACAAGTTTTGTATGACCTCTTAATCATGAACATCAGTGGAGTTGAGCGAGACGAGGAAGAGTGGAAGAAGATTTTCTTCGAGGCTGAGTTTAAGGACTACAAAATTATACCAGTTCTTGGAGTTCGATCTATTATTGAGCTCTATCCATGAAATCTTGGTGAACAAAAAACCATCCAAAAGAATAAGGACATTGAACACATTATATATAGAGGTGGCGAGAATTATTGTTTAGATATATAGTGTTGAATAAGTGCATCTACATATATGGCCATATGGGGGATCCATCCATATCGGGGCATGTCCGACCTTAAATAAGGGGGTGAAGCTTATTTGTTATTACTTTATTTGGTGCTGCTTACTTAGACCTGGACAAACGTTACACATGTATACTTCAATCTTTCTTGTATTGTGTTTGCTTATAATAACACTATTGTATGGGTATATACTCAATCATGCAAGAAAGTTATACAATACGTATCTCCAACGCAAATTTTAGTTTTAGAATATGTGGTTGTACTAACGCCCTGTTTGTTTTCCACGCGCTAAACTTTAGCGCCGTCCCATTGGATGTAAATATGTTAATTAGGAGTATTAAATATAGATTAATTAAAAAACCATTACATAAACGAGAAGTAATTTACGAGACGGATCTATTAAGCCTAATTACACTACGGGAAACCCGACATTTGCCGAGTGTTTAGATCTTTGCCGAGTGTATTTTTTCGGACACTCGGCAAATAAGGTCTTTGCCGAGTGCCAAACCAAAAACACTCGGCAAAGGTCCAAACACTCGGCAAAGGCCTCTTTGTCGAGTGCCAAAAAAATTACACTCGGCAAAGTGCCAAAAAGAATACACTCGGCAAAGAAGAGAGTTTGCCGAAGCTCCCTCCCGTACTAACGTGGAGTATGTTGCTGGTGACATGTTTGAGAGTATTCCACCGGCGAATGCTGTGTTCCTCAAGGTATGTCCTGCTCATGATATTTCGGATGCACATCACGTACTGGAGCAACAACCAGTACGTGATTGATTCTGTATATATATGCATGTAGCAACCAGCAAATCATATAATTGAGATGCTTCAATTCTCTTCGTTGAAATGACAAGGTAGTGCGTCACTTCCTTATAACCATGCGTGGCTAACTTGATGTATGCTTGCTTGTTTCAGTGGATTTTGCATGATTGGAACGATGAGGAATGTGTCAAGATATTGAAGAACTGCAAACAAGCTATACCTCAGCGAGACGCTGGAGGAAAGGTAATAATAATATATATGGTGGTTGGATCTAAGTCATCAGACATGAAGCACATAGAGACAAGTTTTGTATGACCTCTTAATCATGAATATCAACGGAGTTGAGCGAGACGAGGAAGAGTGGAAGAAGATTTTCTTCGAGGCTGGATTTAAGGACTACAAAATTATACCAGTTCTTGGAGTTCGATCTATTATTGAGCTCTATCCATGAAATCTTGGTGAACAAAAAACCATCCAAAAGAATAAGGACATTGGCACATTATATAGAGAGGTTACAAGAATTATTGTTTAGATATATAGTGTTGAATAAGTGCATCTACATATATGGCCATATGGGGGATCCATCCATATCGGGGCATGTCCGACCCTAAACAGGGGGTGTGAAGCTTATTTGTTATTACTTTGGTGCATGCTTACTTAGACCTGGTCAAAAGCTTGCACATGTATACTCCAGTCCTCGTTGTATTGTGTTTACTAATAATAACACTATATTATGGGTATATGCTCAATCATGCAAGAAAGTTAACACACACGATGCTACAAGTATATTAATTAGAGTTGTTTAAGAGAAATAAGCTAGAATTTCTAAAATGAACATGAAGTTCTTAATTTATAGGAGCTAGGTGTATTAGTACAACCATTAAAGTGTTGTATCAGTTTCCAAAAATCAAAATTTGTGTTGGAGATACCTCTAGCATAAATCCACACAAGACAAAACCTTGAGGATGCACCATGTACCATGTCAATGCAGATGCTACTTTTATAGCTGATGAATCTTGCAACAGGGCCTAAGTGATATTCTATCTAATAAATTGCATACTGGTGGAAACACTTAGCATCAGGATGTGAGTTACTGTACTGCAACTATTCGGAGGTTGCATGGCTCACTATCCCAAATCGGAATTGCTCTGTCAGATAGAAATCACCAAAGAAAGTACCTTGGCTGCTGGCTGCTAGGGATCATATACGCTTTTCCTGGAAGCCGGCCAACAACCACCAAGGAAAGTTATTTACTTGACTGTCCTCAACCGCCAAGGTAAATAGTTTTCGATGGTATCCCTAATAGTCAAGTCAAGTGTGATTTCCTTGGCTGCCAACTGTCAAGGAAACACATGATACCAAAAAAAATGCCAACAAATTTTAGTAAAATGGCCAGAAATAAAATCAATTATCAATATATAAGGCATATAGTTTACAGTTATCAAATGACTTAGTTGAAGGTTCTATAAAATCCAAGAAATTTAAGGACTTCCCCAAAACACATTACAATCAACGACATATAGCATACTATCAAAGTGAATGCTATTATCACCGGCTAAAATTGATCAAACACCAACCAAAATGTTGAAGCTCACACCACATCACAAGACTGACTTGAGATATGGACACATATTTTTGGTGCATAAGTCCTTTTGACATGGCAGAAATTAGAGTGAGCGGATCTCCTTCGACGGCAAGGTCCGACGGCAACCACCTAGTAGCTTTCTTGCTTCCGTTCCAAATGGGGGTACCTTTTGTTTTTCAGATTTTCGATTTCGGGGGCGGCTTTGTTTTTTCAATTGTTTCGGGGTGTCCTTTTTCCCTCTAAATTTTTGTTCTTTTAGGGCGTATATAATTGGATGGTGTCTGCTCCGCCATGTGCGACTGCTCCTACTCATCGGAGACGGAAATCCTCTTTCTTCTTGGTTTTTTTCTGAAGAAAGGAGAAGAGGTTGCGTTGCAGTTTCTTCTTGGTTGATTCTCTCTTCTTTGTATTTCATTGATTTGGGTAGAAAGTCTTCACAAATAAAAATGACCAAATATCTTCTAGCATTTCTAACAGATGTAATGAATTAAGATTCTGTCTTTTTTTTGTCTTTTTACATTGATAGTGTATTTCTTTTTGACTTTTTTCATCTGATTCCAAATTGTGTCGGGTGTTCTTTTTCATAAAGACAGGATGCAATTCCAAATAGAAATATGATTTGTTGCCTCAAATATGTTTAGACTTTCTTGCAGATTGGGTCAAATTGTTGGGTAACCTTTAGCGTCGTCCCATTGGATGTAAATATGTTAATTAAGAGTATTAAATATAGATTAATTAAAAAACCATTACATAAACGAGAAGTAATTTACGAGACGGATCTATTAAGCCTAATTACACTACGGGAAACCCGACATTTGCCGAGTGTTTAGATCTTTGCCGAGTGTATTTTTTCGGACACTCGGCAAATAAGGTCTTTGCCGAGTGCCAAACCAAAAACACTCGGCAAAGGTCCAAACACTCGGCAAAGGCCTCTTTGCCGAGTGCCAAAAAAATTACACTCGGCAAAGTGCCAAAAAGAATACACTCGGCAAAGAAGAGAGCTTGCCGAGTGTTTTTCTAGGCACTCGGCAAAGAGCTCTTTGCCGAGTGTATTATTTAATACACTCGGTAAATAGGAGAGTTTCGAACATTTTGCTTAACTAATATTACTACTAACTTGTGTTAGAATGATTTTGAAATTCTAAAAAAAATAAAGTCTTTGTCGAGTGCCAATAAAAATACACTCGGCAAACCATGGTTTGCCGAGTGTATTTTTATTGGCACTCGGCAAAGAGCTCTTTGCTGAGTGTTTTATTTAATACACTCGGCAAAGATGATTGTATTATTATATTTTTTCTCTTCCAACCTCAAATTAAGTCTAAAAATCATGAAATTTGTCATGAAGTGATGGTATCAAATATAGAGGCTGTGACAAAAAGTTGAGAAGATTTTACGTATTTTGTCATAATGATGTTTACAAAATCGAAACATCTCATTAGAAATGTACGTGTGATTGTATGTGAGAGAGATAGTGAATGTAATTTTTGAATACAAACTTTTTTATATGATCTCATATGAAAAAACTCTTTATACGAAAATCATACATCTCGACGAAATATAAAACTTTGTAGTTGACAAATTTTATATTTGAGATTGTTTAACACCTTAAAATATAATTATAAGTTATCTAATTTGAAATTTTAAATTTTAAAATTTTTAAATGACCTTTAATGTGAATAAGTTATATATGAAAGTTGTACATATCCACAAAATATAAAACTTTGTAGTTGAAAACTTTTTAATTTGAGATTGTTTAATAGTTTAAAATATCCTTATAATGTGTTTAATTTGAAATCTTAAATTTTTAAAATTTTTAAATGACTTCAGATGTAAATATGCTCTATATCCCAGTTATTAATCTTGAAGAGATCTAAAAATTTGTAGTTGATGACTTTTTAATTTGAAATTATTCTAATAATGTATCAAATTTGGAATCTTGAATTTTTATAATTTTTAAATGACCTCGGATGTAAATAGGTTCTAAATTAAAGTTGTAGATCTTGAAGATATGTAACAGTTTGTAGTTTATAACTTTTTCATTTGAAATAGTTACCCATCGAAATGTTTATTATAAACACAAATAGAAAACACAAATGCCACATTATCTATCCTCCCATCCAAATCCTAGCCTCTCATTGGTAAAAAAAAAGAGCACCCGGATCCCTCCCATCCCCACCCACTGCCTCTCATCCATCCACCCACCGGACTATCTCTCTCCCTCATCTCTCAGCTCCTCTCTCCCTCGGCTCTCTCTCTGCAGCGAGCGGCAGCGCGAGCCGGGCGGCCGGCGGCGGCCCAGGCGGACTGCGCGGGGGCGCAGCTGGGCGGCGCGGCTAGGCGGCCGGTAAGGGGCGTGGCCGGGCAGCGCGGGCAGGCGGCCGGCAGGGGGGCATGGCCGGGCGGTGCGGCCATGCAGCGGGCAGGGGGGCGTGGCCGGGCGGCCGGACGGCGCGGCCAGGCGGCGGGCAGGCGGCCGGCAGGGGGCGTGGCCGGGTGGCGCGGCCCGTGTGTGTCGTGGCCGGGCGGGGCGCGGCCCCGGCGGCCAAGCGACCGGCGAGGGCGGCAGGCCGGGCAGGGCCCCGGCGACCGGGCGGGCGGTAGCGAGCGCGACCACGCGACCGGCGAGGGCGGCCGGCCGGGCGGGCGGCGGAGAGTGTGGCCACGCGACGGCCTGGCGGCGCAGCTCTTTTTTTATTATTTTTTTGAAGCTTGTTTGCCGAGTGTTGTAGCTTTTTCTTTTTTTATTTTCTCAAAATAGGTTTGCCGAGCGTTGTTTTGGCACTCGGCAAAGGTTTGCCGAGTGTCCGATGAAAAATACTCGGTAAATAGGACTTTGCCGTCACCCTATTTACCGAGTGGCTTTTGCCGAGTGTTACACTCGGCAAAGCCTTTGCCGAGTGGTTTTTGGGGTTCGCCGAGTGCCCGGTCTCGGCAAACCCCCGGTTTCCCGTAGTGTTACACCATGATTAGACAATGTAATGCTATAGTAAACGTATAGTAATTATGTATTAATTATAACAAAATTAGTCTTATTAGGTTCGTTTTATAATTAATTTATGTGTAATATATCTAATTATCACTTATTTAAAACGCTAAACTTTAGCACATGCATCCAAACACCATCTAACACACACACCTAGCAAGTCCTTACCCCTGGTTCCTTGGCTGGGGCCTTTGCCGCAGTGTCATGCAGCGTTGAAAGCGGGGGGCCGTTCGTACTTGCTTGGCTTGTGTTCAGCTCCTTTTCGGGCTACTAGACATCAGAGTTTTAGGCTAGTACAGTGTACTGTACTGGTTTTCAGCGAAGAAAAACATCCAGAATATTGCGGTCCTTGCCTGTGTCGTTCACTTCCACTCGTTCTTCTGCTGGTGTAGCTGGCCGTAAAAAGGTTGAGGAGAAAAGTGGCTAATCTAGGAATTATTTATTAGGGGCGTGATGCAGTTTTAATTTCTTTCAACCTATGGAGTGAGATATAGTGCGTGTCGTTTTACTTCTTATGTTTTTTTCTTCTCTTCCCCCTACAGTTCCCCATTGCTCACGTCGCAGGAGTCCCTCTAGTTCTCTACCAACCGTACCTATGCGTTAGTGGATGGTTGGATTTGGATAGTCTGGTACCTTTCTCTGTCTTCTCTCCTATGACCCTCTCTGTGAACTTCCTGCGTGGGAACACAGAGGCTTTTTGAATTTTGTTTGGGCGTGAAAGATGGTAAGATGCTCCTTTCCCTAGCCAAAATAATATACTAGCTGACAATGATGTCGGTTTGTAGCAATTTTTTGAAATTCTCAGATGAGGTTCAGACCATTCTTTTCTCTTTCATTTCCTAATGGGTTTTTTTTAATTAAACCTTTCCCAAAATGTCCATTGTAAGAACTCTATCTCAATCTGAATTCTCATAATTAGATGTAAAAAAGCTTCATCTAATTTTCAAATTGGTTTTAAACCGAACACTACACAGCCAGTGACCAGTGACCACAGACGATAGTCCGTCTTCTCTTTCCAAATAAATGTCTGCAGCGGAGGAACCGCTCCTAATGGGCCAGTCCATGAGACTCCAACGGCCCAACCTCAAAGGCGAAACCAGCCCCATGTATCTTATCTTATTTCATCAATGCTTGGGCCATGGACTGCCCAGTTCAACCATTTTGGGCCTGGTTCAACCAGAGTCTGAAACTTTTCCAAATTTAATTCAAAAGGTAACCAATAAAAATTTAATCCAAGAGTTATCACAGTCTTTACGAGAGTATAATATACTTATAGTTCTGTGAAAACACCTATACTTAGGGCCCGTTTGGTAGAGCTCCATTTGATTCTGATTCTCCGTGGGAGCTGATTCTCTGAGAGAAGTGATTCTGTGGCTGAAAGTGATTCTCTTTAATTCCCTAGCATAAACTATCAAAATCAAGATGAAGAATCGCTTCATAGAATTAGGAGAAGATACTTTTTTCAGCTCCCAGCCCCTTAGTTCATTTCAAAGAATCACTTCTCAGAATCAGCAGAGAATCACTTCACGCTGGAAAACTGTTTGGCAGAGCTCCTCCTGGATTCACCAGAGAATCAACTCTGGGAGCTCTGCCAAACAGGGCCTTAGATCGGGCTTCAAACCCAAAAGTTTAACTCCAATAAGAGCGAGAGCACAAAGAACATAACAACCATAGGCTGATGTTTTTCTTATTTGCACTTCAAATTTGAAGAAGTCCCAATTCATCTCCCGTCTTGGGCCATCGATCCCTTTATAACGTCTAGAACATTTGATTATATAGAGCAACCAATAGAACATTAATGCATGACCAAATAGTTTGAACAACGAATAAAATATTAAACATAAGTAACAAATATTGTATAATGCGAGCGAAAGGCTTTGGATATGTGAATAAATTATTGTCACGGGTGGACTATTTAGTCATTGCAAACAAATTGTTCTCACACACGAACAAAATATTTCCACATTTCGAAAAGATTAGTGTACAATAAATATGTTTACATATCCAAATAATGAGCCTACAATGTGAATAACTAATGAATAATTTTTCCAATACAAACAAATAGTTTAATATGATGAACAATCCAATCAAGTATATGTTTGCTAAGATTCAATTACTCCCTCTGGTTCACTATTAGAACATTTAGGACAGCGACACGGTCACCAAAGTACAACTTTTACTTCTCTTTTCTATAAAAATATTTATTGAAAAGTTATATATGTATATTTTTATGAAAGTAAATTTTAAGACCAATCTATTTATATGATTTCACATTTTCAAACTCAATGACTTAAATGTTATTCATGATTTATATTCCCAATGTTTGACTCAAACCTTGTCCAAAACGACGTATAATATGAAACCGGAGGGAGTATTAAAACAAAGATGAATGATACAAATTATAAAACAAAATATATTACAGACCAGTAACAATAATATCTTCTAAGGACTTGAAATAAAAATAAAAGGTACAACCAAACGAATACCGACAAAAATAATGGAACTATTCTATAGAAAAAGAAGAAAAGGAAAAGAAAAGGACAAGGATAATGAAGAAAACAACAAATGAATAAAAAATAAAAGGAAAGAAAAAGAAACTACTTTAACCCAGCATGCCGCATGTGCACAGGCTATACATAATTCCTGCGAGCAGCAACCGGGGGAATATAAAAGATAAATTAAATGGAAGACCAAAAACAAAATTCGTAAGCGGAATAGGACGCGGATTCGTAAGCGGAATTTCTATTTTCTGTTTCTTTCTCACTCAGTTTTTGTGTGGTTTAGATCGTTCCAAGATGCGTGCTCCATTTTTTTGACATGGATACCGGTTATGTATTGTGGGCCATTTTGTTTGTTGGCCCATTCAGTTATCGTCGGTCTGTTAGGGGTTGCGATAGTGCTGGTTTCTCGCAGAATCCACCATGCTCCTAGCAGATGACTATGGGGGAGAGAGACGGCGCAGAGGCCATGGGGTACGACGCCGGTGAAGATCAGGTTGGTGGGCGGCTCCATGAATCCCTCCCGGATCAGTGGGTTCGCCCCTGCCCATTCTTATTCGTGCTGGTTGATTTTTTTCGTTTGGATTGTTTTAGCAATGACCGGCGCTTTGGAACCATGCGTTAGTGGGACGGTTAACTCAGTGAATTTGCTTGTAGTTTTATGTTAGTAATGGAGTGATTTATTCAGTTGCCGCAGCTGTGGGTTGGATTTGTGTTTCGTGAGGTTACTGTAGTCAGTCAGTGGAGTAATTTTCCAGTTTAGATGTTTTGCATTTTCAGTTTCAGTTAACAGCATCATGCAATTTTACACTATTTATTCCAATAATATATGCAGAATGTATGCAGTTAATTACTTATCATATCCGGTACCAATGTTTAGCATATTGTTGTCTGAATATTTAGTTTTTTAGTATGGGTTTATTCAGATTTTTCAGATCATCAGTGTCTGTGATCCTTATCCATTTGAGAACTTTGTTATTTCAAATGAGAAAATTCCTTATTTGACACTGAGAAAATTCCTTATTTGAAACTGAAAAAAATGACTCATTCCTTCCTTAGCCTTCAACAAAATTTATGTGTAACTCTATTAGCACCAAGGTTCACAAATACATCATCACATCTGCGTACAATAGGTTCACACATAGTTTTGGTTCACACGTGCATGCTGTGGCATACAATAGTTAGTTACACATAAAATTGTATGAGGGGCAAAATCATCTTTTCACGTCACTTTTAACACTGTTAGCACTCCTATCTCACGGTAGTGTCAAAAAGGGAAGGAAAGTTTAGTTCGGTGTCAAATAGGGAAGGAAATTTTGTTGAGGGCCAAGGAAGGAACGAGCCATTTTTTCAATGTCAAATAAAGAATTTTCTCATTTCAAATATATAAATAAATGTCTTATGTTCTTTTATCTTCATTCTTCAGTGTGGATCCTATGTTATTGTGGGATCAGGATCCCTAGGGCCACTCATTTACGGAAATAAACTACTCGGCTACGGGAAGTTTGACCCAAATACTTCAAACTAGTCGGCTACGGTGCACAACGACGTAGTTGATTGGGAGAACTAGTCGTGTACTGTTAGGAGACCCCCAAAGTACCTGTTGTAGTACTCATTGTTGTATACGACTAGATCATGTAACCGACTTCTAACTCTGCTCCCCGGATATATATAAGGTGGAGCAGGGACCCCTCTAAAACAACTCAACCTCACGTGCAATTAAATCAAACATACAAGACGTAGGGTATTACACAATTTGCGGCCCGAACCTGTCTAAATATTTATGTTGTGTGTGCACCATCGTTCCTAGAACTCGGCGAGACCCACAAATCTACTCTCTGGGATACCCCTAGACAGAGATAAATCTTCGACAATTATGCTAATGGTTCTTTGTTATTTATGCTTAATGTGTTGATAGGTCTGTACACCGAATCCTGTGTTTTTGAAGTGATAAAAACATGGTGCTTTTATGTTATACTACAGAGGTTTCAGTATGAATTTTATTCCCTGTTTTTTGTAAATGTATAAATTTATTTATGTTTATATTCATTTAAATGTCCATAGAATGGAAGCATTGGCGGTCTCTGTTTTTGGTGCTAACACTCTGGGTGTTGATCTTCTTGACAGCTCCTCTGAACATGAACACCTGCGCAATTCAGTAATAATGTAATACCTTATCATTGTTTATTTTTTCTATTCTTATATTCCTTGAACTGTCTTATGTGCCATATTTATTTTGAGTTTTTTATAGGCTATTATTTCTACAGCTCATATGAACATGATGGAATGATCTGTTGCATTATGTAAGAGTAAGGGAATATATTTCAGTTTTGGATTTTTCTCTTTTCTTTTAACCCTTTTCATATTTTTTTGCGGAGATTAACCTTTTTCATGCACAAACATTATGGGCTGAACTTTATGTTCTTGGGGAGGGTTAATGATCTACATGCTATTTTTCTGCTTTAGTTGTTTTTGTTTTCACTACGAAACAGTAGCTTGATTCTAGTCTTTTATTTGCACGACTGTTTTGCTTCATTCTAATCCCAGCTGTTGAAGCATAGTCCCAATGGCTGCAAGCTTTTCTTTTTTATTTGTCACTGTAGTCATTGCGATCCAGGATGTTTTGAAAAGCACTCATCATTGGTTTTAACTTTTTTATTACTATTTTGGAAAGCCAACCAAGGACATCAAAGTAAACATCCTATGAAAATGCGTAATGGGATTAATGGCCGGCCATCTTTTGCTGTCAAGAAGGAAAATGCATTATGCCACTTATGGTGACCACTGGCCCGTAGAGGCAAATGCATTATGTGGGGCGGACCTACGGAAGATTTTGAGGGAGGGCACACCTTTAAAGCAATTAGCTTAAGAAAAACTTAACATGGTGAAAATTTGCTAACTACTAAAGCATCAAAAAATTGAGTGAGGGCATGTGCGCTCACTCCCCTCCATGTAGGTCCGCGCGCCCATATGTCCAAAGTTCATTTTTACCTCTTGGGTTGCTATATTCATATTGTCTAATTCTTTTAACATTTTTTATCAGGTCATTGGTGAACTATGTCACTTTGTTCATGAAAATTGTATTGGCGAGTGCAAGACCTACTGCTTCCCTGCTGAGAATTTAGTTTCTAGTGTACTGCAATAGCCAATAGTATCTAATGTAGATACTGTTCAATACTAATTCTTTTGACAGTTTCATCTCTAATTTTCAGTGTTATGCAAATCAATATTCAGTCATGCCTCTCTCCTATGATTGTGTATTTGAGTCACTATTGTTTTTACAAAATTGTACCATAATATGAAAAATCTCATACCATAATCCAGCATTTTTATCAATATTTCTATTCACACACACATAATTAAGGACAAACACTGAGTGGAGGCAGAAAGAGACTTCTTTTGCATGCTCGGTAAAACTTATTATCTTCATTTTTCTGATCTGAATTTGGTTTTGGTGATCTATCTGTCCTTCCGATTCTTCCTGTGCATCAAATTGATACCAAAGCAGCTGGAATTACATTGAGAAAGTTTTGTGCCATAATTACACATTGATAATATCTCAAATTACTATACTATATGGCTAGCTCCCAACCACTGCCTCACCGAAAATGAGTGTTCATGCGTGAATTTATTATCGGCCCCTCAAACTTTGTTATGTGAAATAGGTCTTGGTAATAGATTGCTTAATAGATTTGTCTTCAGTTGGTTGTGAGCCTGCAATTCTGATTTGTTTCATGTCCTGTGGGAGGAATTTCGATATTTGACATTGAATTCGCACGCATCACCTCGTATGACCTTCAGTTCGTAAGCCTTTCAAAATATAACCCGGAGCATACGAATTCTTTTGATTCAAGGGTTTTTCACCTCTTTTCCGTATTATCATTTTTATCCTTTTCTTTTCTTGTTTCTTTTATTTCCCAGCCCTAGTGAACTCACTGTTTTGCCCCTGTCATTATCTCCTCATCTGAATGCGATTGACAAGGTTGGTGTCGACCAAATGAGAGAACGGCCGGGGTCTTCGCCGGCCGCCGGTGGAACGGCCCCCCTCAGCACACGCGGCACCAGTGCTCCCTCCACCGCTGCATGTTGACCCCCTCGATCAATCTTTCAGGAACAAGCAAGGATCACGTGTTCTCGTTAGTTTCTGGAAGCAAATGTTATCTGGTTATGATCGACTTCCTAGAAGCCAATACATGAATGGTGTGAATGGAGTTGCAGCATTATGTGCAACTGTTAGGCGATTGAGGATTTGAAGCTGGGAATCGTCTGTGCATGCAATTTAGCATTAACGTGTCACTTTTTGATTGGTTAAAAAGTTATAAAAAAGTAATGAAATCACTGATGATGTGTAGACATTCCCATTTGTAATAAGTCGCTGCTAACTTTTATTTTTTCATGGATGAGTAGCCGTTTCATGTGTGTTGTTGCATACGTGTACTCCGTAAGCTGCAAATTGGATCATGTGGCCAGTCTCTTATTCCAAGAATTGTACATTCTTAGTACTATATTCCATGGAGAGGACAGCAAAGACACTATTGTTGACAACGATAACACTAATAATATGAATTTGGGCAACATTTAGACCGTCAATTTTGACATTATTGCATTTCGTTCCACGTTCTACCAGCTGCTGTTGTTTAATTTCCTTGGTTTTCGTCAAAGCACGTGGTTGTACAACTTGTAGAATATTCCTCATGAACTAGCAGTAGGCATAGCATGATCTTTGTGCTCTCGGCATGTATCTCTGGATTATCCATGGTATGCCTCCATTGTAGCACCATAGCCAGGTTGTTGCACCTTAGCCTGGTACAGTAGAAGGCGATCCATGCTATTCATATAAGGCCCTGTTTGTTTCCCACGCGCTAAACTTTAGCGCCGTCGCATCGGATATAAATATGTTAATTAGGAGTATTAAATATAGATTAATTTAAAAACTCATTACATAAACGAGGAGTAATTTACGAGACGAATCTATTAATCCTAATTACACCATGATTAGATAATGTAATGCTACAATAAATATATGGTAATTATGTATTAATTATAGCAAAATTAGACTTGTTAGGTTCGTCTCGCGAAATAGACTTGACTTATGTAATTAGTTTTATAATTAGTTTATATTTAATACATCTAATTATCACTTATTTAAAGCGCTAAACTTTAGCACTTGGATCCAAACACCACCTAAGCCAGTAGAGTACGTAGATTACCGAAGCTGCCGAGCAAACTATAATTCTATAAATACCATCCATTTCAAAATACTATTCACCGTTAATTTTTTGTTATAATATTTGACTATTCGTATTATTTAAAAATTTAGTTTAAATATAAAAAAATTTTACTTAAAGTATCTGTGATGATAAAGCAAGTCACAGACAAACTAAATGATACTTGTATAATTTTTAAATAAGATAAATGATCAAATATGGTAAGAAAATGTCAACAATGTATAATAATTTGAAATGGAAATAGTATATATAGACATGGTACCTTGCGTGTGTTTCATGTTATCCAAAAAAAACCCCTGAACATTCAAGAATTAGCCATTAGAAATGAAAGATCAATCGGTCATTGATTGATAATAATGGTATTTCTCGCCGAGTATAGCAACCAGGATGCTCCAGGCTGAGCTGCAGCCTGCAGGCGGGTGTGGTGGGCGTGTGATACGTGATCGCCTTGGACCTTCGGATCGCTGACGGCATCCACCGCATATACAGCCCATACCAGTAAAATTGTCCTATATTTCTATTTTCTAGGACGATTCCTTTACTTTTTCAATACAAAAAGGACCATTCCTTTGACAAATCAAATGTGGACGCCGACGACTGTGTGCACCGGCTGTGATGGTTTAATTTCCACGTTTAATTTGCTACCCATGTGGACCGTGGGCGTACTGCTCCTTGAACATTTGCAATAGATTACTACTTTTAATTTGGTTCCATGGTCTATAACTCTATTTAGTCAAAAACTACATTGGGCCTCACTCTCTATGAGCTAGCTAGGCGCTCTGCCAAGCAACTATAAATACATGATGCATGGTGCATGGTTTCTTGTGTGTATTTCATGCTAGCCCTGAACAAATCAAACAAGAACTAGCCAGCACGAACCCAAGATCGATCGATCGGCATAGACCCTATAATGGCGTTGCTCGACAAGTACAGCAGCCAGGAACTGCTCCAGGCTCAGCTCCAGATATGGCACCAGTCCCTCGGCTTCTTCAAGTCCGCCGCCCTTTCGATCGCCATGGACCTCCGCATCGCCGACGCCATTCACCGCCTCGGTGGCGCCGCCACCCTTTCCCAGACACTCGCTGAGGCTGGGATCAACCCATGCAAGCTCCGCGACCTGCGCCGCGTCATGCGCGTGCTCACCGTCTCGGGCATCTTCAGCATCCAGCAGCCGGCAGAAATAATGGCGGCGGCAGCTCCAGACTGCAGCAGGCACGACGATGCTGCAGTCTACAAGCTGACGCCAGCCTCCCACCTCCTCGTCACAGACAAGAGCTTGACGACAGGCCATCAGCATCAGCTGCCTCCTTTTCTGAGCATAAGGCTCAACCTGGAACCTTGCCGGGAATCTCCGGTCTGCAGGGGCATGCTCGCGTGGTTCCGGCAGGACCAGCAGCAGCCGGGTCTGTCCCCGTTCGCCTTGGCAAATAGCGGACACGAGACGATCTGGGATAGAGCGGAGCGTGACGCCGCCGCGTTCCCGTTCAACGACGCCATGGCCTCGGACACCGCCTTCCTCATGCCGATCGCCCTCAAGGAGTGTGGGGAGATCTTCCATGGCTTAACCTCCCTCGTCGATGTTGCCGGCGGCCTTGGCGGGGCCGCTGCCACCATAGCGGCGGCGTACCCGGATCTCAAGTGCACCGTGCTGGATCTCCCTCAGGTTGTCGCCAAAGCTCCGTCTGGTACCAACGTGCAGTACGTCGCCGGTGATATGTTTGAGAATATTCCACCGGCGAACGCTGTGTTCCTCAAGGTACGTCCACGTACTCCTGACATTTCGGGTGCATGTTACTGAGCTCGAGATTAATTCTGAATGCATATAAAAACCAACAAATACCCTATTGTATGTTTCGGATAAAAATTGATCAGGACAAAATCCACGTTGATATGTTTCTCTTCCTTCAAATGTCAAGGTAGAGGCGCGGCTAACTTGATATGTACGTATGATTGCTTGTTTCAGTGGATTTTGCATGATTGGAACGATGAGGAATGTGTCAAGATATTGAAGAACTGCAAACAAGCTATACCTCAGCGAGATGCCGGAGGAAAGGTTATAATAATAGATATGGTGATTGAATCTAAGCCATCAGACATGAAGCACATAGAGACACAAGTTTTGTATGACCTCTTAATCATGAATATCAATGGAATTGAGAGAGACGAGCAAGAGTGGAAGAAGATTTTCATGGAAGCTGGGTTTAAGGATTACAAAATTATACCAGTTCTTGGTGTTCGATCTATAATCGAACTCTATCCTTGAAATTTGGTGAACAAGGCTGCCCAAAAGGACCATAACACATCAGGAGAATGGGCATTAGATATGGTCTAGAGGTGATTCAGTCCATATCATTTATTACAAATAAGTCCTAACCCTATACGAGAGGGGTTATTACTTTGGTGGTTGCCATCTCAGATATGGGCAAAAAGTTATCTATCGTTCCCTGTACTAAGTTTAGCGTCTTTACTTATATATGCACATCGTGTTTGCAGAGCAATCTTGGCATACTTCAAGCTATTATGTATTGAACTTGATGGTCCAAGTGTTTCAGTTGCTCAGAAAGAAGAAACATGCAATGAAAAGAATGGAAACAAAAAATAAATAAAAGTGCCTTTATTAAACTAAGAATCGCTACTTGCCAACACCTCACCGTGCTGGTTCAACTAGGTCCCGGCTATTCGAAAGGAACTATTTATGAAGGCGATACGGATATGAGGGTGGGAATCTATGTTAGCATTTCTGAAAACTGGCATATGGATAATCCATTGTCACTACCGGCGCGGGATTAAGCACCACCACATATGGGGAGATGGTCTCCAGCAGATCCCCTTTCCTATTCATCTTTCCCTTTATTTCTATCTCTACTTATAAATGGGTCCCATCTGTTAGTGAATAAACCAATTTATTTTCTTCTCCCGTACTCTTCTCCGCTTCAGTCATTCTCCCGCAGCACTGCGACGCGCGGGCCTGGCGGTGGAGCCATGGTGGAGCAACGCGGGGATTCATGGTGGAGCAGCTTACGTGGCCTGGCGAATCTGGGCAGGGCAGCAACGCTCGGCGGGCTTGGTGCGGCAGGGGTAGCAGAGCTCGGCGGGTGGGCAGGCGCGCACACGGGGGCTGGCTTGGTGCGACAGTGCGCGGTGGAGCAACGAAGGATTGTGCGGGGCCCAGACGGAGCAGCGCGTGGCGGCGCTAGACCCGGGCGCGAGCGGAGCAGCGGGCGGTGGAGCAACGCGTGGTGGCGTGGGGTCTGGACGGAGCAGTGTGTGGCGGCGCTAGGCCCTTGCGCAGGCGGTAGAGCAGCGCGCGGCAGGCGGCGGCGCTAGGCCCGGGTGGAGCAGCAGCAGTGGCGCACAGGCCAGGTGCGTGTGATGGGAAAAGATGGAGGAGGGAGAGGAGTTGTCTCCCCTTTCTAAAGGGGATTGCAATTGAAATAAAGGGGATTGAGAAAAAATTATAGGGAAAGAGGAATAGAAAGTGGATCTGTTGGAGCTGTGTTTTTCCCTCTCAATCCCCTTTAACTAGAAATATAGGGAAATGAGATTGTTATTGGGATATGTTGGAGTTGCTCTTAGGACCAACACCAATAATACTGCTGCACAAGGTTTCCTTCTTAAGTCTGGATTACTACTAAGGAACACAAAATGCATATATAGGTAGGATTTTCATGCACAGTTTTAAGAAAATATTCAAAATTAAATATAGCTAATTTCAAGGTTAGTAAATTGGGCATTTTAGATTTGTTTGAAAGTTTTGAAATTCCCATGTTTTAGTATAGTAACTAAAATGAGGAAAAATTGTGATGCTACAAGTCATGCCATTTCTAGGGTTTTATACCATTCGTATATACAATGTTTGCAATTTCCTTAAGATATGCATTGGGTGTGTTTGGTTGGAGGGACAGGATGGAATTAATAGAGTGTTTGGTTGGAAGAACAAGAGATAAAATGATCCTCGGGAGGGGAAGATCCTCCAGAGGGGAATATTCTCTCAAAATACGAGATGAACTGGTACCCTAAAAATGAGCAGACCCTCACACATGGCGTGAGTTCCACAAACGGAGGAAGCTAGGCAAGGGCCACGGCCGGCGAACGGTGCGGGGACATGGCCGGTCGGGCGAGAGCTAGCCGGCGGCGCTGTCGCGACGGAGGGGCGGGGCCACGATTGCGCTAAGGCATGGGGCCATGGCCGTGCCGGAGAGCGCCATGCCAGCGTGCTGCCGCAGCGGAGGCACAGGGCCGGTCATCCGGGCGGGGGAGGGGGGCACTCTGCCATGGGCCCATGGCCAAGTGGCGCGACTGAAGAAGGCGCGGATCCACAGCTGGCCGGGAGGGGCACGCAGGGTGGCCGGCACGTACGGCCACGCAAAGGCGCAGATCCACCGTCGCCGGTGGGGAGGCACAGGGCCATGATCGGGCGGCCGCGGCGGGAGGCCTGGCGAGCAGGGCGGAGGGAGGCCAACCGCTGGCGGAGGGGCGTAGGAACCCAACTGGCGGAGGAGGGGCGCGGGAGGCAGGCTGGCAGTGGGGGCACGGTAGCCGAATCGACGGTGGGGAAGCGCGGGACCCAACTGACGGAGGAGGCGCGGGAGCCCCACCGGCGCCACGGGATCTCGTCATGCGGTCGGCGATGCAGGTTCCTCTTCTGTATGTAGCTGACGAATAGGTCCCACTTTACTAGGTGGCTGACCACTGGGGCCCACAATATTGTGCAGCTGACCGAATGAGAACACGGTCCATCTTATTCGGGGACAAGATCATTTTATCCATAAACCATGATAACTCTGTCCCGTCCTATTTCAACTCTCAACCAAACGAACCCTAAGACTCGTCTCGGTGGGGATTTTATGAAAATTTTATAGCATTAAATTTGCTGATGTGGCAGAGGAGAGAGAAAAAAGAGTTATCACATGTGAGAAGAGTTTCATCACCATCAAACTTCTTTGACATGATTACCTAATTTTTAGTCTAGATAATTATGTAGTAAAATCGTGTACTGAGACTGGCCTAAGGGTGTGTTTGGTTAGGATTTTTCTGGCTTTGGCTTTTTAAAAAAGCCAATAGCCCAACCAAAGGGGTTGACTGCCAACAAAAGCCAAAGCCAAAAACAACTTTTTATTAGTTCATTTCTGAAAGCAGGTATAGAGGTGCTTTTTTGGGCTTTGGCTTTCACAAGTATGAAGAAATTACCTACATACATATATGTATATATATGTATATACATACATAATCTGTATATATATGTATATACATACATAATATATATTATATAATATTTATTTATTTATATACATATATCTTATATATAGATATATATATATATATGTATACATGTATAAGATATATCTTATATATTATGTGTTTATTTATTTATATCTTATTTATATGTTTATATGTATAAGATATATATATATATATATTTATATGTATATACATGTACACGTATATATATTTATCTATTTATTTATATACATATATATGTATATATATCTTTATATATATAAATATATATATATTATACATATAAAATTGTGAACAACTATGTATATATATTTAGTTTTATGTATATATAACTATATATATATATGTATATATACATGACAAGTAGGGTCTGCTGGTAAGTTTCTAAAAAACCATAGCTATTTTACCAAATGGCTTTCAGCTTTCTCACAACTCATATTCCACAACAGCTTTTTTCATAGTCCACAGCCCCACAACAGCTTTTCCACATCCACGGCCCAACCAAATGCACCCTAAGTGCTCCGGCCAGCACTACTCCACCAGCCACCAGATAGCGGCGGTGCTCCGTGTATATCTATCTGGTCAAATACGTTATTACTGCATTGCTGTACTCATTCAATGTGCAGGATGTCAGTTGATGCAAATGGTGGACAGCTTGGAGTAGTGCAAACACATTTGAAATCAGCCGAGATATGCCAAATCTGCATGCATGCAAGCAAACGCTTATTAGAAATCAGCCTCGACATGTGCCAAATATGCACGCAGGCTTTCATTTGGCTGCGTTATTGCTGAAGAAATGGAGAATGTGCCGTGCATGGGAGATGGTTACAATTATTTTTTTGTGAGCCTTAAAGATGTGTTACTTTTCTATAAGCAATAAAATTTGAAAAGGATCAAATTCTTCATTCATGGGGCCATGGAAAAATTACAGGGTGGATTTAGTGCAACATATCATATCAATCATTTTTGTTGCAAAAAGAAAATTTTTTATTGCGGCAACACCGGGGGTGTATCAAATATATTCTACAAAATTTATATACTCTTCCAATTTAAAGGAAATCCAAACGGTAGGTGAGCGCACATTTAGATAAATGCGCTATCGCCACAATAAGTCAGTTGTAGCAGACACCGAGGATAGAGTTTGGCATTTTGTCCTGTGACAATGCCCTCACCTCTGTTCCTCAGTAGATCCCCTTTATTTTGCATGCTAGAGGCAATGTCATCGTCCCTGGGTGATCGAAGGCTTGCACCACATGCATTCCTCTATGCCGCCAAAGGTATGGAAAGTTATGGGAATTTTTTTCATATTTTTGGAAAAGACTAGTCTTTCCACAAAGGTATTGGTGACTAAGGGGTGAGGTCTCTCCTGATAGCAACCCATCATGAGTCCCTATCACTCGCATAATATATACTTGTTCTTGTGGTAAAGAAAGAAAAAAAAACACCTGCACACATAACCCTTCGCCCAGACAAACTCCATCTCACCTCGCTACCATCTTTCATTTCACCGGCATCGAAGCGATGATACTGGGGTACCACCCTCCTCCCTTCCCTTAACCATCTCCCTCCTTCCTGTCCACTTCGATCTGAGGAGATCACACCATCGTCCTTGTCATCATCTTCGTCTTTGGCAAGTGCCTCCACCCCACTACTCTTCTCCACCTCTAGTGGCTTCCACTTCTAGATCCACAATCACCATCACTGTCACACTAACCCAGTTCCGCCAGAGATGTCACCGCGTGCCTCCACATCGACAATGCCAGCCGTCTTGGTCAGCTGCGCCGCCGCCGCATTGCCTCACCATTCATTGCCCACCTCCGTGGACAGGCTGGCCATCTCCCCAATGCTCCATCTAGACCCTTTGGCATAGGTAACATGAACCCATAACACCAAACCCACAAAAATCCTAACGCTGGAGTACCACTTTTAACCGAAATCGTAGGTCCCATTGTTCTGCTGCCCGATAGATTCTCAAGGGCCAGACTTCATCGTGAGAAAGTTAATAGAGGCTAACGGTGTGTGAGATAGGCCAAAAGTTCTTCCCACGTGATGGGCCCCGTAGGCAACCTTATCACTTCCGAGGGAGGGGAGCCGGAGCGGTCGCAACAGCCAAGCGCAGGCGCGGCAGCGGCAGCGGCAGCGGCATGAGAGGGAGCGAGGAAGCGCCTGGGGGGCCCACGGCGGTGGCGCGCGGGGCAAGCGCACAGAGCATGGCGTGCGGCGGCGGCGAGCGCGCGGTGAGGGCGAAGCATGGCGCGTGGCGGCGGCGAGCTGGGCGAGCGCATGTAGCGGTGGAGCATCGTGCGCTCGGGGCCACATTATGATGTCACACCCGATTTTAAAGGCAAAACCAGATGCATCTCATATGTGCGCCAGGATCAGTTTATACGCATATGGTAGACGTCACAAGTGAATATCCATAACCATGCATAACGAAAGAGTATTAAAGTGCATTTATTACAATCTCAGAGTTGACTCAAATGTCATAGCGGAAGACTTAAATAAACGTTCATCTAATGAAGCAAAAGTGACTCCATCTCCACATGAAATTGACTGGGGGAGACTCGCCTAGAACTCCTCAAAATCAGTAGTGAAATCCTCAAAATTCTCCCAATCTGAGCAGCATTCCGGGTGTAGTTGATGCAATAAAAGAAAGAAAGAAAACAAGCATGAGCACATGACGTACTCAGCAAATGTAATATGACATACAAGGCTGAGGCAAAAAGGTTGGCTGACCATACTGCAGTAAGCACTTTTAGTTGGTCAAGTTATATTAAGCAACTATTTACTAGCAAATGAAAGTATATACCACCCACAAATTAATGAATGTCATATTCCCAACATATTCATATAGTCACGATTTAGATCATGTTCAAGTATGATTATCATGTAAGGGTCCAGGCCGCTCTTGACCATGAGCACGACTGTTATAACAGTTTTACACTCGGCAGAGGTTGTACACTTTCACCATAAGCCGCGTAAAAGTTCAAAAGAACTTTAAACCCAACCATGCCGAGGGGGCCAATCCTCTTAAATCACACTACCGAGGTGTGACCGCATAGGGACGCTACGAGGCCTTTACAAATATCCCTTAGTAAATAGTAACCCGCTAAGGTTTCCGGTTCAGAAGCAAAGCATAACCCTCCCTAATGAGATCTGTCTCTTACCAAAGCCCACAGCTCAAGAGGACCGAGCTATACCCCGTCAACCGCCGCGCCTCTTGCCCCTTTCGGGTAAGGTTACCATCCACTAAAGTCCCTAATTAGTTAGCCAAGACCAGAGCCATATGGTACTTATGGTTGCACTGTTTTCCTGGGTGGTTCTCCATGTTCCAATTAAAAAGATATGATCTTGCCAATTAATTATTTAAAAGAGTATATGGAACATAGAGTAGGGGTTCATTTAACCAATCCCAGTTGAGCAAACTAAGCATCATCTACCATCAAAATTAATTAAGTAACCCAGTTTCAGGGACAGGAAAATATAGTGGCTAGGCAAATCCTTAAATATGAACCCATCAAATTAAGACTCATGCACGGGTGGTGAAATTAATAATTATTAGGACATTTGCATGACATAATACACTTGCCTTCTTCCCAACTCTGTTGCTGCTCAAATCCTTCTCCAACAGTTGGTTCTTCAGAGAAATCCTCGAACTGGTCGTTTCCTAATCGCATCACACATTCACATGCAAGGAAACAATACAACAAATAAGAAACAGTACACCAAACAATTCCAACAGGAGAAAACAACAGCACAAAACTAATCTACACGTTACAACGAACGCGTGAGCGCGAGAATCACTAAAATCGGAGTTAAAACACAAAAGATATGGCTTTTCTAAGGTTCAGGGACTTGCTGGCAAAGTTTTAAAAGTTCCAGGGGCTTAATTGCGAAAAACCGAGGACTAAAACATAATTTTGTATAAAACTATGAGGGTTAAACCATAAAATAACAGGGGCTGGACTGCGGGTGCTATTTTAAAACTTGTAGGGGCTAAAACGAAAGAAAACAGGATCTAAACATAATTATTTTTGAACTAAACTGGACCGCGGGTTGATTTCCAGAAAACTCAGGGGCTCTTTAGCAAATTCGCCACGGCTGACCGGTATGTGGTCGGTTTGACTTGGGACGGGATCTAATCCGGGCCGTTGGATCTAGATCTAACGGTTCAAAACAGATCAAGCGGCGGCTCGCCGGCGCGGGGGAGAAAAGCGGCGGCGCTGCGACGGCCGCGGCGGAGCTTCGCCGGCGCTAACGCAATTAGGCGCTATGGTGCACGGTTTGCGACAAAACTTGGACGGGGAGAAAGAGGGGAAGACGATGAACTCACTCCGGGGGTTCTTGACGACAGCCGCGCGACGGAGACGGCCGGCGACGAGCTATGGCGGCGGCGGCGCTACTGCGACGGCGACGAGCGAGATTAGAGCGGCCGGAGCGGGGAAACGAAGCGCGAGCAGCACGGGAGGGTTGAGTGGGCGACGGCGAACTCACCAGAGGCAAACTCGGCGAGGTTCGGCTCACGACGGCGGCAGCTCGAGCTCGGCAATGGCGGCGGCGCGGGCGGCTCGGGTTTGCGGGCTCGATTGGATTGGAGGGGAAGCGGAGGCGGCGGCCGTGTTTTATAGGTGCGGGGACTGGCCTCGGCGCACGTGAAGGAGACGGACACGGCGGCGCGGCGGGATCGGACTCGGGGAAGAGTCCTGCTCGGCGACGGCGAGAGGAGGAAGGAAGGGCTGACAGGTGGGGCTCACTTGTCGGCGAGAGGGAGAGAGAGACGGGGGAGAAAAGGAGCGGGCCGGCGCTGGGCCTAAAGTGAAATTGGGCCGGGGAAAAGATTCGGCCGGGGAGTAAAGAAAGAAGCAGAGGGGGCACACTTGGACCGGGCCAAGAGTTCGAGGGGCAAAAACGAACTCTGCCTATTTAACTTCTCTAAAACTCAAACAAAAGCAAATCAAATTCGAATTTAAACAGAATTTAAATTCCAACTTGATTTACTAGCAACCAAAAATATATGCAACAGCATGAATGCAACAAAAACTTATTTTGACTAAAATAATTATTTAATGTGATATTTAAATTGATAAAAGGCTAGAAATTCCAATTAAATCCTAGAAAATTTATTTAAGCCTTAATAAATTCTAGAAAAATTTAAAGGGTTGCTACAATTTAATTGTGATGAATTTTAGGGTGTTACGTACGAGCGCGGAGGATCGTGAGCCACGAGGAGCGTGAGTGGCCGGGGCAAGCCAGCGCCTGCAGGGCTGCAGAGCGGTGCACAGCATGTGTCGAGGCTGCGGGGGACCTAGCGCGTGGCCAGCCCACCAGCGCCGCCCTGGGATCCACACGCAGCGACAACGGGAGACCGGAGCTTGAGGTGGCGGCACAGCACCTCCGGCTGTAGCGGCGTTAGATAGCCTTCTCAAGCTTCATTTATCAGGCATGCTAATACATACATGGCACATGAACATTCATTGTTGATGTGACGTTATTTCTTCTTCCATGATTTGTGCTAGGTTTTGTCAATTTGTTTTCTTTTTACATTGTGAGGTTGTCAATTAATTTGACTTGATTTAGAGTTTTTACGGAAATGAAAGTGAAACAATGTGTTCTGTCCTTTAAATATATTCTAGCCTTTCTGACAAATTTGTGTCAGATCGTTGGTGTATTTGGATCTTTCAAGTCTAGGCTGGAACTAGCATATAAAGCTGTATAAATTTGATTCAGATTGGAATTTTTTAGCCTAAATGGATCAGAGCAAAGAAAGAACATGTGGGGATTTGATTCAAGTTTTTCTTTCTTTCTTTTTTTAAAGAAGGAAAATTGGAAAGAAGGACTATCTATGGAGTTTTGCTGTGAGATAAGAGAGAGAACGGAGGAAGGGAGACGAAGACAAACAACATGGAAGTTTTTTATTTGTTCTTGAGGCCCACAAGTACTAGTTCTCCGTTAATAGATGCTAACGACGTCAGGGGTGGGCACATGCCGCTATGTGCACCAATGTTTTCCGTATTTTTAAATCTGAAAAGTATCAAGGAATGGCTGCTTTTTTGAGCCATTTCATAATGAGATTGATAGTACTGGTATGTGGTCTGCTATGATTTCTATTTCAATTTACAATAACATTTCCAAGGTTCCGTTACTATTCTCCAACTACTGACGCAAAATGGTTACTTTATTTCAATTTATCAATTCTTTACTGATGTACAAACTTCTGGAATATTTAACTATTTCATACCTGATGCAGATTGAGTGCAGTTTATACTATCATCGAGAGGCTTAATGACAGGTTCTGCTCCCATCCTAGAATGCACTAAGGGGGTGTTTGGTTCCCGGACTAAAAATTTTAGTCCCGTCACATCGAATGCAAGAATGCTAATTAGAAGTATTAAATATAGATTAATTACAAAATGCATTACATAAGCCAGGACTAATTTACGATACGAATCTATTAAGCCTAATTAGTCCATGATTAGATAATATAATGCTACAGTAATAATTTGATAATTATGTACTAATTATATGTTAATTAGTCTTGTTAGGTTCGTCTTGCGGAGTAGATATGACTTATGTAATTAGTTTTATAATTAGTTTATATTTAATGTTATTAATTATCACTTATTTGAGGGACTAAACTTTAGTCCCTAGGATCCAAACACAGCCTAAGGAGAATGCTAGGGCTGAAGGCTGGGACAAACAGTTCGAACTAAACCAGCCACATGACCCAATGAGGGCTCGTGGAAGTCAGGATTGGTCTTATAAAAGTTTTGATTACTATGGTCAGGTACATCCCTTATCTTTAAATTTTACATCGGTAGGATTTATAAATAAGAAGAAAGAGATACATTAGTTGGTATAGGAGAGAGAAAATTTTGAGGACACAGAAGTTTTGTTCTCTAGCCGTTTACCTATAGTGCTCTACTTATTTTTTTTGGGTTAGTTGGAATCATGCCATTATAATTTTCACGTTTCAGAAATATGTCATCGGTGTGTCACTGACAGATGGGGGCCACCACAGTCACTGACAGTGGCATTTTTCAAAATTTTGAAAATTATAATGGTACGATTGAAATTTTTCCTTTTTTTAGATACATGACATTGATGGGTGGGGCCTACCCATCAGCCTCTCTCCTTCCTCCACCGTCCTATCTCTTATTTCTCTCATCTCCCCTGCATCCCTCTCTCTTTTCTTTCTCATGGTATAGTGCACGGTGCCTAGCAGAGACGGCAGGTAGGGGCAGTGCCATGGCACAGCGTGGCATGCCAATTTGGCAACGCTCCAGGACAGAGGGGAGCCACCGGAGCTTGCCCATGGCAAAGGAGCTCATGCCCAGAAGAGGAGGTTGGTCATGGGAGGACAATGATTCAGCATTGATGGCCTCGAATCGGAGCAGAGAACGACGAATTGATGGCAGTGGCTCAAATCCCCAGCCCCTTATTCGCCTCCTCCTTCTCCTTCACCGCTGGCCAACCATCTCGACCTCACCTTCACACACCAGAGACTCGATGAGCTCCTCTGCTGCGCCCATGTCTACGTGCCGGAGCTTGCACGTGCTCGCGTTGTCATCTGCGCCTAAATTCGGCCCAGGTAGTGGTGGCCATGGCAGGCGGCACATATGGGATGAGAGGTAGGGATGTTAACATGGGTCGAGTCCTGTGACGAACCGGATTCTCACCGACGAGAACCCGACTCCCTGTACCATTGAGATAGTCCCAGGAATAGCAGCTATCTCGTACAGAACTCATCTCAGTCGAATATCACATCCATACAACGATAAAAGATTCATTACATGACTTATATAAAGACAAAGCGTCTGGTACAAGCCCTCTGGGCTAAAACGACAGTAAGAAACATCTACGCAGCGGTAGCTAGAACAACTGGGACCACTCCTCCACAGGCATCCTTGAGCGTAGCGCACACCCTTCAGTCGTACCACCCGTCCTGGTTGAACTCGTGGTCGGGGTCTTCACCTGAGAACCCAAAGTCTGTCCCCAAGGAAATGGGACAGGTCCACGTCACCAACCATAATATGATGCAAGCTTTAAAGTGGCCTATTCTAAGGTATAGAAATAATCAAGGATTGAGCCAGGGTTTTCTTATGCAAGCAGCAGCAATAACCCAATTTCATCTCATCACCAACTCCTGCTCACACACATACATCATTCACTTCCCAAAACCAACCATCAGCCTCACATTTTCCCATCGGGCTCGTCCTGCCACGGCAGGTTCCCGCAAATCATTATCCACCAACACCTTTCACTCACTAGTCGACTCGGTGAGCTCCCTCCCCACCTCGTCTCAACAGCCTCAGCTGGACCAATCTCTCATAACCCGATTCAAGGATGAGGTAAGAAAGCAGATTCCCATGCTAGCCGGGGCTTCTCAGAAATGGGTCGTCCGTAACCGTGGACACGGCTATACGTATAGTTTACACTCTGCAGAGGTGGCACTCCAGGAATCCATCCGGGCTGCAAGGCTAGTCCGCAACCAACCTGAGACACAGCCCACAGCAAAGACCCTAAACAGTAACGGCGCCAATCCTGTCTCCCTGGGCTCGGGAAACATCTGATCTAACATCTGCCCCAGGGTCGTGAAACCTTCCCACCGGGGCCAGTCGGGGGCCGTGGTAAATCAGGGAGATTACGCCGCAACGAATCCCCCCTACACATATCAAACTCGATTCTCCTACAGTCTCGGCGCCGCACTAGAGTAGGCTTGCTGGAACCCTCCCCATACTGGGTAGATGGTGAGCACGGTAGTTCCCAAGTCCAAAGTGGGGGCACGACTCGGTCCTTAATTGTTCGGTAAAGCGAGTATCTGCAACACAAGCGATCCGCCGCAACGGTCCGCAATCGGCACCCATAACAGGTATTGCCGCCCAAACTCCTCAGGTACTCACCGAGTACCAATCCCCAAGTAACCAGTAACCATGTACCCGCAACAGGTACCCCATAGGGACTGCCCGAGTGCAGCCCCTCAGCACCTCGATCAACGATCGAGTTGTTATTACTCGCTTACACCGCCTAGCTGCACTACTCCTCCCAAACCACCCACAACTCACGCCAAGAGGATCAATCACAACCATCCCAACACATGCATGGCATAGCATATTTATAAAGTGAGTAGTAGGTAGCAAGGTAACAGGATAATGACAAAGGCAGTGCAGGTTTATCATGCGAGTAAAGTAAAGCGCTAGCATACTAGTTTGCATGTCTAATAGGTATTTCAGAGATGGTCGGGCGTGAACCTGGGCAAAGGTCTTCGTCCTCGTTGAAGCAGTTGTTGTAGTAGTCCGGCTCCTCCTGACTCTCCGGAGCTCCTAGGGGCGCGGAAGGAAAATAAGACGCGGCTACTAGCAAAGAAACACTAAGACAACGACGAAAGAAGACCCAAATAACACCAAACTCTATACTAACGCGTAGATCATGATTTTAGAAAAATATAGAAACTGGTTTCATATTTTTCTGAGCTACGGTTGATTTATTATTAATTTTCGAAGTTTAAATCATTTTCTGAAAATATTAAATAATTTCCAAAAAAGAAAACAGACAGAAATTAGCCTGCTGACGTCAGCATGACGTCATGCTGACGTCAGCAGTGGGGTCCGCCTAGGATGACGTCAGCAGTGGGCCCTGCTGACGTCAGCGTTGACTGGTCAACGGTCAACGGTCAACGGGGTCAACGATCAGCGGGTCAACTCTGGTCAGTGGGCCCCATGTGTCAGTGACTCGCAGAGTATGACAGGTGGGTCCCATACGTCAGCGCAGTTAAAAGAAAAAGAAAAAGGAAAAGAATAAACGATGGCTGGGCTGGAATTGGGCCGAAAGCGACTGGGCCGGAAAAGTTCAAGGGGGTTAAACAGACTTAATCGCGAACAAAACGGCCCACGAAGGGGTGGCTGCTGGATTCGGCTTGGTGGACAGGGTCCACGGTGCACCGTGAGATAGGTCCACGAGAGCCGGGTGCATGGGATCTGGGTGTGGCCGAACTGGGATCGTCTGTGCACGGCTGTGTGGCGACTTGGTGTGGTCTTGCGTGTGGCATGGCCACGGCGCGACGCGACGCGCGCGCGGCGTGCACTGGAACGCGCCGGTGGCGATGGTCGACGGCGGACCTCGCCGGAAAAGGCTCGGCTGGGCTCAAGATCGGCCGGGTTGGCTTCGCTAGGGTTAGACGAACACGCACAGGGTGAACAAGGCTTGGATTGGGTTCGGATTGGGCCTTCCCGACGCGAGCAGTGGCGGCTCGGCCATGGCGCCGACGAGCTTCGACGGCGACACGGGATTTGGGTTCAACAGCGCGCGGTTAAGCTGGGTTTCGCACGCACGCAGTCCTCAGCGACAGCTGGGACGCGACTAGGTGCTCATGCGCGGGCACGTGGTCATCCACGGCCGCGCATGGCCTCGGCGTCCGCGCGCACGGTGAGCAGAGCTCGGCCGCGGCGGTTTGCGCACGGTTAGCGGCTTAGGATCCTGCAGAAGATAAGCACAGCTCGAAGGCTGGCTCACAGAGGGCTTGCACGACGACGGCGGCGGAATTCGGCCGGAGTTGGGGAAGAAGGAGGGGCTCCGCGGTTAGCTCACCTAGGGCTAGTAGTCGATCGCTGCAGCTCGGGGTAGACTCGTCGTGGCTTGGTGATGCTCGTGCGCTTCCTCTCGTCCCTGGTCCGGCTCGGGGTTGGCGGCTCCACGGACGGCGGCGCTCCGGGCTTCGGCGTCGACGCGGGGAAGGCGACCGGCTCCACACCTCCTTGCTCCGACAGCTCCTAGACCTTCCCCACCCCTCTCCTACTCCTCTCCTCCCACGAACTGGATCTGGAAGGAACCCCAAAGGGGCGGCGCGGCTTGGGGAAGAAGAAGGCCGGCGGTGGGTTTTTATGGGCGCTGGGCTAGGGTTTGGCGGGCACGGACGGCGAGATTGGGTGGCTCGAGCGCGCGTGGACACGCGGCGCGATCGCGACGGGCCGCACAGGGGCTCGGGTGGTTGGGTCACGGGCGCTCGGCCGCGGGAGAGAGAGAGCGCGGCGAGGAAGATGACGCGGGGGAGGAAGAAGATGGCTGACAGGCGGGGTCCGCCTGTCAGTGGAAGAGAGCGCGACGCGGCGGGGACGCGGCGAAGAGCTGGGCCGAGCTGGGCCGAAAGGCCGAGTGGGCTGCTTGGTTCGCTGGCTCGGGTAGAAGAGTTGAAGGTGGTTTCTTGGACTTGAGCTGCGGAAAATTGGCCCACGAACAGGAATAGGGTTGACAATTAGTTTGGCCAATTAGAGTTTGAATTCAAATCTAGAATTTGAATTCAAACCAACCAAAAATCCAAATAAATTCAAATAAATCCAAATCACACTAATTCATCCTTAGCACTTCAAATTGATTTTAATTTGAATTTAAATTGCCTAGGAATTTAGGGAGCAAAATAGAAGACACTCTTATATGTTGGTTTGCATGCACACAATTCCACCAAAAATTTTTAAATTCAAATTTTTGCACTCAACAAAACCTATAGGAATTTCAGGGTTGTTACAAGTCCGGTGCAGATGGAGCAAAATCCACCCATTACGGAGATGGTTGAATTTTCGCACCTGCATCCATTGGGAACCCACTAGGTGTCCCATGCGCCCTGGGTCTATCATAACAGTACAATGTACAACCTGTATCAACATGATGACATGGTATCAACCAATATAGTATGATAAAAATCATCGCATAAGTCACAAATGAATAGTTCCATTAAACCAAACTTCCATCTTATAGCCATAATGCATCACATAATCGTTCGAAGTTCCACCAGGAAGAATAAAGAGTTAACATACTCAATACATCATGGAAGAAAATATAGAATAAATACTTACGATCAACATTCGTCCATCAATCATCATAATCCCCCAAGTAGCAGCCGAATCCATGGTGAAAAGAGTCAAAAGACTAACAAGAAAGTAAGAGATGCCTTGTTATTTTAGGCCCCATGGCTGAAAATCTATGCCAGCACCCACACCCACTCAATATGGTTCGGGTTAGGTGTAGACCCATGGGTGGATATTACACACACACACCTGCACCCATGGGTTTGACTGTCGTCCCCAATGAGGGGTCCCGGTCTTGCTCATCCTTGGCCTGCTCACCGTCTGTGGCCAAAGGTAGCTTGTAGCGGTCACAAATTGGACCTCGATCGCTTGCCCACGTGGCGGAGCTCAGTTGGCTCATGGGGGTCGTGAGGGGAGGCAACAGAGGTAGTGACTGAGGTGGGTGCTGAGTTGGGTTGTCATGGGCCGGGCTGGGGGCAGAGTTAGGATGGTGGGCGACGTGCGGCAAGCTGGGGTGTAGATCTGGTAGCACATGGGGCAGGCAGAGCCATCGGGGGCCAATCAATGTAGTCGTGGCAGTGGCAGCAACAAGCAAGAGCGTAGTGAACGGAGCGGTCGAGGAAGTGGTATTTGGATGACGTGTTATGTTTTAGGCCCGGACCTATTGTGCTTGTTGGATTGGCATATTGCGGTTTAGATTGTAGGCTAAACAATGTTAGATATAGCAATCTACCACAGCTCTTGATTTCTCATGCGACAAACGCACGGGTGACAACGCTAGTTCATTATTATTTGTATAATATATATGAGACTAGCTATGTTAATTCCATGGACTCGTGTGAGACAAACTTAATTAGGTGCTGTCCCTTACGCTACCGGTTATAAAGCTGAACCAAACAATGCCTTAGAGTGAGAATGGAAACGAAAACAAAGACTAGTTGTGTTGTGTAAACTAAAAACTCTTTCCCTAGGCTCAAAAGTGTTGCATGCTACAACAAGTTCAATCATGACGATGACAATAACAACAAAAGAAACAAAGCCATAGAGTTGGATCACATGCCGGGCACCATGGCTACCTTGGTTTTCAACAACTCTCTAGTTCAGGCTCATTTATTCAGCTCCTACAACAGCATATCAGAAGAATGGTGCCCTTGCAGGCTCCGCCTGCCTGCGCACCCGCCTACAGACCGAAGGGTTCTGAGCTTCTGCCGGTGGCTCATTGCCTTGCTCGGCTACTTCAGGTACATGGTGCTCCTCATCCTTAGGTTGGTCATCTGATGGGCCTTCTTCTGTCATATTTGTTTGGAGGCTGCGGTAGCGGCGCTCAGCTTCGGGTCCTGAGAAGTCATCTTGTGACACATCCACTTCCCCCTGATAAGAAATGAAAAATCAAAACTAATACCTTGGACAGATACTTGTTCCATATGAAATGAAGAAATTAAATAAATAACATTTACTTACCATTCGTAATTTAATGCAAGAGATGTTGTAAAAGGCATAAAAAGTAGTACTCGCCAAAATGTTAACTTTAAATTTAGCTTAAGGTAACTAAAATGATGATAATATGCAGTAGTAGCCATCATGAGAGTAAATGGACCTCGCAGGTTAGTGAGCAGAATAGGTTGGGCTCAGTACGAAGCCAGCAATCGCAAGTCAAGCAACGAGGTGTCCCTGCTTGAGGCCTGAATAGCTTGGACCTATTCATAGGCCTCAAATGCACCACCTTTTGTCCATTGATAATGTATGTCTACAAATACAACAAATTTGAAAAGTATAAATATCCAGTTAAACAAGCATAAACATGGAATTATTTACATATATGGTTACTATGTCATGGATAAAATATGCATATACTAATTTGAGAAAAATGCTACTGCAATATGCCATTTGACAATACCTGTATCCTCGACACATCGATGTCGAGGTCCTGCATATCCTTGGCAAGAATGACAGAGCGGTAGACGTAGCGCCGGATCTTGAGGAGGCGATGGCCTGGCACGTTGTGGGTACAATGTGGACAGCTGAGATTATAGCAGCGGAGACAAAACATACAGTTCTCCGCTCTGTTCTCGGTTGCATGCACGTTGCAAAGCTCCCAAAAGTTGGTACTCAGCAACACCTTAAGCCATTCTGGCTTCTCCTCCTCCTCTACCTCCTCCTCCTCCTCCTCCTCCTCCACTGCTACTGCTGGCTCATCCTCCAGTGGTGGCAATTGCCCCTCCACCATATTCTGCTTCTCCTGTATCAATAACACCACAAAGACCAACAATGCTCATAGGTTAGTTAGGTCTATTATCTTGAATATTTGTTTTCTTTATAAAAAAATGTTCAAGAACTAGTGTGACACACACATTTTCCGCAACTAATGAGACATATGTAGTCTCAACTGGTGAGGCATATATGTAGTCTCAAGAACTAAGGTGTTGTTTGGTTTAGAAATTGTATCGTGAACGCAAACGTAAATAGATAGCAGGGGTATCGTTAACAAGGCAACCTAAAGCGAGCTTTGTTTGGTTTCCAGCATGTAACTCTAATGAAAAAGGTAGAGAATCAAAATAACACGCGCAGGATGCAGCAGCAGTAACAGCGGTGATGCAGAGGAGCATGGAGGGATGCAGGGCGAGCGGCCCCATGCGGGCAACGCGATAAATATGACGATATTGGATACGGGAGATATGGAGCGGTAACAGCCTTGTACTAGCCCGTATCGGATCCCGCGCAAGCTGATTACGTAGTATTTCAACCAAACACAAACTAACGTAAACAGATCGCAGGGTGATCTGATCACGCCGCAAAACAGCACAACCAAACACTGTGATAAATGTCGCACACTCATAGATACCGCATAAGGACACTTGAAGTTCTGGCACAAGTCGTATTTGGCCTTGTTGTTTAGCTTTCCCTATGCTATAACCCATGGTTCCTACAATGAAACTCTCCATCGTACACGTCTCTCTCCTTAGTCACTCAAATTATATGTATACATATCCTGCTTCTAGGTCCGTTGTCGCTGTTTCCCTCCCCGTGTTAACTTGCCATGCAGCTGTTTTCCTCCCACAGCTAACTTGCCATGAAATGATGCCCGCCCCCAACTACACAATCAAGCCATCATCTCATGGTCTCAACACTACTTCTCATGCCCACCTGCACTACTGAGCTGACCTACCGCCCTGACCTCCTTCTAAATTCGATCACCAGAACCTAGAAAACTTTGAAACCTATTCCCCTCCTCCATATAGGACGTGTGATTATGTAGAGGGAACCAATTGGACAAAGTAGGAGTGAGCAACTAGCTGCTTCCAGAACTGAAAAGATCGACGTAGGAACTAGTTATGTGCCTAAAGCTGGAATCATTGATGTGATAGCTTTGGGAGTATTACTTAGGGGGGCTCAAATTTTCTCACGTGTCGGGGGCCATGACAGTAGAACTACTTAGCATCAACTGGCCCACACTTAGCATCAAACTACAGATCAAATAAGGGAAAAATAGTGGAACAAAAGAATGTAAAAGGGACGTCAAGGGTTCCTTACAAAATCACACTAAAATAATTCAGGCCCACACTTGTGGTGGATGCCATGTCAGAACTGCATGGCATGCCCTCCCTTAATCCCCTCTAGCTCAGCTCCTTATCAAATGATAAGCGCCTAAAATCAACTTTCTAGGACTTTCGTGGGACTCACTCAAAAAGTAATTGAAAAATTGCACGGAAAACTAGAAAAATGTCATGGTAAAAGGTTCTAGCGGCTTCAGATTCCTACCCCTTAGAAACCCAAACCACAAACGCGAGAGCACATAAGAAACAACCTAAACAATTGCTTGCATATTTCTACTAAGATTGACTCCTAAAGATTGATACATATGCTCCTAAAAAAGAGAGATCTTAAACTAAACTAGACCTAACATTGCAGCCATGAGATGAATCTGAAATTTAGATCTAAATCGAGACGCTTATCACAAGAAGCTAGTAGTATTGCCTGAATAATTTACATCGCACGACAAGCATGGACAAGTAGTTGGACATGAACCTCACAAACAAACTACCAAGAATAATCCAATTTTAATATATAACAAGAACAAAGAACTATATAAAATGCATATACATGCGTCGGGCAGATCTTTTCTTACCTTGTTGTTGCTTGGAGTGGACGACGAGGAACCGGAGCGAGGCATGGCGGTGGAGACTACTCCCGTAGCTTAGAAAGCCTAGTCCTCTCTCGTTGCTCGGGTAGTAAATGGGCAGCACAAGCAGAGCAACAGAGGGTGAAGGGTTATAGATAGGAGAAAGTGGAAGGGGAAATGAAACTAAACAACCGTAGTGTAAAAAGAAAACAAAATAGTTTTCACACTGTACGTGACTCTATCTCCATCTGTTCTATTGTGTAAGACAGCTGGCCGGATCCTATATATACGATGATTCAATGTAACAACGTCTACAAGGTGTGGATGTTAAACTTGAAAACACTTCCACAATGGTCGTGCCATTTCTATTAAATTATTATATCATTCGATCTTGTATATATATAATGTTTGCAATTTCCTTTAGATACCTTCATGCCACGTCGTCGTGCAACCTTTGGTAAATTTGGTGCAAGAGCAAGATGTATCTGTGTATATATTCCTTATGGAGCGAACAATAATCATGGCCATTGGTAAATTTGTTACCTACCAATCCAAGCGACCTCAGGCTACGCTCCCAGTGCACCTCCAGCCAACGGAGGGGAGAGCTCGATGACAACTCGGACAGCCGGCCAGTTGCATGCAGTTGTTTTTTTGAAACACGTTGCATGCAGTTTTGAGTGGCATGGCACCAGCTTGATCGAAGCCGTGTCTATCTTTCTGGTCAAATACGTTGCTACTGCACTGCTATACTCATTCAATGTGCCGGATGTCAGTTGCTGCAAATGGTGGACAGCCGGCCTGGAGCAGTGCTAACCATATTTGAAGTAAACTTTGGACAGCCAATGATGAATATGCCATTCTTAATTGCTACCGCAAATAGTTGGACTCCAGGTTGAGAAATCTCAGCCGATCAAGATATACATGCCAAAAACCTTATGCATGCAAGCAAGCACCTATTATTGAAATCAGCCTGGATACGCCAAATATGCATGCAGGCAGGCAAGCTTTCAGTTAGCGTGACTATTATAGACCTATTGTTTGACCGCGTCATCGCTGACGAAATGGTGAAGGTACAGTGCATGGGAAAGGCTTAGAATTGTTTTTTGCGAGCCTTAAAGACTTGTGGTGCGCGCTTTTCTCCCATCTATAAAATTTGAAAAGATTCAAAATTTTCGGTCCATGGAGCACGGCAAAACTACAGGGTGTAGCTGGTTCAATATATTAATAATTATGGATACAAAAGAAAATTTTAAATTGTATAGCAACACCATACATATCAAATATATTCTACAAAATTAATTTACTCCTTTCAGTACTGAAAGGAATTCCAAACAGAAGGCGGGTGAAAAATTAGACAAACACGTCCTATCACCGCAACAAGTCGGTGGCAGCGGAGATCGAGGTTAGAGTTTGTCATTTAGCAGAGGTTTTCCCAATTTAGAAAGTCAAGGGCGGAAAATTTGATTATCAATAATTGTAACGTCATGTTATAACTTACGAGGATGCCCTCGCCTATGCTCCTATGCAGATCCCACCTATTCTGCATGCTAGAGTTAAGGGTGTTAGACTGTCCGCACTCGTTGTACTCTATCGAATATTTCTACCTAATCATCAAGATTCCCTCCTCTATCAATTTCTTGAAGGACCCACCACTCTCCCATGGCCAACTCTATCTCTCCCTCACCCTCTGCACCTCTCTCTCTCTCTCTCTCCAGTGCCAGGGGGCTCCCCGGTGGCTGCTAGCGACTTGTCGTGGTGGGCAGCGGCGGGCGACCTGCGTGGCTCCCTGCGGTGGCTGCTTGCGATAGGGGATGGCGGCGGGCGGCCAGCACAGCGGCGCGCGGCTCCTTGCCGCCTCCGAGGGTGCGTGGGGGGCCCTCGCGGAGGCGGCGGGCCCTCCATGGCGCAGATCAGGCCAGGCGGTGGCGGCTCCTCCGTCGGTGGAGGTGCCTTCCGAGCGAGCACGCGGAGGCCGGGCGATGGCGGTGGCGGGCGGCGACGGATGGGCCAGACACGGGGGAGGCCGGGCGAGCGCAGGGCGGTGGTTGGGGTGGATGACCGCGAGGATGGGATAGTGTTCCCTGGGAGTCTGCTTATATAGGGGAACGGGCGCACTCCTTTTGTTTAGCGGGAGGCTCCCTGTACCCTGGTGCAGTCGTTTTTACGGTAAAATGAATCTGGAGGAAGGGATAGAGGACCCTAGTGCGGATAGCCTTACCACTTGGTGATCGAAGGTTGTGGCATCACATGTATTCCTTATGTCTTGCCCCTACCCACCTCGACCACCATTTCCTTTTTTTAGGTTCCCTTTTTGTAAAATGTGTCTTGGCAAAGTTTTCATTAAATTATCTAATATGTTTTACCATTTGTTTTGAATTTTCAATCTTTTGCTAGATCAATTTTTTCTGTTAAACTTTTTAGCTTGATCTTTTTTTAAAAAATCTCAAGTAAAAAAATCATGAAAAGTTATGCGTATTTTTCTCATATTTTCTATTAAAAACTATAAAAAAGTTGATATATTCAATTTGAGAGGAGACGACTAAGGGGAGGGGTCTATCCGGGTAGCAATCAATCAAGAGCCACTATCCCTCCCATCTTACATACTCACTCCTATAGGAAAGAAAGACAAAAAAATGCCTGCACGCACAACCCTTCGCCCGTGTGAGCCACCGCCAGCCTGATTCACCCTTGTCTGATCCTACCACTATTCTTCGTTCGGAGACCACACCACCATCCTCCATTGTCATCTTCATCTCCGCAGGTGCTCCAACACATGACTTCATCTTTGTCTCTAGCAAGCACTCCTACCCCATTGTTCTGCTCGGATTCTGGGGGCTTGCGCTGCCAGATCCGCAACCACCATCCACCATCATGCTAAACTAGCTTCATCAGGAATATCACTGTGATGCCCCCCCCCCTCCGATAACTCCACCGTTGCCTTGTCTCACCGTACACTACATGCCTCCACCATCAGCCTCCCTAGAGTTCCCTCTAGGCCCAGCAGCATAGGTAAACCGCGCAAAAAAAATCCCAAAACCATAAATCCCGACACCAGAGTGCCGCCTGTTGACCAGAATCATAGGTGGTGCCCATTTTTTCTTAATTCCTTAATCATCCTTTTTCATGTTTCTCTTTTCAGTAACATATCAATCCAGCGGTAGCCTCTTGTGCTTTGGATTTCCAAAACGAGAGCGCTTTCATATTAGGCTAAATTCCCTCAGTGAAATGTTGATTTGTTCTCATCAGTTTCCATTTTGTCAATTTATATGGTAACCTTGGCAGGGGAAGGTGGACTAGGGTCGAACTGGAACACCAAACCATCCTACATTCTGAATGATGTGAAGTTGCATGGGAAAAAGAGAAAATAGGAGGACTCCAAACATGCACAAGTTATTAAGAAAGAAAATTGCCATAACGAGAATCCCAAAAGGACACCAATCGCATGATGTTGGAAATGGAGTGGCATGCTAATTAGCAGCCCCTACTGATTCCTTCTGAATCCACTTGGCACCGACCTTACTTGAATGCTCAAGATTTGCTCCCTATAGTCGCTTCCCACCTGCATCTTCGCGAGATTGCTCGGATGCTTGGCCAGCCGGCCTAGGCATGGCGCGTCGGCTGACTCTTCTCTGTCTTCTCTCCATTGTATGTTCCACTGTCTAAGTGTGTCAAGGGCCAGGATGCACCCTGGATGCCAGTTTGGAACCTGAAGCTTTGGTAATTCTTGCATGTGGGACCAAGGATCCATGTGGTCAGGCCGCCTTTCGACCAGGCGATGCACCAATCTCTTGATCATGGTGATGATGGTATGTACATTTTCTTCCTTGCATGAAGGCAGAATAAAACCGCGAGAAGCCACATATGTAGGCCGATTAGCTTGGCTTCCTCGCCATTTTGGCCTATTTTTGGTTGATGTGTTCTTGCAATCAAATCTTCAACAAAACTCATGGAAATCATTAGTTTATCAAATTTTCTAGATAGGTCTCATGAACATAAATTTCCATGGAATGTTGCCGGTCAAAATCATGGGAATCGATCACCAGTGTAGTCCCCTTCATGAAGGCTATAAATGGTTGGATACTACGACTGGGCATGTTTTGATATCCCTAGATGTTGCCTTTGATGAGGGCATTTTTTTTCCTTTTGCTAGTCTTCATGATAATGCTTGTGCTCATCTTTGGCCTTAAATCCTTTTGTTACAATCTCATCTTTTGAACTCTGTTGGACGGCATCATGGACCTAAGCTGTAGATTGTAGTCCACTTGGCCTATAACTGTTGCAAAATACACCCAACACACATCCATAATGCTACTGCAATGTGCCTGCCACTTGCGAAGCCCCGAGTGAATTCATTGATCTCCGGAAGAATGAGCATGTGGCATGTGTATAGTTTGTAGGTATAGCGTGCACATAGGGGTATGGATTTGTGCGTGTGTGGAGGTGTGAGTCTGTTTTTGTATAGGTATAGCGTGCACATAGGGGTATGGATTTGGGTGTGTGTGGAGGTGTGAGTGTGTATTTGTGCTTGTGCTCACATACTATAGCTGTACTTAATAATCGCCAAGCTAAAAACAACACGACGATGACCGCAGCAACTATTGAACTAGAAAGGAGAAATGCAAACCAGACTCTGTTTGCATGTGGGGTAATATATTAATTAGCCCACACAGCTCCGTGGATGCCTTAGTTTCCGGCCTCCCTCTGTTTGCTTGGGCTGCCCATCCATTCGCTGCCCCGCACTGACTAGAATTGTTAATTCCATGGACTTGTGTCGGACAAACATACACTTAGAGTGAGAGCAGACACGGGGAAAAACATAGTTATCTTAAACTAAAAACTCTGTTTTTCTAGGCTGACACAAATGCTGCCTGCTACAAAAAGTTTCATCATGTTAATAAGAATGGCAACAAAGGAAACAACCATGGAGTTGGATCACACACACAGGCCCAGCCGCCATGGCTACCTTGGTTGTTCATTTCAAAAATGAGCTTGGTTCAGTCTCATTTATTCATTGGCGCCTTTGAGCATCACATCAAAAGAATGGGGCCCTCGCCGGCTCCGCCTGCTTGTGCCCCCGCCTACGGAGCGAGGGATTCTCGGTTTCCGTCGGTGGCTCGTTGGCTTGTTCAACTACTTCAAGTACATGGTGCTCCTCAACCTCAGGTGGTGCCTCACATGGGCCTCCTTCTAACATATTTGTTTGAAGGCTCCTATAGCGACGCTCAGCTTCGGGCCCTGAGAAGTCTTCTTGTGACAGATCCACTTCGTCCTGATAAGAAAAGTGTCTTAGGCATACTTGCTCTATACGAAATGATAAAATTAAATAGCATCTACTTGTTATATTATTTCTTTTTGAGGAAACATCTACTTGTTATTTTTAAGGCAACAGATGGTGTAAGAGGCATAAAAATATACTCTAATATTAACATATATGCAGTAGTAGCCATGAGAAAAATGAACCTCGCATGTAAGTGAACAGAATAGGTTGGGTGCAGTACGGAGCCAACAATCACAAGTCATGCAACGAGGTGTCCCTGCTTGAGGCCTGAACAGCTTGGACCTATTCATGGGCCTCAAGTGCACCACCCTTTGTCCGTTGATAACGTATGTCTGCTAGAACAACAAATTTGCAAAGTGTATATTTTGAGTTAAACAAGCTTAAACATGCATCATCATCTACATATATCTTCAACAGACATCATGTATATGCATACTCGTAATATTTGACCGAAATACTAATACAATAATACATATGAAAATACCTGTATTCTCGACACATTGATATGGAGGTCCTGCATATCTTTGGCAAGGATGACGGAGCGGTACACGTAGCGGCGGATCTTCAGGAGGCGGTGGCCGGGCTTGTCGTGCGTACAATGTGGGCAACTCACATTGTAGCAATGGAGACAAAACATACACTTCTCTGCCCTGTTCTCAGTTGCATGCTCGTTGCATGGCTCCCAAAAATTGGTAGTCAGCAGCACATTAAGCCATTCTGGCTTCTCCTCCTCCGCTGCTACCGCTGGCACATCCTCTAGTGGTGGAATTTGCCCCTCCACCATAGCCTCCTTCTCCTACACAAACAACACAACATAAATAAACAATGATCATAGGTTAGTTACGTATATTGAATATTTATTTTTCTTTATAAAAAGTGTTCAAGAACTAATGTGATCGAAACACATATTTTCAGCAACTAAGGGCGCAAAATGTGTTTCAAGAACTAATGTGGCGCACACATAGACGCCGCATAGGGACACTTGAAATTCTCGCACATATAGATGTAAAGGGAACCAACTGGACAAAGTAAGAGTGATATGATTCTTGCTACTACCCGCTGCTAGAACTGAAAAGACCGAGGTCAAACCCATGGACCATATATCGCTCACTCTAAAATTGACGCCGACACTTGTGTGAACCATGCCCACGTGGATGCCATGTCAGAACTGCATGCCATGCCTCCCTTAATCCCCTCTCCTTATCAAATGATTGATACATATATGCTCCTGAAAAAAGAGATCCCGAACCAAACTCGACATAACATGTAACCCATGATTAATCTGAAGTCTAGATCCGAATCTAGACCCTTAACACAAGAAAACTATTACTTGAATTTACAGCACACGAAAAGTATGAATAAGTTGAACTTGAACATCACAAATGTCTATCAAAAATCCAATTTTAATATCTAACAAGAATAGAGAACAATATAAAAATCTAATACATGCCTCGGGCAGATCTTTTCTTATACCTTCTTGCTTGGGGTGGACGAGGAACCGGACCAAGACATGCTGGAGGAGATTTGCAGCTTACAAGTCCAGTCCCTCTCTGTTGTACGTTGCTCGGGTTAGCAGTTTAGCACAAGCAAAGAGCCACAGAGGCGTCAAGTACGTGTTATAAATAGGAGAAAGTGGAAGGGGAAATGAAACTAAACAACTCTAGTGTAAAAAGAAAATAGGACAGTTTTCACACTGTGACTATCTCCTTCGATCTGTATTACTGGGTATAGATGACAGCTGGCCTGATCTTATAAGATGACTCAACAACAACGTTTACAGGAAGATAATGCGTGTGAATGTAAAACTAGAAAACACTTCCACATTAGTCGTGACATTTCTATTAGAGTATTATATGATTCGTGTATATAAGTTTTGCGATTTTTCCTTTAGATACTCATGCCACGTTGTTGTATCACAAGAAATGCATTAGGTGCAAGAGCGAGGGATGTAGTATTTGTATTCTTTTAATTATGGAGTTGGCAATCATGACCGTTGGTAAATTTGTTACCTACCAATCCAAGCGACCTCAGGCTACGCTTCCAGAGCTTGATGACAACTCGGACAGACAGTTGGGTTATTGGCCACGTTGCGGTCTTGGGTGGCATGGCATGGCACCAGCTCGGTGCCGTGCATATCTTTCTAGTCAAAATACGTTACAACTACATTTTTCTACTCATTTAATGTGCCGGATGTCAGTTGATGGAAATGGTGGACAGCTTGGAAAATTGGTCACATTTGAAAAACAATTTGGACGGCCAATTATGAACATGTCATTCTTAATTACTACTGCAAATACTCCGAGCACTACTAGTTTTGGGCTCCAGGTTGAGAAATCAGCCAAGATATGCTAAATCTGTGTATACAAGCAAGCAATATATCATTTATTATTGAAATCAGCCTGGATATGCCAAATATGCATGCACGCAGGCAGGCCTTTCATCTAGCCTTACGGCAGGTACATTGCTACATCTCAGCGGTCTCATAGGTCGTCTCATTGCCACGTAGGATTTTTGCTGAAGTGAAGGAGAGAGAGCAAGGTGAGAGAATGAGGTCGTTGCTTCGCGAAACAACTGCCTCATGAGCTAAAATTTAGGACTATGAGACAACTCAGCCACCATTGTACGAGTTTTGTTGTCATGCAACCAATAATATTTCTTTATTTTCCCCACAAATTAAGGGATTTTGTATTACTATAAGACAACTAAAACAACAACCTATTATATAGGTTGTCTGATAAGTTGTCTTAAGATTACTTGTCACTGCATGAGACCGCCTATTAGACGGCACCAATATACTTGCCTTTAGCATGGCTACTATAGTACTATTGTTTGGCTGAGTCACCGCTGATGAAATAGCAGAGGTGCCGTGCATTGGAGAGGCTTACTGTTGTTTTTAGCGAACCTTAAAAATGTGTTACTTTTCTATGCATGAGCCATAGCATTTGAAAAGATTCAAATACTTCATCCATGGGTCATGGCAAAATTACAGGTTGGATCTGGTTCGACGTATCAATAACTAGCAAATATGCCCACATGGTATAAATAACCTGAACAATTACTTTTTCTGCATTTTCAAGTTACCTTTTTTGTGAAATGTCTCCATGCAAAAGCTTTCATTGTTTTTCCTTTGTTTTTTATTTTAAATCTTTTCCTAGATTGACAATTTTTTGTTAAAATTTTTGCATTATATTTTTAGAAAAGCTCAAGTGAAAATATTTTATGAAAGTTATGTGCATTTTTTCATATTGAACAATCTATCAGAAAAACTTTTGCGATCTTTTCTGAAAAGAGGACAACTAAGGGGAGAAGCCTCTCTAGATAACATTCAGTCGAGAGTCCTCGTCCCTTGCTTCCTATATTATATATTTTTATGCTTGCTCCTGAGGGGAAAGCAATGAAATCGCTCACACACGCAACTCAGCGCCTGATCTACCGTCATCTCACCCACAGTGATCCTTCGCCATGTCGGTGATGGAGCGATGATGGCAGGGAGGATTATCCTCCTCTCTCCCCATATCACTCCCTTACCATCCAGATCTGAGGAGATCATGCCACTGCCCTCGTCATCATTTTCATCTCCGGCGAGCCTCTGGTGGTTTTCGCCACCATCTCCATCCACAGGCATGCTAACCCGACTCCCTTAGGGATCGATGTCACCTTGGTGCCCCCACCCCGCAATGCCCACCAATTGTCCTCAGTCATCGCGATCGGTGGTGCCACCACCGCTCTCCTCACCACAGGGCCGATAGCATCCTCGAAGCTCCCTATAGTCTCGACAATACAGGTAATCTGAAGCACGGACCTTAAAACCCGGTGTTAGAGTATTGCCTATGGAACGGAACCTTAGGGTCAACATTGTTAATTTCATCCTACATACAGAGATATTACCATGTTTACACTTTTATTTTTGCTTCGTGTAAAAAGGTTAAGTCGAAGGTGCTACGGTTGATGTACAAATGTATACAAATGGGTTTCACCTTTGCACGGCTACTAATATAGTACTAAACATATGCACACAACATTTATAGGCACGGGGTTTCATGGGGAGTTTCATGGCATTAAATGTGCTGATATGACATAGGAGGGAGAAGAAATAGTTATATGGTACGTGAGATGAGTTTCATCACCATAAAAATCTTTTGACACAGTTACCTAATTTCTAAAACTAGATGACTCTTGCATTAGGCTAAGACGAGAGCCCTACTGTTTTATATTTTCTATTTTTTGAAAAACTTTAGCTGATTATTTGAAAAACAAATTCCGCGTATGAAATTCTATCGAGAAATTCCCGGCAGTTTCCTCTTTTGTCGATATATATATGGTATCCCGGGGAAGGTGAAGCAGAGAATCGAACTAGAAGGCCAAACCGTCATACATTCTAAATAATGTGCACTTAGTATGGAAAAAAATCAGAGAAATCCAAACATACGCAATTTATAAGAAAGAAAATAGGCATGAAGCATTCCGATTCCAAAATGACACCCATCCCATGCTGTTGGAAACGATGAGTAGGAGTGCCGTTTTAACCCCCAAAACTCCTCGCGTCGTCATTGTACGTGTCCACGAACAATGAGCACTTGACTCTGGTACGTCCGATCAATCTCGCTTCACACTACCATATTTGTCACAGCATATAACGGTTTAGTATTTTTTTTATGCGAGCCTGTTCCATAGAATGTCTAGCTTTTTATACTATTTATTCTAGAATATTTTTATGCATTCCTAGTCACATTCCAAACGGTTCAATTCGGATCCCATGCTGAGATGTAGTGTTAATTTATGGTATTTTCATGCTATGACATTTCTCTTTTATAATATTTCCCATTGATTTATCTATTTTATTATAAACTAGTATAAAGAACAAAAACAATTAAAAATATTTTTCATTCAGATTATGTCCACCATATCTCTCATGAGTGAGGAGAGGAGATATAGACAAGTGGAAATCACCGTTGAAGAATGTTTTTGTCAAAACCATTTTTTTTCTAATCACGACAGGAGCAGCGGATTGGTAGGCCCAAGATGATACCCTGCAATTCACCTCCCACTCATGATCGAGTCCGCTCCCCCAAGCGCTCTAGGCTTCGCCTCACGCTGCCGAGTATGCTCTCCCAACCGGGGGCGGTTATAGGCCTGACTGTTTCAGCTAATGACCGATTTTTAAGGCTCGATTTTCAGAAATTTAAAAGTCAGATGACTATCTAATTCATAATCGAGCTGGATTCTCGATTATAGATTATAAAAATCACTTGATTTTTTGATTCTCTAAAATCGAGCATTCAAAATCAGCCATAAGCTGAAACAAACAGGACCTGTATGTTGCTGAAGGCGACATAATCACCAGGTGTCGCCTGAAGGAGAGCACCGCGGAGCATACATATGCATAGCCTAATGCGCACCACCAATTAATTTTAGCAACATGTGTACTGCCCGCATTAAGAGAGGAGGGGAGCAGTGCATGAATTACAGAATTGATGAAGAAGTTTTTATGCCAAACAATGTGTCCATTTAAATTTTGATGGCACCATAATACTTTTTATGCCAAGATCTTCAAAATAAGACCGCACTTGACTATATATCCATAATACTTTTTACTACTGCACATAAATACTTGAACAAATGATTGCTAACAAAAGCTTAAACGTGATGCACAAAAGAATTTGCATCACGAACAAATCAACGTAAAATATGTACAAATGGCTCCATATGTGAACAAAGTTTTTTCTGCTTAGAGAACTAATGTATCAATATCACGAACAAATTATTCATACAAGAGAATGAAATATATTTACAAAAGTGAATAATTATTATTAAGGATAAACTAGTTTACATATTGAACAAAGTAGCTCTATGTTTAAATAAATTGTTCTACATAGAAAACTTATAGGTTCACATCATCGACAAAATATATGCACATGGTGAACTGGCGAGTATAAAAAGAAAAGGAAACACAAAATAAAACAAAAACTAGAACATAAATAAATTAATAAAAAATAAGAAAAAAGAAGTGATAAAGAAAAAAGTTAGTCTGAAAAGAAAACAAAATATGTTATAGAGCGAACAAATAATTTATCATTATAAATAAATCAATTGTTATTAAACAAACTAGATGACTCTATATGCCAATAAATTGTTCTACATAGGGAATAAATGTGTTCACATTGTGAGCAAAATATATACACTTAGGGGGTGTTTGGATCCCCACCTCTAAAATTTAGACCCGTCACATCGAATGGAAGGATGTTAATTAGAAGTATTAAATATAGATTAATTTAAAAATCCATTACATAAATGAGGGCCAATTTGCGAGACGAATCTATTGAGCCTAATCAGTCCATGATTAGGTAATGTAATGCTACAGTAAATATATGATAATTATATACTAATTATAGCTTAATTAGATTTGTTAGGTTCATCTCACGAATTAGACATGACTTATGTCATGCATTCCCTGAGCTCTCATTAGTCCACATTAGTAAAAAAAATCCTATCCTTTGGATGGAAAATGAACGGTAAGAAATAGATGTTAGCAAAATCCAGTGTTAGATGATTTTCAAGTCTCCTCTCGGTGCTCTTCCCCATCCTGGCAGCGTTTCCAAAGAGGAAACCACCTCGTCGCTCGACTCACCAACACGCACGGCCATCCACACACACACATGTCAACAGCCTCCTATGTGAGGTCTGGCCCTTCACCGACCAGCTTGTTGTCTACCTATGCTGCCACGATGGTGAACCAGGCCACCATGACACTACTGGAGAAGCATGCGGGAGGCCAAGACAGCAGCAAAGATAGCGGGTCAGCCGCTCAAGCTGCCCGTGATGCCCTTTGCTATTTGGTCTTCCCTGGGAATGCACAACTATGTGTGGCATTCTTTTGCTACTGTGTCCTTATAAGCGCATAATATTTTTGATGGAATGTCGCATCAGAGGTGCATTCCTTCTACGTTGAGCTGGGCAACTAGGAAGCTGCTTTGGATGCTATTCACCTGGCCACCACCTGCTTTAAGAGGACCTCACCAGTTCTACGTGAAAGCTAGAATTCAATAACCATCAACCGTCACCACCCCAAGTGCCTCATTAATTTCATTGATCTAGGCATGTTTGGTAAGGTATATAGTCAATTTTCTCACAGCACAAAGGAAGTCTTCATGTGTCATGATCGTTGTAGATTTGTATTAGATTTTTTTGACTATTTGTGTCAGCACCGCCATAATAAGGGCATGTTTGGTATAGCTACAGCTTTAAACTCCAGTCTGAATTTACACTTTCTATACTAAATTAATATACTTTATATATTAATATTTAGTACAAAATGTAAACCAAATGATTAATTTACATGCTCTCTATGTATCCCTAGCTCCAACTCCAGGATTTCTTAGAGCTCCTCATATCCGACTCCAAGAACTCCATAGATTTTCTGGAGTTGGAGCTGTTTCAAACAGGCAAAACAGAGAACAATGACCACACGACTGTCTGCTGGTCTAATTGAGGGGGCATATTAAGGCGCGCCAAGGGTGCGTCAGTTTTCTAGTCATAAAAGTAAAGAGGAAGAAGAGAAAAGAAAAACTAGGCCAATATTCTCTCTTAGATTGTTTGAGCCAATTTTTCGGAAATGTTACAGGCCACGCGCGTGACCGGTAGCCACTACGCCGCGCGCTCCCCTCACATTACGTTGACAGCGTGCCACATACGCTCCTTCTCCTCACGCTTTCTTCCTCCTTGGGGCAACTCCGGTGTTGCGCCGCTGCCGTGGCCACCTTAGGGTTCGAGGTTGGAGGGTTAGGATTTAGGGTTGCCAGAGTTCAAGGGCTACTGCACTTAGAGCGTCACCAAACCGCCGAGACGGCGGCGAGGCAGGGTAGCTGTGGCATTGCCCCCCAAGGCAGTGGAGGATGACAGTTGGATGGGGGAACTCAGGGGCGGCAAGGGTTGGTGGCTCGTGCTAGGATTAGAGAATGGACATGCCAGAGACTAGTGGCGGAGGCGCCAGAGCTTTGGTGGTGGTGGAAGCGTGGGAGCTCCGCTGGAGTTCGAGAATGTGGCGGGATTACCGGTCCACTCCTTCTACTACGACTTGCACGCTCACCGTCGCAGATGGGACCTCGAGTAGCGGCTCAGTTTTCACCTCTTTACGGGTCACGTATGATTCTACTGGACAATGACAAAGAAAGAAGAAAATTGAGGAAAAAAATAGTTGTGGAACCTTTTGGCCTATTTAGAGGGGTTATGTACAGGGAGAAAGATTTTCTTCCACATATGTGGTAGGGCCGCATGGAAATTGAGCTCGATTTCAGTGCAGAGGCTAACTTAATCTAAGATAAATATACAGATCTAAAAAATTTAAAACAAAGAGGAAAACACCCTATGAAAAGTCAAAAATTACCCACATATAGGGATGAACTTCTAGGTTGGTTGAGTAGTCTCTCATAGCTTATAGCTTCCTTTTATTTTGGCTTGAGGCCATGTAAATGTTCCTTTGTATATATGTGCCTTTTGTATATAAAAAAATTCAGGTAGGGGCCTCCCCTACCATTCCCGAAAAAAGTAGGACCATACAAAAATTCAGGTTCAAATTCGTTTTGATTGGACATATAAAATAAAGCAAAAGATCGAAATTACTCCTTCAAATATAGACAATGTCCATATAACCTTCTGAACTATATTTTTGTTCATTTTACTCTTAAAACTATAACTACCCATCTAATCTACCCCTTGTAACAATCTTCTTTTTTCCAAATATATAAATGGTTATTTAAGTTGAAATTTTTTAGAATAATAGAAGGAATCATAAATTATGTTATAAAAATAAATTCTATTTTTTCTATCTGAAAGGACATGATATATAAAATAAATAAATTATATTAATACAAAATTTTATTAAAAATAATAATGAAAAACATCCATTCGAAACTACTCGGTGTTTCACAAGGAAAAAGAACCGAGCCTTATTTGAATGATATAAGGATACAGTTGTTTTGAAAATATTTCTCACATAAATAATTTTTATCCATGGAAGATCCATATGTCAAGTCTAATAGTAAAAAAGACGTTAAAAGTTTTCACAAACAAGAAAAAAAAATATTTCTAGAGAGTTTCTACCGTTTTGGCATTGCTTTTCTCACCATGAAATTTTTTTACGCACCACACGTACTCACCAACCAAATAGTCTAAAATAACCCCATAATAAAAGTAGCACACGCGTGTCACACGGGTATATTTGCTAATTTGAATGAAATGGTCCTACAAAAGTTTACATTCACAACCACCAACTATATTAAAAATATAAATACACTAATTCGGAAGTAGTTCGTGTTTTCTTTCCTTCCTTGCAATTCTAGTTCCCAGCAAGAACAACTAAGTTCAGCTCGAACGTGCAAACTCCAAACAACATTTCCCAAATAAACCCAAAGCCTAACAATCGAACCGTGGTTATTACTGTCGGGCGGACGGGCTGCGCGTCCACACCACCCTCCCGTCGCCGAAGCCGCACGCAATCCTCGCCGGCCGCGCCCACGCAGGCGCCGGCGTCGGCGCCGCGACGGCCGCCCTCGCGGCCGCCTGGTGTCCGCCGGCGAGGAGAACGGGGCAGCGGCAGAGCGGGCACTCGGGACGCAGCAGCAGCCACCTGCCGATGCAGTCCGTGTGGAACGCGTGGCCGCACGCCAGCAGCGCCCGCACCGCCGCCGGCTCGGCGCCCGGCGAGCGTTCCTCCTCCGTTCCGGCCGGCAGCTCGGACAGGCACACCGCGCACTCGCGCGACGTCGCCGGCGAAGCCGCCTCCGCCACCGTGGCGTCCATCGGCGCCGGCGCCTCGTCGCACGACGACGACGACGACGTGAGGGCCAGAACGGCGGCGATCGCGCAGGCGGCGACGGTCACGGCGCCCGCGACGACGACGGCGGCCATTTCCGGCCGGCGTCGGCGGATGGATTCTTGGCTGGCTGCTTCTCTGGTGCTTTTGCGTGCGCCGGCGTCGGTGTCGGTGTGCGAACACGATGCGTGCGCGTGTAAATAGCCGCGGGAAGGAAGGCGACGTGGGCGCATCAACGCTAGCTCGCGCGCGAAGGGAGGAGGTGAGGTGAGGGGGAGCACATCGCACAACCGAAAGAACCCGACATGAAAGCGACGCCCTATCCTTGAGTCCATCTTCTTCTTTATTTTGCCTATCTTTTCCGGACGCTTAAAGAAAGGGATATATATATAGAGAGAGAGTTTTATCTACAAGCGCTCGTAGGTATCATCACCATCAATATATCATTGTGTGTATGTTCACATACTCATTTATCAGTTTGACTATATTCGCATACTAATTTTAAGATACTTCGAAGCGAATTGCACGAAAAAAATTTAGAAACAACCCTATTTTTAAAATTTATTATGATTATATCATTATACTAGTATGTAGAAATTAGTATGTCCACGTACTTAAAATACGCTTATATACTCAACCTACATACCACCCAGATAGTCTAGTATCATCATATACTACATGTACATACTATATATATATATATACACATACGGGATTAAGCGAGCTTTGGGAACCTGATCCGGTTGTTGAAGCCGTTTGTTACATGAATGGGTGTCCTTGGTTGCATGATTGGGCAGTTTATATTATATATGTGCTGCTTCTGTCATGCGTCATGTGTTCTTGCACCTGCCCAATCATTCAGGGTTGATGGTATGGACTCACTTTCCTATATACTCGTAGGATCCAAGCATGCATATATTCGCGCATGCTGAATTTCAACGGCTGCGGCAATTTTTTTCGCATTTGGGCGCTGATGCCCATTGCCCAAAACTCAGTTACTATAGTGCCAGCTTTGAGCAGATATCTAGTCGAATGAAACAACAGCAGCTATGCAAACAGGACCATTGGTTCCATGATCAGGATTCGGAGACCATGCCGCCCTCCGTTAGAAAAAAAAAATGAGGAAAGAAATTAGACCAAGTCGTCATAGCTAGGAGGGATTAATCGCTTGATACTAATCCAAATTCATATAATGTTGATGTTACAGAACTACAACCTGCGTCCCGTCGATGAGTTAGTATGCATTTCGCATTGGAGAATCCCTAGCTAGTTGGCCCGGCCGCGTATCTTCTTCGCGGTGCATCAACGATCATACAGATGGCAAGGGCCACCTGCATAGCTGCATCCTCTGATGGTTCCCAGGTGTATGTCGATATGATGCAATAGGATAAAAGTTAACTAGTTTATATGTTTACTGGATTTGTCTATTCCCCGGTGGCGTGGCCCAAGCCCGATTGTCTTCAAAAACTTGTGGTAAGTTGTTTGAATAGTTGTTTCATCACCCATAACTTTGTAGTCAAAATGTTGAGCAATTTTTTTTTCGGAACATGATACAGACGTAGATGATTGCTAACTGATATGTTAGCTTCAGCCTTGGCTTCTCAAATTTTATAAACAAATATGATTACTATTTGTTTTGAACGGAACCAAAGGGAATTGAATGTGCACTTATCTACTTTGTTACAATTAATTCAGGGCACGCAGCATCTTCGCAAGGAAGATGATGTTAGTGCAAGCAAGCCCGCGGCAGCCCTGGTAACGGCCTTTCGAGGACTGGGTTCTAATTTTGGGCCATCAGGCCGGGCGTTATATGCCTGATGAGCCTGAAAGCTGATAGGCTCTGTTCACAGGATGCATGCTGGGCTAACTCATCTGGGCCATTGCAGGGCCGGGCCTACATGCTGGCGATTCTTAGCCGACTTTGTTTTAGTGAATGATGATTATTCGCCGAGCTAGCTACCTACGCAACCAATTTCTCCTCGGAAAGTCAGAAAACAAGTACAGAAAACCATTTACAAAACATAAGTTAGAATGCTAATGTATCAATGGCGCAAAAACTATGACTATCAGCTATTGTACTATGTTTCGTAAAAAAGCGACAACATTCGTGTTTATACATAAATCATGGATGTCAAGATTGGAACCACGTGAAGTCACTAATTGGAGCTTTTCAGAAAAGCTGTTGTAGGCTTTTGGTTAAGACAAAATCAATACTAACTTTTACATGATGTTTTTACCTTTTTAAACTCATAAAACTAAGTTTTTTAGCATTCTATATAAACTCAACTTTACTGAGTTTTTAGCTTCCTATAAACTGTACGAGAAGTTCAGGCTTCTTAACTTTTCAAACCGAGCACGGAAGCTCAAACAAACAGCCCTTCGCACTAGTGTTTGACTGCAGGGATCAGAATATACAAGTAGATCATCGATGGGTGTAGCACCGAGCACCGTCACACGCCTCAAACAATGGACACCATGCATGCTTGAGCCTGAGTCCCTCACTGATCTGATGGGAAGTGGAGTCCTACTACTGACTGGCCCACTGGGCCTGCCATGTGTAGGGTGTGTTTGGTTGGATTTTCAACCTGCTTTTGCTTTTAAAAAAGCCAAAAGCCCAACCAAAGAGGTTGGCTGTCATCTAAAGTCACGGACAAAAGTAGCTTTTGTCTAGTACAAATTTGAAAGCAGCTTAGACTCTGTTTTCATTGGCTTTTGCCACTGATTAATGAAAACGGTTCGTTCTTTTATTTTTTTCTCCCGACCCCGTCTCCTCGCCGTTGCATGCCCCCACCCTCCATCCGCTACCTGTCGCCGCCACCGCCCCAACACCGGAGGCTGCCGCCGGCCGGACACCACCCCAGCAGCATCGCCCGAGGCCGGCCGCAGCTAGGCGAGGCCTTTCCTCGCGTTGTGACGCGCTCCGCCAGAAGTCGGCGCCCTGGAAGCTGGACCAGATCTCCTCCTCCGCCTCGGCGAGCTCATCGTGCTTGGGCATTGCCGCCGGCAGCCAGTAGCAGAAGTCCACGACGACCCGTTCTTGTCCCTGGCCGCCGCGGCGCATGGCCCACTGCCGCCGGCGTCCGAGGCGAGGAGGTCCTCCATCTCCTTTTTATTGGCATGCTCGTCATCCTTCGTGGCGCTCCGAGGCCGGCGTCGGCCTCCCCCACGGCGCTGCCACCGCCGGTGCCTCAGATGCGATGGAGCACGTGCAGCGAGGGCAACGACGCCCTGGTGCGGACGAGCTCCACGCTCCTGCTGCTCGACGTCTCAAGCGCACCCTCTTCGAAATTGACACCCAGGTTGGTTCGATTTTGCCCCCCAACAGCCCAATCTCCTCTACTCGCTTTCTGTTGTTCTGCAGGTTTTCTCCGTCGTTGCCAAGTTCAAAGGGATGAAGATGGTGCTACCTATTCATTTTTGTAGAATGTCTATTGGAAATATTGTATCCTAAAGATGTTTTGTGCGGTGTAAAATAGGAGAATATTTGTTCATGATCTGTTTGTTCGTTTGTACACGTAATGCCATTTTTTATGTAATACAATATATAATATTGTATCTTAAAGATGTTTTCTCTATTTGTTTATTGAGGATGAAGAACTTAAAAAATATTATTTTATTGGAGCATTACGCCTAGTTCATACTCAACATACAGTTTGACAACACCTCTAACCAAACGGTCTTCTGTTTTTCCCACGGCTGCTTTTTCACAGCTGCTTTTCCACATCCCACAGCTCACAGCAGTTTTTTTTAAAGCTACGGCCCAACCAAACACACCCGTAGTCTGCTATCGCTCAAGTGGCGCATGGCGTGAGGCTTTGGTAAGTGTCCTACTCCTAGTCCTGGATCGCAGTGGCACACGGAACAGATCGAGAGACGTGTGTCGGTGTCAGTGGGCGGCATATATAGCTTCTAGCCTCATCACACACGCAAACTCATCTTATAAATACACTCACAAAAACTCTATCTTTACAAACACATACTTTCGAGAGATAGGATCGACGTATATATGTCGAAGTTGTCGAAGCCAAATATCTCACCATTGACAATCACATTGTCTACACTGGATTCAAGCCTTCTACCCTTCTACTACTTGGTGCTCACCATCTATCACGTACGCCCTTCTCTGGGTCAGCATGCATCGCCTGTAGAGGGCAGCAGCAAAGTCGGTTGCCTGCTCGTTCGTATCCCTCTGAGCCAAGGCAGATCCAAAAAGCAACTCTTAAATTTACTATGCAAAAAGAATTTCCCGTCACATCAAAATGTCATAACATATATGGAGTACTAAATGTAGATGAAATCAAAAACTAATTGCACAGTTTTGTTGTGCTCCGCGAGGCGAACATTTTGAGCATAATTAATTAATTTTTGGACAATTTTTCATAAATACAAACGAAATGCTACAGTGACGCAATAATTATGAAGTGACATCAAACTCTCAAATTCAACCTCCCAATTTCAACATCTAAACAAGGCCCAAGAGACCTTTGCACCACGTACCAACGCTAATCAATTCTAACATATCATGCAAGTGTGCCTGTGTCGACTAAAAACTTTGACTTTTCCTATGACTACAAAACTGAGGTGCTAAATAAACAAAGAACTAAAAACACTATCCTCGCACTCGAGGATTCAAATTTTATACTCAAATACTATCAGATATTATAGATGTATTTAATCTATTGTTTATTTAAGTCTCTTTGGAGTTAGCAACATTAGTTTGCTGGTTGGATGACTAGTTAGCATGGTCTTCTTATTATCCGTAAATAGCATTAAATAACCCAACAACATAACTTCTCATGTTAGGGCATGTACAACCGTTTAGACAGCTGCTGTCTATTTAACACATGCAGACAGTTAAATAGTCAGCTCTACAATAGTTTAGACAGCTACTGTCTATTTAGCTGTCTGTGTAATAATAAATACGCACTCTGGTTTCTGATGTTTTGCATGGGAGCACGAGCTAAAGCAGTAGACGAGATAGTAGACAGCAACACTCTCTTTCCTCATTAAATAATAGCCACATCAGCTCATTTGATCTATGTGGCAACAAAAAGACAGCCGCTGTCTGTGGGTTGTACATGCCCTTATATCTCAAGGTGCATTGTCTTCCTCACTAATCTGTTATAAAATCTCTAGGATGCCTTGTGTTCCACGACGGGAGTAGTTTTCAAAAATAAAGTTGTCTCTAGAAACAATGGCACCGAAGGAAATCGAAGATTTAAAATGGCAGTGAAGGAACCTGTATAAAATCTAATGGGGAATTTACTCTACTTTCTACTGGCTTTCGTAGAGTATCACTATAACCTAAATATTTTTTATTCTGAGATATACCGTTTGTCTTTTGGACATTTACCAATGCAGAATCATTTTTATAGTATAGTGAGAACTTCTAGATAATAAAATGGGCCTTTGCAATAAACTTTTGTTAGTCGTCGACACAAACCATCCTTAGCCTTATGTGATTTGGCTTCATCAGTTGGTGCCATGCCATCCGTCTCGTGGATACCAAAGTCAAAGACACACATCCTAGCTTAGGACAACCCTACTAGATATATAGCACCCACAAACTTGCATGGTACTCCAGAACCCCTCTTTTCTTCGAATAGCTGCTATGAACAGTACCAAACATGGATACTGTGCCTGTGTGCCATATCACGCGTTAAAGGGAGACATGTCACGTTAATTAGTTTGTTCAAGCACTCGCACTCTACTGATCTTAGTCTGGATGGTGCTGATTTCTCATCGCAAGCAGTGAATTGACCTCTCTATTAGGGCGACGTATGTACAAATACAACATTTACTCCATCAGCAAAAAGACAAGGGCATACAGAAACAAGAGCATATCTCGTGAATAAGCAACTAGAACATTCAGAAGGTACTGAGTAAGCCATGTACATAAATTCAAGACCCTAACAAACCTGAAAATCTCATAACCACCGGCAGCAGTACCTTGATCCCCTGGTTCCATGGCAGTTTGTTGGAATGTAACTACCATGGATCCCTTTTGTCAGACGGTACAATTGGTACAGATTAGGATGCCACACCAAATGACCGAACTAACTTAAGGACAATAGGACATCAAAGGGAATTGCCATCTTGAACCATATGCAGCAGTTGCTTGTGTGAGTTCTGCATATGCATGCCCAAAGGCAAAACTGATTAATGTTTGATTGTTGAGTGGGGTGTGATTGGGCAGCGCCATTGTACAAAGATGTCTTGAAAATACTCCCTATATTCTGAAAAAACTGACGTTTAGGACAGCAACACGGTCTCAGCTACTACTGGGTTAAAAGATTCATAAAGTTTGATAGGCAAAATGCTTGATCAAATGCATCATGCATGTTTGATCGAGCTAGCATGTACATGTTTGTCAAATGAAAAGGAAAAGGGAGAGGGTCGCCGGGTCGGTGAATTATTGGAACCAGGTACATGTTTTATTCGAGCTAGTCTGAATGGGAGGAGGAATGAAAAAAATGCTGGCCACTAGATTATTTGCATAATATTTCTAACTTGGGCTTTCAGTTGATCCGAGGACAAGAGTTACTTTTTCCGTTCCAAATTACTACGTTTACATTTTTTCGTAATGTTTGACCATTCATCTTATTCAAAAAAATTATTCTAAATATATGAAAAAATAAGTTATATTTAAAATTCATTTAACCACAAAGTAAGTCACACATAAATAAATAATACTTGCCCTAATATTTTAATAAGATAAATGGTTAAATGTCGAAAGAAAAAGTTAATAATAAATAGTAATTTAGAATAGCTAATAACGCTGTCCGTGGATCACGGAATTGAAGGGTAAAAAAAGTCACCAGGAAAGCAAAGGAGGACAGGGTGCTACATGCTGTTGTCATTCCATTTGGCTTTAGTTGTCACTAGCTACTGTAATGTCTAATAGTGGTTGCTTTCACCTAATTTGTTTTTGTTTGCTGCTAGCAATTTATTTCATTCCCTTCGAGTAACAATTAAGCTACAGAGGGCATTTAAAAGAGGACCCTTAGCTTGTGTTTTGAAATAGTACTAGCTAAGTCTAGTGCATGAATGGAGGCGTGAAATTCAAAGAATAATTGGAAAAGAAATCAGGCCTTTGGTGTTATGATAGTTATATAGGCAAATGTTGGTACCGCACTATCGCCCGGCTGACTTGTGGTAGGTGGCTGATGCTGGTTTGTGCTGAGAGAAAAATACTGCTGGTTGACTGGTGACAAGTGGCTGGGGCTGGTTCGTGCAGAGAGAAAAATACTGCTGGCTGGCTGCTGATAAGCCGATCGAACAGGGCTTATGTAAAGTGTGACCTTGGCATGCTGCTGGCAAGTAATGGAACTTAATTTTACCAAATGCAATTGCAGTTAATTATTTGCTAAAACAACCCGAACCGGAGCTCAAGGATTTTTTGAGCATGTGACACACTCCATGGACCAAGACAAATATACCAGCCATCCGGGCGGGCCCCACTTTACCGTACCGTAGAGCTAGGCGTATGGAGTATAGGCTATCAACGAACGTTTTCACCAAGGCAACAGAAAGGGCACCCTGCACCACAACTTTGTTGTGTAGTGTGCCCTGCCCCGTACTGCCCGGCTCCCTGCTGCTGACCGCTGGACTGTTAACTGTTGGTAGTGACCTAACAGTCACGAACTGACGCACACCACAACGCAAATCTGGCCGATATCTTCGTCTTCTCATCTGCTCTTTTTTTTTGCGTTGATTGATCATCACAAACATCGTATCCGACGCAGATCGCCGAAAGGGCAGCCAGGCATATGTTTGCCTCCAGCTCGATTATTTTTGGTGCCGTACGTAGGGTTGGTTTTCACCTGATACGTTGCCTATATACACAAGTCGCATTCGCAACTCCCCGGCCGGCCTCTGCGTCTGCGTGTAGAAATTCCTTGTTAATCGTATTTTATATATACATATAATTTTAGTAGAAAATAATAGTTTGAAGTTACTCATCGGAGAGCAAACGCGCCATATTAAATAAGTCAAGACTTTTTCGGGTTTTCCCCGTGGGGAGCAGCGTAGCATCATGGATATTGTGTGAATATATATGCTGAATAATCCAAGAGCTCAATGAACATGGCTTGTCGAATGGTCACATAAAAAAATGTAACTTTTTTTCTAACATTTTCAGACCTTTGGAAAAAATATTTTTCACCCTTTCTCATTAGTTGGAGAAGCCAAATCATTTGATAACACCATTTTGACATCTTGTTGCATAACGTCCTCAAGTATTTGACTATTATTCTGACCATGGGAAAGTTGTAGTTTAATTTTTCAGCCAATATATGTCGCGACACTTCTTGTAGATTTGCAGAAAAAAATTCAGAGGGAATCCTATTAGCATTTATTACCTAACTAATTAAAATAATCATGTATATATTGATGATCAAAGCTAAATAATAAGATTAGCAAGAGGAATCGGTGAAAGTCCATGTTTACTCCTAAAAGTAAAATGCATGGGCGGTTAATTCTCACCTAGGTCGCCGGACTTGTATCTATGAGTCAGTCCTGAATTCTCAAAATACATTTTTATGTCACTGAAGTTGTTTTGATGTGTTATCTAGGTCTCTAAAACATATTTTTAGGTTCCCGAACTTTGAAAACTACAAACCCCCTAAATATGTATTTTTATAAACTCATCATGGGTATCATCACTAGTTCAATCATGGGTATCATCACTAGTTCAAACACGCAAGATGATGACGACCCCCTTATTCTCGCACTAAATCTTTCCTTTCCTGATATATTCGATTGTTTTGGGATCTGTATAATATGTTGGTACAAGATCATGGACATGAAAATGAATTTTAAAAGATTAAGTATCTAGATGGCACATCTGAACAAGTTTAAAAATTAAAAGTGTATTTTGAGAGTTTGAGACCTAAATGGTCTGTATGACAAGTATAGAGTCCTAAATTATTTATTTTTGTCAAATAATATGAGGACTAAGCCGATTGTTATGAAATTGCAGCAAAATGTGAAAATGCCTCCTATCTAGGTCAAACGATACTGGTGATTGAGTGAGTTTTATCTGGTTCTAAGAGTTTTCTTTTTCTTTTTTGATACTTCTCATTTGGTGCAGCTGTGGTATATGTCCATTCTTCGTGCAGAGTTCAGTTCTACTCCCTCCTTTTGCTTTTATAAGACGTGCACGTATATCAATATTCAAACTTAACAAACTTTAACCAATAATTTAACCAATAAATTTTAATTTTTATAATACAAATTTAGAATGGTTAGATTTGTCATAAAAATACTTTCTAATAATTATAAATTTATAATTATAAATAATATAATATAAATGAATGGTCAAAGCGTAATTTAGAAGACCGTGTCGAATCATGTCGTGCCTTAAAAATCCAAAAGAAGGGAGTAACTTCTAAGAGTTGAAGGAGCATTCACGCATAGAACCAATTTTCCCTTTCCGAAATAACAGGAAGAAAGAGCAAGAGTTGAGGGAGAAGTGAGAGAGTAGAAGTGCTGGGCTTTTTAACGGAAAAAGTAAAACGTAATTATGGTTAGCTTCGTGAATAACTGTTTTTTAAGGCTCTTCTGCCTTCCTGTTTCTGGCTCATTGACAAGACGTGTATAAATTCAGAGAGAGAGAGAGAGGACCGGAGGAGGGGACACACTCACACACGACACAGTGACACAGCCAGAAGCCGCAGAGAGAGAGAGAGAGACAGAGAGCGCAGGCGCCGCATAGAAGTGACAAAAGGTAGACGTCTTTTTTTCCCCTTCATCCGCTTTCTTGGATACTCCAAGAAGAATGTCTCCATGGTGAAGGCACGAACTAGTGACTGCTGAGCTGCTTCAGGCATGGCGTTGGGTGTTGCCGCAGTAGTGGTGGCGCTGCTCTTGGCCTCCGTCTTCACTGGGGTCACCGCCGACACCAACTCCGACGATGGTTAGCGATTCTTGTTCCTTTAACGCTCTCATCTTCCTTGAACTGAAGCATATCTTCAGTTTAGCAATACCAAGAACACTGCGTTTGCCTTCTTGATTTTGTTTGGACTTCTTTCTATGTTTCTTGGGCCATTAGTAGATGGGGCAGGAACACTGTTCGAGATGCTTCTTACTCTTCAGTGTGCCGTCAGTTTGATAGAAAAGACCAACAATCTAAAAGTCTGCATCCTTTCGTTTGATTACAAGTGGTCGAGGCAGTAGCAGCGTTCCGCATAGGAATTATATAAACATTGCTCATTCTATCTCATTCTGCTACTGTTTGTTCTGAGAATCCCCCACCCTTTTTTTTGCGTGGATTGGGGAAGCCGCGGTAATTTTTAGTTGTAGCAGTATCTGAAATTATGGTGCGTTCTTTAGCCAATCATTTTCCTCAAGAGGGCCATGGATATGCCAAATAGCTGACCCGTTGAGTTCTTGATGTTCTTGGCCATTCCTTTCCTTTGACTTCTCCACTTCAGAAGGCCAAAATTCAAAATGTTTAGGTTTAATTATGCTCTGAATGATTGAGAACTTGGGCTTGTACTGATAGAATGCCACAGTTTGGCAGAGTATTTGTCCAGTGAGTCATTGCCATTCTGGTAGTGTTGTTTGTACTATCCGGATAACCGGGACGAAAAAGATGCGCAAATGGTCCCTTTTTTTGCTATTCTTTCTTTTAGCCTATATTTTATAATTTATACTGGGGATGCGGACGTTGTGCTTATTTAAATCAGCTTTTTTTTGTATTGGATTGCTGAAAAGTTAGGTCCTTGGTACTGCAAGTAGGACTGCTACTTTTGACTTCAGAGTAGTATGTGCTTGGGGATTCAGGAGTCTGAAATGATGGAAAATATACCGCTAGAATAAACTAGTATTTTTTTTCCTTTTAACCTTTTTAGAGAAAATACTTGTATTTCCTTTCATATTGAATGCCAAGATTGCACTGTCGATAGCTGACAATTTGTTGACGAATTCACACTCATCATGATAGTTTCACTCAATTATTGTTATCACACTATCTGAATTGATGTTTTCGCCTACTCAGTGACTGCCCTCAACACGTTCTACACGATCCTGAACTAGCCATCACAGCTGACAAACTGGGTGCCCCAGAATGGCGACCCTTGTGGCCAGTCTTGGCTTGGGGTTATTTGTTCTGGTTCAAGAGTGATAACAATGTGAGGTGACACTGAGAAGTGGACATGATTCTGAGATAAACTTTCTTTTTTCTAACATGTTTATTTTCTTCAGAAAAGTACCTGACATGGGGCTAAATGGAACCCTGGGATACAACATGAATCTCCTCACTGAACTGTCTGAGCTGTTAGTAGAATCATCTCACATACACTTCCATGTTTTGATGCTACTTGTCAGCATTTTAGCACCATTGTTTTCATCTGTTATGTTGTTGCAGTGATGTGAGCAACAATAATCTCGGAGGAAGTGATATCCCCTATAATCTTCCACTAAATCTTGAGAGACTGTAAGTTATTATTTGACTTTCACAGCTCAAGGACTGGCTCTTGTCTTTGTCGGTTATTCTGTATTTCTGTTACTCTGACAAACGCTTGATGTGCAGAAATCTTGAGAAAAATAACTTCATTGGGACATTACCTTATTCCATTTCCCAAATGGCTGCACTTAAGTATTTGTAAGTAGGTTATGTTTATGTCATTTTAATATTGTGTCTATTTTTCTAGGACATTGATTTGATCTCAACATGTTATCTCACTCTATTTGGTTCAGAAACCTTGGTCATAATCAGCTTTCAGACATCAATGTTGTGTTCAACCAACTCACCAACTTAACAACATTGTGAGTGCTTTTTTAATTTTTATCTGTACAGAAATTTAATTGGTGAGCTCCCATGTGGAGATTTTGACAGACAATAGTAAAATTATTGTAGGGACTTCTCATATAACTTGTTTTCTGGCACTCTTCCTGAAAGCTTCGGCAACATGACAAGTTTAAGCACACTGTAAGGACATTTTCCTTATCCTTCATTACACATTATAAATATACTGTAAAAAATCCAATAAATACTGAAATCCCAGTTACAATGACCACATGCCATATCCTCAGTTATTTGCAGAACAACCAATTTAGCGGCACAATAGACGTCCTCTCTGATCTCCCTCTGACAGGCCTGTAAGTTTCCACACTTGCCACGCTGTGTTTTACAGCAATTATCCTTTGACTAGTGATCCAATTATCAATTTCACTTGTAGAAATGTTGCAAATAACCATTTCAGTGGGTCAATTCCTGATAGGCTGAAGAGCATAAGCAATCTCCAGTAAGTATTTTGACTACCCTTATCAGCCCATCACAGCTCCAAATTACAGTATGTGTATTATAGTTAGTCTTTCTGTTGTAGGACTAGTGGCAACTCCTTTACCAACAGTCCTGCACCAGCTGCAACAGCACCTCCATCAGAAACTCCACCTTCGCGACCATCTCCTTCTGGAACTCCAAGTCATAGTAACAGCAACAGAAGTCCATCACGAGGAAGCGAAACCCGTGGTGGAAACAGCTCGAAAGTAGGCGGTGCTGCAGTTGCGGGAATTGTAATATCACTGGTGGTTGTAGGTGCATTGGTTGCCTTCTTTCTGATCAAGAGGAAATCTATGAGGCGTCAACAGGGAGGTGATCCTGAAAAGAATGAGCATCTCAGCCCTCTTGCTTCTGGAAAAATTAAACGTAAGTATATACATCTACTAGTAAAAAATACTTATTAAACACATCATCCAAATGTTGCTTGTTTGTCTTCTCTGAGCCACGGTTTCTGTTCAGAGCTGAGGCCTATCCGCTCTATCTCACTCTCACCAACTGGAAAAGAACTGAAGAAGAATGTCTCGATGAACTTGAAACCGCCATCGAAAATCGAGCTGCACAAGTCTTTTGACGAAAATGATCCCACTAACAAGCCTGTCGAGAAGAAAGTAAATCTCTCTTCCATCAGGGCAACTGCATACACAGTGGCAGACCTGCAGGTTGCAACAGAGAGCTTCAGTGCTGACAATCTGGTGGGTGAAGGCTCTTATGGTCGTGTTTACAGAGGGCAGTTGCCTGATCAGAAGGTATTTCAGTAACCTTTGAATGCCAATTTTCTTACCAGACGTGAATGAACACATTTTCAACCTTTGTTGTTCCAGAATCTGTACTCTATCATTCTAATGAACTTAACAGCATTGGTTCTCAATGTTTACTACTTTATAATTTTGTAGTATCAGTGACTATGGCACTACGATCTTAAGTAAATTGATTATCTTATAAGCTCACTGATGTAGCATATCCATATTCAAACTGGAACTTAAGTCTCTTTACACTAAGCAAATATGTAAGCAAAACCTAACATTGTACGGAAATTTCACAGGATTGATTATATAATAGAATTTAGGGTTTTCAATTGCACATCTCTTTATAGTGTTAGTTTAACGTTGATATATTTTCCTTTATTTTATTTTCATATTATATCTTTTTGTAGTTAAGTTTGCCTAACAAATTTGTTAAACCATTGTGGCCTCAGTTTCTGGTTTCTACTTGTTCCAGGTTCTGGCTGTGAAAAAAATCAATTTCTCTGCCATCCCAGACCACCCATCTGATTTCTTCACCAAGCTGGTTGCCAACATTGCAAAGCTAAATCATCCAAACCTCTCAGAGCTAGATGGCTACTGCTCGGAGCATGGACAGTGCTTGCTGGCATATGAATTTTACAAGAATGGATCTCTTCATGACCTCCTTCACCTGTCAGATGGCAACAGCAGATCGTTGTCTTGGAATAGCCGTGTCAAGATTGCTCTAGGATCGGCGAGGGCATTAGAGTAAGTCAGGCAGACCCATCAAATGATTTTATATGTTTTTGAACTGAATATGTGCTGCTTTTCAGGTATCTGCATGAAACATGTTCGCCATCTATCATCCACAAGAATTTCAAATCATCTAACATAATGTTGGACGATGAGTTTAACCCCCATATTTCAGATTGTGGGTTTGCAGACCTGATTCCCAACCAGGAACTCCAGGTATCAGTCTGTTGCTCTGTTCACGTGTAGGTTTAGAGGCACAGTTCTTTTTTTTTCCTCGAATGCACAGGATAACTGTGTGTCCTTGTATTAATAGAAAGAAAAGAGTCCAATTATATGCCAAATCCACGGTTTAGTTAGTTTTTTGGAAACATTTTCGCCCTTGAACAGGGATAACTACTGAACTACAAATGATACATATCAGAATCCACAAATACGATTAATGTACTGTGATCCTTTGCGAGTATTTTACAGTTATAGTTCAATGTTATTATGTAACAAAAAACTAACCCAAAGCTGTGGATTCGACATGTAATTGGACCATCTTTCTATCTTTAATTCAATGACACGCAGCTCTCCTGCGTCTTCAAGAAAAACAAATGGTCTTGTTTGTTAGCAGTTAGTTGGAATCAAGTATGCGAGATAAGTCAGTATCAAAAGCAGTCTGTCAGACCTTATTCTGATAGCGTCCGGCAGTGAGCTATCTTACAAAACAGACAGTTTTAGTTCAACTATGCATTTTGGATTTAGTAGTGCATATATAAATGTTCAAACTTTATCTAATGATTCCTTTACAAATTGACAACTTCAGGAATCAGATGACAAATCGGGATACAGTGCTCCTGAGGTGACCATGTCCGGCCAGTACTCTCAAAAGAGCGATGTTTACAGCTTTGGAGTCGTCATGCTTGAGCTACTGACTGACCGGAAAGCATTTGACAGGTGAGCAAGGAAACTATTGCGCTACGACTTATCCTGTTGAAGGATGAGGCGATGAATCTGAATGGAACGATAACTGTTGCCTGAAACTATTTCAGCTCTCAACCAAGGTCCCAGCAATCATTAGTCCGGTGGGCTACTCCGCAGCTGCATGACATCGACTCTCTTGATCAGATGGTTGATCCAGCACTGGAGGGGCTGTACCCTGTGAAATCACTCTCTCGGTTTGCAGACGCAATCGCTGTCTGTATCCAGGTAAATTGTCTCAGTTTAGTTTCTATTTCCCACTCCAACCTTTTCTACGGTGTTGCTGATTGATCCATTGCCAATTGCAACAGCCTGAGCCAGAATTCAGGCCGCCAATGTCGGAGGTCGTCCAGTCACTGGTCCGTCTTGTGCAGCGATCAAGCATGGGGCCAGGGCTTAGTAGCGAGAGGAATACTTGCCGGTTCGATGAATCTGGTGATCACACATTCTAGTGGGGAAATCACGGTACATTTTCTACAGAATCTGATGAGAACAATAGAAAACTGCAGATGTTGCAGGCTTGCAGCTAGCTTAGCATTCTTGTGACACTTGCTGGCTGATATACCAGTGCCGGATGAAATATGACCTTTTACCTCTGGCATTTCAGTACTGAGTCATAACTTGTTTTGTATATATAAAAGCAATGTCAAATCTTTTCTCCGTGTTGCTGCAATCCTGATTCAGTGGTGAAAAATACAGTTTTTTAATGGTTCAGGCAATGTGTGGCAGAACCTTTTTTTGGACAACCAACTCGTTTCGGCTCTGAGACCGTTCTCGTACATTGAATTGAAAGAAAAGACGGCACGACTCTACTATTCTTTTTCTCGAAATTGAAAATGCAACACCACCTAAAAAGCCAATGGCCACAACAACCCACAAAGCCAAGTAATCACGTCACGCGCTTCGTTTCTTGAGCTGCCGGCTGATACTATTTTTTTGGCGCCAAACCATAGCCTGCTAAGAAGAAAGAATAGCCGGTAAACATTTTTTATTTGGTTTGCAAATCACGAAGTAATCAAAAAATTTATCCAAGTATACAAACCAATAAGTTATACTTGAAGTATATATAATGGGCTTTGCTAAAGTACTCCGAAATAAGTATGGACCGTTAGATCTGGATGATATTACCTCCTAGGAGGTAATGGTTTTAGTTTTATTATATTTTTTAAATATGAAAATAGGGGAAATCTTCTATTAGATCTAACTTGCATATCTAATAGGTGTAATATTTTCTTTCCCCCCTCTCACGTGATTATAGATCTTACCTAAAAATAAGATTATAGATCTTATATGCAATTAGATATAGCGTTTCTTTTTTCCCCTCATGTAATTGGACCAGTCGGGAAGGAGACTTCACATGGACATAGATCCGCTAAAAAACATGTTTTCCCGGTTACGATCAGCCGTTCCATTTAGAAATAAACAGAGAGAAATTTTTATACATGCGAAACGGTGCTGCATGAGAAACACAGGATAACATGGGTGCTGCATCATTATTGTTTCATTTAAGACGGTGGTATCTTAGTGCGAGAAAAAAATGTTTCTACAGGTGCAGCACCGCGCCAGCTGGATTGTGAGGCTTCCCAGTAAATTGTTTAACTCCTGCAAATTTTTATTTGGTGTAGAAGAAAATCTATTGGAAAAAAATGTACGATATTGGGGATCAGACAGAGTGATTGTTTCACTGTAGCTAATTGTTTGACCACGCCGCCACGTTTGCCCCCTTTTGCGCATCAAGAATTACCTACCGTATGCCCTGCCACGTCCAGGAGCGTCGCTCCTCCTCAGCGGCTCGGCGTGCCTCCACGCCATACGAGCGGATAACAAAGGGCAGTTAACCGTACGGTGTAAGAGACGAGGTGATTAGCATTTTTTTCTCTTTTTTGATTATTTTAGTTATTTAAATGTTCTCTCTGTTTTAAAAATCAATGATTATGATTCATCCGAGGTCTTACCTTCTAGGTCAGACCTCTGCAATTCTACTGCATCCTGAATCAGGGGTGAAAAGAAAGTTTTTTTTTGTTTTTTGTATGATCCAGGCATGTATATGAATTTGTTTTGTAGACAATCAACTTTCTGATTTCGTTGTCGCCTCTGGTCAGTCTCTTAATAAGTTGAATAGAAAAAATTAGTTATGTATAGCGCGACTGCTACAGAATTAGTCATCTGTAAGTGTAATTCCTCTGATGTAGTGATGTCTGAACCACATCCAAGGAACATGCATCGACAGAGATTCAGAGGACATATATACCCATATCCTCATATTCCAACCAAATTGCATATCAACATCTCTGTCATGTATATATACATGTGTACATCAGAAAGAATCACTCCAATGAGTATGATACAGTACAGGAAGCCCTCGATCTTGCCTGTAAATAGAAGCTACCTTTCGCCAATAACGTACCCCCAATGGTAAATGAATATTTACCATCAAGAATATCCTTTACCCTCTTTTATAGTTAGTACGTATAAGAAAAAAAATTTAAAGAATTGGCCCTTTCTAGCTTCTAGCCGTTAAGTTGCATCGCAGTCTCATGATCTCATCAGATCGATCACCACGCGGTGACAAGGAGGCCGATCAAGCCGAGGACCCCAAGAAGCAGGCCGCTCCACGAGGAGGAAGCCACGACGAGCCTGCCGGCGGCGGACTTTCCGGTGAACTCGTGCCTTCCGGTGTCGATCATGATCTCGAACCTGCATGTCCCCTGCGACGGGTCGGTGGTGGTGATGGTGGAGAGGTTGTTGAACCCGCAGGCACCCTTCTGCTGGTTGGCCGCCTGGAAGAACTGGTTGAAGGCGTAGGAGACGTTGCCGCGGGCGTCGAGGCCGCCGCACGACGAGCCGGCGCCGAGGCTGGTGCAGTCGGAGTACTGGCACGCGTACTGCACGGCGCCGGCGATGGCCGGGTCCGCCGGGCTGGCGTCCGGGCGGAGCACGCACCACTGCTTGGAGAGGTAGCGCACCCCCTTGGCCGGCACGATGGGCCTGCCGCCGGCGAGGCTGAGCCGGTACTTGGGCGAGCCGTCGTAGTTGAAGACGCCCCAGTGGCGCTCGAAGTTGCCCGGGTCGACGCTCTTGTTGTCCTCGTCCAGCAGCGCGAAGACGTAGACGTCGGGCATCCGGGGCCGGCGCGGCGTGCCCTTGCCGGCGATGATCCGGTCGAAGAGGCCCTGGTTGAAGCGCTGCGCGCTGGCGGCGTTGGCGTTCCTGTCGCCGTCGGTGGGCCAGCCGATCTCGCCGACCACGACGGGGATGGCGCCCAGGCCGTGCTTCTCGAGCGCGGCGATGAGGGTGTCGTAGTTGGCGTCGAAGACGTTGGTGTAGAGCACGTTGCCGTCCTGCACGGAGGCCTGCGACGGCGGCGCGCCGGGGGAGGGGAAGAAGGCGTAGTCGACGGGGAAGTGTGGGTCGGCGTAGAGGGAGAGGAAGGGGTAGATGTTGATGGCGAGGACGCCGCCGTTGTCGAGGAGGAAGCGGACGAGGCTGACCATGAGGCCGGAGATGTCGGCGCGGAAGTCGCCGGAGGACGGCTTGCCGTCGGCGGACTCGTAGACGTCGGCGTTGAGCGGGACGGTGACGCGGACCTGCCTGGCGAGGCCGGCCTTGACGAGCGCGGCCTGGACGTTCTGGACGGCGGGGAGCGTGATGGACTCGAACTTGCCCTTGTAGGACTTGAGGAAGGGCTCGTTGCCGACGGCGACGTAGCGGATGTCGACGCCGTAGCGGGAGACGTAGGTGGAGACGTTCTGGAGGACCCACTGCTCGGCGGCGGTGACGCTGGCGGCGACGGGGGCGAGGAGCTCGTTGGGGAGGCCGAGCATGACCTGGATGCCCGAGTGGCCGAGGGCGCGGAGGGCGGCGGGGTCGGCCTCGAAGAGCTTGACCTTGTCGAAGCCGTTGTCGCGGAGGAGGCGCACGGTGGCGTCGCCGGGGAGAGGGTGCAGCGCGCGGGTGCCCCAGTTGGCGGCCAGAGCCTGCACGGGGCGCGCCCGGAACACCACCGGGTACGCCGCCGCCACCCAGACCACCACAGCCAGCGCCCGGAGCGCCGCGCACGAACCCATCGATCTCTACGTTGGGGTGTTGCGTTTTCCAATTCTTGTGTCTGCTGCAGGGCGGGTACGTGTGAACAGATATGATGATGATGGCGGTGAAGATATAGGCCGGGTTGTTGCCTGCCCCGGAGAGCAGGAGGAGATGAGATGGAAGAGTGGGAAAGGAAGGGCAAGCAAGAGGGTGTTTGCACGGAGAAGGGAAAGCATATACAAATGGTGGTGTGTTGATGGGTCTGGAGGACAAGGAAAAGAAGGGATCAGATACCCAAATGCAAATGCAAATGCAAATGCAATGGACAAGTGTAAGAAGGGGGTCGTGCGTGGCGCGTAGTAGCAACACAAAGATACGTGCGGGTGGGTGATTCATCCGTTCCGTCCGTGGGGTTTTTGACCTTGGAAGCTAGGAAAGCGAGGGAATCGTTTTTTTGCTTGCCTTTGGATAGGACATGACATGACACATCCCATTCCATCCCCCCTAGAGAGAGACCGGTGGTGCCATTGCGGCTTCGACACGATTACAAACGCTGCAGGAGCAGCTTCTGTTTTGTCATGTTTCTGGACCATGTCTAGTGTGGCCCGTCTCTGACTTGTGGTTTCTGGACATCAATCAATCTCAATGGGAAGTGGTCTTCTCTTTTTCTCCCTAATAAGGCAGGCCTAATGTAAGCCACGCCATTTTCATCTCAATCAGTAATCTGCTCGAGAGCGACCGCAAAATCTAGCAATACCAATTCATACCACCCCATTTTGCATGTTAAATAAATCAGAAGAAAAAACTAACCAATCCAACCGGCCCAGCCCACTTCAATCCCACATTCATTCAAACAAAACAAATGTTAAATTAGATTTCTAATCTAACATTACTATTGCGAGGTCCAAAAACCTTACATGAACACAGCACACAAACTGTGCAAACCAGGGGGAAACACCACCCAAGTGTATTAATAATCAAGTCAAGTGTACAAGCCTGCTTTCTCAGGTAATACAAAAAAGAAGGATTCAACAACATGAACGGAAACTGAGAAGAAGTTACTTGTGGCCAAGGTACAGTTCAAAATTGAGTTCCTGCCACAAGTATGGTACATTATATCCTTGCAAGGGCAGAAAGAACTACACGGTGGCTGAAAAATATGAAATTTTTTCTTTCTTTTCTCTCTTCTCCCACGTCAGCTTACAGTATCTCATGAAGTTCAGCCCTTGAGGACGGCATTGTTGTGAATTCCTTCCCAGAATCTCAAGCAGTCTCTGTCCAGACTCAGTCCCTTCAAGTTGTACAACAGAATTTGTCAGTACCTTAAGGTGTACAATGAGAAGACGACAACAGGAAATACGGAATCATGACAGGAAAAAAAAATATGTATCTAGACAATAGCAATTTCTGTTGGCAACTGCTCAGGGAGATATCAAATAAAACACTGCTAAACAATATGCTTAAAGCTCTTCCTGAGCCTATTCATCTCCACATTCTCCTGGGTGAACTAGTCATTTTAGCACAACAGGATTTGTCAGTACCTTAAGTGCATAAAGAGAAGACAACAGTTGGTAATGCAAAATCTATGCAGACAGGAACAGAAGGCGCATTTCTAGACAATTGCAATTTCTGTTAGCTGCCAAAGGACAAATCAACAAAACAGTGTGCTCAAGAAGAAGCTTAAAGCTTTTCATGAGCCTATCTATATCTACCCTCATGAGTGAGCACAACTCATTTTAGCAGCCCTCTCATATCGTATGTAATAAACTCAGATGTGAAATTACTAATGAAGTATTAAAATGAACTGATTTTCAGGAAATAAATACATTAAGAAATATACAGGTTGCTGCAGGATCAATTGGTATAGAGCAGACTGAAGGAAGTTTCAACAATACAATAGCTAATTAGCTATGACAAACAAGAGTAAATCTAGGAGCAAGCAACCAAACAGTATTAGCTCAATAACATTTAACCATAGTCTCTCTGTATCTCACTTCTCTATATGCAGCGTCTGTGTCTATATTTACTAACTAAAACCACTATTACACTAAAAGAATTAAAACAGGGGAAATCCAATACAACAGATATTGAAAGTGTGTGGCTAAGACATATAAAACATGGAAAATTAATCCAAGGAAGATTTTTGCAAGCCTGTGTCTAGGTTAGTAATCTTAACTTCTCTAAGTGCGTTGTGAGACTGGCTTTCAATTAGTACTAATTATAACAATTCTAGCAATAATAAAGATCACCAATGACAAATGCAGAGCAATTAAAAGCTGTGATCTCAAATAAAAATGAATGCATGTTTGAGTTGTCAACTTACCAGTATTTAATTACACCATCCCATCCGCACGTTGCAACCTTGCTAGTTTCCAATGGATGCCACTCGCATCCAATGCAGACCCCATTGTGGCACTTCAATGTCTTAAACCTCCTGCAGCTTTTCCAATCCCAGAACCAGCAACTACCTTCACCATCACCTGACATCACGAATCTACCGTCAGGTGAGAAGTTCACCTGACAAGCATAACCGGCTACAATGTGGCCAGCAAATCGCTTCTTCTTGTTCAGCTGGAACCTCTCCTTGGTGCTGTATATCAGTATTTGATTGTCCAAGCTCTGTGCTGCCAGCCAGTTGGAGTTCGGGTGCAGTGAAATCGATGGCATTGAGTGCATGTGCGGCTCACTGATATACTTAATCACCACAGGGATGCCGAACTCCCAGACACGAAGAGACTTATCATCACTTGATGTCACAAACCTCCTGTTGTTATCGACGAAAGTTATGGTGTTTACAGCCCCTAAATGCTGATCATACTCTTGCGTGATCTGCCCTGATTTCATATCCCATTGCACAATCTTCTTGTCGCTCATTCCAGCAAGGAGAACATGTTGCTTGTCCTCATCAGGATTCAGCTTCACAACATAAGGGACCTTCCCGGTTGAGAAGGTTGAGATCACCTGCCCTGTCTCAGTATCCCAGTACTGTATATTCCTGTCATACCCAGCACTCAAGAATTTGGTCCCATCATTGGAGAACGATATATCCCTTACTGCCTTTGAGTGACCCATATATGTGCGCATACATGTCCGTGACTCGAGCACATCCCAGATCTTGATCTTACAATCCATGCTCGCAGACAGTAAGAGATGTCCGTACTTGGGAAAAAATCTGATGGCCGAAACTCCCTTTGTGTGCCCAACCCACTCATGCACACACCTCTTGGGGATGTAGCAGTGGTCGTTGGTGGCCTTGGCATCCTTGGGCGGTGTGATCCAGGACCTCCCCTGGTAGTCTCTCTCCTCCTTCCCGTGGAAGGTGGTCTTGACCACCACCTCTGCCCTCTCGCCCTTCCCTTCGGCGCGAGCCTCCTTCTCGGCCTTCTTGGCCGCGTGCGCCTCGGCATACTGCTTCTGCTCTTCAGTGAGCTCCGCGGGCGGCGCTTCTTTCTTACCCGCCCAGGGGCTCTGCTTGTTGTGGAGGATCCACTCCTCGGAGGCGGGGTTCTTGGCCTCCGGGGGCAGGGGCTCCTCCTGGTTGTCCTCCTTGGCAAGGAGGCGGCGGCGCTTGTGCTCGGAGGGGGCGAGGTTGTAGACGGTGTCGGGCTCGGGCGCCTGGGTCTGCGCGTCGCCGACGATGTGGAGGCCCGACGGGTCGGAGGCGTAGCCGAACCTGTGGAAGGTGTTGTACTGCTCGTCGAAGAGGAAGGGCAGTACGGCGGCGTCCTCGACGTGGCCAAGCTTGTGGTTGCGGTTGCCGGAGGCGGAGGAGATGGGGGCGTGGGGGTGCTGGGGCCCGAGGATGGGCGCCCAGAGCTGGTCGGCGGTGGGGTTGAAGGCGACGAGGTGGAGCGAGGGGTCGAGCGGGTGGGAAGCAGAGGCGGCGGCGGAAAGCACGAGCGCGGTGTCGTCCACGGCGGGGGCGGCGGACTTGGACGGGAGGCGGAGCGGGGAGGAGTCCGGCGAGGAGGCGTCCGCCGACTCCTCCGGCGAGGAGGCGTCGTCCGGCGCGTACGAGGACCGGAGGAGATCCATGGTGGGGGATCTAGGGTTAGGGTTTCTGCGGGAGCTGGGGAGGTTTGTATTTGGATTGTTGATGGCGAGGCCGCCGGCCGCCGTGGACACCTCGCGAAGACGAGAGGAGAGGAGTTGGGCCTCTCAAGTCCCAACTGGGCCGGTTCTATAGAGTTGGACTTCAACCATCAAGAAAGGAAAAAGGTCTCCTTAGCCTCCCTCAACTATCGCAAAAATCTACTTTTACTACCATATAAAAATATATAAAACCAGGTATGGAACCTCACTAAATTCTCAATACCGGGTTACTTTTCTAAATCTTTTTACAATGGTTGAAGAAAAAATAGATGACTCACGTCGCTCGATCCGACTGCTGTAAGTAGAGGAGATACCAAGAGGTACCTAAAAAAGAGGTGGATAGATGCATACTATTTTGGTGGGGCCCACCAAAAAAAGAGTGCGGGGTATTGCCATTTCGGGATTAATTATTTTACCAAGGGTAAAATAATCAATCCATCATGAGTTGGACTTCAACCATCAAGAAAGGAAAAGGGTCTCTTAGCCTCCCTCAAGTATCGCAAAATCTACTTTTGCTACCTTATAAAAATATATAAATTCTCAATACCGGGTTACTTTTCCTCCTAGTCTAGTTTTGAACCCCGGTTTCATCCCTGGTGGCGCCATATCATGGTCTAATATAACACACTTGCTGATTTAGTGATTTAGCTGTGGATTTTTCTTTCTTCCCCCTGTCTCTATTGCTTTTCTTTCTCAATTACGTTACCTATATCATGATCCACTATGACACCCTTGCCCATTTAGCTGTGGATTGTATAGTATTCCCTCTGTATCTATATTATTTTTCTCAACTCAATCTACAACGATGTTACCTATAGGCTAAAGTGCTCTGTTCGAGCGGTGGATTTGATGTCAAATCGGAGCACACATGCATGAATTTACGACATACTTTCTCCGGTTTTATATTAGAAGTCATTTTGGACAAGGTTTGTGTCAAATATTAAAAATATAAATCATTAATAACATTTAAGTCGTTGAGTTTGAAAATCTGAAAATTATATAAATAGATTGGTCTTGAAAATTACTTTCATAGAAATATACATATATAACTTTTTAAGTAATATTTTTATAGAAAAGAGAAGTTAAAATTGTGCTTTGGTGACCCCGTCGCTGTCCTAAACGACTTCTAATAGTGAACCGGTGGGAGTACTCTCTAGTACAAGCTTGCAACCCGCCTCCGAAACTGATGCATGAGTAAACAATTCGAAGCAAGATTTACACTCGGTCCAAAAAGCAGTAATGTTGCTCTATTTGGCTCAATTCAAAACAATCCAAAATATAAATCAGGCTCGATTTAGAATGAACCTTAGCTGGATTTGGTGGTTAGGTACCCCCTTTTCTTGATTTGACCAAGCATGGAAGTAAAGCTTGGGGCAATTTTGTTATTTTCTCAAGTACGAAGGGCATTTTTATTTATTATTTTTCCTAAATAGAATGGTAACGGGAAATATTCCGCGTCAAAACCACCTCGTCAACCCAAAACAGGGTCAAAACCAAGCTTGCAGCAAAAATAAACCGGCTTTAGTAGTTTAGGGAGGTTCTATATATGGTTTTGTAACTGAGGGACCTAAACCGACTTTTGCGATAGTTGAGGGAGTCAAAGTGGACTTTTTTCATCAAGAAATTCAAATGACAAGCCAACATATGGATTTCAAATTTCGTGGATTATTTCCTGCAAAATTGTAAAACCGAACTAAAACGCTAGCTAGTGTTTTTTTACGGAAAACTAAAATGCTAGTTTGATTTAAAATTCACTTAGCCCTGGTGTATCTATTCTTCTTCACACTCAACCGAGCTGGCCCGTTTCATCATGGAGCCTACTATACATCTTAAACTTGTTGTAATTTTCAGAAGTGCATCTAATGTAATGCTGGCTTCGTACACTTTTTAGCTCTATATTTTGTATGTCATAGTATCTATTTCTAACAACATAAGTGTATCAAAATTAGACTCCAACCAAATAGATCTGGCAATGCCCATAAGTATTAGCACTTCATTATAATGTCAGTGTTATTTTCTTCTTTTTTCCCATCTCCACGTGTAAATTACGATGGTTATTTGCAAGGTAAAAAGTTGTCTTTTATTTACTAATATGTTATTACACCACTGCATATTATAATTACTTACCCAGACTCCCGGAGTTTTTTTTTGCGAAATAGGTCATTATCGAAAATTAAGTGAAGTCATTACACACAAGGAACACAACATCCTCAAGAAAGGAAGAAAAAAGAGAGTTAGCGTCTCCATTAGTTCGAGGCTCATATAGGATTGGTATAGAGCAGAATAAAGTAGCGCACATAATCTTGTGCACCAAAGAACTCCTGGTCTCCTGCTGCTTTGCTTTGAGCTTTACCACATCCCCCACATAGTCAGAATCAAGACAAGTCTGTATATCAGGCCAACGAGATGTCAATTTACGTTATAGAGTTACATCTCCCGTGAACCCTTAGGGCAGGTACGTTACTATACGTCAGCGGTCTGATAGGTTGTCTCATGCAGTGCCGTGTAAGATTTTTGTTGATGTGGAGGAGAGAGAGTGAGGTGAGAGAAGAATGCCGTTCTTTTACGAAACAACTGCCTTATGAGCTAATTTTTAGGACTATGAGACAACTTTCCTACCATTGTACGAGTTTTGTTGCCATGCAAATAATAATATTTCTTTATTTTTCTATAAATTAAGGGATATTGTCTTACTACGAGACAACCAAAACAACAACCTATTGTATAAGTTGTCTGATAAGTCGTCTCAAGATTACGTATCACTGTATTAGACCGTCTATGATACGACACCAATGTACTTGCTCATCTCATAATTTGAGTAACCACCGCAATATGTGTGCGTCCAAAAAATACAAGAGAACGAGCACCACGTCATTAAGAAAAAACATGTTTTACATGCTCTTTTTGTAGGGCAGGATGCCTGTGTCTCAATCCCCGGCCTGATGCATCGGCACATGCACTTATTGTTTTTTTATGAATTTAATAATAGAGCTCGACCATAGATCGAACACAAACAGTGGGAATAAATTTGCAGTCCCTAAATCCAGCATGAAAGAAAATCTTCTTGTACCCTTTTCTCATCTCGATCAACTCCATTGATATTCATGATCACGGACGAGGTCATATAACACTTAATGTCTCTCCATTGGCGGAGCTAGAATGACAGGCCAGGTGGTCCAACTTAAATTTTTTTAACACTATAGATATAATATTCCCATATATAAGTAAATAAAACATAAAAATGATCAAATAAATATCTCGCGATAAAATAGATAACTCTGAAATATGCTTAGCGTGGCTTACAAACCCAAAATCAAGGAAGAATACATACTACTTCTTGTCAGGCCTGCGCCTTTTAATGGTCATGAATGTGTTGATTATATCATCTTCATTCACTTGTAGAAAAATCTCCCTCTCAATAAAAGTGACTAGACAATCATCCAAAATAGCATCACCAATCCCATTTCGCACCTTACTCTTGACAAAGGTCAATCCATAAAATACTCTTTCGACACTTGCTGTTGCCACTGGTAATAGCAAAACCATTTTTAGAAGGAGGTACACCTACTCATAAACTTTATCCCTCTTTGTTTCAACAAGTTTAACTGAGAGGTCAACAAGACTATTTAGACCTTTGAACGCTTCATCCTTTCTCATGTCATCAATATAGGTTTCAAGTTGCAAGTCAAGTTTTAGTAAGTTAGAGCTTGAAATATCTTTGGGATAAAACTCAGCAAGCCTGTGTACTCAAGGCGGCCATACATGAAAGCAACTCCATATTTACCTCATCAAACCGACAGTCAAGTTCTTGACTAATTTGATCAATGACTCCAAGAAATACTTCTCTTCTAAAGTGACCATCATTTGTTTGGTTTCGAGCAAACCGTGCTGATCTTCCATAGGGCACATAATTATGTTGCATTCTAGGAACTTGAATGCCAAATTTGTTGCAAAACAAACTAACTCTTTGAAGAAATGAAACCCAGCCATCCGACCTCAATTGTTGCATTTTACTCTTCGCGAGATGAACAAGTGACATTGCATTAAGAATATCTTGATCTTTTCTTTGAAAACATTCAGACAAATCATTAGTGTATCCAAGAATCACAAGCATCAAGTGAGCACTGAAAATAAAATCAAATGATTCAAGCACTCCAACCATAGCATGTATCTTTGACCATTCACCCCTTTGTGAAGTATCTTCTCCAAGAGCTATCAGTACATCACGGATTGTGGGATACATAGCAATCATGTTGACCACAATTTTATAATGAGAACCCCATCGAGTTTCACCAGGCCTAGGCAACCCCATCTCTTGATTTAACCCTCTTCTAGTTTCTAGCACACCACATGTCATGCCCAGATTTTCACAAAATCCGAATACGGCCATATGTGTGCCCAGGAAGTCCACAGAACACATACAACGAACAAATATGATAAACATAGTACAAATGCTCGAAATAAAATAGTTTACATCAAAGTACAATAATATTTATTACAGCGGAAGTCTATAACTCTCAATTAAAATGGAGCCGCAGTCCATAGGGACTCTGACTGGGCGAGCGCAACTCAGAAGTACGGCAAGTCCTCAGGGAACTCAGCAGCAGTCTCCTGATCAGCCCAATCTGTTTTCCCATCCGGGATTTTGTTGAATATTGACAAGTGTAAGTAAACAAATACTTAGCAAGTATAGCACGGTGTATGACGGCTTAAAAGAAGGCTTGACACGGCTGAACTGCATTAGCACTTTTAGTTGATTCATTTTAGCATTAACCAAGTTACTACAAGTGAATGAAACCCGGTTGTAACCCAATTAATAAGTATAAGTGACAATAATCATAACTAAACATCATCTTCTAATCAAAAAGGATCCAGGCCGCTCGTGACCCTAAGCAAGGCTATCATGATAGATTTTACACTCTGCAGAGGTTTCGCCCTTTACCCACCAGTCGCGTAAAAGTTCATGGAACTTTGAGCCCAACCACGCACATCAACACTTCTGAGGTGTGACGGCATAGGGACGTTACGAGGTTTTTCACAAGACACCATAACAAGACAGTAGCCGCTAGTTTAACAAGGCGGTGAGACCATAGACACCGAGATCGACGTACGCCTACGGAGTCACACCATAGGGGGGTTGATGGCATCTAGAGCGCGGGCATCGCACCCATCCATGCGCAACGTGTGGAGTTCCCCATCGCAGGGACTCCCAACACGGGACTGGGTCTAACGTGACCTAGCCGACGGATCGCCCGTCCTCGGTGGAATCCGGAAACACCCTTTCACCTTGTGTCCACTAACGCCGTTGGCCCCAATGGTAGCCACTGGCAAGCTAGAGCCGTACAAGTTACTTGACCAAGACCAGAGCCATAATAGTTCTAGCGGTGGCGACAGGCTCCTGGGTTGCCGCTTTAAGAACCGGACCTTACGGAGAGACACTCTAGCAAAGCACACAGCACATGCTCTAGCTCCCTAAACCAAGTTGCTAAAAAGCAAGTTTTATCATTAATGTTGAAGTGAACCATTAAGTCAAAATTTATAGTTAAATGATGGTGACAGTAGCTGCGCATAGCAAGATTCTACCCATGTGCATAAACCCAAGGTTATCAAAGGAACAGGGTATACAAAACTAGGTACAACCTTAATGGGATAGTAAATTAGACACATGCATATGAAATTAAATAAATGTAAAAGGTGTGTTTGGGTAGCAAGGATTGTCCGTGCTATAACTTGCCTTCCTCGAAGTGCTGCTGCTGCTGCTGCGAGTCCTGCTCCGGAAAATCCCCACCGAGCTCGAACTCCAAAGCTAACGGCTCACCGACTGGACACGAAGCACCAAACAAGCCAGCACGCAAACCAATACATGCAAACAAATAATATTCTATTAGAAAAGTACACCAAATAATAGAAACAATACAAAAAAAGGTTTTAGAAATATTCTACGCTTCACTACGAACACATGAGCGCGAAAATCACACTAATCGGAGCTAAAACGAAAAAGATATGGGTTTTAGAAGTTCTAGGGACCTGCTGGCAATTTTTAAAAGTTTCCAGGGGCTTAATTGAAAGAAAACAGGGACCTAAACATAATTTTGTATAAAAACCGAAAGTCTAACGCGCAAAAGCGACTCCCTAGGACGGCAGGTTCTATTTTACAAAAGCGCGGGGGTGTTTCTGTTAAAAACAGGACCTAAACATAAATACTTTTGAACAGAGGTGGACTGCGGGTTGATTTTGGATCTTGAAGGGGCTCTTTTGCAAAATAAACACGGTTGACCGGTACGCGCCGAGTTTGACTCGGGACGACTCGGATTTGGGCCGTTGGATCAACATCTAGTGGCTTAGATTGGCTCGGGTGATGGAGATCGTCGGCGGGGGAAGGAGACGGCGGCGCCGCCCGTTCCCGCGGTGGATTCTCGCCGGAGTAAGCTCGATAGGCAGCTAGGGGGCTCGGTTTGGGGCGGGGCTTGGCTCTGGAGCACCAGGGGACCAAGGCGAGTCTAATCTGGGGGTTCAAGTTGAGGCTAGCGCGGCGGAGGGGGGGGACGACGGCGAGCCGAGGCATGGTGCGCCGGCGAGGGTGGAACACGCGCTGCAACTCACGAGAGAGGGAGTGGGGTGGCTCAGGAGCTTCAATACCTTAGCGCGCAACTCTTGGAGGGTCGAATCGAAGCGGAGCGAAGCTGTGGCGGCCGGTCGTCGGTGGCCGGCGCTCGGGCGGGGGCAATGGCGGCGGAGTCGCGTGAAGGGGTGGCGCCGAGTGGGTTGGGGCTCGAATTAGAGGCGGTGTGGGGCTGTGTGAGGTACTGGGGTGCCTCGGCCGCGCTTAAATAGCCCCGGGGGGTTGCCCTAGGCGTGCGTGCCATCGGCCGGAGATCGCGCGCCGGTGAGGGGCATTCCATGCCGGGGGGGAGGGGGGTTCTTGCCATGCGTGGAGCGACCGAGAATGGAAGGGGGTCGGGGAGGAAGCTTCGGCGCGGCTACGGGGTGGCTCGGCGAGGGCCCATGGCGCGGGAAGAGCGGCCCTGCCATCGCCGGCGCTCGGCGCCATTCGCGCGAGGAAGAAAGGAAAGGGGGAAGGGGAGCCCTGACGCGTGGGGCCGGTCGGTAGTGAGAGAAGGGAGGGAGAAGGGATGGCGCTGCTGTTGGGCTGAGGGGGAGGAGAAAAGGAGCTGGGCCTCGGGCGGGGAAGAGAAAAGGCCCAGGGGAAAGGGATGGTGGCTGGGCCGCGGAGAGAAGGTGGAGGGGGTTGGGCTGGGCTCGGGAAAAGAATTGGGGGTGCAAGAGTGGACCAAAGGGAAAGCTTAGGGAGCAAAAGTGAACTCGGCTTGAATTAACTTTTCTAGGGCTCAAACAAATGCAAATTAAATTCGAATTTAAACAGAATTTAAATTTCAACTTAATTTGCCAACAACCAAAACACAGTGCAGCAACATGAATGCAACAAAAATGTTTCTACAACTTATATTTGATTTTAATATTCGTAAATAATTCATTTAACCTATATTAAATATGAACAATTAAAATAAAAGCCAATTAATTACTAAAAATTTTAAATGGGCCATTTTTGGGTGTTACACCACATTCAAGTGCTTTCATGACATTATCATACTGGTGACGTCGAAGCATGCCATGTCGATTACAAGAAACTCCAACAATGTTTAGCAAGAGAGACACTTGATCAAAAAACCACACACAATCATTGTTTCCCTTTGCAATAGCAACTAGTACTAGTTGGAGTTGATGTGCAAAACAGTGGATATAATAAGCAGAAGGTGACTCTTTCATTATCAAAGTTTTCATCCCTTTAATCTCTCCTTTCATGTTGCTAGCCCCATCATAGCCTTGACCACGGATTTGAGTAATAGACAAACCATGACTAACAAGTAAAGACTGAATTGCTTCCTTAAGAGATAAAGAAGTAGTATCATCTACATGAATAACTCCAAGAAAGCGCTCACACTGCCTTCCCAATCTATCGACATAACGCAAGCAAAGGGCTAGTTGTTCTTTATGAGAGACATCGCTAGACTCATCAGCTATAATTGTAAAGTGCTCCTCACCAATTTATTCAATGATTTGCCTCCTGGTTTCCATTGCACACCACTGAATAGTATCTTTTTGTATGTCTGGGCTAGTCAATTGGCAATTACCTGGAGCATTGTTCAAGACAAACTTATCCACCTCTTCATTATTTGCAACAAGCCACTTCAAAAGTTCAATAAAGTTCCCTCTATTGTTAGGTTCTTCACATTCATCATACCCGCGGAATGCCAATCCTTGCTGCAAAAGAAACTTCAAACATCTTATTGAATAAGTCAACCTTATCTTGTAGAGACGTCGCTCTTCACTATCCACCTTCACAATTTGATCATCACTTGCTTCCTTGGGATTAATAAATTTTGTGTATCTTTCTTGAGCTGCATTGTGAGCACTCATAACACAACCCACATGTGTGTCAAGTGCATCAGTTCTGTTCCAATTTCTCCAGCCATCTTTAATAAATGCAGATTTCTTACTCTTTTCCTTTGCAAACAAGTAGCACACAAAGCAAAAGGCAGATTCCTTTTTGATACTATACTCAAGCCAAGGATATTTATAAAACCAAACAGGATTGAATTGCCGGTATTTCTTACCAATTTCTCGACTCTCAAAATCATGTGAATAAGGTTTAAGAGGACCTTTAAGAATATATGCTCTTCGAATTGGATCTTGATCATTGACAGGATAACTTGCAATGGGTTGCCTCTCCCCTGGATCATGTGGAAGCCGACTAATATCTGGTGCTGGCATTGGAGTTACGTTTTCTTTATGTGTGATAGGGGGTGGTGATGTCACATTTTTTCCAATCACCCTCTCTTCATGAGGTGTACCTTGTTGGTCAATCGGCTCTTCTTGCACAGGTGCAGCAAGGGAAGGAGACGGAGAAGTGGCCTTTTTCTTTGCTGCATATTTATGAAAAAGAGATGCAATATCTCCGGTCCTCTTCATGTATCAACAAATCTGCAATGTTTCAATTTACCAATCTAATCGCACATTGAAATCCTAAAATTGATCTGTACTTGTTTATATTCATACTTGCCTTGTGCAAACAATTAGCCAATGTTGTTGATCACTTCTTGTACCGTTGTACCTAGGGTTTAATAGAGAGAGAATCATCCAATCAGGGACATTGGAGCAACGTGAGGGAGCAAGGAGGCAAGTAGAAGACGAGCAGGCCAGACATACCTATTCTTCTCTCACCGACGTTGTCTTCTCGTCGTCCGGTTGTCTCTGTAGTCTACCCTCACCTGTCGCCTGCCGCCGTCGTGTTCCTGAGAAAATCAACGAGCAAAGCACTGCATACAGGCCTAAAGCTAGGTTTCTAATTACTTGCTAAATGGCCAAATTACTAACGGGTATTGGGCTTTGGCCCAAAATTCCAGGGTGGTCCCAGGCCCAACTGGACCACCCTGTGCCTCCGCCACTGTGTCTCTCTGCTTGGTGTACATTCGATGGCGCAGATCTAACCACTATATTTATTATTATGATCTTTCCTCCATCACCTCGTGGAGGTAAAGCTTGTTTGCCTTTCTTTAGGATCTTGACACACTCAATTGTTGCCCCAATTATGCAAAATCCACTAAAACAAGCAATTATACGTGCATCAATTTTTATGCATCTATGAATTAAACATTCAACAAGGTATTTACTGCTTGCCGCATACGTACAGAACCAATCTTGAGCTCGATCAGTAATCTACATCTCAAGTACAAGGATAGGGCATAACTTGAGAAAATCAGCGGTTACCAGCGGAATACATTCAAACATGTCACCAGCAACGTACTGCACGTTCATGACAGAGGGAGAGCTTTGGCGACAACCTGAGGGAGACCCAGCATGGTACACTTCAGATTCAGGAATGCCACAGCTATGGTGGCAGCGGCCCCGCCAATACCGCCAGCAACATCGACGAGGGAGGTTAGCCCATGGAAGACCTCGCTGCACTCCTTGAGGACGATCGGCATGAGGAAGGCGGTGTCGAGGCCTTGGCGTCGTCCAATGGAAAAGCAGCGGCGTCGCGCTCCGCTCTTGACGAGCACCAATAATACAAATATCACCCGATACAGATCGTAAGGTATTATACCTTCGGGTAGCCCGAACCTGTCTAAACTTTGTGTCTTGTGTCACCTTCAAGCTACTCGACTCGGTGATCCTTTTCCTACAAATCTACCACCTGAGTATCCCTCAGTAGATTGCCAGTCTTTAGGCCCGACACTTAGGTTTTGTTTAGTTCTATTTTTTCTTCGAGAAACAGATTCGATTAATGTAACTTTGGTGACAAGTCCTTTTACTGTGATCCAGGGCCCTTGTTCTTGTTCTTCTCGTATGTGTCGATTAGTCCTTTTATATGATAAGAGCTTGAACTGCATATTTATTTTTGCTTCATTCATACTTGTAATTTCAGATTGTGTTCTTCATGGTTCTTGCTTGTGTTCTCGATTCGAATTCAGGGTCAACAAGATCTAAAGTTTTATAGTATGTATATTTTTCATTTAAGATGGTTTAGAATCACAAGATTATTTAGACATTAGTTGTACCATACACGACTATAGATATGAATTTTATAATATAAATATAGTATATGTAAATGCAATTTGAACATATGTATTATGATTGTCATGTTTTGACCATTTAAAAAACACAAGAGATATGTGAAATATATATTGCTTAAGTATGTATAGATATATGTCTATATTCTAAAAGAAAAAATAAAACTAAAAATAGAGAAATATTTATAGCGGCGCGTGATTGCGTGATTGCGAGTGACGGGGTGACCAGCTCCTGAAAATTCTTTTCTAAGTTAATACAAAAGAAAAATATATCTCATGAAGTCATAAATGACTATGTGGTGTGGTGGAGATTAGGCTACACGCGGGCCTAAGGTAAGCGGTTTGAGATTTGTAGTTGCATGACGCGTGAGTACAAAAAGATGAAGAGCAGTACTTTATTGTTATTAAAAGGAATTCTATTATTTTCGGAAGTGACGTAGTACGTGACTTGATGCTGTACTTAGTTTTAATATAATACAATTCTTTCTTTCATCTAAAAAAGGAAGCGGTTCGAACCTAGTGAACTTAAGTATGCATATTTCGTTCAAAATTACTTTCACATTAGGAGTACTAGTAGAGGGCACGCACGTGTATAAAATTGGTCACACAAGCTTCACCCATTCCACAATATTTAGGATACACAAGTTTTGTCCACTTCACAATAAATATTACACACGAGTTTGACCAATTTCACAATAAACATGACACACTTTGACAGATAAAAATAATTAGCAAATGTAACCATGTTTGGTCACATATTATTTTAAGAATGGACGGCCAAGTATTTAAAGTGTAATAAAAATAACAAAAAATTAAAGTTCACATTGTATGTTAAAACAAAACTTACCCAACATGTTTTCACGTAGAGCTCTTGATCGTGAACCTCATGACCAGCCAACACGTTTTCACGTAGATGCCTATAATCACTGAAATAAGCTTAGCATAATCAAGCCGACAAAACTGAGCATATAGGATTAATCTTGAACCAGCTGGAGAGAGACAGTCATATGCCTACACTCAAGCAAGTAGATTAAAAATAAAAGGTGGACCCACGTGAGCATTTTTCAAAGTATAGGTGTCACTACGACGCAAACAGTCAAGGCCAAAATAAGGAAGATCGGTAGGGTTAAATCCTGGAAAATCAAACAGAAAGAAGGATCTCTGCAACCAGATGAATTGATTGAAAATATCAAACTGCTATTTAACTTTATGCTAAAATTAAGAAACTCACTCATTATTCAGCTGGTTGATCTATAAAATATCAAACAACGTTAACACTTACTTTGCCTAAAAAACAATTACTCTAATCATGTTTATTGTAATTAAGAAACTCACTTCCAGATGTACCTGCCACACGACTAATTCGGTCGTTGCGTCATTAGGGCAGCGCTCCATCTCCGAACAGTGACAGAACGACGTGATATTGGCCAAACAGAGGCGGCGGACGGCTTCAAGCTCGGCAACGGCGGCGCGCAAGCGCTAGCTAGTGCACATGGTGCCGCAGCCTTTTGCGGTATACTCGATGGCAGATTGGCGTGCATGCTAGGGATTACGAGGTGCATCCAGAGTTTTAGTCCAACATGCAGTACTTGTTGGAAAAATAAAAGATCCACACGCACGTAGGATATAGAAATAATTATATACAGGCGATTTACGGCCGAATAAATATAGAATCTTTATTCGATCTTGTAACAAGAACCACCTCCCACAGCGACGACGTAATGTCCACGCGCAGCACCGTGAACCGTGGCCGGCCAAGAGGAAACGGAGGTAGTCCTCACGAGAAGGGAGGCTATGCAGAACCAGGCCAAACACGTCATATGGGAGATCACACCAGATCGAGACGGGCTCTTGCTCCCTGCAAGAAAAAACCAAAAAGATCACATCAGTACTATATATATACCTAGTTAATTATTAGCACTTCCACGGTATATTTTGCTTGATCTTTGATCCTTACTTAGGGAAGAGCCATGTCGATGGCGTGTCACCACCGTCGGCGCCATTGCAGAACTCCAACTGCCGAAGGAGAGAATAGGTTACGCGTAGGAGCCGAATTGGTAAGGAAACGCGCCATCGTTCAAAAAGTATATCCAGTTCCCGGGAGCTTGTGTTGGGACGCGCGCCGGGGAAGGTACCGGGAAAGAGTGCACCGCCGGCCGACGAAGAGCGCCATGTCACCGGCGATCCTCTTCACCTCTGACCACCGTGACTTGGCTAGGACGGCCTTGAATGCGGTGAACTTGGCGGTGCCGTCGCTCGTAACCGACATGTGGACCATCTGCAGGCTCCCGCCGGACACGAACAGGTACCACGTCGCCGGTGCTGCGTCGTCGTCGGTGTGCATGTCCATGCCGGCGGAGGTTAGCTAGGACGTCGTGATGGATTGCAGCTCTCTGAGGTACAAATATTTTGGAAAGGTGTATATAGCATCTGTTCTAATTTGTTTTGCTAAAGGAAAAGTTCATGTATGACGTAGGTATGGCATCACCGTGTCATCACTTGAATGAATGATGCCTTTGTTTTTTGCCTCTGTACTTACGTGCTTCTTGAGCCTCCTGTCCTTGTTCCTCCTGTTGATGATCCCCTCGATCTCCTTGAGCCGCGCGTTGAACTCCCCGTACGCCGCCTGAACCATGGCGTCGTCGCTCCACGGCGCGGCCTCTGGCGTGTGCCAGGCTCGCCGGCGAGTATCCATCGCCGGCCACCCCGGCGCGTCCTTCTTGTCGCCGTGGCCCACGGCGCCCATCTCCGCCCAGAAAGCCTGCAGCTCCGTGTCGCCGGCGACGCTGCTGGCGTCGGGGCAGAACCGCGAGACCAATGCCTAGACCCACCCCTTGATGGCGTCCCAGACCAGCAGGCCGTCGTTGGCGAAGGGGTAGTCTTTGATGGTGAGCTTGAGGCCGTGCTCCGCGCTGGGTCTTCCTTGGGCATCAGCTTGAGTTCGGCGGGGAGCGCATTGGATACTCTCAGAACTTAATACGGCAGGGAACTCTCGGAACTTAAAATACAGGTCAGGGAATCGGAATTAACTTACCTATGGGATAAGAACTCTCAGAACTTAATCCACGTCGGGAAATCCATATATATGCCCCTACGATTAAGGCTGTAGACATCGGAGCAGGTCCTTCACGGAGGGTAGTACTCTTGGGTGGGTAAAGAATTTCCACGGTGAGAAAAGCAACGTCCAAAACGGCAAAAACTCTCTAGAAACATCGTTTTTGATAAACTTTCTACGTCGTTTTCACCGTTGGACCCGACACGTGGGTCCTAAGTGAGAGGTGGGTAGGAATTATTTTGGTGAGAAGTGTTTTCAATTCTACTGGATCCTTATAGTATAGATAAGCTATTATCAAACACAATACAACGAAGGCAAGCACCAAAGTAATAATAAAGTGGGCTTTACCCCTTTTTTAGGATCGGATGCCCAGATATGAATCCCCCTGTTTGATCTCTTTTACGGTACCTTATACCACTGATCGATGGTATACCACTGATTGGTGGTATATGGTATAGGGAATGGGTATAGTAATTTGTATCTAAATATGTTAACTAAGCATCCATTTCCTTATTCTTGACAGCGGTGCGCATCGCCGATTCGAGATCCATGCCACTGGAGCGCCTTAACTGTCGGCACAAAACGCATGATCGAATGAAAAAAATAAAATATGTCTAAATTACAGTGGTACCATTTAGATTCTTTTCCAATAATACCCTTATACCGTTATACTACTCACCATATACTACTGACCAACGTTACACTAGTATACAATTATTCTTAACCATCATATATTTATATACTAATCCTTTAAATCAGTGGTAGAAGGTACCGCAAAAGAGCTCGGTATATATGATTTGCTTTCTGGACCATGCAACATGCATAGGCCGTCGATTTCCTCGCCTAGGTCCATGATGGCTGCTTGGGATCAACTGCCTTATTCAATCTTGGATCCATACAAAGCCTTACATGCTTAAACAATACGGTAATTGAGAACCTCCATTCTTTTGGATGACTTTTTCTTTACCAACATTTCAAGGATATAGCTCAATAATAGATCGAACACCAAGAACATGTTTAATTTTGTAGTCCTTAAATCCAGCCTCAGAGAAAATCTTCTTCCACTCTTGCTCCTCTCGCTCAACTCCATTCACATACATCATGAAGAAGTCATGTAAGACTTGTGTCTCTATGCGCTTAATGTCTGATGGCCCAGATCCAAGCACCATATCTAATATTATTATCTTTCCTCCTGCATCTCGTGGAGGTATAACTTTTGCAGTTCTTCAATATCTTAACACACTCATCATCACTCCAGTCATGCAAAATCCACTGAAACAAGTAACCACGTATCAAGTTAACAAGGCCGAGTAATAATAAGGAAGTGGCCATCTACCTTGAGACCCGCTCCAACAGAAGCAAATTAAATCAACCTGGATTTAATACTTGTTTTCTTTTTTCGTCTTCCCTCATCATTTACATGTGCACGCGTCGGACTTAAATATAAGGAGTAGAGAGGTACCTTGAGGAAAACAGCGTCAGCAGGCGGAATACATTCAAATATGTCACCAGCAACATACTCCACGTTAGTGCCGGATGGAGCTTTGGCGATAACGTGGGGGAGATCCATCACGGTGCACTTCAGATCCGGGAATGCCGCTGCTATGGCGGAAGCGGCCCCGCCGAGGCCTCCGCCAACATCGACAAGGGAGGTTAAGCCATGGAAGACCTCACCGCACTCCTTGAGGACGATCGGCATGAGGAAGGCAGCTAGTGTCCGAGGCCATGGCTTCGTCGAACCGGAAAGTGCTGCCGTTGTGCTCTGCTCTTTCCCAGACCGTCTGGCCGCTGTACATCAAGGCGAACGGGGACTGACCCGGCTGCTGCTGTTCCTGCCGGAACCACGCCTGCATGGCCCTGCTCGCCGGGGATTCTCGGCAAGGGCTGAGCATCATCTGCACGGTCAGAAAAGGAGGCAGCTCGCCCGTCGTCGAGCTCTTGTCGGTGATGAGGAGGTGGGAGGCTGCCGTCAGCTTGTAGACTGCAGCATCGTCGTGCTTGCTGCAGTCTGGCGCCGCCGCCATTTCTGCTGCAGGCTGCTGGATGCTGAAGATGCCCGAGACGGTGAGCAGGCGCATGACGCGGCGCAATTCTCGGAGCTTGCACGGGTTGATCCCAGCCTCTGCGAGTATCTGTGGCAGGGTGGCGGCGCCGCCGAGGTGGTGGATGGCGTCCGGGATGCGGAGGTCTGTCACACCCGGATTTACTCAAAACCCGAATGTGGTCATATGTGTGCCCAGGAAGTCCACAGACACATATAGCGAAAAAATATGGTAAAGATCAGAGTACAATGCTTCATTAATTCAACATAAAGTAGCGATTACATCAGAGTTTGGCATAAATGAAATACATGGACAGCGGAAGACTAATACAACTCTCTAGCGTAGCCGCAATCCCACAGGGACTCTGACTGGGAGAACGCCAACTCAGAAGTACGGCAAGTCCTCGGGAAACTCCACCTCATAGTCAGCCTGACTCCAATCTGTTACCCGTCCGGGATTTTGCCCAAAATGATAATAATAGCAAGTGTAAGTAACAGAATTACTTAGCAAGTATAGCACGGGTTATGAAGGCTCAAAAAGGCTAGACACTGGCTTAACTGCATTAGCACTTTTAGTTGGTTCGTTTTAACTTTATCCAAGTTACTACAAGTGAATGAGATCCCAGTTGTAACCCAGTTAATAGTGTAAGTGACATTAAACAGGAATAAATTCCATATTCTAATCAAAAAGGATCCAGGCCGCTCGTGACCCTGAGCAAGGCTATCATGATAGATCGTACACTCTGCAGATGTTTCGCCCTTTACCCACCAGTCGCTGGAAGCGCTGCTGGCCTCCCACCTGCTGACTCTGGGGAGGTGTGAAACGCGGACGACTACTGCTGCCCACCTGCTATCCCTGGAGCTTCCTCTTCTTGTCCTCCATCTCACGGCGCTTGTGCTCCAACATCAGCGCGCCGTCCACCAGCTCGTGAAAGGTCGGGAACTTGGTGCACATGAGCTGGTACTGGAGAGCATCCTGCAGACCGTCACGGAACCTGGCCTGCTTCTTCTGATCAGTGGCCACGTCCTCTGGAGCGTAACGGGCCAACGAGACGAACTTGTCACGATAAGCCGTGACACTCATCCCTTCCTGCTTCAGTGCCAGGAACTCCTTCTTCTTCAGAACCATCAAGGCCTCCGGCACGTGGTGTGCACGAAAGCTGCTGCAGAACTGCTGCCAAGTGATCTGAGTACCGGCCGGGCGTGAAGACTGGTATGAATCCCACCAATCCAACGCCGGCCCCTGAAGCTGCCCTCCGGCGTACAGCACCTTCTCTCTGTCATCGCACTGGGCGATGTCCAACTGTCTCTCCACTGCCTTGAGCCAGTCATCTGCCTCAAGGGGGTCACTGGCCTTGCTGAAGGTCGGCGGGCGTCCCTTCAGAAACTCGCCCCTCTTGTCTCTGGGCGGTGCAGCTGCCTGGGGGTGATGCTGGTTCTGCTGGATCAGTCTCATGGTCTCTGCCATCTGCTGCATCATCTGCACTTGAGCATACATCAGCTGCTCAATGGTGGGGATCTGACGGTTCGGATCGATGTTCGGGGGCGGGTTCTGGTGCGGAGGCTGTCCGCCCGCATTGCCCCCGGGGTGAGCCATCTATAATCACAAGGGTTAGATATTAGAGGATTAGTACGAGAAAATATATATAAAAACCCCTGCTATCTAAACAATAAAGTCCTTAAGCCTTATACCTATATCTAGATGGTTGCAGACAGGTGTCTACGCCCATCACAATCATTACAAAGAACCAAATCAAACATATGCATAATAACAATAAGTACAAGCAGGTAAAGGCATAAACTCACACAAGACACGACTGTTAGATTTTTAAAATTTTTAAAACCTGGGGGTCTCCTAGTAATTTGTCAACCGTACTATCTAGGCTGCGTTCCTACAGTCAGCACGGCTCTGATACCAATCTGTCACACCCGGATTTACTCAGAACCCGAATGTGGCCATATGTGTGCCCAGGAAGTCCACAGACACATATAGCGAACAAATATGGTAAAGATCAAAGTACAATGCTTCATTAATTCAACATAAAGTAGCGATTACATCAAAGTTTGGCATAAATGAAATACATGGACAGCGGAAGACTAATACAACTCTCTAGCGTAGCCGCAATCCCACAGGGACTCTGACTGGGAGAACGCCAACTCAGAAGTACGGCAAGTCCTCGGGAAACTCCACCTCATAGTCAGCCTGACTCCAATCTGTTACCCGTCCGGGATTTTGCCCAAAATGATAATAATAGCAAGTGTAAGTAACAGAATTACTTAGCAAGTATAGCACGGGTTATGAAGGCTCAAAAAGGCTAGACACTGGCTTAACTGCACTAGCACTTTTAGTTGGTTCGTTTTAACTTTATCCAAGTTACTACAAGTGAATGAGATCCCAGTTGTAACCCAGTTAATAGTGTAAGTGACATTAAACAGGAATAAATTCCATATTCTAATCAAAAAGGATCCAGGCCGCTCGTGACCCTGAGCAAGGCTATCATGATAGATCGTACACTCTGCAGAGGTTTCGCCCTTTACCCACCAGTCGCGTAAAAGTTCAAAAGAACTTTGCACCCAACCACGCACATCAACACTTCCGAGGTGTGACTGCATAGGGACGCTACGAGGCTTTCACAAGACACCCTAACAAGTCAGTAGCCGCTGGAGTACTATACGACGGTGAAAACTTAGGCACCGAGATCGACGTACGCCCACGGAGTCACACCGTGAGGGGGTCGATGGCGTCCGGAGCGCGGGTATCGCACCCATACTGCGCAACGTGCAGAGTTCTCAATCGCTGAGACTCCTACACGGGACTGGGTCTAACGTGACCTAGCCGACGGGGCTACCGTCCTCGGTGGAATCGGAGATCACCCAGCACCGTACCTCCCACAACGCCGTTGGCCCCTCGGTAACTACTGCCAAGCTAGAGACGTACAAGCTACTTGACCAAGACCAGAGCCCATATAGTTCCGGCGGTGGCGACAGGCTCCTGGGTTGCCGCTTTAAGAACCGGTCCTTAGAGGGAGACACTAGAGCAAAGCACACAGCACATGCTCTAGCCCCCTAATCCATGTTACTAAAAAGCAAGTTTTAACATTAAAGTTGAAGTGGACCATTAAATCAATATTAACAATTAAGTAAAGGTGACAGTGGTTGCGCCTAGCAAGATACTACCCATATGCAAAAACCCATAGGAATACAAGGACAGGGAAATAAATGCTAGGAAATAACCTTAATGGTAAACAATATTAGACACATGCGTATGTAATGAACAGTGTATTAAAAGTGAGATAGGTAGCAAGGATTGTCCGTGCTATAACTTGCCTTCCTCGGAGTACGACTGCTGCTGAAAGTCCTGCTCCGGCACGTCCTCAACGTACTCGTAGTCCAAAGCTACGGGCTCACCGACTGGACACGATCATCACGCACGCATCCAAAACAAACATTACATGCAAACAAAATTAATCTATTAGAACAGTACACCAAACAGTAAAAACAGTACAAAAACAGGAGCTAGAAATAATCTACGCTTCGCTACGAACACGTGAGCGCGAAAATCACGCAAATCGGAGCTAAAACGTGAAAGTTATAGCGTTTCTAAGATTCGGGGGCTTGCTGGCAAAGTTTTAAAATTTCCAGGGGCCTAAACGAATAAAACAGGACCTATCCGTAATTATTTTTGAATTAAAAAGGACCGCGGGTTAATTTCGGGAAAAGTCAGGGGCTCTTTAGCAAAAAGGCCGCGCTGACCGGTACGCTGGGGGTTGACCCGCAGCGTGGCGCGCCGTGGGCCGTCGGATCGGGATCCGAGGGTCCAAATCAGACTGGAGGGGGGGTGCTCGCTGGGGAAGGCGACTGCGCGGCGGCGCCGCCAGTTCCCGCGGCGGGGACTCGCCGGAGTTCGGCGAATCTGGGGCTAGGGGCCACCATTGGCCGTGAGACTTGGCCCTACGTCACCAGGGGGACGTGGCGAGCACAATGGTGGGGTTCATGACGAGGTTAAGGCGGCGGTGGAGGCGCTCGTCGATGGCCGGCGGCCGGTGGCTCGGGTGGAGCTCTGGTGGATGGCAAAGAAGGGGTTTGGGGCATGGGTTTTAGGCTTTGGAGCCTCAGTGAACAGCGGCGAGTGCTCCTGTGGGGTTCTAGGGGTGCCTGGTGCGGTGTAGCGGTCTGTTGGCGATGACCGGCGGACGGCCGACGGCGAGGGTCGCGGGGAGTGATCCCCGGTGCATAATTGCTGAAATTGAGGGGAGGAGGAGCTTCGTTACCCTCTGGCGATGCTCTAGACGCAAGGAACTGGTCGGTGATGGGTCGGAGCAGTGGGACGACGAGCGGCGGCGGAGCGGCGGGTCGGCGTACGACGGCGACGGGGCTCCGGGGCTCGAGAGGGATCCTGCTGCAGCTCGGCGCGCTCCACGTGGCTCGGAGAAGACCGTCCGAGGCTTGGGTGGAGCGGAGCTGCACCAGGGCGACGTGACGGCGGCGAGCGGCGGAGCACGGGCTCGGCGGCTCGGGAAAACCCGGTGGAGGTAAGGCGGCGTGGCTAGGGTTGCTGGTGTGGGGTTGAGCGGGCTCGGGCGAGGCTCAGGCCAAGTTAAGTAGGCGTGGAGGGGAAAGGAAGGGTCCGGCGTGCGGAAATTCTGGCGAGCGCCATCGCCGGCGACAAGAAAGGAAAGGGGCGGGGGGAAAAGAAAGGAAGGTGAGGGATGACAGGTGGGGTCGACCGAGCAGAGAGAGAGGGGGGGCGGCGACGCGCGCCTGGGCCGAGTGGGGGAGCTGGGCCGCGGCTGTTGGGCCGGCTCGGGGAGGGGGAGAGTGTTGGGCCAGGGCGGAGTGGCTGCTGGGCCGGGGAAAAGAAAGAAAAAGAAAAGGGGTTGGGCTGGACCGGGAGAAAAGAAGAGGGGGCTGAATTGGACTTGAGAAAAGTTCAGGGGGCTAAAGCGAACTATGGGCCTAACAACTTTTCTAGAGCTCCAAACAAAGTGATTCAAATTTGAATTTAAATAAATTTAAATTCTTGTTTGAACCACAAGCAATACAAAAATAAATGCAGCAGCATGAATGCAACAATAAATGTTTCTATTACTTATATTTGATTTTAATTTTTAGAAAATTATTATTTAACCTTTATAAAATGGGTGAAAGTATTAAATAATTAATTAAATGCCAAAAATTTTAAATTTGAGTATTTTGGGTGTTACAAACCTACCCCCCTTAAGGTGAATCTCGTCCTCGAGATTCGGAGGTAGAAGCGAAGAGCTGTGGGTACTCGGACTTGAGATCTTCTTCCCGCTCCCAAGTCGCTTCATCTTCTGAATGCCGGCTCCACTGCACCTTGCACATCCGAATGGTCTTGTTTCTCAGCACTCTCTCTGACACCTCCAGGATCCTGATCGGATACTCCTCGTACGTGAGGTCCTCCTGAACATTCAACTCCACAATCGGGATCTGCTCTTCTGGCACCCGCAAACACTTCTTCAACTGGGACACATGGAACACATCGTGTACTCCGGCTAGTCTCTCAGGCAGGTCTAGCCGGTACGCCACTTCGCCCATCCGTTCCTGTATCCTGAACGGTCCAATGTAACGAGGTGCCAACTTGCCCTTGACGTTGAACCGCTTCACACCCCTCATCGGTGACACCTTCAGGTACACAAAATCATCAACTCTGAAGCTGAGGTCCCTCCGTCTGACATCGGCATAACTCTTCTGTCTGGACTGGGCCACCTTCAGGTTCTCTCTGATCACCTGCACCTGCCGCTCTGCATCTCTGAGTATCTCCGGACCAAAGACCTGACTCTCTCCAGTCTGGTTCCAGAACAATGGGGTCCGGCACTTCCTGCCATACAATGCCTTGAACGGTGCCATCTGCAAACTCTTCTGATAGCTGTTATTGTAGGAGAACTCTGCATACGGCAAACTCTTATCCCAGCTGACACCATACTGCAATGCACAAGCCCTCAACATATCCTCTAGTATCTGATTGGTCCGCTCTGTCTGACCATCTGTCTGCGGGTGATAAGCTGAGCTGAAATGCAGCTTCGTGTCCATGGACTCATGCAACTTCCGCCAGAAGTGTGAAGTGAACTGAGTACCACGATCTGACACAATCTTCTTCGGCACCCCGTGTAAGCACACAATCCGCTCCATGTACAACTCTGCTAGTCTGGCGCCTGTGTAGGTGGTCTTCACTGGCAGAAAGTGGGCCACCTTGGTCAGACGATCAACAATCACCCAAATGGAGTCGAATCCTCTCTGAGTACGGGGCAGACCAGTGATGAAGTCCATGCCAACTTCTTCCCATTTCCACTCCGGAATCTTCAACGGCTGAAGCAATCTAGCTGGCCTCTGATGTTCTGTCTTGACTCGCTGACATGTGTCGCACAATGCCACGTGAGTCGCCACATCACGTTTCAGTCCATACCACCAGAATCTCTCCTTGATGTCCTGATACATCTTAGTGCTGCCTGGGTGGATCGAATAAGCTGAGTCATGTGCCTCTCTCAGGATCATCTCTCTGATCTTCGCTATGTCTGGCACGCATATCCTCTTTCCATGCCACAGAGTTCCCTGATCATCAACTCTGAATCCAGGGGCCTTTCCCAATGCAACATTCCCCACAATCTCTTTGATCTTCTCATCCTGCAGCTGACCTCTCCGGATCTCCTGCTCGAGTGTGGGCTCTACTGCCATCTCTGTGATGCTGGTGACGAATCCCAGACTCATCCTCTCAAACTCTCGGCTGAGCTCCTCAGGCAAACAGTGTCCAGTGATCCTGTTCACATAACTCCTCCTGCTCAGAGCATCTGCCACCAAGTTGGCCTTCCCTGGGTGATAGTGGATCTCCAAATCATAGTCCTTGATCAGCTCCAACCATCTGCGCTGTCTCATGTTCAGATCTGACTGAGTGAAAACATACTTGAGGCTCTTATGATCAGTGTAAATGTCACATCTGTGCCCAATCAAGTAATGTCTCCAGATCTTCGAGGCATGCACAACAGCTGCCAACTCCAAGTCGTGCGTCGGATAGTTCTGCTCATGCTTCCTCAGTTGCCTGGACGCATACGACACGACTCTGCCCTCCTGCATAAGGACGCAACCCAGTCCTAGACGGGATGCATCGCAGTCGATGGAGAAACTCTTAGCCAAATCTGGCAATACTAGCACTGGGGCTGTAGTCAACCTCTTCTTCAATTCTTTGAAGCTGACCTGGCACGCCTCTGTCCACACAAACGGGGCATTCTTCTCTAGCAAAGCAGTCAGCGGCTTAGCAATCCTGGAGAATCCTTCAATGAACCGTCTGTAATAACCGGCCATCCCAAGGAAACTCCTGATCTCGCTCACGTCCCGTGGCGGATTCCAGCTCAACACATCGCTGACTTTCTTCGGATCAACTGCCACTCCTCCATTGGACAACACGTGTCCCAGAAATGTCACTTCCTTCAGCCAGAACTCACACTTGCTCAGCTTGGCATACAACTGATGCTCCCGGAGTCTCTGCAGCACCAATCTCAAGTGTTCCTCATGCTCTTCCTCATTCTTGGAGAAGACCAGAATGTCATCAATGAATACCACCACAAACTTGTCCAGATAGTCCATGAACACGCTGTTCATCAAGTACATGAAGTATGCAGGAGCGTTGGTCAATCCAAAAGACATGACCAAGAACTCGTACAACCCGTACCGAGTGGTGAAAGCGGTCTTAGGAATATCCGACTGTCGGATCCTCATCTGATAATATCCCGACCGGAGATCTATCTTGGAGAACACACAAGCTCCCCTCAACTGATCGAACAGATCATCAATCCTCGGCAGCGGGTACTTGTTCTTGATGGTCACTTCATTGAGGGCTCGATAGTCCACACACAACCTCTGAGTACCATCCTTCTTGTCGACGAACAATACCGGTGCTCCCCATGGCGAAGCACTCGGACGAATGTACCCCTTGGCCAACAATTCGTCCAACTCCTTCTTGAGCTGTTCCAGCTCCTTCGCTCCCATCCTATACGGCCTCTTGGCTATAGGTGCAGTGCCAGGTTTTAGTTCAATAACGAATTCAACATCTCGTTCTGGAGGCATACCTGGCAACTCGTCTGGGAACACATCCGGGAACTGGCTCACCACCCTGATATCTTCAGTCATTGTCCCTTCAGCTTGATTTGCTTGGCCTTGCTCTGAGGAACTGGCTGCCTGGTACTCCACCTTGTCACCGGACTCTGCCGTCAGCTGGATGGTCCTCGTAGCGCACCTGATCACTGCATCATATCTGGTCATCCAGCTCATACCCAAGATCAGATCAAATCCCAGGGTCTCCAGTACTATCGGACCTGCCTTGAACTCTACCCCCCTTATTATGATGGGAACATGGGGGCATCGTAGAGTCGCCCGCTGTTCACCTCCTGGTGAGCTTACTAGCATAGTGTTCATCATGGGTTTCAGAGCTAATAAATTCTTCTTTACAAAAGCAGCGGAAATGAAAGCATGCGAAGCTCCTGAATCAAATAAAACAGTGGCGGGGGTCGAATTGACGAGGAACGTACCCACGACCACATCTGTAGAGGCCTCTGCTGTCTCCGCACCGGTGTGGTTGAGCTTGCCCCAAACAGGAGCCTGCGGAGCACGACCTCCCTGCTGCTGACTCTGCGGCTGCCCAACTCTCTGAGTACTGCCCTGCTAGTTCTGTCCGGCGGCGTTCTGGATCTTCTTGGGGCAGGCATTGGCAAAGTGCCCCTGCTCGCCACAGTGGTAGCACACCCTCGGACCCACCGGTGTAGTGTTGACGGGGCTGATGCGCTGGACTGGACTCGGCTGCACCTGGCTGCGCTGAACTGGACCCATCTGTGGCTGACCCTGAGGACGCTGCTGCTGTGGCGCCCGAGGAAACTGGGGACGCTGCTGCTGGTACTGGCCACGACTGAGCAAGCCGGACTGACCCTGGAAGCGCTGCTGGCCTCCCACCTGCTGACTCTGGGGAGGTGTGAAACGCGGACGACTACTGCTGCCCACCTGCTATCCCTGGAGCTTCCTCTTCTTGTCCTCCATCTCACGGCGCTTGTGCTCCAACATCAGCGCGCCGTCCACCAGCTCGTGAAAGGTCGGGAACTTGGTGCACATGAGCTGGTACTGGAGAGCATCCTGCAGACCGTCACGGAACCTGGCCTGCTTCTTCTGATCAGTGGCCACGTCCTCTGGAGCGTAACGGGCCAACGAGACGAACTTGTCACGATAAGCCGTGACACTCATCCCTTCCTGCTTCAGTGCCAGGAACTCCTTCTTCTTCAGAACCATCAAGGCCTCCGGCACGTGGTGTGCACGAAAGCTGCTGCAGAACTGCTGCCAAGTGATCTGAGTACCGGCCGGGCGTGAAGACTGGTATGAATCCCACCAATCCAACGCCGGCCCCTGAAGCTGCCCTCCGGCGTACAGCACCTTCTCTCTGTCATCGCACTGGGCGATGTCCAACTGTCTCTCCACTGCCTTGAGCCAGTCATCTGCCTCAAGGGGGTCACTGGCCTTGCTGAAGGTCGGCGGGCGTCCCTTCAGAAACTCGCCCCTCTTGTCTCTGGGCGGTGCAGCTGCCTGGGGGTGATGCTGGTTCTGCTGGATCAGTCTCATGGTCTCTGCCATCTGCTGCATCATCTGCACTTGAGCATACATCAGCTGCTCAATGGTGGGGATCTGACGGTTCGGATCGATGTTCGGGGGCGGGTTCTGGTGCGGAGGCTGTCCGCCCGCATTGCCCCCGGGGTGAGCCATCTATAATCACAAGGGTTAGATATTAGAGGATTAGTACGAGAAAATATATATAAAAACCCCTGCTATCTAAACAATAAAGTCCTTAAGCCTTATACCTATATCTAGATGGTTGCAGACAGGTGTCTACGCCCATCACAATCATTACAAAGAACCAAATCAAACATATGCATAATAACAATAAGTACAAGCAGGTAAAGGCATAAACTCACACAAGACACGACTGTTAGATTTTTAAAATTTTTAAAACCTGGGGGTCTCCTAGTAATTTGTCAACCGTACTATCTAGGCTGCGTTCCTACAGTCAGCACGGCTCTGATACCAATCTGTCACACCCGGATTTACTCAGAACCCGAATGTGGCCATATGTGTGCCCAGGAAGTCCACAGACACATATAGCGAACAAATATGGTAAAGATCAAAGTACAATGCTTCATTAATTCAACATAAAGTAGCGATTACATCAAAGTTTGGCATAAATGAAATACATGGACAGCGGAAGACTAATACAACTCTCTAGCGTAGCCGCAATCCCACAGGGACTCTGACTGGGAGAACGCCAACTCAGAAGTACGGCAAGTCCTCGGGAAACTCCACCTCATAGTCAGCCTGACTCCAATCTGTTACCCGTCCGGGATTTTGCCCAAAATGATAATAATAGCAAGTGTAAGTAACAGAATTACTTAGCAAGTATAGCACGGGTTATGAAGGCTCAAAAAGGCTAGACACTGGCTTAACTGCACTAGCACTTTTAGTTGGTTCGTTTTAACTTTATCCAAGTTACTACAAGTGAATGAGATCCCAGTTGTAACCCAGTTAATAGTGTAAGTGACATTAAACAGGAATAAATTCCATATTCTAATCAAAAAGGATCCAGGCCGCTCGTGACCCTGAGCAAGGCTATCATGATAGATCGTACACTCTGCAGAGGTTTCGCCCTTTACCCACCAGTCGCGTAAAAGTTCAAAAGAACTTTGCACCCAACCACGCACATCAACACTTCCGAGGTGTGACTGCATAGGGACGCTACGAGGCTTTCACAAGACACCCTAACAAGTCAGTAGCCGCTGGAGTACTATACGACGGTGAAAACTTAGGCACCGAGATCGACGTACGCCCACGGAGTCACACCGTGAGGGGGTCGATGGCGTCCGGAGCGCGGGTATCGCACCCATACTGCGCAACGTGCAGAGTTCTCAATCGCTGAGACTCCTACACGGGACTGGGTCTAACGTGACCTAGCCGACGGGGCTACCGTCCTCGGTGGAATCGGAGATCACCCAGCACCGTACCTCCCACAACGCCGTTGGCCCCTCGGTAACTACTGCCAAGCTAGAGACGTACAAGCTACTTGACCAAGACCAGAGCCCATATAGTTCCGGCGGTGGCGACAGGCTCCTGGGTTGCCGCTTTAAGAACCGGTCCTTAGAGGGAGACACTAGAGCAAAGCACACAGCACATGCTCTAGCCCCCTAATCCATGTTACTAAAAAGCAAGTTTTAACATTAAAGTTGAAGTGGACCATTAAATCAATATTAACAATTAAGTAAAGGTGACAGTGGTTGCGCCTAGCAAGATACTACCCATATGCAAAAACCCATAGGAATACAAGGACAGGGAAATAAATGCTAGGAAATAACCTTAATGGTAAACAATATTAGACACATGCGTATGTAATGAACAGTGTATTAAAAGTGAGATAGGTAGCAAGGATTGTCCGTGCTATAACTTGCCTTCCTCGGAGTACGACTGCTGCTGAAAGTCCTGCTCCGGCACGTCCTCAACGTACTCGTAGTCCAAAGCTACGGGCTCACCGACTGGACACGATCATCACGCACGCATCCAAAACAAACATTACATGCAAACAAAATTAATCTATTAGAACAGTACACCAAACAGTAAAAACAGTACAAAAACAGGAGCTAGAAATAATCTACGCTTCGCTACGAACACGTGAGCGCGAAAATCACGCAAATCGGAGCTAAAACGTGAAAGTTATAGCGTTTCTAAGATTCGGGGGCTTGCTGGCAAAGTTTTAAAATTTCCAGGGGCCTAAACGAATAAAACAGGACCTATCCGTAATTATTTTTGAATTAAAAAGGACCGCGGGTTAATTTCTGGAAAAGTCAGGGGCTCTTTAGCAAAAAGGCCGCGCTGACCGGTACGCTGGGGGTTGACCCGCAGCGTGGCGCGCCGTGGGCCGTCGGATCGGGATCCGAGGGTCCAAATCAGACTGGAGGGGGGGTGCTCGCTGGGGAAGGCGACTGCGCGGCGGCGCCGCCAGTTCCCGCGGCGGGGACTCGCCGGAGTTCGGCGAATCTGGGGCTAGGGGCCACCATTGGCCGTGAGACTTGGCCCTACGTGACCAGGGGGACGTGGCGAGCACACTGGTGGGGTTCATGACGAGGTTAAGGCGGCGGTGGAGGCGCTCGTCGATGGCCGGCGGCCGGTGGCTCGGGTGGAGCTCTGGTGGATGGCAAAGAAGGGGTTTGGGGCATGGGTTTTAGGCTTTGGAGCCTCAGTGAACAGCGGCGAGTGCTCCTGTGGGGTTCTAGGGGTGCCTGGTGCGGTGTAGCGGTCTGTCGGCGATGACCGGCGGACGGCCGACGGCGAGGGTCGCGGGGAGTGATCCCCGGTGCATAATTGCTGAAATTGAGGGGAGGAGGAGCTTCGTTACCCTCTGGCGATGCTCTAGACGCAAGGAACTGGTCGGTGATGGGTCGGAGCAGTGGGACGACGAGCGGCGGCGGAGCGGCGGGTCGGCGTACGACGGCGACGGGGCTCCGGGGCTCGAGAGGGATCCTGCTGCAGCTCGGCGCGCTCCACGTGGCTCGGAGAAGACCGTCCGAGGCTTGGGTGGAGCGGAGCTGCACCAGGGCGACGTGACGGCGGCGAGCGGCGGAGCACGGGCTCGGCGGCTCGGGAAAACCCGGTGGAGGTAAGGCGGCGTGGCTAGGGTTGCTGGTGTGGGGTTGAGCGGGCTCGGGCGAGGCTCAGGCCAAGTTAAGTAGGCGTGGAGGGGAAAGGAAGGGTCCGGCGTGCGGAAATTCTGGCGAGCGCCATCGCCGGCGACAAGAAAGGAAAGGGGCGGGGGGAAAAGAAAGGAAGGTGAGGGATGACAGGTGGGGTCGACCGAGCAGAGAGAGAGGGGGGGCGGCGACGCGCGCCTGGGCCGAGTGGGGGAGCTGGGCCGCGGCTGTTGGGCCGGCTCGGGGAGGGGGAGAGTGTTGGGCCAGGGCGGAGTGGCTGCTGGGCCGGGGAAAAGAAAGAAAAAGAAAAGGGGTTGGGCTGGACCGGGAGAAAAGAAGAGGGGGCTGAATTGGACTTGAGAAAAGTTCAGGGGGCTAAAGCGAACTATGGGCCTAACAACTTTTCTAGAGCTCCAAACAAAGTGATTCAAATTTGAATTTAAATAAATTTAAATTCTTGTTTGAACCACAAGCAATACAAAAATAAATGCAGCAGCATGAATGCAACAATAAATGTTTCTATTACTTATATTTGATTTTAATTTTTAGAAAATTATTATTTAACCTTTATAAAATGGGTGAAAGTATTAAATAATTAATTAAATGCCAAAAATTTTAAATTTGAGTATTTTGGGTGTTACAAACCTACCCCCCTTAAGGTGAATCTCGTCCTCGAGATTCGGAGGTAGAAGCGAAGAGCTGTGGGTACTCGGACTTGAGATCTTCTTCCCGCTCCCAAGTCGCTTCATCTTCTGAATGCCGGCTCCACTGCATCTTGCACATCCGAATGGTCTTGTTTCTCAGCACTCTCTCTGACACCTCCAGGATCCTGATCGGATACTCCTCGTACGTGAGGTCCTCCTGAACATTCAACTCCACAATCGGGATCTGCTCTTCTGGCACCCGCAAACACTTCTTCAACTGGGACACATGGAACACATCGTGTACTCCGGCTAGTCTCTCAGGCAGGTCTAGCCGGTACGCCACTTCGCCCATCCGTTCCTGTATCCTGAACGGTCCAATGTAACGAGGTGCCAACTTGCCCTTGACGTTGAACCGCTTCACACCCCTCATCGGTGACACCTTCAGGTACACAAAATCATCAACTCTGAAGCTGAGGTCCCTCCGTCTGACATCGGCATAACTCTTCTGTCTGGACTGGGCCACCTTCAGGTTCTCTCTGATCACCTGCACCTGCCGCTCTGCATCTCTGAGTATCTCCGGACCAAAGACCTGACTCTCTCCAGTCTGGTTCCAGAACAATGGGGTCCGGCACTTCCTGCCATACAATGCCTTGAACGGTGCCATCTGCAAACTCTTCTGATAGCTGTTATTGTAGGAGAACTCTGCATACGGCAAACTCTTATCCCAGCTGACACCATACTGCAATGCACAAGCCCTCAACATATCCTCTAGTATCTGATTGGTCCGCTCTGTCTGACCATCTGTCTGCGGGTGATAAGCTGAGCTGAAATGCAGCTTCGTGTCCATGGACTCATGCAACTTCCGCCAGAAGTGTGAAGTGAACTGAGTACCACGATCTGACACAATCTTCTTCGGCACCCCGTGTAAGCACACAATCCGCTCCATGTACAACTCTGCTAGTCTGGCGCCTGTGTAGGTGGTCTTCACTGGCAGAAAGTGGGCCACCTTGGTCAGACGATCAACAATCACCCAAATGGAGTCGAATCCTCTCTGAGTACGGGGCAGACCAGTGATGAAGTCCATGCCAACTTCTTCCCATTTCCACTCCGGAATCTTCAACGGCTGAAGCAATCTAGCTGGCCTCTGATGTTCTGCCTTGACTCGCTGACATGTGTCGCACAATGCCACGTGAGTCGCCACATCACGTTTCAGTCCATACCACCAGAATCTCTCCTTGATGTCCTGATACATCTTAGTGCTGCCTGGGTGGATCGAATAAGCTGAGTCATGTGCCTCTCTCAGGATCATCTCTCTGATCTTCGCTATGTCTGGCACGCATATCCTCTTTCCATGCCACAGAGTTCCCTGATCATCAACTCTGAATCCAGGGGCCTTTCCCAATGCAACATTCCCCACAATCTCTTTGATCTTCTCATCCTGCAGCTGACCTCTCCGGATCTCCTGCTCGAGTGTGGGCTCTACTGCCATCTCTGTGATGCTGGTGACGAATCCCAGACTCATCCTCTCAAACTCTCGGCTGAGCTCCTCAGGCAAACAGTGTCCAGTGATCCTGTTCACATAACTCCTCCTGCTCAGAGCATCTGCCACCAAGTTGGCCTTCCCTGGGTGATAGTGGATCTCCAAATCATAGTCCTTGATCAGCTCCAACCATCTGCGCTGTCTCATGTTCAGATCTGACTGAGTGAAAACATACTTGAGGCTCTTATGATCAGTGTAAATGTCACATCTGTGCCCAATCAAGTAATGTCTCCAGATCTTCGAGGCATGCACAACAGCTGCCAACTCCAAGTCGTGCGTCGGATAGTTCTGCTCATGCTTCCTCAGTTGCCTGGACGCATACGACACGACTCTGCCCTCCTGCATAAGGACGCAACCCAGTCCTAGACGGGATGCATCGCAGTCGATGGAGAAACTCTTAGCCAAATCTGGCAATACTAGCACTGGGGCTGTAGTCAACCTCTTCTTCAATTCTTCGAAGCTGACCTGGCACGCCTCTGTCCACACAAACGGGGCATTCTTCTCTAGCAAAGCAGTCAGCGGCTTAGCAATCCTGGAGAATCCTTCAATGAACCGTCTGTCGAGTGTCGCCGTCTTTGCCGAGTGTATTATATCGGGCACTCGGCAAAGACTCTATTTGCCGAGTGTCCACAGGGAGGCCCTCGGCAAAGAGTGAACACTCGGCAACCAAACTCTTTGCCGAGTGTCAGGACGCCGACACTCGGCAAAGATGAGCTTTGCCGAGTGTCAGGAAAGGGACACTCGGCAAAGACGCCGCACGTGCTCGGCGCGTGACACGGCCGCCAACGGCCGTCGTCGGCCGTTTGGGCTGCATCCTCTTTGCCGAGTGTCAGCCTCCTGACACTCGGCAAAGCTGTGGCACGTGCTCAGCGCGCGAGACGGCCGGCAACGGTCGTGGGCGGCCGTTTGGGCTGCATCCTCTTTGCCGAGTGTTAGCTTCCTGACACTCGGCAAAGTTGTGGCACGTGTCCAGCACGTGTGGCGCGCGCCAACGGGCGGCTGCGGACGGCTGGACTGGCACAGCTTTGCCGAGTGTACAAAATAGACACTCGGCAAACATTTCGAAAATTTGAAAATATTTTTGAAAAAACTTGGAATTCAAACAAGAAAGTTTGAAAATTTTCAATACAAGTGTTTTTTAGTGGCTTTGCCGAGTGTTGCCAGCTCAGCACTCGGCAAACTTCCTATTTGCCGAGTGCTCAGCTGGTAACACTCGGCAAAGCATTGCCGAGTGTTCTACAAGAAACACTCGGCAAAGGCTGGCCTTTTTTATTTAAACTTATGTTTTTGGGCTCCAAACTTTATTTTTTTCCCGTGATACTTGTCAAAGGCTATTTATATCTTATGTGGAGCTTGTGGCAAAAAGTTGAGACGATTTCGAAAAGTTTATATATACGGCCATGTCCAATCGGAGCATATCCCCATAGAAGTTTCGGAGTGTTGAGATGGAGACAACCGGATTTCGAAACGAAGTGAAGTTGAATTAGAGTTTGAGTTCATAACTTTTTCTATAGGCAATAGACGACGTAGATTGGTTCATTTGAAGTTATCATATTTTTTCGGACCCATTTGATATTTTTTAAATTATTTTTACGCCCTTCTCCGCATGAAATAATGAAATATATGAAGGAATTATTAGATATATATGCTTCAAATAATGAAAACATTTCATCTAAGCATAAAATGTGCATTGTTGAATGTATTTGACAAGATATTTTGATGTGTATTTGACCGAATTTGAAAAATTTGGTATGTAAGAATTGGTCTGGGAAATGTTTGCCGAGTGCTACACTCGGCAAACAAGACCTTTGCCGAGTGTCAGAAAAGAGACACTCGGGAAAGAGCACCTTTGCCGAGTGCTCTCCTTGGGGCACTCGGCAAAGAGGCCATGTGGGCTGGCCGGCCCGCGGCCGCGCGGGCCACGTCATTGGCCGACGTGGCACCTTTGCCGAGTGTAGGCACTCGGCAAAGGCCTGTTTGCCGAGTGCCCTGGGCCAGACACTCGGCAAACATGCCACGTGGCCCACCTCTTCGGTCGCGCACGGCCACGTCAGCGGACAGATCTGTTTGCCGAGTGTCCTAGATCGGGCACTCGGCAAACAGGCCACGTATCAGATCTGTTTGCCGAGTGCCCGATCCAGGGCACTCGGCAAACAGGGGGTTGGGCCGGGGGACTTAACCGCCCACACGGCCGCCCCAACCCACACACGCCTCTCTCCCCGCCCGCCGCCTCTCTCCCCGCGCCGCCGCCTCTCTCCCCGCCCGCCGCCGCCGCACGCCGCCACCGCCGCCGCTGCACGCTCTGCCGCCACCGCTTCCCGCCGCCGCCACCGCTCCCCGCACGCGACGCCGGCCGCCGCCTCCGCCCGGCCCGGCCGCCGCACCGGCCGCCGCCTCCGCCCGTGCCCACGCCGGCCCCGGCCGTCCCCGCACCGGCCCCGGCCGGCCGTCCCCGCCCGCGCCCCGGCCGGCCGTCCCCGCCCGCGCCCCGGCCGGCCGTCCCCGCGCCGGCCCCGGCCCCCGCCCCCGCCCCGGCCCCGGCCCCGGCCGGCCGTCCCCGCTCCGGCCCCGGCCGGCCGTCCCCGGCCCGCGCCCCGGCTGGCCGTTCCCGCCCCGGCCCCGGCCGTCCCCGCCCCGTCCGCGTCAGCCCCGGCCCGGCCGCCGCGTAGGCCGGCCCGTCCCCGCTCCTTCCCCGGCCGCCGGCTCGTCCTCCTGTCCCCGCGCCCGCCCATCTCTTGTAGGTACCCCGCCCGTCCTCTTGTTACCTTTGTTAATTTGTTCATTTTGCTGCAAAACTAGGATGTGGTAGTTGCTATTTTTGTGGTAGGAAGTAGTAATATGAATTTCTTTGTGAAATTATGAAATTGATGTGAAATTGTAGTTGTTAGATTTAGAATTGGTATACTTTGAATTGGTTGATTTTTGGTAGAATTGAGTAATGAATGTGGTTGTCGGCCTTTGTTTTGCTATCAAATGGATTAGGCCATGTCAAACAAGTGCCATGAATATTGTGTATGTGGTTGTCGGCCTTCGTGCCGTGTTTTTTTCAGGATGTGTGGTTTCAGAAACCTCCCCGTGTAGGGGAGGTGCTGCCGAATTTTTTATTTGACAAAAATTTGTTTTTATTTCAGTGAGGCTGTTGCACCATCTTCTACTTGGACCCCGACGCCGCACGTTGTTCCCCGCCGTCTGCACCGACACGAGCGTCACCGACTCGCCCGCCGTCGAGCCCGTAGGTGAGCACATGCAAAACCATACGCGCTCAGTTTTTTAGTTGTGTACCTTCTTCGTCTCTTGTATTTATCTTTACCGTGTGGCTTCTTTGCCATGTTCTTGCGTTTCCTACAGTAAATAAGATGAAGGGTCATCTTCCTCTTGCGTCTTGAGAAAGATGATATGACATCTTATTTACTGTATGATACGCAAAAACATGACAAAGAATTCATACCGTACAGTTAAATACAACAGGCCAAGATTGTGCACAACTGTGTCACGTAACCTAGTTAGGCGTCTCCCGTTCGAAAGAGATACAGTTGTGAATATGTGAATCATTGCATATGTCTAACCGTATCTGTTTCGAATTGTCCACGTTTTTGGACAGCTCGAGGATGTGTAGATGGGTAGTTTCCATGCTCTACTCGTACCGAGGCTGAGTTTCGGCATCATCTCCCTGTTGTTCTCCGAATACACAATCTCCGTAATTGGACGTGTATTTGGAGAACAGCGGGGAGGTGCTGCCGAAATTCCGTCTTGGATACGAGTAGAGCATGGAAACTACCCGTCTACACATCCTCGGGTGGGATTAGGACCTATCTTTACCTATTAGACATAAAGCTAGCATCCGGTAGATGCATTTATTATTATAAATTTGGTATGGAAGAAATTTATTGCTCGGTGATATGTAAAGGGATGGATGACCGTGAGTGGATGTACACTGGCCGCTCAAGACAGATGAATGGATTGCCAAGACTGATGCGTTCTTTAAGCAAGCTTTTGCCAATGCGAAAGGGGTGCCAACTACTTTCTGTCCATGCGCGGTTTGCGACAATCGTAAACGCCAAACAGAAGTTGTCATGGGTAAACATCTCGTCAGGAATGGATTTACGGAGAACTATACTCGGTGGACACGCCATGGTGAAGCCGTTGATCGTGTGAGAGACGAGGCCGTGAGGCAGCGCATCGAGGAGTTTGATGATGAGGCAGGGGTAGGGGACATGTTGCATGACTACGACGAAGCACACTTCAATGATGGACCTAGGGAGGAGGAGCCGGAGGCCACTGCAAAGGCTTATTATGACATGTTGTCAGCGGCACAACAACCACTTCACTCGCACACTAAGGTTTCTCAATTGGATGCCGTTGCACGTCTGTTGGCCGTCAAGTCCCAGTTTAGCTTGGGTCGAGACGCCTTTGACCACATCCTGACAATTTTGGGTGGCCTCCTTCCGGAAGGTCACGGCTTGCCAAAGAACATGTACGCGGCACAGAAACTTCTAAATGCACTTAAGATGCCGTATCAGAAGATACATGCTTGTCCGAATGGATGCATCTTATTTAGGAAAGAATTTGCGGACGCAAAGCAATGTCCGAAGTGCAAGGCTTCTAGATTCGTGGAGATAGTCGGTGCTGATGGTAAGAAGAAGCAAAGCAAAATACCCGTGAATATCCTACGGTACCTTCCACCTATACCGAGGATCCAACGGCTTTACATGACCGAGGACTCCGCGAAACAGATGACATGGCACAAAAGTGGAGTGCGATACAATCCTGATAAGCTCGTACATCCATCCGATGGTGAAGCATGGAAGCACTTTGATGGGATTCATCATGACAAGGCTAGAGAGGCTCGGAATGTGCGTGTTGCGTTGGCAACAGATGGGTTCAACCCGTATGGAATGACGGCTGCCCCATACTCTTGTTGGCCAATGTTTGTGATCCCACTCAATCTCCCCCCGGTGTCCTATTTCAACGGCAGAACATCTTTTTGTCGTTAATTATTCCTAATTACCCGGGGAAAAATATGAGTGTGTATATGGAGCCTCTTGTTGATGATTTGGACCGTGCTTGGGAGGAAGGTGTATGGACATATGATCGAGCTACAAAAACAAACTTTAAAATGCATGTCTTCTACCAGTACTCCCTGCATGACCATCCGGCGTATGGGATATTCTGCGGCTGGTGTGTCCACGGGAAGTTCCCATGTCCAATATGCAAGGCATCTCTGAAGTTCATCTGGTTGACCAAGGGTGGAAAATATTCATGCTTCGACAAACATCGTCAATTTCTCCCTCTTGAACACGAATTCAGACAAGATATCAAGAACTTCACGAAAGGTGTAAGGGTTCTAGACCCTGCACCACACATGATGACAGGTGCGGATGTTCGTGCAGAGTTAGACGCTCTCGAGGTCGGGGAGGATGGCCGTTTTGTGGGATATGGCGAGCAACATGCCTGGACTCATAAGTTGGGCCTATGGAAGCTCCCGTACATGGCAGACCTTCTGCTTCCACATAATGTTGATATGATGCACACTGAAAAGAATCTTGCCGAGGCACTTTGGGGTACAATCATGAACATTCCTGATAAAACCAAAGACAATACCAAGGCTAGAGTGGATCAGCAGCGGTTATGCAATAGACCGAAGCTAAATATACCACCTCCCAGGGACGGCAAAACATGGAAAAAACCTAAGGCCGATTTCGTTCTCGATAATGACCAAAAGAGGGAAGTGCTAAGTTGGTTCCAAACATTGAAATTTCCTGATGGGTATGCAGCGAATTTGAAGAGGGGAGTGAACTTAACTACTCTAAGGATCAACGGGCTCAAGAGTCATGACTACCACATATGGCTTGAGCGGCTTCTTCCGGTGATGGTTCGAGGCTATGTCCCCGAGCATGTCTGGCAAGTGCTGGTGGAGTTGAGCAATTTCTTCCGTCAGCTGTGTGCTAAGGAAGTATCGAAGCCCATGCTTGCAGAAATGGAAAAGCTTGCTCCCGTGTTGCTATGCAAGTTGGAGAAGATATTTCCACCGGGCTTTTTCAACCCGATGCAGCATATGATTCTGCACCTTCCGTATGAGGCACGAATGGGAGGGCCTGTGCAGAACCGGTGGTGCTATCCAATTGAAAGATGTCAGAAGGTTCTTCGAACTAAATGCAAAAATAAATGCAAGATTGAAGCATCTATTGCAGAGGCATACATTCTCGAGGAGGTGTCAAACTTCACGACGAAGTATTATGCTGACAACCTCCCTAACGTGCACAATCCACCGCCTCGTTATAATGTTGACGAAGTTGAATCGAACCTCAGCCTTTTCCGAGGGCAACTAGGAAGTGCAAGTGAAGGCACCAACAAAAATTTGACAAATGCAGAGTGGCGCGCTATCATGCTCTATGTGCTCACCAATCTATCCGAAGTTGAGCCATACATGCGGTAAGTTCAGAACGATCTTGTTTTCAAGTACCTAGCCACTATTCTGCATCCAACACTCTTGTTTCTCGTTCATACAGGGAATTTCTTGATCAATTCTGGCGTAATAGGAGGGCTCCTACCCCACACGAAGTTGATGACCTTCTTAAACATGGAAACCCAGATTTTATTTCTTGGTTCAAACGGAAGGTACACTTAATTTCAGTCTTGTCCTAAATTCGACGTTACTGAAGTCGTGTCATTAATATAACAAACATGCCTGGTCGAACTCGCAGGGCCAATCCGATGGGTCTATGAGTGTCGAGTTGAGACAGATCGCCGATGGTTGTGCGTATAAGGTCAAGTCATTTACCGGATATGACGTGAATGGTTATCGTTTTCGCACAACAAGTCATGAGCAGAGGATGCCCAATCGAAGGACTACAAGTACCGGAGTCTATACTCCAGGCTCTGATGGGGTCGATTACTATGGGAGACTTGAAGAAATATACGAGCTTAATTTTGGTGGAAGCAAACCTCTTTCTCCTGTTATCTTCAAATGTCATTGGTTTGATCCTTCAGTGGTGAGACGAACCCCTAGTCTTGGGCTAGTCGAAATTCGACAATCATCTGTCTTACCTGGAGATGATTTCTATATAGTGTCTCAACAAGCCACCCAGGTGTATTATTTGTCATACCCGTGCAAAAAGGACAAAAGGCTTGAGGGTTGGGACGTTGTATACAAAGTGTCGCCACGCAGTAAACTACCAGTCCCAAACAATGAAGATTATAACATAGATCCAAACACCTATGATGGAGAGTTCTTCCAAGAAAATGGGCTAGAAGGGTCTTTTGAGATAGACTTAACCCAAGTGGTCGGAATGGATTTAGACTCAGAAATGTTTGTTGACGAGGACACTGGAGATGTGGTTCATAATGCTAAGGAGGTAGAGTTACTAGAGCGATTACAATTAGGCAATGACGAAGACGACGACATTTCTCCGCCTTTGGAGGACGACCATGAACATCTCGAAATGTACGATAGTGATGATGCGACCGTTGATCCAGATAATCCTGATCCGGATGATTATTTCTAATAAAAGTACGTTTATATATTGCATCATCTCTGTCTAATAGTTTATGTTGGGTCATATTTCTTATATATTACACGTTTTTCTAATTATTTATGTTTATATGTGAAATCTAATAATTGTATGTTTTTGTTGATCGCAGGTGATTGGACCAATATGGTGGGTCGTGGCGGTGCGATGAGGAACGTCATGTCGTTGTACCGGAAGTTTAAAGATGGGGGGTCCGAGGCAGCTGGGTCGTCTGGTGCCAAGGGGCGAAAGAAGAAGGCCACAGGCGGGGGGCGAGGCAGGGGCAAGAGGCGAGAGCGGACCCCCGTACCTTCGTCGTCTTCGTCCGACGAGGACTTTGTTCCTTCGGCGGTGGACACTCGGGCCGGGGAGCACGAGTACCGCGAGGACGAGGAGCACGAGGCAGCGGAGCACGTGGCCGAGGAGTACGGGGCCGAGGACCCCGAGGGCGAGGACGTAGAGGGGTCCACCTCCTCTGAGAACTCGGCCCTTTGGCAGCGAGGCCCCTCGCAACTCCCGAAGCGCCCGATACCCATGGAGCGTCGCCCCGTGATCGCACCCAGCCCTCCAAGGTAAGTAATTTTAGATGTTACACAGACCTTCTCATTTCATATTCATATGTTGGAAATCACAATATGGACTAACAATTTATCTTAATCACTTGGGCAGGAATTGGGTGATGGTCACCCCAGGCGCTGGTCACGCCCGCAAAGTCAACGGCATCCTGGGTCTTCTTTGCAGGGAGCTGTTTCCGGGTCTGGTGACCATTGGCGGCAGGGAGGAGCCGGCCTACACCTTTGACCACTACGTCGCCGCTGGCGATCAGGAGGACCGGGAGCGCAGGATCTTCAACAACAAGGCCGAGCGGGTAAAGGGAGAGCTTTGGGTAAGTATTCGTTGCACTACACTGCTCAACACAACACTTTCATTGAACAATCTACAAATAATGCAACATTCATCGTGTATATGTGCGCAGGACTTTTACAGATGCGCCCCGGGACAGGAGGCTTCGGCGGATGCTGTGGCACATGCAGCCTGCTGGAAGCTTGTCAAGGACCTGCACTACGAGGCGTGCGTGCAGGCCGTAATTGATTATTTCGCGGCACTCAAGATCTCCGTGAAGAAAACGGAGGCAAGAAACATGAAGTTGACCAAGGAGCAGTATCTGGCGGTATGTAAATCGATACTGTTTTATTCTAAGATTAAGTACTCTAAATTCGATCTTGTTATATGTCGTACACTTGATGTCTTGTAGGCGATTCCGTGGTGGTGCGCCCCGCATCCCACGTGCTGGGAGGTGATAGTCGACAAGTGGTGCAGCGCCGAGTGGGCCGCTCAGCACGACCTTTGCCGAGAGCGGCGTTTGCTGATGCCCGGTGTCTCACACCATCAGGGCAGCCTTAGCCTCGAGGAGTACAGGGCCAAATGGGTACGCCGAGTCATTTCTATATTCGCTCACTCTATTCTGTGTAATTACTAATTCATATTGTTTGTTTTTTCAGTCGGCGTCACATGGTGGTGCGCCTTGCTCACAGCTCGAGGCTTTTGCTATGGCCCACAAGGGCAAGGCGACCTCCGACGTCCGGTACAACCCGGAGGACGGGCCCGCGGCATACAGCAACGCCAGCGTCCACAGTCGCCTCACAGCATATCAAGAGGTCGCGAAGGAGGTCCACGGGCCAGACTGGGATCCGACCGCCCACGACATTGATGGAGAAGTGGTCATGAGGGCGGGAGGAGGCAAGAAGCACGGGCGGTACTTGATCGCCAACAACACCATCGACACGGCCTCTACCCCCACACTCTCCCAGATTCGAGCCAGGAGCACGAGCTCTTCAGCGGCTATCCGCCAGCCTCTTCCCGGTTCACACTTCGGGATGCAGGCACTCCAGGTTATTTCTATTTCTATCTTTGTACGTGAAGTTTGCTTACGTTTATAATGTATTATAACAATGTGATTGAATATTGCAGGCCCGGTTGGATGAAGAGACGGAGAGACGGAGGCAGCTGGAGTTGGAGGTGCAGCAGATACGGGAGGCGGAGGCCGAGAAAGACAGGCAGAAGGAGGAGGCCGAGCGGACGAACCGAGCGTGGCAGGAGCAGGTATTTGCCTACCTGCAGAGCATTGGCCAGCGCGTGGGTGAAGGTCCGCCGCCGCCGATGCCACCACCGCCTCCACCACCACGTGTTCCTATTTCTCCCGTGAGTCACTTGAGAACCCTATGATTTCATTTCACAACTCATTTCTGTCCAAAATCTTGTAACACACACCACTAATCTCTTTTGGGCAGGCTCCTGGCTCGGCCGCGTCGAATGACGGCCCTCAAGACGAAGACCTTGCGGCGCGGGCGGTTAGATCGTTGTTCGGACCCCCTCTTCCGTGAGTGATGGATGTTGGACTTTGTAACATATGAATGATGGATGTTGGATGTTTGGATATTGAATTTGTGACATTTCTGTGATGTTGGATGGTTTAGTGACTTATATGTGTTTGTTTATGGTTGTTTGATGGTTTAGTGGCTATATATATATGAATTGCCTGTGATGCCTATTATAAACTGCCTGTGATGTTTTTGTTGAGGGGTCCTTTTAACGCAAAAAATTAATAAAAACAGGAAAAAATTTGAGCCTTTGCCGAGTGTTACACTCGGCAAAGAGGTGCTTTGCCGAGTGTATTGGCTTTAACACTCGGCAAAGAGGCTGTTTCTGTCATTTCTGGAACAGCCTTTGCCGAGTGTTCCTGCTTTGCCGAGTGTCTTGGCTTTTACACTCGGCAAATATGCAGCCTTTGCCGAGTGTTAACGCCCTTACACTCGGCAAATATGCAGCTTTTGCCGAGTGTTAACGCCCTTACACTCGGCAAAGGGTTGGCCAGGGCCTGCCCCCTAACCAGGCTTTGCCGAGTGTTGGGGTCCAACACTCGGCAAAGTCTGATGTCTTTGCCGAGTGTGACACTCGGCAAAGGCTCCGTTAGCCCTAACAGCCGTCCACGGACGGCGCCGGGCCGTCTGTTACTGCTTTATTTTGCCGAGTGCTGGCTTTGCACTCGGCAAAGCCTTTGCCGAGTGCCCGACAGAAGACACTCGGCAAAGGGCCTGTTTGCCGACACGAGCTATGCCATAACCCCTTTGCCGAGTGTTCCACTCGGCAAAGGCTTTGCCGAGTGTATTTCGGGGTTTGCCGAGTGCCCCAGGCACTCGGCAAACTCCGGGTTTCCCGTAGTGTAATACTTTTTATAGAAACATCATGGGAGAAAGATAGAAAGAATGGATAGATATGGGTGGACATGCTCGATACATAGGGTTGCGGAGAGGAATCTCGAGCCTACGACTAATGGGGTGTGCAAGCAACCAGGATCCGATGTCTCGCCTCACCTCTGTTATCATAGAGTGGCCCTACCATGTGTGTTATCGTTGAGCGTTGACTTGCAAACTCCACAGTATGTGAGGTCTGCCGACAAGCGCTGCTGTATATGTGAGGTCACTTGACGAGACTAGCAACCCATAAGCTGTGGCAATAAGAGAGATATGCAGTGGACGAGTGGGGAAGTGGAGGATAAGACATTAAAGAGCCGAAGTTATTATCATGGGTATGTTCTTAATAGAAAAATTATATATGATATCAAAAGTCTATTTATATTCGTAGCAACCCACTGTTATACTTGCTAATAATATATTTACAAGGAGAGATGGTAACAGTCTCATCAGAATGGAACTCATTGCACACGGTCAAGAATGCATTGGAAACTGTTACTCACAAAACAAATGTATTGGGAACTGTTTGGACCTCTTATTGAGAGGGTTTGTGTTACATCTCCACACGTTGATATGCTAGCCTATAAAATTGTGAAATGAAATTTTGTACCGTGAGCCTGGGTTTCATTATGCAACTTGTTGGTTATCGGATCAAACCGAGTCTAAAGGCTCACCTTTGATCAGAAATGCTACTTTTACGGGTGACCGTTCCCTGTGGTCGATTCAGTGGTTCACATCGGGGGCCAACGCCCACAACCTTATTAGGTACTTCCCCATCGCCGCTTTCATACCCCCATTCTCCTTTCTTTCCCCTCTATTTCCTTGTTTCCTGTTTTTTCTACTCGCCAGATGAGGGATCGCCGCGTGAGCTCCTCGGCGTGGCGCGCTTCGGTAGGTGGTGGTGCGACCTCCCATGGTGCGACGGTTTGGTGGGTGGCGGTGAGAGCTCTCATGGCACAACTAGTTGCGGCGGCGCAAGCTCACACGTTTTGGAGGGGGGGTAGGGGTGCACCGCTCAGGCGGCGTGAGCTCGCGTGCGCGGGGCGATGGCACTGCCTCGTCGGATGAGCCGAGCACTGCCTAGGGGAAGCGACGACGGGGGTGCTGCTGCTGGATCTTGGGGCTCGCCCTGTGTACCACGACAACTGGATCCGACCGGTTTTCTCTTTTATTTTCTTTTTTCTATTTTATTCCTTAGATATTTTCTATGCAATTATTTGACTTTCATAATTTTTTGTGTATAAATTTTTTATATCAAGATTTTTGTGTATAACTTCTCCGATGAACATTTTACTTTCAAAATTCTTTTGCTATTTTTTGAAAAGATTTTTACTTAACCTTTTTATCTTGCCAATTTTCTGTTGGTTTCTTTGTTCTCAATCTTATTGTCTCCAATTTTTTTTGTAAAATGTTTTTTCCTCAATTTTTTCTTGTTCTGTTTTTGAAAAGTTTTCTCTAATTTTTTTCATTCCAAAAGTTTTATTTTCTCAAATATTTTCCTACTGATCTTTTTCGGATTGAGTTTTAATATAAGTTTTTTGATACAAAATCATTTTCCTACAAATATTATTGCAAACCTTTTTGTGATTTTGAATAAAAAATGTGCAAAGAAAGTTTTGTAGTCTAAAATTTATGTGTATAAATATTTGTATATAATTTTTGTTGCAAAGTATTAAAATGAAAATGGGAGGGGGAGGGGACCAAGATGAATGTGGTGCCCGATGAGACCAAAGCGTCAGGTGGAGGGACCCGAGGGGGTGTAGTATCGCGTGGCGAGGTTGGAAACATGGAGAACCGAAACTGAAAAGAGAATCATGGAGGTGGCACTGTTTTCTAGAAAAATAAATTTAATTTGGTCGGAAGATCGACCGCTAGTTTAGTTTCTTGCGGGCGACTATAAATTAAAGCTGCCTCTTTTAGTCGTGGTGTAGCCACCAACTGCTTGAGACTAAAGGGGCCACCTATAAATGCCCCACCCCCAATCTCGACCGAAGTCCCTGTAGTTCCATTTACTCCTCTCCACCTTGCTCATTTGCCACCTCACCTTCAAATCACGACCACCGCATCGCCGCTGCCCCATCATCGTCTGACATCGCGGTCTTGCTTACTCTATGGTCGACCGCTCTAAACGGTCGATTGGGCTCGGGGACTACGAGGAGGAGGGGAGGAGGTGCAGGACATGGGGCAATGGTTAGGGTTCGCGGTTGGGTTTCCTGGGTTTTAGAGGGAAGTTCGGGGGTACTGGTTGGCCCGAGAGTTGTTGCGGACGACGGGTCGAAGGAGAAGTGGCGTGGGCGGCGGGGGACATCCGGTGCCCAGTGTCGACGGCAGGGCGACAATCGGAGTGGTTTGGAGGGACGGGGCCTTGGGTGGCGGGTGGGAAGTGGACGGTCGGGACGGCGACGAGGTCACCGTGGACCGCAGATGGTTACGATTGAGGAGAAGGCTTGGCATGATGGTTGGCCAAAGAAGTTCGAAAGGACGGGGTTTGCAGGCGGTGGGCGGGAGATGGGCGAGAGGTGGGCGGATGGGTAGCCATGGGTCGCTGCCTGTCGCAGGTGGCGAGGAAGCCGTGTGGGGGAGGCGGCGGGCGCGAGCTAGACGTCAACCAGTAGTTTGGAGGTTACCGTAAACTAAACTCCCCTGCCTGGCATCGCCTCCGGCCTCCTTCACCAGCGCCCACATTGCTGGCCGCTGTCTTGATCACCAACCTCCTACCCCTAATCGCACACCGTCGTCCCTCGTCCGTCCGCTGTCATTTGCCCTCGCTGCACCCCCCGAGCATGTCCACGCGGTTCTTTCTCTCCAACTACACTGCTATGTGTGTGCGCGCGCGCATATGTGATGTGTGATGTGTGGCAGTCAGGCCCGGCCCTAAGGGGGTCGAGCTATGCTGCCACCTCAGGCCCCAAAAGGAAGGTGCTCCTCCCCCATGTATATACACTATAGATATAGTAGTAAGCAGCAGGCTTTGTAATCTGTAGAGTAAATGACTTGTAGTGTGTATGTTGCCTATTGTTGATCCAGCAGCCGACTGGTCCCAAACAAAAAACAGTCTATAGCTGAGGTGTTGCGTAGACGCGGACGCTGTCAATCCTGCTATTCACGCACGACACGTCTCATCGTCTCATCACTCGATGCCCTTGGCGAAATGCTAGAAACTTTGTTTTCTCCGAGCCTGAGTCATCGAAGAACTTTGCCTGAGACGATGACTTCGTCAGAGACTGAGAGGCCTAGAGGGTAACACATACTAACCAATAGGCTGATTTTCATAGTTCAAAATCCATCTGTATGCCTTAATGTCTAACATGTAATTTGTTCTCTGTAATCTCCGTCTAACGCGTAATTTGTCCTCTGTAATCTTTGAAAGTTCAAGCCGGAGAATCCATCGTCCATCCCATTAGACTAGAGCATTAAGTTGATGAGGTCTATAATCTCTCAACAAAGGTTAAATAGTTTGGCAACTACTACATGCACTGAGATTGACATTGATTCCATTGTCAATGATTTCACATCAAGAAATGCTATAATAAATTTTTAAAATAAAAATATATAAATTATTTGATATTAATATTGCTTTTTGCGTTCAAGTGTTGTTAGTATTGTTGTTGTCAAATGGCCCCTTGTTTTCGTTTCGCCCTGGGCCGCCAAATCTCAGGACCAGGCCTGGTTGCAGCGCGTGTTTGTGTGGTGTTTGTTATTTTTTAATTTAGGTTTTTGTTAAATTTATGTACAACATTATTAGTGAAGATAAAGTATGTTTGAAAATTATTAGAGAAAATGTAGAAAAATTATTAGATTTAGTTTAAATAGATTCAGTTAAAATAGATTTAGTTTAATATATCATAATCCTTATTTCCTACATTCAAATTGAATTAATAGATTTAGTTTAATTTCAATACTGAGTTTACTTGTCATAGTTTGTTGGCAAGTTGTGAACACCCATTGTAGCAGACCTGCACATTGTCCTTGGAGCATGTTGAGAGTGTGACATAGAAACTATATTGTGTCGAATTCTGATCCAATCTTTAATGCTAATCGTAAGTCTATGGTTAATTATGTATATTTCAATTTAACTCATAGATATTAAGAAGAAATAAATTTTGTATATATACAATTTCATGAAATGCATTTATTAGTGGTTTTTTCACAATTTATTGCATTTTGTGACATGGTGCATTAACCAGTACATTTCTTGGTTTTTTTAGAAAGCTAACCCTTAAGTCTAAAGTTAATTACGTATAACCAAATTGGACGGAGGATCAAAATACATCCTTATAGCATTACAATGAAAGTCACATGAAGACAATTGAATTGAGGTAATTTTTGCTTCATTTGGTGTTAATTTGAGAGAATACATTTATTGCTAACTCTCTTCTCTCTAACAAAATACAAGGTGATCAATAAATGAATTTATTTTCTTGCATGAAAGTTTAATTTATACTTAATTTAGTTTCTTTGTTCTGAAAAAATGGAAAACATGGGGTGCCCAGGGCGGCATGTGCCCCCTAACACCGTTAACATCTGTTAAGAGATAGAGAGCGTGTGGGCCCCAGTGACCAATAAAAAAATCTGCCCATACCATTGCTCAGTTCATCTCCCTGCCAATCTAAAAAGACCCAACAATTTGACCCAATCTGCAAGAAAGTCTAAACATATTTGAGGCAACAAATCATATTTCTATTTGGAATTGCATCCTGTCTTTATGAAAAAGAACACCCGACACAATTTGGAATCAGATGAAAAAAGTCAAAAAGAAATACACTATCAATGTAAAAAGACAAAACAAAGACAGAATCTTAATTCATTACATCTGTTAGAAATGCTAGAAGATATTTGGTCATTTTTATTTGTGAAGACTTTCTACCCAAATCAATGAAATACAAAGAAGAGAGAATCAACCAAGAAGAAACTGCAACGCAACCTCTTCTCCTTTCTTCAGAAAAAAACCAAGAAGAAAGAGGATTTCCGTCTCCGATGAGTAGGAGCAGTCGCATATGGCGGAGCAGACACCGTACAATTATATACGCCCTAAAAGAACAAAAATTTAGAGGGAAAAAGGACACCCCGAAACAATTGAAAAAACAAAGCCGCCCCCGAAATCGAAAATCTGAAAAACAAAAGGTATCCCCATTTGGAACGGAAGCAAGAAAGCTACTAGGTGGTTGCCGTCGGACCTTGCCGTCGAAGGAGATCCGCTCACTCTAATTTCTGCCATGTCAAAAGGACTTATGCACCAAAAATATGTGTCCATATCTCAAGTCAGTCTTGTGATGTGGTGTGAGCTTCAACATTTTGGTTGGTGTTTGATCAATTTTAGCCGGTGATAATAGCATTCACTTTGATAGTATGCTATATGTCGTTGATTGTAATGTGTTTTGGGGAAGTCCTTAAATTTCTTGGATTTTATAGAACCTTCAACTAAGTCATTTGATAACTGTAAACTATATGCCTTATATATTGATAATTGATTTTATTTCTGGCCATTTTACTAAAATTTGTTGGCATTTTTTTTGGTATCATGTGTTTCCTTGACAGTTGGCAGCCAAGGAAATCACACTTGACTTGACTATTAGGGATACCATCGAAAACTATTTACCTTGGCGGTTGAGGACAGTCAAGTAAATAACTTTCCTTGGTGGTTGTTGGCCGGCTTCCAGGAAAAGCGTATATGATCCCTAGCAGCCAGCAGCCAAGGTACTTTCTTTGGTGATTTCTATCTGACAGAGCAATTCCGATTTGGGATAGTGAGCCATGCAACCTCCGAATAGTTGCAGTACAGTAACTCACATCCTGATGCTAAGTGTTTCCACCAGTATGCAATTTATTAGATAGAATATCACTTAGGCCCTGTTGCAAGATTCATCAGCTATAAAAGTAGCATCTGCATTGACATGGTACATGGTGCATCCTCAAGGTTTTGTCTTGTGTGGATTTATGCTAGAGGTATCTCCAACACAAATTTTGATTTTTGGAAACTGATACAACACTTTAATGGTTGTACTAATACACCTAGCTCCTATAAATTAAGAACTTCATGTTCATTTCAGAAATTCTAGTTTATTTCTCTTAAACAACTCTAATTAATATACTTGTAGCATCGTGTGTGTTAACTTTCTTGCATGATTGAGCATATACCCATAATATAGTGTTATTATTAGTAAACACAATACAACGAAGACTGGAGTATACATGTGCAAGCTTTTGCATGTTTTTTAATTAATCTATATTTAATACTCCTAATTAACATATTTACATCCAATGGGACGGCGCTAAAGTTTAGCGCGTGGGAAACAAACAGGACGTTAGTACAACCACATATTCTAAAACTAAAATTTGCGTTGGAGATACGTATTGTATAACTTTCTTGCATGATTGAGTATATACCCATACAATAGTGTTATTATAAGCAAACACAATACAAGAAAGATTGAAGTATACATGTGTAACGTTTGTCCAGGTCTAAGTAAGCAGCACCAAATAAAGTAATAACAAATAAGCTTCACCCCCTTATTTAAGGTCGGACATGCCCCGATATGGATGGATCCCCCATATGGCCATATATGTAGATGCACTTATTCAACACTATATATCTAAACAATAATTCTCGCCACCTCTATATATAATGTGTTCAATGTCCTTATTCTTTTGGATGGTTTTTTGTTCACCAAGATTTCATGGATAGAGCTCAATAATAGATCGAACTCCAAGAACTGGTATAATTTTGTAGTCCTTAAACTCAGCCTCGAAGAAAATCTTCTTCCACTCTTCCTCGTCTCGCTCAACTCCACTGATGTTCATGATTAAGAGGTCATACAAAACTTGTGTCTCTGTATGCTTCATATCTGACGGCTTAGATCCAACCACCATATCTATTATTATTACCTTTCCTCCGACATCTCGCTGAGGTATAGCTTGTTTGCAGTTCTTCAATATCTTGACACATTCCTCATCGTTCCAATCATGCAAAATCCACTGAAACAAGCAATCATACATCAAGTTAGCCACGCATGCATGGTTATAAGGAAGTGACGCACTACCTTGTCATTTCAACGAAGAGAATTGAAGCATCTCAATTATATGATTTGCTGGTTGCTACATGCATATATATACAGAATCAATCACGTACTGGTTGTTGCTCCAGTACGTGATGTGCATCCGAAATATCATGAGCAGGACATACCTTGAGGAACACAGCATTCGCCGGTGGAATACTCTCAAACATGTCACCAGCAACATACTCCACGTTAGTACCAGAGGGAGCTTTGGCTACAACCTGAGGGAGATCCAGCACGGTGCACTTGAGGTCCGGGTACGCCGCCGCTATGGTGGCAGCGGCCCCGCCAAGGCCGCCGGCAACATCGACGAGGGAAGTTAAGCCACGGAAGACCTCGCCGCACTCCTTCAGGACGATCGGCATGAGGAAAGCGGTGTCTGAAGCCATGGCGTCGTTGAACGGGAACGCGGCGGCGTCATGCTCCGCTCTATCCCAGATCGTCTGGTGGCCCCTATTCGCCAAGGCGAACAGGGAGGGACCCGGCTGCTGCTGGTCCTGCCGGAACCACACGCTCATGCCCTTGCAGACCGGGGATTCCCGGCAAGGTTCCAGGTTGAGCCGCATGCTCAGAAAAGGAGGCAGCTGGCCCGTCGTCAGGCTCTTGTCGCAGACGAGGAGGTGCGAGGCTGCCGTTAGCTTGTAGACTGCGGCAGCTTCATCATCATTTGGCTGCTGCTCCTGGACAACGCTGAAGATGCCCGAGATGGTGAGCACGCGCATGACGCGGCGCAGGTTGCCGAGCTTGCATGGGTTGATCCCAATCTCAGCGAGTATCTGGGGAAGGGTGGCGGCGCCGCCGAGGCGGTCGACGGCATCGGCGATGCGGAGGTCCATGGCGATGGCAAGCGCCACAGACTTGAAGAAGCTGAGGGATTGGTGCCAGATCAGGAGCTGAGCCTGGAGCAGCTCCTGGCTGCTGTACTCGTCCAGCAACGTCATTGTGTAGTATATGTCGATCGATTGATCTTGGGATCGTGCTGGCTAATTCTTCTTTGATTTGTTCAGGGATAGCATGAAATACACATAAGAAAGCATGTGTATTTATAGTTGCTTGGCAGAGCCCGGCGAAGTACTCTATCGCCTAGCTCATGACGAGTGTCAACGAATATATGTATAGTTTGACTAAATAGAGTTAAAGACCATGAAACCAAAAGTAGTAATCTATTGCATATGTTCAAGTAGCAGTACGCCCGCGTGGTAGAAAAACGTGGAAATTAAACAATCGCAGCCGGTGCGCACAGTCGTCATCCACATTTAATTTGTCAAAGGAGTTGTCATAAAAAATAGAAACATAAGACACAGTAGGAGAAACCGCGGAGGGACGCCCGCGCCTCTCCCAGGCGACAGGCGAAACCCTCGACCCCCACGCGGTGCTGTGCGGCCGCGAGGACAGCTGCGGCGGGGCCTCCTCCCTTATCTCTCCTCTCCTGGTAGGGGCCCGGCGCCCGATGCGGCGGTCGGCGCTTGGCGGTGTCCTTCCTCGGCGGGGTGGCCGGATCCGGGTGTTCCTCCCCCGGATCCGGACCGTCGGCTCACCCTGCTCTTCCCCATCGGCGTGGGAAATTGGTGGGCGGCTGGGGGAGGGCGGCGGTGGTGCAGCCCGGGCGGGGACCCGGGGTTCTTCGGCGGCACGACGCTTCGGCCTGGCGGCGTCGGGCTCTTCTAGATGGCGGCCGGGGCTCTTCTGGATGGCGGCCGGGGCTCCGGTTCTCCGGCAGGAGTTGTGGCCCGGTTGCGCCCGGCGGTGGCGGCGCAGGGGCGACGTGGGCCCCACCTCCCCATGCCATGGCCCTCCGCATGTGCTCTACCTCGCGGATTGAGGGGATTCGGGGGTGAGAGGAGATCCAGCCTGCAGCTTCGTCATGGCGTGTGGTGTTGCCTCGTATCTGCACTTCATCAACGTTGCAGCCACTTTGCGGTACCGAGCCCCTCCATCAGATTCATGGTTTCAATCTCAATCTATTCAGTTCAGTGTCGTCCTATCAAGAGGGCGACATGAGATTTGGTGTATTGTTGAGAGAACGAAATCTCCCCGAGGTGTTGGGTGGTGCTATTGGTTGCATACGGAGTCTAGTGGAAAGCTTCGGCGCTGCGAGGTGTCGACTGTGGATGGACGTGAGTGGGGTTGGGACAGGTGCCCTCGGTTCGTTGGGCGTGATCCTAAGCGTAAGCTTTGATCCTTCAGGTCGGGCAACGGTGTTTGCACTCCCCTCTTGAGGGCGTTGCCTTTTGGGTCTTGTTCGGCGGCGATTCGTGGAAGCTCTCCGAGGTGAAAACCTAACGCTGGCACAGGTGCGCCTTTGCCTTCATGAAGGCGTTGTTTGGAGTGTTTCCTGTGGTCGTGGTAATGGAGCATTAGGCTCCGCTGGAGGTCCGGTCCGACCAGTGTTGTAATGGTTTCATGGCTCTTTAGTTTATTCATCTAGAGTAGTATTTGTCTGTCTCTGACGCGTGGCCTAGAGGATTCGTTTCTGCTCTGCTTGGTGTTGGATCTTCTTGCGGTCTGTACTTCATTGTAAACTGTTAATCCCAGTATTTGACTTGCTTTATATATAAAGCTTGGCCTCGGTCGTTTGGTTAAAGATAAGACACAATAGGTCCAAGTCATCCTGGAGCTCAGCCTCTGCACGCTATTACAACTATTATTATCAATCAGGGCAGTCCCAACCCTCCGACTAGGATATTTTTCATAGCATTAAATAGAGTGACACATAGGACTATTGGCTTGTGTGGCGCTACATTAAATAGGAGAGATGAGAAAAACAAAAGACACGTCTCATGCAAGACCCAGTTTCTACACGGAAACCTATACACAGGACACTACCAAGTTTGGGTTGGGAGATGATAGTGTCTTCATTATAGATAAAAAACAAATACGATTGGTGGAGATGAGAGATGATGAATTTATTGAGGACCCATACTAAGAAATCATGTGTTAGAGAATACAATGTCTAAAGTAGTGTGTTACTAACATGACACCATGGATACTCCCTATGGACGTCATGGATTGGGACTGGGACTGCCCTCGTGACCTCATCGACTCATTGGTCTTTCATTCCCGATGGCTAATTCTTGTTTGTTCAGGGTTTTTTGTGTCGATAACATGTATTTTTATAGAATTATGCTTGGCAGCTTCGGCAACGTACTCTGCTGGCTTGGCTAGTTCATGAGCAAAATATTCTACAAGTCGTACGGTGACGTGCAGGACTGAAGAAATTATTCAGTGACGTGGCACCCATGTGCTTAGACGAAAACCGTGGAAAATTAAACAACAGCAGCTGGTATGCACCTGACTTTGAAAGAGGAACGTGGAACGTTATGTAATGTCAAAATTGATGGTCTAACTGTCGTCGAAATTCAAATTGTTAGTATTATTGTTGTCAACAATAGTGTCTCTGTTGTCCTCTCCATGAAATGTTGTACTAAGAATATACGATCTTGGAAAAGGAGGCTGATGGCCACATGGTCCAATTTGCAGCTTAGGTAGTACTCCCTCCGGTTTAGTACTAGATACCGTTTTGGATAAGGTTTGAGTCAAACATTTAGAATATAAATCATGAATAATATTTAAGTCGTTGAGTTTGGAAATGTAAAAATTATATAAATAGATTGGTCTTGAAAATTACTTTCATAAAATATACATATATAATTTTTTAAGAAATATTTTTATAGAAAAAAGAAGTCAAAGTTGTGCTTTGGTGACCGTGTCGCTGTCCTAAACGACTTCTAATACTGAACCGGAGGGAGTATATAAATACAACAACACACAGAAAACGACACCGCATGGAACATGTGGTTAGCGATCTTTCAAACTCAAAACAACACATAGAAAACCAGTAGAGGTTGGGCGGGCTGAATTCGGCCCATCAGAGGCTTCCAGGCTGCGTGGGAGAGGACAGCCGGGAAACCTATATGGCTTTAGGAATTTTTTTGTCAAGCTAGCTTCCACTGTATGGTCCGTCCGATCCAGCGCCTCCGTTCCTCTGGTCCGTCCGATCCACGCCTTCGTTCCTCTTTCATCCTCTCCATCTCCGTTCGCGGGAGGGGTGCCGCCGATGGCCGGAGGGGTGGGAGCGGCTCGGCGGCAAGGGCGCCGCCGGCCGTGGGCTGTGGTTGAGGCTGCCGCCGGCAGCGTTAGGGTTCGGGGTTCCAGCGGTGGGGGCGCTACAATGGCCGCCGGACATAGAAAAGAATAAGGTGGGGGTGGAGGGAGGGTACGGCGGTGGTGGCTCGGCCCGCAACGGAGGCGAGGCGGCGCAGGAGCGCCGCTGGCCGGGCGGGGCCGGACAAGCGGTGGGCGCGTACCGGCGGCACGGGGGACGAGGAAGAACGGATTAGGAAGGGCAGGGTGCGTGGCGGGGGTGAATGGTGGGCGGGCGGCGCGCCAGTCGCCGGCCGGGGCAGCAGCTAAAGGGGTAGGGGCGGCAGTCATGCGGTGCGACGCGAGGAAGGAGGAGGTGGACGCTGATGGGCCGCTCGTGGGCCCTAAGCCGCAACACTTATCTAGCGCACGGAAGCTAAATAGGAGCCCCCGAGGACAGCCAAACCAGTAGAGGTCGATGAAGTTATACTCCTCTCGAAGCATCTCGTTCCCCAGGAACGGTTGAGAGAGGCGACTCTGAGGCGATTCCCATTCTCATCGCTGGATCCGCTGGCTTTCCTCGCCGCCGGTGCCCTCCATGGCACTGGTGTGGTGGGGAATCTAAGGATCCGGTGGATGATGTACATATCCCCTTCTAATAGGTTAGGATTAGGGTTGGTTCTTCTCCTAGTGAGAGTATTAGGATTAGGGTTGGTTCTTCTCCTGATGAGGGTTTCATCGGGAGCTTTTTGTCTCCTCCATTTTTCTTCTGGTGGTGATGTCGGTGGTGCTTTGGAGGTACTGGAGGGGCGTTTGGAGCATGAAGTTGGTGTTTTATGTGGATGATTCGGTATCGATGAGGTTTTCTTTGTTATTTTCTTATGCGTCGGTATTCGATTCCTCTATGAGTTCATCTTTTCTGGTTATGCCCATGACGTCAGTAGAGTCATCGTTCTTACAACCAGCGAAATGGCTGCCGGAGGCTGGAGGATTGATTGGTCCCTCCAAGGTGGATCCATCTGGGGCTATCTTGTGAGGTTATTTTGTCACCTGCTTGTGTTTACGGGCTGGTGTTCTTTGGTCCCCATCGTGGGTTTGCTGCTTGTTGACCGGAGGTGGCCGGTGAGGCGACTAGTGTCAGATTTCGGTGAAAGCGGAGATTGCTTCGGGGCGTTCAACGGATAAGAAACATGCTTCCGGCGTGTTACTCATGGTCTTCAAAGTTGTAGTCTCTTCGTCGATCCGAGTATCGGTCGTGAGCTTCGTTCTGGGTTTCCTTCTTCATTGCGGGAGGTGGAGGACCGGACTGTGGCAATGATGGTCGAAGGCGGCAACGGGCACTGGGTGTTCATGTCAAGAGTTTATGTGTAATTTCTTTTTTAGTTAGGGATGCCAAGTTAGGAGGCTGGTTGTAATACTTCTATATCAATAAAATCCAACCCTTTTCTCAAAAGAAAAGCAGAGGCCGATGAATTATTTTTTCTTTTTATTTTATTTTTTTAGTTCCTTTTTCCTTTTGTTTTAGTATTATGTTTCTCTATTTGTTTCTTCCTTTTCTTTTGTTTACTTATTATACATGTTTTATTTCCATTTCTCTTTTTCCTTATTCATTTTATTTCCATTTTCTATTATTCACTTTTATTTTTATTTTATTTATCTATTTCTATTGTACACTTATCTATTCACCGTGCACGTGTATACCGAATTATCATTTCTCACAGCAGCATGCATCTCGATTCTCGCATGAAGCACGCACAAACAATCGCGGCCCACCAAGATAGAATTGGTCCCTCGCGGATGCGCTGATCCCTTAAGTTGCCATCCATATAGTTGGTCATGAGGCACGAGGCCCATGGGCCAGCACGCGGCCCGGAAATTTGGCCCGGACCAAGCACGGCACGGCCCGATGGCTGTTGGGCCCGTGCTGGCACAGCCCGTGCCCCGTGCCGTGTCTGGGCCGCCTCTTGAGCACGTAGTGCCGGCCCGGCCCGGCACGTTTAACAGGCCGGCCGGACTGGCCCATATAACTTTCATATGTAATCCGGCCCGACTGTCAAACCCTAGCTCCTCTCCTCATTTTTTCCCGCTCCTCCCGTCCGACCGCGCCCACGCCGCCGCTCCTCCCGCGCGGCCGCGCCCGCCGCTCCTTCCCCTTCGCCTCTGACGTCCGGTGCAGCTCCCTGCCTTCCCCATCCACCTCCGACATCCGGCCGTCACCCCTCCCTCGCTTCCCCCACCGCCTCCCTTCATCACAGTCTTGTCCCGCCGCCGCCGCCATGAACCCATCGCTAGTGCACGGGAGCGGCCGGTCAACCGAGCTTGCGTGAGGTGGTGTCCGCGGTGGCTCGTCCCCTCCTCTCCTTCCGACGATGGCGGCTCGCCTCCTCCGATTGGCACGGGCTTGTCGAGCCATCGGGCCAGCACGGCACGGCTAATTAGCCGGTGTGCCGTGACTGGGCCACAACGCCGGCACGTGGGCCAGCACGGCACGACACGGTAGGGTAGCCGTGCCTCGTCGTACCGTGCTTCAATATGCCGTGCCTCACCGTGCCCATGCCGTGTCCGGCCTTGCCGGCCCGTTGGCCAACTATAGCCATCCATGTAAAAAATAAAATTCGGCGGCGACGTACAAATCCGCGTCCACCCTCGTCTGAAGCTTTTTTCTGGGGTCGGCCGGCTTCGATTTGGTCAGGTTGGAGCTCCTGGTCACGTTAACTCACCCTGGCTTCGATTTGGTTCTTCTGCGAGTTCCTCCAGCGCCTCCTTCACACTTAGAGCGACTCACGTGTTAAGAAAATCAATCCTCTTTTCCTATATTCCTGGTTAAAGAGAATTGAGATAAAAAACCAGCTCCAACGGATCTCCTTTCATAATCTCCTTTCTCTTTATTTTTTCTCAATCCCCTTAACATCATCACTCCCCCTTTCTTTTCTCAATCAACTCCATCTTTTCCTCGATTAGCCGTCACCTTTCCTCTCATCCTCTCTCTCTCCAATGCCTTCTCTTCCCTTCTTCCCCGTCGCCGCCTCTCCTCCGACCATCCCGCGCCGCCACGCTGGTGGGCCGCGCGTCGCCTCTCCTCCGGCCGCCTCACCGTCGGCGAGCGCACGAGGAGTACTCGACAAAGCGGGGCTCCTTGAAGACGTAGGACCTGTACTCCTCGATGGCGACGGCGGTGATCTCGTCCATGAGCGCGCGCCACTCAGGCTTGGGGGAGGCCGGCGGGTGCACTGCATGTCGTGCTCGAGCGTGGCGGCGGTGAAGTGCTGCAGGGTCCGGAAGCAGAGGTGCTCCTCCGCGAAGGAGTGCTTGATGACCTCGCCCTGAATCGTCACGCAGAGCGAGCCGTTGATGGTCTCCGGCGGCTAGGACATGATGGCGAGGTGCGTCGGCCCGCCGCCCCTACCGACGGTGACGCCGCGGCCATGGAACATGGTCAGCTTCATGCCGTAGCGCTTCGCCACCTGCACCATCTCCTCCTGCGCCCTGTACGGCGCCCACGCCACCGACAGCCGCCTGACGTCCTTGCTGAAGTCGGAGTACCCGACCATCACCTGCTGCTTGCCTTTGATCCGCTCCCTGTACCAGTCCACCGAGAACAGCCGCTCCACCGACGCAGGCACCGACTGCAGGTCCGCGAGCCTCTCGAACAGCGGGACTAGGTGCTTGACTTGGCACTCCCGCTGCAGGAGCTCCACGACGAGCACGTCGGAGGGCGTCGTCGCCATGGAGATGATGCACGGCTCGAAGGTGTCGGGAGGGAGCTCGGCGAGGAAGCGGAAACATCCGAGCACGTCGGTGACCTCGTCGGTCGTGGGCAAGTCAGGGGTGAGGAGAGGGCGCTTGCCTTGGAGCTCGGAGAGCAGCCATTCCTGGCACTTCTCCTCAGCGGACGCCGGCGAGCGCACGCCGCTCCGCCTTTCACCGCGGGCGTCGCGCGCGTCCCCAAGCCGCGGCGCCATACGTCCGGCCGAGCACCGGCGAATCCGGGCCACGTGTGCGCGCCCACGTGCCGCGCCACCCCATGCCCTGCCAGTCGTTGGCGAGCCCGCGCTGCCCCATGCCCCGCTGGCCGCCGCTGAGCACCCGCATGTCATCGGCGCAAGCAGGCAGGCAACAGAGAACAGAGATAAATTGAAAAAAAAATGGATTGATCAATGACAAGTGGGTCCCACGTGGAAATAGAAGGGGATCTGCTGGAGTACCTCTTCATATTATTCTAATATGCTGAAAATCTGAAAGGAGATTTTTCTATAACAAAAATAAAGGGAAAGGGGATGCGTTGGAGTTCTCTTACCACAACGGCAAGCGAGACTCCGGCTGAACCAGGCCCAAAATACGTAGTTGAACTGGCCAGTCCATGGCCCAAGCAACGACGGAATAAGACGAGATATATACATGGCGTCTTGGACTGGCCCACTACGAGCAGTTCATCGGCCGCAAAGATAATTCCTTTTGAAAGAGAAGATTGAGAGGCCCAGACAGTGGATGTGTAGTACTCCATTGATTTAAGACCAATCTAAAACTAGATGAGGTTTTTTACATTTAATTCTGAAATTCCGATTGAGGGTACTCTATGTTGGGAAGGGTTTAAAAAACGCATTGGGGGAAGGAAAGAGGAAAAACTAGTGGTGGTAAAGGGCTCTCAATTTTATACTAGAAATTTTAAAAGGAATATTCTGTCTTCTGTTCTCTCCAAACTCATCCCCTAAAAGGAATATTCTGTCCTGGTCATCGAGATTCCATACTCTAAAACAATTTCTTCCGCATCCACCGTACTCCATTTTTCATCCCCTATACCCACTACAGCTATGGGTCCCACTTTCTTTAATTTTTTTTACCTCTCTCTCCCATTCCCCTTCCCCCCTCTCTCTCGAACTCTCCCCGTGGCTCTGCCTCCCGACGCCCAGCCTCCTCCACCGCCCCCGCTGCCCTCACCTCCCTCCCCTTCCCCTCGCGGGGCGCCGCTGCGACAGGGGCCGGCGGACGGCAGCGGCGCAGCTGCAGCGGGGCCCGGCCGGCGGCGAGCAGCAAGCGCGGCGGGCGGCGGCGGCAAGCGGCGGCAGCAAGCGCGGCGAGCGGCAGCGGCGCGCGGCCGGGGGGCGAGCTCCGGCGGCACGCGGGTGGCCCGCCCACCCTCCTTCTCTGGCGCGGATCCCGCCACCAACAGCAGCGATAGGGGCGCGACTCGCGGGACGGGGACCGGCGCGACGGCCGCGGCTCGGCGCGACGGCCGCAGCAGCAGGAGGCGAGGCGGCGCGTGGCGCGCGCCGGGGTCTGCTTCGGTTGCCGGCTCCTGGCGGGGCAGCCGCCGTTGAGGGGAACGACGTGCTCTGCGAGATCGGCGTCGCGTGACTCTCCTCTGGCGACCGCCTCCTCAAGGACTCCGGCAGGGCCCCTCCTCCCTCCCCGGTCCGGCCTCCAGTGGCTTCGGCGGCCGCGGCCGGAGTGACCGGATCAGGAGGAGCTGCGGCGGCGGAGGTGGGGCGGAGGGGAAAGAGGCCACGGGCGGCGACAGTAGCGGCGTCGGCGCGTTGAAGGAGCGGATCGAGCGGGCGCGGGAGGAGGCGGGGGAGCAACGGCCGCCGGCGGGCCCCATGCCACGTCGTGCTATTGCGGACGAACGCTACCGTGGCAAATCTGGCGTATGCCACCGCCTTGGCTTCCGTGCCGCACGGGGTGCAGTACCCCGCTGCAGCAAAAAATACGCCAAAGGCGTACGCCAGCACGGGGTACCGCACCCCAGTGCAGATAGCCTCACGCCCCAGGCGTATTTCTAAAGGGAATCTTACCTTCATCAAGTATTAAATAAAGTTTATTTACAAAACTTTTTTAGGGATGGGGTAACTTTGCGCGACGAATCTAATAAGCCTAATTAGTTTATGATTTACTATAATAATGCTACAGTAATGTCGGTGTTTAGAAATCGTGGTCCTGACACCAACCAGAAATGTGTTGTGTTCCCTCCCTTGATGGTTGATGCAGAAGATAACACGAGACACGGGTTTATCCTGGTTCCGGTCAGAAGACCGTACTTCCAGCAAGGCGGTGTGTGCGATGTATTATTCTGCACCGGACTGCAAGCAGTAGGGGGTACAAGCAGGTTGGGACGAGAGGCTAGACCTCCGAGTCCCGGATGATTGAGGCGGGGTGCCAATATCGTGGTCTATTCTGAGTGTATGCGGATTCTCTTTTTTCCTCCCTCTTTTCGTTGTCTTCCTCCTGCTCGATCACCCCCTCCTTTTATAGGCCAAGGAGGGGGGGTTACAGGAGCGTGTTGCTGGTTAAGCATAGTTGTTGCACAGTAGTAGGAATGGCGTTGGGCGTGCTTCTCTGTCCTTGTTCGCTGTAGTTGATTCTTGTACTGGTGATGACGTCGAGGAGTGGTCTTGAGGATCCGGGGCGTCCTTAATGTGATAATGGCTCGTCCGTACACTACCTCGAGGGTCTCCCATGCCGGCGCACAGCTTATTCTGTGGGAAATCGTTGTGGGAGTCGGTGGCACAGGGAGTTAGATTGACCCGGCCCTGTTCGCACGGCGGCGACATGTCCGCACAGTGCAGAGGTTGGTCGCATAGTGCTCGGAATGGCCCGCCATACCTCTGTCGTCCTGAGCTCTTCTCCTGCTGTGTGCTCGAGGGTCTCTCCGTCCACGAAGGTCTTCGAGTCGTCGGAGTTGGCAGTACAGGAGCTCGGATTGACGGGCTCTGTTCGCACAGTGTCGGCCTGTCTGCACAGAGTCTCGGTTGGCAGCATAGTGATGGGAGTTGGTGGATATGATGGGAGGAGTCGTGGCCGCCAGGGCAGTATGGTAAGAAATCTACTTTTTGACTTTGGAGGCATGGTGGCAGAGGGCGCCATTTAATGTTTGTTGGAGCGAGGGTCTCGACCGAAGCGGAGCTTTCCCCATTCCGTGGGTTGCTCGAGGTTCGGTCCCCAGGCCTCGACCGAAGCGGAGTTCTCCGATTCGCTCAAGGGGTCGGTCCCCTCGAGCGAAGCGGGGATTTTGGTTCGCGTCGAGGCACGCCGCGGGGCGTCTTGGCTGGGCCTTCAGTTGTTGCTGGGCCGTGGGCCTTAACTTCCGCTTTCTTTTTCTGGTTACTTGGACAAGATTAATGTTTATTGGGGCGGTTATCCCATAGGTTTGGGTACCCCTGATGATTGCCCCCAACAAGTAATCATCTTCTAATCGTGTAGTTAAGGTCTTATTAGATTTGTCTCGTGAATTAATCCGGTGTTGTGAAGATAGTTTTGTAAACTGACTTTATTTAATACCCTCAATTATTGATCAAACGGGGTGAAAAAAACACGGCCATTTAATTCCTAGATTAGCCACGTCTAGCCCAGAAGAAGAGGTGAAAGTGAAAGCGTGTTTAGTTCTCAAACTTTCTCTCTCCAAACTTTACTATTCACCTATCACATCAAATCACATCAAATATCCCTCCTCATGCATGGAGCACTAAAGGTGGGTAAATAAAAAAACTAGTTGCATGATTTTGATGTACACGACGAGACGAATCTTTTGAGCCTAGTTACATCATGATAGGACAATATCACCCCAAACAAACGAAAAGTGCTACAGTGCGCTACAGCGTTCGATGTGACTTTTTCACCGTCTTTTCACGCAACCTCTCCCGTCGTTCGTACGAGAAACAAGGACCGGAGTCTTCTGAGCATGCATGTGTTTTCTTCGCTGAAAACAAGTGCGAGTAGTACTGTACTAGCCTGAAACTATGCTGTCTGGTAGCCGGAAAGGAGGCAAACACAAACAAGATTCCAAAAGCAACTCCCAAATTTACTATGCAAAAAGAAGATTTTCCATCACATCAAAATGTTATAACATGTATGGAGTACTAAATGTAGATGAAATCAAAAACTAATTACATATTTTTGTTGTGCTCTGTGAGACGAACATTTTGAGTCTAATTAATTAATTTTTCGACAATTTTTCATAAATACAAACGAAATGCTACAGTGACGCAATGATTACGAAGTGACGACAACCTCCAAAATTCGACCTCCCAGATTCGACATGCCCAGGTCCACCGGTGAGCGACCGGGTGAGCGATCGCCGGCGTACGAACGGCCCTACGCGCGCGCCGCCGCCGCTTTCTTCTTTTTTTCTTGTTGGCTGGCCTTTCCGCCGAGGCGCCGACTAGAAAAACCACGCGCCCGCAAAGGCCCCCGCTCTCCGACGTCGACGGCCATGGAGGACCCCAGCCAAGCCAAGGAAGGGCCCGACACCCCCGAAATATTAGGATCACGCTGCCTGCTGCCGGGCGTCGCTGTCTGTCCCTGTGCGTAGAAGCGCCCGTCGCGGCGGAAAACTTGTGCCGGGTCTGCCTCTGCCCTTTCAGGCTTCAACCGATCGAGCTAGTCGACCGCTTGCTTCCTCTGCCTCACCCGCCGGCAGCTGTTGGTTACAATGGAGACCATACTTCACTTGTGAAGTTGTGATTTTTATGGAAAAAAAATGCTATACCAATATGATAATCTACTGTTACCATCACCTTTGCATTCTTGTTAATATGTCTGTGACTGTTCATTGTACATAAACACTCACAGCTGAAGAAAACTTTGAATGGCAAAAGAATCTATAACCGTTTACCATCGGATAGGGTACACTGAATTGAATTTGTGCAGGTACGATGTCCTTGGCTCCTATTCCACTTCGAGCATATCAGATGCTGAGATGAACATTCAGTAATCTAGCTAGTGTTAAACAATTTCAGTACGCAGTTACAAATTGGAAATGGTCGAATTTCATTTTTCTTCCGATGAAAGTAGAGAATTGCAGGCAATTCTTCTTCACTATCCCGAGGAGGGACAACAAATTGACAAAGCTCCTCGAGAGGCTCCATTTCGGTGGTGCATCGAGATCCCTGGCCATTTTTTTGTGACAAGTGTCATGTCATCGGCACAATAGCATATACATAGATCGAGGAAACCAATTTCACAACGCAACGCGTATAAGAAAAATGCATAAAGAAGCATTTTCCTGGCAGCTGCAAACTAATTAGCGAGCTATACATCGATGACGTAATAATATACATATATACGCGAGATTCTCTGTTGGTGATATCGTATTCTGGTCGTCAATCAATCATGGAGGGGGGCTGCGTGCATCCAACGTCGTTTGGATAGGGTTTCGTCAGTTGGTCCTGAGTGGATTGATTATGCCAAGTGTTGCATCGGAGAGGAGTGCGTCAGACAATCATGAAGAAACACACACACATCGCGTTTCTGTAACAAGCCAATAATTTGAAAGGCTCACTGCTCCATCTTTGCTTATATATCTATAAATGTGCCTTTACATTATACTCGTATACATAACCTAAACGAGGATTGGTCAGGTCCGATCGTGATCGCATCGTCACCTTCTCAGCTTGGAACGCATCACGGGTACAGAAACAGAAGACGAATACAGTAACCAATATGTAGGAGTACTACCAAGATCACTTGTTGGGGGAGAAACCAACACCATCCGACGTGTGTTAATGAGATACGCTCCAGGGCACATGCTGTCATCGCGACTATAGACAGCAGTATTTTCTCAACTCGTGTCTCCTGCCATCAGGATAGATAGAGCTTGTCGTGCCAATCCGAAAGCCTCCTCCTGGGTGGGACGAAGATATTCCTTCCTGCAAATTGAATGGAAAGCGGAAGCGGTCCAGCTGCAAAGAACCTGCTGCCTGACCAAGATGGCTGGGGGTGGCTGACGAGCCGAGCGGCTAGGCTCGTTATGGCTCCTATAATACCGAACTAGTTCGACTCGCTTATTAAAGTTAATAAGCTAAAAGCTAAAAGTTAAGTTTGACTCGGTTCGTTCTAAAGATTCGAACCGGCTCGTTTGACTCACGAGCCAAACACGTTCAATATTAATGTAAAAATTAAACGTGATAGTAACCCAAATATGATAATTTAAGCACGATAATAATATCCAAAAGTATAATTTTTGATGATATTATAAAAATAAATAAAAATATTAATATATTGGAATAATATAGAAGTTTAAAGACTCGAAATAAACTCAATTAATGTTAGATTTGACTTACAAGAATAACAAGTTTATTTCAGTAAAATAACAAAAATACTACTATAATAATAACGACTGAATTTGATTTTTATCATATTTATCGAGCCTAATGAACGGCTTACGAGCTGAAAATAAAGTTTGGTTCGATTCGTATAAGAGATCGAGCTGAGTTGCGCTGAGTCGAACCTATAAACGAGCCCTATGAACAAACGAGCCCTGTGAACGAGCCAAGCCAGCTTATAAGCCTCGAGCTTTTCGGTCCGCCCTAGCCATGTCACTCTCACTCACACTCCCATCTCACTCACTCTGCATCGTGTAATCGTGTTCGTGTAGATTTTTTTCATCTGCAAAGTCTGCAAACTTCTCTCTTTCTAGTCAATCAATATACTAGTTGTCGTCTACTTGCAGTCACCGCTAGTCGGCCACTGTCACTGTTGTTGTGGTATTGCACTTTCCCCTCTCACTCCAAACCCACCTGCAATCCAAATCACACACGCTCCTCCTCCTTCCCCAGTCACTCCGTATATATACCAGACACACCCACTCCAATTCCACCCAATTCCCCTCGCTCCCCAGACACAAATTCATCCCCCCCCCCCCCCCCCCCCCCCCCCCCCACAGCTGCCGAGTAGAGTAGATCAATTCTGCGAGCGGCGGATACAGGCGACCGGCCAAGAAAGGAGGAAGACGAGGAGGAGAGGGATCTGGAGCGGCAGCCCCGATGGCGGTGACGGGGACCTCGGTGGCGGCGGCGGCCACGATGCTGGCGGCGGCGGCGGCCATCTTCATCACCTTCGTCCTCTGCTTCTACCTCTTCCTCTGCGCCAAGCGCTACCGCGGCGCCGCCCCGACGATCGGGGGCGGCGGCGGCGGCGCGGGGAGGGGCCGCGCGCGGTTCGTGTTCGCGGGCGCGGGCTGCCACGGCGGCGGCGGCGGCATGGCCGACGACGCCATCGCCGCGCTGCCAAGGAAGGAGGTGGCCGCCGGTGACCCGCCCGCGGACTGCGCCGTCTGCATCGCCGAGGTCGCCGCCGGGGAGGCCGCGCGGGTCCTGCCCCGCTGCGGCCACGCGTTCCACGTCGAGTGCGTCGACATGTGGCTGCGCTCCCACTCCACCTGCCCGCTCTGCCGCTGCGCCGTCGTCGACGAGGACGAGGCCACGGCCGTGCAGCGGGCGCCCGAGGCGGACCCCGAGTCGCCCAACTTCCCCACCAACGTCCTCTTCTTCGGCTCCCAGGACGCCGTCAGCACCCGCGGCGCCGCGCCGGCGACACCGGAGCCTCCCCAGGCGGCGCGCCAGCCGCCGGCGGTTCCGCCGCAGGCGCCGCAGCTGATCCCGGGGCCCATCGCCGGAGTCGCGGCCGTCGTGGAGGCGGCGAGGGTAGCCGCCCTACGTCGGCTGCTGGGCTGCGGCGGCGCGACGCCCGCGACGCCAGCGCCACCGCAGCAGCAGCAGCAAGACCGCGACTTGGAGGCCGGGCTCGGCGGCGGCGAGAGCAGCGGGTCGCCGCCGGCGAAGCCGCAGCTGTAAGCTTGTCGATTGCGTTCCTCGTATTACTCGTCTTTCTCGAGCCATTTGCGGCGTCAGAAGAAGGGAGCAAAGTGTACAGAGGATCTGTTGATCTGTAATCAACAGCTACATTATAGAGTGCTAGAAATCTATAAACAGGAATTCATGGATGCGTCTCGGTGCATCCCCACCCAACCGAAGATGGGGATCTCCATTTGCTCTTGCGCAAAATCCTTGGAGCCTCCTCAATCAATTGCTGGCCGTGAAAAATGGGAAATGCCGGTGCTCGACCCAGGCATTTCGCTGTCGCGTGCAGCAGATCACTGTGTTTCCACATGCGATGGCCTGCCCTTGTGTGCCACGGAGAAAAAAAAACGATTTTTTACGAGAGCAGCTGCCGCTGAATGACGAGACAAATATCTGAGTCGGCGCAATGCAACACCCCATGTTCTGCAGTGACCAGCTGCCGCTGTGCTCCCTCAAAAAAAAATGACGTTTAGGACAAGTTTGGGTCAAACATTGGAAATATAAATCATCAATAGCTTGTTGAGTTTGCAAATGTAAAAACTATATGAATAGATTTGTCTTGAAAAATACTTTCATAAAAGTATACATATATCACTCTATGATAAATATTTTTATAATAATAAGATGTCAAAGTTGTGTTTTGGAGACCGTGTCGTTGTCCTAAACGTCAGTTTTTTCAGAACGGAGTACTCATATACAACAGTTTAGACAGCTGTTGTCTATTTAACGTATATAGACGGTTAAATAGTCAGCTCTACAACAGTTTAGACAGCTGATGTCTATTTAACTGTATATGTGTTAATAAATACACACTCTGGTTTCTGATGTTTTGCATGGGAGCACGAGCCAAAGCAGTAGACGAGATAGTAGACAGCAACACTCTCTTTCCTCATTAAATAATGACCACATCAGCTCATTTGATGTATGTGGCAATAAAAACGGACGACGCCCTAATCTATGGAGCCACCCAGTTCAGAAGGTTCTGTTTCGCCCTCTGCCGTTTTTTTTTCTCGAACACGTAGGAGAACTGCGCATCATTATATTAAGAAGAAGCCCTCTGCCGTTACAGGACCGCCAATCAAATGCCAGTAGAGGTCACACCGGTTTGCTGAGGCAATGCGAGATGCGCCGACTAACTTGTAAAATCCAAATCTAAGTTTGGCCTTCTCTAATTGTTAATTTTAGCTAGCTCATAAAATATTTCTCATATTTTTGTAGAAGAGAGAAGAATTATCTTTTGATTAAGAGATTTAGAGCTAGGTAATAGCTCGTACTATTGAAGGAGTAGAATCTTGCAAGGAATTGAATGAAATATGCGTTCGACTCAAAAAAAGGGGGGAGCTCCCACCGGTCTTTGACGACTCTCCCAAGTCCCAACACAAGAAACACAAGGACGGATAACCCAAGACGGTTAGTAAATATCCTATCCGCATAGTAGTAGCATGCTGACAGTACTCTCTCCGTCTCATGAAGAGTGCAATCCTGAGATTCAAAAAAAATCCCACAAAAGAATGTAATTCTAGCGGTAACCAACTGTTTATTTCTTAAAATAGATAATTATCCGCATGCACTAACAACCTCTATGCCAAATTTAGTAGGATTGAGACGGTTACTGAGGATAGCATAGTCATTTACCATTGTTATTAATCTGTCTGAAAACAACTAGAATTGCATTCTTTACTGTAGGGGTACGTACAGTACACCAGTACTATGCCACAACGGTTTGAAGTTTGAACAGGGCAGCAGGCGGCACAGACAGTGGTAGCCCACACCGGATGGCGGTGGTTGGCCAAAAACAGCGAAACGTGTGAAGCAGCAACGTGGACGCGACGCGCAGCAGCAGAGCAGGAGGGAGAGCCGTGGCCCATGGGGGCCCTGGCCGATGCCGTTGTGGATAGGCTCGCGTATGTTCCGCCGGCGCCGTGTGTGTCATCGTCCCCGTCGTCTCATCGGCCACGCCACACTAATCAATCGGATCGCAAGGCTACAAGACCACGTCGGCGTCGCCCAGTTATTAGAGTGCCCACCGCCCCTCCTCCTCCTCCTCCTCCTCCTCCTTGTCGTCCCTACCCAAGAGAGGCCTAGCTACGTACGTACGTACATGCCGCCGGCCCGGCAACTTGCGCCAACCCTAAACTGGTGTTCCCTACTCCTCCCCGGCCTTCTTCTCGTCGGCGCGTGCTTCTCCGGCGTCGAGTCTCCAGGCCAGGCATGCCCGTGAGCCCCTTTCTCTCCTTCTTGATGGTGTACTATGTACTTGCTTGCTATGCTACATTGCTACCGGTCACGAGGTTACAGGAACAGTATATAGGGGCGGCGTCTGTATTTACTGTACCTGCTAGCTAGGGGACGGATTTGGTTTTTCATCGGCTTCAGAAAACGTGATTTAATTTGCTAGTGACTACTGGCAGTTAATTAAGCACGGGTTTTTGTAAGATCAAAGTATCTCAAAAAGATCCGGCTTTTTGACCAGGTCTGTCTTTTCCAGCCTTGGTTGTCTTCTTATCCTATCAACCTCTCGAGTGCTTCATTGGTTACTCGGATTTGATTTGCTGGTTTTTAAGATAGTGACTGAGCTAAGTGTTTCATCACCCGAAGCATTTTGCGTATGGGGAACAAATATCAAAAGATAGGAGTCGTGGTGGATGACGTCCTTTGGCTATATATATGCATTGCTCCAATCAAATGACATGGATACTACGCCCGCTCTTAAATATACGTTTAAGGTTAATAAATTAGTTTTAGTCATCTTAAGTGATATATATATATATATATATATATATATATATATTTAAAAACACAAGTAGTATATGATTTTTTTACAAAGACAAATATAGTGCATATTGCCCACATTTCTAGGCATTGCCGTACGTGCGTCCCTTCACTCATCTAATCTTCACAGCATTAAGCTAAGGGCTGTTTGGTTCGAAGGGAAGCTTCTTTCAAATAGAAGGGATTTATAGAAGCTTATTTTTATAAGCTTTTCATAAGCCCCTAAGCCCTTAGAGAAGTATTTTTTAGGCTTATTTGTCATGACTCCATAAGAATCACCGCATTTTACACTATATAAGGCTAAAAAACCAAACATCTCTGAATATAAACCTCTCCATACGGAGGATTTATGGCGCTTATAATAAGCCCCTCCAAAACAAACAGAGCTTAAGTGACGTGGCAAAAAAGTTAAGACAATCCTCAGTGGCAAGTTTTATTTCCCTATTTCCAACACCGTCACGTCATCCCAAGAAATTAGCTCTTTATTGAAATCCCAGCACAAGTTTAAGGTCCAGACTCCTGAATAGCAATTTAATTGATAGTTTGTGGATCGGGATGAAAATACAGGACAAGTTTATTAACTGATGAAATAAACTAATTTAGGGGCTATTTGGATCCATGGGCAAATGGCATCCATTTTGCTTTTTTTCCATTTGCCTCCAAACACCCCGTGGCAAAAGGTCAAATAAAAAATGAGATGGCAAAAATCTTTTGACTCAACATTGTGGTAAAATTAGGCCCAAACACCCCCATGGCAAAAGGAGGGAGAATGGAGTTTAAATGGGTTTTTGCCAAAAGTTTTGCCATTGGATCCAAACACCCCTAATGGCAAAACTTTTGCCATCTTTTCTTGAGGGCAAAAGTTTTGCTATTTTTTACTCTTGTCATGTGGATCCAAACAGCCCCTAATAATATATTATGCTTTTATGTTTATCTGAACATAGCTTGTGTCTGAAAATTGTAATAATTAAGGACCAAGCTGCGTGCATATTGCAAATGCAAAAGCTGCAAAGTATTTCCTTTATTAAAATAATTTCTGCAGCGTCACTTTCTTGAGCTAATTTGAATTTTGAACTCCCTGGTATCTTGCTGGAGATAGGATAACATATTCGGTAGGCTTAGCTTGTCTCCATACGGTTTAGATTTTTTTTTTTATACGTGTGACGACATGACAAATTAAAGGAATAATAGGGTTATTAGGCGCGGATAGAGAAATAACGTTGACTCTGTGTACACATGATCTGGTCCAATATGATGATTTCTTCTTCGCTTTCAAGTGAGCGAGATAGAATTGTGTCGACATGATTGTGCCCATGACCCGACGGGCCGGATAAGATGTACGGTTGTGGATATTTAAATAGGGAGGAATGGATAGCCAAGGAGTCCTTTCCCTGAAACTCTGTGACATTCGCCCAGAAACGGGCTGCCAAATATTCAGCTTTTGTGCCCTTCAATGAATCACACCCCGCCGCGAAATCCCCAAAAGCTTTCTCTTTCCTTTTTTTTCATTCGCCTTGGACGTAATTTCCAATGTTGGAACAATTTATTTTTTAAAAATGAAAGAGAGAGAAAAACAATTTTTAATTAGTGCACCAATGACTATCTGATGCTGATTTATGCTGAAAAAAATACCGTTGACTAACTGATGACCGGTGGCGGTGCTGGTCCGTAGAGAGAGAAAAATACCAGCCAGCCGAACATAGTACAAAACGAGTACAGTATGATGCATCCGAGGGCGGCACGGCATTGAACATTGCGGCTTGTCCCCATGAGAGCCAGCAAAGCTGCACGCGTGAGCCATAAACTACCAATGCTCCGAATAGCCACGTAACGGGCAATGATGGTATCGCCGGGCGAGTCTCAAAGCGAGCGTGAGAGCAAAAGGTGCACCAAAAGGACTGGATTCCAGGATTCCGAATGGCCCTTTACATGTCCTAAATGGACTCGAGGTTTCTCTTTTGAGAGGGTGGCCATGAGTAGTCAGAGGATGCATGTAATTAGGCCTAGTGCTCATTAGCTTGGCTATACTCGTCATCATCGTCTAATGTAGTGCCAATAGACACATGCCCAGCACCAGCACTAGATGTGTTGTGCAATAGGGACTCATGATAAGCTCTTGACATTTGTTGAACAAAATGAGAAGGATAATCGATGGCCTTTATTTTGCACATTCTTGACTAATTTTCGCAGCACTTTTTTGCCTGATGGTAGCTTTATTAATGCCTAAACTTAGCAAAGGTTTGGTAAACTCCAGCTAGCTTATGACAAATGAATGAAATAGAAGATTAAGAAGTTTCACAAAAAAAAATGTAGAAGCAAACAAACCATATTGGGGACATTGGAAACCGTTGTTTGGCCTCCAGGATACGTACTCGTCGATTATGCATGGTCAACAATACGAATTGTCCGTGTCCTACATAGGAGTATGACTAATTCTTCTTTAGAGAAAAAAAACGTGATTTTGTCTCCAAGACACCTTGCGGTGTCGACAAGTGCTTTGGATATCTAAACCAGATATTCACAGTATCCACCAACCAGAATGACAGTACAGCATTATTCAGTGCACAGAAATATAGGAGAGCACAACAGACTATGAACAGACTTTTGTTGTGTGCTTCAAGTTCTCTTCATAGTACACGTACAGACAGCCAGTTACAAGCAGCATAAGTTTCAATTTACAGGAGGTACAATGCCATGACAAAAGACATCTACCAACTTGTTAGGATTCAATATGGCTCAAGAAACAACATAGTGCATTTGTGCATGCAAGGTTTGCAACAGTATCTTGATCAGTCTACAGCCATGGCATCTGAAGCACCGCCACTGCCTTCTTCTATGCTCATCTTCTGCTCTTCAGCAATAGCTCTCAGCTCATCTGCTATACTCTTTTGCTCATCTTCAATCGAGATCTGCAATTCCTCAACCTGTAAAAGGTACAAATGCATGAACAGACATTCCCAGATCAATCTACTTACAAGTGGCTGAATTAAATTATGCTATCTGAATATGTAAGGTCTCCAACAAGAGAGAACTGCACGAGAATTATGATTTAAAAGGAAAAGACTGTACAGTTTATTTATATGAGACACTTGACTGGATGCCAGTCCAATGACAAAGGCAAGTAAGATAAATGTTCACACAGAATAGGTGATCACTCATGGAACACTCAGAAATCAATCATACAATCATAATCTGGAAGTTACTTCATTTAAAAAATATATATACTGTAGATCAGCACCTGAAATTCATAAAGTGCACTACTTGAGATACTATAACTGGGTGCTCTATTTCTATGTGCTAATTTTTACATACAAAGAGAAAACACAACCTGAAAGAAAAAGACATTATCCATACTCACCACATGTAGAAGAAGGGCGAATTGCTTCTTCCTTAGTTCCAAAGTCCTTACGCATGCTACATTCTCAGCCTCCAAATGAGCTATCTCCTTCTCAAGATCTGCTATGAGTTTCTCAGTTTCTGACCGTGGAGGCTGCAAAGAAATCACCTTCCGGATTGCCTCACACTCCTCTTTGTGCTGTCTCTCAATCTTGCTCTGCTCAAGTTGCTTCTTAAGATCCTCAATATCAGACTGAGCTTGCAAGATTTGTCGCTCAATCTCAACCTGCAGCTCAATAAAGCTCTCCTTCTCCCTAATATTTGCATCAACAACAGCCTTGCTTTTCAGAAGAGGCAGCTCAAAGGTGTTAATTTCCTGTAGGAAGGATTTGCATAGCCTCTCACAGTCACTTATGTTATCTGCATCCTTCTCAATCTCAGTGGCAAAGGACATGAATTTCTTCTGAAGCTTCTTTAGTGGCGGTTCACCCCTGGTGGTTGTCGTCCTAGTCAGAAGCCTGTGCTTAATAATCGCATCATCCTCCTGTGGTCCAACCGCATAATGTGAAGATATTTCTTCACCCCTTCCAGATAATTTCCTCCCTTTGGCAAGCATTTCACAATGCAGGATCCACTGAAATCAGCACAATGCTATGAATATATGTAATATAATCTTTTATGGTAATTAGGTTGTTTCATTTCGTGATACTGATATAACAAACTATACACAACTAAAAATTATACATAGACATACACATACCCATAAAAAATGAGAATGCAGCCTACATATGAATGCTTTTTATGGGAATACATGAATGTTTGTTCTGCTGATCTGTAGCAAAAAAAACGACCGGGGGGGCGGGGGGGGGGGGGGGGGGGGGGGATGCGAATGCAAGCAGGGCCAAGGAAAAAAAAGACCAAGGTCATCATTATTAAAGAAATGGGCCGATTAATTGCGCAATTGTAAGAGAGCAAGTCTTCTACAGGTAAACGCCATACATAATACAACAGAAAGGCATTGCAAAATACTAACTTCTGCTAAATCTTGTATGTTTCTATTTGCCGCTGCTAAACTTTCAGTAACAACCAAAGAACATTTTCTTACAGTTAGTAAAAGCTAGGGCATCAGGTTCAGGCATCAGTTAATCACAGCATAATTAACAGATGGCTGAACCTGATGCACTACCATTTAATTGTAACAAAATGTTCTTTAGAAGAACTACTCGCCATCAGAAATGAACTATAGCCCTTGTTTAGATCCCAAATTCTACCCCCAAAGTTCACTATGCAAAAAGAAGATCAAAATGTCATAACATGCATGGAGTACTAAATGTAGATGAAATCAAAAACTAATTGCACAGTTTTGTTGTACTTTGCGAGACAAACATTTTGAACCTAATTAATCAATTTTTGGATAATTTTTCACACATACAAACGAAATGCTACGGTGACGCAATGACTACGAAGTGACATCCTACCCCAAATTTAGGATCTAAACAAGGCCATGAGCTAGCGGTAGAAGCTACTGGCCAGCACCCAAAACAAAAAACTAGATAAAACAAACCTAACTAGCACATCTGAACACTTTGCACATCTACTACTATCTGCAACCAACAAATCCGAGCAACTACCTTCTGCTGGCTACTGCTACCCTAGATCCTAATCATAAATGGACAGTGAAGAACTGAAGGGCGAAAGGCATACCACACAGGTTCGGTGGTGACAGTTGGGCAGCGTGCGGATCGGGATCTCTGGTGATGGTGAGATGCAGCGGCGGTGTAGAGGGACGCTGGCTCGTCGCGCTCGAAGTGGGGAAGCTCCGGCGAGGTGCGGTCTGCGGCGGAGAGGAGGGCCGCCGGCTTCTCGCACTCGAGGTGGGGTAGATTCAGAGAGATCCTGGCGGCGAGACGGGGAAGAGCCGGCGAGGGAAGCAACTCCGGCCACCACCGATGTGGGGGGGACTGGGGATGGATCGAGAGGAATGGCAGTCGGTGTCGGGCGTTGGGCCTGCTGTATAAGCAAATCTGGCCCATCCCGGCCCATGTGTACATTAGGACCGGGCCTGTCTTGGCCCATACCTAATAAATTTTATACTCTTAACAAAAAATGTCCTTTTTACCTCTCTTAACAATGGGCCGAGATTACATTTTAACCTAGACTCGAAAACCATCCGAACATGCTCCCTCAACTCACAAATATCAGGCATCTGACCTCCCTCCTCGAAACCAAACCGCTTTCGCCCTAGGCATTAAGTCATTAAGTCAACAGTCCTAGGTGGCTCCACACTAGCCTTTAGCCAGATAAATTGAACTTTACATGATAGTTCGAGGGATTAGATGGATTTTATAAAAAATATTATTTTTTAGAAAAAATATACAACTAAAAATCTGCTTAAAATGAGAGTAGATAATAGGAATAGCTACTTTTTCCATATTATTATAAACTTATATGGAGTGGTTTTATAAAAATTAAGAAACTAGTTTCATATTTTTCGAGAAAAAATATTTTTTCCTAAAATCAAAGGAGACTTAGGATGCATAATTGTCCAAAATTTAAAGAAAAAATATTTAGAAAATTATACTAGATAATAAGGGTAGTTACTTCGGCTAGTTACATTTTTGATTTGATTGCTATCTTCTTCGTTTTTTTCCTTTTTTGTCTCCGTTTTATCTTCGAACATACTTTTCTTTCTAAATCTAGAGGGGTCTCGAGCTAAGACTAAACTGTGAGGGCTCTCCGTCTAGATTTTAGGTAAAATTATTAAGGCTATTTCCTCCAGATATGAAATGAAAACAAAAACAGATAAATAATGCACAAGGCCGGTTATAGAATCCAACCACCCTGTTCCTGAGAAGAAGGGCAGACCACAACTCTGATCTGTACCAAGCAGTGATCAGGCAAAGCTAAAACATGCATGCTCAAAGTCCTTCCTCCTAATCATAGTCACTTGAGATGTCGTCGTTGGTGTCCATGCATACATACATATATCAAGGTCGTGACGCGTCCCGCGTGCCCACCGATCCGGATTTGGCTCGCGCGGCGTCGAGAGCGTCGATTCGGTTGCGCGCCAATGTCGTCGTCCGACGATGGCGAGCAATCGCGCACGAGGCTCGTCATCGGCGTCATCTCGGCGTGCATGCTCGTGGCCATGGTCGTCGGCACCGTCACCTTCTTCCTCACGCAGAAGGGCGGCGACGAGGACGGCCTGGGCAGGCACAACATGAGCAAGACGATGCGCAGCGTGGAGCTCTTCTGCGCCCCCGCCGACTACCAGGGCACCTGCCGCGACACCCTGTCGCACGCGCTGTCCAAGTGCACGGACCCCGGCGAGCACCCGCACGCCGCCGCCGCCGCCGCCATCACCGCCGTCGAGCGCGCCCTGGCGCAGGGGTTCAACCGCTCCTCGGTGCTGGACGCGGTGCGGCAGAGCAACGACACCCTGGTGTGGGAGGCCATGCACGACTGCCGGATGCTCCTGGGCAACTGCCACGACAACCTGGAGCGCGCGCTCTCCAGCATCGCGTGGCGCGGCGTCGAGGGCCCCCTGCAGGACCTCCAGGCATGGCTCAGCGCCGTCATCACGTTCCAGGGCTCCTGCGTCGACATGTTCCCCAAGGGGGAGATACGGGACGAGGTGCAGCGAGAAATGGAGAAGGCGCGGGAGATCTCCAGCAACGCGCTCGCCATCATCAAACAGGGCGCCGCGCTCGCGTCCATGCTCGACCTCCACACAGACTTCGGCAAGGGCAACAATGGCGGCGACGGCGGCCGTGGGCTCGAAGAGGACGCATCCGTCCCGACGTGGGTGCCCAGGGAGGAGCGGAAGCTGCTGCTCGGCGGAAAGAATGGCGGCGGCGGGCTGACGCCGAACGTGACGGTGGCCAAGGACGGCAGCGGGGACTTCGCCAACATCTCCGCCGCGCTGGACGCCATGCCGGACAAGTACACCGGGAGGTACTTCATCTACGTCAAGGAAGGCGTCTACGACGAGATGGTCAACATCACCGGCTGCATGGGCAACGTCACCATGTATGGCGACGGATCCAAGAAGTCCATCGTCACGGGCAGCAAGAACATCGCCGACGGCGTCAGGATGTGGAGAACCGCCACTTTCGGTACATCTCATCGTCCGCTCGCTGATATGTATATATACATATATGTATATATATAGATAAATAATGCATCCACCATGAACAACAACGAACAATTGCAGCGGTGGACGGCGACAGCTTCACGGCGATCCGGCTGGGCATCCGGAACACGGCGGGGGTGGAGAAGCAGCAGGCCCTGGCGCTGCGCGTCAAGAGCGACAAGGCCATCTTCTTCAACTGCCGGATCGAGGGCAACCAGGACACGCTCTTCGCGCAGGCCTACCGCCAGTTCTACCGCAGCTGCGTCATCTCCGGCACCGTCGACTTCATCATGGGCGACGCCGCCGCCATCTTCCAGCGCTGCGTCATCCTCGTGCGCCAGCCGCGGAAGGGCCAGCCGGCCGTCGTCACCGCGCACGCGCGGCGGGACCACCAGCAGATCACCGGCTTCGTCATCCACCGGAGCCAGATCGTCGCCGACGAGGAGTTCGCCGGGTCGTCGCAGGCGGCGGCGACCAAGACGTACCTTGGCCGGCCGTGGAAGGACTTCGCGCGGACGGTGGTGATGGAGTCCGTCATCGGGGGCTTCGTGCACGGCGAGGGGTACATGCCGTGGGAGGGCAAGGAGAACCTCGGCACGGCGTTCTTCGCCGAGTACGGCAACTCCGGCGACGGCGCCAACGTCACGGGGCGGAAGGACATGCGGGGGTTCCACGTGATGAACAAGGACAAGGCGCTGCAGTTCACGGTGGGGCACTTCTTGCACGGCGCGGAGTGGATACCGGAGAGCGGCACGCCGGTGAGTTTAGGCTTGTCCGGCGGCGGCGAAGAAGAAGGCGGCGGGGAAGAGGAGCCGTAATTAATTGTTGTGTGTGCGTAGACCCAGACGGTGTGAATCTGTGTACCCTGCAAGTGATCAAATATGTACGAGCTCTGGTACGTGCAGTGTATGTAAATGTGCGTGCATGTTTGGTCGGGTTAATCATCTCTGATGTATATGTATGTAGAAATGATAGTGTGTTCATATACACCATACATGTAGAACAAGATACGAGCGGATTTCATCCAACTTCAATTTCCAGGTCAAACTGCCATGCTTTTCCGCTTTCACTGGACGTTTTCTTTCTTTCTTTCTTTTCTTTATCTTTTGCAAAATATACACGCAGCACATAGCTCTATAAATACACGTATCTATAAAGTATGTAAAAACTTTAGAATATGTTTGGGTATAGAAGAAATAGTTTGGTATGTTTTTTTCCAAATCAAACTACGTACTATGCTTTTCGGTACGAGAATTATTGGGCACCAGCAAGATTTTTTTTTCACAAAAACACGCACACGCATACACAACTCTATAAATACAGACATGAAATTTTAGAATGTTTGGTATAAGAATAAATAGTTTGGCTACACATAATCATCCTTTTGTACTTATGGAGGAGAAGAGATAAGGTTAATAGTAACGTGCAAAAAAGTTGCAATGGTGACGGGCATTGTGCCATGACCAAGATGACTCGGACTCCTAAAAGGTGACAAGCTAATATCCTTGCCCTTCATTTAGATGTTTAAATAGTATTCCCTCGTATATAAGAATTATTAGGGTTCAAATTTTGTACAAAAATATAAGTATCTCTAGGGATGGGACAAAACTAAATGGGTTGGTGGGTAGGTGGAGACTTGGTGGGTAGTGTAAAACGAGGAGGTCTTTTAGAAGTTCTGCTATTTTTTGCATTTGAATGATTCGAATGCTTATATTGTAGGACGGATGGAGTATGAAACTAATATCTTTTCTACCTGTCATTTTTACACCTACTAATAATGATGAGCAAATTTCCTATGTGCCACTAGAAAATATAGTACATCTCTTATATGCCATTGGAAATTAACATCCCTTATTTGCCATTGGTTATAATATTTTATCCCTTGTATGCCATTGACATTAGTTTTAACCGTAAAACCAGCCTAACGACGCCAAAAACGGTTCCGTCTTTGCTCCATACGACGATTTTACCACTCCAGACCTTATCCACCCTTCGTTCTCTTTCTCTCTTCCAAATCAGTTTCATCCCCATTCCAGACCTAGCGGCGGCGTGGATCTCCATCCGAGTGATCCCGCGACGGCGACAGCAACCCCTACGGGCGAGCGCACCGGCTCCATCGCACGTCGCCGAAGCACCCCCCTCTACGCGGTGCCCTTCAGTCCGTCATCCTCCCATAGGATCCATGTCCTCCTCGTCTGCTGCTTGATACTAGTGAGATCTTAAACCGATCAACGAGTCACTCCTGATCCAATTTCCAATCCGAATCCTCATTTTGCACAGAAGAAAGGCAACATCAGTAGAAAGGAATTCTAAATCAATGATTGTCGTATGGAATGAATGCTTCCAATGATAATGGATTATATGAATATCCTCTTTGTTTTGCTTGATATGTGCATTATAATTCATGAATAAATCATTTTTATTGTGTCAATAATATGTATTGATATATCAGCTTTGTTCTTTATCTATGGAAGGGATGAAAGACTATAATTGGGTGGGGTAATATTGTCTTTTCATGCTTCCTTTAACAGCATTGTTAATGTCTTTTAACAGCAATGACATTGAGGGGATGAGAAATTGTAACCAATGACACATAGGAGATGTTCTAATTTCCAATGGCACATAGAGGATGAACTACATTTTCCAATGGCACGCAGGGAATTGGCTCAATAATGATAGGCTAAGATATTTTTGGTACGTACGTGCATACATAACACTATAAATACACATACGTAAATACACTAAGGACATATGCCCCTCTACATATCTGCATCATTGTTTCTTTGCCATGCTATAGAAAATCAAACAAACACGATCTCTACATGGTCTTTCTATAAGCCCTCCAAGTATGTTGGCTGACCTTTTATAAACACGAGCAATGTATGGGATATGCCAGGGTACAACAAGACTTCCATGCTTTTCTGGTTGATACTAACAAGATTTTAGGAAGTTTTGGTCGAGATATTGTTTGGCTTTAAATCATTCGATTCTAGACCTAAATCTAATAACATGGTAACATTCTGGTATATATGCTTGAGGGATGGCCTTTCCTTGAGTGGGTGTGCCTAAGAACTGTTGGGGACCGGGCAACCTTAAATGATGCATTCGGCCCAGGCGTGGGGTTGGCCGAGGCCCAACAAATTAAGGTTGCCTCCATGGTTGCAGAACACCTCAGGATGAGGAAGGCAAAGTACCCTGTCATTGTTGTCTCCTAAAATAAATATGTACTTATATTCTCCAAATGAGATGAAAGCGACCAACAAATTAAGGTTGCCTCCATGGTTGCAGAACACCTCAAGATGAGGAAGGCGAAGTACTCTGTCATTGTTGTCTCCTAAAATAAATATGTACTTATCTTCTCCAAATGAGATGAAAGCGACCACATTATGTTGGAAAGTTCATAAGGGCCAAGTGCATTCAATATTGAAGAGCAACCTTGAAATTCCCATGCAACCTTGAACCATCACACCACACATGCGAACAAACCCGAGGTGTTTGATAATAAAAACTAAAAAGGAAATGCTGCAACGGCAGGTTCCTGTGCTGTTTCACACGAGCCACTTTCCACCGTCGTCTCAGAAAACCACTTTGGTCCCGTAATTCAATTCATCAGTCCAATGTTCTTCAGACCCAACAAGTGGATCAGAGTCCTGCTTCTTCCTCTCAAAAAAAAGGAGGCGAGAAAAGGAACCTGTCATCAGAGTCACACGCATGACTTTGCGAGACAGCAAGAAGCACTAATAATGTATGTTGTCAGGCAGCAGAGAGCTAGGGCCAAGCTAAGCTAGCTAGGAACTCTGACACCGTACCGTCGCGAGGAAAAAGGATGAGGAAACGCTAGCTTTTCCGTTTCGTGCAGAGGCCGACACTGGGCAGAAGCCAATGATCGCGACGAATTCGGTTAGCAGATTTGCAGAGATCGTCAACCGCCCCATCATTCTTCGTCGCATTTCATCCACGGATGCCATCATGCCCCTGCCGTCTTTAATCTTTTTGCTCCAACAGCCACAGGCACGCCATTGCCATCGAGCATGCATGGCCCCGTCGTCATCCTAATCCTACTGCCGGCCGGCGCCACCAGAACTCCATGCGTGGCCCATGCATGCTTGTAATTAACCTCTCCATCACAGAGTTGGCTTAGTATTTGTTCCTCGCGAAATCCAGTTTTGCAAAAACTGGAGTCTGAAACCTGGCTGGGAATCAGTTGTCGGCACCGTGCATGCATGAATTGAATCTTAGCATCTCCACATGTCGAGGCCAAGCAAACAAAGGGATCGGAGCTAGCTACCCGTATACTAATAAAGCTAGCGGTAAGCACCCTTTGAGAGCCTTGTTTGCACTCGCTAAAAGCCGAATCATGCCCTTCTTTCAGAGGCCAAAGCAGAGCAAAAGCGTCAGCCAAAGCACCACACCACCCCCGTACACACACCAAGCAGTCAGGCGCATCATCCCAAAGCAACAAAGCAAAACCACGGTGCATATTTCTGCTAGCTGCTGCCGCCATCGCCGCCGCGGCACACAGCCACGATCGCCAGGAGCTTTTTCAACTTTGTATTGCACGCAGCACTGCAGCGAGCGCGCTTGACGATTTTCCAGCGTGGTGCTGCCCTGCGTCGCATGATATACCTAGCTAGCTATATATATATATATATGTGCGCGCGCGCGCTCGGGAAAGGCCTCTTCTTGCCTCTATCAACTACATGCTGCATGCAGAGCCCTGTGTGTTGTTCTCCGCTATGATGCCGCTCTTTTTTCTCTGCTGCGTAGTAGTAGTGGAAGCCACCCCGGCCGGCCTTGTTGCTTCCAAAGCAAAGGTGGCGGAGACTTTTGCCGTCGCGCATGGGGGCGAGGCGAGCCGTGGGGGGGAAAGAGGAGGGGCCCCGGAAAGCTATTTTACTTGCCACATTGGTGTTTGTTTTTTCTGCCTTTGTTCCTTTTTTTTTCTTCTGGTTTTGCTCTTCTGGGTCTGGGGCATCAAGCTAGCTAGAGGAGCAGCTTTGGCATGTGCAAACCACATCTTAATAGGAAAACGTAGCAACAGAAAGAGAAAGGGCCGGGGAAGGGTATGTACGTGCACTGTGTTTTCCTTTTTCTTCCCTTTTGTTGAATGGAATGACTATTATTTTCTGGTCTGAATACGTAGCTTAGAAATACAAGTATGTACTGTAAGCAATTCAAGCCGGGGTCAAACAACTGAGTGTGGTCTGAACGAGCATCCGGAAATTCTATGGATAGTTCTGTTGGTATGCATCTTGGAGGAATTCTGTAAAAAAAAGTGTCTTTGATATATCTGGATTAACATTTTCTTCATTTTGTGTTGGTAGTTCCTCTTTTATTGCGAGGAAGTAGATCCTCTATTTTGTTCTTTGCTATTATATTTAGTGTGTTGTTCATGTCATGTGTGTAACAATGCAGAGATCGAGCATGGAAGTGGTTAAAAGCATGTAATGCAACGAGGTAGGTTGCGTGGAATAAGATACTCTGCTCCACCAATCAATCTTTATTAAATTCTTCGATCCAAAGATATTGTGCAAGGGAAATGCATGTCATGCTCAATGAAAATAGCTTGCAAACTAAGTCCTGACACTCTTGCTTTTTTCAAATCTTTCTGCGTTTCTTTTCTCCCTTTATTCCTTTTTCTTATTTTGCTCTTGTGGGGTACCAAAGATGAGCAACTTTGGCATGTGCAAACCAAATCTTCATAATAAGATGTAGCAGCTATGAAAAAGAGAGGGTATGCATGTCTACTGTGGTTTTTCTTTTTCGTTTCTATGTGGATTGTGTATTTCTTTGGTACATTAATACAACAAATAAGTTAGTCTTTTTATTACTCAACCCCGATTTTCTTTGAAAAGTCTCCATCGGATTACTACTATTAGATTAATTGGGCCTTAGCCCACTTTAATCTCAATTAATCAAAAAATTAAAAGGTTCGCTAATAAATGCTAGGGAGTTAATCCCGGATGGAGAGTCAAAGAGAATCCTAACCAACTTAAATGGTGGATCAGCTGTGGACCGCTTGTGAAGTTGACAAAAAGAGAAGGACGTGCCACACGCGCGCTCGCTCACCTCACCGAGCCATGGACGTGAGGTGCCGAGCGTCGTGTCGTCCGCTCGGCGTGTGAGGTGAGGTGGAGGTTTTACCGGTTCATCCTCCCTCTCCTACCCTGTGTGCCTATAAAAAGAGGCCTTTCTCCCAGGCACAATACATACTCTCAAGCCTTCTCTGGTACTCATCTTCAGGAGACGTTTCTCTTTCTCCCTCTACTGTGTTCTGCTGCTCTCTTGCATTCCTAACGCAAGCCTTGCGCACGTACTACTTACGTGAGCAGAAGCCTCCGAAGGTTTTTGGGGAGCGTACGTGTACGCGACTGCTCGCTGCGAGCGACTACTTCCTGGCGGTCGTCTTCCACATCTCAACGACTACCCCCCACGTGCGGCTACTTCACGCGAACGACTACTTCCCGGCGTACGTCTTCATCAAGCTGAACGACTACATTCAGAAGGTCGCTGGAGGGACTCCACTGCATCAACTCGCCACTGCACCAAATCAGATCGACTACTTCAAGTAGGCCGGTCGAGGATGGTTAACACTATTCCTCCAGCTGGTAACGGCGCATCCGGTGCCTCCGGTACCGGCCCTGCCTCTAGGTACACCCTAAACCGTTCTTGGTTCTGGTTTTTTTGTTGTTTTTGTTAATTTGGAGATTTAACTTGAACACTCGCACATATTATGGATCACTCACTATCGTCATAAATTTGTTGTTAATTTCTAGAATTAAAATATACCGAAAAATACGTAAATATCTAACAAGTACACATATATACTCATCACCGCTTAAGCGCGTACCTGTGAGTAGTGCACATCTCGCATCCTATGTTTCTATCACACGCATACCAGTGGAAAGCACTAGTGCTTGCCTCATTTGTGGGAACCTTGGTACGTGGAGTCGTATTCCCACGTCTCCACCACACTAAGAGTAGACTTTTATATTTGGCGGTAAATGAGTTTTATCTAATAAAAGAAAATTACAGGAATCTCTACATAATTTGAAACATAAAATCGTCAGTGTTATACCATTCCCTTTTTGAAACAAATATCTATACCTGTTTAAAACAACTAGGGACCTGTTTGCAAAAAGAGAACTGCTTTAGGAACTTTTAGGATTTAGTTTAGGTTTGGACAAATATTACTGCTTGTTCTACAGGTTATTCTAGACAGATGAATGAAGTGGCTAAAACCACGTAGTGAAGTACTTTGCATAGAATCAGGTACTCTGCTCCACCAATCAAACTTTATTAAATCCTCCGATCCAAAGATATTGTGTGAGGGAAATGTCATGTTCAAAGAAAAAGATAATATTTTTGCAGAATAAACCTTGACACTCTTCCCTTTCTTTCTCCCCTTCCTGGTGCAATAATTTTGTCCTTCCTACTTTTGCTTACAGGAAAACTTGTTTGCACTTTTGCTCTCAATAGTCTGACGAGAAGGTTCCCAACTGCACTGTATTTGCTTTTTCACTGGCACGTAATTTTAGTAGCTTGCATGAACAATCGACAATGCACTCTGCACTGCAGACAAAAATAGGCAAGTCCTTAAGAAATACTAACCATGAACAATCTGATATTTATTTTGGAGTAAAGAACAATCTGAAATTTTATCCGAGAGAACGAAACAATGTCAACGAGCAGTGACACTACAACATGGTAAGTACATGCACACATGACGAAAATCAATCACGCAACAAAAGAGGAGCAAAACCAAAACTAGGCTCCTTAAATAACACAGTAATCACACACTGATGATCGTAATAAACACACACTTAATTAGACGGTGATCTCCACTCTGGGCTCGAAGGAGAAGGCGGCCAAGAACTCGTTGGCCTCCCCGTCGCCATTGACGTACTTGGGCAGCTCCTCCCAGCTGTTGGTGGCGACGTCGCACATGAAGCAGCCGTTGGCCTCGGCGGAGCTGACACAGACCATGAGGCGGTCCCCGTGTCCGACGCAGTTGATGTCGGCGCGCTTGCCGTGGAAGCCGTGCGACATGGCGGGCGGCATGGCGGCCACCTGCCGCCACGCGCCGGCGTCGAACCCCCACACCCGGAGGCTCGCCGTGTCCAGGTACTCGGAGAGCACGACGGCGTAGGCGGCGCCGCCGCACGCCACGACGTCGATGGAGTACTCGAAGTAGACGGGGAGGATCCGCGGGAGCTCCGCGAAGGCGCGGCGCGCCGTGTCGCAGGCCACGACGGTGCCCGAGTGGCTCAGGAAGTAGGCCACCACGGCGCCGTCGTCGTCCTTGCCGGCGCCGGCGCCGCCGCAGCCGCGCGCGGGAGAGGAGGGCACGACCACCGAGGAGTACTGCTTGGACGCGCTGCGCTGCATGTTGGTGGCCACCACGTCGCCGGACTTGCTCAGGAAGTAGACCGTGTAGTCGCCGCCGGCGCCGGCACCCTGCCCCGGTGCGCCCGGGCAGGAGGCATCGGGCATGCGGGCGAGCGGCACGGGTCCCTCCCAGGAGTTGGTGCACGAGTCGAACACTGCCATGGACAGGTCCGGGAGCTCCCCGGAGAAGAGCGCGACGCGGTAGGGGGGGCCGTACATGGCAATCGCCTGCAGGTGGTGCTGCTGCTGCGGCGACGGTGGGGAGGGGAGCGCGCGGGACGCGCCGGTGAGCGGGTTGGCGACGGTGAGCGCGCCGGTGGCCGGCGCGCGGTAGAGGACGAGGCCGCCGGACGCGGCCACTGGCACGGACCCCGGCGCGGCGCGGCAGGCGTTCCAGCCGCGCTCGGCGGCGTCGAAGGCGACGGTGACGCCGGGGTCGGGGTCGGCGTCGGAGAGCATGAGGAACCAGGGGTCCCGGGAGGGCACGCGGGCGCAGGCGTCGAGGAACGTCGGGGACGCGGCGGCGGCGCGCCAGCGTCGGCAGACGGCGCGGAGGCGGAAGTAGCTGGCCGGCGGGAGGCGCGCGAGGACGCGCTCGAGCATGTCGTCGTGGAGATCCCGCAGGGTCGTCGTCGCGGAGGGCGCCGGCTTGCGCTTCCTCCCTTCGGCCGCCGGCGTGTCTTCCATGCGGTGATCCATGATCCGGTTACGAGATCTCTGCAAATAAGTTGAGCAAGGCGAGTCAGGTGCTTGGTTGGAGATGTGGATGAGGAATTCGGCGTTTCAGTCGGTGGAATCTATCTGGTTCTTGAATTGACGAGCCGGAAGAACACGAGAGGCAGAAGAGAGTAGCAGGAGGGGTATGTGTCTGTACCTCGGGGGAGTTGGAGAGGTGGCTGCCGCTGCTCGCGCTGTGCTTCTCTGCGGCCGGGGCTGCTTGTGAGAAGGCGACGGGCAGGCGGAGACGACTCGGTGAGGCGGAGGAGGAGGAGGCGCTTGCTCTTTTTGTCTGCGTTGACATGGGAAGAAAGCTAGGCAGAGCTCCAACCTCCAAGTGACTGCCACTCCACTCCACTCTTGAGGCTGCTGGTGCTAGCTAGCTCCGGGATGCAGTGGCGGCCGCCGGCCGGAGTGGGGTGGACTTGTGCCTGTGATGACCAAGTGTGGTGGCGTGGTGTGGGCTCCCTATTTATACCCGTCCCAGCACGGCACCGACAGTGCCGCCGTGCCGTCCGTCCTTCCGTACGCAGTGTTTTACGCCCGCAACCTCCCGTGTACGTATTATTACGTACCACTGGCACACCAAGAGCAACGTTATTAAAAACAACCCAAAATCTAGATGGAAAGCCCTCTCCATTTAGCCTTTAGATGGAGAGCCCTCCTAATTTAGAAATATAGGAAGAAGCTAGAAAAGTAACAAAAGGGGAGAAGAAATGGCTACGGTGACGGGCGGCGCTCCGGCGAGGTTAGGGTTCGGGGGGTTACCAGCCGTCCGGACCTTAAAGGGATGGCCGGGGAGGCGGCCAGCCCGGTGGCGGTGGTGGATCGAGGGCGGCGAGGCCGGGCGGCGATGGCGCCGCCGGCCGGGATGGCAGAAGACAACCGGTGGGCGGGGTCGGGGCGGGGGAGCTCGCCGAAGACGAAAAAATTGACCACGACAACAGTGGCAGCATCATCATCTTCTCAGATCCGGCAAAGGGGAGGGGAGGAGAGGAGGAGGGGAAGGGGGTGGGAGGCGGGCGGTCGGATGACCACGATGACGGATCCGACGGTGGTGGGTGGCGGGGGCGAGATATTATATTGGTTAGTGGAGGGCGGGTGAAAGAGGAGGGGTGGGTGGTGGGCGGCGGCAGCGAGGGTCGCCGGTGGCCGTGGGGAGTGGTGGGAGGCCGGCGGCGGCGGGGCGGTATGGCGAGACAGAGGAAAAAAGAAAGGTCTTGCGGGTGGAGAGGAGGGGGTCTCCGCTCCGCGAAACATTATCCGGAGACCCCTCTCCGTGCAGTGGGCTCTAAAAAATAAAGAGAACAACTACGGAGTAGGAGCAGAGAATCCATGCCATTCGAATTCCTCCATGTTCAATTCCTCCGGCAGAACATGGTAATGTTTTCGTTTCGTATGGAATGCATGCACAGCCATATCTGAAGTTCAAAAGGAATCTGGTCAGAAAACACCGTATATAACTCATGGCCATGCCATTTTCTTGTTACATGCTCCGTATATATACTACGCGGCTACATACGCATGCGGCATGCATCACGTCGATCCCGTTCCACGGGCTAGTCGATCTTGTTCGTCTCTCCATTTCCATTAGATTTTGGTTTTGGTTTCGGAAGAAACATAAGACGATGCTATATTGAATGGCTGTTTTTTTAGTTTCTTCCGGCAATGACAACACTCGGACTTTTGTTTAGTTTCTAAATTCCACCATAAATTCTACTATGTAAAAAAAAATTTCTATCACATCAAAATGTCGGCACATGTGTAGAGTAATAAATATAGATAAAATTAAAAGCTAATTGCACGGTTTTGTTGTACTTTGCGAGACGAATATTTTGAACCTAATTAATCAATGTTTAAATAATTATTCATAAATACAAACGAAATGCTACAGTGTCGTATTTATGACGTTTTTTAAAGTTTGAATGTCCAAACTTTGAGATTAAACAAGGGCTCGGTGGATTCTAATCCAATTTCGGTAAAGAAGAAGAAAATAAATCTCGGTTTGGCACTCGGATTTGGACAGTACGTGCGTGCGAACGTTGACCTCTCCACCAGTATTAGACGACATTTTCTTTTCTGCCAAAAAAAGCCGAACCCAAAAGAAAAGCTCCTGGCCTGCCAGCTAGGTCCTCCTGCACGAGACGTCGAAACGTGTGTCGTCGCGTGAAAATGCGCTGCGCCGCACGCACAGCCACCGGGAGCGTTTGGCTCGTAGCAAATATATCTAGATGCTGCTGACCTCTACGTACTTTCTACTCTCTCTGCATCGTTCTACGTGTATGTGTGTGTGACTGATGTCTGAGTCTTACTGAAGCACTGGCCACACGTACTGCCAGTCTTCAGCTGCAGCCTAATTTGAGCAGGAATTGACACTGCATTATTATTAGTCGGCGCGCGCGCTTTAGCTCCTGGCGCAGTGCGCTTCGAATAAACTAAACTGGTAGACTCTCTAGCTTTAGGATTAACAATCCGGGTGTGCTTAGTACTATATAATATATACTATATAATATAGTTAAATTATATTAAATCTCACTTAGGTTTTGTACAGGATAATATGCATGCGGCATAGCGTCAGAGCGTGATTACTAAATTGGCTAACACACTACTTTCTTGTGTCACGAGCGTGTGCCTGCTGCACTGGCTCGATCTATACGCTTTTTTCCCACCTGGCACTGGCGCCGCGACATTCCGGTGACGACATTAACTGCCTGCTGCTTCTCAACAAACAATGTGCGTGAGACTAAATCCACATTGTTACCGCAAAAATATTGTCACGAGTAGCAAATATTTGCATGCAAAAACTTATTGTGGAACTGAATAAATATTTGCATGCAAAAAAAAATAACCGAGACAAAAGCTCTCTACCCATGGAAATCATGCTGCGTGAAACTTGTCTTCCAGCCATAGCACCTTTGGGTTAACCCTTTTACATGAAGCGAGGACGAAAGTGTAAGCAGGGTGCTATGTGTACGCGTGCGCGCCCCTAGAAAGGGCTGTGCGGGGCGGCTCGTGGAGGGCAGGGTGTTACAAAACTAAATCCGCATTGTTACCGCAAAAACATTATCAGGAGTAGCAGAGCGTATACACTGTATTTGATTCATTTTTGCCTCTCAAGTCTCAACTACTTATCCTTTTCAAAAAAAAAAGTCTCAACCACTTAGTATGTACAAGAAATAAAACCTGTGGAACTAAATAAACATTTGCATGCAGTAAAAATAACCGAGGCAAAAGCTCTCTACCCATGGAATCATGGTGCGTGTTTGTGTGGCTATAAATAGTGATGACAGCGTGGCGGATGAAACAATGTAATTAGTGGCGCATGCACGCAGGCAGTGGGAAGAGGCAGGCGTGCGTTGCGAGAGATCGAGAGGGTTTGACCTCCGCTAGCTGGGGCAGGAATCTTCACGAATTCCAAGGTCGCGTCACAAGGCATGCACGCTAAAAAAACAAGCAGAGCCAGCCGGGCAACTGTGAAGAAAAGAGAGAGGAACACATGCACGCTGAGACGTACGGTACATGCAGCAGCTCCAATCCGATCTAAATCTCTCGCCAACTTTTGGTGTTGTGTCCGATCGAAACTGTCCGGCCGCTAGCTGCCCGGACCGGACGTGCACATTTACGTTTTACATGCCGGCCGGCCCCGGCCGTGCGTGTGAATTATTGAACGCCGTAGTAGTAGATCTGCCAACAGTGGCTAGCACAGGACACACCGTACGTACCAGCAGCAAACGTTAACGAGGTGAAAGGGATAGGTCGATGAGGCGATGATGCAGCGTATATAGCGCCAGCAGCGTACTAGCAAGCTGGAGGTTGACATGAAAAATAAATAGAGTATACTGAGCTAGCAAGCTGGAGGTTGAGATGAAAATGGAAACATGTGCCAGCTAGCTAGGTGGCGAGGACGATGGAAACGAGAAACTACTACTGAGCAATCAAGCTGGAGGTTGAAAACAAAACGAAACAGGAACAAAAGACGACTCGAGCGACCATGCATGCGGCCTGTATATGTGTGCCTGTGAAGAACAAAAACAAGCTATAGCTAGCATATATAGGTGGCGGCACTGCACGGAGCAGTCAAATATTCCATGCCCATTATCCATGTCAAAGGAAAGAGAGAGAGGACACGGGTGAGGGGTGGGGTGTCCGTGGCTGACCTTTGTAAAGCAAAAGCGATAGGATAGGGGGGAGCAAGGGCGTGCACGGCGCAACGCAAAAAAGCAACGTAAACAGACAGGCACCACGCTAACAGCCACTGTGGCGCCACGTCCCTTTCTTTCTTTCTGTTTTTTTTTTCCTACATACTCTCTCTCTCTCTCTCTCTCCACTGTATTTAGGGTAGTACGCAGCATTGCAATGCTTATTTATTCATTTTATTTAGTACTAGTGGTAAGCAAGCAAGCAAGCATTTGGATTGCATGCCCTTGTCTCCATGCATGCATGGCATGGCGCCTCCTTTTCTCGTAGGTGGAATCACTTTCTCTCTCCCTACGCCGGTTGCCGGTGGTGCCGCCGCCCGCAGTCGCTTTGTGGGGGCTCTCCGGCCCTGTCGCCTCCACGCTTTTCCTTTACGCAAGTCAAATGGGGACCACAACAACTGGTCCAACAGCAAGTCCAATTTTTACCTGCCGGTCAATACAACAATACTCCGGTTACTACATACGTAACTCCGACGTCGCGTCCTACTACCCTACCCGACACCGTGCCGTGGCACGGTCGGCAAGATCCGCACACGTACTGTTCATTTGGCTGCCTGCTGCCACAGCCGATAAAATTAAACCGCAAAAACTGGTACAGTCAAATGCAGGCCGGGTCCGGGCGTACTCGTATGCAGTAAAACTAGGTGCTACAATACGTACGAATGTGTGTAAAGAGATTATTAACTAATGGCGAGCTAGCTAATTAATGTGACTGCGTTTGGGATCCATCTATCAAGCAACGACAGGCATGTGCGTGGCGAAAGCAAACTACGCATGCAAAGATGAACAGATGGAAGCAGGTCGCAGGTGTGCGCCAGCCAAATGATGAGCGTGTGCGCGCGCGCAATGGAAAGGCTTGGATGCAGATGGGGGAAGCAAAAGCCGTCAATATAATGTTGCCGATGCCTTTTAGCCGCCACGGATCGAGCCAACACACAAAGTAGCATGCATTGCAAATTTTTACTTTTGTATGTCTGAATAAAAAAGTAAATTATTCACTTGGTAATTTCTCTCTACTCTTCTCTTCATCCTCTGGTTCCCCTTGTTCGTCCATGCAATCCGTGCAAAGCTGTATACTCCCTTCGTATCATAGTTAGATGACGTTTAGGACAGCAACACGATCTAGCTAGCTCATATATAGGATCGGATGAAATGGAAAATGCTCACCAGTTGGTTCAGCTGATCTTTTAGTTTCTTTCATTCGGCAATGCCCAATGCTAGCTAGCTCCTCCGAATCCCCGGACAACCTAATTATACAATCCCTAGTTAAGTAACTACAAATTGAGTCACTTATTTGCAAGAAGTACCGTGCTATCTAATCTTACACGTACCGTCCCTCGGCTCCGTGCTGGCTTCACCATCGATCCTTCGGTTCTGATAGCTAGCTCTGCTGGCTTCAATTCACCCTATCGCGCTGCCGTGTTGGAGAGCTGTGTGTGTGGGCGCGCGCTATACATTATCAATAATTGTCATGGCGTCGCCCGCATGTACAGCTAGTTTATTGCTAGTGCTTACTCCATTTTTCAAATTAAGACGTGGTTTTGGATAAAGTCTTCTCCAATGGCTAACTTTTAGCTAGCTCATAGAATACTTTCTTATATTTTAATAGAAGACGGAAGAGCTATCTCTTGATCAAGGGATAGTCTCGTACACGTACTTCGAGATTATGTGAGAATGATGTGTGGGGTCATTCATATTATGAGCTATGGGTCTGTTTGGTTCATGGACTTATTCTAGCCTGGCTAGAATCTGGAGACATGCTAGTCTCATACAACTAGGTTATGTTTGGTTGCATGATCAATCTAAGCCTGGCTAACTCAAGATTATATTTGGTTGTCTGTATAGCTTATATGATAACCTTGCACACGCCATAGGTGAAGTTACCCAAAATTATCGTGGCTTGTTTCTCTTTTTTTTTCTCTTGCTCGGCTCCAACACCACCCACACCTAGCTGCTCCGCCGCCCTGCTCTGCCGCCGCCGCCACTCCCTGGCGCCCCGCTGAAGTTTCTTTCCACCTGCGGTGGCCTGAAGCAAAGCTGTAGTCCGACGTCGCCACGCTTCACCTCATCTTCTACAAGAAGCAAACCAGCAGCATTCGCAGCTCATCTTCTTCGTTCTCCCTGATAGATTTTCTTTGCCGATTTAATTTGCTTGCTTCAGTGGCTTGTTGCTTGACGTTTGCGCTGCTGGCTGCTTTGGTGAAGGGAGAAGAAGAGAACAGAGGGGATCTGAGACAGCGCCGGTGCTACTGCTCTGCTCTTTGGTGTAAGGGAGAAATCGATCGAGGATAAGATGAGCGCAGCCACGGCCAGTACCTCCCCCACAATGAGAACGAACTCCCTGGACATGGTCTTCTTCAACATGCTATGGGAGGTGTTCGGCGGCGACTGCTGCCTACCCGCTCCTGGACTCGTCACGCCCATAGGAGGACTTGCAGCGGTGGAGGTTTGACAGCATGGCGGCGCCGGAGCCTAAGGGCCCCCACCGACAGCGGCGGGAAGCATGGAAAGGCCTAGAGAGGAGCGGCGATTGGTGGAGGTGAACTTGCGGCCTGGCCAGGTGCTCGCGAAGGCAAGGGCCATGTCGGTGCCGATGAGGTTCGCCGCCATCAGCGAGGTCGGGGAGGTGAGCTGATTTCTTTTCTCTTCACCCCGATAGGCCCCATTACTTGGCCAAGGCTGGCTCTGGTAGTACATGTCCTCATCTCGTTTTAGCGGAGCCTGGCTAAGGGGGTCAAGTTGCACAAGTGAAGCCTGGCTAGGGACACTATACAGGCAACCAAACATGTGTTGGGTGGTTTATGGGGGCCTGGCTAGGCCTTATATAGGCGACGGGGCCTGACCGCAGCCTAGCCCGGCCTCCCCGACGGCCCGGAGCCGCTCCGCCTTCCTCCGCCCACGGGCCGGCGTGGAGCTGCTGTGGCGGATCTTGGCCGAGGCGCAGCGGCGGGAGCGGCAACAGTGGCTCCTCCTCGCGGACGGTGTTGCCTTTTCTCACCGGCGGCGCTGGTCGGCCTAGCAGCAGCGGACAGGCGCCGTGGGTGGCCTCCATGCAGGGCGGCGGTGCGGTTGGGCGGAGGCGCCGCGCTGCTCCTCTCTCTCCTCCCTCCCTCCCTCCCCTCCCACCCACACGCCCTCTCCTGCTCCCCCCACATCCTCCCCCGCCGCTGCCCCGCCTCCTCCCCCGCTTCCCCCACCGCCACCCCTCCCCGCATCCCCCATCACCACCCCACCCTCCCCTCCCCCGCCGCCTCCCCTCCCCGCGCCGCCCGCCGCCTCCCTACCCTCCTCCTGCAGTCTCCCCTCCATGCCCTTCCTCCTCCTCCCTCTTCCTCACGGCGGCGGCCGCGGCCAGCGCTACGGGCGGCACGCTCCCCACGACCGGCGGGCTACGCGGTGACGGGGCCCGGCCGCAACCTAGCTCGGCCTCCCGGACGGCCCGGAGCCGCTACGCCACCTCTGCCCGCGGGCCGGCGTGGGGCTGCTGCGGCGGATCTTGGCCGGGGCATGGCGGCGGGAGCGGTGACGGCGGCTCCTCCTCGCGGGCGGTGTTGGCTTCAATCGCCAGCGGCGCTGGTCAGCCTAGCAGCGGCGGACGGGCACCGTGGGTGGCCTCCATGCGGGGCGGCAGCGCGAGGGATGGCGGGGGCGTTTGGGCGGAGGTGCCGCGCCCCTCCTCCCCGCGCAGTCGTCGTCGAGGCAGTCGAAGTCGTCGCCGAGCTCGAGCAGCACCGCGACCTCGCCGAGCAGGGAGCACGACGAGGCCACGGCGTCGACGGTGGCCGGTGGGCCATCTCGAGCGTGGGGGAGCCGGAGCCAGAGCGCCGCAACCTCGGCGAGCGGCGGACAGTGGTGCAGCGGCGGCCGGAGCGGCTAGCAGTAGCGCAGGCAAGGCAAGAGCGGCTAGCGGTAGCGCAGGCAAGGCAGGAGCGGCTAGCGGTAGCGCAGGCGAGGTGGGAGCGGCTAGGCGCCAACGCAGGCAAGGCAGGAGCGGCTAGCGGTGGACGGTGGCAGCGTTGCGGACACACGCTACGTCCGCTCGATTTGGGGGACGCGGCGCGGTTCACTTCGGTTGCGTTTGGGTTAGCGTTCCCCGGTGCAGTGCATCGGTACGCTATCGCATACTGGAGAACGGGTTACCGTTACCCGGTGCGGATAGCCTTATCGATACCGAATAAACGTAAACACTCTATCTTTATCTCACTGATCACTTTATCTTGTCATATTGGGTTGTTGAGACTTGTGACGATGGCCCTTTCCACGTTTATGTTATTAGCAAGTACTAGTGGTCTTCATTTTCATGTTACAAATGTATACATATTACCTTTTATATGTATATTAGTGGTCAGTTACGTTATACAAGTCCGATTCCTTACGTTTTTCTAGACGAAATCTATTTTGAGAATGACGTGAGGTTTTAGTGTTAATATTACTGGCCCAATGCCTACCGGTAACAAATTGAGCTCCTTTTTATCTGTTTGGTTTTGTTAAAGTTATTTGATTCTTGGCACGGCAGAAATTCTTCAACTGACACAGGATATTTTTGTAATCGTTTACCAAGTTGGAGTTTTGTTTTGTGTACAAGTGTGTATGTCCATGCTCAGTTTATCTAGCCTAATTAGATTCAATGCAATAACTCATGTGTAAATTCCTCAATTCTACCCTTTATATATGATTAGGTGTTTTGAAGTCCCTAATACCAGTACACGATTAAAAAACAAAATATAGATGTACTTGTTCTGCAACAAATCAACAATAGTACGTACCTTTAGCTAATCTTGAGGTATATATTTATATTCTATCACCGCCATCTTGATCAGTGAGAGTATTTCTAGGATTGCGTAACCCTTTGATTTAAAGGTTATTTCAGTGCTTGGAATCCATCTGCTTGACTTCATGCAGTACGCATGCCTCTTCCATTCGAGAGTAGTATTATTATGGGTATTGCGCACGAAGCCACGTTCAGGGTGGTGCACCGGCACCAGGCCAGAGAATTTTTTTTATAACAAAATAGCTTGTTTAACCATAAAATCTGTTGAAATTAGGCATGTTTCTACTGGCCTGTAAGTGTTGTGCACCACCACGAATTTTACGGTAGCTTTGCCACTGCCGCAAGCAACCGATGGCGGCACTTCATCCCTATCCCAAGTCCCAACCTCCGTCACTCTTGCTACCCTCCTCTGACAGGTGTTGAAGACATGGAGGAGCGTCTGGTGATGGAGCAAGCAAGGGCAGATCGAGGAGGGTGAGAAGATATATGAGAGTGCAGGCGAGGAGAGTGAGGATTGGTGGTTTTGGGTTTCGATTTATGTGTATTTGTGCTTCATATATGTTGATTTGTGTTTCATCCATATGAGTTGTGCTTCACGGGCTGAATCTACCGGTGAATTGGATTTTCTTATGCGTTAACTAGTAGCTTGGTTAGTTCGGTCATGATAGAGACCAAACCGAACTATCCGAGACCTAATTTGCTTGGCCTTGATAATTACTATCGTACCTCCGTTCTAAATTATAGGTCATTTGACCTTTTTATCATAAGTTCGTTTGCTCGTCTTATTCAAAATATTTATGTAAATATAGTCAAATTTAAGTCATTTTCTAAGAATATTTATTAATAAAGCAAGTCACTATAAAAAATATGATAATTTGCACAAAATTTTAAATAAGACAAGCGGTCAAACTTCTGGTAAAAAAGTCAAATGACCAATAATTTGGAACGGAGTTCCTACTCCCTCCGTTCCAACTTATAGTTTGTTTAACTTTTCTTTTACTCTAAATTTGACCGTTCGTCTTATTTAAAATTTTGTGTAAATTATCATATTTTTTGTGGTGACTTATTTTATTAATAAAAAGTCTGTAAAATGCCTTAAATTTTACTATATTTTTATAATTTTTAAATAAGACGGTCGGTCAAACTTATAGCAAAAAAGTCAAACAACCGACGTTTTGGAACAAAGGTAGTATTAAGTAACCAAAATTTTAGAATACCCACAGATCGAATCGAACTGATCTGTTTGAAATGAACAAATGTCCCATGCATGGTTAGAGAGATGTTAACTGATCACTCCAATTTATTGTTGTTGAATGGATCTTGAGCCCTACGTAAACAAATTCAACTGTTAGCCATTTTCTTTTCGCGCCCGTCAAGTTCGTGCCGGTGCCCTGCCAAGCCATGTGCTCGAAGCCCACGCCAAATTGGTCGGCTACGTGGTGGATATATTAGTGTATATATCATTAAAATTGCTGCCAAAGGTTGTCTGTATGGTCAACATGTTCGGCAGGAACCGCTGCGGTTGAACTTGTATATGTGGATCATATCTCCTCGAGATCTGGACGCAGCGTGGGAGGATCACACAACCAGTGAGGCGTCACCGATACTTAGTTAACCTCATGCGATAAGATTAGAGTCCAAGCTGTGTGACCTGCTGTGTGTAATAATAATAATGAATAAACAATATTGTCTAATTAATTCTTATAATACCCTCTCTTTTTTTGAGGTAGCTCTATAAATTCCCTTGTGTGCTACCATACATACGGCCGTGCATACAGTGATTACTTGACTGCTTCGTGCTGTGCTACGCTAGCTGCTGCAGAGGAAATGGTACGCGATCGAATTAATTCCTCTTTCACTTCTGTACGTAACCATGCATAGAACTGCTTCTGATCCCTAATTAATCAAGATACGCGCGCTTATTACATTACATGGTAGGCTTCGAACTTCACGCAGGCCCGCGGCGTCGTCAAGATCGGGCCATGGGGCGGCGAGGGAGGCCGCAACTGGGACATCCCGGCGGCGACGCCGCAGCGCCTGGAGAGCATCACCGTCTGCAGCAGCCCCGGCGTCATCGACGCCATCTCCCTAAGCTACTGGGACGAGCAGGGCGTCAGGCACAACCTCGGCCCGTGGGGCGGGAACGACGGCGATCCCTACGTCGTGAGTAACATATATATTTACTGACGAACCTCTGTGTCGTCTGAACCAATTAATATATATCATATCGATCGCAGATTCACATTGAGCCGTCGGAGTTTCTGAAGGAGGTGTCGGGGACATTCGCCTACACCGGCCTGCAGCCAAGGGACGCCGTGACGTCGCTCACCTTCGTCACCAACCTCAGAAAACACGGGCCTTTCGGGGACGCCATTCAGCGTCCCGGTGCAGAACGGCGGCAGCATCGTCGCTCTGTTTGGGCGTGGCTGGGATTACATCGACGCCATTGGGGTCTACGTCCGTGCCTGAGAAATAATATTTGCTTTCATTCTCTCGGTCAGGCAGGCATTAGCTGAAGCGAGCAAGTACTGAAAATAAGATTACTGGATGCATTGACGTGGACGTCGATCTGTTTGGACCGTTGGTTCGTCGTTGTTGTTGTTGAGGTTTCCTTATGTTAAATCCTGTAATAAATTCAATAAAATACGATACTAGTGCTGAGTCGAGGATTTGAATTCTGGTGGATACGTTTCACCATAAGAAATCTTACCAACTATAGATGGCCAACGGGCCGGCACGGCACGGGCCCAGCGAGGCACGGCCCATCTAGGCACGGCCCAGCTAGGCACGCCACGCATTCGTGCGAGGCCAGGCCGGCACGTGGGCCAGGCACGGTCCATCAGCCTGTTAACCGTGCCGGCCCGGCCCAATAGCCCAATAAATCTATGCCAGCCCAATGTATTTAAGTCTATTAATTGTGTTGGATCATAGTTTATATATAGAAGTTAATGGGCCAATCGATCGGCTTGTTAACCGTGCCGAGCCGGGCTGGCACTGCGTGCCTGAGAAGCGGCCCAGGCACGGCCCAAGGCACGGGCCGGGCCGGCACGGCCCCGATGGTCATCGGGCCGGGCCGTGCTTGGACCGGGCCAAATTCCTGGGCCGCGTGCTGGCCCATGGGCCATGGCCAACTATATTACCAACTGATCTATAATCTATAGTCAGTTCACAGTTTGATATGTCTTTTGGGTTGTGAATTGAAGATGGTATGTAATTATTGGGGGTGCGCCGTTTTGGGGAAAAATGTTAGAGATGGGAAGCTAGGTTAGGTAAGAAGAATTCGAGTTCGATCTTTTGATCGACATGGTTAAGAGTTAACACAAAGCAAAGGGCAAAGATTTTCATAGACTTATTAAGCTAGACCAACTAATGAGCTAAGTTTAGTATTCGCACACTTTAGACCATCCTGTTTCTTGGATGAAAAAATTAAACAGAAAATGTTTCTTATACAAAATGGAAGGTTTTATTACGCCAACCATTTTTGTATCACTGATCCTTGTACGTGAGTAACATTATCACTGATCCCAGTACGTGAGCAACATTTAGGACCTTTTAGTCCTACACTTTTAGTCTCATTTAGTCCCTAAAAATTCAAATAGATGAACTAAAAGTGAGACTAAATGGTTTAGTCCATTAGTCCTTTGGGATAGGTAAACGGGACTAAAGTCATTCTTTATCTATAGTGTTTAGTATTTTTAGAGTGCTTTTAGTCTCTTTTAGTCCCTTCATCTAAATATGATACAGACTAAACTTTAGTCATTGACTACACTTTAGTCGTGAGCGCCTTATCCATCGTGCTTCTTAAGATAGTCAGTAGTAATAGCTAGAACATTTATCCATCTAGCTATCCGACCGGTCCACACCATCTTTGGCCCAACTGATACTAGCGTGTACGAAGGCTCATGAGTCATGATGGGCCATATTTGTACTAGGCTGGGGCGTCCGTCCATACAAATTAACGATGATGACCGGCCTGATCGAGCCACGCTTCAATTCAATCTGTGGGAGCGCAAGAATTTGACGCGATGGTCTGCTACTAACCTCGATCTCAACCTGTGATCTTAGTCGACCCCGGCCGGCCCCTTCGTTCACGTACATACTCTGGTGTCATGGTCTGTGTGTGCAGAGCTCGGTGGCGAAGCTGGGGACTTGGGGCGGGGATGGCGGGAGCGCCTACGACATCACCGTGGCGCCGCAGCGGCTGGAGAGCATCACCATCCGGAGCGGCAAGGTCATCGACTCCATCTCCTTCTCCTACAGGGACCGTGACAAGCAGCTCCACACGGCCGGGCCCTGTGGCGGCAAAGGAGGAGTGGACGACAACACGGTGAGCAATACACCTAGCTGCCAATGAGTAGCAGTACATATATACAGTACTTGTGATGATATTTCCAGAATTCTTGTGTCTTTTGGTATATATATATATATATAAATATATATATATGTACAGATCACGCTCGGGCCCTCGGAGTATGTAACGGAAGTAGCCTGGTCCGTGGGCTCATTCGAGGGTGAGAAGCTGGATTCCTGCATCACCTCTCTCAAGTTGGTGACGAACCAGGAGCGCACCTACGGGCCTTTCGGGCACGGGCTGGGGACGCACCACAGCATGCCGGTGCTCAACAACGGCAGCGTCGTCGGCATGTTCGCACGCGCCGGAGCTTACCTGGAGGCCGTCGGCTTCTATGTCCTCCCGTTCTAGATTGTATTGTAAATCAGGGGAATAATAGGGATTGCCGGGCGCTTCACTGATGCATGAGCCAGGGTCAGATCCGCTGTTGCATATATACTATATAAGTCGGGTACCTTACCTTCCATGGGCAACTTTGAACAGAATGGTTGTTGTTCTTTCGATCAGTCAAACAAGGGCTCTTCTCAAAATGCCTGCAAAACTATTGAGGAGGGTGTCCTCAGGCTCCTCTGCAATCTGCAGAATTGTTGTATTTATTATCTCGTTGTTGTGTCTAGTATGTAATCTAAGAAAATGCCAAATTGAGCAGGGTCTTCAACTTCTACTAATCTACTCTGTTGCGGACCGATCCTCCTCATGATTCAACATTACTATGCTATTATTATGCATTTTTAGTGTCAACAACGCCCTATCTCCCACCAACGACATATATACTCATCCCCGTGCACTGTTCTACATAATTTAAACCATCCATATACCACCGCAGAGGGATAAATCTTATGTCCTGCTTGTTTTTATTTGAGCGGGGTGCTTGTTTTTCCATAATTAGACAATGTGTTATGAGTGGACGCTTGTGTTTTCAATAATCAGAATATGGTGGTACATCTCTGGTAGTCCATGCACCAACCAAGGACGCACACAGCTATTTATCCTTTAAAAATATGTGCACCAAGATTTGAACGCTAATGCTGGAATTATATGCACGCATAATTATTAGCTCCACTACAAGATCAAAGGTGCTTCCACGAACAATTGTTCTACACATCTAGGGATCGGAGAATAAGTTGTGTAAATTTGGATGGTACAGTTGGGAAGTCTTGCGCAGGAAGTGCCAAGTAGGTTGGGAAAGCGGCTCACCTTTTTCTTACGTACAGTATATATAACTTGCAGATCACAATGGAAAATTATTTGCCAAGAACCTCCGGCTGACAAGGACCGAGAGGATATCTGCGAGTGCGTGATTGTGGAAGTGATCATTACGTGCTGAGTGTAACAATTGGAAGTTATTATGGTAGTATATCTCCCGGCAAAAAGGAAGTTTAATACTCATACCCTTTCACCATAAATGCATGCATGCACTTAGTAATAGTGATATACATGTAATAAAAGAAATTTTGACTTGCGTATATTTGCCGGTGTCGGCTGAAACTCATCCACAAGCATAAACAATTTAGCTCCTTTTAGTCGTACTACTTTGGCATTTTAGTCCTAAATTTAGCAACATTTTGTTTTAGCACTTGTGACCAAACACCCTATGACAAAAATTATTGTTGCCACATAAACCCTTTGCGGTGCTTTAATTTAGCTACTGTTCGTCCTAGACACTCATTACAGCTATAGAAATCCAAATGGGCCGGGCACGATGGACTACCCGAGGCACGGCCCAAAAAAGCCCGGCCCTAGGCACGATGGATGAGGCCACGGGCTGGCCCAGCCCGAATGGGCTATAGTGCCTGGGCCGTCACCACAGCCCATAGTGTCGGCCCGAGGCCCGGCAAAAAAATGGGCTGGTCCGATTGCGGTCTGAGGCCTCCAAAAGGCCCAGCAGCAGCCCACCTCTGCCTCCCCGCTCCCTGTCCCCGTCCCTACCATTGGATCTAGGTCATCCGACCGTTGGATCAGACCTCTGCAAGTGAGTCCACCCTCAGAGCTGTCGCGCGCCCGACCCTCCACGGCGTGTCGCCGCTCCCTCCCTCCTCGGCGGCGTCAGGTGAGCGCCGGCCTTCGCCGCGGGCGTGAGGCCGCGCTGGACTTCGCTCGTCGCCATGGGAGGCCGTGGCTGCACCGCCCTTTCGCGTGGTGACGTGGGGGAAGGGGGGCGTGCCGCCCACCGCCGCAGGGAGCCACGCTCGTCCTCGCCGCGGCCGCGCCGGCATCCGTCGTGGCCGCTGCCGCGGGGGAGGCCGTGCCGTCCTTCGCTCGCCGCCGTGGGATACAGCGGCTGCGCCACCCTTCGCGCGCCGCCTGCCGCCGAGGGGGCCACGTCGCTCTCGCGCCTGTGCCGGCCGCGCTGGCGTCCGCCGTGGCCGTTGCGGCGGCCCCTGCACCAACCGTGCACCACCGTGGGCTTGCACAAGCACGCTGGGCCGGCCTTGGCTTGATGGCCTTGGCCAGTCATGCCGGCCCGGCACGAAAAACAGGCCGTCGTGTCGAGCTTGGGCCGGCAGATCGGCACGACAGCCCGATCTGGCCCGGCATGAAAATATATAGGGCCTGCATAGTGCCGAGCCGCATCGGGCTAGCGCCGGTTAGGGCCGGGCCGCTCATTTGGGATTCTATATTTACAGCTACCACCGTATTGACCTTTTGTAGTCTAGCTACAAGGTCGAAATCGCCACTAAATTTTCTGTTGAATATTGAAGAGCCACACGTAAGAGCAGCTGGAGTTTAGAGGAGGACGTGGAGGGCACACATCCACACGTACCAACTACTCCCCTGCTCCATCAACCATATACTACTAGACCAGAGGCGCGACCCTATCGATCGAGGCCAGCAATTTCATTCGGTGCATTCTGTACGTGCTTGCGGTCGATTCGATCGCCGCCCGAACGAAATGGTATACTCTGAGCTCCATGCATGCCGTCCTGTGGTTCACTCCGATCATCTCGATCTCTCTGCGGTTGTACGTGTGCAGGCCGGCGGCTCGGTGGTAAAGCTCGGGACGTGGGGCGGCGACGGCGGGAAAGCCTTCGACATCACGGTGGCGCCGCGGCGGCTGGAGACCATCACCGTGCGCTGGGGCAAGGTCATCGACTGGATCTCCTTCTCCTACCGCGACGGCGACGGCAACCTGCACACCGCCGGGCCATGGGGCGGCAACGGCAAAGGCGAGGGCACGGAGACGGTGAGTTGTTTCATATATAGTAATTCCTTTCTTTGCAACAATTATTCGATCTAGTAGCTTGTTTCTCGATTTGTTTCTCAAAGAAAATATATATATATATATATATATATATATATATATATATATTATAATTTGCATCTGCTGCGCAGATCACTTTGGGCTCTTCCGAGTATGTGACGGAAGTCGGCTGGTCAGTGGGCCCATTCACGTTGAAGAACGTGGAGCGTTGCATCACCTCGATCAAGTTGGTGACCAACGTCGGCACCTACGGGCCTTTCGGGCACGCGGTGGACAGCACGCACCACAGCTTGCCCGTGCTCAACAATGGCAGCGTCGTCGGTATGTTCGCCCGCGCCGGAGATTTCCTCGACGCCATCGGCTTCTACGTTCTCGCGCTCTAAATCGATCACACACCCAGCCGAGCAATATAATGCATCCGGACTTGCCAAGCTTGATCATATATAGATCGATGTGTGTCACACTTGATCGGATCCACTACATCCAGCATAATTTTCTGTAAGAAAAACAGTACGTATGTACTTTTTGGACGCGCGGATGTTCTGTTCTTTTTTTTGTGATATAATATCTGGAGTGCTCTTCTTGTTGGTTAAAATTAGAAAAGAAACTATATATATTCCGATTATGCAACTCAAACCAACAAACACAATCAGAGAGAACATATACAAAAGCAAAATTTCGAGACTACAAGGGGTTGAATTGGAGTCCTGAATAAAAACATGGCCTGTATCCTGATTCAAACTCAAAGCAAGAAACAAACACAGCCAGTGAAAATGCGAACAACGCTAAAAGTCTAAACATAAAGACAACGTAACCAACACAATTTTTTTTATTTTTTTTAGAAACACAGTACAGACGCAGACGCTCACAAACATACACGTACACTCACTCCTATGAATACACGCACGTAACCCTACCCCTATAAGCACCTCCGAGAGACTGGGCCGGCAGATCTCAAGATTGACGAAGTCACCGTAGACGCATCGCTGTCGACATGAACGTCGCCTACCACTGAAAGAATATGGCCGGTTAAATTCTGGAGTAAATCCAGAAAATACGACACGTTGATGACTCGAACCCTGATGGGAAGGTTCCACCACAAAGAACCTTACCGACTGATCTATAATCAATTCACCAACCAACACAAGTTCTACTCGCCGGATGCTTCACAATTAACTCCGACGTTCATTATCCGGCAGGGATTGAGCTAGGCGTCTTTGTCGGGGTCAGCTGACCCCGACGAGTTTTTGCATTCTCAACAGAAAACTACTGTTTCATCTTTGTTTCACAATCACAATGGTGATGACCCTGGCCTCAAGTGTGTTGACCCCGATGCCATTCTAAGCTGGCTTTGCCCCTAAACCGTGTATTCAGTTTCTCTAGCAGCAGGTCTTACAAAATGATGTGATGAGCAACAGAGTAATGACCACTCAACACTTGAAGCAAAAGAGCTCGATTGACAGAAGGTTTGGTGACACACTCAAATAATCTGATGTGAGCAATTTTTCATCACTTCTGCGCTCTACCACATATGAATATGTCGTGACAGGATTGAACCACGAGCGTAAAAAACAAGCAAACACACACCAGATGATCTAACGAAAAACACTAAATACAGAAAAACATTACTGTAACATCCCACCCTCCAAAGCCACACCGTACAACCCTTCCCAGGGGCATGCTACACCCTACTTACACTTTCATCACCGCTTTGTGTAAAAGGGTTAACCCGAATATTCTAGGCTAAAACAGGCTTACAAGTTGGCTCCACCCTTGTTAAATAAACAAGGTGATACTAAAAATGTGCGTCCCATACTTATGGGCCACTATTAGGCTATCCAAATTAGGCTGGGTGCCACAAGTATATAGGTATAAATGATTTTTGTCCTTAGCACCGAAAGGTCCGACTAGAAATAGTTGTAATCCGAATAGGACTTTAGGAATAATGTCTGAACAAGGTATATTGAAATGTATGAATGTACTTGCAGATTTCTGTGTATATACTTTAAAGATCAGTTTACGATACATGTAGTTCAATGCAAATTAATTCTAATGATTGGACAAAATACTTTTAAATTTTAAAAAATATATTATTACTTAACATTCTATAAATTATTTTCATGAACATATGCACCAATTAAATGTTATATAACTTTTTGTAAAAGACTATAAAATTGGATATTGATCACCTTTAATCTTACATGAGAGGAGGTTGTTGACTTAGAACATGTCCTCTCAAATGAACACCAAATGAAGCAAACCATTACCTAAATTTTATTTTCTTGATGAATTTTTTTGGTATCTTATAGAAATGCATTTTGGTCCTCAGCCAAATTTCATATTTTCTAAGGAAATTCGGGTACTATTAATTTTTTTGTAATCATAAAATGACTTAGAAAACTATAACACAAAGTATAGAAACAATTGGTTCTTTCCTTCCAAATTTGCATTTGGTATTGAAATGCATGAATGTACTTGCATATACATTGTTGTAATTTAAAGATCATTTTCATTCACAATACATGTAGTTCAAATTTAAAGTAATTCCAATAAATAGGTAAAATACATTTAAATTCTCAAAAATGTATATTAATGCATAAAAATATAATTGAATTTTTTTCTTGAACAATCATGCATAAAAATATAATTTAAATTTTTTCTGTAGTGGCAGAGAACTCCAAAACACCCCTATAGTCATTTGCATCCACATCAGGATGGCTAACACAACTTTATTCTCAACACCCGGCAAGCATTTTCACATAAGTTTGACTCAGCTCACTCCTTGGACATGCATGGACTCCATCCACTATATGTACTATATAGGTATGGACATACACATGTATACAATACAGTTCTTACATGCACATCTCCCCGAGAAACCTATAATGATCCATCTCCACCTTCTTTTTTGATGCCGCATGATCCATGTATCGCATATATCAGACATACCATACCGCCACCAACAATTTCTATATAAATGTTGTCTTCATCCGACTTCATTTGAAAAAGTTTATAATTTTTTCGTTTAAAAGTTGTGTTAGTTTGTGTTGGCGGGCTACGTAAGCAGCTGCCACCACAGACCCCTCGTATTTATGCTGACGTTAACCGGCAACGTAACTTGATTTGTGCTGGCGGTCACTTACGCCGACCACCAACACAAATGTGAGACTTTTGTATTGGCGGTCGGTAATACCATCCACCAGCACAGTAAAAGAGAGGCTCTGGCAAATTTTCTGCTAGTGAAATAGGTCCCAAAAGTGTTAAGGCTACAAGTGTGGATGGATATCATCACGTCCAGTAATTGCCGTGAGTGCGCGACCAGCTGACCAGCGTTTGCGTGTTGACCGACCAACCTGCATACCTAAGCTATTACCGTAGTGGTCTTTGATAGGCACATTCCATTTTCTAAAGAAAATTATATGACACGTTCAAAAAAGTAGGTTATATATATTAGATGCCGGCCATTTCTATACCAAAAAAGCAGCATAGAAAATGCGGCAAAGCTTCGATGCCACCCGGTCTGAAGTCTCAATGCTCAACTTGCATGTTTGGATCCTGGCAGGGATACCATGCTGTAGTGCTAGTAAACATGGAGTACAACATATCCGCAACGTATAAGCATAGAGACATACATGGGCTGCTCCACCTAACAAAACCTTTATGTTGTCGCATGCCTCAGATATTATGCAACACACGTATAATAAGGGCGATGATTTATTTGGAAATACGGTACTCCGTATATATGATGCCTATGAATAATATGCCAGTCACTGTTCTTCACTTGTAGTGGAGCATAGGCGGTTGCCTTGTAGTGGAGCATAGGCGGTTGCGGAGCTCGACGGCGTCGACGACCTCTTGGAACCGGTTCTCCGGGATCCAGCAGCCTGTCGCTCTCCCACCATCCGCTGCGCCGTCCGTCTTCCCCACAGCGGTGGATGCCGAGACATGAACGTTCACCGCTCCCGCGTAAACGCCGTAGCTTCGCCGGCTGCTATACACAAATGCACAAGCACACCGAAATGTCAAATAATTAATAATGCATATACACAACACCCACGTTAAAACGTACGGTGTTGGAGGTAAACTCATCATCAAGAGCGATAAAAGGTACTAGTAGATGAAGAAAATAAAAAAATGTAGCATATACATAAATGAAATACATACGGCAAGAAAGATTTGCTGGTGCATATACACATAGGCTAATTGAATAACTGATTCAATATAATTACTTGAGGCCGGAGAAGACGCTGCTTATCTTGGACATTGTCACAGTACGCTATCGGCCAGGAGCTAGCTAGCAAGAAAAATCTGCAGCTAGATTTTTCCGTTTGCTTGGGTTGTGAGAGCCATGGTGGGTGTTGAAGGCGTGCATTTTATAATCGCCCAAGCGGAAGATGGAATATAGGGAGAGGTCGAATCTTGCTAAAGCTTTGTTGGACAGGGGGAATTTAGTTATTCTTGGCCTAATTTCTGGATCGGTACCGTTATGCCCAACACACATATGCTCATCATTTGACCGCGGTGGCAACATTTCTTAGTACTTTCTAGCACAAAAACGTGAACCTCGATTGAGCACTCGTGCCTTTCGGTTTAGCTGGTAAACCTCAAAGTAATATACTATAAGGTACGAGAATAATCTGAAAAGCAAACGGTGCGGAATGCGGATATTTTTTTGTGCTGTGAGGACACGTATTGATTCCTGCACATATTAAATTAAAGTGCTTCATGTGGTATAATGATAGCCTATTAAATTCATACGGAAATCCTATATTTCAAGAGGAACCACATTCACACATGGCCAAAAGTAGTACTACCTCTGTTCCAAATTATTATTCGTTGTTGACTTTTTTCCGTGATCTTTGACCATTCGTCTTATTCAAAAAATCTGCCCAAATATACAAACCAATAAGTTATACTTGAAGTATATACAATGATAAAGCAAATCACATACAAAATAAATGATAGTGGTGAAAAATTTTGAATAAAATGAAAAGTCAACAACGAATAGTAATTTGGAACGGATGTAGTAGCATACTATGCATTTGGACAATATAACATATGTTTGGGGCACTACCTGGTTCTATGCACAACTGGACCAAGCCTAACCTGCATTGCCGCACTCGCGCAAGATATCACGTACGATGAATGATGCTCCCAGCTCGAATATGTGAAAGGGAACGTGATGCCTCTCCGATTTTGCTTTCTTTCGCATCTAGAAAAATGTGTGGAGTCATTTTTGTGCCGTGGTGGTCTTTCCGTGTTGTCTGTTCCGGCCGGTCGATTCGTTTTTGTGTTAGCAGCAGCTCCCGCCTGATCAAATAGGCTAATCACGGCATGAAGCTTCAGTCATCAGCTTCAGGCAGGTAAGCAGACCAGACGCAGAATTCGTATCATATATGTTTTTTTTTAATAATGAAAATATATTATCCGGTCTTGACCAAAACGGCTACAGCTAAAAAACAAACATGAAAATTGCATCCCTACGCGAAGTTGGACACCGACCACCATTGAAGATTGGATGTTTCTTCTAAGGCAACAGCACAACATCCGACCGTTACGCCATCTAATGCCACATCCGCCTTGAGCTAACTACTGAACTGGGTGTCCACACGGGAGGACTGCCCGGCCTTGACGAACAAGAACTTCGACGACGCGCCTGCACTACCGCCGCCGGCCTGGAGAACCAGGCTAGGTTTTCACCCAGTTATTGAGCACCCGCAGGCGCAGCAGGAGACGGATTGACCAACGACTTCAGCAGCGCCTTCAACAAGGTTTGTGTCACAGACACATCCACCACTGCGGCACGGCTAAACATGCCAGGCAAGGATTTCACCCAAATCGCCGCTATCACCATCATCATTGTGCCCGGCCAAAAAGGTCGTCTTCACCGGAAGGATACCAACAGATTCGCTCAGGACGTCGCCACCGCAAGAAGAGACGCACACCGGCCGCCGTCGATAAAACACCGCCACCGGAGCAAGGTTCCTCCGATAAAGGGACATCACCAACTCGGGGAAGGCGGCGGCGCGGCTGCTAGCGAAGTCCGCCAAGTTGCCCGCACGGGAGCAAAGCGGAGCGACGGAGGCATTGGATTTGCTACACCTCCGTAGCCTCCATGCCGCCAGAGACGGCAAGAGCCGAAGGAAGACCTACCGGAGGCGGCTCAGATCTGCCGCGGGCCACGCCGCTGCCGTCGAGGCATCTGCCCCGCCGGACGCCGCGCCGGTGAGGGGGAGGGGGCCGGCCGTCGCCGCACGCCGCAGCCGCCCGCCCGCCTGAGCCCGACCCCGGTTGCCACCACAAGGCCGCGCACCCGGCCGCCGCCGGTCGGCCCGCCGTCATCAGCCACACCCCGTCGTCGTACGCGTCCTCCTCTGCAGCGCCGTCCGTCGCCCCCTCACCACGAGCGTCACCGTGATCCAGATCCACGCGGGACCGCGCGACGCGCCGGAGAAGCTCCCCGCCGTCACCATCCCGGAGACCACCAGGCTTCCAGTGATGCCCTCCGACAGCGGCGAGAATGATTGGAGTAGATGGAGGGAGGCGGCGGCGGCGGCTTGGGTCTGCCGCCCGAGAGGAGGCGACACGGGGGCTCCGCGATTAGCGGATCCAGAGAGAGCATTAGCAGCCAGTGCTATATGAATTATTATTTGGTATCATATATGTGGACTGTAAGTGTCATGCCACATGCTTACAGTGATAATTAACTTGAGTGATCTTGCACATAGATGGTTTGATTTGGTTAAATACGTGTGGTCTGTAGCTTGTTCCGTGTACTATTAGATTAACGGAAAGTTTTAAATTACTCTCATCGAGTATATATTTCCATTATCCAGATAACCATATTAAACAATTTTTTATTTAAGTTACTCCAACAACTATTCCAATTGGTCCAGTTTAACCCTTATAGGATTTACAAGATATATTCCTAAACTACAACAACTTAATCTCCAAGCCGATCACATCTAATCTATGGAAATATACATCGGGACTGATTGGTTCGCTGCATAAGGGTCTATGCAGGCTTATATAGTACAGGACATGTTTGATTGGTTGCCTGGATAGGCTCTTAGCTAGGCTTATGGTATCCAAAAGAAGTGGTCCAGCCTGCATTGCTGGGAACATGATTCATTTGCGTTCCCAGCTTGTGCAGCCTGCACACGGCTCTATTGGGCCACTGATTGATTCATCTCACCTCTTGTTATTCCTCACCGCTCCAGCGCCCGTTGCACCGCCGATCCTGACCGCCATTTTTCTCCGGCCAACAACATGGGGACGGCGTCCATGGCCGCAATGGCGGAGGAGCGCGGGCATGATCTCTGCGGCCCCGCTCTTCTCCTCCAAGACCTCCATCCTGCCGGGCACGCACGCCTCTTCCCCGTTGCGTGACCCCGGCGGACTCTGGCGCGTCCCAGAGCGAGGGTCGGGTGAAAGTCATCGCCGCCGGTAACGAAGGCGGAGGAGGAAGGAGGGCGAGGACTTGAGCGGCCTGGCGCACTCCGCCTGCCCCCGTGCCGGCCTGCCGTTCCATCAGGCCTCCGCGAGGAAGAGGTGGAACGGGAACGCCGCAGCGGCGACGGCGGGTGGCGCTGAGGACAGCACGGCAGAGGCCGGCGTTGGCAGCATCGCGGGGCCGCCGAGGAGTGGGGGTGGCGCAGCGGGGGCCGACGCGGGCGGCGCCGCCGAGGAGCTCGTGGGCACCAAGGCGGGGGCCTGCTCCGCGGAGCACGAGGACGGCGCGGCGGAGGCCAACATTGGCGGCGCCGTGGAGGAGCTCAGCCGCCGAGGGAGGGGCACGGAGGAGCTTGGGGGCGGTGGGGCGGCGCCACGGAGGAGCTTCGGGGCGGAGGAACTTGGGCGCGGCGGCACAGATGAGCTTGGGGACGGAAGAACTTGGGGGAGGGGGGGCGTCGCGGAGGAGCTTGGGGGCGCGTGCGAGGACAAGTGTGTGGAGGGGCTGGGCGTGCGACAGGGGTGGGCCGAGAAGAAGGAAAGTGACGAGATGATAACTTCACCTCCATTTAGTGCAAGGTGACTATATCGCTCAATGCATCGAACCAATCAAGATCTTAGCGGTGCAGGCTATCTCTTGTCACTCCAACCAATCACCACCCCCTTATATTGATTTAACCTAGCTAAGGTTGGCCTGGTTTCATCCTAGCCTGGCTGAAAACTAGTGCAACCAACCAATCACCCCATCATTGGACCAGCACCTACTGGAGTTGTACCTGAAACAGGTGCCCACGGGAAGAAGCTCAAGTTCAACATGCTGGCACGACCGCTGGGAGCTGCCGGACCTGGCACGCATCGGCGAGCGCAAGTAGTATATTACTTCTTCGTGCCGCGCGACCGCAAGTGGTAGGCCGCCGCCGGTGGAGGGCGCCCAAGCCGCACGACGGAGGGCGACGGGGTCGGATCGCGCGCCACCGACCTCAAGTGCCTCATCGTGGGCGGGAGGGCCGCCGGACGGCGCGCCAAGGGAGCTAGCGAGTCCCGGTCGCTAGGCAAAATTGTCGAGCGGAGATGGAGATGCAGGGGCTACCGGTTTTTCCTTTTTTTTTTAACCGAGTCCAAGCAGTTTAGCATAGCTGTTGGAGTTGCTCGTAGCAACCAAGATCTCGTCATTTTGGTTTGTTTGGACTTTGGGCTCCGGAGTACGTGATACTCACTTTCATATAATCTAGGACAGTTCTCAGAGTACTGCAAAACAAAACACTTGGTATTGTAGTGGCTTATACAATACAAACTACTGTTTTCTACTTTTGGACAGATCGTCCTAACCATATGGAAACATCTGCTATAACACTAATATTATCAATAAGGTAAACAATATACAAAAAAAATCTATGACTGACGGTGTGATATCCTGATGGATAGAAGCAACCCGGCTAGGCCACCCTATGGGCTATGGGCCGGCCTGTTAATCAAGACTTGGCGCACAAGTATCTGTTAGTGGGAGCCTGATTCTAAGTAAGTCGGACTGTATTAAGAAATTAGAGATATACCTTGTAAAACAGCTAGATATGTTCCTATACGGCTTCCTTGTAAGCCTGCCCCCCCCCCCCCCCCCTCTGGATATATAAGGGGAGGCAGGAACCCCATACAAGCAATCAATACAAGATACACCACACACAAGACGTGGGGTATTACGCTCTTGACTGCCCGAACTTGTCTAAATCGTCTCTTGTCACCATCGGTTCATGGTTCTCGACGATCTAGTCCTCTCAACCTCTCTCTCGGGTACCCCCTCGAGACCTTGCTGGTATAAAACACCGACAATGACACCACAACACCTAAGGAACTCACGAACTGAGCGTAGTTCAGCTGGTAAGGTTCATTTATGGTGGAACCTGCCTACCAACACTAGTGTTTGTATTTTTTTGAACTTAACTAATGATATTATTTTAGTGATAAGCGTCACTGGTGACTTCGACATACCCATCGATAGCGAGATGACAGTGGTAACTTAATCAATCTCGAGGCTCATCACACATTAGTGACATGTTTCTCGAAAATCCATCACTAATATGGGTCTTAAATGTATGGAAAATTTGGCATTACTTGTGACCGTTACTCTTGGCTATTGCAAAATATAAAAAAGGGTTCATGGTAATCATAGCAAATATTTGTGACACGTTTCTCCCTAACCGTCACTATAATGTGGCTATTGGAAATACAAAAACAAAGGTTTAAAATGTGTTCTAGGAGAATCGAACTTACGACCAGCCCACTAAAAAAACAGAACTACCACAGCACTATCGGTGTGTGTTATCAGTTGAAGTTGGCTATGTCACATATATACCGGACAAGTTCAATTTATACGAATTCAATTTATAAACACATATACCTAACAATCCGTTGTGCCGCCGCCTCCCGGGTCTTAATCTGGTACTCTACTTAATAAATTTTTGAACTTAATATGGAATGCATTTTGATAACTTAGCATTTAGAGTAAGAGAGTTTCATCCCAGTACTTTTACATACTACTACTGCTTGTCATATTGTCACTCTATATGAAAACCTTGCTGTATAACTGTTGACGTGAAATCCGGTCAATACACCGAAAGCACTAGGTCACGCAGTCGTCGGAAATCAACTCGCGATGAAATCCTGCGAAAACAGGTCAGGCTGGTTTCGTCGGGTTCGTCGGAAAACCTAAATTCACCACCTCGGGAGGGACCCTATCAGGGATGGTGCGTCTAGGACTGCTCTGAGATCGCCAGGCCACTCAGAACGTCTTCAGTAGCCGTAGAGACGAAGGAAGAAAGCAAAAAGGAGGTTGGAAAAAGATTTAGGGTTTGGAGATAAAAGGTATACAATATGTTTGATTGATTGTGTGATAAAAAAAACCCTATCAGCCGTGGCCTCTTATATTTATAGGGTGGGGAGGTCTTGTCCAACAAGAAAATCCTTTTACAACTTGGAATCTACCCAATCTCCTTAAATCTTCTCGGATTCCTTGCAAAACCGGCTAGGCCAGATCCATAAGCAGGTCAGGCCCGTTTGTGTCCTGTCAGACCAACTATAAGTAAAACCGGCCAGACCTGTTTTATGTCGCCAGCTCGGCTTATGTCAATTTTGGTCGTTAACAATAACCTTGCTTGGTGACTATCAATCTAATTTCATAGTGGCACAACCAAAGTCTTGGTAACACATCCGGAGTCTGTGCTGCCCAACATCTGAAGATCATCATGAGCTAAACAAACGTGGAATACCTTTGTTTAGTAACAGCACTCCTCTTTTGGAACTATGGCTTGTTTGGCTGTGTTCGGTTCCCAGTTTTGGGCCAATTTTTTTGTATTTTTCTACACTGACAACCGTGCCCCCTCTTACATGACACAATTTCCAACGCGTCCAAAAGTTTTTGGCTAATTTGGGGAACTAGAAGTAGTGCCCTGAATGTTCTGAATTCTGAACCTGTAAGGCTTGTGTGCTAGACTCGTTGCTATTGCTAGCCTGCTAGCGCTAGTGCCCTGAATTGTTCTGAAGTCTTAACCTATGGATGTAAACATATGGATGATTGCTGCTACAGTATAAACCAATATGGGTAGTTTGTACAGCAATGTTTATATTGTGCAACAATTGATTTGATTTTTCAGCTGCAAATGATATCTCTTCCCCTAATATGCAGAACTTTGAAGTGCCAACTGACCCACTGGGTGAAAGCGTGATCCCAGGTCATCAACAAGAAAGGAGAGTTCCATTGTGCTGTGTTAGATTAAACAAGAACGGACGGACCTGATGCCCATGACTGCAAGCCGCGTGACGGTACGTATATTTGCAGTCCAAAAATAAGAAACATATAAATGTGAAGCCAAAATAAGAAACCGAACTCCTACATGATGATCTAAAGCCAGGAACGCGCGATCGAACAGAATAAAATCCCGCGGACGGACCGGCCTATCCGATCCCCTCCCCGCCGCCTCCAGCACGCAGGCAGCTCCGAGCGAGGCATGCAGATCCTCGCTCGCTCGCTCGATCCTTCCTCTCCTTGGACGCTCTCCATCTCCTGCCCCAGCGCCATGTCTCCGCTCTCTCATGACTCGCGCTTCCGCTGCTCTTCAGCAGACCAACTTCAGGTTTCGATTCAAAATCTTAATTACTGATATACTGTAACGTTAAGATTTGGATCCTGTTCTCTTCTGTCTTATTTGGATCCCGCGCCATGATTGACTTCTGTTTTTTTGGTGGTGATAGATTTCACAATAATGGATCTCGCAACATGGCCAGCACCACTGGGATCAAAGGCGATGACGAGAAGAAACATGCGAGGAAGGTAACCCGTGATGATACCTTTCTTCGATGTGGTGAAGGCCCTCCTGGTGGTGAGCTCAGCCGCCTAGTCGAAGATTTTCCGAGTTCGGAAGACGAGGATGAGTTGTGTTGTGACTGCTCTGACGATGACGATGTAGAGTACCCTATGAGTATAATCCCATACAGCACCCACCGTGATGGCTCTATATACAGAAGGGTGGCCGCAGGATGGAAAAGAGACTATTGTATCGCAGACCCTGATGAGAGTAAGTGATCAGCGGCCTTTTTTATTTCTAATATTTTTTCAATTGCCTAGAGAACTACCTAATCTATTTTTCAATTGCTTTAGTTTACCCTGGAACTAATAAAATGAGGTCACTTCATCACTCCCTAATGGCATATTTCTCTTTATAAAAAAAATCATGTTTTATCGATATTTTATCTCAAGATTTTATTGCATAAATAACTCTATTAAAATAATTTTAACCTTTAAATTACTTTTATCCTTTGAACTACTTTTCAATTCACTTTACATCTCACTTCACTAAAAATGCAACTGTGGTTTTCATAAAAGAAGTTTATGAATACAGCATTGTACATTTGACATTTTATGACGTGGTAAAGGCTTCATGGCCACAATTTCAAGGATATCAGTATGTTTTTGTATCAAGGGTTTAAATATTTAAGATCCTCTCAACCTGTGTGCAAATAAGGAAAATTATTAAATATCCTATGACATAGAGCATGGTGTCCGCAAACACCAAACTAAACTTCAATTCCACTAAGACCTGTAGAAAGAGACTAAAAGGGGGCCCGATTGCTAACCCTATTTTTAATTCATTAGGTAATTTGAACAAAAAATAGCTATTTGGTAGTTCCTCCTTTATACAATGTTTTGATACTACCCTCCTTTTTTTAATGGTGAATTTTTTAGGAGCCAAGATTCCTAGCAAAAAAAAAACATATATCTTTGTACCTAGACAAAAAGAAATCCTTCATTTGATCATGGATAGTATTCTTTTACAATATTATTAATGTTCATTAACAATATATCCTGTAATGTTTTTATGAAGCTCGATGCGAGGCAATGATGTTATCCAATCCCAAAGACTGCATGTTCTATGGTGCAGTTGCAACTTGTCGGGATCATAGTCCAAGTTGCATGTTGCAAATTTTTTCTTTAAAGTTGGCTAAAATTCGAGTGGTGGAGTGTGGCCCAGTAGAGCTGTATGGATACGTAGCTGCAAGGGATATTCTGGATCCGCTGCTTAATTATGTCATCAATTTTAACAGGGATGATCCCATCCTCGTGGAGCAGGTACATACCCACACTTACCTGCAATTATTTTACATTATTGTATAGTCATCTCACAATAATGGGCAAACTTTTCAATTTCGTAGAACTGATGACCTAGGTATCTCTCAAGTTGGGATATATTGTGAATGTTGTTCCAATTCGCTATTGATTTACGTAATAGATGTAGGATAATTTTGCACTTTGAGTTCCATTGGCGCGGGATGCAGAGCGAGTTGCTGGCTGATAGACCTGAAGGCCGATGGGGTGCATTTAAGGTTCGAAATGCACCTTGTTGCGTTTTAGGGTTGTCCTTACTAATATGCTTAGATGCAGCAAGTAATAGTTTTGGTTGTGTGCGCCACTAATATATACCAATACAAGTGTTATGTTGGTAATAATTCACTACAAAGTTGACCTAATTATGAAAGTAATAAGTGATTATGACATGCTCTAAACAAGGTGCAATGGAACAGTTTTTGAACTGTTCGATAGAACCAAGCAATAATTCGGTCGGTAGAGCCAGCTGTTGAGAAACTCTCCATCCTAGTGCTTAGTGTGTGGGTATCTCTACAAACCGTTCAGATCATATGTCTTCTATCATCCCCTCCCCTCTCTTCTTTTGCAAACAGACATCTTCTCTTGCTTTGGCTCAATTATTGTATTTTTACTTACTTCACCGCAAAAAATTATGTTCCTTGCAAAAAAAAGGTTTTAACTTGTGCACTTTTGTATGATCTTAACCGTCAACTTTCAATATTCCTTTAGAATAGTATTATTTCAAGTGGAACATTATAAAGGAAGTTTTAATATTTAGACTATCTTTGCTTTTATATGACGAGCTACTAAATACCACCATCTTTGTAGGGTTCCCTCATTGAGCTAACTGGCCCTAAGCGAGGGATCGAGTTGTCTTATGCTACTCTAATTGAATATGACATGAGGATCAAGACAGGAAAGCAAGAAAAAGATGATCTGCAGCTTATTGATGGTGTATCATTTATAGATGAGATAAGCACATCATATAGGAAACCATTCACAAGACGTATCCATGGTGATCGTGGAGCAGTTGACATAACTTTATCATGTGTTAACAATGCAGTTGAGGCGACGGTGGAAGTCGTGGTATCAGAAGTGCAGAGCAATTTCAGTTTATGTGTCAGCTGTTTCATCAGTGGGTTACATCAAGAAATCAGGCTCTTTGATGGCACCATCAGTGAGTCGTGTGGCTTAAGGAGGTCTGTTGTTGCAGTAGTGATGGATACTTGGATGGATTTGAAGCTCAGGGTAGGTTCAGATCCTCAATACGACAGCGATAACGATGCGGAACATTGCTGTACCTTCAAAGCAACCAATCATGGATACACCAGCCAACTAGTAAAAGTCAAGTTTGCCACAATCTTGGTGAAGGTGACTTGGTCGACGTTGTCTTTGTTGCCTTAATCCGTGTACGTGTACATCCTCGATGCATGCAATATTCTTGCCTTGCTATAATACATCATTACAATGCATGCATATTTACTTGGTGATTTTTGGTCTGGACACATTACCAATGTATATATGTGGTTTGTATTTGACGAATGTTTTTTTATCCGCATTCCACTCCCCAGTCTGATGGCGCTTTTGAAGAAGGCCGTCTTGGCAGTGCGATGGGCCGGCGGCTCTGCTAAACCTCTACATATGTGTTGAAGTGTGCAGTTGTGCACTGTATGCCTGGCGGGCGGACTGGACCAAACATGCATCTAATTAACTTTGTTCTTGTGCACACAGTGACGACCTCATGCTCGAACAGTTTCTGATGAACGGTCTCGAGCTCGTCCTGCTGCTCGATCTCTTCGTCAGGTGGGAGTGGATCCACACACGTATAAACACAGCTAGTTCCAAAAAACATTATTATGCATCAAGTGATGTTTTGTTGATTTTGTTTCAAAAAATAAATATTTGGTTGATTCTTCGTTACCATCCATGAGTCAATACAAGGTGAACGTTCGCCAATGCAAATTGCACTCTAATCACACAAATTTGCACAGAATTGAGGCATGTCTCCTCCGATATGTTGCACACCGCTTCCCCAATGCCGCCTGACCACCGCCTCACCTTGGTCTTCCTTGCTGCGCATCCCTTGTGGCCGCCGCCACCCGCGACATGCTGAATTCATGGCGGATCAGTGTGTTTTCTTGCGATGATGCCAAAGTTAGCGCTTTAGTTGAGTGTGGCGCTAAAGTTCTTTGGTGATCCGATCCGATGGATTTACTCATGGATCTCTCTTTAGTTGAGTGTGGCGCTAAAGTTCTTTGGTGATCGAAGTATCCATCACCACAGAATAGGGCCATCAAATAGACGTCTTTCTTTGGGATATTCCACTGACAAAGCAACCATACGTGAGGCTCAAAAATGGCCTGACGGGACCAAGACAGAAATCGGCCAAAAACGGCGGTAATGCTTTGAAATAGCAACGTGTGGATTGGACAAAACACGTGGCTAAACAACTCAAGAATGGGCGAAAATGACACGTTAGACTAAGAATCGTGTGCTAGAGTTCATGGAGGCCAAATAACGGCCCGAAGGGGATAGAGCTGCCGACGAAGAAAAACAAGGACAAATGTTTTTATTTTCATCGGAGGCCGATGGAGGAGGCTCTTGACCAGAGAGCCGCCCCTCTCTCTATCTTCCTCCTTCCCCACTTCACCTAGTAGGAGTGGAAATTGACCATGAATTGATTGATGTTCATGCAACATCGTCACAATATCATTATATCACATACGTATAATAAAATACGTATATTCCCATGTACACTTGCTATGAATTTAGAGCTAGACTTGTTGGTTTCCCGTGCTTTTGAAGGATGGTTGTGCGGTGGCCAGACAGATGATGAGCGGCTAGCATGAAGTGGTGCTACGATGACGCAAGTGGGCTCTCACTAAATTTTATTATAGTAATGTAACAAGTAAATTATGATAATATTTATTTTTCTAAATTTAGTTGCTCTTGAAATATACCCTCGTTTTAAGATTCGCTCTACTGCCCGTACTCTGCCGGACCCGTGGAAGGTAGGCCGGCAGAAAGCGGCGGGAGAAACAAAATGGCATTCTGTTCAGTGTTGAGAGGCAGATTAATTAGTGTGGCGGCGATAACCTGTAGCCGCTTGTGAACGGGATGAATGGCAGCGGGGGACGAGGACCAAGCTTACGGAAGGAAGGCAGCAATGTCGTCAGCTAATCGGGCCCTGATTGACGTGATGAGCGGGGTCTAGTTTGGATCCATGCCGTGCCAAACTTTATTCATTGCATCTTGCCAAAGCTTAGTTGGCGCCGGATTTGGCAGCACCTGAGAGGGCCCTCTAACCAAACAACATCACATTAGAGATTATTACAATTTACAATTCACAGCCACCGCCAAGTAAAGTTTTGCAGAGGCACACAATTGGGCCGGAATTGCTGCCGCCGTTTCAGCCCACGGCCCAAGGAAGCCATCGCAAGGCCCTCGATCTACTGATCTCCAAGGAAAAAGTCTGTTTTACGTCCCTGGATACTAAGACGAGTCCAGCATTCCTCCCTAGACTCAAAAACCGGGTCAACTACCTCCCTCAACTTTCAAAACCGTCTATTTGCCTCCTAACCGTGATTTTAAGGTTTTCAAGGTGGTTTTGCATTTTTTTAATTAAAAATAAATCTTATAAATACTTAATGAGGTTATTGAACAATGAAAAATATTTCGAAGCTTCTAAAAATTCTGAGAAAAATTCTAGATATGGAATAGGGCGCAATAAATCTAAATAAAATATTTAAACTAGTGAAAATATCTATAAAATTTTCTAAAATTTAGATTTAGCTCTAGCAAAATAGAATTTATATATATATTAAATATATATATATTAAAATATTTAAATCTATATCTAATTGCATCTTGAATACTTTCCACAATAAAAACATAAGATGAAGCCGACATGAATACACTTATCATAAATACATAAATGCATTCAACATTAATATATGTTACATGTATGATGGTTGAATGCATTTACGATGAATGTATTCATATTGGCTTCATTTCATGTTTTTTACACGATTTCATGTTTTTATTGAGAAAAGTATTCAAGATACATTTAGAAAAGTTTATGTATGTTTAAGTTTTTGGATATATTTTCATTTTGCTAGAATTAAATTTAAATTTTAAAAAAATTGTAGTCATTTTCACTAGTTTTAAGTATTTTATTTATATTTTTTGCATCTCAATCCATCACTAGGATTTTTTTTCATAATTTTTAGAAGCTTAGGAATATTTTTTTAGATTTAATAAGTATTTACAAGATTTATTTTTAATTGAAAAAAATGTAAAACCACCTTAACAAGCGCTTAAAACCACGGCGAGGAGGCAAAGTGAACGGTTTTGAAAGTTGAGGGAGGTAATTTGTATGGTTTTCGAATCTAGGGAGGAATGCTGGACTTAGATTAGTGTCCAGGAGGTAAAACAGACTTTTTTTCCAATCTTCAATGACAAAGTCAGCGCAGTGTGAGGCAAAATGTTGACGCAATTTCAGCTGGAACTGAACCACAAATTAAAGATGCATGCCACTCTTATTTCTGAAACGGCTCCAAGGCCGCTGCATTTATTCAATGAACGAGCAACAGCCATCCAGGAGGAAACAAGGGAGCACCCAACGACCGACTGCACACACATACGCACACCCCATCCATCCCTCTCGACGACTCACCCCAACTACTGACCGAATCAATTCCAAACTAGCAGCAGCAACGCCCACAGCAATGGAAGACCTTAATTCTTGAACGAAGAAGAAAGAGCAGCGACGCCGCCCCGCTAGGAAAACCAAACTCTTCTCTCTCTCTTTTTTTCGCCTCCGAGCCCTGCCTGAATCAGGGGGTAAATAAGGAAGGAATAACCCAGGTAAAAGACACCACGACTTCAACTGCTCCCTTCGTCTCTGCCGCCGCATCACTTGCTGGAGGGCTCTCCCTCCACGGCCAACGGCACGGTGCCGGCCATGGTGCGGTACTTGAGCGCGTACAGCATCTCCAGGTACCTCCTGGTCTCGCGCCTCTCCAGGTTGGACACGTACTTCCAGAACCCGTACACGCCCGTCAGGGTCATCAGCCTCTCCGAGTAGAGCTTCCAGGTGTATCTGGATCAACACAACATCAGTGCGTCAGAAACATTTCTTTCCCATGGGAAACAGAGATCAGCGTGCGTGCTAGACTGCTAGCTAGCTAAGAAGATGCATACTTCTCCTCGATACGCTGGAGACCGCCCTGGGAGATCTTGCTCCAGTGGCTCGGGTCCTCCTGGCACTTCTCGAAGAACTCCACGAGCAGCGCCGAGGCCTTGTCGCCCTGGTATGGGTCAATGTGGAAGCCGGACACGCCGTGCACGATGATCTCAGCCGGACCACCGTAGGCGGTAGCGAATGTGGGCAGACCGCAGGTCATGGCCTCAACCACAGTCAGACCGAAAGCCTCGTAGAAAGCAGGCTGTGAGGAAAAGAGGCAAATGTTAGAACAGATTTAACTGAAGCGTGAATCTTTCATCACCATGACAAGGCAGGAGAGTGTTAGTTACCTGCACGAAAGCGCCCTGGGTGTCGCAAATGTAGCGGTAGAGCTCACCGTTGCGGACACGGTTCATCTGGGCAGAGATCCAGCGGATGTGCCCGTTCAGGTTGTACTCCTCGATAAGGTCAAACATCTTCTTGAACTCGGCCTGCTCCTCCTTGTCCTTGGACGGGTTGCCATGGTCACCGCAGACAACCACAAGGTTAACCAGCTCCTGCAGGCGCTTGTTCCGGCCGTACAGCTCAACCAGACCAGTCAAGTTCTTGACACGGTCAAGACGAGCCATGGAGAAGATGATGGGCTTGTTCCTGTCGCTCAGCATAAACCTGCACAGAGGAATCAAAGTCAGATAACAAGCAACAAATGTTTTATAGACAATGTGGCTTAAGCTTGGTATGAGATGATTCTTACTTGTGCTCATTGTTCTCGGTTTGGCTGTAGAGGAGCTCCTCAATCTCAGGGTGGAGGGAGGTCAGCCTCTTGTGTGACTCGGTGTAATTGAAGTAGATGGACATGTCAGCACCAGGCGATACGATGTTGAACTTGGGGTCAAAGACATCAATACCGTGGACGACACGGTACAGGCCAGGCATTGTGAAGGCCATGTGCGACTCGTACTGACCAACGGTGTCCTTGCTGCAAATTGAGAAAATGTTATTAGATAATGCAAACATAACCACATGACCACAACTGGTGAATTTTATCAGCAAAATTCACTTGTAAATAAATATTACTTACTTTCCGGCAATCTCTTGGAAAGTACTCGTAATGATGAAGTCAGCGTGGTTCATAGCAATCAAGTCAGTGGTGAACTGGCACGAGAAGTGGTAGTGGTCCTCAAACTTCTTCCAGTAGAGGTCAGAGTTGGGGTACTTAGTTTTCTCAAGTGCATGAGCAATGGTACACTGCATATAGAGGAACAACCGAACAAGACAACATAAGCAATGTACAGGAGGCGGCAAAAAAATTACTTCAAATTTAAGTAGTAAAGAGTCCATACGTGAGTAACACCCATCTTGTGGGCAAGCAAACAAGCAACAAGGTTTCCATCACTGTAGTTTCCGATGATCAGGTCAGGGTTGGCCTGAAGCTCTCCAGCAATCTCGTGCGCCACATCCTAGTAGAAATTCAAGAAAAGTCAGAAAGATGTTCATCTTTAACAAACAAATTAAATAGAGGTCAACGTTTGGTATTTACATCAGTGTAAGTCTCCAGGTATGGCCACACTTCAAAACGGGAGATCCACTTGCGAACAATTCCATTCTCAGTTCTGAATGGAACACGAAGGATATGGCAGTGCTCAGTGCCAAGGACCTTCTCAAGACGCTGGCCACAGGTGGTGCCAGTTGCATCAGGGAGCAACCTGGTGACCTGTGCAAAACCAAAGATGGCTCATTATTGCAACGATTAAGCTGGCAAGTTTTGCTTTCGCGTATTAGGCATCACACTTACAATAAGGATCTTCGGTGTGATGTCAAGACCGCACTGCTTGATCCTCAGCAGCATTTCATTCTCCATAGCACGGACTTGGTCCAAAATGTAAACAACCTGAAGGTAATAATAGACAGATTGGTGAGAACAAGTTCAGTTCTCTTAACTAAATATCCAAGTAAAACATGAGTAAGAATTTTTACCTGGCCTCCAGTGTCAGGGTAACCCAAGACATTAGCCTGCGCAAAGTAACCATGAGGGGAGAGGATAACAACATTGAACACCATGGGGATCGTCCCAAGGAACTTCTCCAGGGTGGACGGATCTGGGGCCTCAAGAAGGTCCAAGAGGAGGTGAATAGTCTCCTGTGCGCGCTTAGCGCAGTCACCCCAACCCTTCTCCAAACCAAGTTCCTGGAACCTGTTTGTCCAGTCATAAGAAGTATGTTGTTAAATCACAAGAATGCTACTACATAACTTCAGTGGTTTATGTGAAAATGCATTGTGGTCATGCAAAAATATATTCAGTACCTGTGGTGGAAGTCAGAGTATGGGGTATCAGCTGGAAGGCTGGACAGATGCTCCTCAGCCTTCCTCAGAGCGCCTTGGAGAGCACTGAGACTGCGGATTCTGTCGTTCAACATCATGGTCTGCAAAAATCATACAAGTTCAAATTTCCAAGTTCAAAGCTATTCGAAACGATCATGACATGAAATATGTAGTAGTATATATGAAGAAATAGTTTGAGGCTTTCTTGTGGTTCAAAAAGATATAATCAGTTCTTGTCATTATTATCTGACATTTAAACGTCAGCAACTAAGCATGCCCCTGAATGATGTTTTACTATTGCTAAAAAAAAGATGAAAACACAGTACAGTGCTTGCACCACAGATCAGCCTCCACAATTTCTACTTTACTAATACTTAGTTCACAAATTCTATTTGACTAACTATCAGCAACATTAAATTAAAGAAACAAATGAAATCTTGACTCACCATCCCCTTGTAGTTGTGGGCACGAAGGAAGTTGAGCAGGGGGTACATGCTCTCCTTGTCATGGAAGAGCTTCGACGACAGGTGCCTGTTAAGGAACTGCACACCATTGCCAATGGACTTGGACAGAGAAGGACGGGGGAAGGACGCATTGAATGGCTCAAAGTCCAGCTCAAGAACAAAGTTGTTGTTGGGGCTGAAATATATGCATCAAAAGGATTACAAATTATCATATATAAGACCTTTCAAATTTAGGAAGCACGAACAGTTTATATCCAAATTCTCAGTTTAAGTGCAAATTTATACCCTTCTTCCACAAGCTGTTCCTTGAACTGCAGGTACTCAGGGACTCTGAGCTCCTCAACAGCGAGCTCACTGACATTAACCCTCACGTACTCCCAGACACCAGGCCTAGGGCGGATGGCAAGTGCAACCCATGGGGGGATAACAATTGCTTCCTGTAAGGTAACACAATACAAATGATTAGAGCAGGGGCACATGCCAAAAAGAAACAATGAAGTCCAGTGAGTCTGAATCTGATGCAAACCTGAGCTGCCCTCAGGACATCCTCAAAGGCACCATCCTTCAGCTTCTCACGCTCAGCCTCAGGGATAGCGCTGTTGTACTCAGCAATGATCTGGTGGGGCTGCAGCATACCCTTTCCAAGGTTTTTCAGCCTGCACAAAACATTGTCATCAGATCATGCCAGATCTGCTAATTGAGCCTATAACATTTCAAGAATTAATTTTACATTTGACCAGAATTAAGAAGGCACTGGTTAATATTTCCAGGCACAAAGTCATTGCAAAAATGAAAGAATATTTCCCTGGTGACCAAACTACATGTAATCCCGTTAATGTATATAATCAGATCTAGTCAGATGTTTATGGATTTATGCTGCATGGAACATGTCGGATCTAGGCATATAAACAGATTAACAATCATATTTAACAGGCACTTGGATATGTTTAGACTTCAACCATTCCATTCAGAGACATCATGTTGAATAAAGAATTAAAAATACAAATGCGGCCAGATCTAATGGCAGTTCACAGTCAGTACGAAAAAACATGGTGGTATTCAGTACTAGGTTTCAACAAAATCTTGGATGTACTTAAATACTCATCTTATCAGGACCATCATAGCTACAATATTGGTTAGTAATGAATACATGCAGTTCAGCATATGGGGCACATCATGCTAGATCTAAGTTTTCAACGATATATATGACGAAGCTTATCTTAAAAAATCACATTCGGGTAAATAATATCAATAACAAAAAGAATGTAGACATTATTTTCTTTGCAGGAGTGCACTAAGTAATTTTCTGAAGAAGAGGGGCAGGGAAATCAGTGCAGACCTGGTGAAGACGGCGACGAGCTCATTGGGGTGAGCAGAGAGGGAGTCGCCGATGCGCTCCCTGACGCTGTGGAGGCGGCTCAGGACACGGTCGCCGGCAGATTCCCCCATTGCTATCTTGGGTCCTCAAGCCTGCACAAACACAACAAGGAACGGAAGCTTCAGTCAACAGAGGAAAGCATTCAGGACCAGTAACTGCAGCAAAGTCATCCTTAAAACCCCCCACGCATCAAGTCATAAGCCCAACCACCAACAAGCAGTCTTGCCACATCATCCAAGCTTTGCCAAGAAATTATTGGAGGCAAGAGAAGTACTGCTACTTCTAGACTTCTAGAAGGGGGAAAATCGCAAACAGGGAGGAGGCGCAACTGAAATCCTAGAAATAGGGAGGGAAAACTCAACACGAGAGGCATCAAAGGCGTACAAGAATCGATGGGAAGGAAAGCTTCCGAAGGCCCAGGAATGGTGAAGGGGGGAGGTGCCTATTTATACAGATCTGACGAGAGAAACCAACAAAGACACGTCGATGGAATCCAAGAAGAGAAACCTTGTCGCCTGGCTCCAAAATCCGTTGAAACCAAAGCAGGCAAGGACGAAGAGTGACGCGGCAGCGCACCGCAATGGATTCTAGGCTCTTCTAAGCACGAGATCAGCATGGGGGTTGGGGTCCCTTGCAGGCCATGGCAAGGTGATTAGGACAAACAGAAGTAATTACTCCTACTAGATGATAATAAGACAAGATTAGTCCAAGGTAACCATGGCCATTAGCACAAGAACCTAGGACATTCAGTCTGTTCCCGAGTCCCGAGACAGGAGCACATGGCGAGGCAGAGGAATGGATAAAGCCATCAGCTTATCAGACGAAAATCATCAGAAAAAAAACATTTAAAAAATATGGTGAAGCAGAAACAACAACCAAGCATACTGCACTGCCGGATCTAGCGTTCTACCAGCTTCGGTCTGTGGAGAAAATATGGAAGCTTAAACCCAGAGCATGATGCTAGCTAAACCCCAGATCCAGAACCAAGCAGGGTCCCTCCACTAGATCTCCTCAAGTGACAGTTGACCCCAAGGTTGTTAAAGTTAAACCCTCAATAATTCACTGGATCTCACGCTATCCCCTGGTGCAATAACCAAACAAAAAAAAACTTTTTTTCTTGGCTACCGGTGCAAGGAAAGCAATTGCATGCAGGGGCAGCACCTCCCCCTGCACACTGGCAGCAGGTTCAGAGAACCCGGGGAAAAAATTGGCATGACCTCCCCTGGATCATCGATCAGGGGGTTCAAGAAGCCGAGCAGAGTGCCGTTCCTACTTGCTACCGGCACCGTCGCGGTCGGACATGATCAGGGGGAGCATTGCAACTCCGGCGGCAGTTCGCCGGAGCAGAGCACCGTTCACGCACGCCGGAACAGAGGAAGAGAGAGCAGAGCTCCTCCATTGAAGGAGGGCGATTGCATTACCTTTCTCCGAGAGGAGAACGGAAGCAAGCAGAGGAAGGAACTTGGCCTTCCAAACAAGGGAGAACCCAAGAAACGCACTAAACGCAAATCAAATGGACGGGGTGAACGGAGGTGGAATGGATTGGTGAGTGGAGAGGCTACCCCGGGCCCCTATTTATACACGGGTCGCGGGGGAGAGGGTGGGCCCTCTGCCTCCCCCACCGACTTCGTCCCTTTGCTCGTATTGAAATGGTTGGTTAGAGGGTAAGTTTTTGGCAGTGCATTTGATTTGATTTGATTTGGTTTATTAATCTTTATTATCTGATGCCCCGGTTGTGGATTGATTTCTTTACGTCTGCGAGTATGAGAGGATATCATTAGCGATGGGATGATGGCTTTTGTGCTGCAGTGAGTATGGTGTGTATGGATGTATGAGGAGGGGCTTTTTTGTGCAGGTTTCTTGGGGGAAAAGCTGAGGCTTTGCACGGATTCGGATGCTGAGCTTTTTTTATTTAAAATTGATTTTTAGTGTTTTTCCGCTACCAAGGGCATCGGCAAAAGTTTTAGAATATGAATGCGGGTCACTTAATTAAAAGTTGTTAGCACTTAAATTAGAGTTTATATATAAGAAATTATAATGCACTCGTGTAATAAATCGAGACATAGAGTTTGCTGGTTGTATCAACGGTTCATAATTGGTGTTATTAAAATCAGTGGCACTAACAATTTCGACTGCTACGTTAACAAGACATAAAATAAATAGAAGTAGAATACAAGTACAATTTGAGGTCTCGTATAAAACGCATCATGCTATTGCAACATAGATTAGGATACTTTGCTTATGGCTTCAAAACAAAAGTCTAAACTCAAGCTGCATTTGCTAAAACTTATAAATTCTTCAACGTACAAGGTGGGAGTCATAATAGAAGTAGTTGTGTACTTCTGTGGTAAATTCATTTAAGCGTTCCAAAACTAGCCACCGTCACCTTCTTCTGACCTTCGTACACGAAAAACAGAGGCAGCACATAATCGGTCTGCAAAAACCGCCAAAGGTTTCTGACGCAGTCCATTTTGGTACCTGCACCCCGATATTTGCACACAAGAAGTCACCAAGGCCGCAGGCGGCAGCGGCAGGCAGCAGCCTTTCCATGCTTCAAGGGACACGGGCACACGGCTCTGACAAAATGACGGCAATTGGAGCCAGGTGGCCCGTGGCCGTAGCATTTTTTTCTTCCTTCCTTCTGAATGATGAGGTATAATTGGGAGGTGACCGTGAGGTGGTTCATCGGATCCGGGTTTTTGCGTGGGTTGAAAGCAAAGGTGAGGTCGCCTGCTTTTGCAGGCGGATCTCTGCTCGGGATCCAACCTGGATTATTTAACTGGTTTTGCAGGGTTTTATTCATCCATTAGTAGGAAAAGTGGTTTTCAGGATTTTACTTGTATTTACCCTTATTATTTTTTAGATGGTGTCAATCTCAAATTATGAATTTTGTAATGGTTCATGTGTTATCTCTCCGAGAACACAAACTCTGAATAGAAGTATTTTTATCTTTGTTTTATTCAGAGGATAGCTACTAGATGAGGATGCTTTTTTTTTGGTGTTATAGTGCAATGCTCCATTTATTGGTATATGATCTTGTCAAAAAAAGTTGTTTTTATGAAATCTAACCTTACTCTAATTGTGTAGATTTTCAAAGTAGCATCCTTATTGTTTAGAAAATAAAAGTTGACATTCTTATATATGGAAGAAAATTATAGTGATCCAAGGTAATTGGTTTGCTGAATTTTCTAGATGACAAGGTGCATGGATGAAAGTATATCATGAACCACTTTAGCCATATATATGGCTATGGGTTGGTTTCTTGCGTCTACATAAAAGTTAACTCGATTATCCTATTTACGAATTCAAGTGTCTTCTACGGTAGACTCATTTTCTCCGAGGTAAGGACATGATAACTAAAGCCCAAACTTTTTAAAAAAAAGATCATCGGCTTAAGATTTCTTAGAGAAGAGAGTATGCAAATAGCATAGTTAGTGGCATTAATATTACATTAATTTAATGGTTATATGTCTATTGTTTAAACTTTCTCTTAACAATCTAAATTAAGGTCATTCTTGATTCTACTTAACTTGATGTGCTGGTAACCAAAACACACCTTTAAACCTTGTTTTATATTGAAGTACTTTTCTAGTGTCAAAGAAAACGTATTACTGTGAAACGTGTTTGACTAAAATTACTTATATATTTTTTATATAATTAATATATTAATTTGTAGGATTTAATTTTATGTATATGCATGATGGTAAAAAATAGTACTTCCTTTTGTCAACCATGATGCATGTTTATCCACAAAAGCCAAAAATATCGCACCTCGAGACCTTTTGGTTTATGTTGCTGGATAGTCCAATATGTTCCTCTAATGTTCAAGTCACTAAATAAATGTTACTTCCCCCTGTCTCGTTTTTCTTGGCCACAACATCTCCGAAGAGTCAATTCTAGCAATGTGTTTTAGGTTAACATTGAACCCTTGGCTAAGACAAATATAGTGTACTCTCTAAAAATACGCTTTTTTCGAGACGGCATGGCTCTTGATAGTGACATCAGTGCATATAAAGGTTTATGTTTTCATAAGTTTTGCTATAAAGAAAAACATTATGGATAACGAAGTTTACTGATCCCACATTTAAATTAAGCATATTTGCTATCTCACTCAATCATCAATTTGAATGAGTCTAAATAATTATGAATCAGAAACTGCAACTATCTATGTTGCCTCTCATCGCAAATTCTCATAAGATCTCTCTCTCAAATAGAAAAAAAATAGAGAAAAGCCTGAGCTGTACCGCCGGGCATGATATCTCAACATGAAGGTTTGCTGGCCATCCACACAGAATACGGGTCCAGTAAACCAAACCGTTAGCAAACGGGTGGGGTGCAATCTGAGCTGGCACGCATGCTGGAGTGGCAGTACCCGTGGTAATTTTTTGCGGGGCCCAGTTTGCAGCCACGTGCTCGTCCTCACCCCATTGCCGGATCTCGTGCAACAAACCAACCGTGTGGCCGCACTTTTTACATTTTGACCCTTTTTTCAAAAGAATATTACGTTTAGATCCCTATAGAAACGAATTGCGTACTTAGACCCTAGGGTCGGTGCCACGGTTCACGGCGTCGACGTAATACGTCTCGACGCTACGAATCCTGGCGTCGAGGTGCCAGTATGCTGGCACTAAAATGCAAAAAGTGCGGACCATGTGGTCCTTGAAGTGGCTGGCCACCTGGTACTACTCCGTATGTGCCTATGTTTCATCTTTACTAGGGCCAGACCTTTTTTTGGTAAAGGACCATAATGACTTTAGGATATCCAGTTTGAAGAAATTGATTGCTGCTACTTCTTTGCATTTTATACTCTCTCCATATGAAATTACACAACATAATTTATTTTTTAGGATAAGACTTTGACCCAATAATTACTTTATTAATACGTAACTTTTATGACACAAAATTGATGTTATTATATTTGTATTAAAAATATTTACTTTATATTAATATTTTGTATCACATATGCATACTAATAAATAATTGAGGATCAGAGTCTTATCCTAATAAAACAAAATATGCTTCGTAATTTCAAATGGGATCATGTATCAATACTTAAATCATGAATAAAGAGTATTTGAATTAGCTAAAAATAGAGAATGATTGGAGATACTTTCTACATTGTTTGTCCATTGAAGATTTAATAGTATATTTATTGCAGTATTTTCACTCTCTATCACTAATTAAATTCTTTGAAGAAATAAAGAAGTGATTATATCTTGTTATCCAATAGGGACATGAGTAGTCATTTCATATTGATTTTTTTCTTGAAACTGTTATACTCTTGTTAGTACGCATACCACATAGTATGCTATGGGCAAATATAGCGAAACAGTGCAATGAAAAAAAAAGTATTTCTTTTAGTACCCAACAGTAAATAATATAAATAAATAAGTGATTCTTTTGTAAATAAAATAAAATTACGCTCCGGATCAGAATTTAAACTCATAAACACTTGATCTTGGATCTAACAGTAATTTTCTACTTTACATCATTTTCATTTGCCCACAAACACGAACAAGGCCCGGAATCTGCATTACAATAAAATATTGATTTGAAAATTATTTGTATTTATCAATTCTTCAAAATCCTAACGCTTTCTCTATTTGATTGGAATTTGACGTACATGTGAACTAGGGCATTTTTGTTTTATTAGTGGCTATCAATATTCTAGAGACTTGACCAATAGCTATGTTTTCCTTGCTTTTCAGAAACAAATATATTGTTTTGGAAAATGATATCCTAGCCATGGACGTTCTAAAACCAGCCGCAGAAGATCAGGATCTACTGAGTTCCCATATGGAGTGGAGTCCAGTCCTGTCGCCTAGAAACGCCGGCTTTTTCTTCCCCTCATTTGTTTAACCTATATATCCAGCCTTGGATCGCTGCAATACTGCTTTGTCTGTGCACAGTCCCAGGAATCAGAGAGGCGACTAATCCACGGTTTCGCAGACCGCCCGGATTGACGAGCGGCGTCGAATTTTATCCGCCGGCCCCCAAACCTGGAGCACACACGGATTTGATGGGCAATCCCTGAAACTGCCTGTACCTGTTTTGACTAAACAAATACGGGTTGCTTCTTCTTCTTCCTGGTCCTGGGTATAAAACATTGCACCCTCCCACATGGCCACATGCATGGCTGTATTTAGCACAGTTTATATACATATATAAATGGAATCTTGTCGACGGAATGGTCTGCGCACATGAAGGCATCACTGCACTAATCTGTATTCTCTTCCGAGAATAGGACTAGAATATTGTTTCTTGGGGAACAAGATGTAAACGGTGGCAAAGCTTTCAAGGGGAAAATGAGCTTTGTGTTGTTTACGGGGGACTCAAGCCCATTGCTTGGAAGAACTAGGCCGGATCGGGAGCACCTTTTTGTTTCTTGAGAAATACAGCAATAAGATGCAAACGATGATAAAGTTTGAGGAAAGCTGTGCAGGCTCTTGAAGTCGATGCTTAAACATAGAACCGAACCATTTTTATGCGGCAAAAGAAAAACGTTGCGTGCTAAATAATAGGCTTTTCGTGTGGTATTTAAAATGTAGCTGAAATCACTATTTTTAGCTAGTTGACTATCCGTGCCGGGGCTTTGACGCCGGCACAAATATCCACCCTCGTTCCTACCGGCTTGATGGTACTAGTTAAATACTCGATACGAATGAGGTTTTCACGCTGTCACGTATGAGGTTCTCTGCGGTAGCTAGTGTAAGAACTAACAATTCGTGGGTAGCACAAACAAATTCAAGTCATAATAAATTGTTTGTGCTTTGTACTAGAGGACGATACAACAGTTACTCCCAATTTTCTCCAGCAACCAACGATCAAGCTTTTCGGTAATTCTGAGGGAGATTCGGGAACTGAGTCTGTCTTTCGAGGAGTTTAGTCTGGTGTATGCGAGTAGATTGTGTAATAGAGTAGCACATACACTTGCCAAACAAGTCTTAGGTGATTCCACATTAGGGGTGTGGCATGTTGCCCCAGCGTGCGTTTCTGACCTGCTGACGATGGATTGTAACCCCGGTGATGAATAATGAATGAAACTCCCTAGTCGCCACAAAAAAAAAAACTTTCTCCAGCAAATGATCCACTAGTATTACCGGCAAGGAAGGAAGGAACGCTTGTGACTCACTCCAACAGTAGTTTACCTTTACCATGCATGCGTGGTGGGGATGGAGTATTGTGATCCCAGCGCATGCATGAACAGGTGAAAAGGTGGTTGCAATTAAGATCCCCATGTGGTCTTGCGATCTAGTTGGAGGTTGTTGCTTAGACTTAGGAGGATCCGAAGTGATCCTGATCGATATCACACTTCATCATTTGTATAGTACATAGTGAATTGAATTCTACTTATAATGTTGCAAGTCTCCGCACCAACCAATCAAGTTGATTTATCACCAATTCTTCCTTGATGAATTCAATTATACTTTTGAGTAATTTTGCAAATTATAATATGAAATAATGAAATGCTATATCAAAATAATTTGTTGCTCTGTCAAATACAGTTGGAATTTAGGTACTATATCTCATTACTACAGAAACAATTTGTGGGAATGTTCCAAACCCCATTTACAACAATAGTTTTTGATGAAATTCTCTATTTGACACTCCTAAATGTGTGTAACTTATGATAGATAACAATTTTATAAATTACTTCATCCCATGCATTGTAGGAATGTTAGATATTTTTACACAATTTTTGTGAAGTATTTGTATGCTCTATAAATTCAGATTATATTTAAAAGTGGCATAGTTTTCTGAATTTTAGTTTAATATTTTAAATGCTACATATAATTCTTATACAAAATGGATTCCACTCCATATGTTGTATCACTACAAAAAGTTTCATGAATTTTGAAGTTAATTTGGGCGTTGTTTTGGTCAAGAAAAGAGGAAGAGAAAATCTATGGGTACTGTTTACACGAAATAAACAACGGAACGTACAAAGGGTCAAATATGGAATCAAAGTTCAACTCAATATTAAATAAGAAAGTAAAAATTTTGGAAAGCCACGGAAGGAAATGGTAACTTTATTGGTGTCAAATAAAGAATTTTCTCATAGTTTTTCGCCATTGCTACTTTTCGCTGCTGTGAGTGACCAGCGGTTCCTGGAAATGGCATTTGTAGGGATGGTTATTAATTTGACCAGCGCCTAGAAAATGCAGCCCTGTAAATTTTCGGTTCCCCCACAAATTCTTAAGATTTAGTTTCCCACCAAATCTGACCTATTATTTTGCACGATATATTAGAGGAATTTAAAAATTAAATTAATAAATGAACTCACAATTATTGTTATTCAATGGTTTTGTTACATGCATTGCCATCTAAAATTACAATAACTTAAATATACATTGGGCCAATTTGTCCCTCTAGTGCCAGTTTGGATCATACCACTCACTGGCTGACATTTTTCTTTAATTATGCTTCAGGGTCGACGTAGCGACCTCTTCGTTATATTGAACAAGTCCATGCAAGATGAATCAACATGTGCCGGCAACGAGCCAACGATGTTCAGAAGATGAATCTCTTTTAGGCTGCTCGCACCGGGGGATGCTATCCCGTGCGGTAGTACGCCTTTGGCATAAAAAAAGCCTGCAGCAGGGTACGCTACCCCGTGCGGCACACAAACCGAGGCACGACCGTGCGCTAGATCGAGCGGAGGTAGCGGCCATGTGCTAGCCCGCCACGGTGGCTAGGGGCCTGCACGGCCAACCGCCCCGCCACTGCTCCACGCGAAAGCCGAGGGGGAGAGGAAGGGAGGGAGGAAGCCGCCGGGTGCCATGGCCACCCGCCGCCAGCAGATCCGCCCACAACCATAGTCCCACGCTCGCTCGGAAGGACCAGCGGAGAAGCCGCTGACGCCCGGCCTGATCCGCCCTTTGCTCTGTCCACCGTCGCCGCCCGTTGCGAGGACCTGCCGCCACACGCGCCCGGCCTCCGCCTTGCCCACGTGGCCGCCCATCCACCGCGCGTCGGTCCGCCGTCGACACCCCGCGAGCCGGTCCTCCGCCGCCGCCATGGGCAGGGGGAATAGGAAGGGCAAGCGCGGCGCCGTCGTGGCCGCCGCTGCCGACGCCACCCATGACCACGAGCCCATGCTTTCCGCCGAAGGGAGGAGCAGCAGAAGGCGGAGCCGGTGGCCAACAGGAAGGCCGCGACGGGGGCGGACGCAGGGCGAGATCCATCACCGGAGTGGGGCAGCAGGGAGGCGGACCGGCTGTGGCGCGTCAACAAGGCGCTCCTAAGCCGGGTCGCCGAGGAGAAGAGGTGGGCGGCGGCGCTCGAAGCCGACGCCGCGGCGTTGGAGGCCGGGGAGTGCGGGGTGCTCCTGGTGGCGCGTGGTGAGCTCCCGGAGCTCGTGGTTGGCCGCCGCCTTGGCGAACGACACGCACACATCCGCCCATCACAGCCGCCGCAGGGCACCGCACGCCGATCGTGTGCCCGCCCACCCGCCGGGGAGGGAGTGGAGGGAGCGGCGCGGAGGGGAATGGCGGCGCGGGGCGGAGGAGAGGGACATCGGTAGGAGGGGAGGGGCGGTGGGGGAAGGCGGGGAGGGGCGTAGGGGCGGCGAGGGGGGAGGGGAGGGAGGCGACGGGCGTCGGGGGAGAGACTGAGAGAGGGGGGAAGGGAGAGAGAGAAAGGAAAAGGAGAGAGAGGAGGGGGAAATAAAATAAAATGGGTCACACACGGTGATAGTTGATATATAGTAGGGGTACGGAGTATGAGTACGGGAGAAAGCGATATAGAGGAAAGAATCTCGATGACTAGGAAGAAATATTTCTTTTAGGGATGAAAATAGAGTATAACGAGTGCGGATAGACTTAGGCCGCAATCTATTGTAGGGATTGGAGGCAACTACAATGAAAACATGGAAGAACAAGCGTGACAATGCGGTGCTCTATATAGTTGAACTCGCAGTGTTGTAGCAATACTGCCAAAGAAAAGATCACATTGAAGTTGCTTGCAAAGAAATAAAATATTGGTATCTTATCCTGTGCCTATATATTTACTTTGTTTGTATATAAATATTGTTAAAATCTGGCAGGAGACTGTTGACATGTATTGCATAAATTAGAAACAATCAGTCCACACCTAGCGGACTATTTGGGATGATACATAGTCTAAGTTCTTGACGTTGATGTGGCACCAACTGGGAGCTGTCGCATTACCAAAAACAATTAACTACTAATCGTTTTGTACAGTAATATTGTGCATTAGACAAAAATCAATAGCTTTGTGCTGATAAAAGGTATTGAACTATATCAACCAAATTTATCTATCTGGTGTTTGGTTTTAGGAACCACATCATCCTAGATGAGATGGTTCTCGTCCATGAACTTTGGCGGGGTCGCTCCATCCCTCATGCTTATACTAATGATTAGCTTGTGAGCGATGAAATGCTGAATGTGATGGATCAATCCATTTTATTTCACAACCAAAAAAAAAGCAAAGAGTGAAAAGATGATGATGATGATGCACTGTACTATTATTCGAACCAAACATTCCCTAAGTGCAGGGTCTCACTGCGGTGCAAATATTTCTCTTTTCCTTCTAGATGCAAGAAAGGGAAAAGGGAAAACCAACTGTTGTGGTGAGCTAGAGTTGATTATATAACCAACGTAAGGAACTAGTAGTAATAAGATGCCATGTTGCAGAAGAGCAGTAAATATGATGCTATCTAAATTAGTAATGTTATTAACTCGATCGTGTGCTTCATTTGCCTACTTAGCTTCTTTGAGAACCAGGTGATACCCCGCGCGTTGCTGCGGGAATTTGTTAAACAAAATTTTAAAGTGAAATGTGAAAGTATAAACACCAAAGTGATTGTATTGCAACGTTCTTTAGTGAACATTATACATAGAAGTATGACTAATCATACATGTAATTTTTACTCATGTAATTTGTAATTGCCACTCACACAAATGTGGCCACATAAAATCGATTGAAGAATAAATAGATGGTCTAGTGGATGATGACATGTCTTATAGTGGATAGTGATATGACGCATAGTGGATAATGACGTGGAATGGTTGCATGTTGAGAGAAATCCAACCATGACTTGATAGTGGGTACCAATTATATAAGTTATATAGATAGGGTGGAATTGTATATTAAATACCATGTGTACGTATGCATACATAACACAGAAAAATGTGCACATCCCTCTCCATGCTGATGAAGTCATTTTGTCATGCGTGCCGCCTGTCAGTTTAATTTCTGTTTGTTTGAACTAAAAAGAATCACTATATGAGGCTGCATAGATCAACATGCCCTTTAATTTTGTTCCCTCTTGCTCCCATACTTGTGACTCTTTGGGACCCAGTGTATAATCTTGGCCTACATATGGGAACCACAAAGGGCTCAATGACTTTAAGCTTTGCCTCTTTTTCATCCTCAAACACTTTAGGTAAGGTTGAGGGAAATAGCATATGCAATATCAAAATCTAGGGGGTCCTCAGCATAACTAATTATAGTTAATCTCGTATACAAATCAACTATTTTACATTCTTAATTTTATAAGGTGCAACTAAGTTACATATCACAGGATTTAGGTAGTGGTTAGCTGGTGTTCTCGTGCCTCGATCATATCGGTTGTCCCAGCATTTGATCTGCCTCTGATTGCAGCTGCGAACGAGCATTTGCAAGCAGAGAACAACTATTGTTTGCTTTCTTAACTAAAATAGTAAAATCACTAACAAAGGCAGGTGACAGTGACTCCATTTCTTCAACATCATCTTGAATCATCTCTAGTTTCAATGCATGGACCCATGTATATTAATATTCTAGGTTCATTTGATGTGTTTAAACTTTTTAGATGTTGATGCTTAAATTTTATATATGGTTAATTTGTCCCCACGGTTAATTAAGCCTCAAATGAATAAAACAATTCAAGCTAGGAAAAAAAAACCTCCGCCACATTTGTTTCTAACTAACTGAGATATGCTATCCGGTAATATGGTATGCCCTAAAGTTACATCTAGGCATAGTCCACGTGTGTGATATGACACGATTTCCTATAAATTGGTGACGAGCCCCAAATTTGAACAACCCTATACGAGTAGGCTGCTATTGCCCCTGCAAGCATGTTCACCGTTCACGGGAATGGTTGATGGGCGACGACGGTAGAGCCAGAGGGCACCCATGCATCTATATATACGATCCTAATGGGAGTTTGTTTCTTCAAGCAACTGTTGGAAGCCAACACGATGTCAATAATGCTATGTCAACAATAAGAGGTCCGAGCTTATCAACCATCAAAGGAGCACGAAAAGTTGTATAGATAACGAAAAATGTTCTTCAGTCCCCTCCAATGGAAGAATTTCAGTCCATAATTATTACAAAGTAGATCAATCAAACCCAATTCTCAAACTAAAGGGCCATCCATTAGAACTAAAAAATGCAGAGCCGCCATTTCTAGTGAGCGGCAAGCTGAATTTACGAGTTCTTTTTCGTTCTCACTTCACTATAATTTGTCCTAGAACAGGAATGGTGAATATATAGAGAGAGATATAGGTCATAATATATTGTATACATGGGGCTACAGAAGCAATGGTGAATATGTTCGTGGTTTCGGGACAATCCAATGGTAAGTCTATCCAGTCAATTAAATTTTGCTTCACATTCGTGTGGAAATCTCATTTGTTCTAAATTTCATTCCAATCAAATGAACTTGTAACCAATAGCTTGAATTTCAAGAAACCGATGGAGTAAAATATCTTGTGTCGTAAAGGCAGGGGCCCAGACATGATTGAATTATAGCTCAATTGCATCTAACACAAACCCCAAACCACCAACTAATTGACCTCTAGATCTAAAAAGGAGGGAGCAGCGCAATATGAGTGAGAGTGGACCAGTTAGGACCCCCGGCCCATATGCTAATAATCTTGCCTCCTAAAGTGTCTTCTGGTCTCTTCTGGATGCCCCCAATACAACTGAAGAACTTCAAATATCGTCACTATGCAAGGATCAGTTAACTGAGAACTCAATTTCAGCTAAATTGCTCCATCATGCAGAAAACAGTCCTTGTTAGATTTGTAAGAGTTAACTAACAGATATTTCCTTGAAAGCTAGATCGTACATCTCTTTCTGTTGGTAAGCAGATGGTAGATCTGAACCACCACCAAGGAAGAAATGCTGTACTGTCATCTTAGCTAGCCGGTGTAGTTTATGAAGCGCAATGAATGGTTTTTGTTGTTTGAGTGAGTAAGACATTTTAGATCGAGTGCCTCTGTAGCTAGCTAGTACACAACAACCAGATAGATTGGTCCCCTTCACCAAGCATTGGTCCTTTTTTTTTTCTACCCTCTCCTTTGAAAAAACTGACCAAACGGATCTGACATTAACAGTTTTTTATTAGATTATTTACTGGATGGGTGTTTTATGCATGCTGACTGTCCATCCTTATCCACTAGCTAGGCCCCTATTGGCTATGGAAAAGCAAGAGGGAAAGACATGTACTGTTTGGCCATATTCGGTGCAGTCGTCACTGCTTCATGGCAGTATTGATCTACCCTTTTGGTTCCTTGCACGAACCAATTGAAAAGCTCAAATGTTGGATAGGTGACCTCTCTTTCACCTTGTATTTATATTTGCTTAACCTGCATGTAATTTAGTACTAGCTTTTGCATCATATATATTTATAGAAATAGAAGGCGCTGTATGTTAGGATATGGCAAGTTGGATGATATATATCGGCGTGTTATATTTAGAAACACGCATGACAACACAACCGGGCGAAATTGTCTCAACGGTGCGGCGCCATCTGAACTTACGTACGCAGTTGATGCTGATGATGGCCGATGGATTGATCGAGAAGAGGTATATTCCAGTGGCATATCTCTTCGATCAGGGCGGCACCAAATTGACAAAACCTAGAGGTTATTAACATATATATGCACTTATAAAGGCACCCACTTATCACTGGCGACAAAAGCAGCATCGGTGTAGTCTCAACAAACTCCTCTATCTAGCATGTAAATAAAACTCTACTTTATTATCTCTGCATCCGAACAAAAGCAGGAGAAATTTTATGCGTATGATGCTGTTGTGAATTGTGACCTACACGCAACGCAAGAGAGCTGATCGAGTACGTGCAGCAGGTGAGACCTGGTTTAGATGCCGAGAGGCCCCAATTCGGCACCGTGCGCGTCTGTAGCATTAAATGCTACACTGTAGCATTTCGTTTGTACGTGTAAAAATTATCTAAAAATTGATTAATTAGGCTCAAAATGTTTGTCTCGCAGAGTACAACAAAACTGTGCAATTAGTTTTTGATTTCATCTATATTTAATACTTCATGCAGGCTATAACATTTTGATGTGATGGAAATCTTCTTTTTGCACAGTGAACTTGGGGGTAGAATTTGGAATTAAAAAAGCGATAATTCCTCGAGAAGCAGGGTCTCTCGGGCACGCACCGACGCTTGTTACTGTTACCGCCCAATAATTATATCACCTGGGGCTAGCAAACTAGCGGCTGACATTCGCCGCTAGGATTTCACGATCAAATGAATGGCTGGGCACTGGGCAGCACGGTGGGTGAGGTGACTGACTGCCACACCACCCCAGATATATATCCTCAAACCAACCTGCCAAACAGGCAAACAAGCATGCTGACCGGCCTGCAGGACCGCATGGATCAGAGGTACGTACAGAAATGGTTAGGACCAGCATTCGGCAAAGGGATCTTCCTCAACCTATGCATTCGCAATACGATATCCGCAGGAGAAAGAAGGCCGGTTGGTTGGTGAGCTAGCTAGCTAGAGTGGCACTGTGCATGTGTCTCCCCGTGGGTGGTTTGGGTCTTCAGTGAGGAGTGATGCTGAACCTAAACCAAACAGGATGTGATGAGTATTTCCCAAGCAACACCGCGGTCTCTTTTGGAGGTTTCAGTGCTGGTCCTTTAGTTTGCTTCAAATTTGTTCGGCGGGTCTTTTATTTGTTGTTGGAATTGGGTATTCCTAGCTCCAAGAGCTCGAGGAGGGCTGATCGAGGAGCAACACAAAATGTTTGCTAAGCTATTTTGTTGTAACCTTAAACTTACCAAATATTTGATTGCTCATATATTTGTGAAGAAAATCATCAGATGTAATGAGAGAGTTGCAAAGCTATATATTTGCTAAGCTATTTTGTTGGAAAGTGGGGTCAAAAGTTGGGAGAGTTGTAATGAGAGAGCCCTACTACATGCATCTCAACTTGATCAGAAGAAAAAATCCGTCTAGTTTTTATGTCTACCTTGCTGGATCTAGAGATGGCAATAGGCCCCATCTCAAGCTCTCAATCAATACGTGGAAGTTCGCCTTGGACTCGCAGGTGGCTACATTTTCAGACGCCAATCCCCATCCATCGCGATCACCAACATCACCTATATAGTATTTAAGGTGTCGGGCATCGAGTCCTTGCTCCCTCCATGACCTGCTCAAAAGATTGTTGCTCCATAGGAGACTATTTCTTTCTCAATTTCATAACCTATTAGTTTATTTTTACTACCCGGTGGTTAACTGTGACTTGATTATAAATATGATAAAAAATCATCAACGGACATTTAAACTTCTCTAAACTAAACTAGTAGAGTACATCCAAACTTCTTCGGGTGCCTAAACTTTGCAAAAATATATATATGAACTTGAGTTCAGCACGTCTCGAAATCGCCAAAGCAACGATAACATAGGCTCATACACTATACTAATATAAAAAAATGATGTTTTGAAAATGCATTTATTAATAAACTTGGCCGCATATTTAAACATTAAATTATTCCGTATATATAGTAGCATAGATTTTCATTTTCACCTAGTAGTATGATCTGGAGAATATGCTACTTGGAAGAGCACGGCATATTCCCAGGTCTGATCCAAACAAGGATCGGTGCGTTGGGTACAAATCAACAGGTTGGCTCCGTGCATGTGCAGCGCTGTGCGGCCTGGCCTTTTGATTGTCGGCGGGCTGTGGTTCAGTCACGCGCGTGCTGGCGAGTTTGCCGCAACAGAGTACCCCATACCCAAACCCAAAATGAGTTTTTAGGAGAGAACCTAAATCTGGGTATCCTCCATCTTCGTGATCCATTCGCAGAAAGAATTCTCTTTTGGGTCTTCTATTGGAGAAATGAGTTTATGGGTCACGGACCTTTTTACCGTAGGCAACCTAAAGTGGTAAATGGGTCTCCGATTTGGGTCTCCGTTGTTGGAGACAATTTGAGGCAATTGTTTCACGAAACAATGACCTCACTCTCTCTCCTCCACATCAGCAAAAAATCATATGTGGCACTGCATGAGACGACTTATCAAACCGCTGACATGTAGCAATGTACCTGCCCTAATATACTGAGAAGATAAGTCTTTTAAATTTTCTATATCTCATCCTCAACAATCCACTTTGCTCTTTTAAAAAGATAAACTTAATTTACTTCCATAGATTATTTTATATATTTTATTGGGTTCAATCTATATCTCTTAATAAATTGCCCTTTTTATTTGTTTGGATACTGGTTGAGTTTTAAGGTAATTTTTTTGTGCAGTAACAAAGGACATGGTACCTAGGGAATTTTATAATTTTGAGTTCAAGTTAAGGATTACATGCTCCTAAACTATAAGAATAATTATGAAAAATATTAATATATTTTTAACATAAGTTATAAGTTCTTTGTCACTCCACAAAATTTGAACTTCAAAATATATTTGTGCATGCAGAACAAAAAAAGACATCGTTACGGGGTAGGTTTGACCAACTTTATATAGTTTGAGGAAATAAATTGAGTTGATATTTTATTCTGGAGGTTAAGTTGACAAAGTGGATTGTTTAGAGTAGTAAAATGGGCTTCTTCCGATCTATCTGTTATGAGAGTGAACTAGTAAACTTGGAAACGGGAAGCTCATTAGCTTAGTGGCGTCATTGCAAGAGACATTCCTCCTGTTTAGAAATAATATACTAATTGACAACTTTGATGTCACCTTTTAGAATTTAACTGATGATTTTCTTCACAAATACATGAGCAATGTGTGTCTTGTAAAAAAGAAAAAAACAAATTGAGCATCATATAGGGCATATGGTGAGAGGAACTTGTGCAGGAAGTGGCATTTCTTAGTACGCAGGAGGGTCAAAGTGGGTAGAATCTATATCAGTTTGTAGACTTTTTCTTTTTTTAAGATAATTCAGGTTTTGAAGAAGAATCAATAGTTCCCGCCTCTACCCTATCTATTATCATTTAAACGATCAACTTCCCCCATTCATTTAAACGATTCACATTCTTCATGTGAATAGAATATTGGCTCTATTTAGTTAAGTAAACTACTTCACCTGTAAGTACAAATTGAGTTTTTAGTTCACATTTTTGTGGAGTAATGGAAGACAGGATATCTTAACGAACTTTTCACAAAATTTTAGGATCGAGAGAAACCAGTGGTCAAAGTTTGTTTTAAAGACCCGTGGAGAGTATACTAAAGAAAAGGTATAGCTGCTACCGGCTTCAAAGAAAAAAAAAAGTGTAGCTGCTACCAGTGTTGTTCAGTAAACAAGCGTCCCAGAGTTGGGTAGGCAGCAGGTGTACGCATGCTGCTGTGAGGGCATATATTCTCGCTCGATGGACGCAATGCAACCTTTTTCACATCGATCCGCTATAATACAGTAAGATACCGGTGCCGGTTGGCGATGGATACGGCAAGCAGGCGCAGCAGCATGGGCAGGCTTTTGGGACAGTTTGGAGTCTGGATGCATGCAGACGCATTGGATCTGGAGCTCAGCATGTATCGGGATTCCATTCACCACACCACATGCGGTGTCATTGATTCCCATTTCTTTTTTTTTGAAATTAAATTGATTCCCATTTCTTTTTTTTTGAAATTAAATTGATTCCCATTTCCATTCAACGAGGAGGACGGAAGAAGAGTCGAAATTGATAGTCTGGACTCTGGAGCCTCAAGGCCTCTCAGCCTGCATCGGCAGGCGGCCGGCCTGGGCCAAACTAGGCGCTCTCCGCTGGGCCGGGCCGAGGAGGCGGTCGAAATCCAGGGGCGGCTTGCCTGTTTTGTCAGGCCCGGCGTGGCTAGCTGGTGCCTCGTCAGCGCGGTCGTGTCGGTGCCATGCCATGGTTGCAGCTGCTCATCATGTCCGCGACACCTGATGATGCACAAGATACGTGCATATAACATGTACATCCCATTTTGTTCGCACCATGTACATATAATATGTATAATACATAATACGTGCGTACGCGTAGCTGCCCAGTAGAATATGATTATTATTCGCAAAAGGAATGCTACCAGTACTCCAGCACTACTTACAGGTTTGTATTGTAGTATTTCAGTACAGCAGTATATATGCTGTCTGCTGCGCAAAAAAAAAGGATGGCAAAAACGGGTTATTGGAGCATCGATCGGCCGATTAAAAACAACGGATGCCCCTTCCCGTTTTCATGTTTTCTGTTTGTTTTTTTTAATGATGATTGTATGATATCTATTCTCAATCTCAAGCGACTTGTAGGGAAGAAAAAAGGAATCGGCGCCTACCAACAAACCAATACCAATATGCTGATGCTGACCGGCAGTATGAGTTCCTGTTTTTCTTTTTTTACAAACGAGATTTTGTGCTATCTGCTCGATCAATCTCGGATGACATGTCTCTGCTTGTGCTACGTATGCGCAAGAATCTGCGTCTGCGTAGCAAGATACTGATGATGGATGCTTGCTAACGTGTAGTATATATTCATGTCATATGGTAGTAGGTCTTTCCTCTGACCATAATCAGAGGCGAAGCTGGCATCAAAATGAAGGTGGTGCACAACTCAAGTAACATACAAAAAAAAATCTTTCTGTTATATGGTGAACATTAGTTAACTTCATAGTAAAATTTGTATAGACCCTGATGCATGTGCACCATGGTGCCATAACGTGCCCCAGTTGAATTGAAACAGAGTGAACTACTGACCAAAAAGACACAAGATGTGAAGTAAAACAAACGGCCCATGAAGCCCACCACGAAAAATAAAACAAAAATGGAACCACGAATCATAAAGTATAATCCTAGACATCTAAATCCAGTTGAATTGAAACAAAAAAATCCATTCAGGTTTTTAATTGCTGGCTCGCTGCCGGCGGAGCCAAAGATGCAAAGAAGAGCACAAATCATCAAGTTTCTATATTTTGTTCACGTAAGTCAAATATTATCTTTTAGGCATTCTCAGCAAGTTTTTCATTCTTTCTTCTGTGGATCATAATCCATCGTAACATTCTTGGTATTGACTCTATTCCATGAGTCAGTTATTCCGTTAAGCAAGAATATGTTGATGTTTATACAATTTAAATTAGATTATCAGCAGATTTGCTGCTCCAATTGAAAACCCTCTTTGTCAACGAATCTTTGCATTCCTTTTGTTTTTCTAGCATTCTTAAGCAGAGCGAAAATAACACGGATATTTTTGGAGGAAAAAATAGCATAATAATCATTCAGAAAATACGAAAATACGGGACCCTAGGGTTTAGCAGCCCAAAAGGCCCACCCATATAAACCTCCCAGCTCTCAGCCCTTCCCATCCCATCGCGCCGCCGCTTCCCCCTCTCGCCTCCGCACCCGAAACCCTAGCTCCCCCCATCCCCTCCCGGCGGCGACTTGCGACGATGGCGGCAGGCGGCGCCCCTCGGTCGCTCTCCCAGCGGGAGATGGACATCCAGATGATGCTGGCGGCCGACGTGCACCTGGGCACCAAGAACTGCGACTTCCAGATGGAGCGCTACGTCTTTAAGCGCCGATCCGACGGTATATCCACAGATCACGCGTCTCTTCTATCTTCCGCGTCCTGGGATTCGCCGGGCGCGAAGCGAAATGCGGTCTTGGCTTGGTGTGTCCAGATAGATCCGGTTTTGCTGGTGTTCGTGACATTGTGGGCGCGCCGTTGTGTTTTGTTGTGATTAGATTTAGGTACTATTTGTTTTCTCCTGCTCTGCTTGGGTTTACGAGTGCATCCATGTTATCATGTTACAGTGGAAGGCGATTCATCTGTGTGGTTCAGCAGAATACTCATCTGCTGGATGCATATAGTCATTCGTTTAGGTAGCTGATATTGGCTTATGATCCCGCATCCATGTTCCCTGCACATGAGATTAGATCTCCACAACCATAAGTCAACACAGAAATCATAGAGCCGCTCTTCTCTAAGGGTTGCTTATATGAATGAGACCAAGCATTGCTGTCATGGGTTATCTTGGGCATCAGGGAATACCTGATTGCTTCTTAGTGTAAAAGATGATCTGCACTCTAGCCTCTGATGTTAAATATTGCAACCGGTAAAGATACTCTCTTTTTTTATTGATTTTGAAACGACTGTATTATATTTTCTTATAGGTATTTTCATCATCAACCTTGGCAAGACCTGGGAGAAGCTTCAGCTGGCTGCCAGAGTGATTGTTGCTATCGAGAACCCGCAGGACATCATTGTGCAGTCAGCTAGGCCTTATGGCCAGAGAGCTGTCCTCAAGTTTGCACAGTACACTGGTGCCCATGCCATTGCTGGCAGGCACACTCCTGGTACATTCACCAACCAGCTGCAAACATCATTCAGTGAGCCACGTCTTCTCATCCTGACCGATCCTAGGACTGATCATCAGGTATTTTTTCTTTTGATCACAAGCTTTTGTACAATGGATTCTTGGAAATGAGCCATCTTCTAAATGATGGTTTGATTTGTGTGCAGCCGATCAAGGAGTCGGCTCTTGGGAACATCCCAACCATTGCCTTCTGCGACACTGATTCTCCTATGCGCTATGTTGATATTGGTATTCCTGCGAACAACAAGGGGAAGCAGAGCATTGGTTGCCTCTTCTGGCTTCTTGCAAGAATGGTTCTACAGATGCGTGGCACAATTCTCCCTGGGCACAAGTGGGAAGTGATGGTAATTTTTTATGTTCTTAAGATGCTTCTTGTTTGCTTGTGCTTGACGCTTATTTCATATGACTTGTTACTATGGCGTCTAATCTCCTTGAGTGGTTCCATCTTTTCTAGGTTGATCTTTTCTTCTATAGGGATCCAGAGGAAACCAAGGAGCTGGAGGAAGAGGAGGCTCCTGTTGCTCCTGAGTATGCTGCAGTGGCTGATTATGGTGCTCCCGCTGCTGATAACTGGGGCGATCAATGGGGTGGTGGAGAGGTTGCAGCTGCTCCCCTCCCTGCTGCACCTGCTGGAGGTGCTGAGTGGGGTACTGCTGCTCCAGGTCAGCTTGGTGTATCTCAGCTATGTTAATTGAATTGCTACTGAACTACATTCAAATGAATGAATGATGCACCTTGTATTAAATTTATTTTTCACCCTGACCTTATAGTATGTCTGTTCAAAATATAAAGTGGTTTGATGGACGATAGCTATGCTACTTGATTTGGATTATGCTAGAATGTTATGCTGGTGTCAACTGTAGCTTGTGTTTATTTTGATAACTTTGTTGATTTTTGTTGTTTTTACAGTTTAATATAGTGATTCATTCTAGCTATTATTGCAGCAGCCGATAAAGTGCGATTTGCTTTTACATAGAACTTTTTAGCAATTGTCTGTTCTGATAAAATTTATGAGCAAAGGCTTGGTGGTTTTGTTGTTAGGCCTGAAACATAATTTATGAGTAAAAGGCTTGTCTCATCAGATGTCGTAACCAGGACCTATGCTTCTTGTTGATTTGAATTGCAGCTCCTGCGGGTGCTGATGGATGGGATCCGGCAACAGTTGTCCCTCCTCCGGCTGCTGCTCCAGCTGCCGCAACTGGTTGGGAAGAAAGCAGTGCCCCAGCTCCCACTGGCTGGTAAATGGTTTCCACATGGATCAGTTCATCAACAACAGGAGGGGAAGCCGAGTCACTTGACTTTATGTTTGTGTTGGTAGATCTGTTCTGGGTAGCTTATCTATGTTGCATCGAGGTGTAATGTTTAATGGAAGTCAGTTTTGGAGGTTGACTCACCTGGGCACTGCCAGTTTAACACTTTGTTGCCACCTTTCATGGATAGCTTTGCTACAAGCGCATTTTGCTAATATATATGCTTGGTAGCCTTGTGCCATAGTTGTCTCTTTCGCTTATAATGTGTAGCATCATATTTTGTTGGTAATGGAAGTGGTAACTGGGATCGAGGGAATCATATTTCAAATTTTGAACGATTGGTTTTGCATTTGCAAAATTGCGTTCGAGTGAGCCTTTATGCTTCGGCGTCTGACCTCTTAGAAACGGCTTTCAGTTCGTCTACTGTTCCTGGAGCATTGGGTCAGTTTTTTAATACATGTCAGTATCTTTGCTGATTTGTGCAAAGAAAAATACTGCTGGCTGGCTGCTGATAAGCCAAGCGAAGACTGGCCTTGCCAACTACTTTTCCTGCCCATTGATTATCGTTGTCGCAGTCTTGTCCACTTGACAAGAGTTCCTGCTACTTGCTTGGCTTAACAATTTAGTGCCTCCAATGTTTGGTATAGGTCTATTTAAAAAAAATGTTTGGTATAGGCATGTGTTGTTCATGCTCGTCTGATATAGACATCAGAATTAGCTAGCGGCCCAAACAGCTTGTCTGCAACTCCATTTGAACAATGCACTCTGAAACCGAAATCAATCCTGAATTCGTGATATGGTGGATGAGCTAGGTGAACTTATCAACGGTGAACTAATGGGCTCTCATCCAAATCCTTTAGCTCTGTTTCACTTGTATACTGAGCAATCCCACTAATCCAAACATCGCATGGATAGACGAGGACGGGATTTGCCCAAAGGCAAGTGAACTGATCCGAAGAATGGGCCGGGACTGAATGCGCCGCCAACTGGGCTGGACCTGCTGCTGGGTTTGATGAGCTGCATGTTGCAACAACGGACAACCCAGAGGAGCTGATGGGAGCGTGGTTTCAAACCGCATTGGTGCCTTAACAAGAGCGTTCAATGCTCATCAAATGTGCATGAACCAAAAAATGCTGCAGGGTTTCAGCATTGCTTAAGAAACGCCTCTCAGCATAACAGGGAAATCAAGTATGAGCACTTTAGCCTCGGAAAAGTTACCTGAACTCAAGCAGAACAATAGTAACACGTGATTCTTTTGTTCTTCTGCCCATGCCCCATGGTGTGCAGTGAGTTGATAAAACTGGTTCTGCAAATTGCTCTTTAGCCTCCAAATCTTAAGAAGAGACCTAATTACTTCTTCAATGTGTCAAAAAGGTCAGCGTGAATGGGTTGTGTTTGTCGCCATTGTTTCCACTCCTTTTCCAGTTTCGTCCCTTCCAAGTATGACTGAGTTCGGAAAATTTAATGGTTTTGTTTAATCTTGTCGATCATGAGGCGTCAAGATCAGTCATCCTAGATTGTAATCGATAAATGTATGCAAACATATGATGCTTAAATAACACTTAGATCAATCTTAATCTGACTCACTATGTGGTATGTGCTTGCTTTCTCAAGAACTCCAGTTTAGAACGAAAATGCCGCATGATCTCATTGTGGAAAAGGACTACTTAGTTATCTTGCTAGCTTAAAATGTTGACAGACGATACATAAAGCAAGGTGCATGAAGCTTGTGTGGGATATGAAGTCCAAATTGGACTTCTAACCATATTCATGCCTTTAGCATTGCCACGAACACATGTTCCGCATGGATGCTACTACATCCCAGTGTGAACATTCGTAGCCGAATAGACATCAAGTTGATAACACGAGTTTCATCTAGTTTTACGGAATGTGTTTTAAGTTTAGGATGTTTACCTACTATTATCACATAACCTCACCTTTATAGTAACAACTACGAACCACCAGCTTCGGCCACTAGCAATTCAACAGAAAAGGCACGCATAACCTGACTTCTCCGGTTGCTGTTGCATTTTATTCCCCCGTCCTAAATTACAATTTATTTTGTCGTTCTAAAATCTATAGTTTTTTACTACACACCTAAATCTGAACTATATCAAGATACACATCAAATTATATATATATATATATAGGAAAACCAACGAATTGTAATTTAGAATGGAAGTATTTCAATTTTTCAACAACAAAACTCAAGCCCCCCCCCCAAACCAAAAAAAAAAGAAATTTGCACCAACCAAAACGTGAAGAAAGCAGAATTTTAGACATAATAAAAGAATTGAATTACCGTTTTCCACTTCAATGAAATGGGGAGCACAGCTGCATTTTTTTTGTGCATCAGGCAATAGAAACATTGGCATAGAATTCAATTATATTATTCAAATAGAAAAAGGAGGATAAAACAGACGGAACAAGCTAGAATTATTCAAATAGAAAAAAGAGGATAAAACAGACGGAATAAGCTAGAGCGTTGGCACGTAATTATAGTATTAAATTTCCACATGATAAATACTCTCCCCTGATAAAAAAAAGTACTACAAAATACTCTGTTACACTCTCCTAAAATAATAGCGTTGTGTTGGTGATGCTGACCTCTTGTCGCAGTTGTAGCCACAAGCCACATGTGGGTCATCAAAGATCGATTGAATTTCAGGTCCACACCTGCTCCGCAACATAAGATAGTGTACGCGTAGGTAAGCACATATTTAAGATGATAGAATATTTCAGAAGCTTTATGTTTTTTAAACTTTTCTTTGGAACTACACAAGTTTCGAGTTGTGCAAGTGCCTACAGGATTACGAACCACAACTTGACAGTCTGCAGCTTTAGGTTTTATTATTACCTTAACTATAAATTTACAAGTTGCAATGGCTCTGAAGGAGTATAAGACATGACTAAAATGGTCAAAATGACGTTTGTATTTGAAAACTACTTCCTTCGTCTCTAAATAACTGTCGCTGTTGGTTTCCGTGTCACGACTTTACTTCGATTTGTAAAAAAATACGTGCAACATTTTAATCTCCAAAAATTTTTATTAAAAAACTAGATTCAAATATCTATCTAATGATATTTATTATATACCATAAATATTAATATATATTTTTATATATTCGGTCAAAGATTTATCGGGAAGCGAAAACGATTTATATTTGCGTTGTAGACAAATGAAAGGTAACGGTGATTTGACGCTAGGGCCCACAACTGAATTGTGACAAATAAAAGTGCGGCCTAGTCATATAGCTGACATATTGCACTTGAAAAGGAAATTGTGGGTGTGTTTAGTTCCCCCAATTTCAAATAAAAAAGTCACATCGACATCACATCGAAGCATTAAATATAACAAATGACGCATGCATGGAATACTAAACGTAGGTAAATAAAAAAGCTAATTACATAGTTTTGATGTACACGACGAGAAGAATTTTTTGAGCCTAGTTAGGTCATGATAGGACAATATTTACCGCAAACAAACGAAAAGTGCTACGATGCGTTATAGTGTCCGATGTGGCTTTTCTCTCAACTTTTCGCGGGAACTAAACACACCCTGTAGTGCACCACAAGTAAATTATGACAAAAGTAAGACGTGGTCGTGTAGCCAATTTGTTATAAATGGAAATGAAGGGAAACTGTAGTACTTTCTCGGTCGTTTGGCTTCTATTGATCCATACACTTGGGTTACTTTCCTGCTACTACGATGTCGTAATTTCTTTCCTTTGTTGTATTGCACAGCTAACCTGGTTATTGAATTTGAGTTCCTTTCACCGGTTGTTCAGTTGCAGTGGAAAACGACGCTATAAAATCAAAACAATATCTGTTTTTTTCAGTTGCCTAATATCTTTCATAGCTCCTTTTTAAGAACAAAAAGTCTGGTGGAATACTCCCTCTATCTGGAATACTCCCTCTATCCTGCAATATAGGTCATTAGCTATGTATCTAATATTGTGTATGTCTAAGAGCATAGAAAGACTATGTATCTACAAAATAAAAAACGACCTATATTTCAGGATGGAGGGAGTAGATACTTTGACCTCCTACAATAAAAAACTTTTTTTTGAACTAAATACAATGAAAAATTTGGGCGGAGCTATTTGTCTTAGGGTGATGAGTGGTACAATTAAAGATGAAGAGATTCATACTAGCAAGTGAAAAGTATCAAATATTGGTATGCATGCTTTGATGGTAGTGTCGACGTGAATAGGATGTTTGAGAGAAGACAATATCGCTAGTTGGCTACTATGTGAGGTTTAATGGTCCAAAAAGTTGGATTCCAAACTTTTAGAAAGTTATGCATGTTATGTTACAGGACTAACTTTTAATTAAAGCCATACAAAATATGAATCCCAAGATGCACCACACTACAACCTGGATAAGTGTAGTGCAGAAGAGGGCCAGAAGATTGCATAAAAAGGAGGGTCAGAAGAAGAGGTTGCATAGATGATTCCTTAGAGCAAAAGTTTATTCAATGATTTATTCTAAAACTAGATTCTTTTTAGCACTCCAAACACCTCATTTACATTCCGTTGAAATCAGCTACTTCTTTTTTTCGATTCATATACCCTCATAACCGTTGAGACCTGGTGCCATATCAGCCATGTTCCATAAATTGTACTCATGTTCCATGTATTTGATGTAGTGCCCTACTCTCTGTACCGTATCAGTCTCTCTCCCATGTAGCATGTATTATCTGATTCCTCAAGGCGATTTTGGGGAGCATTCAGAGCCCTAGCTGGCCGCATCAAAATCCCAAACAAACCTCTCTCCCGGTCGCTCTCTCTCTCTCTCCCTCTCTCCATCTTCAAGCATTCAGTGGCAATGAAGAAATCCATTACAATGTTTCAAAAAAAAAAGAAATCCACTACAAGCCAATAAAGAAGATTATTAAATCCCTGAAAATGAAATTCAAATTCGTGGCCTAGGAGAGTTAGGTCTTGTTTAGTTCCCAACTTTGATGGTGCAAAGTTAGGACTTTACCATAAATGCGGCACTGTAGCATTTCGTTTGTATTTGTGAATAATTGTCCAAACATGAATTAATTAGGCTCAAAACGTTCCTCTTGCAGCGTACAACAAAATTATGTAATTAGTTTTTAATTTTATTTACATTTAGTACATCATGCATGTCCTGATATTTTGATGTGATGAAAATCTTCTTATCATATAGTGAAATTTGAGATTTGAGGTAAAATTTAGAAACCAGTTAAAAACCGAAAGCGTGAAAACTACAGGAAAAGTTTTGCCATCTGGTTGCGTTGGGTTTCCTTCCCCTCTATTAAACCATCTACTAGGCTTCGCTTCCCCTCCCACCACCACGCCTCGAGCCGAGCACCTGGCAATGGCGGCTTCCGCCCCGTCCGCCACACCCCAGATGTGCCCAAGCCGCCGCCTTTCTTACTACTAGAGCCCACCCACCGCCCGCCGCGTCCCCCACTCCCACGAACTCCCCCGCCTACCAACCCCAACCCTCGGTCGCGCGCCGAACGCATCTCGTGCTCCGCTCCCCGGTTCTTGGGCCGGTGGATGCGCCCCCGACCTCGCCCGCGCCGCGAATCCAGGCCGTCAGGATCCAGGCCGTGAGCAATGGCGGCGCCGGTGGCGCCGCCGCTGTGCACCTGGCTCGTCGCCGCCTGCCTCTCCGCGGCCTGCGGCGCTGGCGAGAAGGAGAAGCAGCGGAGGCACCGCGTTGGCGTCGGTGACCTGTTCGGCTCGCGCCGCCGCCCCGGCTCTGGGCGCCGCGGCGGGGCTCGCTCTGGTGAGTCCATTTCCCGTTTCCCCTCTCTACGAAGGCTAGTTTCTTGCTTGTCGGAGCGTAACACTGAAATTCCGCTGCAACGGATGGGTTTTACCGCATCGGTAGTGTCATCGCGGCGATTTGGAGGCGGGTTAAAGGTGCAATTTTTATACGGTTCCAGGTGTCACATCGCTCGTGTGCGCGCGCGGGATGTAAGGGGAAGAGGATTATACCCTGCTTGATGCCAGCATCTTGGTCTGTTTTTTCTATGGTTTCGGGCTAACCGTCAGGTCCTGCTCTCGAGTGAATTGGTGGGTTTGCAATTGCTAGGTTTGGTTGCCTTTGTTTGTTAGACTTGGAAAAAACCTACGGTTTTTTATCAGCAAGAGGACGTGAGCCTTCATGAGAATTCAGAGCCTGTTGCAAAATCTATTGTTGACAAAGATAAAAGAAAACTGAAATCTTGTAGAGGAAATTGTCCATTCTGGAATTACTTGCTTGCATTCTTTGACCTTTTATGTTTCTATAGTCATGCCTGGTTTAGTCTGTGCCTCTGTGGTTACCGTAGTTCACACAAGCATACCAAATGAAATGCATGAACTGTGAGCGAACCAACCTATATTATCTGTTGATTTTGGAGTTTTCTCCCCAATCAGTTACTTAAATGACCAATAGGTGGTACTTGAAGAAGGATCCAATTGATATAAAGGATTTTGTGGGTGACACTGCCTTTTCTTTTGTCCATTTCTCTTTGTCATACAGTCTGACTTCTGATATTGTACACTGTATGAATGAAATTCTCGTGAACTGCAGGAATGTCCATGGCTGTTGCCTTGCATCCTGAAAGGGGAGCTGTGGAAACTAAGAAAACTGATGTCAAACAAAGGAGAGTGGTTGTCACTGGCATGGGTGTAGTTACACCGTTAGGCCATGACCCTGATGAATTCTACAATAACCTTCTACAGGGTATCAGTGGAATAAGTGAGATAGAGGCGTTTGATTGCTCCAGCTATCCCACCGTATGTGTTTTCTTCATATGAAATATAATGATTTGAGGTTCATTGTGCAGTTATGCTGAGAAATATTGTACTCTTTTGACATGTTATGTTTCATATAGAGGATCGCGGGAGAAATCAAATCTTTTTCGACAGATGGCTGGGTTGCACCAAAGCTAGCTAAGAGAATGGATAAGTTCATGCAATATTTAATAATGGCTGGAAAGAAAGCTTTGGAAAATGCTGGAATCACTGAAGAAATCATGAATGAGTTGGAAAAATCAAGGTGTGGGGTTCTCATTGGGTCTGCCATGGGTGGCATGAAGGTGCAGATTCTTGCCATACATTTTGTGCTTCCTTAATATCGCAGATCTTCTTTCCACACTCTTTTTTTCTTCTAAATAGCTTCGCTTCTGATGCTTGATCAGGTTTTCAGTGACGCGATTGAAGCTTTACGGGTTTCCTACAAGAAAATGAACCCATTTTGTGTACCTTTTGCAACTACAAACATGGGTTCTGCCATACTTGCTATGGATCTGGTACCTTATATGATCCATCTTTTCATTTCATTGCTTCCATTGTTTGTTGATAGAAATTATGATTCTTAATAACTGAAATTGCATCTCGCATGCAGGGTTGGATGGGCCCAAATTATTCTATCTCTACTGCTTGTGCTACTAGCAACTTCTGCATTCTGAATGCAGCTAATCATATCAGAAAAGGGGAAGCTGTAAGTAACATCATTTCTTGTGATCTTTGCTGCAATGAGTAGTGACTAATTGCAGGTGTAACCTAAACATACAGGATGTGATGCTTTGTGGTGGTTCCGATGCACCGATCATCCCTATTGGTAAGGTGCACTCTGATTATTTGAGGCATCTTAACTCCCAGTTGCTATTGTTTCATTTTGACATGAACCTCAAGTTTTCTTATGCATATACTGATTTCACTGTTTTAATTTGATTATTAAAAACTGTTAAATGCAGGATTGGGGGGTTTTGTGGCCTGCAGAGCTCTTTCACAGAGAAACAGTGATCCAACAAAAGCTTCTCGGCCTTGGGATGTGGTCAGTAGCTATAAGTTAAAGAATATTGAATGCTACCTTTTAGCCAAATAATGGAGTTATATGCTTGTGACACATTTATCAATTGTACTTACTGGTTTGGCTGATGTATTTCCGGGCCTGCTGAATATTTGGAATCAACATGATTCTTATTCATCTCAGTATTCTTGTGTCACAGGATCGTGATGGATTTGTCATGGGAGAAGGCTCTGGTGTGCTTGTTTTGGAAGAACTTGAGCATGCAAAGGTTTCATTCATGCAATTCCCTTGAGTCCATTGTCTTGTTGGTATAGGATGATATTATTCAAATGCTAAGAGCTTCCAATCTGGATTTCTGCAGCAAAGAGGTGCAGAAATATATGCTGAATTTCTGGGAGGAAGCTTCACATGCGATGCGTATCACATGACAGAGCCTCATCCTGAAGGTCTTATTTTTCTTTAATGTTGTGGTTTTCTTGTCTTCCTCATATCATTCTCACCTTGTCGTGCTATTGCTAATATTATGTCCATGCAAATACAATATCAGGGAGAGGGGTCATTCTTTGTATTGAAAACGCATTAGCAGATTCAGGAGTAACAAAGGAAGAGATTAACTATATAAATGCCCATGCAACATCTACGCAAATGGGTGATTTGAAGGAATTTGAAGCTCTCACTCGTTGTTTTGGCCGGAATCCTCAGGCAATTTTCGTAATCTTATATTTCAGATTAGAAACCTTATGTTGCCGTCCTCAATTTAGCCGAGTATAAGTGATTTTTATATATGTACTGCAGCTAAGAGTGAACTCAACAAAGTCAATGACGGGACATCTGCTAGGAGCTGCGGGTGGAATAGAAGCTGTCGCTGCTATACAAGTAAGGCGGTTAATGTAGCTTTTTTCTATCAGGGTCATTTGTTTCTTTTCTTACACTTTTACTGAAAGGTAGCTGTTTTAGTTCATGAACTGTACTCTATACCTTTATAGGGTCCACAATTTTCATATATTAGTGTGATATATGATCTATTATTCCATTTATCATGGGCAGTTGTTGCACATTTCCAGACTACAGTTCTTGTTTTTTCTTGAGCCAATTTGGTGTTTCTACACTGTGCGGTGGAGTCAAGTTAGATAAAAAGAATCTTGTCTGTATTGAATCTGAGTAAAAACTTTGGAAGCATGAATATGTGGTAGCAGTATGGTGGCGCACACAGATGCAAAATTACAACTCACTAATACATCTATACAGTCACTAAGTATGTATTAAAAAGGCACGGTAGCTGATGGCTGGATACCGTGACAGATGATTTTAATAATTTTAAGCATCAACTCTTAGTTGCAACCGATACAAGTAGGCAACATAGTAGGGAGTATCATAATAGGATGACCTAGGCCATAGGTTACCTAAAGAAATAGGTGGACGTCTAATTCTTGAGTTACTTAGATATTGTACTCCTGAAGATTGTTGTTGCTGGGCACACCATGTGCAGAGAAGTACTGGGGAAGTATCTATTTTTTTTCTACAATCAGTCTATTGTCAAAGGTTTATCAATATATTTATGTTGTCCAATACAGATAAGCTACCTGATGGCAGTATTTGTGCTGAAACTGTCATAAGAAAGTGCCACAATATTATCAATTTTTCCTTAGTCATACAATTTCTGGTTAAGTGGGCTCTGATGCATGTACCAAGTTAATAATTCACAATAGTTCACACAGCATCTAGATTCAGTCTCTACTGAGACTTTTTGGGTAGACCTGTTTTCTAAGCACTTGCTATGTCCTGTCATTAATATATGAGGAATGCCGCTTTGGACAAAAAATAACTAGTTTTATCTCGTTTTGGTTGTCCAAAATGTCATGTAATAATGACTGAAGGTAGTACTATTTACTCTTGTAGCAGACGATGTGGGTATCCATATTAGTAGCAGAAAGTTTTTTTAGACTATATCTTAAAGTTCTACCCAAATATTTATAAATTCTATCAGACTTGTGTCAATTAGAACCACATGATAATATTAGCAATGTGAAAAAGCATTAACACTCTGGTTTCATGATAGATAACTTAGTGGCTTAGTGCTGCGTCTGGTATTCAACTTTCTATTAGATCTAGTGCTTGCCTAGTGGATGTTTGGTCTTTGAATTTTCACTTTCTGTGCAAGATGCAACAATTGGAAATGGGGTGGAAGTAGGAGGGCCATAATTGAAAAAGATGGGAATCTATATTTTTAAAAACAGTATGCTGTTTTATTTTGAATTCACTAATTATTATCAATGTAAGACACCTCTGAAACCTGTGAAGTTCCATGCACTTAGAAGTTTGACTGCCTGTGTGATGCCTTGGATAGCACCAGCTCACACCAGTCATCTTCTTCATGTAGTAGTGTCAATAACCAGCTTTAATTCTTTTCTTCTATCTATGAAGTTGAAATAGATGCAAATTATCTAAATACCTTTTATTTGCCACTTGTTTAAATTTAGTAAGTTGATTGAAGCAACATGCCATTTACATTTCGACGATTTTGTCGTTTTTGGCTTGGGAGAACATCAGCTGTTTTTAGATGAAAGTGCCTAAACATCTTACACTTCCATCATTTGTCATGATGTTCTGGAGTCATCCTGACAATTCCAAAGTACAAGGGTTTTGATGTTGTGTTATTGAAAAGAATATTATCCAAAGTAGTATCAAGGTTGCATGTGAATTTTTTTCACATGCGACTCATTATTTTTCTATCAGAAGTGCAATCTTATGCTTCCACATGGAAGCTTTTAACTCTTATGGTTAACTTTCCTTCATGGCATCTAACTTGGTAATGCCATCATACATTTTCCTTAACATTTAAGCTAACTGTACAATGCACAGGCTTTTTAGACAATTCATTTTTCTCTAAGATGATTTATTAAGTTCTCATCAGAAAGTACTAAGTTAGCTGTTTCTGAAAGCTCCAGACCTAGTATGTTGGCCAACAACCACCTTGTTGGTATTCGATATCATTGCACCATGGATATTGATATCATGTTACGCTTTTGGTTGTTTATGTTACATTTGCATTTTTATTATAATCTACCAAGTGCCAACTTTAGTGAACAGCAATGCCAGGATACTGGATTTATCACAAGTCTTGATGCAATTTCTATTGCTTTGTGTACTTGCAGGCTATAAGAACAGGTTGGGTACATCCAAATATCAATTTGGATAATCCGGAGGAAAATGTGGTAATTTCCTAACTGAAAATTTTTCAATCTTTAATGTTGAATCCATTTTGACCCTTTTCTCCATAACCAAATTTCACATGTGTTGGACCATGTCATGGACCATCAGTATATGGTAGTATGGCAGTCCCAGGTTGATGTGGTTCAGTTGGGGTCTCCTTGTTTCTATTGAAGTTGACAATGAAAGAACAAACCCAGTGACTCTAATCTGCAGTGTTTCTTTGAATCAAATCGTGTTTAACTTCAGAAAGCATGTATTTAATTTAATAGCCTTGTCCATGAAAGCTAGTCTTTAATCCTGAGCCATAACTTTGTTTGATTGAAGCCTAACATAAACCTGTTTGTTCTGCTCTTTTTCCCATCCATTTTAAATTCTGTATCTAATATGCCTTTTCCCATCTTGACTTAGGATGTCAGCTTGCTGGTGGGTCCACAGAAGGAGAGATGTGATGTTAAGGTGGCACTGTCGAACTCATTTGGATTTGGTGGGCACAATTCGTCGATTTTGTTTGCACCCTTCAAGTGATTTTTGTTGATGATTTTCTTGTGGTTGTTATGCATGGTTGAAAAATTGAGACCTTTTAAGACCACCAGGCTTGGCACCATTTCCTGTACTGCAAAATTTGGATGAAATCCAAAAGCTTAGTAGGATATATTGCCACAACCGCAGGAAGATAGCAGTTGGGTTCATTTGTAATAGCAAAAGCAAAAATCATCCCGAGCTAGAAGAGCATCCATTCAGATGTTCCATGTACCCTTTGGCTCATTCTATTTTGTTTCGGATGCTTATTGTATTTGTCATATAGGAACTTGATTGGGGGCGGTATTTTGGTGTAGCCGTTTGCACGACAGATATAGTGGTTTACTTAAAGATTTGGCACATGCAGCCTAGGCCTTGTTTAGATTCCAAATTTCACCTCCAAAGTTCACTATGCAAAAAGAAGATTTCCATCACATCAAAATGTCATAACATGCATGGAGTACTAAATATAGATGAAATCAAAAACTAATTATACAGTTTTGTTGTACTCTACGAGACGAACATTTTGAACCTAATTAATCAATTTTTGGACAATTTTTCACACATATAAACAAAATGCTACAGTGCGCATCGGTTTCCCAACTCCTAAATTTGGCATCTAAACAAGGCCCTAGTTCATCTCTTGTTGCAGAGCACACTGGTGCTGACGTGCTGTGGCTTTACAATAGTGATGTGTTGGTAACTGTAGCGATATGCTGTTATGGTTGTCATAGCACGTTATTTATGTTTTTATTGAATTATTCTTATGCACCTTATAAGTATATTTCGTGGTTAAGGGCGGGAACACCTTATGGCTTGTTTGGAGTAATACATGTAGATATAGTGGACATGAATAATGTTTTTACACGGGCAACGACTATATTTTCATGACTGTAAACCCTGAGGTCTCTTTAAACGAGGCCTTAGGTAGCTGTACAACGATTGTGTTTAATGACAACGATTGTGTTTAATACCATGTCGATAAGTCTGTCAAAAGTTGGATACCGATCGTTTTGAACAGTTAAGGGAGTATTACCTTCTGTTGAGTATACTCATTCATTTGAGGTATCCTACCATTTGATTGAGTTCATAGGTATATTATGAGGTCAATAGCAAGCTTTGTACACGAAGAGATTTCCATGCTCCTTGGCTGAACATTAAGGAAATCTTTTAGCTTGTTTTGGTCAAGTGAGATTCTTATTACTCTTGGTGTTTGGCAATGTTGTTCTTGGTGAACTTTTAAGAAGGGGATTTCTTCAAGCTCCCAAAAGTTTTGTGCTCGATTTGGAATCCGCCAAATCCAAAGTAGAGTACCGGATTACCACTAGACAGTATTTGGTCCTTGCGCGTACTAACTAGAGAGTATTCGGTCCTTGCGTGTACCAACGGAGAGAGCAATACCCGTGCAAGGGTGCTCTAACAAAAACAAGGGGTGAGTGCTGATTCTTGTACTTCGGGAAAAAAAATCAGCATTCTCAGTCCTCTCTTTATCTTAGAATTGCCATGTTAGTATAGGGTTAGAAATACATCGCAAAACTTTTGTGTGCTAGAAAGGACACTTTCTTCTGGGAATAGGTTTACATTTCCGAATTTATAGAAATCCAAGTCACTTCTGTTGGGCAGCTTGACCCTTTCAAGTTGGGAAGAACTAGGTGATTGTTTAAATTCTACACTCAAGGTTGATTATGGATGATTTGAAGATCTACAATTAATTCCATTGTGATGTCTACATTTTCGATGTATTTCTACATTACTCAATCCTTTCGACTTGTACCGTTTGGAAGTTTATACAAGATGATATACTTATGACGTTATGGATATTTATATCATGTGTTATCGCTATGTGTGGATTAATATTATAGAACAAAGATTGTATGTGATACCTGAAGTATCGTGATACCCGATATACATATTAGACATGAACATTTTGTGGGCCGAGCTGAAAAAAGATCCAAAACTTCCGGGCCTAAATTTGTGCCCCGATCCCATCCCATGGGCAGCTGCAGGCTCTTTTTTGGATTAGGCTTTTTTAGTTGAAAATAATTTAATTAAATTGATTGGCCGGACTCAGGATGGCCCAATATTTTTTGGGCCTGGTTTCATCTGGCCATGTCTAGTCCCACCGGAGTTGTGGATGGGCCCAAACCTAGTGGGCTCGGGCTAGACCCAGGGGCCGGTCCGGGCCTAAAATGCTCAAGTTATAATAGATATGTGCAAGAGTCAAAATCATGTATGCTTTCTTTGGCTACATTGTAAGCCCCTCCAATCCGTAAGTATGAGAGCTATTAAGGTGTAAATTGGTTCATTTTTCGCTCCAATCCATTTGGATTGGGAAGGACATCCAACTGGACTGGGAAGGAATAGATTCAACCATACAAAGCCGCAACATGATTTATGTTTGCTTTAGCCTTGGTCTATGTAGCACATGTGGGAAATGCCACTGAATTGTGTAGAAGAAAAAAGAGGAAAGGATACTATGTTTTGTGGAACCAAACAGTGCTCCCTTTATTCACAAAAGTAAGGACCGTTGAGATTCATAGCATAACTTAAACAAGGGGGGAAAGTTATATGTACCTCTCACAACGAACCTTGATATAGTATGTGCTAATTGATAAAAGTGCTAGGAGAGATAAAAGAGGGAAGGTCAAAAAAGCTTTTTAGTACATTTTCAACTGAAGTTTAGCCATATAAACAGGCCTAGGCTAAAATTTAGCCCATCCAAATATGGTCTATGTTTGCATAAGTTGAACAGAAGTAATGTCTAAGAGCATCTCTAAGAGCCTATCTAAAATATAGGCGGCTCTAAATTATCGTTTGGAGAGTCATATGAGTAAAAGTTATTTTCTATATCTTCATATTTTTCAACAGCTTTTCTATATCTTGTGTGCGGTCTAGAGAGTCATCGTTCTCCATCTTTGGCTAGCGAGAAATCCGGAATAGAGGATATCTATATTTGGATATCGAATTGAAGAGGCTGTTGATGGTGTTTTTTCACCAAAATCTCTATCTCTGTAAGTTAGAAAAGATATAAAGAGTCTCTTGGATATGCTCTAAAATAGCAATTTTGACACTATGTAAAGGTTTACGGGAACTTTCAGGTGAAGTGGACAGTTGAAATTCTGAATATAGATCTTATTTTGAAAAGAAAATTGAAAAGGAACTCAAATCCTCATCCCACACAACTCACAATCTTGTGGAAAGGAGCTGAAACTCAGAAATTATTGCCTCCACATTGCGAAGCAAAACCTGCATTCTCGTGACTTGTGAAGCAACTCTATTGATGCAAAGCAAAGCACAGTTAATTCGAGTAAAAGCGACCGAGACCAGAAGAATTGAACCTCGTATTGATTGAGGCCTTGCGTAGCCGCATGCATGCGTTTCTGATCATATGCATGCCGGGCTACGGCAGATTCTTCTGCCAGCGTGCCTCGAGCCCTGCCCCTGCTGTTTTCACCTCTGCATGAATTTGTCTGCCAGCATCGTCTGCTCCTCTAGGTTCTACGTACTTTAAAGTGTTTACCTGAAACGGCATGCGCTGCTGTAATATCAGGAGTTAAACACAAACACATGCATGACTCTCTCTGCAGTGTCAGCTAGGGTGCATGGGAGTGGGACGACAGCAACAACAGTGTTTGCATTGACATGCATGTCACCAGAGAGCTAGAGAGGCATGGTGCAGTCTGCCAAAACCTAGTTGTTTGCTGACATATCCTATGCATATGCATGTTGCGGCCAAAACTGGTCGAGTTGTTTGACAACAATGGAAAAGTTCTAGGGCATCTTTTATTTTTTTTCCTTCCATTTCACTTTCGGTCTGAAGAATGTGTTCCGTGCACCTCTCAAATTCTGCAATGATTCCAGTTGGCTATGTGTTCTTTAACAATTATTAAAACTCCATCAGCCGATTTTTGTTATAGGAAAACTAACCGGGTAAATTTTGTAACATACCATGCTAATTTCAGGAGTCACCCATGGTTTGCTTGGATAATCGAGCAATAAAACCTTCATAAAAAAATGAAGAACACAGTTAACCAATATGTTGTTCATGCTATCATGTGGTGACTGTCATAATAAACCATGACAACTCTTACGCGGTGGACAGTGGCAACAAATTGGAGAAGAAAAATATCATAGCTAGTTCCTTAGGATTTGAAAGCTGAATGCTGTGTAATACTCCTTCCATTCATCTTTACAAGATGTATTTTGTTTTGTTATGACTTATGACACGAGTTTTACTAACAATTATTCTATCAACACTATGTTTTATGACAAAAAATTTAAGTTATTAGATTCTTATTTTTAAAAAATATTTGCTTATGATAATGACTTTGTATCGCATGAGTGACAACTTATTGAAGTTATCCTCATCATAACTTTAACTTAACAAAAGTAAATATGACTTGTAAAGATGAGGAGGACAATGTAATACATATTATTAATTATAAAAAAGAGTTACTCCGTTCATCCTTTTTAATTATGCTTAATGAAGTAGGATTTTCTTAATTTTGTATTCATTATGTTAGAAAGTATCAAGAAAGCTACTATAATTATCATCAGAATTATTTTATACCATTAATTCTTATCATTACATTATTATACTTATTAACTATATGTAATTAAAATTTTGAGCAAGTTCAGCTTCAAGTTCAGTGACAATTAACTTAAACGTCAAGATGTATATTGTGCTTCAACTCCCAAAATGATACAAATTGAATGCACAAATCGAAATGATAGCTCTTGGCCTTCTCGGATTCACACCTATTCTAATCGGTCCAAAACTAGTTCGCTTAGATTGCAATCATATTCTAATCGGATTCAAAAAGGGCCTTGCCCTCTCGATAGTAGCTCTTGAGAATCTTGAGCTTATTCACTTGCCTGATGTCGACGTACTCGTTTCAACACCTCCACTAGTGGCCGTGAAGCTCGTCGACATCGGCAAGATCATGGAGCTTCACATAGGTGTCCGTCTCCTGAGGCCTCATCACCCTTGGCAATGGTGAAGGCATTGCACCTCCCGAGCTTCTTGACAAAGCAGATGCTCGCCATGACAAAGGATTATAACTCTCCCTTTCGACGTATGCCACAATGACGCTGTCCTGGTCGTTGTGCCGCAATCTAGTTAGAGGAGTATGCGGTGTGACATGTACAACTCCGGGATGTTCGTTAGGACCATGGCACAACATCACTAGTAGTCACCATTTCAAGGATGGAGGAGCTTAGGGAGGAGTGTGCATGCAAATTAGTAGAACAGAGATGGGGCGAGATCAATCGAGATCGAGTACAAGCTAGCACGAGAAGATTAGATGGGAATGGTTACCTGCCGCCATATATATTTATACTAGGTCAAAGCGTGCTGTGAGATAATACTATGATGCGAAATAAAACTAACACGATAAAATAAAAGAACCTGTTGGTCCAAATATGCACTGGCCCAAATTATTATTTATTTAATCGGTTAAAAATTAGACCGATACGTTTACTTATACTAACCGCCTGCATCAGTATGTTTGGTTAGAATATATACCGGCGTACTATACATCGGCTGAACCAACCGGTTTATTTTGGCCGGTATTTATAAGAGAGTCTGTAGTAGTAACTGCCGGAGATATGATGTTAGCTAAATAATGTAAAAAACACATCAAAACTGTAAGAAATCAGTCACATCAAATAAATGGAAAGTATCTGAAATAAAAAGGTAGTTTCTCTCGGGCAAAAGCTAGCCTAGCCTTGCTCACCAATACCGGTAGAAAATTCTGGCTTTCGGCGGCAATCCAGCCTGTAGCGGCAAGAAATGGCTTGGCCGGCCAGACGAGCTGATTTAGCTCTCCATCATCGGCAAGCAAGCAGTTTCACGAGATCGAGATCGAGCAAAGGCTTTGCCTGTGTGAGCTGGCCTAGCTAGGCAAGGTGTGACAGTGATCCAAACGCAAGAGACCCTCTGAAAATTTCTCTGTAATTCTAAATACAACTAGTTATTTTATGAAATAAAACATGATGGAAATATATATTTTTATTCCACTTAATTTTATCCATTAACACTACATCCGCAAACTTAAAATTTGTGAGACGAAAACATCAACACCATACCTGGAAACTTAAAAAATTGAGAGACAAAAACAAATGATGAAAATACCGCAGTTGTTGATTAGCATGGATATGATAACACTGTAAGTACATCAACATGGATCTTACAAAAGGCCGATACCATCCGAGATGTTCTCAGACCAATGATACTCAACACACATCAAGTAAAGACACAATCTTTGGGATCAAATCTATGAAATTTCAATATATTACCACTACCGGGGGCAGTCATTTATTATTAGAGAGATACATCAAAAGCATGTCAGAAAAGGAAGCAATTTTGCTCAAAACTTCGATAGATTGCTTCCCGTATATGACATATATCATTGAGGATCAGGATAACCATTCTGCATCCCATCCTTCGATTTCTCCCATGTCCATACTGCAAATAAGAGACATTATTCATCATTAGCCAATCCAATGTCATACATGCATGTTTCCTTCCTACTATATATAAATAGCTGTCCATTCCAACAGACACATTTTTTCATATATCCTCCTCCCATATAATGTATATCTATAGTGGCAAGAATATATAATACTGATCTTTTTTTTGAAAAAAACATCCTACTTAATTTATTTTTGTTTCGACTTTCGGCATTAATAAGAGAAAGGTATAGCACAACTATCATACTTACCGGGGCAAGGAGACATCTTGGTTATCACGGTAGTAGTCGTTCAAATGCATCCCATGGACGTCAGAGCTGCTTTCTTCATTAGCCTCATGGCCAAGGTTATCCCCAAACCAACCGGCCGGCGGCATGCTCGCCGTGTTTGCAGCACCTCCGACCTCCTGCCCATGATCTGTGCCGTTGCCTTTGTCCTCTATGCTCTCAAGGAGCTTGCTCCACCATGCTGACGTGACCAGGTTCATGGTGTCGCTCCACTCGATGTCGTGCTGCTCCCCGATGGAGTAGATCGCAGCCATCTCCTCGTCATCAAGCACTCGGTGTAGTGATGCATCTGCTGCCGGTGAAGTGTTCTCCATGGTGGCAGCCGACGACAAGTCGTGGCTCGCCATCGTCACGGACGGAGAGGAGTAGACTGAGTAGGAGGACGTAGGTGATGGTTGGAGCAACGGAGGATCGAAGGAGCAAGCACTGTTCTTGGTATCATCACCGACAAAGCTATTATTGAATCCCTGAAAGCTAAGGTTTAGACCTAGTGGCTGTGCAGGAAGCAGAGGGACCAAGCAGTGATCTAAGTTATGCTCAGAATTGGAATTACCCATGGGAGGAACTGGTGTTTGGTAAGTGAGTGGGGATGAGTAGCTACTAGGACTAGTGAAATGTGAAAATGGAGAATTGTACAAGTAATCTGAGTAGGAAGCATAGCTCATAGGCGCAGAAGCTCTAGTTGCTGTTTGGCTTTGGTCTTGCACCAGATGAGCCTCTTGTTGTTGCTGCAGCTGCAGTTGCATCAATTGTTGTTGGTGTTGCTGCTGCTCTTTGGCTTGTCTCATGGAGGCCCTATGGATCTTGAGAGCTGTGACAATCTCTCTCCTGGCCTCTGCCATGTTGAGCAGCCTCTCCTGGTATGGCCGGCTTGTGTGCAGCCTCCTCCTCACCTGCTTCTTGTGTGGCTGCTGTGGTGGTGCTGTTTGGGCGGCTTGCTGCTGATCTTCTTGTTGTGGCTGGGTATGTGGCTTGGCGCCCATGGTGCTGTGGTCTTTGGATCTTGCTGCAGATGAGGAGCTCAGCTGCTTCACAAGGCTCCTAATGTAAGCTCCTGAGAGGTGTGGCTGCTCCACCTTGTTGTTCTTTGAGGAGGAAGGGGTAGGAGCTAGCTTGTGGTTCCTCATCTCTCTTCCTACCTACTGCTCAGGTTCTCTTTCTCGCTAAGGAAACAAGAGACGTGTGAGAAGGTAGGGTGTAAGCCAGGGTGATGGGGTGATATAAATAGGGTGGTACTAGGAAGCATATAGAGTTTGTTAGGATGCAATGTTATCCTTTTGGCAATTCATGTCATATGGTCTTTTGGTAGTAGGTTGGCAGGTAGTGTAGCTAAAAAAGACAGCACACAACGTTGAGTCATCTTTTTGGTACTTGGGGTAGCATTGACTCTTGTTCAAGTCTCGTCACAAGAAAAAAAATGACTTGCTCAAGTCTGAAAAGTCTCCCCCACATATCAGGGATGAATAATGTACAAAATGTCTTAAATTTCATGGTCAAGGGTTTGGATAGATTATTCCATTGGAAGGAGTTGAAGATTCATGTTCTTTCTGTCGAAGCAAATTAAAAATTCATACCAAGAAAACAAAACTACGTACATTCAATATAATATAGAAATCATACAGTAGCTAGCTACAAAAGGATTGCACAAGTGGTAGCTGTGCAGATGCATCATGCATATGGAATTCCAATATGGCCAACTCCTTTTTGTTCTGCTGGCTGCTGCTGCTGCGCTTGCTATCTAACGGACTTGAGAAGGCGATAAGACTCACCAATCAGTCACATAAAGATAAGCAGGTGGCCTACAACACGTAGATGTTCATGATTTCTTCTTCCACGACCGATTGGGATCGATAGGAGATCAACACGAGCATTAAATATATATAGACGATCGACGGTATCTTCAGCCGCAAGTGCAGTCCGTCCCATCTCTCCTTGTACCCTACTCACTGATAGAATGATTGGCTACGTACGGAGCATGGCCCTTGTCCGTGGAGAGAGAGAGAGAGAGAGAGAGAGAGAGAGAGAGAGAGAGAGAGAGATTTTGGTCGAAACGCGAACAAGCTATCTAGAATCAATCTTGAGGGCCGAAAAGGAGCTGCCGGCCGGTCGTAACTGAAGTCCATAATTCATCTTCAATTCATTTCATTGCATAAAAGACCGAGTACATACATATCCAAAGCTGAACAGAGAAGCGGTGCCCGGCCACGTACACGCAAGATACTGTAGCTTCCGGTTAAGACTGAAAACTAGTGCAAGACAAAATAAAAGTTATGATCCATGGTATGCACCGATCGAGAGGTGATGTTTGGTTTGAAGGATGGGCCTATCCTTTTTTTTTGAAAGGAAAACTGTGGGGAAGTTCCCCACAGCACTCAATTAAATAAGTAAAAGGGAAGAAGTACATACTTACAACATAATTACAGAAGGAAAAAGACTGAAATCTGAAAGATCTACCGAAGGAAAAGAGAAAGCTTGACAGGAGCATGGATTAGAGAAACTATTAAATGGACTCAATCCAAATTGAGATTGCTGCTTTGTGTTCTTCACGAAACCGAAGGAGTTGTTGCAGGACTTGGTTTTTGAAATTCCTAGTCAAGGCTCGGATGGAGGAGCTTGCACCATCAAAGATGACTGCATTCCGGGCCTTCCAAATTTCCCATGACGCTATGATAAAAACATCCATGAAGAAACCTTGCACAAATTCCTGTTTACCAATGACATATCCCATCGAATGTGCAATTTGTTCCAGCATGTCCTGGCGAAAGGACAAATGAAGAAAATGTGTTCACTATCTTCCTCAGCATTCTTCTGACACAAAACACAAAGAATGTCTGACTGAGTGTGGAAATGTCTTCTACACATGATGTCCTTTGTGTTCGGCCTATCCACAACCATCCATGGGCCTATCCTACTATGATTTTTGGTTGAATGAGAGCTCGAGGCATCTCTCAAATTCACATGTGGCATGAAGAATAAGCAGATTAGCATGGATCAAACCATCCCATATATCAGTGTGTCAACTTAAAACTACTCCCTCCATTCTAAAATGTAGGTCATTTGACTTTTTTGACCCCAAATTTGACCGCTCATCTGTCACACCCGGCCCAGTTTGTATGGCCCGGTAGTGGCCCATTAGTGCGGGATTGTCACACCCGGCCCAGTTTGTATGGCCCGGTAGTGGCCCATTAGTGCGGGATGCACATGTTTAGTGCCACATTGCTAGTTGAGCAAGGGTGGAGGCAACTTATAAGCCTTTGTCTTCCAGCCATAGCACCTTCGGGTTAACCCTTTTACACGAAGCGAGGACGAAAGTGTAAGCAGGGTGCTATGTGTACGCGTGCGCGCCCCTCGAAAGGGCTGTGCGGGGCGGCTCGTGGAGGGCAGGGTGTTACAAATGGTATCAGAGCCGACCCTCGCGGTTGCGCGTACGGGTCAGTGTGCGGGCATAGGGCGCATGGCGCGTATGGCCCGGGTAGGGCATACGGCATGGACTATGGTGCCGGCACTGGACGTACGGTCGTGCGCTAAGGGGGAACGTTCCTGTACATTTGCCCGGGTGGGTGAGTTGCGCCGACGAGGACGTCGGTTTCTTTGAGGGGGGTGTATGTCACACCCGGCCCAGTTTGTATGGCCCGGTAGTAGCCCATTAGTGCGGGATGCACATGTTTAGTGCCACATTGCTAGTTGAGCAAGGGTGGAGGCAACTTATAAGCCTTTGTCTTCCAGCCATAGTACCTTCGGGTTAACCCTTTTACACGAAGCGAGGACGAAAGTGTAAGCAGGGTGCTATGTGTACGCGTGCGCGCCCCTCGGAAGGGCTGTGCGGTGCGGCTTTGGAGGGCGGGGTGTTACAGGTGGTATCAGAGCCGACCCTCGCGGTTGCGCGTACGGGCGCAGTGTGCGGGCATAGGGCGCATGGCGCGTATGGCCCGGGTAGGGCATACGGCATGGACTATGGCACCGGCACTGGACGTACGGTCGTGCGCCAAGGGGGAACGTTCCTGTACATTTGCCCGTGTGGGTGAGTTGCGCCGACGAGGACCCTCGCGGTTGCGCGTACGGGCGCAGTGTGCGGGCATAGGGCGCATGGCGCGTATGGCCCGGGTAGGGCATACGGCATGGACTATGGCGCCGGCACTGGACGTACGGTCGTGCGCCGACGAGGACGTCGGGTTCTTTGAGGGGGGGTGTATGTCACACCCGGCCCAGTTTGTATGGCCCGGTAGTGGCCCATTAGTGCGGGATGCACATGTTTAGTGCCACATTGCTAGTTGAGCAAGGGTGGAGGCAACTTATAAGCCTTTGTCTTCCAGCCATAGCACCTTCGGGTTAACCCTTTTACACGAAGCGAGGACGAAAGTGTAAGCAGGGTGCTATGTGTACGCGTGCGCGCCCCTCGGAAGGGCTGTGCGGGGCGGCTCGTGGAGGGCAGGGTGTTACATCATCTTATTCAAAAAATTTGTGAAAATATAGTCAAATTTAAGGTATTTTTGAAGATTTTATATTAATAAAGCAAATCATTATAAAAAATATGATAATTTGCACAAAATTTTAAATAAGACGAGCGGTCAAACTTGGGGTAAAAAAAGTTAAACGACCTACATTTTGGAATGGAGGGAGTAGATTATTTATCTCGTGCACCAATCCATTTCAAACCAAACAACTTATTGCGTACTACTATCATCATGTTTGTGCAATAGGGTTTTCAGCCGTACGTTATAAGCTCATGCATGGCGATATTGATCGGTCGTCTATCGAGCTCTCTGGCGCCCAAACGATCGCTGCATTTTTCCTTCCAGTCTAGCTACATGATTAAATGCGCGTGATGTGTACTGTGCTCGTCCCGGAGCCTTCAGCTTGCATGACCAGACGGCGTCCTAGTCACATAGAGATCATCATGCATCATGCATGCATGCTAGGTGGCTCTAAAGTGTCGGAAAAAAAGCATCTGGTCTTAATAAGACGTAGTACACGGCAGTCTTATGTTAATCACATGCTCCCTCAAATCACAATTTATTTTGCTGTGCTAAGCTTGGATATTTGAAAATGATACAATAGATTTTTGTCTCAAAAAGTAGTTCTATAAATATAATATTCTTGAAAGGTTGTAGTCAAAGTTATTATTTAAAAAACACTGCCGTAGCGGATCTATGACGAACACACTGCTATCTTAGCTCAGCTGCATGCATACAACCGATTCATAGAGACTGAAGAGGGGAAGTAGTACTGTACTCACCGGCGGCAAGTACGAGGGCCGTTAGGGCTCGCCCTACAGGATTGCGATTTCTTTTGACCCAACAGTTTGCGATATGTTGTTTGTTCTTGATCCACAATACTATATATCCAAACCAGGCTTAGACTAAAGACTAAGCCCCTGTTTAGATCCCAAATTCTACCCCCAAAGTTCACTATGTAAAAGAAGATTTCCATCGTATCAAAATGTCATAACATGCATGGAGTACTAAATATAGGTGAAATCAAAAAACTAATTGCACAGTTTTGTTGTACTTTGCGAGACGAACATTTTGAGCCTAATTAATCAATTTTTGGATAATTTTTCACACATACAAACGAAATGCTACAGTGACGCAATGATTACGAAGTGACATCATACATCCAAATTTGGCCCCCCAAATTTAAGATCTAAACTAGGCCTAAGAGGAGACAACAGGGGCCCTCCAAATCCTACCTACACCTAGTGCCCCAGACGGCCAGACCCAGAGGCCGGGTGGTCTTTTGACCTTTGTGAGTGTACGTATATATGTATGTGTATGAAGGAACTTCAATCAGGCCATTTATTTTGCTGCCATGCATGTCTCTTTAGCAGGGATGGAACTGACAGACTAACACCCTATCTTCAGCTGAGCAAGCCTCTGTATCCTAGCTCGGTTCACTCGCATCATATTTATTTAATTTGCTGCAGAAGTACGTAGTAATAAACAAGCTAGTTAACAATCATCCACGTGGTACATATATCTATTGTATATTGTTGTTATATTGATGGAAAATACTTTGAAGCTATGACAATACTGTTGACATATGGAGTAGCTTGCAAGCAAGATCTATCTCCAGCTAAAGCTTCCACTGTACCTTTTTTTCTCTGTTAGGGGGATCGATGGTCAATTTTCCAAAAGGCTGGGCTGTTCATTGGCACAATCATGCACCTGCCAATGCGATGATATGACAACGACAGGTTGAAATACTAGCCAGCCTAACCTCTAGCGATTTATATACAGGATAAAAGAATATTCACATTTTTCTTAAATATAAAATACTAGTTTCTCTTTCATTTGTTTATTTTATTTTCTTGGTAGTTTATTTATATTATGTAAGGAGAAATGAATTGCTCAGTACAATCATATTGTAATGTCCCTACTACATGATCGAAAATACAGTGTTTTTTTATGAAATAGAAGGGCAAGCCCCTACTGAATATATTTTAAAAATTCTTTACAATGTGTAAATAATGAAAAAATATAAAAAATTACAAAGGCGGAACGCGGTACCGTGTTGATGTCAAACATGACGAATGAACTGCATGCACATGTGGAGAAGAAACTAGTATATGTATCTCCAAGTCAAACAACATGAGCTGGCAAGCTGAAATATTCGTCGTCGTGTGACTCGTGTCCAAAACTAATACACAGCATGCGTGCTGAATTCTCAGACCATCGATCTCAAAGCATATCTGACATACGAATTAGTTGCATGCATGCATGCATTCATGTATCACAGCTCAGACTACTGTCTACCGATCCATCAAGGAGTGTCCAGTCATGTATATAGGCTGAACCGGCCTACACATAGAGCTAGCCGACCTATAGATGACATGTATAACCAAGACATTAACACTTACGACAGTCTCAACCCACAGTGTACACAGTGTAAGTGATGCTCTATTAGCAGGACACCATTTAAGAAACTATACTTCCCAACCTATGATTTCTTGATATGGGTATTTGATAAATTTATCTCTCTTCTCAACCAATTATATCTGTTCTTTATCATCACGAAGACACTACCCTCTCATAATATGAATTTTATAGTATCATATATATAGATTCTCGTGCCAAAACTGACTCTCTCACATTTAATATAGTGCCATGTAAATTAAAAGTTACGGAGGTCCGAGACTGTCCTTAAGAGACAGAGATGTGCCAGAGTGACAAGAGATCCATGGAGGAGATGAGCAAATGGCACACTTCCACTACACACAGCACGGCCATCGACATTCATTCAGAGATGCTCTCTCTCTCTCTCTGCTAACTCGGGGCTCTATTTAGAGAGAGAAAGTAACGTGACTGGCTACATGGACGGTGGCTAAACTAGAAGCATCCATCCAGCAAAAGTCTACGCCCTACCTACGTGAGCTAGATTGGGGCTTCCTCTACAACTCTAGTGCGTGCGTGGAAGGAAATTAAAGAGAAGAGAGAGAGAAGAAGAAGAGTGACGATCTAACGTGTGAAGAAGAGAGAGAAGGGAATTACTTGAGCTGGGCCTAAAAGCCCATTACTACCAACGTGTGAAGCAAGGACTTCAAATATAGTACTCGATTTCGGCCTGCTACAGCGCGCTAAAGTTATTATGAACGAGCAAGAAGGTAACGTTGCGAGACCACGCAAACACGTACCCAGCCCCGTCCAATTCGTCCAATCCCTGAACAATCTTCAATTCTGCACCCGCCGCCGCCGGCCTTCACGTCGTCGCACTTGATGTTGAAAATTGAAATTCCTCTATATTTCTTCCCTTTGACAAGAAATATCGATCTGTGCAAGAAATTATTATTGCTGAGAGAGATGGATCGATGCTGCCCCCCTTCACCTTCTGCCTGACCGACCTCCCCAGCGATCTCCTCGTCGAGATCTTGTCACGGGTGCCCTACAAGTCGTTGTGCCGCTGCAGGTGCGTATCAAGATACCTGCACTCCCTCTGCTCCGATCCCGAGATCGTCAACAAGTCACCCCAGACCCTGTCCGGCTTCTTCTTCAAAGCCAAGGACGACGACGACGACGGCGGCATAATCTACCGCGTCCGTCTCCTCAACTTGTCGGTGTCAGGTTGGCCTCTGCTGATCGATTAACATCAACCTATCCCTTTTCTGCGCCATTATGGATACATCGGGCTTCTTCACTCCTGCAATGGCCTTCTCCTCTGCCGGTGTTGGAAACACCCTGCTGCAAAGTTCACCGGTGAATTCGATTGCGTCGTGTGCAATCCTGCTACGAGGCAGTGGGTTGTGCTGCCCCCTAATGCAATGGCATCGCCGGACATGATGCAAGCATATCGCCTGGGTTTTGATCCGGCCATCTCCTCCCACTTCAGAGTGTTTATGTTTCTGCCGGGTTTCGATTCCAGTGGCCCAACCGAAGGAGCGATGATCTTTTCTTCAGAAACTGGGGGTTGGGATTACAGGGAGAGTAAGTTATTGGGTCACAGCAGCCTTCTTCGTGAAGTAAGAGATGACTCACATGAAGTCTTCTTTAATGGCGCTTTGCATATGACCACCACTTCTTCGCTAATCACCGTGGACACGGAGGGAAAGGCGTGGAGGTGTATTCCTATGCCATGCGAGATATAGTATATCCATTGGACACTCAGGGGGACATTTGTATGTTACCCATGTAGATCATATCTTCGTAATTCCTTCCGGTGCCAATTGTCAATCTGGGTTCTTGAAGATTATAAAAGCGACCAGTGGACCCTGAAGCATACTGTTCGCATCTTGGAGCTGTATGGAAGGCAGGAACGCACAAGTGACGAGTTCTACGATGTGATTGGGATCCATCCAGAATGTAATTTAGTTTTCATTGTCGGGCGAACAATGAAGCGAAAATGCCTTATGTCATACGACATGGACACTCGAAAAGTGGAGGTTATCTGCTCTCTTCATATAGACACTTTGTTTCCATGTGCACCTTACATTCCCTATTTAGGGGAGTTTGGGTTATCAGATGGTCACTAAAGTTAGGTCTACCTCTCTCAACTTGTTTTCATGTCCTGATTACTATGGTCAAAATTCAATATCTTGTACAATAAATGATGACTAATGTCAGAGAATGTCACATTATTATTTTGCTTGGAATATGATGAATTTCAATTCTCTCTATTAGATTATATTTCCTTGCCTAGCAAAACCAAATTAGGCGTGCGTCAGTGATGCCTCTAACTCATGGCGTAATGAGGTTTGCCACTTCTATGTTTTACCTAAAGTTGTGTCGTATCGAGTGTGACCACTGTTTACACCACAGGACATACCCATTGCCTTTCTAAGGAGGAAATTGGATGTGAGTGACAATGTACCATTGAAATATTACTACCTCTGTTTTTTATTACATGACGTTTCAGACAGCTAAAATGACTTGCGATTAGCTATATGTTGTGCTGTCGGAAGCTTCAAATAATAACGAATGGAGGGGATACTTTCTTACTGTGTACCACCAAAAGGTCACATGCCTGTTAGAAGATCTGTACCATTCCCGTGAGGTTCCGTAGCTTCCGTTGCTTTTTTTTCATTTCTTTTTCATTAATCTCACGTAGCACTGGGCTCTCGCATCTCACGAAGCTAGAAACAAAACAAAAACAAAAAAAATCCAGCAGACGTACGTAGCGCTTGCCTACTCCTCCTGGGCCTTCTCTACTATGTGGAGCTCTTTCTGACGCCACCGTTGAGTTTCCAACTAAGGCCTTGTTTAGTTTCAAAACGCAACTCCCAAATTTACTATGCAAAAAGAAGATTCTCCATCACATCAAAATGTCATAGCATGCATGGAGTATTAAATGTAGATGAAATCAAAAACTAATTGCACAGTTTTGTTGTACTCTGCGAGACGAACATTTTGAGCCTAATTAATTAATTTTTGGACAATTTTTCGCACATACAAACGAAATGCTACAGTGACGCAATGATTACAAAGAGACCTCAAACTCCCAAATTTGATACACCAAATTTGGGGGCCTAAGGGACCAAGTTGAGATGTGTTTTGGTGTATCAAATTTGGGAGTTTCCAGTCGAGTCGATATTTCATATGTGCTTGTTTATGCTAATGACTAACCAGAGATGTTGTGTGTGTTGCGTTGAGTTGTGGTGTGTTGTGTAAAACACATGTTGGGTGTTGTGTCTCTTGGCTTAGATGTGTAGGTGTTGGACGCGGCATGGCTGGCAGCGGCTGAGCGGTGAAGGGCAAACTCCAGCTTGGGTGCGATGTACCATGCAGTGGTGAAGGGCAAGCAAGAGGCTTGGCATCGATGAACCATGCAGTGGTGAAGGACAAGTGGAGGCTTGGCACTGAAGGATCGTCCGATCCGGGTGCAGCCGTAGCTGATTTACATCGTGCACATGAAGAGCAAGAGTGCACGATGATGAAGACGACGTCGGTCAAGTCAAGGAGGGATCTTGGTGGAGGCCGGACACGTGTCGACATCGGTCAGTCACACGAGGCGCGGTGTGCGGGAGGGTTTGAACGGTTTGGCCTCAAAACCGGGGGTGAGTCACACCTTGCGGGGTGTGTGAGAGGGTTTGTCGGTTTGGTCCTTAAAATCGGGGTTGGCAGGTTTGCCGGTTTGGACTCAAAACCGAGCGTTGGTGAGTTTTCCGGTTTGGGCCTCAAAATCGGACGACGACAAGTCGGAGGACACGTGGCACCATCTCAAAGCTTGTTGAGGCGAAGCGAAGTCGTGAAGGCGTCGGGTCCGTCCGATGTTCCAAGAAAAATCTGAACGGTATTACCCTTTAAGTGTATTTGAGATGTATGCTTAATGTAAGAGCGTTTTGATCATTTGCCGGATGCATGTGTGTGTGTGTGGAGTGGCTCTTGGGGAAACCATCTCTTGGGCTCTCTCTTGTACAATGGCTCTCATTTGTAGTTGTGAGAGATTTTCTAGGGTTTAGAGAGAGAGGGAGAGAAGAGAGAATCTTTGAGTGATTTTTTTTGCCATCTTAGCTTTGCTTTATTGCTAGGAGTGACTTGTAACAGATCCACATGAAGTAATCTAAGTATTAATTTCGCGCTCAAGTGTGTCTCTATCCCAATATCTGAAATTTATCTTTTTCGAGATTTTCAGAGCTATTTTGGGGATTTTTCGTTCTTCATGATTTGGTGCGAAATTCGTATTTGTTAGGGGGCTTTTGTTGTTAGGATCCTTACGAGAAACTTTGGTATAATTCCCCAACAAATCTCTCACGGATTTGGTTTGAATTTGAAGTTTCCCTAAATTCGCTCTCGGTGGTTTGTTCTTCGGTTCAATCTAAAATTCATCATGGGTACTTGAGATTTTTTTAGATCTATTAGCTCTTGGGGTTGCGTACCCTTGGCTCAAGTTTTGTGTGAATCCATAAAGTTTTTTGGGAGGATTTTTTGTTTAAACGACAGGTGGTGTTCTTTGTATTATTGTCTGTTCTTGGTTTTCTTTCCTGTGTGCAGCGTTCTCGTGAGAAGGGGAAGAGCGGCGCGGCGAGGCGAACAGCAGCGCAGCGCTCAGCGCAGAGGCGCGCACACCGGCGCGGCCCAGCAGTAGCGCAGCGCTCACGGCGTATGAGCACGTGCGGGGCAGGCGGGGCACCTATCTAACATCCGTTCACTTTTTAAGTAGGTGGCTTAGAAGCCCATTAAAACCCACCAACCACGCGTAGGAGGAACATGCGAGCGGATGGCCCAAGGAAGGAAGCGTGCGGGGCGAACGGACTTTTTTCGTTTACGCGTCGTTAAACCCGATACAGGGTGGAGAAATATCCTCACGCCGTAAACATTTTTTATATAAAATTAAATTATCATATTCAAAGTGTTGAAATAATGCAGGATAAACTAGATCAACATTTTCAAATACTAGGTTCAACATTTTCTCAAACTTAATTCAACAATTCGGATAAATTAGATCAACATTTGTGTGGAAATGTTGAAGCACTACTTCTAAGATGTTGAGATAGTTATTCAAAATGTTGAAATAGCATATTAGAAATGTTGATTAAAAAATATACACATATAAAATAAAAATATACTTATATTGGATCTTATTTTGTTGCATTAATTCCAAATAACATGGTGGTTCAAACACATTTGAAAAAGGATTAATGGTTTAGGAGAAAGGAAAAAGTCTACTTCACCCCCAATCTATGAAGGGTGGAACACATCACTCCCCAACCTATGAAAATGATTTTTTTACTCCTGAACTTTCTAAAACCGGACAAACCACCCTCTAAAGCAGTTTTGAAAAATCATAATAAATCACAGAAAAATCATAAAATGAAAAATCAAATTGTGTTGGACTTCAAATTAGTAGTTCTACGCAGTGAACATATAATACAGAATGCTTTAGTACATTTTTTCTGTAACTTTAGATCTATGTTTTTCTTCATAGCTGTAAAAAAATGTACTAAAGCATACATATTATATGTTCACTGCGTAGATCTACTCATTTGGAGTCCAACACAATTTGATTTTCCATTTTATGATTCCACTTCCATTGGTTAGGGGGTGATGTGTTCCACCCCTCGTAGGTTAGGGGGTGAAGTAAACTTTTTCCTAGGAGAAAATCGCATTTGAAGGTTGAAACTCAAATTAGATTTCTGTCCATGGCTGATGTCGGATGCTCACCCACCCATTGGGAACCCGCTTCGGATCCGAAGAAACATGCGATCCCGGCCGTTGCACGGATCTCAAACAGTGGAAGCTACCTTGACAAAAGAAAACTTTCGGAAGCCATATAGGTTTCTCGGGAAGGCGGCCCAGCCAAGCGGACGCTCGCGGCCCAGAGGAGGGCGCACGTGCTCACCGCCCAGGCGGGGCAACGCGCCCAGCGGCCCAGCTTGCTGTGCAAGGCCCAGCTGTGGGCGTGCAGCTCAGGCCCAGGAGGGCAGCCAGCAGGCCACTACGGCCCTAGCACGCGTAGCTGCTCAGCAGGGGGCTCCTATGGGCGTGATTAGTAGGATGCACCACACCCTAGCCTGGCTTCCATAGTGCAGGCCCAGGTTGATTGGTTGCCTAGGCGGCCCGTTAGCCGGGCCCCGAGGGGCCAAAACGGTCGGTACGGCCTGTATAAGCTGGAACGTGAGATGGCCGCGTTCACAGCTTATGCAGCCTGCATTGCGCCCGCGCGGGCCAAATGTGGTGGGCCCAAGTTATGCAGCCTGCACCCGGCTGGCCACCGTATATAACGCGAGTGTCACCGCCCGGTAGGGTTTACTTTGCTCATTTTCGCGGGCCTCCACCGACGCAGCCTCTCGCTCTCTCATCCCGTCCCGCCCTCTCCTCTCGCTCGCCCTCGCTCACCTGTGCCTCCCATCGCTGTTAGTGCAAGCTTGAAGGAGGATGGTCTCGTCTTCCTGTTCCTGCGGCGAGGTAGGACGGTGGAGAAATGGGTCCCTCCTATCGGTCTCTCTCTCGATTCCCTTCTCCGAGGAAAGGGCGGGACAGGGCGCAACAGATCCGCAAAACCGGATGCCCTTTTCACCCTGTGCCTTGGCGACCTTGGTCATCACGCACAGGGTTCCCACCGAGCAAAGGGCGGGGACGACCGTAGCAAAACTCACCTCCACGGAGTGTGAAGAGCTTGGATGGCCGTGGCGAGCTCCCTTCCCCTCGGATCGATCCCCTCCGCCCTCACCCTGAGCCATCTCACCGGTGGTCTGCGATGAAGCGGCGGCGCAGACGAGGAAGACGAAGAAGAGCAGTAACCGCACGACCCCTCCGCCCAACCCTTTGGCTTATTAGCCCTTGCGGTAATATCACCCACCGTGTGCAAGAGGTCCACGAACCGACGCTGTGCGGGCTACCAATCAACCGCTCCCCGCATTCCGCAATGCAGCCCACGGGCTTGTGCAGGCTACCAATCACGAGCTAGCACGGGCCAAAAGTAACCTCTCCACCCTACCAATCAAAGGCCCGTGGCCGGCGCAGGCCTGGCCTTGGCTGCTAGTCGGGCCAAATCTATCCCACCCTACCAATCATGCCCTATGTAACTTCCGCAAACTAGATAAGCAGCCCATCATTCCACTGGCACACGGTCCACCAACCACGAACGACATAGCAGCAACACACATCAGCGATGTAGCTGTGCGTAATGGGAAACAAGTAATTATATTGTTTGTTGCCGCCCTATCATAAGCAGTGAAGGAGAATCAATCACTGAGCACATTTTATTTTTATATTTCTTATATTTTTATTTTTTTCTTTCTCATAATCCATGTAATATCATATTCAACATTTTTGTTAAATGGATTCCACATTTGAAAAAAAACAAATTCAACATTTTAAGTAAATGTTGAAATAGTATATTACAAGTGTTGGACTAATAAATTAAATATGTTGAATTACTATATTGAAATGTTGAAATGTAAAACTAAAATTTATAATAACATATTTGATCGTATTTGGTTATATTAATTCCAACAAATATTACTGTTAAAACGGATCTTAAATCGAATGCATAATTTAAAAGAAAAAGATTGATTAAAGTTTGTAGTTGGTTTAGTTTTCTTCCGTCTCCCACTCGTATCACAACGTGTGTCCGCCGAGTCCTCTTACCAGCCATACCCCCTACATGATGTTGCATGCACGCGCATATGGCTTCTTCACTGTCCAAACATAAGCGCACGAATCTTACGTATAAGAAACTAGCCGGCTAAAAAAATTTTGAAAGCCATATAGGATTGCCGGCTCAGCGGGCCAGCAGCGTCAGCGCAGGCAGCTCAGAAGCAGCAGCCCAGGGGGGCTCCTATCTAGCTTGCAGAAGCCAGATAGGAGAGGTGGCTTAGATCCAAATAAGGCCCATCATCCGCCTCCGCTGCCCCACCTCTTCTTCTTCCTCCGCTCGCCCACCGCCGCCTCCGCCGCCAAGGCCGCCGGCGGCTGCTGCCGCTGCGCCTCCCGCCCACCGTCCGCCCCCGCCGCGCCCTCCCGCCCTTACTAACTCGGTGGCCTCGCCGCCGCCACCTCCTTCTTCCTCGCGCCGCACGACCGCCGCCACCGCCACCGCCCCGGCCGGGGGCTGCCGCGCCGCCGCACCGCCCGCCCACCATCCAGCCCTCCCCCCTTCCTAATCTGCTTCTTCTCCTCCCCTGTGCCGCCGGTCCCCGCCCACCGCCCGACCGGTGGCGCTCCCGCACCGTCGGACCTTCCCTCTGCCACCCTCTCTTATTCTCTATGTCCGGCGGCCATTGGAACTCGGCAACCCCGACAACCCCGAAACCCTAACCTCCACCGCCGTCGCCGGCCTCGGCCACCGCCTGCGGACGGCGGCGCCCTCACCGCCGAGCCGTCCCGCCCTCTGCCCCTCCGCCAGCGGCACGCGCCGTCCGCCCACGAGGAGGAAGGAGACGATGAAGATGATCCGATGGCCAGTGAAAGAAGATGGTGAAGATGATCTGACGGTTGGTGGTGTGGAAGCCAGATGCTAAAAAAACTTCTGGAAACCATATAGGATCCCCGCAGCCCAGGCGGATGCATACGCACTCCCAGCAGCTGAGCTCGCAGCCCAAGAGCAAGCACTGCAGGCCGAGCAGCTTGCGAACAAGCACAACAAGCCCAAGGTCAGCATGCAGTTAATTAAGTAATTATTGCAATCGTTGCTTGCTTAGCTAGTGAATTAGCTTGCTCTCTTAAAGTACTTGATGATGCGATGTTTAGCTTTTGCTTAATAATTGCTTTAAGTACAAATTGTTTGGGTTGGCTGGTTAATAACAGTAATTGCTCATTATGGTAAAAGCTAAATTCGTTGAGCTTAATATTTCTGTAAGTTAATTAGAGCATTTGTTAATCATTTTGCTTCCACGATATTTGAGAAATTCCTAATCGTTTCTAGGGTTGATCACTAGTTGACGTGTGTGATCTTGGCGATTACAAAAAATTCGCTTTAGGTGTTTTCAGATATAGACCGAGTTTCTTCGACAAGAATTTTTTGTCGGCTCCCATTCATCCACTCTTATCGCCATTCCGGTCCTTCACCAAGCTCACCACCACCGGTGCCGCTGCCAACCAGAGTTGCAGCAGAAAGACCTGTCAAATCTCCACTATCTAGCCGGAGGTGGGGTTTGCAATTTTGCAAATCATGTCCACGGCAGCATCTCGATGGGGTTTGTCCTCTTGTGGTGTAGGCTAAGGGTGTGTTTGATTCTCTGGGATTTAGCAGGCTGCTTATTGCTGATATCAAAGTTGTTCCAGGTGCACATCTGAATATTGAAGTCCTGAATTTTTTTTTTCCTGTGAGCGCCAATGCTGATTCATAAATCCTAACATACATGGAGTTTTGACTTCATCGTTTATCAGGCCACCCACCTGCACCAGCCTCATTTGCTAAGAGCTAGTATCTCTGTACACGTCACAAAAATCCTTGCTGCTGGAGAGAGTAAAGGAGAGACAGAGAGAGAAGGAATCGGGCGTCTCGTACATCCCCGGCTGAATCAAAGCAAGTCTTGCTGCCTCTGCTACCACTCATCATCTTGTAAGTCTTGCTTCTGTGGTAATAGAGGCATATACTTACTGCGGGACTGCTTTTGACATGGGCCAGATGAACGCACCACTGCCTGTGTAGATATAACTTAGTTAATATTTGCATCTCAAAACGAAAACTATCGATTATATCATTTAATTATTATGATCAACCAAGAACATGAGGTTGCCGTGTAACCATTCATCCCTTTGCGAATATTAGCTGCAGATTAGAGCCCCCTGAGCTAAAGTTACATAAAGGAAAATCCGTGTGGCATTGTTATGTTAGCTTCTCACTGGCAGGAGATATCTGATGATTTCACCTTAAGAACGAATTAACAAATGGACATATTATGATTCCATTCAGTCCTGATCAGAAAAGGACCGCAAAACGACTTGGCATTGTATATCTATTTAATTTACTAGCAAAATACCCGTGCCGTTGCTACGGTTAATTTATATTTATATATATTATCATAGTTTTATTGTACTCATTGCATCTCTACTATTTTAATGCTAGGGCTGATTGTTGTTTAGCCAATTTTCTCTGGCGCCGCGCGCTGGAATTGTGTGTGCCTGACCAGCGCACACAACATACAAGGTGCCAAAATTGACGTGTGGGGGAAAGACAAAATTATTGTATTTTTCCCGCTCATTGAAGACCGAAAGATGATTAATTGAGCACGGAACCACCCTCGTACGACTTGATCATTTAGATCATATTTCACTAAAAATAACATGTATTTTTAACTTGCCATAACCCTGTATCTCTATATAGTAGAAGAATATCATACACCAAAGAAGCTATCTCGGAAAATTAAGTGTGATGATCTAGATAAACAATTATACAACCTTAGTTTTTTTTCGAAGGCCGGTATAGATTCACAAGTTCATACGCATACGCACACTCACACTTATGAGTATATGGACGTAAACAGTACCCCTATTTGCACCTCTACAGGAGCCTCATCGTCGAGGTCTCGAATCCGGGTGGTTAGGTCTCACTACAAAGAATTTTTACCAATTAATATACGGCCAGTTTGCTCTTAGCACCCCGAGTGAATAGGTCTCACTACAAAAAATTTTACCAACTCACCTAAATCCAGTTTACTCTTAGCAATAATTACATCTTCTACTATGATTATTCATCAAAGGTTGCATAGATTTTTAGTAACTTATAGCACATAACAACAACAATGACCTAGTTTCATAAAAGCAAACAAAATAGTCTTAATTAAGATTAAGAAGAAGCAGCAAGCAAGTAGAGAGAGGCTCTCAAAACAAAATAGCAGAACAGACTAAGCCCTTGTTTAGATCCCAAATTTCACCCTCAAAGTTCACTATACAAAAAGAAGATTCCCATCACATTAAAATGTCGGTCTATGCATGGAGTACTAAACATTGATGAAATTAAAAACTAATTACACAGTTTTGTTGTACCCTGCGAGCGAACATTTTGAGCCTAATTAATCAATTTTTGGACAATTTTTCACAAATACAAACGAAATGTTACGGTGACGCAATGATGACGAAGTGACCGCAAACCTCCAATTCACCACCCCTATTTTTGCATCTAAATAAGGGCTAATGCTCTCTCCTCGATTTCTGTTCTACATCATTAAAGTAACGTTTCTCACTTGGAGTAGCAAATTTCTGTGATTGGGTTGTTGGCGCTCGTGTACAGGAGGTGCAGGACGTGAGCTACTCGGATTGGTTGACGGAGGGAGGGATCTGACGCGGAAACATAGCAGACGGGGGCCCACGTACAGTGATACAAAAATTAAACGACGGACCAAACCTTACGTGCTTTAATATTAGAAGATAGAGATTTCAGCACTATGAATTGGCTTGTACATTTCCCTTTCACTTTGGGTCAGAAAAAGCAAGATATATAAATGGCACGACCAGAAATTTGGCTTAGACCCATTCCGTGAACATCAATGCTGACTGAGGCCCAAGGCCGGCTAGGACAAATCTGGAAGATAAGTTCATTTATTGGAGCGCTAAAAAAAATTCAGAAAGGATATTATTTTGGTTGACCCAATGGTCTCAAACAAATCCAATTGCATGAAGATCGAGTCAAACATTTTTTCAGTTCTATTTTTGTTGTGTCCATAATCAAGTTTGAGCTCATAATTATCTGCTCTTTTGACCGGTGTCTTTTTTATGTTTTCCAACATTAGTGATGTGCGCTAAACTCGTCAAGTAGCTATGGGTATGCATGGTCAAGTCAAATGCAGATCGACGATGATGACTAGCAGCAGTCTAGCACTGCTTCTTCCCTCAGTGGCACACTCCCTTGCCAGTTAAAGAGATATATTATTGCCTCTCGTTTCATATATAGAGGGAGCATGGCTTGAGGCGAAGAGGAATGAACTTCCCATTGTATCTCCCTCTTTCTGCTTGACAACACCAAAACCAATGAGTCTGGTAGTGAACAACGACATATAAAAAACACAGTTGAAGATGGAGGCAGCTATGTCTGCGGTTGCAGGTGAATTACTAAACCAAATCATCTCTTTCGTGATCAATAAGTATACTGACAGGGCTACAATAGATGAGAAGGTAAAAAGGTTGGAGCAACTCTTATTGAGGATCCATTCAGTTGTCAATGAGGCAGATGGAAGATACATCACCAATCCTTGGATGCTAATGCAACTCAAATTGCTTGTGGCAAGCATGTACCGAGGATATTATATACTGGACATCTTCAGGTACAAATCCATAGTGGAAAGTGGCATGCATGAAGAGGTGACAAATTTATATACTTGGTTGACTTATTCGATTCCCTTGAAGCGTCCTCGTAAAGTTTCTGCTTTGGCAACAAGCTTTTCTCATAGTAATGTCTTGCGGAGTGTGCTTGAAAATTTAGAAACTGCTGTTGCCAACATGAATGAATTTGTAGTACTTTTGGTGGGATGCAAAAGCATGTGCCGTAGACCCTATGACACCTACCTTTACGTTGACAATTTTATGTTTGGTCGCCATGTTGAGAAACAGCAGGTCATAAACCTATTGTTGCAAAATCCTGGACGTGATAGTCCTATGGTAATTCCAATCACTGGTGGTTATAGGGTTGGTAAGAAAGCTTTGGTTGGACATGTGTGCAACAATGATTGCATCCAATCCCATTTTCCTTCCATTATGTTCATTAATGGAGATAGCATATGGAGAATGGAGCATGCAAGTTTCAGTAAAAAGAGAACATTAATAGTTGTTGAATTTCTTACGGATGTCACTGACAATGACTGGTTAAAGTTCTATTCAACTTTCACTCGCACTGCAGCTGAAGGAAGCAAAGTGATAATCATCAGCAGAATTGAAAATGTTGCGAGGTTTGGGACAGTAAAATCAGTTTTTCTTAATAGTTTATCTCACGAAGAGTTCAGCTACCTCTTCAAGATGCTAGCGTTTGGAAGCACTGACGAAAAAGATTATCCACACTTGACACCAGTGGCAAATGAGCTAGCATTACTACTAGCAGGGTCACTTATCCCAGCAAACGTTATTGCTGATTTGCTGCGCAGGAACCTCAATTCTCAGTTCTGGTTTCGTATATTGCGCCGGTTCAAGGGGATGGTGGATAACAATTTATCAAAGTATGGTGAACATCCGAAAGGCATACTTGAGAATGAGCGCCCAATAGATCTTTCAGCATTTATTTCTTCTTCCTGTTCTAGTTCTCTTCGCTTGATGCCTCCTCGAGTTGAAATGGATGAGTCCCCAGAAAAGAGGCCACCTAATGTGTCCTTGGGAGACCTAATAAGAAGATGTACTATACCAAATGGTGAGTTTATGTTAGTGGCGTGGGAATCACGAATACCTCCGTATACTAAGCATGTGTGTGTTGCAGCTCGTACTGATGAGAAGCATGGATGTAGAACCTCTCTGAGGAAGCGTCGACCTACCCTTTAGTGCTCTGTTTCATTTCATTCCTGTTTGGGACCATACACTTATGTGTGAAAAAGAATGTGAAAACTACTTGAATTTGTAATGTTTGCAGTAACAGATATGTTTGAACAAATAAATATTTGTTCCTTCCTAACCATACGTATATCATTTTGAGGGGGACTTTTATATTAAGTTCACTATTCGTAATAAACACGATGTCTTCAAATGGGCTTTGATTGCAGTTTATGGCCCCGCACAACATCACCATAAGGAAATTTTTTTGATAGAAATGGCACATGTGTGCAGTAGAGAGTCACTACCATACATAATTGGTGGGGATTTTAATATCATGCGTCGTCCTGAGGATAAAAATAAGGATAATTTTGATGCAACATGGCCTAATTTATTTAATATGGTCATTCAAAGCCTTGATATTAAAGAGATTGAAATGTCTGGTCGTCAGTATACCTGGGCTAGTAGTGGTGACGATCCAACTTTTGAGAAGCTTGATAGAGTTTTGGTTAGCACAGAGTGGGAACAAAAATCCCCCCTCACAACGGTTCATGTTAGAGATAGATGTACATCAGACCACACTCCTTTATTGTTAAATACTGGTGTTTCCTCTCATAATAGACACTAACCTTTGTTCAAATTTGAACGTGGATGGTTCATCCGAGATGGTTTCTATGATTTGGTTTCTAACAAGTGGCAGTCATAAACCAAAGGAACCAATGCTATGGAAATTTGGCAAAATAAAATAAGATCTCTCAGGCAATTTCTGAGGGGTTGGGCCAAAAATACAGCCGGTCATAATAAAAAGGAGAAGAAAAAATTAATTTCGATGATCGATGGCCTAGATAAAAAGGCTGAGAACGGTGTTCTCTCAGACCATGAATTAAATCTCAAACACTACCTCAATGAACGATTAGTTCATTTACTGAGGGAAGAAGAGATCAAGTGATATGAGAGAGCTAAAACTAAAGACCTTTTGGAAGGTGATGACAACACCCAATATTTGCATTTGGTAGCTAATGGTAAGCACAGAAAACAGTGTATCTTCAAATTAGAACAAGAAGACGAAGTAATAGTGGGTGATGCTAATTTGAAAGCATACATCACAAACTACTACAAGGGGTTGTTTGGACCACCGGAGGATAGTAATCTCAACATGGTGGAAACGCAGACCCATGACATACCCCAAGTGACAGAGGATGAAAATAATCTCCTCACCACACCATTCACAGAGAATGAGGTAAAAAGAGCGGTGTTTCAAATGGAGCACAATAAATCACCTGGCCCAGATGGCTTCCCAGCAGAGTTTTATCAAGTCTTCTGGGAAATAATAAAACCAGACCTTATGTCATTATTCATGGAATTTTATGAAGAGCGTCTGCCTTTACATAGTCTCAACTTTGGAGTAATTACTTTGCTCCCAAAAATAAAAGAGTCAACAAAAATACAACAATATAGACCAATTTGTCTCCTCAATGTGAGTTTTAAAATTTTTACTAAGGTGGCTACAAATAGGCTCATGGGAGTGGCCAACAAAGTGGTGAGACCTTCACAGATAGCCTTTATGCCAGGTCGAAATATCATGGAAGGTGTAGTCATATTACATGAAACCATCCATGAAATGCATTCAAAAAAACTCAATGGTATGATTCTAAAAATTGATTTTGAAAAAGCCTATTATAAGGTGAAATGGTCCTTTCTGCAACAGACGTTACGAATGAAAGGTTTTTGTCCGCAATGGTGTAGATGGGTTGAGAAATTTATCTCGGGAGGAAGTGTAGGCATCAAAATTAATGATGATACTGGACACTACTTCCAGACAAAAAAAGGCCTTCAGCAAGGGGATCACATGTCACCTATTCTGTTCAATATTGTAGCAGATATGCTCGCTATCTTAATTAAGAGGGCAAAAGAAGATGGGCAAATTAACGGGGTGATACCTCATTTGGTGGAAAATGGTTTGTCTATTTTACAATATGCAGATGATACAATTATATTCATGGACCATGATTTAGAGCAAGCAAAAAATATGAAGCTATTGCTCTGTATCTTTGAACAATTATCAGGCTTAAAAATAAACTTTCATAAAAGCGAAATATTTTGTTATGGAGAAGCCAAACAGCACGAGCGAGAATATACTAGACTGTTTAGCTGCAAAATGGGGTCATATCCATTCAGGTACTTAGGAATCCCTATGCATCATAATAAACTTCGCAATGTGGATTGGGGTGCCATTGAAGAAAGACTCAAACGTAAGCTAAGCACCTGGAAGGCCAAGCATTTATCTTAGGGGGGAGGCTAATTTTGTTGAATTCAGTGCTTAGCAGCCTTTCTATGTTCATGATGTCCTTTTTTGAAATTAATAAAGGTGTCCTAAAAAAATTGGACTTTCATCGCTCCAGATTTTTCTGGCAAGGCAACAACGACAAACGAAAATATCATTTAGCCAAATGGGATATCTTGTGCCGGCCAAAAGATCAAGGGGGTCTAGGAATAACAAACCTCTGGATCAAGAATAAATGTCTTCTCAGCAAATCGTTATTTAAACTGTTGAATGAAAACGGCACCTGGCAAACCTTACTCAGAAATAAATATATGAGCTCAAAGTGCTTATCTCAAGTACAGATTAAACCTGGGGATTCACATTTCTGGAAAGGTTTATTGAAAGCTAGAGAAGATTTTCTAAATTGCGCGTCCTTCAAAATAAAAGATGGGTCACAAGGGAGGACATTTGGGTGGGTTCTAAATCCCTTCAACAATAATTTCCAACACTGTATAGTATAGTGCACTATCCCCATGATACAGTAGCAAATGACCGCTAAACATATCTTTTCGAAGAACTTTAGTTGGTGATAAACTAACGTCCTGGCATAACCTGGTAGCTAAAATAGCCAACTACCAGCTTACAGAGGGCAGGGATATTTTTACCTGGGATTTACATAGGCATGGTCATTTTTCTGTAAAATCCATGTACCAGTACATCATGAAAAAGGACACACCCTTCGCAAATAAATTTATTTGGAAGCTGAAGATTTCTCTAAAGATAAAAATATTTCTTTGGTACCTCCAACGAGGTGTTATTTTAACAAAGGATAACTTAGTCAAAAGAAATTGGTCCAGGAACCAAAAATGTTGTTTCTGTAATGGGAATGAAACAATTAAGCATCTCTTTTTTGAGTGTCAACATGCTAGAATCATTTGGCGAGTTGTTGAGATAGCTACTGGGTTAACCCCGCCAAAATCGGTTGTCCATATGCTAGGGAACTGGTTAACAGGCATAAACAAAAAAGATAGAAGAGTAATTTTTGTTGGGGTTGCAGCTCTTTGTGGGAAATTTGGTGCACGCGTAATGATTTAGTGTTTGAGAAAAAACAATTTACCTCTTTTATGCAGGCTATTTTCAGGGTCGTGTATTGGTTGAGATTTTGGTCTCTGCTGCAGCATGAGGATACAAGGGAGAAGATCCATCTGGCGAGCAAGGCTTTGGAGGTCGTAGCCTTGGATATTTTTGCTAGGAATGGATGGAGAAGCAATAATAGGCTCTGCATTTGATTTCTCTCTTTTATTTGAGTATACCTTTATGTTATTCGTGAATAAGGTCAGCTTATAAGCTGAGGATACTGTAAAACTGGGTTGCGTGCGTCTGCAGAGGCCGGAGACTTTTCCTTTTTCAAAAAAAATGTATATCATTTTGATGTATGAAAAATGAATCCTTTCTTTAGTTAATACTTGTCACCAAGCTTCTCGTGGTGGATCAGTTAAAGCGTTGAACGTCAAGATCTCGGATGAAAATAAGCTATCAAAATTCTAAAGCTTGATGAGATCGAAAATTCTTTAGTTCACAACCTTTTCATTTGAAAACCTTTAGAGGTCCAAAATTTCATTATAATCTCTCAGGTTTTTTAAACTGAAAACTTACGTGCATTGAAAACTTTGAATGTTTCAAGCAACCTTGGATGAAGGCACATCCTATACCAAAATTGTAGTCATTTAGGGCTGTCTTGCTGTGGTGGGGTATTTGAGAGCTCTCACACAAGGTGACAAGGCTCAGGTAGCTGGTTTGAAATCCTAAGGAGTGCATAGGAAATGACTTGTACAACAATCGACAACATGGTTGTTTCTTTAAACAATAGAGCAGGTAACCAACTGGTATGCCCAAATCTTGGTCAAGTCTCAGTGTAGTTACCAATACTGCTATGTTGATTTTTTTTTGACAAGTCACCAGGGGGATGAGGGTCCCACCTGAATAATTTTCTACTGATGCCGGCAAGACCGGGAATAGAGGGCGCCAAGCGGCGGTACATAGTCAGGGCAAAACCCCAGAGATACAACGCGGGGATGAGAATAGACTACAACCGCGTACAATTACAACACAAAAGAGATAGAAGAGATACAACTTGCAAACAAATCATAGACAAGACATAACACTAACCGAAAAACGACTATGGATTGCCAACTTGTGCCACGACCGAGCAGCATACTTGACTATAATCTTGAGGCCACTGCACTCCGCACCACCTCTTGTAGTTGTGCCACGCTGCTCCTGTCCTCCATCTGAGGGACCGCACGACAAAGTAGGGACTAAAGGTGGTGAGGGAATACCAAAGCCAAAGCTCACTGAACACGACGACCTCCCTTGGAGCTGATGGCGACACCCGACGGCACATCTGGGTTCCACGTACCGCCACCCAACGCTGTCCAAGGGGAGGAAACCTTGGAGGGGGATGGCAGAAGCGGTGGAGACACACGGCATTTGATTTGGTGGCACCAGCAACAGGGAGAGCGCCGACAAAGCAGAGGCGCTAGTGGCGGACACCCGTTGAACCCCCACAGCTGCCAACAGTCAATATCGAACTAATCCATGTAGTGTAAGGAGAAGGCACCAGGCACCCCCGGCCGATGACCGAGCAGCAAAGACATCCATAGACGACGCCTATAGGTAGGGTATGACATCAGAGATGTCAGCGCCGCCCGTCCGGTAGTACTGAAGCAGGGCTTTCAACCGGATGTCTCCAAAGTTACGGGGAGGAGAGGAGCACGACGACGCCTTCAAGAAGGTGCACGGCGCCAAAGGCGTCGTCACCGTTAACCCGAACAAGCCGGACATAGCTTTCGCTGAGCCCCTCTATGCTCTCTACAACCACCCGACGGCCATGTTGGGAGTCGGCATCGGCAGTCCATCGGTGAGCACGACCCCGCCATGCCACCCCTCACAGGCGCCCAGGAGGCCGCGGAGGGGATGCCGCGGATCTGGCTGGGAAGGGGCGGATCCGGCCGCCGCTGCCCCATGGCCATGGCTGGGAGCTACCACCGTGGCGTCTGGATATGATGAGCCCGGGCTGCAGCAAAGCCGTCGCGGTCCCCCACATGACCCAGAAGCGCGGAGCCTGGAGGCACCGGATCCGGTGGGAGAGAGGCTGGACCCGAACCGAGAAGCCTTGGATACACACCCTTCAATGGCAGCCATGGCAAAGGCCGCCACAGAACACCAAGTGAAAGATGTGAAAGGAGGGAGAGGGAGAGAGGGGAACACAGGGTCCAAGATCCGGGGGGGCTTGGAGTGGATCTGGCAACCGACGCACTGCAGGGCAGCAGTCCACCGGGGCAGACCTGAGAGGGCGCCGGCAAGCCTGCCTCCGGGATGGAGAAGAGGAAGGCTACGTAGGAGAGGAGGTTTTGGGGGGAGGAAAGCCCCGCCGCCGCCGTCCTTACGCCCGAACGGGCTTCCGGCATGACGTTCCGGTGGCGGCGAGGTCAAGGGAGCGTTGCGGGGGAGCTTTTTTGGGCGACGGCGGCGGTCCCCCCTGTCGCTATCTGCTCGTCCTCCCTCATTTTTCCCGAGCGTCCCCCGCTCACTATCCCCTCGTTGTCGCGGTGATTTCTCCGCTCCCACTCCCGCGCCCGTGCCTCCCCTTCCCACGCATATAGAGTGGAGGAGTGTAGAAAAAAAGATGACGTGGATCCAGATCTAAATATAAAACCCACGTTTTAGCTAGTCCTTTGGACTACCCCATTAAATTATGGGGTTTTCTATTTTTACAAAGAGGGTACAATCTCCATATTTAGCTAACAAAATAGAGATTCTCTTGGAGATGCTCTAACAACCTCAAATTTGAGATGATGAACTTGCTCAAGATCAGTTATTTACAGCTCAAGGATTTTGCAGTAGCGTAAACTAATTTGATATTGTAGGTATTGGTGTTTTCTTATAGGTTCAATTAAAATTATAGAACTTTGACTTAATTAAATCTAGAGTGAACTATATTTGAAAGGAATGGAATACAATTTTTTTTGGAGAATTCAAATGGCAAGAAAAAAGTGAGCAAGTAGGGAAAATTTCGCAAAAAGAGGACAAGAAAACTACCAGGACAAAATTCGCAAAATGTGCATTGCATTCACGTTTTCTTGGGCTCGCTAGCCCGTTCCGCTGACATCAGCCCACCGGCCTTACGGTCACCCATTTCACCTTCCTATTTGCAGTTCCATCACCCATTCATCCGGCCATTCCCTCCGCCGCCGCCGTCGCCGGGCAACCTCCTGCGTCCCATCCAGGCATTACGTTAATAGGTTCGCCGTTGCGGTAGCCCTCTCCGCTCATCTTTTCCTCTCCAACGTATGATTTGATAATCTTCCCAAAAAATGATGGCAGACAAGTGATCCCCTACAATCGATGAGTCCACCATTTGCAGATCAGATGGCGAAGAGGTCGAGGAAGAAGAAGAAGCAGCAGCAGCATCGTGTGCCCAGCCTACCTGACGATCTCATCGTCGAGATCCTATCCCGGGTGCCCTACAGATCATTGTGCCGCTTCAAGTGCGTGTCCAGATCATGGGAGGACCTGTGCTCCGACCACGAACTCCGCAAGAAGTCCCCGCAGACCCTGTCCGGATTCATCTGCCCCTTCAGCTTCAGCAACCTGGGTTTCCAGAACCTATCGGGCAGAGGCCAGCCTCCGGTCGATCTTTCTCCGCCTTACTTCCAGGGCTATGGCTACCCCATGTTCGAGCAGTGCTGCAGCAGCCTTCTTCTCTGGAAGATCTTTAGATGCTGTTCGTTTGATCCGGAATTCGTCGTGTGCAATCCAGCTACTCGCGAGTGGGTTGTGCTGCCACCTACGCTAGTGGCGCAGCCATGGCACATTGTTCGTTTGGGTTTCGACCCGGCCGTGCCCTCCTGCTTCTATGTTTTCATCTTCGTGATGGGCTCCCAAGCATCAGGATTGGAGATCTACTCATCACAAACAGGACGCTGGGTTTTTATGCAGAGTGAGTGGGGTGATAACACTCAAGTGGACTTCAACATAAAGAGTGTCTTCCTTAATAGAACTCTGTACTCGACTACCCCTGATCTATCAGTACTTACGGTGGACACAGAGGGCAAGATATGGAGGAAAATCCGCATGCCGCACAGCTACATTCGACCCACGGTCAGGCAGGCCGATGCCTTCATCGCCCATTCTCAGGGTTGCTTATATGCTATGCATATAGATGTTCAGAATGACAACAGATTATCAGTTTGGGCACTCGAGTTGGATGGTGATGAACAGTGGATCCTGAAGCATACCGCCAGCATCGCGGAGCTGTTTGGAAGGCAGCATGGTGGAAAACATGAGACGCACACATTGATTGCAGCCCATCCGGATCAGAATGTGGTTTTTCTTACTGGTGGGATGCATGGTAAACTTGTGGCGTATGATATGGACAGCTAGGAATTGACTGTTATCCGCACTCTTTTGAAACACTTTCAGGTCCCTATGTGTCCCTATATTCCCTGTTTTGCAGAATTGCCTTCATATGGTTGCCGAAAGTTTGAGGATCCTTCGTATGTTATTTTGGGATGAAGAGAGTAGTGTAAATGTAGGGACGTCTCCCTACATTCCTGATTACTTCTCCCTATATTCCCTGTTTCATCTGTTAAGGTCAGCATGGATCTCATTGTCTTCGTAAATTTGGGGACGAAGGAAGCAGCTTGTGTAAATGTATTGAATATATTACTCGTACCTATCTATTTTACTTAAAAGCATGGCTATATGTTATTTTGAACACTTGGATATGGGTAGTACGTTGCTAAAATAGACTTAGTATACTCACTCTAGCTGCTTCCATGTACTGATTGCTATGATCTTTTGTTCATCTTGTGGGGGTAAATGTGACTCCACTTTCTCTTCGGAATTATCTTCATTTTTCACTTCTTTTTTCTGTTTCTATTTATTTTCTGCTGCTATTGCTATATATTCAGTATCCGTCATTTTACTCATTTATAATATGTAAGGAATGTTTACTTGCTTGTTTCAATTTGGTAATGATGGCTTCTCTCTTGATTTGAAAGGTGAGCTGGTTAAGTTAAAAAAATGTGTGGTGTTATATTGATGGTGACTTTCTACTATGCAAACTCATGTTGCTCAGATATATTAAATTGAATTATTTCCTATTGGTATTAATGCTTCTGATGACTTTTCAATTTAATAAAGTTGAACAGAAAAAAACTCAAACCTACAATTTGAATGATGTTACAGTTTCCAAATTATGTAAGCTCATTATGATCTATGCTAAAGGTTCGCAAATCCTCATATTTTGCTGATCAAATTTATCATTGCTCGCGAGCTTAAACAAACAGGTCTCAATTTTTTCCAGCCTCTGCTCTGTTGTGAAGTTTCATATTTTACCTATGAGATTATATGTGATTTCTTCCATGTTTGTGTGCAGCAAACCTTTGTCTCACCAATAAGTTTTTTTGCCAATTTAAGTAGAGTTTGTAAGGGCAGCTTAGCATCGGTGCTAAAACCTTTGTATCTATGTGTTTCAGTTCTGTATTTTTTTCCCTATATCAACTTAAGCCCACAGTAGTATATGACTGTCGGTTTCAATGCTTATTCCCTGTGTTTTACTTAATTTTTGGGCATTTAATATATGTAGCTGTTTTTTAGTGATGTAGTTGTAGTTTCAGAATAAAGCTTGGTGAACAGAGGCCTTGCCACACTATTATAATCTCTGAAAGTATAATATGGTTAAATGTTTATCAAAAGTATATCCGGGCGGCCTTCTACATTTGAATTTGGCGGCCGAATTTGCAATTTCGATATTGTATCAAGAGTAAATTACATCCATCATACAACAACTTGGCAGGTGGATGCAAATTAGTCCAAGAACTTACAAAATGCTCAATTTAGTATAATAACTTGACAAGTGGGTGTAAATTAGTCAAACTTATAAAATGCTAGTTGGTACAATAACTTGACACATGACGTGTAAATTGGTCCAACAACTTGTGAAATACTTAATTTAGTGCAATAGCTTGGCAAATAGGTGCATCTATAGTCCAAACTTTACAACGGTGATGTATTAAATATAGTAGATGGACCTGTGAATATATTTTGTCTATTATGTTTACATATATAACTTATTTGTTCATTAGTCCAAATTTTATAAATTCTAGAATAAAAACATTAATTAGTATTATTGAAATACTAAAGTCCATAAGAGAGATTTTGGAACATTAGGTTTGTTTTGGGCTTATTCTCATACATTCAACAATTACATAGAAAACAATTTTGTTTATGTCCCTTTAGCTATTTTTTCCTTACGAAACAAGTACTGGAGGCTTTAAAAATATTTATGCCAAACTAATAAAGCACAAATATTGGTTTCCTTTTTAAGCTGAAAAATGCATATAATCAAATATGTAGAAAACAACAAGGGCAAACTTATATTGAATATAAATTTAATATTCTTAACCAAAATTAAATCATTATATAAAAAATAATAAATTTGAAGACACAACATTCAACCCAACGTTAGGAAATACGTTACGATTGTCACGTTTGGACTATAGATGCACCAATTTACCAAGTTATTACACTAAAATGAGCATTTTATAAGTTGCTGGACTAATTTGCTCCCACCTATCAAGCTACTGCACTAAATTGAGCATTTTATAAGTTGTTGGACCAATTTGCACCCACCCACCAAATTGTTGTACGATGGATGCAATTTACTCTTGTATCAATGACCAAATTATTTTCACAGAGGTGTGTATATTGGTTTCCTGTTACGATGAAGTCAACTGTTGCACCTGACGTTATGATGCATGGCATGATATTTTCTTTTCAGGTTATATACAAGGCTGCACGCATATCAGCAAGATCAATTTTTGCCCAGTTTTTGCTCAATTTGGACTCTCGCCCAATGTCACCACGTATCATGTACGCGATGATCCTCGTCATCTTTTAACGCGTAGAAACATAGTTCTGTTCATGGGTCATCATAATAACTCGTCTAAAGCGTGGACTGAGTATGAACTCTGTCAATAGTTGTTATACAAGATTCATGGCAGATTGAAATCCAATTAGCGACGGCCTTTTCTTGCTGCATCAAGCAGCAAAGTTGAAGATGGCGGCGGCTTTGTTGCGCCTGTGGCATTGCGCCTGCGGCATTGCGCCAATCTCCATCGAGACCACGCTCGTTGGTTGCCCATGGCCAGCAGATCAATGCTAGACAGGTACGGCCGCGACCTGACAGAGCTCGCCGCGCGCGGCGCCGGCGACCCCGTGGTCGGCCGGGACGCCGAGATCGACCGCGTGGTGAGCATCCTCTCCCGCAGGTCCAAGAACAGCGCCGTGCTCGTGGGCGCGCCGGGCGTCGGGAAGACGGCCATCGCCGAGGGCCTCGCGCAGCGCCTCGCCGGCGGCCGGGTCCCCGGGGCCCTCGCCGGCGCGCGCCTCGTGGAGCTCGACGTCGGGTCGCTGGTCGCCGGCACCATGTACCACGGCATGTTCGAGGAGCGCGTGACGGGCGTGGTCGCGGAGGCGGAGGCCGACGACGAGGCGCCGGTGGTGCTGTTCGTGGACGAGATCCACACGCTGCTGGGCGGCGCCGGGCGCGTCGGGCATCCTGAAGCCGGCGCTGGCGAGGGGCCGGATCCGGTGCCTCGGCGCCACCACCCACGACGAGTACCAGCAGTTCTTCGCCTCCGACAAGGCCATGGAGCGGCGGTTCCAGAAGGTGCACGTCGAGGAGCCCAGCGAGGACGCCGCCCTCGCCATCCTCCGCCGGCTCAGGCCGTCGTACCAGGAGCACCACGCCATCAACGTCACGGACGAGGCGCTCGTCGCCGCCGTCAGGCTCTCCGGCCGCTATGTTCCAGGTAACTAATTAAGCACCGCAATGATTTAGCACAACCCACCACTATCATCTCATGTACCCAAACATATACTCCAAAACGGCTTTCTCCTCCAAATCAAATCCACCACAGCACGGCACTTCCCGGACAAGGCGATCGATCTCATGGACGAGGCGTGCGCGACGGCGAGGCTGCAATTGGAGCTCCGGGCGACTCAGGGAGGAGGGAGCGAGACGCTCCAAGACCAAACCATCGGACCAGAGCACATAGCCCAGGTGGTGAGCAGATGGACGGGCATCCCGGTGACGAGGCTGGGGCAGGACGACAAGAGGAGGCTGCTCGACCTGCCCGAGAGGCTGCGACAGCGCGTCGTCGGCCAGGACGACGCCGTCGCCGCCGTCGCCGACGCGGTGCTCCGGTCGCGGTCGGGCCTCGGCAACCCCAAGCAGCCGTCCGGCTCCTTCCTCTTCCTCGGCCCCACCGGCGTCGGCAAGACGGAGCTCGCCAAGGCCCTCGCCGAGCAGCTCTTCGGCGACGAGAAGCACCTCGTCCGCATCGACATGTCCGAGTACTCCGACAGCGCTGGCTCCGTCGTCCGCCTCGTCGGCGCACCTCCAGGGTCCGTACGCACATCCACACCATTATATATATATATATATATATATATATATATATATATATATATATATATATATATATATATATATATGTCCAGCTTCTAATAATCTCATAATATATGATCATCATCGTGCATGGTGTATATGTAATTATGTAAATTATTGCAGGACGATTGGGTACGAGAACGGGGGGCATCTGACGGAGCAGGTGATGAAGCGGCCGTACAGCGTGGTGCTCTTCGACGAGGTGGAGAAGGGCGACGACGCCGTGTTCGACCTGTTCCTGCAGATCCTCGGCGACGGCAGGCTCACCGACTCCAAGGGCCGCACCGTCGACTTCACCAACACCATCGTCATCATGACCTCCAACCTCTGCGCGTGCCACCTCGACGCCGCCGCGGCCACCTCTCCGGAGGCCATGAAGGCGGCGCGCCAGCGCGTCGTCGCCGACGTGCAGCGGCGGTTCCGGCCAGAGCTCGTCAACCGGCTGGACGAGATGGTGGTGTTCCGGCCCCTGTCCGGCGAGGCCCTGCGGAGGGTGGTCAGGCTGCAGCTCGACGGCGGCGCCGCGCGCCTCGCCGGCAGGGGCATCAGCCTCGACGTCACCGACGCCGCGGTCGACGCCGTGCTGGGCATGTCCAGCGACCAGGCGCCATTGTCCGGCGCCAGGCCGATCAAGCGGTGCCTGCAGAGCATGGTCATGACGAGGATCTCGAGGATGATGCTGCAGGACGAGGTGGACGACGACTGCAACATCTCCATCGACGCGGTCGGGAATGAGCTGGTGTTCGACGTCAAGAAGACGGACAAGATTATCAAGGAACCGTCGCCGTCGAAGCTGTCACAAGCCGCGGTCGACAAGGACATCGGCGGCGTCTCTGCGTTGGACGCCGAGAAGCCGGAAACGGAGGCTACAGCTTGTTTGCCTTTGAAGAAGAGAACGCCGTCGCCAACCAGAGCGTCGCGGGAGGGAGCATCGTCGCGGCGGCAGGGCGTCCTTTCGGACGTTGGGGTTGTTCCCGTTCTTACCTGGGGAATGTTGTTCTTTTATTTAGTGCTCCACTCTGTCTGAGCTGTGAAGCAGGGCCAAGTGTTAGCAAATCACACATAGTATGAATCTTATGTGAAGGTGTTCACCGCCAAGAACATGCAGGGGCCGGTGTTCATCGTCGACAAGCCTGTAGACCAGGACACAAAGGAGCTAGAATTGACATTGTCAGGATGACGGTACCAAAATCCCCTTATTCAGAGAGCAGAATGATAACCCAAAAATGCATCTAGTGATACGTAGGAGAAGCTAGATTGTTGGAGGCTTAGGGCGAACCCATCTGAGATTTCGGCATATGTATCCTACTGCGTATGATCATCACACACAAAAGAGGTCCATTACGGTTGGAGCCTTGGAGGTCCACATCTATTACCGTGGGTCCCAAAAGTTGAGCTACACGAGAAGTACTAAATAAATGGAAGTTATAGTATAGATATATGGATGCTTGCAAATACAATGCATTGCTGGAGATAGAAAAGCGTTGTTGATAACGAGCACATATGCAAGCGGTGTCGCCAAATACGTACACCATCTTTATTTGCAACCCGCAAAGAAAACACGTTTTTGAGCAGGCACATATGCAGCATATTCTGCCTGCACCAACCCAATATTCGCTCATCCGCAGAAACGCAGCTACAGAAACCCAAAAGCTTTAGGGAAAAAAATCTGGTATTGACTGGAGTTTAAATTTTTTGTAAAGGCCGTATCAAAGATGAAACAGAAAAAAAAATATGAACTAAGATCGGCAGATATATATATTATGATTGTGTAGAAAGTTACTAGGCCCTACACGTAAAAGGATCCAATCCAAGGGTTCAACCCAAAAGAAACATATGGGAACGGACCAAACTGCGAAAACAACAGGAACCGTGCCCCTCGTGGTAAGCCGCGAAAAAGATGCGTCCAAGGGCATATCTGTAAGGAGCCAGGGACCGGCGCGCAAAATCTCAAAAAAATTTGGACCATTTCTCGATTTGTGCGTGTCATCCTTGCGCAGGGGCCATGCTAATCTTCTCTGTATCGTTCCAATTTTATCGGATGTCTCCGAAGAGACAGAAAGGGAGCAACGCTCCGGTTTATAACCTGGTGTATCCGTAGTTAGCTGAGCGAGGTGGTACTAAATTTGCTGCGCCTACGCACCGGGCGGAGGGAGACACGGACGCAAGCGCGGAACGCGGAAGCGCCCCGCCCACGGCCCACCCAGGCTCGGTCTCTCCCGCTCGCGCTAGTGGGCCGCAGCCCAAGTTAGCGAAGGAGTAGGCCGTCGGAATTTCTTCGGCCAATCGTTTCGCGGCGCCCGCCCGGTCCAGATTCCAGCAGACGTAGTAGTGCGCGTACGTATATATATACGCTGTACGCTGGAGAGTACTACTCCGTATAGTATACGTGCCGCGTGCAAGCATATTACGCGTTGATGGGTTGGGCCAGACGCATCTGGCTCGCTCGCTCTCACACCGGATGGAGCCAGCAGGGGCTTGCTAGCAGGCTCTCCTGTCTCTGCAACCTGTTCTGACCAAAATGTCTTGTTCATCCGACGAAACACGCTGATCACCATCACAACAAGTTGTATTCTAACTTGACGTAGCACCTCTTGGTTCTGGGGATTTTAGCGTAAACACGAGACCAAAATCATGGATTTGGGACCGAATTAACACAATTTCTAAAGAGAACGAGGTACTAGTCATGGAAGTCGATATGTTCCTAAACTGTATTTTTACCAAACTGAACTCCCCCGGCCCGTCTCTGTCTTTTCACTTGAATTGGTCGGTATCGACGCTACGGAGAATCAATTGTTCTTGCGAACAAAAAGGTCTCGACGCAAGAAAGCATCAAGGTAAGTGCCAAGCAAGCTAGTATACATACACCAACCATTCATGACTACAGGGGTCAGAGCCTTTGGATTTGAAAAGCCTTTGTCAAGGCTCAATAACTTTATCTTGCTGTGTGCTCGATCGATGCATCGCGAACTCAAGCTGAAAAGCTACGCAGAGCAGTTGGCTCGAGCAAGGGCGCGCGCGAGTGAGTGCCGCGAGAAATGCTATAGCTCTTCCGACACAGCGGAGGGATCCGATGCGCACGCCGCCATGAAAAGGTGTGCGAGCGCAGCGAATGAAACAGATGGAGAATGGAATGGAAATATGGAATGGAATGGAGGATGTGCCTCTCCCCTCCCCTTGTGGCGCCATGCTGCGAATCCGCAAAAAGTTAAGAGCAGATGGACAGGTTTGGCGCGTGCATACTCCCCCAACCTGCTCCCCAGAGAGATGTGTGTGGATATACATATATATATATACAAATAGTAATCTAATCAGCTCGTCGATCAGAGCTCGTTTATATTTACTTAACAATTGTGATTGCGATCCTCAAGGCAGGGATAGAATAAGGCTCTGTTGTATGAAAGCAAGACAGGTGCATTATGCAGAACGCCAGCAGCCAGCAGCTCCCTGGCCTCTTCCCTCCTTCAGTCCTTGAGCCATCATGAGACCTGATTACCTGAATTCATTAGTCCCCAAGTTGATCCCGTACACGTTATTATAGTATGGCTCTCTCTGCTCTAATCTATCGCCCAGCTGGCTTGCATGCTCCGGTTGATTTGCTTTCGGAGTAAGCATTACTTACTCTGATTGATTGCGTTCTGATCTATTTCGTGCCAGCCAATTGGATGGACTTATGGTTTGGACACCGAACCGAGAAGATTATCTTTAATTTTCTTTTGTCAACTCCAGGTGACTGTTCTCCACATCACAATTCTAGTTTCTTCCACTTGATCAAAGTACAGCACTTCCATATGCCTCCTGCTTAAAAATAGATACATGCATGTCAGTATACTTTTAAGTGGATGAGTCATATAGCTTTTGCCAGATTATTTCGTATCACAGCTCTGCTAAAGTTTGAAACAGGAGGGGAACGTACGTAGTGCATAGGAATTCAGACAACATAAACCCTAACAAAAGTTGTATGCGCAAGTGGGAATCTTAAACCATCGGCATCCCAAACAGGAGATATGCATGTACTACCTCCGTATCGAAATATTTGTCGCCGTTGACTTTTTCTTACAACTTTGACCATTCGTCTTATTCAAAAAATTATCACAAATATGTAAAAGGGTAAGTCAAGCTTAAAATAGCTACAATAGTAAAGCATGTGGCAAACAAAATGGATGGTACTTGCATAATATTTTGAATAAGACGAATGGTCAATGTTGTAGAAAAAAGTCAACGGCGACGAATATTTCGATACGGAGGGAGTATGCTTTTATTTCCCGGGAGGGGCAATGCGGATGGCCACTTGTTTCTAGATGTTACATCTGCAGATTTGCTCTGCCAAGGAGATCTGGAGCCGAGTCAAATAACCATGGAGTTTTATTTTATTTATTTCCACTTCACTAGTTGTGCTCCAACGATAGCTAATTACAATCAGGTACGGTCTCAAATCGATGGGTCATCAAGTGATACTTATACGTAATTGAAACCACTAGCTGGTTTTGTTTGCTAAGTGGCAACAGATCAATCCGTGTATAGCATATATATAATCTAGTGCGAGTGGAAAAAAAGAAGAGCATAGCACAAACCAAAAGTTTTGTTGGGATAGAAAGATGATCAAAGGGAAAGGAAAAGATGTCACCCACTACAATGAGTGTCATCATGGCGATCTGCTCTCGAATCGCTATCTGTACTTTAATTGTGCTAACTAAACCAATTAAGGAACAATATCATTACTGGTACTGGTACAGTCAGGAAAAGCCGGATGAGAGCATCCGATCAATTGAGAATTTGAGATGGGTAAATTATTCATGCTCGCCGGTGTGCCACGAGCTAGTGGTTTGGTTGCCCATTTTATTTCTACAAGTGCGCGGTGAACGAAATTCATTTACTTTGTTCCGATCAAGCTTTCATTTCTGCTAAGTCTGAGCTCCTCAATATTCCAAAAGAATCGGTAGTGGTGATTAGATTCATATAGCAAATGCTCTATATAAATCTTATTATTATTCTATAGGAAATTTGTTCTCCTATTATTTGAAAGACAGGAAATTTCTTCTGGTTTCGTCAGTTGAGCCCTTTATCTTGTTTTTATCACCGTATATACTAGGATAAGGGTGTGTATCAGAAGAACATCTAGTACATGCGTTTCATTTTCGACAACCTCTCTTTTGTCGTTGGTTCTGGCTGTACTGTTTGCTGTTGGAATCATCTTGGATTCCTTTGCCATCGAAGTAGTAACGTCACCGAATTGCACTAATCGCCCACTGTACATTGGTAGCAACCGTACTGACTGAACCTCTGCTTCCTGTTTCAAAACCGTTTAATACGTTGTCTCAGCCAAATTATTGAATTTTTTTTTGAAAGACTAGTACAGATGCAAGATATGCAAACACTAGCTCAGACGCGCGCACACTCATCCTTATAAATACGCGTAGTACACAAATTCTACCTCCATTTTTTAGAGATAGGGACCGGCAAATCTAATCTTAAGATTCATGAAGTCACCATAGATCCCTTGTTGTCGACTAAGACGTGTGCTACCACTAAAAGTATAGCGTCAGTTAAATCCTAAAATAAATATAAAAAAATTTACACCAATACCGAGTCAAGGACTTAAACCCTAATGACAGGTTGTAACATAAGAAAACTTAAAAACTGACCTATAATCAATTCAACCGAATCATTGAACCTTGACAGTCTCTTTAATTTCTTTGCCTCACGTCACTTTCTAGCGAATGCTAATGCACATAGTAAGCTTGAAGCAGACCAAGTAGTTTAATTGTAAGGACTCCATTGTTTTATAAAAGGAGCTATACTCATAATTATTTGGTAGAGGATAATCAACATATTAAGTGTTAGGGGCGCCGATTTAGATCCCACTCATTTTATTATACTAAGAGTGTAATCTAGGACCTAAAATCCATAATTTTAATAGAATAAAAAGGAGAGTTTTGAATCAGGGTATAATAAGCTCTATAGAAACTTTACACGTCGATCGATCGATCGAGAGAGAACTACAGCTAATTATGTCAGAATTGAAAGGCCACAATGCATGGGCTGTAACAAGAATTGATGTGACTCTAGCTAAAGGTGTGTTGAAAATACTTTGTGGTACGACGCAACGAAGAAAAAAATATAGATATTGATGAAAAAACATATACTCATTGGTAATGAAAGTTCATCACAGTTGTATAGAGATTATGGAGCATTTACATAGATAATGTGTTAGAAAATAAACAACTGGTCGAGTTTTTTATTATTTTTTAAACAAAGAGAGGGCGAAGATAATTAATTTGATTTACTATGGGTTCTAAACTTACCCACGAACTTTTAGTACTTATTTCTATTCAAACATTTTTGTGGTAGTTTTGATCCTTCATCCTTCCCTTGAAATAAGATACTACACTTTCTGATCCTATATTGCATTCCTTACGGCGAATTCAGTGCTCGTCGAGTTCGGGCACCTACTCGGGCTGCAACGCAATGTTGCAAAAGATAGGCCATTCAAATCGCCCACTGGTTAAGTATCAAAAAAAGAATAAATCGGCCACCGGTAGTCCCAACCTGTTCTTCTGAAAATGAGACGAGAGAGCTGCCTTGGGCTTTGCCCAGGCTCTGTTCAATCCCTAATTGCGTCACTGACATTTCTTAATCTGTACTGTTTTCACCGGCCTCTCTTTTATGTTGTTTCTTTCACCGGCCTTTTCACCGTTTCCTGTTTGGATCATCTTGGATTCCTCTGCCATTGTACTAGTAATAGCTTCACTGAAAGCGACGGTACACACTGAAGCACTGGCACTGCTCCCTGTTTGAAAACCATTTAACGCGTCGCTCAGAGCCTTGACAGAGAGTCTCTTCAAAATTTTCCCCCCAACGTCACTTTCTAACCGATGCCAACGCTCAGCTCTTCTTTTCTGGAAAAAATATAGCAAATACTGGATATTGTGCCAAAAAATGCTATATTCGTGATCGGTTGACAAATTAAAAAAACATTATATTAGAGGAAAAGGTGGCTTTAAATGTGTGGCACGTTCTGGCATCCTTTGCGCTGTACTATTCTCTTTTGTATTGTACATGTATGTACTGAGTATATTGCCCCGCAAGGAACAGCTTTTCGAGCAGCAGCGAAAGGTCGAGCGAGACGAGTACTAGTATTTCAGTAAGCACACGCACAGCTCGACGGGTGGAGGATGGGCCGGGTCGGACCCGACAGCGTCCCTGTCCGGCGCGGGGCCCACCGGGGGCCTCCAAAGTCCATCGCACGGCTTGTCACGGACAACGACTAGTACACAGTGGTGGCGCAGGCTCAGGGCTCCTGGGCCCACATCCAGTGGGGCCCAGAGGGCCCAAACCGCGCGTGAGGACACGGCAGGGGAAATTATTGGATACAGTGAACGTAGTACCCCCTCACCTACTCCTGTCGCTTTCCTACCCTCTCACCGCCACGTGGGCCCCGCGGCGCGCTGCGCTCGTACGCTCTTTGAGATAAAAATTCACAACATGGTACGTGAACCAAGGAGTGTCGGGTCGATGACCCCGGAACAGGTATGGAAAAGTCAAGGAAAACGAAGGAAAGGAAGAAAAGGACGAAAGAAAATGGCTAGATGGGCTGCCAATTACTATGCTTTACATTACGTTGGAGCTACCAATTATTGTGCTTTACATCTATGCTGTAACATTGTGCCAGCCTCATGTTGGAGCTTCTCCATGACGACCTCCAGGACCTTGATCCAGAGTTCATGTCCCTGTTCGTTCCCGGATCGAGAAACGTGCCACCGACCCGTTTCCTGTTACTATGGTACTACCTCCGTTCCAAATTACTATTCGTTGTTGACTTTTTCGTTTAACGTTTGACCATTCGTCTTATTCAAAAAATTTCACAAGTATCATTTATTTTATATGTGACTTGCTTTATCATCGTATATACTTCAGGTATAACTTATTGGTTTATATATTTGGATAAAATTTTTTAATAAGACGAATGGTGAAAGATCATGAAAAAAAGTCAACAACGAATAGTAATTTAGAATGGATGTAGTAGTAAGAAAAAAAAAGAAAACCTGATGCAGCGTGCGAGCCAGTCGGTCCACAGGTTTTGTGTTTCCGGTACACGGATTGACGCTAGGCTCCAAAAGGTCTGGGGCTCCATTGCACGTATGCACTTGTCGTCTTGCAAAAGTTACGGTGACGATGGATACAGGGGCGCAGTTTATTGTCTCTGGCGAGAAGAGGTAAAAGAAGGGCAGCGGGGCATGGGGATGGTGAAACGGGAGTATCTGTAGCGAGGCGGAGTCCACGGATTCGTGATCGGGCGAGATCCCATCCGGTGGGCGTGTGCGTAGTACGTATTTTTTTCGGGTACAAAAGATGGAGAATACGTGTGGAGGTTCGGTCAGCGAAGTGAAGCGCTAGTCGTTGGAGCAGGGAAACACCAGCATCTGTGGAGCAGTGAAAGTGCTAGTGCTGCTGCGCTATTACAGTACTTATGTTATTGGCGTCGAATTTGTAACGACGTGCGACCAAAGACAGACATCCTTCGTATATACGGAGTACGTGCCACTGTTGGAGATTTTGTATTTTCCGCACACAAAACTTGTCCCGTACGGCTGTTGGTGATTACAGGCTGTTGCTTGTTGGGCTTGTGGCTTTAGCTCAATCAGGTCAGGTCACACTCCTTGATAGTTCGAGCAACAGCGCATCGTTTGCCCTTACTCGAATCAATGCATCCGGACCCTTCCGCCGAATCCGACGGCTGCCATGCCGCAGCCGTACTGCTACGGCCCAGACCCTTCCATCCTCGCTGTGTGTGTGGGCGCAACGGCTCGGATCGGACGACGGAATCCACCAGCGGCCGGGCAGCGAGTGGGCCCGCCGGAACCGGAAGCGGGGGCATTTCCGTCCATCCCGCGCCGCTCCGACCAAAACGCTTGCCATCATCACCACCGTTCATCATCATCACCCACCACCATCGGCCCGAGGGAAGGAGACAAGCGGCCGCACCATCGCCGAGGGGAATAAAGCATCCGGGCCCACACCCGCCGCAGGGTGGGCCCGGCCCTGCGGCGGGGAGAGCGTGTACCCTATACAGTAGAGTACGTGTACGTGTCCCGGCACGGGGTCCGAGGAGCCCCTGCGTGGCAGGCGAGATCCGTGCATGCGATGCCGTGTGTGCACGGCGGGGGACACGAGCCTCTGCGTGTCCTCGCACGCGTCCGCCCGCGCGCGCGACTGCACGAGGCATGGCAAGTCAGGCAGTGGCAGGGCTCCGGACTCCCACGCGACTCCCATCCCTCCTCGCCTGCGAGTGAGCGCGCCGGGATCCAGCTTCTGCTGCGTCACCCCGTTGCTCACTCACCTTAACCCCCTTTTTTTCTTGAAAAAAATGTACTGCCACCACAGTAGTTCAAGAGGGCCGGAGGTATTCTCGGACCGGTCGAGGTTTAGTGGACACAATTATCTAAAGTGATACATCATCTAAAAGTATTTAAAATTACGATGAAATTATGTACCTCCCTCGCAATACATAGTTTCATCAATTGTTATTTTCTAGGTCACATGCAACACAAGCTGTCTAGGTAACTATGCACATGAAGTTTTATCACCATGAAACTCATTTCACCTCTCTTGATTAATACAGTGACACATCATAAAAAAATGCTGACATGTCAGTCAATTCACTGGTTAAGAAACTTCCGCTGAGACTAGTCTTAATCAGGGATTAGCCCTGGTCCATTAGGATTGTTTACCCGCTAGTACGCGATTGGCTAAGCTAGGTGCCTGCCTAAGTGGATGTCCTTTTTAAATTGACAGGGGAAAGGGACACGTTTGTCATTTACGGGGTATACTCTACCTCGCAGATCTTTCTTTTTTTTTATGAACCGCAGATCTTTCTCTTCGTTTTACCGCAGTATTTAATATTCGGTCGTTCTGTGGAGGAGCAGAGCGGTGGGGCCTTGTTTATTTCCCAACTTTCACGTGTTAAAGTTGAGATTTTACCATTAATACGGTACTATGACATATCGTTTATATTTGTAAATAATTATTTAAATATTAATTAATTAGACTCAAATTATTCGTCTCATAAAGTACAACAAAAGTGTGTAATTAGTTTTTTTATTTTACCTATATTTAGTTCTCTATACTGATATTTTGATGGGATAAAAACATTCCTTTTGTGTAGAGTAGAATTTGGATGACCGGTTTTGGTGGACGCACTGCGCGGATCGATTGGACGTTTTGACATGGACTACTAAACTAGGACTACCTCCGTAGATTACTATTCGTTATTGAATTTTTCGTTTAACGTTTGACCATTTCTCTTATTCAAAAAATTTCACAAGTATTATTTATTTTATGTGACTTGCTTTATCATCGTATATACTTCAAGTATAATTTATTGGTTTGTATGTTTAGATAAAGTTTTTGAATAAGACGAATGGTCAAAGATTATAGAAAAAAATCAACAACGAATAGTAATTTGGAACCGGATGTAGTATTTTTTACCTTTTCATTCGATTGGCCCATACGGCCCGACCTCGTTCAATTTTCTATTTTCCTTTGAGCAAATCGCCATTGGCGCCATGGGTGGTTTGGTTGGAATTACAGTGACATACAATAACAGTTTTTCATGAATTTCAGCAAATCACCTCTAGTGCTTGGCCCTGGGAGTATTTGGATATGGACACCAGGCAACAAAGTTACCTCGGTGCTGCTATACCGTGAACACATGACACCGTGGAGCTGCAGGAGTAACCACGGCAAACATCAAGGGCAGATCTATCTACCCCATGGAAGCCGAGGCCAGGGAGTTTGGAATGTTCTCCAAGCTCCGCCTCACCCAATAATTTTCCCATCTCGTTCACCAAATGCTCCGTCATCCAAGTCACCAAGTGGCAGGAACTGGAGGAAAGAAATAAAGAAAAGGACGATGTGATGTGACGTGATGTATTGGGCCGTGGCAGACCCCCATGCTGCTGCACCTACAGCCAGCCAGCACACCATTTTCCAAGTCCATGGTTTTCAGAGAACAGATCGTTCCCTTCTCTCTCCGTCGCTATCCGCTCGCCCCCACAGCCTCACTGCTCCACCACTGCTGCTACACGAACACTAGCACCCTACACGCGCTTTTGCACCATGTTACTACTAGCATAACGTATTGAATTTGTTTAATTCATCACCAAATAGATCCCTAAACGCTAAAATTGCAATTTGAACCCCATAAAAATGTTTGATGGTCCACAGTGGAACCAAAACTTTTGTGCGAACCTATGGTGTGCCATGCTAAGTGTACAACGATAATCATGATATTGTCTTCATTTATCCAGAATTTCATTTGGATTATATGTTATATACATAAAAAATATTACAAAATACAAACTTAAGGTACAACAAAAATTTATATAATTCTTATATGGTAATGTAATGTAGGCTTTCTTTTAAAATTCTACTTATCATGATCTTGATATCTATGCTTTGGCTATATATGATCAGTTTGTATATTACATTTTGTAACAATAAACTTATAAAATATGAATATACTGTTGCGGTCCTCAATTTAACTTATCAACTAGGGTTTTTATCCAGAAATTATAATCTGGAACTCACAAACTTGTTTCACGGTTCATACATGAACCAAAGCTTTTATATAGCCTAGGATAGCAAGACCGAACAATGTAAGCCTATTGTCTTCCTTATTGAGAACTGTGTTTTGATTCTACCTACATAAAATACTTAGTATAAAATATGGAATTAAGACACAATGAAAATTTATGTAATTTTAATATAGTAACCATACAATCCATTTTATTTCAATGTTTTACTTATTATGTGATATTTTTTTATGATTCATCTATATTTGATCCGCCACTATATTACCTTTACAACAACGAGCTTGTAAAATATAGCTGAACTAACACATTATTAATGCAAATGAACGTAACAACCTGTAATTTTAAATAATTGTGCACACACACCTAATAAAATGTAAATTAGATAAAAAAGAGAGATGTGACTTTATATTTCCATTAAGACTACTATCATGTTTCAAAAAATTATTCATCCATTTCATAACTTGTGCAAGAAAATTGTTTTGGAACAATTTTTATATCTGTATAAGCTTTTGTGATGGATGTTTTTTCTACTACCCCAGTTTGAAACCCAAATATATAATGCCCCAGCGCTAATACGCCGGCTTTTCGAGTTGTGTACAGATATTGCAACTGCGCTGGGTTCCTCTAGCCGCACATGGAAACCAACAAAACTGCTTTCCCGAATAGAAATAGCAAAAAAATAATTCCAGGAAACCAAAACCCACAAACCAAGAAACCGCCCTCGCAGGGGCTACAAATACAGGAAACCACTCGGCCTCTCTCCCACTTCCTCACCTCCTTCCTTCCTCCAACCTCTCCTCTCTTCCTCCTCTGGACAACGCAGCCAGAGAGGACAAACCAAGCCAGAGAGGAGCAGCCAAGGACACCGGAGCACGGCAAACAAGGGCCTTCTCTCCCTCTTCTTCCGCGCCCGGCGGCGAGCTATGGTGGAGAAGGCGAGGACCGCGCGCAAGCTGGAGATCCCGCAGCGGAAGTCCGACGGCCTGCCGTCGCCGACGAGCCCGCTGGACCGCGCGTCGCCCCGGGGGTGGCGCCACCGCGACGCCGTCGGAGGGGTCGGGCTCGGGATCCTCGCCGCGCTGGAGGCCCAGCCCGCCGCGGCGGCGGTGCCGCGGGTGTCCGCGCCCGTCTCCATCGCGCGTCGCGCGCGGCTGGAGGTGTCGGAGCTCGGGTGCAGCGGGCGGTGCGCCACCAGCCTGTGCGGCGGCGGGGGGAAGTCGTCGTCGGACGGCCGTCCGGGGCCCCCGGGCGCGGCGTTCCGCGTGGCGGAGTTCCTGTCGTGCTGCGACATGTGCCGGCGGCCGCTGGACGGGAAGGACATCTTCATGTACCGCGGCGAGCGCGCCTTCTGCAGCATGGAGTGCCGGTACCACGCCATCGTGAGCGACGAGTTCCGGGAGGAGAAGGAGCGGAAGCGCCGCGCGGCGGCCGCCGTGTCCTCCGCCGTCGCGGAGATGGCCGGATCGCCGTGCAGCGGCGGCGGCGGTCAGATCTTCTTCACCACCGGCATCGTCGCCGCCTGATAGGACGACGGCGACGGGATCTTGATCGTAGTAACCAAACAAAGCAGCTAGAGGGAACCGGCGGCCGCTGTAACATAAACAAGACAAGAAAAAAAATAATAAAACAAAAAAAAGAACGGGGAGAAAATAAGGGTGCGTGCGTGGGGGTGTCTGTGTAGAGAGAGTGGGGGGGGGGGGGGGGGAATTTTGCTGTTCTTCCTTGGCGAGGAGGAGGAAGCAGGGGGTTTGGGGTATTATTTGATCTTGATTTTTTTGTATTATTATTACTACCTAGTACTAGTATTATTATGATCATGAGATGGAGGGGAGATGTCTTTGTAGCAGAGGGAGTGAAGGGGAGGGATGATGACAAGTTTTCCAAGGATTGTTGCTTCCCCTTTTTGCTTCTCCACTGCCAAAAGGAATAACATCTTTTGCCCTCCTTTGTTCAATCCGTATCCCGTTCAGTGGAATCAAAAGCTGTGTTCTTCTATACATCAAATGAATCGTGCAACTGAACCTTTGCATACGGTGAAAAGAGGATCTCTTGTGCAATTCAGCTGTCAGACAAACTTTTTGCGACGGAAGAAGAAAAGGGCAGGATTTCAGAGATCTCTCGTCGGTCTGACGCTCCGACGATGAACGAACGAAGGGGGTTTGTTTTCCTTCCCGAACAGAAAGCAGAGCCGCTTTAATCGAGCGTAATGGCTGCCTGGTCCCGGGCGTCGTCCTGCTAAGAAGGCTGCTGCATGCATCTTGTTTCGGTTGGGAGAAGATAAGAGAGTTTTTTTTTTCCAAACCAATAATTGAAGGATGCATGTCGCCATACAGTACTCCATACGGAGAGTGGTTGGGTTGGGTTAGGTCGGATTTTCCCATCTACTGTATGTACGTATGGTATAGTATACCTACTGAGAGTCTGCTACTAACGTATGGGCATTTCTGGCTCGTCTGGCAGCTGGATCAGAGCAATGGAGGGAGGCAACTGCAAGGGAGAGCAGGAGGATGCCGACGGGGATTGCGGATTGGGAACAGGGATCAGTTTGTAGCTTTTTTTAACTGATTTACTGCTAGGTGAAGCGGTAAACGAAGCAGACAAGGGAAGTGAAGTGACGCCGTGGAGTGGAATCTTTCTGGATGTTTCCTCCATTCGTCATCTTTCTGGATGGGTTCCTCTGATGCAGCACCTCACCTGGGCTGTGTTTAGGCTGTGTGTAGATTCATTGTCGAAAAGTCGACGTGGTAGCGATTCGTTTGCGTGCGATAATTGTTGTTGTATCATGATCTAACTAGATTTAAAAGATTCATCTCGTCGTGTATATTAAAACTACGCAATTAGGTTTTTTATTTACCCATAGCTACTCCCTTGTTTAGATCACAAAAGCAACTCCCAAATTTGCTATGCAAAAAGAAGATTCTCCGTCACATCAAAATGTCATAACATGCATGGAGTACTAAATGTAGATGAAATCAAAAAATAATTGCATAGTTTTATTGTACTCGAGACGAACATTTTGAGCCTAATTAATCAATCTTTGGACAATTTTTCACAAATACAAACGAAACGCTACAGTGACGTAATGATTACCAAGTGACGTCAAATTCCTAAATTCAGCCTTCCAAATTCAACATCTAACACAAGGCCTAATGCTCCGTATAGGAGGAGAGAGATTTGATGTGATGTGATGAAACTTTTTACATAGTGAAATTTTGGGTGGAAGGCCGTGTTTCTTTGGGGTGGAAAAATTTTTTCACCCCGTTTCACCAATAATTAAGGGTATTAAATAAAGTCAGTTTATAAAACTACCTTCACAACTCCGGATTAATTCACGAGATAAATCTAATGAGGCCTTTGACCACACGATTAGAGAATGTTTACTGTAGCATTACTGTAGTAAATCATGGACTAATTAGGCTCATTAGATTCATCACGGAAAGTTACACCCATCCCTAAAGAGGTTTTACAAATAGATTTCATTTAATACTTCATGCACGTAAGATTCCATTTGGAAATATATTTTTCATGGAAAAGAAAAAGTTTGGGAACTAAAAAGTCCCATCATATCACATCAAATCTCTCTCCTCATGCGTGGAGCATTAAATGTAGGTAAATAAAAAAACTAATTACATAGTTTTAATGTACGCGACGGGACGAATCTTTTGAGCCTAATTAGGTCATGGTAGGACAACAATTATCACAACCAAACGAATAGTGCTACGCACTACAGTGTCCAGTGTGACTTTTCGACCACCCTTTTCAAGGGATCTAAACACAACCCTCGGGTCATGCCTAGATCCTAATTTTGGTGATGTAAAGTTGAGACTTTACCATAAATACGACACTGTAACATTTATTTCCTTGTTTAGTTTCTAAATTCCACTATGAAAAAGAAGATTTTCATTACATCAAAAATGTCGGCACATGCATGAAATACTAAATGTAGATGAAATTTAAAACTAATTACACAGTTTCGTTGTAATTTACGAGACGAATATTTTGAGCCTAATTAATCAATATTTGGATAATTATCCACAAATACAAATAAAATGCTACAGTATCGTATTTATAACAAAGTCTCAACTTTACGCCCCAAAAGCTGGAAAACTAAACCAGCCTTGGCGTCTGAACTCGAGAGTGCAGCACCACACCTGGGTCTCTGAACTTGACTACGAGGTGTCGAGGTTCTCGATATCACTCGTTGAATCCAATGATCCAATACATGCAGCGCTGCATACTCTATGGCCTCCTTCCGTTTCCAAACTCCATCCCTAAATTCCACTACGTAAAAAAAAGATTTTCATTATATCAAAATGTCGGCACATGTATGAAGTACTAAATGTAGATGAAATCAAAAATTAATTATACAGTTTTGTTGTACTTTACGAGACGAACATTTTAAGCCTAATTAATCAATGTTTGAACAATTATTCACAAATACAAACAAAATGCTATAGTGTCGCATTTATAGCAAAGTCTCAAATTTAGAGAGCTAAAGTTGGAAACTAAGGTCTACATTGGATTCAGAAGAGGACGAGCGCTTTAATTTGCTCGCTGAATTTCAGACACCGTTTTCAGAATTTCTGCCCAGATATTCGTTTCCTTGATAATAACTAGAGTATGAAACAGTCGCGTGGACTTGGATGACCTGGCACAGGACACAACTTGGCTCCAACTTTTCTTTTTCTTTGATTGAAGAAGAGGAGATTATTTTTGCTCTCGATGGACGATGGGTAAGCAAATTAGATGGCAGACTGATTGAAATGGCAGGGAGGAAAGCGACCACCTTTTCTAGATGCAAGTCATGGTACGGCTTTTTCTTTTTGTGATTTGTGGTCAGTACATTCCACTGAAATAATACCCAACACACAGAGTTGGTAGCGTGATGAGATCATATACATACAACTATACAAGTTTGTCGAACTTCCTACTGCGATCCAAATTTCATTCAGTACTTTCACGATGGACTAGTAGCTGCTAAGAAGAGAGCTCCATGCTTCCAGGATAATCGCCGCCATCAGACCAGTATCATCATACCTGAGGAAGAAAGTCTAACATTCGGGGTTGTGAAAAGAGAGCCTCTGCCACGGCTTTAGGGTTATCCGTCACCAAAAGCTAGCAAATGCTGACTAAGGATTAATTCCTCTTTTCTCCACTACGCCCTGACACCTCTAAAGTTCAACCGCGTCGCTTTAGCATGTCCCGTCATTTTCACTTTAGGATTTTCTCCAGTCTTCACTTGAATAATTAGCCATGCATATTTACTTATTCGTTTATATATATAACCCAGGCAATCAAGTAGCTAATGGATGAATGGCGATCCTGAACATCACTTAACAATGATAGAACCTATCATCCGTCTGTAGCGGTGGAATTAGTCAATCCTGCCAAAGCATATAAGTATGAAGTACTAAATGTAGATATATTGTGGGTAGTGGGTGTCCCGGACGCCATGCACGCTTGGACAGAGACGCACGCTACGCTAGGTGTTTCTCTCTCTTGTTTAAATCTCATCAAGAGATAGATAAGGTTAGGTTGGTATGGTTTTGCTGCAACTCGCCTGCGCTGCGCCAAAAGTGAGAGAAACAGGCGAAAAGGATTTCAGCCAAAAAAAGAAGAAACGCACAAACACGGAGACGGTGGGCCCTCGCCTGCGCCACATAGCAAAATTATGGGCCTGTAAGCCCAGAAAGGAAAAAGATCATTTTAGCCCAATCAAGTGTTTTTAGCCATTTTAGCATTTTATTTATATAGTCCACACGAAGTAACTGGACTTCAGTATAGCCGAGTCTTTTGGCCCAAAATCTGCTCGTCCCACCCCGGCCCCTTCCCCTAAAAAAAACCTAATAGGCCCATAACTCGAGCAGCGCCCCGGGAAAACTATATAATATAGCTTAAGAAGTTTGTTTTTTCTTAGCTTAATTTCTATTGTTTGAAATTTGTACACATTCAATGAATAAATCAGATTAATGAGAGAAAAGCTGACAACAATGAGAGAGGTGCAAGTAGACAGTTGTAACCGTGTGGCCGGTAACATGCATATGTTGATCGGAAATGATTCTATTTGGATTTTATTCTTTTAATTCATTTTTCTTTCAAACTCTGCATCTTTTTTCAAACTCATTTGAGCCATAGTGTTAGTTTTTTTCATTGTTTTCTTTAAAAAAACCATATTTACGAGTCTAATATTTTTATTACACCATTTCAATATTTTACGTAAAAAGTATTGACATAGGTTCTCGACAATGTTAATTATTAGGTTCCACGAAATATTGAATCTAATCCGATATTAAGAACATACTACTTCAACATTTTTTATGTGGTTTCAACTTTTGTGGTATACTATTTCAACATTTTTTGTGAAAATATCGACTTAGTTTTCCAAGTGTTGAATCGTCACTTTAATGTTGAATCAGGTTGATAAAAAATTTAAATTTAATATCGCAAAAATTAAAGTGATGAACTAGATTTTTCTCTGTTGCCACCAGGGAGAAATAATGGTGGCTTTTGCGCCTGCAATGCATGTGTTTGGGTCCGACGTGCATTGTCGCAAAAAAAAAAAGTGATGGGCACCATGGGAATAAAAGAAAAGGAAACTGCCCGCGGAAGCCTTTTTTATATTTGTTAACCGACTTGGGACGCCCAGTAGCTCCGGTCGAATTTTCTATCATAACCGCATGCCCTCCCCTAGCCGCAAGCCGGCACTGCACATTTTGCTTAAAAAAAGGAAAATAATAAAAGAAGAGGAAAAAGGAAAGAAGCAAGTGGACCCTACCAATGCCTACCAACGGCAAGTGGAATCGTCGTTGATTACTGCCAGATGCGGTGCTGGTGCGCATGAAAAGCACGTGGTGAATAAATAGACATGGCTTGCGTGCTGCCCTGCCTGCCGTCCATGATCAGGCAGCTACTCCTAGCTCACCTCGGCAGGCTCCAACCAACCAGTACCAATTTCCATTTCTTCTCCTTGCACCATGCGTAACATGGCAAGACGCAATTGCTTACCAAATCGTCTCAAACCTGCAGCACCAAGGCCAAAAGCTGCTGTGAATTCAGCCAGCCCCTCGGTTCCAAATTCCTCATCATTCAGAAAGCGATCGTGTCCCGACAACTGACCCAACGCGTTTCTTCTCATCTCTATATCGAAATGGCCTGTCGGAAGCTGTGCTGCCCCCTCCTGGTTAGGCTATCCGGTTGCTTCGCATACAGTATCACTCTCTGCGTTATAGGAACATAATTTCTTAGATCTAGGATATAGTATCATTCACTGCAATTGTAAGTACATGATGTGTAGTGGTACTCGATCAGGTACGTTTCCAAGGACGACGTGCACAGTTGCAATTGATTTTTTGCATTCCTATGTAACCCACTCACGTTCTAGATTTGCATATTACCCCCAACCAAAGCTCTGAAATAGGGAGAACCGTGTCCAACATATATATCCGCCACGGCTGTCTTTGTATCACTCACAAGTCACGACATTGTAATACATCATGGGGGTTTTGGTCAACATGATATGGTTTGGAGGCGACACTGATGCACACAGGGTATAAAACGGGCGGTGTTGATAAAAAAAGCTTGGTGTTTTCAAACTAGTGAGCTATGAAAGATGCTGCTTTTTTATACCTGAGCTCAGGGGCTCAAAAGAGGCGCTTTCCGATCATCCATTACACAGTCCCTCTTCCACTACAATCTCAGATGAGCATGATCCTGATTGACCTTCATGTATCTTCGTGGCAATGCAATATTTCATAAGTCATCAATCAGTAACAAGATAAGAACATTAACGTCAAAATGATAATAAAATAATCATACGGCATGTATCTGTTACAATCACTAGCTTTGTAGCACGCAGCAGTGCCAAAGCCAAATGACAAAGAACACCCGAAAATAAAAATACGAGTCGGAGTTTCTAGCAACTACATTACAGTTCCATTCTTTCTACCGTACGTGGTATAATATGGGTCAGGTAGGCACAGGTTAATCACTGCCCTGTGCCCTGGCACCGGTAATCCTCATGCGCGTTCCATCATCAGCTACTTTCTTTACATCCAAACCAACCTATGTATCCGAGCGAAAGGTATCATCACAACGGAATCATAGGCCAAAAACAAAAAAACACTTGATACATGACTGGTGAGGCTGTCTATGATCCTGTCCTCTGGCCACAGGAGTATCGGTGTCGCAGTTTTGAATAAGATGGTGATGCTGAATCGCTGATCACTGGTTGCGTTCCTGGCGCAAGCTCAGGTTGGGGTTGGCAGTCTGAGGTCCTAGGCCGAGCCATGGTTGGCTCTCTGGCATCTCCTTCTTCACAGGTGTAGCATCTGAAGAGGAGCCTTGGTATGGTGCTTTCGCAGTAAGGCTGAAACAGAGAATAGCACAAGTTAGACTATCCTCCAAAGAGCTGAGGAATCTGAACAGTAGTTGTGTCATCCTTACAGCAAGAGAAACCTACCGATCTTTTCTCTTCTCAAGGAACCGCCGAAGAGATGCCTTTGGAGCCTGGGGTATATCTGCAGCACATACATTTCAGGAACAATGAGCATGGCTGAAATGGATCATTCAGATGTCAACTACATATGAACAAGGGGTAGACTAATTACCTGCTGCATTCTTCTGGGCACTGACCACAGGAATTGGTGCAGCTGCCACCGTAGTGCTGTCAGCAACGGTTGCAACTGTGGGGGAAGGCAATATGCCCGAGTTCTGAGCAACGGATGCACCCTTGCCAGCCATCTGCATCAGGTCCTTCGCCTTCTCAGCAGGGAAGTCATCGAACACGAGGACCTTCCCGGCATAGAAGATAGTCAGCTGGCGCTTCTCTTTCTCCCTGAGAAGAGTCATGAAAAGACAAAGCTGAGTCCTAGTTACTGAAACCACAAAATTTGGTTGACACAGATGTATCGTGTTCCATCTATTCTAGTGAACGAACAACTTCCCTAGATTAAGTTTTAGGATTCAGAACTAGGGCTGAACATATTTTATCATCCATTAGTTTCTCAGCAGCATGCACCATACTAAACGACAAGAAAGCCTGGCACAGAAACTTCATAACAAGAACTCTTGGCACAGAAGCTTCATAATAAGAAGGTTTGGCACCAAACTTCACCAAACTTCATTAACAAGAAAGTTTGGCACAGAAACTGTAGGCTGCCAGACTTTGCCATGTAAAATTTGGCAAAGTGTAAATTGCAACCTAACATGCTAAAAAAACTCTTAAAATTCGTTTTCAGATCATATGTTCCAACACTACCAGGGAACGTTTTATCACAGATTTCTTTCTAGACGTCGATCCCATGTTGCTATGAATGGATCACCTACTTCATACAAAGAATTAGGGCCGTGACTCAAACAATAGCTCCTTGGCACAAGATTATTATGTCACTCAAAGAGCAGTTCCTCCTCACAAGAGTTTGCTTTATTTACTTAGTAAGTCAACTATAACTAACCACATCAGTTGTTTGTATGAACATGAACAGCCATGAACTGAAAGCAAATCATATGGAAAGGTGTTCGTTTCGTCCAATACCTCGCATCAGGGGCGGCCTCAGTGCTGAACCCAGCGTTCTGGGGAAAGAGATCCATAGTCGCCTTCTTCGCCTCCCCTTTCTCTGCATCTGCAGACGTCTTCTGTGCATCAGCTGCTTCAGCTGAGACAAAAAAGAGTGCACTTCTTTAGCAAAGAGATGACCAAATGGACAAGAAGCCATCAGATTCAGGGCGTCAGAACCGATCGACCCCCCAAATTCCTAACGGATACCAAAAGGCGGAAATTTTGCTATCAAAATCAGAAATTTGGGTCCAGATCTAACATAAGATAACTACGGGAGCACCTCAAATAGCAGTTCTAAACTCCAAATAGAAATAGGAATGGGAATGGAACCGAGCTCAAATTACAACTTTTCCCCAGCATACACAGCAGCTCTAAACTCCAATAGAAATAGGAATGGGATTCAGTCCCTAGAGATTCCAACCTGTCCTACCCATGATTCAGGAAACAGGGCTCACCTCTGATGCCGAGACCGAGCTCTCCAGCGGCGGCGCCGTTCTCCCTGACGTAGCGGCTGAGGAGGCTGCAGGCCATGGCGAAGCTGCTGGCCCTCTCCATGGATTTCGCAGGAGCCATCTTCCCCGCGCTTGCACAGCTCAATTCTCCACGGAAACAGAGGAGAAAACCTCCTAACCAACCCGAACAAAACTGAAACTTTGCTACAACCGCTGGGTTTCCTTGCCTCCAGGGGTTCCTGCTCCTGGTGTCCTTGCCCCTTCCTTTGGTCGTCGTCGCTGGCGGATTGGCGTGTATAAATGCCAGGGGTGTGAGCTTATCTTTATTTCGGTTCTGCAACTGCAACTTGGACTCTTTACCATTTCTTGGTTAGTTTATGTTTTGAGCACGTTGTTCTTGTGGAGATTGGGCGAGCTGCTGCTGGAGTGGAGATGCTCCAGGTGGCAAGCTTCTGATGGTTGGAGACGGTTGGTGCTTGGTGTTTGGAGCGGCGCGCCTGATTGTTCAGTGATCGGATCACCGTCACATCATAGCACACCAGCAGGATCCGGATTTCCTGTGGCACTCACGGGCAGCACAAAGGGCTCTGTCTGTGGCTGAACCGGACCTGGATTGCTAGAGATTAAAATAAAAAAACATGATTCGAATACCCACAGCAAAACATTGCGGTTCATTATTCTAAAGAAAAAGGCAAAACATTGTGGTTAGGGTTCCACACAAGTTACAGCGCTGACCAGAAGCAAACTACGTACAGTACAACACAAACCAACCAAGACAAGGAAACTGCGAAAGGGACCTTTATAAACTATACAATGCTGTAACAAAATGATTCAGGTCTTGTCCCAAAGTTGGGACTTTGTAATCATTACGTCACTGTAGCATTTCGTTTGTATTTGTGAATAATTATTCAAACATTGATTAATTAGGCTCAAAATGTTCGTCTCGCAAAGTACAACAAAACTGTGCAATTAGTTTTTGATTTCATCTACATTTAGTACTCCATGCATGTGCCGATATTTTGATGTGATGAAAATCTTCTTCTTTTTAGGTAGTGAAATTTAGAGGTGGAATTTAGAAACTCGTTCATTCTGGAGTAGCTTTCAAAGGCAGAGTGCTCTTGCAGGACTGCATTGTTTACATCGTATTGATGGGTCGATTTTCAGTTTCCAACGTGCGTGGCTTTCATATTACAACAAAGTTGTTGTGTTCCCCTCCCACCAAAATTATACTTAAATAGATAGATTAGTTTCCTCCATGGAGTCAAGGAAGAAATGGATATTTAGCCAAAATGCCAGGGCAACTTCGCACCGTCTTGTGTCGCGGTTTTGAGGAAAAATAAACAAGGCTTGCAACAAGGTCGATGGCATGTAACTTCTTGATCTGTTTAAATAGATTAGTTTCCTCCCTGTATTTTAATAGTAAATCTCACTTATAAGTCGATTATTTCTCAACTGTAACCCATTTCAATGCACAAGATCAAACACTCAGTACAGTGAAATCCCACTAGCTTCACATTAGCTGTTCGGCTGGCTTATCAGTAGCCAGCCGACAGTATTTTTCTCTCTGCACAAACTAGCACCAGACACCGGTTACCGGTCAGCCAGCAGTATTTTTCTCTCTGTATAAACCAGCACCAGCCAACCGAACAGGGCTAATTCAGAGAAAAAAACAAGACTTGCAACAAGTCCAGATGGTATCTAACCTCGTTAATCACTTCCATTGGTTACAAACTAGATGATTGGACTTCGTTGCAAAGATATAAGTTGTTGAGACAAAAGAAAAACACTAACTTCTGCAACAGATCCTGATTCCAATCAAACATTATGCGAAAATTGTTAGTCTTGCCGCAAAAATTACAAGAAACCATAGGTTCTGTTCCAAACCCATACGCACTTGAAAAATCTTAAAGAAAAGAGTTGAAAATCAAAACAAATCTAGGTTGCAACTACTGCAACAAACATGAAAACGAACGACAACAAATGCATATGCTCATTGGAACATCTAAAACTAGTTAAAACGGGAAAAAAACAAGTATAACAATTCCAAAATAAGGTCAAGGAACCACGTCACGTCAAACAAAAAGAGTAAATGCTACACTTGGGAATATATCTTGCAAAAATCAACAAACTTATTACAATATCATATATTTCTGCAAAAAATACCTGACAATTCGACGTAAAAAAAGGTCGAAATTATCCCAAAAGCCATATGCAACATGCTTTACCCAGCAGAACAAAACACAAAGTTTCATTATACAGCCATGATGGAAGGGATGCAAGTGGGTACCCAATGGTGTTTTTTTGGGTCAACCACCCTAGTTCATTTTACCTTCTAAATTAATTACGTGTGATGCCATCCTAGTTCATTTTTCTAAGTTTTGGATCGATCCGATGACCCAAAAACAGCTATACTTGCATCTCTAGATGGAACCCAAGCATCCTGATTCCTGACCCCAAAGCCGCAATAGCTCATGGCAATCGAACCCCTTTTCGCTGCAGCGTGTGCGCCTGCAGCCTACTTCTACAGTTCTACTGTTGCTACACAACCCATCAACCATGCACTGGCCTCCCTCATCGCACCCTGCACCCCGTGCTAGTGGCACCATGATGAGGTCGCCTCCCTTACACCCCTCAGCAGTCAGCACCACCACACAGTAGCTTGCCTTACTGCTCCCTCCATGAAGGATCTCCACATTTGTGGGAATGGATGGGACATGGGAGGCAGCGGTTTGCCAGAGATCCAGCTATAAGAGGAGGAAGGGGCAGGCCACCCAACCTTCCCCATCACAGGAATTGACACTCCTTCGGCTAGACATGAGATGCACTTCAACCTAGATAAACAACAGCATATACCACCCGCATTGTTTTGCTGACCTGGTGTCATGAGAAATTCAGACAGCAATATCATCATCGCCCAAAGAAAGGAAACTCAGGGATCAGAGAGTGTTTCTGTCTCAGCCCATCTAACCCAAGTTGGAGACAAAGCAGAGATAAGGTTTCAGTGAAACTAAGCTGCACCAAGACTTTCTGATAGCAAACAGATTGCTGAGAAGCGTGCAAGGGTGACAGTGCCAACCTCTTTAAGACCGTGCGCTAGGTTAGGCAGCCAAAGATCAAGACTGGGAACAGACACAACACAGACATAATCAGTTATAGTTCTTTATCAGTTATAGTTGCACATCAGGAGCTAGCAGTGCAAGCAAAATGTAATGTCACTAACAAGGTCAGCAGAACCAATGCAAAATGTAATAGACCTAACAAACTCAGCAGAACCTAGGAAGGGGTGTGTCATCATCAGGCGAATCATTCACAGCTCATATAAAGGATCCAATGAATACACTACGCCTTCACATGTTCGCGAATGAATTGCTCGATGGCTGAAACATTACCAGTCAAACCAGCACCTTCAGCAACTGTCACCTTGTTCTGACATTGACTGAAGTTAAAGGCCTCTCCGGGTACCCCAAGCTTGACTTCATCAGAGATGTCAGCTGATGATATGGCGTTCCTTGATTCCCGAAGCTTGTTTCTACAATATGGCAAAATCAGCACATGTGAGGATCCTTGTAAAATTAGATTTCACTTCACCTAGTTACAGTGGCGGAGCTAGGATTGGAGTCAAGGGGGGGCCAATTTCATACCAATCTCAATAGTTACACAATTTTTGATAAAAAAACAGCTACACAACTCATGTGACATATGCTATATTAATTGTTATGTTAACCGAACATGCAGCCTTAAAAAAACAAATCTAATCAGGAGAATAATTAGAATCAAACTACGGATGTGAGTGTAGACATGCATGCATATGTGTATGTCTGTATCCATGCAAATTTGTAAGTGGTCAGACATAAATGTATGTAGGCTGCAGTCATGCAAATTTGCAATTGGTCAGGCAGAACATGCAGTAGAGCCTTGCATGGATGGCTGGGCTGTTCGCTTCTTCAGAATTTTCTCCACGGCAAGGGGGGGCCACGGCCCAGGTTGGCCTGAACGTGGCTCCGCCAGTGCCTAGTTAGTCCACATGGTTCTGCAATGCACCCTTACAGGTTATAAAGTGGCCACAGTTATTTCAATATAAAGAAACAGAATAAACAAGTACCCCCCACCCCACCCAAATGAACTCTATTCTTCTTTGCATCTTACAAATACGAACATAAATTAATTGAATATACTGAAGGCACAGAATAAAATCTATGCAGAATTCACACAATCAAAGCATTTTTTTTGACTGAAGTCAGCAGGGGAAGTCCCTACCTATTTTTTTAATATTTTTTATTCCAAACCCAATTAATTCGCTCCCACATGTAGTCGAACCTGAGTTTGTTTGGTGCTACTCAGGTGCTCTAACCACTAGAGTAGAGGCCCTTTCACCACACAATCAAGGCATCTTGTTAAATGAATATTGGGTTGGTGCATTATTACTATGGTACTGTGTTAAATGTGGGAAGTAGTTCATACATCTCCTTCTCCAACTGCTTCTTGATGAATTCTTTTGAGTGAGCTGTAACTTTATCTGTCTTGTTGCAGAATATTAGCACAGGAACCTTTTTCTTCACTACAGAAGCCTTTGTCAGAGTATCATACAGGTACCTGCAGCAAAGACCACGATATGGTAACACAATACCAACTCCAATAAGAAATCGATAGGATAGGATATAGCCATTTATGACATGATCAAATATCAGTGTCCTAGTCACAATGCTAATTTTAATCGAGCATGCAATTGAAAGGAAGAAAACAGCTAAATAAACACCAAGATTTTCTTCTTTTTACGAAAAACAGAATCCACAGCAATTACTCTGCAGCAGCTTGCATGCTAGACAAGAAGTCTTGAGCGTCAACAACAAAAACCACCCCAGCTGCTTTAGGCAGGACTTCATCGAGCTTGGGTTTGAGCCTTGCATGACCAGGAACATCAACAATATGCACTGGTCTCACTTTTCCTTTCTGCACAGAGGACAAGACCAAGAGTTAGCAAAAGTTGTGGTCAGAAAGTACAAGTTTCTTTATGAAAAAGTGCACTTATTTCACATTTCCCACATCAAGATGTTTATCTTTGAAAATTGCCTTACTCTTTCTTTCTCTGAGTTCAGCACAAATGTACCGTTGTTTTCTTCCATTGAAGTCACAGTTCCTTGATGTGACGATCCATCCCGAAGCTGACAGGAAAATATTGGCAGAATTAGCATGTAAACTACTTGTTTGCATCGGGACAGCCCAAAATAAATCCCAATTAAAAGGAAGAAAAACAGATAATCCTGTTGGGGGCCATTTCCTATCCTATTGAACCGTAATGCATGAAATGAGACTATGATGAGATCATTTTTACAAAGTAGATACATTTCATTGTTCTTTGCTTTCAAGACCCTAAACATCACAGAGACAAACAAAATGGACAATTACCTGGCAGAAAAGAGTAGTTTTACCACTGCCACTGAGCCCAGATAACACTATGGTGTTCGGTTTCAGAGATTTCAGACAAGAAGCTGAGGGGAAAAAACAGCAAACACATTGCTTATACAAAGCAGAAATCTTAAGAACTAATGTAACAGACTTAACTGATATACAGGATGACACATTGACACTTCGCATATATTTAAGACAAATTATCTCTAAGCAAACACTCTCTTGGTTTCATGACACCATACATGCCATCATCATATACCTTAATGTTTAAGAACTTGTAAATTCTATATCATCTCAGAGCATTAATATTTTGTAAGCCACGCCTGCCATATTAATGAAACTATGGGCTCAATTTTTGTTCATTCAAAGCGCTTGACAACTACACTGGTGGCAACTTGTGACACACTGAAACCAAAATGTATACTATCAATAAACAAAAGTGGAAACTCAACTTGCTACTCCCTCCCTTCTGAGCACAATCATACTTACAAAACTAAAAAGCATTCACACCCTCCACAGACGGGCTACGGAATGCATACATACCAAAAATCAGGTTCTTTCTTGACTAATTAAATGGGCCACTATGGATTGCGCTCCTAGCCTAGTAGCTAGGTTACACAAATTATAGCCTCTCCTTCATTGTCTAGTATGGTTACCCTAGGATACAGTGCATGGTAATAGTTATACTCAATTGTATTCGAACCTTGTGACAGCATACTACAGCTAACTGTGCAAATAACTTCATTTCAACGCCACCTTCCGGATGTTCTTTGGGGCACCGTATGTTACATCACAGAGCCACCGAGTGCACGCAATTCAGGGTAACAAGAACTTCAGGTTCGATACGACACCTGCGATAAGGACCAGGATTGTGACGGCAACCACCACGGCCGCGGCGTAGATCTGCTCCGGGGGTTGCTGACGGACCCAGCTCTCCGCTTGGCCTACCCAGACCTCACCTTGCCGAATCCACTTATCCATCGTCGCGCTAGCCAAGAAGCCCCCAGATTTCCTCGTCAGGTCGATCCCGCTGGCTGCAGAACCTAATCCGAGCTACTGTATGGATGGACCGGATCAGGACACACGGCGGCGAAGCAAATACGCAGCCAACAAAGCCAACTCGTTGAAGAACCAGTCCTAGGGTAACTTACCGATGGAGGATACAGAGGCGGACACAGCTACGGCTAGTGGCGAGAACTCCAGCGTCGTCGTCAGTTGCCGGCGACGTGCGCCAGGTTTGTGGGGAAGAAGATGGGAGCCGCGAAGGCGTATGTGCCTATGGGCCTAAAAGGCTAGGACAGACTGGGCCAGCAAGATAGAGGGAGGAGTAGGAAAGGGCCCAGGTGCGTATCTGTGCACAAGCCCTATCCACAATAGGCGACTGGGCTCTCTAGACGGGCCAAAGTTGGGCTAGCCTTTTCCCCCTCAGGTCTAACCAAGTAGGAAAAAATCCATCTTGCTTTCGGTCACCCCGCCCTATTCGTTTGGCTTATCAACAGCCAACCAACCGTTATTTTCTCTCTGCACAAACTAGCACCAGCCAGCAGTCAGCCAACAGTATTTTTCTCTCAGCACAAACCAGCACCAGCCAGCCGAACAGGAGCCGGCCGACCGCTCCCCTGGCCATGGAACCCTCCTGCAACCCTGAACCCAAACCTAATCCAGCAAGAAAAAGTCCATTTGGGGTCCCTCATGTATCACCTTAGTCCAACTTTCATCTCTCATGTACAAAACCGAGTATTACTCATCCCTCAACTTCAAAAACCAGTTATTTTTCGTCCCCCGGCTGTTTTGATGGTGGTTTTACTCACATGGCGACACGTCAGTCGTCCTACGTGGCACACCGTCAGTCTTTAGGGACCTAAATTAAACTATGCTGATAGTTAAGGGGCCAAATATACTTTACCAAAAAAATTTACAAAATCTAAAAAAATATCCATTTTTTTCTATTCAGAAGTCTAGTTTCTTTTTAGAAATTTCATATAAAAATTATTTTACCCCAAAAAAATGAAATCGAGTTCGTTTTTTTTCTAAAATCACAATCTATCTCCTAGTGCCTAGCTTAAAGTTATTATTTTCTATAGTTATCTACACTAATATATTCATAGATAGGATCAAGTGACAGTTGTATTGTCATCAAATGGTACAACAATATTTATCTTTCTACGTAGTCTATGCCATCAATTTTGACTAATTATAATAGATAAATGGAGCATCTTCTAGCAAATAAACACACAAAAGGTCATAGAAAATTAAATAATTATTTGTTATTTGCTATAAGATAGAGTAAAAAAAAGATAAAGTATGATTTTAGGAGAAAAAGAGAGCAAGGTGTTTATTTTTCATTGATAAAACAAAATTTCTATGATTTTTTCTAATATTATGTTAGATTTTTAATATTTTTAATTGCATATTTTTCTTATAAAATATGATAATATTTTGATAAATTATTTGTATATTTTTTGTTAGGTGTATTTGACCCTGAACTACTATAACAGTTCAATTTAGGTCCCTCCAAACTAACGTGGCGCCATATAAAATGGTTGATGTGTCACCACGTCAGGCAAAACCACCTTCAAAACGGCTAGAGGACTAAAAATAACCGGTTTATGAAGTTAAGGAATGAGTAATGCCTGGTTTTCTACTTGAAGGACGAAAATCAAACTAGAAAGATATATAAGGGGCCTTAAAAGGACCTTTTCCATCCAACAATCTTATTCTCCAATTTCCAGCGAGAGTTGCTTCTCCAACACCTTGACGAGGAGGAGGAACAACAGAGCTACTTTCTCGTGTAAGAGCATCTCCAAGAGACTAGCCAAATCGTTTTCTAAAGTTAAATTTAGCTATTGTTCAAGAAAAAAGTTTCCAACAGACTCTATAAATGACTCTCCAAATTTAGTGGCTCTCTATCCCACCTCATTCGCTAGCTATTTTTAGCTAGCCTACCTCACTAGCCATATTTACAGAATCTGTTGGATTACTCTGTTATTTGTTAGTCAAATCTATTTTAGAGAGTAGCCAAATCAATAAATTTGACTAGTCTTTTTAGCTAATCTCTTGGAGACGCTCTAACTATGGTACTTTCTCGCGTGCTGTTAGTGAGGTAACAATGGAGCTCTCGGATTATGGATAAATCGATAGGGCTCTTCATATAGATTTTGGGATGGTTTTGACTGACAATTAGTGTAATAATATTTCAGTTGTATAATACAAAAAAATATAGTTGAAAGTAAATATATTTGTAGAACAAATTAAATAACACTTATAATAATTTATTTATTAATAATACCACTAAATATCCTTCCCACACGATCGAGTATGAAATTCGGCAGCAAAACCCCCAATAAATAGAGTAAAACGCAGAAGCAACAACATAAATGATATTTTAGTGGACATATATATTGTTGTTATAAACGTCCAGTAGTATGCATGCATATTCATGTCAATCTAGTAGTGCGGTGCGGGGCAGCGTTGTTAGACGGCGCTTGCGGCAACGACAATCGATAATGACTTGGCCTGCAGCGGATCACGGCGGGTTGTTCAACATGGATGAACCCACCCGGTGCGGTACAACGTCAGAAGACGGTGCGGGCGACATCTTCGGTCTTCAGGCTCGATGGCTACATCTTCGTGCGAGGGAAAGCAACGTGATGATTTCAAACCACGGTGGTGGTCTGACGACTTGATACCGTTCCCAGGGGAGCGGTGCACCTTTTCTTGCTACCTTGGCGGCAATTCTTGAAACAGGTCTGGAGCGTGGAGCCGTGTGGCGGGGTTGGAGGTCCCCGCGCACGAGAGAGAGTCGTGCTGAGTGGCGAGTTGGAGGTCCCCGCGCACGCGAGAGAGGCGTTCAACGGCGGAAGCGGCGAGGCCCCCGCGCGTTGGGTTATTTCGGACTTGGTGCTTTTCATGCTGTCGGGTGGTCGGTTTGGGTGCAGCAGCACTGCGGCGCTGGGTCCTGCACGGCGGTGGCCTCTTGGTGCAGTGGTGTCTGCCCCTTCTGATCCTATATCAGCGCCAAATCAATTCAGAGGTTTCGATACCCGCAAGAGTGCGGTTGAGGGTGGAAGCTGCGGTTGCGATTTGTCTCCTTTGTCGTCGTTATGAGTAATGTTGGGCCGTGTTGATGTCCCAATCCAACCGGCCAGTGAGTATAGTTGAGCGGTAACCCGTGTTGATGTCCCAATCCAACCGGGTGAGTTTGTTGTTTTTCTTTTTCTTTTCTGTTTCCTGACTATGGCCTCCTAGGGTCCTAGTGTTGTATTTTTTTTGCTATATTAATAGAAACGCACTCATCGAGTGTAGTTGGTTCAAAAAAAATGTACGACGGGTTAATGCATGTCTAATCATTTTTTTGGCCGGCTTGGCAATATTTTCAGGGTGCTTAATTACCATAATGCAGATAATTAACATAACAGTAATGGGTCAATCAATTACCGGTATGTTAGAACCAAACAAACACCAGTAGAAATAGTAAACTCATATATACCGGTGCTTAAACGGGCCGCTATAAATAGTAAGACCAAACATACCGGCGCTTAACAAATCGATTAACCAAAAGGCCGGAGTCGGGTTTTATATATAAAGCAAGTCAAATACTGGGATTACCAATTTACAATAATGCACAAGTCCACTGACAACAATGAGAAACTTATAACTCTAGAAAGGGACCTATTAGGCGACACGCCTGAGTCAACTCGGAGCTACTTAAATAGACCACCTAACACGCCATGAGTCCAAAAAAGACTTGTAAGATTGGAGCGCCAGAATAGTGATGTTTTTCGTAAACCCACACAGGCACGAATGACATATCCCACATTCACATAAGCTCCATAATACTGGTTCCATTTCTAGCACGAATAAAGTTTCCACGTAGGTATGTATGAAGTCCCTACACTAAAGTCCTTTAAAGGAAGTGGTAGATGGAGTAGCAGGCTGAAGGTAATGTCCGGGCAGAAAGGTACAACGCTGTCCTGTTCGGCTGGCGGGTGGCAGGTGACTGGTGCTGGTATGTGCTGAGAGAAAAATATTGCTGGCTGGCTCGTGACTGGTGTCTCGTGCTGGTTTGTGAAGAGAGAAAAATACTGCTGGCTGACTACTGATAAGCCAGGCGAACAATACTAGGCGACTGAAATTGCGACTGTTTTCACCCACAATGTTGTGAACATAGCAACGCTTGCCGCAGACGTTTGGAGCTGCCGGTGGCTATTAGGGAGGGGTGGGCACCGTGGGAGGCCGGGGAGCACAAAAACACGATGTTAGCAATGGCAGACGCCGTCAAGGACAGAAGTAGGCGAGCGAGAAGTGGAAGAAGTGCGCGGGAAGAGAAATTAGATGAGAGGTAGAAGACATAATCCGGACTGGTCGATTTTGATCTTACACTAGAGACATTGATTTGACTTTTTCAAATGTCTATCGTATAGCATTGCCGTTATTTTACCTTTTCCATGTCTCATACTTTCTCACAATAAAAAATTGTATGACCCAGAGAAATCAAAGAAATGCATAGGCCATAACATCCTATATTTGGAAGCTACAGTCTTGCCAATGCAAAAGTTGCCACGAGATTCCATTGAATTTTCTATGTTGTGGCATTAAAATTGCTAACACAAGCCAATACATAGATCTAAACTACTTCCTTTGGAATATTTGCAAGGAGTTTATATGGAGGCTATGGTTTAGTCAAGATTGATCCCCTTGCTAAAAGAAAATAGTCAAGTGACGTTTATGGAATCTCCTTTTTATGTGCGTAGAACATAGATGAAATGATGAATATACCTTGCATTGTGAATAAGAAGATACCTTAGGTTAAACACCCAAAATAATTCCAACTTGCTCAAAGCAAAGGTTGGCCTTTATGCCAAATCTAGATAATATTTTCCTTCCATAGTAATGGTAGCCCTTTCTTCCTTACCATTTGTAACTCAAATCCATTCTGCCACTACTTTGCCTTTAGTGATCGTTTTTCAATAATTAGAGTATTAAACCATGAGCTCTCCAAATCACATAGATAAACAAAAGCGTAGTCCTAGGTTAAAGTCGGTGTCAATAATGAAGGCTTTGAAACAATGTAGTGTATATCATTCGAGTATAATATGGTTTTGTCGAGAACTGGGCGATAGCCCAGTTGGTTCCGCCCCTAGTAGAGTGCGGGGCGGACCGGCCAGGGTTCAAAACCTGGTCCTCTCACGCCACGCCCCTCGGTGGCAGAAGGCTAATCTACCCTCTAGTCACCAGAACATAGTTCCACATCACGACAATAACTATGAAATCTTTTTTATTCTATTTCACAACAATTCCCTCCTTCTATCAGGCATGTCATATTTATTTTATTCCTTTTTATATAAAAAGGTAATTTTCTAGATAGCACCCATGGCAAATGCCATGTTACACCCCCCATATATTATGATAGAACCCGGCCCCAAGGGTCTTATTGAAAAATGAAAGGAAAAGAAAAAAATGTCAAGGTTTTATGTGAAACCAACGCTAGTTTAGTGGCGGTGCACTAACGGTGACGATCTCGTCATTCCCCCCTCTAATCAAACTATTTGCCGCCTCAGCTTAGAGTAAAGTCAGTCTAAGTCAGTGCACAATTTTACTACACAGTTAGCTAGACTAAAAACTAGATAATCGTGCTAAAGAAGTTTTATAGTGACAAAACTCCTCTCACATGCCATGAAACTCTCACTTCTTTCTCCTCTGCAATATCACTAAATTTAATGCTATAAAACTCTTATGAAACCCCCACCAAAACGGCTGTGGCCCCCACCAAGACGGCTGGCCTAACACTCCACATGGCCGTTTTCCCGGACGACAAGTCAACCATTGCATGCACTGCACGCATACCCATCCGGGGCCAGCTTTTACCCACCCCTACTAGAGACTACCACTTCATTTTATTTTTTCAATTCGCAACCATACATCCAACAAATATGTTAAAAATAAATTTGGTAGCTGAATATATAGACGCATCCCTCCCTAAACAGGGTTTAATTCTAACTCCCACATGATAAAAAAGTAAAAGGTCTCGTAAAGAAAATAATCCTATTTGACCAATACATTGCTAGCATCTGGAAATAGAATAATCGTGAATTCTGGGTAACTGACCAAGCTGCTAATTTAGCTAAAGTAGTGATAAATCTTGACAATAAAATATATCCTAATGAAAGTCCACTGGTTCCCAATATCTAGTGGAAATCCATCTAGGGAGAGAGTATATAAAAATAAGTTAGCTAAGACCAAAAAAGTTGACTATACGTTGTATTGAGAGCTGAGGTGTTAACTCAGTATCACCTGCAACCACCGAGAGATGCTTCTCAGCTATGAAACTTGTGAAGACACGCTTTCGATTTATAATGGGAGATGGATTTATGCGAGATTGTTTGGTATGAGAAGGAATTGGCTGCATCAATTAGTACCGATGATATTATTACATTCTACAATCTTGTTGTTAGCCGAGAGCTAAATTTAAGTCGATAGTTATGTAATTTTCTCTTAGTTGATACTTGTAAAACATGCTACTATTATGTAGGTGACTAAAACAAATTGATATGGCTATCGGTTCTAGGGCTGGACAAAATGCTCGAAGCTCGTTAGCTCACTCGGATCGCAGCCGGCTCGGCTCGGTGATGGGAACTAGGGTTTCCCGATCTTCCGAAAGGTTCCGATAACTCTCGATTTGGTGGAGTCGTGACTCAAATCGATCCGGCTTCCGAACCACACGTTCCGAACCCTGCAATCGTAGTACCATGTCTCCTCAGGTTATCAACCGCGTTGCACGGTTGACCTCACCCAGAAGGCTAATCCTTGCCTGCGAATCGAAGAAGACAAGCAAGAACGAGAAAGATTGCAACACAATTGCCGATGTATGATTAAACTCACGAAGTTGGGGTCTCACAAACCAACGAGCGACGACACTGTTCTTGACAGAATTGATCTAAGCAAAACCCAAACCCTAACGTTTTAAAGAGTCTAGGGTCGTGGTCGACCCCCCTGGACGTGCCCCTATTGGGCTCAACGCGATACACGGCCCAAAGATCAAAATACGACGACGCAGCGCCGAAACAGATTCTGGACGTCAAATTGTTTCATCGATTCCCGATGACTCCGGATGAATTTTGATATGAGAGCAGAGTCATTGCAAAGATTATCTTCTTAGCTTTCCAAGCATATAAAGAACGTCCAAATCTGTGCCCGTATGCGACCTGGGCGTCCGATTTAGCGCTGACTGCCCCTGGACTCCGAGGTGGACTCGAAGTCGAATTGATTTGGGCCTCTATCTTGACTTGCATGCCCTTGCTGGTCCTCTCCACCTTGAAGCCCTTCTCCAACTATCCTCTAGTCCTCTCCATGGTTCCTAATTACAATATAATCATTAGGTAGCAATCTATTCTCATAATCACATATAGAAGTACTTAGGAACGAGCTCACCTCTAAATTCAATTGTCGCGCACGAGCTCTAGTGATTGGACCTTGAGCGATCAATGGAGGATTGTTGTGAGTATCCATAGGAGTGATGTCCGAAGAACGTGCAGAAGATGGTGGTGGAGGTGATGGTGCAGCAGCTGTTGAAGGTGTGGATCGCTTGCTCGCTGGTGGGGGTGCTCGAAAAGAAGTTGGCTTGGGCAGCCCCGAAGAAGGCGTTGTACGTGGCGTGTAGAAGGTGCTTCCCAGCTTGTTCTTGCCCTGCTGTTCACGCCCCTGAATCTCCTTTTCTGCAAGCATAGCATATCGAAACAACTGGTCGACGGTGTTAAAGTCCTTATAATCAACTATGTCCTGAATATCACGCCTCAACCCTAAATAAAAACGACAGATAGAATCTTCGGGCCCTTCTACAATACCACAACGCATTATGCCTTTTTGCAAAGAACCATAGTAATTCTGCACAGAAGTTTCTCCTTGTTCTAAACGCTGCAATTTCTTACGCAAATCTCTATGATATGAAGGAGGAACAAAACGATCACGCATAGCCACCTTTTAAGCTCATTCCAAGACGTAGGTGCTCTACCATCGCCAACTAGACCAGTCCACCAAATAATAGCAAAGTCCTTAAACTCACTAGTGGCTTGTCTAACTTGATGTTCTTCTGGTACAAGGTGAGCAGAAAATTTTTGTTCTACTGTCATCACCCAATCAAGGTAACCCTCAGCATCATAATGACCCGAAAAAGATAGAATGGTAAACTTAATCTTAGCATAAGGGTCATCATGATTGTTATTACCTTGGTGAGCGCCACTCATACCTACCCTGTTATGGCGAAGGCGACGTTGTAGTCGTGTGTTTCTGGTAGCTGCTTCATCATAATTACCATTGTCATCAAACACCGCGTCATCTGGAAAACGTGGAGGTGGTGGTTGTTGTGGCTGTGGCTGTGGCTGTGGACGTGGCCTCCACTACGACAACTCTGTCAGCAAGCTCGGACACCCGTCGATCCACCCTCCCTAACATGGTGCCAAGCTTTATAGCGATGAGCACGTCAGTGACAACCATGTTGATTGTTTCTTCCATCTTGTCACGAGAAGCTTGTAGCTCTTCTCGACTAACACATTCACTGAAATCTGTGGGAGCCTTCGGTGCATCATCTCCTGCCATCGAAAAGCACCAAAACAAGAACACACAGTGAAGGTTATCCCTAATAATCCGACTACATGCTCTCAACACAGCAAAGGAAGCGTCTTACCAAGCTCTTGCAAGGTTCTTACCAACAAGCAAGGCAAAGGATACCTGGAAGGCGTGTAGTCCGCGATTGCAAGGGTCAAAAACCAGTGCCGTCCAGAAGGTGTATGTGGAGCTTTGGGAAGGCACAATATGTAGCAAGGAGTAGCAAATAACGAATGCAGAATATCAAAGTTCAATAAGTATCCAAAGTACAAGTCACAATTGCTGGCTTAGACGTGTCGTAGACGTAGCACAACAAGTTGGAACAAGAAACGATGGAAAAATCTCACAGGACAAGCAAAACAACACTCTATGCAATCGTTTTTAATCTTTTCAGAATTTCCCTCCAAAACCTCCGGGCTAGTAGGAATCACGAGTTTTTTTTTATTTTTTGAACTATTTTTTTATATTTTTCTCTTAACAGGGATACCAAAAGCTCCAAGCACACAAATTTGCACCCTTTTTTGAGGTGAGATGCGGCCTAGGGAAATTCAGGAACAAACGCTGAAAACCCTAAAACAACTTGATCAATTTTTTTTCTTTATCTTCCTGATTTTTTTTTGAATTTTCCGAGTCAAGCAAATAGGGCGAAGCCGAGTTTGGGTCCCCTCACAATGGAGTCACGAAGCTGCTGTAAACAATTGAGCCAAAACGGAGCACCGAGCGAAAAGTTATGCCCGTTTTACTAAGGTACCTCAAGTTATGGTTTTCGGGAGGCCCACGATGCGGTTCTCTGGAGGCTCAATTCGGCAGGACGCGCGGTGGCGGTTAGTGTATGCAAGATGAACCAAGAAGGGCTGCGATGCAAGGCGATGAACACACGGCGGCTCGCAACCTATCTAGGGTTTGCACGGCAGGAGTTCACGCAAGGCGGCTAGCGAGGGCAAGTCGAGTTATGGGGTGGCACGACTTGTAATCTGGTAATGGTGGATGGGATAGTGGCGGAAACAAACAATACACAGCAATGAGCGATTGAACTACGACGATGAACACGACCTAATACCAGCAACAAGACTCGACCACGGACACAAACTCAACAAAGCGAATCTCAAACGAAATTGCAAAGACTAAAAGGGTACTAGGACAGCGGGAATTTTTTTAGGGCTATTTTCTGGACTATAGGACAAAGGCGAAAGGACGAACCTGACGGTAAACCTGTCTCTAAATACCACTTGATGGGAACTAGGGTTTCCCGATCTTCCGAAAGGTTCTGGTAACTCTCGATTTGGTGGAGTCGTGACTCAAATCGATCCGGCTTCTGAACCACACGTTCCGAACCCCGCATTCGCAGCACCACGTCTCCTCAGGTTATCAACCGCGTTGCATGGTTGACCTCGCCCAGAAGGCTAATCCTTGCATGCGAATCAAAGAACACAAGCAAGAACGAGAAAGATTGCAACACAATTGCCGATGTATGATTAAACTCACGAAGTTGGGGTCTCACAAACCGACGAGCGGCGACACTGTTCTTGACAGAATTGATCTAAGCAAAACCCAAACCCTAACTTGGGCGGCGGCTACTGTTTTAAAGAGTCTAGGGTCATGGTCGACCCCCCTGGACGTGCCTCTATTGGGCTCAACGCGATACACGGCCCAAAGACCAAAATACGACGACGCAACGCCGAAACAGATTCTGGACGTCAACTTGTTTCGTTGATTCCCGATGACTCTGGACGAATTTTGATATTGATATGAGAGCAGTGCCATTGCAATGATTATCTTCTTAGCTTTCCAAGCATATAAAGAACGTCCAAATCCGCGCCCGTATGCGACCTGGGCGTCCGATTTAGCGCTGACTGCCCCTGGACTCCGAGGTGGACTCGAAGTCGAATTGATTTGGGCCTCTATCTTGACTTGCATGCCCTTGCTGGTCCTCTCCACCTTGAAGCCCTTCTCCAACTATCATCTGGTCCTCTCCATGGTTCCTAATTACAATATAATCATTAGGTAGCAATCTATTCTCATAATCACATATAGAAGTATTTAGGAATGAGCTCACCTCTAAATTCAATTGTCGCGCACGAGCTCTAGTGATTGGACCTTGAACGATCAATGGAGGGTTGTTGTGAGTATCCATAGGAGTGATGTCCTCATCACTCGGCTCGGTGCATATTTCTGACGAGCCGAGCAAGAGTTTTTGCTCGTTAGTATAACGAGAGAGTTCGAGCTGGCTCGCGAGCCAAATGAGCTAGAAGACCTAATAGATTAACGAACAAATTATTAATTAATAATATATATATACTATACGCGTAGTTTTAGATGATGTTATAGTTATATTTTATTATTATAGTATGACAGACTAGATTTTGAAGGACCATATAAATACTATAATTTTTTATATTATATATATTATTATGGTAATTTTAAATTTAACTCTAGCTCGCAAGCTTAACGAGCTAGCTCGCGAGCTTAATGAGCTGAGCCGAGTCAAGATTTTTGCTCGTTTCCTTAACGAGCCGAGCCGAGCCGGCTCGTTTGGCTAACGAGCTCGAACGAGCCGAGCTGGCTCGACATCCACCCCTAATCGGTTCAACTTTCTTTTGTCCATTGCCCTCGTATACTCAATTCCTGGTTCAACTTTGTTTTGTCCATTGCCCCCTATAATCAATTCATGGCTCATCTATTTGAGCTAGCTATTTGGTGATATGGATAAGAGAGAAGAGACAAAAAGTAAATCACCAGCTCTTAGTTCCTAGCTGGTTAGAAGCACGTCAATCAAGATATCAATAAACTAATGGGTGTAGATTAGAGGGAGAGAGAATAAAAAGATAAAAAAAATTTACAACTATGACTCATAGTATTGAAAGATTTTAGGGAAACGTGGGTTGCCAAACTCGGCTCACCACGGGTACATGTTATATAGGTCAGCAAAGGACCAAATAGATTACAATACCGAGTTGTTACGATCTGGCTGATTGTATGGTTTACATCTTGAGGAACAAGTCTATCTATCTATAAACGAACCAGACATAGTAACAACTCCTAGATTACATGTGAGGAAGGACTCTATCTCTAATACCCTCCCTCAATCTAAACAATCTTTCTTCTGAAGATTTAGATTGCCAACAAAAGCTTGAAATTTCTGAGTCGACAAAGGTTTGGTGAATCCATCAGCAAGCTGATCATGGGTGGAAACAAACCGAACTTGTAGCTGCTTATTAGTGACCCTTTCACGAACAAAGTGGAAATCAATTTCTATATGCTTAGCTCGAGCGTGAAACACCGGATTTGCAGACAAATAAGTAGCTCCCAAATTGTCACACCACAAGCATGGAACATCCGTTAACTCAACAGCAAGCTCAGCCAACAAGGATTCCAACCAAATCACCTCTGCTGTAGCATTAGCCATCGACTTATACTCTGCTTCAGTACTAGACCTTGATACAGTAGCCTGTTTTCTAGCACTCCAAGACACCAGGTTAGCCCCAAAAAATATAGCAAAACCTCCGGTAGACCGTCTGTCATCAACACTTCCTGCCCAATCAGCATCCGAAAAAGCACTAATCAAAGTAGACCTTGACTTCTGAATTTTCAGTCCAAGGGTTAAGGAATATTTTATATATCTCAAAATTCTTTTGACAGCAACCCAATGTATACTGGTAGGCGAGTGCAAGAACTGGCAAACCTTATTTACAGCATAGGCTATGTCAGGACGTGTCAAAGTCAAATATTGGAGTGCTCCAACCACACTTCTATATCTTGTACTATCTTCATAACTCAACACTTCTCCCTCGTGTAGCGAAAGTATTTCAGTAGCAGATAATGGCGTAGACATTGGCTTGCAGCTAGTCATACCCACACGAGCTAGAATATCTTGTGCATATTTTTCTTGTAATAATAAGATTCCATCTCTTTCTTTCTTGACTTCAATCCCGAGGAAGTAGTGCAAGTCACCTAGGTCTTTTAGAGCAAAATCCTTCTTTAAATCTTGAAGCAATGTTGTAACAGCCTCTGGACATGAGCTAGTAACAATAATATCATCAACATATACAAGCATAAACATGGTTACTTGCTCTTTCCTATAAATGAAGAGGGAAGTGTTAGATTTTGAAGTTTTAAAACCAAGTTTCATCAACTTTTCACTCAACCTTGAATACCAGGCTCTGGGTGCCTGTTTCAAACCATAGATGGCCTTGTCCAGCTTACAAACAAGACCAGAAGTGGTTTCACTCTCAAAACCTGGTGGTTGCTTCATATAAACCTCTTCTTCCAGAACACCATGAAGGAACACATTCTGTACATCTAACTGCCTCAGACACCACCCATTGGAGACTGCAACAAACAACACAAGCCTGACCGTGGCAATTTTGACAACAGGACTAAATGTATCTTCATAATCAATACCATAGCGCTGCTTGAACCCTTTTGCCACTAATCTAGCTTTATATCTGTCTAAGCTTCCATCAGCTTTCTTTTTGATTTTGAATACCCATTTACAGTCAACTATATTGATGCCTTGTCTTGGAGGAACTAAGTGCCATGTGCCATTGCAAAGTAATGCATCATACTCTGCCTGCATGGCTTCCCTCCATTATGGTGCATCAAGTGCTTCCTGAACTGATTGTGGTTCCCCTGTAGAAGCAAGACAACCATATCTGATCATACCATCATATAATTTTTTCGGTTTGACAATACCACTTTGTAGTCGAGTCCGAGCTCACTGAGGTGGATCAGGAACTGGAGACAACGATTCCATCTCTTTCTTCCTTGACTTCAATCCCGAGGAAGTAGTGCAAGTCACCTAGGTCTTTTAGAGCAAAATCCTTCTTTAAATCTTGAAGCAATGCTGTAACAGCCTCTGGACATGAGCTAGTAACAATAATATCATCAACATATACAAGCATAAACATGGTTACTTGCTCTTTCCTGTAAATGAAGAGGGAAGTGTCAGATTTTGAAGTTTTAAAACCAAGTTTCATCAACTTTTCACTCAACCTTGAATACCAGGCTCTGGGTGCCTGTTTCAAACCATAGATGGCCTTGTACAGCTTACAAACAAGACCAGAAGTGGTTTCACTCTCAAAACCTGGTGGTTGCTTCATATAAACCTCTTCTTCCAGAACACCATGAAGGAACGCATTCTGTACATCTAACTGCCTCAGACACCACCCATTGGAGACTGCAACAGACAACACAAGCCTGACCGTGGCAATTTTGACAACAGGACTAAATGTATCTTCATAATCAATACCATAGCGCTGCTTGAACCCTTTTGCCACTAATCTAGCTTTATATCTATCTAAGCTTCCATCAGCTTTCTTTTTTATTTTGAATACCCATTTACCGTCAACTATATTGATGCCTTGTCTTGGAGGAACTAAGTGCCATGTGCCATTGCGAAGTAATGCATCATACTCTGCCTGCATGGCTTCCCTCCATTGTGGTGCATCAAGTGCTTCCTGAACTGATTGTGGTTCCCCTGTAGAAGCAAGACAACCATATCTGATCATACCATCATATAATTTTTTCGGTTTGACAATACCACTTTGTAGTCGAGTCCGAGCTCGCTGAGGTGGATCAGGAACTGGAGACGACGATGGTGAAACTTCTGCTGCTGATGGCGAAGGTGAAGCTTCTACTGCTGATGAATCATTTAATAATAGCGGCGAAGATACAGCGTCCACAGCAGATCCATATGCTGGTGTAGAGGATCCAGCCGGAGACAGCCCAGGCGTCGATCCACATGGCACAACAGGAGCGGAAGGTCCCGATGGAGTGCACCCAGGCGATGACAAAACCCCCCACATGGCGCACCCAGGTTGGATGGACCAGGCGCGGGAGAGGGAGTAGAGCGCTGTACGCCGTCAGGGGCTGTCGGGGACGGATCAGCTTTGTAACAACCCTAAAAATACCCCTAGGATTTGATGAGTACAAAAATGTGGATTTAAAAATTTTTGGTGAATTGTTGTGCATGCAAATCAATATTTAAAAATTAATTCTATTGTGCTCCCAAATTCTTAAGCAATTTAAATTTGAAATTTAAAATCAATTTGAAGTGCTAAGGATGAAATAGTGTGATTTGGAGTTATTTGGATTTAATTGGATTTTTGGTTGGTTTGAATTCAAATTCTAGATTTGAATTCAAACTCTAACTATTTAAACTAATTGTCAAACCTTTCTAACTGTTCGTGGGCCAAATCTCCGAAGCCAAGTCCAACAAACCACCCTGATCTTTTCTCTCCGAGCCAACCGACCGAGCAGCCCAGCCGGCCTTTTGGCCCAGCATTTCTCCCCCGCATCGCCTCCGTGTCTCTCTCTCACTCCCACTGACAGGCGGGTCCCGCCTGTCAGCCTTCTCTCCCTCCTCTCGTCATCTTCCCCCGCGCGCCGCTCCTCTCTCTCTCCCGAGCGCGCGCTCGTGAGCACCCCAACCACCCAGCCGGTCCCATCGCTCTCCTCGCGGCCCGTTGCGATGGCAACGCGTGTCCGCGGGCTCCTGGCCGCCCCAATCTCGCCGTCCGTGCCCGGGACCCCTAGCCGCCGCCCTATAAAGCCAGCGCCGGGAGCCATTCCCTGTTCAAGCCACCGCCCCCGCCCCCTTGGGGTCTAGATCCAATTCGAGGGGGTGAAGAGTGGGAGAAGGGGTCGGGGAAGCCCGTGGAGGAGAAGCCGAGGGTGGAGGGGAAGCCAATCGTCTCCCCCGCGTCGCCGCCGAAGACCGGAGCGCCGCCGCCCGCGGAGTCGCCGACGAGGAGCCGGACCTGGGACGGGAGGAGGAGCACGAGCACCGGAGGAGCACCGCGAGCCCTTCCCCGAGCTGCAGCGAACCCCTACTGGCCCCTAGGTGAGCGCCGTCGCCTTCTTCCCCTTTCTCCCCTGTCTCCGGCCAATCGCCGCCGCCGTCGCTTGCTAGCCCCCCTAGGACCCGACCTTCGAGTCGTGGCCGTCATCTTGTGCAGGATCCCGTCGCCGCTGAACCTTGCGCAACCCGCCGTCGACCGAGCCTTGCAGCCGAGGCCGCCGCGGCCGAGCTCGGCTCGCCGCGCGCGAACGCCGAGGCCATGTCGCAGCCGTGGGCGACCATGAGCCCGCGCATGCGCACCTAGCTGCGTCCTAGCAGTCGCTAGAGCCGCACGCTCGCATGCCTAACCCAAACCGTGCGCGGATGCACTTGGATCCCGTGTCGCCGTCGATGCTCGCCGGCGCCATGGCCGCGTCGCCGCCGTCCGCGTCGGGAAGCCCAAGCCGAAGCCAAGCCGAGCCCTTTTTCATCCCGTTCGTGTTCGCGAAACCCTAGCCAAGCTAATCCGGCCATCCTTGACCCGAGTCGATCCTTTTCCGGCGAGTTCCGCCGTCGACCGTCGCCGCCGGCGTGCTCCAGTGCGCGCCGCGCGCGTGTCGCGTCGCGCCGTGGCGAAGCCACACCGAAGACCACACCAAGTCGCCACACAGCCACCCGCAAACAATCCCGAGTCGGCCACACCTGATCCCATACACCCGGCTCACGTGAACCGCACTCACGGTTCACGGTGGACCTAGTCCACCAGAGCCAGATCTAGCAGCGCCCCTTCGTGGGCCTAAAGTTGAACTTTAAGTCTGGTTTGCACCCCTAATCTTTTCCGGCCCAGTCCCTTTCGGCCCAATCCAGCCCAGCCATCGTTTAATCCTTTTCTTTTCTTTTAAACCGCGCTGACGTATGGGGCCCACATGTCATACACTGTGTGTCACTGACACATGGGGCCCACTGACCAGAGCTGACCGTTGACCCGTTGACCGTTGACCGGTCAACGCTGACGTCAGCAGGGCCCACTGCTGACGTCCTCCTACGCGGACCCCACTGCTGACGTCAGCATGACGTCATGCTGACATCAGCAGGCTAATTAATTATCTATTTTTCTTTTTCGGAAATTATTTAATATTTTTAGAAAATGATTTAAACTTCAAAAATTAATAATAAATCAACCGTAGCTCAGAAAAATATGAAACCAGTTTCTATATTTTTCTAAAATCATGACCTATGCGTTAGTACAGAGTTTGGTGTTCTTTGGGACTTCCTTCATCGCTGTTTTGGTGTTTATTTGCTAGTAGTCGCGCCTTATTTTATTTTTACGCAACCCTAGGAGCTCCGGAGAGTCAGGAGGAGCTAGACCACTACGACAACTGCTTTGACGAAGACGAAGACCTTTGCCCAGGTTCACGCCCGACCATTCTCTGAAATACCTATTAGACATGCAAACTAGTATGCTAGCGCTTTACCTTACTCGCATGATAAACCTGCACTGCCTTTGTTATTATCCTGTTACCTTGCTACCTACTACTCACTTTATGAAATATGTGATGCTATGCATGTGTTGGGATGGTTGTGATTTGATCCTCTTGGCGTGAGTTGTGGGTGGTATGGGAGGAGTAGTGCAGCTAGGCGGTGTAAGCGAGTAATAACAACTCGATCGTTTGATCGAGGTGCTTGGGGACTACACTCGGGCAGTCCCTACGGAGTACCTGTTGCGGGTACATGGTTCTTGGATATTGGTACTTGAGGAGTACTTGAGGAGTTTGGGCGGCTATACCTGTTATGGGTGCCGATTGCGCACCGTTGCGGCGGATCGCTTATGACGCAGATACTCGCTTTACCGACAATTAAGGACCGAGTCGAGTTCCAACTTTGGATGTGGGAATACCGTGCTCACCATCTACCCAGTATGGGGAGGGTTCCAGCAAACCTACTCTAGTGCGGCGCCGAGACTGTAGGACTATCGAGCTTGATATGTGTAGGGGGGATTCGTTGCGGCGTAATCTCCCTGATTTACCACGGCCCCCGACTGGCCCCGGTGGGAAGGTTTCACGACCCTGGGGCAGATGTTAGATCGGATGTTTCCCGAGCCCAGGGAGACAGGATTGGCGCCGTTACTGTTTAGGGTCTTTGCTATGGGCTGTGTCTCAGGTTGGTTGCGGACTAGCCTTGCAGCCCGGATGGATTCCTGGAGTGCCACCTCTGCAGAGTGTAAACTATACGTATAGCCGTGTCCACGGTTACGGACGACCCATTTCTGATAAGTTCCGACTAGCATGGGAATCTGCTTTCTTACCTCATCCTTGATTTGGGTTATGAGAGATTGGTCCAGCTGAGGTTGTTGAGACAAGGTGGGGAGGGAGCTCACCGAGTCGACTAGAGAGAGAAAGGTGTTGGTGAATAATGTTTGCGGGAACCTGCTGTGGCAGGACGAGCCCGTTGGGAAAATGTGAGGCTGACGGGTGGTTTGGGAGTGGATGTGCGTGTGAGAGAAGGAGTTGGTGATGAGATGAATTTGGGTTATTGCTGCTGCTTGTATAAGAAAACCCTGGCTCAAACCTTGATTATTTCTATACCCTAGAATAGGCCACTTAAAGCTTGCTTCATATTATGGTTGGTGACGTGAACCTGTCCCATTTCCTTGGGGACAGACTTTGGGTTCTCAGGTGAAGACCCCGACCACGAGTTCAACCAGGACAGGTGGTACGACTGATGGGTGCGCGCTATGCTCAAGGATGCCTGTGGAGGAGTGGACCCTGATGATCTAGCTACCGCTGCGCAGATGTTTCTTATCGTCGATTTAGCCCAGAGGGCTTGTACCAGACGCTATGCTTTATATATGTCATGTAATGGATCTTTTATCGCTGTATGGATGTGATATTCGACTGAGATGAGTTCTGTATGAGATTGCTGCTATTCCTGGGACTATCTCGAGGGTACAGGGAGTCGGGTTCTCGTCGGTGAGAATCCGGTTCGTCACAGTTGGTATCAGAGCCATACTTGACCGTAGCGCGTAACCATTAGAACAGAAACTTAGGACAGAAGCTCTAACTGAGTCCTTTACTGTATATGAAACCCCTTGGACTATTTGAAAACTATATATACGTATATCTCAACTATTTACAAAACTTTGACCCTTAACTTACCTTACTAACTTGCTAACTTACTAACAACCCACTAACTATCTGGCAGATGGAAGGAAGAGGATCACCAGATGAACGACGGGAGATCAGGACCACTGGTGCAGACTGTGGAGGTTTGGCAGTGCTACTGAGGGAGGTGCTACGTACAGTGGGGATAGACGTGGACAACGTCTTCTACGAGGGCTGGACCTACGGCCCTGGTGAGGAAGTACACACCCGGTTGCAGATGGTAGTACCCAATATCCCTGGACGACCAAGGTCACTGATGCTATGGGCAGCTACCAGCGAGAGCACCTTCAGTCGGGCAGTGCAGACTATTGCCATGAGGATACTCCGACTAGCCACAGTTGTGTACCAGAACCAGCTCAGCCACACTCGTTTCCGGTACTTGCCACGGGCTCTTGAAGATCCAATAGACAGAAACGCAGTCAGCTTGCAGGCTCACGCAGCAGACCGAGAGCGGAACGTGACCCTGCGGACCTCAGTTCAGTGCATGATTGAGCAGGAGTACTTAAACATTGGCCTAGAAGAGAAAGTTGCCAAGCTGAAAGAGAGAGTATGGAAGCAAGACATCCAGCTGATGGAGAAGGACAACAGGATCGCCTTACTTGAGGAGCGACTCAAAGCTAAAGCAAGAGAAGTCAGAGTCCTGGAATATGAAGCGCGCAACAACAGACAGTTGGCAGGACTGATCCGAGCAACTCACCATGCTCGAGATGTCCGTCTGGAAGATCAACTCACAGAAAAAGACAAAGCACTGGCAGCCAAGGAAGAAGAGATAGAACGACTGAAGGAAGAAGTATATTGGTTGGACAGTCACAACTCGGAACTTCAGGAAGAGGTGGATAGCTACAAGGAGAAGAGTGGACGGAACTACCAGCTGATGAAGTACTTGAGTCTTCAACAGATTATGGCAAAGGATGAAGCTCGAATGACCCTTAGTAGTTGGGTAAGGTCAGACAGGAAGAGAGTGGCAGAGATGATCACAGTGAACCAAGGACTACCAGAAGAACGCAGAGTTGAACCCAGAACAGAGAACTACAGGGTTTCACCAAGCCGAGTTGAGCCGATACCACTACCTGGGGCTCGAACCCTTACCCCCGAGATGACAAGACTGAGACAAGAACTGGCACACCTAGAGCAGCAGTTGACAGGACCTGAGATGGACCCAGTGAGGTTGGCCGCGCGCCTCACGGACACTCTCCACGACGACAGGCAGTGATCAAGCAGCAGACGGAGACTGAGGCTGTGAGGTTGGCAGCGCGCCTCACAGGCACTTTCAGTAGCATGAGACAGATGCAGTGTACAGTATTGACAGATGTCAGCAGTAGTGATGAGACTTGTATCTATCTTCATGAGTAGATGTTTAGACTTAGTAGGTCATGACCACCTTTTGGCTCAGCCACGATGTAGCATTCACTTAGATGTACTAATCCTCAAGGTTCCAGGAGCTGGCCTCGGGATAGTACTCATGTCTAGGGTGTAATGCTGTAATGAATGATCGATCTTTGTGGCTGTTCTTGCAGTTTTATTGATGTTCATCTTGAGTGTACTTTAGTGTTGAGTCTATTTCATGTGTGCAGCTCCTACTCTAGTTACGCTAACTTAACCATTACCGACCGCCACTAAATCTGCTCTATGAAAAACACAGCAAGATGTCAATCCGAAGATCCAACCGACTGCTTGCACGTTTTGAGGAAGCTGAGCAAGAAGAGGCAGCAATGGCAGCTAGGGGCAGAGGACGTGTCAGAGGTCGTGGTCGCGGAAGAGCGACAGCTGCAGTTGGAGGCAGGGGCCGTGGACACGCAGCAGGCGTGTTCCAGCCCGAGGACAATGCACCAGGTGGAGAACAGGAAGTGGAAATGGAAGAACCCGCAGTGGAACCTCAGCAGAACCAGCAGAACGAACAGCAACCACCGCCACCGCCTAACATGGTAGAAGTGATGACTACTCAAACACAGCTGATGCAACAGATGGCACAGGCCAACACACAGATGATGCAAGCTATGCAACAGATACAGGGAAACCAGAACCAGAACCGTCAGGGACACCGTGAGGAAGACCTACAAAGGAAGATTGAAAGGTTCATCAGGCTGAAAGCACCCACCTTCGACTACTCGGATGAACCACTCGACGCACACGACTGGTTGCGTACCATCGAGACGAAACTAGACCTGACAGACTACACTGAAGAGGAATGTGTGGCCCTTGCGGCACACCAGCTTGAAGGCGCAGCGAAAGCGTGGTGGGAGAGCTACAGTGACTCTCACGCAAACCTAGCTCAGATCACCTGGCTAGAGTTTTGTGAAGCTTTCAAGGAGTACCACATCCCAGAACAAGTCATGGTGCATAAAGCAATGGAGTTCAGGACAATGACCCAAGGAAGTTTGTCTGTAGCTGAGTACGCTGGGCACTTTGCTAAGATGTCAAGGTACGCTCCTGAAGACGTCAACACTGAAAAGAAGAAGCAATTTTGGTTCCAGCGTGGTTTGCACAGAGGTTTGAGGACAGCACTCGCAGCGAGTTCACACAGGACACTCAGAGAGTTTATCGACAGGGCTATCGTAGTTGAGAAGGAAAGAGTGGGTCTTGAAGATACTTGGAGAGAGAAGAAAAGAAAGGCTGAACAGTTGCACAACCACAGACTAAGTCAGAGGCCGAGGAGTGGCCAGAGCAACATGCTCAGGAGAAGCTTTCAGCAGAGCAACAGCCAAGGAAGCTCAGGGTTCAACAGAAACAGCTACCAGGGAAACAGAGGCAGTAACAACAACAGTTTTGGCAGCAGAGGTAACAACTATAGCAGCTTTGGTAACAGAAACAACAGCTACTCAAGTCAGGGAAACCCCAACTGGAAGCCAAACAACAGACCCAGAGTTGGTGGAGGAACCTCAGTGGTCTGTTTTGCTTGTGGGAAGCCCGGTCACAAGTCATTTGACTGTCCGGAGAAGAAGAACAAACAAACCCCAGCCAAGGCACCGGCACCTGGAGGACAGGACAGGCAGCCAGCAACAGCGCAAAGGGGACGCCTCAACCACCTGACAGAAGAAGAAGCCGGGGACGCTCCCGACGTTGTGCTCGGTGAGTTTTTAGTAAATGGCATTCCAGCTTTGATTTTGTTTGACTCTGGAGCAACTGGATCCTATATCTCGACAAAGTTTGTGAAAGAGCAGTCACCCCCGACAATACCTAAGGCTAGACCTATAGTCACTACTCCCTTAGGAGAGCTTAGGTGCACCTTAGAGTGCCCAGCAGTTAGTCTGATGATAGGTGGGCAGGAGTTCGTAGGAGATCTAACAGTCCTGAAGTCAGACGGAATTGACGTGATACTAGGAATGGATTGGCTTACAGAGCATAAGGGAGTAATCAGTTGCTCGCCTAGAACAGTTGAGTTGACACAACCTAGCGGAGTCAAAGTAACAGTGGAACCACAAAAAAGAAGAACAGGGAAGAGATCCAAAACATGTATTCTGAGATAGTTGGTATACTCTATCGAGAAAAAGACGATCGAAGAAGTGCCTGTTGTGTGTGTGAGTACACTGACGTGTTTCCCGAAGAACTACCAGGATTACCACCTGACCGAGACGTAGAGTTCATAATTGAACTGCAACCAGGCACAGGGCCTATTGCCAAGAGACCGTACAGGATGTCAGTGGAAGAACTGGAGGAACTCAAGAAGCAGCTGAAAGAGATGCTAGAAAGCGGGATGATTCGACCAAGTGCATCCCCATGGGGATCGCCAGTGTTGTTTGTGAAGAAGAAAGATGGGTCAATGCGCATGTGCGTAGACTATCGATCCCTGAACGCAGTGACGATCAAGAACAAGCACCCATTACCTCGGATTGATGACTTGCTAGACCAGTTGAAGAAAGCCAAATACTTCAGTAAGATTGATCTGAGATCGGGATACCACTAGATGAAGATTAGAGAAGGTGACATTCCCAAGACAGCCTTTGTGACTCGGTACGGGCAGTACGAGTTCACCGTTGTGTCCTTCGGTTTGACCAACGCACCCGCATACTTCATGAACATGATGGACAAGGTATTCATGGAGGAACTAGACAAGTTCATAGTGGTGTTCATTGATGACATACTAGTCTACTCAGAAACAGCCGAGGAACATGAGGAGCATCTAAGGATTGTACTAGAGAAGTTGAGGCAGCATCAACTCTACGGGAAGTTCAGCAAATGTGAATTCTGGTTGGAGAAAGTAGCCTTTTTGGGTCACGTGTTGACAGCTGAGGGAGTAGCAGTAGACCCAGAAAAGATTGAGGCAGTAGCAGAATGGAAGCAGCCGAAGAGTGTCACGGAAATCCGAAGCTTTCTGGGTTTGGCAGGTTACTACAGAAGATTCATTGAGAACTTCTCCAAGATTGCCAAGCCAATGACCGAACTACTCAAGAACAATGTCCCATTCGAGTGGACGGACAAGTGTGAAAGAAGTTTCCAAGAACTCAAGCACAAACTCACTACAACTCCAGTATTGACCCTGCCAGATATTCGCAAGGATTTCGTAGTCTATTGCGAAGCTTCGAGACAAGGTTTGGGATGTGTTCTAATGCAAGAGGGCAAGGTTGTTGCTTATGCATCAAGGCAGCTGAGGAAACATGAGGAAAACTACCCCACACATGATTTAGAACTGGAAGCAGTGATACATGCATTGAAGATCTGGAGGCACTATCTGATTGGTAACAAGTGCGATATCTACACAGATCACAAAAGTTTGAAGTATTTCTTCACCCAATCCGAACTGAACATGAGGCAGAGAAGATGGTTAGAACTGATCAAAGATTACGACTTGGAGATACACTACCATCCGGGCAAAGCCAACGTAGTGGCAGATGCCTTGAGCCGAAAGAGTTATTGCAACAACTTGATGATAGAAGAAAGTCAGCCAGAGCTAGCAAAGGAATTGTACATGCTGAAACTCGAGCTAGTAGAAGAAGGAAAACCCCAGGAAATGAGGGTGAAGTACAACCTAGAAGACCGAATCAAAGAAGCTCAAGAAAAGTGTCCAGAAATCCAAGAAGTAAAGGAGGATATTCAGCAAGGAGTGGCACCTGACTTCGGAGTAGATGAAGCAGGGACAGTATGGCTGAAAGACCGCATTTGTGTACCGCAGGACAAGGAAATCAGGAGAACAATTCTCTCGGAAGCTCATGAGTCCAAGTACTCGATACACCCAGGATGCACCAAGATGTATCAAGATCTGAAGGATAAGTTCTGGTGGAAGAAAATGAGAGAGGACATAGCAGAGTATGTAGCCAAGTGCGACTCTTGTCGAAGAATCAAGGCAGAACATCAAAGGCCAGCAGGACTGCTGAAACCACTGGAAATTCCAACGTGGAAGTGGGAAGATATCAGCATGGATTTCGTGGTTGGACTACCTCGCACACAGAGAGGGAATGATGCCATTTGGGTCATAGTTGACCGGCTGACAAAGGTAGCCCACTTTATACCAGTCAAAAGCACATACCCAGTAAGCAAACTAGCGGAGCTATATATAGACAACATTCTTAAGCTGCATGGGGCACCAAAAAGTATTGTGTCAGACAGAGGACCACAATTCACAGCTCAGTTCTGGAAAAGCCTACATCAAGCCATCGAAACAACCTTGGAGTATAGCACAGCTTACCACCCTCAGACAGATGGACAGACCAAAAGAGTGAACCAGGTTCTTGAAGACTTGTTGAGGGCATGTGTTCTGGCATACATCACAGACTGGGAAAAGAGTCTATCTTATGCAGAATTCTCTTACAACAACAGCTATCAGGCCAGCCTACAGATGTCACCCTTTGAGGCACTATACGGCAGAAAATGCAGAACACCTCTAATGTGGTCAGAGGTGGGAGAACGAACGTTCTTTGGTCCAGATATGATAGTAGAGGCAGAAGAAAATGTGGCCAAGATCCGAGAGCACCTGAAGGCAGCTCAGAGCCGACAAAAGAGCTACGCAGATAAAAGGAGACGAGATCTAGAGTTCGAAGTAGGAGACTTCGTCTACCTGAAAGTGTCACCCCTCAGAGGGCATAAGAGATTCCAAGTGAAAGGAAAGCTAGCACCCCGTTTTGTGGGACCGTATCAGATGCTGGAGAGAGTAGGAAAGCTAGCCTACAAGCTAGACCTACCAGAGGACCTAGCGGGAGTACACCCAGTGTTCCATGTATCTCAACTGAGAAAGTGTCTGAGAGTACCAGAACATGAGATCAAGACAGAGGCATTAGACCTACAAGACACCTTGGAGTACCTGGAGTACCCAGAGAGGATACTAGACAGAGCAGTCAAAGAAACCAGAAGCACAACTATTCCATTTTGTAAGGTGCAGTGGAGCAATCACTCAGAAAGAGAAGCTACTTGGGAGAAGGAGTCAATACTAAAGGAGAAATATCCCCACTTGTTTAAACCATAGGTAATCACAAATCTCGAGGACGAGATTCTTGTGAGGGGGGGAGACTGTAAAAACCCTAAAAATACCCCTAGGATTTGATGAGTGCAAAAATGTGGATTTAAAATTTTTTGGTGAATTGTTGTGCATGCAAATCAATATTTAAAAAATTAATTCTATTGTGCTCCAAAATTCTTAAGCAATTTAAATTTGAAATTTAAAATCAATTTGAAGTGCTAAGGATGAAATAGTGTGATTTGGAGTTATTTGGGTTTAATTGGATTTTTGGTTGGTTTGAATTCAAATTCTAGATTTGAATTCAAACTCTAACTATTTAAACTAATTGTCAAACCTTTCTAACTGTTCGTGGGCCAAATCTCCGAAGCCAAGTCCAACAAACCACCCTGATCTTTTCTCTCCGAGCCAACCGACCGAGCAGCCCAGCCGGCCTTTCGGCCCAGCTGCGGCCCAGCATTTCTCCCCCGCGTCGCCTCCGCGTCTCTCTCTCACTCCCACTAACAAGCGGGTCCCGCCTGTCAGCCTTCTCTCCCTCCTCTCGTCATCTTCCCCCGCGCGCCGCTCCTCTCTCTCTCCCGAGCGCGCGCCCGTGAGCACCCCAACCACCCAGCCGGTCCCATCGCTCTCCTCGCGGCCCGTTGCGATGGCAACGCGTGTCCGCGGGCTCCTGTCCGCCCCAATCTCGCCGTCCGTGCCCGGGAGCCCTAGCCGCTGCCCTATAAAGCCAGCGCCGGGAGCCATTCCCTGTTCAAGCCGCCGCCGCTGCCCCCTTGGGGTCTAGATCCAATTCGAGGGGGTGAAGAGTGGGAGAAGGGGTCGGGGAAGCCCGTGGAGGAGAAGCCGAGGGAGGAGGGGAAGCCAATCGTCTCCCCCGCGTCGCCGCCGAAGACCGGAGCGCCGCCGCCGCGGAGTCGCCGACGAGGAGCCGGACCTGGGACGGGAGGAGGAGCTCGAGCACTGGAGGAGCACCGCGAGCCCTTCCCCAAGCTGCAGCGAACCCCTACTGGCCCCTAGGTGAGCGCCGTCACCTTCTTCCCCTTTCTCCCCTGTCTCCGGCCAATCGCCGCCGCCGTCGCTTGCTAGCCCCCCTGGGACCTGACCTTCGAGTCGTGGCCGTCATCTTGTGCAGGATCCCGTCGCCGCTGAACCTTGCGCAACCCGCCGTCGACCGAGCCTTGCAGCCGAGGCCGCTGCGGCCGAGCTCGGCTCGCCGCGCGCGAACGCCGAGGCCATGTCGCGGCCGTGGGCGACCACGAGCCCGCGCATGCGCACCTAGCTGCGTCCTAGCAGTCGCTAGAGCCACACGCTCGCATGCCTAACCCAAACCATGCGCAGATGCACTTGGATCCCGTGTCGCCGTTGATGCTCGCCGGCGCCATGGCCGCGTCGCCGCCGTCCGCGTCGGGAAGCCCAAGCCGAAGCCAAGTCGAGCCCTTTTTCACCCCGTTCGTGTTCGCGAAACCCTAGCCAAGCTAATCCGGCCATCATTGACCCGAGCCGAGCCTTTTCCGGTGAGTTCCGCCGTCGACCGTCGCCGCCGGCGTGCTCCAGTACGCGCCGCGCGCGCGTCGCGTCGCACCGTGGCGAAGCCACACCGAAGACCACACCAAGTCGCCACACAGCCACCCGCAAATAATCCCGAGTCGGCCACACCTGATCCCATACACCCGGCTCATGTGAACCGCACTCACGGTTCACGGTGGACCTAGTCCACCAGAGCCAGATCCAGCAGCGCCCCTTCGTGGGCCTAAAGTTGAACTTTAAGTCTGGTTTGCACCCCAAATCTTTTCCGGCCCAGTCCCTTTCGGCCCAATCCAGCCCAACCATCGTTTAATCCTTTTCTTTTCTTTTAAACCGCGCTGACGTATGGGGCCCACATGTCATACACTGTGTGTCACTGACACATGGGGCCCACTGACCAGAGCTGACCGTTGACCCGTTGACCGTTGACCGGTCAACGCTGACGTCAGCAGGGCCCATTGCTGACGTCGTCCTAGGCGGACCCCACTGCTGACGTCAGCATGACATCATGCTGACGTCAGCAGGCTAATTAATTATCTATTTTTCTTTTTTGGAAATTATTTAATATTTTTAGAAAATGATTTAAACTTCAAAAATTAATAATAAATCAACCGTAGCTCAGAAAAATATGAAACCAGTTTCTATATTTTTCTAAAATCATGACCTACGCGTTAGTATAGAGTTTGTTGTTCTTTGGGACTTCTTTCATCACTGTTTTGGTGTTTCTTTGCTAGTAGTCGCGCCTTATTTTATTTTTACGCAACCCTAGGAGCTCCGGAGAGTCAGGAGGAGCTGGACCACTACGACAACTGCTTTGATGAAGACGAAGACCTTTGCCCAGGTTCACGCCCGACCATTCTCTGAAATACCTATTAGACATGCAAACTAGTATGCTAGCGCTTTACCTTACTCGCATGATAAACCTGCACTGCCTTTGTTATTATCTTGTTACCTTGCTACCTACTACTCACTTTATGAAATATGTGATGCTATGAATGTGTTGGGATGGTTGTGATTTGATCCTCTTGGCGTGAGTTGTGGGTGGTATGGGAGGAGTAGTGCAGCTAGGCGGTGTAAGCGAGTAATAACAACTCGATCGTTTGATCGAGGTGCTTGGGGACTGCACTCGGGCAGTCCCTACGGAGTACCTGTTGCGGGTACATGGTTCTTGGATATTGGTACTTGAGGAGTACGTGAGGAGTTTGGGCGGCTATACCTGTTATGGGCGCCGATTGCGGACCGTTGCGGCGGATCGCTTATGACGCAGATACTCGCTTTACCGACAATTAAGGACCGAGTCGAGTTCCAACTTTGGACGTGGGAATACCGTGCTCACCATCTACCCAGTATGGGGAGGGTTCCAGCAAGCCTACTCTAGTGCGGCGCCGAGACTGTAGGAGAATCGAGCTTGATATGTGTAGGGGGGATTCGTTGCGGCGTAATCTCCCTGATTTACCACGGCCCCCGACTGGCCCCGGTGGGAAGGTTTCACGACCCTGGGGCAGATGTTAGATCGAATGTTTCCCGAGCCCAGGGAGACAGGATTGGTGCCGTTACTGTTTAGGGTCTTTGCTGTGGGCTGTGTCTCAGGTTGGTTGCGGACTAGCCTTGCAGCCCGGATGGATTCCTGGAGTGCCACCTTTGCAGAGTGTAAACTATATGTATAGCCGTGTCCACGGTTACGGATGACCCATTTCTGATAAGTTCCGACTAGCATGGGAATCTGCTTTCTTACCTCATCCTTGATTTGGGTTATGAGAGATTGGTCCAGCTGAGGCTGTTGAGACAAGGTGGGGAGGGAGCTCACCGAGTCGACTAGAGAGAGAAAGGTGTTGGTGAATAATGTTTGCGGGAACCTAGTGTTGCAGGACGAGCCCGATGGGAAAATGTGAGGCTGACGGGTGGTTTGGGAGTGGATGTGCGTGTGAGAGAAGGAGTTGGTGATGAGATGAATTTGGGTTATTGCTGCTGCTTGTATAAGAAAACCCTGGCTCAAACCTTGATTATTTCTATACCCTAGAATAGGCCACTTAAAGCTTGCTTCATATTATGGTTGGTGACGTGAACCTGTCCCATTTCCTTGGGGACAGACTTTGGGTTCTCAGGTGAAGACCCCGACCACGAGTTCAACCAGGACAGGTGGTACGACTGATGGGTGCGCGCTATGCTCAAGGATGCCTGTGGAGGAGTGGACCCTAATGATCTAGCTACCGCTGCGCAGATGTTTCTTATCGTCGATTTAGCCCAGAGGGCTTGTACCAGACGCTATGCTTTATATATGTCATGTAATGGATCTTTTATCGCTGTATGGATGTGATATTCGACTGAGATGAGTTCTGTACGAGATAGCTGCTATTCCTGGGACTATCTCGAGGGTACAGGGAGTCGGGTTCTCGTCGGTGAGAATCCTGTTCGTCACAAGCTTGGGGATCGCGGCCGTCAGGCGCTGCCGAATCAGTATGGGATCGCACGCCAGGATTTTCTGCGGGTTGGTGTGACCATGTAGATGCATCGTTTGGGAATGAAACCCATGCGCCTGTCCCCAATCTTTCTGTAGTATCTTCCTGTATACCACTGCCACTTTCGAAAATATTAGTAGAATCAGTAATATTTGGAACATTACAATTTACATCCCCAGAAATAAGATGATCAGGAAGAATAACGATCTCTTTTCTTAATGGATTAATTCCTCTCGTGCCATTATAATTTTTGAAAATTAGAAAAATGCCACTGTCAGTGACTGAGATAGCCCCCACCTGTCAGTGACACATCAATGGCATATTTTCAGACTGTGAAAATTGTAATGGTATGGATCTAACTAGCCCTTTCTTAATTGAGTGCCAGCATTAGGATGGAGTTCAGAGAAGGGAAAAACATGCTCATCAAACACAACATCTTTGGAAATATAGATACGACCAGAGGATATGTCTAAGCACTTAAATCCCTTGTGCATAGAGCTATATCTGAGAAAGGCACAGCGGATGGATCGAAAGGATAGCTTGCGCTTATTGTAAGGTCTCAAGTTGGGCCAACAAGCACAACCAAATATGCGCAAGGAACTGTAGTTTGGTTTTTTCCTTTAACAGACGCTCAACTGGGTAGCATAGTCTATGACCTTGCTAGGTAAAAGATTTATAAGATACATGGCAGTGAGAAAAGCTTGATCCCAGAATTTTAATGGCATGGAGGAGTTGGCCAAAAGGGCAAGACCCACCTCAACAATATGCCTATGTTTTCGTTCAGCTGCACCATTCTGTTGGTGCGCGTGAGGGCAAGATACCCGATGAGTAATGCCAATACGTTGGAAGAATGAGTTCAACTTTTCGTACTCACCCCCCCCCCCCAATCGCTTTGTATGGAGATGATTTTCTTGTTGAATTTTCGTTCTACTAGATTCTGAAAATCACAAAAAACCTAAAACACATCAGATTTTTTCCGAAGGAGATAGATCCAAGTATATTTACTATAATCATCAATAAAACTGACATAATGTGTATGTCGTCCAACAGAGATAGGTGCAGGTCTCCAAACATCCGAAAAAATCAAATCAAGAGGAGCACTAGAGATTGTATTCGATACTGAATATGGAAGCTGATGGCTCTTGGCCAATTGACATGAATCACACACTGACTCTGGATGTTTATTACTAACACAAGGCAAACTATTGGAACTAAGAATTCTTTCGACAACAGCAAAAGCAGGGTGACCTAGCCGACTATGCCATTCTGATGAAGATGGCTTATTGAATGTATGGACTTGTTTACTTGGACCTTCTCTCAATGATGGCGATCCTAAAGGATAGAGACCACCTTTGCATCTACCTTGGTGCAGAATTTTCCTCGTTGTCTGATCCTTGATGAGAAAGGAATTTGGATGAAATTCAAGGAAAGTGTTGTTATCCAAGGCTAGTTTATGAACCGAAACTACATTCTTATTAGCACCAGGAACATGAAGAATATTTTTGAGATGTAAATCTTTGCATGGGGTATGTAAAACTGTATGCCCAATATTACTAATTTTCATACCCGATCCACTAGTAGTATGCACCTGATCACGTCCTGTGTACTTGTCACGAACGGTCAGCTTCTCCAGCTCGCTGGTGACATGGTCCGTGGCACCACTATCAACGTACCAGTTGGTGTCATAGCCATGTCCTGTCGCTGCTGCTCCTGCCACTTTGGTATTTTGAGGTTCATCTTCATCATAGCGGTACCAGCACTTTCTTGCATCATGTCCCACCTTGGTGCAGATCTGACATGTAGGCTTGTTATTTTGTCCACCAGACTTGATTGCTCTAGCACCAGGGTTGCCACCATTGCCACGCCCCTGATACTGTCCTCGCCCACCGTTACCGCGGCCACGATTGTTGTTGCCACGACCACGGTTGCCATTGCCTCTGCCATGACCTGCGACATTCACTGAGGACTGGAATTGCCCATCACCCTGATACATCTCAAGGCGATTGTCGTAGGCGAGTAGTTGGGAAAACAGGTCATCCAACACGATGCAATCAGAGCGGCCAAGAATTGTAGATACAAAAGGATTGTAATCAAAATCAAGACCGTTCACGATGTTAGTCACCATCTCATCATCTTCAATGATCTTACCAACTGCAGCAAGTTCATCTCTGATTGCTGTCATCTTGGTGTTGGTGAGCTGCATGCGCAAGTTTGTCACACGCGCTCTGGAATGCGCTGCAAATCTTGTCTCCAACGTGTTCCAAGCTTCTGCTGCGGTGACTGCTGTGGCCACCTGCGCTAGCACTTCTTTGGTGAGCGAGTTCAGCAGATAGCCAAGCACTTGTTGATCTCTGGCCAACCAATGCTCATAGGCAGGGTTGGCAACGATCTGCTTCTTGTTGTCTTCGATGGTCTCTGCCGGCTTCACGCTCTTCCCATCCAGATAGCCCGTGAGCTGGGCACCACGCACGGCCGGGAGGAACTGAGCCTTCCATAGGAGATAATTCTCCCTGGTCAGTTTCTCTGTTACGGATGGACCGAGCTTGGGGAGGGGAGCTGCCGACGTTGCCATGAGAGAGGGAGGTAGTAGATGTATTTTGGGAAGAAGATGCTCTGATTACCATGAAAGATTTTAGGGACGTGGGTTGCCAAACTCGGCTCACCACGGGTACATGTTATATAGGTCAGCAAATGACCAAATAGATTACAATACGGAGTTGTTACGATCTGGCCGATTGTATGGTTTACATCTTGAGGAACAAGTCTATCTATCTATAAACGAACCAGACATAGTAACAACTCCTAAATTACATGTGAGGAAGGACTCTATCTCTAATAAGTATGGCATGTAACCTGGAGGCCTATCGCCTTATCACCTATCACCGGTGACGGGAGAGGACAGGAGTGTAATTTCATGTACGATCGGCACAGGAGCCACTTTTACGGCCAGCACATGAGCGATTCAGAGCCGTGGGCCACGGATCGCGCAATCTAGGTTGTTTAGGTTATAACCTGGAGGTTAAAGTTGACATTTTGCCACTGTAGCGCCACCATAGCATTTCGTTTGTATTTGTGAATAATTGTCCAAACATGGATTAATTAGTCTCAAAATATTTGTCTGGCAAAGTACAACAAAACTGTGTAATTATTTTTTGATTTCATCTACATTTAGTACTCCATGCATGTACTGATATTTCGATCTGATGAGAATCTTCTTTTTGCATAGTGTCTCTGGGGGTAAACTTTAGGAACTAAGGCCTTGTTTAGTTCCCAAATTACACCCTAAATTTCACTATGCAAAAAAAGATTCACATCACATCAAAATGTTGGCAATGCATCGAGTACTAAATGTAGATAAAATCAAAAACTAATTGCATAGGTTTTGTTGTACTTTGCGAGACGAATATTTTGAGCCTAATTAATCAATGTTTGGACAATTATTCTCAAATACAAATGAAATGCTACAGTGCCGTATTTATGGTAAAGTCCCAACTTTACCCCTCAAAATTAGAAACTAAACAAGGCTCTGCAAGGACTGCAGCGCTTTACTGCGGCTACTGTGGTCATACATAGGGACAGGTACATAAATACTCGGAAACCAGCGCTCGGATTGTATAGAATAGAAACGTCTCTAGCTTTGGAGGTGTTTGGATCCGGTGCTAAAGTTTAGCACTTTAAATAAGTGATAATTAGACGTATTAAACATAAACTAATTATAAAACTAATTACATAAGTCATGTCTATTTCGCGAGACGAACCTAACAAGTCTAATTTTGCTATAATTAATATATAATTATCATACGTTTACTGTAGCATTACATTGTCTAATCTAATCATGGTGCAATTAGGCTTAATAGATTTGTCTCGCGAGACGAACCTAACAAGTCTAATTTTGCTATAATTAATATATAATTATCATACGTTTACTGTAGCATTACATTGTCTAATCTAATCATGGTGCAATTAGGCTTAATAGATTTGTCTCATAAATTACTCCTCGTTTATGTAATGGGTTTTTAAATTAATCTATATTTAATACTCCTAATTAATATATTTACATCCGATGTGACGGCGTTAAAGTTTAGCCGGGAGGAAACAAACAGGGCCTGTCTCTAAAACTGATGCTCGTTTTCTGTTCAAGTTTGAGAAAACGTTTTTGTGGCAAGAAAACGGGAGCAGAAGTCCTACCAAATGCATAACAGTTTATTCTAAAGATCAAATGGATTGTAATTAAATTCACACAGCTCGGTAGATCGACATCCTTTTGCAGTCAAACTCGAGACAAACATCATCGTCAGTACAAAAATGGAAGCAAAGAAGAAGAAAGGTACGAGGGTCATGCGGCCATCGTGCACGATGAATAGCCAGCAATCAGCAATCAGCAATCAGGTCTGTATCCGTCTATTAGTCGCAAAGTTTCCGGGTTGATTGGGTCAAGTAACGGGATCGATGGTCGATGCTTTATAAAATTGTGGTACGGATGGGGTATACCTCTTTAAGACGAAAATTTACAACATGGTACGTGAACTAAGGAGTGTCGGGTCGATGACCCCGAAACGAGGTATAGAAGAGTCAAGAAAAACAAAGGAAAGAAATAAAATGATGAAAGAAAATGGCTAGATGGGCTGCCAATTACTATGTTTTACATCAGGTTGGAGTTATCAATTACTGTGCTTTACATCTATGCTGCAACATTGTGTCTGCCTCATATTGGAGCTTCTCCCTGACGACCTCCAGGATCTTGATCTAGAGTTGATGACCCTACGGAGTGGGGACGATGATCCGGCAAAAATTAGAACAATGACCTATGGTGACCCTGACCCACGAATTGTAACGACATTTCCGGATCGAGTAACGTACCACCGATCCTGTTTTCTGTTACTACGGAAGAGCCTCTCGGCCCTTGCAAACCTGACGCCCACGCAAGTACGCAACGGGCGCGGAAGCAAAGAAAGGCTTCGGGCGCCGGCCGTGCAGGATTGGCCGGAAACCCACTCCTGTTTTTTTAAACGAATAACACTCGGTGTTTCTATTAATATAGAGATTATGTCCTGTAAGATCATAACCAGGCAAAACGGAAAAGAAAGAAAAAACAAATACAAAAACAATCGGGTTAGATTGGGACCCCAACTCACACCGGCAACAACTAAACTCAGGCCGGTCAGATTGAGACATTGACGCGAGCCGACACATCTTCACAAGACGCCTCCGTCCGGTCGAATTGGGACAATGATACGGACCACAATAAGAACTCCGTCCGAGCCCGTCGGACGTGATACCCACCAACATGCATACTAAAGTAATCGTCGAGAACCTACAAACATGACCCATTGTCGATAGGAAACCGACAGAAACAGACTACACCGCACCGAGAAAGCCACTACCATGCGGGACCCTCCACAATAGTGTCGCTGCAACACCACACTCCACCTGACATGGTGATGCCACCGAATCCGGACCTCTCGTAGACTGTCTCGCTTATGGTACATTCTCAGAAAAAAGAAACCTGTATAAGTGGGGGTGTTTGGTTCCCTTTACTAAAATTTTGTTATAATACATCAAATATAAATACGTTAATGAGAAGTATTAAATATAAATTAATTAAAACATATTACATAAATGAACGCTAATTTATAAAATGAATCTATTAAACCTAATTACTCTATAATTAGATGATATAATGATATAATAAATATGTGATAATTATATACTGATTATAAATTAATTATGCTGGTTAGATTCGTCTCTAATTAGTTTTATAATTAATTTATATTTAATACTTCTAATTATCATTTATTTAAGTAACTAAATTTTAAACCTTTATCCGAACATTCCCTCGAAGACGTGGCATCGACGATTCTAGCAGCGTCGGTGGGCTGCTTTATAAAAGCTGGAACACAGTGCTGCACGGTCACGTGGCTACTGGACACTACTGTGTACTGGGACCGTGCTTCATCTGTGAAGCTACTGCAGCCATGGCACGTGAAACACACGGATCAACCCAACAGAGTATGGGTCGACTTGGCCCTACGTGTAGCCATGTGTGTGTCTGTGATGTGCCTAATAATAACGTACATACCCTAGCCAGGGGCGAAGACAGGAATTAGCTAGAGGGGCCTTGCCCTCACCCACCCACCTAATTCATTTTTCTTAATGAACATCTTTAATACATACAGTTAATTAGAGTATGTCAGTGAAGGCCACCCCCTGATCGTAGCTAGTGAGGCCATACAGCTAACGTAATAGCACTCCCTTGTTCGGTCAGCATCATCCATGTACCGAAAAGCTCATGTCAATGCATGGTCAACAAGAAACTCGCATACACCACGCCCTCTGTCCCTCTAGGTTATTTTTTACATATGACAACTTTGTTATTTTGGATTTCCATGCATGTGAGCACTGCTATGGTGCCATGGTTATCAACAATCAATTATTATTTTAGTAATTAGTAAATAGCCAATGCAACATAAGCATTCTCCTTCACTCCTAAAGCCTATAAATTGCCACTTAATATAATGCAAAAAGAAAGCAGAATCCATATATACGTAGTAGCTGTTTATCCACAAAAAATCTCCTATATTATTATCCGCATCTACCATTATTAAATGCATGAGCAAATAATTCTCGAGCACCATATATGTGAATGGCCAGTCCGGAGACACATCGTTCATGTGCTAGGTAGTACTGCAGCCACTGTGCTTCTCTAAATGGGATCGCAGCCTGACAATGCTAGTGCGGCTGGCCGCCCGGCGGCGATTAGGTGGTGCGCGGTGACCGGCGGCCGGGGGTTCATGGCGAGGCACCTGGTGGCCGCATTGCTCCGCTCCGGCGAGTGGCGCGTGCGGGTCACCGATCTCGCCCCCGCCGTCGTGCTCGGCCCCGGCGAGACGGAGGAGCTCCTCGGCGATGCGCTCCGTGACGGCCGTGCCGTCTACGCCGCCGTGGATGTCTGCAACCTAGACCAGCTTGTCAAAGGTGATAAATACTATACTCTTGATGCTAACTAAAGTCGAGTTATTCGTCCATTATATTTCGCCACTCTAACAGTCGAATGCGTTCTCAACCTTTGGTTGCCCTCTGCTAGAAAGTAAAATGAAACTCTCGTGTTTGGATCCAGTACTAAAGTTTAGCGCTTTAAATAAGTGATAATTAGATATATTCAACATAAACTAATTATAAAACTAATTACATAAGTCATGTCTATTTCACAGGACGAACCTAACAAGCCTAATTTCGCTATAATTAATACATAATTATCATATGTTTACTGTAGCATTATATTGTCTAATCATAATGTAATTAGGCTTAATAGATTCATCTCGTAAATTACTCCTCGTTTATGTAATGGGTTTTTAAATTAATCTATATTTAATACTCCTAATTAACATATTTACATCCAATGTGACGGCGCTAAAGTTTAGCGCGTGGGAAACAAACAGAGCCATGCATGCCTTACTGTCAAAATCACGACAAAGAAACTAACCCCTTGTTTAGATACAAATTAGGGGGTGGAGAATTGGGGGAAAGATGTCACTTCGCCATAAATGCACCACTGTAGCATTTCGTTTGTATTTGTGAAAAATTATCTAAAAATTGATTAATTAGGCTCAAAATGTTCGTCTCGCCGAGTACAATAAAACTGTGCAATTAGTTTTTGATTTCATCTACATTTAGTACTCCATGCATGTGCCGATATTTTGATGTGATGAAAATCTTCTTTTTGCATAGTGAACTTTGGAGTTGCTTTTTTGAAAAGGCCTAACACTCATGGCATGTAACTCTGTTTCAAACCATAGTTCTCTTTAGTCTTGTCCTAAGTTAAGCTTCTCCAACTTTGATCAAATATATAGAAAAAAACACACCAATACCTAAAGCATCAAATTAGTTGAATAGAATACTCCATAAAATATGTCTTGATAGTGTATTTATTTATCAGTATTATAGACGTTATTATAGTTTTCTATAGACCTGAAAAGTTTAACTTGGGAAAAGATAAAAGCGAACTATAATTTAGCAGTAAAGAAAATTGAGTTCTTTTATGGTACCTTATACCACTAACTAATGGTATATGGTATAAAAAATGGGTAATATGGTAATTTATACCTAAATATATATATATATATATTAACTAAATATTATTCTCCTTGTTATTGGCGACGGCGCGCATCGTCGGCCCGAGACCCATCCTGCTGACGCGCCTTGACCGCCGGCCTGACACGCATAATCGAATGAAGAAAATTAAAATATGTCTATATTAAAGTGATGTCATTTAGATTTTTTCTAATTGTACCCTTATACTAGCTATACTACTCACCATATACTACCTATACCACTAGTAAATGTTACACTAGTATACAATTATTCTCAACCATTGGATGTTTATATACTAGTCTTTTAAATCAGTGGTATAATGTACCGTAAAAGAGCTCAAAAAAATTATGCCTTACATGCTTTTAAAAAATCTTGCTGAGGGGTTGGCCTTATACAAAGAGTGTCAATAATTGGGGCTATAAACTGGCAGCCAGAAAAACAAATAACTGGGACCATGCATAATTTGCCAGCTCACAGTAGACTATAATTAGGGATGAAATCGGTCGAAAACGATCGAAAATTTTCATTATTATTTCCTAACCATATTGTTTTTACTCGAAAACGAAATCGGAAACGATAATTTTGGAAACGACAGCGATAACGGAAAAGTCGGTATATCAGAAACGAAAACGTCGAAAACTTCAAATCGAAAACTTTGTAGGCCAATTTCAACAACCAACATTATTACATATTTATATATCATTTATGCATGTACATTTTTGATAAAAATCAATGAAGCTATATAGGGTGGAGATTCATTTCCATTTGCGATAAAGAAAATTTTAGGCGAAATAGAAGGATAACCGTGAATTTTGGGCCTCGATGATTTAACTGGGCCGAATTCGGAATTCCAACGGAAAATTTCCACTAAATTCGGTCGATAGAGCTATTCAACGGTATAAATCCATTATCGTTTCAGTATCGTTTCCGACATGTATCGTTTCCGTTTCATCGGAACGGAAAAATCTCGGAAACGAAACTCGGTCGATCGGGAATTTCCGTAATCGTTTTCATCCCTAACTATGATACCTCATGAACACAACACAACACACACGAACACAAAAGACTGGTTTTTTCGGTGCCGTGGAAAACAGGGCAGCTTTTCTGATTGTAGCAATAGCAACGAGTTTAAAAAGCGAACTTGCTACACTAATCGTCTCAGCTATCCGGCCCTGCTCGCGAGGCACGCCGCTTGACCGCCCGTGCACTCGTGTTCCGCGCCTAGTTATTTGAACCGGACCAGACCGGCGGTTTATCCGGAAAAATCGGAAACGAGTGGCCCTACCGATCCGGTTCACCTAAAAGACCGGTAAGTAATTGAACCGGAGAATATCCAATCGGACCGGTGGTTTTTTTATGAAACCGGGTGGTTTTTTGTGCATGGCGGAACGGGGGTTCGAACCCCGCTCTCCTGCTTCCCAGCGAAGCCATCTAACCACCAGACTCTTTTGCACCTTGTGTTTAGTAGTTAATACTAAATATAATTGAACCGTTTGGATCACTTATTGAACCGGTCAGAACCAATGAACCGAGCACCTCGACGGTTCGATTTCCGGTCCAGTTTAAATAACTATGGTTCCGCGTGAACAGCATTACAGTAATCCGTCGAGCCCAATTAACTCTGCACAGCCACGACAGAAATGCATTGCTTGGACAGTGGACGCCAAAGCAAAATTGAGGGACAACGCTGGTGGCACGATGATGGAGCAGATCAACAGTAGTAACTGTTCGGAGTCGACCTGAGAAAACTACTGCTCAACAGACTAACAATAACGCACCTGCTCCCTGTTGCTATGTTATCTTGATATGCAGCCTGATCAAATTATTTGCATCTATATATTGTAATTGTAAAAGCTCAATATTTAATTGGTTTTCTTGTTTTCAGCTTTTGAAGGGGTAGAGGTCGTGTTCCACACAGCTGCTGCGGATCCTGCCAAAAACAACATAGAACTTCACTACAAGGTCAACGTGGAGGGTGAGTAGAACGATCATGCCAGGGCCACCACGACACTAAACGACAAGCTATTCCACACCTAATTAGTTCTACCTAAGTAACTTTTGCTCTAATATGGTATTGTGTTTAGCCGAATGTACTAGTCCGGCCTCCAACACAATTTTTTACATTTCTGAACTAAAACCAATGTCAAATAAAATGGTATGGAGGTCGTAGTACATAACGTTTCAATCAATTCATTTTTGCTCGCTGTTGCTGAGGTTTTGTGAGGTGGCATTCTTTGCAAGAGCCACCCTTATTATTAGTTTTTTATTGCAGAGTCTTTTTTAATCATAGAAAGAATCCGACTTCATCTTTCCGTAGAAGAAGGGACTGGACTACTAACAAATATGAACTGTATGGTAGATATATAACCATCAATCCAGAAGGATACATTTGCTATCATTCATAAATGTAGCATAAAGGGGTTAAATTTACTCACTAGTTTTGTTATTATATGGTACCTGCACAGGGACAAAGTGTGTGATTGATGCTTGTAAGATCTGCAAGGTGAAAAGGCTTATACATACCAGTTCTAGTGCTGTTGTGTTTGATGGAGTCCATGCACTTTTTGACGTAAATGAATCGTTGCCATACCCAGATAAGGTAGCATCACAAGACTCATTAGAAAATCATTCTATACATATTCTTAATTAGATATTGACTACTTAATCAGTCAGACAGTTAAATATTTTATACTACCTACATTGCATCTGTTTTCATCTAGCAAATGCTCACAAAGATGAGAAAAAAAACGACCCACTGAAAGAGAGGTTTCTGGCATGCTTGTCCATATTATCTCCCAACAGTCTCTTACCAGTGGCCGACAGTTATAGTTCCTCTTATTATTTTCTCTCAAATGGCCAACAGTTTTTCTAGTTTAATTTTCACTATCCCCAACAGTATAATCAATTCCGATCCTCAACAACATAATTCCCAACAAACTCAATCCCTACAGTTATGGTAGTTAATTATCCAAATATACTAAAAACTGTTGGCCGCGTGTATGAAAATTGTTGGGAAATGTTAGATACCTTGTAGTGGAATGTTCATCCTACTACACAAATTAATAAATTAAGAAAAATATTTTTATAACCAAATGTTTTTCATTTGCAGTTTCCTGATGCATATGCAGAAACAAAGGCAGAAGCAGAGAAGTTAGTCATGAAGGCCAATGACATCGATGGTCTTCTAACTTGTTGCATTCGTCCTGGTAGCATTTTTGGCCTTGGTGACATATTGATAACAAATTTGGATCAATATGGACGAAAACATGTAAGGAAGCACAAGTCATGCTCAATGTTATAGAACTAATAAAAACTATTTTAAATTAATAAATCTACTTCTTTAAGATAAAACAAAATGGATTAATGATGGTTGTAATATAACATATGACATCAACAATCTCCTAGACATTAATATTCAGTGGCACCTATGCATCGTGTTGAATGGGTGTGAAGGAAACATCTTGCTCATAAATGGTAAAAGAAATGTTATTGATTTAAATGATACAATAAAAATATGTTAAAGTATTGGTAGTTTTCTTGCTAGTGTTATCTATTGGATATTAGGTTATGTTAATGGATCCTATATGAATCTAATCTGAAAGCAATATGTAGTTCTCCTAAGAACAAGTATAATAAGAAGATTGTCAAAGATTTATCTCGAGCGTATCTGTCTAGGGGTATCCTAGAGAGTAGATTTGTGGGTCTCGCCGAGTTCTAGGAACGATGGTGCACACACAACACAAAGATTTAGACAGGTTCGGGCCGTAAATTGCGTAATACCCTACGTCATGTATGTTTGATTGTATTGCACGTGAGGTTGAGTTGGATAGCCTATGCTCTCTTGGTCTACCGAACTAGGGACCCCTGCCCTCCTTTATATATCCCAGGGGGCAAGGCTACATGGCAAGTCTCCTAGTCGGTTACAATATGGAGTCCTAGTAGAAGTACACAAGTAATTCTCTGAGTAGTTCTACTAGGACTCAGTCTTCTTTGTTGAGGGTATCCAGGGATCCATATCCCACGATGATGTAGATGGACTATATCAAGGGCCACGTTAAATTTGTGGGAGAGAGAGAGAGAGAGAGAAGTTATTAGCCTTGCTCTAACTAAAAGTGGCCCAATTTTCATACTAGCCTTCTTGGCTCGAGCTAACCTTGCTTGTGAGTTAGAGCCTGTTATTAGCCCAAAATAAATATGAATTGATATATCTATCAATTTATTGATGTTAACCCTATACGTGTCAATGATATGGAGCCCATGAAAGTGCTAATAGAATGTTTTAAGATTTATATATATATATATGTAAATATAACCGGCACAATATTATTGTTGCAGATTATTATTGGCGACGGGAAGAATTGTGATGATTTTGTGTACGTTGAAAATGTGATACATGGTCACATATGTGCTGATAGGACTCTTTCAACTAAGGAGGGTGCAAAAACAAGTGGAGGGAAAGTATGTATGCTCTTACTATTGAATGATAAACTCTATTTTCTACTACAAATTTTCATGGTATAACATTTGAACTTTTTAGGCATACTTTATAACTAATATGGAGCCAATGAATATGTGGGACTTTGTATATTTGGTTCAAGAAGAGCTCGGACATAAAAGGTGATCTTTCTATTTATATGTATGTTTGCTTGTGTTTCAATATAGCACTCTTAGCTTACAATTTATAAAATTGTGACTCCATCTACACTTGAAATTACTCTATAATAAAAATAATTCTTATCTGCGTAGTCATCTACGCTAAAAAAATATTAGAAACGACACTGATAGGGCATCACTGTAGTACCATAACATAAGCCAGCAACGACTGACCGCAAAAATATCTATTGGGTGAGGTCGTGATCCTACTCTCACAAATGGCAAGAGTGCACAAGGCTTTGTAACCATACGAGAAAAATTTTGAACCCAGGGGGAGGGGTCATGCTTAAACATATTTTTAATATTTTTTGGGGACAAAATATGGGTGGTCTGACTATATATCCGTGCCGATTGGTACACTAACCGACATGAACTGCACGTCTCGTCTAGTTGTACAACCAATAGAGACTCCATGCATGCATGTCATTTAAATACTACTGATACGGAAACCAACAACGATTAGAGTTGGAGGCAGGCAGCATAGATGAAGTTTTATAGTAGTTTTTTTTGCAGTAAAATGGAGCTTCATATATTAGGGAACAACATGATTACAATCCTCAGCCAGAAGATCACGGAATCAGTGCGGAGGCTCATGCAACTCCTCCACACACTCACGCGAGACCTGTCTAGCACTAACATGAGCTACCTTGTTACAAGATCTGCTAGTAAAAACAAAGTTGAACCCATCGAAGCTCCTAATGGCTCTAAGTACATCCTATAGAATCAGATTAACTGATGATCTCTGTGTGTCAAGATTGTTCCAGAGATTGACCCGTTGTAAGCAACCACTTTCCAATTGTAGCTTGGTGATTCCACGCTTCTTTGCCAATTGAACACCCTCTCTGCAGGCTTTAGCCTCCATCATCAAGGCATCTTGTGCTGCATCTTTCCATGCTGCCCACCCTGCTTTGAAGCATCCATAATCATCACGCAACACCACCCCAATGGCCCCTGTTCGGTCAGCTTCACAAAAGACACCATCAACATTGCATTGGTGCCAACCAATTCGAGGCCTTTCCCAATATTGGGTGCTTTCTCTTTTCTGAAACTTCGCTGGATAGCTGCTAAAGATCAATTGTTGTGTCCTATGCCCATTGAACGGCTTGTCGCACTGGAAGTGCCTGACCATGGCGGTGTTTATTCCTCATCATCCATAGCGACCACATGCCACATAGGATAACAGATGCATCCTTTCTTGGGCAAAGCTATGGTTGGAGTAAGTTTCACGCCCAAATCACGTCATGGGGACATGGCGACTTTATACCAGTAGTGGATTTCGTACTATCCTAGAAGTACCTTGCCACCATACAATCCATAAGAGCATATCCAAGAGTGCCTAATACATGCTCCAAAAAAACTCAGATTTGGGAATCAACAAAAAAAACCAGCTCCAACAATAATCAATTCTGACTCCCAATACCGCCGCACGCCCAAAAACAATGGGAACCTGAGCCAAAATTGCACCACTGCGGCGTACTCCCAATCGGGGTCCTCCCGCGTTGACATGGTCTCCATGCACGCCAAATTTTTTATGTGCACTGTGCCCTGTTGAGTGAGGACTTCCATGCCGCCGCATGTTGTTGGAGACGCTGCCGTCGGCCGTCGCCTCCGGTCATCGAGTCCACGGCGCCGGCATCTGTTCGTGCAGTTCAGGGCGCCACCTTCCTGCTTCGAGTCAATGGCACCTCCTCCAACGACTGCTTCTCGTCTCCCTGGTTCTGATGTAGTAAATTTGGTTGCTTGAAACCTGAAGAACATATCACAAGTTTTTTTGTCCCTTTGATTTGCTTGCAGCATCTTCTGTTGCTATGTGGTAGTACATACAAATCAGAAGGTTGTTCCCGTGCAAACAAATCAACAGCTAGGCCCACATTTTGACGATGTGGCAGGATTTATTTTATTTCGGGGTGTATTTTTTGGGAACGGTTGGTGGAGTAGTCTTTTTTTTACTGCAATAGTTTTTAGCAAAGTCCCAAAACCAGCTTTTTGGATCTTTTTAGGCACTCTTGGAGATTCTCTAAGAACGTGTTTGATTGTCTCCTTGCCTCCCCCCCCCCCCACACACACACACATGAAATTGGCAATTCTCTCTATATGCCTTCGATGTAAGACATGCCATGCCGGTAGGAAACCATGTAAAACACTCCACCAGAACACTCAAGATTGCTTCCAATCACTATCACAAGAGGATCCAAGAACCGACTATTCGGATAGCTGCCACCGTCGGCGCCCTAGGAGCCGATATGCCTATCTGACCAAGTATGTACCATGCTTCTCCATCAGGTTCCCAGGTCCAAAAGTCATCACCGTGCCCATTACATGGGGTAGTAAGGATAGTCTCCGCATCAAAGCCACAGGAATTCTCTCTGATCAATTCTTCGTTCCATTGTCCACTGGCTGTTAATAGTTCTGAAACAGGAGTCGGTTGGTGATTATCCCTTGGTGTGAAAGATTTTCCAATTGGATGATTATGGATCCATTTATCAGACCATGCATTAGTCAGATTCCCACCCCCTATTCTCTTGATCAGCCCCTGCTGAAGCACTTCTCTCCTAGCAAGAATTACCCTCCATGTTTGGCTCACATGCTTTTTTCCTAGTAGCAGATAAGAAGTCACACTCATGAAAGTGAAAGTACCTGCCCTTCAGGACTCTAGCACACAGGGAGTCTGGCTGAGTTATCAAACAACATCCTTGTTTGCCAAGTATGGCTTTATTGAACATAGGCAAGACTCTAAATCCCATTCCACCTTCATTTTTAGGCCTTGTCAACAATTCCCAACGCATCCGATGCATATGTCCATTGTCTGAAGATGATCCCCACCAGTAGTTGGAGATAGCACTTCTCATTTTATTGCAAGTGTCCACTGGAAGTAAAAAACAGCTCATTGGGTATGTTGGTACTACCTGAGCTTTGGATTTATACTAGTGACTGCACCCAATTTGTTGTGTCCCATTTTACACCGCATCAAATGCCACAACAAAGCAGTAACCCTAAGCGCAAAAAAAAGCAGTAACCCTCTTGGCCAAGCTTCTTAATAGCAAAATTTGTGGCTTAGTGGTGAGGTTGGATGAAAAAGCTATAGTAGGTTCGCTAGCTATTGCAGCTGCTATATATGCCTCATCACAATTTGAAAAAAAAAACTAAAAAAATAATATGTGTATGCACCAGATAAATCATCCAGCACACAAGCAAAAAACAAAGTCCTTCAGATGTCCATAGCCTATGTTCTACCTCCTCGTTATAATAACCTTCTTACTCTTTATTTTGTCCTTATTTGCTAAGTCATTTTCTTGCCCATTACTACATTTTCTACATTCACTAATATCATGCAACATTTATATTATCATCGAGGATTATAAGTAATAATGATGTATTTGGATCTTCTAACACAATTGGATTTTCAACTTAGCATGTTTGTACAAATATATATACACACACACAATGGAGTTATAGCTAGGCGCTAAGGAAAACAAACCTATCGAGCTCGTAGATCATATAACAACATCTTGGGTTGATGCTTCTCTTGTAGAGTACAGATAAACTACAAGTCATGGGTAAAAAAATTTAGAGCCTTGCTCGTGGCAAATCCCAGTTTCATTGTACTAATTTTACATGTATGTAGAAACATGTGTAGCACTCAAACTAACTTAAATTTGGGCTTCACATTTTTACTACATCAAAAGCCAAATTCAATAAATTGCATTTATTTCAAAATTAGGGTATTGACTACTTCTGATCTCTAATACATTTCTTTCCTTGATGCATTGTTACTAATGCGCTAATTTAAAGGTGTAGTATGTACATTTCATTCGGTTACACATCTCAATGTTATGTACCACATGTTCATCAATTCTTAAGTAGATATGAGGGTTTTAATCGAGATGTATTCTCTTCATTTATTTTTCCAAAAAATAATTTATTTGAAAGGACCTTGATGTTACCTAGAGGGGGTGAATAGGTGAATCTGCAAATTACAAACTTTTTCACACAGTTAGTACAGAAACCGGTCAGACCGCTTTCTTAAAAGCGGTCAGACCGCTTTACCAAAGCGGTCAGACTGGTTTTCCACAGAGAAAACCAACTATGTAAATTAACCCCTCTACAAGTTCTAGCACAAACCAAACTTGGTAATGGGCTCCTGTAGATGATAACTAGCAGGTCCACTTAGTCCCTGCACACAAGTAGAGCACACCCAAGTAGAACGATGCGGAAGCGAATATAAATGCTAGAATTGAGCTTGTGAAGTAAAACAAGAGACAAGGATTTGTTTTCCTGAAGTTCGGAGTTCACCGCTGCCACCAAGGCTGTCACAAAGACACGATGAATCCTAGTCTCCGTTGAGGGCCTACGAAAGGCGGGCTTATCCACTCCAAGCCACTTTCCTCGGGTTCCACTAACTTTTGACCCTTTTTCACGAAGGAGGCAAGGCCAGCCTTTACAACCAATCTGTGGCTTACCACACTCAAGGTAGCTCACCGGCGACACCTAGCCGTCTAGGAGGATTACCTCCAAGAGTAACAAATGCTTCAATTGGTTGTTAGACTCCACCGGAAGTGCTCAAGGCTATGGATATGCTCTCACTGTTGCAATTAGCTCTCTCTTGCTATCTAGCTCATACACAAAGCATCCCTCAACCCAAATCCAAAGATATGAACTAAGTCAATCAACTCTCACAAAGAGAGATTTGGGGAGAGCTTGCTGGTGCTTGGGAAGGCTTGGGACGTGCCACGAAGGCAATAGGACCAGCAGCCCTCAAAGGAGAGGGCCAAGGGGTATAAATACCCCAATCCCAAAAACTAGCCGTTATAGCCGTTGGACCGGTTTGGGTCGACTCAGCACACTTGAGTCCCAAAAGACTCCACTCTCAAGGCTATCTCACATGGGTTGATCTATGAGCACTTTTGGTGTTGTCAAACAACTAATGTTGCATCCCTCTTGATAGTACGGCATTCCTAAACTCAAGATTAAAACAATAAAAGAAATCTTCCACTTGAGCTTTTATGTCTTGATTGTTGCCATACTTGGTCATTCTCAACTTTGAGGGCTTCAACATCTTTATATTACTGAGCAAATCCAACTTGAGCCAATGACTTAGAATTTCCGAGTATATCCAATTCATAAGCCATTTCAATATATGATCAATAGAGAATTAGATGCATTGCATAGCTTCACTCGGTAAGGCTTGATTAGTGCATAGAGATCAAACTATGATGCTAGTCTTCACCCTAGCAAAGTCCCTCGGTAACAAGACCAACTTGCCCTTCTCTTTGCTTGGTACCTGGACACGACCATCTAGCTTAATCCCTTTCACAATATCTAGCCACATTGAGATCCACTTTGTATTGCATCATCATGAATACCACATTGAAATCCATGTCTTCTATCAACTTGAAATATCTTCAATATTGTTTTGTATGTTGTCTTGTATGTTTTCTTTGGTAGATAACTTGTCCATAAGCTTCCATGCACTTGAGACCATATAATAACGATATAATCATGTCCCAATTTGAATATACCCATAGCTATGGACAAAGCCCAAAGAAATCCTAATTTCTTCAAATAATTTATCCCAAAAATCTTTGACAAGTATCTTATCGATGAGACCAACCAATTTGCATGAGACCATGTCTCATTTATCATTTCCGATCACTTGTCATTGTATTGCTTAGTTGCATGGGATCATACTCACTTGTTTGCTCTCATGTCATTTATACCAATAATGAGCTTATATTCTTCAACAACCATATTACATGAATATCCGTAAGAATAAAACCCTGCTCATATGCTTAAGCAAACAAGTTAAATACAAATCATGTTGTCATCCACAATCATCAAAACATATAGGTGCCTAGATGCACTTTCAATCTCCCCCTTTTTGGTGATTGATGACAACATGATTAAAGCTTACAAAAGATATGAAATTTAAGCTCTAGATGGCTGAGATATATGGTGAGCTCCCCCTCAATATGTGCCTTGAATAGAATTTCAAAAATTCGGCCTCAAATGTCAAATGCACATATAATCAACTAAAATTGAGAGCTCCCCCTATATCTCAGCATCCAACATGTGCAACAAGTGTGTGTGACATAATAAAACAATGTGTGATGCAAATGACATGTATAGCACTCAATAAAACAAAGAGAAGCACATGATTGCTGTCTCGGGCCAAACCGGTCAGACCGGTTTGGGAAACCGGTCAGACCGGTTTCACCCCGACAGCAAGCATGTGTGAAACAACATTGCATCAACCAATACATGTAACACACTAGCAAATTATCACTTAGAATACATAAATAGGTTCAACACACAGAGTAGCACACATTACAAATTCTCAAGTCCACAAATAGATAAGATATGAATTTATTACATCCAAAGTGACATGACTACAAGATCAACTAGAAATAGGCTTTAATCCGCTTTAATCCATTTTTCTCCCCCTTTGTCATCAAGCATCCATAAAGGGCCTGGAGAAGCTTGTAGTCACGCTCCCATCATGCATCCAATCTCCTCCGCCGCTAGAAGGTCGAGCTATGATCATCTGACGAAGAAGATGTAGTCCAATGAAAACCTTCACTCAAGTGAATGTGTATGTGTGATAATATGGAGTGACTCGGATGTGCTAGCCATGGAAGAAGATATAGATGAGCTAAACATACAATGGCCGGTACCGGAAGTGGTACCAAAGATAGAAGCTGCTGCCTGTGAAGCAAAGTCTCCGGGAGATGGAGATGGTGCACTAGAGAACTGAACTCCCGCCATAGAAGATGACGCACCACCATATGCATATGACGAGGACGGGAGTGTGGCAGTTGCATAGGTAGGTCCTGGAGGTGCAAATCCAAACGAGGAACCAAACAAGTCACCCTCTGAAGTAGACATGTATGGCATGGTCCCCGGAGCACCAACTGACTATGGAGGGGATGGCGGAGGCTGTGAGCTCGACCCAACGTGTCCATATCCAAATATGTCACCATACTCCTCAAAATAGCCTACATTCATGTGATCAGTCATGATATCTCGAAGCGGGGGTATCTCAGGCAACTCAAGAGGTGGTGAAATGGGTGATGGAGGATCATCCGGGCTCATCATGGTATGTAATTTCTTCACCGCATCCCTAGTCTTCTTGCTCTCAATTCTCTGCTGTCTAATGTGAACTTCAACATCTCTCTGACCTTTGCAGATACAGTGAACATGGAGATGAACTTTCGAATTGGAGAGGTCCTACGCTCAGGGTGTGAGCTGCTGCCAGGTCCAAACCGGTCAGACCGGTTTGGGAAACCGGTCAGACCGGTTTGCCCCGGCTGCAGCTGACTGTGCTGCTGCTGCTGAGTTTGCTCTTCTTGACCATGCTCATGCTGCTGAGGTGGACCATCCTGAGGTGGAGAAGGCATACAAAACTTGTGAGGCACGGGAGGCTTCAAAGGCTTGTATTGGGTGTCCTTTTTGATCTTCAAATTTGTCACCCTCTCAATCATAAGCATGATGAAGGGGCTGTAAGCACAAATCTTCTGAGGACTCTCAGAAATGGTCTTGATTTCTTGCCAAATGAAATTAGCAACACTAAAGGGAGGTGTCTCCTCTCCAATCCTCAAATAATACATCAAGTTTCTCATATAGAGTGAAATATCTGAGGTGTTGCCATCTCTAGGGGTGAATGTCTTGCGAAGCATCCTATAAAGTGTTCCATAGTAGGTGTAGAGACCACTCACTTTCCCCCAGCTGCCATTCTGATTTCTTGGATACATGAATTTCAACTCTGAATTTTCTAGTACACCACTATCATGTATCTTTACGGTGTTTTCATCCTCATGTGCAACTCTAAAGAGAGAGGCAAAATCAGAATACGTGATGTAATAGCGCTGTCCCTCTGTCATCCAATGCATAGCTCTCTCCTGCCTACCACCCTGCTCGTAGTATCCGAAGTACACAGTGGCATAGAACTGAGCAATGACTTCCTTGTTCCAGCTGTGCCTGAAGCCCATGAGATGTTTGACTCACTTTTCAGAACACATTCTGATAATCTCATTGAACATCGGGTTGTCTTGTTTGCTCATGTACTCCCAATCTATGTACTGTGCATCTGATGTGATTTTGGTCTTCTTCATAATAGTTGTAGCATAGAAATCCTGCTGAAAAAGAGTCCAAAATCTGTAGTCGGTGGTTGTCCTATCCACATCAAGTGGACTAGTCCTCCTCAACCTCCTGACAACGTCAATCATCCCACTAGCAAGGTAATCTGTCACTCTCCTACTAGCTGGGCCAGTGGGTCGGACTATCTCAAGAACGAGAGGGGCATTCACCTCAGCTGATTCATCATCACCTGCCTCCTCTTCCTCATCATCACCAGCAGTCATCTCCTCATCATTATCATCATCATCTCCCTGCGGACCATGACGGTACTCAACCCTGTAGTTCTCATCCTCAACCTCATCTTCATCACTAGTGGAATTTTCCACTACATCCACCTCCTCAATCTCCTGCTCAGCTGCTCTCTTGGTCCTCCTAGGCCTCAAAGATCTGCCACTGCCCGCTTGTGAGCTGCTGCCAACAGGTGGATCGTGACGCCCCTTTTTGATTCTTTCGGCATGCGATCCTCTTGGCATCTTGGTCTGTTTCTCCTGGGTCACATAAGATGGTATGCATGACATAAATCCCCAGAAGAAGATTGACAAAGATTTGGTTAACTTGTGAGCATCCAACAAGTTTTGGGTCAGCCCAGAGCCAAACCGGTCAGTCCGGTTTCAGAAACCGGTCAGACCGCTTTTGCCTGAGCTGAGCCAAAACGAGTTGGGGATCAATCTGGACAGGTACTTATCTGGATATTGAAAGGATATTGCAGTACAAGCTATCCCTAGTCCATATGTGAGCAAACACGTTGCAAAACAGGGATTTGAGTCTTCACTGCCCAAACCGGTCAGACCGGTTTCAGAAACCGGTCAGACCGCTTTTGGCAGTGAAGATGCAAATCCTTGTTGCGCAAAATGTAGCCCACCAAATCGATTCATCTCTTAGGGATAGGTTCCTAGGCATGCCAGAAGATGTTCTACCAAAGGGTTTTGAAAGATATTCAACGAGTGAGTAGATCGGGCGATGGGAAAATTTGAATACCTTGAGAGCTAAGAACTTCGAGAAAGATGAAGTTTTTGAATCCAACACTCGATGGGAATCCAATCACCAGCCTTGGGGCACTCCAATCCCAAAGAGAAATCTCCTTTTCCTTGGTTGAATCAAGAAATCGCCATGGGGGCGTTTCTTTCGGTGAAGAATAGAGGAGATAGAGAGTTCTCGTGGTGAATGAGTATGGAGGAGAGAGAGGGAATCACGGGATGAGATAAATCCACGTGGGCCCGCAGTCCTGGCCAAACCGGTCAGACCGGTTTGGGAAACCGGTCAGACCGGTTTCTCCCAGGGAGTTGAGTCGGGTCAGGAACTCCGGATCTTCCGAGGATTGTCGGATCTTCCGATGAATGTCGGATCTTCCGGGCCAGAAACAACTCGAGACCGAACTACTCGGAACTTCCTGTCGGATCTTCCGACCCAAGGTCGGAACTTGCTTCAAACATGTTCCAAAACTTGTTCCCTTGATCTGAGAAGATATTATGATGAAATTTGTCCTTCACAAATCCAAGAATTTCCACAGAAAAGTTCACACAGCTTCCTGGGCCCAAACCAGTCAGACCGGTTTGGGAAACCGGTCAGACCGGTTTCTCCCAGTCAGCTGAGACTAGTCTGAAATGGTGGAAATTGAGCTCCAAAACTTGTTCACTTGATCTGAAAGTGTATGTGATAGGCATGTCTTCAACTTCTCGAGATTGTCCATAGAAAAGATAAGATTTCCAATAAATCATTTTCTTTCGTTTCTTCCAAAAGATATGTGAGAAAGATAGATAGATAAAGGATTTATGGTCTTGAGAAAATCTCACCATTTGTGACTATCCATCAATCAAGCAAAGTTAACTATAGTCACAAATGGATCGACAAAAGGTCTAAAGACCAAAACTCAAATATTTTCACAATTGCACAATCCTATCATGCTAGTTGGGTGTTTCAAAATCTATCCTATATCACCCAAAGACATGCACATATATTGAGCACATAATGACATTAACAAATTTAGCTTACACCATTCACCAAGAAAGTGTTAACCAAATATCTAATGGGCGCATGGGAGCTTTATATATTTGCATGTAAATGCACACTCTAGCATAATAGAGCCTAGATGCACAAGGTAAATACTAGTTCATAGAGAACATACCTTGGCCTCTAGTAGAATGTGTTGTGCAATATTGTCAATTTTGTCCATATGAGTTCTCTCATAATATAATCAATTTGATCAACATAGAGAGAAAACGTTAATGTGCACAACACATGATTTCATAATCAATGACTTTTATAAAAGCATGATAACATGTGCCATTAATTACGAAGCCACACAATATAGACCAAATTCCTTATTTTAATGCATTTGTGATGATGTGGTTAGAAAGGACTCATATGCACTAGTTTTGAAAGATTAAATCAATTTAAGGAATTTAATGCTATATTATGGTGAGTAGCCAAAACAAAAATTGAGATTAAAATTCATGATAAGGATGGTTATAGGGTTACCGTCATGAATCACAAGGTGAGTTGACAACTCCAATTTTGAGAGAAGTGATCTCTCATTGATGCGACTACAAATTTACTAAAAGAAATGTTAGACCCAAAGACACAAATATTGAAATAATCTCCCCCTAAATGTGTGCATCATATGTAGACAATATGAGACATGCACTTTGTCTTGTAAATGACATGGAAGGGATTAATTCAATATTCGGTCAAGTCGCACAATAACTTACTCAAAATTAAATATGCCAAGTAATCATACCATCATGAAGAAGTAATATAGATAACATATGCCAAGAGTGGGAAATTCATGAAATGAATTACTTTGCGTCTTTATTTCTCACACAAATGGCCAAGTCCCAACTTCCTGAGCCAAACCGGTCAGACTGGTTTGGGAAACCGGTCAGACCGGTTTTTGCTCGGATCTTCCGATAGATCATCCGGCCAGGAGAAGTTCAACACAGAGCCGCCCGGATCATCTGGTCGGATCTTCCGGCCTCAGTGTCGGATCTTGTGTGGTATACCCTAAAAATGATAGAACTTTGCTCCACTGGAGAGCCATGAGACATACCACGTGGCATATGCTTAAATCATTAATTTAAATCTTCATTTCTCATGTATGTGTTCAAATTGCAACTGTCTGGGCCAAAGCGGTCAGACCGCTTTAGCAAACCGGTCAGACCGGTTTTGCCAGACTTATACCGATTGGTGTGGATTTCCGATGTTTGATTCAAATCTCGTCGGAACATGATCCACTACAACTTAACACAATATTGCTCTGCTAGAGAGCCATTAAAAGCATCACATGGCATATATGAATAAAAGTTCAATAAAGAAATCTAAGTCACTATCAAGCGTCTCATGAGTCAAAGGCTTAGAGACACTTGATCCTACCAAAGGCACTAGTGACTCAAATTTAATAAATTAAGCGCAAAGTTACCGAGATGTCATTGGGTATAGAATATGAAGCGAAAGCAATTTTTCTTGGCTTGCTAGTAGATCATTGAAGATTGTCATTCAAGCCAAGCCACCAATGCATCTCGTAGTCCCTACAAGCTTATCAAGCATGCTTTGGTGCCCAACTCATGTTGGGTCCGATGTTGTTAGTCCCAATATGCTTAGGAACCCAAATTGCTCTTGTGCCACTCTTTGGTGCCTTAATCACCTTAGAAGCACAAGAAGCATTTGGAGAGTCCCTAAGCTTCATATGCATAGAATGGACAATGTCGGGTTTAATAGTTTTACCATTGGGACAATCTTTACCAAAGTGTCCTTTCTCCCAACATGAGTAGCATGTCTTGTGCTTGATGTTGGATGCCTTCTTGAGTTGCTTGGCTGCTGCTGCCGGCAACCGGTCAGACCGCTTTGTGAAAGCGGTCAGACCGCTTTTGGCAGGGCAAGCAGCACTTTGATGTGTTGAGCTCTTGACAGCCACTTCTCCATTGAATTTTGCTTGGGCCTTGAGAAAGCCTTTGTTGAGCTTGATAGAGGGCTTCTCTTGGTGTAGTTCCACCTTGCTTGGACATGAAGCAATTTGATGCCCCTTCTCAAGACACCCGAAGCATCTTCTCTTTTCAATGTTTCTTTGCCTTTTGGAGAGTGTTGGGTTGCCTTCTTTCTTAGTGAAGCACTTGGTATGAGCCAATTTTTCACCATTGCCTTGATCTAGGCTTGTGTTGGACTTGACTTGATAAATGCACGAGCTTTGCACGGTTGATCCCTTCTCAAGCTTCTTCACCATGGTCTCACGGTTATCTTGAGAAGGTTGTGCATTGCTTTTGTTCTTAAGAGTTGTTAAGTCCTTTGTGAGCCTTTCCACCTCTTGCTTGAGTTCTTCATTTTCTTTTGCAACGAGGTCGTCACAAGACTCTACACACACTTTATCATACCAAGATTGTTTTGCTTGAGAGCAACATGGGTTAGCACATGATAAGTTATGTTGAAATGGAGAACATGTGCATGTGTGAGATTGATGTTCAATTGATTTTGCCGAAGTGATTATAATCTCATGAGCAATCTCTAACGAAGCATATGATTCTACAAGTTCTTCATGAGAACACAAGAGTTCTTCATGCGTCACTTGTAGCATCTCATGCTTGCTAGCAATTAATTCTAATTTTTGCTTGAGCATTTTGTTTTCTTTTTCTATGGAAGCCATATAAAGAGCATCACAAGCATAATCATCAACAATGGCATCATACTTACAAACCAAAGCGGTGTTTGAGAGTTTGACTTCCTCAAGCTCTTAGATAAGAGCTAGGATAGTCTCATCCTTTGAGTTTTCTGCCTTCTCGTCTTCTTTGGACTTGTAATATATGAGTGCCTCATCATTGGAGGATGATATTGCTTGTGAGCGTGAAACTTTGCTTGCACGGCGATGGCCTCCTTTCTTTGCAGCCAGCTGCACCCTTCCTGCCCAAACCGGTCAGACCGGTTTGGGAAACCGGTTGGACCGGTTTTGGCAGGGAGCAGGCAGCTGAGCTGTTTTGATCTTGTGGCTCCACGGTGGTCATCTCATGAGGCTTGGTGCATGATTTTGCTGATGTAGAGCTCTCCTCATGTGACTTGGCACTTGTTTGGTCTTACTTGTCGCTCTTGATGTTGGCATATAGCTTCTCAAGTCGAGCCCAAATAAGATGAGCATCGAATAGAGTTGCTTCATCTTCTAGAATCATTTCTCTAACTTCATTGCTCACAACATCAAATAAGAAGTTAGCGACACGAGCGTTGAGTTGAAAGCAATTCATCTCATCTTCGGTTGGATTGGACACGCTCCAATCAACACTAGGACGATCAATGCCTTCAACTACAACCCGCTCAAGAATAGGACTCATGGCCCTAAGATCATTAAGCACATGATAAGACCAAGTTGAATAATTTGAGCCGTCACTAGCTAGTGGCTCATAGGTTACCTCACAAGTGGTCGACATCTTTCCTCACGGCGGTTAAGCTTGGATGTGAGGCCAAGCTCTGATACCAATTGAAAGGACCTTGATGTCACCTAGAGGGGGAGTGAATAGGTGAATCTGCAAATTACAAACTTTTTCACACAGTTAGTACAGAAACCGGTCAGACCGGTTTCTAAAACCGGTCAGACCGCTTTCTTGAAAGCGGTCAGACCGCTTTACCAAAGAGGTCAGACCGGTTTTCCACAGAGAAAACCAACTATGTAAATTAACCCCCTCTACAAGTTCTATCACAAACCAACTTGGTAATGGGCTCCTGTAGATGATCACTAGCAGGTCCACTTAGTCCTTGCACACAAGTAGAGCACACCCAAGTAGAACGATGCGGAAGCGAATATAAATGCTAGAATTGAGCTTGTGAAGTAAAACAAGAGAAGGATTTGTTTTCCCGAAGTTCGGAGTTCACCGCTGCCACCAAGGCTGTCACAAAGACACGATGAATCCTAGTCTCCGTTGAGGGCCTACGAAATGCGGGCTTATCCACTCCAAGCCACTTTCCTCGGGTTCCACTAACTTTTGACCCTTTTTAACGAAGGAGGCAAGGCCAGCCTTTACAACCAATCCGTGGCTTACCACACTCAAGGTAGCTCACCGGTGACACCTAGCCGTCTAGGAGGATCACCTCCAAGAGTAACAAATGCTTCAATTGGTTGTTAGACTCCACCGGAAGTGCTCAAGGCTATGGATATGCTCTCACTGTTGCAATTAGCTCTCTCTTGCTATCTATCTCATACACAAAGCATCCCTCAACCCAAATCCAAAGATATGAACTAAGTCAATCAACTCTCACAAAGAGAGATTTGGGGAGAGCTTGCTGGTGCTTGGGAAGGCTTGGGACGTGCCACAAAGGCAATAGGACCAGCAGCCCTCAAAGGAGAGGGCCAAGGGGTATAAATACCCCAATCCCAAAAACTAGCCGTACCGGTTTCCCAAACCGGTCAGACCGGTTTTCAAACCAAAGTAGTCGTTACACCTGTCAGAGCCCCAAACCGGTGAGACCGGTTTGGGTCGACTCAGCACACTTGAGTCCCAAAAGACTCCACTCTCAAGGCTATCTCACATGGGTTGATCTATGAGCACTTTTGGTGTTGTCAAACAACTAATGTTGCATCCCTCTTGATAGTACCGCATTCCTAAACTCAAGATTAAAACAATAAAAGAAATCTTCCACTTGAACTTTTATGTCTTGATTGTTGTCATACTTGGTCATTCTCAACTTTGAGGGCTTCAACATCTTTATATTACTAAGCAAATCCAACTTGAGCCAATGACTTAGAATTTCCGAGTATATCCAATTCATAAGCCATTTCAATATATGATCAATAGAGAATTAGATGCATTGCATAGCTTCACTCGGTAAGGCTTGATTAGTGCATAGAGATCAAACTATGATGCTAGTCTTCACCCTAGCAAAGTCCCTCGGCAACAAGACCAACTTGCCCTTCTCTTTGCTTGGTACCTGGACACGACCATCTAGCTTAATCCCTTTCACAATATCTAGCCACATTGAGATCCACTTTGTATTGCATCATCATGAATACCACATTGAAATCCATGTCTTCTATCAACTTGAAATATCTTCAATATTGTTTTGTATGTTGTCTTGTATGTTTTCTTTGGTAGATAACTTGTCCATAAGCTTCCATGCACTTGAGACCATATAATAACGATATAATCATGTCCCAATTTGAATATACCCATAGCTATGGACAAAGCCCAAAGAAATCCTAATTTCTTCAAATAATTTATCCCGAAAATCTTTGACAAGTATCTTATCGATGAGACCAACCAATTTGCATGAGGCCATGTCTCATTTATCATTTCCGATCACTTGTCATTGTATTGCTTAGTTGCATGGGATCATACTCACTTGTTTGCTCTCATGTCATTTATACCAATAATGAGCTTATATTCTTCAACAACCATATTACATGAATATCCGTAAGAATAAAACCATGCTCATATGCTTAAGCAAACAAGTTAAATACAAATCATGTTGTCATCCACAATCATCAAAACATATAGGTGCCTAGATGCACTTTCATTATTAAATTTACATATTTTTAGTGTGGAACTTCCATATAATATAATGTATTAGCCATGATAAATATTTATTTTCCATTGAAGCTGATTCATATATAATGAAGAATGCACTAGATAGAACCAAATCATATTGCTAATATGTTGAAATTTTGTTGTAGACCATTCAAGATAAGAATTCCTTCACTTGTCATCAAGACAATAAGCTATATGGTAGAGTGGGGATACAAGTTTCTATATCCTAACGGAACATGCCAACCTCAAAGGCTAACACCAGCAAGGATTAAGTATCTGACACTCAATAGAACATTTAGTTCTAACAAAGCTGCAGAAGAACTTGGCTACAAACCTATTGTGACGCTCATGGTTCTAAACTTCAATTCTTTTGGCCTATCATAATTCTTTTTTTACTATTGATGCTCCTTTTATTTGAACTACTCACTCCTTTCTATAACTTATGTTCCAGGATGGCCTGAAGATAGCAGTAAAATCTTATATTCAGTTGAGAAACAAAGATTTATATCAGAAAGAGTAAAGGTATGTGAAGTTTGACACCAATTGCACGTGTGTTCTATCACAATATATATAATCTTTGAAGTAAAGTTGATGTTAGATCCGCTAGATCCGCAGTTCATAATATCTTGGTCAATAATTTTTTGCTAACAAAATAAATTATTGTGATACAATCATGCAAGACGTAAAATTCTACCTGCAAAATTCTTACTAGATATTTGATACCTCATTCTTGCTAGAGATCAAGAGATCTATCATTCAAGTTTTATATACACTAACATAAAAATGCTTCGATATCCTAAAATAGTACGGAAATTACAATGACAAAAATAGTACCACTACTCCAAGCACTAGAATTTCAAAAAGTATGACCATATTTCGTGAAAAGAAAATCAAGCTTAGCCAAGTTACATATATATTGATTATTGTACTCCCCTATGCTATTAGCGATATGTGTGTAACCTATAAAGATCATATTAATTCAAACCCCTTTGAGTTAGGTTACTACGGTTTCATGATGTTATAGCGTGTTTCATGTTGGAGACGAAACAACTCTTCATAAAATGTAATTAATGAATATCAGAGGCGATTGTCTCAATAAATAAAAGTGTTACTCTCTTAATGCCTTGAGGGAAGCTAAGGTAAATCATTGTAATCTAGTTCTAGGTTAGGATAGATAACTCCCTAATGACCAAACATGCATTTGAGTTACTTTATTTGTCTTTGTGTGCCTATTCTTTTAAGAAATCTGAATGTGCCTCTCAACCTGTAGGTCACGAGAATACCACTGCTATTATGATCAAATTTGAGCAATGGTGGCCATCGCCATGGATGACCTCGCTCACACGGTCATAGTAGCTATCATCATTCACTCATAGGCGCCACCATCACACACACAGCCACACCATCATTGTTCCTTGGGAGGACTACCATCATGTTGTAGCCTAGTCCACACCTGAGCTTCCATTTAGCCAATGCTCTTGTTGCTTTGTTGTTTTGTTTCCTTTTCTAGCCTATCAGCCATGGATGTAAGCTCCACAGAGTAATACTGTTATATAACTTATTCTCTGTGGATACATTATAGTTCAAGCTATGACTATCGTGTTATTTTGTTGATTTTATGCATATCAGATTAATACGCAAACATAAGTGATGCTAAAATCGAAAAGAGGCTCAGGGAATGGGTCGTTTCCCCTACCACCCTTCTTTATTTAGAGCATGCATTAGTGGTTGTATCATCAAACATGCAAGCAACGAACTCGCACGTCTACGAATGATCTCATAGTCATTCTCTCTCATGTTAGTGAGACCAAAGTGTATCAGTTTTTTTTCTTCTTTTTTTATTGTCTGAAGCTCCACACATTAGCTGTCGATTTCTTTCTGTTGTTGGAGGTGGCCAGAGAAGGACATTTTATTCTAACTATCCACTACTCTTAGGCCAGCCTCATTGGTAGGTGTCGTCGTGGGCTGATTGTACATTTCCACTGATGTGGCAGTGAGAGAAAAGGGGATATGGAACAGAAGCGACTAGCTCGTCGTTATACTTGCACGAAGAAAGAGGAAAGGTTTTTAAGCGTAGAGACAAGGAGGCAAGAGAGGGTAGATCCCACAATGGAGAGAAGGTATAAAATATAGAATAAAAAATCTTACGTACGGGATGGTCTGAGGTGGCATCAAATAGCTAGCTGCTAGCTATTACTATTGGAGACGCCCTAGTGTAAGTGGCAACATAATTCATCCATCCATAGAGTGGAAAATGATTAAGAAATATCTGTGGAGCACGATGACTTTTGTGGCCACCGATGCCAGGCGTAGCGAGGGCAGTGGCGGAACAACACCAAATCCAGTTTCCTCAATTCAAAAAAATTCAAGTCTTGTATTCCACTTTTTTAATGCTTTTGTTGCACTTGAGTCTTTGATTTTGTCCGATACTTCGGTTCTCAACAATTTGGCATTACCCTTGCTTCTATGACTTTTTTATATTTGGTATTATTAGTTTTTATCCAACATTTTCTGACACCTTTTTATCTTATTTATATTTAGGTGGATGAAGTGCTGAGTTGTAGATACTATAGAATTTTGCGGCTATCTATCTCATTGACATCACTAAGATTCCTAACTAATGACCCGTGATCATTATGTTGTTCTTCCGGAATAAGCACATCAACTGAAGTTTTCAAAATGCTACATTTGGTTTCCCATAATATCAATAACTTAAATTTAAGAGGCCAAGCTTTGCAAGTTCTGTATTGATCCCTGCCTTCTAAATTTGTAACTAAGAATAAATTATTGATTTGTGTATATAGATTATGTGAGGGCATAGGTCCTTGAGGGGGAACTCTAGAGTGACTTGTGTAAAGGAACCCGTCCTTGCCAGGGGACGAGGTGGTGCAAAGCGAGAGGCGAGCGAGAATGATGGGCCCGAGAATGGTGTGGCATGGGGAGTGAAAAAAGAATCAGGTGGATGCTCATAGCGACGCGGGCCGAACCCTTGCGCCGCCGCCGCCTCCCCAGGCCCCCTCAGCACGCCTCTCCCGCCTCGCAGCCATCCGAGCTGGCCGTCGTCCTCGCCATGCGGCTGTGATGACGGTGGCGGCGGGACCTGCCCCCCTATCTTCTCCTCCGTTGGGGCTCCCTGCGCGCGGCCTGCCGCGATGCCTGGTAGGCCGCCGCTGGCATGGTGGCCCCCTGTGCGTAGGCCGCCGCAGCTCCTAGGCACGTGCCACCGACACGGTGGCCGCCGGCTCCGCCGTGGGCGGCTGGATCTCGGGGGCGGCCCGTGGATCTCACTGGGCTGTTGTCCTCCTCTGGGCCCGGTCACTGCATGGGGTGTGCGGGCCGCCGCGGCCTCGAGGTGCCTGTCGCCGGCGCGGTGGCCCCTGGTTCCGCCATGGGCGGCCGGATCAGGGGGTGGGAGGAGGGACTGGATCTGCGCGCCGGCTCCCGCAGTCGTGGCGGTGGCATCGGGCCCGTCAGGCGACGCTCCTCGGTCCTATGCAGGTGGTGTTCGGAGGTGCTGGTTGTAGGTGGCATGGCGGTGACGTCGGCAGCTTGGGCTGGACAAAAACTTGTGGCTCGTTAGCTCACTTGACTCGGCTCGATAGTGGCTCAGCTCGTTGGAAAATTATAACGAGCTGAGCCAATGTTTTAGCTTGGTAGTATAATAAGCCAGCTCGAGCTGACTCGCGAGCCGCTTGTGAGTCAAAATGAGCCGCAGCGAGCCCAATGTCTCAGCCCGAGTCGAATAGAAAATATGCAACATTAGACCCATCTAGCAATTCCTCAATTGAAGAATATGTAAAGAATAAACAACCAACTCAAACACTAACTATGTTGCACAACAATTCTCTTCCTGTCCTACTCCTATTGCACGTGCGTCACCACCACCGACCGGCCGGTCCCGCCACTACCCATCTGCATGATTGTACTCTACATATTCGATCCCCGTTCCGTATTTCCGTCTCCTCCTTATCTGCTCTTACTCATCAATGATGTGAACGATTTGTGTGATGATATAGTTCTGTAGATTTTTTTTATTCTCTTGATTACTCTCTTTTTCTGTGCTTATATATCTCTTGTGAGAGTGATTTGGGGTCTATGCCATATAATTGATGGTTTTTTATTTATAAATTTGAAAGCATTAGTGTACTGATTACGCCTTTAAATATAAGGATTAATTCCTCTCATGCCATTATAATTTTTGAAAATTAGAAAAATGACACTGTCAGTGACTGTGGTAGCCCCCACCTGTCAGTGACACACCGATGGCATATTTCCAAACTGTGAAAATTATAATGGCATGGATCTAACTAGCCCTAAATATAATACTTGATTTATGAATCTTGAATTTCTTTTATTTTGATTTTATCTTACACTCATTTTTTATCGAGATAGCTCACGAGCTAAATAAGCTAGCTCGAGCCGGCAAACGAGACGAGTCAAGCCAGACCCGCAGCTCGTTGAGATAATCGAGCTGAGCCAAGCCAAGCCAGCTCATTATCTTAATGACCTAGCTCGAGCTGAGCCAAGCCAAGTCAAGCCGGCTCGATATCCACCCCTATTGGCAGCCGTCATGGTGGCGACCCGTTGTCCGAGCTGCGACGTGCGCAGCTTGTGCCTTCATTTGGAGGGCTGGGGCCATGGGTCTCCCTGACGGTGGCGGCGTCTGGGGAGGCGTCGGCCCTCGTCCTAGCTCCAGCCTCGCCCCTTTCCCTTTGCGCCGACCTGGATCTGGGGGTGAGGTGGGAGGGACTCGCCCTTGGCTTTGACATCCCCGGCGGTCCGACTCTTGGTGATGCCCTCCCGTCTTCGTCCCAGTTGCTCATCTGCTTCTCTACTGCAGGGCCCATGGTTCCAGCTTCTTCTAGATCCGCTCGGTGTCGTCCCATAGGGGGTGGTGCTGGGAGCAATTGCTTCGTTGGTTCACTCGACGTCGTCCCCAATTGAGGGCAGACGGCCTCCGGGTCAATGGCAAGTTCCTGCTCCGCCAGGTCTGGTGGAGTTGGTGGTGGTTCTAGGTCTTATGGGGCCCTGTACGACGGTTTCAACGGCGGCGGTGTGGATGTTGCTTGGTGGTAATCGTGTTTGGGCAGGTTCTGCTGGTATTTTGGGTGGTGATCCGCAAGCGAAAGCTTCGAACCGGCGGGCTGATTCGGGCAACGATGTTTCTCTGTTGGTGGCGTTGCTCTGGGATCAAACCCTTTGGCGATTCACGGAGATCTTTTAGGTGAAGACCTAACGTTGGCACCGGTTTGACATCTTTGTCTTCCTGAAGACGTTGTTTTTGGAGTTCCTCCGTCTGCCGTGATGTCGATGCTTTGGCCCCTGCTGGTGGCTTCGTCTTGCAGCTTCTGTGATGGATTTATGGCGTTTTAGTTTTCCGCCTAGAGTAGCCCCGAGTTGTCTCTGGCGTGTCACCTAGAGAGTCCTGTTGTGGAGTTGTAAGTAGTTGGGTTGTCAATGGACTTGTGCTTCATGTAAAACTGATAATCTCAGTATCATTTGCTTTATATATAGAGCTTGCTAAGGCCATCGGAAGAATGGTGTGGCATAGTGTGGCAATTCCAAGACATCACAAAAATTAAGGTTGAAAGGTGTTGTTTGATGGTAACCATGCCAGTCTTTTTTTGTCAAAACCGTAAAGATGACATGTGAGCCCATATATGATTTTTTTTTTGAAAAAAGGCAACAAGGGCTTGCTGTATTAGCAGATTAAGATTAACTATAAAAAATGCAATACTTTAAACAGATTCAGTCAAAATATGTGACTTTTGAGCATTGCCAATAATCCAATAAGCAACATATTAATAGTATCCAACAGCGAATTGATTCTGATTCCCATACCATCAAGCCAAAGTGCGCAGAGGCGGGCACAAAGTTCAAACAATCTCTACTCTACTCCTAGTAAGACCGCACCGGGGAACCGCGACCGCTGCGACCCGTCCGTCTGCCTCTCCCTCGCTTCCTCCTGCGAACGTCTGAACCATCGAAAAGAATTCTGACGCGCACGATTGAGCCCTGGATTCCTAGAATGCGTTGCTGCCGACCTGTCATGCATCATCCTGCCCTCCTGCGACGCCACGATCATCCAACCGGTTTTCGACGTCTGCGATGATCTCCTGGAGCCGCAGAAATCCCCGCCCACAACACCCTCCACCCATCTGCAGAAACCTCTGCACCGACGGCACCTCCGCCAAACCCTCATTCAGGATCCAACGCCGAGCCACCCCGCCGCCACCTCGACCTCGTGCATCACATTCCTCGTTCCCCTCCGCCGGCGCCGCCGCAGCCACGCCGCCGGCTCGGTAGCGTGGATCTCCAACACCGTCACCTCGACCGTGTTCGTCCCTGCCTCACCGCCGCGTGGATCTCCAACGCCGCCTCTGCGCCGATCTGCTCGTGGAGGAGAACGACTCCAGCCAGGCCACCATCGTGCGCCGCATCAAGGCAGTGGCTCGCCGGCCTCGCACCCGGCCCTCATCGCCGCGCACCGAAGGTGCGGCCCCCAGGATTCCCCGTCACTGGGTCTGGAGCCGTGGGCCTCGGAGGTGCTGCCAACGCAGCCCCGTCGCGCTGGCGTGGCCGCCCACCCAAGCCGCGGGACCCGCACGCGCCACCCAAGATCATGCGCTCGTGCAATCGCACACGCAAGAACCTTCTCCCGGAGGGGATGGCGTCGTGGCCACGCCCGGCACGCAAACGATGGCCAAGGCGGCACGCCCGCAGTTCGCCGAGGTTGGCTTCGCTATGGCCGGGAGGCGCCCAGCGCCGTTGGCCCTCCTGCTCCTCCTCCTCGCCGCGGTCTTCGCCCCCATCTCGTCCACCGTCCACCCAACCTCCGACCGCACAGATCTGCGGCTGCAGAGCTCTTCGCCCCCTCCACCGACGGATCCTTCGGCGAGTAAGTGCACTAACCACTCGTGAGCGCCTTCGTTGTCCCGATCTCAGCCACCGGGCTCCGTGGGCGCAATAGCTGTTCCAGCTCGATGCGGATCGACCTGCCCGGTCGAAATTCTCGGGCTTATTTACATTTACCTGGTGTTTATGTATGCCTTGCAGTTTGGAGAGGACTTATGAGGCACTCAGGACGTTCCAGATACTCAGGTTGGAGAAGTATAAGAGTTTGACTGGGAAGGCTTGCAAGTTTGCCACTGAGGAGCTGGTCTCCCCTGCTTCGTCTGCGGTGAAAGATCTGTTCCATGCGGTCCGGATCAATGGTGCCCTTGGATGCAGCGTTGATGCTGGTGTCTTTGATGTGGGTGCTAGCTTTAGAGATCTCGGTGCTGCTACTCTATTGTCATGTTTGATGATGTTTTAAGTTCCATTCATTCGTGGTAGGGAATTCTACTATTATGTGGGAGGCCTGCTTAGCATCAAGGTTGCTCCCTCTACTGCCAAAGTGGGAACATTCCCCCACTTTGGACTTGGGAAATACCGTGCTCACCATCTACCCAGTATGGGGACGGTTCCAGCAAGCCTACTCTAGTGCGGCGCCAAGACTGTAGGAGAATCGAGCTTGATATGTGTAGGGGGATTCGTTGCGGCGTAATCTCCCTGATTTACCACGGCCCCCGACTGGCCCCGGTGGGAAGGTTTCACGACCCTGGGGCAGATGTTAGATCAGATGTTTCCCGAGCCCAGGGAGACAGGATTGGCGCCGTTACTGTTTAGGGTCTTTGCTGTGGGCTGTGTCTCAGGTTGGTTGCGGACTAGACTTGCAGCCCGGATGGATTCCTGGAGTGCCACCTCTGCAGAGTGTAAACTATACGTATAGCCGTGTCCACGGTTACGGACGACCCATTTCTGAGAAGCCCCGGCTAGCATGGGAATCTGCTTTCTTACCTCATCCTTTGATTTGGGTTATGAGAGATTGGTCCAGCTGAGGCTGTTGAGACAAGGTGGGGAGGGAGCTCACCGACTCGACTAGTGAGTGAAAGGTGATTGATGGATGATGTTTTGCGGGAACCTGCTGTGGCAGGACGAGCCCGATGGGAAAATGTGAGGCTGATGGTTGGTTTTGGGGAGTGGATGTGTGTGTGTGAGCAGGAGTTGGTGATGAGATGAAATTTGGGTTATTGCTGCTGCTTGCATAAGAAACCCTTGCTCAAACCTTGATTATCTCTATATCTTTAGAATAGGCCACTTTAAAGCTTGCATCATATTATGGTTGGTGACGTGGACCTGTCTCATTTCCTTGGGGACAGACTTTGGGTTCTCAGGTGAAGACCCCGACCACGAGTTCAACCAGGACGGGTAGTACGATTGAAGGGTGTGCGCTACGCTCAAGGATGCCTGTGGAGGAGTGGACCCTGAAGTTCTAGCTACCGCTGCGCAGATGTTTCTTATTGTCGATTTAGCCCAGAGGGCTTGTACCAGACGCTTGTCTTTATATATGTCATGTAATGAACCCTTTTATCGTTGTATGGATGTGATATTCGACTGAGATGAGTTCTGTACGAGATAGCTGCTATTCCTGGGACTATCTCAAGGGTACAGGGAGTCGGGTTCTCGTCGGTGAGAATCCGGTTCGTCACAGTGCTAGCTTTAGAGATCTCGGTGCTGCTACTCTATTGTCATGTTTGATGATGTTTTGAGTTCCATTCATTCGTGGTAGGGAATTCTACTATTATGTGGGAGGCCTGCTTAGCATCAAGGTTACTCCCTCTACTGCCAAAGTGGGAACATTCCTCTTTTCGTGTACTCTTTTCGTGGAGGTTTGGCAGTGCTACTGAGGGAGGTGTTGCGTACAGTGGGGATAGACGTGGACAACGTCTTCTACGAAGGATGGACCTACGGCCCTGGTGAGGGAGTACACACCCGGTTGCAGATGGTGGTACCCAACATCCCTGGACGACCAAGGTCACTGATGTTACGAGCAGCTACCAGCGAGAGCACTTTCAGTCGGGCAGTGCAGACTATAGCCATGAGGATACTCCGACTTGCCACACTTGTGTACCAGAGTCAGCTCAGCCACACTCGTTTCCGGTACCTACCGCGAGCACTTGAAGATCCAACTGACAGAGACGCAGTCAGCTTGCAGGCTCACGCAGCAGACCGAGAGCGGAACGTGACTCTGCGGACCTCAGTTCAGTGCATGATTGAGCAGGAGTACTTAAACATTGGCCTAGAGGAGAAAGTTGCCAAGCTGAAAGAGAGGGTATGGAAGCAAGACCTCCAGCTGATGGAGAAGGACAATAGGATCGCCTTACTTGAGGAGCAACTCAGAGCTAAAACAAGGGAAGTCAGAATCTTGGACTACGAAGCTCGCAACAACAGGCAGTTGGCAGGACTGATCCGAGCAACTCACCATGCTCGAGATGTCCGTCTGGAAGATCAACTCACAGAAAAAGACAAAGAACTGGCAGCCAAGGAAGAAGAGATAGAAGGCCTGAAGGAAGAAGTATATTGGTTGGACAGTCACAACTCAGAACTTCAGGAAGAGGTGGATAGCTACAAGGAGAAGAGTGGACGAAACTACCAGCTGATGAAGTACCTGAGTCTTCAACAGATTATGGCAAAGGATGAAGCTCGAAGAACCCTTAGTAGTTGGGTAAGATCAGACAGGAAGAGGGTAGCAGAAATGATCACAGTGAACCAAGGACTACCAGAAGAACGCAGAGTTGAACCCAGAACAGAGAACTACAGAGTCTCACCAAGCCGAGTTGAGCCGATACCACCACCTGAGACTCGAACCCTTACTCCCGAGATGACAAGACTGAGACAGGAACTGGCACACCTAGAGCAGCAGTTGGCAGGACCTGAGGTGGACACAGTGAGGTTGGCAGCGCGCCTCACGGACACTCTTCACAACGACAGGCAGTGATCAAGCAGCAGACAGAGACTGAGGCTGTGAGGTTGGCAGCGCGCCTCCCAGGCACTTTCAGCAGTAAGAGACAGATGCAGTAGACAGTATTGACAGATGTCAGCAGTAGTGATGAGACTTGTACCTATCTTTTTGAGCAGATGTTTAGATTTAGTAGATCATGACCACCTTTTGGCTCAGCCACGATGTAGCATTCGCTTAGATGTACTAATCCTCAAGGTTCCAAGAGCTGGCCTCGGGATAGTACCCATGTCTAGGGTGTAATGTTGTAATGAATGATCGATCTTCTTGGCTGTTCTTGCAGTTTTATTGATGTTCATCTTGAGTGTACTTTAGTGTTGAGTCTATTTCATGTGTGCAGCTCCTACTCTAGTTACGCTAACCTAACCTTTACCGACCGCCACTAAATCTGCTCTATGAAAAATACAGCGAGATGTCGATCCGAAGATCCAACCGACTGCTTGCACGTTTTGAGGAAGCTGAGCAAGAAGAGGCAGCAATGGCAGTTAGAGGCAGAGGACGTGGCAGAGGTCGTGGTCGCGGAAGAGCAGCAGTTGCAGTTGGAGGCAGGGGTCGTGGACGCGCAGCAGGCGTGCTCCAGCCCGAGAACAACGCACCAAGAGGAGAACAAGAAGTGGGAATGGAAGAACCAGCAGTGGAACCTCAGCAGAACCAGCAGAACAACCAGCAACCACCGTCACCGCCTAACTTGGCAGAAGTAATGACTACTCAGACACAGCTGATGCAACAGATGGCACAGGCCAACACACAGATGATGCAAGCTATGCAACAGATGCAGGGAAATCAGAACCAGAACCGTCAGGGACACCGTGAGGAAGACCTACAAAGGAAGATTGAGAGGTTTATCAGGCTGAAAGCACCCACCTTCGACTACTCGGACGAACCACTCGACGCACACGACTGGTTGCGTACCATAGAGACGAAGCTGGACCTGACAGACTACACTGAAGAGGAATGTGTGGCCCTTGCGGCGCACCAGCTTGAAGGAGCAGCGAAAGCGTGGTGGGAGAGCTACTGTGACTCTCACGCGAACCCAGCTCAGATCACCTGGCTAGAGTTTTGTGAAGGTTTCAAAGAGTACCATATCCCTGAACAAGTCATGGTGCATAAAGCAATGGAGTTCAGGACAATGACCCAAGGAAGTTTGTCTGTAGCTGAGTACGCTCGACACTTTGCTAAGATGTCAAGGTACGCTCCTGAAGATGTCAACACTGAGAAGAAGAAGCAGTTTTGGTTCCAGCGTGGTTTTCACAGAGGTCTGAGGACAGCACTCGCAGCAAGTTCACACAGGTCACTCAGAGAGTTGATTGACAGGGCTATCGCAGTTGAGAAGGAAAGAGTGTGTCTTGAAGATACTTGGCGAGAGAAGAAAAGGAAGGCTGAACAGTTGCACAACCACAGACTAAGTCAGAGGCCGAGGAGTGGCTAGAGCAACATGCTCAGGAGAAGCTTTCAGCAGAGCAACAGCCAAGGAAGCTCAGGGTTCAACAGAAAAAGCTACCAGGGTAACCGAGGCAGTAACAGCAACAACTTTGGCAGCAGAGGTAACAACTACAGCAGTTTTGGCAACAGAAACAACAACTACTCAAGTCAGGGAAACCCAAACTGGAAGTCGAACAACACGCCCAGAATTGGTGGAGGGACCTCAGTGGTCTGTTTTGCTTGTGGGAAGCCCGGTCACAAGTCTTTTGACTGTCCGGAGAAGAAGAACAAACAAACCCCAGCCAAGGCACCGGCACCTGGAGGACAGGACAGGCAGCCAGCAACAGCGCAGAGAGGACGCCTCAACCACCTGACAGAGGAAGAAGCCGAGGACGCTCCCGACGTTGTGCTCGGTGAGTTTTTAGTAAATGGCATTCCAGCATTGATATTGTTTGACTCTGGAGCAACTGGATCTTATATCTCGACAAAGTTTGTGAGAGAGCAGTCACCCCCAACAATACCTAAGGCTAGACCTATAGTCACTACCTATCCCTTAGGAGAGCTTAGGTGCACCTTAGAGTGCCCAGCAGTTAGACTGATGATAGGTGGGCAGGAGTTCGTAGGAGACCTGACAGTCCTGAAGTCAGACGGAATTGACGTGATACTAGGAATGGACTGGCTTATGGAGCACAAAGGAGTAATCAGTTGCTCACCCAGAACAGTTGAGTTGACACACCCTGGCGGAGTCAAAGTAACAGCAGAGCCACAAAGAAGAAGAACAGGGAAGAGATCCAGAACATGTATTCTGAGACAGTTGGTATACTCCATTGAGAAACAGACGATCGAAGAAGTACCTGTAGTATGTGAGTACCCGGACGTGTTTCCCGAGGAACTACCAGGACTACCACCAGACCGAGACGTAGAGTTCATAATCGAACTGCAACCAGGCACAGGGCCTATTGCTAAGAGGTCGTACCGAATGTCAGTGGAAGAGCTAGAGGAACTCAAGAAGCAGCTGAAAGAGATGCTTGAAAGCGGTGTGATTCGACCAAGTGCATCCCCATGGGGATCGCCAGTGTTGTTTGTGAAGAAGAAAGATGGGTCAATGCGCATGTGCGTAGACTATCGATCCCTGAACGCAGTGACGATCAAGAACAAGTACCCATTACCGCGGATTGATGACTTGCTAGATCAGTTGAAGAAAGCCAAGTACTTCAGTAAGATTGATCTGAGATCGGGATACCACCAGATGAAGATTAGAGAAGGCGACATTCCCAAGACAGCCTTTGTGACTCGGTACGGGCAGTACGAGTTCACCGTTGTGTCCTTTGGATTGACCAACGCACCTGCGTACTTCATGAACATGATGAACAAGGTATTTATGGAGGAACTGGACAAGTTTGTAGTGGTGTTCATTGACGACATACTAGTCTACTCAGAGACAGCCGAAGAACATGAGGAGCATTTAAGGATTGTACTAGAGAAGTTGAGGCAGCATCAACTCTACGGGAAGTTCAGCAAGTGTGAGTTTTGGCTGGAGAAAGTAGCCTTTTTGGGTCACGTATTGACAGCTGAGGGAGTAGCAGTAGACCCAGAAAAGATTGAGGCAGTAGCGGAATGGAAGCAGCCGAAGAGTGTTACGGAAATCCGAAGCTTTCTGGGATTGGCAGGTTACTACAGAAGGTTCATTGAGAACTTCTCTAAGATTGCCAAGCCAATGACTGAACTACTCAAGAACAATGTCCCATTCTAGTGGACGGACAAGTGTGAAAGAAGTTTCCAAGAGCTCAAGCACAAACTCACTACAACGCCAGTCTTAACACTACCAGATATTCGCAAGGATTTCATAGTCTATTGTGATGCTTCAAGACAAGGTTTGGGGTGTGTTCTGATGCAAGAGGGCAAGGTTGTTGCTTACGCATCGAGGCAACTGAGAAAACATGAGGAAAACTACCCCACACACGATTTAGAACTGGCAGCAGTGGTACATGCATTGAAGATCTGGAGGCACTATCTGATCGGTAACAAGTGCGATATCTACACAGATCACAAGAGTTTGAAGTATTTCTTCACCCAATCCGAACTGAACATGAGGCAAAGAAGATAGTTAGAACTGATCAAAGATTACGATTTGGAGATACACTACCATCCTGGCAAAGCTAATGTAGTGGCAGATGCCTTAAGTCGAAAGAGTTATTGTAACAACTTGATGATAGCAGAAAGTCAGCCAGAACTAGCAAAAGAGTTGTACATGCTGAAACTCGAGCTAGTAGAAGAAGGAAAACCCCAGGAAATGAGAGTGAAGTACAACCTAGAGGACCGAATCAAAGAAGCTCAAGGGAAGTGTCCAGAAATCCAAGAAGTAAAAGAGGATATCCAGCGAGGAGTAGCACCTGACTTCCGGATAGATGAAGCAGGGACAATATGGCTGAAAGACCGTATTTGCGTACCGCAGGACAAGGAAATCAGGAGAACAATTATCTCAGAAGCTCACGAGTCCAAGTACTCGATACACCCAGGATGCACCAAGATGTATCAGGATCTGAAGGATAAAATCTGGTGCAAGAAGATGAGAGAGGACATAGCAGAGTATGTAGCCAAGTGCGACTCTTGTCGAAGAATCAAGGCAGAACATCAAAGACCAGCAGGATTGCTGAAACCACTGGAAATTCCAATGTGGAAATGGGAAGATATCAGCATGGACTTCGTGGTCGGCCTACCTCGCACTTAGAAAGGAAATGATGCCATTTGGGTCATAGTTGATCGGCTGACGAAAGTAGCCCACTTTATACCAGTCAAAAGCACACACTCCGTGAGCAAACTAGCAGAACTATATATAGACAACATTCTCAAGCTGCATGGGGCACCAAGAAGTATTGTGTCAGACAGAGGACCACAATTCACAGCTCAATTCTGGCAAAGCCTACATCAAGCCATCGGGACGACCTTGGAGTATAGCACAGCTTACCACCCTCAGACAGATGGGCAGACCGAAAGAGTGAACCAAGTTCTTGAAGACTTGTTGAGGGCATGTGTCCTAGCCTACAACACTGACTGGGAGAAGAGTCTGTCGTATGCAGAATTTTCCTACAACAACAGTTACCAGGCCAGCCTGCAGATGTCACCCTTTGAGGCACTATATGGCAGAAAATGCAGAACACCTCTAATGTGGTCAGAGGTGGGAGAACGAACATTCTTTGGACCTGACATGATTGTAGAGGCAGAAGAAAACGTGGCCAAGATCCGAGAGCACCTGAAGGCAGCTCAGAGCCGACAAAAGAGCTATGCAGATAAAAGGAGACGAGATCTAGAGTTCGAAGTAGGAGACTTCGTCTACTTAAAAGTGTCACCCCTCAGAGGGCATAAGAGATTCCAAGTGAAAGAAAAGCTAGCACCCCGTTTTGTGGGACCGTACCTGATACTGGAGAGAGTAGGAAAGCTAGCCTACGAGCTAGACCTACCAGAGGAACTAGCGGGAGTACACCCAGTGTTCCATGTATCTCAGCTGAGAAAGTGTCTGAGAGTACTAGAACATGAGATCAAAACAGAAGCACTAGACTTACAAGAAACCTTGGAGTATCTGGAGTACCCAGAGAGGATACTAGACAGAGCAGTCAAAGAGACCAGAAGCACAGCTATCCCGTTTTGCAAAGTGCAGTGGAGCAATCACTCAGAAAGAGAAGCTACTTGGGAGAAGGAGTCAGTACTGAAAGAGAAATACCCCCACTTGTTTAAACCATAGGTAATCACAAATCTCGAGGATGAGATTCTTGTGAGGGGGGGAGACTGTAACAACCCTAAAAATACCTATAGGTTTTGTTGAGTGCAAAAATTCGAATTTAAAAATTTTTGGTGTTATTGTGTGCATGCAAACAAACATATAAGAGTGTCTTCTATTTGCTCCCTAAATTCCTAGGCAATTTAAATTTGAAATTTAAAATCAATTTGAAGTGCTAAGGATGAAATAGTGTGATTTGGATTTATTTGGATGTATTTGGATTTTTGGTTGGTTTGAATTCAAATTTTAGATTTGAATTCAAACTCTAATTGGCCAAACTAATTTCCAATCTCTTTTAACTGTTCGTGGGCCAATTTCCCGAAACCAAGTCTGAGAAACCACCCCGAACTTTCTTTCCCGAACCAGCCGACCGAGCAGCCCGTTCGGCCTTTCGGCCCAGCAGCGGCCCAACCTTCTTTCCCTCACCGCGTCCCCGTCGCGTCGCTCTTCTCTCTAACTGACAGGCGGGCCCCGCCTGTCAGCTTTCCCCCTCCTCGCGTCATCTTCCTCCCCGCGCCGCTTCTCTCTCCCGCGGCCGCGCACCCGTGAACTCCAACCGCTCCGCCGGTCCCATCGCCCCTGTGCGGCCCGTCTCGATTGCGCCGCGTGTCCGCGGGCGCTCGAGCACCCCCATCCAGCCGTAGAGCCCCTGAAACCCTAGCGCCAATCGCCTATAAAAGCCGCCGCCGGCCGCATCTCCCTGTTCAAGCCGCGCCGCCCCATTGGGTTATCCAGTCTCCAATTCGAGAGGGGGGGAGGGAAGGGGAGGACCAGAGGAGGAGTGGTGGAGGAGAGGAGGAAGAGGAGAGAAGCCGAAGCTTCTTCCCCGCGTCGCCGCCGCCAGAGCCGACGCCGCCGCCCACGGAGTCGCCGACGAGGAGCCGGACTAGGGACGGGAGGAGGAGCACGAGGACTGCCAGACCGCGTCGAGCCTTCCCCGAGCTGCAGCGTACCTCGACGTGCCCCTAGGTGAGCCAACCGCGGAGCCCCCTTTCTCCCCTGTCTCCGGCCAAGTCCCGCCGCCGCCGCCGTTGCTAGCCCCTATGAGCCAGCCTTCGTGCTGTGCAGCTTCTTGTGCAAGATCCCGACGCGCCGCTCTCCGCACCGCAACCCGCCGACGCCCTTGGCCTCTGTATCCTGGCCGCCATGCTGACGCCGCGCACCGAGCGAGCTCGGACCGCGCGAGCGCCATGGCCGCGGCGCGGTCAAGCCCGTAGCTTGAACTGCGCGCGCGCGAGCCGAACTCACCCACACACCGCACGCACAGTTGAGCACATCTCGTTGAGAGGTTTTGGAGCGCCAAGCCAAGCCGTTTCTACCCGCGCGTCGCCGGCCGCCGTGGCACCATGGCCGCGTCGCCGCCGTTCGCGTCGATAAGCCCGATCCAAAGCCAATCCTAGCCCTTTTTCTCCCTGTTCGTGTTCGCCGAGCCCTAGCGAAGCTATCCCGGCCGATCTTGAGACCAGCCGAGCCATATCCGGTGAGAACCGCCGCCGACCGACGCCGCCGGCGTGCTTCAGTGCACGCCGCGCGCGCGCTGCGTCGCGCCGTGGCGAAGCCACACCGAAGACCACACCAAGTCGCCACACAGCCATGCGCAGAAAATCCCGACCGACCACAAAACGATCCCGTGCACCCGGCTCACGTGAACCACACTCGCGGTTCACGGTGGACTTGGTCCACCAGAGCGACACCAGCAGCCACCCCTTCGTGGGCCTAATGTTCGCGTTTAAGTCTGTTTAACCACCCTAAACTCTTCCGGCCCAGTCACTTTCGGCCCAATTCCAGCCCAGCCATCGTTTATTCTATTTCCTTTTTCTTTTAACTGCGCTGACATATGGGACCCACCTGTCATACTCTGCGAGTCACTGACACATGGGGCCCACTGACCAGAGTTGACCCGCTGACCGTTGACCGTTGACCCCGTTGACCGGTCAACGCTGACGTCAGCAGGGCCCACTGCTGACGTCGTCCTAGGCGGACCCCACTGCTGACGTCATGCTGACGTCAGCAGGCTAATTATTGTCTGTTTTTCTTTTTCGGAAATTATTTAATATTTTCAGAAAATGATTTAAACTTGTAAAATTAATAATAAATCAACCGTAGCTCAGAAAAATATGAAACCAGTTTGTATATTTTTCTAAAATCATGATCTACGCGTTAGTATAGAGTTTGGTGTTATTTGAGTCTTCTTTCGTCGCTGTTTTAGTGTTTCTTTGCTAGTAGTCGCGTCTTATTTTATTTTCACGCAACCCTAGGAGCTCCGGAGAGTCAGGAGGAGCCGGACCACTACAACAACTGCTTTGACGAAGACGAAGACCTTTGCCCAGGTTCACGCCCGACCATTCTCTGAAATACCTATTAGACATGCAACTAGTATGCTAGCGCTTAACTCGCATGATAAACCTGCACTGCCTTTGTTATTATCCTGTTACCTTGCTACCTACTACTCACTTTATGAATATGCTATGCTATGCATGTGTTGGGATGGTTGTGATTGATCCTCTTGGCGTGAGTTGTGGGTGGTTTGGGAGGAGTAGTGCAGCTAGGCGGTGTAAGCGAGTAATAACAACTCGATCGTTGATAGAGGTGTTGAGGGGCTGCACTCGGGCAGTCCCTATGGGGTACCTGTTGCGGGTACATGGTTACTTGAGGGATTGGTACTCGGGGAGTACTTGAGGAGTTTGGGTGGCAATACCTGTTATGGGTGCCGATTGCGGACCGTTGCGGTGGATCGCTTGTGATGCAGATACTCGCTTTACCGATAATTAAGGACCGAGTCGTGCCCCCACTTTGGACTTGGGAAATACCGTGCTCACCATCTACCCAGTATGGGGACGGTTCCAGCAAGCCTACTCTAGTGCGGCGCCAAGACTGTAGGAGAATCGAGCTTGATATGTGTAGGGGGATTCGTTGCGGCGTAATCTCCCTGATTTACCACGGCCCCCGACTGGCCCCGGTGGGAAGGTTTCACGACCCTGGGGCAGATGTTAGATCAGATGTTTCCCGAGCCCAGGGAGACAGGATTGGCGCCGTTACTGTTTAGGGTCTTTGCTGTGGGCTGTGTCTCAGGTTGGTTGCGGACTAGACTTGCAGCCCGGATGGATTCCTGGAGTGCCACCTCTGCAGAGTGTAAACTATACGTATAGCCGTGTCCACGGTTACGGACGACCCATTTCTGAGAAGCCCCGGCTAGCATGGGAATCTGCTTTCTTACCTCATCCTTTGATTTGGGTTATGAGAGATTGGTCCAGCTGAGGCTGTTGAGACAAGGTGGGGAGGGAGCTCACCGACTCGACTAGTGAGTGAAAGGTGATTGATGGATGATGTTTTGCGGGAACCTGCTGTGGCAGGACGAGCCCGATGGGAAAATGTGAGGCTGATGGTTGGTTTTGGGGAGTGGATGTGTGTGTGTGAGCAGGAGTTGGTGATGAGATGAAATTTGGGTTATTGCTGCTGCTTGCATAAGAAACCCTTGCTCAAACCTTGATTATCTCTATATCTTTAGAATAGGCCACTTTAAAGCTTGCATCATATTATGGTTGGTGACGTGGACCTGTCTCATTTCCTTGGGGACAGACTTTGGGTTCTCAGGTGAAGACCCCGACCACGAGTTCAACCAGGACGGGTAGTACGATTGAAGGGTGTGCGCTACGCTCAAGGATGCCTGTGGAGGAGTGGACCCTGAAGTTCTAGCTACCGCTGCGCAGATGTTTCTTATTGTCGATTTAGCCCAGAGGGCTTGTACCAGACGCTTGTCTTTATATATGTCATGTAATGAACCCTTTTATCGTTGTATGGATGTGATATTCGACTGAGATGAGTTCTGTACGAGATAGCTGCTATTCCTGGGACTATCTCAAGGGTACAGGGAGTCGGGTTCTCGTCGGTGAGAATCCGGTTCGTCACAGTGCTAGCTTTAGAGATCTCGGTGCTGCTACTCTATTGTCATGTTTGATGATGTTTTGAGTTCCATTCATTCGTGGTAGGGAATTCTACTATTATGTGGGAGGCCTGCTTAGCATCAAGGTTACTCCCTCTACTGCCAAAGTGGGAACATTCCTCTTTTCGTGTACTCTTTTCGTGGAGGTTTGGCAGTGCTACTGAGGGAGGTGTTGCGTACAGTGGGGATAGACGTGGACAACGTCTTCTACGAAGGATGGACCTACGGCCCTGGTGAGGGAGTACACACCCGGTTGCAGATGGTGGTACCCAACATCCCTGGACGACCAAGGTCACTGATGTTACGAGCAGCTACCAGCGAGAGCACTTTCAGTCGGGCAGTGCAGACTATAGCCATGAGGATACTCCGACTTGCCACACTTGTGTACCAGAGTCAGCTCAGCCACACTCGTTTCCGGTACCTACCGCGAGCACTTGAAGATCCAACTGACAGAGACGCAGTCAGCTTGCAGGCTCACGCAGCAGACCGAGAGCGGAACGTGACTCTGCGGACCTCAGTTCAGTGCATGATTGAGCAGGAGTACTTAAACATTGGCCTAGAGGAGAAAGTTGCCAAGCTGAAAGAGAGGGTATGGAAGCAAGACCTCCAGCTGATGGAGAAGGACAATAGGATCGCCTTACTTGAGGAGCAACTCAGAGCTAAAACAAGGGAAGTCAGAATCTTGGACTACGAAGCTCGCAACAACAGGCAGTTGGCAGGACTGATCCGAGCAACTCACCATGCTCGAGATGTCCGTCTGGAAGATCAACTCACAGAAAAAGACAAAGAACTGGCAGCCAAGGAAGAAGAGATAGAAGGCCTGAAGGAAGAAGTATATTGGTTGGACAGTCACAACTCAGAACTTCAGGAAGAGGTGGATAGCTACAAGGAGAAGAGTGGACGAAACTACCAGCTGATGAAGTACCTGAGTCTTCAACAGATTATGGCAAAGGATGAAGCTCGAAGAACCCTTAGTAGTTGGGTAAGATCAGACAGGAAGAGGGTAGCAGAAATGATCACAGTGAACCAAGGACTACCAGAAGAACGCAGAGTTGAACCCAGAACAGAGAACTACAGAGTCTCACCAAGCCGAGTTGAGCCGATACCACCACCTGAGACTCGAACCCTTACTCCCGAGATGACAAGACTGAGACAGGAACTGGCACACCTAGAGCAGCAGTTGGCAGGACCTGAGGTGGACACAGTGAGGTTGGCAGCGCGCCTCACGGACACTCTTCACAACGACAGGCAGTGATCAAGCAGCAGACAGAGACTGAGGCTGTGAGGTTGGCAGCGCGCCTCCCAGGCACTTTCAGCAGTAAGAGACAGATGCAGTAGACAGTATTGACAGATGTCAGCAGTAGTGATGAGACTTGTACCTATCTTTTTGAGCAGATGTTTAGATTTAGTAGATCATGACCACCTTTTGGCTCAGCCACGATGTAGCATTCGCTTAGATGTACTAATCCTCAAGGTTCCAAGAGCTGGCCTCGGGATAGTACCCATGTCTAGGGTGTAATGTTGTAATGAATGATCGATCTTCTTGGCTGTTCTTGCAGTTTTATTGATGTTCATCTTGAGTGTACTTTAGTGTTGAGTCTATTTCATGTGTGCAGCTCCTACTCTAGTTACGCTAACCTAACCTTTACCGACCGCCACTAAATCTGCTCTATGAAAAATACAGCGAGATGTCGATCCGAAGATCCAACCGACTGCTTGCACGTTTTGAGGAAGCTGAGCAAGAAGAGGCAGCAATGGCAGTTAGAGGCAGAGGACGTGGCAGAGGTCGTGGTCGCGGAAGAGCAGCAGTTGCAGTTGGAGGCAGGGGTCGTGGACGCGCAGCAGGCGTGCTCCAGCCCGAGAACAACGCACCAAGAGGAGAACAAGAAGTGGGAATGGAAGAACCAGCAGTGGAACCTCAGCAGAACCAGCAGAACAACCAGCAACCACCGTCACCGCCTAACTTGGCAGAAGTAATGACTACTCAGACACAGCTGATGCAACAGATGGCACAGGCCAACACACAGATGATGCAAGCTATGCAACAGATGCAGGGAAATCAGAACCAGAACCGTCAGGGACACCGTGAGGAAGACCTACAAAGGAAGATTGAGAGGTTTATCAGGCTGAAAGCACCCACCTTCGACTACTCGGACGAACCACTCGACGCACACAACTGGTTGCGTACCATAGAGACGAAGCTGGACCTGACAGACTACACTGAAGAGGAATGTGTGGCCCTTGCGGCGCACCAGCTTGAAGGAGCAGCGAAAGCGTGGTGGGAGAGCTACTGTGACTCTCACGCGAACCCAGCTCAGATCACCTGGCTAGAGTTTTGTGAAGGTTTCAAAGAGTACCATATCCCTGAACAAGTCATGGTGCATAAAGCAATGGAGTTCAGGACAATGACCCAAGGAAGTTTGTCTGTAGCTGAGTACGCTCGACACTTTGCTAAGATGTCAAGGTACGCTCCTGAAGATGTCAACACTGAGAAGAAGAAGCAGTTTTGGTTCCAGCGTGGTTTTCACAGAGGTCTGAGGACAGCACTCGCAGCAAGTTCACACAGGTCACTCAGAGAGTTGATTGACAGGGCTATCGCAGTTGAGAAGGAAAGAGTGTGTCTTGAAGATACTTGGCGAGAGAAGAAAAGGAAGGCTGAACAGTTGCACAACCACAGACTAAGTCAGAGGCCGAGGAGTGGCTAGAGCAACATGCTCAGGAGAAGCTTTCAGCAGAGCAACAGCCAAGGAAGCTCAGGGTTCAACAGAAAAAGCTACCAGGGTAACCGAGGCAGTAACAGCAACAACTTTGGCAGCAGAGGTAACAACTACAGCAGTTTTGGCAACAGAAACAACAACTACTCAAGTCAGGGAAACCCAAACTGGAAGTCGAACAACACGCCCAGAATTGGTGGAGGGACCTCAGTGGTCTGTTTTGCTTGTGGGAAGCCCGGTCACAAGTCTTTTGACTGTCCGGAGAAGAAGAACAAACAAACCCCAGCCAAGGCACCGGCACCTGGAGGACAGGACAGGCAGCCAGCAACAACGCAGAGAGGACGCCTCAACCACCTGACAGAGGAAGAAGCCGAGGACGCTCCCGATGTTGTGCTCGGTGAGTTTTTAGTAAATGGCATTCCAGCATTGATATTGTTTGACTCTGGAGCAACTGGATCTTATATCTCAACAAAGTTTGTGAGAGAGCAGTCACCCCCAACAATACCTAAGGCTAGACCTATAGTCACTACCTCTCCCTTAGGAGAGCTTAGGTGCACCTTAGAGTGCCCAGCAGTTAGACTGATGATAGGTGGGCAGGAGTTCGTAGGAGACCTGACAGTCCTGAAGTCAGACGGAATTGACGTGATACTAGGAATGGACTGGCTTATGGAGCACAAAGGAGTAATCAGTTGCTCACCCAGAACAGTTGAGTTGACACACCCTGGCGGAGTCAAAGTAACAGCAGAGCCACAAAGAAGAAGAACAGGGAAGAGATCCAGAACATGTATTCTGAGACAGTTGGTATACTCCATTGAGAAACAGACGATCGAAGAAGTACCTGTAGTATGTGAGTACCCGGACGTGTTTCCCGAGGAACTACCAGGACTACCACCAGACCGAGACGTAGAGTTCATAATCGAACTGCAACCAGGCACAGGGCCTATTGCTAAGAGGTCGTACCGAATGTCAGTGGAAGAGCTAGAGGAACTCAAGAAGCAGCTGAAAGAGATGCTTGAAAGCGGTGTGATTCGACCAAGTGCATCCCCATGGGGATCGCCAGTGTTGTTTGTGAAGAAGAAAGATGGGTCAATGCGCATGTGCGTAGACTATCGATCCCTGAACGCAGTGACGATCAAGAACAAGTACCCATTACCGTGGATTGATGACTTGCTAGATCAGTTGAAGAAAGCCAAGTACTTCAGTAAGATTGATCTGAGATCGGGATACCACCAGATGAAGATTAGAGAAGGCGACATTCCCAAGACAGCCTTTGTGACTCGGTACGGGCAGTACGAGTTCACCGTTGTGTCCTTTGGATTGACCAACGCACCTGCGTACTTCATGAACATGATGAACAAGGTATTTATGGAGGAACTGGACAAGTTTGTAGTGGTGTTCATTGACGACATACTAGTCTACTCAGAGACAGCCGAAGAACATGAGGAGCATTTAAGGATTGTACTAGAGAAGTTGAGGCAGCATCAACTCTACGGGAAGTTCAGCAAGTGTGAGTTTTGGCTGGAGAAAGTAGCCTTTTTGGGTCACGTATTGACAGCTGAGGGAGTAGCAGTAGACCCAGAAAAGATTGAGGCAGTAGCGGAATGGAAGCAGCCGAAGAGTGTTACGGAAATCCGAAGCTTTCTGGGATTGGCAGGTTACTACAGAAGGTTCATTGAGAACTTCTCTAAGATTGCCAAGCCAATGACTGAACTACTCAAGAACAATGTCCCATTCTAGTGGACGGACAAGTGTGAAAGAAGTTTCCAAGAGCTCAAGCACAAACTCACTACAACGCCAGTCTTAACACTACCAGATATTCGCAAGGATTTCATAGTCTATTGTGATGCTTCAAGACAAGGTTTGGGGTGTGTTCTGATGCAAGAGGGCAAGGTTGTTGCTTACGCATCGAGGCAACTGAGAAAACATGAGGAAAACTACCCCACACACGATTTAGAACTGGCAGCAGTGGTACATGCATTGAAGATCTGGAGGCACTATCTGATCGGTAACAAGTGCGATATCTACACAGATCACAAGAGTTTGAAGTATTTCTTCACCCAATCCGAACTGAACATGAGGCAAAGAAGATAGTTAGAACTGATCAAAGATTACGATTTGGAGATACACTACCATCCTGGCAAAGCTAATGTAGTGGCAGATGCCTTAAGTCGAAAGAGTTATTGTAACAACTTGATGATAGCAGAAAGTCAGCCAGAACTAGCAAAAGAGTTGTACATGCTGAAACTCGAGCTAGTAGAAGAAGGAAAACCCCAGGAAATGAGAGTGAAGTACAACCTAGAGGACCGAATCAAAGAAGCTCAAGGGAAGTGTCCAGAAATCCAAGAAGTAAAAGAGGATATCCAGCGAGGAGTAGCACCTGACTTCCGGATAGATGAAGCAGGGACAATATGGCTGAAAGACCGTATTTGCGTACCGCAGGACAAGGAAATCAGGAGAACAATTATCTCAGAAGCTCACGAGTCCAAGTACTCGATACACCCAGGATGCACCAAGATGTATCAGGATCTGAAGGATAAGTTCTGGTGCAAGAAGATGAGAGAGGACATAGCAGAGTATGTAGCCAAGTGCGACTCTTGTCGAAGAATCAAGGCAGAACATCAAAGACCAGCAGGATTGCTGAAACCACTGGAAATTCCAATGTGGAAATGGGAAGATATCAGCATGGACTTCGTGGTCGGCCTACCTCGCACTTAGAAAGGAAATGATGCCATTTGGGTCATAGTTGATCGGCTGACGAAAGTAGCCCACTTTATACCAGTCAAAAGCACACACTCCGTGAGCAAACTAGCAGAACTATATATAGACAACATTCTCAAGCTGCATGGGGCACCAAGAAGTATTGTGTCAGACAGAGGACCACAATTCACAGCTCAATTCTGGCAAAGCCTACATCAAGCCATCGGGACGACCTTGGAGTATAGCACAGCTTACCACCCTCAGACAGATGGGCAGACCGAAAGAGTGAACCAAGTTCTTGAAGACTTGTTGAGGGCATGTGTCCTAGCCTACAACACTGACTGGGAGAAGAGTCTGTCGTATGCAGAATTTTCCTACAACAACAGTTACCAGGCCAGCCTGCAGATGTCACCCTTTGAGGCACTATATGGCAGAAAATGCAGAACACCTCTAATGTGGTCAGAGGTGGGAGAACGAACATTCTTTGGACCTGACATGATTGTAGAGGCAGAAGAAAACGTGGCCAAGATCCGAGAGCACCTGAAGGCAGCTCAGAGCCGACAAAAGAGCTATGCAGATAAAAGGAGACGAGATCTAGAGTTCGAAGTAGGAGACTTCGTCTACTTAAAAGTGTCACCCCTCAGAGGGCATAAGAGATTCCAAGTGAAAGAAAAGCTAGCACCCCGTTTTGTGGGACCGTACCTGATACTGGAGAGAGTAGGAAAGCTAGCCTACGAGCTAGACCTACCAGAGGAACTAGCGGGAGTACACCCAGTGTTCCATGTATCTCAGCTGAGAAAGTGTCTGAGAGTACTAGAACATGAGATCAAAACAGAAGCACTAGACTTACAAGAAACCTTGGAGTATCTGGAGTACCCAGAGAGGATACTAGACAGAGCAGTCAAAGAGACCAGAAGCACAGCTATCCCGTTTTGCAAAGTGCAGTGGAGCAATCACTCAGAAAGAGAAGCTACTTGGGAGAAGGAGTCAGTACTGAAAGAGAAATACCCCCACTTGTTTAAACCATAGGTAATCACAAATCTCGAGGATGAGATTCTTGTGAGGGGGGGAGACTGTAACAACCCTAAAAATACCTATAGGTTTTGTTGAGTGCAAAAATTCGAATTTAAAAATTTTTGGTGTTATTGTGTGCATGCAAACAAACATATAAGAGTGTCTTCTATTTGCTCCCTAAATTCCTAGGCAATTTAAATTTGAAATTTAAAATCAATTTGAAGTGCTAAGGATGAAATAGTGTGATTTGGATTTATTTGGATGTATTTGGATTTTTGGTTGGTTTGAATTCAAATTTTAGATTTGAATTCAAACTCTAATTGGCCAAACTAATTTCCAATCTCTTTTAACTGTTCGTGGGCCAATTTCCCGAAACCAAGTCTGAGAAACCACCCCGAACTTTCTTTCCCGAACCAGCCGACCGAGCAGCCCGTTCGGCCTTTCGGCCCAGCAGCGGCCCAACCTTCTTTCCCTCACCGCGTCCCCGTCGCGTCGCTCTTCTCTCTAACTGACAGGCGGGCCCCGCCTGTCAGCTTTCCCCCTCCTCGCGTCATCTTCCTCCCCGCGCCGCTTCTCTCTCCCGCGGCCGCGCACCCGTGAACTCCAACCGCTCCGCCGGTCCCATCGCCCCTGTGCGGCCCGTCTCGATTGCGCCGCGTGTCCGCGGGCGCTCGAGCACCCCCATCCAGCCGTAGAGCCCCTGAAACCCTAGCGCCAATCGCCTATAAAAGCCGCCGCCGGCCGCATCTCCCTGTTCAAGCCGCGCCGCCCCATTGGGTTATCCAGTCTCCAATTCGAGAGGGGGGGAGGGAAGGGGAGGACCAGAGGAGGAGTGGTGGAGGAGAGGAGGAAGAGGAGAGAAGCCGAAGCTTCTTCCCCGCGTCGCCGCCGCCAGAGCCGACTTCGCCGCCCACGGAGTCGCCGACGAGGAGCCGGACCAGGGACGGGAGGAGGAGCACGAGGACCGCCAGACCGCGTCGAGCCTTCCCCGAGCTGCAGCGTACCTCGACGTGCCCCTAGGTGAGCCAACCGCGGAGCCCCCTTTCTCCCCTGTCTCCGGCCAAGTCCCGCCGCCGCCGCCGTTGCTAGCCCCTGTGAGCCAGCCTTCGTGCTGTGCAGCTTCTTGTGCAAGATCCCGACGCGCCGCTCTCCGCACCGCAACCCGCCGACGCCCTTGGCCTCTGTATCCTGGCCGCCATGCTGTCGCCGCGCACCGAGCGAGCTCGGACCGCGCGAGCGCCATGGCCGCGGCGCGGTCAAGCCCGTAGCTTGAACTGCGCGCGCGCGAGCCGAACTCACCCACACACCGCACGCACAGTTGAGCACATCTCGTTGAGAGGTTTTGGAGCGCCAAGCCAAGCCGTTTCTACCCGCGCGTCGCCGGCCGCCGTGGCACCATGGCCGCGTCGCCGCCGTTCGCGTCGATAAGCCCGATCCAAAGCCAATCCTAGCCCTTTTTCTCCTCGTTCGTGTTCGCCGAGCCCTAGCGAAGCTATCCCGGCCGATCTTGAGCCCAGCCGAGCCATATCCGGTGAGAACCGCCGCCGACCGACGCCGCCGGCGTTCTCCAGTGCACGCCGCGCGCGCGCTGCGTCGCGCCGTGGCGAAGCCACACCGAAGACCACACCAAGTCGCCACACAGCCATGCGCAGAAAATCCCGACCGTCCACAAAACGATCCCGTGCACCCGGCTCACATGAACCACACTCGCGGTTCACGGTGGACTTGGTCCACCAGAGCGACACCAGCAGCCACCCCTTTGTGGGCCTAATGTTCGCGTTTAAGTCTGTTTAACCACCCTAAACTCTTCCGGCCCAGTCACTTTCGGCCCAATTCCAGCCCAGCCATCGTTTATTCTTTTTCCTTTTTCTTTTAACTGCGCTGACGTATGGGACCCACCTGTCATACTCTACGAGTCACTGACGCATGGGGCCCACTGACCAGAGTTGACCCGCTGACCGTTGACCGTTGACCCCGTTGACCGTTGACCGGTCAACGCTAACGTCAGCAGGGCCCACTGCTGACATCATCCTAGGCGGACCCCACTGCTGACGTCAGCATGACGTCATGCTGACGTCAGCAGGCTAATTATTGTCTGTTTTTCTTTTTCGGAAATTATTTAATATTTTCAGAAAATGATTTAAACTTGTAAAATTAATAATAAATCAACCGTAGCTCAGAAAAATATGAAACCAGTTTCTATATTTTTCTAAAATCATGATCTACGCGTTAGTATAGAGTTTGGTGTTATTTGAGTCTTCTTTCGTCGCTGTTTTAGTGTTTCTTTGCTAGTAGTCGCGTCTTATTTTATTTTCACGCAACCCTAGGAGCTCCGGAGAGTCAGGAGGAGCCGGACCACTACAACAACTGCTTTGACGAAGACAAAGACCTTTGCCCAGGTTCACGCCCGACCATTCTCTGAAATACCTATTAGACATGCAACTAGTATGCTAGCGCTTTACTTTACTCGCATGATAAACCTGCACTGCCTTTGTTATTATCCTGTTACCTTGCTATCTACTACTCACTTTATGAATATGCTATGCTATGCATGTGTTGGGATGGTTGTGATTGATCCTCTTTGTGTGAGTTGTGGGTGGTTTGGGAGGAGTAGTGCAGCTAGGCAGTGTAAGCGAGTAATAAAAATTCAATCGTTGATCGAGGTGCTGAGGGGCTGCACTCGGGCAGTCCCTATGGGGTACCTGTTGCGGGTACATGGTTACTTGAGGGATTGGTACTCGGGGAGTACTTGAGGAGTTTGGGCGGCAATACCTGTTATGGGTGCCGATTGCGGACCGTTGCGGCGGATCGCTTGTGATGCAAATACTCGCTTTACCGATAATTAAGGACCGAGTCGTGCCCCCACTTTGGACTTGGGAAATACCGTGCTCACCATCTACCCAGTATGGGGAGGGTTCCAGCAAGCCTACTCTAGTGCGGCGCCGAGACTGTAGGAGAATCGAGCTTGATATGTGTAGGGGGGATTCGTTGCGGCGTAATCTCCCTGATTTACCACGGCCCCCGACTGGCCCCGGTGGGAAGGTTTCACGACCCTGGGGCAGATGTTAGATCAGATGTTTCCCGAGCCCAGGGAGACAGGATTGGCGCCGTTACTATTTAGGGTCTTTGCTGTGGGCTGTGTCTCAGGTTGGTTGCGGACTAGCCTTGCAGCCCGGATGGATTCCTGGAGTGCCACCTCTGCAGAGTGTAAACTATACGTATAGGCGTGTCCACGGTTACGGACGACCCATTTCTGAGAAGCCCCGGCTAGCATGGGAATCTGCTTTCTTACCTCATCCTTTGATTCGGGTTATGAGAGATTGGTCCAGCTGAGGCTGTTGAGACAAGGTGGGGAGGGAGCTCACCGAGTTGACTAGTGAGTGAAAGGTGATTGATGGATGATGTTTTGCGGGAACCTGCTGTGGCAGGACGAGCCCGATGGGAAAATGTGAGGCTGATGGTTGGTTTTGGGGAGTGGATGTGTGTGTGTGAGCAGGAGTTGGTGATGAGATGAAATTTGGGTTATTGCTGCTGCTTGCATAAGAAACCCTGGCTCAAACCTTGATTATCTCTATATCTTTAGAATAGGCCACTTTAAAGCTTGCATCATATTATGGTTGGTGACGTGGACCTGTCCCATTTCCTTGGGGACAGACTTTGGGTTCTCAGGTGAAGACCCCGACCACGAGTTCAACCAGGACGGGTGGTACGATTGAAGGGTGTGCGCTACGCTCAAGGATGCCTGTGGAGGAGTGGACCCTGAAGTTCTAGCTACCGCTGCGCAGATGTTTCTTATTGTCGATTTAGCCCAGAGGGCTTGTACCAGACGCTTGTCTTTATATATGTCATGTAATGAACCCTTTTATCGTTGTATGGATGTGATATTCGACTGAGATGAGTTCTGTACGAGATAGCTGCTATTCCTGGGACTATCTCAAGGGTACAGGGAGTCGGGTTCTCGTCGGTGAGAATCCGGTTCGTCACAGTGCTAGCTTTAGAGATCTCGGTGCTGCTACTCTATTGTCATGTTTGATGATGTTTTGAGTTCCATTCATTCGTGGTAGGGAATTCTACTATTATGTGGGAGGCCTGCTTAGCATCAAGGTTACTCCCTCTACTGCATTTTGTGTTGATTCCCGTTTGTTGGTCATGAGTACTTTTAGGTACTTGTTTGGATTTTATGTGGTAGCTGATCAATTTTTGTTGCATTTTCCTTTCTTTTTGCAGAAAGAACATTTCACGCCATAAAGGTGACCACAATTCAATACCGTAATGCATTTTTCTTTATTTAGTTCAGCATTGTCTCATATTTTCATATTTTTCTTGTAGGCGCTTAGCCAAAGCGACGGGAGATGGCGTTATGACACTAATAATGCTGAATCTAGCACATTTGCTGCTGGTAATTGTTCTTGTTGCCCTGCTGTATTGGAATAATAATACAGATTACTACTTGTGAATAGACAATACAACAACAAAAACAAAGTCCCAAGCAGGTTGGGCCAGGGTAGGGATGAAACTCAACATGAGGCGTCAATAAAAAGGAAAAACTTGTATAAAATATGAAAAGGCACTGATATTTTGCTTTCATTCTGCACGTCTTGTCAGTCCATCTCCTCCTATAGCTTTTTATCAGTTCTAGGACAATTTTTCTGCAAAATAATGCATAGCTGTTGGTTTTCACAATAATGTACTGTCACAGGTATTGCGCTTGAAGCTTTGGCGGGTGTTGTTTCGCTAGCGGATGCTGAGGTTGATCCATCCATGGTGTGTATTCACGCTTTGCTTGGTTAATAATTTGGACCGTGTACAACATGCTGTTGATTACCCAGTTTATCTTTCTTAGATAAACACGCAACCCCATGTATTTCAATATATTATATATGATGAATTTGACATCATTTATGGCACTGCCAAAATAATAACATCCCTGCTTTCTTGTGTACAATGTGATTTTGCACTTTTGTTGATCCCAGGATATTTAGGTGTCTGTTTTTCATTTTGTTTCCTAGAATTTGTCAGCGAATAGTTCTCACATATTCCACTCTTAGGATTTATATTTATTTCATTTGTTACCGACGCTGTGCATATGTGTATTAAACATTTTGCTGATTGGTGATCTTAATTTAAATTCTATCAGATAGGAGTGGTCAAAAATGACATCATGAAGCTGTTTGACACTATCAAGAGTTACCGTATGTTATCTAAACACACAATTATAGCTAAAAGTGGGAACATTCCTCTTTTCGTGTACTCTGAGCTTGTCAGAATACCACATGAGTCTAGGGCACTAACACTGAAGATTTATGTTACCATTCATAACTCATAAGTAGCATAGGAACCTTTTCATTCTTTTTTTACTGTTTCTTGGTGTACTTAGTTTATCATGGTATTTATGCTTAGATGATGGGACCTTCTACTTTGACGGAAGCATGTTGATGGTATGGAGTACAAGGGCCCTATCATGACTTATGCTTCAGTAGTACTAGTACGGGGTGTTACCTCTTTTGCAACTGTTGCTTCTGGGAAATTGAATGTGAGTACCTTAAACCTTGCGCACTTGTTCACTAAATTTGTGTGTAAGCAACTTTCTTATGTCATTACACTGAAATCTACAGATCCCTGGTGAGAAAATACTTGCCTGGCAAAGTTCTTCCTTGGTATAGGGTTCCCTGGTAGCGCAAAGGATTGCTTTAATCAGATTGAGTCATTGTCATTCCTGGAGAACAATAGGCAAGCCTTCCTTCATTATTGTTCTTGATGAATATGGATCTCTTTTCACTCATGGCTAGTGATTGATATATTTGTTCCACTTCTATTTGTTACGATAGAGAATTTCCTATTTCATGTCGGTGAATCAACATATCATATTTTTGGTCTTACCCTGAAGGTTTTTTTGGCTCATCTATTTTCTGTATTTTTTCAGGGTCTTCATTCCTTTGATACTGTCACTTCCTTCCAAAGTATTTTCATTGACTTCAAAAGATCAGCTTAAGGTGATTATTGCATGCCATCCTGTGTGTACTTTTAGCAGGAATTCTATTATATTTTTAGTTATCTCTAAAAGAGAAAATTAGCTCAATAAAACTGAGGAAGTGGGGAAACTAAAAGAAAAAACATCCAATGTGAGGATGAAGGGCCATGATCCACTGAGATTGGATGTTATTTCCCAATTTCCACACTTTTTGGTGTTACTGAGCAATTTGTCCATAGTTAGAATTAGTATGCAGTGGGTTAAACTGTACAGTATCTTGATGTAGTGTTGCTACTCATTGATTCAGTTGTGTGCAACTAAATGTTAGTTAAGCTCCCGTTTTGTTTCCTCATTGCCTATTACTTTTCAGGTTGAAGTCACAACAGTTTTTGGATCTCCTGCGCCTCCGGTCAAAGTGAATCTTGTGCAAGTGTTGGATTCTGATTCTAAAGTCATCACCAGTGACAACAGGGTATATAGCTGAATTAATGGCTACCTTAGGCGACTTCCTTCTCAAAATAGCTAATGTTTGTGTTGCGTATCCAATTTTGTAACATCATCCTCTTTGTTTCAGGAACTGCAGTTTGACCTTGACAACAATGTTCATTACTTGGACATTGCTCCGTTGAAAATAGATGTTGGAGGGAGCACACGCTTGTTTTTTGAATGGTTGGTCTGATTGGTAGAGCTTCATGAATAGTAAATATTAGTATCATTTACCCTCAAATGGTTAATTTTTAGTTACAAGTATAAATAAAATATCCGTGAATAGATCTTAGGACTTTATTGATCTACAATTTTAATAACACTATCATGATAGTACATGTATTAGATGTGCCATGAAAATGTAATCATGTCTATGTACATAAAATTTATGGAAAACACAGCTTGATATTTTGTGGCACCGTCACTATTTAATTAATAGCTTGTATTGTACTATATATAAATTAATAGTCATAGCATATGCAGCAGAATCAACAACGGTTTTGTAGGCCGTCATCCATGTCTTTGCGAAAAACAAAAGTACTATATTTCATGGACTTTGGTGCGATCCTATAGCCGTCAAAATTGATTTTTCGTGTGGTCTATTTATCTTTACTCCATATATCGTACCCATAGCAACGTACGGGCACTTACCTAGTGTATATTAAAAAAATCCAAAACATAAACAGACTTGTACGTATGCTTTAGCTCTATAAACTTGTATACTATACATAATTGATTACATCTCAGGTTGCAAGCGGGGTGGGTTGCCCGCCCGCCGTCCGCACTAACCAGGTGTGGAGCCAGCCGATAAAGCCATCGATGTTATCTTCTTTGAGCAACAGTGTCAGCTCCGTGTATCAACTGTACATAACAGTAAAATCTCACTGATTTTGCCAGAAATCGACGATGTCAGCTGACCTCGACGACGAGGTCTAGCTCCGCCTCTGTCACTGACCGCAACAGAACATGTGGGCGCCACAAGTTTTTTTGCGGGCGTTGCGGTAACCCGCGTCGTCGCCGCGTGCCACTGCCAGCACAACACAAGCTCGCTGTTCCAGCGGCTTGCTGGTTGAACGACGAACATCGGAACCCGTTTGCTGGTTGTCTAGCTGCAAGCTAGCTTGCATGTTAAGCTCTGTTAATCACGAAATCAAAATAAAGCACTCGGAAGAAACAACAAAACGAATTTAGCAGCAAATCCGCGAGCACGGATGACAAATCTCATGCATATCCGCCTGTGCCACCATCACCAAGGGTCATCGTGAGTATGTAAAGTGACAGAGATATCAGGACGTGATAATGAAAGCGCTGAGCGCTGGCGGACGTTGCGGCGCCGCTGGGCACAGTCGCGTAGTCAGCTTCAGTGATGCGGGCTTGCGGCGCAGGATACGTAGGTTCGCGGCACAGCCGGCGGATTCTTTCACGGTAAAACCCGTTCCACTTGCATCCAGAATTACATCCTTAAATATCATCAATTACCAGAAACAATGGACATTTAATTGTGGTCGAGGTTGTCTTCTATTTTAATCTACAGGTCGAGTTTTTTTATTTTTTTTATTTTATGAATGGGCCAGGTCAGGCTTGGCACGCAAGGACACGAATTAAACAGACATTTCTGTATTAAAAAAAATGTTTCTTAATGACTGGGACCGGAAATTTTAGTTGAGACATTTGGCCTTGTTTGTTTAGTTCTCAAAGTTTGCCATCTAAATTTACTATGTAAAAAGAAGATTTCCATCACATCAAAATATCGGAACATGCATAAAGTACTAAATATAGATGAAATAAAAAAAGTAATTGCACAGTTTTGTTGTACTTTATGAGACAAACATTTTGAGTCTAATCAATTAATATTTGAACAATTATTCATAAATATAAACGAAATGATACAGTGACGCTACAATAAAATTTAGCCAACTTTGACCTCCCGGGAACTAAGGCCTCGATCGCTCAAATTGCATGTGGTCAAATGAGTCAAATTCGCGAACGTCCAAGAAGGTCCCACTGCTGGCGCTGGACATGCCCAAGAAATATGATGGCCAAGCCTCTGACAAGCGGGCCCACTAAACCGGAGGGCTCGCACAGTCGCACGCCGGGATCGCTAGCCACAGATCGGATCGCAGTTCACCCGACCCACGGGCTCGCCAACTCGCCATACCGGAAGTATAGCCACGCAGTGCGTCTCGTTGTGTCCGCCTCGATTCCGACGACGACGGCGGCGGCGGCGGCTAGGGAGATGGAGGCGGCCGCTGCGGGCGGGGGCGGCGGGAGGTGCTGCGTGGTGACCGGCGGCCGCGGCTTCGCGGCCAGGCACCTGGTGACGATGCTGATCCGCTCCGGTGAGTGGCGGGTGCGCGTGGCCGACCTGGCCCCCGCCATCACGCTCGACCGCGACGAAGAGGAGGGGTTCCTGGGCGCCGCGCTCCGCGAAGGCCAGGCCGTCTACGTCTCCGCGGACCTCCGCGACAAGGCCCAGGTCGCCAGAGGTGTGTGAGTGGTCTCCCATTTTCCCCACTTCCCAGATCGTTAGCCAGGGTACGATCTGAAGGCGATGCGCTCTCGAATTTCGATTCTCGCTGTTGAGGGACCCGGAGATCCCTTCTATCCGAGAGGTGGATGGGTTGGTATCAGCTCATGGGGGGCTGCTTAAGAAATCGGATGAACTAGTGTTGGGTGGCACGGGGACCGCATAATTTAGTTCGCAATAGTTCCTACGTGCCCAATACCATCTTCAATTAATGTGATAGTTCCGTATGCTTTGAGTAATTTTAGAAAACTGACTAGATACATACTTACATTGATAGATAGTAGTACTGAATAGTGTTGATACTACCGTTGTGGAACTTTCTGTTAGCTTCACATTGCATATATCACTGAGATCTGATTGGTTGTAGTGGTCTAGTGCTCATTTCTTCTCAGATATTGCTCCCTACCTATCCACGCTGGTCCTGTCAAACTAATCAGTTGTTCCAAAGAGGTACACCTTTGTGATATGGATGTAAGCGGTGATACAAAACCATGAATCTATTTTGGGTGTTTCAGCTAGAGCATGGTGTTTCATAGTTGTTGGTCCTGGATCCTAGTTAACCTGTTGGATATTATCGAGTGGAATATACTGATGTGAGAAGCATTAAGTTGATTTTATGTGGTGTACCATTGGGACATCTCTTGCTGCTAGTGAGGATAAGTTTTGAACCAGTTCATTAATGTCCCTGTTTGAGTCGATATTGTAATGAGGCATGCAAGTAAGAACCAGTTAGTTACTGTCCCTCATTTTTGTCAATGGTTTCGCCTTCAGGTGTCTTGCTGTTAATTGCTTTTATCTTAGCTGTTCTCAGTTTTTTTCATTTTTGGCAACACAGTAAACCAGTAAAACCACATGATGCCATCCTGAGTTATTCTACTCTAACTGGTAGCTGGTTCTGAGATATAGAAATTTAAGTATCAGTTGGTCTCAATGTGCAAAAGTTCTGATTTTTGCTACTCAATTAGTTAATTTCCATGTGCAACCTTTGTTCTTATGCCCATTGCATTTTCTCTGTCTGCAGCTTTTGAAGGGGCAGAAGTAGTTTTCCATATGGCTGCTCCAGATTCATCGATCAACAACTTCCAGCTTCATTATTCAGTCAATGTTGAGGGTTGGTATTACTAACTTGTGTGCCGCCTGCTCTGGTTCCTAGGGTGTGCTTGGTTTGTGACTGAAGAATGCCCAAGCTAGCCAACCCAAAGTTTGGCACCTTTGACCAATTTTGTGATCATCCGATTGGGTTCCAGAATTTGGCCTATTAGCCTCTCTTTGGCCACCTTACTTCATTTTGGTGGCTAAAGTCATTGCCACCAATTTGGTGACAAAATTTGGCTTGGCTAGTAGGTTGCTGATTTTAGTTGTAGGCCATACATACCCTACTTCCTAATTACTCACAATACTTACTTTTGTTAATGAGATGACACCAAATTGATCCATCTTGTTTTTATTGCTGCTGTATATCAGTAATGTTGAAAGATTTTTTGTGAACTTTTGTTTGTGTAATGATTTGTATTAAACATTGCACAGGAACAAAGAATGTTATTGATGCTTGTATCCGTTGCAAGGTGAAGAGACTCATCTACACTAGTTCACCGAGTGTTGTATTTGATGGAGTTCATGGAATTTTTAATGCGGATGAATCAATGCCTTACCCAGATAAGGTCTATTTCATATGGATATCATTATTTTGATTTGTCATTGGCTCGCACTTGTTTCCATCTTTCCTGACATGATGTTTTCTTACTCCAGTTTAATGATTCGTATTCAGAAACGAAGGCAGATGCAGAAAAACTGGTGATGAGGGCTAATGGTAGAGAAGGGCTTCTTACTTGCTGCATTCGCCCAAGTAGCATTTTTGGCCCTGGTGATAAGCTACTGGTTCCATCTTTGGTTGCTGCTGCAAGGGCAGGGAAGTCCAAAGTAAGATTAGTGAATTATCTGTCAACTTCAGTATGCTAAGTTTAGTTTGATAACTCTCATAGATAGATTCAGAATACCATTTGTTTAAATAGTTGCTGAAAACACATGAAACAAAATAATTTTATATGTGGTGACCTACATTTTTAGCCCTTGTTTATATTTCGGAGAAGTTTGTTATGAAACTGTTTTTCATTTTTAACATACTAAACACTATCTCCTTCCCATGCAGTACATTATTGGTGATGGGAACAACTACTATGATTTCACCTATGTGGAAAATGTGGCATATGGCCATGTTTGTGCAGAGAAAACTCTATCATCTGAAGATGGTGCAAAGATAGCTGCTGGAAAAGTAAAAATCTCACTTAACATTTAAACCCTTCTGGGAAAATTAGGATCTTGATCAGCATCTTACTTTTACGATTCAAACCCATTCTTATTTCTTCTTAATTAATGATACGCAGTTCTCCTGCGTGTTCGAGAAAAAAGATTCATTAACCTATTTGATATTTTTCCCAGGCCTATTTTATAACAAATATGGAGCCTATCAAATTCTGGGAGTTTATGTCATTGATTTTAGAAGGTCTTGGATATGAAAGGTATTCATGTTTCCAATAATATTATCTTCCATTTGGTTAAATTTATGCTGTATGAAAGATTGTGGAATGTCAAGAGTCTGTATGTTTGAGGAGACTATCTTAGTATTTGGGTTGTTCCTTCACAGTGACTTCATGTAGAGGTAATGTATGTTTAGAGCATGTGTTGTTGAGCAGACTATCATAATATTTAGGCTGTTCCTTCACAATGACTATGTAGGACATTTATTTGTACCAACCAAATATATGATAAGTAACTTTCCACATGACTAGAAAAGCTCATGGAACCGTATCTCTAAGGCTCAAATTGTGGTGTTTGATAGTATTTTTCCCTGCTATATATATCATGTTTCATATCCACTGAATTGCTCCTGTAGGTTTTGATATGATTCTGTTGTGATCTTTATTTGAGTTTCAAGTTAAGCTTATTTGACTGCTAACTTTTGACTATATCCAGTGATTTCCTTCACTTTCTCCCTAGATTAAAATAGAGCATTATTTTTCCAATTCTGAAAAATTAAGACATGGTGAAAGAAATCATTTTCTCTATTCTCTGAGCTCAGCTATACAGTGCTTGGTCTCCTGATTATGTATGCTACTGAAGTTTGCTTAGCTGTTACTGATCTCTGATGTTTACCTGCTACACTTAGCGTTACTGTGCCCGTCCATGTTACATATGAAAGATCACACAGCCTATGAAAAATTCTTAATGATGAAGAGCCCAGATGTGTTTCATGTCTGTACGAGTAGTTCAGTAACAAGTTTACTAATGTCTTAAGAGTTTCATTGCAGGCCTTCAGTAAAAATACCTGTCTCTGTCATGATGCCAGTGGCTCATGTTGTAGAATGGACTTACAAGAAATTTGCCAAGTATGGAATGAAAGTTCCTCAGCTGACCCCTTCAAGGATCCGGCTGCTCTCATGTAACAGAACATTCAGCTGCTCAAGAGCAAAGGACCAGCTTGGTTATGAGCCCCTCGTGTCCCTTAAGGTATTTATCTATATCCTTTAGCTCCAATAATTGTCTTTTTTTAAGATGTCTTTTTTGTGTTTGATGGGGTTGGGTCAATTATTTCATTATGGTGAGTGCTTTGCAATAACTAATTGATCACTATTTAAAAATTCAGGATGGACTGAAGAGAACAGTAGAATCATACCCCCATCTACAAGCTCAGAATCAGAGGAGCATATCGAAGGCCTCAATTTTCCTTGGGAATGGAAATCGTATGAGTTGCTCTCTCCCTAATCCCCACCCACCTACCACCCTGTATATATATAGAAATTTTGTTTGAAGTGCTTACCGATTTATCTATCAATATGCAGTAGCAAAAACAATACTTTGGGAAGACACGAAGCAAACAGTGACAGTGCTACTACTATTGGCTGTTATCTACTACCACTTGTTTACATGTGGTTACACCTTCATCACAGCTATGGCAAAGCTTTTGTCACTGACTGCACTGTTCTTGTTCATTCATGGCATGCTGCCAACAAATGTGTATGGTCCTTTATTATCCTTTTCCTTATTTTGGTTGTTCATAGTAGCACTTTATTGACTGTTTTATTTTACTATACTGGACAATGATTTTGCAGGTTTGGCCACAGGATTGAGAAACTTGAGGCCTCGAATTTTCACATCACACAGGTGGAGGCCCATCATGTAGCTCATTCCATCAGCTCATCATGGAACTCTTTAGTCAATGCGCTGAGATCTCTTTGCCGAGGAAATGATTGGCCACTGTTTTTCAAGGCATGCTAAACCCTGCTTCAGTCTGATAGTTGTACATTTAAATTAGAGTTCTTTGCTATTTGGCATACCTTTCTGTTAAAACGTCATTGCCGTTCCTTTGTTTATGTTGTGTGCCAGGTTGCATTATCTCTGCTAGCTGTCAGCATCCTTAGTTCTATGTCATCGCAAGCTGCATTCAAAATAGGTAATGAAAAATCGTCAAAACTTCCCGTAAGTCCTGCAATACAAGCAGCATGAACCCTCGACTGATGGGGTGAGGAATTTCCCATGTCAACAACAGGTACTGCTCTGGTTTTCACAGGCTTCAAAGCATATGAGAAATGGGAGGACACCATTGACAGCATGGTGGGTGATGCGTGTTCTATTCTTGTGCATTTTGGTTCTGCCAAGAAATCTTCTAGCTAGAAACAAATGTAGATGTGGAGGTTGCAGAAGATCAGTTGCTTCATTTATTGATACTGTCTTCAGTTTCAGCTGTTGCTTATTTTCGTACACCTGAAATTTCTCTGTATTATTTTATTGACGTAGTAGAATTGCCTAGTGGCTCATATGGAAGTTTATAGACTTTTTTTCCCCTTTAGGTAGCTGTCCAGTTGACGTATGTTGTGAAATATACCCTTTTTTTCCCTTCTGAAATGTTCTCTTCTCATTTATATCGCTTGACAGATGAGTTCATCTTGCAATAAGTGCGCCGAATGGGTGCATGTTTGAATAAGTTTACTGGCAGACTAGTTTTGATACTATTGAAACTTGTCTATTTGCTGCGATTGTTTAGGCCCCTTTAAAAGTTAAGTTTGATAAACGATAAGCAATTCTGTACGCCATTCCTGAGTGGCTAGTGTTCTTGCCCTCGAAAAAGAAATGGCTAGTGTTCATTGCGTGCTGGTTGTCTGGACTCTGGGTTACAGCAATAGGACTTGAATTTACGCTTTTCTAAGGACCTTGACTTTGTGTACAATGTGCAAAATATATGGGGTGTGAATGTGCAATGTTTACGACGTATATGTGCGGTGCAGGCTTCTTGCATTTTGGCCTAATACACGCGCGAGCTAAAATAGATTATACAACGCTGAAATGTCATGAAAAAACATGAAAAGTGAGCAAACGTGCGCAGAAACTGGGATTGTGCAACCCTGCAACTGTTGAAATTCTTCACATTTCTACCTTAACCCCCGAATTAATAAATCGTTCCTGAATTTTAAAATTAACACATGACTTGGAGTAATTTCGGAATTTTTGAAATCATGAACTCTCTTCAGGTCATGTGCCTTCAGGCATCCGTTCCCAGCCTCCGTTGCACGTGGTGATTTCGCCATACACGTCGCGCTCGAGCTCAGCGATCCACGTGTTGCCCGAGACGCGCGATACGTGGCTCCTACTGGAGAGCGCCACGACACAGCCGCCCGGGTCCCCCGCCCGCAGGCAGGCTGGTCCTCTTCGTCGGCGAGCAGATCAGATCGCCACCGTCCGTCCGCGCCCACGCCGCAACGCACGGCGGACGACCCTTCCTTGCTCCTCGCCCCCAGTCAGTCACATCACATCGCACCCACGCTCCGATTCGAGGCGTCCGCCGCCCTCGCCGTTCCGCCCAGCGCCTCCCTCCCCACCACAATGGCCGCCTCCCTCGCCACGCGCCGCCTCCTCTCCCGCGCCCTCCCCTTCGCCTCCGCCCCCGCGGCAGCGCCCCGCCGTTTCTCCGCCGACGCGGGGCCGCCTCCTCCGCCGCCGCCGTCGCAGACGCTCCCGCCGCCGCCGCCGGAGCCCGTCGCGGAGCCGCCCAGGTCCGAGGGCGCGGCCGCCTCGTCCTCCTCCACCGCCGCCGGCGCCGGAGGGGCCCACAGGTCGTCGGCGGGGGCGCGGCGCCAGGGCGGTGCGGGCTACGAGGAGGAGCAGGAGAAGGTCCTCCGCGCGTCGCTGCTCCACGTGGTTGCTATTCGAACCCGCTCCTCCAAATCTGCTCCCATTTTTCGTGTCTTGTTATTTTGAGAATTGATTGAGACAGATTTGTTGGTCGTGTGTGCCTGTAGCCGCGCATGGGGTGGAGCGAGTCGGCCATGGTCGCTGGGGCCAGGGATGTCGGCATTTCACCGGCCATCGTCGGCGCCTTCCCAAGGAAGGAGGCCGCCCTTGTTGAGGTACCACTGCTTATCAATCAGATGATTTGCGTTGCGAGCTTGTTGATTCTGTGAGGTGCCCAAATTAATCTACATAAGAAAAGAATATTTGGTGATGCTCCATACTTGCATTGGATTGGAGACATAGCAATGGTGCTTAGTTCACTTAAGGTATCAATCAGTTGGATTGGAAGTTAACATGACGTTTCTTGTTATTGGTAGTAATGGTTATTGTTGTGTTTGTGCACTCATCTGATGAATGGTCATCTCAACTATATATGCTACCACACTTACTCCTCTTTGCTTTCTGCTTGCATTTTGTACCCTCATCAAAAGAACGTTGCAGGAAAAAATATCACTCTCTGTTCCTAAATAAGCATCACTTGGGAACATGCACTGCCAAATTTTAAAAACATTGATCACAAATATACATAAAAGGATCCATCTACATCCAAATTATAGATTTTTTTAATTTTACAGTACAAATGAAAATAATTGTCAAAGATGAGTGTTGGACATGTTGATGCCCTGAACAACATTTATTTAGGAACAGAACGTGTTGTTATTCCGAGTGCTTTAGTTCAAAAACAGAAGGGCTCTTCATTCTACATTTTTATTACTTAGTTCCATCTGTTGAAAGCATGGGTTCATTACACATTCATACCATTCTGTTTGTCACATTTATCCAAGAGAATTTAGCCATGTTTTAGATATGCAATGTCTCTGGCAATTATTTGAGCAATTGTTAATCCAGATCTTCCTTTGCCTCAAAAGAAAAGGTGTGGTAGATCTTGCTGAAGCTTTATGAATATGGGCTATTGATGCTTGTTTTCTTTAACTTCATTTCTGTCATTTATTTGCTAAAGACAGTCCAGATGCTTTATATGGACATGTTGGTGAGAAATTCTTACTAGCTAGCTATTCATCAAGCCCAAATGCTAGACAAATAGTTGAATTGACGGTATGCAAGTTGTTATTAGTTCTGGCTTCTTTTTTCTATATGGAATGCCTGCATTTTGTTTTCAAATTTACTCCTGGAATGCCAGCATACAAGCTATCTGTTTTCTTTCTCCTTGGGATCTTGAATAAGGGATGTTTTCTTACAATATCTGAAATGTATGTGCATTTCCTTTGTGAGTATGAGGTTAGGTTTCCTTCGTTTGTATGGAAGACTTGACGTTCTTGATTCTTTTTATAATGTAGTTTGGTTTTGACAAGTAACTAATCTTCTGTTAGAGAACCATATAATTTCTTTCTTGTCATTTTAGCATTTGGGAAGTTACTTCTAGATGTTATCTGTACTCAGTGGTCACTTAGAGATACAGCATGACCATGCATGAATATATGCAGATATGCTGTTGGTTGGCAACCACTTTATATACGAAATAGTAGCTAAAACACTATATGTGCATACATTAGTAGAATACTAAAAGTACATGCTTACTATGTGGCCTGTAAAATAAATGGTTGACTCTTGCAGAAAAGGTATGGAGATAAACAGTTTTACTGATGTTCTGATGGTAATAAAAAATGGGGAACTGATAGAAGATGTTGTTTTGTTGCCAGCAGTGCTCTCATTCCTTGTCCAGTGCATTTGACGGAAAACTAGAAAATAGAAAAAAAGACATTTCTAAGAAAACAGAGACACTTTGAGCATCTATTCTTTGATACCCTTCCTGCTTAACTATACATGACTACAGGACAATCATTACCTAGGACATGCTAGTAGTTCCTCCTGCACAATTATCATCTATTTGTCAAACCTTTCTTTGTTGTAATGATCATAGTACTTTCATGTCTCTTGACCCCGTGGATACTACTGTTTCCTGTGTTGGCTACATGTCTTCAATCACTTAATGTCACCTATACAGTGACCTCACACTTGCTGTCAGTCATGACAATGTCCTTGATGCTTTGTTTGTTGACAATGCATTTGACACTAACTTTGGTTAATGTATTATGCTCAAGTTGTGCATAGCATAGATGATAAGCACCTTGAAGGTGTTACTTCTGTTGATTTAATTGTATTGAAGAGGGAGGTAGTGCGAAATTAAGAGAGGGAAGAAAGGCATAGAGTGGTGAATAGTAAGAAAATATAAATGAGTAGTGAAATTGGAAAAGCCCCTTTTAGATGGATATCAAATCATGGAGGAATGGACTAAGTTACAAGTTGTCAAGTTCTAATACTTTGTGGGGTGAATTATTTTAAAAAGTTAATTTTGAATTACCAAAAACTCAACCTCCTCTAATCATTTCAATCATTACATTTGTTAAAAAAAGGAAAATCCTCGCATTTGTGGCTCTCTTTAGATGATCCCTTTCTGTTGCCTTATACAGAGTTCCCCATTTCTTGAGTTTGAACTGTTTGATGCAATTGCACTATTGTTCTAAACTTCTGATGCATCTTCCCAGATTCTGTAACAGCTTGACCTCTAACATAAATTTTCTCTTAACTATCAGAGAATGAATGAAAGATGCCTGGTACGTAGGGGATAGGCTTCAGTTTATCTATAATCTGCAAAAATTATTGGATATTCCAAAGTTCACATTTAGCAAAAGCATTGCGGCACATGATCCAACTTTTTTTACTTCACTGAATGAGTGAAACACATCATTGCTATCTTTGGGGAAAACATTATTAGAAAAGTTCTGGAAAGTTAGAAGTTACTTTTGTTTTTATTTGTTAAAATGTGCCCATGCTGATTATCTTGTTGTATTTCTGTGTAGTTTTTCATGGATGACTGCCTTCAACAACTGATGGATCGCATTGATGCCGGAGAAGGAGAGCAGCTGAAGAGCTTGATAATGAGTGAGAGGCTCTCAAAACTTGTTCGAATGAGGCTGGAAATGCAGGCACCGTACATATCAAAGTGGCCTCAAGCACTGAGCATCCAGGTGTGCCATAGTCTTTTCTGTTTGGGCTTTTGAGTTTAGTTCAGTCGCATGGCTATAATACCAACTATATCCTGTTTGACAGTCTCAACCAGCTAACGTCTCAACAAGCTTGAAGCAGCGAGCTGTCCTGGTTGATGAGATTTGGCATGCTGCTGGAGATGCTGGATCAGATATCGATTGGTATGTGAAGCGTACTGTGCTTGGTGGTATCTACTCAACTTCAGAGGTGTACATGTTGACTGACAATTCTCCAGGTTTGCACTTCTCCATAACCCTATTGAATTCCAATTCTTGTTTATTACAAATGATGTCAGTAATTTTACAGCCTCTGGCCTCGGGCAACAATTTCACATTAAGCACTGAAATAAAAAAATGATGTTTCTGATACACTAGTTGAACTGCAGGTGATTTAGCTTTTTTTTTTCCTTTGGAAATTATGCTATAGCAAATATGTTTGTTACTGGCTGTTTACAAGTTGTAACTTTTCAAACTTAAATTCTTTGTTTATAGTTAGCCTTTTGTTTTCACCAAAGTTATTTAGAAATATGTAACAGAAGCAGAACACTTATTTGTGGAACCGTACTGCCTCACATTTTTTGCTATGTGCCTTCTAATACGACTAACACATAGAACAGAAGCGATCCTAGGAACACCTTAGAGTCAAATACTGTTCTTCTGGCTTCAGTCTTAAGAGAGCACATCATACAGTTGATGACAAGGGTCCTTGCCTTGTTTTCTGTTTGTGTAGAACACATTCAAGTAAAGTAGCTTGCTTATTCTGCTCCATTCTGAATTTGAAGTGCTATGTGATTCAAGATTGTCCAAGATGTCCTGGTGTTTGTATGATTATGTACTACTAGTGTTTGCATGACTAATGAATTGTTCCCACCTGTGGCACTTGGCAGAGTTTCGTGATACATGGACATTTGTGAGCCGCCGTATCAAGGAGGCCCTTGATCTTCAGAAAACCTTCCAAGAGGTAGGAGATCCTATGCCCAAAATCATATCATCACACGAGCTGTTTGCCTGTTTCGTCGTAACCCTTGGTATCAAGCACTAACCCGTTGAATTGAAACAATTTCTTCTCAGGCTGCCTACCTAGCTGAAGCCGTGGGAGCAGGCATGGGTGGTACCATGCAGGGCGTACTGAACCGAGTCTTCCAGAACCGAGGTTCATGAACCGGAGTACGCTAGTTCTGCAGGGTGCATCGCATGCTTTTCATTCGCAATGACTCCACCTTCACCTTTTTTTTTCATTCACCACTGGTTGGCATGTTGTTTAATAAAGCGAATTGTGCTTTGGTTCTATACCACGTTGAGGTCTGGTGACAATGTATATATTTAAAACCCTAGGTTTATTTCAAATGAACGCTGCCAGATCGTGTGGTGCCGTTGCCGCCCGCATGCATGCGTGCAAAGGCGTGGGATTAATTATTCGCCTTGAGGTCAGCTTCATTGTTAATTGGTGGGGGCTGAGGCCACTGGGTGACTTTTTTTTCCCGGTCTAGATACGTAACAATTGCGTTTGAAGGTTGCAGTATGCTGATGGTGCTATAAATCAAGCCTGCCTCTGTAGTTATGTCGCGCTTTGACTGGGTACGCGGGAGTATTTATCGTTGAATTGGTTTCATGTTCAGATCTCAAATTTCATCCTCAAAGTTCACTACGCAAACCCAAACCCCTAAAGTTCACGGTGCAAAAAGAAGATTTTGATCCCATCAAAATGTCGACACATGCATGGAGTACTAAATGTAAATGAAATCAAAAATTAATTGCACAATTTTATTGTACTCTGCGAGACGGACATTTTAAGCCTAATTAATCAATTTTGGATTTTTTTTACCGATACAAACAAAATGCTACAGTGACGTACGTACTACGAGGGATTAAATTTAGGGTGTGGAAGTTTTGTTGATACTTTCCTGTTTAGAATAAAGAACAGAGAATGTCTGATGAGCATGAAAATTCGGTCACGTAGATCTTCTATTTCGCCGGAATTCGTTGATTGCTCCGTACTCATTTACAATGGAAAAACTCCTGTTCGATGTAAGATCACTGAAGGAACGGTTGGTCATAGATTTGGGGAGTTTGCTTTTACACGGAGACGAGCCGCTTCGGGCTCAAGAGACTATGGTGGTCTATGATCTAATAACTGGTGGCGAGACTGCGGCTTAAGTCCACGTCGTGAGAAAGACTGAGCTATTTTTTACTTTTCTAACCCTTTGAAGAACGAAGAAATTTTGCATCTAAACAAGAGTTCAGATTGTTTGCATGGCTCTGGTGCAGCTAGCAACGAGTCGAGCCAATTGTTTTCGTCTTGACCGTGTTTCTTTACTACCCGCAAAAAAAAATTCAAAGGGAATCTTGCATGCATGAAGTATTAAATGAAGTCTATTTGTAAAATCTTTTTAGAGATGAGTGTAACTTTACGCAACGAATCAAACGAGCCTAGTTAGTCCATGATTTGCTACAGTAATGCTACAGTAACCCTCCTCTAATCGTACGGTCAGATGCCTCATTAGATTTGTCTCGTGAATTAGCCCGGGGTTGTGAAGTTAGTTTTATAAAATGACTTTATTTAATACACTTAATTATTGGTCAAACGGGGTAAAAAAATTCTCATACGAAGGCCTTGTTTACATGTTAGAATTGGGAGGTTGAATTTGGGAGTAAGATGCCACTTCGTAATCATTGCGCTACTGTAGCATTTCGTTTGTATTTGTAAAAAATTATCCAAAATTTGATTAATTAGGCTCAAAATGTTCGTCTCGTAGAGTACAACAAAAATGTACAATTAGTTTATGATTTTATCTACATTTAGTATTCCATGTATGCCATGACATTTTGATGTGATGGAGAATCTTCTTTTTGCATAGTGTATTTTAGAGTTCATTTTGAAACTCAACAAGCCCAAATAAACATGGCCCTTGCTATTGATGGATGAGCTCTCGCCGTTCACACGCTCAGGTGACGAACGGGCACGCGAAGATCAGCCGCCATCGACAGCAATGGATGGATGGATGTGGCCAAAAGATCGGGATCGAATGATTCCATAAGCAGCCGCCGTGACTCGGAAACGCGCACAAATTCTCCGCGGAGTCAGTTGAGTAGGTTCTGCGTGTCTGGTTTCCCGACTAAAATTTTAGTCCGTCACACCGGATAGAATAATGTTAATTAAAAATATTAAATATAAATTAATTACAAAATTCATTACATAAGTGAGGACTAATTTATGATACGAATCTATTAAGCCTAATTAGTCCATGATTAATAATATAATGCTACAGTAATAATTTGATAATTATATACTAATTATAGGTTAATTAGGCTTGTTAGATTCGTCTCGCGAAGTAGATATGACTTATATAATTAGTTTTATAATTAATTTAGGTTTAATACTACTAATTATCACTTATTTGAGGATTAAACTTTAGTCCCTAGAATCCAAACACACACTTAACTTTAACAGCGGGTCATGTGCAAGGACAGGCAATGTGAAAGCAAGAAAATATGCGGCTGGTAAGTGGTGGCTCTGGCGTTTGTTTCTTTGTTATATATATATATATATATAAAGCCGCGAGCGAAGACTTGACTTGACGCACAAAAAGAGAAGAAAACTATAATACTGCTTGTAACAATAACAATTACAGTATATGCATATGTGCAAGGATCTGGATGGCGAAGACCTGACTTGGCGTCGTATCGCGCGTCCTCAACTGTCATCCAGCTTTTTTAAATGGGCTCGATAATAATGCGATAATATCATAGACAAATCCTCGATCTGTGCTCGTGCTTGGAAGGATCCAGATCATCCAGCTCTCTATCATTGACCAGCCCCGCTAGCTTTTATCGATCATCAATACGTACAAGATTGTGCTTAGCAAGGGTACGTGACGTAATTGGTCGCTTTCACGTCAGCCGTCCCCAATTGTTCGCACGGCGATGACTAGGACGCGTAAGTGTTCTAAACTAGTACAGAGCAGTTGTATAGAATAACCAGCATTTCGTTGTGAAAGATCGGCCCGGACTCGAGTTTCTTAGCACCGAAGGCTGTTCTTTGTTTAATGGGGGGTTATCCGGCCAAAGTTCCAATGCCATATATAGTAAGATGACTGAGCACGGTGAGTAACGACGCTCCACTCACATATACTTTACTCGGCGTTTGGAAAAAGTAACACGGTTTTCTAAATATATTATGACCATCATATAAATACCTTCTCTCGTTAAAAAAAACATATACCCTCTCTCTTTGCTGCAATATAATTGTAAAAAGATCTCGTTTAAAGTTATACGACACTACCAAAAGCACATGACTTCCATGTTCCCAATTTATATGCTTTTCATATATTGATAGTCAAAGTATTTATCTTTTTAATTATAGATACTCTGAAGAAGGTTTCATAACTTCCACACTTAAAGCAGGTAAGGAAAGTAATGAAATACAACACTTCGGTGCATTGGAAGAAGCGATATTGGTAGGAGGTCCAATCTAACAAAGTACCTGTCCAGCTACTTACTATGCAAGTATACATTGGGATTGGGCTGCCTGGATCGTCATGTTACTAATTTCTCTTGATTAAGATAAATCATGTTCATGTGACAAAAAAAAGGGCAAAGAAGACGTGACAGCCATTACATCCATTGTCTTACCGAAACTTTCAAGAAGAAACCGAACGCCACAGTTATGTTAAAGCGACTAGCCATGCCATCACCACTCACCAATTTGCATTTGTCTCTTCTACTAAAGAATACCAGCTATACATCAGCATTGCGCGTTCTGTGTGCCAGAGGTTTAATGGTATCCTTTTTCCACTTATAAAAAGAGAATTAGACAACGTGGCCGCACTCTTTAAGCAAACATTTATTTAGTGAACCTGTTCGCTTTTACTTCTTTCGGTTTAAAGCAAGTCAAAATAAGTAGAGATCTTGTTTATTTCTGTTTTTTTCGTTTAAAACGAGCCAAAATAAATAGAAACGAACAACCCAAATAATAGATGTGTTTGGTTTCCTGTCAGAGTCATCCAAATCATGACTGCAGCATCATCAAAAAATACGGGCACTAATTGATTAGCTACTGCTTAGGCGGTGGCAGCTTTTCCGTGTTGTTTTTACCACAATCCGTGGCCCTGGAAATTGACGCTTAATCTACAGTTTGCTGCACTGCAAGTGGTGCTTGGGCAGCAGTTGCTGGAAAGAAAACATGCTCAATATGAATTCTATATAAAGAAAAATGATATCCTTCGTGAGGGTATTTTTTTCGTGCTTTTCAATCGATGAATTTCATCCATTAAATTTAAATTCAATCTGAGGATCTTCTTCTTCCCTCCGAATACTCCCCTATCTATCTTATATATATTATTTATATATATATATATATATATATATACTATAAGGATCCAGTAGAATTGAAAATGCTTCTCACCCAAAAAATTCCTACCCACCCCTCACGGAGGACCCACGTGTCGGGTCCAACGGTGGAAACGACGTGAAAAGTTTTTACAAAACGATGTTTCTAGAGAGTTTTTGTCGTTTTGGGCATTACTTTTCTCACCATGAAATTTCTTTACCCACCCCACGTACCCACCAATCAAATAACTTGAAATAATGTTACGTCACTTTTTTTTCTATCTGCGCAGTAGGAATCCGATCTAAGTCCCCCTCCTTGCACGGATCTGAGTCCTCACGGGTAGAAGTCCAAGATTTCTACGTATGATCTTACATGCAATCGGATTGCATGATCGGATTTAGAGAATTATAAATTATTCTATGTATGATCGTTTATTTAACTGCATTAATACTTCGAAGCTGGCAAAACAAAATAGCATTCTTCTTTTGATCTCAACTAATAGAAAAAATCTATATGCATTATTTATTTGTTTAAATCTAATGTTATTGATTTTGTATCTTTGTAGTATAAAAAGATTAATTTATATTGTAAATTTAATGTAGGCATATAAAGATAGCACGCATGTGTCAGAGACGTTTTATATTCGTGCTTTCATTATTATTTTTCTCACAATGGAATTTCTTTATCCACCCACGTATCTATCTATCAAATAGTCTAATCTCAACCAGCGCTACTACGTAACCCAACCCTGCGCCTCGACTTTCTTTTCCTGCGCACATCCAACTCGCGTACGTGTCTCTGACTCGCTGAGCATCACGAATTCTTGTCGACTTCGGAATTTCCACGACACAAATATATGTACTAATATACATACATGCCTCGCCCGATGCATCTATCAATCGAGGATATCTTCTTCGGCCGCCGATTCGCTCAAAGACATCGCGTTCAACAGCAAGGCCACCCACTTTGTCGCAGTCATGTCCTCCGACGTCTGTGTCTTCTCCTGCAGCCCGTTCAAGCACATGTTCAGCAAGGACTTCCCCTCCCCGGACGGCTCCGGCTGCGCCCACGAGGTGATCTCCTCTGATGTCATCCTCTCCGGCCAGCTCGTGGCCGTCATGTTTCGGGAGTCCTTGGTCGGCGACGGCGCGGCACTCGACCACGACGACGGCAGCTCACCTGGCCAAAGTTACAAGATCAGGTATTGGATCGGAGCGAGCTTCACCAGCACATGATGGGTGATGACGACATGAACCCATCTTGCGGCGGCTGCGGCGCCATACGTGTCGTCCGCCATGTGGGCACCCACATACTCGTCGTCGGCAAGGACAAGATGGCGCTCCACGAGATGTCGTCGCGCGGCGTGAAGAGGACGATGGAGGTGGTCACGGACCCGAACCCACTGTGGGTGCGCGCGCTAGCGTAGCCACACGGCGGCCACGAGACGTTCGTGCTCGCCTGCCCACGGCGGGCCAAGGGAGAGGTGCAAGTCCGGCGAGGCAGCACTTGCGGTGTCAACATGCCCGCGCACAGCTCGAGCATCGTCAAGACTCTGTTGTCGTGGTCCGTTCTCTCCCCTCCTAGCTTCATTAAATGCAGCTAATAATATAGTTAGTCATGCATGCATCAGCGTTAATTATCCTTTGCATGCAAGCAGCTGGGAGCCCCGTTGTACGACGTGCCGCTAGGTCGCTGCAAGTTTGTGACGCGTGCACGGCAAGCCAGACGGCGGCGAACAACAGCATCCCGGGCGCCGACATTCAACTTCGACCGCCTCGTCCGAGTGCTCAGAGGTCCGGTCATCGCTGCAGATGACATTCTGCTTCCACGCACTCGACTCGGCGCGGGCAGATTGCCAACCAAAGAACACTTCCACAAGTTTTTCTCACCGCGCTTCAAAAGCCGCCTACACGGGTGCTGCCACTGGTCAAGACGAGGGCGGCACCAGCAGCGATGGGAAGCAACAATACAGCAGGGAAGAAGGAGGATGTGCACCAGCTGAGGATTCTGGACAACTGCTATATGCAATACAGGTTCTTGAATGCCCGGATGGAGGTGATGGCGATGGCAAAGAGTGCAACAGCTGAGGTGATGAATGTTTAAGTTGCAGCCTGATCTTTTGTCAACATTGTTTTTTAGATTGGATGGTTTTTGTCTTCTTAGTTCTTGATTATATCTTTTTATCAGTTTACGAGGCAAACTGAGCTTGTAGATCTCCGCCATGAAACTACGGTAGATCGATTAGTTTTATCGAAGTTACTGTATTTACATACCTAAGACTCGTAGATGCATGGAATCATTAGAAAATTAGTGCGGTTTGGTTTTCTTGGCCAGTGAAACTGTGAAAGTAGATTATACTATATGCATTAGCAATTTTAATGTTTATGCTTTACACCATGCTATGTCTATCTTATTATTTTTCCTGCCGTTAGAAACATCACCAAGGATGTTAGCCTCGGTTCTAACCAAGGTGGTATTTTTGTCAATGCTTGAAGACCATGGATTTGAAGATATTACACAAAAAAGATAAGCTTAAAACATTTTGACCTCAGTTTACTCTTTACCAAGTACCGGTTAATTTATCAAAAATTAACTTAAGCTCACCCTCAAATTAATTCTTGTTTACTATGTTTACTAATACACGCGCGACACGGCACGTGCACTCTACTAGTTTTTCTAAATTACTCTCTAACATGTCTTCGGCTATGTTCTCACCGTCATATCAAACTTCACAAATCTATAATGGTCTTCATTACTCGCGATAAGCGGTACGGTAATGCTTCAGATAGGACGTCCCGTCCTACCATTTTGCGCTCTTACCCCGTCTCCATTTAACTGTCGCGTCTTCCATCCCCACCGCCTCCCTAATCCCCGACGCTGCCGCCTCCCCAGTCTGGACCGCCGCCAGCTCGTCTCTTCCGCGTCACCGCTGCCACCGCCCCTCCTCCACGTTGAGGCCGGCCTCCCTTGTCTCCGCTCCTCTGTGTCGCCACCGCTCCCCTATCCCTACTCCTCCGCGTCGCCGTCGCCGCCGCCCCTCCTCCATGTCGAGGCGGCCTCCCTCGTCTCCGCTCCTCCGCTCCGCCGCCCATCTTCTCTGCAGCAGCAGCCGCCGCCGCCCCTCCTCCACGTTGAGGTTGGCATCCCTCGTCTCCGCTCCTCCGCGTTGCCGCCGCTCCCTCATCCCTACTCCTTCACGTCGTCGTCGCCGCCGCCGCCCCTCCTCCATGTCGAGTCGGCCTCCCTCGTCTCCGCTCCTCCGCGCCGCCGCCCCGTCTTCTCTGCGGCCGCCGTCGCCGCCGCCGCCGCCCATCTTGTCCTCCTACTCCGTCCAACTGTGTAGTTCTCAACTTGTGCTAGGGTTTGTTGCATGTTGCAAGTGTATGTTTCACGTGTTTCAGATGTTTCAGAAGAATGTTGCAATTATTTTATGTAAATGTTGTAAAAGTAGAAGAATGTTGCAATTATTTTATGTAAATGTTGTAAAGTAGATCTGGATGTTGTGATGTTGCATATATTTTTACAGGCATGTTGCAAGTGTTTATCCGGATGTTGCATTTTTATTTTGAGGTTTTGACCGTGGGGCGTACGTGGCTGAGTGTTGCAAAGTTTGCCTATTCATGTTGCTATTGTTTGATATTGCATATGCTATTCTTGGATGTTGTAAAAAATTTACATGTTGCATGCAATATCATACTCATGTTGCGGCGGAAATTTTGACTGCTATAGTACCGTCTGATTTTTTCATACGTCGAACGTCCGGGGGCTGGTAGGACCGTAAGCGGTATCCTCGTCATCTCGCAGTCTCACCTACTCGGCATTGTCGCTCTTTTGTTGTGTGGCTTTCTCGTGGGACGAACATCCGTCCTCGAACACCAAATTCTCAAATTGCTTTATGAATGAAAAAATTAGTTGATGAAAGAATTGTTGTTGTAAAGTTTTTAAGTTATCACAGCTCAAGAGATTCATGATGTTTTCACTACGCGTCGTACTACTACTCCCTCCGTCCACAAAGGAATACAATTCTCACTTATTGATGAGTCAAAAAATTTCAACTTTGATCAAATTTATACAAAATAGTATCTCTAAATAAATTTAGTATAAAAATATATTAAATGATTATTTTCTATCATAAATATTAGTAACATTTCATATAAATTTAGTTAAATTTAAAAATATTTGACTTTAAGAATTGTATTTTTTTTGGGGACGGGAGTTTTTTTTCGATCAGGGACGGAGGGAGCAGGGATGTAAACAGTAGGGAGTAGGGATATTCTTTCACGGAGGGAGCAGCTGTTAACATTGGCGCACACACCGCACGACCCGCCAGGGTGCTACTACTACTCGCTTGCAAGCGAAGGAAGCAACAAGCCGGCCAAGTCAGCGGGCGCCGACCATGCCCGCGCCCGTTAGGCGCGCGCCTATATAAACAGGGGCGGCGGAGGCGGAGCAAGCCACGCCACCGCACCCCAGTCCGCTGCTCTCTCTGCTCCAAGCGAATCCCGATTCCCGAGCGCGAGAACCACCCAGCCCGAGGCGAATGGCGGAGGCGGCGCCCACCACCACCACCAGCCCCGGCGGCGGCATCGGAACCATCCTCGCCACCAGCGACCGGGACTTCCTCGTCCGCAACTCCGGCGAGCAGGTCAGACCACCACCCCCGTTCTGCTTTTCCCCTCCTTCCGCGCGGTAGTCGTGGTGCAGATTGGCGATCTAGCGCTGTTGTTGGCCCGGATTGTGTCCGTGGACCGTAGTTTCTTCGCCTGATTCTTTGGATTGGATGATGATGATGATCGGATGACGGGTGTCATGGGGTTTTGTGGTCGGTGGGACTGGGAGATGGGTTTTTTTTACTTCGTGTACTTTACCGTGGGACTAGTATGTTTAGGGAAACATCTTGGGATGGATAGCGGTGAGCATAATTGCCAAACTTTTTACCGGCTAGCATGGGAGGAGAGGCATATGATCTCACTGGAAAGTTGAAACGGCTACAGTACCCAATTTTCACAAACAGGTCCAATTTATTTCTTTCAGTTTTCTCTGTTTTGTTCACCATCCAGGCTACAAAAAGGTGTCCTTCCTCAAACGGAATCATTATGTTCTTATAAGAGGTCTTCTGCAGTTTAGGAATAGGATACTTGAATCCTGTCTTCTGCAGGATAAACACCAGCCTTTGTTTCGCAATCGGTAGCACAAGATGGGGGTAATATTGTTCTGGCGTTTTATTCTAAAAATATAGTTGCCAAGATTGATTACATATATAACTGAAGATAAGGACGAGTTTAGTTCCTAGATTATGATGCCTTCAGTAAGTTCAGGCATGCATGTGAGAAGATAGTATTTCTGGAATTATGCATTAGATTCTTCTTCAACATAATTTAAAAGCATAATTATTTCCATTTGGTGAACAAATTCAGCCATCTTGCTATCCTCAACCAGAATGTGGTAGCTGAACAGCTCCGCCCCTTCTCCTTGTGTTTATCCTGCAGGTGAAGCTAAGCAGCATTGAGGCGAGCCCTGTGGCCCTCTACTTCTCAGCCTCATGGTGCTCGCCATGCAGGCAGTTCACGCCAAATCTTATCGAAGCATACAAAGAACTGGCCTCTCAGGGCAAGAGCTTCGAGGTTGTCTTTGTTTCTGGTGATCAGGATGAGGAAGCATTCAATGCATACTTTGCAAAGATGCCATGGCTGGCCGTCCCTTTCTCTGACTCTGAAGGCCGTAAGGGCCTTAATGGCCGGTTTGAGGTCTCTGGTATCCCACACCTTGTCATTCTTGATGCAAAAACTGGTGAAGTTTACACTGAAGATGGTGTTGAATTTGTGAGTGAGTATGGTGTAGAGGCTTACCCTTTCACACCAGAGAAGATCAATGAACTGAACGAACAGGAAAAAGCAGCAAAGGATAATCAAACTATTCAAAGCTTGCTAGGCACATCCACTCGGGACTATCTAATTTCAAACAAGGGAGACAAGGTAGTTGCTTGATACCACTTCTTTGTCGCCTTTTAATTGATTCGTGGTTTTGCAAATGCTTACATGTTTTTGTTATGGCTGTCTGTACCCAGGTACCCATAACTGAGCTCGAGGGAAAGTATGTTGGTCTGTGCTTCGTAGTGGATGGCTTTGGTCTAGATGAATTCATTGCTGTGCTTGCCAAGATCTATGATAAACTCAAAGAAATGGGCCAGAAATTTGAAGTTGTGGCTGTATCCTTGGACAGTGAGGAGTCATCATTTATGGAGAGTTTTGCAAAGATGCCCTGGCTTGCGATTCCTCAAGGTGACAAGATGTGTCAGAAGCTGGTTCGCTACTTTGAGCTTAGTTCTCTTCCTAGACTTGTTCTGATTGGCCCTGATGGGAAGACACTGAACAACAATGTTGCGGACATAATTGATGAGCATGGTTTTGAGGCATGGGAGGGCTTCCCTTTCAGTGCTGAGAAGCTGGAAATTCTTGCTGAGAAGGCAAAGGCTAAAGAAGCATTACAGACCTTGGAGTCCCTTCTAATCAGTGGTGATTTGGACTTTGTCATTCGAAAAGATGGAGCAAAGGTATGTGCTGTTGTTGCTTGACTTCTTATTTGGAAGTCCTCCTTTATCATTGCAAAAGATGAGTTATTTCTGCTCTAAGTATTATGTTTACTTTAAGAGCTGTGCTTGGTTTCATAGATATTTGTTGTAGCAGTATCCTAGTTTAAAACTAACCACTGTGATCTTTAATTGTGGTCTTATTCTAACCTTAGACATTGACAGATGATAGAGAGACATTTAACAAGTAAACAAAGTTCTGCCAATTGTTAAGTGATATATTGTTTAATGACATCCTTTTACTGTACTGTCTACTACTTAGAAAAGATTGTTTCACATACAGTATTTATGCACGTGTGATGGTTTTTAATCATATAAGTGTAATTATCATGAAAAGACTGAAGTATACTTAATCGTAACGTATATCGCAGGTTCCTGTATCAAAACTTGTTGGGAAGACTGTCCTCCTTTACTTCTCAGCCAAATGGTGTGGACCATGCCGTGCCTTCCTGCCTACGCTTGTCAAGGAATACAACAAGATCAAGGAGAAGAGTAGTGATTTTGAGATCGTGTTCATCTCTAGTGACAGGGACCAGAGCTCCTTTGATGAGTTTTTCTCTGAAATGCCATGGCTTGCTGTTCCCTTGGAAGACGAAAGGAAGGCGTTCCTGAATAAGACCTTCAGAATCCGTGGGATTCCTTCACTTGTCGCCATCGGACCTACTGGGCAGACAGTCTGTAAGGATGCAAAGGCCCAGCTTATGATCCACGGTGCCGACGCTTTCCCCTTCACCGAGGAGAGACTTGACGAGCTGCAGAAGAAGCTGGATGAGAAGGAAAAGAAGAGCGAGGAGGAGGACGTGAAGACCGCTGAGGAAGTCCCGGCTGGGTATGTCTGCGAGGGAGATGTGTGCAGGAAGGCCTAGAACAGTTCTCATGGTTTGCGTTTGCCAGTTGCAGTGCTGTCTGAATGTGGTGTGGTAATAAATAATCATCAGATGGTTTGCTTGGAGTTGAGGTGTTTGGGCTGTTGGTGTCTGTGTTAATCGATAGTAGTTGCACCCTGAACTTTTAGGAGTAATACGAGTACTGTTTCAGATCAATGGAATGGCTTGCCTTGCCCGATATTTCTGTTCTTTTGCAACTTGTTTCTGAAAATTAAATCCTGCATGCTTGTTGGTTATGGTTCTGGATTCACATTATAGTTCTGTTCTGGAGTACGTGGAGGAAGTAGTAGTAGTGGCTGTGTTGATGCTCCATCCCATTTGTTTGATCTTATTTCTGGAAGATCGATTTTGCTTGGGGTGCCGTTGTTCAGAGTTTAGATCCAGACCGGGTAAGTAGGGCTGTACAAAATGCTCGAAGCTTGGATCCTAGCCGGCTCAATGCTCGAAGCTTGGATCGTAGCCGGCTCGGCGCGGTGCATATTCCTAACGAGCCAAGCAAGAGTTGTTGCTCGTTAATATAACGAGCGAATTCGAGTTGGTTCGTGAGTTTCTCAAATAAACCTAAAAACCTCATCCGTATACCATATGTGCTAAATCTTTAACTATTGGCCACAATATATTTACTGTTGAACTATCGGCAATTAAATTTTTAACTATGGCCTATGAAACTTTATGTTATGCCTATGTCTTGATTGATTTAACTAAGACTTATCACATATGCTACTTGAATCATCTGCATACCACATTATATACATGATTTTATATGTTGGTTGATCACATATATATACCTTATTTGATCTGAAAGCGGTGTGCACTGGCTTGTGAGCTGACCGAGCTCGCTCGCGAGCCATAACGAGCCGAGCCGAGCTGGTATTTTTGCTCGTTACGTTAATGAGCCAAGCCAGCTCGTTAACATAACGAGCACCACCGACCCAAGCCAAGCCGGATCGGGCTCACTCGTTATCCACCCCTACTGGTAAGTAATAACCTGGTGGTGTTTAGTTGAAATTGTGGTACTAGCAATTAATGAATGGTAGGACAATCTAACTAATTTAAAATGGTAGGATATTTCAACATTTAATTAGCTGATGGATCCAAACACCCCATCTAAAGTTTAGCTAGCTATTCAGTGCTATTTAGCTAGCTAAAACAAACAACTCTAAATTAACTAATTAATTTTTGGTTCGAGTGGATCGAAACATAGACTAAATCTACCAGACACGCTAGCTATCTATTATATTAATATAATAGTGTTAAAGGAGCCACCACGTTCGCCGAAAGGCCCAAGAAATTTCCACGTTAATCAAAAAAAGAGAAGAATATATGCCATCGGATTTTATGAAGATCTAACGGTCCATGTTATTCCGTTAATAAAAAAAGAAAAGAATATATAACGTCGGATTTTATGAAGATCTAACGATATGTATTATTCTGTTAATCCGAAAAAGAGAAAAATATACGCCGTCAGATTTTATGAAGATCCAACGAACCACATTAATCTAATGAATCTAGACCAAATATGATTAACAAATAGATAAATAAAAATAAATAACATGATATATATTATTCCCACGCGGCCGTCTGCGGCCGCCGTGGGAGCCCTCCGCCGCTGTCATGTGGCCGTCCGCGGCCGCCGCCTGGCCGCCTGGCCGTCTATGGGCGCCGCGGGTGTCCTCGCCATCGCCACGCGACTGACCGCCGCCGTTGCCGTCGCGGGAGCCGCTCGCACGCCTTCCGAGTTCGGGATCCATCCGCTCCACGCGCAGTCGGAGGCTGTCGGGGCTGGAGGCTACCGGCCGGGGGGGGGGGGGGAGGGGGGAGACTGGCACCCCTCGCCTCCACCACCACCACCACTAGAGAAATGGGGAGATAGAGGGAGAGAAATAGAGTGCTAGAGGAGTGGTGGCGTCAGTGAAAAAAAAGAGAAAAAGAGATGGGTGGCCTCACGTGTTGGTAGTTGGTATAGACTATAAGATATATATGATAACGGGTGCAAAAGAAATTGATACAGAGGGGAGAATCTCAATGACTAGGCAAGAATATTTCTTTTAGAGGATGGAAATAGAGTACGTCGAGTGCGGACAGCCTGAAGCCCCATGTGCCCTACCACGTTCCTCTATATAGCAGGCATCGTTTAACAATGAGCGGAGCACAACATGTCGATCTGCTCAAGTACCTAACGAGAAGTGCTCGGATTTAGGGCGTTGAACAAGGTTGTGAGTACAGCCAGAGAGAACAATTCTCCCTGACCGAAGGGAGCGAATCGCTGCCGGGTTTGAGCACCATGACCGCACTCAGTGTCTTTGCCAACGCAAGTGGAAGATCATCAAATGGGTTACCCACGCTCAAATCCGTTTGATGGTCTTTATTAACGAGTTAGTGCACGAAGGAGCAGAGAGAGGACAAACAAAGTGGAGAAACTTAGATGGTGTAGCGTTCGACAACGAGTGGAGGACATCATGTTGATTTGCACATGTAACTGATGAAAGCTGCTCAGATTTAGAGTGTTTACCAAGGTTGTGAGCACAACTAGAGAGAAAAATTCTCCATATCTGAAGGGAGTGAATCGTTGCCGGGATTTATCATCATCATGACCACGCTCAGCACTCATGAAAGATAATCAAATGGTTTACCCACACTCAAACCCGTTTGATAGTCTTCATTAATGAGTCAGTGCAAGGAGGAGATTTAGGAAAAACAAAGCGAAAAAACTCAAGTGTCGTACAACTTTGATGATGGGCGTACTTGTCGTGCATATGTGTTGACATGGAAGTTAAGTAACAACAGGCTGGGCAAAAAAATGCTTGTCTTAATGCCCAATATAATCATGCAAAAGTAAATTATTGTCGATCATTCGCTAGACCGGGCATCAACCATGTCTATATATTACCCCCATCTTTTATCAAAGGAGGAAAAAGGGTAAAAGATTGATCAATAACCGTGATAGGCACACATTGGTTACTGCAGTCTAAGTTCTCATTGCATAACTAGCAAAATAGCAGTATTTTTCTCATAATATTTTCTCGGATAACATTTTTCTGGTGTGATTGATTACGCTCTATATTTGATTTTCTCCCTCCTTAAGCTTTCCTTCATGCTTTTCCATCCTAATCATTGATTTGTGCAGCAAGCTAGGCTATCAATCATACCGCTGATTTGTGAAGGGAGTCGACCCAAACACCATTATGTTTGTGGAAGGTTTCTACTTTAATCAAATCGTTTCGTGTTACCCTATTGCAAGTTCGCGAGGTAGTTCGCATGTTCGTTGAAGAATGAAGTATCTCATGTCAGTAAGTTACATTTTATACATGTAAAGTTATATGAATTACTTTATTCACTTACCCACGATCCCTACCTTAATATCTGGTCAAACAATCTATATCTTAGAGCAACTCGAGCAGACCCAACAAGCCCTATTCAAAGTTTAGAGGGTCCAGAAAAAAGTTGCGGTCCAACAAACCCAGCAAGCGCATGTCCTAAGTTTAGAAGGTCTAGAAAAAAGTTGCACTCCAGCAAACCCAACAAACCCCTGTAACAAGTTTAGAGGGTCTAGAAAAAAGTTGCAGTCCAACAGGCCCTCTACTTGACACCCCCCTATTTGGGAGGCTTCCAAATCCACCCTCCATTCTAGGGGTCTATAGAAAGCCCTATATTTATGAAAGCTATTGCTAGAGTTGTAGCATTTTTGTGGCCAGAAAACAGAGGTAGTCTACATTTAATATTTGGAGAGTCTGGTTGGAGAGGTATCACAGGAGTTAATCTTAATAATATAAAATGTTATTCTCATATTAATTGAAATAAAAATAATACACCCTGTTGATTTTTGATAAGATCTAACAATCTATATTACCATTAAAGCCCATGATTAAAGTAAATAAATAGTTAAAATTTAAATTAAATAAATAAGAAAACTATAGGTCGATAAAAAATCAATATCAAATACAATTAGTAAATATAAGTTAGTTTAGATACATTTAGTCAAACCGTATTAATAATAAAACAACAGATATTTAAATAAAATTATATTTAAATTAGAAAACCTGAAAATGATATAAAAAATAACCCACCTAAATTTGCGTGGGCCACCTAGGCCTTGTTTAGATCCCAAATTTCACCCTCAAAGTTCACTATGCAAAAAGAAGATTCTCATTACATCAAAATGTCGACACATGTATGGAGTACTAAATGTAGATGAAATCAAAAACTAATTGCACAGTTTTGTTGTACTCTGCGAGACGAACATTTTGATAATTAATTTTTGGATAATTTTTCACACGTACAAACAAAATGCTACAGTGACGCATGCACCCTAAAAGATCAAAGTTTGGCTCTAAATTCGGGAACTAAACAACGCCGTAGTCAACGTTACAGGAACCTTCCTATTGCCGTGGTGCTACTGAACCTTCAAGCGAAGGAAGCAACCAGCCGCCGGCCGCGCACCCGTTGCCCGTGCCGTGCGCCTATATAAACAGGCCGCTGGAGCAACCCCAGCCCCAGCCCGCTCCTCTGCTCCAGCGCCTGCTCATCCGCTCCAAGCGAATCCCGAGCGGGAGACCCACCCAGCCCGAGGCGCGGATGGCGGAGGCGGCGCCCACCACCACCACCGGCGGCGGCGGCATCGGGACCATCCTCGCCACCGGCGACCGGGACTTCCTCGTCCGCAACTCCGGCGAGCAGGTCAAACTGAGACCACCACCCCCGTTCTGCTTTTCCCCTCCTTCCGCTCAGTAGTCTTGGTGCAGATTGGCGACCTAGCGCTGTTGTTGGCCCGGATTGTGTCCGTGTCTCGTCGCTTCTTTGCCTGATTCTTTCGATTGGATGATGATGACGGATGTCATGGGTTTTTGTGGTCGGTGGGAGGGGGGTTTTGCTTCGTGTACTTTACTGTGGAACTAGTATGTTTAGGGATACATCTTGGATGGATAGCGGTGAGCATGATTGCCGAACTTTTTACCGGCATGGGAGGAAAGGCATACGGTCTCACTAGTAAGTTGAAACGGCCACAGTACCCAATTTTCACCAACAGGTCCAATTTATTTCTTTCAGTTTTCCTCTGTTTTATTCACTCATCCGGGCTACAAAAAGCTGTACTTCCTCGAACGGAATCATTATGTTCTTTGGAGATCTTATCTTTAGGAATAGGATACTTGAATCCTGTCCTCTGCAGGATAAACACCAGCCCTTGTTTCGCAATCGGTAGCACAAGATGGGGGGTAATATTGTTCTGCTGTTTTATTCTGATGAAAATACAGTGGCCAAGATTGATTCCATAACTGAAGATAAGGACGAGTTTAGTTCCTAGATTATGATGCCTTCAGTAAGTTCAGGCAAGGCACGTGAGAAGATAGTATTTCTGGAATTATGCATTAGATTCTTCTTTCAACATAATTTAAAAGCATAATTATTCACATTTTGTGAATGAATTCAGCCATCTTGCTATCCTCAACCAGAATGTGGTAGCTGAACAGCTCTGCCCCTTCTCCTTGTGCTTATCCTGCAGGTGAAGCTCAGCAGCATTGAGGCGAGCCCTGTGGCCCTCTACTTCTCAGCCTCATGGTGCCCGCCATGCAGGCGGTTCACGCCAAAGCTTATTGAAGCATACAAAGAACTGGCCTCTCAGGGCAAGAGCTTCGAGGTTGTATTTGTTTCAGGTGATCAAGACGAGGAAGCATTCAATGCATACTTTGCAAAGATGCCATGGCTGGCCGTCCCTTTCTCTGACTCTGAAGGCCGTGAGGGCCTTGATGGCCGGTTTAAGGTCTCTGGTATACCACACCTTGTCATTCTTGATGCAAAAACTGGTGAAGTTTACACTGAAGATGGTGTTGAATTTGTGAGCGAGTATGGTGTAGAGGCTTACCCTTTCACACCAGAGAGGATCAATGAACTTAAGGAACAGGAAAAAGCAGAAAAGGATAATCAAACTATTCAAAGCGTGCTAGGCACATCCACTCGGGACTATCTAATTTCAAACAAGGGAGACAAGGTAGTTGCTTGATACCACTTCTTTGTCGCTTTTAATTGATTGGTGGTTTTGCAAAATGCTTACCTGTTTTCATTATTGCTGTCTGTACCCAGGTACCCATAACTGAGCTCGAGGGGAAGTATGTTGGTCTGTGCTTCGTAGTGGATGGCTTTGGTCCAGTTGATCAATTCATTGCTGTGCTTGCCAAGATCTATGATAAACTCAAAGAAATGGGCCAGAAATTTGAAGTTGTGGCTGTATCTTTGGACAGCGAGGAGTCATCATTTAATGAGAGTTTTGCAAAGATGCCCTGGCTTGCAATTCCTCAAGGTGACAAGATGTGTGAGAAGCTGGTTCGCTACTTTGAGCTTAGGTCTCTTCCTACACTTGTTCTGATTGGCCCTGATGGGAAGACACTGAACAACAATGTTGCGGACATAATTGATGAGCATGGTTTTGAGGCATGGGAGGGCTTCCCCTTCAGTGCTGAGAAACTGGAACCTCTTGCTGAGAAGGCAAAGGCTAAAGCAGCATCACAGACCTTGGAGTCCCTTCTAATCAGTGGTGATTTGGATTTTGTCATTCGAAAAGATGGAGCAAAGGTATGTGCTGTTGTTGCTTGACTTCTTATATGGAAGTCCTCCTTTATCATTGCAAAAGATGAGTTATTTCTGCTCTAAGTATGATGTTTATTTTAAGAGCTGTGCTTGGTTTCATAGATATTTGTTGTAGCAGTATCCTATTTCATAGTTAGCCACTGTGACCTTTAATTGTGGTCCTTATTCTAACCTTAGACATTGATAGATGAGAAAGAGACATTTATCAAGTAAACAGAGTTCTGCCAATTGATAAGTGATATATTGTTTAATGGCATCCTTTTATTGTACTGTCTACTACTTTGTAAAGATTGTTTCACATACAGTTTTTATGCACGTTTGATGGTTTTTAATTATATAAGTGTAATGGCATTTGCTAAGGTACACCGTAATAAATATGGACCGTTGATCTTACAACATATTACTTCCTAGGAGTTAATAGATTATAATTGATTAAAAATAAAAGAATATAGAAAATATCTTCCATGCATGATTAGATCTAACCCTTTTTCTTAGCTGTGCGGTACATTTTTTCCTAGGTATGTATTTTTTTTTCTTGTCTGTGCTGTAGTGAATGTGTTGGCCGTGTGCCTGTTTTATTTTTCGTGGCCATGTGGTGCCGGGTGTGTTGGCATGCCTGTTGTAACTTGCTGGCCTAATTTTCGTTGCAAGTGAGGTACTGGTCGTCGTGGCCATGTTGGGCCGGTAGTTTTTTTTTCTAACTAACGTTACGTGACAGTGTAGGAAAAAATTGTATGAAACCCAAATCGTGAGAGGTGTTAGGATCTAATTTTGGTAACGTGAACATTTTATGAAAAATGTTCATGACAGTTACAACTATATTGCATATACACATTAAAAACATTTTTTGTGACATGTCATATGTCCAATTTGTTTAGAGAAGAAGTATTATAATTGATATGGACAACATATATTTAACCACGTTCTCAACAATTCATATTGCACACCATACATCTCTATGCAGTTCCTTCAACAAAATAATCGGCATGCTGCATTCATATCTTTCCTGTTTTCTCTCCGTGCATGCAGATCTAAAATGGACTCACGAAGTGTGGTAACCGTAAAGCCGTTCCCCCCTTTTCCTTTATATAGTTGCTTTATCTCTTATAAAAAAATTAAAGGTTCAGATTTACTTGGCCTCTTACCTCCTAGGTGGTAACTGGTGTACCTTACCTCTATCATGAGAAGACTGAAGTATACTTAATCATAACGTGTATCGCAGGTTCCTGTATCCGAACTTGTCGGGAAAACTGTCCTCCTTTACTTCTCAGCCAAATGGTGTGGACCATGCCGTGCCTTCCTGCCTACACTTGTCAAGGAATACAACAAGATCAAGGAGATGAGCAGTGATTTTGAGATCGTCTTCATCTCTAGTGACAGGGACCAGAGCTCCTTTGATGAGTTTTTCTCTGAAATGCCATGGCTTGCTATTCCCTTGGAAGACGAAAGGAAGGCGTTCCTGAAGAAGACCTTCAGGATCCGTGGGATTCCTTCACTTGTCGCCATCGGTCCTACTGGGCAGACAGTCTGTAAGGATGCGAAGGCCCAGCTTATGATCCATGGTGCTGACGCTTTCCCCTTCACCGAGGAGAGACTTGACGAGCTGCAGAAGAAGCTGGATGAGATGGCAAAGGGGTGGCCTGAGAAGCTGAAGCATGAGCTGCATGAAGAGCATGAGCTTGTCCTGCTGCGCCGTGGCACATACGGCTGCGACGGGTGCGAGGAGATGGGCAGGACATGGTCCTACAGGTGCGACAAGTGTGACTTCGATCTGCACCCCAAGTGTGCGCTGGCTGAGAAGGAAAAGAAGGGCGAGGAGGAGGAGGACGTGAAGGCCGCTGAGGAAGCCCTGGCTGGGTATGTCTGCGAGGGAGATGTGTGCAGGAAGGTTTAGAGCAGTTCTCATGGCCTGCGTTTGCCAGTTGCAGTGCTGTCTGAACGTTGTGTGGTGTGGTAACAATAAGAGCTCTTTTACAGTACATTATACCACCGATTTAAAGGACTAGTATATAAATCTGACGGTTAAGAATAATTGTATACTGGTGTAACATTGGTATGTGGTATATGTAGTATATGGTGAGTAGTATAGCAGTATAATGGTATTATTGGAATTCCAATAATCTAAATGGCATCACTGTAATTTAGATATATTTTATTTTTTTCCCATTGGATCATGCGTTTTGGACCGGTAGTGAAGGAGCTCCAGTGGTATGTATCTCCAATCGACGATGCACGCCGCTGTCAAGAACGAGAAAAAAGATGCTTCGTTAACATATTTAGATACAAATTATAATATTACTCATTCTCTGTATCATATACCACCAATCAGTGGTATAAGGTACCGTAAAAGAGCTCAATAAATAATCATCAGATGGTTTGCTTGGAGTCGAGGTGTTTGGGCTGTCGGTGTCTGTATTAATCGATAGTAGTTCACCCTGATCTTTTAGGAGTAATACGAGTACTGTTTCAGATCAATGGAATGGCTTTGCCTTGCGTGATATTTCTGTTCTTTTGCAACTTGTTCCTAAAAGTTGAATCTTGCATGCTTGCTCGTTATGGTTCTGGATCCACATTTTAGTTCTGTTCTGGAGTCATTGTGTCTCTCTCTACATTTGAGTACTATCTACTTTAACATGTTATCAGCGCTTTGCCCACTCAAATCTGAGTTTTGGCCACGACAATGAAAGAACAGAGCCAGTTCTTCGACTTCTCCTTCGAACTTCTGATCGGTGAAAACCCAGTTCTTCTCTGTTACCGGCGTTCTGCACAGAGATCAAGAACTGCAATGACGCGAAAGAATGAAATAGGAAAGAGGAATAGCATCATGGCTGCAACTTCTCTCAATGGCGGTTTCTTTGTCGCTTCGATGGCACAAAATTGGTGATGGAGGTTCCGACAGGACCCCTCCCAATCGATACTCAGTATCGATGCACATCAGAGAAGAACATGCACCACATTAATCATCAAAAAGGAGAACCAGTAAGGGCAAGTACAACGGTCGTAGTCTGCTGTAGACATGCAAACATTTTTTTGCAGAAACCCCCTCCGCGACCGGTCTGCCCACCGCGTCGTCGTCTGAGCCTCGCTCCAAGGCCCCAGCGACGACTCGGCGTGCGTTGTAGCAAGAGTTGCAGGAAGACGACGACGGCGAGGATCCGTTGCGCACGCGGGAGGAATCCCTTTCCCGCCCAAGGTTCCGGCCTCTACCCCATCGGCATCCAGGCACACGTGTTGCCGGCGGCGCCCAGAGCACCACGACGCCGCCGCCGCCGCCGCCGACGAGAACAGAAACAATGAAGGAGAAGAAGAAGAAATCAGCACAAGAAGAATCCTGCAATTGGGATGGGATCCGGCCAATAGTAAAGTAAATTACCTGTGTAAGTCGGATCTCTTCGATTGCTTGCAAGTCACAAGTGAAAGCACATGACATCAAATCAAAAGAACAGATTACTGCACAAACAGAGGAAGATCGCACCCTGCTCGTTGCGGGCAGTGAAGAGGATGCAGCCGGTCTTGTCGTCGATGAGGCACTTGGCGATCCTGATGGGCCACGCCGCCGGGCTGGCGGCAGCAGCGCCGGGCTGCCCCTTCTGGAGGACGGTCTTGGAGCTGAACACCTTGGCGGCGCCGCGCGGGGAGGAACCAGACGCGCCGGACGGGGAGCGCAGGCTGAGGTGGTCCAGCAGCTTTCCGTGGGGGGCTCAACACCGCGGCGGCGCGGCCACCGCTCTGCCGAGCCGCAACTCTCCGGCGTGGCCACGCAGCTTGCCGTGGGGGCACCGTCTGCCGCGCGTGGGCGCCGTGGAGAACGAACGGATAAGCTCAAGCTGACGGGAGACGTGGGGCGGTGTGGACAAGAAATTCAACGTTTTCCGGTGCAACCGTGAACAATGCAGGTATGCAACAAAATAACATGCACTAGATCATCATGATTCGTGTGTCAAAGGATGAATTAAACATCCAGTAGACAGCCAAATAGACAAATCTATTGTACAGGTTGTCTGTTTAAGCTGTCTGTTTTTTGTAAAAAGACAGTAAACTGTCTATAAGCTGTCTGTTTTTTTTTTTAAAAAACAGTAAACTGTCTACACGGTTGTACTTGCCCTAGGCATTCATGTATTACTTTTTTTATGCGTTCCTCGTGAACGGCTGTTCTTTAAATTTTACCTGGATCAAGGCCTCGATCCTTGCATTCTTGCTACTTCATCGTCACAGCAGAGGACTCCATCGAGCGACTTGTAGCGGCGCTCGTCCGAGAAAACTCCTGCGTGGATGCGGCAGGCTGCAGCGCCCGCTCGCGCCCCAGCGCGTCCACGGCGAGAGCGCCTGCCCGCGGCCTGGACAGCGAGGCGCCGGTGGCGCGGCCCACACCCACCCAGCCACTCGCGGCCGACCAGCGCGGCGACGGAACGCGCAAGCCCGCACCAGTATGCTGCGACGATGGCTGCGGTAACTGCGCCCCCAGAAGGCCGGCCACGGTGGCGACCGCGGTTCGAGCTGGCGCACGCCACTGCAGCGGCCGATTCTTGGAGTGCCAGCGCCGGCCCGCGCGGCGGTGGCGACACCAGCGCCAGCCCTGTCCGCGCGCGTGGCGGCGGCGGCCGGTTAGGGTTTCCCTAACCGCAGGCCAGCCTCTCCCCATCCCTTATATGGGCCGGCCACACCCGCATGGGCCTAGTGGTCCAGCTCGGGCCCAGACGACTCATCCACTTGAATCGACAGCCAAATGGGCCTGCGACATGGAGGGACAAATTGCTGGTATGGGCCAACATCAATATTTTTGGCCCGGCAGCAATGTTTTTGTTTACATTTTTTTATAGCATTTTACTATTGAACCCCCAGAAACTGTTTCTAGTATTTATATATGTTGTATTTATATATGCTGTAATTTCAGTACTTTTGTGTCTTACATATTTTATGTTTAGACCCTACAGTTCTATGCATTTTATACACATGACGTTCTTTACTAGTAATGAATGCCATTATCATTATTTGGCATTATTTAATGCAATTGATTTTTATCTTGCATTAAGAATTTAATTTATGACTCCTTAATTTATGTCTCATCGTGTAATTTAAGTAGAGTTATAATTTACACAATTTGTATGCAAAATATTTTATATGTTTACCTCATTTTGTATCACATAAAAATAATATTCTAAATATTTTGATATTAACCACGCACAAGGTAGTACCATTTACAACTGCGGGATCTACACTTTGTGAGTGATTATCCCCAACGTGCGTAGCCTGTATCAAATTTGGAACAAATGGTGTACCTTTTCGTGGTGTTTATCTCGATTCTCTCATATTGGCCATACGCAAGGTAGTATTCTAGTACTACTGCGGGATCTACATTATGTGTTTGACACATAATTATTATCCTCAACGTGCGTACCCAATATGACGTAGGATCCTGCAAGGTCTACATCATGATTAGTGGTTACCATCATTCATGTTGGATTTATGCATCTATGCTTTCATTATTGTGAGGTCTACATCATTTCCCCCCCTCATATGATGACTACCTCCAAGTGGAAATCCAACATGTCAAATATATTACTTAACACATGGTTGAGCGGGTATAGCATCTACTGCAACTTTGTGTCTAGATTATGTTCCCTCCCAAAATGATAGTGAGGTCTACACCGAATTGGTGACTACCTCAACGTGTTGACTAATACATAGTGATACAATATACCTTGGTTGTGACCATTGCTCACCCTTGATAATAGTAGTGATTCCATCGCCTGTCACATATGAGGTTTACACTACATTGCGTGTAATTCAAGACTCATCTTGATTATACAGCATGTTTGCATACAAAGATTCAAGACTCATCTTGAATCCAATTGTTTAAGTAACAATTTTTGCATAAATAAATAGTGGAAAATAATGCATCATTTTGGTGATTGTCTTATAATGACCTTGTTTTGGTAAAGATTGCCATATCATTTATTCCCACAGGAATGGAGACCAAAACTATAGCAGCAGCAATGCTGTCGCTAGTCAGTTATATAGTGGGCAATCAAAATTCAAGTATCAACTTGATACCAAAATTGGCACTATTTTTTTTTCATCTATATAATTTACTTAATACGTTGCATACATGTTTCATCATGTAGGACATGGCTATTTATGTTTAATATGTAAATTTCTCCGAACTTGCTTTGGAAATAGCTAATGGTTGTTCAACCACTATAGCAAAATCCAATACAGTGCTTAGCTAACTCTTAGCTTTTTGTTGCATCTTCTTTACTTGGATTTCTATGAAATCTGAGTGTTCAATGTAGAATGATCCACTTACTCTTTGCGCTCCTTGATGGAATGTTTAGCAAAGAAAGTATTACTGTTCGGACGTTTAATCATCCGTTTACTAGGACTTTATGTTCTAGACAGTTTTACAAGTTTTATTATTCTATTCTATGTTATGTAGAACATGGTGGATCTTATAAGAGCTATAAATATACGAGATAATGACTATGTTAATGTGGTGAGTCATCACTCACTCCATGTCAATTTCTCAAACATTTTGGCTAAACTGAACCTCCAACTCATTGGAGGCTCGCAAGTTCAGGGGGAGAATTTTGAAGTTTGCTTCCAATGTCGAGACTCCATTGTTATCCATGAATATATTATTAGCCCATATAGTACCACCTCATGTAGTATATTGTCCATTCTGCATACATGGTATTCGCATTCTATATGAGTTTTTCTTACTCTATAGAAATATTTGGGATTTTTTCCAAATGGTGAAGGAATTCTTTTGGGGAATTGTCCCATAAACACAAGTAAAGGAGATTACGCTCTCCCTATGGGTATTCTCAAGCTAATCATTGATACAACTGATTCTACAAATACTCTTATGTAATTTCATGATATCCAGTTGTATGGTTTCCATATTGAAACTCGTTACTTAGAGTAATGATGAAAATCAGCACTCGGTATAACATATATGAAAACTAAGTACTTGTGGATATTTCCTCTATACCATTTGGATGTATCATTCATACATTAATTCCATATCAATGTTGCATACACAAATTATTTTCTCTCTTGATGAAATCAAGATTTTGGCATAATTAACTGGTCTTCCTGTCTTAGGATGACGAGAAAATTATCATCAATTCTTTTGGTCACACTAATAATTCCCCCAATCCTTATATTTGATGTGCATATATTATGTGCAAGGGAATCAATTTTAAGGGCCTCTTACCTTAAAATTGGAATATGAGTCTTGTAATTTCTTAAATACATTCAAGATTATGCATGGGACTCTATTCTACCATTGTGTTGATCAAATAGGTACTTCATAATGCATATTTATGCACAATATAGTCTCACATGTGTCCCTTAGGGCGATGCAATATTTGCCAAATCCTTTGCTCAAATTATTCAATTTTGGAGCAAAAGATCCTGGACGCGGGATCACATCCATTTATATGGACTTGTTTGGCATTTGGGAACTATGGTGTTAAGTACCTTATGTCCATAATGGTTTACTTGATTTTTGCATCAAGAGAATCTAATTATTTGTATGACCAAATAGAATTGCAAATTGCCAAAATCAATTGGTTGGATCACATTCATTTCAAATTCAACAAAACTGCAGACATACGGCTCCCTCCGTTGCAGTGAGTATATGGATACTTGACCTCAGTCAAATATTTCTCATCTGCGTATCGATTATGTTTTGCACATATCGATGTTTCCACCTCAACATACATTTTGGGCATTAGGTGTTCTTGGAGATATAATTATCCGTCATTGACAATATACCTCGAATTACCTACAGGGGATTTATACATAGCCCGTATGTTGATCATTTTGAGGATGTTTCCAGGCATTAGGGGGAGATACATACCACACATGAAATGCCAGGAATCTAAAGTGAATGTCACATTTTGATATTCCTCCTCATAAATATCCATGTACTGAAGAATCTCGATTGTTAGTTTGGATTCTTATATTTGCAACACATTGCAAATTACCTGCCAATACATTTGCTTGTCAAAGGTATCATTTAATTTCCTATTGTCATTGTGCCAGAAAGAGTGGAGGTACCATCTAAAATCACTCAACTCCTCCGTGTAAGAGGGGGAGAAGTATGGTCACAAGAAATAAAGCTTCTCGTAAGCTTCTATGGAAATAGATGAGACAGTAAATGATATTCAACTTTAAGTTGATCAACACCTTATGGATACTCATATTCCATAGCCTATGGATGTATGAACATTCAAAAGATCGGCATGTGTGTGCACATATACAGGCGCTGGGTCATTGGAACGCCCTAACTCTGTCGTAATGGGAAATGACATAGAGTTTAAGGGTTAATATTTTCACAAGCCATATTGGTTCTATTGAATCCATGTAAAGTCTACACATGTCGACACTTCTCCGTTTCGGATTGTCGTACACCTACTGGATCCAGACCAAAAGTCCTAGGCAAAGAGTGTTTTTCCAACACTCCTTTTGGGTCAAATCAAAGGTGGCAATCGAGGAGAATTGCTCTCGCTAAATGATTGAGTAACATTTTACTCTCATAATGCTTTATTTACAGAAGCAAGGTGGTGAGATAGCAAGAGCTTGTAGCATATGGTTTCACGCAGAGACCTAGCAACATACATCATGGTATGTGTGAAAATTATGTTCCTATATATATATATATATTAGATCATTGGCATATCTCATGAATTTGATAGATTCGGATTCAAGTCCCTATGGATTTCATATTCGAATCAAAATCGCAACAGATGTTGTGTACAACTCAAGTCACTTCATGACTTGAAGACATTCAAGTTGATTGTGGTAAAACTGATTGGAGAGTCCCTTCCTCAAAAGGGTTACTCCTAACCACGATGATCGCATACGTGTGATTTTGTTGAAATCCTATTTGGGTTTTGTATCATCTCCGATCACACGTAACAAATCATGCAATCATCTTTAGACGGATTTTGAGATGAAGATTCAGGTAAAACCAAATCAAGCTTAAGTCTATAACTTGAGCATATATATCGGTCCACCAATATCCGCTGATATTGTGTGATCATATCCATTAACACTTATGATCGTTTAATCTCTAAAGATGGATCAATATCCATTGTGACCCTGAGATTACCCATAGTACCATGAAAACGCTTACGTATCATGCAATTTGCAACAGGCCTAACATTGCATTTGCAGATACTTGCTAGCTCATAGTAGTGCTACTCCAATGACGTCCTTTGACGGGAGTCATAGGATATCAACATAATGTGGTACTAAAAGATACTTGACTTGTCAGTAGATAAGTTGAGACATGATCATAGTGGGATATGAGGATTCTGGCTAACTAATCCCCATTACCAGAAATGCCAGATCATAGACTGATGTATTGGTGATAGAGTTTTCATGGGAGTCATTGTAGACTCTAATAGTGACTCCTACATATCATCCTGAAGTATTACATATGATTGTGTCACTTCGTTGAGTGATAAACTGTGATTTCATCAAATCACTAATCATTATCTATTCATTTGTGTCTCTCTCTACATTTGAGTACCGTCTACTTTAACAGCGGCGACGCCCAGTTCAAAGCCGCCGTTGCGTTCTGCGTGTTCGGCGCACGCGACGGGTTGGTTACCGATTGTTTTGGTGAGCCGAGAAGAGGCTGGTTGTTGGTTGGCACGTGGGTTGCCGCTCCACCTGCCAGCAGGCCAGCCCATCACGGCCTCATGATGTTTGTGTGCGCGTGGGCTCCAGCGAGCTGTGGGAGGGCTGGGCTATTTTGCGTTGGTGGGCTATAATTTTGACTAGTTACGAGTACATGCGTATACATTGTAGGAAAAAAGTTTATTCCACACCCCTTAACTATCGACGCTGTCCGATTTTCAACCCTTAACCGTAAAATCAGATGTTCGACACCCTTCAACTTTCAAACCGCCCAATTTATACCCTTTGGTGGTTTTCATGGCGGTTTTTGCTGACGTGGCGCCACGTTTACCGTCCCACGTGGCGCCACGTCAGCCATGAGGGGCGTAAATTGATCCGCTTTGATAGTTCGAGGGGGTAAACTAGACTTTATCAAAAAATATCATAAAAATATATATTTTTAGAAAACAAATATAATTAAAAATACTAAAATCTAATTTAGTCTTAAAAAATCAATAGAAAAATTTGTTTTAGCTCAGAAAAATGTAGAATCAATTTTATATATTTTTCTCTAGAATCATGATATACTCCTAACTAGGCACTAGGGACTGGCAAATAAACACTAAAAGGTGATAAAAAAGATCAAAATAACTCCCAACGAGACACTATAAGAGTAGGGCATGGTTTTCGGAGCTAAAACAAACTTTCTATTAATTTTCTTCAACCGAACAAGATTGTATTGTTTTTAATTACATATGTTTTCTAAGAAAAAACATTTTTTCTACAACATTTTTTTATAAAGTTTAGTTGACCCTCTCGAACTATCAAAGCAGACCAATTTACCTCTTATGGTTGACATGGCGTCACATAGGACGACAAACATGGCGACACCTCAGCGAAAACCACCATTAAAACCACCGGAGGGTGTAAATTGGACGGTTTGAAAAGTTGAAGGGTGTTAATTTCTGGTTTTACGGTTGAGGGTTGAAAATCGGACAACGTTGATAATTGAAGGGTGTGGAATGGACTTTTTCCTGCATTGTATAACAGTGGTGAAGCTTCTGAAGTTTTGAGACAAAATATCGGATGTATGGGCTGGATTCCCCTGGCGGCGTTCAGCCTTTCCTTTGTTTTTTTTCACGCTCTAACTCGAATTTTATCCCACCATTCCAAATGTACATGTTTTAGTTTCGTTTTAATTCAATTTTTTTTATTTTTAATAAATTTATAAAAAAATACACCAATATCTATAGTATTAAGTTGTTTTAGCGTAAAATATTATGCATTGAAAAGTTAAAAGAAGTTTTGTACATAACTAAACCATTCTAATTAAACCAAAGGACTACAGTTCAGGAGCTCCCCCTACCTCTCCGTTTGGCAAAAAAAGGATAAAAAGTTGCATCAACAATCTGCATTCCAGGAACCACATATAGTTGTTACTCCCATGTCACGTCCATATATTAGACAAACTAGCACCTTTACATATAATAAACGAAAAGAAATCATGTGTACGTTTAGGAGTCACTACGGGAAACCGGGCCCAAGATCCGCGCGGCCAAGGCCTAGAAGGTGTTCGCCGGCGTGGCGGATGCGAGCGGACGTGGGCCAAGGGACGTCGAGGTGAGGGGCGGCGACGTTGGCGTCGGGACGGGACGGCCGGCGCGTGGGGAGGAAAGGGGCGGCGACCAGCCAAGGGCGGCGGGTGGGTGAGGCGGCGGCCGGCTTGGGCAGGGGTAGGGCGGTGTGGGGAGGGGCGGGGCAGTGGCTGACGTCGGGTGGTCGGCGGCGGTGACCGGCGACGGCGCCGAGTGTGTGGCGGCGCGTGGGCAGGGTGTGTGGCGGCGTGCATGTGTGCGTGTGTGTGAGTTGGGCCGGGCGGCCAAGTATGAGGCCCACGACCCCACTCTTTGCCGAGTGTCCTGGATCGGGCACTCGACAAATAGATCTGGCCATCTTGTGGCGCATGGTGCCGATGCATTCCGTTTCACCAAAGAGACACTTCAGGAGCTGGAGAAGAAGCTCAATGAAAAGGCCAAGGCATGGCCGAAGAAGGTGAAGCACCAGCTGCATGAGAGGCACGAGCTTGTGCTCGTGCGCCTTGGCATTGTCACCTACACCTGCGACGGATGTGATAGGTTGGGCAGCTCATGGTCCTACAGGTGCGAACGGTGCGACTTCAATCTACACCCCAAGTGTGCACTTAGGAAGGACGAGAAGGGCCAGGGCACTCATGTGGCCCAAGATGGGTATTCATGCGAGGGAGGTGTGTGCAGAAAGGCATAGAGTTTTTTTTTTCCTGCGTTGCAGTTCTGCCTAAGTTGTGTGTTGTGATAAGACTACACCGGTGGGGTATGACTGCCCCATGGCTTTTCAGTGTGGTGTGATAATATATTATAATCATACAATGGTTTTGCTTGGAGTTGAAAAGTTTGGGGAGGTGATGTTTGTTTTAATCATTTTTTGCCCCTGAAAATTCAAGAGTGGGCATGGTTTTGCCCTACATGGTATCTCCATCAGTTCTGAAACTTGTTAAGATATTCATGTGCACTATATTATTATTACTAACTAGGCATACCATCCATGCGCTGCTACATAGGTGATTGTGCATTCAAATATATTTTTACTAGGTGGTACCCACGCGATGATGCGGGAATTTCTTAAAAAATTAAGATGAAATTGAAAGTAGAAACATTAAGATGATTGTATGATAATATTTTTTTGCAAACTATATTATACATAATTTTAAGGTGAAATTTGAAAGTAAAAACACTAAGGTGATTGCATGGCAACATTCTTTTGCATGAAAATATATTCGTTTTGTTGAGAGAGAACGGCTCTTAAATGATCGTCCATGTATTTCTACTGTAGAAATTTTATAGCATTATACTCATAAATACTAATAAATTGTATATATAGGTACTATTAGTCATAGAAAATCGATGGAAGATATAAATAGATGATCCTAATGGATGATGACATGGCGTCTAACATAGTGTTTTCATGTATGATGTGGAAAGCTTGCATGTTGAGAGAAACAAAATTAATGACTCTTAGTGGAGTGTATCTATATAGGATATAGATTAGGATTTTAGGGTTGTAAATTTGAATATATTCTTAAGATTTTGGAAGGAACAATTGTGTTTTAATACCAATAAAGTGCAGGATATTTTCTTGTAAAAATACACATCATAATTTAATTGGAAAGAGCTTTTTTTAATGGCCATGTTTCTTTGGCAATAAAAATTTTTATACACACGTTTGACCACTAATTAAGGGTATTAAATAAAGTCAGTTTACAAAACTACGTACAAAACCCCGGGTTAATTCGCGAGACCTATCTAATGAGGCATCTGACCGTATGATTAGAGAATTGTTACTGCAGCATTACTGTAGTAAATCATGGGTTAATTAGGCTCATTAGATTCGTCGCATAAAGTTACACTCATACTTAAAAAGGTTTTGTAAATATACTTCATTTAATACTTCATGCATGCAAGATTCCCCTGGGAAAAAAAATTGTGGACAGAAAGAAACATGGCCAATGTTGCAAAAAAATGCGTAGGAACAGAACTAACACCTTATTGTATTGACATTTGAATGTTCTTACTAAACTAAATACTTTAGACTGACCTATATCGATATGCATCTTAATTGTGTGCTGTTGTAGATCTGAAAGTGATTTTTCTTATAGTTTTATTTATTTAGTCCAATAAATATTTTTATTGGCTTGCATGGAATTCTTGAGTTGGTGGTTTCCATAGTTTATTTGGCCCGGCGATGGGATGGCATGGCTAGCATCGCCACAAAACCAAATGAACCCATAGCCATTTGAGTTCTACAGCTACTGAAAAACACTAAAACATCACTAGAGCTTATAAAACTAGACATTTTCCAGAAACAATGTTCCTACTTCTAGCTGGCTGACATTATGGCTAGGTTTATAGATGCATGCAAAAATTGTGTCTTTGTGATTAGTAATAGAAATATTACATGTGTTGCAAAAGAAAAGCTACTATTATACACAAACAGCATATAGATATATGGCAATTAAACATGATACCCTTTACCTGTCATGAATCTCCCATACTCCAAACTCCAATTCAACTAGCAAACAACTAACATAAATTGTATCATGCCTGCTTTACCTTATTTTGTGGTATATAATCTCTCAATAAGATACACCCAAGAAATGAGCCTCTATATTTACTATCAGAATCAATATACAATGTAGTGTCCTGCTAGCTAGTATAGTTATGAATAGTGTTCGTTGAGGTTTTCCTCTTCCTTCATGACAGCAACCACTATGATAACGAATTTAATCTGCATAATTCACTTATATATTCTTTGAAATCATTCATCAATCCTTTTCTATATCTTATTTATCTATAAGCAAATTTATTAGATTTTAACGACATTGAATTCAATGCAATGTAAATGCATTCAGATCCATCTAGGAAGGTCAAGCTGGCAGATTTTGTCTTTTTTTTTGCAAAAATGTCTAAGCCAGATAACTTATGTGATTGCATACATCACTGATCGCTAATTCTATGGTAGTGCTTTAACAAATTTCAACTTGCACAACAAGGTGACAAATGCTAGCTGCAATAAAACCGACATATAGCCTATGTGTCCGTACAACTCAAGCAAATTCCAATTGATGGCCCGCCCTAGAGGAGATTCCGATGGTTCGACTGAAAGATCTCATGATGGCATTTCCTTCTCATCATCATTTAACTAACTAATTACCTATGATGTTTCCTCAACTGTTCCTCACAAAAAAAATGTTTCCTCAATTGTTAAAGATTCTTGTTAATCAGTTTGCTATAAAACTGAGCATATGCATGACGACTAAGCTATCATGAAAAATTCTTTGGAGCTTCTGATGGAATGGAGACGTGTGCGGCCGGTGTTGGCAACGGAGAGAACCAACAGGCTTCCAGGGGAACATCATTTTTGCTTAGCTTCAGTGCGTGTAATAAAATATTGACGACAATTTTGATTATTAAACATCTGCACCAGTTTTCCGCATATGCCTAGGAATAAACTACCAAGCACATATTTCGCTGAATAAATTATGTGAGACCGACGGCCCTTGAATCTTAAAAAAATTAAACTGTCCATGGAGCTGAATAGCCCATGAAAATGACAAGTGTGAAAAATCAAGGAGCAAAAAACTAGCCCCTCAACGGACATGCAAATTCATGGGACAAGATCAAGTGAAAAAAATTAAAGAAAATGAGAGCATGGAACATTTTTTTCCTTTTCTCAGTGCTCTTGCAAGATTAAATATTCAAAAAATAAGGGAAGGTGTCACCATGAATCACAGAAATTTGATGTTAGGGGATATGCCTTGGAATGATCTCTCTAAGCTAGGAGTTCACAATGGCACCTAATATTTCAATGGCTACCTTTACATGATAGCGAATGTTATAAGACAGGAATAGAGCCAAAAACCAATTCCTTTCCTTCAAGAATGAAAGATTACTAAACTACACCATTTTTGTTCATCAGGTAAACACTTCAAAAAAATTCTTGTAATTTCCTTCATTTGAAATAAAGTTTGTCTGGCAAATTTCCAAGTAACCGCTACTTGAATAACGTCGAAAAGGTTTGGTCTGCTTATAGTTCTCAAATGGAATATCAGGTGAAATCATGATTGCGAGATCTAGGGAAACTTTTCTCTTGCTACAGTTATACTCACTTATTAAAACATTTCATAACTAAAACTTAATTATTATATTTATAATAACTCATTATGGATAAAAAAGTAAGAACACGAATGTAAACACAAGCTAATAGTGGCAAATGTTGAAGCAAATCAAAGTATTCACAAATAGTAACTTCAAGCAAAATGTGAACACTTATTCTTTTCTGCAAAGATGTAGATATTTATTAGCTTTGTCACCACAAGGCAATTAAAACCATATCTTATTCTCAAGGGCACAAGAGGCTAATAGTACATACTAGTTGCACTTAGTGTTTGTTCCTCTCTCCCTTTTTTGGGGGATGAGGTTGTGGAGCAATAACAAAACTATTAAACATGCACGTCAAATAAATACTAATATTTTGTAATGGTCTGGTTTCCAATTTCTCAACGAAAAGTATGCGAGTAAAGGAACCTCAAGACTGTGCCCTTGCTTACCTAAGAAATAAGCATCGTACAAGTATAACTCCAAGGAGATACCTTGGAATCAAACTTTTTTTCTATCATTTTCTCCACAAACGTAAAGGTCAGCAAAAGAACCTGCCACTTGCAACAACCCCAAGCAGTATCATGCTTGGAAGTCGCAAACCTCTGTCACTCTGCTCGCGCATTGGAGCACGCATGTATTTTTCAACTCTGCACGCTCTCAAATTGCTACATCTACTAGTTGCCATGGTGACCTCGATCTGCATGGTTGACATGTATTTTCTTTTAGCATATACTCCTATCACTGTACGTGTTGATAACATATCATACAGATATAGTGAATTCATAACACAAATGAGTCGTAAAATATTTTTGTGCACACATACATCCTAAAGCGTTTATTTTGCCCATACAATATTAAAATGCATACAGCGTCTATTAAAGAGTTTTCAAATATGCATGCAATAGGACAAATGGTCGATGAAACCAAAGGACTTGAAAAGCAAACCCACTGACCCCTCCCCCGAACATAGTTTAAACGATACTTTCACAGTTTAATCAATTCCAACTGAGATGTAGCATTTCAAATGGAGTTCAAAAAAGAAATGAAGAAAATCGAGTTTTGATCAGAACTCAAAACTCTGCAGCCATGTTGTAGGGCTTCGATGAGCTGGATTTTGTAGGGTTTGTTGTTCATGCCATGAATCATCCAATGCGCTTCAAGGAAGACCAAACTCACTTGTTTAACACCTCAGTCATCATGCGCACGCGAGAGAGATGAAGTTAGTTGCACGCATAGACAGACCTGATAATCAAGTTTCTCATATATATATAGAGGTGCCAACAGGCAACAGATCGAAATTAAAAGCAGTCCGAGACAATTAGAAATTTTCATCGTTTGAATCAAAAAAGGAGAAAAAAAAGAACACGAAGGCGGGGTACAGCTAGCTATATCCTTCCATTCTAAGTCCCAGCTGAGCTATACACTACTATTACTTTGATTGGGCTAGTCAGGGGGCAAATCCCGGATGGCGGTGGGTCAGCAGGCAGCAAATCAGGTCGCTCTCCCCCACCCCAAAACCATCCCCTTGATTGCACGCATGGGCATGGCATATGCTTCCACATATTCGCTTCCTCCCCTTCCCCTGACGGTGCTGCTTCCAACCAAGTCCCACCCACCTCTGACCTTTCCGCGCCAAGGCAAGCTAGCTCACCCGGCGCCTCGCTCCCTATATTAACCTCACCGTCGCTAGTGTTTCGCCCTCCTCATTCTCATCCCACCAGCTAGCTGATCTAGCTAGCTCTCAGCTCGTCTATTATATACAAGAGTTTATTTGCTGATAGATACATATACATATATCTATCTATTGCCAGCATCCAATAAGGATCATATATATCAATATCTTTCGATCGAGATGAAGTTCGGCAAGCGGCTCAAGAAGCAGATCGAGGAGAGCCTGCCGGAGTGGCGTGACCATTTCCTCAACTACAAGGAGCTCAAGCGCCGCGTCAACGCCGTCTCCTCCCCGTCGCCCTCCCCCGCCGCCGAGGCCGGCTTCCTCTCCCTCCTCAACGCCGAGATCGACAAGTTCAACGCCTTCTTCCTCGAGCAGGAGGAGGAGTTCGTCATCAGGCAGAGGGAGCTGCAGGAGCGGATCCGCCGTGCCGCCGCCGCCGACGCCAAGCCTTCGCCTCCGCCTGCGGCGGAGGCCGAGGTGGCGCGCATCCGCCGGGAGGTCGTCGACTTCCACGGCGAGATGGTGCTGCTGCTCAACTACAGCAGCATCAACTACACGGGCCTCGCCAAGATCCTCAAGAAGTTCGACAAGCGCACCGGCGGCGTGCTCCGCCTCCCCGTCATCGCGGGGGTGCTGCAGCAGCCATTCTTCACCACCGACCTCATCTCCGAGCTCGTCAGGGACTGCGAGGCCATGATGGACGCCGTCTTCCCGCCCTCCGCCACCGCCGCCGCCAGCAGGGACCTCGAGGAGCGCCACGCGCTCGCCGCCGCCGAGCAGAGCATCTTCCGCAACACCGTCGCCGCGCTGCTCACCATGCAGGAGGTCCGCAGCGGCAGCTCCACCGTCGGCCACTTCTCGCTGCCGCCCATGGCGCCGCTGCCGGAGTCCGACTGGCTGCTCCAGTCCGTCCAGCCACCGCCGTCGCCGCTCATCCCCACGCAGTGATTAAGAGAGCACGCAACAAGAACGCACGCATGACAGATACAATGCGGTGTTAAACTAAATTAAGAATTAATTGGAGGCTACCGTTTTGATTTCTTTCCTTTTCTTTTTTTTTTGCCACGAAATGCTCTGCATCTGCAGTGTCATGTATGGGGCCGCTGAAAAGAGCAGATGTGTAATTATCAGCACATAGTTTCTTTTTTCTTTTTTGTTTAGGTGTATGCTCTGGTCTGATTTTTCCAAGCCAGTAAGAGTAAATAATGTAACCAGCAGGATAAATCAGCATTGTTCCTGCAGTGTAATTTTACGGGCAAATCAAATACCATACCATTGTGCAGATTAAAGATGCTCAAATCCTCTTGTATTCTTCTGCTTTCTCTAACGGTCACCGAACGTCAAGTCCATTCGACAATTAGATCGATGAGCCATCCACGATAAAGTTTTCACTAAACTGTTATAGTATACGCTAGTTGGAATATGGGGCCCGTGTGTCCTTGAGGCAACAAAGCCTGCTGTAGTTTACCTTGAGCAACGCATCTGATGTGTAGTATTTGGATATAAGAATCGGCAGTTAGGCTAAAGCAAGAGCTATAATAAGATATCCTGGTACAGTTTAGCTTTGGGACCATATATTCGAGCTCACTACAGTTGTTATTGTTATGTAGGAGTAGTGTATATTTGATTGATCATGTCCAGCGGCTTTCTAACAAGCACTACTACATACATGCGCATAAAAAAAAGAGCTGGTTGCATTTTCGGAAAGAAGAGAACTTGCAACTTGGGAAAGGCCAGCAACAAGGGCGACTGGAAGAGACACTAAACAAAAAAAAACTTTGAACTGTACTGCTGCTGAAGTGGTTAGTGGATGGTCACACTATTTCTGATAAGTCAACTCGCCATTTAAAAGCTCCCGGTCTCTGTAACTAATGCCTGATGACAATTCCAGAAGACAGAAGAAGAAAACTAATGAATATAATTCGCAAGAACAGCACGTACGTAAGATGATCCTCTGGACCCAACGAATATACCGCGGTAAGCCACAGTAGTGGGCTGTTCGTCGAAGGAAAAGAAGAGGAAGAAGAAGAAGAAGAAGAAGAAGAAGAAGAAGAAGAAGAAGAAGAAGAAGAAGAAGAAGAAGAAGAAGAAGAAGAAGAAGAAGATGATGATGATGATGATGATGATGATGATGATGATGATGATGAAGGTGGAATTTGTCTGAAGATGCCCAGTCGTCATGCGTCATTCATAAACTACTTTTTTCATAAGCGTATCGGCACCTTGTTCTTCTTTTCCTCGCTTTCTCGTATGGAAGATGACAAGAATATTCTCTGAGAAAGGTGCCTAACAACAGGAGACGTGGACAGACAGATGAGATGGCCTGATGGGCATGCTGCTGCTCTAATAATGAACACTGGATATTCCTCCCGGAAATGCCGAATGCAGTGAGCCCTTGGACCATAGTCGAGACATCCCAACTTTAGCATGTTAAAGTTAGCATTTTGTTATTAATGCGTCACTGCAGTATTTTATTTGTATATGTGAATACTCCCTCCGTCCCACAATATAAGGCGCGCACGTAATTCAAGATTCAAAGTTTAAAAGTTTTGACCTACAGTTAATCTTTCATAATAAAAACTTTATCTAACAAAAATAATACTATTAGATTTGTATTTAAATATACTTTTATATAACTATGATTTTGTTGCTATAATCATTATAGTATTGGAGATATTAAGAGTCAAACATTAGTATGGGAGACTGTGTCAAGTTTGACTGCGCCTTATATTTTGGATCGGAGGGAGTAATTATCTAAACATTAATTAATTAGGCTCAAAATGTTTGTCTCGTAAAGGACAACAAAACTGTACAATTAGTTTTTTATTTCATCCACGTTTAATATTCCATATAATTAGGCTCAAAATGTTTGATGTGATGGGAATTTTCTTTTTACATGTGGAATTTAGGGTAAAGTTGGGGAACTAAACGAGGCCTAAGGAAAAAAAATGGCAGGAAAAGCATGTGAGAAGAGAAGCAGGCTATGGAACCATCAGCTTCCAGATCGCTCCGGCCAGTTTCCAGAGAAGCAGGCTATGGAACTGTTCAAATACGGGTCATTTTCAGAATCTGAAGCTCTGAACATTTTGCCTTTTTGCTTTGCATTGCATGCTTCAACATTTGAAGGGAGAAAAGTGCATGCGACTGATCGATTTCCCCAAGATGAAAGTGATTACCTGTGTCGATATTTTGGGTCAGATTTCTGTGACCATTTTCAGGTTTGGGAGCGGGAGGACAAGACAGGGACAGAGAAACCTGTCTCTGAAAGCCTAGTTGAACTTGTGTGATCTCTTGCAGACTCAACTTTGTGCGTGCGCGCCAAACAATAATGGCTCATTAACTAATTCTCTTTCTAGATGGTCACACAGTGACACACGTCCCCATCTGCAATGCAAACTATCTAGTATGCAGCTAGTAGTAAACTAGTAATCAGGATCCTATCGTAAAGTAGGCAATTTATTAATTAGTAATCTCATTATCAGCCTCACCAAAAGAAAAAAATCAAAGACGCGTTCCATTGCATGCATAGCCTGGTCGTAGTCAACAAAGGACAGGCAGGAGGCAGTGAGAGAGCATATGCTTTTGTGTTACGCCGATGTGATAACCCTTTATTTTCCTCTTGAGGCAGATGGACAGTGTAAGGATGGGCAATATATAGATGGATAGAAGATAGTGGCGTCGTTCTGATTGATTAGCTATAATAATTGCGAGTGAGCCCATCTTATCCTGAATTGTATGTCGCCTTTGTGTAAAGCAGCGAATTGCGTCGAGCATATGCGGCCAATTGATCTCGCGCCACTAGCCTGCCAGCTGACCTGACCAATGCGTACGGGGCTATTTGGGCAGGCTCCAAAAGCGAAGTGATTCAGTCTGAACCCTGTGCAACAGCTGAAAAGGCTTTAGAGATTTCAAGCTAGAGTGCTCCACATGAAAGTAAAGGAAAAAAAAACTCTGACCAAGCTTGATGCATTCCCCTTTTAGGAACAAATGTTTTGTTTTGGGAGGAAAACATAAGATTAGCAATCAGATCGCTCTGTTGTCCATGTCACTAGGAAACCAACTGAACTCCTGAGAGATCGAAACTACTATGATCATTGATCAAGTAGGATGCACTTTCAGCGTACAAAATACTAGCAGAGACCTCTACTACAGGAATTTTGCAGTGCCTTCCGAAATTGATCAAGTATGTTCTGTATGATGTTTTAATGGATTGGGCCCCTTGTCCAAATTGTTGTTCAGTGTTCTGATTAATTTATTTTGCTTTTCTTGCTGCCCCTACTGCTGAGATTCGGAAGTGGTTACGTGACTGATTTGCAACACGTAAGCATCACGAGGTCTCTACCTAGATGCTCCAGCTTTATCTCCAACTCTTCATCGTCACTGCACTTTCAGCTTCATCTAATCTCGTACATCAAAAAAAAGAAAGAAATCACTGCCCTTTCAGCATGAGCAAGAATCCAGTCCAGTCCAGTGCAGTGCAGCCCAGCCCAGCCTGGTCCCGACAAGCGGCCCATTCTCCGAAAAGGCATCTGGCCCATCATCCCAATGTCAGCCCATCACGGCAACTGCGGGGCCCTAAAACTGATGAGAAGAGAGCTTCTTCAGCCGCCGCCGCAACCGCGTCTCCTCTCCTAGCGCCGACGTCCTCCGCCGCTGCTCGCCGGTAAGACTTGCCCCTGCCTTTCTCCAATCTCGAATACCTCGTGATTAGATTGCATAGTTGGACAAACGATAAGGCCAGCAGATTCCTTTCATGTGGATACCTATAGGCCGGTCACGCCTTCACTGAAATAAATGTACATGCTCCTATAGTTCCTGGCTGTTGCTGGCCTGCTGCTTCGATCTCGTGTTTTTTTTTGCCCTACTTGACTTGTAGCCTTGTAGGTACTAAGAGCAACATCCGCTGGGCTAGTTGTCCCTTTATTGTTTGATTGGGATTTGGTTGTTGATGTACAATTTAGTTGTCCCCTCGTGTTATTGTTCTTCCTGTGGCATGCTTTACTTGCTATCCTCTTTGCTACAGAATTACCTCGTAGGTTTGTCTTGTTGGAGATTCTTGCTTATTCTTCGTCGTCGTTCCTACAGATCACCTAGAAAATTTTAGACACAAGATGGCCGTTCTTTTGTCAATTGTCAACTCCAAGGCAGGCCTCCAAAAGCTTAACGACTACCTCCTCACCCGCAGTTATATAACGGGGTATGTAACTGCATTGCATAATGTGCGTCCATTTCTGTTGCTCGATTGCCATATTGTCGCACCGGGCCTGAAATCTTTGTCCACTTTAGATACCAAGCTTCGAAGGATGACATGGCCGTCTTCACTGAATTGTCATCGGCTCCCCCATCAAGCTATGTCGATGTTACAAGGTGGTACGATCATATCAGTGCTCTCCTGAGGTCCAGGTGTGTATACATGAGCTATTGTTAATGTCTACAGTTACATTGCATTTGTCATGTGCCTAATGATACTCTGATTTGATGTGCAGTGGAGTCACTGCATAAGGTGAAGGTGTCAAGGTTGAGTCATCGGTCTGCTTGTTCTGTGGCTTCAACTCCTGGAGCTGCTGACCAAATGGTTACAAAACTGCTACGTAGCTTTTCTTTTGGTGGTTAACTCACCGTTCAGTGTCAGGCTCAAGACCAAAAGTTGTACACAATAGAGACAATTTTTTAGATAACATGAATGAGCAATTTGATGGCACCTTTCTGCTGCCGAAGTTTCTATGTAACAAGTTTGCACTATGAAAATTTGTATGTATATCTCCTTTTTATAAAGCAGTTGTAATTTCAGCCATCGGCAGCTGATAAAGATGACGATGATGTCGACCTATTTGGTGAGGAGACTGAAGAGGAGCGTGCAGCAGCTGAAGCACGTGTCACAGCTGTTAAAGCTTCTGGCAAGAAAAAAGAGTGTATGTCTGTCCTTGATTTATCTGGTTTAGTATTGGACTCAGTTAGAGAGTGATATTGAAGTCACTAAATAGTTTCTTTTAAGTGGAATGCAAAGTTCAACAAATAGTTTAGCCAAATTTGCACAATCATACCATGTAGTGATTTTTTTATTGCATTCTGTTGCATATATGCTCATTTAGACCTCAAGCAAAACATTGAAGTTAGGTTATATGTCCCGAGAAAATCTTTTGCTAACTTGGACCTTATCTTATTTAAGATGGGAAGTCATCAGTTCTTCTAGATGTGAAACCATGGACTGATGAAACTGACATGCAAAAGCTTGAGGACGCTGTTAGGAGCGTGAAGATGGAAGGTCTGCTCTGGGGTGCATGTATGTGGCTCTGCTCTTCCATAGTATTCCACTTATCAAAGCAGATCTAACAACTCATCATGACCTGTTTACTTCACTTTGTTTCTTTTCTAAACTTGAGATGTCATGCTTTGCAGCAAAACTTGTTCCAGTTGGATATGGCATCAAGAAGATGCAAATTATGATGACCATTGTGGATGACCTTGTTTCTGTCGACAGTCTGATTGAGGATCATCTCTGCACTGAGGCAGCCAATGAGTACATTCAGTGCTGTGATATTGTGGCCTTCAACAAAATCTGTAAGTTATCTTGAACACTTTTTATGTGTGGAATGAGGTACCCAGATTCCGTACTTGTATAAGCCTTTTGAGAGAGTCCTTATTTGAATACAGACGATTTAGTGATTTACATAACTTGCAGTTTGCTGTGATATGTCATTTGCTGGCCAGTTATATGGCTGTGAACTAACTACAACCAGTAGCTTAGGAGCATGTTTGGACTAGCTTTAGGTTCAGTTTGGACTTTGGACTCATCTGTGAGATTTCTGAGATTTTGAGCCTTTCCCACTCTGAACTCTCCACTTAACCTAGAACATATTTGGCAGAGCTATAGCTTCTTTTTAAGTTAGCTTCAGTTTGCAAGTTCCAGGAGCCCTATGTCTTCGAAACTTATTAGCAGTCTTCTGATTTGAATGGGTTTAAAGCTTTTGGTAACAGTGCCACAGAATCTCCCTTTTTTCCCTATGCTTTAAGAAATCCATAAGCCGATGCTAATTCAAGGCGTTGAAGTAAGATTTATGACTTGTGGGACTTGGGAGCTGAAGCCATATAAAAGCTGGTTTTTTGTAGAAGAAGTTTGGCAAAAGTGCCCAATAGACATGCTGACCAAGGTTTTTGTTTCGGTTTTCAAAAAAATTCGGTCGCCGGCGAAATAACCGAAATTCGTTCAAAAATTTCGGTCAAACAATTGGTCAAATTTACGATTTTTTGAATATTTATAACCTTTATAAGGTTTCCTATGAATTCAATAACCATAATTGTGTTTGTAGCTCAGTGGTTTGTTGTTTATAAGCAACTCTAGAGGTCCCCAGATCCACTCCTATGGCTGCGTCATTTATTTTTATTTGCTGAGACTATGTGGACCCCATGTGTCATTGAGAGAAAAAATGAAAAATGAACCAGGCTCACGCAGGAATCGAACTCAGAACGTTTCCTACGCAAAAGAGTTCAAACCACCAGGCCACAAGAACGTAGTTGATTTAGATTGTTATAGGATATAATATAACAAAATAAAAATTTAAAGGTAACGAATTTTTGACCGAATTTTGTTTCTTTCGTTCACCAGCGAAAAACACGAAATTCGTGAAATTTCCCTGAAATTTCGTTGAATTTTTTAACCTTATTGCTGACAGCCAACCTTTGGAGAAAGCTGATTGGTACTGCTGTTATCTGACTGTTGTATTGGGTCCTCCTAATCATCATTTTGTTTTGCAATTTTTTTCTCAGAAGTACTTGGCTATGCTGTGTGCACATCATTAACATCTTTCCTTGAAATAAATAATGTACACCACTGGACCATTCTGAACTCAGTGATCATTTGTATGTGGGAGTGGATTGTGTATGTGCTAGTCCAGTTGAATCGCCAATCTTGCCAACCCTCAATTTATTATATAATTCCTAGCAGTAGACTCGACGGTTGTGCATTGCTGGATTCTGGAGCCTGTGCCCTGGTTTCTTTATCACTTATCTCACATTAATACATCATACAATTAACATCTGCGGAGTTTATTAGGTTGACTTGCAGATCATTTGCCCAGCTTCACTGTATCTACTACAAGAACCTCAGTTTTTATTTATATTTGAATCTAGCCTTTGGCTGATTTTTTTTTTTGGTTCCAGAAAACTGGATCTTCAGGGGCCAAATTTAAGTGGAGTACTTTGTTAAAGTTCCATTCCCATTTGCGTCGCTCATCATAGCAATCGCCATTTTATATGTTTTGCCTTTGGACTTGGTTTTTTTTTGGTTCCAGAAAACTGACGGCACTTGCCACCTGAAAGATGATTAGTTTGGATGTTATCTTTAGGACCTTAGCTGGAGCTTACCCCGTGACACCTTTTTCCTGTTCTCAGTTATGTTATTTATGTTTTGGAACCTTCAGTGCCTCAGTGAGGCAGCGGTTTAACTTCACACTTTGTTTGGAAATCTCCATTACATTTCTGGCAATAATTTGCACTAGGTAGTTACCCTTCACACAGATGGTGTTGCCAAATCGTCTGTAGGAAGCACTGTTGTCAGTAACATATATATGCTGCCTGTTGCTCATTGCTCTGTCCGTGTACGGCTTGTTGCACATTTCTCTGTTCCATGTATTGCCATATAACGAATCTGACAATAAAATTGTAGGGAACTGTTCAATTTTAAATAACCTCTCTCTTTTAAACAGTCACGAAACTCCTTGTAATAGATTCATTGAATATCTACGAAGTTCTGTTCTTGGAGGAGGTGCAACTATAGATGAAGACATCCATAGAATTTAGTAAAGTTCTCACGCTGGTATTTGTGTAGTAGTACAATGTGGTCTCAGGACAGCCTCTGGATCATAGACTAGCATAAGCTGTTTTCGTTGACTATGACATAGGTTGTTATATTAGCCATGATTGGTCCAGATTTGGCCACGATGCTGCAGGGCTTAAAATATGGTCACTACACAAGGTTTACAAGCGCTGCTTGGAATGCACTTGTTTGCCCTCCTTTTTGATAACCTGAAACCTGAAGTGCCGGGCCCCTGCTTCGGATCCAATTGCCAAAGCAGCTTGGTTTTCCTCTTTTGGCCATAGAGGTAAAGAAATGTCTAGATTCTTTGCACGAGCACTAAATTTATTTATTTTTTGAAAGATCAGTAAATATGCATATGTAGAAAGATAAATACCCTACCCCTATCAACAACTCTAAGAAAGGATTGGCAGTTGTCTATCACAGGCGTCTCATTGCCGACGAGCATGTCACCTACCACTGAAACCACTGAAAAAAAATAAGTTGGTTAAATCTTGTACTAAATAAATCCAGAAAATTATGAATTATGTGTGCTAAGTCGAGGACTCAAACCTAGATGGATAAATTTCACTACAAGAATCCTTAGCAGTTGATATATAATTCACAAGCATTAAGTGATTTGAATCTAGCAAAATCCAGGATGGTGACTTCAACGACAATAGAAACACAAGTGGAGTGCAATTGAGGATATGTTTGGAATGTATTGGTTAACTATTAGGTGGCTAACTATTATAGATGTTGCTTGATCCACCTGCTAACAGGTGAATGGATAGTTGGTTTTGCACTATTAGCATCTATATGTTAATTCATCGTTCCCCTGTCTAAGGTTATCAAGTCATAAAAATACAAATATAATGCAATTGTGCATAATATATTGGTGTTATTTCTTTATTAAGAAGTAGAAGCCAATTAAATGTTGTATCTATGACAACACCCAAAACTCCTACATGGTGTTTTCTTGTTTTGGATATTAAGCCATTTAATTTCTCCCCGTCTTCCTGAATTGTATACCATCTTATCAAATCGTCCACCATGACACTAATAAATGCACATTATACAATGCCTTGGAATTAGCTTAGCAGCCTCTAACCAGCTAACGGATTAACTGTCAACTGGGTGAACGGCTAATAGTCAGCATATCTATTGGCAATTGGCATGCATGTTTAGACTTCCACTGCTAATTTTAGCCGGTAACTATTAGTACTAATGGACCCAAACAGACTACAAAAACAAAATTCTTTACTACTAATTTCAAATATATATTGACAAACCACAGGAAAATAGCATGATTATGAAATCTCTTTTTAACACAACTCTTTTGGTACTATATATAGATGTCCAATCCCAACATACAAAAACTCGTTGATACTGAGAATTAAGATATATTGTATGTTGGCAGCACATAAGCCATCTATTCTACGTTGACTATACGTAACCCAAAACGCTACTCTGGATGGAGCATGTACCATGAATCCATGATCAAGGCGCATGAAAACCCTATGTATACTACATAAAAGCTGATTGAAAAACCTTCCAGCCCAACTATATGTGGCGCAAAATGAATTTACATATCCACATTAGGACAAAAAGACAACGAGATTGTTATCTCAAAAAAGGAGGCGAAAGGAGATTGAAGAATTTGCCCAGTGCAGGGGCTGTAAGAGCAGCCCAAGGTCTTTGCTTGCAGGCGCCCATTTTTCTTTGACCTCGTTGCCATTTACCCGAGACCCTGATCAACTGTCACCGATGACTCGTTCATCTTCTTGATTCCATTGGTCTCACGTGTGTACATGTCATCACCGTGGTCCTTGGTTCCTCTCACTCTAAATCTCCAAAACAATGACTGCAGAAAGGGGAAAAATGGGGTGAGGATTTCCTTTTCAGATACAGAGCAGTGACATTGCTTGTAACTGATGGTGGCGAGTGGCCAGGGACTTACATTCAGAATCTGTTCTGTCCCACCTGCTGCTCTCTTCCCTCTCCTCTTCGCAACCACAACGGCGACCGCCTCGCCTCCTCCCCTTGGTTCCATCCTCCAACATGTACTTCTTCCTCGACGATGGGGCGCCATTGCCCGGCCTGGCATTCATCTTCTTGCCAAGCATCGTCCGAAAGAACTGCCAAGAACAGAGTCAAAAATTCAGAGGACGTTCAGAAACATAAGACATATTAGCATGAATCTTTCACTATGTCTGCCGACATGAGCACACGCCTACCTTCTCCATCCTTGATTCCACCGGGTCCTTCAAGCTCCGAGGCGGCGCGGAGAAGCCGCCATTGCAGACAAACATCTTCTTGAGCAGGAACTTGAATGACTTGTGCTTGATGCTGCCGCTGTCACTGCTGTTGTCGAGCAGGTCCCTGGCCCTGGTCAGTATGATCTTGGTGTCCGGCGAGAGGTCTCCGTTCTGGTCATCGCTCTCTCCGTGGTGCCTCGGCGTCTGAACAACCCTCCTGTCCACCTCCAGGCAGGACGGGCAGTTGAGGAACCTGTCCAGCGGCGGCCTGTCCTCGCCGGCGCCGGAGCCGCGGGAGCCGGACTTGGACTTGGCGCGCCGCAGGAGCATCGCCAGGGCGTCCTGGAGCTTCCTCACCTCCTCCACGGTGAACTCCGGCAGGTCCTCCGCCTCCTGCGCCGGCGGAGGCTCGTCGTTGCCGAGCGTGCCGATGGAGAGGATGCCGGCCTGAGGCCATTGCTCGGCGCCGAGATGCTTCTCTGATTCGTAAGTGGTTTGTTGCGTCTCGTGGACTCCGGCAGCTACGCAGGAAACGTAGGAGCTTCTGTTCTCTGTCTTGCCATGGAGTCTGCTCTGCATCCAGTTGATGATCTGCAACCAACAACGAAAAAAAGTTAGAGAACTGTAAGCTTTTTCATACAATCTGTCATCAGCTATAATGCATCTAGTTCTTGTTGCCCTACAGTGCAACTGAATTTTTACTCACCCCCATGGCTATCCCGGTCCAAGAATCTGTGAGCTTAGATTCACCTCCAACGACCTTGAGCAACGTTGCAGTGAGATGGCAGGGGTAGGTTGCAGAAAATAATGAAGTGGGGAACCACTGGGCAATGGCGATATATAGGACTTAGATTCAGGGGCTCTGTGGTTGGTCTCCAAACCCCTTTTTTGAGTATGTTCTCACGAAGCCAATCAGGAGTGAGTTCTCAGTTCTGAGTGGAGTAGCTACCTCTAGCTTGGTCCCCTGCCCAGGGGAGGACTATGCTTAAATAGCTGGAGATTAGCATGCCATCATTAGTAATACTTTATATCTAATTGGCGATCAGTGGGATGCTCCTAGTTGCAGCAGCGTACTTACGCTGAATTGTAGCGGCAAATGGAACAGACAGATTAGCTTCAAGTTTAAGGAAGCACATGTCAACTACGAAGTATAGTAATATTTTCTCTTGCGCTATTTTGTCATAGGATTTAGCAGCTAAAGCCTGAAGGAGTATTCGCATGTGATCCGGGAAGAGCTGGGAAGTGATTCAAATGATTTTTCAGAAGTGCTTCCTTCGCCCAGCGATGTATTTTAATAAAAAATTGAAAACCGATTTTGACATTTCATTTATCTTTATGCATTGTCGATTGCTATAAAATCAATATTACATTAGGAGTAATCTGGAGTGGTTTGAACTTCTAAAACAAATATGCCTTACAAGTTACAAGAGTAGACAGAGGGAATATTGAGTTTTTTTTTTTTGAGAAGTTAGCAAGAGCACTTCTTTGCTATTTAAGGAGGAGAAACAAGTCAGTTCTAACAAATTTCAATTGCATAAAAGGGATGGACACTCGAAACTCTACTGCTAATTAACATAGAAATTAAGGAAACTCATCAGGGCCTCCACGTAGACCAATCTCTGCCTTTATATCTTGAGCCACTTGCACTCCATATCTTCACCTTCCCCTTCAAAGATGCGCAAATTCCTCCCCTTCCATATGCTCCAAGCAAGTCTTAGTTTGTACTTATTAGTGATAATTGGTTGTTGCTGTTGTACGTTACTGTTAGTGTTAAAAAGCAATGATGAATGATAATGCATGTTGTGTTTAGCACAATAATGACCATTACCGATCATAATTCATAAGGTGAGATTGTGAGCAACTATTAAAACCTAAATTTTGTTTAAAATATCAAACGCCATGCGACCTGATGCATCTATTCAAGTGAGCAATCGAGGAAACAAGAACCAAATTCGTAACACCTCTCTGATCTGAACCAATTAAACAGATATCCAATTTGTCATCATCTAATGAAGGGCAAGGACATGCATGCTTAATAGTATTGGAAAAACGAAATTCATGTCACCTCTTTGGGCCAATAAATGAATATTCCAATTTGGTATCACCTGATGCAGGACCACCGCGCTGTTAAAAATAAATGCAACATAATGAGGTTTAATATGCATGGGTATGTTTTACTTATTTTTATTTTTAAAGTCAGCAACTGAAATATACTCCCTACGTCCCGCAAAGAGTGCTTTTTAGAGTTTGAATCTTGTCCCATAAAAAGAGTGCTCTGGTAGGTTTCAGACCATACTAAAGAATTCATTTATTAGTTATAGCCCAATTCACGAGTCAAAAACTTTGTATAAATTGGATGATAAGTTAATTATCAGCATGCATAACTAAACAGACACAAAAATCCATGCGCCCAACACAGCTACCAAAACCAATTAAACATATTAATTAGGGGTATATAAGACTTTTTTCTATCCTCACTATTATGGCTGAGATTTTCTAAAAAAATACTTATTATGGGACAGAGGGAGTACTACATAGACATATTGAGTATATGAGATACATTTTGGAAATCTTATTTAAACCTTTTCACATAAAATGTTTAAAATTTATTTGAAATGTTGAGTTAGATTCTAGATAGATTTTTCTTAAGCTTAAAAATATTAAATCACATATAATTTATAAAATCCTAATCCTATAAACATGACTAGTTATGCATAAGAATCAATGAAAAAGAAAATTGAGCTATAATATTGGGCTATAATTTTTTGTCAAAGTAGGCTATTAGGTTCTACACGATACCTTATATGTTCCAAGCAAGTCTCATTTGATCAGGGTCCTCGGAGAAAGAGTTACCTGCTACACAAAATACAAATTTCGGGTTTCAATTTTCAAAACCTGAATTTTTGAAAACTCGAAAAATCCGACCCGAACTTTCCCGGTAACCCGAATGCCCATCCCTAATGGCCCTCATGTCCCCTTCACAATTTAACTTGGTCCTGGTTAATTTTATCTCAAAAACTAGTAGGATTTTGATCCGACCTCAACCGAGTCCGATTTTTAAATTTCTAGTATAAAATTTAGGGCCCTTTACCATGCCCTTTGCCATGGCAACTTTATTTAAAATTAGTTCATTAGGCTTAGCCTAAGCAAACCCCTCTCCCGCTTCTGTGTGCGGCAGTCGTTTATAACAGACAGACAAGCTGCCATGTTATTCGCAAAAACAAAAACAAAAAAAAGTGACAAACTGCCATGCCATATCGGCGTTTTTCCCTAGCTGTACGTGACAGGTAGAGGAAAATGTGACGGCATGAGATCGACGATTCTACCAGCTTCCGGGTGGGCGCTTTTTTTTCGATCCTAGTGCTGTGATAAGCTAGAGCTGCTGATTAGAAGCTGCTGCTAGAAGATGTTGCCTCAAGATTCGGGCACAGGATGACGCCGAGAGAAGGGCCGGGCACATGAGATGGAGAGACACACGGTGTGTAGAGTGGTTTCCCCGGGGCGTTATTGACGCATGCGCTGATGCATGAACACGCCTAGTCCTTTTGACCTGAACACGCAGCGCCACCGCCACCACACCATTATACTATGTTTGCAATATGGACAGCCTATCGGAATTTAGGGCATGTGAAGTCAAGTCCTAGACATTCTTAAGCGCATCGATCGACCAAATAGCTAGGAGCCGATGGCATTTGTTATTTGCTTCCCCCAAAAAAACTAGCAGATGGCTAGCTAATTTGCACCAGATTGCTCTAGAAAATGCTTTGGAAATTCTTGTAGCCAATTAATAGTCCATCATTTTTCATCTTCTATATGGGAGAGAATTTTAGACATGGAGTAAAATGCACCAGCGATCCATCAACTTGTAAGGAGGTGTCATCTAGATCCATAAACTTTAAAAGCTCATAATTTATGTCACTTAGGTCCACAAACTCTGAAAATGTATTTCTGGATCCATAAACTTGTAATTTGTGTCAGCTAGGTCCATGTACCCCTCCACCTAATCTTCGTTAACTAATGCGACACTAGCATGAATATGCATGCTACCCGTGTTTCACTGGAGTTTCGCCACAAATGTTAAATGCAATCCCTGATTTTGAATCCTAGGGCATAGGGAGAGACGGAAGGGGACGAGAGACTTATTTTGGAGGTTATTGACATGAATTATGGTTCAGGGGTTCACGTACTGCCATTGCAGGGTTTTAAAACTAAAGTCCAGATATGACCAGAGCCTATAATATAGGTGGCCCATGCAACGTCAATGGCACGTTTCTTTAGGATAGCCTCAATAAAATTTCATCTTCTAGTGGCTGAGAGAGGGAGGTCTCCGATTATGGTGTTATGCAAGCACTATGTGTACACGTGGCGTGTATGTATGGAAGAGTATTTTGATACATGAATTACAAGTTTATGGACCTAACCATATACTTTTAGAATTTGTGGACCTAAGTGACACAAATTACAAGTTAATGGACCTAATACCGTAGTTTCAGAGTTTGTGATTTAAGTTTTAGGAGTTTAAGGACCTAAATGACACAAAATACAAGTTTATGAACAAAAAATACAGTTTCGGAGTTTGTGGACCTATGTGACACCTGCTTACAAGTTGATGGACCTCTGGTGCATTTTACTCTTAGGCATAAATTTAGTGTACTGTCACGCTGAAGGCATCTAGGCCCCTAATTGAGTTTTGGTAATTAATGACAACCCTTGTGGACTAACAACTTCATTTGAGATAATGAGAATAGGTTAGTCTCGAGAGTTGGAATGAGCTTCAGAGAGACGGTGTATCAATAGCATGTGTGCTTTGGATCTTGGAAGCTCAAGGCAAAGGTATATGATAGGGCTTTTAAATTTGACCGGTCATGGGGTGATTAGAGGATGAAATATGACCGGGTTGATAGGCTAGATAGTCGTACTATCAAGAGGGATCAACTTCGTTGGTTCGATGAAATGTTAGTGCCACAATGGTCTTTGATTTGCATGTAGTGCATTTAGAATTTGTGGTGACTAACTTGGAAGAGGGCACATTGCAAATCTGATGGAAAACCAGCCCTGTCGTGGCTGGCGGACCGTCCGAGGCCCTCGGGCGGACGGTCCGCGGGTATTTGATTTTACTTTCTATATAAATCATGTGGAAATTCCTTTCGGCGGAGTCCGAATGGACCGCGGACGGTCCGCGGATGGAACGCGGACGGACCGCGGACTGTGCTGTCTTTGGGCCCACGTGTGTTGACTTGAGCTAGCGCTAAGTGTTCACGCGGACGGTCCGCGGTGGAGCCGCGGACGGTCCGTAAATTAACTCAATATCACACAGAGAGCGTTTTCCGTTCCCATAGGGGTAGACCGTCCGACCTTGCTCTGGTGGACTGTCCGTGGTGATCGCGGACGGTCCACGGGTGCCTGGCGGACGGTCCGCCAGACCTCAACGGTCACCTCTGAAACATGACTGACAGCCAATATAGCCGTTGTAATTTGAACGCGGACGGTCCACGAGGGTCGTGCGGACGGTCCGCGGTGCACGATTTTGAACGGAAATTGCACATAACGGCTAGTTCCGAGGAGATGGCTATATATACTCACACCCCGCGGGCATGTGAGCTCTCTTGGTACTTTGGAAAGCTTGAAACACATTCTAGAGATTGCATTGAGATTGCATTTCTTTATGAGATTGATAGCTTCTAGTGCATTGCATCAAGGATTTGATCATTGTGGCACTAGGACTTCATTGAGCTCGTGGTTGATTTGTTACTCTTGGAGGTTGCCGCCTCCTAGCCGGCTTGGAGCTCGTGATTCCATCGAGCACTTCAAGAAGATTGTGAAGTTGCCGTGGAAGTTGGTTGTGAGAGGTCATTGTGCTCACCTCGCCGGAGCGGTGAAGAGCAACTCTAGTGGAATCGAGATTTGGAGCGGTTCTTTGGTTCTAACCGGCTCATACATCAAGTGGAGACTTGATAGAGGAGCGGTTGAACATTGAATCCATCTCAACGTGGATTAGGGGTGACCGGCAAGTCATCGATACCACGGGATAAGTTATTGTGTCACTTGTTCTTACTGCTTGCTCGTTGTCCTGATTATTTACTTGAAGCAAGTTAATTTCATAGAGATTGATTCTTATCTTGTCACCCTAGGTTGCAAAACCATCAACATAGGCTTAGAGTAGCTAGAGATTTATTTCCCCTTGTGGTTCTAATTAAATTTCTCTAGTGTTGTGATTGAAGTTTTTAAAACCGTCTATTCACCCACCCCCTCTAGTCGGTAATCCTAGATCCTACACACGCATAATTCACTAAATAAATTTACCATGCGTACGTAGTGTACAGTCACGCATAATTAAATTTGTTTGGTAACAACTGAACGCCTCATATTGGACCCGCTGATGTTTATATATGGTTTTCCAGGGATGATAATTTTGACTGTTATTCTAAGGCCCCGCTTACTTTCGTATATGGTCTTCCAGGATAATTTTTACTACTGTTTTATAGTTATGTTAGATAGACAGTTGTTATCATATCCAATTAAATATATGAGATATTGAAATAAACTAAATTTCAAGATAAGTCTACACATGTGACTTCTATATTTCAAACTAAGAATTATGAAAAATATTAACAGCCAAAGTTTCAAAAGCTTAACTGAATTATAATCAAGATATCAAGTATCTATGACCGGAAGTGGTTGAAAAAACATGGGGATAAGAAACATTTAGGAGTTTTGTAGCAATGCATGGTCCAAGAAAGAAAAATCAATTAGGGAATTTGGAGAGATACCCGCAAAAAAAAGTAGAAATTTGGAGGATATGATTCTTGTCCATGACATTATATTGGACCTCATCATCATGCTAGAATTTCTATATATACTAAAGGCCATGAGGTTATATATGCCGAAAGGAATGGAGTCGAAACAAGTACAGCTGGCCATTAAGAAACTTTTAAAAGGAAAATTGCATAGCATAAGTGTACCTTGGAGCGGAAACTTCTTGTGTATGATGGGCACAAACTAAAGCATGTGGTGTACGTGTGATAATGCACATCACGGGCATGAATGTAGTTTATTCTACCTCTATGTGGTACTGTCACTGAAAAGGTACAGTACGTGCATAACCTGCAATCACGTCGTTTCATGGCGATCCATCGATCTCTTCGATGCATATACGAATGGAATGCATCGATGAGTGAGCAAGAACTTAACGTTGTCCTAGAATAATTTGGAGCCCAGACATCTCTGGAATTATTAATCTGCAATATCAGTCTTGCCAACCAATGAGATCGGCGTACTTGAGTACATTTGATTAAGAGCCATGCATGCGCTGTGACTGTGAGTGCTTAAGTCTAATGATGACCTATCAAGGTAACTTGCTGGACTAATGGGAACCTTTCGTTCCAGTCCTTAACATATACTGCCGCCAGAAACGAAAGGTGCTGTCTTAAATTAGAATGCAAGTAACTAGCCAGCCTTGAAATTTGGCAACGATTCGGTCAGAATTGACCCCGACTGTTCAAGGGAATATATAGACATACACCATCAAGAGAATTTATGCACTTATTAAACCTGTACTGAAACGGCAACTGACCTTTTGCCACGTAGACAAGCTATTTGAACACGTGCCCACTAGCCCCATGCCGGGGCTCAGGAGACACCCGCGGGCTCCGATCTTTTCATCTTTGCGTACGACATTCATAGGATTGGACCGGGTTTAATTCCATTCTAACTTTAGAAATATTTTGAGCATTTTTATCTAAAAAGCACATTTAAAAAGTTTGATAATTTTAATATGTACTTTAAAACTTTAAAATTGGTGCACTACTCATATATCACCTTTTTGGTATTCTAATTGTGAATATGATGATTAATGACCTTAATGATTACTCCCTTCATTCCAAATTATAGGCCCTTTTGGCTCTTCTCTCTCTTATGTATCTAGATATAGTGTATATCTAGATGCATCGCAAAAGTTTTGTATCTAGAAAAGTGAAAATGACCTACAATTTAGAACGGGTGGAATATATAGCTTGTCCCTAAACTTTGCCTATAAGATCACTTTGCTCCTCAAAGTTCCAAGTGGATCAATTTGGTCCCATAATTTACACATTTAGTTCAAGTGGTGTGTCATGAAAATTTACTCATTATGTGGATGTTAACAAGGATCTCATTTTATTTATTGTCTCGTCCATGCTTTAAAAGGTCAAAGGTTGCCTTCCTCTTCCCAATCAATTGCAACGCCTACGACCACTTTCTTACTAATTGAAAACACATTCATGCCAAATGTGCTATTTTGTAATGGATTTGAACAGCATGTGTGCTCCCTCTGTCACAAAAAAGAATATAATTCAAGCATTTAAATTATGTCCCTCAAAAAATTCAATTCTAGCCTATATGAACCAGCAACATAGGACCCAACTTAAGGTTAGTCTCAGTGGGGAATTTCATGGCACAATTACTTAGACTGTGTACTAGGTAAACTCATCTCTCATTCCATGAAAGTGACTCTCTCTCTCCTTGTAATGACCATACCACATCAGCAAATTTGATGACATGTCATATAATTTAATACCCATTAAACTCCCTATAAAACTCTAATGAGACTGGCCTAACAGAACAATGCATGCATGGTACCTCCTTTGGGAATGTATACATGCGACATTCAAGATCCTACTCTGGTGGAATTTGTTTCCTTGGGTGAGTAGAAATTATGTGCATATGCATGATTTTCCCTTAGCACTAATGTCTCTGAAAACTCCTAAAATCATATTATTTTCGTGTAAAAAGAATATGTATAGAGGCCAGCTTGCCATTTTGGAACATGGAGAACCAAAGTGAACCCATTTGATGGCTAAAATATATCCTCTTTCTATTAGGATGCCAGCGATATCTTCAACCAAACATTTAGTCTAATTATATCTATAAAAATATATTTATTTAAAATAAAACAGTTGTGAATGGATCCTAAATTCCCAAGTCAGCCGGTAAGGTTTGTTGCGTGTGTTTGGGTGGTCTTTCAAAAACATTATTATTAATTAGTATGATTTTTTTGGCAATTGACTAAAAGAGTTAAAATATTTAATTTGAAATAAATTGATAAATTTTATAAACATATACTTCCTCTATCATATAATATAAGATGTTTTGAATTTTCTAGGGCCTTGTTTAGCTCCCAAATTTCACCTTCAAATTCCACTATGCAAAAAGAAGATTTCTATGACATCAAAATACCGACGAGTACTAAATGTAGATGAAATTAAAAACTAATTATACAGTTTTGTTGTCCTTTGCGAGATGAACATTTTGAACCTAATTAATCAATGTTTGGACAATTATTTACAAATATAAATAAAATGCTACAGTGTCATATTTATAATACTTTCTAAAATTTGGATATCCAAACTTTAAAACTAAATAAGTCCCAGATATCAGATACAGACGCTCTCGAGCAAGTAGTTTGCAAGAGGAGAGATCTAGCCGTACCGTCAACTTCCATGAATAGCGGTACGAAATAAAATTGCGTGGTCGAGGAAAAGGACAGAGTGAGAGTGAGTTACGATGCGGGAATTGTGCTCAGCTCGCGATGCATCCGACCGTTTTTCCGCGGTGGCGACCGCCTGGCGCGCGGGGCGCTCCACGCGTCCCTCCGGAGCCAGCCAGGCGTCCTTGCTTGTTGCTTCTCCCCCCCGCCGTCGTCCTCGTCCAGCCGTGCACTGGAGGTGGAGATCTCCGCCCGGGCTCCGATTGGTTCCTCCTTTTCCGTCGGTAAGGATCCCAGTGGACGCAGCGTTCGATCGTTTCCTTCTGCTGAATCATTTCCCCTGCAGCCGCCACTCAAATCCAAATCTTTACTTTTTTCCCTTTTGTTTTCTGGTACGGGCACTCCAATCCGTCCGGCTTCTCGCGGATTCATTTGCCGCGCGGCGGCGGAGTACTGGCTGCAACTGATTTTTCCGGTTTCTTTTGCGAGTGGTCAGGTCCTGCCCTCCCCTCCCCTCCCCTCCCCTCCCCTGTTCTGCATCGGAGAGAGGCGTTTATTTGTTGCAGAGGGTCGTGGATGTGGAACGGAGCGATGGCATCTGGTGGAGGATCATCCTCCTCTAGCTTCAGGGAGCTGTACGGGAACATCCACACCCCGGCGGTGATCACTGGCGCCGCGTTTGCGCTTGTCGCTCTCCTCATCTCGCTCTGGCTCATCCTGCAGCACCTCAGATCGTACAACAGTCCAGCCGTAAGTCTCAAGAAAGTTTACAAGAAAGTTGTGACCCCCTCTAGTCTGTCAGTTGTTAGGTGAAATGTCTCAAATGTGACTGAAATGTTGCAGGAGCAGAAGTGGATCATAGCTGTCTTGTTCATGGTGCCTGTATATGCCTCTGAATCTGTAAGTACAAGTTCAGCCTGTATATGCCTAGTCACAAATGTTACTAGTAATACTAGATTCGCAGTACGGTGTGGTTAGCAAGATTAGTCATTTTGTATTAGTCGGGATGCTTTGATTTGTACCCTGTTTTCCTTATAATCCAAGGTACTGACATGAGTTGATATCCCACTCCAGTTTTCAATTCTTTTCAGTTAATTTCTCTGTGGAATTCGAAGTTCTCTCTGGCTTGTGATATATTGCGGAATTGTTATGAAGCCTTTGCCCTGTATGCCTTTGGGCGATACTTGGTTGCTTGCCTGGGTAATACTACTGTACATTATCTGCATCTATATCTCACCCAATTAGCCTTGGTCTATTAGGTTAGAAAATCATTGTAACCTCCTTTTTAAGAGGAATTATTGTACTCTTGTGATGATCAACTACATATTCATGCTGCCAACTCTATCGACTCTCTGAATTAGTTGTAATATTATGCTGCAGGTGGGGAACGACAAGTGTTCCGGTTGCTTGAGAACAGAAAAAGGGAAGAGCTAAGAGAGAGGTTGCTCGACAGTCAAGACAAGGCACAAGCTCATGACCGAAGCAAACTGTGCAATTTCTTTTGTGACCCTAATGCTCTGGGAGAGAACTTGTATACAATAATAAAATTCGGTCTCGTGCAATACGTGAGCTCTTCTATAATATGTCCCCCGCCACAACACTGGCAAATAATGATATGCCATAACCTTCTTTGCAAAATTGCAGATGATTCTCAAGACACTGTGTGCTTTATTGGCATTGATCTTGGAGATTTTTGGAGCCTATGGAGATGGTGAATTCAAGTGGAGCTACGGGTAACTGTATTGTTTTGTTTTGTGTTACTGAGATCAGCAAAACATCTAACTTATAAAACTAGAGATGGATTCAGGTGATCGGCATAGAATTTTTTTTTCATGCCACATTAAAGTATCAGGAACAATATTTGACATGGAGAAAACCTTCCTTAACTTTCCTCTAAAACAGATTTTTAAAAAGATCTCTCAAGTATTTTCTTTGTAGTGTGAAAATATAATATGCTATTATTATGCAACCAGTATTTTGTTTACTAACAATGTCTTATGCTTTCATATGCAGATATCCTTACATTGCTGTTATCATAAATTTCAGCCAGACATGGGCATTGTACTGTCTTGTCAAATTTTACAATGCAACACATGAAAAATTACAGGCCATGCCTATGTCTTCACCGTGGATCCCTACCAGCACATCCCTGTACTTGATCATGGGAAGGTGACATGTGAGGAAAGTAAAATGGAGGTGAAAGTAGATGTCAACGATGACAGCAACAGTACACCAGCTACCGTTAAGCAGAAGGATACCCATGTCGAAGCTCCGGGTACAAGCATCAAAGAGAGCGTGCAGGATGTTGTTCTTGTTGGTGGCCACCATGTAACTGACAGCATCTAATTATTTTTATTTTATGTCAGCACCTGAATTCGTCATGTTTAGCAGATGACGACCGGCTTCTTTTGTAGGTTGTCAAGGATGTTGCCCTCACTATCTCACAGGCAATTGGGCCTGTGGAGAAAGGTGTAGAGAAAGGCGTCGGGAAGATTCAGGAGAAGATCCACCACATCTCGCTGAAGCCAGGGGACAAGAAAGAACCTGAGGTTGATGTCGAGGAGCACGTCACTGAGAATTTGGTGGATGGCAAACCTGTCACGGTCGACGCAGAGGTTGAAGTCGAACAGAAGATGCAAGATGATAGTGAGGATAGCAAAACTGCCGTGATTGAAACCGAGGTGGAAATCCAAAGAACGGATCAGGATAAATAAGTGTAGCCATCTTTGTGTGCTGCTCACTAGGAAACAACCTGTACATAGTTTACATACTCTTCCCCCCCTGTTCTGGGATTTAACCGACGTCTGTCGTCTGTCCCTTTAATACAGTGATTAGAATTACATCCAACTTTATTGTTCATTACTGAAAGATGTACATACGAATAACAGAGGTCTCAAGCATTCAAGTTAGATAAACACGTGATGCCCAACCTTTACAGCAATAATACTATTCACATTACCATACAACACAATCACACGAACTTGCAGCCCTGCCCTCAGCTTGGCCCACCGCAGCAGAGCTCCGAGCAGCACTCGAAGCATCCGAGGCACGCGATGGCAGTGCAGGCCTGGGCCATGACAATGGCGCACTGATCGTTCATCTTGCTGCACGCCTTGATGAAGCACATGCAGCAACAGCAGTCGGCCATGCGGCTGCAGCACCCGACGGCCTTCTCGAATATCTCAAACTTCTCCGGTCCTTTGATGTCTCCGAATCCTGTTGTCAGGTTCTCCCTTGTCGCCGCAACATCGCCGAATCCAAGTGTCAAGCCACGAAGCGGCATCGCTGACCGCTCATCTGGGCTGCTTTGTTTGGTTGGTTTATTCTTTGCCTGGTCAGATACAGAAATATTAGTCATGGATTCTAAGGCCTGTATAGTTTAATACAAAGTTTGGTTAGCTTAGTTGCACGTATGGTGAGACATCAGATTCGTTCAAGAAGTAGCCTGCCTCCAGTCTCAGCATAGAAAGTTTGTCTACATGAGAAAGTGGATTCACAAAATCTTATGATTCTCAGTTCTTGGGAAAAAAATTACTTTCATATTTCAAATGGGCCAATGAAATGTTGAAGGAACAAAAAATGAATGTCCTAAACTAGGCCATGTTCCTCCCATTTTGTAGTTTGCATCTTAATTAACTTGGATTGACAATAGCAAACCAAAATCCTTGTATACAGCACTCTACCTGTTGTGCTGGATCTACTTTGTCCAAGCTGGTTTGAAGTAGGACCATGCGTGTGTACTCGGAAGGAAGGCTATTTTGTATGCTTAATTTCACAACCTGTAAATTGGAGCGAAGATAAATGGTAAAGAAACGTTACTATTAAGTGCAAAGAAGACGAATAAAGAAACAATGATATATCAATTTTTTGTTGTAATATCTACAAAATGGGGCTTTGTTTCATCCAGCAACTTGCAATAGGCTGCAGCAACCCTACATTTTGGCAGAAAGTAGCAATGGTGTATGGAATGGTTCCAGTTGTAATGCCGTGACCTTATTTCACTCTTGGGTAGAATGAAAAGAAAATTTTGAAACAGTTAAGGAAACAGTCAAACAATACAGTAGTCACAAACTTGCAACACCATGATAGTGATTGTAAGGAACTATAGGACTATCTCAAAGGATTAGCAGTTCAGAACTATTAATAACATACATGAAGGCAATGGGAGAAAAGCAATGTATGAAACTACAAGCACAATTTCAGACACTCTTTATCTTTCTTCCTCTGTTATATGCAATATGCATGTTTCATAGGTAATGCGAAGTTTGTCAAACCATCACATTATTAGATAAATTTGTTAATGGCTCAAAATTCAACACATGGAAATATTTGTCTGATGTTTTTAGTCATTCTCTCACAGTTGTAATAATTTATTCCTTACGAATGTTAAACACTGCCCTAAAACAAATCAGTCATATTGAAACTTAGTACCCTAATTGCAGAGCTTCATTTAAGAACCTTGAGCCACTAGCTGATGTAATTCTAGCATTAGCCTGAAATGGATTCCAATACCTTTCTCTCGAGCTCCTTGTTCTCCAAAAGCCATGCTTTTGCTGTGAGAAGATCCATCTGTTGCTTTGCCAATACCTGAGATTCAAACAGCCAATACAACAGCCATAACAAAGCCTTTTAGTCCAAAGCAAGTTGGTATGCCACGGCAACTTTAGTTTGAGGGACTGCATAGAACTTTGGTTGTGTGTCTAAGTGTGCAAGGAAACGCAATGATTTGAATAAATGAAGCCAAATTACATTTTACTTTGGATAAAGTTGATTACTATCCTCTTCCTTAAATGGGTAACTGCAATTACTGCAATTAGGTTCAGCCTTAATGCAGAGGGAAAAATCATTCTTAGTGGTGTACATACATATCTGTATCAGTAATGAAAAATCCTCACAATCAAGTTACTGCACCCTCTATTTGTGTATTTCATTGATTGATGTACGTCACAAGCTCAAAGTAATTGAAAAAACAATCAACTGAGTACAAATAAATACATAAAGAGGAGTATCTTACTTTGTCAAGAGGTATATCCTTTACATGTTGGACTTTCAGTTCAATTGATATTTCACTCATATCAGCCAAGTGACCCTTGGTGATAAGGGTCTCCGGAAGATTGCCATGGTACCTTCCAGAAACACACACTGGATATTTTGCAGAAATGTCTGGAATATATTCAGAATCCACCTAATTGGAAAATAAAAGCTTTAATGTAAGAAACATTGTTATTCCATATAGGGGAAGTAATGTCTAAGATATGGGGACAGCTCACTCAAACATCAATCAACTGCTTATTGCAATGACAATGGCCTAAAAATACATGCATCTGCAATGAACTCCTTCCTTTTCAAAATAGCTGCACAATCTATGGGATTCATTGTTTAAATAGTTGATTCAGCTTATTGCTATCCCTATAAATCAATTGGTATGGATAGTTTGTTCCTACTTGATCCGTGTGCATGATGTAGTTAAACAGTTAATTTGAAAGGAGGCAGTATTGCATTGCATTAGTCGATGTAATCTTACATCAGGACAATAGCAAAAAAGGTGAAGGACATGGATTGCCCTTTTGCAGACACCAACAGAACAGTGAAGTGCACTAAAAATATCTCACCTCAAAATCTGGAATATGCTTTATGGCATCAATGGAAATATTTGATACTATTGTGCTTGAGGCCTTCTGGAACCATTGGACCATTCGACCCTCAATTGATCCTGGGATGAAAAAAATCAAGAAAGTTCAGCTTTAGGAATTTGGTTCACTTCCTCAAATTCCTGTGCTCTGCATAATGTATTCTTAATTTTGTTGAACAAGATTTAATTATGATTTTTATTTTGATCCTAGAGTTGCTGGATTTAATAGAAATAAAAAAAGGATGTTAAAAGGGCCCTTAAATGAATAAGCTTGGCACTAATTGTGGCATTCAATTAAATAGAAATCATTTCATCAGTAGCAAATCCAAACTTTGATAATGCAACAACAACAAAGCTTTTTAGTCCTAGCAATTTGGGTTAGGCCAACTTTTGATCATGCAAGAGTGGCATTTTTTCTTGATCAAATTTGCTGAAGTTCGCCTTAACTTTGGCCTAGATGGTATTTGAGGTTATGCTCATGTTGTCTTCTACAGCGGAGAATGTCAAAGAAGAAAGGGAGGGGGGTCGCTTCTGAGATAAAAGGGAGAAACACATGTAAATACCTGTATCAAATGCGGCAGCATAGTGACCCTTACCGATTGATGCCAACATCCTCAAGAAATAGTGGTTGCAATATGAACCTTTTGTTTCCAGTGCAATAGAAACAATTAGAAAATGTATAAGTAAATCGGCAATTATGTAATGAAATTAAATTTTATGCCCACCACATGGAGAACAAGAAACAATAATATCATTGTACTTTAGTTCCTTCAAAATATTTAAGGACTGCATTTAACAAATTTGACAGATAAGAAGCAATCAACTTAAAAGAGTAAATATTTCCATAGAATGGTGTTGGACTGCAGATAGTATCTCATACATGACTCTATAAAACCAACAAAGATTTGCCTACATGGCTTATACTGATCAGTTGAGTTAAACATAACCAGATATAGACATATAGTACAAGATTTTACCTAGTCCAAAAGTAGAAATACGAAGAGACTTAGATCCTCTATTAGTGAGCTGAGTTTTCACATTATGGCAGATATTCCGTTCATCATCAACTGACCCATCGGTAACAAGATAGATTTGTGGAAGAGCATCGTGAGAACTCGAGAGCAAAGTCATTGCCTTAAACCCAAAAAAGAGGGAAAATATGAGTTGCGAGGGTGGCATTTATCATGGCATATGGTAACTTGTTATAATCTTCATACCTCACTCAAAGGATGCAAAATGTCAGTGCCACCCTGAGCAATAAAGTTTAAGTTCATCCATTCGATAGCCTTTTCTATTGTTTTATCATTTACTTGCTCCAAACATGATGAGAAGGAGTGAAGCTTGTCATTAAAAGTTATTATGTTGAAAAAATCTCCTTGCGTAAGATCAGAGAGAGCAATGGACATTGCACCCTTAACACTCTCAAGTGGCTTTCCTTGCATGCTTCCACTGGTATCAATGATATAAACAGCAGCCTTTCTGAAGACCTATCAGATAACTCAAATGAGATTAAAAAAACTATAAGATGACTTTTATGAATATAAAAAGGGGTCATAAAATAAATCTTATTTCATATTGAATAAATATTGTTCACGGAACTAAATAGAGACACCGCGGCCGAGAAACAGAAGATTTTAAGCTAAGGTTAATCATATATCAACATGTCCAAGAAACAAAATCAACAGCATCAGAAATTTAGAGCTATATGTGATTGAAGACAAGGGTAATTTTGCATTCAGCTTGCTACAACATTGTACCTACTGACTTAACCTCAAGGAAACCCTCTTTTTAACCACTGGATGTTGCCACTAACGAATGTTCAAACATGATGCAACGACAACGAGACAATAACCAGGGAAGAGCAACTACCTTTCTGTTCTCATTGTTTCCAGGTAAAAGAAAAAGGCAGAACATGTCTCTGTCATCATAGTCACGCAATGTTGAGGGCTGCACGAGAACTCCACCAGACAAATCACCAGAGTAAACCTATAGGCATGACAAAAACATAAGTTGTGCAAAACTAAAAAAAGTTCATTCTCATCTCTACTGCAAGTATTAAGTACAATTGGGACAATTAGCTCCTCAAAGCCCCTTGTCGAAAAAAACTCCTCAAAGCCTCCATTTCAATATTGTGTGGATCATTTTTTTTCCTCAAACTGGCAGGAGAGCTTCCTGTCATTATATTAAGAAGGAAAAGGAGGTGTCCATACATCGACTTTTTGGATAAATACAGCAAAGAGCAAATAAAGACAGAGATTGGAAAAGAAATAAACCGCACAAAACTCATGCGCAGCATAACAAGGACAATACAGGAAACTTGTAGACCTAAAAGCCTGATCGTTGATCATTAAAAAGAATGATAACGAAACTTTCTCGCTGTAGCAAAGAAATTGAAAACATCAAATGACCCTGCAAGTTATCATAAGTTAAATTAAAAAAGGAGAGATCTAGCATGTGCATGGCTATACCTGTCAAGAATACGGATCCTCAACTATATTATACTGGACAGCAATCATAGCATAGCCTTGATCACAGTATCAAAGTTACATGAAGTGTGTTTCTCATTTGCATGGTGGCTCTATACAACCCCAGAGACCTTGCAGTTCGTGCAAGTCTTATACACTCATCATACATGGAAACTTGATTAGAAAAGTCTAAAACTATATGTACTTCCAACTTCACATCTTAACAAATAAAACCCATTATGCTTTTGGATGGTTCAGGTACAGGACTGACAAAGAGCACAAACATAAACAGAAATATGAAACAGGTACAGGTAAACAAGAAAAGGTATGGGATAACTTACAGTATATGCAAAGGTAAAATCTTTGGTTGACCAATTCTCAACAGCAGCTTCATAGAGGAAAAACAATTTCTCACCTTGCCGGCCTTTTTCCTGAAATCACAATAAGAGGTCCATTGGTAATAATATGTTTGCACAGGTTTTCCTAGTAGCACCAACAAAAGTAAATACTTGATTACCTTCAAGGGGTGGCTTGTCCCCTGCAATATAACCTCTTTACTCATGCCACTATTCACTGTCAACTGTATTTTCTCCTTTTTCATGAAAACCTTTGGCAAAGGATTCACAAACTGTGGGAAAGAAAAAGGAACTTCAATAGAAAACTGCCCATTTTCATACAGCAACTTCTGTGACCATCTGATTGTGGCAAAGATATCTTCTCCACCCCCGACCTTGACAAACAAAAGAAATAAATCAACAAAGACCACCGTGGCTGATAAAACCTTGAAACGTCAACTGATTGCGGAAATGCGTGGAAAGTACCTGTGGTATTGTTAAGGAAAATAATTCCTGTTTCAAGAGACCCCCACTCTCGGGCATGGAAATCTTCACAGTACTGTTATCCTCCGTATCAATTACATGAGTATTGTACGACCTTTTCCCAACAGTAACCTCAGCGCCTAGAATTGAACCCTATTAGTGAAATTATTCTTAGATTGTGGCCAGCGATAATCAAATGAAGAATTGTTTCTGATAATATAAGCATCGAAAACTACTGCTAACAAAAACAAAGTAGCGAAGGCATGTTTTTCTTATTCTACAGTCATGGCATGTAAATTTCTCAATATTGAAGAATCTATGCAGTATGCACGCAAATGGCTACACAAGTGAGACTGGTTCTCTTATTGTTGGTAGCATCAAGTAGCTAAATTGAACCCACAAAGAAAGTAGGTTGTTAAATACAAAACATCTTGAAGATCAAAAGGAACAGAACACTAAAAATGAAAGAAATGAAACTTCCGCATGCACAGTTCTCAGTTTCACAAAACTATCCTTCTCTAAAGTGCTTGTCAACCAATACCAGAATGCAGAAGAAATCATAGTCATAAACATAACTGGTTTTGGTAATTGACCCGGAGAAAGTGAAGACTCTATTCTCAAATAATATTCCGTGTAATTTCAGTCCTCTGTGTTACAGTTGAAGATGTGCATTTTGTTTGGGAAGTAATGGATTCCAGCAAGGTCATTATTCCAAATATAGTGCTACAAATAACTATCACAAAAGAATGCCCTCAAGTGACAGCCTATATTGGACAAGTGTACAACGACAGCTTATCCTTTTGCAAGTCCACTCCGATATGTCTTCCTTGTTCTTATCTTGTACCACGGAAAGCAAGGAATGTGTCTTGCTTTGTTCCGAAACCACGCTGGAATCCACTGCCAACAGTATGGCAGAGCGATGGCCCGTACAGCAGGCCCAGATGGCACCAACGTTCCAGCCAAACGCAGCTCAGGAGTAATGACATAATGACAGAGAAGTAGGTTCTGATTTTCCATGGGCGACCCGGGAGCCACATTCCAAAGCGACAGATGATAGTGCACAGCTAATTCATGGGCCCCATCCACCAAACAGGAATCAAACTGCCGGGCGATGCTACTGGATGCTAATCATTCCAACGCCGGCCTAACCATACCCAAATCTAGCACGGCAGCAGCAGCAGATTGAGGAAAAACAAATCGATCGGAAACGGGAACAGCACAGGGGAAGGAGGGAGGGGGTAGGAAGACGGGCGGATGATGGATGGACATGGACCTGGTGTCCCATGGGCACGACGATGCGGCAGTGGCAGTCGCGGCTGCGCGTGACGCAGTGCACCCACCAGCGCGCGCGGAGGGAGACCTCGGCGACGGCGCAGCCCGCGGCGGCGCAGTCGACGCGGAGGTCGGCCTCGCGCATCTGGAGCGGGATGAGCGCGGGCGGGTCGAGGCGGCCGTAGACGTGGGGCTGGTAGCTGGGCACGTCGGGGCTGTCGACGGCGGCCGGGTCGGTGACGACGGCGTAGGCCATGGGGCACGCGGGGAGGAGGCTGCGCAGCCAGGCGGCCCGCGCCGCGGCGGGCTCGTCGTCCCGGTCCATCCCGTGGTGCGGGCGCGGCGGGGGCAGGCCGCCCCCGCCCGACAGGACCAGGCGCTTGGTGAGCTTGAGGCCGTCGTCGACCGCGCGCGCGAAGGCGTCCTCCATGACTCGCTGGAAGCGGGAGCGGGAGGGGGGAGGAGGAGGAGGGGGAGGGGGAGGGGGAGGGGGAGGGGCAGCGGCTGGGGATTCGACGGAGGAGAGAGAGAGAGGGGGGGGATTAGTGGGAGGAGAGCGGGCACATTGGCAAGTTGGTTTTTTGGCGTGGTTTAAAGGAGTTAAACTAATGTAATCAGTTGGGAGAGTGGGGGAGGAAGACGAGGCGACGCGAGGCCAGCCAGCGTGGTGGGAGGCGGTGAGCTTACCAGCCGGGCATGGGAGATGGGGGAACCCTCTTGTTTTTCTCGTGCGCCCATGGGCGTGGTCCACGGCGGGATATGGGACGGGATTCCTTGCTCCGGAAGGAATGGCAATGAATTCAGGAGAAGCTCATTCAAATAATGTTTTAGCGATAAGTGGTTCTCTGGTGATTCTGAGAGGTGGTTCTCTGAAATGAACTAAGGAGCTGGGAGCTGAAAAAGGTAATTTCTCCTGATTATGTGGAGTGATTCTCCATCCTGATTTTGAGAGTTTACGCTAGGGAATGAAAGAGAATCATTTTCAACCACAGAATCAATTCTCTCACAGAATTAGCTCCCATAAAAAATCAGAATTAGATGGAGCTGTACCAAACACACCGGACCCGTTTGGTTCTCAGCCTATGTGAGCCCCCCAAAGCGGCGTCACAAGTTCGTGGCGAACTTTTAAGTACGCCACAGCCGAGATTCTCTCCTTTACGACACTTATTTTACTGTGATATATCAGAATTTATTTGCCAACCAAACCCACCTAAAGTATGGCAGTCACAATTGTGACGTGGCGAGTCATAATCAGGAGACAAACATAGGCCTTCTCAAACATCAGAATTTAGGCCATATTTAGATCCCAAATTCTACCCCCAAAGTTTACTATGCAAAAAGAAGATTTCCATCACATCAAAATGTCATAACATGCATGGAGTCCTAAATATAGATAAAATCAAAAACTAATTGCACAGTTTTGTTGTACCCTACGAGACAAACATTTTGAGTCTAATTAATTAATTTTTGAATAATTTTTCATACGTACAAACGAAATGCTACGGTAGCACACGCAATTCAAAAGACCTAAATTTGAGTTCAATTCTGGGAACTAAACGAGACCTTATTTGCCAACCAAACAATTGTGAGTCGGTTTGCTAGCTCAAAGATCTATGTGTCAAATCTACGTCAACATGATATAAAAATAAGAGCTAGACCACTGTAGATCCCTCCAACAGTTAAGTTGTTGGCTAGCTCTTAGGCTCTTCGCAGTGGAAAGTGGTAAAAGGAACGGCACACATGCATGCCGTGGGGAGGAGCTGCAGCGGGGGACGGGATGGGAGACGGCATGAAAGCCGAGGTGACGCCGAACGTCAAACAGAGCGTAGCAGCGCTCGGACGCAATCCGGCCACGGTGGACGCGGGGGAGGGAAGGGAGGGAGAGAGAAAGAGAGGAGGGGAGGAAGGAGAGTTAAAAAAATTATATAACGTGGGTTCCATGGGTTAGTAGTTGGTATAGAGGATGAAGTTTGAAGTACGACGAGTATGGAGAAAATGAAACTGTACTGTAAAATTTTGATGATCAGGACAGAATATTTCCTTTAAAAACGAGTTCGGAGTACGACGAGTGCGGATAGCCTTAGCGGGATGGAAATAACTTTTTACTCCAATTTTATCCAAGCCATTCTATCAATGGAGCGAACACCCTGGCCGCCTCCGCGCTACTTGGTGGTGCTTGTCCTGCCAGTTCGGCCAGCCGCTCTTGTGTGCCGCTCACACGCGCCGCTGGCAAAGCAATAGAGATGTAAGGGCAAGAAACTCTCGTACTGCACGATTAAGCCTGCCTGTTAGGCCAGTCTTAGTAAATATTTTACGAAAACTTTATGATATTAAATATACTAATGATATTAAAACTTTCTAAGATTCAATTTTTTTTCAAAATAAATGCAACATTACACAGAAGACTCTAGGTGCTCATCGATCCTGGTGCTTGTCTGACGCAGCACCACTTTCGGCCTTGTTTAGATCCTAAATTCTACCCCGAAAGTTCACTATGCAAAAAAAAATTCCCGTCACATCAAAATGTCATGGTATGCATGTAGTACTAAATTTAGATGAAATCAAAAACTAATTGCACAGTTTTGTTGTACTCCGCGAGACGAACATTTTGAGCCTAATTAATCAATTTTTGGACAATTTTTCACACGTACAAACAAAAATGCTACAGTGCACGCACCCCAAAAACCCAAAGTTTGCTTTCAAATTTTGGAACTAAACAAGGGCTTCGTGTATGTACTGGTGTTACGAGATTGACGCAATTTTTTATTTATAGAACATTTCAGATGTAAAACGCGGTAAATGATTGCAACTTCACTTTTTTTTCTTTTTTCCTCAAACAATGCATCCGCAACCGTTACTTTGTTTTCAGCTATTATTTTTTAAGAGATATAATGGTCATTTTTCATCAATACTAATTTCTTGTTTAAATTCTAAAGTTGTATTTATATTGGGACAGATGGAGTACCCGAGAAAAGTTTCGTCATCATAAAACTCGTTTGTTTCGTAGTTTTTTTCTAGATAACCGTGCCGTAAACTCCGTGCTGGGATGGGCCTTATTTTCACACTAGCGCTAGCTCATGTGTCGCCGTTTTATGGCGTTTTATATGTTTCGTGTAAATATCCTTCCTTTCGTTTGTGCGAGCCTGACGCTAAATACAAAAAAGGTTGGAGGAAAATATCACCCATCGTGTGCCGTATTTATCCCCGGAAAGGGCGGTGAGGTTACCGGAGCTTGGCTCATCATTCTCCGCGTGCGGACGAAACGGATGGGGGTCTACGGGCCCCGGAAATCGACCCACCCACCCCGTCGGCGAGGGAAGGAGGGCCCCACCTCGCCCGCAGTCGCGTATCGCGCCCCCACGCGTGTTCGTTATCAGTGCTCCAGAGGCCGCCATGGATACGGGTGACGGGGCCGTTTTACCGGCGCGGCGTGGGTAACGGCTACTTTGGACCGCGTGGCGCGTCCAGGCGAGCGGTCGAGATCTGCGCGCGGTGGCGTCGACGTGCCGGCGTGTTCGTTCGTTGGTGCCCTGCTCCGCTGCGCTGCCACTTTTGGACCGCGGCCAGCAACACTCGTACGTGGCACCAAAGCTAAACCAAAAAGGCACACTGCAAACTGCCAACATATATCCATCCATCCAGCAAAGCCATCGTCCTCGCGTTCATCGATCAGGTAGCAGCTAGCACGCGCGCATGGAAAAATATATATATTCTCTCTCTCTCTCTCCTCTCACTCTCAGCACCTCGTCCTCTCCATCACCATGGATCATAGGCAGAGGCAGCAGCGCGGGACGCAGCACGCGCCGCTGCAGCTGGGGCAGCAGCCGGCGCACGGCGGGCAGGCGCAGCCGTCGCAGGAGCACCGCGGGCACGGCGGCGCGCACCACCCGCCGCAGCAGCCGGCGTACGCCGCCACGCGGCACCGGCAGCAGCAGGAGGAGGAGCAGGCCTTCCGCAGCCGCGCGCCGCAGGAGCAGCTCGACGCCGCCGCCGGCCTCGTCGTCGTCTTCAGCTGCAACGGCGGGCACCCGCCGCCGCAGCAGCAGATCCACGACAGGTAGCTCAGGCAGCTCTTGGCTCTGCATGCATATATATGTTCACGAAAGCGTTGTTAGAATGGCAACCCAATTCGATCAAGCGACAAAGAACAGTGGGACGGGGCCAGGCGATGGTTCATTGAAATGATGACTGTTAACGACAGAGACTTCAGGAATTATTAAGCCACTTATGGTAACAATGAGTTGATGTTTCTGAATTCTCTGAAAAGTGCCATTACTAAGATGTTTTATTGACTGTTGGTGAAGGCAACGACAAGTTCAGCAATTATTGAGGCGATTAACAGCAGCGAGTTGATCGTTCTGTCAGTGTGACGTACAGTGATGACAGTTACAGTAACAAGAGGACGAGCTAATTGTCAAGGTTTGCACAGATGAGGGGGGTTCAGATTGCACAAGAAAAGCTAGCAGCGATGAGTCTTTATTTCTAATGGAAGCATTTATCATTAGATATATATCTCTAAAAGAAAGAATCAGCCGGAACAAACTGCTACAACACGCTGCAGGGTGGCTTGGTCAGAAACTTCACACAAATGGAACTGAATATGCAGTTGCTTTTCAGTTTTTTTTGTGTGTGAAATTGGACAGGTTGTTTTCTTGCTAAACAGATAAGTGTCATCTTAGCTAGTGTTAGTTTTGTGTCTTATTATGCCGATCAACTGAGATCTATCATGTTAGACAGTATATTTATAAGTGTCATTTTAGCTAGTGTTAGTTTTATGTCTTATGCCGATCAACTGAGATATATTATGTTAGTATATTTTTTATGCCTTCTGGCTGCTATATTATAATAATGATTGTAGAGTCTGTAGGTTACAGAGATAGTAATTTCTTTTTTGTGCCCATTTGTCCTTTTTCATGCGAACTGCCAAAACTCAGGGACAAGAAATAACATAACTATATGCCCCAAGAACCAACAGCATTAAGAGCTGGGAACTAAGAAATTACCGGAACTTCTTCAGAAACTGCTGAGATTGCTCATTGCTTCGTTTCTCTGGCTGACTGCTTTTAAAGAGAGATAATAAGAAAAATGCACCATTTATGATAAGTTAAAGACAAATTCTCAACCTGAAAATCCATACATCGTTATGAATGGATCAGGGGTTCTTCCCACAAATTCATCAACCCTGAAAAGATTATCAAAGAGCCAATCAACATAAATCAACTAATTTAACCTCTAGTAATATTTCTTGTGAAGACACTACAAGATCCCATATATATCATGTACGTAGTAACATTTCTGCAGCTTACTCTTTGCAGCATCTGGAGGCAGCGTGGACCCCCTCAATGGAACTTATTTCACCCTGCAAAGGAAATTAAATTTCATTGCTCCAGGATGATAATAATATTATATTGGCAATAGTAATACTGCATGCACAGCAAGTAAAAGCCATGTGTTCAGGCTGTCAACTTTTCAGGTGCTGTCTGGGATAATTTTAACACGCAGCACATTCAAAGTCGAGTACTGATGAAGAAAACCACGAGGCTTTGCAATATTCTAACGAGATGCTGCAATCTTACGGCCGTACGCCAGCATTGGCATCATCAATGCAACATTATATATTTGTTGATGAGAACATCATAAGTTCATAACCATACCAAACAAAGAAACAGGGGCCGACCTTATGCATCAAAAGAGAAGACAAATACTGATGGTTATATCTAAGAGCAGCAAGTTACAACAACAGAAAACACTAGTTTTTTTTTCTCCAGGATCAATATATGCATAGAGCATCAATTGTGGAATAAATTTGTCAACTACATACAGGACATTAATTAATTCTGCCATACCGATGGCACATAGACATGGCCCCGGCATGCAAGGCTGTGGTTTTTGCAGGCTCATCGAGCAGTAAATGGTGTTAATTAACAAATATTTTTCAGGATTATTTTATACATCCCAGTGAGCAGGCTGGGGCTGGACAGGCCGGATGCGTAGTTGGATATCGGGAGCACATCATGCAGTCTCAACAGCTAGCATCAGGGCATGTATAACAGTTTAGACAGCTGCTGTCTATTTAACATATACAGACAGTTAAATAGTCAGCTCTACAATAGTTTAGACAGCTGCTGTCTATTTAGCTGTCAATGTGATAATAAATACGCACTCTGGTTTCTGATGTTTTGCATGGGAGCACGAGCCAAAGCAGTAGACGAGATAGTAGACAGCAACACTCTCTTTCCTCATTAAATGATAGCCACATCAGCTCATTTGATCGATGTGGCAACAAAAAGACAGCTGTTGTCTGTGGGTTATACATGCCCTAAGGGCAGTCCCAACCCTCCATGTAGGATATTTCCATAGTATTAATTAGGCTGCCGCATATGACTTTTTGCTTGTGTGACACTGTATTAAATAAGAGAGTGTGGAAAGAGGAAGAAACTAGGTCTCATGCAAGACCCAGTGTCGACACGAGAACCTATGCATAGGACACTACCAAAGTTTGCATTGGGAGAGGATAGTGTCTTCATGATAGAAAAAGAACAAGTATGATTGGTAGAGAGAAAAAATGATGAATTTATTAATGATCCATCCTAAGAAATTATGGGTTGGAGAATGTAGTGTCTAAGGTGATGTCTTGCTAACATGGCAGCATGGACACTACCCATAGACATGATGGGTTGCGACTGCCCTAAGCAAACTCAATGCCGTTCAGTGCTTCAGTATATATGCGGTGCTGATCACTAATCTACTTACTCTCATAGAACATATACGTATATATATAATATATAAAGCAATAGAGCGAGAAACTAGCAAAGGCTAGCTGGAGCCTGGAAGTGCATAAAGATGAGCTGAAGAAAGCCTGCAGACCGCTTAAGTATGCATGTCTGATGTCATAGGAAGAACTCCCACCCCAGTTTATTTGTAAGAACTACAGATAAAATGGCTACTAATTAAAGATTTTAGGTACCTCCTAGTCCTACATATAATACTAGTATCTAGTGTAGCGGTCAAAGTCAAAGTGAAGCCTACATGACTAGTCAAACCGGCCGGCCGGGGGGGGGGGGGGGGGGGTTCCATGCTTAATTAACAATTCATGCCATATGATATTATAAGGAAATAATGCAGGTGGGCTTGATACATAATCAAAGCGTGGACCTTTTACCACCTTCTTCATCTTGTAGATCACAGCAAGACAGACCCCTTAAACCCTAGCTAGAAAAAAAAAAACTAGTAGGAGGCTGCAGGAGATGTACTCCTACTGTATGTTCAAGCAGTGTGGCTTCTTTGAGAGTGAGTGAGAAGAGAGAGAAGTAGCTAGAAGGGTCCAAGAGATATATGGAGCCGTGGAAATGGTAGGCAAAAGGAATAAAAAGAGCAGGGTTAGCCTTGACGCGCGCGCAAATCCATGGTACGATCCGCACGTGCCCAGAGGCGGAAGCCTAGGCAGAGATCATCGCACAGTAGATTAATCTAAACTTTCATTGCTAACGGTCTTATCAATCGCTCCTAGTACTGTAACTCCTAGGAGTGTAGTGGCATGCACATTTCAGTTCTCGGTCCATGGAACCAACAAGCTAGCAATTTCGTTGACCACGCAGCATGCGTTGTTGTTTATCCTCGCGCAATTATCTAAAGATATATATATACACACATATCTGTTTTTCAAACAAATTAAGGAAATTTAAGAGTATATATGTAATGCACCGGAGCATGAGTTTGAACAGCACACATTTTCGAGACCAGGAGCCGTGAGGAGCAAAGGCATGCAGATAGATAGGTGAATAGGTGATGGCGTGATGCTGATGCAGCATACAAAAGATCGAAGGGGGAGCAACGACAGCAGAAAAAGACGAGCATTATTGCGGTGCATCATCGGTGTATGTAGTAATCAATTAATAATAATCATGCGTGTATATATCATATCCAAGGGGGCAGGCGTATGTATTCGTACCTCCAGGAAGCCGATCTCCCGGTGGAGCGCGTCGACGGCGAGCTGCAGGCGGTGGCGGCCGCATGGGTCGGGCGATGCCGGCGGCGACTTGGGCCTGGGCGCCGCCGCCGCAGCCATTGACTCCGTCCCTCTGCTTACTTGACGGCCGCCGGCCGGCCGATACAATCGAAGCTGGATTTGACGATGACTACTGGTTGTGCTGGAGCCTGGAGGAGGGCGAATGGCTTGGCGAGCGAGAGCTGAGTGATAGATGGTGACGATGGAGCCAGCTAGCTAGCTCGCTGGTGCCGGCCGGCCGGCGCTGCTGCTGCGATCGACAAGCAAGCAAAGCAGCGAGGCGAGGCGGATTAAATGGTAGTGGAGCGAGGTGCAGGCGAGCACATGGATGGCTAGCTATTGCTGGGCGGGGGGGATGGTGGCGTTCGGGCGGCAATGATGAAGGGGAGAGGAGAGGAGGGACAGCGCCGAGGCCGAGCCTTGCTTCGTTTCCGGAATGCAACGTACTACTAGTACTAGTGCGCTGCGGCCGGGAAGAGGCCGGGCCCTTGGCGGAAAAGGAAGGAGGACGGAGCTAGCACACACTATCTAGCAGCAGCTACGGAGTACTAGCAAGGCCGCCACCACTGTCTGAGACGACCAGAGACTGAGACGTATGTATTGCGACCGAGCGAGCTAGAATCTAGCACGAGAGAGAGAGAGAGAGGAGCGTGAAGGGTGGCAGAGGAGAGAGAGGATGGGGCTTGAAAGATTGTCGGGGCCGGATCTAGAGAGAGACGGGGGACGGACGGACAGAGGGATCCAGTGAGTCCAGGCCGCGCCGGGACGAAGCGAATACTGTTGCGTGCTCCCGGACGCTGCCTGCTGTCACGAGCTCGCTAGCTGCTGCATGTGCTGCTAACCTTGCTACATACTACTGCGGCTATAACGCCTTCAACATGCTTTGTCATCTTTCTCTCTCTCTCCCTCCCTCCCTAAAGATCGAAAAAGGTGTTTGTCATCACACGGTTCCTTTGAAACTTATCTCCGTGCGCGCGCGCTGTGTTCCGAGTTCCAACTACGGTCAGGGGGCCTTCAGTCATGTCCAAGTTTTGTTACGAACCAGCTAGTAGACAACAAAAACATGTTTATGGTCTTTTGGTTCAAACTAATAGTGCTAGTAAATTTACAAGATTTTGGTCATTGGCCCACCTCTAGTTGCTACCGTCGGGATTCACACTCCGCCATCTCCCTTTCCACCCATTCAAGCCGCCGCTACTGTCTAGTACTCCGTATTGATGCATGCTATCATTCGTTGCATACATAAGTGCCAAATATACGTGGTCATCCTCAAACTTGTAGTTAAATATCACATAGGTCTATAAACTTTAAAAATTCAGTCATGCTCTTAAACTTGTCAAATGTGTAATTTAGCATGTCCAAAATTCCTTATGATTGCTGATATGGATGATATTAGTGTGGAGATATCATGTTGACAAGTCAAATCTAGTCATTTTTTATACTTTGGACCTAAATGATATATTTTAACAAATTTATGGACCATTATTTGTTCACAGACCTAAACAACATTGAACCATAAGTTTAATAAAAACCCTAAGTATGATAACCGCGGGCCATTGCAGCATCCCGGTCTAGTTAGTAGGCGAACCCGTTTCCAACAAAATGAGCTCTAAACCACTAGAATATGCTGGTCACCACAACATATTCATGAAATCTAAGAAACCTTTTTGATAAATTGGGACATGTTATATATCATTGTTTTGAAACGAAAGGCCCGTTTGGCAAGTAGAAACGTTTTTGTTTTTCCTAGAATCACTAGAATCTATGCCAAACGGTGCAAAAGAGAAACATTTCATATCCATGAAACATGTAGAGCTATATGTTCTCCTTTGTCGGCCTATGGGGCACAATCGGCTGCAGAGCAGTTTCAAGCCATTCTGCTTTTCACCTCCCTAATGCTCTAGCAATAGCATTAATTTTTCTAACCCTTTTTCAGTGCATCCCATTTTGACTGTTCTTCACCTACAAAAAGTTTCAATATTTTTTATAAATCCTATCTATTTATATAATATGATTTTGTTTCAGAAAAAATTAATGTTCTTTTACTTGGTTCCTTTCAAGAGCGAAAACGTAGCTAGTTAGCCAGACGATTTCCCAAAGTGTTATTGATTCATCAAAGGAACATCTGTGGAGATAATTTGGATCCCAAACGTTTCTACGAGAATCTGGATCCGTGCCAAACACACCCTAGTTAGTGTTCAAAGTTCGCGAAGGTCAAAATCTCTGAATTTTGACCTCATACTATGTTGGCAACAACCACACCGGCGCAATTTGAGTTGGCATGTTTGAGTACAAAAAGAATGCCTTTAGTAGTGCACAAAGTCAAAGAAAGATAGATTTTTTTTCCGGAGGGATTATTAGGAATCTTTTCCTTTGTACTAAACTCATACTATATATAAGATTTAATTTGGAGGCAAAAGCTGCTCGATATACATGCATATAATAACTAAAGAAATAGAAGCAGAGCAACGAAAAGGCCGGGTTACTTGGAATTTGGATTGACAGCATTAGGACAAAGTGGCCGCATCAAAAGGTTTTGTTTTGTTCGTTCAAAAAAGGTTTTGTTTTGTGGAAAAGCGTGCCTGCATGGAAATTGGGGAGTTGTACGTCGAACGGGTTGCGCGCTTTGCGCGGAGTGCTCTACTGCGCTAGCTTTTCTTCTCTCAGGTCCTGTAGTGCGTGCCAACACGACCGGACCGCGCCTATACCGTGATTTCTCTCTTCGATTTCGAAAGAAAATATATACACTCCAGGTTTTATCTTCTCTTTCTGTCAGAAGACGTACACTCCATCGGGAGAAACTCATGGTCGATGTGCAGTGGTTCGTCTACTTACATGATTGAGTACGTTCCAGTCAATAACCGGAATATAAGGGAGTAGTAGTACTTGCCATGCATGCACGATGATCTCTTCCCATGCATCCCGGCCGGCCTCGATCGGTACCTGACAAACCAAATCACCTGTGTGACGAGGACGACAGAGGAATCAATCAGCTCAAACTAACAAGGTGTGCTCGATGGTGCTGGGAAACGAAGCCAGCTGCTGGCGGACCTGCGCAGGAATCAGCCCAATCTATCGAGTCAATCTATCCAAAATATGGGGTGGAGATTTGGGGGTTTGGGGTCACTTCGTAATCATTGCGTTACTGTAGCATTTCGTTTGTATGTGTGAAAAATTATCCAAAAATTGAGGCTCAAAATGTTCGTCTCGCAGAGTACAACAAAACTGTGCAGTTAGTTTTTGATTTTATCTATATTTAGTATTTCATGCATGGGCCGACATTTTGATGTGATGAGAATCTTTTTTTGCATAGTGAACTTCGGGTTTGTTTTTGAACTAAACAAGGGCTAATTGAATTGACATCAGGCGAGAAGAATGAGATGAAGATGATGGCAGGTCCCGGGTCCCGGTGCGCGGGTGGCGCGCATGCATTCACGCCCATAGTTGGGCGCGTGCCAAGGACTCGAGGAGTATACACCGTACTCGTGCCACTCTGAACTTCTGAAAGATCTCTCTCTCTTCTCTGAACATGCGTGCCCGTGTCCGTACATGAGTAGCTGCTAGCGCGGGCGCAGCATGCAGCAAAGGATCCCCTCGATCACTAGTCGCTCCCGTCCAACTGCTTTCACGCACGTGACCGAACGTATGGTACGACGCCTGATCTGATTCCACAGGGAAGGGCAGGGCTAGCCACTGTACGGGACAAGGGAAAAAGCTTATTGACGACGACAAGGAAAGGCAAAAAGTCATCAAGAGGAACAGTAGTATAGCCCACGTCCACTGGGGCCGGTTTGAATCCACTTTGGTACCGCTAGCCGCTGGTTAGTTTTAGCCAGAGTGAATCCAATCATTAGAGCCAGTGAACCAACTAATATACATCTAGCTTTCTGAATGGTAGTCCCCTTCGGCTTACATTACAATTTGCGTTGAGTTTTCTAGATACTCGATCGAGTATACTATGCTATATATGCATCTAAATATATGTGCTATATGCCTATGAATATAGCAAAATGAATTGTAGTTTAAAGCGGATAGAGTAACTATATATCTAATTAACCAGTTAAACTCAACTATGCAGTGTCAGAAGACCGACCGGCCTGGCAATGAGATTGAACACTTACAATTCCATACCCTCCTAGTTAATAGTTTCTGTACGATTCAATTAAAGACAGGATATAGAGTATATATATTTAGTACTCGGACTTACAACTAATTGTTACGTACTTCTCCGTTCCAAAATATTAGTTATTCTAACTTTTTTTCAAAATCGAACCATTCCAATTTTAACTATATAAAGATGATTATAAAGATTTATTATAGTAAATATATATATTTTAGAGATTTATTACGTCGAAGGCATGGACGCCGCCGATTTCGCATCCGATGAGCAACACGATAAAGGAGATCCCGTGTAGACGCCACACCAGAGAATGACGGAGGGGTCAATGACGAGGTTGTGAGCGGCGTGAGAACACGAAGCGGTGCGTGCGACGGTGCAGGACGGCGAGAGGAGACGATGTACTGTGGATTGATTAGATGAAACCTAATGGGTTCCTTACAAAAAATTACAACATACCAAAAACTACGGGTTGATTCCCATAAACGTTAGGGGACTTACAAAATTACGACATATCACTGAATCAATCCTTTTACTAGCAAACATATATGTGCGTTGCTACGGGTGAATGGAACTTCATCAGCGAACGCATGCTGGAGCTATGGACGCCGCTAATTTTGCATCCGACGAGGAGCACAACAAAGGAGAGATTTTCAGTATACGTCGCACCAGGGAACGACCGTGGGTCAATGATGGGGATGCGAGCGTCGTAAGAAGACAAGAGATGTGTGCGGTGGTGTAGAAAGATGAGGTACCACGAGTTGATAAGATAAGAACAAATCATGAGTTTTTTTGCAAAAAATTACAACGAATTAAATGACCATGGATCGATTCCCACAAATATTAAGGTGATTTTTGTAAAATTATAATGCAAAGCTGAATTAATTATTATTTTATTATGAAGTTAAAAGATTTGACAAAACTTAAGATGTTTTAATTTTTTGTTAAATAAAAATAAAATAACTGGTAATTTAGAAAGAGTGAGTGGCTGGCTAAGGGGGTGTTTGGTTCCACGGACTAAAACTAAAACGGACTAAAATTATTATCAAAACGGACTAAAGATCCAAACCTTTGGGACTAAAACGTCTAAAATGGATTAAAACTCTTTAGCTCCACAAGAGGAGCTTACAGGGACTAAAACCACCACTTTTCCATTGGATGCCCCCCCACTCGCCGGCCCACTTGCTTCCTTTTAGTCCATGGGCAAAGTAGTCTTTGCGTAAGCCATTAAACAGCAATTTTAGTCCCAGTCCCTTAGTTTTAATCCCTAGAAACCAAACAGCCCTAACAGTTAGCCAGCTAAAAAAGAGTCCGGATCTAAATTGGCCAGCTACGCTTGCAATGCAGTCTCAATGCAATCAGGATACTTCGTTAAAAAAACCCATCGTTTGAAGCGGGTTCAAGCAGAGGCTATTGATGCTGCGCGCAGCTACTCGAGCGTGGCCCTTCGGCTTTATTTGCTCCGTCTTTTTCTCACTTGCAGCGAACGAAACAGTGATACGAGGTCCACAGGCCAACCAGCCCAGGCTACCTAGGTGAGGTCCCTACAGTATAGTGTACTAGCTATAGCCTCTGCCTCGCTGCATGGCAGTAGATACGGGTGGTGCGGGTTCGTTACGCCGGCGTGTCACGTCAAGACGATGAATCGGATCGCGCGCGAGCCGTGAGGTGAATCGATGGATGGGAAATCTACAGGCAGGCCTGGGCCTGCATTGTGACGACGAGGCTAGCTGTGGCTGTGGACCGGGCTGCGGCCTGCGTAGGTGTGATGTACCGTCTCGGCCGGGCCGGGCCAACGCGTATAACGACAGCCGGGAATAGTTAGAGTCATATCCGCGTAAGGATTGCCTCCCATCCGTGGCTCCTTCCCTGCCCCAGCGCCGCGTGGACGCCGCGCTGAGGTGGCGACCATCGACCGGCTGCCGCTGCCCGCTCGGTCGGCGCGTGGGTCCCACAAGGCGCGTGTCCTCCGTCCCGTCGCCTCCGCGTCGTCGGACTCCGTGAAAAAAAATCCCTGCCTGCCTGCTCCTCCCTCCGCGCTCTCCCTCTCCCGCCGCCGCCTCCTCCTCCTGCCACCACCCCGCCCCCTTCCCTCCCCTCTGCCCCCGCGCGGCTCCGCCACCACGGCGCCTTCCACCCGCGCGCCGCGCCTGCAGCCTCTGCGGTCAGGGCGCTTGCCAGCGTCGGCCGCCGAGGACCTGCAGACTGTCTGCCTCCGCTCGCGCCCGACCGGCCGCGTGCTCGCGCGCATGCCGCTCGCGCTCGCCCGGCGGCCGTGCTCGCGCGCCGGCCGCCCCTGCTCGCTCGGGCGCCGTGCTTGCATGTCAGTTGCGGAGCTCGCGCTGGCGTCGGGGTGACGCGCCGGTCGTGGAGCTCGTGCGGGCGCCGGGACGCCGCGTTGACCGCCGAGCTCGCACTCGCCCGGCGGGCCGGCCATGGAGCTCCCACATCGGTCTCGCGCCTGCGTCGACCGCGGAGGACCTGTGGGACGGCCGCCCCTGCTCGCGCTCCACCGGCCGCGGAGCTCGCGCGCATGCCACTCGCGCTCACCCGACCATGGTGCTCGTGCGCTGGCCGCCCTTGCTCGCCCGGCCGCCGTCCTCACGTGCCTGTAGGGTAACGAGGAGGGTACGCCAGCGCACACAAAAACTCGTTCACCTAAAAATAGGAACAGCAACAGTTATATATCACAGATTGTTACCACTAGACGCGCAGTTGCAGCGGAAGTCGTCTTGATGTAGACGAACGCGTCGAAGTGGCAGTACAGTGCAGTTGCTTACGTCCGTCTGGTCCTGCACGTGCGGTTCGTCCTTGTGCTCCAAGCGCAGCACCTCCGAGGTATCCACACGTACGAGGATTGAAACGTCGCGCACCGGACTGCTAGGTCCGCGAGCACGATGGGGAGAAAAGCAACTATTGCTCGGAAGTCTTGTCTTTCTCAGGAGGGGTTTGATCTCTATTTATTTGGATAAAATTCTCCACACCATATTCCATTAGCAATATGGGATTAATAAATAATGTACCCCTTCCCCTGGTAATGGGCTTCACAACATTTGTGGCCCATTAAGACTAGTGGATCGAATCCAGTTGGCTCTTGGGCATATTCCCAACAGTCTCCCACTTGCACTAGAGACAATCTCATAAGCAAGTTTTCAGTGTTCCAAACCTCTTAAGTGTGTAACCCTATGGGTTCACGTACACATAGACATGGTCCGAGTACTCCTACTCGTTCCAATAGTTGATAGCGGCCTCTAGCAAGACGTGTCAACTCCCATGAATACGTAAAGATCATATCAGACGAACCACCACAACATCACGTACAAGCTATTCCCTTTGCCTCACGATATTTGGTCTAACTCCAAGTAAGACCTCTCTTTCTCGAATCTGTGAGTCGGATCCTTCAAGAGGTTAACACTTAACCTAGCACGGCCATGCATTTCTTGATCCGATCACTCGAGGGGCCTAGAGATATCTCTCTCGTACAGAGAGGGGCAAATCCCATCTTGATTGACCATGCCTCACAGCATGCTTCCTGACAAACCCGAAAACCACCTTTATAACTACCCAGTTACGGAGCAGCGTTTGGTAGTCCCTAAGTAGGTCAATTCACATCTTGAGTACATACGACAATCTCAGGTCTAAGGACAAAACATACGCGTTGTGAAGAAGAGATAAATAAGTCTCAAACTGGGTCAGTCCAGCCCCATGTCATACATGTGCCCACATTATTAGTTTGACATCTCCATGTCCATGACTTGTGAAACATAGTCATCAACTAATACATGTGCTAATCAAATTAGGGACAACTTTTTTTGAATAACCATACAAGTATAGAGTTTCACAAACAATTCACATAATTGCTAATCATATACAAGTTGACTTTCATGGATATTCAATAAATAAACAATATGTTATAGATACAAAACATTGTCCACTCACACTAGAGCTAATCTAAATGATATCTAATACCCATAGCTCTCGTGTGTGATTCATGTTTAGGCTGTGGAAGAGCCTTTGTCAAAGGATCAACAATATTCAAATCCGTATGTATTTTGCATATCTTTATCTCACCACGTTTAACGAACTCTCGAATGAGGTGAAACTTCCGCAGTACATGTTTGTTTTTCTAGTGATTCCTCGGCTCCTTAGCTTGTGCAATTGCCCCATTGTTGTCACAGTAGAGTTCCAATGGGCTAGTTGCATTGGGAAACACACCAAGCTCAATGAGAAACTTCCTCATCCAAACACCTTCCTTCGCCGCTTCCGAAGCTGCGATGTACTCTGCTTCCGTTGTAGAATCAGCCACAGTATCTTGCTTAGAACTTTTCTAGCTTACAGCACCACCGTTTATCGTGAACACGAATCCTGATTGCGACTTTGAATCGTCTGGATCAGTTTGGAAACTAGCATCAGTGTAACCCTTTACAATGAGCTCTTCCTCACCTCCAAAGACTAGGAACACATCTTTAGTCCTTCTAAAGTACTTAAGAATGTTTTTCACCGCTGTCCAGTGACTTTCACCTGGATTACACTGGTGTCTGCTCGTAACACTTAGAGCATATGAGACACCTGGACGAGTACTTATCATGGCGTACATGATGGATCCAATTGCTGAAGCATAAGGGACCTTACTCATGCGCTCCCGCTCATCAGTCGTCGTAGGACACCGAGTCTTGCTGAGGTGTACGCCATGTGATATAGGTAAGAACCCTTTCTTGGACTGTTCCATGCTGAACCGATTCAGCACCTTGTCAATATAAGTATCTTGACTTAATCCTATAAGCCTCCTTGATCTATCCCTATAGATCCTTATGCCCAGAATATATGTAGCTTCCCCTAAGTCCTTCATAGAAAAATTATTTTTCAGCGAAGTCTTAACGGATTCTAGTATAGGAATATCATTCCCAATCAACAATATGTCATCCACATACAAGATTAGAAATACAACAGAGCTCCCACTTTCCTTCTTGTAAACACAAGCCTCTTCTTCATTCTGCCGGAAGTCAAACCCTTTGACTACCTCATCAAAACGAAGGTTCCAACTCCGAGATGCTTGCTTTAATCCATAGATTGATTTCTGAAGCTTGCATATTTTTCCAGCATTAGTTGGATCGACAAAACCTTCGGGTTGTATCATGTATACATCCTCCTCTAGGTTCCCATTGAGGAAAGCTGTTTTGACATCCATCTGTCATATCTCATAATCGAAATACGCGGCTATTGCTAGAATGATCCGGATAGATTTAAGCATCGCTGGTGGAGAGAATGTCTCGTCGTAGTCAACTCCTTGAACTTGTCGAAAACCTTTTGCAACAAGTCGTGCTTTGTAGACGTTAACATTTCCGTCTACATCTCTCTTTCTCTTAAAGATCCATTTGCACTCGATGGGTCTCACACCATCAGGCGGGTCAACTAAGTTCCAAACTTGATTTTGCCCCATGGAATCTATCTCGGATCTCATGGCATTTTGCCATTTCTCGGAATCTGGGTCCATCATAGCTTCCGCATAGGTCCTAGGCTCATCGTTGTCCATCAACAATATGTCGCACTCTCCCGTAACTAGGAGATTCATTTTCTGTGTTGCGCGACGTGGCCTTTCCGACCTTCGTGGTTGTGGCGGTTCTTCTCTTACCACTGGTGCCTCAACTCGTTCTGCTACATTAGCATCACTCGTAAAGTCTTGCCTCATAGGCTCATCTCGAATTTCTTCAAGATACACCTTCTGTCTACTTTTCTCGCTTTTGAGAAACTCTTTCTCCAAGAAAACACCATTCCTAGCGACAAACACTTTGCCCTCTGATCGGTTGTAGAAATAATATCCAATTGTTTCCTTTGGATATCCCACGAATATGCACTTGTCCGATTTTTGTGTAAGCTTGTCCGACTGAAGTCGCTTGACATATACCTCACAACCCCAAATTTTCAGAAAAGACAAACTGGGAGTCTTGCCAGTCCATATCTCATATGGTGTCTTCTCCACGGACTTAGATGGTACCCTATTTAGTGTGAAAGCTGTTGTTTCTAGAGCGTAACCCCAAAATGATAACGGTAGGTCTGACTGGATCATCATTGATCGCACCATGTCTAACAAGGTTCGATTACGTCGCTCGGACACACCGTTCCTCTGAGGTGTTCCAGGTGGCGTTAGCTGTGGAACAATTCCGCAACTCTTTAGATGAGTGCTAAACTCGTGGCTCAAATACTCGCCTCCACGATCCGATCGCAATGCTTTAATTTCCTTACCACGCTGATTTTCAACTTCATTCTGAAACTCTTTGAACTTTTCAAAAGTCTCTGACTTGTGCTTCATTAAGTAGACATAGCCATATCTACTAAAATCATCAGTGAAAGTTATGAAGTACTGAAATCCACCTCGAGCTGTCGTGCTCATTGGTCCACATACATCAGTATGTATGAGTTCCAACAAGTCTTGCGCCCTCTCAGGAAAACCTGTGAAAGGTGCCTTGGTCATCTTGCCTAGCAAACAAGCTTCGTACGTCTCGTATGATTCAAAATCAAACGAAGTTAAAAGTCCATCAGAATGGAGCTTCTTCATGCGCTTCTCACTTATATGACCCAAACGACAATGCCACATATAGGTAGGATTCAAATCATCTAGCCGAGACCTTTTAGCAATTATATTACATATAGGTGAATCATCAAGATTTAAAATGAACAACCCATTCACAATGGATGCAAGAGTCACAAACATGCCATTCTTTGAGATCACACAACCATTGTCTTTACTCGCGAATGTATAACCATCCTTCATCAAACATGAGGGAGATACAATGTTTCGACTCAAACTAGGAACAAAATAACAATTATTCAATTCCATGATAAATCCTGACGGAAGGTGGAGTTGCATCGTCCCGACGGTCAAAGCAGCAACTCTTGCATTATTGCCCACGCGGAAATCAACTTCGCCTCTTCCCACGCTTCTACTTCTTACTAATCCCTGATGCGGAAGTACTCTTACTACCGCCTTTCTTCAGAGAAGCCAGGTACTGCTTGCAATTCCTCTTCCAGTGACCAAGTTCCTTACAATAAAAGCACTCCTCCTTTTCTGCAGCTGGTCCAGACATAGTCTGGGGCGTTGGGCTTGGCTGAGAGATCATATCTTTAGCCTTGTCCTTCTTCTTCCAAGATTTGCCCTTCCTTTTAAAGTTAGGCCTGTTTTGGATGGCCATCACATGGCTGCTGCTAGCGCTTTTCTTAATGTCAGCCTCTGCTGTCTTGAGCATGCCACACAACTTATTCAATCCCTTCTCCGCCCCATGCATATGGTAGTTTGAAATGAAGTTCCCAAAGCTAGGCGGAAGTGATGCTAAAATAAAATCGGTGGCTAACTCTGGGCCAAGTGGGAAGCCTAGCTTCTCCAACCTCTGGGAGTAACCAACCATCTTGATCACATGCGGCCCTACAGCTGCGCCTTCTGCTAGCTTTGTTTCCACAAAGGCCTTTGAGACATTGAACCTTTCAGTCCTGGCCTGAGTTTGGAACATATCCTTGAGCGCCTCGATCATATCATGCGCCTCATGGTTTGTCTCAAACTGCATCTGCAGCTCGGGTTCCATGCAAACAAGCATAAGGCAACTCACTTCAAGATTACCATCACATGCCTTCTTGTAAGCAAGTTTCTCAGCAACAGTTGCGTTATCATCAGGCTCATCTGGTAATGGGGTGTCTAGAATATCTTCCTTTTTCTCAGCCTTGAGAACAATTCTAAGGTTTTGGATCCAATCTGCATAATTTGTGCCATTCAACTTATCCTTCTCAAGGATCAAACGCAAAGAAAACGGTGTGCTAGGTGCCATTGATCTACAACAGATAATAATGCAAAATACTAAGACAACATATCTATGACAGAGTAAAATACATTAAACAATTTAACGGAATTTACTCCCACTAAAATCAATATCCCTCCATTGATACTTAGTGATTCAGGATCCACAACTAACAAGTCGACTAGTGAGCTTTAGCATCACCGCTAGAAGACATGGTAGATCGGTAAGCAACTTTTGCTAATCATATCATATATGACTCCTGTTGTTGGTTGACATCTCTATGTCTCGGCGTCCAACCTTTATGTCCCAAAGTCCTTAACCGTTAAGATGACCTTGTTTAAGTTAACCAACCCTTTATGCGAGTGAGTATCCGATACAAACCCATCTAGTCAAGGAAAACTAGTGGCACCCTAATTTCAAAGACCCACCACTAATTGTACAAGACATGTGATGGTGCAAGATTTAGTTGGGAGGACATTCAAAACTTAAACATTTCTGAGGGATCGTTTTCAAAATTTTAATTTCACCGAACTGTCCGACGTTCCCTGCGGACCGTCCGCCGTTTCCTTGCGGACTGTCCGACCTGCTCTGGCGGACCGTCCGACCCTCCGGAACGCTGGAAAACGCTTCTGTCAAAATTACGACCGAATTTACGGACCGTCCGCCGCTCTCTCGCGGACCGTCCGCCGTTCTTGCGCGGACCGTCCGCCGTTTCCCACAAACTGTCCGATCCACTCCGCGGACTGTCCGACCGGCTCTTGCGGACCGTCCGACCCTCTGGAACGCTAGATAACGTCTCTGTAAAATTCTTGACCGAATTTACGTACAGTCCGCCGTTCTCTCGCGGACCGTCCGCCGTTCTTGCTCCCGGGAATTTACCTAAATTCGATCCGACCAATCACATTGATCTATATCTCACCATGCCTGGGTTTACGTGTATCACTTAACTCCGATGGCGGAATTCCGACCGGTAGGAGTAATTCGTTACACTACCATCATAGTGGATCCAATCAACACCGTCGTGTATCGACATGTGACGCGGTCATTGATCTAAGTTTGATTCGACCAATCCAATTGATCTATATCTCACCATGCCTGGGTTTACGTGTATCACTTAACTCCGATGGCGGAATTCCGACCGGTAGGAGTAATTCGTTACACTACCATCATAGTGGAGGTCACGAACCGATCAGAGACTAATCTACATCCAAGCATATCTCCATATGCATACCTCCGAATCTATAATGAAACAGCTACGGCTCTGATACCACTGTAGGGTAACGAGGAGGCTACGCTAGCACACACAAAAACTCGTTCACCCAAAAATAGGAACAACAACAGTTATAGATCACAGATTGTTACCACTAGACGCGCAGTTGCAGCGGAAGCCGTCTTGATGTAGACGAACGCGTCGAAGTGGCAGTGCAGTGCAGTTGCTTACGTCCGTCTGGTCCTGCACGTGCGGTTCGTCCTTGTGCTCCAAGCGCAGCACCTCCGAGGTATCCACACGTACGAGGATTGAAACGTCGCGCACCGGACTGCTAGGTCCGCAAGCACGATGGGGAGAAAAGCAACTATTGCTCGGAAGTCTTGTCTTTCTCAGGAGGGGTTTGATCTCTATTTATTTGGATAAAATTCTCCACACCATATTCCATTAGCAATATGGGATTAATAAATAATGTACCCCTTCCCCTGGTAATGGGCTTCACAACATTTATGGCCCATTAAGACTAGTGGATCGAATCCAGTTGGCTCTTGGGCATATTCCCAACAGTGCCGGCTGTGGAGCTCACGCTGGCGCCGATCCTAGCGCTCGCGCAGCGCGGAAGCGGCGCCAGCGGACATCGCGCGGGCGGCGCCCCTCCACCCCCTCCGCGCCGCAGATGGCCGCCGCCGGTCGAGGCGTGTGGGGCCGCCGCTCGGGAAGGCCGGCGCCCGTCGCCGTGAGCCATCTCCTCGGCTGCCCGCGGCGACGCTGCTGCCGACGACGAGCAGGGTGGCGGCGATGTGAGGGCGACGAGCGGCGTGGAGAGCAAGGCGCCGCGGTCGCCACCAGCTCGGCCGGCGTCGACCGCCGCTCCCGCTGGGACGTTGCCCCAACACCCCCTTCGACCACCGCCCCGCCGTCCTTGCTCGGCCGCAGCACCGTCGCACTCCCGCTCACGCCGCCTTGGCCACTCCACCCCGCCGCGCTCCTGTTCCCGCCGCCTTGGCCGCCCTTCCCCGCCCTTCCCCGGCGGCATGCTTGCCGCTGGCGCGCGTCGGCGGGAGCCGCGCTGCCCGCTGGCCGGGAGATGCGCACCGCCAGCACCACCGCACGGCCAGCCGGGAAGGCCGGACCCTATCTGTCGTCGCCGACATTGGAGAAAAATGGGGGAGAGCGAGCGAGCGAGTGACCGACAGAGAGAGAGAGTGCGCACTGGGGAATGGGTGCCATCGGGTGGAGGCACCGAGGCATTGGGGTGGGAGACGGAAAAGAAATAAAGAGAAAAGACAAAATTACTGCTCTCCACCAGTCAGGCGCGGCGTTAGTGCGCCTCCCTGCCTAGTCCTATATAACTCCGGAAGTTTTTCAAGTCATGTGGGTCCGTTTGGTTGCCTGGCTAACTCTAGCCTGGCTAAAATCTGGAGCCGGGCTTGCCCAAGTCTGTCTTAGGAGATGCAATATGTCATGTTTGGTTGGTTGGGTTAGCTAGGCCTAGCTTATGTAAGAGTATGTTTGGTTGGGTGTATTGTGTTGTGTGAAATCACCTCCTCTTTCACAAGTGAGTTTACCCCTCGTCGTCCTCCACCTACCGCCTGCTGTCCTCCTCATCTTCCATCTCCGACCTCCACCGGCCCAACCCATCCTCCATCTCCTACCTCCGCCGGCCCACCCCGTCGTCCATCTCTCCTTCACCTTCGCTTCTCATCTCTTCCTCCTCGTCCGGCGGCGGCGATCCCAAGCCTAGCGGATCAAGGGGAGCTGCCTTCCTGGCGGCGGCGACCCCAAGCATGGCGGATCAAGGGGAGTTGCCTTCCCGGCGGCGGTGATCCCAAACTTGGCGGATCAAGGGAGCTGCGACGAATCGAGCTCCGCCACGGCCGAATCAAGGGGATCTCTGGCGAATCGAGCATCGCCATGGCCGGATCTAGCGGGCCTTCAAGGGGAGATACAGAGAATCGAGCTCCACCTCCCATGTCGCCCGCCTGCCTCATCAACCTTTCACTACTGCTCCGCTCGGGCCACCCCTGCCCCAATCTCTCCCTCCTCTCCCTTCCTGCATGTGGCGACACCATGTCGAGCTCCACCCGGTCGGGTCAAGGGGAGCTCGAGGCGACGCCATGTCGAGCTCCACCCCGGTCGGGTCGAGGAGAGCTCGAAGCTTAGGGCAGCACCGGCGGTGGAGGTCGTCGGCACCGGCGTCGGAGCTCGGCACCGGCGGCGGAGGTCATGTCCGGGCGGGAGCCGCAGAGCTTCACCGCGACATCCAAGCGGGCTCCGCCGCTGTGTCCTGACGGAGCCGCGGAGCTCCACCGGCGCGGTGAAGACGTAGAAGAATATGCACCAGGAGGTAAGAAGATGCCTTCCGATTGTGCAGACGAGGCTTATGCAAGCCTGGCTAGCTGGAGACGCTCGCCCCCCTCGTTTCTAGCAAGCCAGGCCCCAACCCCCTCGTTGCATTGCTGGAGCCTGGCTTAGGGGCTTATGCAGGGAACCAAACAAGTGAAAGGTGCATTCGGTAAGCCTGTCCAACCCTTATGCAGGCAACCAAACAGATCCGTAGTTTCCGGTACATGAGATTTATGTGTACAGTCTTGTTCGTTAGATTCTGTTCTATGTCCTTCAACCCTAGCTCCCGGCGTCTTCTCTCGCAGCCGCCGCGACCCGTCCCCCATTGCCGTGCGGCGCGTAGCCCTGTGCATTCCCGTTGTTGGCGCTGCTGCGCCCACCACACTGATGTACCTCTATGCGCCGCCGGTGAGTTCTCCATCGTTGACACCGCTACGGCTCCATGAGCATCCTCCTTGTTGCCTCCGTACGCCGCCTTCATCGAAATATTGATTTAAGTTTGTGATTGAATTTAATAAACTTTTTATGCTGATAACAGATGCTCCGTGCTCATACGTGGACCATTAATTAAATTAGTTTTTTTCAAATATTGATTATGTTTCTATTTGACCTCGTTGTTTTTTAATGGGCTTCTAAGCCGTGTTCGTTATTGCCGCACGAGTGCACGACCCACAAAGAAGCGGAAGCGATGACAGGGTCTGACACTCGCATCCATCCCATCCCAACCTGAACCGGTATGGCGTTTGAGTGTTTATCATATGGATCGGAAGAGCGCGGCGCAAAATCACTGGCTGGTGCACGAAGCACCGATGATATTCTCTCTCAGGTGTGTCGTAATCCACATGAACTCCCATTTGAATACGATCCAACCCGTTCGATCCGCATCAACTCTCAAACTGAACACATGCTTAGAGAAGCCGAGTGCGCAAGGGCAGAATAAACTTGGCTCGCCATTCTTCTATTTTGCCCATCCAAACCTTCGTCACGATATTGAATTTAGCACCAGACTAGCAAAGCCATCTGTTCTCTGGCGCCTTTTAGATTCGGGCCCAGGTAATCGGACGATATGTCCATCATCATCATTCAATTAAGCTGCAAAGCCATCAAGTGCGCCCGCTGCTCCCCATTTGTCCGAGGCTGTCTAAAAATTACTGTACGACTAGTGCCCGGGCGTCGGATGCCAACCAAAAAATCGGACAGGTGACGTGGCGCAACCGCAGCCAAGCGTTCCTTCTCCGATGGTACCGCAGCAGTTGAAACTCCCACCGCAACATGGGTACGATGTTGCATGCAACATGTAATTTTTTTTGTAACATCCAAAAATAGCATATGCAACATCAAACAATAATGTCTACAACATAAAATAGTCATCGTTTGCAACACTAAAAACATGCGCTCGCAACTCTCATCCACACGCGGCAGCCGCCTAAAAAACTCCCAATGAAAAAAGCAACATCACCACTACTAGAATCAACATGTTTCCCTAGAGCTAAAACACTAGGGAAATGCTGGAAAAACTGTAGGGAAATGCTTTCCCTACGAAATTTGGTAGGAAAAAGGTTCTAGGGAAAAATTCGACGGGAAATTGGGTGTGCCCTATGGTTTTGAGAGAAAACCCTAGGGAAACTTTTCCCTAGGAAAAATTGGACCCTAGGGAACCTGACAGAAGAAAACAAAAAAAAGTATGGTCCCACACCACATCCGCTCCCAACGCCGTCAGCCACACCCACACACCGCCGTGCCCACCTGCCCGTCGCCGCCCTTGCCCGTCGCGCCTGTGCGCCGCCGACCTCGACCGTCGCCGCCCTCATCCGTCGCACCTGTGCACCGCTGCCCTCGACCGCCGCACCCGCACCCGCACGCCGTCGCCCTTGCCTACCGGCCGCGCCCGCGAGCTGCGCGCGCCCGCCGCATCCACACGCCTCCGTCCTCGCCCACCGGCATGCAAGCTTCCCGCGCCCGCGTTCGTCGCGCCTGCGCACCACCCTGGCCGTCTGCGCCCGTGCGCGGCCGCCGTCGTCGCTGGTCGGCCGCGCCATCCGCCGCCGTCCTCGCTCGCCAGTAGCGCCCACGGGCAGCCCGCGCCTGCGGGCCGCCGCCTTCGCCCACGCGCTTCCGCCGCCCTCGCTCATCGGCAGCGCCTGCGAACTGCCCGCGCCTGCAGGCCGCCGCGCGCCGCCGTCCTCGCTCGCCGGCCACGCCTGCGCCAGCGAGCTGCGGCCCTTGCCCGCCGACCAGCCGCGCCTGTATTGAGGGAGAGAGAGAGGAGGAGGAGGAGAAGGAAGGGAGTTGGGAGGGGATGAGGATAAGAGAGAGGTGGGGAAATTTGAATACAGAGGGCGGTCTGTTGTTTTCCTAGGGAAATCGTAAATTACTAGGGAAAGAGTGAATATTTCCCTACGAACACGTTCGTTTTCTAGGGAAATCCTGATTTCCCTACGGATTCAAAGACAACCCTTGGGAAACGATTTTTCCCATGGAAACTTAAAAAATCCTAGGGAACAAAAAAACCCTAGGGAAACATGTTGATTCCAGCAGTGTCTGGTTGAAACACTTGCAACATGCATGCGAAACATATGCAACATCGCACCATCCCAGATCTATTTTTGCAACATTTACATCAAACAGTTGCAACATTATTTTGAAACATCCGAAACACCTGAAACATGCTTTTACAACATGCAACAAAACCCTTAAAAAAAGTAAGAACTGGAGAAGTAGGAAAAGGATGGCGAGCAGGAAGTGCAAGCGCGGAGGAGATGGCCGCCGCCGCCGGCGGCGCCCGTGTAGGATGGCGCAGCGGCGACGCCGCCGTGTAGGAGGGCGCGGCGGCGGCGACGGCGAAGCAGAGACGAGGGAGGCTGGCCTTAGCATGGAGGAGGGACGGCGACGGAGGAGCTCGACACGGTGGAGACGCCCAAGGAGAAGCGGCGTGGCGGCGGCGCTCGTGAAGGGGAGCGGCACGCGGTGCGGAGGAGGGGGCCGTCGGCGACGCATGGAGGGGCGGCGGCGTACGACGGAGCGACGGCGGTGCGTGGAGTGGCGGCGTACGACGGGGCGACAGCGGTGCGTGGAGCGTCGACGCTCGGAGGAGAGCGCGCGGTTCGAGCGAGGATGAAGGCGATGCGGGAGAGAGATTTTCTTTTTTTTTGTTTTGGAAACAGCATCCGCGTATAGATAGGAAACCATGGACGGAACGGACGAACGGTGCGACGTCCGATATTTTCGTCAGCGTCGGACGCATGATGCATTACCGTAAAAATTAAAGGCTGGACCCTGTACTGTGCCGATCTAGCACCCCCAGTGCGCTGCAACAACCAAATAAACAAGACAAGTGATACTGTACAACCACGTACTGGCTCCGTTTTTTAATATATATCATTTAATACAACCTATTTAGTTTAAAAATTAACTAATTTGCTTATCATTAACGTCATATATTTAAGAACGGAGGGGTACCTCGTGGCCCCCTCCGACTAAAGTTTAGTCCTATCACATCGGAGGTAAAGATGTTAATTAGAAGTATTAAATATAAATTAATTAAAAAAATCAATTACATAAATGAGGTCAAATTTGCGAGACGAATCTATTAAGCCTAATTACACCATGATTAGATAGTGTAATGCTACAGTAAATATATGATAATTATGTACTAATTATAGGTTAATTAGGCTTGTTAGATTTGTTTTGCGAAGTAACAATGACTTATGGAATTAGTTTATAATTAGTTTATATTTAATTCTTCTAATTATTAATTATTTAAGGGACTAAACTTTAATAATTGATAATTAGAAGTAAACATAATTGCATGTGGTAAACTCTATATGGCGACGGGTCGCGTTCCGCGCCGAGCGCGCCGCCGTCGCACCTCGCCTCACGCGTCGCCGCCGGCCGGGTCAGCGCCTTGGGTTAGGGGCTCAGGGTTGCTGAGGCCGTAGAAAAGGTGGCCGGGGTGGCGGGCGGCCGGGTCTGGCGACGGTCACCGGGCAGAGGGCCTGGTGGCGAGGACCACACCGGCCAGGCGGTGAGGGACCCCCGGTGGACTGTGCTGACGAAAGAGGCGGTGGAGAAACGACGGACGACGAGGTTAGCAGTGGCCGCGACAGTCGGAGACGGCAGAGGCCGCCAGAGCCTGGGAGGTGCCGGCGGCGAGGGCGGAGGAGATGGCAGCGAACGGGGCCGAGTAGACGACGGAGGCCGCTGGAGCCGGAGGTGGTGGCAACGGCGGGGGTTTACGGCAGCGGCGGCGGGTCGCGCGTTAACCGCGCCCTTTTCCCTTCCATCCATGCATGCTATGCTCTAGTGTTTTGTTCTCGAGGATCTCAGACAATACGTCTCAGCTCACCGCCGTGAAAAATACGCATACACATACACAGAGAGAAATGGAGTAAACTAAAAGAGAAAGAAGCCAACACCGGACCCAAATGCAAATCAAGAGAAAGAAACAAATGATCAGTTTCAACCTCAGACTCAGAGCACAGGGGGCAATCCTCATCCCCTGATCGAGCCAAGGCACACTACCACTACCACCTGCATTTACATCTCCTCTGCACCAAGCAACACAATGCTAGCTTACACACACAAGTAGCCGCCGTTAATTGAAAAGTAAAAAACCCTACATCTCTTTACCCTGCGGTTACGGCTACGCTTTCCACTCCCAGAACTCCTGGCTCTGCCCCGGAGCCCGCCTCCTGGGTAGGGCCCTCTTCGGCGACCTGGCTGCCTTGTTCTGCGTCCGTACCCTCTCCCTCTGCTCTCCATCTCTCCTCCTCGCTCTCTCCTTCCTCGCATCTTCTTGCGCCGCCGCCGCGATGGGCGCCGCCAGCTCGTCGTCGGTGGCGGTGAGCAGCGGCTCCAGGTCCTCCACGACCTCGGACATGTCGGGCCGGTTCTTTGGGCTGCCGCTTAGGCACCGGTACGCCACCAGAGCCGCCTTGTGGGCCGCACTGGCGGGGTACTTGCCCTTCAGGTCCGGGTCCATCACCCGGCCCAGCTTCTGCGGGTCCTTGAGCCACGCCCGCATGTGGTCCACCAGGTTCTGCTCCCTGCTGGGCCGGGCCTTGTCCACCGCACGCCGGCCCGAGAGGATCTCCAGGAGCACCACGCCGAAGCTGTACACGTCGCTCTTGACGGTGAGGTGGCCCGTGAGGATGTACTCCGGCGCGGCGTAGCCATGGGTGCCCATGACGCGGGTGGACACATGGGTCTCGTCGCCCTCCGGCCCGTCCTTGGCGAGCCCAAAGTCCGAGAGCTTGCACTCGTACTCCTGCAGAATCCATCGTCCATCAATGGAGAGCAGAATGTTAGCCATCTTGAATTCTTGATTAAGCATTTTATATTCATTCAAAGTGTACACAATGTTTCAATTAGCATTGGCTGATTGCACGGCCATTCTTATTCTTACCCCCGAAATTTATTTCAGGCCTGCATGCAGCCAATTAACTCTTAAATTTCGCTGGGCTGCAGCCCAGCAGCTAGCCCAACGCGCAGTTCACTGTGAGCTTTTTTCCTTTTTTATTTACAAGAAATGTTGTGGCACCTGATGAGGGTGGAAGTAGTTGGGCAGATGGAACGAAGTTAAAGAAAGTAAGATTTTCACATTGTGAACAAAGCCCCAACCGGTCGAAACTCGATCAAAAGGGACGACTCGATCGAACCACCCATGCATACTTCTTCTTCTCCTTTTTGCAGAAAGGAAATGCAGTATGAAAGGGTGTGAAAAGTAGCATATTCAAATTTGCCACACCACAAGTGGCCTCGCCGCCGCGGTTGAAAAGTCCTAGAGCCGCGTTTACTAGTAGTACGGTCGATAAATTTGCCAGGTCAACTACTGACTCGCAGCAGTTTGAAGCTAGGTTCATTTTTGAATTTTGGTCTACGGCCAGTTTATTTATCGATCCATACCGAGTAGTCAAACATACACACTCAGCTCCGATCCAGTCAGTCCTAGTAGGCTAGCTAGCTAGTGCACCACTACGGTGTGTAAGTATTTCTTTCCGGAAGAAAAGAAACTAATAGTACCCAAATAAATAAAGCTTGTAAAGATGGAAATAATTTGCAGAGGGAGATAGTATATATTAGATTGAGTTGATGAATTTATTAGGACGCACGCACGTACCGGGTCGAGCAAGATGTTGGATGTCTTGAAGTCGCGGTAGATGACGGGCTTCTCGGCGTCGTGAAGGAAGGCGAGGCCCTTGGCGGCGCCCACCGCGATGTTGAGCCGCGTTGACCACGACAAAACGGGCGGGAACTCTGCAGAAATATAAAACCCATCCGTAAATCGATCACAACTCACAAGGCCGGTATACATGTATGTACACAGCTTGCGCAATGCTGTATATATTATACATATATATAAATATACTCCAGCACAGGGATCATGTACGTACGCTCTACGCTGGGCTGAATTATACATGCCCAGAATACGGATCAACTGATCGCCTCAAATAAACAATGAACCAGAATGTCAATGCGTGCCGCGCATGCAAAATACTATGCAATAATCTTCATTTGTTTGCTGGTGACTATTACAAATGGATCGATCGGTCAGAGAGAGATGCCGCACTTTAACTACCGCAGCGAGCGTTACATGCATGATGTAACAAATACTACAGGGCTAGTATATATGCAATATGTGCATGATTAGTGGTGTGTAGACACGTACTACACGTCTGGACAGCTGCGACATTGACCGATATCTTGCTCGCTCTCGTCAACCGTGATGTCCCCGTGCAGCTATCTTATACGTATTAATATAGTTATTTATTATAGTAGAGCGTGCACTCAGATATATAGATCGTGGCAGCTTTAATGAAAACTTCCCTTCACCCATCCCGCTCGTGTGTCATTTCAACGAAGGTAGTTGGAGTCTTGTAGTGGTTATAGTTGGAGAGAAAATGGGCGTACGTACAAATGTGAAACTAGCTACTACATATGAATTAACCCTTATTAATTCATTTCTTGAGCACCATCGTTGCCCCACAGGAACAACGTAGGTAGGCCTGTGCCCATTTTTTCTACAACCAACTGAAGAATTAACCAAGGGGTCGGGGCCCACTTCGTACGTCCAGGCAACTGAACGTAGACAGGCTCATGTAAGGCTGGTCAACCACCTTTAATTTGGTAGTAGCTGCAGTAGTAGTTATTTGGTCCTCCCTCGGTCGCTCAGCTCGCTCCTTGGCCTCTTTCAAACAGTGTTTGGTTGCTAATCGATTGGGTTAAGTTGATGCATGGGTTGGAGTTTGCAGTGCAAGCTAGCTGTGAACCCGTGTGATTGAATGCAAATGGATGATCCACCGTCGATGAAAGCTATAGCTAGCTTGCTGGCACGAACCCGGCCTCCACCCATAGTTTCCGTTGACAACGTGGTCAAAAACAACCAGCTGCTGCCTACTAACTAATTAATCAAGCTGTGTGCGTGTGATCGGAACGAACACACGTAAAATAAGTAGGCAAGCAATTAGGTGATTCATCCATCCGCTCCATTCAGCTGACGACTGATCGACGTGGCACGCACGCACCATGCATGGCCCAGCTAACAGTTAGATAAGTATAATATAATTAATGAACCACCACTGGCAGCAGTAGTAATTAGCGCGCTGATGATATGATGCTACATATCCTATACTATGCTACTCCAACTAACTAAGGATATATATATAATAAATATTGATTACTGTACGTGAGTATTCATTCGATAGATGAGCATGATCCAGCTAGTAGCGAAGAATATATACTCACTCTTGAAGAGGTGGTTCTCGAGGCTTCCCTTTTGCATGTACTCGTAGACGAGCAGCCTGTGCTCCTCCTCGCTGCAGTACCCCACGAGCTTGACGAGGTTCGGGTGGCGGAGCTGGCCGAGGAAGATGACCTCGGAGAGCCACTCCTTGTGTCCCTGCGTGCCCTCGGGATCCCACAGCTTCACGGCGATCTGCTGCGCCGGGAGCCCCGGCTTGGCGCCCTCCGCCACGGCGCCCCTGTACACGGGGCCGAACCCTCCTTCCCCGAGGAAGTTGCTGTCCACGAACCCCCGCGTCGCCGCCTTGAGCTCCCCCACCGTGAACACCTGCAGGTTCGACCCCACCAGCGACACCGACAGGTCCTGGTCCGAGCACGTGCTCATCACGTCCGTCACCGACAGCCGCTGCTGCAGCCCGCCGTGCACCGCCGCCGGGTTCGACGGCGGCGTCGTCGTTCGGGGGCCGGGACGGACCTTGCTGTTGCCGCTCCCGGCGGCGGCGCCGCCGCCCAGGCAGCCGCCGAACAGGAACCGCCACGCCGACAGCTGCTGCTGCTGCTGATGCTTCTTCTTGGATGACCTCGCCATGATCGCCAGGGATCGACGGCGGCCTATATATATCAAGCTCAGTCGTCGTACGTCGATGATGGATCCCACACCTCCGACGACTCCAAAACTCCGCTGCGATCAATCCGTTGACAAGCCAAGCGGAGCTAGCTAATTTACAGGCTCTGGAGGATGGAAAGGAGTCGAGGTCGAGATCGAAGTCGAGGTCGAGCTGGGGGAGCTGAGAAGAGGCGGAGGAGTATTTGTAGAGCTAGGGGGGTGATGAGCTAGCTAAGCTAGCTGCTACCAACCATGCCGAATAAATGGACGCGACCACTTCTTCCTGGCCGGGTTCCACCGGTAACACGGGATGCACGGGCGGCCGCGTCGCGTGGGGGCCGGGCCGGGCGTTCCGTTCCGTTCGGCTTCCATTTCCCGGCGGGAAACGGAACGGATGACATGTCGCCGCGCTGACCGCTGACCTGATGACAGGCAGCCCAAACGCCTACTAGATAGATAGCTTGGTGTGCATGCATTGCATGCACGGGTTGAGATTTATTATTCATTCATTCCCGGCCATTGTGTTTTCTTTTTTTACTTTTCTTATTCTTATTTTTCTGGATGGAGAACGCTAGCTTTTCTTTTTGGCTGCGGGTTAAGTGAGGCGTTGATTCGTCTACTGGTCTATATATATATATATATATTATTAGTATATCGACGACGTTTTAACGGAAAAATAAGAAGAAATGTGGGTTAAGTTGGTCGGTCAGTCCTAGCGGCGGCGTCAAACAAGTCCGTTCTAGTACTGGTAGTAGCATTTGCATAATTGCATGGGAGGTGATGGCTAATTGTAACAATTTTTGTTTTGTTGACCACAACTAAATCACAGTAGCCATTAATTACTCAAAATAATTAAGTGGGTAGTGACAAGGAAAATTATTATGCTTAGGCAGAAAAATTAAGTTGGTAGTAGAAAGCAAAATTATTAAGTTGGTAGCATTTGCATATTATGCTCAAAACAAAGCCCCTAGCATCTCTAGGCGTGCAAAATGTGTTGGCCCTTAATCAGAAACAGTCTGTCTAGACTACATACCTTTTATATATCCTTAGTCAGACCACAAGATACCATCACGAGGATCAGATGAGATCAAACCAAATCATCCGCATCCACAGAGAAGACTGCCCAATATATCCTGCAGGCCTTGAATTATTCCCCATCTCACACAATTAAGCAACACTGACTTGACAGCACAAAATGGAGGTCCATGTCATCGGCCATCGCCCTCATCAACCGGAATCCAGAGAGGAATTGAATTCAGGATGCGCCATCAAGGTCGTTACACAAGACATCATCCATCGCCATTGCTCCATCATCCCTGCTCCTGTTTTCTCCTGTCACTGTACTCGTGGAACGAGGCGACAGATAGACGAGATGCTGATGGTGGCGCCTGGATCGCCACACGCCCACGCAGCCAATTTGCAGAGCAGCAAATTTAATCCCTCGTGTAAGCATGCGTGAAGCTACCCCTCACATTTCATCCTTGGTTTCATTTAATGCGAGGAGTGGAGTAGGAACCAAGCCAAATTAAGCAAGCTTTTGGATTAATGGGTTCTGGTAGTAAACCAAAACGATCACGAAGACTCCTGAGTCAGGTGATGAGGAGCACGTACGATTGCAACAAACGCCGGCCTCCTTTCTTATTTATCGCTTTGCCATTTCTAGGACACAATTAAGTTGTACTTTCCACCACCTGGCTTATCAGCAGCCAGCCAGCAGTATTTTTCTCTCTGCATAAATCAACACCAGCCACCAGTCAGCCAGTAATATTTTTCTCTCAGCACAAACCAGCACCAGCCACCTGCCATCCGTCATCTAAGCAGGACGAGGCGTAATGTCAGAAGCCTTGCGTTTCGTTTCTGTGCTGATGCCCGTACAGTTTGACGACTGACGAGGAGCGCGATCGAGCTCTACATTTTTATATTCCATTCCTGAGAAGCTAAGGATGGCTTGAACTGACCACCAACAAATCCATTGGAAGAGAGAGAGAGGCAGGCAGGTAGAGTAGCTAATTAATTAAATCGGACATTATTCAAACAAGCAGCTAGCAGGTCTGCCGCGCTTGTCACCGATCGTCTTCTCTCGCCGTCCGGTGGTCAACCGCGAAACAGAGACGGTGGCGTGCCAACGGCGAAGCCATATAAACAATGAATTGGCGCCGTCGCTGCGTCGGCGACACACGATGTATATATTCACAGCGAAATATATGTATATATATATATATATATATATATATATATATATATATATACATGGATTCGCCGTCGCCACTTGCCCAACGCGTCGTCTGTGTGGAGACGAAGAACGAAGCTACTACTACTGCGCGCAATCGAAAATGACGCTGTGCCAAAATTAACCTTTCACGTGATGAAGAGAAAAAACAATGGATTTAGTCTCGGTAAACTAATCAGCCTTTCTCGGTAGTAGTAATAACTAATTAAGACCGATTGACCGTATCAGCATGGCGTGTGTGTACGTGTTCGTTAACGCGTGATCACAAACTGACTGCAACAACTGACGGGATTCAAAGCAAGCTGAGCAAGTCCAACGGGAGCTGGAAAAAGATCGAAACCTCCATGCACCATATATATTAAAATGTTGGAGCAGTACTACGTACTATTCAGCTGTGCTCATCCAGAGCATGAATGGTATGCTTTCGAAAAACAAAGAAGAAGGAAAAAGCAGGCGGGATAGCTGATTTCGGCATTCATGTTTGGTAGATGCTCGTTTTGGTTTTTAACACCTGCTCCCACCCTCTACACATATTAGAGGTTCTGAGTTTGTTTTCTTCTGAAGTCAAACTATTTTAAGTCAATTAAGTTGTACATACTAGAACAATAATATTTGTGATATCAAACGGGCATTATTATTATAGTTATGAAATATATTTTTATAGTTCAATTTTTTACGTGGTAGATATTAATATTTTTGTTTATAAATTTAGTCAAACTGAGTTATATTTATTGACCCGACGAGTAAAAGTACTTCTTTGGGCTAAATTTGTCTCTGAACCCATGGACTGCCACATGTGCATGAGTGCAGCCTAGTCGGCATGGACTCATCAAATGTTGGGTATGTTGGTTGCACACGCTATTTTCTTACGACCGTAACTGAATAGAGATCCATTCCTAAAGGCACATACATGCTAGTATCTAACATGGAAGCAGAAGATGCAAATAATAAATCCCACTCTAAAAGCGTCCTACTACTAACTAGATGTTCACATGTGTCAGTCCACATAGGCCCATCTTCGTGTTCTGCTCATTCACGAGGTAAGTTTGGGCAACCATCATAGCAACCCTAGGCACAAGACTCCCTGCAGGATTGGTGGCTGCGCGCAAGAAGAGGATGGAGCGGGCAGAAGAAAAATGGCTTTGACACTCTGGTAGCGCTAACAACATGGGAAGTCCGAAAGCAAAGGAACGTCAGGGTGTTCCGTGGGGAGCAAATGCCGGTCCAGGGATTGCTATTGTCGATCAAGATGGAAGGTGAGCAATGCATCCTGGCCGGTGCTCGTGACTTGGGTTGTTTAGTCAGCGAGTAATCTTTCAAATTGCAGGTAGACCACCCTCAAAGGTGGCTGTAATTCTGTAATAGAATCCAACGGGTAACGGGTGGCGTGGGGGCACCCGTGCGTCATTGTAACAAATTTTAATCTCTATCTTAATATAAAGATGTATAATTCTCTTACGTGTTCGATAAAAAAAAGACAAAGGAACTCCTAGCTAGGACTTTGAGGTACTAGTTGAAACTTTAGGGACGAAATTGAAGGGATCGCAAATTCGCATGACGTCTCACTTGTTGCATTCCTAAATCCCAATCAGAAAACACGAGTTTGAACAGTGATGAGATCGAGGGTGCACCGTACCTGACCCATGCAAATAGCCATTACATTCTAGAACTGCAGAAAAATAAACCATCATCTATTCTCAACCAAAAGCACCAAGCACATTTTGACATTAGTTCAGTCAATAACTGGTGAGCCGCGGAGAAATCCATTTTCAATAGAGGAAAGGCCTGGGTTGGTCTGCCGTCTATTTCCATGAACGATCCAAGCCCCCAAATGTCTTACCGAAGACCAAGACATACACACGTAGCGTTAAATATTATATTCAGATGTTTTATTAATTATGTCACTCTCCTTCATAATTCTTGCACTTAAATTTGTTTGTCTGCGTTGGAAATAGCGATAGAGCAAGCTTTTGGTAGGTACAACCACAGCTCAAAGACTCTCCGGCCTGTGTGATCTCACTGATGTAGTGATGCTAACCATGTATACACATTCTAGACAACAGTTCTTTAATTAAACCCCCAAAAAACAGAGGAATATGTACCTACGCATCTACGTGCTCATCATGCCTTTTTCAAGCCCCAAATCCTGTAGTTTAATTGGTCTACTTATATTCCCGTACGGCAGCAAACTATATATAGGCAGCAAAATATATAAACGAAGGTTCTTGGAGACGAAAACAAGGGGTAGAGAAACATATATATGCAGGGAGATTCTTCGCTTATCCAATCCTTCATGAGTCTGTTAGACTGGAGCACATCAATGTCGTCAGTGATGCCATACATTTCTGCTGACCAGCACTAAACTATTGTAACTTTTGTCCCAATTTGCCGGCTAGAAGCAAGCACTTCAAAATCTTTGCTGCGATTTAGTCAACCATCCTTCTGCTGATGTTTTCCCCAGTAGCCCACTAGTAGTTCACAATAGCATATATATATGAACCCATGAGGAACATCATGCCTAGTCACGCGTCAGTTTTCTCCCATTTAGACTAATCCCAAACTAATGACTTGCCGTTCAAGGCCTCTGTTTCGGTTTCCCTGCTGGTACTGTATGTCAATAGTGGAGATGCAGCCAGGCTCTATCTTGTTCAGGTAGGCAACAAAAATATCAACATGGCTAACAAATCATCAACTCGTCTGCCATCTGGACTTGTGTACATAAAACTAATGACTTGCCTTTCATGCTTCAATCATCGTTTTACCTTCGCCGCCGGCACAGAACCGCCGCCTCTGACTAAACATGCCGTCACCTATTTTTTTCTCCATACAATACTGTTATTAACGTGTGCCTACGTGTGTGATCGTTGTCATGCTGATGTGTTCCCGTTTTGTAGTTAAGATGTTTTAGGAGAGAGAGAAGGAAGAAGAGCGTGGCAAACTATCCGGCCTCATTCTCATTGTTTCATACAGGTTAGTTAGAGAGCACTACCTTGCTTGTTCTGTAGCACTGTGGAATGTAAAATTTTAATCGGTCAATCGCCACTAAATGTTGGTGGAAATATCTACCGAAGAAGTTTCCAAATTGAGTTGCTGAATTGACTAGAGTTCGTCTATGTCATTTTCAATATTTCACATACAGATGGGCGAGATATCATTTCCCTCGCCCTTGCTCCTTCTCTCTGATAAATACTAATTTTGGACCACAAACACTTGCTTCAGCAGAGCTCCTTCTTCTGTGTGCTTCCAGTAAATAGACTGCATAATAGTCTTCAAGCACCAATGTTGGCAGTAGTGGACAACTACTTATGTCCCCTTACTGTCGGCCCTATTTTTTTCTATACAAATTATCGTTGGTATATGAAAGACAATTCTGAAAAGGAAAGACAGTTCTGAATTCGCTTTGTACTGATGTCGCTAGAGTTTACTTTCTCCCCAAAACTTAGTGGTGTATACGTGCACTCTCTGTCTCTGATTATAGGAAATCATCCCAGGAGATTTGAGTTCCATTGGCACTACACAAAGCCTGAAACTTCCAGACATGATTTACAAGTCAGCATAGACGGAGAGATGATAGGAAAAAAAAAACAGAAACTTTCAGGTAGCTTCCCACTCGCACAAAACATTGCCGCAGCAGTTCATGATTACATAGATGAACATCCATAGTGATGTGGACGCTCACTTTTGAACTTTGTCGCGCATTCTCTGCTGACGTGGATATATGCTCATATTTTGCACGCAGCACAGGGCAGATACTACAGAACACGATCGAACACATCGGCAATGTAAAAGAGGTCGCACCTTTTGTTCTCTTTATCTGAAAGAGGGCGAGACAGATGTGTGAACATTAAAATAGCAGAAAGGAGCTTCGTTTCTAGGGACAATGCAAAGTCGTGAGCTGGCCGATTCTTGCAGGAAATCAAGGGGCGGTAGAGAGCATTGGAGCTAGCCAACATTACATCCGAAACAAAAACTTCTCAGAAATCCAACCTGCCCGGCCGGTCGGTCAGACAGGCTCTCACTGGCAGGGCAACAGTGAAATATCTTTTTAAGGTAACTTGCTTTACCATATCTCTTTGCTATCGAGAAAGGCACGCGTGAGAAGAGCAGAGACCTCGTTTCTTTCGTTTATCACGAGCTGGAAAACCAGTGAAAGAAGAAGACCTGCGTATGAATGCAGTCTAACAAAATCGTGGCCAGGGATGCAAGCGGATCGGATCACGACTCGTCCTTGCTCTTAATTTCGATGATGTAACAGTCATCGTGTATACACTAATTATAATGAACTATCAATGGAGTAGGAGGTTGATTGCTGGAATTTAGATAGATCTAGTTGGATACTTGATCACCACCACATCTTTGTCCTAGCTATGTTCCAACAAATTAATAACGCTGCCATGGATAAAGAAGAGGAGGGGTTGCCACTGTCGATGAACACAAGCCGCTGAGCCCACCGGACCAAGTGGGCTCTAGAATTTCCAGTCGACTGAAACGTGACAAGCAGAAAGGGCCCGATCAGAGGCAAACAACAACAAAAGCAGAAAACCAGTTCACCTCAAAAAGACAACCCGGCCGATGTTTCCGTGTGCACACTGAAAGCTTTGCGAATTGATGTACAAGGTCTGCCCAATCGCCCAGAAAATCAAAGGGAGAGAGGGAAAAAAGAAAAGAAAAGAAAGATACCTCTATCTACCCAGGATAATATAACCTTGATAAAGAGTCAAAGATGTATTGCAGCAACTGGTGACATTGTAAGTTTAATATATTACTGAAAGTATAAAAAAAACTTGATAAAGAGTGCAGGCTCATCGTATCAGCACGAGTGACACGCGCGCCAGAGAAATTCGATGGCAACGTCCTACCAGAGAGAGCACTGCAACAGGTAGTACAAAACTTGTGCAGAGCTTTTTCCGGCAACTTTCCCAAGTCCCTGAACTGAGCCAAGAAAATGCAGAGCGGCGGAGGCTATAATATGAACTCTGCCGTTGACAACTCGAGAAGCAGAACAGCCGGCGGCAGGGCCGCGGGCAACGTGATCTCCTGAGGATCGCCGGGTTCCGTGTGCTGTCCCCTAAAAGGCAGGGGGTTGACGACGATGGGTCATGGATCCTCTGGTGATCGGATCAGAATTCAGAAATTCAGAGTCCAGGCAGGGAGGCGACTGCGCGTAAAGAGAAAGAGAGAGAGAGAGCCGCAAGAAACGCTGGCCGCTGAACTTGTCAACTGTGTGAAACAGCGCTTGCCGTCGTCCACGGCCTGGGAGAGGAGGATCACGCGGTTCCAGGCTAAGTGTTCATGTTAGCTTCAGCATGACATACCTATGCCGTCACTGGGTGAGTTGGTAACGTTAACCCTTTTTATATACAGGAGGAGGAGCTTTGTTAGAGTGGGTGAAAAGTAATACCAAGTGCTACTTCCGGGTACCCTGACTTCTAATTTCTGCTGGCCTTGATGAAACAAGGCAATTAAGAAAATTAAATCTGAGTTGAGGTATTACAGTAATTGAAGGATCGAAATGGCGATCAGAGAGGGGGAGTGAATGGGAGCCAATAAAAATTTCTTCACGAAACTTGGTCTAAGTCCCACAATCACTACCCAATGATTTCTAACAAGCTTGACAAGGTAGCGTAGTCACAGCGGAGCTACCAACCCTATGAACAAGCCAAAAAAGAATCGAAGCGGAAGCACACAACTAGAGAAGCGACGAAGAACACTGTCTGCCAGGCCTGAACGGATCGTCCGCACAGAGGGTTCGGACTGTCCGCGAGGCGGGCGGACTGTCCGACAAAGGAACAACAGACCGTCCGTAAAATCAACTCGAATCTCCAGAAGGTTGGATCCTCTACGGACTGTCTTGCGGACCGTCCGCCAGTGTCGCGGACCGTCCGAAAAAGGTCACACGGACTGTCCGAGAAAAACTTAGCCAAAACGAGAAAAACTCAGAAGGGGAATCAAACCATGGACCGTCCGCCAATCACATGCGGACCGTCCGGGAACTCTACGGACCGTCTGCCATACCAAGTCGGACCGTCCGAGAAGCCCGACGGACGAACAGGAAGAACAACTACAGTAACGCGCGGGTCAACTCCTCCAAATCCAACACCGGATCTCTCAAACGGCTGGAGCTCTTGAAGCGAAACTTTGGGGAGATGTGAAGCAACCCAAGAGGAAGCTATGCCCCAAAAATCTCGGCCTCTAACTCCCTACAACACAAGAAATCGCGGATCTAACGGAAGAACACCCTCACCACGAGTTCATCACAAAAACTTCAAATCCGGACCAAATCTCGACGTTTGAGGGGTCAAGATCATCCACAAAGAGGCACAAGGCACTCACCCATGATCCCCACAAAGAAATCCGAGAGGAAACGGCCTAGAAACGAAGAATTGAACCAAGAACAAAAATAGCACAAAATGAACTCGGGAAGGAAGACAAGCAAATCATTTCTAGAACGATTCTTCCATACAACCAGAGGTCACGATCTGTACAGCGGTGGCTAACCTCCACCCTTCATCCACCCGCTAAGATTACTCGATCTGCACTTGGCTAGCCTACCAGAATAGAGAGAAAATGAACTAGGGTTTTGAACCAAATACTTGCCATCCCGTCCACCTCCTATTTATATTGAGTCATCTGGTAGGGGAAAAAGACCACCCTACCCCTACACTCTAAGCCTAAGATACATACCCCTCAGGGGCAATTTTGGAACTCTGAGATATTTCCTCCGGCTGGGCACGCTGTCCATCCGGCCTTGCTTCCCTCCGACGCAAGCTCCAGGATCCCGCCGCGTGTCCACCGCTTTGAAGCTTCCCGAACATGCCCGGATCACCGTCTCCGTCATGTTGGGCCTTCGGGCTCGGTTTTGAGGCCCAAACCGAGAAACCCACCTCCAATGGTTTTGTGGCCCAACCATCAAACCCCGCGTACAAGCTTCGGTTGTTAGCCGCTACCTTGCACCGGCTCAGTCCACGATGTCGTCTTGCTCTTCTTGCACCATGCCGACCGCACTCGATCCCGTCTGGCCACCGGGTCCCTCGAACCAAGCCTACTTGTCTCTCCACTCCTCGGAGGCCACTCTAGCTAAGACCTTTCGCGCTTGTTCTTCACCTGCACCAACGCAAATCGAGTCACATCGAACACCTGCAGTACTAGGCCAAGAGTCAGTCCAACACCACGTTGTCAATCACTCATCACACTGGGAAGCGACCATCCACCGATCCTCGGACACACCTGGTCCTCAATCTCCCCCTTGATGAGTGCATTGACAACACACCTCATGATTTTGGATAGAAAATAGAAAACAGAAAAGAAAAAGAAAAGAAGACTCAAACAAGTGACTCAAAGCAAAGAGAAAGCCGAAAAACCAAGTCACTTGAAAGAGAAAATCTCGGTCCCCTAAGACAAGGGCAACGGCTCAACACAACCGAGACCAACAAGCTCCAAATGCCGACCCCTCAAGAAGAGGCAGAAGGGGCTCAACACCATCGGCAGAAAGAGCAAAGCAAATCAGGAACACAAGAAGCTCCCCCTGCACAGAAGCAGACTCTCCCTGAACAAATGCATGCAAACTCAAGTTCTCCCCCTGAACCGAGTATCCCTCTAATGCAAAGCCAAGCGCACAAATTCTCCCCTGTTTACCACAAATTCTCCCCCTTGTTGCCAATGCAGGAATCAAGGCTAACATGCAGACAATTCAACCTAGAGCTTATCAAATATACAATGAGCACTATAAAATGCTACACAAGTGCAAATGAGCAAGCGTGATAGTCCAAGGTTCTGTACAAACATTGCCAACAAGATTTCATGGTTGTATAAGCATATGGCCAATTAGTTTATAAGTTCAACAAGATGTTCAAAAATTCATCACCTCATGAGCAAAATGATAACTTCAAGCCAAAATGAACTAAATCATGCAAAGATTATCCCAGGTCACCAATTCTAGTTAAAAGATCATTGCAAACACCTAAAGCCTATCTCATGTCATGTCAAAGCCACCGAGCCATGTGTCTACTTCTAAACAGAGACTTCTCTTGGTAGACAACATGCAACGGTTTAGCACCCAAAATTATACACATAACAACATATTTTGACATGATTAGCACATTTTTAACCATAAGCACTTCATTTTTCAGATTTTGAATTATGTTATATGAAGTGCCTTTGCGGCAAAAAGAAGCTTATGCTTCTCCACAAGATAAACAATAGGCTAAACATTTACAATGATAGAATGATCTTTGACCCATTTAGCAAGAAAAGGATACCCTAGCACAATCTAAGCATGAGAGAGCATTTAGGCTTGAACTAAGCATGCAAAACATTTGCTCATGGGTGAGATTGAGTTTAACATTTCAAAATCATTTGCAAGCTCATTATGAATATACAGTGAATCAATCAGGAGCATAGCAAATCATCACCAAAAGACTACACACATGTCCACTAGCTCAAGTGTAGCAGATTATAGCATTTAATCCATATGGGAGAAGCTCATCCTAAAATGCATGAAAACAGATATGTACAAATGCAAGACCTATGAAACAAATGCAGATGCAGACTGTACATAGTATACATATGCTACAAGGAGCCCCAGAAACCAACTCAAAGAGGAAAACAAACTCCAAGCTCTCCTCGCAGGCGAGCAAAGGTAGCTTGATCAAGAGGTTTTGTAAAAATGTCAGCTAGCTGGTTCTGGGTGGAGACATGGGATAGTTCAATGTGACCTTTCTCAACGTGATCTCTCAGAAAGTGATACCTCACTTCAATGTGTTTGGTCTTGGAATGTAGCACATGGTTCTTAGCCACACTAATGGCACTGGTGCTATCACAAAGAATTGGAACTCTAGAGAAGCTTAGATCAAAGTCACTCAAGGTGTATGTGATCCATAAGAGCTGGGAGCAGCAGCTGGCAGCAGCAACATATTCGGCTTCGGTGGTGGACTGTGCAACACTAGACTGCTTGCGAGAAGACCAAGATACCAGAGAAGAACCAAGAAATTGACACTGACCCGAGGTAGACTTGCGGTCCAACCGACACCCAGTGAAATCAGCATCGGAGAACCCGTGAAGGCTGAGTGTCGAGGAGGCAGAATACCAAAGACCCAAATCAGGAGTGTATTTTAAGTACCTGAAGATTCTCTTGACAGCCTGCCGATGCGAAGTTCTCGGTGAAGCTTGAAAACGAGCGCACAGACACACGCTGAATTGTATGTCTGGCCTCGTCGCCGTTAAGTAGAGGAGGGAGCCGATCATGCTCCAGTACTCCTTCTGGTCCACTGGATCTCCATCTTCATCAGCATCCAACGTTGCAGTTGTACCCATCGGTGTTGACATCAGCTTGGAGTCACTCATGTCAAACTTCTTCAGCATGTCCTTCGTGTACTTCGCTTGATGCACGAATGTCCCATCCTTGACTTGCTTGATCTGCAGCCTGAGGAAGAACTGCAGCTCTCCCATCACTGACATCTCGAATTCCCTGCTCATGTCTTGAGAAAATTTCTCCACAAGTGCATTAGACGAGCCACCAAAGATAATGTCATCCACGTATATCTGGACAATCAGGATGTTGCTACCAGCACGAAGCAAGAACATGGTTTTGTCTACTGTGCCCATCACAAAGCCCTTACTTAACAAGAACCCTCGTAGTCTCCCATACCACGCTCTAGGTGCTTGCTTTAGACCATATAATGCTCGGTGGAGTTTGTACACTCGGTGTGGATACTTCTCACTCTCAAAACCCGGTGGCTGCCTCACAAACACTTGTTCCTCTATTACCCCATTCAGAAAAGCACTCTTCACATCCATTTGGTGCAATTTGAATCCTTTAGCAACAACAAATGCTAGAAGAATTCGAATTGCTTCCAAACGGGCTACTGGAGCAAATGTCTCCTCATAATCAATTCCCTCTTTCTGTGAAAAGCCCTGGACAACCAACCTAGCCTTGTTTCTCATCACCTCACCACTCTCACCCTGTTTGTTCTTCCAGACCCATTTGGTTCCTATAGGATGACAGTTTGGTGGAGGCTCAACTAGTTCCCACACCTCATTCCTCTCAAAGTTTTCAAGCTCTTCGTGCATAGCATTAACCCAATTTGCATCAGATAGAGCGTGTCTAATATCCTTGGGCTCGAAAGAAGCAACAAATGCAGAATGAGCAAATTGAGAGTTGTTTCTTGACCTTGACCTTGTAGTGCGCTCGTCGAAGTCTCCTATGATGCTTGAGGGTGGATGCCTAGCTTGAATGTGTCTTGAGGTGCCTCACGCCTAGACATCTCCTCCCCCTCAGCAACTGCTTCCACTCGACCTCCAGGTACTTGTGTTGATGTGGTAGTGGGGGATGGACCATCGTCAACCGTAGTCGTCGTAGTCGTGGTAGTGGGTACACGTGTCGTTGGAGGCACACCATCTCCATCGTCATCTTCACCATCATCCGCTTGCTCGTCCTTGAAGATCGTCTGTCCCATCTCTTCATCACCTGCACACTCAAAGACAGTCGAGCTACACGGAATCGTCTCGTCGAATGTAAATTCGCAAGTCTCGATGATTTGGTTAGAGTTAAGGTTGAGCACACGATATGCTCTAGAGTGATTAGCATATCCAAGAAAAATGCCATCATGAGAACGAGACTCAAATTTATCTAGATTTCCTTTCTTAAGAATGAAGCACTTGCAGCCGAAGACTCAAAAATGACTCACCTTGGGGGGTCTCCCATGAAAAATCTCGTAGCAAGTCTTCTTCTTGAACGCACGAAGGAAAATCCAATTTGAGACATAGCATGCGGTGCTCACCGCCTCGGCCCAATATCTCCTAGGAGTCCTATGCTCATCGAGCATCGTCCTAGCCATCTCACAAAGAGTCCGATTTTTCCTCTCCACAACACCATTCTGACAAGCAACATAAAGCGAGGAAAACTAATGTTCAAGACCTTGATCACGGCAAAAGGCTTCAAAACGAGCGTTCTTGAATTCCGTGCCATTGTCACTGCGGATAGCTCGCATGTCATTATCGTTACGTTCGTTTTTCAACCTCAAGATCAAGTCTCGAAAGAACCCAAAAGCATCATCCTTAGAAGCCAAGAAAAACACCCAAGCATAGCGAGAACAGTCGTCCACTATCACAAGGACATACCACTTCCCACCGACTGAGCGAACGCGAGCTGGACCAACCAAGTCCATATGAAGAAGCTCCCCGGGACGCTCAGTCATCACCTTAGTCAAAGGTGGATGAGAGGTGGCGACCATTTTCCCATGCCTACAAGGAGCACGCACCAAATCCTTCTCATACCGAAGCTTGGGCAATCCTCGGATAAGGTCAAGACTTCTCAAACGAGAGAGCAAGTCAAAGCTCAAATGACCCAACCTCCTATGCCACTTCCAAAGCTCGGAAGAGGAACCAGCCACTAGACAGCGAGAGGGACCGAAAGACCTCGAGAAATCAGCACGGAAAACTTGACCCTCGGGAATGATCATGCACACAAGGTCATCTCGAGAGTCAAGAATCCGAGAAGAACCACTCACAAACCGAACCTCAAAACCCTCGTCAAGCAACTGAGAGACAGATAGCAAGTTAAAACCAAGCGACTTGACGAGAGCAACATGCTTGAACGCAAACTTCTCACTTACTTGAATATCTCCCTTTGAAAGCACTCTTCCCTTACCATTATCCCCAAAAGTGATGTACTGCCTTGTCTTCACTGGGGTGAGGCTTGAGAACCATCTTCGATCTCCGGTCATGTGACGAGAGCAACCGGAGTTGATCAACCATGACCTCCTCAAGCCTCCCACTACTTGCAAAATCAGAAGCGAGTGTGGAAGTGAGCAAACGACTCAGCACTGGGGTTAGCACAAAACGAGTCAAACCATCGCCGAGCCATCTGCTCACAAGAGGGGTTAACAACATCTACTCTACCACAATCAGCAAAAGGTGGGAACCTCTCACGCCTCACAAGTGGAGCTATATCACGTCTAATCGGAGGAGCATCACGCGGGGGAAATCGTGGCCTGAACTCCCTTCGAGCACCAAAGCTACGGTCGTTCCTCCCAATCTCGTACTGACCACGAGGAGGGGGACGCCTAGCAAACTCACCACGTCCAAACCCAAAGCGCCTATCACCACCTCTCTGAGGACCACCTGCAACACCACGAGCACCTCCTCTAGGCATCGAGCGCACAAAACCTTCACCCCTAGGCATAGGTGCACGAGACTCAGGCACGCTATGAGAAGAGCAGTACCTGTCCCGGTTACCCATCTCTCTTTCTCTTCTCACTTCTCTCTTCCTCCTGAAGCAGAACTCCTCTTGATGACCATCCCTACCACAAAACCCACAGTGGTAGCGGACTGGCTTTGGCTTTGGAGCTTCTTTTGGTGGAGGCTTCTCACTTGGCTTGAGACCACTCGATTCTCCCACAAAGTTCACTCTCTTTTGGAAGTTGTTGGTTTGAGGAGGGAACACAGGAGGATCAGGAGTAGTGTCAAGTTTGTTCTTCAAGTGGTTGGGTTTGGGATCAAAGGTGTTCTTGGCTAGGGTAGTTTGTGGAGGAATTGACACACTCTCACACCCCACATCCTCACTCTCACACACCTTCTCCGATCCAAGCCCACGACTATCAGCTCGCCTGAACTGAGCTATCATCATACCAAGCTGGGGCTCATGACCAGACAACCAACCCAAACACTTACGCAACTCATCATTCTCATCCTGTAGTCGGTTAGTTGCATGCTCAAGTTCAAGAATCTTCAAAGCATTTACATCACAACTAGAACAACCATGAGTAGCAGAAGATTTCAAAGAACTTTCAAGGCACTTGATCCTAGCATGAGATTCATCCAATTTAGCATGCAAAACAGGACAAGACGTGCAAGCTCCTAGCAAAGCAGATCTAGATTTCAACTCATCAAGTTCAACTTGAAGCATATCAAGTTCTTCCATTTTAGTCATGTGTTTGTTCTTATATTCAACCAATTCATTCATCACATGTTCACAATTTATGCATTCAGGCTCATCAGGAACAACAGAGACAACTTTCAAAGCATCAATCTCAACTTGAGAAGCAACAAGAAGATACTCAAGTTTAGCCACTTTCTCCTCAGACACACCAAGCAAAGACCTAAACTCCCTCTTCTCCTTGTTGGTCTTTTTAAGCACATCATCACGGTTGTCAAGCAAAACATTCAACCTATCAATCTCCTCTAGCAAGAAGTTTGGATCACGATTTACCTCATCTTCGGAGTCTGAGTCCGAGCCTTCTCCTTCACTCTTCTTGCCGTCGGTGCTGTGTGCCATGGTACAGAAGCCACCAGAAGCTGCACACGCCAACCCATTGAAGTTCTTGCTTGAGTGCCTCCGGCGTCGACCTTGGTCCTCATCCTCGCTGCGTGAGCTCGATGAGGTGTAGCTGGAACTCGTGTCGACGTCGCTCGCACCGGCAACCATAGCTCGAGCCTTGTACTTGTGCTTGTTACCACCGTGCTTCTTCTTCTTGTACTCTTCCTTGCTGTTGTGCTTGACCTTGTAGTCGTTCCTTGATCGGTTCTTGTGGTCATCCCTTGATCGGTGCTTGTAGTTGTTCCTGGGCTCGCTTGCTTCCGGGCATTCGGCGATAAAGTGCCCCATCTTGCCGCATCTGTAGCATGTACTCCCAACACGCCTGGTACTCTTGCGGTTCTCGTGCAAGCGCCCGAACCTCTTGGTCAGCAACGCGAGATCGTCCTCGCTCAGCACCTCGAACTCCTCATCTGGCAGAGAGACAAGCATAGACAAAGCAAACTGTCGAGAGGAGTTAGCAAGCGACCTAGAACTAGAACCACTCATGAGGGCGAGACTATGGGGATCAGTCGGGTTCTCAAGCTTGGCTCTAGCCATCCTATCAATCTCTGAGGACTTAAGCTTTGAAAACAACCCATTGACTGTGAGCGTTTCATAGCTATCCGACTCCATAATGGCCTCAACCTTCGCACCCCACACAGATCTATCCAAACACTGCAAGAGTTTCAAAGCTCTATCATGATCTGAGTAAGGGAGGACGGCGATATTGGCTTGCATGTTGTTCACTATCACGGTAAACCTTTGAAACATGGCATCAATTGACTCACCGGGCAAATGAGTGAAATTCTCATACTCCCTCCGGTAAGTCGAAAAGAGCCTAGCCTTAACTGCACCATCACCACCATGAGCAACCTCCAACTTTTGCCAAATCTTACAAGCAAGCTGCTCTTCGATGACACGATTGAACTCATGCTCGTCGAGCACTTTGAACAAGTAATCAACTGCCTTTACATTTGCCTCAAACTTATCCTTATCAACTTGAGTCTCTCTTGCAGCAGGGATGGTATAGGTATTATCAAGAGTGTTATCCCAAATCAATTGTCCCTTGCCGCGGAGAAAAGCACCCATCCGAACCGACCACATTCAGTAATTCTTCCCATCGAAGAAAGGAGGACGTGAACCCTTTCCTGAGTACGTCATCTTTGGATCTTAAGACTGGTTAGAATCACCAAGATCCGTAACCGGCTCTAATACCAATTGAAGGATTGAGATGGCGACCAGAGAGGGGGGAGTGAATGGGAGCCAATAAAAATTTCTTCACGAAACTTGGCCTAAGTCCCACAATCACTACCCAATGATTCCTCACAAGCTTGTCAAGGTAGCGTAGTCACAGCGGAGCTACCAACCCTATGAACAAGCCAAAAAAGAATCGAAGCGGAAGCACACAACTAGAGAAGCGACGAAGAACACTGTCTGCCAGGCCTGAACGGACCGTCCGCACAGAGGGCTCGGACTGTCCGCGAGGCGGGCGGACTGTCCGACAAAGGAACGACAGACCGTCCGTAAAATCAACTCGAATTTCCAGAAGGTTGGATCCTCTACGGACTGTCTTGCGGACCGTCTTGCGGACCGTCCGCTAGTGTCGCGGACCGTCCGAAAAAGGTCACACGGACTGTCCGAGAAAAACTTAGCCAAACGAGAAAAAATCAGAAGGGGAAGCAAACCACGCACCGTCCGCCAATCACGTGCGGACTGCCCGGGAACTCTGCGGACCATCCGCGATACCAAGTCGGACCGTCCGAGAAGCCCGACGGACGAACAGGAAGAACAGCTACAGTAATGCGCGGGTCAACTCCTCCAAATCCAACACCGGATCTCTCAAACGGCTGGAGCTCTTGAAGCGAAACTTTGGGGAGATGTGAAGCAACCAAAGAGGAAGCTATGCCCCAAAAATCTCAGCCTCTAACTCCCTACAACACAAGAAATCGCGGATCTAACGGAAGAACACCCTCACCACGATTTCATCACAAAAACTTCAAATCCGGACCAAATCTTGGCGTTTGAGGGGTCAAGATCATCCACAAAGAGGCACAAGACACTCGCCCATGATCCCCACAAAGAAATCCGAGAGGAAACGGCCTAGAAATGAAGAATCGAACAAGGACAAAAATTGCACAAAATGAACTCGGGAAGAAAGACAAGCAAATCATTTCTAGAACGATTCTTCCATACAACCAGAGGTCACGATCTGTACAGCGGTGGCTAACCTCCACCCTTCATCCACCCGCTAAGATTACTCGATCTGCACTTGGCTAGCCTAACAGAATAGAGAGAAAATGAACTAGGGTTTTGAACCAAATACTTGCCATCCCCTCCACCTCCTATTTATATTGAGTCATCTGGTGGGGGGAAAAGACCACCCTACCCCTACACTCTAAGCCTAAGATACATACCCCTCAGGGGCAATCTTGGAACTCTGAGATATTTCCTCCGGCTGGCACGCTGTCCATCCGGCCGTGCTTCCCTCCGACGCAAGCTCCAGGATCCCGCCGCGTGTCCACCGCTTCGAAGCTTCCGAACATGTCCGGATCACCGTCTCCGTCATGTTGGGCCTTCGGGCTCGGTTTTGAGGCCCAAACCGAGAAACCCACCTCCGATGGTTTTGTGGCCCAACCATCAAACCCCGCGTACAAGCTTCGGTTGTTAGCCGCTACCTTGCACCGGCTCAGTCCACGACGTTGTCTTGCTCTTCTTGCACCATGTCGACCGCACTCGATCCCGTCTGGCCACCGGGTCCCTCGAACCAAGCCTACCTGTCTCTCCACTCCTCGGAGGCCACTCTGGCTAAGACCTTTCACGCTTGTTCTTCACCTGCACCAACGCAAACTGAGTCGCATCGAACACCTGCAATACTAGGCCAAGAGTCAGTCCAACACCACGTTGTCAATCACTCATCACACTGGGAAGCGACCATCCACTGATCCTCGGACACACTTGGTCCTCAGTAATTCTCTGTATTTTTCCTCCTATATAAACCTCACAGGTCCCGCCGCCCTCCGTGGGAACGGGCTGCTGGCATACAAAGAGACACCCATCAATTCAGAGGGCACCAGCGAGGAGACAAACTACAACTACTAAGCTATTACCAGATAATAAATTTACTAGTTCATATTCATCGCTCCATTACAGATCTTAGCCAGAGTCTAAATAATAGGTGACTCGGCTTTACGTTAAGAAACACAATTAACATAAGCACGGTATAAAATGTGGAAATGGAGCTAGGTGCTAAGCAATGACTTTATTCATCCTCAACCGTTGTTCGTCTAGTGGATGGTCTTCAGCGTCGACTATCTTTACTTCCTCTGGCTTCAGTCTAAGCCTGACCAAACTAGAAATGGACACCCTTGTCTGGATGGTAAGTCAAGTTATCCTGACAATGGTGCACCCATCCCACATAGCATCCTTGTCGATGCTCAAGGATGGAAAGAAGGGAAAACCTTAGGAATGAAAGCCACATCCTCCCATGTTGCCTCTTCTTCTAGAAGATTTATCCAATGTGTCAACCATTGGACTATATGTTCATTGTTCCTTGGTATCATCTGCTTTTGCAAGGTTTCCGCAAGAGCTACCTTAATATGACCTTCAGCATCAACAAGTGGAAGTTCTTAGCTTGGAACAACATCTGGTCCAATGTGTTGTTTTAACTGACTGACATGAAACACATTGTTTAGTAGGCACCCCTCAGGCAATAGAATCCAATAAGCTGTATTGCCAATCTTTTCAAGAATTCTAAATGACCCATAGAATTTGGAATGTATCTTCAAGGATTTGTGTGCACGATGCCTATATGGTTGAATCTTCAAGAACACCATCTGTGCTGATTACTTGTGTAACCATCTGTCTATTTCGGAGCCGTTCTTGAATAGAAAAAATCAGGACAATTAGTTAAAATCACTTCAACAACCATTGGTGGTGGGAAGCCATACAATCCTTGAAAGGGATAATTTTCCAGACATCGGTTGACTATCTTAGTTTGACCATCACTTTGTGGATGGTATGTGGTAGTAAGATGTATAGTTAAATTCCCATTGCCTTGAACAAGGACTGCCACATTGTGCTTGTAAATATTGGAAGGCATCATATTGTTCTAGTACTTTCACTAACTCAGTTGGTATAGTTGCTTCCTTGGGTTGCTGGTGAGTATTGGAATTGTTTAATATAATCATAGCTCCCATTGCGTCTTTTTTCTTAAAGAGATGGCCTATTTGTGGGATAATTCCATGCTTGTTATGAGCAAATGTTTCATCCAGAAACGTGAATAAGCGCTAACCTTCTTTTGTAATATATAATCCCCTTCTCTTCATACCCAAGACCACTAGACTGTGGAAGTATCAAACCTCGTAACCTTGAACATCCAAGAGTCTGAAATCACACTCAAACTGATGGCCTTGAATGGAACAGGTATAGGCCAAACACGTAGTAATAGTGATAGTATCCTTACCTATAGTTGCAGCCACCTTTACACCATCTACATAAATGATAGAACATTGTGCTTTCATTGCAAACTTGGCATTGATAAATGAAGCATCACTGCCACTATCAACTAGAGCAATTGCTATCTTACTCCCAATGTTCACTTTCAGGGTAAAAGTAATTACTTAAGTAGTGATGTCTTACAATGCATGCATTGAAATAGTTAATGTAGGCATAGTTTGGGCATCATGAAATTCATCTTCTTCAAACATGGCTCCATCTTCCACCACTCCTACCTTCTCTTTTACTTCTGTATATTTTCCACCAAAATATCAAAATAAATTTATTTTCCTTTACAGACCTTGGCACGCCGCTGAAACACTTGCGAGCTACTTTAAGTTCAGTTATGCTGGGACTTTGTGCTTCTTTCTCTTTGTTCCATGGTTACCAAACTTTTTGCACTACAGGAAAGCAGTTGTCATTTGATTAAGGTTGGCTTGCTCTAGCCATTTTGCTTACCAATATGCTTGAAAGAGAGTTGTAGGTCTGAAGGAGTAGAGAAGTTATTGAATGCAATCTTTTAGACTAGATATATAACTAGAGATATAATAAGTACCATGCAGAGATGGAATTTGGTGCCCATCAGGGAAGAATCTAGTAGATATGATGAATTAGTTTCTGATTTAAGGTATAAAACAATACTAATTGTTTAGTTAATGAAAAGCAGCATTCGATCGTGTTTGCAGCTTACTGGGCTTCCTACATATGGAACTATGAAATGCAGGGCTAGGCTGGTCAAATAGTAAGTAGTATTGCTTCTGAATTATGTGGCCTATTTGTGGGATAATTTTGTTGCATGCAACAGATGAGGGAGAAAACAATTATGCATGTATCAACTTGTAAGCAATGACAATCTACTGAAGAATGTGAACCTATGCAAAAACAACAACCCCAATATGGTGATTACATTTATTCTATTTTGGCTATACAAGAAACTAATGGATTGTAAAATAAAAGTGAAATAGGAGAATATTGCCAACATTTTGGTGGTTTTGGTTGAAGAGATTTCTGATTTTTTAAATAGTACATAGAAATCGATACATTTGTGAAATTTTTTATACCTATGACAAGATAGGACTTGATTATCCCTTCTTTGTCCAAAGGTAAGTTGCATGGCCACCGACATGACATATTCCGTATAAATGTTTCTTATTTTATTTAACTTTAAGCTCCGTAGTGAGGATTGATGTACCTATTTATCATTGTGTGCAATCAATTATTTTCAAACTAAATGGTTTCGGTGTTAAGTTTACAGGGGGTGCAATGGGAAAATGTGAGGAAGAAGATGAAGAGATGGAGGATCAGTAGGAGAATGATGATGACTAAGATATACACATTGGGAAAAAAATTGAGGTGATCAACTTGGAGTCTCATGATGAGGATGCACACACTAGAGCTCCTGCAGGCCAGGAGGAGTATAAGCATGTTGAAGCATAAGGCCAGGGAAACCATGCATATCCACCCATGGATCCGCCAGGAAGCGAGGTTGCAGCAAGAGGAGCACTTGAGAAACATAGGAGGAGGATGTACTATACTAATAGAGGACTTGCCCCACTTCCTTAGTTGCTCAAGAGATTGATGCAGATGCTAGCTCAAAGGAGACCGACTTACCACCGCAAGAGGCACACAAGTACATGGTACAATAACTAGAATGAGGTAGGAGTTCACTATCTCAACCGATCAAACATGGAAAGCTGGAATAAGTGAAGCTGCCAGACATGCCCTCTAAGTGCTATGTAGCAAACATCGCCAAGAGTTAGGAAACACAAAGTTCAAGCTCATCCCTGCCAGACCAGTGGAAGCAACCACACCACCATTCCCCCTCCCCTGCCCCAAATGTGATAGATCCAATGTAACAATCATTATGCATAAAAGAATAAAATATGCTTTGTTTGTTGGAAGATGCAAAGTGATAATTAAAAATTGACTTTTTGATCCGTCGCTCTGATGAACCATCTGAGACTATAGACGTGTAGAGCTCTTTGAGTATATTCCGTTTGACTATCCACATGTCTCATTTGGAGTTCGGATTGCGAAGTTGCGTGCGGTGGGGCCGGGTTTCTTTTTTTGGCACTACAATACCACAACTACAGTGCCCGTGCTACAGTAACCTCCGACAAAAAAACCCTCCCCCCACAACGTTTTCTCCCTTGCGCCGCCACTCCTCCTCCTTTTGTCGTACACCGAAGAAAAGGAAAGAGAGGAGCAAAGAGAAAAGAAGATAGGGGATATTAGGGTTTGTCATCGTCGATCGCCGTCGTTCTTCCCAAAAAATTGGTTGGTTTTCATCTCGCGTCTCCATCTTCCCCTCAATTGCAATCTTTCCTTGCTGTTTATGGTGGTGTCCCATGTGTGTGGTGTAGTTAAAGGCAATCGACGGGGCTGCCGTCTCGTTGGTGGCGGGATTCGTCGTCGGTAACGTCATCTTCGCCGTTGCCCTTGTCGTTTCCAAGAGGGAACCATAGGTGAGGCATGCCCGTCTATAGAAAGTGTTTCCCCCCTGTTTTCTTTGTGTTATAGATCGTGCGTGTAGTGGAGTTCGTCGCCGTTAAGGCTAGGGTTAGGTTTTGCCCTCGTCGCTGTTTTCAGCATGTGGTCAATATGCACATTCGTCGTTCATGTCAGTTTTTCGTGGTTTTCTGGGCTCAAGAAAATATTAAGACTTTATATTAGTTGTAGAGGACTTTGATATCTTTCCACGGATATAAAGAACAACTCAATCGGAGTTAAGGTCAGGGAGTAATTGAAGATTAATTATGATATTTTTTCAGTCTCGTAATTCTTTGCATAATCTGTTCACTTCAAGTTTATGCAAACCTAACTTCAGAATTGGACTTTCTGATATTCAGAAAAGTTCTAGGAAAGTTTATGAGCTTTCCAGATTGGTAAAGTACATCTTCATATGAATTTTGGAGCTCCAGTTATGTTCATCTTGGGGGAGATGTTCTGCAATTTCTATCAGATTGTCAGATTAAGGTTCATCTCAAGATTAGGCTATGATGATGATTTTTACTCAGGTTTGAGATAACTAGATGTTGTAGGTCTTAAAGTTAGCTTTCTTTTGGCTTAAGTTGGGATTATTTGGCCACCAGAATTAAATGCTACAAAAAACGAAGCAACAGTGCTGTTGTTATGTCTAGTTTGGGTGTGTTTATGTGAGGACGTTGGGTTCGAGCGTAGGAGCGCTTCAAGTTAAATTTGTATATGCTTGTGTTGGTACTTAGATATATTTGTGTACATGTGGTGCACCTTCGGATCGTGCTTAGCTCACGTTTCTTATCATCGGAGAAGGCAAGTAAGCGTGTTCATGTGGTCCACATGCTTTAACTGTGTTGATTGAATTGCCTCCACTTAATTTCAGTACCTCACATAAGTCACATGATCTGAATTTGGTTTTGATATTGAAGTATTATATGATCCACTTGTGGATTTACTCCTGAAGTTTTGATTATGGAAGTATATGAAGTTCATGCATTGCAATCTTGCATGTGCATCATCATGTCGTATATGCATATGAAGACATCGTAGTCAGATTGGTGCGGTAGGTACCGGTACAACAACACACGTTGAGATATAGCAATGTGGTTGCAGCCCTCACTTCCTTCCTTCGGGATGTATGGGTAGAAGTGAAGTCATGCATTGCATTATATCATTTGCATCTACATAATGAAGCATTGTTATGAAGTATTTGTTGTTAATCTTATTCTTCAAGTTATGCCAATATTTATTCATCATGTTAAATTGGTGATTAATCAATTGTGATTTGAATAGCTCGGTTGAAGCAGTTTGCTTGCTGAGGTTTTTCGTAAACCTCATACGCTTCTTCCCCTCCGCAGTTTCTTGTCTTTGGATGGTGCATCGTTAGATGGGAGTAGCAACACGTGTGCACACACATCATCTTTACAATTATAATCTTTGGATGCATGTGTTGTAATAAAAATGATTGTTGTGAAGTATTTGCTTATCTATTTTATACCCTTATTCAAGACGTGTTAAATTGTTTAATCTAGATGGTTTTTGTTTGCTTCTGCATGTCGTGTGTGTTTCGTTTCTTGTTGTTTGAGTAGTCTGGTAACGCTCCAGAAGGTTGCTGCTCGTTCTGGGGTGTTACATCCAACCATGGATGTGTCCTTGGTGAGGATGGTCCTATAATCCATTAATCTAACTAGATTGATTCACTCTTCTACCTCCCTCTTTGTTAGATAGGTTTGGATTTGCCAACGAGACAAAGATAGGAGGGAATTGTTCTCATTGACTAGACTTGAGATCGCTCTATGTTGGTGTGTGATTCCTTGTGATGTGACTCAGATTCTGGATGTTGGTGTTACACTCTTACTCTTCCTTAAATGTTGTTGTTGTTGCTTGCATGCTTAGAAAGGTCCACAACCAGATAGAGGATTTCCTTACATATAGATCATGTTTCATTGACCCTGCATGTTTTCGTGTACATTTTGGTCTTTCATAGACTAAGCATGTCTACGACTTCGACGATGATTGGTAGTGTGGGATATGGGTACCCCCGGGCCTATCACTAATAGGGGTGACAGCCAGCCTGGACCCACTCCTGAGGTTGTGGGCTGACCCTGAGGTGGCCCACAAGGAATCACAGACTTGTTGGACAAGGTTGATGATTATGTAATTTGCTAGGTTTAGATCTTAACCAATTTGTAAACCTTAGGTCGTCAACCTATATAAGGCGGCCTAGGTTGACCCCAAGGGGACACGACACGAAACCCTTTGTAACCACAAAGTTTGTCATAGCTTCCTGAAGCTGTACCGAACACAAGCAATACAAACAGCACCGAACACAAGACGTAGGGTATTATACCTCCGGGTAGCCCGACCCTATCTAAGCCTTGCGTCTCGTGTTACCATCAAGCTTACTAACTCGACGATCCCCTTCCTACAAATCTAACACTCGGGAACCCCTCTTGTGGATTGTCGGTCCTAAGGTTCAATATAGAGGTCGATCATGAAGGGATCCCCCAGGTAGATTACTATTTTGCACTCAAGTTGTTAGCGGAAATGGAGTTCTTCCTAGGTTCACTACATTGCTTCTTCTCTATTTGATTCAGTTCAATTGGACTTGAACTAGTTGAAATAACAATGGGTCAGGTAAGATATAGGTGGAGTAAAAATCCACTTGATGACACAACATCTCCCATGGGTATAATTTTGTATCAACACTCACACTCATCACCCGTGGCCATCTCTATGTACCTACAAGTTGACGAAATGATGTTCTAAGACTAATACTAAGATTTTTATTTTATCTATGTTATTATGTTATGTTATCACTTTTGTGTGGAAACGTCACTATCTCATATGGGGATTTTATGTGAGAGTCTCTTCCTAGAATTATCATGTAAGTGCAGAGTGTTGAATTCTCAGATTCGGGAATTCGATCATTCCATCTCCACTTGTGACTAAGGATTTATGGTGTAAAATGTATATTTTACTCACTCATGATTAGGTATGGACGGCAGTCCTACCCGCGGGCACGGGTACCCGCGAGTATCGTACCCGACGGGTGTGGGTATGGGTAAAAAAATCTACCCGCGGGTATGATGCGGGTATGTGATTTTCCGTTTGTAATATAAAATACCCGTGCCCGTCGGGTACCGGCGAGTATTTACCCGATATGCGCGGGTATGGGTAAAGAATTTTACCCGCGGGTAAGGGTACGGGTATAGAATTTTACCCGATAGCCAATATGTTTCGGGCGGGTATTTACTCTACCCGCACCATACCCGACCCGTTGCCATCCCTATGATTAGGACCTTTGGTGATTCAAATCTTATAGCAACGGTCTAATGCGGTCACAACGGCTAGTCTGAATGTGAATAAAATACAAAATCCTTAGGATTGTGGGACTTTAGTAACTTCCTAAACTGTCCATAACGGCTAGTGTGAATGAGAGAATCAACATGAATCCATGGTTAGAAATCTTTTAATAACTTCCCAAAGATATGATATCGTATCAACACCAACTCATAGCTGACTGTGAGGACCTTTGGATTGAAACTTCCAAAATAGTTTGCATCTACCGTTTTAGCCCACCTCTATAAAAGCATGAGCCGATTACTTTCTATCAACAAAAGAAAGCCAGAAGTTCCCTCCTTCCTCTATTCTCCTCTCCCGTTCCTATTCAAGAACAATATGCCTGCACCACCAAGGATGTCTCCCCAAGAGCGTCCCTATGCTCCGCGACGCCAGAATGTGCAACGTTATCCACGTCGGGCCGTGTTCTCACGAAGGATCAATGGCCAGTTGCAAGTTCTGATTCAATGGGAAGGCTTTCCTGATGAGGATGCTTCTTGGATAAGTGTAGAGGAGCTTCGACGACTTTATCCACCATTCCGTCTCATGTACGGGATCGTATATCATCGCCGCGGACGTGGTGGATAAGGCAAGGTTGATGACAACAATCCATAGAGCAAGATTTGGATTATCTCAGAAAATTTCATTTTTATCACATCAGTTGTTTGTTTTCATCTTATCTAGTCAACTTTTGTTAGGTCCCCCTCTATATGAGGCTGGAGTTGTTTTGCATTACCATCAGTTGGAATATAATTGTTTTACACAAGAATGAGTACATCTTATATGCCTATGTTTTTTCATGTACCATTGTGTTTGTGGGAATGGGTCGCCATCCCAAAAGCAAAAGAATGTTTAAGTAGGGATTTCTCTTAGATTTATTTTGATAGCGAAAGATGCCTCGAAACAAAATGATTACTGAGATTGCGTCCAAAAGGACTTGCACCCGAGGCTAGCAGACAACGCAATAACAACCCGGATGACATGGGACCTCCCAGAAAATGTCCCTCCTGGAAGTTCTAAAAGAAGAATTGGAGGCATACCTCTAAGACGGACCATAAATCCTGATTCATGGGATAACTCAATGCACTATATATGGAAGGGACGATGAAGTACAAGATGTGAGTATGTGACACATGTTACCACAGTCACCACCACACGTCGTCTGAGGGGGAGGGGTGAAACCCTAGCCGGGGAGAGCAAAAGACAAGACCACGGATATGATAGGAATATGAACCGTCGTAACCGTCATTCTAGGGTAGAATTGTAAATGGTTGCATTGGTGGTGAAACACCAAGAGATGGGATTCGAAGGGGCCCGTTTAGAAATCTAGCCTAGGGGAGACTTCGTATAAATGTCAATCTTAGAAGTAGCGTGCGACTATATGGAGATATAATGTTTTTAGACAGGTCCAGACCACTCGCTGGAGCAAGCGTAATACCTGATGTCATGTGTGTGTTTTGTGTCTGTATCTTCGGTATAAAGGCTCGCTAGAGTCTAGATGTCGCCACTAGAAGCCGATCTCCTTTTCAGTCCTAATATATGGCTATTTGTAGCCTAAAAAAGGGGGCTAGGTTATCCTGATGAACCAACTTAGGATACCTCTGGGCTCCTAGGGAGCTTGGTTGAGCCACCTTTGGTGTGAATAGGCCGTCCCACTAGCTGAGCCCAACTTTGCAGGTATGTCACATCCCATCACATGTGGCTTTGGTCTTTGTTTGAGTTAGGTTGTTCAGAACTGCTGCCTCTACTTCTCTCTATTGTTGATCTGCCTCTGCGTGTGTCAAGGTAGCCTCCTTAAAAAGCCTCCTTCTTGATCAGTCGTCTTGTCACTCCGCCTCTGCCCTTATCCTCATGATGTCGTTCCCCGTAATCATGGCCGAGAAGGCATGCTATAGTGAAGAGTGGGGCCAGATATGCCCATGTGGCCCTGTCAACTTAGTGGAGGGAGATATTTCTCTCAGATTCGGTCTCCTGAGGGGTTTGGTTAAGTGGCATTGTATTAATGCCCTGGGCCCGAAGTCTCAGGACATCTTGGTTGAATATTCTGCGCTGCTGAGTCGCCCACCCTGCTGGGCCATCCTGACTGGGCCGAATATTCACTGGACCTTTAAGCATGCATCCCACCAATAACCTCAGATCCTTTTTAAGTTAGCTTCATTGGGGCCCCTGTTTCCATGATGATGACAGGCTAGGCCCATAAATACATGGCCCAAGTCAAGATGGCAACTAGCAAAATCCGCGCGGATACAAACGGTTGGATATCCATGCCCGTGAGTAAAAACCCACGCCCGCATACGCTCCCGCCACCTGCCACGGGTAGAGAACCATGCCCGTGCCCGTGCCCGCAATCCGCGGATATCTAACGCCCGCAGGAATGCCCGTGTGCCCGCATGCATATGTAGCTGTATACAAATTAACTAGTGTAGATGCAAGTACAGTTCAAGTTACCATAGGTTACAACAGATCAGAACAAGGACAAGAACAGATAAAAAAAACATGGTCTCCACGCTGGCGCCGCTCCCCGACATCCTATCGGCCTAGCTTGCCCTTTGCCGCCTTGCGATGGCACTCCCTGGCAAAGTCGCGGCCTTGCCCGGGCCACTCGTAGCTCGCTCGCGGCCTCGCGGGGCTGCATGCTGGTGGCGGGAAGGAGAGGTCTGGGATGGCTCGCGGCGCGGCCTCGTGGTCGTGGGACTAGGGGCCACGGGCCGACGACGGGGAGGTGGGCCTGGGCACCTGGGGACTAGAGAACAGGAACGTGAGATTGGGAATCTATGAGGAGGGGTGTGAGGATGGCGGCCGGGAGAAGAAAAAGGATGGGGAGTGGTTGAAACCCTAGATCAAGTTTATATATACGGGGAATTATGGCCCACTCGTCAGGTATTGCTGCGGGTCTAGTTGGTTTGCGGGTACGGATATCATTTTTTCATGTCCGTTAATAAATATCCATTGGATTTAAAACCACACCCGTGCTTGTGCCCGTGGGCATAGACATGAACCTGCATACGCATCCATTGGGTTTTCTATCCGCGGGCACGTGGATATTTCGTGCTCGTTGCCATCTTGAGTCCCAAGGACCTTGTATGAATAGAATTAGAAAGTGAATACATTGAGACCATTTTTATTCCCCTTTAGCCCATAGAGTAGTCTTTCAACTCTAAGACCCCAAAACACATGTTCATGTTTCGTACTTCTATAACCACTAACACATAGCATTTTGCCAAAGATAGCCATCGTTGCTCTCATTATGTCAAGTGCACTACAAATTTCGGTTATACTTCGTCGGTCCCAAACAAGAATCAATCATGGGCATATCACTATATGAGAACCAACCAAGAATATACGATAACAACCAACAATGACACTTGTTGGAAAGATGCAAATAATATAAGGTATGGAATTAAAAAATCTAAGAGTTAACATATAGTCATATAAAATGACATGTAAGCATGATCATTCAAGATAAGTTGTTGGTAATCGATTGGGAATATGTGCCAGCTTCTAGGAAATGGTGTAATACTATGGATGGAAACTATATGCGAGCACAATCATGAAATATGGCTTTTTAAGCTATCACCAAATGGTTTCCCTTCCATTTGTGAGAAATGGTCTATGTTGACCCCTTGACGTCAGTCAGTTCACCATCTACATATGATAACATACAAAAAAGTCATTTAGCAAAACCTACTAAGAATAGATTCATTCACATTAATCACATCATGAATCATAAACCGTATGTTGTATGCAAGATATTCACATCATTGACATGCCCTGTTTTAGGGACAAACCCGAACACACCTTTAATGCACGCCTAGGATAAAAATCCATTCATAAAGTGACATCATAAGTGAATAGCAAAACAATTTCAATTACAAAGCGCATATTCTTACAAAATGACCAAACTGTATTAAAGAAATTTACACAATGAAAATCTAATCGTAGCGGAGGGCTCCATATTACACATGAACATCGAGCGAGGGCATACAACCTAAGAGTCCATGTCTTCATGAACAACTTCTTCAGCTCTTCACACAGTAGCTCCTTTGTGGCGCAACATCAAGGGGGAGACACAAATATGGGGTTCAAAGAAAAAAGGGCGAGTACACCTAGAGGCGTATTCTCCTCAAGTGGGGGGGGGGGGGAGATAAAGGACATGCAGGGCTTAAGAGCAAGGAAGGCTTTATTTGGTGGACTACAAAGTTCATATTTTAGTTGATCATGTTTTAATTAAGCACCTAGGAATATTATAGTGTAAGCTTCCCATCCACACCCAACTTAAGAGTACTCAGCGCAAACTTCTCTTGCATGGTTACCACAACCAAGACAAACCAAACTACAGTTCACCCACTATGATCCAACCAAAAGCTCTACTAACCATGTGAGGGTCCAATCCATTCTTACTGTGAGCATGACAGTTATACAGTTATAGTCGTTTTTAACACTCTGCGGAGGTTATACAACTTTACCCACAAGTAGTGTTTCCTATTTGCCTAGGACATGTTGGTCCATCAAACACTACCAGGTGTTTACAACATCAAACACTACCAGGTGTTTACATGGGTTCACCAGCGTGCATTAACCCACTCAAGGCTCGAGTGCCCATCACTGTGCCAAGCTGAACTCTTGGCCGAACCAAGTCGGCGCCAACAACCTAATACGAAGCACTAGATTTCCCTTCCCGATTTACCCAGTAACTTAGCCAAGACCATTGCCCATCCAGTTCTCATGGTTGTGCTTCAAGTGTTGCATGGTCACTTCACATATTCAACTTTAAGCTCGACTCAAGCAACAAATAAACAATCCACAACAATAACAAATCGTCTTTCCCCCTTGCTTGAGCCACCTAGAATTCCGTGTTGCTAAAAATTTACCAAACCCACGTTGCATAGTTGATTAATCAGGTTTAATCATAACCTAACCATCCCATGTTTGAGCATGTTTGAGCAAGTTAAGCATGATCTACCCAACGCAAGGTAACCTCTAAGGGTATAAGGAATGTTCAAGAAATTCTAGTAAACTGACTATAATAAACTACATATAAGAGTTTTCCATCAAATTTGACATCTAAATTTAGAAAGCATAAATAAAAGATGATAACATGTACAATAATAAAGGCGCAAGAGTCAAGATGATCAAGATACTTGCCTCTTTTCCAAAGTTTCCCTGCTTAGAAGTGTTTCTAAGTGTAAAAATTCAATTGGACACAATCAATAGTTTTGAAATAGTGTACTACATACTATCACTTGCTACAACGAACGAGAGAGCACGAGAAACGCAAACGGAGCTACGATCGAGAAGATACAACTATCTATTATAAAAGAAAAGCAAAAGAACTAGACATTGTGTTCATTTTATTTAAGAAGTGTAAGTTGAGATTAATTCAAATTATATTTCATTTAAAAGCAAAGTAAAGCCTAGTCAAATTTTGTTTAAATTAATTTTCCATAAGAGTTAATCCATTTAAAATTTTGCAAAAAAAGAAGGTGAAACAGGATAATCGATATTTTCCATTTGTCATGTTAAACTAAAAAATTATAATTAAAAACACAATTAAGTTAATATTAGTCAAATTAACAAGAATTTATAAAAAATCGATATATAAACCTAATCAAGTTTTATTTTGAAAGTTGGTTCAAGAGTAACTAATCAATTTAATATTTACTTTAATTTTCTAAAACATGTTCTTCGCAAAACTATGTTTCTATGCGGTAACCCTCGCTAATTGAAGACTGGTGCAAGAAGAACAGTCTGAAAAAAGCTAGGACGCAAAAACTACAAGCTAAAACATGATTAACTATTAGCACCTAAAAGAATTTTATTTAAGTTGAAACTAATTTTTATAGAACTAAACAGGATTATATATCTTTATAATAGAAAAAATAATTTGTGCCATCATATTTGCAATATACGTCATCATCAAGGCATTTTGATAATGTTTATTAAATATGGTTTTATGAATTAACAAGGGTTATTATGTAATTAACAAAAAGTTGCAAGGTCTAATTGTTATATATAAAAGGTTCAGTAAACAACGATTATAAAACGGTGAAAATACAAGGTACCCCCTCCGGTTTGGTAAATGAGGTCGTTTAGGACAGCGACACGCTCACCAAATCACAACTTTGACTTCTCTTTTCTATAAAAATATTTTTTAAAAAATTATATATGTATATTTTTATGAAAGTAATTTTTAAGACCAATCTATTTATATAATTTTCACATTCCTCAAACTCAACGATTTTAATTTTATTTATGATTTAGATTTTTAATGTTTGACTCAAACATTGTTTTAAACGACTTTCTTTACCAAACTCGAGGGAGTATGGAATGTAATTTGTACAAGGAAAAGGCCTAAACATGATTAATTATATACAATAGGGACTAGAAACAAAGTTTGTATGGACTAAAAAGGTTGCAGGGGCTTTTCTACAAAACAGCCAGTCCAGACTCAGCTCATTGGCCGATCTAAACTGTTCGATCCGTGACGTGCGGTGCAGATTTAAAACGTGAAGGGGTACGCGCTATTCTAATCCTAGTGGTCCGTTGCCGATCGCACAGCTCGGGTTGCGCCGCCGGCCAAATGTCGCCGGCGACGATACAGGATGCGGCGCTGGCACGCGGGCGTCGGTGCTCGCCGGAATCGAGCAGACCGGGCGCTACGGTGCTCCGTTTTCGATGTGGTTTGGATGAGGAGCAAGAGGGGGAGATTCCAAACCTTCCGAGGGGCACCTTGATGTCGATTGCGCGTCGAAGATGTCGTCCGGCGGCTCGGGGCGGACGGAGCGTCGGGCACTCTTCTGGGACACCGCAAGGGCCTATTCCTCGCGCTCTTGGGCGTTTGCGCGGAGTCCTGAAGCTCCTGTGTGCGCGAGAGAAGAAGAGAGGGGGTGAGAGGCGGTTCGGTTGGGAGGTCGTCGGCGGCCAGAGCTCCTCACCGGACATTTTCAAAAAAAAAAAGAGCTCCTCACCGTAGGCGGCTTCCGATGGCTATTTCCCGGCAAGGTGAGGTTCCAGGGCGGGCGGGGATGTATCAAAAGCGAAAGGGTTGAACAGGAGTGCGGCGGTTGCGCTTTATAGGCGGTGGATGGGGCGAGCTCGGCTGGGATTTGGCAGTGGCGTTCAAGGAGGGTGGCCGGGGATGGAATGGGGTTAAGGAGGGGGCGAGTAACGGGCAGAGTAGTAAAGAAGGTGGTGGAGGCGTTAGCGGAGGGGGCTGGTGACGAGCGGGCGCAGGCGTGGGCGCGGAGGCGAAGCGGAGCGGAGGCGGCGCTCGGTCGCGAGCAGAGGAGAGGGGAGAGAGGACAGGAGAGGCGCTGACGGGCCAGGGCCGGGCCCATGGCGCAGTGAGAGTGAGGGGGAGGAGCGGGGGCGCCTTCGGCGTCAGCTTCTGGAGGAAAGGGGTGCTACTGGGCTGTCGGCCCAGTTAGAAGAGAAAGGGTGGCGTTTAGGCTGGCGTGATGTGAGCACAGGTGGGAGGTGGTTCTGGCCGAGAATGGTCCGGGTTGGGGTTTGTGTGGGCCTAAAATGGCCTAGTGCTCTATATAGGTTTTAGACAAGAAAAGAAAAGAGAAAGACCGAGGGAAAAAGAAAATGGGTAAGGCCCAAAATAACATCTTTTCAATTATATATATATATTACAGAAATAATTGATCCTTAATATTAACACACTAATGAACTTATAACCATTTTAAAAAGAGTATGAAATCCACACTTTCCCAAACAATTAAAACCACGCAAGACCATGAATGTGTCAACCATCTTACTTTTATAAACTATATTTATTTAGTTGTATTTAGAAAATATTTTGAATGAGACCACACTTTCCCAAACTTTTATTTTTCTAATATGGGCAGTGCATTTATCCCCAAAAAAATGGACAGTGCATTAGTTTGAATGAGACCACAAAGCAAAATCTTTGAATAAAGAAAATGAAGCATTAGATTCTAGCATTTGAAAAAAAAAATGGGCAGTGCATTAGTTTGAATGAGACCACAAAGCAAAATCTTTGAATAAGGAAAAGAAAGTATTAGACTCTAGCATTTGAAAAATAAATAGCAAAGACAAGACAAAAAAAATTATTGCGACGCCTGAGAGATTCCAACTCTCGCGGGGTGAGCATTGCGACGCCTTAACCACTCGGCCAAAAGCGTCGCTTGGTGAGCATTGTGCTAGTTTAAGTTATAAAAAATAAACTCCTCATCCCTGGATCCAATCCGTTTGCCCCAACACAGTTGAGAGCCCCACCCCCGGAAACGAAAGGCGAAACCCTCACCGAGGACCAGGCACGGCCGCACCAGCCATGGACGCCGGCGGCGCGCGTCCACCGGCACCGTCCGCCGCCGCAGCGGCCGCGGGTGCCTCCGTCGCGGACGAGCCCCGGGACGCGCGGGTGGTGCGTGAGCTCCTGCGCTCGATGGGGCTCGGCGAGGGCGAGTACGAGCCCCGCGTCGTGCACCAGTTCCTGGACCTGGCCTACCGCTACGTCGGGGACGTGCTCGGGGACGCCCAGGTCTACGCTGACCACGCTGGGAAGGCCCAGATCGACGCCGACGACGTCCGTCTCGCCATCCAGGCCAAGGTCAATTTCTCCTTCTCGCAGCCGCCGCCGCGCGAGGTACCAAACCCACCCAAAATCTTACCCTCTATGCACTTCAATTTCGGGAAATTGGTTGCATTCTATGTTTATTCTTCTTCTATCCGCGCCAAATTGTTGCAATAGACCTGGTGTTACCACGGTCGAGTCCACAAACCCTAGTTGTGTTGCCCGTGTAGTTTCAGCTTGATTTTGAACTAGTTGGATTTTTCTGGATTAGTGGGCAATAAGCTAGGACTTAACTGCTGCCTTCTGCTTTTGTGAACAGTACTGATGAGATTTTTTTCCCCTCACAACTCTAGCGTTCTAGTTGTATCTATGTAGTTTAGGTGAAATCCCCCGTTGTAATTTTGTTAACTGGTCCCATCTCATTTCCACGGATAGATGGAAATGCGGACTTACGGCATAGGTTAAGATACATGATCAGAAAGAGGTTAAATACTAAAAGCCACATAGATCACAGACAACAACCTCGTGTCACCACCAAAACATGACTCATAAAAGAAGATCTCATGTCAACACTGAAACATGCCTCATACGAAAACATTTCAGAATTCTAGAAGGCATTATACAAAAAGTCATGTGTTGTAATAGATATGTGATAATGAGGTTTCTAAAGCTGGCATGTCTTCATCTATTCTTAATCCATTATTTCTTTCCAGTATAAGTTATTATTAGATATCTTTTGCCTGTTGGTACGGTTCCCTGTATTTTACCTAATCATCTTTCTGTAAATGTGGAATGGTATATGGTGAATTATCTGCTTTCTATAATTGTTACAATTTCAATTGTTAAAAACAATTGTTGGCCTTACAAGAGGAGTGTATTGGCTAGGAATTCTCTTTTATGTGGTAAAATGACAGCTATTGTGTCGCATGCTGGATCAACTTTAAATGTTCCAGCTTAAGATGGATTGCCCTGTATCTAGTAAATGTTGAACGTATCCATCCAATTGCATTCTGAAGTTATGGATCTAGATAACGCCTAGATTGATACTGGGACGACAGGACGATTGAACCTTTAGTTGCATTAGGGGTATTCTATCTTGCATCTATTTCATATTTTCCTCTGTTCTTTATTAAGGTGAACTTTTCACTATGGTTGTGAGTTGCATCTAGATACAGGAAGGTTATAATTTATAAATACAATGAAATCATTTATCTTTTAATGATTCCTCTGCATCCAAACACCATGAAGGACTAATATGCTTTCTCATTTGATTGCATTTCTACTTCTGCCCTATTCTTGTGTTTCCAGTTTGCAACATATGGAATTTCTTCATTACATGCATCTATCTGAGACAAGGCTATTGGTACCTTTTATACAGATTTGTTGTCGAAAACACACTGACACTGACTTACCAATTCTTTTTTGATATTTCAATTGACTATCTACTTTAATATCACCTGTTGAGAAGTTCCTATGAGCCAACCTTTGAAGTAAAACAAAAGAATCAAATGCTCCATCTGACTATTCATTGATAAAGTGGTGTTATGGATATGAACAATGTGTTCGGGGCTTCCCTGGCTACACTTAATACTAGGTTTTCACTTTTAATATGCATTTCTGGAATATTATAATGTCACCAAGACACCAACACACTTGATTTCTATGTATTCCCTTCGATCTGTAATAGATGACCAACCAGATTTTTAAACTAGAAGCAAGCTAATTGGCCGGTCTGAAACGACATCTATTACGGACTGGAAGTAGTATTTGTTTTTTCGAGAATGGGAAGTAGTATTTGTTATGAGTTTTCAGTGGCAACACTAAGCATATCTTATTGGCTTGTGAGAGACATATCCTCAATATGCTGATAAGAAGTTTCTTTAAATGCGTGTCGCTAAATACAGTTAGCATTTGTTCCCTTAGGGTGTCTGCATGAAAATTTTAGAGTATGTACTTGCTCACCCAGAAAACTATATATTGTTTACGCTACTCTTTCATAAAAAAAATGCTATGGGATTTACAAGGATTTTGTTACTGCTGTGGGTCTAAAACTGGAAGCTTGGGAAATATCAGATTTACATTTGAAATAAGTAAATTGATTTCTTTCTTGCTTAGCTCATTATGAATAATCCATCCAGTCACAAAGCACTGTTTTGGGATGACAATTCAAAACTTTAGCTATCATTATGTATATTTAGATTCAGATTGTGAAGATGATATGTGAAGATTTGTTTCAAAAAAATAGTTACTGTTATTATAATTTGCCAGGCTTATTTTATATAGTATAACAGAAAATAGGTTCAATTGTGTTTTACAGATTGTATTTATTTCCCAAGGTCACTTCTTCTTGTGATGGCTTATATAGAGACAACTTGACCTTTAGGGAACAAACTCTATTTATTTTCCATGGTGGATTATAAGGCTATTCCTTTCTTTTTTTGAGGGCAAGTTATAAAGCTATTCGTTCTAGCGGCAACTTTGACCTTTAGGGAATAATCTCTAAATTTGGGAAAAGAGTTATCTCAGTCAGGTGCAGAGCAAGAAAAGTAGAAAAACTGACCGATTGGTAAAGAGTTCTTGCGAGATGCAGAGCAAGAAAAGTAGACAGCTTCAACTGGCAGTTGAAAATATATCAACCAAAACAATCTTTTTGCCATCAAATGGAACCAACACAATTACGGAACTTTTATCTGTCTGAAGCCAAACTTTTACTTGGCCTAGAAAATCAAGTCATTGTTAGACATCATCAAACCGTCCACAAGACTTGCCAAGCGGGCTATCACAAATTATTACCTTGAAATAAGTTGTGACGCTGATTGACGGTAGTCTACACGGATCTCATATTGTTTTTTATGTTCCTAGTACAGAGAAAGCCATTTGTAAATATAGCTGGATGTTGTCTTCTAAACACAATTAAGGGCTTACAGAGTGTTGTGGTGAAACACGGGAACTCATGTTTTAGTGCATCTTCTGTGGTTATGACTTAATATTTTGAGACTAGGGGTTAGTAAGTTGTCATTTCATTGGAATCGTATAAAATTAAGTTGACCTAGTGTTCTCTGTAGAGTACATATCCATATCAGTGTTTTAGGCTAACAAGTCATTTCTCTTCTTGATAGGTTCTCCTTGAGCTTGCACGTAATCGAAACAGGATCCCGCTACCCAAGTCGATTGCTCCTCCTGGCTCAATTCCCCTGCCACCAGAGCAGGACACACTGTTGGCCCAGAACTACCAACTCCTGCCACCGTTGAAGCCACCGCCTCAAGTTGAGGAGACAGAGGATGACAACGAAGAAGCCAACCCTAGCCTGACCCCAACCGCTGCAAATCCTAATCCAAACTACTCCCAGGATCAGAGGGGTAACGAGCAACAGCACACTCAGCATGGTCAGGTTTCTTTCCAACTCAATGCCGTGGCAGCTGCCGCCGCAAAGCGTCCTCGGATGACCATTGACCAGCTGAACATGGGCTAACAGTTAGCTGTCAGCTGGATTGTAGCATCACTTGTCTCATCCTACTAGCCTGATGAATCATGTTTTGAACAAGAAATTAGTGTCATTATTGAGTAGGCCTCCTGTTTAACCCCAAGATGTGATGTACTCAGCATAAGTTTCTGCCTTCAAGCACGTTACCTTGTAAAGGAACTATGCTAGTATTGTACGCTGTACTTGGTTCGCTGTAGGTTAATTTTCTGCCGCAATATTATCTGGGTCATCATGCTCTATTCATCACTGTTCTTCTAAGTAAAATTAACATCCATCTCAATTCTCAAGAGGACAAATTTCATCAGTATTACACGCCATCAGTATAAAACAGCCTGCTGGTGCACAATACTTTCGTCCTTGAAACGAAAGCGAGGCCTGTTTGGTTCCACAATTTGACGGCGTCCATTCCGCTGCTCTCTTGAGTTCATGTGTGCGGTAGCGTTTTTGCTGATCGACATGAGCTCTACTCATGGTTGAAGCTGTACGAACGAGAGCATATTATGCTAACATTGCCTAGGTACGGTGGCGGCGCAATTTGGAGATTTTTGTATATATGTTCCGAACAAGTCATCGTCGATCCGATTGAAATGATGTGTGCAGTCACACAGCTATTTCTCCATCTCCATGTATAACACGTGAGATTCCTGACTGCACTACTGCTGTGCGAGGTCTTAACTATTGAACTGCCATTTGATTTTGTTCTTCTTGATCGCACGAAACCCGACGGTGGATAATGGATTCCACCATCGCACCTTCCATATATATATGTACATGTAGCACTGACCGAGAGTTAACAAGCAAATTAACACCAACTACATGCTCTTGATTTGTACAGTACTGCTGCTGCTGCTAACAATACTTCAAAACTTTACGCGCGCATGGTGCAGAGGAATCAACAAAGGAATCGATCTGTACAAAAATGGCCACTGACAAGTGCAGTAGCTTTCTTCGCCGTCGCTTCCTGTACACCGCCGGCGGCCGGTGCCTCCGAATCCGCCATGCACGTGACATAAGCAATGCTCCCCTGCACCGGCGCCGGAGGCGTGATCCGTGAACCATACCCAAAGCGCGTCGGCTAGCTCCTAGGACCTGGGACGGACTGGATCACCGATCAATCTCCGGCGAGCCGCCGCGCAGGGCCAAGATCACCCGCCGTGTCCATCCCAGGGACGCCCGCGTAGACTGGTTCTTCCACGGGCTCCATCGAATCGTTCAGCCGCTGCACGCCGGCCGCCACAGCGAGCAGAACGACACCGGCTGCCCCTTCCACCGCAGCGCCACCGCGCCCGGCGCCGCCGCCGCCGCCATCTCCCACCCGCTGTCGTACTTCCTCAGCAGCGACCTGGCCGACTCCACCGCCTCGTCCCCGAATGCCGCCTCCTCGAACCCGGCGGCCGCCATGCGCTCCCGCCACGCCTCCCTCCCCTCCCCCGCCGCCTCGGCCGCGACGACGGACGTGCCGGCCTCCGCCTCCAGCAGCCGCCTCTCCTCCCCGTCCCTCCCCTTGAACGCCGCCGCCGTCGACTCCAGGAACCGCCACAGCAGCTCCAGCCTCGCCGCGAACTCCCCAGCCGCCGAGCCGCCGCCGCCCCCCGCGTCCAGCTCCGACAGAACCACCAGCTCCGGGTTCAGGCCCCGGACCTTGCTCAGGACGCCCGCCCGCTCGTCGGCGGTGGCGTGGCCCAGCCGGAACTGCAGACACACGACGAGCGCCTCGCCGGAGGCCGCGACGCCATGGACGGCGTCTAGGGAGTCTGCGCGGCTGATGGCGAGCTGCAGGTTGATGGACTTGGCGTACCGGAGGAGGTGCGGCGCGAAGTCGTACCCCGGCGGCGACGCCGAGAAAGGCGCCGCCGGGGTGGCGGCCGCGGCACCCCCGACGACGGTGAGGCGCACGGAGGGCGGCGCGCGCCCGCCGGGCAGGCGTGTCAGTGACTCCAGCAGCGTCGGCCACTGCACGCCGTGCGAGACGCCGAGGTCCACCACGTGGAGCGGCCGTGGCGGGGGCTCCGCCGCCGCGGCCCGCGCGATGGCGGCGTTGGCCAGCGCGTTGGGGAGCGCGAACCAGGGGCTCACCTCGTGAAACCTGATGAGCGTCGCGCGGAAGAGCCGGGGCTCGGCGCCGGCGAACGCCGGCGCGGGGCGCTCGCAGGGTGGCACCCGCACGGTCGCCGCGGCGGCCGGGCCGACGGCGGCGGGGAGACGGCGGGCGAGCGCGTTCAGCCCGTGGGCGGCCAGGCGGTGGTTGGCGTCGCCGGAGAAGGAGGCGAGCTCGCCGAGCACGTAGAGCAGGTGCTGCGCCCGCGTCAGGTTGCCGGACTCGACGGCGGCGGCGCAAGGGTTCAGCAGCTGCTCCGCCCACCGCATGTCCCGGTCAGATCCCGCCCCGCCGCCCTTGGAGCCCCCCTTCTTGCCGCTGCCGCCGCCTCCACCTGGCCTGTCGTGATCAGCGCGGCGGCGCTGGTTGCTGCCGCTATGGCCGCCGGGCGCCCGGTGCACCGGGGATTTGCGCTTCTTGGACGAAGGCTCCGACGGCGACGACACCGCCGGAGACGCAATGCTCGGGGAGGCCTGCGCCAGGGGCGAGCTGGTCGTCGGAAGTGGCGCCGCCGGGGGCGAAAGCGTCTGCGCCACGACGCTGCCAATGTCATCTTGCTGCGCCGCCGCGGGGTTAGAGTTAGACCACCACCCGTAGCCGCCGCCGGCGATGTCGACAGCATCTGCGGTGAGGAAGGAGATGGAGTCCTCGAGCCAGTCGAAGCCGTTGCTGCTCGTGGCGGCGGCGAGCTCCGGGTGCTCCTGCTCGTGGCAGCCCATGGGCTTCATGCATGCAAGCTTGCAAGAAGATATGCTCATGGACATGCAGCGGCAGAGAGCTTTGGAGCACTGGATTGTCTTGGAGCTTTGCTTCTTAATCGGGCCTCGCCCTGATTTGTGGAGCTTTAATCCACCGTTTGATGATGAATTGATTGGAGGTTAAGGAGCAGAGATCATTGGGCTTTGTTTATGCATTTGTGAGGTTATTTTAGGGTTCTGCCCTCGTGGAACTGACATATTCCCTGCATTTTTGTAGCATATGGCTCCGTGCAGTACACCGTAGCATATCTCTCGAGATTCTACGCTTGTTGCAATTAACAAAAGGACCTTGGGATTCTTGTATTAGCACAAGTAGAGTTTGATTGGCTTGAATTTGAACGTAGAACTGCAAATCCTTTGCGCTTCTGAATTCTGAACATTGGGATGCTTGCCGAGAAGAATCAAGTGCTGTAGAAGGTTCTGATGGGAAGCATAGTTGTAATAATAATGTAAATACAATCTTGAAATGAAATTTCCTTAGTAATTCTTGTTCTGATTCATATTCATTTGTCCTAAGTTTGACTTTATTTAGGGGGTAACCTTGAGCTTTTTTTTAAAGCTCCCTTCGGTCTTAAAAGCTTTGTAGTTTTGACTGAGATAGCTCAAGGCAGTTGTTGCAACTCTTGACTAGTTGTTTGTGACAATTGTATATTTACATCTGTTAAGACATCACAGTTGCTGGGAAACATTGAGACCGTCATGCTTGACATTTCGGTACAGGGATGAAGAGTTTGGTTGGAGGGCGACAGGAACGACTGCTAGTTGTTAGTTGGTATGCCTATGGTACTTGTTGCTTGGATCCATACTAAATCTCAAATGATTGGGTTCCAAATGACACCATCACAGGTGCATGTGGCCTGCTGTGCGGAACCAATCCCTGCGCCGCGAATGCTTATACTGCTGCTGCCTTCAGCGATCGCCCTTTGTTTAGTTCTTGATGACAGGTAGGATGAGCTCACCTCAATCTATCAGCAGTCGACAGATGTTCATCCGAATAACGGCGATGCGTAATTCTTTGTTTAGTTGATTCTCTCTGTATTCTTGTTGATTATTGATATATGTGCAGACCCCTAGAATTTAAGGACCACGCACTTTTCAGATATGTGACTTGTAAGCTGGAAATCTATGCTTTCTTCTGAATAATTTTTAAAACATAAGGCTGCTCATTTGATGTCTGAAATTAAAATAGCATTTCTTCTCTATTTGTTATGCAAGTGCAAGTGCGCGCGGCAAATGCAAATGTGAGCGTTTGAAGTTTCCATATAACGCTTGTGCGCCAGGAAAGGCCACAGCTGGATTCTTTCAGTGTTTGCAAAAGGTAACTGCAGGTTGATTGGTTCATGTCAGAAGCACAAATATCAGCAAGCTGGACAAAAGTTTGCCTTCTTCAATACATACAGCTCCACTACACTTATTCTATTGTCAAACTGTGGGGATGGTGATGGTGAAATTGTCATCAAAGATGCACACAAGCAGTAGTGCAGTACTATTCAGACGGCAGTATGTCTTTTATATTGCTCCGTCCCAGACATATATTACTCCGAATCCATCAGTCCTGTGTTTTTTACACACTGGATACTGTACTTTAAGACAGGAATTTCTTTGTTGTATTATGATGGATCAATGACAATTATTACTCTAAGACAGCAATTTTATCCATAGGCCTAACTCCAATTCCCTTTTATCATCTTCTAAAATTTCCTAATTGCGGTTATCTAGCCTAAAAAATTAGTAAGACAACGTCATGTCTAGTGATTGATGACCAGTAAGGAAATTGCATATAGTTATGTGCAAATTCTGATGGTGATAATACTCGTTTAGAGCTCATTGCAAAAACAAATAGATATTTTTGCAGCTTTCAGTGGCTTCACCTCTTCCTTTTCTAACTTCCATTTGGGGGTGGTTGACCTATCAGTAATATTTTCCTTGTGATGTGATCAATAAGTAAGTGCAATATGCTAGTAATTGACCTGTTTCGTTTCAAGTGGCCTCGTTACTGATTCTAGATATCATATGCTATTTGCTTGTTTTTTAACTAATGATTTGGTCCAAGTTCCCAAATAAAGGATGATTTCTTTTTATGATTTGCAGGAGGTTGCATAGATCTAATTTAGATTTGACAAATTGTAGGCATAAGCTTTAATTTTAAAGACTAGTTGTCCCTTATATTGCAAATCCCAAGAGCACTGAACACTTAGCAACTTGTATGCAGTTAAGAAGAGCCAATTGACAGTGATATATTTGACTCTTCAGTCTTGATCAGTTCAGTAACATGCTACACTATGCAGCTTCATGCAGGTTACTAAACGAAACTCTTGGTGTGAAGGCTTTGAATTAATTTACACTGCACTTTACGTTAATCTGAATTTATCATCTCCTGTTTCTGTCAAACCTCAGATCCCCATGTTCATACTTCAGACTGAACTGAGTCTTCATGCTATCCAAATTCAAGGGGCAAAAACTTGGAGCAGTAGTGTGTAGTAAGACCACAGTACACCAATGATTTGATGAACCTAGACGCAATAATGGTGTTATGATTAAAGAAAACTTGTCCTTGTCCATATCTTAAGCATTGAGACGACATCACACAACTAAATTAGACCACAGACAGTAACCGCCTCGCATTTTTCTTCCACTCCTCGCAATCATCCATGTCATTGGAGCCTTGGCAGCAAGGGAGCTCCCCCACTTGAAATCCAGGACCACATCTATGAAACCCATACAAAACAATTCTCATATAATAGTCTCCATGTTGCGCTGGGCGAATGCGAGGTTGGCACACAAGACATCATCAGCTGAGTGTAAGCAACAAGCTAAATTATTCGAGATTCTTGCAGTGACGTAGCGGGGTGGGAATATACCCCTATCAAATCCCTTGTGCCTTCATAATAAAAATGGAATTTTGTTTCAGAGCAGCAATCTTGCCCATTGTTTATCAGGCGTACTTCGCAAGTATCTGAAAGAGGAAAGAGATGGTACTTTCCTTCCCTCATGGCTCGATCGATCTCGAATTGAAAACCTGCAAATTGGAGCAATTTGTCAGTTGTGGTGACATGTAGTGGGTTAATAAGGCAAGTGTACTACAGCTTTGCAGCAAGTACAGAAACTGAATAACAAAAAGCTTGTACTGATGAAACCAGAACAAAAGTAACAGGTTTGATCAATGAGCAAAGCTTGTAAAGTAGATAGCTGATCAATAGAGTTCAGTTTTATCAATTGACATTATATTTTGTTGGAACAACTCAACATGAGCAGTGGGTGACACCATCTTGTAGCGAACAAAAGTACGGAGCTTGCAAGTAGCTGTCCTCATAAAGCAAAATAATCATTATCTATTTTTGACTGAAACACAATTTGCATTATATCGCTTCATGAAATTAGATATGTTTTATTGGCTTATCGCCTCTCAGTGCGTACACACTAACTTGCAGATTAGACCAGCGATGCCTGTTGTTTTCTTGATCAGAAACATCTGTTGACATCACAGGGTTAGCTGGAGTCGGTGGCCCATGAAACCGACAGAAAATATAAGGCGATGAACGCTGATGCAAGGCGAGTGAAGAAGGTCAGACTGATCCAGGATGGGTGAAAGCAAAATTAATTTGTTCGAAGTTCGAACCGAGAAGTGAGCGTTCATAATTCGCCAGATGACTACGGTGTAGTGACGTCAATAAACAGCTTCGGTGCTTCCTCCTGCAGCACTCTTTGGTAAACAATGCCATGGGCTAGCATCGCCTGAATCTATCATGTTTATTGGACTATTCTTCTGATGCTGCCTTCTAGTAGTCAGCACCGAGGCACGCCCATAAACATAGAGAGATACCGCCGTCAGTGAGGCATCTTCCCCTGTGTGTGTCATTGTCAACTCATTGTCTAAACAGACTAAAGGGCTCTGAATAGCATAATTGTATCAAACTTCTTTTTGTTAATTGCATCGAACTTGCATGACTTTAAGAGCATAAACATTCAAGCTGCCGCCTGATCCTTGGGCCTTGCTCCTCTAGCTGTTTGTGATTTACACATCTGACCCTTTCCTGTCCATTCCAGCCCTTGAGCAAATAGTTTGTTCATCAATACTCACACATTCACACTACTGACCGGTGATAAAATAGGTTCTCAAGAGAGGTAATGAATCTTGACAATTTTCCACCAGCGTTTGAGTTCTCGACTCGGCACGGGTATCGTATTTTTCTGAATTTATTTCGAGAATTAACCAGCACTATTTTTTCAATGGTGCGCGACATCTCCGTCGACAGCGAGACGCCTATGATGACTTCGTGAATCTCAAGATTGAATCTGTTGGCCTAGTCTTTTGGATGTGCTCATAAAGATAGAGTTAACATATGTGTATTTATAGGGGTGAGTATGCGTCGTGGTCGTGTCTTCAAAAGAAAAATGCACACGAACCGTAATGCTAGAGCTGATTTGCTTTAGGAAAAAGATCGTCTCGTTGAATCGGAAACATGCCGTCGCAGCCCTAAAAATAAGCACCGGAGAGTTGAGAGGCCCATGGGCCACCGGATTTCTCAAAGAACTATGAAAGTTTTTTTTTTTGCGACCATATGAATAAGGTTTGGGGCCACCTTCATTGACTGATATAAGCCGATCCAGTCCACGCTAGTATGTCAACTACTGGTGTTTGATGGCACATCTTGCTCAAACCAGCAGTATTTGGCTTGCAAATGGAATTTAAATTTGGTTCAGCTGTTGCCTGACAAAGAAAAACTCAGATGTGTACTCATTACTCCATAGAGCCTCCATGTTGCACACAGTACGCATATGTACACGAGTGAGTACATGTACATCTAGAAATAGCACCACAAAAGAGGTTATGCAATAATGTACACTATATACAGAGCAGCAGCAAGAACAGCAAAAGAGAGACGAATCTCGGCACCTCTAGTTACAATCAGTGAAACCTCTGAACTCCGATAGAAAAGCTCTTACTCAATATACCCTCCATGCAGCAGACACGAGTACATCTAGAAATAGCGGCAAAATTTGCAGCACAAAAAAGGCCATCTAAGAATAGACACTGTACACAGAAGTAGCAGAAGCTTGAATACTAGAAGGAACCTATGACCATGACAGAGTCTGATCGCTTATTGTTCTACTTACTTATCTAGTTATTAGTAGCAGCATCACACCTCCAAAATATCCAGGCAGGTCCTACTTCTCATTGCAGGACAGGTGCTCAAAGGCATCCTTTATCGCTGAAATGGCTGCCAGGTACTTGCTCCGGCGCTCCAGGTACATCCCCTCCCGCACCAACCGCTGGGTGGTGTCATCAATCTGCAGCAGTGACTGCTGCTCCAAGCGATCATCGATGAATAACCGTGCGATGAGGAATGAGAAAGAGGCAGCAGAGTGCATCCCGCGGAGTTGCTCGGTCTGATGGTCTCCCCTCAGTTTCTGGTTCAGTTTGTCTGAAAGCATGGCCACATTCTTAAGGTGCTGCTCCACCTGCTGCATCAGGCTCCCAAGGTCATCTTGTGGCTCAGAACTGGGCTGCTCATTCAGTACCTGGATCCTTGCAACGACATAGGGCTTTGTCCTGACGACCCCAGTGACTCTGAAGCGCTCTTCGCCTACGCAGGTGAGGAAGAACCGGTCATCGCTGAGCCTCTCATACTCGATGACATGGACAATGCACCCTACATCTGCCATCCTGCCATTCTTGTCGCAGTAGACGACCCCAAACTTGAGGCCTTGCTGAAGAAGGGTGCGCATCATGATGCGGTACCTGAACTCGAACGCCTGCAGCTGAAGTGTGGCGCCGGGAAAGGCCACTGACGGGTACATAATTATTGGGATCTCAGTCATCTGGTCTTTGGAGGTCTGAACAACCTCGTCCATGCAGTCGTGCAGATTGGCTCTGCATTTCAGTAAGGAGGTGGTTCTCTTCTGGTGCTTCTTTATGGCGGTCTTCACGTCAAGTCTCGGCGGAAGCTTTGGCTTGTAAGAAGGCGAGGATGGGCTGAAGCTGCAGTTGCTTGGCCTTGCAAGGTTTGATGAAAGTTGCAGAGTCTTGAGGGCCATATTTGTGTGTGTGTGTCACAGTGAGTGTGACCAGCTAGCTCTGTTTACAAACATGAGTGGAGAAAACGAGATATAAGTATCCAATGACATTTGGCAATAGCAAGCTAAACATTTGAATGCAGGGGCAGTACAATTGTCTGAATCCATGGAACATGAACGGGCACAACAAGTTTGAGACTACACGATTGGTAACGAACATACAAAATCTCGACAGGCTGAAAAGGAAGCTATATCGTGTATATCAAAAACTACAGCTAGCAGTTTGTGTTTGTACCAAGCATACAAAATCTGGACAGGCTGAAAAAGAAGCTACATCGTGTATATCAAAAACTACAGCTAGCAGTTTGTATTTGTACCAAGCATACAAAATAACGACAGGCTGAAAAAGAAGTCATGTGTTGAATATGGAAAACCACAAGTCACCCTCTATTCTAATTGAAAAGCTTATCTTGTGCTTATCATCCTAAACTGCTGCAGCAGGTAAACGAAAAGTAGCAGCTTGGAGGTGAAGTTAAGCAGGTCGAGAATTCCAGTTAGGTAGGCCTGGATAAGGACTCGGCCTCGGACGATGATGGAGACGGTGGACTATGTACAATTCGCTAGCAGCTTCCCTGAAAAGCTTCGGACTAGCAGCAGGACCGGAGCGATTCATCCACACAACTCCAACTCCATGCGGGCTCGACTAAAGGAATTTTTTTTATATAAAAAAGGAAACAATTTTTTTATATAAAAAGGAAAATTTTTCTCTCTTTTTTAAAACCCTGTGCTGCAGGAATCGCGGATTCGATAAGATCAAGCAGGATCAAAAGGCGCACGCCCACAGGTGGGAAAGGATAACGGCGAGGGGAGGGAGAAATCAGGGTTTGGTTACACAGTTGGTCGGGGTCGTTACCTTGGTTGGCCGGGTTCCAACGGCGGCGGGCGATCGGGGAGGGAAGACGAAGACGGCGGAGGCCCGGGAGGCGGGGATCAAATCGGAGAGAGCCGAGTGGGAGGAGGGAGGCAGGGCAGCAGTGGAGCGGGGCAGAGCGAGCGAGAAGGGAGCGAATGGATAGGAGCAGAGGCGGAGGAAAGAAATAAATAGAGAGAGGTGGGTGGGTGGGTTCGGGGAGATAAAGCCTCGCGCTTATCTATCTTGGGCGGGCCCCGGTCGTAAGCGAGAGGCGGATTGGACACCCAAACTTTAAAAAGTGACATAAATAACATTTCGTTTGTATTTATGAATAATTGTCTAAATATTGATTACTCATGCTCAAAATATTCGTCTCATAAAGTATAACAAAATTGTACAATTAATTTTTAATTTTATCTACATTTAATACTCTATGTGATGAGAATATAATGTGATTTTGAGGTGGAATTTAGGAACCAGACCGGACCTAAAGGAACGGATGGATGAGTCCGTTACTGCCGGTGGTCCCGCGCGCGCTCGGTTGAATCTATGGGCTGCATACATACGGAGCACATCTTTTCTAAAGCAATCCATCGTCGTATCGTATCATCTTTTCTTTTTCCTGATAGGATCCCTCATCATGTCACACTAGATTCCGTGGTAGGTTTATGCTAGTTTGTTAGTACTACAACTTGTACTGCCGTGAAGGAAAGAAACAAAAGCATGTTTTTTTGTTACAACTTGTACTGCAAGCAAGGAAAGAAACAAAAGCGAAACCGTGTGCGTAGAAATGCACGGCCGCGGCGCACCTTGTTTGTTTGGTGGGTCGGAACCCTCGTGGATAAGGACGGCGGCGGCGGCGACTCCTTCCTCCTATCCTTGAGACTTGGGAGGAAGCAGGCACACGACCCGACCGAGTGACGCGTCGCTCTCGGGCGGACGGCATCAGCATCTGGTTGGTGCTCGTGCCTATTTACCATCGTGCCCTCCCTTGCCTTGCCTTCGCTGGTCTGTCGACGTCGTCGTGATCCGGTCGGAAGGAAGGAATTGCTATGCACTGATGGACGGACGGTGATCGCTTATCACAAACGCAGGCTTTTACTTTTTTTAATAAAGAGAGTTCTATTTTATTAAGTAAATGAAAAATAGCTCATATTCTACGAACAAGTTTAACGAGATTCTTGCTAGTTTAAAGACTCTGTCTCGCTCGTAGCCCCGCTCACACAAAACACTGGCATGGCATAGAACGTGAAGATAAAAGAGCAAAACAAAGCTTTAGGCATCTAATCTATTGCTAAACCTCCACTCATGCTTGGCGAAGACTCCCGTAGCCATTATCTCCAGATGGCGGCATGTCGTTCTTATGGAGTCTCTTTCTTCCTCCTTTTGAAGTATCGTCCATGATCTGATCCAATGAATTCTTCTGAAAAGTACCTGTAAGGGAGAATACTGATTATTTTATAAAAAACAATATTATTTTGGCTTAACCATATGACCCAGCACATGGGGCTCGCTGCTATCAAAAGTTTTTTCTTTGCCCCCCAAACCATTTAACGAATGGCTTAACGTATGTTGAGTACTTTGAAGAGGTTTCAAACCAATTGTAACTTCTACTGATCGCCAAATAAATCTAGCTATAAAGCAATAAAAAAAGAGGTGTTGTATAGTCTCAATAGACCCAAAAAACAACATTGTCCATGTCCTTTCCAATTCATTTTAACCAAATTATCCTTAGTGAGAGTTACTCCTTTTTTCAGAAATCAAAGCAATATTTTGATCTTCAATGTTATTTTCAACTTCCACGAGTATCTATTTTGAGGTACTATGGTTCGGTTTCGGATATAATTATACATTGATTGAACTGTAAATGTTCCATTCCAGACTATAGAGCAGATGAACATATCCGGCTCATCAAATGTATATTTGATACTTTCTCAACCAGCTCATTCCATGCTACTAATTTTGCGCCCGACAAAGATTGCCTAAAAGAAATATTTAGTGGCACGGAGCTTATAACCTCATATACCATAGGGTGTTTCTTTCTCACTATATTATAAAGGATGGGGTATGATTCGCTAGCCAGTGGTCTTCCCAAAACCGTACCTGTTTGCCATCTTGTAATCTGAATCTTCCTGTGGCTAGGAATTGATTCTTGACATTCATCATGCCAGCCCAAAGTTGAGAGTCTACTGGTTTTTCACTGACTTGTGTGATAGTTTTACTGATCAAATATTTATTCCGCAAAACCTGCTGTCATAGCCCATCCTCATTAATTAGTTTATAGAGCCACTTGCTCAAGAGACATCTATTTTGGGTATCTAGATCCAAAATGCCTAAACCACCTTGGTCTTTCGGACTATACAAAACCGGCCACTTGGCCAGTCTATACTTCTTTTTATGTTCATCCCCTTGCCAAGAAAACCGTGATATAAAATAGTCTAGTTTCTTGAGTACCTCTCTTGGTATTTTAAAAAAGATAACATATATAAGGAAATACCGCTAAGTATCGAATTGATCAAAACCATGCGGCCTCAATATGAAAGATGTTTACCCTTCCATGAACTGAGTTTATTCTCGAACTTTTCTTCTATAATTTTCCAATCACGGTTACTTATTATCCTATAATGCATTGGTATTCCGAGATACTTGAAAGGGTAATTGCCCATCTCACAGCCAAATAATTGAATATACTCCGCTTTATGATTTTTCGCTTCTCCATAGAAAAATAATTCACTTTTATGGAAATTTATTTTCAAGTCAGGTGTTCGAAAGCACTTAACAACAACTTCATGTTTTTAGCCTGTTCAAAATTATGATCCATAAACAGTATGGTGTTATCTGCATATTGGAGAATTGAAAGACCATCGTCAACCAAATGTGGTACCAGCCCACATATTTGGCCGTAATCTTTAGCTCTTGATATTAGAACGGCTAGCATATCCGCAACCAAATTTAAAAGGATGGGAGATAGTGGATCCACTTGTCTTAGTCCTTTCTTGGTTTGGAAGTATCTTCCCACATCATCATTAACCTTTATTGCAACATTGCCTTTGGTAGTAAAATTTTCAATCCATTGGCACCATGTGGGTGAGAAACCCTTCATTCTAAGTGTTTGTTGCAAGAAGGACCATTTAACTTTGTCATATGCCTTTTCAAAATCAAATTTTAAAATAACTCCATTCATTTTTTTCCTATGCAGCTCGTGTATAGTTTCATGTAAAATGATAGCCCCTTCCATGATATTTCTTCCTCACATAAAAGCTGTCTGAGAAGACATAACCAGATTTTCTGCAATGTCAGCAATTCTATTGACTGCCACCTTTGTGAAGATTTTGAAACTTACATTGAGGAGATAGATGGGGCGGAATTGTTTAATCTGTGTGGCCTCCTTGACTTTGGGTAGCAAGGTTATGATTCCAAAACTTAGGCTAAATAGAGGCAATGTTCCACCGTGGAATTCATGAAACAAACTCATTAGGTCCCCTTTTATGACTACCCAGAAAGCTTGGTGGAACTCAGCTCGGAAACCATCTGGTCCGGGTGCCTTGTTATGTTTCATTTGGAAAACCGCTTGTCTAACTTCTGTTTCTGTAAAGACTGCTACCAACTTTTCATTCTGGGTACTTGATACGTTATATCATCAATACAATCGTCAACCAAGGTCCAAAGAGGCCTTGATAATATTGTGTAATGTAGGACTTTAGTTGGTCATCTCCGCGTATGGTTTGATTTCCATTTTCGAGCTGAAAAATTCTTGAACGTCTATGCTTCCCATTTTCCAATAAGCTGGAAATATTTTGTATTGTTGTACCCATGCAATAAATTTTATGTCTTGGATCTTTGGTACCATTTAATTTCCTCCTCTCGTAACATATGGACGAGCTTTTCATTTAAACAGTGTTTTAGATCAACCTCGTATTGTTGTAAAACAATTGTCTCAGCCTTTTTGTACAACTCATTTAATGTATCGATAGTTTCCTGCTTTTCCTTTTGAAAGGCACCATTGATATGTTTGGCCCAACCTCATAGATATTGGCATAGTCGTCTTATCTTATTTTACCATTTCTGTAAGGGTGTGGTACCTTTGTTTTCCTTCTGCCACACATCTCGTACTAGATCATAAAAACCATCCCTCAATGGCCAGCCAAGTTCGAATTTGAACTATGCTGATTTGCTCTTGGGACGATGGTTTCTTTATCTAGTAAAAGAGGCGTGTGATCAGATATTTCTCTAGTTAAGATTTGGACCGTTGTTGTTGGGTATTGAAATTCCCATTCTGTGCTCACCAATATTCTATCTAGTTTCTTAAAAGTTGGTGTAGTTAAGCTATTTGCCCAAGTGTATTGTCTACCAAATAGATCGAGTTCTCTTAAATTGAGATTGTTAATGACCGCGTTAAATAAAAAAGGCTATCGCTCATCATACCCATCATTATTTTTTTTGGACGGATTTCTAATCTATATTAAAAGGATCGAATTCTTTTGAAAACTTTTGTTACCAACTAAAACCCCCTATACCCCTCCCAATGGACCCACCTGGACCCACGTTGAAGAAAGAAAAAAGGAAATATTGTAATTTTTTTTGACAGAGCGAAAAACCACGTGTGAGTTCACCCCTAGCCCCCGTTTTTTTCACTAGTGTTTTTTGTACCCATTTTTTTGGAAAGAAAAAAATGAGTTTTTTTAAAGGAATCGACGTCCTAACCGGTAAAACCCCCTCGGAGCTCTTTTTTGGAAAGGAATAAACGAGCTTTTTTTTCTGAACTGAAAAAACAAGTTTTTTTTAAGAATTTACATGTTCAATCAATTTTTTTCATACCCAAGAGTCGTCTATGGTCCATCGAAAGGTATCACGAGGTACCAAAATTATGATTTGGTTACCTGCTGATACCTCTTGATGATGGCTGTTGACAACCATAAAATGGCTCCTACCCCAAATTGGTACGCACTTAAACACCAGCAGAGCATAGCTACACATGCCATCCTAGCGTCCAATGAACCGTGTGATATAAGTACTTGCCTTCTTACGGCATATAGAAGGAACAAAACAAGTAGAAAGAAATCCTAGCACGCTGTTTGTCAGACTTCGGCTTCAAATCTGTTTTCTTCAGAGAAAAGAAATATACTCAATCAACGTCCGAACTGGTAAAACCTCCTCGCAGTTTTTTTTGTCTATACACAACTACCTCGTATTACGAATAAACAATAGATTGGAGAGTTTTTCTCCATATAAATAAAGACCAACTATATCAAAAAATCATGTGCCTATAGATCTGAGAATACCTAAAGCTCTCTATAAATGAGAGTGTGAATATAAAGTATTTTTAAAAGCGCTTCGCATGACTGGTATGTTTACCTTGGCCCACTCAAGTGACATTGTTTTAACACCTGTGTCATCAATAAACGTGCGTACTGCACGTGAGGTCTCGCTAGTGATATTAAAGTATCCACCTATTAGTATCGGTAGAGTCTCTATCATGCATGTATGTACAACTTCTGACAAGAAATTTTGTTTATGTTTATCTTGGGCAGCTCCATATACTGCAATTAGAATCAATTCGAAGTCACCATGTGATATGGCACCAACATTAAAGGATTCTATGTTTACTCCAACCAAAATCCCTCCTGAGCGCCCTCTAGGTGGGGTCCAGCTCCCTAGGAAGCTTTTTTGTCCACAAAAATAATTTAATTCCCTATTTGTAAAATCAGATCGACCTGTCTCTAAAAGGGCTATGAAGTCAAGGTTCTGTTGTGTAGTAGTGTCCGAGAAAAAGCGATGTTTGTCTCTTAGAATTCTACTATTTAAAAAAGCCTTTCATCTTTCACAACTTTTATTATTATTTTTATTTCCTTTTCCTTTTTTGAGTGACTTTTGACATGTTCTGGTTTTTTCTTTTTGGTGTCCATTTTAAAGTCACTGTCCTGTTCTAGAACTTCATCCGCCACTTCACCGGTGTTCAAGTGCAGCATAATCTATTCCATATTCACTATCATCGTCACTTTCTTCCATTTGTTTTTGGGCGACCACGCGTTGGCCCCACCTCCTCGATCTTTTTCCGTAACGGAGAAATAATAATATCTTCGGCATAAAGGTGTGGGTCTTTGTTTCCTTTGTCTAAAGGAAAATACATCCGGCACAAAGGTGTGGATCTTTGTTTCCTTTATTATCTACAAAGGAAGAGGAATATCTCCGGCACAGTCGGATCTGCACTTGTATGCATACGTCATACACTCGTATACTAGCGACCTCGAATCCGAAACACGATAGAATGGGTCAAGATCGATGATTAATGGTTCATCCAAAACCAGCCAAACCACTCGATTTCTTGAGTGTTCTGCTCTTCCAAATTCGGGTCGAATTCCAGGCCCAGCCCAACGGTCCGTCCGATTTCACCCAAAATCGTCGCTTCTACATTTTCCAAACTAAAAAAACAGGGAGGACGATCGATCAAGTATAGCATAGCACACCAGCAAGATGCAGATTGGAGGCATCAAACAGCAGCACAAACCCATCGCAATCAACCATTAGCCTTACTTCCTCCATAATGCAAATCCACATTATATTGTTCATCCAAAATCATCAGACGATTTTCCCGGTCCTATTCATACTGGGAACAAAACAAAGAAAAAAAAGTCTCGGCGCTCTGCCACCTCTTACTTCTTTGAGCTAGAGCACGGATGATTTAATTTCCCAGCCTTTCATTTGGAAGAAAAAAAATTACTGCCCAGCTGTTATGGTCTCGATCAGCTCGCTAAGAGGAGCCAGCTCTGCACGGTCGATCAGCCCGAATTCCTGCAAGCACAACATTGTGGTCAGAACATCTAATGATGCAGAACGGCATAGTTGCATCAGAGATGAGAGCAGCATTTCATGGAGCTATCAGTTATGTGCCGAAAACTTCAGCAAGGGGATTTACTTCAGTTTCTAATGTATAGTCCACTACATAATCAGGGCCGACCAACGAATGCTCGTATATAGAGCTGTCAGGCACGAGATTCACTGGAGTGTTTTGGACATCAGATCACCATTGTGAGGAAGGCATGCGGCAAATATAATGTTCATTTTTTCCTTATATAAAAGCAATCGAATATTAGCATATATATGGACCCCAAACAAGCCTTTTTTTTCGCCTGCTGAATGATGCATCATAACTGCCAAATCAACACAAAAACAAGAGAGCAAAGTCCTTTGAATTCTTGAGTCTAATTCTTGAATCTAATTGCAGCTAACGCAAGTATCTCCTTTCGAATTACATCGAGAGAGGGTTCAAGTTGTAGCCAGGACAAACTTGGTTTGCTGCCAAGCTCAATTTTAAGCTTTGCTGAGAGAGAAAGTCAACATAAACAGGTGAAAACTATCTATTTGGAACATATGCCCATGCTAGATGAGACCATTGCTCGTATAAAATTAAACTAAGAATAAATAGGTATTTCGTTCAGAAAAAAAGAAAGAAAGAGACATTTTGCTCGAGCGGATGGTTAAAAGGGGGTTTCCTGTTTCTTGTACTTTTTATCTTTTTTGTACTTAGAAAAAATTACTGCTTTATTTTATCAGTTTCCTTAATTATGAGTTTATGACAAATGGGTGCTGGAAATGTGACAAACAAGTGGATCGGAGAATTACCAGGGTGAAGAGCGTGAAGTGCTTGAAGCAAGTGTTGAGATGAGCTTCTTCCTTGAGCTTCAGTATCATCTGAAAATGCGAGTGGTAGATGTGTGCATACACCCTGAAGAGGCGCTTGAAGATCATCTTGATGACATCACAGAAGTTGGGAGAGAAAGGAGCCCCTGTTGGCATCACATTTTCAACCAAAACACTGGATTAAAAAGAAGATCTCTAACCAAGTAAGTAAAGTTTTCAGAGTTACATTACATGTACAAACAAATTACCAAGCTGTTGAGGGAATATGTTTTCATCGTCGAGTTGGGCTTCTATCCAGTCCATCAGGTACTCCATGTATTTTGGCGCAGACACCTTGATGGGCACCTTGATGTTGACTCCATCGGCCCACCTGTACTCATACCTGTAGGGATTTTCATTTTCATCAGACAGTCTGCAGTGTGGCACTTGCTTGTTTGGCAGATTCTTGTATAATTGATATCTGTTGACAGTATTTGATTGTATCAAGAAGAACTGAAGAAGAAAGATAGTGTACTTTGGTCCAGCTGACATGATCGGGCAGGTAGCTGGTGTGCAGAAGTCCATCAGGGTGCTGTACAGCATGTTCACATTGTTGAAGAACAGGGCCGGCTCTATGATTTTGAGGCCCCCGAGCAATCCAGATATCATAGGCCCTCTAGACTAAATATATTTTTAAATTTATAACATAATAAAGAAGATAATAGTATTAAAAATATGTAAGTAGAATAATATATATACACTATTGTACAAAATAAAGAATCATAAAGTATGATTACCTCAAATAATTATTAATTCCCTTTACTCTATCAACCTGCAAAAATAAAAACGACTATGATTATCGCAAGTAATAACTAAGCCCATGAATCCATCAATAATAGCTCAACTAATTCATCATCTTGTTTTCCTCTCTTTTTTTTAGTCCCTGAGAATTGCTTGTTCGACAACATCTAAGACAAAGATTATAAGAAAATTATATAAAAAATAATTCAATCTTGTTTAAAACTAAAGATCTAACATGTTAAATAATCGTTTCATGAAATAACACACTGTGTTGCTCCGTCTCATAAGTAAGAATCAAGAACAAAGATGAAAGGCGGCGCTGCGGCAACCGGCAAGGGGATCGGCGATGCCACCACACGGCACGTAGTGATGGCAAAGACGCTCACCACGAACATGCAGTCACGCAGGCAGGGAGGAGGGTTTTGGTCGGTTGGGAGGACACAACAGACAAGACGATTGTCGAACCGGCGCTACCTTGATAAAGATTCGATTTCTTCCTGAGTTTACGCGGACAACAAGACCAATGAGCTGAATTGACGATCGCTGCCTCCTCACATTCACGGACGTCACGACACTTTGCCTTGCCTCGCCGAGTCGAAGACTCAGAAAGCCGTCGCAGTGGGTGCCTACTGTACACATATTTGTGGTTGGGCCCCCCTCGGCGATTGGCCCCCGGTCGTCGCCTCTGGTGCATAGGGCCAGAGCCGGCCCTGTTGAAGAAATCAACGGCTGCCATCACAACAGAAGCTCTACAAGTTAGTGATATACTACAAACTGGAATGCCTTGAACTCTTCAAGCCATACATTAAAGCCACAAACAAGAACAGTTCAGTTTGAAAAACAGAGCATCTTAAGTTCTAATCTCAGTAGATTAAGGATCAAGGATTTACTGTTGACAGCCAGCCACTCGTTGAGCTCCTCCCCGATGGGCAGACGGACAGCCTCTCGCAGGTTACCGCTGCCCAGGGCAGCGTCAAGGTGCCTTTTCAGCTGCATCCCCTGCATATGTATGGGCAAATTAACAGTTCAGAGACTTCACAGCTTCAGAACTGAGCATGCAGATGCATGCATATAGCACGTGCTACGTGATGTAGCTTAAGTTCCAGGAGCTTTTTGCTGTTCGTAGCTCGATCATAACTGACAGCCTACAATCTGGTCCCATGTAATCCTACTTTTTGTTAGCTGGCTATCCAGTTCTTTAGCCCCTGTAAACAGCTTTGCTGAGAGAGTTTTGGCGTTGCGTGAAAGCTAGCTAAATGCGTTTCAAGGAAACAAACTCTGGCCTGGCCTGTCAAGAAAAAAGGGTAAAAGAAAAGGTGGGCGCTTAATTTCAGTTCCTGGTGAAAAGGCCATTTGGAAGCGAAGAAACTAACAAAACACGAGGTGAAACCACACTGGAGTACTGGACGCATCTCCAACTAACTTTTCATGATAGCAACAGTGTTTAGATCGACTTCAGTAGCTAGCTGTATACTGGGGGCAACAGGGTAAACCAAAAGATTCACGTGCCCAATAATGCTTCTCGATCTCTGCCTTCATCATGGTTAACCGAAGTTAAGGGTAAAAATTACCACCAGCATGCAAAAGATCATCACTTCATCATGGTTCAAAAATAAGAATGTAAATTCAGCAACTGCTTACGTCCTGCTATAACAAATAACATGAACGCCCAGAATTGACTGCACATGTAAGCATTGCTCTATGTAAGTGCAGTTTAATTTCTTCCTCCGGATAAAATGAGTTCTGAGAAGCTTAGGCAAGTGGGTGCGTGTGCGAATTCTGGGTAATAAAACCCGCATTGGCCACACACACATGATATGATGATAAGAAATCTTGAGAAGTAACTAATTCTCGCGTGACATGCGATTGGGGTGTGTGTATATATATATATATATATATATATACCTTGCTCCCGGACGGCGCGCTCTTTGGCCTGAAGGTCCTCTGGCTCCTGCAAGCGCGATCCAACGTTTAGAGGCAATTAATCAGCCAACAGAAACGGATTCAATTCAGAATTCTAGTAATCTGCTTACTTGCTGCTGCGGGTAAAGAAGCTCATCTTCTTCTTCTCCGACAAGAACTGATGAGCAAAATCTGACTCGTAAAAAGATGGAAGCTAAGGTTCAGAGCAAGGTTTGTATCTGTATATCTGTACATACATATACATATACATATACATATATATATATATATATATATATTGAAGGATCGAAATGGCGACAAGAGAGGGGGAGTGAATGGGAGCCAATAAAAATTTCTTCACGAAATTTGGCCTAGGTCCCACAATCACTACCCAATGATTCCTCACAAGTTTATCAAGGTAGCGTAGAGCTACCAACCCTAGGAACAAGCCAAAAGAGAATCGAAGCGGAAGCACACAACTAGAGAAGCAACGAGGAACACTGTCTGTCAGGCCAGATCGGACCGTCCGCACAGAGGGCTCGGACTGTCCGCGAGGCGGGCGGACTGTCCGATAAAGGAACGACGGACCGTCCGTAAAATCAACTCGAATTTCCAGAAGGTTGGGTCCTCTACGGACTATCTTACGAACCGTCTTGCGGACCGTCCGCCAGTGTCGCGGACCGTCCGAAAAAGGTCACACGGACTGTCCGAGAAAAACTTGGCCAAAACGAGAAAAGCTCAGAAGGGGAATCAAACCACAGACTGTCCGCCAATCACATGCGGACTGTCCGGGAACTCTGCGGACCGTCCGCCATACCAAGTCGGACCGTCCGAGAAGCCCGACGGACGAACAGGAAGAACCGCTACAGTAACGCGCGAGTCAACTCCTCCAAATCCAACACCGGATCTCCCAAACGGCTGGAGCTCTTGAAGTGAAACTTTGGGGAGATATGAAGCAACCCAAGAGGAAGCTATGCCCCAAAAATCTCGGCCTCTAACTCCCTACAACACAAGAAATCGTGGATCCAACGGAAGAATACCCTCACCACGAGTTCATCACAAAAACTTCAAATCCGGACCAAATCTCGGCGTTTGAGGGGTCAAGATCATCCACAAAGAGGCACAAGGCACTCGCCCATGATCCCCACAAAGAAATCCAGAGGAAACGGCCTAGAAACGAAGAATCGAACCAAGAACGAAAATAGCACAAAATGAACTCGGGAAGGAAGACAAACAAATCATTTCTAGAACGATTCTTCCATACATCCAGAGGTCACGATTTGTACAACGGTGGCTAACCTCCACCCTTCATCCACCCGCTAAGATTACTCGATCTGCACTTGGCTAGCCTACCAGGATAGAGAGAAAATAAACTAGGGTTTCAAACAGATGACTTGTCATCCCCTCCACCTCCTATTTATATTGAGTCACCTGGTGGGGGGAAAAGACCACACTACCCCTACACTCTAAGCCTAAGATACATACCCCTCAGGGGCAATCTTGGAACTCTGAGATATTTCCTCCGGCTGGACACGCCGTCCATCCGGCCTTGCTTCCCTCCGACGCAAGCTCCAGGATCCCGCCGCGCGTCCACCGCTTCGAAGCTTCCCGAACATGCCCGGATCACCGTCTCCGTCATGTTGGGCCTTCGGGCTCAGTTTTGAGGCCCAAACCGAGAAACCCACCTCCGATGGTTTTGTGGCCCAACCATCAAACCCCGCGTACAAGCTTCGGTTTTTAGCCGCCACCTTGCACCGGCTCATTTCACGACGTCGTCTTGCTCTTCTTGCACCATGCCGACCGCACTTGGTTCTGTCTGGCCACCGGGTCCCTCGAACCAAGCCTACTTGTCTCTTCACTTCTCGAAGGCCACTCTGGCTAAGATCTTTCGCGCTTGTTCTTCACCTGCACCAACGCAAACCAAGTCGCATCGAACACCTGCAATGCTAGGCCAAGAGTCAGTCCAACACTACGTTGTCAATCACTCATCACACTGGAAGCGACCATCCACCGGTCCTCGAACACACCTAGTCCTCATATATATATATATATATATATATATATATATATATATATATATATATATATATATATATATATCCAGGCACAGAGCGGTGACCTACACGGATACGGTCATCAACGATAGCGAAGAAGAGGACGAGCAAGCTGGCGGTGACGTAGAGCGACAGCTGGCTTGCCTTGGCTGGCTGGTGGGCTGGGCTGGGCTGTGATCGATCAGTTGTTCTGTTGCGCGCTGCGAGCCCGGCCTGGATGGTTTAATTTGTTTCGTCCTCTTCTCCGATTTCGCTTGTTTTCTTTTTCTTCTTGTGACAATGCAAAACTCCAATTTCGCTTTGGAGGGATAGGCCTCATGAGTCATCATCGCCATTAACAGTAACGGTTATCCCAGCCGTCTTTCCAACAAACTAATAAATATCAACTATTGTACCACTTACCAATAAGTTGGCCACGGTATTAGCTCATCTATCGCTGCACTGTGCAATGTTTTAGTTGTATATGCAGCATGTAGCCCACGGTTTTCTTCCCTCTTGATTTTTCCCCTCCTCGATCTTGGGCTCACTTTCTGCTTTGATCTCCTAGCTTGCACATTGATTTCGTAGCCATACTTATCTGTATCTCTGCTTTGTTAAACAAAAAACTCATGTGCATATGTTTGTTAACAACACTCTCACGTGGCAACATGAGAGGATCTAGAGTAGATAATTACTTCAGCTTATGTAGCAATTTTTTTTCCATGAAGAGGCTTGTGTTGAATCTCTCCTCGCAACTGAAATCAATCCATTTGAAAGCTCATGTAGAGATAAACAAAAAAAACAATCATTTCCAATTAATAATCTTTCTAATCATATGAGTAGTACTAGAGTAGATCGCGGGCGTGGTGCCTTGCATTCTACCTCGAATAAACTCGTATAGTAAGAATAAGACACAAGTTAATAAATACTAGACTAGACTAGAGCTTTCAATAATAGATTAGACTAGGGCTTTCCATTCCTAATAGTATACTCTTCTCTTTTGCCCTTTAATTGGGGGTACTTCTTTTGATTCAACCTATACTTTAAACAATAGAATCTATTAATTAATACTTTGCCAACCTGGGTGATATGTATTTTATTACAGATCGAATGATAATAAAACTCTACCACAATTGAGTTTCCCTATGGAGGGAAACCATGTGTGCCTCCGAAAACGGTTACAAAATTTTTTTGATAAAGTCTTTGTTATTTTCCTCCTCTTACTCCCCCCATGGACATATGCCACAACAAACCACTTCCATTTGATTGATCACTTTACTACCATCCAAGAGTCCATATAGCTAGATCCAATAGCCACGTGTTTTAGATCTTTCTTGATTGGGTTTTTATTATCAGGTCTTCACATTCCTTAAAACATTGTTTTGTGTTGTCGTCTACCGGGTATATATGTGTAAATTAGAATGTACATTCTCCAAACTTACAACACATTCTTTGCATGATATGTCCATAAAACCAATATCACTCATTACCTTTAACATTTTCACCTCACTATCACATAACAACGTGCTTAAAACCATCGTATTCACTGACCAATTGAAGTCATTGGTAAACACCCTGAGGTCTCGTGAGATCTTTGCCGGATTTACATGATATATGTCAACCAGCCATGTCTCAACTTTTCCATATGTTCTCTTCAAATAATAGTATCCAAATCAATTGGTTCATGACCATATGATTTCATGCCTCAATGACCACGATGTTGCTACTTCATGAGCCATACAAACATACATGTGGTTAGTCTATATAATTAAATCTCTATATTAATAAATTACTTTTCCTCCGGTAGGAACATGTTGCTGAGGACGACATCTTAATCTCATCATATTCATCACTCTCTTATATTCATATAAAAAAAACTTCTCTGTTAGGCAATCATAATTAGCCGAAACCTAACTCCATTGTACTGTACAAGACAGTGAAAGTTCATCAAGTAGAATGAGTTAGCTGCAAAAGATGTATTTGTCCATTTAAACGACCACCTTATCGGGTCCAAACCATTAGCTCACCGTCACTGGTCAGAATCTCGTCGAAACTGACGTCGTCTGAAATTAGATATGATCCACACGGAGATCCATTAATATAAAGTTAGCACCACCACCTAGCAATAATTAAATTAGAAACGAGGCACAGGCACCCAGCTGATATACAGATACGAAACAAACAGCACTCCATTTTTACCAAACAAGTTCCAAAATGCAAATGGAGATGTTACATCCGAAATGATCAACTTATTAAACGGGAGAGGCAGAACCCTCTCTCAGTACTTGGCCTCATCGGAGTCTCTCTCTCTCTCTCTCTCTCTCTCTCTCTCTCTCCGGTTTAGCGCCCAAGCTCTATGGTCTCGATCAACTCACTGAGGGGAGCCAGCTCTGCCCTGTCGATCAGCTGGAATTCCTGCGGGACAAAAAGTTACATTAATTTGCGCGCAGTAACAACATTTGCAAGATTACTGAGTTTTTTCATAGATGGAAGATTTTCAGTATTGAATTGCATTACATCAATATTTACTCGACTCCCTCTCTAAATAATACACTAATCAGGATTCAGGGTGAATCAACGAATGTTTGCCATGGCTCGTGCGCTATCAGGCACTTTAGTTCAGTCTATCTAGTTTGGGAGAGAAGATCATATCATTATGAGGAAGGCATGCGTCAAATCAAATGCTCTTTCCTTGTTATAGTTCATTAATCGAATGTTACTAGTATGGCCCCAAACAAGCAATCTTTACGAGCTGAATGGTGCATCACAGTTGAAAACGTGACAAAAGGAGTCATGGAAACTTGGAAATAAAGTGCAATTTCAGGTGTAGATCGAGAATTACCAGTGTGAAGAGCGTGAAGTGCTTGAAGCAAGTATTGAGATGTTTCACTTCCTCGAGGTTCAGAATCATCTGAAAATGTGAGTGGTAGATGTGCGCGTACACCCTGAAGAGGCGCTTCAAGATCGTCTTGACGATACCGCGGAAGTTGGGAGGGAAAGGAGACCCTGTTGTTGGCATCACAATTTTGAAGCAAAAGCATATGATCAGACTATATATTATAAAGACCTAATACGGCCAATGTGCAATTTTCTGTGTTGTACTTTTTGCAACGAACAAACAAATTACCAAACTGTTGTGGGAATATGGTTGGATCATCCAGCTGGGCTTCTATCCAGTCCATCAGGTACTCCACGTACTTTGGCGCCGACACCTTGATGGGCACCTTGACCTTGACTCCATCAGCCCACCTGTACTCATACCTATTTAGATTTCACCTTCATCAGACAGTCTGCTGCTGTGTGACACTTCCTTGCATGACATTCTAGCAGATCCTTATATGATTATTATATATATGTCTGATTGTATTTCTGGGTGCCAAGAAGAAGAAGAATGATACTGTACTTTGGTCCGGCCGACATGATCGGGCAGGTAGCTGGCGTGCAGACCTCCATCAGGGTGCTGTACATAATGTTGACATTATTGAAAAAGTCAACAGCTGCCATCACAACAGAAGCAACGCAAGTTAGTACTAATGCACTGCACCACAAACTGGAGTACAGTACACATCAACTAATTAAAGCACTGAACAAGAGTAATCTATCATAGCACTACCACAGCCCACAGAAGATGGCCGTCAATGGCTTGTTTCTACTATACTGATCTTACTGTGAAAACGCAAAACGGGGTTCTGAAATTATGAATATGGTAGATGAATATAACAATTGAAATTGAGGATCTAGAATTTACTGTTCACAGCCAGCCATTCATTGAGGTCCTCCCCAATGGGCAGACGGACCGCCTCTCGCAGGTCACCCTCACCCAGAGTGTTGTCAATGTGCCTCCTCAATTGAATACCCTGGAAGCAGACACAATCTTTCAGCTTTACAATAATCGAGCATACAAATAGCGATGCGTAGCATATAGTCATATACTAGTCGTGAGAAAACAATGTCACACAAGTAAATTCTAGAGGAAGTACAATTCTAGCTCAACTAGTTAGGGTAGGAGGTGCGGTTGTGCACCCTAACTGTCTAGGTTTGAGTTCTTTCTAAATTAAATTTGAGCATCTTTTTTTATTATTAATAAAGAACCGCCTAGTTCCTTCCAGATTGAATCTCTGTTTTTTTAGCTAAAGTTCCTTAGCCTTGCTGTTTTCCATAAATCCTTTTGTTAGCTTTGCTGAGAGAGTTTTGGCGTTGCGAGAAAGGTAGCTAAATGCGTTTCAAGGATTTCCTCAAAAAAAAAAGCGTTTCAAGGATAGTAGGTTACAACCCATGCCTGAAAAGACAAAAGGCCGGGTAAAAGAAAAGCTGCACGGTTTCAGTTGCTAGTGAAAAAGGCCATTTAGAGCAGTGGATTCGTCTCCACCAAATTCTCAGGATAGACACCATTGTTTAGATCGAGTTCATCGTATCTAGCTCTAGCTGTATGATGTGCTCAATGCTTCTGGCTCCCTCTCGTAGAGCTCAATTTGCCGGTGAGGGAGATAGCAGAGTTCATAAATTAAGGGCCTGTTTGGTAGAGGTTCACCTGATTCTGATTCTCTATGGGAGCTGATTCTCTAGGCTCTGTTTGTCAGAGCTCCCAGAGCTGATTCTCTGGTGAATCCAGGGAGGAGCTCTGCCAAACAGTTTTCCAGCGAGAAGTGGTTCTCTGTTGATTCTGAGGCTTCTCCTGATTCTGTGAAGTGATTCTTCATCCTGATTTTGATAATTTAGGCTAGAGAATTAAAGAGAATCACTTTCAGCCACATAATCACTTCTCTCAGAGAATCAGCTCCCACGGAGAATCAGAATCAGATGAAGCTCTACCAAACAGGCAAGAGAAGTGATTCTGTGGTTAAAAGTGATTCTCTTCGATTCTCTATCATAACATCTCAAAATCAGGATGGAGAATCACTCCACAGAATCAGGAGAAGCTAATTTTTTCAGCTCCCAGCCTATTAGTTCATTTCAGAGAATCACTTCACACAGAATTAGCAGAGAATCACTTCTCTTTAAAAAATTGTCTGGCACATTGAGCTCCTCCTAGATTCACTAGAGAATCAGCTCTGGGAGCTATGCCAAACGGGGCCTAATAAAGCAAATATATGAACAGCAGGAAAAAAATATATCATCTCTTCATCCTAGCTCAACATTCAGCAGCAACTGCTTACATCCTTGCATAACATGCATGACACCAGAAATACTCCAGCATGCATGCTGGATCCTGTATGTCAGTGCATATTTTGTAGAGAAAATAAGAAGTCTTTGGCCTCTGCGTCCACATACAACCAAGTTTCACAGTATCCTCACCTCATTGAAATTGCATAAACATTTCATCTTTTGGATAAATTAAATTCTAGAAAGACATAGACGTGTGCGCGTTCGATTTTGAAGATAAAGCTCAAACTTGCACCATATGATAAAAAGAAATAAGTCAAAAGTAATTCCTATGCAATGCACATGCATTTACAACTCCCATCCTAAGTCAGTGATCCGTACCTTGTTCCCAGACGGTGCCCTCTTCTTTGGCTTGAAGGTCACCTGGATCCTGCAAGTGTGATGTATGCATGGTCAGAAAAGGGGTGTGTGTGTGTGAGGAAGAAGAATAAGAACTGTCATCCACTAACCTGCTGCTGCCAGGGGCGAAGACGAAGCTCATCTTCTCAAGTTGCTGATGAGCCGAAGCTCTGAGTTGACAACACGAAGGAAAAAAGGATGGGGACGGTAAATAATAATCCTCTGTTGGATTCACAGTTCTTCTGAGTCCCTGGGCTAGTATATATATACCCATACATGTAGGGGTGACGTACACGAATACGGTCGGTTATCATCGATATCTTTCATGAAAAAAGAGAAAAGAGAGTGTATCGTGCTGGCGGTGACGCAGAGTGACCAGTGTGGACGCCAACCCTCCTCCTGCTGGCTGGGCCTTTGTTTGCCTAGCAAGCTGCGTGTATGGGGTGTTTCAGTTTCACCCGCGGTGAGAGTGGTGTCAATGTGACTTCAACTATGCATAGCATATACTAGTTGTGAGAAAATTAAACAATGTGACCCAGCTACATACATTGCAAAGCTTGCTTGTTTTTCATAACTCTTTTTGTTAGCTTTTCTAAGAGAGTTTTGCCGTTGCAAGAAAGCTGGCTAAATGCGTGCAACGGAAACAGCTAGCTCTTGCCTGACAAGACAAAATAGTAAAAGGCTACTTGGTTTCAGTTGCTAATGAAAAGGCCATTTGGAACAGTGACTCATACCCCACTAATTTCCCAGGATAGCACCTATGTTTAGATCGAGTTCAGTTTCAGTAGCTAGCTGTATAGGCATGCAACTGGACCCTCTCTCTCTCTCTTTGATGCATGATCGGTGTGCTCAATGCTAGCTTCTGGATCCCTCTCTACTCTCATAGAGGTATGTTTGGGAGGTATATAGCGGAGCTTATAAATAATAAATTGAATATATACCGGTAACAATTAACAGCGCAGGCAAAATATTATCACTTGACTATATATATAGCTCAACATTCAGCAACAGTACCTCCATACATGATCAGATTTGCCTCTATCACGTATGTTTGTATATATGTCAGTGCAGTTCTTCCTTTGGATTAATTAAATTCCGAGAAAAACATAGACAGGTGTGCGTTCAAATTCAGAGGAATAAAGCTCACATGTATTCATGACATATATAATGACAAAATTCAGAAATAATTCTTGTTAGACATACATACAGCCCGTATCTTACTCCCAGACGGTGCACTCTTCTCTGGCCTGAAGCTCCTCTAGATCTCTGGAGCCTACAAACACGATCCAACGTCAGAGACTCAGAAGCCGTCAACAAGAGAGACAGAACACTAGACATCAAGAGAGAGGAAGAACTGTCACCTCCTAACCTGCTGCCGCAAAGACCAAGGAACCTCATCTTCCCCTTCAATCCTTCATTTAGGAAATCACTGAAGACGTATTGATAGTTGTTAATAAAGAGTAAGACGAATAAAAGAAGAAAGGATGCAAGCGGTAAATAAATCATGTGTTGGATTCATGGTTCTTTTGACTTCCGAATCCCTAGTTCATGGGTGAGTGAGAGAGAAAGAGAGCCTTACGCACAAGGGGGCAACGTAAATGGATATAGTCGCCATCCTCATCATCGATCAACATCAAGAGTGAAAAGGAGAGAGCGAACCGTGATGGTGGTGACGTGGAGTGACCAATGTGGCCGCCAACCCCTTGGATCGGTGGCGGAGCCACCAGTATGGTGAGCCCTAGCGGCCGCCATACCTGCCACCGGTGAGCACCTTCTTTTTTCCCTCTTCAATCTTCATGAATTTGTTATCGGCGTAGAGCTGAGCTGTTGTAGTATTATATTCGCCATAGGTAGATTCTCATCCTGGCTTCGCCACTGCCTCGCATGTTGTCTGCCTTGCATAGTAATTAAGTTGCATGTATGGGGTGATTTAGTTTCACCCACGCACCGCCTACGTTGCGTCAGGGCATGCGGAACTCGGGCAGCCTTGGCTGGCTATCATGCACCCGACACATTCAAGATAAGGGTAAAATTGACATGGCATGAAAGAACAAACAAATCTAAGCCTCAAACAATAGTACAACATAACTGAAGTAATTGTAAAATTTTAATCTAGTTGCACGAGAAAAGTTGATTTTTTTAATTGCATATAAGGAACGAGTATAATTTCCAAGAGAATTTGCTCATCATTTAAGAATATTCTCCCTCTAAGTGCTCATATCTCCAAAGAACATGACTTCCAAACATATCCCTTGAGGCCCATATCTCGTGCGACATGCATTACAGCCCGCATCCTACTCCTGGATGGTCCACTCTTTCTCTGGCCTAAAGGTTCTATGGATCTGTATCCTACAAGCACTAGCGGAGCCTGATGAAGAAACAGGGGGAGGGGGCAACCTATATATTTGAGTACTATATGAAATTGAACGGTGGCCGCAATATGGCCTGCATAGTGCTCCATCACTACCTACAAGCACGACCCATCATTAAAGGTCGTTAGGCACAAGAGAGAGTGCTAGACATCAAAATCTACTCAAAGAGAGACGAATTTACATATGCTAACCTGCTACCGCCACGGCCAAGGAAGCTTATCTTCCCCTTCGATCCTCCGGCTCAGTGGTCGTCAAAGCAGTAGTGCAGTCGGAGCTTTGACTCGATGAAGAAGAGAAGTTGAATCCAATTCCGGATTCATAGTTCTTCTGAGTCCCTAGACCCAGAGCAAGAGGAAGGGGGAGGAAGAAAGAGTAACCTTGCACAAAGGGGGTGGTGTACATGGATACGGTCGTCATTAATAAAGAGGGAGAGAGAGAGATGCTGGCGGTGACGCAGAGCGACAAGCGTGGACACCAACCCTTCACATGTTGGTTGCCTTGTATAGTGCGTGTACAAGATGTTTCAGTTGCACCTGTGCCGTCCACGCACACTCGATGGAGCATGCGGACCTCGGCCGGCCTTGGTTGGCTGTCATGCACTCAACACATTAAACAAAAAGGCAAAATGGGAGAATACTAACAGATCTAAGGCTCTAACGATGGTATAATTTGATGGAATTAATGTTATTGCCATGTGAAGGAAGAATCTACCTAGTGACAAGGGAAGTTGATTTTCGGATTGCATATCAAATTAGTATAATTTCTAAGAGAATTTGCTCATTATTTTAAGCATATTATCCGTTCAGCACCTATATAGTCACTCAGGGACATGGAATGATGTTGGAGATGTTTTTGTAGACAATGACTTGAATCCAGGCCTGAGGACATGACTTCCAAAAACATATTCCCTTGATCGAGGCATTGAATATATAAATCAAGCAGGGGCATTAAGGACATGGCTTTTGTTGAGGCCATAAACATACTCATAGATACTATGTGAGTCTAGAGGTCCTGAAAACACTCCTAGACACTATTCTCGTAAGCCTTGGCAATAATAACCCAAGATATCAAAGATGTTGGTCTTAGCCCGAGTGGGCCCACGCAAGTGGATCTATATTACTCCCTCATTTTACTTTTATAAGGCATGACTTGACTTGACACAGTCTTCTAAATTACACTTTGATCATTCATTTATCTTATATTATATTATTTATGATTATAAATTTATAATAATTAGAAAATATTTTTTATTATAAATCTAAAATTTTTATTATAATAAGTTAAATGTTATTTCTTAAATTATTGGTCAAAGTTTGTAAAAGTTTAAATTTTGATATACGGTGTGCGCGCCTTATAAAAGCAAAATGAGGGAGTATGTATGAGACAACAAATCTTACTATTACTAATTGGATGCTCCTTTTAGAACCTCCACGATAATTCTCAAGAGACACGCTAGGAAAAAAAGATAAATCCTAGAAATTCTCACAAAAATTAAAAATATCTGACCATTAATTTGGTAGAATCTAATCATCATTGATACTAATAGTCGTTGGATCTATTGTATTTTCTAATAAATTACCCAAATTTGCCATTATAAAAATAGTCTAAAGTAACCCCCTAATTATACATAAAAATTATCCACCTTTGCCATTATTATTTTTTGAAAAATTCTACAAATTCCAATGAAAAGAGTAATACACGTGGCCCTTAATCTCCTCTTCACGTGATCTTTGAAACCGCAGTCCATCCAAACAGCCTCATGATGACCATCGTGAGACCTTCCTCCATTTTTCGCTCCCCTTTTGTTGATCGATCCATCTGATTAAATTAGTTGTGAGTCCTCTCTCTCTCTGCCGTGTACATAAGACGAAAAGGATTAATCTATCCAATGAGGAAAGTTTTGAGGAGAGATAGAGATGGGTAATATGTTCATTGAGGCGTAATGGTGTGCCTGGTCGCATGATCGTGCTTGCTACCAACGCTAGGTCTGACTGCATGGTTCATCTCATGACACTTGCCATGTTATGCTAATCTGATAATTTTGGATTCTTGGTTATTCTAATTACAGGATATAGATAGGAAAAGGATCAATCTAGCTACTAAGGAAAGTGTGTTTGTCAGAGATGGTGATGTGTTCATAATCGAGGGGTAATGTTGTGTGCATGCATGGTTGCATGATCGTCCTTGCCGTTGACGTTGAGTTTGCCTGCACGGTTCATCTCAAGTCACTTACCATGCTAATCTAATGATTTTAGGTTCTTAGTTGTTCTAATGGCAAGCTTTAATTTGTGCATGCATTGTTGCATGATCGTCGTCCCCTTGCCGTTGACCTGGGTTTGCCTGCACACACTACTAGAAAAACTACCTTTCATCCACCATAAATATCCCAGCAAAAATTTGATCTGCTTAGTAGATATCATAACATGTAATTTTTCTAATTAAAATAAATATTTTCAGAGACATTGTTGGTCAAAGCCTAAATGGTTTGACTTGGGACAAAGCTACACGTTGTTATGCTCAAAGACGGAGAGAGTAGATTCATTTTGCCTATAATATTAACATGACTAAAAAAGAAACTTGAATTGAATATCAGAGAATTGTTTCATATACAAATGCACCATTTGTAGAACCACTTGAATTTTGAAATAAACAACTTATGTACCATCAAAAGATTTTTCATCGGCATGCTGATGTAATACATATATTTTCTCTAATCGTAGAGTAGTGAAGTAATATTAGTAACATCAGGCATGGAAACACCACTTGAGGAGAGGCTTAACCTATTTTTGCAAAGTTTGTGGGAGCATGGAGCAGTGTCCTTTAGTGATAAGGATCACGCATGTCATGGAGTTCGCAATTCATTATTGAGTGTCAAATAGAGTAGTTCTATAAACACATATTTTAGGGTTTGCTCATATCTATAATAACATATATTTCCCACTTCCCAGAGTACAGCTTGTTTACGTTTTTTCACAGTCAAATATTTTGAATTTTGACCAACAATATCGAGTTAGTTGGATTCATGCCATTATAATTTTCATATTTCGTAAGTATGTCATCGGTGTGTCACTGACAGCCGGGGGCTACTTCAGTCACTGACAGTGGTATTTTTCAAAAAATTGAAAATTGTAATGACACGTTTGAACTTTTCCAAAAATTTGGAAATTATTTCAAATATAAAAGGATAGTTTTTATGTTATCAGTCTCCATGATTATTTTGTTATTTATAGTCAAAATTTAAATGGTTTGACTTTAAAAATATCTAAATGTAGGTATATTCTAGGATGGAGGGAGTAGTTATTAGTTGGAATCACCTTTATAAGAAGGTTTGGTATACCATTGAATGAGACATACCAACAAAAAGAGAAATACTGGAAAATTCTAATCATTTTGTGAAAATCATCAGATTTCGTGACTGGTGGGTGCACAATTGTCTATAAACCAAGTTTTCATCAGCTAAAACTGACTGCTAGTTCGTCGGCGCTCACAAGCTGAACAAATTAGTTTTTTTAGCAAGAACAAATTAGTTGCCTCATGCCATGTTACGTGTAGCCGCCAGCCAGCTTATCGCTCATCGAAATTGGGCTAAATGTGGACCCAAACCGTTAGCCCAACTACGGTCAGAAATATGATCCACGAAGACCCCACTGCAGTTAGCAGCAGCCCACTAGCAATAAACAGAACCGAGGCACCCAGCTGATGCGGATCAAACAGCACTCCATTTTCAGTAATCAAAATGTAAATGGAGATGTTCCATCCGAACGGTCAAATTAAACAGGAGAAACAAAAAAGGGGAAAAATCTATCAACAATTGGACTAATCAAAGCTCTCTCTAGTTCAGCATCCAAATATTATGGGATCAATCAACTCGGTGAGAGGAGCCAGCTCTGCCCTGTCGATCAGCCGGAATTCCTGCGGGACAAAAACGAGTTACATTAATTTTCAGTAACAACATTTGCAAGATTGCTTTTTTTCAGACGAAGATTTTCAGTATTGCATAAACTGCATTACAGAAATTATATATCTACTTAACCCCACACTAAAGTATCCACACTAATCAGGACGAATCAATGAATGCTTAATATGCTGTCAGGCACTTATAGTTCAGTTTAGTGTTGGACAGCAGATCATCATTATAATAAGGAAGGCATGGGACAAATCAAATGTTTTTTCTTTTTAGTGTGGCCCAGCCCCAAACAAATCTTTTGCGTACTGAATGATGCATCACAACTGCTAAAGCAACAAGCTAAAACAAGAGGGCAAAGGTATTTCAATGATTGAACCACTGCACCGAAGGCAACTATCTCTTCTTCTCTCGTATTACGTGGAAAGATGGTTTGCAACATGCTGTCCAGTGCTAGCGGTAGAACAAACTTGGTTTGCTGCTAAGCTCAATTTTTTAGCTTTGATGGAAGAGAAAGTCAACAGGCGAAAGCTATCTATTTGGAAGATATGCCAAAGCAATCTATGAAACCTGAGCTGGATGCATGATATATAAACATAAGTAAATTCCACGATCAACAAAGCAAGAATTCCGAAAACACAATATCTTCATAGAAAAATAAAGACAGGTTACCGTAAACTGGAAAATGTAACAAGCCTAGCAAATTGTATGAAAGGTACAGCTACAACCCATCAATCTCTTCTTGAGATGTAAATTCTGTAACTCTTAGAATAGAAAGGATCGTTTAAGAGCCTACTGTGTTAAAACTAAGACAGAGCTATTTTTGCTTGAGTCGATGGTTGAAAGGCACTTGCTATTCTTATTTTGTTTTTCTGTTGTCTATGAAAACAGAACTTTACCACTATGTTTAATCAGTTACCCTGGAAATTTGACAAAGACAAACAAGTGGATTGAGAATTACCAATGTGAAGAGCGTGAAGTGCTTGAAGCAAGTATTGAGATGCGCCTCTTCCTGGAGCTTTACAATCATCTGAAAGTGGGAGTGGTATATGTGTGCATACACCCTGAAGAGACGCTTGAAGATCGTCTTAACAACATCACGGAAGTTTGGAGGGAAAGGAGCCCCTGTGGCATCAGAAATCAAATCAAAACACATGGTCAGACTCAAAAGTCCCAAATCAAGATGCAGTTTTTTATTGTTCTACTTTGCAACGAACAAACAAATTACCAAGCTTCTGAGGGAATATGTTTTCATCATCGAGCTGGGCTTCAATCCAGTCCATCAGGTACTCCACGTACTTTGGCGCAGACACCTCGATTGGCCTCTTGATCTTGGCTCCATCAGCCCACCTGTACTCATACCTGTGCGAAGATTTCATTTCATCAGACAGTTTGCAATGTGATTTCTTTTTTCAATGATATATTCATTCTGAAATTGGATGTTTGACATACAAAGCAGAAGAAAGATACTGTACTTTGGTCCTGCTGACATGGTCGGGCAGGTAGCTGGCGTGCAGAATTCCAGCAGGGTGCCGTACAGAATGTTCACTTGGTTGAAGAAGTCAACAGCTGCCATCACAACAGAAGCACTACAAGTTAGTATAATACACTAAAAACGTGTGTGCCTTCAACTGTTGAAGCCATAAACTATAGCGACAAACAAGAACAGTAGTTCAGTATAGCGCTGCCACAGAACATGACCATCAAAGACAGACTAGACCTGTTCCCACTATATGTCTATATCGATCTTATACTTGTCGAAACAGGGAACCTGATCGAAGTTGTAAACACGGTGAATTAAGAACTGGAGCTGGAAGTAATTAAGGACCAAGGATTTACTGTTGACAGCCAGCCACTCGTTGAGGTCCTCCCCGATGGGCAGACGCACCGCCTCGCGGAGGTTACCACTGCCGAGAGTGGCGTCGATGTGCCTTTTCAGCTGCATACCCTGCAAATTCAGGTTCAGAATTGAGCGTGCAGATAGATGCGCAGCATTTAATAGTATGAGCAGAACAGCAAGATGGTAGGCTTGTTGCTTATTTTTCATAAATCACAACTGGCACGCTGATCGAATTTTGTCCAACAAGTAATCCTACTTTTCGTTAGCTGGCTCCAATTTAGGCCCCTGTGAACAGCCAGTTTAAGAGTGGCGCTGCGAGAAAGCGAGCTAATGCCGACATTTAGGGTTAAAAAAAGTTGGGTTTCTGTTCCCGGTAATAGGCCATTTAGATGTAATAAAAAAAGAAGAATGAGAAGAACAAGATCGATACGAGATAAAATTGCAGTGGAGGCATCTCCAGCTAATAACTAATTTGTCAGATTATAATAGCAGCAAGTTCAGTAGGTAGCCGTATATATATAGAGAGGCAAGAGCACACTAGTCTCTCTTAGATGCATGATATGCTGTGTCCCAAACTCTCAATGCTTCTCTCAACCCTGCCGTAGAGCTTAATTTGTTGGGAAGGGAGAGAGACAGCAAAATCGAAACCAAGGGTAGCAACAATTAACAGCAGGAGGAAAATCCTGCGCAAGTAGAGCGGCGCCGTACGTACCTTGTTCCCTGACGGCGCGCTCTTCTTGGGCCTGAAGGTTCTCTGGTTCCTGCATGCGCGAAATTGATCTCCGCCGTCAGGCAGGCAGGCGCAATCATCGGCAGCGCGCAGCCAGAGAGAAATTAAAGCGAGCAGCAGGAAGAGATGAGAGGACGATTATTCTCATCTGCTAACTAACCTGCTGCCGCGGGAGAAGAAGCTCATCTTCTCCTCGAATCCTCCGGCTCGACCAGGAGTCGCCGGAGAAGTGGCGCGCGCGCGACGACGGCTGCTGACGAGCAGAAGCTGAGCCGACGAAGACGGAGAAAGGATGATGCTAAATAAGGGGTGCGGTCAGCATCGTGGACAGCGAGAGAGAGAGCGGCAGGCTGGCGGTGACGGAGAGCCAACCCCGCGCCCGCTGGCCGGCCGGCTGTGGCTTGCCTGATGCCTGCCTGCCTGGGATCTCGTCACCCAGCACACCGGCTTTCCAACCAACAAACAGCACCCGCTATCTCGAATCTCGTCGACAACTCCAAGCTATCATCATCCACTTCGACGCCACGTAGGGGGTTTTAAGGTTTTCTAATTCTTCCTAGTATGCCGTAATAACTTATTTCCACGGACATGCGCCATTTGTGAGACAAAGTTAGAGATGGCGGTTTGATGCGTGGTACAGAAGAGGGATATCAAAGGTAAGCGAAAGCATTTAAATACAATAAGTGAAATCTCCATACAATACATCATTTAAATATTGTGTAGAAATATAGTATAGAAAATAGAATTTAGATCTACTGAAGCAGGCACGTGGCAACCACACATGCATGCAAAACACGAGTTCTATGGATGCTTGACATCTAAGAAGGAAGGAGTGGTCGATAAGGGCACGCACATTGGTGTCGTCTGATAGACAGTCTCATGCAGTGACACGTAATCAGGGGCGGAGCTAGGGGTTGGGCCCTGTGGGCCACGGCCCACCCTATAATTTTGGTTGCACAATTCTCTAGTAGATTATTTGCATGATTGCTTTGAATCTACCTGATTTATTTATTTTTTATAAGACTTATATTGAGTTTCATGATACATATTTTAGACTTGTTTATTTCAAGATGTTTGTAACATATTTTTTATATGATTGTATTGTATTTGATAAATTATATATATACTTATATGTTGATATATATTATATTTATATAGTGTAAAAGAATATATATTAGGTTGGACCACCCCAGCGTCGAGTCCTAGCTCTGCCACTGCACGTAATCTTGAGACGACTTATCATACAACCTATACAATAGGTTGTTGTTTTAGTTGTCTCATAGCAATATAAAATCCCTTAATTTATGGGAGAATAGAGAAATATTATTGGTTGCATGGCAACAAAAGTGGTACAATGGTGGGGGAGTGGTCTCATAGTCCTAAATTTTAGCTCATGAGGTAGTTGTTTCGTGAAACAACGACCTCATTCTCTCACCTCGCTCTCTCTCCTCCACATCATCAAAAATCCTACGTGACACTGCATACCCGATCACAATAGTGTTCCCAACCGACTTGTACAAAATAAAAGCCAACAAACGTCATCTATTCCAATTTGATTTATCAGGAGACAATCAAATAGAAGGCCTTGATTGAAATTACTGTACGTGCTCATTTGCGGAAAACCTACGCCTTAATTCTGAAGAACGTCGAGCATCAGCCACACCGGCCGATCGGACGGCCGCCGGGGTCGCGGGAATAAATTGCAACAGAAAAAGGCGTATTTTTGTGCCTCCAATCCGTAGATTACGTACATGGAAAATTAATACGACGACACTAATAATCTAATAATCTCCGGTCCAGCTGCAGGCGTTGCACCTTGACGGCGACAGCTATAGACTAGAAGTAGAATCCCCTCCGATAAATAAATCGCGGGCGAGGACCGTGCGTCGAGGATAATGACGGCGATTATCTCTCTAGCTGGAACTGGGTGGCGCATACGCATGCTTTACTTTCTTCCATGAAAAGTATTTTTTGTCCTCAAAAGAAATCGCTGGCCCGCTAATGACGGCTTGTGTATATTAAATAAAATTTGAAAGTTTCCTAGATTTCTTCGCTCTCTTTCAGGATCGTTTGACGGCCTGTGAAAATTATTTAATCACCTGTTGCTGGATTCACTTGATCCACCGCCTGCTGATCGTTTGCGCGGCAGGCTGCAGGTCAGGTGGCCTGCCGCTGTACGGAGGTGTAGCATTTCTTTTTGGTAAAAATTTTTAAACACACGCTCGACCACTAAAGTCAGTTTACAAAACTACGTATAAAATCCTCAGTTTAATTCGCAAGACCTATCTAATGAGGCATCTGACCGTATGATTAGAGAATTGTTACTGCAACATTACTATAGTAAATCATAGATTAATTAGGCTCATTATATTCGTCGCGTAAACTTACTCTCATCAAGGTTTTACAAATAGACTTTATTTAATACTTGATGCATGCAAGATTCCCCGGAGAAAAACAAATTTACTGACACAAAGAAACATGGCCCTGGGCTACCTATGTAATGTGAGCTCATTCATATATAATGGCTTGCATACAGTATAATTTACAGAAAGAATAACATAAATCTCACAGACGATATTGTTCTGTGAAATATATACAGACACTCATACATGCACATTCATCTCAATGAATAATATACATATAAATCTTACCCAATTAAGCACCTCCAACGGACTGACCCAGCAGATCTAACATTAAGGTTCACGGAGTCACTTTACTCTTTGTGTATGATGTTCTGAAATTTCTGATAGTTTGGTGCAAATAATTGTGCGACGAGTGCGGAACCTCTGACCAATTTCTCAACTAAAATAGTGTCCTTTTGGCAACCGGCAAAGAAAGCCCCCAAGAGGCAAATCACCGGTAATCTCTTGCAACGCGACGTCAGGATTCTTCACAATACAGAAAATGCACGAACGTAATCTCGTCAAATTATGAACTATCATTACACTAACCACTTCGGCAGAACTCATATCATCAATTAATATTCAGAAGAACGGAGTAGATGGGCTATGTCGCCTCAAGGCACCATGGCAATTGCTTTATTTCTTGATTGAACGGGATCGGTCATATACAAAGAAATACAAAGTACACAATTAATCCATCGGCTATGCTTTTTGCAGCAGCCGGGTGCTTAAATAGTATATATTCCCGTGCTTTCTGATGATTGGAACCGGTTTCAGCAGGCTGTCGCCACAATGATCATCGCCCACCTATCTTTGGTTTCTATACCTAATGATTTGAAAGGGGACTGACTGAGATTTCGTTTCTTTTTGTCGATGAACAAGAATCTAATCATAGATCATTGCCTCATACTAGTAATTAGCCTCCTATAGGGCTGCCCGTTTCTATTTAAATTGTTGGTTTAACTAAATTAATTGCCAGATTAGTAGTTAACAACCATTCCGAAGAAAATGGGATTATTTTACAGACAGCTAGATCACTGTGATGGTACGATGAAATTGAGTGCGTATAGCTCGCTAATTTAGCGAGTGGATGCAAGCAACACGACTGCATGTTCTTCCTTCTAGAGTTCAGACGTCTTAATGTGTTTCTTGGAAAAATACAGATAATAATTCAGACACCTTCCAGTGCAGTGCAGTGCAGTGCAGCAGTGTCAGTACTTGTACTGCGACGTGCGTGATGATAATCTCGCGGGCCTGCTCGGCTGACGGGTGACAGGTAGCTGGTGCTGGTTTGTGCTGAGAGAAAAATACTACTAGCTGGCTGGTGGCAGATGGCTGGTGCTAGTTTGTGCAGAGAGAAAAATACTGCTGGCTGGCTGCTGATAAGCCAGGCGAACAGGGTTAGGAGCAGTGCAAATCAGTCTAGCTGGATGGCAGTTGTGACGTTCACATTGACCTGCTGTCCCTTTGCCCTCTCTCTTCTTGTAAGTTCCTCCTTTCCGAGCGATTCCGTTTCGCCTTTTCGGCAGTGTGTGGTTGAGCCATACGCTTCCTGTGCAAAAATCATCGCCTTGGGCCCAATAGAGCCCATCTTCGCCCAAATCACAAGGTTTTCAACAAAAATCTGGCAATATCTCATGAAAACTGCCTGTCAGATTCTGGCCAAGTTATTTTCAAATAGTCTTTCTGCTCCTCAAAAAAAAAGTCTCACTGAAATAGATGTATAGATAATTTATTAGTTTGAAGCAAAAAGCCCGTCTAGCTCAGTCGGTAGAGCGCAAGGCTCTTAACCTTGTGGTCGTGGAACTTGTTGCCATTGGCATGCAATGCATTTTGCACTGCAATCCTCTGCTTCTTCTATCATTCTAGTTAGTGGTCACTGGGATCCCAAGAAGTGATCAATCCGCACAGAGACAACACTAAAGTTAGCTGAAAACAAACTAGAATTTTAGCAGGCAAAAGGATGTGAACAGTTCAAGGAGTAGACTAAATCCACCAATTCTTCTTTTTTTTTGCGAAAAAATCACACCAATTTGGTAAACCAATTTTCTGTACCACAGTGAGACATAATAATTAAACCTCTAATCCTTTTGTTTACAGAGTGAAATGAAAGCAAGAGAGAGGTGTGACCCTCAGCTGCTCTTCTGGGGAGGCATCCCCATTTGCCATCTCCATATGCTTCTGAATGTAGGAGAAGAGGATGCCGTCTTCCATTGCTGTCCAAGCTCCCCTGTTCAGCCCCTCCTTGCGTCAGAACGGCTTGATGGGGAGTATGCTCTGTACTTATGTAGGAACTTATGTAGGCACAGGTGATCGGATGCTTGTTATATCAGTATATTCTGATCAGACAGCACAAAGCTTCGCTTTGCAGTTTATGAGAGATAAGTGGCAACATAAAAAAGAACTAATCCTTTTTGTCTCGAACACGCAATAGAGCTGCATATAATTGCATTAAGATGAAGAACGAAAATAAAATAAAATTATCAACATACGACACTTTGCACTATAAGAATTTGACCCCTTATTTGGGATTAATATAATTTACAAATCGTCAACAATTGGCCTAGACAGACAAACCGACCTACCTTGTGTCGTATCCATTGAAAAGTAAGCAACGGAGTCATAGAAGAGCTTTAACAACACCTAAAACGTGGATACTAGCACCAGCAGCTTATTTGCAAATGCAACAAACCTAGCCTTAGCTAAAATCCTTAAGCCTTCTCTTCAAAACGTCCATAGATTTCTTACGAGCATTCTGCTTCACGTTGCGGTTTGAAAGGCTCCCAAACAAACTGTCTGCGGAATCCTTGTACTTTTCACAAATGATGGCTAGCTTCTTATAGTCCAGTGATCCATAGTTCCTCTGCCTTATCACAGGATTCATAAAATTCTCAGGTTGGCTACTGAGCAGGAGATTGACAAGCTGCCTAATTTCAACCAAACAATCTCTGAAAGTAGTTTCCTTGCCCAGATCTGACAGCCCTGTGCTGTCAAATTTCTCATCTGCAAATGCCTCCAACATCTTCAAGTCGATATCAAGTCCTAAAACTGCATTGACGGTGAACCTTTTCACACCCTCGTTTAGAAGTGTTGTCATTATAGAGTCCGAAATGTGGCTCATTGCACCAGAAACCACCTTGTACAGAGCTTCCAACGGTAGAATCTCCTGGGCTGTTGATACTAGCGTTTCGAGATAGATCAGGACCTCATTCATGTAGTCATTCGCATCGTCTGGGGCTTCCTCCGTGATCCAGTTAACATTTTCCAAAAGCACCATGAATTCATCAACCTTGAAATTGGCCAGATTTATTAGAGCATTATACACTGCATTCTGTGAGGCTTTCAGCACGGCTCGAGCAGTCAAACCAGAATGAGACCTCTCAGCAACACGCTTGGGAATGCCGCAAAAATGGGCAGAGTGCAAGAGGTACATATCACATGCTTGTTCAAGAACAGATATATTTCCAGCAAGTTGCATCATCTGTGACATAGCCAGCGAGCGAGCATATATCATGTTCAGAAGACTGTCATTCAATACCTCAATCAACAGCCTGTCTAGGTACACTTTCACCACATCATAGATGTTCATGAGACCACCATAGGACAAGTAGCTGACAGAATCCTCAATGAAGGACCGGACAATGCGACAAACATCTGGAACAGAAGAGGAGAATGGTGCCACATATGGAAAATCAGGGATTGCATCGTCGTTTTCCAAATGAAATGCTGTCACGTTCATGTTATACTCATATTCCTTCTTTATAACCATCTGCTCATACGAGTCATTAGTGAGGATGTCATCTATCTGCTTCCGACATTCAAGAAGAAGCAACTGATGATATTTGTCCCTGCTTTTCTCAAGAACTTCAATCAACTGTGTGATTTGATAACCGTACTTGTTCACAGCTGCACCTAGAAGAGTGACATAGTCTTTTATGAGGAGGAAGTGGCTGGCTGTACGCATGCGTGCGAACTGCTCCTCCAATATAGATGTTATCTTGGCAAGAGCTGTCTCCCATGTTGATTCCACTTGGCTCTCAAACAACAATCCATCTGCAGTTCGAAAAACACGTTCTTCAACGATAAAAAATCCAGCTACCTGAGCAAGGAAGGGTTGATGGGACTCCAGGAAGGACTGTGAAGTGGAAATCTGCATGTCCAAGTTGAGTTGCATGAGCCGGTTCTTGTAGTAATAGTCTCTGAACTTCTCCCCTATGCCAAGACATATGTGCATGTGATGTGCCCGGTACACTGGTGTGAGATCAAAATCTAATGCTGATTCTTCTTCCGTATTCTCCAGATTTAAGGTATATAGATGCTCATCTGGTCCAGCATGGCTATGACCTTCAGCTTCTCTCTGTCGGGCTCGCATTTCTTCATCTTTTTGGCGAGCTAAGGAAGCCTGGCTTATCGAGACCTGGCCAATCTGCTTGGCCATTCTTCTGATATGAACAAGCCAGTCATTGAACTCACTACAAACTTTCTTCTCAATGTGCAGCTTTATCAATGGTATCTGTCTCGCTACCACCTTCTTTAGAAGCTTCAAAGGAATACTTTGCAGGTAGCCCTTCTGGATCAGGTCTAATGTCTTCAGTGCAGGATGAAACTTAGCTTCTGCAATATAATTGTTGCATGTCATGCACAAGCTGAAGACCTTGACACATATCTTCAGTGTTATTATGGCCTCCCCTACGTTTTTCTTGACAGAATATAGCTCAAGAAGTTCATCAAGCTTAAGCAGTAGTGCAGTGGAAGCCTCTTGCAGGTGAGAATTCTCACCAGAGAGCATGCCCTTTAGCTCCTCAGCATCAACCAACACACCACGTAGTTCATCGACAGCAACAATGAAATCCTCATAGTGAAGTCTACATAGCTCTTCGATCTCAACTTCCTTCTTCTTCACAATGCTTCTAAGGTTATGCATGAGTGCTTCAGGTTTCCCAGATTCGAATGAATGACGAATGATGGGACCCAAATCCTCACCATTTGCAATAAATGCAGCAATGCCCAAACCAAGTCCTCCATCTCCACTTTCCACTACAGTCCTCTTCTTTGGTGGAGCAGACATTCTTCAACTGTAAAAAAAGAACAAATAGGTAGATTGTTTCAGTATGGATGTAAGAGCACAGAAATTGATAGCATCGCAACTCATAACATGGTTCACGTTTCAGCAAAAATAAAGAAGGCTTGGGACATACAGAAGCTGCACAAGAGCTTATTCGATATAGTTTCCTCCTTGGTGGACACAACCATGGCAACTGTAGTGGCAATGGTGGATCAGATAGGCTTGTGAACAATTAAGGGTATGTTGGGTATTGGCTTAGCTGCATTGGCCCTATTTTTAACACAAAGAATAAAAACTGAACTAGTGCTATATTTATCTCGAATTTAAATTTGTAATCATCTAAATATATTTTTGTTATGTTATTAACCAACATATTTAGTTGAAAATGCAAAAACTGTACCCTGATATTAACCAATGCATTTATTTGAAAAGAATGAAATCTGTAGCCTGGTATTTCCAAAATTTGAAGACTTCAACATTATGCCAGAGACAACAATTTTATCCCAAAGATAATGAATTAAACAATTCTACAAAGAAAGACATTGATGACCGACACTGTCATCGCTAAAGCAATAGAGAGTGTTAAATTAAACCACTTGTACCAGAGAAAATAGCAGCTACGGATGCAAGGAACCTAAAGAGAACAAATCAAGTAATCTCAACTTTATTATTAGCCATCTGTGTAGATGTACTACGGAGGAACAATGGTAATTTGTCAACCCTGACAGACTGAACAAGCAATGATCGCACGAACCACAACTAAAAGAGACACTCAAATTATTAGCATCAACATCAGATTCAACAAAATGGCGTAGAGAAGGAAAATCTTACAGCGAGATGACACCCTGCTCAGAGCATATAGAAGCACTGCAACGAACCACGCATTGCCGCCGCCACACAGAACAGCAGCAGATCGATCCCAAGAGCCGACGGCCGCGGGAAATCGGATTGGCTCCAAGAACGGGCCTGATTGCCGGCCTGCGCCAGGATGAGGAGGCGAGCCGGAAGGAATCGAACCCTTGAGGATGGATGAAGGGAACGGAGGAAAGAGAGAGAGGGAGAGGGATGGTCGGTTTTCCATTTGTGAGGCCGAACAAGGCGTGGATGGATCCACGAGACGCGCGCGCGCCCCGGTTACCAATTCTCCCCCAACCTCCTTTCTTTTTTCATCCTGCACTGCACCTGCACTGCACGCGCATGTTTTGAGCCATTGGCATGCATTTTGAAGAAAAAAAAAGAAAAAACATTGGCATGCACATCCATATTAATAAAAACTAAACACCGCATACTCTCTATTTTGAGCATGTTCGTAGTTTTGCATTTGCATGGGATGATGTTATCCATTTTGGCATGCAGTTTGGCCAGCTGAAATTAAGCATTATGATCGTCCTTTTAATCTCTCGACGGCTTGGTCTAGCTTGTCCTTTAGAACCTTAGGAGAGGCCATTCAGCAGGCACCGCACTAATGCACAATGCTGCCTGATTGCAATTCAGATCAGTTGCTTCCTTCAACGTTCACCACTGTCGTGGGCTGGCAAAACATAGTGAATGAAGAAACTGGTACTACATCCGTTTCAAATTACTATTCGTTGTTGACTTTTTCGTTTGACGTTTGATCACTTGTCTTATTCATTGTTCACCACTGTCGTGGGCTGAATACACAAGCAGCAAAACATAGTGAGTGAAGAAACTGGTATGTGCGAGTGAGAAAATGAGAATGAGAAGTTGGCAGCAAGGGAGAGCTTAACTTGTAATCAACGTGATATTACAGGCTAGTTTAGGAGCTAGCATTCTGCATTTTCGCCATCTTTTGGTGACGGTTCGTCTTTAGGGCACGTACAACGGGCCGTCGCGACCTGTAGACATGCAGTGGATTTTTGCATTTAGCCCCCCTCGACTCGCAGTAACTCCCGAGCCGTCGCCTGGTTCGTCTACGAGCATCGGCCCGTGCTCCGAGGCATGACGACGGAGAAGGCAACCGCTGTACGGCGCGCTGCGAGGAGGAGACGAGGGCATGGATCCGCTGCGCGCGGAGGAAGTTTCGATACGCCAAAGGTTCGCGCCGTCCGCAACTTTCCCCTTCGCCTCCGACCTCCCCCTTCTCTAGCATGGTAAGGTGCTTGTCAGTTATGGCTGCAAGATCTAAAATTCACATCACGGTGAGGCTCGGATGGGCCAATAGACAGATCATGGAGGTAGCTGCGGAGGTTGCGGTGCCGGGGGCGCGAGGAATCGGCCAGAGGTGAGCTGTGGGCATTGAACTTTGGCTGTCTGCAGGGAGCTCCGAGGCTTCAACCGTGATGAGAAATGACGGGAGATGGAGATGCACGGGGAAGATGAACAGTACAAGCTAGCAAGCAATGGATGTATAGTACTTGTGTGTTCATGATTTAGTGAAATTTATAGTAAAATAAATACAGGTCCAAATAATCTCAAATTTGTTTTTTTATTTTATATGCCTCTTATGATTTAATGTATAGGTGGCTTAAAATTTATTATGTTATATATAAAAGATTTATGTGAATTATTTGAATGTATTGTGCATTCTGTCATCTATGCAACAAAATGACTACAAAGATCAAGTATGCACTAGATTATCATGATTTATGTGTCAAAGCATGAATTAAATACCCTGCAGACAGCCAAACAGGCAACCCATTATACAAGTTGTTTGTTTAAGCTGTGTGTTAGTGTAAAAAGACAGCAAGCTGTCTACACGGCTGTACTTGCCCTTAGCGGATCAGTTCCAAAGAGACGGTTTGTCGCATAAACATCACAAGAGAATAAATCTCATGTTCCCAGACTTACAGAATTGCTTATGGCAAAACATTATACCACCGAAAAAATAGAACTAAAACATAGATCAGTGGACAATGTGACTAAATTTGAGTTTTCTGTTCTCATAAAAAAATCCAAACGAAGTTTTCTATTCTCACCAATCGTGTAGGCCCATATCCACTAACTTAAGACAAGGATTACATAGTCATATAGTTGTTGTTGTATAATAAATTTGGCCAGAGGCTAATGCTGTGGGCCCCAGCCCCACACAGGCGGTGGGGATGCCATGCACATCTTGTCATCAAGCAAGATCACCGCACCATGTGTTGTTTCCCTGAAACCAAAAGAAGAAGAGAGAAAAGCTTAATTGAGATTCTTGCGGGGCCGCCTGTCCTTGAGCTAACGGCGGATCGGATCGGATTGCAAATTTGCAATTATGACTTGGAGCTTGAGAGTCAACAATCCTATCATCCACTGGATCGACGCCATCACTTTATTCCCTCACTCTTTCTCAGCATCTGCTCCATCTGTCTCTCTGTAAGTTCAACGCTCTACTTATGTTAAGCCGGCCAGGTTGGGCCTGCCTGAGCTGAAGCCTGAAGGTTAAAGGTTGCGTACGCTCCTGCGATTTAAAACCAAAAAGATGTAGAGTTCATAAATTTTGCAGTGCAAGGTTATAAATTTTTCTCTGTTTGCCACTGGATTGCGGGCTCTGCCGTGCTGCAACCAGTCCGCTAGTCTGTTTGAACAAAGCTAAATTGGAGTGGTTTTCAAAGGCACGTACAGTTATATTTTCCTGTATTTTTGGATATTGCGAGATACTTCATCAAAGGAAAATTTACGCAACTAGATCCAGATTTTGCTACTGTGAAAAAAAAATTATAAATTTTTCAAAGCAATGGTCATAAATTTTTCGAGGACTTATTGTTCTGCCATTCTCCAACCAGTCCCCTAGTCTTTTTGAGCGCACACAGGTAAAAAAACTCAATAAGCTAAATTGCAGTGTTTTTCAAAGGCACTTACAGTCATATTTTTCCTACAAATTTTTATATGGCAAGAAACTTTATTAAAGCAAAATTTTACTCAACTAGGTTGAGATTCTCACAGTTTCCACAACCCAGCAGAAAAAAAAACAAAACCAATTAGCTCTTGCCGCATTTGAAATTCTGGAGCTCAGCAAGAAGTGCCAGGAGACAAACATGATTTTTTTTAAAAAAAAAAATCACATGCGCATAAATACACCGAATATTGGACCAAGAAGGTTTGAACAAGAATAGTTACTGAAAGCACAGTATCAATCTTTTGAGCCCTGTTGTAAAAGTAACACTTTGCCGGTAAAAGTCTGTGTATATTACTAAGGCATGCATGCTAGTATTATTAAAAAAATAAAATAAGTGAATGTCTAACAGCGACCGTGTTTAGAGAAAACTTAAACCAACCGATGGAATTGGATGCGCGCAAGCAACACGTACAACTACACACGCAGAAAGGGACGACTGAAAAGTCATCCTGATCCTCGCTAACCTACTTTCATTTTTGCGTTTCCTACATATTTATTATTGTTAGCTAATCCTTGCTTTGAGCTTCCAATATGTTATTTGTCGGTCAGATTTTGGTCAATAAATTAATCATGTCTCTAACATGCCTAGCCAAGTTGCAATCTTGAGCAAGTGGCAAAAAATTCCAGTCTATGTTTCAAAAAAAAATTCCAGTTGAGGTATTCCCTTGTTCCCACTAGCCACCACGCATCAGTTTCATGTTCATAACTCCATATACATATGAGTGACAAGTGGTTCACTTTGTGATCAAGCTAAGATTCGTGTTTATCAGTGAAACCACTTTTTCACGACAAATCTGGGAAAAATACTTTGTGCACCAAATATATACCACATATTTTGTGAGCAGGAAACTTAGAACATGCAGAAAATCATACTTCTCTGTTATAAATCGAGTGAACATTAGGCAATAAATGTCGAGTAAATCACATATGAGCATTGATGTCCTTTTCTCTCAGATAAATTGGCCAGAAGATAGGCATTCACTCAAGGTGTAATCGGACGCTATCCAAGCATTGTTGCAATAATGAAATGTTACTCTAGAAATCCTGCTAGCAACAGCTGATGACTTGTTTCACAAACAAATAAATCATCTCTTTTCCTGCAAGTAAAATAAATCATCTCTTGTGACTGGCACAGTGTTCGCAGGTCATTTTACTATTTATCCAAAGTGTCATGAATGACTATCTAAATCCCTCATTCACCAATCATCGCTTCCAATATAACATGAAAAAAAATCGAAAGAAAATATGTATTTGCTAATTGCTATCCTTGCAAACACAATAATAAACGGTACTCGGTACCCAGAGGTAAATGATTTTGTTCTAAGAGGGTACAGCATGTACCATATGCCTAATCTCCCATTATTGCCAGATTAGAGAGTACACACCGGTAACTGAAAGTATCTAGTGTAACGGATGACTCTAATTAATACCAAACATTTTAAAATTCCTCTATTATTATTATTATTTCAAGCAAAATGAATTATACATTGATTATAACTTGGAAAGTTGGTCAGGTCTGAGTATGGTGACCCATGTGATAAACAAAAGAACAGAAGGTCGAAAGGTAAAATAAGGCCTTAAGATAAATAAAGGGAAAAGTCTAATTTACACCCTCCAACCATCATAGAAGTCTTATTTTCAACCCTGAACTATAAAACTAGAAATCATATGCCATCCAACTGTCGAAACTGTGCAAATTAGGACCTCTAGGTGGTTTCCATGGTGGTTTTTGAATTTTTATTTAAAAATAGTTGAATCTTAAAAAATTCAAAACTAATTTATTTTAAATCAAAAAATTATCAAACTAGCTCTCAAAAAAATCTATAAATGTAACGTATAAGTTGTTGCTCTACTGCAAAGCAATAATTTAAATAAATAATAACTATGACTAGAAGCAGTAAAAAATAAGGAACAACAACAAAGAATATTCAGATAACTCCCAACATATCACCAATTACATTTTTAGAATTTGTATCGTACTGGCTTCATATTTTTTGAATTTAAATTGAATTAGTCATGACTTTTTAATATTAAACATTTTTTATTTTTTAAGAAATCAAAAACCACCTCTGAAGTCATGCAAAGGTCCAAATTTGCACTGTTTTGAAAGTTGTATGGCTTATGATGTCTGGTTTTATAAATGAATGTTGAAAACCAGACTTCTATAATAATTGAAGGTTATAAAATGGATTTTTCCCATAAATAAATGGAGCAGCAACTACCGCGGGATAGTGAAATCAAGCAAGTTAAACCACTGTCATTGGACATCGCATCATGGAACGATGCTGGATCTGAGCTTTATTGGCACCAAGTTGGTATAAACAATAGTATAAGTCCATTCTCGAAAGGCTCCTTACGAACGTCAAAATTAAGATATCTTGTTTTGAAGTGGGGCAAGACTGCTTCCGTACCATTAACATACTACTGCGCAATGGGATCTCACTGCAATCATAAGATCAATCCTCTTCCTATATGTACCATTTCTCCTCTTTTCTTCAAGGAAAACATACCACAATCGTGGTTATTTAGTACCCAACAAAAATACCACAACACGGCACTACTGATTAGGGATGGGTATCAATAATAAAAGTTCACTTTTGCCTCAAGGCCAGCATATTCTTGAAGAAGGATTGGTATTTGAAGGCACAGGTTCCCGTGTTCTACAATTGTGTTAATCAAACAATTCACCTTTTTCAGTTTCCTCTGCAATTTTCAGAATTATTAGTTCTTTCAAAATGATACTCCGTACTTATTTCTTGAAAATACTTGTAAAAGGATGCTCTGCAAATGTACTAGCTGCTCTCCTGCAATCACTTCGGACAAATAGCCCTGCTGCCCGTCATGCTGCATCTCCCAAGAATGTTTTCAGACATCCATGCCATTGCCATGCACGCCATGGTTCAGAGAGAAAGACGATGCAATCTTTTGGAGGCAGGGACAGGGACGCGCACCGGAACAGGAAGATGACCTCGTGCAGGCACTGCTATCTTGCAGTGGGCGAAGCACAAGAGCGGTCAAAAAAGGCTTGGCATGCTCCCTTCTTTTGGTCACAAGATACTGGTCAAGTGCAGCATGATTGGAACCGGGGAGGCCCGCCAATTAAAGATCTCTTTTCTGGGTGATTGTAACTTTCTGCTGTGGTAATGCAATTGGTTGCTCATACTTTATAGGGTTCGTAGTATTTCCTTGAAATCATGGAAGTTCCTCTCTAGTCCTAGATTCTATAGATTTCTTGAAGTTATTTTTCATATAAAAATAGATTTTCTTAAAGCGAACATGACATTTTCATCCCGAGGACAAAAATTAGGTTTCTTCAGTTAGTCGAACCGCGCATGGCAACTTACAGTGACAAAGTGCTCCACGCAAGATGTAAGCTTTGATCTTTCTACGGCTAGTTGAAGCCATTATCCTGTTTATATCTCAGTTTAACACAGGGATTTTGGTTATGCATAGAACCCAGACATTTGTTTCTTCAGGGCCGTACTTTTCACAGGCGAATCTTATGGAAAACCCCACGTCGACTTTTGCAGGGAGGCGCCTGCTACGACAAACATGCTCTCGCCATAAAAGGAGCGAGCGATGAAAAGGCGCTTTGCATTTTCCCTGTCCTTCTCCCCTGCAATTTTTTTTTTTCAGGGGCAGATCCAAATTCCAAAGAGCTGCTGCTGCAATCATCATCCAATGCCGGATTTTTGCAGAAAGTGGGGTGATGCTGCTGCGAGAGAAAGCCATGGTGGCGTAGCAGGCAGGGGCCATTCACAGATTCAGGCGAGCGAGCCTGACGAGAGAAAGGCAAGCGTGGAAAACAAGGATGGAGAGGGGGCAAAAGCATTTCACCTCAGGCCTTGTTAGATGTTAGAATTGGGAGGTTGAATTTGAGAGTAAGATGTCACTTCGTAATCATTGCGCTACTGTAGCATTTCATTTGTATTTGTAAAAAATTATCTAAAAATTGATTAATTAGGCTCAAAATGTTCGTCTCACAGAGTATAACAAAACTGTGCAATTAGTTTTTGATTTTATCTACATTTAGTACTCCATGTATGTTATGACATTTTGATGTGATGGATATTTTTAAGAGTTGCTTTTTGGAAGGCCAAAGGAAAGCTGCTGCAGCTTGCTCAATCATGGAAAGCGCCAGCAGATTCTATGCATGAGCTCGCAAAAGATCGTTGCTTTCTCTGACAGCGTAAAGCAGGGGTGAAATCAAGGGAAATTTTGGTAGCCCCGCATCGAATCGAACGTCCCAGAGTTTTCTTGGATTTTTTGGGGCCCATCATGGCATATTTTGCGTTGGCGTGGCATCTGCCTGAATTCGGTTATCGATCCATCCATAACAGAAATGAGCTTTGGTTTCTTCGGCGTTTTTGGGGGCGGATGCCAAGTAATAAAGCAGTCTGAAACCATCACAAACGAATTTCTCTTCTTCTTTTTTTAAACAAAGAACTATGACAAATGAAGGTAGGTGAAATCCACACTTGTACAGTTCACGTCGATGCAGACAGAATCACTGAAACACTTCTATAGCAGTATCATCAATTGAGAGTTTCAGATAGGGAATTTCAGACAGCTTCTTTCTCACTCTGCAAGCTGTCTGTTGCTATTGCATCGTCCATGAATTGCATCAAAAATACGTACATCATACTAGTTCGTACTAGATAGCAAGAAGATGATTAACATCAGCTACAAGAATATCATGAGAGGATTGCTCTTACTCATATGTGACAGTAGCAGTCGTAGAGATAAGGTGGAAGATACGTCGATAGATACAAGAACAGCTCGAGTCAAAGAGAGAGGAGAAGGGAAGAGAGGTCCCCTGCTGGCTAGCTAGCTACGGAGATGAAGTCGTCAGTCGAGGCCGGACCTGATCCGCTTGTGGCCGGCGCCGGCCTGCCGGACGGTGCCGACGGATCCGCCCTCGGATGCGGCGCGGCCGCCGCCACCGTCGGAGGCGGCGAAGAGCGAGGAGAGGTCGGCGTAGAGGTCGACGACGCGGCGGATGTTGTTGTTGAGCTCCCGGATGAGGCCGACGTTGCGGGAGAGGTCGCCGGGCACCTTGGACTCGTGGTTCTGGTTGATCTCGTTGATGAGGACCCGGTTCTGGTCCAGCAGGCTCTGCACCTGCACGAAGCTCGTCTGGAACGCGTGCAGCACCTTGGTGTCCACGCCGCCGCCGCCGGCGAACCCCGACAGCGTCGTCTCGCCGCCCTCCATGGATGATGCGCTGCCCTCGATCTCCTCTGCTTCCTTCCCTGTCACTCTGTTAGTCTAAGCTCTAGCTCCGCTTCGTCGTCTTGTTGGCGTGCTGGGTCTGAATCGAATTCTCGGAGGACTTCCTTCTCAGCTCTGCAGAGTCTGCAATACCAATGGGGGAAACTGGTGAGGGTGAGGCTGCAGAATTGGGGTCGCGAGAGACAATGAGACAGTAAATTAATAACGATGGATGCGTGCTCGCGTTATTATTATTTAGATAAAATAAAATTCGACGAGTGGCCGTGGTTTCGGGCTATCACCAGGATTTGGGCTTGGGATTGGTGGTGGTCTGAACAAAAGCAACGAGACAGTTTCACTGTTGGGGCATGGGAGGACGAGGACAGGGTAGTACTGTGCTACAAGATCAGATGTACTTGGCGAATCTTTGGGCCCGAAAAAATCTCGGGAGCTACGCGATTTCTCCTATCCTTTATTTTTCCCTAACAAATACAGAAAAATCATCGTCCGCAAAAACAAGAAAGAAAGGATGCCGAGGAACGCAAGCAGAAATTTTGGGGGAAAAGACGAATGATGAATGAATACTACTGTACAATACAAATGGGAGCCCGTGCTTGGGCGATTGGATTGGCTGATTGCGTAGCCAAGAGGGGACAGGTCGCGGGAATGATTTGAGATCCGAATTCCCGAGAGCACGTGGAGACGGCATCGAGAGGCAGCCAAACGAATCCAATCGGCTGCGGGCGGATCGGAAGCGGTGGATTTGTGCATCCCCTCCCCTACCCGGGTTGAATTGAGCAGGAGCAGGGCGGAGGAATCGAAACCAATCCGACTCCAGTCAACCCCAAGCATCGGGACGAACAGCAGCCAGACGAAGCCGTGCGAGAAACCCCAGGGCGAGGACGACGACGAGCGCCGCAAGCAGGAGATATATGCGGCGGTATATAGAGCACGTCGCCCTTGTTTCTGCTCGGGAGGGGAGGAGAAAGCGGGGGATGGTGGTTTACCTTGATAGTACTAGCTACTCCGTAGCATCTCCGGCGAGGAAGGCCCGTCCGTCGGGTGCTCAGATCATGAGAGACGGAAGGGGCGTCGAAGAGAGGAGAAGGGATGGGAGGGAGGAAGCGAGGAGGGGGATGACGATGGACAGGGAGGAGATCAGGAGATCCTCAGACACACGAAACAGGCACAGCCAGCCAGGCCGTCCTTCTGCTCTCTCTCTCTCTCTCACTCACTCCTGTCTCTTTTTATTATTATTATATTGCGCTGTGCTATGTAGAGAGAGAATCTTTTGCTAGAGAGAGAGATTTGTGGCACGTTCCGACACGTTTCCCCTCCACATTGGCCGTGTTCCTTTGATTTCCGAAAAAAAATTAAAAGAAATCTTAAATGGAGTATTAAATAAAGTCTATTTGTAAAACTTTTATAAGGGCAGGTATATTGTTACGCATCAGCGGTCTCATAGGTCGTCTCATACAGTGTCACGTAGGATTTTTGCTGATGTGGAGGAGAAACAGCGAGGTGAGAGAAAGAGGTCGTTGCTTCACGAAACAACCGCCTCATGAGCTAAATTTTAGGACTATGAGACAACCCCTCCACCATTGTACGAGTTTTATTGTCATACAATCAATAGTATTTCTTTATTTTTTCATAAATTAAGGGATATTGTATTACTGCGAGACAACCAAAACAACAACCTACCGTATATGACCTATTGTATAGGTTGTCGGATAAGTCGTCTCAAGATTACGTGTTACTGCATGAGACCGCCTATTAGACGACACCAATGTATCTGCCCTAAGGATGAGTGTAACTTTGTGCGACGAATTTAACGAGCCTAATTAGTCCATGATTTACTACAGTAATGATACAGTAACAATCATCTAATCGTACGGTCAAATACTTTATTAGATTTATCTCGTAAATTAACCTGAGGTTGTGAAGATAGTTTTATAAACTGACTTTATTTAATACATTTAATTATTGTTCAATGGGATAATTTTTCCACCAAAAAAAAACACCGTCAAACACACTCCCCTCCGTGCCGAGGTGCGTCTCTCTCCTGATATTTCTGCCGATGCATGGCCTTTGCATGAGTAAATACTCCGTAGATGGAATTCGAATTCCGAATGTTTTTTTATGGGCCAGACATCTTACACCTCCTCCTGTAGCAATTCAGTTCGGTCCGACAGGAATTTACACCTGACCTTGGTTAGATCTAAATTTTAAGTGTCAAACTTTGGGGTGTTTAGACGATGAAAAGATGGAGTGAAAAATGGGTAGAAAAGTCGCATCGGACACTGTAGCGCACTGTAGCACTTTTCGTTTGTTTGTGGTAAACATTGTCCTATCACGATCTAACTATGCTCAAAAGATTCATCTCGTTGTGTACATCAAAACTATGTAATTAGTTTTTTTATTTACCTACATTTAGTGCTTCATACATGAGGAGAGAGATTTGATATGATTTGATGTGATAGGTGAATAGTGAAGTTTGGAGAGAGAATTTTTAGAACTAAGCAGGGCCTTTGGCCCAAAGTTTACACTTTGTAATAAATGCATCACTATGGTATTTTGTTTGTATTTATGAAAAATTGTCCAAACATTGATTAATTAGGCTTAAAATGTTCGTCTTGTAAAGTATAACAAAATTGTGTAATTAATTTTTAATTTTATCTACATTTAGTACTCCATACATATGCCGATATTTTGATGCGATTGATATTTTTTAGGGCCTTTTTTAATCCCAAATTTGGGAGGCCAAATTTGGAAATATAGTGACACTTCATAATCATTGTGTCACTATAGCATTTCGTTTGTATTTGTAAAAAATTGTCCAAACATTGATTAATTATGCTCAAAATGTTCGTCTCGCAAAGTACAACAAAACTGTACAATTAGTTTTTGATTTCATCTACATTTAGTACTTCATGCATGTTATGACATTTTGATGTGATAAGAATCTTCTTTTTTCATAGTAGAATTTGGGGTGGAATTTGGGATTTAAACTAGTGGAATTTGACAGCCAAATTTACAATCTTGCGCAGAGTCAAATTTGACGGCGGGTGATTCTGCTGCTCCGATCGGCCCTTTCTTCCACCCGCGGCAGAGCACGGGGACGAATTCATCGCGGTCAAATCCATTGGCATGTCAGGCAAGTTAATGCGCCGTAGTATAGTACTGTACACACGCATTCGTAAATGCAAAGCAAATCTTCCACGCGGATTCAAACTTGTACTGTACTGCTACGGCTACACTACTGGTCTGATTTTAGGCCCAAACGGATCAAAGCCCTGGTTCAGATGCAAATTAGGGGGTCAAGAATTAGAAGAAAGACGTCACTTCGTCATAAATGTGTCACTGTAGCATTTCGTTTGTATGTGTGAAAAATTGTCCAAAAATTGATTAATTAGGCTCAAAATGTTCATCTCGCCGAGTACAACAAAACTGTGCAATTAGTCTTTGATTTCATCTACATTTAGTACTCCATACATGTGCCGATATTTTGATCTGATGGGAATTTTTTTTGCATAGTGAACTTTGAGATTGCTTTTTAAAACTAAACAAGGCCAAAGGAAATTCATATAGGAATTTTGGAGGATTTCCATTCCATAGAAAACGAATGGTGGAAGCGTTTGGTTTCGTTCCAGAGGAAAAGGAACTGTCTACATTTCACAGGAAATGAAACATTCACTATGAACCAAGAGAAATATAATCTTTGCTCGCTCTCACCTTCCCGATGCTCCTCCCTCTGGTTCATCTCTACTCCCACGCTGCGCTATGGCTGCAGTACATAGAGAAATTTATGAGTAGAGGTTTGAGAAAAAGAACATTGCTTGCAGTGTTGTTGTCATGCAGTGAATGAGTGCGTCACGAACGCGGTGGCATGGACAACTACGCCGTCCTGAGTGCCTTGCTCCATGAATAAGCTAGCATGCGGCAGTGGCGGAGCATGATGCTATCATGGCAGATTATATAACGAGTGCTGAGAGCAAACGGTGGATTTGCTCGAGTAAAAAAAAGAGAGAAATGCATGTTGATTTGTAGAAAATACTCGATATATAGTTCATGTGTTTTAAATTTTAATTCCGTGTTCCAAATACTTCCTCACAGAAATTTTTCTGTATTTTACATTCCTCTATTTTGCTAAAACATACGTACTTTATTTCTGTCTTGTTTCCGTTCCTATACTTTACATTCTTTTATTCCAAAAACCCTCGCCTACCTTCAGCTCTTTGACCCCGAAAGCAATTAGTCAAAGAGCAACTAGTTAACAAGCAATATCTAATTGCCGGCGGCGACGCCAAATCTCGCAGCCATGCGGCAGATATAAACCGGTGACAGTGATGCGTGCCGTCTCCATTCATGGAAGATTTCCTTGGAGTTCCGATTTGGATCTGGAGCCGTCATTTTCAGGCATGTATGTATCTCCTACTGTAGAGCAGTTAGTTAGGCTGTGGCATCTGGGCATGGGACGGGAAGCTTCCCAGGCGGGCACGCTTGCCAAACGGACACGACGCCACGCTTGTTTGGGTCAAACAAATCTCTGGTGTGTGGGGAATGGGATAGGCGCGTAGCAGGGGTAGGCCACCACAACGATCGGAATCGCCGCCCCCACCTCTCGCGTTACTAGGTTGCGGCCAAATCAGGAGGCAAATCGGCTTCGGCTACAAAGAAATTCTACACCCCCAAATACCGTTTGGTTTGGCCTAAACCGCTGCCTTCCGATCTTACGTTCTTAAGCCTCATGTGGAGAGGCTTATAATAAGTTTTAAGAGGTGTCTGGTTGTTTAGGCTCATATAGTGAAAAGTAGAGTGATTCTTGTGAAGTTCGTGACAAATAAGCTTCAGAAGCACATCTCTAGAGGCTTATGGGTTTATGAAATAAACCCTTCATGTTTGGTTAAAAAAGCACGTACAGTGATTTTCTAACTTTTGTAGGGCTAAATTATGGGAAGTCTGAATCTTTCGGACCCTTCCAAATTTTATTGAGATATAATTAGTACCCAACTAAAAATCGAGGATGATCACGCATGTAGACACACAAGAAAAAAAATGGATGTTTTTAGCATAAAAGGGGAAACGTAAGTTCGCCCTGACCTGAGGCATACAAAAAAAATAATCCAAATGGTAGGAGTATTTCTTAATCAAAATTAAAAAAAAAACGTAGAGAAGGATTGGTACAAGCCGTTTCGTACTAGCTATTGCCTAACTTCGGCTGAAGTTCTTTAAATTCCAGTTAGTGTTGTTGCTGTCGCTATAAGTTTGGTACCAATTTGTGGCACTAGACTAAGTTTTCTTGATAAAAATATCAGCGGTTGTACATGTACTGCAGAAGCCGAATACTACCATGTGGCATTGACTTCTCTTAATCCTCAAGTAAGCCTTAGTGGCCTAATCTTCAAAATGACCAGCTAAAGAAAGCAGTTATCTAAGTACATTTGGAATACTACATACAGAGACCAAGTTTTCTGGATAAAGATGACAGCAGTTTTACATGTTCTGTAGAAACCCAAGGATGCAGAGACTGGAATTATGTTTTATCATTCCATCATTAAAAATTGTTCTGAGAAATCAAGTACCATGTGATACTGCCTTCCCTTGCTCTGAAGTCATAGCCTTGATGGCTTAATATAATCTTCAAGTTGACCGGCAAATAGTTAAACAATAATAGCAGAAACGCTAGATACATATGTACTGAAATACTCATGGATGATTAAACAATGGATTTAGAATTGTGACACAATTTTGAAATGCAGGTTCATAGTACATGATATTGTATATATTTGCAATAAGGGGTCGAAGCATCAGACCAACTGCAGCGCCGACGTGCATAGCCTCCTTAGAGGCTGAGGTAGAAGTGCCTCCACGTCTCCACTTTTGTTTTCTTCAGATATACGAGCCCGGCCAGAAGATCAAAGGTAAAGCTTTAGCTCTTTCTCTTTTGAGTCTTCAATTTATTTGGGCTCTTTTCTATTTTCCTCACAGTTTGACAGTTCAACTGACAAAAAATACTTCCAATTTGATGTTTACTCTGTCTTTTCATCTATTTTGATCTGCTCTGCAAACCATGCTTTCCAGTCCGCCACCTTCTCATTACCATTTGCAACCTGCACAATGGAATAAGCTGGGTTATCTTCCTCGCAGCACACAAAAGATATATGCACAGCAGTTTTTGTTTTGCTGTCAACTAAACGGCAAAGACTCCTTAAAAGCAAGGAATGTTGATCATGACCGCAGTCTCAAGACCTGGTGCTTTATTGAGCTAGTTACTGCATACCTCAAAAATGAGTGTCTTTCGGGGAATGCCATCCAGAGCTTCCACACATATGGTAGCAGCATCCTCTTTGCTTATTCTTCCTTTGGCTGCTACGCCCTACATATATCAAACACCATATGAGAGACACCATAAAATGACACATCACTACAGGGAACAGTTTAGGTATTCCAAGATGATAATACTCCTTTTTTATTCCCAACAGAAATGCATGTATGACACTCATTTTGTTGCATGCAAATTATATCAAACATGTATCAACACCGTGATATCAATATATGTGCCTCGTTAATTACAATATCAGCCGGGTTTTCACACTGATACCTCGGTAAAATCGAAACCTCTCTCACCACCAGGGGTGCTTTGGAGAGAAGCAGTCCTGATTATTGTTGATGGGATGCCTGATGCAAGAACCACTTCTTCATCCCTCTCTGCTAGTTTCTTCAGTTTGCTGTTCATAATAGCTTGCAAACCACCGCTATTTCTGTAGACAGCCAGCTGCACTCTTATCAAGATCTCATAGTGGCAAAAGACTGATACTAGAGTCAGCTGGATACCAAGGAATTATAAGAGCATTGCAAACCTGTGACAGCAGAACGATGTGCTCAACACCCTTGAAATCAATCAGTTCAGAGAAGAAACCATCCTGTAAAAATATCAGGTTCAAAAGTAAATCTTGAAGGTGAAGAGGAATGGCACTTCATAAGTGCTAGTAGATAAGATGACATAAGCACATAACTAACTTACACTTGATAGTATCTTTCTTAAGATTAAGATAAATACAATTTGGTAACAAAAAAAATGGAGCAGATTGGCCCCATAAGTTTTCCAAATATGCGGTGGATGTGGATATACGGATAATACCTAATTGACTCCCACACCATACCATACTCAAATTTCCACATAAGAAGAATTTTTTACATGAAAGTCAAAAGGAACTCACAAAAATCTAGTAACTGTCTTCTATATATATAAAAAATACCCTAAAGACCAGGTCATCACCTAGAGTGCCTCAAAGAAGTGCCAAGCAATCAACAGTTATCCAGATAATAAAAATATAAACCTCATGATTATTTTTTGGGCAGATACATGCTTTGGAAATAGCTGGCCAATGAATAGAAACACCAAGATTTAGCATACATCGGCTGGAGAAATTACAGCACGCACGCCCTTTAGTGCTTTCTTTGTGAAGGACTTATCTTCCATATCACCAACCATGCACTGCAAGTAAACCACAAGGTAATTATTTGCACGATATTCATTATACTTATCAAAAAAAGTATTACAAGATCAAACAGTGAAAATACATGTAATTTTTTTACATATCTAATTTTCCTCTAAAAGATGGCAGTAAAGAAGTATGTTAAAATATCTGGATATCTGGAAGTGAGATTGTGAGAAACAAATTGAATGTTCAAATACATTCAGAGCATCAAAGTATCACCTCCACATAAGTTCCAAAAGCTTCTTCAGTGGACCGTTTGTCCTTAACAAGCGCTTTTATTCTAGCCCTTTTCAGAATTAGTGCCAATATAACCATCTGAAATACAAGGAAAGCAATAAAATGGAAGCGGAAGTTTTTTTAAGTGGACAAAAAAAAAGGAGATCAAAGGCAACCTGTCCAATCTCACTGTTGCCATCAGTGACTAGCACAGCGTCTCGAGGCTCCTCAACATCTAATAATGTCACCCCAAATCTGCCAGCAAATAAGAACAATGGCTACCAAGGAGTTTATGCCTACAGAATAATTTGTCTATGTACCTGGAGACTCGTCCTCCTCATCCTCGGCGCCCCCATCCTTGGGAAGCAAATCGGGTGCCCCGTACCATCTCCTTAACTTTGGTCCCCCTAGAAAGATTTGAAACGGTGCAACTCAGGGCCTGCATGATTTTGCTGGCACACTTTGCCACATACTCTGGAGTTGTGCAAGTTTGGACTTGTGGCATGGGTTAGCTTTCGTGTCATGTGGGGTGCTTCCAAAATTACAAGGTAATCAGGATCGACTAGATAAATAACTACAGAGCACTAATTTTCTTCAGTTGTCGCTACTGCTTGATCCGTGCCAAAGAATTGAAACGCATTTCTCTCCGTGAATTTTAAATCCCGCTATTCTAGTTCAGAAAAGGAAAGAAAAAAAAGGGTCCATTCAGCTACCACGAGACGAGCATCGGCTCTTGATTAACCTCATCCAATCAGCTTCCAACAGCAACATACCCTCGATGTAGTCGAGGATGCGGTCGGTGAAGCTGGCCTCGTCCTTGCCCTTGGCCCGGACGACGGGGAGAAGCGCCGGGCTTCTTCCTCTTCTTCTCCCCGGAGACGGCAGCAGGACGCCGCTGCCCCTACACCTGGCGCTAAGCGAGGGCGGCGTCGGGGAGAGACGCGGGAGCAGAGGGGGCGGGGGCATTGTAGCCTCCTCGGGAGGATTCGCGCGCGTGAGGTTTGCCTGCCTCTGCCCGGCTGCCCTCCACTCGCGCTCTCTGGCGGATTCCGTTTCGCGTGCGTCACCCGCCGCGAGAGAGGAGGGATAACGCTTGCACGGATGGCCACTTCTTTCTCTAACCGTTATTATGGGCCGTCGTGGAGGATGCGGGCCGCGTCGAAGATAGGGCCCAAGCAATTTCTCAGCGCCAATCCTATGGCTTCCGGAAACTGATACGTGGCAGCCTGCTGTTGGGTGCTGTCAGGGAAGGTCGTGAATGAATTTAAATATTCAAACACATTTATCTTCTAAACCGTGTATTTATTTATGAAACCGTTTATTTGTTTTTAAAACCGTTTAAACTACGATGTTCTTCATAATTAATACAGCAAAATAAGATCTTATATGTGTATATTATACTTATTTTTTATATTTGAAAAAAATCAACATTTGAAAAGTACCGACTCAACATTTTTGCATATATGTTCAACATTCATGATGTACAATTCCAATATTCCCACGTAAAATATTGAATTTTCTATTGGAATTGTTGAGCTAATGAAAAAATATTGAATCCGGTACTTTTAAAATGTTGATTTCATTTATATTTGCTTGCTTGTCCCAACCTCTTGGGTGACAACCGAGGACATTAAAGTTGAAATTGTTGAAACTGTCCATTTAGATTATTGAACGAAGTTTGAAAAAATATTGAGCCGGTGTTATGTCGAAATAAAGACGAGGGCGGATAGTGAGCGGGAAGCGCGGCAGCCACCGGCCTGGATGGTGGAGGAGGCGGTAGGGATAAAGTAGAGAAAACAAAGTGATAGATATTAATGGACTTTATTGGGCCCTAAGCTACAACTCTTATCCGGCTTCCGCGAGCCAGATAGGAGCCCCCATTTCTCGATTGGCACTCTCCCTCTCTCTTCCCCTGCTCCTCTCCATCCCTTTGGCCGATAAAATCGTGACGTGCCCGATTAGCAGGCAGTTAACGCTCGGACCAAATATAATGGAGCCTGCCGCTGCCAAGCTCATCAGCATGGATAGGATCACGGGCGCCGCCACGACCTAGTTCAGCATCGGCTCCGTCAAGCAAGCAGATCCTGAGGTTAGTCACAACCCTCCACCTCAGTCAGTTTTCATAGCATTAATTATGATGCCACATAAGCAAAAGAGCTTAGGTAGTAGGGAAATAAATGAAGAGAGGAGAAAAATTGTAGAAATTGTTACTCGTAGGTGGACGGCGAGGGCGCGGCTCTGCAATCTATGTCCTTTGAGTAGTTATTTTTCTTCATGAAAAGTAGCACCGATTGGTAGTCTCAACTTAGTAGCAGCACTGATTGAATCCATGTCCTTCCACTAGCTATTTTCTTTTATAAATAGTAGTACTGATTGATAGCCTCAACTTACTAAAGCACCGATTCAATCTGTGTCCCGTAGCTATTTTTCTTCATGTTTGAATCGGTAAAATATGTTGGTCATGTATCTTTGTTGTTTTCACTTTATTTTTTCACGAGTCCTTGTTTCAATTGATTTTTTTTTAACTTACCATTATTTTGATGGCTTGAAATCAAACCTTTAAATTTATAAAGCCTACACATCTTGACAAACACATAAATTACAGTAATCATATTGTCACTTAATCACCAAAATAACAAACAATTGTCGAGAATCATTTTTCTTACCGATGTGACAGCCACTTTTGCTTCTATAAGCAGGAGGATGACTTCCGGTACTATGCTCCGACGACGGCGGCGCGAAAAAGAGGCCCAGAAAATCAATCAAGTTTTAGTGGAAATTTAATTTTGGCAATTCCAACCGTGCTCAGATGAGAACTACATTATCGAACGCTTGGTGGCACTGGGAGGTTGCACCTTCCAGATAATAAACGAAGAGTCTTTGACACTCTTTTTACGTTGATAAGCTGGCAACTATAGAAAGAGAGAAACACTCGTGTTTTCAGAAATGCAGAAACCACCATAAACGAGGTGGTTCTGCTGATTCAGCAAACTGGAGCGACAGTGGGTTTCGGCTGGCGCTAAGAAACTGGATTGTCGTTTTAAAAGAATAATAAAAGATAGTTAATCCGTTAATAATGCTAGGTTTAATTGCATTGATGTGTAATAGGATCTAGAAAAGGTGGCTCGGCGCGTGCGAGTGGCACTGCGCATTGTGATGTAAAACTTATTTCTCATTCTTAATATAAAGATATGCAGCTCTCCTACGTATTCGAGAAAAAAAAAATCAAGGAGAGCCATTTGGCAAAGCCTTACGTAGTTTCACTGCCTTCGCAGCCAGTAGGATTACTATTGATAAGAAGGGAAAACACACACAAAAACATAAGAGACATGCCGCGGCACAAATAGCGCGAGTCGGCTCCGTCAAGATCCCTGACAGGTTCGTCCGAACCGACGAGGTCCAGGCAGCCGGCGAGGTCGTTGGCGACGTTCCAGCTGCCGGTGGTGGACATGGCAAAGCTTCTTGATCCGGAGCTGTCAGCGTTGGAGACAGCAAAGCTCGGCTCTGCGTGAAGAGAGTGTGGTTTCTTCCAGGTTCGATTATATTGGATTTCCCTTCCCTCTCCTAATTTTTCCTTGTATTTGCCTGTGTTGTTCCAGAGTATCGAATTGCTACTTTTATATATATACTGTGCCTGGTTTTTCTGTAGCTCGTAAACCATGGGATCGATGAAGCGGTGATGCAGCAGATGAAGGACAATGCTGCACAGTTCTTCAGCTCGCCACTGGAAACCAAGAACGCCTTGGCCGTCCGAGAAGGCGGGATCCAAGGATTTGGCCACCATTTCAGCGGAGCCTCAAGTGACAAGCTGGACTGGGCAGAGTGTCTACTCCTCTTCACGCAGCCACTCCAGAACACGAACATGGATTTCTGGCCGCCGACGAACCCATCCACGTTCAGGTATGTACCTTTACGGTGGTGTGTATTAGCTAGGGCGTTTAGTTTCCGAATTTTGGAGCCAAACTTTGGTCTTTTACGGTGCGTGCGCTACCGTAGCATTTCGTTCGTATGCGTGAAAAATTATCCAAAAATTGATTAATCAGGCTCAAAATATTCGTCTCGCAGAGTACAACAAAACTGTGTAATTGGTTTTTGATTTCATCTACATTTAGTACTCCATGTATGTGCCGATATTTTGATGTGATGGAAATCTTCTTTTTGCATAGTAAACTTTGGGGTGAAATTTGAAATCTAAACGAGGCTTGATCGATGAACTGGGGCGACGTACAGCTAGCAGCAGCAGCTTGAAGCTGTATATATATATATATATATATATATATATATATATATATATATATATATATATATATATATATATATAGAAAAAATACATTCTACACGCGCGTGTAGCTACACCCACCTGTGTATCTCATGATACATGATGAATTTGATCCGACGAAGAGTATGTATATGTAGTATGTGATGATACTAGACTATCTATGATGATATATACGTTGGGTATGCAAGCATACATTGAGTATATGGATATATTATTTTATATAGTATTATAAAGGTATAATCAAAATATATTTAAAAATAGGGTTGATTTTGAAATTTTTTCGTGTAACTTGCTTTGAAGTATCTTACAATTAGTATATGAACATATTAAAAATGATAAACTAATATGCGGACATACGTACAATAATATACTGATAGTGGTTGTAGCTACACACGAGTGTAGATAAAACTCTATATGGATCTATTTCTTTGAAGCCGGCCAAAGTAATTCTATGGCCAGGCCGCAGTGTGGTCCGATTAAACCCGAGCCCGTGTCAGCCGAACAGCCCCCGCACGGTTTATACTCGCGGCTATGGCGGCCCAGCGCATCGAACGCTTAATTACGAAAAAAACAATCCCGAAATTTTCTCTCATAAGTGCCGCTCCTCCTCCTCGGACCTATACGTGCGGCGATGGCTTCCGTCGGTGGGAGCGACGGCAGCCCGGCGGCAGCCCAACGGCGACCTGGCGTCAGCCCCTTCTTCTGCAGCACCCTCCCGCACAGGAACCTCGGATTCATTGCTGCTGGAGATGCTTACCATCCTCCACTGGTGGCCTTCGATCTACCAGATGGCTGCAGCTGGAGACGGGATCTAGAGGTGAGCAGTTCGCAGTTGGTCAAATCCACATACCTAATGAATATCGAGACTATTCCTATCAAGTTAGGATTACTGCTTCGCTGTACACCATCGTAGCTGTCCATTTTTGTCTGATTTAGGAATTGAGGAATTTCTACTGCCGCCATAATCTATATATTCTTTTGCCGAGGAACCGCCACCATATATTCTGAATCTTGATTCTTTTATCAGATCCAAGTTTTCGGGTGACCTGCCCAATCCAAGCCAACGGAGAGACCGTGAGGTGAGCATCCGCTTGATTTCTGCCTCCCACATACGATCTGTCGATGGTGCTTGGTTCAGATTATTGCATCACTGTACTTCCTTGACTTTTTAGCCTTTGTTTATTTGTCTGATCAGCGGTGTTGCATGCATCTGGAATTCTAGATGCATCCTATTTTCTGAATCCCGATTTCATGAAAGTCTTCATAGTTTTCTTTGATTCTCTTAATTTTAGATACCCGCAGGTTGCACAGCACCCATGTTTTCATGTACACATTTGTTCGGTTCCATCTGTGCATGCACAGATACCATGCTGCATAAATATTTCTAGTACAAATATATATCTGAATGATTGATCACTTAGTAAATTACCAGGCTGCATACTGCACAATTCTCGTAACTTACCAGACCTTCTTTTACCCGGCTGGTAAATTAACCGCATAACTTACTACATTTTGAACTATGTGGATTTACCTACGAATAAATCATGTGGTAAATTGAACATATACTTTACTATTTCTTACAAAAACTTACGCTGATATCACCATGTTAGAGTCTGAAAGTTACATCACTTTCTCGTTGTTTTTTTACTTTACTTCGTTATGCGTTTATGCTTCTGAGCTTGTTTTCTCCAACTATACCAGTGTCCAAACTACGTACAAAAAATAAAACCATACTTTTTGGCCAGGAGATGAAGCAAGTTCGGTGGAGATTAACATCATTTGGGTTTCGCATCTCACAAGGGGAATGGACCTACAATGTTAGCACAATCACTGGAGCGTACAAGCTATTTTCCTTCTGCAACTAGTCTATTAGTACACCGTGTGGTGTAGGCAAAACTTTGTTAACTAGTCTCTGGTTATTATTTTATTATCATCTTTGGGTCAGTCTTACTCATCATTCACGTAGTTCATTGGTTCCAATTTTCATTCACTATAGAAATGCAGGAAAATGGGGGCCAGTTTAGATCAGAGCTGCTCTTTTACCTGTTTTACATATCCACTGAACACCGAGACCAATAAGCTTCCAGATAGCCTTGCAGTGCACATGCCACAATCTTCTTGTTCGTGGGATTCAAAATATGTACTTTGTTTCTATTTCATTTTGATGGAAAAGTGGATATATGTATATGTGCGCATCCTACACTGGATCTTATTTGTACTTTATTACATCCTAATCTTATTTTATTTCTGAATCATTGTAATTAGTTATGTAAATTTGTGTTGTAATTTTATAGTAAGTGGTTTTCATTTGCGCTTCTTGATTCTAAATTGTGGTAAACTCTCCATCCAAATAATCATCATAAGCCAGTTCAGTGATCGTAATTACTATTGTAAATTGATGTCGTCAAATCATTCGAATTGTTATAAATCCTTACTGGTTCCTCGAGACAGCTACTAAAATTGTGGTAACCCCCATCCTGATCATTCGAGCTAACTATTTTGCGGTGAATTTGACTATGTACCAAAGTTGTGATAACTCGACTATGGTATTTCTTCACCGATATTATTGTAATCGAATATGCCATTATGGTAACTCATGTTGTGAAAATGACACTTGTATTCCATTCTAGATGTTATATAGTAATTTGTAGTTGTGGTAACTCGATTGTCAAAAAATTACCATAGTTTGCATGTCCTAGTTCTACATGTATGTGCACTCTTCTTCTAGCATTCTCGTAACAGCTTTTAAAAGAAATAGTATTTTTCGTAACACATGCTTGCAAGCATGTTCCACATCGATCCAGGTTTCATATTTTCCCGTAACCAACCCATACGTCGTCCACTAGCTCACATGCATCGCAACCTGAATTTCGAAATCTAGAAAACATAACGACCTAATCAGGTAAATTAAAAGGCTGCATTAATTTTCTATAGTAATCACGGTGGCCCCGGCAGTCCACTAGCATGCATGCACCCTACAGCACCGGGGGTCGGCTGGACCTGGTTCGGTCCGATGGCCTGGCCACAGAATAAACAATTCTATGGCCGGCTACAGATTATACCGTCCATATATATATATATATATATATATATATATATATATATATATAGTAATGTAGTGTTCCTCATTGATCCTTGTTTCCCCGACCCTAGAGATGCGCTTGACAGGTACTCCGTGGAGATAAGCAACCTCACGAGGCGCCTGCTGGGCTTCATGGCGATCGACCTCGGTGTCAGTCAGGAGGCGCTCCTAGGCGCCTTCTTCATCAGCGACGACGGCGGCGCCGCGAAGGGACAGAGCGTGTCGATGCACCACTACCCTCCGTGCCGGCACCACCGGGACAAGGTGCTGGGCATCACGCCGCACACCGACACATTGGCCCTAACGCTGCTGCTGCACGCAGACGGCACGCCGGGCCTGCAGGTCAAGAGGGGCGGTAGGTGGTTCCCCGTGCCGCCTCTGCCGGGCGCCGTCGTCGTCAACGTCGGCGACGGCCTCGACGTCCTCACCAACGCCGTCTACGCCAGCGTCGAGCACAGGGTGGTCCCGGACGCCGAGAGAGACCGAGTCACCGTCGCCATGTTCCACGATGCGTCTGTGCAAGGCCAGGTGACGCCGCTCCCGGAGCTCCTCCTCGCGGGAGGCAAGGCACCACGATATAGATCCACCGGGAACCTTGAGTTCAGAAAGGGCACCGCCAGAGCAATGGCACAAGGAACACGGTTTCTAGACAGCCTCAAGATGTGATAGATGTAGTACCTACAACGCTATTATATTATAATTAGGGCAGGTACATTGCTACACATCAGCGGTCTCATAGGTCGTCTCATGCAGTGCCACGTAGGAATTTTGCTCATGTGGACGAGAGAGAGCGAGGTGAGAGAAAGAGGTCGTTGCTTCGCGAAACAACCACCTCATATGCTAAATTTTAGGACTATGAGACAACACATCCACCATTGTATGAGTTTTGTTGCCATGCAACCAATAGTATTTCTTTATTTTCCCATAAATTAAGAGATATTGTATTATTATGAGACAACCAAAACAACAACCTATTATATAGATTGTCTGATAAATCGTCTCAAAATTATGTGTCACTACATGAGACCGTTTATTAGACGACACCAATGTACTTGGCCTTATTATTGTTATCGTTATATTTGCGGCTCAAAGTCCGCCGGCAACTTTGGAAGCCACTGGATGTGGATGGATAGTGTGCTTCTTTTCTTTCTTTGTTGTCGTGGGTTGTGTTCAGTGTACCTCGCATTCCCCTAAATTAAAATAATTAAATAAAACATATCCTTATTTAGTTAAGCCTCATGGTCAGCCCTAAAATCACAGCTTGCAGTCCTCCTCGAAGTACGCCGTCATCTTCTCACTGCAGCAGGTCAACTCCTTCGTAACCTGGGCGTGCAAAATACCAAGGGCATCTCCTCCCTCTCACAACCACCAGCGGGCAACTCCATAAACTTGGTCGGAGGGTCTTGCAAGACTTAGAAGCCCCGGTTTGCAATACAAGGTGCACGTAAGCACCGATAACAATGAGGTGTACAAACTTCGCCAAACTCTATGCTAATTTCTAAATAATGCACTAATAGGACTAGACTGGCACTAATCAACACCAAAGTCTCATTGCTAATTACCCTAACATTCTATTGATCTAATAGAGCACTCAATTTTGTGGACAAAACACAACAACAACTTCTACAAGCTCTAATACCCTTGAAATGTTGGTGTGAAGAGGAATTAATAGCCCCCAACCAAAAAACTAGCCGTTACTCCAACAGACAGAAAAAACTGCCTTAATCGACTCATTCGGTCACCATAAATCCTGTGTAAGGTAGCCATTTGTGGCTGTTTTCCGGACCTTACAAGCTTACCGATTGATTCGGTGTTCATTCTTGAACATGATCGAATGAATCGGCTATTCCAGAGCCAAAATTCTAGCAACCTTGCTTCATAAATAATAGCACGGATTGATACTCTTAACTTAGTATAGCCACATCGATTCAATATGTGTCCTTCTAGTAGCTATTTTTCTTCATTAAAACTACTCCCTCCGTTTCAAAATGTAGGTCGTTTGAATTTTTTTTAATCTAAGTTTGACCGCTCATCTTATTCAAAATTTTATGGAAATTATCATATTTTTTGTGGTGGCTTGCTTTATTAATAAAAAATCTTTAAAATGCCTTAAATTTGACTATATTTCCATAAAGTTTTTGAATAAGACGAGCGGTCAAACTTGTGGTACAAAAAAATTAAACGACCTATATTTTGGAACAGAGGTAGCATCACCGATTGATAATCTTAACTTAGTATAGCAACACGGATTCAATATGTGTTCTTTGAGTAGCTATTTTACTTCATGAACAATAACACCGTATGATACTTTTAACTTAGTAGCAACACCGATTGAATCTATGTCCTTCCATTAGCTATTTTCCTTCATAAATAGTAGGAGCACCGATTGATAATCTCAACTTAGTATAGCAACGCCGATTCAATCTGTGTCCTTTCGGTAGCTATTTTTCTTTATGAACATTAGCACGGATTGAAACTCAACTTAGTAGCATCACCGATTGAATCTATGTCCTTCTAGTAGTTATTTTCTTTCATAAACAGTAGCATTGATTAATACTCGCAACTTAGTGTAGCAGCACCGAGTCAATCGGTGTCCTTCTGGTAGCTATTGTCCTTAATGATTGACTCGGTCAAATGTGTTGGTCATGTATCTTTGTTTTTTCGCGGATCTTTGTTTCAATTGAATTTATTTGAACTTATCATCATTTTGATGGCTTCGAATTAAACCTTCAAACCTATAAAACATATAATATACAGCTAGTTTTGCTTCTATACGGAAGATGATGACTTCCGGCACTATGCTCCGACGAGGGTGACGCCAAAAAGAGGCCTAGAAAATCAATCAAGTTGTAGTAGAAATTTAATTTTGGCAATTCTGGTACCGTGCTCAACGAGGACTACATTATCGAACGCTCGGTGGGAAGTAAATTGTGTTTTTCTTGGTCCAACAATTGATGCAGCTTCAGTCAGACGGACAACACAACGTCTGATACTATCGCCCAGGTTCAACGTACTCGCTAGCAGTACAGTTAAGAGATAATACGCATCCCTTTCATACATTGTGAAGATACTGAATATCACGCGGATCAAGTTGGAATGTTATTCGGAAGTTGTTTTAGGCCCGTGGGCGAGTGGACGAGGGCTGCTCCGACACCGGCGACTCCCGATCCAGGGCCACGGCGACCGGATCCGGCGTAGGCATGGGCGGATCTGGGATGGGAGGCCCTCACTGCTCATGTCTCGACATCAGTTCCTCGACGTTTTCTGCAGGTGCGGGACCAATCCGCGGGGCGATGGCCGGCGGCAGTGCTGCTCGCCGGTGCCGGTGCTTGCGCTTGCGCCGATTCTCTTGGGCGGCGTCGTGGGCGACGGTGGCTCGCGGATGGGTGGCGGTCGGAGCCTACCTTGTCTGGACTAAGTTCCCGGAGGGTTTGACTTCTAGTGGCCGCTCTCGAGGTGGTTTTGATGGTGGCCTGTGGCGGACGGCGGCCTCGACTAGCTACGCGCTTCCGTGTGCGGATCTATCTCACGGCCTAAGTGTAGCGCGGTGACGTGGCGGCTGGTGGCTGCTGCGGGTTGCTTCCCGTGTGAAGATATGGGCACCGCCAGTCTGTGTCGGCCTGCCGGCGAGCTGAGGAGGATGTCACGACTCTTGTGTCGTTGGTCGACGATCAGGTTGAGGGGGGCCTAAGTGCTCACCCCTCACGCTACCGGAGGCCGCGGCCAGCGTTATGGTTCAACTTCCTCTTCGTCGTCGGGTCGGCATTGGGCGGAGCTTCGGGCGAAAGCCTAACCCGTCTGTGGTGTCGGTGTCAGCAACGAAGGCGTCTTCGGATGTCGTGAACCTCCTTGGAGGCGTTTGTTGGGATGCTTCTTGCTTGGTCTTTGATTTTCCAGGTGAAAACCTTACTCTGGCTAACTGGAGGGGCGGCGACGGCGGCTTCGACGTCGTTTCCTTCTTGGAGGTGTCGCTTTAGAAATCATGTTGACCTGCTTCAACTGTGGAGGAACAACGAGGCAAGCGGTTGAAGATTTGAAGCATGGACGGAGAAAAAAATTGAAACTTAGTCTTATTTTTTTTCTTTTGTCTTAGGGCTGTTTTTCGGTTTCTTTGTTTTCCTCGGTGTGAGGTTTAGAGTCTAAGAACTCTGATTTTATGTAATCTTTAGCCGTATATATCCACTTGTGGATATAGAGGCTGGATTTTAATCCTTAATTAAAAAAAGTTGGAATATTATTAAAATCTCCGTGTGATCCACGCAGGCCAAGTAGGACAAGTTAGCATACATGAGATCATTTAGCTGCACCGTAAACAACAGCGCGCGACAATATTCTTATAGGCTTATGGATAATTCGATGCCATCATCCCTTTGCCCAACTAATTAAATCGTGCGGCGCCCAATTACAGGGAGTACGCAGATTCAAAATGGGGGTGCTGCGGGTCGGCCCGTCGGTTCAGCAAACCGGGCCAAGAAAGTAAACCTATTGGGCCCCTATAATGATCCATTTAGCGTCTCAGGGTCAGGGGTTCGATAGCACTCGAACCTTAGGGTCGAGGGGTTCGATCCATCCCACAGACCCCTTCTCCTGGAGCGCCGGCGGCAGGTCCTTCCTCTCCGTCAAGGGCAAGGGCAGTGGTCGGCGCTTTCTCGGCGGCGAGCTCCTCGCCTCGTCGATACGGTGAGTGCTCCCTCTCGCTGCTGCTCTTTCTCCTTTTACTTTTCTCGTGTGAGAGGGACTAGGGAAATGGTGTCTGGATAGGGTTCCGGGGAGTCCTGCTGCTGGATTGGGTGGGAGGGAGGGAGGGAGGGAGAGAGGGATGGGAGAGGGGGGATTCTCAATCGGTTCTGCAAGGTATTGATTTCCCGCCGCCGGTGACTGACGGCCTCCACTGCTGCTCCTTGCAGGTCTCGTCTGCCCAGGTTCTGATTCCGGATGGGGACCTCATCGGGCACCAATTTCAACCCCCCAGCAGTTGGGGATGCCGCCTTCGCCGAGCCCCAACAGCCGTGAGGCAACCCTACAGACGTCGCTCTCCCTGTGCAGCGCCGCTGCCGCTGCCTCCAGGGAGCAGGTGTGTTTCTTTTCTTTTTTTAATACTTATCTTGCCTTAGTGATGCATGTAGTTGCTACAAAGTAGCTCAAAACTTTCTCCAATCTTTTAATTCAGCCGAGAAGCAGAAAAAATATGTACAGTGTAAATTGCTAAATTAACTACTGCATCTTGAGTCTAACTTCTTTGAAGCCAATGGCAATGTAAATTGTTAAATTAGCACCGCATCTTGCAAATGTTCAGAAACCACCCACAAATTCTCCTTTTATGAACAAGGACAACTTATTTATTTAGCATTATGTGTGTCTGACTTCTGAAGTAATTAGTATATAGTCGGCATCTTACTTCTGACTTTTACGACACAATTGAATTCAGCTGTATATAGTTGGCATTACGAATACACATATTTTAATACTCACTGTTAATTGAAGTTTCAAGTATAGGTCTGCAATTCTGAAAAGGACATTTTATAATCTGGTTAGATCCTTCTCAGCACCACAAATGAGTTACGAAGCTCACATATACCCCTTATTTTTAGTTGTATATCTATCATTGCAACTTACTAGAAAAGTATTGAGGATTTCACCGAGCTAACTGATCATCCTGAATGACATGTTCGAACAGGTAGTTGCTAGATTCCTACTTCTTTTTGGCAACGTGTGAATGGTTTGTTGAACTCCGCTACAATTTTGCATGTCTGTGCATTTTTCTTCAATAGAGTCATGTTTAGACGAATGCTGAAATAATTATTGTGTGGTAGTTTTTGAATTTAGGTCTGAAGTCTGATTATTCTTCTGTCTGGAAGCAGTGTTCATAATCATATACTGAAGCTTGCATGATCTCTGATGTTTTAACAGAAAATTTATTTTCTATGTCAACTCTGAACTATACTAGTAGGTTTCATGACTTCACTTTATGTGAAGATCTACACTAGAAAGTTATAAGACCACAACGGATTGCTCCACATATTATTCCATCACTGAAACTGACATCTGTGTTACACTAATATGATAACTTCAGATTAAGATAAGGATGGATTTGCACCCTTTACCCTTTTAGACGACATAGTAGTATATGATGTTGTAAGATTTGTTGGTTCCTGATTATGATGTTCTTTTATGACCTTGCAGGTTTCTAGCCCAACCACTTGCTGTTTGTGACTTGTTGTGTTTGTGAATTTGCAGTGTTAGGCAAGCAGAAGGTCAAAAGTGTGGGAGGATGAGGGTACCAAGATGTGCACGCAGCTGGCAGCAATTGAGTCTCATTGGAGGGGTTCAGATTGTTGGATATCAAATTAGTACTCGCTATGTGATCTTGTTCTTGTTCTGAAAGTAACTAATGCAAGTTTGTGTATAAATGTAATTCTGATCCTTATGATTGTAGAAGATTAGGGTGTTTTTTTCGTGCTCAACCATGGTCAATCTCTTGTAAGAAAGTGCAGTTCCTTTGCTCAGTCATTTCAATCGAGTAAAAGTATTAGGGAACCTTGTTTTATAGCTGGTCTTAAATAACTGCCAATAAATTCTGTTTATAGCTGATCTGAAATTGTGTTGTTACAACACTGCAATCATGCAACGCTACAGGAAATAACAAAGAGCTATTGAGTTAGCACGGTGATGTCCAGCTGCTGGCCGAAGCCTTTAATCTGTCGCGGCGTGCGCACCCTTGGCTGCTGCCGCAGCTAGCCATCTCAGGACGTGGATCGATCCATCAAATCCACTGGAAAACCGGGTCAAAGCAGTATGGCATAAATGAATCAGCAGGTGCCCCACGATATTTCAGATGGATCGGTGGAGCGAATATCCATGGAGCAACCACCCCCATTTTGAACGCAGATCGAGCAATGATGGATGTCGCTGCCGCCAAGCTCATCAGCAGGGATAGGATCACGGACGCCGCCGCCGCGACATTGTTCAGCGCCGGCTCCGTCAAGATCCCTGACAGGTTCGTCCGAACCGACGAGGTCCAGGCAGCCGGCGAGGTCGTTGGCGACGTTCCAGCTGCCGGTGGTGGACATGGCAAAGCTTCTTGATCCGGAGCTGTCAGCGTTGGAGACAGCAAAGCTCGGCTCTGCGTGCAGAGAGTGGGGTTTCTTCCAGGTTTGATTATATTGGATTGGATTTCCCTTCCCTCTCCTATTTCTTGCTTGTATTTGGCTGTGTTGTTCCAGCGTATAGTATCGACCCAGGTCGATCGAATTGCTACTGCTACATTTGTATAGTATATACTGTGCCTTGCTTTTCGATCTGTAGCTCGTAAACCATGGGGTCGATGAAGCGGTGATGCAGCAGATGAAGGACAGTGTTGCACAATTCTTCAGCTCGCCACTGCAAACCAAGAACGCGGTGGCTGTGCGAGAAGGCGGGATCCAAGGATTTGGCCACCATTTCAGCGGAGCCTCAGGTGACAAGCTGGACTGGGCTGAGTGTCTACTCCTCTTCACGCAGCCACTCCAGGACAGGAACATGGATTTCTGGCCGCCGACGAACCCATCCACATTCAGGTACGTACGTTATGGTGCATATATATATATATATATATATATATATATATATATATTAGTAACGTACTGTGTGTTCCCTGTTGACCTTGCATTGGTCCCGGCCGGCCTCCTAGGGATGCGCTCGACAAGTACTCCGTGGAGATAAGCAACCTCACAAGCGCCTGCTGGCCTTCATGGCGATCGACCTCGGTATCAGTCAGGAGGCGCTGCTAGGCGCCTTCTTCTTCGGCGACGGGCGACGGCGCCGGCAAGGGGCAGAGCGTGTCGATGCACCACTACCCTCCGTGCCGGCACCACCGGGACAAGGTGGTGGGCATGACGCCGCACACCGACAGCATGGCCCTGACACTGCTGCTGCACGCGGACGGCACGCCGGCCGGCCTGCAGATCAAGAGGGGCGGCAGGTGGTTCCCAGTGCCGCCCCTGCCGGGCGCCGTCATCGTCAACGTCGGCGACGCCCTCGACGTCCTCACGAACGCCGCCTACGCCAGCGTCAAGCACAGGGTGGTCCCGGACGTCGAGAGGGACCGAGTCACCGTCGCCATGTTCCACGAGGCGTCTGTCCAAGGCCAGGTGACGCCGCTCCCTGAGCTCCTCCTCGCGGGAGGCCAGGCGCCACGCTATAGATCCACCGGGATGCAAGAGTTCAGAAACGGCACCGTCAGAGCAATGGCACAAGGGACACGATTCCTAGACAGCCTCAAGATATGATAGATGTAGCTATCTACAAACGCTATATTGTATTGTTGTTGTTGTTGTATCTTTAGTGTACCTCCCATTCCCCTAAATTAAACATGGAGTATCATTGTTTGTTTAAGCCTCTCTTAACGACCTGTTCGGCTGGCCGGTGGCTGTTGCTGATTTGTGCTGAGAGAAAAATACCGCTGGCCGGTTGGTGGCTGATGGCTGATGTTGATTTGTGTTGAGGGAAAAATACTTCAGGCTGGGTGCTGATAAACCAGCCGAACATGTCGCGTCCTAAAATAACAACTGCAAAGTGTCCCAAAAATACTATGTACTAAATACATAGCTAACAGAAATGACGAGAATACCGATTTTCATGCTAAACAAAAATTTAAATTACCATCCAGTTAAACACATGCCAAACTCATAGAAAATTTTATGCAAAGTGAAACAAAATATAAAAAATGGATGAAAATGTGTAGAGTAAATTCTGACCAAAGTCTATTACAACCAGATAAATATAAGTATATATATGTATAATATTTAACAAATGAGAGAGATTAAGCTAAACAATTTCGACTATTACTTGTGGGCTCTAATGTTTTTATGGATTTCTAATACTTATGTGTGACAAAACTACTAGCTAGTGCGGGATGAGTATGGGTTGATGGACTAGTTATGTTGGGACGGTCATAAGGGGTCCCCCAACTTTAGGGATAATCACCCCAGAAAAACGCAAACGAGCCGCGACTAGCATCCTTACGAACTAGAAAGGGGCCCAAACACACAGACCACGGCCCATCATCACCCGGTGGCCCGTTCGAGATCCCAAAGGGTCCGACGCATGCGCTGCAACTCCGTCTCGATTGAGGGTCCTGGTGCGCGCTATCACTCCACCTCGGTCGAGGGTCTTGACCCTCTCCGAGCAGGAAGCAAACTCCGCCTCGATCGATGCCCCCGCGGTCGAACCCCGCACGACCCTCTACTCCAGAAACTCTGCCTCGCTCGAGGCTTTTCTTCGACCCGCCGCACAAGGACGTCTGTCTGTTCCGCAGGCAGGCGCATTCAATGCTCAACGCTGCCATGGGACGGCAAAGTCAAAAGCTGATTGCAAGCCATCCCGCACAGGCGATGTGACTCGAGTCGCGTCCGCCAACTTCGGTCACTGTGCGGCCAACACCGATCACTGTGTGGTCATCCCCGACGCTGTGCCGGTCTGCGAAGCTTTGTGCAACCCTGTGCCACCAACTCCAGCGCTCCTGCATTGCCAACTCCCGTGCTGATCTCTTGGCGAAGCCCTTTGACGGGGTATGGGAGAACCCTCGAATGAGTGTACGGATGGCAACTGGGCGTAGACACCAGTCAGCGCGACCCCTCGAAGACGCTCCGGGACAAGCACATGGATACGCACTTCCTACAGAAATCGCCACACCGCGCACTGAAGCTGGCAGAGGCTCAGCGATTTGCGCCGGATAAAAGGATCCGCAGGACGACTGCCCCGCCTAGCGCCATACTCTCCAGTGCCTGATAACAGTAGATTTAACTGTGCGACATGTGTATCTCTGCCCCTCCTTGAACTATAAAAGGGAGGTAGAGTCCCGGCCAAGGGCCAGGGGAAAGAGAAAAAACAACCAGCAATAGACGATAAGCCAGCAACGAGCAACCGGAACACCACCACCACCATCTGATACGCACGGGGCTTGGAGGCTTCACCTCATCTCCTACTTTGCTTGTAATCCCCTACTACGAGCACCCCGGTGTGAAGTGATACAGTGTGTGCACCCCCCTTTGCTGGATGTACGGCCCCGCGGCCGGAACCAGGATAAACCCCGTGCCATTGTGTTAGCCTTCGCACCAACCATCGAGAGAGTGAGCGCAACACATTTCGTTCTAGTTAGTGTCGGGCAGCCGATCCGGACACCGATAAGTTATAAAATATAAACATCTTTGTATTGTCATAAAATGCATAAGTTGAGATACATAAGTAGTAGAAATCCAAAAAAATATAACCTTTCTCTTATTTGTTAAATACTCTAACACAATACTCATATGCATATATATTTATTTTTATTCATTATAAATATTGGTTAAACATATCAAATGTATGTGCTAATTTGTCCCACTTGGCCCGTGGATCACATGGAGATTTCATACTCCAATTTAATTCGCATGTTCCTTGAGCATTTCAGTAACTGTGAAAGAGATGCACTGTTTGCTAAACTGAAGCAGTATTTAATTTTTTAGTTAGCACTAACCAAAGTGGCCGAATATAGTGAGTTAATCCGACAAAGCATTTATATCATTTCTTATGAAGATACAAAAGAATTGTGCTACAAGGCAAGGCAGCGAGTGTGAGGGGTGTGCTGTGGACCATTCTCGATGCCGTTGGGTACCCGTCACCCTTATCCAAATCCATACCCATCGTATTTGGATAGGATACGGGTTATCCAACTGAGCTTGGATATGGGGAGGATATACATGGACAATACCCGTTTTACCCGTGTACCCATCCGTCTCAATCTTTGATCCCCTTCTTCTCCAGAAGAGCTCTCTCCCAAGCTATTCTCTTCTCCTATCTTTTCTGTCCGACTCTCCTCCATGCACGGAACGAGTGAGGGCCGGCACCAAGCACGTGCTACTTGCAGATGGTGTCTGGGCGCCGCGCCTCCGCCGTGTTGGATGTAGCGTTGTGTGGATCGCCGCCGCGCGCTGCCTCGCCGATCGAGGCTAGAAATCTCTGCTTCCTGTGGTCCATGGTGGCCACCCGAGCGTCATGCGAGGCATAATTGGCTTCCGCTCCTGAGTGATGGCAGCGTCTAGAGGCTGGCCACTGTCTTCGGCTCTTCGTTGTTCCTGCTATATTTACCCATTGGATTATCTATGTCCGCTGGACAATTATCCACTTATTTGGGGATGGATTAATTGGGGATGGGTATTCTGCGGGCATGGCGTTCCCTCCCCAACGGCATCCTGAGCTGTGGTCAATGACAAGTGGGCGCCAGTGGACGAAACAGTGATGGAGGATAGAGCTTGGGCCATGTTTCTTTGTAAATTCAATTTTTTCCCCGGAGAATCTTGCGTGGAGTATTAAATAAAGTCTATTTACAAAACTTCTTTAAGGATGAGTGTAACTTTGCGCGACGAATCTAATGAACCTAATTAACCCATGATTTACTACAATAATGCTGCAGAAATCATCCTCTAATCATATGGTCAGAGACCTCATTAAATATGTCTCGCAAATTAACCCGGTAGTTTTGTATGCAATTTTATAAATGACTTTATTTAATATCCTTAATTAGTGGTTAAATGGGTGTGTAAAAACTTTCACCCCAAACAAACATGGTCTTGATAAAGCTCGAGCTGTTCATAGATGGTGACAGGTGAGCTTGACCGAGCGGAAGAGCAGTGCATTTGGGAAGCCCTGGCTCGTGCGACGAGGAGACGGAACCGATGAAGCTCAACAACTACTAGAATAGCTTGCTTTTTTTATATAGAGAGAATAGTTTCATGGAATTTTAGTTCATCTAGAGAAAAGAAGAAAAGGAGGGCGTGTTAGAAGTAGCATGTGTTGCTGGTAGAAGAAGAAAGGTGGGCCGACTTGCCGGGGCCAAAAGATAAAAAAAAGTTCATATTTTTTAAATCCGATCCAAATCAAAATCTGATTGCATCATTGTCTTTGTTAGAACAAAAGCTTCAATACAATACCTCACTTAAATATTTTTGAACGATTTTTAGATGGAACATTTTTCTCTGAAGGTGGAACAGTTTTATTATGATAATCGAACAATGTTCTAGCTTCCTAATGCAATTTTTTCACGTTCAAAACAAAATGTTTCAAAAATAATTTTATCTAAATACAGTTGTGTGTGGTATGTGTTATTTTGAAACTCTCTCTATAATAAACACAAATGTGTAATTGGATTTTGATTTGGACACTTGGTTTGAAGTCTGTCAGATTGTTTTTCCTTTTGAATTTCTGTTTACAGCAAATTCCACGTGGGCATCATATGGCATTCAACTGATGGCCTATATAAGTCCATATAGCCCAACAACCAATCACAACCCAGTAGAAAAGGGAGTTTTTTTTTGAAGGCAGAGAAAAGGGAGCTTGTGGAACAGTGTCGGGCGCCCCAAGCCCTAAAGTTCACTGATCTTGGGTGGTTCTGATTCCTCGAGCCCAGAGGAGGAACGAGCCCGTGGATGGACAATGCCCACCTGGAGCCCGGTCAGCTCATGGGCCTCCTGCAAATAGCAGAAGAGCCCGTTGACGGCCCACGCGACTAGTCGAAGGCCTTACCGCCTCAACGTCTCGATCGCGTTAGGGTTTTGGAGGCGGCGGCGGCGGATGGCTGCTGCCTATCCTGCCCTCCCCGCCCACCCCTTTTAAGGCTTGGACTGCCCTCGGATGCTGCTAGGGTTTCGTTTCGAGGAGAAGGCCGGAGGAAGCTCGGACTCAGATATCCTTTCACCTGTCCCCGCGGCGTTCGAGGCTCGGTAGCCGCCATGAGCCGATCGGGGCAGCCTCCGGATCTCAAGAAGTAAGCCCTCACCGCATCTGACTCTGTTCATAGTTGGTTAGATCTTGGTGTATTCCGCTCCTTTGTGCTGATCTGGGTTTGTCTCTTGTTCCGTCGCAGGTACATGGACAAGAAGCTTCAGAGTAAGTCAATAATCTCTCCACTCCAAAAACCCAAGTCCCCAGTAGTTTAACTGCAGTTTTGCTTCCAAGAATTTTTTTGCGTGCATCTGGTTTCTTTTGATGTTAATTAAGGGTAGAACGTGCGTGTGTCCAGTATCTTAGTATTAGCGGTTATTAGGCTGCAAGTGGTGGCTAGGCGGCACCTGATTTTTTAGTAAATCGCCCAACTACACCTCCTTTCTCACGGGGAGCACTTCAAAAGTTGTTCGAAAGGCTGATTAATTCGCATTATTTGAGAAATATATGTGATATTGCTCCTTGTTTCCTTAGCTGAATCAAATACGATATTGTCTGCACTTGCATCATTTCTTTTGAGTCAAAATAAAACGTTTTTTTCTTTCGGATGCATCGAACATCTTGTGTTCTGGTTTGTTTTCAGGCCTGAACTTGCATGATGATTATGTATGTTTGGTGTGCTTTCGGTATTCTAAATGCCCTATATGATGAACTTATTATCTTAGCTATGGATTTATTTCCAGATGAAGCTTTATGTCATAGTTACTCTGATAGGGCATGCACTGGCATTTTCATTTCATCTTTAGAGTGTGTTGAAGTGTAGTTGAAGTGCATTTATTGATGATTCTTTTGGTGCTCTGTGGCCATTGCTATGATAGAGACTGGTGGTCACTATTAGGATATTTTATTTGCTGTTTTCTTTTTTTTCCATTGGTGATTTGTGTTGGATGGCTGCCCTACGTGATGATGATTTTACAAAAGCTATGGATTAACTTCCACATGAGGCTTTTTATTGTCATAGTTACTCTGATAGGTTGCCATATCAACCTTCTTTTAATCTACTTCTGTACAAATTGCTCCATGTGTTTCTGGGATCAGATAGCTGCTCTTTGTTGTCTTAAGATTTCTACCAAATCGGCTGTGAGAAACAAATCATATTTTACTTCCTAACTATAGTTTTTTTTAAAATGTACTACTTTTGCATCAAATTAGATTCATTGCAAAGAAGCGATTGTTCTGCATAATGTCAATTGTCACTGTCATTATAGCACAAAAAAATGTAATATGCCTGCTGCTCATGTTTGGCTAAGTATACCGTGAACTAGTTTAAAGTATTACGAGTCAATTCAATCTGTTTATTAATGACTGCTAGGTGGCTAGATGATAACATCATTTCTGATGTTGCAGTGCCTCCATATATATGTGTTCTTACTTTTGTAAATATGTTTGGTTAAGTATACCGTGAACTAGTTCAAACATGTTTGAAGTATTATGAGCCAATTCAATCTGTTTATTAATGACTGCTAGGTGGATAGATGATAACACTATTTCTGATGTTGCAATGCCTCCATATATATGTGTTCTTACTTTTGTAAATAAACACATAAAAATAGAGGAAATAGGAAAAACGAGTAGACCATAAGCCTAGGGTAACAGAAGCATTGGAACTCAGCCTAGCACCTAGGCCTTGGTTTTTCAACACTATGTAGTAATCATTTACCTTTATATTTTCCTAAGCATGTGTCGGACGGCATACTGCCACAGTCCTGAAAAGAGACTGAGATATCTGTGGTTATACATGGCTTCCTTTGTGTGTGTGTGTGTGTGTGTGTTTGCTTGTTATTTTTTTCATCTTTCTTTTGCTGTTGTCTTTGGTTCTGTTGCCATTTCATTTATGTTGCATGATGGAGTTGCTGTACTTAGATTTATATTTTGCCATTGATGAAACATGGTGGTGGAACAAGTTGCTTATTTCTTCACTCTTTGATTGATTTCCAGTCAAGCTGAATGCAAACCGTGTTGTTATTGGCACACTTCGAGGATTTGACCAGTTCATGAACCTGGTGGTGGATAACACCGTCGAAGTCAATGGAAACGACAAGACTGATATTGGGATGGTGGTAGGGTTTCCTTCACTGATTGTTGTTTCTATTTTTTTTTAACATTCACATCAGAATGTTTTGGTCACACTCATCATATGCTGATAATTGAATCTTCTACAGGTTATCAGGGGTAACAGTGTTGTCATGATCGAGGCGCTGGAGCCTGTTGCCAAGTCGACACAGTGAATCATCATTCTGCTTTTAGTAGATGTAGCACCACCAGCTTGGGAACTGATGTAAATGATATCAGTGAACCTGTTGTCTTTGACAGTTTATATGCACAGTGATGTAACTCTGGATGTGGAGAGTTTAGCCCTGTTTGTCCACCATGATTGTGGTTATGTAATCATCTGCCATCTTTTAATTAACTCCAGCTTACTTGATTGTGCACAATACTGGTTAGCTTGTCACCCTCACAGCAGGCCTGGCTATCTAGTGCTGGTTCCTGGTTCAGTGATGACTACATGAATTGCCTTCCTCTCAGCTTTACTGTTGGTGATGACTGCTGCATCGCCTGTTGCTTTGGGAGGTACAAGTTATTCTATCGAAAGTACCCAGCGCGTTGCATTTGGGCTACTCTTTATATAGAACCATTTTGTTTCGGTATGCTTATCTGCATTGACTTTTCACTTTGTTCAACCCTGTTCGTTGAAATGGTTTTTGGTTTTCTTGAGACATGTTGGTCCATCAAAGGCTTTGCATATTAGCTGAATTTGAGATTTGGAATACCTTGTTTCTTCGGTGCTCCCTCCGGTTTCATGTTAGAAGTCGTTTTGGACAAGGCTTGAACCAAACATTGGAAATATGAATCATAAATAACATTTAAGTCGTTGAGTTTGGAAATGTGAAAATCATATAAATAGACTTTAGGCTGGGAGGTGACGTCGTTGAACTCGACGAGCAGGGTGTAGTAGTCCGCGCGCGTCGAGGTCCATGACGTCGTGCCCGGGCCTGAACCTGCCGACGAACCACCGCGCCCGTTCGTCGCGACCAACTGCACCCGGCGGCCGAACAGTAGGCGAAGCTGTGCCACGGGTCGCAGATGTGCCTGCGCACCGTGCACGCCGCTGCCGCGCCGGACGATGGTGACCGTGTTGGTGGCGCCGACGACGCGCACGTCGCCGACCAGCCGGCATGCAGATCGGGCGCTGCGAACTCGTCACGTCGCACACAGGACTTTGTTCCAGTCCCAACACATGAGAACACGTATAACTACGACAGTACTGAGTATCACGTAAATATATCGAACATGGAGCCTGATACATCTACAAAGGTACCGGTGGGTACTCCGGCCGCTCCTTCTTGGTGCACTGGCCGGGTCCTGCATGTCTGCATACCACCTCACCAGATCTAATCTAATAACAACAATACAAGAAAGAAGACGCGCAGCTGATGAGCGTTCAACGTTCTTATCGTTTCTCTTTATTTCATCATCACAAACAACCAAAAAGAAGAAGAAGAAGAAAGGCAACGGTTCATTTTTCGTTGCATAGACCCCCGTGTAGGCCGGGCTGTATTAAAACCGCATCTTCTGTGTGGCCCAATGCACCAAGTGCATTTAGGCCTAGAGTCTGGCTGGGTCCGCGGCCCAACAAGCAAAGTCTCGGCCCACTACACCTTGTTCCGTTGTCTTTCCCTCAAAAGTCTCGGATCTCGCACACCATCGCCATCGCCATCGTCATCCAAGGGGAAACCCCCCTCCTCTCGCCCCGCCCGCGCCGCCGAACCCTCCTCGCTTCGCCCCCATCTGCCCTTACCAGCGCCGCCTCCCGCCCCCACGCCCGCCGCCCTCGAGTTGGGCCCTCCCGGCCGCCGTCTTCGTCCCCCTCCTCTCGTCTCCTCTAATGGCGTCGAGAGGAGGCCACTCCGGGATTGGCGGTGAGCACTGCTTTTTTCTTTCGATTGCGCGCTCTTATTTGTTCTCCCCTGCCATCCATGAGCGCTCGCTGGAGCCCTAATCTCCCGTTCTGCTGCTTCGATTCGTTGTCCTTGTACCTGGCGCGAGATTGATCTCGGTGGTGTTCACCCACCCCGACCCGATTCGCGTGTGTGTGTGTGGGAGTACACGCATTGAGGAGTCTACTAACCTAATGTAGCAATTACTACCATTACCACTTTATATTTTGGAAAAAAAAGTATTGGGCACAAATTTCACCTCCGTGTTAGTGCCCCATGTTACACGGTCCACTTGACGTGGGAAGTTAAAGTGAATTGATTAGATGGTTACTTGGTGCTATTGGTGAATGCATAGCCTAGACATTTACTCGGTGCACTGGTTGAGCCTTGACCAAGTTTTTTTTCCCGCAACAATGAGTATATTAAATTTCTGGAATGGCATAAGTGCTAACTATGGGTTCATGCTCTGTACAGATTCTTTCCGCAATGGATCAAAGCGATATGACAACAATAAGGAGGTAGGTTCTTATTTCTTAATCGAGTTATTATTTGCACACTTTAACACTTGAGATGGGACCTGAATGATTACGTGTTTTACTCCATTGCCCAGACTTGTTCTCCTATGCAACATTCGCCTATAGTTTTACTTGTTTGTACCCAAATGCTGCTGTTTTATTTCCGCATTTCTGAAATCAAATTACAAGCGCTTAAAAAATTGCCTAAAGCTGGACTTACTCGAAGATCACATACTGTAAATCGAGAGACACAAATGTATGTGTTCTTGTGAATTCTGTCACGCTGCATTATGCTTTCCAGTGAATTGTGTATTGCATGTTATAGATGCATTTGGTTGACTGGTTAGGTTTGCTAATAAATATACATGTACTATATTAAAAAAGTACATTGTTATTCCAGTTGCTTCTGTTTTATTATTGTTATTGCATATCCAGGAGTTCTTTATGGAAATATCATGAATATGAGTTGTCGCTACTGATTGTAGATACCATGTCTCTTCTGTCTCTTCTCATGCTTTTTTTGTTCTGCTGTTACAGAACACAAGTCAGCAAGGTTTAAATGCTTTCAGGATGCAAAAAGAAAGGCAGACAGAATGGGCAAGACCTGGTAGAGTTTTCAATAGAAACACTAACAGAGGAGGCTACTCTCGAAGTTCATTGCCTGGTAAACCTCCCCCCAGGCCCCCACCCCCCATTCTCTTTTTTTTTGGTTTACACAGCATCCCAAGTCAGTTTAGGCCAACCCCTACCTCTCTAATGTTAAGAGAGGTAGGGGTCGGCCTAAACTGACTTGGGATGAGTCGGTTAAGAGAGACCTTAAGGAGTGGAATATCTCTAAGGATTTAGCTATGGATAGGAGCGCTTGGAGACTAGCAATCAATGTGCCTGAACCGTGATCTTTGCTTCCTTTTCTGTTTTCCCCTAACTCTAATCTCCGTTGTCTTTTTGCCTTTTTGCTTCTGGGTTTCACCTCTAGCCTCCCCCATCTTGCTTGGGACAAAAGGCTATGTTGTTGTTGTTGAGCATGCTCCGCAGTTAACGTCTGCATACATGTTTTCTAAGTTGTAGAAGTCAATGGGCACGCAGCCATTTGACTGTATGTGAATTGTGCCATCTTAGGGGGGGGGGGGGGGGTGGGTGGGTGGGTGGAGAAATCCTAACACTTTTAAGATATGACCATTTTTGGCCATACTAATCCTTTGGCTCACCTTTTCCTAGATGTCTGTTTACATGAACCTGTGGTGTCTTGCTGTGCATGGTGGTGTTAGGGGTATAAACAGATCTGTAGTCTGTAGTACATCTCTGCATTAAAAAATGAAGCTAATTGTAGTTGCAATCATTTTTTATTTTTTGCTTATGAGTTCTTTTCAAGCTACCAACCATATGTTGATACACGGCTACACGTGCTGCTTGTGGCCACCACTAAGACACATTTTACATGACATAACACTATCTGTCCAGATAGACCATTATGGTATGTGGAAGCTATGTAAAGATAGAAGCTCCTGTTCTTGCATTTTATTGTTTTTTGCGCTCCTATGTGGCTATGTATCAATTGTTAGCTTTTATGATGGTTATGGATATTCCAAGGCAGCATAGAACCTTCGTTCTTGTTTTATAGATTAAGTAGGTAGGGCCTATCTTCTGTGTAGTCAATGAAATAGAAAATGACTGATTATTATGTGTTAATCCAGCATTTCAAAATAAGATATTACTCTTAAGTCTTAACATTTTGAACATATGATATTTCAGGATTCACGCAGGAATTTCGTATTGTCAAAGACAACAGAATTAAACTGAGGGAGGCTGGTGAGACTTTGCCAGAAGCATCTCACAACAATGATTCTAGCAATGGATGTATTGTTTCAAATGTTGGAGATAAAAGGTAGAGTATACCAATCGACCCCTTTGTATTGTCCTTTAATAGAACTGGAGTGGTACACACAAATAGAGCATACTGTATCATCTGTAGATAATCAGATAATTGGAATTTGCAGTTGCAGTATAACATAACACAAACTTGTAATATAGCTGTAGGTGGGCTTCTCTTATGCACTGTTTTCTTTCATCTTTATATTATCTGACCAGCATGTGCTTTTTTACATGGCTTGTATGCAATCTTTTTTTTTGGCAAAATTGATTGCATCATTTACTCATGTTTAGTAGTTTTAAGGATACATTTATACTCGCCATTAGTACGTTCAGATAAACGTTTAGTAGTACAATTTGCTTCTCTGCTTTATGATCTGTAGATGCTTTATTTCTTTTATCTACACTGAAATTTGCTGCATCGTTTTCACCAGTATCACATCTGTTCATATATGTCATTGTCCTGTTTATGAAGCTCAACTGAAAAGCTAGCTGCACAACACTGCTTGGTTACTCCCAATCTTAATGGACATGGAGCAGCTCAAGCTGATAATGGTATCAGCAGTACTGCTCAAGCCCATGATAAGGAAGTCAAGCCTTCTAGTGTCCGAAAGTTGGAACAATCTGAAGGGATGCAAGCAACACTTGTTGGTTCTCATGCAGTTTTGGGAAAGGGCAACCAGAACAGAGTGGCCACTGTCTCACCCAGGAAAAATGATTTTGGCGGGGAACTTTGCTGTTCTTCATCAGATCCAATCCATGTACCCTCTCCTGGTTCAAAAGCAGCTGGCACTTTTGGAGCCATAAAGCGTGAAGTTGGAGTAGTTGGTGCTAGGCAACGCCCCTCTGATAGTGCAGCAACAAACACATCTACTTCTAACAGCTTAGCCAAAGTGACATCGGCACCGAAGGATACAAATGAACAGCAATCTGGACTCCCTAGTGCCTCTTTGAGAAACAGCCGTTCTAGTTTGCCTGTACCATTGAGAGGTAGGGCATCTCATCATGTTAGTCATACAAAAGGTTAGCACTTCCATGGGAACTTGATTTATTAGAAATATTGACAATGAAGTAGCTTTTTATGGCTACTGTCTCCACCTTTTTATATTACACATAATTGCATGTTAGAAATATACTGCCAAGCAAAACTCAGTTTATGCGTGCTTATGAGATAGTCAGTTTATAAGATAGAGGGTTTATAAGATAGAGGTCCCATTGCATTGGACCCATAGCTTAACTTTATGTACATTAGTACCACATTATTCGAAGTTGATTATTATCAATGCCCGAAAAGGATGCACTAGGTTTTGCTGGGCATTTGTCCAGCTTTTAAACAATTTAGCTGTCATCACTGAGCCATGTGGAAGTTTATATTCGTATTAAAGAAAAAATGTGGAAACTTTTATCAGCCCTCCTAGAGAGAGGTTGTGCTCTTTTTCATCTCCAGTAGCCCTTTTGTCTAGCATATTGAAATTTAAAAGTACTCTCTTGTATGCAGTTAGCCCACATCTGGAGTGGAAGCCCAAATCAGTAAGCCCCATTTCTCCAAATCATGAAGTTAGTGTTGTGCCTCCCGGTGTTGATAGTAACCAGGCAGAGGTGGCTGGTTTGTCTAAGAAGCTTTCCCAAGCTAATGTATCCCAAGATGAACATGTTATTATACCTGAGCACATCAGGGTACCAGACTCTGAAAGAACTCATCTCATCTTTGGTACTTTTGAATCTGATATTGACCAGAAGGCTTCAGTAACAGCCTCCCATACTGTTGTGAGTAAAGAAGATTTGAATGATCATCCTCCTTCAAGGTGATTCCGCAGCATCTATAACTAGTGTTTTGGATCTTGCTCGCTTTTCCTGATGAAGCTGGATACTAGCAGCTCCAGTGTTTCCATTTGGTGATTCTATCTTGAGTTATACTTTGACCCATAAACTATTACAGAAATAAAATTGATGTGGACTCATGTTTGTTTGTTGTCAGCAGTCTGAAAGCATTGAATTCCATCTTATCAACTTATGTTATGTGGTTCACAATGACAAGATTGATCTTGTTGGTTTTTGCAGCCCACTTCCACAGGCAGAGCCTGTTGTTTCAGTTTCTGAACATCAGCAATCATTGACCGAGAGTGTGGAGGATCCAGGTCCTGGTGTTGTTGGTGAGTATGGGACAAATGAGATGATCTCAAGCAAGGTCACACATTCTCAGCCTGAACTCCAACATCAGGACGATCTATCAACAGACAGCTTTAAGGTGACACACTTCAATACTGATGACAACATTCCATTTTACTTTCTGTACTTTCCTTTGTGTACTTTTGATTTTTATACTGACACTTTCACCCTTCCATTTCATAATGTGTACCAGTCATATGATCCAGATTCTAGATATGTGATACCATTTATCGCAAAAACTGTTGATGGTAAAACAACAGGAAGTATAGCTTATCCATCTGAGGTAACATCAGCACGCTATTGTCTGTTGATACATTTTTTGTTGCTATATTCTGCTCTTGATTTATATTTAGAAACAGAAATTTATCCGAACCATCCTTTGCAAACGTTTCAAGTGTCTTTCTTTTATATTTTTATACCATTTCTCCCTACCTTTTTTACAGTCACCTGTTGAGTAGATTTCTTGTACACATTTGCTGGTGATGAATAAATTTTACGTTATATGACACCTTTAGTTATGAACGGCTATATGTATGGCATCTAGTTATGAACAGTTATCTAAGAACCTGCCTAGACTTTTGCACTCTAGGCCAGTATGCCTTTACAGAGATAATGCAATTATCATGATAGTATAGAGGTTTTATTGTAAGTGCTTATCCATTGTCCCATGCCTAATATAAGATTCTGTTGACAGGCCATGGGCTTATATCCTGCAAATGCCTATCAGTTACCTGCATCTGGAGCAACTCAACAACCATTGCCACAGATGTATCCTCAACAGTTCCAAGTTCCACAGTATCCAAACTTCTTGCCATATCGCCAGGTTTTCTCACCACAGTACGGCTCTCCAATGGTTGTCCCAAACTATCCAAGCAATCCTGCATTTCCTCAGTTGCCACATGCCAGCAACTATCTGGTGATGCCAAATGGAGCCTCACAACTGGCAGGCAATGGCATGAAATATGGATCACAGTATAAGCAAATGTATCAAGGAACCCCTGCTGGATATGGTGGCTATGCAAATCATAACGGTTACCCTGTCAGTAACGGTGTAATTGGCAGCACAGGTGCTATTGAGGATCCCAATATGAATAAATACAAGGACAACAGTCTCTATGCACCCAATGCGCAGGTATCAAGGAATATTATCCGGACCATTGGTTTTTTTGTTGCTGCTGTAACGTTTAATCATGACTAAAACGTTTTTCTTTCCCTTGCCAGGCTGAAACAACAGATCTATGGCTTCAGGGTCATAGAGAGATTCCCAATATGCCATCTGCACCGTTCTACAATATGGTGGGACAGCCGGTGTCCCCCCATGCAGCATTCGTGCCACCACACAATGGCCACCCCTCTTTCAGTCCAGCTCCCCATCCTGCTCACTTGCAGTACCCGGGCTTTCCTCACGGGCTGCACCCGACATCAATGGCCATGGTGCATAATCCACAGGCCATGGTACATCAGCCAACAGGCCTGGACATGGCGACCATGGCGCCGGGTAGCCAAGTTGGAGCATTTCAGCAGAACCAGCTTGGCCATCTTGGGTGGGCGCCACAGTCCTTTTGAAGATTTTGACATGCTTCCCTGGTGCAACAAGTGAAATATCGGTTCCATATCCAGAGAAACCTGATTCAAGTGCCTTGCTGTAATATGCTGGATAACCTTACGAATGCCAGGTTTTTTGGTTTAATTATAAAAGGGAAAACCATTTCTTAGAGTGTCTCGGTGATTCACAAATGTCTGCAGCTTCTTCCGTAACACTTATTGGTTCAATTTCTTATTTCAAAATTTTGAATTCGTCCTTGATTGCTTGTTGGCGAAGGTAATGGAGAAACAGGCCCTATGTCAAATTACTGAGCTTAGCAGCGTGATAATTTAACAAAGCCGGATAATTGATCTGAAGTGCACGCGAAACTGCAACGCCGATTGCTTTTTCAACTCTCAGATTTTCTTGCTAACATAAACTACTAGGGAAACAACGAACTTTTTGTCTAGAATAACGTGGATCTTAGCTAGATCTTAAAGATTATTTGGACGGTAGAGATTCATCACTATGAATATGAGTATGAATAAATAAAACTGAAGTCCGAAGACAGCAACCTTGGTTAATAAAATCGTGACGTGCTGCCTACTTCCTTTTGTTCTGCATGCAGGCTCAATATTTTTGGTTAAATTATTATAAAAGATATGTGCGCCAAATAATAGAGAATGGATGGAGTATCATTTTTTTTCTGGAGAACACGAATACTTGAGCTGCAACCAAGCAGTTTCAAAAGATTTTGAAAGCAAACTATTTCAAGAAATTCACCGTTGCAAGGTTTTTAAACACAAAAACAACAACGATGAAACAAGTTTCAAGCATCAAGTTTCTTGGAAGCTTTCTTGAGATTATCATGAAGTGTGGATCCGTTGACGACCATCTAGTCAGCTTTCTAAATTATAGTTTATTTTGAATTTTCTAAATTCATTGTTTTTTATATATCTAGATATTTAGAAAATCAAACAACTTACAATTTAAATGAAAGGAGTACCTACATAAAATGCTGTCTTGCTACCATTTATTTTGGAGCCTAACGAACTCTACATGTAGACTAGCTAATTAGTCTGCATCTAGTGCGTGCATGACGAAGGTTAAGTGGTAGCCAGGGTGGCCCATGGCCCATGGCCACTAAACAAGAAAGAAAACACCTTAAGTTCCAAGGAAATATTAATGTTCAGCAACTTCATCGCGTACGAGTGGATAAATAAAATAGTTAAAAGTTCAATCACGATTAGGACGCAGGTAATCATGTCGAGCAAGAATAACTCGAATACATGAGTGGATTAACTATAGAGAGGTTCTTCGACGGTTGAAAAAGCATGTGGGAAGATACCCTTCTCAGTATACTTTTGAAGGAAGAAAAAAATATAGCTTTGCACATGCAACAAGGCGTTTGATCTTATCCATCTTGTCTTGTTATTAAACCGAGGCAAAGGCTGGCTCTCATCTTTTCTCCAACTCTCATTGCTGTCCTCGTTTTGAGTCTGCTGAGATAGATCGCCAATCGGAGATTTCACACTACGCGTACATGGGCCCACGAAGAGAGACCATGAGATTTCATACTGTCTGAATCTCTTAGGGAAGAACAACTCAAGCTTCAGAGCAATTTCTTTTTCGAAAAATAGTGTTAACATGAGAATACTTGAACCTTGGCACATGACCAACCTGAGACGCAGGGGCGACGCCACGTCGTGTGCATTGGCACCGGTGTAATTTTTTTTGGCCACTAACTAACCTCGGAATTACATTACCGTATAATTCTAAGAAAATATATAAGCCTTTTGAGTTGTGTACGACGGTGAATTTAGTGCTAACTTCGCCCCTGCTCAAATATGAATTCTACTTTTGACTCCATATCCACGAGGGACAAAAAGGTACGAGAAAATTTAGAGTACGCTTTTGGTTTTCTACAAATAATTTCTCTTAAGAAAAAGGATTACTCACTCCTTTTGCTTTTATAAGGCACACGCCTATATCAAGATATAAACTTTATAAATTTTAACTAATAATTTAAGTAATAAATTTTAATGTTTATAGTGCAAATTTAGAGTTTTTAGATTTGTAATAAAAATTAATTTATAATCATAAATAATATAATATAATATATATAAATGGTCAAAGTGTAATTTAGAAGACCGTACCAAATTAATTCATGCCTTATAAAAAATGAGAAAGTAAGAAGAAAATCTTAGCAAATAAACAAAAATCAAGCGAGACTACTCCAACTAACATGTCATTTTTTCTTCGGAAGAAAGAAAATTAGCATTCATTTAAAAATCCTGCATTTCCCAGCACCTATTTTTAATCAATGCATGTGTTTTCGATGCCAATAAAACAATAAAGTTCACTAGGTTTCATTTTAACAGTTTTGTTTTCGTGCGTCTGTGCTTTCGCATAGTTGGGGCCCGCCCACTGCACCCACCATAGCATTGGTCTAAGAGTTATAGGGTCCTACCATTACGTGTGGCCTCTTACAAATTTCGTAGGTGTCGCTTCCGATAGTGACCCCCAACCTGCCCACGTTTGTGCCTTTGCTTAAGGACAATAATATATTTGATCCCAGTTTTGCCCTCCAACGATAGAGAGCAGAAAAATCTCAGATGCACCTCACTTTCCTACCTCAAAGTTAAAACTATGAGTTACACACACATCTATGCTTAGGTGATAGAGAAGATGTGGCTTGGCGGACGAGAATTTCCGTGCATAGACCTTTTCTTTTAGCAAAACTTGTTATTTTTATAGTTTGATCCATCTAAATTCTACATACTAAATTAGGCCAAAATTGTTGTTTGGTACTCGCTCCATGCCAAATTGTAAATCATTCCAACATTTTTGGAGAGTCAAACCATCTTATATTTGACCAAAATTATAGAGAATGTTATAAACTTTATGGCATCAAATCAATATACTATGAAAAATTATCTAATAAATAATCTAATGATTGTTATTTGGTATCATATATGTTAGTATTTTATTGTATAAACTTGATCAAACTTGAGATGCTTTTAAGTTCCAAGAATGTTAGAATGACTTACAATTTGGAACAAAGAGAGTAGTTTAGAAAGTTTTAGTGCTTACTTCTTGGTTGCGACGTATCCTATAAAAGAATGCTTCTTTTAAATTTGAAGTTATATAATACCTCTTTTAAATTTGAAGTTATATAATTGTGTCAATGTTCTTCAAAGTGAACGGGTCTCTATCCGAGTTGTTTAGGTGGTTCCAATAGCATCATTTAGGTCTTAGATTGACTCTATTTTTCAGTTTTACTTAAAAATGTCTTTAGTGTAAAAAATCAAAATAAACGGTGGTTTCATTACATAGAAAACCCAATTCGTATATACTTAGTGTGACATTTCCACTATTTAATTATATTGGAACTATATGCGTTTATTTAATTTAGATAGTTTCTAGTTAATCGAACATTTTAAATAAGTTTTCCATAAGAAGTAAAAAGCAATTTTTAACACATCATCTTGACATTATTAGGTTAGAATTGATTAAAATTGTTAAGTGATGACTTTGCAACAAACTATTTCTGTTTTAATAACACATAATCATGTTTGAGCTACATAAATTTTCTCTAGTGATAAAAGAAGATGGCAACCACAGCTTGGAGTACTAAACTAGTGAATGAATAATTGATAACTTATGATGTGATCTATGAAATGCAATACAGTTTTAAGCAAAAGAAATAATACGCACAAAATATATTGCTCATATGTTGTGTACGCCTAACAATTTTGCTGGTGGGTGATGTGTGATAGTGATGAGAGTGTGACAGATCATATTTGTTTAACCCCAACTCAGAAAAGAAAGAAACGACTTGATACACAAGGAATAAGTGAATATTTGGCTACGGGGGAAGGGGCCTCGTCCTCATGCTTCCGCAGTAGCGCCATTTTAATCTTTACACGAGGAGAGAGGGAGAGAGAGAAGGGGTCTCGATTGACACGAGGGCGGAGAGGTACTTCGCTTCTGCTTCCCCATTAGTCACCTCAAATTTGCTGTTTCTAGCCGGTAAATCTTTCCCATAGTGGATTGCGTTGGTCTCCGGCAGTCAATTCCTGATTATCTGGTGCCTTAACTTGTTCTTGTCAATTGCTCTGCAGTTTTGTGTTGATTTGGTTCTTGCTTATTCTTGCTTCCCCTTCGATCTACCCATTTGTTCTCGCAGCTGGATCTTTGGAAATTAGCTGTTAATTATCTGTTGGGAGCACGTTCTTGGCTTTTCGGCCCACTCGTTCTTGGTTCGCCAATGAACCAAGAACATATCAGCCTTCCAGGGTGTTGGAACATGGTTGGATGTTGGAAATCTCGCCTTCACTTGCTGATTTAGAGCTCTTTTAAGCTATTTTGCGAGGATTTTAAGCTAAATTTGGGTGTGCTGTACTGGCCTTGAGTGATTTTTCAGACTTAGTTGGGTTATGTTGCTCTCAGAGAAATGAGAATCAGAAAAAAAAAGTACGGTGGAAGGGCGGGGAATAGAAATTGCTTTCGCAACATAGGTCTGCGTGATTTGTGACAAATATGTTCTGTTTTAAGTATTATCTCAGATTACTGTGGAATTTCAGTAGTTATTCCCCTGGTAGATGATAGGTCTCCAAGAAATGGATAATTAAACAAAAATTTTGTGTCCGGAAGATAGTACATATTAGGTATTACTTTGAATTAATAATTGTAAAGAATCTAATGGTGGTCTGAAAGTAGACCTGAAGGAAGTACAGCTTGTCAGTTGAAGTATAGATAAAGGGCCAAAGGGGTAAATTGTTGTTATACTGAGTATCTTGAAATACCACTAATGGCAAATTCTTGGTAAACTTGTGGCGTTATGTTGTGTTCTACTTTGGACCCGGCAGTTGCATGCACTGTTACTCTTCCTCTTGATTAGCTTGCAGATTTTCCATTAAACTAAATCACTACAAAGACGATAGATTGAAAACTATCCGTTAATGAGATGATTGATTCTTGGATTTATTTATTTTTGTCATTTTCAACTTTTAATCTAACTGTATTTTGGTTTAGTACTGAAAACTGAAGCTTCCAAAATTTTACCTGTTGTGCGTATAAGTGCCAGCTCAGCTGATCTGTTATTGTGTCAGTGAATTGTTCTCAATATGTTTATATTATTCAAAGCAGGAAGAAGCAAAATGTTGGAGCTTGAGTGATGCTATCTGGTAACAAAAATGCTTCTGCAAGATATGGATGGTGATCCATTCCATACCATGCCCAACTATGTAAGTAGAAGTTTGGTTTAGTACTGCATTGTATCCTGAATTATAGGATATGCAATAGTGGATAATAATTCACTTTTATGAATTAGGATTTCCTGTCTGGGAATGGTTATTCAGTGAAGCAGTTAATCCGTAGCAACTCCGATAGAGACTCCTCATCAACAAAATCTGAGCAGTCTCGCCAAGACTTATCTGCAGTGAGTGACAGCAGCCTCAATGGAGAAAACACACCAACACAATCTGGTAAAACATTTCTGCAAACATCATACATCTCTATGAACCTATTATCTTTTCTAACTAATTTGAGAATTTTTTATGAAGAACCTATTTGAGATGTGATCCGCAAGTTTGAAGTTGTGCTCAAACCAGATTGGATTTAAATTCTTATTATTCGGTAGCGTTTGAGTTGTAAGCTTTAAGAATAGATTACAATTACGGGTTGTGTTTCTGTCTTGGCCATTCTTCTAAAGCTGTGCAGAACATTGGTTCTCACTGTGACACTGCCATAGTATTCCACATTGAAAATGGTTTTCTATTGTCAAATATGTATCACCATTGTTTATAAATGGTTACTGCGGTTGTCTTTTTTCTTGTTAATCTTTTCATCAGAATCTTCTACTTGCTGTTAGATCAGCCAAGGTATGTTGCATTCAAATGTCTTTTTTTTTTCTTTACTTATTTGTGGCCTTGCTGGATCTGTTAATGTTCCTGGAGGTTTGGTTATGCACTCCACCTTGGCGGGAAAGTTAACAACTCTTAAAGATATATTAACTAAATTCTTTGTTGCACTTGAAATAATTGGTTACATTGTGGCTTGGTGAAGCAAAGTGGTAAAGTTCTGAAAGCGCAGCCTGCTCGTCCACTCTGCCCGAATCCCCTGTAAATGTGTTTGGCCATTGGTACCTTGTTCCTTTCCCTTATCTTGATATGGATTTGATGTGAGCTCAGTGGCATGCCAACGATACTTCAAATTCAAATGTACTATGTGTACAGTGCACTAAACCAGAGACTTATCATGCGTGTTGATCAATTATTGTACTCTAGCTTCTGCTGTTCCAAAAACAAATTTTTGGTAGTGAAGGAACCTAGTGGATGTGAGTACATATGAATAGGCCTAAACATGTCTGATATATTCTTATAGGCGACCAGTATCGGGATAAGTATTGGTGATCTACATACTGCTAAATCAACTAGACAATCGATTATATGAAAAATCATTTATTAACCTGTATCGTTGAAAATGTTATGGCAAGACTATGTGGAGTTCTACTGCATCACTTATTGTATAACAGGTTTGTTCTCCCTCTCAGACAACAATGATAGTTGTGGAAAGCGGGACCAGGGCATGGTGAAGTCTATGCTGTCTTTTGGCAACCCAGAAGCTGCTTTCCCCTCTCCAAAGTTTGACTACAGCCAGCCTTTCGTAAGCTAATTGACATTTTAATCTTCAATACTTCTGCTATGCTTGTAATTTAGTGTTCCAATTACCCACTCTCTGTTTTCCAGGCTTGTGCTTCTTATACTGCCGATCCATATTATGGTGGGGTCTTGACAGGATACACATCAAATGTTGTTGTGAGTTTTCTCTATGATTTATAGTTATGCAGTACTCTCAATGTATGCTCTGATTAACATAGTAAACTTACATAGCAAACATGATCCACCTGTTTTGCTTGTGATTCTCTATTGCCCAAACACTGTGGACAGTGTAGAAATGCTTTTGGGTTTCAAATGAAAAATGGAAAGTATCCAAACAAAACAAGTTGGATTTTAGAGTTGATTGTAAAATATAGCCTGGACAATCCAATAATAGGTAGGATTTGATAAAAGTATTACCCACTTTAATGACAAAACCCATGAGAATATGAAGTCCTTTTCCTTATAGTTTATAAGTAAAACACAAAAAATTGAATTTTTCGTGTGTAATCTTATATGTTATGATGCAGGTTCATCCCCAAATCAATGGCGCAGCAAACTCCAGGGTACCATTGCCTGCTGAACCTGCAGCAGAAGAGCCCATATTTGTCAATGCAAAGCAATACCATGCTATCCTCAGGAGGCGGCAAATGCGTGCAAAATTGGAGGCTCAGAATAAACTGGTGAAAGGTCGGAAGGTAAGCCTAAAGCATTTCACATTCTCTGAACAATTTCTATTTTATGCTTCACGATTTTGCACACTTTGTGATGCATTTGACTTAGTAAACTAGTTAGTACACTTTCCATGATCATATCCAGATAGTTATCAATCAGAGTCAGTCCAGTGCAATCAATAAACATTGTACCTTTTTTGGCATACCAAACCTATTGAGTCTGCTCGTTGTGTGTGTGTGGAACTGTCTTGGCCAAGGATTTTGTAGCACAATTCAAGGTACTCATTTTTACCTTCTAAACAGCCATTGTAGAATGTTCTCTCAACTCCACTACCTTCCCTTGGTAATAAAAGAACAAGTAGAATTTTCAATGTATTCACATTCCTTACAGAACAATTGTGTGTGTGTGTGTGTGTGTGTGTGTTTTCCCCACGAGCGCTTCCTTGATGAACACCAGCATTACCACATATATGCTTTAATAGTGAGCCATTTGGCAGTTATTATTTAGTACCATTTCAATTGTTCATGCATTCATGTAACCAAAATAAGACCAGTGACTATCACACTAGGACCTTTGCAACAGAAGTTATTTTATGTACTTCATTTCTGAAAGCATCAGTCAGCATTTTACAGACATGGAAACTTAAGCTGCATACAGTAAGGACTTATATTCTCTATATTAGTTTCTAGATGTATGTTTCTCACTTTAGTTGTGCCACATTTTTTTTCTTCCGCACATGATTATACTTGGCCAGCTCTGTTTAGCAACCTATTATGCAGTCAGAACACTTTCCTGGGATATATCAATCAGCATGAAATTTTTTCTTCTCTCCCAGCCATATCTTCATGAATCTAGACATCGTCATGCAATGAAGCGAGTCCGTGGGCCAGGAGGTCGTTTCCTTAACAAAAAGGGGCTCCAGGAGCAACAGCGGCAGCAGAAGGCTCTGCCTTCACTTCAGACTCCAACAGGTGGGGTGGGCAAAATGGCCTTCGGCAGGAATCTATGCCCTGAAAACAGCACATCTCACTCACCTTCAACGAGCTCTGGGATCTCAAGTGTTTCAAACGGTGGTGGCATGCTGGCTCATCAAGAGCACATCAGCTTCTCATCTACCAATTTCCTCCCCAGCATGAACTTCCGTGATGAGAACGGTGGTAAAAAGATGGCTGTCAATGGTGTCCGCCACCGCACCCCATCGTAAGGCGAACTGCCCTGATTGTGGGGGTGGCGGTACCATCACCGGCGCGCTCCAGTGTGCCTGTGGCAATTCATCCTTGGCTTATGAAGTATCTAAAGATAATTCGCTTTCTGTTTCATGAAGTAGAGCTTGTCTCAGATGAACTAGTTTATATTTACTGCAACTGAATGACCACTTGTTGATATATTGTGGATAACAGAAATATCCTTGTGTTTGTTGATGTACCATGTAATGTAAACCATGGTTTGGAAGAATCTGCTCTTGTACCCACCAGACCCCTGGACGATCAAACTGTCAAATGTCAATCCATTGCTATTGTTGCGCTTCAAATATCATCTTCCATTTAGGACAGTGTTACCATATGTATATAGGCAGCTCATCTAGTTTTGACGAGACCCGATGTTCGTCTTAGCAATCAAACTGGAATGCTAACAATGGCACACTTTATCACCATATGCAGTAGAATATACAATATCGCGTTCACCACTCCGTAATGATCTTGACGTATATGTATATAGACAGGTATCATTTGGATCTATGACAAAAGACTGAGAGTTCATATTAGCAAATTTTAAAATTATGATTCATTTAAGCTATTGTTTAATTTAGCCCCAAAATTTTAGGTAAGACGGCCAACTTATTTGGCTTTGTAGTTTCTTTGTAAAAGTAAAGTTGCCCAAAACATTGTCGACCGATTTGAAGCCCCTTGATTTTGGCTTTGCCGCTTATACATTCCGTTTTGGCACAATACAATTATGATCACAGCTCGCCACAAAACAGTTATCTGCACTGGAATTACGACTAACTTATTATGCTGGCAGGCAGGACGGAATTCGATCGCATTGAACTCCCAGCAGATACAAAAGTTGCTGGAAGCAGAACATGAAAACCAAAGCAGAAACTACTCTACCCAATAGGAACAATACGTGGCTACAATTAAGTTTCACAAACTTCCCTTTCTTCCGATAATTTTCCTAGGTTTTTTTCCTCTTTTTGGTTAACGAAGCATCTATGCACGCCACACTATGGGAGTTAGATCTAGATGTTAGATGTTTGCCAAGAGAACATGACGATATTCACAAAGGGAGAAGCACCCCCAGGTCAATGCTATTCAAACACCAAGTCAGTCTCACTTCAGAGAAGCTTCATATCTTCACCTCCCGAACGTCATTTTGTCCGAATGGGGTTCCACAGCCAGGACATTTCCGGTGTCGAATCTCAAGGTTCCTCTGGATGCATGGTGAGCAGAATAGGTGGAAACATTTGGTAATCACGACCTGTTGATAACAAACAAGCAGAGAAATAGGACCGTTGTTAGCTTAGGCTGCAAAACTGTCCATCCAACATCCATGGGATTAACAACAAAATAGGAGCTTCATGGAGGTAAGAATGGTGTAAATCTGTCATCTGATTAAGAAACAAGTTTAGGTCATTCAGAAAAAACATAAGCTGTACAGTACATCATATGTTACCTCTTTAGGCCGGTCGAAGCAGACGCCACACTTGAGAATAGCCTTGCATTCTTTTATTTCATCCTGGAGTTTCTGGATAGTAGTCTCTTCAGTCTCAGACGTCAGCTCCGTAACTTCACTTTTCACCTCTTCATATTGTTCCTCAAGCCGACGCCTCTCACTCCTGGAAAAATTAAAGGTAATGTGAAAGGGGTGAGAGGCTAGCAGCATAGTATCAACTTGTAAAAGAAGATTAACAACAGCCTAACCTCTCGTGCTCTAGCAACATTCTCAGCTCAGATATCTTTTGCTGAGTCTGCTCATATTCTTTCTCAGAGGATCCAACTGAGGACCGAAGCCACTTGAGTTCCTTCTCTGTGTTGGATACCTCCAGCACAGTCCTTTCCAGGCTAATTGTAAGATGTCTGTTTTCAGCTGAAGTTTTTATAGCTTGTGCTATGCAAGTCTTCATCTGTAAAATCATTCAAGTACTTCCAACTGTTAATAACACTTACAATTTTCAGTTGATGTTTGCTATCACAAAATTTTTCTAGTGCTGTGTTACCACATAATTAATTTTAGTGACTGCAAGTTACCAACAAATGATACTATATAAAACAAGTATTATTACAACTGAAGTAGGCCATTACCTGCTCTTCACCACGGGCAATTTTCAGTTTAGATGACTCCAGTGAAGTATTAACTTGCTGGAGTTGCTTCTCTAACATAAGCTTTTCAGAGAAAAGAGAAGTAGAAGCTTGTTTCATCTTCACGCTATCTGATACCAGCTGTTAAGATGAGAATTAAGTTACTGATAGTAACCATATAGAAAAGGCAAAGCTTATTAGCTTTTTCCAATGCGAAACTGCAAACAGAGTTTTGTAAACTTGGTTAGTGTGCTTATAACTTCCAGCAATAACTGGCTAATAGAGACCATGAGGTAGACAAACAATCTTAAGTGAAGCTCTTTGCCTCTAAGTCACTACAACAGTCTGCAAAAATACGCCATAAAACCCACAAAACTGGTAGGTGATGTTCCTTATTTAGATCCATTTTCCTTTGCTTGCCAGCAGCGATTCATTGCACATCAAAATATGGTTGATGCCTTGAATACCTATTCTGCTATGCTAAGGTAGAAGAACTAAGATTGCATAAGCTTAAGCAGGGAGTGTCATGCGAACATTAGCATCAAATACTCATGGGCATCTATCTTCAATCCATATGCCATGAGTTTGTAGTTTTAATGTAAAAGGGATTAAAAGGAGGGCTAACAAATACCTTTATGTTAAAGTCCTCTCTATCAGCAAGCTGTTCAAGAAGATGCTGGTTTTGTGTTTGCATGTCTTCATATGCTTGACCGATTGTCTATATGCAAAAATCATAAGCCTTCACACATACCCGAAAGAAGTAGTGATAAGAAAACAAAAATCAAATTAACCTCAATATCAGAAATATAGGCATCTCCTTCAGCCTCTTTAATTCTTATTGCCTCCTTGAGTTCCACAACATCTCTGACAAACAGATCATACAGGTGACAGTATGGCTTAGACAAAGAAAATCAAATCTTCACAAAACAATCTAATATTCACTGGGTTCACAAATATAATATATAATACCTGCCAATTTACGTCACTGCTGCACCTAGCAAATATAGATCATTCATATAACTATAACACTAAACTAGGTATTACATACAACTTGAGAAAATCATGAATTTTTTAGATAAGTTGAATTAAAATAATCATCTATCCGTTATTCTAGCTTGTAGATATAAGATTGTTCCCTGGAGCAGAAAGCCAACCTTTCAGATGCGTCTACTTTGGCCCTTAATTCTTCTAGTTCTGCTTCAGCAAAGGAAAGCCTTTGCTGGCATGCAGCCTCAGCTTCACTTGCTGCTTTTACTCGAAGCCCAAGACTATGCTCCTCTAGACTGCTCCTCAAATATTCAGCCTGATTGCAAGCACGTTTTCCTGATTCTTCAATATCAGCAATTGTCCTAGATGCACAATGTGGAGAGAATGATGTAATAATATAGCGAATGAAATGAAATATACATGTATGACAAAAGACTCAGATATGCATGTAATGTGGTTCTTGCACTATGGACAGACTTTCTCAATCTAACACTGTTCGTTGCAACTAAATATGCAGTATCATGGCCATACCCTTCTAGTCTTCTAAATGCTTACTTTGTAAATTTTCTGAACTATATTTTTTCTTTGTGCAGTTAGTAATGACATTGAGAGGACTATATCAACTAGTCCACCCAATTGCAACTTGCAAGTCAAATCAACAGTAATTGCTTTTGTCAACAGCTTGATAGATGTTGATTATTTAAAGATGGCACACTAGATAGCTAAAATTGACAGATACATAAATGAAACCCAACATGCGCCACAAATAAAGAAAATAGAATTCAAAGGTTAACAAGGTGCATGAGTTAGGCTCAGTCCCATTTCATTATTGTTGCTAATACCTCTTCAGGTTTTTACCTTGATAAACTTTTTTATACCTCATGTTCAGTTTCATCTCTAACCTACCCCAACTTGTTAGGGAATAAAAGGCTTTGTTGTTGTTACATAAATGGAATTAATTCAAAATATCAGCAAAGAACAACCTAAAGTAATTCTATTTATTTAGAAATATTACTTTGAAGCAAGCTCTAAGATCATAAAGTAATCATATATACTTTATATATACAATCTAGTGTCCCGAAGTATTATAGCATGGACATCCAATGAGCATATAAATCCCATCAAACAACCAGAAAAAAAATAATTATGAGGACAATTCAACAATACAATTGCAAACCATTTTAAAAGTGGCATACTTTTTAAACATACAAAATCAATATTAAAAATAAAAAAGGTAGCAAGTTTACCTTGTCCCAGAACATTCTGTTGTGTACATATCTGCAACAAATTGCATCCCCTGCTTTTCCTTCTCCAACTCCTCGACCTGTTGAAAATTGAAATTTATTGACAAAGTATGAATACAAACCTCCTTGGCCTCTTTTAGTACTCCCTTTGTTCCAAATTACTATGCACTGTTGACTTTTTTCTCGATTCGTTTTATTCAAAAAATTAGTCTAAATATACAAAATAACAAGTTACGTTTAAAGTAACTTTGATGATAAAGTAAGTCACAAACAAAATAATTGATACTTTCATAATTTTTTGAATAAGACGAATGGTCAAACGTTGTGAGAAGAAGTCAACAACGAATAGTAATTTGCAACGGAGGTAGTAGTAACTCACAATTGGAGCTCGAAAAATTTGCAATCATGAATGCTAACTATGCTTTAGTTTCTAAAATAGAAACACAATATAATTCATGATCAAGCCATCCAACGGAAAGTAAATGGTCCGACCCGTATTTCCTAATCCTAATGCCTGTATTCCTACAATCATTGCATAATACACAAAAGAAGTCAACAATGGAAAGTAGATGGTCCGACCCGTATTTCCTAATCCTAATGCCTGTATTCCTACAATCATTGCATAATTTTTTTGAATAAGACGAATGGTCAAACGTTGTGAGAAGAAGTCAACAACGAATACTAATTTGCAATGGAGGTAGTAGTAACTCACAATTGGAGCTCGAAAAATTTGCAATCATGAATGCTAACTATGCTTTAGTTTCTAAAATAGAAACACAATATAATTCATGATCAAGCCATCCAACGGAAAGTAGATGGTCCAACCCGTATTTCCTAATCCTAATGCCTGTATTCCTACAATCATTGCATAATACACAAAAGAAAGCTCACCCGTGATTTTACTTTCGATGCAAAAGAAAGACAATATGGTCATATGGGCCATTGGAAAAGGCCATTGCTTACCCCAAACCTACTTGAAATTGAAAAACCAAGTGCTATGTTAATTGAAAATATATTAGTGAATTTTCAGAAACTATGAATCAAGGCTATCATTGTGCTAACCAATCAAGCTGTTCACCATCATAATGTTGCTTGTCCTCGCTAGTGGCTATGACAAAACTTATAAATTCGCTATTGACATCTTTGATACAGTACCACAACTCGGGGAGAGATCAATGAAAAACAATGACTTGCACTGGGGATGTGAAATATGTATGGATTTCTCAGGTTCTTGGCACCACCTTAAAGAAAACAGAGAGGTTTTCAGGAGAACATACCAATGCTTTGAGGGACTTGATTTCAATTAGTTGTGAGTTGTATTTATCAGATATCTCCCTGTGGTCCTCAATCTGAAAATTCAACATATTTTCATCACATGTATTAGATGTTTTTGTAGTCCTTTATGATGTCTTCAGAGGAGGATTACAAAATATAGAACTCTGATTCAACATACAAACTCTACTGAAACATTCTTTTTAAGTTTACATAACACTAACATATAAGAATTTTAGATGTGCAACGGCGCAAGATGACATCAAAGTATACATAAGTCTATCGCACAGTGGTCCCATGTATAATTCTGCTTTGACAATTGACATGAGCAGTATGATGATCAGAATCCAGTAAACCAATTAATCAAATGACTTCAAGTAATCCAGAAATCATATTCCAGACCTGTTATTTACGCACAGTGTTTTATGCTCAGAAGCCCCAAGATATACTATGCCTAGAGTATTAACTTCATTCTACTCAAACATAGTCATCACGATCTAATAAAGCATATACTTGCAAGTTCTATTCCAAAAATACTGCTTAGGACTCAGTTGATCATCTTCTGAAATTAGCCAGTTATGTCCACACTTCCACAGTGATAATCAAATAAGGTATTGCTCCATGCTCCAGGGACACACCACATATGCCCAGATAAACCAGGGGAGATTCAAAAACATGAACTGAAGCACCGGACGAAGACTAGCATGGAATCACCAGCACATCGGCGGAGCTACATGTCGGCCAAGGTGCGCCCCCACCCCCCCCCCCCCCTCCCCCCCTACAAACATAGCCACGTATCATCTCGTTGTTACATGACATGCAATATTTTGGTAGCTTTATTAATGCATATCTTCTGTAGGGCATGATGGATCGGTTATTGATTGGCCAAAATAGTTGTGGCCTTTGGTAGTTTGGCTAATTTTGTTGCTAATTTGCTACTGTTATGTATAAATTGTTGGATCAGGGGTCTTGTTTCGTTATTTCAACTCAATCTAATAGGCCAAAACACACTGTCTTTGTGTGTGCATGTGCATATATCAAAAAAATGTGTGTGCATATATAAAAAAAAACTTTAGATTTTACTTAATTCATATACAAGTAGCGAAATTTTGGTGATCATCTATATTCAGTCTCCATATGATGCCAATGTAATGGTATGCTGAGATCTCAATTTTGTTCGCCGGCCCTCCCTATATGCAATTCCTAGCTTCGCCACTGCACCAGCATGTGCTTTCAGTTGTGACGGGGCGTGAGCTGGCACCACCACCCAGGTTCAGCCCCCAAGAGTGGCAGGGTGGGGAACCGCCCATTAATTTAAACTTAGGGAGAAAAGGAACCGAGTGGAAGAATATGCATGAAGTTTCATTAGTGCATGGGGAGCTAACTTCCGACAGGGTAAGCTTTAAAACAACATTAACAGGCATGAGTAAAAATGATAAAAAACAACTTGACATAATCAGTATAAAGAAGATGCAAATGCAAGAGAAATAGCTAACCAGATTGAAAACAGACCTTCTTAGATACCAGTGACGCTAGTGACTCAGCTTGCTCACGTAATGCAAGTGCTTCAGAAGCTGCATCCTTTGATCTATTCAATTGATTCTCCATCATTCCCAGCTCATTGGTGAGTGCTGCAGCCATAACATGAATCTCATTCTTGAAGTCTTTCTTTCCTAACAGGGGAAATGAGAACAAAGTATATCACATTCTGCAAGAAGATATGAGCCAGTATATTAATCCCCTATCAAATAAAGATGTGTCAGGTCCCCTCTACCTGAATCTTGCAAAGTTTCCTCAACCTTGGTCTCAAGATCATTCTTTTCAGATATGAATATCTGGAATTGATTTTCCAGTTCTTCAATTTTGGTCTCATAACCAGTAATGGTTTGTTTAATATTGTCAAATGATTCTGTTTTTGCACATATTTCTTTCTCCTTTTGCAATAGCTGGTCCTTGTCATTCTGCATTCACACAATGAAGAAAAGCTCGAAAACCCCCAAAAAAAACTAATGTAAGGCAGCACAACAGAGGACAGACATCATACCCGTAAAACTTCAACTAAACCCCTATAGCGCTCTATCTCAGCATTCAGATGCTGCAATTGATCGTTAAGAATTGTGTATGGTTTTGATACCAAAACATAGTTCTCATCTTTCAATTGCCCCTGCATACATAGCACATTGAAGTAAGAAACACCAGGATCCAACTTACAAATACGAATATCCCTACGAATATATGTCAACCCTCCATCAAATCAAGGTACCAACCTCAAGATCTCCCAGCTCCTTAGATAGTATTAGGTTATCCTCTTGAGTCTGATGGAGTTCTAATAGACGGTTTCCTGCAAGGGTCTGCCCTCAGTTGGGAAAATCCGCAAATTAGCAGTAAAAGATGAAACATACAACTTAAAGATAAAAAATGAAAAGATATTACTTCTAAAGAGCATCCATCCCAAGGAAATTGCAGATTCATCTGACTGTAGTTCAGTAGTACCTTAGCTGCATCAACTGCATCTTTGAGGTCCTGCCAGCTCATACTTTTGTCTGAAGATTTGTCAGTAGAAATACCACCATTCACAGAATTTGCACCAGATGCATCCATGACAGAACCATGCCTCTGCAATTGGAGCACAACCAACTTTCGTCGACTTTCCTCAAGCTCTGCCATGCTTTCCTCTAGCTCACCTGCAATCCAATGATTGCATATACATTATGGGTTAGTTTGGTTTATAGACCAGGTTAGCCAAAACTATGTTGACAAGACTTAGTAATTTGGCATGCGTTTACTTTGTGCTAATTCATGTGTAACAGAAATTTGGTGCCATTTATTTTGTGTTCATTCATGTGCAACCAAATATTAGTACAAATTGAACGCCCTGCTAAATAAACATGCAAAGCATCGCATAAAGGTGCGTTGTGAAACCAGAATTTATTCCATATAGGTTTAATTATACAGCAAAATTATTAATAATTTGGTGTGTTCCAATTTAACATCCCACATTCACACATGCTCCTTTCCAGTCACAAATAAGTGACTTTGGGGGATTTTCCTAAGTCAACATTCTAAACTTTGATTCCAAATTACTTTTAAGTGTGGATCTTCATACTTGAAAATGATACGAGTAGATTTGTATCAGAAAGTAGTTTCATTCTAGTATACTTTTTCTATATATTATGAAAAAAATGTAGTCAAATTTGAGTTTTGACTTTTGAAGACCATGGCAATGCCCAAAATACTTATTTATGACTGGAGTAGTACATTTGCACAAGCCAAAAAAATGTCAAGAATTGTGAATGAATTGTCTTGAATGTGGAAGCCAAATGGGAATGGATGAGGGAAGGATATTTTTAGCACCTGAAATGCGCTTAATTTCCTGTAGCTCCCTCGAATGGTTGCTTTTGAAAGCCTCAATCTCATCCAGATACCTTTTGTGCTTCTCATTAATAATACAAATAGCTTGACTGGCATTCTCAACCACCTCTTTCAAGATATCATTATGGTTTTGAAGGGCAATAATAACATCTAAATAAAATAAATACAGTTCAATCAATTGGTAATAATATAGAACTTAGGTGAAGTGTAACCTAGGGAAAAGGTGCAGGATTTCCTTTTCTTTTTACCTTCATTTGACTTTTGTCCATTAAAAGCTAAAGTTAAAGATTCATTTCTGGCCTGATGTGAAGAAATTGCCTCTTGCAGGGACTTCATCAGAGTAACAGTTGCCGCATGGCGAAAAGCAAGAGCTTCTTCAACAAATTCCAACAAGCTATTGTTATTGTAATTTTTGAAATTGTTGGACTTCAAGAGCCTCAAGAGAAATATCTCCTCAGAAGGACATGACTCAAAAGATTCTGACGAACAATGAGCACATGGTAAGCTAAAAATACAGCACTACTTCAACAAAATGTACCTTACTACACAATATTAAGCTAATTTGATGCAACCTTCTGATAACTCTTCATGGTCAAGCGCTTGCAAATTGTCCAAACCCCCACCAGCCCGTACCCCAAGTAGGATCAAATCATCAATCAGCTATAATATACATAGACGGAATGAGAAACATGGTGGACTGGAAAATATGCATATGAAAATTTATCAGACACAAAGGAAAGAACCTGATTCCACGTTTTATTCAGAGAAATCAGAGTCTTGTCATAAGAACATTGCTCATCTCTCAGCTCCTTGAACTTGCCCTCCAATGCATGCATTCCAGACTTCTGTGCCTCCAATTGTTGCACCAACTTTTGGTTTTCATATTGAAGAGCTGCGGAATCCATCTCTAAACAAAAAACAATGATAATGAAATGCAAAAAAGTCAGATCCTACAACAGCAAAAAGGGAAACTTCAGAAGGGCAGCAAAGGAATATATAAAACTCAGCAATCAAAAGTTCAAAATTACTTGAGTATAACAATGAGAGCAGGTAATTCAGTTGTTATGATCAGCTTGCATTTTTCCTAAGCAAATTATAACTAAAATTCAAATTCTATATTAGCATAGCATATTTACTCAAGGTATGTTTGATGAATGATTTTTTTTCTTTGCAATGCCTAAGCATGTGTGAGAAAATGATGTTTGGGTTGTGGGTCTGTGGCTGTGCCAATTCACGGGCAATGCAAAAACAATGAGGAAAAACAGTGCTTGGACTGCAGGTCCGCAGCCACGACAAAGTTTCCAAAACTGAGTATGACGCATGCAACATTTTTTTGGCATGAAAACATAGACAGCATGGGTCTTTAATTGATTTAGCTGTAAATGATACTTCAAACAGATTGCATCATTACACATCAGATGCATGGCACGTGGTTTCGAAGATGGGAAAATTGGTTGTGTAGCATCGAAAGATCTCGACTTCGGGAAAATAACATTAAAAAACTTCGCCCCCCTAAATTACCACCGAAAGATGCAAACCTTAACTGAATATAGCACTCTGTTAGATTTCTCTGGTATCTCTGTTATCTTGGACAAAAATAGCCCCAGACCATTACCATACAACACAGGAAGGAGGGGCGGCTGCGAGCGAAGGACGGTGGTGCGAGCCGGCGAGGAGACAGGGTGGCGCGGCCGGCGAGGAGGAGCAACGCACGAGCCGGCGAGGGAGGGAGGGGGCGCGGCCGGCGACGGAGGGTGGCGCACAAGCCGGCAAGGGAGAAGGAAGGAGTGCGGCCGGCGAGGAAGGGGCCACAGCCGGCGAGGGAAGGGGAGGGCGGCGTGGCCGGCGAGCGAGAAGGAGGGGGTGCAGCCGGGGAGGGAGGGGGAGGGAGGCGCGGCCGGCGAGCGAGAAGGAGAGGGCGCGATGGGGGGGGGGGGGGGGGGGGGAGGCTGCGCGCGACGGGGAGGGGCGAGGGGGAGGCGGCTCGCGATGGGGAGGGAGGCGGAGGCGGTGCGCGACCGGGATGGAGGAGCGGCGGCTTGCGGTGGCGAGGGAGAGGGCGGCGGCCGGCGGCGCGGGCGTGATGCGGTGTTTTTTCGAGAGGACCGGCTTTTCTTCGGAAACCGAGTTTTGGAGTGGATCCGACGTGTTTTGAGTGAAGTAATTTCCCTCGATCTGTCTTGATCCACTTTAAAACTCCATTTTCCAAACAAAGTCCGAAGAGAATACGTAACGTTTACATCTTTCAGTGATATTTTAGGAACAATATCATTTAATAATCTATCTATATATATTATAAGGATTCAGTAGAATTAAAAACCCTTCCCATCAAAATAATTCCTACCCACACCTCACGGAGGATCCACATGTCGGGTCCAACGGTGGAAACGACGTAGAAAGTTTCTCAAAAACGATGTTTCTAGATTTGCCGTTTTGGACATTACTTTTCTCACCGTAAAATTTCTTTACCCACCCTGTATACCCACGTATGCGTGCATCCACATGGGCATGGACTCTTCAAACTGTGATATAAACGTGTCGTGAGATAATTTTTTTACAATAATATCGCTGTTTATCTCCGGGAATTCGAGTAGAACTCGTTTAGAAAAGAATAAAGAAACAAAGAAGACTCGTTGCCGAGTACTAAAGTGGTGCAATGATGCTCACAGATTGAACTCACCCAAAACCTTCAGTTCACGGTCCAAACGAGTCGTGCGGCCACCCAACACGGGAACGCCACGCCCGACAACAACTTCCGGATCCATGGCACCGTGTGCTCGTGGAAAGCGCGCCGCGCCGGACTCGCGGCCTCGCCGGTGGCGCTCTCCGGCTCGTCGCCGCTCCACTTGTGCCGGTACGCACGCATCGTGCTTCTCGTAATCAATCGCAAAGACTTCCTCCTCCTTGTGTATGCATCTGACTCGGATGGTTGGTTGGACCACCGGTTGCGGCGGCGCGTAGGGACTGGGCGAACCTGACGTCCGGGCTGGCGGAGCTGATCATCGAGAGCGTCCTCTCCAACGACGTCGCTGACTACGTCTGCTTCTGCGCGGTGTGCACGGCGTGGAGCGCGTGCTCAGCGGACCCGCGAGCGCAGGGCGTCGCCGACCGCCGGTTCCACCCTCGGCGATGGATCATGCTCCCGCGCGCCTGCAGCCTCCGCCGCCGGCGACGCTTCCTCAACGTCTCCACCGGCGAGTGCATCCACGCGCGCATCCCAGACCTGCACCGCCACTACCTCCTCGGCCCCACCGCCGAGGGCCTGCTCCTGCTGTGTCGGAAGGGCACCCCACATCGTGCAGCTCCTCAACCCGCTGACGGGGCAGCTCACCGACCTCCCCCACGATGATAGCAGAGGATCTAAGCAGGAGGACTACGGCCTGCAGACTAAGGCTCTTCTTCAAGCTTGGCAGCGCCGGCCTCGCCGACGACTCGACCATGGCGCTCCTTTACAACTACAGCGCCGTCGCCGTCGCCAAGCCCGGCGACGAGCGGTGGACCCAGTCCGCGCTCCCCATCACCTATAGAAATATCTATATAAGGTCGTCAGTGTTTCCATTCTCCGGCCGCTTGTACTGCGTCACCCACAACCACAAGAGCATCTTGGTGGTGGAGACCTCGGGGAACCGGCAGCCGCGGCTGGTGCCGGTCGCCGATTACGAGCTGGAGGGAGATCATGAGCCTTCCGATTCCGACTGGAGGGAGATCAATACCCTGATCAATACCCTGTGTATGAAGACGACGGGGGCCTGATTTTGGTCCATCGGAACACGAGCACAGCGGGTGATCATCTCTATTCTTCTGACAAGTACACGACGTACCAAGCGAAATTGGACACGGGCAGCGTGGTGCGGATGCGTGGGCTGGGCGGACGGCACGTCCGGAGGTTGTCCGTACGTATTCCGGGCCGGACAGCCTCGTTTGACTCCGTGAAAGTAACCTCCCGCGCCTCCCACAAGTACCAAATGAACAGCACCAAATATCGAACAATGCAAAGCGCACTACGCTTCACAGTTCCTGTGCGACGCCAGCCAACGGTTTCCAAAACCCACAAACTTAGGTGTAACTGCAAACGCCTCAGCACAAATTAACGGAGATACTATAAAATCAGCTTCATATTCTTCGCAAGTTACAAGTTGTTTGACATCAGCTCTGCCTGCTTTCCTAGCGCAGCAACAATGGAGTTGGATCCATGCAAAGCCGCCGCCGGCAGCACCATCGTCTCGCTGCTGGAGTACATCATCTTCGACGTTCTAACCAGGCAGCCGACGAAGCAGCTCTGCCGGTTCCGGTGCATGTGCAACGGGTGGCGCGCCCTCATCTCCGACGAGGCATTCGTCGCCACGCCGCTCATCACCGGTGTGTTCAGACTCGGATGCTTCGTCGAGGAGTTCGAGTTACAAGCGGTCAACAGTGGCGTTCACCCTCCCTCCTAAGGTAGCCGCCACGGTCCTCTGCCACCTCCCGTCCCACGCTGAACCGGACACCAGCCGCACCCTTCTCGTTGCCAAAAAATTCCCTCCCTCGACGTCGCTCGTCTGGCTGAGAGAAGCTAACGGATGGGGGAAATTCGTGAGATCTGTTTCGGATCACGCGTGCGCGCTCGGGAATCAGAGGGTTTCACAAATAGCTTTGTTGAATTTTAAGTTTCGCCTGGCTAATTCCGTTTTAACTTGCTTAAGCCTGTAAATTTGTTGAGCATGTTATGCATGTTGTATTTTTTTCTACCGATTGGATTTGAGGGTTCTTGTTTCTATTTCTGTGAGGTTACTACCTCGAATAGGTTGTTTTTTAATTACTTAAAGCTTGATGGTAGGAAGAGTACTGCTACTTTTGTTCAGATTTCTGCACGTTGGTAGGAAAATACATATTCATACGAGTACATAACCCTGGTCAAATGGACGTAACCTAACCCTGCGCCTCGACTTTCTTTTCCCACGCACATCCAACTCGTGTACGTGTCTCTGATCTCCGTGTGCGACGGGTCGATCCTACTGGAGGGCACGCCCTTCTTCACCGGTGAGAAGACGGCCTTGACCAACGCCAACTCCGTCCGCAGCTTCAACGTCATCAGCCGCTGTCAACGTCGCCTACTATAGGGGCAACGTCGTCTCCTGCGCCGACATCGTCGCCGTTGCGGCATGTGACTCCATCGTCGCGGTCCGTTCTCTCCCCTCATAGCTCCATTAAATGTAGCTAATAATATAGTTAGCCGTGCATGCATCCGTCGTTAATTATCATTTGCATGTATGCAGCTGGGAGGCCCGTCATACGACGTGCCGCTAGGTCGCTGCGAGTTTGCGACGCGCGCACAGCGAGCCAGGCGGCGGCAAACAACAACATCCCGGCGCCGACATTCAACCTCGATAGCCTCGCCCGAGTGCTCAAAGGTCTGGTCATCGCTGCAGATGACATTATGCTTCCGCGCACTCAACTCGGCGTTGCCAGATTGGCAACCAAACAACACTTCCACAAGCTTTGCTCACCGCGCTTCAAAAGCCGCCTACACGGATGCTGCCACCGGTCAAGACGGGGTGGCACCAACAGTGATGGGAAGCAGCAATGCAGCGTGGAAAAAGGAGGATGTGCACCAGCTGAGGATTTTGGACAACTGCTATATGCAATACAGGTTCTTGAATGTTTGGGCAGAAGTGATGGCGATGGCAAAGAGTGCAACAGCTGAGGTGATGAATGTTTAAGTTGTAGCCCGACCTTTTGTCACCATTGGATTGGATGATTGTTCTCTTCTTAGTTCTTGATTATATTTTTTTACCAGTTTACGAGGCAAACTGATATTGTAGATCTCCGCCACGAAACTACGGTAGATCGATTAGTTTTATCGAAGTTACTATATTTACATACCTAGGACTTGTAAATGCATAAAATCATTAGAAAATTAGTGCGGTGTAGTTTTCTTGGCCAGTGAAACTGTGAAAGTAGATTATATTATATGTATTTGTAATTTTAATGTTTACGCTTTACACCATGCTATGTCTATCTTATTATTTTTTCTACCGTTAGAGACATCACTAAGGCTGTTAGATTCGGTTCTAACCAATGTGGTATTTTTGTCGATGCTTGAAGTTGATGGATTTGAAGATATTACAAAAAAAAGGTAAACTTAAATCATTTTGACCTCAGTTTACTCTTTACCAAGTTACCGGTTAATTTATCAAAAATTGGATTAAGCTCACCCTCAAATTAATTCTTATTTACTATATTTTCTAATACACGCGCGACACGCGCGCACTCTACTAGTACCGTGAAAATTTGCTACAGCGGGGTCATGGGCCGCGCTACCGCGGTGGACGGCTCCGCGTTCGCCAAATCCAGCGGACGCAGCGGAGGCCGCTACCCCGCCACGGTGGTGCGAGGCCCGCGCGGCCCAACCACCCCGCCGCCTCTGCGCAGCCACTCGCCTTCTGCGACAGGCCGTCGCAGCCGACACCGCGCCATAGTTGCGTCGCCGAAGCCGCCGCCGCGAAAGGGCCGCCGTGAGAATGGGGCCGGCCGGGGAGGAAGGCGCTACCGTGGAGGTCCGCCGTCGTCGCGAGGTCGTTCGTCGTCCGGCCGACGCGTCCGAGGCCCCCGCGTCCGATGAGGAGGAGCTGCCGCCGCCCCGCGCGTCCAAGGCCCCCGCGTCCGGCGAGGAGGAGTTGCCTGCCGCCGCCGACCTCGCCTTAGGAGGTCGGCTGAAGGCCATCGCAAGGAGGGGTGCGCGGAGGGAATGAGAGGAGCCACCGCCGCGGGGCCGCCGCTCCGCGCGCCAGGGCCGGCGGTTGACGCGCAAGAACGGGAGGAAGGACTCGCGCTCGCGCTCCACGCGGGCATGCGGCTGCCCTGCCCGTCCTTGCGGAACATGAACAACATCAACGACGACTGCAGGAACGACGACCGCGGTGTCTGCGGGAACTGCGGCGGCGGCGGGGTCTTGCAGCCCTTGGCGGCGGAGGACGGCGTCAGTGGCGCGCCGCCGCTTGGGAATGACACGGCGTGGCGGTCGTGGAGCGCAGCGCGGCGGGCGAGGTGAAGAAGGAGCGCGCGGAGAGCGGGGACGCGTCGACCAGCGATGGGCTGGACGTCGGCACGACGGAGGGCCAGCCGACGGATGCCGGGATGGTGGAGAGGTACCACGGCTTGACGGGGTTGTCAGTGGGGGTCACGGAGAACTGCGACGAGGCCGAGCCCACGCTACCGGCCTTCCCGACGACCGCTACCACGGATGCCGGCTCGAAGCGCGGCGACGCCGTCCGTGGGTTCGCCGCGCGCCGGCCGTTTGCCGCGGCGGGGCCGCCGCTCTTTGCGTTGGGGCCGCCCGCTGCCGCGGTGCCGCCGTGAGGAGACGCCGTAGGGGCCGCGTGGGGGGCGACGACGCAGTAGGGATCCGGCGGGGGGAGCGATGCGGGTGGGGTCCGGAGGGAGCGGTGAAGGTGGAGGGAGCGATGTGGGTGGGAGGCGGAGGGGCGCGAGGAGCCACCGTCGAGCCGCAGCGAGGGGGATGGTAGGCGGCGAGCGACACGAGGAAGGGGATGTGGCGGGAAGGGGAAGGGAAGGAGAGATGAGGGGGATGGAAAAAAAATTATGTAACGTGGGCCTCACGTGTTGGTAGTTGGTATATGGGATGAAAATAGAGTACGACGAGTGCGGAGAAACTAAAACTGTACTGAAGAATCTTGATGACCAGACAGAATATGAAAATGGAGTACAACAAGTGCGGATAGCCTGAAACCGTATTAATCTAGAGCAACTAACATTTTCTGTGGAGCTTATTTCCGTTACCATTAACATGTAAAACTATAAGTATGTTACATAATATCCAACTACCGGCAATATTGCAGATCAGCTTCTACATCAAACTGAAACCAGGTACGTCTTCTGTACAGGGAAGGATGAATCTAATTTATTACTTCCAATACCAGTCCAGATTCGTTAAAGAATCTCGTAAACACAGTAAATTTAAACCATAAAAAAGCAGATAAAAGAAAATCAGTGTGTAGCCGCTACGCAGAAAAGGACCAAGCTGCTTCCGAGGATCAGTCCTGTCGTGATAGATCGGCCGTGTTTCTTTGGGTGGAATTTTTTCACCCATTTGACCAATAATTAAAGGTATTAAATAAAGTCAGTTTATAAAACTATCTTCACACCACCAGATTAATTCACGAGACAAATCCAATAAGGTCTTTGACTGCACGATTAAACGATGGTTACTATAGTATTACTGTGGTAAATCATGGACTAAGTAGGCTCGTTAGATTCCTCGCGAAAAGTTACACGCATCCCTAAAAAGATTTTACAAATAAACTTCATTTAATACTCCATCTGCCTAATGGACAACAGGTTGCGTCTTGCAGCTGCAAAAGCACTCGTTGCAAGGTTTAGGGTGTGGTGGTTCACTTGATTTTTATCTTTATTGGATGGGTGGACGTAATACTCCATCATATATCTCTCCCTAACACTAAAAAGAAGACTGTTTCTGTGGTCCGTTGACCTTCGTGCGTCAGAAACGCGCGAAACCATGAAAATCAGTCTTACGGAAAACCGATGTTCTAAACCGTGTCCCCTTCCCCTCTCCTTGCGCCGACATGTAGGCCCAGGCATGTAGACGATCCGCACATATCCCCTCCGTCGCTAATCGCTAACCGACTCTAATTGCAACTCACGTTGAATCACCGAATCCAGGGCCGGCTCTAGGCCTAGGCGACAGGGGCGACGGCCGGGGGCCCACGACCTAGAGGGGCCCAGGACCCTATGCACACAAGTACACATGCCGCATGCACAATACTTTACATTTGAGCCCAGCAGGCAATAAAGTCTATTGCATTCTAGTCCGTTGTAGTCTCACGTAATTACGTGTTCCGCACCCCGCTAAGTCCATCCTGAAATTGAATCGTTGTCTTGGAAGTCGTGAGTCCGCGCCGTCTAGAAGTCTAAAACAAATCGGCAATCCTTATTCCGTTAGCCATCGACCATCGTCCGCTCCCCACCGACCAGTGCTCGTGGCTCTGCTCTGATCGGTTTGGCGTGTTACCAATTATATGTGATAGACTCATATTATAATTATTACTAAATTAATTTAGGCTATTATGTTAGATTTGTTGGGTTTTAAACTCTCACTCGAATGTTTATTTTTTTTATAATTCTATGTTGGATCATTTTAATTGTACATACTGCGACAACGGTAGCATCAAGAAAAATACACAAATGTTTTTTTAGAAGGACGGAAGTAGCATTAATATTTTTTTAAGAAGTAAGTAGACATTATTAATCACTACCATTATTTTTTCTATCTTAAAAAATTAAAAAATATTTAGGCTAGGGACCCTAATATCTAGTTTGCTCTAGGGCCCCTGAAATTGTAGAGCCGGCCCTGACCGAATCAAAACTCTATTGAAACTCAAACTAGAAAAGGAAGATGGCATCGATTGGAACAAGATCAAATAGACTAGAAAATAGAAAAAAAAAGTACAAACATAAATAAATCGAGGACGTGTTCATAATATCTTCGTTGCATTGTCGGCTCCTGGTCGTGCATTGCTGATTCCCAATCCCGAGCCTGTTCAGCTGATAGAATAAACAGTGCTCAGCTGATAAAATAAATAGTATTGTGTGAGAAGAAATAAATCGAAACAAGCCCAAATAAGCAAGGTCTAGATCAGCCGAAAAATAAAAGACAACAGGACCTACCCGAATCTGAAGTTGGGGCAATCCATGTCTGTGCTGTGCTCGAGCGAGGTAGAGCTGGCGTCGCCGTCACCACCTTGTGAGTGTCCCGGCGACAGGTTCCCTCTTGTGCCACCATCGACGACTTGGCTCATGAGCTCGCCGGCGGCCTCCCTCGCGTGGAGAAAGAGACAGGTGAGAGACTGCTTCCTTTGTGGACGGGTGAGAGACGGAGGATTTTTACCCAAAAAAAATAAATTGCACTCACCATACAACAACTTGGTGGGTGGGTGTAAATTGGTCAAATAACTTGTAAAATGCTCAGTTTAGTGCAATAACTTGATAGGTGGGAGCAAATTGGTCCAACAACTTCTAAAATGTTCATTTTAGTGCAATAACTTGGCAAATTGGTGCATCTATAGTCTAAACGTGGCAACCGTAACGTATTTTCTAATGCCGGGCTGTAATAGATAATATATTCACATATTAATTAGCTATTGATGTTTGCATCACGACGGCAATGCATTTGGCTAAGATAAGAACTTTCAATGCACAGGGAAGTAACGTTGTGTCTTCAAATTCATTATTTTTATATAGTGATTTAATTTTGATTAAGAATATTAATTTTCAGATATAGTATTGATAAGTTTGTCCTTGTTGTTTTCTACATATTTGATTATATGCATTTTTCAGCTTAAAAAGCAAACCAATATATGTGCTTTAGTAGCTTGGTATAAATATTTTTAAAGCCTCCGATACTTGTTTCATAATGGAAAAGTAGCTAAAAGGACATAAACAAAATTGTTTTCTACATAATTGTTGGATGTATGAGAAGAAGCCGAAAACAAACCTTAGATCTCAAAGTCTCTCTTATGTACTTTAGTCTTTCGATAATACTAATTAATGTTGTTATTCTAGAATTTATTGAATTTGGACCGATGAATAAATAAGTTATGTAAATATAATAAAAAGTGAATGATCGAAATGGAGACCAGAGAGGGGGAGTGAATGGGAGCCTGTCGGTGTCCGGATCGGCTGCCCGACACTAACTAGAACGAACGCGCTGCGCCCACTCTCTCAATGGTTGGTGTAAATGATAACACAATGGCACGGGATTTATCCTGATTCCGGCCGCGGGGCCGTACGTCCAGCAAGGGAGGTGCACACACTGTATTACTTCACACCGGGGTGCTCGTAGTAGGGGATTACAAGAGAAGTGGGAGAGGATGTGAAGCCTCCAAGTCCCGTGCGTATCGGATGGAGGTGGTGGTGTTCCGGTTGCTCGTTGCTGGCTTATCGTCTATTGGTGGGGTTCTGTCGTCGTCGTCCGTCGTCTCTCTATGGCCGCGAGTCTACCTTCTCCTTTTATAGTTCAAGGAGGGGTAAAGATACACACTTCACTCAGTGGGCTCTACAGTTATTGGGAACTAGAGAGCATGGCGTTGGGGCGTGGCTGTCGTCCTTGTGGATCCTTCCGCCCTGCGCAAATCGGTGAGTGTCCTCCATCTCTAGCGGGCGGTGTGGCGGCTCCTGTAGAAAGTACGTGTCCCTGTGCTTGTCCCAGAGTGTCTTCGAGGGGTTGTGCTGTCCGGCGTCCAAGCCCAGTCGTTGCCCGTACACCCGCTCGAGGGTTCTCCCATGCCTTATCGAGGGCTCCGTCATGGGGTCAGTACGGGGGTTGGCAGCACAGGAGCGCCAGAGTCAGTAGCACAGGTCCGAACAGGGCCTCGCAGGCCGACATAGTGACAGGAGTTGGCGGTGCAGGACCTCGCAGTCACGCACAGTGTTAGGGATGGCCGCACAGTGACTAGAGTTGGCGGACATGATCCAAGTCGTATCATTTGTGCGGGATGGCCCGTGATTTGCCTTTTGACTTTGGCGTCCTGTGGCAGCGTTGAGCATTGAATGAGCCTGCCGGCAGAACGGAGCTTCTGGAGTAGAGGGTCATGCGGGGTTCGACCGCGGGGTCCTCGATCGAGGCGGAGTTCGCTGTTCGCTCGAGGCGGGTCGGCACCCTCAATCGAGACGGAGATGGAGCGCGCATCGGGACCCTTTCGGGGGGGGGGGTCTCGAATGGGCCGCCGGATGATGATGAGCCGTGGTCTTTGTGTGTTTTGGGCCCTTTTCTGATTCGTCAGGATGCTAGTCGTGACTGTTTGCGTTTTTCTGGGGTGATTATCCCTAAGGTTGGGGGACCCCCTTACGACCGTCCCCCAAAGTAGCCCCCGAGCCTTGGCTGGACGTGGGTTAGTCCGGCAAAGGCTTGTGTTTGTACAACGACGTCTCGGGCGCTATGTGTGGGGCTTTCCCTTTGAACTTGTAAGAGTTCCCGCGGGGGCGCGCTAGCGCACCCACGGGTGTAGCCCCCGAGGCTTTGGAGGAGTGAACACACTCGTCTAAGGGCTATAAGAACTTTGGTTCCATGATCCGTTGGGTGACGTGCCCGTCCAGCGTTTGTTTCAGTCGGCTTCGACATTTTTTTCAGCCGGCATCGACAATCTACGTTGGTCGGGTGACGTTACCCTCATACAATCCACTCTGCAAAGAGCTCGCTTGAACCTCTTAAATTTCTCAGACAACAAAACTTAATGATTAAGAAAAAAAGTCAATTTTACTCACGTGAATCGGAGACATAAACTTTGATCTGGTTTACCTAACTCCGGATCACCGTTCACCATATGTACTTTCTAACTTGTCCTGGTTTTTCTATACTATAAGTATGACATATTTAATTCACTTTAATTGAGAAGGAAGACAGGTTGATCTGATGCATGGACCAACAACTTTCATTGTGTGTGGGAGCATGAATTAAAGTGAGTGGAAAATTGTGAATGCATGACAGTGTGTGCATACTTGGGACCAGGAGGCTAGTGGGCCGCCGACCCGCCTAGTCAGTCTTACCGCAGCTCACTCTAACTATAAATGGCCAAATGGGCCGCGGTAAATGGGCGGCCCGAGGCCTGGCCCGAAATGGCCCGACACTAGCACGGTCCGGCCCGTAGTGCATAGTGCTCGGGTCGGCCCGGTACTATGCTGCGGGCTGTGCTTGGGCCGCCACATCGGCCCGTAGTGCCGGCCCAGGCCCGGCACGAAAAATAGGCTAGCACTATGCAGTCCATTTAACCCTCATAGCAGCCCATGAAACAACTCCACATGCCCATGTATATAAGTGAAAACAACCCTAATCTGCCTCCATCCCTTCATTTCTCCTCCCACCAGCAGCCGCCGCCCGCACCTCTCTTCTCACCCTCACACCGCCGCCGCCGCCGCCGCCGCCGCCCCTGTACACCTCCCTTCTTCGAGTCGCCGCCACCGGGGACGCGCGGGCGTGCAGCTCCAGTGAGCGCACGGCCGGATTCGTGTCGGCCGCCGCCGCTAGGGTTGCCCAGCCACGCGGTCTGGATCCGGCGCCGCTAGGGGGCGCACACCCGGCGGCTTGGGAGCTGCGGGGGCGCACGGCCGAGATCCATGCCACCCGTCGTCGCCGGTGCCTGCAACCGGGATCTGCCCCGCCGGCGTCAACTCACGCCCGGGTTTCATTTTTGATGTATTTTGTGTGTGGATTTAAGAATCTCTATACATCTATGTGTGGACATGTTGACATCAATTTTGGCTTGGACCAAAATATGTTTAAATAAAATTATTGATGGCTAAATTCCATTCAACTATGACTTGATAAATTAGTTAAAATAATTATTTCTTTATAAAGAAATAAATTGATATAATACATGTGTATCCTATGTATGAATTCGTCACGCTTGTAAATACATGGCCGATAGTCAACTGCGCTGTGAAGTGTGAAATCAAAAGATAAATGAACGTAATCCATTCATGTACGTATATGTGCTTATTAGCGGCATGCATGCTACGTGCTAACTAAAGAGCCTTCAGCTAATGGTTTAAGAAATGAATAAAATATGTATACTCCAAGCCTATGAATATTATATACGGCCCATCGCGCAGCTTGCAACCCCAGAGCGCCAAGGCAACGCACATCCGAGTGACGTGCAGGAGCATGCTGGCCGGAAGATAATTAAGCATCCCTTAATCACATACTCCCTCCGTCCCGTAAAAAATGCAATCCTCACTTTTTGAGAAGTCAAACCATTTCAGATTTGACTGAATTTATATAAAAAGTTACTAATATTTACGATATAAAATAAATATTATTAGATTAATCACAGATTATATTTTCATACTAAATCGATTTAAAGACATAAATATTAGTACTATTTTGTATAAACTTGGTCAAAGTTGAAATGATTTGATTTCTCGGAAAGTGAGGATTGCATTCTTTATGGGACGGAGGGAGTAATTAAAAGGAAAGGCTGATAGAGTCCGAGTACAACCGGCAGCACAAACCAAGTCCAAGCAATTCAAACCTTCACGAACTCCACGTTCTGGATGCAGGGCGCCCACGTCATTAGCGATACAAAATCAAAATAGATAAACGCCAAAACTCCAGGCAAACTGCCATGCCGCTTGCTCTGTAAATAGCAGGCCACTGTGAGTATTCAGGGTAGCTTGCTCTATAAATAGCAGGCCACCGTGAGTATTCAGGGTAGAGAGGGAGAGACACGTAGACACAAAAAGGGGAGGCAAATACAACACCGCCAGGCTGCTGCGATCCCACGATGGAAAGCAGAGCCCCGGCAAAGAAAGAAGCGCCGCCAGGCTGCCGGAGCTCTGAGCTGCTGTGTAGTCCTGTCAAGAAGAGCACCGCCGTTAGGCTGCCGGAGCTTCAAGCCCCTGCAGTTCTGCCAGACGTCCAAGGAAGAAGAAGCCAGGAGTTGCCGCTGCATCGCGTGAAGGCTCTGAAGGTGAGAAAGGCCATGGCGCTGGTCTAATTTCATCGGCTCTCCATCAGCAATGAAGAAATTCTTCCTTTCTCTCTTCTTATGATCTCTCAAGGCCCCAATCTTGGGCTTGGTCTGTTAATACAATGCCAGAATGGGATGAGCTCTTGCTCTTCGATTCGGTCCGTTGATACGAACTCAGGAGAAAGTGCCAAAATCATGTTAAAAGTGTCAAATAATCTTCTCGCTGCACCTCATCTACAGGCTCGATCATCACGAGTACTTGCCATGAGTTGCAGCAGGGAAGATATAAGCAAATCCACTTTATACAAGTTAAACACTCGCCTCACTTGTTGTACATGTGCGGTCCATATATAAGTGCTGCAGCACACCGTCATGTCAGCAGCAAAGTAAGTGGAGCGAAATAAATCAAAGAAATCATAACCATCTGCAAAGATTAAATGGCGTCAAAGAAAACAGCCATGCACGTACTGTCTTACATTCCATCAGTTCAGTGCTTGTATAAAATTAACTAGCATGTGCGTACAACATTCTGCATGTTTCATATTTAGCTAAGCCATGAAAGTGTTTAGTCATAAATACATGTTTCATATATGTGTTCACCTCTGCTTGCCACGTGCACAAACTTGGCCATAAAAAACAAGAGGCCTCAACATACTACATCATGTACGCGCATGCTCATCTCATCAGTTAGTACCATGCATGCCATATACAGATAATTGAGGTCTGCATCTTAACTAGACTGCATCCACGAGAAGTCATGCATGCTTTGCTAAATCATAAACTAAACTAAACAGTGACATATAATCCATGCATATATAGTTTCTTCCTCTGGAGTATCATGGCATCAGCATCAATCTAGATAAATTGTGCCACGGCAAGTCCGGTGCATAGGCACAGGCATTGTCACTCTGCTAGAAACAAACTAAAACAAATACGCCAGGCGTATGAACATCAACATCATGCCCTGATCAAAGTCACATGCGCATTCACCTGTGAGAATCCTTCCAAGATCTCTCTCATGCAGGTTCGGTTGAAAGGAAATTCAAAATATATAACCTCATTGTTTATACTACATATGCATCCATAAAATGCTAGTAGTAGTAGTTAACAGAGGTAAGACAAATCATTGGTAAACTAGGCTAAGACCCCATCAAGCACTCTGCCTACGGGGTCTCTTCAAATCACTCCCCTGACAAAATAACAGGGAACTAGGGAAGTAAAGAAAACTTGATGAATATCAGCTACTTTACATCTCGAGTTGCTGAGCAATTGAATAATACTAACCACCCTTAAACACACAAGTTTTATTTATCTGCATCAAGCATGAAAGTCAAGCAAAATGCATGCGCGAACTCATGTGTCATATACACAAGCATTCATCCACGACGACAAGATCGAAGAATAGTTATTTTATTCTTGTAGTCATGAATAGGCGGCCACATGATGTAATTTGTCTTTTTATGTATTCATATTGGAACTCTTAATCAGGGTATTCTCCACGGAAATGTAATTAACATAATTTTTATGAATATATAAGAATTATGGAAGAATGGAATCGCAATACCTGAATATCTTACTTTGTCTTATTTAAATTAAACTAAAATTTAACTTGTCTCTGCTGACGCGGGGCGGGCCTTCACCCGTCCGTTTCCCCGCAATCAGGACCTTTGATGATTCGATTCTCTTGAATTTGCATTTTCATTCGATTGATCAGCTACTCCTTTCTTGCTTAGTGCTTGGGCCGGCACTAGCACGATCGTGCCATAGTACCGGCACGACACTATCAAAATGCCTTATGGCCGTGCTTGGGCTGGAAATTCGGCACGACGTACCGGCACGGCACGGCAGGATAGTGCCATCGTGCCGCATAGTGCCGTGCTAGTGCCGGGCCGCCTATTTGGCCATTTATAACTGTAACACCCTGCCCTCCAAAGGCGCCCCGTGCAGCCATTCCAAGGGGCGTGCATGCGTACACATAGCACCCTGCTTACAGTTTCGTCATCGCTTCGTGTAAAAGGGTTAACCCGAATGTGCTATGGCTGGAATACAAGGGCTTATAAGTTGCGTCCACCCTTGCTAAACTAGCAATGTGGCACTAAATACGTGCATCTTGCACTCACGGGCCATTACTGGGCCATACAAACTGGGCCGGGTGTGACATACACCCCCCTCAAAGAACCCGACGTCCTCGTCGGCGCAACTCACCCACACGGGCAAATGTCCAGGAACGTTCCCCCTTAGCGCACGACCATACGTCCATTGCCGGTGCCATAGTCCATGCCGTATGCCCTACCCGGGCCACACGCGTCATGCGCCCTATGCCCGCACACTGACCCATATGCGCAACCGCGAGGGTCGGCTCTGATACCATTTGTAACACCCCGCCCTCCAAAGCCGCCCCGCACAGCCCTTACGAGGGGCGTGCACGCGTACACATAGCACCCTGCTTACACTTTCGTCCTCGCTTCGTGTAAAAGGGTTAACCCGACTGTGCTATGGCTGGAAGACAATGGCTTATAAGTTGAAGCAACCAGCCAGTAGTAATTTTCTCTCTACACAAACCAGCACCAGCCACCAGGTGCCTGAGGCAGTGAGCTGCAGTGAGGCTGACTAGGCGGGTCGGCGGCCAGCACTGTCACACCCGGATTTTCACAAAACCTGAATGTGGCCATATGTGTGCCCAGGAAGTCCACAGAACATATACAACGAACAAATATGATAAACAGAGTACAAATGCTCGAAATAAAATAGTTTACATCAGAGTATATCATAAATATTTATTACAGCGGAAGTCTATAACTCTCAACTAAAGCGGAGCCGCAGTCCACAGAGACTCTGACTGGGAGAGCGCAACTCTGAAGTACGGCAGGTCCTCAGGGAACTCAACAACAGTCTCATGCTCAGCCCAATCTGTTTACCCATCCGGGATTTTGTTGAATAATGACAACTGTAAGTAAACAATTACTTAGCAAGTATAGCACGGGTATGAAGGCTCAAAATAGGCTAGACACGGTTTAACTGCATTAGCGTTTTTAGTTGGTTCATTTTAACATTAACCAAATTACTACAAGTGAATGAAACCCAGTTGTAACCCAATTAATAAGGTATAAGTGACATTAATCAAATCTAAACATCATCTTCTAATAAAAAAGGATCCAGGCCGCTCGTGACCCTGAGCAAGGCTATCATGATAGATTTTACACTCTGCAGAGGTTTCGCCCTTTACCCACCAGCCGCGTAAAAGTTCAAAGGAACTTTGCACCCAACCACGCACATCAACACTTCCGAGGTGTGACTGCATAGGGACGCTACGAGTTTTTTGACAAGACACCCTAACAAAATAGTAGCAACTATGGTACAACACAGGCAGCATGATCCAAGGCACCGAGATTGACTGACTCTCAGGGCGCAGCGATAAGAGGGTCAATGGCGTCCAGAGCGCGAGCACGCATGCCAACAAGTAAAAGAGCGCGACGTGCGGAGTTCCCATACCATAGGGACTCCCGACACGGGACTGTGCCTGACAAGACATAGCCGACGGTACCCCCGTCCTCGGTGGATCAAACCATACTCTCACGAGTGCTTCCCATAGCGCCGTCGGCCCCGTCAGTAACTACTGTCAATCTAGAGCCGTACAAGTTACTTGACCAAGACCAGAGCCATAATAGTTCTAGCGGTGGCGACAGGCTCCTGGGTTGCCGCTTTAAGAACCGAACTTTAGGGAGAGACACTGGAGCAAAGCACACAGCACATGCCCAGTTCCCCAAACCATGTTGCTAAAAAGCAAGTTTTATCATTAAGTTGAAGTGAACCATTAAGTCATGATTAATAATGTAACAATGATGAAAGTAGATGTGCATAGAAAAGATTCTACCCATATGCATAAGCCCAAGGTTATCAAGGTACATGATATACAAAACTAGGTACAACCTTAATGGGACATCAATTTAGACACATACATATGAAAGTAGATGCTTATAAAAGGTGTGTTTAGGTAGCAAGGATTGTCCGTGCTATAACTTGCCTTCCTCGAAGTGCTGCTGCTGTGAGTCCTACTCCGGAAAGTCCTCACCGAGCTCGAACTCCAAAGCTAACGGCTCACCGAATGGACACGAAGCACCATACAAGCATACACGCATACCAATACAAGCAAACAAATAATATTCTATTAGAACAGTACACCAAACAGTGGAAACAACACAAATAAAGGTTTTAGAAATATTCTACGCTTCACTACGAACACATGAGCGCGAAAATCACACTAATCGGAGCTAAAACGAAAAAGATATGGGTTTTCTAAGTTATAGGGACCTGCTGGCAAGATTTAAAAGTTTCCAGGGGCTAGTTTGTGAAAAACCAGGGACCTAAACATAATTTTGTATAAAAACCCGAGGGTTTACTCGCGAAATTACGTAGACAGGACTGCGGGTTCTATATTTAAAAAGTACAGGGGGGTTTTCATAAGAAACAGGACCTAAGCGTAAATACTTTTGAACTAAGCTCGACCGCGGGTTGATTTTGGGAAAACAGGAGGGCTCTTTAGCAAAATTGCCCGGCTGACCGTTTTCTTGAGATTTGACTCAGGGTGGGGGGTGCACAAGGACCGTCGGATCAGGATCCGAGGGCTGGGAGGGGTTCGGGGGAAAGGGGTCGCCGACGGGGAGCGGTTCGCGGCGGCGCTGCTCGGCAGAGGCGGGGGCTCGCCGGAGTTAGACCGAACTCGAGCTAGGGGGCCCCAAATGGCGCTTGGACGGGCTCTACGACATCAGGGGAGCATGGCGAGTCCACCTGGGGTGTGCAAGTCATGGATTGGGCGGTGATGGCGACAGCCGACGGTGGCCGGCGGAGGTGGGCTCCGGTGAGAGTGGGCGGGGGTGCTAAGGGGCGAAAGAGAGAGGGAAAAGGAGCTGGACGCGGGCCTTACCCTCGGGCGATGCTCCTGGAAGGGTCTACTTGGCCGGAGCGGCGCTGAGGCGGGCCGTCGATGGTGGTGGAGCTCGGGCGGCGATCGGCGTCGCGGGGAGCTCGGGTGGGAGGCGTTGGGGTGGCTCGAGGGCTCGGGGAAGACTTGGTGAAGGCTGGAGGGTCGGGTGAGCGGCTTAAATAGCTCAGGGGGGTGCTCGGCTTGGCAAGTTACCAGAATCCGCGGCGGCCGGCGATTGGGGGGGTGACTCGCCCTCTTTCCTTGCGGGGAGGGGGTTTCCTTGCGGGGAGGACGCCGGGGAAGGAAAGGCGCGGGGGAGGGGCTTCGGGGAAGCTTCGTGCGGGCCCAGGGTGCGGAGATGGCGGGCGGTGTGGCTGGCCGGGGCGGCGCCCGTCGCGGCGGGGAAAGAGGGAGTGTTGGGTGCGGGGAAGAAGAAAGGGCCGACAGGTGGTGCCTGTCGGCAGTGAGAGAGGGGGAAGAAAGAGGGGCGAGCGGAGCTGGGCCACGCGGGAAGGGATTGGGCCGCTGGGCCGGGCGGGAAAGGAGGGGAGGGGAGTTGGGCTGCGCTCGGGAGGGAAGTTAGAGGAGCAAGAGTGGACCAGGGGAAAAGTTTAGGGAGCAAAAGTGAACTCAGCTTGAATTAACTTTTTTAGGGCTCAAACAAATGCAAATGAAATTCGAATTTAAACAGAATTTAAATCCCAACTTAATTTGCCAACAATCAAAACACAGTGCAGCAACATAAATGCAACAAAAATATTTCTACAACTTATATTTGATTTTAATATTCATAAATAATTCATTTAACCTATATTAAATACGATCAATTAATTACTAAAAAATTTAAATGGGTCATTGGTGTTACAAGCACTGACCAACAACACACACACAAAAGGCGACTACCACGGGCAGGTCAATCCATGTCTAAAGTTAAGGTCCACACCACAGATTAAAACTTGTCATTGACGTGCATAGATAGCATACCACCATTTGAGATGTGAGTAGGTAGGTAGGTAGGTCTTGTGCGGATGCGTTGAAAATTATCTTTTCTCAGGAAAATAAAAATAATATAAGTTTGGCAATAGATTAAAACTGATCCATGTGCAATGGCTGCTAGTGCTGAAACATTGTGCACTTTGGAACTCGAAACGTCTATAAAAAGCAAGCTTTGATAGATCATCAATTTTATTTTATTCTCATTTAATTGCATAACCACCTTAACTAATGATTTCTCCTTGCTATGGTATTATTATTGGTCGAGAGAACCAAATTAAATCAGAAAAGAAAAATAGAGAGAGAAGGTAATCAGTGAAGCTGAAGGGAAAAAAGACTGGAACCACGACTTCTCTTCTCCCCTGGGGGCTAGTAAGCAGCAGCATCAGAACATGGCATCCACCATTGGTGCTGAGCTATTTGTTCGGTGGCACACTGTACCGCGGCTGGATGCTGCCATGGCCACCATCCATGGTCCCTTGCCCTCGTGCCGATCCACCTCTTCCATCCTTTCTACTACAACCAACTATTGGTGCTGCTGCTGATGATGATGAGTAGTATGTAGTATGTAGTAGCTAGCTTCAACAGTAACCTTATTATATATTGCTCTACTACAGACAGAGACGAACGTAAGTTTACTGGCGAGTGTCCTAACCGCCATCACAAACTTGTTTCGACCATCGGTATGTACAAACACTTTTCAATTCCTAGTGATGTAGTATCTCCAACCACTCTTAATTATAATTAGTGACGAGATTATCCATGCATTGTCATCGATATATAATGAGATCATTCAGATACATCCTGACGACGACCGGAATATACGATGGATGGATGGATGAATTCATCACCCAATCTGAACGTTGGTCATCATCTACTACGATGTCGGCATGGATGCAGTATTACTACATAGATAGTATAGATTGATCAGGGGCTCGAATCTCGAAGCACGCGGCACAGGCCGGCTGTCAAGTTATGTGTGTGATGATTGATTAGTCGGTAGTTAACTTGGATACTTAGGATTAATCAATTAACTCCACCTATCGCTAGCCGCTACTACTATACTATCTGCTTGCGGATCGGATGTGAAGTTAGTTTAACTGACGTACTAGAGAGCAGCAGCTGCTGGTTTTGTTTAAACTATAAATTAACCTTGCTTAATCGTTCGATCTGATGCAGGCTGCCGACCGAGCCAGCCATGGATCGGATGTCGACATCTCCACACTCCCTAAGTCAACACAAATTCTTACTATCTGCTGTCAGTTGATCATGATCAGAAAAGTGGTACTTACTATTAGCGTGGAATACGGTGGAATTTATGAGCCTGGCCCAACGAGAAATTCAGAAATTTCTAGTAAATCTCAAAGACCCATGAGAGCATAAGAAAGTTGGTCCAGATGGTGCTGTTCTTTAGTCTCATACTGCTAGTGGAAGTGGAGGATGGCCAACATAAATATGGAAGTTGTTCTCACTCCCTCAAGTGCTGGAATGGGAGGAGAAAGAAAGCCCACACGTGCGCTCACTCGCCTCGCCGGGTGGGGGCGGAGGGCGTGCGACACCCGCGTGAATGGTCCACCGAAATCCGGCCTTCCCCCTTGCTGGAACGTAGCTTCCTTTTGCTATTTTTATTTTTGGTGGCTTATGCTAGAAGCTTTGACAAGGTCAGAGGCTTGTGCCGAAAGCTTTGACTTAGGTCTGGGGCTTGCGCCGGAGGCCTGGACTTATGTTAGAAGCCTTCGTGAGTAAGTCTTGGAGACGTCCAGGACTTAAATAGCAAGAGAAGCCACCAAAAGCCTTATCGGTTTGGGAGAAAACCATCACTTTCTTATTTGCGCACTTGGGGGTGCTTGGCGAAAGTCAATGCACCTGTGACCAAGAAACGCAAGTTGGGGCCTAAGACAGTGGACTGTGTCTTTCTGGGATATGCTCAACGGAGCATTGCCTACAGATTTTTAGTGGTGAGAACAGAGATTCCTGGTATCTATGTTGATACTATTATGAAATCTCGTGATGCTACATTCTTTGAGAATGTGGTTCCTATGAGAGATATGCATAGCATGTCTAGGTTGTCTACTGAGATAATTCCTGAGCCTAACACACCTTATGAGTCTTCTGAACACTCCACTGAGAATGAGGAAATCCATGAGGAGGATAACAGTGACGCTCCTAGGAGGAGCAAGAGACCAAGGATTGCAAAATCCTTTGGTAATGATTTCACTGTGTACCTTGTGGATGATACTCCCACCACCATTGCCGAGGCATTTGTATCTCCGGATGCAGATGATTGGAAAGAAGCGGTCCATAATGAGATGACTCGATTCTATCCAATGGCACGTGGGAGTTAACAGAACAACCCTATGGTTGCAAACAAGTGGGTTGTAAGTGGGTGTTCAAGAAGAAGCTGAGGCCTGATGGTACTGTTGATAAGTACAAGGCTCGAGTGGTGGCTAAAGGGTACACACAAAGGAAGGAGAAGATTTCTTTGATACTTATTCACCTGTTGCTAGACAGACCACTATTCGAGCACTACTTTCCCTGGCAGCCTCATATGGTTTGATCGTCCATCAGATGGATGTAAAGACAGCTATCCTGAATAGAGAGTTGGATGAGGAGATCTACATGGATCAGCCTGAGGGGTTTGTAGGAAAGGGTCAAGAGGGCAAAGTGTGTAACTTGCTGAAATCTTTGTACGGCTTGAAGAAAGCACCTAAGCAGTGGTATGAGGAGTTTGATAGAACTTTGACCACTAAGGGGTTTGTTATCAATGAGGCCAATCGTTGTGTGTACTATCGCCATGGTGGGGGCGAAGGAGTTATATTATGCTTCTATGTCGATAACATACTGATCTTTGGCACAAACATTGATGTAATCAATGATGTCAAGTCTTTCCTATCAAAGTGTTTTGATATGAAAGATCTAGGTGATGCTAATGTTATTCTAAACATCAAGCTGATTAAGGATGAGAATGGGATTACTCTTTTGCAATCCCGTTATGTGGAGAAGGTCTTGAGCCGTTTCGGCTACATGGACAGCAAGCCTTCGTCCACTCCTTATGATCCCAGTGTGACACTTCGAAAGAACAAGGGAGTTGCCAAAGATCAACTGAGATACTCTCATATTATCAGTTCACTCATGTACCTTGCTAGTGCAACGAGACCCAACATCTCATTTCCTGTGAGAAAATTGAGCAGGTTCATGTCAAACCCGGGCTTAGATCATTGGCATGCACTTGAGTGGGTAATGCGCTATCCGGTGGGTACTATGAGCTATGGGATTCACTATTCCGGGCACCCTGCTGTGCTAGAGGGATATAGTGATTCGAACCGGATATCAGATGTTGATGAGCTTTACGCCACGAGTGGGTATGTATTTACCCTTGGAGGTGGCGCAATCTCATGGAGGTCTTGCAAACAGACCATATTGACGAGGTCAACCATGGAAGCACAACTTGCTGCTTTGGACACAGCCACTATTGAGAGGGAGTGGTTGCATGAGATCTTGATGGACTTGCCGGTGGTTGAAAAACCAGTGCCGGCTATCCTTATGAACTGTGACAATCAAACGGTGATTGTCAAAGTGAACAGTGCTAAGGATAATGTGAAGTCATCAAGACATGTGAAAAGATGCCTAAAGTCTGTCAGGAAGTTGAGAAACTCTGGAGTTATAAGTGTGACTTATATTCAAACTGACAAGAACCTGGCAGACCCCTTTACAAAAGGGCTATCACGGAATGTGATAGAAAGTGCATCGAGGGAGATGGGTATGAGACCCACATGAGTTGCCATAATAGTAACCCAACCTATATGATCGGAGATCCCGTGAATTAGGACATGAGAAAAACAAGCTACCGGTTAACTGAGGAGAGCAATATCTATATGAAACCCTCTCCGAGTGGAGATGAATTGCTCTCATAAGCTATATGGTAGGTTGGCAATATGCCTTAATGTGTTTCGGTTGGCTTTCATAAGCAAAGGTGTTGTCCTACAGAGTATCCTTGAAAGAAACACACCTATATGAGTTCCGACTGTTAAACATCGCGGTCTGTGAGATTTGGGTGATCTCTAGAAAACTCATGAAGAGACCAGGGAGTATGATGCATAGGCTCCACCGGCGAGGAAAGGCTACTAGCAGCCATGTACCGGATGACTTTGAGTGAAACTTGTCCACGTACACAAAACTTGCAATTCAAGGCATAGTCCATTGTTCAAGTTATGGGTAAGTGTAGCTTGAAGCTCTAGGCAAGAGTTCAACTTAACAGTCTTTGCTGAAACACCGGTATATCAAACAATAGTAAAAAGAGGGCAAATCTCTAAAGGGGCATTTGAGATCTGGTGGGGGATTGCTGGAATTTATGGGCCTGACCCAATAAGAAATTCAGAAATTCTTAGTAAATCTCAAAGGCCCATGAGAGCATAAGGAAGTTGGTCTAGGTGGTGTTGTTCTTTAGTCCCATACTGCTAGTGGAAGTGGAGGATGACCAACATAAATATGGAAATTGTTCTTACTCCCTCAAGTGATGGAATGGGATGAGAAAGAAAGCCCATACGCGCGCACTCGCTCGCCTCGCCGGTCCACCGAAATCCGGCCTTTCGCCTTGCGGGGACGTAGCTTCCTTTTGCTATTTTTATTTTTGGTGGCTCATGCTAGAAGCTTTGACAAGGTCAGAGGCTTGCGACGGAAGCCTTGACTTAGGTCTGGGGCTTGCTCTAGAGGTCTGGACTTGTGTAAGTAGCCTTCGTGAGGAAGTCATGGATACGTCCAAGACTTAAATAGCAAGAGAAGCCACTAGAAGCCTTATCGCTTTGCCAAAGCTTTTGCCCCCAAGTAGCTATTGTGTGTTGCGGATGTAGCTTTCCTCATCCCGAGTGCCGGCGTGCACCGGCAGACGGGAAAGCAGGTCTCCAAAACTCCTCGCCCTTGAGATCCTGCACCGGGAGAGGGCGAATAAGGTTTTTGGGAAGCGCTCTGCGCGACTGCTCAAGTTCTTCCACCACGGGTCGTCTTCCTTCCACGTCCGGTGCTGCAGCGCATCGTCGTCTTCGGCTCCAATTGTTGCGAGCCATTCGCAGCACCGTCGTTGTGGCTTCACCACCACTCTTCTTTACAGCTTCCTCATCTACAATAGTTCTGAAAGCTCTTGGCATGAGAGTTGTGACTCGGATATGGTTTATACTGTTCCTGTTAACTAGTATGTTAGATCTGTACATACTATTTTCAATACGTGCCATGCTTTACTTAATTCAGAATTTAGTAAACAGATTGCCTAATAATCCAACAGAATACATCTAGCAGTGCCTTCAGATCTAAAGAAGAAAGGACAGTGTGTCCCTGATGTAAGTTGAAATGCGCGTGGTCGATTTCTTTGTATTTAGATTTTGGTGTGCTCCATATATTTGAGACTTTTTAAATGCCCACAGTTTAGCTACTTTAAGACCAGTAAACTGAAGCATTGTTAAAGCAGCTGCAGCAGGTACATTATATTGGTTTCCAGTGGACCGTCACCAGCAATATTCTATCATCGTCAGTGACGGCCCTTCCTTGCAATCGAAAGGTTAAACGCCTAATAAACAATGGCGTTGGAGCATGCGTAAGCATGACGTGTGTCAAGTTGTTTGGTTTATCTCTAAATGAGCTTAAAATTTTCTTAACTATAACATCCCTCCATATAGCTCAGAAATTCCGTTCGTCTGCAATGGAACTTCCACTCGCAGACAGCATATACGTAGTGCGCTAATGCATATATGGCGCAACAGCTTTATTTCGTCGCGCCGTATGTGAGCTTTATTTTGTCACGCCAACACGTAGAGAGACGACAAATTTAATCATCTACTTTGAGCTATTAAAAATTGTTAGGTTTAGTCCCACATCAGAAATTGATGGTGGGGGAGCACAATATATAAGGCGGGGGCAGCCCTCACCTAACAGACTAGTCTTTTAGGTCGAGTTAGGCCTGAGCCTTCTTTGGTTGTGGCTCCGGTGGACCTGGGCTTAATAGGGCGTCGGCCCGTGGGTATAGCGGGCTGGGCCGGATTCCGCTGCGCACTCTACCAAGTGGTATCAGAGCTGAAGGTCGGGAAACCTAGAAAATCTCAGAGGTCACATGGTGACGGGGGAGCCCGTGAACGTCTCCGGAGGGTCACACGGGTGTTGTGACTGGAGAGTTGGACTCGGGACCTGGGATAACGTCTTTCGGGATATATCACATTGTGTATGTGATGGAAGAGTTGGGCCCGATGTGTGACAGGGGAGATTGTTAGGTTTAGTCCCACATCGGAAATTGATGGTGTGGGGAGCACAATATATAAGGCGGGGGCAGCCCTCACCTAACAGACTAGTCTTTTGGGTCGAGTTAGGCCTGGGCCTTGGTTGGTTGTGGCTCCGGTAGACCTGGGCTTAATAGGGCGTCGGCCCGTGGGTATAGCGGGCTGGGCCGGATTCCGCTGCGCACTCTAACAAAAATAAAATAGTATTTATAATCAAATTCTATGGAACCCGACATCGCAAAACAAGAACGATGATTTAGTGTGGTATTGTCTCCCCCAAAGAATGGACACTACCAAAAAAAACTAATATGGTATTACGGATGAGAAAATCGAATATTACATACAAATCAATAACCATCAGGCATTATGTCCTAGTCAGGATTAAACCAACTAATGTCTATTATTCTCAGATTGCATCCTTGTGTACAGATTATATAGGGGCAAACTCAAAACTTTTAAAAGGATGAATTATAGAAGAGAATGGAAGATTATTATTCCTTCTGATAAAAAAATCCTTGTCTGATAATTGCAATGGTTTTGTATAATATCTAGATCTTACACCTATCATATGCTCCACACATACACCTTGCAACAAGACATTGGAAGAATAAGTGAGGCGTTGTTTCAGCTTGTTTCACCAATTCAAGCTTGTGTGCATCTTGCTTAGGGCTTAAATTAGGTCAAGTAAGGGCTTATAGGCTTATTACTCTTACACCTAACCAGTCTTAGTGGCGGTGGTGATCTTAGTGAGCTCTTGAAGATTATGGGAGCTCTAAAGCCTTGATAGCATTGTACACGGCTCGAGCTCACCGTTCCTGAGAGGAGAAGAAGTATTCTCATGTTAGTGTACTATTAGTGTGATCCTAACACTAGTTGATAGGTTACATACTGCAAATCAGTTTTTTGGTTTTATAGAAGGTCCCAAACTCATCCCTTCTTTGACCCATGGATCCTTTCACAAGCTAGACATGCATGTACCATTGTAATTAATAACTCGGTCATAAATAAATATAGAGATTTGATTGCTACCGGCACTATGAATTGGAACAATTAGAAATGGGTGATTTTGTGCGATTCATGTAATAAAATTTTCCATGATTATTTTCTTAAGAGGTAATTAATTATAAATAATGTTTATGTCTACACCTAATGAATTGGCTTACTATTTTGTCGTATTAGTTAGTTATATCAATTGGCTTAATTTGGAATCGAATAATATCAACTATCTAACAATTGATAGCGTAAATGTAGTTAAAATAGAACACGTATATGTCATACCACAACCCTATCAAAAATTGAAAATATTTAGGGTTCATTAAGTAACTAAATAAAATGATAGAAAATACACTTATTTTTCTAAGACTTACGAGGCACCCAAGAAGGATAACACGTAGCCTACTTTAAATTTATATATTTTGAAATATGTAGCACTTGGCCTTGTACATGATACTAAAACAGAATGCTTGTGCTATGTAAATCACCATTTCGAGTTACATAACTACATAAGGTTTGGATTACAAATACTATTTATTTTGATAGCCCAAAGTAGATGATTAAATTTGTTATCTCCCAACTCATGGCACGATAAAATAAAGTTGTCGTGTCATGCGAGTTGGTGCGACAAAATAAAACTGTCGCGCCACATGTATTGGCGCGACAGAAGAGTCCATGTAGCACTATGCTGCCACCATGGCTGGTTTGTCACGCCACATGCATCGACGTGACAACGTTGTTTTGTCGTGCCACGTGGACCGGCCAAAAGGATCGTGACTCGTGAGGTGCAAATATTTATTAGGACGGGTTATTTTTTAAATATTTTTTATAAAAGTTAAAATTGAAAGAAAAAAATCGTACATATGCATGTAAAGTAATCAGCTTAGCTGCACAGCTTAGCTTGAAAACTTCAATTACACAATTCACTCAAATTAAATGCGATCAAGGAGCAGAGATGCAGCTAGCTAGGTTAATTCATGTAGATGGATCGATCGAGTTGTGTTTCGAGTTCATCATCACATACTTACATGGTAAATAAACCTAACATTAATTTATTGTTGTTCAATGCCTGAAAAGGTATGCATGCATGCATATATTATATATATGATCAGGTAACACACTGTGGCGCAATCCAATTTGCAGGCTTTTTATAGATCATGGATGCGTGCAGTGTAAAGTGAAACTAATAAAGATCCGATCCACTAACACACAAACACGCACACAGACCTGCAGTTTGCAGCCTGCAGAAAGGCAAAAGGTAACAAGCAGTAAAGTGAGTCGAAAATTTTCACCTTCAACTTGCTTGGGACAGTAAGTAGTGCGTTGTACCACCACATACAGTCTGCAAGGCTTGTCCCTCACAGCAGCTCAGCTAGCTATAGTGTGGCATGCATTATGTGTGTATTGGTCCCCTTCTTCCCTTTGTCACAATAATAGCAATGTACTACGTAGGTACCCTCCTGCATCTGCATCGTCGTTGAGATCGATCCATTCATCTATTGCAATGGTCAGGTCCACACTCCAAGTTGAACCAGCTACCCGCGCGGGGCACAGCTGCTGAGCTGATCGACTTCTTCTTCTTCATCATCATCAACTGCCACTGCTCATGCAGTCATGCTTGCTGCTGCTGCTGTTGCTTATTGCATCGCTTGCCGGTATTGTTATTCTTTCGTCTTTCCTTCGTTCCTCATATCATGGCTAGCTGCTGCAGCCTGCATACAGTTTGACATTTCTTCACAATAAATAAGCAAACTAGCAAATTAAGCACACTCTGCATAAGATGAACGACGTAGATATATATCCCAGAAGGAAGATACTAGATACTGAAGGGAAACAAGGAGGCTACACTAGCACATACAAAAACTCGTTTACCCGAAAACAGGAACAACAACAGTTATAGATCACGGATCGTTACCACTAGACGCGCAGTTGCAGCGGAAGCCGTCTCGATGTAGACGAACGCGTCGAAGTGGCAGTGCAGTGCAGTTGCTTACGTCCGTCTGGTCCTGCACGTGCGGTTCGTCCTTGTGCTCCAAACGCAGCACCTCCGAGGTATCCACACGTACGAGGATTGAAACGTCGCGCACCGGACTGCTAGGTCCGCGAGCACGATGGGGAGAAAAACAACTATTACTCGTAAGTCTTGTCTTTCTCAGGAGGGGTTTAGTCTCTATTTATTTGGATGAAATTCTCCACACCATATTCCATTAGCAATACGAGACTAATAAATAATGTATCCCTTCCCCTGGTAATGGGCTTCACAACATTTGTGGCCCATTAAGACTAGTGGATCGAATCCAGTTGGCTCTTGGGCATATTCCCAACAGTCTCCCACTTGCACTAGAGACAATCTCATAAGCAAGTTTTCAGTGTTCCAAACCTCTTAAGTGTGTGACCCTATGGGTTCACGTACACATAGACATGGTTCGAGTACTCCTACTCGGTCCAATAGTTGATAGCGGCCTCTAGCAAGACGTGTCAACTCCCATGCGTACGTAAAGATCATATCAGACGAACCACCACAACATCACGTACAATCTATTCCCTTTGCCTCACGATATTTGGTCTAACTCCAAGTCAGACCTCTCTTTCTCGAATCTGTGAGTCGGATCCTTCAAGAGGTTAACTCTTAACCTAGCACGGCCATGCATTTCTTGATCCGATCACTCGAGGGGCCCAGAGATATCTCTCTCATGTAGAGAGGGGCAAATCCCATCTTGATTGACCACGCCTCATAGCATGCTTCCTGACAAAACCCGAAAACCACCTTTATAACTACCCAGTTACGGAGTAGCGTTTGACAGTCCCTAAGTAGGTCAATTCACATCTTGAGTACATGCGACAATCTCAGGTCTTAGGACAAAGCATACGCGTTGTGAAAGGAGATAAACATACAACAAAATCTCAAGTTGGGTCAGACCAGCCCCATGTCATACATGTGCCCACATTATTAGTTTGACATCTCCATGTCCATGACTTGTGAAACACAGTCATCAACTAATACATGTGCTAATCAGATTAGGGACAACTTTTGAATAACCATACAAGTAAAGAGTTTCACAAACAATTCACATAATTGCCAATCATATACAAGTTGCCTATCATGGATATTCAATAAATAAACAATATGTCATAGATATAATACAATCATCCACTCACACTAGAGCTAATCTAGATGATATCTAATACCCATAGCTCTCATGTGCGACTCATGCTTAGGCTGTGGAAGAGCCTTTGTCAACGGATCAGCAACATTCAAATCCGTATGTATTTTGCATATCTTTATCTCACCCCGTCTAACGAACTCTCGAATAAGGTGAAATTTCCGCAGTACATGTTTGTTCTTCTGGTGATTCCTAGGCTCCTTAGCCTGCGCAATAGCCCCATTGTTGTCACAGTAGAGTTCCAATGGGCTAGATGCATTGGGAAACACACCAAGCTCAATGAGGAACTTCCTCATCCAAACACCTTCCTTCGCCGCTTCAGAAGCTGCGATGTACTCGGCTTCTGTTGTAGAATCAGCTACCGTATCTTGCTTAGAACTTTTCCAGCTTACAGCACCACCGTTTATTGTGAACACGAACCCTGATTGCGACTTTGAATCGTCTGGATCAGTTTGGAAACTAGCATCAGTGTAACCCTTTACAATGAGCTCTTCCTCACCTCCAAAGACTAGGAACACATCTTTAGTCCTTCTAAAGTACTTAAGAATGTTTTTCACCGCTGTCCAGTGACTTTCACCTGGATTAGAATGGTGTCTGCTCGTAACACTTAGAGCATATGAGACATCTGGACGAGTACTTATCATGGCGTACATGATGGATCCAATTGCTGAAGCATAAGGGACCTTACTCATGCGCTCCCGCTCATCAGTTGTCGTAGGACACCGAGTCTTGCTGAGGTGTACGCCATGTGACATAGGCAAGAACCCTTTCTTGGACTGTTCCATGCTGAACCGATTCAGCACCTTGTCAATATAAGTATCTTGACTTAATCCTATAAGCCTCCTTGATCTATCCCTATAGATCCTTATGCCCAGAATGTATGCAGCTTCCCCTAAGTCCTTCATAGAGAAACTATTTTTCAGCGAAGTCTTAACGGATTCTAGCATAGGAATATCATTCCCAATTAACAATATGTCATCCACATACAAGATTAGAAATACAACAGAGCTCCCACTTTCCTTCTTGTAAACAGAAGCCTCTTCTTCATTCTGTCGGAAGTCAAACCCTTTGACTACCTCATCAAAACGAAGGTTCCAACTCCGAGATGCTTGCTTTAATCCATAGATTGATTTCTGAAGCTTGCATATTTTTCCAGCATTAGTTGGATCGACAAAACCTTCGGGTTGTATCATGTATACATCCTCCTCTAGGTTCCCATTGAGGAAAGCTGTTTTGACATCCATCTGCCATATCTCATAATCGAAATACGCAGCTATTGCTAGAATGATCCGGATAGATTTAAGCATCGCTACTGGAGAGAATGTCTCGTCGTAGTCAACTCCTTGAACTTGTCGAAAACCTTTTGCAACAAGTCATGCTTTGTAGACGTTAACATTTCCGTCTACATCTCTCTTTCTCTTAAAGATCCATTTGCACTCGATGGGTCTCACACCATCAGGCGGGTCAACTAAGTTCCAAACTTGATTTTGCCCCATGGAATCTATCTCGGATCTCATGGCACTTTGCCATTTCTCGGAATCTGGGTCCATCATAGCTTCCGCATAGGTCCTAGGCTCATCGTAGTCCATCAACAATATGTCGCGCTCTCCCGTAACTAGGAGATTCATTTTCTGTGTTGCGCGACGTGGTCTTTCCGACCTTCGTGGTTGTGGCGGTTCTTCTCTTACCACAGGTGCCTCAACTCGTTCTGCTATATTAGCATCACTCGTAAAGTCTTGCCTCATAGGCTCATCTCGAATTTCTTCAAGATACACCTTCTGTCTACTTTTCTCGCTTTTGAGAAACTCTTTCTCCAAGAAAACACCGTTCCTAGCGACAAACACTTTGCCCTCTGATCGGTTGTAGAAATAATATCCAATTGTTTCCTTTGGATATCCCACGAATATGCACTTGTCCGATTTTGGTGTAAGCTTGTCCGACTGAAGTCGCTTGACATATACCTCACAACCCCAAATTTTCAGAAAAGACAAACTGGGAGTCTTGCCAGTCCATATCTCATATGGTGTCTTCTCCACGGACTTAGATGGTACCCTATTTAGTGTGAAAGCTGTTGTTTCTAGAGCGTAACCCCAAAATGATAACGGTAGGTCTGACTGGCTCATCATTGATCGCACCATGTCTAACAAGGTTCGATTACGTCGCTCGGACACACCGTTCCTCTGAGGTGTTCCAGGTGGCGTTAGCTGTGGAACAATTCCACAACTCTTTAGATGAGTGCTAAACTCGTGGCTCCAATACTCGCCTCCACGATCTGATCGCAAGGCTTTAATTTTCTTACCACGCTGATTTTCAACTTCATTCTGAAACTCTTTGAACTTTTCAAAAGTCTCTGACTTGTGCTTCATTAAGTAGACATAGCCATATCTACTAAAATCATCAGTGAAAGTTATGAAGTACTGAAATCCACCTCGAGCTGTCGTGCTCATTGGTCCACATACATCAGTATATATGAGTTCCAACAAGTCTTGCGCCCTCTCAGGAAAACCTGTGAAAGGTGCCTTGGTCATCTTGCCTAGCAAACAAGCTTCGGATGTCTCGTATGATTCAAAATCAAACGAAGTTAAAAGTCCATCAGAATGGAGCTTCTTCATGCGCTTCTCACTTATATGACCCAAACGACAATGCCACATATAGGTAGGATTCAAATCATCTAGCCGTGGCCTTTTAGCAATTATATTATATATAGGTGAATCATCAAGATTTAAAATGAACAACCCATTCACAATGGATGCAAGAGCCACAAACATGCCATTCTTTGAGATCACACAACCATTGTCTTTACTCGCGAATGTATAACCATCCTTCATCAAACATGAGGGAGATACAATGTTTTGACTCAAACTAGGAACAAAATAACAATTATTCAATTCCACGATAAATCCTGATGGAAGGTGGAGTTGCATCGTCCCGACGGCCAAAGCAGCAACTCTTGCATTATTGCCCACGCGGAAATTAACTTCGCCTCTTCCCACGCTTCTACTTCTTACTAATCCCTGCATCGAATTGCAAATATGAGCAACCGATCCGGTATCAAATACCCAGGAATTAATAGAAGAATCAGCGAGAAAAATGTCTGTAATATTAATGTCAAGTGTACCTGATGCGGAAGTACTCTTACTACCGCCTTTCTTCAGAGAAGCCAGGTACTGCTTGCAATTCCTCTTCCAGAAAAGCACTCCTCTTTTTCTGCAGCTGGTCCAGACTTAGTCTGGGGCGTTGGGTTTGGCTGAGAGATCACATCTTTAGCCTTGCCCTTCTTCTTCCAAGATTTGCCCTTCTTCTTGAGGTTAGGCCTGTTTGGGATCGCCATTACATGGGTGCTGCTAGCGCTTTTCTTAATGTTAGCCTCTGCTGTCTTGAGCATGCCACACAACTCATTCAAGCCCTTCTCCGCCCTATGCATATGGTAGTTCGAGATGAAGTTCCCAAAGCTAGGCGGAAGTGATGCTAGAATAAAATCAGTGGCCAACTCTGGGCCAAGTGGGAAGCCCAGCTTCTCCAACCTCTGGGTGTAACCAACCAACTTGATCACATGCGGCCCTACAGCTGCGCCTTCTGCTAGCTTGGTTTCCACAAAGGCCTTTGAGACATTGAACCTTTCAGTCCTGGCCTGAGTTTGGAACATTTCCTTAAGCGCCTCGATCATATCGTGCGCCTCATGGTTTGTCTCAAACTGTATCTGCAGCTCGGGTTCCATGCAAGCAAGCATAAGGCAACTCACTTCAAGATTGACATCACATGCCTTCTTGTAAGCAAGTTTGTCAGCAACAGTTGCGTTATCATCAGACTCATCTGGTAATGGGGTGTCTAGAACTTCTTCCTTTTTCTCAGCCCTGAGAACAATTCTCAGGTTGCGGATCCAATCCACATAGTTTGTTCCATTCAACTTATCTTTCTCAAGTATCGAACGCAAAGAAAACGGTGTGCTAGGTGCCATTGATCTACAACAGAAATAATGCAAAATACTAAGACAACATATCTATGATAGAGTAAAATACATTAAACAATTTAACGAAATCTACTCCCACTAAAATCAATATCCCTCCATTGATACTTAGCGATTCAGGATCCACAACTAACAAGTCAACTAGTGAGCTTTAGCATCACCGCTAGAAGACATGGTAGATTGGTAAGCAACCCTTTGCTAATCATATCACATATGACTCCTGTTGTTGGGTGACATCTCTATGTCTCGGCGCCCAACCTTCATGCCCCAAGGTCCTTAACCGTTAAGATAACCTTGTCTAAGTTAACCAACCCTTTATGCGAGTAAGTATCCGATACGAACCCATCTAGTCAAGGAAAACTAGTGGCACTCTAATTTCATAGACCCACCACTAATTGTACAAGACATGTGACGGTGCAAGATTTAGTTGGGAGGGCATTCAAAACTTAAACATTGCAGAGGGATCGTTCTACTTCTACCGTCGCATGCAGAAAAATAACCATTAATCGTCGCATATGTAGAAGTAAAACAATAAGAACGACATTCACATAGTAATGACACGGTATGACCCATTAACATATGGTGATCTCCATCTCCATTGTATTGTCCATCATGATGATCTCCATCTCCATGATTCATGTATGCCATCCTCCAGTGATGAGTCCTCCAAGAACTATCTAACGTATGATAGTAAAATAAATTACATAACCGCGCATTAGATCATCACAAGTTGGCACGCAGGCCATTACATCAAATTGACAATACATATGGCTCCAGCCGTATTGTCGTACTCACGACACGCAGGTCATGATTAATTACATACATGCATCACATACACATAGGGCCATACCGATCACATGAATCTGCAAAAACAAGTTAGCCGATTTCGACGTCCAAACTTAAATCGCCGAAAACTCGATCTTCCGAGCCTTTTTTCGCAAATCTAAATTCAGCGAAACCGCAATTGCGGTCGGAATCATGTGTAAAATTTTCTGTAGATGAATGTTCATATAAAAATCGTCTCAATCCGAGGTCGTATGCAAAAGTTATGGCTGTTTTACGAACAACCTGATTTTCGCGCAAAACCCGGCCCGGTAATGGATCCAATCCACACCGCCGCGCATCACCATGTGCCCGGCCATTGACCTAAGTTTGATTCGACCAATCCAATTAATCTACATCTCACCATGCCTGGGTTTACGTGTATCACTTAGCTCCGATGACGGAATTCCGACCGATAGGAGCAATTCGTTACACGACCATCATAGTAAAGACAACGAACCGATCAGAGACTCATCTACATCCAAGCATATCTCCATATGCACACATCCGAACCTATAACGAAACAGCTACGGCTCTGATACCACTGAAGGGAAACGAGGAGGCTACGCTAGCACATACAAAAACTCGTTTACCCGAAAACAGGAACAACAGCAGTTATAGATCACGGATCGTTACCACTAGACGCGCAGTTGCAGCGGAAGCCGTCTCGATGTAGACGAACGCGTCGAAGTGGCAGTGCAGTGCAGTTGCTTACGTCCGTCTGGTCCTGCACGTGCGGTTCGTCCTTGTGCTCCAAACGCAGCACCTTCGAGGTATCCACACGTACGAGGATTGAAACGTCGCGCACCGGACTGCTAGGTCCGCGAGCACGATGGGGAGAAAAACAACTATTGCTCGTAAGTCTTGTCTTTCTCAGGAGGGGTTTAGTCTCTATTTATTTGGATGAAATTCTCCACACCATATTCCATTAGCAATATGAGACTAATAAATAATGTACCCCTTCCCCTAGTAATGGGCTTCACAACATTTGTGGCTCATTAAGACTAGTGGATCGAATCCAGTTGGCTCTTAGGCATATGCGCATGCATTCGACACAAATCTTGGTGAAACCTATGAGCTGCTAGCTAGTCGTCAGAGCTTTACCATGCATCTAGTATTAATTACATACCAGGAACAATAATTAAGCTTCTGATGCTTACACAATTAAGAAAAGGTTGCGCACTGCGGTTGTGTAGTATGAGAAGGAAATACACACAAGCAGGAACAAACAGACAGGTATATGCTCTAGCTGTGTCTAGGCGTCTAGCTATATATATAACCAGCGCGCTACTCAAACAAATTAAAGAGTATGTGTGTGCAGTGTCTTGCATTGCTTGGATGACACCCTTTGTATTAGGAAATGGATTGGAGGTAGGGCGTACAATGTCTGAGCGAGTACAGATACAACTACAGAATATATGCAGTTAGCTAGGGTGACACAACATCTCAACTAATGATGACTGGGAATATTATCTGCACGTACGTCAATCAGATGATGATGCCAACGTGAGTGCAGTGCTGGCACACATTGGGTTTCGGACAGGAAGAAATTATAAAAGTGTGTGTATATAGATGACAGAAAATGATTAAGCTGGGAAACCAAACTCTTTGAAATATATATATATATATATATATATATATATATATATATATGCTAAGGACGAGTTTTATCTACACTCGCGTGTAGCTACACCCACCATCAGTATACTATTGTACGTATGTCCGCATACTAGTTTATCATTTTTAATATGTTCATATACTAATTCTAAGATACTTCAAAGCGAGTTACACGAAAAAATTTCAAAATCAACCCTATTGTTAAATATATTTTGATTATAGCTTTATAATACTATATAAAATAGTATATCCATATACTCAATGTATGCTTACATACCCAACGTATATATCATTATAGATAGTCTAGTATCATCACATACTACATATACATGCTCTTCATCGGATCAAATTCATCGTGTATCATGGGATACATAGGTGGGTGTAGCTATGCGCGTGTAGAATGTATTTTTCCTATATGCTAATTAATTAGTTAAATATAGATCAATAATTTACTGTTGGATGCATGACTCCGTTTGTCCCTAGAATATACTCCGTATATATGATGCAGTCGATCTATCTTATATGCCAGTAGGACTACAGTGTGGATTTATCTTGATGGAGGATATATACCAAAGATATATGCATATATATCAGAAGGGGGGAATTAAAACAGTACAAGAGGAAGAGGAGCAAACCAAATGAAAGTTACACATATGTTAGATGGATTATAGGCTAGCAAATTAACTCGAACCTGTAAACCTAGGCTAAGCTTAACGATCCTCAAAACCAGCAAATTATTGAATGTGCGCACATGATGATGTCGAGGGAAGAAGTGATGGGCTTCCTGTTTCTGCCGCCGCACAAATCGAACGGAACCTGCAGCAACTGAACTCATAATACACCATAATTAAAATCATGGTGCCCAGCCGCTTCTCCCAAGCGGAAATGGGCCACACAAAACTAAGGGAGGTAACTCACCTTGCACTGCAGCGCTTGAGAAGAATGAAAACCTGACGCCAATTGAATTGAGTTAGTGATGAGGAAAAGGCACTTCTTTTTAGGTCCAACATCAGACAATCTACTCAACTCTTCACGAGGGAAAGTGCAGTAGGGATTTCTGCAATTTTGCGAGATGAAAACAATGTGCAAAAAGGGAGAGAAGAAAAAAACCCAAGTGAAAACAAATCGACCGAAACGAGGTAATTGATGAAGGCAACGAGGAGGACTAGCTAGTTTTCAATTGCACGTACCATCAGATCCTCTCACTCTTCAAGCAAGGTGATGAGTGAGTGTCTGCTGATGCAGCATCATCAAGATTCTCATCTCATCAGCCGATGTAGCAGCTGGAGCATCACTGAATGGATGAGCTGGATGTGAATCTTGATGGTGCTGCACCTGCAAGCACCGACTGTTTGCTTCATATATAATCCGTATGTAGGTGATCCTTCGTTTCAAAAAAAAAAATCCGTATGTAGGTGATCCGGCAGGAAGCTATAAGGCAGTGTATACATCACAGATAGATGGGATCTATAAATACATGCATCTGGCTGATATCTAAACACAGTCAGGAGGAAAGATTTCACATCTATGTGTTTGAATCTGACATACACACACGCATATGGAGCTTTGAACGTAGAAGAGGAATGCAAAGACACTTACCGAGAACCATGCATCAAATTAAGCAGCAGGGAGGTATGCAAAGCTTGAGAGACGGCTATATATATATATATATATATATATATATATATATATATATATATACATACATACATACATATATATACCAAAAGGGAGGAGAGGAGAGATATTAGGGGTGGGAGTGTAGCCAGCTAGGAATGAAGAAGCTCCATGGAGGAGCGAGAAGTGAATTGAAGGACTGATGGAGAATGGAGGAGAGAGAGAGAGAGAGAGAGAGAGAGTAATGATAAGGTTTAGAGGCACTGAAAGGCCGTTGGATGCGCCTCTCTCCCCCCTACAGCTACACTAGTACTCTCTCTCAAACTGTGTGTGTGATCTCTCTCTATTTAGTAAAGAAATGGGGGAGTACGTGTGGGGATGGAGGAGCAGTTGTTGATTGTTCTCTCTCCCAGGAGAGCAAAAGAAAACGAAAAGAAAAAGAAGTTGCTGGTAGAGATGAGACCAAGCAATAAGAGAGCAAATAATGAAGCGTTGGGTCGCTGACATGTATGCCAGCGCTGACCCGCAACACACACATACAGGACGACTGCCATGGGTGGGGTCAGTCCATGTCTAAAGTTACGGTCCACACTACAAATTAAAACTCGTCACTGACGACGTGATCCATGGTGTGACAATGATGTTTATGTGTGTGTGTCTCACCTATATGTATATATAGATAGCATACCACCATTTGAGATGTGACTAGGTAGAGCTAAGTAGCTAGCTAGGTAGGTCTTGTGTGATCAGTTGAAAATTATCGTTTCTCAGGAAAATATAAATAATATAACATTGTGCTGAATCATTGTGCTTTTTGGAACTCGGACAGGAAACGGCTATAACAAACAAGCTTGATCACCAATTTATTTTTTTCTCATTTAATTGCATCATCACCTTAACTAATAATTTTTCCTTGCTATGGTGTACGTATTATTGGTCCAGATCGAGAAGCAAATCAAATCAGGAAAGGAAAATAGAGAGAGAAGGTAATAAGTGAAGCAGAAGGAAAAAGGACCGGAACAGCGACTTCTCTTCTCCCCTAAGGGCTAATAGGCAGCAGCAGCTTCAGAGCATGGCATCCACCATTGGTGATGAGTTGTTTGTTCGGTGGCACTGTACTGCGGCTGGACGCTGCCATGGCCACCATCCATGGTCCCCTGCCCTCCTGCCGATCCACCTCTTCCATCACTTCTACTACAACCAACCATTACTATGATGACTAGCTTCAACAGTAACCTTATTATATATTGCTCTACTATAGACAGAGACGAACGTAAGCTTACTGGCGAGTGTCCTAACCGCCATCACAAACTTGTTTCGACCGTCGGTACAAACACTTTTCAATTCCTAGTGATGTAGTATCTCTAACAACTCTTGATTATAATTAGTGACAAGATCATCCATGCATGTAATACTACGTAGATAGTATAGATCAATCAGGGGCTCCAATCTCGAAGCACGCGGCACAGGCCGGCTGTCAAGTTATGTGCGTGATGATTGATTAGTCGGTAGTTAACCTGGATACTTTGGATTAATCAATTAACGCCACCTATCGCTAGCTGCTGCTACTATACTACCGATCGGATGTGAAGTTAGTTTAACTGTCATACTAGAGAGCAGCAGCTGCTGGTTTTGTTTAAACTATAAATTAACCTTGCTTAATCGTTCGATCTGATGCACAGGCTGCCGACCGAGCCAGCCATGGATCGGATGTCGACATCTCCACACTCCCTACGTCAACACAGCTTCTTACTATCTGCTGTCAGTTGATCATCATCAGAAAGTGGTAGTGAGATTCGTCAGATCCAATAATTATTCCATGCACCACGCGCATAGTGCCAATAACATATCAGCAACTGATGATACTGCTAGATACCAGTTGACTCTTCGTGTAATGAGATAGCCCAGATTACCTGCGAATATACTGTACTTCCCCATTCCGATCACTGATAAATGCCATGTGATCGATCGATAATAATGCATAGGATAGTTCTTTATAATTGCTTTACTAATGAATAATGTTGGCCCATTAAGATGCAAGAGTAGGAAATCTTCAAACATGAGTTCATCATCGTTATCCATCGGTCAGAAAGCAAATACATTTCAGTAATTTCACAATGGATATACATTATTCAGTATTGTAATTTTCCTCCTTTTTTTCCTTTTTCTGCTGTATTTTAAACATTCTTTTGCTTAATCAATATATATTTAATCAGTAGGGTGATCGACTCACCTCTCCTGTTCCATCGATATCCTCGCTGTCAATCAGATGATCAGCTAAACATGCACGCAAAGAGTTTTTTCCCCTCGAATGCAAAGCTTCTCTAGTTTAGATCTAGCACGCATCTTAAATCGATCCGTGTCATTACATATAAGGCGACAAATGGCAGTTATGGCACTGACACGGAAGATAAATATAGAATGCAAATAGATGTACGGGGTGTTACTTATTTATGCCTCTCTGTTGAATATGGCTAGCTTGATTCCTTTTCCGGCCGGGCTGATCATGACGCTCGTTCGATCACTGATTGTGTTTAGTTTAGTTTAACGATCCGATGAAAATACAGTATGATTTAAGTATCTAGCCTGCCTCCCCTCCCGAAAGATTCCTCGTCTCGATCTCAGGCAGGCGCCTTCTGAACATTGTACATACTTCTTCGCCTTCGGGCTAGCTTCTAATAATATACTAGTACTGGCGTGGAATACATCTAGGAGTGCCTTCAGATTTAAAGAAGAAAGGACAGTGTGTCCCTGCTGTAAATTGAAATGCGCGTGGTCGATTTCTTTGTATTTAGATTTTGGTGTGCTCCTCCATATATTTGAGACTATTTAAATGCCCACAGTTTAGCTAGTTTAGGACCAGTAAGAAACTGAAGCATTGTTAAAGCAGCTGCAGCAGGTACATTATATTGGTTTCCAGTGGACCGTCACCAGCAATATTCTATCGTCGTCAGTAAAACGGCCCTTCCTTGCAATCGAAAGGTTAAAAACGCCTACTAAAATATGGGGTTGCATTGGAGCATGCGTAAGCATGACGTGTGTCAAGTTGTTTGGTTTATCTCTAATGAGCTTAAAATTTTCTTAACTGTAACATCCCTCCATATATAGCTTAGAAATTCCATTCGTTTGCAATGGAACTTCCGAAAGACAACTCAAGGTGCAACCGATCGCGGGTTCGTTGGAGGAAGGGATGTTATAGTTAATGGGGAAAAAGATTTGTGTTTCATGCTGTGGCGATAACATCTTTTTTTGAACGAACCGTACAAGACAATGCGTGTTTCATTGATATAGCGATAACATCTAATATGTAGGTTAAGTTATTTATAAATCTTCATATATTTTTGTTTCGTTGCTTATTTATAATTTGATCGGCTTAATTGTGTTTCAGCCTATATATTATTTTAATATATTTATCTTGAGGAATTTTTAAATGATTAAAATTAATTAGAGTCATCCGTTCCGAAAAATCGGACGGTGGAAACAAATGAAGTACCAGGGGTACCTAAATAGAGTTACCTAAAAAGAAAGAAAGGGGAAAGCCACCTGAAAGATGCTTTAATTACATTCTAAAATAATGCAGATAAGCATAGTCGATTGGCTAGACACATAGACAAAGGAATAAAGGAGCATGTACTCATCAGTTAGCTTTAGCCGAAGCAATCCAAAAAAAAAAGCAAGCATGTTCCTAACCTAGGCAAAAGAAGTGGGTGCTTCCAAACAGGAGTGGCAAAGTTGCTAGGACACAATTAAACACAAGGCAATTGATTAATTGCACCAAAAGCAGCAATAATATAGTATATCATTGTTAGCTACAAGCACCAGTGAGTCAAGTCATTCGAGAGTATAGGAGAAGAAAAAACCTTAAAAGTTGCAAACCCTAATCAAGGACCCTGGATTCTAGTATATGGAGCCGCTTAACGCTAAAGAAATCATCGGTCATAACGCCCACCCACTGGAATCACCATACTCCGCGGTGTATGTTTTGTTTATTGCAACAAAACAAAGGACAGTACGAGGAGGGTGGGAAGAAAGAAAAGCTTTGCTGCTGATTGAACCATGGTGTGGTTGAGTACAGATGCATGATTGCATATTCACTCCTCTCTAGCTAGTTCCTCTACCTACAAAGGGTAAAAACTAGGAGAGCATTTCAACATAGGACTACCTATATCTGGGACGAGCTCCTCCCACTTGATGAGTGGATAATTAATTAACCAAGAAATGGTTTTATCTCCATCCATTTATTATGCATTTTACCGTGGACTAAATCCATAGACAATTAAGGGTAAAATAAAGGACCTAAATTTCAAGACCAAGTTGTACAAAAATATTAGCCGACAATCGCCCACGGAATCTCAGGGTCGGGGTTTTGCGAGTCCAAACATAAACACGTACAATAAAGTGTTTGCTAGTTGTACTGTTAACCCCGTGAGTCAGCAGATATACCTATGATGTACTCATGTTCTGGTAGCAGGTTCTTCGATATATGTGTAGGTGACTTTTCTTTTCTTCTGTAACAGAAAATGACATGGCTATTACTAGGATGGTGTCGACGGGTTAGGGGATTGTCTCTATGAAAATGCTAGGAATATGAAAAATCTAAGACGTATATAGGTCTATACGTAAAGAATAATCATATACTCCCTCTGTATATGATTTAGATGTCGTTTTAAACAAGATTTTAGTTAAACATTGCGAATAAATCACGAATAACTTTTAAGTCGTTGAGTTTGAAAATGTGAAAACTATATGAATATATTTTTTAAAAAAAATATTTTTATAAAAGTATACATACATTATTTTTTTAATAAATATTTTTTTAAAAAAATAAGAAGTCAAAGTTATGTTTTGAAAACCGTTGTCCAAAACGACATCTAAATCATATACGAAGAGAGTATAATGTACCCCTATATTTACGGAGAGTACTGCTTCGAAGTGATCCTCTTCTCTGTATAAATACAAAGCAGTGGCACTCGAGCTCTTCTAGTCATGAAAACATTTTCAAGCGGCAGGAGAGGAGAAATGATGAAGAAAAAATCCAGTGGGAATTGTGAAGAAAGGAAGTCGGATGCGGTGGTGGCGGGTCCGGGTGCCCCGTGCCCGTGATGTGGGCAACAACCTAGTACCGCCCACACTGAGCCCAATGCAGGCGGGCCCCAGCAGCCCAAACTTTCACGAGTCACCACCACTCGCTTTCGCTGCGCGTGGGCCCAGCCCCTCATCTAGCCAATGAGAGGTCCACCATTTTTCTCTCTCCTACTGGCTAATCAAAAGCGTACTGACATGGCCCCCATCCTTTCTCTTTCTTCTATTCCTCTCTGAAAACAACACACACCCGTTTTTGTTTTTCTTGTGTCAATTTCTCCTCCTAGCTAGCTAGTAGTACTCTCCTAGCTTGCTTGACACATTTTTTTAACCCAAAAAGAAAATCAGCACAACATCCATTATCCATGAAACAAGTATTTTACTTCCAACTCTTCACGTACTCGATCATGCCCTCCATTTTACACCATATACACTTTATGTTGTCCCGCTTGAGATTTGGCCGGGTTGGTTAACAATTCTTCAAAAACACCAACCTATACCAATTTTATTTTTTCCAAATTTTTAGAAACGGGGTGGGGGGGGGGGGGGGGGAGCAGTAGTACCGACATGCCAGAGTGGTTTCTGATGCACTAGTCTGAATCGTGATGGACTGATGGGGCTATAGCGCGTACGAATGTGTCTCCTGCATGCATCTCGTGTAGGAAACTCCTGTATATGGCCGGCCGGTGTGCCCAGTCCTCTCCTTGCGTTGTCCATGGACCATATGCTGGCTGCATGGATCTCCGTCAATCCTTGTTACTGCCGCTGGATGTAAGTTAACAGTGACATGGTCGATCGTGTCGTGTAATTATTGAACATGTATCTGGCCCTAGATTTGGTGTGGGTTACGGAAAAGCACTGTTCATGTACGTGTTGATGACGGGCAGTGTTTGTTTGTGGGGTTAAATTTTTTCCCGGAGAATCTTGTATGCACGGAGTATTAAATAAATTCTAATTGAAAAATCTTTTTAAATGATGAGTGTAACTTTGCGCGACGAATCTAATGTGCCTAATTAACCCATATTTACTACAACAATGCTGCAGTAACCATATCCTCTAATAGGTCTCATTAGATAGATCTCACGAATTAACCGAGAGGTTTTATAAACTGATTTTATTTAATACCCTTAATTAGTGGTCAAATATGTGTGTAAAAATTAGCACCCCAAACAAATACTGCGTACGTGTTACTATTGACACTGATCGAGTTATATATATTAGTCCTCCGATCGTCGATCTGTACTCTGCTACACGTACACGTACTACGTTTAATTTAATTTGTTAGTTGTTGCACTGTTGTGAGTGGCATGGCACACGCACGTACGTGTATGTACTGCTAGTTGGTTATTAATAACACTCACACAGTCATATATATATATATATATAATATATATAGGACTCCGTTAATTCATACCCTGGATACGCTGGATACAGAATAGCTGTTCCTGCCCGAGCCACCTCCGACTCGCGCGGCAGGCCCCTCCCCCCCTCCACGCCCGGTTTTTTCTCAGAAGCCACGGGCTGAAGGTTTGCTGGTTTTTTTTTCACGTGGTGGTAGCTCGGTACGTCCGCAGGGTACGTGTCGCAGGATTTTTTTTAGAACAGGTTTTGCCGCAAGATTTGAAACGGGATTCCATGCTGGTTATATAATATCGGAAAAATATAAATCTTGTGAACAAAGAACATGGGTCATCCGGTCAAACAAAAACAGCTATTCAATTTTCGCAAAAAAAACAGCTATTCAGTTTTTGCAAAAAAAATCAGCTTTTCAGTTGAACTCTTCAAAATTAGTTCGTGATGTCTCAAGTTGACAGGAGGTAAAAAAACTTATTATTTTGATAACATATTCGTAGTAGATATTATAAACACAAATAACAGTCATAGATCCATCATTTCTTTCAAGTGCCACCTCAAAGTAACATTTACATGATAATTTATTGACAAGATCAGAACATGCCATCCTCACATGAAATTAAAAACAAAATGAACTAACTGTACTTATGATTTGGACCAAATTTACAGAATCAAATTAACGAACACCACTGCAGCGCAGCTACATAGTCTTTGCTACAGCCTACATGGTCTCTCGCAGTGCATTCCCTGTTAGTCCACAGCACTGCAAATACCATCAAAATTTACATGTCATTTTCACAGACCATGCACTGCAAACGTGACCTACACAAGCGATGGAAATTAGTTCCAAGTTCCAACCTCATGACCAATATCACAGGATTAGAGCATAATGGAGAGAGCTAGCAATGATAGATGCTAGCCAATTGAGACCATGGTGCCCACTTCAATGCCTCCAAAATAATTTGAATATGCTATCATCATTTTTACAAATTGGCCTCCTGTAAAAAACATTTGAACGTTGTTTGCATATTTGCAGATCTGGTGCTTGTTCCCATGCTGCCTTCCTGTACCTGCCCACAAACACATCCACCAACCACCAAGCACTTTGCATTATCATTGGATAATTTAGCTTAGAGGTTCAACTCACAAAAACAAACATCAAAACATTATGGAAGCAGTCCAACAGAGCTGCACATACACAGTAGCTCAAAAATATGAGACAGTATGCACGTATGGCAGAAGAACCTTAGGTCTAGGTACAAAACACTGGCTTCTTTTACAAGTATGATTTTTTTCTCGGATATTACAAGTATGATTTTAAGTCAACCATAGTGGCAATTTTAATCTTTGTTTGTAGTTTGTGAACTGAAGAGCCTATTCTAGAATATGATAAACAACTAAAGGCAGAAGTCTTTAGACTAATCATGCACCTGATTAATCCATCATCAAAACATATATAGCTAATCATGCATTATATTTTCATTCGGGGCAAGCAGAACAATGAGACAACGAAAAAAACATATATTAGCAACCAAAAAACAATGAGACTATCTGAGTTCCTTTCAGATTCATTTCAGCCATAATCATTTATGAAGATACTACAGGGTTCAATTCTTACTATATGATTGAAAAGATAAAGATTACCGGTACTGTCAGTTTCGAAAGTCGAGTATACTGGCGATGAGATCAAGATTATATCATGTATTTAGAATTTTAGACAAATAAATTCAAGCTATTGACTAACAGGCTAAGAGCACATGTGCCCTAAACATAAGATATTTCATCAAATGTTCAAGAAAGGCCTATCACTAGTTGATCGATGGAACAGACAGCTAGAAACCATTTAGCGCTCGGTTACATATCGAAATTTTCAATAAGGCAACAAAGGATTGAACATATTAAGTAAAGAGCTATGATCAGCACAAATGAGTGCTTCCTTTCTGTACATAATTTCCTATCCAACACATAAGGACAACTAATCCAATTACTATACATATACAACTTTCTACTGACAAGAATTGTTAATATAGACGCACTGGAAGTACAAATCTATTATATGCCTTTGCCTACGGAACGGTGAACAATATATGAAGTGATGAATCAACAATAGATGAGATCTCACCTCTCATAACTACAGCTGAGGTTCCGCAGCATGCAGGGAGCGCCATGAGCACCTGGAGTCCTGAACAGGAGGCGCGGCAGAATATGCTCATTGTCACCTCCCCTGCCTAGCTGATGGACATTGATACCATGGTGACGGCACCAGCCATGAGCCTCATGACCATCCTGCTGACCTCATGGAACCTCGCAATGCAAGCTGACAGCAAGTGGTGCAACAGGCATGGTGTCCTCAGAGTACGCATAAGTGAGGGAGATAACTGAGAACATAGGAATCAAGTATTGAATGCGAACAGCAATCAAACTGTAGCATTTTGAAAAAAAACAAAAAACAAATATGAAACGTGTATATTGCTCGCATTAGCAAATGATTGTTTATATAGTATACAATATAAATTACTATAATATACTAAAATCTTAAGGGCATATGGATATACCTAATCTGATCAAGCAGTTATGAAGACTTGTTTTTCTAAGATAATGTTAAATAATAGAAGGACGTTGTGGAAAAAGGGACCTTTTAGTAGAGCAGATGTGATGATGCTATCAGAAAGTGCTATGGCCATCTGACAGAAAGGGTCTCGGATCTGCACACACAGGGGAATTAGTAACGCCAGAAATACTCCATAATGTTCACGCCACTAAATTTGGGACACAATAACAAAGCTGAACTGGTTGCTTCTGCAGCTCTCACTAAATTTGAGACTGCTAGAGTGCTAATTGAATGAAAAGACCAGAAGATATGGCCCTTACACGATTTAATTCTTACTTATAACCATTATAACAAATCGCCGGCACGAACACAAGCAATCGAATGCTAATTGACTGAAAAAACCAGCAGGTGTGGCCCCCGCTCAATTTAATTATTCAACATAATCATAATCGCAAATAATCACCACTAACGTGGGCAATAAAACAAAAGGAGGGGAATTACTAGTGTGATTTTAAGTAATACACAACAGCAATTTTAATCTTTTTTGTAACATGTGGACAGAAGAGCCTAGCCTAGAATCAGAAGGCACAGGACACAAATAGAATAGCCATGTCAATTTAATTGTTATATCTCTGTATAACTAAAAGCTTAAGCATTTAGATCAATTGGGCACCTGTTTATTAATCCATCAAAACATATAGGAGTAGCTAATTTAGCATTATCAGTTGCATATATCCAACAAAAAATAGGACCTAACCCTGAAGTTCAATATACATAATTGCAGAGGGGACGGTGGCAGAATTTCAGAAAACTGCACAAACGTGAGCACAAAAATCTTGAATCTTTGCCCTCGATTTAGCATGGGGGAACAAACATAGGACATGTGCTTGTTAATGTGCAGGAAGAGGAGAACAGCGAGTGCAGGAAGAGGAGAACAGCGAGAGGAGGGGCCCGCACCTGATTATGCCGCCGGTTTGCATAACCTTAATCCATACCTAACCGAACTCTACAACACAGATCCACTCGAAAATCTCGACCTCTTTGCCCGCAAATCCAGTGCCACAAAAACAGGAACAAGTTGGCTGATGGCTTCGGATTGGTACCTTGCCGAGGGTTGGGGCGAGCTCGCCATGGGAGAAGATTCTGGCGGAGCCAAGTCGATGGGGCCGCAGTGGAGAAGACCTGGAGATGGAGGCATGGCTCGCCGCCAAGCCTTGTGCGCCGTGGCCCCAGGGTCTTGCACGGTGGCGTCGTTGCCTGCGGAGGGCTGCCTGCAGATGGCGGAGAAGCCAGCGGGCTGAGGTACCATGCTCGTTGTCGTTGCCTTTAGAAGAAAACGAAATCGAATAAGACGAACTACATATATCGGAACCGAATTGGGAAAATAAGGTTGCGTATCAATTAATAACTCACAGAATAATGAGGGGAATACAGGAGGCGGGTCGGGGTGATCTCGCTGGGCCGATAAGACCGGAGCGACCACCGCTACGATGTATTCGTCATCCTCGACGCCCATCCAGCCAGTGCTCGAGCGCTTTACCGCACCGTCGGCGCGGCGTCCGAAGCTGTGGGGAGGCGACGGGTGAAGGCGAGATCACCGGACCGGCCTCGCCAGCGAACCAAGAACGCCGGATGGGGTACGGCGGCGGCGGCATGGAGCCGGATGGAGAGAGGGGCGGAACGGCGGCGATGGGCGGCGGTGACGCGTTGGACCGTATTTGTTTTTTCTGCGATGGAGCTGGATCTAATCCAGGTGAAACGGCGGATGGTAACCGGCGTCGAGAACGTGGGATCAAGCGGAGGGAAGCAAACTGGAAAAAAAAACCAAGAGGGACCGTGGGCGGGGGAGGGAGGAATAAACCGGGGGAGTCGGACTCGCAGGTATGGGCTGGGGTATGGAACAGTTATTCCGTATCCAGGGTAGGGTATAGTATTACTATATATATGTATATATATAGTAGTACGTGTAGGTGATACCTAGGTGTGACAACACGTATAAGACACAAGGGGTACCATGTACGGGCCGCGCGCCACAAGAGGGATAGATGTGTATACATATAATCATCGACCCCACTTTGTTAATTATTATGATGCGCAAGCACAAGTAAAGAGAGAGAGAAGCGAGTGAGCAGTGCAACCAAGTACTTTTATATCAGTCTAGTAGCTTGCAAAAGCTAAAAGGTGTCTAGGTTCCCAACCAAAGCTAATCTATAGTTTTTTAGTCTGGTCCCGATCGTGTTTTAGGGACACCCTGGCTCTGTGCATTGTATATATCAGCAGAAATGCCCGTGCGTTGCTATGGATCTAGTTTATTCTCACTTGCTCCTGGTTCATGTTTTATGGTGCTTGATCAATTTTTTAAGCTATAATTACATAAAATTACGAGGGAATATTCAAACAATGCCTAAATAATTAATTTTACAAAGGGCGTTACAAATGCAGTTGCTTCGTGGACCTCACCTCCCAACTTGTGGATCTAAATTTAACGTGTATATATATATATATATATATCTAAATGCATTTATCAACTAAGTGAAGACTTCTTTCGCAAAATGCCAACACCTCTGTTTAGTGTTGGAATCTTCATAAGATGCTCATCATCATATCCGCCTTCTACCGTCCTCTACCATTGTTGGCACTCCTTACGACCTACAGATAAATCCGCAAGCGGACGGATACCGATGTAGCTTTCACCCGGGAGTATTTCAAGGTATCGATTTCCACGGAGAACGAGAAGTGGACTGATTCTAAACTAAGTTGTCCTAGGTAGATGGAATGGAGTGAATGGTATGGATGAGGTGGATGACAACAACAAAGAGAGAAGATGAGTGATAGGAGGGTAGAGAGGGTACGAGTCTGGTAGAGGTATTCTACTGATTGATCGAGCAGATCAGAGGATACAGATCGATACTTGCTTCGGGACAAGGGAACCGGTGGACATACAGAAAGGGATGAGAAGGGGTGCAACTATTTCCCAACTGGGGAATCCTACGGACCGGAAATAACGTGATGGGATACAAAGACCGGAAGGGCTGTCACCACCTTACGGCTACCACCTCCGTTGCGACGGGAATAAACTAAGTTAGTCTCAAGTATAGGCACCACGCCTACACTAGTCAACAAATACTTATCTCCTATAGAAAGATAAGCACCCAAGCTAAGCAACCAGTATACAGTTATACCAATCAACTAAGCATTGAACGAAGAACCAGCAAGCATATAAAAGTAAGAACTGAATGCTCAATTAATCAGAGAGAGATACAAGAGTTACCAGACACGACCCGGATGTTACTCGAAGTGAAGCCGCATCCGTAGAGGTACAGCGGGAAGAGGGGCCGACACTTCGGCTCCTCTCCGGGACGCTCACCTCTCCTCTCTCCCTATCTCTACTGATACAAGTGGAGAACTAACAGTGCTTCGCCTGCACTCTACTCTTGTGTTGTGTGTTTTGCAGGTGAAACCGGGCCTCTATTTATAGCAAGGAAGGACGGTGGAGGCAGAGTAGCGGCCAAGGCAGCTGGGAGGCGGTGCCGGGCCATTCGGCCGAATTCTCCGGTTCGGCCGAACCAGGGAGTTCGGCCGAACTGCCACGTGCACCGACCTTGAGTCCAACAGCCTGGATCTCTGCTCAGGGTCGATTCTGAGGCGGTTCAAGGCTTCGGCTGAAGCCTGGCCTTCGCCCGAACTGGGCCCGGCCCACTGCTGCACCGCCTTTGTCTCCACCACGTGCTAGCCCAACTCCTGAGGCGGTTTGTAGGTCGGTTCTCATCTTGGGCTGGCCTGGGAGGCCTCTGGTGGACTCGTGGGTTCCGTCGGGTTGGATACGGGCCACCGGTCTTCTGGATATGGGTTGAGCTGGCCCAGAGTGGTGTGGTCGTGGTCAACAAGTCTTGCACAGCTAAGGGAGTAACCGGCCGAACCGTGTCGTTTGGCTGAATCGGTCATTTCCGTCCCCTATAGCACGTGTTTCTCTATTTTATACCTGCACAATGGACAATCACCAAAACTCGTGGAAATAGTCAGTAATAAGCCCTATAGCTATGGTGTGCGTCCCCATTGTGTTTGTTTTATACTCGGTTGGAGGTTGGAAATCGGTCTGTAACGACCGCCAACAAGCTCCCCCAAACTTAGATCTTTGCTCGTCCCGAGTAAAGAAATTAAAACATGAGCAAGAGTAAAGTAAGGGTTCTTTTATAATCATCAATACTTGCATATTGAGTATTTCAAACCTTTCTCATACCTGTGAATTTGTAGTGGCTACTTCCCGGATCTTGGGCGGTTGATGAATGGAACGACTCTTACAACAAGGTCCTCTTGCTCATCCTGCATTCAGGGTTTTCTGGTTTTTGCAATTAAATGGCTCGTCTCCCTTCATCCCTGACACTCAGCTCTCTGGAGCTCTCTCCTTTCACTCATTCTCTTTTGTATTTCTCTTTGTCTCTTAGGTGGTGGCCTTGTCATGTCGAGTATTTCGGTCAAGCCAAAGATTGGCTCCTGGAGCTTCTCATCACTGCCCTTGGTCATGTTGCAAGTTAACGATAGAGAGTTCATGTTGTTCCTCAGCCTTTTTGACCCCCTTTTTTTCTTTTCTTTTCCCTTTTTGGGACTTTTTTTTTCTTTGGACTTTCATGAGTCCTTTATTTCTCTCTTTTTTTTAGGGTATCATCAAGGCATGAGGGCTTCCACTACACTCTGGTGATAGATTTGCTTGCAACAGACCTCAGACAATGTGATCCATTCCAAGAACACAACTTTCAACAAGACTTCATACAGAATATGACAGGTTTCAGGAGTAAACTCTCAAGCATATGTGGTATTTGTGGACAGGGTGAAGGGATAGAGCAGGATTTTCATCTTTTCATAAATTAAATTCTCCTGAATGTTGGTGTGAACAAGTGGTTCATTTTATCGAGTCATATCACAAACATCAACAACTTAGGTCACGGGGGTCCTATCATGATGAATTTTTCACAAGTACTAGATACTGAGTTTGAAATAAACAACAAGCAGCAATCATGATATAAAAGAGAGACCGAGTTCGTTTTGTTTATGTGAGGCATGCATTTTCAATTTTTTCGAAATGAGACAACACAGTAAAGTAAACAGGGAGGAAGAAGGTGCAAACCCACGTGCAGGTGCGCGAGAGGGGGCAGCCGGGCTGGTTCGGCCGAACCGGTCAGTTCGCCCGAACTGCCTGGTTCGGCCGAACTGGCCCCCGGGGTTCAGTCCGTCGTGCCATGCGTTCCTGTGTCGTTCCTGTACTCGTGCAACTCTCTGTTAGACAGGGCATTCTCCGTTCGGCTCAAATGCACCGACCGGAGCGACAATTTTATCTTCTTTCTTGCAAACAATTCAAACTTTATTTATTTAACGAATTAAGATTGGAAATAAATATTTGGATGGGAAATTTCAGAGCACCCTAAACATTGATCTAAACAAATAAATGAATCAAGCAACTAGCAAACCAAACTAAACTAACGGTGCTCTATCTAAAAACGGGACGACCGCGGGACACTACTCTGAAGGCGGTCCATAGAGATCTTCATGTCCCGTGGCCTTGAAGAGCCTCTTGAGCTTTGCGCACAGGGCCTTGCGGAGGAGTTCCATCTTGTCCTCCCATTCCATGCGTGCGAGCTCGCCCTCCGCCACCTTCTCGTCCAGGTGGTTGATCCTCTGCTTCGCCAGTGCCAGTTCCTCCCTCAGGCTCTCCACGGTGGGCGGCTTCTCTTCCTCTTCTTCATTGTTCTCCTCATTGGAGAACGCCATGTCCCCGAGCAGCCCTTTGATGGATGGGGGCTGCCTGTGGCGCCGGACTCTGGGGTGGCGCCGTGGCGGAGAGGACTGGGATGAGTTTGCCAGCCCCAGCTCGTTCCGGTTGAGCGGTGGGACGAGGACTTTTCCGTACCCTCCTCCTGGGATGCGTTCTCCCTTGATGACGAAACGCGGTGGGCTTTCCGGCGTGTACTCCGGCTCCTCTCCGGCCTTCTCCTTGGGTAGCAACAACGCCAGATCTGACACCCTCGAGGAGGATATTGACCTCGGGCGTAGCTGCCCTTCGTTCGGCCTTGGTGATGGCGAACGAGGCGGTTTCTTGATCCCTTTTAGTGGGGCGAGGAGCTCGTTGAGTGCTGAGCGGTGAGGGGAGTTGCCGCGCCTCACCGGGCTACGTCTCGGCGTCCTCCCCCAGTGCACGTCTCCCGCTGCATCGACGTCGGAGATGCAGAAGGCGTGCTCCTGCCGGGAGGAGTTGCCGTTCCGGCTATTGCTGCTCGAGCCCTGGGCCGATGATGTGCCCTTGGAGGAAAAGGAGGTCATGGTGGCTGTGTTCTATGGGATGGAGTTGGTTTAGATGAGATGGGAAACGTCGACAGAGAGTCTCTGTTTTTATCGGGGATTTCAGATCGGAAAAACGGAGTTTCCCGACGATTCCCTCGCGACTCTCGGGATATCTTTAACTGCAGATGTATCTGGGCGAGCATATCTGTCCCTGGGGCCTGGGAGGCCAATTCGCCCGAACCAGCTGGTTCGGCCGAACTGGGCCTGTTCGCCCGAACAGGTCCCTGGGCCCCCAGGTGCGTGGCCCGTGTCGTGGTTCGAGGTTTTGGTCATAGGAGATTCGGGTCGAGGAGGTTTTCAAGGTTCAGGAGGTTTTGGCCTAGAAGGATTTGAAAATGACGGATTCGGGCCGGGGTTCCACGGACGGGGTTCAGAGTTCTATGAACTCGACGACGTCTAATTCGTCGAGTGTCGGAGGTTCTGGTTCTAAGAAAATCTTCAACCGCTGTCCGTTAACCTTGAAGGTGTTTCTGTCCTCGCTTTGCAAAGTGACGGCCCCATGAGATGCAGCATTGATTACTGTGAATGGGCCATCCCACTTGCTCCTCAATTTCCCGTGACCGAAAAGTTTGACACGGGAGTTGAAGACGAGAACCTTGTCTCCCGGCTTGAACGTTTTGACCTTGATTCTCTTATCATGTCATCGCTTGGTCCGTTCTTTGTATATTCGGGAGCTGTGGTATGCTCTCTCCCTCATCTCATCTAGCTCGGCCAGCTAGATCTTCCGTTTGAGGCCGGCAGCTGGAAGGTCCATACCCCACTTCCTAATGGCCCAGTGAGCTCTAAACTCCATTTCTATAGGTAGATGACAGGTTTTGCCATAGACTAGTTGATATGGGGTCATGCCTATGGGCGTCTTATAGGCCGTGCGGTAAGCCCAGAGTGCATCTGGAAGTTTATCCTTCCATTGCTTGCCCATCTCATTTACGGTCTTTTGCAGAGTGTTTTTGATTTGCTTATTGGAAGTTTCTGCTTGACCGCTAGTTTGGGGGTGATAGGGTGTGGCTACGTTATGCTGCACCCCCAAACTTGAGAGATACTTACGGAAGGCTGAATCTATGAAGTGGGAGCCGCCATCACTAATGACTATTCTAGGAACGCCAAAACGGGGGAATATAACCTCATGAAATATTCGTCTCGCGTTCTTAGAGTCAGCAGCTAAGCAAGGCAAGGCTTCTACCCACTTAGAGACGCAGTCCACTGCTACTAGGATGAATTGACAACCCTCGGAGTTTGGGAAGGGACCCATGAAGTCTACCCCCCAGACATCGAAGATTTCTACTTGAAGATTGCTAGTGAGTGGCATTGCGTCTCTAGTATTGATGTTCCCGTGTTTCTGGCAGCGAGGGCACCGCATGACAAATGCTCTCGCATCCTCATACATGTTGGGCCAGTAAAAACCACACTGCCAGACTTAGCATTGGTCCGGAATGCACCGTAGTGTCCTCCGTACGGGGCTGCGTGGCATCTCTCCAGGATTTTATAAGCCTCATGTGCGGGTACGCACCTTCTGAGGAGTCCGTCGCTACAAATCCTAAAGAGGTACGGGTCGTCCCAAAGGTGAAGTCGGCTCTCATAGGCTAGCCGTTTCCTATTCTCTCTAGGGGGGACATAACCCATTACCATGTAGTTTACTATGTTAGCATATCACGGATCACCAGTGGTGACCTTAAGGAGGGTGTCATCCCGTAAGTAGTCATCGATCGGGAGATCGGACGGGACTTGTATCCGGGACAAATGGTCAGCCACTGAGTTCTCTACTCCTTTCTTATCTTTTATCTCAATGTCAAATTCTTGGAGTAGAAGAATCCAGCGGATGAGTCTCGATTTTGCATCCTTTTTGGTCAGAAGGTACTTCAGAGCAGCGTGATCTGAATAGACTATAACCTTGGCCCCGACTAGGTAGGACCGGAATTTGTCTATAGCAAATACGACTGCTAAGAGCTCCTTCTCCGTGGTTGCGTAGTTGAGCTGAGGGCCAGTGAGCGTTTTGCTAGCATATGAGATAGCATAATGCTTCTTGTCCTTAGTTTGGCCCAACACAGCTCCTACAACATAGTCGCTCGCATCGCACATGATTTTGAATGGGATGCTCCAGTCGGGAGGCTGGATGATGGGAGCGGAGATGAGTGCCTTTTTGAGGGTGTGAAATGCGGCATAGCACTCCTCATCGAAAACGAAGGGGGCATCTTTGGCTAAGAGATTGGTCAAGGGCCGAGATATCTGGGAGAAGTTTTTGATGAAACGCCTATAGAATCCGGCATGGCCAAGGAAGCTGCGGATCCCCTTAACGTTTGTGGGAGGTGGAAGTTGCTCGATCACTTCTATCTTCGCTTTGTCTACCTCGATCCCACATTCTGACACCCTATGTCCTAGGACAATCCCCTCTCGCACCATAAAATGGCACTTTTCCCAGTTCTAAACAAGGTGTTTCTCTTCACACCTCTGGATGACCTTATCCAGATTTTTCAGACATTCGGTAAAGGTCTTTCCGTAAACTGAGAAATCGTCCATGAACACTTCCATAATCTCCTCAATCATATCGGAGAAGATAGACATCATGCAACGTTGAAAAGAGGCAGGTGTGTTACATAGCCCGAAAGACATTCGCCGGTAGGCGTACATCCCGTAGGGGCATGTGAACGTGGTTTTACTCTGGTCTTCTGGGTGGATAGGAATTTGGTGGTACCCAGAGTAACTGTCAAGGAAGCAGAAGAAAGAGTGTTTGGCTAACCGTTCAAGCATTTCGTCTATGAACGGAAGGGGGAAATGGTCTTTCTTGGTGGCCTTATTGAGTCGACGATAGTCGATGCACATACGCCAACCAGTAACAGTGCGCTGAGGGATGAGCTCATTTTTATCATTGCGCACTACCGTCATTCCTCCCTTCTTAGGAACGACTTGAACGGGACTAACCCATTCACTATTGGGGACAGGGTAGATGATCCCCGCGTGAAGGAGTTTGAGAACTTCTTTTTTCACGACCTCTCTCATGGCATTGTTTAACCATCGTTGAGGTTCTCGAGACGGTGTTGCTTCAGAATCGATCGGGATGTGATGAGTGCAAAGATTTGGGCTAATCCCTTACAAGTCTTGGAGAGAATATCCTAAGACCGATCGATTTTTCTCCAGGATAGTGATGAGTTGCTGGGTTTCTACCTCGGAGAGTTTATCACTAATGATCACTGGAGTTTGCTTATCCCCAAAGAGGAAAGCATACCTAAGTCCAGGTGGAAGAGGTTTGAGCTCGATTGGAGATGGTTTTGGAGTTTCGTTTGTATTAAGCTCAATCGGAGGATGAGTTTCCTCCTCCTCCGTAAAGAATGGAATATCCTCTTCTGGAATAGGTTGCTCGAGGTCTAGCAAAGAAGCTGACCTGACTTCCTCTAACGGGCCAGGATCGGGGTCTGCCTTTATTGGAGTATTCAAAGATTGGGCATAGGAGACAGGGATAAGTTCTTTACCGATCCTAAGCTCTACTAGCTGGTTTATTGGTGCTTTTTCCAGAATCTTCAAGATTGGCCTGCCTATGAAGATGAGATGTGTGGTAGTGCTAGGTAGGTTGAAGATGTGAAAATCCATGAAGAGTTCAGGATCGTTGACCTTAACGGGTGTGACCCGTAAGATCCCCAAACAGTCCAGGATTCTTCCTGAAGTAAACTTAAGTCGTTTTTGAGAAAACGAACATGAGTTATCAGGGAATTCGGTTCGCACCAAAGAGCTAGAGATTATGTTGATTCCGAGGCTCGGGTCGTACCCAATTTCTCGGTCAAGGCCCATGATCTCACATAATATCCTTTTGGTTTTTCTGGGCATCTTGACCACCTCGGTCGAGGCTTCGGCCTCATCTAGCCACTCCCGACTCATGATAGCAGAGAGACGTCCCAGGTACTCCCGCTGGTATTCCAATTCTTCTTTGTCGGGGGCCTGATCCTTTTGCTCTACACATCGTTCCCGTGGGAAACTTGTTGCACTCCCGATGTCTTCGAATAGATCATCGTCAAAATCATAAAGAGTGGTGTAGAGTGAATCATAATGGTCTGGGCTAGAATATGGTTGTGGTTCGAAATGAGCTTCAGGTTCTGATGGACTGGAAGAGCTAATGGGTTTGGATTGGACTGGTATTGGCTCTTTAGGTTCAGGTTTAGGCTGCTTCTCTTCTTCATCGGGGAGTTCATCATAGATTCCAGTGTAGGGGGTGTTGTCTAGGATACGGTCCAGGACTACCCTCGCTTCACTAGGAACCAAATAAAAGAACGACCCTCCAGAAGCAGAGTCCAAGAAAGTGGCGGCTACGGGACAGAGGCCAAGGCTGAAGTGTTGTAAAACAATAGGTTCTGGTAGGCTTAGGTCCGGTCCTGAGGCCAGTATTTGCTTGAAACGAGCCCAAGCAGCTCCTAACGATTCTCCCTTTAATTGCTTAAAATTAATGATTTCCGCTCGGAGACTGGCTACCTTGGAGACTGGGAAGAAGTTTAGGCAGAATTTTTCCTTGAGAACGTCCCAGCTCCCGTCCATAGTACTGACAGCCAGAGAGTACCATTTCTTTGCTCCTCCCGCTAGTGAAAACGGGAATAGCTTCCATTTGAGTGTCTCTTGTGTCATGCCCGCAATGGTCAGGCATGAGCAGAGTTGCTCAAACTCGCGCAAATGCGCGTATGGACTCTCGGCCTTCGTTCCTGAGAACGATTGCTCACGAACCATGGCTATGAAGCCGGGACGTAGCTCATAGCCGGGTGTGGATATGAGATGTGATGATGGTGGTGGCTCCAAACAAGCGCCCTTTGGAGCCGAGTGTTGACGTAAGGTGAGAGTGGAATCCATGTGGTTGGTGGATGGTGGTGGGATACACGGACAACTTGGGTTCGGAATCAGAACAGCTACCGTTCCCCGGGAACGGCGCCAGAAAGCTTGTTGGCACTCCTTACAGCCTACAGATAAATCCGCAAGCGGACGGATACCGATGTAGCTTTCACCCGGGAGTATTCCAAGGTATCGATTTCCACGGAGAACGAGAAGTGGACTGATTCTAAACTAAGTTGTCCTAGGTAGATGGAATGGAGTGAATGGTATGGATGAGGTGGATGACAACAACAAAGATAGAAGAGGAGTGATAGGAGGGTAGAGAGGGTACGAGTCTGGTAGAGGTATTCTACTGATTGATCGAGCAGATCAGAGGATACAGATAGATACTTGCTTCGGGACAAGGGAACCGGTGGACACACAGAAAGGGATGAGAAGGGGTGCCACTATTTCCCAACTGGGGAATCCTACGGACCGGAACTAACGTGATGGGCTACAAAGACCGGAAGGGCTGTCACCACCTTACGGTTACCACCTCCGTTGCGACGGGAATAAACTAAGTTAGTCTCAAGTATAGGCACCACGCCTACACTAGTCAACAAATACTTATCTCCTATAGAAAGATAAGCACCCAAGCTAAGCAACCAGTATACAGTTATACCAATCAACTAAGCATTGAACGAAGAACCAGCAAGCATATAAAAGTAAGAACTGAATGCTCAATTAATCAGAGAGAGATACAAGAGTTACCAGACACGACCCGGATGTTACTCGAAGTGAAGCCGCATCCGTAGAGGTACAGCGGGAAGAGGGGCCGACACTTCGGCCCCTCTCCGGGATGCTCACCTCTCCTCTCTCCCTATCTCTACTGATACAAATGGAGAACTAACAGTGCTTCGCCTGCACTCTACTCTTGTGTTGTGTGTTTTGCAGGTGAAACTAGGCCTCTATTTATAGCAAGAAAGGACGGTGGAGGCAGAGTAGCGGCCAAGGCAGCTGGGAGGCGGTGTCGGGCCATTCGGCCGAATTCTCCGGTTCGGCCGAACCAAGGAGTTCGGCCGAACTGCCACGTGCACCGACCTTGAGTCCAACAGCCTGGATCTCTGCTCAGGGTCGGTTCTGAGGCGGTTCAAGGCTTCGGCCGAAGCCTGGCCTTCGCCCGAACTGGGCCCGGCCCACTGCTGCACCGCCTTTGTCTCCACCACGTGCTAGCCCAACTCCTGAGGCGGTTTGTAGGTCGGTTCTCATCTTGGGCTGGCCTGGGAGGCCTCTGGTGGACTCGTGGGTTCCGTTGGGTTGGATACGGGCCACCGGTCTTCTGGATATGGGTTGAGCTGGCCCAGAGTGGTGTGGTCGTGGTCCACAAGTCTTGCACAGCTAAGGGAGTAACCGGCCGAACCGTGTCGTTTGGCCGAATCGGTCATTTCCGTCCCCTATAGCACGTGTTTCTCTGTTTTATACCTGCACAATGGACAATCACTAAAACTCGTGGAAATAGTCAGTAATAAGCCCTATAGCTATGGTGTGCGTCCCCATTGTGTTTGTTTTATACTCGGTTGGAGGTCGGAAATTGGTCTGTAACGACTGCCAACAACCATTTTAACAAAATAGCTAGTTTTGGGCTTATTTTTTATGCAACACCACTCATATAGTGTCTTGTGCTTGATCCAATTATATTGGAGCTCTCAAATAACAAATACAAACTCACATGTTGTATGTCCTCGCCTGTGAAGCCAGTCATTTCCAACTCCTCTAGAGTTTTCAGCCCAATATTCCTATGAAATCTTGCGCTTATCCTTATAGGCATCAAAGAACACTTCCCGATTAACCCTAATGTTTGAAAAAATAATGCAACTATATTCAATACATGTTTATGCACGTAGGCCTCCGTTATCTAAAAAAAATGTGGGTCTCGAATTAACAATATTCAGACTAACAAATATTGGTACTTATCTGAGAGGTGTCATCAATCTTGATACACAAAGATATCAAGCAAGGACACTCATCACCAAGCAGCGAAGGACGATATATACTCTGGCACAAGGTCATGCGCCAGAAAATACCGTCCACTTAGGTCCATGGCTCCATGCTCCTAACAGTGGCAAACGATGGCGTGCCTTCCGTCGACAAATCGATGAGCCTGCCATCAGCGACGTCATCATCGTGGTCCCAGTGTGCAAAGAACATGTTGAGAACATGTTGACGTGCTCGGTGCTAGGGGCTAAGGCCATCTGAAGGAGAGACAAGTAGATGCCAATGTTGTCACGGCAGCACTTCTAATCCTTTTTTTTAGAAAAATACTTCTGATGTACGTGCATGTCTAGCTTTTAACTTTTTGAGACAACAAACGCTAGTCAATTCATGGATGTCGAGTTTCGATGGCTACGCGCCGGTGAAGTAGTATATGTAGATCTCCTCCAGCCGCGACGCCGCGATCGTCACCACCTTCTTGGCCGGCGATGACCCTGACGTGGTATTGGGTTGCGGGTCGGAAGCAGAGGGTGAGCTGATGCGCAGACTGCTGCTTTTTGAGCGTCTAAGAACGGCGAGATGTCACAGTCATTAAGAGTGCGCGCCCAAATCCGCACCAGTTGTGTCCTCTTCAACGGACAATGTCGAAGAGCAAGAGCTCGATCTGTCAACATCTCGTCTTGTGTCACGGTGGTGGCCCGTAGTCGGAGCCTATGCTTTGTTAGAATCAGCAATTAAGCTCGTTGCCCTAACGTGGATGGGCAGCTCGACGACGTTGAGCTGATTGGTCGGTGGGTGCTCCGTGCTGAATATAGAGGAAGTCGGAGACACGCTGCCCACCGTAGCCGAGGGCCGAGCAACTCCTCGAGCACTTTGTCGATCTATATGATATGTGAGATGATGGCCGGGCACCTCGAAGCGAAGTCCTGGTCAGGGACGGAGTCCTGCCGCAGCTTGATCACTACGTAGGGAACATAACGTGTTATTGTGCATGGCTCGACTAGATCACGGATTACAGAAAGGCCGGAACACACCAGGACGGTGGGTTGATTTCTATAATTATTTGAGGGATTTTTGTAAAATTATGACGTACCGCGGAAGCAATTCTTGCTTTATAATTAGGTAGAGATTTAGACTACTAGCTACTACATCCGTCCCAAAATAAATATTCATATACTGGGGCGGACCTAGAACGGAGAACGGCCTAATAGCATATGAGGTTGTACAACTATAGAAAATAGAGTATTTCTTCACTGAAATCACAATACTGAGTGGCGGCCGGTGCCCTCACTCGGCTCAACGTAGGTCCGCCCCTGTTCATATAACATTAAAATTTATTCCACAAAGAGTGTTTATTTAGCTTTTAGAAATACACACATTAATACAAAAGTGCATAGAGAAATGCGTCGAGTCAATTAAATAGTTAGTTAATGTTACTTTTATAGTTTCAATAAGGGGTAACATAGTCATTTGCCATGACTACTAATCTGTCTTAAATTTTCTAAATAAACACATTTTAGGACGAAGAGAGTAATAGAGAACAGGCACCTAGTCGACTGCTAGCAGAGAGAGAAAGATAGAGTTACTATAATTGAGTACTTAGGCCATCCCAAACCCTCATAGTCAGCTAGTTTCTATAGAATTAATAATGCTGTCAAGTAAGCACAAATCTGATGTGACAGAAGAGTTAAGGAGGAGAGAGAAGAAAAAACATGAAAACCTAGTCACACGTAGGAAACCAAGTCCTTACACGTTCCAAGACGACGGAAGCCAGTAAAAACATTCCGACACGCGATTCAAAAAGTTGGAGGGAACACATGAAGAAACTATGGATTGGGTAATGTAGTTTCTAGATGTAATGTCTTGATGATACGACAATATGGACATCACTCATGGACATTTTGGGTTAGAATTGGCCTTAGGGCAGTCCCAACCTTCAGGTCAGATAGTTTCTATAGCATTAAATATATCGACACGTAACAAAAAAATTGACATGCCAACTGAATTAATGAGAAAAGAGAAGAAAGAATGTGAAAACGGATTTTAGTTCCCAAATTTCATTCCCAAATTCTACTGTGCAAAAAGATATTCTCATCACATCAAAATATCGGCACATGCAATGAGTACTAAATGTAGATGTCGGTGTTTGGAAATCGTGGTCCCGACACCAACCAGAAATACGTTGTGTTCCCACCCCTGATGGTTGATGCAGAAGGTAATACAATGACACGAAATTATCCTGGTTCCGGTCGCAAGACCGTACGTCTAGCAAAGATGGTGCGTGCAATGTATTATCCTGCACCGGATTGCAGGTAGTAGGGGATACAAGCAGGTTGGGAGAAGAGACTAGGCCTTCAAATTCTAGATGATTGCGGCAGAGTGCCAATATCGTGGAGTGCAGAGTGTGTGTGTGTTGTTTCTTGTTCAGTATTCGATTGATCTCGTCCCTCTCTTCATGAGCGTGCCCTCTCCTTTTATAGACCAAGGAGGAGGGGTTACAGGCGTGTGTCGCTATGCAGGCACAGTTGTTGCACAGCAGTTAGAGTGGTGCCGGGCGTGGCTCCTTGTCCTTGGCCACTGTTGCGCGGTGTTGCTGTCCCTGTGATGGATTCTCATACTGGCGAGTGGTTTCGAGGATCTGAGCTGACCTGCGTGTTGTAATGATTCGTCCGTACGCCAATTCGAGGGTCTCTCATGCCTGTGCACAGCCCTTTCTGTGGAAAATCACTGTGGAAGTCGGCAGCACAGGGAGTCGGAGTGACCCGGCCCTGTTCGTATAGTGGCGACGTGTTCGCACACACCGGGGATGGTCGCATAGTGCTCGGGATGGCCCGCCATGCCTCCGATGTCCTTCCTCCTTCTCCTGCTGCGTGCTTGAGGGTCTCCCCCGCCCGACCGAGGACTTCGGGTCGTCAAAGTTGGTAGCACAGGAGCTCGGAGTGACGTGCTCTGTTCGCACAGTGCCGGCCTGTCCGCACAGAGCCTCGGTTGGCAGCATAGTGACGGGAGTTGGCGGATGCGACGGGGGGTCGTGGCTGTCAGAGCGGCGTAGCGAGAGATTTGCCTTTTGACTTTGGATGCACGGAGGCGGTGAGCGTCATTAATTGTTTGTCGGGGCGGAGGTCTCGACCGAGGCGGAGTTCTCCCCATTTCGTGGGTTGCTCGAGGCTCGACCCTCAGGCCTCGACCGAGACGGAGTTTTCCGATTCGCTCGAGGGGTCGGTTCCCTCGAGCGAAGCGGAGATTGAGGTGCGTGTCGAGGCGTCCCGCGAGGTGCCTTGACTGGGCCTTTGTCCGTTGCTGGGCCGTTGGCCTTAATTTGCTTTCCTTTTTTCTGATATGTGCGTGAGTTATTGTTTAACAAGGGTGATTATCTCGTAGGTTTGGGTAGCCCTAATGATCGCCCCCAACAGTAGATGAAATCAAAAACTAATTACTCAGTTTTATTGTACTTTGTAAGACAAATATTTTGAGCCTAATTAATCAATATTCGGATAATTACTCATAAATACAAACGAAAGGTTACGGTAATAAAACCTTAACTTTATATGTGCCAATTCCGCAACTAAGAGGGCCAGCGTAGACACCGCCCAAACCGCGTTGGGGCGCGGCGCCATTTCTTCAGCACATGGTTTGTGGGACTACCCATAGTCCGGACGCCGTGCTTCAACCTCGCCGTCCAGCTTGCTGGTCGATCTGCGCCTCGCCGTCGTGGCCTCGTCGTCCACCTCCCTACGCCTATCGCCCGGCGTCGCATGGCCACCCGAGCTTCGCCCGTGCATGATATATGCGGCAGGATGGCGGTAAGCCGGTAAGAGATAGAAGGGGTCGCGGGCCTCGGCCCGACCTTGGCCGGCGTGAGCGTTGCACTCGCCGCCGCCCCGCGCATGCGCACAACTCAGCTCCACAAGCCAACCACGCTTGCCTACTCCTTCGGGCAGGCGAACTCGCCGGGCTCGCGGCTCCCCGGTCGCCGCCGCTTGCATGCGCATGGCGTTCTCACGTCGCGGTAGCCATACAGTAGCTGCCCCCACATGCTCTACAGTTGTGGACTTGAATTGAAGAAGCTTCGATGCGTTGGAAACTTGGAGTGGAGGAGGAAGGATACTTAAATTGCTGCCTACTGAGTGCTACTACTTGGGTGATGCAGGTGCACGTACGTGATGCAGAACTAGGAATCGAGGGAGAGATAGATCGGAGGAGACAACGCCATGGCGGAAGGTGCATTTGCGTGAGGATAAGGTACGGTGCTTGTGCCGGAGAATAGAAAGAAAGAAATGGCCGCGTCAGCGTATTGCTGGTGGACATCATTGCTGCTGGCTGACTGCGGCGGTCTCTCACCAGCGGGCCACACGCCCAGCTTGCCAGCGCCCGGTCTCGCTCGCGCCTGCCCTTCTATAGCTCGCCGCCGCTGCCCACTCGTCGTGGCCACGACCTCGTCCGTGCGCTGGCTCTTCCCACGCCCAGCTTGCCGCTACGGCTCACTGTTGCCGCACGTTTGGTTTGGGGAGAAGACGGGAGAGAGAGATGTCATTGAACGTGGACCCACTTGAAGAAATTGTGGGTTGAGTGTAATAGTTTCCTCCAAAGGCCAAAGCCAGCTTTATAGATAAATCATAAAGTAAATACTGGGATTACCAGTTTATAATAAAGCACACACCGCTAAAAAGAGCAAGCACCCAACAGATCCATAACAGGACCCTCTAGACCATGCCCTAGAGATAGGCAGAGACTACTCGCAACGAACAAACAAGTTATGAGACCGTTACAACATCGATCGGACCCTACCCTCCGTGAGCCCAAAACTCCACCACCAACGGCTACAGGAAGACCTCCAAACAACGCATTCAGAAGGCAAAGGCGCAACGACGCTAGCGTTTGGTTTCACCACGGAGAGCTTCCACGAACCGCCGCCGAACGTGACCCTGCAGACAATGCACTCAGAACGGCATCCAGATCGAAGCTTACGCTTTAGGGACACCGCCCGACGAGCCGAGAGTACCTGAACCGGTCCCCATCGCTTCCATCCACCGTCCACCATCGCAGCCGCCGAAGCTCGCCACTAGATTCTATATGCACCCGAACAGCAACACCCGATACCTCGGGAAGGTTTGGGACCCTCGATGGTCCCATATCTCCTGTCATCCCCTCAATGGGACGGCACCGTGCCTCACATAGTGGAAAAGGAGAGCCAACGGCGGAGGCTTGACGGCGCTATGGGAACTGCTTCGTCGGCGATGCGAGAAACGGAGGCAGCACCACCGAACCCAACGGCGGGGGCTTGATGGCTCTACGGGAACTGCTTCATCGGCGACGCGAGAAACAGAGATAGCACCACCAGCCAAGATGAAGCCGCAGGCATATGCTCCTCTCCACCCACATCACCACGCAGCCCGGAGGTCGAGTAGCCGCGGGGGGACGGGACGCCTCCCCTCCCCCCCCCCACCGCGAAGGGCCAGAGCCCCTGCCGTCTGTCGGAACACCGCCGGAGAGGGCAAGGGGCAAGCCGCCAGCCCAGATCCAGAACGAGAGGAGCCGCCCCCTCCCCCAGATCCGGCCCACGCCGGAGCCGGGCCTCCCGCACCACGGCGGCCTGCGCCTGAGCCACGGCGGGCTCATGGGCGTCGCGAGGGAGCGCCAACCGGCCACCCCCGGCGAGGCCTGCGCCCACAGCGCCGTCACCGGCCAGCTGCCGCCCCAACGACCGCCAGAGGGAGCCGCGCCGGCGGGGAGCACCGCCCGGCCGTAGGGGCCCTCACGGAAAGGAGCGCGTGGAAGAAGAGAGGGGAGAGGGGCAGCGGCGACCAGCTCAGGCGGCGGTGGGGGCGGGAGGGGGGAGCGGCGAGCTGGGGAAATAGAGAGTGTCTTGCTAACGTGGCAGTATAGACACTGTTTATAGAAATCATGGGTTGAGACCTCTGTAGATATAATTTCTATAGATAGTGTATACTTATATAACGCAAGGACCACTCTTAGATCATTTGCAACACTCAAGGATTTAGCTTTTGCTCCTCCCAACACACGCTAACAGAATCTAAGGGCGATTATGTTTTCGAGTTGAGTGGAGCCCGGGCTTCTAAGCAAATTATTTGATCCTTTTTCTCTTTCCTTTCAGTGAAAGGAATAATTCAATTTGATTTGCTTCTGTTTGCCCAATGGAACAAGTTGCCTAGTACAGCAGAACCATGGTTGTTTTGTTTTAAAAGGAGAACCATGGTGTTAGCATTGTTGACTTTCTGGCCGTGTTTCTTTGGTTCTTTGAAAAAAAATTAAAAATGAATCTTACATGCATGAAGTATTAAATGAAGTCTATTTACAAAACCTTTTAAAAATGAGTGTAACATTGCGCGATGAATCTAATAAGCATAATTAACACATGATTTGTTACGGTAATGCTACAGTAATCATTCTCTAATCGTGCGGTCAGAGACATCATTAGATAGGTCTAGTGAATTAACCCAAAGGTTATGAAGGTAGTTTTGTAAACCGACTTTATTTAATACCCTTAATTATTGATAAACGTGTTTGTAAAAATTTTCACCCACTAAAAACACAACCTTCTCTCTAGAATCGTACGGCCTAACCACTGCAATTCCAAAGGGCCCGGGGGTATAGCCCCAACGAAAAAGGCCCATAAAACACGCAAGCAGCCCGTTAACAGTAGCGGGGAACATTTATTTAGCCCAGTATTGGGGTCTAAAGGCACAAGCCCAATTACTTCCCACTCGAGGCCCAGCTATACATTCATGAACTCCGGCACAATTACTTCATGTGCATTAACCCTAGGAAAAAGTCCATTTAAGGAGCCTCATATATCTATTTGATCTGGTTTTTGTTCTTTATATAGAAAACAAGGTATTACCCATTCCTCAACTTCACAAACCGTTTATTTTTCGTCCTCCAGGTATTTTGGTGGTGGTTTTGGCTAACGTGGTGACACATCAACTATCTTATGTGGCACTATGTCAGCATCGAGGGACCTAAATTGAACTATGACGGTAGTTCATGGGCCAGATAAAACTTAACAAAAAAACTATACAAATAATTTCTCATAATATTATCCAAATATTTTCTATTAAAAAATTATGCAATTAAATATATTAAAGTCTAGTATAATATAATCTTAGAAAAAATCAGAGAAATATTTAATTATTCACTCTACCTTTAATTATTTAATCTTTTTCTCCTAAAATCATACTATATCTTTTTTACTCTATATCATAACAAATAACAATGAATTATTTAACTTTTTACGACCTTTTGTGTGTTTATTTGCTAGAAGATGCTCTATTTATCTATTTTAGAAAACAATCGAACCTGATTTTATTTTTTTAGGTAAATATTTTTTATATGAAATTTCTAAAAAGAAACTAGATTTCTGGATAGAAAAAAATAGATATTTTTTTGATAAATTATTTGTATAAATTTTTTGGTCAAGTATATTCAACCCCTTAACTATCAACATAGTTCAATTTAGGTCCTTTATGGCTGACGTGTCGCCATGTCAGCTAAAACCGCCATTAAAACAATTGGGGACAAAAAATATCTGGCTTTTGAATTTGAGGGATGAGTAATACCCTGTTTTGTACATGAGGAATAAAAGTAGGACTACGACGACAAATGAGGGACCTCAAATGGACTTTTTCTTTAACACTATAGCCCATCAGCCTTCTGAAACAAACACGCTACAGCCCCAGGTGGCCCAGGGCAACCGGAACAACTATCTACGCGCGATAGATAGCGTTTGTCGCCAACGTCCACGCGGACTGCTCTTTATTGTTTTGCTCCGGCCCAGTTTGCTTTTAATTGTTTTGCTGCAGCCTAGTGTCCTATTTTCGGCCCAACAACAGCTTGGATATTGTGTCCGTGGTTTCACGAGCTAACCGTGGCCCAACAACAGTTTGGTTGTAGTCCATCCCCTTCTTTTTTTCATTCTTTTATTTACGTTATTATTATTATTATTATATTATCTTCTTTTTCTATTTCCTTTCTTTGTCTTTTCTTTTTTATTTCTATTTTTCCCTTTTAACTATTCACTTGAACTAAATTATGTACAATACTTTATTTTTATTTTTATTTTTTATTTTCCCTTTTGGTTTCCAACCCTTTGTATAATTTTTTATTCTATAATATTTGAATTTATTTATTATGATTGGTTATATTCTTTATTATGATTTCTAACCTATTCTAGTGTTTATTTTACTTTTATCAAAAACTCACGTGCGACACGCACGTTTATTGATGACACATAGGTATTAAAACAATGTCACTTGACTGGGCCAAGGTAAACATACTAGTCACACGAAGCGCTTTTAAATATATTTTATATTTGCACTCTCATTTATAGAGAGCTTTAGGTATTCTCAAATCCAGAGGCAAATTATTCTTGTACACGTGAACATAATTTGTTTGTCTATAAGAATAATTTTTCTGTAAGGTGGACACATTTGTTCGCCATATAGAACAATTTGTTTGTGCGTGGAGATATTTTGTTCGCTTTATAGATGCCCTTAAGAATAATTTGTTTGCCATATAGAATAATGTGTTCGTGTGTGGAGTTATTTTGTTTACTATACAGATCAATTTATTAGCAATGTTAAATTATTTGTTCGCCTCGTAGACTGAATTATTTGCACTTAAGAATATTTTGTTCACCATATAGAATAATTTATTCGCATGTGGAATTATTTTGTTAGCTTTGTAGATTAATTTGTTCACGATATTAAATTATCGGTTTGCGATGTAGATGGAATTGTTCGCCCTTAAGAATAATTTGTTCGCCATATCGAATAATGTCTTTTTTAATGTCTTAAGAATAATTTGTTCGCCATATCGAATAATGTCTTCGTGTGTGGAGTTATTTTTTTACTTTATAGATCAATTTATTAGCAATATTAAATTATTTGTTTGCTTCATAAACTGAATTGTTCGCGCTTAAGAATAATTTGTTCGCCATATAGAATAATTTGTTCACACGTGTAATTATTTTGTTCGCTTTGTAAATTAATTTGTTCGCGATATTAAATTATCGGTTCACCATGTAGATTGAGTTGTTCGCCCTTAAGAATAAATTGTTCTTCACTTGAATATGTTTGTTCTGCATGCAGAATATTTTATTTGTTTACAAGGGTCATTTTATTCACTTTTTTGGTGATATTAAATTATTTGTTCATTCTAAGTTGTTCAACTATAAGAATATTTTGTTCGCTATTTGGACTTGTTGTTCTTGATGTACAATAATTTGTTCACATGTGGAGCCATTTTTTCACTTTGTATGTTAATTTGTTCGTGTTTTATCATAAAAATGTTCTAGCATCATAAAAAAATGTTCGTAAAATTTTTTATTTTAAATATAGCCAAGTAAGATCTTGTTTTGTAGATCACGTAGTAAGAAACATAATGGTGTAATCGAAATTTTATTTGAATGTTCGCTTTATGATTTATAGTTTTTTAAGTTTGAAACCGTTTGCATGTAAGATGACCTCAGCAATTCATCTTTTCTCGCATGTACCACCGATTTTGACTAGTAGTATAGTTGCAATAAATATACTTGTGCACCTAATACATCCCCTGCACCGTTGAGAAGCTGGGCCGTAAAACAACAATTTAAACATTAAGCCCATATTACTAATTAAGTGCCCCGCGGGAATCTTTCGGGCGATAGATGCGCGCGTGCGATGGCTAGACGCGCCCCAGGGCAACCTCTAACAGAGGCCTCGCGATGAAAGGGAGGGAAGGGAGATCGGAAGGGGCCTGAGAAAGCAAACGGCGAGCTCACCGGCACCGTCACCGGAGAGATGGCGCGAAGGAGGGGCGGCCCCGCGGCGGCGGTCGCCTTGCCGGGCGTGGTCGTGACGGTCGCTGTCATGGAGCTCATGTACTACCCCACGTTGTTCGTCTTCCTGGACCACTGGCTCGGCCTCGGCACGCCACTGACGCTTCGGCTGATCTGTGCTCGGGGCTTTGATTTTGGGTAAAGAATGGGAGAAAGAGGAATCGCTTTGTAACACCCAAAAATGTCCCATTTAAAATTTTTAGTAATTAATCGGTTTTTACTTTAATTGTTCATATTTAATATAGGTTAAATGAATGACTTATGAATATTAAAAACAAATATAAGTTGTAGAAACATTTTTGTTGCATTCATGCTGCTGCATTGTGTTTTGGTTGATGACAAATTAAATTGGGATTTAAATTCTGTTTAAATTCAAATTTAATTTGCATTTGTTTGAGCCTTCAAAAGTGAATTCAAACCAAGTTCACTTTTGCTCCCTGAGCTCTTCCCCTGGTCCACCCTTGCTCCCTCTACTTTCCTCCTCCCTTCTCCTCTCGCTCGGCCCATCCCCCTCCTTCTCCCCCCGCGTGGCCCAGCTTCCCAGCCGGCCCAGCCAGCGCCCGGCCCTTCCCCTCTTCCTTTCGCTGACAACCCGGGCCCGCCCGTCAGTCCCCCCTTCTTCCACCTCGCGCCCGGCGCCCCCTCTCCTGCGCGCGATCACGGCCGTGATACCCGGCCTCCCCGCGCCCGTGATCCGCCCAGGAAGCTTCCCCCGCAGCTCCTGCCCCGCTTCTTTCCCTTCTCGCGCCGCCTCCCCGCATGGCAACCACCTCTCCCCGCTTGGAAGGTCCCGGCCCCGACGGCGATCAAATCCCGCGCGGCCCGCTCGCCAATGTCCCCTCCCGAGCCTATAAAAGCCGACCCCCACACCCCGCTAAGCCTCACCAACCCACCAGCCGAACTCCCCAAGCTCCACAGTGCCTCCCCGAGCTCGTCGACCGCCGCCCGAGCAATCCCGCCGGCCGCCGTCCTCGGCCGACGCCTCCGACGCCCCGCTGCCAAATTGTTCTACTTAGGTGAGCATGCCACACCCCCTGATGCTCTAGCGCCAAAACTTGCCCCGATTCGAGCTCCCTAGCACCCCCGCCTACCCTCACCGGAGTGCCGCTCCGCCGGCCACCATCGGCCGACGCCACCACTACCAAATCCACGGCTTGATCACCCCCATCGTGTTCACCATGTCGCCCTGAGCCCGTAGGGCCAAACCGCGCCGCAAATGGGGCTCCCTAGCCCCGGGAAGCCCCTGCTCCGGCGATGTGCCGCTGCGCGCAACAGTAGCGCCGCCGCCCTCGCTGTTCCTGCCGGCCGCCTTCCCCGACCCGATCTGAACCGTAGGATCGAGATCCTACGGCCCCTGTCAGTCGCACCCCCGAGTCAACCAAGCCCATACCGGTCAGCCGAGTCGATTTTTCTATAGAGCCCCTCCACTTTTTAGTAATCAACCCGTAGTCCATCGTAGTTTAAAAGTATTTGCTTTCAGGTCCCGAATTTAACAGAAAACCCCCTGTCCTTTTTAAAAATAGAGCCCGCCGTCCTAGGGAGTTGTTTTTGCGCGTAGGCCCTTCTGTTTTTAAGCGTAATTATGTATAGGTCCCTGGTTTCTTTAAAATAAGCCCCTGAAACCTTTTAAAATTTGCCAGCAGGTCCCTTGGACTTATAAAAGCCATATCTTTTTCGTTTTAGCTCCGATTAGTGTGATTTTCGCGCTCATGTGTTCGTAGTGAGGCGTAGATTATTTCTAAAACCTTTTAATGTACTGTTTCTACTGTTTGGTGTAATATTCTAATAGAATATTATTTGTTTGCATGTATTGGAATGTGTGTATGCTTGTATGGTGCTACGTGTCCAGTCGGTGAGCCGTTAGCTTTGGAGTTCGAGCTCGGTGAGGACTTTCCGAAGCAGGACTCGTAGCAGCAGCACTTCGAGGAAGGCAAGTTATAGCACGGACAATCCTTGCTACCTAAACACACCCTTTTTACATACATTTTTTTTCATATGCATGTGTCTAAATTTGATGTCCTATTAAGGTTGTACCTAGTTTGTTTACTCCTATCCTTTGATTACCTTGGGTTTATGCATATGGGTAGATATTTGCTATGCGCAGATAGTGTCACCACTACTCAACTGTAAATTTTGACTTAATGGTTCACTTCAACATTAATGATAAAACTTGCTTTTTAGCAACTTGGTTTAGGGAGCTAGAGCATGTGCCGTGTGATTTGCTCTAGTGTCTCTCCGTAAGGTCCGGTTCTTAAAGCGGCAACCCAGGAGCCTGTCGCCATCGCTAGAACTATTATGGCTCTGGTCTTGGTCAAGTAACTTGTACGGCTCTAGCTTGCTAGTGGCTACCATTGGGGCCAACGGCGTTAGTGGACACAAGGTGAAAGGGTGTTTCCGGATTCCACCGAGGACGGGCGATCCGTCGACTAGGTCACGTTAGACCCAGTCCCGTGTTGGGAGTCCCTGCGATGGGGAACTCCACACGTTGCGCATGGATGGGTGTGATGCCCGCGCTCTGGACGCCATCGACCCCCCCTATGGTGTGACTCCGTAGGCGTACGTCGATCTCGGTGCCTATGGTCTCACCGCCTTGTTAAACTAGCGGATACTGTCTGGTTAGGGTGTCTTGTGAAAAACCTCGTAGCGTCCCTATGCCGTCACACCTCGGAAGTGTTGATGCACGTGGTTGGGTGCACAGTTCCTTTGAACTTTTACGCGACTGGTGGGTAAAGGGCGAAACCTCTGCAGAGTGTAAAATCTATCATGATAGCCTTGCTCAAGGTCACGAGTCTCCTGGATCCTTTTTGATTAGAAGATGATGATTATTTATGATTATTGTCACTTATACTTATTAATTGGGTTACAACCGGGTTTCATTCACTTGTAGAAATTGTTAGATGATAAAATGAACCAACTAAAAATGCTAATGCAGTTAAGCCATGTCTAGCCTATTTTTGAGCCTCCATACCCGTGCTAAACTTGCTAAGTATTTGAATACTTACACTTGTCCATATGCAACAAAATCCCGGATGGGTAAACAGATTGGGCTGATCAGGAGACTGCTGCTGAGTTCCCTGAGGACCTGCCGTACTTCTGAGTTGCGTTCTCCCAGTCAGAGTCCCTGTGGACTGCGGTTCCGCTTTAATTGAGAGTTATAGACTTCCGCTGTAATAAATATTATCGTTACACTCTGATGTAAACTATTTTATTTCGAGCATTTGTACTCTGTTTATCATATTTGTTCGTTGTATGTGTTCTGTGGACTTCCTGGTCACACATATGGCCGCATTCGGGTTTCGTGAAAATCCGGGTGTGACACGCTTCTTGCTCGCTGCAAGACGTCTCAACCGATGGTTGGAGAAGGCCAGCGGGAGCGGTGCCTGTTGTGGGCAGTGGGTCGTGAGTATGGGCCGAGGCTGATCGTGGCCCAATATGATATGTATGTGTGTAAATACTGGATGTATATTTGATTTTCTATAAAAAAATGTGAGTGTTTTTTAAAATACCCAGGCATCCAGCTGGCTCCGCCCATATTTGATATCTCCACTCCACGGTCCACGCGCAAACCCAACCCCCTGGAGTACGACGAGGGCAGGAGGCAAGCGGGTTCGGCGCCCCAGCCCGACGCGCTCGGGCACGGGGCGCAGGAGGATGCTTGGGAAGAAGATGCCAGTGCGATGCCGCCTATGGTTGGTTTCTCCGACAGGAGGGGAGTCGGCCGGCGGCAAGCCGGAGCAACGGCGAGAGAGGTGAAGAAACGGGGAGGCCCAGGATGTGGGTCCACCTCCACAGGTAGACGTAGCATCGACTCGCGGCTGGCCCAGCCTAGGTATTGCTCCCTTTTCCTTTTCTTCGTCTGCGGCCTCTCTCAGCCCGGCTCGCCCATCATAGATTTCTTTATGGAAAAAGACCATTTGAGGTCCCTCATGTATCATAGTAGTCCGACTTTCATCTATCATTTACAGAACCAGGTATTACTCATCCCTCAACTTAAAAAATCAGTTATTTTTTCTCCCCCAGCTGTTTTGATGGTGGTTTTAGCTGACATGGCGACACGTCAGTCGTCCTATGTGGCACCACGTCAACTTTGAGCGAACTAAATTGAACTATGCTCATAGTTAAGGGGTCAAATATACTTTACCAAAAAAATTATTCAAATAATTTTTCATAAAACCATCCAAATATTTTTTTTCTATCCAGAAATCTAGTTTCTTTTTAGAAATTTCAGATAAAAAATATTTTACCTAAAAAAATGAAAGAATGAAACCGAGTTCGTTTTTTTTCTAAAATCATACTCTATCTTCCGGTGTCTAGCTTAGAGTTATTATCTTATATAGTTATCTACACTAATATGTTCATAGATAGGATCAAATGACACTTGTGTTGTCATTAAATGGCACAACATCATTTGTCATTCTAGGCCATCAATTTTGACTAATTATAATAGATACATAGAGCATCTTCTAGCAAATAAGCGCACAAAAGGTCATAGAAAATTAAATAATTCTTTGTTATTTGCTATAAGATAGAGTAGAAAAAGATAGAGTATGATATTAGTAGAAAAAGAGAACAAGATTTTTTTTTGACCGGGAACAAGGTATTTATTTTGCATTGATAAAACAAATTTTTTATGATTTTTATAAGATTAGATTAGATTTTAATATTTTTAATTGCATTATTTTTTCTTATAAAATATTTGGATAATATTTTGAGAAATTATTTGTATAGGTTTTTTTGTGAAGTGTATTTGGCCCCTAATTATTAGAATAGTTCAATTTAGGTCCCTCGAGGCTGACGTGGTGTCGCATAAGATGGTTGATGTGTCGTCACATCAGCCAAAACCACCACCAAAATAGCCGGAGGATAAAAAAATAACCGGTATGTAAAGTTGAGGACGAGTCATACTGGTTTTCTACGTAAGGGACGAAAACCAGACTAGAGAGATACATGAGGGACCTTAAATGGACTTTTTCCTTTATTTATTTGGTGGCACTCTAGGCCATGAGGCTGTCTGCACCGGCAGACGCTATCGTTTTGGAGTAAAAACCCCTGCAGCGGCGTACGCAAAAGGATACGACACGCGAGCCGAGGCAACGCCGAGCGCCAAATCTCGTATCGTAGCGCTCGGCCGCTACCCTGCTATGGTGGACGCGGGCCCGTGCGGCCAACCGCCCGCTCCGCAACCTGCTCGACTACTCCGCCATGGCCTCCGCTGCAGGCCATCGTCCCCCGTCTCCGCCATCGCCGCCGCGCCATGGTCTGCCCCCGTCTCCGCCATCGCCGCCGCGCTTGGGCTGCTCGCTCGGCCACCGGAGTGGGGAGGGGCGCGGCTACCGGCCCGAGCTCGGGACCCGTCGCCGCGGAGGAACATGATGCAGGCGAACCAGCCGCGGAGGAACACGACACAGCACCTGCACGGCCTCGAGCAGCACCCCGTCCGCGCGAGCCTGCTGCTGTGTCGCCCGCCGCTCGCTGCATGGCCGCCCACGCGCGTTCCGCCGGAGGGGAAGGGTAAGCAGAAGGGGAGGAAAGGGGCGGTGTGGTCCCCATGCCACCGTGCGCGCGCCCGCCGGCCGTCGCCCACCGCGCAGCCGTTGCCGCTGACGCCGCCCCGCCACCCCACCGCGCAGCCGCAACCCGGAGGCCACCCCCACCGCCCGAGGCCCGCGGCCGCGCTGGGAGGCCGCCGCCCGCTGGACGATGCCGGCCACTGCCGCGGGCTAGCCACCGCTGCCTGCGATCGCCGCCGCCGCGCTGGGAGCCGCCGATGCACGCCGCCGGAGGGGGAGGGGAGGGTGCGGCGGGGGCGGCGAGGAGGGGCTTCGGCGGGGAGGAGGCGCGTCGGGGAGGCAACCCGCTGAAGTGGTGAGGTCACATCATAATCGTCATGTTCTCAAAAAAAAAAAAATCCCAAATCATAATCGTCACAGGCGGCGATGGTGGGAACTGGGAAGTGGGAACAAAACAATATAGGCGGCGTTGGTGGTTTTTTTGTCCAAGCTTCGTTCTTAAAAAAAGTGAAATTTAAGCGTATTTTTTTCCTCCCCACTTCAACGCAACACAGGGTGTCGTGTAAATGTCCAGAAAATTATACGGTCCAAGATACGAGTATCTGTCGGCAGTGTCCATTTAATGGTACAAAGCTGTCACTGTTTCTTTTTTTGTTTGTTTTCGGAGACAAATTATACACTCGGCCATAAAAAATGCAAGAGAATGAACTGAAGAAATGTCAATTAAAAAGTTTTCAGGAAAACACCAAAAACGACAGCACAAGTTATACCGTTTTTATTCCGTTCACAAGAGTAAGCTGTGGTTTCTCAGGAAGAACACCACCGGCTTTCTGATCACGTACGCGTGCAGCGGCACACTGACGGACACGTCCGCATAGGAGTACACCGACACCTACTAGAAGCAGTACAGCGAGCGCAGAGCTTGTCGCCCCACGCGGCAACTCGGCACGTCACTTGGCGGCGGCGGCGGCGGCATCGGCCTCGGCCTTGCGCTCGGCGTCGATCTTAGCGGCGATCGCTGCGGCCTCGTGCTCGGCGGCCTCGAGGAGGAAGCTTCCCCCCTCGTCGTCGACGGCGACCTGGAGCGGCTGCGAGCCCAGGCCGTCGGCGACGGCGAGCATGATGCGGCGCATCTCGTCGCGGAACTCGGCGCGGTCGACGGCGCCGCTGTGGTCGGCGTCGAACTGCTCGAAGACGGCGTCGTAGAGCGCGGCGACCTCGGCGGGGAGCGGCGGCGGCTGGGCGGACCCGAACCCGGCGCCGTCGAGGAGGCGGAACGACTCGAGCGCGCGGCGGAGCTCGGCGCGGGACAGCACGCCGTCGCCGTTGGCGTCCAGCGCCGCGAAGCGCGCGTCCACGCTGCGCGCGAACGCCGCCTCGTCCGCCACGAAGCCGCGCACCGTCGAGCCGTCCAGGATCACCACGGTCATGGCCGCCGGCGTGCCTTGTTCTTCTCTCTGCTCGGGCCTTGTGCTTGCGATGCGAGCTGGGGTTGGGGAGTGGAGAGAGCGGTTTGGTTTCGCTGCGGTGGGCGGGTGGGTTTGGTGACTGGTCGCTTTGGTCCGGTTCGGGGATGTTTATCTTCTCCTGCCCTGCCGGCCTGCCCTGTGATATTTTAGGTTCTGGGTGTGGTCAGTGATCACTGGCGTTATCCCACGTGCGCCTATGTCTTTTTCAAGTCGGCTCAGTCGGGCTCCGTGGAGTACTACCTAAAAAGTCGTTTTAATAATGTTTAAATTAAACATTAAAAATATAAATCATGAATAACATTTAAATTGAAAATATAAAAATCATATAAATAAATTGATTTTAAAAATATTTATATATATAATTTAAAAAAATATTTTTATAGAAAAGAGAAGTTAAAATTGTGTTTCGATGATTATGTCGTTGTTCTAAATAATTTTTAATAGTGAACGGAAGGAGTATTTTATTAACACTACTAAGCCGATCTTTAGCATTATTATTAGCATGGTAGACAAACAATAGCAAAGGCTTTGGGTGCGACCAGCAGCTTTGCTTTGGGCATTCAGCGTGCTTGTTAACAACGCGAACGACGCTTTATTGCGCCCCTGGAATAGAAGAATCTGTCCCAGCTCGTCACGGTTCTGGTGCTCGACCGTCGACAGTGACACTTGAGGTGAGCGAGGCCTCGTTTAGTTTATGAAATTGGGAGCCCAAATTTGGTCTGTTGAAGTGCGTGCGCTACTGTAGCATTTCGTTTGTATGCGTGAAAAATTGTCCAAAAATTAATTAATTAGGCTCAAAATGTTCGTCTCGTAGAGTACAACAAAACTGTGTAATTAGTTTTTGATTTTATCTACATTTAATACTTCATGCATGCTATAACATTTTGATGTGATGGAAATCCTTTTTTTACATAGTAAACTTTGTGGTTGAAATTTAGGACGGAGTGAGCGAGCACTCGATGTCGGCAAACCGACGACCCGAACGATTGACTTGTTGATATCTGCGTGCTCGGTTCACGTCACATCTACCATGATGTTGTATACTCCGTATATCGCAAGATCAAGTGTATGGATAGTCTTGGACCATCCGGCTTTAATGGTCACTGGTAAAGAAAAAAAAAGCTCTGATGGTTTTGTTATTCAACCACAGTATGAAGCAAAAGGGCAAAAAAAAAAATCCGGCGGGTTATTAGGCCCTGTTTGGATGGTAGAATCGATTCAGATTCACGGCGAAATCAGTAGAATCTGTATCAAACGGTGAAAAGGTGATTACTTGAAACGTTTCTCTTTTTTTTTTTGCCTAGAGCATGAAACGGCCGCAAACCAGTTTCACCTTATTCTGATTCAACGTTTCAACCATCTCTCTAGTCTAATAGTGACACTTTTAACTCTTTAAAAGTGAAACTATAGTTAAAATTTGTTGCATTTGAGATGTTCTTCACACACCATAAGTTTTGATTTCTTTGTGAAGCCTATATATTTCTATGGATTTTTTTAATAAAATGAAGTTATTTTACTTGTTTTTAGGAATATGGAATCTTTTCAATTAGCCAAACGATTTCAAAAGGTGATTCGGATTCGCTACAGAAACGGACTATTATCATTTTTTTTAAACAAAGATAAGGAGGACTATCTTTATTGGGCACTTCTGTTAATAGTTTTTTTTAAGGTTTCCACTGGAAATCGAACCTGGGAGCTTGTAGAAGACCTGGTGCTACTGCTACTCTGCTCACCGATCGGTCGCAGGCCCGTTCGCAATTTCTATGAATAGTTGAGGAACTTCAGTTAAAAAAGATATATATTTTTTCACTTACTTTGAGTGCACTCTCTGACGTGCCACAGACCCACAGTACATTTCCCAGATTCCAGCCCACCTATCAAACCGGACTCGATACCACTACTGAAAGAGAGTCCAGCCCGCAAACTTGCAGCCCATCTGCGGCCTGTGACTCAGCGAGCGGGCGAGCCCAAGTCCAACTCCCCAAACCTCATCTCCTCCCCCCCACTCTTCGTCGTCACTCCTCTCTTCCCCCCACCTCCGTTCCGCCTCCAATGGCGCCCATGGCCACCATTTCCGTCCCGCTCGCCGCCCGCGCCGCCCCCTCCAGCCTCCTCTCGCACAGGTGAGGACAACCTCTTCCACCCCGAGCTCTCTTCCTCTTCTCGACTCCTCCCACGGCTCAGTCTCACCCCCCCATCTTCTTCCTGGTTATTCGTGTAGGCGGAATGGAGCCAAAGCGCGCCTTGGTCTCCGAGGTGAGGTTTCCTGCACTGTTTTGTAGGATTTTTTTTCCCTATACGTCTTGCGAATCGGATGGATCCGTCCGGGGAAGAGTGAGTGTGCAGGCGAAACTGCTTGGAGCGTTTGGTTTGGTCTAATCCACTAAAGAACTCGTAGGTTAGGGCATCTCGTGGTTCTCGCAGAAACCGCGGGTTTGCACGGGGATTGATGCTATTGAAGGATGCTCACTTGTTTCCTAGGACAACCATTTTTTTGGTACTTCTTTTTTGAAACTGAATTGTTTCCTAGGACAACAATTGTTTTGTACTTCTGACGAGACACATCGCATCTCATAGATGGCTGGCTACTCTGGAATCGTGTGTTTAGTTGCTTAGCTCTGCGTCTATCCTTCGATGGGGTCCCGCTGCAGGCCCTCATATGTAGACCATTGAGTGGATGCTGGGATTATATGAGAATTTGTGCTGTGTGAGTAGATTGCGCACAATTTGCTGCTGGCTTAATCTCTGAGGACTGGTTCATGAAACTTAATTTGGAATATGAGTTGTGTCTTAAGTATCATACACTTGGCTAGCATAACTTCAAGAAACACCAGTCGTGTCCCATGTCAATTTAAGCCCATGTCGTTGGAAAGTGGCACCTGTACATCAGAACTGATGAATGCTTGCTCAGTTTGATACGATTTTGAAGTTGTCTTACAATATTTTGTTGCAGTTCACACTGCTGATTTGTACAAAAATAGGAACATGAAAACAGAGTTAGATGAGACTTTCATTGAAGTTGGTATGATCTTGAGTTGTGTCACGACCGTGTATTTCAACTTCTATTATATTGCCTGAAGAGCTTTTCAACATGACAATGAACATAAATAATACTAATGTTACACTGGTCATTCTTCCAGCCATTTTTCTATTTATTCTTTTAGTAGTGCTATTTTTCTTGTTATTATTTGTTGTGATTTGTTGAACCCCTATCTCACTCAAGTTATACATATAGGAGTGCAATTTGTATCACATGGTGTTTCTTCACATCAGGATGAGAGGATATGTTGCCATTCTTCTCTCAGGTACGTATTTGTAACTACTACGGTGTATTGTGCTGCTAAGAACTTGTCTGTTTTTGATTGAGGCTGTGTATTAGAAGTTTTGTTTCTTTCACCTTGCTAATATTATATTTACAACTTGTAACATTGTGAATGATTTTGGATAGGCAAAACACAATTGTAGCATCTGTGAATGAAAATCCGCCTTTAATGCCGGCAATTATGACTCCTGCTGGCGCACTTGATCTTGCAACTGTACTACTGGGAAATCGTGTAATCTTCATTGGTCAATATATTAACTCCCAAGTGGCACAGCGTGTGATATCACAGCTTGTCACACTTGCTGTTGTTGATGAAGAGGCTGATATTCTGGTTAGTTTGCATTCTTCTGCTACTGGAGTTCCTATTGTTGTGCATTAGCGGACTCCAATTATTCATTATTGTTCTGCACTATCTTCTACCACCTTTTGTATAATGCAAATTATATTCCTGTTTTATTAGATCTATCTGAACTCCCCTGGTGGAAGTCTCTACTCCATCTTAGCTATTTATGATTGCATGTCCTGGGTAAGTCGTCTATTATTCTTTTACTTTTTATTTGTTTCTGGTGAACACTAGTGATTTATTCTTTTATTGTCTTAGTACTTGCAAAAAATAATTGTTTCCTCTTCATGTAATTGTTCAGCAAGTGGTCCAGGCTGATCTGTATATTCTTTTTGGTTGAACATACACTAAGACTTACATCTGTGGAATGAAATTATACTGATCTGTGCTACTGCATGAAACATGATCGATGTTATCGCAAGCAGATAAAACCCAAAGTTGGAACAGTGGGCTTGGGTGTTGTTGCTAGTCAAGCAGCAATCATTCTTGCTGGTGGTGAGAAGGGAATGCGCTATGCAATGCCAAATACTAGAGTAATGATTCATCAACCTCAAGGTGGATCAGAGGTATGGCTTTCTTATTTGGTTCAAGTAGCCAGATTAATTTATCATAGTGTTGGCGAGATTGATAATTACCATCTTTTGGTTGCCACCACCTCTGGTCGCATTGCCTTTGTGATGTGTGTTTTGTATACTTGGATTTTGTTTCGACGCAATCATACAAGCAATTGAATTATGTGCAGGGTAATGTTGAGGAGGTGAGGCGACAGGTTGGGGAAACCATTTATGCTCGTGATGTAAGTATTTTGCAATTATGAAATACTGAATGAGTGATATATTTTCATCATTATGTTTTCCTATCAGATGGTAGATGATACCAAGAACCAACATAACTTGATGCCAATGTAAGTTTGTAAGCTCTAATTGAAGTTCTCGGGCGCTGTGCATGCAGAAAGTTGATAAAATGTTCGCTGCGTTCACGGGGCAGCCATTGGACATGGTGCAACAGTGGACAGAGAGGGATCGGTTCATGTCTTCTTCAGAGGTAGCTTTTCTTCCATACAACGTTGGGCAGAAGAGAAAAAAGTAGCAAATTTCTCGTTTATCAAACTATAACTTTTTCTTGAGAACTTTTTTTAATAATTTATGTTCAACCATTTCTAGGCCATGGATTTCGGACTAGTTGATGCCTTACTGGACACAAGATACTAGTGAAGTGACTTGGATCCACATTCTATGAGCAGAGACATGGAAATACTGTGGAATTGGAGCTGGAGTTAGATGTTTGTCGTCCATCTTGTCGCCGTTGGCCACAGTATCGATTAGGGCTTTGCCTCTTATGTATAATGTTTAGCGTAGGCCTACATGCATCAATCATAGTGGATGGGAGAAAACTGTTAGTTTGATTAAGCCAAGCGCGTAGGAGCATCCATCATGTCCACACGGCAAGGCTGAGTATGCCAAACCTGTAGGAGCATCCACCATGTCCAAGTCTACACATCGAGTGAATGAATGCTCTGCATATGATGTGGCAGCTTTGGATACCCGACTACGATATAATGCTCTGCATATCATGCGGTGTGAAGATTCAACTTTCTTTTGGTTCCTCTTAAGTCCTAACTCCTTACCATGTCAGCAAGAATCATACTGGCAGTTCAATTAATGTGCATTATACTCCCTCCATTTGCAAAGGAATGATGCTTTGGACATTGGCATGGTTTATAAGACACACGGTTGATTATACTTTTCGATTTAAAATAAATATAAAATGTAACCAAAGTATTTTTTATGAAAGTATATTTTGAGACAAATATGCTAATATTAACGTCCAAACTTAACATATGAAAAGTAATATGCAACTAAATATTGGAATAGTTGACTTAAAAGACTACTCTAAATCTATGGATTCAGTTCTTTTGAAGACGCTTCTCACCTAAATAATTTCTATCACCCCTCATAGAGGACCAACGTGTCAGGTCTAATGGTGAAAAAGATTAAAAAGTTTTAACAAACAAGAAAAATGTTTTAGTTTTTGTCGTTTTGGCATTGCTTTTCTTATCATGGAATTTCTTTACCCGCCTCCACATACCCACCAACTAGATAGTCTAAAATAACCCACATAATAAAGGTGGCACGTGTGGTCGTGCGGACATATTTGCTAGTCTTATTTATGAATGATTGGAACCTATTAGGTGTAGCCTAATTCCATATGCCATAGGATCCAAAGTGGCCGGTGGAGATAATCTTTTGAAAGCTTTTCGAAACAAACATGGCAAACTTAAACAAAGATAATACATCTTGTCTAGCTCCAATAAATAAAGGCTTTGCAGCTTATGCGTGCGGTATCAGTAAGGTTGATTTTTATGGATCGATTACCTTATATGGCATTAGAGGCCAAGAGAACGGGGATGAAAAGACAACGACAGATCCAGCACCTTCTCATTTTCTTCTTCTTTCTCCTTCTTTTCTTCTTTCTTCTCTCCACCTATGTTGTTGGGGTAACGGATCTTTAAGAACCGCAAATGATCAAACAAGAGCTGGCACAAGAGAAGCAGGAAGAGAGGTTCTCTCTGAACGAATCGAAGGTTATCCTCAGACTGAGCAATGTAAGGCGCAAGCGCACATGACCTTCGACATATTCAGAGGTTTGGAAGGGCAAGACAAATGAAGACCAGTGACTGTCGACCCATGTAAGCATGCTATGGTCGTCTGGAGCGAAGGTCAGCAGGCAACGCTTGGAGTGCTTTCAAGTGGAAGGTCACCTTCGCTCGTCATCACGAGGCCTCGGTGATGAGGCGAGTGATCAGGCAAACAAGAAAGGTCGCGAAGCTCGAAGTCCGAAGGTGTTGCGAAGCCAATCACCTTAGCGATTATCCTTTAGTTAGAAGAGGAAGTAAAAGGGCATACGGCATTGTATGGGAAATTACCCTTTTCACCCGTTCCAAAAAATTGTAAGGTGTGAATAGAATAGCCTGCAAGTGGGGCAAGGCGAGAGGGTATTGTTGTAAAGTTATGATCTTGTAATCCCCTATAAAAGCAGGGTTTAGCCCTCCTTTTGAGGGGAACCTTTTGGAAGGAATGGAGAGAAACAAATGATACTTTTCACTGCTGGTTTGTATTGCTGTTGAGAGAATACTTACCAACATATGTGGTGGGGGCTGGAGCCCTCCAGCCTCTGTGGAAAGACAAATGCCGCCATCACCTTACAGCACGGTTTTACGAGAAAAAGAAAGTGCTGGCTTGATATAGCCATGTTGACACCCGTCGACGCGAGGCGGCTGCGGGGGCCATGTGCGACCAAAGGTATCATCGAATTTGAAACCTACGAGAATCGGCGGGAACATCGGCGGCGCACGGGATCTTGGTGGCGCCGCACCATCTGGACCGCGGGCTTCAAATCAATTACGAGGGCGGCGATAGATATTTTGACCGTTATCGTCAATAAAACTGACGTCAAATATAACGATACGGAGGGAGTATATATATTCCTTGCCCCGAGTCAGCGTAGCACCGGTGACTGGCTGGTATCATGGATTGCAACAGCAACTTGTTCGTTACAAGCGCAGTGGCGCACCGCACCATTGGGTTTTGATGTTGGCCAGCATCCTTCCACTGACCAGTGGTGGTGGTAATGCTAGGACACCGGAACTGGGCGGGCCCCCACGCGGCCAACCTCACTATGGTCAAGTAGCGGGCCGCTCGCTACAAAACCAGCTCACCCACGGGCCCTCTCGCCTCCTGCTCCACCACCACCACCACCTCCACCGACGCCGGGATGAAGGCCGTGCCCGCCGACATCGCCGCCGCCGCGGTGCCGGCGACCAAGATCACCATGCCTGCTTCCGGCGCGGAGGCGGCGCTCCCGGGCAAGGGCCGGTACAAGGTCTGGGCCCTGGGCGCCATCGCGCTGCTGGCGCTCTGGTCCATGTCCGCCGCCTCCGTCTCCCTGCGCTGGTCCTCCTCGGGCGACCTCGCCGCCTTCTCCGGGGACCTGGACGTCCCGCTCCGCGACGACCTCGACTCCCTCGTATGTACTCGTCCCCCATCCACCACTTCACCCGCACGCACGCCTGCCTCCCTGTCCCTGAGGGAAGATTCTTATCCTGCCTGCTGAGTTTCTGTCTGGTCTGTTCCTCAAGTGCCTAAATGTGTGTAGCAGCAACTAGCTGTGATGGGCTGGAGTCTCCTATTAGCAGGAGTTTGTACTCAAATCTAGCCATCTAGGAGGTTATGGTTCATTTCTTCCTCCCCCTTTAGGCATCGCAACGATATGGGGACAGAACTCTGGGGGAATTGAACAATTGCTATAGCCTATAACTAGTCCTGCCAGGTTCAGGTTTTTCCAGTTCAATGCCAGGGGAATTGTGCAATTCTTTTACCTTCCAGTTGAGTATAGGCGCCGGTCACTTATCCACACATGTTACTATTTGACCCAATTTATTGTGACTCCTTAAGACGAACAGGATCCAAGGTTTCAGTTCTCGGCATAAACTAGTCGGTTAACAATTTCCTTGGTGGCTTGTGGAAGCACCAAATCCTGGACCCGTAAACAGTACTGAATCTACCAAGTTCAGACATCATATTTGATCTGAATTTGTCGAATCAAAACCTCCTGTCAAAATACCTGTTGCAATTATCAGCCAGGTGTCCAGGGTTACCAGCAATACCAGAATTTATAACCGTTGGTTCAACTAGACAGCAGTACTTTTCTCTCAGAACAAATCAGCCACCAGCCACCGGTACTTTTCTTTCAGAACAAATCAGCACCAGCCACTAGTCAGACGAACAGGGCGGTTACTAATCAACCTGGGCATGCCATGGAATTTTGAGTTTATTCTACAAAATAGGGTGTGGCAATCTTTTGTATAGATAAGGCATGTGCATTATTCTTATGTTTTATTTGTATCTTGGTATCAAAATACCATTAATTTGTATGATTGTCTGATAACAAGTCAAGCACCACATTTCCTAATTATTAAATTGTGATTCATTGTTGTCTTGTCTGTTAGTAGCATATAAAGCACAAAGACATAAGTCAATGTATTTCCATGCATGGGTAAGCAGCTTATGTCTGCCTTATAATTAACCAGGAGATGGAGGAGAGGGAGAAATTAGTAGGTCGAATGTGGGACATGTACACACGCACCAGTGATGAGGTACGGCTTCCACGGTTCTGGCAGGAGGCATTTGAGGCTGCATATGAGGAACTTGCCGGCGATGATACACAAGTCCGTGATGCAGCCATCTCTGAGATTGCCCGAATGTCAGCTCACAAACTTGAGCTTGAGCAGACAGTGAATGAGAATGAGGTATGCCTGAAAAGCTCTAGCTCATCATAATTGCCACCAAATTCATTCTGGTTTCCATATTTTGTGAAAGCCATTTTTTTACCATGTCAATTCATCCCACCTCGACATTAGTATTGTTCTGAAGCCTAGACAAGCTAATTTATCCTATTGTTCAATTGTGTAATATCTCTAATGATTAGAAACACCAAAACTAACTCTAATAAGGATAAACAAAATCATCAGAACTAGTTTCACGAAGGCAAAATAGGCATTTTCGTCCCTGAACTTTTTCTTAAGGGTCTAAGTTCGTCTCTCAACTTTCGAAACGGGCAATCTAGTCCTTCAAGTTTTGTTTCTAGATCAGGCTCGTCCCTCAAGTTACAATTTCTTATTTCTGGTCACCTTGTCCAGGAAGAGAATGCAGCAAGCAACAGAGGTGGTAGGTCAACGGGGAAGCAGTAGTTTCACAAATATCTGTGGCCCGAGAACCTGAAGATCTCTTTCTGACTAAGATCCCCAACAGGCGCAACAGCTGAAATTTGGGGGTTTAGCGTGGTTGATAGTTATACTGGTTGTTCACTGGATTTGCACCAGGTATGACCAAAGGGAGCATTTCTAGCTCAGTGTAATGTTAGTTACTCGCGCTTATGTTTTAGGCCATGTTGAGCAAAAGGCTTGTCAGTGCTGTAAAGTAACCTGGTTTCTCAGTGAAGATATTCCCGTATTCTCAGACTCGCTTATAACCACAGTTTATGTTGCGTTCATTGATTGTTGGATCGTTCCGAGACGCGGTTTATGTTGCTTCTACAATTCTATTTGGGTTCATTGATTGTTTATCGCTGAGAAACAAATGTTTCTTTACGAAAAAATTTCAGTATAAAAAAGTTAATGAATGCAGTAAACTCCAATTAGCACTGAAGGTTGCACATGCTGGAATTTATGGTCCTAACCCATTGAGAATTCAGAAATTCCTTGTAAATCTCAAAGGAGGAAGTGGTTCTGATTGTGCTCATTTTTAGTCTCACGTTGCTAGTGGAAGTGGAGAATGGTCAAAGTTTATATGGACATTGTCTTTACTCAACCAAGTAATTGTTTGGGAAGAGAAATAAAGCACTGCGTGAATGATTTGACGAAATCTTACCCCTTGTTGTAGTCTTTCTCATCCCGAGGCCCGGTGTTATGATTACGCCTTTGAGAGAAACTTAACCCTTCCCCGTCTCTTAGTTATCTATTGTCTCCGTTCATGGGTTATACTATGTAAACCAGCTTCATAGGAACTGGTTGTAGTGGTATCGCGAAACTTGGCTCGGGTGGCCAAGGAGTTTTTATTAAAAAGTCATAAGCGCCCCAGCTCTTTGTATTCTTTTAATAAAATTCTTAAATTTAATAAAGTTTTTTTATAAAAAACAATTCTTACACTTCGTTGTTCCTTCAAAGAAAATATGTGGGTATCAATACTTCCGCCCGCGTTCTAATCCAAATCAATGGACTTGCGTGCATGCAGTTCCAAGGAGATTGACATCAATGTTCCCCAGTTGAGAAGTAGCGCTGCAAAATTGGAGTCCTTAACACTCTAGGAGATCTTTCTCTAACCCAAATTTATAGGATTAAGTAAAAAAAAGTTACACTCCGGCATACCCTACTTAGCCCTCTATTCTATAGAGGCATTTAAATTCATCCATCCACCTTCCATTCCTGGAAAATCTCTAGACATTTTTCTATTCTTAGAAGCTATTGCTTTCAATAAATAAAGGTAACACAATTTAGTATTTGGAAGGTCTAATTTAAAAGTTATTATTGAAGTTTTTTTTATGTGTGATAAATACTAGTGTTGGGGTTGTTCTAACTGAACACGGTGCCCAAGTCGTCCTGGACCTCCTTCCCGGTCGAGCTCCACGATGGCCACCGTCACTTACACGTGTCCTAGTACTAGTACACATATTAAACTGCTTCCATTGGGTGATCAGCATAAGTGAGGCTTTGTCAGTAACTGCTCCATCTTTGTTATAGCAGCCTAGCTTCTCAGGCCATGGACAACGGAGAGGCTCTTGCAAAGGCGCTTAAGAGAGGAAATAATATATCATCGAGAGCCTTTCTTAAGAGCTCATCCTACAATAAAACATTAGTTTAAAGACGTTTAAGGGCAAGTACAACCGTGTAGACAGCTTGCTGTCTTTTTACACAAACAGACAGCTTAAACAGACAGCTTGTACGATGGATTGTTGGTTTGGCTGTCTGTAGTGTGTTTAATTCATTCTTTGACACACAAATCATGATGATCTAGTGCACACTTGATCTTTGTAGTCATTTTTGTTGCGTACATGAGGCAATGCATAATACATTCACATATTTCGCATGACACATAAATTAGACATGTATATAATATATATATACACACACGAAATGGTCTTAGGAATACATGATGTGATATAATAATAAAGTCACCATTTCACTAGACACATGGCTCTAACCTCCTCTTGGCCCATAGCACTGCCATATGTGCTCAACTAAATCATTCTTGAGTTGCCGATGTGTAGATGCAGCCCGGATAGCCGTGTTTCTGTTAAGAACCTCGACAAAGCATGGATTAGGGTTGTCATTTGTTTGCACTTCCGGTGGTAGGACAATGGTTGCACTTGGATTTTCATTCAGATCCAACGGAATTATAATCAAATCATTTTCATCTTTCACTATCATATTATGGAGGATAACGCAAGCTTGCATTATATTAACAACATCATTCCTTTTCCACAATCGTGCTGGACGGTTCACAATATCAAAACGGGATTGCAACACGCCAAATGCGCACTCGACATCCTTCATTGCCCCTTCTTGTCGTTGTGCATATAATTTATGTTTCTCCGTTTGAGGTTTTCTTATTGTATTCACGAAGGCAGCCCACTCGGGATATATTCCATCGATAAGATAATACCCCGTGTCATATTGCGTTCCATTTGCAGTATAACTCACTCGGGGGGCTTCTCCTTTTATCGCATGAATGAACAATGGTGACTTGTTTAACACTTGGATATCATTTTGAGACCCGACGTTCCCAAAAGAAAGCATGCCATATACGAAGGTCCCGAGATGCTACCGCTTCAAGGATCATTGTAGGTTTACCTTTGAAACCATTAGTAAACATGCCTGCCCAACCTTTTGGACAATTCTTCCATTGCCAATGCATACAATCAATACTTCCTATCATGCCTGGAAAGCCACGAGCTTCATTCTCATGTAAATTTTTTTCTAGTTCATCACTTGTCGGAGGACGCAAGTACTCGCTACCAAAACATTCAATTATCCCTTCGGCAAATTTTCCTAAACATTCCAAAGAAGTGCACACTGCAATCTTGAGTACCGCATCTAGTGCGTCAGCTGGTGTGTCATATCCTAGCATTCGAATAGCAGCAGTGCACTTTTGGAGAGGTGAGTGGCTATCTCGACGCGTTGCATCAACTCTTTGGGTAAAAAATTGATCCCAATTAGACAGGGCATTGACAATTCGAAGAAACAAAGGCTTATTCATCCGAAACCTCCTCCGAAACTGCTCATCGGTATAGATAGGATTTGCTGAAAAATAATTAGCAACTAAATCTTCATGTCCCTTTTCTCTTGGCCTAGGTATGTACCTTCGAGGTCCACTTTGACGCTGGCGACGGCGAGGTGGCTCAGAAGACGATCCTTCGATTTTAGCCTTCAATTTATCGCCAATCTTCTTTCGAAATGATTCCATTATTTCATCTTCGACGAGAAAATCTTCAAGTGTATATATTTCCGCTGGATCGATTTCTTCTAGGACAGTATCTTCATCGCCTCCATCTCCACCAGGGGCCAAGAACTGGCCACCAGATCCCACGCCTTCGCCACCAGGTAGAACTCCATCGCCACCAGGGAGCACTCCATCAGCACTAGAGGCTACGCCTGTGCCTGCAGGGAGCACTCCATCGCCACCAGAGGCACCAGATCCCTCCATCGCCACAATTGTGATGCATACAAGTCACAAAGCAGTTTATTTTATATACAAATGCACACACGGTAGATGACCCAACAGTTCACATTCCATTTCACATCATGACCCATCATTTCACATGACCCATCAGCTCATATGACCCATCAGTTCACATGACCCATCAGTTCATATGACCCATCACACGTTTCAGATCACTCCAAAAAAAAAGTAACTGACACTTGATCATCGCCAGCAGATAGAACCAGGTAGAACTCCATCATCGCCACAAGATTCAAATGATATTTCACAATATCCAAACAAAAAAAAAGTAACTAACACTTGATCAGGGGCACCATCGCCACCAGATCGATGCACCAGGTAGAACTCCATCGCCTCCTTGGCCACTTGATCAGCACAAGAGTTCACATGACATTTCACAATTGACCTGTCAGAGGTAGTGCAATTAGCAAGATTAGTATATATAGAAATACGATAGAGGCATGCTGATAGTCTTTACCATTTTAAGTTACTTGAGCATAACACAGAACTGATACCCTATGAACCATAAGAAAAACAAGCAGGAAGTTAAAAACCACAAGTAACATTCAGATTCTCATTAATCAGGATTCAGTGGAAGGAACTACTGAACGTCTAAAACCAGTGGCACTTCAAACTCGCTGAAAGTCTGAAACACAGCTGGCATAGCACTAGCGGCAGAAATATACTACATATATAATTATTTGTAAAGTTTCCACATCATATTAGAGGGAACTTATCTAGTTAGACAAACATCACATAGTGACACAGGTGCTATCTCAAAGAAGGAAGAAAAAAAACACTGCATGCTCGGGTGTGATCAGCAATCTACTATTCTACTACATCATGCCTCACATCAGATGAGTAACAACAAGAAGTTCACTACCTTTTGGAGTTGGTACTGGATCCCAAGAAGGGGGAGGTTCATTACCTATAGTTCCTGAACAGCAAGCAAACAAGTATATCATTTGGAAATAAATGATGCTGAAATATAATCTAAAAAATATAACAAATAATAATAAACAGAATGAAACTCACCTCAATTATCAGCAAACAATTTCTTTTTTAAACACTTCATAGTAATTTCACGATCTAACTTTTCTTCATCAGACATCAGTGATACATCCATTGACAGAAGGTGGTTGAATGTCTCAAACATTCTACTCTCTAATTCATATTTTCTTGCCTCTTTCTGTTCCTTTGCTGCAAGATGAGCAACCTTTGTTTGCTCCATCTTCTCAGAAGATAATTTCTGCTGCACTTCCAAAACTTTCAGCCTATTTGCATTATGTTCATCCTGGATTTTTCCAAATTTGTCTAGCTCCTCAAGATCAATATGGTCCACCTCCTTACTGCATATTTTAGTTTTTTTGCCCCATTGGTCTTGGCTGTTCATCAAGGTCATCTACATATGCATTGCTACTGTCCTCTCCTTCCTTCTCCTTAGCTAAACCCTTTGTTGCTGTTTTTTTTCTTGCTGCTTTAAGACCACTGTTGTATGTGATCCACTTAGCTTCAGTTTTTACTGTGTTCCATACTTCCATCAACACAAAAGGACCTAGATTGAGTTTCTCATTGTCTTTTATATACAATACATGGGCCTTCTCAATCCACATTTGATCATTATAGCCACTTGTATAAATCATTCTAGCCTTCAACCAAGCACTATGGAAAAGGTCAGTCCACTTATTTACCTTATGAAAGCGGTCCTTGATTTGCTTGACATTTCTTCTCCTATGACTTGGTGTAGTCTCATTGTAAGTAGCCTCAACATCAGTCCAATATTGATCATTCTTCCTATCAACACCAACGGTTGAGTCTGTTGAATTGAGCAGCCAAGAGCTCATCTGAAAATGTAATAAGCATATATTATCACCAGAGCAGGTATGGTAAGTAAAAAAAATACAAACACCATGAAATTGCAATTGTACTCACCATCCTGACATCTTCTTCTTGAGTCCAAAAAATTCGTTTCTCAGTCCTAGGTGCCTCATCACCACTGTCAACTGAATCATATGTATTGTCTCTAGCTGAAATAGGAGTCGAGAATTCTTTTGACTGAGAAGGTTCTCCAAATATTTCAAATTGTTGAGACAAGTTAGGCTGGATATAATTTGTGAAGCCTCCAGGAGGTGTTGCATTGTTTCCCCTGCAGTCAGGAAGTGCAAATAACATCTAGTCATTGTCTAATCAGCAGATTTTGAGCCCACACAGGATGTACTTGTATATATGTAGATGCTAGCTTGAATTTGAACATGGGCTGGGCAGGCAAACAATCACTTTGCTGAACAAGGATTGAGCGCTACTATCAGACTAGCTAAAGTTGCACTTTCCAAGCTGATCTGGAGGATTAACCAATGAGGTCGAAGTTAAGTCATTTGAAAATTATTGCTTCTAGAACTACAGAATTAGAATTAGTAATTATTGCTTCTAGAACTACAGAATTAGAATTAGTAATTCATGACTATTCATTGACCACTGATTTTACTGGCTATCCAAATTTTACCAAGTGCAGAACAAACTAGACTGAATGTCACTGAAACAACTCACATCTCTGAATTTTACCAAGTCTAGCCTGAATTTTGCATAACAAACAAACTAACAATTGCAAAAAATGGCAATTCCTGAGCAGGTATATGAGCACACAGAGGAGCACACTGTACTGCTATGGCTAATTACTGGGTCAGCTCTGGTATTGCAAAAAAATGGCTGACAAACCAGACTATTTTCTCTAAAAGGAACTAGAGGGTCAGCTCTGTTTCTTCAATACAACACCAAGCCAACTAATCTGCCAATTTTTTGCAATTTCACCACACAAGTAAAATGAGAGTGCATACCATGTTGCAGGATCTAAAGATTGAGAATCCCATTGTTCAGCAAGGGTGCTTTGTCCGGCGTTGCTGAAGAAGCCGCCGCCGTTCCCGTTGAAAAAGCAACTGCCGTCGGTGAAGGACCTTGGTGGTGGAGTAGCCGCCCAGCCTGAACTGTTCTGCTCCGGCGCAATCGACACGCGAGCTCCTTCCTGGGCCTTCCGTATCGGCGCCGCCGGAGCCTTCCGCATCGGCGCCGCCGGAGCCTTCCGCATCGGCGCCGCCGCTGCAGCTGCCTTGCACCTCCGATCCGCATCCAACTGCAGCAGATCTTGTGTCGCCGCCGCCGCCTCCTTCCGTGCCTGCCGCGACATGGTGGAGATCAGGAACAACTAGGGTTGGATGGGCGGCGCGGAGGGAGTATTTAACAAGAGTGGGAGCTCATCTGGTGGGCGATGAAGGCGCGAAGCTTGCGCGCGAAATGAATCCCCACGGCGCGCAGCGTCGTCTCCCCGCTACGACCCGTACAACGGCCGTCGTCCTCGTCGAGTCGCCTCGGAGCATAAGCTCGAGTCGTTGTCGAACGAGACGACGACTGGGGAGTAACTCACGCCGTGCAGGGGGGGCGGGGTATTCGCAAAATTCCAGTGCAAGTCGACGGCAGTCGCCGGCCCGTTGTACGTGCCCTAACTTGTCCGGTTTAAATTAAGAGCTTCTCCTACTAAGCTTTTTTTCCCCCATACTTTGTTCAGTTATGCGACCAGAAAATTTGACTGCAAAAATATGTAATGCTTATTAACGACTAGCGGAAGTCAACAAAAAAAAACTTATTACAATCCAAAGCATACTCCCTCCAGTATCGTATTAGAAGTCATTTAAGACAGCGACACGGTCACCAAAGCATAACTTTAACTCCACTTTTCTATAAAAATATTTTTTGAAAAGTTATATATGTATATTTTTATGAAAGTAATTTTCAAGACCAATCTATTTATATGATTTTCACATTTCTAAACTCAACGAATTAAATGTTATTCATGATTTATATTCCCAATGTTTGACTCAAAACTTGTCCAAAAGGACTTCTAATACGATACCGGATGGAGTATATGGAGATCAAAGAGCAACAACAACAAGAAAGTCAACCAAAAACCATACTCCCTCCGTCCCGTAATATAATAATTTGTTGACTTTTGGTGATCAAGTTTGATCACTCGTCTTATTCAAAAAATTTATGAAAATATAAAAATAATTATAATGTACTTAAAATTTATATGATGATAAAACATGTCATAACAAAATAAATAATATTTTCACAAATGTTTTGAATAAGATGAATGGTCAAACGTAAATTACGAAAGTCGAGAAATACTTATATTTTAGGACAGGAGGGAGTATCAGACCTTGTTTAGATCCCAAATTTCACTCGCAAATTTCACTATGCAAAAAGAAGATTCCCATCACATCAAAATGTCATAACATGCATGTAATACTAAATGTAGATGGAATCAAAAACTAATTACACAGTTTTATTGTACTTTGCGAGACGAACATTTTAAGCCTAATTAATCAATGTTTGGACAATTTTTTACAAATACAAACGAAATACTACAGTGACGCAATGATTACGAAGTGACATCGTACTCCTAAATTTGATCTTCTAAATTTGGGATCGGCCTCGGTACTTACCACTGAGGTTGAAATGCCCAAAAGAGATATCCTCCCACTCACAATCTTCAGCGCGAAGTACTCTCATATGCTCATGCTCACTTGCATGCGTTGCGTGCGAGCAGCTTTACTCCCATGGACGAAACGAGGTTGACGTCGAGGACGAATCAACCATGCATTCATGATTCATGCGTCCAAGTTGAGCGCGGACAGCTCCGCGAAGCTGGAGTGGTAGCCGAACACGACGCCCAGGTCGTCGTTCTCCTCCTTCCCGGCGATCGAGCTCCACCACCGGCACCGCCGCCCCGGTGCGCCTGTCGAAGCGCACCAGGGCGCGGCGCCACACGTCCTGCTGCTTCCCTCCCTTCCCTCGCCGACCGATCGCGTACGCGTGCCGCAGCACCAGGCCGACCGCCGGCCTCCATCCCCGCGGGCACCGCCGACCACATGAAGCACCGCCTCGGGACCACCACGCCGGGCACCGCGCCGCGCCGTTGTGGCCCGCGAGCTCCCACACCCCCAGCCCGGCGCCGCTGGCGCACGCCAGCCGGAGCCTGCCGCCCCGCGCGGCGAGGTCCATGCTGCCCTCGGGGGCGCACGGCTGCGGCGGCAGCGCGCCGCAGAGCCCGCTGGCGACGTGTCGTGCCAGAGGGACCGGACCGGGAGGTGGGGCAGGATGCTGTAGAAAATGATCTCCTCGGGGAGGTGCGCCGGCGGCGGCGGCGGCGAAGACATCTCCTTATTGGCCGAATCCATGGGGCGCCGGAAGAATTTGGGGCAAAGAATTGTGTTCGTGTTGCTGGCTTGCGCTTGACACCTTTGTAGTCCTGGCACTGTCTGTAAAAAGAGTGACTATTTAATATATATACAATAATATACTTTCCAAAAAAGAAAAAAAAATTCGACAGAATCCTGCTGGATTGCAACCAAAAAGTTTGCATAACAGCCTCGTCCCCACAGGTCCATAAAAATGCATGCATGATGGGATCGTTTTCTTGGCCTATGAATATGGCTGATCTTCCTTCGCGCTTACTAGCTTGCTTATAGTTGAGGCCAGACGGTTCATCTCCCAAAAGCAGGTTTTTTTGTGACAGAAAATTAGAACATAATCCTAGTAGTACTTTTATTTTTGTATGAGCCTGTATTTGTTATGCTTTGACTGTTTTTTTTTTTTTGAACGAACAACTTTTTTTAAAGTCAGCAACAATAATTTTATTAATTCAACCCAATCGGAACTGTACTTTATTCCTTTTCCCTTTCATTCGTCAGTGGTCTAGGCAATTCTCTTCGTCCCAAAATTTTGATATAACATTTCCGAAAAAATCTTTTGATATAGAACCAAAACATTTTTAAGATTGGGCTGGGCTTATATGCTTGGTGTCAGCCCACCAGCCCATCGTTTGAAAAATGGCCCACCACCGAAGCACCACCACACGTCCACACACATCCCAGCGGGGGCCGTGTCTGGCGAAGCGGGGATTTAATCTCTATACCTGGAGGAACAAGCCTTTGTTTTTCTAAAAAAAATAATCGAGGAGCAAACTTTTGGAGCAATACAACTCCCGGAGAAATTTATCACAAATTTCCTTGAATGAGTATATATTCGTATGTTACAATCTAGCAGAAAGTCCCTCCTTCTGCCCTGCGCCCCTGCAAGAACGAAACATCCCAAACTGCGCAGAACACTCACTCCCATGTCTCTCCCATCAGGTGTCCCAAATCATGACAACGGCGATGACGGCCACGCCGAGCACCACGGCGAGCCACCTCCCGGCCGGCGTGTCGACGGCGACGGGCCTCCGTGGCTTGTACCCCTTGGCAAGGAGGTGGTTGATGGAGACGTAGACGAAGATGCCCGTGGCGAGGCCCATGGAGACGGCGAAGATCCAGTCGGCCACCCTGCCCTGCGTGGTGGCGTCGATGACGATGCCGATGCCGACGCCGATGGGGCTGGAGATGGCGAACGCGAAGGCGTAGGCGAAGCAGGAGAGGAAGGGCCGGTTGGGGAGCATCCGGAGCAGCGCGATGCCCATCGCGATCGCCGCGAAGATCTTGTGCAGGCTGATGGTCCACAGCGCCTTCCACGCGTCAGCCTTCGTCTCTGCACAGTTGATCGGGTTTGGCAGGTCAGAGTTTACAAAGCTATGCAACTGTTTAAGCTGCTCCAAGAATTCGAGATGCTATGTTAATGAAACAACAGAATTGTATGCAGACTTTCAAAGAATTATCTAGCTTTCTGTTAAAATGGAATGGATGGGTTCCCAAATGCTAGGAAAGAACACTTGCAATGCCTTCAGAATAGACATGAAAAGGAAATCTTGACAAGAAGTAGAGCACAGACTATTGAAGTAGACGTATAAGGAGAAGAGAAATTCAGAGCATATGGATGGGCATCTGGAACAAGTAAAAGTATGCATGACAATGACTGAACTGAAACATCACGTGGACAAATATCAGGGGAGGAAGGCAAAAACGATATTTCTGGGAGAAGATCAGCCTATTATTCCGGCGGTGCTCAATCCGTATGTCGCTTTGACCGAGTAGCTAGACGCCTAGACACTAACCCAACTTTGACAAATAAAGGAGCAAGGGAAAATTCCACTGGGTCTTTATCACGAACATGGCATCCGGTACCTAAGAACTAACGTATGGTCAGATAAAACTTCAGATTTAGTTGATCCTTGCAAGTATGTCATACTTCCATGCATCGTGTTCTCATTTATACTTATCATTGAGTATCTAATCTCCTATTGGGACTATACTAAGCTCGACAACTTTAGCCCGTGAATGATGGAGACATCTGGCAATAACTCATAAGTCAAGCAAAGACTGCGTCATCTGCAAGTTAGGAGCAGGGAAGCATCCATATACTCTATCTCTATCCAGCTTGGCCTTACCGGCGACTCCGATGGCGATGCCTTCGAAGACGGAGTGAAAGCAGAGTGCTGCGATGAGCAGAATGCTATCGCCGAGGGTGCTGGCGTTGCTCAGCATTGATGCAACCGAATGATCCGGTCCGTGTGCCTCCTGCACGCACCACAAATCAAGCCACGATAAGATCATAAGGCTCTGTACACTGACTGACTGTGAGTTTTCTTTTATTGAGGGGGAAGTCGACTGTAATAATATATTGATGCAAGAGCAGATATGGCATGGTCTGAAATGGTCAAATAATGAATTTAGAAAGTGAAGTTGGTAGTAGGAGTAACTTACAGCTGGTTGTGGGTCAGTGCTGGTGCCATTTGTGGTGCTCACCTTGCCCTCCTCCAGACCTGACGGAACTAATAAAAGAAAATGGCGATTCATAAACTTCTGAGAATAGTAAGCATCGATTGAATACAGTTCATGCAGGAACAAATTTTCATTAATGAGAAGATGTGACAATCATTGTACAGCAGAGAGTGACAGATGGCCTTTCCTGATAACAGGATATTCAGACTTTTCGATAAAGATATTCTCATACTCATGCGTGAAGAATCAGATAACTCTCGTGGGACACCCATTTTTGTTTGTTTCGATCCAGCCCAACTGAATCTCACCCTAATCATTCTCAGAACACATCGATCGATTATATGAGAGAAATAGAAGAAAAAAAATCTAAAGAACAGGATTGCTGCATACAGTACTGCAGAAATCTGAACTTGCACCCTGTCTTGCATGCGTTGGTGCAATCAGAGTGATCCCTGGTAGTGGTAGCCCAACTAATCACGGTGACTATCGCATTAGCATCATCACCTCACCCCAACCATTTACAGCAGACAATGGCAATTGGGATAAGTTAGCCGGTGGTAAAACAGTACTGGAAGGAGTAAAATCTATCCAGTGCCCACGAATCTGAATTTGCAGTCTGTGGTACAGTGTACTAGTCCTACCAACCGGGCAGCACCAAAAAAGTGAAGAAGAGTGCATTAAACCCAACCCCAAGCCGCCACCTCCAGGACAGGCGAACGGCACACCGCCCAGCTCACCCCACCCGTGCGTGAGCGTGACTGTCAAAAGCAGAGCATTTCTACCACCTAGGGACTGACACGTGAGTACTCGCCGCCGTCCCTAGCTGTTACTCACCTGCATCGCCGGAGTTGGAGGCGCCGCCGGAGCCCGGCGCGGTGCGGCCCCGCGAGACGACGTGGGAGATGACGACGTCGGCGAGCGTGGTGACGACGTACCCGGCGCAGGCGAGCATGAACGCCCACGGGTAGCCGCTGTCGGGCATCAGGTCCCCGAACGTCTCGTTGGCGTCGCTGAGGAAGTGCATGAGCGCCGTGCCGAGGAAGACCCCGCCGGCGAACTGCGTGCCCAGCGCGAGGAACGCCTCGTTCCAGCGCATGAAGTAGGGGGACACCCCGCCCAGCAGCGTGCCCGCGAACACCACCGCCAGGCACCACAGCTTCGCCTCCACCAGCCCGCGCGCGCGCAGGTCCGGCTTCGCCCCGCCGCCATCGGCGTCGGAGTCGGAGTCCCCTCCGCCGCCGTGCGCCCACGCGGCGGTCGCGGCGGCGGCGAGGGAGAGGCAGAGGAGGAGGAGGCGGGAGTTGGTGGCGCGGGCCATCATCGGAGGCTGCGGGCGGCTGGCGGGTGTTGGCCGGGCCGGGAAATGGTAGGGGAAGCGGGGGCGGGGCGGATTTATTGGTACGAGACGTGGTGGCGGCTGGCGCCCGGAGGCTTGGGGTGGCTGACGTGTGGGGCCGCGGGAGTTTGTACGACAGCGGGGAGGGGATCCTCGGAGCCGCGGACCAGTTGTTTTGCTCCGACTCTTGTATCTGTTAGACGCTGACAAGGTGGGGACGGGGTGTTGCGGGGCCGGCACGGCAGCGGCAGGGTGGCGGGATCAGCGGGTGAGCGTGCGGTGCTGGTAGTACGAGCAGCCAGGGGGGGAGGCGAGGAAACGGGAGGGAGCCAAGAGGGCGTGCCGCGGCCGTAGTACAGACAGGGACCTTTTTTGGGCCGCGTCGGCGAGACTCTGCCCTGCCCGGCGGCGACTTCTAGCTGGCTGCTGGCCTTTCTCCAGTTGTGTTTGTGAACTGGAACAGCTAGCCTTGCCATGGATTGAGCACTGGCACGCCCTTCGAATCCCCTGCTACGCTACACCGGCCCATACCAGGCTGTTGGGAGCAAACTACGCTAGAAATTATAGAGGGATTTATTTATAGGAGACTCTATGGTTGCACAGTGGGAGGGGCTCCAGTCCAACGCTGTACGTTCGACGTGTGGGTCGGATTGGCATTACTCTTCGTTGTTGACTTTTTTTATAATGTTTGATCATTCTCTTATTTAAAAATTTTGTCCAAATATATAAACCAATAAGTTATACTTGAAGTATACGATGATAAATCAAGTCACCTATAAAATAAATGATACTTGTGAAATTTTTTAAATAAAACGAATGGTCAAACGTTAAACAAAAAATCAACAATGAATAGTAATTTGGAACGAAGATATTACGTAAGAGCATCTCCAAGAGAATAGGTATCTTGTTAGCTAAATTTAGAGATAGAAATCTCTTTGTAAAAATAGAAAAACATCTAATTTTAGGAGGAAATCCAAGAGACTAGTATACTTGATAGCTATATTCAAAAACCCTGTTCCACGTCATCTCAGAATATCGAGCCGTCGCATGTAGCCTGGGCACAGAAAGAGGGCTCCCGGAGACGTTCGTCGCGGCGGGCACCAAGATCGTCCGATTGAGCCCGTCATCCGGCTACCCCGCGGCGGCCACCTTCGTCTTCGACGCCGCGACGCGGAAGGACTCTGCCACCCCTCCTTTCCGCTCGCCCAAGAAGTCCGCCGAGTTCTGGGCGGCCTGCGGCGTCGTCTACGCCCTGGACTGCGACCGCGGCGCCGGCAGGTCCCAGCACGACGGGAAGCGCTGCTCCGTCTTCGAGAGGCTGGGCCCCGAGCCGGAGCGGCACTACAAGAACTGGGAGTGGGGAGCCTCATCGGGTGCCGCGCGTAGCCAGGAATGGATCTGGCGAGGACGCCGGCGCGGCGGCCCATGGAACCCGGGATGGCGCGACGGCTGTGGCACGTGGTGCTGGCCATGTGCCACATGCTCTGTCGCGGTCTCTCCCGCAAGCGAATCATGATGGACATGTACCTGCTCCTCGGCCGCGGCAAGCTCGCCGGCCGGGCGCTGTGCGGCCTCCTCGCCCACCCCGCCGGCCATGGCCACTACGGCCACCTCGCCGCGTCATGTTCCTCGTCGCTAGCGTCGTTCTATGGGCGCCGCGTCATCTTCCTCGTCGCTAGCGTCGTTCTATGGGCATCCGCAGGAGGTGGAGTTCAGCTGCACCACCACGCCTTCGTACCCGCAGCACTACGGGCTATTCCCCTTCAAGGGCCGTGGCGGCGGCGGCGGGGGCCGGGGCGCGCGCGACGAGTACGGCGGCCGTGGCACAAGCGTTCAAGATGCTCAACGCCGAGGTGGAGGCGGGCGGCAGGGGAACGCCGGCGGCCGCGGTGGCGGCCACCCCGACGCCGTCGCCCATGGTGGCGTGGATCCTGGGCCGCAGCGCTGCGGGAGTCCGGCCACTGCGCGTCACTGACTCACCGTTCCCCGCCATGCCGGAGGACGCGTCCTCGCCAAATAGGTAGCGCAGGCGCGGGAGAGGGAAAATCGTCGCGGGAACGAGCGGCTTCGGCGCTGGGAGGAGCCGCGGGAGAGGGGGATGGCGAGCCTCGCTCGCTCGGCAAAAATACCGAGGGGAGACCGACGGATACCGAGCCTGAAAATATGGCGACTCCTTTCTGTTGGATAACGATTTTCCTCCTTTTTCTTTTTATTTAGCTAGTCCACAACTTATATAAGAGCTCTTGGAGATGCTCTAACACTTCTCTCGTTTGGATGCATCACATCCCTTTCTCGGCTCCAAACTTGCATCAACCCAAGGCAGCAAACGGGTCCAGATCATTGGCTTGTTTTCTAAACTCAAACTAGAATTATATATATATATATATGATACACAGTAACGTGCCGGCTCAACACATATATATGATATAGTCCGTCCACATTTAAAATACATATCGTATAGAACATTGATAGTCTCTAAGGTGGCGTTTAGGGCATGCTTATTTACCTAAACTTATAAAACACTAGTGTCTTTGCGCGCGCCCATGCTCGCGTAGAGCTGAAGATTTTCATCATGTATTGCATGACATGATAAAAAGATCGTACCATTGATGATAACACAGTAATTATGTAGACATCATATCATACATAACACACAAAATATTATTTCTGAGTGGCCTAATATTGACGGACACAGTAGTTTAACGCAGCAGACTAAAAGGTAGTATGAGATAACACATGTATCTCAACTTCTCAAGTCCCCTGCTTCATTATTCGGCTCAGTAATACCCATTTCTGCTTCCCAGGTCACTCTTTCCAACTCATCGTAGGGGCCTTCAAATGTCTGTTGCTGTCTCGAGCAGCTATCACACCTTGACGACCACAAAGATCACACCTTTATGACCACAAAGGTTAGTTACGGTAAATGAGAACCTGGAAGAGAATTGAGATGGTGAACAAGGCTAAAAGAGTGGCACCTTCAGCATCATGAGACTACACATTGGCAAGGCTGTAGAGGTAAGTCTCCCTAGCTCAGTAGAGTTGCAACTCTCATGATTAAAAGAGGACAAAGAAGGAATATGTATGGCTGGTATGAAGTTTCAGCGTTTGAGTACCTCACCGACAAAGGCGTTAAATGTACAACATGGTATGCAGAGTGGGTAAACATAGTCATGGAGATGCAGTTACCTCATGAGCATCTTGGAGTTTCATCATTTTGACCTCGGCAGGAAAGCATAGAGTGCAGGCACCAGATGCATAGTATATTCAGAGTGACATGCAGATATAGTTTGCATGGGAGTAGTCACGAGTCTCACCATCGTCATGGTACCAATGAAAATGCAGGCTACAGGCAACAGATGTAGAGTTCGAAGACCAAACAATGACAGGGACCGAGCTGATGGCTCGGTGGCGCGTTCCAACTTCTGAGACAGCTCAGGCAGCCCGCTTGCGTTGCCGCACCGACGAATTAGGAGACAACACAATAACATTGGCACACATAGAACTCTAGTAACATACAGAGCTGGAATCTACATGTAAAGCTCATAGGTATATAAGCCATAAACTGAATCATATAAATTAGCACCAATTAATAATTCGAAAGAGGCAAAGAGAATGTATCCCAAAATGTGCATATAAAAGTAACCGTTCGGGCACTCAAGGATTCCAGAGCAATGTGTATGTAAAAGTAAAACAGAGTGAGGCTCATAACCAAACATCGCAAAAGTAGTAAAACCACCAATCTTATAGCCACATAGAAGACTCAGGCTTTTTCTTGGTCTTCCTTTTATTTAGTTTTACTAATAACTGAAAGAAAACTATGACAATATGTTTGGAAGACCACTACCCTTTTAAGGTAAAACTCTATTCTCTCATAGTTCACTTCTTGATCAGTTACCCCAAAATTCGGAGGGAAATTTTAAGATATAGAAGAAAATATACTTACAGGAAAAAACAAAAATGAATCACTGTATGTAGTATGCTCCATTTGCATCTTTATGTCCTACACTTTGTGTGACAAATACTGGAGTTAATTCCTGATTAGCTAATCCACAGGTCCTAAAATCACGAAGCCATTCCTAATGACCTACATGCATGCCAGAGGTTGGAGAAAGCTAGATAAAACATTAGTTCATGGAAGTATGTTTGCATATTCGATCTGAAATAGTGAATTCATATCCTTTTCAATTGTCTTGTATTATAAATATTAAACTATAAGTACTTATGCTTTGATACCCTTTACTTTTTTAATTAAGGCATTGCTAATCAGCAAACATAGAGTCTAATAAGTAGAAACATGTACAATGAAAGGCCAGCTTTAGGCTTTCTGTGTGATCTAACCGATAAGGAAGACATGTTGGCTAAAAATAATAGCGCTAAAAATAATAGCGCTAATATTTAAGTATGAAGTGATGTTGTATTATTCCTGTACTCATTACAGGTTGGGACGCTTGCATTACCCTAAAAGGACATTATGGTAATTTCATAGTTCTAGAGTATAGAACACATCATCCATGTCCCATCCTAGGAAAAATCAGAAATCTCCCTCCACTGTTGTTTGCTCTCCTCCAGTGGTCCTCCATCATTTGGTATACAGAGATCTGAATATACCCAATCAAAAAGGCAAATGAACAACAGATGAAAAATAGTAGATTTTTAATTACTATTAATTTATCATAAATAAAAAAGATGAGCGTGAATGAGAAAGGAACTAAATATACCATGAGGCAGCAAATGGGGACATGTATATGCAGAAATCTAAAGGCTGGGGCATCCATGTAAGAAAGAGGGTACTATTTTACAAAGCACTAAACGCTGAGTCTAACAGGGTACAAGGACATTCAAATTACTAAGCCCCATCTGCCTCTGTTATTCTAGTTCAACAAAATTTAACACATATACAACTCTAACCCTACTGTCTTGTAAAAGGAGAGAAGCTTTATTTTGTGAAACTTTGTTCTATAACTACATATAAAAGAATTGGGCTATTCGACATCACTACTCTAAGGAAGCACAATTACCTTCAAGGTAGGACAGAACAGAGCCATGGAAACAGGTTACCACTAATCTCCCACATACTCATGAATGAACTTCAAGCAATTTGCTGCTAGGCTGGATGGTCGACATCCATTGTAAGCTCACATAACTGATTTGGATGATGGTTGCTTTTACACCAACTGCCTGATGACTGAATCTTCTACCAAGTCTCTTATGCCTGATCATCCACCTATTGAAAAAATTATGCACTTAGTAACAAATGACCGCACAAACTGAGGTTAAACAAAATATTGGGCAATCATGGTAGCAAAATTGTAATAAGGGAAAACAGCCTTTCATTCTACTTCCAACCTATTCAAGTACCAGCAGCATAGGTTTAGCACAACTGCTCAGGAGCTCATGGTCAGAATTCAGCAAGGAATAAGTTTGATGTCTTACTGTGGAATAGAGAAAAAGAACAGTTTTTAGAGGGAGGGAGAACACATTTTAGCTGTCAAAGTAAGGATAAGAGTGAAAATAAATAATGGATAAATAACCTTAGATTCAAAATAGAATTTGGCATGATTTCGCCACCCATGCTTTTTCCTGCAACCATGTTTGTAGCAATATTAGCGCTCAGAACTTGCATCAGCAAGGAAAACTGAGAGAAACTTTTTGTGGCCGTAAGGCATAACATCGAACAACTTGAGGGGATGAACGTTCTGACCAACCTTGCTAAGACTTGAAGTGCAGGGCATCATATTGCTGCTAAATTCATCCACATTCGCAGTCCCCTTGTCAAATTATGATCTACAAGGCGCTAGATCAAAAATCTTTCAGGCCCCCTTGCGTTGGTCTGCAGCCGTCGCTCCTCTACCTCGCGCCGCTTTTATCCGCGTTGGTCTGTCGCCAACCCTGCCACTCCACCCTCACGCCAGCCAACAGACTGGCAGCGCCCAACGCTTCGACGAACGGCTTCAATCATTGAAGGGACCGTGCAGGGAGGAGGAATCATGCATGGATGGGAGGAGAAGGGGGCCCACACCTGGAGATCGCCGGACCGCACCACAAGGAGGAAGCCGTCGTCGGGTGTCGCCGTCGTGGATCCGAAGAGGTAGACGAGGCCCATGGCTTAACGAAAATTCTAGGGGGAGGCTGACAGCCACCACCAGCCACCTGATTCACGGTCTTTGGGGGCCGATTCCCTCTGATGATGTGCACTGCTGCCGCCATGCGCCTGCTGCTGCACCTCTACTCGACGTCATGCTGCTGCTCAACTTCCGCCGACGCATCCGCCCGTCGCTCGCCGCCAAGCGCCGCTGCGTCCAGCCGCCGCGCGCCGCCGCCGCGTCCGTCCATCGCTTGCCGCCGCGCACTGTCGCTGCGTTCGGCCATCTCTCGCCGCCGCTGCGTCCGCAACCACCGCCCGGCTGAGCGCTTGCGGCCCCCACGCGATGCGCCATCGTCTGCGCTGGGAGCAGCTGCTCCGACCCAGGGGCGAGCGTTGGTCTTGAAGGAGAAAGGACCACTGCAGCGAGTAGAAGAGAGAACAGACATGAGATTTTTTTCCCGTGGAGAAGAAACGGATGAGTTCGAGAGGCTTCTTACCAATTGGACGTGGACGCCTAGCTCTGGGAGCGCGGGTTGATTTCTTAAGAGCATGAGGGTTTAAATGTAAAATCTTCAGGCCAACTGCTTTGTCTTGACCGTTGGATGGTCATCTGATGGGCCAAATAATTTTCGCTGACGTGGACCAATTGGCCTCCCGCCGCACCCGCCCGGTTGAATATCAGTAAAATGTCTCTTGACCGCGTTAGGTTAATAAGCTGGAATACTTCCTTCGGTCATATTTATACGATGTTTCAGACAAATAGTTTAGCTTGCATTTAGCTCTAACTTTTTTTTATCGGAAACGTCATATATAAGTGAGTGGAGGTACTATATAAAGTCGTAATAAGCTATTACCTCCATTTTAAATTATAGTTCATTTGACTTTTTTATCATAAGTTTAACCGCTCGTCTTATTCAAAAAAATTGTGTAAATATAGTCAAATTTAAGGCATTTTTAAAGATTTATTATTAATAAAGCAAGCCATCACAAAAGATGATAATGTGCACAAAATTTTGAATAAGAGGAGCGGTCAAACTTAGAGTTAGAAAAGTCAAATGAACTATAATTTGAAACAGAGGGAGTAGATTATATAAGTTATGGTGTAAACAAACATAACCTTAAAAAATATTTTTTATACAAATAATATATTTCAAATAAAACTATACTAAAAGGATCGAGTTCTTTTAAAAACTTTTGCTACCAACTAAACCCCCTCGTACCCCTCACAATGGACCCACCTGGATCCACGTTGAAGGGAAGAAAATGAAATATTAGAAAACTTTTTTTGACAGAGCAAAAAATCTCGTGTGAGTTTACCTCTAGCGCCCCCCCAACCCCCCCCCCCCCCCCCCGCCGTTTTTTTTCACCGGTGTTTTGTACCCACTTTTTTTGTTTGGAAAGAAGAAAACGATTTTTTAAAAAGGACATACTTCACCGTGAAACCTTCCGAGCCGTGTCTCCCTCGTTATTTTTTTTTGGAAAGCAATGAACTTTCGAGCTGTCACTTTAGCAAATGATCCAAAAAAATGCGTACATGGTCCACCCTAATGGTTAACCCAGCCTTCAACAGGAACTCAACCAGTACACGCCATATTCAAAATAGACAACCTCATAGGTGGAAAGGAAATCCCTCTGCAAAATATTCCAAAAAAATCCTGGACAAACATGGCGTTCTGAATCCTAACAGGACAAATATGTGCAAAGCAGGCAATGTCTTTTCTCGAGGTGTTTGCAATTATATTCAATAATCACAAAAAACATATATATTTATATTTTAATACATTCTAAAAATAATAACACTATGGTCACTATATATAACTATTCAATTGTGTTAGACAAAAAAAACACATTGTATAATATCTCCACTCATATTGTTACGATGAAGATATCTTCTGCTTCTTTTATTACACTGAAAGCTGCTATGGGGATGGCCCATGGAACTGAGGTTGCAGTAATTGGTGTGGTAGCGTCTGTTGGTCAATGGGATTACACAGAGTATGCTCCTTATGGTACTAGGGACATTTGTTTGAAAGATACAAGGTCTGAAGTTTTCAAAAAAATTAGTACTACAAAGTGAATATATTGTTTATCATAATTAGATTTTTTTTATTGCAGTCGAATTGTATTCCTCGAGATTCTTTTAGATTACGCAGCCGGACTTTTTGAACAATTTGTCCAGGCGGATGTGTGTAATCACATCTTGATGGCTACATGAGTTCTTGTGAACCGTGATAGATGTAGGTTTATTTAACACATCAAATATATTTTAATTATTTTTTATAAAATCATTTAAATTTTTTTATTAGTACATGTAATTTTATTTATTATTATTGTTTAAATAGGTTCATTGGAATCAACTGCTGACAATTCATTCACCTCAAAGTGGAGGATTTACATGCTTCAACTCCCTAGAAGGTAAAATTAAAAAATCTTAAAATATAAATTATTTATGTTTTAAATTATAATATTCTTATATAACATTTTAAAATTTTTTAATGTAGACATCAGGTTTGGTATGCGAAACAACGTTGTCTTACGGGATGATATCAAGGTTGCAATTGAAGCACGATCCATTCAAATAAGAAGGCTACGCTCAAATATGCAAAAAAGATTTGATGAAGCTACAATGATAGAAGTATATGAACACATGATCAACGGCAAGAGTTCCAGTTTAGATAACGACTAAGATGATCCCCATTACGCTTCAGGCACAAAATAAATAAATCACCTGTATTAAAGAGTTTACAACATAATTCCCATTCATATAATCTATACTAAAAGGATCGAGTTCTTTTGAAAACTTTTGTTACCAACTAAAACCCCCTATACCCCTCACAATGGACCCATCTAGACCCACGTTGAAGAAAGAAAAAAGGAAATATTGTAAAAGTTTTTTTTTGACAGAGCGAAAAACCCCGTGTGAGTTGACCCCTAGCCCCCCTTTTCTTTTCACCGGTGTTTTTTGTACCCACTTTTTTTTTGGAAAGAAAAAAATAAGTTTTTTAAAGGAATCGACATTCTAACCGGTAAAACCCCCTCGGGGCTCTTTTTTGGAAAGGAATAAACGAGCTTTTTTCTAAACTGAAAAAAAAGTTTTGTACCCACTTTTTTTTAAAGAAAAATGAGTTTTTTAAAGGAATCGACGTCCTAACCGATAAAATCCCCTCAGAGCTCTTTTTTGGAAAAGAATAAATGAGCTTTTTCTGAACTGAAAAAACAAGTTTTTTTAAAAGAATTTACATGTTCAATCAATTGTTTTTCATACCCAAGAGTCGTCTACGGTCCATCAAAAGGTATCACGAGGTACCAAAATTATGATTTGGTTACCTGCTGATACCTCTTGATGATGGCTGTTGACAACCATAAAATGGCTCCTACCCCAAATTGGTACGCACTTAAACACCAGCAGAGCATAGCTACCCATGACATCCTAGCGTCCAATGAACCATGTGATATAAGTACTTGCCTTCTTACAGCAAACAGAAGACTTCAAATTGGTTTTCTTCGGAGAAAAGAAATATACTCAATCAACGTCCGAACTGGTAAAACCTCCTCACAGTTTTTTTGTCTATACACAATTACCCCGTATTGCCAATAAACAATAGATTTTAGAGTTTTTCTCCATATACATAAAGACCAATTATCTCAAAAAATCACGTGCCTCTGGATTTGAGAATATCTAAAGCTCTCTATAAATGAGAGTGCAAATATAAAATATTTTTAAAAGCGCTTCGCATGACTGGTATGTTTACCTTGGCCCACTCAAGTGACATTGTTTTAATACCTATGTGTCATCAATAAACGTGCGTGCCGCACGTGAGTTCTTGCTAGTATAATAAAAATACTATAGGGAATATTTTTCATGATGAATCTAGGAGCATCTACCTAAGTATTTCTATGTATGAATACTACATTTATGTCTAAAGGTGGAAAGTTTGACCAATAGAGAATTTTAAATTACATGTACTTTGAATAGGAGTAGTATGCAGAATAAAAAATAACCCTAAAGGGTGGCTTGAAGTCGTTCTTGAGCTATTTACAATAGTGCTCCTGGTTTGCAAACGTCAAAGACAACGGTCAGTTGTTTACAATTCTGAGCTGGGTTTTCAATTACTTTTCAGAAAGTGTGTGATTGTGGTTTCATAGGTTTAGGTTTACAGTTGTAGCCATAGCGTGTCGGACGAAGTTTTGGTGTGGCGATGAGTCCATCGGTTGGGTTGGCCATTGATCTGTTGTGGTTTTGGTTGAGGTTTAGCACATCTAGTAATGGCTTTTTTTCTTCTAATCTGGTTCCCCAAAGAAAAAAACTAGACCAATATTGTTTTTATTTTTAACAAAAAAAATACGACAAAGCTCTTGGCACCTTTTTAATAAAATAAAATATGTGTCCACCATTCTACTTAATTTTCTGGACATCCATACATAATCTATCTAGGGATATAAAAATTTATAAAGGTTTGTTTGGATCCACCACCTAATTGCTAGTTAGCTAATTTTAATTAAAATAAATCCGAGGGAACCAACTAATTCTCAGGTGATGTCCTTTTAACTAGCTAAATAGCAACTATCCCAACTAGTAAAAAAACATTAGCTAGGAATTATCTAGTCATATTTGGATTTACTATAGTTAAAACTGACTAGCTGGATCAAACGTGCCCTAACATACTTTGTTGGCTTCCGAGGGTGCCCTAAAAAAGAAACAAGAAACAAACAAACAAGAGACAATTTGGTCCATGAAGATGGCATTTCGGCCTAATAAAGATGGCCCATGAACTGGATCCAGTTGGATTGGCCTATCAGACAAATTTGAGCCCATATACTCGGCCAGTCTATGGGCCATGGTCCCAAATGTCATCTCTAACCTTTCAAATAATTACTTGGATCCTCGCTATTCCTTTTTTTTCCCCTTCTAAATGCATCTAAAACCATGCTTTATATGTCCATTCTAGTTTGGTGGCTTTCTTCTGTCAGGGTTTAGTTTAATATGAAGCCATTTCCCGTCATAAAAGTGACAACTCTTGCTGGCACCTGGCCGATTGGACAAAACACTTGCTCTTTCGACTGAACTCGACTCATTTTATTCCATTCTCAAATTCGTCGAGCGTGGTGTTTGTTACTTGTTGTGATGTAGAACCCAGACCTTTGATTTCCATAAGGACACGCATGCAACAAACAAGCAGGCGAGATATATGATGTAGGAATATTTGGCATCGTTGTGCAATCATTCAATTCGGATGTCATGATAATTGATTTTGTGCGGTTACATGATAATCAGACCAACGTTGGATGTTTAAATTATAAAATGTCGTAATCACGACCTTTTGAATGTTGCAATTATATTTTGCGTTTTTTATTTGGTATAATACAAATATTCAGCGACGTTGAAAAATGGTTTTGTATGTTGCAATCGCAGATGCGCACTACCCGACGCCCGACGGAGATTCCGGCCATACAGTTTTTTTTTCACGGGAGACCATCGGATTATTATATTATATATTAAAGAAAAAAACATACAAAGCCCTTATACTCAAATTCCACCCCCAAAGTTCATTATGCAAAAAGAAAATTCCCATCACATCAAAATGTCATAGCATGCATGGAGTACTGAATGTAGATAAAATCAAAAACTAATTGTACAGTTTTGTTATACCCTACGAGACAAACATTTTGAGCCCAATTAATCAATTTTTGGACAATTTTTCACACATACAAATGAAAATGCTACAGTAGCGCACGCACTTTAAAAGATCAAAATTTGGCTCCCAATTTCGGGAACAAGCCAAAGGGTAAAACTGTCATACCGCCCACTCAAGATGGCAACGGGTAAGTACCCGCTGGGTATTCCCATTCCATACCCGTACCCGTCAAATACAAGTTTACCCGTTTTAGTACCCGCATCCGTATGCGGGTACAACAACTTACCCATACCCGTACCCGTCGGGTTTTTCTACCCGTCGGGTAACCCGTACCCGATTGTACATTCACTAAGAAGTATAGAAATTGTGAATATTATGATGATAGAAAGCACATATTAATAAATATAAGTAAATAAGCGTACGAGCGACAAACATAGTCTAATAAATCACTAGATTATGAGTTTCTTATTGATATCAAGTCACCATTTGCTATCAAAGTACAAGTTTATGACCTAATTACATATTATAAGCGGGTATATTTTACCCACGGGTAAGCGGGTATGGTAGTTTGCATCCACACCCGCACCCGCTTTACCTGATGGGTAGAGATTTGTGTCCATTACCACATCCACGGGTGAAGATATCTTTTCATTCCCGACTTTTTATCGGGTAAAACCCATCGAATATGCGGGTTTCGGGTACCCATTACCGTCTTGACCGCCCACGGGTTCCAAATTCCAGTTGCTTCTCAATCCTCATCTCTCGCTTTGTTTTCTTCTCCTTCCCTCGCCGCCGCTCGACAAATCGCCGCACCTGTTCCTCCACCCGCCGCCGCTTCCCTCCTCCTGATTCCGTGGTCGGCGGCCGCCTAACCTCACACCTCTCGCGCCTTCCCGCCGCCGCCGCCAAAACTCTTGAAGTAGCGGACCTCGGGCTCTCGCGCCCATCCGCGCCCGGAGTTCGATGTCAGTTTGCGCCCGATGGATCCGCACCGCCTGACCGGCCCCGCCGCATCCGACGCCGAAGAGGCCGACGACTGGGGTAACGTTCATAAACCTCTCGATACGTCCCTCGCGACCACTGTCCCTACGTTTTTTTTCCTGCCTCGGTTTAGTTTTGGTTTTTAGGATCCGCTTGAATTTCTCTAGGGTTTGCAGACGATAAACGAGCATTCGGTGGGGTGAGTAGACGTTATGAGTGTGATGTAATTTTGGTTGCGTTTGCGGATCTGTGGACTTGGGGGCAAATCAAAGTACCATTGTAACACCGTCGGCAGTAAGAGACACTGAGATTTGTCACAGTGTTAGCCTCATGGGTGAGCAGTAAATGCACATAGGTCTGTATTGGCGTATTGCTAGAAGAAACAGCTGTATCTATCGCAGGCGATTAAGGGCTCTGTTGGTGGAGTCTGGATGGTTAGCCTGGTTGAAAAGCAAATTCTGAATTTCGGCTAGCCTATCACACATTTTGCTAGAAGTAGGAGAGCAAATTATATGGAGAAAAGTTTTCTTTCTCAGGGGTTTGCTGCTCACCTGTGCAGTACCATTTAATTTTATGTAATACCTACTCTGCTTGACAGGGTGGACATCTGTGTGCTGTGGGTTGAAACAGGAGGTGATTAGAATGCATTAAGAGTAGCGTATCGAATCATCATCTAAGCCTCACCTAGGCAGTGAGGCGTCCCAGTAGTCATAACTGTTCCTCACCTCGTGTCAATTGCCGTATGGGTAAATCAGCATTGTGGCATCTAAATTGGCAAGGTGGCTATAGCTGTTCCTCACCGTGGCAATTGCTGTATGGGTAAATTGTCATTGTGGCATCTAAATTGGCATGGTGGGTAAAAGGAATACTGATGAAATTAGGTTTATTGTGCCTGATTTCTTTAGGGCAGAGTTTGGTCAAGTACTAATGATATTGCAAAAAAGAGTTGTGGCTCAAAGCATGCTTAGGGTCCTTTGGTTACTGGTCTTTGATGTTGGCTTCTAATGTGGCACGGTTGTAGAAACTGTTTGCCATGGGGTCGTAGATTTGTTGCGTGTGCAGAGGGCACGTGATGTCTCCCGTGCAGCTGGTATGACAAGGCTGGAGGTACTTGGCTTTTTTCTGGTGGATCAGTGAAGTTAGGTTCTGTTACTGTCACGCTGTGGTTTATTTCTTTGCATGCTATCTTGGACTCTTGGTCCACATTAATGATTTGGTTCCTCAAGTTTGACTGGTGACCCGAATTGGGCTGGTTTGTATGTGCTGGATGGCTAGGTGATAGGGATGACATGTGGGTGTTAGTACTTACTGTCTTTTGTTGATGGGTGATAGAGATGACATGTGGGTGTTAATACTTACACATGGACGTGCTGGTCCAGTAAGTCAAATGATAGGCCAAAGGAGTCCCACTTTACATATCCTTTGTTTGCACCTGCCATGGGGCTACGAAGGCCTATGCAGGGATGAAAATGAGGAAATTAGAAAGAATACTTTATCGGATATTGAGCTACTATGATCTACAAATGTGGAACCATAGGATGGAAACCCTGGCACAGGCAGCATTCTTCACTTTCTGATTTCTGGTCCCCTATCCACACCAGCTGTTGTCATCCAATATTCTTTTAATGTTATATGCTTCCTAGATTTATTTTTAGTTAAATATGGTATGCATCTGCTGATTTGACTATGTCAGTTTCTTAGTTTGTGCATTCTTTGAATAGACTTTTATCATTTAGTTTTTTCTTTAGATCCGGCTGCACTTATGTATGTTTGTGCTTTATTCGTCCTGTTTGACCACATTTCTAACAAATAATAGAAATCTGTTAGTCAATTTATATTTTCCCCTATGACTTAAGTGTTGGTTTGTTTTCTAAATATAATATATTCTCACATGCTGAGTGTTTCATGACACAGATAATGATGATTTTGTGATCCCAAGCTTGAGTGTTGAAGAATCTGATCTTGGTGACTGGGAAGCTTCACGGGCTTCTGATCCTCAACCACCTCCAAAGGTCTTTTTCTAGTCAATTTTGTTTTTCTGGGTTCCTTTACGAAAGCAAAATACCAGGGTATGTTCATTTGATCATTTCTTTGTGCCGGCCAACTAGCTGTAAAATGATATGACACACTGTGACTGTTTTAAGAAACATGCTTGCATTTCACAGGACAGCTAAGTTGCACTGGTTGCTTCACGTGGTTTATGATCATTATCCATGTGTATCAATCTTTTGCTGCCCCTAACTTTATATGGATGCTTATTTTTGCCACAGCCTACCAAGGATACAGAGAGCATCTATCTTGGACCACACGGTGCACCACCATCTCGAGCGAAGAAGCCAGAGGATACATCGGCTGGAACTGGGTACCGTGACAAGAACAACAAAGCGAGGGAGGCTGATCAGAAGGCATTTGGAACTGGTCGGAACAGCAAGGTAGGAAACGCTGGAGATTTCCATCGCCACAATGGTGCCAACCATGCCAAGGACTCTTCCAAGAGAGCGGCTTGACCTTGTGTCTCGTTCCCAGTGATAATCTCTGGCTAGCAGGTTGGCTGAGTGAAAGGGGTGGTTTATCATTGTACTTGAAATTAATTCTTCTCTCTATGACTGATCCATGGATATGTACTATCGTTACTCTGCTCCGGAAAATGTGTCTGTTTCGAAGAAAATTCATGTTCCTTTCCTAGGACATCATTATTTTTCCGTGATCTGTGCCGTTTCGTTGCTGTGGGTATTGTTGATTGAGATGAACCAAGACGAAAATGGATAGCGCTCCCTGAAGCAGGTGTACAAACACGTGTACTATTACGATATTGGCTGCTTATAACATAAGCATACCATGAACTTCCTTCGTTAATTCTTTTGTTCCAAATTACGATCTATTTTGTTTTTTTATTATGCATTTAGATCTGCGGTATGTCTAAATACATTGTAAAGTAAAAAGTATGTATTTAGATATGTGATGCGTCTAATTACATTGTAAAGTAAAAACTATGCATCTAAATACAATATAAAGTTTTATATAATACTCCCTCCCTCCTTTCTAAAACAAGTGTTCATGTAGCATTTAATTTTTGTCCCACAAAGAGTGTCTATTTAGTTTTTATGGATGCACACATCTCTACCTAATTATAAAGCAAGGATTGCTTCCGCGGTACGTCATAATTTTACAAAAAAAACCTAATATTTATAGAAATCAACCCACCATTCTTTGTGTTGTACTTTTTATAAAAACCATAATGTATCTTTACCTAATCTATTCTATTTCTAATTCTAAAGCAGGTAGTATTGCTTCCGCCCCTCAATTTTATCGGTCGTTTCCTAATTCGCGCCGACCTCAAAATCCCGAGAAAAAAAAACCCGTCAAAACCGAAAAGCCCCGTCGTTACGTGAAACATAGAAAAAAAAAGCGTGGCTTTACCACAACCGGCAAAACCAAAAGAAAAACGCTCCCGAGGATTTCCCTGCTCGTGCTGATTGTCTCGCATGCATTTTGGCTAGCTGGGCCGCGCGCATAGACACTGGTTCCCTTGGTTCCACGCGCTACAGTATGGTTCTTCAACACGGGCATCACGGTCTTGACCCAGCTGACACGGGCAAACAGCTTGAGTGGGGGTCTTAGAACATGGTTATTAGGCTGACACGTGTATAGTTTTCTTCCCGTTGCAACGCACGGGCATATTTGCTTGTTAATACAAAAGTGTATAAAAAACGTATAGAGTCAATCAAATAGTTAGTTAATGCTATTTTTTTAAACTCCAATGAGGGGTAACATAGTCATTTGTCATGACTACTAATTTGTCTTAAATTTTCTAAACTGACACTTATTTTGAGAAGGATGGAGTAATAAATTGCAATTTGGTATAGAGGAAATAGTAGTGACACTAGCTATCAAGATAAGCTAAACGTAAGTGGATTGGTTTGAATTAGGGAATAGTAGTGATTGATCTATTGTACTGGAAATTCTTTGCTCTATTATGCTGGTGCTGCATACATTCTCACATTTTTTAAAGGAGCAAACTCATATAGTACATATTTAGGAAGCATCCCCACTATAAGTTGATCTTCTCTCTCTACACAATTAATATAGCTGTGGAAATAAACTAAACCAAAAGGTACTTTATGAGTTATTTGAAATTTGAGGGGAATAATTTAGACTTTTCTTTTCTTTTAATTAGTAAGATTAAACTATCTTTCAGTTGTGAACATTGGAGGGCGCCTATCTCCTCTCATTTTATCCAGCTACTTCTATGCAAATTTATAGAAACTGACATCACAAGATATATGAGACGATACACAATAATACATCTATGTGAATTTGACAAATGAATCAATGTCCAGGGAAAAGTCCTGCATCATAATCACACCTATAGTTTGATGCAACATTAATGCATCCGTTCAAAAGTAGAACCACTTATCAGGAGGAAGAAAATGGTGCAATTTTAAGCTTTTGATGCAGATAATAAGTTTTTTTTTGTATAATATAGAGTCACAAATACAACATATTAAAGTTCATAACACGGTATGTTCTATATGAAATTCCAAATTTCACATTATATCGATATGTGGACGTTTGAGTAAATAAATATGCTGTGCAATTAGTCTCGTGGATGAATGGTTACTCTAACCTAAGACCAAGCGATTCGTCAACACATATGCAAGCAATGAGCCAAATGACAACCACTTCCAAAACATGTACTATAATTTCACTTTATATGCAACGGTGTGGGAAGGGGGCATATGCTCCTTCCACCTTTGATATGAGATTTATTTCTTAATTTCACCATTAGTAATTAGATCTAAGTTTAGTAAAGTAGCAATATCGGGGTTTGATCTATGAGTCCACCATTGGATAACGTGGCCTCGAAGTGATCAGTGAAAATAGACTATACATTTATTTTGAATGGAGAAAATTTACGATCTTATCATTTTATGGGAGCATTTTCATGATTAGTGAAAATGAACAATCCTCGCTAAGAATGGTGGTTGAGGTGCTGCTTTGAAGCTAGATCTGTGTCCATTGCCTTTATGGACGCCACGATGATTTTTGGGCTCTGGTCCAAGCTGATGGTTCGTCGTATCTTCTCCTCTTTTCGTTATCTGGACCCTGATGGTTATGGGCTGCTTGGTGCATGAATATGCTCTCGAGCGTCATGACAAAGGAACCAAAGCTGATGTTAGGTTTATATATGTGGAGCCCTAGCTCCAAGGCCCTCCACGTTCATTGTGCGCCATATCTGTACTGTTCTCCTTCCCGTAGATGATGATAAAGTTTCGCCGCATATTTGTCGCCGCATCAGTAACGACGCAAGCAGTCCGCCATTGGAGGACCGAAAAGATACGGCCAGAGCGAGCCAAATCGGTGGTAATAAGCAAACCGAATAATATATTACTGCACGTTGCTGTATGGAAGGAGATTCTTCATTCCGTCTTCTATATCTAGCTCAGCTTACGCTTTCAGGGAGGAGAAAGGCGTCGGTGATTGCGTAGCTGCAGGCCCAGATCGAATTCCCTTTAGTTCGTGCTGCAGTCCGAGAGCGAAGGCGCACCAGCAGAGCTCATCATCAAATCGATGGATCGACACATCACGTCAGGACGCAGGGTAGCAGTGCCCATTGATTAATCGGTCGGCAGCAATCATGCGTGACAGCGAGCGGCTGAGTGCTAGTACTAGCAGTAATCCCTCCGTGCAGCAGCGTGTGACCGGTGGCTGGTGCTGATAGAGAAAGATACCGCTGGCTCGTTGATGATAGGTGGTTGGTGCTTATTTACGCTGAGAGAAAAATACTGCCAGCGGATACTGATGAGCCAAACGAACGGGTCGACGGATACCCGGATATATACTCCCAAAGGCCAACCAAGTAACCAACAGAGAGCTGAGACCCACGGCTCGCCGCACCGACGATATATGATCCGCTCGCTGCTCCCGCGAAAGCTACGTGAGTCGCTTCGATCTCCCTGCTTTTCCTCTTGTCGTCGTCTCCACGGTTAGAGAGTTCTTGGTAGCTTTAATTTAGCTCTGTAGGAGTAGATAACAACCAGCACCTTTGCCCTTTGGAACGGAGTTGGGCGGGCCAAGGCCTAACCAAACGATTTGTGGCACGTTGGTATGGTAGCTTCTTCTTCTTAGCTAGTGGCAGACGCCAGTGCCCACTCCACTAGAGCCATGGGCCAGGAGGATTTGGTACCCAAAGCTGCATTGCATTGCCTAATTCCCGGGCCGTAGTGGCGCGGCCATTCAACCCATATTCACGCCTCGTGGGGTAGCTTGCCTGACATTATCTATTCGTTATTGTCACAAAAAGTTCAGATCTCTGTCCAAAATATCGTGAGGTTCCACTTAAATCTATAACCTTTTCTTTCTTTTGGTTAACTTAATCCATTGCATATAGCCATATACTATATACTATAATATATATCCCGAGCGTGAGAGTTGGTGTCGTCGCTCAACAAACACACTTTCCGCTAATTCTCGTACTGCGTAGTAATGACCGGGCTCTTGCTTGGATGGTAGCGGGTGCCCACAAACGTAACCCCGCTTTTGGTAAGTGAACATTGAGTGCAAATTTTTTACTAATAAGAAGAAATAATCTTACAGCGGAATACACTACTACTACTACTGCGCTAGCTACAGCGGCAGCAGCAGATTATTAATTAATTAATCAAGCATCTTGTATACCCGTGGTTTAAGGCTGGATGGGCCCACGTGTCGGCCAGAAATAATCTGCTGCTTAATGGTAGCAGCTGAGAGCAATCGAGAGCGTCACGCGGCCAGCCTGTCCTGCCAGGTTAATCCCTCTGCTGGTGTGGTGTCTCAACAAATAAAAGCGAGATGAGCTGAGCTGAGCTGAGTGCTGAGAGGCTCCACACCCTGCCCACCTCCCTTATCTCTTCCTCCCCGGGCGGCCTGCAACAAAGGTGGCAAAGCCTTCAAGCTTCCATAGCAGCACAAGGTAAGCAAAGCAATCTCCTCCTCCCTCTCCAGCTACCTCCTTTTCTTGATTTCAGCACAATTTTTAGCAAAGTTCTGTGTTGCTGGTTTCATCTACCTGTACAGCTTTCTGTACTGTACCTTTCAAGTTTCAAAGATCATGTTTCCTAGCTGTCAGGAAGGCAACTTATTAGCTACTAGCATTCTTCCATCCAGCGAATCACTAGGAAACTCCTAGCTGGTTCATCTTTCACAGATTGATCTCTGCCATGCCAAAAGCAGAAACTAGAAGAAGAATCAGTGCAGCTGTTTCAAACCACGATCGAGAGTTCAATTTGTTTGATTACATCTGAAACGACCTGACCACGGCATGAATTTGTTCCGAGATAGCTTGATGTCGGCGTCATGCTAACTTCCGGTGGTGCTATGGCTTTTTGTGGGTGTGCTCCCTCCACACTCAAGTACACTACCACCCGTGAAGTAGACAAGAAGCAACACGGGATTCCATTTCCTTTCCGTTTTCCTTTTTATTACTAAATGGACCCAGCCACCTAACTGAACATGCAGGGATATTTCGGGAAACAGTACTAATTAACTAGTTAGCTTGCAAAACACTCTGCCCCAAGCAATTAGCTAGGATGTCTGTCTGTGTCACAGCCCGGGGCTTACCAACAAGTTGCAGGGGTTAAGCGTGCTTGGCCCGGAGTAATTTAGGAATGGGTGATCAACCAGGAAGTTCTTCCCGGTGCGTACGAGTAAGGACAAAGTGCGCAGAAAAGACTTGTGTTGGTCTGTGAGGGCAGTCTTGAGGTCCTAGAGGGCCGCCAGGTGTAGACGGGTCCGGCCTCGGGGAGGAGGGACGTTACAGTCTGTCTGTTAATAGTCACCAGCACCATTCTCCTCTGCTTCTTGGAGAAAAGATTCTTCAGCTGCCTTTCCTTTGATCTTTTGCTACATTCATATCAAATTTTAACCAAGAGTTGAATTTGCATCCAGATGTCGACGGTTATCATGAGAGTGGATCTCGAGTGTGAGAAATGCTACAAGAAGATTAGGAAGGTCCTCTGCAAGGTCCAAGGTTTGTTTTCAGTTCCTCTTGATTTCTCTATCACAAATATCTACTACTACTCACTAGCTTGGAAGAAAAAAAAGTGCAAGATTGCAACGAAAAGGTGCTCAATTCACGATGGACTGACCATCTGTGCCTCACTCTACTACCTACTCATCAATAGACAAAGTGAGCATCAGGACCATCACCTACGACGAGAAGAACAACACGGTGACGGTGTCCGGGCCCTTCGACGGCGAGGAGGTCGCTGACCGCCTCACCTCCGACGCCCGCAAGGTCATCACCGACATACACGTCGTCGGCGCCGGTGCCGGGGCCTTTGGCGGAGGGAAGCAGAAGCACGGAGCGGGCGCCGGCGCCGGCGCAGTCAAGACGCCCAAGCCCGGGAAGGCCAACGGCCACGGCCACGGCCACGGCCACGCCCAGGTCCAGGGCCACGGCGGTGGGGGGCATGGTGCGCACGGCGGCGGAGGCCACGGTGGCGGCGGCGGCGGCGGTAAGCCGGACAAGAAGCACGTCAAGTTCGACGATGACGACGATGACCTGGACGACGACGACTTCGACTTCGACTTCGACTTCGACATGGGTGGCAAGGGCAAGCCGGCCGGCGCCGGCGGCGGCGGCCACGCGCACCACGGCCACGGCCACGGCGGCGGCGGCAAGCCGAAGATCGTGACCACCAACACCCCCATCGCGGCGCGGCTCGAGGCGCCTCGCACCGGCCCGTCCATGTCGATGGCCACGGCGGCGCCCGTGAGGATGCCGCCGATGCCGGGGATGATGATGACGCCGATGCAGATGCCGCCGCAGCAGCAGCCGCAGGCGACGGCCGTGCCGTCCATCTGGCCGCCGGCCCCCGAGTGGGGCTACAGCACGCAGCCGTACGGCAGCTACGGCGGCCCGCCCGCCGGAGGGTACTACGGCGCGCCGCCGGCGTACGGCCACGCCGGGTACGGGACGTACGGATACGGCAGGAGCCCGTACGGGCAGCAGTACTACGAGGAAGCAGAGCCCAGCGCCGGGTGCAGCGTCATGTGATCAGCTCATGCCAGCCTCATCTCATGGTCTCGCCAATGGGTAAGTAAAAGGAGTTTGCATAGTTTTGCGCGTGAAAATTCAGCAAGATCTTACAACCTCGTGATGATGTTGTTCACTGTAAAATCCATAGTAGTATATGTTAGGATGTATATTTTTCCACTTCCTTTTTTGCTTTGCTTCACGTGTGTGTTGTTGGCCTGTTGGGGTGATGTTAATACGTTGTATTTGTGTGTTCTGTTTGTGTATGTGGAGAGATTAATGTTTGTCACGATAGAGAGTGGGTGTGAGTGTAGGATGGAAGCGCCCGCTCCAGTGTAAAGCCCAACAAACGTATGTATGCTACTCTGTACTCTTGTTGTTTCTGTTTTTATATTTTTTTTGTATTTATGATGGAGGGAAAGATAAAGTGTGTACGGATAATGTTAATTTTGTACAACTATATTTGTAGAATCTTTGAGTGTTTCGTTTGAGGATCCGTGTCCCAGGATTAGGAATGGACTACCTGATGTTTAGTCCAGGAAAAAATGACGACAACAAATACGTAGAATTGTTGAGGATTACGACAGCAGTGCAGTGGGTCTGAGCAGCACGCAAGTGCCTCCTGAATTGAGCATGGAAAAAGCTACCTCCGAACTTGCTCTGCTCCTTTTTGCCAAAAGAAAAGAGTGTGTTAGATCGAGATGGCCGGCCACGCCTATCACCATCCCATAGCTGATAGCTCGTAACGTACAAGTAAGTGGAGTAGTATGAAAAAGGTGAATGCGACGATCCTACGATGGAGGCGGTGCATTTGAGCTGCTCAAGGCTGAGAATGGTTTGGGTTGAAACCGATTTTTATGGTTTAATTTTCTAATTGGATTAACTGATTTGGTGCATAATGGGTCGAGATACGTAATGATTTGATTTGGTTTGGTTTAACAATTATAATGGTTTAAATCAGTTCAGAATTAGTTTGACTAAAACTAAACGTTGCGTTCACAATATGAAATTTTAGCAAATTTGATTAAAATTTGTTGCAAGTAACTCAAAATGACCGTCGACTACTTTGTACGAAATTATGTGATGAGATCGACATGTGGGCCACACATCAAAAGTCGGACCCTAAAACTTAAATCTCATGTTAACACTATAAAATTTTAGCGAATTTGACTGAAATTTGTTGCAAATGACTCAAAACAACGGTCGGCTACTTTGTGCAAAATTATGTGATGAGATCCACATGTGGGCCCCACGTCAAAAACGAACCCTAAAACTTAAACCTCGCGTTCACACTATAAAATTTTAGCAAATTTGGTTTGTTACATATGACTCTCAACGACGGTCGGCTACTTTGTCCAAAATTATGTTATGAGATCCACATGTGGGCCCCACGTCTAAAGTCGGACCCTAAAACTAAAACCTCGCGTTCACACTATTTTAGCGAATTTGACTAAAATTTGTTGGAGATGTCTTAGAATAAGAGTTAGCTACTCTGTGCAAATTGGTTGAGCTATATCAATATGTGGGCCCACACCATAAGACATATCCTTATTCTGAATAGTTAGTGAAACCCGGTTTTAATATTTGGGTTGAAACCGATTATTTTGGTTTGGTTAGGAGAGAAAAGCTAAATGGTTTGGATAGGTTCGGTTCGGTTCGGTTCGAATGCTAAGTGGGTGAGATTGGATTGGTTTGTAAATATGCTAGAATTAGTATGGATGGGTGCGGATTTGGTTTGGTTTCTGAACCATTCTCAGCTTGACATCTAGCGGTGTTGTATCTGTTACTCGTGTCATGAATGGGGCAGCTGGGGGCTCCTATCTGACTTGCGGAAGCCAATAGTCAAATAGGTGTCATAACTTAGAGCCCATTAACGACCATCTTCTTCCTCGCGTCGGATCCGCCCCACCCCTTCTGCCTAACCGCCACCACCGTCGGTCTTCCGTCGCCGTCCATCCCTTTTTTCTCTATGTCCGACGGCCATAGAACTCCGCACCCCCGGAAACCCCGAAACCCTAACCGCCGCCGTTGCCGGCGACCTCGATCACCACCCGCGGCCAGAGGCGCCCTCGCCGTCGACCCACTCCCATCCACCTCCCACCCCTCCGCCCAGCTACCGCTCCTCCGGCCTCGTCGTCCCGCTGGCGCCGGTGACATTCGAGCGCGCGCCCGAGGGATCGTGCGGTCGACGTTGACCGCATGAATCTCAATCATCGAAAGTCATATATCTTACTAGTAGAGGCACATGTGCGCATGCACATGTTTAACAAAAATTTAATATCTATCATACTTGATACTCGCTAGTTCAAAACAGTGGTCTACACAGGTAAGGTTTCCAGTTCAAGCACAGTACAACCCTTTCTAATGAGCGTAGTATCTTAGCAAATCTAGCTGTAAGGTATAGTAAAAAAAGATACAAAAGAGATTTCGGATGTTTGATTATATATACAGAAAGCACACAGAGCACATATCCTAATTGTTTTGCTATAGAAAATTTTATAATCATTGCATATATAGCTATGACTTGAACATGTATTTAGCTTGTACGTATGTACATATGCATGCGTTGAGCCTTCCTCAATTACATGCATGCACATAGGTACATAGGATACGTACTGCTTGCTTACACGAGATGGCATATGCAGGTCTCGGGAACAGTTAGCACGACACGGACTAAAGAGAGAAGGAGATAAGGCATCCAGAGGTGCTCACCAGTCGTGACGTTAAGTGCATTTGCTGATGTTGCTCGCGGCAACGCAAGGTACATGGCGGCATGTGGAGGCGACACAAACGCGACGCCAGGAAGGACGTACACGGGCATATGGCCGGCCAAGATCGGTGCACGGCAACGTCCTTGACCTGCAGCACGCATGGAGAAGCTACGGCAGGCGACGGATCGTTCTTGATACCTAAAAGATGATCTTGATGTGTTGATCGCGAGACAAAAACTTGCATCCAGAGCCGGTCCTAACATTTTGGGGGGCCAGGGCGAGATCAAAATTGAGGGCTCTATATTAACACGATTATAATACTATAATAATACAATTAATTATAGTACTATAATAATACAATTATTACTTCGATATCGCTAATATTTTCTATACAAAAAACTTTAGTCAATTCTTACATATGGATAAATACTCTATTTTTCTAAAATTATAGGTTGTTTTGTTTTTCTGTAGATTTTAATATAAACCTAGCTATATAGATATATATTATATCTAGATATATAGTAAAAATGTTTAGAAAAATCAAAACAAGCATAATTTGGATCCCATAGATTACGTGTTTAATTTAAATTTTGTCTAGTGCTTGTTTCCGATTGTATCAAAATTACTTTCCTAGAATGTAAATAATATTATATATATATATATATATATACATATAAAGCAGCAAGCTAGGTACTCTACGTAAGCACATGCCATGTAAATAGAAATAACAAGCTATATTATATTTTAGTAATTAAACAATTGTTTACAAGGTTTAGATAAGGACTCACGTTATTAAGTTAACTAAACAAATTATTATTCTTGCCATAAACTTGTAATGTCAATCATCTGTACGACGTAAATGCTTTCTACCCTTTCCACAAGCTACTTATTGTTGCCATCTCACGACGAAATAAAAGATAGAGATGATGCACTGTGTTTTGAGTAAGATGAGAGAAAGGAGAAGAGAGGAGACAAGAAAGGATGAGCCGGGAAGATAATTACATTTGACTTTAGCGAAATTTCACGGAGCAAAGCTTTTTATTCGCTCAGCTTAGATCCTTCCATGCTTGCACACGTTTCACATAATAAAAACTAACGGGCTGGGATGGAGTACTTTTTTTTTACTTGCGGCCAGCCTAATCACTGGCGCTGTTACCCGGCCTATACACCAGCCAGCCGGGGCCCTGACTTTTTTGGGGCCGGGGCAGCCGCCCCTTCCGCCCTGCCCCAGGTCCGGCGCTGCTTGCATCGGCCGAGCAGGCGGCCGCCAAAGGCAAGGGGAGAAAATAAAAACGGGGAGGAGCAACGGGGAGGAAAATAAAAACGGGGAGGAAAATAAGATACCGCATACAATACTTTCCATATCGTAGACCACGGGGAGATCAAATAGTTTTCATGAGAGAAGTATTTTTAATTGTCCAGGATCTTTATAGTATATATATTTGATTGGTGGGTACACGAGGTGTGTAAAGAAATTTTAAGGTGAGAAAAGTAGTACCCAAAACGGCAAAAACTCTTTAGAAACATCGTTTTTGAAAAACTTTCCACGTCGTTTCCACCGTTGGACCCGTGTCACACCCGGTTTTAAAGGCAAAACTAGGTGCATCTCATATGTGCGCCAGGATCAGTTTACACACATATGGTAGACGTCACAAGTGAATATCCATAACCATGCATAACGAAAGAGTATTAAAGTATATTTATTACAATACCAGAGTTGACTCAAATGTCATAGCGGAAGACTTAAATAAACGTTTATCTAGCGAAGCAAAAGTGACTCCAACTCCACAGGCATTGACTGGGGGAGACTCGCCTAGAACTCCTCAAAATCAGCAGTAAAATCCTCAAAATTCTCCCAATCTGTGCAGCATTCCGGGTGTAGTAGATGCAATAAAAGAAAGAAAGGCAACAAGTATGAGCACATAACGTACTCAGCAAATGTAATATGACATACAAGGCTGAGGCAAAAAGGTTGGCTGACCATACTGCAATAAGCACTTTTAGTTGGTCAAGTTTTATTAAGCAACTATTTACTAGCAAATGAAAGTATATACCACCCACAAATTAATGAATGTCATATTCCCAACATATTCATATAACCACGATTTAGATCATGTTCAAGTATGATTATCATGTAAGGGTCCAGGCCGCTCTTAACCGTGAGCACGGCTGTTATAACAGTTTTACACTCTGCAGAGGTTGTACACTTTCACCTTGTATGATTGTATCATGTTGGTCCGATAAGTTACAAATCATGCAAATCGGTACATAAACTTGTTAAGTATGTGTATATACGGTAACATGTACACCAAAAAGTGTATTTTTGCCATGCTGAAAGATTACATGGACTATAGCTTAGGTCACAAGCACTGATTTTAAGTTAGTGGAGGGGCCAAATACAAAATTAATGTCTTAAGCCCTTTCTAATTGCTTCTAATCCTTTGCTCGGATATTCCTACAATGGAGCTGGCCGATAGATTGGGTACGGCGACATCATGGCTTGTGATGGATAAGATTTAGTTAGTAACTAGTTAGTAGTAACTATAAGTACAGGCGCGGTGTTTCCGCGCCCATGTTGTATTAAATCAGCATAGTCTGTAGAATCCCATTTAGAGATAGATCCATGACACAAAAACCGAGTATTTGTGTGAGGATAAGGTAACACACTTTTCTCTAAAACAATCATCAAAACTCTTTATATGCCAAAAAGATGTAATGTTGCGAAGTCGTTTCTTCAATGACATGTTAAATTTATTGACCGTTCATGCAGTCAATCTAATGGGCAAGGTAACCATGACCATTGAATGTGCTTACTTTTTTTCACCTGCAAAGAATGTGTCTTACCGTTACATTCCTTGTTTAGAATACTTCGTAATCCTAGTTTGACCACAAGCATCCGCACGAAGGAAAAAAAAGGAAGACTTGAGTTATACTACGGTCAACATAATCTGTCACCATGGTAAAATATATTTTTTGATGTATATGTGACGGTACATGCACCTACTCCTACTATAAGTAGGTGTATCTATTTGCACAGTTCATAATTTATTGGACCAAAATGAAACAACCATATAAGTTGTTGTATGGTGGCTGTAATTCACTCAGAGAGTGAAACCCACAATCCCCTTCTCTCACCTAGGACAAGAGGGAGGGTTGTTGTAGAGCCAACTAGAAAGAACCCACTATATAATCACTTGTTACAATGATAAAAACTACACCTAGACTACTCAAACCAGCTCTAGTGCGGACATGAAATTGAAGTTAAAAACCCAACATCCACCATAAGGCGACTTGCACAAATATGACTGCCAACTTCCATATAGTCTCTATAAATTGTCAATATCATTTTTTATGGACAATTTAGTAAAATTATATAGTGTGAACACCAAGTTCAAATATTTAAGTACTGAACTTTTATGGTGGGTCCCACTTGCGTGTCTAGACTAATAAGTCTTGGTTTAATAAAAGGTTGTTTGACAGGGATCACCCTCAATAAATCTTTGAACTAGCGCTGCAACTCTGTAAAGAGCATTTAGACAAATCATTATGTTTATGCTTAGATTAAATACAAAATACTTAAACCATTCAAATTTGGTGTCTAGGTTTACCACCTTCCACAGATTAGCTCCTATATTAGATGAACCATTTGCGGCTCAGATGATTTCGTGAAGAGTAGAGTACATATATGGCTAGTAATTCATTTTATTTGGCTGTGTCATTGAGATCCTTATATTCTGAAATTGTATGTCTGGATCTTAAAACTTAGCATCGGGTGTCATCAAGACGTGACACTAATGATCATCAAGCGTGGACAAAAAGGTAAAAAATAATGTTTTCCCCTAATTTTGATGCATTGCGCTGCCGCCGCCGGCACTGCCTCGTCCGGCAGAGTGAGCCTAGCACCGTGGCCCAGGGGCGGAGCTACATGCATCTATTGATGTCAGCTGACATCGATAAAATTTTAAAAACTCTGTATTAATTACTACTTAGCAGTAGATTTAGATAAAGAATCAATACAAATGACATCGGTGACATGTAGATGACATCGGTGACTTCACCGCCTGGCTTCGCCCCTGCCGTGGCCGGTGACGGTTGCGACGCGCCGGTGCCGCCGTTGAGGATGCCGGTGTCCCGGAGGACGAGGAGCAGGACGGCGTGGCAGAGCAGAGCCATGCTCCTCCTGCTAAAGCGCGGAGAGGAAGAGGTCGGAGGGCGGCGAAGGAGAGCAGCAGCGCGGCGGCCTTGGCCTCGGTGCTCGGCATGGATCGGCGCTGGTTTATGAATTAGCTCGGCGCAGAATCGGATCACTCAATCGGGAGAGGCTCCTGTTCCAAAGAAAATTAAAAAAAATCAGCTGGGGGCCCAGCTAGTCACCGTCTTGCTCCATGCCAGGTGGGGTGACTTGGGACCACCCGGGCCCGGCCAGATTTGGGCTTGTCCGGGACAGGACGGCGGGATCCTATACGGCGCACAGGAGTTTTTTCCTCGCCTAGCTTCCAGTCTCTGAGATCCGTGCATGTATTCTTATCCATTGGATGTCTTCCTCAATTTCCATAGCCCCCACACCTCCTCCTGCTCCACGCCGCGGCCGCTGCCTCCGCGCGCCACCCTTTGTCTGTGAGCGTGCCACCCACCCTCGCGGCGGCCGCCGCTACCACCTATGTTGCGCCCATCGCTACTGGTTCCTATGTTGTGCTTGCCTCCTCCTTGCTTCGTTGTGCCCATCGCGATGGTCACTGCTGCTGAGCGCCGCCGCGGGTCACCTGCATCGCACCGCCCGTGATGGCTGCTCCTGTTACGAGCGCAATCTCCGCTGATGCATACTATTTCTGTCAAGTTCGTCCGCCATGATTGTTATTGTTATGCGTCGTTGCCGTCGCCGGAGAAGAAGGGACGATAATTTTTTTTTAAAAATGTTGATGTAGGTATTGTTAAATGTTGAATCTATTCACATAAGATGTTGAAATATGTTGTGAAAAATTTAATATGTATTTTTTTCAAAATGTTGATATGTGTTTCTAGAAAATATTAAATCTACTATTTTTAAATGTTGATCTTCTATTTAGAAAACGTTGAATCTAGTCCTTTTCAAATGTTTGATACTTCTTTGGTGTGAGACTTGGTTAGCAACAATTTGACGTTGAATCTAATTCGGTTAGTGGAACAAAAAAAAGTTAGATGTAGCTAGTATTATATTTCTACGTTTACATATGGTGATGGTAGTAGTTTATTATTGAGTTTTATTGGGCTCTAAGCCATGTTACTGCATGGAAGCCACGTAGGAGCCACGCGAAGGGGCGGAAACACCAACAAAAGTAGCCAGGCCACACAAAAAGATGAAGACCTTGACAGTATCGAGTCCACGGCCCGGCCCGGCCTGGCCCAGCGCAGGGTTCACGCCGTGGTTACTTTGCCGGCCGGACGGACCACAAAACAAGTCAGTTTCACTGCAAGTCTGCAATGCAAGGGCTGTTGCGTCGTCTCTTAATTAGTATACTGTACAATATATAATCGCGGCTGGTCCACGCATGCCACCGAACCATCACCAGATCCAAGCGTAATTTCTGGTGAAATACGTACCCCAACAAACGCACAGTACGCGTCTTGCTCGGGAACTTTCCGGCGAGATTCTTCATAGCTCAAGTGCACAGCGCACAGCAGACCGTGGAAAGTCATCAAACACGGCGACTTGGATTGGATCTCCACGGCCCAGCAAGGTCAAGGTCAAGCTAGGCTACAATTACGTACTACTAGTAGCTACGGAATTTCGGTTACCTGCAGCGATCGTATATACCGACCATTACCTTCCTGGACTATCGCCAATGTGGGGTGCAATCGGACTATACACCAACTAAATCAAAAGAGTTGTCCTAATATTATTCTCAAAAGTGCTCAAAAAAATATTAATTCTCAAAAAAACTATCTAAATAAAACGAAGCCCAGCAAAGGGTCAAGGTAAACGTCGTTACGCCTACTGCACTAGGCACTTAGGCAGCCTCTGTCTCTAGCATTACCACTGACCCGTCGTCTTCCGCGGACATCTTGTACGTGATCGATGACTCCGGCGTCAACACTCAACAGCGACGACCGGCTCCTGAGGCCTGATCGCGATCGACCTCTGCTTCTACTCTGTTTCCGCGTTTTGTTCAGTCTTTGCAATAAAACGGATCAGAAAAAGAAGAACTCGTGCCCAGTCATAATTTGATTTCTCGCCCGGCCTTAATTACATCTGCAAACATGGGAAAGCTGATCGCACCAGCAGCTGCCGATGGATCATCTAGCCGTGATATGATGATTGGCCCCGAAAAAAAAGACTCTGCCTGCCTATGAACGCTGACAGAGGAACACCCACACCTACATGAAGTAAGTGCTCCAAGCTACCTAGGACGAACGATGGATTATGCTAGCATGTTGTGATCGACCTGTGGAGCAGGGTCTCCTGCCGTATCATGCTCCACTGGTTGGCGATGAACTCCTCGAACTTCCTGTCGTCCGCTAGCTCCATTACTTGCTCCGAATTCTCACACGCTGCAATCTTTGCGTTCATGTCGTCGTCATCGGCGACGATGCGACGGTCCAAGTCGCCGTCGCCACCCGTCGCGCTCGCCGCGGCGTGCTCGAGATCAGCGGCCGATGCGGCCTCGTCGACGAGGACGATCTGTTTCGTGGGCACGGGCTCTTCCGGCTCTGCCGCCACTGCCGGCGTCGTCAATGCCGGCGCGGCCCATGGCGCCACGACGAGGCGGCCGGTGGCAGCGTCGTCGTGCGCTGGCGCGGCGGGTCTGTTCCGCGGGCGGCGCCACACGACGACGCTCCTGCTGCTGGCGCGGGGCTGCGGTGGAGCGGCGGAGCAGGCGGCGCCTGCTTCCGCGTCGGCGGTGGCGCGGCGTCGGGCTGGGGCGCCGAGGACGCCGGCGTCCCTGAGGATGACGACGAGGATGGCGTTGCAGAGCAGGATCATGTTACCCCTGGTGGCGAGGTCGAGGACGCCGCGGCCGTCGAGGAGCCGGTCGACCGCGGCGACGACGAGGTCCGAGACGCTGCGGCCGCCGAGGAAGCGGTGGAGCGCGGCGACGATGTTGTCGCCGCGGCGGCGGTGCGCAGGGTGGAGGTCCGCGAGGGCGAGGAGGAGGAGGAGGACGGCGGAGAGCAGCGCCGTGGTGGTCCTGGCCTCCGCGGCGGTCGCCATTGCCGCCGGAGCTCTGGTGAGGCAGAGGGTGGAGCGGAGGCTTGGTGCTTGGCCGCGCACGCACGATCGATCGGCGAGGAGCTCGGGGTTTGCCGTGGCGGTTGGAGCAGAGGCTTGCTTTTATATACGTGGCCGGCCATCGGCACCCGTGGGGCCCGGGCGGGGAAAAGGGACGACGACTGACCAAGACTTTGACGGCTTGGTTTCGTTAATTAGTTGTGTATATGGGCCTTGTGAGTGAGAGTGACATCGATGGGCCCGGCCGGGGTGGGAGCTCAAGTGAAGCTTTGGAATGGAGTCCACGGCCCGGCGCAGGGTTCACGCTGTCGGACTCGTACCAACACGGGCCATCGTGCGCGACGGGTTCCGCGTCCCCCAGATCTGCTAGGTAGGGGCCCACTACTCTACAAGTGGCTGCAGGCCCGTTTTCTTAATTCTTGGCGGCGGGCCGGGTAGTGTGCGTGTTGACCTGGTCCACACGGGATGCTATCGCGACTTGGTGACAGTCGTCCGTCGTCGAATCAACGGCCGATCATAGTTCCGTGCTTTGCTCGATCGCCGATCGATCAAAGATAAGTGAGAACGCATGCTCTCTTCTTATTCTTCTTCTTCTTTTTTTTTATTGCACAAGGCTCACCTCGTCACTTAGTTATCAACGATTAGTTACAAGGACATGTCTTGCTCCATCGGATCGACTTCAGACGACTCTTGACTCTTCCGTTCCTAGTAAGGACTTTGGTTTAGTCGAGCTCAAGCTAGTAAGCTGCCACAGGCGAACTCTTAGTCATAGAAAAGGTATGCCTCTTTCAATCGAAAAGGAAGTCTATGCTGCGCGCAATGCTGTCAACATGGCATAAGACACTACCTCCAGTTTTATTTACTTGACGTTAGGACAAAATTGTTAGTTCAAAAATGAACTGAGTGGGCTGTATGAACGCCAAATATTCAGAAATGGAGGTAGTAGACAACTTGACATCGTCTGCTATGGTTTGGTAGTTACAACACACAATTCGCCGAAATTTTGTATCCGGCCACTGCACGGTTTCTCCTTTCCACGTTAGCAATTTTGCGGATATGCCATAAAATTTAGTGCCCATAAAACACCCCACTAAGACTCGACTTACAATACATCAACACTACAAATTTTTTATGACATTTTTGGATACAGTTGCCGCCTCGGAGGATGAGATGAAGTTTAATATGAGATTATACGACGTAAAGAGTACGTCCATTTTTACGATAACCCCGTCCACATCTCGATTCAGGCGCACCACGGCTTTCGGTGCTGCCGCCCAGCCCTCTCCCTCTACACCTCTTTATCACCGCCACACCAACAAGCCAATGAAAGCTCATCTGACGGCAATGAAGGTGGCAGTGAGGTCTTCTTCCCTTGCATGGGTGGTGTTTCGCAGCCACGACATACGACGGCTGGCTGGCCGGATTTGGCTGCTTGGGGGAAAATCTGTCGTGCCCCTAGCCTTATCTAACCATCAAGGGGGCGAATCCAGAGCCAAGTGGCTTGGAGGCATCACCAGGGCGGCACTGCACAAGACCTTGCTTTCCAATAATGTTTTCTATTGTGAGGGATGGTTCTCCCGGTTCTTAGTTGTCGGCCTCGAGAATGTTTACCAGATCACCATAACACGGATTTTGCATGACTAGTGACGCCAAGCTTTCAAAAGAGGATGGACAAACTAGGCTATTTCATCATTGTAGGAGCTTGCTATCTAAACAACCGTTCTTGGAGAGGATCCATAACATCAATCATGAACTATTGCCATAAGATACGTCGAGTGACAATGAAATAAGCCACTACTAATTTAAGATGACACTCTTAAACCAAGTAGAAAATTTAGTTCTGTAAACAAACACTTTTATTGTTGCGACAAATGAAAACATTGTTAGGATGGTGCTCTATAAGGGAATCGGTTGATCAAGTAGTACGGATATCCACTCTTTCAGTATTTTTGAATCCGTGTATCCATCTATGTTCTTGTACATTGTCTCCATCATTCTTGCAAGGTTAATAACACGAATAAGCAACATGGATGGTATTGAAGTCCAAGTGAGGTACTCATGATTCATACTCTTCCATGCATTCTCCACTGAGTCCCACAACACCTTGCTTGCTTCTTCCTTTGTTGTCTTATATTCTTGCATGTAGCAAGTTACAGCTGTGGCAACATTGTTTCTCTCTGTTTCAAACTACAGGATGCTTTTGGTTAGAATATTTATGAAAAATAACCTAAAGACTAATTTTATCTAGGTGTACTTCTATCATATATACATGTTGTGCATTGCGATAGTCAAAAATTTAAACAATAACATTTCTCAGATAAAATAATTAACTATACATGCAGCTGCAACGTAACACAAAAGTGTTGACTATCTGTTATTAGTTTTGAATGAAGTAGAAGATTACCTCATGGGCAACAATGTCATCCATGAGCCGAGACACGATACATGAATCCTTGACAATTTGTGGAAATTTCGACATCCATTTTAGAATGTCTTCTGTAAGATTCTCTTCAAAGACAACAAAAGCTGTGCAATTAATCCCCCAGTAGAAGCATGTAACAAGGGTGACCTTCAGATGCTCCTCTAAAGAAGGAATGTACTTGCTATCTCTCCAGCCAATTTCAGTCACATAACCTTTGCAGACTTCATTGATCTACTTATCACAAAAGGGGTCAATGAAATGCAAAAAGAACATTATAACAATCCTTTTTTAGAGTTGGAATGTGAAAAGAACACACTTTTATTGGCCAGTATACTTGGTACACCATGTGAACGACTCATCTTTTTGTACAACAATACATTATTTAATTCCTATTTGTATCATTTTTGCACTTAGAAGTGTGTGAAGGTGGTGCTTAGACTACAATATATCTAGTAATATCAAGTCACAAAAAATTTCTTAATCAATTTCCAAAATATAATCTTGCCATTTTCCTGACATATTAAAAGATACAGTCATTCTTAATGCATAATAGGATTAAAAAAATTTCATAAAAAACAAGTTAAAAATGAGATTTTAACATACTGTAAAAAAGTCTCACGCATAATAGAGTCAAAGATTCTCCAGTAGTACTTTGCAGAACTGACATAGCAGAGACTAAATTTCAACTAGTACATAGTCCTATATTCATAATAATTTCGTTTGGTCATTTACTATACCTCAATTCACTATATATATCTAGGTAGCCAGACACACACGTAACTAAAAGATAAAAAGTAAAAACGGTCTTTGATGAATTGGATCATACTTTTGGACTTATTAGGTAGACAAACCACACACTGATGTGTCTAATGGGTGAAAGTTATATATAATCACATTAAATATTCTGCTTCTCAATTAAGAGGGATACTAGATGATAAATATTTCGAGAGTTCTACACTAATCAGTTTCACAACTTCCTCCTAACCCTGAAAACAAGCTACACCGCAAAGAGATATAAAACCCATAAACAGACTTTGTTAAAATGCCAAAAGACAAAAATATCAGAACAAAAATGTGGACTTCTATAAATTGAAAAATAAAGATAACAAAGAATTATGGAACCCTTACAATAGCCCTGATGAAGTTGACATTTCTCATTCCTATGTCCTTTGGAAGTGCATTCTCGATTTCATTCATAGTACCAAACATAAAGCGGGCAAAGTCACTGTAGCATCCATTGAGTTTCTCAACTTCCGTCATGTCCCACCTACATGAGTGTTCATCATAGTATACAATATGAAATCATATTTCAGATACACATTAATTCAAAATATAGCAAATAGGCTTTTTTCAAAATTACAACTCAGATCACACATATGTAACCTTTAAAATAAATAGGTTAGAAATTTTATTTTGAGATGTGTGGTAAGATTTTTTGGTCTTACTATATAAATCAACCAAACATTTGATTATTAAAAAAACATACCTTTGCATCACATCAGCGAATGGTTGCAGCTCTTCCCATACGCCATAGTTGTCAAAAGTATCATCATATGGTGTAATTGTTGCTATAAACTTTGCTAGCAACTTTCTAGCCTTTGCATATTGTGGTTCATAGTAAACTCCCAGTGCCCAAAAATAGGCTTCTGTTGGCCTGTGCCTTGCGTAGAATAATTTTTTTGGGGACTCCAATCCATGGTACCACCTTTATGATAGAAATAGAAAACACTATTGTTGGAAAATGTTTTTCACAGAAATTAATTAATCAGATATTTCTTATTTGATAATGAAAAATAATCCTGCAATACCGAACAATAAAGTTAACAACAAAGACTCTTATAATGTACTAGTCAACAAGTATGTGTATTGAATTTTCTTTTACTTGACTGTGATGCACTTACTCGCATATTTCCTTGACTTCTTCACGATGGATTTGCTGGAGCAAATAAAAATCTAATTTTGCCAGTTCAAGTACCAATTCATCACAATCCTCTTTATCTTTTTCATACAGAGGGATATATAGTCTAGCCTCCAATCTCTTCATCCTTCTGAAAGATGGTGTTTGAAGAGCATGTCGAACTTTATCTGCAAGTGGCTTTGCAAGATGGTCAACCATTGATTTTAGAAGACTTGTAGTTTGCCTTTGAGCTTCTATGAGAATTTGTTCATTTGGAGTGCCTAGATGAGCTGCCTCATAGAGTACTAGCAATGCTCGTACATCAGTATGCAAGCTGACCTTTAAGTTCTGTTGGTTGTCCATGAAGCTTTGGAATACATCTGAAAAATGATAGTTTTATTTGTAAGAAATTCTTTATTTATGATAAATAATCTTACTCCTATATATGTAATCAAATCTGTGTATGATGACGTAGTTCACAATGGGATATTCAGGCATGCATCAACATGTTCTAGACGACTTGGATACTACTGGGTGTGTATACCACGTTATTAATTTGGTCGTTCGCTGATGGACAATATAGTTGGTCATTTGCTCGAACACACGTTTTACTTTCATTTTCCAGAAATAATGGGGCATAGTCAGGCTGAGAGGTTGCCAATAAATAAATTTCAGGTCGAGAAATAATTCAATGCCATACATTTCAGGCTAGGCTCAGCAGGCCACACGCCCGAGTTTTGGGCTTGAAACTCATTCGCTTGTATCAGTCGCCGGGCATTCATGTGTGTGGGCTTTTTATGGGCCATTCCTCAGGTTTAAGAGATTATAATTATAATATAATAGTCTTGAACTTGAGATAAAATACTGAATCTCTGTCAAAGAAAAATACTGAATTTGCTGGTGCCTGCCACTGAATGATGCACTAGAACCTGTAGGTTCTAAGTTCAATTTTTTGCTAGGCAATTTGATAAATTGTAACTGATCTAATCCAAATATTTTTATCAGCTATATGATTCAAGGAGCAGGGAGAGAGGTTTACCACAAGACACGTAGTACCGCTCTTGCCTTAATAACCAGAACCGTAGGGAGATTTCGTAGAACCTTTCACTGTTAAACTCCTTGGATGCAAGGTTTTGCAGTGACGCATGGATCTCATCTTGAAAGTGGTAAGAGATTCCAAGGCGCTGAAGTGCATCGATCAGCTTCATCTCAGCCGTGGGATCTTGCATGCCGGCTAAGGTTTTCTTTGCTTCGCTGAGTAGTACGTCGCGTCTTTCTTTCATCCATTCCAAGGATTTCTGTATGTAGTGCTTAAATCGGAACCCATGAGCAAGGATAACGTCGCATTATTATATAGCCAAATACGGCAGTAAATGTGACATCTATAGAGTCAAGTATGGCACAGGAAAACGTTCCCAGATCAAAAGAATAAAATAAAATACAACACATACAAGTTGCAATTATTCGTCGGTGCCTTTGCTGCTATGCAAGTACAGATGCTGCATGCTGTCATGTATTTTTTTATCTTCAGTCCTACTACTTCGGCATAGGTGCCTTTGTCCTTAGTGCTTATTTCTTAATTAATTACTGCTACATCAATTCCAAGTTCTTTAAATTGTAGATCATTTTAGTTTTACTAGTTTTGTTATACATATAGATATATGATATGATTAGATCCATAGTAAAATTTATGTATAAATAAATCTAAAAAATCTATATTTTAGAACAGAGTAAGTAATAAAAATCTATAGGTTCTATATATTTCTTTCTCATGTAGAACCGGTACCTAAATATTTTGAGTCGGACTCTATGAAGGACATGTTCCTGTACATGGTTCTTTTTAATAAAGATAGGTGAATGTGCTGTGAGGGAGAGAAACAGAGAGGACATAGGTGTGGATCGTGTTTATAGATCCACCTCTACAGTCCTATGCATTGGTGGTGATATATTAATTGTCATTAAATTATTATAGATCTATCTATAAAATCGGAGGTAGTTCCATACATTGAAGACAACTCATGTGAATGCATTTAGCTTTCCACATATATTTGCCCCCCCCCCCCCCCCCCCCCAGGCCCTAGCTAGCTATTTCTTAGAAAATGTTAACCTCGCGGATAGATGGACATATAGTAAATATATAATGCTAGTCTCAGTGGAAATTTTATGAGAAGTTTTATCACATTAAATATGTTGATGTGTCATATTTTTTATGAGGAAAGAGAAAGAGAAGTTTTAGACCTAGTTTCAGAAAGAGAAGTTTTAGACCTAGTTTCAGAAAGAGAAGTTTTAAACTTATCTCTCACAGTCATATAGTTTCTAGTGTAGGTAACTGTGCAATGAAACTGTGCACTGAGACTGGCCTAAGAGTATACTCGTAGCTCTACTGTATCCTATCAATTGCTTAACATAAAGAAGGCCGTTAATGCTAACAAATGTTGCACGGTATGCTTATACGCTTGCTATAAGTGTATCCAAATGGGTGTACCATCAGATGGTAGATGCTGTTTACAAGAAAACAAAGGTTAAGCAGTAGGATTATCAAAACCCCAAGTGCCTCTCTTTTTATAACACAAGTAGTATACATAATCTCTCCGTTCTAAATTATTATTTATATTGACATTTATCATATAATATTTGACTATTCATTTTATTAAAAAAATTATCTAAATATACGAAAAATAAGCTATATTTTAAATACCTTTGATGATGACAAAGTAAGTTCTAAACAAAATAAATAAAACTTGTGAGAAAATGCTAACATTGAATGGTAATAGCGAATAATAATTTTGTATGGAGGTAGTAATATATATATAAATCTAAGTACTTACACGTGTTTAAAATTCTGCTATGTAACTATGTTTATTTATACCTTATAAGTATGTGGTAGTGTAGGGTTCTTAATGAAGTAGTCACCCCACACGCTAGGCCGGTAGTCCACCGCGTGACGTTGCTCATCCAGAACCTTGTATCCCTGGGCGATCACTCTACAGCCCGTATTGCTGCTATCAACCTCTCTCGCGGCCGCCATCTCTCTTACGCAACACACGTAAGCGCGCTAAGCTTGGGCCTAGCTAGTTATTAGTACTCGTTCGTAGCTGTGAGGTAGCTAGCTAGTAGAGCTGTTCATGTGTGCTTCACTCGAATCTAACTAGTGCCTTTTATAGACACGAGAGATGGAAAAGGACAAAAAGAACTGCATGTGTTCATTCTAATTTCCCATCAGGGATAGCGTTTATATGTGTTCTTTAATGCAACGGCAGCATGTATGGGCCCGTTTGGATGAAGGCCTACAGCCCTAGACACTTTGCCTGGGTAAAAATGTTCATGTAGATGGCACTTTGTAAACTTAACAAATCTACGACATATAAACAAACGAGAGAGAAGAAATATGAATGGATGATAATTTATTTTGAAGAAACTATCGATATAGAGCTTCTATTTGTAGCATCTGTCATGATAAGTATAAAATTTTTAAAAACTACTAAATACTATGTATCTTTAAACATTGTTTGTCTAAAAATTATATGTATCTTTTCTGAACAATAAAAACTTATTACATAATGTTTTCCTTACAAAAGTTATTTTTCTTAAAAGCTACTTAAGTTGTCCTTTCTAAAATATTATGCATATAATCTTTGAAAAGACAAAAACTTATCTAATTATTTTTGAAAATGTTATTTTGATAGTTTTTTTATGGAGAAAGGCCTTTTGTGTACATCAAATGTGAAAAACATGTGTACGGTGAACAAGTGTGGATCATGGTTTTAAATAGAGGAACAAGGCATTTAGCGGCATGACTGCCATTATGGTGTTTAGCGGGCTATAGCCAGCATTTAGTGGGATATAAAATGCCATAACGGCTGCCCTTTCCAACAGCTATATTCGGCTACAGCGGCAGCTATAGCCGGCTATTAGAACATTGGTGTGGATGCTATTTTGATTAAGTGTTAATGGAATGACTAAGATGGTTTCTGTAACGTTAATTAGTGTGCCATGTATGAAAAATATGATGTGGTAATGGAGTTAATTAACAAAGTGGAGAGAGAGGGAGAAGGGAACCATTTCTCATGCAAGAAACCACTTCAACGTGAGAAACAAGAAGAAAAATTAGAGGATTAGGAAATGAGAGATCGAAGAAGTATGAATATAATGGATGCTAGTTTATTTTGAAGAAACCAGCCAGCATTGAGGATAAATAGTTTCTATCTGTATCATCTATGTGATAAGTATCAAAAGTTGAAAATTAATACCCCATAGTGTCTGTTAGGATTGGCCTAGTTGGCGTGTGTGTGAACCAAGGTTTTAAATAGCCGGCTATAGCTTCGCTATAGCCCGCTATAGCCATTTGAAACAGAAAATCGCTATTTAAAATCATGTATAATTTAGCCGCTATAACCCGCTATAGCCTCGTTTAGCCTGTTGTTAGCTGTTTTGTGACCCCAGCTGCTAAACCCCTTGACCCGCTATTTAAGGAAGTCCATTACGTCGACGTCGTGACAAAAAATTGTCTGGAGCGTCAGGAAACGATTCGGATCAAGTATAGTAGATATTATTGTATTTTTGCCTGATCGAAGCATATGTAAATTGAGTAAAAGAATGATGCCCGGCAGGTGCACGTTCGGCAATCTGGCACATACACTTGCTAGATCGAATCCTATCGGATCGTATATATATACTCCCAGATAGCTGTCTGCCAGATCTTATCGCTTGGAGATTGTTTTAATAATTATTTAACAGATGTGGCGTGGCGTCCTACATCTGGAATAAAGTTTTTTTTCGAAGATCTCGAAAAGATTTGATGCTCAAACTAATTAATATGCCGGCCTTTCCCAACTTTTTTTGGCAAACATGTGAATATGTGATGCATGCACATCAAGTTAACCGGCCTATACATACATCCTACTACCACGGCAGCACCAAGCATTGGGAGCGTGCACCATCTGCACTGTCGGGATTCAAGTTTTTCAATACTGTATTTAATGCTATCAGAAATTTAAATTTTGAAAGATGATATTGCAAGCCTTGCTGGAGTGATCCCTAGCCAATGTTCCTTTCATGAGCACGAGCACCAGGATGCCGGGAAGCTACGTTCGCGAGCACGGCCGGCTTCGGCACACTAGCAGAATGATCAACATCTGCACCGGGTGGGAAATGCCTTTAGCACCGGGTTTCCCACCCGGTGCAACTAATCCGAGGCTAAAGAGGTACCCCTTTAGCACCGGGTTGAATAACCGGTGCTAAAGGGTCCCTTTAGCACCGGGTGCAGCCACGACCCGGTGCTAAAGGGCCTGCCCCGCAGCGCCTTTAGCAGGGCCTTTAGCACCGGGTCGTGGCTGCACCCGGTGCTAAAGGGCCTGCCTTTAGCACCGGTTGCTGTCTGCAACCGGTGCTAAAGGCCCCGAATTTCTTTTTTTTTTGCTTTTTTCAGTAGCCATGCATGCACGTCTATATACGTGTATATACGTATATATTCTAATACGTGTATTCTAATGCGTATTCGGCCGACTCTATATTCATATTAGCTGACATTTCATCAAAATAGAAGACATATATATTACAAAAGTAGATATTCATGCATGTCAACTCGAGTTATATATATTTAAACTTATTTTCTACTTAATTAAGATTGACGACTAGCTTGTTGGACTGTCCGGCACGTCCTCCAGTACTGGCGAGTAGAATTCTCCTCGGGGATTGACGACCTCGTCCCAGATCCATCCGACGAGCTGTTCTGCAATTGCGTCAATTCTTTCTAGCTCTAGGGACTCTTCCTTCAGGTTGAACATCTATAATTTACAAATAATTGAAAGATATTTAATCCGCCGAGTTGGAGACAATAATCGTGCACTTAATAATAATAGAAATGTGTTTATTATTACATACCATAATATCCTGTTGTGTAAGCTTTTTATGTCCCCAATTCCACATGAAATCGCAAACATAGTATGCACATAAATTATTTCCCGGCCCCTGTTTGGCACACTGTCGACCAAAAGAAATTAAGTAAAATTCATATAATATATTAGCCGAGGCCTACATGTACAAATTACTTGCTTACCGGAAAGCCAATGTTCCATTTTAGTGTTTCATGTTGAATACCCGGGTGTTTTTGACGAAATTAAATCCAGGCCCTGCGAACAAAAAAATTGAGTTAAGTCATTGCGAGTGTAAGGGGTGAATTAAGTAGGGGAAAAATATACATCACCTTGTCATCATGTCCATGATGTTCTGTAGTTTTTCTTTTGGAGTGTGCAATGAATCAAAGACGTTCACGACACCCCGGTCAGGACACAATATTATTAGGAACCAGTGGAATCTGTATACATGTATACATTATAATCAGAAATGAAATAGTACACAGACAGTATAAGAAGAAGTCTGTGTATGTACTCACTCGATGTTGTACGGGATTAGTATGGAGTCGCAGTAATTTTGTTTCTTAATATACTTGTATAGGTTTAAATATGTTTCCTCAGGATTCATCAATATCATATCTTCACTTATCCTTCGAGGATCCACGAAACCAACGTCATATATCCCGGATCTCCGACATTTTTGAATCTCCATTCTGCATATGTTAAGCAATAAATAAAGCCCGCGTCAGCATAGATTGGAATTATTGTTTTCAAACTGTGAATTATAAGCAACAACAAAGTACTTACAGTGTCCAACAGGTGATCAAATCCACGTCCATGGCGTCGCGGTGGTACAGCTCATATATATCCTTAAACCTCAGCCAGACCCAATCCTCGTCACCATTGTAGAAATCATGGTCTTTCACGCCTACTTTGATCATGCACCGTTTATTCCTTCTTGATTCTTCCAAGTACCACTCATGGAATCGGCGCATCTTCGTCTGTAGCTTGCTCTCCATTTCAGGAGGGACCATAGGCTCGCCAAGCTTAAACGGCCACTTCAGCGTTGTGTTTACAGGCACCTCTTCTTCCCCCAGGACTTGCGCTCTGGTTAGTCCAGTCTCGGCCATTACTCATTGCACGTTAAGCTCGTCCAGAGATGGCAATGGACCCAAGGGCCGCTGAGGTTGCTGGCCGAGCTGAGGAACCTTTTTGGATGGGCCCGCCTCCTTATCTGCAGCCTTCCGCTTTCGGCGAGATTTCAGTAATGAGCGGTCATAGTCTGTTACTATTACTTCCTTCTGTTGACCCTTGCTCAAATTACCGAGGAATGACTTGACGACGGTGGGCTTAGGGTGCCTCCATGACAATAGTACCAATGCTTGGTCCTTGTGGGCCAGTCATGTGTCGCTGGAGTGATGCCTCTAGCATATAGATCTTCTTCCATCTTCTCCCATTTAGCGATGCTTGCCTTGTAACCTCCCGAACCCATCTTATGAGAGTACTTCTTATTTGCGGCGTTTCCAGCGTTTCTAGCGCTAGCCGTTGCACCCTCTTCGGAGGTTTTGTACTTAAGGAATGCTTCCCACTCATCATCAGTGATCTTCTTATACTTCTCAGGATCCGGGGCCTCTCCGGTTTTGAGAAAATTCGAGTACAACTTCTTCTTGAAATCCTGAAATAGAACTGCCATCTTCTTCATTGTCCAATCCCTCAGTTCTGCTTCATGAGTGCTAGGCCAGTCGAATATTGCCTTTAATTCCCTCCATAGCATCTCCTTCTCTGTATCGGGGAGCACGTACTCCTCAGTGGGGTCCGTGGACTTCCATTTTCTGATACTAATGGGCACATTGTCCCGTACAATTACCCCGCACTGAGATACAAATTTCTTGGCCACTTTTGGGGGCTCAACTGGATCCCCGTCATCCTCCACTCAGGCGATGTGTAACTTGACATCCTTCAGCTTCTTCGTGGTCGATCATTTTGATTTCTTAGCAGAGGCGGCCTACACAAATTATATATATACGAGATGATATAGAGATGGTATACATAATTGACATGTACAGTACAAATTTATGTTATCTATATACACACCTGACTAGACGAGGGCTCGTTACCGGCCCCTTCAATAGTGCTGCCCTGGACACGTTCGCCCTGGACATTGGCGGCCCCTTCAACATTTTCGGCCCTTGCAACATTGTCGCCCTGGATATTCTTGTCCCTTCCAATGATCCCCAACACATCATCCATGGACATTGGTTGGGTTACAATATTGAAAAGTTGATTCGCAAAGAACGTGTCGTTGTCCTCTTGCATGGGTGGGACAGGGGTGTTGTTGTCCTCTTGCATGGGTGGGATGGGGTTGTTGTTGTCCGCCATCTATAGAATTAAAAATAATTGATAAGAAATATATACAAAGCATACATATTCCCAATATTTCTAACATTTTCGCTAAGGGGGTCGGTGCGTGAAAAATGGATTCGCCAAGGGGTTCGGGTGCGCGGTGTGAATTGATTCGCTAAGGGTTCGCTAAGGGGGTCGGTGCGCGAAAAACGGATTCGCTAAGGGGTTCGGGTACGCGATAGAATTTCCGATAATAAACATTTTCGATAGTATACATTATACAAACATATAACATTTCCAATATACATTTAAATGAAGCACATATATTTCTAATATACATAATTTTAAAAATAATTGATAAGAAATATATACATTTAAATGAAGCACATATATTTCTAATATACATAAAATTTCCAATATACATTTAAATGAAGCATTTTCCAATATACATTTCAAACATATAACATTTCCAATATACATTTCAATGTAAATATCTCCAATACATTTAAATGAAGCATTTCCAATATACATTTCAAACATATAACATTTCCAATATACATTTAAATGAAGCACATATATTTCTAATATACATAGAATTAAAAATAATTGATAAGAAATATATACATTTAAATGAAGCACATATATTTCTAATATACATAGAATTTCCAATATACATTTAAATGAAGCATTTTCCAATATACATTTCAAACATACAACATTTCCAATATACATTTCAATGTAAATATCTCCAATACATTTAAATGAAGCATTTTCCAATATACATTTCAAACATATAACATTCCAATATACATTTCCAATATACATTTCAATGTATTTTCTAATATTTTCAATGTATGTGCTTAGCGAACGCGTTCGGCTAAGCGCATTTGGCACGTTCGCTAACCAAATGCGCATGGCCGAACACGTTCGCTAAGCAAATGTGCGGCCATGCAACGGGTACCTGCACACACAAACATGTACACGGCACGAAGGCCGGCTCACAAACATGCACGCACGGCACGAAGGCCGGCTTCACAGAGGCTCACCGCGTGATGGGCGGCGGGCGACGGCGGCTCGGGGACAAGCGGCGGCGGCGGCGAGGGGACGAGGAGCGGCACCGGCGCGGGGACGACGGGCGCAGGGACGACGACGGCGGCGGGGACGACCGACGGGCGCGGGGACGGCGGCGCGGCGTGGGCGTGGGGACGACAGGCGGCGGCGGCGTGGACGCGGGGACCACGGGTGGCGGCGGCGACGGGCGACGGCGACGGGCGGCAGCGGCTGAGGAGACGAGGGGGCGCCGGCGGTTTCGATCTGGAGGAGATGAGGGCGAAGTGAGGGAGGGGAGAGAAGTCCCCGGCGTATATAGGTCCGGGGCATTTAGTACCGGGTGCAGCCACGACCCGGTGCTAAAGGCCCTTTAGCACCGGGTCTGTACAACACCCGGGGCTAAAGGGCCCCCCTTTAGCACCGGGTCTTCTACACCCGGTGCTAAAGGCCGAAACTGTGCGCCAGACGAAAATTGGTGGGGGCATTTAGCACCGGGTGCAGCCACGACCCGGTGCTAAAGGCCCTTTAGCACCGGGTCGTGGCTGCACCCGGTGCTAAAGGCCCCCCTTTAGCACCGGGCCTTCCCACGACCCGGTGCTAAAGGCCCTTTAGCACCGGGTCTTCTACACCCGGTGCTAAAGGCCGTAACTGGCGCCAAACGAAAATTGGGGGCCTTTAGCACCGGATTTTAGATCAACCCGGTGCTAAAGGCCCCAAATTTTCGTTTGGCGCCCAGTTTCCAAACCGGCCTTTAGCACCGGGGGCTACTATTTGGGAATCTTATAAATATAGTTTTTAATATATAGTTATTAATACTTGTTTTAATTCAGTTATTAATACCTATTAAAAATATATATTAAATAAGAAAATCTTATAAATTACTAGAAAATCAATATAAAATTCTAGAAAATCTTATAAATTAATAGAAAATCTTATAAATTAATAGAAAATCTTATAAATTAATAGAAAATCTTATAAATTAATAGAAAATCTTATAAATTACTAGAAAATCTTATAACTTACTAGAAAATCTTATAAATTACTAGAAAATCTTATAAATTACAAAAATTGATAACTAAAAGAAAAATTTTGGAACATTAAATGGTCTCAGATGAAAAAGTCATGAATACCAAAATTTCATATCTCATCAAGATCTACAATCTTTATTTAAGTCATTTTTGCATTTGAGAAAGCGGTAGTATACATTGTTCATTAATCCTAGATTCACTCGCATAGTTTCTAAAACTTTGTTAGAGAATTGTCAAATTTGTACTACATGTTATTACCCATTTTGAAAATGACAAAATGACCTAAATAAAGATTGTAGATCATGATGAAATATGAAACTTTGGTATTCATCACTTTTTCATTTGACATCACCTAGTGTGAAAAAAACCTTGGTTGTAGTTGTCATTTTTAATTCAAAATTTGGATTGTTCAAACAGTCTCACACGAGAAGATTTTTCAAAATAATAACATTAATAAGTTTCATAACTTGATAGAGTATGATTTTAGGAATTTTTAGGAAGAAAAATGATCTTTTTTGAAGTTTGTACGAGGGAGAACGACTAGTTACAACTTTTATACAGAGATTAAAAAGAAAAATTGTTCTTGTTCATCCAGTGACGTGGCTCGTGTGCGCCCGGTGACGTGGCCAGCTGCCGCACGGCCTCCGTGGCCAGGCCGGTCTTTGGCCCCGCCGCACGGCCCCCGCAGCCCGGTCGTGGCCTTTAGCACCGGGTGCAGCCACGGCCCGGTGCTAAAGGCCCTTTAGCACCGGGTCTGTACAGCACCCGGTGCTAAAGGCCCTTTAGCACCGGGTCTTCTACACCAGGTGCTAAAGGCCGTAACTGGCGCCAAACAAAAATTGCGGGCCTTTAGCACCGGATTTTAGATCAACCCGGTGCTAAAGGCCCCAAATTTTCGTTTGGCGCCCAGTTTCCAAAATCAATATAAAATGCTAGAAAATCTTATAAATTAATAGAAAATCAATATAAAATGCTAGAAAATCTTATAAATTAATAGAAAATCTTATAAATTAATAGAAAATCTTATAAATTACTAGAAAATCAATATAAAATGCTAGAAAATCTTATAAATTACTAGAAAATCTTATAAATTACTAGAAAATCTTATAAATTACTAGAAAATCAATATAAAATGCTAGAATTAATAAAAACAACCTTATAAATCAATAGAAAATCTTAGAACATAGGTGGAACATAGTGCAATTAAATTACATGGCATCATCGTTTACTCGGACACTAATAAACTTCCTCTTTACAAATGTTCCTTGATTGTGATCACGTCGTAGATACGGTGTCTCCTCCGCCGCTAACAGGATGCTTGGGTCATCAGCCACTGAGAATGGAGGCCGGCCATCGAGCATATCATAATCTTCATCCGTCTTGTCCTCAACTCCTACGATTTTTCTCTTTCCAGGAAGAACTATATGACGCTTTGGCTCGTCTTGTGATGGGTCCAATTGCTTACCCTCACCTTTCTTATCCGCCCCTTTCTTCGGTCTGCTAGCCATGTCCTTCACATAAAAAACTTGTGTGACAGCTTTGGCCAGGACGAACGGTTCGTCTAGAAAGCCAATCTTGTTTAGGTCCACTAACGTCATTCCATAGTCCGCTTCAACTTTAACACCTCCTCCAGTCAGCTTCACCCATTGGCACTTGAACAGTGGGATCTTCAAAGGTCCGTACTCTAGTTCCCATTGGCACTTGATTCCATAGTATGAGTTTGTATTGCCATTGGTGTCTGTCGCGTCGATCCGGACACCACTGTTTTGGTTGGTGCTTTTCTTGTCCTGGGCTCTTGTGTAAAATGTATACCCATTGATGTCGTATCCTTGGAATGTCAAGATCGTGCTCGATGGACCTCTAGCTACAAAAGCTAGTTGCGCATCAATGCCCTCGACACCCATAAGACGTCTTCGCAACCAATCGACGAAAGTACTATTGTGCAGACGCTGAATGAAGGCCGCAGACTTTGTTGAGTTTTCGTCTCTGAGAATCTGCATGTGCTCCTCGATGTACGGAGCAACTAAGGTTGATTGTTGCAAAACTGTGAGGTGCGCTTTACGAAATGTCTCAACGTCCTTGATCACCATCGATTTTCTCCCTAGTGTGCCCTTTCCACCAAGTCTCCCCTCGTGATGGGATTCGGGCACACCAATCGGCATAAGATCGTCGACAAAGTCAACACAGAATTCAATGACCTCCTCTGTTTCGTATCCCTTAGCAATGCATCCTTCTGGATGAGAACGATTACGGACATACTTCTTTAGGACAGCGAAAAACCTCTCAAATGGGAACATGTTGTGTAGAAATACTGGGCCCAATATACGAATCTCTTTGACGAGGTGAACCAATAGATGTGTCATGATATTGAAGAAGGATGGTGGAAATATCATCTCAAAGCTGACAAGACATTGCACCACGTCGTTCTGTAGCTGATTTAAATGGTCTGGATTGATCACCTTCTGAGAAATTGCATTGAGGAATGCACATAGCTTCACAATGGCTTTCCGCACGTTAACTGGTAGCACACCCCTGAGTATGACGGGAAGTAGCTGTGTCATCAACACATGGCAGTCGTGAGACTTCAGGTTTGTGAACTTCTTCTCTTTCATATTTATTATTCCCTTAATATTGGAGGAGTAGCCAGACAGAACCTTGATACTGTTCAAGCATTCAAACATGCTTGCCTTCTCTTCTTTGCTGAGAGTGAAGCTGGCAGGACGCAAGTACTGGTGTCCTTTGTCTCTCTTTTCTGGATGTAGATCAGTCCGTTGCTTCAATCGTTTCAGATCCTGACGTGCTTCCAGTGTATCTTTTGGCTTCCCATAAGTACCCAGGAAGCTTATCAAGTTCACGCAAAGATTCTTCGTCAGATGCATCACATCAATCGCGTTACGGACCTCTAAACGTTGCCAATAAGGTAGCTCCCAAAAGATAGACTTCTTCTTCCACATCGCGGCACGACCATCCTCGCCCGTCGGAGCAGCCTGGCTTCCGTCTCCCTTGCCAAACACCACGTGTAGGTCCTTCACCATATCAAATAGCTCTTCTCCACTCCGGTGTCTCGGCTTTGTACGGCGGTCAGCATTCCCGCCAAAATGCGCACATTTCTTTCGTAGCTCATGCTTCGCCGGAAGGAATCGACGGTGACCCATGTACACAACTTTATGACAATGTTTCAAATACATGCTTTCGGTTTCCTCTAAACAGTGAGTGCATGCTTTATATCCTTTGTTTGATTGTCCTGATAGGTTACTTAGTGCAGGCCAGTCATTGATGCTTATGAAAAGCAGTGCTCGAAGGTCAAACTGCTCCTGCTTGTCCTCATCCCACATGCTAACACCTTCATTCTTCCACAGCTGCAAAAGTTCGTCAACCAATGGTCTTAGGTACACATCAATGTCGTTGCCAGGTTGCTTTGGGCCTTCGATGAGCACTGGCATCATAATGAACTTCCGCTTCATGCAGAGCCAGGGGGGTAGGTTGTAGATACAAACAGTCACGGGCCAAGTGCTATGACTACTGCTCATTTCACCAAAAGGGTTCATGCCATCGGTACTTAAACCAAGCCTAACATTCCTCGCATCAGCATCAAACTCTGGGAATGCTCTGTCGATGTTCCTCCACTAAGATCCATCCGCGGGGTGTCTCAACATGCCATCCTGCTTACGTTCTTCTTTGTGCCAGCGCATCAGTTTGGCATGGTCTTTGTTCCTGAACAAACGCTTTAGACGGGGTATCAGAGGGAAATACCACATCACCTTCGCAGGGATTTTTTTTTCTTAGAACGCTCTCCCCCAACATCACCAAGGTCGTCCCGCCTGATCTTGTATCGTGCGCAGGTGCAAACCGGACAACGATCCAAGTGTTCGTACTGTCCGCGATAGAGGATACAGTCATTAGGACACGCATGTATCTTCTGAACCTCCAAACCGAGAGGGCAAACAACACGTTTTGCTTGATACGTCGTCGATGGCAATGTGTTACCCTCTGGAAGAATCTTCTTTACGAGTTTCAGTAGCTCCTCGAAACCCTTATCAGTAACACCATTTGCTGCCTTCCACTGCAGAAGTTCAAGTGTGCTACCCAACTTCTTTAGCCCCTCTTTGCAATCTGGGTACAGGTCAGTCTTGTGGTCCTGCAACATGCGTTGTATCTTTTTCAGTTCCTTATCATTGCCGCAGTCTTTCTCGGCATCACGCAACATTTGCCCGAGTCCATCAGTAGGTTCATTTTCCTGAGCAACATCTTCCTGAGCATCGCCTTCCCGAGCAACATCTTCCTCATCGGCATCACTCATTGCAGCATATGTAAAGGAACCGTAGTATTGTGCCAATAACGGAATGTCGTCATCGGCCTCGTCTTCTTCATCTTCATCCATTAGAATTCCTCTTTCACCGTGCTTCGTCCAAACAGAATAATTCCTCATGAAACCGTGCCTCATCAAATGCACCTGAAGACAACCTCTTTGTTTGTACGATTGTATATTTTTACAATGGGTGCATGGCAGAACATGAAACCGGACGACGTCCTGTTAGCCTCGGCGGCATCGAGAAACGTCCTAAGGCCATCACGGAACGCCTGAGCGTGGCGGTCCCCGTACATCCATTGTCTATTCATCTGCATTATTAACCAATAACAAATATACAATACAATTTAAAGATAAAAAAATTAATATATAAATAAATACAAATTATAATATATATTCCATTATATAAATAAATTTCTAAAACTACATTACTATATTCATTAAATATAACATTACTATAAGCCTTATAAGATTTATAAGATTTTCTATTAATTTATAAGATTTTCAAGCATTTTATATTGATTTTCTAGTAATTTATAAGATTTTCTAGTAATTTATAAGATTTTCTAGTAATTTATAAGATTTTCTATTAATTTATAAGATTTTCTAGCATTTTATATTGATTTTCTAGTAATTTCTAAAACTACATTACTATAAGCCTTATAACTATTCACAAGTCATACAAAACAAAATACTAACTAGCTTGCCTTCTCTCTCCATTTAAAACATAACATGAACACTCTCTCCACCATGAACTCAAGCTCTCTCCTCTCTCTCCTCCAAGAACACAAGCTCTCTCTAGCTAGCTTTACTTTGATTCACAAATCCTTCTATTTCTAAATCATAGAAGGATTACAAGCTAAATAAAACATTAGAGAATGAAAGAGTGTACCTTGTAGTGCTCCTTAGATGAGTAGAATCTTCACAAATTTTGAAAAAAAATTGGGCAGCACCTCCCCTCCCACGGCCGAGCAGCATGAACACAGCACCTAAGTGTTCAGCTGGCTCGGGCGGGGGAGGAGGAAGCCCCTATATTCAAACACATTAGCACCGGGTCGTGGAAAGACCCGGTGCTAATGTGCACCCTTTAGCACCGGGTGCAGCCAGCAACCGGTGCGAAATGGCCTCGGCACATTAGCACCGGTTGCTGGCTGCACCCGGTGCTAAAGGGGGCGCATTAGCACCGGGTCTTGCCACGACCCGGTGCTAATGTGTCCGCCCTGACACACCTTCGCGCCGCCCCCGCTCCTAGCCGTTGGACCCGGTGCTGAAGCGCCATCAGCACCGGGTCAAAAAATGGCCGAGGCGGAGGAGGCGGGCAGATGTGAAGCATTCTGGTAGTGGCATAGAGATAAAAAAATGTCGACGCCGCTTCATCAGGCGCATCATGCATGTCTGCGTGCTTGTAAGGGATCTGCTTGCATGAACGCATGCATGGGTGGAGGAACACACATGCCATGGCAATGTTTGCAGGTCCGCCACTAACACGCATCATGGAGGACATCCATCATGTGCATGAACGTGCATTTGTACTCTAAGAGCAAGTATAACAACAGGCTGAGAGCCGGCTAAAATCTACGTGGAAGAGAGAGATGACACGAGAGAGAATGGAACGGGTGATTTGCTTACCGCCGACTGAAGCTCTGGCTAAAACACTGAATACTGGGCCCCACGTGAAGCAAAACGCTAGCAGCAGGCGTAGGAGCGGGCGCAGACATGCAAGCAGCCGGCAGCGAGCTAAATCTATTAGCCTTGATCTAATGGAGCCTTCTGCTACCTCTACGTCACAGCAACGTGCCCGAGACGGGCGTCGTGTTCTCTGACATCATCACAAGACTGTCCAATTTCTTCATCGCCGACGCTAAATCGCCAATCACTGGATCAACGTGGTTATAATCATGCGAAATGATCATAAATAAGTTGGTAAGGTTTTTTACAGTGGAACCTGTCCACGGTTCAAGTCATCGACTCGGTATGGGTGTCGTATTTTACTAAATTTATTTTAAAATTTAACCAGTGATATTTTTCAGTGGTGTGATGTCCCCATCGACAGCGGCGCCTGTAGTGATTTCGTGAATCTCAAGAAATCAATGGCAAGCTTGATCCTCTCCCAGGTCAGATTTCTTCATCTACCTTCATTTGTTGCATTAGTTTACATTGTACAATAATCCGAGTATAGCGCAGCATATATTTGTAAATTAGCTTTTCATAACTGTCCTCATGTTGCCTAATTGCCGATGGCGGTTTTTGTTTTGCATTGATTAGATCATTTTTATGTCTTTTTCTCATGCAATAGGATGGATCAACCGAATCTTGGTGTCATGTTATTGGAGTGTGCTGCACAAATGGAGAGCAGGTGCCTCTGTCTGAGCTAAAAATTAGGCCACCAAGTTGTAAGTTAATAAATGATTGAAAATGAGAATTAGAGCTAGAAACAATCCAAGTTAAATTGGGACTTGGCAGAATCAAAACGAATCATAAACCATAATGATAGCATCAGTGTATTGGCTTTGTTCTTCAACAGAGAAAAGGGGTTTTGGTTGCTTAACTAATTATTTTTGAAAATGTTATTTTGATAGTTTTTTTATGGAGAAAGGCCTTTTGTGTACATCAAATGTGAAAAACATGTGTACGGTGAACAAGTGTGGATCATGGTTTTAAATAGAGGAATAAGGCATTTAGCGGCATGGCTGCCATTATGGTGTTTAGCGGGCTATAGCCAGCATTTAGTGGGATATAAAATGCCATAACGGCTGCCCTTTCCAACAGCTATATTCGGTTATAGCGGCAGCTATAGCCGACTATTTAGAACATTGGTGTGGATGCTATTTTGATTAAGTGTTAATGGAATGACTAAGATGGTTTCTGTAACATTAATTAGTGTGCCATGTATGAAAAATATGATGTGGTAATGGAGTTAATTAACAAAGTGGAGAGAGAGGGAGAAGGGAACCATTTCTCATGCAAGAAACCACTTCAACGTGAGAACCAAGAAGAAAAATTAGAGGATTAGGAAATGAGAGATCGAAGAAGTATGAATATAATGGATGCTAGTTTATTTTGAAGAAACCAGCCAGCATTGAGGATAAATAGTTTCTATCTGTATCATCTATGTGATAAATAGTGTCTGTTAGGATTGGCCTAGTTGGCGTGTGTGTGAACCAAGGTTTTAAATAGCCGGCTATAGCTTCGCTATAGCCCGCTATAGCCATTTGAAACAGAAAATCGCTATTTAAAATCATGTATAATTTAGCCGCTATAACCCGCTATAGCCTCGTTTAGCCTGTTGTTAGCTGTTTTGTGACCCCAGCCGCTAAACGCCTTGACCCGCTATTTAAGGAAGTCCATTACGTCGACGTCGTGACAAAAAATTGTCTGGAGCGTCAGGAAACGATTCGGATCAAGTATAGTAGATATTATTGTATTTTTGCCTGATCGAAGCATATGTAAATTGAGTAAAAGAATGATGCCCGGCAGGTGCACGTTCGGCAATCTGGCACATACACTTGCTAGATCGAATCCTATCGGATCGTATATATATACTCCCAGATAGCTGTCTGCCAGATCTTATCGCTTGGAGATTGTTTTAATAATTATTTAACAGATGTGGCGTGGCGTCCTACATCTGGAATAAAGTTTTTTTTCGAAGATCTCGAAAAGATTTGATGCTCAAACTAATTAATATGCCGGCCTTTCCCAACTTTTTTTGGCAAACATGTGAATATGTGATGCATGCACATCAAGTTAACCGGCCTATACATACATCCTACTACCACGGCAGCACCAAGCATTGGGAGCGTGCACCATCTGCACTGTCGGGATTCAAGTTTTTCAATACTGTATTTAATGCTATCAGAAATTTAAATTTTGAAAGATGATATTGCAAGCCTTGCTGGAGTGATCCCTAGCCAATGTTCCTTTCATGAGCACGAGCACCAGGATGCCGGGAAGCTACGTTCGCGAGCACGGCCGGCTTCGGCACACTAGCAGAATGATCAACATCTGCACCGGGTGGGAAATGCCTTTAGCACCGGGTTTCCCACCCGGTGCAACTAATCCGAGGCTAAAGAGGTACCCCTTTAGCACCGGGTTGAATAACCGGTGCTAAAGGGTCCCTTTAGCACCGGGTGCAGCCACGACCCGGTGCTAAAGGGCCTGCCCCGCAGCGCCTTTAGCAGGGCCTTTAGCACCGGGTCGTGGCTGCACCCGGTGCTAAAGGGCCTGCCTTTAGCACCGGTTGCTGTCTGCAACCGGTGCTAAAGGCCCCGGATTTCTTTTTTTTTTGCTTTTTTCAGTAGCCATGCATGCACGTCTATATACGTGTATATACGTATATATTCTAATACGTGTATTCTAATGCGTATTCGGCCGACTCTATATTCATATTAGCTGACATTTCATCAAAATAGAAGACATATATATTACAAAAGTAGATATTCATGCATGTCAACTCGAGTTATATATATTTAAACTTATTTTCTACTTAATTAAGATTGACGACTAGCTTGTTGGACTGTCCGGCACGTCCTCCAGTACTGGCGAGTAGAATTCTCCTCGGGGATTGACGACCTCGTCCCAGATCCATCCGACGAGCTGTTCTGCAATTGCGTCAATTCTTTCTAGCTCTAGGGACTCTTCCTTCAGGTTGAACATCTATAATTTACAAATAATTGAAAGATATTTAATCCGCCGAGTTGGAGACAATAATCGTGCACTTAATAATAATAGAAATGTGTTTATTATTACATACCATAATATCCTGTTGTGTAAGCTTTTTATGTCCCCAATTCCACATGAAATCGCAAACATAGTATGCACATAAATTATTTCCCGGCCCCTGTTTGGCACACTGTCGACCAAAAGAAATTAAGTAAAATTCATATAATATATTAGCCGAGGCCTACATGTACAAATTACTTGCTTACCGGAAAGCCAATGTTCCATTTTAGTGTTTCATGTTGAATACCCGGGTGTTTTTGACGAAATTAAATCCAGGCCCTGCGAACAAAAAAATTGAGTTAAGTCATTGCGAGTGTAAGGGGTGAATTAAGTAGGGGAAAAATATACATCACCTTGTCATCATGTCCATGATGTTCTGTAGTTTTTCTTTTGGAGTGTGCAATGAATCAAAGACGTTCACGACACCCCGGTCAGGACACAATATTATTAGGAACCAGTGGAATCTGTATACATGTATACATTATAATCAGAAATGAAATAGTACACAGACAGTATAAGAAGAAGTCTGTGTATGTACTCACTCGATGTTGTACGGGATTAGTATGGAGTCGCAGTAATTTTGTTTCTTAATATACTTGTATAGGTTTAAATATGTTTCCTCAGGATTCATCAATATCATATCTTCACTTATCCTTCGAGGATCCACGAAACCAACGTCATATATCCCGGATCTCCGACATTTTTGAATCTCCATTCTGCATATGTTAAGCAATAAATAAAGCCCGCGTCAGCATAGATTGGAATTATTGTTTTCAAACTGTGAATTATAAGCAACAACAAAGTACTTACAGTGTCCAACAGGTGATCAAATCCACGTCCATGGCGTCGCGGTGGTACAACTCATATATATCCTTAAACCTCAGCCAGACCCAATCCTCGTCACCATTGTAGAAATCATGGTCTTTCACGCCTACTTTGATCATGCACCGTTTATTCCTTCTTGATTCTTCCAAGTACCACTCATGGAATCGGCGCATCTTCGTCTGTAGCTTGCTCTCCATTTCAGGAGGGACCATAGGCTCGCCAAGCTTAAACGGCCACTTCAGCGTTGTGTTTACAGGCACCTCTTCTTCCCCCAGGACTTGCGCTCTGGTTAGTCCAGTCTCGGCCATTACTCATTGCACGTTAAGCTCGTCCAGAGATGGCAATGGACCCAAGGGCCGCTGAGGTTGCTGGCCGAGCTGAGGAACCTTTTTGGATGGGCCCGCCTCCTTATCTGCAGCCTTCCGCTTTCGGCGAGATTTCAGTAATGAGCGGTCATAGTCTGTTACTATTACTTCCTTCTGTTGACCCTTGCTCAAATTACCGAGGAATGACTTGACGACGGTGGGCTTAGGGTGCCTCCATGACAATAGTACCAATGCTTGGTCCTTGTGGGCCAGTCATGTGTCGCTGGAGTGATGCCTCTAGCATATAGATCTTCTTCCATCTTCTCCCATTTAGCGATGCTTGCCTTGTAACCTCCCGAACCCATCTTATGAGAGTACTTCTTATTTGCGGCGTTTCCAGCGTTTCTAGCGCTAGCCGTTGCACCCTCTTCGGAGGTTTTGTACTTAAGGAATGCTTCCCACTCATCATCAGTGATCTTCTTATACTTCTCAGGATCCGGGGCCTCTCCGGTTTTGAGAAAATTCGAGTACAACTTCTTCTTGAAATCCTGAAATAGAACTGCCATCTTCTTCATAGTCCAATCCCTCAGTTCTGCTTCATGAGTGCTAGGCCAGTCGAATATTGCCTTTAATTCCCTCCATAGCATCTCCTTCTCTGTATCGGGGAGCACGTACTCCTCAGTGGGGTCCGTGGACTTCCATTTTCTGATACTAATGGGCACATTGTCCCGTACAATTACCCCGCACTGAGATACAAATTTCTTGGCCACTTTTGGGGGCTCAACTGGATCCCCGTCATCCTCCACTCAGGCGATGTGTAACTTGACATCCTTCAGCTTCTTCGTGGTCGATCATTTTGATTTCTTAGCAGAGGCGGCCTACACAAATTATATATATACGAGATGATATAGAGATGGTATACATAATTGACATGTACAGTATAAATTTATGTTATCTATATACACACCTGACTAGACGAGGGCTCGTTACCGGCCCCTTCAATAGTGCTGCCCTGGACACGTTCGCCCTGGACATTGGCGGCCCCTTCAACATTTTCGGCCCTTGCAACATTGTCGCCCTGGATATTCTTGTCCCTTCCAATGATCCCCAACACATCATCCATGGACATTGGTTGGGTTACAATATTGAAAAGTTGATTCGCAAAGAACGTGTCGTTGTCCTCTTGCATGGGTGGGACAGGGGTGTTGTTGTCCTCTTGCATGGGTGGGATGGGGTTGTTGTTGTCCGCCATCTATAGAATTAAAAATAATTGATAAGAAATATATACAAAGCATACATATTTCCAATATTTCTAACATTTTCGCTAAGGGGGTCGGTGCGTGAAAAATGGATTCGCCAAGGGGTTCGGGTGCGCGGTGTGAATTGATTCGCTAAGGGTTCGCTAAGGGGGTCGGTGCGCGAAAAACGGATTCGCTAAGGGGTTCGGGTACGCGATAGAATTTCCGATAATAAACATTTTCGATAGTATACATTATACAAACATATAACATTTCCAATATACATTTAAATGAAGCACATATATTTCTAATATACATAATTTTAAAAATAATTGATAAGAAATATATACATTTAAATGAAGCACATATATTTCTAATATACATAAAATTTCCAATATACATTTAAATGAAGCATTTTCCAATATACATTTCAAACATATAACATTTCCAATATACATTTCAATGTAAATATCTCCAATACATTTAAATGAAGCATTTCCAATATACATTTCAAACATATAACATTTCCAATATACATTTAAATGAAGCACATATATTTCTAATATACATAGAATTAAAAATAATTGATAAGAAATATATACATTTAAATGAAGCACATATATTTCTAATATACATAGAATTTCCAATATACATTTAAATGAAGCATTTTCCAATATACATTTCAAACATACAACATTTCCAATATACATTTCAATGTAAATATCTCCAATACATTTAAATGAAGCATTTTCCAATATACATTTCAAACATATAACATTCCAATATACATTTCCAATATACATTTCAATGTATTTTCTAATATTTTCAATGTATGTGCTTAGCGAACGCGTTCGGCTAAGCGCATTTGGCACGTTCGCTAACCAAATGCGCATGGCCGAACACGTTCGCTAAGCAAATGTGCGGCCATGCAACGGGTACCTGCACACACAAACATGTACACGGCACGAAGGCCGGCTCACAAACATGCACGCACGGCACGAAGGCCGGCTTCACAGAGGCTCACCGCGTGATGGGCGGCGGGCGACGGCGGCTCGGGGACAAGCGGCGGCGGCGGCGAGGGGACGAGGAGCGGCACCGGCGCGGGGACGACGGGCGCAGGGACGACGACGGCGGCGGGGACGACCGACGGGCGCGGGGACGGCGGCGCGGCGTGGGCGTGGGGACGACAGGCGGCGGCGGCGTGGACGCGGGGACCACGGGTGGCGGCGGCGACGGGCGACGGCGACGGGCGGCAGCGGCTGAGGAGACGAGGGGGCGCCGGCGGTTTCGATCTGGAGGAGATGAGGGCGAAGTGAGGGAGGGGAGAGAAGTCCCCGGCGTATATAGGTCCGGGGCATTTAGTACCGGGTGCAGCCACGACCCGGTGCTAAAGGCCCTTTAGCACCGGGTCTGTACAACACCCGGGGCTAAAGGGCCCCCCTTTAGCACCGGGTCTTCTACACCCGGTGCTAAAGGCCGAAACTGTGCGCCAGACGAAAATTGGTGGGGGCATTTAGCACCGGGTGCAGCCACGACCCGGTGCTAAAGGCCCTTTAGCACCGGGTCGTGGCTGCACCCGGTGCTAAAGGCCCCCCTTTAGCACCGGGCCTTCCCACGACCCGGTGCTAAAGGCCCTTTAGCACCGGGTCTTCTACACCCGGTGCTAAAGGCCGTAACTGGCGCCAAACGAAAATTGGGGGCCTTTAGCACCGGATTTTAGATCAACCCGGTGCTAAAGGCCCCAAATTTTCGTTTGGCGCCCAGTTTCCAAACCGGCCTTTAGCACCGGGGGCTACTATTTGGGAATCTTATAAATATAGTTTTTAATATATAGTTATTAATACTTGTTTTAATTCAGTTATTAATACCTATTAAAAATATATATTAAATAAGAAAATCTTATAAATTACTAGAAAATCAATATAAAATTCTAGAAAATCTTATAAATTAATAGAAAATCTTATAAATTAATAGAAAATCTTATAAATTAATAGAAAATCTTATAAATTAATAGAAAATCTTATAAATTACTAGAAAATCTTATAACTTACTAGAAAATCTTATAAATTACTAGAAAATCTTATAAATTACAAAAATTGATAACTAAAAGAAAAATTTTGGAACATTAAATGGTCTCAGATGAAAAAGTCATGAATACCAAAATTTCATATCTCATCAAGATCTACAATCTTTATTTAAGTCATTTTTGCATTTGAGAAAGCGGTAGTATACATTGTTCATTAATCCTAGATTCACTCGCATAGTTTCTAAAACTTTGTTAGAGAATTGTCAAATTTGTACTACATGTTATTACCCATTTTGAAAATGACAAAATGACCTAAATAAAGATTGTAGATCATGATGAAATATGAAACTTTGGTATTCATCACTTTTTCATTTGACATCACCTAGTGTGAAAAAAACCTTGGTTGTAGTTGTCATTTTTAATTCAAAATTTGGATTGTTCAAACAGTCTCACACGAGAAGATTTTTCAAAATAATAACATTAATAAGTTTCATAACTTGATAGAGTATGATTTTAGGAATTTTTAGGAAGAAAAATGATCTTTTTTGAAGTTTGTACGAGGGAGAACGACTAGTTACAACTTTTATACAGAGATTAAAAAGAAAAATTGTTCTTGTTCATCCAGTGACGTGGCTCGTGTGCGCCCGGTGACGTGGCCAGCTGCCGCACGGCCTCCGTGGCCAGGCCGGTCTTTGGCCCCGCCGCACGGCCCCCGCAGCCCGGTCGTGGCCTTTAGCACCGGGTGCAGCCACGGCCCGGTGCTAAAGGCCCTTTAGCACCGGGTCTGTACAGCACCCGGTGCTAAAGGCCCTTTAGCACCGGGTCTTCTACACCCGGTGCTAAAGGCCGTAACTGGCGCCAAACAAAAATTGCGGGCCTTTAGCACCGGATTTTAGATCAACCCGGTGCTAAAGGCCCCAAATTTTCGTTTGGCGCCCAGTTTCCAAAATCAATATAAAATGCTAGAAAATCTTATAAATTAATAGAAAATCAATATAAAATGCTAGAAAATCTTATAAATTAATAGAAAATCTTATAAATTAATAGAAAATCTTATAAATTACTAGAAAATCAATATAAAATGCTAGAAAATCTTATAAATTACTAGAAAATCTTATAAATTACTAGAAAATCTTATAAATTACTAGAAAATCAATATAAAATGCTAGAATTAATAAAAACAACCTTATAAATCAATAGAAAATCTTAGAACATAGGTGGAACATAGTGCAATTAAATTACATGGCATCATCGTTTACTCGGACACTAATAAACTTCCTCTTTACAAATGTTCCTTGATTGTGTTCACGTCGTAGATACGGTGTCTCCTCCGCCGCTAACAGGATGCTTGGGTCATCAGCCACTGAGAATGGAGGCCGGCCATCGAGCATATCATAATCTTCATCCGTCTTGTCCTCAACTCCTACGATTTTTCTCTTTCCAGGAAGAACTATATGACGCTTTGGCTCGTCTTGTGATGGGTCCAATTGCTTACCCTCACCTTTCTTATCCGCCCCTTTCTTCGGTCTGCTAGCCATGTCCTTCACATAAAAAACTTGTGTGACAGCTTTGGCCAGGACGAACGGTTCGTCTAGAAAGCCAATCTTGTTTAGGTCCACTAACGTCATTCCATAGTCCGCTTCAACTTTAACACCTCCTCCAGTCAGCTTCACCCATTGGCACTTGAACAGTGGGATCTTCAAAGGTCCGTACTCTAGTTCCCATTGGCACTTGATTCCATAGTATGAGTTTGTATTGCCATTGGTGTCTGTCGCGTCGATCAGGACACCACTGTTTTGGTTGGTGCTTTTCTTGTCCTGGGCTCTTGTGTAAAATGTATACCCATTGATGTCGTATCCTTGGAATGTCAAGATCGTGCTCGATGGACCTCTAGCTACAAAAGCTAGTTGCGCATCAATGCCCTCGACACCCATAAGACGTCTTCGCAACCAATCGACGAAAGTACTATTGTGCAGACGCTGAATGAAGGCCGCAGACTTTGTTGAGTTTTCGTCTCTGAGAATCTGCATGTGCTCCTCGATGTACGGAGCAACTAAGGTTGATTGTTGCAAAACTGTGAGGTGCGCTTTACGAAATGTCTCAACGTCCTTGATCACCATCGATTTTCTCCCTAGTGTGCCCTTTCCACCAAGTCTCCCCTCGTGATGGGATTCGGGCACACCAATCGGCATAAGATCGTCGACAAAGTCAACACAGAATTCAATGACCTCCTCTGTTTCGTATCCCTTAGCAATGCATCCTTCTGGACGAGAACGATTACGGACATACTTCTTTAGGACAGCGAAAAACCTCTCAAATGGGAACATGTTGTGTAGAAATACTGGGCCCAATATACGAATCTCTTTGACGAGGTGAACCAATAGATGTGTCATGATATTGAAGAAGGATGGTGGAAATATCATCTCAAAGCTGACAAGACATTGCACCACGTCGTTCTGTAGCTGATTTAAATGGTCTGGATTGATCACCTTCTGAGAAATTGCATTGAGGAATGCACATAGCTTCACAATGGCTTTCCGCACGTTAACTGGTAGCACACCCCTGAGTATGACGGGAAGTAGCTGTGTCATCAACACATGGCAGTCGTGAGACTTCAGGTTTGTGAACTTCTTCTCTTTCATATTTATTATTCCCTTAATATTGGAGGAGTAGCCAGACAGAACCTTGATACTGTTCAAGCATTCAAACATGCTTGCCTTCTCTTCTTTGCTGAGAGTGAAGCTGGCAGGACGCAAGTACTGGTGTCCTTTGTCTCTCTTTTCTGGATGTAGATCAGTCCGTTGCTTCAATCGTTTCAGATCCTGACGTGCTTCCAGTGTATCTTTTGGCTTCCCATAAGTACCCAGGAAGCTTATCAAGTTCACGCAAAGATTCTTCGTCAGATGCATCACATCAATCGCGTTACGGACCTCTAAACGTTGCCAATAAGGTAGCTCCCAAAAGATAGACTTCTTCTTCCACATCGCGGCACGACCATCCTCGCCCGTCGGAGCAGCCTGGCTTCCGTCTCCCTTGCCAAACACCACGTGTAGGTCCTTCACCATATCAAATAGCTCTTCTCCACTCCGGTGTCTCGGCTTTGTACGGCGGTCAGCATTCCCGCCAAAATGCGCACATTTCTTTCGTAGCTCATGCTTCGCCGGAAGGAATCGACGGTGACCCATGTACACAACTTTATGACAATGTTTCAAATACATGCTTTCGGTTTCCTCTAAACAGTGAGTGCATGCTTTATATCCTTTGTTTGATTGTCCTGATAGGTTACTTAGTGCAGGCCAGTCATTGATGCTTATGAAAAGCAGTGCTCGAAGGTCAAACTGCTCCTGCTTGTCCTCATCCCACATGCTAACACCTTCATTCTTCCACAGCTGCAAAAGTTCGTCAACCAATGGTCTTAGGTACACATCAATGTCGTTGCCAGGTTGCTTTGGGCCTTCGATGAGCACTGGCATCATAATGAACTTCCGCTTCATGCAGAGCCAGGGGGGTAGGTTGTAGATACAAACAGTCACGGGCCAAGTGCTATGACTACTGCTCATTTCACCAAAAGGGTTCATGCCATCGGTACTTAAACCAAGCCTAACATTCCTCGCATCAGCATCAAACTCTGGGAATGCTCTGTCGATGTTCCTCCACTAAGATCCATCCGCGGGGTGTCTCAACATGCCATCCTGCTTACGTTCTTCTTTGTGCCAGCGCATCAGTTTGGCATGGTCTTTGTTCCTGAACAAACGCTTTAGACGGGGTATCAGAGGGAAATACCACATCACCTTCGCAGGGATTTTTTTTTCTTAGAACGCTCTCCCCCAACATCACCAAGGTCGTCCCGCCTGATCTTGTATCGTGCGCAGGTGCAAACCGGACAACGATCCAAGTGTTCGTACTGTCCGCGATAGAGGATACAGTCATTAGGACACGCATGTATCTTCTGAACCTCCAAACCGAGAGGGCAAACAACACGTTTTGCTTGATACGTCGTCGATGGCAATGTGTTACCCTCTGGAAGAATCTTCTTTACGAGTTTCAGTAGCTCCTCGAAACCCTTATCAGTAACACCATTTGCTGCCTTCCACTGCAGAAGTTCAAGTGTGCTACCCAACTTCTTTAGCCCCTCTTTGCAATCTGGGTACAGGTCAGTCTTGTGGTCCTGCAACATGCGTTGTATCTTTTTCAGTTCCTTATCATTGCCGCAGTCTTTCTCGGCATCACGCAACATTTGCCCGAGTCCATCAGTAGGTTCATTTTCCTGAGCAACATCTTCCTGAGCATCGCCTTCCCGAGCAACATCTTCCTCATCGGCATCACTCATTGCAGCATATGTAAAGGAACCGTAGTATTGTGCCAATAACGGAATGTCGTCATCGGCCTCGTCTTCTTCATCTTCATCCATTAGAATTCCTCTTTCACCGTGCTTCGTCCAAACAGAATAATTCCTCATGAAACCGTGCCTCATCAAATGCACCTGAAGACAACCTCTTTGTTTGTACGATTGTATATTTTTACAATGGGTGCATGGCAGAACATGAAACCGGACGACGTCCTGTTAGCCTCGGCGGCATCGAGAAACGTCCTAAGGCCATCACGGAACGCCTGAGCGTGGCGGTCCCCGTACATCCATTGTCTATTCATCTGCATTATTAACCAATAACAAATATACAATACAATTTAAAGATAAAAAAATTAATATATAAATAAATACAAATTATAATATATATTCCATTATATAAATAAATTTCTAAAACTACATTACTATATTCATTAAATATAACATTACTATAAGCCTTATAAGATTTATAAGATTTTCTATTAATTTATAAGATTTTCAAGCATTTTATATTGATTTTCTAGTAATTTATAAGATTTTCTAGTAATTTATAAGATTTTCTAGTAATTTATAAGATTTTCTATTAATTTATAAGATTTTCTAGCATTTTATATTGATTTTCTAGTAATTTCTAAAACTACATTACTATAAGCCTTATAACTATTCACAAGTCATACAAAACAAAATACTAACTAGCTTGCCTTCTCTCTCCATTTAAAACATAACATGAACACTCTCTCCACCATGAACTCAAGCTCTCTCCTCTCTCTCCTCCAAGAACACAAGCTCTCTCTAGCTAGCTTTACTTTGATTCACAAATCCTTCTATTTCTAAATCATAGAAGGATTACAAGCTAAATAAAACATTAGAGAATGAAAGAGTGTACCTTGTAGTGCTCCTTAGATGAGTAGAATCTTCACAAATTTTGAAAAAAAATTGGGCAGCACCTCCCCTCCCACGGCCGAGCAGCATGAACACAGCACCTAAGTGTTCAGCTGGCTCGGGCGGGGGAGGAGGAAGCCCCTATATTCAAACACATTAGCACCGGGTCGTGGAAAGACCCGGTGCTAATGTGCACCCTTTAGCACCGGGTGCAGCCAGCAACCGGTGCGAAATGGCCTCGGCACATTAGCACCGGTTGCTGGCTGCACCCGGTGCTAAAGGGGGCGCATTAGCACCGGGTCTTGCCACGACCCGGTGCTAATGTGTCCGCCCTGACACACCTTCGCGCCGCCCCCGCTCCTAGCCGTTGGACCCGGTGCTGAAGCGCCATCAGCACCGGGTCAAAAAATGGCCGAGGCGGAGGAGGCGGGCAGATGTGAAGCATTCTGGTAGTGGCATAGAGATAAAAAAATGTCGACGCCGCTTCATCAGGCGCATCATGCATGTCTGCGTGCTTGTAAGGGATCTGCTTGCATGAACGCATGCATGGGTGGAGGAACACACATGCCATGGCAATGTTTGCAGGTCCGCCACTAACACGCATCATGGAGGACATCCATCATGTGCATGAACGTGCATTTGTACTCTAAGAGCAAGTATAACAACAGGCTGAGAGCCGGCTAAAATCTACGTGGAAGAGAGAGATGACACGAGAGAGAATGGAACGGGTGATTTGCTTACCGCCGACTGAAGCTCTGGCTAAAACACTGAATACTGGGCCCCACGTGAAGCAAAACGCTAGCAGCAGGCGTAGGAGCGGGCGCAGACATGCAAGCAGCCGGCAGCGAGCTAAATCTATTAGCCTTGATCTAATGGAGCCTTCTGCTACCTCTACGTCACAGCAACGTGCCCGAGACGGGCCTCGTGTTCTCTGACATCATCACAAGACTGTCCAATTTCTTCATCGCCGACGCTAAATCGCCAATCACTGGATCAACGTGGTTATAATCATGCGAAATGATCATAAATAAGTTGGTAAGGTTTTTTACAGTGGAACCTGTCCACGGTTCAAGTCATCGACTCGGTATGGGTGTCGTATTTTACTAAATTTATTTTAAAATTTAACCAGTGATATTTTTCAGTGGTGTGATGTCCCCATCGACAGCGGCGCCCGTAGTGATTTCGTGAATCTCAAGAAATCAATGGCAAGCTTGATCCTCTCCCAGGTCAGATTTCTTCATCTACCTTCATTTGTTGCATTAGTTTACATTGTACAATAATCCGAGTATAGCGCAGCATATATTTGTAAATTAGCTTTTCATAACTGTCCTCATGTTGCCTAATTGCCGATGGCGGTTTTTGTTTTGCATTGATTAGATCATTTTTATGTCTTTTTCTCATGCAATAGGATGGATCAACCGAATCTTGGTGTCATGTTATTGGAGTGTGCTGCACAAATGGAGAGCAGGTGCCTCTGTCTGAGCTAAAAATTAGGCCACCAAGTTGTAAGTTAATAAATGATTGAAAATGAGAATTAGAGCTAGAAACAATCCAAGTTAAATTGGGACTTGGCAGAATCAAAACGAATCATAAACCATAATGATAGCATCAGTGTATTGGCTTTGTTCTTCAACAGAGAAAAGGGGTTTTGGTTGCTTAACTAATTATTTTTGAAAATGTTATTTTGATAGTTTTTTTATGGAGAAAGGCCTTTTGTGTACATCAAATGTGAAAAACATGTGTACGGTGAACAAGTGTGGATCATGGTTTTAAATAGAGGAATAAGGCATTTAGCGGCATGGCTGCCATTATGGTGTTTAGCGGGCTATAGCCAGCATTTAGTGGGATATAAAATGCCATAACGGCTGCCCTTTCCAACAGCTATATTCGGTTATAGCGGCAGCTATAGCCGGCTATTTAGAACATTGGTGTGGATGCTATTTTGATTAAGTGTTAATGGAATGACTAAGATGGTTTCTGTAACATTAATTAGTGTGCCATGTATGAAAAATATGATGTGGTAATGGAGTTAATTAACAAAGTGGAGAGAGAGGGAGAAGGGAACCATTTCTCATGCAAGAAACCACTTCAACGTGAGAACCAAGAAGAAAAATTAGAGGATTAGGAAATGAGAGATCGAAGAAGTATGAATATAATGGATGCTAGTTTATTTTGAAGAAACCAGCCAGCATTGAGGATAAATAGTTTCTATCTGTATCATCTATGTGATAAATAGTGTCTGTTAGGATTGGCCTAGTTGGCGTGTGTGTGAACCAAGGTTTTAAATAGCCGGCTATAGCTTCGCTATAGCCCGCTATAGCCATTTGAAACAGAAAATCGCTATTTAAAATCATGTATAATTTAGCCGCTATAACCCGCTATAGCCTCGTTTAGCCTGTTGTTAGCTGTTTTGTGACCCCAGCCGCTAAACCCCTTGACCCGCTATTTAAGGAAGTCCATTACGTCGACGTCGTGACAAAAAATTGTCTGGAGCGTCAGGAAACGATTCGGATCAAGTATAGTAGATATTATTGTATTTTTGCCTGATCGAAGCATATGTAAATTGAGTAAAAGAATGATGCCCGGCAGGTGCACGTTCGGCAATCTGGCACATACACTTGCTAGATCGAATCCTATCGGATCGTATATATATACTCCCAGATAGCTGTCTGCCAGATCTTATCGCTTGGAGATTGTTTTAATAATTATTTAACAGATGTGGCGTGGCGTCCTACATCTCGAATAAAGTTTTTTTTCGAAGATCTCGAAAAGATTTGATGCTCAAACTAATTAATATGCCGGCCTTCCCCAACTTTTTTTGGCAAACATGTGAATATGTGATGCATGCACATCAATTTAACCGGCCTATTCATACATCCTACTACCACGGCAGCACCAAGCATTGGGAGCGTGCACCATCTGCACTGTCGGGATTCAAGTTTTTCAATACTGTATTTAATGCTATCAGAAATTTAAATTTTGAAAGATGATATTGCAAACCTTGCTGGAGTGATCCCTAGCCAATGTTCCTTTCAGGAGCACGAGCACCAGGATGCCGGGAAGCTACGTTCGCGAGCACGGCCGGCTTCGGCATAGAGATTAAAAAATGTCGACGCCGCTTCATCAGACGCATCATGCATGTCTGTGTGCTTGTAAGGGATTGTAACACCCAAAAATGGCATATTTAAAATTTTTAGTAATTAAATTAATTGTTTAATGTTATTTACTATCTTGTTCATAATTAACATAGGGTAAATAAATAATTTCTGGAAATTAAAATAAAAAATAAGGTATAGAAACATTTTTGTTGCATTCATGCTGCTGCATTGAGTTTTGGGTGTGTGCGGTTCGAATTGGAATTTAAATCTAGTTTAAATTCGAGTTTGAATCGATTTGTTTTGAGCCCTAGAAAAGTTCTTTCGGCCTGAGTTCGTTTTCGCCCCTCCAAATCTTTCCCAGGCTCACTTCCGCTCCCTTCACTCTTCTCCGGCGCCCGCCCAGCCACTGCCACTCGGCCCCCACCTGTCAGAGCCATCTTCTTCCTCCCTCCCTTCTTCTTCCCCCGCGCCGAGCTAGCAGCGCCGCGGCCCAGCTCGCCTCGGTCCGCTCCAGCTAGCCCTCCCACGCGCCAGGAAGCTTCCTAGCGCCTTCCCCGAAGTTTCCTCGCCCCTTTCCCTTCCTTTCCCGCTCGCTCCCAGTATGGTAACCACGCCGCTCGGTTATGGAAGGTGATTCCCGCCGCCGCCGGACCTTCCATCCACGGCGACCCCCACCTCGGTTCCCTAGGCCCTCCGAGCCCCTATAAAAGCCTTCCTCCGCACCCCTGAGCCTCACCAACCAGCGCTCGAGCCTTTCCAGCACCGCAGCTTCTCCTTCCTCGCGCAGCGCCGCCGCCGAGCGTCGGACTCCGACGAGCACCCTCGTCGGGACCCCGTCGCTTCAATCCAGCACATCCAGGAGCTTCACCTCGAGGTACTGATGCTCTCCCACCCTTCAATTTGCGCATCCCAGCGTCGTAGCTCGATTCCCCTCGGTCGCCGTCGATGACCGTCCGCCGGTCACCGTCGTCCGCCTTCCCCTCTGCACGATGCTCAACTAGAACCCCACAGAAGCATTTTCCACCTTTCCCTGAAGCTCCAGAGCCAAAAAAACCCGACCCCGAAACCACCCAAAACCCACTCCCCGCGGTACACCGGAGTTCTACTCCGCCACGCGCCGTCGTCCGACCCCCTCGTCGGCCAACGCTTGACTAGAACCCCCTAGGTCGACTCGCCATGTCTCCCTGAATCTGTAGGACCAGACCTCGTCGAAAACAGAGCCTCCTAGCGCGTTAAACCCTTAACTCCGGCGAACTCCCGTCGCCGGCCGAGCGGCGCCGCCGCGCAGTCGTCGTCCCCGGCGAGCCTCTCGCCGTGAGCCGTCCGATCCGAGATCGACCGTCCAGATTAGAACAGCCGATACCCCTTCGCATTTTAAATCCAGGACGTCCAGATCAGATCCAACGGCCCGGATTCAGTTCCTGCCCAAGTCAACCCAGTAGTGACCGGTCAGCCTTGGCGGTTTTGCAAAAGAGACCCCAAGTTTTCGCAAAATAAACCCGCCGTCCAGCCCTTTTCAAAAATAATTACCGATATGCCCCTAGTTTACTCTTTAGCCCCTGATCTCTCCTGTTTTTACACCCCGAGGTCCAGCCTTGCCTTTTTGCATATAAATCCTCCTGTTCTATTACAAAATTACATTTAGGTCCCTGAGTTTTTCATAAATAAGCCCCTGTAAGTTTCTTAAACTTGCCAGCAAGTCCCTGAATCTTAGAAAAGCCATAACTTTCTCGTTTTAGCTCCGATTAGAGTGATTCTTGCGGTCACGTGTTCGTAGCGAAGCGTAGATTATTTCTAGAACCTTCTTTTCTACTGTTTCTACTGTTTGGTGTACTGTTTCTAATAGAATATCTTTGTTTGCATGCATTGGCTTGTGTGGATGCTTGTGTGGTGATTCGTGTCCAGTCGGTGAGCTGTTCGCTTTGGAGTTTGAGTACGAGGACCTTCAGGAGCCGGACTCGCAGCAGCAGCAGCACTTTGAGGAAGGCAAGTTATAGCACGGACAATCCTTGCTACCTACTCACCTGTATTAAATTATTTCATACATGCATGTGTCTAATTTGATGTACCTATTAAGGTTGTACCTAGTCTTGTTTACCCTGTCCTTGTTTACCTCAGGTTTATTGCATATGGGTAGAACTTTGCTAGGCACAGCTACTATCACCTTTATTTAACTGTTAAACTTGTATTAATGGTCCACTTCAACTTTAACGTTTAAAACTTGCTTTTTAGCAACATGGATCAGGGAGCTAGAGCATGTCCTGTGTGCTTTGCTCTAGTGTCTCCCTCTAAGTACCGGTTCTTAAAGCGGCAACCCAGGAGCCTGTCGCCACCGCTGGAACTATAATGGCTCTGGTCTTGGACGAGTAGCTTGTACGGCCCTAGCTTGATAGTGGTTACCGAGGGGCCAACGGCGTTGTGGGAGGCAAGGCACGGGGTGTTTTCCCGATTCCACCGAGGACGGTAGCCCCGTCGGCTAGGTCTCGTTAGACCCAGTCCCGTGTTGGGAGTCTCAGCGATTGAGAACTCCGCGCGTAGCGCATTGTTGGGGTGGATACTCGCGCTCTGGACGCCATCGACCCCCCTTACGGTGGACTCCGTAGACGTACGTCGATCTCGGTGCCTAAGGACTCACCACCTTGTAGTACCCCAGCGGCTACTGTCTTGTTAGAGTGTCTTGTGAAAAGCCTCGTAGCATCCCTATGCAGTCACACCTCGGAAGTGTTGATGTGCGTGGTTGGGTGCAAAGTTCCCTTGAACTTTTACGCGACTGGTGGGTAAGGGGCGAAACCTCTGCAAAGTGTAAATCTATCATGATAGCCTTGCTCAGGGTCACGAGCGGCCTGGATCCTTTTTGATTAGAATATGATGTTTACTCATGTTTAATGTCACTTATACCTTGTTAATTGGGTTCCAACCGGGTTTCATTCACTTGTAGTAACTTGGATAATGTTAAAACGAACTAACTAAATGTGCTAATGCAGTTAAGCCGTGTCTAGCCTTTTTGAGCCTTCATAACCCGAGCTATGCTTGCTAAGTAGTTATTTTACTTACTCTTGCTATTTATTCAACAAAATCTCGGACGGGTAACAGATTGGGATGTGCATGAGCCTGCTGCTGAGTTTCCAGAAGATTTACCGTACTACTGAGTTGTGTTCTCCCAGTCAGAGTTCCTGTGGGATGCGGCTACGCTTAGAGAGAGTTTATTTAGTCTTCCGCTATCCATGTATTTCATTTATGCAGCACTCTGATGTAAACACTATTTTATGATGAATAAATGAAGCATTTGATCTCTGTTTTACCATATTTGTTTGCTATATGTGTATGTGGACTTCCTGGACACACATATGGCCACAGTCGGGTTTTTGTGAAAATCCGGGTGTGACAGGGATCTGCTTGCATGAACGCATGCATGGGTGGAGGAACACACATGCCATGGCAATGTTTGCAGGTCCGCCACTAACACGCATCATGGAGGACATCCATCATGTGCATGAACGTGCATTTGTACTCTAAGAGCAAGTATAACAACAGGCTGGGAGCCGGCTAAAATCTACGTGGAAGAGAGAGATGACACGAGAGAGAATGGAGCGGGTGATTTGCTTACCGCCGGCTGAAGCTCTGGCTAAAACACTGAATACTGGGCCCCACGTGAAGCAAAACGCTAGCAGCAGGCGTAGGAGCGGGCGCAGACATGCAAGTAGCCGGCAGCGAGCTAAATCTATTAGCCTTGCTCTAATGGGGCCTTCTGCTACCTCTACGTCACAGCAACGTGCCCGAGACGTGCCTCGTGTTCTCTGACATCATCACAAGACTGTCCAATTTCTTCATCGCCGACGCTAAATCGCCAATGACTGGATCAACGTGGTTATAATCATGCGAAATGATCATAAATAAGTTGGTAAGGTTTTTTACAGTGGAACCTGTCCACGGTTCAAGTCATCGACTCGGTATGGGTGTCGTATTTTACTAAATTTATTTTAAAATTTAACCAGTGATATTTTTCAGTGGTGTGATGTCCCCATCGACAGCGGCGCCCGTAGTGATTTCGTGAATCTCAAGAAATCAATGGCAAGCTTGATCCTCTCCCAGGTCAGATTTCTTCATCTACCTTCATTTGTTGCATTAGTTTACATTGTACAATAATCCGAGTATAGCGCAGCATATATTTGTAAATTAGCTTTTCATAACTGTCCTCATGTTGCCTAATTGCCGATGGCGGTTTTTGTTTTGCATTGATTAGATCATTTTTATGTCTTTTTCTGATGCAATAGGATGGATCAACCGAATCTTGGTGTCATGTTATTGGAGTGTGCGGCACAAATGGAGAGCAGGTGCCTCTGTCTGAGCTAAAAATTAGGCCACCAAGTTGTAAGTTAATAAATGATTGAAAATGAGAATTAGAGCTAGAAACAATACAAGTCTTATATTTTGGAAAGAAAACATAGCCTTTTTTTCCTTGTGTTCAATGAACAAATTTGCCTAAAAGTTGTATTCGATCACACCATCTAAGCTAAATTGGGACTTGGCAGAATTAAAACGAATCATAAACCATAATGATAGCATCAGTGTATTGGCTTTGTTCTTCAACAGAGAAAAGGGGTTTTGGTTGCTTAACCAAAAAATGAATATTCTTGAGTTCATAAGTAGTGTAACGCCCGGATTTTTAATATTTTCCAGACTTGTATGGTTTTATACTTTGTTTGGTAGCCCCGTGTTTGGGAAAATCCGGGGCCTTACAAGTAGTGCTCGTTTACAGCTGTACTACAATGATCTAAACTCCAGTTATCCAGATGATAGCTCTATAATACTTTTGTGTTTAATCCTTTGCTTCAGCATACTCTTGTATTCATAACTAAGCCTGGCGGTTATTTTCCTTCAATGCAGAGGTTACCTACGCAGATGTAAGTGACGGCCACCAAAAAGTGAGATGTTTCTTCAGCCCATCACCTTCAGATGGAGGAAAAACATAAAAGCATTCACGTGGTAAGTCCATAATTTGCATGTGAGTGTATCTCTTTTTCTTTTATCATCTTCGATTGAATTTTATTATACAGCTTTCCTTCTGACCGTATTATAAATTCTTCATGCGTCTCAACTTGGTTGCTATATGTATCCCCCATTTTTCATTTTATCATACCACTTATTTCTTTGTCCCCTGGTATTTCGGCCCTAATGCAAAAATGTTGCAGTGAGATCAATGGACCGAGTTCCGGTGCGGTGGCTATTGTCACTGCACGATAAGCAGTGGCGGAAGCAGAGGGAAACACTGTTGGTCACTGTAGACTACAGTACGCCACATGCCAGCCACTGTTCGCAGGAACACTGTTTGGTACTGTTTGACACTGTACCTGTCGATCTGGGCCGTTCAGAAATGCATGCAGTGTTAACTTGCAGTGGCACCTGATCTGAGTCCGAGTCAATGGTGGGTTCGTTTTATTATGCAACTGTCATGTTTACGAAGGGATAGTTAGCAAGTTGTTTGTTTGGTTACTTCATCCGTCCCAAAATGAACCCAAAATATAAGGTCCTGAAGGATTCAAATTCAAGAAACAACAGTGAGAGGAAATGACCTCTATACCCCTCATTTTACACTACCCACCAACTCTCCAACCACCCATCAACCTCATTTTAGTTTTGTCATATCCCTTCAGAACCTTATATTTCAGTACAAAATTTAAACCGACTTGGGACGGAGGGAGTACCTGTGTTGTCACTTCACTTTGAAACGGATAGTACAAAGTTACTTTTCAGATACTTTACAAAGTATGGGATGCATTTATTTGAGGCAGACTGCAACCAGATTTTTGTACAACCAAATTTCCTTCGCAATCTGAATTGTACTTCAGAAATTAATACTTTGAACGTTAAATATATTTAGAATGCTATACTGTAACCTGCATTACTGGTTTGATAATGCCTCCTAAATTGTTCACTGGTCCAATCATGTGTTTAGGTTGGGTGCTCACTGGATTCACTGGTCTAATCCTTTTTGCAGGTGTTCAGCTGGTAAGAGTAGACTGTAGTACCATATTCTATCTATGCTTTAGTTACTTTCTAAAGTAAGGCTATGCACTTCATTTTATAAACTGGTTTTGTGCTTTTATTTGGCTCAGTGAACAACTTCCTCGTGCTTTTTTCTGGCTACCATTTTAGCGCTCTTTAGGTTGTTGCAAACTTCCGCTCACAGTTATGTTGTTGCTTTCATCATTGCCACATGCTACTTCCCCGGTAAGTTTGTGCCTAATTTTTCTTCAGCTTTATATATAAATGTATGATTCACACAAAATGGTTCTAGCATGCTTGCTTTACTGACAGATCTATGTTTTCATGATGTGATGGTTTTGTCTGTGTTACACCACCGATAATTCCTCATTGCATATCTTACATATGTATTATAGAATATTAACAGAGGACAAATAGATATTGCATATAGACTACTAAATGATCAGCTTAGATATAATGCTTTCTTTTCTCTACCGTTGATGGTGGTTATATGATCGAATCCACGTACCACATAAGAATTACAATCCTGCTGGTGTTCCACGATATGTATATGATCTGTTTCCTTTTGGAGAGCTCCCAATGCTTGTAGGGAACTACAAAAGGTTCATTGGTAAGTGATATTTACACTAACTGCTTTGTGTGCTTTCTTATTACTAGCTGCTACTCAAATTTCTTTATTGAGCTGTCCACTTTTCAGATGTTCTTGCTGTGATTGCTGAGTTGATTCAGCTATCCAACAATCAAGATCCTACAGTCACTAGAAAATTAATCATAAGAGATGCAAAGTGAGTGGCACTTTACACCTTCAAAGATTTTTGTCATCTACATTGTGATAACATTTCTTGAAACATGTCAAAGTTTATTGATTGTTTAAACCACTGTACGCGTTGAAACAAAAATGTCGTTATGGGGCCAACGAGCAACACAGTTCGACATTGACACTGTTTAGAATAGTGATGATCCTAAGCCCTGTTATTACCCTGTTTGTTGGTTGTCTTATGGAAACTTATATAGGTACTTCACATATAAAAAATACATGTGCATTTACGCTGGAGTCCTTTTCAAATTCTATAATTACTCATGCTCTATATATATTTTTCTAGGTGAAGACTACCTTCGTGGCAGCTCTGCGTGTAAGTGGTATATGAATCCTCGGATTCCAGAGGCTGGAAAATTCACCAGAGGTATTATGTCTTAGAGGAGAAAAAAAAGGTAGTTCCTATTTATCACTGGAAACAAAGGAAAGTAACTAAAGTAAATTCTCTAAACAAATACCTTCCTCCCGGCGGGTTCCAGAAAATGATAAATTCACAACCTACTCTGAATACAGCTCGGATGATCAGGACGACTACGAGCATATGGATATGCCCAAGTTTACTGACTCACAATACTCAGTCTAATTTGAGAATATATTATTTCAATCCTTGGTTGTGTTATGACTGCTATCAACTTTGCAGATTCTGATCACGAACCAAGAGAATGGAAATAAGTGTTAGTCTTAGAAGGCTGATGTGCATGAGGCTACTTTTCCTATCTCGTCACTGCGCCAAAAAATACTGTCAGAAAAACTTCTATTTATCTAGATCCTGTATATTACATAACTGTGTGTACCTGTACCTCTGTACCTCGATTATGTAGATGCTAGGTATATCTATCTACTAATATATTGACATACCATCTTAATCAAGTCATATAGCCTTATTTATTTTATATAAATCACTAGTACGTAAGATGCTTATTTGATTCCGGCAGTTGGAGAAGAGAACCGCCACAAAATTAAGTTCAGCAGTCGACAACAACAATACAGTATTCGGTTGAAATAAATAAACCATATATCAAATTTACATGGGCACTTGATAGTAAGGCTCAGCCACTAGGCGCAGTTGGTTGGTCCTCCTGGCCGCCGCACCAACAGTCATCTCCATGTCCAGGTCCTGCACCTGCATCCCATCAGGAAGCCTCCAATCAAAGTAGTAGAGCAGCCGTGCCACTAGGATCTCCAACACAGACAGCCCAAATCCCATGCCGGGGCAAATCCTCCTCCCATGCCCAAATGGCAAGAAATCAAACTGTGTAACTCTGTAGTCTGCGGCCGTGCTGTTCTCGAACCTCTCCGGCATGAACTTGTCGGCGTCGTCCCAATGCTCCGGGCTCCTTGCAATCGCCCACGCGTTGACGATGACCCTGCTGCCTTTGGCGACCTCGAAGCCGCCGACGTCGCAGGTCTCCCGGCACAGGCGAGGAAGGAGAAGCGGAAGGGGTGGGTACAGCCTTAGGGTCTCCCTGATCACCAGCCTCGTGTAGTGCAGCTTGTCTATCTGGGACTCGTGTTCGTGAGGGCTTCTGTGCCTGAATGCTTCCCGCACCTCCTCTTGCGCCTTGACCATTGCGTCTGGGTTCCTGATCAGCTCTGTCATGAGCCACTCCGCGACTGATGAGGTCGTCTCTGTCCCCGCTGTGAATAGATCCTAAAAACCAAACCAAACAAAACAATATATATATATATATATATATATATATATATATATAATTGTCATGAGCAACAATGCAAGATTACATTTGCATATTTTAATTGGTCGCAAGAAAATTTTACCAAAGAAAGAATTACTGATGGACGTACACATTAATTATATATTACCAGAATGATTCCCTTGATGTTTGTGTCGCCGATGGGGATCTCGAACTGCCCGTCATCGCGGATGCTCAGCAAGACGCTTAGAAGGTCATCATCGTCTTCTTCCCCTCCGGCATCGGTGGCCTTCTTCTTCCTCTCCTCCCGCCGCGCCTCGCCCTCGGAGATGATCTTCCCAAACACGTCCTCGAGCTGCTGGTGTGCCCTCCGCAGCCGGCGTTTGGTCCCAGTGACCACGTCCACGAACCGCAGCGACGGGAAGAGGTCGGACACGCAGAACCCCGAGATGTTGCCAATCACCACCTTGATGGCCGCCATGAAATCTCGCCTGAGCTCGCCGCTGCACCGGTCGCCGAACGCCGCCATCCCAGTGATGGAGTTGGTGCACGACAGGAGCATGCCGCCGAGGTCCACCGGCTCCCCGGCGGCGGCGGCGGCGCGTATCTCCCTGACGAGGGACATGGTCTCGCTGTCCCTGACGGCGGCGAGCCGCCTCACCTTGCCGGCGCTCAGGAGCTCCGCCGTGCAGAGCCTGCGCAGCGCGCGCCAGTAGCCGCCGTAGGGCGCGAAGGCGATGTCGAGCCCACCGTAGCAGATGACCTCCGAGCCGAGCAGGCTCGGCCGTGACGCCAGGCTCGCGTCCTTGTCCCGGAGCGCCTCCTGCGCCGCCGCCGGCGAGGAGATCACGACGGTGTCGACCTGCCCCAGCCGCAGGTGCATCACCGGGCCGTGCTTCCGCGCCAGGTCGCGGAGGGCGGCCTGCGGTTGCGAGGTGACCAGGTGGTGGATGCTTCCGATGAAGGGGAGGGGGCACGGGCCAGGAGGAGGAGGCCTCCTGCTGCCGTTCGCCGCCATGGATTTGGCGGCTCTTGCTTTGCGGCGGAGTAATGGCGCAAGGATTATTAGCATGATAAGCCCGGCCAAGAAGGCGGTGGTTGCGATGAGCTCCATGCCTCTCGTACCAAGATCACCCTACCTAATATAATTGTGGAAGAAATGGAGAAACATATGAGCTGGGTTATCTAATAGATAGACTTTTAATGCAAGTGATGAAAGGATGCAAAGCCAAAATGTAGAAGAAATCGTTACCAAAAAGCTAGTTGCTTATGCTTGACGGCGGCGTTGATGATATATGTGAAGCTGTGGTTGGTCAACCAGGGGCTGGAGCTTGATGGGAAGGAAGGAGATGAAGAATAAACCAAGGAGAAGTCGGGGCTCAGTTAGTAGAGACCGCCAATGTTAGTGAAAGGCGACCACATAAAACAAAATAGAAATATAACATTGCTGGGTAGAGTTTGGCACACTACAGTTACAGTCAGTGCCACTCACTGACTCACCCAAAACTAGCGGATAAAAGGATTGGTTCGTAGCTGGCTGCTGTTTGAGCAGACTGCATATGGCCTGCAGTCTTTAAACTTGTTTGATTGTGCCATTTTGGTCTCTGTATCCTCATATTTCAGATTTGATCCCTTCAATTTGATTTCAAGTGTCATCTTGGCTTCAGATATAACCACCTACTCTCTCCGTTCCTAAATAATTGTCCCTATAAATCTGTGTTTCACTCACAAACACGCTTTCCGGGTGATGGACAGACGGAGTAGATGGTACTTGAATCCAAGTTTAAAGAGTTCCATTTGCATGTTTAAAAGCATGGGGATCTAGATGATATCAAAACCAAGTTTAAGTGCCATAAATTTGATAGTATGGCGACCTAAATCTAATCATACACTTTACTCCTGCCTTTTCATTATCAACTAGCATTTCTGTCACTGGCAATGGTTCATCTAGGATTCTAGGGACAATGGCAGATCTGACGTCTAAAATATCAAGACTATTTTTTCTTGAGAGTGCAAGATAATTTATGTGATGCTCTCAAGGGAAAAAAAGCATATACTCCCTCCGTATATGATTTAGATGTCATTTTAGATAAGATTTTAGTCAAACATCGAAAATACAATTCACGAATAACTTTTAAGTCATTGAGTTTAAAAATGTGAAAATAATTTTTCTTAAAAATATTTTTATAAAAGTATACATATATTATTTTTTAATAAATATTTTTATAAAAATAAGAAGTTAAGGTTATATTTTGAAGATCGTATCGTTGTCTAAAACGACATCTAATTTATATACGGAGAGAGGATGTCTAAGTATCGAACACATGAGCACTCAGTTTTTTTTTGTCCCTTTTGCTGGTTTTTTTAATGTGTCAGTACCACCATGTGGCACTACAAGATGCGAAAGGGGTGAGCTGGGCCAAACCCCAAATGGAGGCCTACGGTGGAAGCGGGAGCAAAAGGAGGAGGGGTGCTGCTGGGTCGGGCTGCAGTGGTGGAAGTGGCCGAAGCGGCCTGGGTTTCGATGTGGGCCCAAAAATGGGAAGAACAAAAAGAAAAGGAGGCCGATCGGCCCAGGGTGAAATATAAAGAGTTGAGGGGGATTCTTCGGCCCATGACAGGGTATTAATATTAGATGAGATTTGGGAATTTTGATTGGTGCTTGATACTTGATCAGCCTGCAACGGCGAGGCCCATCAGCTAGCAAGTACCTACGGTAGTTATCTAAGCACAAATCCACTTTAGAGCATCTCCAACAGATTAGCCAAATCGTTTTTTAAAGTTAAATTTAGCTATTGTTAAAGAAAAAACATTTTCAACAGACTCTGTAAATAACTCTCTAAATTTAGTGGCTCTCTATCCCACCACATTCGCTAGCCATTTTTAGCTAGACTACCTCACTAGCCATCTTTACAGAATCTGTTGGATTACCCTGTTATTTGTTAGTCAAATCTATTTTTAAGAGTAGCTAAATCAGTAAATTTGACTAGTCTTTTTAGCTAATCTCTTGGAGATGCTCTTACGGCGACGCTTAATAGATGCGCCCGCTTGCCCTTTTATACTAGACCATTTTATTTTTTAAGTTTTTATAATTTTCATACCGTATCTTATAATTCAATTTAAATCGTTAATTACAATAAGATCTACAAAATAAAACTGAGTTTACATATATTTAGTACTAAAGTTACGTGTAAACACATTAATAAATTTATTACATAAGTTGCTAGCTCATATGCGATACTAAGTTGCGACTTGGTATATGTTTGTTCCGTTCTCAAACAACATGACATCTAGAACAGCCTATGCAAAACACAATTTTTATATAAATTGATACAATATATCTACATAAGTTGTTGCATGTTTTCTCTCTCTATATAAGTTGATGTTAGAATTGCACATGAATTGATACTATCATTATGCATAGGTTGATGATGCATTTGCGTATGAAATATGTATGCACAATGTGCTAGTAGGCACATAAGTTACTACATTGTATACCATAAGATTACTCCGTATCCATGTATAACTTATCTATATAAATCAGCACTACTAGTACATGTAAGTTAACACATCATATAAAATTACATCATTATTATATATATATATATATATATATGTTGATAGAGCTACTACATATATGCCGAGAGAGCTGCTACTATAAATTGATAGTATCGATACACTGCGTCTATATAGATCGATACATATAGATTGTCATACAACATCTTTATAAATTTACACAAGATCTCTATATAAGTTGATAGATCACTCTATATAAGTTGATACTATAAATAAAATAACTTCAAAATATATCCAACATGGGTCTTGTTTTGTAGATCTTATAATAAAGATATTGGCGCGATCAAAATAGAATTTTGACGTCATATGAGAGAGATATTGTTATTTGAAAATCATACATAAGTAAAAAAATGTCATGATGTCATCTGTTTTGCTCTTTGCGGCTACACGTGATTGACATGAATAACAACAAAAAATTACTAGCTACTTCGTATGACCTCTGTACGATCTAATTTAATAGAAAAATGGAGCTCTATACAATCTAATTTGATCGGAGAGTAGGGTCATGCGCGACCCGTCGCACATTAGCGCGGTCAAAGAAGAAGGATTGAAGATTTAAGATTGACCTATATTAGTTGAGATTTGACTACAAATATATTAGATGAGATTTGACCTATATATTTGTAGTGGCATTCTAAGATTTAAATTTGAGTAAAGTACACCATGGATCCCTAAACTTATCCCGCGGTACCCGTCGGGTCTCTAAACTTCTGAAATACATTTTTGGTTCTCAAAGTATCTAAAGATATCCATCCAGGTCTCAAGCGCGCCATGTGAGCTTTTGATGCCTACATGTCATGCCACTATGGGCACCACACTAGTGAATATTTGCATGAAAACCTTTCATTTCTCACATGAGCTTCTGATGCCTCCGAGAAATGGGCATATCTCAACTCTCAACATTCCCTTGTATTGTACTCCAAGGTGCAGTTGCTTCTCCTTTGAGATGTCTCAATATTTGTTTCATGGTTATTGGGAGAGTTGTTTTGCAGTTCCCAATAATCTCATCCTAAAAGAATAAAATCATGGCAAAATTCCCACCCACTGTGATTTTCATGTCTCAGAAACGTAGAAAGAATTTAAGAGAGAGGGTACTCTAGTCTCCGGTGCCTACTCAACCCACTCATAGATTGTCAGGTTATTTGTAACTTAAATTTTAGAATTTTTCTGTGGTGTTACAAAATCCATTTACATGAATAGACGAAAAAGTATAAGATGCTACCCCAGTCATGTTGGCCGCCCTCCCTGACTAACAAAGAAAAAATAGCCATACTTGAAGAAAAAAGAATCGGGAACCAAGGAAAAAGCTAGCTAGTTGTGCAATTGTATAAATGTCCATTCTTTAGGTACATGAAATACTTATACCTTTTCGAAATTATTAATTATCCAATAGAACCTGTCTATCTTTTGCGTAATTTATAACGTACAAATACTCAATAACATGTTCGATAATCTGGCTGAATCGTAAAGCATGCCATCAAACTGTTTTTGCTGCTTTAATTATGCTCTTTCGTTATTTTATATATTTTCACTTAATCATAAAAACACTGTATTATCCATTACTTTGTCCCTCTTTTTTTGCAAAATCACCTTAAAAAATCAAAGTACTCTTTTTTAAATACAAAAATAAATAATTCACCACTTTATAAAAGGCGATCTAAACCATGTTGACCTCAAATATATATGCCCACTGCAAGAGACACGCAAAGTCGACTTGTAGTTTAACTTGTATCAAAGACAAATGTTCCTAAACCATCGATGAAGAAAAGGAGGCGAAAAGAAATATCTTGAAGGACGCATTATCCGTGACCACTACTTATCGCTGGACCACCACGTACCTCAGCTCCCGACCAACTGTCAGGATTCACAAAGCAAATCGCCAAGAACATCCGAGTCCATATTTCCTGGAAATCCGATACCCAAATCTACCTCGATCCCTGGCTGGCTGGCTGATCCAAATGGAGTAACACTCGCAGCCATCCTTTGTTCACCTTCCACCTTCGTTCTCCGTTGCTCCGATGGCCGCCGCGGCCCTGCGCTTCCACCCGGCAGCCTTCTTCTCAGTTCATCCGCCGGAGGCAGCTGGGGCCAAGTGGCCGCTCCGCCATTGCTCACCTCACAGGATCCTTGTCGCAAGGAGGACCTGTCTTCTCAGGGCCAGGTCCTCCAATGGCCTCCCGCAGATCGGCGCCTCGTTCGGCAACACCAATGGTATCGCCTCCTGCTGCGCCACCTACCGTTGAAGTTGAACTGGCAACTATGCGCATAATGGCTACAAGCAGAAGTAGTTCCTGCAGAGGTGCTGGATGGGAGGCCAGCCGGAGATGGGCCACCGGAGCAGGGAGGGAGCACCGTCAGCATCACCGTCGTCGGCGCCTCCGGCGACCTCGCCAAGAAGAAGATCTTCCCGGCGCTCTTCGCCTTGTTCTACGAGGACTGCCTCCCAGAGGTTCGTACCGTTCTTTGCTCAGCATCTCGCTACTGATGATGTCAGGTGTTCTTCTGTATGGGGCTGGGGGTTCAGAATCTGATTGTTTTTCAGTTCCGGTTAACCCCTGTTAGTGCAGCATTTCACAGTGTTCGGTTACGCTCGTAGCAAGATGAGCGACGAAGAGCTCAGGAACATGATCAGTATGACTCTGACGTGTCGAATTGACAAAAGGCATGTTTACACTTTTTTTTAGTTCGGTTATTGCTCTGTGAATGGTATGCATTGGTTTATATTATATCAGAGATTCAGTGCTTTTAAGTTTTGTGACCAAAGCAACGATCTGCTATCTTCTTCGTTTAAGATTATCAATCATCCAATCAGTTCCACTTTTTTACATTTCGTAGATATTCCCAATTGCCGAATTTGTAATGCAAATTCTATTTGAGCAATCAATAGGGAGAACTGTGGCGATAAGATGGAACAGTTTCTGCAGAGGTGCTTCTACCAATCTGGGCAGTACAACTCGGAGGAGGGGTTTGCTGAATTAGACAGAAAGCTTAAAGAAAAAGAGGTAATAATAACATAACTTATTAGTTTAGATTTAAAATAGAGCAGCCAACACTCCTTTATACTATGGTTAGCAAGCAATCATTATTATTCTTGCTAATCTGCTATGCGATTCAGCACATGTACCTTGGCTCTCGTATGATGTATTTTGAATGTGGAAAGACTGGTAAAGTTTGCAAATATTAGTACCTTCCTTTTCAATTGGAGTTCACGTTCTTAAGGTTGTCGACAGATATCTCTGTACCAATGTGAAACAGTCATTCTTCAGAATTCATGACCACTATACATGTCCTCAGGCAGGCAGGCAACCAAACAGGCTATTTTACCTGTCGATCCCGCCAAACATATTCGTCGACGTGGTAAGATCTGCTAGCCGCAGTGCATCGTCTTCAAGCGGCTGGACAAGATTCATAGTTGAGAAGCCCTTCGGCCGCGACTCGGAGTCCTCAGGGGAGCTCACCCGGTCCCTGAAGAAGTACTTACTCGAGGAGCAGATATTCAGGCAAGCTGATATACCATGAACAGATTCTGATCCTCTCTCTCGTTTTCGTTATCGAAAACAATTCTGATCCTCAATCTCGAACTGTAAGAAATGAACAATCACATGTGAAAGGATCCTGCAGGATTGACCATTACCTGGGCAAGGAGCTGGTTGAGAACCTTTCAGTCCTCCGCTTCTCCAACCTCGTCTTTGAGCCGCTGTGGTCGAGGAACTACATCCGGAACGTGCAGCTCATCTTCTCTGAAGATTTCGGCACCGAGGGTCGAGGCGGGTCTGCAGTACCTTCTCCATCATCGTCGTGCACACCAAATTCAGTGACCGAAATCATCAACCGATAAATAATGATAGATGGTGTGTCATCATCGTTGTTGCAGCTACTTCGACAGCTACGGGATCATCCGGGACATAATGCAGAACCACCTGCTGCAGATCCTCGCCCTGTTCGCCATGGAGACCCCGGTGAGCCTGGACGCCGAGGACATCCGCAACGAGAAGGTGAAGGTGCTGCGGTCGATGCGGCAGCTGAAGCTGGAGGACGTGGTGGTGGGGCAGTACAAGGGCCACACCAGGGCCGGCAAGTCCTTCCCCGGCTACGCCGACGACCCCACCGTGCCCAAGGGCAGCATCACCCCCACCTTCGCCGCCGCCGCGCTCTTCATCGACAACGCCCGCTGGGACGGCGTCCCCTTCCTCATGAAAGCCGGCAAGGCGCTCCACACCCGCCGGTCAGTCCTCTCCTCGATCTCCTCTCTACAAATTACGGTCCTTTATTTGCAATTGCAACTGATCGATCGATGATCTGTGGATGTGGATGCAGGGCGGAGATCCGGGTGCAGTTCCGGCGGGTGCCGGGGAACCTGTACCGGCGGAGCACCGGGACGGCGGCGGACATGGACACGGCGACGAACGAGCTGGTGCTGCGGGTGCAGCCGGACGAGGCGATCTACCTCAAGATCAACAACAAGGTGCCGGGGCTGGGGATGCGGCTGGACCGCAGCAACCTCAATCTGCTCTACTCGGAGCGGTACCGGCGCGAGATCCCGGACGCGTACGAGCGGCTGCTGCTGGACGCCGTCGAGGGCGAGCGGCGGCTCTTCATCCGGAGCGACGAGCTCGACGCGGCGTGGGCGATCTTCACGCCCGTGCTCAGGGAGCTGGAGGAGAAGCGGGTCGCGCCCGAGCTCTACCCGTACGGCAGCAGGGGCCCCGTCGGCGCGCACTACCTCGCCGCCAACCACAGCGTCAGGTGGGGCGACATCACCAGCGGCGACGGCAGCTTCTAGGCGAAGATCGGCTGGAGCATGCACTTGTACCAAGGACACGTTATTCTTTATTTTGTTGGGAATTGACAGAAATAAAGAGTTGCTATATTACACAGCATTAAATCTTACAATTTTGATGGTTTCGAACATTGGAAATTGACGTTTTAAACATCGAATGACGACGTCTGCAACATTAATGCAGAAATTAAAATATATATGTTTTATTCGTCTACATCATCGAAGAGGAACATCCGTGACATCTGAAAACAACCTATGCAGCATGAAATACGTCACCTGAAATAATGAGAACAACATTGTTTCAATTCACCTGTGATTTTCTGAGCTGCATGCAGGATAAAATGTTCTTCACTTCTAAAAATCCACCTTTGTTTTCCTTCCAAATTTTCCACAAGAAGAGTAATAGGGCGCCGACCTTTTCTATTCAAATTGTTTCAATGTTGGATTCTACCTTGGTTTATAGAAAAAAAAAGTGAAACCAATTTTCATGCTTTTCTCTCTGCTATCAGAGAGTGAGGTGGGTTTCTCTATTTTTTTTATCGCTCTGTTACTTCTTTCTTATTTGTCATTGGGATTAATTGGGCATGATGAAAATACATTAAACTCAAGAAAAATATCCGAAAACTATGTGATTGTCAAAATCATGGAAAAGCATTGATACATAAATAAAATAAATATGTGTCAATGGAATATTGATAATCATTTTGAGAGAAGCCTTTAAAGAAGATCTGGAAATAATACACCAAAGCAAACTAATTAGGCTAGTTGGTAAGGGATTTTCTGGTGAAACCTGTCCACCATGCTTACGCGTCAATCTCGACGCGACGGTCCTGTCTTTTGGAGGTGAGGGGTAGGGTTTGTGTTGTTGTGAGTGTGTATGGTTTGTGTGAGTTGTGAGTGTTTGCAATTGTATAGGTCTTTCGAAAAAAAGAAACAACCCAGAAATTACCTCATTTGTTTATTATCTCTAGAAAATGTTCAAAACACATTCGGTTTCCCCATGGAATTGTGGATAAAAAGCTAAATACCATCACTTCATTTTTTTATTATTTCTAAGATTTTTTCTACTATTACTATTTTGCACAATGTGCCATGCTTTTTTTCATGGGCCACCGTTGACTTTAATTGTTCTACAAAATAAATAACGAGCTAAAGAATCTTTCGGTGCTACACCAACAGCTGGAATCATATACGACTGTTAGGGGGTGTTTGGATCAATGTGCTAAAGTTTAGCGCTTTAAATAAGTGATAATTAGATGATTAAACATAAACTAATTATAAAGCTAATTGTATAAGTCATGTCTATTTCGCGAGACGAACCTAACAAGCCTAATTAAGCTATAATTAATACACAATTACTGTATGTTTACTGTAGCATTACATTGTCTAATTATGGTGTAATTAGAGTTAATAGATTCGTCTCGCAAATTACTCCTCGTTTATGTAATGGATTTTTTAATTAATCTATATTTAATACTCTTAATTAACATATTTACATCCGATGTGACGGCACTAAAGTTTAGCACGTGAGAAATAAACAGGGCCATAAGGCTTTGCTCAATAGTCAATACACACCCTCGAACTCTCTTGTGTTGTCTCATCCAATGCCGTGCCCTCTGCATGTGTTGTTTATTACTATTTCAACCAGGCTAAATATCATATGATTTTTTTATTTTTTTGGAGATGTGTTTTTATCCCATTAAAAAGGTGTGAAATAGAAACATTGGCGGATCCAGGATGGACAGCCCCCTCCTGGCTGGAAACTCCATTGGGACAATGAGGAGCAAGGGGTGGAGGAGATGGGAGGAGAAGAAGAGTTCAACCCCCTTAGCTCAAAGCTGGGTCCACCATTGAATAGAAATGAAGAAAAATAGTAAATGAACCGTTGCCGCAACCAATACCAGTTTAAACTTTATGAACTGTGTCATCCGTTCAATCTCTGCCGATCTCCCATTTTAAAGATATTGTAGCTCATACTCCTTTTTTTTCGTGCATGCTCTCGTGTGCCGCCTCCTACAAATGTGGACATCAAATTTGTGATACAATCTAGGGAGAGTTTGACTAACATACACCTCCATTCTTGCCTTCTTGGTGAACCGTTCATTTGATCTTAGGGGTGGCAAAACCAAAACGAAAAGAAAAAAGAAAAAAAAAGAAAAGAAATGTGAACAAAGTTACTTCTTTCTAGTGGCACTACAACTTGATAGTAGGAGTAACGTTCGTTATGACTCATTTTTTCCTGTTATCATGCCGGTCAAAGGGTCAACGAAATGAGTACTAGCGTGGATACGCTGCCATCTACGTCACCATCTTTCTCATCCCATGTCTAACTCAGCGCAACTATCCACGCCAGATGCTTCGGCGTCAAGCTGGCTTAGTTTAGTGTCGTCAGGAGTGACGCTTGTACGGTGGGTTCGATTCAGAATTAGTTTACGGATCTGTCCATTTTTAGAAATAGTTTGTAAAATGGTTGTAACGAAAAAAAAAACTACCAATCTGGGTGGCATGAACCAGCAAATTCTTGAGACTAAAGATCTGGATCCGACAGGCCCCATTTACGTGGCCAAAGCGGAGGCGACCACCAAATTCCCGACCAAGCATAAGCACCCCCATACTTTTCCTAATTCGGCAGGTGCATCCTTTTCCACCCTCGCCGCCGCTCAGGCTCAGCAGTCAATTCAGTGAGCCGAGGCCACAGCCACACTCAGCTCTGAACAGCGAACACCCCTCTCTGCGGTGACATCGCCCTCGCCCGCTGAGCGCTGACCGCGGCGGCGCCATGGACTGCCAAGACGGCGCCGGCGCCGGCGCCAGCGAGAATCGATCCAAGGTGAGCATACGATACACGCGCACACCCCGTACCTTCTCTTCTGAATGGGGCCTCTCCCCTGCGTGTGCCCTGAGCGCAGACATCCCGGATCGGGATGCCAAAACGGGGGGAAGCTCTTCTTTTTCTTTTCTTGTTTTTTTTATTGTGTGCCTGCGACCCCTTGTGGGATTTAGCCAGCCATTCCGTTACCGTAACCCATGGATAGAGCAAGAACAGCAAGATTCTTGCTGATGTCTGCCTGTGCCTGTGTGGGGCCGGTGAAACCACGGATTTAAGTTTTCTTTTGGTGGGCTGCTTCAGAAATTAGGCTCTAAACTGATGATTGTTTTTATTTCGTTTGGTGTCTGTGTAGGTGGCTTCAGAAACTAAGTCGACTAAGCAGCCTACTTGGGTCTTCGTTGAGAAAGAATCGGTAGGTTTTGGTTCTTGTTGGTACATAGATGTACATTAGCCAAACTGGCCAGTTTATCTGATTTTAGAGACATCAAGTCAAATATCCTTGTGGTTCTCCTCTATTCAAATCAGATTGGACCATTTTTTATGGATGAACTGCCAATTTCCATTGGTTTGGAGGGCCTTGGCACTCACATCTGCTTTAAAAAAAAATGGAAAGGCACCACGGTGCTCTTAATTTACTGCATTTGCATGTACAATTTGAGTCAAAAATAGGCTAACAACTTCCATGAGGATACCTGTTCTGTTCCTCTTGTATGCATGTTAATTTCTTGATCTTTTAGACAAAGGAAACTTTAATCCACTGATTCACAGCTCCTGGCCTGTGCACTGAGTAGGCCTGCGCACCATACTAATTTCTTGTCCGTTTAGACAAAGGAAACCTTCCATCATTGAAACAAGTTCCCGGCCTCTGGACTGAGGAGGTGCACGTCTCGGTAGCTGATAGGTGCTGCTGGTGGATTGATGCTACTTTCTGCACTTATCTAAGCACTGACAGTGATACACTGGCCTAGTACAGTGTGGCCTCTCCGTTCTCACTAGCATGATGAAACAGATGTTCAAGCTGTGAATTATATGGGTATGCTTCTTTATTATATAGCGCTGAACCAAATTCTAGGAATAGAGTATGCGTAAAAAAAGAGAGGTGAAAGATACAGCAAAGTGGTATCAGGCTGCCTGTCTCCTTGTCATTGGATCTCCAGCTTTTTGGAAAGTTCCAAATTCCACTTGAGGATCCAAGTCTGGATCAATACCAGCAAAAACATCTCGGAAGACCATGCCAAATGTGTCCGAAAAAGAAGAGCAAAGCAGAGGTAGCATGACCAAAAGTGAACCAACTCCTTGGACTGCTGCGAAATATATTTGTTTGCCACATGTAAATAAAGTATTCAGTTAAGTTGGATGATTGCTGACCATGTCTTTCAATCTTCAGAAATAACTCTTAATTTGGTTGGCCATTACCAGGTAAATGACTTAAGAGAGCAAATTCTCCAACTCACTGGGCATGCTTGTCATGAAGAAGAGGTATAATGTCATTTGGAAGCAGCTCGGTGTAGTTATTCGATGTGATTTTTCCCTGTTATTTGGTTGCACCTTCGTTGATACTATTCATGGTATTGACCTGATAACAGGAAATATTACGAGCAGATCTACTGGAGAAGCTCAACCGATGTAAAAGAGATACATTAATTGAACTATGCCGTTCATTTAATGTTATTGGCTCAAGAGCTAATAGGAAGGTTGGTCCAGCTAAGTACTTAAAATTTCTGTTATCATCTGCCAGATGACCCACATTGGGAAACATGTCTGTTCCTTTTACAGGAGGAACTGGTGTCATTTCTAATGGAATTTGTGAAGGACCACTGTTCTGGCGATGGCACAAACTCTGATAAGGTCCTAAACTGCAAGTTACTTTGGTCAATTTTTTAAACACTTCATCTACAAATGATAGCAGATGTTGTCTTTTTTCCTTCATAACTGCTAACCTACAGCCCTATAGTCATTGGCACACTGATTCTTTTTTCATATGTCTTATCAATTGCAGAAATTCAAGAAAAGGAGGCGTATGAAAGAAGAAGAAAGTTTGTCTAGTGGTAAACCTTTGAAGGTATTCTGTCTTTACAGTTGTCCTTTTGGAATTATGTTTGTATGCTTCCAGCCTATTTTTAGCATGACCAGAGTGGCAAAACTCCTTGTTTATGTAAAGATATTATATATAATTATTAGAGTTTAATCTATGGCATGTTTCTGCAAGTTCTTTCAGGTTTCATCTTTTTCCATTAATTACTTTCACTTTATTTATTTCTTTATTCTCGAACTAATGCAGAAAAAGAAACAAGAAGGTGAAGAGGAGGAAGATGGGAGGAATGGTGTGGATGATAGAGCAAAATATTCTGAATGTGATTTGATGGATAACCGATATATATGGGCTGATAATAATAAAGGAAAATTCCCCAATGAACAAACCAACCTTGAGCCTTCTGAGAGGATAAATGGTTGCATACAAGAGAACTTTGATGGTGTATTTGTTGGTGAAGTGTCAATTCCTACAGATAAACCAGCAATGATTGCCACACCATCTAAAAAGCTAGTAACAACTGCTGAGGACGTGAAGGCTTTTAAAAAGAAGTCTTCCATTAACAAGAAAAAAGGAACTCCTAAGGAGGATCGCAAAGTCAAATCTTGTGGTATGCTTCTGGAGGATTTGCTGTGACTTATGCATATGTGCTGTTTATCTGCATGTGGATAAAACACTTAAACAAAGAAAGTTTTGTTCAGTATTTAGGAATGCACTATCGAGTATAATTGCTTGAATTGGTTTTTGTTAATTTTTTGCTATTGTGTCCGGAAAAGATACCTTTTAAACCTTTTAGTTAGATAACTTTGTAATGTGGTAATACAAGTGACCACCTATACTTTTATCCAGCCATTAAAGGGGCTGTAGTAAATTAGCTCCTTTTTATAATCTGTAATAAAGAAACTAGAACATGTTCTTCCAAAGTCGGAAAACAATGCTTTAGAACTCAGAAGAGCAAAAAGAACTCTTTAATACTAAAATTACAAAGAGAATATAGTATATACTTATTCGAGAAAAGAAGGTACTGTAATATTATTCATGCAGAGTGGAGTTGAAGTGCTTGGTTTAATGGCCCGAATTAGTACGTATCTATATATATAGTAAAAGAGCTAGCGCAGATCAACAGCACTGATTCAAATGTACGAAAAGTCAAGTGCATAACCTGGAAACTACTTTCTAAGAAGGAAGAAGCACATGTGTAAGATAAATACAATAAGTTGTGTGCTTACCCATCAGTATACTTGATAGTATTTTGTTCTAAATTGATGATAGAACCTTAAAAGAATTGGTTAGAATGTCAGCTAACTTAGAAGAATGCATCTTGAAATGTTACTATAGGCTAGTTTTAACTTTTAAGTAATAGCTAGTTTTTCTGATGTAGAAGGAAAAACTGTGTATCTTTCATTTGGAGGAGAACAAACATAAAAGTTGAAACTGCATGGGCGTTCCTTCAATATCACGTTAACTACTTCTCTAATAATTTGGATGACCCCTAGTTCCTATTTTGAAGGCCTTGTATCCTTTTTCCATTATAGGTAAACAGGAGTCTATAGGAGACACAAAACCACGAAAACAGGCAATGAAACCAAGTAAGGACGAGCTAAGAGAAGCTGTCTTTCTTATCTTGGATACTGCAGACTTTGCCGCGGTGAGATTCACCGCACATCATTTGTCTTTAACAACTCTGCTATAATGTTATGTGTTGGTATAATAGTTGTTTCATGATATTCCTCCTGTAGTTTACATTTCTCTGTTTCTTTTCTTCTCACCCATTTCAGATGACCTTTGGAGATGTTGTAAAAGAAGTTGGTATGTCTTTGCTTACTTCCTTTTTAGAGGCCTTTTCTTCTCACCCATTTCGCTTGCAGACACGCTTGGTCATTATTTTATTGTGAAAGCATCTATGAAACATTCATTGATTTTTAGCTGGTGGAGCTTTCTGACATAATCTCATGTCTTCAGACAAATACTTTGGAAAGGATCTGTTTGAGAGAAAGCCACTAATAAGGTCCCTGATAGAAGAGGAGCTCTTTAGGCTAACGGAGGAGGCAGAGAAAAAGGAATTGGAAGAGAAGGAAGTAGCAGAAGCAAAGGCTAGAGCTGAGCAAGCTGCCAAGGAAATGGCACAAGTTCGAACAATTGAATCGGTTATTGACAAGCAAAATTTAATCCAGGCTGGTGCAGATGGTGAAACTAAAGACAGTTCAAAGAACACAACTGACGGTACTAGTGAAAAAGGTGCCAATGGTGGTGCTTCTGGGGAGTGTGCTGTTAATGGAAACGGCAGTGATGCTGCTGATGGTTCACAAAACCACACAGCTGATGCTGATGCGCAGAATGAAAACATCCTTGACGAATTACCTAAGGATGGCGAGGGTGAAAAGGTTGAACCCATTGCAAATGTTGATAGTGATGTACAAGGTTGAAGCGATGGCAAAGCTGATACCATGAAGTACAGCAATGTTCAAATCCAAGGTTCTAAATATGGCAAAGTGGAAGGGGCTAGCAATGGAGAAATCAATGACACCGAAGATAGTAGAAATGAAGAAGGCAGGAGTGGGAATGTTGGCATCAATACAGAAGCTGTCAATGGTTATGAAGCTGAAGAGTATATCAATAGTGGGAGTGGTAAATGTGCAGAACACACAGAACATGGCGAATCCTAGGAAGCCAAGCACAATAAGAAAAGTGCAAATGTAGAAATCCATGTTTGCTAAAGACGGGAGAGCAAAAGAGGGGGATATAAATGCAGAACAAAGTCAAGCGGATGCTGGCGGCAATGATAAAGCCAAAGATGCTAAGCACAATGCAAACACCAACTTTGGTGCTGCTGAGAATGTAAAGACCGATGACGATGTGAAAGGCAACAGCGACAAGACAGCTGAAGAAAGCCCAATGTGATGAGATGGATAAGATTGTAAAAGCAGAGTTGATGTAGTCATGTAGAGATCCAGCTTATGCAGGGTACTTTGTATCCTTAGCGGTTACCACTGATGCCCTAACTCTTGTAGGATAGCTTGTGCAGAGTCATGGTAACCCCAAGCCTGACATCGAACATTAATTTGGCTAGCCAGCTAGGAATGGCCAGCTTGTTATTTAAATCCAGTTGGGTCTGCTGTGTGATGAAGAAATTCAGGGTGCATGGCATCTATTCGCAGAGTTACCTTGCCGTGTTATAGATCACTGAGCCCTCGTTTAGTTTCTAAATTTGGGAGCCAAACTTTGGTCTTTTGGGGTGCGTGCGTCACTGTAGCATTTCGTCTGTATGTGTGAAAAATTATCCAAAAATTGATTAATTAGGCTCAAAATGTTCGTCTTGCCGAGTATAACAAAACTGTGTAATTAGTTTTGATTTTATCTATATTTAGTACTCCACGCATGTGTCGATATTTTAATGTGATGAGAATCTTTTTCAGTGAACTTTGGAGGTGGAATTTAGGATCTAAACAAGGCCCGAGTAAACAAGATATATAAACTGGAAAAGAGCAGTGATATGTTCTTCAGATTTACCTGGTCATATGCTCGCCCTTCCTCCTGTGCCCTCTCACCTGGTCCGAGTGCAGCGTCCTAGGTGGCAGACCGTCCCCTTGCGCACCCCACGGGCCGTGTGCCGTCCCACGTGTTCCCGGGCCCACGCCGACGGCGCGGATGGATCCTACGTGGCGGCCATCCACGGAGACGGAATCGCCAGGTGGCAGACACTTATCAGCAAACGAACGGCGTGAGGCGCACCACGTTCACAGCTGGATGCGTTCTTATCCGCGCGATCCAACGGACCCGCCCATTCCCCACCATTGCTCGCTTCGCTTCCACCTTCAAATCTCTCCAGGGCTCAAACCCCTCTGCAAAAATTTTCCCTCCTTTTCATTCCCTTCGTCTTCCTTGTTCTTGCATCGTTCGTAATCTCATACGTACAGAGGTGTTGATGCTTCGATTCGTTGCGTCAGCGTCAGCCTGCTCTGCATCCCCGGCTGCGGCCTTGCTGCTCTGCTCTGCTTCTTGAGCTGAAGCAGAGGAGACGGCGGGGATGCCGGACTCGGACAACGACTCCGGCGGGCCGAGCAACGCCGGCGGCGAGCTGTCGTCGCCGCGGGAGCAGGACCGGTTCCTGCCCATCGCGAACGTGAGCCGGATCATGAAGAAGGCGCTCCCCGCGAACGCCAAGATCAGCAAGGACGCCAAGGAGACGGTGCAGGAGTGCGTCTCCGAGTTCATCTCCTTCATCACCGGCGAGGCCTCCGACAAGTGCCAGCGCGAGAAGCGCAAGACCATCAACGGCGACGACCTGCTCTGGGCCATGACCACGCTCGGCTTCGAGGACTACGTCGACCCGCTCAAGCACTACCTCCACAAATTCCGCGAGATCGAGGGCGAGAGGGCCGCCGCGTCCTCCGGCGCCTCGGGCTCCGCCGCCGCCGCGCAGCAGAAGCACGGCGACGCGGCGAGGGCAGCCGCCAATGCCGGCGGCTACGCCGGCTACGGCGCGCCCGGCGCCGGCGGCATGATGATGATGATGGGGCAGCCCATGTACGGCTCGCCGCAGCACCAGCAGCCGCAACAGCCGCCGCCGCCGCCGCAGCAGCAGCAGCAGCAACATCAGCAGCATCACATGGCAATGGGAGGGAGAGGGGGTTTCGGCCATCAAGGCGGCGGCGGCGGCGGCGGCTCGTCGTCGTCGTCAGGGCTTGGCCGGCAAGACAGGGCGTGAGCTGCCATGATACCTTCACTATGCTGAATTGCTGATACGAGTCCATATTATTTACCTAATTGACACCGTACTTTGTTCTACTTGTTGATGCATGTTTACTAATTATTAATCTGAGGCTCCAATTAGAAACGGTGAATTCTCCCCGTTTCATACGAGAATCAAACTTGTTTTTTGTATGGATTTTGATCATCCAATCCAATATATATATAAAGTCCCCCATGCAAGTGTATTCAGCCATAGGAGAGTCAAACAAGAACAGGATATTTGTGCTCGGCTACTGCACTGTGAAAAGATTACTTCGCTGTCACGGTCGTCTCGTCCAATGGACAGGATGATCCTTGAAAACACCAAAAGGAGTGTTGTGTCTGAGCGCCAAATGTAATCATCAATCAGCAGTGTGGCTGGTGTGTTGTGTAGGACGAATGATAGACCCGCTGGCCTGGGATTAGGAGGGATAGAGAGAAGTTGGTCGACAGAGCATTTAGGCCCCTCTCGCAGGTTGCGACTCAGCTCCATTTTTGTACTTTGAAAAAGGGCGTGCTGTACTATAGCTCCGGTAATTTTGAAAACCAAATTAAAACCCAGCGTAGGAAAAAAAACTTGAAAGACAGTGTTTTCCAAAATATGTGGTGTTAGTTAGTTAGTTTTTTTTGCAAAGAAGCCAGTAAATATCTCTTCTTTTTATATACAAAGTTAGAGAGATTTAAACCCAAAAGAACACGCCCTTAAAATTCCTATTTGTAATTATTACAATATATACAGCTCCTAGAGCACTTAAATCTGCAAATCATGAATTATTCCAGGAAACACCATTTTACATCACCGTTTATGCCTTCACTATTGCTATGAGATTAAGCTAGGATTTTGGAGGATTTTCGATCTTAAAAATATAATGGGTTTACGGAGGTGGTCAGATCGGCGAAGGAGGTGGTGGTTGTGTAGAGCGAAGGTAATGCAGGATTTCTAGTCAACAGTACGTGATTACCGATTAATCCGCAGCGTTAGTACGTGCATTATACTATTAGGGATAGGAAAAAGTTCATTTTACAACCTCCAACTATCACAAAAGTCTGATTTTTAACTTCGAACTATAAAACCGGATAACAAAGACCATCCAACTGTCAAAACCATGCAAATTTAGCATTTAGGGTGGTTTTGTATTTTGTAAAAAAATAAAAAAAATCCAATTAGATCTAAAAAAAATAAAAACTAATTAATCTTAAATCAGAAAAATATGAAACCGGTATAAAAAAATTCTAAAAATATAACCTATCTATTATTGCTCTATTTGAATCTTAATTATTCAAAAATAATAGGCATAACTATAAGCAACCAAATTCTATGAACATGAAAAAAATGGATCCGATTAAGTGATAAATATAGTGACAATACATAGGTTACATTTTAAAAAAACTTTTGATACCAATTTTGTATTTTTTTACTTAAAATAAATTACTTATGAATTTTTTAGTTTAAATTTGAATATTTTTAATTTTAACAAAATGGAAAATCATCTTCAAAACCACCCAAAGGGCTAAATTTGCACGGTTTTGACAGTTGGATGGCCTTTATTATCCGGTTTTGTAGTTTAATGTTGAAAATCAAACTTTTGTGATGGTTAAAGGGTGTAAAATGGACTTTTCCCTTAGGGATAACGGGCGTGCCTTCGGTGGTGGTTCAATTACAAAAGGGAAAGAAGGTTTGAATCAAAATCATGCTTTCCAATATACAAGCTGACAAAAGCTAGAGAAAAGTATCTTGTGAGATTTTAAAAGTCATCATTTTTGGATCAGAAAGCTATAGAATCATTCTTGGGCTGATGAATCAAAAGGTCACGTGCGGTTATGTATTTAGTTGGCCCAAATATGTTACATATCTTGCGCATACTGGTCTTTCGAGGAAAAAAAGAGTGGTTTGCAGATAGCTTTATCTTAAGACAAAATTAAAGGCCAAAAGCGGTGGGAAATCGATCGCTCTGTCACTGCAGCTAATTAATCAATCAGGGTGCTTTTCATCCTTTTGGAAACGTTTTAGTCCAGGTTGCAGCTGATTAAAGTAAGATTTGGTGCTCTAAATACCTCACTCGATCTCTTTATTATCGAGAAGGGCTAATGCGTCTCTCTAATATCTATGGGTCAGAGGAACTATATATATATACACCTCATGGCCTGATTAATGAGGTTGTTTGGAGCTTATATTAGGATCTGACAAAGTTCAGAGAACTGCATATTGCTCTAAATTATCAGAAAAGCTTTACTTCTAATACCCTGTTTCGCAAAAATATCCAAAGTGTTCAAATTTAGCACAAAACTAAACCTTTTTCTATCATTGTTTGCTCAGAAATGGACGTAAGTTGGCATCCGAAACCCACACGTAAGGCACAAGCGGTGTTGTGCCATTTTTTGAAACTACTGTCCTACATGTTACATGTAGAGTGACATAAGGCTCTCTTGGGCTGATGAACCCTTCAGATTAATTGCTGATATTTGTAGTAATCATTATTTGAAGTTAGCTTTTGTGTAATATATAAAGCTTGATTGTTGTACCGAATCTGGGTGCGAACATGGATTTTTTATATTTTAATTTCTGTGTTTGCACTCGTGTATGAAGTCAGCTTTTATATGCATTTTAATTAACCTGTAAGAGTTTTTAGGGGAAACAAAGAACTAGGAAGGATTTTATTGCTCGATGACAATAATATTCATATCAGGTGGAGAAAAGCCAGAAAGGGAGTTTCTAAACTGGCCCAACTTGTTTAGTCCAAAGAGAAAATACTACATCCGTTCCAAATTACTATTCGTTGTTGACTTTTTTGTTTAACGTTTGACCATTCGTCTTATTCAAAAAATTTCACAAGTATCACTTATTTTTGTATGTGACTTGCTTTATCATCGTATATACTTCAAGTATAACTTATTGGTTTGTATATTTGGACAAAATTTTTGAATAAGACGAATGGTCAAAGGTCATAGAAAAAAGTCAACAACCAATAGTAATTTGGAACGAGGGTAATACTAAACAAGGAGTTTAGAAAGCCAGAAAGAAGTTTCTAAGCTGGACTGAACAAATTGTTGGACTGGACCATGTTTAGTATTTTCTCTTTGGACTAGAGCTCTCTCTTTGCGAGGATCATTAGCACTTACGGAGTACACAGTAGCTCTCAACAAGAATCAAACCACATTTAGGATTCACCAGTGGCCACGACCGTCATACATGTGACATAACCAAGACCATTAGTCCAAAACAATCCTGCTCCCAAAAAAGATTCTCCCAGTGGCCCGTGGACCGTGGTTGATCTAGCCTTTTTGTTTGCTGAGGCTAAACTTTAGGCCCGTCACATCGGATATAAACACGTTAATTAGAAGTATTAAATATAGATTAATTAAAAACCCATTACATAAACAAGGACTAATTTGCGAGACGAATCTATTAAACCTAATTACACTATAACTAAACAATGTAATGCTACAGTAAACATATGATAATTATGTGTTAATTATAGCTTAATTAGACTTGTTAGGTTCGTCTCGCGAAATAGATATGACTTATGCAATTAATTTTATAATTAATTTATGTTTAATACGTCTAATTATTACTTATTTAAAGCTCTAAACTTTAGCACCTGGATCCAAACGGCACCTTAATCAATATATGAACTACATAGAAACATCACTGCTCAATAGATGCTCTATTTTTGCTTACCACGACTCCACAGGTAACATCTAACTCACAGCTACTTCATTCGTTTCAAACTGTAAGCTATTCTAATATTTTTGAAGAGTCAAAGCATCTCAATTTTGACCAAATTTATATAATAAAATATTAATTATGATACTAAATAACTATCATTAGATTTTCTATTAGATAAACTTTTATACTTCCTCCGTTTCAAATTGTAGGTCGTTTTGGCATTTCTAGATTCATAGTTTTTGCTATGCGTCTAGACATAGCGTATATCTAGATTCATATCAAAATCTATGAATCTAGAAAAGTCAAAACGACCTACAATTTGGAACAGAGGTAGTAGTATATATATTTGGTACCATAATTTTTTAGTATTCTCTATAATTTTAGTCTAGCATAATTAACTCTTCAAGAATATTGTAATGACTTATGGTTTAGAATGGAGGGAGGAAAATATAGCCCAACATATAAATAAAGACAGAGTTAGAGCACAACCCTAATAAAAATAAGGACGCGGATAACATGCGATGGGTTGCGTGTAAGGGAAGCGCGCGAACCGCCACCGCCACCGCCGCCGCAGCCGCAAGCCCCCGCCGCCGCCCACCACCGCTGGTCGTCCATGTTCGCCGCTGCCCCTTCGCCCTCGCCACCCGCACCTTCCCCAGCTTCGGTGGCCACTGCCGCGGCCGCCGCTAAACTCATCGGTCGCCGTTTCTCCTCCACCTTCTCCGGCCCCGCCGTCCGCACCACCCACTGAGGATCCCCCATCGCCCGGCCGCTGGCGTCCTCACTGCTCGGCCCTCCGCTCGACGATCGTCGCCACCGTCGGGCCGCCCGCCGCCCCGAGCACCTCTTCTAGGTTTGCCAGTGAACTCCAGACATCGGTAGCCGCGGGCTCCTAACCCAAGACCCCTAATCCAGCAGCGCCAGTGTCGGGAAGAAGGTTGTCAGGCTGCTCAATCAGGCGCGCGATGAATCGCTAAAGTGATCGATTGTCCTATAGACTTAAAGCAAAAATAAAGACATAGTATGATCCACCCCCACCCTGCCATACCCTCTACATCGTCTACAGCCAGCGGCTTTGGCTACCTCTCGACCTCACCCTAAAGAAAAAACTTCAGCCGCCATGCTATTGTCGTTCTTCGGCCATTCAAAAGCTCCGACAGTATCCTCACCACACTGCAAATGTCATGGCCCTCCGTCGGGTCTCGACTATCATCCCAAAGCTTCTTAGGGCAAGTACATGGATGCCGTCCGATAGACGGTCTGACACGTAATCTTGAGTCGACTAATCAGACAACCTATACAATAGGTTGTTGTTTTGATTGTCTCGTAGTAATACAATATCCCTTAATTTATGGGGAAATAAATAAATATTTTTGGTTGCATGGCAACAAAACTCGTATAATGATGGGAGAGTTGTCTCATGGTCCTACAATTTAGCTCATGAGTCGGTTGTTTCACGAAACAACGACATCCTTTTCTCACCTCTCTCTCCTCCACATAAATAAAAATCCTACGCGGCACTGCATAGACAATCTATGAGATCACTTATCTGTAGCTAATTTACCTGCCCTTATACTTACAGAGCTATCGGTGATCTCTCGGACTTAGAAACCCGACCCTCGACCCAATGACGGCTTGGCATCAGTTGCGCCGTAACGGATCACAAGCGCTATATTTTTCCTATAATAACCAACTGTTCTGTCACTATATTGCCACAATTTCACGTGCTGATTCACTTGTATGCGCCACTAGCACTAGAGTGCCACTCACTGTAGCCACATGCCCACATGCTCGTTCACTTGTATTTTTCCTACATATATATACTACAGCTAGATCCCCATGTTTAATCGTTTGATTTTTTGGTGTTGCGCCATCTACGTAGGGTGCAACGGTTGAGAGGTGTGAACGCGTAGTAACAAAATAATAATATCATTTCAAATTTTTGTTTCAAATTCTCTCGACACCTTTTCTCAAGGTTTGCGATTGAACAAAATTACCCAGTTCGACCAGCCGGTATCATTCGATCTGAGCCGTTGGCGACGAGATCGAGGGACGGAGTAGATGGGCAGCCGCCTCCCCTGCCCTGGTCGCAGTGCACACGGGAGGGGGCACGTGCTGGCATTGCGACGACGCATTCACTCACATTCACAGACAACTGCATGTGGGGCCGCCGCAGCCACGGGAGAGCGAGGCCCGGCCGCCCCCTCGCCGCCGTCTCATCGCATATATCTCCTCGGCTCTCCCGGTGCGATGCGAGCAGAGTAGGGAGTAGTAGAGGAGGAGTAGAGGCAAGAGGAGTACAGCTGGGGCGCGTGTTGGTTGGGGTTGGGGCGTGTGCGTTTCCCCGTTCGAGGAAAAGGGGCAGAATCCCAGCCGCCCGGCCTTTTTCCAACTCCAAGGGGGTTGGTGCTCTTTGCTGCGGCCACAGCTGCTGCGTGCTGCCGTTGCCATTCCTGTGAGTGAAACCCAGCACGCAGCCGGACCCGTGGTGAGAGAGAGAGGAAGCAGAGAGAGAGAGAGAGAGAGAGGGGAAGCAGAGCAAGAGGTTATTGCTTTCTTCTCCTGGGCCTGGGGGCGGGGCTGGGTTCTTGATTCTTTGCGAGATTGGCCGCCGCAATCATCGTCGCCATCATCTCACCAGTGAAGGCGAGCATGGGTATGTATGCGAGGCTGCCGCTGCTCCATCCATCTCCCTTCGCGCTCCTTCCCTGTTGCTGTCGCTCGGGTCGGCTGGGTGAGGCGGCGTGGCGGGAGATTGATTATTGCTGCTTCCCCTTCTCGCTTCCTCTCCCTGCCTTCCGGTTTCGGTCCGCGGATTGCTGCTCCGTATCTGGAATTCATCGCCTCCTCCGTGCGGCCTCCGGACCTTTTTGTTTCATCCGTTTCGGGTTCTTGGAAACATCGATAAGCTCGCTTGCCTTTGTTTTTCCCCTTTCTTTCTTTTCCTTTACTGATTCAGTGAGTTTAGTTATTTGATTGTCCGCATGTGGCACCTGACGCGGCGAACTGAAATTCTTCAAGCCGATGCGTTTTGTTTTTCCTTGGAGCAGATTCCGTCGTAGCTTTCTTGAATTTCGCTTTTGCAGTTGCGGTTCGATTGGGAATTTTGAGCGGTTGTTTTTTTTTTTCATACTGCAACAGCATTAGCAGATGGCGACGCGACCTCCTCTTCGTGGGATAGTGACGATGAGTACCAGAAGTTCATCCAAAAGATGAACCCTCCAAGGTGCTAACGAGTTCCTCACCGTTTTTTGATGAAAAAGAAATTCTATCTAGTATTACTAATCCTAGCACAGTGAAAAGTTGTTTGCTGATTTTTACTAACTGGACGGTTCGTATTTCCCCCCGAATTCAGGGTCACCATTGACAACGCATCATGTGCAAATGCTACAATTATTCATGTAAGTCCTAGAAAATCAAGGTTTTTTTTATTAAATGTAATCCCTGTTTGTTGCTGAAGATAAGGCGGTTTTTGTTTGAATGGCACAGGTTGACAGCGCTAACAAGTATGGGATACTGCTGGAGGTTGTGCAGGTCCTCACTGACCTCAAGCTTATTGTCAAGAAAGCCTACATATCCTCTGACGGGGGATGGTTCATGGATGGTATGACAAACAACTGCACAATGGTTCCTTTGAATTCCTTGCATCAAAATGGTGCTGGAATTTCTAACTTTTTGGTTTGTGCTGTCAGTGTTCAATGTGACGAATCAAAGTGGCCAGAAGATAATGGACCAATCTGTGCTGGAAGGGATAAAAGATTACATTTACAAGGTAATGGTTGCTTGCCATCATTGTTTGGCTATATTCCTGTTCTCTTCAGTTTGCTTAATCTGTCAATCTTTTGTGCAGTCTATTGCGCCTGATTCTTGCTTCCTTCCTTCACGGAGGAGGGCAATTGGAGTGGAGCCTTCCGCCGACTACACCTTGATAGAGCTAACCGGGACTGACAGGCCTGGTCTTCTCTCCGAAGTGAGCGCTGTGCTCACAAATCTGGACTGTAATGTGGTGAATGCTGAGGTGTGGACTCATAACAAAAGAGCAGCAGCAGTTATCCAGGTCACTGATAGGAAGTCTGGGCTGGCAATTTCCGATGCTGAAAGGCTTGGCAGAATTAAGGAGCGGCTCCGCAATGTGTTCAAGGGAAGGAGTAGAGATGCCAAGACAACAGTTGCGATGGGGGTAACCCACACAGAGCGGCGGCTGCACCAAATGATGCTTGAGGATCGAGATTATGAAAGGTATGACAAGGATATGGTGAATGCCAACCCCATGTCAATGGTCTCTGTTGTTAATTGGCTTCAGAAAGATTATTCTGTTGTGACAATGCGGTGCAAGGATCGGCCAAAGCTTCTCTTCGACACACTTTGCACTCTAACAGATATGCAATATGTGGTTTTCCATGGGAGTGTGGATACTGAGGGCCCCCAAGCTTATCAGGTACCTCACCACAACATTTCAGCTTCTAATTCCTATTGCTAAACATAATGCGTAAGCTTTGTTTGCTGCAACAGGAGTATTATATTAGGCACATTGATGGATCACCTGTCAATTCAGAGGCCGAGAGAAAGCGAATCATTCAATGCCTTGAAGCAGCTATAGAACGGAGAGTATCCGAGGTAATCGGGCAATATCAGCACCTGTGATTATTTTCCTTTTGTTTGCTTTTTTTTTTACTTTCCTAGGGATAATGATGCTACTTCTGCATTTAGTTGTTCAGATATAGATTTGAATAGTGTGCTGGGTTGCTGTAGGAGTTAACATTGTGGGTGGAGTGTTGGCGTTTTGTATTGCCTGGCACACTTTATTGTTGAGTCACTGTCAATGTTTGAGTCCTTTTCTTCTTGATGGAGCACATGCTGTTTTCCTCCAATGCACGAGCATGTTGTTCAGAATTAACTCATCAATGCTTACAGTTCTTTTCCTACTGTTATGCGCTTTAATGTAAGTACAACAATAAATTAAAGTTAGGTATCAGATCACATGATGAACTACTGACTAGAAGATTTTTTTTTCATGAGTTTTTTATTAGAAAATTCATCAGCACTTGCGTATCCCTTGCAGGGCCTGAAGTTAGAGTTGTCAACAGGCGACAGAGTGGGTCTATTATCAGATGTGACACGCATTTTCCGTGAGAATGGCTTGACAGTCACAAGAGCAGAAGTTTCAACTCGTGGTAGCAAGGCTATCAATACTTTCTATGTTCGTGACACAGCAGGGAGCTCTGTCGAGCTGAAGACGCTCGAAGCCATACGGCAGGAGATAGGCCAGACTGTGCTTCAAGTAAAAGGGCACCCTGATCACCCGAACTCACCAGCGCAAGAGTCCCCTACTAGGTTTCTCTTCAGCAGTCTCTTCAGACCAAGAACACCCTGAAACCTTGGGATGAAGCCTGAGCAACGCAACAGTTGGTGAATACAGTAGGTTCTGTAGCATCCATCATTGTACATATTTCCACATCTTTAGTGTAGAGCTGTAAATACTCCGGTCCTGTCGACATGGTTCAGCCGATTGCAAGTGCCTAGTATGATTCAAGCTGCTGTAAATATCGTCCTTTAATTTGTCATCTCTAGCAGTTGTCTAAATGTCTTCCAATCCCATGACTCTGCAGCAGCTGCTGATGGTCAAGCTGTGGGTGTCAACCTGTCATTGTTGAATGCGGATTCATAGGAGACCAAGTCGGGTTATGCCATGGTGCCATCAGATGGGCAGTGAAGGGGAGAAGTGTGGTGGGTGTAAGTGGCATTGCCCCTTTGGGATATTCAGAAGGTGGTGAAGTGTGATACGGCGGTGGCTGCATTGCCGGCGGCATACTTGTCCAAGGAATCAGGCTGACGGCGACCCGGTTGTCATTTGAAAATGGCTGCCAGCACAGCAAGGTCCTACCATGGCTGCAAGTTAGCGCTTGGAGTTTTTGATGTGGAGTCCCCTCTCACTCTGCACTTGTGACTTTGGGAGAGGGATGGATGAATCCTGGCCTCACAGGCAGGCAGAGGCGTCTAGGTCTCCTCTTGTGGCACCAACTAGCTAAGGCTAGCCGGAGCATTTTTGGTAGGCTTGCAACTTTTGGTCTCAACCATGTTTCCTCGTTTTCTGCTATGCTGTCTCTTTGCCTACTAGTACTGGTACTATCAAGTTGCCATCTGATTTGCTAAAATTTCAAGATCAACAGCACTTCACGGCAGACCCAAGCGAGGGCACATGCTCCCAAACTTATAATTTTCCGTGGACTTCCATTTTGCTGAGGTCTTGAAGCGCCCTCACTCATTTTCAGAGCTAGATCCGCCCCTTATTTCAGTCCCACTAGGCATGGTCTCAGGTTCTTCACACGGTTTGTGTTTCTTCTGCTTTATCAGCTCCAACTCATTTCTTCTTTTCCTAGTGAAAATTCAGTTCTCTTGATTAGGCAGACACAAAAAATTTGGCGAATTCGGAATAGGAAGCATACAATTTGTGTGCTCAGAAATAACAAAAATACAGTCTCATGGTGTTTGGCATCATCTATTTGACAAGTTTGCAAGATTTGATTTTTAAGACCTTGGGGCCCTAGTACCACAAGAATCTCTCATAACACCGAGAGACCCTACAGGCAGGGCCACAGTGCCCAGCTAAGTTCTTATCTGCAGATATTTCTGGCGTTAGGTAAATGTATGTTCTGGAATTTATCTTGCTGCTCTGGTCTATGGTTTTACAGTGCTTTAAGCATGTCTCACAATCATGTCACGTGCATGTCAGTGTTTACTCATCCTGTTGAAGTACATCTGAAGCAACTAATTGCCATCACCCACATCCTCAATCATCTCTGAAAGTGTGGGCTGTGATCATATGTGGAGTTGCACCCTCGCAGCAACTTTTCAGTGAGACCCTCATCTTGCTACTGCCTACTGCCAGGGGCACAGAGAACTGACAATCATCGCTGGGCAATGCCTGGGTATGAGCTGGAACAGATCTGGTCAGTTGCTGCTACATGCTGGAGCCGGAGGATCTCAACTCTTCAAGATCTGTTTTTGTCAATAACTATTATCAAGTAGTTGAAAGATTAAGCCGCTTAACCTTTCAATAATCTTTTGAAAACTACCTTTCAATAATCTACCAGCGTATTTAGTTAGTTGAAAGATTAAGCAAGCTTCACCATGTGACATCATTCTGTCATGCAAGTGAAGAGCTGGTCTTTTCATATAGTGGGTGACTGCAAAACTTAACCAGAAAGGGTTGGTGGGCATACATCTATCTTTAGGGACTGCAGGGCAGTAGCTAGCAGCTGCTGAAATCAACTGGACTCCAGCAAACAAGTTGGAGCCTATCAGGTTCAGGGGGCAGCAATGTGTTGTATCCCATAACTCCTGTACTATGTAGGGTAATCACAACATCACAGTGCCCATCTATGCAGGGCACAAAACCTCTTCTGCCACAATAGTTGCAATTGCAAAGGACCTATTCTGGTGGGCACTAGGCACATGCGGTAGTCTTAGAACGCGTGTTGCTGTACGATCACCGCATGTTTTTTTTTTCATTTTATAATTGTGTTTCTAGATATTGAGTATTGGAATCCAAATATTTACACTGTAGTATCCTCTCATCTCCTCCTAGACTGCGCGACTGTGCGTTGACAATGGCAACCATTGTGGGCTTGTGGCCACCTTTTTCCAAAAAAAGCTTGCTCCACTCATTGGTTAAATGGTTGGAGCTTACGTTGCCAACACAATAAAAGGATCATAAAATGGAAAGTTTGGTTTGGACAGCAAGCAGTGGTTATGATACTTGACCATCCTCGTGGAAGCAGCATTTTATGAATCTTTTGAAGCCATGCCATTAGTTACCATTGGAGAGAAATAAAGCTGAAGAAGAGCCCTAACCAACTCTATGTCTTAGTGTTCCTTGTAGCATGCATTTCTTGGTAAAGGCATAAAAATGATGTAATAATACTCTTATTGGTGCAAGTTGTTCTAGGACATTCTAGAATAGAGAGGGCTAGGCTTACGCAACTCAAAACACATGACACGGTGCAAAATAATTTTTTACATTTAACAGTAGATGATTCACAAACAAAATCTTCCTTGTATGATGGTGTGGTTAATTGTTAGTAATTATTTACCAAGGAATTGCCTGAACATTCTTGTCGAAGGGGAAAAAAACATCATGCACCGGAACTTGATGGGATTTGATTGTGACCAACTGTTTTCTGAGGAATTACACTGCCTGGACCTAATTTTGTCCATCTGAAACCCATCAAGATCAGAAAGGGGCTACAGGTTCCAGAGCTAGTGTTCTAGCTAGCTAAGTCCTGAAACAATTGCATACTGAACTTCATCTCTAGTTGACAGCATTTGGCTGGATTCCATCAGTCGAAGCAAATACGTCTGAGTCTTATAGCTAGTGATGTAGGGTGTTGAAACGGTGGCGAATATGAGACAAAACAAATCTCGTGTCAAATATGGTTGCTGAATTCCATGGATGAAACCAACACGAGGCTGCTGCTATTGTTGTTGAATCCGACTTCACAATCCACGTGTGGGATATAAAAGAAAAGAGAAGGCTGCTATCCTTCGTGCTGTTACAGGACAACGACGTCTTAACAAAATTAAATGGAAGATATTCTTAACACCTGGTGTACAAGCACAGAAAATAGTGTAAATTAAGTGGAAGATCTTCTTAGCTTCTGGTGTACAAGCATAAAGAATAATGTAAAGATGGTAGTTGAAAAGCGATTTGAGATTTTTTTTATTTATTATGTAAATAAAAGTGAACAAAGATTGTCCCAGCATTTGGGTACTTGGACGGATTTCGACTGTTTTTGTACCTGACTATTTATTTACCATCTCTGTGATCTACTCCCTCCATTCTGAAAAAACTGACGTTAGGACAGCGACACGGTCTCCAAAACACAACTTTGACCTCTTGTTATTATAAAAATATTTATCAAAGAGTGATATATGTATACTTTTATGAAAGTATTTTTCAAGACCAATCTATTCATATAGTTTTCACATTTACAAACTCAACAACTTAAAAGTTATTGATGATTTATATTCTCAATGTTTGACCCAAACATTGTTCTAAACGTCAGTTTTTTTGGAATGGAGGGGAGTATATGTTGCTGTCGATATCTATGTTCCTCTAGCCTATACAATCATTGAATTTTAAATTTCCTTAACATCGATTGGTATTGACTCGCAAGGGCATGGCCCCGCTTTCCATTAGGACAGGTATGGTCTAATAAATAATCCGAGTAACATCTTTGTTGGCAATAGTAAAACACCGTCTTTTTTTATACACTTGTCAGGCAGCCTTGTTTGTTTCAGCATTGCAACCACGCTCCAGTTGGCCACGATCGTTGCAACTACTTGTGTTCAACAACAGAGGTGTCGAGAAAGAGAAGGATTAAAGGCTACCCCATCTTCCGTTATCTCATGATGGCGTGTGGCATTGGAAGCTTCATTTCTTATTCTACCATTGCACAATCTCTCTATTATATACTCCGTACTATGTAACTTTGACAAGTTCCCCTTTCTAAGAGGTAGGAAGAGATAGGGCATACGGAAACTCTCACATTGCTTTGTATAGTTACTTCAGTACATTTAGCTACAAGTTCTATATCGATGGTCCCTTCGAAAGTTCTAATGGCCATTGCATGCTTTGGTTCAGTTGTTTTCTTGCACCATATGTTTCCTAAAATCTGTGATTGCTGCTATGTCTAATGGTTAACATGGTGTAAATCCATGTACTGTGTTGAAAACACATAGGGTGGGCCACAAAACAGTGATTGGTGACTAGATAACTCTTTAGCAGCAAGAGATAGGAAGGGCCAACCTCTTGACTAACAGCCACACTGATCTGAATCTAGGTTCCTTGAGTCTTCTTCCATATCGTAATCAATTCGATATGTCAGGATTTCGCTGGTTAAAGCTGAAGGTTCAATGCTAATTTCCAACTAAAGTACGAGAAACAGGAGACTAGAATTCAGGAGCTAGATTGAGCTATAGTGTTGAAAATGCATATGGTAGGCCACAAAAAATGGCGGTCGATGGTTTAGATAGCTTGAGTTGACGAAACAAACAAGGGAAGTCTCTTGACTAACCATTGATCGTAATATCCATTCCTAGGATCCTCCAAACCGTAATCGATCCCATATCTCTGGATTCTACTGGTTAAAGCTGCAGATTCTATACCGAATTTCCAATGACCAGAGACTGGAATTCAGGAGCTACATCCAGCTGAATTGTCGAAATTGACTAAATTTATACATCGGCCTAAGCACTGCCCATTCGTTGAAAATATGATAGATTTTTCTTTTCAAAACAGTTCTTTTAGAAAGACAAAATTAACCAGTGACATGATCCATCAAACGGCTTGGGGACACCGGAGGCCGTTCCCAGGTACGGAGCTGCCTCCGTGTCGCATGAGACGTCTTGCCAATTCACATCATGATGCAGGCTGCAGGCACGCATTGCAGACAGCACATGAAAAGTGAACCCTTTTTCTCACTTCTCGCTTTAGGCTGCCGGTCAGATCTGGATCTACCTACATGCACTTCCCCTGAGCATTCTTTCATGCGAAACATCTGTCGTAGGCTAGCCACTGGTATGTGGGAGTAATGCTTTTGCAGAATATAGAAGGATGGTAAGTGCTCAAAGGCCGAGGAACAATAGCTTGAAGACAAAACACTCAGTCTGCATATTTGGAAAAGGGTGTTGAATCTGCATATTTGCCCTTTTCCAATTTGAAGAAATTAGAAGGAAGCTGTTTGTACCAAAAAAAAATTCAGTTCACTCAGTCCTTACAGATCAAGTTCATGCTCATTCTCAGCGCTTTGGAACTCAAATTCATGCATAGGTTAAGACAATCCTCACAGTGAAACCTCCATTTCATTTCCGACTTAAGGCCGAGATTGTGTAGCAAACTTTCCAGAAACAGCATATGAAACAAAATATGACATTTGCAGTAGTCATACAGAAATGAAGCAATGAACAATTTCAAATATGTAAGGTAGTCAGCCTAAGAAAAACGTTATCGACGAGTCTAACGGTGACACATTTTCAGCAACTCAAGTTCAGCACATCAAAATGATTTCGAATTCCTTTCTCCAGTTTCAACTGAGTTTAACTGTCTGAGTATGAAAGTTATTTATACAAAGGAGGAAAGAACCTTTCTTCACTGGTATAAAACAATATACTATGAAAATAATGCAACACCAGTGACCCTGCACAGCTGAACTGGCAATTGGCATTTCCTAACATCTCAAAAAATTGGCCCATTGATCCAACAACTGTATCTCTTTTACAATATCTATCCAGATGTATCTGGTTAGACTGCTAAATTTCCAGTCCAAACTGTATGTAAAAATCTGCAAAGGAATTATTTTTCATCTCAAAATGAATCTTCCCCCCAACCCAAAAAGAAAAATTAACAGTTGACTTCTTTGATGTTGTCTCTTGAGTATATATTCTACCTCTCTGAAATATCCCTCACGTAAGGTGCTCAAAAGCAGCCTCATGTGAAGAACCTGAAGCATACAGCCTCAATGGCATGCAAGAACATACAGAGATTTGCAGACTTTCTAATGCAACATACACTCTCTAACATACGGGTGCGAGAAATTCACATACCGCTCCCATATATACTTGTAACGGCGAATAGCCAACTTCAGCCAGGGTTTCATGTTTCCATTATAGTGCACAACAGCAGCACTCTCAATCAACCGATCATCTATGTCTACATCATACCCCAGACCCAAAACATGCCATCTGCGGTCCAGGGGCTCCATCAGGCCATAAAATGTCAAAAGGCCTGCAGGAAGTGTTCCTGTTCTCCAGAGCAGTAGGTCAGAATTTTGCTCTTGCCAATAATGATAAAGTGATGTAGCATTTGCCTTCCTCCAAGCTATCAGGTCAAAAATGTTCATTCCAAAAGCCCATCCACAAGTATGTGGGTCAATCTTGGAGCTGATAGTAGGGTGTGAAAAATTGAGATACTTGTGATACCGATGAGATGACTCTAAACAAGTTTCCACTGCTCCAATGACATTACCATGCAACTCTATGGAGAACAGCTGTGTCAGGTCCTTCTGCACCACAACATCATCATCGAGAAACACCACCTTCTCCAAGTTGGGGAGTATCTGAGGAATGTAGAACCTTAAATGGTTCAGCAGAGAAACAAACTTCGGATTATGGAATTTTATTTCTCTTTCAGGATTTTTCGAACCAGCTGAGTAGTAGTAACCCTTAGTTTCCACCTCAGATAGCTGCTTGACCAGAGGAGAAGAAGAAGCATTCAACCACGAGAACTCATCTATGCAGCGGACTTCAACAGTGCAACCTTTGAAGTCATTTATGAGGAACCAAGTTGACATTGCGCCAAAATGGATCCTGTCGGTGACTACATGAAACACAAGCTGTTGAGGGTGATTCGCGTTGGAGACTGTAGAATTGACAACAACTGATGTGGCCAGCACATTATCAGAGAATATACAGAAATGATACAGATTATTATCAACCAACCGTGTGGAATTCCGGTTCTCCTCTGAGCGACTCCTATGCTTCGGGTTCTGAAGCCACTCTTCTGTCAGTTTCACAGTTAAACAGTGCAGATTTTTGGGTAAGGATTCTGCTGCTAACTGACCAAACTCAGCACTCTGAACAATTGCTGCTTTTGCACGTTCCTCTAGTGCAAGGGCATGGCTCTTTAATGTCACTATTGTTGTGCTGATATCATAGTGAGAATCCTGTGCCTTGTATATTAACCGTGCTAGCCGGCTTATTATAGGATGGGCTTCATCTTGAGTGATTGCTTTCCCACTAACTGCCCCTTCAGATAGCAATCTTTGACAGTTCCTTATCTGTGAACTAAGCTCCCATGCAAGCTGAAGATTGCCATGCTCTTTTGCAAGGATGACATATGCTTTCGCTAGAGTCATCTGATCTGCTAATTGGCGGGCAAATGATGTACTGCTCAAAAGCTCTTCTGTGAAATTCACCTTCTCATGAGGGATTTCCACAGTCTCTGAACCATTATCCTGAAATAAGTCAAAAGAAAACATGAGAAAACATGCACAGGGGCAAAAATTTCATGAATTCCAAAATTGTTGTGTGGCTTTTTCTTACAGCAGAAGCAGCCAATCAATAATTGTACGAAATGTATTTGATGTAATATAGTTTAAGAAGAGAATGAAAGAAAAGAGCTCAATCTTTGAACAACGATCCATGTGAAACTGCCATTACCAAAGTACAATTCAAACTAGTACAACATTAAACCAGCTACATGTTTGCAAACCTTTGGCAACAATCAAGAGCTGGGTGTTACCTTTTCTTGAACTATTCAAGTAACTATAGGAAAAAGTTCTAATAACACCCCAAAAAAAATTTTGATCTCTAATTCATTTGCAGATAAAGAAATCTTTTTACAAGGGTCATCCTCAAATAACCCCTCGGCTAGGAAAACTACCACTAGGCATTGGCAGTGCAATAGAACTTAATGTTTCCTTGAAGCTAAAAATAACTATAGACTGGACCAGCATAACAACAAATAAAGTTTATTGGTTTCTGGCAGCACTTAAATCGTTCTTCCTATCAATAATCCGGTTATCAATTTTAATTATACAAAGCCTAAAATTAGGCCTTTATCTGAAAGGAAATCTCTGGAATAACCTAGAATCATTAACGGTCTCATATACCTCTGACAGTGTCCTGTTCCATTAATGATTTCACCAAATCTCTCTATGGCATCTTCAAATCTCAATTAAAGAAAAAGGAGTACTTTTCATTGTGTAGTTCCAAGGAGCTGGAATCAAGCAGGTATCGCAGGGAAGACACATTGCTATCATAGGCAATTCATTCAAGTAATTTAAATCCGTGAAATTTAAACATTATTTTACAAACAAAAGCCACTTAGACTTGTATTTCAAGAAAGCATACAAGAATACAACTAGGAGAGAGGAATTAAACGTTACTGGAAGTCGCTTGATGCCAAAAGAAAATAAAAAAAAGAAATTATGAATACCATGATGACTGTCAAATGCCATACTTTTAGAAGGATACAGATACGACAAAAGACCTCAATAATCAATTGCACTTATCAAAGTACGTTATCACATATAGTATTAAATATTGGCGTACAATACAGATTAGATCTTCTCCGTTACATGTCATCCACCCAGCTAAGAATAAAGCACTCATCTTGCTAGTACGTAGATATATTTGTTATCAACAGGGAGGATGGGAAACCACCTTGTGAGAACGACACCCTACCTAAGTACTTGAACAGATCACCAAGAAAGTCCAGGGACAGCCTATCTATCATGCCACACCAACTCCTAAAATTCCATACCATGTTTGCCATTTCTAACAACCAATCATGATTAACCAAAAACACTTCTACATCAACAGAATAGCATGTGGCAACTGTGGCTGACTAGAAAAATACTAACCTTCAAAGGCTGTAATACCGAAATATGGCAATAAAGATCTAGGGCGAAAATTGTATTGTGATACTCAACAGCCTACCATCCAGCCATACTCCATACTAATGTAGGAACCTTGTTCACTACGAACATAGACAACATTCAGTTCATATAACTACAAGTCTACATCATGAAAACATGAACATTCTGCGCACACATTCAAAAGATCTCAAATTTTTGTCCTAATCGAGATCCACTAAGCAGAAGCAGGTGATAAAAACATAAAAACACTAAAGAGCTTGAATTTTTTTTCCACAATTCTTCAGCGATAACAATAAAGCAGTGATCTTTCGGAAGATCTCGCAGAATTAAGCAATCTGAAAGCTATACGAAGCCAGGTTTGCGGCACTCACCACGACGGGCGGCCGGAACTGCTCCCTCTGGTTGTGGTGCAGGACGAAGAGCATGAGCCCGACGAGGAGGAAGATCCCGAGAAGCCACCAGATCCACTCCGGCAGCCGACGCCGAGACGAGCGGCGGTGCTCCAGTGCCCGCCTCCGCGCATCGCCGCCCCCGTGCCCCGCTCCTCGAAGCATCTCCGGACTAGTCCAGCTCAAGAACTAAACCAGAGGCCCGCCTCACCGCCGACGCGCCAAACCCTCCTGCATGGCACGGAGAACCCACAAAGGCGCCGCCTTTCCGGCGGATCCGGGTCCCGATGGATCAGGAGGCGACAGCCATCCGGCAAACCCACGCCCCGGAGGCGGTGGGCTCGACTCCCGACACGGATGAGCCGGCAGCCGCTTCCAGGACCGCGGACGCAGGGAGGCAAGAACACCGGCGACGAAGGGGCGGTGGGATCCGCGGGGGCGAGCGGCGGAATGCGAGGACGGCGAGGTAGGCAGGATTCGAAGAGAGGAAGGGAGGGAGGGGGGAGGAGAGATCTGAGAATGATGAGAGAAGACGGGGCCGGGGGAGAGGAAGTAGTTCTTCGCCGGCTGACGTAAAAGGAAAGACAGCAAAAGGTATCCTTTCCAGTCATGCGTCTACATTTCATTTTCGCCCGCCCTCGTACGCCCGCGGGTTTCCGGTTTTTGGTTTTACAGATTATTACAGCTCGCAACAACACAGTTGTTTGATGTGCAGCGCTGCACCTCAACTATGTCATATACGTGTAGTATTTCGTTTAGCTTGTCATGTACGTAGTAGTATTAAACTGACTGTATAAAAATATTATAGGTTTTCTTTTGTCTCGGGGCATATTTCCCGATATATAAAATTCTTTGATAAGTAACGTACTATATCTTGTAACATAACACTAGCTGTTTTTTAAGACATAGTTAATTCTTAGACAACTTTAAGTTATCTAGATCATTTATGTTTGGGAAGCTATCGACGATTTACGTCGAGCACGTCTATCTGGAGTATCCCAGGGAGTAGATTAGTGGGTCTCGCCGAGTTTTAGGAACGACAGTGCACGAACAACACAAAGATTTAGACAGGTTTGGGCCGCGAGTAGCGTAATACCCTACGTCCTGTGTGCTTGATTGTATTGTCTATGAATTGACCTGTTTTGAGGGGATCCCTGCTCCTCCTTATATACTCGGGGAGCAGAGTTACAAATTGATTACAAAGACTACTCGTATCCGACCTGAAAGGTTACATTAAGGTAACCTATCATGAATACGAGTAGTTATATTACTTGACTATATCGTCCTATACCTTATCTGGCTAGTCCAAAGCAGTCGGGTCATAACTCTCCATATCGAGTAGTTTAATTCCATAGATGAGTGGCCCTAGGGATCCTTGCCCCACAAGCCCCCGAGCATCTTGCGCCTTTGCTTCAACTCTTGAATCTTTTTAACATCTTCGAGTAGTTAGAGCTAAGCACAGGACGCTCAAATCTCTTCTGACGAGTAGTTTCATTAAAGCACATCTTTTGATGCACCCAATAGGTGTAGCCCCCGAGCCTCCGAGTACTCGTTTAAGCAGTCGAAGTTTCAAGAAACTAATCTTGAATTTCACCTGAGTAGTTTAATAGTGTGCACCGAGTAGATGCAACCATCGAGCTTCGAGTAATTTTGTTAAAACTAGTCAAATGTCTTGGATAATGTGAAACCATCAAGCTATTGTGTCCTTCAAATGCAACCCCCGAATCCACGAGTACTTTTAAGTAGTCGTTAGATCGAATATTGCTTCCCTTATTTACTCCAAGCCATGAATCCCAATACATACTTGATAATTATTTTCATAAGGATCAGCATGCTTTTTTCGAGCATCCATGCAAGTATAACAACTTTCGAGTTGTCTTCAAATGTAAGAATTGATCAACTGTAATTTCCGTATCTACAAGTGGTTTTGTTAAAACCAGTCAAAGATCTTTTTTTTACTGTTTCCCGCCTTAAATCTCGGAAGGAAATCAAATCCCAGATTATCCGGTAGCAGCCCCCGAGCTTTGAATCAAAAGAATACCTTTGATTTGAAGATCTGATTAATCACCAGGATTCTGTTGTAATGTAATCCAAAATTTACGCCGGGAAAAACTACCTTACGGAAAACCAAGCCATTTCCTGTAACGGAATACGATACGCCGTAGATACTGTTCAAAACAGTAACACTAACCGAAAGTTATAAATCTGAAGCAAGACCTTCATTTGTTTCTTTAACCTTGAGCGCAGCGCTGTAGCCTTTTATCTCCTCATAGCGGCCTCCATGTCATTTTAGAACTTTCCGTGCTTGCTGCTCTTGTGAATGCGAGAGAAAAGTAAAGTCTTAACTCGATCTGCAACCATGAGCCAAAAGAACGCAGAAGCCTCTACTGCTAAGCCTGTGGAGAAGAAGGTATCAAGGAAGAGGGTTCCCTTGGTAGATCCAAACACAAAGCCAGATTGCAAGACTCATCCGTCTCCTGCCGATGCTTGGAAGTATTGCACCGCGAAGGAAGGAGACCTTCATGACCTGGTGGAGCGAGGTTTGCTCTTATCCCAGGAAACTCTTGAGTGGAGGGCTTGCTTCAATGCACAATTTCCCACTGAAAACACAAATTAAATTCCTTTGTTCGTGTCTTTTTGTGAGCGCGGAGTAGGCCTTCCAATCTCCTCCTTTTTCCGCGAGCTCCTTGACTTTTACAAACTCCAACTCCATCATCTGAATCCTAATGGAATTCTGAATATCGCTATATTTGTGCATGCCTGCGAAACATTCCTTGGCATCAATCCGAATCTCGCTTTATTCCGCACTTTGTATAATGTAAAGCCCCATCCAAATTTCCAGAGAATGGAAATGGTTGGAGGAGCGGGAATTCAATTCCGCCAAAGGATGAAAGAGGAATGGTTCCCCATGCCCCTTAAGGAGTCGTGTGGAGACTGGAAGTCCGAGTGGTTCATAATCGGTGAGTAGTCAAAAAACGAGTACTCTTCCTATAATATTTACGGTCAATGCACATTGTTATATGTTGGCGGTCGTTACAACCCAAATCCGACCACCAATACTCGGGAATGAATGAGGTTTTATGTAACATTCCATGTACTTAGGTTTTATTTCTAATAAAGTTCCACGAGTTTTGGTGAGTGTCACTTGTGCAGGTACAATTACGACAAATACGCGCTATTGAAGCCGAAAATGACCGAATCGGCCGAACGACTCCGTTCGGCCGGTTACCCCCCTTAGCCATACACGCCACCGGAGGCCGTCCACGTCAGCAATGACCGAGCGGCGACCGTGCAAGACACCTCATCCACTGCCACATCACCTCTGGGCCAGAAACACACGAAGACCAACACATACAAGCAGCCTAGGAGGTCCAGGAAGCAAAGGCGGTGCATGGGAGGCGTTCTGGGCTGGAGGCCCAGTTCGGCCGAACCGCCCCCAAATGCCAACCGCCTTCCAGAGCTCATCCAAGGCGTCCAGGAGAAGGCGGTGCATCCAACGGCCTTCGGCCGAACCGACCTGTTCGGCCGAACCCGGGGTGTTCGGCCGAACGGGTCCCCAACTGCCTCTGGTTGCCTTGGCGGTTACCCAGCCTCCAACCGCCTTGGGACACCTATAAATGCAGCGGCATACCCCTTGTATCACACACACCACTTGAGAGCAAGTCTCCATTCTCCACTTTCAAGATGTAGAGTAGGCTAGTCCTGTTGGGATTTAGAGTCAGGGTCGAGCTTCGTTCGGGGTTCCGGAGTCGTCTTCTGGAGTTCTGGTAAAGCTCTTGTATCTTTTCCTTTTCTTTATGTTCGACTCTGAGTAATCAATATATTTCCTCTGCATTTACTTGAGCTATTTGTTCTGCATTTATTTCGCGAGTAATTGTGGAATGTTTTGCCTTGGTTATAAGCTGTTGTAGTCTGGTTCTATAAGTTCTCTCTTAGTCGTTTGTCTTAGCTGGTTCCTCGTTTCTGCTCAATACTTGCGGTGAATTGTCACTGGGGTATTGACAGGATTGCTTGCTCTTTCTAGAATAGTGAATAGTTACTGCCTAGCATAGGTGTGGTACCTAGTCTAGATGGTAACCTTGGTTTGTCCCCGTCGCAACGGAGGTGGTAGCCGAGAGGTGGTGACAGCCCTTTCGGTCTTCGTAGTCCATCACGTTAGTTCCGGTCTGCAGGCACCCCGTAAGAGCACGGAGTTTGTGGCACCCCTTCTCATCCCTTTCTGTGTGTCACGGGCTCCGTCCCCGATGTTGAGATAATAGAACTAGGAAGAGAACCATAGATGACATTCTTCATGCTAGCCGTAACCCTTGCCAGAGGTATCTCAAGGCCAGTGGAAGTATATAGGAATCCTTTCCTGTCTCGTTGTTCTCCCACTAGCTAGACCGCTCTTCTATCTCTATCCTGAACTTCTCCTTGTGTGTGTCAACTGAATATCACTCCTATCCTATCCTTTACCCCCGCCTTGTTAGCCGGTACTTTAATTAGTAGTTACATCCTTGCCAATAGTCGATACTCTTTATCCAATGCTTCCCTGCGGAAATATAAATATGATACCTAGGAATACTCCCGGGTGAAATGCTACATCGGTATCCGTGCGCTTGCGGATTCATATCTGTATCGTAAGAATACCAATGAACACTACTTGCACCATTACTGGGATTGGCAATCCTAATAGTGGACCGTAAAAAGTGTCAACAAGGATTTTTGGCGCCGTTGCCGGGGACGCAATTGGCGAAAGATATTGATGATTGACATTGGTGTCTACTAATTTAATCTACCACTAGCATTAGCGGATCACCCCTGTTTGCTTGAGTTTGTTTCAAACAGGAGGAAAGCAGAGAGCCCAGGGTGCCCGATCATGCAGGATTTATCAATGTATGCCCCTGTCTACTACAATGAGTACCGTACGGAAGCTTCTGAAGAAAATTTGCACAGGTATGTGTTCATACATATACATATTTTATCATAACCACGTGGAGAATGGAAGAAAGATCGTCGTCAAGGAAGAAAAAGGAAATCAAATGTGACGGACGAATGACGCTGCATCACCGCAATTCCGTCTCAAATTGTTGGTAATGGCGAGAAAAATCAAGGTATGTGAGATAGTCCAGCTCTTAGACTTTAAATTTTGAGCTTTATCCTTTAAATTGTTGCATTATCCACTGCATGATTGCATTGAATCACTTAATTTAGGAATTCATGCATACTATTACCACATTTTTTTCCCAATTGACTGCATATTTCCCATTCTTGCATTTGCATTCATTCGCCCCATCACTGTTTTGCATAAAAAAACACTAAAAGAAAAATAAAATAAATATCCAGCGACCACTAGTGTTAGGCCAAGGTGTCTGTATGTCTGCAAGCCTTAATCCAAGGCTAGTGGCCAAACATAACCTGGCCTGGCCAGTTTTCGCTTGTCCTTTGCGCTTCGCGCGAGAGAGGAGGCAAACTCTACGCCTCCACTCCTTTGCCGCTCCACTTGCTTGTTTGTGGGACCCATTGTTTCAACATTCGCATACAAGCTAGTTCCGCGGCATTCCACTAGTTGGTATATTTGAGTGCCGATCCCCTTTGCCACATCCATAACCGTGTATCCGTACACGGAAACATTAACGCGGAGGAGGACTCAGCCAACTTCGTGCAATCACGTTGGCGTTGTAGCATCACCGCTGCATCAGTTCTGAAAGTATTCATCATCAGATGCCAACGGTAGGCACGCTCAGGTACGTGAAACGGTTTTTGCTTTTTACCTGAATTAAAAGCAAAGTTCACCAATGGCCATATGCTTATCTCCATGTGAATATTTCAAGGTGTTTCCATGCCCCCTTCATCTATTGCGGTTTGCTCGGGTTTGAATGTGTTGCTAGCTAGAATACATTCATAAGCTCTTTAAATTAAGCATGGTGCTTAGGTTAATTAGCTTGCTTTAATCGAACTAGACATGGTGTCAAGTTTGATTAATGAACCTTTAAAGCAGTACTTCTATGGATATTGGTTGTATGTGTGGACTAACCCCTACAGAAAAAAATAAAAAAAAGAGAGAAGGGGGAGTCCCAAAATATACTTCACACCGGATATGAAGGCTATGGATACAGTTGAAGCCCAGGGTGGACAATCATTCCAGGTATGCACATATTGCAGTAAATTATAAGTAACCTAGAACAGGAAGTTGCATCGTCCGAGACATTCTCTCCAGATCGGACGGTGACAAGAACAATTGAAGACAAGAGAAGTCCCGCTCGCGGACTTAAAAGCTGAGCTCTCGCCGCGAGGAAAACCGGTATGTATCCCATATTTCCCTTCCAATTTTTAATTTTTCAATTGCATTTGCATGTTTCCCTTTTCAAAATAAATGAACCACTTGAGTAATTAATTTGAGAGAGAGTAGAAAATTTTGCAAGCTTGGTTAGAAATAATTGGACACATGCTGAAATTTTACCTAGGGTGGATGTAATTGGTAACTTTTATCATTTTCATCCCCTCTAGAACATCTCCAATTATTCACCATCACCACCAACCAGCACCAAACATGTCTACCCCACTAAAAATGGCTGCACACTCACCAATTATCACAAACATGGCAGCATGGGGGTGACTCCACTAAAACCAACTTTGGTCATGTCAAGTTTGCATCTCACCTACCACTAAAAACCACTCACATGACCTTGGGAATTGTTGGCCACACAAAATTTCATGGAATCAAAGCAAGGGGAGGTGCTCCACTCAGGGAGGAGTGGCCTGGCCACCAGGGCCTGGTTCGCCCGAACCACCCAGTTCGGCCGAACCAGGGACCTGCCTCCCCTCGGCCTATAAATGCTGGTGCAAGCTTGTGAGCTCTCACACACTCATACACTCTGAAAAATTTCTGTTAGAAGTTCTCCCTCTCTCATTTCTTGCTCTAGCTTGTGCTCAAGTCCTTCCCAAAGTTCTTGCTCAAGTTTTGGTTCACTTGCATCACTAGAAAAAAAAATATTTTGCTTTGGTTGTGATCTTTGTGCTGAATTTCTGGACGATTTTGTGGTGGTCACCGACACCCACAAGAACGACTAACCTTTTGTGGTGGTTTTCATCCCCGCAAGAATGACTAACTATCTTGAACGACTGACTTGATTTTCTTGTGCTAACCATATATATTCAGTCCTTCGGGTAGTTGTTGTTGCACTAACCTTTTGCAGGAATCATGTCGAAGTTCTTCACTTCGCTCCGTCGTTCCGCCCAGCTAGGCCGACGATCGGACGATGCTGGAAGTTCCCCAGCTCCGTCCCAAGGCTCGAGCCGGATGGACACGGACGAGTACGGAGCAGCCGGCTCGGGATGGGGCCATGCCACACCCCGGCCAGGCAGCTCCTGAGCGAGAGTGACATCAATCTCAGGACAGAACGGGAGCAGAACACCTTCAATGAGCTTTGGCTGAAGGAGTTCGAGCACACCCGTGTGTTTGAGCAAGACTTGCTCACGGACACGGGGATGGACGTAGAGTTCACGGAAATCTTCCAAGCCGTTGGCTGGGAGAATTTCTGGCACATCAACGAAGAAGGTTCGTACCTACTCACCCTTGAATTCCTCTCGACTTTGGTGTCTGAAACTGGGGGGGTTCATTTCCGATTTTTCAACCAAGAGTTTTTCTGCTCTTGGAGGGATTTTAGTTTGGGTCTCGGATTTTCAAGCCGTTGTTCCTTAGACCCGAACAAAGCGCTTAAAAGATTTGACCGGGTGGCATTTTGGAAAAAGATTTCGGGGAATACCAACTGTCATGCGCCGTGCACGAACAGCATACATAACCCCACTTTGCGTTTCATGCATCGTTGGGTGTCTATGAAGATATTCCCCCGGGCAGATTTGTGCCCTGTCAACACCATCGAGTTGCGGGTTCGTTTTTGCCATGGTCAAGCAGATTCCCTATTCACCTGTGAAAGACATGGTTGGTCACTGGTTGTCTCATATTTCTCGTGCGGGTAGCATGGCGATGACTTCTCTAGTCACTCGCCTCGCTAACCATTTGGGCGTCCTCCAAGGCGCCCGGTTCACGTACATCGAGACAGCGCGTTCCGTCGTGGATGCCAAGCACTTCGTGCAAGCCCACATGATACGGCGGACGCCTGACGCAACGCTGGCAATGATTTACCGTGGATATACAACTGAAGTGCCTTTGCCTTGTGCAGCACTAAGGTTGTATACCACGTCGAAACTAACTCTTCAGTTGAGGACCGAGTCGGACGATTCTCCACCTTGGAGAGAGCTCGCTCGGCACAGCGTTGCAGGTGACGGACCCGTCATGAGGGGACGAGCCAGGCGTGATGCTGGGTTCGCCACCTCATAGGAGCCGGAAGATGCACCACAAATGCCGCACCGACACACTTCCGCTTTTGAGGCCACCTACGACATGTACACCGGTGCTGGGATGTCTGGAGCAGGAGGCTCTGGGCAACACCAGGGGCCGAACTACTTCACCTCAGGACGCTGGGACTACGGCCAGGACACGGACTCTAAGTGGTCCGGGAGCCGGTATGGAGGGGGGTACGACAGTGCCTCCCAGCCATATTACCCCGGATACTCACAGTCCGCACGCTTCGACTACGGCCGGGAGTTGCCCTACATCTCCGACCGAGTCGAGCTCATCGACGACCGTACCCGAGAGATTCAAGACACGCTAGCCCGCCATTCTCAGTACCATCAAGAGAATAGCGGGATGGTGGCGTCCATCCAGCATGACGTCCACGAGCAAGCAGAACAGCTGAGCCAGTACCTTTCAAGGCTCAACCCCTACCAGTGAAAGTCCAAGCTTGGGGGAGGACCCCCACCAGGTATGTCCCGATTTATCCAGCACTTTGATCTTTTAATTTCCCGTTCATTTTCCTTCATGATAATTTGCATTTAAAAAAATGAAAATACCAAAAATATTTCCCTTAAACAATATTTCCCTTGAATAAAAATAACTCCCAACTATGCATGGAATGAATCATATGCCTCTCACCTTGGAAATGATGAATAGTTGCTCTGTCATTAATTCTGCAAGTACTTTGTTTCAACTAGTTGCTAGATTGTGCTTGAGTTATTTGGCATGAGTAAAAATGATCCTGAAAACCTTGTGGGAGCACATGCTTTATTCCAAGTTTAAGTTGTTGTGGGGGTTGATATAGTGAGAATTTGGTTAAATTCTATTCTGCTTTTAGTATGGGGAAAATCTCGGAAATTTATGCTTTCAAAATGAAACAAGTTCCTCATTGGTCAAAATACCTACCAGAGCCATATGATAAGCTTAGTTGAAAATTTCTACTCATATGCTGCTTGTTATCTTAGTGAGCTTTGTCAAATTATTGTGACCTTTGAGTGAAGCTTTCATATTCTTAAAGATCGAGACCCACGTACACAAACCACCTCTCACTTGCAATTCCTACACTGGGAGTTAGCAAACATTTTCCATCATCCATCCACAAAAATAAATGCTCCATGTTCTATGAGTTCCCTCTCCAAATATTCTTGATAGAGACATGGGCTATGCAAAAAGAAAAGCATGCCAAAGAAGCATGGCAAAAATAAGAGAAAAAGAAAAGCATGCCAAAGAGCATGGCAAAAAGGAAGAGAGAAAAAAAGAAAAGCATGCCAAGTGGCATGGCAAAAATATGAGAATAAAAGATAGCCCATGTTCTCGAAAATAAATCAAGGAGAGGGAGTTTCATCCAAGGAGTTCCACCATATTCCATTCCACCATTCCACCATATTCCACTCCATTCATATCCACACACTTGCACGTCTCGATCTTAAGATGTGATTTGTCTCCTCAGAGATCCGGTCTTTGACTTAGCAAAATATAAGATGCATGCATGCCTTCATCCTTTGTCCCTGAGCGACACAAAAAGCCAGATTAGATGTTAGGATGAAAAAGAAGGCACAAGCCTTTGGCGAGGATTCAAATACACTTGAGTGATTGAGTGTGCCATTGAGGAACAATTTGAAGTTTTCAAAACTTGTGAAAAACTCCGAGATGGGATCCTGAAAAGAGTAGAGTGGAATAAAACTGAATTCAATCTATTCATCCTTTCAACCGCCCAAGATAAGGAGATTGCTATAAGCCCCATAGGTAAAAAGGCGAATTAAAAACTTTGCATATGATTCAAGTATTTTTGAGCACTAGTTGTTTATAAAGTTACTTGCAAAGTAAATGACATTGTAGCAACTCCTGATCCACCGAGCCTAAGTTTATATCTTTGCTCGAGGACGAGCAAAGAGCTAAGCTTGGGGGAGCTTGTTGGCGGTCGTTACAACCCAAATCCGACCACCAATACTCGGGAATAAATGAGGTTTTATGTAACATTCCATGTACTTAGGTTTTATTTCTAATAAAGTTCCACGAGTTTTGGTGAGTGTCACTTGTGCAGGTACAATTACGACAAATACGTGCTATTGAAGCCGAAAATGACCGAATCGGCCGAACGACTCCGTTCGGCCGGTTACCCCCCTTAGCCATACACGCCACCGGAGGCCGTCCACGTCAGCAATGACCGAGCGGCGATTGTGCAAGACACCTCATCCACTGCCACATCACCTCTGGGCCAGAAACACACGAAGACCAACACATACAAGCAGCCTAGGAGGTCCAGGAAGCAAAGGCGGTGCATGGGAGGCGTTAGAGCTAACTCTTGAATCTTTTTAACATCTTCGAGTAGTTAGAGCTAAGCACAAGACGCTCAAATCTCTTCTGACGAGTAGTTTCATTAAAGCACATCTTTTGATGCACCCAATAGGTGTAGCCCCCGAGCCTCTGAGTACTCGTTTAAGCAGTCGAAGGTTCAAGGAACTAATCTTGAATTTCACCTGAGTAGTTTAATGGTGTGCACCGAGTAGATGCAACCATCGAGCTTCGAGTAATTTTGTTAAAACTAGTCAAATGTCTTGGATAATGTGAAACCATCAAGCTATTGTGTCCTTCAAATGCAACCCCCGAATCCACGAGTACTTTTAAGTAGTCGTTAGATCGAATATTGCTTCCCTTATTTACTCCAAGCCATGAATCCCAATACATACTTGATAATTATTTTCATAAGGACCACCATGCTTTTTTCGAGCATCCATGCAAGTATAACAACTTTCGAGTTGTCTTCAAATGTAAGAATTGATCAACTGTAATTTCCGTATCTACAAGTGGTTTTGTTAAAACCAGTCAAAGATCTTTTTTTTACTGTTTCCCGCCTTAAATCTCGGAAGGAAATCAAATCTCAGATTATCCGGTAGCAGCCCCCATGCTTTGAATCAAAAGAATATCTTTGATTTGAAGATCTGATTAATCACCAGGATTCTGTTGTAATGTAATCCAAAATTTACGCCGGGAAAAACTAACTTACGGAAAACCAAGCCGTTCCCTATAACGGAATACTTTACGCCGTAGATACTGTTCAAAACAGTAACACTAACCGAAAGTTATAAATCTGAAGCAAGACCTTCATTTGTTTCTTTAACCTTGAGCGCAGCGCTGTAGCCTTTTATCTCCTCATAGCGGCCTCCATGTCATTTTAGAACTTTCCGTGCTTGCTGCTCTTGTGAATGCGAGAGAAAAGTAAAGTCTTAACTTGATCTGCAACCATGAGCCAAAAGAACGCAGAAGCCTCTACTGCTAAGCCTGTGGAGAAGAAGGTATCAAGGAAGAGGGTTCCCTTGGTAGATCCAAACACAAAGCCAGATTGCAAGACTCATCCGTCTCCTGCCGATGCTTGGAAGTATTGCACCGCGAAGGAAGGAGACCTTCATGACCTGGTGGAGCGAGGTTTGCTCTTATCCCAGGAAACTCTTGAGTGGAGGGCTTGCTTCAATGCACAATTTCCCACTGAAAACACAAATTAAATTCCTTTGTTCGTGTCTTTTTGTGAGCGCGGAGTAGGCCTTCCAATCTCCTCCTTTTTCCGCGAGCTCCTTGACTTTTACAAACTCCAACTCCATCATCTGAATCCTAATGGAATTCTGAATATCGCTATATTTGTGCATGCCTGCGAAACATTCCTTGGCATCAATCCGAATCTCGCTTTATTCCGCACTTTGTATAATGTAAAGCCCCATCCAAATTTCCAGAGAATGGAAATGGTTGGAGGAGCGGGAATTCAATTCCGCCAAAGGATGAAAGAGGAATGGTTCCCCATGCCCCTTAAGGAGTCGTGTGGAGACTGGAAGTCCGAGTGGTTCATAATCGGTGAGTAGTCAAAAAACGAGTACTCTTCCTATAGTATTTACGGTCAATGCACATTGTTATATGTTGGCGGTCGTTACAACCCAAATCCGACCACCAATACTCGGGAATGAATGAGGTTTTATGTAACATTCCATGTACTTAGGTTTTATTTCTAATAAAGTTCCACGAGTTTTGGTGAGTGTCACTTGTGCAGGTACAATTACGACAAATACGTGCTATTGAAGCCGAAAATGACCGAATCGGCCGAACGACTCCGTTCGGCCGGTTACCCCCCTTAGCCATACACGCCACCGGAGGCCGTCCACGTCAGCAATGACCGAGCGGCGACCGTGCAAGACACCTCATCCACTGCCACATCACCTCTGGGCCAGAAACACACGAAGACCAACACATACAAGCAGCCTAGGAGGTCCAGGAAGCAAAGGCGGTGCATGGGAGGCGTTAGAGCTAACTCTTGAATCTTTTTAACATCTTCGAGTAGTTAGAGCTAAGCACAAGACGCTCAAATCTCTTCTGACGAGTAGTTTCATTAAAGCACATCTTTTGATGCACCCAATAGGTGTAGCCCCCGAGCCTCCGAGTACTCGTTTAAGCAGTCGAAGGTTCAAGGAACTAATCTTGAATTTCACCTGAGTAGTTTAATGGTGTGCACCGAGTAGATGCAACCATCGAGCTTCGAGTAATTTTGTTAAAACTAGTCAAATGTCTTGGATAATGTGAAACCATCAAGCTATTGTGTCCTTCAAATGCAACCCCCGAATCCACGAGTACTTTTAAGTAGTCGTTAGATCGAATATTGCTTCCCTTATTTACTCCAAGCCATGAATCCCAATACATACTTGATAATTATTTTCATAAGGACCACCATGCTTTTTTCGAGCATCCATGCAAGTATAACAACTTTCGAGTTGTCTTCAAATGTAAGAATTGATCAACTGTAATTTCCATATCTACAAGTGGTTTTGTTAAAACCAGTCAAAGATCTTTTTTTTTACTGTTTCCCGCCTTAAATCTCGGAAGGAAATCAAATCCCAGATTATCCGGTAGCAGCCCCCGAGCTTTGAATCAAAAGAATATCTTTGATTTGAAGATCTGATTAATCACCAGGATTCTGTTGTAATGTAATCCAAAATTTACGCCGGGAAAAACTAACTTACGGAAAACCAAGCCGTTCCCTGTAACGGAATACTTTACGCCGTAGATACTTTTCAAAACAGTAACACTAACCGAAAGTTATAAATCTGAAGCAAGACCTTCATTTGTTTCTTTAACCTTGAGCGCAGCGCTGTAGCCTTTTATCTCCTCATAGCGGCCTCCATGTCATTTTAGAACTTTCCATGCTTGCTGCTCTTGTGAATGCGAGAGAAAAGTAAAGTCTTAACTCGATCTGCAACCATGAGCCAAAAGAACGCAGAAGCCTCTACTGCTAAGCCTGTGGAGAAGAAGGTATCAAGGAAGAGGGTTCCCTTGGTAGATCCAAACACAAAGCCAGATTGCAAGACTCATCCGTCTCCTGCCGATGCTTGGAAGTATTGTACCGCGAAGGAAGGAGACCTTCATGACCTGGTGGAGCGAGGTTTGCTCTTATCCCAGGAAACTCTTGAGTGGAGGGCTTGCTTCAATGCACAATTTCCCACTGAAAACACAAATTAAATTCCTTTGTTCGTGTCTTTTTGTGAGCGCGGAGTAGGCCTTCCAATCTCCTCCTTTTTCCGCGAGCTCCTTGACTTTTACAAACTCCAACTCCATTATCTGAATCCTAATGGAATTCTGAATATCGCTATATTTGTGCATGCCTGCGAAACATTCCTTGGCATCAATCCGAATCTCGCTTTATTCCGCACTTTGTATAATGTAAAGCCCCATCCAAATTTCCAGAGAATGGAAATGGTTGGAGGAGCGGGAATTCAATTCCGCCAAAGGATGAAAGAGGAATGGTTCCCCATGCCCCTTAAGGAGTCGTGTGGAGACTGGAAGTCTGAGTGGTTCATAATCGGTGAGTAGTCAAAAAACGAGTACTCTTCCTATAGTATTTACGGTCAATGCACATTGTTATATGTTGGCGGTCGTTACAACCCAAATCCGACCACCAATACTCGGGAATGAATGAGGTTTTATGTAACATTCGATGTACTTAGGTTTTATTTCTAATAAAGTTCCACGAGTTTTAGTGAGTGTCACTTGTGCAGGTACAATTACGACAAATACGCGCTATTGAAGCCGAAAATGTCCGAATCGGCCGAACGACTCCGTTCGGCCGGTTACCCCCCTTAGCCATACACGCCACCGGAGGCCGTCCACGTCAGCAATGACCGAGCGGCGACCATGCAAGACACCTCATCCACTGCCACATCACCTCTGGGCCAGAAACACACGAAGACCAACACATACAAGCAGCCTAGGAGGTCCAGGAAGCAAAGGCGGTGCATGGGAGGCGTTCTGGGCTGGAGGCCCAGTTCGGCCGAACTACCCAGTTCGGCCGAACCGCCCCCAAATGCCAACCGCCTTCCAGAGCTCATCCAAGGCGTCCAGGAGAAGGCGGTGCATCAAACGGCCTTCGGCCGAACCGACCTGTTCGGTCGAACCCGGGGTGTTCGGCCGAACGGGTCCCCAACCGCCTCTGGTTGCCTTGGCGGTTACCCAGCCTCCAACCGCCTTGGAACACCTATAAATGCAGCGGCATACCCCTTGTATCACACACACCACTTGGGAGCAAGTCTCCATTCTCCACTTTCAAGATGTAGAGTAGGCTAGTCCTGTTGGGATTTAGAGTCAGGGTCGAGCTTCGTTCGGGGTTCCGGAGTCGTCTTCTGGAGTTCTGGTAAAGCTCTTGTATCCTTTCCTTTTCTTTATGTTCGACTCTGAGTAATCAATATATTTCCTCTGCATTTACTTGAGCTATTTGTTCTGCATTTATTTCGCGAGTAATTGTGGAATGTCTAGCCTTGGTTATAAGCTGTTGTAGTCTGGTTCTATAAGTTCTCTCTTAGTCCTTTGTCTTAGCTGGTTCCTCGTTTCTGCTCAATACTTGCGGTGAATTGTCACTGGGGTATTGACAGGATTGCTTGCTCTTTCTAGAATAGTGAGTAGTTACTGCCTAGCATAGGTGTGGTACCTAGTCTAGATGGTAACCTTGGTTTGTCCCCGTCGCAACGGAGGTGGTAGCCGAGAGGTGGTGACAGCCCTTTCGGTCTTCGTAGTCCATCACGTTAGTTCCGGTCTGCAGGCACCCTGTAAGAGCACGGAGTTTGTGGCACCCCTTCTCATCCCTTTCTGTGTGTCACGGGCTCCGTCCCCGATGTTGAGATAATAGAACTAGGAAGAGAACCATAGATGCCATTCTTCATGCTAGCCGTAACCCTTGCCAGAGGTATCTCAAGGCCAGTGGAAGTATATAGGAATCCTTTCCTGTCTCGTTGTTCTCCCACTAGCTAGACCGCTCTTCTATCTCTATCCTGAACTTCTCCTTGTGTGTGTCAACTGAATATCACTCCTATCCTATCCTTTACCCCCGCCTTGTTAGCCGGTACTTTAATTAGTAGTTACATCCTTGTCAATAGTCGATACTCTTTATCCAATGCTTCCCTGCGGAAATATAAATACGATACCTAGGAATACTCCCGGGTGAAATGCTACATCGGTATCCGTGCGCTTGCGGATTTATATCTGTATCGTAAGAATACCAATGAACACTACTTGCACCATTACTGGGATTGGCAATCCTAATAGTGGACCGTAAGAAGTGTCAACATTATACACTAATCGTGTTCCTATGTAATTGTAATACAGCAGGGAATCATGGAAAAAGCTATCCTGTCAAAGATGGATGGTATCCCAGGGATCTATCCAACTGGAACACCAAGCCAACCACTGAAGAAGCCAAGGATGTGCCCGCTTTGCTAAAGCGAGTTCAATCATTGAAGAATAAAGGCTGTAACACCCTGCCCTCCACGAGCCGCCCCGCACAGCCCTTCCGAGGGGCGCGCACGCGTACACATAGCACCCTGCTTACACTTTCGTCCTCGCTTCGTGTAAAAGGGTTAACCCGAAGGTGCTATGGCTGGAAGACAAGGGCTTATAAGTTGCCTTCACCCTTGCTAAACTAGCAATGTGGCACTAAACATGTGCATCCCGCACTAATGGGCCACTATCGGGCCATACAAACTGGGCCGGGTGTGACATACACCCCCCCTCAAAGAACCCGACGTCCTCGTCGGCGCAACTCACCCACCCGGGCAAATGTACAGGAACGTTCCCCCTTAGCGCACGACCGTACGTCCAGTGCCGGCGCCATAGTCCATGCCGTATGCCCTACCCGGGCCATACGCGCCATGCGCCCTATGCCCGCACACTGACCCGTACGCGCAACCGCGAGGGTCGGCTCTGATACCACCTCTGTCACACCCGGTTTTAAAGGCAAAACCAGATGCATCTCATATGTGCGCCAGGATCAGTTTACACACATATGGTAGACGTCACAAGTGAATATCCATAACCATGCATAACGAAAGAGTATTATAGTGCAATTATTACAATCTCAGAGTTGACTCAAAAGTCATAGCGGAAGACTTAAATAAACGTTTATCTAACGAAGCAAAAGTGACTCCAACTCCACAGGCATTGACTGTCCTGAGGCCATGAACTTCCTCTTCTGCTCTCCCAACTCACGACGCTTGCTTTCCAAACCAATAGCCTTATCCAGCAGCTTCTGAAATGTTGGGAAGGTATGAGACATGAGTTGATATTGGAGCGGCGGAATCAATCCTTCCAGAAATCGCTCCTGCTTCTGCTCATCATCCTTCACCTCATCTGGGGCGTAACGGGACAACTGAATGAACTTATCCCGGTACTCACTGACGGTCATCCCACCTTGCTTGAGTGAGAGGAACTCCTTCTTCTGCTTCATGACACCAGCAGGAATATGGTAGCTCCTGAAGTTGGTCCTAAACTCCTGCCAGGTGATAGGATCAGGGGTGGCATGAGTAGCAAGATAAGCATCCCACCAATCTGAAGCTGATCCTTCCAAGCGACCTGAGGCATACAGGACCTTCTCCCTGTCATTGCACTGAGCCAAATCCAGCTTCTTCTCAACAGTCTTCAGCCAATCATCAGCATCAAGTGGATCTGCAGAGTGGGAGTAGGTAGGAGGTTTGTGACTCATGAACTCCCGGTGCTTGTCTCTCTGCTGGTTGTTGTTGTTGTTGTTGTTCTGTGCTTGCATGGCTGCCAAGGTATTAGCCATGCCCTGGAGAATCTGAGTCTGGTTGGCGAGGATCTGATCCATTGCTACGGATGCTTGATTCGGCGGAGGATTTGGATTGGGGTTGGCACGTCCCTGACGATTCACAGGTGGTTGATCCACTCCGCTTCCAGACCTGGTGTTCACCATCTGATGGTTAGAACATGAGGTTCATAGGGTGGTAAAAAGATCTAACTCAAATCATGAACAGATAAGAGTTAACGTAGAACGAGTTGCCAATAACGGGCAAATCAAATTCTGAAACAGATTCTGTTCGTCTTAATTAAACAGTTGTAACTCTCATTCTGTGTATCCAAAATCATGATCTTTTTTCTGAACGTAGACCATCAAATTCTGAAACTAACCCAACTTGAATCACCTCAATCGAAATTTTGTGGCTCGAGGTATAAAATAAACAAGACAGTTGTGTCAGGACCACGAGACAGATTCTGGTTGCTCCAATAAAACCATTATATCTCTCTGCCAGAACCTCCAAAAATCACGAACAATTCCCAGAACCTAGGTTATCAAGTCCTTAATCAAACCCAACTGGATTTATATCAAACGGAGTTCTGAAGCTCTAGAAACAATTCGGAAAGTACCAGGATATCATGCAGGAGCGAGAATAGATTGCCGCATAACATGATTTATATGAGGGGGTACAATTGTATGGATAAATTGATAGTTAAGGGCTAAGATCAGAGACCAAGATAACCCAAAACTAACTTAAATTTATTTATTTAATAATTACTCAATTGTGGTCATCACTCCACAATTAAGTTCAATCATTACAAAGATCCAAATCACACATTTTGCACAAAAGCAAACATGAAACATACACTCCTAAACAGAACTAAAACACATGTTACGCACGAGTCTCAACGATTCTAAACGTACTGAACTAACAAAAGAAAGGGTATCCTATCTTAATAGGTATGGGTGAAGCAACTAGACGATCCACCACGCACTCTCTAGCGGGGCGGTGAATGACCCATCAACCCTTCTACATCTTCATCCAAGGGCGGAAGTGCTTCTCCCTTGAGTTCAGCTATCAGCCTCTTGTTCTTCCTTCTTTCAGCAGCGAGTTCTTCACGCACTTCTTGTAGCTCCCTTGTGGTGTCATCGGCGTGCACATTGAGCATCTGGGTGAATGCCACCTGGACGTTGAGTGTAGAGTCTAAGCCTGGCGGTTGTGGTACATCCCCAGTTGGAGTGCCTTGCTGCCTTCGAGGAAGATATGCCCAAGCAGTGTGACACACTTCAGCAGCCTCCTCATGACAAAGCACAGAAAGTGCCCTCCTGGCTGCATCCTGAATTCCAGCTTCAAAAGTTGATCTCATAGCGATGGCGTGATGCACTGCAGCTTCTTTGGTTCCTCCAAACTCATAATCGGGCTCCCTGATGTATACAGCGACTTCCCAGTCCTCTGGGTGATCTGGATGTGTCCTCCTCCTTCCACAATATTCTATCTCCACTGGGTAGTTCAGACGCTCGAAGAGCATTCGAAGCATCATAGGGAACCCACTGTTGCCTCCGTCGTGGTGATGAATAGTCACTACCCACATGTCAGGCGGCGGTGAGGGTCCTTCACTTCCTTCAGATCCAGCTGGAGCATTCCCTCCTGAGTTGACTTCTTCGTCCATTACTTCCATCTCTTCAGGTTCCGGTTCCTCTTCTTGCACCGAATGCGACGAAAAAGAGGAAAGAGTGCTTGCCAATCTACGAGCACCTTGCCTTGTCAGCACCATCTATGGTTTAAGCAAGAAAAGGGGTGAGAACAGTTCTAAAGATATCAGAATCAGGTGAGATGGTGAAAAAGATAGACCAGAAAACAAAGTCAAGGAGGAGACAATTATCAATGACCTGGAATATTAGCAAATTAAACCAAGAATAGCTAGACCAAGAGTAGTTTAAGTAAACTAATCCTTAGAGAATGACCATTGCTATCTAGGCTTGCGTCCTACAGTCAACATAGCTCTGATACCATTTGTAACTCCCTGCCCTCCACAAGCCGCCCTGCACAGCCCTTCCGAGGGGCGCGCACGCGTACACATAGCACCCTGCTTACACTTTCGTCCTCGCTTCGTGTAAAAGGGTTAACCCGAAGGTGCTATGGCTGGAAGACAAGGGCTTATAAGTTGCCTCCACCCTTGCTAAACTAGCAATGTGGCACTAAACATGTGCATCCCGCACTAATGGGCCACTACCGGGCCATACAAACTGGGCCGGGTGTGACAAAGGCTTAACTGGAGTCGGGATAACCTTCAGTTTTCTCAAGAGAAGAATTCAACCACTCCAAGAGCGTATCAATCTTGGATATAAGTATGAGGGAAATACAGATCCTTCCCGCATGGTTCCAGAAGAGCTCTCAGATGAGACCGTGGTAATGCGCTTGTCGCGCATGTTTAGCAATGTGAACAACAAGAAGCCATATGTTGCCAAAGAGTCCTGTAAAGGCCAATCTCCAAGTTCTGTAAGTACTCAAAACCTTTAAATTTTAGTTATTCTGAACATGCGTCTCAATACTGAGTCTTCTCATGTAGTCGGCCACTGATTCTGATGGGCCAGTTGGTGGCCTGTCTCCGCAAGATTGAGAGAAGTTTGGAAAGAGTTCTTCAGAAAAATCAGAGCCATCAAATCAGAAGATAGAGGCGATTGCTGATGATGTAGAAGAACTTGAAGTAATATCCAATGAGAAGGCAGCTGACTCGGATGGCAAGCAAGTTAATCTTCAAGGTAAGAGAAGTCTTCATAATAAAATTCGAGTACTTTATCCGTTCCGCCATTTAATTTGGATGTACTGTTTCCGAAAAACAGAGGATATAGAAATAGTACCAAAAGTTCCCACAGGGGTAAAACGGAAAAGAACCACTCGGTCTCGATCAGTTACCCCTTCAGGAGCATATGTGCCTGGAGCAGAAGAAGGTCAGCGTATCAAGATTTCCAAATTTATCACCGCTGTTCAAAGTTCCTCAACTACAAGTGCCATGGCGAGTGGTACCATAGGGAGTACAACTAGCTCCAAAGTGGGCGTGCTGAAGTTGAAGAAGTTCAACTTTAAGCCAAAAACCACCGCGCTGACAAAGTAAGTTTGTTAAATCAAGATATCCTTTCAATTGAACCATAATTCAGCTATTGAAACTTGCATTCTTTGTGAAGGATTCCATCTGATGCACTTGCAAGCGCACTGCATGCGCCACAAGAAAAATTGAAAAAAGCTGAAGAAACAGAGCATGATGAAGAAGAAGTCCTCCCTGGCGCTGTCGATGAAAGCGGCGGAGTTTCAAGACTGAACCAATCTCTAGAGAAAGAGCCATCTGATGTTGATTTGGCTTCAGAAGCAAACCCCGTAGAAACTACAACCCAGGGAAATGCCAAAAGGCCGCCGTCAACTGTTGTTGGCGGTCGTTATAACCCAAATTCGACCACCAATACGCGGGAATAAATGAGAGACTATGCAACATTCCATGCACTTAGGTTTTATTTCTAATGGAGTTCCACGAGTTTTGGTGAGTTGTAATGGAGTTCCACGAGTTTTGGTGAGTGTCGCTTGTGCAGGTACAACATTGCGAAATACGTGCTATAGGGGTCAGAAATGACCAATTCGGCCGAACGACACGTTCGGCCGGTTACCCCCCTTAGCCGTACAGGCCAGCGGGAGCCGTCCACGTCAACCAAACGACAACACACGACACGTGGACGACCGCCAACACATCCCGGAGCACCGACACGTCATCCTGGGCCGAATCAACTCAAACCCAAGCACCAGAGGCCAGCCCAAGGTGTCCAGGAGCAAGAGGCGGTGCACGGGGGGCGTTCTGGGCTGAAAGCCCAGTTCGGCCGAACCCACCAGTTCGGCCGAACCGCCCCCAATGCACCAACCGCCTCCAGGAGTGCATCCATGCCGTCCAGAGCCAAGGCGGTGGATCCAGGGGTTCGGCCGAACCGACCTGTTCGGACGAACCCGGTCTCTTTGCCCAAATCAACAGGGAATATCCCATGGATCCCTTGGCAGTTACTCTACTCCAAACCGCCTTAGGACACCTATATAAGCAGTGGCATACACCTTGTATCAAACACAACACAAGAGAAGAAGAAGAGTAGGCGTCGCTAGGTTTTGCCACTCAGTAGAAATAGGGAGAGAGGAGAGGTGAGCGTCCCGGAGAGGAGCCGGAGTGTCGGCCCCTCTTCCCGTTGTACCTCTACGGATGCGGCTCTGCTTCGAGTGACATCCGGGGCATGTCTGGTAACTCTTGTATCTCTCTCTGATTAATTGAGCATTCAGTTCTTACATTTATATACTTGTCTCGTTCTTCGTTCAATGCTTAGTTGATTGGTATAACTGTATACTGGTTGCTTAGCTTGGGTGCTTATCTTGCTATAGGAGATAAGTAGTTATTAACTAGTATAGGAGTGGTTCCTAGACTTGGCAGTAACCTTAGTTTCTGCCCGTCACAACGGAGGTGGTAGCCGTAAGGTGGTGAGAGCCCTTTCGGTCTTCGTAGTCCATCACGTTAGTTCCGGTGTCCTAGGACCCAAGGTTCAGGGTAACCGGCACCCCTTCTCATCCCTTTCTGTGTGTCGGAGGCTCTGTAGTCCCGAAGCAAGTATCTATCTGTATCTTCTGCTCTGCTCAGTCAATCAGTAGAATACCCTTACCAGACCTGTACCCTCTCTACCCTCCTACCTCTTCTCTTCTCTCCTTGTTGTCGTCATCCACCTCATCCATTTCATTCATCCACTCCATCTACCTAGGACAACTTAGTTTAGGATTAGTACACTTCTCGTTCCCCGTGGAAATCGATACCTTGGAATACTCCCGGGTGAAAGCTACATCGGTATCCATCCGCTTGCGGATTTATCTGTAGGGCGTAAGGAGTGCCAACAAGTTTTCTGGCGCCGTTGCCGGGGAGCGGTAGTTGTTCTGATTCCGAACCCAAGTTGTCCGTGTATTCCACCATCATCCACCATCCATATGGATCCCACTCTTACCTTACGCCAACACTCGGCTCCAAAGGGCGCTTGTTTGGAGCCACCACCATCATCACATCCCATATCCACACCCGGCTATGAGCTACATCCCGGCTTCATAGCCATGGCTCGTGAGCAATCGTTCTCAGGAACGAAGGCCGATAGTCCATACGCGCATTTGCGCGAGTTTGAGCAACTCTGCTCGTGCCTGACCATTGCGGGCATGACACAAGAGACACTCAAATGGAAGCTATTCCCGTTCTCATTAACGGGAGGAGCGAAGAAATGGTACTCTCTGGCTGTCAATACTATGGAAGGGAGTTGGGAAACTCTCAGATAGAAATTCTGCCTAAATTTCTTCCCAATTTCCAAGGTAGCCAGCCTCCGAATCGAAGTTCTTACCTTTAAGCAATTAGAGGGAGAGTCGTTAGGAGCTGCCTGGGCTCGTTTCAAGCAAATCTTGGCATCTGGACCAGACCTAGGCCTATCTGAACCTATCATTCTCCAACATTTCAGCCTTGGCCTCTGTCCCGTAGCCACCACTTTCTTGGACTCTGCTTCAAAAGGGTCGTTTCTTCATTTGACTCCCAGTGAAGCGAGGATAGTCCTGGAGCGTATCCTGGACGACACTCCCTACATTGGAGTCTATGACGAACTCCCTGATGAAGAAGAGAAGCAGCCTAAACCTGAAGAGCATGTACACCAACAATCCAAATCTATCAGCCCTTCCATTCCATCAGAACCCGATGCTCAATTCGAACCACAACCTTACTCTAGCCTGGACTACTATCCTCCACTCTAAACCACTCCCTACGATTTTGACGATGGTCTATTCGATGACATCGACTGTGCCATACGTTTCCCACGGGGACAATGTGTAGAGCAAAAGGATCCACCACCCGACAAGGAAGCACTAGAATATCAAAGAGAGTACTTAGGCCGTCTCTCTGCCATCAAAAGTCGGGAATGGCTAGACGAGGCAGAAGCCTCGACTGAGGTCGTTAAAATGCCCAAGAGAATCCGAACAATCTTTTGTGAAGTTATGGGCATGGACAAAGAAATCGGGTATGACCCGAGCCTCGGAATCAACATAATCTCTAGCTCTTTGGTGCGAGCTCAACTCCCCGATGAACCATGGTCATCATCTCAGAAACATCTAAGGTTCACATCGGGAAGGATCCTCGACTGTTTAGGGATCTTGCGGGTCATACCCGTTAAGATTAACGACCCTGAACTTTTCCTGGATTTCCATATCTTTGACCTACCTGAAAATTCCACACATTCCATGTTTATTGGTAGGCCAATCATGAAAATCCTAGAAAATTCACCAATAATCCAGCTAGAGCTTAGGATCGGAGAAGAACTCGTCCCAGTCTCTTGTTTCTACTCCTTGAACACACCTATAGAGGCAGATCCTGATCTTGATCCTAAAGAGGAGGTCATGTCAATATCCTTGATAGACTTAGAGCAACCTTTCCTAGAAGAAGATGCCCAATTCCTTATAGAGGAAGAAGAAATTCATCCTCCAATCGAGCCTATGCCTCTTCCCTCTGGATTGAAGTGTGCTTCCCTCTTTAAGGACGGACAAACTCCAGTGACCAACAGTGACAAACCCCGTGGAACCCAACCAACTTTCACTGTCCTGGAGGAAGATCGATCAGTCTATGGATATTCGGTCCTAGACTTAAAAGGGATTACTCCTAACCTTCATACTCATCATATCCCTATCTCATCTTATCTTGGGGTCATAAGGCAATTGTCACGGAGATTCGTCTTTGATCGGGGAAAGACTAGAATCAAAGCCTGGAGCTGGAGCCATCATCTTCCCTTGTCATACCCTCTAATACGACCCTATGTCTACACCTCCTACGAGTAAAGGGGATTCGTAGTTCCTTTGGCCACACCGGGCTTTATAGGTGTTTCATCAAAAATTTCTCTCTAGTAGCCCGGTCATTGACCACTCTCCCAGCCAAAGAACCCCTCTCGTCTTTAATCAAGAGTGCTATGCTTCCTTGCAAACCCTTAAGAAAGCACTCAGCTTTGCTCTCATCATCCAGCCTCTTGACTGGAGCATCCCGTTAGAAATCCTGTGTGATGCGAGCGATTTTGCCGTAGGAGATGTTGTGGGCCAAACCAAGGACAAGAAGCATTATGCTCACTGGCCCCAGCTCAACTACGCAACCACAGAAAAGGAACTCTTAGCAACTATGTTTGTTATAGACAAATTCCGGTCCTACCAAGTTAGGGCAAAGGTCATAGTCTATTCCGACCATACTGCTTTGAACTATTTCTTGGCCAAAAAGGATGTGAACCCAAGACTCATTCGTTGGGTTTGTCTCGGGTACAAGCCCCGTTTGATCTTCCCATCAACGATTTTCTTACGGGGTGATACGCTCCTCAAGGTCACAACACTAGAGCAGTCAACTTCACGGTGTTAAGGTGCGTCCCATCAGGTGAAAATAGAAAAGTAGTAGTTTATAGGAGCAGACATCACCAATGGGACAACCCGTATCTCTTCTTGATACAAAATGGACTCAGACGGTGCATACCTGCACCTGAGGCATAAAACCTGGGAGAGATATCATGCAACACCTTGTGAAGGACATTATAGAGTGTTCAGAATAAAGGACTGGCAATATGGAGATGCTAAGAAATTTAGCAAGAGATGCCCACAGTGCCAGAAACACGGGAAAGAGACGCATAGCCGCTTACCAGTAGTATTCAAGTAGAAACCTTTGGTGTATGGGGAATAGACCCCATGGGTTATTTCCCTAACTTAGAGAACTACGAGTTTACTCTGGTAGCCATAGATCCCGTCTCTAACTGGGTAGAAGCCAAGCCCTATCGAGCCGCAGCCACCAGGCACGCTAAGCAAATATCCCATGAAAACATCTTTCCTTGCTTTGGCGTCCTGGGCTAGTCGTAGAGGCTCCCATCTCATTGACTCCATCTCCCAGAAATATCTAAGCTTGGGGGAGCCGCATTTTATAGCCACACCTTCTCACCCCCAAACTAATGGTCAAGCAGAACATCAGCACTCACATCAAGAACATTCTGCAAAATCGTCAATGAGATGGGTGTGCAGTAGAGAGATAGGCTCACTGATGCACTCTGGGCATACTAGACCACTTTAGTTGGGCAAACTAGGACAATTCGGCCGAACCATGCTGGTTCGACCGAAGGACCCCTGTTTTGCCCCTTGAGCATCCATCTGGACCCTAGATCCTATATCTATCCCATCTTGTCTCAGAGCCGCTTGGAAAATGTTGGGAAATTAGCTTGTCAATCTCGAGTCAGAAACCATCCTCCATCACTTTCCCGAACACGACCAAGTGTTCACTTTTCCTAGCCACCATCCTTGTCCAAACACCTTTCCTCACCCAAGGGCTCCCTCTCCATAAGTATGACAAGTCCACTAACGAAGAAAGCCATGGAGGAGGGAGAAGAGAAACCCATGGTTGAAGAGCCTGAAAAAGAACTGGCACAAACCAGCCAAAAGTTGAGCAACCGGGATGAGAAGGTCACTGAAGGTGAGCCTTGGCAGATGGACAAGAACAATGTCATCTTCCAAGCATTCACAACCAAATTCAAGAGGCTCGCCAAAGCCACATGACATCTAGACCTTTACAATCCATCTATAGAGTAGAAGTCGTGTGGTTGTATCTTTTAGAACACCATTAGTTTCAATTTATTTTCCAATTCAATTTCCCTTTGCTCAAATCATTGTTTAGGAGGTGCTCTAATTATTTCCCTTCCAACACATTTTGTTTCCAACATTAGCTTGATGAATAAATAAAATTAGAGTTGAATGCAAAAATAATAAAATTGTCGCTCCGGTTGGTGCATTTGAGCCAACCGGAGATTGCCCTGTTTAACAGAAAGATACATGAGTACAGGCATGACACAGTGGAGGAGCAGGATAAGGACGAGCAGGCCGACCAGCTAACTCAGTACCTTTCAAGGTTGAATCCCTACCAGTGAAGAGTCCAAGATTGGGGGAGGACCCCCATCAGGTACGATCCGAATTACTCAGCACTTTGGTCATTCAATTGAAAATACTTCCTTTGAATAAACTCCCAACCATGCATGGAATGAAACATATGCCTCTCACTTTGGAAATGATGAATAGTTGCTCTGTCATTAATTTTGCTAGTACTTTGTTGCAACTAGTTGCTTGACTATGCTTGAGTTATTTGGCATAAGTAGAAATGAACCTAAAAACCTTGTGGGAGCATATGCCTTATTCCAAGTCTAGGTTGTTGTGTGAATTGATATAGCGAGAATTTGGTTGAATTCTATTTCTGCTCTTAGTATGGTGAAAATCTCGGTTGTTTATGCTTTCAAAATTAAAACAAAGTTCCTCATTGGTCATAATACCTACCAGAGCCATATGATAGGATTAGTTCTAAACTTTCTACCATATACTGCTTGTCATCTTAGTGAGCTTTGTCAAATTGTTGTGACCTTAGTGAGGAATCTTTCATGCTTCTAAGATCGAGATGCACATACACTCCACCTCTCACTTGCAATTCCTACTTGGGAGTTAGCAAAACCATACCATCATCCATTCCATAAATAAAATTTCATGTTCTTTGATTCCCTCTCCAAATATCTTTAAAGTAGAGGCATGGGCTATGCAAAAAGAAAAAGAAAAGCATGCCAATTGGCATGGCAAAAAAATGAGAAAAAGAAAAGCATGCCAAAAGGCATGGCAAAAATATGAATAAAAGATAGCCCATGCTCTCGAAAAATAAATCAAGGAGAGGAAGAATCATTCCATGAAATTCCGCCAAATTCCACTCCACATATTCCACTCCACATATTCCACACACTTGCACTTCTCGATCTAGAGTGTGATTTGATTCTCCTAAGATCCGGTCTTTGACTTAGCAATATATAAGATGCTTGTATGCCTTCATCCTTTGTCCCCGAGCCACACAAAAGCCAAATTAGATGTTAGGATGAAAAGAAGGCAAAGCCTTTGGTGAGGATTCAAATACACTTGAGCGATTGAGTGAGCCAATGAGGAACAATTTATCTTTTCACAAAAGGGTGAAAACTCCGAGATAGGATCCTGAAAAGAGTAGGGTGGAATAAAACTAAGTTAAACTGTTCATTCTTTCAACCACCCAAGATAAGGAGATTGCTATAAGCCCCATAGGTAAAATGGTGAATTAATACCTTGCTAGTGATTCAAGTATTTGTTTGAGTACTAGTTGTTTATGAAGTTACCTGCAAGAAAAATGACATTGTAGCAACTCCTGATCCACCGAGCCTAAGTTTTATCTTTGCTCGAGGACGAGCAAAGAGCCAAGCTTGGGGGAGCTTGTTGGCGGTCGTTACAACCCAAATTCGACCACCAATACGTGGGAATAAATGAGAGACTATGCAACATTCCATGCACTTAGGTTTTATTTCTAATGGAGTTCCACGAGTTTTGGTGAGTGTCGCTTGTGCAGGTACAACATTGCGAAATACGTGCTATAGGGGTCGGAAATGACCAATTCGGCCGAACGACACGTTCGGCCGGTTACCCCCCTTAGCCGTACAGGCCAGCGGGAGCCGTCCACGTCAACCAAACGACAACACACGACACGTGGACGACCGCCAACACATCCCGGAGCACCGACACGTCATCCTGGGCCGAATCAACTCAAACCCAAGCACCAGAGGCCAGCCCAAGGTGTCCAGGAGCAAGAGGCGGTGCACGGGGGGCGTTCTGGGCTGAAAGCCCAGTTCGGCCGAACAGTTCGGCCGAACCGCCCCCAATGCACCAACCGCCTCTAGGAGTGCATCCATGCCGTCCAGAGCCAAGGTGGTGGATCCAGGGGTTCGGCCGAACCGACCTGTTCGGCCGAACCCGGTCTCTTCGCCCGAATCAACAGGGAATATCCCCTGGATCCCTTGGCGGTTACTCCACTCCAAACCGCCTTAGGACACCTATATAAGCAGTGGCATACACCTTGTATCAAACACAACACAAGAGAAGAAGAAGAGTAGGCGTCGCTAGGTTCTGCCACTCAGTAGAAATAGGGAGAGAGGAGAGGTGAGCGTCCCGGAGAGGAGCCGGAGTGTCGGCCCCTCTTCCCGCTGTACCTCTACGGATGCGGCTCTGCTTCGAGTGACATCCGGGGCATGTCTGGTAACTCTTGTATCTCTCTCTGATTAATTGAGCATTCAGTTCTTACATTTATATACTTGTCTCGTTCTTCGTTCAATGCTTAGTTGATTGGTATAACTGTATACTGGTTGCTTAGCTTGGGTGCTTATCTTGCTATAGGAGATAAGTAGTTATTGACTAGTGTAGGAGTGGTTCCTAGACTTGCCACTAACCTTAGTTTCTGCCTGTCGCAACGGAGGTGGTAGCCGTAAGGTGGTGAGAGCCCTTTCGGTCTTCGTAGTCCATCACGTTAGTTCCAGTGTCCTAGGACCCAAGGTTCAGGGTAACCGGCACCCCTTCTCATCCCTTTCTGTGTGTCGGAGGGTCTGTAGTCCCGAAGCAAGTATCTATCTGTATCTTCTGCTCTGCTCAGTCAATCGGTAGAATACCCTTACCAGACCTGTACCCTCTCTACCCTCCTACCTCTTCTCTTCTCTCCTTGTTGTCGTCATCCACCTCATCCATTTCATTCATCCACTCCATCTACCTAGGACAACTTAGTTTAGGATTAGTACACTTCTCGTTCCCCGTGGAAATCGATACCTTGGAATACTCCCGGGTGAAAGCTACATCGGTATCCGTCCGCTTGCGGATTTATCTGTAGAGCGTAAGGAGTGCCAACAACTGTGGAGGTAAATCATATAGCCTTTGCTCTGTATATCACCCAGAATTTTATATGAACAATGCTTTGTAAAACCATGAAGGTTGGTTTGGAGGTTGGAGAAGTCGCCAATATTGTTATCAAACAAAGTACTCCACCGCCACAAGGAAAGGCGACAATGAAGCAATGCAGCTGAAGCAGCACCTGGAAGCCGCTCTGGTAAGAGGAAAGCTTAGTAGAAAATAGTTAATATAGTATTGATTAACTAACATCAAATGCAGGCTTTGGTAGATAAAATGGAGAAGAATAGAGATGCAAGTCTAGAATCTCGAATAAAAGAACTCGAAGAAGATCTTGCGGCTGCCTATGAGGCGCGGGAAAAAGCTCGAGTTGATAATCAAGACTTGGTTTCTCGACTACACAAACAACTCGAGGGAATGGGAGATGAAAAATCTCGAATGGATACTCGTAACCGGGCGTTGATCCGAGACAACAATAGTAAGAAAACCGACTTTTGTACATTTAATCATTAATGTAATCGTATGAAGTGTAATCATAGACTTGTCTTGTCTCTGTAGGATTGAAAAAAGAATTGACTGAAGAACAGAGCACCAGCACATCGTGGTATAACTTGGCGCAATCCAAGACCGATGATTGTGCCCGCTTGAAAAAAGAGCTCGATGATCTGAATGGAAAATATGCCAAGGAGCATCAGATCCATGTTGACATGGAACAAGCTTGCACCAGGGCTTTGGCGGGACAACAAGCCAAACAACAAGAAGTGGAGGATCTCCAAGCTGAGAAGAAGGCCATAGAAGAGGCGGTGCTCCCCATCATTGACATGGTAACACCAGAAGGTGTAACTACAGCTAACTAGTCATTACTGGAGCGAATCAGCACAGTGCCTGGACAAATTACTGGTTTCTGCAAGAATACCATGAAAGAGTGCGTCAATCAACTGTTAGCGATGGTGAAGGCACACAATCCAGACGCCAAACTCGAAGTCGTAGAGCTTCCAGAGGGAATGGACATTGAAGGATTAGAAGATTTGGTGAAAGAAACAGAGCCAGTCGCAGATACTTTCATTGACTCGTTAGAGTAGATCCGCGTTGTAACTTGAAGTACTCGTTGAAATACTCTGTTTCGGGTCCGACATGAATACTTGTCCATGTATATAATGTTTGATACTTGTTTAAAGTAATCCTTTGGAAATACTACTGTGTAAGTAGTATCCAATAGTTTGTGCGTATGCGAAGTACTGTGGGTAGTATATTTGACGAGTGACTACAATTTAAGTAATCCAGTGGTCGTATAAGGTTCGCAACTAGGAGGAGTTGAATCGAGCCTTGTTAAGGTTAAGCAATCTTGCTAATGCAGGGTGAAAAGTTATGCGCATAGGCATAAGCATGATGTACTTCTTAGTACTTTAGAGCACCTTTAGGTGACTTTTATAGGAGATGAAGAATGAGTGAAGTTGGTAGAAGACTAATTCTTGAAGCTTTCGCTGAAAAAGCTACAGACTCAAAAGAAGAAATTATCGCCTTCAACCATGTATAGGTGAGGGTAATTCATCCAAGATTTTTAGGTGTTTTGATACCTCCTTTTAAAACAGAATCCTGGTTTCTTTTGAGCGGGAGTAGAAAACTACTCGGATACCACACGACGGCTAGCGCTGTAATGAACATGGTATAGTTTTATCTAATGAGATAAATGATGCCATGACTTGTAGATGACAGGGAAATATAACTTTATTAATTTGTGAACAAGGGTTGTTTTACAACGTCTTGAATACAATGTCCCGTATTACGGGTAAAATTTGCGGAGATGTTCTATGTTCCATACATTTGGTAATTCCTCTCCCTCCGAGGTTTGCAGCCTGTATGTACCAGGTCCAATGACTTGTTTTACAAGAAAAGGACCTTCCCGTCGAGACATAAGCTTGTGCAACCCTTCGGTCTTTTGGATTCGACGCAGTACCAAGTCTCCTATAGTAAAGGATCAAGGTTGAACAGAGCGTTGATGAAAGCGACGTAATCCTTGAAGATAACGCATGTTCTGAATAAGAGTTGCTACTCGAGCTTCCTCGACGCCATCAACATCCTGAGACCTTTCTAGATGAGCGAGTTGTTCATCGTAATTCTCCAAACGCGGGGCTTCCCATAAAAGATCGGTGGGTAAAACTGCTTCGGAGCCGTAAACCAGGAAATATGGTGATTGGCCAGTGGCCCTGCTGGGTTGGGTGCGTAGCCCCCAAAGCACTGCGGGCAACTCTTTTGCCCATTTTCCACCATATTTGTTTAGAGGCTCATATAATCTGGGTTTTAACCCTTGCAGTAACAAACCATTTGCTTTTTCCACCCGTCCGTTGGCACGGGGATGAGCAACTGAAGCATAATGTATCTCAATGGAATATCTATCACAGTAGTCTTGGAATTCTTCGCTGGTGAATACAGAGCCGAGGTATGTGATAATGTTGTGAGGAACTCCAAATCTCTGGACAATACCATCAAAGAATTTGATCAAATTACCGGCTTTAGCGTTTACTAAAGGCATTGCTTCGATCCACTTGGAAAATTTATCGATGGCTACGACGAGCCACTCGAATCCGCCTGGAGCTTTGGTAAGGGGGCCAACGAGATAAAGACTCCAACAAGCGAAAGGCCATGATAGTGGAATGGTGTTGAGGTCGTGTGCTGGAACATGAGCTTGTCGTGCGAAGAATTGACATCCTTGACATTTTTTTCACGATGTCCGCTGCATCGTGCTTGGCTGTTGGCCAGAAAAAATCTGCTCTGTAAGCTTTGCCGACCAAGGTTCGTGAAGCAGCATGATTACCACACACGCCACTATGGATTTCTTGTAGTAGAGCTTTTCCTTGGTCAATTGTAATGCATTTCATTAAGATGTTGGCCAAAGCCCCACGCCTATAGAGTACATTGTCCACTACTACGTAATTAGCAGCTCGTCGTTGAATGCGTTTGCTCTGGCTTCTGCTTTGGTAATTTGTGTTCTTTTAAGTACTCAATGAAAGGAGTCATCCAGTCAGTGTCGATTACCATAATCTGAGTTTCTGGCAGGGACAGGGATTGCATGGTCTCAGCTCGTGTTGGTCCCTTAATGGATGGCTATAGTAGTTCCTGGACGAATATTTCTGCTGGGACGTCAGCTCTCCGAGATCCTAGCTTTGACAGGGCATCTGCGGCGACGTTGTAGTCACGAACGACGTGGTGAAACTCCAGGCCTAGGAAGTTTCGTTCTAGTTTACGAACCTCGTGAACGTAGGCATCCATTGTCTCTTTAGAAGCGTCCCAGTCTTTATTAACTTGGTTGATGGCCACAGCCGAATCACCATAAACAACAAGTCGCTTGATACCGAGTGATGCGGCCAAGCGGAGCCCGTGCAGCATAGCCTCGTACTCTGCTTCATTATTGGTGACCTGAAACAGGATTTGTAGAACGTATTTGAGTTGATCTCCTTTAGGAGATATAAGAAGTACGCCTGCACCTCCTCCTTCAAGTTTGAGTGATCCATCAAAATACATGACCCAGTGCTCAGGTCGAGTGGTTGTCGTAGAATTTTGAACTTCTGTCCATTCGACTGTGAAGTCAGCTAGAGCCTGGACTTGAAGGTTGTTTGAGATGTGAAGTCAAGGTGGTATGCTCCAATTTCGGCCTTCCATTTGCATATTTGACCTGTTGCGTCTGGATTATTGAGGATTTCTCCTAGCGGGAATTTAGTTACGACTGTGATGTGGAAAGCTTGGAAATAATGTCGTAGCTTCCGTGATGTGATAAAGATGGCGTAGAGTAGTTTTTGGACTTGAGGATAGAGAATCTTGGACTCGAAGAGTACTTCACTGATGTAATAAATTGGCCGTTGTACTGGGAATACATGGTCGTCCTCTTGTCTTTCAACTACTATTACAGTGCTGACCACATGGGTTGTCGCTGCAATGTATAAATATAGATGATCATCTTTCAAAGGTGTTGTGAGTACTGGCGGAGTAGATAGATATGTTTTGAGTTCTTCGAACGCCGTATGTGCTTCATTCGTCCATGAAAACTTATCCTGCTTTTTAAGCAATTTGAAGAAAGGGAGGCCTTTTTCTCCTAATCTTGAGATGAACCTGTTTAAGGCTGCGATGCATCCTGTCAGCTTCTGGACATCTTTTACGTTCTTCGGTACTCCCATGGTAAGGATTGCTGAAATATTTGCTGGATTGGCTTCAATACCCTTGTTACTGACCATGAACCCCAAAAGTTTCCCTGACGGAACACCGAAGACACATTTGGTTGGGTTAAGTTTCTAACGGAATGTTCTAATGTTGTCGAATGTTTCTTGAAGGTCATTGATGAGGTGCTCTGACTGTCTTGTTTTGACGACTACATCATCAACATATGCCTCTACATTGCGCCCAATTTGTTTGGATAGGCACGTTTGTATGGCTCGCTGATATGTGGCGCCAGCGTTCTTCAATCCAAAAGACATAGTTGTATAGCAGTAAGCGCCGAAGGGGGTGATGAAAGATGTTTTGATCTGATCTTCTTTCTTTAGAGCTACCTGATGGTATCCTGAATAGCAGTCCAGAAAACAGAGTAGTGCGCATCCTGCCGTGGAGTCGACGACTTGATCAATGTGTGGGAGTCCCATGGGATTTTTTGGACAATGCTTGTTCAAATATGTGTAGTCGACACACATCCGCCACTCGTTGTTGTTTTCCTTCCGAACTAACACTGGATTGGCCAACCATTCGGGATGGAAGACTTCTTTGATGAAGCCTGCGGCGAGTAGTTTGGCGAGTTCTTCTTTTATTGCCTCTCGTCTATCTTGTGCGAATCGTCGGAGGCGCTGTTTTTTGGGTTTTGCGTTCTTGTCAACGTTTAGTTTGTGCTCGACAAGTTCTCTAGGAACACTAGGCATATCAGATGGTTTCCAAGCAAAAATATCTTTATTATCTCGGAGAAACTTGACGAGCGCGTCTTCCTATTTACAGTCTATATCTGCCCCTATAAGGGCAGTTTTGGACGGATCGCCCGTCCCAAGATTTACAGTTTTGAGCTGTACTTCTTCGGAGGGCTTGAAGTTGGCACTTGTTGACTTCTTGCTGGGTACTTCTAGGTTGTCTTCCTTCGACTTCTTGGCCAAGGCGAGTACTTCCAGCATCTGGGTAGGGACGTGCGAAGTGGCGGCGAATTCTACCGCCTCAACGTCGCAATCGTACGATACCTTTAAGTCTCCTTTTAGGGAAAGTACTCCTTTAGGAGCAGGCATCTTGAGAACCAAGTATACATAATGCGGAATCGCCATAAATTTGGCGAGGGCTGGTCGCCCAAGAATCGCATGGTATGATGTCTCGAAGTCTGAAACCTTGAACTTGATGTACTCTGTTCTGAAGTTTGCTTCCGTCCCGAAGGTAACTGGTAGTGTGACCTGACCCAGGGGAATAGCTGCATTGCCTGGGACAATGCCATAGAATGGAGCGTCTGTAGGCTTATCACACCCGATTTTCGAGGGAAAACCAAGTGTGTTTCATATGTGCGCCAGGATCATGTTTACACACATATGATAGACAAAAGAGTGTAATATCGAAACACAGTGTTCTAAATTACAAGAGATTTATTATAATATTCATATTACACTCTCGGGAGACACGAAGGTCTTTATCGCATAACAAGCGATAGCTAAACGAAGCGTCTTCAGCTTCCATCTTCCACAGGCATCTTGACTGGGGGAAACGCAAGCCTCAGAACTCATCGTAGTCGTTGTAGTATTCTTCTCCATTTCCTTCTTCTGATTCAGCAATGGCAAGTGTGAGTACACCTAACTAGGTACTCAGCAAGCGGGGTGAAAAATGCAAGGCCACAAGGATAGGCTAAGGTTCACAGAGGTGAGCTTTTTAAAGTTGATCAAGTTTTATTAGCAATTTCCTATTTACTAGATGTAAATTTATACCAACCCACTTAAGCATTTAAAAGAACATCTTTTTCCAAAACCCACGAGTAAAAACCACGATTATATTCCATCTTTAAGTTTAATTATCATGTGAGGGTCCAAGCCGCTCTTGACCGTGAGCACGGCTGATATATCAGTTTTACACTCTGCAGAGGCTGTACACTTTCACCATAGCTCGTGTTCCCCATGTTGCCCGGGTTTGCAAGGCCCTTAAACACTTCCGAGGTGAGTGGCTAGGGGTCCACTTCGAAGCCTTTACAAAGGTATGCAAAAGTCCAACAACCCGCAAGAGTTACAGCTAGGGCGGACCACAATCCTCCCTAATGGTCAGCACCTTAGCAAAAGCTGCTACCCCAAGAGGACCGGACTGTACCCCTGCAACCCCAGACCCCCTCTGCTCCTTTCGGATAAGGCCATCAGTACAATCGCACACCTAATTACTTGGCTAAGGTCAGAGCCCATTTTGACACCATGGTTGCACTGTTTTCTTGGGTGGTTCTCCATGTTCCGATTAAATAATTGTTCTCTTGTATTAACCAACATTTATTATTAAAATATATCATGATCAATAATTTTGTAAAGATCCAATTTAACTATTCCCAAGGTATTGCAACACTAAGCATGAACTAACCCAAAAATATTATTTAAAACCGGGGTTGGTACAAGGGAGCATGGTAAAAGACTAGATAAATCCTTAAAAAGGTATTCCCATCATATTAATGCAATAATAGTAAATTTTAGTTTGACATGCAATTGTATAGGAGAAAAAGAATATGCGGGGAGGGCCACTTGCCTTGTTCTACAAAGAAATCTTCCTCCTCTTCGTAGAGTGGTTCTGGATCCGCGTCGACGGGCGACTCGGTTGCAACTGGCACGAGGTCTACGATCAACACAATAAAGTAATAAGAAAACAGTACATCAAACATTCTTAACAGACTAAAACAAGCATCTAAAACTAATAAGCTCGAAAAGACGAACGCTTGGACACCAAGAACGCTAAAAACGGAGCTAAAACGGAAAAGATATGGCCAAAGCAAGTTTTAGGGACTTGTTGGCAAGGAAACTAAGTTTACAGGGGCTAAACTGAAGAAAACCAGGGGCTAAAACATAAATACGCATTAAACCCGAGGGCTAACGCGTAAAAGACAGGGGCTGGGCTTCGGGATACAAAAACAGAGAAGCATAGGGTGCTTTCTGTAAGAATCAGGACCTAAATCTAATTATTTTTGAACTAAACAGGACGGCGGCTTAATTTCAGAGAAAGGCAGGGTCTCTTTTACAAAATGACTGGCGCTGACCGTTATTTGGCCGATTGACTTGAGTCGGGGTGATCGTGGGCCGTTGGATCAAGATCGGACGGCTGAAAAGAAAGGGCCGAGTCGGGCGGCGGCGGGAACGCCGGCGAGCGGCGGCGCCGGGCCGGAAAATCGCCGGCGATGCTCGAACTCGAGCTGCCGGGCTCGGTTTGGAGCGCGATTTGGTGCTAAAGGACCGGGGTGAGCTGGCGAACACGATGGGGGTGATCTCGTCGTGGATTGCGCGGCGGAGCCAGCGGCCGATGGTGAACAGAGGCGGGCGGCGGAGAATAACTCCGGCGAGAGCGCTAGGGAGTGCTAGCGTGCGAGATAGCGAGTGAGAAGAGGCCCGGGGTGTTGCTGGGAAGTTGGCGAATGCGTTCAGGGGGTTCTAGTCCTTCAATTGGCTACGGTGGCAGTGCTCAACGACTAACGGCGGCGGCGGAGCGCCGGCGAGGGCCGTCGGGGTACTAGGAGTGCGAAACAGAGAGCAAGAAAGGGATAGAGAGCATCGTTACCATGGTGCGAAGGTCCTGGAGTGGAAGAAGAGGGCGGAGGGGTCCTGGAGCGGCGGTCCGACGAGGCGGCGGCGCTCGGCGATGGCGGCGGCGAGAATTGAAGTTGCTCCGAGGGGATTGGGTAGCGCGAGGGGTCGAAGGGGATTCTCGGGAGCTTGGTTGTCCTCTTATAGGGCAGAGAGGGGAGTGGGGAGGGTCGGCATGGTGGAGGTCGGAGTAGCCGGCCATCAATGGCGAGCGGCAGTGGGAGGGCTCGGTGGTGCGGGCGTTTCGGTGGGAGAGCGAGGGGTTGGAGTGGCGCGGCCGTTGCCGCAGCTCAGTGGGCATGGGAGGGGAAGAGGCGCGGGAGAGGGAGCGGCGCGGGGGAGGCCGAGCGACTCGGTCGGGCGGCGGAGCAGGGGAGGGGCGCTGGAGGTCGGGGGTGAGTCCGACAGGTGGGCCCCACCTGTCGGCGGCGGTGAGAGAGAAAGGGAGGGGGAAACGGCTTGGGCCGTAGCCGGGCCGAAAGTGGGGACGGGCTGCGTGCGAAGGGGGGGAGAGCTGGGCCACGAACTGCTGCTGGGCCGAAAAAGAGAGGGAGAGAGAGACTGGCTGGGCCGGGAGTGAATGAGAGATAGAGAGAAAGTTGAGGGAGCGGTTCCAGACTTTTTTTTTATGGTTTTGAAATTCACACACAAATCAAACAAAAGACATGCAAACCAAATATGATGCACATGCACTTATTGCTCCAAAATTATTTAAATGATGTTTAAATATTTTTAGGCTCAAATTAAATTAAAAATTTAATTAAGTCCTTAGAAAAAATAAATTAAACCAAGTTGCTATGATTTATTTGTGATGGAATTTTAGGGTGTTACAAATCCTACCACCCTTAAAGAGAATCTCGTCCCGAGATTCAGGAAGATTCGGAGAATAGCTGAGGGAACTCTTCCATAAGTTCTTCTTCTTTTTCCCAAGTGGCCTCTTTTTCTGAGTGATTGCTCCACTGAACTTTGCACATTTTTATTACCTTGCTTCGTGTGACCCTTTGTGATTTGTCTAAGATTTTGATAGGATACTCCTTATAAGTCAAGTCATCCTTTACTTCTAAATCTTCCAGTGGTAAGTGCTCCACTCTAATCTCATTTGAACACTTATTCAGCTGTGATACATGGAACACATCATGAACTCCTGATAATCGAGCCGGTAATTCCAACCTATATGTCACTTCTCCTTTTCTTTCCAATATTTTAAAAGGTCCGATAAAACGAGGTGATAACTTCCCTCTGACATTAAACCTTCGTAATCCTCTGATAGGTGATACTCTGAGATAAGCATAATCTCCTTCCTTGAATACCACTTCTCTTCTCTTAGGATCAGCGTAACTATTTTGGCGTGACTGTGCGGTTTTAAGATTCTCCCGAATTATCTCGACTTGTCTTTCTGCTTCCTTTATAATTTCTGGTCCGAAGAGTTGACTTTCACCCGTTTGATTCCAGTACAAGGGTGTTCTGCATTTCCTTCCGTACAAGGCTTCAAACGGTGCCATCTTGAGACGAGATTGATAGCTATTGTTGTAAGCAAATTCCTCATATGGTAAACTTTTGTCCCAACTACCTCCATGCTTTAAAGCACAAGCCCTTAACATATCTTCCAATATCTGATTCGTCCTTTCAGTTTGACCATCAGTCTGTGGGTGGTATGCTGAGCTGAAATTCAATTTCGTATCCATTGACTCATGTAGCTTCTTCCAAAAACGTGATGTAAACTGAGTGCCTCGATCTGACACTATCTTTTTAGGAACTCCATGTAAACACACAATTCGTGACATGTACAACTCTACTAGCCTGGCTCCTGAGTAAGTGGTTTTAACTGGTATAAAATGTGCAACTTTGGTTAACCTGTCCACGATAACCCATATGGAATCATAACCATCGCGTGTACGAGGTAAACCTACAATGAAATCCATACCAATTTCTTCCCATTTCCACTCAGGTACTTTCAGTGGTTGCAGCAAACTGGCTGGTCTCTGATGTTCTGCTTTTACCCTTTGACATATGTCACACAGGGCGACATGAGCTGCGACATCTCTTTTCATTCCGTACCACCAGTATCTCTGTTTTAGATCTTGGTACATCTTGGTGCTACCAGGGTGAATAGAGTATGCCGAATCATGAGCTTCTTTCAGTATAGTCTCACGTAGGCGATCGTCTTCTGGCACACATATCCTGTTTCTGAACCATATGGTTCCCTGATCATCTTTTTTAAAATCGGAAACTTTTCCTGAATCAATCAGCTTTTCGTATTCTTTGATCTTTTCATCTGTCAACTGCCTTTTTTTGATTTCCTGTTCAAGTGTTGATTCGACCTCCAAGGTCATAGATTCACTCTGGGCTACGATTCCTAAGTTGAGCCGTGCCATTTCCCAACATAACTCTTGCGGTTTCAACTGAGCTATAAGCATGTTTGCCTGACTCTTCCGACTCAAAGCGTCTGCCACAACATTAGCTTTACCGGGGTGGTACTGAATCTCCAAATCGTAATCCTTGATTAATTCCAGCCATCTGCATTGTCTAAGATTGATATCCTTCTGAGTGAAGATATACTTCAAGCTCTTATGGTCGGTAAAGATCTGACACTTGTTACCAATCATGTAATGTCTCCAGATTTTCAGCGCGTGTACAACGGTGGCCAATTCTAGATCATGTGTTGGATAATTCTGTTCATGTTTCCTCAGTTGTCTGGAAGCATAAGCCACTACTTTTCCTTCTTGCATTAGAACACAACCAAGGCCTTGACGCGAGGCATCACAATATACGTCAAACCCTTTGTGAATGTCTGGCATTATCAGCACAGGGGCAGTAGTCAATCTTTTCTTCAATTCTTCGAAACTAGCTTGGCATTTATCATTCCATTTGAATTCTTTTCCTTTCTCTAGTAAGGTTGTAAGCGGTTTCACGATCTTCGAGAAGCCTTCAATAAACCTGCGGTAGTAACCTGCCAATCCGAGAAAACTCCTGATCTCAGACACATTCTTCGGAGGGCTCCAGTTCAACACATCCTGAACTTTACTCGGATCCACTGCTATTCCTCCGTCAGTGATAACATGACCAAGAAATGAAACTTCCTTTAACCAAAAGTCACACTTGCTGAACTTAGCATACAACTGATGTTCTCGAAGTCTTTGTAATACAAGTCTTAAATGCTCTTCGTGTTCTTCCTCATTCTGAGAGAATATCAGAATGTCGTCAATGAACACTACTACAAACTTGTCCAAATAATCCATGAACACCTTGTTCATCAAATACATGAAGTATGCCGGGGCATTCGTCAATCCGAATGACATGACAGTAAACTCATACAACCCATATCTGGACGTGAAAGCTGTCTTGGGAATGTCCTCCGGACGAATTCTCAATTGGTGATATCCTGATCGCAGATCTATCTTAGAAAACACCTTTGCACCTCTCATCTGATCAAACAGATCCTCGATCCTAGGCAAGGGATATTTGTTTCTTATGGTGACCTCATTAAGAGATCGATAGTCTACACACATCCTTCTAGAGCCATCTTTCTTGTCTACGAAGAGAGTGGGGGCTCCCCATGGTGACGAACTAGGACGGATAAACCCTTTACTTAACAATTCTCCTATTTGTTTCTTAAGTTCTGCCAAGTCTTTAACATCCATTCTATATGGTCTCTTAGATATGGGAGCAGTACCAGGTAAAAGTTCAATGCTGAATTCTATATCTCGGTCAGGTGGCATACCTGGTAAATCATCTGGAAATACATCCGGATATTCGTTCACTATTTTGATATCTTCCAGAGTCTTGCCTTCCATAGAATTTACTGTTCCGCCTTCTGTCGATGAGGGAGTTGCCACATACTCAATTCTGTCTCCGTTAGGGCTGGTTAAGAGTACTGACTTCTTTCGGCACTGAATAGATCCATCCCACTGGTGTAACCAATCCATTCCCAGAATTATATCTATTCCCCAAGATTTTAGAACTACCAGATCAGCTGGAAAATCTACTCCCATGATGTTAAGAGTCACCTGTGGGCATAATAAACTGGCTTGCATTTCTCCGCCGGGAGTACTAACTAATAATTGCTTTTTCATAGCCCTCATGGCCATGCCATGTTTTGCCACAAATTGTTCAGTAATAAATGAATGCGTTGCTCCAGAATCGAATAAAATTGTTGCAGGTATGGAATTGGCAAGGAACGTACCAAGTACAACTCCTGGGGCTTCCTGGGCTTGTTCGGCGGTCACATGGTTCACCCTTCCTCGAACAAAATTCCGCTGAGCCCTGTTGCCTTGTGCACTTGAGCTTCCTGGACGAACTTGTGACGTTGGTTTCTCAGTCCTCTGTTCGTTGCCTCTCTGTGGAGTATGCATTCCACGCTGGGGACAGCTGTTAGCATAGTGTCCCAACTCTCCACATTTGAAACATCCATTTGGCTGTACTGGAGCATTGTTTCTCACAGGAGCGCCTGTGGCATTGTTTGGGCGGGGAGTGGCTGAATTGTTGTTCGGCCGATTCTGCTGAGGATTAGAAGTACGGGGTGATTGCTGATTGAAGCGCTGTGACTGCTGAAATGAATGTTGCAACTGCATGTTCTGTGGATAACCTCCATTCTGTCCACCAGAGCGGAAGTAAGAAAACTGAGAGGAATTGTAGCGGGGGCGAGTGTTACTGCTAGACTGTCCCTGGAACTTTCGTTTGTGTTCACCAATTTCCTTTCGCTTGCTTTCCAGGCCAATAGCTTTATTCAGAAGGGTCTGGAAATCTGGGAAGATGTGACTCTGCAACTGATAATTGAGCGGCCCTATAAGACCATCCAGAAATCGTTCCTGTCTCTTGGCATCAGTGTTGACCTCCTCAGGTGCATAGCGAGATAACTGGGTGAATTTGTCCAGGTACTCGCTGACTGACATGTTGCCTTGCTTCAGTGCGAGGAACTCCTTCTGCTTTAACTTTATAACTCCAGAGGGAATGTGGTAAGCCCTGAAGCTATCCCTGAACTCCTGCCAGGTGATGTTCTGTGGTGCGGCATGTGCAGCAGTGTATGCGTCCCACCAGTCAGCCACTGGCCCTTCAAGTCTGCCTGCAGCATATAGCACCATCTCACGATCGGTGCACTGTGTCATTTCCAGTTTTCTGGTGACAACCTTTAGCCAGTCATCAGCATCCAATGGATCTAATGAGTGAGAGTAAGTGGGCGGACGGTGGCTCATGAATTCCTTATGCTTGTCTCTGGGCGGTGGTGGTGCTGGTGCTGGTTGTGGTGGCTGGTTTTGTTGTGCTTGCAGGTTTTGCACTGTTGCGGCGAGAGTCTGCAGCAGCTGAGTCTGAGCAGCCAGAAACTGTTGCATAGCTGGATCCATTGGTGGGTTTGGTGGGGGAGGTGGTGATTGATTCCTCTGACTTGCAATATGAGCGCGTATCACTGGTGGAATATCTTGTCCTCCTCCTGACCTGGTGTTTACCATCTGAGTGTTAGGGAAAAGTATCTCAGATAAGAACTGAACAGATAAAGATGAGTAAAGTAAAAGCATAAGGGGGCTAAGATTAATTAATTAAACTAATTATTTTATTAACGCAGTTGTGGCCATCACTCCACAAAAGCATTCATCCATCACAAAGATCCAGCTCAAGCATGTTTTCAACCATCAACAATTACATCGCATTGTCCTCACAGGAACGGAATTATTAACAAAAGAAAAAGGGTAGACATCTAAAACTCCTAGCCAAGACTAGTGGTAGCTCCTGGGGTGCCGTAACAAAGCTTCTTGCGCGGAGGAGACGACGTGGTGCAGTGCTGTGCCATCTCCTCAGGAGGTGCCTGTCCTGCAAGCTGAGCCTCGAGTTGTGCGATCTTGGCCTGAGCATCCTGGAGCTTCCCGTGCAGTCCCTCGATCTCGGAGGTGGCTCTCTCCAAGTCGGTGTTGAGCGCAGCAGTGACTCGAGCAAGAACGTCCACTCGGTCGTCTCCTGTCTGAGAAGCGGGTACCACCGTGTCCTCAGTACCAACAGGTCGGCTGGGTACGTGGCGGAAGTCGGAGTAGTACAGCTGGTCGCGGAAACGGTAGCTGTAGGAGTAGAGTGCTCTCCTGGCGGCGTCGTTGATGGCGGCGTCCTCGGTGGAGAAGGGAACACAGCTGTAGTGCGTCGAACGGATCCTCCATCCGGAAGCCTCTGGCTGAGGTACCCGGATGTGTACCTGAGCTGTGTAGTAGTCCTCCAGGCCGGGCTCCTCGAAGTGCTCGACCACGTACTGAGGCTTTAGAGTGAACTCTAAAAACCCCAGTAGCTCCTCCAGCAGTCTGCAGAACTGCCTGGTCCCACCCAACGAGGCGTGAAGGTGGTACTCCGGACCACGCTGGCGGGGCTCCTCTGGATCTTCCTCGTCGTTGTTGTTGTTGTTCTCCTGGTCGTCCACCTCCATGTCGGGGTCATCCCCGTCACTGGGCTCCTCCTCGTCGCTGTCGTCCCCAGAGTCGTCCGGGTCACCTCCAGCAGCGTCTGGTGCAGCGTCGCCGGCAGCAGGAGCAGCTGGTGGAATCACCATGTCCCCGTCGGCGTCCACCTCGAGCACAGTGCCGTCGAAGAGCTGAGGTGGCTCCTCCTCCTGTGCCTCTGCCTGTGCCTCAGGCAGTACCTGAACCGGGACCTCCTCAGCGGGTGCCTCCACGGGGTGCTGGGGAACTGACGGTCCAGCAGGGCGTGAACCTCCGATGACAGCACGAGCGGTCTGAAACTCACGAACCATCTGACAAGGAAAAGAAAACTGACTCAGTATAGAATAAATCAAAATGATGAGATCTTTTAACAAAAAGAAATAGTATAAATTAGATTTTTATGCGAAAATAGGGGAATTTTGGAAGATGACATGGCTTTCTAGATGTTGAGTCCTTAATTTCCGACCAGTTCTAACTTAAGGCTGCGTCCTACAGTCAACACCGCTCTGATACCACTCCTGTCACACCCGATTTTCGAGGGAAAACTAAGTGCGTTTCATATGTGCGCCAGGATCATGTTTACACACATATGATAGACAAAAGAGTGTAATATCGAAACACAGTGTTCTAAATTACAAGAGATTTATTATAATATTCATATTACACTCTCGGGAGACACGAAGGTCTTTATCGCATAACAAGCGATAGCTAAACGAAGCGTCTTCAGCTTCCATCTTCCACAGGCATCTTGACTGGGGGAAACGCAAGCCTCAGAACTCATCGTAGTCGTTGTAGTATTCTTCTCCATTTCCTTCTTCTGATTCAGCAATGGCAAGTGTGAGTACACCTAACTAGGTACTCAGCAAGCGGGGTGAAAAATGCAAGGCCACAAGGATAGGCTAAGGTTCACAGCGGTGAGCTTTTTAAAGTTGATCAAGTTTTATTAGCAATTTCCTATTTACTAGATGTAAATTTATACCAACCCACTTAAGCATTTAAAAGAACATCTTTTTCCAAAACCCACGAGTAAAAACCACGATTATATTCCATCTTTAAGTTTAATTATCATGTGAGGGTCCAAGCCGCTCTTGACCGTGAGCACGGCTGATATATCAGTTTTACACTCTGCAGAGGCTGTACACTTTCACCATAGCTCGTGTTCCCCATGTTGCCCGGGTTTGCAAGGCACTTAAACACTTCCGAGGTGAGTGGCTAGGGGTCCACTTCGAAGCCTTTTACAAAGGTATGCAAAAGTCCAACAACCCGCAAGAGTTACAGCTAGGGCGGACCACAATCCTCCCTAATGGTCAGCACCTTAGCAAAGGCTGCTACCCCAAGAGGACCGGACTGTACCCCTGCAACCCCAGACCCCCTCTGCTCCTTTCGGATAAGGCCATCAGTACAATCGCACACCTAATTACTTGGCTAAGGTCAGAGCCCATTTTGACACCATGGTTGCACTGTTTTCTTGGGTGGTTCTCCATGTTCCGATTAAATAATTGTTCTCTTGTATTAACCAACATTTATTATTAAAATATATCACGATCAATAATTTTGTAAAGATCCAATTTAACCATTCCCAAGGTATTGCAACACTAAGCATGAACTAACCCAAAAATATTATTTAAAACCGGGGTTGGTACAAGGGAGCATGGTAAAAGACTAGATAAATCCTTAAAAAGGTATTCCCATCATATTAATGCAATAATAGTAAATTTTAGTTTGACATGCAATTGTATAGGACAAAAAGAATATGCGGGGAGGGCCACTTGCCTTGTTCTACAAAGAAATCTTCCTCCTCTTCGTAGAGTGGTTCTGGATCCGCGTCGACGGGCGACTCGGTTGCAACTGGCACGAGGTCTACGATCAACACAATAAAGTAATAAGAAAACAGTACATCAAACATTCTTAACAGACTAAAACAAGCATCTAAAACTAATAAGCTCGAAAAGACGAACGCTTGGACACCAAGAACGCTAAAAACGGAGCTAAAACGGAAAAGATATGGCCAAAGCAAGTTTTAGGGACTTGTTGGCAAGGAAACTAAGTTTACAGGGGCTAAACTGAAGAAAACCAGGGGCTAAAACATAAATACGCATTAAACCCGAGGGCTAACGCGTAAAAGACAGGGTCTGGGCTTCGGGATACAAAAACAGAGAAGCATAGGGTGCTTTCTGTAAGAATCAGGACCTAAATCTAATTATTTTTGAACTAAACAGGACGGCGGGTTAATTTCAGAGAAAGGCAGGGTCTCTTTTACAAAATGACTGGCGCTGACCGTTATTTGGCCGATTGACTTGAGTCGGGGTGATCGTGGGCCGTTGGATCAAGATCGGACGGCTGAAAAGAAAGGGCCGAGTCGGCGGCGGCGGGAACGCCGGCGAGCGGCGGCGCCGGGCCGGAAAATCGCCGGCGATGCTCGAACTCGAGCTGCCGGACTCGGTTTGGAGCGCGATTTGGTGCTAAAGGACCGGGGTGAGCTGGCGAACACGATGGGGGTGATCTCGTCGTGGATTGCGCGGCGGAGCCGGCGGCCGATGGTGAACAGAGGCGGGCGGCGGAGAATAACTCCGGTGAGAGCGCTAGGGAGTGCTAGCGTGCGAGATAGCGAGTGAGAAGAGGCCCGGGGTGTTGCTGGGAAGTTGGCGAACGCGTTCAGGGGGTTCTAGTCCTTCAATTGGCTACGGTGGTAGTGCTCAACGACTAACGGCGGCGGCAGAGCGCCGGCGAGGGCCGTCGGGGTACTAGGAGTGTGAAACAGAGAGCAAGAAAGGGATAGAGAGCATCGTTACCACGGTGCGAAGGTCCTGGAGTGGAAGAAGAGGGCGGAGGGGTCCTGGAGCGGCGGTCCGACGAGGCGGCGGCGCTCGGCGATGGCGGCGGTGAGAATTGAAGTTGCTCCGAGGGGATTGGGTAGCGCGAGGGGTCGAAGGGGATTCTCGGGAGCTTGGTTGTCCTCTTATAGGGCAGAGAGGGGAGTGGGGAGGGTCGGCATGGTGGAGGTCGGAGTAGCCGGCCATCAATGGCGAGCGGCAGTGGGAGGGCTCAGTGGTGCGGGCGTTTCGGTGGGAGAGCGAGGGGTTGGAGTGGCGCGGTCGTTGCTATGATTTATTTGTGATGGAATTTTAGGGTGTTACAAGGCTTGAGGTATTTTGTAATGTCTAGGCCCATCTTCTTGAACGTGTTTGCGAAGATGACATTGAGCCCGCTGCCTCCATCAATGAGTACTTTAGTCAGTCTGGCTTGCGCCACGACCGGGTTTAGGACTAGAGGATATCTCCCAGGATTTGTGAAGTTTGTCCACTTGTCTGTTATGGAGAATGTGATAGGCACTTCTGACCACTTTAGGTATGTTGGGGTGGCAGGTTCTATCGCCATGATCTCTCGCAGAGTGAGCTTCTTGGCGCGCTTCGACCGGTTCAGGGTTTCTCCACTGAATAGTACAGCTACGACGATCTCGACATTTGGGAAGTTATTGCCAGGGTCTTTGTCATCTTTGTCTTCCTTTTTCTTGTCGGTTTTGGGAGCATCTGGTGTTTGCTTGTCGAACTCCTGTTTTAGGTGAAAACACTTTGTCATTGTGTGCTTGCCATTGTGTGCTTGCCATTGGGGTGGTAAGGGCAAGGACCGTTCATGACGTCTGCCGTTGAACGAGTCTTACGACTAGGGCGCTGGACCGCCGCGACTGTGTTGTCTGGCTTGCGCTTCCTGTTATCGCGATTGAAGTCCCGATTGTTTGGGCGATCATTACATCGGTCGCCGTTGTCTTTGCTGTGATTGTTGGTATTGTTATCGCGATGTCTGTCAAAGCACTCTCGCTCACGGTCATCTTGGTCTGCCCATTCGGCGACAATGCGTCCGCTGATGTTTTCTGGACGACGTCGGCCGAACTCACGGTGTAATTCTCGGGTGTAGAGACCATCATGAAAGCAGTTGATTACTTCCCGGTCAGAGATATCCACGATTGTAGCTCTTTTATCGAAGAATCTCTTGATGTATTTTCGCAAGGTTTCTCCTTTTCCTTGCTTGCAAGCTGCCAGTTCGTAACGGGTTCTGGGCCGAGCCCAGGTTCCCTGGAAGTTTGGTGGTGAATTTTTTGGTGAGATCGTCCCAGGAGTCGATGGACCCGGGGCGGAGGCCCTCGAGCCATGTTAAGGGCGTGGTATCTAGCATGACGGGGAAGTAGCTGACTTTGACGTCATTGGATCCCCCGGCTATCTGGATGGCTGTAGAGTAAATTCGGAGCCATTGTTCAGGGTCTTGCTTGCCCGTGAACTTCTCAATTCCTGTAGGTTTGAACTTGCTTGGCCATTGGATTTCTTTTATGTGCCTGGAAAAAGCTGGAAAGCCGTCATATTTATCGCTTGGTGATTGATCACTCCGGAAGCTAGAGGTGCTGTGGTCGGAGTCGTATTGTCGTCCATGATTGTGGTTTTAGGGAGGGCGATCGCTGTAATTTGAGGACTCTTTATGTCGGTGGCGATCGTTACAGTGCTCTCCTCGTCGACCGTTGCGACGTTCTTCGTGACGGTCGTAATGGTGTTCTTGATCGCGTGGTCAGTTTCTGTAATTGTGATGGGGTGGAGGCCCGTAGTTGTGGTCGTAGTCTGCGCGGTGACGGAGTTCCGATTCCACGCGTCGTTGTTGACTCGACTGAATGACAGAGCGAGCATCGCGGTTGTCATTAATGACGTTGCGAAGGTCTCGATCTCGTGGCCTTGCATCGTCTTGGTTGTTACTGCATCCTCCCCCCTGCTGGTGATTGCGATCTGCGTCTTGGTCACGTCGATGTCCTCCTGTGGTGGCAATTGAAGCTTCATGTGGGGGAGGCCTCTCAGCGGTGTCTGGTGTGTGGTGGCTAGGATTCGCTTGGTTCGTAGCCGTCTGAGCTGTGTTGAGGAGTGAGAGTACTTGTCTGACGGCAGGGGTGTCGGGCATGGCCCTGACGAGTTCTGCTGCGACGAAGATGTTTAATGGCGCGTTTTGGGATACTAGCTGGTCGCCGACCATATCGAAATCCTGTGTAAGGTTTCGCATGGCATTGGCGCGTAACGCGGCGTTAAGACGCCTCTGCTTGCGCTTGGCATTCCTTGCTTGACGCGCGGTCTTTTGCTCCTCTGTTTCTCCGTCAGCGGTGCGTTCCTTTTCAAAAACGTCGGTGGTCAGCTCGCGGTCATATTGAGTGCCTTGGTCTTTGTTGCCAGCCATAAACACCTGACGACTTGGGTCTTGATCGCTGAGGATGATCTGAGTGGTTGAAAAGTTGTCACTCTAGCTTTCAGTTGGGGTGGTGAGCGATGCAGTCTTGCTGTCTTGGAAGGGGAGTTCTTCCAGTATAACGGCAGCAAGTCTTGAATCGTTGTCCCGGGAGGTGTCGGCCGGAATCGCTCCGGGCCAGTGAACAGCGTGTCCTGGTGTTCTGGTCACGACTAGTCCGGATGGGAGGTGAAGGAGTGGTTCCTTCAACACGAACTTGGTGTCGAAGTGAGCGTGATGGTGTAGGCGCACGACGTTATCGGGAGCATCACTTAGCAGGATGGTGAAGTCATCGTCATTGTCCCTCGATGGCGCTGATGCCAGCTCGAGGTCGTCGGGGTGACTTGGCTTTGAGTGGGACTCCTGGGTCGTCATTGCCTCTGCTTTTGTGGTACGACTCTGTTTATGTGAATTCACTACGTTGGAGAGTTCGATTGGGAGCCGATCTGGGGGTTGTCCGATGGCGTGGCCAGCTCGGAGTTCGCTGCTCTCTCCATAACTGGGATCGAGTTGTACCCGGACTCGGCCGGGAGAATCCCGAGCGAACTTGGAGTTAAGATCAAACTCGGAATTGGAGCCGAGATCGAATTGGAAGTAGTCGCCGAGCAGGAGCCGGGGTTGTTCGCGAGGTAGCTTGCGAACGTACCATAGCTTTCAGCGACAAAGGTCGATGCACCGAAAACGAAGGTGGCTCCTTCTTCGACGTCGGCAATCTTGAAGGTGGTGAATCCCATCGTCTCTGATGATGAGCTTTTGGTGAGAGGCCCCACTGTGGGCGCCAAGTGTCGACGATTTATGTCGAGCACGTCTATCTAGGGGTATCCCAGGGAGTAGATTAGTGGGTCTCGCCGAGTTCTAGGAACGACAGTGCACGAACAACACAAAGATTTAGACAGGTTCGGGCCGCGAGTAGCGTAATACCCTACGTCATGTGTGCTTGATTGTATTGTTTATGAATTGACCTGTTTTGAGGGGGTCCCTGCTCCTCCTTATATACTCGGGGAGCAGAGTTACAAATTGATTACAAAGACTACTCGTATCCGACCTGGAAGGTTACATTAAGGTAATCTATCATGAATACGAGTAGTTCTATTACTTGACTACATCGTCTTATACCTTATCTGGCTAGTCCAAAGCAGTCGGGTCATAACTCTCCATATCGAGTAGTTTAATTCCTTAGATGAGTGGCCCTAGGGATCCTGGCCCCACAGAAGCAAATTAGGAAGTATGGTCCCACACTATGACCGAGAAGGGTGGTGGCTGGTCCGATTACCTAACCAAGGAAGTCAAGCCCAATAGAACTATTCATGTACTCCTACGAGAACTTTCATATTATAACCGACCAGGATACTTACCATGTAATCCTACCTCTTGGGATACATAAAGGAGGGCAGATGTCTCTAGATTAGTAGACCATGGATCCCATCCATTGTAACCACAAAGCTCGCCTTAACTTCCTGAAACTTTATTGAGCAAAACAATACAAACACCACCTGATATAGGACGTAGAGTATTATACATCCGGGTAGCCCGAACCTGTCTAAATCTTGTGTCTTGTGTTACCATCAAACTTCTTGACTCAACGATTCTCCACTCGAGTATCCCCTAGTGGATTGTCGGGTCCTAGATCCAACAGTCCAAATAGAACCTATGATCATGAGTTTAACACCAGGTTTTAAATAGCGCGCTATAGCGTGCTAATTGAAACGCCGCGGCACAATTGCACTTTTTTGCACTATTTGTGCTATTCGCGCTATAGCGCGCTATAGCACCGCTATCCTGGAATAGCACCATAGCGCGCTATTCTGGCGCTATTGTCATTTGATTAGGCCAGCCCATATGTTGATCAAAAAAAAGAAAAAAGAAAACAACCTGGCCCAAACTCTACCCTATCTGGTGCTTTTATGCCTTCATGGATGTATGGCTATATGCTTTTATGGCTATGGATTGTATTTGTATGCACTATGAACTCATGGATATATTATATATATATATATGAATATAACATGTTTTTATGTTTCCTGTATTTTTTAAACAAATATCGCGCTATAGCGGCACTATAGCGGCGCTATAGCGGCAGCAGCATGGCGCTACGGTGCATAGCTGCCGCTATAGCGCGGCCATAGCGGCGCTATAGCGTCCAATAGCGCCCAGAAATGGCTGACGCTATTTTTCATAGCGCGCTATTTAAAACGTGGGTTTAACATATCTTTTGTCCCAAGTTCTTACTCAAAATACTAAGATGAGTCCCCATGACACAACGTTAACATATCTTTACTTATATCTTAACTTATAATTAATCACAATTACATGAGTTTTCCTCCTTAGTGACTGGTACTCCCTCTCTTCACTAACGTTTACACAAATCTCCGTGATAAAGAATTTGTGGAAGTTATTAGGCATAGACACGTCTGTTCATAGCAGCGCCCAAGCTATAGGTTTACGAGCACCGTTGTCGTTGGAGTAAGCAGGATCGTGCACCACAGCCGGAGATCCCAGTATCCCACCTGACAGAATGCAGTACGTGAGCGTCGCTAGCTGACTGGGCCTTGTTTAGTCCAAAAACAACCACAAAGTTCACTATGAAAAAAAAATATTTCCATCACATCAAAATGTCGGCACACGTATGTAGTACTAAATGTAGATGAAATCAAAAACTAATTGCACAGTTTTGTTGTACTCGGCGAGACGAATATTTTGAGCCTAATTAATCAATTTTTGGACAATTTTTCATAAATACAAACGAAATACTACAGTGGCGCATTTATGACGAATTGACATCTTTTTTCCAATTCCCCGCCCCCTATTTTGCATCTAAACAGGGCTTGACCAGTTGTGCGGTTGATTCATCGTAAAGGCCAGTCTCGGTGCACAGTTTCACTACACGGTTACTTAGATAAGAAACTAGATAATTGTACCAAAGGAGTTTCACGGTGATGAAACTCCTCTCACATATCATGAAACTCTACATTCTCTCTTCTATGCCACATCAGCACCATAAAACTTTTCATGAAACCCCCAGTGAGACTGGCCTAAGAGACTTGACTAGGGAGAGGGGAGAAAAATGAAGGCTTATACCAGCAGAATTTGCTGGCTTGGAGATAGGGACGGAGCCAAAAATGAGTTAGGGCAAAGCTTCAAATGTACCTAAAATCTCTAATAACTAAAAAAAATTCTATATATATTTAAGTATAGTTCCTACAGCCCCTACAGGATTTAGGTTACCAACCCGGGCTGCAGCACGGCAGCCGGGGTCGTGGCTCCGCAACTGGAGATCACATTCACATACTGTAGTGTATAGTAGAGGACGATGTGCTGATTCATTGGTTTATTCATACTCTCTTAGTCATAGTGATATGGAATTCAGATGAATGCACCTACACTGGGAGGAGAAGCGATCGAGTTGGTTGGTTGGTTGGTTGGGCCAAAAGGAGTCGGAGCTACTCTAGAATTATTGGTACATTGACGTCCACCTGTAGCTGCACGCATCTCCCACACCGTCTGAGAGGCTACAGGAGTCAAGGGAGAGATAGATCTTGTCCTTCTCTCGGTTCTTTCCTATGGTCAACCTCTGCTTCTTCCTCACAGAAAAAAGGGGGAAAAACTCCTCATCTTTGATCAGCTCATGTTCTGTTATTTTGGCCGGGCGGCATGCGTGTTGTTTATCAGTTTATGGGTGCTCAGCAACAGTAAATAACGAAGTGGGCGTGGCTTTGCATGTTGCTCGGGGCCTCGGGCTCGAAGCCCTCCTGCCCTGATTTGGTCCAGCTTACTCCTTATTACAATTAGATGATATTTTGGATAAAGTTTGGATCAAACCTTAGGAATATAAATCATAAATAACTTTTAAGCTATTGAGTTTAGAAATGTGAAAATCATATCAATAGATTTGTCTTGAAAATTACTTTCATAAAAGTATACATATATAACTTTCTAATAAATATTTTTATAGAAAATATGAGTCAAAGTTATGCTTTGGAGACCGTGTTGCTGTCCTAAACGTTATCTAATTGTGATACGGAGGGGGTATTGTGCTTTTTATATGGAACTGTAATGATGCGCAGATCCCAATGGTCACACGTAGTATCTGTTATATTAATACAATAATGTTAAAAGGAGCCATCACGTTCTCATTATAATTCCCACGTTAATTAAAAATAGAGAAGAATATATACCATCGGATTTTATGAAGATCTAACGGTCCATTTTATTTTGTTAATCTAAAAAAATATATATATACCGTCGGATTTTATGAAGATCTAATGATATGTATTATTCTATTAATCCAAAAAAGAGAAAAATATATATCGTCAGATTTTATGAAGATCTAACGAACCACATTAATCCAATGAATCTAGACCAAATATGATTAAAATAGATAAATAAAATCTATTATATTAATACAATAGTGTTAAAAGGAGCCACCACGTTCGCCGAGAGGGCCAAGAAATTCTCATATTAATCGAAAAAAGAGAAGAATATATGCCGTCGGATTTTATGAAGATCTAACTGTCCATGTTATTCTGTTAATCTAAAAAAGAAAAGAAAATATATACCATCGGATTTTATGAAGATCTAACGATTTGTATTATTCTGTTAATCTGAAAAGGAGAAAAATATACGCCGTCAGATTTTATGAAGATCTAACGAACCACATTAATCCAATAAATCTAGACCAAATATGATTAACAAATAGATAAATAAAAATAAATAATATAAGATATATTATTCCGTCCGCCGCCACCCCTCCACGGTCAGCGCGCGGCCGTCGCGAGCCTCCGCCGCCACCACGTGGCTGTCCGTGGCCTCCGCGGGAGTCCTTGCCTTCGCCACGCGACCGTCCGCCGCCACCGCCGCCACGGGAGCCACTCGCGCGCCTTCCGAGTTCGGGTCCCCCCGCTCTGCGCGCAGATGGAGGCCGTTAGGGCTGAAGGCTACCGGCCAGGAAGACTGGCAGCCCTCGCCGCTGCCGCCGCCACCACTAGAGAAAGGGGAGATAGAGGGAGAGAGATAGAGTGGTGGGGGGAGTGGTGGCGTCGGTGAAAGAAAAGGAGAAAAAGAGATGGGTGGGCTCACGTATTGGTAGTTGGTATAGACTATGAGATATAGATGATAACGGGTGCAGAAGAAATTGATATAGATGGGGAATCTCAATGACTAGGCAGGAATATTTCTTTTAGAGGATGATAATAGAGTACGCCGAGTGCGAATAGCCTGAAGCCCGACAACTTGTCGATCTGCACGTGTACCTAATGAGATGTGCTCGGATTTAGGGCGTTGAATAAGGTTGTGAGCACAGCCGGAGAGAACAATTCTCCCTGTCCGAAGGGAGCGAATCACTGTCGAGATTGAGCACCATGGCCGCACTCATCACTCATTGTATTTGTCAACGCAAGTGGAAGATCATCAAACGGGTTATCCGTGCTCAAACCCGTTTGATGGTCTTTGTTAATGAGTAAGTGCAAGAAGGAACAGAGAGAGGAAAAATAAAGAAAAGAAACTTTGATGGTGTAGCGTTCAACAATGAGCAAAAGACATCACGTTGATTTGCACATGTAACTTATGAAATAAGCTGCTCAGATTTAGGGCGTTCCCCAAGGTTGTGAGCACAACGAAAGAGAAAAAATCTCCATATTTGAAGGGAGTGAATCATTGTCGGGATTTATCATCACCATGGCCACGCTCAGCACTCATGAAAGATCATCAAATGGTTTGGCCACACTCAAACCCATTTGATGGTCTTCGTTAATGAGTCAGCGTAAGAAGGAGCAGATTTAGGAAAAACAAAGCGAAGAAACTCAGGTGTCGTACACTTTGATGATGCACATGCTTGTCGTGCACATGTGTTGACATGGAAGTTGAGTAACAACAGGTTGGGCAAAGAAATGCTTCTCTTAATGCCTGATATAATCATGCAACAATAAACTATCATCGATCATTCGCTAGATCGGGCATCAACTATGTCTATATATTACCCCATCTTTTACCGGAGGTGGAAAAAAGACAAAAGATTGATCCATAACCGTGATAGGCACCCATTGGTTACTGCAGCCTAAGTTCTCATTGCATAACTAGCAAAATAACAGTATTTTTCTCATAATATTTTCTCGAATAATATTTTTCTGGTGTGATTGATTACACTCTATATTTGATTATCTCCCTCCTTCAACTTTCCTTCATGCTATGCCATTCTGATCATTGATTTGTGCAGCAAGCTAGGCTACCAATCATACCACTGATTTCTGAAGGGAGTCAACCCAAACACCATTATGTTCGTGGAAGGTTTCTACTTTAATCAAATCGTCCTGTGTTACGCTATTTCAAGTTCGTGAGGTAGTTCGCATGTCTGTTGAGGAAGGGAGTATCATGTCAGTAAGTTACATTTTGTACATGTAAAGTTATATGGATTACTTTATTCACTTATCCACGATCACTACCTTAATATTATAGCCCACACAATCTTAGAGCAACTCGAGGAGACCCAACAAGCCCTATCCAAAGTTTAGAGGGTCCGAAAAAAGTTGCAGTCCAGTAAACCCAGCAAGCGCATGTCCCAAGTTTAGAGGGTCCAGAAAAAAGTTACACTTCAACAGATCCAACAAGCCCCTGTCCCAAGTTTAGAGGGTCTAGAAAAAAGTTGCACTCTAGTAGACCCAACAAGCCCTTGTCCCAAGTTTACAGGGTCCAGAAAAAGTTGCAGTCCAGTAGACCCTCTACTTGACACCCCCGCCTTCCAAATCCACCATCCATTCTGGGGGTCTATAGAAAGCCCTATATTTATGAAAGCTATTGCTGGAGTTGTAGCATTTTTGTGGCCATTGAAAAATAGAGGTGGCCTCCATTTAGTATTTGGAGAGTCTAGTTTGAGAGATATTAGTGGAGTTAATCTTAATAATATATAATGTTATTATCATATTAATTGAAATAAAAATAATACACCATGTTGGTTTTTTGTAACATCTAACAATTTATATTAACCCTTAAAGTACATGATTAGAGTTATAAATAGTTAAATTCTAAATTAAATAAATAAGGAAATTATAAGTTGATCAAAGAATCAATGTTAAATACAATTAGTAAATATAAGCTTGCATTATTAATTCATACCATGTGACACATACATGATAATAAAAATGATATTAGTTTGGACATACTTGGACAAACCGTATTGGCAATGAAACAACAGATATTTAAATAAAATTATATTTAAGTAAAAAAACTAAAAATTAGTATAAAAACTAGCTACGCATGCAAATTTACGTGGATCACCTTGCTAGTTTTGTATATACACGTGTGATGTGTGTTTTGTGGTTGGTGTTTGTTGTCCTCCTGTCGCGTTTTGAGATTTGCCAAGGAAAATGGAAGAGGAAGAGAAGCACATGCATGCATACATGGCGTGCAACAACTATTAACAAGTCGGTCACCAGTTGCTTGTTAACCCAGCGACGGTTCTACATCTCCCAGTTGTGTGCTAGCTACTCCTGAATCGGCCACGAAGTTTAGGCGTCGGTGGCTGTTGGGGTTTGTTAAAGACCTACTCTCTTAATTATACAGTAGTTCACAAATTTCACCAGGCAATATGGTTCATCCGCAGTTGTGCCTTCATGTCTATTATTCTCTCTTTTTTATTTCAGTGAAAAGTAATCAGGCTAGTGACAAGTAGGATATCGTTATTTTCATCCAAGAATATTCCAAGAATAAAATTTTATTTGCATCACTGCATAGTTTTAGAACATCCCGGCGCTAAGGTTCGGCATGCTACAATTTTTATGCAGATGTTTGGTTTCTGATGAAGATTTGAAACATTATTAAGCACTTCATTGGTAGCTTCATACAGAAATTAATGTTGCGGCGTGTCGTGGCTCTGCATCTGCTCGATCTTAGCCTACTACCTAGTTGTGGAAGTAATCCAAACAGACCCTTAACTTATGGAATTTTCACTGTATACTATGAATTCTCTCTTCAGATCCACGTACTCTCTTCCCGAAAAAAAAACGCGTACTCTCGGTAACATTATTAGGTTATTAACAAGCGATGAAAAGTATAACCACTCGTGTACTCTCGGTAACATTATTACTGATGAAATGAACGAGTTGACTAGCCATCGAAATGCCCAATAATGCAGTGTGAGCACATCTGGGCAGATTCAGCCTATATATACATGAGATTCCTGTGCTGGATCAATCAGGTCGTCTTCCTAAGCTATAGTCACCTTTCGTTAGGCTTTCTCAATCACAGCCCAAAAGCAGGGCAATGACGCTGTCAAGCCTCAAGCGAGGCATTAACTCTGCGTAGCATTTTCCTGGCCGTCCTTGTCGATCGTCATTGACCCGGAATAGTTACGCGTTACCTCTTCACTTCACCGCTCGTTAATTAGCTACCAACCGGACATGGTGTACATTATATATGCTTAAGCTAGTCTAATCGTCTTGTCCAAATGGGAGTCTTAGCTTGCTATTTGGATCTTGATAAAGGCATCGTCCTAATTATATCTTGACAGTTCTATTAGAGGAGACACTGTGGAGGAGGTGGGTAGCAGCTGAACCCTCGACCATAATATTCTCAGCCTGTTTGTTATTACTTGATTTGTCTTTCTCGACATGGGACTTCACAAGAAAAAGCAACCCTAAAGTTTACTATGCAAAAAGAAGATTTCCATCACATTAAAATGTCATAACATGTATGGAGTACTAAATATAGATGAAATTAAAAACTAATTGCACAGTTTTGTTGTACTCTGCGAGACAAACATTTTGAGCATAATTAATCAATTTTTAAATAATTTTTCACACATACAAACGAAATGCTACAGTGACGCAATGATTACGAAGTGACCTCAAATCTTCAGATCCCCGCCCCCTATTCTCCATCTAAACAAGGTCTAAAATGAGAGAATAATATGATTACACGTACATGTCAGTCCTAGTAAGTCAGGCACAACGACAACAGAGTCACACGCACAGTTACTTAGGAGTCACCAGGACATGACAGTGTTGGCCAAAAGTCTCCTCGCATCAGGTACGATTTTCTAACACTAGGTAGGCATAGTTTGGGAAGTGACAGAGAGGGGCCAATGAGAATAGCAGATCTCCTGATCAGCCCAGTAGCCAATGAGGAACCAGTTTGTGCTGAAACTACAGAGATTAGGTATCTGATTACATGGAGGCTTATTTCTGTTTCACAGTACGGTGCATGTGTATGTGAAAAGTGCATGCACATGACTGGAAAGCATGGAAACTGGGATGGGGGTTGGTGGTGAGGCATGCTGGGGGGCACTGCTCCACATGCATGATGTGCTATGGTGTCTTAGAAAAAATTTATAGCATGTGGTTATAAAGCTGAAGATCAGAACCATGATGATGGTTGTGGAGTTTCTTTCTTTTTTTGTTAGGTTGGGTGTTTGCTTCAAGATTAAGGCCTCTTAGAAAAGCAGGAAAAAGACTTGATTAAATGAGCAAATAGAAAATCTTGCATATTACGAAATGAACACATATCCACTTCAAATGATAATACCAAGACGAGAGAGGGCCAATAACATGGCCATTTTTTATTAAGTCTTAATCTTATTGCTTTCTCTTTTTCTGCCAAAGTAAAGAACCACAAGAAAAGTTCATGCTATTGTATACAAGTGTAACTTATTCTGTCAATGTCAAGAGGTCTTTAGGATTCATTCATAATGATATGAAAAAAGCATAAAACCATAGTATATTCAACTAGTCACTGGATATGACCTCTTGCGAGTTAGCAGATCGATGTGCCCTCCGCTAAATCAAATAAGGGATAACTTATTATTTGTGATTTGATATGGCTATTCTCGTTTTCTTTTAAGTTTTTTTCGAACAACAAATTGTTCAGTTTTTAAGATGGCTGTGTAGTTGGTTAGTGGGAAAGTTTCAGGCTACCACCCCGCTTGGTGCTACGGTGCTACCGTGTGCATGCTCCCAAGTCCCAACACACCTTATTAGCACATCTACTGCACATGAAAAGTTGCATCAAAAATACAGACGACGTACTCCCTCCGGTTTTATATTAGAAGTCGTTTTGGACAAGATTTGAGTCAAACATTGGCAATATAAATCATGAATAACATTTAAGTCGTTGATTTGAAAATGTGAAAAACATATAAATAGATTGATCTTGAAAATTACTTTCATAAAAATATACATATATAACTTTTCAAGAAATATTTTTTATAGAAAAGAGAAGTTAAAAGTTGTACTTTGGTGACCGTGTCACTATTCTAAACGACTTCTAATAATGAACCGGAGGGAGCACAGAGCATGCATGATTTAGAATTCGACGTACAGAGAAAGCAAGCAATAAATAGTTACTGTACTCCACAACTCGTGGGCCACTACTATTTACAAAAAGAATTCTGTTTTTTTATTTCTCCTTGCACGAGTTTTTGTTCAAAGTTCAAATATTATATGAACGTGGATACTTACACGCTCTACCCATTCATGTTTTTGGTGGAAATTATTTTACTCTAGGCTAAGTGTTAGTACCGTGCAGCGGTGGAAGACGAATCAAGATGGGGACATCACTGCTAATGTATTATTAAATCTGCCATTTTTTAATTTCTAATCATTAGTTAGTAGCTGGTCAATCGATTTTGTTAATCGCTGTACCACCTCCCATCGGTAGTATAGGAACTCCTTGGCATAATGATTCTTTCGTACTACTTATGATTATGATGAGAGGAGATGTCAGCTGCTGTGGGCCGGATCGGAGGTGAAGTTTCTGGGAGACGGAAGTGACGGGGATCCACGCACCACGCGACGTCAACCAGGCCAGCACAAGCCCAATACTGCAGGCGTGGGCCAGATCACCCAAGAAGCCCAAGATAAATAAAAGCAGGTCATCGCAGCAACACCTTAGGAGAGTGACAAGTGTGACCCAAAACCAGTTTGGGTTCATGCCTGGAAGGTCGACCATGGAGGCGATTTTTATAATACGACAACTCATGGAGAGACATAGGGAGCAAAAGAAGGACTTGCACATGGTCTTTATTGACCTCGAGAAGGCATATGATAAAGTACCAAGAAATGTCATGTGGTGGGCTTTGGAGAAGCACAAAGTCCCAACTAAGTACATTACCCTTATCAAGGATATGTACAAGGATGCGATGATGGTTGTCCGCACTTATGGTGGAGACAGTAGTGATTTTCCAAATAAAATAGGTCTGCATCAGGGGTCAGCATTGAGTCCTTATTTATTTGCTCTGGTGATGGATGAGGTCACAAGGGATATACAAAGTGATATCCCTTGGTGTATGCTCTTTGCTGATGATGTGGTGCTAGTTGATGAGAGTAGAGCAGGTGTTAATAGGAAGTTAGAGTTGTGGAGGCATACGTTAGAGTCCAAAGGTTTCAGACTTAGCAGGACTAAGACCGAGTACATGATGTGCGATTTCAGTGGGACTAGATATGAAGATGGAGATGTCAGGCTTGATGGGCAAGTGGTGGCCGAGAAAGATACCTTTAGGTATTTAGGATCGATGCTGCAAAAGGATGGTGACATTGAGGAGAAATTGACGCAACATCGGTTGAGATGGTTCGGACATGTCCAACGGAGGCCTCCTGAGGCGCCGGTGCGTAGTGGGGTTCTACAGCGGGCCAATAATGTTAAGAGAGGTAGAGGGCGACCCAAACTAACTTGGGACGAGTCGGTTATTAGAGACCTTAAAGAGTGGAATATCTCTAAGGATTTAGCTATGGATAGGAGCGCTTGGAGACTAGCAATTAATGTGCCTGAGCCGTGATCTTTGCTTTCTTTTCTGCTTTCCTCTAACTCTTTTTCTGTTTTTTTTTTGACTTTTTGGGTTTCACCTCTAGCCTACCCCAACTAGCTTGGGACAAAAGGCTATATTGTTGTTGTTGTTGCATCGCAGCAACACCAAGGCGATCCTTGGGCTCAGTCGGGTGACATCAGACATCTCCGTATCTGACGGTTGCTCAGCCTTTGGAGATGTTCATATAGTAGTAGGGTATGTACGTGTATTGGGGTGAGTGTACGTGCGTGTGTGAACGTCTGCGTTGTCCTGTGTAATTCTAAAATAACAAGGTGATCCTTGGACAAGCAGCACTCATCATCCGGGTACAGCGACTCCATGGAGACCCAAGCCCGTTGTGATCGTTGATTTTGATGAACTGCTGAAACTCTTCGGCAGTAGCACAACTGAACTCACTGCTCAAGGTGTTCGTTTCCTATGCTGTAATAGCAGTCACGGTTTCAGTTGCCATGTCCAACAGGTGCTGACAGATGTATATCGTAAGAGCATTTGCATCTCACTCATGCAGTCATGCACTTTGGCACATCAGTTTGATTTATAACAGAATAGAAAAGGGTCTTGGAAATTAAAGCTTAACAAAAGGAGAGAAGAATATTCCGCGCAATTTTTTCAGTTCTATTTATGCTGGTTATTACTTATTAGTACATCAGTAGGAGTAGTCAGTATTATGGATGGATGTCAATGTTGCTTACTACTAGCACTACTATCACTACTTTATTATTAAAGAAACAAGTGACATTTCTGGCGATAATGTCCTTTGGTCGGTTTAGATGCAGGTGACCAAACATGTATAAGCAGAGCAGAGAGCGGTAGAGCACCAAGTCAGAGACAGATGACTGGGCCATATAACGATTCAGTGAATATATGGCCCATTAGACTCGTAAGATCACCACACTAATAGCTCTATGTTTGTAAAGTACTAATAATGGATTATCAATAAGAAACATTATCATGTGCTCTGTTTGTACTATGGTTAAAGCCAATTAACTAAATCGAAACGTCTTGGTTTTTCAAAAAGAGAATTAGTTTGGTGGTGGAGAAAATCGTCAGGTCTCGAAAGCTAAGGAGCTGCCGGACATCGATCAACGATGTGTTCTGTTGGAGAGAACTCTGAAACGTCATCTGCAGCAGACGTGACTGGGGGAATTGTACGCACGGAGAAGGTGGAACTTTGCTAGTGAAGCACTGAAGCTGACGCCGTGAGCGTTGAAGAACAGCTGCAGTGAATTCAGAGCATATATTGTCTTTTTCTCATAAGTCTTTACGGCAGCTTTATACAAACTGAGGTTACCAGTTTTACAAAAAGTAAAGGTTAGATACTGGGTTACCAGCTTATAATAGAGCACAAGTCCGCAGACTCAACCTGACTACTTACAGATCCACAACGGGACCCCTAGGAGAACCCCCCTCCTCCCGGGACAGCACGAGGTTACACAGGGACGCACATCTAAAAGGCCGAGAAAATCCATCAAAGACCGGCAAGATCGGGCCGTCCGCAGGGTCCAAAGCTTCAACGCCGCAGCCGCAGCCATAGAGGATACTCCAAACAACGCATTCAGAAGGCAAAAGCGTCGAGCCAGCGCTAACGTTCGGTTTTCACCAGGAGACCAATGCAACCGCCAAAGGAGGAGCCCGCAAGCAACGCCCCTGGCAGGGAAACCCGTTGTCCAATGAAGCCCGCCAGACCGCAGCTTGCGTCAGCAGACCGCCCCCCGACACTGGAGGAACCAGCCCCCACCACAAATGCCACCGGACACCACCCACGCGTCGCGACCGCCGAAACTTTCCTACATGGTCCCATAAGAAACTAAATCCACCACCGATTTTCGAGTAACTGGGGAATACGAGCTCGCCATCGACCACGGGTTCGCCCGCCTCAATTGCGGGCAGACCCCGGCGATCTACAAGCGCATGACCCGGATTATCCCTCATCTAGTAGGGCACAATCCCGCGGATCCGGTTGAAGCGCGACACATGGACCCTACAGTACAGGAGCAACAACATAACGGGGATGGGCCAAGACGACATCACCGGAAGGTAGCATGCCAGGGGCGCCGAGGTAGGACGAACTCTCCCTCCCCTCTCCGACAGCCGACGGGCCGCAACCCAGGGTGAGCGGAGGAAGAGCACAGCCGGCGACGCGAAGGCCGACACAACGCAACATCCCGAGGGCCCGCCACTGTAGGCCGGAGGCCTGGCCGACGCCGGAGACCGAGGAAGGGAGACCGCCAGCCCATTGAGGGAGCCGATGCCGGAGACGAAGCTCCTCCGACGCCGCAGCGGCGCCCCCCCTCCCCCGTGGGTAACGCCGTAGTTCGCATCTGCCGCCCCGAAGCGGGGAACCCCCATCCGCCGCGGACCTCCCATGCCGGCGTAGATGGGGGGGGGGACGTGTGGGCCTTGACCACCGGGCCACGCGGGGCGCCTGGGTGGAGCTGACGCGCTGGCGAACACGGAGGTGAAGAGGGGTGGACGACCGGCGAGCCCATCTCAGACCTACGACGAGGGAGGAGGGCCCCGCCACCGCCATCACCGCGGCCGGCTAAGGCGAGGGTAGCAGCATGCTCAGATGGCGGCGGAGCGCGCGGCGCGAGGGGGAGGGCTCGGGCGCGGGGCGGCGGCAGCGGCTAGGGTTCGGCCCCGTCGCCTCGGGAGAGAGGCGCGGGGCGTCTAGAAAACGCTTCTTTTTGCCCACCTGATAAAAAGTATACGCTAGCTTATCTGGATTCCGCGTATCAAAACAGGTTTGCAAGCTGTTCAGGTTCACTGTTAAATAAACTGAAAAGTTTTTGGTTTGGCGAAATGGATTTGGTTGTGTCCAATCCGTCTACTAAAAAAAGAGAGAAAATTACCTCTCCTATCAACTCAACCTCTGCCATTGCATTAACGTCGCTCTCCTGAAATCGAGTGGCATTTGTACATTTTACGAGCTATTGGATTTTGAGACAGAAAGATTTAGAATTCAGACGCGACAACAACTAATGTGGCATACCAATTGCCAAACATATGCATGTTTGAATTTGCAGGCATCCTCCATAGAGATACAGGTAACTCGATCCTAACAGATAGTAGCATTAGTGCTTCTAAGATCTGACCAGCTAGCATAATGCGTAAACACACTAGTAGATCATCTTCGCTGCCAAGTAGGCCGCGCCGGCGACGACAAGCCCGGCCGGAAGCAGCCTGCACCAGGCTCCACAGCCGCCGCGCCGCGCCTTCCGCGCCGCCCGCACGGCGGCGTAGTAGCGCCTCGGGCTGGCTTTGAACACGGCGCGCGGGACGCGCGCGCCGCCGAGCCCGGGGCCCTTCATCGTCCGGCAGGTGAGCGCGCACACGGCGCCGCCGACGAACGCGGCGGCGAGGAGCGCGAGCGCGAGCGCGGCGTACACGGCGGCGCCGCGGCCGCGCACGAGCCACGCCGCGGCGTCGCCCAGGAGCCTCTCGGCGGCGACGTCGGGGAGCTTCTCGACGGCCGCGGCGGCCAGCCAGGCGTAGAGGCCGCGCAGGAGCCTCGCCGCTGCCTGGACCCACGGGCCCGAGGCCGCCTCGGCCGCGGAGCCCGCGACGGTCCTGGCCGCCGCCGCCACGGCGCCGGTGTGCTGCAGGTGGTCGGCGGCGACGGCCCGCGCCACGGCGAGCCAGGCCCAGAGGCGTGCCATGAGCCACGCCACCGAGGCTCTCGTGGCCTCGACGACGGCGTCCCGCGTGACGGCCGCCGGGAGCATCTCGGTGGCCACGGCCCTGGCCGGTTCGACCGCGCCCGTGACGACGGCCGAGAGGTTGGCGATGGGGATGACCATGGCTGGTGCTTGCTCTGGCGGTCTCGCCTTCGCTTGGTTAGTTGGTTCGCTTTGCTCTCTCTCTGGGCGCTGCTGATTATTGGAGCTTAAAGTTGATCACAAAGGGACGTGCGGCGGTAAGTAAAAAGGGTAACAACTTGCAAAAGGGGGAAAAGGGGAACAAAGCGGCTACCCCCTGACTGGATGGGTTACTGACCAAAAGCAGCTTGCTTAGCCACGTTGTGTTGCGCATGTGATGTGATCCCACAACTTGTCGACCTGTTAGGCTGGCTCACGGTTGGCACTCGTCTGTGCCGAGAAAAATATCGCTGGCTAGCTGATGGCTGGTGCTGATCTATGTAGAGAGAAAAATACTGCTGGCTAAAAGCAACGGAACACGTTGTCATCGATGTGCTGCTTTCGACGGAGGCTTTCCGTAGTACTACTCCTATAATTCTACCAACGACCGTTTTATCTAGCTATTCACGTTTCAAATTACAGAAATGTATTTTGTTTTGTTAGAGAATATTTCAAGTTGTCGACGACCATAATTCATATGGTAATACATTGTTGTATCAGAAGATTAGCATTGCTGGATTTGGATTTAAATATGGGAGGAGCTGAGCTATCCTCTTGATGATCAATCTTCATGTGATTGATTCCAGCCATCGAATCATCTAACACTTCATTAATCGTCTTCGCCCTCTAATTGGCCCATCCTCTATCCTCTGCTACAGCAGCTGCTTGCTCGCCTGCATATCAATGAACGTGACCACTTTGTATGACAAAAACATGCATGTGAATGACATTCTTTGCGACAAACTCAAATATGCTTGGAGCACTTTAGTCGGGGCCGTGCCTCTAGTCAGAAGGCGCCTAAAGTGTTGTGACTCTGAACTCACATTTTCTGTACACAAAAAAGTCGACCAACGTATATCTACGGAGGAAAGGTAACTTCGTTTCAATGAAAATGTTATCATGCACTCATTCAACATCCACTCTCGCATTTTTACCCAACTAGTACCGTTAACAGAAAGGGAGGACACGTCATTTCATTCGTAACTCTGACGCTCAAACAAACAAACGTTTTTTTTGAAACGTAAAACTGGCAAGATTTGACAGTGTTATATTTATAGAGAAGAGTTATACAGAGGCTTAGACCAAGAAAATGCAAAAAGGGGAAGGGTATACAAAATAAGGGGATCACTATGGTTATTCCTCGTAACTAAGAATACCCCCCCCCCCCCCCAATTTCTCTGCCCCTGCTAGTATCAAATATCGTGCCTCTTTTTTTTATCTTCTCAACTAGCTGGTACGGTGGAAGGTAGTCTCGCGCATTTTGTTCTCTCCAGAATTCCAATATACTAGGATGATTAAAGACCGAAGACCTTTCTGTGGGGCTCCATTCATGAAACCTATGTGTGTCCACCAGTCACTAACGGATGAAAAAGCTGTCCAGTCCGCTCGTGTCGGTACGTGTATAGCCATCCATTCGAAGCACTTGTCCCAGACTCGGAGACTGTAACGGCATTGCGTTAGTAAGTGGAGAAGGGTCTCATCATGAGAATTATACATGTCTTTTGGTTGGGCCAGCCTCGCTTGATTAATCTGTCCGCTGTCCATAAGCGGTTTTGGTAGGCTAGCCATGCAAAAAAATTGCACTTCGGCGGGGCCCAAGCTCACCAAATTAAGTGTTCCATATGCGACAGTATTGACCCTAAGAATTTGGCCTCGTAAGCCGATGTCGTGGTATAGTCGCCATGTTTTGTTAATCTCCAACTGATTATGTCTGAGACGTCATCGTTCAACTGTACACCCTGCACTTTGCCACGTAGCAGAGTGAACTCTGTTAGCTGGTCTGGTGATAAGATTGCACATGGGTCGATGTCTAAGATATCCATGCATCATTGGTTAGAGCCTCCTTCACTGTTTGCTCTTTTTTTTTTGAAATTTTGTAAATGGAGGACGCTAGGTTTCTGGGTGCAGTCCCTTGTAGCCAAGCCGAATTCCAAAACTTTGCCTTCCCACCATCCCCTAGAGTGATCGTCGTGGCCGGCTTAAAAAAGGCACCGATCTTTGTTATTACATGGAATCGGCATGCCAACCAAAGGATTATCTTCAGCTTTCCATTCCTACCAAAGCTAGCGTAAGCATAAAGCTGGTGCAAATTTCTTTATTTTTAGCGACCGTGCCTTAGCTCGTGCAAATTTCTTTAGGTTTAGGATTCCTAGTCCACCCAACCATGTTGGCCTGCATGCTCTAGGCTAGGCGACCTTGCACTTTCCACCTGCGATTTGATCTATTCCAGCCCAAAGGAATCGTTTTCGGGCGTCGATCAATTTCTGCTGGTGCATTTAGGGCTGACAAGTAGTAGATGGACTATGATGGTAGGACTGCTTTCACCAACGCTCTCCTCCCTGCCGGCGTGGACTCTTCCTAGCCAACTCGCAAGTCGCCCATTGGCCTTGTTGGAGAGCGGTTGGAAGTCAACTTTTTTTACTCTGCCAAGGGATAGAGGGAGTCCCAAATATTTGATTGGGAAGGAGGTTCTTGCTGCTGGGAAAGGGTGAAGAGTTTCATCTAAATTGATTCCAGCACATCGAATGAGAGTTATTGAGCTTTTCTGGATGTTTGCGGTCAAAATAAACAAACCTAGCTAGGTTCTTCTCATATATGATAGGATCATCTGATGCTCATTCAGCTTGGTTGGAAGTTGGAACTAAGAAAAACACCCTTATTACATACTCCCTCCGTATCACAATTAGATGACGTTTTGGACAAGGTTTGGGTCAAACTTTGGCAATATAAATCATTAATAACTTTTAAACCGTTGAGTTTAGAAATGTGAAAAGTACTTTCATAAAAGTATACATATATAACTTTCTAATAAATATTTTCTATAGAAAATAGGAGTCAAATTATGCTTTGGAGACCGTGTTGCTGTCCTAAAGATCATTTAATTGTGATACCGAGGGAGTACATTTATGATAATAAAGAGGACGATAAACCACTACCATCAAGATCATCGGCATGCTTGAATATGTCGAGCTAGATCGGCCACATCACGCGCCGAAGCCAAATTCTAGAACCGCGGCTAGCGGACCAACAGATCGGAGTAGGCTGAAATAAAACTCCGGCCTCGCCTCGAACGCCGACCGAGAGGTGCCGCCGCCTCGAGAGGCCTTCATCATGGCTCTGGCGGTGCACCACCAGCCGGCGCGGCACAGAACGCGAAGTTCAGGCCCGCCGCGACGGCGACGATGGCGATGGCGGCCTTGACATCTGCCAGGATCACGATACCAAGGAGCTCCTCCACGATCGGAATGAGTCCGACTAAAGCCCTGATATCCGCCACGATTGCCGCCGCCGCGGCGAGGTCTGGTAGCACGTCGAGGGCACGTCGCACTCTGGCCGCCGGGGCAGCGGTGGAGCAAGCAGCGTCGAGCGCGGCCGCGGCGAACGACGAGGCGCCCCCGTGGAGTGCCACTGCCACGCCGTTGAACCTGCTCTTGGCGGCGGCGGCGGCGTGGCCGAGCAGCTGCCTCTGTAAAAGATTAGAATGTGGTTGCGTATCTCTGCATTGCCACGGTTGCGTGTTAATATATAGGCCAAATCAGCCGAGAATTACAAAGGTTGTTATGAGTTGTTGTGATCACGGATTGTTCTCCAAGTTGACAACAAATATCTACTAACTATCTCTAATAGAGACCAATCTGTGAACAACTACCCAGCCGATGGTTACAAGGAGATCATATCCTATTACAATCTATTTTAACAGCCTCCCCCAATCGAAACTTGTTCTTCGTTCAAGGTTCAGATTGCCTTTGAAATCTTCAAGCTTCTGAGTCAGAAGTGCTTTAGTAAAACCATCTGCCAACTGATCTCGAGAAGGAATGAGTCTTACTTGCAGTTGTTTCTTAACAACTCTCTCTCTGACAAAGTGAAAATCAATCTCAATATGCTTGGCTCGTGCATGAAACACCGGATTTGCTGAAAGATAAGTAGCACCAAGATTATCACACCACAGACATGGAGGTTGTTTCAATTTCACTCCAAGTTCAGCAAGCAATGACTCCAGCCATATGACTTCTGCTGTAGCATTCGCCATGGACTTGTACTCAGCCTCTGTACTTGATCTGGACACGGTAGCTTGTTTCCTAGCACTCCAAGAGATGAGATTGTCTCCATAAAATACAGCAAAGCCCCCAGTGGAACGTCTATCATCAACACTACCAGCCCAGTCAGCATCAGAGAAGGCGCTCACCAAACTGGAGCCTGATTCTTAGCCCAATATCCACCGTGTCTTTTACATATCTTAGTACTCTTTGAACGGTTGACCAATGAACAGTTGTTGGTGAATGTAAGAATTGACACACTTTGTTTACTGAAAACGCTAGATCGGGCCGTGTGAGAGTCAAATTTTGCAAAGCACCAACGACACTCCTATATCTTGTATTGTCTTCTTCATTCAACAATTCCCCTTCATGCTTTGAAAGCTTTTCTTGCAGCTGACAAGGGTGTTGGCAAAGATTTGCAATTGCTCATACCAACTCGAGCTAGAATATCATTTGCATACTTCTCTTGTGAGAGTACAATCCCATTATTATCCTTCCTTCTATCCCCAAGAAATAGTGCAGATCACCAAGATCTTTGAGAGCAAATTCTTGTTTCAGATCTCGAAGTAAAGCTGTAACTGCCTCTTGAGATGTCCCAGTAACGATGATGTCGTCAACATAGATCAACATAAACCGGGTCACACCTTTCTTGGAGTAGATAAATAGTGAAGTATCTGACTTGGAAGCTCTAAAACCAAGATCAAGCAGTTTGGAACTAACCCTTGAATACCAGGCTCTAGGCGCCTGCTTCAATCCATAGATAGCTTTATCAAGCTTGCACACAAAATCTGGAGCAGTCGAGTCTACAAAGCCTGGTGGTTGCTTCATATATACTTCCTCTTCCAGAACACCATGCAAAAATGTGTTCTTTACATCTAGCTGTCTCAAACACCAGCCTCTTGAAACAGCAATTGATAAAACTAGTCTTACTGTAGCAATCTTAACGACTGGACTAAAAGTATCTTCATAATCAATGCCATAGCGTTGCTTAAAGCCTTTTGCTACCAGTCGAGCTTTATACCTATCAATAGATCCATCCGACTTCTTTTTGATTTTGTATACCCACTTGCAGTCAATCAAATTTTTACCTTCACTTGGAGGTACTAGATGCCAAGTCTGATTCCTTAAGAGGGCAGCATGTTCTTCTTGCATTGCTTGTAACCACTTTGGATCAGAGATAGCTTCCTGCACATTTGTTGGTTCACCAGACACACAAACATTGCACCATTTAACTGTACCATCAGTAAAAACTTTGGGTTTGACAATACCGCTTTGAAGCCGAGTTCTTGGTCGCGGGGGTGCAGCTGGAGGCGGTGATGGTGATGGCGATGCTTCCAGGATAGGCGGAGATGGAGTGGTATGCACACCAGATCCTGCCGGCGTAGAAGATACACCAGGCGCCACTGAGGGACCCGTCGGAGCGCCATCTCTCAAAGCCGGGTTGGCCACGTGCGAGTCTGCCGGGAGCATAGAACTTGCCCCCCTGAAAGTGCATCTAGGCACTTAATCTATTTTGGTGATTAATGACAATAGAAATTTGGATATAATGCTTTGAATGAGTTGTGCAGTAATAAAATGAAAGAAAAGAAAAGAAATGTGAGAAGAAGGTCCCCAATTCGATTTCTTATGGTGGTGGACTCGATCGAAGAATTTAATTTGATTTTCGGTTTGAATTTGAGTATAGGACCACCGTACTATCAAGGGGGACGTGTTCGACAAATTCTAGTTGTTTTAAGTGCTTTGCTTGAGATGAAAATCCTCTTGAGAGACACACAAAGTCACATTCACATGTTGTCTGCTTGGTCGGAACTTAGGCCGGAAGATCCGACCGGAAGTTCCGGCTGGCTCAGTTTCGAGTTGTTTCCCGTCGGAAGATCCGATCCTAGCTTCGGAACTTCCATCGGAAGATCCTACACTGTGTCGGATCTTCCGGGACTTAGCCATATTTCAGCCTTTTCTGTGTGTCACATGCATGTTCCGACCCCTGGCCGGAAGATCCGACCGGAAGTTCCGGCCATCTCGGTTTTGGTTTGTTCTGGGGCCGGAAGATCCGACAGGGTGTCGGAAGATCTGACGCCTGGAACTGTTCTGAGGGCTTTCTTGCTATGTTCTGTCATTTGCCAGAAGTTCCGGGCCTCATCGGAAGATCCGATGCCTGGAATTTGTCTGGGGTTTTCTAACACTAATCTGTCACTCTTCGGATGATCCGACTCTTGGTCGGAAGATCTGATACCCCTTCGCAGAACACATAACGGTCACATTTTGGGGGGTGGTATATACCCCCTCACCCCCCTCATTCATTGTTGCTGCTTCCAGTGACCTAACTCGTGACAAGCACCCACTTGAGCATTCATTTCACTCCTCTACTCCTTCCCAAGCTTGATTCTTGCAAGGATTCATCTAGGGTTTGAGTGAGAGAGAAGATTGAAGGTGTGAAACTTGTGCTAACCTTGGGCCCTCACTTGTTCATCTCTTGAAGCACTTGAAGCAACTTTGATTCGTCGATTCGCGTTTGTTACTCTTGGAGATTTGCTCCTAGACGGTTAGAGGTGCCGGTGAGCTCCCATTCCCTTGTGGTTGAGCCCCGGAAGTTTGTATTACCCCTCTCTTTGTGAGAGCCAATAGTAAGTGATTCAATCTTCCTTTGTAGTTGATTGAGAGAGACTAGGGGCTAGTGTGACAGCCCGGCTCTTTGTGAGCTTTTCAACGGAGACGTAGCTCCTTTGTGGAGTGAACTTCGGAAGTAAATCCATTGTCTCCTTGTGCTCATTTGTTTTATTGTTGGATTTGCTTGATTTGATCTGATCTACTTGCTTGTTGTTATTCTATTGCATTGATCATATCTAGAAGGCTCTATACACTTATTGTCACACTTCTATTCAAGTAGAATCTCTAAAAAGTGTTCTAGAACTCAAATTACGAAGTAAAGTTTTTATCCCGTCGGAAGATCCTACACAGTGTCGGATCTTCCGGGGGTTGGAAGATCCGAGACAGCGTCGGATCATCCGACGTCTGACAGTTTTCAGAGCAATTTTGCAGAAATTTTTACAGGGCCTATTCACCCCCCCCCCTCTAGGCCGTGTTGGTCCTTTCAATTGGTATCAGAGCCTAATCCCTTGATTAAGGCTTAACCGCTAAGGGAAAAACACTATGTCCGACAATGGGGACAACTCCGGTGTTGGTGCTTCCGCTTCCAAGGATGATCGATCATTGTTCATTGATTCAAGCTCAAGTGTTGATGATCTTATCATCAGCGACGTTGTTGAAAGCTTGGATGAAGAAGAAAAGAAGAAGACGAGAAAGGAGAAGATGAAGAAGAAAATTCAAGAAAAGGCCGAAAGGAAGGCTCAAAAGCTTCTCAAGAAGAAGCTAAAGGAAAAAGAAGTGTTGGATGGACTCCACTCCGTGTCTCATAAATATGAGACGTCATCTTCTAACAAATCTCTTAATCCAACTAATCTTAATTTCTCATCGGTTCTAATGGGCAAAGTTCCCAAATTCAATGGGGTCGACTATGCTCGATGGAGTGATGATATGAAAATGTATTTATATGGTCTTCACCCCTCTCTTTGGACCGTTGTGAATATAGGTGTTGACAAAGACGCCAAGCCAAGTCGTGAACAAGAGTATGATTTCTTCCGCAACTCTCAAGCCGTGATGGTTCTTAGAAGTGCTCTTAGTCCCTATGAGTACAACAAGATTAGAGGAATTGAGGTTGCAAAGGATCTTTGGGACACTCTTCAATTATCTCATGAAGGGACGGATGTGGTCAAGGAAGGAAAGATTGATCTTCTACAAGGAGAACTAGAAGCCTTTGTCATGAAGAAGGATGAGACACTCCAAGAGATGTATGATCGGTTGAAGCTACTTGTCACCGAGATACGAATGCTAGGTAGCAAAGATTGGGATGAGCACAAAGTGACCAAGAAGATGCTTAGGGCATATGCACCCAAGAACCCAATGCTTGCCACCATGATTAGGGAGAAGGGCAAGTTCAAGAAGATGCTACCAATGGAGTTGTTCAACAAATTACAATATCATGAAATGAACAACTTGGATGTAGCTAGATCGACGGAACCAACCGAAGTGAAAATCATTGCTCTCAAAGCCGAACCAAGCAAGAAGGTTGAGTCAATTGAAAAGACTTTCAATTCCAAGAAGAAAGAAGACTCAAGTGATGGTGATAGCACCGATGAACAAACCGCCATGATGGTGAAGAACTTCAAGAGGTTCATGAAGAACAAGGGCGATAAGAGGTCCATGTCTCAAAGAAGATGCTACGAGTGTGGGGAGAAAGGGCATTACATTGCCGACTGCCCCCACAAGAAAAATGACAAAGAAGACAAGAAGTCGAAGGACAAGTACTTTGATAAGGAGAAGTGATACAAAGAGAAGAGTCAAGAGTACAAGAAGAAGTTTGGAAGTGCTCATGTTGGTCAAGGGTGGGATTCTTCGAGTGATAACTCCAATGATGAAGAAGTGGCAATTCTTGACATTCAAGTCCCTACATCAACATCTAGACTCTTCAACAACTATCAAGATAGTGATGATGAAGCTCCCATGTGCCTCATGGCCCAAGGGACTAAGGTATTAAACATCACCCCATCTATCTCATCCACCATCTTGACATCTAGGAATGTAGAAAATGATCTAGATGAAGAGGAAGCCGAACATGAAAAGAACATGATAAATAAGTTTGGCAAAGAAGGCTACAAACAAATTAAGAAACTAGTAGAGAAATTGGAGAAAAGGAAAGAGTCTCTTGATAGGCAAGAAGAATTGCTCATCCTTGAAAAGGAGAGAAACCTTGCTCTTGAAGAAACTCTAGTTGAGGAGAAGATCATGGTGGAGAAATTGACTTGTGACTTGTCACTTGCCAATGACTCTTGTGAGAAGATGTCTAAGGAATTGTCCTTGGCAAATGACTCTCTTGCCAACCTAAAGAATGTGCAAAGTGAGCTTCAAGAAAGGCATTCAAGCCTAGAGGTCAAATATAAAGATCTAGAAGTCAACTTTAGCGCTCTTTGGGAAAGCACCAAGATTAACTCTAAGATAATTCTTGACTCAAATGTCTCTACTAGTGAAGGTTGCTCAAGATGCTATAAGTTTGATATAAATGCTTGTGCTACTAACCTTTCAAAACTAGAAAAGAAAGTCAAAGCTAAAGATGCAAAGATTCAAGAATTGACCAAGACAATTGGCAAAGGAAAGGCCAAAGGTAAGAGTGAATTTGAGAGCCATCCGGCATATAAAGCCGGAAGATATCCTAGTATCAAGGATGGACTCGGATTCACTAGATGAGGAAAAGCAAATGGAACAAGAATGTTGAGAGGTCATGAAGTGCCAATGTTCACCAAGGGTGCAAACCTTGGAGACTTGATGAACATTGCTCATGGAGTGATTGTGAACACCATAGAAGACACGCCTAAGGTTGAGGCAATAACCAACAATGTCAAGAGCTCAACCAAGATCAAGAAAGAAGAAAAGAGCATTGAGCATAAGCCATCTCCCAACTACATCATTGACTACATGGTTGTGTAGGATCACAATGGGAAGATGGTGGTAAAGTATGTGGGTGCTCATGCAAAGAAGATGATGAGGAGTGTTTGGGTGCCTAAGATTTCAAAAGCTAACACTCAAGGACCCAATCTCTTTTGGGTACCTAAATTCCAAGCGTAAACTTATTTTGTAGGCATATACCTCCGGTGGATCTTCATGGTTGCTTGACAGTGGATGTTCAAATCATATGACCGGAGAGAAGAACATGTTTGCTGAGTTGAAAGAATTTGACTCACCTATAGAAAAGATCACATTCGGTGACAACAACCATGGTGATGTGATTGGTCAAGGTGAAGTTGCTATATCACAAGACTCATCTCTTTCAAATGTTTATCTAGTTGATTCTCTGGGGTACAATTTGTTGTCCGTATCACAACTTTGTGAAAAAGGCTACAATTGTCTCTTTACTAATGAGGGTGTGAGCATCCTTAGAAGGGAGGATTCCTCTATTGCTTTTACGGGTCAACTTAAGGGAAAGCTTTATTTAGTTGATTTCACAACAAATAAAGGGGAACCGAAGACTTGTTTAGTGGCAAAATCTAGCTTGGGTTGGCTTTGGCATCGCCGGCTAGCTCACGTTGGGATAAGGAACTTGGCCAAACTTCAAAAGGATGAACACATTCTAGGATTAACAAATGTTGTCTTCGAGAAAGATAGGTTGTGTAGTGCTTGTCAAGCCGGAAAGCAAGTTGGAGCCCCTCATCCACCCACAAACATATTGACTAGCTCAAGACCCTTGAAATTGCTTCACATGGATTTATTTGGGCCAATAGATTATATAAGCATTGGTGGGAACAAGTATGGACTTGTCATTGTGGATGATTTTTCTCGATTCACTTGGGTTTTCTTCCTACAAGACAAGAGTGAAGCTCAAGGGGTTATCAAGAAGTTCGTTAGAAGAGCTCAAAATGAGTTTGAGTTGAAAGTCAAGAGAATAAGAAGTGACAATGGGACGGAATTCAAGAATCTCAATGTTGAGGAATTCCTTGATGAAGAAGGCATCAAGCATGAGCTCTCCGCTCCATATACACATCAACAAAATGGCATTGTTGAGAGAAAGAACCGGACCTTGATTGAAATGGCAAGGATCATGCTTGATGAATACAAGACTCCGGATATCTTTTGGCCGAGGCGATCAATACGGCTTGCCATGCCTCTAATCGCCTCTATCTTCAAAAGTACTTGGGCAAGACTCCGTACGAGATCCTCACCGGTAACAAACCAAAGGTGCACTACTTTCGAGTTTTTGGTTGCAAATGTTACATTCTTAACAAGAAAACCAAAAGCTCCAAGTTTGCACCCAAGGTTGATGAAGGTTTTCTACTTGGTTATGGTACTAACGAACACGCTTATCGTGTCTTCAACAAAACCACCGGTTGTGTTGAGATCACGGTAGACGTGAAATTTGATGAATAAAATGGCTCTCAAGTAGAGCAAGTTGTGAATGACCTTGTAGATGAAGAGCCACCAAGTCAAGCTATCAAGAAAATGAGTTTAGGTGAAGTGAAGCCTCAAGAGCCCCAATTAGAAGATGAGGAACAAGACCAAGTCTCGGAAATCATATTTAACATTGATCCATCAACATCATCAACAAGAGTGGAAGCACCAAGCTCTTCGCAAGATCAAGTTCAAGATCATGGTGATGATCATGATCATGGCAACGATCAAGGGGGAGTTCAAGGTGATAAAACTCAATGTGACAAGTCTCACAATGAAGAAGATGATGATGGACCTATTCAACGTCAATCAACACTTCCACACCCAAGAGTTCATCAAAGCGTTCAACGGGACCATCCCGTTGATAACATTCTAGGGAGCATCCAAAGAGGGGTAACCACTCGTTCTCGTCTAGCAAATTTTTGTGGATGTTACTCGTTTGTTTCCTCTTTGGAGCCTCTCAAGGTGGAAGAAGCTCTTGGCGATGCGGATTGGGTCATTGCAATGCAAGAAGAGTTAAACAACTTCATAAGAAACGAAGTTTGGGAATTGGTCCCAAGACCCAAGCAAAATGTCATTGGCACCAAGTGGGTTTTCCGGAACAAGCAAGATGAAAATGGAATTGTCACAAGAAACAAGGCAAGATTAGTTGCTCAAGGTTTCACTCAAATTGAAGGTCTTGACTTTGGTGAAACATATGCTCCGGTGGCAAGGCTTGAATCAATTCGTATTCTACTAGCCTATGCCTCACATCACAACTTCAAGCTATATCAAATGGATATGAAGAGTGCATTCTTGAATGGACCTCTCTCCGAGTTGGTATATGTGGAGCAACCACCGGGCTTTGAAGATCCCAAGCATCCCGACTACGTCTACAAACTCCATAAGGCGCTCTATGGGCTCAAGCAAGCCCCAAGAGCATGGTATGAATGCCTTAAGGAATTTCTTCTAAAAAATGGCTTTGTAATGGGCAAAGCGGATTCTACTCTCTTCACTCGAAAAATAGACAAAGATTTATTTGTGTGTCAAATTTATGTTGATGATATTATCTTTGGTTCTACTAATGAAAAGTTTTGTGAAGAGTATAGTAGGATAATGACCAAGAGATTTGAGATGTCAATGATGGGAGAATTGAAATTCTTTCTTGGTTTTCAAATCAAGCAATTGAAGCATGGAACTTTCATATGTCAAACAAAGTATACAAGTGATATGCTCAAGAAGTTTGATATGGCCAATGCTAAACCCATCAAGACTCCAATGCCCGTGAATGGTCATCTTGATCTCAATGAAGAAGGGAAATTGGTCGATCAAAAGGTATATCGCTCCATGATTGGATCTTTACTTTACCCTTGTGCATCTAGGCCCGATATAATGCTTAGCGTGTGCATGTGTGCAAGATTTCAAGCCAATCCAAAGGAATGTCATCTAATGGCTGTTAAGAGAATCTTTAGATATCTAGTGCATACTCCGAACATTGGCTTATGGTATCCCAAAGGCTCCACTTTTGATTTACTTGGCTATTCCGATTCGGACTATGCCGGTTGCAAGGTAGATCGAAAGAGTACAACGGGGACTTGCCAATTTCTTGGTAGGTCTTTGGTGTCTTGGAGTTCTAAGAAACAAAATTCGCGCTATCCACCGCTGAGGCTGAGTATGTTGCAGCCGGTGCTTGTTGTGCTCAACTACTTTGGATGAGGCAAACCTTGAGTGACTTTGGATGTGAGTACAAAAATATCCCTCTCTTGTGCGACAATGAGAGTGCCATTAAACTAGCAAACAATCTCGTTCAACACTCAAGAACCAAACACATTGACATTAGACATCACTTCCTTAGAGATCATGAAGCCAAAGGAGATATCGTCCTAAGCCATGTAGGAACCGATAAACAACTAGCCGATATCTTCACCAAGCCTCTCGATGAGCAAAGGTTTTGTACTTTGAGGAGTGAGCTAAATATCTTGGATTCTCGTAACTTGGCTTGATTTGTTGCATACCAAATTGTTTGTTGCCTAGATTAGAAGAAAAATCATTTTATTCTTTTTTTTGTGTGAGTTTTTCAAAATCTTTGTATCTTGTGATCGGTGGATCATTCCTTGTCTCAAAAGATCATTGTTATGTGTTGATGATTGTGGCTGATTTTTTTGAGTCAAGGGTCTTACATGTCCATAGGCAATATCTCTCAAAATCTTCCATAAAATCTCATCTCGAAAATCATTGTCAAGTCAGTTTTCTGGAATTCCGGATCTTCCGACACACCATCGGATCTTACCCAATGAAGTTCCGGACAGCTCTGCCTCGCTTCGTTCTCTCTTAGTTTTCTTTCGGAACTTCCGGCGGTCGGATCTTCCGACGGTCCGTCGGATCTTCCAGACCTGGGAAAGGCCGGAACTTCCACTGGAACTTCTGGTTACTTTCTCCAGGGTCGGATCTTCCGACTGTGCGTCGGATCTTCCAGCCTGCTCGTGACTATAAATATCTGGGATGAACCGTTATTTCCTCTATTCATTCCATTCTCTTCCCAACTGCTTCCTCTCACTCACTCTCCACCCGTGCAGCGATTTTGGAGTTCAACCGAAGGATTATTAATCTTTGTGGCTCATTCGATTCTCCCCATCTTGAAGAACTCAATCCCCTTCGGATCTTCCAAACTTTTCACGGGAAATCTCAAAGGTATCTCATTTAAACTTCCTGTCGCCCGATCTATCAATGTAGAAGGTTCTAGTGGATTTCCCTTGGTGAATATCTTCATATACATGTCTAGAACACTTCCCTATGATCTCATAACTTTTGGTGGGCTAGAAGTTTGATTCCCAAATTTTTAGGTCATCCTCGATTTTGTCGGATCATCCGACTATGCGTCGGAAGATCCGACAAACCTGGGGCACTGACTTTTTAATTTGAACTCTCTCTTCATCGTCCATCTGTTGACCCTTTCTTGTTGTCTGTCTAGATGGGTCGTATGAAGCACACTGAGAAGAAGAAGTCAACTTTGCAAGCCCGGCCTAGCTATGGAAGAAATATTGGCTCACCATCTGACACCGAGTCCGATTCTGACAATGGGACACGATAGCAAGGAAGAGGCAAACGAGTAAAGAAACAACTTGCCACAAGGACTGTTAGAGGAAGGGGGCCTTCTAGTGGTGAAGGGCGAGGAAAGGAAATTCAGACCACCTCCTCTCATCCACGTCCAAGGACCAAGAAAGCTAACCGTGAGGAACATACTGGGTTAGAATACAATGATGACATTGATCTATCTACTCTTGCTCAAAATTTCATATCCACTACTATTCCATTTTGTCATCCGAGTGATAGAGCTTTGATAAATTTCAAGTCTGCAGCCAATAGCATGAAACCACTTCGGTTTAGTGCACATGAGGACCCTAGATCCATCATCTCCAAGCAATTCAAGGGTGATCCTCGTTTTTTGCTGCCTCATCAAGCGGATTGGTATGAGTCTGTGATTATGAAGATGGGTAGGCTATGTACACCCATGTATTGGTTGGATTGAAATTATTTGAAGGGCATGCCACCGCCACTGAAGCCAGTTGTTGATGATGTTTATGAGCGGTGTGTTGAGATGGATGTGGCCAACATCATGGCCTTTGAGTGTACCTACAATGAAGAAGTGATTGCTCAGTTCTATGCCACCTTATGGATTGATCAGGAGAGGGATGAGATGCATTGGACTCTTTGTGGCAAACGCCTATCCATTTCCTTACATGCTTTTGCGGGGTTGTTTGGGTTAGCTGAGGAAACCGCCTATGCTCACACTATCAATGATCACAGCAAGGTAGATCTTCATCAGGGGCATGAGATTGATTATGTGAAGCTCGCTTTCATGTATGATGGGGCTTATGGAGCTGTTGTCTTTGGGAAGTACAAGGGTCTCTCTCCGTTTTACAAGTTGCTTAATCATACCGATAACATTTCTAAGAGGGCCAAGAACTTTCTATTTCAGATGGCCCCCGCCAAGCCCAAGTTCAAAGTGTTCAACTTCATTTGGAACGAAATTATCTTGTGCTCCCATGAGTCATCTAGTGGCTATCACTTTGCTCCCTACATCTTCCATATGATTAAGCATGTGACTGGAGTAAACATTGTGACTGACAAGCCTCACTTCCCATATCGCTCTCCCCAAGGCAAAATGGAGCAGCTGTTAAAGATCAAGGTCAAGCCCTACGAAGGTGTCCGTGCTCCAACTACTACTCATGGTGCTTCATCTTCTCGTGCACCTCCTCCTTCAGCGGGTCCATCTTCCTCTTGTGGTGCTCCTCTCGGTCCCAAGAGCAAGAAAGAGAAGCTAGACTTTATTGTGCAAGGGCTCTTTGCTTGTTTCACCGCATGCTCCTATCAAGCTAAGAAAGCTCATGAACATGATATTCGCTTGGATGAGGACATGTGCAAGCTTGAAAAGCAACACAAAGAACTCTTGGATCACTATCAGTTGCCTCATTCCCCTGTTCGCCAGCCTAGAGAGTTCTCTCCTCCTCCTCAGTTCTACAATCCTTGGGAGGCTAATACTCAAGAATATGTCTTTGGAGCCCCTCAACAACATTATGAGGATGAGATTGAAGAAGTGGAAGAGGAAGACACCGACGGCGAAGAGGAATTCTACCAAAGCGAGTTAGAAAACGAAGAAGAAGCCGGTGACGATGAGGACGATGACGGTGGTGATGATGGTGACGATGGCGAGGACGATGATGATGGTGGTGCCGGGGACGACGACGAAGCCACCGAGTAGCTCCCTTTTTGGTCCTAGATGACAAAGGGGGAGTGAATTGGATAGAGACCCATCATTATCTTTTATCCTTTATTCATGTTTTAGCTTGTGCTTGTGGACTTGTAAGAACTTTATTTGGAGTTATGTGTGGTGTGCCAAGTGAGAACCTTTATGTTTGTAAGACTTATTTATATTTCATGCTAGTGTGATGTTGAACTTGATGTCATTTTCATGTGATGCTTATGGATGGTGTAATGTTATTTCTCTCTTTAATGATTGTGAATATATGTCATACGCATCACGGATTTATTGTCACACTTGAGCACATGGATGAAAAGGTTGAATAGGAAAATTTTGCTTAAATTTATGCAAAAGCATTTATGGCTTTTTAAGTTAAAAATGCACAAATTTAGGGAGAGCTTTTCTAACTATTATTGGATGTCAAAAACATGAATTTTATTCTCATCTTGTAAAACAAAATTGATATTGTCATCAATCACCAAAAAGGGGGAGATTGAAAGTGCATCTAGGCACTTAATCTATTTTGGTGATTAATGACAATAGAAATTTGGATATAATGCTTTGAATGAGTTGTGCAGGAATAAAATGAAAGAAAAGAAAAGAAATGTGAAAAGAAGGTCCCCAATTCGATTTCTTATGGTGGTGGACTCGATCGAAGAATTTAATTTGATTTTCGGTTTGAATTTGTGTATAGGACCACCGTACTATCAAGGGGGACGTGTTCGACAAATTCTAGTTGTTTTAAGTGCTTTGCTTGAGATGAAAATCCTCTTGAGAGACACACAAAGTCACATTCACATGTTGTCTGCTTGGTCGGAACTTAGGCCGGAAGATCCGACTGGAAGTTCCGGCTGGCTCGGTTTCGAGTTGTTTCCCGTCGGAAGATCCGATCCTAGCTTCGAAACTTTCATCGGAAGATCCTACACTGTGTCGGATCTTCCAGGACTTAGCCAGATTTCAGCCTTTTCTGTGTGTCACATGCATGTTCCGACCCCTGGCCGGAAGATCCGACCGGAAGTTCCGGCCAGCTCGGTTTTGGTTTGTTCCGGGGCCGGAAGATCCGACGCCTGTCGGAAGATCCGACAGGGTGTCGGAAGATCCGACACCTGGAACTGTTCTGAGGGCTTTCTTGCTATGTTCTGTCATTTGCCGGAAGTTCCGGGCCTCATCGGAAGATCCGACACTCTATCGGAAGATCCAATGCCTGGAATTTGTCTGGGGTTTTCTAACACTAATCTGTCACTCTTCGGAAGATCCGACTCTTGCTCGGAAGATCCGATACCCCTTCGCAGAACACATAACGGTCACATTTTGGGGGGTTGGTATATATACCCCCTCACCCCCCTCATTCATTGCTGCTGCTTCCAGTGACCTAACTTGTGACAAGCACCCACTTGAGCATTCATTTCACTCCTCTACTCCTTCCCATGCTTGATTCTTGCAAGGATTCATCTAGGGTTTGAGTGAGAGAGAAGATTGAAGGTGTGAAGCTTGTGCTAACCTTGGGCCCTCACTTGTTCATCTCTTGAAGCACTTGAAGCAACTTTGATTCGTTGATTCACGTTTGTTACTCTTGGAGCTTTGCTCCTAGACGGTTAGAGGTGCCGGTGAGCTCCCATTCCCTTGTGGTTGAGCCCCGGAAGTTTGTATTACCCCTCTCTTTGTGAGAGCCAATAGTAAGTGATTCAATCTTCCTTTGTGGTTGATTGAGGGAGACTTGGGGCTAGTGTGACAGCCCGGCTCTTTGTGAGCTTCTCAACGGAGACGTAGCTCCTTTGTGGAGTGAACTTCGGAAGTAAATCCATTGTCTCCTTGTGCTCATTTGTTTTATTGTTGGATTTGCTTGATTTGATCCGATCTACTTGCTTGTTGTTATTCTATTGCATTAATCATATCTAGAAGGCTCTATACACTTATTGTCACACTTCTATTCAAGTAGAATCTCTAAAAAGTGTTCTAGAACTCAAATTACGAAGTAAAGTTTTTATCCCGTCGGAAGATCCTACACAGCGTCGGATCTTTCGGGGGTCGGAAGATCCGAGACAGCGTCGGATCATCTGACGTCTGACAGTTTTCAGAGCAATTTTGCAGAAATTTTTACAGGGCCTATTCACCCCCCCTCTAGGCCTAGTGTTGGTCCTTTCACCCCCCACGCGGTGGACTCTGCGGCGGTCCAGCAACCTCAGACAGATCCGGAGGGGGATCCACGCCTGATACTGTCGGAGGATCGCCAGGGGATCCGGCGCCAGGATTTTCTGCACCATGCCATATATTGCCAAAATCTGTTTGCTGCACATGATCTTCAGGAACAAGCTGTGAGGGTGCATTAGCAACATCAGAATGATCATTAGTAGCATTAGGAACAGTACAACGTACACCCCCTACATCAGGATTCAGAAGAACTTCAGGCAACAGAAGAATTTCACTACGAAGGCGAGATCCAGCATTTGGATGTAATTCAGCAAAGGGAAAGATTGATTCATCAAATACTACATCCCGCGAAATATAAACTCGTCCGGTGCTGGGTTCAAGGGACTTGAAGCCTTTGTGCATTGGGCTATAGCCAAGAAAAACGCATCTGGTGGAGCAAAAAGAGAGCTTGCGCTGATTATATGGTCAAAGGTTCGGCCAACACGCACACCCAAAAATGCGAAGAAGGTATAGTCTGGAGTTTGATGGAGGAGACGCTGTGTGGGTGTGTCATAGTCAATGACCTTGCTCGGCAAGATGTTAATAAGATGTGTGGTTGTAATGAATGCTTCATCCCAACACTTTAATGGCATCGATGAATTTGCAAGGAGAGCTAGGCCAACTTCTACAATATGTCGGTGCTTTCTCTCTGCTGCACCATTTTGCTGATGAGCATGAGGGCAATAGACATTATGTGACATACCAATCTTCTGAAAGAAGGAGTTTAACTTCTCATATTCTCCCCCAGTCACTTTGCATGGCAATGATCTTCCTATCAAACTTCCTTTCAACAAGGTTTTGGAAGTTTTGGAAAACTTGGAAGACATCAGATTTTTTCTTCAACAAATAGATCCATGTATATTTGCTAAAATCATCAATAAAGCTTACGTAGTACGTGTGTTTTCCAACCGAGGTGGGGGCAGGCCCCCAAACATCAGAAAAGATCAACTCAAGTGGAACAGTAGATATACTAGTAGATTTGGGATACGGAAGCTGATAACTCTTAGCTTTCAAACACGAATCACAAACTAAATTAATGTTTTGATCACTAGAACAAGGAAGATCATTGTCCCTAACGACACGCTCAACAACTTGAAGGGCTGGGTGGCCTAGACGACTATGCCATCTTGATGTAGACGGCTTATTGACACCAAATGCTTGCTTCCGAGACTCGACTCCAGAAATATGCGGTACTAGAGGGTACAGTCCATCTCTACATCTGCCTTGATGGATGACTCTCCTCGTGTCCCGATCCTTTATAAGAAAATGATTAGGATGAAATTCAACATAAGCGTTGTTATCAGAAGTCAAGCAATGAACAGAAGCTAAGCTCTTGTTGGCATTAAGAACATGAAGGATATTTTGTAGATGCAACTTTCTTTGAGGGGTATGTAAAATTGTATGCCCAATGCTACTAATTTTCATACCTGACCCGCTAGCAGTGTGCACCTGCTCCTGTCCATGATACTTGTCACGAACAGTAAGCTTCTCCAATTCTCCAGTGATGTGGTCGGTGGCGCCGCTGTCCATGTACCAGTTCGTGCCTACCCCATAGCTTGTGGTAGCCGATGCAGCAGTCTTGGACGTCCCTTGACCTTGATAGGCTTCATCAAAGCGGTGCCAGCACTGAGCAGCTTCATGGTTTGGCTTCCCACAGATCTGACAGCGAGGCTTGCTGTTGAAGTTGCCTTGCTGCGAGATCTTGGGTCCTCCATTGGACCCTCCATTGCTGCGGCCTCCCTGATTTGGAGGGGCTCGACCACCACTGGATCCTCCACGACCGCCACGGCTGAAGCCACCGCGTCCGCGGAAATTGCCTCGTCCACGCGAGGCTGCATTGGCGGAGGATTGATACCCTCCAACATAGTTTTCCTGCAGCATCTCAAGTCTGGAATCATATGCCAGAACTTCTGAATAAAGGTCGCTCACCAAGACAGGAGTGGAACGGCCGATGACAGACGAGACGGGGGATTGTAGTCGAAGTCGAGCCCTGAGAGGATCAGGGTCACCATCTCGTCTTCCTCGATCACCTTACTGGCGGTCGCCAACTCGTCGCAGATGGATGTGATCTTGGCGAAGTATGCCGCAGCGGACATACTTCCCTTCTTGCAGTTCGCGAGCTGCATGCGGAGGTTGGTGACGCATGCGCGAGATTGCGCCGCATACATCGTCTCCAGCTTGGCCCAGACGGGTGCTGATGACGTGAGGGTTGCCACTTGGGCAAGGATATCCGCCGTGAGAGCTGCTGGTCTTTCGCCATCCACTTCTCATACGCCAGATTGGGGACGACAGACTTGGATTTGTCTGCCGCCTCGACTTCAATGGTGGCCTCCGGAGCCTTGGATGTGCCATTCAGGATCGGCACGAGATTGGCACCTCTGATGGCTGGCATGATCTGCGCCTTCCAGAGGATGTAGTTCTCCCGAGTCAGCTTCTCGGTGACCGGAGCGCCGAGAGAAGGAATTGCACAGCTCATGGAGGAGGAGGAGGCCATGAGAGCCATGGGAGCTAGATGTGTTTTGGAAGATAGGCTCTGATACCATGTAAAAGATTAGAACGTGGTTGCGTATCTCTGCATTGCCACGGTTGCGTGTTAATATATAGGCCAAATCAGCCGAGAATTACAAAGGTTGTTATGAGTTGTTGTGATCACAGATTGTTCTCCAAGTTGACAACAAATATCTACTAACTATCTCTAATAGAGACCAATCTGTGAACAACTACCCAGCCGATGGTTACAAGGAGATCATATCCTATTACAATCTATTTTAACAGCCTCACGAGCTCCACCACCTTGTCGCCGGCGGCACGCTTCAAGGCCCCGTAGGCCGAGACAACATCGTAGGCTGCTGCGGCGATGGCGAACAGCCCCGACACATAGCTCACCGCCGTCTCGACCGCTTTCTTGATTGAAGCGAGCGCCGTGGATGCTGCTTCACGGGCGCCGGCCTTCTTCTTCGCCGCGCCGTCCATGACACTGCCGTCGCCGGAGTCGCTTTTCACCTCACCGACGTCGTCGGCGGAATCCAAGTCGCCGAAGAAAGAGAAAAACGAATCGGCAAGCTTGCTCAAGAAAGCCCCCATTGCTAAGTGAAGCTGTGTCGATTGTTTGATCGAGCTCGATATATAGGAGCAAGGTGATAGTGGAGAGGACTACGGGAAACCCGGCCGGTTGATCTTTTGGTGTGGTTTGTGTAATACTCCCTATATATATGGGAAGGTGCACTCGTAGTCGTAGTGCGTGCTAGTGTGCTACTCCATGGCTACATGCACGGAGAAATTAAACGCACTCATTTGAGCATTTGGCCGGCTTTTTCGTTTTTCGAGGCCAGCTAGCTCTTGCGTCGCATTGGAAAGTTGGAACGACGAGCTAGTCCCAACCCTTGTGCGGCAGCTCAACCGGCAAGAAATTAAAAGTCGATCCAATTCAAGTTTTTCGTCCGGTGGTAGTGTATGACTGTACTATGTAGTAGCACCCGGACGGAGCATATATGTTCATGTTTGATTCAACGAGATTGATCAAAACACTAGTCTGATCAATTTCAACCGATCACAGGCACCCAATTCCATTCTAAAAATACACTGCAAGCTGGGATGTGGGAGAGCTAATCTTGGTGTCGTCGCATTATGTGAACATATCCATAAATTCAGAGAATATAAATCAAGGGGCTAGCAGGTTTTCAAGGGCGGTAGCAAGTCATCAGAACTCACGATAAACCAGATGTACGTACACAAGCACTGGCCAAAAGAGACAAGTCTCCACTGAGAATATGAATCAAGTGAGCACTGGCGGAGCTACGTTGGGGCTACAGGGGGCTACAGTGGGCTCTGGCCCCCTTGTCGTAGAGCAATTTCCAAAGAGCCTGTTGCGGCACACATATGCATGCACGCCTAAACAAGAGAGCACATCTTCAGTTCTGCATGATACACTCTCTCCCACAACTCTCCTATTCATTAAGGGCAGTACCAACCCAATGACTAGGACGATGTCTATAGAATTAAATGTGGTGCCACCTAGGATAAAAGATGATGTAGCAAGTGATTAAATGAAGAAAGAGAAGGAAACTGTGTCTTGTATGAGACATGGTTTCTACACGACATCCAAGACAAGATGTGAGATGAGTAGCATTAAATTAAAATGTGAAATGGTAATGTTTGCATTGGGAGTGTAGTGTCTACGTGTAGTTTCTTGATGATGTGGAGGCTATGGACATCACTGCTAGTGTCTTGGGTTGGGACCGGCCTTAGCTGTGTTATTTTGGCTTTGATTAAGCACCTTGGTTGCTAGGTTCTACTTATATACTTATATGCTGACTGTATTTTTTAAACTTGATTGATGTGGAGTCAGAGGGCTCACACAAGAGTATATACTGTATATACACACAATCAGAGGACATTATATATGGCCCAAAATCAAAAGTGGGATTTTCTGAATAGAGCCATGCATGGTCTCCAAAAACATGATTTTACCATTCTGGGTAATCCATTTTTTCCCATCAAATATATATACAGTGACGACATGTGTATCGCGCATTTGAAAAGCGAAACGATCGTCAGTGTTCATGCTGGTTTCTTTGGATGATTTGGAAAGTATATGAAACAGTCGGGTACGTCTTCAACAATCAACCAGAGACAAGCGTGGTGCAAATGGCCAGAAACATTCTCAAGGAAAGACAGCTTTGGATCAGAGTTGGAGCAAAGCTTTTGGCCAGCACCGGTAGGGCCTGAGGTAAACTGGTGGTGGCACCTCGTGCATCAAAATCACGATTTCGTCATCTACTCGACTATACGACCATAGTACAAGATCTTAATTAGGGATCGGAGCTAGCTTGACTTTACGATTCTACTACTAGCTAGGCACTCAAATGAAATCTACATTTCTATGACTCATGTTTATTAGGATTTATAACTGCCATCTTATACAATCAACAACCTCCTTTCCAATTTACGATTTCGACAATCGCTCCTACAGGAACGACCTGCTTGCTGCGAAAACAAATGGTAGAATATTGACAGCAATTTAACTTACGGGAGAGCAGAAACTCAGAAGATTAAAAAAAAATCCCAACATGCATGTTACACCATTGCATATTTGCATTGCCTTGCAGTATGCTCCGATCCAAATCTAAATTCTACCGGGTCGACCCACCTATGAAAAATGCTAGTAAGACCATCTTCCTTCGCAGCCACATCCATGTTTCATCAGGCGGTCTGCCCTCTGCCGTACCCAGGGTTATTTGTTCATTCAGTTTCAGTAATGGCGCGGAGGATGCGGGCGCTGCCGTGCCCGGTGCCGCTCATGATCCGCAAGGTGAAAGCGCAAAGCGAGGGCGCAAACGCCGCCGCAGACGAAGGCAACCGCTACAAGAGCGAGGGCTAGCAGCACATACACCGCGACGCCATGGCCGTGCACAGACCAAGGCCACTCGTGGTGAAGGCGCGCGGCGGACTCTACCCGTACCACCACGGCCGCGGCGGCGGCGCTCGAGAGCTTCTCATCAGAGGAAATGGCGCGCGCGCATGCGGCGTCGGCTGGGTGCTTCTCTGCCGCAGCTGCCACAAGCCATCCGTAGAGGTCACCGGACCGCCTCGACGCCATCTCCAGCCATGGCTTCGATGCTTCGGCCACGGACCGTGCCGCGTCCTTGGCCGCTCGGGCGGCGCCGCCCGGGAGTTCCTCGACGGCCACGGTGACCAGCCACCCGTACAGTTCGTGCATGAACCTCATCGCCAGGTGCAGCCATGGCTGCGACGCTCGAGCCGCGGACCCCGCCGCGTCCATCGCCGCCGCCGCGGCGCGCGGCAGGGTGTCGACGGCGACGGCGGCCGCAGCAGAGAGCAGGCTCCAGAGGCGGCAGAGCAACAACGCCGCCGTCGCCCACGCGATGCTGACCACGGAGCCCACCGACGTCACGGCCGCCGGGAGCGCCGCCATGGCGACGCCCTTCGCCGCGCGCACGGCTCCAGCGACGGCGGCCGACGAGAGGCTCCAGGCGTAGCTCGTGAGGTTCAGCGCCACTCCCAGCAAGAGCCGCCAGGCTTGCACCATGGACCACGCGGCGGCCATGGCCACCGCCGCGGCGCTCGGCAGGAGGTCGACGGCCACGGCGAACGAGGCGGCAATAGAGGCCCAGAGGAAAGTGATGGACCACGCCACCGACGCCCACGCAGCTGCGACTATGTCGCCCAGTAATGTCGCGGCGGGCGGGATTATCTCCGTGACGACGGCCTTCGCCGCGCGCACCGTGCCCATGACGAGGGCGGAGAGGCTGGAGAAGATGACGGCCATGATGGCTCTGCTGCTGCTGCTGGCGGTGGTGGAAAGGAATTGACCAGAGGCCGAGAAGACGGCTATATATACATCCACAAAAGCTGCAAGGGACGGATCTAGATGGCGAGGCCTAGCAAACGCACTGTACAGCGCTACAAAGTTGGTACTACACACACACTTGCCGTGGCGAATGTGAAAGCCTGAAAAGTGAAAAGAGAAGCTCGTGCATGTTTGCATCTCTGGGTGCTTTGCCTCGAGTAGATCAAAGGTTGGAAGCTGACTGGAGCTTGGAAGTTGGAACGAAAACTTGAAGCTGCAAAGACAAAGTTGCCACTATTTAGGGCATGTACAACGCGTCGTAGATTGCCAGCAAGTTTTGCAGAAGCCCCCCGCTCGCGCGTCTCCGAGGCCTGGTCGTCGTCTCGTTCATCGACGAGGGAGGCGCGTGCTCCAAGGCCCGAGCGACGGCTCGGCGCGCGCTGTAGAAACCGCTGCGGGGAGATGACGGAGGCATGGATCCCGTGCACGCGCGCGGAGGAGCATTCGATTGCCGCCATATTGAACCCTATCGTGCGGTAGAGAGCTGGCCTCCCCAACAATGACGGCCCGACCGCTCGGTGCGCGACGGCGCCGGTCACTGGCCAGCTTCCGCGGCCCTTGGGTGAGCGCTCGAGTTCCACACGCACACGGGAAGGCTACCTGGGTGCTTGGCTTAAGCGGCGCGCGTGCGGAGGAAGCTTTCAACGGCGAGGTGTTCAGCGGCGGCCATGGCGACGGCGTCGTGGAGCTTGGGTGGCTTTGGGGTGCCGCGCGTAGGTGGAGCGGGCTGCGGAGAGAGTGGGGATCTGGTGCGCTTGCTCGCAGGGGAGGAAGGACGGTGGAGCGGCGACGGCTATCGGCTCCGGTGAACGGCGACGCGCGTGGGGAGGAGAGAGCAGAGGAAGGCGACGGGAGATAGAGGAGAAAATGTAACAGTACAAGCTAGCGAGCAATCTTAGTAATACTTGTGTGTTCATAATTTTGTAAAATTCATAGTAAAATAAATATAGGCTCAAATGATTTTAAACTTGTTTTGTTGGATTTGTCTTGTGATGCTGTACATTTAAAAAATATGAATACCCATGCTACTGTCCTGTGTTTTTATCTATAGATTTATTTGTGCTAGTGTGTTTAAATGCATATTAAATTATGTATTGATTCAACAAAATGTGAAACAAAATTTGTTAGTCTCCTTTTTATATTTACATTCCAAAACTGTCAACTTTACTCTTGATAAGTGTTTATTTTCTGCCTTTTTAAATGCATTTATATTAGTTTATGTGCCTTTTATGATTGAATGTGTTATAGGTGGCTTAAAATTTGCTAAAAAGAGCCATGCGAATTAATCTTTATATATGTTTTATGATTTAATTTGTTGTATATAAGATTCATGCAAATTATTTGAATGTATCGTGCATTCTCTCTTCTATGCAATAAAATGGCTATAAAGATCAATTATGCACTAGATCACCGTGAGTTTGTATGTTAAAGGATAAATTAATCATCCTGCAGACAGCTAAACAGACAGAGCTGTCTGTTTAGCTGTCTATTTGTGTCAAAAAGACAACAGCTGTCGGTGCTGTTGAACTTGCCCTTATGTAGATTGACCATTTTTTGGACACTCCGCAAGTTTTCATCGATTACTGTTTTCTAGGTCACATGCAAGACACAAACTGTCTAGGTAACTGTGTACATAGAGTTTCATCTCCATAAAACTCATTTCACATCTCTCTTAATTAATATCGTGATACATCATCAAAAATGCTGACATGACAGTCAATTTAATGTCCATGAAACTCCCACTGTAGGCCAGCTCACTCGGTGAATTATCGAGACATGTCAGCATAATCTTATGTGGAGAGAAGATTAAAGAGGAGAGAGATGAGAGCGGGCGACTCAGGCCCTGTTTAGTTTCCGAAATTGGGAGCCAAATTTTGGTCTTTTAAAGTCAGCGCGTTACTGTAGCATTTCGTTTGTACGTATGAAAAATTGTCCAAAAATTGATTAATTAGGCTCAAAATGTTCGTCTCGTAGAGTACAACAAAACTTAGCAATTAGTTTTTGATTTTTATCTACATTTAGCACTTCATGCATACTATGACATTTTGATGTGATTAAAATCTTCTCTTTGTACAGTAAACTTTGGGATGGAATTTAGGATCTGGGCTCACAGAACACCGACGCAAAGCGGGCTGTTGCACTGTTCTACTGCCTTTGAGGCCCTCCACCGCTCTCATGACTTCCATTGGTTCCCCATCGTTGCTAGCTACGGAGTGCATTCAAGGATGGTAGGGTCCGCGACCATGTTCTTCCAATTGGAATGACCTGACATTTTGCTGCCGGCGGTTCTATTACAGCAAGTATAATAATGATCTTATAGCCAAATTAATTAATATTTTTATTGATGTCTACAGCATTTAACGAGGTGACATGTCAGTAAAAATCCAAGGCGACAATGAAGTTATCGAGGATAGAGATTAAAAATCCCAAGACACCGTTTCGCACGTAGGAAACTGGGTCTACTCGCCGACCGAGGCATCAGTCCGCCCGATGGCCCGACACGGACCTCCTCGACGTCGTTCTTTTCAGGCTGCCGTGGAGCTAGTTGCCGACCGGCGACCGCTCATCGCTTACCCACGGCCGCATCGTCGCTGCACGCCTAGAGCTCGCCACTGCCGCCCACACACGTCCAAGCTGCCGGCGTCGTAGCACAGAGCTTGTTGCTGCCGCCGGCGTCCAAGCCGCTGGGGGAAGAGAGCAAAGAAGAAGAAGCAAATCTGTGACTTGCTTGCTCTATGTATGGAGAACACATGAACGGAGGAGATGTGATGCTTGCTTCTATTTGGTTTCTCATCTCAAATCTCACAATCGGCACGCGTGTGCTGCTCTTGCGGCCACTTCTGCCGACGCGAGCTGCAGAGCTCGCCTGCGTGTGGCTCCGCGGTCCGACGGTGCTCTGCTTGCGGCCACCGCTCCCCACGCGAGCTGGCGCTTGCGTCCACCACCGCCGACGCGAGTGGCAGAGCTGGTCTTCTTGAGGCTCCACGGCCGCCGCCGGCCATCCGAGCTCGCCGCGCCTCTCAGTCCCCGCGCCGTTCGGATCTAAGGTTGAAGAGATAAAGGCTGGAGAGAGTACCACAAAAGGTGGGAACAAATGAATAATTTAATTTTGAAAGGTGGTGTTTTAGTAATACGGATTGGACAACATAGTTTCTATATCTATCTAGTGTCTATGGACACTATCGAGATAGACATGTTGGATTGGGATTGGCCTAAGAGAAAAAGAAGGAGAGAGAAGACAGCTTGGCTCTCAGGGCAGTCCCAACCCTCCACGTAGGATGATTTCCATAGCATTAATTAGGCTACCACATGTGACTCTTTGCTTGTGTGGCACTATATTAAATAAGAGAGAATGGAAAGACGAAGAAACTGGATCTCATGCAAGACCCAATGTCGACACGAGAACCTATGTACATGACACTACCAAAGTTTGCATTGTGAGAGGATAGTGTCTTCATGATAGAAAACGAAAAGTATGATTGGTAAAGTGGAAAGATGATGAATTTATTAATGATCCATTCTAAGAAATCATGGGTTGGAGAATGTAGTGTCTAAGATGATGTCTTACTAACATGACAGCATAGACACTACCCATAGACATGATGGGTTTGACTGCACTCATGCAAGCAACAAGTCGAGCACCGACTCCTATGTAGAGGTGGGGCCATATGAGAGAGGATGTGGGAGTGAATAGGAAAGAGAAGATAACAAATGGTAAAATGTTAGTAATGTGTAGATAAGTAATAGACCACTATTGTATGACTTGACTCTTATGTCTTATCTAATAGCCAAGCATTTGTCTCTGTTATTAACCTTGTCCTTAACGCATGCACAACCCTTGCTCTAACGTGAGAGAAGAGAGACCGCCGATTTTCATGTAAATTAAGAGGATGTAAGAGAAGCTCGACTGCCGACGTTGGCAGGTCTATTGAAACTCACATGTAATGTTTGATTGGACGTAGACATTCAGCTTTGAAATTACTAGTCAGGTTGATATAGAACAACTTTAGCGCGTCTATACTAAAAATATTAATGTAGAACAGTGATAAAATTTAAATTTAAATTTACTATCCTATTATACTCTAAGTATCAATGAATTTATTATATGAAAAAGTAAAACACAATATATCGAATTAATCGTCTATGACCTTAAATCAAAATAAATGTATCCACTACACGCCCTCCCCTACCTCATTCCGCGTCAAGATGTGCCATGCCTCCGTTAGCGTGCGCCTCCGTCATGTAGCGGCGGCACCTCTCCTCCGCGGTGCCGGACCGTCCTCCACCGCGCTACTCCTTTGTCCTCAAGCCTCTCCTACGCGCCACCATTCCCACCGCTCCCTCCTCCTCCATGTCACATCTCTCTCGGCGGCACCCCTCCCTCTTCCCCGAAGCCCCTTCGCCGTGGAGCCCGCTCCCTCCTCCCCCGAGCCCCCTCTATCGCGTCCCTCTTCCACGGTGCTCCACCCTTCTCCCCTAGGCCCCTTCGCCATGGAGCCTGCTCCCTCCTCCCCCGAGCCGGCGAGCCACCTCTATTGCGGCCCTCTTTCGTGGCGCCCCACTCTCCTCCCCTAACCCCCGGGTGAGGTGGATTTCCAGTGTTACGATATGCACATCCAAACACAGAATTAGCATTTGCCCCTTACTTAAATTTCATCTAGCAATTCTATTTAAGTCCAAACAATAGCTTTGGGATTGAACGAACCACTCCACGCTCCACCGCCACTCTTCTCAACTGCACACTGTACAAACTCGTGTGCCCAGTGTAGCGTCTCTATATATGGGACGGACGAGCTCGAGCTAGCCCCCCACAAACGTTGGTCGGAATTGTGTTTTCATTTACCACAAAGAGTAAAGCAATCGATCTGCGCGCATTGCTTGCAACACGTACGTACAGCTAACGCGTGCTGTTTTTCTTTACTCACCGTAGACCGTGCCATGGATCTTTCTACCTCGATCGCCTCTGAACTTGACTGTCGTCATGTCGCGGATAGTGCCGTGCCAACCGAAAGGACATGTAGATATGCATGGAAGTGGCATTATGCATATGAATTGAGATGTATTGTACAATGGATACAAGGACTAAAGTCTAATCCTTTAAATAAATAATAATAAGAAATTTTAAACATAAACTAATTGTATAAGTCATATTTACTTCGTGAGACGAACCTTACAAACCTAATTAACCTATAATTAATATACAACTATCACATATTTAATGTAGCATTACTTTGTCTAATTATAGACTAATTATGTTTAATAGATTCATCTCGTAAATTAGTTATCGTTTATGTAATGAGTTTTAATTACTCTATATTTAATATTTCTAATTACTCTATACTGGACTAAACTTTAGTCCACGTATCCAAACACCTTGTTGACTCAGGGAAGCGAAGAGAAAATGACGGCAACATTGGTGGGTGGAGACGAAAAGGAGAACACCCAATCACAACGGGCAAACAATGGTACGAGAAATTCAAAGGCAATAGTACAAAAATCTGATTTCACGAGGCAAATATTGGAAATAATGCGGCAGCCGCACCACTGCTGTCGTCGCAAGCATTATATGGCACTAGTGCGCAATTGACTGAAAATACTGCAAATCAACAGGTAGCGGCGGTAGCGGTAGGCGAGACGACGTCGAGGCAGACGGCCGCCGCCGCTACTATGACGGTGATGGAGGACCTCGCCGCCGCAGGGATGTCGACATCCGCCGTGAAGGCCTCCAGGATGAGATCCATCATCTCCGCGGCGCTTCTGGCCGCGCGCCTGGCCGCCTCGAGCTCGGAGCCGGACAGCGATCCGAGCAGGGCCAACGCCCCGGGAGCAGAGACGACGGCGACGACCGCCGCCGACGAAGCCGCCGCGGCTCCTATTCCCATGATGAGACGCCGGGACCTGGCGACGCGGCCCGCGGCCATGGCGAAGGAGGACACGTCCAGTCGTCCCGCGTCTTGAGCGGCGGCAGCGGCGCGGCGCATCTCGCGCCTCGCCGCGGCAACTTCCTCGCGGCCGCGCAGGCGGCGGAGGAGCCCGACGACCATGTCCACGACGAGCGCCGCGGCTTCCTCGAGCTTCTCCAGTAAGGCCAAGGCCCAGGCGGCGCAGGTACGCCACCGCCGCCTCGGCCGCGGCCGCGGCGTCGACCGCGTCGAGGGCGGCGTCGAGAGTGGGGGCGTGTCCCCGCCGCTCCCTCTCAGTGCCGTTCCGACGGCGACCCCCGCGCCGAAGATTGCTCCAACGGGCCGCCATGCTCGCCCCCGCCCCCATCGTGTCGATCTCTCTTCTTCGCAGCGGGCGTTCGCGTGCCCGCGCTCTGTTGGTGTGAGCTGACGCGGCGAAACCTTTGGGGGAGTAAATTTATAGAGCGAGCGCTTCGCGTCGCGTGGGAAAACGCGGCGCGAATTCGATCAGGCGGCGGCGCGTACTACTACGTTTAGTCTACAAGGGCTATCTTACACCTGTGCTAGACTTCTCTCTTTTGTACTGTTTGGTTTACATGCTGGTAATGTAAACGGTATGGAAAATGGATTACAAGGTAACCGGTGGAAGTATCACTGATTCTCTGCTTTGCTTGGTTGCACAAGTGGTAACGGTATTTACTAAGGGCACGTACAACAGTTTAGACAGTTGCTGTCTATTTAACACATACAGACAGTTAAATAGTCAGCTCTACAATAGTTTAGACAACTGCTGTCTATTTAGTTGTCTGTGTGATAATAAATACACACTCTGATTTCTGATGTTTTGCCATGGGAGCACGAGCCAAAGCAGTAGACGAGATAGTAGACAGCAATACTCTCTTTCCTCATTAAATGATGGTCACATCAGCTCATTTGATCTATGTGGCAACAAAAAGACAACTGCTGTCTATGGGTAGGGCATGTACAACAGTTTAGACAACTGCTGTCTATTTAACACATACAGACAGTTAAATAGACAGCTCTACACCAGTTTAGACAGCTGTTGTCTATTTATGTGTCTGTATGATAATAAATACGCGCTCTAGTTTCTGTTGTTTTGCATGGGAGCACGAGCCAAAGCAGTAGACGAGATAGTAGACATCAACACTCTCTTTCCTCATTAAATAATGGTCACATCAGCTCATTTGACCTATGTGGCAATAAAAAGACAGCTACCGTCTGGTTGTACATGCCCTAACAGAGCAGTGTCCCCAACCTTCACATCGCTGCAGATTTTCTCTAGCATAGAATCGGAGATCTGGGGGGCAGCCAGGCTCGACAGAGGAAACAAGACAAGGAATTGATTTACTGGTATCGCATTACAGAGCAGATGGAGGGGTATTGACTTTCTACTGGGCGGGATCTGATTACGTGAGACTCGTTTACAGCCAACGACGAATCAAACAAGATTTATCGAAATCAAATAGCACTGTAATCTGTTTACGTTACGTTTGGCCAAACCAAACACTACCTTAGTCTTTGTATTTTGTCCATCTAGGTTTTAGTGTTTTACTTGCTTTTTAAATATATATATTTAAAAAGAACAATCAATATGAAGCGGGCATGCTACTCTAGCTATAGTTGTGCAGTGTAGTGTTACTAGGAATTTCCAACAAGCAAGACATGAGGCAACCGAGGTGCCTACCCACACGAATCCACGAGCTGGCTTCTAGAATTTGCATTGAAACTAGAAAGCCAAACAAAGCAACTCTATCTGCTACTGCTGAACCCTATAACATGATCTTCTAAAAAGAACCTAAAAAGGAACTAAATACTCCGTACAAATAACCAAGAAAACACCACGGACTCATGGTCCAAACAAAAACAGAAACTAGCCTGCTGAGACCATCAGTGTAAACACTTGAACTTTGGCACTGGCATATTTTTAATAATATGTTCTATTATGAACATAATACATGGAATTCCAGGCAAAGTACGGGATGGTCCTCAAACATCAGACTTTAGTTTCTACACTTTACGACTCACCGTAACTCTTGTAACCACCATCAAAATGCAAGCCATTAACATGCTTGTTCTCTTTGAGCATAACGATTTTGCATGCTATGTTAATAATAAAAAATATATGTGCTTTCATTCTCTACCAAGTTGTAATAGTAATACATTAAAACATGCATGCAGTTTAGAATTGAGCATCAAGATGCAATCACGAAGAAGAAAAACCAGATTGCATTTGACAGTAGCATACTAGCATCCCCAATTTGTTGACACATTAAAGCAGCAAAATTTATGGGCTTAACTGAGAACCTTTTATATTTCCTTCGAGCACTCTGGGCACAAGAGACGGCCTTTGGATCTGCACTTAGTGCAAGGAATCAAATTGTCAGTCTTGGCTTCAGCTCCGAGTGATTCATAGAGATCATCTAGCATGCCCAAACTAAGTATCCCTCCTTTCCGAACTGAACCCCTTCCTTTGCACTGTGAGCATGCTACTATCCGAAGATCACCACACCTCTTACACATGCCTAGTGACCTGCAGTTCATCTGTACTTTGCTCAGATAAAAGATGGATAAGTGGTAAGGATATGCAGAGTACAATGCATCAGACATGAATTTTCAAATCTTAAGTGCTCTGATGCTTGCACACCGCGTATTGTTTTTCACTATGTATTTTTTCTTTCTCAAGGAATTTGGCCTTGCTGGTTTTCTGAACATAAGTCATCAACTGATAGCTTGATATACTAACATAAGTCATCTTTCCCTGACGAATTGCAGTGATTGAAATTAGCTTCAGTTTCATTTTCCTTATGCACCTTGCAATAAGACTCATTTAAGTCACTCCTCAAATTGTAGCAGGCTACCAACTAAGGTTAACTAGATACGGGATGAAAACACTTTAACAAAATAGGGAGCACGACCTGTGCATATTTGTATGCATACTTATTTTCCATGAAAAATTCTTCACCCTTTTGTAATTCCCCAACTATTGAATTCTACCATAAACCATCTCTAAACGGCACAATTGGTGCTAATGAAACAAAATACAGCAACATAGAAATGGGAAGGGAAAGGACCTTCTCTGGGAGGAGGCAATGAACCCGTCGACCTTGGGCGCGGCAATGGTGGCGCCGAGCAGCAGGCCACCCACCACGAAGCCAGCGATCTCGCTGCCCGTCAGCCCCTCCATTTCTTCCCTCGCCCGCAGCTGCTGCAGCGTCCAAATTGAGCAACAAGTGCTCTCGCCGGAGATGAAGCTTACAGCTCTTGGAGGTCGGAGTCGTCGTGCCTCGTCAATCCTTGGTGGCTAGCGGCGACGGGCGTCGGCCGTGGAGCTCCGTGAAGGAAGAGGCCGCGGGCGGCCGTGATGGCCCACGCTTCTCGTCTTCGTCGTCGGCAGAGGTCCAGCAGCGCGGCCTGCCAAGCGGCGGTGGTGGCGCAGCGCCGACTGACCGGAGGGACTGTGGTGGATGGCTGGATGAGGATGGTTGTGGATATGGAGCAGTGGCCGCTGGTTCTATAGTTCCGTCGTGGTTTGGGCTGAGATGGGCCGGCCAGGGGAACATGGGCTTGGGCTGAAAATGGGAAATTACGAGAGAGAAAACAAATTAGTGGCTAGTGGGGTTTTAGAGGAAAAACCGGGATTCCTAGGCCCGCTCCGCTAGATTCAGTCCCCGCTCCCAATGCGTCTGTTGTTTCAGGTTTTGCTCGGTTAGTGTGACAACCAAAGGATCAACATAGGTGCGCCTTCGTTCTGTTCAAATTTTTATGACCCTTGTGTTAACTGAAATACAATATTTGATTGGGCTAAATGTTAAGAATGAACCCCAATATCTGCAATGATAAGGAACCATAATTTTCAGCTATAGTATCCATGTTGCTTGATTAGTTTGATCATGTAAACATTGATCGAAATTAAATATATCACAACTTAAACGGTGAAAACTATATAGAAAGATGTTTCTTCATTTAACGTCGTAAAACCATCGACACATTTTCTCCTACAGACATGACACGTGGGTTCTATATGATGGGTTGGTAGATTAACAATGAGAGTATCTAGCTTATTTCTTTCAAAAAAAAAGAGTATCTAGCTTGCATTGTGCGCCAGCTGCACGAAACAAACAACAACGATGGTCTGATGGGGTTGGCGCATTTCTGGTCAATCGCCTTGCATGCTTACTATGCCCGTCCTGCGCCACAGCACACATGAGTAGCTGCTGACTGTATTCTGCCGGCAGCCGGCGCGGCAGTGATGCCCAGCCATTGATCGAGCTGTAGGCTGGGGTTGAGCACCATATGTGTGCTTTTGACGCGCTTCCATACACATGTTACATGTATGATGCATGTGCTCCACGACGAATAGCCCGGCCAGCCCACACACGCAGCGAGCGAACGCCGCCGGCCATGCATCATGTCGGAGCAGATGGATCGGATCGGAGTACTACTAAATGAACAGAAATGCATCACGTCAGTCATGTATACTCCCTCCGGTATCGTATTAAAAGACGTTTTGGATAAAGTTTGAGTCAAACATTGGAAATATAAATCATGAATAACATTTAAGTCATTCAGTTCAAAAATGTGAAAATCATATAAATAGATTGATCTTGGAAATTACTTTCAAAAAAAAATATATATATAACTTTTCAAGAATTTTTTATAGAAAAGTAAAGTCAAAGTTGTGCTTTGGTGACCGTGTCGCTGTCTTAAACGACTTCTAATACGATACCGGAGGAAGTATACAGAGTAATCTATCCAAAAACATGCAGACACACACCAATGATAGCCGGGATCGTGTGGCTCTCGACCCTAGTCACGGTCATGTAAACTCATAAAGGAGTCTGGCCGGATCACTTCGATCGATCAGATATTTCGAACATGTCCGTATCATGTCGAATTGTCGATGCCACCATAAAACAAAACATTGATCTATCACCATCTCCTTCGCACGGTCCTAACAATGGGCTTGCCGCCCCGGGCTTTAATTCTGTGTGCTCCATATCTAGCTCACGACCGATTATATGTTTGGTTTGGAGGGACTTACCCTTCCAAATAAGACCCTTTTTAATAGAAAAACATGAGGATCTATAGGAGGTTATTTTTATAAGTCTATAAACCCCCTAGAGATATAATTTTGATGCTTATTTTGCATGAGTTCTACGAGAATCACCCCACTTTTCACTACATTAGCCTAAAGAATCAAACACCTCTTAGGATATAAGCCTCTCCATCCATACGAGGGATTTACGGGGCTTATAATAAACATCTTCAAACCGACCTGACCAATTTGGTCGCAGCAGCTTTCGTGAGACCGAAAGAGCATCAAAAGCTGTGTCAACTTTGGCCACTTTGTTCCCTCTAGTACACATCGTCAATAATGGCTGGAACGGAAATTACTACTCCATCCGTCCCTGAATATAGGTTGTTACAAACATCTTTGATCGAATATATAAAAATATTTATTAATATTTATGATACATAATAAATATCATTAGATAGATATTTGAATCTAGTTTTTTAATAAACTTTTTTGGAGATTAAAATATTGCACGTATTTTCTATAAATCGAAGCAAAGTTGTGGCACGGAAACCAACGACGACAGTTATTTAGGGACGGAGGGAGTAGGTGATTTGGTATGATTTAAAGTTGTTTTTTCCTGTCTCTGTGTAGTTAAAATTCTTCATGTTAAGGCCCCGTTTGTTTCCCACGCGCTAAACTTTAGCGCTGCCACATCGGATATAAAATATGTTAATTGGGAATATTAAATATAGATTAATTTAAAAACCCATTACATAAACGAGGAGTAATTTACGAGATGAATCTGTTAAGTCTAATTACACCATGATTAGACAATGTAATGCTACAGTAAATGTATGATAATTATGTATTAATTATAGTAAAATTAGACCTATTAGGTTCATCTCGCGAAATAGACATGGCTTATATAATTAGTTTTATAATTAGTTTATGTTTAATGCATCTAATTATCACTTATTTAAAATGCTAAACTTTAGCACTTGGATCCAAACACCACCTTCTATGTGTTATATTTTTTTTCTTCTGTGATAACTGTTTATTCAAGAAAGTTCTCTCACTTTTTTTTCCTTCTGGATTGTTAAGCTGCTCCCTGATTTTGATATTGACTAGTCTATAATTTTATTTCTGCAGATGGAGGCTCCTACCATTTTGGTGTTGCTGTGCAGTTGATTGCTGGATGAACTGCTTCTATCTGCTACTAAAATTTACTTTTTAATGTCATGATTGTTGGATGAATTGCATCTATCCACTCTATGTTTCTTTGTTTCGATGAACAGCTCATGTCCTGAGTGACTACTAGTTTGAGTCTTTTTTTCCTTTTCTTTTAGTGAGATGTATATGGACTACTACATCAGAATTTATCTGCCACTATGAACTGCATGTTTGATCAAATTTTTTGGGCAAGAGGCCAACTACTTTTGTTTGTTTTGGCAGCAATTTGATGTCTGCTCATGTCTGCTTGAATCAGATAGCTGTTGCTGTGATGTTGGCTTGCTGTAAATTTTTTTCATGCTAATGCCTCTTGATATATTGTGTGCATATGCTTGGAGTGGGAACGCTGGGAAGCCAAGCGAAGGAAAACACAGGAGTATTGCTTCCGTGACTAGCCACAGCCGATCTTCCTCTTTTTAAAATAAATGCAAGGAGCTATTAATTTTTCTTGTCTATAGAAACTACTATGAAAACTATGCAATTGGAAGATAGTTTCTATATGCACATTTATTGATTTCTCTCTCCTCTAGACACTACTATAGAAACTATGGGTTGAGACTGCCCTCCGGGTTCTCACACTAGTAGACAATGTCGTAGGTTTGAAAACTAAGACTAAAAGGTTTTGGAATCAGGACTAGAAATAATTCAGGCCTAAATGGATTATCTTTTCTCCCTAGAATACGGGACATTTCACCTCAAGTGCAACTTCCTTAGCATTTCACCTACAGAATATATGTGACATAGTTTTGAGTGCTTTCCTTTTTAAAAGTAACCCATGAAGGACCTCTAGTCCTAAGTGATAACACCAACCGGGATTAAAAGGTGTTACCAAGGACTAAAAGGTCTCTGGGACCCTGTACCTTACAACCAGGATTGAAGCTAGTATTCATCTCAGGTTCAAACCCAACCAAGACAAATATAGATGGAAAGTCGTTTTTCTGCTGGTGTCAACATATTCGTAGAAAAAATTTCTTAGTCTTTTTCACTAACAAAAAACTTCTTGTAGGAAAAAAGAGAGTACCTCAATGCTCCGTTAGTTTCTTCATTTTTAGTACATGTATTAGGATTTAGAGATAATTTTTTTATTTATATAGAACAAAATCAGTGTCATATTACATATTGAATTACGAGCCTATATTTATTGTGATTAACTAGCTAGGTTCAGAAGTACGTACAACAGAGCAGCCACAAAAATCTTACGACTAGTCATGATGTTACTGAGCCCTTGTTTAGATGTCAAATTGGCACCCCCAAGTTCACTATAAAAAAGAAGATTCACATCACATCAAAATGTCGGCCTATGCATGGAGTACTAAATGTAAATAAAATCAAAAACTAACTACACAGTTTTGTTGTACTCTGCGAGACGAACATTTTAAGCCTAATTAATCAATATTTGGACAATTTTTCACACATACAAACGAAATGCTACAGTGACACAATAATTACGAAGTGACCCCAAACCCCCAAATCCCCTATTTTGCCTCTAAACAAGGCCAGTTTTACTTGAATAACTAGGCGATACCCCGCGCGTTGCTGCGGGAATTTGTTAAACAAAATTTTAAAGTGAAATGTGAAAGTATAAACACCAAAGTGATTGTATTGCAACGTTCTTTAGTAAACATTATACATGGAAGTATGACTGATCATACATGTAATTTTTACTCCTGTAATTTGTAATTGCTACTCACAAAAATGTGGATGTGGTCACAGAAAATCGATTGAAGAATAAATAGATGATTTAGTGGATGATGACATGGCTTATAGTGGATAGTGATATGACGCATAGTGGATGATGACGTGGAATGGTTGCATGTTGAGAGAAATCCAACCATGACTTGATAGTGGATATCAATTATATATATAGGTTATATAGATATCAAATCCATCGGAAGTTGGGCCGTACCAATCCGATGAAATCCTTTTGGCGACATGACCTTGACACCTATGGACCACGTTCCTAGCACATGGACGTCTATTTGGTTTCCGCTGACTGTGAAATTCAGTAAACTCTGGGCCAACTTATTGTATTTATCACTAACTTGTAGTATATAAAATAATATATGCAAAATATAGAAAGTGAAACCGCTTGAGTTCAGTTCAAGTATACAAAAAGATATTGATGGCCAAAAATTAATAAAATATGTTGAATCCATAACCCATTATCACTGGTTTCAAAACCCTATTAGTAATGGTTTTGAAGGCGGGAATGAGAAAGCATGACTAATACTCATGAGTAAGGTGGTTATTATCACTACCTATGGTGGTTTGAACTTATTGAATTCCTGGGGCAGCCGGCTGTGATAATTTGAACTATACTACTTGTTTTTTTTAGATAATGGAAAACTGTACTACTTGTTTTTTTTAGATAATGGAAAACTATACTACTTGTTGGTGGCTACAATCCTACTAATGTTCCAAGGAGGAATCTGTGCCGGCTGTAACTACAAGCCAGTACTTATACCTGACATCATTACCAGTTCTAACTCTGTATCAATCAATCATTATTGCCCGGCCGGCCTGGGACTTTTGAAGGTACTGTGATGGGCCCTTATCAAAGGTCAGTGCTGCAAAAACGACACTACTGCTGGAGGGGATAATAACAAACAATAATAATAGCATCAAAAGAACAAATGTGCGCTGATTGTCAGTACCTTCACCAGGAGTCCAAGAGAATCAGGACACATATCACTGTTGGCATCGCTCTCTTAGCTCTGTTGCTGCTTGTAATCTCGTTAGCTCTCTGTACAGTTGGTTTGTCTGCCCGACAGTGATGATCCCTATTTCTACCGTCAGAAGCACACTTGATTCCGCTATCGCCAATTATGTTGCGTCAACTGTCAATTTTGGCCACTGCTTGCTCTAGTAAAGCGGCAAAGGTATATTCCCTGTCTCTTTTTATCCGTCGCCGTTGGTTTCCGTGCCACGATTTAGATTTGATTTGTAGAAAATATGTGTAATATTTTAATCTCCAAAAAAATTTGTTAAAAAACTAGATTCAAATATCTATCTAATAATATTTATTATGTACTATAAATATTAATATATATTTTTTATATTTAGTCAAAATTGTTTGTTGGGAACCGTAAATGACAGATAAAAAGGGACGGAGGGATTAGTTTTGAACAAAATTAAAATCATTCCCTACCGTTGTTTCCATTGAAAAAAATAGATTTCTTCATTCTCCCACCGGTCTCCTCCATAATAAACTCTTTTTTGGTGCCAGCAAACTAAAAGCTGGTGGAAAAACATGCATCATTCCTTATCTTTATCTAAAATATAAATGCAATATATATAAATCTTCTTTATTTTTTTCGAAATACTATAAATCATCTTTATAGCTAGAACATTCTTCTACTTGTGGGAATTTTGTTCAGAGCCTATCTACATGACTCACATGCTGGTGGAGTGGAGTGGAGTAGATCGACATGGCCATATTCTTCAGACACTGCGCGCAATCATTAGCCGGACAAAGAGGATGAGATTCTTACTCTCTGTATGCACTTTCATGCATCCATTAAAACCCATCCTTTTCAGGCTACATGACATTTGATCTGGAATTCCGGATTCACCGGTGCCGCTCATTCCTCCTCCATGCCCTCTCAGCCTCAACTCCAGCAAATCACATATCAATGCAATGCATCCCCCCCGCTCGTCCCCGTCTTTATAAACCTACACGAAGAGCCGCATGTGCACGCCACTGCTCGATCACCGCCGCCGCATTCATGACGATGCAGAGCCGGCGGCGGCACGGCAGCAGCTCCGGCGAGCTCGACGTGTTCGGGGCCACGAGCTACTTCGCCGGCCTCTCTGACTACTACTCCTGTCCCGCCGGTGAGCCTGCAGGCGGCCGCCGGCTGATGATCCAAGCTAATCATCAGGTGACGCGTGACACGAGGATGGAAGACACTTATTTCCATGGTCCTCCCCATCATCTTGCTCCTGATGATGACCAGCTGGGAGTAGCAGCCAATCTTTCATCAGGTAATAAGAGCAAACTCTCCGCCATCTTGAGCCTCATGGTCTTGCCGTCACCGAGAGCTAGCTTCCGCAAGGAGCCGCCGCCGCCGCCATCGCCGCCGGCTAGCAAGCTGCTGCTGCTGGCAGCGGCAGGCGACGAGCCGGCGAAGGTGTCGTCGTCGTCGTCCTCGCGCGAGAGCGGCGTGCAGCTGCAAGGCTGTGGCGGCGTGCATGACCTTGATCTGGGCGTGGCGATGGGGGATAGGAGGCTACAGGGCGTCAGGGTCGTGAGGGGCGCCGGCGGTGGCGAGGAGAGGTGGGTGGTGAGGTGCAGCGCTTGGGACGGGGAGCACGAGCACCATGGGAGTGGGAGCATGCTCGATGCAGAATCATCAGGTGATTTTAAGGATGATGTTGCTGGGGAAGGAGATGGTGATGGTAGTAACCCTGGTGATTGGGAGAGTGATTGTAGCTCTGATCTATTCGATTTGGATCTCTTGAGTACACATGCTGATGACCAACTTTCCAACATAAATTAGTATAGGATCAGAGATATGATTATTAACTGCTTATATGTAACTGTAAATGAGTTGTTCTGTATCATGTGCACTCATGCCTTTTGTACTGTCAAGTGTGTCAACAACAAGTCACATGAATCAGCCGCAGTGCACTGCAAGCATATACTATGCATGCATACATGAAATTGAGGAACTCATGAACAATCTTTTTTTGAGGATTTGAGATGGAGCACAGTATATTCGTGAGATCGTTGGGTTCAAGACAATAGGCAAGGCAACAGCTCACTATTGGTGGAATGCTCAATACAAGGGAGCACAACAACAAGGTCGTTGTAGTATAGTGGTGAGTATTCCCGCCTGTCACGCGGGTGACCCGGGTTCGATCCCCGGCAACGGCGATTTTTTTGTTCCTTCCCTTTTTCTTTTTGACTTTTCCTCCGGCGGTCCCTTCCAAGAGAAGCGCACCGCGGTAATACGTTTTGGTTGATTATATTCAATCGCGCTTATGATATTCTGATAGCCATAAGCCATGAATTTATTACTGTCCTAATATGCCTTTTGTTTTTGTTGAGCTTGGTTGGCACAGTGCATGTTTCATGTCTTCATGCATATTTGAAAAACGACTCAAATTTGAGCTATGAAGCCACAATGCTTTTCAAGTTCAAAACTTGAAATTTTGAAAAGAAAATCCCCATTTACGAACATGAAACTTGGTGTTGTTTCTTCTGGATTCCTATCGTTTACATGTTGTATTGTTGCATGAGTCTAAGGCAATCTACTTTCTATGGATGTCTTCCCTTGAAACTATAATCATCACATGCTCGCGCTGCAAAACAGTTGTATTGTTGCATCGTCCAGAAGAACTGAAGAAGCCTTGTCATCACCATACCAAGTAATTGTTGCATATCTGTAATCCTATATGAATGTACCGCTCCAATAAAATATACTATTCCTTACGGATTCATGTAGAGCATACTACACCAGAACCTTGCTGAAAATGGAAAAGAAAAACGGGTGAATTCATGTCATAGTTACTATATCAACACAAGAACATTGCATATGCATCCACATCAAAGGAAAATGCAGTGTATATTGGCTCACCGAGCAGGCCCTGACATCCTGGCACCCGCACAACAGTCTACCATTGAGCAAGTCTGTGGCCTGGAACACACCCCCTCCATCGCTTCTCTGGAATATTTCAGTTCAAAATAATGTCAGCCTCAATCCAGTAGAAAATCTGAAAATGCTAGATAATGCTTCCATACACAACCAGAGAGAAAAATTCATATATTTCAAAGAAAATGTGCTGTTGCTTTAAAGATTCTGAAAACGCCAGTCAAATATTGGTCTTCATATGCTCAGTACCTTGTAGTAATCGACTGCAATAAAAATAGCCCATCGATTCCCTGCTGCTCCATAGCATGTATTCACCATGTCAGTAAGACTCCGGGAGTGCTGCAGACACGCTGTAAACTTCACAGGGACTGATGGGAAGTAGTTCATGAGGACCAGCGACTTAGTCCTGTCGTTGAGAGGGGCAGATTCAGCACGGTTGGAGCATTTCCCAGCATCCATCCCATCATCACCATCTGAGCTCAAGTGAAATATGTTACATTCAAGCATACGAGTAGTGTTTAACTGCAATTCACAAAAAAGTTTTGAGCAATCTGTGCCTCACAATTGTTCTCAACCATGAAGTTCCACTGGTAAGCGATTCCTTCAGTGCTCTGCTTTGAGCTGATGGAGGTGAACACCAGAAGGCGCTGGTTGCTTGCAACCATGTCACTGACAAGAGGCCAGTCTTGACCATTCTGTGGCATTTTCGACACTGGGAACCAGTACTTCATGAGGCCAGAGGCCTTGAACACATTCGTCAGTCCATTTGGCGCATGGACATAGTCTTCCAGGATTATTGTGACGATTTCAGATGGATTGGCTGAAAGAAATGCCTCAATTTCCTTGAAGGTGTCCAGTGCTGGTTCCTACAATGACCCAGAGTATCATAAAACACTGCAGTCTGAACACCTTCAGTGCAGGCATGTTCAATATACTCACAAATGCAGTGAAATCGTTGCATTTCCCTCCATTTGAATGGCACAACCATACATCTCCCTTGAAGTCATATGTGTCTAGCATCAGTGCCCGAACGCCATTCTGCATATGATTGGTAATGTCATCAGAATGTAAGAATGAGAATTTCTCATGGAAAGATGCACAATAGGACATGCTGAATAGTGGAAGGATCAGAAGGTACATTTAACTGGTCAGTGACGGTATCCTCCTGGTTGTCGAAGGTGATGCGTGGAATTCCGGTGTGCGAAGGCTCACCAACGATCGCATATGAATTGTGCGTCGTGAGGTAGGCATACTTGTTGAATGGCAATGAATTGTTCTGAGAGGTAACAAAAAAGAAGCAAAATTCATTCAGGATTGACTTCAGTACTCGGGAGAATGAATATCCTTTGACTGGTGAGTAGAAATGAGTACTTTGGAGATTTTAATGGAAATGCAGTTATCAATACCGCAGAATCAACTAGACGAAGAATACAAAAGGAAGTACTATTCTGGATGAATGAAAAAAAAGATATAGAAAACAATTCAGGTAGGAAATAAATAACACTGCCGGAACAGTGTAACGTCTATTTTTTTCTCCGCCCAACATCCTTTGACGAAGAGCATCTAGTACCAACTACGTAGGTAGGAAATCTGTACGCATACTAAGAAGTGGTCACCAATAGACTCGCGGAAACTCCAAAGAGAGTTGTGATCCTAACGCCTTGTCGGCACGGTGCGTTGAACAAGAACACCCTGACGGCAAATTTTCTACTGCATTCTTTCTAATAACTGCTCATGTCTGGGTCTGATTAGATCTAGGAACCCAAGAAATCGTAATAACGCGAACTCAGAATCGCAAAAGAAACACATTTTAAGAACGGGCGCACGGCTACTGCTGCTCGGCCGTCTTCCTGCACTGGAAGAGAGGAAAGAGACGAGGCGAAGTGCCGGCGGCTTACGATGAGCTGGAAGGTGTTGGTGGCGGCGGAGCGGACGCAGTGGGAGCCGGAGAGCTTGGGCTCGCAGTTGAAGCACCACTGGCCGGCGCCGCACTCCGCGCTCCCCGAGCAGGAGTCGCCCACCTGAATCCAGCAAAAAATCGCCGATCCTCAGAACGAATTCTCCCCATAGACATCCTGGATCGAGAGAAAAAGATAGTTTTTTTTTTCTCGATCGGCTCTTGGCGGCCGGCGCCGCCGCCGCCGCTTACATTATTGGCAGTTGCCGCTCCCACCAGGGACAGGAGCCCGAGCAAGAAGAAGAGCGGCGCCGCTGTAAAGGCGCGGCCCATGTGGGTGACTCGCTGGCCCGTCCGCACCACCTGAAAGTTGGAGGAGAGAGAAGAACAGGGACGAGAAAGGATAATGCCGTTTTGGATTCCTTCGTCCTCCTCGGCTGGAGCCTGGTAGGTGCAGTGCAGTGCAGGTTTCGCCTTCCCTGTCACGCGAGATATATATATATATAGATAGATAGATACAGGTGGAGCAGCAGCGGATCGAGTACAGCTTGATTGCGGAAATTAAAGACTCTCTAATCCAAAGCAAGAACAACCGTGCAGAGTACTCACTGGGGCTAGATTTCTACACGCTGCGGCTTAAATTTCTACGCGCGGAGTATTGAATGGTGGAGAGGGACTGAGTGAACTGGAAATTGGAAAAGAAACGCGTTCCGATTTCAGCGTCTGTCTGGGGGCACTGCCGAATTTTCATGTGAATGGGAGAGTTGGATTGCCTTTGGGGAAACAAATTATTATAAAGCAATCGGCCGGTTGGGTTGGGTTGGGGTTGCTTCCAAGGCGGTTTGTTTGTTGGGTGGCCAAGACTCCGGCTTCGTCAGGTCGTTGGTTGTTGCTTCATTGATGTGGTCAAGGGATGACGACGCACGTCAGGTCAGCCCTTGCAGCCGCGCGCCGGACACGAAGGTGGTGTTTGATTCTAAATCAGCTTTAAATAAGTAATATTAGACATATTAAATATAAATTAATTATAAAATTAATTATATAAGCCACGTGAGACGAACCTAACAAACCTAATTAAAATATAATTAATGCATAATTATTGTATGTTTATTATAGTATTATATTATCTAATCACGGTATAATTAGACTTAATAGATTTGTCTCGTAAATTAGTCCTCGTTTATGTAATTGGTTTTTTAATTAATCTATATTTAATACTCCTAATTAACGTATTTACATCCGGGCTAAACTTTAGTGAGAGGGAAACAAACACGGCCGAAGTCAGTGGATATGTTACCCATTCCTATCCTATAGCCATGTCAAAAAAAAAATCCTATCCTATAGCTGCAAAAGCTAATATTGTTATGCAGTCCCAACCCACTGACTATAGTGGTGTCTATAGAATTAAATGAGCTGTCACCTAAAATAAAAAATGATGTGTGGAGTGATTAAATAAAGAAAGAGAATAAAATCAGATGTCGCATGAGACACGATTTCTACACAACATCCAAGGCAAGTTGTGAGATGAGTATCATTAAATTTAAGTGTGATAGAGTGGTGTTTGCATTGAGAGAGTAGTGTCTACTACTAGTTTCTTGATGATGTAGAGACTATGAAAACTACGTCTAGTGTTTTCGGTTGGGACTAGCCTAGACTACCATGTAAGCATTTTTAGGTGATAGGAAAATTAATGATGTGAGAGAAGAAAATGATTTCTCATGCAGCCAAGAAATGGAGAAAGAGAATTGAGTAAAGAAAGGAGAGAGAAGAAAGATGATTGGTTGATATTTTATTTTGAAGAAACCTCTCTTTGAAAGTGTAGTTTCCATAGGTAATGTCTATATGATATGGCAACTATATAAACTATGGAGAAGTGTCTGGGTTGTGACTGACTTAGTGTTGCTATTAGGTAGTCTTGGTACATTGTATTAGGTCATTAATTAGATGTCGTATAGGATTTTTTAATGAGCTGTAAGACATTGTATTTAATAAGAGAGATGAAAACTGTAGCATACACAAGATACAGCTTCGGCATAGCAAATTTGATGTTATGGGTAGGTTCATTCTTACAGACATAAAACCACAACCATTAATTATCTTGGATATTGGAATATGATATTGTGCATTGTTGAGGGTCTATTTTCTGTCTGTATCATATTTTCCAAGCTACCCTCTATCATGTAATATAAGGCGTTCTGGTTTTTCTATATACACAACAAAAACTATAGGTGTAGTTTCTGTTGTGTATCTAGAAAAGCTAGAACGGCCCTATATTTGAGAACAAAGGGAGTATATGGTATTATTGGATATTGGCCTTAGTGTCGAATGGACATACATGGTGCATTGTTCAAGAAAAAATATATGGTGCGTGGATTTGCTATTAATAGATAGAAATATCCTGGGAGATATCATTTCATTATAGTTCCCCCATTTCAAAATGTAAAGGATTTTATTTCTATCGAATTAAATGTGTATAACTTTAACCAATTTTTTAGAAAGATGCATCAACATCTACAAATTAACTATTTTTATACTTTATGGAAAGTGTATATCAATTTGGTATTAAAAATGTTAATATATTTTCTATAAACTTGATCAGATTTAGAAAAGAATGATTTAGGATAAGGTTAAAATGTTTTGCATTTTGTAACAAAGGGGGTACCATTTTCTTAAAACGTGGGGTTTTAGGTGATTTCGGTTGCAGCTTGTTTATCCAAACATGACAAAACATCTCAAGCGCTGGAAAAAAATTACAGTTAGAAGTTGGAACTGATTTTTCATGGTGGCACCCACAAATAAAGAGCATCAGTAAATGGTTGATGCGTTTATGGCCATGTCGCAGGAACAACTGCCCTCCTCGCAAACAAGTTCAGGTTAAATGATAATTCAATAAAATAAACTGTAGATAAAAATAATTTATTTCCTACTATATATGTGTTCGTTAGCTCTTATATAAATTAGAGTAAAATACACGAGCGGTCACTAAACTTATCATGCATTATCATTTAGGTTGTCAAACTCAAAAAGTGCATTTTGGATCCTCGAACTTGTCTGGTGTGTCATCCATGTCATTAATATTTCAAAATTCATTCCAAGTTTGCGAACTTATCCAAACATGTGCTATCATATGCTGGGAGACTGGTATTAGTAAAGTCCATTTACTCTGCTCTGCCAACCTTCTTTCTGTGCTCCCTGAAGATTCCAGTGGAAGTTCTGAAGCAAATTGACAAATACAAGAAGCACTGTCTATGGAATGGGGGGGGGGGGGGGGGGGGGGGGCTTAGTAAAAAAGGTGGTTGCTTGGTTGCCTGGAAGCATGCTTGTAGATCAAAAGAAGGAGGCTTGGGTATAGTGAATCTAAGAACCCAAAATGAGGCCTTGTTGCTGAAATTTCTGCACAAATTCTATAACAAGTTTGACTTGCCGTGGGTGCAACTCACTTGGAGCTGCTTGTATAGCAATGGTACTCCACCACAAGCTAGGAATGCAGTGAGATCCTTTTGGTGGAGAGGCATCATGAAGTTATCTGAAAAATTCATGATGATTGCAACCTGCACAGTACAGAAAGGTGATACTCTAATCTTTTGGAGTGATTTATGGAATTTAGGTATTCTGAAATGGAGATTTCCACAATTACATAGCTTTGCTAAAAAGAAGACAGTATCTGTGCATAAGTTCCTTGACAGAAACCTGGAGGAAAATTTCCTTCTGCCCTTGTCTCCATTAGCTGCTGAACAATTACTACAATTGGAAGATTGCATTCAAGGAATAGTGAGAAGTGAAGATGATAATGATCAGTGGAGTTATATTTGGGGTTCTACTGATTTCACTTGCAAACAAGCTTACAATAGTCTAGCAGGATCGCTACCAGCCTCTCCATTGTTGAAGTGGATGTGGAAGTCAAACGCACTGCCCAGACACAAATTCTTCTTTTGGCTGTTGCTCAGGGACAGACTTAATACTAGGAACATGCTCAGAAGGAAGCATCTGGCCCTGAACAGCTATGATTGTGTGCAATGCATTGAAAACACTGAAGAAACACTAGTGCATCTATTCTTTGACTGCCCCTTCAATCAAGCCTGTTGGATCTTTATTGGCATACAATGGGACGTCTCTATTTCCATGCTGGAAATGATCATCAAAGCGAGATCGGATTTTGGATCCAAGCGAGATCAGATGTTGGTCATTACGGCTTGTTGGGCAATTTGGGAGCATAGAAATAGCATCATATTTTATGGAGGTTCTTTGTCATTTGCAAGCTGGAGAGCAGCCTTCCAGGAACAGCTGCACTTGGTCACTCTTAGAGCTAGGCCAAGAATCAAGGAAAAAATTAGTCAGTGGATGAGTAATAACATGTAATTATTTCCCTCTTCATCCCCTCTTCCTTCTGGCTTGAAGTCAAAACCCTCTTGTAAATAATTCCCTTTTAATAGAAAATTAAAATAGAGGTAGGGGGCTTCCCTACCGTTCCAGTAAAAAAGAAACTTATCTAAACATGTCATCCAGATCCCAAAACTCTCAGAATACGGTGAAAAAAAGGAGAAATTATCTAATGCGAAAATAAGGTGCGGTCCTTATTTCTCGCGTGTTTGGACTCATGATGACACCCGTGACGAGTATTATGAAAATATACTTTTAGGAGTTTATGGACCTGAATGACACCGTGTACAAATTTGAGGACCTAAAATTACACTTTTAAGTTTAGGGACCCAGACGACACATCAGGACAAGTTAAATGTAAAATGCATTTTGAGAGTTTAGAGTCTAGGCAGGGGCGGAGCCAGGGGCCGTGCCTCCCGTGCTTCAGCCCTGGTTGCTAATCTAAAAGTCTATAGAAGTTTACTTAATTATGTATAGAAATATCGTTGGATCATTACAGATTTATGCATATTTGATGTTCTGTACAGGACTCAGCTTGGGTACTCACCAGTTCCTAGCTCCGTCTGGATTAAGTGACACCTCGATACAAGTTTAAGGACCTCCCATACATTTTACTCTATAATTGTGCATACAAATTATGATAATTAATCTCGTTATGTTATTCGTGAGGCAGTTACCCTCATACTCACTTTACAATTTTTTCTGATAATGAAGATAACGCTCAGAGGAGCTAGCGTATGTTACTGTCGGGAGCAAGCAGATGATTATAGGCAACGACATTGACGTGCCAACAATTTCTGATACTGAAATGCTTTGACGATGTTCTGAATAGGTTACTTATTGACATTGCTCGTGTGTTAGGAGGCTTCTCTTGTCCATACAGGAACGTCGATTACTAGCAATTAAGCTCTTACATACTCATCCTTGAAGCTTATATATATTGACGTTACTCATCTTAAAGGAAATATGGGTGCGTTCAGCTGAGCTTCGCCGGCCACAAACAAATTTAATCGTCTTACACTGAGGTGCGAAATAAAAATAAATGCGTACATTCTTCAGGAAAAGTCTTGCGGTCTCCGATTTTGATTGACAGTTATGTTCGTGACGGGTTGATAATAATGGCTGGTAAAGTCCGTGCTCCTGGTTACCAAGTTGTAAGTAGTGGTATCTGGACTTCGCGGTTCCCTTCTCATCCAATTGTTACAGACATCGTGCGAAATTAGGAGCTAGCTACGCATGCATCAGCTTACCCCGAACGCTATTCTTGGGTTAAGCTGACTCTCTTGTGGGTGATGAAGGAAGACCATGCAAATTGACCCAATGGTTGACAACTTCGTTCCACACCATTCATCATCAAACGAAGAAACTGGGCATGATTATATTGGAGCTGACAAAAGAAGTTGTTACAGAATCCGTTCGGTTTGGGTCGACGGCCCAATTACAGCCTGCCGGAACCGGTGGCCTGATGCTTGGCAGAAATTTTTGGTTTTATCATAAAGTTGATAGCACCCTGTTGTGTGCAAGGAGATAGCAAACTTGCCGGCAACTCTTCGTGAGTTGTCACTTGTAGTACTCCAGACTTAGTCATAATAGAGTACTCCGTAGAAATCTTCCCTCTCCAAGAGGGCTGGAACGCTCTAGAATGGAAAGACAATGTGAGCAATATAAAAATTCCTGAGTTCGCTAAAAGCAATGGAGTCGCGAAAGAAGGTAGGTTTTAGGGCTGCTTTCTCACGAACTTCGCCGTATCAAAAATCCTACCTATTGAATGATTTCGGTAATCCGGGGCTGTAAGGAGTAGCTCGCGCGTGGGTGCAAGTCGTTGGGTCACAGAAGGCCCATCCATAACTAGGGAGTTTGTTCACATGTGGAGTCACTTTGTATGTTAATTTGTTTGTATTGTATTATAAAAATATTTTATTATTATAATAAAATGTTCATAAATTTTTTATTTTAAATATATTCGAGTGTGGTCTTGTTTTGTAGATCATGTAGTAAGAAATATAATGATGTAATTATAATTTTATTTGGATGCTTCGCTTTATGATTTATAGTTTTTTAAGTTCAAAACTGATTGCACGCATGCTTACATCACCGGTTTGTCTTTTCTTGCGTTTACCGCATCTTGACCGGTAGTATGGTCATAATAAATATACTTGTACACGTCTAAACATAGTTCGCGCTCCCTGAAAAGTTGGGCCGTTAAATAACAATTCAAACATTTAGCCCATATTATTAATCAAATACGCGTGGGAACTTTTGGGTGACATATGTACGTGTATCACCGGCGTGATACCTAGACACGCCCGCTCCTGGTGGCCGGAGGGGACGCCGCGAGTACGCGTGCGTGCTGCCGCCTGGTTGGTTGGGCCGCTGCTGCCGACCAAGATGGCTATTTATCGCGCGCGACTGATATCTATCGCGCGCGCGACAGACTGATATCTATCACGCGCACGGCTAGGTAGGCTCCTTTGGCCCATTAGAGGCTTTTAGGCCGCGCGTGAGAAGAAAGCCCATAAAGATCTATATGTTAGTTTTTTTTTGTTGTTTTTGTTTTTCTTCCGTTTTTATTCAACCTTTTCTATATCTATAAATTTATATATCTTTTCCCCTTTTCTTTATACTTTTTATTCGTTTTTTCTTATTCATTTTATTTTCTTATTCTATTATTTAATTTCATTAATTATATTTTTTACACTTATTTGTTCAGCATGTGTATACATTTGTTCGTCGTGTGTATATATTTATTTGCCATGTGTATATATTTTTCGTTGTGTGTATATATCTGTTCGCCATGTGTATATATTTGTTCGCAGCGTAGACACGTTTGTTCACTTACATAATTGATTTTGTTCATGATGTTAAATTATTTATTTAGTTTTATACTAACTTGTTCTTCTATAAGAATAATTTATTCGCTATGTGAATGCATTTGTTATCCGCATTGTGAAGCTATTTTGTTCACTTTATAAAGTAACATGTTCGCTGTGTTAGATTATTTGTTCTCTTTATAGATTAAATTGTTCGACAATGTGTACTCATTTGTTCGTGATGTTCAATTTTATGTTATGAGTCATATAATCAAATGTTCAATCTTTATGTTCGTACCATACTATAATTTGTTCATCGTATTTAGTTTTTTGTTCACAGAAAACAGTTGTTTGTTCACGTTGTTTAAGTATTTGTTCGCAATAGTAAAAAATATTCTGTCTTGATAAAAAATGTTCGTAAAAAATATCATCTAAACATAGTCAGTGGGATCTTGTTTTGAAGATTTTATCGTAACGAGTATTATGGTCTAATCAAAATTTAATTTGGACATGTGGTGTAGGAGTAATGACTTTTTTCTCAAATGTTCGTTGCATGCAAGTGCGGTCCTTTTCTCGGTCTTCAGGCGACAGGCGCGCGCACATCACACAGGTGATGACTAGATGCACCTGCCCTGGACCTTCTTGTAAGCCTACTAGAGAAAACTCGCCTTCTGTCTCGTAGATATATAATGTTGAACTCAGTTTAAATTTCGTTGCTATATGTTTGGGATGAAACGCCGAGAGACCTTTTAATACCGAGTTCTAACGTTACCCTCGGTATGCAAATTTGCATTAAAACCGGTTGATACTTTTAATACGCGGTTGGTAACACGACCATTATTAAAGGTTTCACCAGAGATGAATTCAAAAGTAATGCATCCCTTACCTAAGTTAAATCTGGTGCATATGTAGGATAGTAGAGAAGCTACATCAGAAGCAAAGCATTCTATGTTCAAATCCTTGCATTGCATACACACATATTTTGCTTGAAAATTCGTGTCGCTCACTGGTAGAAAAATTATACCAGTCCAGGTTTTAAAACCCCTTTAGTCTCGGTTTTAGAACTGGGACTACGAAAGATCATAAAGGTCGAACATCAATAGATTACAAAGAGACTAAACGTAAAATTAGTCTCGGGCCAAAAATTACCTAGGACAACTATAGAGAATACATTCTCTATTAGTGGCCATGACACACGGCTGTGTGGTGGCCTTCCAGCAAGATCAAACCCGAACCCAGTGACCCAAAATTCCTAATCCAAGCAATTATGATTCGCAACTGGAGAAAGAAGAAGAATACTACCGTGTGGGTAGCCACGGTGTTGCCGCGCCTTTGTTTGCGACCCCGTGTTCCAACCCTTATATTCTCGAGATAATCTCCTATACGTCTTTCATTTGTTTCTAGAGTACTCCCATCATATAGGATTTAGAAGTCATTTTGGACAACGACACGGTCTCCAAAACATAACTTTGATTTCTTATTTTTATAAAAATATTTATTAAAAAATAATATATGTATACTTTTATAAAAGCATTTTTAAGACAAATCTATTCATATGGTTTTCACAAGTTATCCATGAATTATATTTCTAATGTTTGACTAAAATCTTGTCCAAAAAGACATCTAAATCCTAGTACTTTCAAGGAGTGTCAACCACATTTTAGTATGGCTCCTAATCAATCATCAAGTAGCCCGCAGTCCGCAGCATTGCATATACCAGATGCAGATTTGGTACAGGTCGACGTTTAAAAAAAAAAGATTTGGTACAGGTCGTAGTTAGCTTCATAAATACTCTCTACCTCATAGAAATAAAAATACAATTCTTCTTTTACAAAAAAAAAGGCAATAAATTTCATAATAAATCCATAAAAATATTAATGTAAATTATATTTTCGTAGTCAATCTGTTGGCAGGCATAAATATTGATACTATTTTTGTAAGCAAGATCAAATTTAATTTTATTGATTTTTTAAAATATGATGAGAGTTGCATTACTTTTGGATGGATGGAATATCTATCTGTACAATAAAGTTCTAGACAATTGAAAATCCTTTTTACCAAAAAATTTACCAGTGTCTCTATTTGGACAAATTTTGACGAAAAAATAAGCTGACAAAAATCTCAGTGTAAAATTGGTTGTTTGCCGTCCGTCTCTGCTATTTTTTAATTTTTTCACCGAAGAATTCTTATACCCGCGGCTTGTACCCACCCCCAACCGGCCGACCCTCTAGCAATCACGGCTCAAGCGTGCTGTACCCACCCCTCAACATTGTGCGCCTGAATTTCTTTGACGAAGGCAGTGACATTGAGTAACTGATGAAACTTCCATTGTTTCTCGTTATCTCAGTTTGTTCATGTTTTGCAATGGACGTTTCTTCATTTGGCCTATGTGCAGAACCATCATATACGACAGACTGATTGTTCTTCTCACAGAAATTAGGACGCACGAAGCACCAAAAAGCATCACGGTGGCAGCGACTCTATCAGCTCATCAAATCGAACTGACATATAACGGATTGTCTCTATCACTTCTGAATTCCGATTTTCTTCTTCATTTTTGTAAATCTTGGTGACTGAATGCATGTTGGTGTGCTCTGCATTTTTTTCTCATGTGATGTCTTCTACGTAAAATCCTTGTATCCCTCCTCTTCGGCTCTTCACCAGGGCCAATCACGTGCGAGTAAGGCCGGTGAACAATTAGTTTGATTTATTTTAATTTTGAAATTAATCCACAACCAAAACTGAACTTCTGATATTTCAGCCATTGACCTCTGTGATGCGAACCCGCTAGGGTTTATGTCCGATCTTTCGATGAGAGGCGTGGGGGATAACTTGATTGGAGGAGATGACGTTGACGGCCCGACTACAACCTTCCAAAGACCGCGCCTTAGCAACCGATACACCACCTCCTATGGATGCCGTGATCTTGTGGAAGCACGTCACCCGGTCCTGTCCTGCAAGCAATCGAAGAACTAGCAAGAACAAATATCGAACAAGTACTGAAATTACTAGATGGGAATGAAGTGTTCAATCTCAAACTCAATCACAAACAAAGTGGGGTTCTAAAGACTTGAAGACGGGCGGCTGGACCAGCACACGCGCTTACAAGCAAGTAGCAATGGCTAAACTTGATCTAAACAAAACTCAATCTGTTTATGGCGGCTATGGGGGTATATGAGAGGGTAGAGGACGACCAGGACATGTTTGGGGTCATCCCACAACCCTAGACGCGCCCCTATTGGGCCCCACTTGATACACGGCCCATCGACCCAAATTCATGTGACACAGCACTGTGGACAGAAAATGTCTCTGTAGTAAATCGATGATTGCGGCCGCATCCGAATAGATATGAAGATGATTCTAGATCCATATGAAAGTAGACTTCATAAGCTTTCCATCAAGTACTTAAACACTCAAAACAGAGTCCGGATGAAGTCGTGGTGGCCGTCACAATACAGCACTTTCCTGCAGTCCGAATCCAGCGCCAAAACGTGTTGGAATTGATCTCTTTCTATCTTTGGGCCAAAAGTGCCGTGGTGGCCTGGTGGAGGACGTGGGAACACTTGGACTTGGTCCCCAATCAACTTCTTTAGTCCTCCATGCCTTCCATGCGTGTCTAGCACTCTTTTTTATCCATGTATGTATTTCTGAAAATGACAATGAACACATATCATGACGCAGCATCAATTTATCGAATGTAGCAACAATAATCATGATATATGATTGATTCACCTTTTGTTTATAAGCGTCATATCTAAGCTGGTGATGTCCTCATCACTCTGAGTCACTTGATTCTTTTTCTTAAACTTCTGTAAGAATATAATCTATCCATCCCTTCTATCCTCATTGATTTGGGTGACGTGTAGCGGTGTCGAATGGTTAGGTGATCATATGAACTCAATTTGTAAATCATGTTACTTGGGTGTTTCTGTTTGTCGTTTTCATATCCCGGTTGTTATTGACACGCTCGCGTATGAAATAGTTCGTTTTCGATGTCCTTTGAATCCCTGTTCATTTCCTCTCTCGACCTTGCCGTTTTCAATTTATTTTTAGAATGTCAATAGCATATTTTTCATTCAGAAGATAATTTGCATAGCAATTAAGGGTACAAATCAAGAATGGCAAAGAAAAAAAAGACGAAAAAACAAGGTAGTAGAGCGAGCACGACCAACACTTGTTTAAGGCCGAGCATAGTTCGCAAACCGTCAAAACTAACTCGAGCTCATGCCCTTGTCGTTTTCGATTTTGTTTTTGTATTAATGTAAAATTGAACATGATGTGTGTGTTTTTTCACGACCGTGTCTGAGCACGTTTTTCACTAAGAGGAAAGAAGAGATTACAGTGTCACACCCTCTACAAACAGAGTGTCCTAGAGGAAAAGTTCTATAGAACAATTAATTACACAACAACGATTTGACTACCAACGCTACCATTGCCATCCATGGCCTGACTGCTTACTAACAGATCAGCACATCCCGCCTTCGTCCATATACGGGCTTCCTTCATGATAGTGCTAACCAGGTGACCAACTGTCATGAGGGTGCCAGTGAAGGTACGCGAGTTGCGTTCCTTCCAGATGAACCACGCAGTGAGCAGTACCCATGAATCAAATGATGTCCTCTCCGTTCATGGAAGACGTTTCCGAGAAAGCATCCACCATTCAGCCAAAGCCATGTCTGTCATCCCTGGGCAAAGCTGCTCCCAGCCCCGTACTTGAAGCACACGAAACCAAACCTCCCTGGCATAAGAGCAGTTGAGGAGGAGATGTTATATCGTTTCATTCGCCTGGTCGCAAAGCGCGCACCGTCCAGCATCTTTTATGCAAGACCAATCATCCAAAGAACTTACAACGGTTCGGTGCTTTAGTCTTTCAGAGGGTCTTGGCTCCATGGAGGTGTATCCGGCCAATGAAGAAAGCATTGTATGCGGAGGAGGTTGAGAAGCTCTTGTCCACTGTCCACCGCTATACCAGCTGGTCTGGTGTGTCTTCAGTGAGGATCGCAGCATCCAATCTCTCCCACAAAACTAAATACTCTAGGATGACCTGAACCGTCAGAGCGCCTCTGATGTCAATAACCCACCTTCGCCCCTGTAGAAACAGTTCTCGTTCTTTGTATTCGGGGCTTGACAGCTTTAATTAGCAAGGCACGGAGCTATCTGTTGCCGGGAGTGTCCATCCATCCATTTATCTTTCCAGAACAATGCTGACTTCCCATCACCAAGCATTACTGAAGTGGAGGCGGCAAACAAATGTTCAACCTGCGGCTCATGTGTATCTGGTAGTCAAGAGTTTGTTTCCTCCTAACTTGGCTTCCCACAGCCACTGCCCACCGCATCAATGATGTGGGGGTTATCATAAAAGATTCTGGTTGTTTTCATTGAGCCTGCTTAGGTAGATACGTTATGTTTGGCGATTTGGTGAAGAGCACCTCAAAAAATTCAAAGTAAACCATGCATTTCTTCTCTATAAAAACTTATAAAGAAACTCCTTGAAGTTCTGTTTTTGGAATCCAATTTGTTACCTAAAAGGACGTACAATTACAAAATCCGAATTGTAATATAATAGAAAGTTGTTGGTTATTGAATGCTTAATCTGTAAGTATACGTGGAAATAAAGGTATTTCACTATCGATTTTTTCATACCACGTGCGTGTACATCCGTACTAGTGTCCTAATAAATAAACTATAAAAATATAGATAAAAGACGTACGGGGACTGCTGCATAAACGTATATCAATCGGATCTGACGGGAGCGACGGCGCTGTACGCACCGCGTCTCGTTCGTTAAGGCCTTGACCGGCTCTCGTTGATACTACGTCGAGCAGCCCGTCTTCAGCCACGACGCTCAAGCAACAAGACAAATCAGCGAATCAATTGTACTACGGGTGTGTTTAATTCCCGTGAAAAGTCAGTAGAAAAGTCACATTAGACACTGTAGCGTACTGTACTACTTTTCGTTTGTTTGTGGTAAACATTATCCTATCATGACCTAACTAGACTTAAAAGATTCGTCTCATCGTGTACATCAAAATTATGCAATTAGTTTTTTTATTTACCCACGTTTGATGTTCTATGAATGCGTCATTTGCTATATTTAATGTTTCGATGTAATATTGATATAACTTTTTCGTTTGGAACTGGGAACTGAACACACCCTATGTGTGAAACGTGCGCCGAAGTTTCCAAGCAAATCGGCATCCATGGCAAACCGAACCGAGGAATTCGAACAAGCTTAAACGATGTGATGTTTTGACGTAAACTCGAACAAGCTTATTAAATGATGCATGATGACTACACGTACTGTACAGCGACTACGATGTAGTACCGCTGCCACCAACATATACTAATTAATAATACAGGTATGGTCTCCTCCCCGTGTGCATCGCAAACCAATTTCCAGTAGGGCAGCCGTAATGGGAGAAAAAAATGGTCATCATAGATCCGTATGGCTTGCTCAGCATTATACAGCTAGTCCTTATAATAGTTCGTAATTGTAGCTATTCATAACCTTAAAGTCCGACCATAAAAAATAAAATATTAATATATATCTTCTCTATTCCTCTCTCCCCTTTCTGTGGGATGTTGCTGCTCTCTATACCAACTCAATTTTTTTATTTGTTATAACAGAAATAACCAAAACTCACATCGATAGGACCCATTCCTATGGACTAGTTCGTAGACACTGCCCTTACCCTTAGAATTCAGTAGGGCCTTGTTTTGTTTAGTTCCCAAGTTTACCCCAAATTCCACTAATGAAATCAAAAATTAATTACACAGTTTTAAACTGTACTTTACGAGACGAATATTTTGAGCCTAATTAATCAATGTTTGAATAATTATTCATAAATACAAACGAAATGTTACAGTGACGCATTAATGATAAAAATGTCAATTTTAACGTATGTTAAAAACTAAATAAGGCCCAGATGGCTGTACTTTTCAAACAAATAAAACAAAACGTCACCCATCGTTCGCGTGGTGAGCATCTATCTATCTATAGAAAATACCGCGCAATTTGCCGGCCGCTCACCCATCATCCTCTTCCTCTCTCGTTCTATATATGCTACAGCAGAGCTGCACGTACAGGAGCTAATAATTAATCACACTCACGACGAGTGTCGATCAATACACGCGCGTGTTGCTGCAGGTCGATCGATCTGTCCGTCTTTGTTACAAGCTAGAGCTAGTCAGCTAGCGCGCTAGCTTGCGATGCCGTTGTGGAGCCTGGTGGATCCGGTGGCGACGCTGGCCCAGATCGCCGGCGTGGACGCGTACGGCCTGATCGTGCAGAGGGCGGAGACGGTGCGGCGCAACCGGCACGAGTGCCAGCAGCTGGCGCAGCAGGTGGAGACCATCGGCGGCTTGCTGCGGCAGGTGCAGGGCGATCACCCGGAGATGGAGCGCGTGGTGGGGAATCTGGAGGCCACGCTCCGGGACGCCTGCGTGCTCGTCTCGGCGTGCCAGCGGAGCGGCTACGTCCGCCGCTTCCTGCGCGCGCAGCGGCAAGCAGGCCGAGGAGTTCCGCCGCGTCAGGGACAAGATGGACTTCTACCTACACTACACACCATCTTCCCGGTCATCAGCCACATCGACACCACGCGGCGACTCGACAGGATCATCAACGAAGTCAAGTCAGCACCACAAACACAGCAGGTCTGTCGTCGATCGCCCCCTGCCCTGCATCTCTCTCTCTCTCTCTCTGACAGAGATCATCTACAGTATCTTTCTCAAGCATGTACTACTTCGACTCGTTCGGGGCGTGCATCCTCCCGGTAAGCTATTATTTAATTTCACCTCTCTTCCCGGTATTCTTGTTTATTAATCGGTGACTCCAAACTCAGTGGTATAAAAAAGTGTGTTTGGTTGCTTGTATGAAGTTTTATGGACCCATACCGTATATCCTGAATGAGGGAAATAGACTCATAAAAAAGGGGGTGTTTGGTTGGTTAATTACACGAACGGATGCAGTAAATCTTGTGAGGATGTTCGGTTGGTTGCATGAGCGGATACAAGTGACATACATGTGAGGCTGACGAGTGGGTCCAAAGCAGATGCAGTGCATCCACCAAGTCTGTAGGAGTGCCGCGGCGTTGCCGCGTGCCTCCAAATTTTTATTCCCGCGCCGTATATTTTGTGCTAGCCGTGGGATTAAGGCCCGCCTATAGAAATGTATTAGCGCTGGCGGCTCTTAGCCCTCCGGTCCACTGTGTATTTGTGTTGGCGGTGGTCAATGCTAACCGCCAGCACTGTAAATTAAAGGTGCCACTACACATCGTTTTTATAGTAGTGTCTAATTGTCTCCCCTTCAACAATGTGCATCATGAGTAAGAAATTTCTTTTAGACAAAACTTGCAACCAATGTAGGATCGGACCCGGAGTATAGAGCTCAATCAATTTGTACACATCAATACAAGACTAGTCTTTTCATTTCAGCTCTAGTTAATTCACGAACATGAAAATATATGTGCATCTGATCTGATTAACTATGTAGGTTTAATGCAAATGAAGATTACTCGTATGAAAGGCCCCAAGCAAGAACGGAGCCTTTCGCTGTGCGAAGCGACGAGACCGCAGCAGGTCCATCATCTTCTTCTCGTGACATCGACACATCACACATGCATTGTCTTCAAACAATACCTTAGATTGTATCTAAACCCTGCACAAAATTTCCTTCGTGTAGGTGCTAGAGGACCGTCAAGCAATGATACTGCTCAACATCAGTTGACGCATACCACAAAATTTCCTTTATTTTCTACAGCTGCAGGATTGTCATTGTTTGAATTATCTCATTTGATGAAAGCTACAAATAACTTTTCACATGAATACAAGATTGGAGAGGGTGGATTTGGTCGTGTTCATGAGGTAATAATATCAAACTTATATTAGTCTGTGTTTGTTAGGCGGTTATAGCTGCAGCCTCACAATATATATAATTAGAGTAGCACACAATTACGGCTGATGTTTAAAGGTTAGTTAAGAAATCATAATAAACTAGCGGGAAATAAGACAAAATGGAAAAAGTAAGTATCTTGTTAACAGAGGTAGGCAGCAGAAATTTCATTTCTTTTGCAAAAACCAAGAGAATTCTAGTTAATGGCTTGAGGGATACATAAAGGGAAATAGTGTCATTTACGTACTTCTCTTTTAAAGGCTCGAATTAGAAATTGAATTTAGAAAAATCATACTCAATATTTGAGGCTATGGAAAACACGTAGATATTGATGGAAACAGTAACAGAAAGAGTTTTAACCAAATGTGCAATACTAAATCTGATTTTGGTCGATGTGCCACAAAACAATTTAATTAATGTCAATTTCTGTTATTTACTGTTGGACTGCATTATTCCCTCTTACATTTAATCAGGGACAACTACAAGGGCTTCCTCTCGCTATCAAGAGATGCTTCGTAGAAACAAACCCAGAACGCTTGTCTGACTTTGAAAACGAGATTAAGTTCATCCCAAAGCTTCAGCACGGAAACATCGTGAAGCTTCTGGGATACTGCATCCAAGGAAAAGAAATGATCCTGGTCTATGAGTACATGAGAAACAAAAGCCTCGACAAATTCATTTTTGGTATGTGGTCACAAGCTCTGATATTGCATATTCAACCCCTGTCCGAACACGACAGACATTGCATATTCATTCTATCTAATCAAATTCCGATTCCTTTATTAATGTGTTTGGTTTAAGGGTTAAAGTGGGTTGGGACGAGTCGGATTAAGATGAACCGCATCCTGTCTGTTTATTTGGCTTATCAGCCACAAGCACTTTCCTTTCAAAACAAATCAGCCACCAGCCACAAGTAATTTTCTTTCAGAATAAATCAGCACCAGCCCCAGCCACCAGTCAAACGAACAGGAGCAATTTTTTCGATAAGGGAAACTTTATTAATTTTAGCCAATTACATCGAGAAGATACAATTACACTAAGATAATTCCCGGCCTCTGCATAACTAAGATGCATACAGCCTAAAAGAGAAAATAAAAAAGAAAACATAAAAAAAAATTATGTCAAAGCAGACTACCCATACGACTTAACCTTCAGTTTCATACACCAACAAAGCAGCATATGGACTAAAAAAAGCCCTCTAAAAACAACGCCTCCAACAAGGAAACAGCAAGCGCACGCGCACGAGCCGTCGTTGCCATGATCCAACCAGTTAAGATCAGATCATTGATTTTCACCGTAGAGAGCAATCCATCAAGCTCCAAATAATGCTTCAACAACACCATTGGCAGGTACAACGACAGACCTGAGGATTTCTCCCTTGAGTCGAGAAATCTGAACCAAAAAAGGTATCACCAATTCGAAGCCCGTAATACTACTTCCACCCTCCTACCGAGCCAATACACTCGTACTACTCAATCTTGACCAATAATGATCGGCAATTAACTCACGATATCCCACGATAACTTTACCACGAAGTAACCAATAAACACACGCGCAACGTCCGCAAGATCCATCAATTGATAGGAAGCATCAGCGGAGTAAAAGATCCGTGGTCGAAACCAAGATGACTAATCTCTGCGATTGTAAAGAGGATATCAGATATGAATGAAGATGTCGCTGTAAAATGTAGATGTATAAATACCGCCACTGAATCAGGCCACCGTCGTATCCATCAACGACCGGAGCCGAAGAATTGCAGGCCGCGCAGGTCCGTCGGTCGCCGCCCTCGCCGCTCTACGTCAGATCTCACCCCGGCAGGTTCGTCGGGAGAAGCACCTCAAGAAAGAAGACGGGGCAGAAACACACGGTCGCCGAAGTGGCCACGGGTTCGTGGGTTGGGTTATGCGGGTTCCTCGAAACGAAGGAATCAATTGAACCCACGGCAACTCCTTTTTGCGGCCACCACAGGGCGATAGCGACAAAAGCCGCCGGCGGCCGAGCACAGCACCACGCCCCCGGCGGAGGGCTGCTGGCGGCCGAGCACAGCAGCAAGAAGCATGCCCACGGAGGAGGGCCGCTGGCCGCCGAGCGCAGCAGCGTGTAGGCCCGAGCTCCTCCAGTGCAGGGCGGGCGACGGGGAGACGCGGCGCGAGCGAACGGGAGCTCGAAGGAGGAGGGGGCCGCGAGCAGGCACGAGAAGGAGCAGAGCAGGGCGAGCTCCGGCCGCCGTCTCGTGGAGGGGCGGGCCAGCGATGACGAGCGAGGCGAGCGGCGGCGCGCGAGCCGCGAGGCCTAGCCGCCTAGGCTTCACCACGTGGCCGCCTGGGTCAGCGCCGCTCTCCCTCCTGTTCATCCATCCGCGCTGAGGAGATAAGGCTTATGTGCCGGAAAAAAAAAGAAAAAAACATCGGCCACACAAGATAAGAGTATAAGACACCGGCCAAAAAAAAAAAAAACTCTCCTAGGAGCCGCGTATGACATGTGGGGCTGTAGGTAACGGCGTCAAAAACGTCATCAATATATCCCTCTTATTTGCTACAACCAAATAAAAAAACTGGAACCTATCCAACCCATCTAACTAATTACGAAATAGGATGAACTCAATCCGAAAAACTGGGTTGAGTTCATCCTAAACCACTTGGTCTCCAAATCAAACACATGCCAAGTTTTTGTCGAATTTCATCGAACATTTTTTAGGCCCAAGAGCTGGCGGTTCTCTGAACTGGAATACGTTGTTCAAGATAATTGGAGGTATAGCTCAGGGGGTTGTGTATCTCCACTTGCACTGTGGTCTGAATATTATCCACAGGGACCTCAAGCCCAGCAATATCCTATTGGATTCTGAGACGAATCCCAAGATTTCTGATTTCGGTACAGCAAGATCCTACCATCCGGATATAATTAAGAAGGCAGGCGTCATTGCAGGAACACGGTACGGTCAATCATCAAATCCTCCGTGAATTAGCTAGTTTGTTAGTTATAGCAGTGCGACTAATTAATCATCGCGTTCTTAGTGTCTTTGTTTTAAACGATCGCGTTCTTATTGTCTCTAGCTAGCACTTTAATTTCTCCGTCTTTCAGTGGATATATGGCCCCAGAGTACGCGAACAAAGGCATTTTCTCGGGCAAGACGGATGTGTTCAGCTTCGGCAGCCTGCTCCTGGAGATCCTGAGTGGCAATAGGAACGGCACATCATACTCAACCGGAGAGAGCAAGTCCTTGACCCTTCACGAGTATGTAAGTAGTACTCCACTTGTTCAGATCATGCATGCGCGCATATGCTCGTTTTGACCTCTAATAATGCTGGCGATACACGCCTAGTACTACGTCCGTTCCAAATTACTATTCGTTGTTGACTTTTTTCATGCTCTTTGACCATTCGTTTTATTTAAAAAATTTGTTCAAATATACAAACTAATAAGTTATACTTGAAGTATATACGATGATAAAGCAAGTCACATACAAAATAAATGATACTTGTCAAATTTTTTGAATAAGACGAATGGTCAAACGTTAAACAAAAAGGCCAACAATTAATAATAATTTGGAACGGAGGTAGTACTAGAAATCTCCGTCCTTCACCTATACTACTATACTATGTACATTCTTCGTTCTAAATAACTATTTGCTTGATGTTAACTTTTTTAACAATATTTGATCATTCATCTTATTTAAATAATTATATAAATATCATTTATTAGTAAGTCACGAACTAAGTAAAATATTTGCGCAAAATGTTTGAATAAGAGAAATAGTCAAACGTTGTGAGAAAAAAATCACCTAATTTTGGAATGAAAAGAGTATACCGGAGTCTAAAAGGAATTGGTCACTTTTAGTACGTGTGATGTTAGCGTCTGATACTTATTTTGGCATTATTAATAACCAATTATATCTATATATTCTAGGCATGGAACTTGGTGTTCGTGGAGAATGCTCTGCTGAAGCTGATCCACCCTTCGCTGCAGCATGGCGAGGGGCCATCCGATCGGTTGGAGATCAGGCGGTGCGCGCACGTCGCGCTGCTGTGCGTCCAGGAGGACCCCGCGGATCGGCCGTCCGTAGTGCTGATGCTCAACGGCGATGCCGGCGCCGGCAAGGCGGGCCTGCCGACCCCTAAGAAGCCCTCGCGCCGGTACGGCAGCGTGCGGCGCTTCGAAGACTGGCTGAGGGACCACGACGATCGCGACGACTGCTACAAGGAAACCGTCACCGTTGTCATTTGAAGATAGTGGCCACATATAAAGCGCGCACGTGTACAGTCGATTCGGTTTTTCGCATTATTGAGTAGGGCTCGTGACGGATAAGGCGTTCATATTGCGCAGCGTGCAGTTGTACGTGTATATGTATTGTATAATATGTTCAGTATTAGAAGTCGTTTAGGATAGTGATATGGTCACCAAAGCATAACTTTGACTTTTTTATATAAAAATATTTCTTGAAAAATTATATATGTATATTTTTATGAAAGTAATTTTCAAGACCAATATATTTATATAATTTTCACATTTTCAAACTCGGCGATTTAAATGTTATTCATGATTTATATATTCCCAGTGTTTAACTCAAACCTTGTCCAAAACGACTTCTAATACTAAACCGGAGGGAGTACTAGCAAATGTACGTTGCTACGAACTTAGATCACATGAATATATATTGAGAGATTTATCCGGCTGTAATCCATATAGATTTTTTCTTCTTTTCTCTCATGCTTTAATTTAATTCCAGCTTATTGTTATTATATTTGGTCTCTGTGATGGACGTGATTATGGAAACAGACACGTGAGGTCCACCTATCGGCATTATGTAAGAGAAGGACCAAACAATCATTGTTTTAGTATTAGGTAGAGATATGTCCCTATGTTATATTATGGCTTCAGTTTGTTGTTCAACATGCAAATTAAGTGATATGTGTTTCACAAAAAAAAGTCATATATGTCGGGTCCAACGCGTGTACTCCACGTACATGCAACACTGCTATTTGAAACTGCTGCATCCAAGGCGTGGTTTCTATACATGTATACATGGACCCAGAGTAAAATCCACTCATGATCTCTCCTTTCTCTCTCCCCTCTCTTCTCTCCGCTGAACCCGCTGTAGCCCCTTACAATTAATGGAGCCCCCTAAGCCCTCCTTACAATTTCTAATCATAGACTTAGAAGAAGAAGAAAAAGAGAAGGAGAAGAAAGAAGAAACTCAGCTTCCCGGCTTCGCCACTGCTGCCAGGCTAGGTCCGACCGACGGCGGGCTGCGATGCTGGACGCCCGGCCCCGATGCCAGCATGGCCTCCAAGCGGCCGGCCAAGCGCAGGCGGCAGCGCATGGACGTGATGCCGGCGTGTGCGGCGGTGGCCAGGCCCGCGGCGTCAAGCCGTGGCCTCTAGGCGCTGGCGGACATAGCGGCACGCGCGGCGGTGTCCGGACCCGCGCGGCGCCAGGCTGTAATGCTAGTGCGGCTGCCCCCTTCAGACACGAGCGGCGGTGTCGAGGAGCGAGCGGTGGGTGCGTGCAGCAGAAAATGGCGAGCAGGACACGGTGGCAAGCTGGCGCCGGAGGGGCACAAGGCTTGGGGCAAAGCCGTATGCACGCTGGCATAGCATGGCCGCAGAAAGGGGCCCACCATGACACAAGGCCGTGCGTGAAGGGCGGTGGATGGTGAGGTCTTCGACAAGAGCGTCGAACTTCACCGAGGTTGGGGCCAAGCGATGCGGCATGGGCGGCGAGCACCAACTCTCCGCAGGCGCTGGGTGGGGTCCGAAATCTTGCCGAGTGCCCTCTTCTTTGCCAGTTTTTTTATCACGGACACTCGATAAACAACGTCTTTGTCGCATGCTAAATAAAAAACACTCGATAAAAAAAACTCGGCAAACAAAACTTCGTGTTTGCCGATTGTTTTTTACGCCACTCCACTCGGCAAACACATCTTTACCAAGTTTATTATTCTTTGACACTCGGCAAAGGTCAGGGTTTATCGAGTGTAAAAAAATACACTCGGTAAACAAATATTTTTTCCTCTTCTACTTCTAAAACTTTTCCTACTCTCTACATACAACATGTAGTACTCAATGTAAAATTTTGGTATATTTTTGTATTTGTTTGCTATATTTAACTAGTTAATAACATTTCAAGCAATTTTTTGAATCAAATCAAATTTGAACTACAGGTGATTCAAATAATAATATAAAATGAGCTAGAAATTATATTTATGTTATATAGCCCAATTTATTAGGGTTTACCGAGTGTAAAAAAATACACTCGGTAAACAAATACTTTTTTTCCTCTTCTACTTCTAAAACTTTTCCTACTCTCTACGTACAACATGTAATACTCAATGTAAAATTTTGGTATATTTTTGTATTTGTTTGCTATAATTTAACTAGTTAATTACATTTCAAGCAATTTTTTGAATCAAATCAAATTTGAACTACAAGTGATTTAAATAATAATATTAAATGAGTTAGAAATTATATTTAGGTTATATAGCCCAATTTAAGATCTTATCCATGAAACAAAAAGAAAATCGAAATATCTTGTTTAAGAAATATGACCATTAATGTGTGTCCGAATGATTTTTAAATTCTAAAAAAAGTAAATAAAGTCTGAAAATCATAAAATTTGTTATGATATGATGGTATCACACGTGGAAGCTATGATAAAACGTAGAGAATGCATGTTTCGCACAACTTGTCACGTACGTTGCTTACAAAATGGAGAATCTTCGAAGAATAACCTTAGAGTTTAAAATGAGTCGTTAGGATTTGGAGTCAAATTGATGGTCAAATTTGAATTTGACTTCAACTCATTTTGTATAGGTCATAGATTATATAAATTGTGTCATACCAAAATTTGATTATTTTTTAAATTTGTTTGATAATTTTTTTAAAAAATTAAGCACGGTGAAAATATTCTTTGCTGAGTGCCTAGAAAAACACTTGGCAAAGAGATTCTTTGCCGAGTGTTTATGTGGGCACTCGACACACAATCCATGTCGTCAATCCGCCCTCCAGAATAGTGCTTCCCTATTGGTTAGAACCTCCCCCTTCGAATCGATAAGCCTTTCTCTCTCTCTCTCTCTCCTCCTCTCACAACCACACGTTGAGACGGTCGGCATCGGATAAGCCTTTCTCTCTCTTTGTGTCCTTGCTCCGCCTAGGCCCGCTGCACGGCGCCTCCGCCTATCGTGCGGGTCCCCCACCACCGGGGCTGCCGCCGCCAACGTCATGCTCGCGCCAGATCACCACCAGCGCCACGCTCGCCTCCATCTCCTCTCCTTTCCTCTCCTCTCGGCGGGCGGCTTCTCACATGCGCGGGCGGGCAGGCGCGGCGGCGGGAGCGGCGGCAGCCCCAGCCAGGGCGGGAATGGGTGCGGGCCTGCCCGGCTGGCGCGGTGGCGGTGGCCCTGGCGGCTCCAATGCGGCGGCTTCAAGGCGGCGGCTCCAAGGCGGGCGATGGCGCTCCAAGGCGGCTCGGCGGCGGCTCTAAGGCGGGCGGCGACGGCGGCTCCACGGCGGCGGCCTCCTACTTTTTTTGCCAAAAAATGTTGCCGAGTGTCGTTTTTGGCACTCGGCCCGAGTGCCCGATGGCAAGAACTCGACAAAGAGCTCTTTGCTGTCACCCGATTTGCCGTGAGCGTTGTGCCGAGTGTGGCACCCGGTAAAGTGTTCACCGAGTGTTTTTGGGTCTTCGGCAAACAACGGCCCTCCTGTAGTGGTCCATGAAATGTGTGGGGGAAGAAAGTCCTCGATCCCCAATGCACTTTGGCCCGTTTCCTAGCTTCTCTGTTCTCACGTTAACACCGGGTCGCGTGAGAGAAAGATTTTCATGATTTTTCTGCTCTCTTCTCGTTAATTTTTTTTGTCACCTTAGTGTTTCTCTTACATTACACCCTATTTAATTCTATGGACACTTTCTCACTAGAAGAGTTAGAGATGGTCTTAGTCCTATTTAATTCTATGGACACTTGCTGACTTCAGAAATTTTAGACATATTTCAATAAGTGAAAAGTCAAACTTTACAAAATTTGACCAATAATTAGTTAAATTATATATATATATATTTAATGCATAAAGTTTGCATCAATGTATTTATACCCGAAGTGGTTTTGAGATTATATCGAGTCTTTAGCAATTGACATTATATTATTAGAGAAATCAATGGTCAAAATTCATTTCAGAAGACTTTTCTCTATTCAAAATACGACTATCATTTCTGAATGGAGGGAGTAGAAGGGTTGGGATGCGGCCCTCTCAGTGGGAGTTCCACTAGGAGTTTCATGACATTAAATATGCTGATGTAATATGTTTTTTATAAAGATGGAGAATGGAGTTTTATGAGACGTGAGAGGAGTTTCATCATCATGAAACTCATTTAGCTTGATTACCTAGTTTCTAGTCTAGGTAGCTGTACCATAAAACTATGTACACAGACCGGCGTTAGTGGCAACTCCAAAGCCTAAACTTGGACAATTACTCATCCTAGAAGCTAGCTACTTGACGTTAACAAGGAAACATGGATGCTTTCAGCTGATCCACCCATAGTGCACAAAATTAATCAATTTACTATTGAGAATGTTGATGTAGGCTATTGAGAATAAATGCGAAAAAGAGCTTAGTGAGTACTCCACCGATATGGTTGCCTATTTCGTCTAAGTCCACCTGTCAAACTTGGATGAAATGATACATATTTTGAAAATATTGGTTGCTGCAAACTCTGTCTGGGAAAACCAATTAAGAATGGATAGACACAATCACACAACATTATATGAATCGTTAATTTCTCACAAGAGTTTGTCATTCCAAAGAAAATTCAAGTTTTGCTCGTGTGGCAAAATCTACGGCGCAAATAAGCCTTAGGACGAAGATCCAGACTATTTCGGCCCATGTTGGCATAACAGTTCAGGTCCACACCACACAAAAATGCGGCCGCTTTGCACCACGCCAATGGCCTATTTTGCATCACCTGTTGGTCGTCGATCCGGCATGTGTTCCCCATTTCTCCCACTATGTATAATAATTAAATAATGAAGCTAAAATTCATAAAGTAAACGGTAATGTATTTATGTATAGGCATATATTGTTGTGCGCAAATAAATACGAACATAACGGAGAAGTGCGTACTTGACCTATGTATTTGCATTCATGGTTAGTTAAAATTAAATCACCATTATTGTTATCCTAATTAATCTCTTTTGTTCTTTCAAAAAAATATTGCTTCTTCTTAATTAATCAAAATATATACATAACCTAAGCATTTATATATTATTAGCATTTACTTATTAGTTTTTTTACTTCTAAATTGCTAAGAACAATAATTTGTCGCCCTAATATTCCAATATTTTTATACTAGGAATGCATTAAAAAACAATCATATCAATAAAAGCTAGGTATACCTATGATTTTTCTAAGGTGCTAGAGGCCAACATGTGCATTCCAAGCGGATAAACCTAAGGAAGGCGGTTTTCAACAGTTGTGGGATTGGAGGACCAATGTCTAAGTACAGTATTATGGTTTGTGAGAGATAATAATAATAAATAAATAAATAAGATAATTTTCCTTGGAAAGAATCAACCCTTGGTCCACCAGTCAGTCAAAGGCCCAGCAGCGGAGCAGCCCACGGAGCATGGGATCCCTACAAAACCTGGGCGTCCCCGTGCTTCGCCCCCTCCGCCTCCCAACGTGTCTTCCAAGCCAACAGGTTTCGGCCGCCGCCGCCGCCGTCGCAGACGGACCCCAGGGAAGGCGCGATGACGACCTCACCGGATTTCAATCGCCAGCCATGCCCTGATCGCATCGTCGAGGACGCCGGCAGCGCCTTCGGGATGGGCGCGGTGGGCGGCTCCGTCTACCACTTCGCCAAGGGCCTGTACAACTCCCCTAACGGCCACCGCCTCGCCGGCGGCGCGACGGCCGTCCGCATGAACGCGCCGCGCATCGGGGGAAACTTCGCCGTCTGGGGGTGCCTCTTCTCCACCTTCGACTGCGCCATGGTCTACGCGCGCCAGAAGGAGGACCCCTGGAATTCCATCGCCGCCGGCGCCGCCACGGGCGGCCTCCTCTCCCTGCGCCACGGCCTCCTGGCCACCGGCAGGTCCGCCGTCTTCGGCGCCGCCCTCCTCGCGCTCATCGAGGGCGCCGGGATCATGCTCAACCGCGTCATGGTCGTCCAGCCGCCGCTGCCGGAGGACATGATGCAGTATACGTACCCTCCTGGACAGGATCACGGCCACGGCCAGCACGCGCCGCCTGGTTTCCTGGGAGTGCCACCGGCGCCGCCGGTCCAGGTCAAGGAGATCCCCGTCCCTGCCTCTGGCCCGGCTGGGTGGCTTGGTGGTTTGTTCGGGAAGAAGCAGCAGCAGGACAAGATTGCCGGTGGGGATCGCAAGTCGGAGTTGCTGGAGATAGATTTGCCCCCCGCGGCTATTCCCTCTTTCGATTAAAGTGAAAAATGTAAGGTTTTTCGTCTGATTATGCTCGTGAATTGAAGATTCATTTGCAGTAGATTGGATTTCTTTTTGTGTTGAATGCGGCCGGGGTGTGCTACTGTCATTTTTTCTGCGCCATTGGCTAATAACCAGAGTTATCTGTTGCGTGTAATATTGTGTTAGTTTTGACTGGTTTTGTCACTTTGTGGTATCAATATCACATTAGATACATACACACATATATACCAACCTCCTTACGCAAGCACAAACTGTTACCATTTCTGCTTTGATCTAGCATGTTAGGGGGTGTTTGTTTCAGCTTATGACTGATTTTGAATGCTCGATGATGAAGAATCTAAAAGTCAAATGATTCCTATAATCTATAATCGAAAATCCAGGTGGATTATGGATTATGAATTATGGAAGCCATCCGACTTTTGGATTTCTCAACATTGAGTCTTGAAACTCAGAAATAAGCTGAAACAAACACCCCTAGACCGAATGACGAAACTAGCATATTAGACTCAGATGACAGAAACCAGAGATGATATGTGGTTAATTCCTAATGTCAAGTATAAACTTATTAAGTGCCTTCACCACATATTAACCAGTGATGTACGTGCCAATGTTTGTTCCTTCTGTGTGTCGATACGTATACAGTAGCGTAAACCACACTGTATATCAAAATTTTGTGTACATTGTTGAAATGATACCCCTGAAAATACATAAATAGGTTAGAGCATCTCCAAGAGACTAGCAATAATCCTAGCTAAATTTAAAGAATAAGAGGCTAGCTAAAAAAATAAAAAACTTCTCAAAATGAGGAAAGCTTCTCAAAATGAGGTGTAAACCAACAGACTCTAAAACTGGACTCTCTGTATCAAATATCAGTGGGCCTCACGTGTCATAACCTTATCCCTTCCTTCTCCTCACCTCTCGTCAACGCACACCACCACGGCTTGAGCAACTCCTTGCGGGCGCCGAGGAGGGAGAGGAGATGGTTGAGCGGCAGCGAGCCGGTGGGAGGGCGATGAGGTCGGCCGGTCGGCGGTGGAGGTGGTCGAGGAGGTTGGGGTCCACATCGGCGGCAAGGAGGCGCGAGACAGCCGCGGGCGTGGAGGAGGCGGCCGGCGGCGGCGGCGGCGAGGTGAAGCGCCGTGGAGAGGGAGGTCGGGGACGCGCGGTTCGGGTCGGCGAGGTGGGACGGCGACTCCAGGGTCGGAGCGGCGGACCAACGTGTGGCCGGGCCTCCTGGTGACCCGACGTCGATGACCTCCGAGCGGGGCGACCGCGACCCGCGCGCCGTCCCGCGTCACACGAGTCCTCCTGTCCTGCTCCATCGATCGCCGATGGGGACGATCGAGACGACGACGGCGAGACCAGCTAGCTGCGTCTCCACGACACACGTTGAATAAGCAAGCTAGCTAGATAGCACTGGCCGCCGTGAGCTCCCGTGCAAGTTGAGTTGGGTCCGCGTGGGGAGGGGAGGCGCGGGCACGGGAATCGCGGAGGAGAGGATAGCGAGCGGCGGCGCTAGCGAAAAATGCCGAGCGGAGGGGCGCGGATAGCTAGCCACGAATGATAGCGAGCCGGATAGCTTATCTGTTGGAATGGGTTTTCTTGGTCCGTTTTCTTTTTTTTTAGCTAAAGAAAAGCAAATAGAGAGTCTCTTGGAGATGCTCTTATACTATGTCTGTCTTCACTAATTGAATTTCTACGTCAATTTGAATTTAAGTTTCAGTTCTAGATAGTGAAACTAAATTTGATTGTGTGTGTGAGAGAGAAGAGCTAGCTAAGCTACCCAACAAACATAATAACTAAGGAAGCTCTCATTCGTGTGTTTGAAATAAACCAGATCGAAGAACTGGTAATTATATTAAAACAAGAGTACGTGCATCCATGCTTTACAATAGAGTAGCAACAAGAAAAAACAATGATATGAACACGAGTGAAAAACATTGCCTCTCCCGGGCATATAGTAACCTAGTAAGATTTGCCACGCACTATCATTCCAACAAGAAACACACATACACCATCACTCAGCCGATCTCCACGCTGCCTGCCAATACCAAACAACATGATATAACATGTCGATGTACCATTGTCACCACTTGCACCATTGTATCCGAAGGTTATTTAGTTATTTTTTTTCATGAGATTCACAAAGACAAGCAACTGAAGTCATGTTCCTCAAATTTCTTGGCTAAATATGATCGTTGGACGTTGGACATTGTCGTACCTGATGATACCTGAGTGGAGTTCAAGTCAAAATAGTCTGGTGTTCGGGAGGAAAGTTAAGAGCATCTTCAAGAATGCCTAAAATATTAAGTCCCAAAAAATAGTTTTGTGATCTTGTCAAAAATTATTGAGAGGAAAAATAGACCTCTCATTCAACAGTTCCAAAAAAAATTAGGTTTAAAACAAAGTCAAATACCGCAACGTCATTAATTACGGGGCCCAACTAATATTTTCTTTTTTGTGTGAAGAAAAAAACGTCACCTAGTGTCCATACTTTTCTTTTCTCTACCTCCGCCTCCTATCTTTTCTCTCGGCTGGGAACCACCTCTTTTTTTTCCGTAACGTGGAATAAAAAAGAAAGATTGGGATTGCCAACAAGGTGGATATTTGGCTCAGATTAGCTCTGGTTTTGGGCACACTAAAATTCTGGGCACAAAATTGAATAACGGTTGGAGCACTATTTATTTACTTTGCTTCTAAAACTAATTATTAGGTGGATTTATTGGGTACTCTTGGTGCAGGGCTCTGCACAATTAAGTTCAATCCAACGTTTCCTGACGTGAGCTAGTAAAGCATCTCCAAGAGTGCCCCAAAAAGACTCCCAATAATTTGTTTTGGGTATAAACTGAAAAATAGCACTTCGACAGTGGTCTAATCTCATCTAATTTTTTGACGTATCTAAAACTAGAGCTATTTTGAGCCAAATTTGAGCCTTCTTTTGGTACTCCCAATCCAGCAATCTTCGTCAATTTTTTTTCCGTTCCGCAGCTTTTTCTCTCGTGTTGGCTTTTCTAGTTGCACCGTTCTCTGAAGAAGGTCGTGCGACACTAGCATTTATTCCATCAAAATCTCTGATTTTTCTCATTCTCTTCGTCTGGGCATCTGCACCGTCGACGGGCAGGCTCCTCACGCGAGCTTTGATAGTTGCACCAGATAGATGCAATGATTAAAAAAATTCATAGAGCATTGATAGTGTTGGCGCTACATGCAGCAGAAATAAAAAAAAAGCTTAGAGTTTTGATTGGTCCGCGTCTTTAGATGCAACAGAAAAAAAGGCCTTGGAGGAAGTCCCACTAGTGATGATGTGGAAAATTTTAAAATTTTTGGGAATAGAAAATAGGACTACTGTTGGAGAAAGTAGTATCTTTTAGGCCTAAAACTTTTTAGCAAGGTCCCAATTTAGAATTATTAGGAGTATAAATATTTGGCACTCTTGGAGATGCTCCGCAGGGAGAAATGAGAAGTGGTACGGTTTCATTCGGATACCGAATGCAACATGCAAATCCATACCGTCAGGGGAAAAAAAATTGCTGCCCTGCTCGGCTGGCTGGTGGCAGGTGGCTGGTGCTGGTTTGTACTAAGAGAAAAATACTGCTGGCTGACTGGTGGCAGGTGGCTGGTGCTGGTTTGTGCAAAGAGAAAAACACTGCTGGCTGGCTGCTGATAAGCCAAACGCCAAATAAGAGATGCGGCTTAGGCCCAAGAGCGGCCCATCAACGCTACCTTCTTCTTCCTCTTCGCGTCGTGCCACACGAGCTCCAGCCCCGCCCCTTCCGCCACAGCCGCCCTGGCCGGCGGCTGCCGCGCCGCCCGCCCACCATCCTCCACGACCGCCGCACGCCCCCGCCCTTCCTAATCTGCTGCTCTTCCTCCCCCGTGCCGTCAGTCACCGCCCACCGCCCGTCCGGCCTCACCCGCCCGGCGGCGCTCCCGCACCGCTTCGCCTCCGCCGCCGGGCGAGCCGCCACCGGCGCCGGAACCCCGGCATCCCGAAACCCTAACCTCTGCCGCCCACCACCCGCGGCCGGCGGCGTTCTCGCCGCCTAGGCGCTCCCGCTCCTCCGCCCGGCCGCCGCGCCGCCCCTCCGACCTTCCGTCGCGCCGTCCGCCTTCTGCCGTCGAGGAGGAAGAAGGAGATCGTGTGGCCCCTATAAACCACAAAAATCTCGAACACTGGAAGCCAACTCGCTTCCGTAGCCTGCGGAAGCCATATAGGTTCTCCGGTATCCACTGCCCCTTTCAACAGGATCAGTCAAACCGAAGCCCAAAGCCCACCCGTGCAAACAGAACTACTTGGTGCGGCCCAGCCCAACACTGGTGGGCTCGGAGCCTCGAACGTACCACCCAGCAGGCCAGCATCCTCATCCCTCTCCTCCCTTCGTAGCTTGGTCTCCTCCGCGCCGCCCGCCCATCCCTTCCCATCACCAGCTTGTCATCCGCGCCGTTCCCGCCCCGCCTAGGTTTCCCCCGCCGACGAAGAAGACCGCCTGCGGGATCAGATGACCACGCCGGAGACGTCGCGGGAGCCCTGCCCGGACCGCATCCTCGACGACGTTGGCGGCGCCTTCGGGATGGGCGCCGTGGCCGGCTCCGTCTTCCATTTCCTCAAGGGCCTCTACAACTCCCCCAACGGCCACCGCCTCGCCGGCGGCGCCACGTCCGCGCGCATGCTCGCTCCGCGCCTCGGCGGCAGCTTCGCCGTCTGGGGCGGCCTCTTCTCCACCTTCGACTGCGCCCTCGTCTACGCCCGCGAGAGGGAGGACCCCTGGAACTCCATCGCCGCCGGCGCCGCCACGGGCGGCTTCCTCGCCGTGCGCCAGGGCCTCCTCGCCTCCGGAAGGTCCGCGCTCTTCGGAGGCGCCCTCCTCGCGCTCATCGAGGGCGCCGGGATCATGCTCAACCGTATCTTGGTCGTCCCGACGCCGCAGGAGGACATGCTGCAGTTCCCCGGGCAGGATTCCGGACAGCGCGCACCACCCGGCTTCGTGGGAGTGCCGCCGGCGCCGCCGATCGCGGTTCAGGAGGTGCCGGTCCCTGAATCTGGCCCGACTGGGTGGTTTGGGGGTTTGTTCGGGAGGAAGCAGCAGGACAAGCAGGTTGCTGGTGGGGATTGTAAGTCGGAGGTGTTGGAGATGGATTTGCCCCCACGGCCGTTCCCTCCTTCGACTACAAGTGAAAACGGTTTGTTCTTTTGTTTGTTTGATTTTGCTCACTCGCTCGTGATTGTTGTTGATTTCATTTCATTTCCTTGAATCATGAATATCGCCATGTCGGTTCCTATGTGCGCTGCACTGTGCCTTTGTTACATTTGAGCTGCTTCTTTGACCAATTTCGCAATGTCTACACATATATTTCTCCACTGGGCGATCCTGTTTGGGAGTGAAATATTAAAAGTGTTTTGGTTCCTCCCTCCATTCCAAGTAGCAGAGTAGTTGCAATCCCCATATCACTGAGCAAATTTCGCCATGCTAATATACTTAGCTGATCGATTACGTGTGCTTGCATTTCTGATTTGATCTATAATTAAACCTGGGAAATCTCTGGTAACTGGTAAGGCCACTATTGTTTTTGTATGATATATCGTGCACACAGATTTTTCCCAGGGTATGTTGATGGGTGCACCGGATGTTGACAGTTAATTCTCTATGTTACACAATGTTGGGTTTCCTCTCTTCTCCGTTCAGTGTCATAATATATGCTAAGCGGAGGCAGGATTCTACAACATTACAATAACTTCAGCGTTGGGCACTGTTCTTTCAGCCCTGGTCATCACTGCGTCTGTGTGATGCTGCTCCTTTATCTTCATTTGTACTGTGCTTGTGCAATCTTCCTAAACCTAGTCATTGTCCAGCTCATTAGCAGAGTATGATCTAGCACGAGCTTATAATCTTTTTGTTCCTAACTTCTGCAACTGATATCAGTAGTATGCTGACTAGTACTCTGTTCTATGCTGAGTAGTTCTCTGTTCAGTGTGAACTTCGAAGGCTAGAGCATAGAGGATATATCATTACGGGAAACCCAGAGTTTGCCGAGTGCCCGAGGCACTCGGTAAAAGCCAAAAAACACTCGGCAAATAGGGTGACGGCAAAGTCCATTTTGCCGAGTGCAACATTCAGCAAAGGGGCTTTGCCGAGTGTCATATGTTGGACACTCGGCAAAGCTAGGCCGAGTGCCAGGAAACAACACTCGGCGAAATTTTTTCCAAAAAATAAAAAAACACCCCGCCGGCCGCCCGCCCACGCCGCCTGCACGGTTGCTCGGCCGGGCGCCCACACAGCCTGGCCGCCGCCCGCCCGGTCGCAACCCTGCCAGCCCCGGCTACCCGGCCGCCCGCCCGCAGGCCGAGCCGCCCCGCGCACAAGGCCGTCCGCGCGACCCGCCTGCCGCACCGCTAGCCTACTGCCCAGCTCCCCGACGGCCGCCACGGGGCCAGGCCGCGCGCGCCGCGCCCGGCCGCGCGACCCGCCTGCTGCGCCCCCTGCGCGCCACGCCGCTAGCCCGCCGCCCGACTCCCCGCCAGCCCTCCCGCCCGCGTGACCCGCCTACTGCTCCGCAGGGCCTGGCCGCACCTCGCTGGAGCCGCGCCCTGCTCGGCCCCCCCCCCCCCCCCCCCCCCCGCCCCCGCCCTGGCGGCTGCCGTGAGGTCAGAGGGAGAAAGAGGTAGCAGAAAGAGATAAGGGAGAGAGAGGGGGTTTTTTATTTGGGGAGGTGGATCAGGGCGAAAAAAATTGGACTAATAGGAAGTACCATTTTGAAAGTTTGGATTGCTGATGTGGTAAAGTGTGTTTTCTCTATGTGCTTGTAATAAAATTTGGGATGGCTAAACAATCTCAAATGAAAAAGTTGTAAACTACAAACTTTTACATCTCTTCGAGACCTACAACTTTGATATAGAACATATTTACATCCGAGATCAATTGAAAATTTTAAAAATTTAAGATTTCAAATTAAATACATTATAAGGATATTTTGAAGTATTAAACAATCTCAAATAAAAATATTGTCAACTACAAAGTTTTATATTTCATGGATATGTACAACTTTGATATATAAATTATTAACATTTGAGATTATTTTAAACTTTTAAAATTTCAAATTTCAAATTAGATAACTTATAATAATATTGAGTTATTAAACAATCTCAAATACAAAAGTTATCAACTACAAAGTTTTATATTTAGTTGAGGTGTATGACTTCCGTATAAAGAGTTTTTTCATATGAGATCATATAAAAAAGTTTGTATTCAAAAAATACATTCACTAACCCTCTCATATACAATCACACGTATACTATGAGTTGTTTCGATTTTGTAAATATCGTTATAAAAAAATATGTGAAATCTTCTCAACTTTTTATCACAGCCTCTATGTGTGGTACCATCACATAAAGACAAATCTCATGATTTTTAGACTTAATTTTCTTTTTTAGAATATACACTCTTTTTTAGACACCCATCTTTGCCGAGTGTCAAAGAAAAAACACTCGGCAAAGAGCTTCTTTGCCGAGTGTATTTTTTTGACACTCGGCAAAGAGGCTCTTTGCAGAGTGTTTTTTCTTTGACACTCAGCAAATAATATGAATATAACTTTTCTACTCATTGTATTTTATTATTTGACTTGATTCAAATAATTTATTGACTCGGAAAAAGTTTTGAGGCTAAAAAAGGAAAAAAGACTTAACTCTTTGCTGAGTGTCAAATATAATACACTCGGCAAAGAGTTTCTTTGCCGAGTGTATTTTTTTGACACTCGACAAACAAGTTCTTTGCCGAGTGTTTCTTTTTGACACTCGACAAACAAGTTCTTTGCCGAGTGTATTTTGTTTGTCGAGTGTTTTATTTTTGACACTCGGCGAAGAGGATGTTTGTCGAGTGTCCGAAAAAATGCACTTGGCAAAGACCTAAGCACTCGGCAAACTCCGGGTTTCCCGTTGTGTATGTTAGGAAGAACAGGAAACAAATGAAAAGGTAGAAAAAATAATAGTGACAACACAATCTGTGATCCTGTATTCCTTTCATAGTTTCACATGCATGGCAAACCGTTGCCACTTACTATCAATGGGTATAAATACGTACAATCTTGCTTGGGTTGCTTATAGGTCATATCATTTCCTTTCAATTGTCATATTGTTGTTTCTGAATTGCCTCCTTGTACACTTGATGTTAGTAGTAGCAAGATGGGCACATCATATCTGTAAATCTTAATAATATCTACCAGAGTTTCAGTGATTAATTTCATTTCATTTCAACATGAGTGTAATCCGGTTTCTTTTCAGTTCAACCATGCTTTAGTGTTTTGCATTCTGAACTAGTCAATTATAAAATTGCCAGGTGCAACTTACATCAGCTGCAAAAATTATATTTAGGAGAGAAAGCAGCGTATAGTTATTTTTTACATGTACTGTATTAGGTGTTTCATTGACTGTGAATAGTTATGGTGATTTTTGTGTGTGTGTGTGTGTGTGTGTGGAAATGATGGTGCAATCTGGCATGAACTCTTTAGCTTTCTCTTGATTGCTATGCTTAGATCTGGGATGACATTCGTCCATTCTATTAGGTTGTTTGTTTGTTGGAGTTTTTTCAGTTAACTATAAGAGTTCAAATATTTTAATGGATTCAATAATGGTGTTTTTCCAACAAGATTGTTATTCATTTGAATATGAGAATCCTAACTCCACATTATTGTGTTTTCATGTTCTGTGTCTATCTGCCTCTGCCAATTGGAATTTGAGTATTGGAATTCTGACTATTACTAGTGTTTTCAACGAGCTTCCAAGAAAGTATTTAGTGTTCATAATATGTCTGCAAGTGTGGTAGGCCACCTATGTTTCAACTGGAAGTCTGTTGGCTGTCTTTGAGAAAGCAGAGTTGCAATGCACAAGTGTAGATATATTTTCAGGTGTTTCAAAGGTCGGGTAAATTTTCAGGTTTGATGCGTGTCTGATCTGAGTTTTGTTTGACAGATGGCTAGAGGTTTGCTTTACTTGTATGTTGAGTATTTTCAGCTTGCTATGCAATTATTTCTATTTTCCTTTCAGCTTGCTATGCGATTTTTTCTATTTTCCAAAGTTTCAACAGAAGATTAGTAATGTTATATGGGTCTTATGTATGCAATGCAGGAATATTTGTCTGACATATTGTCTGCTTGCTGTTGATCTGATATACGTAATGCTAACACATTACATGTTTTCATGTTGTGTAGGTCAATTCATCATCCTACTATAGGTTTCAAGGTTCATTAGAAGATTGGCATGATTCGTAAGGGACACATGTGACAAAAGAGTTGTAGGACTAAACTAAGCTTATGCTTGAGTTCCCGGATTTGAATCAAATAAAATTTTGACCACAAGCCACCAAGTTTACTATATTTCTCTGTATACCTCTATATTGTAAGTTCCAACATTGAATAGTTTATTATAAAAAAGAACATACCGATCACATCTAGGATTTCTCATGTTAGGCATATTTGTTCCAGCTAAAGATTGGTTTGCCTAGATTTCACATCCAACAATCTGCTTGTAAACCCAACTTTCATAGGAGATCATGATCGAAGTGGACGCCGGCACAATATGTTTACCATCTTTCATGAATAACTGTTGATCGATGCTACGTTTTGAGCAACGTAAAAACGAGTTCCCAGGTGTAATATGCAAATTAAACATTGAGGGACCTTTTGGCCTAAAGTTTACTTTGGTGAACCCAGGTGGTGGGAATGACTTGCACCGGAATCTGTCAACAGAAATGGTGACACCAATGCCACTTCCTCCCGTCGCGCATCGCCTTTCTGCCACTTCACCCGTTCTTGCTACCAAAAAGCAAGCCAAAGTAGAGAAGGGTGCAGGCGGAGGGATCTGCTTCGATGACTTGGACCCTAAAAGCATCACACGTTGGTCCGCAGCATCACACTAGTGGTGTTTGCATTAAGGAAGAAAACGGGACGGGAAAATCCCGTCCGGACCGGCACCGTAGACCGTCTAAACCGTTCGTATATCGTATTCACGGGAAAAATGGAAATTCAGGAAAAATTCGGGAAAAACCAGCGGATGCGGGAGCGCTAGCGGTCGAGGTCTTTTCTTGACCGTATTGCCGGTTCCTGTATTTGGCCGGAAAGTTTCTTGCGGTATTTCCTGTTTTTGGAGAACACAACCAACCATTTCAGCCCACATGCACTTTCCTCGGCCCAGCCCAACTACGAACCCTAAGCCGACTGTCCCCGCACCGCGCATGACTACCCTGCCGCGCTGCACGCCGTGCCCCTCGCCTAGAGTCACCCCCTTCCCACTCCTCCGGTCCGTGCCGCCTCGCTCTCTCTGCGGTCTGTCCACTCTCCCTCTCCTTGTCGTCGCCGCCGCCGCCGGTTGAAGACCCCGAGGCGCGGGCTGCGCGGTGCCGCAGCTGGCCAGCTGCCCAGGCCCCTTCGCTGCCAGGCAGTCGCTGACGGGCGGCCAGCCAGGCCGCTTCACCGAGCCAACGGCTGCTTCGCAGCCAGGCACCCAGCCAGGCCCCTCCGGCGGTTCTGGCCCTCTGCTCGTTCGTCAACGGCTGCACTGTTGCAGGCCTGTAGATCCGCTTGTGACGCTCGTAGAGTTATGTTGCAGTGCTGCTCCTTGGAGAAAAAGTTGCAAGTCAAACTTTTGGGTCATGTGCTGTACGTACTGTATGACTAGTGCCGTAGCGTCTAAGTATGTGGTGACTGGGTGTAGCCTGTGGCGATCTTAATTATTTATTTTGTTGGATTGTACTTATGATAGTTGCTGTCATTATTTGTTTATTATTTGGCTATAGTTGTACTCCTTATGTTAATACGAATGTTTGAAGTGGTCATATGCGTCGCTGTTCCCGATTCGAATTATCGATTCCCGACCATTATCGACATATTTCCGCTCGAAAGGTTCCGTTTTCGGTATCCCGTAATATCGATTTCGTTTTTCCGTCCGATATTCCCGCTACCAATCCTGTTCCCGGCTAAAAAATACAGTAGCAAAAATGGTTAGGGAGTTTTCCCGACCGTTTTCATCTATAGTTTGCATCATGGCCCTCTACAATGTGTAGCCTAAGTGATGCACCACTCCCACCACTACAGCTACTGATGGCGAAGCCAAAACATTTGGGAGCGGAGCAAGTACGTGTTGCAGTGCTATCTTTCTAAAGAAGTATTTCTTTGTCCGGATCTCCGGATGGCCAATAGGAGCATGTGCAGCTGAGCAAAGGAAGAGCAGAGGGCTGTTGCTTTTCTATTTTTTTATTCCCCATGTGGCTCCACAAGTGAAGCTTATGCATTGCAGCACTTGAGGAGCCATGCTCATATTTGATGGTGGGGCCTAATATTTTTTTGGGCTTCACTCCACGTTGCGGAGGGCGGCCCTCCACAACGTGAGTGGTGCCACTAAAAAAAGAGGGATCAACGTGTGGAAACTGGATTCACTTTAACTTCGTTGTAATGTGAGCATCGGTGCTAAAGAAGAAATAAAGCTGCTACTATCTTTCTCTATCTTGGTACCAGTGTTACGGATTCTGCTCATCTTGGCCTATCTTGGTGTCTCACACTCGCGCATTATCTTTCTCTTCCATTCCAATTCTTTAATCAACCAGGCATTGATGCCTTTTCTTGCATCGCTCCTGATTTTTCAAGCGTTGGAACCGTGGGTTACAACGTTGGGAGCGATGCCTAAACCTTCTCTCTATTGTAGGCATCACTCCAAGCTCACGTTGTGGAGGGCCAAGGAGTATGTTTTACTGTACTGGTGCTTAATGTGTGACCATATTCTCTCTCCTTGAACAATCATACATTGTACATGCCGTAAGAGGAAACCTTTGTACTTAATTGCCCTAAGAGATGATTGGATGGTGTTACTGGCTTGGACAAAATGAAGTTAACAAATCATTACAACATGTCTACTGCTAATCCGAACACTTGGCAAACGTAAAATGTCCAAATTCGGACTCCAAGATCAACCCAAAAATGAGTCCGAAGTGGTATACAAGTACTGTAGTATTTATCTCCAGACGTGACTGAGTTTGACTATGTTAATTTCTCGTGTATCGAACGTATGAATACATCTCTTCTTCCGCTCGAGCTTTTTAATTCTACCGAAAGCTTAAACCATCAATTCCTTCCCTTGCTGGCCCGCCGCCGTCGATCGGTAGCCGATGGGCACGACACCGACGCGCGGTGAGATCCCGGACCGCCGCTGGCGCGTCGTCCCCAGCGTCGGCTCGGCCTTCCTGGTCGGCGCGTCGTGCGGCGGCGCCTTCCACTTCTGCAGGGCCCTGCTCCGCGGCTCGCCCGGCGGCCGCGGCCTCGCGCACGCCGCCGGCTGGTGGGGCGCCTACTTCGGCGCGAGGTGCGCCTTCGAGAGCGCCGCCTCCCTCGCGCGCCGGAAGGATGACCCCTGGAACGCCGTCGCCGCCACCGCCGCCACCTGGGCGCTGCTCGACGCGCGCCGGGGCGCCCGCGCCGCCGCGCGCTCCGCGGTCATCGGCGCCGCCTGCGGCGCGATCTTGGAAGGCGCCATCTTCGCGTTCGAGCGCGTCTTCGTGACGGAGCCACGGCCGCCGGCGCCCGTGCCGCAGCCGCCGCGTCGCAGTCCCACGCCGCCGGCTGGCCATGCCCCTACGCCGGGGGGCTTCCTGGGGATCCCGCGCCAGCACATTGTGGTCCACGAGATCCCCGTCGATGACCTACCCTCGCTCTAGCAGCTGGTTAATTAGTTCATTAATTAGCCGTCTGTCCCTGAGTTTTGAATCAGGCCTCAACAGCAGCCAGAGGACAAATTTGCATCTGCACGGGAAGAATTCCTGTCCGAGGAAGAAGAAATCGTATGACGTCTTTGAAGACGTACATGAGATCGAGAGGCGACCACCTCCAAATCAAGCCCGTCAAATTGCGACATTTATGTTTGCAATATATATATATATATATATATAAATATATATATCAGCCATGACGAAGATATATGAATCTTATTTGCAAATTATTTGTTTGCATATCTGTCTCCGGTTACGTTGATGATGTTTAATGAGTCTGCAAGGTTTTCCTTTGGGTTTCGTTGGTGTTCTGGTCTTTTATTAATCCTATATATCCTTGTTTGACACAAGTTTAGTTATGCTTTAGTTGTAACAAGTTGCAACTTTATAGATTTCATGGACGATGGAGATACAATTAACACAACCGCTCACACAATAGAAAAGACATATAAACAACTAAAGCATAACTAAATAGTACTCATATTTATGTCTCCAGATAAATTTAGTATGGAAATATATTCTATAATTAATCTAATAATACTTATTTTGTTTCTCTATGTTTTAAATTAGTTGTCTCGTTCATTCTTTTTGGACGGCGAGAGTAGAATTTTAATATTCGTATTATTGATTCCTGAGCTTTATTTACTGCTGATTTTCCATAGAGCTTTCCGAAGTACAGACGTAGATAGATCGACAGGCTATTTTTTTTAGAAAAGAGAATATATTGATAGATCGACGGGCTTGATAGGGCAATAAACTTTATAGAGGTTGGCATGAAGGCAATGAACTGGTGAGGTGTTCCAAAGTTAAACCACACACGATTTTATCCCAACAGAGTTAAAAAGTTTGCGGACGAGACGACTACAATCCGTGCCCTCAAAACTCCCAACCGTATTATACCGGCAAGGTAGCAGATGGGGTGGCTGCAGGAGCCGTCGTACCTTCACCTCCCGGGCGCCCGCCGTCACTTCCTCGACGAGGTGGGCGAGGGCTTCTTGTACGGCATGGCCGTCGGCTCCGCCCAGCACTTCCTCGCCGGCCTCCGCAACTCGCCCAACGGCGGCCGCCTCGCCGGCGGCGCCCACGCCGTCCTCGCGCGCGCGCCCCGCGTGGCCGGGTCGTGGGCCTCCTTCTGGGGCGTCTGGTGCGTCTTCGAGAACGCCGCCTTCTTCGCGCGCCGGAGGGACGACCCCTGGAACCCCATCGCCGCCTGCGCGGCCTCGTCGGCGCTCGTCAACCTGCGCCGGGGCGCCGGCGTCGCCGCCCGCTCCGCGCTCACCGGCGCCGCCGCCGTCGCGCTCTGCAAGGGCGTCCTTATCCTGTCGGACAGGTACGTCTTCGTGCCGCCGGCGCCGGCCGTGGAGCCTCCGCCGGCGGTCCGCGTCTACGCGCGGCCGGCGCCGACCTGGCACCGCCGACCGCTAGACCCCGGTGCGGCGGAGGGGCATGTTCCCAAGCCCCACGGATTCCTGGGGTTCCCGCCGAGGGCGCCCATTGTTAAGGAGATTCCCGCCGCTGACCTCGGGTACTAGCGGCGGCTGATTTGGTACGGACAGGGTTTGGCGGTGGCGAACTGGCGGCGCCGCCGGCACCTGAGATGGAGGTTGCAGACAGAGATCATGACCGATATATACATATAGCTTTAAATATCCATGGCAAAGACATCAATTTGAAATTAGAAATTAGACATTGAGACGTCAACTAGTAGCTAGAGTTCCAGTAAACATTGTCTCCGTTGTTAGGGATACTCAATTACGGTTATTTTTGTTTGTTGGTGTCGTGATCTTTTGATTAGCTGAAGAATTGCAGGGTTGGTTAAAAACTTTGACGCATCAGTGGTCTTGTCATTCAATACGTGAACTCTGAATAGTAAAGATGTTTTTCAGGGAAGATCCTGGCAATGAGGCTCCCAACATCAACTGATGAACTACAACAGTCGACGTCAGATGTGAAAAGAGAAACGTGGCTAATCGAGTAGTATTTGATTTACTTAGGCGTGGCCTATCTTTGTCTGTATGTTAACTGCGTGCACTATTATCTAGTTGCTTTCCAATCGTATATATCACATCTTGTACAATCTTGCATTGAAGCGGCAAAATTAGTAAGAAAAATTGAAGTATGTATATAGAGCCTTGAACACTTGATGATCACAGCAGTTCCTTTAACTCAGCAGTTAGTGCATGAATAGAAGCACTAGCTAATTGCTGACTCGAAATCATTCTAAATGTAATCGTACAACAACAATAAGCCCGTTCAGTGTCGTTAAGAAAGTCACTGCCTTCACTGCGTCTACGCATAAGAAGTTTAGCTCTTGTCTCCAGATCGACCAATGGCCTGGTTTCAGGTGAATTCGCGCACTGTCTCAACTGAAGATTGGTGGAATCTCTCGTTTCAGGGGTTGAGCAAGGACATCAGAGGACAGAGAGCAGCGGTAATGTTATATATGGTGTAGAATTTATGGAAGGAACGCAATAGAAGAATCTTTGAAGGTGTCACGGTTTTGCCGGCAAGAATTCTAATCTTGATAAAGGAGGAGATGCAGCTCCGCGTATCTGCCTGCGGGCAGGTGGTGAACCCGTTTGTTTAAGAATGCATCCATCATGTGTGTTGCGTTATTTCTTTGATGTAATATCGACTATGTAAACTTTCGCATTCTTCTCCTTCTTACATGAATTGGCAGTGCTCCTGGCCTTTTTTTTCAAAAAAAAAAGAAAGTCACTGCCCATTAACTTGGATTAGATGAGTTAAATAATAACCTGGACCGGCAACTGGACAAGAGCGTGTACAAACCCCACCAGCTGGATGCCAACAAAGAAGAACAGTACAAGAACAGCATCCAGCTAGCTAGGTAGCAGTGAAAACAAGGTAGAAACCCGCTCATGAAAGGTTAACAGTAAAAACTACGTACACTGCACTGGTAGCAGTGAAAACAAGATAGAAAACCGATATATCATGAAAGGTTATTACTGTTACTGGTACAGTAAACAAAACACTACGTACTGTCTACAGTTCTAGATGGTTTAACTAACCAATAACCAGCTGCTTGCAGCCTTTAGAGCGCACCAAGGTACTAGTACAATATATTAATCTTGGACCAGAGCTAAGCTAGCTCCCCTTCAGCTTGGTCTACTACTCATCAGTAGCCACTAAGCCTAAGTGATAGCCTGATAGGCTATACCTTTTCCAGCATGCATGAGTCATGCCGGGCGTACAGGCCGGGTGCATCTATCAGTCTATCACAAGGTAGTACCCGAAGCAGAACACGACGAGGTGAAGCCTGACGACGGGTACGCCCAGACGCTGCCCGGAGCGACCGTGCCATTGTTGCCTGCAGTAGTGCATCCATAGCCACATGCCCAGCTGCTGCCGCTACTACCCAAGAAATGGAGAAGGTCGTGATTATCTTGGAGACCCACCAGGAACTCTCTCGGCGAGCTCGTCAATGTCCCCATCATCTCCGCCGTCGACGGCATCTTCTCCACCACCGGTGCATATTCCGATGCCGCCGCCGCCGAGCCGGGCAACCTGGAGATGGAGATGGCTTCCATCTGTCCGGCGAAGATAGCGGCCTCGTCGCCGCCTTCTGCACTGAAAGGGCCAATAATGGCAGATGAAGGTGCAGCGGCGGCATTTTTGTAGCCTAAGAATAAAGAGAACTGCTGCCTCTGTGGAAGGTAACACTGATGCTCTAGCCGGATACTGGTGCCAGCGCCTATGCCGCCGCCATTGCCAAGCTGATGATGATGATAGCACAGGAGGGGATCCTGTGAGCTCTGCCCTGGATACCATAGCCTTGACGCACCAGTTCTGTGGTGTTCCACACCTTCTAGTGGGTCTAACGGGGCCAGCAATGGCAGCTGCTCCGGCTGCTGCTGCTGTTGCAAGATGGCCACTCCACCGCTGGCCGGAACGGCGGCGGCGCTGGAGGAAGATGACGACGGCGACGCCCTGCATGTACTGGAAGCGCCGCCGCAGCAGGCCACAGCCTTTGAAGAGGTGTGCTGCTTATTATTTGACGGCTTGTTGCGGCGCCGGCGGATGCCGCTGCAGAAGGGGAGGTCCCGGAGCGCGCCGCCGTGCGTCCAGTAGCGGCGGCACGCCCTGCAGAAGTGCCGCGGCTGCGACAGCGAGTAGTTGTTGTAGTAGCAGAACTTGGTCTCGGTGGACTGGCAGCGAGGGCACAAGAGACCCGACTCCGGCTGCGGGATCTTTGCGAGCCTGGCGAGCTCCATCATGCAGCCCGGCTTCACCCAAGCGGAGCTATCTCCAGCAGCGCTCACAGATGAGGCTTCAGCTTCAGCTTCAGCTTCAGCTGGCATGATGTCAGGCCGAGGAGCCATGGGAGCTCCAGGAGGCCGGGGAAGCTGGTGTTGCTTGTAATGATGTGCCTCCTTGCTGCAGCTTCCTGTGACACCAACACCACCGCCATGAGTTGGAGTCCTGCCTTGGTGGGGCTGCTCGTCGTTTCAAACAAAACCGACACCGTGTAAATAAAGAAGAGAAATGTGAGAAATATAATATTTGGGTAGTGCAAGATAAAACACATGATTGCATGCTGATTCCGACTGGGATATGGACTGGAGAATACCATGGCGGAGAACTGATTGTCTTTTGCTGTGTGTCTCTGTTTCGTCCTCCTTACGGCATCATGCATGGTGAGTTGGATAAGGTAGAGATACTAACAACCAGTTGCAAGATTTAGGCTTGAATGGAGATGGAAAGAAAGTGAGGACATGGTGGAGGTCTAGCTAGAGGGTGAGAACGAGCATAGAAAAAAGAAGAAGCATATAGTGCGTGGGGGTGGGGCCTGCTATATTTGTTCTTCGGGTGCTGTGAGCTTCAAGAATATAGAGGAGACATGGGAGAAGAGGTCTCTCTGTGCTCCCGATCGCATGGATACGAGTGAGACTATTTAGACAACAGAGCAAAAAAGGGCATATGCTTGTGGAAAGCTGGAAACCCTGAGGCCGGCCTGGAGCACAGAGAAAAAGGAGCATATGCTGCAACTAGAGCAGGTGATCTTGATGATATTCTTGCGAGTAGTGGTGGCGCTCCAGCAGGCTCTGAGGGATACCCCGCTTCGATCGTTTGGTTTCTCCGAGTGAAACAACACGGTATCATTTCACAGTATTCATGATTTGTTATGTTTTCGATGCCGCTCTTCATGTGGGTCAATTGTTTATTTGTTTTGTTGGTACACCATATTTTTCTTGTGTCACAATTGCGACATAATACTAATTAACAAGGCAAATGGTACGTTGTACCCCGTTTTTGTATGTCGTTCCACATCTAATATCTTCCTTTTCTCCACCCAGGCATCTCGTCCCATCGTATCCCACACTAGAGGTTATATTTACCACTTATTACCTATAAGTAAAATACATGAGTGATCACTAAACTTGGTATGCAGTGTCATTTAGGTCCCTAAACTCTTAAAATACATTTTTAGATCCTCAAACTTGTCTAGGTGTGCCATCTAGGACATCAATCTTTCAAAATTTATTTTCAAGTCCCCGAACTTATCCTAGTGTGTCATCCGGGTCACCAAATAAGTCTCAGAATGCGGTGAAAAAAAGAGATATCTAGTGAGAGAATAAGGTGAAGTCATCATCTTCTCGTGTGTTTGGGCTCATGATGATACCTATGACGAGTTTATAAAATTATATTTTAAGAGTTTATGGACCTAGATGACATCCTTGTACAAGTTTGAGGATCTAAAAATGCATTTTGAGATTTTAGGGACCTAGACGGCACATTCGAATAAGTTTAGTGACATAAAAATACATTTTAAGAGTTCAGGGACTAGGTGATACCTCAATACAAGTTTATAAAGACCGTCCATACATTTTACTCTTATCTATACTACGCACTCTATCTCCATTTTCTTTCACCTAGCTATTGCATACTAACCTAGATTATTAGGGTATGTTCGGATAAACCAACCAACTGCTAAATAGCTTATTTTAGCTAGGGTGGATCCAAACAAGGCCAGCTAATGTTTAGCTAAAATTTTTTATCTAGCTAAATAGTAACTATCCAGTTAGCTGCTCCAAACCAAATAATTCCATCAAGCCAACTAAGGTAATTAATATTGGCTAGGTGGATCCAAACAGAACCTTGCTAGCTTTAGAAATTCATAGCTTTTATGTTTTAGCTCTGTTCTTAAATATTCTTACGATGATGCGATCGTACTGGTGGGTGCTATCTTTTAGTATACTTTTCATAATCCATTTATATTGGCCGATGTACTGTATTAGTTGTATTTGTTTCATTAACTTTATGTTTGGTTAAATGATTATCATGAGCAGAAAAAATGTAGATCTCGATCTTGATTAAACTATAACTATTGCTCTTTTATATGTTAAATGAAAACATAAAATATGTATAAAGTGTATAATATATTACATTTTTACAAAATCACTTTAAGTATTATAGTGTGATAATATGTGGATATATGGGCTTGATCCGTAGCAACACATATGCATATTTGCTAGTTAAAGTAAAATTTAAATAGTAAGCAATTCAAACCATGCATGGCGCGCTAAGGTTTCCACAGTTCTCACTAAGGTTTGTTGACAACTTGACGTACCACACATTCTGCTAATGCATGCATGTAATAAATCTTTATTGCAATGCCTACTCTCGCAACCAATATATAATGACAAGATCGATCGATCGATCTGGTGTGTGGTTGGAGGTGCCAGTAGGTCAAACAGTGCACCACGATCTCGATCTTTGATACTACGCGTGATCTGAAGATGTCGAGCTATACAACAGTCAATGCAGTTTCCTGCGTGCAGGTCCAGGTCCGTAGCTGTGGTTGCGTGCAGCATATATGTCCCACGTACGACGTGTGCTTCATGCATGCATGCATGCATGCCGTGGTAGTGTACGCGACGTAGTAAAAAGGAAGAACTGTAGACTGTGGTTGCAGGACGCAGTACGTACTGAAAATATGATAAAGCGAAACCGTGAACAGTGCCTTGGTGCGCAGGGTAAATCAAAGTGGCACAGTGCTAGTACGTGTCGCCGGTACAAGTACGTATATCAATTTCACGTGCCGTGTTGTTTTCCACGCAACAAAGTTCGTACGTACAAGTAATTTGTCCAATGTGACACGCCTACCAAACAAATTAATACTCTGAATCAATTTAACAATAATGTAAGAGATCGAGAGATTCAAGTCAAATTGAAAATAGTTTGGCTTAGGATATATAAACTCATAAACTTTTAGATATATTTGTGCGCATGCAGAGGGGAGCGAGAGTACCTCTATTAACAAAGGCTGAGTGTGTGTGCGCACACACACACACACACAAGGGTTTAGGGATTTTGTTCCGGGCACTTTTACATGGAACGAGAAAAAGCCTATGCTCGAGCTATTGAGAAGATTGTTCCAAAGAAAAAAAAAAGAAAGCTATCGAGAAGACGCGACTGCCTTGATTAGTTCGTGCAATTCTTGGACGATATGTAACATCTCCGCTGATATGAAGAGTAGGACGTGCAGCACAGAGCAGGGTACTTGCACGGCTTCTGCTCATCGCTGGCGACGTTAATCCATGTCGGGGCATTTGTCGCAAGGACCAACGAAAAGACAAGAGATGCATGGGTTTTGCTGGTTGCATGCAGAACGCCCCCAATGTCGTCGCGATCGTATCACGCGTGGATCGAGTCGGTTGACCGAGCTAGCTAGTACGTCCACGGCTGTGTTTAGATCCGTAAAAAGTGAGCGAAAATGGTCACAGCAGACACTGTAGTGTACTGTAGCACTTTTAGTTTGTTTGTGGTAATTGTTGTCCTACCATGATCTAACTAGACTCAAAAGATTTGTCTCGTCGTGTACATCAAAACTATGCAATTAATTTTTTTATTTACCTACATTTAATGCTCAATGCATGCGTTATTTGATATATTTAATGTTTTAATGTGATGATGTGATGGAAAGTTTGAAAAGTTGGAGGAACTAAACACAGCCCACATCAGATGTCTTTTATGGTTAATTTGAGCTTATATATAGTAATTATAGTAACTCAAAGTGGCTATAGAATAGTTATTTTATGGTCGGCCATAGACTATAGGTTATATATATATATATATAAATATTATAAAGTTCATCGTAAAATGTATTTCTATAGTGTACTTCTTTTGGCCAAATTCAGTATAAACATATATATAGGTGCCCGCTCATCCATGTGAATAGATGTACACAACTCTCATAAGCACCTCCAAGAGATCAGGTCGTCTAATCTCAAGATCGTGGAAGTCAGGCGTCTTGTCTCGACAAGCACGCACACTAGCTAGTAGTCCCTTTAATCTTGATGTTTTAACCAAGACTAGGAATCCGAGACTAGGGGACCTCAACCTCGTATAGTGCTTAGCTTCCTACATCTCATCTACAAAGTACATGTGTCACAGTCTTGTGTGCTTTTCTTTTAAATTAACCCATGAATGACTTTTAATCCTGGGTGGTAACACCAATCGGGTCTAATTAAAGTGTCACTTTTAGTCTCGGATAGTGTTATCAACCGAGATTAAAGGGCCTCCGGAACCTCAGGAAATATCAATTGGGTCTAAAGCTAGCGTTTATCTCGGCCCAAATGTACCCGAAACAAATATAATGGAATTAAAGTTCTTTCTCTACCTGTGACACATCGTCTATCGCTGAAACAATGTCGACAGGCACATTATCTACCACTAAAACAATAGCGTCGTTAAATCCTTAAATGAATCCAGAAAAAGAAAGGTATTACAAATATTGATACTCTAGTTTATTTATAACTAGTTTGACTTAGAACAACACTACAATGACATGGACGGAGGGAATACATCTGAATAAATTTCAACTAATTCAACCACCATTATAAAAGTGTATCACTAAATTTTGTTTATACAATTAATTCTCTGCCACGGCCCCACTTTCTACCGTAAGTATATTGTAAATTCATAACAGGCCAATTGTAACTCTCATGTCTACCAAGTTAGGCCCTCAGTACGTGCACAATATCATAGCACAGTTACTAGAAACTAGGTAACCGAGATGAGCTCCTCTCACATGCCATGAAACTGTCCATTCTCTCTACTCTGTCATATCAGCACATTTAGGGGTTGTTTGGCACAGCTCCGCTCCACGTTTTGCAGCTCCGCTCCCAAATCTTTTACCCAAACACCTGCAGCTCCAATAATTGCAACTCCAGGAAAAAAGTGGAGTCAGGGGTCAACTCCAGGAATTTTGTGGAGCACCTTAAGGGGTACTCCAGAAACAAGGATTTCGTACCTCTCCTCGTGGAGTTGGGGTGAAATTACCCAACATTGACATCCATTACATTACATGTACCATTTCACGGGAGAAAAAAACACCAACCCCTCGGCGCCGGTTCCCCTCCTCCGTCATGACATTTTTTCTTCTGTCGCCCATATGCCGCCGCCGCCGCCCTGGCATGGCCGATTTCAGCTGTTGCCGGTCTTCCGGAACATCAAAATAGTTCCTAATGGATGCCTATACAAGCTCCTGCAAAATATGATGATCAAAGAATTGAAAATCCGGTGTGGCCACGACTCCTGTCATAGGTGCCGCCTGATGTTGCCGCCGATCATGGCGAGGCTGACCACCAGGCCGTGTCACCGCAGCTGGCCGAGGAGAGTCACATCACTGGAAGACAGTAGCAGAACGATCCAGCAATAAACTCGTGTTCACGAGCGAATTTGAGATACCGCCAGTGCTATGGACCACGAATTACATGGTGATAATTGAATTGTGTTCATGATTATTGAGATATATAAAATACTCTTATTCATGAATCCATAAGAACCGTACGTGTGAAATGAGCACGGATAAAAAATACCATATTGTTCACGCCATGGCACTGTAGCAGCATGGAAAACAAAATTCTCCAAAATAAAAAACAAACATACAACAATCCAGGGCAAGAAGGACTATTGCCACAAAATCTAACAACTTCCAGAGCTGGAGTCAGACCACTAGCCAAACAAGTTGAGCTGCTCCATGATTTTTAGGAGTTGATAGAGTGGAGCTGAAAAATGTGGAGTTTGTGGAGTGGAGCTGTTTTTTTTTATAGTGGAGCTCTCCCAAACATGCCCTTAATGCCATAAAACTCTCCATAAAACCTCCACTAAGACTGGCCTTAGAAACCAAGCCGGTTATCATCAGTTGTTCCCATAAATACCGAATTAAGAAGCCATTGTATAGCTACCCGGCCTATGTCTGTCTCCCCAACTTGACGTACAATAGTAGGCCGTTATTTGCATATTGTGTGAACCTAAACACTACACTTGTGTCTATCTCCCCAACTGGGCTGGACGTATAACTCGAGTATATGATATTCGATCTAGTACAACTCTGCACAAGTGGTACATATAAAAGATCCCACTGGTCTTTCAAATACCTTGAGTGGCGACGTTATTTACCATCACATGTCACCACTACACAAATGGTCCTTTCAATCATATGGCTTGCAAAATCTCATCATATCTCAGATGACTTCTGAGCTGTATAAGTTATAGCATCGCATTATCTCAAATACCTAGAAAGCCAAACCCGTGATACTTTTGGTTCTAGGTGCATTGCTTTTGCTGTGTATCTAGAAAAGCTACAGTGTCTTGTATTACAGAACGGATGGAGTATGTAATTTAAGAAATTGAGTCGGTTCACCTAGGCACAATATAAGAATTCTAATATTAATATTGGGAAACATAGTGTACGTCATCTGTAGATCCTATTTATCAGACATGAATAAAAATTCTTTTTTTGTGTGTGAAAACACATTCCTGTAGATAGAAGTTAGGTTTTGTTTTGCGTGTGTGAACCAATATATGTTGCTGGTGGTTACCTTAAAAAACACGGGCATTTGGGTTAAAAATGTATTTTGATATAAGTGGCATGGAAGAACACAACATTCATGTTTGACAAATATAGAATTTCATGCAGGCATGGCATTGAATAAGTTAGGTCATGGCAGTAGCATAAAATCGATGTTCTTGTGCAGCCGCTTGAACGTTGTACCCCATGCACGAACTAGTGTAGCAATTTGAGGGTAGAAAATTATTTTATGAAATTTAGCTGAGTGGATGCTGACGAGGCATGCCAACATGGCAGTACACGTTGACGAAATGAAAATATTAAGCCATGTGCAAGTTCAAGACTATAACGGTCGCTTTGGTAGTTCATGGATCAAACTGTGCCTCGGTCAAAAGTTGAAGGACGAAAAGAACATTCAGTAAAAGGCTGATTTGATGTAATTGATGCTGGTATATTTTTCTAAAAACTTGTCACAGTCAGAGATATTTAACTAAGTAGGAAACTTAAATGACTTAAATTTCAAAACAGATCAAGGAATTAATAATAACCATGATAAAGTTACAGGCATGCTCGGCTTGTTTTGTGTCGTGTATAATCATTCTAACAAGAGGCAGTTGCATATATTATCTCCTTTTCTTCTCCACTTTCCTTTGTATATATAGGACAAAAGGTAACATGGATAGCTAATCGAGCTGTCCTTGTTGGAAATGCCCTAATTGCAGCCATGCCGTGATCAAGGATCCAACTATTCAAAATAAAGGACAATGTGCAAAATCATCACACAGCTACCTCCTCCAACCACGAGCAGCTAGGGTACAACACTCACCAGACATCCATATGCAGCATCCAGGACCAGCAGAAACAAACTGATCGATCCTACAACTAGTAATGGTGTGTCTCACATGAAACCCCATTTCTCAATCACGGGACGTACGTTTCCACGATTTCGGCCAGCAGGATCGATGTGAGCTAGCATTATTTGTGTAGGGAAAACATGGTACAATGACTACAGAGGAGAGGACGGCATCCTTTCTGGGGACCGGTCGTTGCCTTTTCTTTTGGGCTAGACCATGCGAAAATCCAGGCGTGCGCTACTGAGGGTAGGTACATTACTACACATCAGCAGATTGATAGGTCATCTCATACGGTGACATGACAGATTTTTGCTGATGTTAAGGAAAGAGAATGAGGTGATATCAAGTGGTCGTTGTTTTGTGAAACAACTGCCTTGTGAGCTAAATTTTAGGACTACACAAGACAACTTCCCCATCATTGATGAGCTATGCAACCAATAATATTTCTTTTTCACCCACAAATTAAAGGGAAATTGCATTACTAGAAGACAATCAAAACAACAACTATCGTACGGGTTGTCTGTTAAGTCATCTCAAGACTACATGTCAATGCATGAGACTACATATTAGACGATACTAATGTACTTTCCCTAAGGATCCATGGAATAATGCACAAACTGCCACTCCAATTAGGGACAATAATCCATAAAATTCCTAGCTATGGCTCTATCTAGCTATGACAGAGAATTCATGTGGCATTTCACAAATATGACTTGCAGGTGTCACATGTGATCTGCAAGCTCTTTAAGCTCTAGAACCAAAGTTTCCACAACGGTCTTGGCCATGCTAAGGTAGACATCTTACGTCCAAGGAGATAAGATGTGAATTAAATCTGGACCCTTGATTATAAAAAGAAAAATCTGAACTAGACAATAGTACCATGCAATGGCATGGACCTCATAGTACCGGTTTTTATCCTTGACATCCGCATATGTACGCCATTTCTAATGATTCTAAGAATTTAATCTCATGTTCACGATACAACTTTCCCATGTCTCATAGGCTCATAAGTAGTCATGTCTTTATATATATTGCAACCCTTATTTACTGAAATGGGGACCATGCCGCCCGACCCGCTCCCTCCCCCATCGCCCCTGCCGCCGCCGCCACCGCCGTCGGCGGCCCCCCTCCACCTTCCTGCATCTCAGCTAGCTCCAGTCCGCATCCTCCGCCGCGTGCCGCAGTTCTCCACTCAACCCAACCCCTCGTGTACCCGTTCGGAGTGGGAGAGTTTCTTCTGCGTTTCTCCCCCGCCGCTGCTGAGTCAAGGTCGATCCGCCGCTGAAGGGGTCGATTTCGTGCCTGCGACGCCAGCTCCGCCAGCCCACGCAGCGGATCCGCACTCTGCGCCCCCGGATCCGGTGGCCAGTCCTGCGAATCGGAAGGCCAGCTACGCTGAGGTCGTCAGTCGCGAGAGAGTCAATGCGCCTCATTCACCGACTGCTCCTCCGCGTCCCGGCGACAACCACCGCGGCTCCTCACGGGGGAACCGCATTTACCCCCATGAGGTGACAAGGCCGCGGCGCATTTACTCCGGCGAGCCAAGGACGCGTCGAGCCTGGGTGCCGCGTCAGGCCACGCCGCAGACAGCAGCCGTTGACTCCACCTCTCCGACCCAAGAGTGGACGCCTGTCAGGCGCCGTGGGAGGCCCCCCCTGCGCCGGCCTCCGCCCGCCTCTCCGCGACGTACTCGACATGACCGGCGCCGCTGTACTCCTTCAATGCAACCACGCCGCGGCGGTGAGTCAAGGCGGCCACCTAACCCCGGTCTCGACGCCTTCATCCAAGCAACGGCCGGGCGCTGCTTCATCTGCCTGGCGCGGGACCACCAGGCTGCCGCCTGCCGCAATCCAGTCAAGTGCTTCCGCTGCCGACGCTCGGGCCACAAGGAACGCCACTGCAAGGCTGCCTCTGCCACAAGACGCCCTGCGCTCCCTCCTCCACCACCTCCCCCGCCGCCTCCTCCACCACCTCCCCCGCCGCCTCCTGCGCAGCAGCCTGCCTCGATGGCGATCGGGGACCCGGACACCCGTCCGGAGGAGGAGACGGTCTTCGTCCCCAACTCGTTCGCCCTCACGCACGACGCGCGCGAATGGGAGGGCACGGCGCTCGTCCCCTGGGCCATTCATCTTCCGCGCGGCGCGGGAGCAAGGGAGATTGAGGACCTGCTCACTGATCGCCTTCACCTCCAGAGGGGCGACGTCGCGGTCACTGTCCACCAGCCGGAGCCGTTCCTCGTTCGTTTCATCGACAGCAACAAGTGTGCGCGCGCCCGCGTGCGAGGGCGCTTCCAAGGCAACGGCATCGACATCTGCTTGCGGCCATGGCGCAGCCTGACGCATGCGCTGGGCATGCGTGTCTTCTACCGGGTGCGCCTCTACCTCGACGGCGTCCCTGACCATGCGTGGACTCCGGAGATCGTCGAGCGGGTCATCGGCCACCGCTGCGCCCTCGAGGTCATCAGGACGGACCTGGTCCAGCCGACCGACACCAGGCACATCGACCTCTGGGCCTGGACGGAGGACCCCAGCCGGATCCCGAAGCGCGTCTGGCTCATCTTCACCCACGGCCCGGGCGACTGCTCCTCCTACACCGTCTCAGCGAGGAAGCCGGCCCCCTGGCAGCAGGGCGTGAGGTATCCGGTCTTCCTCCATCTTGGAGTGCTGGAGGACTACACGGCGGCGGCGGATGACCTCGCCGGCGCGCTCAACGACCCTGGCTTCACGCCGGTGCGCCGACCGTTCGTCTGGCGCTACGGCGTGCCGGACGGCGCTCCTGCGTCGGCGCGGTCCACGTTCCCGGCTCGGCTTCCCCTTCCCCCGAGGGCGCAGTCCGGGACTGTGGACCGCGAGCGCGGCACTGGAGGTACGCGTGGTCACCACCGTGACACCCGCGAACGCGACCGCGACAGCGACCACGATCGAGGCGACCGCGGGCGCGACGAGCGAAACCGCGACTCTCGCGGATGGCGCGGAAAGCAGAACGACGACAGGCGTGGGCGCGCGAACCACGCCAGAGGCCACGGCTCCTGCAACGACAAGCCGTTCCGCTGGCCCCGGCGGCATGATGACGACGACGACGGCAACGACGACTATGAGCATCCGGGGCGCGGCGGAACCTCTCTCAACAAGCTCTACGACCGCAGCGGCCACGACGTTGTCCGTAGGGAGCGCTCTCGCTCCCCAAGGCGCTGGGAGAGCGAGTTCAGGGGCAGCCAGCGCACGGTGGAACATCGCACTGAAGATGCTCCCGCCCCGCCGGAGGACGATGTCTCTTTTCAGCCTCTGATCCTCAGCGCTGGTGGACTCAAGAACATGGAGGTCCAACAGATGCAAGCCACCTTCCGCGCCCAGGCCATGGCGCTCAAGCTCAAACTCCAAGCTCTGGCGTCCCAGCAGGTCCACAACGATGGTGACATCCTCACCCCCCCACTCCTTCCTGGCCAGCAGGCGCTGTGGACACTCTCTGCTCAGGATGTCGTCGACAAGCTTTGCTCCTTGACGGACGCCATCAGGCTGGTCGACTCCCAGCCTCGCTGCCATGAGGGGAATCGAGCCTGGTCCACCCACGTTGATGCTGTCAAAGAACCTCTCGTGCCTCTCCACCAAGCTTTCGCCAGGCTGCACGAGGCGCTCGATGGTGCAGCGCCGGCCATGCTGCAGGGCCGCGCAGCACCTCCTTCAATCCGTGAGGTGGACGACGCCCTCCAAAGGATACACCTTCAGCTGCAGGTGGAGGGCCAGTATCCCGACGCTGACGCCGTGCTGCCGCAGGCGCCCGTGTCACCTGAGGCGGTGCTGCCTGAGCAGCCGGCCCCCGTGACATCTCCGCCACCTCTGCCCGCGGCCTGTGTCAGCGACCTCTTCACAGGTCTGACCCCGGCTCTTGTGCAGCACCGGCCAGAACGGCGCCCACGGCCCGCACGCACCTTTGACATGACCAAGGTTCGTCGGAGCGCCAGGCTGGCCAAGAAGCCGGCACTGCCAGCCATGGAGCGCGCACGAAGGAACCTTTGGCGCAAACTGGGGGTCCCGGATGCTGAATTTCGGCCCATCGAGGAGATCCTGCAAGAGTTCCTCCACTCTCACCAAGCGCCGCTGCCGGAGCACATCATCGCGGGAATGACGGCGCTCTTCGGCCTTGATGATGAGGACGCCGAGATGGTGAACGACGCCCTCCTGCAGCATGCCGGACAGTACGTCGACGACGTCCAGGCGGAGCTCCAAGGTCTACAGGAATGAACCACGCCTATTTCATTCAGAGACATGCTGCTGCTACGTTTACTACGTTTATTTCGTTTTCAAATACTGCTCTCCACTCCCTTCCCGTCCTGCTGGCTGCGACCTTCGGACGGGTAGAAGTGTGCTCACTACCTAATCGCGACTTTGACTCTGCCCTGCTGGCTGCGACCTTCGGGCTCCCCACGCATAATGTTGACTACGCCCTGCTGGCTTCAACCTTCGGGCACCCACAACTGCTCCCTGCGTTTCCACGTTTTAATCATGCAAGCGGGTGACTTCAATCTTATAAGCTGGAACGTTCGTGGGTTAAATTCGGCTGCGAGATGTATGGTCGTCCATGAGACCCTAAGAGCCACCAGCAGTCACATTGTATGTCTTCAAGAAACAAAGCTGAGCAATATGGATGCGCCGTTAGCTTCCTTCTTGGGAGGCTACCGTCTCACGGCATTTGCCTTTAAGCCAGCGCAAGGCACTCGGGGGGGCATTCTCCTCCTATGGGACAGCAATTTCATAGACATCCAGAATATTCAAATCGCAAGTTTCTCTATTACAGCGACGGTCACAATAAAACAATGCGGCTCCGATTTCAGACTCACTACAGTCTACGGCCCATCGCGAAGGGAGCACAAGCGGGCTTTCTTAGCTCACTTGCGGGGTTTACACCTAAATGACAACTCAAAGTGGTTAATCGTAGGGGATTTCAACCTCATTTACAAAGCTAGGGATAAAAACAATAGGCGTCTCAACCTGCAGCTCATGCGACGCTTTCGCTCGGCCTTGGCATCCTGCGGGCTAAAGGAGCTGCACCTGCAAAATCGTAAATTTACTTGGAGCAGCGAAAGACGCCAGCCAACCTTGTCTCGTATCGACCGCTTCTTCTGTAATGCAGCCTGGGATCTGGCATTCGATGAGCACACACTCCACGCCTTATCTTCGTCACACTCAGATCACTGCCCCTTACTACTCACCCGATTGTCGGGGCCAAGGAGACCAAGACCTTTCAAATTTGAGAATTTCTGGACCAAGCTGCCCCGCTTCCAGGAAACGGTGCAGGAGGCCTGGCTCCTCCCCACGAACCACGTCGAACCCTTTCACCGCCTCGGCCACAAGCTCCATGCCACGGCTAAAGCACTACGGAAGTGGAGTGCCTCGCTAATATCCGACGCTAAATTAAAATTCCAAATGGCACAGGTGGTCATCCAACTCCTGGACACGGCGCAAGACTCTCGCCCTTTATCTGATGCGGAGTTCAACATCCGTGCAAAACTCAAGAAGCGACTACTAGGCTGGGCCGTTATCGAGCGCGCACGCAAGCGCCAATCTTCACGGATTAAAAATCTACGCGAAGGGGATGCCAATACAAAATACTTCCACCTCAAGGTTAACTCACGACGAAGAAAAAATTTTGTCCAGCGCTTGCGAACAGATGGTGGATGGGCGTTATCACACCAGGACAAAAGCAATGCAATCCAGCAGCATTTCACAACTTTCATGAGTACCCCCGGCCAGCGAACGTGCGACATTAATTGGGATAGCATCGAACTCCCCAGAGTGGACCTATCACAGCTTGACATGCCTTTCGACGAGAAAGAGATAGCGCACGCCATATCCAAAATGCCATCAGACCGAGCCCCGGGACCGGACGGGTATACGGGCATTTTCTTCAAGAAGTGCTGGTCTATCATCAAGGGAGATGTAATGGCGGTAATTAACTCCTTTTACAACATGAGGTGCGCCGACTTCAACCTGCTCAACAAAGCCAACATTATCCTCATCCCGAAGAAAGAGGGAGCCGAATGCGTGTCTGACTACAGACCGATCAGCCTGATCCACGCCATCGCCAAAAGCATCACCAAGGCGCTTGCTCTTCGACTCGCCCCGTGTATGCGCTCGCTAATCTCGCCGTGCCAGAGTGCCTTTATCAAAGGCAGGAACATCCACGACAATTACCTCTACGTGCGCAACATTGCCCGCCGCTTCCATCGTAACAAGATCCCTGCCCTTTTACTGAAGCTAGATATCTCCAAGGCCTTTGACTCAGTACGATGGGACTATCTACTCTCCTTAATGCAACACAGGGGCTTCCCCCAGCGCTGGTACAACTGGATCTCAGCCCTCCTCTCCACTTCCACTTCGAGGGTGTTGCTCAATGGCACCCCGCTACAGCCGATTCAGCATGGAAGGGGGCTTAGGCAGGGCGACCCTCTCTCGCCCCTCCTTTTCGTCCTAGCAATTGATCCGCTCCAACACCTAATCGACCAGGCGACTGCAAGGAAATTGCTATCCAAACTTGGAAGCAAGGCAGCGCGTTTTAGGGCCTCCCTCTACGCAGATGATGCGGCAATTTTCATCAAGCCAACGCGAAATGACATCACAAACATGGCTCGAATCCTCCAAAACTTTGGGGAAGCCACGGGCCTCTGCACCAATCTCCAGAAGACGCAGCTTTTTCCAATCCAATGTAATAACATCGACCTGGACTACCTGCTCACGAACTTCCCTGTCGCCAGGTCCTCCTTCCCGATGCGATACCTTGGCCTTCCGCTATCCATCAAAAGAATGAAAAAGGTGGACTTCCAGCCTCTGATGGACAAGACATTAGGCAAGCTCTCTTCATGGGCAGGTCGTAACCTCACACAAGCTGGCAGAGTCTGTCTGACAAAGTCCGTCCTATCCTCGCAGCCAGTATATTTCCTCACTGCACTAAGGCCAAGCAAAGAACTGATTAAGGACATCGACAAACTCAGAAGACGCTTCCTCTGGACAGGGGACAAGCAGCTGACGGGAGGAAAGTGTAAAGTCAATTGGACCCGAAGCTGTCTGCCAAAGGAGTGCGGCGGATTGGGAGTGCCAAATTTGGAGAAGTTCGCGAGGGCCCTGCGGCTCCGATGGCTTTGGCACCAGTGGGCCTCCGCCGAGAAGCCCTGGGTCGGAACCGAAACGCCATGTGATGACGAGGATAAGTTGCTCTTCGCCGCGTGCACCACGATCTCCCTCGGTGACGGAAAGAAGACCAGTTTTTGGGACTCAGGATGGCTGCACGGGCGTAGACCCAAAGATATTGCGCCTATCCTTTTCAAAATTTCGAGGAAAAAGAAGAGATCCGTTCATGATGCATTGTTCAACGACACCTGGATTCATGACCTCAACATCGTTGGACATTTATCCAACGACCTCCTTGCTGCCTTCGTAGAGCTGTGGTCTCTCTTGCGAACGGTTCAACTACAGCCTCACACAGAAGATAAAATCTCCTGGAAGCTAACTAAATCAGGAGAGTATTCTGCCGCATCCGCCTACAGAGCTCAGTTTCTTGGCTCCACCACTTCCCCACCGATAAGTTCTATATGGCAGTCTTGGGCTCCCCCGAAGTGTAAATTCTTCGCCTGGCTCATCACCCAAAACCGGGTGTGGTCAGCAGACAGACTCGCAGCGCGAGGATGGCCGCACAGCGACACATGCGTCCTATGTCGCCGAACAATGGAATCCGCGCACCACCTGCTAGCGGGCTGCAGATACACCAAGAGAATATGGGAGCTCATCGCGGATTGGACGGCGCAGCCAGACCTCTCTCCAACTGTCTGGACACCGACTGGTGATGCCTTGCAATGGTGGACCATGATCACCACTCGCCCGAACTCCTCGCGAAAGGCGTTGAGAAGCCTCACCTTGCTCGTTATTTGGGAGATTTGGAGGGAGCGCAATGCTAGAACCTTTGACAGGCGCGAGTCTTCCACGGCCACACTTATGGCAAACATCAAAAGCGAGGCGTCTACGTGGATTCTTGCGGGGGCAAATGAGCTTGCCGCTCTTGTATCACGAGAGTAAAAATTTTCTTCATGTAAATTGTGATTGACCGCACCTTGTACTCCCCTCTTTTTCAATGAAATAGGCATAATCTCGTGCCCGTTCGTTCAAAAAAAAAATTTACTGAAATTGGACATGTGTCAGGACTCTCAGAAATATGTTACATATAAAGTGGTTATTACTTCTATAAAAAATTTACCTATCACATGTAAAGTGTTAGATTGTCATGTTAGTTAGATCATCTTAGGATAGATCCATATTGCATGTTAGATCTAATAAAAAAATATTTTTATGCTTTTTCAAAATAATAAATAAATATTCCTCTTATTACCTTCTAGGAGGTAATATGTGGTAAAAAAAACTATTGAGATCGACGGCCATATTCATTGGAGAGTACCTTAACAAAATCCTTCCATGGTAAATGAAATTGATAGGATAATGTCTAACAGTATGTAAGGTCTTAGTCTCGAGGATATATATCCATGTTGTGCTCCAACAAAGACAAAGGCCAGAAGGTGGAGAACCATGGTCTAACATGGTTCGGCCCCCGGAGCCAATCCATTCAGGTGTTTTCTTTGCTTTGCGCACATCATCTTCTACCAACAGGTTGTATAGGTATAACCAATCTTTTTTTATGTTGTATTCATGGTGTTAGATGTATTAGATCTCTATATTCCCTTTGGTCATTGGGGACCTTTTATGCAATATTGATGAATGTGGTATTGTTTATTTATTTGGACAATTGTATAACTGCATTCGTCTTCACCTCTAATTGCACGTTTGCCTATTTTTTGACTTTGCATGTTTGCCTCTATTTTTGAACTTGAGTCCTTCAATTAATTACCCCTATTATGTGGAGGAAACTTGACAATGTTAACCATAGGCTAAAAATAAATAGATGCCCTTAGTATGGATGACCATACAATGCATACCGCAATTCAATTTGTCAGTCTAGACATATTGGAAAGTATGTGTAGTGTATTGCGATGTCATCATTAGTCTATCTTGAAAAATAAATAGTGGCACATATTTCAACTAATAAGTAATAAAAGGATACCATATTTTCCAAGTAAATGACAAAAAAGAATTCTAAGTGTTTGTTTTCTATTCACGATGATGGTGTTTTGATGAAGTGGTCAATGCAACCTCTCTTCAAAGACCAACGAGCTCCTGCGCCTCAGCGATAGGACAATGGGGCAAGTTGTAGCGAAGGATAGGTTCCTCGAACCGAGCTGCGACCCCATGTCGCATGTTGCCCGCGATGCTCGCCTCCTCCTCCTCCTCCTCCTCCTCCATGCACGCTCCACTTGGTTACCTCCTAACCACCATTCTTGCCTTTCATCACCACTAGTGAGAAAGAGAGAGAGGATTGGATAGGTCATGGGACGACCAGACAGAATGTAAGGATGTTCGAAATAAGATAGGGACGACAATGTCATTTCCCATTCTTTTCTCTTATTCGGTTGTTTCTTTTCTTCTGAGTTTAATCCTTAAAAGTGTCTTCGGCTCACAACGTTAAGAAACAAGAGCACACAAATGATTGAGATTCAAAAAATAGGGGTTGTTAGATTATGAGTTGTAACAGGATAGGACTAGGTCAAGTAGTTTGAATAGGACTCCACATGTACTCGTATAGGACTCGTATGAGAGTGGACTATATAAAAAAATCTCAAGCGGCTCTAAAGGTCAATCAGGTCCATCAATTATTTCTACATGGTATCACAACCATAAGACCCACTCAATTCTTAGGACATACCACGTCTTCCGCTTGTGCCGCCCTAGGGAAACAAATCTCTAGTCTCCCTGGGGCGCTGCATCTATTAGTTAGATGGCCTCCAAAATATCATACAATATAGATTACATTAATTTTTTTATCTGCTACATCGCCAAGGTCTTCGTCAACATGCTATCGCCACTTCATCCACAAGGTGGACGTCTCGCGTCTGATGCTTCATCGACGACAGCAACGACCGCATCGTCTACGATGGCAAAAGACTAGATCAATATATCGTCCTCTGACATATGCAATCGTGCTCTGACATATACATGACTCAATCGTCTTCTGACATATGCAAGATACAATCTTCCTCTTACATATGCAAGAAGCCATTAATGACATCCTCTGATATGTACAAGGTGCCTAATCTATGCTTGCAGCTCCGTCTTTGCAACATACGCAGATTTTTTTTTGCGCTTTTGGCTATGTGCGGCTACGTTGACGATGGCCACTACATCGACCACAGCTACATCATCATGATTGACTATGCCTTCAACAACTCATCATCGACAAACTCTAGTCAAAGCGTCCATGTCATCTATGACACTCCCTCGACTCAGTTGATGATGGCGAAGCGGAGAAGACGATGGAAGAACAAGACTTCAAATTCAGTCATTATCGTTCGATTCACTCCCGCTACGACTGAGGGGGAATGTTAGAGTATGAGTTGTAATATGATAGGACTAGGACATGTAGTTTGAGTAGGATTCTAGATGTACTCGTATAGGACTCATATGAGCCTGGACTATATAATAAAATCCTAGATGACCCTAGAGGTCAAGAAGGTCCATCAATTATTTCTACAGGGGTAAACATGCAAAGTCTAAAAAGGAGGGGCAAATGTGCAGTTGCAATTCATAATGAGAGTGCCTATGCAATTATCCCTTATTTATTTGAATTACTTTGTGTTGGTTCTCGTTCTCGATCTATGAACCCAGCAGTATGTTTTGAAACTCAATCTCAAGGAAAAACAACTCAAAGAATGATGAACAAATTAGCCTGATTATATTCAAAATCCAAACCCTCTACATGGACGGTGGCAACCTCAATTTACGGGGAGATGAAGGGACTTTTACTACACAATAATACCCTTTTCTATCTACTACATATGTTTGGAGAATATGTTCTACAAAATGGTTAAAACGGTACAAAGGTAAAAGTACACGAATAGCAAATCTAACTCATCTACTTCCTCCTAAAGCACACCTACCTTGTAACCTTGATGATGCTTTCCACGTCGTTCTTGGTCTTGACCTTCGATTGGGAATTCCTAGTCACTTTCGGCTGCTGCCGACCATTTCCTAACCCTTGCTTGGGCTTTCAAGGATCAAAAGTTGCGCTCAGCTGATGAACCTTGCCACCTGCGACTCTCTGTCTCTCTCTGTCTCTCTCCCTTTCTCTCTCCCTCCCCCCTCTCTCTCTGTGGAAAGTGAGTTTCCTGATAATACTTGCTCTCACTTACTTCATTAGTTTTTCTTTGTGTTTGAGTGACTTAAATTTAAACTTGTGCAGTCATGTCTAAGTTGAGACAAATAGGTATGGATTATACTGAGTTCAAAACTGACACATAATTTTATGTAGACCAGATTGTTGGCAAAGACTTAGGATCAGCAACACCAGCCATAGAGACGATCAAGGGGGGACCATGAGATGGAAGGGATGAATAGGCCGAAAGCATGTTAGGGGGTGTCCAAGAGGAGTGTCTTTGGAATTTTGAGGCTGACACGGTTGACCTCATCAAGCCATAGACCTCAATTATGATGATGAGGTGGTGGCCTTCATTTTCCTTGGGATGTGAAGGGGACCAAGATTATTGAACATTATGAATCACATCTACATCTCCCAACTCTCTTGTTCAAGTTTGCAAGTCTATTTGGGAGTGTGAAGACCTTTGGTGAACATGTGAATGTAGACACCTTCGTTCTCTATTACAAACTCAACAGCTAGATGAAACACTTTATGCTCGAGGGTGTCAAGGTTGAGGCACAGTATGGCAGTTGCATGGATTTCGACCGAGCAGAGATAGTAAGAACTTCACTCAACATTGCTTGTTGACTACTCAAAAGAACATGCGGGATGGTTATTGGGATGAATACTCATTTTACATCAAGGCTCCCTTTGTCATTGAGAAGTCCCCTAATGGACAAGATGTTGTTACCTATCATCTCGTTGCCAAGGTAACATATATGTACATCACTTGTAGCCAGTCTGTCCCTAAAATAGAAGGCCCAAACTTCTTGTTGGTAATAATCAGATTTTTCAAGAGGCTGTCACCCCGTTTAGCATATGCGTGATTTACTTGAGGAATATCTTGCTGCTTGTGTTTAGCATTCGATCCCCGGGTGGAAGCTAAACGAGATCTGGTGAAAACATTTTGGAGTCCAAGGGGGTAAGTAATATGATGTATTAAATTTTGAATTTTTTGTGTAAAAAGGACGGAGGGGGAGAGCGATGAGTTGATTGTTGAGTATATTAAACTTTTGGCCGATAGGATCCGGAGGCCATTCACAAGGTTAACCATGAAGAATTCTTGAAAAAGGTCTTCCATGGATGCCATCTCAACCATGGTGAGTGATTGATCCATTTTTAACAAGGGTGTGAGGAAATCCCCGAACCTCTGCTGATGCTGGGACCTGATCCGTGGCTGAGGAGAAAAAAAATAAAAAGACATAGAAGGATCCCGAGCAAGATAAGGATATATGGATAGGAGTTCTATCAAGCTTTAATTTCCCATGAATGGGCTATTTCCTGGCCTTTGATTTTACTTTATATCTCTTTGTGTGCATTTTTTTGGGTAGCTGCTTCTGTTGCCCTTGTGGGGATGTTTAGTTCCTGAAAATATGGGGTGAAAATGTGGTCAAAAAGTCACATCAGATACTGTTGCGTAATGTAGCATTTTTCGTTTGTTTGTTGTAAACATTGTCCTACCAGGACCTAACCAGGCTTAAAAGATTCGACTCGTCGTGTACATCAAAACTATGCAATTAGTTTTTTTATTTACCTACATTTAATGCGTCATGCATGAGAGAGATTTGATATAATTTGATGTGATAGGTGAATAGTGAAGTTTGAAGAGAGAATTTTTTGGAACTAAACAGGGTAAATATTAAGCATAAGTCAAGTAAAGTTCCAAACTCCAAAGGCCCGAGCCCCGAGGGATGAAAAAGGCAACGGAGGCTAGCTCGGATGGCTGAAGCTGTTATTAGTATCAAGCCTATTGGTTTTCTGGTTGAAGAGATCTTGGTGGCGGCTCCTGGCGCATGGAAAAAACTGTGACCAGCCACAAGGCAAGATTGCGGCTCCTGCACTGAAATCTGCTTTCCCAATCCATGCTAAACTGCACTACTACAAAAAAGGTTTGTAGCCACGGTTGAAAACGCATTTGTAGGAACGGGTTGTCCACCCGCGCTCGCTTTTCGCAACTAGAAATAGCGTTTGCGGGCGCGGGCGTTGAACCCGTGCCTCCTAACCGATTTGTAGGCGCGGGTCATGGGGTCACCCGCGCATAGAAATCGATTTAAAAAACAAAAAAAGGCCCAGCACGGGCACGCACGCCACCGGGGGCAGCGCTGCTCACCGGAGCTGCACAGCCGCGCCGCGGCTGGGGTGGGCAGTGCTCCCCGCTGGAGCCACACGTCCGCGCTCCCTACTGGCTGATGCACCTGCGCTGGTTGCCGCAAGCCGATGCGCCCGCGAGATGCCAGCTCGCCGGCCGACGAGCCCCAGCAGGAGGCTCTCCGGCGAGCCACGGCGTGCAGCAGAGTAGAGGCACCCTACGCAACGGAGCTGAGCTCGGGGCACCCTCCGCGCCGGCCGGTGAGCCCGCCACCTCGGACTCCATTAATAGCAACGATGGCCGGATTCCATTAACAACAGAGCAAACAATTGAAGAATGAGATTCGATTGCAGCTCGGAAGCCTGTACCTCAAGTGCAATACGGGCACGGCGAAGCTGTTGGCCGACCCACGCCGGCCACCCGCCGCTACAAGGGCGTCGCCCTCACCCACACCGGCCGACCCCACCACGGCCACCCGCCGCCGCACGCCGCCGGCCGCGGCAAGTGGACGCTGGGCCGGGCACCGGTGTATCGCCGCCACACCACGCGCGTGCGCCCGCGAGTCGCCGGCGTGAGGTATGGTGGCGCGCTGCCGGACGCCCCGCCCGCCATCGTGCCCCTGCGGGAGGCCGCTGAGTTGGTGCTGCTGGTGCCAGCCGAGGGGAGCCGCCGACGTGCGAGAAGATAAGGAAGATGAGGAGGGGAGAGCTCTGAAGACTTGAAGAGATAAGAGAGAGAGAGAGCACGTGCGAGAACATAAAAGGAAGAGAGAGAGAGCTGACGTTGTATTTCCAGCCTCCCACCCGCCCTGGAAATGGACCCCTATTAGCAGGGGCGGGTGACCTTCTAACCCGGCTTAGCTAATGTATTATTAGCCACGGACCGAAAGCTACAGTGCTCTTCTCGTTCTCTAGCAATGGACTGGTTTCGCACCCGCACGTAAAAAAAATAGGTCGCTCCTACAAACCGTTTTTGTAGTAGTGCTGGTAGATGCTGCCACATTGTTTGATTCGTTGGGAGGGCTAAGGATTACCAGGTTGATGATGTTGCCCTTGGCAATAAGGTAACTGAGCTTGGAAAGCAGATGGTCGATCCTCAAGGACCTTTGGGAACAGACCCCACGAGCCCCTAGCCTGACCGCGGACAAAGGTACGATAGCGTTGGTTTTGTCTCCTTGACTTCCTCTTTTCTTTTTTATCTTTTTTGGGGGTGGGGGGCACTCATGTACTATTTTTCTGATTTTCCCTTAGCTACGGGTTATATATACAATCAGCAAGGTTAAAAATTCTTGGTACAGATAGAAATTATAAAGACTTTACTAACTATGATGAACCCTAATGTCGGGGACAAACCCAGGGGGTCCCCTAATCATCGGGGTAATCACCCTCAAAAAACGATATGCCACGAAAGGCCAAATCACCGACAGCCCGGAAGGCCCGCCCAGGCAGCTCGTCCCGTCACAGCCTATCGCGGCCCAAGAACGGCCGTCCGAGCTCGCCTGTCGGGGGGACCCAAGTCGCTACCCCCGTCTCCGCCTCGCTCGAGGGCCGCGCACCCTCGAGCAGGCACGACGCAAACCCCGCCTCGCTCGAGGGTCGCGCACTCCCTCGAGCGGGCGAGCCGACTCCGCCTCGCTCGAGGCCAACTCTCTACTCAACGCGACGCACTCCACCACCCTGCCCGACAACGACATTTAATGCCCGCCCCATCAAGCGGGCGCCGAAGTAAAAAGGCAATCTTTTCCCCACGCCGCGCCGCTGACGCCGCAGAGCTCGCTGTTCCACCTACTCCAGTCACTGTGCGCCCTCACTAACGCTGTGCGGACGCACGCGGCACTGCGCAAGACCCTGTGCGGACTGGCAGGCGCCATTCTGCACCACTGTTCCACTTGCTACCGTCTTTTCCCCCCGGGACGCCCCTCGAATAAGCATGGGGAACCCTCGAAAGAATATCTCAACAGCAACCAAGTACAGGCTCCGGTCAGGCGTGGCCTGGTGATGACGAACGCCGGGTCAAATCCGCCAACTCTCGACCATCTCCTGGTGAACCAGGCACGCCGCGCACTGTGGTTGACGGCAACCACCATACCGACCCCTGTACCGCCAACTCCGGTCCTTCCTCACTTGCCCCGCCCTCGAAGTCAACCAGCGAACGAGCAGCTGGACGCGGACTGCGGCAACGACACCCCTCGAAGCCGCTCCAGGACAAGCACAGGGACGGCCACGACGCCCGCAGAAGCCGGGGCTCGCCATAAATCCCCCGCCAGGGTCAAGGACGATGCACGCCCGACGCCATTCTCTCCGGTACATATCCCTGTAGCACGTCACGCTTGTACTTGTAAACCCTACCCCCACCTATCTCTCCTTGGCCTATAAAAGGAGGTAAGAGGAGAAGAAGGGGGAGAGAGACACACACACCGCCACACACGATATTGGCACTCGCCTCAATCACATTCGCTTTCAGGGACTTGGAGACTCTTCCTCCTCTCCCGCCTTGCATGTAGCCCCCCTCTGCAAGCACTCCGGTGCAAGATAGTACAGCGCTCCGAGCGCACCCTGCTAGACGTACGACCTCACGGTCGGAACCAGGATAATCGCTCGTCTCATCGTGCTAGCTCTTGCATCAACCGTCAAGGGACGGGACACGGCGCATTCTGTTCGGCGCTGGGGATTGGTCGACCGATCTCAGCACCGACAGTGGCGCGCCAGGTAGGGGGCTGCGCTGTGGACAATCACACCCGATCAGTTCCCTTGACGGCAGGCCGCGCCAAGACCATGCCACCACGATCCGCCATGGGGTCCCCCGGTCCGCTTCCGCGCGGATACCGGATCACGTTTGGGAGCCTGGAGTTCAAAGCGACCGGTGAGGGCCTCCTCATGCGACTCGCCTCCAGGCCGCCCAACATGATGCCCGTTACCCCGACACCGCCGACACCGGCCCAGCTCAGGAGACGATGAAGACTGCGCGAGCTGCAAATCCGCGCGGAGCGGCGCGTCGCCCCGCGTATCGTCCTCCCTGACGGGGACGCACACCTGCTGCTCCAGCCCGCTGCCACATTACAGGGGGGCGGACCCCCGCCGGCGGCTCCCGCGGAGGGAGCGCGCTGGGAAAATGTGGTTGGGCCGGCGCAGCTCCCCCACGGGATGAACAACGCGGCCGCAAGCTACTCCGCGGCAATCAGTGCCAACCCGAACGCGCACGAGGATTCGCCGGGTCACCAGCTGGGTTCGATCCGCGGCCTCAACATTTCCTCACCCGGCGGACCCCAGTCCGAGTCGGATGACGGAGAGAGTGCGCACGGGCAGGAGCACCCGAACTTGGACTACTCCGGGTTGCGCGACCGCGAAGGCCTTATCTCCTTCCAGGCCGTCGCGGACTTCTGCCTCACCTGCTCCGACGACTCCAGCGAGGGGGAATACGACCCCACGCGGGAATGCTTCGTCCTCGACGACGAAGTAGAGTCCGTGGGAGATGATGAAGAGACGCGCGACGGGGCCAGACACGACGAACCGCCACCGGCGCCCGCCGAGCCAGCGAGTGAAGCCGCACTCGCGCAGGCACAGCTTGCGCAGGTGCAAGAGCTGGAAGCCAAGCTCCAACAGGAGCGCCAATAGGTACAGGAGCTGCGCGCAGCCCTGGAAGCCCGGCAGCCCAAACGCGGCGAACGCGCACGAGCTGCCGGGCGTATTGCTCAAGCGCGCATCATGGGTGACGGCGACGACGCCGATCCTGCCATGCCGCCACGAGCAAGCCAGAAGCTCGTCGCCGCAGCAACCCTGATTCGGGCCATGCCCGAACCATCGACACCAGAACCACGCAGCATGCGGCGCCAGGTGTAGGCCCTTGTCGAAGAAGCGGCCGTTCAACAAGCGGAAAGTTCCGCCTCCCGCATGCGCCACCAGGACAGTTCGAGGGCCGGAGGCGGCAAGTGGGATAAGGAGCAATCCATCCGCACCCCCCAGGGGCGCGTGGACGCCTCACCGTCCAACGAACGACGGAAGGGCGCTCGTGGCCGGCGACCGCGAAACGAGGAGGTCCGCGAAGGACCGACTTGTGGACACGCGGGGCGCCGTCGACGATGGCGATGCGCGCAACGTCCTGAACAAGAAGAGGCAGGACGCGGCGCCTCCCCGCAGCAGGCACCCCCGATGGGGAGGTCGCTATGACAGCGAGGAGGACAGAAGCCCGACGCCGGAACCCCCGGGAACCCCGGTGTTCAGCCGGAAGATCCGTTCGGCCGCCATCCCGCCGCGTTTTCGCTAGCCAACCACCATAACAAGTATTCGGGTGAGACGAAACCCGAGACGTGGCTCAACGACTATCGCCTGGCCTGCCAGTTGGGCGGGGCCACCGACGATGCCATGATCATCCGCAACCTTCCGCTTCATCTCGCGGACTCGGCGCGGACGTGGCTCGAACACCTACCCGCGAACCAAATCCACGACTGGGACGACCTGGTCAAGATGTTCGTGGGTAACTTTCAGGGCACATACGTGCGCCCCAGAAACTCCTGGGACCTGCGCGGGTGCCGGCAGGCGGTCGACGAGCCGCTGAGGGACTTCATCCGCCGTTTCTCCAAGCGCTGCACCGAGCTCCCGAGCGTGGGTGACTCCGAAATCATCCACGCCTTCCTCGAAGGCATGACCTGTCGAGAGCTGCTGCGCGAGCTGGGACGAAACCACCCCACCAGCGTCAACGCTCTGTTCGACATCGCCACCAACTTTGCCTCTGGAGAGGAGGCTGTCGGGGCAATCTTCGACGGCAAGACCAAGGGGAAGCGCGCGGAGGAGCTGCCCGCGGAGGGCAGCAAACCCAAGGCCAGGACAAAAAAGCAGAAACGGGGCAGTAGAGGCAAGAAGCCTCGGCAAGCCACGCAGCAGCAGCAGGGCGAAGACTCTGACGACGCCCTCGTTGTCGAGCGAGGCCGCAAAGGCCCTCGAGGCCCCCCTCAGGGGGGAGGCTTGTTCGACGAGATGCTGAAGAAGCCATGCCCGTACCACAAGGGCCCTGTCACCCACACCCTCGAACAGTGTGGGATGATCAAGGGTTACTTCAGGCGCACCTCCGCGAAGGAGGATGGCCCGAAGAAGGATACGGGCGATGGCGGCAACGACGAGTTCCCCCATGTGGAGAATGTATTCTTCATCGTGGGGGGGCCCACCGTGAACGCAACGTCCCGGGAGCAGAGATGTGAACGCCGAGAGGTCTTCTCCGTTCACCCCGCAACGCCAACTTACCTCGCCTGGTCGGACGAGACCATCTCCTTCGGCCGCGAGGACCATCCGTACTATGTCCCGAATCCGGGGCGCTATCCGCTTGTCGTCGACCCCGTCATCGGCAACACGCGATTCTCCAAGGTGCTGATGGACGGGGGCAGCAGCCCCAACATCCTCTACGTCCACACCTTAGAGCTCATGGGCATCGGCACGAACCAGCTGAGGCCAAGCAAGGCGCCGTTCCACGGCATCGCGCCGGGAAAACGGGTCCAACCCCTCGGGCAGATCGACCTGCCCGTTTGCTTCGGTACTCCCGAGAACTTTCGGAGGGAGACCCTCACCTTCGAGGTGGTGGGATTCCCAGGAGCGTACCACGCTATTTTCGGGCGACCGTGCTATGCCAAGTTCATGTCGGTCCCCAACTACGCCTACCTCAAGATGAAGATGCCAGGGCCAAAGGGCGTCATCACCGTGGGATCGTCGTACGAGCACGCCTATGCGTGCGACGTCGAGTGCGTCGAGGGCGCGGAAGCGCTCGCCTATAGCGAAACCCTGGTGGCGGATTTGGAGAAGATGGCGAACGAGGCCGTCGACTCCACCAAAAGGCACGCGGGCACCTTCGAGGCTGCTGAACACACCAAAGCGGTGCCCCTCGACCCCACTGCCCCCGAGGGCAAGGCGTTGAGGGTCAGCACCACCCTCGACCCCAAATAGGAAGCAGTGCTCGTCGACTTTCTCCGCGCCAACGCCGACATCTTCGCGTGGAGACCCTCGGACATGCCGGGGATTCCGAGGGAGGTCGCCGAGCACAGCCTCGACATCAAGCCTCACTCCAAGCCAGTGGTACAGCGACTGCGGCGGTTCGACGAGGAAAAGCGCCGCGCCATCGGGGAGGAGGTGCACAAGCTCCTGCAAGCCGGGTTCATCAAAGAGGTATTTCACCCGACCTGGCTCGCTAATCATGTTCTAGTTAAGAAGAAAAATGGAAAATGGCGCATGTGCGTAGATTATACCGGTTTAAACAAAGCATGCCCTAAGGTTCCATTTCCTCTGCCTAGAATAGATCAGATAATAGACTCCACCGCTGGATGTGAATTACTATGCTTTCTTGATGCTTATTCCGGTTATCATCAAATCAAGATGAAAGAGTCCGACCAGCTCGCGACTTCTTTCATCACCCCGTTTGGCATGTTTTGCTACGTCACTATGCCGTTCGGCCTCCGAAACGCTGGAGCTACATACCAGCGATGTATGCAACACGTTTTCGGAAGCCACATCGGGCGGACCGTTGAGGCATATGTTGACGATATCGTTGTAAAAACCAGAAAGGCGAACGATCTGGTCAATGATTTGCAAATCACATTTGGTTGCCTCCGGGCGAACGGGGTAAAGTTGAATCCGGAAAAATGTGTATTCGGGGTGCCGCGAGGCATGCTATTGGGTTTCATCGTCTCCCAACGAGGCATCGAGCCCAACCCCGAAAAAGTCTCGGCCCTGGAACGAATGGGGCCAATTAGGGACCTCAAGGGGGTGCAAAGAGTACTGGGCTGCCTCGCAGCTCTCAGCCGTTTCATCTCTCGACTCGGCGAGAAGGGCTTACCTTTGTACCGGCTCCTAAAAAAGCACGAACGCTTTTCATGGACCCCCGAAGCCCAAAAAGCCCTCGACGGGCTAAAAGCGTCGCTCGCACGCGCACCCATCCTCACGCCGCCGCATAACGGTGAGCCTCTCTACCTATATGTGGCTGCGACGACGCAAGTTGTCAGCACCGTCATCATTGTGGAAAGGATAGAGGAGGGCCACGCTCTGCCGGTCCAGAGGCCGGTGTACTATGTCAGCGAGGTGCTGACCGAAACCAAGATGCGGTATCCACAGATCCAGAAGCTAATCTACGCTGTAGTGCTCGCACGTCGAAAGCTGCGACACTACTTCGAGGCCCACCCGGTCACCGTGGTTTCATCTTTCCCTTTGGAGGAGATAGTCCGCAACCCGTACATTAGCGAAGTGGTCTATGGAACTCGTAGGGGAGACTCTCTCCTACGCACCGCGTAAGGCTATAAAATCGCAAATCTTAGCGGATTTCGTCGCTGAGTGGACCGACGTCCAACTTCCGCCGCCGCAGATCCAGGCCGAATGCTGGACCATGTACTTCGACGGGTCGGTGATGAAAACTGGGGCAGGTGCGGGCCTCCTTTTCGTCTCACCCCTCGGAGAACATATCCGATACGTGGTTCGCTTGCACTTTCCAGCGTCGAACAACATGGCGGAGTACGAAGCCCTCCTCGCTGGGCTCCGCATCGCCATCGACCTCGACATCAAACGTCTCGACGTCTGGGGGATTCTCAGTTGGTCATCGACCAAGTGATGAAGAACGCGAGCTGCCGCGACGAAAAGATGGAGGCATATTGCAACGAGGTTCTTCGTCTCGAGGACAAATTCTATGGCCTCGAGCTGAACCACGTCGTACGCAAATACAACGAGGAAGCGGATCAGCTGGCTAAGATCGCGTCAGAGCGAATCACCGTTCCTCCGAACGTCTTCGCCCGCGACCTCGATCAACCCTCCGTCAACTTCGAGCGAAGGGCCGGAACCCTCAGGACACCCTCGGGGGCTGCGGGGGTCGAGCCCATGGAGGAGGATCCCTCGAAAGAGGGGCTCGAAGCCCTCGACGCTGAAATTTCTTCGGCCGAGGCCATGGAAATCGACATAGACATGCGACCAAAAGACTGGCGTGATCCGTACCTCGCGTGGATCGACCGCGGGGAGCTGCCCTCGGACCGAACCGAGGGGCGCCGCATCGCCAGAAGGGCCAAAACCTTTGTCTCGGTCGGCGGCGAGCTGTACAAGCGCAGCGCCTCAGGGATCTTGCAGCGATGCATCCCCATCCCCGAGGGAAAGCAGTTGATCCACGACATCCACGCCGGGGCGTGCGGACACCACGCAGCACCGCGCACCCTCGTGGGAAATGCATTCCGGCAAGGCTTTTATTGGCCCACCGCCGTGTCCGACGCGAACGAGGCCGTGCGCACCTGCGAAGGGTGCCAATTCTACGCACGAAAGACGCATCTCCCGGCGCACGCCCTACAGACCATCCCTGTAACATGGCCTTTCGCGGTCTGGGGGTTGGATCTCGTGGGGCCCTTTCGCCCAGCGCCTGGGGGATTCACCCACTTGTTGGTAGCCATCGACAAGTTCTCGAAGTGGATCGAAGTCCGGGCCATCACCAGCATCAGATCTGAGCAGGCCATGTTGTTCTTCACCGACATCATCCACCGATTCGGGGTACCCAACTCGATCATCACTGACAACGGCACCCAATTCGCCGGCAAGAAATTCTTGGAATTCTGCGACGACCATCACATTCACGTTGATTGGTCGGCCGTGGCACATCCACAAACGAACGACCAAGTAGAACGTGCCAACGGCATGATACTACAAGGCCTGAAGCCAAGAATCTTCAACAAGCTGAACAAGTTTGGCCGGAAGTGGGTTGCTGAGCTGCCATCGGTGATCTGGAGTCTCAGGACGACCCCAAGCAGGGCCACAGGCTTCAGCCCGTTCTTCCTCGTCTATGGCGCCGAAGCCGTCCTCCCAACAGACTTGGAGTACGGGTCTCCGAGGCTCAAGGCCTACCAGGAAGACCGAAACCAGCGGGACCACGAGAATTCGCTGGACCAGGTGGACGAGGCTCGCGACGTAGCGTTGCTTCACTCAGCACGCTACCAACAATCGCTTCGGCGATACCAAGCTCAGAAGGTGCGGCGTCGGGACCTCCACGAAGGGGACCTGGTGCTAAGGCTGCGCCAGGACAATCGAGAGCGCCACAAGCTCACTCCGCCATGGGAAGGACCGTTCATCATCGCCAAGGTCCTCAAGCCTGGCACTTACAAGCTGGCGAACGAGAAGGGCGAGGTCTTCACCAACGCCTGGAACATCCAACAGCTACGTCGCTTCTATCCTTGAAACTCTCAGTATTTCTTGTAAATACTTCATGTTCTTAGTTAACAATAATAAAGAGTTTGCGAAAAACATGAAAACATTGTTGCTAACAACACAAACAAGGGGGACTTGGTTCTATTTTCAAATAAAGACAAGCCCCCCTCGGGGGCTGCAGGGGGGTTTACCCTCCCTATTCGTCCCAATTTTCGAAAATTGTGCTAAAACTCAAGGCGCTTAGAGAGGATGCGGGGCGCGAGCCAGCTAAAGCTGGAGCTGGTTGAGCCGTGAGACCGCCTATGCCCGCGAAGGGACACGGCATCTCCCTCTCCACCCCACGCTTTAATTGCTTGCGGATTCGAAATACCCAGCCAAAATCTCTCCAAGCCAAGAGTAGCACAATAGAACAATCGAACATGTTTGAAACGCACAATCGACTTTCAATCTTAATTTATTTACAGAGCTAGTCTCCTAAAAACTAAGATACATCTAGATACTAAGCCTGAACCCTTCAGGCTCCACCTTCCTGCGGGGGCGCGGTGGCCTCGGCGGCAACGGTCGAGGGAACCGATGCAAGCGCCCCAGGACCGTCGTCATCGCGGCACACCGAGGCGATGTCCTCCTCAAGGGACGCCACGGCGTCGGCCTCAGGATCAACCTCGGCTTCGGCGGCGGTCGCAGCCTCAGGCCCAACGTCGGTGCGCGTATCTTCATCCTCCTCGGGGAAAAGATCGCGCCCGAACTTGGCGGCAAGTGCCGTGGCGGCATCCTCGGCGCCGTCATCGGCCTCGTCGAGGGCAGCAAGGGCGGCGTCGTCGTCCAGGTCTGCGTCGATGAAGTAACCGCGTGCCACCGCCGCGAGGTCAATGACGTAATGCGTCGACACCACGCCGAGCGCCTTCTTCACCCCAAGGTGAAGCGCATGCTCGAGGCGCTCCGCCACGCAGCTCTTCAGAGACCTCAGGCGGCTGGGCAACGACGACCCCGACTGCACGTCGACGCACTGGACGTCCCTGCACGCCGCATCGGCGGCGACCTTCAGCGCCTCGAGCTCCCCCTGGGCCTCGGAGTAGGCGGCCTGAACAGCCATCACCTCATCCGCCTTCTCCGCCTCGGCCCTCCGCAGCCCTGACAAAGCTCAAGCACGTCAAGACGAATTCCAACACAGAAATCTAGGAAAGCGTAAGGACTTACCGTCCACCAAGGCCCTGGCTTCGGTAAGCGTTGTGCGCTCTTGCTGGAGCAGGCCCTCCGCGATCGCCAGCGCACCCTCCTTCTCTAGAAGCGCGTGGCCGAGCTGCTCGGCCTCCTGGGCCTTTTGCCCTGCTCGGGCCTCCGCCTCCGCGACCTGGGACTGCGCGGCCTCGCGCGCCTTGTGCTCAAGCTCGAGCCGCTCCAACGCTGCGGCCAAGGCTCGGGCCTCCCTCTCCGCCGCGCCTCTCTCAGCGTCGCGCTCCCGCTCCGCGCGAGCCTTGGCTTCTTCGTGTGCGCGGGCGGCCGTTTCTGCTTCCCTCACCCGGACGGTGAGCTGGGTCAATTCCGTGCCCAGGTCCGCGTTCGCCTGGCGGAACCGGCGAAGATCGGCATACAAGCCCGCGATGCACGCGGTCTTGTCTAACGCCTCTTGCCGCAGAAGCTGCACGAAGAGCCATCGGAAATAAGACACAGGCTAAAAACAAATCTCGAAGTGCTGGGACGAGCACGGGGATACCTCGAAGAGCTCCAGCGCCAGCCTGGAATGGAGATCGGCGGCGGCTGAGATGGCCCGCTCCAGGTCCGTCCCGACCCGTTCGGCCTGAGCCCACAGCTCGTTCTCCTCCGCCATGCTCTGCCAGACCCGGGCGGAGACGCCGGGCTCCTCCGGCCAAGCGCTCGGGCCGCGACGACCCTGGAGCAGCGCCACCTCGGCCGCATCCCACTCGGCCGCTCCCCCGGCCACGGGCATCTGCGGCGGCCCCTAAGACAAGAAGCGCGCCGCCGACGCCTCGGCCGCAGACACCCCAGCGGGGGGAACGTGCCCGCCATCGCCACCCTGGGCCGCGCCTTGTGCGCGACCCTAAGCCGGCAGGATGACCGTGCCGCCGACCGGCACGACCGCCTCCTGCCTCCTTCCAGTAGGGGCCGCGGCAGTGGCATGGCCCTCCTGCTCGCTCACCTCCATCACCGGGGCGCCGTGCCCCGGCTCCACATCAACCACCGGGGCGTCCTGCCTCGGCTCCGCCACCAGGGGCGTCCTCTCCCGCTCCTCCTCCGCCGACCCGGAGTCTCGCACCCCCGGCGCCGGATCCACCGAAGTCGCTGCGGACATCGCTGCGGGACGCGGAGTCCCGCGCGAACGCGACCCTCCGGCGTGAGGGGAATCCGACCCCCCAACCTTCAACGCCTTCTTGGGCGCGAGGATAGGGGCGGCCCTGGCGCTACCCCGCGTGCTAAGTCAAAAAGAAAGCACGGAAATCACGAAACAAAAAACCGAACAAGGATGGAAAGCTACGAAAAAGTTCGAGGCAGAACTTACCGGATGCAATCCTGCAGCGCCTGCAGCTTCCGCTTCGAGCCGCCCGTTGAGGGAGCCCTCCTCGAACTCGAGGACCCCCTCAAATCGCTCGGGGGCTGCGAACCCCTCGAGCCCTCGACACTCGCTCCGCTGCGGCGCGGCGCGCCCGCAGCGGAGGAGAAAGTTGCTCGCGCCCGCGGCGCCGCGGGTCGAGCAGGCGCAACCACCGTCCGCGCCGCCACCGGCGCAACATCGCCCGGGGCCACCACGCCCGCCTCGGGCAGCGGCGCGGCCATCTCCTCCCCCTGACCGGCGGGCGGAACCCTGCTGGCATCGATCTCCTCCTCATCCTCCCCCTCGCTGGGGGGGTCCGGGGAGTCCTCAGGGGACGACGGCTGCGCCCCGCCGTCCCTCCTCCACCGGCGAAGCGCCGCCGGGTGCGCGTCCCGCCGGGCTTGTCTCCTCCGGCTGCTGGCTCTCTTCGCCTCCTTCGCGTCCCTCTCGCGGTCACGGCGAGCGCAGTTCGAAGCGCGCACCTCCGGAGTCGGCGCGAGGGAGCGGTAGAGGCCGCAGTTCACATCCTGAAATCACGATGAATTAAGGAAGGGGATTCTAAATTAATCAATCCAACAGCCCGGAGAGGGAGAATGACGACTCACCGACAAAACATGGCCCTCGTCAGGGCGCAGCCGGAACGACCGGAGGTCGCTCGGCATGGTGTCAGGGTGCACCGCCGTTCGCACCCTCGTAACGACGTACTCTTCAAGCAGCGGCTCCGACAACATGCGCGAAGCCGCCAGTGCCGCCGGGTCGGCACCCTCCGTCATCCGGAACAGAGGGAGCTGCCTCTCCATAAGGGGAACCACCCGGCGGCGATGACAATGCGCGAGCACGTGCGCCACGGTCAGGCCCGACCCCTCCAAGGCACAAAGGGCGTCGACGACGGGGCGGAGCCTCTTCCGCTGAGCTTCGCCGGAAACGCCGTAGCTCCAGGAGTCGGCCTTCTCCGTCAAGACCTTGCCGGTGTACTCCGGCAACCCCAGGCCGTCATTGCGCAGGTAAAACCACCCCTTGGCCCAACCGCTGTTGTTGGTGGTCATCCTGCAGGCCGGGTACAAGTGCTTCCTGGACTCGACCGGCGCGAGCGTGAGACCGCCGGCGCACGAAGAGCGGCGCACCCCCCTCCCCGCGCCGGACGTGCTGAGCTCGGCGCGGAAGAGGTGGACCCACAGGTCCCAGTGTGCCTCGATCCCCAGCACGGCCTCGCAGATGCCGACGAAGGCCGCTGCCTGCGAAATGGCGTTGGGGGAGAAGTTGTGGAGCTCCACGCCGTAGTAGTGGCAGAGGCCCCGCATGAACTGGCTGGCGGGCGCGTTGAAGCCCCGCTCGTGAAAGCGGATGAAGCTCACCACGTACCCCGCCGGTGGGTTCGGCGCCCTGGCCGCCAGCGCCGGGACAATCCACGCCGGCCGCGCCGAGTCACCCCTGGGCGAAAGCTGACCGCCGTTCACCAAGCCCTCCAGGAGGTGCTCGGTAGCGGTGGACGGAGTCCACTCCGTGACGCCTTCGATGATCACCATGGCGGACGGCGGAGCAGGGAGCGCAGAGCAAAGGCGACGAAGGCGTGGAGGACGAACAGAGTGCGGCTAGCGGGCTCGGAAGCAAGCGAAAAGCAGAGGCGAGAGCTGGTGCGAGGATTGGCAAAGGTAAGAAATCTCCTTCCTCCCCTACTTTCCTTTTATAAGGGAGCGAGCTCGTCCCTGCCGCGACACGCCAACCCACTGGCAACGGGCCAAACCCACGCGTGGCACGTCGCTGACAACCGGGGACCCTCCTCCCTTTTTTTCCCGCGGAACGACACACGTGGGCGGCGGCATTTACTGCGGCACGGCAAAACGAAACGACGCAACAGCGGCGCCTGACCGGCCGTCGCCTCGCCTCTCCCCGGCGCACGCCAACTCCGCCTAAAAAGGCGCGCCCACTACGCCCATCTCGCCCACTCCGCGCCACGTCAGCCACGACCACGCCCGCCAGCGGTCGTGCGCGGGCCCGAACGACCTAACCGTTGGATTCCTTCCCAGGTAAGACAACGACCCCCCTCCGCCTCGAGGCGCGGGGCGCTACTGATCAGGGACTCGAAACCCGGGCCTCGAAAAGGTTCGATGGGCGCCCCAGATTAAGCGATGCGAAGGCAGCCGGTCACGCTCGACCGACCCTCGAGCCCGCTGCTCGAGGGCGACCTGCACCTTTCGCAAGGCCCTACTGATCAGGAGTACGAAGCTTGGCCCTCGAAAGGGTTCGACAGGCGCTCCAGATCAACGGAGTCAGGGACGATTCGGGCGTGTCCAACGGACTTTACCCCGAACGCGAAGTTTGGGGACACCCCTGTCGTGTTCGAGGCCGGACAGAGGCAGCTAGTGGGGGGATCCCAACGAGGGAGAGCTTTCGCGCCCTCGGTCCCTACGAAAGGGACCGAGCCCCACCTAGCAAACCTTTGCAAGCGCTACATGGACGTGTCTCCGGACCACGAGCCGACCCCCAACGAACGGGGCACGGACGTCCACTTGAACTACCCGCTAACAGCTCACCGGGGCATCCGTGTACGCTGCCCGATTCGAGGGTTGCACGAATGACCTCACCCCTCTCCCCCGCGAAGGGGAGGCGAGGGTCGCAACTCAAAGACAAGAAGCCCCTCCGATCGCCTCCGCGCGGGCCAGGAGCTCGGGGGGCTCCTTGCAGCATCTCCTCCTCCTCTTATGCGCAAAAAACATCAAAGCCGTGCACGGTCCGCCCCCCGAATTCCATATAACTCGGTCTCACCCCCGCCACATCGAAAGGGGAGCGACTGACACAACCCTCGAAAGTCAAAGCCCTTGCACGAGTGAACTCACTCCTCCAAGGGCTCGGGGGCTACACCCGCGGGTGCGCTCGCGCGCCCCCACGGAAGAACGTGCATAACCGAGAAGGAGTAATCCCCGCAGAATGCCCGGGAACGGTCCCGCGAACCATCAGCCTCCGCCCGACTAATCCTTAGTCCGGCAGAGGCTCGGGGGCTACTGTCGGGGACAAACCCAGGGGGTCCCCTAATCATCGGGGTAATCACCCTCAAAAAACGATATGCCACGAAAGGCCGAATCACCGACAGCCCGGAAGGCCCGCCCAGGCAGCTCGTCCCGTCACAGCCTATCGCGGCCCAAGAACGGCCGTCCAAGCTCGCCTGTCGGGGGGACCCAAGTCGCTACCCCCGTCTCCGCCTCGCTCGAGGGCCGCGCACCCTCGAGCAGGCACGACGCAAACCCCGCCTCGCTCGAGGGTCGCACACTCCCTCGAGCGGGCGAGCCGACTCCGCCTCGCTCGAGGCCAACTCTCTACTCAACGCGGCGCACTCCAGCACCCTGCCCGACAACGGCATTTAATGCCCGCCCCATCAGGCGGGCGCCGAAGTCAAAAGGCAATCTTTTCCCCACGCCGCGCTGCTGACGCCGCAGAGCTCGCTATTCCACCTACTCCAGTCAATGTGCGCCCTCACTAACGCTGTGCGGACGCACGCGGCACTGCGCAAGACCCTGTGCGGACTGGCAGGCGCCATTCTGCACCACTGTTCCACTTGCTACCGTCTTTTCCCCCCGGGACGCCCCTCGAATAAGCATGGGGAACCCTCGAAAGAATATCTCAACAGCAACCAAGTACAGACTCCGGTCAGGCGTGGCCTGGTGATGACGAACGCCGGGTCAAATCCGCCAACTCTCGACCATCTCCTGGTGAACCAGGCACGCCGCGCACTGTGGTTGACGGCAACCACCATACCGACCCCTGTACCGCCAACTCCGGTCCTTCCTCACCTGCCCCGCCCTCGAAGTCAACCAGCGAACGGGCAGCTGGACGCGGACTGCGGCAACGACACCCCTCGAAGCCGCTCCAGGACAAGCACAGGGACGGCCACGACGCCCGCAGAAGCCGGGGCTCGCCATAAATCCCCCGCCAGGGTCAAGGACGATGCACGCCCGACGCCATTCTCTCCGGTACATATCCCTGTAGCACGTCACGCTTGTACTTGTAAACCCTACCCCCACCTATCTCTCCTTGGCCTATAAAAGGAGGTAAGAGGAGAAGAAGGGGGAGAGAGACACACACACCGCCACACACGATATTGGCACTCGCCTCAATCACATTCGCTTTCAGGGACTTGGAGACTCTTCCTCCTCTCCCGCCTTGCTTGTAGCCCCCCCTCTGCAAGCACTCCGGTGCAAGATAGTACAGCGCTCCGAGCGCACCCTGCTGGACGTACGACCTCACGGTCGGAACCAGGATAATCGCTCGTCTCATCGTGCTAGCTCTTGCATCAACCGTCAAGGGACGGGACACAGCGCATTCTGTTCGGCGCTGGGGATTGGTCGACCGATCTCAGCACCGACACCTAATGTTGGAGATATGCGTTTAAATTTACTAGATTTAAATTTGAGGTATATAGTGTAAAACAATGCTACTGCTATGCAAACCAATTCAGATTTTATACAGATAGATATACATAGAACTAGTTGCGCAAAAATCATAGACATCCTATCAAGTGGCGCAGATCAGCTCGACGCAGTGTAGAACGAAGATGAAGTAGCACAACACAACGTAGTGGGCTCGGAGATACCGCTCACCCTCCTCCTTGGTGCACGCAAGGACTCTTCTTATATAGGAGATGGCCACTCTCTGCTGACCGATTCCCTTACAATGACGTCCCATCAAGTGGCAGTAGTAACCGCCCAGTTAACCGGGGATAATGACATTGACTGTGTGCTTAACCGGGGATAATGACATTGACTGTGTGCTTAACCGGGGATAATGACATTGACTGTGTGCATAACCGGGGATAATGACATTGACTGTTCACGAGAAAAAGGAACATCAAATGGAAGTACTAATAGCCGCCTAGTTAACTCGGGATACTGACATTGACTGCGTGCTTAACCGTGTTCGCGAGAAAAAGGAACATGAATACGCACGCGTGCATGCGTTGTGTAAACCAGCCTCATTCTCTCATTTGTGTGTTATTCAGTAGCAGGAGAGAACTCTTTTATTTAAGTTGGCTTGCACCAACCTAAACTAGCAGTATAGGAGTGACGTGCACATTTGTTTTGGGATTATATAAATTGGCCTTTACATGGGCCTTTTTCCAGCACTTCTCCTGAGTCCTGATGGTTTGCTCTCGCTCAGCTCGGTCCCGCTCGCTCGTTTGTGTGGTAAAGTAGGTAGCCAAGACAGTGAAAGGCGGTGTCACAGCCACTTTGTAGTTTGTGTACTGTTCTCTGTGCCGGATGCACTGACTGAATTAATTGCCACTCACACAGTGGCGATTTAGTGATAAAAGATCGGAACAGATAACACACACGACCAAGTACGGGGCACTAACTCGTCTAGTACAAAGTGATGTTATGTCGTAGCAAGAGTACTGTTCACAGGACATTCTTCCATGAATGCGGCACCTCAATCATGCATATAGCTTAATCACTGCAGAGATCTGTCGACAGGACCATGCATTGCATCCATGCACGTACGGGGATCCGAAGTGCAAGCAGAGTTACATAAAGCAGCGCAACCATGCAGCTGTATGATCACATGTGAGCCCTGGTCACTATGTTCACCCACAATCCCATGTTGTGCACACGTACTTGGTACTGATTGCTCACTCGACATGCATAACCAGACTAGTCTACTATAGCTAGCTTGGCAACGCAAGCGAGATGCTAGCTTGCCTGCGTCACTAAACTTGCCTAGACACAGCTATATATACTCATCACATCAACTCTTAGTACGGCATCAAATATGCGAGATGCTAGCTTGCCTGCATGAAATCGTTTTTGTAGTACTGCACTTTAGTTTCAGTTTTGGAATTGATACTAACAACTGAAACTAAAAGTCTCAATCTTTACCATGTACTCAAGAGAGTAAAATCTTCAAAAAGAATAATTTAAAGGCCAGTAAAAAAGCTCCAAAACAAGGCCCACAAGACCCAACCTAATTTTCGGCTGCCAACTCTTCTCAGACTCTTTGCCCTTCTAGACGCATGTGGCCACTATAATTAAAGAAGCATTTCTCTATGCGTCAATCGGTAGAAAAGAAACTCCGCCAATCACCGTCTGAAACCGTTAGATGTGCATCCAACGGCCCAGATCCACTTCCTCTTTCCTCCCTATCTTTTTTCTTACTCAGGTTGGTTCCTCGTTTGGCATGGGTCACACACCTTAGCTCAATGCCAGGGGTGGTGCCCCCGCCGCAACCACCTTTCGCCTGGCTCTAGCTGGGAGCCGCCCCCTCTACGATGCGACCGCCCGATGCTAACCCTCTCGAGCCAATGCCTCCACCGCCCACTAGGGATTGAGCTCCCTCTGGTCCGCAGCCCACAGGTGACCCTCAAACCCCCAAACCCTAACCCCAAAGCTCCATTCTCCACTACTATAAAAACTCGCATTCTTTCACCACATTCAGTACCGGATATAAAAAGACTCGATACTGAAGTGGCACGGAGCCATTTCAGTACCGGGTCTAAACTTGCAAGTCCACCGGAGTCATTTTAGTACTGGCTTTTAGTATCGGCTCGAGTCTTGGACCGGTACTCAATGGTACTAAATGGGGGCATTTTAGTATCAGTTGGTGTTTTGAGCCGGTACTAAATGGGCCTCCACGGACTACGTACTTCAAAAGATAAACAACCCTCTCAATCACAAGTGATGTATAGGTGGGATGACAAGGAAACAACGCGCGAGGCTGGAGGTCATGTGTTCAAATCCTCGCGCACGCGTATTTACGCGTGAATAAATCGCGTGACTTGTGGGCGGGTAATGGATAGATAAGTCAATTCTCAATCGATTGACAAGGAGTAATTCTGTTAAAAGAAGTAAAATACAGCCTTAAAAATAGTTTATCGGAGAAACTAGCTTAGTAATATACTGCAACTATACTATTTCTCTAGCTGGATCAAAAGAGAAACAAAGCAACATATATATTGCCCGAGGACCACAAGTCTAATTTGCTGGGGACGACACTCAGGCAGGTTGAGTTAATTATGCTGTGTCGTCCTCAACAGGCCCGTCCCTGGTCATCGTCTATAGGCCCCCCACAGTTTGTCGCATTTAGTTAGAAGTCAATATAATAATTGTAACAGGTATCGTCCTCTAGTTGTCCCTTTACCTTTTGGTCCCACGCCACGCTTACTGGTTTTCTCGCGTTTCTGTCTTTGGGCGCAGCAGGCCTGCAGCTCGCGACGGACTGTCCGAGCAACAGCTTTGCTGGACGTACTGTTTCTTCCAAACGTTGCTCGGACATGTTTTTGGAAGAAACGTTTTATAGATCAGCTTAGGTGTAAAACATGTTTTATATTCAGTTCTAGGAAAATCCAGTTTGATGGTCCTATTCCTGCACCGCTAGCTATACATGTGGACTTGACCCAGTGAGTGAATAGAGAAGTCAAAATATATATAGATCACTCCTGCTGCAGGGAAATCGCTTCCTTTCTGCAGGTTAGGTTGTACTCCTTCCGTTCTAAATTACTATTCGTTGTTGACTTTTCTCACAACGTTTGACCATTCATCTTATTCAAAAATTTTGTTTAAATATGCGAAAAAATAAGTCATATTTTAGATATAAGTACATGTGATTATAAAGTAAGCCACAAGTAAAAGAAATGACACTTACAAATTTTTTAAATAAGATGAATGATTAAATGACGAGAAAAAGTCAACGATGAATAGTAATTTGGAACGGAGTTAGTAGTACAAAGAGATGAAAAGCGGCATTTACATAGAACTGTAGAGAGCGGCATGGCTCAATAACCAATTCAAAGACCCATGAAATCCCGCTACATGAAAAAATATGCATTGCTAACGGTGAGGGACGATAACCAAATGGTGAGGGACGATCGCAATAACCAAATGGTGAGGGACGATCGCATGACTCGTCACTAATGACGCAAATGACAGGTCATCAGTGACGTGGCATAACATGGCCCATTACTAATATCAGTAGTGATGGGCCAGGGTTAACATGAGCTGTCATTGGTTCAGGGCTGCCCGGCCATTGACAGGCATCCAAATCCAAGGGGCCCCAACCATATATATGTACATGTAATATATGTACTAAGGTCCAGTACGTACTCTATGCCCTTGCGCTAGCTACCTCGTATTGCAAGTTCTTTAAAATGACAGCTAGAAAGTGTTATCCTTTAGTATTAGTTTGTATTCTATAATTCGATCTATTGATATATTATTGTGTTCACCGTACCTGTGAGCATCATATTTAGATGTATATAAGAGTTTAACGGTATATGTAACATCTTTTACAATGCACCAAAATTTTCTTTCAATTGATATATAAAAATATGTTTGATGCTTATATTCAATAGGGGTCTCCAACTTTGGTTTTTACCCCGGGACCAGAATCGTGTTGATGCCATGTAAAAATGGTTTGATGTTTATTGATTCCTGCAAAATCCTGGCTCTTAACCGGGATGCAGCAGGAAGTGGGACAAACCAAAACAGCGGGCTTAAGCCATCAGTGACAAGTAAAGAAGGACAAACCATCATTTTCTTTTCAAGCCGTTTTACAATGATTGGAGAGGTACCTACCGGTACCTGAAAGTACCTATTGTAAATCAATGGTTGGTCTCACTATTTCTAGTACATGGTCCCATGAATTTGATACCTCTATGTACCTCTAGGTACCTCTATTTAGGTACATCTGGGTACTCCCTTTATTTCCACCATCCGATTTCTCAGAACAGGTGACTGTGGGATATACATCCCCGGGTACCCTCAGGATAGAAGATCGAGTCCTAGTAGTACTACTCGTGTAATCCAACTAAGACTCACATATTGTAACCGACTAGGAAACTTACCATGTAACCCTGCCCCCTGGGATATATAAAGGAGGGCAAGGGTCCCTAGCTCGGCAGAGACCATACAACTCAACTCACATGCAATACAATCAACCACACAGGACGTAGGGTATTACGCTACTCGTGGCCTGAACCTAACTAAATCTTTGTGTTGTTCGTGCACTGTCGTTCCTAAAACTCGGCGAGACCCACAAATCTACTTCCTGGGGTACCCCTAGCAGACGTGCTCGACATAAATCATCAACATTTGGCACCCACCGTGGGGCCTACTCGCCAATGCTCGATATTAGGCGCGATGTGATCAAACTTCAACATCAGCGGCAGATCACAGGATCAATGAAAGAGCTTGATGGACCTGTCATTATTATCGAGATCAATCTACTCGGTGAAATCAGCGGATTCAGCGTCCACCTGCTAGACAAGAAGTGCTATCAACTTCAGATAGTATTTTATTCGCTGGGCTGTTATCATCTATATGTTGCTGTCCGACTTCTCCCCCTACTCGGGTTACGGGTTTCCTATCCGTGTCCCACTTGGCAAGGTGAGCATATTAATTCCGCGTCGGATGCAAACACCGAAACATGCAGCTTTATCTACACAAGTGCTAGCTGGTTGTCTTTGAGTGAATCAAGTCCAAAGAAGATAAGAGGAAAAGAGAGCTGCAAATTAAAGCAAGCGCTGGAATCGAGGAAGTTCATCATTATTCCCTAGTGCAGCAGTGCGGGATTCAATACACAGAAGCATCAAAACAATTTGCTACAAGCACAAGGGAAATTAGTAGAAGGCTTCAAGATCATTTGCTCGCCGCATGCGAGAAGATGTACGCGAGTACGACTACATCGACGTCCGGCTGCATTATCGACTCGGCGTATGACTACATCGACGTCCGGCTGCATCGACTCGGCGTATGACCACTTGACTACTTGTCTTGACTAGTTAAAACTAGTCGAGATCAGCTGCATCGACTCACCGTACGACTACTTCGACTACTCATCCCGACTAGTTAAAACTAGTCGAGATCGGCTACTTCGACTACTCATCTCGACTAGTTAAAACTAGTCGAGATCGGCTACCGCGCCATCAGCAACTAGTCGAAATCAACTTCGACTAATCGACTTCAACAACGACCGTCGCAGCTCCATCATTGACCGCCACGGCTTCACCGAAAATCGTCCGCGCATCAAGCTAAGTCTTAGTTAATAATTATTTTCTTTATATTAATTTTATCAGCTTGTTTAAAAACATACTTGGACATGAGCCGACTATTCTAAAAGAATACCTCGCTTGACATCCCGCCAACGGGTTACAAACCCTCGCGCGGTCTCTCCTACATGAGAAAAGTCCTAACCGACTGCTTTATTATTTCTCTGCACTCTTAACGACCAAACCGCTCAGTAGCATGTACCTTAATTCGTGAAACTTCGGTTCCTTCGTAACACCTATGCACCTTAAAAGGACTGGTTAAGCGAGACCAAGTGTTTAAACGTAACAGGGCTACTATTCGAGTGGTTACGAGTCTAACAAGAGCAATGAGCTTAAACAATTTAAACATGCATTACCACATGCTTATATGCTATTATAATAATTTTATTAGCTTATTTAAAAAATATGCTTTACATGCATTACCGCATGCAACAAGTTTAAATAGGCATTACAAATGTTATTATTTACTTTTTCTAGATCCGATACTACTCATCCTATATATTTAAATTGCAGGGTTACCAGTTAAATATTCATAACACGACCACGGAGTCACTTGAGTACTTTTACTAGTCGGTGCTCACATGCTGAGTACTTCAACCAGTCGCTTGAAGCTTGGGGGCTGCACAGTACAAGCCAAGGCATGAAGACAAGTACTGGAGCTAGTCGATACTCAAACGGCGCGGCCTTACAATGCCAGCCGAGTACTTTAAACTAGTCGGTGCTTGCATATTACAACAACTCGAAGACTATGTTCTTGACCTTGAACCGAATGTAAACCATTCGTTTCAAGGCTCGGGGGCTACACTCAAGGGGTATACATTTTTTGTGCCTATTGTTGATCCATTCAAGATCTTCGACTAGTTTTAACAAAACCACTCGAAGCTCAGGGGCTATACCCAATGGGTGCACCTACTCGGTGCACGCCATTGAACTAATCAAGATGAAGATAGAAGACTGCTTTTGAACCTCCGATTACTTAAAAAGTAGTCGGAGGCTCGGGGGCTACACCCATTGGGTGCATCTAAAGATGCACTCCAATGTAAACTACTCTACAGAGAAGGCTTGAGCGTCTTGGACTTAGCTCCAACTACTCGCAGATGTTAAAGCAGATTCAAGACTTGAAGCAAATGTGCAAGATGCTCGGGGGCTTGTGGGATATACATCCCCGGGTACCCTCAAGATAGAAGACCGAGTCCTAGTAGAACTACTCATGTAATCCAACTAGGACTCACATATTGTAACCGACTAGGAAACTTACCATGTAACCTTGCCCCTGGGATATATAAAGGAGGGCAGGGGTCCCTAGCTCGGCAGAGACCATACAACTCAACTCACGTGCAATACAATCAACCACACAGGACGTAGGGTATTACACTACTCGCGGCCCGAACCTGTCTAAATCTTTGTGTTGTTCATGCACTGTCGTTCCTAGAACTCGGCGAGACCCACAAATCTACTTCCTGGGGTACCCCTAGCAGACGTGCTTGACATAAATCGTCGACAGTGACTCTAATTAATCTCAAATTATTTTAAAATTACTCTTTTCTTTTACTTCAACATAGGTGCACCGATGGCTACAGGAGATAGATATGTCATCGTTAGTGACTCGATCAATATTGACACGCAACATCACAAGTCACTAATGACGAGCTATCATTATTGATAGGCTAAGTGTAAAGCAAGGTCATTAGCAACACCTAATAGTGACAGTAACAATATCGTTGCCCATCACTATCATAAGTTATATAGGGACATCCAATCATCTGTCATTTTTGACATGTCACTAGTGATTTGTGTAATGGTGATAGCTGCAAATGCTAGTCACTATTAATTGTTATCGCCCATTACTATATATTAACCTTCTTTAGCTTAGTGTCAAATGGTAGTCACCTACCTGAAGAGCAATTCCGCATCAAATTGCAAACTTTAGGGCCTAATTGAAGCTCACATATGTTAAGCATTCTGCGTTAATATATTAATTAACCATGTTTGATTACATTTGGTTAATTACTAACAAAATTAACAGAAGTTCAGCTTCAAACAAAATTAGCGTATGGGTGATTTGAACTTAAAAAGAAAATGTATTTAAAAATTCTAAGCTTATAGTTAGAAAAAACAACAAGCTAGCCTGCTGGCCGACCTATTCCCTTCCTAAATCTATCTATACTTTGCATAATTCGGTGGTCGTTGGAGATTGATCGAATTGTCACTTGATAAAAAACTATGAAGAAGAACAATAATAACTCTCACTCATTTAAGAAATCTTTAATATCATGTAGTTTCTGCTCTGAAAATGAAAAGCTCAAAGGGAGTACAAGCTAGTAACTTTTCACTTCAATAGTACTTAATAATAAGCTGTCTTGTACCTTGCTGGCACTTTTATTGAAATTTCTAAGGCGTCCTATTCCATACATGCATGTCGATGTCCAAACAGCTAATTAATTTTGTTTGCAATATAGATCAGGATTCATGCATGCCATTCGGAAAGGGGTCGGATCGAGTACCCTTTGATCGAGGCAGATTTTTCCAAATATGATACGGAGAATGTTTGGAATGATTCATTAGTTCCTCATCATTTGGTGAAAAAGATCATTTTTAATCGTCTTTGAATGATCGAGCACGCAGAATTTACACAGCTCCATATTTAGACACTACTATATGTGCACACAGCATTAAAGTTTCAGATACATGCATGATTTGAACTGCATGAATTTTGGACTGAATCAGATCGAGGAGATCGAATCACGAATAATCTGAAAAGAAATCCCGCTGGCCAACACCCAAATCGACCGCGACGCAAGAAATAGGCCGGACACACAAACCACCTTCCTCGACGACGACACCCTGCAGCTAGCATCCATGGTGGTCCAAGTTTAAACTCTTGCCATTATTAACCCGTATATCCCTAGCTAGCTCCTAGCCTCCGCCTACTCCTAGGCACCCTAGCTAGCAATCTCAAGTCGAGCACAAGCTGCTAGCTTCTCTGCGCTCACTGCACTTCTCTGAACCCTAACCCTACTAGGTAGAGCGCTAGGCAACGACAAGGATGAGTGAGCTAGACGCCCGAGGTAAATCCAAAGCTGCTGCTGCCGCGGCCGCGAGCAACCACTCGCTCTCGCAGCTTCCTTTCATCCGCCTCGCCGGCGACAAACCGCCGCCGCCGTTCACCTCCAGTCCAGCTCCCATTCGGCTGTTCGGGTTCGACGTCCCGCCGGACGCGGCCGCGGCCGCGGCCTCCGCCTCCGGCGTCAAAGAAGCCAGCGTCGCCAAAGACCGCGCCGCGGCTGCGCAGGCGACTGCTCAGATGGCGGCGCCAGGCGGCCTAGGTGCCGGCGGCGGCGATGGCGGCGGTGGTGGCCGGAGGTTCGAGTGCCGCTACTGCTGCCGGAACTTCCGGACGTCGCAGGCGCTGGGCGGGCACCAGAACGCCCACAAGCAGGAGCGCCAGCACGCGAAGCGGACGCGCTTCCAGACCGCCATGGCCATGCGCTACGGCCAGCACTACTACCCGCTCCCGCTCCCGCCGCCGGACCCCGCCGCCGCTCACCTCTACCAGACGGCCATGGCGACCTTGCCGCCGCCGCCGCCGCCGCCGCACTACCCGACGTGGGCAGCTGGCGCTGCGTATTACATCACGCCAGGGCCCATCCCGGTGATGCCCAAGCTCTTGCGGCCCCCGCCTGCCGCCGGCGTTGGTGCGGGGACGACGCCGCCGTTGGCTGCGCGGCGTCAAGATCACTCGTCGTCTCTGTCTTTGCTCGGGCGACAGCAGGCAGTGGTGGTGGCGGGAGGTGCCGGCGGCTCCACGACGTTCTCGCAGCAGTCGACCTCGTCGTCGTCATGGTCCACTTCACAGCACGGCGAGCTCCCCACCATACAGGAGATGATTAAAGAGAATGTGAGCTTGGATCTAAGTTTGTAGTGAGATTGGCTGGCGACACAGATGCAAGTGCTTCTCTTCTCTGTTTTTCTTTTGTCCAATCTGATCGATGCATTGATTTATCATTTCCTTGATTCCTTCAGAAAAATTGTTACTTACTTCATTTACCCAAATTATAGTTCATTTTGGCTTTTCTAGATACACGAATATATTTGTATCCAGAAAAGAGAAAAATGAACTATATTTTGAAACGGAAGGAGCTGGTACGTACATAGCAGCAATGTAAGACCAATTATGGTGTTCAATCAGGTAACTATGAAGTTCATTTTGTATTCTTCTTCCATCTAAAATTTGTGACATGCATCAAACTCCACTGAAAAAGTTGTTGCGAAGAATATGCATGGAACTAGAGTTCATGAAATTAAAGGACTACAAACAGAGGGACTCATCTCTTTGGTTTAGAAAGGGAAAAGAAGGTGCCCAGTGCAGTTTCTCAAAACACCGAAACAAAACAGAAAAAAAATACTACACCCAAATTAAACAAGCTAGTTTCTTTTCAATTTGAGTTCATGCCTTGTTTATTTCATAACATTAATTATTACCTTGTGCTCTGCATATATATACATTTTTCAAAAAGAACATACATCTTCAGTCATAGAAAAATTCATGATATCCTTTGTATGTACAACATGGCTAAGGAAGTTGGACCGCCAATACAGAAATAATCTGGATTTACACACGCATTACTTTCCGTACTTCGACCATAATAATGCAGAAAATAAATGTGTTGGGGATTTGTTTTTGTTGCCAAATGCTTCTTTTCTAACAGGCAAGGTAAATAATGCTTTAGAACATATAGTATTATATTTGACACAATCTTAATTAGTTCATAAATATATTTAACAAGAATGTAAATGTGCCATATATTTCTATTTTTATATCGAAATAATAAAAGGAAATATAATTAATAGTCCACGCTATTAATCATGATATGATGAAGTTACGTATGGAAAGTTGTTGTACAAACATTCTTGCGCGACAAAAAAAAACAGCACACTGTGTCCAAAGCCCTTGTTGATTTGAACGCAGAAACTTCAGGCCGGGTGACAGAGTAAACAGTGTAGTCCTTCTGGAATCCTGTGGGATACATGTGTTCCCCTTCTATTCCAGGACTAAGAAAAAACAAACTGGAGTCCTAGCTGCTCTTTGATGATTGCATATTGCCTTAAAAAGGGCACAAAAGTTCTATTATAATCACCATTCATGACTGTATGAAAAAGACTAGAGAAACAAATTTTAGCGCTTTTAATAGATGATTTGTGGCTTACATGTATCTGATTAGATAAAATTCCATTGACATCTTACCCAGGTTTAAGGTATAAACTGCATATCGCGGTAGATAGGTAGTAGAATAATTAGTCTAGAACATATGCTACACATATACAAGTAGAACTAGTAAATCACTGTGTTTAAAGTCTCAACAGGAATTATATCTTAATGCCCGGCCTGTACATTTAGGATGTTCATGGATCATGGTGTTAGCTCAATTTAAATGGTGTAAAATAGTTTAACAGACCGAGTTCACACCATACATCTAGATATACGGAGTATATATATAGTACGTATATCCCTGGCAGCTGAGGTTCATGCATGGGAAAAAAATGGAAGGCAAATAGAAATCAGGGAAAAATGCAAAAACACACATGCAAAAAAAAATGTAAGTTAGGGGGGGTCTTCTACTCACATGCAAGATACTTTCATATATATAGTCTAACAGCTATAAGTTTTTTATGCTTTTAAATACATCTGTGTGCCCGGCCCGTTGACTAAGCGATGTGTAGTTTGTGACATATTAAAACTTTATGGGTGAATCTGGCAGCAGCCAATCAATATGAACGTTAGCACATCACCCGGTGGAGATCAGTGTTTTGGCCATCGGATGAAGTACCGGAGGGGACCAGTAGGACCAAAATACCGGTTTTCGGCCGGTATTTTTGAATTTTGGACAAAATTTAACTGCAATTTAGAGCTATTTGTTAATATCGGCCGAAAAATAATCGTGGGATACCTGTACACAGGGTATTGTATCCACCAGCATTAGTGCAAAGCCGAAGATGAAGGCAAACTCCAAATCCCCGAACGATTGGGAAAACACGACCCACTAGGGCACGTGTCGCCCTCCCGAACGGTTGGGAAGGCACAAACAGGCTGGACAGGTGGCACGCTCCCGACCGACCTGAGAGCATGCCACTCCGCCTAAAACAAAGGTACCTCTGGCTATGCCGCCCGGCTCACCTACGCCCGCCAGGAGATATGACGCACACCTCGAGGTGTGGCACCCTCCCGACCTCTTTTAGGGCGAGGGACTGGCCCTTAACCCTTCGAAGGGTCAAGCCAAGCCACAATATTTTAATCCCTATCCAAAGGCCAGGGGCCGAGCACTCCCACCCACGTATTGGGCCCAGCGCAGGCTAGAGCCCAGACTATGTGAGGTAACAAGAGAAGGCTAGCACTCTACCCTCTTACATAGAAGCAGGCCTGAAGGGACCTGGCGGCGGAGGCGTTAGCCCAAATCAAGTGCAAGATTGACTCCTGAGTGCTCAACAGAACTCGGGAGAAGATCAGGCAGCGCTCGATCAAATCAATGACGTACCCTCCCGATGAACTGTTGCACAGTTAACACCATGGCAGACACGACATCATCATGAGCTCGCGCGAGTGGCCCTGACAATGGCAGAGAAGAGCGGTGCCAAGACCAGGCCCCCGATCTACCGAGAATAAGTCGGGGATGGCGACAATGGAAGCTGGGCCCACTGAGGGCACCCGGAAGCACTCAGAGGCTTCCGACCTCAGACTCCCTTTCTTCTTTTTCTCTTCTTCTTCCCATGTAACCGGCCCCCAGTCATATATAAGGGGGGTCGGCGTCATCACAGAGGCGGACTCTCTCGGACACACACTTTTCCCTTGCTCTCGAACACTCTAGCAAGCGCACACTCTCTTCGCCTTACAACACATCGATAGCTTACAAGCACCCCCCTCCCCTGTAAGCCCTGAGGCAGCCAGACACAAGGAACACGAACAGCTCGCATTGGACGTAGGGACATTCTGCCCGAACCAGTATACTTCCTCTGCGTTTACAGTGCCTACCATCGTGAGTCATGAAGAAGAGCTTCTACTAAGTATACGGTCGATGACGAAAGCACCGACATAACCGGTATTATCGGTTTCGGCCGAAATTCTGAACACTGGTGGAGATCATGGAGATATTGATCACAGGAGGAGACGAGAGGCACAAAAAGGCATCTTAGAACCTAAACTGTCGGTCCCATATATGTAAACAAAAAAATTTGGCATAATATGTTTATGAGTATTTGCTGAGAGTCAAGGATAGATCGTATATACTAAGTATAAAGATCGAAGTGCAAGGGGGGGGCCTCTAACTATCATGATAAAATGCTTCACTCGCCCCACGTCATCTCTTCCAAGGGCGACTCGAGCGGTGCCGCCCCCCTCAACTCTTGCACCCGTCACTCCCTTCACTTCGTCTCACCGCCGCTGGAGCTCACTGATGGAAATCCGTGTGGTCACAATGCGAGCGGCGGCATTCAACATAATCCTCTCCCCTAAGGGACTCCACTTCCACCTTATGTTTCTCTTCCTCTTGGCGTCCTGGCGGCTGCTGGCGGCGGGAGCATCCCTGGGAGAACGGAGCACGAATCTGGAACCGGTATGGCCGGATCTGGCATTCCCTTGCGAATCCAATCGGGGAACCACGGGGACAAAACCCTCATCGCTAAGCGTCTTCTTCACCGGGGCTGCTGCTACCTCATCGGCCTGGCAGCCTGGATATCTCTCTACGGTGTCCACCTCACCACCGTGCCCTTGCAACTACCCTATGTCTACCTACGGTGATCCACAGAGTGAGTAGTATGTGGTCACCTAGGGGCGCGTGGTGTGGGATTTGTGGGTGCTGGTGCCAGAAGATGGAAGTGTGAAGTGCATGTGGCAGTGTTCATAGGCCTACTGTTCGTAGAGCCGCATCAAGGCCCTTGCTTCGACCACCACCACTGACAACCTTGGTGGCAGCGTAGGTGTCCCTGGTTCTTCTGAAGGTACTTCATTGTCTCAGCTGGTGATCATTTTGCAGATCCACCTCTGTCAGACACAGAAACCATGCATGCAACAAAAGTGCCACGACCGATGCGTGGGAGGTGCCCTAACTCTACATGGTTATGCGGCGTCTCATGGTGTTTGGTCTTGTAGGCCGCCCTACTTGTATTGTGATGCCAGTGGCTCTACAGCGAAAGCATCCCCAATCGGTGTGCCAGGAGGCCTTCGACCTTTGCATGATCCACTTCCAAGCAAGTCTTTGGGTTTGCCATAAGATGTATTATCCTCTTCTCCCTTAGTCATGATTTTGTGTGGTTGTTGGCTTCGTCTATGGTTCATCATGTGCCCACTTCTGGCACCTCTACTTCGTTGTCGCTCTTCTTGTTAGTGGGTCGCCAAATAAAATGTCGGGTGCGCTTATAGTAGCCGACCTTCCCTCCATCAAGGCTTCCTCCCCTTGATGGGAGTTGGATGGAGATAGGTGGGGACTTGGATGTGCTTCTATGGTGTCGCCATTAGCTCAAAGGGAGATTGGCGTGTCCAATGAAGTTTTGATCAGCGTTCTGCCTCCATCCTCAGTCCCCTTTCCATTATGGCGGTCCCTCAATCATTCGGGTCTTTCTCCCCTCGTTTGACGTGGTTGGAGGGTGGCAGCAGTAAGGCGTAGCTACGAAGGGTGATGGGTAGGATAGTACAATGGTCTTTGCGGAACTGGCAACTATGTCGCTCGGTTGTGGTGCCTGTGGAAAATTGTGGATCACTCTTCAGCATATACAAGCTTTGGCCATGTGTCTTGTGTCTGAATGGTATTAGCGTTTCTTCTCGCTTGTTTTTTGAGTTGCGTCCGTTGCGTTGTGCTCTCAACTTTTGATGTAATCCATGGATTTGTCAGATTTTTAATGAGAATTAGATTCCTAAATAAATTTAGGATATCATGTATGATGTATCACATAATTATTGATGATACAAATAGTAAATGTCAGTGGAGCGTGGAGGCCCTTACTTGTGGACTGCGAGGGTGCCGCCAGGCATCTCATCATGCGGCCCTGCGGCGCCACTACCGTCGACTGCGTACGTGACTAGCAGTAGTTGCGCGGTGCGTGCACGCTAAAAGGGAGCATAGTAGTCTCGATCTGCGTGCATCCTGCGCACCACTACGGTTATGTTTCTTTGTGTCAGCAAATTTTTCCTCGAAAAATCTTACACGTATAAAGTATTAAATAAAGTCTATTTGCAAAACTTTTTTAAAATGAGTGTAACTTTATGCGACGAATCTAATAAGCCTAATTAATCTATAATTTACTATAGTAATGTTGGATTAATCATCCTCTAATCATACAGTCAGAGGCCTCATTAAATATGTCTCATGAATTAACTTGGGGTTTTGTATGTAGATTTATAGATAAACTGACTTTATTTAATACCTTTAATTAGTGGTCAAACGTGTCTGTAAAAAATTTTATCAAAAAAATACGGCCTAGATATATGGAGCTGATATATACATATAGACATATGGGTGTCAATGATCGACATGAATACAATGCAGCAGCATCCTGATCATCGCGGCCGGTGAGAGCTAGCGAGGCTCTTGCTGCATTGCTCCATCTCTCTGGCCTCTGTCAGCGAGTGTCGGGCAACGGCGGCGGGCCACCCGCCGGCCGGACGCTACTGTAGTACGGCCGGAAAGTGACCGGCGGCCTTCTTCTTCACAGCTGTGCATGACTTGCGCCTTGCAGGTTCGTGCCTTCATGCAGTGCCGCGCCAGCTGCTGGTGTGTTGCTGTGTGTGCGTCGTCGTCTACACTGTGGCGCCTATATAGCCTGCTGGGACCATTATTAATTAGTCGCGCGTGTCGCACTGTAAATGCTAGCCGGAAAACAGTAGTGACAACTAGCGACCTGTGTTGGTTCGTTATTTACTGTATGTACGTTGTCTCTAGCTGACTCCAAAGTCCAGACATATATGCCATTTTCCCAATTTACGCGTACAAAGGTCCTTCGCTCCAAAAGCTAGCAGTGTGTTTTCAGCAAGGCACACTCTCTGACGCCTTGCAGGGACCAACAGTAGTCGCATTTCACGCTGTCGGAGAGTCAGATAGAACAACTACCGTAAAAGCGAGGCTGTTAGTTCTTTACTGTTGCCTCTCTCATTCCAATATATAAAAGCATACCACACCCTCGGTCCATCAATGATTTGAAATTTTGAATACCTACTACTCTTTCATATACGATGTCATCGTTCTTATGGTTAAGCCGAAACGATACGATTTTTGATAAAATATTCAAGCATTCTCCATTACAGATACTCTTCAGAGAAACTCACTTGATAGATCATGGACGATGCTCCAAAAGGAGGAAGAAAGGGACTCCATAAGAACGGCGTGCCGCCATCTGGAGATAATGTCCATGAAAATCTTCGCAATGCATGGGTGGAGGTTTAGCAATAGATTGGACATTTAGGTCTTTTGCTGTTTTACTCTTGTATGCATGCGTTTCTTGTGAGTCTGGAGTGTACTATAAGGAGATAGAGTCTCTGAGTTAGAAAACTTTGTAATAATTTGATCATATGCAAACTTGATTGCAGATGCCGGGATACTTTCATTTGCTTGATGAAATAGAAGTCCCTTTATCTAAAAATGTTGTTGTCATTCTTGTATGTATGTGCTTAATCAATAGAAAAGGCATATTTACCAAAAAAAAACATGAAGAAAAGACAGCAAGATATAAATGTACGACATGTGTGGAATGTGAAAATGATCTAATTTGTGAATAGCTAAGTGCCTAGGTCACAAATTAAAAAAGAGAGGAAAAAGTAAGTTTTATTTACCATCAAACTATTGTCCAAGTATATAATTTTGACTATCAATCTCAAAAATTGTGTATCTTTGACCATCGAACTTTGAAAACCAAACAAATTTGACCCTCTAGTTATTTTCAAATATGGTTTTGCCAATATATGTAGTTTCTAAATAATAAAATCGGTTAAATCTCTAAAAATTCATAACTAATATTTTCAAAGCATAAAAATACGAAGTTTGTACCAAAACAATATTTGAAAGTATAATCTATCTATTGGTAATGTATTTAGTGTTATTGATACCTTATTTTCTCCTTCTATTAGTATTTTAATGCTCATAGACATGCGCATTATTTATTTAAATTTTTGTGCGGTATTAGACTAGACTGGGAGATTAACCAAAAAGATACCGAGGACTCCAACTACACATAACATCTCAAAAGGCAACACCAATATCACAAATGCCATGCTCCACCATATTTATATCCTATTAAGGCATGGTAAGCCCTTTACTTTACTAGCAAGAACTTACGTGCGACACACACGTTTATTGATGACACGTAGGTACTAAAACCGTGTCACTTGAGTGAGCCATGGTAAACAGACTAGTCGTACGAATCGCTTTTAAAAATAATTTATATTCGCTCTCTCATGTATAGAGAGCTTTAGGTATTCTCAAATCTAGAAGCACATCATTTTCGAGATAGTTGGTCTTTATTTATATGGAGAAAAACTCTCCAATCTATTATCTATTAGTAATACGAGATTATCATGTATAGACGTGGTTACAAATGTGGGTATATTTAGGTGGACCATTTTTTCTCTTCGAAGTTTTGATGTCCTTGACACTTCCACGTAGAATTGTTCCAGTTTTTTCCTGGTGATTTGTACGACTTGTGTTGGTCTCCTCAGATTAGCAATTTTGAAGAGAAAATTTGGTGCTTGTTTCTTCTCCTGCTTGGCTGTGGACTTTATTTTTGTTGGTGCCATAACCGTGTGCTTTCCTTGTTTTAATATCCAGCAATGGCAATTAAATTTGTTTCGGCTGTAGGAGCCATGCGTATCGGTTGATTCCTTTCCAAAAAAAAGCTTAGAGGAGGTTTCACGGTAGAAGAATTATTTGTCACTTTGGAGGTTGTTTCATTTCCAAAAAAAATAGGTGGGTAAAAAAACACCGGTGAAAAAAAGGGGGCTAGGGGTGAATTCACGTGGGGTTTTTTGCTCTACCAAAAAACTTCCGTAATATTTCCTTTTTTTCCCTACATCGTGGCTCTAGGTGGGTCCATTGTGAGGGGTATGGGGGGTTTTCATCGGTAGCAAAAGTTTTTAAGAGAACTCAATCCTTTTTAGTATAGATTTTGATTGCCTAACTAATACGATTCAAACAAAATGAGGTTCTCAAACATTGTCTTATCCACTAATCATGCAAGAAACATAAAGTAAAAGCACAAATGATAATTAAATAAGTACGAGCAAGAAAACACCAGCAATATGAGCAAATGAGATCCAAATAATTCTAAATAGAATACCAATAGAAGGCAATATTTTAGAAACTATTTAGTATTGTTTTCACATTTTTATTGAAAATGAATTATTATGAAATTTGGAGGTTAAAAATACACTTTTAGAAAATACATCTATTGGTAAAACCGCCTTTGAAAACCGGCTATAGGGCCAAAGTTGTCTTTTTCTATAGTTTGATGGTCAAATATGTTCGGTTTTTAAATTTGATGGCTAAACTAAACTTCGATGTTAATTCGATGCTTAAAAATAGATTTATTTTTGTCTAGGAGGCCAGGACAAAAGGCTACACTCCAAAATGAAAAGGCTCTGTCAGTTTAGTGTTTCCAAAATTTCACTAATACGTTTCGCAAATGAAAATACACTTTATGTCGAAATTGGCTGCATGCTAAAGTGTATTTTCAACAATAGTAGCATTTTTGTCCTTCAGAACTTTAGGTTCACTAGAGATTCAACAACAGTTGCCAACTTTATGCTTGGTCTCTACTCTCTAGGTTCCTTTAGCATGCAGCCAAGTTCCACCTAGGCCCAAGGCGGCACCTCGGCGCCATGATTGGTGACGTCGAGACGTGTTACCTCCGCACTGTGAACCATAGCATACTTCATAAGGCATGTCACATTTGGTTCATATATATTTTAACGATGAATAGTCATGGGTTCGGACTGTTTCGTTAAGCGTGGTTTGACGAAAAAAGATCCTGACGGGTGGGGTCATACGAGGGATAATGTTTCAATGACTGGTGGATCCGTTGGCTGTCGAAAATTTTGAATCTTTATAGTATATAGATAGATAGACTACCCTTCCAATGCCCGAGCCCAGTGATAGAAATGTGTGTATATATTATCACGTGTAATGGTTGATCAAACTTGCAGTTAAGAAAAATTAGGAACAAACTCAACTTAGTATCATTTTGTTGCAGATGTTCACCGGCACTCGGATCTCGTCACAAAATTCGTCCTGAGTGGCGTGCACATTCATCATGTGCATTGTTTTCCCTATGCTTTGTCAACATCATCTTGATGTCAATGTGGCCAGATCTACTACCATGAGATTATTTCAAAAAAGGGGTTAAAATGCAAAAAGTGTGGGAAATGCAGCCCTCGGTGCTTCTGCCACCAGCTGGGTGCCGACCGCGGCGCTCAGCATGTAGAAAAGCTGCTTGGGCTGACACAACTGAGAAGTAGCGGAAATCTTCGTCTATGGGCTGAGGGAATCAAATCGACTCACGCTGGGCCGTGTACCAGAAATCTATGAACTCAGGGAATCAAAGCGACTGGAAGTGGAAGACTCGCTCTGGGCTGGGGCAATGGTCGGACCGACTCCATATGTTGGGCCGTGACAAAGGTCACATAAATGAAACACGTCCGTGGATGGAGCAGGCTCATGTATATCTTTTGTATTTTTTTTTGGTCTTTGAGCTTATGTATATATCTAGGTTCCCTAAAAAACATGTATATCTATCCTGGGATTAACGAAACATTCTATACACCATATTATTATTAGAGATCACATCATCTATTTACCACTGGCAAAAGAATTTCTATACACGTCCGTGGATGCAGGACATGGGCGAAAAACAAGGTGTTCAAACATTTGCATTGAAAATTACATTATCCATGCACCTGCTTAGTGCGCGGCCGCCAAGATTGCTTGATCATATATATTTGATCATTGTTCAAGATCTCAACTTTTTTTGGAGTGAAATTCAGGAAATCCCTTTCTGACTGACTGATGAACATCATTTCTGAAAAATAAAAAAATAGATCTAGAAATGAAAATGAAAATCATGACAAACGATTATATATGGGTAAACAAAAGCATACTCGTTGGAGTATCGTCTCTCAAACATATTTCACGTAGAAGTTGGCGTCGGTTTGTTTACGACAGTTCAGAACGGGCGATTTCTTCCCTCCAAACTCAAATTCCTATTCCTACTCCTACTCTTTTGCCCCCTCTCCAACAATTTGGGCACAATGTATATAGGAGTTTAAACTCGGAAAGGAGCCGATCGATCGAGCCCTCAACAGTCAACACCACGCGAGACGTCGAGGCAATGGCAATCGCCACTTCCGATGGAGACCCGCGATCCAATCCTTCCAAACAAGCTGCGCCGTCGCCGCCGGTGCCGGAGAGCGGCGGCCACGATGAGCCGGGCTACGGCCGCATCCCGGACCTCCGCCTCCGCTTCGTCGAAGACGTGGGCACGGGGCCACGGTTCACGAGGTGACACGGTCTCGGCGCCGAGGTGCCAGTATGTACGGGTACGAGCTGTTGCTGCTGCTGCTCCGCCACCCCAGTGTCATCTCGTCCCCGTCGGGGCCGCCTCGCCCTCTCGCCCATGGTGTCCATGTCCAAGGCGCCGCTCCCCGCGGCCGTGCCCTCCCCGTCCTCCGCACGGCAGCTGGATCCGAACCCTAGCGGCGGCCGGCTCCTCGCCGCGCGGCCCATCCGCGCCCACTGCCAAAAAGGCCTCCATCTGCACCGGTTGGGAAGGACCTTTAGCTTCGGTTTTCCAACCGGTGCAGATCTTCCGGTGCCTCAAATAACCGGTGCTAAAGGTGCTCATTCGCCAAAAAGTATGTGCGTTGTTGTGGGGATTCGAACTCATGACCTCTTAGCTCGCGCATACCCACCTAACCATCTCAACTACATAGCACATGTGATAGAATAGAATATGCTTTTCTTTTGAAGTAGCATGCAACGCCCCCTTTAGCACCGGGTTCGTAACACCAACCGGTGCTAAAAGGCCTTTAGCACCGGGTCGTAACACCACCCGGTGCTAAAGGGGGATCACTTTTAGCACCGGTTGGTAACACCAACCGGTGCTAAAGAGTCCCCGGGAGCACTCCAATTTTACACCCGACGCTAATGTTGCATTAGCACCGGATCTTGAGTGCACCAAGGCATACGAGAGGGGCGGATGTGAAGATCTCTGGTAGTGGCCGTCCGCCGCCTCCGGACCAAGGGGAGGGGAAGGTGGAGATCCGCGTCTCCTCCGATTGCGTCCAGGCTTACACCGACGACGACGACGACTACTGCTCTCGTAGTAGGCGCCCCTTGCTGCTCGGGACCCCCGCCGCCGAGTGCTACTCCGTCTCCGCCGCCGTCCTCCCGTACGCCTCTCCACTCCATTCTTCTCCTCTAGTAATTAGCGGCCTGTTGCTAAATGATCAAATCGTCTGTTGTGCGTGATGCAGGTCAGCGGCTCACTGTATGGTGCTTTGATAACATGAATTGGAACTGGCGCATCTCTTTCATAATTGCAATCAAGCTGAACAATTCACCATATATAATAATATTTTTGAAACGATCTGTTGCTTCTGGTTCATGCCATTGCTGCAACTTCTATGCCATTTGAGTGATGTGTGATTTGGTTCTAAATTATTGACCTTATATTCTTGTGATAGTTGAATAGAACTTTATAGAGTGCATGAGGATATTACTTTATCTGTGTGAATGGAATGGCTGTTTGCCTGATCCACCAATGTGCATGTGTGTTTGCTGTATTTTTTGTGCAGACATTGCACTCCAAATTTCATAGTGACTAAATAATCTATATTATCAAATTGCAAATATTTTGATACTTGTATATTGCATTTCAGCTGAAATAACTCAACTTATGGGGACAACTAGTTGTTCTTGCACCCTCATATTCCTTAGCCAGTGATTAGTCGAAACTGCACTGTTTCCAAATTCTTATGCACGATATGATTCTTTTTTGCCACATGTTCCTTATTACACTCATGTTTCATTGGTTTTTTTAATGACGATGTGTCAGGAACTTGATCATGTCGTTGAGGACCTGAAGAGTTGACATCACAAAGAGGACTTGAAGAGTTGACACCACGAATGGACTAACAAAAAACAATTCCATTCAGTTTAGCACTGACATGTATGACATGTATTATCTTAGAAAAATGCACTGGTTGATGTGTATATACTACTGTTTTACTGTATTGTCGCACTGTCAGTTTTCCAAATTTGTGTTCTTTATAACCTTGGATTGCTGGGTTTGAGATTTACATACATCCAGAATTCTTCTATCTATCAGGTGTCCAAATAAATCCTACCACAGCCTTTGGGGGTGGAATTTGGGATCTGCCTGGGTTTAATCTACATAGACACACTTAATCACCACCCAAAGGGTGCAATTTAATTCTCTTATAATATTGATATGCAATACAATACAACTCGCTTATACATATACGCATGAGGATGCTTTGCACGACTGGCGAATTCTCAAGACCATTGGTCCCTACTTGGCAGCAACCAATCGCATGGTAAACAATGACAAACCATGCAAACTGTTCCTGATAAATAGCTATGAATCACCATTTAACCTATCAATGGCACACCAATTAAGGAGAATGCAGTTGAAGAGTCGACTATTTTCCGTAGATAGCGCCGTTTGAGTTCAGATAGGCGCTGTTCTGGGGAACATCAGCTCTTCAACGACATTATCAAGTTCCTGACACATCATCATTAAAAAAAAGCAATGAATCAGGAGTGTAATAAGGAACTTGTGGCCAAAGAGAAGTTTCACAACCTTGCAACAGCAACTTATCTAGCGCATCCTTTTTCTCCTTATCAGTAATGGTCGATTTAGCGGCTGCTATGGCAAACTGAATGGCCTGCTCCACGAAAGGGTTTGCAGATTCCCTGAAATGCAACACTAAAACTATCAATGGCACTACCGCCAAACTCGAGTTTCAGCAATCAACAAAACAAGAGCACTTTGCCACGAGATTCATTAAGAATGATTAGAAACTCGCCTTGCAGACGTCAATTGCAGCGTCGACTTCTTCATGGACAGCTTGTATGCGGCCTCCCGGGAGAGCTGAGGGGAAGTCACTTTGACATCCGTCCACGCCTAGCATCAGTACACAGCACCCAGGGTGAGGAGCAGGAGCAAGTCACTGACGGTTCTGACAGCTGCGGAATGGCAGAGAAATCTGAGGAGAAGGGGAGGAACACATCTGACGGAGGCTCACCCAGGCCCAGGAATCGACCGGGAGGCTGTCGCGGATGGGGCGGACGACGGCGTAGAAGCGGGCAGTGGTGCGGAGGACGAGCCCGGCGTTGGGGCGAGGCGGCGGACGGCACGGCGAGGAGCCGGCCGCCGGTAGGGTTCAGATCCAGCTGCCGCGCGGAGGACGGGGAGGGCGCGACCGCGGGAAGCGGCGCGCGGCGCCTTGGACACGGACTCGTACCCGTACATGCCGCGGAGCTCGGCGCATCGCGGCGCCGAGGTGCCTCCCACGTAAACGCCACATCTTTCTTCAGGTACCTCGGCGTAAAAAATCGTGGCGTCGAAACGTGTTACCTCGGCGTCGTGAACCGTGTCGCCGACCACTGGGGCCAAAAACGCAATTCATTCTTCCAAGAATCTAAACGTGAGATTCTTTCCAAAAAATGGTTAAAATGTAAAAAGTGTGGCTCCCTCGGCGTCGCAGACTCACGGTACACGTGTCAATCTACCTTTGATTAGTTATTGAATTTGCAAGGGGATTTTTTTTTCAAGAGCTTCGAGTGAGATAGGAATGCTGGAGGCCTAAAAACTACTGCTCTCTCCGTTCTAAATTATAGTCGTTTGACTTTTTTACCACAAATTTGACCGCTTATCTTATTTAAAAAAATTATATAAATATAATCAAAATTAAGGTATTTTTGAAGATTTTTTATTAATAAAGGAAGCCATCATAAAAATATGATAATTTACACAAAATTTTAAATAATACGAGCCGTCAAACTTAGAATTAAAAAAAGTCTAACGAACTATAATTTGAAATGGAGAATACTACAAAACTTAGTTTGAACAGTCAGTGATTCTAAACATGCTCTGTCAAATGAAATGTGCAACCCTAGAATGAACTGTTGAACGTACAGCCTGCTATCTTACGTGTCTGATCATGCAAAAAAAGTGTCAGGAGGTATTCCATCTGTCGAGCAATGGTAGACATATTTTGCTTCTAAAATTCAAACAATATAACAGACCCCCGGAAGCCATGGATTTGGCCCATACTCCCCTGCTGTGAGATCGAATTTGCATGCTTCTTGCATCTGGCACCACGTGTGTGAGTGTGACTGAACTGAACTTGCATTTCTGGAATTCTACACAGCAATGCTGAAACTGCTGCAACTGAGACCGAATCCAGATTGCCTCGTTGAACTTCTGACTCTTTATGGTACCAATTTATGTACTGAATTGGGGAAAATGCATTGATGTGCTTGTTATTTTTTTTTATTTAGCCATATATGACTTCAGAATATGGACAATGAGTCTGTATTCCCCCTCCGAGCTGACAAACTCTGCTTCTAATAAGTTATTCGCTGGTCCTTTGCCCCTACCCAGTTCATCAGAAAAACAAACTATGAGGTTCATAAGGCTTTGGGATTATTTTTTAGAATAACTAGCTTTTCCTAGGATTTTTTAGCGAGTTCTTAACGCTAGCGACCTGCCTACATTAGGTCGTTTATGAATACTCTATATGAAATTGTAAGACGCATTTCGTTTTCGGGCTTTTTTGGCCAATAATTATTGTAATATATAATTTGTGCTACAAAGTTAATGTCATTTGACTCATATTTAAAAATATTTTCTCATGAATACTCCCTCCGTACCGGTAAAGAAAGACGTTTAGGACAGTGACACGGTCTTTAAAACACAACTTTAACTTCTTATTTCTATAAAAATATTTATCGAAAAGTGATACATGTATACTTTTATAAAAATATTTTTCAAAATAAATATATTCATATAAATTTTACAATTTCAAACTCAACAACTTAAAAGTTATTCATGATTTATATTTTCTAAGTTTGACCCAAACCTTGTCCTAAACGTCTTTCTTTACCAATACGGAGGGAGTATACGTTTGCATCAATCAAATAAGAATAATACTAATGGAGTAAATTGTTAGTCAAAACCTTTTGTAATTTAAAATAAAATGTGTCTTATAATTTGATTTGAACCGGGGAAATGGGGGAGGACCAAGTATATATAGCTAGTATAATGTGCACAGATTATGAGTTGGGTGTTGCGGTTCTGCCGTTCATCATACAAAAAAGTGCAGAACCCATCTACACCGGCATGTTCGTCTGGCTTATCAGCATCAGCCAGCAGTATTTTTCTCTCACAACGAATCAGCACCGGCCACCTGTCACCAGCCAGACAGCAATATTTTTCTCTGCACCAGCCATCAGCCAGTCGAAAAGGTCAGTTCCCCGATGCAATAATTGAAAGACGAAACAAACTAAAAAGGTTGAAAGAACCGAAAGAAACACGAATTAATTAGCCCACAAGGCCAACATGAAGATGAAGTACGTACATGTAGATGATATAACTGGCACGAGAAAGAGGAATATATATCGTTTCCACCGAACAACACGTAACAAAAGGTAGTTGCCCAATATGAAGTACGCCCTGCTGGGCAAAGAGCCACCTTAACATCATTATTGCATCAGATCAGGAGAAGCAAGAAAACCGCAGCATATAAAGGCATGCATTTCACAGAAACGGATTGCTCCCTGCCACCAATATAGCTTGCGGAGCACCCTTGTTCCCCTGTGAAAGCGAGGCCCTGCCCGTGCGTGTTGACGAAAATATATATGCCGAGAGCATTTGGGTGTGTGTGTGTGTGTGTCGTATCTATGACCACTTGTGCAAGCTAGAGACGATACAAAAGGACAAAAATGATGTGTTAAGACTGGCACCATAAGAGTAAATGATGGGTTAAGAGTTAAGACTGGCACCATAAGAGCAGATGATGGGTTAAGACTAAGACAAAAGGACAAAATGGTGTTGTGACTCGATACTGATATATATTTGTATAATTGATAAGCCTCGAAACGTCCTTTGGCAACAAGACATTTCTAGTGAGATTTGGCGTATCTTAAAATTCATACTGTGTTTAGAAAAAGAAAATGATATGCAGCGAGTAAGTCTACCCTTACCTACCCAATGGCAATATGGTGCCATTAAAAAAACAATTGGTGCAATATCTATTATTCTACCGCTTGCTCCGTTGACACGTTAGCTTATTAATCAACATACAAAATTTCGGCCAGCACAGCAAAATATATACCAACATACTAATTAAGTTGTAACATAAAAAATTCGACGTACGTGAGTACATTCGTACACCAGTGACCCAGTGTCCTACACAAAAACGGTTGAGATTTTTTTAAAAAAAAATCATAGACGGATAGCTTAATCATGGGTTCATCTTCCGCACACAGGCTGTGCGTGATCAATCAAATGAACGAACGTCGCAACTAGCGCGTAACAGCATCATCTCACCTCACTCATTTAAAGAGAGATCCCCGGCCCCGAGTGATCGATCGAGTGACGTGCTCGTCCGTCGCCATCACAGATCGTACGTCCTACCAAAGACGGTAAGAGATACCGTTGCCTCGTCCAATCCTCCCCAAGATCCCCCGCGTCCCTTTCCTCCGATCGATACCCCCCTCACCAACCGCGCGTTGCTTCAGCTGGGAGCAATGCGCGTGAGCAATGGCCATGGCAGGCACATTATTCTTCAGACTTCGTTCAGAGAGCAGCACCGCGCGCGGCCCCGATCAGATTCAGAGGAGGGGAGGTGGCGCGGAGCCATCACCGGCTCCCGTCACCCCGCGCGATTTCAGAATCGAGTCCTCGTTACGCAACTCACTCAGATCAACCAACCGGCGTCGGCCAGGGGCCAGCTGCTGCTGATCGAGGCTGCCGGCCGCGCGCTGGTGGCGACGTCCCATCTCTTCTTCTTGTTCCTCCTCCTCTTCCCCTTGCTGCCCGGCCAGCACCCTTTATCTGCCGGCCTCTTCCTCGAGGCGCTTCGATCGTGTGCTACCAGCTAGCAGCAGCGAGGGCGTTGGTGTTCTTGCAGAGGCCGGCCGGCTCCATAGCAGAGGAGGATGGAGCTCCGCAACTCCGCCGCGCTGCTGGCTCTGCTGCTCGCAGTCACCTGCTCCGTCGCAGGTTCGTTGATTGATCCCAAGCAGTTCATTTGCTGCTCCCCTATTTGATCGATCGATCCTTGGTAGCTAATATATATATCTTGTTGGTTGAATGAATTGGCAGCGGCGTACGATTCCCTGGACCCGAACGGCAACATCACCATCAAGTGGGACGTGATCTCGTGGACGCCCGACGGCTACGTGGCGATGGTGACGATGAGCAACTACCAGCAGTACCGGCAGATCATGGCGCCCGGGTGGACTCTGGGCTGGTCGTGGGCCAAGAAGGAGGTGATCTGGTCCATCGTGGGGGCCCAGGCCACGGAGCAGGGCGACTGCTCCAAGTTCAAGGGCGGCATCCCGCACTGCTGCAAGAAGACCCCCGCCGTCGTCGACCTCCTCCCCGGCGTCCCCTACAACCAGCAGATCGCCAACTGCTGCAAGGCCGGCGTCGTCTCCGCCTACGGCCAGGACCCCGCCGGCTCCGTCTCCGCCTTCCAGGTCTCCGTCGGCCTCGCCGGCACCACCAACAAGACCGTCAAGCTCCCCACCAACTTCACCCTCATGGGCCCCGGCCCCGGCTACACCTGCGGCCCGGCCAAGATCGTCCCCTCCACCGTCTACCTCACCCCCGACCGCCGCCGCCGCACGCAGGCGCTCATGACGTGGACGGTCACCTGCACCTACTCGCAGCAGCTGGCCTCGAGGTACCCGTCCTGCTGCGTCTCCTTCTCCTCCTTCTACAACGACACCATCGTGCCCTGCCCCCGGTGCGCCTGCGGCTGCGGCCGCGGCGGCCACGCCGGCGGCGGGTGCATCGCCGGCGAATCGAAGCGGGCGCTGTCGCCGGGCGTCAACACGCCCAGGAAGGACGGGCAGGCGCTGCTGCAGTGCACGCCGCACATGTGCCCGATCCGAGTGCACTGGCACGTCAAGCTCAACTACAAGGATTACTGGCGCGCCAAGATCGCCATCACCAACTACAACTACAGGATGAACTACACGCAGTGGACGCTGGTGGCGCAGCACCCAAACCTGGACAACGTCACCGAGGTCTTCAGCTTCCAGTACAAGCCGCTCGTCCCCTACGGCAGCATCAGTGAGTATCTCTCTCTCTCTCTCTCCTTGTTTGTTTTCTGACAACTTGATGGTGATCTTGCTGATGCCAACAATTGGATTTGGATGTGTACTGTGTTCAGATGACACGGGCATGTTCTACGGGCTCAAGTTCTACAACGACCTGCTCATGGAGGCAGGGCCCTTCGGCAACGTGCAGTCGGAGGTGCTGATGCGCAAGGACGCCAGCGCCTTCACCTTCAGCCAGGGATGGGCCTTCCCGCGCAAGATCTACTTCAACGGCGACGAGTGCAAGATGCCGCCGCCGGACTCCTACCCCTACCTGCCCAACTCCGCCCCGGCGGCGGCGCCTCGTTGTTCTCAGATGATCGCCGCTGCGGCGTCGGCGTTCCTGCTGGCGCTGCTCCTGGCGGCGTGATCGTTTCACTGAAGGATTTCTTGTTTTGCATCCCATGGGCAGGGAGCAGAGTAGGCAGGGGCAGTTTGGTTGCCAAGATTTACTTGTGTGTAACTGTGCAGCTGCTGCAGGTCAGATCTCCGCGCACAACCGACGCAATCAGGCTGACAGAGATCTGGCATCTTTTTTTCAATCTCCAAATGCAGAAATACTATTAGACAGACTGATAAAGAAAATTATACATAGAGCACAAGTTTCTTTCCTTTGATTTTGTTCTGTACACGTAATGCAGATTCTTTGTTCGAGTGATATGGATATACTTACTGAACATTGGCATGCTTTTCTGACGGGAACAACCTGTTAAATGCTCAGTCACATACACAAGGTTTCTCTTGGGAGACAGTGTTAAGGCTGTCTTGACTAATCTTCAGATCTAGAATATACAAAATGTGAAACTACAACCAGCTTCAAGGATCCACATCCTAATCAAAGCAGGTCAGAATCACCCTTTCATGCAAGATTACAGCCCAAACTTGCACGAAACTCAGGATTTGTCAGCAGACCAATGTGCATTTCGAAAGATCACTAGTTTCAACCAATACATAAACACTACTGGATCCTTCAATAGCCACTACATTTGAAGCCATAAGAACAGCATTGCTGTCCAAATCACGATGGGCAGAGCAAGGGATGAGGTATTCAGTACAGGGGAAGAGTTAGGTAGCCATGGGTACGCATCTGGTGGAGGCATGACGCAGCTGTCACCATTGAAGTATATCCTCCTTGGAAAGGCCCAGCCTTTCTCGAAAGTGAACGTCGATGGGTCCTTGCGGAACAGAAGCTCAGATTGCACATTTCCATCTGGCCCAGCCACCATGAGCAAGTCATTGTAATACTTGATACCCCACAGCATTCCAGTATCATCTGCAGAAAAAAAAAACCTGTCATTAGCTCAAATATTTTATAGATTAAATTGCTAAGCATGGTTAAGTGGATGCGAGAAATACTAACTTATTATTCCATAGGGGTTCAGAGACTTGTAGTTGAAGCTGAATATAGTAGTGACTTTGTCAAAATTTGGATGTTGAACTACCAAGTTCCACTGCGAGTAGTTCATCCGGTAATTCCAATTTGTAACGGTAATCTTCACCCTCCAGTATTCCCTGTAGTTCAGCTTAACATGCCAATGCACTCTTATTGGGCACATATGGGGTGTGCATTGTACCAAAGGAGCCAAGCTGCTCTTGCCCGGTCCATTCACGACAGAAGCCAGATAAGGTGAATTACCCCTACAAATGTAGCACATACAAACAAAGAAAGCTAAGCACAAAATGTTTATGTTGTCTAAGAGACTTCGTGAAGGGATAGTACTTACTCCACACAACTCCCCGGTCTGGTTATATTATTCTGACAGCCACATGAACATTTTGGGCAGTTAACTATTGTTTCATTGTAGAATGATGAGAGCGAGACACAACAAGTTGGAGCCCGCTGAGCAACAAATTGTGAATAAGTACATGTCACGTTCCATGTCACTGCAAGAAGAAACCAGGCGTTCACTATTTAGTGACCTGACCATACGCTAGTACACCATTCAGCTCTGAGAAATACCATAAGCCAGAGATTTTTTTGCACAACAAAATAAACTTTCCCCAGCCTAAAAGAAGAATGCTGGAGCAACTTACCATGAGCTTGAGTTGTTCTTCTTCCATCCTGAGAAATGAACTTCGTAGGAGGCTTCACCTCATGAGCAACTCCACAACTGTATCCTGGTCCTGGGGCCTTCAGAGTGAAGTTTAAAGGAGCTTTCACTGTATAGTTGGTAGTTCCAGATCGGCCAACACTGATCTGAAATGAGGCTACCGCACTGACTGAATCTTGCACCCACGAGTTAAGCACTCCTCCTTTGCAACAATTTGCAACTTGCATGTTGTATGGTGTCCCAGGAAGCAAGTCAACAATTGTTGGGTCCCTCTTGCAGCAGTGTGGTAAATTGACTTTGAATTGAGAACAATCCCCTTGCTCTGTGGTCTGCCCACCAACCATGGCCCAGATGATCTCCTTCTTTGCCCACACCCATCCGAGATTCCAACCAGGTGCTTGGATATGTCGGTATTTTTGGTAATTGTATATGGAAACAGCAGCCTGCAGAGCAGATTTTTACTAGACATCAACAGCACAAAAGAGACTGCATATATGTCCCCGATTATGTATGGGCCATTGATGAAACAAATATTATAGTATTACACTTATAATAAGATGATGTCCCAAATTGTGAGTATGAAATTAGATCACTTTCAGGCATTTGGTATGATGCAATATTTTTACAAGAAATAAATAGTATGCATAGACAGTCAGTCGTCTGTTGCTCTATTAATGTCAGACAGAACTTGAACGCATAATGCTTATGTCATAATTTGCCTTGTTCAGAAAGAACCAATTTATGCCTTTGTCATCTCATCAGCCTCAAGCAATTGTTACTCTAATCCGTAAGGTCATTCACGAGGTCTTCATAGTATTAAGTCACAGTGTACTTACAACATAGCCATCTGAAGTCCACTGCATGATATCCCATTTGATTGTGATATTTCCAGTTGGATCAAGAGGATCATATGCTTCTGCAGAAAAAAAAATAAAGCAGAGAGTCAGGAAAGTTTCAGACCTTCAATACCAAGCTATGATCTCTCTTCTCTCCCTTGAAGATCCCCAAAGCTGAAGAATGTGAGACGTGTTTGTGTGATGTCTTTTCATATCAGAAAGTAAGACACAATTGAGAGAAACATAGTACCTAAAATTAGTGCAGGTTACACACAATAGAAACATAAGCAATTACACATTCAGCCCTTGGCCACATATGAACAATTTAAACATTAAGGCCATTCTGCGATATGCATGCATCAAGTTATAAATATTCGCAGGTGTATTTGAACAATGGAAAAGGTGAAAACTGGCAAAACAAGGTTCAACTTTAGTTACCAGAGAAACCTAAAGAGGCAAATAACAACACTGTCTAGACTTCAGAAAGGAAAATGGGGGAAACGCTGAAACTAATGCCATGGATCTCCAGATGAGAACATAAGAGACACAATTAACTTTTGCAGAGTTTGTTAACCACGTTAGCCAAAGTTAGAAAAACTCTTGAAACATCAGCACAATACTTTTCCTGAACTTGACAGTACTGAAGACATAAGAAATTGTCCCTCTTGACATCAAACTAGCTAAGTAGCTAGCTAGTCGCAGTGCTGAAATCAGACGATCAAAGGACATCATTGTTTGCACTGATTTGCTGCTTGAGTGCCCAAAAGGGATGGAGGTTTTTGCATCTTTTCAGGAGAAAGGCGATACTGGTGCTCATGGCTACTAATGGAACAGTAAAGAAAAGGTCTGCTGCGGCCACATTTTGAAGTACTCTTAGTTGGAAAAAAAATCTAACCCTGGCAGTGCTAGCTTCAGAGTTTGTATTCCTCTGATGAACCAAGATACAATGGAGTCCTTATACTCTATACCCTAAAATAAAGGATCATAGTTAAATGCGACTGGCTCAAGTGACGACATTTAGGCCTCTCAACTCGTAGCAAGGGAAATTGTTCGCACTTGGAAGGAAAATCTGAAAGGGAAGCAAAAATGAAAATAAAGTTCTCCCCACAAACTCAATGAATCATGCGACTACATAGATCCTAATCTAACCAAGAGCTGAGCGAAATTAAAAACTAAAATCGGAAGAGAAAAGGCAACAACAAAACAATTACAAAGGTAACCACGCGAGCGCACTAAGTATAGTCCCCCCGCACCAGCAGAGTAGAAATTTCACCAGATTTTGATAGGGATTGAAGCGCCAGCAGGTGAAGCACTGACCAGCGAGAGGAGCCACAGAAGAGAAGCCGGCGAGCAGAGCAATGGCGGCGCCGCCGAGGAACTGGAGCTGTAGGAGTTGCAGCCTCGCCATGGCTCGCACAGAGCTCAAAAAACCACTGCCTTCCGCAACATCCTCTTGCGCTCTCTTCTATTTCCTCTTCCTGGCCAGTTTTTCTCATTGGTGCGAGAAAGATTGAGCGCAGGGCGCCTAGGAAACCGTGTAGCAGAGCCAAGCAAAGGCTGCAGCAATGCAAGCACAGGGCACAGCCGCACAAAGGACGAAGGAGAGGAGAGACTTTCAACTTTCGAGTTCTACGGTAGAGAAAGTTTTTTTAATAAGATTTAAGTCAAACATTGAAAATATAAATCATAAATAATATTTAATTAGTTATGTTTAGAAATGTAAAAATTATATAAATAGATTGATCTTAAAAATTACTTTTATAAATATATATATATATTTATGACTCTTCAAAAAATATTTTTATAAAAAAGAGAAATTAAAGTTGTGCTTTAGTAATCGTATCGCTGTGTTAAACGACTTCTTTACCGGGAGTACATCTCCTATGTCTGTCTCGGGGCGTGGGCTTGGGTGTTAGATTAATTGAGCCTTGGCCCATTTAAGTCTCAATTAATCAAAGAATTAAAGGTTCACTAATAAATGCTAGAGATTTAAATCCCGGATGGAGAGTCAACGGAAATTCTAACCAACTTAAATGGTGGACCACTTGTGAAGTTGGTAAAAGGAGAAGGGCGTGCTACACGCGCGCACGCTCGCTCGCCTCGCCTTGCCGAGCCGAGCCGCTCTGCATGTGACGTGCCGAGCAGCTCTGTGTGTGCTGTGTGATGAACCTTTTGCCACAAATGACATTGATTGAGTCTTAACCGTTACCAATAACTGCCGATTTGATGGCTGAGAGTAACTGACAAGTTAATGGCATTATGGCTGGTTAAGAGTGTCCAGGTTCATCCTCCCTCTCCTACCCTGTGCGCCTATAAAAGGAGGTGTCTCTCCTAGGCAAACACACACGAGCAGACTCTCCCTCTCTGGTACTCCTTTTAGGAGACCTCTCTATTCTCCCTGTTTTTGCTGCTCTCTGCATTACCAACGCAATCTTTACGTGCACTCTGCTTGCGTGAGCAGTTGCCTCCGAACCTCCCTGCCTAGTGATCCTGCTCGGGATAGGCGGGCGATAAGGTTTTTGGGGAGCGTACGAGTCCGCGCCTGCTCGTCGTTGCGAACGACTACCTCCCGGCGGCTAACTTCATCACCCGTACGACTACTTCCTAGTGGCCGACTTCGTCAACCTGTACTACTACTTCTTGTGGCCAACTTCATCAACCCGAACGACTACTTCCTGGTGGCCGTCTCTCTCACGTGAATGACTACGTCCCGGTGGCCGTTCGAGGGACTCCACTGCATCGACTCGCCACTGCACCGAATCAGTTCGACTATTTCGAGCAAGGCCAGTTGAGGATGGTTAACAATGTTCCTCCAGCTGGTAACGGCGCATCCGGTGCCTCCAGTACCGGCCCCGCCTCTGGGTACATCCTGAACATCGTTTTGTTCTGGTTTCAGTTTTTCATGTTGTTCATGTTATTTAGGAGATTTAACTTGAACACTCGCACATGCTATGTTATCACTGGATCACTCACTGTTGTCATGAATTTGTTGCTAATTTCTGGAATTAAAATATACCGAATGATGCATAAATTTCTAACAATCCAAAACCTTATTTTAATAATAGGCTTTAGGTAGCTGGTTTTACCGCATCAATCAAACCAAATGTTTTCGATGGGTCTAATTACAAACGTTGGCGCGAGAGGGTTACGCTGTGGTTTACAGCGATGAACATCATGCATGTCATACAGGGGAAGCCCGAACAGTTCACTCCAGAGGAGGAGCGGGCTTTCGTGGCGGCCGATAACCTGTTTAGAGGTGCCATCATGAGTGTTCTCGCTGAAAGTCTTGTGGACACGTACCTCTTGCTGTCGACTGGCAAAGATGTTTGGGATGCGCTTGAGGCTAAGTTTGGGATCTATGATGCTGGTGGCGAGCTGTATGTCATGGAATAGCTCTATGACTACAAGATGGTTGAAGACCGTCCTGTGGTAGAACAGGCCCATGAGATCCAGGCTCTGGCTAGAGATCTTGAGAACTATAGCAAGGATGCTCCATGTCGGTTGCCTGACAAGTTTGTGGCTGGAGGTATTATCTCCAAGTTGCCACCTTCTTGGAAGGATTTTGCGACCTCTCTGAAACACAAGAGACAAGAGTTTACTATTATCGATCTCATCGGCACTCTTGATGTGGAAGAGAAGGCGAGGGCAAAAGACCAACGTGGTAAAGGGATTGCTGGATCTTCTAGTGCCAACTTGGTGCAAAAGAAGAACTTCAATGCATCCAACAAAAAGAAGAACAAACCGCAACAGAACCAGACAAAGGCTAATCAAACGGCTGAGTTCAAGAAGAAGAAGAAACCGCCGACGGGGCATTGTTATTGTTGTGGTAGCCCGGACCACTTTGCTGCAAAGTGCCCGCACCGCAAGGACAAGAACAATGGCGACAATGGAGGCAATGAAACATGGTTGTTAGTGAGACTGGTGGAACGTCGGGGTACGGTAATCTATTACCTACAGTTCTTTTAGTATGCCATTCACCCGATTGGTGGATTGACACTGGTGCTAATATTCATGTTTGTGCTGACATTTCCTTGTTTTCTTCTTACCAGGTAGGCGGGTCTTCCTCCGTGTTGATAGGGAACGGATCGCGCGCATGTTCTTGGTGCTGGTTCGGTCGATCTAAAGCTTACTTCGGGAAAGACTGTTCGACTGAAGAACGTGCAGCATGTCCCCACCATCAAAAAGAACTTAGTCAGCGGGTCTTTTCTGTGTAGAGATGGCTTTAAGTGAGTCTTTGAATCCAATAAATGTGTAATTTCTAAATTTGGAAGTTTTCTTTGTTCCGCTTTTCTTTGTCAGACAATTGTAATAAAGTTGTGAACCACGCTACAAACGTTAATAATGAATCTAATGTTTGGCATTCGTGACTCTGTCATGTTAATTTTGGTTGTATGATGCGTCTTGCAAACCTGAGTTTAATTCCGAAATTCACCTTAGTTAAAAATTCTAAGTGCCATGTGTGTTGAATCAAAACAACCTCGCAAGCCTCATTTCGCGGCTGAGGCGAGGAACTTGGCACCTCTAAACTTAATTCATTCCGATATGTGCGAGATGAATGACGTGTTGGCAAAAGGTGGTAAAAAGCACTTCATGACTTTAATAGTTGAATCTACTATATTTTGCTACATTTATTTGTTGAAATCTAAAGATGAAGCGTTACAGTACTTTAAAATCTATAAAGCTGAGGTAGAAAATCAACTTGAGAGAAAGATCAAAAGAGTTAGGTCTGATCACGGTGGAGAATATTTTTCTAATGTATTCACTGCGTTCTGTGAGGAACATGGAATAATTCATGAGAGGACGCCTCCCTACTCACCTCAGTCAAATGGGGTAGCCGAAAGAAAGAAACGCATTCTGACTGACTTGGTTAATGCCATGTTGGATACAACGGGACTTTCCAAGGAATGGTGGGGTGAGGCTATATTGACTGCATGTCATGTCCTGAATCATGTTCCTATGAAGAACAAAGAGATAACACCATTCGAGGAATGGAAAAAGAAAAAGCTAACCCTTTCATACTTACAGACTTGGGATGTTTGGCCAAAGTGAATGTGCCCATAACCAAGAAACGTAAATTGGGACCTAAGACTGTTAATTGTGTCTTTCTTGGTTATGCTTTCCACAGTGTAGGTTATAGATTTTTAATAGTAAAATCTGGAGTACCTGACATGCATGTTGATACAATTATGGAGTCCAGAGACGCTACATTCTTTGATGACATTTTTCCTATGAAAGAGGAAGCTAGCACGTCTAGTCATGAACTGTCTATTAATAAAGAATCCAGAGAACCTGTTGTTTCGATAGAACACAATGAACACACACATGTGGAAAATCCTGAGGAGGATGACACTGAGGCTCTCAGAAGGAGCAAGAGACAGAGGACTGCAAAGTCCTTTTGTGATGATTTCATTGAATACCTCGTGGATGACACCCCTAGAACCATTGAAGAGGCATATTACTCTCCAGATGCTGACTATTGGAAGGAAGCAGTTCGGAGTGAGATGGACTCTATTATGTCTAATGGCACTTGGGAGGTCGTGGAACGTCTGTATGGGTGCAAACCTGTAGGATGTAAGTGGGTGTTTAAGAAAAAGCTTAGGCCTGATGGTACTGTTGAGAAGTACAAGGCAAGGCTAGTGGCTAAGGACTATACTCAGAAAGAAGGAGATGACTTCTTTGACATTTACTCGTCGGTTGCCCGATTGACCACCATACGAGTACTACTCTCTCTGGCAGCTTCCCATGGTCTTCTCGTTCATCAGATGGACGTTAAGACAGCTTTTCTAAATGGAGAGTTGGAGGAAGATATCTACATGGATCAGCCAGAAGGGTTTGTAGTGGAAGTTCAAGAAGGAATGGTGTGTAAGTTGATAAAGTCTTTGTATGGTCTTAAGCAAGCTCATAAGCAGTGGCACGAGAAGTTCGACGGAACTTTAACGTCAGTTGGCTTTGTTGTGAATGAAGCCGACAAGTGTATGTACTATCGCTATGGTGGGAGCGAAGGAGTGATCTTGTGTCTGTTGTAGATGACATACTGATATTTGGGACGAGCCCTAATGTGATTAAGGAAGTCAAAGAGTTTTTGTCTCAAAGTTTTGAGATGAAAGATCTGGGAGAGGCTGATGTGATCCTAAATATTAAGCTAGTGAAAGAAGGTGATGGTGGGGTTGTTCTCACACAATCCCACTATGTGGAGAATGTCTTGAACGGGTAGTGCGTTTTCTGAAAGGTATTGTGGACTATGGAATTCACTATACCGGGTACCCTAGAGTATTAGAGGGTTACAGTGATTCAAACTGGATATCCGATGCAGATGAGATTAAAGCCACAAGTGGATATGTGTTCACACTTGGAGGTGGCCCTGTCTCCTGGAAGTCTTGCAAGCAGACCATCTTAACGAGGTCAACTATGAAGGCAGAACTCACTGCATTGGGCACCGCCACTGTTGAGGCCGAATGGCTTCGTGATCTCCTTATGGATTTGCCGGTAGCTGAGAAACCGATACCGGCTATCCTTATGAACTGTGATAATCAAACTGTGATTGTCAAGGTGAACAGTTCAAAGGATAACATGAAGTCCTCTAGACATGTAAAGAGGCGGCTGAAATCTATCAGGAAAATGAGAAACTCCGGAGTGATAGCCTTGGACTACATCCAAACGGCTAAGAACCTGGCAGATGAATTCACAAAGGGTCTTTCACGTAACGTGATACACAATGCATCCAGGGAATTGGGCTAGAGACCCATGTGTGTTACTCAGTAGTGGTAGCATGTCCTATGTGAAGAGAACCTTTGAAAAGGGCTCATTCCAATGGATGTGCATTTCTCTTCTAAGTTTGTATGGCAGGTTGGTGAAAACCTTAATGTGATCCGAGTGGCTCAATGAGGGCAAAGATGTTGACCTACAGAACATCTCAAAGGATTGCACCTATATGGGTTCGATTGCTAGTCACAATCTATGAGATAGGGTGATCTCTAGATACCCATGAAAGACACGGAGTATGACTTATACGCTCCAACCCGAGGGGATGCTTACAGCAGCCTAGTACTGGCAAAGGGGCTCTAGTCAAGCTTGTTTGCACAAAACTACCAATTCAAGGCATAGTTCATTGGTCAGTTGTGAACAAGTGTAGCTCTTGCCCCAGGTGGATGTTCAACTTAACAGTCTCTGTCATGAGGCCAGTATATAAAAACAACAGTTGAGTCGAGAGTATTTTCTTGTGTACCTTGAAATTCTTGGTGGGGATTGTTAGATTAATTGGGTCTTGGCCCATTTAAGTCTCAATTAATTAAAGAATTAAAGGTCCACTAATAAGTGTTAAGGAATTAAATCCCGGATGGAGAGTCAACGGAAATCCTAACCAACTTAAATGGTGGACCAACTGTGGACCACTTGTGAAGTTGGTAAAAGGAGAAGGGCGTGCCACGCGCGCTCGCTCGCTCGCCGCGCCGCGCCACCCCGTTGCCGTGGCCGTGACGTGCCGAGCCGAGCCGCTCTGCGTGTGCTGTGTGATGAACCTTTTGCCACAAATAACATTGATTGAGTCTTAACCGTTACCAGTAACTGCCGATTTGATGGCTGAGAGTAACTGACAACTTAATGGCATTATGGATGGTTAAAAGTGTCCAGGTTCATCCTCCCTCTCCTACCCTGTGCGCCTATAAAAGGAGGTGTCTCTTCTAGGCAAACACACACGAGCAGACTCTCCCTCTCTGGTCCTCCCTTCAGGAGACCTCTCCCTTCTCCCTGTTTTTGCTGCTCTCTTGCATTCCCAACGCAAGCTTTGCGCGCACTCTGCTTGCGTGAGCAGTTGCCTCCGAACCTCCCTGCCTAGTGATTCTGCTCGAGATAGGCGGGCGATAAGGTTATTGGGGAGCGTACGAGTACGCGCCTGATCGCCGCTGCGAATGACTACTTCCCGGCGGCTAACTTCATCACCCGTACGACTACTTCCTGGTGGCCGGCTTCGTCAACCTGTACTGCTACTTCCTGGTGGCCAACTTCATCAATCCGAACGACTACTTCCTGGTGGTCGTCTCCCTCACGTCAACGACTACATCCCGGTGGCCGTTCGAGGGACTCCACTGCATCGACTCACCACTGCACCGAATCAGATCGACTACTTCAAGCAAGGCCAGTCGAGAATGGTTAACACTATTCCTACAACCGGTAACGGCGCATCCGGTGACTCCGGTACCGGCCCCGCCTCTGGGTACATCCTGAACATCGTGTTGTTCTGGTTTCAGTTTTTCATGTTGTTCATGTTATTTAGGAGATTTAACTTGAACACTCGCACATGCTATGTTATCACTGGATCACTCACTGTTGTCATGAATTTGTTGCTAATTTATGTAATTAAAATATACCGAATGATGTCTAAATTTCTAACATTGAAAACTACAGTACAAAGGAGAGAGACGGAGGGATCATCTCGCTTTTCTCCTGGGAGTACGTAAGAAGAGGCCTCGCGTTATTTTCATTCACTTTCCCGTACGCAGTTGTCGAAGATTATTTCCCTTATACTTGACTAGTTTGCTAAATACTCGCTTAGTTTAAAATTACTATTTAATATTAACTTTTTTATAACACTAGCAAGAAAGCACGTGCGTGTTCAATAAAAAAATAAAACTTACATAACACTTAACAAAATAAAACTATGTTATTTAATATATGAAATACATAAAAATCCCACAGCTGTCTTTCATAGCGCGGGAGAGCCATGAACGCCATAGGTTCCGCATCCGAAGACATCGTACTCGGAACAACGGCAGGTCGACGACGGGATTACAAACAACACGAGAAGATAAAGGGGTGTGTGTGGTGCCGACGGGAGAAGACGGGGTACTACGAGTTGATTAGATGAAATGTTATGTGTTTTTTTAAAAAAAAATTACAACATACCAAAATATTGTGGGTTAATTTTTATAAATATTAAGGGGTTTTACAAAATTACAACAGTTTGACAACGCGAAAAGTTTTGAATTTTTATAATATAGATAAAGAAAGCCAAAACAAATTGCAAATATCTCTATCTGTCGTGTTTGATTCGGTATGGATTGAAATATTGAAATGCAATTTTTTTTACTTAACTAAGCATGAATCAAGAAAAGGCATGACCCATGCCATATCAAATTAAATCATGCGAAGTGGGTGCCCGCCGACTTGTTGATCACCCACCCTTGATCTCGCGCATCAGCTTAATCTGCGTCCGCATGAGCCCCTCCGCGAACTCGCACCACAGCTTATCGACCACCGGCGCATTGTGGAGCAGGAACTTGGATACCGTCCTCTGCGCCATGCCACCCTGGTAGCGCACCGGGTTGATCTCCCTCACTGTGCTCCTCAGGCAAGGTATTATGGATCCGGATACGCCGTGTGACTACCATACGGACGATCGACGGCATGGAAATAATAAGAAGCCACGACTGACGTGATTTATAAAAGCCATAATTAGTCCAGTATAGTAACTATTAGATTTCAATTCGGATACAATCATCAACCAAGAAAACCTATCATCTTTTTGAAAACTTACTCAGATTGTACATATTAAATATGACAACACAAAGGGCCTATGAATAGATTTAAGTGAGTCCGATTTAGGTGAAAAAAGCTTTGGATTTTATGGGGAAATCCTTCTCTAACGTCGAAAAAATAGGTCCCCCCTTGTCAAATTGTTGGCATAATAGATGAGTCCTCTGTGAGGTGTGCCTAATCTTGATAACAATTATTTTTAAATCTAATTCTCTTTATAGTATAGATAGATTTGATCATCCGTTTATTCAGAATTTTAGTATAAATATATAAAAATATATTATACTTAAAATATCTATGATAATAAAGTAAATCATAAATAAAATAAATAATATTTTTATAAATTTTTTGAATAAGATGAATGGTCAGATGTTATGACAAAACATCAACAATTGATTGTAATTTGAAATGAAAGTAATATTTTGATCATTATTCGGGAGGGATTCATCATTTCCGAACGTAACATACAACTCATGGTTGTACTGCGCTATTCAGGTATGCTCTCTCAATGTATATCATTTATAGCTACAAAAATCAATATGGTGTAGAAGACTTTCAAAATACTGATTGAAAATATGTGTCATCACAAGTCTACAAGTGAAGGTTTGACTAACAATTTTCTTATAAATATGACTTTCAGAAAATAAATTGAAAGTGCTTTTCATGGTGAATTTCGAGCAAGTGAAACTTTAATAAAAATAATATAAACTTTCTCGGCCAAGATTGGCTATTGCCTTTTCTAAAAAAAAGATTGGCTATTGCTCTAGTTTGCCTGTGCCAGCCCATGGGCCATGGACCATGGAGAGAAAAAAAATACTTGACAAACGTGAGATTCATTGTGGCCCAGACCTACCTGAATAGCGCAGTACACACCACCACCGGACCTACATGGGGGCTCGGCTTAGAGTCCATGACGGTCTATGAAGGGCTTCTTCCTCCTCGCGTGGGCTCTTCCCCCGCCCATTCCGCCGCCGCCGGCGTCGGCCGCGCCGCCCTACCTCCTCGCCCTTCCTAACTCGATAGTCGTCGCCACCCCTGCCGCCCGCCAGTTGTCCGCCCCTGCCCAGCCGGCGGCGCTCCCGCGCTGCCTCGCCTCCGTCGGTCTTCCACCGCCTCCACCCCTTTCTTCTCTAAGACCGATGACCATGACATCCCCACTCCGGAAACCCCAAACACTAACCGCCGCCGTAGGTGGCCTCGCCCACCACACGCGATCGGCGGCGCCCTCGCCGCCAAGCCGCTCCCGCCCCTCCGCCCTCGGCGTCGGGCGTCCCACCGGCGCCCGGGCGTAGCGGCGGCGAAGTAAGATCGTGTGGCCCACGTCAACCGCATGAATCTCAAACACCGGAAGAAAAAAAAACTTTCAGAAGCCGTATAGAAATCCCGGACCTACGTACCCAGACCGTCTGATCCCTTCGTCCGTCACACTTCAACAAATGGCACCTTTGAAACACTCAAATGCTATTAAATCACGGGTACTAACAATTTAGTCTCACTCCTACCATCACACAAATCGGTGTTCCCATCATATGAACTCTGCCGATAGTAATGAAATGACCATTTGTGCAAGTGGAGCCCCAGCAACAGCTGTAGCCAGGTCATGTCATCCTTTTCGCATCATGTTTCTTTCCTCAACTTATCTTCTAACAAATGCCTACCTGATTGAGGCAACATTCACTGAATGTGCAGGACTTCAGTAGTTTCCCTCCAGGCTTTGGTTCAGATGAGCAGGTAAACTGCAGTGACACAACAAACGCTGCAGCAAGTCATTTGCTATAATGTTCCAGCTTTTCAGGACAGTTACACATCACTGAAATGTTTGTTTTCAGCAGGAATCCTACAATATAATTTTTCAGTGATGTGTAAACGAAGCAAAAAAGGTGAAGCCAGAAGTCAGAGGACAACTTAATTGAAATGCAACGAGCTCAGCGTTGAGGGTTCCGACAATGTCCAGCAAAAATACTGATACCTGCTAGAAAATATCATAAAAAAGAATCTAGTTGCAACTAAGATAAAACTCAGGCCACACTCTGATACTCCCAGTTCTCCACATAAAAATGCATGTTGCATTATTCTTGGCCAAGTCCAATTGCACAGAAATCAGATCTAAGCGCTCCCGAAAACTTCTTCTAACCAAACCCATCAACTACATGAACAACTCTTTATTCACAGCATAAAAGGGCGTCCAGCTTCAACACTTGTCTCAGTACTGGTGTTCGCAAGCATCATTCGCAGCCTCAAGAGATGAGGCAGCCCCCTCGTCCAGAAACCATACCAACTTTCCGTCAGTTGGCCGAACCATTCTAGCAGGTACTGATGTAGCACCCGGGCCCTCCTTACAGTCATAAATGCCAAAAGACACAGCTTTTGCTTTGTCTTCTCCAGTGCCAACAATGGCAATGTTCGATGCCGAGTTTATCACTGGAAGAGTGAAAGTAATCCTCTCAGGTGGAGGCTCTGGAGAATCGGTGATGTAGGTGACCCAGTCATGTTTCAGCTCAAGAGCTGGATGGTTGGGGAACAATGAGGCTACATGGCCATCAGGACCAATGTTCAGAAGAATGAGATCAAAATTGGGGCAGTCGTTGCTCTCAGAGACTCCAACTGTGCGAACCTTAACCAGCTTCCTTATGACAAATTCATAGTCAGTTGCTGCCTCTTCCACATTTGCGTTGTCATTGATGGAATAGACATGACCATTAAGAATAGGCACCTACAAGTTATTCAGATACACTTATGGTTAACCCAATGGAAAGGGGGAGTACATAAGCTATAATGGTTCATAACAGTCTTACAAGAAAACAATCCAAGCCACGCTTTACAAACTTACAACAAATGCTTGTGAATGTGAGATAAACAGATATACAGAATCCACATACTACATGTAAATGCAGTTAGAAAAGTGGATACATAATGCATATTATTTCAACACCACAGTAGAGATGTTTAGTGAAACATCCTTATCATCCTTGTTTGGCAATCGTAAGAAAATATCTTCTTATTTTAAGGCTTTAATATGCATGAACACATGCGCCTATTTTAGCCAACCATTCATATCCAATTATCCAGGACCTATTAACGGCGAAGTGTGATCGGATGAGGATGGCAAGCAATTTTCAGGATTCAGATAAAAAGGTAATCCAAAGTTTGGTGTAAGATCCTTGAGTTCACTATCATGCTAGTCCTGTATGATATCCACTGACAACAACAATCCTATCCTCAATTCCTCATAAAGTCCAGCCATATGGATTGGCTTTAAATTTGATAGCAATTGTTGGGCATAACAATAGAAAGATGTGTGAAGAACTTTTTGCAGGGTTGAAAGATATGTGAGGATGTGGTAAGCAGCTGGCTCGCCGAGAGTAGTTGGAACAATCAGTAGGTAGCAACCTTAATGAGGCTTAATTATTCAGAAAAGGATTTTGCATGAGTGTAAAAGCTGTAGACTGGGCCACATCCTAAGTCAAGCAAAAGCATGTGTCAGACAAAGAAGAGATTCCACCATATAGCAGCAAACAAGCTGACCAATGAACAGGATCTACAACCCTAATTTATTGCAAAAAAATTGGGTAAGTAAATAGCTATACTTCAACCTAAAGATCATTGTAGCTATATTTCAAAACAAAGTGCAGTAGCAGATCTAAGCTCAATGGTTGACGTCGTTTTGGTGTTATCCCCATGCATTTGATGCAACTAAAAATGGATGCAAGAAAGACGAAACTGCGAAAGAGAAGTGACTTGGGGTTCAGAAAAAAGTTGAATCCGAGGATAAGCGTATTAATAAAAAGGCTCAACAGGAATAAAGCCCTACCAGATCTTAATCTGAACAATAAATTACTGTTGCAGAAAAGCTTACTATTGGCAACTAGTCAAAGCACCAGGCTAACCTTTTAACATGTCGTTTTCAGTTTAAACTCAGCCTCAGATTTTTACTCGTTGCTAGCTCTGTCTATTAATTCATGAATATTGACATCCTAGCGCATACGAGACCAGTACCAGCAAAAATCAAATAATTATATGTTTTGATTATGGTGTGAATGTCATAGTGTTGTGCTATCATTCTAAAAAAATGTATTGTGTTATTGTCATTTTCTCTCGAATAGTTGTGCTATTGTCATATTAACTTGCATTTTTTTTCATAATGAGATCAGTATGCCAAACAGTTTCTCTCTGTTATTTATGAAATCACACCATTACCTATCAATTAATAGTGTAATAGGCATAAAAACATCTTAAAGTAAATTACAACCTCTGCTCACCAATATAAAAGAATACCAAGTTAAAATATTATTGGACTGAAGGATTGCTAAATTTATATTTATATGATGACCAGGGATGGAAAAATAATTGTATTCCTCCAAATCATGGAGGGCATAATTCAGACATTTAATCCATGAATATGACTTGATGGAATGGCAAAACCTACCAACTTCTGCCCGTTAACTTTACTAATATTTTAGTCATGTTAGAAGAATTCTTCTTCAAGAAGAACTCTTCAAATAATTTGACATGATTGTGTTGGTACCAAAACAAGATCAATGGAAGTAAAAGATAAGAATGAAAGTGGGCATATGCATGAGCTTTGTGAAATAAAGAACTGTTCTGAGCTTTCTGAAATAAAGAATTGTTCTTATTTGTAAACTTAATGCGTGAAAAACGAATGGCGTATACTGAGTTGATATACCTTGGAGAGAAATTCTTCCTTTGTTAATTTGTAGTTACTCTCTGCATGGTTCTTGGCTACTGCACGTTCTTCAGCCCAGAAGATGTACCATTTGGACCAATCAAGCGTCTTGTTGTATGGTGCTTCACAGAGCTTCCTTTTTAAGGAAAAAAAAAACAGTTCAGACTTCAGGCCAGATACAATAATACGCATACAGAGTTACAGATTCCTTTGATAACAGAAAACTGATATATTAGTTAATGAAGATGATGTGGGGGGAAGCATTACCGCATATGTCTGATAACAGGCCCTCCAGAGAGAGCAATAGCAAAGTATCCTCTTTCCTTAACAGAAATTTCTGAAACTTGTGAAATAAACTCTACCAGATCTGTAGCCATCTCGTCTGAACTCTCGAATACCCTAATTTCACAGTTCTTCTTGGTTTCATAGGAGGCCATGTTTTCCCTCTCCATGCTTTTGTTTGCTCTCGACTCTTGAACTGTAAATCAAGTTATTGTTCCAACTTCCTATCTAACACGCCTATGGAAGAAGTAGAAGCACAAAAAAGTTTAGCAAGTCATTCGAGAAGGCCATGCTCAACTGACACTTAGAACACGTCTGAAAGTGAGGAACTTATTCATAATATGTAAAAATAATAAAGCTTCCTTATGCACTAATTCAAGAAGACGTGTTTATTGCGTCCGGTTATATTGATCAGTACAAGCTACTTCTGCAACACCAGTCAACAGCCAACAGCAGTTCTACCATGCAAACACAGAATAACTCTACTAAATAACTGATATGAAAGCTGTTACCTGTTAACCAATAGATTACAAACTGAAAGTCTTAATATGTCGCTGAGATATCTCACACAAAAATCATATTCCAATTCTGTAAAATGAACAATTCAGCAGCGGTGGACACGAATGCAGAACCAGTAAGTACAACTCATAGTCATTCCACTAAAAAGCTAAACATATCAAGCTGCTTAAAGTAGAGAAACCTTTAAATAACAAAGAGAAAAAAATAGCAAGGCAGATCTAGTAATATCACAAAATCACCTTCTGAGCAACAGAAAAAAAAATGATATGTTAAAATACCATCTGCTTATCATTTCAAAGGCAGTGAAGGTGAAAGCAGAGAGCAGCACCAGAATGGAAAGACAGGGAGCAGAGGAAGGGAAAGGGAAGCTGCCAGTGCAAGCTCTACCAGCCATCATTTCATCTCGGCCGAAACCGATTCAAAGATTCCAAACCTTTTGTTCTCGGAATCACAACAAAAGCATCCGAAAGGGCAGTGCCCAAAAGGTGAGAACCCGTGAGCAAAGAAAATTCCATTCGCTTTACTACTGAGGAGTGAGTAAAGAAAGGTAAAATGAGAAGCACAGCGAACTCGCAACAGCCATTGCTGAAAGAAAGTGAGCACACATGGATCGATCGAGCAGATACAACAAGGTGAAATCTCCAAAACAGATTGACCCAAAGCAACATTGAATCGAGTAAAGATGCGCTCATCCGCCAGCATTATCTCAAACTCCCAGCAGCTTGCCACAGGTTTTATATGTGCAACAACAACAACAATGCAGCAATACGCAAGAACGCAATTGCGAGTGCTTCTCGGTTCTTGCGCCCCAGATCAAGAACCACTCCCTCCCAAGATCACGGCACGGCAACAGCAACCAGAGCAAGAAGAACCCCAGGCCCCAAGAACCCTACCTGAGCTAAGCATTTGCTGCCTGGCGCAGCCCTCTTCCCAGTTCCCCCTCCTCCTCACAAGAGAACAGGCGGAGTAGACGAATAAAAAGGAAGCCAGGCATAAGAGCCCTTTATACACGCGCATATGCTCTCGCTCGAGGAGCTAGCGCAGGGTGAAGCATGAGCATAAATCTTGCTGTTAGATAGAAAAATAAAGAATTGGAGGAGAAAGGCTGCGGGTGACATCACCGGAGCAAGAAGACGAACTTTACTTTAATCCGGAATTCCGCGGCGGATTTCTTGTTGTTTTCTTGTGGCGTCGTCTCTCTCTCTCCCTATCGCCTGTGGCTGCGACTGCGAGGTGGGGAGCCTTTGGCCAATTGGCCTCGAATTAAAGAAGGAACTCTGGGCTTGGGGGTCCTAGCTGCTGCACTGCAACCGTACGTGCGGGTTGCGCTGATCCTTATCTCGCCACCCGAAAGCTTCTCCAGAAGGAGCGATCCACGGGTGATCTCTCACCTAGCTGGACGGCGGCGACTGGCTGGAATATGCTGCTGCAGCTGTTCGAGTAGGAATTTTAAGGGAGTTTCACATGAATTTTATGAGATCTCCTTAGACCGCATGTTCTAGAAAGACATTAGTCCTACTTAGTTTTTAATGAATCATCGGATATATTGGACAAAAAAAACTACTACTACTACATCCATTCAAAATTACTATTTATTGTTAATTGTTTCTCACAATATATGACTATTCATCTAATTAAAAAGTTTATTTAAAATATACGAAATAATAAATCGTATTTAAAGTATATTTAGTGATAAAGTAAGTCACAAATAAAATAAATAATATTTATATTTTGTTAAATAAGATGAATAATCAAACGTTGTGATAAAAAAATCAACAACAAATACTAACTTGTAATGAAGTCGCTGCCTCTTGGTAGTCCATGGTCGGAAAAAGTTGAGGTAGTGGAACATAAAGCATAGTGATCACCCTCCACCGAGTATGTCCACAATTTTTGACACGTCGGTTTGGATGCAAAGCATTTTTAAGTATTATTATTATGTATAAAAGTACTTCCTTCACGGCCACATTGCCACAAGTACTTGTCACTTTGATCAAAATCCGGTCAAGCTTTCAGAACTTTGTTGTCAATAGCTTTAAAATATCTACTTTAGAAACATAAAACTTATGTGTGTATATTTTGTCGTCAAAAACTAACTTCATAATCCCATACATTTATTTTGAAACGATAACTACTCCCTCCGAACACTTGTTGTAAAATGTTGAGACAATCTATCATATAAGGATCCAGTACTTTTGAAAATATTTCTCATCTAAATAATTCCTACACACCCTCACAGATGACTCATATGTCAGTTGTCAGGTCTAACGGTGGAAAAGACATGAAAAGTTTTCATAAACAAAAAAAGATGTTTATAGAGAGTTTCTGACATTTTGACATTACTTTTCTCACCATGAATTTTTTTTACCCACACTACGTACCCACCAGCCAAATAGTCTAAAATAACCCCCTATAATAAACGTAGCACACGCATGTTGTGCGACCATATTTGCTAGTAAGAATATAAAATAGAGCTATATGCAAAATCAAGATCCATGTTTGAAACGTCAACTAGAAGAAAAAAATATCCTAATATCAAGTAATGGTTTTTCGAGGCCCATGAAAAATCAACACTATTTAAGTATTGTTGGCCATGCATTACCATGATTTGCAAAATACTTTAATTTTTTTTTAAAAGCGATGTGATGTTTGGATGCAACAAATCCAGTAGTTTTTTAAACCATGGTAAGTTAAATTATGCGTTATTTGTAGAGTTCCCTACTCATATACCTTTTTTCTAAATCTTGTTTTTGCATATCGTTCTAAACTACAGTTTCTTAATAATACGTTTTTTAAGCTACAACGTTCAAACAAGCCATTCGACTGTGTATTCGAACTAGAGACCCAGGTGTGAAATTCCTCTTCTGCCCTCTAACCTTTCCCCGTCTACTGCCTGGTTGAGCGCTTGAGCCAACCTTCATCTGTTACGAAAGTGAAGGAGTCGCATACATATTTCTTTTGAATGTTTTTTAGGGAGGAATAATTCGCCAGGTGCTCCATGTGGAAGCATCAATCGTTGGCTGAAGCGACTGGAATTAATTGTACCCTTCTGTGTTCAACCGGCTGTAGTGCATTTCTGGTCCTTGTCACCTTTACAGAGAAAGAGATGTAGTCTTTGTCTCCCATCTACGTTTTTTTTTCATTGACGATGATAAGATGGAGTCCGATCTCACTGGAGTTCCAGTTAAATACAGGTTGAACGAGTGGAATTAATGCTAGCACGGAAGAGCAAAAGTGATAAAACAATAATCAACCTACTACAATTACCTGAATAGATGAAGAAATGTTGTTACAGTGTATGGATTAGATGTGGTATCTGTACTGGGAACAACTGTGTAAATAATGAGAAGCTAATGCAAATTGATCATAGATCCGTTGGTGGTTTGAGTCCTCCACTCACCAGTGGTGTCGTATTTTGCGTCTGTACTGTGTTTGAAAGCTCTCGCAGTAGTTCCAAAGTGAAGCTGGTTAAGCCCTTGTTTAGATCCTAAATTTGAGAGGTTAAATTTGGGAGTATGGTGTCACTTCGTAATCATTGCGTCACTGTAGCATTTCGCTTGTATTTATAAAAAAATATCCAAACATTGATTAATTAGGCTCAAAATGTTCGTCTCGCAAAGTACAACAAAACTGTACAATTAGTTTTGATTTTATCTATATTTAGTACTCCATGCATGTTATGACATTTTGATGGGATGGAAATCTTATTTTTGTATAGTGGAATTTGGAGGTGAAATTTAGGATCTAAACAAGGACTAAGTATCTGAGTCTCTTCAATCCTACCGCAGAGGAAACACGTGGCCATACTTTAACAATATCACAACTTCATTAAAAAAAATATCACGATTTCAGTTCTTACCAGCAGTGGCGGAGCCACGTTGTTAAAAAAAAATATCACGACTTCAGTTCTTACAACTTACGAGAGCTAATACGTGCACTTAATACGTGCATTCTCGAACGGAGAAGAATTTGCACGCCAACACAAGTTTTACAGTCACGATGAACAGCAGTATGCAATCGAAGTTTTCTTAGAACTACTCCCTCCGTTCAAATAAAAAAGCAACTCTCGTTTACCGAAGAGTCAAACAATTTCAACTTTGACCAAATTTAAACAAAATAGTAATAATATTTATGTCTTAAAATAGATTTAGTATGAAAATATATTTCATAATTAATCTAATAATAATTATTTTATATTAGACATGTTAGTCATTTTTTTATAAATTTAATCAAATTTTAAAGTTTTTTATTTCTTGGGATGTGAGAGTTGCATTTTTTTATGGACGGAGGTAGTAATTCAAGGATATTTTTTTGGTTGTGTGGTCTAGGCCAACGACGTACGGGGAAACAATAGAAAAAGATCTATGAAAGTGAAATCGCTACGTCACTTAAAAATTGACTATACATATCTGACCAAAACAAAATCTGCATTGTCAGTACCTGATCATGCAAGCAGGCCCGCTGCGAGGTTAGGAAAAGACGAATAGTCTATCAGTTTCAGCGCCCCAGTAAGCAACAAAAGAGTCAAATCAGTGGTGCGGCTATTAAGCACAGTATTTTCAGTTAAGGCCTTGATCCCAAATTTGGGAGGCAAATTTAAGAGTATAGTGTCACTTCGTAATCATTGTGCGTACTGTAGCATTTCGTTTGTATGTGTGAAAAATTGTCCAAAAATTGATTAATTAGGCTAAAAATGTTCGTATCGTAGAGTACAACAAAACTGTGCAATTAGTTTTTGATTTCATCAACATTCAGTACTATATGCATGTTATGACATTTTGATGTGATGGGAATCTTTTTTTTGCATAGTGAACTTTGCATAGTGAACTTTGGAGGTGGGGATCTGAACAAGGCCCAAAGCATACCATCTTTCGCCTTGTGGTTGGTGGCCTTTCTCTTTAGGTAAACAATACATCAAACACTAATCTGGCCAATGTGTCAATATTACATTAAAAAACAGAAAATCAGGTAAAATCAAGTGGAATGGACCCTTACAGAGTACAACTTCAGTCTATCATGGTCTAGAAAAAAGATTCACTAGAAAAATGCAACCCAAAGCAGAACTAGGCACAAACTAAAATCAACATTACAGAATAATTTAATTTATTTTTTATTTAAGAATATTTCACCTTCTTTGTCACAAATAGAGAACAACATAACTTCTAATATGATTCGTCTTTGTTTATTATTCTCATCCAAGCTGTACTTTATGTATCCTTTTTTACCAGGAATTTTGATTTTTGCGCCTAAAATAAGACAAGAAGTGTGTACCGTGTGACAACTATTACCACAAGCTCGTCTAGTGGAGCCACAAATCTGGCTCATGGTTTTCTGTGGCTTGGCCAAAAGAAGTTGATGCACAGAAGGGACTTGAAACCAAGCTATCTTGGTGGTCAACTTCAGGAACTCAATCCAGAGTGTGACAGAATATTTAGTTGCCTGTATCATATAGCCTCAAGATTTTTTTTAAGAAACCCTTAATGACCCTTTCAATTAAAGACTTAAATGAAAGAGTAAATTGCACCCACCATACAACAACTTGACAAGTGGGTGCAGATTGATCCAAGAACTTGTAAAATGCTCAATTTAGTACAATAACTCGATAGGTGGGTGCAAATTGGTCCTACAACTTGAAAATGCTCATTTTAGTGCGATAACTCGAAAAATTGATGCATCTGCTGTCCAAATATTACAACCGCAACATTTTTTAGAGACACAACGTGGCATATTTGCTAATGATGAGTCGTAATAGAAAGTATATTCATGCCGGAACAAATTATTACGTATTATTTAGCCATTATTATATACATCACGATGGCAATGTATTTGGCTAAGATAAGAACATTCAATGTTTACGGAAGTAATGTTATTGATTCAAACTAATTAATTATTTGATTAAGAATATTTAATTTTATATTCAATATTAATAAGTTTGCCCTCGGTCATATCTGATTATGTGTATTTTTCAGCTTAAAAGAAACCAATATTCTGAATATTATGGTTTAGTAGCTTGGCATAAATATTTTTAATGTCTCTGATACTTGTTTAGAGAGAGAAAAGAGCTAAAAGGATATAAACAAACTTGCTTTCTATACAATTGTTGAATGCATGAGAAGCACAGGCAATCCCAAGGTTCCAAAATCTATCTTATGGACTTCAGTTTTTTGATAATGCTAATGGTTATATTCTAGAACTTGTGAAATTTGGACTAGCGAACAAATAAGTTGTTTACATCTAATAGACCAAAAAATAAGAATTATTTATAGGTCCATCTACTATGCTTAACATATTACCATTACAAAGTTTGGATTATAGATTCACCTATTCGGCAATTTATTGCACTAAATTAAGTATTCTACAAGTTGTTATACTAATTTGCACTCACCTGTCAAGTAATTGTATCAACTTGAGAATTTTATAACTTGTTGGACTAATTTGCACCCACATGTCTAGTTGTTGTACTAAATTGAGCATTTCACAAGTTGTTGGATCAATTTGCACGCACCTGCCAAGTTGTTGTACGTTGGGTGTAAGTTACTCTAAATGAAAAGTACAGAACTAGCTAGCCAACTGTATTACCTTTGATAACATGCATTATCATGCAAGCAACGCTGCCAAAATAAAAGTCATAGTAGCAGTTCTATAAAACATATCATTTTTTGGTAATACAATCTTATAGTTCTGCATACAACATGTTATGATTAAAACTGTAAGTCCATGCCAATGCTGATCTTGAAGAAAGCCTAACAGCCAAGTGCGCCAAAGAAGAACGAAATGAAAAGGTCAAGTCAAAATATGGAGTGAATAAAATATTCTGGTTGATCGTCTTGTAACATGCAATATGGTACAATCAAAACGTAACATTAGCATCCTCTCAGAAGAGAAAAGGATAGAACATGAGCGCGGTGGAAAAATAGCATTCATGCATGGATATGTTAGAAAAGGAGCTAGACGAAAATACATTGGACAACAAAATAAAGAGCAAATGAAAATAGAGCAGCTGGTTTGTGAAGCTCCAACATGGACATTAGACAATTTTAAGGATAAGCACCCATCATCCTTTTCCTTTGGGCTAAAGACACAGATAACTAGTATAATGTTTGTTGGGCCCAAAGATCAAGTAGCATATGTAAAACTCCATGTCCCTTAGAAAAGGAGAGTCCGGCTTGTGGGCAGATGTTTTTTTCTCTCGAACAACGCAGGAGAATTGCATGTCATTTCATTAAAAAAGAGAATGGAACAAAAGGCCGGCCGGAACCGGCCCAAATACAACAAAAAAACTGGAAAAATAAAAATACACACACCACCACCAAACAGGTGTAAAACTCTTACAATGGGAAAGTGGAGGACCCCGGCCAAACACTAGACCAGGAGCGACCGGGCAAGGAGCTCTTGGAGTTTAGAAGCTCCTGCCATCACCCATAAACTGCATTCATCTGCTATAACTCGGAGCAGATCAGGAATGCACGCCCTGGTGTGATCAAAGACGCACGAATTTCTGTGTTTCCATGTTTCCCAAGCGACCAGGAGAACTAAAGAGTTGAGCCCTTTTTGTAGTTCTTTTGGGACAAAACGAAGACCTTTCCTCCACCAATTAGAAAACTTGGAATCTGATGTTGTGGGAGCAATATCCGGCAGCTGTAGGGTTTGGAAAACTGAGAACCATATCTGCTTAGTGAAGACACAGCCCACAAGGATGTGTTGTATGATTTCTTCATCCTGATCACAAAAAGGACATGCTGCAGAGTGTGGCAGGCCCCTTTTAGCAAGTCGGTCCGCAGTCCAACAACGATTATTGATAGCAAGGCCTTGTTTAGTTCCCAAATTTCACCCCCAAATTTCACTGTGCAAAAAGAAGATTCACATCACATCAAAATGTCGGCACATGCATGAAGTACTAAATGTAGATGAAATCAAAAACTAATTGCACAGTTTTGTTGTACTTTGCGAGACGAACATTTTGAGCCTAATTAATCAATGTTTGAACTAAACAAGGCCCAAGTCGGTCTGCAGAGTGGGCAGATGTTATCAAGACACTTTGCATAAAATAAACTTCATAGTACATAGTGAAAGTGATAAAGGAAACTATGGGCAGGATTCCTGTAAAGAAAACTATGGGCAGAAACTATGGTTGGTGACCTGGTGAACTGTCAATCCACCACATCGTTAATAGGCTCATAAGAATAAAGGAACATTATGTTTCTACAGACTTGTTTTGACTCATGTATTTACTTTTTTTTTAGGACTAGGGATCGTGGCACACCATATTATCTCTGCATACTTCTACTAGTAACAAAAAGTCGAATCACTCTGCAGTATGTACAGTCTACTCAACAACAACAAAAAAGGTCGTCACTAAGAAATTCCAATGCAGTGACGCAAAAGGAATTAATTATAATCAGGATGGAATATTAAAAGGGAAGTATATCATTTAAGAAAAAAATGAGGATGGAACAACCTTGTAGCGTGTTAATAGAACTACTCTAACGATCTAATCAATACAAAAGCATGGGTAAAAGCACAGACAAACATTACGTAAACCAGTAAATTAAGGCACCATTTAGAAGTCACATATATCATAATAATTTAGAAATAAACACTAGGTAAACCACTAAATTTAGTTATGATTTCTGTAGGGAGCAGGGAAAATCCCAATATTCCAAAATAATAACATATTCTAGAGCAGAACTACTTGAGATAACTTGCTTCTGAAATAACACATTACAACAAAATGAACCTACTGTGAAGTATCAAGTATACCAGATCCTGTAGCTTATTATTACTTTTCTTTTCAAATGTCACCTAATTGTAGTTTAGGGAAAGGAACAACATTAACCCCTAGTAGAAAAGTCAATGCATCAGCAAGAGAAAAATGACCCTTAACAAGACTAAAGGAGTAACACATATATGGTCAAATTTGGTTATAGAAAGTACCATCGTTTTCACAGAATGAGACACCATTTCACATCAAATACCCTTTTGATTGGTCGTATCTCAGCTAAACCTTCTTTGTGCATCACATTAAGACAGTGGAAGCAAAAAATGTTGACTTCCATAGCAGTGTCTCTAGCAACTAGACTACTAGAGTGATCACAAAGATTTGGCATGACAAAGCAACTTCAAGTGCAGCATATTAACTAGAATGCAATCAAAAGTGGATATTATCGGTTGTGGCAAACCAGTTAGCAAAACAACAGCATGTAAGCTAGTGAATATTGTCAAATCATTCTTCTTTCCTTTCATTTCCATTTCTGTTGTATCTGGGTGTCTTAGATAGGTAGTTGTACAATACCAAGAAAGACAAGTAGCAACTGGCTCGTTAGTCCAGATATTTTTTGGTATCCTCTAACCTGGGGGCCTTTCTATCATGATGCGAATGAATTAGCAGCTTTGATACCAATAATGGTTTATATAATGAGAACTAACTAAAATGGATGGAAAAGGTAGGTCAGTAGACCCCATTGCACCCATATTTTGAGAAAGGGCATCCATTAAGTGCTTGGCTGCCCTGTCTGCCAACAAGAAACATAGAAAGGGTACAAAGATTTTTGTAAACAAAAGCTAGATTGATGGGCTTGCCTGCCTGGATGGCATGCTGAAAGTAGGATACATATAACAAACACTTGTCAATTTTTTATCTGGTAATAGGTGAGATAAAAATTCAGATTAGTTCCAAAAATCTCACCAATGTGAAACCTTGAAAAGTGTCAACTGCAAATATTACAATATATGCTCAGTCAAACTGAATAGTATAGTACTTAACTATATGCATGCAAGGCAAAATACTATTGAGACTTGGGAGTAACAAATAGTTTGCAATTTTGACCCAATATTCAAAGTGAAATTTCTCCTTTTCATGTAACAAAAGAATGAACTTTCATAGGATCAGATGATCAATAAGCAAACAAGGTCAAGAAACAGAACAACATGATGCCCATTGTTAATAATAGAGATATTCATGATAATTTGCCAATATGTGTCTAGCAAGAGCAGTGTACAAGCAGCAAATCCTTAATGTTTGCTGGTGCAAGATAACAAATGGAGCACCACAAGTTCAAATGTGACCTACTATTTATGCGAGTATAAAATTATGAGGAAAAGGAACTCACAATTCCTTGCAGATAAGGTAGTAAAGTGCGAGCTCAATTTGTATGTCATGTTCAAAATGAATGATTGCTCCCACGAAACTGTGCAATAATCCTTCAAAATCAAACCACAATCAACTTCAGACAGGATTGGCCAATTATTTTGACTTTTCTTCATTGACAGACAAAGACAGCATAATAAAGGACAAACTTGACAGCCTTCAATATATGTACAGTATATCCTGAGTTATCTTCTGAAGTTGTTACATGCAAATAACAGAATCACCATTTTGTGAACCATTAGATATATGCTTGTTTTACGAACCAGCATTAGGTATGCCACATCATTTACATTGCAGCACAAGTATGCTGTTGCAACCACAGTGACAGGATTTTATAATTCCAAACAACTGCTGAGGACACTGCCAAATGAAAACTGCACAGGTAACTCTAAAGATGAGAAATGAAAGCAAAGCAAATTGAAGCTTCCTCTTATTTCTTCCCCTAATTTTGCCATGGATAGTCTTCTCAAGTAACTCACACTTGTACCAAATGAGTGTTAATGTTGTACTGGCAGTAAGCAATGTGAGCCTTGTCTTGGATGAAGATTGTAGGTGTAGCATCTACTTATCATCTTGCTCCAACCAACGAAATTCAATATAGCAAAGTTTGATAAGAAGGACATTGACTAATTGACTATGTTGATATGCAAGAAGCACTAGTGCAGTACTGTGGCTCCACAGACCACGGGCAATGTTGCCAGCACTTTTAGAGCATTTTGAAACACGGTGCATTCTCAACCAATGATGAAAACACGGTGCAAAGTAGAGAATGGGCAACATCGGGTGACAATAGTTACCAACGCGAAGGCGCTTGAGTTCTCTATGCGCGCCAACAGACAGTACCAGGTAGGACTGAACGCTAGCCAATTGAGCTCCGCCTGCCACCTTGGTAGCCGGGACGATGGTCCACCGGCGGCAGTGCCCGGTTGCCTGCCGTCGTGCCACGAGCTCGGTCCTTGTCCCCCGCGCGCGGCACAGCAGAGCCGAGGAGGGGAAGCGACGAGGCGGCCACGGCCAGGCAGCCTCGTCGAGGCAATCCGTCGAACACGTTCAGGGCGGGGCGTGAGCGTGCCCTCGACGCCTCGGCACATACTGCATTCGCTCGCCTCTCGCCGCCGCCGGCCTCCTCCGATCCGTCGACGTCGCCCTCTGCCCCTCTCCGTCCGAACGCACCCACGGACCTCCGCCCTTGGCCCCCGCTCCGGCCGGCTCCCTCACGTGGGGCGGGCGGCGGGCGCAGCAGGCATGGAGCTGGTTGCCGTTGTGCCGTCCATCCCGCCGGCTGCTCCTCCGATCCCCACGCAGCGCGAGGCGCTCGTGCTCCCCCGTTCAGCGGCGTGCGCCCGTACACGCACATCCCGCGGCGCCGGCGTGCGCGTCGCAATGCCGGGCTGGGCTGGGCTGGGCTGGGCTTGCTCGGTGCCACAACCAGGACGAGGAGGACATATATGTTCGGAAAAAGTCCATTTAAGGTCCTCGTGTATATCTGTCAGTCTGGTTTTCATCCCTCGAAAACCAAATATTATTCGGAGCATCTCCGGAAGCCTGCCTATTCTCTAAGTTAAATTTGGAATTTTTTCAACCCTTAAAAAAATTGAGAGCCCCCTAAATGGTAGGAAACCAACAGACTAGGTAAATCTTGTGATTGTAAAATTAAAATGAGGTCCACATCGAAACAAACACGCAATCAATCAATCCGTCTGTCTCTCTCCCGTCCACACACTAGCGATGGCATCGGCGGCGGAGGGTAGAGCGGCGGCAGCGGCCGGGCAGCGGTACTGGCGGTGGAGGAAGGCCGACTTCTTCCCAGCGGCGTACCTCTCCCACAGGTCGAGCTCGCCACTGAGATCCCCTCCGCCGGGGCTCCTTCTCCTACCTCCGCGTCGAGCTCGGGGGCCTCATCACGTTCCTCGCCGCCGGGAACATCCGGCTCCAACCCGACACCTACAAAAGGTCGGTGAAGGACCCTCACCGTCTTCATTGCCTTCCCGCGCGGTCACTCGAGCTGTCCACCCACCATCACCAGCGAATCAGCCGCCCTTCCACCGTCGATAAGCCATGGCCGCCACCCCGATCTCCATCGTCGCTCCTCCTCTCACTCCCTCTCTTCATCTTCGCCAGGGCAGGACCACCAGGAGACCCCCCGCACGCCGAGATGCGCGAGGATGAGGCCCAGCATCGCCCCCGATGGCCGCGCGATGCTCCACCCACCTCACGCCGTGGGCCGCCTCATACTCCGACTAATCGACAACGAGAACGTCGGGAATAGGTGCGCCGTCTCCTTGCAAAACGGAGCACCGTAGCATGTTCCAGGGCTGAGTCCGGCGATCCTCTGTCGTGGCTGCTCCTATGCGCGGCGGCACCGCCACCTGCGGTGGCCGGCGCGCCGGGGACAAGCGCGCACGCGAGGTATTGCGTGGAGGCGGTGACGTTGGCTCTGACGGCAGCGATGGCGATGGTGGGGAGTGGGAAGAAAGAGGAGGCGAGGAGGAGCGTGGGAAGGAGAGCTGCGGGGCGGGCGACGAAGCGGATGGCGAGCGTGCGCCGCTGGCCAAAGATACCAAGGGGAGGGGCTCCGATAGCTAGCGTGAAAATATGGCGAGCCATATAGAGTACTGTTGGAAGCGCTTTGTTGAGCTTCTTTTCTTTTTTTTTAGCTAAAAAAATTAAATACAGAGTTTTTTAGAGATGCTCTTATCCTCAACTTTACAAACCGGTTATTTTTGTCCTTCAGCTGTTTTGGTGGTGGTTTTGGCTGGCGTGGCGACACATCAACCATCTTATGTTGCACCACGTCAGCTTTGAGGGCCTAAATTGAACTATGCTGGTAGTTCAGGGTCCAAATACACTTAACAAAAAAACTATATAAATAATTTCTCAAAATATTATCCAAATATTTTCTATGAAACAATTATGAAATTAAAAATATTAAAATCTAATTAATCTAATCTTTAAAAAATCATAGAAATATTAATTATTTACTCTACCTTTAATTATTTACTTTTTTTCTCCTAAAATCATACTCTATCTTTTTTTACTCTATGTTGTAGCAAATAATAAAGAATTATTTAATTTTCTATTACCTTTTGTGTGTTTATTTGCTAGAAGATGTTCTATTTATCTATTTTAGAAAAAAAATCAAATTCGGTTTCAATTTTTTTAGGTAAAATATTTTTTATAAAATTTCTAAAAAGAAACTAGATTTCCGGATAGAAAAAATATTTGGATAGTTTTTTGAGAAATTATCTGTATAAATTTTTTGGTAAAGTATATTAGACCCCTTAACAATCAGCATAGTTCAATTTAGGTCTCTTAAGGCTGACGTGGTGCCACATAGGATGGCTGACGTGTCGCCATGTCAACTAAAACCACCATCAAAACAAGCGGGGGACGAAAAATAACTGGTTTTTGAAGTTGAGGGATGAGTGATATCCGATTTTGTACATGAGGGATGAAAGTCGGACTACGACGATACATGAGGGACCTTAAATGGACCTTCTCCTGTATGTTCCGTCCTCCTGGAGCTCAAGGCCCACCGGCCCAAGCCGCGGCTGAATGAATCCATCTCGCGTCAGCCACGCCCAGCCCGAGAGCTGTTTCCTGGTCGACGGCGAGCCCTTGCCTCCTGCCGGCCACCAGTCCTCCCAACTCCAATCTCCAGGGTTTTTTTTTAACCTACAATCTGATTAGCAAAATTAACATGTTAGATTGTTAGGGTTCGAAACTAACTTTAGGTTTAGAATTTTGGCTAAGAAGCATTTGTCGGATGCTGATAAAAGGAGACAAAAGAAAACGACATGATGAGTTTCTTGAACCGCATGAGTATAGACAAGTTTTTTTCCTGTTTCAACTAGGGAAAAGTCTGGTTTACGCCCTTCAACAATCACAAAAGTCTAATTTTTAACCCTTAATTATAAAACCGAACACTAATGACCATCCAACTATCAAAACCGTGTAAATTTGGTCCTTTAGTGGTTTTCTGTTTTATGAAAATTTAAAGAAAAATAGTTTAATTTAAAAAATCATAACTAATTCATTTTAAATCATAAAAATATGAAACCAGTACCATTATTTTTCTGAAAATATAGCCCATCTATTGGTGCACTACTTTGAGTCATTTGGATATTATTTGTTTACGATCCTCGTGATTTATTATTTTTTGTAAAAACCTAGGAATAGAAAAATAAGATGTAAATAACTCAAAGAAAAGCACCAACGTATATGTTACATTTTTAGAAAAATCTGTGTACCAGTTTCATGTTTTTTTGGTTCGAAATGAATTAGGTATGAATTTTTTAGGTTAAACCACTTTTCTTTAAATGGCTATAAAATGGAAAACCATCTTTGAAACCATTCAAAGGGTCAAATTTGTCCGGCTTTGATAGTTGAATGGCCCTCGGCGTCCGGTTTCGTAGTTCATGGTTGAAAAATCATACTTTTGTGATAATTTGATGGTGAAAATATGACTTTTCCCTTTCAATTAATAGTGAAGAAGATGTAAATAGGCTAAGGTTGTTGTGAACTATAAATGCTATTTCTTCTTAATGCAAAATATGGAGTTGTCCTGAATGCTTCATTAAAACAGAGAGGATATTTTATATCGGAGTAGCCTATCCCAATTATTAATGCATTTGCTAGCTCGCTCCCAGGTAAATTTGTGATGGTTTTTAGAAATCAGATAATTTTCAGACAAATTGTTCTGCAGAACAGTGTAAACTGCTGAATGTTTCAAAAAATTCTGATGCTTGTGTGCAGATTGGTTATGCTTATAGTAGTGTACATTAGTTATGACGCATCATATTCTGGTGGAATTTTTTTTATGGATCATGCTTTCTTATGTATTCCAAATTTATTGTCATCTGGTGAGTAAGCAAATATCTGATCTGCACAGATCAAGTTGTTCTGACTCGCATGTTTTCTTCTGTTTTTTCCAGTGCGCTGGTTGCTCTTGCTCAAACCTGCAGCTGCAAGGTGAACTGCTGCTGCACCTGTGTGCTTATCGACTACCTTGCTGCTATATTCGTGCCTCGCTAGAAAGGCTCATTTTGTTCAGGTAAGAATTGTGGTGGGATAGGGAAGCAAGTGAAGAAGAACCAAATTACTACTGTTCCAAAAACCATGAGAGGGCTGAAAGTGATTGTCTTTGATTCTGTAGCATAATCTCTCAAAATCAGGAGGGAGAATCGCTTCACAGAATCAAGAGAAGCTACTTTTTTGTAGCTCTCAGCCCCTAAGTTCATTTCAGAGAATCACTTCACAGAATCAGCAGAGAATCACTTCTCTCTAAAAAACTGTTTGACAGAGCTCCTTCTAGAGAGAATCAACTCTGGGAGCTCTGCTAAACATGGCCTAAAATCTCACTTTTTAGAATGCGGGATTCCTTAAGGAATTCCACAGGAATCCGTTTGAGCCCCGAGTTGGGACTACAAGTTGTTTATGGTGGCAATCCCTCCTTGGAAGCAAAGCCAGGCCAGCCGCACCATGAAATTAGGCCAGGCTAACAATGCCTTTGAATCAGTCTACTTCCCTTTCAGTTTACCCTAAAAAAGATCCTACATAGGAAAAATATATCTGCTACATGATTGACCACACCGTTCAGAAGGAGATGAGATAACGACCTGCACATACTCCCTCCACTACATCTGCTGAATCTTCTAGCCACACAATCACCAACTCACCTGGCGATCATGCGCTTCACACCGCAACTGCTGAAGCGAAAAGAGCGGCGGCGGCAACAACTGCATGGTGCAGCAGATGGCCATGCTTCATGTCACATGAGGAACCAATCATGAGATGAGACCCTCACCCTCAGTGCCTCATATCATAGGTGACATGAGTGATACATCATGAGCCATGAGCTCACTACTAGCAGTTAGTTTATGCCTGTTTCATGGATGCCTTTCCACCTAATGCCTCTAAAAGGGAACAAACATGGCATGCGAGATCTCCTGCAGGATTTGCATACAGCTATAGATATGATGCTATCAATCAGGAGACTCTATAAGCTAGCTTGCTTGATTTGCTGCTTTGCAAAGCATGCTTGAAGCCTGTGTTGATGATTTGCTGGTTTGCCAGCTTTGGAGGCTTCATCAGGTCTCTAATGATCATGAATGCAAAACCTGCTTTAAGGAAAGCGTGGTCATATCTGACCAACCAGATCAAATCTAAGATTATGTGTATGATATGATCCTGAACTCATATGCTCAACGCCTCAACATGAGACCTGATTAGAACAACACCTGAGCAGATAAGGGTAGTTTGTGATGAGGTTGACACTACAATATGTTGGCACAAATTGTAACAGAGAACCTAACTATGGTTGCATCAGATATCGTATTATTAAAGATGGACTAGGTAGGATCTTCTTTAAGGAGCTTTGCTTATCCAGGGTACCATGTTGTGGTCTGTGTTTTTTGCATATAATTTTACCTTTTTAGATCACAAGGGAAAAAAGAAAACCCTCCAGGATCACGCTTTCGACTGATCTTTATCACCCCGAAACAACATCCGCAATTTGGAATGGCGCTTTCAATTAGGAACTGCATGCATGTGTCACGTGTGCGCATCTCATTCCAGCTTTTACTTCTGTAGCCATTGTTTGAGCTACGGCAGGATGAGCTAGTTGAATGGGTCCACTGCTGCTGTGATTCAGCACTCAGCAGATCCCTGACTGGTGAATTCACCTTCTTTTATCCCCTCCAAACAAAACAGAATTCCATTGCTTTATTCCCACTCCAGAATTGAAATTTGGTCAGGACTTGAGCGTTCGGTTACAAACTTCAGATTCTTGAGGTCCTTTTTATCAGGGTGCTTTTGATCATCGCCACAAATAATGATTGTTGAGGTACTGATTATTGATAAGATCAGAGCATAAGTTGTAGTGTTATACAAGTGGTCTTTGATATGCATACCATGGAGTAGACTATTGCCACGTTTCTCTACAGATTTTGCATGCCTAGTTTAGACAACTTCAGGTCATGAAACTAGAGAGCCAACCCTTGGGTGATCTTTTAAAGAACTTATAAATATTCCTACATGGCTGAATTTTCTGTTATTGGAGAATTTTCTGAAAATAAAACCAGGCAATCTGAAGAAGCTGTAAGAAAAACATCTTTGTCTTTTCAAAAAAAAAGAAAAACATCTTTGATCAGTAGACTATGCATGAACTTATTTTAGTGCATGAATTATGCTTTGGTAATTCCAGCATTTAACATCATCCTTTATCTTCCACCAGGAGAATAACTGTGAGTGTGGCAGCCAGAACCACTACTTTACTGTCCAATGCTTTTTCTCCGTAGGAACCATTATCATGATAAGACTTTCTCAATCATCTGAATGCTTTACCAGTTCTTCACCAACAAAAAAAAAACTGGAGGAATGAGCATATATATATGACCAAATTCCACTATTATTCCATGACCTTGCATATCCCTTTTTGTTGTGCAAACTACCAGGTGTGCATATCACTTTCTTTTTTCCATACATCAATTTTTCAAAAGCTTGTGCATCACCTACCAAATGATTAAGGAATAAGAACCCAAAAATGGTATAATTCTGGTGGTCTCTGCCTCTTGCTTTACTCTCCAAATCTCACACAGAATATCTGTAGACTGGGAAAAAGTTTGTGACCTTTCCTTCTATAGAAAACAACCCAGCTCCGTATGGTACTTATTTCCTAGAACGGACTGTAATAATCCAGTATTTAATTCCTAGGTGTTTAAAATGATCCAAAGGATCCGCCGCCATTTTTGAACTCTTCCTTTTGGTGATTGCCGCTCTAGGCTTAGGCCCTATGATACTCAGTGATTTTTAATTTAAAGTGGCTCCATCCATGACGTCAGGCTACCTCAGCTCACAGATTTAAAACATGGATAAAGAAAATATATTGAACACTTTGAATGTCACCTCCAGTGTTATCCTACTGAAAGTAGAAACACAAGATATGGTTCAAATTGATGGCACAGCAGTATTAGATTGGCATTTACATCTGTCTAAGTTTGCTTGGTGGTCCATCTTAAGTTTCAACTCAATGATTGTAAACTGAAACACAAACGTCACTTACTATGTTCTAAATACCGAACAGTTTTTACCAAAATTCTTGTGTAAATAATTCGGTTCTTCATTTTTCTAGGTGAGTTCAGTTGTTCTTCTGTACTACGTTTGGTCACAAATTTTGAAGATTGGACAACAACCATTTTAAATACTTATTTCTGAAACATGAAATTCATATGTATATCACAATATCATGATTTGGTTGGTTTTTATGTGTTATATGATATAAATTAATAGTCGAAGTTGTGTTTGGAGATTATATCATTAGTGGAATCTTGTTATGGTGGAGTGGATCTAGTTTTATTTGCCCACCTTATAATCTCAGTATTTTTCCCATGATACTATTGGAGGATGCTTGTTTCTTGCTATGGCATTTTCTCCAAAGGCGGTATTAGCATCAGTCGATTTGGTCAAGGAGTCAAGCCATGCACTATAAAGGGCGAATAATTTGATATCTCGTTTTGAGAAGATTTATGCTGTGAGTACCATATATATATATGGATAAGCGATATAAAAGAACAACTACGTACCAGTGATTCCGTTGGCTCTACTTTGTTTCATTATTATCTTAGTATGTGTATAATCAATATTAAAGTTTAAACGTGTACATATAATAATTTCATATGATAAAAAAACTAACTTATACTCCCTCAGTTCTAAAATATAAGGCATGAATACATTTCAAGATTCAAACATTGTATTCTTTTTTTACCAATAATAAGTAGCCTCATTAACGTAAATTCTGCTTAAAAAATAATATAATTGGATTGATACCTGAAAATAGTAACATATGAGGAATTAGGAGAGTTTTGGAGACATGGCAAGTCTGACCAATCTTGTGCTGAGGGAGTATTTTTTTTATAACTTTTTGAGAAAACAACTGAGCAGATAGTTAAATTAGAAACCATGTTGATGTCTAAACAACAATTAGATAGTCCTTAAGTTAGCTCTAACTAGCTGTAAATTAATTAATCTGGCGTACTTCGGTAAGGGAGAGAACTGAGGAAGGGGGGTGGGGAAGTCATTGAGATTATTTTTTGTCCGGTTATCCTTGGGCAAATGGCCATGTCATGCGGTATAGTATAGATAGACAATCGGTTGTGTTTAGACAAATCCTCACAAAAATGACCAATTATGTTTCATTGCAATTTTCTCCGGAACAAAACAGGAGCAGATTTATAACAGTTCCCCTGTTCAAAGTATCAGAACCAATGATATCATAAATATAAGATGAGAACATGAATATGCATGCTCTCCTTTTTTTTCTGAAAAATAAACCACTTCTCCATGCATGTTCACAAGCACTTTTGATCTCAAACAAACGGTAACCAAATCAAGCAAGCATAAAAAACACGGTATAATAAAAACATGTTCTCTATATGATTACTCAAGTCCTCATCAGGCATTTTCACACATGACACTCACATGATAGGCATATGATGCACCCATGCATGCATGCGGTGCTTACATTCCTTGATCGATCCCCAATGCAAATAAACCCAAATAAACGATACCGTAGACAAAATAAACCATGCAAATTAAACACCATCTCTGGATCCACAAATAAAAGCAAATTATGCGGCGTAATAATCAAACTCTACTCCCAGTTTCACCGATCGATCACCACCTCGGCGTGGCCTTGCACACGAGCGGCTTCTCCATCTCCAGCGACATGCCCAGGCGCTCCGACAGGTCCACGCCGCCGGCCGCCGGCGCCCACTCGAAGCGGTGCAGCAGCTGCGCGAGCCACAGGTGCACGGTGGCGAGCGCCATCGTCTTGCCCGGGCACACGCGGCGGCCGGCGCCGAACGGCGCCAGCCGGAGGTCCCCGCCCAGCACGGCCACGTCCTCCTCCTCGAAGCGCTCCGGCCGGAACGCCGCGGGCTCCGGCCACACCGCCGGGTCGTGCGCGATGGCCCACATGTTCACCATGGCCGTGGTGCCGGCGGGGACCAGGCGGCCGCCGACCACCGCGTCGCGCGTGGCGAGGCGGGCCCACGACAGCAGCGGGCCCGGCGGGTGCGCGCGGAGCGTCTCCTTCACGATGCGCTGCAGGTAGGGCAGGCGGGCCACGTCGGCGTCCGACACGACGGCCCGGCCGCCGCCGCCGCCGCGGCCCACGACGGCGTCCAGCTCCGCCTGGGCCTTCGACTGGATGTCACGGTGCAGCATCATCCGCGCCATCACCCACTCCAGCAGGATCGCCACCGTGTCCGTCCCCCGAAAGATCATCTCCTGTATGTATGTATGTATATATAGGAGAAAGAAATATATATATAAATACTCAACGCATGATGACACAGTACAATGTGCATTTCGTAACTGAAATGTTACAGATAAATGCAATATTCACGCATTTCACGACAATGTGATAATAATTCAGTAACTGTTGTTGAGATTCATTATTTCTTACCCAGAGAACAGCGATCATGTCGGGGTCTGACAGCTTCTCCTCGCCCTCCAATCCCAGCAGGACGTCGACGAAATCTCCGGCGGACTCGCCATTGGCGGTGGCGGCGGTGCTCTTCTTCTGCCTGTGCTCTTCAATGATCCTTGCCACGAACACGTTCACCCTGCTCACCAGGCTCCTGCACCTCCTCCTCACGCCTTGCATGTCGAGCCACCCGAGCAGCGGCAGGTGGTCGGCCCAGTTGAACATGCCGAGCAGCTCGTACCCTTCCTTCACCATAGCCTCCAGCTCGACGCCCTCGGGGCTCGCGGGGTCGTAGCGCGCGCCGAAGACGGTGGCCATGACGTGGTCCAGGGAGGCGGCGTGGAGCACGCGCCGCATGGCGACGACGGCGCCGGCGGAGGCGATGCTCCCGAGCATGCGCTCGCCGATGGCAGCGCGGCGCGGGGCCGAGGCGGCGACGCTGCGCGGGCTGAAGAGGTATGCGGAGCTGACGCGGCGCAGCGCGCGCCAGTAGTCGCCGGAGGGGGCGAATCCCATGGCGCGGTGGAAGAGGAGCTCCCGGGCCGCTGCCTTGACGGGGCGGTCGGAGAAGGCGGCGCTGGACAGGAGCTCCCGCGCCGTGTCCGGCTGGCTGGCGACGACGAGGCGCGTGAGGCCGACGGAGAAGGCCGACAGCGCGGCGCCGCCGGGGAGCGACCGCGACAGGGACGCGAGCGCGCGGTGCGCCGCGGGGCCCGCGAGAGCGGTGACCACGCCCGGCGCACCCGGCGGCGTGGCGGCGGCACCGGCGCGGCGCCGGGAGATGATGGCGAGCGCCGCCCACGCGGGGCCGCCGGGGAAGAGCCAGACCAGCGAGGCGGCGAGGAGCGGGGAGAGGAAGGTGGTGGCGGCCGGGAAGAGGAAGAGGAGGTAGTCCTGGGTGGAGCTGGAGAGGGTGGCGTCCATGGCGACGGCGTGGGGGGGGGGGGGGGGGTGATGGTTTCTTTGGGGAGGGAGGTGGGAAGGCTGGATGGCGTGGGTTTTGGGAGAGCGGAGATGAGGGTTTAAATATAACTATAGAAGGCAGGGGAGGCTGCGTGCTAAGCATGACATGAAGGGGGTTTTAATTGTAACGGTTCTGGAGAAATGAAACCCATTGTATTCTTTTCACTTTTTTCAGGGAAAAAATAGGGTAGTAGTAATAATATAGCTAATCTTTTTCATGTGATATTTACTTCACGAAGAAAAGGCTAATCTGTGTTGAACTCGTGTTACTGCTACAAATCGCTCATTGGTTTTAAATGATTTAAATTTTTCTCGGTCCATAAAGATAATACTAACTTTGGACGTTTATACTTAACGTCCAAAAGCTAGCTTGGTTTGTTTTTTTGTTTGATCTGAAACGACATCGACATTTAATCGAAAACCGTATCTATTATACAATAACGCTTATATCTAAATCATTTTAACTACACTCGTCAACGGAGAATAGTATAACGGTTCGAAAACGAATAATATATAGATTTTAACAGAAAACCGTTTCTAGTGTGACTTTTCCTGACTAACCGATGAAAAATCTTTCGATCATTTTTTTTACCATTCACATCGAATCATATGGAACAATTATGCTATATATATAATCGCACGATACCTCATAGCTGAAATGATTTCCGTGCCTTCTCCTCTGGCAACCGGTGATCATGCACGGCACGGTGAATCTGCTGCGCGGATGCTGCAGCCGCAGCTTGCGTTAACCTGTGGGCTATGGCGCTAGTAAGTAGTAACCGCTGCCAGGAAGCACTAGCTGGTCACCAGCCGTTACGAACAAATTACCGGCAGCAGTAACTCGTTTCTCTTGGGATTCACCCGTAATCATGGCAGCATTGAACGGGAACAAACGAATCGCGCCTTCAAAATGGCGGTTATTATTAGCAGCGCGGCCGCTACAAAATTAAAACCCGCGGCTCCTGGCTATAGGCCGCCGGGTCGCGCGTTGCCTGGCAAGTGGGCCCCGGACAGCGCGTGTAAAGCCTGTCGGCGCCGCCGCAAAAGGGAGCAGTAGGAGTAGCCTTTCGCGTGCAGCAAGATCTCCTCAGTATAGTGTACCTTTTTTTTCTCTTTTCATGCAATTCGTTTAGTGAAGAGCTTTGATTCTATTTTGAGATGATTGTACTTTTCAAATTGACAATATCACCGCTCTAATATTAAAACCAAAGTGCACGGGTGGTTTTAACACTTTCGTAAAATTATAACTATTTTAAACTAGCATACGCGTATTTTAGTCGATTGTTTTTTGGATTTATTAGTTTCTCTCACACCCAACTGTTAACTTTGACAACTATGGTTAGAACTGAAAGCGGACATGGTAAATTACGGACTTGATTCCCGACAAACAAAACGACAACACTTTATCGTCTCCTTATCCACCGACCTCCTTTGCTGCAAATTATTACCAACGGTGACCGTCCTACCGTTACTATCCACATCTGTAAACTGCCGCCATTCTCGTGTCCAACCTTCTCTTCCCATGCTTGTCTCCCCTACAGGAGACTTCACCACCATGCCGCATGTCCACCTTCGGCTGTCCTCGACCACCTGATCTCACTGCCTCACCTCCCGCCACGATGCCCCTCTCACCCCTCTAGAGTTGGGCACCCTTCTCCAACAACAGCCTAAGGTCTTGTTTGGAACAACTATCAGAAGAAGTACAAATATTGAAATAGTGCTGATATGAAACGGGGACGGCGGGGAGAAGCACGGCAAAATAAAATAGTGTGTCGCTTGACTTCTAGTTTTAACTTATTTTAATCATAAACTGAATTTAAACGGTTCCAAATAAGTCTAAGTAAACCTCTTCGGTTCTACCCCGCTCCTCTCTTCTATTCTCACAGCGTCGCAATAAATAGAGAATTTGGAATTCCACTGAGAGCTATAGGCCTATAGGAATCAACGCAACACATGGAAGGTGTTTGGAGCCCGACCTACAGTGGGGATAAAGAGTGGCGTTGCGGCGACCGGTATGGCAACGATGCTGGCGCCAGCGACAACGAGCGTGTTGGGTCGACCCATTCCCAACGATGATATCTAGGCTCCATATTTGCATTTGCAGTTGCGGGCATCGAAACAACCATCCGTCCTCGAGTCTGCTTTACGAACATCAGGACGCTGCAACTTGATATCACATTTATCCGCTGCAACCTAAAATACATCCTCACCACATTAGTCATGCGGCTGGCAGCCTAGAACGTTGATGAACTAATCGAACTGATAAATCAGGCGATATGCGGCAAACAATTCACCAAATGCACAGTAGGCAGCAACCATACCATCACCCAGGGTGCAGACGAAATAAGATACTGCGTACGAAGACAACTTATGGGGAAGGTTCGGGCATACGATTTGCCCTGAAATTTAGCAACAGATTACGTTCCCGTGCTGGACAGAGAGGTTTGCCACATAGAAATAAATCTTGCACACACAGCACGGGGTACACACATGGAAATGACAACAACGGTTGTTCACAATTCAGATGACGCAAAGGCGGGGGATAACTTGATTCAGATAATGTGGTGGCGGAGGATAACTTGGTGAGCGTCACCACCATCAGCATCACTTTCCACCGAACAGGTAGTCGAGTGAAGAACCACCACCGGGAGCAGCGTGGACCTTGGTAGAAGGACGGTCCTGCAGACGTAATTAACTGTTAGTTAAATCAGGTTCAGGAGTTGGGAATAATGTCTTCCCATAAAACAATTTATTGAGCATAACAGGCTGGACCAAACATTCCCATAATCTTGACATGACGCAGAATCTGATTGGGAAGTGTAAGGACGCAGACGATAAGGCCAATCAGCATTAAGCAGGTATGAAATTCACTCATGACCTCAATCCAGGGTATATCAATTTACGAACCCTATTGCAATTTTGAAACTAGAGATTCATATGAAAACAAGTTTTGCAAACTAAATCTTTCTAGTGCACAAATAACAGAGAACAGCGAGCGCAAAGTACCAAATTAGTACAACATTAGCATTTAGTGTTGATGACAGAACCGTTGCATGCCTCATCAGTCATGATTGATACTCCAAACATTCAATATCTCAGGATGCAGCACAGCAGGCCAACAACCCACCCCACAATAATCAAGATTCTAGCGCATTTTAAAAAGTAAAATACATGATGGAACAAAGTTTCACATATCAATATGATTCTAGTTGGTTAAAAAATCAAGTATATCATGTGACTGTGCTACACATACTTCCATAATGTCTGTAACATGATATTACCCAGCTCAAGGTTCCACAAAATATGACATCATTGCTAAAATTAAAAATGGATGAGAGGCAATGTAAATGTGTGTCAAAAAGGTCTTCATGTGAAAAAAGAAGGAAACCAGCATACCGTAAGGAAGTTGCCAGTATTCTGGCCATCAGCCCGGTGGTAGTTATTGGTTTGGCTGGTGACCCCTGCAGGAATCTGCTTGGTCACATCAGGCTTTGCAGGAGCTGGTTTTTCAGCAGGAGGAGCACTAGCTGCTGGTGCAGCCGGTGCCGCTGCTGGCTTTGCGGGCTCATCACCACCAAAGAGGTAAGTAAGCTGACTTTTACCACCACCAGCGCTACCACCACGACTCATCTTGACTGTTGGAAGGAGAAACTGTACAAAGATGCAAATCAGGTATCAAACATGATTCCAATGTGCAATGTGCAAAGAGAAACAGAAACACGGTTCAATTTAATCCTCAATACTCCGAGTACATTTTTTTAGAAAGAAAAGGAAAACTCCATGTACATGTTGAGTACGAGTATATCATGTTTGTTCTGATCTGCCATTCTTCCATGAGCAAATCAAAATAGAGAAGATTTATTTTGACAGCATAGACTCTGGTTAAATTTTCAGCACTGCAAGTGCAAGCAGGCAGTGACAAAATAGCAAAACATATCCAGATCTGCCGGTTGGCACTAATCTTATCCAGGTATGTAGGGAACCCCATCTCCCAGAAATTCTCAAAAACATTGTAATCAGACAGAAACACACATAGTTTTCCTTCTATGTTTAGAACCAAACATAAAACTAATCAGATTCAGGAAAACAAAACACCTCCATCTAACTCTACTTAGAAATATATGACAGGTCTTGTAAAATAATAGCAGAAAAGGATCTAAGTGACAGCATTTCACTGGTAGCCAACAAAGATCACCAAGCCTGCGATTTAAAATCGCATATGTGAACGGGCATCGTCTGGGAAGATACGTACCCAGTGATCTGATTACCTACGAATTCAGCACAACAAAGAATGAATATGAAACGAAACAGATCGGCGGATCGTCCACCGAAAACCACAATGCCCTACGGATCTACACCTTTCTCTGGAGAATCTAAGACGCATCCTTCTCCGAAGAATCTAAACGATCCGGCGCCTATCACCACGAGCCAGGGGCCGACGGCGTGGGTACCCTACGGATCGACGACGCTGGCCCCTAAAAGCCAATGGATCCGCGCCCGCCGGCAAGCAGCGGACGGCGCGAGCCAGGAATGGACGGGATCTCATCCCGCGGGCAGATTCGGCCGCTCGCCGCGCAGATCAGGGAACCGAGTCGACGGATCAGAGGGTAGAGTGGCCGAGGGAGCCAGGGAGGGTGAGGCTTACCGAGAGGCAGCGGCGAGGAGATCGAGCGCGGTCGGCGGCGGCGGGATCGGCGGGGTCGGTGTCCGGTGGGGAGTGGCGCTGCTCCTGCTCTCTCTCTCTCTCTCTCTCGCTTCTGCGCTCAACGGGAGGCCAGCGGCTTGGTTTGTATAGAGGGGGGCGGATGGGCCCAGCGCCGCGGAGGGCGTGGGTCCATCCCTCATCCGACCGTCCGATCTGGCCATGGACGGTCCGGATGGTGCCGGGGCGCGCCCGTGAGAATGAGATGCTCCGCTTCGCTGCCGGCTGCTAGGAGCGGAAAGCCGGAAACGCGTGATGCTATTCCCTAGTTGCTCCCTCAGTTTGCGAATATTTAATTTCTTTAAACACAAATATTTAACGCTTGCCAGCGCTGCATAATCTCCATGTTATTTCTAAGAAAAATCGTGGAGGTTTTCTAGAATATATTAGTCCTTCGTTCTAAATTACTACCCACTGTTTCTTTTCTTTTGAGACCATTCATCTTATTGAAAAAAATAATTTAAGTATAAAAAATATCATTTGTAAATAACTTCGACAATAAAGTAGTCTAAATAAAATAAATAATATTTACATATTTTTTTTAAGTAGGACGTGTCGTAAGAGAAAAGTATTAGTAATTTAACAATTCATTTTAAAGTTTCCATACAGGATACCAAGGCATCAACGCGGCACTTGTTAAGTCATACAGGTGGCAAGAAGCGAAATCCCTACTGTAAATTCAGACGCGATTGCTTAAGAACTCAGGAATATTCCTTTACCCAAATTACGGGAATCAGATCTAAATAACTACTAGTAAACAGACCACAAAATCACTATCCTCGTAAATTACAAAGTGATAACATTCGATACATAATATCTTCATCATTCAGCATGGCAAATATCTCGAGCTCATACACTTTATAATATAACAACAGCATAAAGGACATGGTTCTGTGCTGGAAAGGGGTAGAGGCCAAACAACAACGACGAAGCTACAAATCACAACAAAATGCTCTTGTTTCCTCTGTAGTAGCACATGCCAACTTGTCATTACAAAGTAAGAATACACAGCTAACCCCTTGTATAGTCGTCTTAGTGTACATGGAAGAGGGTGAAGCACCTAAAAGGTCCTAGAATACTTCTTGATTTCAAACAGGATGGAGGATATGGACACCAGGTCCTTGTTGAGAGCAGAGCCACCGTTGATCCTCTTGACACACTCGGTGAGCCTGGTGTAGTAGAGCAGGAGCTGCGCGAGGGCCGCTCTCAAGATCTCCATCCCACACAGGAAGTTGCTGAAAGATGTGATAACATCTTTGTGCATCAGCTCAATCGCAGTTTTGTACCGGCTCGCGAAATCCTTTACCAATGGTTCAACTTCGGCAATGCTGACTTTCTCTGAACTTGTAGCCGTTTCATCCGCTGATAACATTTAGGCAACACTGAGGTGTCATTTCAGGGTACAAAAGGAAAAAGGTATAATGTTTGGAGATCTCTTCACTTACCTGGACGAGTTTTGACGAATCTGATCAAATCGCTGAAATGCTCCTGGAGCAACTCTTCCTGCAGAAATATGTATGTCATACCAAGAAACTTCGGTAGAACTTTTTAGAAAAATGCTAGTGTATTAATGCAAACAAGAAATGGGCATGACATGTATATTATATAAGCATTCAAACAGTCACAAAATGCAGTTCTCTCTAATGTCACAAACATCAAACAATATGCATGCTGGTGCGTTATCACACTGTAATGAAAGCAAATAGGCTTATCCTTGCTTGCTCTGTACAAAACTAGAATTTTTCAGTCTGTCATGAACACTTGGCATTTGGAGATCGTATAAGAAACTAACACCCCCAACAAGAATTTTTCAGTCTGCCATGAACACTTGGCATTTGGAGAGCATATAAGAAACTAACGCCCCCAACTAGATTTATGTGATTGCTTGTTTGAACTCAGAGTTCCACCAACAAGCTTAAGAATTGTGGTGAGTGGTATTTCGCTCGCCATAAAGAAATAGTCCAATCTATACAATTTGCATACCACATAAATTGCGATGTTGCTCTTAAGAACCTCCTCGAAGTGGAGTTGTGCCTTGCCCCCCTCTGTTCCAGCTTCCTTTTATGACAAATATCAGATTGAATGAGGCAATGGTAATAGTATTGTATAGATTTGTAATACATTGAAATATTACAACATAAATGACTGCCACTTCAAATTAGTTGGAGAACAGCTACCTTCAAAATGGCAATTGTTAAATCATAGTTGTTTATCAGGAAAATAGTTTGCAGCTTCGGTTTAGTGAACATCTTGGCTAACTTAACAAGCAAGTCCTCAATAGCCATACACAATCGCTCCAAATTAAGATCAAGCTGCAGATAGAAATAAAAAATTTGTAATTTCCATGAACTAAGAAGAGGGTTTCCTTATGCCATGGCATGTGGATGAAAAATTGAAAATAAAAAGAAAACAGTGAATTTTTTGTGAGAAACTAACCTGACCATCCCCATGTTCAACATTAAGATGTACTAGAGAAGCTGTAAATTCAGCATATCTCCTTGTGACATAGTGTGGATGGACATCATCCTCCCAAAGGGTCTTTATATTTGCATTTCGTAAGCTGTTCAAATGCAAGTCAAACACCATCTTGAAGCGAGGCCAGAGTGACATATTAACCTGTCCATCATCCACAAATTGAGCTCAATGATTAAAAATACTGGAAAGGGAGCAGAAGAAAGACTCCCATGCCAATTCAACAATATGGGCTTATAAATTTTTAAGAAGGTAAGAACAGATTCAGAACTGACCTTGTCTAGGTAAGAGTCCAAACATGGGATTCGCCGTCTAAACATGATGAGCTGCACAAAATACCCATTAAATAAGATTTAGTGAAAGTCTAATCCCACTGTGTGCATCAGTTTATGCACTGGAAGGAAGTTAATAAACTTGCAATTAAATATACTGTTTTTTAAAATGTAAAAAAGAAACAACAACAAAAAATGGTTGATTGTCACCAGTTTACAGAGAACCCACAAAGCTTGCTACAAGACTATCTAACAGAACATAAAATTTTGTAAATTACTGTCCAAAACCAGGTCAAAACTGATAGCTTCCAATGCCTGAACAGAGAAACTGAACGGGCAAACCAGTATCAATTTATGAAATTCAGACATGAGCATACTAATGTGTCACATTTCTACAGTAGTCCAACTATATAGTTAGCCAGCCATTAGAAGCGTAAACAGAATATTGTGCAGTTTCTACCAAACACTGATCACAAGACACTGAAAACCGAAAGCCAAATTGTCCTGAGCTTTATTCCTAAACAGATATAGATATCTTGATACTACTATCTATTCCATCAAAGGTGAATCAAAGTTTACCTGGTGCTGATGAATTATTCTGATCATAAGCATTATTCCGATTGCGTCATAACAGTTCAGGAGTACAGCATTGAAATGTTCATCAACAACTTGAATTGGTCCTGTGCGGACAAAACAGCTAACACTTAAGCACAAATTAATTCCATCCAGCAGAGTCGCAAGGATGATTATGTCAATGACAACTTCAACAGCACTTAAAAAGACCCTAAGGTGTGCTCAGGAGCACTATATACGATGAAAATAAAATACTGGGTTCGGTGTTTTTGTAGCTGAGAGTAACTTATGCATAACACAATTAATATCAGTTCCAGTTTCTCATTTCATGGGATGTACATGTGACACGCAACTTAAAAATACTGCATGAGTGAACGATATTGGATGGACATGATAGGGGAATGCTAGGACCCAAATATCAGCTAAAGCTATATTTCCTGACAAGATTACCGCACAACATACAAATGCGAAACAAACTTGATGAAAAGTAGGATGAAAAACCTGCAAATATGTCATGGAATATAGATTCTTCGCCGAAGAAATCATCAGTGAACAAGTACCTGTTTGTTGATATCTGTCACACTACCACTTTTTCATAATGATAAAGAAGGAACTAAAAGGCAATCTGAAGCTTACTCCGATGTGGCTGTGTCAATAAGAAGTTTCTGCAAGCTTCTGAAAAGAACTTCATATGGGTATTTTTGTGACTTTGCTTCAGCTATATGAGGTATCAATGCTGGTTGATCGATTTCCTGATACCAAAGAAAGCGTAAAACAGAATTTACACTCTTATAGTTGCCACTTGGAAATTTGAATAAATCCTTCAGCAAAAATAGAGCCCAAAAGGTAAAATAAACAAATGCAAGGCATCATTGCAATAAAAGAACAAAAACTGGTATATCTAAAATTCATAACAGCTTCTATATTACAATCGTTACTGTTCCACGGGTGCAAGTGCAAATACTGGTAAGCTGAGGAACTATGGGCCTGTTTGGTTGCCGGGCTAAGTCTAGCCTGGCTAGATTGTTAAGCCTGGCCAGTTTAAGCCTGGCTTCATCAATGCATTTTGTCTGTGTTTGGTTGGGTGGCTTGAGATAGTCTGCATTAGCTAGTCTTGTGTTTGGTTGACTGCATATCCTGATAAGATGACCTTGCACATACTAGAGGTGAAGTTACCACCACTGTTTCTCTCCCTCTCCTCTTGTTCGCTGCGCTCCATTATTTATTATCGGTGAAGACATCCAATCTCCGACCAATGAAGCCAAGGTGAGATAAATTCAATCGGATTAATAAAAGGAGAGAAGCACTTCCTCCAACGAAAAAAATCGAGAATGCCTGCTCAGCTCCTCCGCTCGCCAATGCATCAGGAATTGGGAGTTGAGGCAGCAGGGTCTAGAGGAATAATCTGTCCGCTCACCGATCTTGAGCAGTTCGAAGGGAACATGCCAATCTAGAGGAAGGCAGCTCAAAGGGAACTGCCGATCCAGAGAAAGAATCGCTCGGTGGGAGCCTGCCACGCCCAAGAGCACGGAGAAGCGTAGGACCGCGTCGTCCGCAAGGGCGGTGCCCACCGGATCTGAGAAGTGCAAACCTCCGCCGGCCGTATAGGTGGGCGCCGCCGCAAGGCTTCCGTCGGCCATGCGCGTACGAGCCGCCGTGGCCTCCGCCGGATATACGAGCTCCATCGACCATGCGCCGCTGCACACGGACCTCTGCCGGCCGTGCGGGCGGGTGCCGCCGCACGGGCCTCCGCCGGCCATGCGAGCTCACAAGCCATGCGCCGCTGCGCACGGGCCTCCGCCGGCCATGCGCTCACGGGCCGTCGCATTGGCCTTCGCCGGATGTGCGAGCTCTGCAGGCCGTGCGCCACCGCATGCAGCCCTCCACCGGCCGTGTAGGTGCGGGTCGACGGCGGCCATGCGCCGCCGCACGCGGGCCTCCGTCGCAGTGCTACACGGTAAGGATGGAGATGGAGCGGTGGTGAATGCCAGCTATCTACCGGGATGTGAGGGGGAATAGGTGTGCGGCGTGCGGCGTACTTGTGCAAGCCTGGCTTGCTGGAGACGCGGACTCCTCGCGTTTATCTCTAGCCTGGCTAGGAGGCCTTACTTGCATTAGTGAAGCCTGGCTATAGCGCCTAACCAGGCAACCAAACGTGGACTGGCTGGCTCTGGGGAGCCTGGCTAGCCTTTAGCCAGGCAACCAAACAGCCCCTATGAAATAATGGAAGTATAAATAACCAAGACATTTGGTCTCAGCATAATGAGCTAGTGAATGCTAGACTTTTGTTGGGCAAGCTTTAGCCACAAATCAAAACGATTTTTAGTGTATAAGTTCTGATTAGTTGCTAAGTACTTATACCACAACTACCGAATTTAGAGCCCATGCCATGATTGCTACTATTGAACTTAAAAATTCTAAACATTGTATGAATGGAAGTGCCAGTAAGTAAAGTACCTTTAATATGTTTATTCGCTCACCCAAAGCAAACACTGAAGAACGGGTTTTCAGAGGTTCTTTTCCTATGGAGAAAAGGAAGCCTGTACTTCTGGTTTCAACGCCAAGTAAGTCGGTGGAAGTTGCTATGTCCATCTGTAGTTTCTCTAACGCTTGTATGTACGCACGAAAATGTGCACTTAGAACCTGAAAATAGGTAGGATTGTAGGAATAGTAAAAAGCTAAAACTGTCAAGATAAGAAATGGATGGTGGCCATGCACGCTTGTATAGGTTTTATATGGTTCTCTTTTTCTGCTGCATGGTAGCAGACTTAAATTGTTTCATGCAGAAATTTGAATAGAGTTTGACATAGATGAAGGTTGATACCAGTAAAACTAAACAAGGTTAGTAAATTTGCTGAAAGAAGAAAAGACTGGCAGGAACAGATGCTAATGCTCCAGGTCCTAAACTGAATAAAGTGGTAAATCCTAAACCCCAAAGTGGAGCAGTGCACTGAAGCACAATGCAACTCCCCTGGCTATTTCTGCTCACTTTACCAGTCTATCCAGTGTTATCATGCTTGAACCGTCAGGAGTTAGTAACCACTACTTTTTGTACTGCGAGCATTATGTGGAAACATCCACACTACCTACTACCACTGTAATACTAAGCCACATGCTCAGCTATCAACTCAGTCAGATCACTATGCTAGTTTAAATGTGTCTAGAGATTTCTGGGAAAAATACCACACTCACCTTGTTCATGGTATCAATATATGCCGCAAGAACTTCTGCATATATCTCTTTAGCATGTTCCTTAAGGAAGATTATTATGTATCTGTGAAGGATTAGGTGAAGGACAAAAGTGAGAAATTGACACAAAGGAACAGAATAACACCCAAAAAAACAGCACAACAATAATATAACAACATAGATATATCCAATATCTGGATAAAAAATCAGTTCCAGTCGGTAAAGGTCAACTACAAGCACAGTTATTGAAACTGGAAACACACACACATTTTTTTCATTTGTACTTAATTGTCAACATTCAACAAGTTACTACCACTTATAGGGTTTTATTCTCCACATAGACAACAAGATCTACACTTTAAGTGCCCTTGGTTAACACTTTGGAGCTGAACTGAAGTTTAGGCATTTAAGGTTCAAACCCGAGCAGTGTAATGTGTTGACAAGCTATCTGTACAGTACTGCATGACCTCAGCCTATATATGGTTACTGAAGATACCAATATAGAAACATGGACTTTCCATATGTATATGTAAGGGCATGCTCTATCACCACTATATAATGTGCCTTTGAACCTTCCAAATTCAAACTACCATTCTATATCATTGTCATTTTAATGTAGCCTCTAGATATCCTTGAGGAATTCTGGAGAGCTCAGTACATGTACATATACGGTTGATTTTCTCAGCTTGTACCTAGTTTAGTAGGATTAGCTGGCAAATGGAAGAATTGAACTACATTTTGCGCTGTTGAAGATTATGTAGTGCAGATGAATCTTTAATAAGGCCATCACATATCTAGCCATAACTTAATATATTGAAACCATTTAGTTCACAAAACATTGTACAGCCATGAACAGGAACACAGGTACTGAAAGTAGAAAACAAGCCAAATAGGTATGTGATAAGAAAGTATGGCGTACTTGTATTTAAGAAGAACACTCTGCTGTAGAATCTGAATATTTGTTTTTGGTTTTCTCAAGGCATAAAACTTTTGGATGACAAACTCAAAAATCTGCAAGAGAAGTTATGGAAGCATCAATATATGTGCTCTAGCCTAATACTACTGAATTGGCTACAAATAAAACTCAGTGAGCAAAAGTTGGAAACAGAGGTTCTATTATAACTGCTGTGTATTAAAATTTGATGTTGATTCATAATCATGTTACAACCAGTATGGCTGTTTTTAGAGTTTTCCAACATGGACACGTTAGCACTGATAGTCATGTTATAGTAATAAAAAACATGGACACAAGAAGCCAGTAGATGTACACATTCTATGCTAACAAGAACTAAAAACAACAATCATTGTTTTCCAAACCTTTGAGACAGATTTCTGCCGCAGTCTCTCAACCTCAGGCTGAACATCTTTTAGAGCCTTGGACGACTTAACCATCGGATCAGCATCAATGAATTTGATTTTTTTGCTTAGAGTCTCAAGTGTTTTCATATATTCATCATTGACCTGCATGTTTGTTGAATAAAGCTTTTTCAGAAATCCATAAAAGAAAAACTTATGAACACTGCCTCAAGTTCAAAGAAACTATGCTGGTATAGTAAAAATGTAAATTCATATGACTTTTGATATGTCAAAACAAATAAAGGAAGACTCTGTATTGGTAGAGGTAGCAGTCAAAACTTGAGCAAACCAAACTTTACAGATTGAGCAGACCAATATACTCAACAGGGAAAAGAATATCATCAAAACAGAAATATCATGTAAGGAACATATACCAGACTACTAAAATGGCAATACGTAGGATTCTCCAGAGAAGAAAATAGACAAATTAGAAGAAATCCCATCATTGAACATAGTGCCAAAATAGCAGAGTTGCATTGTTAGTTGCAAATGAAATGTAGCAAGTCCAGAGAGGACTGATCATACCATAAAATAAACTAAATCAGAACCTTGTAAATAAACAAAAAAAAACAGTAATGTTGCATGCTGACACAATGAAAGGATGTAAGTAACCACCTCTCCATCAACAATTATGTCAATCATTCTTGGAGGCACTATTATATCCTCAACAAATTTCGACAGTTTAGACTCTGCAGCCTGCAATTTGTTTTTCAAAAGATAGGAGTCAACATAAAGGTGACAGAACATGAAGAATAGAGAAATATTATGCATAAAAGTTATGAATACTGTGAGTCAGTTCCAAAATGAACTAATTTATGATTCAGAGAAAAGAGCTTGCACTTGAGTGTTTCAGAGGGAACCATTTTATGACATGTCACTTCTAACAAACGTGATCCAAATAGGCAAAATGGGGTTATACATGTCGTTACCACCTGTGCTGACAAGTCCTTTTCCTTATGTAAACATATCACCTAATAAGAATCCTCATCTAAATTATAATTTTCCTAGCCATGCCACAGAGATCAAACAATAATGCCAGCTAAGGAGATACCAAATGTAAACATATAACAAGGGCGATGGACAAGATTAAAAAATAAAAAGCAACCTTAATAAACTGATGGAAAAATCAAATTTACGAATGAAAAGATACAAAATTGAAGTGAACCAGACCTTACGATTTTTCAGCTTTAATCCCATGTCCATAGATTTCTCCTGAAGGACCTTTATCTCTGAACTTATAGAACCAATTTCTGTCTACCACAGAAGTCAAAAGATTGCAATATGACTTAGTAAAAAAGGAGGGCATGTTATTTTTATCTAAAGGTAAACAGAGGAACAGAAAAGCATGAATAGTGTGCCTTTAAAGAGAGCGCCGGCGGGCCATTACATTTAAATTAAAACTATAATAACTACTGAATCATTATCAACCATATCTGGTGTTACTTTATGATCATTGAAGTTGTTAAATGGATCGCATAAATTGAACTTAGAATCTTTGGATAACGCATGGAATTTTGAATGCAGCAGATAAAATGTAGAACTCGGTGTCAATAGCTCCTGAAGTGTCATAGCTACAAAAGGACATACTGAAAATGTAAAGGGGCATACCCTTAATAAACTTTCATATAACTAACAATAAAGCACACACTGGTAAGGAAAAAGTTCAGAGAGTGGATTGAACTGCCAGTAACAATAATAACACAAAAATTTGCACATTGCCCATGTGATAATATGTTATGTAGTATCTACAGCTACTCGCTTGGTTATCCAGCATGTCAGGGATAAGGAATATCTCAAATAGTACTGCCACAACAAATGAAGATCAGTAATTACCTGGAATCCAGTCAGAACCGTTTCCATTTGTGACAAAATATTGTCACAATCGCGAATTTGTTCATGCAGCGAAACTAGGTTTTCACTTTCCTTAATGTAATCCTACAAACAAAAGGAAGGCAGCGCTCCTTAAATCAAATGTCAACACGGTAACCCACTACTAATTTAACAGCAGCGTTAAAAGAATTTCAACAATCATAAGTCCATGTTCTCCACGAAATTTCACTACTCTTGAGCAACCATTTGATGATTCAACAAAAAAATTCTTTCAAGGGAATGACCTTCCTAGTTGAACATAAGATTATTCACTAATCAGGTTAAATTCTATCAACATTTGAATCATATACTAGTTAGCTCTACATCATTGGAACAAGGATTGTCCATCATAATTGACATGAGCTACTTTACTAGGAACAGATAACATTTGCCGAATCAATCACCTGTATAGAATCCAGCTCGACTTGGCGTATGTTATTCTCAACACCTTTTGTGTACTCGCGCAGTTTGATGCCATTAGCCAGGATATTTGCAACTTCCTGCGCATGTCCATGAAGAGAAAAACAGTGATCAGCAAAGAAGACACAAGTCTACAGCCTCTCGTCACATAAACATTGCCGCAAGCTCAAAAGGACAGCAATGCTATCTGCTGCTTCAAGGTCTCAGTAAGGCGTAAGCTACTACACGACATTGCGCAGAAATTAAGAGGTTTGCTGTAGCAAAAGGCGATACCTGGTCATTCTTGCAGTCGTCGAGCTCCTGCTGCAGCCCCTCCAGGGACTCGTCATCACTAGCAACGATGAAACAGCGCGCAAGCTTCAGAATCGCAGCCATAGAACGATAGGGACAGCACACGACGCCGTTCGGGGGCGACGGGAGTACCTGGTGACTTCCTCGTCGAGGGCGAGGTCGCCGACGAAGACCCCGAGATCGAACCTGTCCTTGTGTCCGTCGAGGGCCTCCGCGGCGGGGACGGTCTCCATCTCGGGCCGGAGATCGCGGGGGCGCACGGCGTCGGCTGGCTAGCTCCCTCCGATCTAGATCTGCCACCGGTGGCGGTGGGAGTTGGAATCGGGATCGGACGGGGGCTGGGAAGACGGTCCCCGGGAAATGGAGGAGACACCCGGACTCCAGAGAGACAGAGAGGTGGGGTGGACGGGAGGAATCTGCTGGGCTGGACTGAGTTATTGGGCTGTTGCGTAGGCTTGTTGACTGAACGAGTCGGGCTTGTATTGGGCCTTGTCACATGCAGACTTTCCCAGGATCCTATATGGCGCACGAAAGTTTTTTTCGCGCCGCTGGCTTCCACGCTGTGAGCCGTCGGATCATCTTCTTCCTCCCCCTCCCTCCTCCCTCTTGCATCAGCCACCGTCGCCGGCTTGCCAACAACCTCGCCCGCGCCGGTGAGAACAAGATCCGAGATGCGGGAGTCGGCGGAGGAGTGGGAGCTGAGCGGGTGCGGCTCGGCGGTGAGGGCGTCGTCGGGCGCCGGTGATGATCAAGGCGGCGGCATTAGGTCTTCGGGGTTCTGGGGCTGGGTGGGGAGAAGGTCTCCAATGTCCGTCAGACTTAGAGAAGAAGGAAGGTGGGGGGAGGAATCGACCGGTGGTGGGCTGCGGTGTGTGGGCGGGCGGCGAGGCGGCGGAGCGCCGCCGGCCAGGGTGGTGGCTGCCGGCGGTCGGGCCAGGTCCCGAGTGGGAGCGTCACATCGGAGATGTTAGTGGAGGGCGGGGATGAGGACCAGCGGGTCGGCGGCTCGGTCGGCGGCAGAGGCGACGGGCGGGGCCGGACGGCCGGTGGGCGGTGACCAGCGGCGGGGGCGGCGATGGCCATCGGGTTAGGAAGGGCGGGGCAGAGCGGCGGGGGGCGGATGGTGGGCGGGCGGCGTGGTGGCGCGTAAAACACCGGTCGGGGCGGAGGCGGCGGGGGCGGCGGTGCGCAAGCCGCCGGCCGGTGCGGAGGTGGCGGGGGCGACGGCGGAGGTGGAAGGGGCACAAGGATGAAAACGGGCCTAACGGGCCGGAAGCCAGGTTGCTTAAGTGGCTTCCGTGTGCCATATAGAAGCCCCCGATTTTCCTAGCTGGCTCGAGAATGGGCACCTGCTCTGACAGCCGATGGATGACAACCGCAGCGACAGTGGTAGATAACTAGGTGATGCGATGCTGCGTAAATTTTGTAAATAGTCATGGACAGTCTAAAAATTGTATTGAGGTGTTACCGTGGGATAAGGATCCCTGGATACCCTCAGCAAAGAAGACCGAGTTAACTGCTCGGAGAACTACTTATGCACTCCTACTATGACTCCATATCGTAACTTACTAGGAGACTTGCCATGTAGCCTTACCCCCTGGGATATATATAAAGGAGGGCAGGGGTCCCTAGTTCGGTAAACCAAGAGAGCATACGCTACTCAACCTCACGTGCAATACAATCAAGCATACAGGACGTAGGGTATTACGTAATTTGCGGTCTGAATCTGTCTAAATCTTTGTGTTGCGTGTGCACCATTGTTCCTAGAACTCGATGAGACCCACAAATCTACTCTTTGGGATACCCCTAGACAGACACGTTGAAGATAAATCTTCGACACTTGATACCCACCGTGGGGCTACTCGCCGCAAGCTCGCCATTAGGCACGATGGGATCAACCTTCAACACCTGCGGCATCGAGGAAGGCGTGACTTTCGTCTTCTGCGCCTGGACCTTCATCGCCCTAGGCAATGGCAAGTTCGCGAGCCACCTCGCGGATTGCCCGGGCCCATACTCGATGACGGCGACCGCACCGGAGCCGCTTCGCGGTCTCATCAAGAATCAACTCTCGACGACTACTTCGGCTTCGACTTCGACCTCAACTCCGACATGCATCGCGACTCCGAGCTCGACTCCGACTCCAACTCTGATACGGGTTCATCAAGTTGAGTCCGGGTACAACACGAACGACTACCTCGACTACTCGGTTCAACCTGAAACCACTCGGAAGCGAGTCCCGAAAGATTACAGCTAGTCCGGGACACATCCCGACTATGCGGCTTCATCGACAACCACTACATCGCGCGCGACTACTACTTCGACAACTAGTCGAGAGCGGCGTCTCGCGCCATCAACTAGTCGGAGCTGACTTCGACTAGTCGACTTCAACAACGACCGTCGCGGCTCCATCACCGACCGCCACGGCTTCATCAATAATCGTCCGAGAATCAAGCTAATTCTTATTTAATAATTATTTTCTTCATAATAATTTCATCGGCTTGTTTAAACGCATGCTACACCATCGCCGACTACTCTTTTTAAGTACTTCCCTAGACAACAATAGTTCTCGAGGGCTACATCATCGCCGACATTTATATATGAAGAATTCTTCGCCAACGGGTTACGAACCCTCGCATGACCTCTCGCTGATCGGTTACAAACCCTCGCGCTACCTCTCCAATAGAAGAAAAGTCATAACCGACTACTTTATTATTTCTCTCCACTCTTAACGACCAACATCGCTAAGTAGCATGCACCTTAATTCGTGACACTTCGGTAATTCGTGACACCTATGCACCTTAAAAGGACTAGTTAAGCAGGACCAAGTGTTTAAACGTAACAGGACTACTACTCGAGTGGTTACGAGTCTAACAAGAGCAACGAGCAGAAAGCTTAAATATGCATTACAATATGTTATTATTTTGTTTTATGATTATTTTTGGATCGATACTACTCATCCTATGTATTTAAATTGTAGCGTGGCCAGCTAAGTACTCACATCAGTCGGGACCTGGCACCACCTATGCTCTCCATGGCAAGTCACCCAAGTACTTTAACCAGTCGTTTAAGGCTCGAGGGCTATCCAGTACATAACAAGACTTGAAGCAAAGTACTAAAACTAGTCGATACTCAAATGGCGCGGCCCTACAATGCTAGCCGAGTACTTTAACTAGTCGGTACTTACATGTTACGCCGATTCGAAGACTAACCGAGTACCGGCATCAATCGGTACTTGGATATCTACACGGAAGCTACTTTGAAGATTACTTTCTTCACCCTCGGACCGAATGTAAAACTGTTCCTTCGAGGCTCGGGGGCTATACATGAGGGGTACACATTTTTTTTCCTATTGTTGATCAAGTTCAAAACTAAGACTCGAAGATTTTTTTGTCAAGACCCTCGACCTGATTATTCTAATCAACTCGAGGCTCTGGGCTAAGCATATATGCTTCATCTTCGGTAAGCATATTTATTCAAGACATTTATGAAGCTCTCCACAGCCTCTCAGTAACCACAAACTTTCGGCGAAAGACTAGAAGACTTCGAAGGATAGTTGTTGTTCGGCTATGAAGCGCTCGGGGGCTTGTGGGATATGGATCCCTGTGTACCCTCAACAAAGAAGATCGAGTCCTAATAGAACTACTCAGAGAACTACTCGTGTACTCCTTGTTGGTACATATTCTCTCAATTGCAATACGAACCAGCAGTGTAAAATGCAAATCGTCTCTCTCGATTCTTCTCAAAAAGCTCCCCCCCCCAAAAGGAGGGCTAGGCCCTGCTTTTATAGGGGGTTACAAGGTCATCATTTTACATCAATGCCCTCGTTGCCATGTCCCACTTGCAGACTACTCTATCCGTACTTTACAATATTTGGGGACGGGCAAAAAGTTAATTTCCTATACAATGTCGTATACCATTTTACTTCCTCTTCTAACTAAGGGATAACCACTAAGGTGAATGCCTTCGCAACGCCTTCGGACCCTGAGCTTCGCGACCTTTCCTGTTTGCATGATCTTTTATCTCAATACCGATGCCTTGTGATGACGAGCGAAGGTAGCATTCCGCCAAAAGACACTCAAAACATTCCCTACTGACCTTCGTTCCAGACGATCCAGAACCGTGACTTACTTGAATGTGTCAACACTCACCGACCTTCGTTCGACTTGCCTTTCTAACTCTCCGAGGATGTCGAAGGTCCTGTGCCTGCGCATCTTCTGTTGTTCTGTTTGAGGATGACCTTCGATTCATTCAGATAGAACTCCTCTTCCTATTTCTCTTGTGCCAGCTTCTACAGACCATTCCGGAGGTGCAGTTCTCAAAGACCCATAACCCCAACAGAAGTCTCTCGATTGTTCGGTCCTTCGATGTCTTGGGCCGTTGCAATCGTTCCATTGTTTATGCTGCCCAAGGTCGTCACCTCCGGAATGTTGTTACGCCCCATATTTAACCATTGCTCCGAAGGTAGCCCCCCATTCCTATAAAAGGAGCGTACACGGTAGAAAGATCGTGTGACAGCGACTCCCCGTTAATCAATTTCTTGTTGCCTCGTAAATTGTGCCGGCTTTTGATTGGGCGGCGGCTTCGACTCTTGATTCGAGCGATCGACGCGTTTCTTAGGCTTTGCGGCTCTAGATTCCGTGCTACCCCTTCGTCTTCTAGGGTTTGACCTAGTCTTGGTTTCTTTTTTGCCCTTGCTTAAGTTTTGCTATTTTAAACTTGTGTCTTGGCTCTTTCTTTAGGATGGCTCGCATAAAGCAAACTGCTCGCGATACTTCTGTGGCTGCCGCCGACGAAACTCCTGCCGCCGCTGCGCCGGCTACCGAAGGAAATGTTCTTCCGGCGGAGCTTCCGCCGACCGCTGCCTCTTTCGAAGGTGTCGGAACTACTATTGCCGAGGGTTCCGGTCTTGCTAGCAGTGACGCCGGCGAAGAATCTGGCGAAGATAGCGCCGAAGACTCGGGTGATGATTTATCGAAGGTGGTTGCCGACCCTAGCGAGCTTGTGGGAGGTAAACTTCCTCTCTCGAAAACCACACGGTTTGGGCAATCCCTTGTCTCGGCCACTCTTATTGGCTTTTACGAAGACAAATCCTATATTCAAAAAGGCCAAGGTCGAGCTCCTGGGACAGAAGAGTATCCGACTCCCCTTGAGCACGAAGTCGTTGTTTTCCGAGATTTTTTTGTTGTTGGGCTCCGCCTCCCATGCGACGGTTTGGTCGATACTATTATTGATCGTTATCAGATAAAGCTGCACCAACTAACCCCCAAACGGAATCACCCAACTTTTCAAATATTTCTATGCCATCCGAAGCCAAGGTGTGGAGCCTGATGCTGACGCTTTCTGCCGACTATATGAACTTCATCACCAAGCTAAGAAGATTACCTTCGGAGGTGATGCGGAGGTTTACAATGCTCAGTTTGGCTGCCTAACTTTCCGACCTCATCGGGCGAAGAAGAACTTCGAAAAAATAGAGCTAGTGCCAGCCCAGAAAAACAAGTGGGACTCGGATTGGCATCGGTACTAGTTCTATGCAAGCATTCCCGGAGGTCCGGAACAAGTCACTAAAAGTGGAGTGCAAAGTCATTATGGCCTTCATAGCAAGCCAGAATTGTTGAACGTTCTTCATTCTCCGCCTTTCACTCGAACTCGGAACTTTGAAGCCAACATCAATGTCTTCAAGTTGATTGTGCGACTCTGCACCGGGCGTGATTTGTACGAAGAATGCCTTGCCGCTGGTGTTTTGGCTTTATCTCCTGGCTGGAGGCCACTTGGTTTCAAGACCGTCGAAGTTGGAACCGTCGGGCATTTCCGCTTCCCGGTTTTCGAAGTTGCCAAGCCTTCGGAACAATCAGATGCTACATATGTTGCGGAGATTGAGCGACGAGTTAACGATATCTTGGGTTACTATACCCTTGACAAGTTCGAAGCCGCAGAACGAATTCTTCATCACAGTGGCTGATTGAACCGGGTTTTCGAAGTTGCTGGCATAAAGTATTCTCCTCGTGTGAAACACGCGAAACCTTCGAGGCGCGGCCAAGCCATTATCCAGCCGGGAACCGAACCCATTGGTGCTTCAAAAAAGAAGGTTACCAAAGAGGTAAAGGCCGGGGACAAGCGTGATCGAGATGCTGCCGTCGACCCCTGAACCAAACGTGTTAAAGTTGTATTGAAGCCGGATGCCACGCCGCAGTTCCGCCGCAGCCGCTCCTCCCAATGTCAAGAGCGCACAGACTTCGAAGATGAAAAATCCTGTTACCTCCGTTCCTCCGATGATTCTTCCACCTTGTCCAGCGCAAAGGACAAGCTCTGCTGACGCACCCAAACAAGCTGTTGAGCAGCCCTCTGCATGCAGTGGGAAGACAGTTATGGAAGAGCTGCTTGGTGATCTCGACTTGGGGGATCTTCATGTGCAATCTTGGCCAAATTTCGATTTGCATGCTCCCGAAGGTCCTGCTCGTGATGTGCGGATGGTGGCCCCCTAGGATTTGGTTGATGTGAATATGGAAGATTTGTTTTCTTCTCCTGTCGGAAGCCATAATGCTAACAAACAAGCTGATGAGCTTGCTGCGCATGCCCTCGTTGGGATTTCAGGGGCTGAACGCTCCGTTGTCGCGCCGACAGGCAAGTCTATACCACTGCCTGATCCTGTGCCATTACCTCCGCTATTACCTTCTCTATTTTGTACCAATGTGGGACTGTTCGAAGGTTCTTCCCATGAAGTTGATATTACTGGTACCCGGGGAGATTGTTCTTTTAGCTCTAACGGACCCTGCCCTTACCGCGGCGGGCCCCTGTCTCCTGGCAAAAGTGGCTCTGGGTCTGAATTTGCCTTGCTTTCCACAGGTGATAATTCTGATGCCGGAGTTCCTCCGCCTTCAGAGAAAGCGGAGGCGAGCCGACCCGAAGCGAAGGCTTCAGCTACTCATGGTGTGATTGCTGACACCGGAGATGCTATTGCTACCCGTGAACAGGTGCCCGGTGCCGGTGCTTCTTCGAGGGCGGCTCCGGACCCTCACAGCCCTGCTCCCTCAGGTTGTTCCTCAGACGATCTAAACCACCTTGCTGATTTTACTGCTTACCTGTGGTATGTTATGGAAGAGAGTAACCCCAATGTGTACTCTCGCTTGATAGAATACGAAGGTGAAATGGAGAAACTGTGCGCTGAGGAAGCTTGCCAAATTGTTGCCATCATGCTTTCAAGGTATTCGAATTAGTTTATACTTCTGTCATTAATTATCGACACTTCGATTAACTAACTTCTTCTTTCCCTAGGTTATGGCGGGGGCTCGTATCATTGATCGCAAGCTGATTGCCCGCGCCAAACAAATGAAAAGTGTCGTGGACACTTATGACCGTATGAAGGAAGAGCAAGAGAGCCTCCAGAAATAGTTGCAAGAAGTCCGAGACTCTAAGAAAGAACTCGAAGAAGTGCATCAGGACCTTCACAGACGCCTTACCGTTGCCTCGGTTCAGGCTCAAGAAGCTCAGGATCTTCGGGCTCGCAATCAAGATCTTGAGAAAGAGCTCCAATTACTTCGTGATCAAACTAGCAGCGATGCTGAACTTGTGACCTCCTTAAAGGATGAGCTGAAGCTATCTCAAGCTTTGGTTCAGACAAAGGACAAGAACTGCTCCCGATTGCAAGAAGAGCTGAAGATTGTGAAAGGCGCAATGGATCGTTCTCGCGACTTGGTCGATGAACGCGGGCTTCAAGTTTATCGATCCTATCAGGCCACCGTTCGCCGCTTCGGCGCTGAGCCTTTGCCTTTCCCCAAGGGTGGAAATGAAGCACGATTCTTTGATTGGCTTGATGCTGAATTTAAATCCTTATCCAACGTGACGGAGGTCGTAGGCGACTACGGGGCGACATTCAGTTGCGGCAATCTTCTTGCAATGTTGGAGAAGGAGGGTTGCAACCATCTTAAAACCTTCGGCAAGCAGTATCAATTTGGCTCGGCTCTCACTCCTGAAGCCTCCTCGCGCATGGTACAAGCTGTTCAGCATATCTTTATGCGTGACTTTTGGAAGGTATACAGTCGTGATGCTGCGCGCCAGTATGCTGCCAACCGCTTAATGAAGGTACCTGTCTTCCCGAAGCTTGGTGACTTTTATTATTGCGTTCTTTACTAACCCCTTTGAGCCTACTCAGTTCAAGATGCTATAAGCTCGCCAAGAACAAGGTTCTGCTGTCGTGCCCTCGACTGCCGAAGGTGGTGGTGCGGGGACTGCTTCTATTCCGAAGGTGCTGGGGCCGCTGCTCAGCCTTGATTTGGCTTTGTAACGAATTTTGACTGTTGTAATAAGCTTGAACTTATGTGATTTGATGATGTAAAGAATTTTGGCTGCGCAGGTTTCTAAAGGACCTGCGCGGTTGGTTGTGCCTCGTACTCTGCGGAATGGCTATTTGTGTGTATCCGGCCGTGTGTGGGTTGCCTATCTTGAACGGTTTCCCGGATCTAATTTTTCGAAGTTCTGGGACTATTGTTGCCGGTACTTTGCGGATCATGCCTTTCTTGTGGATCAAAGCTTCTTGGGTGACCCGGCTGCCTCTGAGCGCCTTCCGGCTCTTGACCTGCTCTATGATGAACGAGAAAGCCGCGACGACCTCTCTGATTTTCCCTACATGTATAATCTTCGCCGTTATGCGTCTCAGCGTCTTTATGTACTTGAAGTATCTTTTTGAGATTTCGTTTTTGTAACTTAGCTTGCTTGACCGCATAACGGGATGGAGATTCGGATGCGAACACAAATGCGTACTCCGAAGGTTTTGTCTTTTGCTAGCTCCTTTTGAGCTTTGAGAAACGTCGCCTCTCCTTAACGAGGTGAAGGAAGAACTTGTAAATCAAGGCTATTGTTTTCGTTTTTCGTCCGGTTGATTGTCCCGGTCTAGCTTCAAGCTCTCTCAAATTAGCCTCTAGCATTTCTTGCAGGGTTTTTTCCTTTGCGAGCTCTTTTTGAGCTTTGAGTAGCGTCACCTCCCCTTTCTTAGCGACGTGAAGGAAAAATTTCTTGCGTCGAAGCTAAAGTTTTTGTTTTTCGCGTGGTTAGTTATCCCGGTTTAGCTTCGAGCTATCTCAAATGAGCCTCTAGCATTTTTTGCAGGGCTTTTTCCTTTGCGAGCTCTTTTTGAGCTTCGAGAAGCGTCACCTCCCCTTTCTTAGCGAGGTGAAGGAAAAATTCGTGCATCGAAGCTAAAGTTTTTGTTTTTCGCCCGTTTAATTATCCCGGTTTAGCTTCGAGCTATCTCAAGTGAGCCTCTAGCGTTTTTTGCAGGGCTTTTTCCTTTGCGAGCTCTTTTTGAGCTTCGAGAAGCGTCACCTCCCCTTTCTTAGCGAGGTGAAGGAAAAATTCGTGCATCGAAGCTAAAGTTTTTCTTTTTCGTCCTGTTAATTGTCCCGGTTTAGCTTCGAGCTATCTCAAGTGAGCCTCTAGCGTTTTTTTGCAGTGCTTTTTCCTTTGTGAGCTCTTTTTGAGCTTCGAGAAGCGTCACCTCCCCTTTCTTAGTGAGGTGAAGGAAAAATTCGTGCATCGAAGCTAAAGTTTTTGTTTTTCGTCCGGTTAATTATCCCGGTTTAGCTTCGAGCTATCTCAAGTGAGCCTCTAGCGTTTTTTTCAGGGCTTTTTCCTTTGTGAGCTCCTTTTGAGCTTCGAGAAGCGTCACCTCCCATTTCTTAGCGAGGTGAAGGAAAAATTCGTGCGTAGCAAAAAAAATTTGTTTTTCGCGCGGATAGTTGTCTTGGGTGCGATGAAAGCCAAGTGATTTTGCCCTGGCATTCTTCGCTTGAGCTTTCTTCGTGCTGCCGAATCTGCTGCCTTCTCGAAGGTTGCTTTTTCGGCTATGATTGGGGAAAAAGAACTTTATAACTTTAACACAGTTACAGAGGGGCCGCCTCGTTAAAAACCTCACCCCCAGAATGGGGTTTCCCCTGTGAGGAAAAGAGTACGGGACCCTGAAGTTGAAAATAGAAAGAAAATTCTAAAAAAAACCTAACTTATTCCACTACTATATTTTACACGTAAAACCTTCTCAAGCTATCCACATCCCAAGAGTGTGGCAACTCCTTTCCTTCTTCGTCGTATAGATAGAAAGAACCCGGCCCGTTGCTTCTAGTAACTAGGTAAGGTCCTTCCCAGTTGGCCTGGAGCTTTCCGGCCTTTCCGGCCTTTAACTTTAGCACCAAATCCCCGATTGCGATGTCCTTTCGTATAACTTTTTTATCTCTCCACTTCTGGTTTTCCTGCTGATACTTTGTCAAGTTTTCCACTGCCTTTAGCTTGTTGCCCTCGCTTAAGTCTTTGTCAATACTCTCACTTTATTCTTCTTGCTTTAGGCTCATTCTAGAACTTTTGAACTTTAGCTCTTCCGGGCTCATGGCTTCTTCGTTGAATAAAAGCTTGAAAGGGGTGAACTGCGTTGCTCTGGACTTGGTGGTATTATGCGACCATATTACTTTGGGCAACTCTTCCACCCACTTGCTTTTCTTTTGCTCGACTAAGCGCTTCTTGACACCTTCGAATATGATACTGTTGGCTCTTTCGACCGCTCCGTTAGATTGAGGGTGATAGACACAGGCAAATTTTACTTTTTTGCCAATGGAGTGGCAAAAATCCTTGAATACTTCACTGTCGAATTGCCTGCCATTGTCTACTGTGATTTCCCTAGGTACCCCAAAGCGGCACACTATGTTTTGCCAGAAGAACTTCTTAATTGATTCGGAAGTGATATGGACCAGAGGCTTAGCTTCGATCCATTTTGTAAAGTACTCGACTGCCACTACTGCAAATTTGTAATTGCCCTGCGCTGTCGGTAATGGTCCTACTATGTCCACTCCCCATCTTTGTAAAGGCCAAGTGGGTGGAATTAACTGAGATGGAGCTCCTGGGGCTCTTTGCTGTTTCGTGAACTTCTGGCAAGCTTCGCAAATTTTAACAATTTGCTGGGCGTCCATTAGAATCGTAGGCCAGTAGAACTCTTGCCTGAGTGCCTTTCCTGCTAAAGCCCTTGGTCCAATGTGGGATCCGCAGCAACCGTTATGGATTTCTTTGAGCAACTCCAGACCTTCCTCTGTTGTTATGCATTTCAGTAATGGAGTTGTGACTCCCAACTTGTAGAGATTCTCTCCTACGATCTGATAGCTTCGGCATCTTTGTTCCATTCTTTTCATTTCTGTGATCGTCTCAGGTTCACAGGTGCCTCTCAGGAACACCATGATTGCGGCTCTCCAATCTTCACTTTGAATTGCGGCTATCCAGGACACTTTGCAAGCTGTATTTCTGACCGAAGGTGTTCTTAGGGTTTCGAAAAATACATCCGGAGGTAATTTCTCTGCTCTCAATTGCAATACGTATTCTCTACAAGCTGTTGGTACGTAATTGCAATATGTATTCCCGCCGGAGGTAATCCCCATGGTGGGCGCCAACTCTTGGTACGTATTCTCTCAATTGCAATACGAACCAGCAGTGTAAAATAGAAATCGTCTCTCTCGATTCTTCTCAAAAAGCTCCCCCCAAAAGGAGGGCTAGGCCCTGCTTTTATTGGGGGTTACAAGGTCGTCATTTTACATCAATGCCCTCTTGCCATGTCCCACTTGCAGACTACTCTATCCGTACTTTACAATATTTGGGGACGGGCAAAAGGGTAATTTCCTATACAATGTCGTATACCATTTTACTTCCTCTTCTAACTAAGGGATAACCACTAAGGTGAATGCCTTCGCAACGCCTTCGGACCCTGAGCTTCGCGACCTTTCCTGTTTGCATGATCTTTTATCCCAATACCGATGCCTTGTGATGACGAGCGAAGGTAGCCTTCTGCCAAAAGGCACTCAAAACATTCCCTGGTGACCTTCGTTCCAGGCGATCCAGAACCGCGACTTACTTGCATGTGTCAACACTCACCGACCTTCGTTCGACTTGCCTTTCTAACTCTCCGAGGATGTCGAAGGTCCCGTGCCTGCGCATCTCCTGTTGTTCTGTTTGAGGATGACCTTCGATTCATTCAGATAGAACTCCTCTTCCTGTTTCTCTTGTGCTAGCTTCTACAGACCATTCCGGAGGTGCAGTTCTCAAAGACCCATAACCCCTACACTCCTACTAGGACTCCATATTGTAACCGACTAGGAGGGCAGGGGTCCCTAGTTCGGTAGACCACGAGAGCATAGGCTCCTCAACCTCACGTGCAATACAATCAAGCATACAGGACGTAGGGTATTACGTAATTTGTGGCCCGAACCTGTATAAATCTTTGTGTTGTGTGTGCGCCATCGTTCCTAGAATTCGGTGAGACCCACAAATCTACTCTCTGGGATACCCCTAGACGGACACGTTTTAACAGAGATAAATCTTCGACAGTCATCTAGGTCTCCGAACTCTCAAAATATATTTTTATGTCACTAAACTTGTACTGATATGTCATATGTGTCTCCAAACTTTTAAATTGCATTTTTAGTCCTCGAACTTATGCAGAGGTGTCATCCAGGTTCATAAACTTTTAAAATATATTTCCATAAACTCGTCATAGGTATCATCGTAAACCCAGATACGCGAGAAGATGAGGACTCCACCTTATTCTCATGCTATGGCCGTGTTTCTTTGGAGTGTGAAATTTTTTCACACATGTTTGGCCACTGATTAAGGTTATCAAATAAAGTCAGTTTATAAAACTATGCACAGAATCTCGGGTTAATTCGTGAGACCTATCTAATGAGGCATTTGACCGTATGATTGGAGGACAGTTACTGTAGTAAATCATGGGTTAATTAGGCTCATTAGATTCGTCGCATAAAATTACACTCATCCTTAAAAAGGTTTTGCAAATAGACTTTATTTAATACTCCATGCATGTAAAATTCCTCGGGGAAAAAATTTTAGAAAAGGAAAGAAACACAGCCTATATATCTATTTTCTTTTCGCGCATTCTAGGAGTTTGGGGATCCGGATGACACTAAGACAAGTTCGAGGACTTGAAAATAAGTTTTGAAAGATTGGGGACCAAGACAACATATATAGACAAGTTTGAGGATCTAAAAAATATATTTTGAAAGTTTGGGGACCTAAATGATAATGTATAACAAGTTTAGGGACCGGTGGTGTATTAATTTATGGCAATATTTTTTACAAACGATATTATACATAATTTTAAGGTAAAAATTAAAATTAGAAATACTAAGGTGATTGCATGTCCACGTTCTTTGCAACAAACATTATATATAAAATATGTTCATTTTGTTGAGAGAACGTCTCCTAAATGATTGATCACCATGTATTTCTACAGTAGAAATTTTATAACATTGTACTCATAAAGACTACTAAATTGCATTTGTGGATGCTAATAGTCATAGAAAATTGGTGAAATAAATAAATAGATGATCTAAGTGGATGGTGACGTAGTGTCTAATGTAATGGATTCTTATATGACGTAGATAGTTTGTATGTCGATAGAAATAGAGTAACGACTCTTAGTGAGTATATCTATATATTTTATACAGATAACACAGTAGTAACAATTACCGGTGGCCATGCGATATCTTGCGATCAACTTGAACATAAATACCTTAGCCTCTAGATTAAAAGCTAAACAAAGCTACTGCCTAATCATTTCAAAGCCAAAAACTCTTGAAAAATCAAGATATAGCTCTCGAGTCGCAGATATAAACAAGAGCGTGCACTTATCAGTTGGCAAAAGCAGAACAAATGCAAAATGATTTTCCTACAAAGTTTTCCTTTCGTTTTCATTATTATGCTTGCATCTATATTTTAGTGGTAGGTAAACGTCCATCAAAACATCATATACTAGGTGGTACCCCGCGCGTCGCTGCGGGAATTTATACAAAATTTGAAGATGCAATTTGAAAGTAAAAACACTAAAATGATTGCATTACAATTTTTTTAAACAACAATGTAGAGGAAAACACATTCATTTTATTGAAAGAGAACTACTTAGAAATTTATAACATGGTACTCGCAAAGACTAACACAATGCATAGCTGCAGAAAATCAGTAGAAGGCATAAATTCATAATTCTAGTGGATGGTGATGTGGACAGCTTGCATGTTGAGAGAAGATCTAGTGGATGGTGACGTGGACATCTTACATGTGGAGAGAAATATGGGTTAGACTTTTAGTGGGTACCAATTATATAGTTGTTATAGATTATCAGTGATATGCACGCTAATTTGAAATTCCTCAAGAGCATTAACCTATGACCGGTAAAGTAAATTTTAGTTGGCAGTTCTTTTTTTTGTCCAAATGAACAGCAAGAACACTAAATTCGTAATTTGTTATGTTTCTTCACTATTTTTTTTCTATTGCTCAGGACCAAAAATACACGAAATCAATTTGAAATTTCGAACCCCGGCCCGCCTGCCACATCGAGCAACGCACGACTGCTAGGGCTAGCAACTTGTTGGTCGATGACACGTATGCGTGCATTCATAATCATACACTATGCATGCAAACTGCAAAGCTCGCGGTCACACATGCGTGCAAATGCAATGCACGCAGCATTATATGCGCGAGCTCGTATAGGACTATAGCTATGTACAGATCGATATGGTGGAGCCTTGGGTTAGTTTGTCGCCGTCGGAGGAAGATGGCGGTCGCTCTCGTGCGAGCGAGCGGGAGACGACAACGAACGTGCCCGGCCGCCGGCCTTCCGGGCATAGATGATGTTAAACGCTGTGGCGACACTCTCACTTGAAAGCAAAATCAAGCTGCCATAATGTTCCCTTTTCTGTGGATAAAGTCAAGCTGCAATGTTAATTAGGGTTCTGGCCGGCGGTTGGACGGTTGGTGGCGTTGAAACTGAAACTACAAGGGCAGGGAAAGAAAGTTATTCCTTGAAACTAAATATATAGTAGGTCCATCGATATAGAAAGTATAGAGTTGTTTTATAAATGATTATATAGTATCATAATTTTATCATTATATTTTCGTCTAAACGGTACGTACAAACTTTATGTTCAAAGTTACACATGACAAAAGACATGTTACTAAAAACAAGAAAACAGAGAGAGTATGGATTATGGACCGGCTAATTGTTAGCTTTAAAAAAATTATCGAATACGTAGAAGAGCTGCGTATCTTTATATTAAAAAAAATTAAGAAGTTATATAATGCGAGAAGGATTCTCACCCGCACTGATCCGCTCAGGATCAACGAGCACAGGTTGACGACTAAGCATGTTTGGCTCCTGGCCACAACATGCCACGGCCAGAGTGTGGCCGCCACAGGTGTGGCACCCAAAAACAACGCCACGAAGCGTGACGAGAATTCTACAGTCCTCTTGCATGGCTGACGGCATTAATTGTTCAACCAAACAGCAACCAGAGTTTTATGGCGTGCCCCCAAGCTGTAAGGTGGTGTTTGGAATCTTGGATCCATGTGCTAAAGTTTAGCGCTTTAAATAAGTGATAATTAGATGTATTAAACATAAATTAATTATAAAACTAATTACATAAGTCATGTCTATTTCGCGAGACGAACCTAACAAGCCTAATTTTGCTATAATTAATACATAATTACCATACATTTACTGTAGCATTACATTGTCTAATTATGATGTAATTAGGCTTAATAGATTCATCTCGTAAATTACTCCTCATTTATTAAATGAGTTTTTAATTAATCTATATTTAATACTCCTAATTAACATATTTATATCTGTGACGGCGCTAAAGTTTAGCGCGTGGGGCCTGAGACACTAGCTGACGGGTCCTCTTTTATTGAAGAAAAAGCTCAGCTAATTTTTGTTAGCAACTACGTATATAGTTGATAAATAGATGGTGATCGAGATTCAAATGAGGCCTTAGCTCTAGCTGATCCAACAGGTCCCTTAGGGAATTAAGATCTCGTGACCACACCATAAGCATCCAGCATTACAGGCTTACAGCTAGCGATCAGTACCTACATCACTAACTGGTCCCCCCAAGCACACCACACTAGCTCCAAAACTCGCAGGTTAAGATTCAGACTCGCAATTTGGACACCTTTTGCAGAATTCCAAGCGTTAATTAGGTTCGTGTTTGTCATCATGCCTTGTTTGTCGAAAGGGGTATATGATATATCCATTCTGTAGCCTGCGCCCTCAAAAGAAAAACAATGTAACAGCAAGAAGATATTGCAATGCGAAAGTACATATAGGAGCAGTGTTCCTTGGTCCACCTACAGGCTACAAGAGGAACCTGTCAGTTCATGAATCATGGAGTTGTGGAGCTGATGGGATTTCCTGGCATGCAGTGAGCTCGTTCACATCGACCTAACTTGGCTTGCTTGCTATATCATCTCACATACCATTCGATCAGCATATGGCAAACGTGGAGAATTCACCCAGGCACAGCGAAAATGAGTTGTACATACATATGCCAGCGCGGCTGCAGGTAGAATGCAGCCAAGTCTGCAAAGTTTAGTTTACGTCCTGCAGTCCACTGGCCAAACTGCTCTTGCAACTGCAAGCCACGAGAAAATTATGTGCTGCTACCTGACCTAGTGCATGCCATAACCGACAGTCCGAATTCTACCGATCAATCATCAGCCTGTCAATCTTCTGATCAGCACACAGTTTCTTGCCCACGCACACGGTAGGCTGTCAATTATTAACCTTTGATAAAAAAAACAGCCGAGAGCACGCTCAGCCCTTGGAGTCGTCTGCTTGTCCACAACGTGATCCACACACATAATAAACTGCTCATCAGACAAATCCGGCATTGTGCTCCGGGAAGCTGCTCCTGCACATGCTGCGTGTTCCAGCGCACCGCTCGGAAATGGATGAATGGAACAGAATCGTCCACGGTCCACCCAGATATAGAAGAAAGAAAGAAAGAAGGCAAAAAGCTGATCAGGTACGCGCCCCGACGCGGCCGCCGAGCTCGCCATACGCGGCCGAGAGGATGGGGATGAATGAATACGGTGAGGGTGAGCTACCTCAGCTCCATTCCAATGCCGCTGTAGGTGGCGGTGAAAGCCTGATGGGAGCAGCCATGCCGGGCAGCCGGGGGACCAGCCAAGCCAGCGGCGGCGCCGAACAAAGGAGCACGGCCAGCGCTGTTGCCGATGACCATGAGTTCGTTGGCGCCATCCTTGAACATTCCCAATCCACTGCACGCTAGCTGAACTGAAGCCCGGTGTGGATGACGATGGCGATGGGGATGCATGCCTGACACAGCCATCACATGCCCGCGCCCACAATGACCGGTCCACATGGCCTGGTCACTAGTATTGTATCACGGTGCAGGGCCAGCCACGCCCCCAATGGACGACACATCCCCCGGCTTCCTCTCTCCCATAAATCCACGGCCGTCCCTTCTCTCTCCCTCCCTCCTCATGACATAGCTGATGAGCTGCACACGAGCAACATTCCTCTAGTCCACCCATAGACCATATACCCTTCTGCTTGCCAAGTTCTTGCTGTTCTCGCATATATATACATCCTAGGCCGAGGCCGTCAATGGCGCCAAGTCTAAGGTGAGATGTACGGCTGTACAAGTACCTCGGCTTCCAAAGGATGATTGTTTGAGCAGGAAGGAGCTGCACAGAATGCCGGCTAGAATGGCGACAGGGTTCTCCCAGGAGGCGACGGACTTTGGCCAGCAGATAGGGTGCATGGCCGGCATGCTCCAGATTTTCAACCGCCGACGCCTTCTCGCCGGTCGACAACGTGGCGACAGCCCTGCTGGAACCGAGAACGAGCTGCCTCCAGGTACTTCGCTCTATCAGCTCAGCTTTTGTTTTAACTTCACCGTTTGTTCTCGCCACAAGAGTGCCTGCCCCATGTCATCAGGAGACAATCTGAATTGTGCAACATGTAATTTGGGAAGAATAACCTGCATGACTCCCAAATAAAATAGGGTCTAAAATATACTCCATGTAGAAAGTACCAGGGATATACTGATAGTGAAGCAGTTGCAGAAATGGATATGCACATCACAGATAGAAGGGACCAAGGAAGTGATCAAAGCTACACAGTAATTATATTCATGCAAAAGAAAATGGTCGAGGGTTCGTAGTGTATTTCAGATGTTTACCTTTTTTATTATCTATATCAGGTCCAATATATTCGTGATCACATCGCACGATAATTTATTGCATTGCATTTTCCAGGTAACCATCGAGTGCATATAGTTCTGATTACGTGTTTCCTTTGTCTAGGCCATGGTCTTCCAGGTAGCAGCATGTATGCCACGGTGCATAGTTCGCCTAATCCAAACACCACTCAGGTAATTTCCGTATGTTACCGTAAAGTTATATCCTGCTCCTTGTTTGGCCAAGCTACAGCTCCAGATTAGTCATTTTAACTAGATTTGAATTACTTCTGCAGGAGAAATCGTTCAGCAAAAGTACGACTGACAAAAGTATCCTCTCAACAGAATCATCAAGACCATCTTCAGCTTCGTCATCCTGCTCTTCCTTATGTTCCCTGGACGACAGCAAACCAGTACAGAAGCAGCTCCCTTGCATCGACGAGGAGCATGTTGTAGGAAGGACGGTCAGGAGCTCACAAAGCATAAAGTCTTCCGATAAAGAGGTTAAATCCAAACAGAGATATACTGAATTTAGAGATGTTGTAAAGGACTCCATCAACCGGGACTCTGGTGTCCTATCCATTAAGACAAGAACGATTGCACAGAGAAATGGATTGCACAAAGACTCACCAAGGCCGCTGTTGATATCCAAATCAATAGATGGAACTTACGTGATTGCAATCAATAGGAGCAGTGGGCTTCCAGCATACGCTTATGAATCTAGCAGGCACCCACGTTTCTCATGTGATGATCGACAGCTTCTGCAGCAGGCAGAGGCTCAAGATAGCCAGATGCCTTCATCAAACCTTCAGGAGCTTCCTAGGTTGTCCTTGGACAGTAGGAAAGAGTCCGCCGTGCCAAGTTTGCATATGAAGAACTTTGGTTATGCCAAAACCGTTGAGAGTATCATAGATAACTTGAATAGCCAGGAATCCCCAAGCCGTCGGCAGGCAAGTGGTGTCATTGCCAAACTCATGGGGCTGGAAGAGACACTAGATGGCTCTAGGCCTGCAAGATCACACAGACAAACCAACGACAATCTGCCACACGTCCCTAGGAATATCTGCCCTGATCCCAGTGCACCACGGCCCATGGCTCAGCCTCCTATACTGAAAAGCAAACCTTCTGCAAGAGTTGTTCCTGAAGCTGCCCCTTGGAAACAGAAGGAGAGAGGTATAACAAGATACTATGATGAAGCAAGGCCAAGATCTGCATCCACCTATAATGACATGGAGAGAAGGCTCAGGCACCTCTTGTTGTCTGAATGCAATAAAGACTTGAGAACTCGCAGGATACTTGGCAATTTACATGCAAAGCACACACGGTGTCAGAGAGATAACAATGCCAGATCACTGCCCATTCAGAAGGCAACCACTGAAGAAAACATTACTGCTCAAGATCTCCAGTGTCCAGTTGTGATCATTAAGCCGGCAAGAAGAATCATGAAACCGAATGCTTCAGTTGCTCCCCTTGCAGGCCCAAAAGTCCAAAGAAGGTTGCATCATGAAGAGCGTACTTTCACCAAGAAGAGTGACAGCAGTGACAGGAAGAAGACCCATTCTCAGAATGAAAGAGACCATTCCAGGGCAGAGGAATCTGTAGGCAGCACAATCTCACCAGCGCCTTCTAGATCACTGAGCCCAAGACTTGTGCAGAAGAAGTCAGACTGTGGAAGGATCCCTCGCTTGCCGGTTCCAGCAATGTCTCCAACCAAGACACCCAATGAAGTAGTGTCCCCGAGGGGCAGACTAAGGTCAAGGGTTTCACAAACAAATAACATCTGTCACCATGATAAGATGCCAATGACTCCTGAAAGTAGACTTATTATATCCAAGCAGGTTGATATGGGCATTATTGACTATCCAAATCCTCTTAATGTTGACACATCAACATCATGCAGCCATCAAAGTAATACAGCTTCAACATTGAATCATGAGGTACAAATAAAGATTAATATATTTCCACATTAAAGATAAAGAACCTGCGGTTGGTTGTTGCATGTTTGATGTTTCCATTCTTGATCATCAGTTAATGGTTATTGAAAGACTATTTTTTCCAGGAAAAACCTCCAATCCTATCTTCTGACAAGAAGAATATCCATCCATTGGAGAATGTACCAAGTCCTATATCAGTCCTTGATTCCACGTTCTGTCAAGATGGGTTGTCACCTTCTCTGAGGAGCATACCAAATTCTTTCCAAGGTGAGAACTTCGGCTGTCAAAGCATTATTCACACAATTCTGAGTACTATCATCGGGTTTCCATCAATCCAGAAACTACATTGTTCCACAGAGGACAAACATACTTAGCTGTAAGCACGTCCAACCATCATAATGGAAAGAATTGGTAATCAATGCAGTCAAATGTAGCTCATTGTCCAGCATATCATGAAGAACCACAGTAAATAAGCCAGTTAAAGAGCACAACTAATTCATCATTGCCAGTAGTCCATCTCTGCACCTAACATCTTCATGGAGCCCCACATGTTGCAAATGCCCATACAGGGACATGATATACGTTTTCCTTGTGCATACATACTTATGTAGATGAGACTACAAGCAACTGATTTCTTAGCAAGAATGATCGCTTTTAGCTTGTTCTCAGAGAAGCATATGCTTGGTGGATTTATCGCTCTATTCCCTAATGCTCAGCTAACCTTGTATCTTAACATGTTCAGATGTTGTGACAGATGCATCGGATGAGTGCTGGAACCCTGTAAGCCCCCTTGACACACCAACATTGAAGAAAAATAGTGAGGGTAACAATATAATACCAGAAAACATGAAAGCCCTCATCCAAAAGCTTGAGCTCTTGCAATTGTTGAGTGATGAGGTTCCAAGCACAAATGACAATTTGTTAATGTTGACTGCCAATAAAGAACACCGTTACATTTATGAGATACTCTCAGCATCAGGCCTCCTGCACAGTGAAGTAAGCTCTAGGGTGATGCCCTGTTGGTTCAAGCTGCCAAGCTACCCAATCAATCCTGAGGTATTCTTTATCCTTGAACAAGCAAAACCAACCACAGGAAAGCTTCACCGCAAGCTCATTTTCGATCTGGCAAATGAAATAATCGCTCAGAAAATACACAGCTGTGGTTTGGTGAGACAACCAGTGCAGTTGATTCGATACAAGAAATCAAACGGATGGCATCTTTTCAAGGAATTATGCTCAGAGATTGAAATGCTCCAATCTGAGACCTCAATGATAAGATTCTCTGAAGAGGAAGAGGAGGAGGAAGAGGGCAAGCTAGTAAAGAACGTCGTAAATGAAATGGGAAAATGGAAGAGTTCCGATGGTGAGCTACAAGGAATGGTTCTGGACATTGAAAGATACATCTTTAAGAATCTCATTGACGAGGTCATAAGTGGTGAAGTGGTGAGAAAAGGTGTAACTTAGGAAATGGAAATATAAAGAGGCAGATGTCTTTGAAAACCATATAGGCTAAATGGTTTTCCTGTTTTCCATTAAGGCTGACCTGATGGTAAATGTAAAGTATTTTAGCAGCTGTAAATAATAGATAAGTTGTACGACTATATATACAGTCTCATGTGAAAATAATTAATCACACTACAATCTTGATAGAAGATGCAAATACTACTGAAGAATAAAGTTGTTCCCTGCAAAGTCCAAATTCTAGCACCTATGATCACCTAAAACCATTTGCCCCAAATAAGAATGTGTTTGGCTGCACCAAATGCTCAATCGACCATGAAGGTGGTAAATCAGTGGAATTGGACCAGCAAAATCTCGTACTGGGACTCGAATGGCATCAAATCTGGTTGGCATACTCAAACTTTGTTCTTAATAAAACATGGCTGGGTTTTGCGATTTTGTCAGTCTTCAGTTATGAACAAAAAAATATCTGCCTGCTTAATTATCTTTGCCTATGTTCCTTCGATGCCTACTTTATTGGGAATCTCTAACGCGAATTTCTCAAGATGAGGCAATATTCATCAGGCATTTGGAAGAAGGAAATGCTCAGAGTTGGAATAATCCCTTATTAATTTAGGACTGAAGGTAATTAGGAGCATATAATTCTCAATTCAGAATCAAGCATGAGTCCGCTTCTTCATTCCTAGACAAAAATTATTTATTCTTGTCGCCGCTTGCTTCCCCCCCAAAATAATGGATCACTTGCTGCATGGGATGTGGTATCCCCCAACCCAGAAGCGCACCAGATGAGGCCAGACGAGAAGTAAATCATAGCGGATTCTATAAACAAGGTGGGATTTCGAAGTGCAAGCACCTGTGTGCAGGAACTGCGAGCAGCCAATGGACCAGAGCCATAACTCCCGTCGCCGTGGTCCGGGCTGCGGGGTAGCGGTCGGCGTCCTCCTCCTCCACTCAGAAGCTGGACCGGCGCCATCAACACGAATCGCTTGCTTGTCCATGGGAATGGATGCTAACTCCTCCACCAAGCCTGGGATGAGCCATGAAAGGCGAGAATGAGGGACATAACGATGCTTCCGCCGTTGGATAGATTACAAGGGCATTACCGTGCTGAGATTTACAGCAGGAAATACCTATCAGCGCGAAATTATTTATTGTCGGTGCCCCTATTTGGAACACATGATTTTTCCCATTAATTTCGCAAAACAAAATACTATTTAGAATCTAGAGTTGTAGAAAATTGAATTATGATTTGTAAAATTCCCTCAAAATTCATGTGGATAGAAGAGAAAAATATCATGGGAATCTAGGTATCTCATGCCCGGTGCTAAAAATTCAGGCCGTTCATGTTTGCATTTTTTCATTTTGACGACATTTTCTCTCACCACAAACAAATTTGCGTCTTATTCACGCTTCAATGAAAAAAAATCAAAATTGTAATGTAATGGTGTTAATCCTCAGACAGAAAAAGCAGAGGAAAGAAAACTACTCTCTCAGCATATGTTCATGACCATTTCGAGTTTGCAATTGAAGCATAAGCACATCACCGCGAGTCAAGCACTACCCACCACTTCAAGTCAAATCCCAAACAACTCTCTCTGCATAGTTCGAAGATATAGGCACGTATTTATCTCTCCCTTCCTACTAAACGAGATTTTTTTCCTTTTTGTTTTGAATCATATCATCCAAACACTTGCATCCTGGTCCTACTTATTTTTTCTTTCTATAGGTTATCATAGTTTTAAAATTATTTGATTTTTGTTTCGTCACACAAACGAGTTTAAATAGGTTTGACATATTAAATCTAACTCAGTATCCTTTAATTTGCTTTTACATGTTAATTCTATGAGTGTTGGATTAAACTAGATTGTGATTGTGAACTCGTTGCTTCACTCCCCAATATGGATCCCTTGGCTTGTACTAGCAGTAATTTTTTTTCTGAAGACTGTACGTCCTATTCGTTTGGTTGTTGGCTGGTGTTGATTTGTTCTGAGAGAAAAGTATGACTGACCGGTGGCTGATTTGTTCTGAGAGAAAAGTATTACTGACTGGTGGCTAATAAGCCAACAAACAGGATGTGATTGAAAAAAAAAATGTTCGAGCTATGCACTATAGCAGGAACAACAACAAGTCGTGCCTCCGCTGAGGAGTTGTTTGGATCATCTATTTTATGAAAACGAGTTCCCTTAAAACTTCTTTTGGCCTAACTACCATTAAAACGTTGTTTGGATAGCTTAACAAATTCCTGTGTAGTAAAAATCGGATCTGCGTAAAACCAGAAAAATGATTTTGATAAAACCAGTTTCTACAATCTACTATTTTTACGCACGAATTCTGTACAGCATTCTCATGCGTACGTCGTCGCCTCGTCGGCCATCGGGCGCCGTGCTGCTGATCAATAATACTTCTTTTTTGATTTCATTGATATTTGTTTTGCCCTTTTATAATGCATCCATTCAGTGGCAAGTAGCTAATACGTTGAGATCTCTTAAGCCATGTTCATCTTTTCAAATATAAAAGGCTTTGGACTATGAAGGCATGGTTGCCCATAGCACAACGATAACGCCTTTGTAGCTGGATCATATAAAATCAGAGGCCTTGTCATACTTCTCCAGTAAATCAGTAGTGACAGATCATGAATGTTCATCGCTAAAACTGATTTTTAGGTTTATGGAATCCAAACAAAATATTGTATAAACACGTGGTTAACTGAATAATAATCTTAATCTCGGTTTCTTAAAAATCCTCTCAAAACTTGTTTTATTAAAACCGATATCTATTTATAAAGATCCAAACAACCACTAAGGACAGGTACATTGCTACACGTAAGCGGTATCATAGATCGTCTTATACAGTGCCACGTAAGATTTTTGTTGATGTGGATGAGAGAGAGTGAGGTGAGAGAAGGTTGTTTCGCGAAACAACCGCCTCATGAGCTAAAATTTAGGACTATGAGACGATTCTTTCACCGTTGTACGAGTTTTATTGCCATGCAACCAATAATATTTCTTTATTTTCTCATAAATTAATGGATAGTATATTACTATGAGACAACTAAAACAACAACCGTTAAATCGATTCAAAATTACGTGTCACTGCGTTGATAGACGACACTAATGTACTCACCCTTGACCCTGAGTCTCAGCCCCCAATTGCTCCGAAGACCAGTGGACCCCCGCCAGTCAGCGACGTTGCAGTGGTAAAAAAACTGCGACGGTCAAGGCGAGAGGTCCCATAAAAACCACACGAGTGCGCGTGCAAAAACCCTTTCCAGCCTTTTAAACCCCTCGGCCCCCCCTGCGTAAAACTACTACCCGTGTTCACCGCCGCCACCGCCTCCCTCCTCCCCAAGCCTTTTCTAGGGTTTCCTTCTCCGCGGCCGCCGGCGGCGTCGGCGAAACCCGGCCGGCTCCTCCTCAGGTCGTGCCGCACCGCCCTCTCCCCCGCGAGCAAGGTATTGCGCCTCTTCGATTTTCTCTCCCCCGATCTCTCCGTCCTATGGGATTCGATCTGTCTCTCGATTGCTTGGCGTCGGGAAATGCTGGCTAAGATTCCGTCGGGTTCCTATGCTCGTGTCACCGCGGGGATTTCATGCCCGGCGCGGATTAGGGGTTTTTATGCTCTCCCCGGGCATTGAATGGGCGCATGGCGCGCGCCGTGGACCTATTCGGTCAGCTTTTCATTTCTGATTTATCCATTCCTGCCTCTGTGCATGCGCGATCGGGAGAGATAGTAAAACACTTCTGAGAGACCAATGATTTTGTTTTGTCTTTTTTGGAGGACTCGAATGATTGGTTAAGTCGTCGAGCTCATAGACCTCACAATTTTGCTCAATATAACTTTTTCCATTTTCTCTCTGATTTTGCTGAGATCTTGATTTCAATGGCTGTCGCTTTAGTAACTTGTTATGTCTTGCTACCTCTGTGCTCATTAGTATTAATGGACATCACCAAAATGGCTTCTTTTCGTGGACAATGACATGGAGTTCATCCTACTCGTATTTAGTAGGACAAGTTGACCTCGTGTGTCATAATAATTTTTTAAGGATAGCTAGATTCTGCACCAGATGCTTGATTTGTTTGATGTGATCTGTAGATGATACCTGTTCAAATGTAATCAATGCTAAACTTTGTTGATGGTGTTGTTATGAAAATGTGTCTTCTATTGACTCTCAAGGTTCAGAAAAGCGCTAGGTGGGTGCTAGGCCACTGCCCAGCGCCTATGGTGAGTAAACGTAGATTAAGCACGATTAAGCATCTGTGGATTTACTATTTTTTGGCATAATATATATTATCTTTTGGATTTATAAATTGAAAAAATCATATAATATATTCTATTGTGTAGTCATTTATGGTTGTGCGTCCATCCAAATTGATATATATGTGGCCGATCCCATACAGATGCAACACATATTCACTGCTTTAGTAAATCTAAAAGGAAAAGCTAACAGAAAAAATGAAAAATTAGGAAGAGATAGGCCATCGGCCTGCTACTTTCTGACCCAGTCAGCCCACCGCTTGCCCTAACCTATCTATCCCTTTATCCCATACACACCCCTTCAATCCCACCACTGGCCGCTGCTGCAACTCGTCTTCCCTTCCCCCTTCCTGCTGGACTCTAGTTCCAGGACAGTGTCATAATTGCCGCTGACCACCATCTCACATTGTGTTTATTGATCCATCACCTTTGTTTTGCATGTTTACTTTCTGTATTTTTCTTGGATTTGCAAATGTTTATACAAATATTGTCTTCTAATCATAATCATCTGACTATTGTGTTTGCGGCAAGTCACTAATCTGTTATTCTCTTCAGCAATGGCAGCGCAAGCAGGGAACCCAGCAAACAATCATATTAGTCCCCACGTGGTAATCTGCGTTCTCATGTGTTTCAGTTCAGTACTTTGAATAGCTACCAGGCTTGCTGAATGCTTTTTTATAATTTACAGATAAGTGGCGCTTTTGTTCAGCAATATTATCACATTCTACATGAGCAACCAGATCAAGTGCACAAGTTTTACCAAGATTCAAGTATCCTTGGTCGACCAGAGTCCAATGGAACTATGGTGTATGTAACCACTCTTGGTGTAAGTTCTAATAGCATGATTTACTGACTTATTGCTGCAGTAGACATCTATCTGAAACCGAGGTTGACTCTCTTGGGCTATTCTTCTTCTGAACAGGATATCAATGAAAAAATTATGTCTATGGACGTCAGGAACTGCTTAACAGAGATAGAGACAGCAGACGCACAATTATCTCATAAGGATGGGGTTCTCATTGTTGTTACTGGATCCTTGACTTCAGATGAAAGAGTTTGCCGTAGATTTACCCAGTCGTTCTTCCTAGCTCCGCAAGAAAGTGGGGCTATTTTGTCCTCAATGATGTTTTTAGGTTTATATCTGAAAGGAAACCTGCTGAGATTAATCAAGTTGGTACTCAAGAAAATGGAAGCAGTCAGAATGGTATATCTGCATCTGAAACATGTTCAGCATTACCAGAACCTACTCCAGCTGACAGGAGTGTGATCTCGGACCATGTGACAGCTGAGAATATTGTCATGGAGAGGCAAATTAGCAACCCCTCTGTTAATGGAGCCTCTGTTGAAAATACTGTCAATGCTGATCCACCTGTGCAAGTGGCCAAAGAGGAACCCAAAAAGGCTCCAGTCACTGCTCCTCCCCCTCCTGCACCAACTCAGACAGATGTTACTAAGAAATCTTATGCATCTATTGTGAGTTATTTATCATTCTTTTCAGTTTATTGTGATACTCAGCTTGCTAGTACTCCTGAGTTGCCTTGCTCTTAGTGTTGTGCATAAGTGATTTGGCCGGGATCACTTTGTGGGCTTCTGGTTTGCTTCATCTAATCACATACCTATTATGACTTAGTACTCCACAGGTGAAGGACATGAAGGAGGGCCCACCGACTCCACCAGTTGCCAAAACGACTCCATCAGTTGCCAAACAAAAGCCAGCTCCTAAGCCAGTGTCCAAGGCTGCTGAAGGTCCAGAAAAATCATCTGCGAAACTTACCCAGGCTAATGAAACCAGTGATGGGATTGTTGCACAAAACACCTCTTCTCGCAATGGTTAGTTTTGGTTCTGACTTTTGCACTGTGGTCCTTTTTGGCACTATTAGCAATACTGACAGAGTCTTGACATGCAGAGCAAGGCTATTCCATTTACATCAAGAATTTGCCTTTCAGTGCCAATATTGAAATTGTTGAGGAGGAATTTAAGAAATTTGGCACTATAAAGCCAGGTGGCGTCCAAGTCCGGCATAATGAGGTTAGAACTTTTGGTTTTGGTTACATTTGTGATGTTTAGTTTTAAACATTTCTTATGCATTTGTGCAGAATGATCGTTTTGTCTTTGGCTTTGTCAAGTATGAGTCCCAGGAGTCTATGCAAGCAGCAATTGAGGTTAGGCCTTTATTCATAGTCAGTGCCTTTTTTTTTGTACCGGTCCCCTTTCTGGACCTTGCCATACTTGACCACTGCAAAATTTTAATGCTGTAACCAAAGCCATCCTTTTTTAAAAATCATGATTTACTTGTGATTTTGAAAATTTTCAGCCCCTAAAGTACACTAGGATTCACATTTTATACTTGACTGCAAATTCACTGCATGTGTGGGTGGTGCAGATGGATATGTATATTCCAGATAACTCCTGAAACTTTTTGTCTGATAACTGAAATTTTGATTGTGATATTCTAATCTGATATCTTTGTGATAGTGGTTGTGATGTTCTCAAGTCACGTTATAATACTTGTTTGTCTCCCCAGGCATCTCCAGTTCATATGGAGGAGAAGGAAGTCTATGTTGAGGCGAAAAGAACCACTTCACGAGGTAGGCAATCTACCTGATATGAATTGTAGTACACTATAGGAAGTTTTATGTCAAGATGTGTCAATTTCATACTATATATGTGCCCAATTCTTCCTGTCGGATTCTATTATCTTCCAGATTATTCAACTTGTCAAAATGGTTCACGTGTCTTGCATATTTGCGTAGAGGACATGGAGAGATGCTTTTACGGTGTTATTGCCTGCTCACCTTGTTATTCGGGATTATTGATTGGCATCATTTTCACAAGATATTTGAAATATCATTCCATTATTTTTTGCGCTGGGCATTCTTTTAACTCTTTTATGTTATTATTTCATTTATGCAAATGTCTATTGGACTCAATACTCTATACAATGGTGTGTAGGTGGCCGTTTCCAATCTGGCAGAGCAGTGTACCATGGTGATAACTTCAGGGGACGTGGCGGCGGATATGTAGACAATGCAAACTATAGAGGTGGTGACAATTTCAATCGCCGAAATGAAAACTTCAACCGCAGGAGCGACGGAGAGATCTACAACCGCAGGAGCGATGGAGAGAGCTACAGCCGCAGGAACGATGGAGAGAGCTACAGCCGCAGAAACGATGGAGATAACTACAACCGCCGGAATGAGAGGATGGATAGAGATAACTACAACCGCAGGAATGAGAGGATGGACGGAGAGAACTTCAACCGCAGGAATGATGGTGAGAACTACAACAGGAGTGATGGTGGCGAGAACTTCAACCGCCGGAATGATGGTGGCGAGAACTTCAACCGCAGAAACAACTTCAGAAATCAGAATGAGTTCTCTGGTCGTGGACGGGGGCCGCCTCCACCAGGGAATGGCTATCACCAGAATGGGAATGGTGTCCAGCCATCTCGACCCTTCCAGAACGGGAATGGGAGGTTTGGCCGCGTCACCAGTGGCCCTAAGCAATCGCCGGTTGCTGCATAGAGGCATCAGGTGTGAAAGTAGGAAGCTTAAGGCTACAATCAAGCGAGTGTAAGCATTATTTATAGTAGGAGCATTGCTGATCAGACAGCTTCCTGGGGCATCTCAAAATTCTTTTGTACTGTGTTTGGTCGCTACGAAGTTTAGTAGTGGCTGACGTCCATTGGTGGTAGGTGAATTTTGTTGCCGTTGACAGCGCATGCAGAAATTTCTGTTCATGTTTACTGCTGCCGTTGTCTGTGTAGGCGAAGCGATGCTTGTTGCGAAACCTTTTTGATTTGCCGTCTTGATATTTCTTCTGTTAGTTTTGAGAAATGGAAATCTGTGCTGTCAACCTTGCCCAAATTTTAACACTTACGAAATGAACATAGATTCTTCAAGATATGTAGTCAACTTATATCTCGCTATAATTCTATTTGTTCTGATAAATGTTGCGCTAATTTAGTAGATTTATAATCCGACTTGTATGGTATGACACGGGAGGGGTAAAATTTCGCCAGTAAGAAAAAGAAATGGAACCACAAGTACGTATTAGGTTTTGGGCGTATATTTCTTTGTCAGAGTATTGTTTTAGGTTGGCTGCGCGCATAGCATTCTCGACGGCAAGCGCCGCATGTAACACGTTGGCGGGCGGTAGTGCTTAACAAGTAACAGCCGCATTGTCCAACCCACTTGGCAATGAAACCCCATGTTCTGAAATTGCTGGACCACGGCAACTTGAGTAGAGCTGTTCCGCTCTTTAACAAGTAACAGCCGCCTTGTCCAACCCACTTGGCCACGGTCACCGTCGGGTTCTAGCTTTGCCGGTGGCGTGGCTTGTCGAGCACCCTACCCATGTACTAGCTGCTAGCATGATGGCCATTTTCGACACAACCTTTCTTTTCTTGGTAATAATCCATAGTATTTATTTATTTGTCAGTACTAACGTTTAACCTTGGTCACGCACGAATAAAGAAAAGATTAAAAAAACTCTACTACGTACTACTACAAGTGGCTAGTGGCGGCGACGGGGACGCGTCGAGGCGCGCTTGGATTCGCTCCCCCTATGGCGCCGGATCACGCGCGAAAGCGACGCGTGAAGAAGGCCCTCGCGGTCCGGTCCATGGCGCAGCGGCTGTCCGCGTGGCCCTGGGCCGGTGGCGGGCCCGTCGGCGTCAGCCGGTCAGACTCGACGGCTGTTCCGCTTCTCAAGTGGGCCGCTGCAGCAGCGTGCTGGTGGGTGGTGGCACCCCCCCTACGGCTTCCAGGTTGGCTCCGCAGCTGTGGCCCCGGCGGTGGACACCTATCGCCCTCCGATTCGACCACGTCGCCTGCTGCCGGCTCGCGTCGTCGTCCCCGAGGCCGGGCGCAAGTGGGCCGGCCGCGGGCGTACGTGGCGTCGAGCACGACGCCGAAAGGCAGGCGAGCGGGCCCCGTCCCACTTGCAGGAGCAGCGGCAGCAGCACCTTGGTTTCTTTTCCTACCTTTGGATGCCGCCTGGTGGGGCCCACACCCCATGCCCCGGCAAACAGCTCATGACTTGGCACGCACGTCCGTGGCTGGCTGTTGCTTGCCTTCACCACGGCGCAACCTCCTGGCGTACGGCCGAGCCGCCGCGGGTAGTAGAGGAGGCAGCTGAGGAAAGAAGCCGAAGGAGGGGATCCGGCTCGGCTCCTCCCTCGCCGGCCCAACACGTGTCGGCCCGATCCGACACGCGGCCGCCCGCCACGCGCTCGTCGCCCACCAAACACGGCTGCCCCGAGTTATCTACCCCCACCCGGCGGCGAGAAAACGAGAGCCCCCCTCCCAAATCAATCAATCAACCAGTGCGAGCGAGCGAGGAGCAGAAAAGCGAGCGGGGCGATCGGATTGGACGGCCACGTCGCTCCTGTCTGTTCCAATCTCTCTCTCTCTCCTCCCTCACCAATCGCACCACCCCACCTCCTCCTGCAGGCTGCAGCCAGAGAGGGAAGGGGAAGGATCTGATTGCTTCCCCTCCTCCGCGCTCTTATCTCTTCCCCTCCCCTCTCGCTTTCCAATCTGCCGCTGTCACCGTATCTTCTTCCCCCCGATTTTGCTGGGCGGGAACTAGCGCCTCCGTCCGCCTGTCTGCCCGTTCTAGCCATTTGCTCGCTGTTCTTCGGCGCCTTCGTCCGCGGATTCGCGGGCGTTTCTAGGGAGAGATTCCGTCGGCCGCATGTGTTAGCAGCAGCGAGAAATCGGGGTGGTAGGGGCTGAGCTCACCTCACCTCTCGCTGCTTCGCCGATTTGGCCCCGGTATGGATTCCTGATTGCTTACGCCGGAGCTCGTTGCTTCCTTGTTTGGGAGTAGCTAGCCGCCTTAATCCGGCGAGGGCTAGCGGAATGGCGTCCAGGGACTTCCTAGGCGTCTTCGGCGGCGGCGCCCGCGGCGGGACCGAAGGGGCGCAGCCGCAGCCGCAGCCGGGGGACGCGGCGGCGGGCGGGGGCGAGTCGGACGACATCGAGCTCAGCCTCGGCCTCTCCCTCGGCGGCCGTTTCGGCACGGAGGCCAAGCGCCAGCGCCTGGCGCGCTCCTCCTCCATCGCCTCCGTCTGCTCCGTCTCCTCCCTCGACGGGGACGCCGACGCCGACCCCTCACCGGCCGCGCCGCTGCCGCTGCTGCGCACCAGCTCGCTGCCTACCGAGACGGAGGAGCGCTGGCGCAGGCGCGAGATGCAGAGCCGCCGCCGCCGCCTCGAGGCGCGCCGGAAGCGCGTCGAGCGGCGGAACTCCATGGGCGCGCCGCCCCCGGGACCTCCAAGGCCCGCCGGCGAGGCGCCCGCCGCCGCGGCCAACGGCTCGCAGCAGCAACATCAGCTTAGGAGGCCCGTCGGCTCGCAGGGGAGCACCTCTGCCAACACCACGGAGCAAGGTATACACGGATGCATCATAACTCTGGCGCATTCAGATCATTATGATTGCTCTATTTCTAGTGTTCGGCCGCCATGGATCTGTTGGTACACTGCTCTATTTCGCATGTTGAGCTACCAAACAACTTGCTCTACATTACTAAAGCATTAGTTAGCAACACTAGATTCCCGAAGTAGATGGCTTAGGTTCAAAATTTTGTCGTGTGCCACCCGGGTTCTCCCGTGCCAACACGTGTGCGACTAGCCGGTAGCCGCCCTGATTCCAGAGTCCAGCCAATGAGCCAACTGCATACCCGATTGGTTTCTCGCAGAAATTCCAGGATTTGATCCTGTAAAGTGTAACCCCTCAATTGCCTTGGTGATGACCAACTACACACCTTTTAATTTTTTGCTTGGATCATAATTGTAAAAAAATGTGCCAGCATGTGATCCAGGCTTGTAATCTATGGCTCTAGATTGGCATTTGATAATATGGCTACGGGAATGTAAGGTTGTCTGCACAGGAACAATCATAGCAAGGCAGCGCTGCAGCAGCCATCATCACTTGAACATTGCATCCCCCAAGCTGTAGTTGTATTGGCACGGAAAAATATGAGCACCACAATTTTGAAGTCCAAACATGGCCTAAATGTCTAGATGAGTTGGGTTCAAAATTTGCAGCATGCCTCCCCTGGTTTTGTGCGAAATGTTGATTGATGGCTACTCTAGTAGTACGTGTGTGGCTGACTGCCACGGGTCCAGATCTAGGCAACTGCAATTTTGGCATTTTATTTTGGATATTCCGGGATTAAATCCTGTCGGCCCTCAGTTGCCGATTCTTAGTGATAACCAACAATGCCAATTTACAATTTTGGTGTCACTCAATGCACCAACATGCGATCTGAATAATACAGCCGAGTGCCCTATATTTGGTACACTGTAATGTCATAGTGAGATGTAAAGTTGTGTGTATTGAATCAACCATAGCAAGGTAGCTAGGGCCTAGGGGATCATCATTTGAAAACATTGCATCTGCAAGCTCTAGTTGTCTTTTGGCAAGACAATATGAGACTCCATTTTGAAATCCAAACAAGGCCGAAAGAGAATGATTTTACATGTGATGAATTGGATGTTTTGGATTGTGGTTATGAATTGAAGCTTGATGTCAAATTGGTAACAAGGTTACTTTATGTATGTGAGCCATGTAGCACACGACGTCCCCAAGGTTAGCTGAACTCTCACTGTTTGATTATCTGGCAACCGAGACTGACTCTTGCCTTCTTCAAGGAGCAGTCAATTGCCATTTCTCCTCAACTTGCAGCTGGTTCCTGGGAGTTCAGTTGCTAGTATCTCGGTGCTTGCCTTGACAAAGGGTGATTAGATTCTAATTAATAAGCAACTATGAATTGATTCAATATTCTAATTTTGTAAATTGTATTGATGTTTGTCATGTAAGACTGCGTGCCTTATTGGAAGTCATGATGCTTAACATTAGTGTGCTCGGCGCTTGTTTTCTGAATCACAGAAAGCTAACACATACTTGTTTGCATTTGCAAAGTTTGCACACCAAAAGTTTCATTCATTTGAATCTTACCTTGCAATCTTTTTGTAGTCTCTTGTTGAAGCACACCACATGATGTTTGATTGATAATCCATTCTTTTGTTTGTAGTTGGACCAAATAATCTTTGCATTTTCAGTGTGATTATTGTTCCGTCAAGAAAAGGAGAACAATCTAGTCAAAAAACAAACTGTTTGTCCAATTTCTTCTTGCATTTCCCCCCACCTGGAATCTCAAAGTCTTTGCTGTTACCTCGCCAGGTATTGGTGGAAGCGCAGTTTGCCAGTCCACAGATGCAAGGAGTCCATCAGCCTCTGATAATACAAATCAAAATAGCATGCTTCCTCCAACAAAAGCAGCTGAGAAGCCACAAAACGGCACGGCAACAGAGCAGCCTCGGCTGCGGACACTTGGGTCCCTGACGACGAGAACTAGCAGCTGCAGTGATATCAGAAAGATCATGATGGAGGACATGCCCATGGTATCGTCCAAGGTGGAAGGTCCTAATGCCAGGAGGATAGATGGCTTCCTGTACAGGTATAAGAAAGGCGAGGATGTGAGGATAGTCTGCGTTTGCCATGGTAGCTTCCTCACTCCCGCAGAGTTTGTGAAACATGCTGGCGGCAGTGATGTGTCAAATCCGCTTAGGCATATTGTCGTCAATCCGTCGCCGTTCTCGTGAAGAGAGGGTTACCCTGATGTTGGTACCTATCGTGCTGTAACATGTAGCTTCCTGTTTCTGTGAGTTAAAACGGAAAGTCTGTATTTTACATATAAATTGAGAGTGACAGCAAATTCAAGAGAAATATCATCTGCAAAAGTTAGGATTGTTTACAAATTGACGAAATATCATCTGCAAAAGTTTGGATTGTTTACAAATTGACGATGATTTAGCTGCTGGCATAGTACGTGAGTACTGGTACCCGGGTGGACTCGTTGCATATTTTCCTCTGAAATTGCTGGATGAAAATGACCAGGAACTGATATCTAACATCAATTAGTCTGAATTTAATTTGACTCATGCATTTTATTAACTTTCAAATTTAGAGGACACGATATCTTGCAGCCTCGTGCCTGTACAGACGAATAATAGAATATTTATGCAAAAATCACGAACGAAGAATAGTTTTTCACTACAATATCGTGTACATAGTACAGAAACCAAAAAGGTAGCAGACACGAGAAATATGCCAAAATTTTGAGAAGATACACCCATTCAATCACCGGTGTGCCAACTGCCACGGTCCCCAGAACACAAGAGGCCTAAACCCTAGCTACTTTTTTCCTACCTATCTTAGATTTAATGTTTTTCTTCTGCTTCTTATACTCCTTATACATGTTTATGGATGACAATGTGTGGTTCAACTCAGCCCGCAGTCTCTCATTCTCTGAGATGCCTCTTAGTACTGAGAAATGGCTCTGCAACTTCTCTTTGAGTTCATCTTTATCCACTGAGTAATCTGCCTTCTTAAGCACATCTGGGCTTAGTGCAACAAACTCCTTGCCACGTCGCTTCTTTTTTAGATTCAGTGACAATGCTTTGCTGGCTGGCTTTGATAATTCCCGTTCTATTGACAAGTCTCTATATGCTTCGAGGGGGTTCACATTCAAAATGGGAACAGGGTTCTGCGTGGGATTCAAAGTTGCCATACTCAAGATATTTGAAGCCATTGAAGAAACAGAGATGTCGTAATGCTTCTCAAGGAGGCTGAGTTCCCAAAGGACTGATGCAAGTGCACCACTCAGATATGGATCTTTAGCCTCTGGGTTGTATTTCTGGATAAAAGAGGACCGTGATCAGGAAAAAATCAATTGTTGATTGCCTATTATAGAAAGGAAATGAGAAGACAAATACCGCAACTAAGCAAGACAGAGATCCACCACCAGAGTCATTTTCCAACATGTTACGGCACTTGCTATTCTTTTGCAGGAGATGCTTCAGTGTGACTAATGCTGAAAAATACATGAAATATGTACATCATTGTCAGCTAAATAAAAGAAAATATTATGCTTCACAACTACTGCTCATAACACTAGCCAGGGAATGATGGAACAATTAATTACAGAGGCCTAATATTTATTGTATAATCATCAAACCAGGACGACTTTGTGCCTATCAGTAGCAAACTATGACAGCAACATAATATGGGTAGCAAACTACCAGCAACAGCATATGAGTAGCTTACTGAATAATTAAAATTACAGTAGAAAGTTCATGAATAACAAATAATCCTGCACATGAATGGATGCTCAGTTCATGCATCTTTGCATCCTACTATCAATCAGTATTATAGTAGAAAGTTTGCCAGGTATCAGCTCAAAATCATACTCCCTCCGTCCCATGATATAAGGCACGCACGTAATTTAAGATTCAAACTTTAAAAGTTTTGACCTTTAGTTAATCTTCCATAATAAAAGTTTTATCTAACAAAAATAATATTATTAGATTTGTATTTAAAAGTACTTTTATATAACTATGATTTTGTTGCTACAAATATTATAATATTGAAGATATTAAGAGTCAAATGTTAGTATGAGAGATTGTGCCAAGTTTGACCACACCTTATATTTTGGGACGGAGGGAGTATAGGACAACAGCAACAGAAAACTCAGAACAAACCTGCTATGGCTTCTGCAGAGCCAAATGAGAGAGCAAATGTGGCCAAACGTTTAATGAAAGCAGCAGCTCTAAGCATATCCTGCTGCTTGCCTTCCCAAAGAAGTGTCTTTAGAGCATCTGCCAACACCTCACCACGATCCCTGGACGCAACAGGAAAGAGCTTAACTATATGCTACTTAATGGACAACGACCAAAATAATTGCTCCAAATGTATTCATTGCAAATTGATGTCTCATTATCAAGGTAGGGAGGGGAAAAGAAAAAGGAAAGATGACAACTATAAGCATTGAAAGTAATGAGTATTCCTGTTTACATTATTGGAAATTCAAAAGTAGCATTCCATACTCTGGTTATAGATTCCAATAAGCTTTTAGGAATAAAAGATAAAACGCATATGATGTACATGACAAAATGCATCGTCAGCATTTCCATGTGATATGATTGTATTTGACACTAATGGATTCATGATAAAAAGATTGCTATCTGCCCAGAATATTTTTGTTTGAAAGGAATAATGCAGAGACACCAAAATTATCTCAAATTATTCAGATAACTCGTAACTAATGAAAAACAAAAGTGAGAGTTCATAATAACTACCATCAAGGTATTATTCAAACCTGTCAGGACGATACTCCAGTATGAGGTTATAGAGCTGCACAAAGAAATCCTGCAGGTCTACATTCAATGCCTCAAGGTTGCTCCTCCAGACTTTAAAGGCAACTATGCAGCATTGCATTCGTTCAGATACAGACAGTGTGTTATCATGGGGTCTTTCATCGTGATGGTCGCTATATCCAGAAAGCTTCTTGAGGCAAGTGATAAGTTCACCCATGAAATCCAAATCAATTAATCGTGAGAATTTTCCTAAGCCCTCCAAGCATGGAGGGAGTAGTGGGTGTGAGGCACCAGGTGAGACGATATTGGCCTTGGACCTGTAAATTTTTAACAACAAGACTGTCAGGGTGATCAATTTTTCCCAAAACTGAGCAATCATGTTATGACATCAACACAGCTCAAGTCTAAAAATAAAACTTGGATCAATGTGCTTTATTTGTTCTGATACAACTATAGAAACCTTATTAAAGTACCCACCTTGAATTTGAAATGCTCATGCTATGCTTCAAAATGCGAAAGTAAGTCTCAAACAGAGCAGAAAGTGTTTCTCTTTGTATCCTTTTTCTCTCCCTGGGATCAAGAGTGAAGGAAACCGCCCTAAGATCTGCATCAACCTGAAAAAAAATGTTAGTTATTAATAATGATGCAAATTCACACAGCAGTCCCACAGAATTATGACATGTCTGATGTTACCTCCTCTCTAGCTTTTGAGATCAGTTCCTGTTTGGTTTTCTTCTTATCACTGACTGGCAATTGCTTTGGGGCCTCCTGATTTTGCCCACGTTTATTCCTCTTTGGTTTCACCTTTTGCTCCTCGGTTTCATCTTCCCCAATATCTTCATCAAATCTCAAAGACAGGAAGACCTAACATAAAAGTCCCCGCGCATAGTCAGCAATGCTATGATATTGAATCATGCTCAGTTTTTTTCACAAAAAGAATTACTTGTAAAAAGAATAAAATAAACATTAACTATCTGTGACAGATAAGAAGATAATCGCAACATGTACCTCAATGCTATCAGGATGTAGCTGGCAATCATTGAGCTTCACATGATCTGCAATCAACCTTACTGCTTCAATCGTTGCCTCACCACGATGTTTTCCTTCATTTATAAATGTTGATCTTATTGTTTCGCAACACATTTTCCTACAAGGAATTGTAAAAAAGGCTGCAGGTCAGGTCTATGTGGACAGTCAGTGATCGAATAGACTAGAAAATTGCTCATAAGAAAAAATTCAGTAATATTTCACATGAAATACTCCAAGGTTTATCGATTACTTATGGGATGCTGTTAAAGGAGTAACAAGGTATACTGCAACAAGTGTTGTTGGGTATGATATATTTGCTCAAATACAAGATCTGTGTGCCTATCCTTTTCAGTTGAGAAGTTGGAAAACTTCAAATTATCAAATATATTTTAATCACAATAAGATCACCATAGGTATTGTGTACTTCCCATCTCTATGGTACATTTTATCATCCCATGGTACAAAGTCAAAAGGTAACGAAAGTACATTCTAGTATTTTTACATGGTACTCAGCTACATTATTTAAATAATTTCAGATTATCCTACAGTAAAGAGATAAAGGAGTATTTACCTTACTACATCGTCTGAGGAGCTTAAATTTTTTACCACACTGGCCAATAGGTTTTCACGGAAATTAAAATGTGGAGCTGTATCTAACAAAGCGCACATGCAACGGACAGCCACAGGATAAAAGTGGGGTTGCTTCTCCAATGATATCAGTTTCTGGAGATATGCCTGAAAATGCACAAAAGAAGAAAATAAATCCAACTCCAGCAACCAGAACCTTGGAAGCTATTATAAGCAACAAAATTGAAGGCCAAACAGATGCAAATCAGTACTTGAAAAAAAAAAACAGAGCCATTTAGCTTTCATGATCAGAGAATTATATGATATAACTTTCTTTCACCAGGTATGAATGATATGAAGGAAATCCAGACCTTGTAGCAGCGGATAAGTGTGTACTCATAATATCTAGTCTTCTTCACTTCTTTTGAAACTTCTACCGTTAGCTCCTTTTCTGTCAGCTGCCTAATTCGATAACTGCAGTGCACATATACAATGACAAGTATAAGTAACTTGGGATAGAACAAATCCAGCTAAGTAACAATAAAAAACAACTGTCAGGTACCTTGGAATAATGTCCTTAAACACAGCAAGCAAGGACATCAGACCAAGTTTAACAACTTTTTGGTCTTTGTCATTGCTTATGGTCAACATATCATTCAGAGATCTAATATTCGACTCAGGATCTTCAAGCATAGCCATCCCCAATTCAGCAAGTTGGGCCTTCTTTTTTTCAAATAATTCCTCAGCTGAAAGTTCCTCCTTCACTTCTTCCTGTCATGCATAAGTAATAGGCATGTGAGAAAAATAATTTTGATTAAATTGTGGGTAAATAAGTTATTACAGATTGACCCAGTATTCGATAAACACATCAAGATAGTTTATTTGGCTCAGAATTCTCCTGTCTTATTTATTCTAATCTAAAGAATTATCATGTCAACATCAAGTGAGTTCCTTAGCTTTAAACTGGATGTAGAATAGCCACCTTAGATATCTTACTTAATTTGACAATGCCTAAGATACTCATTTAGGACCAAACATAGCAAATTCATTTACATTCATGATGCCATTATGATAAGATATCCTTATTCTAAAGAAAGGAACCAAAATCTTGGCACATTTATTCTATCAACATGTTGTGAGCAGGCAGAATAAGTTAATAACTAAAAAGGAGGTTTCAAAAATGGAATTTTGATTGGGGCAAACAAGAAAAAGGAACCAATGTAATACCAGCACATCTGAGTGTAGTTTCCCCTTTGATCCTTCAATTTGAGATTCCGCATTTTTCACTTTACCATCTCCCTTTTTATTTTTAGATTTGCCCTTCAGTTCATCTTTTTTAATATTCTGCTTGGCATCTGCACCATTCTCTTGACCTTTAGACTTCATGCTGCCAGTATTTTCTTCAGTCCTAGCTTTCTTTGCTGCATTTCATACCATAAACGTAATATAGTTATGCAAGTAGATTAACACCACAAACAACAAAAAATCTGAAAACTCATCCTTGTTCTTCAGAGTTCAGATGTCAATGTAGGAAGTCATTTACAAGTGATAACATGTTTACTAAGTTTCAGCAAGTTTGCAAGCGCAGAACGGCAGAGGCAATTTCCAGTATGCTTCTGTTCTCAACAGGGTTTAAAGTTGTTACTACAATCATGTTACCAGAACCTCAGACTTGATAGTTACGATTAGTCACTGGGATGAGCTTATCTACTGCGATCACGAATGGTTTACCTCTGTTGTAAACGAGCTCCCCTTGCAGGTTCTTGATGGGGAGCGCGTCGATAGGGTCCACCTCCAAATCGTCCTCCTCCTCCCGGGGTCGCCTCAAGGCCTTCCTCTTCTCGCGCTCTTCGTAGAGGCGCTCGACCTCGCCCTCATCGGGGTTGGCGGTCCTCCCGACATACCTTCAAGAATCAGACCCAAATTCCACGCTCAATCAAAAGCAATGCAGCAGCAAAGGAACGATAGGACCTGGGGCGCACAGTGCAGTGCGGCATAGCCTAGCGGCACCAACCTGTCGACGACCTTCTGGTCGAACAGGGGGAATCTGTTGCAGCCGAAGAAGGCGATGTCTTCCTCGGAGACATAAACCTTATCGTCGTCGACCTCCGGCGGAAGCTCCGGCGGGAGGATGACCTTGTTCTTGTCCTTCCTCTTGCTGCCACTCCTCTTCCCCATGAAGGTTGCCGACGCGAGCCGCCGCCGGTCCCGGCTCGCAGTCCAGGAAAGGGTATAGGGTTTCCGAGACGGCGGCGGAGAAGGGGAGGAAGAAGACGACACAACGCGGGCTTTGGATGCTCGCTTTTCTATAGACAAGTTGGGCCTTCGCGTAGCCCGCACGTTCGCAGCCTGCTGGGTGCTAACCAGGCCTGTGGGCTTAAATGTCCTCACATTTCACCGGAGTTCTGGATGAATTTGCATGTGGTGGGCCGGTAATACATGGACAATTATACTTTGAGACGTGTCATAAATATTCATAGATAGATCAGGGGAAAAGGTGAGTGGAATCTTTGTTTTTTGAGTCAAAACTTGAATAGAAATTTCTACAGATCACTCGAGGAGCTCTGCCGCGTTGTAACCTTTTACTGTCTGCCATAGCCCACAGGCTTCGGCGTCGCTGATAACTGTGAATCTGCCATTGTGTGTTTGCCTCATTTCAGGAGTCTAGGCATATCAGGCAATACCAGCATGCAACCCAAGATTCATTAGGCAGCCGCCGCAACTCAACAACGCCTTGCTATCGTCTTCAGTCTTCACAGGTTGCTGATTGTTCGATTTCGATACTGGTTTTTGCTCCATCTGTTGGTTTTCGGTAGTGCATAATAAATATTTTTTTTCTTTGCACTTCCCCAGTCATGGACTGGACTCTTACTCAGGAAACATTATGTGCCCCCATCTTCTTTCTCGACTTTATGAACCATGACTTGCAGACTACTGTGCCAACAACTCTCTGTTTCGCACAATTCAATCGCAAGAGCAAGTTGCAGACTGCAAGAGTTTGTTGCTAGACTGATGATTTCTAGGCTTTACATGAGTTAGTTTCCGCATTTTCCAACTAAAAAAACATGTATCGTTATAGACCAGCACAAAGGAATCCTCCCAAACCATGGAGTTCAAGCTTCTCTTTCGGCCATAAGGTCAGAATCAGATGGGTACAAAACAAAAATGCAGACTGTATGGAGATGCCACTGCTACATGTAATGGAGCCTCCGCTTGACCATATTTCTATATGACTACCTGCGTTAAATGATTTTTATCAAATGAGTCATAGAATTAGTGCATCTGAAGGTGGCAATAACAAATTTTGTTCTTATTAATTCTAAATTATAAAGCATCATATAATCAATGCAACGCTCGAATAAGATTTCCAGAGCACAACTAGACATCTGTACCTACTGAATTCTTGCAGAGATGCAAGGGGAATAAACCGCCATTTCAAGTTCATGATGTTGACAGACTTTAAAACAACAAAGTTAATAAGAAAATGTAGGGCAGCAGTATTTGAAACCCCAATATGAACCCTTCACTCCCAATTTGAGTTAGGGGACGTGTCCAGATGCAAAACCCTCGCTAGGTTCTATCATGATATTACTTTTTATAGGGCATTGGATGATTTTGATAAATTCTTGAAAGAGAATACTTATACTTTCTATTTTTATTAAAGCACAGATTATTGATGCAGGGAAAGATAAATCATTCAGTACACTATAACTATATCAATTGTCACAGTTCAACCCTACGAATATCCAAGCCAACTATGCAAACAAATAATGATAGATGAGTGAAAGTGAACCAACAATTAATGAAAGATGAATCAACCAGGCAAATGAAAATGTAGCAAAAGCACAACAGCCAAAACTGCATCAAAGCAGCATCAACCATATCTTTCCAGGGCAACATAATTTATGTAGTTTGGTCATATACCTTTTCACTGTGTTGTATGCTACCATGCCCAGGGAAATGAAATGGTCATGTAGTGGCTGAACCAAATCACCGAGGATCGCTCTTTCCCTTTGACGCCACAAAAACTCCCCATAAGTAGTTCTCACCATCTATCCCTGTTACCATGATAGAAATTAGAATCTCACTGAATGTGTGTAGTGCAGCTGATATATTTTCAGGATATTGGAATTTATTTGGTTCCAGGTTTGCAATACAAATAAGTTGGGGGAAGAACCACCATAACTAATGAGAAGGCAGTACAGGCGGTTTCTTTTCTTGAACAAAAGGGAACATAGAATAGAATCACTGACACTGAGAATCAGGCGGGAGCACTTCCGAGGAATATATCAACAACTTTATGCCATCAATATGTGCCCTTAGAACATAATTCTTGTGGGCTTCTAATAGATAAGAGTGCTTCTTTTCATGCCTAAAAACAAAGGGACATAATAACATTGAATGTATGAAAGCACATATCTAAGTGAAAAAATGTTGGCACCAAACCAAAAGAAACCCTACCCATCAGGTTCATTAGAAAAGAAGAACAAGCCAATGTCTTCATAAACTGGATGACTAGTCTCAAAAGACTTTGGCCAGTCATTCATTCGAGGCGATAACTCCAACTGTAGATTACTGGGTATCATCTTGACAATCTCATACACTTTGGCTGACACTTTTGATGGAAACTGAGCTTTAAATTCACCAAGCTTAAGCTTTGCTCCAGCATCAAAGACATGAAAGCATCCCCTAAAGAGCAAACAAGAGTTAAACATTACAGTCCAGCGATGCAACACTATATGAATTTGTGCAATGAGGTCTAGAATACAGCATCAAAGGTACAGATAACAACACGAAAAATATACATGAAATTAAGGGTTACATACACAACCATAGAAGACAAGCATTTGTCTTTTATGAAATAAAAGTAGGCAGCAGCAACTTATCAACTAAGAACAGTACAAGCCTGCGAGGCCAGATAGAAACGTTTGCATACACTAGGGTATATGTAAGCAGTAAGCGCATGGTTAGTCAAGTAAATTGTAAATAATTGACCAGAAAATCATTTACTAAGTTCGTCCTGAACTTATGTAACCGCCACTTGCAGAGAAATTTCCATCATGCTACATCACATTAGATTAGCTTCCTGGGATGATGTACTTCTAGTGTCTCTCCCTCTTTAGCTTCCCCACTTTTAGATTTGGTCCTGCATGGCACCTTTTCTAGTACTCTGAATAAGTTTTGGCAATGTTTTATGAACTCTAATGATGGTGTCTGTCAGCTTCTGAACCTGGTGCTCTTTTGGGCGTTTAATGTGGGCCTGTTATTTAATTTTGCTCCAGCTTGTGTCCTTGCTGTCTTTCTGTTCCTTCTTGGTGGTTTATTTGGAGAAGCTGGCATACCTATGATTATCAGGAGAGTTTGTTTAAGTCTATTTAATAGACTAAATTGGAATATCTTGTCCTGGAATATAACAGGGATTAATTCCCAGCAAAAATGGGATGATCTTAGAGAGAAGGTAGCTGAAAGCTCTCTATATTTTGTGTGCAAGAACCCAAGAATTATATACACAAGTTCTGCCCTACAGCATTCAATAACTTTGCTCTTCCCCAACTTGTGGTGCCTCTGGGGAATCGCTGGTGGTTTGGAAAGGGAACTTTTTTCTCATGGAAGGTCAATTCTCACTCAGTCACGATGAAATTCTCGTCTCTAGTCTCTGGGCATTGTTTCAACTTTCAACCTCACTAATATTTGTGGTCCAGCTTCATCTACTGAAAAAGCTAGCTTTACTAATTGGCTGTATAACCTGGACACTGGAACCTTCAAAACTGATTGCTTGTTGATTTCAACCTTATTAGATCTCCTTCAAACAGGAACAGGCCGGGAGGCAATGTGAATGAAATGATGCTCTTCAATAATGTGATACATCATCTGGACCTCACTGAAATACCTTTTAAAGGTCGTGCTTTCACTATGGAGGAAAATTTCAGGACAGCAGTTAAGAGACATATTATCAGGTTGCTGGAAGCTAGGAGAATCTATTGGAAGCAGAGGAACACTGCCAGATGGGTTAACCTTGGTGACGAGAATAGTAGGCTCTATGAAGCTTTTGCTACCAGTCTTACAGGAGGAATTTTATTTCACAACTCAAGATTGATGATGGTACTCCACAAAAACTGTAATGATGGTGTCTGTCTGCTTCTGTCCCTGGTGCTCTTTTGGACGTTTAATGTGGCCCTGTTATTTAATTTTGCTCTAGATTGCGTCCTTGCTGTTCCTTCTTGGAATCTTGGTGGTTTATTCGGAGAAGCTGGTATACTTATGTTATCAGGAGAGTTTGTTTAAGTCTGTTTAATAGTTTAAATTGGAATAGCCTGTCCTGGAATATTACAGGGGTTAATTCGAAGTTGGAGCTGACTATCATCAAAGCTAAAGGATCTAAGAAGCAGCTGGTCAGCAATTGGTGAGTCATTTCAGATAATCTTTTCCTAGTTTTTTTGTACAGTTTGTTTTCTTCTAGTTCTTTGTTTTTGTATGGTCTAGCACAGTTTTTTGCTCTTCATATATATAAAAAATTGGAAAAAGTCCAAATTACTACCCTCAAGTATGGACCAAAGTCTGGATAACCCCCTAAAGTATGTTTTGGGTCATTTTACACTCACAACTATCTTAATCAGTCCAATCTACTCCTTCGCAAAATTTGCCTTCAAATTTTGTGGGATGATAGAGGGTCACATAAAGTATTTTAAAAAATATATATAATATAAATTTTTCATCATTATTTCTCATAAAATTTTATATCAATATGGTTAATTTATTATTACATATCATAGCCTTTCAAAATAATGATGAAAATTTCATTTTATATTTTTTAAAAATACTTTATGTGGCCACCTATCATCCTACCAAATTCTAATTTAAAATACCACTTGTGCATGGAGAAACAAAAAAGAAAGAGAAAATTCCCTATATGCCATTGAAAATTTAACTCGTCCCTTTTATGCCATTCAAATTTAACATATCCTTCCAGTGCCACTAAAAAATTTACCCATCCCTTAGATGCCATTACCGTTACAACACAGCCATATGACTGTTGAATGAGGAAGAAAAGGACAGTATTACCCCTAGAAGAGAATGAGATGAAGCTTTTTTTATAGGGAAAAGTCCTTTTTACAACCTCCAACTATCACAACAGTCCGATTTTCAACCTTGAACTATAAAACCGGATAACAAAGGTCATCCAACTGTCAAAACCGTGCAAATTTAGCCCTTTGGATGGTTTCGAAGGTGGTTTTTCATTTTGTTAAAATTTAAAATATTCAAATTTAAACTAAAAAATTCATAAGTAATTCATTTTAAGTCAAAAAAATACAAAATTGGTATCAAAATTTTCTAAAAATGTAACCTATCTATTGTCACTATATTTTTCAGTTAATCAGATCCATTTTTTCATGTTCATAGTATTTGGTCACTTATAGTTATGCCTATTATTTTTGAATAATTAAGATTCAAATAAAGCAATAATAGATAGATTACATTTTTAGAATTTTTTTTATACTGGTTTCATATTTTTCTGATTTAAGATGAATTAGTTTTAATTTTTTTGATCTGATTGGATTTTTTAATTTTTTTTACAAAATACAAAACCACCATTGAAACCACCCTAGGGGCTAAATGTACACGGTTTTGATAGTTGGATGGCCTTTGTTATCAGGTTTTGTAGTTTAAGGTTGAAAATCGGACTGTTGTGATAGTTGGAGGTTGTAAAATAGACTTTTCCCTTTTTTATATCCTTCCTATGCCATTGTGGTACAAAATAAACAACAGTTGTATGTATTCAATAAATGTTCATGCTAATGCACCCGCTATGATACTTCTCTTCTTTTTTGCACTATGGTACCAAATAGAAAATGCAGATAGTATCTTAATATCTTTGATAGAGCAGCCACTAGCTAACAAAACCTGAGTGGAGCACTTGCTAGGGCAGCACTGCTCTGAACCTGCCTCTGGGCACGTGGGGCACCCACGGGCGCACACACGACTTCAGGGCGGACGGGGCAAAGTCATCTTCTTGCGCGCCAATTCTGGAGGACAGACAGACAACCTGCTGAATCTTCACGGCGTGTGGCATGCGGCGTGGGCGGGAGGAGGTGTCTGCGTGCCGATTCAGGAGGCCACCGGGCAGGTGAGCAGGAGGGCCGGGGCCCTACGCGTCGATTCTGCAGGTCGCCTGGCAGCGGGGCTCGCGGCCGCTGCAGGCGAGGGGGCGCGGCTGCCCTATGGAGCCTGAGAATCCTCACGCTCTCGATCTGGCACCGCAGTCTGCACAGACCGAGGGCCCCTGACGGTGGCTCTGTCTATAGGTTTGCCGATTTTGGGGAAGAGGAGATGAGATGAGTGGCCATTGGTGCTGGATGAGAGAAGGGTGAAAACGAAAAAACAGTAAATAAAGCACAAGATTTAATGGCGCCATCACCTTTTTGTTGGGGTAAAATGATGGCAATGGCATCTAAGGGATGGAGTAAAATTTCTAGTGGCACTGAAGGGATAAGCTAAATTTGGAGGGCATTGAAGGTATGAGTTAAATTTTCAATGGCATACATGGAATTTTCTCAAAAAGAAAAAAATCTTACGAAGGGGTAGATTAGATCCATTGAGATATCCGGACTTTGTCTATACTTGAGGGTAGTAATTTGGACTTTTTCCTATAAAAACAGAGAGGTGGGGGGGGGGCACTCCTGAGTCGTAAAACAATATCAAGCAAAATAAAATATGATTATGTAACATTTGGATTATTTCTCGACAAAAACATACTATTTCTTTGTATAATTGGGAGAGGGGCAAAAATTGTAGATATGCTCAGACAACCATGTGTGTGCAAGATTGGAGGCTATTGGTGCAAGAACCATGAAAACATATGCCCATATTTTAGCTGGTGGCAACTACATCTGTATCATTAAGATACCATGTCTAGTTAATCGACTACTGCAGCTTGAAAAAATGCCATTATGAAGGTAAAGATTGTTGAGATGAAGTTATTGCAAACTACAAGGTGTACAACTCACCTCCAACAAATTCCAGGTGGTGGGCGTCTTGAATATTCTACACTTGAATTGATGAAGAGTAACACACCTTTATTCTGGTTCACCCTCTCCATTTCAGATTTGCATCCAGTATCATTGTCTATTAGTACATTGAAAATGAACAATGAAAGACACTTGATTAGTGAACTTAAATCCTCAGATTGCATCAGAATTAAAATCTAAATATGGAGCATAACTAAATATATAACGAAACTAAGCTCTTTTCAAATGTCATGACACTGGGGGATGGGAACTGAGCTATTCTTTTGAGAAGTGGAATATTCAACAATCAAGATAAAATATGTTTCCATCAGCACATACCTGAAATGCATGATGTTCCCTTCTCCTTAGGCTCATCATCAACCGCAAAATTAATTTCTCCTTTATCTGCATTCAATGTCTTCTTTTCTTTTGCTTTGTCTTCAATCAGAGAGTCAACTTTTACTTCAACTGGTTCACTTACTCTACATCTATGAATCATAGGCATGGAAACACAACCACCAGATCTTGCTTGCCTTTTCATGTTTATGTCATCAATCATTGCCTGATCATGACTTGCAGCAGCAGATTTTGTGGCATGCACTCGTCTGTCAATCCTATTGGGGGATATGCACTTCATATTTGGCAATTGTTTCACATGTGGAGGAGATGCAGGACGGACTTGACTTTGCCGCCTAGCAAAATCAGGCCTATCCTCAGTCTTTGCCTGATCACGACTTGCAGTAGCACATCGTTTCACGGTTTGTGCTCGCATGTCACTCCTACTGGGGGATACTGACTTCATATTGAATGGTTGCTTCATACTCGGAGGAGATGAAGGATGAACCTGTCTTTGCTTCACAGCCAAATATGACCTATCCTCAATTTTCATTTGATCATGGCTAGAAGCAGCACATCGTTTCAGGGCTTGCACTTGTGTGTCACTCCTGTTGGGGGATATGCACTTCAAATTGGACAAGTATTTTGTATTTGGAGGCGATGATTGATGAGCCTTACTTGGCTGCACAGCAAATCTTGACCTAACATATGGTGGCCTCTCTCTACTCAATGATGCCACTTCTTCAGAAGAAATGAATTTAACTTTAGCATTTCCAAATTTATTTGAAGATCTGGGATTAATTTGATGCACTGCTTTGCTCTGACTGAGGTGCAACTTTGGTGTCTCCCTTTCCTCCATCATATCACAGCCATGCCATGGCTTTTGGAGCTCAGTTTTCCCACCTTCATCATGATCAGAGAACAGTTTATGATTAGTTGCGTCGAGTTTATTTACGATAGCAAAAGTGAGATAGGTGATCAAGAATTGTTTTAGAACAATTACCTTGAGTAGGTTTTGGGCACCCATTAGCATATTCCTGGCATTCAGCACAATGCCATTCATGTGGAATCACATATGTCAACACCTGCATACAATAGCTTCAAATGGAAAAGGAAAAAACTTTCAGAGAGCTCAATAAAAAGTTTATGTATTCATTTTAAAACAGTTAAACATATAGAATTTATTGGTAGAGACTAAATTAATTGAAAATATATGGGGTAATTAAGAAAGTCTCAAGCCGAATTCAAATACAATTTTTGCATTTGCTATCTATCAGTCTATCAAATAAGCCATACTGGTTTCCTGTCACTACAGCTATTCAGCTATGATCTATTTCTTTTGCTGATTGCCGCTCTCAAGGCATCATTACATAGAAATTTGTCAAACAATTAATCAGCATAAACATATGCATATTATGCATGTACATTTTCCAAGAGCTTGGAATGTGAAAAATAAAGGGGGAAATAAACAAGTACCAATGCTCATAAGCATTGCACCGAGCGCATTTAGCAATAAGGCGAGGACTGCTACCACTGCCACATATGTTACACACCACAATGTCCTGCATGAAAGGGAAAAATATAGCAAAATCAAATGCCAAAGACAGATTTTCGTGGTCATCTATTTTTTTTCACACACATCTTTGGGCCGGTAAACACCTGACTTTGTCAAAGAAAATATCTGACAAAACTGAATCCACTGAACAAGTAGAACCAATCATTAAACCAAACCAACTTAATTCAGATGCATTAAATGGGTTATGCACAAACAAAGATACATACTGAACTCACATGCCCACGCTAGTTATGGACTATTGACAAAACCCATTTATTGTGAATGGGCTCTAACTCCTTTATCAAGAATAACGGTGTTTCTAGAGGTTTTCTAAGTCAAACTGCATTGGTGAAACTATAAGGCCAGTCTCAATAGAAGTTTCGTGGACACAATTACCTAGAGTGACACATCATCTAAAAGTGTTTAAAATTAGGATGAAACACCTCTCTCTCAATGTATAGTTTCATCAATTGTTGTTTCCTAGGTCACATGCAAGACACAAGCTGTCTAGGTAACTGTGTACATGGAGTTTCATCACCATGAAACTCATTTCACATCTCTCTTAATTAATACAGTGACACATCATCAAAAATGCTGACATGGCAGTCAATTTATTGTCCATAAAACTCCCACTGAGACTGGCCTAAGAATTAGTAGTCATGGTAGCCCTCTTAATTGCCATTGTCCTACTTTTTCGCATAGTAATTATCCTCACTTTGGTCTATACGAAAGAGACTATTCACCAACAGAACCTTATGGAAGGAAAATCAAATTGGTGAGCATGACTGAGGTGAAGCTTTGAGTCTCTGCTATCTCTTCCCTAAAGAATGTTACTCAAAAGTTTGCTAACAACGAGCGGGAGCTTGCTCCAGTAATACTCCACTAACACAGGACAACAAAATTAATATATGCTTGCAATTACTGATCATTAGCATGATGGAACACTCAAGAATACAAAGGCTAAGCACTGAATTACTGAACAAGTGAAAACAATAAGCAAGGCCACCTAAGATTAAACCACCTGGCCATTTTCATGTTTCTCCAACAAAGAATTGGACCAATGATAACAAAGAAGCCGATGAAATTAATTCGAAGACCGCTTCAAAATAACGGCCATTAACGGGATGAAACAATCAACAGTACAACACACGAACTAAACTAAAAGCACGATAGACCACCAGTAATCCAGCTCGTCAGCAAGAAAGTCGTGGTTTTTGAGACCTACCGCACCCAAAATGCTGGGACCGAATACAAGAAAGCGAGTTCGATTTCGCGTCGCCACAGATTCGGCGAGCAAGAAGGCAAAAGGCGCGGCCTTCCAAACCCTCACCAGAACCACAACGCGATCACAGGAAGGGCCAAGAAGCGCAGCTCAACCAACCAAAATGCTGGAACCTACGCCAAGAAGGCGGAATCTAATCGGTATAACTAGCAGTTCCCTACCAAGATTGCAACAAGATGTAACCTGCTGACACCCCGCGACTCAAGAGGACGGAAGAGTTTTTTCCCGAAAAAAATAAGAGAAGAATCAAAGAACCGAGGGGAGAGAAGAACTCGCACCAAGAAACAAGGACGATCAGAAATGCAGACCGCGGGCAAAGAAAATTTTGGCGAGAGCAGTTCCTCACCATTGCGCCGCCGCGCCGCCGCGGTGCGGGTCAGGAGAGATGCGGCGATTGGAGGAGGCGAGAGGAAGGAGAGAGAAAAGACCCGAAGAGATGCAGGGGGAGAGAGAGAGAAAAGAGCTGAGGAATGGGGTTTTGCCTCTGTTCCTCCGCTGCGAGCGAGCAGAGGCAGAGCAAGAGACGCGAGTCAAAAGATTTTCACGCTATCACACCCGATAATTACTGTAGTATCGCCAAAGGTCCAAACTACCCCTCTGCTGAGAGGAGCCGGATTCATATGGTTGCCTGTTCCTTACTTTTGTGACATATAAAAAAGAAAAAGAGTATTATTTATCCCTCAAATATTATTGAAGTGTGAGTTTCATCCTTCATGTTTTAGTTTGTGTAAAATAACCCCTTAACTATATAAACCTATGCACTGATCATCTCCACCTCAGCGAAAGAATAGTTTACTATAATCATACGTCAATTTATGCCACGTAAGATAACTATAGTCTACTTAGCCATATCCCACACTGACTTTGTAGCTCTTTTGTCTTTCAATGTTTTTTTCCCTATTGAGATGTAACCAGAATTATACTAGAAATATCTTAAGATTAGCTGGTGGCGTCATTAAATCATTGAGGAAGGAATTGATCTCCGCACCCAACCATTAACACCACATGGTATAATATATCTTGCATGCTCTACCGCAAGAAAATTAATGAAAGACTCGTGTTGCGGGTGTTGTTGCTCTTCTGTGGTTATTTGTTTGGACGTATTGGTGGAGGATGGGTCCAATCTATAATTAGGATGACACATTATCATGGATTAGTCAGTGTATGACATGGCTAAGTAGGCACTAATCAATTGATTATGTGGCATAAACAGGTGTCTAATTACACTAGACCATTATTAAGGCAAGATGAGAATGGATAGTGCACCGGTTCAGATAGTTAAAGGGGGTTAGTTTGTATCAATTAAAATATTACGAATGAAACTTACACTTTTATAGTACTTCAAGGATGAAAAATACGTTTTTTCCAAATAAAAATGATGAACATGTTAGATTCGCTCACTCTTGAATTCGACTTTGTTTGATTCGGGGGAAAGGTCCATTATAGTTAATCACTCAATCCCCTAGCTCGAGGCAGTCACTGAATATTGGTTACCAAAAGCCGCTAATATCTACGGTTAAGGCAGAAAAAAGAAAGAGCAAATCCATGGAACCAAGCCAACTAGCCAAGTCGATCTAGCTTGGTTATAAACCGTGCAAAGCTTGTATACTACCAAGGCATCGTTAACGTGAAACCGATACTAACTTGCTAAAACCCCACAGTCACGACCTCAAGTCCTCAACCGCTTGTTAAGGAGCCAAAAGTTTGCTTAACGTTGAAAATAGCATACAACTCAAAGAAGGCACAAATTCTTTTGAATTGTACTATTTATCGTTTGATACATTTACTAGTAGAGAAATGACGTTTTATCCACCTCTTTAGTCCCGATTAAGTTTTGACTCGAGACAAATAAACTTTTAGTTCCGGTTCATATTTTTTTAGGTCCGGGAGGACCTTTTAGTCCCAGTTGGTGGCTCCAACCGGGACTAAATGGTCTTTAGCCCTGGGTAAAGGTGTTTTACGGATTATAATAAAGAGAAAGCATCCCACCTTCCGTCACATGTACTGAGTAGATGGAGTAGCTAGGTGGTTGTGCGTGACATAATGCAAGAGGTTGTGGATTTGAATTCCACTAGGCACAAATATTTGGATCGGGACTAAAGGTTCGGACCCTTTAGTCTCGGACTCCTAGTTCCGAGCGCCACGGCCGGGACTAAAAAAAAGTTGAGGACCCAGGCTAAAGCCTGATTCTCTACCGGTGATTTAAGGGCAAACATGTCAAATTCCTTACCATATAATTTGATTGGATATTCGTGTAGCCTTTTCTTCTAAACACTGCATCAAGAGTAGGATCTTATGTTTATGATTTATCTTTGCGAAGGGATGGCGAAAGAACAGGTGACAAAGGACAATAGCAATTGAAGTATGTTTGAATAGAGGTAACAAGCGGTGGTGGTAGATGTGGCCACATTGACATCAAGATGATGTTGACAAAGCATAGGGAAAACAATGCACATGATGAATGTCATAGGGTGGAGCGTGTGCATGCCACTCAGGACGAATTTTGTGACGAGATCCGAGTACCGGTGAACATCTGCAACAAAATGATATAAAGATCCAAATTTTTTGACAGCCAATGGATCCACTAGTCATTAAAACATTATCCCTCCTATGACCCTACCTCCCACCTGTCAGACTCTTTTTTCGTCAAACCACGCTTGACAAAATAGTCCGAACCCATGACTATTATGAACCCAGGACTCCTCATCGTTAAAACAACAGCGCCGTGATCGCCCATGTAATAAAAGTAGCACTACACGTGTCGAGCAGGCATATTTGCTGGTATTATATAGGAATAAAAAGTCTCCCTTACACCGATCCATTGAAAGAAAGAGCAGAACAAACTTTGCTGAAGATGAGTGAGGCATGCTCACGTGCGTGACTGGCCAACTTTGATGGAGATGGATCACGGTCACAGCCTAACAGGGCATTCATTTACGCCCTTTGCAGCTTCATTCATATTCATCATATAGTAGACTAGTGGTATTGTGCAATCAATCGATCCACCACAAAGTTTACCAGCAAAATATTGCAACAGAGATTGCATCTTCTATGCTGTGCTCCAGATCTTGCGCATTCAACCGGGAAATGCAAATCCATATAACGTGGCATAGAAATCTTCATTCATCTAGTTAATCACATTTACAGTCACAACATAATGCTACCTTCTCAATATTTGTTGCTCACCCGCGGTTGAAGAATATCTGACATATTTTCTGATGCCCACACAAATGTCAAGCCACATGGAGATTGCTCCAGCGATGCCAATACAATCACACAAAAGTGAGCCAAATGTTTTCTCACCCGAGACTACCTTCCTTCCAATCAATGCTTCTTCAGAATCTGCAGCTCCCCTCAGAGCAGAATAAAGGGAACTTTGATCCACCATCAATGTCCGGGATCTGCAGGGAAGTGTGTGATCCAGAGTTTCAGCCCAGGATTACATAAAACACAACATCAAGAAGAAAATAGCTACCTTTGGCTAATTTCTGGGTGTCCTGTTTGCCCTTCGTTGGCATCTATAACAAAACCATACGCGTGGAATCAGAAATGTCAACACCCGCATGCAATACCTTTGCCATAGAAATCAGAAAAGCTTTCAGAAACCAGAATCAAAGTTTTACCAGTCATGAATGGAGATACATTCATCCACTTCATCATTTTAACAGGTACTGGACATTTTCTACAGACCAAAACAAACGGAAATATCCACTTTCGAACAGCTACAAAGGTTTCGAGCAGATTTAGCTACCATTTATGTTTCAGTTATCTGGCAAAGCCCTCTGTTCTCTTACCATTCCCTTCTATCCAAACATCCTTACATACAAATATGTCTAGCAATTGATCACATATTCTATACGGATGACCTTCATGCATATGTACATTTTGGATGGGTAGAACAAAGGAAAAAAGCCAACAAACAGGTAGAGGAAAAGGAAAGGCAGTACCAATGTTCACGCGCATTGCACCCTGCGCAGTTTGCAATAAGATGAGGGGCGTTGCCACTGCCACATATCTCACACACCACTTCGCCCTGCGGTTAAAAAAGAATCACACAGTCGAATACACAATTCTTGAGTCCATCTAATTCTTTTACACGTATCCTAGGATTGAGAAAGATATACAGCATATTATGAAAAAATGAGTATGTGAAAACAAATGACTTAGCCAAAGAAAATAAGAAAGGGTACCCTTCGCCATCTGAAGAAATTAAATCCTTAAGCAAGTACAAGAGCTGAAGAGTTATTTGACATGTGCACATGAGTTACTTCTTCGAATGGATTTAGAAAACACTGCAAGAATGAATGGGAATTAAATCCTTTCTTAAGAACAAATGTGTTGAGATGTTTTCTATGTCAACCGCAAAAGTACATGAATAGGGAGCAGCGATAACTAATTTGACAATGAACATATGTTAGAAAACACATAGTGCTCTACCATTTGGCCAGTCTGAAAGATGGCAATTCACCAACACAACCTTAGGAGACAAAAAACAAACTGGCTGCACATGCCTATGATGAAGCTCTCAGTCTCTACCTCTCTACCTAAACAAAGAACACGAACATGGTCCAACAACAAACAATACAATAGTCTGATTAAAGGCTGATTCCAGTTAACAGCCAACAGCCACTAACAGAATGGGGAGAGGGAACACTCAACAATGCAAAACCTAATAACTGAATTGCTGAATTAACTGAGTCAAAGTCTGGTTATCTAATTGAGTCACTGCATTTAGGTACTCTAATATCAGAAGTTGATAACTCTTTGAGAGATAATGTGGTATTCTATCCCCATTCCTCAGTTTGGTCTTAATGGAAGAAACAAGTCTACCAAACTCTTTGAGAGGGAAATAAAATGGTTGCACGTGCCTATGATTAGGCTGAGTGTCTTCCATCTCTACACAAACAAAGAACTCCAACTTGGTCCAACAACATAAACACAGTAAAAACAAATGACTTTGCCACATACGATGAAAAGCCCCTTCAAACAAGTAGAACAGCTCGTTAGACCTAGTGAACTTTGAAGGACTATTCAATGTAGGCACGCACAAGAGTGTTTTCATCTAGTTATTGAGAAAGCACTGCGAGATCGAATTGGCACTAAATCCTTTACCCAGAACAAAAGACTGTATAAGTTTTCTAGCCATTGTATCTAATCTGCTAATGAACATATTAAAAAGAATAGGGTACTCCAATTATCCTCAAATCAGTCCATCTGAAAATAACTACTCGACAATAGAACCTTTTTAAAGGAAAACCAAACTTGTGGGCACATGCCTATGATCAAGCTCTGAGTCTGCCATCTCAACCCAGAAAAAGAACACAAACTTGACCCAACAAACAACAACTTCACATTGGTTTCCTTGGCGCTTCCAGCTACACGTCAGAGGTCCTTACTAGGATGGAAATACTGAACACTACAGAACCTAACAATTGACTTACTGAACAAATGAAATGAGTGCATGCTTCTTAAAGAGGTGATGTAATTGAGCTACTTCACTAGCTACCATTAACATTTTTCACAGTGTACAAGGGCCTCTAAATGCCCGAACATGGGTTCCCAACAAATTGAATATGACTTCCAAAAAAACAAATTGAATCTAATTCAAAGCCTATCAAAAACAGCTCATTGCCCTCTGTCCCGTGCGCCGTTGTGCTCGATGATTCAATAGAGCAGGTCCTGCTTCAACTAACTGTGCTACGAGATCGAGTAGATTGGCTTCCTTCCCCCCGCGATTCGACCAACAAATCGAACCTGTCGATTTCACCACCTTCCGCAAATTCGTCCAAACCCATAATCGAAAGGCATCACCAGATCTAATCCAAGCGATTACCTCCATGATGACGGAGATGGCATCATCCTCGACCAAGCCCGCCACATGAGGCCCCCCAGCCATCACTTCTTCTGGGCTGGGACCCAACTCCGCTGCCTGCTCCACCCGGCTGAGTTACCCCAATCCGCTGTGGCCGCTCGTCAAGAGGTCAGGTGGAGCTCCAACACCAGACACCTGACCGGCGGCGGCGACGGCTGGCTCGCTGACACACTGATGAGGGCGGACTACGGGAGCAGGCGAGGAGACAACAAATAGCTTAATAAAAAAATAGCTTAATAAAAAGACAAAGACATCCCAATAGATATTTTATGTTGTAAAATTAATATACGTACTGTATATGTATTTTCGACTGTTATTAATAAACATATAATTTCTTCATCTCTTATAAGCTTGCGGATTATAAAATTTATACATTTAATATTGTTTCTAAGCTAAGAAATTATTTAGTGGATTTTTTTTTATCATTTACTGAGGCTAAGTAATCTCTTTGTATCAAGGATGGATGTAGCAAGGTACGTACTTTGTATTGGATTCAGAATATATGTAAAGTGTTACCAGAGAAAAAAGATTGTACGGAACATCAAGATTATACAGTGTAAATACAAACGATGACCATCGAAATATTTTTCCCACACGAAGTCGTCACGAGCCAAGTACGAATCTAGTCTAGTCCAGCTGAGAAAAAGCTCGCAGCCTTTCCAGAATTGAACTGCAACGCCTTCACAATTTTAACTAAAACACGTCATTCCCTTTTCCATTCACGTTTCAGATCGAACGGAGGGGCTTTCAAGCAGAGCAACAAACAGGTTAGCATTCCAATGCATGGGCAAAGCAGCATCATACACTCCTCAAGTTTGCATACGACAATGCGTTTCACAAATCAAAACTATGGCACGCCACGTTTTGTCCCAAAGCTCATCTTCACAGTCCTCTTGCTCCAGCAGCAGTCTTGTTGGCATTCCCTGTTCTGTACCCTTTCTGATATCCTGTGATTCCTGGCCGCCCTCTGCTAAATCTTGCCTCTCGCACGAGATTTTTCATTTTGCCAATTTTTGCATGAGAATTGACACAGCTTGATTCATCGGCGTATTGAAGTCAGTGACAGATGTGTAAGGGCAGTCACAACCCTCCATGTAGGATGATTTTCATAGCATTAATTAGGCTGCCACATAGGACTTTTTGTTTGTGTGGCACTGTATTAAATAAGAGAGAGAATGGAAAGAGGAAGAAACTGAGTCTCATGCAAGACCCAGTGTCGACACGAGAATCTATGCATAGGACACTACCAAAGTTTGCATTGGGAGAGGATAGTGTCTTCATGATAGAAAAAGAACAAGTATGATTGGTAGAGAGAAAAGATGATGAATTTATTAATGATCCATCCTAAGAAATCATGGGTTGGAGAATGTAGTGTCTAAGGTGATGTCTTGCTAACATGGCAGCATGGACACTACCCATAGACATGATGGGTTGGGACTGCCCTAATAATCTTCGGCTCCTGAATTCACATGCCACTAATATAGAGTAATGGTAAAGGCGCACTCTTGCATCTGTAAAAGCATATAATAACTTGGGACTATATTGAGGAGGAACAATTGATCTAATGAGTGCATCAAACCTTGTGAATCAATTATGAGCATGCTTCAAACCATAAAGTAAAATAAATGGAGGAGAAAAGCTATGGGGAGTTCTCAGGTGAATTATCTTTAGATAGCACCCTGACTTATCATATTAGCTATGCGGGCAATTTTTATTATTAGCCTAGTGGCATCTTGTAAGCTTATCAACTTATATAAATGATAAGTTGTTCACAATAGCACAACTTATCTGCTCGTACATTAACTGCTTCTGTGTTCAATAGCAGCAACATCTGTGTTAATCGCATCAGATTCTTGATCCTTGTTCTCCTACGATACCAACTTTCCCAATTTGAAGTAATTTACTAATGTGGCTTGCTACCATACTAAATATGGAAAAATAATATATATATATATGCATAAAAAGTTTTCTTTTATTGTAAAGAGTCTAAATAAGAGTTGGAACATTATACGGAGTAATGCACAAAATCGCCTGAGCCCTTGTTTAGTTTCTAAATTTGGGGGCAAACTTTGGCCGTTTGGAGTGTGTGCGCCACTGTAGCATTTCGTTTGTATGTGTGAAAAATTGTCCAAAAATTGATTAATTAGGCTCAAAATGTTCGTCTCGTAGAGTACAACAAAACTGTGCAATTAGTTTTTGATTTCATCTATATTTAGTACTCCATGCATGCTATGACATTTGATTTGATGGGAATCTTCTTTTTACATAGTGAACTTTGGGGGCAAATTTTGGGATCTAAACAAGGCCTGAGTAGATTTTCAGCATAGTTGAGAATAACTTAATAATTTATACAGAAGTTGCAGCCTACATTCTCTTAGAAGGCAGCTGACTTTCACCACCATAAATATAACCTTTGGTTTCATAAACATTACCTAGGATTTCAAACTACCGTTAAACCATGGCTACATTGTTGATGTGGAACATAAACAATATATGCTAGTCTTTAATGAAAGCGACATCTCAGCCAAGGAGGAACTCAGTGAAGCCCTGCGGTCATCCCAGTGAAAGGCCAACCTATCTGATGCAGTCCATTTTTCGTGTTAGTGAGGCTAACAAATGAATTTGGTGGTTTTTTCATGAGAGCTCCAGTGCTGTAGACTTGTAGAATCATTATTGTAAATAAAAGGGTCCTCTTTTGCTCACAGTACACTGTGATTAGATACCTTGATTGTTTTCTGCTTACCAGCATTCTAAAAAGAAACAAAATAAGGGGGGAAGTCAAATTTAAAGCAATGTTGTACATGCCTTAAAAGCACAATGCATATCTATGCAAATACAAATAAGTTGATATTGCTACACATTGGCAAAACAATCACCACAGAAATTTCCCTGGGCTTCCTCCTTGGCTTCCATTGCTTCCACATGGGAGTTCTCCGGGAGAACATGAGCTGTGCTCTTCGTCTCAGAGAGATTCTTTTTATTACCAGCAAATCTCATGGAAGACTGCTCCCGTGATGCCATTCGCACCTCTGTTGAAAGAATGGAGTATGATTGGGTACATTCGGTTCTGATGTCAGAAGAAATTAGTTCTACTTTAGCACTTCGAAATTTTCATTCAATATTCCAGACAAATTCGATGCACTGTGTTATTGTGGTTAAAGATTTGATGTCCAGCATTGGAATTTTCCTTTACTTTCTCAGACCACAATAATGCAATGGGCTTTGAAACTCAATTTGCACACTTTCACCATGACCAGGCAACAACTTAGGGTAGAAATAGTGAAATACTAATGATTTAAAAGGTATGGTAGTGGATCTTAGTAAAATGACAAAACTATTACCTTGACTACGTAGTTTTGGGTCCCCATTATCCTTTTCTTGGCATTCATAACAATACCATTCATGTGGAATTGAATATGCAACCACCTGGATGCAATAACTTCAGACAGAATACAAAAACTTTCAGTGAGTTATAAATGTTTTTCCATTCAAAACAGAGAAACATTAAGCTATGTGATCATTTGTTTCAAATAAAGCAAATCAAATGGAAATAGTACGTTAAAGAACAGCTACGGAAATTTTAAACATAATTTAGATGCATACTTTGCATCAGTCATATATTGTAAAAGCCATACTTTTCTATCAGATATTATCTACTTCACTAACTGGTTACTTCTATCCATACATCCTTGCATACAAAGATATAGCAACCAATCACCAAAGATATGCATATCTTGTCAGATGACTGGATGTACAAGGGGGAGTAGAGAAATAAAGGAGTACCGATGCTCATGAGCATTGCACGGAGCACACTTTGCGATAAGATTAGGCCTGCTACCACTGCCACATATCTCACACACCACAAGCCCCGTTTAGTTTTAAAAAATTCTCTCTCCAAACTTCACTGTTCACCTATCACATCAAATCATATCAAATCTCTCTCCTCATGCATGGAGCAGGTAAATAAAAAAAACTAATTACATAGTTTTGATGCCACGACGAGACGAATCTTTTGAGTCTAGTTAGGTCATGATAGGACAATGATTACCACAAACAAACAAAAAGTGTTACAGTGCGCTACATTGTCCGATGTGACTTTTCTACTAATTTTTCACCCCACTTTTCATCAACTAAACACCCCAATGTCCTGCAGTGAAAGGAGAAATATTGCGTAGTCAAATACATAGATGTTTCGTGTTCATCTAATTCTTTAGCACAGAGCCGCAGAGCTTTGACCGTAAGTGAGAAACCAAATACACAAATAATCATTATCCTCACTTATTATTCATAGCTGCTGTCCTCACTTTGGTGTGTATGAAAAAAACAAATAAAAAACCTTGTGAGAATGAAAAACAAATTGTTTGCATATGTTTATAAAATTGATCAGTTAATGAGGTATGAAATATAGAAACAAGTCTAGCCAAATGTGTCGAAAAGTTAGGCTTAAAACTATAAAAAAAAAAGATTCTCATCACATCAAAATGTCGACACATATATGGAGTACTAAATGTAGATGACATTAAAGAATAATTACACAGTTTTGTTGTACTTTACGAGACGAACATTTTGAGCCTAATTAATCAATGTTTGGACAATTATTCACAAGTATAAATAAAATATTACATTGCGTATTTATGTCGTTTTGTTATTTCCCTCTGCTGCTGCGATCCTCTACGCCATCTGGCTTGGACCAGACTGACTGTCACAGAGCAAGATGAGACGCGGGTCAAAGTCAGGTCGTGTAATTTCGCTCTTGTTTGGGGGTTTTCTCTGACAATAGGCCCGTCCAGCTCGCTTGGCTGGCGTCTGCTGATTTATATTGAGAGAAAATACTGCTGGCTCGCTGGTGATAGATGGCTGGTACTGATTTATACCGAGAGAAAAATACTGCTGGCTAGTGCTGATAAACCAAGCGAACAGGATGCAACTGCTGTTGGAGAATGGAGACATCTGACATCTGACCCCATTTTCGATGTTCTTTAGGGCATTGTTTAGTTTTCAGCTTTAGCACGTTAAAGTTGGGATTTTATCATTAATACGCCACTAGCATTTCGTTTGTATTTGTGAATAATTATCCTAACATCGATTAATTAGGCTTAAAATGTTCGTCTCGCAAAATACAACAAAACTGTGCAATTAGTTTTTAATTTTATCTACATTTAGTACTCCATGCATGTGCCGGTATTTTAATGTGATGATTTTTTTTGTATAGTGGAATTTGGGGGCAAAGTTGGGGAACTAAGGCCATGTTTGTTTCCCACGCGCTAAACTTTAGCACCGTCACATCGGATATAAATATGTTAATTAGGAGTATTAAATATAGATTAATTTAAAAACCCATTACATAAACGAGGAGTAATTTACGAGACGAATCTATTAAGCCTAATTACACCATGATTAGACAATGTAATGCTACAGTAAACATATGGTAATTAGGTTTGTTAGGTTCGTCTCGCGAAATAGATATGACTTATGTAATTAGTTTTATAATTAGTTTATGTTTAATACATCTAATTATCACTTATTTAAAGCGACTTTAGCACCTGGATTCAAACACCACCTAAACAAGGCCATTGTCACAAATAGCTCTCAGATGATATGAGAGACAAGTACAAAGTACAATAATACGAGACTCAAAACATGTGATGATGCCACATTGTACCGAAAAAATTGGAGATACTATTCAGCTTCAGCACATGAAGAGACAGAATTGATCAACTAAGGAGAATGATATATCACTTCATATAAGCAATGCCATAACATAAACACCAAAACACGTTGCTAAGGTCACTTAACTCTAAAGGGCTATTCTACATGTTCACAGTAGTTCGTTTCCTGTAATGGAGGTTTTGAGAAAGCGGAGCAGCCTCTTGCCCCCGTCGGAACCGGAAAACTGCACTATTGGAGGCGCTGCACCCGCTCCCACAGTGCCTGGTCCGACGACTGCTGCACCTCGGCTTCCAACCTCTTCCTCTTGTTCCCAACGCTCACCTCACCACTGGATAGGCAGTGATTGTGAAGAACCGAAATGAATCAAATGATCGCACACCAGGGACAAGAATGTGCAGCGCAAAGATCTGGATCCTCAAAGACGATGGAATAGTATCACGAGAAAATGCAACACGCTCAAGATTATCACATTACAGCTTCGTGTCACTACTTAATTGATTGCAGATCATCTGCAGGCATTTCATCATCGAACAGTGTCAATATTCTCAGAGCAAACAAGATCGACTCGGTACATGGGAAGATGAGTATTAGAGAGAAGGGCTCACCGGCGCTCGTCGTGCCTTGCTGTTACCGCCGTGCGGGCGCGGCGGCGTCCCGCCGCCGTCGATCACCGAGCTCGTCGAGGAGCGCTTGACGAAACAGGCGCAGCATCTCACCGCCGTCGGGGAGGTGGGCCAGGCTGAGCCCTGGGTCCCTCTCATCCGCAACAACCCTCGAGTTGCCGCCGGGCAGCGTCTCCGGCGCCGCCGTGGCCATCACATTCGCAGGAGGCGGCGGTGCCGCTTCGCGCCTCCCAGATAGGAGGAGGGAGACGTTGCAGGAAATACTCCGTATCACATTAATCATCAGTCCTCCGATCCCGAAATATCAGCTATACGTCGTATACCATAAAAAAAAGTTTGACAGCAATAAAATCTATAATAATATAATATTATTAGAACTTTTTTTCAACGGTATGATAAGACTAGGATAAGAAGCGCGCTAACACCGCGCCTACAAAGCGTTTACGTCAGTGCGTACGACAAACATTTTTGTTGAACGTGTCTATTACTGTTGATATAATAGAAAGGTCTAAATACGCAAAGTCCATAAGGATATTATTTTTTCGGACTATATAATTGGTTGTTCAATTTTAAGGCTAAAACCACCGCATGGAACGTGGAGGCATGGGCAGCAACATATTATAACATACACTTCTTTTATCTAAAAAAACATAAAATATGATCAATTATGATTAATAAGCACTAGTAGAGAATGGATTTTTCATTGCCTACATTTATCCCGGGTAACTTTTAACCCGAGACTAATGTCTCTTTTAGTTTCGGTTGTAATCTACGAGTAAAAGTCATGGTACCGAGATTATGCATGTTCAATTGCATATTTGTCATCTATACACTAAGAAGAAAAGACAATAATATATACAAAAGAAAAGTCGAAACATACACATTCTTGCATAAGGCTCCACCTGCACACGACCTCTAAGATCAGTTTGATAGAAGTTTTGTAGTGAATTCTGTAGCATTGAATTTTATGCCACATCAACATTTTTGCTGACATTTTTTTAGATAATGGATAAACCGGTCTCCACCCCCAGAGTGTCTAGGAGCTTACAACCAAGGAGTAAAATGCAGTACAAAGACTATCTTACAACTCAAATGAGACCAACAAAAATAGCCAAAGGAAAGAAACTAAAACACAGTTATGTCTTAATTTTTTTCCTGAAGCTGCATCCGAATTTGCTAAAGACTTCCATGAGAGTAACTTCCAATTGACGGCAACTTTCATTCAGAAGGGGCTTTCTTCCTCTTTAGATAGCAGCGACCAACTCCTAATCCAATATGCCTCCCCGAAGATGACCTGCAAACGAGAGTTAGGTGCTGCTTGATTGAAAACAACATCATTCCTACTCAATCACATGGCCCAACAAAATGCTGAAGCACCGATTAAAACCTGAGATCTCAGATTAAAAGAAAAACTTCTTAGCCAGGGACCAAACATTTTTGCTAACATGACAAGACTATTATAAGGAGAGAGGCACAGACTGAGAATTTGATAATGTCAGTTTTGATACTAGTACACTGAGACAGGCACAGAGCTAACAACTTGTGAGATAAACCTCAACAGTCTTGTGGCGCAAAAGCAACATATGCATGCAGAAATGGCTTTGGGTTGGGAAGGAGCCAACGACAAATGGGCAGCACAACTGAGAAGGCACTGCCTCAAAGGTGACGGATCAGGTCTTCTTTTTTTCGAAACAGGTTAGTGACGTTCTGTTCTGCTTTTGCACGCATCTACTGATTGGTGCCGGCCAATGTAGATAGGAGGACCGTAAAAGAATCCGTGCAAATGTCTGTTTGGACCTGAGGTGCACATTATTCAGTTTACTTCATCGAGTATTGATTAGTAACAATTTTGCAACGTTGCAGGCTTGCAGCCGATCGCGACCTCACTGCTCGCAAGAGTCCAAAACACACTATTAATGGATTCTGTATTCAAAAGAAATCTAGAAACTTGCACGGCTTCCTCTTGCGATGCTCATAATTGGTCGTTACGTCAATCTCATCATCTATACCCACAGCTTAATCTGTACCTAAGTACAGCTAGTATTTAGGAACGAGTGACCCAGCAAACGGTTTAGGACATGTCCAAGTCCAGCAGGGTTCGATGGCAGCATCAATATCAGCCACATGCAGATTAATCCATCTATGCTATTACTAATACTACTGCACAAAAATAAACCAAAGGTTTCTTGCATGAGACCAACTGCTAGTTCTCATCTTTAGGGGCGACTCCTGATGTCCTTTTTAGCTTCCTATAGTGTTGTTCTGCTGAACGGCTTCATGGGGAATCCTACCCTATCTACCACGTGGGGATCACAAAAATAGCTTCCGGTTCACTGCACTGAAAGGATCTTCTATATTTCAGAATGGTCCTTCCTCGGAACAGCATCAAGGTAGTTCTTAAGTAGCCTTTGATCCATGATCATGTTCGGAATCTGCAGAGCAGTTTTCACAGTTAAGAAAACAACTTCAGGAAGCATATACAACACAGCAGATACATATAGGAACTAGGAAACTAGAGTCAGTACCTTTTCACCAAAGAAGATCTTTGAGTTATTGGCGATTGATTCAATGAACCTCAGCTCAAGATATTCTGGTGTAAGTTTGAGCTTATTAGCCTCTGCTTCCTTCAAGATCCTGCACAGCCCAAACGAATTGCGGTTATCAGTAGAAGTATCAAAAGGATATGACGCATGAGCAAAACAAAAAAATGGTAATGCCAGCCATACCTGTAGTAGTTTGCATCTGCCAGTGCTTTCTCTCGTGCAAGGTACATTTCATTGTCAATCTGCTCCTGCCTCTTGGAACTATACTTCTCCATCAGCTTCTGCTCCATCAGGATCTTGCTCACCTGTGCGTTCTTCTCTGCTTCAGATAGCGCAATCTTCTTCTGTGTCTCTGCCTCCTTCTCTGCAACCTTTTGCTTCTCAATGGCGATCAGTGCCTACGCATTGAAGATAGCATCAGCATACAAGAAATACATTCAAGTAAAAAGAGTAGATTACCATGAATATTGTGTTTTGCAGTACTAAATCAAAATGAGTTCATTCCTGAAAGTATGTGGCATGCATTTTATCTTCAAGTATGAATTTAGCCTCATGAATGTCTAATCCAACAATCTGTGTAATGATTAGTATGGTTTGAATAGAGCTCAACGATCTAAATAAACATCTCTTCAAGACAACAGAACAAGAACATGAAGCACTAGGTATATATCCATTCAGCCCCTCAAAAAAACAAGAAGCCTATTATCAATTAAAGAAATTTATTCACTAATCAAACTTTTAAAAACCATTCCTTACTATTGAACAAACCTTAATACCAGATGCATATATGAAACAACATCAATAGCGCCGCAAGTTCAGCCCTCAATAATCACACTAGAAGTTTCTCAGTCTATGAACTGTCCATGAATGTTCGAAAGGACAGGTGAAACATGTGATCTGGTCACATGAAAAACATACCTTTGTGCGTTCCTCCTCCATAAGTTCAAAATTTCTCCTAATGCTACCAGGTATATTTGGCTTTGTAACACGAACACTAATGATTTCAATTCCAGGAGCATAGCGTGTGCAGTCTCTCTGAATAGCTTCTTTCATTGTCTCATCAATCTGAAATTTTGGAAGAAGAGGTAGGATGAACCATAATTGTGGGTATTAGATGTGCTACCTTGCACAACCGCGTACAAGGCACTCAAAAGTTGTTCAGTAAAACAACTAACCAACCTGATCAAACATGTCGATGTAAACTTGCTGCAAACTGTGAGCACTACAGAACTGGTTTATCTCATGATGAATTTTATCATATATCCATGTCTTGTCATAATGCACACCATAATTGAGTAGCGTTTCATGCACAAACTCTTTACGGAGGCGGTTCACAACCTACATGCACAACAGTTAGTGTCAACCAGTTCAGGAACAGACAGATGTTCTTAGTCAAAAGGAGTTGTAATAAAAAGAAGAGTAACACCATACCTCTATCTTGTCAAAGCTGATCATAACACCACCTTTTGTTCCACAAGGAATATCTCTGACCTGGTTTATCATAACGAACAGTATAAATATATTTCTACCACATATTCATGTTTAGTGCAGTAAGTGGATAAATATATATCAATTGTAAACTCATCTGAAATAGAATACAGTATTGTTTCAATTTAATGTTAAAAAAGCAAACAAGGTGCAATGCAAACAAAGGATATAAAATATTTTGTTCAAGTGAATAAACAGATACCATTTGCAGGTGAACTGAATTATTTGGTGGAAATATAACAAATATAGCATGAAAAAACAAAGGGCAAAGAGTATTCACTTGCCTGGTCTGTTTGAAGCGTAACCTGTATTGGCTCATACTGGGTGATCCAGGGGAGCTTCACATGAAACCCTAGAAGCAGATTAAGAAGTTAATGAGGATGCATTCGAACAAAAATGAAAGAAGGAACATTACAATAAAAGGGTACCTGGAGGAGTGATTGTCTTCAGAAGAGCACCTCCTCTCCAGTATACCCCAACATGTCCTTCAGGAACTTGATGCAGAACGCTTGATGACACTGAGAGTGAAATCTGCATATTTACCAAAACACAAGGTGAATAACAAAGTGTTCAACAGTAGTATGCAGTACAGTCATATTGCAGTGCCTAAATTAGAGAAATAAACATATTCACTGCACTAGCAGATTAACCTTCCTTGAGAGTTGTGAACTTTGAGTGAAACTAATAAAATTCTTGTTGTGATTATTTTAATCCAGTACCCTAAATATGCATAGAAATAGCAAACTCAAATTAACATTTCGAACCAAGAGTACTACTAAAAGACTATAATGCAGCTGACTGCCATAAGCTCAGTGCAATTAATGTCCATTTGCACTTGCAAACTTAGAAATGTAGTGCAAGATTGATCTCCAAACAGTGTCGGATTCAATACATCATTTGATATTGTTTAGCAAGAACAAATATGTGGGTGAACAAATACTCCATTATACCCTAATTAAAAGGGGATCCCAATTGAAAGTGTCATCTTCCCTCAGTCACTTCCAATAGGTCAAATGAACATTGCAAGCTGCAGTCCCACTCCCAATTCATCTTCATATTCTTTTTAACTATAAGAATAATAAATGTTTAATTTTAGTGCAGCTCAGTTTTGTTTTCTATGCGCTTCTCAGCAAAAGGTATATGTTACTTCTTCACACTACAATTTATACAGTCTCTACTTTAATATCCAGAGCTCCAGTAGAGGGCTTTGCATAAGCTATCGCCTAGTAGCCCTCAAATATGTTTCATATTGAAAAGGGTGAAAAGTGCCTAGGTGTATACATTTCAGAGGGTAACTTTGTTATTTAATCATTTGCAAAAAAAAATGGGAATATAAACTAACGAGGAAGCATCCTAAAGTACCAAGTTATTTATTTCTTGGGATCTAGCGAAACTAAATAACATCAAGTAGTTGCCGTAGAACATTGGAAAATAAAGGTTTTGCCACTAAATAGAGGAAGACGGACAAGGCGAGGAGCATGGCGAACACTACACCGTGACATGAGACATGAAATAAAAATATAAGAAAACTCTAGAGGTAGACCCAACCATTGTATAAAAGTAACACCCCAAAAGGAGTGATAATAACCTATCTAAAAACGCATAGCCCTAAACAAATATGGCAACTTAAAAGGCGATTTGGAAAAATGTAATCCACAATTGAGACTAACTTGGTGGGCTTCAAACATTGATTCAATTCAAGCATGCACCAATGTCATCATCAACATGTCCACAAGACAAACAGAATCAACAATCCCATCCCCAATGCACCAAACATAAACCCCGGTAGGCAACAAACTACCATCACTAGAGCTAAACCCTTTTATTTATTTATTTATTTTTGCTTGGGCCATAGTCTAATCCAATTGTGGTACTTCAGCTGTCATTGCACACAAAAAAGTGCAAGTAATGCCACAATGAGGAGGAAAATCAACAGAGTATAGATGAGTGTGACAAACAGTGCCATGTGAGAGAATACAGAAGTATAATGTTTAAATGTGAACATGCCATACAATCAATAACAAACAATTGTATAAAAGATACCCTAATGGGACCAAATTGATGCAATTTGGAACTAAAGTTTGTTCGGGCTAAACATGTGGACATCAGGAGCAGCAAGCAGTACCTAAAATAACTGTTCCCCTAGCAAATGTGGCAAGTTACTTAAAAGGCACAATCATCAACTCATTTTAGCAGATGCAAGGGATAACAGAGACCAATCCGGCGTCATATCACTTGGCCAGTCGATTCAGGCATATGCATCAGTTATCCACAATGTAATGTCTCATACGTCCATACCGGAACTCACCAGATCAGCACCTGTAATCCCCAGCGCACCAAACCCCCCAACAAGCAACGACCTAGCATTAACCCCCAAGGCCCCACTGCATGATCCCGCGGATCCACACCACAGACCCACCGATCGAACCTAGGACCAGCCGATCAGGAGCGCGCGCGGGGATTAGCGAGGATGGGGACTGGGGAGGTCAGTCAAAGGCCGCCACTCACCAGTACGAAGCAGATGCCGATGAAGGCGACGACGCCGAAGGCGAAGGGGTCGGCGCCTGGCGGGGGCGGCGGCTGGCGCCCGCTCGGCTGCTGCTGGAAGCGAGTCATCGACGGCGACGGCGACGGCGGGGGCGGCGAGCGGCGGCTCTGCGCCGAGTCGGCAGTGACGTCCGACGACATCACGAGGGCCTGCGGGACCCTGGGGGAGGAGGCCGGGCTAGGGTTTGGAGCACCGACCAGGCGAGTGATACTGATGCGGAAGGGAGTGGGTATATAGTACAACCCCCGCGATGAAGACGAAGGCTCCACCCGCGCGAGCCCTCCTCCTCTGTCGTGGTCGTGGCGTGCGAGTTGGGCGAAAGAACTCAAGACTCAAGTATAGTCAAGTCTTGTGCATCTGAAGCTTCTCAGATCTTTCCTTTCTCTTTTTTTTTTCTTTTTCCTTTTCTTTTTGTGATTGTGATTTCTCAGTTGTTGTCTTGGACAGTTGGACCCTTCCTGGAAAAGACAGCTCCAGCTCCTGCTTGCGCCAGAAGCTAGGCAATTGAATGTTAAGGCTGTGTTTAGATCCTACAAAAGTGATCGAAAAATCGTATCGGACATTGTAGCGCATTGTAGCACTTTTGGTTTATTTGTGTTAATTGTTGTTCTATTCTGATCTAACTAGGCTCAAAAAATTCGTCTCATCGTGTGCATCAAAACTATGTAATTAGTTTTTTTATTTACCTATATTTAGGCCTCGTTTGGCGGAGCTTCTAGAGCTGATTCTCTGGTGAATTTAGGAGGAGCTCTGCCAAACAGCGTTCCAGCGAGAAGTGATTCTCTGCTGATTCTGAGGAGTGACTCTCTGAATTGAACTAAGGGGCTGGGAGATGAAAAAAGCAGCTTCTCCTGATTCTGTGAAGTGATTCTCCATCCTAATTTTGAGAGTTTATGCTAGAAAATTAAAGAGAATCACTTTCAGCCGCAGAATCACTTCTATTAAAGAATCACCTCCCATAGAGAATTAGAATCAGATTGACCTCTACCAAATAGGCCCTTAATGCATGTGCCGACATTTTGATGTGATGTGACGAGACTTTTTGCATAGTGGAATTTTAGGATGGAATTTTGGAAACTAAACAAAGCCTGAGTAGTTGTAGTTGTAAATTTGGAAGAAAGTACCGACAAAGCAACAAATTTGGGGAAATGGTATAACCCGGAGATTTCATCTAAAATTACACGGAAGGTTCTTTCAAAACCACTTCTCACCTAAATAGTAATTTGTACCCACCTCGTATAGAAATACTCGTATAGAAAGAGCACCTATTTGTTAGGTCTAAGAGCATCTCCAAGAGACTAGCCAAATCGTTTTGTAAAGTTAAATTTAGCTATCGTTAGAGAAAAAACGTTTCCAACAGACTCTGTAAATGACTCTCCAAATTTAGTGACTCTCTATCCCACCTCATTCGCTAGCCATTTTTAGCTAGCCTATCTCACCAGCCATCTTTACAGAATCTGTTGGATTACCCTGTTATTTGTTAGTCAAATCTATTTTTGAGAGTAGCTAAATCAGTAAATTTTACTAGTCTTTTTAGCTAATCTCTTGGAGATGCTCTAACCAATAGAAAAGATGTGAGAAGTTTTTATGAATAAAAAAATGTTTCTAGAGAGTTTTCGCTGTTTTGACATTACTTTTCTTACCATAAAATTTCTTTATCCATTCCACTCACCCACCAATCAAATAGTCTAAAATAACCCTATAATCGTGTAGCATACTTGCTAGTCTTTTTTAGCACAAAGAATAAATATTATCTTGTTAATGAGTTTTCTTTGTTGGTGTTGATGTTGGTGGCGTAAACATGCTCCTCGACCGCGTTTGCTTGTATGACATTGGAGGATATATTGTGGAGCTTTGGGCCAGGCCCATTGAAACAAACGAGTCGACAGAGTTCGGCGAGTTAGGTCCCTGGCCCATCACAATGGGCATGAAGCCGTCACATAATATGCTGGCCCATCACTGTTCACTGGCAAGCCTTTCAGTCTCTCTTTCTTTTTTTTTGTTTTGCGCCCCTAATAATTTATACAAGCGTCCCCATTTGTCTAGCACCGCGGTTTGGTAACGCGGAAAGTGTTAGATAAATCATCAACATGTGGATTCGGTAGTTGCGCGGCCATGCGCGCGTGCATGGACCTTGGAGTTGGAGGAAACAGCACTACAAGTTGTGCGTTGCAGGCAGGCGCGACTACGTGAGGAGGAAGCCAAGCAGCTTCCGCTCCAATCACCCACCGACACTGCACAACGAATTCGCCCATCGCACTTCTATTCGTTTGGCCGGTGACCGATGCTGATTTCTGCTTAGAGAAAAATACTGCTGGCTCGCTGGTGACAGATGATTGGTGCTAATTTATGCTGAGCTGACGCTGATAAGCCCGATGCTGATAAGCCCGGGCAAACAGGGCGCTGGTTGGCACCGCCTGCTTCAGTTTCGGGGTTCAGGACTTTGGGTCCTTGGAAATTAAAGAAACTTCATGCAATTCAGCGTAGACAGAGGAACCTGTCAAGCCTCTATTCTTTTTTTTAAAAAATGCATCACACTATGAAGCTGCTTCACGGTGAATTTTAAATCGATCGTCTCTCGCACGTAGCCCCCCACTGGATGGGGACGAAAAAAGGGAAACGATTGCATAATGTCATTATGCCATAATGTGTTGGGTTGCCCAATCCACATGGCCACATCGATCAAGGCTGACAACAAATTCATCATAGGCCCAAGATTCTCTCTCTGTGGAGAGCGGCATGTGCATAATCAAAATATTAGGGTCCGTTTGTTTGGCTTATCAGCCACCAGCCAGCAGCACTTTTCTAACAAATCAGACATCAGCTATCTGACAGCAGTGCTTTTTTTCTCAGAATAAATCAGCATCAGTCACCGGCCACCAGTCAGACAAACAGGGCAAAAAATGGAAAGATTGATGGCAGTAAGAGACACATCCTCATTCCAACTAAACCTGAATGAAAAACCATCCCCTTGCTCTACATTTAATCACAACCAAATCACAAGACAAAGGCTAGCAACAACAGAGGAGGAGCAGGAGAGACAATGGTCCTCGTAGGAAAAGAGACAGCCATCCTACCACCAAATAAAACCATACACCAGCCTGTAGCCCTGTACTCTAGCAGTGGATCCATCCATGCATGCATCAAAAAAGGCACCAAAAGAATACAAAACCCCAACCACCAAGGCCACTAGCGGGCGGCGGCAGTAGCAGTGTGGGGGTGAGGTGAAACCGGAACCCTCCAACCAATTCGCATTCGTCAGTTTCCTCTGTTCTTTTCCATGGAGCAGTTTCAGACATTCAGAGTGAGAGAGCTAGTACTGAATACAAGGGTGTCGGAGCTGCTGCTAATGGCGCAGGGCGAGGAATGAGAGGACGGTGACGGCGAGGAAGGCGGCCAGCTGGGCGCCGGGGAGCAGGCCGGCGGCGGCGGCGCCGTCCATGGTGCCCGTGGGTCCCAGGCTGCTGCCCATCCCCGTGCTCGTGCCGTTGAACCCGGTGCCCACGCCGGGGCTCAGGGTGCCGCCCGTCGTCGCGCCGCCCACGGTTGTGGTGCCCGTCGCCCCAGATGAGCTGCATCAGCAATTCAGAATATATATTACCAGGAGGAAGAAAAAAAAATACTTCATTCTGTTGCCATGGATGTAGAGTGAAGCTAGATGATTAGTGCTTAGAACACACAGCCTGTTCCATATGGTGCAGTGAGAGGATTGGCAACGATGAACTCGCTGTACTCATGTCGTGTTCCCAGAAGAGGATACAGAGCCACGGAATCCAGCATGGTTTTCAGGAAATCGACAGACTTGTGTATATATTCATTCGGTTGTCATAGTCTGAGATGATCTATGCAATGGAGTCTGTCCCATTGGAATATCTATGCTGTCGACGATTATTGTATGACAGGCTGCAAAGCTTTCTCGTCATTAATTCTGTATGTGTTACTCTCTTTTGTCTGCTACACTACGTACACACATGAGGCACACGGGAGAAAGGCTGTCTAGCTCTTTTTGGTTAAAAGGCAGCAATCAGCTTGATGGTGGAAAGTCAGTGCATCACTCTTTTTTTCAGAGAATCACTACTAGCTAGTAAGACAAAACCACGAGCCAAAAAAAGGTCGATCACAGCACATCTGGTTTGCATTTTCAGATAAGCGTCAGGAATGAGTCGATTCAGCCGGCCCGGCTGGCTGTCTGAAAGCAAAACACGTCTGTGTTGCTGCTTGGTGTGTGTGTGGCTGGACAAAGGAAAGCGTGTGCTCCGGTTCAAATTGGTTGGGAAAGATCGGGAGGCAGCTTGAAGGCAAAGGGATGGAGAGAGCTGCTGCTAGTCTGCTACATCACACCGCTTCAGATGTTGCAGCAAACCAACCAATTGGTGAAACTTGTGAACCGATACTAGTCAGTCAGTTAGTGAGTCGTCAGTGGCCGGAACGTGTGGTGAATGTGCGATTGGGATGCAGTGCAGACAATTAGCAGTAATTGTAGGCTAGCCAGCGCCACTTGCTTGCAAGTTAATCACACCAACTTGGTCTAGAAAATGAGGCGTGTGAACCATTTAGCTTACTAATGTTGCTGCATCTTGCTGCTCCTGTTAGTAGCTTACTAGTGTCGGTGGACTATGCACTATTAGCAGGCAGCTGAAGCCTGAAAGGGGTTAGGTGTTGATTGACTAGTTGTCGATGCGAATCTCAATCTGACCATATATTCCGCGTTGGTAGGGCATGATGAGCACAGTTTATTGTACACGGATCTCCACAAAAAAATAAAAAAGAACCCAGTGCTACGAAGCTCTGGAGCTGGAGGAGCAGAGGAGGGTAATGCTGTCGTACCTGGCACTGGTAGGGAAAGTGCAGCCGGAGAAACCTGCAAGCAGGAAGCATCGGCGAACATTGTCATGAGACGAGGAGTTGTTGATGAACAGAAACAGAAACAGATAAAGAGTTGAGAGAGGAGAGAGCAGGAAGGAAGAGTACTTGGGTCGGTGGTGGAGATGGTGGCGGCGCCGCCGAAGTCGCAGGTGGCGCCCTTGGCCTTGTTGTTCTGGTAGTAGCTATTGGCGGCCCAGGAGCAGTGGGCGGCGACGGTGTTGGGGTTGTAGCAGCCGCCGCCCTGCTGGATCGCCGAGCAGTCGGCGCCGCCCTGGGGCCCGCACGAGAAGTCCATCGCCTTCTGCAGCACCGCCGTCGGCTGGTCCGACCGGCACACGCAGTACTCTTTTGGGTTTTCCGTCCACCGTCGCCGACCCAAGAAATGGATACGCGTCAGACAATGCAGGAAGGGGGAGGAGACATGGGGGCAGGGCAGAGGAGGGATTTTTATTGGGAACATGCATGGTACGATACGAGGGGGAATGGAACAAACGAAAGAAAGCTTTTTTTTTTGAAAATCAGCAAAGCAGAGGAGATGTCTCCGTGCGCCCTGAATGAAAAGGAAAAGAAAAGAAGACCAAAAAAGGAAGAGAGAAAGAATGCGTCGTGGTATGTACCTGAAGCAGCGAGCGATGAGGACAAGAGGAGCACGGTGGCCACAAGCGCCAACGCCGCCTCCATCGCGAAGAAGAAGAAGAAGAAGAAGAAGAAGAAGAAGAAGAAGAAGAAGAAGAAGAAGAAGAAGAAGAAGAAGAAGAAACCGAGGCGCGCAAGCTTGCGGCTGACTGGAGGGAGATGAGGAGAGAACTTGAGAAGTGAGGAGAAGGACAAAGCTGGTGGCGAGTTCCTTTCGGATCCTAGCTGGAACGTTCCTTGTGAGCCAGCTCTCTGTGCATGCGCCGCCTAGTTATAGTGGGGGAAGGCCCCGGCCGCCTCCGGCCGCAGCGATCAAGGCTGGCTGGTTTCGCTGCTAGCTGAGGTAGAAGCTACAGGACAAGGGCGCGCAGCTCTGTCCTTCGTTCGGTTACCTTGATCCGTCAGAATCTTGTCTTCTTTACTGCTTCCTCAAGTTTGGTTCTGACTTCTGACAGGAAATGGGATTTTTTTCTCTCTCTCTCTGATGGTCCTGCTCCAGTATTTGCTTGTTTTTGTTTGAAGTAAAAACAGTATTTGCTTGTGCTGAGGATCCTCAGCAGCAGCTCAGCCAGCCAGCCAGCCAGCCTCAACCGTCGAATCAGATCCGCTTCCAATTCTGACCGTTCGTTCTATTCCACACTGCGGCAACCCTTCTCGTCCGTGCTTTTATTTTTGGCCAAAAAGATCCCCGTGGCGAACACCAACATTGATTTCTTTTTCCTTCTGAAAAATAAACAAAATCTCCGTCGCTGAAAGTTTTTAGTACTTTAGAATCTGCACTGACGCGTAAGAGACGTGGGATTTTGGTGCGCGAGCAAATCAGAAAAGTGCTTTTACGCAGGTGTGGTACCGAAAGTGCTTTTACGCAGTTGTCCGTCTCTGCAATTTCTAATTCTTTTTTAAGTCGTCGTCGACATCTTGTAGTACCAAAGTTGCTGGCTTTTATACACAGGTCGGGCAGCCAAACACCGGCATACCCACACACGAAGAAGAAGAGCTCTGGTTGCACAAGTTCAAGAACATGTCGATTTTGAAAAGTGAGTCCGGATTCACCTTTTTCCGGTGGCAAAACACTGTTCCTTTTGGATTGCATACTGTCAACAAAGCGTAACTTTGACAACCAATATCTTTTCATGATACTGTATTTCAGTTGAGCTTTTTTGAAAAAAAAAACGTATATGACTAGGTTTGCCTTGGAAAGTAGCTCTAGACTAATACAACTTTGTTACGCTTTGCATACATGTATAATCCTCACTAGTAGCAATTAGTGGTAAAGTACTGCCTTAGTGAGACTACCGATATCCAAAACGATACTCTTTCTATAGGAAAATTGTTCATGGTACAAAAAAATATTGCAGCCAAAATTGTCAAAAATGTCCCCGTAGCCGGAGGCAACTAGGTCAAACACCAGGGCAAATGGATGATGCTTTTGTATATTTCTTTTTTTCTCGGAGGGAAATGGATGCCTTTTGTTTTATATAGGCAGTCATAAAATAATCCATCTACAAATTACTTTGCTGTAAAAAATGTGAAAGAACACTAATCCTCAGTCCTAAAATTTTTTAGCTATTTTAGAGAAGATGAAGACTCCCTAATCCTAAGCGTGGTCTTCGACAAAGTTCAAACTGTTTGAACAACAGTACGTGCTGTTTATAGTTGGCCAAACGGGCGAGACCCGCTGGGCCGGCACTGGCCCGGCCCTATTCAGCACGGCCCAAGCACGACTCGGCCTAACAGCCTTAGTGTCAGTGCTTGGCCCAGTACCGTGCCTGGGCCGTAATCTCGCTCCGCGACACTAGCACGGTACGGGCACGACACGACTAATGGTCGGCCCGGCCTCGGCACTACGGCGGCACGACAGACACTCGATTTCTACCTCCGTTCCATCCAACCGTTGGATCCGGCCGTGGGGGAAGGGGCTATATAAGCTACCACGCCGGCCGCCTTCCAACCCTAACCCTAGTTCATTTAGCCCCCTCCCTCTTTGGAGTTGAGGTTGCGTTTAAATTATTGTTGATGAAATTATGTTATATTAGATATATGATTGTGTTTGTCATCTTAGTGTCAGTGTCGACACGAGCACTATAGTGCACTTTGGCACGGTACGGCACTAGCCACTAGCTATAGTGTAGTGTCTGGGCTGAAGTTCGGCACGACGACACTAGGTGCACGACACAACTAATCAGCAGTGCTACGTAGTGCCGTGCCAAATAGTGCTAGTGGCACGGCACGGCCCGTTTGGCCAGCTATAGTGCTGTTTCTCAGCAAGCAGAACCTCAGCAATCGATATTAGTAGGAAAAAGAAAACCCAAATTATGTAGCTGGAGAAATTACAGCACAAGAGGTTTCTTTTCTCATAGTCAATAACAGTACATAATCATACTTATATTTTTTTTATACATGATAGAATAAAAACAATATCCCAGACTATCTATGATGCACAACACACCAAGATATATGTCGGCGATTCATTACATAGAACATCGCCCTAGCAAATACTACAAGATTCATCAGCCAAAAGGAGTGTCTGCACTACAGATTCCATTGTTGGCCTTTTGCTTCGTTCTTCATCCAAGCATGAGACGGCCAATCTGATCAGTGTTCGCGCCTGCTTGTCATTGAAATGGCCACCCAGCCTGCTGTCCACTACCTCATTGATAGAAGATGATTGCTCTCTGTCGAACATCTGAGCGAGCCTGCCAACAAGCTCCCTGAGCACCTTATGCACCTCCTCATCAGCATCTAAAGCCAGGTCCAGAACCTGTCGTCCCATAACTAGCTCAAGAAGCACAACTCCATAACTGTAAACATCAACTTTTGCAGTGATGTGCAGGCTGCTGATCCACTCTGGAGCCATGTAACCTACTGTTCCTCGTACTCGCGATACATTCTGATTGGAGCCATCTCTGTGGAGAAGTTTTGCCAGGCCAAAGTCGGCAATCTTAGGTTCTAGATTCTGGTCCAACAGTATGTTCTCCGGTTTCACGTCGCAGTGGATCACCCACTCGAGGCATTCATGGTGAAGGTAAGCCAACCCCTTAGCGACACCCAATGCGATATTAAACCTCTGCTTCCACTCTAGTAATATGTTGTCTTTGAATAGGATGTTGGCTAATGATCCATTCTCAATATACTCGGTGACTAACATCTTGTAGGAGCTTTCTGAGCAAAAGCCCCATATTCTTACTAGATTCATATGGTTAATCCTCCCAATTACACGCAGCTCAGCTTGAAACTCCTCCTCACAGTGTCTTATATTTTCCAACATCTTAACAGCCACTGCTCGACCATCGTCCAAAATTCCCTTGTAGACAATCCCTGAGCCTCCTCTTCCAAGCTCATCTTTGAACTTTCTGGTCGCCTTAGCCAACTCTTTATAACTGTATCTTCTGAAATTACTTGCCATCACCTTGTAGCCTTCCTCAACAGCTTGTATTTCAGATGCTCCCATCTCAACACGAAGCACCATGCAGAAGCAATGAAGAAAACTTCAAGAACAAAAATCGCACCTGCAAACCCATAGAAGTAAAGCCATTTCGCATCTCCCTGGCTTGCCTTGTGAACATCTGGAAATGGTTCCATCGGAGTTTTGCTCATCTGTCTGCAATCAGGACGGTACTCTCTGGAAACAAGCACATCAATTCGGGGAATAGAGATGCCAGAAATATTGACACTCATGGGGAGCTTGAGATACATGGTGCGAAATGGCTTTTTAGGCGCCGTGGCAGCCTTCCCATTGAAAAGGAAAGCCTTTGTATAGCATGAACCTGTTCCTTGCTGGTACTGAAAACCTTTGCAGGTACAATCGCTCCTGCATATGTTCTTGCAGCCCTGCAAGGATACCTGGTCAACATGCTGCTGGTCCGATCCCCAAAAGTCGGTGCCTGGAAGTCGCAAGAACTTGACAGGCTGCACTTGGTCAGCACTACAGGCAATGTCCTCTACAGGCCTACAGCCTTGGCTCCAATTCCCAGGGTTGTTCATCAAATAACCTGGTGGGCAAGAGCATGTAGGTGCAGGCAAGTAGCGGCAGATTCCATTTGGACCACACAAGCCATGAATATTGCAGGGCTGAGACATTGCAACCCAGGAAACCGACCATCTCCCATCTGAGCTATCCAAGCTGTAGAGCCGGAGATTGCCATCAGGATCCAGAGTAAGCCTTCTTTTGACCCCAAGACCTTGATCAGAGGCAACAAGTGCTTTCTGGTTCGCAAAATCACTTGAAAAGAAGTTTCCAGCATCATCTAAACCCCCAAACCTTGTACTGTTATACCGATTCCTGTTATTCTGATACTCTCCATTTTCAGGGTCTGGCCAATATATTTCATGAAAATCGGCATCATCATATATAAGGGACAATATCGACGAGTCTGTGAAATGAAATGTGTAGTGACCTGGGACTTGCAATCCGGTGGTGGAGACCAACTTCGTAGCTGCAGTTATAAACTGGGTGGGCAGCAGGGTGTCGGTTGGTGAATCGAAGCTCTGCCACACAACCATGCCGCTAGAGTTCTTCATGACAAGGTTCCCAGTATCCAGGAGCTGAACATACTGCACACCTGCTGAATTTTTGCCTTGGGCCTGCCACACCACCGCACCGTCGTAGTCTGTGAGCACCAAGGCGCCGCCTTTCCGCAGGGTGACTGCTGCCCCCCTGGCGTGCACAGGGCGGCCGCGGTTGGCAGTCCAGGTGACAGTCTTGTTCGCCGAGTTGGTGTACCATATCGAGAAGGTGAAGGCGTTGTCGTAGATGTTGTACAAGCCGCAGGTGAAAGTGCTGTCCCGTGAACGCAGAACGTCGATTTGGCCCTTGTCGATGGAGAGCGAGGATCCCATCATTAGGGTGTCGCGATACGCAGCACTCAAGGAGAGAGGAAGCAGTGATAATAGGACTGGCAGGATCATGGAGAAGGTTGCCATATCTGAAGTCTGTGCGGATGGTTGGCTGAACTGATAAGGGGGCTGCTTCTCAAGCTCTCATATGTTGAAGCTGAACTTCTCAATGCTCCTCTTGGCGGTGGTTTCATGCAGCCATGAAGGGTAGGTAGGTGTTCAGGATCACATCCATATCCAGCTGTCATGTTTAACACGGTTGACTGGAGAGAAGTCAATGAGGTGCTTTTCCTTAACATCTGATTTATGCATTGTCTAGTGTCCAGACCTTTATATTGCTAGTACATAACCTTGTCTATCTGTTGTGAATTAAACTGTGCTTCGAACAGGAGGCTGATTTCAAAAGGGGAATTTTCCAGGGCTTAGCTGCTGTTCCTAGTCAAATTTAGACAGCTACTCATGGGGACTCTGATTGAGATTGATGTGAGTATTCCCAATGCGTTAATTTCAACTTGGAGCTGTTGCAATCTTGGTCACATGCGAGCCTGTACTTCTCTTTGTTTTATCCGTACAAGCACACATCAAGTGTCGGTACTGTTTACAAGCCTCCGAAGGCAAACCAAACAAATGAAAGGGAAAAGAAACACAACAGAAAAGAGGGGGAAATAAAATAGTAACAGAAAAAGAAAGAACCAAGGGAAGAACCCCCCCCCCCCGGGCCCACCCACAGGCACAGTTCAGATTAACCACACTAATACCCTGTAGGCCTGTACCAAAGAGAAGAGAAGACCACATGTGATTATTTTTGACTTACCTGTACAAGAAGCATCACTCGTCAAGTCGTCATGGAATACAGCTTGTACAGAAGCAGAAAGTCAACACATAGTGTGAACCTGTAGCTGTGTAAATTTGACCGGCACAGCAGCTAAGCCCCGGAAATGTCTCCTTTTGGAATCATCATTGTTTGAAGCACAGTTTTAACAACACACATACAAAGGTTGCGTATAGCAATATAAAAGTTAGGACACAAGATGATGCATAAATCAGATGTTAACAGAAGGATGAAGTACCTCATTGACTCCAGTCAACCATATTATTAAACATGAGCAGCAGCTGGATATGTCTGAACTGTGATCCTAAAAATGTGCCCTTCATGCCTAGGGACACCGCCATATAGAGGAGGATTGAGAAGTGCAGCCTGAACATATGAGAGCTTGAGAATCAGTCCACTCATCAGACGGGCCATCTGTTCAGACTTCAGAAATGGCAAAGGACCTCCCACCTATTATTACTGATTCCCCTCCTCTCGAGTGCCAAGCCTCATGAGACTCTACTATTGGGATCCTCGGCTCCTCGCTCTCCATCGACAAGGACCAAACCGACCTCCTGCACTCGTGGAATGACACTTGTATACAAAGTCAAACAAACAACACTGTGAGCTATGTTCGCAAATATAAGATTGTTATGCAAATTACACAAGCAAATAGGACATTGGCCATTTCACACAGAATCAAGTATTATGTCATTTGAAGAGCAATGGGCTGTACCATGCAAGCTGCCAATGGAACAAATCTACTAGATGATTGATTACAGAGCAGCACTGGGAATAAGTTTGGACTCCCTGTTGTAGATAAAAGGGAGACATGCACAGTATAGTATCTGCAAGAACAAAAACATGGATGTGGAAATATGTAGGAGTAGATGTTGAGTACCAAAACAACCATGTTGCTGGAAGAAAGCTATCATATTATTGAATGAAAAGGGTGAAGTCACACTTTCTCAGAAAAAAAAAAGGTGAAGTCACACTTGTTCTACATGTATAACTTTACAGAATTATGTTGGATGCACAACAGCACAAGTTGAAATCCAAAACTTAGGTGTAGGATGTACACCTAGATTGAAAAGTATCCATACTAATTAGAATAGCATTAACTTGATGGAGTATATATAATCAAAACTGATTATTTAAACAGATGAGTGCAAAAATATGTTAGCCAGAATCAATAGCAAGCAGACATCTTAATGGCTTATGTGGCATACTAACATCTACATGATCTTTCAAACTAATAAAAGAAGGGCAATGCAACAACAATGTGCGCAAGCTAATTTATAAGGTCAAGCACAGCTTACAAATTGCCACTAGGCTCCTGAACTGATTTTGAACCAAGTCATCCATCATGGGACTTAACATTTCTACAAGAGAGAAAGATCTAGTGACTTCCACAGAGAAATTACCTCATCTTTACAAAGTGGGTATCCTTAAGGGAACCACAGGATAACGAGCACCTTTGATGACAGGGCAATGAAACACCATTCAAGTACGATGCGCTGGAAACTCATGTGAAGCACCAGAGTTTAATCCCACCGCCTGACTTATCCATACCCGTTAGCTCATTTTCCAGGACTGATATGTGCCATGTTAAGCACCGGCATAATTCCAATGGTAAAGCCTTTGCACTTCTCAACAACCAGTTATGGACATACTCTTCTCGACCTTCAAATGCAATTTGCTTGACCCTTCTCTGCAGATAAACTGATATGGTGACACACAGCCACACAAGCATTGTTTCCAGTCTTGACAGTTACTTAAGGCGAGCAGTAACTATGATATAAAACATCTGCAGTGAAGAAAGGTGAATTGAACAATGGCCACATTCAACGGTCGCCTGCTCGGTGGCTGAGCTGCAGCGCGGTCCAACTCTTCCGGCAAACACCATCCCGGAATCATCTTCCGGCAAGCACCGTGTCGTCCAAACGCGTCCCCCGCATCCACGTTTTTTGGAATTTCCGTCTAGTGTCTTGTTTTAGTTGAGATTGCCCATAATTCATACGTTGAATTCAAAATGCAGAAGGCTATCTATCTGCACGTGTGCCTCGTTGACCTGCGCTGCGTCCGTGGTGGTTGAATTTAGAGTAAAATGCACCCCAGGCCCCTTAACTTGTCGAGCTGTGTCATCCAGGTCCATCAACTTTGAAAATGCATTTTTGGGTCCCCAAACTTGCTAATCGTGTCAAATAGGTCCAAATCTTGATTAATCATGCTAATTTATTCTAAGAGAAAATTCTCTTTTGACACTGAAAAAAATGACCCGTTCTATTTTTGGCCCTCAAAAACTTTTTGTTTCCTATTTGACACCGAGTTCAATTTTCGTTTCCAAAATGACACTATCGTCCATCCCATTGGCATTTACCGTGAAATAGAGATAGAAACGTGTCAGGTTTTAGTGGATAGACAAAATTACCCCTGGCCAACATTACCTTACGCCAGAGCCAACTCTGCGTCAATTGACTCATTCTCCTCCGCCGTACCGTTCCCAACCCTATCTCCTGGACGGCGGTGGCGGCGACGCCAGTGCAGGAGGCCTCCCGCCGCCAGTATGGAGGGGTTGGCGTCAGATCTGGAGGGAGGGGCTCCCGACGGCATGGAGGAGGCGGCCATGGCGTGCCCCGACGGCCATGAGGCAGCGACGACCAGATGGCGGCGACTATGGCGCGGCCAGACGGCCATGAGGCAGTGGCCGTGGCGCCCCCGACAGCCAGGCGTACATCTTCCTGACGCTCTCGCTCCGTCCCCGTCGGGCCCGCGCCATGCGGGAAGGGGTGTAATCAAGAAGGATTAGAAATAATTAACATGATTAATCAAGATTTGGACATATTTGACACGATTAGCAAGTTTGGGGACCAAAAAAGCGTTTTCAAAGTTGATGGACCTGGATGACAGGCTCGACGAGTTAAGGGGACTGGGGTGCATTTTACTCTTGAATTTAATTGCTGCGCTTGTTCCTCTTTGTTCGTTCGCAGACTAGTAGAGCTGCAGCTCTCCATACCCACCCCAGAACCGACCACTGTACTACTCCCGGGACGACTCGAATACGCGCCGCCGCGGTGGTCGGATCTCTGTCGATCCAGAGCGGCGCAACGGCCGCCGCGGTCGTCAGTGTGGCAACGCCGCCACTGGCCCAGACAAGCACGGTGAGGTAGACCACATTCTCTCTCTTTAATTTGTCGTATATCTAGCACCGACATTTTAGCATCTGAATTGTTCGGATTCAATCACTCAGATCTGATACGGCATGAGGCTAGTCATCAGTGCGGTCATTTTCTTTTCATTTATTTTGGCAAATCCCTTTCTTTTTTTAAAACTAAACAGATCCCTTCTGTAGCATGTTCCGATAATTTGCTGTTTTAGCTCTTTTTTCCCCCGTAGAAACATGCTAGCTACGGAATCTCCCGTTATACCTATGATGAAACACGGAACGATGAAAAACGGTTCCTATGGACTGATCGAGTATTTGATATCGCAAGACCTTCTCTTTATTAATGTTTGCTTCTCAACAATTATCTTATCAGAATAGTATATTTTAAAACATGCTCCCCACAAACTTCTCCAAAATCCAGATTGGTTCAAGCATGCCCCCCCCCCCCCCCCCCCCCAAACTGCATCTTGTGATTGATAGATGTGTGTGTGATGGTTGCTAGATACTCCGTATGGCTATTGTGTAGTTGCTAGCTACTCTGTAATCCGTATTGCTATTCTGTACAATAACTATCCATATAACTCTGTAATACATTTAGTTTATTAATTCCACTAATAATTCTCTATCTCATCAATTCATAGTTGCGCACATTGCACCAGATCTCCGTGCTGTAATCGACATGTATTTAATTGAAACAATGAAACCTTAGTTTGGACTCTGTTAACTCTTGTTGCCCACCATCTTTCGTGACTTTTATTATTATGAATCCATGTATTGACTTCCAAATTTCAATCTTACTTGCTACACAGTTAATTTGTAGAAAAGTTTCCTCTCGCATGTTAAGTTGAAGCTCGAACTCTTATCGTATCTTTTTATGTAAGACATTTATTCTGAACTCAGTTAATAATACGATTTTTAAGTTATAGAATGCAGTCTTAGTTGCTACAACGGCCGCCAAACATTTCATTCGTAGTGCCGGAGATGAAAATTTTTATTATAAAAGCTATGAGGATAGTTGTATGTTTTTCTAATAAAATATGTAGTGCTTACAACTAATCTATCAATATAGATATGTTACAATCAATATAATCAGACATTTCATTATGCACCATAGTGTCTAAGATGTAAAATTTTACCTATAAAAACTACGAGTATAGATGTGTATTTTCTAAGTGCTTACAACTGCTCTAATAATGTGGATATGTTATATTGTTTTTAGTAAATATATAATAAATTTATCTAAAAAACAAGGCACATATTCTTTAGTGTGGAGTATTGATATTGACATAATTTAACATAAATTACTATTGTCATTGACACATGATTCATTAAGATCGTGGAGAGTTTTATGACATTAAATTTACTGGTATGGCAGAGAAGAGGGTTTTGTGACACTAAATTTACTAATACGACAAACTAGAGAGAACACAAAGTTTCATGATACTTGAGAGTAGTTTGATCTCATGAAACCCATTAGGTAAGTGTGCAAACTTTTATTCTCCGACTCTGCTCCATCCAAACCAAAGCAAGGCTAGCAGATTTCTCGCTTCGGTATTCTCCTAATCTCCCTGGCCCTGGGCTCCAGGCAGTCACGGAGCCGCCGCGCAAGATCTCTTCCAAGGTGCTGAGAAGGGTCCATTCCAAACCGTCCAGCAACGGCGCTGACCTCGCAGGGTCGAGTCAACCGTTGCCGGCGCCGGCCTGCTTGTGTCGTCTACATCTGTATGCTATGCATCACTTCCCTGTTATCGTTCTTTTCTCTGCGACTGTGAGGGAGTTCCCCTTTACCGTACCTTACCTATTGACCTTTGTATTTCCCATTGCTTCGTTGGTGTGGTATTGGTATCTTGATTGTTGAGACTCATGAATTGGTCGGTGCGTGATCAGTTGATTTATTAGATTCAATCAGCCGGCAATCAACAACTACCTATTCTGATGGAAACTCAACACTAGTTGTACGTGAGTGATTTTGATCCCAAGCTCATTCTTTAGTGCTTTTGTGTAGCTGTTAATAGTTACCTGTTTTTTTTGAAAATAAAAGCAGGAGCAGTGCTATGTCATATAAGAGGAGAGGAAACAAGTTTTACATATAGTCTATTACATAAAGAAAAGAGACTCAATTAACTCGAAAGTAGCAACTAAACATTAGAAAACATAGAGATCGCTGGGCTGCCACAAGCCAGTCTTCTAATTGCCATTTCCTCCTTTATGAAGATCACTACTTGGTTTGATTGTGCTTCAACTCCTTGAAAAACTCTTCTGTTTCTCTCTTTCCATAAGTTCCAAGCTGTATACATAAGGACCAGGGGCGAAGCTAGAACAAGTCAGAGGGGGGTGCCTTTCTCTTATAGATGTGAAGATTTAACATGTAAATATGGTAAAAAATTGTTTTCAATAGTGGATTTTCAAAAATTTGTGGGTGCCTGGGCACCCACAAGTTTGAACCTGGCGTCGCCCCTGATAAGGACCGCTGCCTTCATTCTTCTATCTTGCTTTGGTAGGTTCTTGAGTGACTCTAACCACCACTGCTCGACTTGCATACCAGGGATTGGCTCAGTCACCAAATTACATGTCCAGGCTCTCATCCTCCGCCACACATCCAGAGCATAGGGGCAATGCAGACACAAATGTGCAGCGGTCTCTGGTTGCTGGTTGCATAGGACACACAATGGGTTGCAAGGCTAGTTTGTAGCGATTAATAGTTGCCTGTTAGTCTAAACTTTAGCCAGTATGTACAAGCATGAGCAATTGGTTTGATTAATTTGATATTAATTCAATTAATTTTATGATAGTTGTATCATGCAGGATGATTGATGTGGTTCAGTTTGGTAATCTGATGCCATTTCTCTGAAAACAATTTGATGCAGGGTGTTGATCTTCCTATGCTATCTGATGAGTTGTTCTGGTACAAGCATGAAAGATGGTCAGTTGGTGACCTACATGCACCAAAGGATGTTAAGCGGGAAATTAAAACTTAGTTAACCACATAGTGTCTACCACATATATAGCTTCCCTCTTGCAACCTTGTGAATCTAACATTCTCCTAGTTGCTCCAAAACACAAGCCAGAAAAGAAATGGAGGCTATAGTTGTTACTGCAGCAGAGGGTGCTGTGAAGACATTGCTCGGAAAGTTGGGATCTGTTCTTGCCCAGCAGAACCAACTTGGTGGGATCAGAGGTGAGCTGCAATACATCAAGGATGAGCTCGAGAGCATGAATGCCTTCCTCCAGAACCTTGCGACCACAAGCAGCCATGGTGTCCAAAGTTAAGATATGGATGAAGCAAGTCAGAGAGATGGCCTATGATGCCGAGGATTGCCTTGATGAGTTCCAGCATCACTTTGGTGGCTCTGGTGGTGATGGCATCAAGGGATTCTCACGTAGGATAAAGCATCTTGCATCCACTCTGAGGGCCCACCATCGAATTGTCATGCAAGTGAAAGAGCTTAAGATTCGTGCTCAAGATGTTAGTGACAGGTATGCAAGGTATAGTGGTGCTAATGATATCGTGTCTTCCTCTGGCTTGCAAGATGCCACCACTTCAACCACAAACTGTTTGGCACTTGATCCTAGGCAAGCAATTGGCTTCATGCAGGAAAGTCTTCTTGTGGGAATCGACAAACGGAAGGACATGCTCCTTAGATATCTAACGGAAGACAGTGGACAACAACTAAGAGTAATATCTATTTTTGGCTTTGGAGGGTTGGGCAAGACTACTCTAGCGAAGGCAATATATGATAGTCCACACTCAAAGAGTGGCCAGTTCCAATGTCAAGCTTTTGTTACGGTTTCCCAGAAATTTGATCTAAAGGCAATATTGAGAGACATCCTTGGGCAGCTCATTCCTCATGGTCCTAATCACCATGTCAATTCGGACAGAGGTCTTCAGGATGAGCAATTCAAAAGTTTTGAAGTATGGGATATGAAAAGACTTGGTGACAAACTACGTTCATATTTGGAAGACAAAAGGTACCTCATTGTTCTTGATGATATTTGGTCTGATTCTGCTTGGGATAATTTGAAGTTCTTTTTACCAAGGAATAATTGCAGAAGTGTAATAATAGTTACTACAAGGATAAGAAGTGTGGCCAATGTTATGGCCATTGGCCATGATTGGATAAACACCAACAGGAGGATAGCCGGATGGAGTCGGCTGTTAGGGATGAGAGGCTAGATTATAGATGAGAGGGACGAATACTTGAGGAGAACTAGATTGATTCCTTCTTTGCTTGCCTTGATTGATACAACTCCTCTCATTATATAGAGAGGTTTACTTACCCTAACACTAGACTCCCAATCCGGTACTATTATCTAACTAATCTTGCTACTGTTCACGATACTGTTTACATCGGGGTACTGTTCACGCCGGCCCAAAAGGCCCACATGGCCCAGAGGCCTAGCCCATAACACTTCACCCCTCCTTTCGAGCAGCTCGTCCTCGAGCTGTAGACAGACTCGACACGCACATGCAGATGCAAAAACGACCTAAATTGACTCTGAAACATGCCTTTTACATCTCGGCAATATTTCTTTATTTATACTAAAAATAAATTCTGCCCTATCCAACCATCATGGGTTGCAGGAGGACCCCATCCTAAAGCTTGAAGAGACAAGTATTCTTGGTCTGTACGAGCTCCTGCACCTTCCCATGGCAGAACGCCGCGGCTGCGTTCCAAGTGTGCGAACCAGTGGGGCAGCGGGTTTTCCTTCCCGTCAAAGCCTGGGAAATCAGACTTGAAGAAACGCAGCACCATCCCATCCAGTGCACCAGGTGCGGCGGACGAACCGGTGGCAAGGGACACGCGAGGGTCGAGTGCGACGCGAGGGTGGATGGCCTCGTCCATCGGCTTCTTGGGCAGTAATTCCGGACTATGCATCAACTGGCCATCCAGAGCTAACAAGCCACGACCAACCAAAAGTGGAGCCGATTGTGGATCAGCAGCCTTTGGATCAGACGCCTTGGGGTCCTTGGTCGGTTCATCGTCGGGCTTGGCGGCGGACTCCGCCGAAGTTTCGCCGAGAACGCCTTTCTGCTTCTCCAAGCTGGAGACGCGATCTGAGAGAGTCTTCAGCACCGACGTGATGTCGACAAGTGACGAATTCATCGCATCCAATTTGTCGAAGATGATCTTGCCAGCATCTGTTGCTTCCTTGCGAAGTCGATCTTCCAGGTGCTTCAAGAGCTGCTTGGTTTCGTCGCCCACAGGTCCCGACATCGAGGAAGCTGATACCAAGTTGTTATGGCCATTGGCCATGATTGGGTAAACACCACCAGGAGGATAGCCGGATGGAGACAGCTGTTAGAGATGAGAGGCTAGATCATAGATGAGAGGGACGAATACTTGAGGAGAACTAGATTGATTCTTTCTTTGCTTGCCTTGATTGATACAACTCCTCTCATTATATAGAGAGGTTTACTTGACCCCTAACACTAGACTCCCAATTCGGTACTATTATCTAACTAATCTCGCTACTGTTCACGATACTGTTTACGTTGGGGTACTGTTCACGCCGGCCCAAAAGGCCCACATGGCCCAAAGGCCTAGCCCATAACACCAATTATTGCTCTTATCTCAAACATGATTTTAGTTATGAAATTGAAGCCTTAGATCAGATAGAAGCGAAAGAACTGTTCTTCGGGAGATTATTTGGTCAAGTAGTAGACTGCCCTCAAAGCTTGCAGAAAATTTCAGAAGATATTTTGAAGAAATGTGGTGGTATGCCTCTGGCCATCAACAGCATAGCTGGGATTTTGGCTAGTACGCCAGCCAAGAGCTTGGAGGAATGGCAGAACTTACACAATTCTCTTGGATCTGAGTTGGATAATGGCTCAACCATGCAGAAAGTAAAACATATACTACTACTGAGTTATAGTGAGTTGCCTTACCATCTGAAGACTTGCTTCTTGTATTTCAGTATCTTCCCAGAGGACTATAAGATTAGAAGGAAAAATGTTATCCAGCGATGGGTGGCTGAAGGATTTATATCTGAGAAGCGAGGCCTATCAGCAGAGCAGGTTGCTGAGAGCTACTTTGCGGAATTTGTTAATCGGAGCATCATCCAACCTATTGATATAAGTGATAGTGGAAAAGTTAAGACATGCAGGATTCACGATGTAATGTTGGAGGTCATTGTAGGGATGTCAGTTGAACAAAACTTTGTATCACTTCATGGGGATCAATATATAACGGCTTCCTATGATAAGGTTCGACGACTTTCCTTACATGGTAATGGTGCATATAATCTGTCAACTAGCTTGGAATTGACACATGTTCGATCACTAAGCTCCTTTGGAGATATGCCAGGAGTTGTTCATTTCGGCAAGGCAAGATTTCTTAGAGTGTTGGATCTGGAAAGCTGCGAATTTCTAAGGAACCGACACCTTAAGCAGATTTGTGCATTGTTCCAACTCAAGTTCTTGAGTTTAAGAAGGGCACATAACATAAATAGGCTTCCAAGTAATATACGGAATCTGAAGAGCATGGAAACTCTTGATTTAAGGGGTACATGTGTGGATAAGTTACCTGGTAGTCTCGTTGACCTTAAGCACTTGGTACATTTCCGTTCAGAATAACATACTTACCACATGGCTTTGGGAAATTAAAAAGCATACAGACCTTGGGGTTGATAGAGATCTCAGATGACACATGTTGGAGGATACAAGAGATTGGATGCCTGACGCAATTGAGGAAGCTCTGGATACGGTCACGCAATGGTCTGAACAAGGAGAACTGGGAATCTCTACTTGCAGTCATTGAGAAGCTGAGCAGGTGCCTCCGCTCACTCTCAATTGAAACAGATGGTAGAACCTTTTCTTTGCCACTTGATTTCTCGTCCTCCCCACCCTTGCTCCTACAAAGCCTCCTACTGTATGAAAGACTGGAACCATTGCCAAGCTGGGTTGCATCGCTGGATTGCCTCGTAAAATTAACTCTTGGTGGCATCAAACTGAAGGATGGTGACATCCAAGTGCTCCAGAAGCTCCCGAGATTGTTCTCTCTGAGGTTGTGGTTTGCATTTGATACAGAACACTTTGCTGTTGGATGCTCGGGGTTCCCGAATCTTCAGCTGCTTGCGATTCAAGGCTGGGATGGCCCTCTTGAAATTACTATGGAGGAAGGAGCAATGCAAAAGCTCCACAGGCTGGTGCTGGTGGTGTCATACCGTAGTGGTACGCTGAAGAGTGTTAAAGGGACAAGGTATCTTCGAAGTCTTCGAGCAATTGAAATAAGAGGTAAATCCATCACACCTATGGAAGTTTTGGTGCAAGAGCTCAGGGATGAAGCAAGCCATCTTCCTAACCATCCAACAGTAACTTTTAAGAAGGTCTGAATTTATTTTGGGTGTTATTTCTCTTAGTGTTGGATTAGCAATGATTTTCTTGTCCTCTTGATCTTTGGACTAAAGATCCTTCAAGTTTAGGGATATAATTATAGTTTGGATTTTATATTAATTTCACCATTGAATGTTGACTGGTCATTGAAGACTTAAGTGATACAGACAAAAACATCCTACGCTACTAGCTTGGTCTGGATGCAAAAAGGGAACCCCCAATATAATTGCACATGGTTCACCTGTGTGGTTGGAATAGTCAGAAACAACAACTACCTCTGTTTTAAATTACTATTCGTTGTTAACTTTTTCTATGATCTTTGACCATTCATCTTATTTAAAAATTTTATTCAAATATAAAAACCAATAAATTATACTTGAAGTATATACGATGGTAAAGCAAATCACATAATGCTTATGAAATTTTTTAAATAAGACGAATGGTCAAACGTTAAGCGAAAAAGTCAACAACGAATAATAATTTGAAACGGAGATAGTCTGTGTATATTTATTTGCAGGTTTACTTAACTGAAATTTATAAGGGATCGGAGAATAGTGAGGCGGAGTTCCTCAAGAGTCTTTTGGTCAATCTGAAAGCGGAGGTCACGGGAGTTTTTTTTTCCCGAACAGGTAACAGGAGCAGCGTCAAACCATGCCCCTAGGGCCGGCGTGTTACTGTTCACGCGCAGAATAGTACAACGCGGTACTGTTCACGCCGGTTCCGGTGGCTCCGCTTTGTCGGGGATTAGGTTAGATTGGTTTGAGTTGTTATCTATTTTCTTAATTCTGGAGATAGGTTTTTCTAGGGTCAAGTCATCTCATCTGTATATGGATGTGATTTGTATCCGATTTGATTAAGCAAGAAATAGATTAAGAGTTTCTATCTCCTCTATTCCTGCCTAGTGGTGCGGCCGCCGGGCTTCGGCATGGTCGCGCAGGGCCTTCTGAAGTATGCCCATGACCGTTCTGTAAAATGTGGTACTTTGTTGTATAGTATATGGCGACATTTATACTTTGCTGTTACTTTGTCTATTTTGGCCCATGAGGCCATGACCCAAATGGTACGCTGTATTCACTTATATTATATGTACAGACCATAGTCATCGAGAGTGAGATTCTGAGACCTTCTAGGAGGTGATTGGTTGCCTGCACACGAGGCCATCCAGGCTCACCGCATGCAGAGCCTTGATTGGTTGCCTGCAGCAGCTTTTGGGTCTGGTCCTGCAGATGCAAAAGCACTTCCCTAGTCTGGTTCTCGCGATGCAGAAATTTTGCTCGTATCTACGGAGCCAGGCTCGCGCAGTGCGGGTGGTGATCTCTCGTGCAAGCGCACAGGTAAAAAATGGCATTGGGCACTGATTCAGCTGGGCAACCAATCAATATCTCTGTCCAGCCTGGTCAGATAGAAACTGCAACCAAACTGCATGCTGCTGCACCCGGTCTGGCCACCATGAGCCTGCATGCCTGCTACGAGCCAGGCTGAGAAGTGAACCAATCACGCCCGTATCTTTATGTCTCTCTTAGCAAGTACATCTTTTCAGTTGCAGATGATAATGATACTTGTGGATTGCAGGCCGGACGGAACCCAACTACATGCAGCAAACACTGCTGCCAGATTGTCTACCTCAAGCTTGGATGGAGCCAGAAACAAAATGCCGGTTATGAGTAGCATTAAAAATAGACGTCATCATCTAGGCCAGGAATTTATTGACCAAGATTGCGACGACTGAAGAAATTAGCCGGCCGGAAAAGACGTGCACGCTCATTTTTTTTCTCTGCACAAGAGTTACTTCTCCCTCAGTCCAAAAAAATGACGATCAAGTTGTGTATAAACTTGACCAAAATTATGATGGTTTGACTTAGGATAGAATTGAATGATTATTTTCTTTTTTAAGTAAGGAGGTTGTACTTTTGTTCTAGTAGGACTATCCGCTCGACAATTGTAAGCTCGAGTAAAGGCAGAGAACCACACCTATCTTTTGATGAGCCTCTCATGAATCCACCCTCTACGCACGCGGCTGCGCCCGCCGTGATGGCGGCGGCCGGCTCCCGGTGCTCCCGGTGCCGGATCTGCCCGGCACGGCAGTAGGCGCGGCGCGACGGACAGACGCATAGACGACGCTACTTCAGTCCCTCCGGCGGCCTCCTCGCCCTCCACCCCCTCCAGTTCCTCTATCTCCTTCCGTGCTTCATGGTTGCATGTTGGCGGGTGGCTACCTGCTCCGTCGCCAGCGAGATCCGTCCCGTCCAGTGTGCGGCGGTCTCCGTCCGCTCAGCCGCCGTTGGTGTGGCGATGTGGAGGCATGCTCGGCAGACGGCGTCAAGGAGGTCGCCTCCCGGCGTGCGCAGCCTTCCTCGGGGGCGACGCATGGGAGGAATGGGCCTCCTGGCAGGTGGCGGTGAGTGGGGGATCCCCCTCCTGTGTGCCCGTCATCGTCTTCGGCTGATCCTCCTCTTGTGTGGAGTTTCTATGGAGAGGACGTCTTGTTCACCGGATTTCGTGCAATGAAAGTGTTGCGCTTGTCTCGCAGGGGGTGTTTCTTCACTTCGCATGGACTGACGGGCGACGATAGCAGCGGTGGCTTCTCTGCATAATTTCCTGGGTGTAAAGCCTTGATCTTCGGTCAGGCGACGACGGCGCAAACGGCGTCGCTTCCCTCCTTGGAGGCATCGCTGTGGAATTTCATGCTCTATTAATCTGCGACGGCTGCAAGCACTGTGGCGAGGAAAGGGAAGACAAGTCCACTGGGTTCATTCATGATCAAGGTTACATAGCGATTAGCATACTGGACACGACGGCATTCGTTCAGCAAGACACTAGGCTTGATCTTATTCATCTATGATCCAGTTCTACATCGATTGATGTTGTCAGATGTCTTTAATGACCTTATGGGTTTGAGATTTGTGTAAGTATTTAAAGCTGGTTAATTGGAGCCGTACGAAGACGATGGGCTTGATGGTGACATCTCTGAGTGGTTTCAGGGTTAGGTGCGTGAAACACCACCGTTGGCTATGTGCTTTTGGTCGTAGAAGATGTGTAAGGACGTTTGGTTTGGACATGACTTTTTTAGTGTTGGCGGTTTGGAGCTAGTGACAACCACTTATAACACAACTGAGATTTAGGCTAGATCCGGTGCCTTTTTGTTGTAATGGTAGTCATTTGGAGATGGACACTTTGCCGCAGGATAGATGCTCTTCTTTTTGTGCTTCTTTTTTCTAGGCGTGTGTGTTATTAGGAATGAAGCTTTTTCGCTTGCGTAATAATGATAGCTGCATGCATATGTCTGGATGCAGTGGCTAGAATATCAATATATTTCCACTTCTAAAAAAATGAATCCAGCCTGTATAGAAGCTGACCCTCTTCACGCAGTTGAACTTTAGCTGTCTGAATTTGCCTGGAATTTTCTCGTAGTGAAATCAGCCTCCTACTCCAGTATAACTTTTTGACTAATAAAGTAGACAATTCTGTGTAGCAATATGACGCTCAAACGCAACCATCCTCAAATCAGGTTTAAATGAGCAGCTATGGCTCTGATCCTGAACCACCAGAGAGAAGAATTGAGTGAGGAGTGCAGCTTAGACATACAAATGAAAGCATGAAAAGCAGTCAGCTCATCAGCCCAACCATCTGCTAACACTTCAGCCATGTCTACCTTCCTAGCCATCTTGCCAATCCTATCACTGCTTCCCCTCTCAAGCGCTGCTTCTCGCGACATTCTGCCACTGGGATCCTCGCTCTCCATCCACAAACACCAGACTGACGTCCTGCGCTCCCCTGACAACACTTTATCCCGTGGCTTCTACAGCATCTACAACAACGCCTTCACCTTCTCCATACGGTACACCAACTCGGTGCGCAAGACTGACTACGTGAAAACCTCAAATAGGTAATGCGGCATTGGTAACGAGTGCATGAAGCCCGTTACAAGGTACCTCATCAGTAACGGGCACCAAATGACAACCGTTACCGATAAACCTAGCAGACCCGGCCCAACCTCTGCACAACAAAGCCCGTTACCGATTACGACTTCTAGTAACGGACGGTGTTCATGACCGTTACTAGTTGTTGTAGTAACGGACATTAAATACGACTGTTACCGATAAGACAACTATCCGTAACGGTCGCTTCATGTCCGTTACGGGCAGGGACTAGTAGTATCAGGTGTTATGTTGGCCATTTAAAGACTGTTACCTTCTTTTTACTTGTTGTTGTAACGGTACTAACTTTGGTCATTTTACGGCCGTTACTAGAGTCGGAGCTCAATAATTAATTACATAAGCTACAGCAGATAGCTACAGTGTCGTCGTCGCCACCCGCAGATGCTGCTGTCGGCGCAGAGCAGCAGCCGGCAGGCCCCATCCACTCCGCCGCCATCCGACCTGGCCTGGCCCTTCCTCCGCGCCGCGTCATCCACCTGGTGCCGTGCCGCCGCGTCCTTCCCGTTCTCTCCCGCGTCGTCGCCGCGGCCGTGATCGCGTCGGCCGGGCGCTCTAGCTCCATGACGCTCGCATTATTGCCGGCGCGCTGCCGCCACCGCCTTCCTCGTCCTCCTCTCCTCCTCCCGCGGTATGGATTTTGCCCCTCCTCCTTCTCCGTACTTCCGGCCAGCTCATCATCCCTTCTTCACGTACTGTAGATTTTGATGTGATATAATTCTTAAAAAACATCTATTGATCGAAGTTGTGCAGATGATGGCGGCTGATCGAGCTTGGATGTACAGACAACCCCGAGATTGGGAGACGTTCGTAAGAGGGTTCAACGGTTTTTTTGATCAAGCAGAGGTGGACATGAGAAAAGGGGGTGTGCCTACAATGTGTTGCCCATGTTTTGATTATGTCAACCAAAAAAGTTCGAACAATGGGACAAATTTTCCATCGTCTAGGAACACGTGGATTCACATATAATTACACGTGTTGGAACAAGCATGGTGAGGAAGGCCTTAATGAAGGCGAAGAAAGATGTCTTAATGAAGGTGAAGCGCGATGCCATGCTCAAGGTCTTAATGAAGGTGAAATGAGTGTATAATGACTTAACTCGTTGATTTCTCGTTGTTATAGGGTAAAGCGGAATGTCTTAACTCCTTGATTTCTCATTATTGTAGGGGAAGAAGAATGCGGAAATAACTTTGAGGAAGATGAAGCATTCCCACCTGTTGTGATGGGGCATGAGGATATGACTGATCAGGAAGTTACGTGCTTCAATGATGATGATGTGCTGCCTCATGTAAACAATGTTGATCAAATGCTGAGAGACGTTGAGTTTCAAGACGTGTACACAACTTCTGAATTAGTGAGGCTGAAACAATTCGTCGAAGATTCAAAGAAACCCATCTACCCTGGTAGTCAGAAGTAGTCTCGCCTTTCTGGTGATCTCAAACTTCTACAGCTTAAGGCAGGTCATGGTTGGACCGACAAAAGTTTCAAACAACTATTGGATCTTCTAAAAGACATGCTACCAGGAAAACCAAGTGGTTGAGTCTGTCTACGAGGCAAAAAAGATAATATGTCCTTTGGGTTTAGAGGTTGAAAAAAATCCATGCATGTAAGAACAACTGTGTGTTGTTTCGAGGAGAATATGAGGACCTTGACAATTTCCCAAAGTGTGGGTTCGGTCGGTACAAGAGGATCAAAGATGGCGGAGATAATGCCGATGACAGGAACGAGCCCGTGAAGACAAGAGGCAAGAAGGGTAACCGAGGGGGTCCTCTTTGGCGGTCTACTACTCGTCGTATTGGCAAATGTATGCCTGCTTCCCCTCCCCTCTCTGTAACAATGTGGAGGGAGTCTGTAAAATGTGTTATCTTGACTCCGATGTGCTGCGTCCATACCCAGGGGAATTTGCGTTTGGCTACCACCATCATTAACACTGCTACTGAACACTACAACTATTGATCACTGTGAATAGAATGCATATATGATGCTTAAGTTAGTAACTTGTCGGTATAATGCATCTTGCACTATATAGTATATTTGGATTGCTGGTTGGAATAACTGTATGTTTACAAGAACTTGAGCGTGATGATCACTTTCCGTATATTCAGTATGATGATCGCTTCACATATATTGGGTTAATAAACCATGTTTCTAATTCTATGGAAATTGAAGAACTGTTTGCACGCTGCTGCTGGAGCCGTTGGAAAATATTGACCTTTTCTACTGCTGGATTTTACTCTGTCCCAGTGTGCAAGGGAAATTATTTCTTGGTGATGACAGCAATACGAGTAGAAGAATCATTTACAGGTACTAAAGATTACCAAGCTTCAAAAGAGATCCTGTACATCCCAGAGGTATATTCTTGCGCACAAGAAAATACAAGTGTAATGATAATAGTGACAAAAATACAAGAGGTTTGAAAAGAATTGCAAATTATCATCCCGCTCTGCCGGAACTTTCATGACGGAGAATTCCACAGAAGTTTCGGTGCAGTTATAAAATTAGCGCACAGCCATCTAAAATATGGTCTTGCAGATACACTCTTATGTTGCAGCGGATGCTTGCTTTGTTACTGTTCTTCGGAGGGTGGAGGCATATATTTTTAGCTGTGAAATGCGCAGATTTAATTGTCACCGACAAACGCAATGCATTATATTACCAGACATCAAGCCTCTCTTCGAGATATCTGCTGCGTGATACGCACCATCAGTTTGAAGAGTTTGTAGAGATTCTTGAAAATAAGAGGCTAGATAAGAATAAAAAAGATGCCATTTAAACTTCTTTGTGCCCTTTTTTTTCCCTGATGCTGCTCCTCTCTATTAACCTTTGAAAGATTTGGGAGTTTTTAATGGATATAATGTATCTTCCAAGGGGAAGATACTACTCTCTCCATTTACTTTTATAAGACACCACCAAAGTTAACAGCATCCGTTGTTGTCAATGCATATTACTACCCTTTTGGCATAGTCACAAATCAGACTCAAGACAATAAATCTAGAACAAGCCCTAAGAAACAACTTAAAAAACAGCACATGTTCCGAAAGGAGAGTAGAATGTATGATTCAGGTGCAAATACTGGTAATACTCGAGATGGTCCATTGTTTGCTCAACAATCTCCTTTTTAAAGAGTACAGACCGTAGAACAGAAGCATCTATCCTTGCCAGAGCAAGGAATATAGCCTCAAAGGTAGGATGGCAAAGTGGCCAGAGGTTTCTTGACCAAGAATCCAAGATTGCGACCCACTCAAAACCAGAATTAGGGGGTGTTTGGATCACCGGGACTAAACTTTAGTCCCGTCACATCAGATATAAGGATGTTAATTAGAGATATTAAATATAGATTAATTAAAAAACTCATTATATAAATAAGTGCTAATTTGCGAGACGAATCTATTAAGCCTAATTAGTCCATAATTAGATAATACAATACTACAGTAAACATGTGATAATTATGTGTTAATTATAGGTAAATTATGCTTGTTAGGTTCATCTCGCGAAATAGCCAACTTATATAATTAATTTTATAATTAATTTATGTTTAATACTTCTAATTGTCGTTGATTTAATAGACTAAACTTTATCTAGCGACCGGATCTAAACACCCCTTAGATCCGTTTGAAAAATCCACGTGAACTTCTATTGTTTAGTCGTCTTCAGTTCACTGTAGTGTACAGGAGAGAAGGGAAGAGAATAAACACACGGAATTGGTTGAGTCTTGACTGATTCATACAAGAAACCTCACTCTTCACGGGATCCAGCCTGTCTACACCTAGTTGATATTGTAGCTGTCTGAATTTGACCAGGAACATCAGCTAAGCCGGATTTTCTCCTCCACAAACCATCCTCCTTTTAGTAGCACAGTTTTAGTTAATGCATAGACCATGTTACTTAGCAACCATAGCTAGTACGCAAAAAAATCGTCAAAGCATATACTAACAGAAAAACGAGTACCTCATTGGCTCCAAGTTTATAACCATCGCAAACAAGACGAGCAGCAGGATATGGCTCACCCTGAACACGTGCCTTTCATTTTTTTAGATTAGGAAAATATCCGGCCTCAGCGTCCCACTGGTGGATGCCTGCAGCCCAACACGTGCCTTTCATGCCCGAGGACACCACCAGAGAGGAAAATTCAGAATTACACTTTGGTCATATGAGTTGTTGAGAAGCACCGCGTGCTCATCCTCAACCATCTGCCCAGACTCCAGCCATGGCACCCTTCTTCTTCATCCTGCAAGTCCTATCACTGCTTCCCCTCCTCTCAAGCGCAGCATCTCCTGGCACTCTGCCGCTAAGATCATCGCTCTCCGTCGACAAGCACCAGACTGACGTCCTGCGCTCGCCAAACAGCACTTTCACCTGCGGCTTCTACAGCATCTACGACAATGCCTTCACCTTCTCGATATGGTACACCAACTCGGTGAACAAGACCGTCGTCTGGACTGCGAACCGCGACCGCCCTGTGCATGCCAGGGGGGCGGCGGTCACCCTGCGGAAGGGCGGTGCCTTGGTTCTCACAGACTACGACGGTGAAGTGGTGTGGCAGACAGAAGGTGACCTGGCAGGGGTGCAGTATGCCGAGCTCCTGGACACCGGGAACCTTGTCATGAAGAACTCCAGCGGCATGGTTGTGTGGCAGAGCTTTGATTCACCAACAGATACCCTGCTGCCCACCCAGCGCATCACTGCAGCTACAAAGCTGGTCTCCACAACGGGATTGCATATCCCAGGTCACTACATATTTCATTTCACAGACTCATCAATATTGTCCCTTATACACGATGATGTCGATGTTCATGAAATATATTGGCCAGACCCTGACATTGGAGAGTATCAGAATAACAGGAATCGGTATAACAGTACAAGGCTCGCGGTTCTAGATGAAATGGGAAAATTCTTTTCAAGTGATTTCGCTAACCAGCAAGCAGTTGTTGCCTCTGATGAAGGTTATGGGATCAAGAGAAGGCTTACTCTGGATCCTGACGGCAATCTCCGACTGTACAGCTTGAACAATTCAGATGGGAGATGGTCGGTTTCCTGGATTGCAATGTCTCAGCCCTGCAATATTCATGGATTGTGTGGTCCAAATGGGATCTGTCACTACTTGCCTACGCCTACATGCTCTTGCCCACCAGGTTACGTGATGAGCAACCCTGGTAATTGGAGCCAAGGCTGTAGAGCTGTAGTCGACATCGCCTGTATGGTTGAGCAAATGCAACCTGTCAAGTTCTTACAACTTCCAGGCACTGACTTTTGGGGATCAGATCAAGAGCATGTTGAGCATGTATCCTTGCAGGCTTGTAAGAACATATGTAGGAGTGATTGCACCTGCAAAGGCTTTCAGTACCAGCAAGGATCAGGGACATGCTATCCGAAGGCTTTCCTTTATAATGGGAAGGCATACACGTCACCTACAAAATCAACGCGCTTGATGTATCTCAAACTCCCAGTGGGTGTGAATATTTCAGGTATTCCAATTCCCCAAACCAATGTGCTTGTTTCAAGAAAGCAACATCCTGATTGTGGCCAGATATCAATGATGGAACCATTTCCGGATATTCACACGGCCAGTCAGGGGGAAGCAAAATGGTTTTACTTCTATGGGTTTGCAGGTGCAATTTTTGTTCTTGAAGTTCTCTTCATTACATCCACATGGTGCTTCGTTTTTAGACGGGAGTTGAGAGCATCCGAGATACAAGCAGTTGAGGAAGGCTACAAGGTGATGACTAGTAATTTCAGAAGATACAGTTACAAAGAGTTGGTTAAAGCAACCAGAAAGTTCAAAGATGAGCTTGGAAGAGGAGGCTCAGGGATTGTTTACAAGGGAATCTTGGACGACAGTCGAGCAGTGGCTGTTAAGATGCTGGAAAATGTAAGGCAGTGCGAGGAGGAGTTTCAAGCAGAGTTGCGGATAATTGGGAGGATTAATCATATGAATCTAGTAAGGATATGGGGCTTTTGCTCTGAAAGCTCACACAGGATGTTGATCACTGAGTATGTTGAGAATGGATCATTAGCAAACATCCTATTCAAAGACAACATTCTGCTAGAGTGGAGGCAGAGATTTAATATTGCGTTAGGTGTCGCAAAGGGTTTGGCTTATCTTCACCATGAATGTCTTGAGTGGGTAATACACTGCGACGTGAAGCCAGAGAACATCCTTTTGGATCAGAATCTAGAACCTAAGATTGCTGACTTTGGGTTGGCAAAGCTCCTGAACAGAGGTGGCTCCAATCAGAATGTGTCGAGAGTGCGAGGAACTATAGGTTACATCGCTCCAGAGTGGATCAGCAGCCTGCAAATCACGGCCAAAGTTGACGTGTATAGCTACGGGGTTGTCCTTCTTGAGCTAGTGTTGGGAAAACGAGTACTTGACTTGGCTATAGGTGCTGAGGAGGCACACAAGGTGCTCAGTAAGCTTGTAGGAATGCTAGCTGATATGTTGGACAAAGGAGAGTCCTCTTCAATAGCTGAGGTTGTGGATTGCAGGCTAAACAGACAATTTAACTTCATGCAGGTAAGAACACTGATCGAATTGGCTGTCTCATGCCTGCATGAAGACAAAAGCAGAAGACCAACAATGGAATATATAGTGCAGATTCTCCTTTTAGCTGATGAATCTTGTAGTATGAGCTAGGGTGATGATCGATGTAACGAATTACTGACAAGTGGAAATATTAAGTAGGATGTGAGTTATTGGAATCTAATTTTTTAGTGTTTTTTTCATTGTATATTTTCTACATATATATCTATGCTTAATTGCTTATGTACTGCTATTGCTATAAAAAAAATAAACCCCTTGTGCTAAAATTTCTACAATTATCTTGTTTGTTTTTTCTACTATTGATTGCTGACGTTCAGCTTTCTGAGAAACAACATGCATGTTCTTCAGGTTATGCAGTAGTGTTTTAACTTTTGACTGAGCCCAGGATGTGGACTAGAAAGTCTTCATCTTCCCCAACAGGAATATTTATTTCTTTTAACTAATTAATTTCCTCGGATAAGTGTTATTCAATTCCTTGTATAGGTTTTGTGCCTGCACTGTTTTAAGTATTTTACCTGAAGATGTGTCACCTCTTTTATGAAACACAAAGCACATCTCCAGATGAATTGACCAAAAAAGAAGGAAAACAGTTGCAGGCATTATAAAATGAGTTTAATACTATTCCAGCACTATTGATTTTCATTTTGGTACCCAAAAGAAACAGAAGAGAGTTCACATCCCAATGTGCAAAGATCAGGCATGCACATGAAATAATACAATACAAGTACAGGCTAGTAGCCACTTGAAAGTTCTGATCAAGTGAGATTAATAAACAACTAACCATAAAAATATATGTAGAGTCATCATGTGAACAGAGAACACTTGCTCCTCGTCCGTTTATTTGCATGGTTTCAACTTCATTTAAGCACAATGATCTTAATGCAAACCAATGAACAAGAAATGAATGCCCACATAAATGAAGTGCACACAAAATCAAATTAGGAGGAAGACAGATCGAACATTCAATCCACACTGAATCGAAAACTAGCCTAGAATGATAGATGTCAAATGAAGAATGTTGTAACTGTTGCAAATAGAGGGAATGTACTCATCAAATAGACCACTTTCCATTTCAATACGGAATCTGTATTCATGATATTTGAGGAGTAACGAGATGTACCGTTCAACTTGTCAGAACATGTGTACCAAATGCATTGTGAGTAAATTTGCACTCCCGCTGTAGAAAATAAAATAGATATGCATTATAATATCTGCAGGACCAAAATGAAGGCAAGTGCAATATTTGAAAGTTCACTACCAAAAAGGCCATGTTTTGGAAACAAGATTACTATCATATTAAAGTAAAAAAAATTAGGAAAGTCACACTTAAACTTATTTTTTTCCTTTCTAAATCTAGGCTTGCATATAAGTTCTCCAAAATTATGCAAACTGGGAAGCATCATGCAAATCATCTGTAAAGCAATTTTTCTCATATGCACAAAACAGGTGTGAATGAACTTAATATTAAAAAAATGTTTTACATGTACGAATGTTTTATTTTAAAAAATAGGGTACATGAGTTGCACAATCCAAAACTTAGGTGTAACTACTATTATATACACCAAGGTTTTTGGAATCCATACTGAGAATATACATATATCTGTACATGGTTAACATATAATAAAAAACAATACTGAAACAAAGTGCAAATATATGTTAGCTGTGATCAATAGTAAGAAATCATCATGCCGGCTTATGAGTTACTAATATACACGATCTTCCAAACTACAAAAGGGTTGATAAAACTTACATCTCAACACCTGGAAGATCATAATGTCCAAAACTATGGCAGTCTTCTTTGGCTCGGATGCAGAAAACAGACATAGAAAGCAGGAGTCAGGACAACCATGTAGCTTCAGTTCTTGAGGGATGTGACCTGTGAGACCATCGGCACTCCTGCAGTGTTCCAGATTGGAACAGCTTAGCAGTAGTTTTGTGAGCAACAGGGAGATCCAGGGTTCCATGATGTTGCATACGTGTTTACATGCTTTAGGGCAGGTAAATGACCTGGACTAGGAAGGCGACCAAACCAAATGCACAAATCATGTCATCTTGATATCGTTAAGTCAGAAAGAAAGGATCATATAGACAACCGGGGAAGAACTTTGCTAGAATTTACTATCAATTCCCTATAAGCCTGCAGTTTGGTCTTGAATTCATCTTGAAAAAAAGTTCTGCGACTGGCTTAGCAGTTCGCTGATATATGACATTCTTGTGAAAAAACAGTACTAGTGCTTGCAGCTTGTTCATGCTATGCACATTAGCTTCTCTTCTGCAAGTTGGGTGCTGGATAAATTACCCAATTCTTGTATGTCCAGACCACCCCCACTATTTCTCAGATTTTTTCAAATCCTATTCCATTCAACATGAAGCTGGATATCCTTAAATTAGGAGACCTGGAGTTATAGAGCCCAGCAAGAGACATGTTGTTCCTTGATTTACAGCAACTATGATCTTTGAAAGACTTGCAGCAGATGTGGATGAACAGAACAACTACCGATAAACAAGGTGCTCATTCCAGACATCATGCATTACAAGCAGGATGCTTTTAATGTAGTTAATCAGTGCATCAGAAGATCATGATAGTCATTGTAAACCTACTTCTTTCTTGCCAACTAGCACCTTTCCAACTACCATCTATATTCAGAACTCAGAGAAGAAAAAGGGCCTGCGTTAATTCTGCCCCCTGACAAGAGCATTTCAGTGGCGTCCTGCACAGCCTGATCTCTTCCAACAACCAGGCCTTCCCGTCAGCATCAAACAAACCAAGGTCATCAATGTCCTCAATAATCTCATCAAATCTCTCCCTGATTTCCCTTGTGCCGTCAGCCAGGTCAACATCAGATTGTTTGGCTGTTATTGTTTCTTCTTTACCTCTTCACGTTGGTCTCTTCAAAGCTCGTAGTCATGATGCTAGGACAAACTGCTTCAGCACCCAGAACCCAGCCACGTCGCAGATATCCTTGGTGTCGAACATAGCCCCGTAGCCCCGGCACCCCATCGATGATCTGCTATGGTTCATCGTCATCTCTTCAGCTTCGCCAAGGGGCTCCCGGTGAGTTCACATTTCACGGCCGTATAGTATGGTCCAAAACACGGAGCACCTCCTCCGAATCAAATCCCCTTCGGGCTAGCAACACCGAAAACACGCACAGGTCATTGCATTCACGTACATTGTCATCATCGCAGCTATTCACCTTAAATCAATGGAGCTGTCCTCTTTCGTGCACCCGGTCCTGTGACTGGTGAGCCACCAACTCACTCTTCTGAGCTTCCCCTATCTTTCATCTTCGGAGCACCTCATCCAATCTCCAGTGGCATCGCTCCTGGGTAGGATCCGCCTAGTCAAGCGGGCGCCGCCGGCGGTGAATTTTCCCTCCATTCCGGCCATGGAAACCGCGACGGACGCCGGCGGGCGCGTCGCGGGGGGGGGGGGGGGGGGGGGGGGGGTTTCGTGGCGGCGGCGGCGGTGGGCGCTGCGCAAGGCTGGGGCAGTGGGAGGAGTAAGCGGGAAAGCGGCGAAGGTGCGGATCGGAGTGGGGCGGAGGCGCGGGTCAGGATGCGGGTGCTCGGTAGGGGCGAGGCGGGGGGTCGGGGGTACCGGCGATCCACCGGAGCGGGCGTCACTATGCCGGGATGCGCCGACCGCGCGGCGCACGCGCGCTCGCCGCTCGCCGTCCCCATCCGCGGCAGAGGGTAGCCGTTGTCGAAGCACACGAGGGATGCAGCGGCGTACGACCGGAGGATGGGTGCGGTGGCGAACCAAGGATCCCTGCGGCGGCGGGAAGGGGAGAGGACCGGCGCCTGGGTGGGGGATCCTCTCAGAGCTTTTCAGTTGGGATTGAGCAGGGTGGAGTGGAAATACCCGTCATCGGTAAAAGACAGTGACCTGAAAATTACTCTCGGGGGCAATCCTCTCACCTGGCAACTGGCATACACACCGGCATCTTCAGCTACGTCCCAAGAGAGCTTTCCGTAGCCTCATTATCCTCCATCAGATCAAATAATAGCATGCCCACGCTCAATTATGAATTTATCATACATCATATCTCTTCCTGTGCCACAAAAATATATAACCACAAGACTTCACTGAATGCAGTTCCTTGACTAATCCAAGGATACAACATCAGGTAGTCCTAGGTGGCAGCATGAAGGAAATCTGAGACGTTTAACAATCATGAAACTAGTCATCAGCGATGAGGAAATATGTGTAATTTTCCAAGTACCATCGAACATGATGGAGAAGTCACATATACAAAATAAACTAGTCAAAGCATAAACGTGTTTCCTGAGGAAAGCGCGGCTCCTTCTAAGTATTACTGACAATGTGGTATACTGGATATGTGGTGTTACAGTTTACATGATAAAACAAACCAGCTGGATAGTTCTTCGTGCCAAAATGCCAAAACTTATGGTTAGCGAGGAAATTCTGCAGAATATACCATTTCTTGCTCCATAGTGTAACACCTAGAGACAGCCTGAGATGATGGATTAGTAACAAGGCCAATTTCAGCTCTCCTGGTCATGGTCAGGGGAGTAGATGCACACTCTGAGGATAATGACTGCTTGGTTTCTCTGCCCCTTTTCGACTCATCTCTGTATGTTCTAGATATTTTAGCTCTTATTAGGAGTTGCAATCTTAACTCCACTTCTTTCATTTTAGGTCTATTTTCTCCCTTAGACCTTAAACACATCTCCGCGACCGAGGCAATCTCATCAACTTCACTTTGGCTGGCTTCCTCTAGAACTTGGCAATCCACCATATCCAAAGTAGTTTTATTTCCAAGTGCTTGAAGGAAATAATGACACAGGTTCTGTTGTTCACCAAGCAAGTTGAGGAAAATTGGCTTCTTCCTTGTTAGGAGCTCAACAAGTATCACGCCAAAACTATATACATCACTCTTCTCAGTTAATTGGCCTGTATAATAATACTCTGGATCTAGGTACCCAAATGTCCCCTGCACTACTGTAACCACACGAGTCTGATCAATCGAAATGGATCTGGAAGCACCAAAGTCTGAAACCTTTGCAGTGAAGGCATCATCCAAGAGAATGTTAGTTGATTTCACATCTCTATGAAAGATTGGCATAGCGGCAGAAGAATGGAGGTAAGCAAGTGCCCCTGCAGCCTCTAGAGCAATCCTGATACGATCCTCCCATGTTAACAAGCATTTGGCACTCAGATTGCCATGAAGAAGATCATGAAGTGTTCCATTAGAGATGAATTCATACACGAGAAGAGGCACCTCGGATTCGAGGCAACAACCAAAAAGCTTCACCACATTACGATGAATTATCTGGGACAGGATGGCCACCTCATTAACAAATTGGTCAATCTCACATTGTTCCACGATTTTGGACCTTTTGATAGCGACTACCCGTTGATCGGATAAAATACCCTTGTAAACTGTGCCGTGACCTCCCTGGCCGATAATACGCGTTGAGTCAAAGTTGTTGGTTGCTTTCTCTAACTCTTCCAAGGAAAATATTCTTGTGTTATGGGTAACACTTTCACTGGACGAGATCAGCTGCTCCAAGAGTAGGCCTTTGTTTTTCCGGAAGTATGCCCTTCGGATTTTCTTTATAGTGCCTCTCTTCCACCTTTTGATTAATACAATTGCAGTCAATGTAAGAAGTAGAACTCCAAAACCACTGCTAATTCCAACAGCAATCCCTATATAAGTAATTGAAAAAAATGAAAAGTTATATTTTCAACAACTGGAGTGTAGAGAGATATCAAATGATAAGGAAAGTGTGACATACCCAAAAGAATATTTTGCCGCTTACTGGAAGTGCACTGCCTTCGTACTGGATCAAAAGACATACCATGAGGACAACAGCTATAGCTTCCTTGAAAGTTAAAGCATGTCCCATTACAATAGTTTGGTATCAAGCACTCATCAATATCTGCAAATAGAAGTCCAAACAATGTAAACTGGAGATGATAAAAATATAATTCACTTTTGATGATGATCCTGTTGATTTATTTTAACTACAAACTCATTAATATCTACAGATGTCATACAATCAAACTCAATGTCTACCATACGGGAAGTCAAATGTGCCTATTCTTGTTGCATAATTAAATACATGCATTGGATACGTTAAAGAATGTGTACCTGTACATCCATTTTGAACATAAGGATTTCCTTCAAAACCAGGAGAGCACTTGCAACGGTAACCAGTATAGACTGTCCCATGGGTAACACCAAGACACTCGCTGTTTGCACTGAGGCATGCATAAGTACTGTCGTGTTTTGCACTTTCACATGTCAAATTGGTAACTGACCAGCTCCAAGCACCATACTCTTCAGATAAGCTAGAATTCTCCAAACCATAAATTAACTGCTGGCTAAAGTAATCAGAACCACCATAGTATATTGATAAATAATTTGTGTTGGCATCTTCAGATTCTGAAAGCTTATTGACATAAAGGAGTCCTTCATCCAATGAAATATTTGTCACTTCATATTTTGCAGGTGGTCTTGCAATAAGAGTGCGATTGGATGCACAATTCAGTTGAAATCTCCTTTTAGCGAAACAGCCTGGCTCCAGCCCAAAAGGGAAAGGAATAAATGTTTTACCACATGATCGAGAACAGTTCGCTTTTGGGGTTGGGTTATACTCTGATCCAGTCAAGAAAATTGATGACAAAAATTATGTCACGGATAATAATCAATGACAAAAAGAAGGGAGAGAGATAATTATGTGCATACCTTGTTTGCAATCATCACGAAGGTAAGGATTACCACCATCAAAATTTCCAGAGCAAGCACAAGAGTACCCTCCATTTTGTACATCCATGCAGTTGTTATTGCTGCATGCATAATCCGTCTTATTATCCAACTGGGCTCTTTTACAATTGGGTCCATCTGCAATGACAGTCGAAAGGTATGCCGAGGAAGCACCAACGGTACTTGCATTTATTTTATCAGACAAGAGATCCATAATACTAAACTTATATGGACGGAAGCTTAAGAAAGCCTTGACAGTGATATTGCTGAAGGTTTGTGGTACCGTATCGTTGCTCTTAATGATGTTCACTCTAAATCCTCGAAACGGCACCGGGAACGTGACGGTGCAGCAACCCATGCCATTGCAGCTCCCTCCTTCTGTTGCTATGAGCATAGCCGCCATGGAGGAACACTTGCTTGTGCAATGGCCTACAAGGTCACCGGTGTCTGGGTGGAACAGGTAGACCCCGATTCCACAACCGAGAAACGCAAAGTAATTGTAAGACTCGATGTTGAGGTTCCGCCCAGGAGACTGCCAGGACAGATTGTAGGTACCAACACCTGGTGCCATGGGGATGGTGTACACAAAAGACGCAAGGACAGTTCCTGAAGGATAGAGGCCGGTCACCCGAGTGGTGGTGTTGCCCAAGAAGAGCTTCCAAGGTTTGGTCGTCCTATTGCAGGTGACCTCGAATCCCTGTCGGAAGCAGCCAGGCCCGATGCCGAAGGGGTACCAGATGCTCACACCCCCACAGGTTTTGGGGCAGTGTGCAAGACTAGCAGCAGAGGGAGGACGGGCTCCGCATGCGACCAACATGGCGGTGGATGCTATGCTCCATATCAATACCAGCTGCATGATAGCAATTACAATTCCCTTTGCTGAACCATAAGATGAGAGACAAGAAAACACCCTGTATTATATAGGCATATAGCCCGTCAATGGGTATGTGGAGGTTTCCTGACCCCTCGTCAGAAGACTTCTTGCCAGATAATATTTTGGTTGATTTGACCACATTGTTGTTCACTAGAAACACATCAACATCAACCATCAGTTTACCAGACTTCGTCTTGGTCATAATGATGTGGACATACATCAACAACACTGCTAAAAATTATGGACTTCCTTGATCTTGGGAAAGACTAATTGGCTTGGGTCATGCAAGTCATCCACACAGGTGTACAAGACGGTTGTGAATGTGATCCCCTATTGTGGCTGCTAGTAGGTAAATCCAAATTCCAAATATTCCAATTTCTGTATGTGCAGCCTCCAGGTTCTGTACATACTACATACTGCGTGAGGTATAAGCAATCTAACCTGTAAATTGGGGAATTGATTGTTCATAGGGCACTATCACCATACAACGGATCGAGAGGAAATAAATGTGATTTCCACTGTCCATCGATTTGGTGGAGTGCAGGAAGACGCAATCGAATTCCATGGAAAGACTGTTCTTCCTTCCGTGCAAATTCTAGTGACCAAAACTTGTGGGAAAAATGCAAAAGCCATGTGCACGCACACCGCGTGGATTCTGGATGGGAGGAAATTACTGCCATGGCGAGCAAGAGAGATCTCGTCGCAGGGAGAGGAGAGACTTGAGGAAGCCATGGGGAAAAACCCGTAGTCTGCCGCTGCCGTAGGACAGCAGCAAGCCGTCGTTGCCGCTCCTCGCCGAGGTGCCTGCCGGATCGTGCTTATTGGCGCGCCGCTTCCGCCGCGCGCCGCTCAAACGCGCAATCGGTTCTCACCCACGACGGCGACGGTGGATCGTCGATGGGACGAGGACGGCAGAGGCAGGGGAGCTCGAAAGCGTATTCTAAAATTACGCTTCCCGAATCTAAATGCGCATTATAGACTGTCCTAACTCCGAGTGTCGCTCGTAAGGCTATCTGCACTCGTCATACTCCAAACACATCATCTAAAGGAAATATTTTGTCCTGATCATCAAGAATTTGCAGTACAGTTTCAGTTTCGCCGCACTCGTCGTACTCTATTTACATCCCCTATACCAACTACCAACCCGTGAGTCCACATTATATAATTTTTTTAACTCTGCTCCCTCCCTCCTCTCATTCTCTCTCTCTCCTCCCTCCCTTCCCTCCCCCGCCGCATCCCATTCCCGTCCCTCTCCCCACCGGCCCCTCCCCTCCAATCCGCCCGGTGCGGGCCAGGCGTGGCGCGGCGCCAACCGGCCAAGCGGGGCGACGGGCCAGGCGCGGCGGCGGCAAGGCGGGCGGAGCTGCGGGCGGCCGAGCGGGGCGGCGGGCCAGGCGGGGCGCCGCCCCGACCGAACGGGGCGACGGGCCAGGCGGGGCGCCGGGCAAGCGGGGCGGCCACCCAGGCGGAGCGGAGGCCGCCCGAGGGGGGCGGAGGGCCAGGCTGGGTGCCGGCCGGCAGAGCGGGGCGACGGGCCAGGCACCGGCCAAGCGGGGCAGCCACCCAGGCGGGGCGGCGGCCGAGCGGCGCGTGGGGGGCGGCGGATGCGTGGCAGGCGGTGGCAGCGAGGCCATGGTCAGTAGCGGCGGGGCGGCTTTCGATCGGCGGCGGCGAGCGGCCGCGGGCCTCCTGGCGAGCCTCCTCCGATACCCCTGGCGGCTTCCGAGCGGCCGCGGGCGGCCTCCGGCCTCCGACTGCACGCGCCCGCCGGTCCGCCGATGCCGCGCCCTCCTGGCTTCCCTCCTCTTCGCGTGGCTCGGCCCCCTCCCCGGCCCTCCGTCGCCCCGTATCGTCTCCGAAGAGCGCAGCAAGGAGGCCGCCGGCGACGAAGCTGAGCTCCAGCACGAAGTTGGGCGCCGGGCGGCAGAGCGCGCGCAGCAGTTGGGCGCGCAGGCCCCACGCCAACATGGCGTGGTTGCGTTCGGTCGTTAGGCACGCTCTATTTGCCGTTCGCCCTTGCCTTGGGGTCCGTTCCGCACCTGTTAGCGTCTGCCGCTGCAGACGATTTTCCCCTCCCGTTTTGCGCTATGTACTGTAGCGTTTCATTTAGAGCTTCCCAGTGCGAGCAGTCTAACATAGGGCTCCAGCTCCAGGCATAGCTCCAGCAACTAGATTTATATTTGTTTATACTAAATTAAATACTTTATACGTTCATATTTAGTATAAACTATAAATAATATAATTCATCTAAGTACTCTCTGTATACCTCCAACTTTAATTTTAGAATTTTTTGTAGCTCTTTATACCCGGCTCTAAAAACTCTGTAGAAACTCTGTTAAACATGACTTAGTGTGATTTAAACATGCTTGTACATTTCTTCTGTTTTAGTACTGTTACATTTTATCTCAAACCTAATTACCATGCAAATACCATACTTTTCTTTTTTATTTTTAATTTTATAATTTGTACTATTGAGATGGGAAGTTTGTAACATATGAGACTTCATAAATTCATATGGAAACCCGCATATCTTATATCAATGCCAAGTATATAAAAAAATAATTTCTAATGAGTGAAAATGTTTTTGTCACAGAAATACTTACACATAAAAACAACGAGCGCATCTAAGATTGAACTTCACAAAATGTCATACTAAAAACAATTCTTAAGACAAGAATATATATATATATATATAATTTGGCGAGATAAAATCCTCCCATGATTTTATCATCCAATGATTTAATCGTACTGCTTAGTTCCGTGCAATTTCACTACTAGAGTCCCAGACATACGGCAAGTGTGAACACGTCTAAGATTTAGAAGAAAGAAATACATGTTGGATTTGATGGTTCAAAAAAGTGGAAATAGAAATTAAATAAAATTAGAAAAAAGAAATAAAATATAGACCCTTCGACACCTGCTTCGGCCGGCCAGCTGGAGATTTTTATCATTTTGACCACCAAACCGCTGGGCTTCTCTAAAATGACCACCATACTTGGGCTTCTCTAAAATGACCACGATATCCGTTGTTCTGTCCGTTAAAATGACCACAGTTGTTGTTTTAGATTATTTATTATTTTAGAGAAGTAATTATTCATAGGAAAAGACAATACTACCCCTCATATGCCTCCACGCCCCTGAGAACGCTCTTGGACCGAAAAAAACGCCGAGCGCGCTCCTGGACTGAAAAAAAAACACCGAGCGCGCTTGGTCTCGAACACTCCTGACGCTGAGAAAATCACCCGGCGCTCCTGGGACCCAAAAAAATGCCCAGGCCCGAGAAAAACGCCGGGAGCCGTCTGAAACTCCAGCCGGGAGTTCCAGCAAGGGAAAAAAATAAAAAAAACACTCAACATTCAACATTCAATAGCAACAGGTAGTTCTCACATTGATGCAATAATTCTAGCATTCAACTTTCAACAGGTAGTTCAACATTCAACAACAAGTTCATACATTCAACATCCAACATTCTGTTCAAAATAAAAATTTCAAACAACATTCAACACTCAACATTTGATGGAACTGAGGCATTCTTGTTCTTCTTTGGAGCCAATTTTTGAGTAGGCCGCTGAGATGAACTTCCTTTTCCGGTCTCCACGCCAAGTGTACTACATATATACATGACATGGTTACAACAATTTTTTGTGGCTTAGTTTGAAGTATAAAAAAGCAATGCTAGGTTGTTACCTAGCTGAAGAAGGTTGTGGAGGGAACCAATTTTAGTAGTGTTCTTCCTCGGTTGTCTCTTCCTGCAAAGCAATTGGTCAGCCAACAGTTCACAAAAATTGGTCAGCTAGGCACAAATCTTCAATGGACCAAGAACATAGAAAATTAAAGCTACTAGCTTTGTATTAAAAATCACTTGCCTTTTCTTTGTTCCATTTAGCTCACATTTGTAGCTACTAGCTCTATGTCCCAACAGGCCACAATTTCTGCAAGTGGTGGGGCCTTTAATCCGTTTCTTTTCTTTCTCGGTCTTCATTCCTTCATAATTACATACCAATTTCTCGGTCTTCTTCTTACCACCACTACCACCTTCAAGAGCACCTTTGGTTCTACTTCCTCTGCCAGCCAACACTTCTTCTACCAAGTGGTGCACCAATTTCAAGTTCTAGGTCAACTTTCACCCATGGTGATCTGTCAGGAAGTGGTTCTATTAATCTCTTGTATGCATTCTTGAACCTTTCCACTAGGTAGTATTCATTCATAAAGTTCTCCATCTGCACATCTCTAGTGGGTGTTGTGTTATAAGAGCCAAAGCATGTTGACATGGCTCACCAGTGTGTTGCCATTCCTCACATGAACACTCATGTAAGTAAGCTTTCACAACATGTCTCACATTAGTACATGTCATGTCAACTACTTGTGCAGCATAATGATCACCTTGTACAACATTCAAGTGAGCAATACCCCTAGTTTGTGCCCTCAAGATATGGAGGACAACTGGTAGTATCTTACCTTGTATCCTTTTTGCAATCTTTCTTCTCTTATGCCATAGGACCAATTATCATCTCCCTCAATTGGTCAGCAAGCTCATGTACATGCAAATCTTTGATACATTTAATCCACTTGTTAAAAACCATGTTACTGGTGACATAATCACACATGATGGCCGGATTGAATGCACTTCTCATCCATTTGAGGGTGTGATATGTCTCCAAAAAGACCTTTGCATACTATAGAAATGTGATGGTCATGCACTTCTTTCCTATATGACCGGGCGGCCGGATACATATGTTCTTTGTTTGGAAAAGGACTTTTCTTGTAATTTTCCATAAGATTTTTGAAGCACTCTCTATGTTCAGCCATAGGGAAAACAAACTTAACAGCATTTGCTAAACCTTTGCAAGCATCACTAGCGATAGCAAGTAGTGGAAGATCTCCTATAGCCTTGTGCAAATGTGTCATGAACCACGCCCAATTATCTTTAGTTTCAGAATCAATGAACCCATACGCAATAGGATACATCCAATTATGGCCATCCACACTACATGCTGAAGCTAAGTGTCCATTCCATCTCCCTGATAGTGCAGTAGAGTCTATGGCAAGATAAGGCCTACATCCCTCCAGAAAACCCTCAATGCAAGGAGCAAGTGCACAAAAGAATCTACGAAAGTAAGGTAGACCGTCTTTTACCTCCACATCAATTTCAATGACACTGTCTGGCATCCTTTTCATTACCTCCGCTTTCCAATTATAGAGTAGCCCAAAACTCTCTTCCCAGCTGCCATATAAGTCCTTAAAAGCCTTCTGCAAACCACGCCAAACTGTGTCATATCCAATGACACACTTATGATCGTCCTGCAGCTTGATTTGCATGTCCCGTGGTCCCATGTCAGGAGTTTGCTTAAGGATGGTAATTGCCTTTGAAGCAACCCACTTCGCACTAGGAGTAGTTGTCTTCCTCCTCATGCTAGATGTACAAGTGTGACCCTCATGCCATCCCGCCACCTACATCAAAACAATCACCATCACTAACTACAAGGAACATCATATTTGACAAAGTACAATGACAAGGGAGAAGCTAAAGAAAAAATATTACAATGATAGTTTGTCCACCCTTTGTTTCTGGTCGTCCATACACATGCCAAGTACAATCATCAGAGCCCATACAATATCCATCATATCTGACTTTAGTGGTTTTTGCTACATGCAACTCAAATTCCTGGTTCATGGCATATTGCCTTACTGCAAGCCTAAACTTTTCCATTAAGGGAAACAAGGCACCTAGTTTGAACTCAAGATTATCTTAGTCATAGTTAATGACCCTCTCATCTGGGATGTTATCATCCACAGGAATGGCTGCACCATCATCATCAATATCTATATGTGGAATTGTAGGCGCAACCATCCTACACTTCCCTGCCATTTCATCCTGAGCTTTGAAACCCAAAGCATTGTACAATTGCTCATCACTAGCAACTTACAATCTCCCTTCCTTATCAAGGGTTTCGATAATTTGTAAAGCATCCCAATCAATTACCTCAAAGGCATTCTCAATAATTGGTTCGACATTTGATCCACTTGACAATGCAGGCCTGCACAATAATATATTGATTGCATAAGGTAAATTGATAAAACAAATTATCCCTTCCTCTGTCCAAACACAACAAATTTACCTTTCATTCAGAAGGGCAGGCATGCAGACTGGAGGCTGCTTGGCCTCCTCAGAAGCACCTAACAGTACAAGGAGGGGCGGCGGCAGCCCAAGCAGCACGGGCTGCACGCCGGGATCTCGCACGCCGGTAGGGGCCTGAGACGCGGCAGGAGGAGGCTCCGCGCCTGGATCAGGACGGGACGCGGCAGGAGGAGGCTGTCCCGCGCCGTGGACCACGCCTCCGACCGCCTCCGCGCCGTGCGCGCCATCACCGGCCGGATCCCGCGGCTCCCGCTCCTCCGCGCGCCTAGTTCTGGCAGTCGCGAGCGAGGCTGCGGCGGCCGTCGTCGCAGGTGGGGCCGTCGCGCTGTGGACCGCGGCCGTGGTGGGAGCGGGTGAAGGCATCTAGGCCCCTAATTATGTTTCGGTAATTAATGACAACTCTTGTGGACTAACAACTTCATTTTGAGATAATGAGAATAGGTTTGTCTCGAGAGTTGGAATGAGCTTCAAAGAGACGATGTGTCAATAGCATTTGTGCTTTGGATCTTGGAAGCTCAAGGCAAAGATATATGATAGGGCTTTTAAATTTGACCGGTCATGAGGTAATTAGAGGATGATATATGACCGGGTTGATAGGATAGATAGCCGTACTATCAAGAGGGATCAACTTCGATGGTTCAATGAAATATTAATGCCACAATGGTCTTTGATTTGCGTGTAGTGCATTTAGAATTTGTGGTGACTAACTTGGATGAGGGCACATTTCGAATCTGGTGGTAAACCAGCCCTGTCGTGGCTGGCGGACCGTCCGAGGCCCTCAGGCCGACGGTCCGTGGGTTTTTGGCTTTTCTTTCTACATATAAAACCTGTGGAAATTCCATTCGGCGGAGTCCGAATGGGCCGCGGACGGTCCGCGGATGGGTCACGGACGATCCGCGGACTGTGCTGACTTTGGGCCCACGTGCGTTGACTTGAGCTGGCGCTAAGTGTTCTCGCGGACAGTCCGAGGTGGAGCCACGGACGGTCCGTAAATTAACTCAAGATTCACACAGAAAGCATATTCACGTTTCCAGAGGGGTAGACTGTCCGGCCTTGCTCTGGTGGACTGTCCGTGGTGATTGCGGATGGTCCGCGGTTGCTTGGCGGACGGTCCTCCAGACCGCAACGGTCACCTCTGACACATGACTGACAGCCAATATAGCCGTTGTAATTTGGACGCGGACGGTCCGCGAGTGTCGTGCGGACGGTCCCCGATGCACGTTTTTGAACGGGGATTGCACATAACGGCTAGTTTCGAGGAGGGGGCTATATATACTCACACCCCGCGGGCATGTGAGCGTGCTTGGCACTTGGGAAAGCTTGAAACACATTCTAGAGCCCTTGTTCTTCTCTCTCTCACTCACTTGCTTTGAGGTTGCATTTCTTTGTGAGATTGAGAGCTTCTAGTGCATTGCATCAAGGATTTGATCATTGTGGCACTAGGATTTCATTGAGCTCGTGGTTGATTTGTTACTCTTGGAGGTTGCCGCCTCCTAGACGGCTTGGAGCTCGTGATTCCATTGAGCACTTCAAGAAGATTGTGAGGTTGCCGTGGAAGTTGATTGTGAGAGGTCATTGTGCTCACCTCGCCGGAGCGGTGAAGAGCAACTCTAGTGGAATCGAGATTTGGAGTGGTTCTTTGGTTCTAATCGGCTCATACATCAAGTGGAGACTTGATAGAGGAGCGGTTGAACATTGAATCCATCTCAACGTGGATTAGGGGTGACCGGCAAGTCATCGATACCACGGGATAAGTTCTTGTGTCACTTGCTCTTATTGTTTACTCATTGTCTTGATTAGTTTCCTGAAGTAAATTAATTTCATAGAGATTGACTCCTATCTTGTCACATTAGGCTGCAAAACTATCAACATAGGCTTAGAGTAGCTAGAGATTTAATTCTCCTTATGGTTCTAATTAAATTTCTCTAGTGTTGTGATTGAAGTTTTTAAAACCACCTATTCACCCCCCCTCTAGTCGGTAATCCTAGATCCTACAAGTGGCATCAGAGCTAAGTACTCGCTAATCAAGGATTTAATCATCCCGGAGTAGGATTAAAATGGCTAGAGAGAACAAAATGAAGCAAAGGAACATTCCTTACTTTGATGGGTAAAATTATGATTATTGGAAGACTAGGATGACAACCTATCTAAGGACGGCTGGAAGAAAAGTTTGGGGGATTGTTGAGGAAGGGTTTTTCATTCTAGACAAAAATATCAAGATCGAAAGAGATTTAGAGAATGAGGACCTAAATGAGGAAGCATTGTGCATATTATATGAAGGTCTATCTCTTGATCAATTCAACCGGGTCAAGGGCATTACAAGTGCATAAGATGTTTGGAACAAGCTAGCGGAAATCTACGAGGGAACTTCCTCAGTCAAAGAAGCCAAGCTCTATGTGCTCCAAGGAAAATTCAATGAGTTTATAATGAAGAAGGATGAAGACATTTCAACCATGTTCAATCGGTTGAATGAAATTGTGAATGAGCTAAAATGTCTTGATTATGAGGTGCCGGATCGAGACTTCTCTCACAAATTTCTTAGAAGCCTCCCGGAGAAATATGAGACCATTGTTACAATGCTAATGAGAGAAGACTTGAAGAAATACACTCCTACGGAAGTGCTTGGTGAAGTGCTCACACATGACATCTTCAAGCAATCTCAAAAGGAAGCTCATGGTCAAACAACAAATGAAGAGAAGAAGAATATTGCTCTCAAGGCCAAAGCTACTCAAGAAGAAGAAACACATTGTGAAAATGATGAAGATTCGGATGAAGAAATGACTCTTATTGTTAGGGGGCTGCAAAAGGTTCTTGAGAAGAAGAGATTTGGCAAAAGAAATAAGTTCTCAAAGAAGAATCCATTTGAAGGCAAAGAGTGCTTCTCTTGTGGGGAGATTGGGCATATATCAATAAATTGCCCAAACAATAAAGAGGACAAAACAAGCAAGAACAAATACAAGAGGAGTGAGAACAAGAAGAAGAAGTACTACAAGAAGAATGGGCAAGCCTACTTTGTTGAGTGGGACTCCGATGCAAGCTCCGATGAGGAAGAAGAGGAAGTCAAGCCTTCGAAGAGTCTTGCCGGGGTTGCAATTAAGGAAGCCCCATCACTGTTCTCCAAGCCATATTGCCTTATGGCCAAAGGTACATCAAAGGTAATAATCAATGATGAAGAGAGTGATAGTGATGATGATAATGATGATGATAAAAATGCTATATCCTATGAATATCTTGCTAATTTGGTTATAAAATCCGATGAAAAATTGCGCAAGGAAAAAGCTAAGTTGAGAGATTTAGAATTGAAGAATATTTCAATTCAAAAATCCTATGAGGAGCTAAAGATTTCTCATGCCAACCTGAAGGAATCTCATGATACTCTCAACACATCATGGGGAATTCTCAAAGGAAAGCATGAGGAGCTTAAGGAAGCTCACAACTCTCTCCTTGCGCAAGAAGCCAAAGGAAAACTCTTTGCTAGCCTTGATATTTGTAAAACATGTATATCTTGCTCAACTAACACCTCTTGTAGCACAAGCATAAGCTCTTGCACTAGTGGAAGAGATTCAACTGAAGCACATTTCTTATTATTGGAGAATGAATCCTTAAAGAAAGAAGTGGAGTGTTTGTCCAAGGATCTTGTCAAATGGTTTGGAAGTCAAGTCAAATTCAATCATTGTTGGACAAGTCAAAAATTCACATTGAACAAGAATGTTATTGGTTATTTGCCCAAGCAAGGGAAGTCGGCTTTCATTCCCAAGAAGACCACTTATGTGCCATCGAGTGTGACATTGCAAGAAGAAGCTAAATTCAAGAAATGTCACATTTGCAAGACAAAGGTAGATGTGAATCACAAGTGCAAGAGCAAGAAGACCATATCCTTTGATCCATCTTACATTCTTAAGAAAGATTCAAAGGGTGTTGTATGTGTTAAATTTGTTGGTCGCTCTATGGATAATACTAGATTGAAATCCATTTGGGTGCCTAAAGTTATGATCACTAACATTGAAGGACCCAAGAAAAGTTGGATACCTAAAAGGAAGTGATTCTCTTGTGTAGGTAAATTACAAAGCCAGGGGAAGACATTGGGTAATCGATAGTGGTTGTACAAACCACATGACCGGTGAAAAGAAAATATTCTCACGTCTTGATGAAGATATCTCCGACTTTGATAATATTACCTTTGGTGATGATAGCAAGGGAGGTGTTAAAGGCATTGGTGACATTTCTATCTCTCAAGATTATAAATTATCAAATGTCTTGTTAGTTGATTCTTTAAATTTCAACTTGCTATCCATTGCTCAACTTTGCAATAATGGCTATAGATGTTCATTTACTAGTGATGAGTTTGTTGTGACAACTCTTGATGAAAAGGAAACTATTTTCAAGGGTTTTCGTCATGATAGTTTATATCTTGTTGACTTTTCATCTAAAGAGGCAAATCTCTCAACGTGTTTATTCTCTAAAGCCTCAATGGGTTGGTTATGGCATAGAAGACTAGGTCATGTTGGCATGAGACAACTAAATAAATTGGTTAAGCATGACTTAGTCCTTGGCTTGAAGGATGTCAAATTTGAAAAGGATAAATTGTGTAGTGCTTGTCAAGCCGGCAAACAAGTAGCCAACTCTCATCCAACCAAGAGTGTTATGTCCACCACAAGAATCTTTGAATTATTGCATATGGACTTATTTGGGCCAACAACATATAGAAGCATTAGTGACAATAGTTATTGTCTTGTGATAGTGGATGACTTCTCAAGATTCACATGGGCATTATTTCTTCATGACAAAGCTGATGCTTGTGATATATTCAAGAACTTTGTCACTAGAGCTGAAAATGAATTTGAGCTCAAGTTGAAGAAAGTTAGGAGTGATAATGGTAGTGAATTCAAAAACACTCGTGTGGAGGAGTTTTGTAATGAGAAGGGGATCAAACATGAATTCTCAACCACATATACACCGGAACAAAATGGGTTGGTTGAGAGAAAGAATAGGACATTGATTGAAATGGCAAGATCAATGCTAGCCGAGTATAATGTTTCGGATTCTTTTTGGGCCGAGGCTATCAACACCGCTTGACATTCTTCGAATAGGCTTTATTGTCATGGATTCTTCAACAAAACTCCGTATGAATTGCTTGTTGGAAGAAAGCCAAATATTTCATATTTTCGGGTATTTGGGTGTAAATGCTATATCTTGAGAAAAGGCTCTCGATTATCCAAGTTCCAAAGCAAATGTGATGAAGGGTTCTTTCTCGGATATTCATCTTATAGCAAGGCCTATAGAGTTTATAATAAATCCAATGGATTTGTTGAGGAAGCTTATGATGTTCAATTTGATGAAACAAATGGGTCACAAGATGAGAAAGAAAACTTAGATGATGTGAGAGGTGATGGGTTGAGAGAGGCAATGAAGAATATGGATATTGGTGACATTCGACCAAGAGAAGAAGAAGAAGATGATGATGATGAAGAGCATATCATATCCACTCAAGTAAGTGAATCAACTTCTCAAGACCAAGGGATTAACAATGCAAATGTGAATGACTCACCTCAAGAAGATGAGCAATTGGTCTCTACTTCATCATCCACATCTTCTCAAGATCAAGTTGTTCAAACAAGAGTTCATGGTCAAATTACCAAGGATCATCCCATTGATCAAATTGTGGGTGACATTAGTAAGGGCGTTCAAACTCGATCTCATGTTGCTTCATTTTGTCAACATTACTCTTTTGTATCTTTTCTTGAGCCTAAACGTGTAGATGAAGCACTTTGTGATCCGGATTGGGTGATGGCCATGCAAGAAGAATTAAATAACTTCACCCGTAACAAAGTTTGGGAATTGGTTGAGAGGCCTAAGAATTATAATGTTATTGGAACCAAATGGGTCTTTCGTAACAAAGAAAATGAAGATGGCATTGTTGTGAGGAATAAGGCAAGATTAGTTGCGCAAGGCTACACTCAAGTCGAAGGTTTGGATTTCGATGAAACTTTTGCTCCCGTAGCTAGACTTGAAGCTATTAGAATTTTACTTGCTTATTCTTGTTCTCGCAATATTAAGTTATATCAAATGGATGTTAAAAGTGCCTTTTTGAATGGTGAAATTAGTGAATTAGTGTATGTAGATCAACCTCCCGGTTTTGAAGACCCCAAGTTGCCCAATCATGTTTATAAGCTTTCTAAGGCTCTCTATGGATTGAAGCAAGCACCTCGTGCTTGGTATGAAAGGCTTAGGGACTTTCTTCTATCAAAGGGCTTCAAAATTGGAAAAGTTGATACTACACTCTTCACTAAGAAAATTGGAAAAGATATCTTCATTTGTCAAATATATGTTGATGATATTATCTTTGGTTCCACTAACGAATCTTTTTGCAAAGAATTTGGTGAAATGATGTCTAGGGAATTTGAGATGTCCATGATTGGAGAGCTGAGTTTCTTTCTCGGTCTTCAAATCAAGCAAATCAAGGAAGGCACATCTGTTTGCCAATCTAAATATGTCAAGGATATTTTAAAGAAATTTGGCATGGAAGATTCAAAGCCAATCAAGACTCCAATGGCCACAAATGGACATCTTGATCTAGATGAGGGAGGTAAAACAGTTGATATAAAACTCTATAGATCCATGATAGGTAGCTTGTTTATCTTACCGCATCTAGGCCCGATATCATGATTAGTGTATGTATGTGTGCTAGATTTCAAGCCGCTCCAAAAGAATGTCATTTGACCGCCGTAAAAAGAATCATGAGATATTTGAAATTCACTCAAAATATTGGTCTTTGGTATCCAAAAGGTGCTCAATTTGAATTAGTTGGTTATTCGGATTCGGATTATGCCAGTTGCAAGGTTGATAGGAAAAGCACATCCGATGGATGTCAACTTTTGGGTTGCTCTCTAGTGTCTTGGTGTTCAAAGAAGCAAAATTTGGTTGCTCTCTCAACCGCCGAAGCGGAATATGTCTCGGCGGGAAGCTGTTGTGCTCAATTGCTATGGATGAAGCAAACACTTCTTGATTATGGTGTGAAATTTAATGGAATTCCTCTCTTGTGTGACAATGAAAGTGCTATCAAAATTGCAAATAATCCGGTTCAACATTCTAGAACCAAGCACATTGATATACGACATCATTTTCTTAGGGATCATGTAAGTAAGGGTGATATCAAGATTGATGGAGTCAGCACGGATGATCAATTGGTTGATATTTTTACAAAACCTTTGGATGAATCTCGTTTTTGCAAGTTAAGAAACGAATTGAATGTCATTGACATTTCAAATGTGGCTTGATCTCTAACACATATGTATGTGCATATCTTCGTTCTTGCATTCATATGTCTTAAGTCCCTTGTTAAATTACTTGTCATATATTTCTTGTGAAAATAAGCATCTTTTGTCAAGCTATGAACCCCATGGATCCATCACAACAAGTGTCAAAAGGATTGAAACTCGGGCTGAAAAGATTGCGCATCACGGACCGTCCGCAATGGACCACGGACCGTCCGCCAGTGGACGCGGACCGTCCGCCTAAGGACCGCGGACCGTCCGTAATTTCCCGAGATTACACAGGGGCTATGGGACCTCACGTTCCAGGGGTCGGACAGTCCGCCGAGACTCGCGGACCGTCCGCGAGGCATCTGAAACGCGTGGGTCCGACTTGATGGGATCTAAAAGGGCAGGGCAGGCGTATTCTTTCTCATACTCGAGTAAAAGCCTTCTCTATCCTCTCTCTCTTGCTCTTGGTGAAGAAAAGGTCTCTCTCTTGGATTTTTTGATTGGAGTGCTCCCCGGACGGTCCGAGCACATCTATGGACTTTCTACAGGATTCTCCACCATGTCATCCGGGTACTTTTGTCAATTTCTCTCTTGTTTGGGTTGAATCTATGGATGAACGTGACTAGGGTTGAGTTCCTGACTGAAATTTAGCCATGGATTTTGAAGTTTGTCTTGGGGAATATGTTGGATATGGTCTTGTGATGTTTTGGCAAAAGTTTGATTGAAACTCATTGGATATATGTTGAGTTATGGGGATCGAAAGTTTGTGGATTGCTGTTCATGTTCATCGCGAAACAGTGTCTCGCGGACCATCCGCACGGGACGCGCGGACCGTCCGCCCATACTTGGCGGACAGTCCGCCTTTCCTGGACGGACAGTCCGCCAGGCACTGTTAGCGATGGGTTTGAGCAGGATATTTTGGGAATTCTTTCATTCATCAAATAGTATCCAAATATATTTGTATATTGATTCAAATGATTGTCTTATCACAGTCCTCGTAAGCTCGCCAAGACTTTGGCCGGTCGATTCAAGAAAAGCGGGAACAAGAATAAAGGTGATGATGGGACGTCCAAGAGACGTCGGGTTTATGATAGCAGCAGCTCAAGCAGTGATGACTCCAGCGACAGTGACTACATGGCTAACACCGAAGTTGAGTCATCTGTGGGACAGCAGTCCGAGTACATTGTTGAGGAAGATGCAAGATTGCATCAAGGAGGAGTTGGTTTGCATCAAGACATTATTGACATTCACTCTCATACCGCCCCAAAGAAAGTCTGGACACAGAAAGAATATGCAAGGGTAAGAAATATCAATGCCTTCACTCAGCATCGTGATACGGGTGATTATTTCTTTCATACCCTAGTGCAAGAAAATGCTTTCTTTGGTCATTTGCTAAGTTGCACTATCTGGGCTCATAAAAGAATTGATTTTAATTACATTGCTAGTAGAGATGTGCTGGCTGAGGTAGCTATCATGCTTGAGAGGCTTAGGCTCAGGGAGTTTATGGAGCATGGGTTTGATTGGAATGAAATACTTATTAGACAATTCTATGCCACTTATGAGCTAGACATTGGTGCACAACGTTTAGAGTGGATGACTGGACAAAGGAGGTACACTGCCACCTTTCAGGAGTTTGCTACAACAAATCACCTAGATTATGATTATTTCTATGATGATGCTAGTATTGATGTGTACCAACAAAATGTTTATGAGGAGTCACAGTTTTCTATGAGCCTGCACATCTTGGCCTTCTGATCAGATATGGCACACCCACTGGACTTAGGCACCACCCTGCTGCTATTAACAAGATCATTAGATGCACGTTTATGCCTAAGAGTGGAAACAAAGACAAGATTAGAGAATACTATTGGAATGTGATCCACTACATCATGACTGGCACTAGGTTTAATGTGATTAAGATGATGTTTGAGTAGATGGATGAGAAAAAGCTGACCTTGGCTGGAAATATGTACTTTGCACCATATATCATGTCTTTGATTAAGGTCAAGTGTAGATACAATGGTCACTGTGAGATCAATCATGGGTGGTTTCAGCCATTTGTTAATGCCAGAGATTTTCTGAATAGGCCACTCACACCCTATGAAAATCCTGGAGATGAAGCAGGGGGCCCGGGTGGTCATAACATTGGTGCTGAGGCTCCTGCAGATGCTGACATGGGCATTCCTGAGATACATGTGATGCATGATATGCCACCACCTCCTCCTCCTATGCAGCCACAGGGATACTGGGTTCCTCCAGAGGGGTACTTCACCCCATACTTTGACAGTATGGCTCAGTCGTTCGGTGCTCAGTTCACCACAGGGTTTGAGGCTATGTAGCAGGGGATACAACAACAGCTTGATACTAGGTTCATTGCACATGAGCAGCAGATGAACACTCAGTACTTCCAGCCCATCATGACTCAGCTCCAGGGGATACAACAGGGGTTTCACTCTGATATGGAGACACCGACTGCACAGTTTGATGGTTTATCTACTTCAGAGCAGTATCAGCAGGTGGTTGATCGCCAGACTCAGCTTGAGGGCTCGTTTGCTACATTCAACACGGCGTTCACCGACTTCAGTGATCACTTCTACAGTACCTATCCTCGGGCACCTCCTCCACCACCGTAGGATGAGTAGTTCCTTCTTGGTATTTGATGCCAAAGGGGGAGAGACTTTGGAGTGATGTGATGTCCAGGGGGAGCTTGTTGCATGAGCATAAAAATTGAACTTTGCATTACATGTTTAATTATGGCATGTGTGAGATGAACTTTGTGTAGATGTAATAGAACTTCTTTGCTCATATGGTACTTTAATATTCGCTGGTGTGATGAACTTACTATTTGCTATATCCCTTTCCTATGATGAATTTGTGCTAGTAACTATGGTTTTTAAGGCTAACAAATGTTGCGGTTAAATTTTCATATATATACATATGTGCATGTTGTTGCCTTGATCTCCGTGTTGTAGGGAATGCTTCACCAAAGGTTATCATATTCAAACATGTATGGAAATTATCACTTGTGATCCATGCACACAAATAGCGGGAGCAACTCTCTAGTTATTGAAATTTGAAGTCGTTTACTCTATCACTTATATGGAATTCATTGAATGAGAGTAAGTAATTCCATGTTTCACCCTCAACTCTATCACTCCTTTGGTATGGTTGTCATCAATTACCAAAAAGGGGGAGATTGAAGGCATCTAGGCCCCTAATTATGTTTCGGTAATTAATGACAACTCTTGTGGACTAACAACTTCATTTTGAGATAATGAGAATAGGTTTGTCTTGAGAGTTGGAATGAGCTTCAAAGAGACGGTGTGTCAATAGCATGCGTGATTTGGATCTTGGAAGCTCAAGGCAAAGGTATATGATAGGGCTTTTAAATTTGACCGGTCATGAGGTAATTAGAGGATGATATATGACCGGGTTGATAGGATAGATAGCCGTACTATCAAGAGGGATCAACTTCGATGGTTCAATGAAATATTAATGCCACAATGGTCTTTGATTTGCATGTAGTGCATTTAGAATTTGTGGTGACTAACTTGGATGAGGGCACATTTCGAATCTGGTGGTAAACCAGCCCTGTCGTGGCTGGCGGACCGTCCGAGGCCCTCAAGCGGACGGTCCGTGGGTTTTTGGCTTTTCTTTCTACATATAAAACCTGTGGAAATTCCGTTCGGCGGAGTCCGAACGGGCCGCGGACGGTCCGTGGATGGGTCACGGACGGTCCGCGGACTGTGCTGACTTTGGGCCCACGTGCGTTGACTTGAGCTGGTGCTAAGTGTTCTCGCGGACAGTCCGAGGTGGAGCCACGGACGGTCCGTAAATTAACTCAAGATTCACACAGAAAGCGTTTTCACGTTTCCAGAGGGGTAGACTGTTCGGCCTTGCTCTGGTGGACTATCCGTGGTGATCGCGGACGGTCCGCCAGACCGCAACGGTCACATCTGACACATGACTGACAGCCAATATAGCCGTTGTAATTTGGACGCGGACGGTCCGCGAGTGTCGTGCGGACGGTCCGCGATGCACGTTTTTGAACGGGGATTGCACATAACGGCTAGTTTCGAGGAGGAGGCTATATATACTCACACCCCGTGGGCATGTGAGCGTGCTTGACACTTGGGAAAGCTTGAAACACATTCTAGAGTCCTTGTTCTTCTCTCTCTCACTCACTTGCTTTGAGGTTGCATTTCTTTGTGAGATTGAGAGCTTCTAGTGCATTGCATCAAGGATTTGATCATTGTGGCACTAGGATTTCATTGAGCTCATGGTTGATTTGTTACTCTTGGAGGTTGCCGCCTCCTAGCTGGTTTGGAGCTCGTGATTCCATTGAGCACTTCAAGAAGATTGTGAGGTTGCCGTGGAAGTTGATTGTGAGAGGTCATTGTGCTCACCTCGCCGGAGCGGTGAAGAGCAACTCTAGTGGAATCGAGATTTGGAGCGGTTGTTTGGTTCTAATCGGCTCATACATCAAGTGGAGACTTGATAGAGGAGCGGTTGAACATTGAATCCATCTCAACATGGATTATGGGTGACCGGCAAGTCATCGATACCACGGGATAAGTTCTTGTGTCACTTGCTCTTATTGTTTACTCATTGTCTTGATTAGTTTCTTGAAGTAAATTAATTTCATAGAGATTGACTCCTATCTTGTCACATTAGGCTACAAAACTATCAACATAGGCTTAGAGTAGCTATAGATTTAATTCTCCTTTTGGTTCTAATTAAATTTCTCTAGTGTTGTGATTGAAGTTTTTAAACCCGCATATTCACCCCCCCTCTAGTCGGTAATCCTAGATCCTACAGCGGGCGACGCCGGTGTCGGAGACAGCGCCATCTGGAGCGGCGGTAGAACGGGATCTCAAGGAACGGGAGAGAGACCGAGCGAGAGAGAAAGAAGATCGAGCGAGCGAGAAAGAAGAACACGAGAGGCCGGGCGGAATTTTTTTCGTCGGGAGCAGATGCGTTGATTTGGAGAAAGGGTGGTTTGGTCCAATCAAGTGGAGAAAAGTTAACAAAAGATTACAAAAATTTGAAATCTCATATTTGGTAATTCTACAGTATGAACAACGGATTTGTGGTTATTTTAGAGAAACCCAACGTATGGTGGTCATTTTAGAGAAGACCAGCGGTTTGGTGGTCAAAATAACAAAAATCTCCAAGACCAACAAATCTTTCTTGCACAGTATCACTTGCTGGGCCTACGGTGAGGCTACAAACCGACGCCCTCTTCCTCCTCCGGCGGGCTTCGGGATCGCCGAACTTGTCTATCCCGCGGGACGCGTGCGCGCCCCACGGGACTTGATTGACTTCCCCTGCCTTATCCGTGCAAGGAAAAGTGTTCTCCTGTGTTCGTCCTCCCCTTTCCCCCCATTTTACTGCGCTCGCGTGGGGGCAGAGATCCAACCAGCCACGGACTGAATCCTCTTCTGTCGGTAAAGATCCCTTTCCCGATCCTGATTTTCTGTGGGAGCTGATTCTCAGAGAGAAGTGATTCTGTGGCTGAAAGTGATTCTCTTTTATTCTTTAGCATAAATTATCAAAATCAGGATGGGAAATCGCTTCACAGAATCAGGAGAAGCTACTTTTTTAAGCTTCCAGTCTCTTAGTTCATTTCAGAGAACACTTCACAGAATCAGCAGACAATCACTTCTCTCTTAAAAAACTGTTTGGCAGAGCTCCTCCGTTCACCCAAGAATTAGCTCTGGAGCTCTGCCAAACGGGGACTAAGAATATCGAGTCGGGTTCTTCTCCGGACTGAATCCTCTTCTGTCGGTAAGGGATCCCTTTCTCGTGTTTATGACAACTTATAGTAGTGAGTTCTATTCTTCAAGATCTTCTCTTTTCTGTTGAGAATCGAGTATTCGAGTCCGAGTGTTTCCTACTGGGATTGATATTGGATACGGGGGAAAGCCAACTTGCTGTGCGGTGGGGGCACTAGTAGCCTCGAATTCATCTTCCAATTAAACACACCCTGTGTCAAGTCCGGCCTTGATTCTTGATATGCGTTGCTGCTCCATATCGTCCATTAACCTAGGCTTATTTTGATTTGAAAGCCAAGCTCCAATTTTTTATCACCAATTAGTCAAAATACAGACATGTTTAGTACAAAAGTTGCATCAACGGATTCATATTCAAAGGAATTTGAAGATGGTGTTGATTTTGTAGCAATTGACATTATATTGCAAGAGAAATTAGAGTCAAAATATTACTTTTGAATACTTTCCCCCAGAAAAAAATAGAGTCTTCCATTGATAGACGGAGGGGTCACCATATTCATCAAGTGATATCACCTACAAAGCCAAATACTTCTGCTACCTTGACTATATCGTGATGTTTCATGCAGGACATAGCGAAGACTTTGGATACTTTGCATCACACAGGATCTTCTGTAAGTTCTTATATCTTCTGACTTCTTGATCCAACACTAGACCATTCTGGTGAATTTTTTTTAAACCTTGCATTCCTTTTCTTTCTTGTTTTAACTTTTCTTTCCTCATTGTGCAATAGTTTTCTTTGATGAATTCAGGGGAAGGGTGATACCCATTTCCTGAAGCCATCCCTTGTTTACTTTCTAAGCTACCATACATAGTGGTTATTAAGACTTAAGACGGATGGGGTAGAGCTTGTGTTCTTTGATGGGGTTTGTGCTTGTGGGTAAATCTGCACTTATGCAGGTTAGACGCGCACTTAAAGGGGAAAAAGAAAGTGATTTTTAGATTTTCTTTATACTGAACTAAAATGGCATGATATTGTGATACTGAGAATGATTGATCAACAGCACTAATAAGACAGTGTTTTTCCTTGATGTTGAACTTCTACCTCCATGGTGCCATAGTGGAAATCAGTTTGGTGCTCTGTCCAAATCAGGTTTTTCCCTACCATCTAGTTGTGGTGATGGTTCAGACATTCCCTGTTACCCTCCTCCCCAATTGTCAGACCACATGATTATTTTTTGATGGAAAGACCCAGCACATTGCTGAATAGGTGGAAACATCGTATGAGCTCCCGGCAAGGAACAAAAATAAATGTAGTACTTGCTTAAGTTGAAAACATCTAGAGGCTCAAGGTTCTTTGCGCCAGCAATGCTCCACAAGGCTTTGTCCTGAATTTCAAGATCATCCGCACCGTTGTCTTTTCTCGTCTGTTGAAAACACGGGGATTTCTTTCCTTTTGCGGTCGTATATGAGGAATCCCCAGTGACCCCAAGGTTGGTATGTTAGTTGTTAGAGGCCAGGAGGAGGATCAAGGCTTTGGCAAGGAACTATTTCTTTTCTTATGGTTGTATCCCAGGCCTTAATAGTGAACCATAACATCTGGTGTTACATTTCTAAAACTAGTACTGTCATGGAATGGGGATGTTATTCTTACAGGGACTATGTATAAACTGCAACCACTGTTTGATGCACTGTGAAGTGTCATTATATGTTTTTCCTTGTTTGTCATCTTTCTGCAATTAATGAATGTTTTACAGTGAAAGTGACGTACTGAATATAGGAGTAATTTGAACATAGTATTTTTTTAACACTTAAATTGGTGATAGGCATGTCTGAATGCATCTTTTGTTTTTTGTTTCCAGAATCCTGCCTCCAGGAAGTGTAGAGGATATCCCATTTTCTTCAGTTCTTGGATAGAATGGAAAATGAATTTCCTGATGAAGTTCTCAAGTCTGTTTTCCCACTATTGGATGGGAAAGACTTAGTATTTTGCATGCTTGTATGCCGTCAGTGGCGCGAAATCGTGAAGGATGACTACTTCTGGAAATGCATTTGCTCACGGAAGTGGCCTTCCATTTGCAAACAGCCTCCTCCTGATGTGTTATGGCCAGTGGGTCAGCTGGAGGCCTAGGGTCCAGCCCGTGAACATAGCGCACGGGTGGTGTAGCGTCGTCCGTAGACGAGGGTTTAGGAGAGTCACCTCTGTTTAATAGAGGCCCCTTGTATCCAATTAGGTCAAGGAAAAAGTAGAGGATTAATCTCAGAACCTCCAGCGTGAGGGCGAGATCCCATCTACATCCTTCCTATCTCAGCAAAATTGTTCATAACAACATGATATTCAGAGCCAGCTTTCTTGGATCGCATCTGCTTCCGCCGCCACCACAAATCCCTTCCATACCCCACCCCTACTTCAACTCAGCCACGATCAGATTGCACTTGTTCGTCCATCTCTCCTGATCATGGGAGAAACTGTTCGTTTCCCAAGTACGATGGCGCTGACAATTCCATGGGCTGGCTCCACAAGTGTGAGCAATTTTTCCACTCCCGGGGAACTCTGGCGTCCATGCGGGTCTGGATAACCTCCTTCTACCTCGACGGCGCCGCCAAACAGTGGTTCATCTGCCTGGAGAAGGACCACAGCGAGCCGACTTGGTCAGAATTCGTGGACGGCATCACCAAGCGTTTCGCGACGGCCGCTCTCACGCCATCCGCGGCATCCGCCCCGCACCGGCGTCCTCGTCTCCGTCACCCGTGGCGCTCGTCCTGGCGACTTCTGTGGAAACCTCTTCGACGACCACGACGTCTGTCGCGCCTCGCGTAGCCCGTCTGCGCCGACGCCCGTCACCCAGTCACCGGCCCCACGTCCCGCGCCACGCGCGACTTCGTCTCCGGGCCGGGATTCTTCATCCGCTATTCCAGAAGCTGCCCCGGTGTTCTGCTCGTGCAGCTCGGTCGCGCACATCCCTACACCATGGGCCTCATCTTCGGCCTTGAAGCCAGGCGTGGCCTCATCCTGGGCTCTGCCGTGCCCACCGCCCCCGCCTGGATTCGCCACGTTTATCACGCCATGCGCAGCCTCGTCGCCGCAGCAAGGGAGGTGCATCCACCTTGCTGCGCCTCCATCATCCGTGCCCAGCTTGACGGCCTGCCGTTCGCAAGGGAGGTGCATCCATATCATCCAGCACCTGAAGCTACATAATATGCAATTCAAATTCAACAATAACAACATGGTTAATTTGAGACGTAAAGGACTTAATCATGTGTCAAGTCGTGTCGTGTTAAGTCGTCGTTTAAGTCGGGTCTCCTCTGTTCTACGCATTATCCCATCTCGAGGACGAGCTGTCTTCGAGGGGTGGTGAAGTGTTATGGCCAGTGGACCGGCTGGAGGCCTAGGGCCCAGCCCGTAAACAGTACCCGAGGTAATGTAGCGTGGGGGTACTGTAGGGTCGTCCGTAGATTAGGGTTTAGGAGAGTCACATCTATTTAATAGAGGCCCCTTGTATCCAATTAGGTCAAGAAAGAAGTAGAGGATTAATCTCAGAGCCTCCAGCATGAGGGCGAGATCCCATCTACATCCTTCCCATATCAGCAAAGTAGTCCTTAACATGATGCAAACTACAAGAAGCTTTATTTAACCTTCTCCAAGCCACAGACAATGCAGAACCTTCCTATACCAAGGCTCACATTTGAGGATCATGTTTTTTATATTGACATGTGGCTCGAAGGATCTCTCATCTTTTCTCAAGCAATTTCAGGGTGCACCCTTACAGCAGGCCTACAATGCGCACCTCGTGGCATTCCATATATACTTGCAGCACATTTGAAGTCTCTAGACTGCATCCTGATGTTGGAAGTCGAACCCAAGCTAGCAATCCCTATGGGGCCAGCCATCTGTTCTTGCCCACCGTAAGGATTCCAATAAGATGGCATGCATCTTTAACAAGTCGACCTTCGATTACATCGACAGTAATGCTGCTCGCGCACTGGCATACGAGTATCTCAGGTTTTCACCCAGACACCCATTCATATCAGATATCCGGGCATGGATGTCCTTGCTTTTCCTGTACAAAGGAGCAAACATCATTGAGGTATTTGGCATTGAGCTAGACTTCTGTGATGCGGCAAGGTCAGAAACTGAAATCCTGTGGCTTTTGGACATGCTTGATTGGAAATAGAAGGGCTTCTTTTTTTTCTCTGTGATTCAAGACATGTAAAGGATGTTGCTGATCTTTTCCTGTCGGGAACATGTATCATGTTACTGAACTATAGTCGTTTGTGAAATTGGAATAAATGGCACCTGCTACGCTCAAATTGCTGACAGCGTTTCAAGTTGAATGTATGATTTGGTGGCCAGTGCCCAGTGATCTGGCACCTGGTTCTGGTTAGTGAAATGAAAATTCCGCTTCAAAAAAAGATGCAGCATATCTTCAAGCACGCCAAAACGATGAGAATTCGGTACCATAGAAATCATTAGTCTTCAGCCAGTTATTCCGAGCTCGATGGACAAGTTATTGGACAGCATGGAAGAGGTTACACTACCAGAGAAAGTCACATCCGCACCGGTTGGAAACGAGCTTTAGCACCGGATTCCCAACCGGTGCTAACCTTCCGGTGCTAAGCACCTAACCGGTGCTAAAGGTGCACCTTCGTAAAAAAATATGTGTTGCTTCGGGGATTCGAACTCAGGACCTATTGGCTCGCGTGTACCCACCTAACCATCTCACCTACGCATCACATGTGATAGAATAGAAGATGCGCTCCTTTTGAAGTAGCATGTGACACCTCCTTTAGCACCGGATCGTATTTACCAGCCGGTGCTAAAAGGCCTTTAGCACCGGGTCGTAACACCACCCGGTGCTAAAGGGTCATCCTGTTACGACCCGGTGCTAAAGGGGGAGCACCTTTAGCACCGGGTGGTAACACCAACCGGTGCTAAAGGTGACCTTTAGCACCGGTTGGTGTTACCAACCGGTGCTAAAGGGTCCTCGGGGGCACCCCAATTTTACACCCGGCGCTAATATTGCATTAGCACCGGATCTTGAGTGCACCGAGGCATATGAGAGGGACGGATGTGAAGATCTCTAGTAGTGTTACCACCAATTTCCAAGCACAGCATACAACACGGCCCGTCAAGCGTTACAGGCACCACGCGCGAAGATACTAGGAATACCAAGATACTAGCCAGGCAGGCTCAGCCTACCACGACGGTCCTGTCAAAGATCCAGCTGAACGGGGCCACGGCGGGCTCCCCGTGGGCCACCCTCCACTGCGCCAGCTCCTCGGGATCCTATACGGCTTCCAGAAGTTTTTGTACTACCTAACTTCCGATGTTTGAAATTCGTGCGGTCAACGTGGGCCGCACGATCTCTATCTTCTTCTTCGACAAGCGCCGGCGACGAAGGTGCGGGCGCCGGGCGCAGGTGGTGGGCAAGGCCGGCGGCGGCGGCGGCGATTAGGGTTAGGGCCTCGGGGTTGTCGGGGTGGGGGACTCCAATGGCCGCCGGCCTTAGAGAAGAAAGGGGTGGGGCCAGCGGAGGACCAACGACGGTGGTGGCTGGGCCGGCGACAGCGGCAATGCGCTCCGTGCCGCCGGCCGACCGGGGGACGGACGGGCGGTGGGCCGATGACCGGCGCCGGGGGTGGCGAGGTCCATTGGGTTAGGAAGGACGGGGAGGAGCGGCGGGGGTGGATGGTGGCCGGCGGTAGGGGTGGCGGTGGTGGGGGAGTGAGCGGGAGGAGAAAGAAGACGGGAATGGGTCTAATGGGCCGGAAGCCACTTCCGTAAGCCATATAGGTACCCCCAGCTCCTCCATCCGTCGGATCTCAGGCCCTAGCCCGCACACGTACTCCTGCGCGCGGTAGCCCTCGCCGGACAGGCCCTGCGCGAGGCCCTCTACCCGCCACCGCCGCACGAAGTGCTCCACAAGGTCGCCGTAGTCGCTCGCCGTGTACACGCCGGCGCGCTGCGCCACCGCGGCGAACCGTGTGAACAGGGTATCTCCGCCGCCACCGTCCGACATAGCAGCCCCGGCATGGTGACACTACTACAAAAACTCACATTCGTCCACGACATTTAGTACCAGACATAAAAAGACCCGGTACTAAAGTGGCGGGGAGCCATTTTAGTACCGGGTCTAAACTTGGAAGGCCCCGGGAGCCACTTTGTCGGTACTAAAAGTCGCATTTTAGTTCCGGCTGGTGTTACCAGCCGGTACTAAATTGACGTGCACGTTAGTACGTGTCATTTAGTACCGGCTCTTAAGTGATCCATAGGTGGGATGGTAAGAAAGCAACACGCGAGGCTGGAGGTCATGGCCGGCGTATTAGTGCCAGCCAGCATGTACCGGTCAGGGAACCGGTATTAACCGGGGCTCCGTGATTCCTTGACTGGTACTGATAAGAGATTTTCTACCAGTGTGACCTTCCGCGCATGACATCGGCCAGTGCCCGCACCATGCATGCCTTCCGGGTCCACCTCGAAGAGCCTAGTTGTCGCTCGCCCGGGTGTACCCGGCCTCATGCCGCCTCTCGTCCGCGGCGATCACACCGCAGATCCTCGCTAGCGCCCGGTCGCCGTGCCGCGTCGCGAGCCTCGTCGTGTGGCCGTGCGAGACAAACGTAGCACACTCCCAGAACGTGCCGTAGATCAGGCTGTGGTAAGGACTCTCGGGCACAAGCATGTCCTTGATCGATTCATTTTTCGATCCAGCAAGAACATGCATACCATGCCGCCGTCAACTGCATTCAAGCATCGAGGCGACGGGCAGCAGCCGCGGATCCAACGGCTATCGCATCAAACGAATCTGCATATAACGAAGTTTCAATGTATGTAGAATAAAAAGGTCACGTAGTAATAGAACAAGGGACGAAGATAAAATTGACAAAAAGAGACAAGTAGTATGACATTTTTTAATGATAAAGATATATTTCTGATTCAGCCAACCTGAGGATGAATCTGTCTACAATTAGGCCTTGTATAGTTTTCAACTTTAGCATGTCAAAGTTGGCATTTTATCATTAATGTGTCACTATAGCATTTCGTTTGTATTTGTGAATAATTGTCCAAACATTGATTAATTAGGCTTAAAATGTCCGTCTCGTAAAGACAACAACAAAACTGTGCAATTAGTTTTTTATTTCATCTACATTTAATACTCCATGCATGTGCCGACATTTTGATGTAACGAAAATCTTATTTTTATATAGTGGAATTTGGGGTTGGGGAACTAAACAAGGCCTTAGTACAAGAAGCACCTACCTACACCTACAAAGATAGGCATATGACCTCATGTCATATAGCCGAGACATCTGACATCAGCATGCACTGATGTAAACGAAAAGCAAATAAAAGGAAGGAAATAAGTTCAAATTACTACCCTCAAGTATAGGTAAAGTTCGGATAACCCCATAAAGTATGTTTTGATCCGTTTTGCATCCTCAACTATCTCAATTGGTACAATTTATCCCTTAATGAGATTTCTCTTTTTTATTTCTCCATGCACACATGTTATTTTGAGTTGAAATTTTATGGTATAATAGAGCGGGTCATAAATTATATTTTAAAAATATATTATGATTTTTCATCATTATTTTGAAAAGGATATGATATCTAATAAGAAGTTAACTATATCAAACAAATTTTTAAGAGAAATAATGATGAAAAAACGTTTTATATTTTTGAAAATAGGTCTCTATCTTCCCATAAAACTTTAACTTAAAACACCACTTGTGTATAGAGAAATAAAAAAGATAAATCTTATAAAGGGGTAGATTGGACCGATTGAGATAGTTGCGGGTGTAAAGTGAACCAAAACATCCTTTGCGGGGTTATTCGGATTTTATTCGTACTTGAGGGTAGTAATTTAAACTTTTTTCTAAAAGGAATAAAAACCTAGATCTTCAACATGCTCACATTGTATTCATATTTTTGTACCTTTTCTATGACATCGACTCCAAAGAACTAATCTCACCACAAACCGGGTAACAATAGAATTGGAGCAAGAGCTGAATCAAGCATATAAGTGAAAAACAACACCAATTGTTGTGACTAAATCTCACATGAATCCAAGAAAAAAAATTGGCCCCACATCCCACCTCTATGGGGTATTTAAAACATGCACTAACACTACCACCATGGGATAAACCGGATACATTAATTATAAGGATGACTAAACATTATTTTTTGTTTATACAGTAAAATTATGTGTGCATCCATGGATTGCGTACCCCAAATGAAACAATACATTTAAATTACCATGATATTTTAAAGCTGAGAGAGCATATTTCTATAACATCAATTCTTTCTTAATATATGAAGTTGATGATATGCTGCTATGGTGTAAAATAAGAACATGTGACACTCAATAATAACAGCCACCGCTACATTTCCATCATTCCCATCAAGGACAATCAATAATGTCTCATAAAACAACCCACTCACAGAACAAGAAGTAGGCCGGATGGGCCATGTCACCTTAAGATGCGGCCCAAGCCCTCCCCCAACCACCCCTAGTTTTTTATGGTTCTCAACTCCTCAACTGGTCGATATCCACCATAACCTAGCACCAAGAGTTACTTTGCTAGCTAGGGTTTGGCGGCGTGACGGCGCGACGCTTTGCAGTAGGGTGGATCTGGCGACGGCCGACCGGCAAGAAAGGCAGGCGCAAGCTTTGGCGGGGGTAGATCAGGTGGAACCGCAGAGGTGGGAGGCCGGTGCACGGCGGCCGACGCTTGGTAGCAGGCCAGATCTGGCAATGACGACAACGATTCGGAGAGGAAGGTAGGTGTGAGTCGTGACATCACGAATTCGCAAGGTTGAGAGCCAAGGAAAAGCACGGCATTGCATCAGGTGGACGGTGTGGTGGCGCATGACCACAAATACTTGGTGCTTGGATAGATCTGGTGACATCGACACCCATTCGACAAGGAAGGCGCAAGCGCAAAGCCACTCCACAAGGGAAGCACAAGGGGCAAGGGTAAATCAGGCTACGCTACAGCGTGTGTGGGTGCCGCGGTGTGAGTGGTGCATCAACCAACAACAACATTTCCAGGCACGCAACAAGCTAGGCTAACAAGCATCCATGAGGTAATTCACTAATTTCATTAATTTGCATCTTATTCTGGTTTGTAGATTTGTAGCCATGGTAGGAATGTAAAATTGTAGCAAATTTGTAACTAGTCGTGTGCAATTGTATTGTTGTATTTTAGAATTGTTCAAACGGCATTTGCTGCAATGAATTTAGTCAAGAGTTTGTTGAAAAATAGGATGGGTGAATGTCGTGTAGCATTTATTGAGTAAGAGATTTTCTTTAACATGAAGGAATATAATATAATCAAGATTTTCATAGCCATTAAAAAGTAATTTGAATAAGACTAAGTGTGTGAGCTTATTTTGGGGTGAATTTAGGACTTAGTTATTTATTTTAAGACAAATGTAAGACATATAATTAAGATTCCATACTTGTATTTTAAGTTATCAATTTAACTTGTAATGTTTTCTTTAAAAAATATCTTGGTTGAATTACCCTGGCTTGAAATCATGGATTGTCACTAAAGCAACGTACTCCTAGAGGTTAACCGCTACATGGTTATTCTATCCTTTAAATGAAACAAATATAAGGAAATTGGAGAAGAACCAGTCAATTGCAGTGTTTTTCGATAGACAGAATTTAAGGATATGGAGTTTATTATACTTTTTAGAAATATATTGAGTGCAGAATTAGAGTTAGCAGAAAAGAACACATCCACTTTGTTTTCTCCAAGTTGAATTTGTCATGAAACTAACTAATTATATTCACAGCATGGCTCGGAGAATGTCAAGACCAATGGTCAACAAGGACATACCAGAAGAGGTCATATGCTATGACATACTTCCACGCCTGCCTTTCAAGTTGGTCACGAGATTGAAGGCCATATCCCGTAATTATTGCACACAGATCACAAACAACACCAGGTTTGCTGCTCTACAGGCGACACTCCTGATAGTGCATACCCTGCACTTATCCACGTCGGTCTACCTGATAGTGAATCCTATGAGTACTCGCTTGATGTTCTTTCATCAACACCTGCTATAGTTGGTGTTCCCTCATCAGGACTTGAGTTCCTTGGTTGCCCCGTTAATGATGGAAATTTCCACCTCCGTGCTTCATCAAATGGCCTTCTTTGCATAGGCTACACTCCATACCATAGAGGCCCTCTCACTCCACCGCCTACTTTCTTTATCGCAAATCCTGCAACACAGCAAGCCCAACCCATCCCAGGAGCACCTCAGCATCGCAAATAAGAAGTGAGCACCTCAGCATCGCAAATAAGAAGTTAGCGACAAGAGCATTGAGTTGTAGGCAATCCATTTCGTCTTTGGTTAAATTGGACGAATTGATCCAATCAACGTTAGGACGATGGATGCCTCCAACTACCACTCGCTCAAGACTAGGACCCATGGCCCTAATGTCATGAAGAACATGAGCAGACCAAGTAAAATAATTTGAGCCATCACAAGCTAGTGGCTCAAAGGTTATCTCACACGAAGTCGACATCTTTCCTCACGTCGGTTAAACCTGGATGTGAGGCCAAGCTCTGATACCAACTGAAAGGACATTGATGTCACCTAGAGGGGGGTGAATAGGTGAATCTGCACTTAATCAAAATTTCACACACAATCAGTACTGAAACCGGTCAGACCGGTTTCCCAAACCGGTCAGACCGGTTTCTGGCAGAGAAACACAACTATGCAATTTATCCCCTCTACGAGTTCTAGCACAAACCAAACTTGGTGAATAGCTTCTGTAGATGATTTCTAGCAGGTTCACTATGTCGCTGCACACAAATAAAGCACAACCAAGTAGATCGAAGTGGAAGCTAATGTAAATGCTAGAATTGAACTTTCGAGGCAAACCAAATGAGAGACGCGATGATTTGTTTTCCGAAGTTCAGATTCACCGCTGCCACTAAGGCTGCCACCAAGGCACGATGAATCCTACGTCTCTGTTGAGGGCCTACGAAAGGCGGGCTTATACACACCAAGCCACTTTCCTCGATTCCACTAACTTGTGACCTTTTTCCACGAAGGAGGCAGGGCCAGCCTTTACAAACAATCCGTGGCTCACCACAAACTCGGTAGCTCACCGGCGACGCCTAGCCGTCTAGAAGGCTTCACCTCCAAGAGTAACAAATGCTTCAATGGTTGCTAGACTTTACCGGAAGTGCTCAAACTAAGGATTTGCTCTTCACTGATCTAGTTAGCTCTTACTAGCTTGCAATAGCTCACACACAATTAGCCTCTCAACCCAAATCCAAAGATATAATCAAATTTCTATCAATCTCACAAAGAGATGTTTGGGGAGAGCTTGCTGGTGCTCAAGAAGGTTCTGAACGCACAAGAGAAGCAAGGGAACCCGCAGCCCTCAAAGGAGAGGGCCAAGGGGTATAAATACCCCACACCCAAAAATTAGCCGTTATGTCAGTGGAAAACCGGTCAGACCGGTTTCCCAAACCGGTCACACCGGTTTTCAAACGAAACTAGCCGTTATCGCTCTGAGCTCTAAAACCGGTCAGACCTCTTTCCAAAACCGTTCAGACCGGTTTTGGACCAGTCAGCACACTTAGTCTCAAAACGACTTCTCTCAAAGGCTATCTCACATGGGTTGACCTATGAGCACTTTTTGGTGTTGTCTAAACAACTACTTGTCGCATCCCTCTTGATAGTACGGCATTCCTATACTCAAGAAATTAAATAACAAATTAAGTCTTCCACTTGAGCTTCAATGTCTACAATCATGCCATACTTGTCAATTTCAACTTTGAGGGCACACAACCTTTCTTGATTGCTGAGCAAATCTAATCTTGAGCTGGGCTTAGAATTTCCAAGTGTATGGACCAATTCATAAGCATTTCCAATATATGATCCATAAATGATTAGATGCTTCATATTGCTTCACTTGATACGGCTTGATTGAAGTATAGAGATCAAACTAAGATGCTAGACTTTTCCCTAACAAAGTCCATCGGCTACAAGACTAACTTGCCCTTCTCTTTGCTAGGAATGTCACTCCCGTCTAGCTTGATCCTTTTCATCAAATCTTGCCACTTTAAGTTTCGCTTTGCTTTGCATCATCATGAAAACCACATTGAAATCCATGTATTCAATTAACCCGAAATATATCACTTGTCCATAGGCTTCCATGTATTTGAGACCATATAATATCCATAAGATCATGTCTCATCATGAATGTAACTATTGCCATGGACCACGTCCAAAGAAATTCCAATTTCTTCATGTAGATTGTCCCATTTTGTCTTGATAAGCTTCTACTAGATGAGACCATATACTATCCATAGAATCATATCTCATTTTATTTATAACCACTATTATGGACCAAGATCAAAGGAATTCCAATTTCTTCATGTAGATTGTCCCATTTTTTTTTGACAAGCTTCTACTAAATGAGACCAACCAATATGCATAAGAACCTTGTCTCATTTGTCATTTCTATTCTCTTGCCATTGCTCATCTTTTGCATCATGGGATCAAACATACTTGCTTGCTTTTATGTCATTTAGAACCAATGTCAAGTACATATTCTTATCAACAATTATATTGCGCGAACATTCATAAGAATAAAACCTGCTCATATGCTTAAGCAAACAAGTTAGATCACGAATCATGTTCTCATACAAATCACCAAAACACATAAGTGCCTAGATGCACTTTCACCAACCAATCTTAACTTTAATATTTTAATTATAGGCTTGAACTGAATTTTCAAAAACAACCTATATTTTCGTCATTCCAAACATTTTGGCACGGCAATATGCTCAGTCACGGTATGGTATCGCCACACTGGTACATGGTAGCAAATTTGGCAGTTCGTCAGTCTATAAAGTTTCATCCATAATTTCATATTAACAATCAGGAATACATAATTCTTCACAAAGATGCTGACACACAAATTGTTTGCAAGGGTTTCATGCGTGGCATTGTAAATTTCAGTTGTCAAGGAAGACATCTTCAGTTTTCAGTTTACGTAATGCATTCAGCAGTGATGTTTTGTCGGCATTATTGATCTAGCACTTATACTATTTTCGTTTTTCTTGAGAAAGATGGGAGGCTGCAACATGATCGACAAAGCTTAGGAGATGGCGGGTTATGTGGGCTGAGCCGAGCCGCACTTCGAAGCCGAGGGGTGGAGGCGCTCCACCACTTTGCCGTTCGATCTGCTTGGTGGACAGTTGACTGCCATCAAAGGCAGGGCTGTACAGGCCGCTCTGTGCAGACCTCCTACACTGAAGCTTTTTCCGCTCGGGATCATCGCAATGCACATGGCATTATCGAGAGAGTCATGCCAAATTGCTCAGTGTGTCAAGGACTAGTTCTTAAGATTTAATTTGGAAGGGACTATTATTAAAATATTAGTTTTTTGGTAAAATAAAAAATGCTTTGATTGGGAATAGACATGTCCTGCAGTCAACTTTTAGAAGTTTTTTTTTGTTCTCAAATGGAGAAATTTCAACTATTATATATATAACTATATTCATGCAAACCCCAAGATCATCTCATCCCGACATCCCGGTACCATATACGTATATGGAGTTCGATCACTTGCATATCTTGGGTCCCCATGGATCAAATGAATAAACAGCATTAAAAAATAATTCAGCTAGCAATTGATATGCCTTTAAGCTAGCGCAGGTGAGGGCCATCCATGCATTGTTACGTGGATCTCCTGGTTGGTGGTTATTACGTGGATCTCCTGGTTGGTGGTTATTAAGAGTGAACTAGTCCTAGTATCATTTATACTAATCCGATGTACCCTATGATATTTCACATTTGAGTACCGGGCCAGTACTAAAAGTTATATCTTAGTACCGGCTGGTGTCCTGTCCCGATAATAAATGACGCACCCATTTAGTACTCACTCAAAACAAGCCAGTACTAAAAGTCATATTTTAGTACCGGCTGGTGTCCTGGACTGGTGTTTTGAGCCGGTATTGGGCCTCCGCGGGTTACTTTAAAAGAAAAATATCCTCCACTCAGTCATATGTGATGTATAGGTGGGATGGTAAGGAAGCAACGCACGAGGCTGGAGGACATGGTAAGGAAAATCGAGTAACTTGTGGCTTGCGATGTTGCGCGTTGTGCGAGCCTCCCGGCGGTCCATTTTTTTTTTTTTTGGCGTGAGACCATTTAGTGTTGACCAGCCACTACCGGCTAGGCTGACTAGTACTAATGGCTATTTTTGCCCGGTACTGATGAGCATTTCTCTGACAGTTTACTCACGATCTCAAACTCATTCTCACATAATAATAAAAGGAAAGCTATATATATACCAAGCTAGTAAAAACAACAGAGATCTCCTAACAAAAAACGAAATGCGCAGAACATGCATGGGCGTATGCATCAGTGCTAAGCGGGGCCTCAAAGTGACTTAATTAACCGTATGCATGAAGTATTATAGTATAGGTGTATGGGCGTATGGCGATGATGAGAAGATATATTTCTGCACAAGTATGTGCAGTACAGGCAGCGCGCGCTGCAGTCACTGCACCACCGATCGATCATAGAGCATGAATGCGAGTGCCAGCTGGGCCTGCACAATGGACTTGTCCTCGAGTTATAGCATTGATATACAGGCTAGTGAGCAATTCAGTTTCGTGGTGGTTACCTTATACAAGTAGCTTTGGCTTGCAATTTGATATCATCTCCGTTTCAAATTACTATTAACTGTTAGCTTAAAAATCGTATCATTTATTTTGTTGTGGCTCGCTTTATCATCAAAAATACTTTAAAATAACTTATTTTTATATATTTCACTAATCTTTTAAATAAAACAAATGATCAAACGAGAAAAAAGTCAACAGTATATGCATTATATTTTTTTGTTTTCTTTGAAAGACAGGTCTGCAACTTCCAGCGGAGCAATTTGAGAAGAAAAATCGCCACTAAATCTAAACGATGAAAGTTAGTGTTAGAGAAATTTCTCTCAAAACCACGATGGCCACTAATAATGGAGAAAGACAATTTAAAAGAAACCCAAACAAGCTTCTACCTATGTGCCAACAAACCATTAAGGTTTCGGCTTATTTCGATCTCCTGTAACCTGCGTTATTGACGACAATTGTGGAGCACCATCACTATAAAGCAGCCAAACTGAAGTTACAGGCACAGCCTTGATATTAACCCCCCAAAATACCTGAAAACCAATGGATCAACAATGGCTCCAAGCCCCCCGCACGACACCACAGACTAAGATCAGACTTCAACTAGCTTTGTCATGACAATTACAGATGCTACCACCACAAGCATACGGGTTCTTTTTTTACGTCCGGAATTCGTCTAGGACCAACCCAACACAGTCGAGCGATGCACACAAAAGCAGCAAGTTCACTAGTGGAGTATGCTAGCAATCAGGAACCTATCCTTGTTGCCGCTGAAGCTTGAGGTACTCCTGGATGCAACATCGGAGGGCGTGATTAGGGACAAGATCTCTGTTTGGAAGGACCAGATTTGTCATTGGAGACCTATTGTTCCCACGATCAAACCAAGTCCTTATAGCTTCGGCTTCATATGTGTATCCATCAGATGCCACCTGAGGATCCTTCATGATCTCCTGAAAAAAATGCAAATTACCACTTCATAGATGCACTTCAGTCTGTTCAGAAAACTACACACTTCAGGAATCTCAAGGAAAAAAACATTGAACGGTCCAGGGAACAGGGCACTGTTTGCCGAGTTTCCTTGCATGCTGAAGAACAGAATTTCCCAGTAACTACTATTTGTCCCAAACCGTCTAAAGTGCTTGCAGAGTTACTTACCATGAAAATTGGACAGAAGAAGTGAGCCGGAGCAGAGCTTCCTTCAGGGGGTGACTGGAAGTAGGCTACAGGAGGCCTGGTGGCCATGGGCTCAACAACTTTCTAAACCTCAGTTAAGAGAGCAGGACGCTTTTCCCATGTCATTTCCGCACATCTCAGACCAAGGATTGCTAATTGCTTGGCCTGCATATAGGGCCAGTCCCCAGCTGATTTATCTATCATCAGATGCAAGCTCTCACTCTCCCAGTGCTGCCGCTACTTTCTTTGCTATAGATAGTGGAGGCATTCCAGTCAAAAGGCGCAGGATAATGATACCCAGTGAGTATATATCAGAGAGTGGTGTGAGCTCCCCCGTGGTGAGAAATTCTGGGTCCATGTATGGCAGCCTCGCTGTGAGGTTTGGTGGGAAGGTTCCAGACATGAGGAATAGGTTGGACATACCGAAGTTGCAGAGCTTGGTTCTGTAGTTGGCATCGATGAGGATGTTGCAAGGCCGGAGATCACCATGGACCAAAGCACTGGGCTTATGTGCATGAAGGAATAGCAGCATGCAGCAAATGTCACCAATGATTTGTGCGCGTTTGCGCCACAACAGAGGTGGGGAATTATCTGTGCTAACAATGCAATCTTCAAGGTTTCCATTTGGTAACGACTCATACATTAGAGCACAAGCTTCTGAGCATACACCGATAATGGCGACTATGTTTGGATGGCTACTTTCACGAAGAATATAGACCTGCAATAATCAAGTATTAGTGAAAAGAATCATCAAAAGACAACTATGACACCAGACAGACCTACCTCCTGCTGAAATAAGCTTTGGGAACATGATAGCTTGATTGCCACTGTGGTCTTACGTATAATGCCTTTGTATATGAGCCCATATTCTGTGTCTCCAATCTTGCACGCATCACTGAAATTCTCTGTTGCTTGTTTCAAGTCATCGAGGGAAAACTCAAGAATAATATGCCTGCTCTGATCACGTAACTCATCCACCTGTCGCAATGCATTATCCCGATCCTGTTTCAACTCATCACATTCTGCAGGAAATGAGTGGAGGTCATATGTTGTTGCTGCAAGTTTCTCTTGTTAACTATATAGCGAACAAAAGATGTTAATGCTGATCTACCCTTTTCTGCTTCATTTCCACGACGAGCCTGATGTTTTAACATAACAACCTCCTCTTCTAGAGCTTGTATCTTCATTTGTGCATCCTACATGTAATTATGTTAATCATATTTGTGCTAAAAGAATTAATGAGAACAATATGCATTTATTTGAACCATTAGAACAGATCATATGGGCTGGGCTCCCTCTGTAGTCTGTACATAAATAGTACTCCCTCCGTTCCAAATTACAGGTCATTTGACTTTTTTACCACAAGTTTGACCGCTCGTCTTATTCAAACTTTTGTGCAAATTATCATATTTTTTGTGGTGTCTTGTTTTATTAATAAACATTCTTCAAAAATGACTTGAATTTGACAATATTTACATAATCTTTTCGAATAAGACGAGTGGTCAAACTTGTGGTAAAAAAAGTCAAACGACCTATAATTTGGAAAGGAGGTAGTAGGAAAGATCTAAGGTAAAGGACTAAGCATATTCGGGGAAGCAAAATCTAAAACAAATAGAAAACACAATCTTGTCATACAATGCAGGAACTGTTCATTGAGTTTGGGAAGACAGCACAATAGAACAGGTACCTTCTGATCAAGAACGCGCTGGAAGAACAATACAACATCAGGATATTTGTCCTCATACTTGGGCATTTTTTGGTAGCAAATAATGTCCCCATTTTCAATCTTTAGGCGAAAATAAATATAAGACAAGAAGCTAAGTTTTCAAGAGCAGAAGGAAACAAGATGACAAGTACTGTAAACAAACCATTGAACATGTAAAGGTAGCATTAATGTCGATACGCTCACACATCAAGTTGGGTTTGAATTTTATTTCCTGCATGTTAAAGTAAGAAACCATTACTATGATTGAGTAACAACAAAACTACATCAACTAGGATTAGCTAGTTTACAAAGGTATCAAACCAAACCTCGTACAATTCAATCTTTTCATATGCATGAAGACCAGCTAGAGTTCTTAGTTTGGGAAGAATATCCAAAGGCCTTGATGAAGCTTTCACAATGAGTTTACCAACATATCTATACGTCACTCAAAAGAACAAATCAAGTGAAAAATAGTAAAATAGGAAAGAGGGAGGGTCAACAAAACTGCACTGACCGTATCTGCATTTGTCCTGGGTCATAGATCTTTAGAAATACCAATATATGATCTTTGCTAATCAGATTCCATTCAGGAAAAGGATGAAGCACCTAAAGAAAGCACACATTAAGCACCTAAACATGGAAACCAAATTGATGGAATGGCCCGCATTCTTTTAAAGAATTCTTATTTTAACACCCAGTATCTAAAATTCACTAATACATAGCCTTCATGCAAGACAGAACCAGACATGTAGCAAAAAGATTTCGCATTGGTCGTCACTTAGCCGAGAAGAGCTAACCTGGAGTTACTAAGTTTGAACCCTAAAGCATTTTTTATGCTAGTGATAAATACTGCCTCCGTTTTAGTTTATAAGGCGCGAACTAACATGGCATGGTCTCCTAAATTATACTTTGACTATCAACTTCTCTTATATCATATCATTTATGGTTATAAACTTGTGGTCATTGGAGAGTACATTTGATTACAAATCCAACTATATCAAGTTTGCATCATAAAATTTCAAAAAATTTGGCTAAATTATTGGTCAAAGATTGCACAATCTTGATATTCGTGCGTGCCTTATAAAGAAAAATGGAGGGAGTACTTAGCCCATGTACAAGCAGTGATCCAGTGACCCATAAGTATCCTGCTTGGGGGCTAGGCTTTAGCAAAAATTTTATCATGGGACGTCACATAATGTATGAGAAAACATTTATTTTAAGTTCAAGTCCAACCTCCAATAAAAGATCCAGCTCACCAGCATTAGAATCTTTCAATGACTTCAGTCCTACCTACAAGAGTGAATTTTCATAATTTAACCTTTCATGAACAAAACAGCATATATAAATAGGTAACAACAAAGGGAAACATACATTTCCATCAAAATGAACCATATGAGGATTATATTAGACGAAGTTGGCATCCAATTATTAAGATAACAAAACAGAATAATGTCCATTCAAGAATCGTTATGGCTCAGGGCCAGGGAAGGAGTGGATGCACAAGGGACACGGCAGCAGGTGGCACAATGACTTTTCTGGAACATGCAGGAGAGCTGTGCTTGGTGGCACAAGGACTAAATAAGATAAATTAGTTAGATTGTCTATTGTAGTGATATTGCAATTTAAAGCAAAGCATAAACCCAAGGGCACGGATGGCTTCCCTGGTGGTAGGAGGCAAGACTTCCTTTTTGTCAGGTAAATACAAATCCCACCTCTGTTGAATGAATGCTTGCCTTTCCATGTAAAAGGACAAACCAGAAAGGTTAAAAAAATTGTGGAAAGAGTCTATGTTGACCCCTAAACTTTGATGGCCTGTACCAGATATCCTAGCCCTTAAACCTTTGATATTAGTACAAATATCCTAGCCCTTAGATCTATACTGCCCCATAAACTTTGATGGTTCATAACAAATACCCTAGCCCTTAAACCTTTGATGCCAGCACAAATACCCTGGTTTAGGAGGTGGTTTTGCAGCTGTGGATGATGAAGTGGACTGGTTATAACAGCTGACCAGAATTCACCCACACCTCTGGCGAGCAGCACATGGTGGATCCACACATAAAAAATCACACCCAAATATAGCAAACATGAGGCTTCATTATTAGAGATAAACTCTCTTGTATGGCTAGATGCTGAAGACCCACCCAAAGTACACCCTTATCACTCCACATCCTCCTATAGTCCTATTCGGACAAAATACCTGGTTACGGTCCTATGATCTTGTATCCAACATGACAAGAAATTTGCCTGTCCATATGTGAGCAAATGAGACCGCACTGGTGCTCTGGATCTCATGAAGCTGATCACTCCTTTTGTATAAAGTCGGAAAATAGAATAATCCTTTTATCTCTTGTCAGTTCAGATATGAATTGCTAGTTTGCTGTAGATAAGACTGGCAAGTTGTTTTTTTTTCCTAGGAAATCAGGCACTGCAGAGATTTCTACAGGGGTGGTTAGAACACATCACCCCCTAACCTATGAAAGTGGATTTTTTACCCCCTGAACTTTCTAAAACCGGACAAATCACCCCCTGAAGCAGTTTTGAAAAATCATAATAAATCACAGAAAAATCATAAAATAAAAAATCAAATTGTGTTGGACTTCAAATTAATAGTTCTATGCATTGAACATATAATACTGAATGCTTTAGTACATTTTTTCCTGTAACTTTAGATCTATGCTTTTCTTCATAGCTGTAAAAAATGTACTAAAGCATACCATATTATATGTTCATTGCGTAGATCTACTCATTTGGAGTCCAAGACAATTTGATTTTCCATTTTATGATTTTTCTGTGATTTATTATGATTTTTTAAAACTGCTTCAGGGGGTGATTTGTCCGGTTTTAGAAAGTTCAGGGGGTAAAAAATCAACTTTCATAGGTTAGGGGGTGATGTGTTTCACCCCTCATAGGTTAGGGGGTGAAGTAGACTTTTTCCTTTTAGTGGAGTAATAGTCCGGATGCAAGTGCACGATGGCAAACCTGCTTGCTAAGAGGGAAGTGCTGTACCAGACATTGAGTTACCATGTTGCCGGGAAGCAGGAGCTTGCGGAAGGCCTAAAGCTGGAGTTATGTGACATTACAGCCCAAAAAATGATGAATTGAGCCCAAAACTGGCCCATGTACGGGTGTAACAAGTGTGGGAAGAATAGTTCCATGTTACTAGTTTAGTGTGAGGTTCACCAAAATATAGACTCAAGTGCCAAATGTTTTCCGACACCCGGGTTAACCCTTTTTACTCTAAGCGAGGCGTACATATGGTTGGTAAGAGGCATGGTTTACCCAGTGCAAGCAAGCCTGAGCATATTTGGTACTGCAACATTACATTCTATCTCCTCTTTATCCATCTTGTTTAAGAAAACAAGAGTCTGATCACCTTGAGCAAGCCAGGCCCGAGGAGACAGGAGACTGCACAGTGGACACAATGATAGGACCTAGTGCTGCCATGAGGTGATCTCACATTTACCAACTCAGCCATCCATGCTTAGCCAATTGTGCATCAGATGTTGCAAAACTTTGTATTCCTCTTTTTCAAGCTATGTTTCATCCATACGATAGAATATGAGTAAAATGGATCTTTGCAAAGTGTTCCCCGATAAATACTTATTTCTTTTATCTATATTTCTCCATAGATTGCAAGTTTGAATTAGTATACAAAAGCAATGACTATTCATGATTCCTTCCATATTGGATAAATTCTCGATACCTTTTTGCGATGAAATTAGAGGAACCCCTAGAGACCTCCATGGTTTTAGAAACACCATATAAAACCTAGTGGGAGTATCTGCACAGGCGCCACGCAGGGGCACAGATATTTTCTTTTATAGTTCAGGTTACCGGAGTACCCATCAAGCGTATCAACCTTTTTTTCCAGAAAATAGCTCCATACATGTTGAGATACAATCCAACACATGTCAGATTACAATATTTCTTACCACTACTACAGAACCAGTTCAGTCTTGGACATGGTTGTGGGCCGCTTTATGTACTGTGAAATTTTTTTCTGAATTACCAAAGAAAAGCAAACTGAACAGATTTTCATGAACATTATAGTACCATCTCAAATCTTTTGTATGCCAAAATATGAATCCATGTTGTGTGACACGTAGAAACCAGGTTGACAAACAAGATAATAAATCACCAAGCAGCTCATGAACAAAACGTGGGTACCTTACCATCAGGCCAGCAGGAGTGCCATGTACTAGTTATGATGACAAAGCTTCTATGACCTTTTTTCCGAAAGCTAAGATTCAAATTAAACCTAACTTTTGACAGTTGCAAAATATACCGGGACCCACAACTAAGTACAGTTACAGGTGAGAACCAATAACCTACTGATAGAAATTAGCTGGTATCTATTAGTTTGTGCAAATTCAGCCTCAACAAATCCTACGAATGATGCACTGATGCGAATGTGCAATGGAAGAAAGTCTGATCTCTGAGTCTGACTAAAAGGGGACTATTATTTATTAAGAGAGACATAATTTATCCTGGAGAGAACAAAGTTCTTTAAGAAAAACTGTATCAAGAACCGACCAGCACCTTACAGATTCCTTCTCTTCATTGGGAGATAAAGGCCTGCAAGGGTGGAATGTCTTGTTTTGTCGTTGAACCCACAACCAGAGGCGTAAAGATTGAACTGGGATGCCAAATTCTTCAGCTAATTCTTCCTGTGGAGCAAATCAAGCACTTGATACTCTGAGTAACTATGGCACAATATACGGCATGCCAGTCCAGTCATAATCTTTCTAAAGAACTGCTAGTACGGTAGGCCACTTCTATCATTCGATTCGCAATATACATGCCTAGTTGACCCCTGCAGACACGGCATGTCATATCCATAACATTTTACCATCTTGAATTCTTAACAAAGCAGCAGCAAAATATGGATCTATATTGAACACAGAACGAAATCTTACATATCCAGCTGACAAAATTAGATGACGAGGGAACTAAAATTTAGGCTTCATTGAAAACACAAACTGGCCTTAATTCACTATTTAAACAAAAAGGAATATTATAACTTTTCGACATGTGACTGTTGAATCAGCAAGCAATATGTCAAATACTTAGTGTGTATTCTTAAACAGAAACAGTATGCTCCCAATTCACAAGAGTGAGACACCAAGAAGAGCATCCCTACAAGCGAATTGGCAACTACATTACTATTTTTGACATTCAAGTTTCATGGCCTGATTGGTTTGGTGTCATGCTGTAACTTTTATTTTCTCCACAGGGGAGTGTGATTTCCTTCTATGGCACAAGCTTACCAATTTTATCTTTTACTTCAGCAACCGAACTAGAAACCCACTTCTTATGCAAAGTTACCTAGTGAACTAGGTGGCACAGGAATTGAGCACTATTGATAGGATAGGACAGATTGTGCCATGGTTACAGATCATAAGCATTTTTGTTTGATTGCTAATTAGGACTTACGGTCATTATTTTCTACACACTAGCTCTTTTTCTACCTTTGGCACTATATTAGCAATGATACAGCTGGTCAGACAAGTGAATAACATTGCATGCTGAAAGTACAAACAAACATAAAACGCCACTGCTTCGATAACATTCTCAGTATGCCCAATTTAGCTTAAACATTCACCTTCTAGACCAAATATATTTTCGCTAAGGCTTAACGGCTATATTTAAATCATCCATATATGCCTCCATGCATTCTACTGCTTATAAGTTGTAACTGGGCTTCATGCTTACAGTCAAAATCTGCAGAGCAGGGGAGAGCAGGGCTTATCTTTCCTTAAACTAAAACACCAGCAAGCAAGCAGAGGGTTCCGTAAAAAAAGGAACTCCTAAACTTGAAAATCTTAAAGCCTAGCTAGCAGCAAATGAAATTGCGGGCTAAGCACTCAGTTTAGACAACCAATCATGAATACCATGTCCCTACGCAGATCTCCTGTGGGGAGGGAATCCATCTCTAGAGTACAAGAATACGGGATGATACCTTGAAACGGCAGATAGGCGTGTCTGCCACGACCTGGAAGGCCCGGACCCTGCTGAAATCGACGAGATCAAAGTAGTGACCACCCTGCCCAATCTGAGCGCGCAAATCTTCTTCCCTCGCCACCTAAAATTGAATCGAGCTACCCAGCGTTATACGATGTTTTTTTGCCTCGTTTCTTACGCCGAACCAGGGCAGGAGCAAAGGAGCCAGTAAATCCAGAGGGAGGGGTGGGGAACCAGGGATTGCAGACCTTTATCGTCAAAAGACGCGGCATGGCGGCGGCGCGAGGGGAGAGTGCGCCGATGGCCGCCGACCCTCGAAATTCGCGATAACCAACCTAAGGACTGACGAGCGACGGACGACTGTCAAAGCGCTTTTGGGTCAAATTGATGTTTTATCATTAATGCCACGTTTTATCATTAATGCGCTGCGGTATAATTTCGTTTGTATTTGTCAAAATGTTCGCCTCACAAAGTATAATAAAACCGTACCATTAGTTTTTTATTTTATCTACATTTAGTACTTCATAAATGTATCAGCATTTTGATGCGGTGAGAATCTTCTTTTTCATAGTGGAATTTGGAGGTAACGTTAGGAAACTAAACAAAGCCGTGGACAACCATAGATAGAATTCGTGAAGGTAATTATTAGAGAAATAAGAATGTATAATAGATAGTTTATCGGAGATGTCGTTGGTTAGGAACTCGACGATTTCATACTTACACAAACTAACATACGAGGGAGATGGAGAGTTCGACGATTTCAATGACTGGCGGGTTCGTCGGCTGACAAGAAAAAGATATGATAGATGGGATCGAGATGGTGTTTAAATGAACGATGGTCTATCGGCTCTCAAAAGTTTTGGATATTTATAGTATAATATATATATATAGATGTATATATAAATAGAAATATATCGTAGACATTGTATTTGTTTGACATTTTTCTTTGAATTTGAATTATGATATAGATAGACATTGAATACACGTACCAACTTATATCCCACTTACAAATGAACTCTCTGAGCTGTACCACACCGTGAGTTCTTCACAACATCATGCGGTAAAGTGCTTATTTATATAAACTAATTTAAACTAATCACTATCGAAATCGCTTTCTCGGTCTGAAAATATTGATGCATTTACACATCTAATGTCTCGCTTACGTGGAATACATTCAGCATATATCTAAGCTCTACGTGAGAGATCGAACTTCTTCACCGATTTTTATGGAATCATTCTAAATAAGCAACTTTAAAACGGCTTTGCCACGAAAGCAGGAAAAACGCAAAACAACTTATACTCGGCGACCCAAAAGCCAAGAATTAGAACATGTCCAATGCTTATTTCCATCAAATATTTCACATCATATTTTACAGATAACATATGCTTATATAACGACAATTTAATAGACAATACAAAAATCATTTTTTGTACCGGTGCAACCAAACCTTACAACATACTCAGTCGATCCATACGTCCTGAACCATAAATAAGAGTCTATGGTATCCACATTAATATGCTACATTAAATAGCGATTTGGCTTGTAATCCAATGGTAATACGGTCCAGTGGAACGCTACCCACCAGGGGTTCAAATCCTGGTGCTCATACTTTTTTCTGGAATTTTCTCATGATTTACCGGCGTTATACGTTAAGTGGTAAGCGGCGTTTCCGTCGATAACGAAGCGCCAATGATGACTTCGGGAATCTCCAAGATCTGTCGGGTACTCAGTCCTTCGGATGTGCTCATAGGGGTAGGGTTAGAGTACGTGTATTTATAGGAGTGAGTGTGCGGCGTTTCCGTCGATAACGAAGTGCCAATGATGACTTCGGGAATCTCCAAGATCTGCCGGGTGCTCGGTCCTTCGGATGTGCTCATAGGGGTAGGGTTAACGTACGTGTATTTATAGGAGTGAGTGTGCGTGCGTGTTGTGAGCATCTGCATTGCACTATGTAATTCTAAAAAAAATGTAGTGGTATTTTGGTCACTTTGGATATGGATGATATATTTAATAAGTTTAATATACTTCATTATAAGTTTAAGGACGTCCATGCATTTCACTTGAAAAAAAAATCATAAACCACTCCATTTCTAACAAAAGGACGGGTAAGTGAAAATTTCGTGGTTCATAAACTGAATGCTGTGTGGTAATAAAAGAAATGTACTACCCGGTATTTTGTTATTTGTTATGAACAATTAACATTAGGCCTTGTTTAGTTCCCAAATTCCACCCTAAATTTCACTATGTAAAAAGAAGATTCTCATTACATTAAAATGTCGGCACATGCATGGAGTACTAAATGTAGATGAAATCAAAAACTAATTACATAGTTTTGTTGTACTTTGCGATACGAACATTTTAATCAATGTTTGGACAATTTTTCATAAATACAAATGAAATGCTACAGTTGTGTATTTATTACAAACACCAAAGTTTGCCACCCCAAAATCTGGATCTAAACAAGGCCTATGTAACATAGGTAGGATAACATGGCATGCCGTGAATATTTTGAATAAAAGACAAAATAAATAATACTAGTTTTATGAACTAATCATATGCAAGTACGAACTCCATTTGCTCTTTTTCTATTATCATCAATAAAATAATTCGGTCATGGTGCTAATCATGTTGGTTTGCTTTTTCTTCCCACGTGACTTCACCAACTAGCTTATCACGATTCATGCCGATACAGACCAGCTGCCGATTACTTGGTAATTTAAATTACATCAGATTTACTGACAAAATCCGATGTCAACATATATGGTGAAACACATTCATTTGGGGTTCAAGTCATTGACTTAGCATGGGTTTGTGCAGTATTTTTTAGATTTATTTCATCATTTAACCGACGTTATTTTGTTAGTAGTTGACAACGTGTCCGTTTGCCGGCCTAGTCTCTTGGAAGGGGGTAAATGTACATGCGGAGCGTCTGTATTAATATTTAACAAAAAAACACTAGCTTAGAAAGGTAACATATACAATTGACGCTTCACGTTTTTTTTTACGGAATCAGCAAGGGAGGCCCCTACCTCTACTTATATATATATAAAGAAAAAATTATGTACATTTTACAAGACCAAAGGCCCAAAAAGGGAAAAGAAAAAAATTACAAAAGACTACTCAACCAAACGTTGATCAAATCACTAATATGCGGTTTTGCCTGAAGGGTGTAACACCCAAAAAATGCTCAATTTAAAATTTTTGGCATTTAATTAATTATTTAATGCTTTCACCTATTTTATAAAGGCTAAATAATAATTTTCTAAAATTTAAAATCAAATATAAGTGATGGGAACATTTATTGTTGCATTCATGCTGCTGCATTTATTTTTGTATTGCTTGTGATTCAAACAAGAATTTAAATATATTTAAATTCAAATTTGAATCACTTTGTTTGGAGCTCTAGAAAAGTTGTTAGGCCCATAGTTCGGTTTTGCTCCCTAAACTCTTCCCTGGTCCACTTTGACCCCCTCTACTTCTCCCCCGGTCCGGCCCAGCCCCTCCTCCCCCTTTCCAAGAGCCGGCCCAACTAAACGCGCGGCCCGCGAGCGGAAGTCTGCTCTCGCCCCCTGGACTTATCCACGAGTCCACCTTTCCTCCTCTTTTCTTCTCAGCGTTCGGCCCGTATTCCCCTTTCCGGCCCAGCACCGGCCCACTTCTCCTCCCCTCTCTCTCCCACTGCCGAGCCGGACCCACGCGTCAGTCTCTCTTCCTCCCCTTCCTTTCTTCCTCGCCGGTAATGGCGCGGCCGGCCGCGCATCTGCCGCGGCAGGGCCCGCACGCCGAGGCCGCCCTCCCCGCGCTTACTTAATCGGGGCTGTGCCCTCGTCCCGCTCCCCTCACCCCCGTCGCCCCAACCCTAGCGCCACCTCCAGTCGCGCTGCTCCAGAGCCGCCGCGCCCCGGAGTTCGCCGGCCGACGACGTCCCGCCGCTCCGGTGCCCCGCTGCCCCGGCCGACCCACGGAGCACCACTGACGAGCTGCCAGGAGCACGCCAGGCTACTCCAAGCTCGCCCACGTGCCGTGCTGCTACCCCGCCGACGAACACCGACGGCCGACGTCCGCCGCTCGTCGACGATCCGCCGCTCCGGTGCTCCTCCGCCCCGTTCGATCGCCCCAGGAGCACCGCCAGGAGGTAACGAAGCCCCTTCCCCCTCCAATTTTAGCTCTTGGGCACCCTGGCATGCACTCCCTCGATCGCCGACGATGGCCGTCCGCCGCTCGCCGTCGTCCACCCCTGCGCGCTGCACGAAGCTTCCCTAGAGCTATCCAGTCACACTCACCACCACACCAGGAAGCCCCAGCGCCAAAAATCCGACCCCGCAACCACCCGTATCACCCTCCCCGCTGCACACCGAAGCGCGGCTCCGCCGCCCGTCGTCGTCGACCCGATTCGCCGGTCGATGCTCGACTAGAGCCCCCTAGATCGATTCGCCGTCTTCTCCTGAAGCCATTGGGCTAGATCCCGTCGTAATCCGAGCTACCTAGCCCGAGTTATGGCCAACTCCCGCGAGTTTTCGCCGCGGCCGAGCGGCGCCGCCGCGCCGTCGTCGTCTCCGGCGAGCCAATCGCCCAGGGCCGTCCGATCCAAGATCGACCGTCCAGATTAGATCAAGCTGATACCCCTTCGCGTTTTAAATCTGAGCCGTCCGATCTCAAATCGATGGCCGAGATTAGATCAAGCCGATACCCCTTCGCGTTTTAAATCTCAGCCGTCCAAATCAGATCCAACGGGCGCGTATCGGTTCGCCGGGCACTTTTGTTAAAGAGCCCCTGGGCTTTCTAGAAATTAACCCGCGGTCCATTTTAATTCAAAAATAATTACAGATAGGTCCTGTTTTATTCGTTTTAGCCCCTGGAAATTTTTAAAACTTTGCCAGCAAGTCCCTGAACCTTAGAAACGCTATAACTTTCACGTTTTAGCTCCGATTAGTGTGATTTTCGCGCTCATGTGTTCGTAGCGAAGCGTAGATTATTTCTAGCTCCTGTTTTTGTACTGTTTTCACTGTTTAGTGTACTGTTTCTAATAAAATTAATTTGTTTGCATGTAATGATTGCTTTGGATTCTTGCGTGATGATCATGTCCAGTCGGCGAGCCCGTAGCTTTGGACTTCGAGTACGTTGAGGACGTGCCAGAGCAGGACTCGCAACAGCAGCCGTACTCCGAGGAAGGCAAGTTATAGCACGGACAATCCTTGCTACCTATCTCACTTTTAATACACTGTTCTTTACATACGCACGTGTCTAATACTGTTTACCATTAAGGTCGTACCTAGCATTTATTTCCCTGTCCTTGTATTCCTGTGGGTTTTTGCATATGGGTAGTATTTTGCTAGGCGCAACTACTGTCACTTTTACTTAACTGTTAAACTTGTATTAATGGTCCACTTCAACCTTAATATTAAAACTTGCTTTTTAACAACTTGGATCAGGGAGCTAGGGCTTGCGTGTTTTGCCTGGCCCCAGTGTCTCTCCCTAAGGACTGGTTCGTAAAAGTGGCAACCTGGGAGCCTGTCGCCGCCACCGGAACTATAATGGCTCTGGTCTTGGTTGAGTAGCTTGTACGTCTCTAGCTTGGCAGTGGTTACCGAGTGGCCTACGGCGTTGTAGGAGGCAAGGCACGGGGTGATTTCGGATTCCACCGAGGACGGTAGCCCCGTCGGCTAGGTCCCGTTAGACCCAGTCCCGTGTTGGGAGCCTCCGTGAGTGCGGGGAGCTCCGCACGTTGCACCATTTACTTTGTTGTTGGCATGATTTGCCGGTGCGTGGATGCCATTGACCCCCTCACGTTGCGCCCTGAGGATCAGTCAATCTCGGTGCCTAGGTTCTCACCACCTTGTAGTACTCCAGCGGCTACTGTCTTGTTAGGGTGTCTTGTAAAAGCCTCGTAGCGTCCCTATGCAGTCATACCTCGGAAGTGTTGATGTGCGTGGTTGGGTGCAAAGTTCTTCTGAACTTTTACGCGACTGGTGGGAAAAGGGCGAAACCTCTGCAGAGTGTACGATCTATCATGATAGCCCGGCTCAGGGTCACGAGCGGCCTGGATCCTTTTATGATTAGAAGATGATATTTATTACTGCTTAATGTTGACTTACATTAATTAATTTGGGATACAACTGGGATTCATCTAATGTAGTAGTTATGATTAAAATGAACCAACTAAAAGTGCTAATGCAGTTAAGCCAGTGTCAAGCCTCTTTTGCCTCATCACCCGTGCTATACTTGCTAAGTAATTCTGTTACTTACACTTGTTATTATTATCATTTTTGGGCAAAATCCCGGACGGGTAACAGATTATGCTGTGGAGTTTCCAGAGGACTTGCCTTACTTTTGAGTTAGCGTTCTCCCAGTCAGAGTCCTTGTGGGATTGCGGCTACACTTAGAGAGAGTTTATTAGTCTTCCGCTGTCCATGTATTTCATTTATGCAAACTCTGATGTAAACGCTACTTTATGATGAGAATAAAGCATTGCACTCTGATTTTTACCATATTTGTTCGCTATATGTGTCTGTGGACTTCCTGGGCACACATATGGCCACATTCGGGTTTTGTGTAAATCCAGGTGTAACAAAGGGTAACCGTTTTCAGTTCACCCACGAATATCCTTCTCTTGCTTGTAAAGGAAAGTGATTCATTATCAAAGATAATATTGTTTTTATGACACCAAATGGACCAACAACCAATAATGAGAACCTTTCTAAAGATTACTGATTGAAACCCTTGCCGAGCCTGCAGTATTATCTGTTGAAAACCACACGTTATTACTACAGAAGAAAGCAAAATAGGTGCCATCTTGCAGCATGTCAGCTTTGGGGGGAAATGAACTGTGCAGCAGAACACGTTTTTTAGGGCCGCAGTAGAACATATTAGCTTTCCAGTGAATGTTACATATTGTGATTTAATCTTTAAAAAATATAAAGAATTCATTTTAGAAAAACAACTTTCTATTTTTTTCGAAAACCATGCTCAATTACCTAGTTTTAAGGTATGGGAAAATTAATTTGGAGGTACAAAAAATATAGTTTAGATAAGAAAATATGAAACCGCTTTCATATTTTTCTAAAATCATGTTATCTTCAAGTTGGTTTCACAATTTTTCAATCTAAATGAATTTTTGATAAATTTTGTTAGATTAAATCAATTTTTAAGGTTTGTAATCATATAAGTTTTCTTAGAAAAATATTTGTGTTATTTTTTGAAGTTCATTTGACCACATCGAAGTATGTGCAAATCTAATATACACCGTCGAAATTGAGGTGGCACCATGGATGGTAGACATGTTGCCACGTCAATTAAAACCGCCATATATACCATCTGAAATGGAAAAACAAACGGTTTCAGAGTTGAGGAAGCATGAATACCCAATTTTATATACCAGGGAGGAAATCTAGACTTTACGATAGTTAAGGAAGGCATAATGGACCTTTTCCTTTTTTTAATGAGAACAGAACTGGGCTAGTTGTAAGCCTGCCTTATTTTGTTTCAAGGATCCGAAAAGCCCGTTAGGCTCTCGGCCCAATTAGTCCCACGCCATCCACGAACCCTAACACCACCCGCTCACCCCATCGCGACCGTCCAGCCGCCATCCAACGCCGGATTACCGAACCCAGCCTTATATAAATCCCCGCTCCCCCTCTGAGGCCGCGCCTCCACAAAACCCTAGCCCCCCGAGCAGCCGCAGCGCTCACTTCCCCATCTCCTCCTCGTACCCCCATCGGCGGCGGCGCCAAGATGGCGGCTTCGACGGCGAGGACCGTGAAGGATGTGAACCCGCACGAGTTCGTCAAGGCCTACTCTGCCCACCTCAAGCGCTCCGGCAAGGTAACTCCGTCTGCCTCCCTTCGATGCGGATATTCGATCGGGTTACATGGTAGATCGTGGTGTGGTCGCGCGAGTTCTCCAGAGTCGCGTTGCTGATGAGGTTTCTGTTTGTTCATTGCGCGACTAGTGGTTTGGTTATACCGGCTAATCGCGTAACAATTTCCCCAAGAGTTAAGTAGATACTATTGAACTGTGGATGGGTCTGTCTTGGCTAACTCTCGTGTATGAACCTCGCGAATGACCATTTTGATGGTATTGCGAACCACATATGGCATATGACTGTTAATGATATTCCCTTTGACCTTCAGACACCATGATCTGTATGATCCGGGCTTGTGGATGACCTAGATAGACATGCCAGATGTTTGTCCCAGGGATGCTGGAAAACATCTTGGCTAACCGTTTCAAGTATTGCTGTATTAGACATAACATTTAGTATCTATCAGTGCATATGCAGTGTGTTTCTGCTGGGTTCTGTCATTTATGAAGTTTAATATGGCTGTGGGTTGTGTTGTGCATGGGTACAAGTGTATATATTACAAGTTAGCTTGGAAAGAACTTTTAAATCAAAATGACTTTTATGAAATAAGCCTTCTGTTATTTTATCAATTGTGTTTCTTGGCTGTAGTATGTTGTTCATTATGTTTATCTCTAGTGTTTGTGATCATGAGCTTTCTGTAATGTGAACTAGTCAATTTGATAGTGTAGTTTGTAAGTTGTGGTGCTGCTTGAATCTTTTCTTTTGTGGTATGTGAGGCAACATGTAGGTGGTGTTGAAACTGTCTGTTGTTAAATGCATTTCTTATGTCTCCTTAAGCATGCTTTTCCTTGCAATTAAATGTTCTGTTTTCTTTCAGATGGAGCTCCCTGAGTGGGTTGACATTGTGAAGACTGCTAGGTTCAAGGAGCTCCCTCCTTATGACCCTGACTGGTACTACACCAGGGCTGGTGAGAAATCTTGTCCTCATCATCTATCAGTTTTAATACCTAGCTGTTTCTCTGTATTTATATTTCTAATTTTCGTCCCCAATAGCCTCAATTGCGAGGAAGATCTACCTGAGGCAAGGCATTGGTGTCGGTGGCTTCCAGAAGATCTACGGTGGCCGCCAAAGGAACGGCTCCTGCCCACCGCACTTCTGCAAGAGCAGTGGTGCCGTTTCACGCAACATCCTGCAGCAGTTGCAGAAGATGGGCATCATTGATGTTGATCCCAAGGGGTATACCAACTTCCCAATGCCTTTGTATTACTTGGCGACTCTTTTCTTGTGGGTGCTTTGCTTATCTTCTGTTTTCTCGCAGTGGGCGCCTCATCACCTCCCAGGGAAGGCGTGATCTGGACCAAGTGGCTGGAAGGGTTGCTGTTGAGGCTTGAGCAATCTCATCTTCCGTTCCAATGATGTCATGCTTGGTGGTTGAGATGGCTACATTTTATTTGCAGTTTTGAATTAGGACTTGCCCTTCTGCCTTTGTTGGGTTGAGAGAATTTAAAGTTGGATGTATCTTAGCTATGGTGTCTCTATGTTTTGCCCAAGTACCTAATCCGATATCAGAACTCTTCTGGAACTAAAGAAAGGGATTGTGTCTGAAGTGTCTGCTAATCTTGATGTGTTTTCATGTTGGTACTGAAAGGTGTGTCTGGTTGTGGCATTGGTTCCTATTCTTCAATCTGTATAGATAGATCTCTTAAGATTTGCATGGTGTGTTTTAGGTTTAGTGACGGAGGGTATGTATGTTGAATGCCATCTATATAGTTCCTTCTGATGTTTTTGTTCTGATGTGCGGCAGTCAGTCTCCCTGTTGCAACGATTGGCTTCTATCATATGATCCCATGATCTAAACGAGATCTTCTAGAGCGTTTACCAACTGCAATCGCAGCGGGCTGCTGCTGATCGCTATTAGTTTTACCACATGATCTAAACGGGATCACGTTTCGTAACTGAAGTCGCAGCGGCCTGCTTATCACATCTTTAGTTTTACTTCGAATTGGTAACATGAAAGTATGTTTTGAATTAAAATCAGCAATGGAAACAAAGGTGCAATTTGGTATCAGAGATTACTTTATGGGTTTTGACGTTTGGTTGTAGTTGAATGTGTCACGGGAGGATGGCTGAGGCGTATGGTGGTGGTAGTTTCTAAAATAGAATGGACGTGTATGTAATTTTTGGAACCCGGTTGAGAGCGTGTTGGTTAATTGGGTGTGCTGTAAAGGTTTTTTAATGTAAACAATATGTATTTTTCCTGGATGTTCGACAAATAAAAAGTTATAATGGATGCATAGTTGTAATTATACAAGAAAATGTTTTCTTTTGTGAAAAAAAACATTAAGCTACTGAAGATTTTTACCGTCAATACGACTGCATTCGACACAATGTTCCGTTCATGCTGAAAACACATCAAGCAAACAAATAATGAAACCATAAGTTTTAGTTCATGAGTCATGCCTAAAATCTAAGTTCAGTTAACATCGTCTGAAATGTTTGCTATCAGAAGCAAGGTACATTGTAAACCAATGGCAGCGATTCTTGTTATCACCCAATGGGTGATGCAACTTTTAAGTTCATTTTGAAGAATCTTAATGTTCACATTTTGCGCATAGCAAACAAAGAAGACAGTCAGTAACAACGATCAGCAGTAGTGTCAGAAAAATTGACAAGTGAAACAACTGAAACTTCGGAGGTGGGAATCAGAGTATTGGCAAAATCTTGTTTCCTGAACTGACAACCACATTTTAGAATGAATCTGATCATTTGGATATCCAGACCATTTTTAGCATATTTGAAAATGAAAAAAAGCTTTACTGCTACTGATAGAGATGAATCAAACTTTTTTTCCACATGCCACACATGCATTAAAATTACAAGAAATTAATAAATTAAATCTTACAATCTCATTAGTTGTACAAATCATACCACGCTGCCCAATCTCCATTTCATTGATCTCATAGTCTAAGACAGTTTTTTTAGAAACAAATCCAATATAGCCATTCAATTTATAATTTTATGCAGTTTATAATTCAGTTTGGGCAGAATTCTTGGGAGAAAAGGTGGTTAAATGAAAAAAAGGTTTAAAAGGGTAATGAGCACATCATTCCGAGTAAAATTTTTGCTCATAAAATGATTCTTGAATACAGCATCTGAAAAATAAAATCACACAGCGCCATCACAGCTGCAATGATGTCAAAAAAAATTGAGTTGCGTTTTGAGATAAAACAATTGAGTTTTTTTAAATAATTCTAGAAAGAGAAGTAAGGGGGGCCAGAAGGTGGAAGCTGCTGTTAGGAAGGTGATTCTTCTGCCCACGGGTTAATTTGCTGGCTGGCAATTGTTCTCAAGCAATGCATGAATCCATTATCCATCTGACGTGGCTCCACTTCTGGCTACGCCACCATGTAGTGATGTAGCACAAAATTCTCCTCTCCAGAGGAACAGATTCAGCTATTCATCGCCCAAGGGTTGGTTCCATGTTAATGGTCAGCAGCAGCGCTCCAGATGTTTGCCACCCACATCTGACTAGGATTTTCAATGGAATTCTTGCTTCAGCAGCCCAAAATGAGTCGTACGTCATGCGTCCGAACTCGCAGCACTTCTTTCTTTTAAAAGGAAAAGACGTCACTCGTCGGTGGCACACTGGAATCCAAAGAACAAGCAATCAGCAGCCACGAATTAGAAAATTGTGCTATACTAGAAATTAAGACAGCATAAAAGGAAGTGGTTAAGTGGGTGCTCCATTGAAGCTCTAGGTGCTGACTGCTTAAGAATAATAAAAATACAAGCAAATGGTCAAATTCCTTGGAGCAAATATATGGTTAAGTGGATGCTGAGGCAGTGTTTGGAGCCATGATCGAGGGTGCTCTGGTGCCACGCAACGTTTTGGTGTTGGTTTTTGCATGTGTGATAGGTGGCGGCGTGGTAGAGGTCAGGGGTGGTCAACTCACTTGTTTTCTGGTGCCACGCAACGGTGGTTTGCTGCGCACATTGGTGGCAGAAACCAACTCATTTCTTTTCTTTCCACGATTCCTTTCTATTGCTCCTCTGTAGTATGACGAGCGACAACAAAAGGATAAGATGCAGACATCTATCTTGAGCAACAACAAAAGGATATTAATCGCAAAAAAAGGGACATACCATTTTCTTCTTAATCTAAAAATATTCACCCAAACTGACAATTTGATAATAATATTGTCAATAATTAAAGAGTGGAAGGCACATCTTAAAATCCAAAAAAATATTTGTCCAACCTGCCACATCAAACTCAAAAATCCTAGTAAAAATCATTTATGTCAATAGGCAACATAATCTACTCCGTATGTAGCATGGATAACTATGCATAACAAAGAATGCCTTGCCAGGACTACAATATCCCGGTACTTGTGCCATCCAGAGGCCTGAGTCCGCATATACAATCCAAAAACTCGAGTTTACAAGAAATCTTAGAATTGAGTTAGAAGAAATAGCTGAATCAACTAGCCATGCGTCGGGATAAAGATGAACAAAGAGGTCAATACTCCTTGCGCTGCTACAAAAGGAGACCCCATCATGCAGAAGAGGCAGGAATACGAAGAGAGAACACAGCATCGGAAGAACAGAGCCCAGTGAGTCCCCAATAAGCTGCTCGTACATTTTAGTAGCATTCCACCTTGTATAATGTCCCAAGAATCCTTGGAACATACCTGATGTGCAAGGTAATCCACTGTTCACCACGTGCGTGTGGCGTTTCTCCAAAAAAAAAAAGAGTAAGCATGCTTGTATTAATAGAGTAGTTTCCCTTAAAAAAACCCCCTATGTTTACTGGTCCGATTGTATAAGATACAAGTTTTTGTGCTATAGACAATATAGAAGAAAGTTTTGCGGTAGTTCTTGTTTATGCCATGTCAGCTGATTATAGACAACCACCATGTGGGTGTAGATAAGTGTTACTTTTGTGTGATACTGTCTAGGAGATGATAGAAACTTATCTTTATAATATACTCGTGACCATACATATCTAGGGAAAATGGTTGCTTTTTAGCACAAGCTTGAGACAAATGGTGAGTAAAACTATGGTGTCCGTCCACTAGCTGTCCTCTCGCCAAACCATAGAGTTCTGTAAGACGCAAATTAATCAAAACCATATAAAAGTTCGTTTGATATACATAAACAAGAATCATTCAGAATAAAAAAAGACAAAGGCATTTAATGTACATACACTAGAAGTGTTGAATATACTAATCAAATCCCTTAAGCATAATATAAGCCAAAGCTCTTATTAAAAACTCTTCTTCCCATATTTTATCTGTCTTGTCCTGTGTCCATTGATGTGTGTGCATTCTTGATGAAAATTTTGATGTCTCATGATAAAAAAAGAAGGAATGGATTTGGGCATATTAAATCGGGAATGTCTCTGTTTCCTGCAGCCTGACAAAGAATATTTACCTTCCCCATCACGTTAAATCAGAAAACATATAGGAATTAGAAATATTGTACTAACCTAACCTTACTGTCTGTGCCCATTTGTTGGAACTAAGAACATCTGAGAAATAGGTTTGTTTCAAAAGATAAGTAGCTCTTTCAAATACTTATTTGCTCCTATTCCTAGAAGGGGTTTTAATTGACCCACCTTAAATCAAAAAAACAGAGTGCTTCATGATGGAAACAGCGCATGCCTGGCAATAATTTGTGTTGCATATATGAAGGACAGAAGCAGAAACGAATTAGGTAACTTCTATATCCAGACCATTTTGGGTACCATTGAAAAGTTTTTAAAAACTTTACTGCTCCCGATCGAAATAAATAAATAAATCTTTTCCAAGCAAAGCCGCATATGCATCTCAAAAGTCGTGCAAATCATAAAAACACATTCCAATGAGACAGACCCACATGAAGATCTCCAATATGCTGTTAAGGTTTCATAGTCTCATATAGTTTTCTTTACGAAGGAATATGAAATGTGCATTCAGTTCATAAATTTCAGCAGTTTAGAATGCAGTTAGGGGCACATTTTTGGGGAGAATGTGTTGCAATGGCCAATGGCAGAAAAGAGGATGATGACCACATCACGCCGAGTACATTTTGCTCATAAAATCGAGTTATACTTCGTCTCGAGTACATGCATTTGATAGTAGATCCACATAGCCCCAGGCCCCAGCACAGCTACATTGATGTAAAAAAATAAACTATTTGCATTGCAATTTGAGATGAAAATGTTCTCTTTTCTCTTAATGTAGGCCCCTAGAACCAACTTTAACAGAGACAGTGGATTGACCTAATCTCTTAAATTCCCATGATCCCATGAGCACTAAACAAAAATGTGTTTAAAACGTCTGCTAGTAATTTCTTATTTCCAGCCACCAGCGCCCTCCGATGAAGCATGCACTGGTAATCCTCTGAAGGATATGGAGAGCAAAACTAGCGGCAATAGAGAATTGGAGAGCATAAGCCATTTTTTGACTGGCTGGGGGCACTAATTGAATTGTACTTCCTCCATTTAAAATTATAGGTCGTTTTGGTATTTTTTGGTTCATAGTTTTTTCTATGTATCTAGACATAGTGTATATCTAGATACATATCAAAATCTACGAATCTAGAAAAGCTAAAACGATCTACAATTTAGAACGGAGGTAGTAGCAACTAATTCAGTATTTTGGAAACGATACTAGTAGATTTACTATGAAAAATACTTTCATGCTATCTTTTGATCTTTTTGCTAAGAAATAATTACAAAAGGCCAGTTGAAAATATGTGCGTTGGAGGTCATGCCGATGTCCTGAACAAGAACCGACAAGTAAACAATTCTTCAGCAGTTCAGAGTGGCAGTTTTTCAGGGAAACGGTGCTGCAATGGCCAAAAACACAAAATCAGAGAGTTTCAAAGGTCGAAGATCACGTCATTCCGAGTACATTTCAGTCACAAAAATAAAGTGGCATATCTTTTCAGACACATGCATCTGACTAATCAATGCGTCCGCACGCTTCAGTCTTATGAATGGCCAGCGAGTCACCTGTTCTTGTAATAGAAAAAAACGGGAGGAAAGAAATTCTCTGAAAGGAGAAGATGCCAGCCATCGGTGGCACCTTGGATGAGAATCCAACGAAAGAATAAAGCAATCGGCAGTCACAAGTAAAGAGCATTACGCATTAGGGGAGCATAACAGAAAAGGGCTTGATAAGTGGATACTCCATTAACTGTAACTCTAGGTGCTGAAGGATAGCAGTAAATGGAGACGGTCTCTCATGCGTGCCTTCAAGCAGTACACAGATGAGCATGCAGCCGTGCACAAAGCTTCAGCTTTTTAGCCATGGCGGCCAGTATTTTGTCTTTACGGTTTAGGTACGTTCTGAAGGACAGCTAGTAGTCCTTTTCTAGTCTTTGTCAAGGAGCTGAAAGACAAGAGCATACCGTGTACGGTGTACCTAATTTGTAGAAATTCCATGTGCTGCCGTTGGCCGTCAGCTCTGCTGTGAAAGTTCAGGGCAGCCACCGTACGTATCCCATACACCATACCAGAGGGGGATATGACAGTAGTGCAAGCTAAGCCACCGTACAGATTGCCTTAACCTGCCTATATATATAACCACAGGGCGATCTGATGATCTTGGCAGCATCACTGATTCAGCTTTTGTCAAGAGATCGACACATCACTAATAAGAAATAATGGCTGTTCCGGAGCTTGGGGCGTTGTGGGAGAGGTACACGCCTCACGCTCTGATGGTGCTGGCGCAGCTGTTCTTCACGCTCCTCTACTTCGTCACCGAGGCTGCCTTCAACCGGGGGCTCAACCCCTACGTCTACGTCACCTACCGCCATCTCCTTGTGGCCTGTGTCCTATGGCCATTTGCCTACTACTACGAGAGGTAATAATATAACAACACTTGCTTGGTGTCTTTCTTTAGCTGAATAATATATGTGGTCGATCTGAATGAAGTCTAGCTGGACCTTGGTTATTACTAACTCTCTCTTTGATGTCCTTTTTTTTCTTCTTTAATTTTGCAGGAAGTTGAGGCCTGAAATGACACTCAAGCTGTTTCTAGAGATATTCGTACTGTCACTTGTGGGGTAAGTACATGTATGTTCCTGTTCTTCTTTCCGAAAAGGAAAATAGTATATATGAAATGTTACAAGGGAAAAGCTACACGTACGGTGGACATCATCACATTTCTTCATCTTGCAGGGGGGGCTTAACGCTGAACATGTACTTCTCAAGCCTGAAATACACATCTCCAACTTTCGTCACCTCCATGGCGAACGCCGTCGCTTCGATCACGTTTGTCATCGCCATCATCCTCAGGTGCCGTCCCTTAATTCCATCGTGCATGTTACTTGAATTGTACCTTGGCATTCAAAATTCAACTGCAGTTTCACAGCAAGTTATTAACTTGGATCATGTTCAGGATGGAGATTGTAAACATCAGAAGCCTGCGAGGAGTCGCCAAGATAGCAGGGGCCATGTTGTCATTTGCCGGGGTAACCACCATAAGCCTGTACAAAGGAGATGCGGTGAGGAGCCTCTGGAAGGCGTCTATTGGCATACACGGCAGCGGCGGTGACGTGGCACATGAAAGCTGGGTGAAAGGATCACTCCTTGCGGTGGCCAGCTGCATATGCTGGTCGATCTACTTCATCTTGCAGGTGCAGTGCCTGCTAATTAAGAACACATCATCGATCAGTGCACGAAAGATAATTTTGATTGGAGATATATGTAAAAATGATCTTTGTTAATGATTATGTTTTTCTTTTGGTCCAAAAATGGTGGCAGGCATCGACTATAAAGAGGTACCCAGCCAAGCTCTCGCTGACGGCATGGATTTCCATGGTTGGAGGGATGCAGTCGGCGGTTTTCACGGCGTTCATGCAGCGCAACCTGGATGATTGGCTCATAGGCTTCGGCCTCAAGTTCTGGTGCATCGTGTACACGGTATGGGATATTCCCAGCTGCTGCTCGATCTCCTCCTCCTCGGAAATAGGGTTCAGATATATGCATTTCTGTACGTGCTGACATGGATGTAGTGTCCATGAACTGATCGAGTTTGATCTTCAGGGAATCGCCTGCAACGGCTTGACAGTAATCATTCAGCTTTGGTGCAACAAGAAGAAAGGCCCCGTCTTTGTCACCATGTTCAATCCCCTCTTGACGGTCATGGTGGCCATGCTGTCCTACTTCATCTTTGGTGAAAACCTATACGTCGGGAGGTATGAATTGAAATCCATGGCGTTGCTACTGAAGCTTATTTTAATCTCCACTTTATATGGTTTATTATAACTTGGCTGGCCATGATCATATATATTGTACCATTGATCTTTCTGTTCATATAATATCCGCAGCATTATTGGAGGGGTCCTTGTGATTCTGGGGCTTTACATGTTGCTATGGGGCAAGGAGAGAGATCAAGAATACAAAGCCACCAAAGAGCAGGATTCAGAGTTCGACTGCGAGAAGCAGGCGACGGTAAGCGATGCTTCTGCAGCACAGAATGACGCAGCGCCAAAGATGTGATCAGAAGGATTCAGAACTGAAAGCCTAGGCACTGCCTGATTCTAGTTTAGTTTCTAATGCACAGAATTTTTCTCTGATAAATTCTCACCTTTACGTAATATAAAACAAGCCAACAAGTAAGGAAAAACATGTGTCATATAGGATCCAGTGGTATGCAAATTCAGTAGCATAGCAGCTTAAGCGGAGATGGTGCAGTGCACAAAAGAAAAAAAATAATGGAAAGGATCAGGAAGACAGGAACACATCATGTAAAGTACATCTTGCTCATAAAATTGAATGATAAGCACTCAAGAACAATATCTCAAAAATAAAACTGCAGAGGACTAGCAAATCTGTATCTCCGTGAAGTGCCAGACGACTTTTACACGCAAGTCGAGAAATTCTGGACTTACCAGGGAGAATTGGAGGTGGGATGCTCGCATTATTTGCCTGCTGCAACTCTGATCCAAGCATCCAAGAGAGACACGGTCTGATTGACTCCCGCTCTCTTCATCCTGTAGGAGGTTCCCATGTTTCCACCCTAACGACCAGATTGGCAGCCGTGAGGCTTCTTTCTAGCCCGAGGGCTATCTCAGCTGAGCCTCCGAAAAGTTTGTGAGGTTGCCGAAGCACATGTATACCACGAAGTGGGTAGCCAATCGAAGCAAGCCAGTGTGTTGTTGCTTCTAGTTCCACTGCCGCTGTCGGCGGTGAGAGCGGGCCAGCTGAAACTACATCTACGCACTTATATGTTTTGGCGATTTATATAATAGCATGATTTATGAACTAACTATAAGTAGAGATTTATTTTTATGGATATTTATGTAATACATTTCTTGATAAGAATATGTGCTCTCTATTAGTTCTAAACGGCATAAAGCAAACGAGTGTATGTGATCCCATGACACAAAAAGTGAACAATGACAAGTGAATGAAAATGATAAATAATACAAGAGTTTATGAGTATTGATTGGTCTCACCTAGAAAAAGTTTGTCAAAAGTTATTGAGATAATTTAATTAAAAAAATTAGGATTTCTTTGGACTTAGTCCTTGGCTATGATTGAATATGAAATACGACATGATTCTATGGTTAACAAGTGATCTCATATAAAGAGAAGCTTATGGATAAGTCATATGATATAAATAACATAGTAGATCATATTGGACATATCATCGGGATAGTTGAAGACATGAATTTAAATATGGTTTTCATAGTGATGCAAAGCAAAGCTAAACTTAAAGTGGTAAGATAGGATGAAAGGTTCAAACTCGATGGCTAGTGACGAGGTACTAAGCAAAGAGAAGGCCAAGATAGTCTTGTAGCTGAGGAACTTTGATAGGTGAAGAAGCTAGTAGTGTGGTTTGGTTTCTAGGCATTAATTAAGCCTTATCTAATGAAGCAATGCAATGCATCTAATCATTATTGAATCAAGTACTGAAGTGGTTTATAAATTGGTAATGGGTTCTTGACCATACACTTGGATATTTTAAGCCATTGGCTCAAGTTGGATTTACTCAACAAGAAAAGAGTGTTGTGAGTCCTCAAGTTGATAATGATCAAGTACGACATCAACGAAGACATAGAAACTCAAATGGATGTTTTGTTTGTAATTTGTAATCTTGAGTATAGGTATGTCGTACTATCAATAGGGATGCAACACTAGTTGTTTGATAACACCAAAAAATACTCATAGGTCAACCCATGTGAAATAGCTTTATGGGAGAAGTCTTTTGAGACTTAGTGTGCTGACTGGTCTGATCGGTTTTAGTGCTTTGAGTGCTAACGGCTAGTTGGTTTGAAAAACCGGTGTGACCGGTTTTAGGAATCGGTCTGACCGGTTTTCCACTGACAATAACGGCTAGTTTTTAGAGAGTTGGGGTATTTATACACTGAAAGTGCATCTAGGCACTTATGTGTTTTGGTGATTTGCATTACCACATGATTTGTGAACTAACTTGTTTGCATAAGCATATGAGCAGGGTTTTATTCTAATGGTTATTTGCGAGACACATGCATTAATGAGAATGAAAGCTCTCTTATGGTATTCGATGACATAAAAGCAAACACGTGGACGTGATCCCATGACACTAAGATAGATAATGAAAGTTAATAAGAATAACAAAAGAGACAAGGGTTTATGCATATCGGTTGGTCTCATCTAGAAGAAGCTTATTAAAGAAAATTGGGATAATTTATTTGAAGAAATTGGGATTTCTTTAGACTTGGTCCATAAGCCATAGAATGAATAAAAAAAGGGAGACATGATTCTATGGGTAGCAAATAGTCTCATATGAAGAGAAGCTTATGGACAAGTTATTTGATATAAAGAACATAGAGGACCATAAATGAACATATTATAGGTTTAGTTGAAGACATGGATTTCAAATTGTATTCATGGTGATGCAAAGCAAAGCTAAACTTAAAGTGACAAGATAGGATGAAAGGATCAAGCTAGATGGGAGTGACGAGGCACCAAGCAAAGAGAAGGGCAAGTTGGTCTCGTAGCCGAGAGACTTTGTTGGGGTGAAAAGTCTAGCATATTGGCTTGATCTCTAGGCATTAATCAAGCCTTATCTAGTGAAGCAATATAATGCATCTAATCATTATTGGATCATATATTGGAATGTCTTATGAATTGGTTCATACACTTGGAAATTCTAAGCCATTGGCTCAAGTTGGATTTGCTTAGCAAGAAAGAAATGTTGTGAGCCCTTAAGTGTAGAATGATCAAGTATGGCACAAATGAAGACATAGAAGCTCAAGTGCAGTTTTTATTTATTGTTTGTAATCTTGAGTATAGGAATGTCGTACTATCAAGAGGGATGCAACATTAGTTGTTTTACAATACCAGAAGTGCTCATAGGTCAACCCAAGTGAGAAAGCCTTGCGAGAGAAGTCTTTTGACCAGTTTGGGGCTCTGACATGGTTAGTGACTAGTTGGTTTGAAAAACCGGCGTGACCGGTTTTGGCAACCGGTTTGACCGGTTCGCCACTGATAGTAACGGCTAGTTTTGTGGGAGTGGGGTCTCCTTTGAAGGCTGCTGGTTCCGTGGCTATTCTTGAGCGTCCAGACCCGCTTTGAGCATCAGCAAGCTCTCTCCAAACATCTCTTTGTGAGATAGGTTGATATTGTTTATATCTTTTGATTTTGGTTGAGAGAGTGATTGTGTGTGAGTTGTAGAGAGCTAGCTAACTCAGTGAAGAGCGTTTCCTTAGATTGAGCACTTTCGGTTGAAGTCTTGCAACATTTAAAGCATTTATTATTTTTGGAGGTGAAGCCTCTTAGACGGCTAGGCGTCGCCGGTGAGCTACCGAGTTTGTGGTGAGCCACGGACAATTTGTGAAGGCCGGCCCTGCCTCCTTTGTGGGAAAAGGTCACGAGTTAGTGGAACCGAGGAAAGTGGCTTGGAGTGGATAAGCCCGCCTTTCGTAGGCCCTCAACGGAGAAGTATGATTCATTGTGCCTTGGTGGCAGCCTTTGTGGCAAGCAGTGAATCCGAACTTCGGGAAACAAATCTTCGCGTCTCTCATTTGGTTTGCCTCACCTTGTCCGATTCTAGCATTTATATTTGCTTCCGCTTCGATCTACTTGGTTGTGCTTTACTTGTGTGTAGGGACTTAGTGGACCTGCTAGAAATCATCTACAAAATATACTCACCAAGTTTGGTTTGTGCTAGAACTCGTAGAGGGGTTGATTTACATATTTGAGTTTCTCTATCAGAAATCGGTATGACCGGTTTGGGAAACCGGTTTGACCGGTTTTGATACTAACTGTGCGAAAAAGTTTCGTAAACTGTAGATTCACCTATTCAACCCCCCTCTAGGTGACATCAAGATCCTTTCATACCCCTTAGCCATATCCTTTGATGGCTGCTGGTTCCTTGGGCTTCTTGGACGTTCAACACCTTATTTATCACCGGCAAGCTCTCCCTAAGCATCTCTTTGTGATATTGGTTGATATTGTTCATATCTTTGAGATTGGGTTGACAGAGTGATTGTGAGTGAGCTATAGAAAGCTAGAGAGAGCTAGCTAATTCAGTGAAGAGCAAGTCTATAGCTTGAGCACTCGCTGTTGAACTCTAGCAACTATTGAAGCATTTGTTACTTTTGGAGGTGAAGCCTCTTAGACAGTTAGGCGTCGCTGGTGAGCCACCAAGGTTGCAGTGTGCCACGGATCGTCTGTGAATGCTACGATCTTGCCTCCTTTGGCGAAAATGTCACAAGTTAGTGGATCAGGAAAAAAACTCGACCTTTGGGTCACTAAGGGCTTCCTCAACGGAGACATAGGATTCACTTTGGTGAATCTGAACTTCGAAAAACAACTCTTGGCGTCTCTTATTTGCTTTGCTCACTTGTTCAATTCTAGCATTTATATTTGTTTCCGCTTTGATCTATTTGGTTGTGCTTTACTTGTGTGCAGAGACTTGATGAACCTGCTAGAAATCATCTAGAGAAACATCCCATCAAGTTTCGTTTGTGCTAGAACTTGTAGAGTCGTGGATTTATATTGTAGTGTTTCTTTGTAAAAACCGGTCTAACCGGTTTTGCTTCTGGCAGTTTGTTAATCAAGGATCCGGAGTTTTTGGAGATTTTTGCGGAGTCTCCGGATAGGTCCGGAGTTTCTAGACAAATCTTCAAAATATCCGGAGTTTGTACCGATAAATTATTTTAAGTGTTGGAAATTTACACAATCACCTTTTTAGCCCCCTCTAACTGACATCAAAATCCTTTCACCAGCAAAGTAAGCTCGCTTCACAAAGCCGCTGGCAATGAATTCCTCATAGTACCCATGCTCAAGATCAACGAAAGTATTGGCAACAAAGCCACACCTTTTAAGATCTATCATGAAGCGATCACCCGTATCCTTGTCAAATACTGGTTTCTTCTTCCTGCACCACTCCAGAAGCTCGGTCACCGGAAGACATATATCTAGAACCGGAAACCGAGGAACACTCACTATTAAACTACCCGCCGCGTCCTCGATGCGAATGGAAGCAAAGCGCCACATGGCTAGCGTCGGAAAGATGCCCCGTGTTTCTAAAGACGGTACAAACGCAGAAGCTCACTAATCCTACACATTCGAGAGATTTGACCGGTAGATCTAACCTTGAAATTCATAAAGTCACGGTAGACGTCTCACTGTCAATAGAAACATCGTCTCAAAAAAAAATAGCGCCAATTAATTTTTAAAATAAAATTAGAAAATACGACACGTCGAGTCGAAAACGTAGTACCTATGTCATTCCATCGCAAGGAACTTGCCAATCGCAATTCGTAAGATGGCCCCGTGTTGAAAGCAATACAGGACACCCCGAGATCAGCATTAATGCCGGCGTGTTTAGTAGAAGTGCAGGTGGGTGACGACGGCCCGTGGGATCGTGGGAAGGCGCAGGTTGCGACCTCGACGCTGGCCGGATCACGCCGGGCTGCGAATGGATATATATGTGCACCCGGTACCTACTTTGCTTTATTTCCAATCTGTGGGTTAGATATATATGTGCAGCTCAACCTCTATCGAAATGTCGGTACTTTTAATTTTATCTTATGGTAAAGTGTCGTCAATTTTATACTAAAATTTTTAAGAATTAGATTTGGCTGCTACTTTCTATTCCATTGATTCTGGGCTCGATTTGGCTCACCTCGTTAGTTCCCCCTTCCTATCTCCGCTTTGTTTTTTTTTTTGTTTTTTTAACAAAATCTTCCACTGCAGAACTTAGCTTGGGAAGTTGTTGTGTGCTCAGCTCTGGCTTTAGACGCGTCCACTAGGCTGTCTTGGTTCTCCTTTTTGGGAGAACTGGCCTGTAGAAGTGTAGATTTTAATGGTTCATCAGCCGTACTGGTTTTAGACGCGTCCACTATGTAAGTTTCGATAATACAAGATTAGTATCTCGGCTTCATATGATTTTGTTGGGCTGTTGCCAACTGCTATGCCCGGCCATACTGATATGCGCAAACAGAATATTGTGCTGTTCACGGCCATAGAATCAAGATTGTTTAGTAGTTATCACTAAACCATATGCAGTAGTATAATGCGTTGGGTAATTTTTTTTATTGTATTACACCTTGCAGTCATGATCCTAATAAAAAAAATGCAATAATCAGAAAGATGTCTCTACCAGTCCAACACACTTTCAGCAATGGTAACTGGTTTACAGATTTCTGTTTGTTCAGTTCAGTTATGCATTTGTGCGGTACCTTTTCTTATCCCTGGAGATAGGAGACCAACATCAGATGACTACTGATGTATTTTGGTTGACACTTGTGTTTATAATAATATTGCAACTCTTGTGTATTTAAAATTTCTTAAATAGCTTTACTGAACTTCTTTGATGGGTTCAGTTCCTGTATTTATGAATCATAATATATGTTTTTTTACCATATCTCTTATTGTTCTTGGTAACCTATAGATCCATGTGATACTTAATTTTATGAAAATATGTTAGGACTTCTAAAGTTTGACCACTAACTGATACAGAGCCTTCTGTCCAGCATGACCCATTCACCCAGTTGATCACATCAGTTACATCTGTCATATATGTGACCTTTGTTGATTTCATATGTTTTTTTTCAGTTGCAGCACGTGGTACCAGGGGTTATTCAACTTTTCCAAACATGTGATTGACCCCACTGTTCTGATCAAGAGTGGTTTCATGGATGTAATTTCTTATCGTGCATGTCCACGATTCACAGTTATGTATTGTTTGGGAATCCTATTGTGACAATGGCCTGGTTGCAAGACCAATTCGAAATGAATAAGCTCCACTGGTACAATAGATCTCCAATTCCATCAGAGTTCTGGATACCAGTTGCAGCTTGCTTCACTGTTGCTTTAGTTGGTCTTTGGACATTTTGGTACTTCTTCTCAGTGTGGCGGCGAAAGATCAGTTTAAGCTGGATGAAAATTATTGCTAGATCAAAGAGAAAGAATTTTCAAAGAAACCACAAGGTTCCTACTTCTGAACATGTTTGGAATACAGAACCTTTGATTCGTGCAAAAGGGCTGAAGTGCTGTGTATGCTTGGAATCTATTTCACCCGCTCAGCCCCTTGGGCAAATGATAACTTCAGAAAATATGGTTCACCGTTGCAATGTATGTGGTGCAGCTGCACACATAATATGCTCTCCAAATTCTCAGAAAGATTGCAAATGTGTCTCAATGTTTGGGTCTAAACATGTTATCCATCAATGGACTGTACTCTGGACAGATGTAGCTGATCAATCCGAAGATGGTCAGTATTGTTGTTACTGTGAGGAGCTATGCAGTGAGTCTTTTCTTGGAGGTCCTCCCATATATTGTTGCATGTGGTGCCAACGACTGGTGCATGTTGATTGCCAGTCAGCCATGGCTGTTGAAACAGGTGACATTTGTGACCTTGGTCCATTCAAACGCCTTATTCTTTCGCCACTTTTTGTTCGGACCATTAGCAAACATGGTGGCATCTTAAGTTCTATAACTCAGGGAGCAAATGATTTTGCATCCTCTGTGCGGGTACATCTTGGGAACCGGAATAAAAAGGAGAAGAATCACAAGAGATTGCCATCAGACTCTGCCCATGTCAACAGTAACGATGATTCATCAAGTGACACCACATCAAACTGTAACCAGAGGGCTAAGGAATTAAAAACAACTGGGGGCACTGCTCAAACGAGTGCTGAGAATGAGCATTATAGCAGTGAGAGTGATGGTAGGGAAGTCGTATCGGAGCCCACAAGACTCAGTAATGATGAGACTGGTGGAGTTAAGTATGCATTGTCTGACTTACCTGCTGATACAAGGCCTCTTTTAGTTTTTATCAACAAGAGAAGTGGGGCTCAGCGTGGAGATTCCCTCAAGCACAAGCTACATTCCTTTTGAATCCAGTGCAGGTCATAATACGTTTCACACTACAAATTACTGAAAATCTAGTTATTAATCGTTTTCGAATTGAAGATTACAATTTACTTGCCATGCTACCTGTACACTCTATTTTGTAGAGTACATTAAATGCATCGTGCTTCCGGTGTATGCATAAAACTCATCCATATGGTGTTGCATCACTTCATATTACAAAAATAGTGATCTTCTCTCCTTTTTCTAGTACCATGTTCACTTAAAAAATAAAAACTTCTCTTTGCTACTCAGTAGTAACTGCTTGGGAGCAGTGCTTCATGAGCCTAGATTTGTCCTCTTCAGGTAATTTAATTAGCACAATATATTGCACCTACAGTGGGTACAACTGTGTAAAATTTGGGAACAATGAACCCTTTGAAGAAACATCACCTCAAAATTGCCTAAATCTGGTGCTGTCAGATCGTGTATGAAAAATTTGATTACATACCTATGAACCGTGGGTACAGCTGAATCTGTAACTAGTATGTCAGTTGCTCGTGTGTGTTTTAAAATAGAAGGCACACTGTTTTCAGCTGTAGTTCAGCACTCACTTAGCAAATGTTGTTCAGACCTTTTGATTTCTATTTATGATGCTAATGTGCCCTGTTATTATTTTAGGTTTTTGAATTGAGTTCTTCACAAGGGCCAGAAACAGGATTAATTTTATTCAGAAAGGTACCACATTTCAGAATAATTGTTTGTGGTGGCGATGGTACTGTTGGTTGGGTTCTTGATGCGATAGATAAGCAAAATTATGAATCACCCCCACCTGTTGCAATTCTTCCAGCTGGCACTGGAAATGATCTTTCAAGAGTTTTATCGTGGGGAGGTGGCCTAGGTGCTGTTGAGAAGCAAGGTGGTATCTGCACAGTTTTACATGACATAGAACATGCAGCCATCACTATCCTGGATAGATGGAAGGTGACAGTGGAAGATAAGAAATCAAAGAATGTACTTCTAGTAAAGTATATGAACAACTATCTTGGTAGGTACATAGAAACTTTGTGTAACAGTGCCCCTTATCCAAGAAACCTTATTTTACCATGGTGACAGGTATTGGTTGTGACGCAAAGGTTGCACTTGACATTCATAATCTCCGTGAAGAAAATCCTGAAAAGTTCTACAGTCAGGTACTATCAGTGCCTACTATAAACAAACGACAAATGTAACTCCTTTGTATAATTATATGCATGAAGTACTTTTTCACATTTTTCACTGTATTGGCACACTGTGACTATCTATTATGTGATGCATTGCGAAATTAAAGCTATGTGTTAGTAAGAATATCAGTAATGGTTATCAAGATATATAGGTGCAACCTGCATTGAGAAAGAGGCAAAGAAGGATAGTTACACAAATTACCTGTTAACTGGGTAGAAGTGAGCTGGACACTATGGTACTTCAATCTCAGTGAGCTGGACAGTTAGGGTGTTGTAATACTCTCGAAATCACCATTTTTGTTGAAGATTGAACTTTCGATCTCCTGTAGAATAGGGTTATTTTAAAAACATATATTGTTATCTCCATGTATGTTTTCAATTGTGTGGTACCGTGCCTCAGCTACAGATTGTTATCGAGTATATTAGGCTGTTGTGGGTGGAACTAGTCAAACAACTGAGCTTGACTTGGGCTGAATAGTTCCGCTTTTTGCAGTTTTTTTAGTGTGATGCTTTCTTTCTTTTTTTTCTCATTACATCCATGATTAATTTTGTTTTCATAATGGCTCTTATGTTTCTTTCTTTGATCTCAGTTCTTAAATAAGGTGCTATATGCGAGGGAGGGTGCCAAGAGTATCATCGACAAGACATTTGTGGACTTACCATGGCAAGTTCGATTAGAAGTTGATGGCACTGAGATTGATATACCAGAGGTTGTGTAAGATGGTTTTTGTGATTGTTACATAGAACCAGCTATCTTTACTAGACACTCACATATTATGCTCTCAATTCATCAGGACTCGGAAGGTGTGCTTGTCGCAAACATCCCAAGCTACATGGGAGGGGTTGACCTGTGGCAAAATGAGGGTGAGGATCCTGAAAACTTTGACCCACAGTCAATCCATGACAAGATGCTCGAAGTGGTTAGTGTTACCGGAATGTGGCATCTGGGAACACTCCAGGTAAGTAATCGCACTTCAGTAATCTTTCTTTCCGTAAATGCTGGAGGCCTAAAGAAATGAATTAAGCTGCACTTAGGTTGGACTTTCTCGGGCAAGGAGGATCGCCCAAGGCCAGTCGATCAAGATGCAGATGTTTGCTCCTTTCCCTGTTCAAGTGGATGGCGAACCCTGGGTCCAGCAGCCCTGCACACTTAAAATATCCCATCATGGACAGGTTTAGCCCCTCGTTGCTCTCGCAGTGTGTTTGTCCTAATGCAAGTCACATACATGATGTTTATCAGAGTGATGCGTATTAATTTCCTTACTCTTGTTTTTACCCCCATGCTATTCAGGCGTTCATGTTGAGGAGGACGATCGAAGAGCCTCTTGGTCACGCTGCTGCGATCATCACCGACGTTCTTGAGCATGCCGAATCCGGCCACGTGATCACTGCTTCACAGAAGAGAGCCCTCCTCCAAGAAATGGCTCTAAGGTTGGCATGAATCGCAAAATGCATTGTTTCCTTTGCAATGCTCGGCGGCTCTGCCTTCACGTTCACTACAGAGAGGTGATGTTGTCAGATGTGATCAATCGTACAGAGAATGAGAGAACCTGTGATCCCAAGAATAGCTCCCATCTCTCGCAGCAGCAAGTATCCAGATCTACCCGGGGAGACGAGCGAGTTTGGCTAGGTTTTGCTTGTGGAAAATATACCACGTAGGAAAGTAATGATGTGTACATGTGTATATATGTATGTGTATACGTGCTATATATCATGTAGCTGCCGACTGCCGTATGCTCCATGCTGTATTTGTGTCAGTGGACCCCGTGTGGCCATTTTGTTGGCTCTGTGGACTTCAATTTCGCCGCTAGCCGCTGATTCCAATCCGGCTGGTGGTGTCTCCCTTGTAAATTAAGTGGGATTTCTGAAGGACTACTTGAGTACTTGGTTGTAATAAAGCTGTACACACGTCAATGTATTCTCTTAATCGATTATAATTTATATGCTCGATCTCCCTGCTCGCCCTCAAAAATGAAATATGTTCGTCCAGTTCTCGGAATGAAATGCATTTACTTTCCTAATGAAGAACATGTCCTCGGGAAAAAAAATTATACTCGAGCTGCTGCGCAATGCCATGCGATGATCACATTTCGAGACGGAAAGAGTACTTGAAGGTCCCTCGTATATCTCTCTAGTCTGGTTTTCGTCTCTCAAATAGAAAACCAGGTATTATTCATCCCTCAACTTCATAAATCGGTTATTTTTTGTCCTCCAGTTGTTTTGACAGTGGTTGGCTGACGTGGCGACACATCAACCATCCTATGTGGCGTCATGTCATCCTGGAGGGACCTAAATTGAACTATGCTGATAGTTCAGGGGCCAAATACACTTAAAAAAACTATACAGATAATTTATGAGAATATTATCCAAATATTTTATAAGAAAAAATTATGCAATTAAAAATCTAATCTAATCTTTTAAAAATCATAGAAATTTTGTTTTATCAATGAAAAATAAATACCTTGCTCTCTTTTTCTCCTAAAATCATACTCTATTTTTTTAATCTATATTATAGTAAATAAAAAAATCATTGAATTTTCTATGACCTTTTGTGTGTTTATTTGCTAGAAGATGCTCTATTTATCTATTATAATTAGTCAAAATTGATGGCCTAAACTACGTTGAAAGATAAATGATGATCTGTCCTTGGATGACAACACAACTGTCACTTGATCCTATCTATGAATATATTAGTGTAGATAACTATAGAAAATAATAAATCTAATATAGGCACCACTAGATAGAGTATGGTTTTAGAAAAAATCAAACTCAGATTCATTTTTTTGAGGTAAAATAAATTTATATGAAATTTCTAAAAGGCAACTAGATTTCTAGACAGAAAAAATTGGATAGTTTTTTGAGAAATTATTTGTAAATTTTTTTGGTAAAGTATATCTGACCCCTTAACTATCATCATAGTTCAATTTAGGTCCCTCAAGGCTGATGGTGTGCCATGTAGGACGACTGACGTGTCGTCATGTCAGTAAAACCACCCTCAAAACAGCCGGGGATGAAAAATAACTGGTTTTTGAAGCTGGTTTTTGAAGTTGAGGGATGAGTAATACCCGGTTTTGTATACGAGGGATGAAAGTCGTACTACGGCAATACATGAGGGACCTCAAATGGACTTTTTCCTTTTGAGACTTGACTGGATCGACCGAGAAAACTGATTTGGGCCTCCAGCAAAAGTTGGATTGGGCCTCTGCATTCTTGAAACGAAACGCATCACCTTGAGCAGCTGCTACTGCGGTCTCTCCTCACTTGCTCACTCACACTGCTGCTTCCCGGATACAGCTTGAGGTGGGCTGGCGAGGCGATTCCGGCGGCGCATCACACGTGGCGGCCACGGCACCTCCTCCTCCTTTCACCGGAGGTCCAATTTTCCTTTCTCTTCCCGATTTACCCTCGGAGCTTCTAGAACCGACCTGCCGCTGCAACGGTGTCCCACGCCGCAATTAGAACGGCAGCCAGGGGTATCCCAGTAACTTCGCCTCTCCCGCCTCACGAGCTGCACTGGCGCCATAAAAGGCAAAAGACCGGCCAAACTCGCGATTCGCCCCCAAATTCGCGATTCCCCACCCGCTCCGGCTAAGATTCCGTCCTCACCGAGCTCCCGTTCCCCGAATTGGCCGCGGATCCGAGCTGCCCCTGCCGCCGGCTTCCTATAGGTACCGATTTCCCCTCCCCCGGTTGCCTTAATCGGATTCTAGGGTTAGGGTCCGCGTCGTCGTGAACGCGATGTGTGAGTACGAAATCGACTCGATTTGGAGCTGGAATGTTGCGAGTTACGAAACGCGGTTAGTGTTCTTGCCTCTGGTGATGTGGTTCGTGCTGTCTGTCTTGCTGCCGGGGTGAGGAATGCCCACGTGTTGCACAGAAAGGGACGCTTTTTTTTCCCATTGTCAGTTGACTATTGAAATTCCAAGTGGGAAAAATAAGGAGAAATGGCACATTGAAGCTTTAATAAATGCTGTGTTGCTTAGGAATTATTCAAATGCTGTATATATGGGCTTGTGTGATGCAAGTTTGGTTGCTAATGAGCATCACCATGTACTCGGATGATGCTTGGTCACATGTATACTCGTTTTGTATACATCAGGGCTTGAAGCGCTACTTGGAATAAACGTCTATGAATAGGTAAATGGGCAGTGTTTAATGTGTCATTTGTGTGAACATCACAAGGGTTTGTCGAATGAATGGGATCTACCGCTAAGTGTTATTCTCTATACTTTTTTTAGATGGATTTTCTAAATTTCTTCATTTTACTGTTCTCCTTTTGGTTTCAAGATGACAATTCTGAGTAGCTCTATTAGGTAGCAACTTGTAGGCAGATCAATTGCTCAGCAGATCTGAGAGAAGACCAAAGTGCATGCTTAAATTGTGAAGTAGTTCTATTTGTCGATTGTACGGAGTTTTTTAGATGCGTTTCTAAATTTCTTCATATTACTGATACTTAATTTTGTACAAATATTATGCATGCGAGTTACGAATAATAACATGTCATACACAAATATCACGGACGGGCAGCTGTCTATCATCCTAGATGGGCACACATGCCAATCTCTTTCTTTGTGGTTCTTATTTATTTGGTGGTGAGTAAAACCGGGAAGGGAAGATTCGGTAGTAGTGCAATCGACCTGTTGCATGTCAACCCAACTACTGTGTCGTTTATTTCTGTAATTCGGTTCTACTTTTATTTGGGAGAAAAGGAGGGGCCTTAATTTGTATATATGGTGCATGAAATCAGAGTTGCAGCAACCTCTGTTGGCGTTCGTTCTTTATAATTTGTATATTTGTATACTCTAAAATAATTGTATGTCATTGGCAGTTCTGTAGTTGAATAATTTTTGAATGTTCATCTAATTTACTGTTTTTGTCTTTTGGCAGGATAATATGTTGTTTACACACGACAAGAATGCTGACCAATTTGATCATTTTTCTTATGGTAAGCTGAGGGGACTAAACGCCAGTGGAAATTCTGAGGAGTCCAGTTTTGGAAATGGCTGTAAGGACAGTTCTTCTGTTTCTCCTGAGAACTTCAGCTTTTCTTGGCTACCTGCCGAGAATTGTCAATCTGCAACACTAGATCACGACAAGCGGCCTCTTTCTGATGTCAAACCATGCCAAGTTGCTTGCAAACGTCCAAAGCAAACAGACCATAATACCTGGTTATCTTCCTTTGAGGAATGCCCTCTCACCAGTGAGGTTGAGATACCTGCTTCAGGTTTTGTACTCCACTTGCCTTCTGTGTTCAGTGCTCTAAAAATATTATTTAATCCGGAAGATATCTATCTGTAACTATTACTTTTACTTTCAGCTTTAACTGAAGAGTTAGTCGAGACTAAACAACTGGATCACGTTCCTGCAAATAATGGTCCCTCAACTTGCAGTGTCAGTTCAGACATCCGTTGCCCTAACCGTGAGCAATCAATTGGAGTGGAAAACTTACACTTGCCTGACTGGGTGACTTCTTTCCCTGGTTATTTTGAAGATTGTGGAACAGTTGCTGGATATAACCTGGTTGATGAGAATGATTCGCCTGTTCATGAGCTCCTCCCTCGAAAGGTTGTACCAATTGGACCTGAGCACCAGGCTGACATTCCAGATTGGAGACCCCGAGTCTCTGTGAGTGCACCCGGTGGTTCTGGTTTTTGTGTTGATCTGGATTGTAGTTCTGTTTCTACTTCAGAACCTGTTTCCAGAGGTTATGAGTGTGAGAGTGACAAGTGGATCAGGGACTGTGTCATTCCAATGTCATCCTGCTCATTACCTGTTGATTGGGTTGGAGATGATAAAATAGATTGTGACTGCCGTGATGAAGGTTCTGTTAGGTGTGCAAGACAGCATGTTATTGAATCAAGGGAAAGTCTCAAAATGAGCTTGGGACAGGATAAGTTTCGCAAGTTAGGTCTCTGTGAAATGGGAGAGGATATTGCTCAAAGATGGACAGATGAGGAGGAGAAGCGATTCCAAAGAGTTATTTTCTCAAATCCGGTCTCATTGGGCAAAAACTTTTGGGATCACCTCCCACATGCATTTCCTAGTAAAACTAGCAAGGATCTTGTTAGCTACTACTTTAACGTCTTCATGCTCCGGAAGAGGGCTCAGCAGAATAGGTCAGAACTTTTGCGCGTGGACAGTGATGATGATGAATTGCATGGTGAGTCTCTAGTAGCTGGACATGAGGAAGAGGATTCTGCAGTTGAGTCCCCTAAACATGAACATTTCATCAACAATTATCTGCCCATAGAGGATGACCATGAAGAATACGAAGGAGAACACATCACTGGACCTTCATTCCATGGGGATGCAACTGAAATTGAAAGTGAGTGCAGACATCTAGCAAACCAGATGCCTCTGTGTTCAAGTGTAGATAATATTGCACAAAATGTCTACAAACAAGATGAGATGCGAGCATCATTTGAGGGCCAGCACAATAGAGCTCATGCTCCTAATGGAGTTCAGTGTGCTGAGTTTTTGTTGAATGATGCTCCAGGAAACCTTAGGAACCAAGGTGCATCTGTGTAGGAGTTGTACAGAGAAGATATGTCCAAGAATCTGGAGTACTGTTTTCTCCAATAGAGATATTACCTTGGTGCATACAGTGCTTGTCAAGCAAGTTATGGAAAAAACACAAACAAAAATCTAGTAATGCATGGCCAAAACATCTGCAGAAATTTGTATATGATATGTAGTTGACACCAGCGTGACTGGCATTCTGCTCTGAGGTGTTACGTGTCATGGCTCATTGGATTATGGAATTGTATTCAGCGTCGCAGAGCCTTTTTGCGGCATTTTGTAAAGTGCATGTGGAGCCAAACTGTGCTTCCACGGGGTTTTTGAATCTGCCCCTCGTTTGTTCAATCAATCATGTTGTATGGACAATCTATTTTATTGTGTTCATGTAAATTCGTGTCGAGAACTCTTCAGAGAGATGCTCAATGTTTCCATTTCAAGAGTTATAAAGTGGCTATTATCCGTTTGTCAAGAGGCACTGACAGTTTGTCAAGTAGTTTTTCTTATTTGCTTTGCTCCTCCTGGCAGTCGGTGGTAGCTTGTGTGTACAGCCAGCAACACATATGGCTTCTACGGGATAGATTAAACACCAGAATATTCTAATTTCTTTATTTTAATTTCTTTGTGAAAGCTTGCTCACTAACTAATCAACCGTCCCAATAGTTACAATCGAGAAACACATATCCTAGTGGGGTACTCTTTAACCCCTTTTCGCTAACCTAATGATTGACTGAAGAATTAACCAAAAATGACATAGAAAATCTGGTTTATCGGGCACATTTACTTTGTCAATCTCTCTTGGGCAGTAACAAGCTTGAGCTACACATAGACAGTTCAAGTGTCAAGGAGTGAAGCGAGCTGATTTCTGAACACACATTTGCCGCAGATCTGGATCTTTGCAAAAAATAGACTGGCTACGCTGCTGTTCTGGCTTAACAGCCTCATTGCTTCAGCTAGAGGTTGAGGGCACGTGCTCTTTTGGTGAGCACAAGTCTATTGCACCCAGAAATAGGAAGTTCTCTGCACACCTCTCAAATCTCACAAATAGTTTCTTTGTCAAATCTCACTATCTCTTTTTGTTCGTTTCCTTTTTCTAGAGACACATGCCATTCTGTGAAAGCTGCTCATTTTTTCCAGAATTGGTTTAAGGCGAGTCTGCTCATCCCAAGAAAGTCATATGGTGCTACGGAGTATCATGCTAGCTTTGGAAGCTTTGAACATAAGCTGAGATATTGGCAATGATGTACCCCTCAATACAATGCAGGCATATTAATGGATAGCAATAGTAGTATTTTTCTAAAGCTGATTTGCACAAGTTTACCATACCGTACTTTAGAGCTAGAAGCCCTCACTTGGACCAAATCATGGTTTTTGTTCGCATTTTTCTTCGTTCCATATATCTTCTTTTATAAAAAAATAAAAAATGAAGTTCTAACAGCATCTGATATCAAGACTGTGAAGCAACTCTCTATAATACAAACATTATCACATATGCTTTCACAAAAAAAGAAAAAACATTATCACATATGCCAACGTAGTACTTATGTGGGATAGTGTAATGGGACTAATGATTCCCATTACACTGCAAAAGTTCTGGATTCTTGAATCAGTCTCTGCAAAAGATCCTCTGCTGGTCGGTTCACTGCAGAGTCTGCAGTCACCACCACCACCCACCCTCCAATGGTGGTTGTTGCAGCTCCTGGCTGAACTTCTCCATCAGTCTGTTCAGAAAAGCTTCTTGCTTGCTACTCTCCCCTTTTCTTTTTGTTTCCCATTTATTTCTGTTAGGGTGGGTCACAATTCATTCCTTGTGTCAGGTGTGTGTCACATAAATAAAAATGGATAAATGAAGAGATGGAAAGGGAGAGGTCAATTGATCTGCTTGTTCCTTCAACCACCGGTATCAAGAGAATGCAGTCCTTGTGTCAGTAAGATGCCACTGCTTGTCCTGAACTCTAGCCGTAAAAAGGCTAGCACAAATCATGAACTCTTGTAATCGGATACAGAGGCAACAAAGCAAAATAATGTGAATATTAATCTGAAAATTGGAGATGATATTGACTGAGCTCAAGCGAGCAGGTAATGCTGAGCCAAATTGAAAGCCTTTCATTCTATCAGTTCGTTCTCCAATTTCAGATAATGAAATGCTATTGGTTATTACTCTCTGCATATGCAGAAGACCAAAGGAACCTAGTGAAAATAATAGCTTGCTGAATCCAACAAAACTAGCAACCTGCATTGTTTATTCCCTCAAAGCTCACTTCTAACTTAAAACCTCAAAGAATAAATTGAATCCGAGTCTGTACATACCCAATGCAACCAATAACCATCCATGCTTCAATCCTCAGCTCCTGGAGCCGGCAGGTTGAGATCAAGAAACCCATCAGCCATCATAGGCTGCTCTGTTTCATCAATGCCAACGCCTCCATTAACATGCGGGCGTTCGTAGAGCTCTCCATCAGCGTGTGCGCGCTCGTAAAGCTCGCCGGCGATTGAGTGCGACCGCTTGTGTCCGCCGAGCGCTTGCCCAGACCCAAACACCTGGAAGCAAATGGGGCACTCGAACTTGATCGGCTTGAAGCGCTTTGCCTTCAGGGCCACCACCGCAGTGTTGTTCATGACATCGGCGGCGTAGTCAGCGTCCAGCGACGCCGTGCTGAAGGATGTGTTGGTCTCGACGCTCGGCTCCGGCTGATCGGAGGCAACCTTGGCAATGCTGCAGTTGCTGTTGATGCGCTTATGGCTGGCGCGGTGGCCGCCGAGCGCCTGGTAGGACTGGAAGGCCCTGCCGCACCCGGGGCACTCGTACCGGGCCCGTTTCTCGTCGCCGGCGAGGCTGCGATTAGGCTTCCTCTTGTTGATTTTTGTGTCGGTGTACTGAAAGAGAGCAGAGGCATCGTCGGAGTCGGCGTCGTGGTGGTAGTAGTCCGGCTTCCTCCTGCTCTTCTCCGGCGAGTACTCGGCTCCTGTAACCTTGGAGCCCCGGCGGTCGAGGATGTCGCGCGACAGCATTACGAGGCAGAGCGCGACGTCCTCCGGCTCCTTGTCGAACGCCGGCGGAGGCGCCGGCGCGGGGGGCGGCACGCGCATCGAGCGCCGCCTCCGCCTCGGCGCCGGCATCAGGCCGACGGCCGGCTCAGTCGGGATCAGCACGGTGACCTCCTGCTCCCGCTCCGCTTCCGCCTCCACGCCAACTCCAGGCGCATGGCGGCGCTCGCGGACGCGGCACATCTCCGGCGGCCCGCATGGCGAGAGCAGCTCGACGCGGTCGCCATGGCCGCAGTCGTCGCCGCTCTCGCCGCCGCCATCGAGGCCCGAGAGCCGCCGCGTCTTCTTGGGGTTCTCCCTCAGCCCGTAGCCTCCGGCGCACGGAGCCATCACGGAATCCGAGCCCCGCCGTTGATGGTGCTCCTCGCCGTCGCCGCCATCGGCATCGCCCTCCACGGCCGTCTCCACCTCGGCCAGGGAATGCGAGCGCATGTGGCCGCCGAGCGATCGGCCGCAGGGGAAGCCCTTCCGGCACACCTTGCAGCTGTGCCGAGTGGCGCCGCTGCTACTAAGCACAGCCACATCGCCCATGGATCGACGGATCACCGAGATCAAGAAACTAAATGAAGCAGCTTGATCGCGTCGGATCAAGATCGATCAACCAAGAAACGCTGCAAGTAGGCAGGAGTGGAAGTGTGTGGAAGGAGAAGAGGTCAAGTGAAGAAGATGAAGAAGCAGCAGCAGCTGGAGGATGGATCCACGCATTGCTCGCGAACGATCGAGCTTTGCGAGAGGAGGCTGCTAGGTGAGGAGCAGCTAAAGTAGCAGTAAATGGGAGGAGGGAGGAGGAGGAGGAGGAGGAGGAGGAGGAGGTCATGCTGCGGTTGGTTGGGCAGGAGAAATCTCTGCTGAGCATGCAACCAAGCAAGCAAAATTAGCAAACTGACAGGAGAGAGAAAATGAATCACAACTCACAAGCCCAAGCTGGCAATGCAAGCTACGGATGGGAACGACGGAAGTGCCGTGTCTGGCAGGGCCGCGAGCTTGCCGAGCCTTCGAAACAAAGCACGGAGATAAGGGAGATGCTAACCGTCGGTCAGATTTCCTATATATTGATCTTAGTGAAAATTTTGGACTCGTTAGTTTCAATATTTGAGAATTAATTAAGGCAAGATGGATGACTATGATGCAATAGGAAAAAGCAAACCAATCATGTCACAAATTTGAGCAGATAGGATGGATATATAGGTGATTAGTTAGTTTGAATCTCAAACTTGAACTGAATTTTTATTTTAAATGGCGAGTCTAGTTCCAAATTCTTTTGAACCACTATGCTTTTTTGTGTGATAAATGTAACAGTTGGGGATCAATATGTGTGCAATTTTCTTCAGACCAACATTTAAAATGTACTGCTTCAATATTTTGGATATACTATTTCAATATTTTCATACAAAATGTTAAATAGTTTATTTGAAATGTTAAGTGAATCATATTCCATAGATTGTTAATCAAGTTTTAAAACAAACTATAAATGTTCATAAGCATAATTAGTTATAGAGGTTGGAATGGGAAAGTATAAAAACAAAAATAAAAAGGAAAAGTTTAATTTTTTTAGGGGATAAGGAAAAGTTTAACTTGTATTTATGTATTGTGGCCAATACTAATGGGCTATAATAATTGGGTTAAGTGGGCAATTGGGCCGAGGGATGTTTAAGCAATATCGATCTTTATGTATCTTCTGTAAGTTTGTTTTCGCACGGACACATGGCAATCTGTTAGATGGTTGAGCATAACATCAGCATTGGCCGATGTGGCGATGCGCTTCTGCAGGAGGGAACAACTGAATTAGCACATGTCGCTCATGGTTGGGTATTGGATTTCAATTTATGTGTAAACTTCAATTACATTTCTTTCAAACTAGGGTCCGTTTTCAAATCCGTTCGAACCACAATGTTACCTAGAATAAATGCAAGAAAAAAGTAAATATCAATATATTTTCTTATTTATATTCTTTTAGAAAATCAACAGCATCTGAATATAGTACTATAGCATTTTTAGCACATACTATTTTGACATTTTGGATATACTGTTTTAGTAGTTTTACATTGAACTATGTTATCCAAAATGTTATCTAGATTTCAGGAAATTTTAAATCTAATATTTCAAAATATTTACTATGGTAGTTCAACATTTTGAATATACTAGATCAAATTTGTTACATGAAAATATCAAAATGTTATAGTCAGAATGTTGAATTGTGTTTTCAACAGGTTTGAATAAACCCTTCTACAATGTTGAAAGTCACAATATCATATGTTTTATACAAAGTAGCATATAATCAGCTAATATAGTTAGGATAAATATAAAGAAAAAGAAAAGGTGAACAAAAGCCTACAGTTGCCATGACCTGCGCGCACGCTAACTGGCTTGCTTTTGTGCAAAGTCGACCAGTGGGCTGGCATGGGCTCGTGATGTTTTGGTTGGGCTGCTTGTTGGGTTCAAAGATACAAGGAAAAAGTCCATTCCACCCCCCTCAACTATTGATGTTGTCCCATTTGCATCCTTCAACTGTAAAACCAGATATTTGACATCCTCCGACTTTCCAAACTGTCCAATTTACACCCTTTAGTGGTTTTGAGGATGGTTTTCGCTAATGTGGCGCCACGTGTGCCATCCTACATGGCACCACGTCAGTCGCGAAGGGGTAAATTACGGTTGATAGTTTAAGGGGGTCAACTAGATTTTACCGAAACAATATTAAAAAATATATATTTTAGAGAATATATTTGATTCAAAATTACAAAAATCTGGTTTAATCTTGAAAAATGCATAAAAATTTGTTTTAGTTCAGAAAAATATAAAACAAGTTTTATATTTTCTCTAAATAGGATGAAATACGATATGGCGATTATACTTGTATTGTTTTCAAAGTTACTTTGCCTTATACACAATATGAGTTATTAACGTTGACTAATTATAATGAAACTAGCTTCCGGCAAATAAACAACAAAATGTGACTGAAAAGATCAAAATAACCCCTAGGTGGCTGAAAAGATCAAAATAACCCTTAACCAAGCACAAGAATAGTATAGCACGATTTAGAAAAAAAATATAAAACTAGTTTCATATTTTTTCAGGCTAAACCAAATTTGCTATGTTTTTTAAACTAAAGTAGATTTTAGGGTTTTTAATTGCATATGTTTTTGTAGGAAAAAATATTTTATATAATTTTTTGATAAAGTTTAATTGACCCCTCAAACTATCAAAACGGAGTAATTTACCCCCTCGTGACTGACATGGCGTCATGTTGGACAACACATGTGGCACCACATCAACGAAAACCACCCTTAAAACCGCCAAAGATTGTAAATTAAACAATTTGGAAAGTTGGAGGGTGTCAAACGTCTGGTTTTGCGGCTGAGGGTTTTAAATCAAACAACGTAAATAGTTGAGGGACCTAGAATGGACTTTTTCTAAGATACAAAGTCTAGCCACCTACCATAAGATACATAGTAGTATAACTTAAAAAAACTCAACCACAGGGAGAAACATCACACTGATTTTTTCTTTAAAAAATTGGTAACAAGATTCAAACCTAGGGGTTTTATTGACCCTGGAGTTCAACGCTCTAACTGTTACACCCGAGAAATCTTTGGTCATAGGAGTATAACTAAAAACACAAAAACAAGATACATAGGAGCCCCCTACCCTTGGGTCTCTAATTTTGTTAACCTTTTAGTGATCCAAGTCATTGATTTTTTAAAGGCACAAATCATTGAATTTTGGGTTGGTGAACAAAAAGTGATGAGAGAATAGAAGGTTGAGCCCTATCTTATTTTTGACAAATTCTTATAGCATGAGCTGCTAAAATAAAAATCTTGGTTCATATGCTTTGTAATTGCGAGAAGAACTTGATGCACCTGTATTTAGGCTAAGAGTTTATTTAATTATGTCCAAAAGAAACAACAACCGGACGTCCATAAGAAAACACCAATACAAAATTTGATTTTCATGTAATTTTACAGCATAAGACCACTAAAACATGCCATGTAAAATTTAGGCCATGTGTAGAAAAAAGATGAATTGCCTTAATTGCCAATAATTTTTGTAACATAAGATAATAAAAGGTTGTTATTTGGCAATGTAATAGTCTAAGAACACGTGCTTAGTAGATGTTAACTAGAAAAGGTAGTTTTTTTAAAAAAAATATACTTCCAAATTCAGTTAGAAGAGGACCTAGAAATATGAGTAACCAGTTGAGTCACACTCACCTCCTACTATAAATACAATATATCACATTATTAATCACCTATATAATTTAAATTGGTACGTGGAAAGGCTCAACCGCTCAATTACATTGCTGGCCCACCTTAAGACATAGTATCACACAAACATAAACATCTTATTAACTTTTTAAGCACCCTAAGCAGATACACATTCTACAATCCAGCTATCATATTGGTGCAGTTGGTGAAAAAATATTACTCCAATAGTACCCTAATACTTTCCCTTTTTCCAATAATTAGTAGGACAAACTAATAATTCATGCCAACTCTCTCCAAATAATTCAAGTCAACTCTTCCAACATATTAGTTGGATTGAGATGAGATTGTTGAGGAACTGCAAAACAAAATTTTCTTGTAATTATGAAATAAATATGAAGATATCTCTATTAACTACTACCTCTATCTTTTTTTATATAATGTTGGAAACAATAGTTTTAGCCTATTTATAATAGTATTTTCTGTCCTAAACGTTATCTATTAGGAAACAGAGGTAGTAATTATTAGAGAAAAAAATTATCATGCGGCTTGTGGAGATACCCTTAGCAGATCATGTATTATGCATTTAGGACAGTTCCAACCCTCTATCTAGAATATTTTTTTATGTCATTAACTATATTGCTACATAGAATATCTAGCTTACGCGGTACCATACTGAATAAGTGAGAGAGAGTAGAGAGAGGGGAAAAAATGAATTTGGCATGATACTTAGTTTCTACACAAGAATCTATCCGCTAGTCACTATCAAGTTTTGCATAGGAGATAATAGTGTCTTTATAGTGATAAAGAATAAATATGATCGCTATAGAGGAGGGATGATATATTTATGAATAACCAAATCTAAGAAATTATGAGTTGTGAAATGCAGAGTCTGATTGGTTTGCTATCAAAATCTGGACATGCCTAAGTTTTGGCAAGCCAAAAGTTAGGCCAAAAACTTGCCAACACTTTGGTAAGCTAAATATGATATATTGATAACTTTTGGTAGCCAATCAAATAATAACCAAAGAATTGGCCGGTCTAAGTTTTGGCATGCCAAAATTTTGACTATAAACTAAGCAGGCTCGTAGTTTGTAATGTGATGTTTTATTGACGTGACACCGAAAGACGCTACTCGCCCTGTATCGGTACTGCGCTTAGTCATCGTTGGATTTGCACGGGCGATTGAGCGGTGATTCGGTGCAATGCAGCAGCCTCCGGCCAGCCCTACCCTGGCTGGCTGCGGGGTCCCTCCCCTGACTCCTGGGCCCTGGCCGCGCGGGTCTCCCCGTCGACAAAACGCGGTCTCGAGGGCCCCTTGTTTCTGGCTTGCTTTCCATCCTGTTGCGCGGCGCAGGCGCTGTGCGGTGCGGCCAGACGAGACCCCCCCTCTTCTCCTCTCTTTCTCTTGTGACCCACCCACACCACCGCCCGCCTCCCCCCCTACAGCTCCCTCCCTCTCCACTGTCGCCGCTCCTCTCCTCCTCCTCCTCCTCCCGTGTTCCCTCTTCCTCGTTGATGCGGCTCCGCCCTCCGCCGCGGGTCTCTTGATCCGTGCCCCGGGCTCAAGGAAGCGGGACCCCGACCAAGATTCCCGCGCGGCGCCCGACAGATTCGCCCGGGCGGCGCCTCGATTCCGCCCCCGCTGTCCGCGGTAACAAATCGATCGCCCCCTCACCCCCCCCCCCTCGTAGTGTAGCGTTCCTCTTCTTCGTCTCCCCTGTTGCCGCGCTGACGGCGGGAGGTGTTTCGCGGCTTCCTGCAGCATCTCGGGAGGGCACCGGCGCGCGCCCCCTCCCCGTCCCTGGAGTGGAGATGTCCGCCGTCCAGGAGCAGTTCGAGATCAAGTTCCGGCTGCCCGACGGCACCGACATCGGGCCCAGGCGCTTCCCGCCGGCGTCCACCGTCGCCACGCTCAAGGAGACCATCATCGCCCAGTGGCCCAAAGGTGAGTCCCCGCCCGCACGCGCTCTCCTTCCTTCCTCCCTTCCCACCGTTGCGATTTCAGCGCCGTGGTAGAGGCGAGGAAAAGGTTGCTTCTTTAGATTAGCACCGAGCCAGTGGCGCCTGTGCTGTGCGATTGGTATCGGCCCGGCGGTCGCTTTCTTGGGTAGGATTCTGCCCCTGGAACGCCCACCATCTGGTTTGGAATCTTGAGGTGTACTGCACTGGTGGCGTCGCCGTCAGTGGCCAATCGGTCAGTTCAAGGACCAATAATTGAGCCACTGTGTGCCCACCATTATGTGACCCAATATACTTTTATCAAAGTAATCAGCTGGGCTTGCTGCCAATCACATTGGCCTGGTGGTGACGTCGCCGGAACTATTAGTGCAGAAGCTTTTACTTAATGTGATGATGTGTTCGTATCGAAATGGATGTCTTCTGTTTTATCGGTAATGTGTATTTATGGTACATCAAAGTGATCAGTCCAGATTAGCTTTTTAGTGACAGTGATATGAGCTTGACAAATGGAGAAGTTAGAGATGCAGAAAGTAGAGGGGACATTACAATTTAAGTAAAGGGAGGAGTGAGGAGTTCCTATGAGAGGAACTGAGGAAGCCAGGTGCCTAGGATAGCACTTCGATCTTTCCTGGGAGGAGCTGAGGAAGTACATTTGAATTAAGAAACTGCTGCGTTTGGCTTAACTAGTTATTACTTTTCTGATTTGCACATCTTTTAGTACACTTTTGTACCATCCCTAGTGTTGGCAGCTTGCACATGACTTCTGTGATACAAAATACACTTGAAACAAAAGGATGTCATAATTAGCTGATGCGGGTTGTACTCCATGTCTAGTAAACTGCCTATATAGTTTCAAATTACAAAAGCACATGGGGAACAGGTAGTGGCTAAAACAATGAGAAAACTTCAGAGGAGATAAAGAGTGTATAAGAATAAAGTATTATTATGGACTTTACTGCTTTTGTAGCAAATATCCTATTTTTGATGAAATATGACAGCTGAATAATGGTGGTTGTAACCTCAGCCTTGAACACAGAACCACACCATGTTAGAAGGATAGGGTCAAGCCAATTTGATTGTTGGCAACTTCAGCTTGAAACAAAAGAACATCATAATAAGTTGATACAGGTTGAGTGTCATGTTTGCTAAACTGCTTGTATGGTTTCTGATTAGAAAAAAAAGCATGGAGCCGTGGAGGATGGATCGTGTTTACGAGAGCAAATTGCGGTGAAGGAAAAGGGCATATAAGAATCTGAGTTATACGGACTATTTTCCTTTTATAGCCAGTATGCACCATTTTTCATGAAATGTCACAGCTGAATAGGGTGGTTTTAACCTCAGCTTTGAACACAGAACTACACCATATTAGAAGGATAGTGTTAGGCCAATTTAATTGACGGCAATTTCTGCCTTACTGCTCTGTTTTTTTCCTTTTCTTTTTTTTGAGGGCAAGGGTAGGGTTGGATAGGCTATTGGACATTTAGAACATTTTTGGATCAGTAATGGGAGGTGCTTCCAGGATGTGTTGGCAATAACAAACAACTGATAGTTCTGTTTCCAACTGGAGTCCAGGATGTGTTGGCGATAACAAACAACTGATAGTTACTTCTGTGAATCTTCCCAAGCAGAGTGAAAGGCTTATGCACTCTAGACTAATAATTGTATGTGGCCCCACAAAAGTACTTGAGCTTCTAGTATATATGCTGCATATGCAGCAACAAGAGCAGGTTCTGCTATGTAATTTCTAGAATTAACAAGTATGTTCGTTATAACTATTTCTACCAACAAGGCAAACTTAAATATGTGCACAATGCAAATATACTTGAATTGAGTAATTTGCACATGTCTTTATCGCATAATGTTAACAGTTTATCATACACTAGTAATTTCAGATATAATGTGGAATACTGTTGCACGATCACTTGATCAGTTGTCTGTAAGCCTGCTGTAGAACTTATAACAGGTTATATCTGATTGATGATGTTGGAACTGGTGCTGGTGCTAAACTAACTTATTTGTAGTGGAATTTGACCGGAATGCTTTGATGCCAATACTCAGAGGGATGCTGTCGTGAATTAGTTGTTTTTCTATGAAAATTGAGAAGTACTAGCTTATCTTAAATTTGAATTTAGGTTCTTTTTACTATTAGTGTTGAATGTTGATTACTGTGTCTGTTTGCTATAACAATTTGCAATTGTAAAACTGGAATATTGTCAGTTCGTGTTCAGCATAAACATATTCATTTTGCATAGTAAACTTGGTGGCTAGTTAATCATTATTGATGTACATATCTTTGCAGGCTTCCCTTCCGCATCTTGCCTGCTAACTAGATACAATAGATGCTTGATATTTCTGCTTTTTAATGTCTGAATAACTAACTTTCCTGAATCTTGTTCATGGGTGTCATCTAGGTCCCTAAACTTTTAATTTGTAGATATGGGTCTCTAAACTTGTAGCTGGCGCTCTTGAGGTCTAAATATTAGTAATTACTATTAGCATATTGATAGGAACCGGGGGTTGGCTCCTGATCGATCGAAGGTTGTAGGGGTGTGAGATCGGTGGGCGAGGTCTGTACCGCGAGGAACGGCGGACAGGCACCGTGGCTGCTCGCGAGGGACAGAGGAGGCGATTAGGGCTTTGGGCGCCGGCTCCCTGAGGAAGCCGGAAACAATAGATTGTTTCTGCTTAAAACGATTACAAGTTCCGGGTCTCTTTAAATAGAGCGGCCGAACTCTCAACTCCTCACATCTAAGGACTCTTACTCATATTTCCTAAACATAATCTAAATAAACTTGGAAATAAATCCCAACTACTAGTGACGCCTCACTGGCCCCGGCGTACGCGTCGCACATATTGTACGCCGGTCATAACATCTCTCCCCGCCTGCGCAAACAACTCGTCCTCGAGCTGGAAGTTGGGGTAGTGAACGCGGAAGTCCTCGAGCTGCTCCCACGTCGCGTCCTCCTCTAACAGGCCGCGCCACTTGATCCAGACGAACCACTCGCCATGGCGCTGCTGTGCTTGAAGCGCCTTCTCCGGCTTGGGAAGGATGCGCCCGTCCAGGAGAGGTGGCAGCGCGCCGGCGGATGCCGGAGGCTTGCCGCGGTAAGGCTTTAGCAGCCCCACATGGAAGACGTCATGGATCCGTGCGCCCTCTGAAAGCTGTAGGCGTTACGCCACGGAGCCGACACGATCCGTGCACCTGAAATGGCCCGGCGTAGCGAGGACCCAGCTTGCGCTTCGCCCTAGGGTCTAATGACTGCACCGTCCTATGGAGGAGGCGCAGCCAGATCCAATCGCCGACAGCAAACTCCAGGTCACGATGGCCGGCATCGTAGTACTTCTTGGACAGCTGCTGCGCCTGTAGAAGATGCTGACACACCTCCGCGAGCATCTCGTCCCGGCTGCGGAGCAAGACATCGGCCACCTCAGTCCGCGCCGACCCCGGCGCGTACGGCAAGAGGGGCGGCGGCTGCCGTCCGTAGATCACCTCAAAAGGCGTAGCACGAAGGGCGGTGTGAAAAGATGTGTTGTAGCAGTACTCCGCCCACGAAAGCCAGTCCACCCAAGCGCGGGCCGATCTCCAGTGACGCAGCGCAAGTACATGACAATCACTTTGTTGACCACCTCAGACTGGCCGTCTGTCTGAGGGTGAAACGCCGTGCTCATGCGCAGCTTGACTCTAGCCATGCCAAACAAGTCACTCCACACATTGCTCGTGAACACGGGATCCCGATCGCTGACAATGGAGGCTGGGAACCCGTGTAAGCGCACGATGCCGTCGAAGAACACCCGGGCTACCGATGCCGCTGTGTACGGATGGCCGAGCGGAATGAAGTGCGTGCATTTGGAGAAACGGTCGACCACTGTCAGAATGACCGACTTGCCCGCCACCTTGGGCAGTCCCTCGATGAAGTCCATGGAGATGTCCATCCACACATGTGATGGCACGTCTAGCGGCTGCAGCAACCCTGCTGGCTCTCGAGTCTCTGTCTTGTTGCGCTGGCAAGTTGTGCAAGAACGCACCCAATCCTGCACCAGCACACGATCGCCCGGGATGTAGAAGTCAGCTCGGAGGCGATGCAACGTCTTCTGGACACCCTCGTGCCCCGCAGAGTGCGCCAGGAGGACTTGGTGGCGCAGGTTATCCTCATCTGGCACGAAAATGCGGCTGCCATGGAGCAGCAGCCCGTCGTCGATGAAGGCAAACGTCGGGCCAAAGCGGACGCACATGGCGCCCGACCCAGAAGCGTGGTCGGTCGCCTGCTCAGTGTCTCGGCGAGAGAGGGCGTTGGCCACTGAATTGAGTCGCCCCGGATGGTATTCATCCGTGAAATCGAACCCGAACAGCTTGCTGATCCACTGGTGCTGGGGAACGGTGGAGAGCCGCTGGTCCAGCAGGTACTTCAAGCTGTAGTGGTCCGTACGAACCAGGAATTGGTGCCCCCACAAATATGGCTGCCAATGACGCACCGCCTGGACCAAGCCGATCAACTCCCTCTCGTACGCCGCCAGCTTCAAGTGACGGGCGACGAACGGCCGACTGAAGAAGGCGACGGGTCCGACGCCCTGGTGGAGAACGGCGCCGAACCCCACGCCCGACGCGTCGCAGTTGACGATGAACAGCTTGTCGAAGTCCGGCATTTGGAGAACGGGCCCCGTCGTGAGGGCGTGTTTAAGCGCCCGGAACGCGTCATCCACGTCCCAAGCGAAAGCATCGCGGCGAAGGAGGCGTGTCAGGGGCACCGCGATGAGCCCGAAGTCCCGGATGAACTTCCTGTAGTACCCGACCAGCCCCAGGAAGCCCCTGAGGCCGCGGGCGGAACGCGGCGGCGGCCATGCCTCGACCGCCGCTATCTTGTCCGCATCCATGGCGACGCCGTTTGCCGAGATGACATGGACCAAGTAAGCCACCGACGGCGCCGCGAACGAGCACTTCGAGCGCTTGAGGTGCAAACGATGCGCCCAAACCTCGTCAAGGACGACGGCGATGTGCTGGAAGTGCTGCGCCCACGATGAACTGTAGATGAGAATGTCATAAAAAACCCAGCACAAACCTCCTCAGTTAGGGTCGCAGGATGTCGTTCATCAGGGCCTGGAACGTCGCCGGGGCATTGGAGAGCCTGAACGGCATGACGAGGAACTCGTAGTGGCCGTGGTAGGTGCGGAAGGCCGTCTTGGCGACGTCGTCTGGGTGCATGCGCACCTTGTGGTAGCCCGAACGCAGGTCCAGCTTGGTGAAGAAGCGAGCCCCATGGACCACGTCGAGAAGCTCGTCGACCACTGGGATCGGGAACTTGTCCTTGGATGTCTTGGCGTTGAGGGCGCGGTAGTCGATGCAGAAACGCCTGGAGCCGTCGGGCTTGCGGACGCGGAGGACCGGAGCGGAGAAAGGTGATGTGCTCAGTCGGATGATGCCTTGGGCAAGCATGGCCGCGCAGTGACGTTCCAACTCGTCCTTCTGCAGCTGCGGGTACCTGTAGGGACGAACTGCGACAGGAGCGGTGCCCGGCAGTAGGTGAATGTGGTGGTCGTATGACCGAGGCTGTGGAAGCCCCTGTGGCTCCTCAAAGATGGCCGTATGCTGCTGGAGCAGGCGGTCCAACAGCGGCTGGCTGGAGTCGGCCGACACAACTGTCGCGGTCGAGGGCGACCGCGCCGACGGAGGGGGCGCGGACACCGCACGCCAGAGAACTTCGCGCCCATCGCGCCGGAAAGCAAACGTCAAGGCCTTAAAAGTCCCACGTGACAGGCCCCAACGTTCGCAAGAAGTCGACGCCGAGGATGAAGTCGAAGCAGCCCAAGTCGATGCCGACGCAAGTGATGGCGAAAGACTCCCCTGCAATGATCATCGGCACGTTGCGGGCGACACCCGCGCAGCGGAGGCGGTCGCCATTGGCGACCGTGACGCGAAGCTGCTCCCCACCGGAGGGTGCCAAATCCAGCAGGCACATGGTCTCTCCTTGCAGAAAGTTATGAGTGGAGCCCGTGTCGAGTAGCGCCAGGAGCTGTTGTCCTTTTATTGTGGTGCGTACCACCATGGTGTTGTTCGTCCTAATGCCCGCCAACGCGTGGAGGGAGACGACCAACGCATTAGCCAATGCGTCTACCGTCACGGCTGAGCCATAAGGAGTCTCCGCATCGCCCAATCCATCGGAGTCGTCCACATAATCGCTCGACTCTAAGTAAAAGAGCCGCTTGCTCTGGTGGCCACGGACGAACGACTGGTCGCAGTTGTAGCAGAGTCCCTGGCGGCGATGTTCCAGCTGCTCGGTTGGCGTGAGGCGGCGGAACTGGCGGATCGGCGGCGGTGCCGCTGCAGTTGCTGGTGGAGCCAGCAGGCGGCGGTAGCGGCAGCGCTGAGCGCGCGGCTGGCGGCGGCAGACGCTGCTGCTGTGGGCGTCCTGAACGCTGGACGTCTGGCGGCCGCAATGTGGACATTGCCGAGGCCCGGAGCTCGAACGACCGTGCCAAGTGCTCCGCCGTCTGGAGATCGCGGGGGGCACGCAAATTGACGTCGACCCGAATATGGTCCGGCAGGCCCCCCATGAACAACTCGGCCTTCTACAAGCTGGTGAGGTTCCGCGTATGGCAGAGTATCGCGGTGAAGTGCTCGGTGTAGTCCTGCACCGTTGTCGAGAACTGGATGCGCCCTAGTTCTGCCAAGCAGGAGCTCCGCACGGGCGGTTCGTACTACTGGTGGCCAAGCTCCTTGAAGCGATCCCACGTCGGCTGCCCCTCATCTTGCACTAGGGCAAAATACCACGTCAGAGTGGAACCGCGGAGGTGGTATGCGGCGAGCCAGGTGTAGTCCGCGATGGGCGTGTTCTGGCCATGGAAAAACTGCTCACAGTGGTTGAGCCAGTTGAGCGGGTCTTCAGATCCATCGTAGGTTGGGAACGTGAGCTTGTAGAAACTTGGGGTGGCTTGTCCTTGGCCAATCGGTGGTCGGCCCGCACTAGATGAAGAGGAACCCGCAGCAGCGACGGGGGCGGTCATAGATGGAAACAGTGGCCCACCCACTCCGCCGTACAGGACGTCCCGCGCGCTAGGGCTCCCATGCGAGGGAAACATCGGCGACGACAGGGGCACGGACATCGTCTGGGCCGGCGGCGAGGAGAGGACGGCCCCCTGCGTGGTAGCCAGCACCCACGGTGGGATGGGGGCCAGCACCCATGGTGGGATGGGGGATGGCGATGGCGGGAACGGCAGCTGATGGAGCGGCACTCCCGTTGTCAGCGACGTCGTAGTCGGCGGGGCGGACGGCGCCGGGAGCACTGGCGGCGACGTAACCGGCGCGGTCTGATGGCTTGGTGGTGACGGTGGCCGTCACGAACGCGCAGAAGTCCCGAAACTCTGCGCGCATCTCCTCAATGGCCACCGATTGAGCCGACTGGCCAAAGGAAAGGTGGACCAACGCCTCCGTGAGCTGTTCCGGCGACTAGGCGGGTTGTGGACGGCCCGGATAGTGACGCCAGAACCCCGGCGGTGGTCGTCTGCAGTGCTGATGTGGTCGACGGAGGCGGTGCTGTGGTGGCGGGCAGCGGCGGCGTGGTCGTGATGACCGGCGCCGGTGCGTTCGGCGACACGGAGGCGGGTGGTGGTGGTCCTGACATCTCTGATACCAGGTTGATAGGAACTGGGGGTTGGCTCCTGATCGATCGAAGGTTGTAGGGGTGTGAGATCGGTGGGCGAGGTCTGTACCGCGAGGAACGGCGGACAGGTGCCGTGGCTGCTCGCGAGGGACAGAGGAGGCGATTAGGGCTTTGGGCGCCAGCTCCCTGAGGAAGCCGGAAACAATAGATTGTTTCTGTTTAAAACGATTACAAGATCCGGGTCTCTTTAAATAGAGCGGCCGAACTCTCAACTCCTCACATCGAAGGACTCTTACTCATATTTCCTAAACAGAATCTAAATAAACTAGGAAATAAATCCCAACTACCAGTGACGCCTCACTGGCCCTGGCGTACGTCGCGCATATTGTACGCCCGTCATAACACATATGCTTGCCTTTGTAGCTTCACTTAGTCAGCAATGACACCCAATTGTTACACTCTGCCCTCCATGCATGACTTGGAACTCTCGCCACAATACAGAGATAGTGGGAATGAAGATGGGATGGCATTGGGTCTTGCTGGAATAGTGATATTAATGACGAGTTAGAAAAATTAAATGACGTGGATAGATCCACATCGATTAAGGGGTTTGGAGTTTGGATTTTGAACTTCACTCTAAATAAATTATCTCACAGCCAGTTCTACTCTATAGAGGGAAGGGATAACAGATTATGGCATACTTTTACATGGTTAGGAAGTGTCAAAAGCAGAACTTAATTTGAAGTTCCATGTGCCTTGTTAAATAGTGGCTTAGAACAAAGGGTTCATACTACAAATCGGTTAATCCGATTATAAATCCTGAGCCAGCGTGAATCTTGGGGAAATTTTCCAGTGCCATCTGCCCACAGCCCACTTATCCTTATCATCATATATCTCCTGGACATGGAAACCCAATTTAGTGCTACATTGCTAAACTATGCTATCCTTTCTATCCGTTGATGGATTTCTTCACTTCCTTAAACTGTTTCAACTTGAATAGCTCCATCTAGTGCTGTGTTTCTGTACACCAAATTGTGGTCGACTTTCCTTCGGTACTTTTTTCTTTATCTTATTCTGCTTTTCTTGTTTTCAGTGTATCTCAATCTAGTACTGTTCCTTTTCAACAGATAAGGAAAAAGGTCCAAGGACTGTGAACGATGTTAAGCTTATCAATGCTGGGAAGATATTGGAGAACAACAAAACCCTGTCAGAATGCAAAAGCCCTATCTGTGACTTCTCTGGGATGACAACGATGCATGTCGTCGTCCGAGCACCAACTTCAGGCAAACAGTCTGGTAATTCCGCAACCTTTTTCAAGGCGATATAGCTTCTTTCTGTCATATATCCTTGAATATAATTTGTGTTACATCTGCTGATAATAACAGATAAAAGAGCAGCAAAGAAAGCGAAAGATTTCAGGTGCGGTTGTGCCATCATGTGACAGTATTGTGAATAGTAGCAAAAAGAATGTGGCTATTTCAGTTCCTCCTTTTTTCCGCTCTCCGCTAGAGTGTTGTATTATGTTCGAGGCGCTTTCTCCTTTTATTTTCTTCTGATGTATCGTGGGTAAGTTAGCAGCAGCCATTAAGAGTGCCCTTTAAACATGAGCTGCGGCAAGTACAAAATTTGAAGGCAGTCGGCTGTTAACTACCCTTAAGCTTGAGTTATGCCAAGCACACAATTGAAGGCAGTCATTAGTGTCTAATGTGCAAAATCCATTTTATGCGACGATGCATGGTTTCGTATTCTCGTCTATATTATACCCCTGGTGACTTGTGTTTAATGTATACCTGACATGCTAGATGAACTTTATGCAACGGCAATTTCCACTTTTTACTACTTAGACCATTTGTAATCTGGTAAGCGATCTTCCCTCTGAGCTACCAAAAGAAAAAAAGACTGCTGTGTAATTATTGTTCACCATATCTGGAACCATCAGTGACATTGCCTTTTGATGATCTCATTCTGCATCAGTTACCATGAGGCAAGGCTTTAAAAGCCCCAAGTTGCATCAAAAAATGTATCAGGTAATCCATATCAGAAAAGGTACCAGGTGACCGATGCTCTACAATAGTACAAGTGAGGGTATTATTTAGTTGAATTGTTTCAAGTTGCTTGAATGTTTACCTGTCCTGGCTGTCCGGTAACAAGAGTGATGCCTGATACATTCGGCCGAGCTTTGTTTACTTATCTTTCTGAATGTTTATGCAGGAGGAAAAATGCTATGCATAGATTTTTCTCGGGGTGCATGAATTCTACACTGCCTTTTCCAGTGGCCTGAAAACGCTGCGATAAATCTAGGCCTTGTTTAGTTCCCAACTTTAGGAAGGCAAACTTGGGACTTTACCATTAATGCGTCACGGTAGCATTTCGTTTTTACTTATGAATAATTGTCTAAACATTGATTAATTAGGCTCAAATGTCCGTCTCGTAAAGTATAACAAACTGTGTAATTATTTTTTAATTTTATCTGGCATGTGTCAATATTTTGATGTGACGTAAATCTTCTTTTTGCATAGTGGAATTTGGGGTGGAATTTGGGAACTAAATAAGGTCTTATTTGTGCAACTGCAAACATGTAGGGGGTGATTGATTGGGTGCACAAGGAGCTAGTCAGCGCCCATAAGCTAAGGGTGGGCTGATTGGTTGTCTGTTTGGGCTCTTGGCTAGGCTCCACGGGGCCAAAAGTGTGGGTATGGCCTGCATAAGAGGGAACGTGTGGCAGCTGCGTTCTTGCTTATGTAGGCTTCGGGTCACCTCCCGGTTCCATCTCCTCGCCGCGTTTCCCGCTTGCACTCGCTCCACCTCCCCGACCACCCGTAGGCATTCTTCGTCGCACGACCCCTGCTCCCTGCCCGCCGTAGTGCTCCCGCTCCTCCTCCCCGGCCGCCCCCAGGACTTCTTCGTCGCTGCCCCTATGCTCCCGGCGACGGCGTCCACGTCGTCCTCCCCAACGGCGAGCTCCGAGAGTACGCCCCGTCAGTCACGGCGGCAATGGCGCTGGAGGAGGCCGTCACTGACGAGCCAGCTCCGCGCATGGTCGTGCCGCAGGAGGAGCACCGCGCGGCAGGAGCAAGAAGTCGACACCGCTGCCGCACATCTACACGCCATTGCGGCACTACCGTGCGGTCACCGCCGTCCGAAGGAACCGGCCAAAGCACCGCGGAACCAGGGGGAGGGGGACGGGTGGGATCCCCAGCACCTCGTGCGCCGCCGTGTCTGCGTCGGCGGCGGCAATGGAGGTCGCCGTCCTCCTCCTTATCGCCCTCCACGCCGCCGGTGGCGTCCTCCAAGCCGGCGCTCTAGCGATGACGCCAGCGTACATGGCGGGAAGCTCGTCGTCGTGCCGCCATCCAGCGCGTCGCACAGCCCCGTCCTGACGCCCAGCCACGCCGGCAGCACCAGCCGCGTCTGCGTCCACACGAACACCCAGGGGATGGCGCGGAGGCTCGAGATGCTGGCGGCGGGCTGCCGATGTTGAGGAAGCCCAGCTCCGGCTGCGGCGTCGCCAGCAGCACCGCCGTCGTGTAGATCTCCAGCTGCCGGACGACTATCTGCATCGGCGGCAATGGAGGTCGCCTCGTCGTCCTCCTCCGCCGCCTCCCCACCCCGACCCCATCACAGCGACCCTCATCACCGTGTCGGCGTCCCCCGAGCGGCCCTGCCCCACCACGGCCAACCCGCTCGTCGCCGTGGCCTCCACCGCGCTGCTGCTGCTCTGCGCCGCCTCGCTCCGCTGCTCGGCGGCACCACTGAGGCTCTGTGCGGATGGTGGAGAGAGACGCAAGCGGGAGAGAAAGAAGAGAGATAAAAGGGCCGGTAACGAATATAATGTTATCCTACCATCTTATGCAGTTGCTCCGTCAGACTAAATATCTTGTATGCACTCAATCAATCACGGGCCTGGCTTGGACTGACGGAAGAATAAGCCAGGCCATCCCGTGCACTCGTCCAATCAGCCCATACTATTTGCCTGGGAACGCAACGAAAACAAGGCGCACGCCGCGCGAGAGCACACACAGACAGAGAGGAGGCGCGGCGGCACTCGAGCAACTCGCCCACCGAGCCCATCGGCTTAGATCCCGGCCGCCCAGCGCGAGATCCGACGGCGCCGCGGCCGCCGAGCACGCGCCCCACCCCTCCCTTCTTCGTCCCCTTTCCCTATCATCATCATCTTCCACGGGCTCCTGGTTCCCACGTGAAGCTCCCAGAACCTCCGCCTCCGCGCCGCGACGCCCCCTTCCTCCCCCGGCCCACACGACCGATTTATTACCCGGGACTCCCGCCCCGCCGCCGCATACCACCACCATCTGCTCACTCCGCTGCCCAATCCAGAGTTCCATCCATTCGGTCTTCGGAATTGCTCCTACGAGCCTCGGATAAACCGTCGTGGGGATTGTGCTACCGCCGTCGCAGGGACCCGCCATGGCAGCCGCGCCGCCGCTGTCCGCCGACGTCCTCGGTTTCCTCCCGTCCGCGGGCCCCGCCGCCGCGCCGACGCCGGTCGTCGCCGCGGCGTGGGGCGCGGCGAGGGCGGGGTCGGTGAGGGGTAAGGCGGCGCTCAGGATGGCGAGAGGAGGAAGTGGCCTGGCGCCGGTGGTTGGGAGGAGGCACCGACGGCCGCCCCTCTCCGTGCGGTGCGACGCCACCAGCCGGGACGGCAGGGTACGGACACGCTTGCTCGCCTGCCCTTTTCGGTCTGATTTGGGCACCGTTTTTTTTTCCATTTGAAAGATACACTGACATGTCCAGTTCTCAATTCCACGTGTCACATTCTTCGTATGTAGTACTGTAAGACTATCAATGCGTTTATTTGCATCTCATTTTTATTAAAGAGAAATATTTCACAGTATGCCCTTTTGAATGAATAGCCACGAAATTCTGAAGCTAATCCATCATCCTTATCTGTTTCGCCAACAGATTACACAACAAGAGTTTACAGAGATGGCATGGCAAGCGATTGTCTCATCACCAGAGGTGGCCAAGGAGAGCAAACACCAGATTGTGGAGACCGAACATCTGATAAAATCCTTGCTGGAGCAAAGGAATGGGCTTGCCAGGAGGATCTTTTCTAAGGCAGGAGTCGATAACACGAAGCTTCTTGATGCTACAGAGAAGTTCATCCAGAGGCAGCCTAAGGTGGTTTATCCTAAACACAGTTGGAATCAAAATGAAGTTTGCCTTTCAGAGAAGAGAACAGTACATCTTTCAGAGAACTAGCATTTTATCTGACTTCACTGAACCAACAGTCTGTTATACCTAATTGTGCATTGCTTGAAACTAAAAAATATATGTTCCAGTGACAGTTTTCTAAGTTTCGTTCAGTGGTTCAGGTATTAGGTGAAGATCCTGGTTCCATGTTGGGGCGTGACTTGGAAGCTCTGATACAAAGAGCAAGGGACTTTAAGAAAGAATATGTCGATTCATATGTCTCGGTTGAACATCTAGTCCTCGGCTTTGCCGAAGATAAGCGGTTCGGGAAACAGCTATTCAAGGATTTTCAGATTACCGTGAAGACATTGAAATCTGCCATTGAATCAATCAGAGGGAAGCAAAATGTAATTGATCAAGGTACGGACTTTCTGTTTTGCCTTAAGTCCTGAAAAAATCATAACAGTGGCAGAATGTGATTTATTCTCTCTGCTATAGAAACACTGACATTAGAATGCTTGGAACTCATTTGTTTCCGTGTTTGTACCCCAATAAAATTGCATGGTGGATTTTCCTGTAAATTGCATGATGAAACATGGGAAGCAATTGAATGTGTGCTGATTAGGAGCGAACCTTTCCTGCATATTTTAGTTACTAGATATGGAAATTCACTTGAAATTATGTATTCTTAATAGATCCTGAGGGCAAGTATGAAGCTTTGGAGAAGTATGGAAATGATCTGACTGCTATGGCACGTCAGGGGAAGCTTGATCCAGTTATTGGAAGGGATGATGAAATTCGAAGGTGTATACAGATTTTATCGCGGAGAACAAAGAACAACCCGGTTTTGATTGGTGAACCTGGTGTAGGAAAAACAGCAATAGCTGAAGGGTAGGTCAATAGTACATTCTACACATCATCTCACTGAGAATCGCAACAGTTTCCCTAACTTGATTTTTGTTTCTTGTTTAGGCTTGCTCAGAGGATTGTACAAGGAGATGTCCCACAAGCTCTGACAAATCGTCAAGTAAGTTATTCATTCATGTATCATGTTGTTCTAGTTCATACAAATATCAGACTTTGTGTATAAATTATTGAAATCCTTGTTTCACAAAATATTTTCTCATCATGGTTCTGGAATACTAATGTACATTGCACAGAGGTGGTGCTGATGCACTCTTGTTGGCCTGCAGCTACATATGTTTATCAATAAAATCTTCAATTGCCATTAAGGCAATTTTTTTATGTTGCAATTGATATTAACGTTCAAATGGTTTATTTGTACATAGACTGTCCACTTGTTCAATTTCTTTGTCCTTTAAGTTATTAGAATTATGCTAATGTTTGATGTCCATTAGTACACTTTGTAGATGTCTTTTACATAGAGATTGAAATATCTTGGGAGTTGCTGACTCCTTTAGATGCTTTAATCATTTTCAGAACTCGAGTTATCACTAAACAACTTGATGCTGGTTTACAAAACTTATTTTTGTTTGAGTGCACCATAGTGGTATTGTAAGTATTAATATTATTTAAACTGTAAACTATTGTATCGTCCGTAGCTATTTTTTTAACATTTGACCTGTTGTTTTAACTGTCGTCTATACCATTTCTTTTGTTTTCTGTCAAACAGTTAATTGCACTTGATATGGGTGCTTTGATTGCTGGTGCAAAATATCGTGGGGAATTTGAGGATAGGCTAAAGGCCGTTCTCAAAGAAGTCACGGATTCAGATGGACAAATCATTCTTTTTATTGATGAGATTCACACAGTTGTTGGAGCAGGTAACTGTCTATATGTAGGATGCTCTTTTGTTTCTTTGATTAATAGATATTTTCTGCGTTGCCATTTCATTAATTTCAATTGAAATTGTTTTGTTCAGTGATACCATCAATAGTTTTTTCAAAAAATATTATGGACAGCAAATTTACCTTGATGATCCTTTGTATGCCCACAGTATTTGACACAATTATTTTATTTAAAAATGGGTATGCGTTAGGAATTTCCTTTGCCCCTTGTAGGGCCCTAGTATTTGACACACTATCTTATTGCTCTTAGCTCAGCCTTGGGCTATAGCCATATTCTGTGCATAAGCCCGTTGTCATCTCACACTGGCCATTAAACTCTTGCTAATGCTGGCTGGCATTTCCACCGTTCCGATATCATTGAACTTCAGGGTGTTAGCCTACCTATTTTTGTTTATTTTTTCTTTCAGAATTATGTTCATAATGCGTTTTCCGAATGAAGCAGGTGCCATGTGGTAAAACAGTAAAATCCTAAAATGTATTGGTACTGGGTTTGTAGGTTGTACTGGGTGGGTGGAAAAAAGAAGATGCTCTAGGGCAAGCTGTACCCCCTCTTATTGAAAATACTTGTTGTTTTAGCCTTCTCTACCATTTTCAAAATATTTGTTGTTCTACAACTCCTAGGCAATTTTTTGCCTTTTCCAGTCTTACCCTCATTAATTGCATCATTAACTAGCTTCCTTATCCATGCATGCACACTTCAGGGAAGATTAATTGAGAGTAAAATGTTCATTTTATCTGCCTTCTCACTTCTTGCGCCCAACTCTAAAACAACTATTGTGAACCTAAGGTAGTAATATGCACCACTAAGATAAGAAATTGTAGGAGGGTATGATGCACCAAAGTTATCCTGGTCCAGAATTCATTTTAGACTGATGGAACTGCGTGTCAAAGCTTGCTATGATTTTGCTAGTACTGCCATGAATAACAGAAGTAAATTTCCTGTCTCTAGTGTTAGGAAATTTATGAATGTTCATCTTATTCCAGGTGCCACAAATGGTGCAATGGATGCTGGTAATCTTCTCAAACCAATGCTTGGGAGAGGCGAGTTACGTTGTATTGGTGCAACAACACTTGATGAGTACCGCAAATATATTGAGAAAGATCCAGCACTAGAGCGGCGCTTCCAACAAGTTTATGTTGATCAGCCTTCAGTTGAAGATACAGTCTCAATACTACGAGGACTAAGAGAGAGATATGAACTGCACCATGGTGTACGCATATCTGACAGTGCCCTTGTGTCTGCAGCTGTTCTTTCAGACCGTTATATCAGTGGACGATTCTTGCCTGACAAAGGTGATTTATTTAACTTACTATCATTCTTACTTGAAGCTTTTAACCTGCTGGATGCTGAGGACCTATTGCAGCCTCTACTGCAAGATCTTGTGTCGTCTTTCTAATTGGAGGTTACGCTTTGTTGCAGCTATTGATCTGGTGGACGAAGCAGCTGCCAAGTTGAAAATGGAGATTACATCAAAACCTACTGCTCTGGATGAGATTGATCGTACTGTCCTGAAGCTTGAGATGGAGCGTCTCTCACTTACAAATGATACAGACAAAGCATCAAGGGACAGACTATCCCGCCTTGAAGCAGAACTATCACTCTTGAAGAATAAGCAACGTCAATTGACTGAGCAGTGGGAGCATGAGAAGTCAGTGATGACTAAAATCCAATCTATCAAAGAAGAGGTAAAGTTGACCTTTCCACAAAGACTTGCTGTATTATAGGTCAACAGAGTTGGTTTGTCAGACAACTGACTTACATTTACTGTTGCAACAGATTGACAGGGTAAATGTGGAGATACAGCAGGCAGAACGTGAGTATGATCTCAATCGCGCTGCTGAACTGAAGTATGGCAGTCTGAATGCCTTGCAGCGCCAGCTTCAAACAACAGAGAAGGAGCTAGATGAATATCAGAGTTCTGGGAAATCCATGCTCAGGGAAGAGGTGACTCAAGATGATATAGCAGAAATAGTGGGCAGGTGGACAGGTATTCCAGTCTCTAAACTAAAGCAATCTGACAGAGAGAAGTTGCTGTATCTGGAGGAAGAGCTGCACAAGCGTGTTGTTGGTCAGGATCCTGCAGTAAAAGCAGTTGCAGAGGCCATTCAGAGATCCAGAGCTGGTCTGTCTGACCCGAACCGTCCTATTGCCAGTTTCATGTTCATGGGGCCAACGGGAGTTGGCAAAACGGAGCTCGCGAAAGCCCTTGCTTCTTTTATGTTCAACACTGAGGAAGCTCTTATAAGGATTGACATGAGCGAGTACATGGAGAAGCATTCGGTCTCAAGATTGATTGGTGCTCCGCCGGGTTATGTTGGGTATGAAGAGGGTGGTCAGCTAACAGAAGCAGTTCGCAGGAGGCCATATTCCGTTGTCTTGTTTGATGAGATTGAGAAGGCTCATTCTGATGTCTTCAATGTTTTCCTACAAATATTGGATGATGGTAGGGTTACTGACTCCCAAGGCCGGAAAGTGAGCTTTACCAACACCATCATTATCATGACTTCCAACGTTGGGTCGCAGTACATACTAAACATGGATGACGAAGGTGGGTCATCTGATTCAGCCTATGAGAACATAAAGAAGAGGGTGATGGATGCTGCAAGATCGGTATTCCGCCCCGAGTTCATGAATCGTATAGATGAGTACATTGTTTTCAAGCCTCTCGAGAGAGAACAGATCAACAGCATCGTCAAATTACAGGTAAATTTGTGTACTTCTGCAGGGATCAATTTTATGACCTTTGAGAATCAGAACATTCTGCATTTACAAATGCGTTAGCGTGAATAAATAAGATAGTAAAAACAACCTTTGTTGCAAGATTGATGGTACCAGATGAGATGTCAGTGACAATATATACTAACTTTCTACTCGTCATGTTCTTGTCTTTAACCTTCTTTGGTTATTTCTGTGATTCAGCTGGCAAGAGTACAAAAGAGGATTGCAGACCGCAAGATCAAGCTTGAGGTATCACCTGGAGCGATTGAATTCCTAGGAAGCCTTGGGTATGACCCTAACTACGGTGCAAGGCCAGTGAAGCGGGTGATTCAACAGTACTTGGAGAATGAACTTGCAAAGGGCATCCTCAGAGGTGATTTCAAGGATGAGGACAACATCTTGGTAGACACGCAGGTCACGGTGCCATCGAATGGCCAGCTTCCACAGCAAAAGCTTGTTTTCCGGAAGGTGGGCGAGGAATCAAAGCCAGCCGCGGAAGACGAGAAGTTCTTGCCGGTCATCTGATGGATACCGTTGCAGCTTATAGATTATGAGCAATAAAATGTACATATAAGGGTGACAAAGTGGTAGAGTGTTTATTCTGGGCATAGAAGAGTAAGAATTCCTTTTGTCGTTCTACAGCACACTAGCAAAATTTTATCCTGGGCAGCGAATTTTGTGCTGGTTCTGCCAACCCTTTCTTCCCCAGTGATACTGAAGTACAACTCCGTCTTTTCCAGTGCACTAACATTTACTGTGCTGCGTTCAGTTTCTGTGGTCTGTCAGTGGCTCGTGCTACACTATTGCGTGCGATTTTTGAAAAAAAAACCGACAATGGATGACTATATCAGGAATGGAGTGGCTCTAGAGTAATAATAATAATCGATGTAATAAATTCTATAATCTGGTTAGTAGGCATGCAGCATGCAGCTTTTATTATTTTGTTCAGGGTTATTCACACATGAACATAACCGGTCATTAGTTCTGTACATCTGATCATACATGTTAAGACATGGACACGTGACGCTATTCACGTTAGATCCATACTCTGTTCATTAGTGTAAAAAAATCCGTACTCTGTTCTAATTATGAGCTATCTGTGCATGCATCAAAATCTTGAGAATTGTATAAGGGCAGGTACATTGCTACACATCAGCGGTCTTATAGGTCGTCTCATAGTGTCACGCAGGATTTTTCGCTGACGTGGAGGAGAGAGAGTGAGCTGAGAGAATGAGCCTCATTAGCTAAAATTTAGGACTATGAAACAACTCTCCCATCATTGTACGAGTTTTGTTGCCATGCAACTAATTATTTTTCCTACAAATTAAGGGATTTTGTATTACTATGAAACAAGTAAAACAATAACCTTAAGATTACGTGTCACTGTATAAAAGGTCGTTTATTAGATGGCACTAATATACTTGCCCAAGAAATAGAAAGCAAAAAATATGATCGTGAATAAGGGAGGTTGCTCGGACATGCTTCATAAGATCGATTCAGAAAGGAAAATGTCTATTTTACGTCCCTCACGTTTGGCAGAAGTTCGTTTTTCGTCCTCAACGTGAAAAACCAGGAATCTTGCATCCTCAACTCTTCAAAACCGTGCATTTTACGTCCCTCGGCGGTTTCGACGGCAGTTTCACTGACGTGGCGGCGGTTTCGCTGACGTGGCACGTTGACATGGCGGGCTTAAAATGACTGAAACTATGAAAAATCATATAAAATCGTAAAAAATGATAAAAAGATAAATCCATTTTTTTAGCTTCCTCACGAGCATCTTTACACAATGGAGTCATTTATTTACATGTTTGATATTATTTTTTAGTAGAAATAAAATAGGCAAGAAAAGATGCCATAGAAATTGTAAAATACATAGTAAATATTTAAAAAATTATAAAATAGTAAATATAACTCATGTGTGCCTCTGGTGAGTGTGTACATGTAATAGAGTAGTTTGTTCATTTATTAGAAGTTTTATACGGTAGAGTAAGATTATGTTTGTGCATATGCTAAACATAATCCTATTATACCATATAAAAACATCTAATATGTAAAGAAAACAACTCTCATAGATGTACACACTCACCAGAGGCACACAGGAGTTGTATTTACTATTTTATAATTTTTCAAATATTTACTATGCATTTTACAAGTTCTATGGCATATTTTTTTCCTATTTTTTATTTCGACTAGAAAATAATATCAAACATGTAAATAAATGACTCAACTGTGTAAAAAGATGCTCATGAGGAAGCTAAAAAGTGGATTTATATTTTTATCCTTTTTTATGATTTTATATGATTTTTCAAAGTTTCAGGTATTTTAAGCACGTCATGTCAGCGTGCCACGTCAGCGAAACCGCCGCCACGTCACCGAAACTGCCGTCGAAACCGCCGAGGGACGTAAAATGCACGGTTTTGAAGAGTTGAGGGATGCAAGATTCCTGATTTTTCACGTTGAGGAAGAAAAATGAACTTCTGCCAAACGTGAGGGACGTAGAATAGACTTTTTCCATTCAGAAATTTGGAGGGCTTCCTCGGCCCAAACCTCAGGTGTACAGAACTTCCGCAGGTCTAGAATGAAGCGGATTTACGGTTCGTTTTCGGCGCCGCGCGTTTGTCGTCTTTCGATCATCAGGGGATTCGGCTTCTGGGCCGGCGGAGGCGCACCGGACCCCATGCTGCTGGGCTGCAGCGAGTCCTCCACAAGTCAATAATGCTTACGGCCCAAACCCAATGCAGCTGTAAATCTTTCAGATGAGCTAGTGACAAGTGAACAATGAACTAGCTTGATTGTTTGTTGTGAATAGCTCAAAAATCTTTCAGATAAACTCTTCGTTCCAAATAATCACTCTAAAAAGTCTGACACATATATTAGAAAGGGTGAAATGACCTTACGTGTCACTATTTAGTAGCGTTACTTCATTTATATTTGTAAGACGCGTATGAAAATTAAAATTCAAACTTTACAATTTTTAATTAATAATTTAGAAAATAATTTTAATTTTTATAATATAAACTTGATAGGTTAGATTTATAATTAAATATACTCTTAAGTGAGTATAAGTTTATAACCACAATAATATATAAATATAAGATACATAAATGATCAAAGTATAATTTAGAAGACACTGTCAAGTTAAATCGGTTCTTAGGTCAGTCTCAGGAAGGTTTTATGGAAGTTTTCTAACATGAAATTTACTGATTTGGCAGATGAGAGAAGGAAGAATTTTAGTGATATGTGAGAGGAGTTTGATCATCATGATACTTCTCAGTGTGTAGTGAAACTGTGCAATAAGACTGACCTTATAAAAATAAACGGAGAGAGTAGTTCCGTTTTTTTTCAATGGCCGCATGCACAATTAAGTGGCGTTAATTCATGATAATTCAACGGTTATTTAGGGTGCTCTTTCTGCACCATTTACTCCAACCAGAGGTCTTCGTCAAGGTGATCCCTTATCGCCCTATTTATTTCTCTTTGTTGCTGACGCGTTATCGGCTCTGATTAATAGCAAAGTGAGAGATGGCACACTCCAGGAGCTAAAAATTTGCAGGGGTGCCCCGGGCATATCCCACTTGTTATTTGCGGATGATACACTACTATTCTTCAGAGCCAATTCACACCAAGCTACAGTTGTGAAGGAGGTACTAGATATATATGGTAGATGCACAGGACAAGCAATCAATACGTCCAAATGCTCTATGATGTCGAGTTCAAAGGTCCAAGATGAAGTTAGAGAGCAGGTCCAGCAAATTCTGAATATACAAAGGACAGTTTTTGATCCGAAGTATCTGGGCTTGCCCACTCCAAGTGGGACAATGAAAGGTGCGAGATTCCAGCCCCTGAAGGAACGACTAAGCAAACGACTCAAGGACTATACTGAGAAGAATATGTCTGCAGCTGCAAAGGAGGTTCTTATCAAATCGGTGGCCCAGGCCCTCCCTTCCTATATAATGAGTGTCTTCAAGCTTCCCCTAGGATTATGCGATGATTTCACAAGCATTATCAGAGAATTCTGGTGGGGAGTAGAAAAAGGGAAACGAAAGATGGCTTGGCTGGCGTGGAAGGATTTGATTATGAAGAAGTGCTGTGGGGGCATGGGGTTCAAAGACTTGCGTCTCTTCAACCAGGCGATGCTGGCTAGGCAGGCCTGGCGCCTGATCCAATGCCAGGAAAGCCTATGCGCTCGTATCCTCAAGGCAAAATACTATCCCCGCGGCTGCCTTGTTGATACTGCCTTTTGTTCAAACCCTTCGCAAACATGGCAGGCGATTATGCATGGGCTCGAGCTACTGAAAAAAGGGATAATATGGAGAATTGGTAATGGTTCTCAAGTTCGCATATGGCGTGACCCATGGCTACCACGTGCTTCATCTTTTCGTGTCACTACTAGACAGGGTCGATGTAGACTACGATGGGTTTCAGACTTGCTGAACAGTGAAGGAACTGATTGGGATTTTGACAAATTGATACAGTATTTTAACCCAGCCGATGTTGAAGTAATAACAAGACTCAAAATCCCGTCATGGAGGTCAGAAGATATGCTGGCTTGGCAGATGGAGAAGTCTGGTTTGTTCTCGGTGCGCAGTGCCTATAACCTCGCTATGGGATTGAAATCTATGTCGGAGAGACAATCTACAAGTGCTGCTCCTGAAGGTGAAAGGAAATTGTGGTCCTATGTATGGAGTGGCAATGTCCCTCCAAAGGTTAACGTATTCATCTGGAAATTGTGCCGTGACATCTTGCCCACAAGGCGTAGCAAACATATCAGAAAGTTGCAGCCTAGCGCTACTTGCCAGTTATGTGATAGAGAGGCTGAATCCGGATTTCATGCTACTGTTGCCTGTCCGATGGCTGCGAGACTTAGAAATGCAATGCGTGAGCATTGGGACCTACCGGAAGAAAATCAATTTTCGTACACAGGTCCAGACTGGTTGCTGATTCTCTTTGACAGATGGCCCCAGGTGCAAAGAGATTTAGTTAAACTGGTGCTTTGGCAAGCATGGACAGCTCATAATAATCTTACTCATCAGTCAGGGCCCTATAGCATTCCTGAATCAGTACATTCCCTGTTAGCAATGCAATCAACACTAGCTCAGATTCAGGAGGGAAGTGTGGAGCTGTCCGCGAAAGGGAAAGAAGCCTGTCGGTTGTCCGACAATAGGAAAAAGAATGGCAAGGAAAATGCAAATAAACCCAAATCCTCCTTTTGGAAACCGCCACCAGCAGGGTGGATTAAAATTAATGTGGATGGCTCTTTTGTTGCAAACACAGGTGAAGGAGGTATTGGCATAATTGCGAGGGACAGTGGGGGGTCAGTCCTTCTCACAGCGTGGAAGCCACTGTCTAGATGCGCTGACGCAGTGGAGGCGGAAGCTAGAGCTTGTACTGAGGGGATACGATCTGCAGTGGAAGTGTTACAGGGTAAGGTGATCTTGGAGTCGGATTGTTCAAGGATTATTACAGCTTTGAACAACAGAGAGGATAGATCAGAGGTGGGCTTCGTTTTGTCTGAAGCCAAGGAGATGCTTTGGCTCCTGGATGACTGGAAGTTATCCTTAGTGAAGAGAGAGTGTAACAAAGTTGCTCATGAATTAGCTCAATTAGCTAGAAGAAATATTGTCCCAGAAGTTTGGCTAGGACGGACGCCTGCGTGCGTTACCGAACTAGTTGAACTTGATTGTAATCCCCCACTCTAGCTAATAAAGCTCTCTTTTTACTCGCAAAAAAACGGTTATTTAGGGTATGTACAATAGTTTAGACAACTGCTGTTTATTTAACATATAAATATGCACTCTAATTTCTATTATTTTATATGAGAACACGAGTTAAAACAGTAGACGAGATAGTAAACAATGATCCTCTCTTTCTCCGTTAAACGATGGTCACATCAGTCCATGGCAATAAAAAACGGATGCTGGTTGTACGTGCCCTTGATGCCGATAGTTTCTTTTTTTTTCTCAATGGGTATAACCCTAACTACGGTGCATGAATGAACAAATTATAAATTCCATAAATGCAGGATGCAGCGACTTTTATTTGTTCTTTTCGTAAACCGCGATTCAGACCCTCTGCTTTTATTTCTTGAGTCTTGACAAGCATCGATCGACTCAAAAGGGGTTTGAAAAATCCGAGCGGCTCGATCTCTATGGGTGGATGCAGTCCACGTATTGCTGCAGCATGGGAACGTCGTCGTCCTTCGATGCAGGGCAGAGCCGCTGTTGGTAAGTTGGAAACATGGATCTATTAAACAAACATCCGAGCACCGAATCCTACTAACAACTTCGCTGTTCCCAATCTCTTGTTATTTTAAAGATCAAGTAGTATATAATAATAATAATAATAATAATAATATAGATTTAGATCCGTTGGAGCTAAGGAAGGATCGAGGCAAGGGCTTCAATAATCATATTTGAATGGTTCTAGTGGCTCGATAAATTGACTGTAGATCATTTGATAATGTTTTTATGATAAAACCGACCTTCAGGATTTGAGTGTTCTTGATAAGATTCTTAGGCTTCATCAATCTCAACATGTATGGTTTATTCGATCTCTACTCGTAAAGATAAGATTTACGTGTATATATTGATAAATATAAGCTTACGTGCGTTGTGGATATTTTGAGCAACTGTAAAATAAAATAAAATCACAGCGGCTCGAGCATTATGGGCACTGGGCAGGAATTCCACGTACTGGTGCGGCATGGGAACGTCCTGTTCTTCCATCCTCCACCTGCATGCATTTACCTGCTTGTTGAATAAATAAATAGATAAGTAAACAAAACTTTGATACTGAGCAAGTCAGCATATACAACTTCCATGCTGGACAGAGCCGCTGTCCACCTCGAACGCTGGAAATTAAAGCTCTCGCTACTCGTAACTAATAATTTAGATAGATGGATACATTTTTTTTATCAACGATAGATGGATACATTAAACAAACACTCGTGGAGTGAATCTGGCCGGCTCGTAACCTGGGCCTCACGTTGAAATTGGGAGGTTGAATTTGGAGTTTGATGCCACCTCGTAATCATGGTGTCACTGTAGCATTTCGTTTGTATTTATAAAATATTGTCCAAAAATTGATTAATTAGACTCAAAATATTCGTCTCGTGGAGCCCAACAAAACTATGCAATTAGTTTTTGATTTCATTTACATTTAGTACTCCATACATGTTATGCATTTTGATGTGACGGAAAATCTTCTTTTACGTAGTAAATTTGGAGTTGCTTTTCATCTAAACAAGCCGTTCATGTCTCTCTGGCGTACCACGCGTACCAATGCTGTCAGTCTCCGATTCGGGCAGAACCACTGTTCACCTCGAACAGTGAAAATTAAAACTCTTGTTACTCGTAAACAATTTAGATAGATGGATGCATTAAGCAAACACCGTGGACCGAATCCTTCTCGTAACATTTATCCATAATTAATGTAGATAGATGAAATTAAAACTCTTGCTACTCGTAATTAGGATAGATAGATCCATTAAATAAACATCCGTCGATCGAAGCGCTGCTCGTAACCTACACAGTTCCCGTCTCTTTGACACGTACTGCGTGCAGCAAATTAAAAAGGGAAAACACAGGAAACACAAACAGATAAATATATATACTTTTATTCTGTCATGTTTTTACCATTTGCCTCCAAACACTCCATGACAAAAGGGTAAACAAAAAATGAGATGGTAAAAATCTTTTGGCCCAACATTGTGGTAAAATTGGGTAAAAAGGTAAAACTTTTGCCATTTACCTCCAAACACCCATGATAAAAGGAGGGAGAATGTGGTTTAAATGGGTTTTTACTAAAACTTTTGCCATCTTTTCTTGAGGATAAAAGTTTTGCTATTTTTTGCTCTTGCCATGTGGATCCAAACAGCCCCTTAGGGTCTAACTTTTTAGCAAACTAAACTTTAACCCTTGGATCCAAACAGACTCTAATTGATAATTATTTACCTTATAACATGAGGATGATAGAATTCTTTTATGAACATGTTAGGGAGAAAAGCTCAAAACCAAGAAACCATATATTCTATCCGTTTTCTCTAGGGCACGCATATGTATCAAAATTCAAAGTTTACTATCCATATATAAGTTTCAATGGAACCTACGACCAAGCAACAGTTCTCTAAGAAGCTCGTTACCCGTTACTGATCCACAGTAATGTCTCTAACCTACATAAAAGACAGTGGAAGATCATAAAGCCCAATTGAAATTTAAGGTCTCGCTACGGTATCTACAAATAGGAGGTAGCTTTTACGAAAGATAATACAAAGCAAAAGATGTTGCTTTGACATATGAATGAGACTGCTAATGTTTATCCCTGGCCCATTAGTGTTTCAATTTTAGTATTGCCGCTGCCAGAGGAGGGTACATTTGCACCGGTTGGGAAGGCCCTTTAGCACCGGTTTTTCAACCGGTGCTATGTTTCCGGTGCTAAAGGGTGACACATTTAGCACCGGGTGCGTTGCTGCGGGGATTCGAACTTAGGACCTCTTGACTCACGTGTATCCACCTAACCATCTCACCTACGAAGCACATGTGATTGGATAGAAGATGCTTTTGTTTTGTAGTAGCATGTGACACCCCCTTTAGCACCGGGTTGTATTTACCAACCGGTGCTAAAAGGCATTTAGCACCGGACCGTAATACCAACCGGTGCTAAAAGGGTTGGGGCCTTTAACACCGGTTGGTAACACCAACCGGTGCTAAAAAGTGACTTTTAGCACCGGTTGGTGAAGGGTCCCGAGGGCGCCCCAATTTTGGACCCGGTGCTAACGTTACATTAGCACCGGATCTTCAGTGCACCGAGGCATATGAGGGGTGCGGATGTGAGGATTTCTGGTAGTGGGCGCCGTTGCCGACGTACATATATTGTTATGGTGGAATTAGTCCGACCTTGTTTTTCTAATAGGTTTAGCCTAATTTATAGTAATTCTTATGTATAAGAGAGGTTCTATGCATACGCGTGTCTGTTTAGCATGGGAACTAAGCCGTAAGAAGATTTTAGATGTAGGGGTGTTACATATGGTATTTAGACCTATTACATTCACTACACGAGCATAATGCGTGTCTACTTGTTAAGGAGACATGGCATAAGCATGACATCAAGGGGAAATCCTGAGCATTTGTCTGCCATGGGATTTGATAAGCTGTCAAGGTCGTTATGCCTGAACGAGGTGAAATTGTAGTACCCTAGCTCACTAGTGTTTTAGTTTTTACCCGTTGTGACCTTGTTCTTGTAGAATTAATCCTAGGTAATTGTCGCTGTTCTAAATATTGGCACTTCGGGTTACTCCTTTTAAACGAAGTGAGGAATAAAATGTAAGAGGTGCATATATATAAGTCCGTTTGACATATGAGAGCCGCTGTCCACATCGAACACGGAAAATTAAATCTCTTTGTACTCGTAATTAATTTAGATAGATGGATGCATTAAAATTTAAACAAATACACGTGGACTGAATCTGGCTCGTAACCTGCGCTTCCTATCGCTTCGGCGTACATGTAGCAATGCTGACAGTTTCCAATAATTCGAGCAGACAGCAGAGCCGCTGTCCACCTCGAACAGTGGAATTTAAAACTGTTGCGACTCGTAATTAATTTACAGTAGATAGATGGATCCATTAAACAAACACAGCCTTATCCGCGCAGAGCTGCTGTTCACCTCGAACGGTGGAAATGAAAAATCTTGGTACTCGTAATTAATTTAGATAGATTATTAATCCACTATAAACAAACATGTGGATCGAATCCTACTCGTAACCTGTGCGGTTCCGGGACGCGTAACACGGACTTGTTGAGATCCATGGGGCGGGGATTTGGGGTTTGGGTCAATTCGTAATCATTGCGCTACTGTAGCATTTCGTTTGTACGTGTAAAAAATTATCTAAAAATTGATTAATTAGGCTCAAAATATTCGTCTCACAAAGTACAACAAAACTACATTTAGTACTCCATGCAAGCTATAATATTTTGATGTGATAGGAATCTTCTTTTTGCATAGTGAACTTTGTGGTTGCTTTTTAGGAGTTAACAAGGGCTACGTGTAGCAATGCTGACAATTTCAGATGCGGAGAGAGCCGCTGTCCACCTCGAACGGTGGAAATTAAAACTCTTGCTACTCATAATTAGGATAGATAAGGCAATATGAGGATATGATAGAATTCTTTTATGAAACATGGCATGAGTAAACTCGAAACCAAGATACTATATATTCTATCCGTTTTCTCTAAGGAATACATATATATTAAAATTCAAAACTTACAATCAAATTACGTTAATTTGCTATCTAACTGTTGTATATGTCTTTAGATACAACCTAACCCTGGGTGGTCCAAGTCCAACTTATGAGAGTACATGCTGCCAGATGGGTCTCTGAGAACGTCATCCAAATAAAAGCCCTGAGCATTGATAAGGAGCGATCGAGGCAAGGGGTTCAATAATCACATTTGAATAATCACAGCGGCTCGAGCTTTGTCGGCAGGCCCTTGCTATGCTGGTTCGACGGAGCTCCATTTAATTCTGATTCTCTGAGAACTAATTTTTCGAGATAATTGATTCCGTGGCTGAAAGTGATTCTCTTTTATTTTCTAATATAATTATTAAAATCAGGATGGAGAATCACTTATCAGAATCAGAAGAAGCTACTTTTTTCAGCTCTTGCTAAGGTACTCCTGTTACCTTCTAAGAGGTAATAGTTCAAAACAATCTGAGCCATTAAATTTAGAAGGATAAGTTAATTGTAAAACAATAAAAGAAAAAAACACTCGGTTATCCGCAAGGGATTCTTGTGGCAAAATCGCAATCATGGATGCCGGTTGCTGTAAAAAACGGGGCAGGAACGAACCAGCGCTTCATTTTTCTATTCTGTTGCATAATCGGATCGCTTCATAAATTCGGATTGCTTGTGACGCTAGAGCAAGACTGATTTCTCCTGCAAATCTTATAAATGGCGGTGCCTGATCGAGTCAATGGCGGAGGATGAATTGTTAATGCTCAATGACTCACGAGTCGAGTCATGACCTTATCTCACCCCATGTACAATCGGGATGATAAACCATGGCCGGCTTCAATCTCGACTAGTATTTGATTACTAGTTCATACATGCTAATTGATGATCCAATGTGTATACGATATTGTTTGGTCAGATTTTTATTGGCACGAATGCATCCCATGTCACGTTAGGAAGAAAAAGGTTATAAATCAGTTTGTAAACACATCACGGGAAAAACATCACGTAACCTTATGTCATGTTGTCTCAGGTTACGGAGAAAAGGAGGTAGTTGGATCTATTTGCAAAATCTTTTGTCTTTTTTTCTATTTCTTAAAATAAAAAATTATATAATTATCCATTTCTCCTATATTACCTCTTAGGAGGTAATTCCTCGTAATAGTCATCTAGATCTAACTAAATGGACATTTCCTATTTACTTCAGAGTACCTTAGCACAGTTCACTTTTTTCAGCTCCCACCATTTCAAAGAACCATTTCATAGCGCAATCGAGAATTATTTCTCTCTAGAAAACTGTTTTGCTGAGCTTCTCTTAGATTCACCCGAGAACTAGTATCAGCTCGATCTGACGTTATCTAAATTCCACGTACTGGTGCGGCATGGGAACGTCCTCTTCTTCGATCCTCCACCGCATACGTTTACTTGTTGAATAAATAAATAGTTAAATAAAGAAAACCTTGATACTGAGCACGATAGCAGATGCATGTACATATGTATATCTATACGGAGCACAAGATGTTACGGGAAGATAGCGGCTTCTATGCTGACACTCTCTGACCCGTGGTGTGAAATACTCTTGTTTGACCTGTAATAAGATACACCTATGCATTGCTCGATGTAGAAGCTGAGATATTAATATATCTCCTTTAAAAAAATGCTGACACTCTCCGACGCGGACAGAACCACGGTTCATCATTTCACTGTAAGTCCATGAACTTTTCTGGAGATCTCATCTAGGTCCGTAAACTAAAAAACGGTCATCTAGGTCCATAAACTTTTCCCGAGATCTCATCTAGGTCCGTAAACTAAATAAGCGGTCATCTAGGTCCATAAACTTTTAAAAATGGTCATCTAGGTCCATGAACTTTTAAAGAGCTGTCGTTAAGGTCAGGCTCGTCACCACCGCCTTGGACCTAGACAACAGCTCTTTAAAAGTTCATGGACCTAGATGACCACTTATTTAGTTTGCGAACCTAGACGAGACCTCAAAAAAGTTGATGGACCTAGATGACCGTTTTTTTAGTTTGCGGACCTAGATGAGATCTTGAAAAAAGTTTATGAACTTGCAGTGAAATTCACTCAAGACTGAATAACGGAACTTCTGGGGATCCACGTGATGTCAAGGTTCCATGTGGACGGCACGCAAAACATGCAAGATGGGATCACATATCCTAGCCATGGCGCAGCAAACAACGTTGAGCGCGGTGTTGTTTATTATGTCCTCGAATGTTGCCACATCACAGTGCCTCACTGATAACAATGTGGCGGCGGACAGATTGTCGGAGCCAAAGCACGTGATCAGATTTGTTAGGTCAGTTTTAGTGTACATATAGTTTCACTACACGACTAGTTAGACCAAAAATTAGAAAATTGTGACAAAGAAGTTTTACGATGATAAAACTCCTCTCACAAACTATAAAACTCTTCATTCTCTCTCCTATATCATATCAACACATTTAATGCTATTAAACTCCTCATGAAACATCCACTGAGACTGGCCTTAGGTGGTTCCATGTCTAGCTGATGGATGATAGATTATTTACCTTACAATATGACGATGATAAAATCCTTCTATGAAAGCGAAAGATCGCAACCATAAAGTTATATATTTTTTGTGATTTTAAATAATTATCGTGATTCAAAATTAATTTTCCTAATAGTAAAATATTATGTTTTCACGACCGGATCATAGATCACTTTGTAAGTTTCCTTCCGATGAAACCAATCCATTCGGGTTCACGTTTTCGACTCGGTATGGATGTCATATTTTTCTGAATTTATTCTAGCAATTAACTGACGCTATTCTTTCAACAGTAAACAACGTCCTCATCTACAGTAAGGCGCCAATAGTGACTTTATGAATCTCAAGATAGGGTCTACCGGCCTTGTCTATAAGGTGCTCATAGATGTAGAGTTTGCATGTATTCATAGGAGTGAGTACACGTACGCATGAGTGTCTCTCAAAACAGTATACATTATTTGGCAATAACCAAGAACTTTTTCATTAAAATATTTAGGTATTCCTATATATACACCATAGAAAAGTATCAAATGCTGTTTAGAAATGAGTTTAGGAACTCTTGGAGAAAAAACCTAGTAGTCATAAAAGTAACACCTCTCGACAAAGTGTGCAGTTAACACTAATAAACTTAGTTCTTAGCAAATAGCAATCTACCTATTTACATCAAGTCCTTTTTAGAGATTCCTAAAGGTACATAAGGAGCTGAACTAGTTTCGCTTAGGATTCTACATATTGGAAAAGTGGTGACTAGAAATGGAAGTACCGCCTCTCTAAATGGACATTCCGTGCCAACCCAATGATATGGAGGCTTTGGGTTATTAGGGGACGTTCGGACCTCTTCCTGCCATTTGCTTTGCCTAGCTAGGCAAGGAATCACAAGTTTGGTTGCTTTGCCAGTTATCTCAAGTTCTGCACTGTCAACAATTTTCCTTGCTAGCAAGGCAGGCAAAAACCCTCCCACACCGGCAAACCTGCTAACCTTGCCGAGCGAGGTGAGGCGAGCTGATCGGTCAACAAAATCTCTTTCCCTTCTCTCTCTTATTTAACATAGTACCACATAAGCTAAAAGTTATATGTGACAATCTATTTAGTGCTATGGAAATGATCATAAATGGAAGGTTAGGACTGCCCTTAATGATTTAGAGCCTACTAACCTTGCTTAGAGAACAACTTTAATTTTAAGCTTCTACAACCGAATGACAATAAATTCTTCAAAATAAATATGGCTCACTTCATTAAAAGTGATTTGGTTTTGAAATTTTGCAACCAAAGATGAGTCACAAGTTCGATTATAGATAAATGGTTGGAAAAAACAACTCTTAGAAGGCAATATCCTTACTTATACCACATTGTATGCCACAAATGAACTACTATCATCCAGGTTTTTAGCACCTCAACTCTTAGTTTATCATGTCACAGAAATCTCATAGAAAACAAGTTAGCAGCTTTGAATGAATCTCTAGCTAGTACTGTGCTAGAGGTTTATGGCTTTATTAGTGGGCTGCTTATTTTGCTAACCTGCACTGATGCCAAACATATGGACAATCAGTTTGTGGTATATTCCATATGCGTATGCAATGCTGGATGTGGACACTATATGCATTGATTCTGAATTGTTGATGAACAACTAGGATTGGCTTATGTAGCATATTCCATCTAATATTGTTTCAGTTGTTTCAGCTAGCTGAATATAACCATTCTATTGATTTTTCTGTCGGATGGTAATTTTCCTGTAGGCCAGTCGACGACAGGGAAATGAAGTATAGCCTATCAGTTTCCAAAAATTTTCCTGTCTGTAGAAAAATGACAGGAAAATGTTTATTTTTATTATGGGTGAGCATCAATAGGGTTAAAAAGCTAAATCGACAGGGTTATATACTGGTTGTCGGTTAGAGCAATTTCCCTATGGGTTGAGAACGTACATGTACATGAATACTGAAGGAAATTAAAAAAATATGATTAGGCAATAAATTGAAAGATACATGTGTTGACACTGGATTTTGGTAAATCTAATATAATCTGAATTACGAAGAAATCGGCTGTTGTCCCTGTAGAATCATGAACATGCTAATTGGAAGAAAATGGGAAATAACATGATTAGCACCGTGGTTGGATTATTTTATTGCTGATTACAGTGAAGGAGAGAGGAGATCGTCTAGCCAGGAAACACAAACGGTCATAGCTGATCGATCTACAGAAAGTTAGTTCGGAATCCCAGTCGATCTGTTGAATTTTACGCTTCCATCCCTTGTCAATTATATGTCAAATTGACTGGCATGTCCCGAACCTCAGGATTAACGGCTCGTCATCGGAGTTAAGCAAATCTCCAAGGCCGATCGTGTGTTTGCGCAGATTATCATCGCCTGACTTTTTGCGTCAACAACATGTATAATATATAATTATGGAAGAAAATTCATATTTATGAAAATTGAAGGAACAAAATTAACATATATGGCGGATGGCCACACGGTCAGTGGGCCCACTCTGCATGTAAGGGAGGAAGGATAGAAGAAACACCAAATCTCTTGCTAGTGTAGATTGATAGACAGATAGACTTTTTATCACCTCTATGTTGTGCCTTGAAAATCAATAGAATTTTTTTAGCAAAAAAGTAATTAGAAAAATAGTGCCTGTAAGCTGCGGTGGCAAGTGAAAGCCAACGTGATGATACGATATGATGATTGTTAATTGCACGAATTCAATGTGTTCGGATTTGGGATCTACATAATTTTTGCCCAACCCTATTTTAGACGACACATAAAGTCATAAACCATGCTGCCGTAATAGACAGATATGGATTCATGTAAATGGATTGAAGTATATGAATATAATAACTGTATTTCATTAACCAATTCTGTAAATATACACATCTACTTTTATCTTTTCTTTTTCGTGATTTGTAAACCGTGCTTCAGATCTGGTAGTATTTTCGTGATTCTGAATTGTTGATGAACAATTAGGATTGGTTTATGTAGCATATTCTATCTGATATTGTTTCAGTTGTTCCAGCTAGCTGAATATAATGATTCTATTGTTTTTTCTGTCGGACCATAATTTTCCTGTAGGCCAGGCGATGACAGGGAAATGTAGTATAGCCTATCAGTTTCCAAAAATTTTCCTGTCGGTAGAAAAATGACAGGAAAAAATGTTTAATTTTTTTATTACGAGAGAGCATCGATAGGGTTAAAAAGCTAAATCGACAAAGTTATATACTGGTTGTCGGTTAGAGCAATTTCCCTATGGGTTGAGAACGACAAGGAAATTCATTAGAAACCTGACGAACCTAAATATTCCTGTCGATTGGGAACCTATAGGACAATTGTGCAATCGACAGGGAAATAATATAACGTCAAGCAAACTTTTATTTCCCTATCGCTATATCTCTATGGGTTATTCCCTGTTGGTGTACCGTAGGGAAATGTTTTTCGAATTTCCATGTGGAATTGCCTGTCGGTTTTACCAGGCACAGGGAAAATCCCGTTTCCAGTAGTGACTTATTGTTGAGATTGTGTTGAGTTAGGACCGGTATAAGTTTCACTAGAATTTACGCCCAAATTGCTAGTGCTATGTAAAATCTTATTATCTCTTAGTAAACCACAGTGATGCCCCTGACCTAAATAAAATACTGTAGAAGTTAAAGCCCGGATGTACCCATAGTTAACTTTGCAGGTAGAAGATAAAAAATTGTTTTCATTTAATCATGCATGCACGAAATTAAGACTCTAGATTTTGCATGCATGGGATTTGGATGCTATAACATTATTATTTTTGGGTAAAGTTTGAATACTAGAACATCATTTTTTATTGAGGGAGTAGGTGGTGATCTAGTGTTCAAAATGATTGTTATCAAAGTGTTTAGTCCCATATCTAGCTTTTAGGCTAGCTACAGCGCATCCAACTATATATGCAGACGTCAGAACTGTTTTTCAAAACTACTATAGATATACATGCGACACGCATGTCTTTTTAAAAGAAAATCTAGTAAATAGAAAATTGCCTTTTCATTAAAACCCACTTTGTTTATGTAAGTCTTGACTCCATCCCATAATTCTTTGTTATTAAGCTCATGATTAGGCAATGAAAGTAAATGTACATGAATACTGAAGGAAATTAAAAAAATATGATTAGGCAAGAAAATGAAAGATACGTGTATAGTATATACTCCCTCCGTCTCACAATATAAGGTGCGCACGTACTTCAAGATTCAAACTTTAAAAGTTTTGATCTATAGTTAATCTTTCATAATAAAAACTTTATCTAACAAAAATAATACCATTAGATTTGTATTTAAATGTACTTTTATATAACTATGATTTTGTTGCTACAATCATTATAATATTGAAGATATTAAGAGTCAAACGTTGGTATGGGAGACTATGCCAAGTTTGACCGCGCCTTATATTATAGGACGGAGGGAGTAATTATGGAAGAAAATTCATATTTATGAAAATTGAAGGAACAAAATTAACATATATGGCGGATGGCCACACGGTCAGTGAGCCCACTCTGCATGTAAGGGAGGAAGGATAGAAAAAACACCAAATCTCTCGCTAGTGTAGATTGATAGACAGATAGACTTTTTATCACCTCTCGCTTGTCTCTCTTGCCACATACTGTAAGATAACACGTCTCCTTAATTGCTCTTTTTTAAGAGTCGCACAAGTCGGTGTTAAAACCTCGAATATTTGACTAAAAATTTAGGAAGTGTTTGGATGTGTAAGTACTCTAGCGCTAATAGTTAGCAACTAAAATTATTAGATACCAATTCATACAAGTTTGCTAATAGACATACTAATTATTAGGGGCTCACTCTCCTGATGACTCAGGACTTGATGGTGGAGTCGGACAATCCATACCTCGTCAAGCTGATGACTATGCATAAGGGAGCTCGATGCCTCGATATCAGAGATTTTTAGAGCATCTGGCATGATGTGCGCAAGAGCTTCGTGAGAGTTTTATTGCTTTTAACTTGATTCATATACATTGGGCTGCAAGCATGGCTAGGCCAAGACCACCTCTGTTGATACTTGCTATGGTGTTTGGGTGAGCTGCACATTTTGGTTTACGCGGACGAGAAGACCCTTTTTCCTCCATGGAGAAGCTCTGTAGTGAACGGCGTCAAGGTGATCTTGCCTTTGTGGCAAGTTTCTTGTCCGCTTCGCGGAAGCCTCAGTGCGAGCCCAAGATTTTGACTGAAAGAGACTTGGTGATTGGGAGCATATCTTTAGTGGAGCTCTAACGTGGACTAAGGGTGATATTTGCCTACTAATACCATGGAATAAATTCTTGTGCTCAGTTTGCATCTTTCTAACCCACTCATTTACGTTTCTGCAGATCAGAGTGCATTTACTTTCTTAGAGTAGAATCTTGTTAGGATTGTCTATATTATGCAAAACTCTTTAAAGGTGGAATTTATCTTTAGTAAATTTTAGTTGCATATCTAGATAGTATGATCTAGTTTATATTATGTGCAAAATAGTGAAAACCATAGGTTAAGATTTTTAGATAGTCTAATTCACCTCCTTTCCCTCATAGGCTATATGAGCATTAATCTCCTTCTAAGATGACTCATCCGATCACGTTGCACTACCATGTCGTGCCAGTGGCGCCTGCTTTCTCCCTTGCCAAGAGTGGAGCTTCATAGGCACCACAGTCATGTGTCCCGTCCATAGCCATTATTCGATGTCCAAGGAAGAGCCAGGTCTATTCATCGGTGTCAGATGTTTTTTTGCAAAATCAATAAGAAATGTCTAATATCCATTATTTGTTGTCCATTGAGCTGACGCTACATCGGTGGATCCGTTGGCTAGCTTCGCCGGCCAGCCAACATGATCGTCCCGCGTCATGCCTAGATGTAGACCCCACGTGGTGGCTAGCACCCAAGACATCATGTCGGGCTCAGTAGCACCTAGGACAAACATGCGATAAAGCAGCTGAAGGCGCTGGTGGAGCGGCTGCTGGATCTAATGTGCAAGAATGTTGGCTAGGATCAGGTGCAAGAACCTTGCCCAGGAGGAGGGCTACCACAAACACACCTTCTGAGATCCCATAATTAAGGTCTTTAATACCCGTCATGCTCACATCCAGACCGCATGAATGGCTAGCCTGAGCATACTGAGGCCGATGGCACCATCCTATGGCAAGCAGAGGTGAGCGACCGTGGGATAGAAGAACAGAGGGGAGCATGACCTGTCGACTTACAAGTGGGGCCCACATATAAGCATCTCGATTCACCTTAACATACATGTCAACATGATAAAAACCACTACGTGAAACCACCTTACGGACATTTAAATGATCTTGCAAAGGTAAATGGTTAATTTTTTTGTTGTATAGTTGAGAGCGTGACGCAATCGACCATTGATACATTGAGAATGGAAGGTTATATAGACTTTTTTCTTAAAATAAATTCTTTCAGTAATTCAGTTGGGTGCAACTGCTTAAGGTTTAGAATAGAACAAAGACCAGATAATACATTTTTAAATATTTTTGTATCATGTCAAATTCATGGTCATGAACATTATATTATATGAATGTGGCATTAGAGACGGTGTTGGTGGGTCATAAAGTTCAACCATTCCATGTTTTTTCCCTTAAATGAATCCCTAATAGTTTTGCTTTCATTTCCATCTATTCAACAAATGCAAGCTTCATACGTGTATGCTTGACATACTATTGTAAAATTCTATTCTTGAGTTTTATAATTGTTATCATTTCCTTGTTTTGTTTTTGTACGACTAATATAACCATCAATCATTCCGCATTATTATTTGTACCTTAATTACAAATATTATATTTTGTAATCTTGTGTGCGATGGGTTCAATGGTGTATATATGTAAAATGATTCACTGGGTTTAGTTGTTAAGGTTACTATCGATTTAGACTATCAAACTGAGATTAATTCCACTACATTTGAACACAAAAGTCATAACGGTTCGAAACTAGAACACTAATGGCGAGATATTACACAATAAGCATGTGCCTTCATGTTGTTATACATGGATTGAAGAAGACAGCGGCTTTTTATTTTTCTTCTCTGTAATATGTAAAACGCGATTTAGGCCTGGCGCTCTGATCTTATTTCCTTCCTCTCGAGTCTTGTAAGAGCGAGAGCTGAGTACAGGCCGGCGGGCTTGGATAATTAGAGCAGCTCGATCTCTATAGGCAGGCCCTTCTTGAATTCCACGTACTGGTGCAGCATGGGAACGTCCTCTTCATCCATCCTCCACCTGCATTATGCATTTAATTTACTCGTTGAGTGAATAAATAAAGAAATAATAATGAAGGATCGACAACCTTGATAGTATTGTACAAGCTAGTCAGTGTATATAGTACGAGTATGTTGTTAAATATACTGTGTATACCTATAGTTGAGGACAAGGTGGTGTAGGAAGAAAGCAGCCTCCACTTTGACAATCTCAGATCCAGGGCAGAGCCTTAGTCCACCTCCGAACGGTGTGAAACTCTTGGCACTCGTCTGGTTCAGCCCCTGTTGGCAAGTCCGATACATGCATCGATTAAACAAACAAACGTAATCATATCCGCTCACCGAACGCTTCTATACTTATAACCTGCGGTTCCCAATCTCTTGTTATATTATCTACCCAAAAAAAATCTCTTGTTATATTACCTCCCATCTGCCAGGCTGAAATTGCTGGGGTTCCAGGTGATGTGAAGGGTCCATGTGGACAGCACCCAGAATAGGCAATACTTTCCAACCAGCCGGGATCTCATACCCTGCCCATCAGTAGAGGAGGCATTGCATATCACATATGATGTCATGACGCAAACGTTCAGTGTTGTTGTTTATTATTAGCTGTAACATATATCAGTAGTAATTGGCCAGCTTATATCACCTTTGAAGCTGATGTCCTGGAGGGCTTTCCTGTGCACTAGCTTGACAATGTTGCCACATCTCAGAGCCTCGCTGATAACCTGATGTGGCAGACAAGACAAGAGAAATGGTGAAAACGTCAAATTGGTTTGAGGAGGGATTGGATTGGAATGGAATGGCCGTATCTTGATCTTAATCTGTTGCTTACACGATGGGTATACTCCATCTTCCTGTAGTCGTCAGGCGTCAGCGGCTCCTCCTTCCCTTTGCTGGACCTTATACTCTGATGCTCTATCTGCAAAACAGAGATAATCACCCAGCACAGTAAGTACAGCGCAAGCAGTTAGACACTAAACTACGTCATGTTGTACGTAAGTGACGTACCTTTAGTTGTTCCACAACGTTGGGAGATTTCCCGAGGAAATACACGAGAATGGACAGCAGAACAGAGGTGGTCTCGTGGCCTGCTAGCAACGAGTCTAGCAGGAAGGCGACCTTGTCATCGTGAGACAGCTCCTTGTTCGCCAGAAGCACGTCGAGGAAAACGGCCTTCTTGGATGGGCTACGCTTCCTCTCCTCGATGAAGCTCTCCATAGTCTCAGATATCCTCTTCCTTGCCTTCACAGCCCTGGCGAAGGGTGTCCCGGGGATGGTGATAGGGAAAGAGATGATCCCCTTCATGAAGGTCTGGTACTCCTGCAGGATCCGGCGCGCCACCGGCTCGTCGGGCGACAGGCCCAGCACCTGCTCCATGATCACCTTGTAGGGGAACTTCCTGGCCTCCTCGCAGAAGGCGACGGCGCGGCGGCCGCTCCAGGACGCGACGACGGCGCGCGCGGACTCGTCGACGCTGGCGAGGTAGGAGGCCCGCAGCCCCGTGGAGGCGACCAGGGCCAGGAACATGCCCCGGATCTGGCGGTGCCGCTCGCCGGTGACCACCAGCACCGACGAGTCGCCCAGGATGGTGCGGACCGGGCCCGGGTAGCTCACCTGGAACAGGCGCTCCTCGTTGTGCAGCACCAAGTGGTTGAGCTCCTCGTCGCACGACACCACCGTCGGCGCGCCGAACAGATGCGACTTGAACACCAAACCATACCTTAATTTTGCATACATACATGTTTAGTATATATAGTTATATATGATACATATGATATAGACAGATAGATATACTTGGCGATTCGGTCCTGCAAGAAGGAGCCGGTGGAGTTGGAGGGGTGGGGGCGGAGGAACCCGATGGTCTCGCCGATGAGAGGCCAGCCGAAGCTGCCCTTGGGGATGCCGCGCTTACGGTGACGGATCAGCGGGAGGAAGTGGCGGAGCACTACCACCTCGGTGGCGAGGATCGCCAGGGCGACCAGCAGCAGCAGCAGCACGGGCACCATCGTCGTTCACCCCGATATGATGATACCTGCAAGCTAGCCCAGCGTACGTGTGGAGATCGAAGATCATGGCTTCCTTTCGTTTTATATATACATACATACTAATAGCTAGGCGCGGGAATACAATATACATAAATCGCTGACATGGTGTTCACTGTAGCCCCAAAGCTTCGGCTAAGGTAATGAAACCCTGAATTGCAAAACCCTGAATGGCTGATGATAATCAATATTTTTACATTTATTTTTTAAATGAATTGTTAGTATTTTTGTGCCCTTCCATGTACTCAACGAAGACTATCATATTACTGTACGCTTAATATACTCTTATAAAACTTGACCCTTGAGTTTTATAGCTATACACATTGTGTGCAGCTAACTATCAATCATTTCACCTTTATGGTAAATCATGGGTGGTGGCAATGTTGATGTATGAAATGATCTCTGTCGATTGTTTCTCTCTAGACAAAAATCTTCAGATATTGTTCTTTATGAATATGTTTCGAGACTTGTGCCAGAGCGTAATTAAAGAATAGTATATAGTAAGTTGATAAATATCAAACAATGAAAAACTTCTCCTATGGTCAAAACATAGTCTTGATATCAGTACATAAATCATTTATTCTAATCTTCATCTTAACAGGAGATGCTATTACCAATATTTTTATATCAATTTTGTAATCATGCATTATATGTGAAATGGTTTATGATATTTAGCTAAGTTCACAATCATTTATATTTTTCTCTAAGCGGGCTATCTCTAGATATTTTGATTTCTAGTCTTCAGCTCAGACTTGTGCCATGTCATGATTAATTACAAGATAGTCGTCGAATGTTAGTTGCTAGCGGACTCCATTTGATTGTTAGACACTAAAACTAAGATGAGAAGTAAAAAAATACATTTTTTGCGAGGACAACAAAATACTTTTAACTACAGCACACGCCATAGTCTGGATTTGTAGTCACTTCTACTCTATTTAGTGGATCATATCTGTATGTACATGATGGTACCTTGACAAGAAACCAAATAATTGTTTAATTTGTGTAGTCACTATGAACAGTATTTTTTGTCTGCTCATGTTAGAATCTTTTAGCAGGTAAAAAAAGTAACCCACAATTTGAGCTGTCAGTTGCAATATTGCTTTTTTCATCTTATAATACTTAAGTTCTGAATTATATAATGCTTCCAATGTAGCTCATATTTATCGATATCTATTCAAGCATAATTTGATAATCTATTTTCTTGCGTGTTTGAAAGACATTACATACTAAGAAAGTGATCAAGGTGATAATTTGGATTCCATGTCAGGCCCAAATGGATATTTTTTTTTGCGTCAAATGGGGTGATAAAAATTCAAGTTTTACCTGCACTAAATCACCCATCTGCATTATACCGATCCTTATACCTTGTATGCAATATTAATGCTATATCAATCTTAGCATGTGAGAAGATCAATATATCATCAATTTTCTGAAAGATCTTCACTCATGAAGATTATCCTACTTATTTGTTTCTCTTGGTGGATCACAATAATAAACTGATCTATTTTATGCAACTAATACGCCCAACATTCACTTTGCATTTACTACATGTACATCAACTAGAAATATATTTTTTGTAATCTTCTGTGATGCGGATAATAGTGTATAAAATTAGCCGTGAGTTTTAGTTGTTAAGTTACTCCTCCCTCCGTTCCAAATTATAATTTGTTTGACTTTTTTTACCACAAGTTTGACCGCTCGTCTTATTCAAAAAATTGTGTAAATATAGTCAAATTTGAGTCATTTTTGAAGAATTTATGTTAATAAAGCAATCCACCACCAAATATATGATAATTTGCACAGAATTTTGAATAAGACAAACGATCAAATTTAGAGTAAAAAAAAGTCAAAAAACTATAATTTGAAACGGAGGGAGTATCAATTAATTGTGCTCGTGGTAGGAAATCATTAGATATTGTTCTGTCTATTTTTTAATCCCAATAAGATATGCTAGAATGTTTTTTTGTTATCTTGCGCAATGTAGACTTGAGACATGGAATAATTAATTACATCAAAGTGGACCCATCATATATTAGTTTCTTGTATACTTATATTTTTCTCTTTGTTAGTAAGAGGAGAAGTGTCAAACAAAAGAAATATATTTTACTATAAAATACCATAGTCTAGATATATTGTTTCTTATATTCCATATAAAGGATGATATCACTACATGCCTGATTGTTCCTTAATAAAAGAAAATAATTGATTTAGTCAGTTTAATTAATATGATTACTATTTTTATTAGCTTGTGCTAATGAGATAGAAAATTTTAGTTTGTAGAAAAGTAACTTGCTGTTTGAATAATCATAGACTAAACTTTACCATTACCCTTCTATGTAGACAATTCTATAGCTAAGCATGTGCACGTGCCGATAAATATCATCTTTTTGAAGATCTTCAATCATGTAGATTACCCTACTTATGAACGTATCTTGGTGGACCATACCAATTGACCATTCCATAGTTTTTTTGTGTTGAATTAACCCATATTATTTTTCTTTTCTTTCCATTTAATCAATTGATGATGTCATCATACATGAGTGCGAGATATACTATTAAAAATTATTATGCTTGAGTTTTATAGTTGATTTTTCATTATTATGTTTTATGAATGTAATGTATCCATCATTAATTAGTTCACATTTACTTCGTGTAGATCAACTCAAATTATTATTCTGTGTAGTACGCTTGCATGATGGAGACCTGTGCCATGGCATGATTAATTACAAGGGTGTGGACATGTTGTATATTGGTTGCTGGTGTAGTTCTCTAGCTCCCGTTGTTTGTAAGACGAGAAGTATCAAGTAACAAAATATGGAAGCACCATAGTCTTAATTCATCCTGATATTCTGCTTAAAGGGCGATGCAAGTACACACACGATGGTTGCTTGACTGAAAACATAAATGATATATATGGCTTTGTCCATCTTAAATCACTTTATCCTTTTCAAGATAAGATTGGAGGACTAAGCCTTTGTTTGACTTGGACCTATGTCACCAACTTTTGATGACAAATTTTTGAGCTTTTTTAATCCATAAGTTTTATAATATATATAGTATTAAAGTATGCAACTCAGATTTTTTATTTCCATTCGAATATACTTGGGTAATCTCTTCAACTTTTGGGGTATTGAAAATATTCCATGGTAAAAAAAGTTATTACTATGACAATTTGGATTTCATGTCACGCCAAATCGAGTTTTTCTTCAAAGGCATGATAGATATTCAAGTTTTACTTGCACCAAGTCGTAGATAAGGATTTACCATACCTATTGCCATATGAAATACTAATGCCAAGCTAAGCATGTGCATGGGTCAATAGAATATGTCCTGCATATTTATCTTTCTTGGTTGTCATAACATCTGTCAACCATTCTATAGTCTTTTTGTGAAATCTATCCCTTTCTTTTTTTTCCTTTCCTTCCCCATTAATTCAACTGATGATATCAGTATACATGAATGCAAGATATACTACTATAAATTGTTATCCTTATGTTTTATAGTTTTTTATTTTACTTATTATAATTTATCCAAGTAATATATCCAACATTCATTTCACATATAAATGTACATCAACTAGAATAGTATGACTCATGCCATGGCATGATTAACTACAAGAGTGTCATGGCATTATTTATTTTTTCCTTTCATTCCCCATCGATTGAACAGACCATGCCATCAAACATGAATGCATGATATACTACAGTAGTATATCATGCATTCAGTGGATTAACACGAATTTCACATTTACTACGTGTGATGGAGATTTATGCCATAACACGATTAATAAAAATAGTATGAACAGGATATGTATTGTTTGCTAGTATAGTTGCCCCATCTCTTTCGTTCCATGTCTCCCGGAGAAATAGTTTTTGGTGGAGTTACCCTACACGCACACGAAAAACATACCATGAGATATTTTTAGTTCGTTGCTACACTTGGGTGACATACCAGGGAAACAACATAATGTTACCAGAAGATAATTTTAGCACATACTGCTACGATGACACATGGACGATGGCTCTTTAACTACTTAGACTTGACATGGAACAAGTCACGGACGATCAAGAACTAGTCGGGGTGAGTCCCTATAGTTGACTTCATCGAGATTCGTCTACTTTGGCACGACGATCAAGATGACGCTCAGGAACTTTAACCCAGCAGGAAGGGCGATACAACGATTCCACGACTCGTTCCTAGCTGCCTATACAACTTGGTCTGCCCACTACACATGCAGTCAGAAGCTAAACCAAATGGGTGCCCAAAATGAGTGTTGCATGCTTTATTTTTCTCACAATTATGACTACTTTGCATTCTCCTTTATGTCTTATCTATTTCCCTTTAATTGTTGATGATGTACCCAGGTAGCACATGCCATAAATCGTGAAATCTTGACTCATCTTTTAACACCTATATGTGAGCTCGGGATTCACTCTCAGAACTATACCAATGGCTAAGCAGGGCTAGGTGATTAAACATAACAGCCTAACTACTAGGGACAATTACTTGACCTAGTTGGAGCCGAAAGCATAAGAATTTTATTCACATTGAATAACTCAAATATCTTCAAGGATTAAATATTTTACATTGTCTTTTCGTAGTTCGAGTTTCTCTATGAAGATAGCACTGCATCCATGGTCCAGCCGGCTCCCAGGCATGTGGTTGGGTGCCAAGAACCATTCGTCATGCCTACCATGGCTCGATGAACTAACACACTCGGGGCTGGGTGCCATAAATGGCTTGGCCTGCCTCCTATGGATCTACTGGCTCCCAGGCTTCGGGGTTGGGCTCCAGGGACCACTTGGCTTGCCTCCTATGGCTTCACTCGCTTCCCTTCTCAGGGGTTGGGCATTAGAGACTATTTGGCGTGCCTCGTCACCGTTGGCTCCTAGGTTTGGGGGCAAGGCACCACAAACTACTTGGATGATGATTTACATGTTCCAAATGGATTTGTATTGGAAGATTAAGCTTCCTAGACCCTTGAATTGATTATGCTAATCATTCTAGGGCTCGGGGGTTACACCCAATGGGTACACCTATTGGTGCATCTCATTGATCTAAGATCTCCAAGAGCAAACGAGTTTTCTTGATCCTGCTTTATTATAGCCAGCTCACGGCTCAAGGGCTACACCATGGTGTGTGCCTATCGGTGCCAACCCTGCAACTTTCCAAGGTAAAATTCAAGATTCTAAGTGCTCCATAGCTTCTCATCAATCTTTGAGACAAGAAGCACTCGATTGGTGTTCGTGGTGATTCCGCAAAACTTGTTGGGTTGCTGGTTGACTATACATTGCTTGGGGGATTTATAGAGGTAGACTCCTAGGGCTCAATACATGAAGTTTGTAATCCGACTAGGACTCTCCAATTGTAATAGCAGAGGGGACTTAATCATAAATTGTATTAGTAGAGGTGACTTGTCATGCAAAACTATCCCTCGTAGTACATAAGTCACCAACAGAAATTGGAACATCCAAGCCTCTAGTGCTCAAGGTGCAATATTGTGGGACCAGGATCCCTAGGGCCACTCATCCACGGGATTAAACTACTCGATAGGGAAGGTTTGACCCGACTACTTTAAACCAGTCGGCTATGATGGAAGACAGCGTAGTTGATTGGAAAGACTAGTCGTGTAATGTTAGGAGACTCCCCAAAGTACCCTGTTGTAGTATTCCTTCTTTTATACGACTAGGATCATGTAACCGACTTGTAACTCTGCTCCCCGGATATATATGGCGGAGCAGGGACCTCCTCAAAACAACTCAACTCACGTGCAATACAATCAAGCACACAAGACGTAGGGTATTACGAAATTTGTGGCCCGAACCTGTCTAAATCTTTGTGCTGTTCGTGCACTGTCGTTCCTAGAACTCGGTGAGACCCACGAATCTACTCTCTGGGGTACCCCCAGGTAGACGTGCTCGACATAAATCGTCGACAAATATGACCCCCCTCCCCCCCCCCCCCCACACACACAAGATGTAAGGTATTACACTGTTCTAGTGGCCTGAAGCTGTCTATATATGTGTCTTGCATCCTCATGTTACCATCATGATCATTGGCGATTCCCCCTCCAAACAGTAAGCCACTTGGGGACCCCCTTAGTGGACTATTGATGCCTAGATCTAACAAATGGTTATGTATTTATGGAAGACCTTTCTTTTTCAAATTCATGTTAATATTAGAAAAGCGTGAATTTTCATTGATGTATTTAGGAGCTAGAAAGAAATACACGACCTTTTAAGTTGGTTGATCCGGAATGGAATGTTTACAGTAAAGGTATTATAGTGGAGCCGACGAATCGGAAGGTTAAAGCTGAAGAGAATGCTAGGATGTGACAGAAAGAATTGGGAAAAGCTAATAGGGAGATAATATTGATGAAGGGATACTTCAGGGAGACTACCTCAGAGGTGAGGAAGACAAATTAAAGTTGAATGTTAAAAATGATGCATTGTTGGGAGCAAGAGTTGGGAAATTCTAAAAGAGAGCTTTCAAAAATTGCCAAGCAGTTGATGAAGGAGAGGCAATACTTTGGCAAGACAGTTGAAGGTTATGGATGGATGTAGGAGCAAGAATTGGAAAATGTGTTCCAAGGATATTTTAGACACTAAGAACAAGCTGAATAAGATGAACGATTAAGAAAGTGAAGCGATCCATGTGTTTGGTTGGTCGGATGGGGTTCCATAGTCCTGCATCATATATCCTTGTTGAGATGATGAAGGCTGAGCGTGAGTGCAAATTCTCAAAAAGAAAGTGTTTGGTGGTGTTGCATGAGTGGGTGCAAAACATGTTTATATTATGTTTGGTTGGGTGAATGAGTGGATGTAATATGTCGTAAGACTGGTGTGTAAGCCTGTTGCCCTCATCTTGCATCTGTTAGGATAGGCTGGAGAGTGAAGGCCAATTTGAAATGCTCCGCCGGGCCAGGATGGAACCGTATACTTGCATGAGTGGAGTCATGCCGGAACAATGGATCCATGCAACCAAACACGCTTCTTTGTGAGATTCTACGCATGCGCAGAGTCACAATGAGGTTATCAGGGGAACCAGACACACCCTATTAGAGGCCAGGGATAAAAGGTCCATCTTGGATGTAGATGGTTGGGAGGTGGAGGAGGTCACGATTGTGTTCATTGTTGTATTTAGTGTTGTTCTGGTTGTTTTGTTTGGTATCATTGCTATGCAGATGGTTGACATGTGAAATCATACTTGGACTTTGGTAGAATCCCACTGGTTTTGTGTTTGCGCTTCAATCTCTCATATTAGTCCTTACATTGTGTAGATCCCCTGTAGGTCCAATTTTGTTATGGCATATTTACCATTGAGATACTCAAATGTAGTGAATCAGGATAATACAATGAGCTGATTTTTCTCTCGCGGGATTATTGTCCTATGTTGAACTATGCATAACTATTGATGATAACTAATAACATTGATATTGGTATAATATTCCCAATAAATGGTTGCAAGATAAAGGATGATACGGGTATAACAGAACTTAAGAGCCTACATATACAAACTAGTTCTAGATTACTACTTTACTCATAGCTAGGCAAGAACCTGCAATAGGGGAACGAGATCCTCTGACATTTTTCCTCTCTACCTCCGAGGGAAGTAGAGCTGCGAGGATCCTTCATCCCGCATCCAACGGCAGTAAGGAAATGTGCTCCCAGCTAGCATTTGAGTCCACAAAACCATCGCGGCATAGTACATCACGCTGGTTGCTAAATTATTTAACTCACATGTACATAGTACCATTCATTACAATTTTGTTAGTCTATGAGTGCGTCAACGCCTCATTCTTGCATTGTAGTCAACTTCTATACTAAATATTGATGACTAAAATTGGCAAAAAAAAATCGATCTGGCTAGATCAACTAGCTTGACCGCTTTTCCTGGTGAATTCAGTGTAGCTGTTTGCGCTCGGTTCGGGTAGAACTAAATAATCCATATAGATCATGGTTTATAAAAGAAAATTGCAGCAGATACCTACACAGTCTACAAATATAAAGGGCCACAATTAAGGATTTATCTATTTAAAATAAAATAAAGTTTTGCTTCATTGAAATAAATATAAATATCCACTTTTTTAGGAAATGATCCACCATTTGGTGTTTTGCTTCACTAAAATAAAGTGAAAAATAGGTTATTGTTTGTTTATAATGAAATAGGCCATCGTTAACTCCGTTTTCCCTTATAGTGTACTAGGCCGCGTTTTTTGACTCGAGCACTTGTTGTGGTTTGTTGGTTACAGCTCTACATCCCTCGGAGGTAGAGAGGAAAAAGTCGGAGGATCTCGTTTCGCAATGGGACTAGCTGGGGATTTTTTGTTGACACCTGGCACATTTTTGGCACACCGCCTCGTACATCCAGTATGACCCATCATATGGCCAGATGTGATCTTCCTTTAGTTAGGTGGCCCACACCATGGATATACTCAGGGAGAACAATGCATTTGCTGGATCTTATTTCCTTTCTCTTGAGTCTTGACAAGGAGAGAGAGCTGAGGCAAGGGCTTTTGAATCAGAGCGGATCAAGCTGTATGGGCATGCCCCTCTTGAACTCCACGTTCTGGGTGCAGCATATATTGGAACAAGGCGGCGCGGGAAGATAGCGACCTCCACTTTAACAATATCTGGTCTGAGATCCAGGGCAGAGCCGCTGTCCACCACGAATGGTGCAAAAAGCTCATGCCACTCATCTGGTTCAGCCCCTGTTCGCGTAATTAATTCGGATTGATGGATGCGATTCCTATATAGTTATATAATGTCAACATGTCTTTTTTGAAATGAGATAATGTCAGCATGTCATGTATTGAGCTCGGTCTCAGAGTCTCGATCAGTCAATCTACTCCCTATGTCCCTAAATATAAATATAGGTCATTTTCGCTTTCCGAGAAACATCTTTAACCGAATATATAAAAATATATATTAATATTTATGATACATAATAAATATCATTAGATAGATATTTGAATCTAGTTTTTTAATAAATTTATTTAGAGATTAAAATGTTGTACGTATTTTCTACAAATCGAAGCAAAGTCGTGGCATAAAAACCAACGGCGACAGTTATTTAGGGACGAAGTGAGTAATCTCTGTCTGCCTGACTGACGTACGTGTAGCAAATTAAAAGAAGAAAGACAGGGAACACAAGTACTGGATATGGGAAGCTGCAACTTTGGGGATCCACGTGACGTGTGAATGGTCCATGCATGTGGACAGCATGCAAAATAGGAACAGCTTTTCCAACCAACCGGGATAACATAATAACCTGCACATCATGTCATGGCGGAGCAACAACGTTCATAGAAACAGGTTGAGCAACGCTCATAGAAAAAGATTTGATAGCTCTAAAGAACACCTTTCGATAGTTAGACGACTAACACTAAAAACCTCTAGCAATTTGCCCACATACATGATACACTTTCGCTCAAGATTTTATTGGAAAAGTAATGACCAGAAGCAAAAGTACTGTCTTTCCAAATGGACCATTTTGTGCTAGCCCAATGTTAAAAAACGCCCAAGGATTCATGATTTAGAAATTAAGAATACCGCTTTGCTAGAGATTAAGACTACCAAGGGCACTTGGCAACAAATTCTTTGAAGTAAGTATTTGGCCTCAAAATCCTTCCAACAAGTATACTAGTAGAATGGGGATTCACACTTCTAGGCGAGCCTCATGAAGGTTAAAACTGTTTTTCTCTATTTTTAACTTTGTGCAGTTTAAGATGGGTCACAAGTTCGATTTTGAAAGGACAAGTGGTTGGAAAACACAACCCTAAGAAGACTATCCTTTTATATAAAATTGCATGAAACAAGCAAACTATTGTTGCCAAGATTTTCAACACCACATCTCTTAGTTTATCATGGCTTAGGGACCTCACAGGAAATACGTTAGCAGCTTGGAATGAATTGCTCCTAGGCATGACATTGTGTATCTATAGTGATGTCATTAACCTAAACAAAAAAAATCGTGGAAGCTAAAAGACGTTCTGGAATTAAGAGAATGATCCATTTTCAAGTGCAGCCGCTCCTACAAATGATCCATTTTCAAGTGCGCAAGGTTAGGAGCGGACGCTGCATCCGCTCCTACAAATATTGTTTTAGCCGCTCCTACAAACGTTCTTTTAGTAGTGGTATGCATATATTTTTGAGACTTGGCTAGGGGAAAATATGAATGGATTGAGATAGCTAGTTATACTTGTGAGTGTGCCTTTTTTAAAAAATAAATTAGTAAATCACATATATTTAAATACCAGCCGTATATAGAAAAGGTGGTGATGATGAATAGTGGAATAAATAGAAAAAAATAAAAGTTGAAGGATGAGTTTGATCAAAAACAAAACTTGAGGGACTAGATTGGCTGATTCGAAAGTTGAGGGATGAATTTGATCTAAAAATAAATGTTCAGAGACTAGATTGGTCATTTTGAAAGTTGAGGGACGAATTTGGACCTTGAAGTAAAGTTGAGGGACTAATATGCCTATTTTGCTATTTGTAAATAAACTATGATTCAGGCCTGGCAGTCCGATCTTATTTCTTTTCTCTTAACAAGGAGCGCGCTGAGCGAGGCAAAGGGTTTGAATAATCAAATTAAGTGGTTGTATGGGCTGGCCCTTCTTGAATTCCACGTACTGGTGCAGCATGGGAACAACACCTGCTTGCATTTACTTGTTGAATAAATAAATAGATAGATAAATAAATAAATGAAACCTTGACACTGTGCACGTCAGTAGAGTACCTGTAATCGAGGACAAGGTGGTGCGGGGCACTCCTGCCTCCACTTCACAAATCTCCGATCCAGGGTAGAGCTTGCCGCTGTCCACCTCGAACGCTGCAGACTCCTGTTCGTAATAAATTGCCTGGTTAATTTGGATAGATAATCGATTAAACAAACACAAGTGCACCGAATCCTGCTCAGTTCGTAACTTGTGGTCTCCATCTATAGTTATATAATAATGTCAGCATTCTACATATATATAATTTGAGCTCCAAGTGTCTTTTTTTCCCAAGTATTTTTTGGCCCTTCTCTCAGAGTCTCAGTCTCGATCTCTCCCCCTGAAGTACGTACATCAAAAAGAAAGAAAGACACGGAACGCAAATTTGAGCTCCAAGAAGGTTGAAACTTCTTGGGATCCACGTGACGAAGAGTCTATGAGGACAGGTGGCGCGGGAAGAAAGCGGTCTCTACATTAACAATCTCTGATCTGATCCACAATCAAGGGTAGAACCGCTGTCCACCTCGATCGCTGCAAAACTGATGCCACGCGTTTGGTTCTGCCCCTGTTCGTAACTAATTTCCTGATTAAGTTGGATAGATGGATTGATTAAACAAACAGGAGTGCATCGAATCCTGCTCAGATCAAAACTTGCGCGCGGTTCGCATCTGTAGTTATATAATAATATAATGTCAGCATGCCAAATACTCCATCCATTCTGAAAAAACTGACGTTTAGAACAGCGACACGGTCTCCAAAACACAACTTTGATCTATTATTATTATAAAAATATTTATCAAAGAGTGATATATGTATACTTTTATGAAAGTATTTTTCAAGACAAATCTATTCATATAGTTTTCGCATTTGCAAACTCAACAACTTAAAAGTTATTGACGATTTATATTCTCAATGTTTGACCCAAACGTCAGTTTTTTGAAATGGAAGGAGTATAATCTGTGCTCCAACTATCTATTTTTTTCAATGGTTTTTGGAGAGTCTGTCTCTTTGTCCGGACGTACGTGCACCAAATTAAAAGAGGAAAGAAAGATAGGGAACACAAATGGATAGATATACGTTGAAACTTCCGGAGATCCACGTGACGAAGGGTCAATGTGGAGTATATACATGTACCCATAAACTCGTGTTTAATTTTTGCAAAGGAAGTTTTATTAAATTTCAAAAATATTATGTGTTGCCACATCACAATAATGTGTTGATTGGAAAAGAGAGAAGAGAAGAAATTAAAGAGGAGAAATGGGCTGCAAGCTTATAACTAGCTAAAACATAAATTTTGATGTGCCTCCTAAAGAACAAGGTGACATGACGTTAGTATAATATCACCAGCTGACTAATAAATTATTAGCCATGCTTTAATCGAGGATGAGGTGGTGCCGGAAGATAGCCGTCTCCACTTTAACAATGTCCGATCAGATCCAGGGTAGGACCCTGCTGCCAACCTCGAACAATGCAAAACTCATGCAAAACAGGGTAGTTCCTGGAATTGGAGTTAAATTTGGGTCTTTTAGAATACGTGCGCTACTGTAGCATACAGTGAATAATTGTCCAAAAATTGATTAATTAGGTTCAAAATGTTCGTCTCGTATACAACAAATTTGTGCAATTAGTTTTTATTTTTATCTACATTTAGTACTCCATGCATGCTATGTTATTTTGATGTGATGGGAATCTTCTTTTTGCATAGTGAACTTTGGGGTGGGAATTTGGGATCTAAACAAGGGCTCAAGGATGGAATCGGATCTGTATAGCACCTTTTTACCACATTTTATTTTAAATACGAATATGGATTCGGCTATTTTTGAATACGAATAAAAAACGGATGTCTCAGATTCGGATATGTATTTGAATATTTAATTGTCTTATGTGACATCAATTAAAAAATATCAATTTGGTTTATTGATAATTTTAGAAAACAATATCATCATAAAATATACAAATAGAGATTAAATATAATATATATATAGACAAGAATTATGTGTTATCCATGCAATTTTTGTAAAAATAACAAGAAATACTCGAGAAGGCGCACTCTAATGGTCCACATATATGAAAACAGTTTCATAACAAACTATACCCTTTGGACAGCACGGTGAACCTGAAGTTGTGATGGGAGACAATAAAGAAGAACATGGTGAAAACAAAATTCTCGGGCTCACTTATATGAAGTTGGTGTCTTTGACTGAACCAATAGACGAGGCTAAAGAGAATGTTGGAAAAGAGCATCCACCTGACGAACTAGGTCAAGTATTGCTAGATGCACAGAAAGACAGTGAAACAATGAAAGAGTCAAATAAGTTCAAGAAGATGTCGGAGGATCATAAAAGGTTGTTGTACCTAGGTCAAGTATTGCTAGATAAACGTGTGTTCGATCAACTGTATCATGTATCGCGGCATTGAAAATGAGAACTTGGATGTATGCCCGGTTTGCGGCGCATTGCGGTATAAGATCAGGCGAGACGGTCCTGGTGATGTTGATGGTCAGCCAGCCAAGAAGAGAGTTCCCGCAAAGGTGATGTGGTATTTCTCTGTAATACCGCATTTGAAGCGCTTGTTCAGAAATAAGGCTTGATGCGGTGGCACAAAGAAGAACATAAACAATATGAGATGATGTGACACCCCACAGATGGGTCCTAGTTGAGAAACGTCGACCGAGAATTTTCTAATTTTGATAAGGACACAAGTAGCATAAGGTTTGGTAAAAGTACGAACGGAATGAATTTGTTCTATGAGTTTAGTAGTGGTCATAGTACATGGTGCTGGTTCGTGCTGAGAGAAAAATACCGCTGGCTGACTGTTGGTTGGTGGCTGGTGCTGGTCTGTGCAGAGAGAAAAATACTGCTAGCTGGCTGCTGATAAGCCAAACAAACATGGCGTATGTATCTTCAACATTCATTCTTGGTTGTGCATGAAGCGGAAGTTCATCATGATGCTAGTGCTTATCCAAGGCCCAAAACAACCTGGCAATGACATTGACGTGTACCAAAGACCCTTAGTTGATGAACTATTATTGCTCTAGAAGAAAGAAGGTGTACATGTGTGAGATAAATACAAATAGGAGTTTTGTCTATTTGTGCAAACATAATGTATGATGTCATTTATATGCTAATATTGAAGATAAATATGGGTAAAAAAAGTTCTGTTAACAATTCTCAAGATTAATGGGACTTACGCTAGCTAGAAATGTCTATTGGTACAGCTTTGTACTGACTTACTCTCCGTCGCTAAAGCGGCTTACACCAACGGCCCATATTTTGCTGTTGTGAGGCATTGGTGCAGTGGACCTTCAAATACAAAGATGCTCCTTCTTATTGTTGACGCTCGTTAAGGATACTTTTTGGTACTATTTTAGTGGTGATTTTAGATTAATTGTTATACAAACCGCACTTGAAATAACCCAATATTCATATATGTGTTGTATTTTGGAGTATATTATAAAATGATAGGAAATTTGGCATATATAGAATGATTTTGTATGGATTCAATGTGCAAGGTCGTCGAAGGAAGTCTGCATGAGCAAGATGAGCACCAAGGGACCAAAAAGAGCCTAGGATGAGTGGACTAGCACCCTTGGACTGATCGGCATAGCCCATTCTAGGCCTAGGTTGAGCTCCCATTTCTGCAGCATGAAGTCCACGAAAATCCTATGGTTTCCATGTCAATCATTCATTCACAACCGTCTCCAAACTTTGTGGAGCAGTATAAATACCCCCTATATAGGAAGTGGAAGGAGTTTGCCATTTGGCATATTCCAGCCATTGCATTGCCACCACGTGATAAGGAACTAAGAGTAGATTGGATCGGAAGCAAGATCATCTAAGGGGACCTCCAAAGGAGCAGGAAAGACCAAAAGACCCCAAACCGACTGTCTGTCCCATGTGGTTGTGGTTCACGTTTGGTGTCCTTAATTGGCATCAACACTTATTTATATATTACCTTTCTTAGTGGATAATAAGAATCAACCATTATATAGTTCTTTGTGTTAAATCAATCTCTATTAGTTTTTTTCATTTCATTAATTAATTTAATTGACTATTGTCATCATGCATTCCGTTTATTTCATACTTGCTATCTTGAAAGAAAATACTTCTAGTAATACTAAAAGGGGGACGGGAGGATGGAACGAAGACAAAAAAAGGGAAGGTACTGAACATGTTAACAACTTATTTTACCAATTGAAAAGGCCATGCAAGTTTGTCTGAGAAATTGTATCCATGAACTTGCTAGTTTATTTGCAAGAATTAAATATAAATTACAAGATCATTGTGGTGTACGTCCACTTACATAAGATTAGCAGGTTGTACAAGCAACATAGATCAACACATTATTTGCTTATTGTTCATACTTCAAGTTGATAGCTAAATTACATGCATAGATAATTTGGGGAAATTCGCTAAGACATTGTAGTAGATCTAGATAAATCTATGTTTTGGGTTCAAGTTGGACTTGAAAGCCTTTAGGAAACCCTAGACCAGGACCAAACACCATGTCCCCGCCGCTGATCACCTTCAACCTGTTGCAGAAAACAATATTAAATATATTAAGTGAATTGGGGTGTATCAATGTTCTCTTATTTTAAAAATATATATATGCGGCTGCAGATCACAACTTTTGGCTGAGTACAATACCTGTACTTGGTGACCAAGAAGTGCAGGAAGACAGACATTTGAAGCCTTGCAAAGTCTACACCAACACATAACCTCAACCCTGATCCAAAGGCAATAAAATCCTTGGAGCCTCCAACTGGTTCTGACAGGTCCTGCACATCACACCTTTTAATATCATTCACGTGTACATCAATATATCGTTACTTTTTATATATTACTTTTCAAACCTTCCATCTCCACGGATTGAAGACGCATGGATCCTCATATCTATTAGGATTCAAATGAACTGCTGGAGGACAGATCATTACTATCCACCCCTCTGGAATAGTATAGCCTTCACGAATACACAATTTGTCAACAAATCAGCTAGGAAATTGAGAGCAAGCAACCCCACTGAAAGACGCTCTGCTTGTGACCAAAAAATAATTTCTTTGAATAATGGTGAAACACTAGACCAATATGACAGTATGTTTCCAAGACTAGGGCAACAGAGAGAACCTACAACCTTTTATGTGGACATCTTGTTTTGCTTTCCTAAACAACACAGGGGCGACGTTGGCTAGCCTTAGTGATTCATTTATAACCTACACACAAAGGCAAACAAAATAGGATCATGATATTGTTATACAAACTAAGTCATCATCAACATGCCAATCCTTGCATATCAATTGTTTTCATATAATTATCTGATTATAGAATGGAAATGAGAATGAATGCTCTAGTTTCAACTTACATGCGAGGTGAACTTCATAGATTTGTATTCCTCCCATGTGATTTCTGCGTCAGGATCAGTCCTTCTTTTCCGGATCTGATGATGCTCCTCCTGTGAGTATCAGTTGATTCTTGGTGATTAAAATTTTGATCTTTATGTATACTATTGGCTGCTATACTAATTTGAGAAAAATTCATGAAACGGAAGTAGTAGTGTCTGGTGCACGTACACAGTTTCCATTTACTTACCTCTAGTTCTCGTAATGCTTTAGGGTTGTCCAATAGAAACTTGAGTGCTGCAGTTAGTCCAGATGATGTTGTCTCAAAGCTAGCAAAGATCAGCAAGAATAGTACATTTAAAGCAAGGTTTTCGGATAGCGCAGGATTCTGCTTATTTAACTCGTTGACTATAACATCAATGAAATCCATCCTTTCCGGCGTTTCCGCCTTCTTTCGTCTCTCGTCTAGCACTTGCTTCAAGGTCTTCATGACATTATTGCGTCCCTACAGTATTGCATGGCTTCATGATGAGAATTCCTAGCTAGCAACTGCGCTTGGCTATTTTAATTAGGTAACAATGAAGGCACTAATTACACAAATTAGGGTTGTCCGCATCATCAGTCAGTCACATATATATATATATATATATAAATCAGTATATATACCTGCATACATTTGTAGAACGCTGTTCCAGGGATATAAAGTGGAAATGACAATAGTCCTTGATTGAACGCATGAAAATTCTTCCACAGATCCCCTGACAATACTGACGCCTCGTAGCCGATCATCCATTTTGCAGCAATACCAAATATCATCTGCATAGATAAATGGTTGGAGACACCATATCCCAGAAGAAATGACATTAATCATAATAGATGAAAAGATCCATGCATGCATCGTGGATTATTTTGCTGACAAAGATGAATGATGCATGTGTTGTGTGCATACACTCGAGAGTGCAGGTTTAAGTTCAATGCTTGGTCTTTCGAGCCAGGAGCTAAGACACCTCTCCACGGCACCCTGCATATCATGGAGCAGCACCAGCCTAAGGTTCTCTGGGCCAAAAACTCGACGGATCATGTTCCTAGTGTTCTTGTGCAGGTTCCCATAACATCTGGCTATGTTCTCCTCGCCCAGGAGTCTCATGAAGGACTCTGGGAACCATATGTGGAAGGCCTTCTCCTCTTGCTGCAGCACGTAGTGGTTGACGTCCGGGTCAAGGGAGACAATCAGATCTTTCCCGACCAAGTTTGTCTTGAAAATAGGACCATACCTGCAAATTAACGTATTATTGCCTTGATATATATAGTTGCTGCTGTTCATCAACTCATGATATCTACTTCTCCGTTCCAAATTACAGGAGGACCTCATAAATATAATAACGCATAGGGCCGGAGATGTGAAAAAAAATCATGAACTACTACAGTTGAGATACTACTATCATGTACCGCAGTACTGGATATCCAAACAACACATCAGGTACATCAAAATATTACCTCTCCATTCGTCGCTTGAAGAACGGGATCAGGTCGAGTGAAGGACTCCGAGTAAAGAACTCAAGCGTTTCTCCGAGGAGTGGTAGTCCCATAGAACCAGGCGGCAGCACTGCCCTATACTGTAACCGTCGGTTTATCTGTTTGAATAGAAAGTGTAATAACCAAATACCTATCAGGGCCACACCCATGACAACAAAAGGAGCCAGCTCCATGTTGATGCCATGGATGCGGGGTAATATGCTCATAGATTTAATCTCCATTGCACTCTGCTTTAAGCTTCTGTGTTTTAGCTCTGCAAGTATAGCACTATATATAGCAGACTTAGCTAATGGAGTCGAATGAGCAGATATGCGCTATGTGTATGGGTATATATATATGCAAAGGGGGCAGTGCCTAGATACATGTGGCGTGCCAAAGGTCTTCTTCAATGGTACCAACTAGTACATAGCTCTAAGCACTTTAAGAGACAATTTTTTAAAAATTCTGGCTCCTAGCATATAGCTCATAATATGAATGAACCTACACATTATTTTCACATAATCTCAAAGTGCCTGTAGGAGATTATCTCTTGATCAAGAGACAGCTCTCTCTCTTTTCTATTAAAATATAAGAAAATATTTTATTAGCTAACTAATAAACATCAACCACCGGAGAAGTCTTAGGCCGGTCTGAGTGTGGTTTTATGGAGAGTTTTATGGCATTGAGACAAGAAAGAGAGTTTCATACCATGTGAGAGAAATTTTATCCCCGTAAAACTTATCTAGCTCTTTTACCTAATTTCTACTCTAGACAATTATGTAACAAAACTGTATACCGAGACTAGCCTAAACAGGCCAAGTGTATATAGTACATGTAGTTTGTGCCACACGTCACGTGAAAGCGTCTATTAAATAGGAGTGAGAACAAGATTGAGATCCAAATAAAAAAAGAAGAATGATTAACTAGTGAGTTCTGTTTTAGATGAGGAAGAAATAAATGATACTCTCTTGGTATAGGATTTAGATGATGTTTTGGACAAGATTTTAATTAAATACTAGGAATGTAAATCGTGAATAACTTTTAAGTCGTTGAGTTTGGAAATGTGAAAACCATATAAATAGATTTGGCTTTTAATATATATTTTTGTAAAAATAAGAAGTCAAAGTTGCGTCTTAAAGACCGTGTCGTTGTCCTAAATATCATCTAATACCAATATGGTGAGAGTATAGTGAAAGGATCTCAGGTCGCCGCTCTAACGGTAACGGGGGAGGCCCTCCGGAAGAGAAGCCTGCGGTGAACCTTGCATAGTCTAGAGATGTGTTGGCTTTAACCATTTATTTAATGCATGGCTTGTAGGGATAGGAAGAAAATTAAAAGGGCAATTGTTGGTCGGAGTTTCTGCCTTGTGTTGGGCATTGTGGCTCAGTAGGAATGATTTAGTGTTTGACAAATCTCCCATAAAAACTTACTTGCAGGTACTGTTTAGAGGAACATATTGGCTCCGGTTTTGGGCTCAGCTACAACGGCTTGAGCAAGACAAACAAGCAATAACGGAGGCATGTCAATCGCTGGAGGCTTTGGCAATGCGGATCTTCGCGCACCATGGATGGAGATTTAGCAATAGAATTGTAGGCTAATATTTCTCAAACTGTATGGTGTGTTCTATTTGTTTTTGTGATTGAGTGTTTGAGCAGACGGAAGTGCTGCGCTTTTGTAAACTATGGCCGTAGCCCCCGGGTCAAGGCTGGATTAATTTCCATTATCTAAAAAAATAGTCTAGAGATGTATTTCGAGCTCTCGTTCCCTGAGTTTTCTAGTCTATCCATGTAAACAAGCAGTTGGAAAACTCAGCATGCTTATCCTCTTTAATTACTTTCCAACTAAAACATGGTGGTTGAAAGTAAACAATATTAAAATGAAACATGGTGGTTAAGTTCCTCTCAGTTGGAAAATGTTTTAGGGAACGATGAAACATGGTGGTTGAAAGTAAAAAAAATATCAAGACATATTTCATCGTTAATTCAACAACTTCAATAAATTTGATTGAAAGTAGAGAAACCTAACTTAAATGAAACTAAAACATCTTATAAATAATATATCCTACAAAGATACTGCTAGGCCGTGTTTCTTTGGGGTGGAAATTTTTTTCCATCTCGTTTGACCAATAATTAAGGGTATTAAATAAAGTCAGTTTACAAAACTAACTTCACAACCCCGGGTTAATTCATAAGACAAATCTAATGAGGCCTCTGACCGTACGATTAGATGATGGATACTGTAGCATTACTGTAGCAAATCATGGACTAATTAGGCTCGTTAGATTCGTCGCATAAAGTTCCACTCATCCCTAAAAAGGTTTTACAAATAGACTTCATTTAATACTTCATGCATGTAAGATTATCTTTGAAAAAAAAATTGAAAAAAAATCAGGTAGTAAAGAAACACAGTCCTAGTCAAAATTCATACTGACTTCCTGATGTGACTGGATGGGAGGCGGAATAATCACCTACTGACCAATATGAAACAAGGGACAATGTTTTTAAAGAGTTAGTTGGTAGATGGCAGTATCACCTACTCAGCTATGATTGATAGTGAAAACAGAAACAGTTTTTTCTCCATTTTCTTAAAAAAGCAGGAATATTAAATTTGCGGAATTTTTACAAATACTGTACACTCTTGAAGAACGTGTTTTTGGCACCAATAGCCATGAGACAACAGCTGCTTCGAGCAAACACGTACCAAACACGCATCAAAAACTGACGGTGTTGACCTCGATCGCCAGTGCAGTTAATAAGTTTTTTTACAACGGTACGGTGCAGTTAATAAGTTTTTTTTGACCGAAGTCAGCAGGGAGACCCCTACCTTTTTATATATATATAAGTGAAAAGAGTTACAAAATATACAAGAGTTACAAGGCAATAAGCCCAAAAAAGAAAAGGAGAGAATCACATAAGACTACTCAGCCAAGAAGTAAGCTTCCCTCGGGTAGCTGAATTGACCCTTATGGTCGTCAGCTTAACTTCTTTTTGGAAAGTTGCCCACCAAGCTCTGAAGGAAAGATCTGCACCCTCAAAAATTATACTATTTCTCAAGCACCATATTGACCAGCAAGCTATAATGAAGATCTCCCTGAAAATAGCGCTACCAAAGTCCTGTCTTGCTCTGATGATCATGCTTAAGGAATCCAAAGATGAATCGAGATGAATTCCAAGGAAAATCCAACATGCTTGGCTGAAAGGACAATCAAAGAAAAGATGATTTCTTGATTCCTCCACATTTTCAACACAGAGAGCACAATTATAAGAATCCAAATGCATATTCTTTCGGTGCAGTTAATAAGTTGGTCTTGGAACTTGAAAGTGATGCCGCCACGGGGGTTTGGATCAGGGATAAAGTTTAGTTTCTTAAATAAATAATAATTAGACGTAGTAAATATAAATTAATTATAAAATTAATTGTATAACGTGAGTCAAATCTAACAAGTCTAATTAAGCTATAATTAGTATATAATTATCATATGACTATGTTGTCTAATCATAAACTAATCAGATTTAATATGTTAGTCTCATAAATTAATCCCCGTTTATGTAATAGATTTTTTAATTAATCTATATTTAATATTTTTAATTAGCATTCTTACAAAACACAAAAATACTAACATCAATAACTGAATATGAAATGTCATCTATTGTATGAGTAAAGGGACCCACCTAATATATGGGCCCAAAGTGCATCGTTAAATGCATTCACGCAGGTAGTTTAGCCAATTAACAGTAGATCTAAGCACGGCATAATGACTGGATCCATGGCCCAGACGTGGAAGACACTTTGCTTCCATCGCCCAGGCTGCGATAGAAGCCTCCACGGTAGCTATGGGGAGGACGCTGGGAATTGAGTCCTAGGCAAGATTAGCCTCAACCGCGGCGCCCTTGGCTGCGGGAAAGATCTAGGCTCACGCGATTTGAACTGGGATCTCACATCCTGTAACCGTTACCTTCCCTTCGACCTTTACCTTGGTCATCGTGGTAGTGACAAAAAAAGCGTGGCCGATGTTGTGATGGCGATGTAAGCGTTGCTATCATGATCTACTCAGGCGAAGTAAGCGTCGGAGGTGTTACGAACGAATTGTTCTTTTGCCTAGTTAGGTTTTATCGTTCTGCTTTTCCATATTCTCCTAATTAGGATGATGAACGGCTAGTGTTATGGACTATATGGCCATGTTTCCCAAGCTAGGATGATGAACTAATGTTAAGTTCATTTAAAGCTTATGTATGTTATTATGGAACTGGTAATCATGTTTATATTTATTTTATTGTGTAACATCTATTGATGTATGTGCTTGTGGAATTGTGCTGGCGTCTCTTATAAACACCAATTAGATCCTATTTAAGTGGCGATTTTACACTTATCATATCCTAACCCACCACTTCGTGTATGAAATAACCCCATATTCCTGTATGTGTCGTTTTTTGGAATATATAGTGAATTTCCAAGAAAAGCTATACAAAGAGGAGGTCTTTTTGTACAGCTTTTGCATGGGGATGGATAAAGGATAACTGAGAAGGCCACACCAGAAATATAGACACCAAGACCAACATGTGTTGATCGGTACAAACCCCTGAGTTGGTCGGTACAGGGCCACTTTGGCCCGAATTGGCCAGTCTTCGCGTCAGCTCGAAGCCCACATATCTTCTAGGATTTTTTACGATATCCATTTGTCCAGAACTGACTTCAAACAACTATAAATACCCCCTTTTATGCAACTCAGGAGAGACGATGCTTGACCTAATTCTACTCCAAAACTGCCGCCAACACCAAAAACAACGCCGCCACAAGTCGAGGAACAGAGGGAGGATCGACCCGGAACAGGAGCACCAGAGAGGACCGCGAGGACCCTGTGCTGGTGTAGCCCCTTTGTGCATTAATATGTGTAATATCATGGGGTAATTTTCGATGTTTGTTCCCTCGGATCATTTGGGATATCTTGATATGTAATTGTTACGCTTGGTATTGATCTACATGATATCTTGGTATTGCATTGATGAGTTCTGTATGTTTCATCATATGGTGGCCACCTTTCATAGTAGGAATTGCTTTACCCTAGTTGTTATTGCTTTCTTATGGACATACTGTGCATATAGTCGCTTGATGGTTGATTATCCATGTGTAGTGACTAGTGTGTAGGAGGGAAAAGGTCAAGCACGTGTATAATCCTTGAGTAGCATGTGAGATCAGTACCATTAGCTTAGTAGATGCATATACAAGTGATCCTCGATCCCGGGATGAAGTTCTATCTATCTTGTCGGCTACCGCTTTGACTTAGTTTGCTAATCGTAATCTAGTTAATATTGAGTACTTGTTTAGATATTTGTACACAAAACACTTATTTAATTTTGTAGTATATTAACTTAGCAATAATCCACTTGCTCTTTTAATTGATAAACATTGGGGAATACTCTAACGAAAAAACTACAACATCCGGTGCGCTCGGTCTAACGCTTGGCGTCGCTAGCTGGCATCAACAAACTGCTATTCATGTTTACGTTGATAGCTGATAGTTATATTCAGTTTTTGTCATGTCAAAAATGATGATGAGATCGAGTAATATATGTTGTTTTGAATGTCTCGTATGTAGACATACTTATTTCTTTGAATGTGCATCCGATGTGTGTTCGATTGTTTATAACAATACACATTTACTCATTGGACGTGATTGGACATAATTAATGATTAATTATTTATTCAGCTTACAGTATTCTCAGGTGTGCTAAATTACATGATATGAATATTTAATACAAAAGAAATAGGTTAACCAATAATCGGTACATTCAGAACTAAGTAATATGACGGCACAAACAAACAGAGGTAGGGATAATAAATGGATGCACACCGGCGCTTAGGCCCCGTTTGTTTCTCTCTCACTAAAGTTTAGCCCCGTCACATTGAATGTAAACATGTTAATTAGGAGTATTAAATATAGATTAATTAAATAATTCATTACATAAACGAGGACTAATTTGCAAGACGAATTTATTAAGCCTAATTATATCATGATTAGACAATGTAATGCTACAGCAGGGGCGGAGCCAGAAATTGAGTATAGGGGGACCATGAACCAAGTAAAGTAGAATCAATAGCCATATCAGCTTATTTTAGTCACATGGAGTATATAATAGTAGCATGTTTTATAAGTCTCAACTAAGAGAAAAATAGTATCTATCAACTTAAATTTAGCTCTACGGCTACGAGGAAAACGTAGGTTGTAATAATATCATCCGTACTAATTGATGCAGCTAATTCCTTCTCAGTATAAATTATCAAACAATCTTGTAGAAATCCATCTCCTATTGCACATTAAAGACGTGTCTTCACAAGTTTCATAGCTGAGAAGGATCTTTCGGTGGTTACAGCTGAGAAGGATCTTTCGGTGGTTACAGGTGATACCGAAAGAGTTGAAACTAATCTTAACAACATGTCCACCGTAGTATAAAATGAATATTTGCCTGTTTTAAATAGTCCACTTGTTATGCAAGCAATTGTTTGAAATCCCTAACTAAGTAATGGGCCATAAGTCACAACTCTCGAGTATAGGAGACGTTTGGCTTAAATTAGGAGAAAGAAAATAATATTGAATGCATATATTACTTATACAATAGATGGGAATATATGAGATTATAAGAGAATTTAGTGGAGCATTCACTACGGGAAACCGGGTCTTTGCCGAGTGTCTGGGGCACTCGGCAAAGACCAAATAACACTCGGCAAAACCTTTACCGAGTGTAACACTCAGCAAAGACCACTCGGCATATCGGGTGACGGCAAAGCCGCATTTGCCGAGTGTTTTTCGTTAGGCACTCGGCAAAGGCCAAAGCCGCCTTTGCTGAGTGTCAAAACCGACACTTGGCAAACATTTTCACAGAAAATAAAAAAAGAATAACGCCGACACTCGGCAAATGTTTTCTCAAAAAATAAAAAAAATCCACCCAGCAACGCCGCCGCGCCGGCCGCGCCCTGCCGCTCGCCCGCACATCGGCCGGCCGTGCCAAGCCGGCCGCCCACGCCCGAGCTGCCCATGCCGCCGTCGCCCCGCCACTGGCCGCGCCCTGCCGCTCGCCCGCACTGCTCTCATCGGTCGGCGCGCCAAGCCAGCCACCCACGCCGCCCGCCGCCCCGTCGCCGGCCGCCCGGCACACGCATGCTCTGGCCGCGTCGACCGCCTGCTGCCCCGCCGCCGGCCGCCCGGCCCGCGCACGCTCCGGCCGCGCCACGCCCTACCGCTCGCCCAGGCCGGGGCCGCCGCGCCCCGGCCGCCCAGCCGCCCCGCCGCCTGCCTTCCCGCCGTCGGCCGCCCAGCCGCCCGCCGACCGCTCTGCGCCCTATGTGAGAGGGAGAGAGAGAAGAGAGGAGAGAGAGGTAGAAGAAAGAGGCCGGTAGTTTTATTTGCATGAGAGGGAGCAATCCATGTGACCACTCTTGGACCAATGAGAGGCCACGATTTCAAAGGTATGGATCGCTGACGTGGCGCTTGTGTTTTCTTAGTGCACTTGTAATGTAATTTTAGATGGCTAAACAACTTCAAATGAAAAAGTTATAAACTACAAACTTTTTTATCTTTTTGAGACCTACAACTTTGATATGGAACATATTTACATCCAAGATCATTTGAAAATTTTAAAAAATTAATATTTCAAATTAGATACATTATAAGGACATTTTAAAGTACTAAATAATCTCAAATTAAAAAGTTGTAAGCTAGAAAATTTTACGTCTTTTAGAGATCTACAACTTTGATATATAATTTATTTACATTCGAGGTCATTTGAAAAGTTTGAAATTTCAAATTTCAAATTTGATAATTTATAATAACATTTTGAGTTATTAAACAATCTCAAATACAAAATTTGTCAACTACAAAGTTTTATATTTCGTCGAGGTCTATGACTTTTGTATAAAGTTTTTTTTCATATGAGATCATATAAAAAAGTTTGTATTCAAAACATACATCCACTAACCATCTCATATACAATCACACATACACTTCTTGTGAGATGTTTCGATTTTGTAAACATCATTATGACAAAAAGTGTGAAATGTTATCAACTTTTTATCACATCCTCTATATGTGATACAATCACTTCATGATAAATTCCATGATTTTTAGACTTAATTTTCTTTTATTAGAATTTAAAAATTATTTGGACTCACATCTTTGTCGAGTGTCAAAGAAAATACACTCGGCAAATATCTCTTTGCCGAGTGTCAAAGAAAATACACTCGGCAAAGAGCTTCTTTGCCGAGTGTATTTTTTTTACACTTGGCAAACAACATCCATAATTTTTCTACTCATTTCAATTTTATTATTTGAATCACTTACGGTTTAAAAATAAAAAACTTAATTCTTTACCGAGTGTCAATTATAATACACTCGGCAAAAAGTTTTTTTACCGAGTGTACTATTTTGACACTCGGCAAACAAGCTCTTTGCCGAGTGTATTGTTTTGACACTCGGCAAACATGCTCTTTGCCGAGTGTTTTTTGTTTGCCAAGTGTTAAAAAAATACACTCGGTAAAGAGCTTGTTTGTCGAGTGTCTAAAAAAACACACTCGGCAAAGAGCTAGACACTCGGCGTATACGGGGTTTCCCGTAGTGATTGGGGGTGTCAGGCCCCCCTCAGCTCCCCCCTCCCTCCGCCCCTGTGCTATAGTAAATATATGGTAATTATGCATTAATTATAGCTTAATTAGACTTGTTAGGTTCGTCTCGTGAAATAGACATGACTTATACAATTAGTTTTATAATTAATTTATATTTAACACGTCTAATTATCACTTATTTAAAGCTTTAAACTTTAGCATCTGGATCCAAACACCACTTAAATCTGTTGATGAGAATAGTGATGTTATCCGTATTGGTTTTGATACGCATACAAATGGCATACCTATATCTGTATTGGCTCTAATGTATCGGCTCTATCCACCGTACTAATGAGGTTTTCACAGCAGTATGTACGAGAGTCTCTACAGTAATGATTATTGCCCCGTACCAATCACATCATGTACACCGTACGTTTGCTCACAAGTTTTTGCATTGAAATGTAGGTAGGAGAAGATAAGCACTGGTTCAATAATATAAAGTCCATTCATTTATAGGCGGCCATCACTCCGCAGCACTAGAGTACTCGCGAGGCAGAGCCAGATCGAAAAAATGCAACAGCTCTCCCTGACCTCATGGCCTCACCTCCTCGTCCTGCTCCTCCCTCTCCTCCTCCCCCTCCCCCTCATCTGCTTCCTCCTGTACCCGCGCCACGATGATCCCAACAAGAAGCAGCCTCGCGCAGGCGGCGACGACGGCCTCAAGCCCTACCCGCTCCTCGGCAGGCTCCCTCACCTGCTCAAGAACCAGCACAACTTAATCGAGTGGTCGCTCGAGGTCGCGAAGCGGAGCCCCACGCACACCATGTCCTTCAACGCCCTCGGCATGCCCGGCCTTGTCATCACCGCCAACCCCGACAATGTTGAGCACATCGCCAAGGCGAGCTTCGCCAACTACCCCAAGGGAGACCGCATGTCCTCGACGATCGAGGACTTCCTCGGCCGCGGCATCTTCAACTCCGACGGCGAGCAGTGGCTGTGGCAGCGCAAGGCCGCCAGCTACGAGTTCAGCAAGCGCTCGCTGCGCAAGTTCATCGTCGACACCATCGCCTTCGAGGTCGCCGAGCGCCTGCTGCCGCTGCTCCGGCGCGCCGCCGGGCGCCAAGGCGGCCGCGCCGCCGCCGTGGACATGCAGCGCGTGCTCGAATGCTTCGCCTTCGACAACATCTGCCAGATGGCCTTCGGCGACGACCCGGCTTGCCTCGCCGCCGCCGAGGAGGAGGAGGAGGGCGCGGCGGCGGCGCCCCGGCCGGCCGCCGTGGAGTTCATGCGCGCCTTCGACTACGTGGAGAACGCCATCCTGGTCCGGTTCAACCCGCCGGAGAACTTCCTGTGGCGCCTCAAGAGGGCGCTCAACGTGGAGCCCGAGAGGCAGATCCGCGAGGCGCTCGCCGTCGTCCACCGCTACGCGGACGGGCTCGTCCGGCGGTGCAGGGAGAGGGCGGCGGCGGCGGCCGCGGCGGAGGAGGAGAACAGGGGCGACTTCCTGGCGCACTTCGCCGCCCGCGGCGACGGCATCAGCGACGAGAGCCTCCGGGACGTGGTCACCAACTTCCTCCTCGCCGGCCGCGACACCACCTCCTCCGCGCTGACCTGGTTCTTCTGGCTCGTCTCCGGCCGCCCCGACGTCGAGGACAAGATCGTGCGCGAGATCCGCAAGGTGCGCCGCGGATCATCATCATCATCACCAAGCCACGGCGCGACGCCGCCGCCGGCGTTCAGCTTCGACGAGCTCCGGGAGATGCACTACATCCACGCCGCCGTGACGGAGTCGATGCGGCTGTACCCGCCGGTGCCTCTGGGGATGCACCGGTGCAAGCGCGACGACGTGCTGCCGGACGGCACGTTCGTGGGGGCAGGGTGGTCGGTGGGCCACTCGGTGTACGCCATGGCGCGGCTGGAGAGCGTGTGGGGCGAGGGCTGCGAGGAGTTCAGGCCGGAGCGGTGGCTCAGGGAGGAGGACGGCACATTCCGGCCGGAGAGCCCGTTCAAGTACCCGGTGTTCCACGCGGGGCCGAGGATGTGCCTGGGCAAGGAGATGGCGTACATCCAGATGAAGTCCATCGTGGCCTGCGCGTTCGAGAGGTTCAGCTTCAGGTTCCTTGGCGGGGAGGAGCGGCCTGGGCTTGATTTCTCCTTCACGCTGCGGATGAAAGGCGGCTTGCCGATGGAGATGACCGAGAGGACGACGACGGAATCAACAAGATGAGGCGCTGTAGCCTACTAATCTATGCTGTATTAATTTGTAATCCTGTCGCACTTTACTTATTATACCTTTTCATTCATATTTTAGTTTGTAACGTGTTCACGGCCTCAGGTACTACGTGTATGCACATTCACGGCAAGGCTTTGTTATTCCTGCTGGTTTCAAAATAAGACAAACTGAGGCAATGGCGCATGATATATATTTGGCTTTGTTATTCCTGGTTCTATTTGTTGGATATGTTTTAAATTCACATCCACGATAAAGGCCGGGCTTCTGCCGGAGCGCAGAGAAGGCCCGTCGCCGGAGGTTTGGGCCGGAGCGAAGTGGCAGGGCCGGCTCTATGATATTGAGGGCCCCTGAGCAAACCAATACTATAGGCCCTTAAACTATTTTTTTATTTGTAACATGGTAAAGAAAGCAATAATACTAGTGATATATATATAATTCTTAAAAAATAGTGTATATGATATACAAAGTAAAACACTAGAAAAATAAAATGAGTATGATTACCTCAAATAATTACTAAGCCATCAACTTTAGTCCTTTAAAAAAAACTCCTCCGAACATTTCTTGATGCGAAATCATTAAGAACGACATCAAGATTAATGTTGTCCAAGATATCCTTCTCAATGCTGCACATAGCCAAGCCATTCAATCTTTCTTGTAACATAGTTGACCTCAAACAATTTTTCATTAATTTCAATTTTGAGAAACTTCTTTCAGCTGAGGCAACAGTCACAGGCACAGTTAAGAGGATCCGATATGCAATGGACACATTTGGATAGCAATCTATAGCTGTAACAAACTGAAGAATCTCAGGTGCTGACATAAAACCATCTGGCAAAGTTGCTTGCAGTACTTTTAATTCAGAGAAAAAATCATCTAAATCAACATCAGATAAATTATCATCGGAAAAAACTTTGACAAAAGTAGCGCAATGTTTCTGTAGATCATTATCATCCAAAGATTTCAAATTTTCTGAGTTGAATAGGAAGCCAAACACCTTTTCAAATGTCTTGAATTGGTCAAACCGACTAGTCAATGAAGCAATTCCAGCATCAACGATGGTAATAAAATAATTGATTCTAAATGATTCCATAGCTGATAGTTGTATATCTTCATCCTCATCATTTATTTCATCAAATTGCTTCTTTCTTTTACCTTTGCGCTTTATAGGAAACTTTGGCTCTATATCCATATCAGATGCAATGGCTTTTGCAACTTCAATACTAGCTTTGAAGCCTTCATTTCTATACTTCTAAAAATATGAGATGACCCCTTCAATTTGTTTGAGAGTAGCATCTATACACACAATCTTAGATTGCAATTTTTTGCTCACCATGTTTATAGAGAATAAAACATCATGCCAAATTACCAAACCCAATATAAATTCGAAATTCTCAAGTGTACTAACCAAAGATTGAGCATCACTTATTGCTGATGGGTCATCAGTAGAAACCTCCTGCACTTTCTGCAAGGCTGTTCTTAATTCGGGAGTCTGGAACCGGATAGGTTGCACGCTCTTTATTCGACTCTCCCAACGAGTACTAGATAAGGGTTTAACTGTCAATTTCGGAACATTGTCAACCAAAACCTTCCACCTTTTAGTAGAACGTGCAAATAATGCATATATCCGTTGTATAACTCCAAAGAATGAAAGAGCTTGTCTGCAAGATTTCGCCATATCACAAAGAGTGAGATTCAAACTGTGACAAGCACATGGCATGTATAATGCTTTGGGGTTAATTTCAAGCAAACGATTCTGAACGCCTTTCTTATGTCCCTTCATATTGGAACCATTGTCGTAACCTTGGCCTCTTACATCAGCGACATTCAAACCCAAGTCACCTAATGTATCTATCAGTACATTAAAAAGGCCCAACCCTGATGTGTCATCAACCTTTAAGAACCCTAGGAAAAACTCCTCCACTCTTGGAATGTGAATGTCACTGGACATATTGACACAACGCACAATTAGAGTCATTTGTTCTTCATGGCTTGCATCTGGGGTACAATCCAAGATAACAGAGAAATACTTAGCTTTCTTGACAATCTTTAAGATATGCTCCTTCACAGCATCAGCAAGAAGAGAAATTAATTCATTCTGAATATTGTGACCAAGATAATGATGATGAATTTCAGTACTTTGAATGCGCCTAATATGTTCTTGCATCACAGGATCAAACTCAGCAATCATTTCAACCATGCCCAAAAAATTACCATTATTGTTTTGGTAAAGCTTCTCATTTGATCCTCTAAAGGTCAAATTCTGTTTAGCGAGGAACTTTACAGCAGAAACTATTCTTATCAAAACTTGTCTCCAACGCTCTTTTTCCTTTGCGATTTCCCGTTGCATATTATCATCAATTGTTTTATTTTTGCTTAACCTCAGTATAACTTCATTCCATGTATTCATATTTGTCAGATGTTCAACACTGCTCTCATGGTCTTTGAGTTTCCTACTGAGACGCTGCCAGTCCCTCACTCCATCAGATGCTAACAAAGACTTGCTTTTGTTTAACTTGAACAACTTGCAGCAAAAACAATAAACTTTGTCCATATGTTTAGAGTAAACCAACCACTTTCTATCAATAGACTCACCATTAGATAAATTTCTGGAGTAGTAAGCATATAAAAAATGCCTACCAATAGCATCCTTGGGGAACTCCAAATTCAATTCTCTCACAGGCCCCTTTTCAATTAAGATATCTCTCTTTCCATTGTCAAGATTATCCCATGTTCTAGGATCATAGATAGATAGACCAGATCCATCTTGTTCATCACCATTTGAATTTTCATGATCAACTGAGGGGTGCAAATTTTCCTCCATCATACTATTCTCAATGGCATCAATTTCTGCAATTAAATCTTCTTCCATTGGAGCATCTTCATTGGTCTGAACTTCTGCATCTAAATTACGATCATGTTCATGCTGCCCATCATCAGATTGCTGCCCATGTTGAGGTAGCTGCCCTCCAGTATTGTTGACATCAACATTACTTGAACCGGGAAAAAACTTATGTAAAGCACCCTTTTGCAATTCAACTAATTGATCGTCATGTTTTATCTTTTTTCTTTTCTGAGCACCTGATAATTGTTTCTTCGGCAACATCTGATCTGACTATTTGCAATCAGCTAATCACCTAAATTATACCAAACATTCACTACAATTGAAAATTTACAACTAAACATCTAATCTCACATGTTAAATATAATAAATAAATATTATAATCTATGGAAAAAATACCTGGGATCTCCAGGTCTGGGGGTGTAGTGCGCAGGTGCGCAACGGAGAAAGCAGGCCGACGATGGTGCCCAGAACTCCAGAAGCCAGACGCCTAACAGTCTAACACCCTAGCGTACCAGATCACCAGAGGGCAGGGACGCAGCCGCGCAGGTATGCGACGCCGACGTGAATCAGAGATTCAGAGACAGAGAGACGGAGAGGGCAGGGGCGCAGCCGCCGGCGCTTGGTATTCACGTTTATCACCAGAGGGCAGGCCGGCAGGGGCGCAGGTATGAGGATTCCTAGCAGCTGGGCCTAATCCTAGATTCCTAGCAGCTGGGCCTGCTGATTCGTATTCAGTATTGGGCCCCCCTCCTCCATGGGCCCCCGGCGGTCGCCTCCGCCGCATAGGCTCAGAGCCGGGCCTGCGAAGTGGTGATGTGTTTTTTCTCAGGAGCGCACAGTTTAGTCCTACCTCGAAAACGAAACCAAGCACGGTCGTGTGAGCCGCCTATATATATGTAAGCCTATGTACACGCTAGGGCAAGACAGATAAGACACATAAGGCATCTTAGATGAGTCATGTATCATCCCTACTTGTAAACTCTCCTCAATAGTGAATATCTTCTGTGGTTTTTTTTTCGTAAGGGTTTTTCCACGTTAAATCGTGTCTCGTGTTCGCGCATGATGTCGCTCTTGTATGTTGTTCACTGGCTATTGGCGACACCGATGCATATGCAAAAGTCCAAACCATGCATTGCTATCGTGGCACTGTATGTGGCGTCAAATTATAGTGTCGTAGTTAGCTAGATCTCTGGTGAGGTCGACCTCTCCTGCACCCAAGGATCGCGCTTGTGTGGCAGATAGTTGCAACAACTTCTGAAATGGCCGTGACGCCGGGGTTTTTTGTTTGTCTGATTTAGCCCGCCCCATGCTATTTTTGGAACCATCTGAACTTGGTGGAACTAAATCACCATAAGATCAAATATTGGTCATAATATGTGGGAACAACACTACCATTACATACAGGATACTAATGAGCAGGGTATATAACTTCATCTTCAGCTATGTTATTATCCTGTCAATGTGTTTGTGTGTTACTATAAAATACAAGTGTGTGGTAGCGAGGATACCAGAGCAGGAATAATATGCCCTAGCAGCCAGCAAGACTGCTAGCAGCTGGAAACACTACCGAAAGCTGCTTGTTTGTCGTGTGTCCACTATTTTACCGTGTGCAATATAGGGTTTTGCCTAACATGCCCTTTCCGGTAGCTGAGACACGGTAGAAATAGAACTGTAAGACTACCCACAATGTAATCGATGCTGAAAAATTCCCTGACACAACATATCGATGCCGAGAAGCCCATAGGGTGTATAACGTTTGCCTCCATTTTCAGATTAAAGTGGGCCCGAGTTCAGGCTGTGCAGAGGAGCAGGTCTGCAAATACCAGAGAGAAGGGGTGGAGAGAAGAGCAAGAGCCTGCCGTGAAATCAATTGTTTATTGAACAAGCATCGAGTCATCTACATTTTTTGTTTCAGCATCGCCCTTCACAGTGGCACCCCTCGATGCTTGAACTTTATCTTTCCTGATTCAAGCACCGATTTGGGCAACGCTGTGGGTAGTCTAATAAGGCGGCAACAGCAGTTCGTTGCTAGACGTCAACATCCGTACACATGGTAACAACAAATTAAGTTAAAGGTTCGATCGGCACTGTCTGCAATAATTTATTTGACAAATTAAATAGCTATGTCAACATTGTTCCAGTACGAGAACATAAACAGGCGAACAATTTATCCATCATAGCACATATGTGATATTTCACCGGCCGCTGATGACCGAGAAAGCAGGAAAAGCTAGGCAGAGTTACTAGAAATGAACAACTTTGAAACGGCCGGATACCACACATAACTTTGTGGGCTACAATCACACTGTGGATCCACACTTGTCCACTCCACAGAAGTCCTTCAATGGATCGCTTGACTTTATCCCTTGTTCCGATAAACGGAACACCGTATACTCATCTGTCCTCAAGGGGTTGTACATCAGAGGATTTTCCTGGTCGACAAGCTCATCCATGGCACTCACCACAGCTCCCTTCTTTGTCATAGAGTTGAGCAGTATCGAGAAGCGATCGCGATTGCTCACTGTTTTTACACGGTGGAGACATGCGGGCACCCTCCCATTCGTCAAGACCTAAGACGTACAAGTAAATTCTCTGCTCCGTCAGTCTCAGAGTTTATCAGACAGAGTGCATACATACATACATACAACTGGAAAACAAGCTAAGGGTGGTGAGATGATCGATCGATTGGTACATACCGTGAATGTTTCACCAGCCAAGAAGGTGATGGTGTCAGTCTCGGGAGCGATGGTGACCCAGCTCCCATCCTTGGCTTGCACCTCGAGGCCTCCGACCTCATGCTGCACGATCCCTGTCATGACGGTAATATCAGTGTGCGCCGGCAGGGTCACGGCGCCCATCTCTGGTGCGCCATAGTGTGCTAGCCGAAGGCTTGGGGTGGTGAGTGTTTTGAAGTGGGCGGCAATGCTCTCTTCACCGACGCCGAGGCCATCTAGGGTAATCTTCTCCACCATGTGCTGCAGTTCGAGTACCTTTCTCACTGATGACATGATCGTGTCGCTGGAGAGAAGTTAACATCGATCGAGTAGCAGAAGACAGAATTAATTAATTAAACTCAGTCAAGCAATGATGTACGTACATATATATGTAGATAAGAAATGATCGACGATATATATATATATATATATGCTGTTATATATACCAGAATTCTGGGTTGCCTTGCGGCCAGAGGAGATTGCTGAAGTCGTGGACACTTTTGGTGTCGCTGACATCTTGAATTTCCATGCTCTCGTAGTCCCAGCCAGGAACCTGCCCGACGTAGCCCCTGAATGCGGCGGTCGGGACGTTCCGCTGCTTAGCTTCTACAGGGAGAGCAAAGAGCTCTGGCATGGCGCGGTTGAACAGTGCCTGCCGGAGCTCAGGGCCGAGCGTGTTGCACGCTACGACAACGCAGCCGTGGGCCGCCATGGACGCGGTCACAGCAGCACAAGCTGCCTCCCACCCAGGACTTCTGGGGTCCAGGTCCAGCTCACGTAGGTCGACCTTGGTAATCTCCATATATTGGAGCTGCATGCGCTTAATTAGGCCCTGATCTGTGCTCGATCTATATGATGGAGAAGTTAACTAAGCTATTTATAGGAATCATGGATTAGTGCACGAGGATGATCGAGTGCGTGGTTGCTCTTTTGCGATCGTCGTCATGTGAGCAAACTAATTAATGCCGCGGAACTCCTATGTGTTATCCATAGAAAGGAGAGATCATTTTGTATACTTGTGTAGACGGCAAAGCCTAAGGGTTATAAGTAGCGTGTACACACACTTTGATGCAAGGTATTTGAAAAAGATTTTTGCAAAAAGCGTGTTTGCACATAAACAAGCAAAGTAAATTTTAATCTGTTGCTTTTTGTTTTAAAGTTCAAGTTTTTAGCATAAAGGCAAAACACATGGTGTTGCACGTGTTTTTCTAGATTTATTCTAAAATTTATCGATTCTTTTAGAGGTAGACCACGTGCCTGTCAATCACAAGACATATATGGTGACTTCACCAAACTCGAGATTTACCGATTCAATTTCTCGAAGGTGTTCATATGGATTAGGTTTGTCTATGTATTCATAGGGGTGAGTATTTGCAAAAAAAAGAGAACAACTGTCCAGGCTCATATCTAAGTATATCTAAGTATGATATTTGTCTATGTATATCTAAGTATTTGCAAAAAAAAAGTGGGCTCTAGGCTCATTATTCTTAGCGGTGAGGAGCACGATTATGTAGGCTAAGAAAATAAACAATATGGACAGGATTTAGTCTATTTATTGTTGGTAGTGAGGACACACGAATTCGACCTAAAATAAATAATACGGCCCCGGGTCTAGGCTCTATATTATTGGGAGCTAGAGAGAACAACTGTCCACAGCATGAATACGCCCTAAAAAGGCAGCGAGAGTGCTAGACGTTAATATTCTTCCCGCATGAGAAGATAACAAGAAACATTTTACTCATCATATACTCTTATGTGATATTCCGCCCGCCGTTCCTTGATCAAAAAGCAGGAAGAGCCACATGAGTTATTACTAGATGCATATACTTCATCGGTTCTAAACTACATATAATTTTAATTTTCTTAAATACATTATTTTTACTATAAATTATGTCCATACACAAAATAAAAACTATGTATCTAAAAAATTAAAACAATTTATAATTTAGAATGGAAATAATACATGAACAACTTTAAAACGGACAGTAGTCACGTGACATCGTGAGCTACTATCACTATGTGGATCCACACTTGTTCACCCCGCAGAACTCAGCAGGACACCGTGTACGTGTCTGTTTTTAAGGCTTTGTTTGGGAAATAAAATGTTGAAAAACATTGAGGGATTGAAAGGTGTTTTCAATCCCCTCAATATTTTTCAACATTTTGTCTGTTATTTTGTAAATCCCTCCCACCTTTCATCTTCTCTGTTATTTTGTAAATCCCTCTCCCATCTTTTCTGTTATTTTATAAATTCCTCCTCCCACTTCTCCTGCATATATGTATAGTTTACACACAGATTTAGTTTACACTAATATACTATTCCCCCTGTCCCACTTTAAGCCCTTGTTTAGTTCCAAAAAACAACCCCAAAGTTCACTATGCAAAAAGAAGATTCCCATTACATCAAAATATCGACACATGTATGGAGTACTAAATGTAGATAAAATAAAAAACTAATTACATAGTTTTGTTGTACTCGGCAAGACGAACATTTTGAGCCTAATTAATCAATTTTTGAATAATTTTTCGTAAATACAAACGAAATGCTACAGTGACGCATTTATGGCGAAGTGACATCTTTTCCCCAATTTTCCACCCCTAATTTGCATCTAAACAAGACCTAAGTGCAATTCTAGAATCTAGATGGGAAATTATCAGAGATTGGAAATGACAATAATGCCCCTGTTACCTGCATTGCAGCAGTCTGGAATGTCCCAGGACCAGAAGCAAACAACGGTCATGACTAGTAACGGGGAAGATGGTGGGGTGCTGAAAAAAATAGGAAAAACTAGAAGTTTCTAGCTTTTGGGCTATGAATGGCCTGTGTTTTAGATTTTTTTTTGTACAAATGGAGCCCACATATTGGTGGACAAGCTCAAATAGTGTGTTTAATTTGGGACATTTTTTGAATCTCAAAGATGCACTTAAACTGGTACGGAGGGAGTATGTCATACTCCATGGTGCGATAGATGAAGGCTATCGTGTCGGTCTCGGGAGGGACGATGCATGGTGATCCAGCTCGCCCCATATAGCCTGCACCTCGAGGCCTTCCATGCTGCACGGTCGCTGTAAAAATAAAACTTGGATCAGTGTGCGTTGGCAGCGACGCAGCGTCACGCCCATCACCATATCTTTGACTCCTCCCTCTGGTACACGTACGTGGGTATATATGGGGTACCCTCCCGTTTGTCGTGACCCGATACGATAGGCATGCACTTTCTACGGTGCCAGGCTCAGAGTGCACACATGCATAACTGAACATAAGAAGTAGGGACCGACAGATTCATACTGTGCGTTGAATGTGATCGTGGCAGCGATGAATGTGATCGTGTCCGTCTCGGGAGGGATGGTCATGGCTTTTTTTTAAAAGAACGTGTATAGCACGTTTTTCATTAAAAAAGGAGAGGTCATGGTGATCAAGCTCCAGTAATGCCTGGCCGGCTGGCCTGCACCTCGAGGACTTCCACCCAAGCTGTACGTAATAAAAGCTAGGATCAGAGTGCGGTGGGTGGCAGGGTCACGCCGATCACCGGCCTAGCTTTGAGTCCGCTGGTACACCATAATAGTATAATGTGATGACTGAATTAAGGCTAGCTGTGACTGTGAGTAAGCGTCCCGGACGCCGATCGAAGCCATCCATTCCAGGGTCATCTTCTCCGTGCTCCAGCTTGAATTTGTTTAGACCATTCTCAATAGACATTTCACGTTTGTGTTTTTAAAAATATCATGTAAGCAAAATAACATTTAATTTATAGTTGAAATAGCCTCTCTCAATGCAAAATTTTATTGTTTGTTGTTTCCAAGGCTACATGTCACAACTATCTTGAAAACAGTGTACACTAGGTTTATTACCATAAAACACATTCCATCTCTCTTCATTAATTCTCTGCTACATCATCAAAAATAGTGGCATAACACTGTATTAATTATGGATGAAACTCCCACTGAAAATGGCCTTACAGACACGAGGTTACTGAGGCCAGTCTCAATGGAAGTTTCGTAGACACAATTACCTAGAGTGACACATCATCTAAAAGTGTTTGAAATTAGGATGAAACACATCCCTCTCAATGCATAGTTTCATCAATTGTTATTTCCTAGGTCATATGGAAGACACAAGCTGTCTAGGTAACTGTTTACATGGAGTTTCATCATCATGAAACTTATTTCACCTCTCTCTTAATTAATACAGTGACACATCATCAAAAATGTTGACATGATAGTTAATTTATATATTGTCTATAAAACTCCCACTGAGATTGGCATGAGAAGTCACGCGGACACTGCAAGCTAGCGTCGCTGCTCGGCTGGCTGGTACTGGTCTGTGCAGAGAGAAAAATACTGCTGGCTAGCTGTTGATAAGCCAAACGAACAGGGCAGGGGATCGCTCCTTATCAATGCTCTGGGCTTTTATTTGGATGATGTTCTCATAGACCTACTCCCTCCGTTCTCTTTTGATAGTCTTATTTCCAAAACTGAAATATTCTCTTTTGATAGTTCTATTTGAGTGGTGTCTTGAGTCTCACAAAGATAACCATTTCGATTCACATGTAGAGTAATTCCTTCAGAAAAAGGATTGGTGTGTGTATATAATGATGTTAGTTCCCATGCAAAATAACTCCACTAACGAGGAGTCATGATGACATAATTAGTTGGATGATAAGTAGAGTTTGCGCATGCCATGTTTCATAAAAGAATTCTATCATCCTCATATTGCCTTATCTATCCTAATTATGAGCAGCAAGAGTTTTAATTTCCACCGTTCGAGGTGGACAGCGGCTCTTTCCGGATCTGAAATTGTCAGCATTGCTACACGTAGTACGCGCCCCAAGAGATGGGAACCGCACAGGTTACGAGTAGGATTCGATCCACATGTTTGTTTATAGTGGATTAATAATCTATCTAAATTAATTACGAGTACCAAGATTTTTCATTTCCACCATTCGAGGTGAACAGCAGCTCTGCGCGGATATTGCTACACGTAGAACGCCAAAGATATGGCTGTTTGTTTGCAGCTCTCGAAGTCCAAGCCGGGAATCTCGATCGACCTGCCCGACGTAGGTAGCCCTCCAACGCAGCATATATCGTTGTTTGAGAGTTGAGGCACGTGTTCCGCTGCGTGGTCTCTCCATGGCCGGGTACCAAATTAAAAAGAGCTCGATCTCTGGCATGGCTGAAGAGTGCGGCGTGTGCCCATGCCGACGCGCGCGGTCACCACAAAACAAAATGCTGATCTGCCCGGCCTACCAGGGGCTGTGCTGTCGACCTTGCTAATCTCGATTTACACGAGTCGCTTCTCCTCTGTGCCCCTTACTCAGTGGCACTGTGGCTTAGGTTTGTGTGAATTATGAAACCTTATCGTTTAGTACTGGGCTCGGCAAATAATACAGGCAGTGGGCTTTATATTGCTGTAACATTATTTGTAGTCAACTAAAATGAGTTGTCATCTAGGATAAAAGATGATGTGGCAAGTGATTAAATGAAGAAAGAGAAGAAAATCGAATCTTGCATGAGACATGATGTGTACACAACATCCAAGATAAGATGTGAGACGACTTGCATTAAATTAAAATGTAGAAGAGTGATGTTTGCATTGGAAGTGTAGTTACTACTGGTTTCTTGATGATGTGGAGTCTATGAAAACTATGTCTAGTGTCTTGGGTTGGAACTGCCGTAAAAAACATACTAAATTATTAATACTTGGCCCACCATCCTCTGTCACAAAATTTCTAGAAACTTGTGCCTCAGCTGGCTGTAAGTTTACAGCCTGCTTTCTTCACTCTTCATCTCTCTCTCCTTCAGTTCTGTGCTAAGAGCAAGTATTATACCAGGCCGTTGAATCCTAAGGAGAGAAAGGAGAAGAGAGAGAGGAGAAAGCGGGGTATAAACTTACAACCAACGGAGGCACAGGTTTCTAGAAATTTTGTGTGAGAGGATGGTGAACCAAATATTAATTTTCTTAATCAACCTATTATATATATGTGGGCTTTTAGTTGGTTATAAATGATGTGGCAACTACATAAAGCTTACTAGGTGGTACCCCGCGCGTTGCGACGGGAATTTATACAAAATTTGAAGATGCAATTTGAAAGTAGAAACACAAAAATGATTGCATTGCAATTTTTTTAAACAACAATGTAGAGGAAAACACATTCATTTTATTGAAAGAGAACTACTTAGAAATTTGTAGCATGGTACTTGCAAAGACTAACACAATGCATAGCCGCAGATAAAATAGACCAATGCCTAATTAATCCAACAATGATTTCATTCACTACTCAATGCCCATCGATCCCACTGCATAGAAGGCTCGAGTCAAAAGTAAATTCAACGGTTGTAAAAAAAACTAGGTGGCACCCCGCGCGTTGCTGCGAGAATTTATACAAAATTTGAAGATGCAATTTGAAAGTAGAAACACTAAAATGATTGCATTGCAATTTTTTTAAACAACAATGTAGAGGAAAACACATTCATTTTATTGAGAGAGAACTACTTAAAAATTTGTAGCATGGTACTCGCAAAGACTAACACAATGCATAGCCGCAGAAAATCAGTAGAAGACATAAATTCATAATTCTAGTGGATGGTGATGTGGACAGCTTGCATGTTGAGAGAAGATCTAGTGGATGGTGACGTGGACATCTTGCATGTGGAGAGAAATAGGGATGAAATTTTTAGTGGGTACCAATTATATAGTTGTTATACATTAGCTTGTTGTATTATTAGCCTTGCTCTGAGGACATGGTCACGCTAGACAAAAATAAAAGGTCTGTGGAGGACGATGAGCGGTTGCTCCATTGCGATCTCTGATGCTAGGATTTTTACATTCTAACTTCATTTATACTTTAGGAATTAAAAAATGCTAGAAATCAATAGTAGGGAAAGGGCCATTAGTCCTGGTCCCCAAGCCCTTCTAGTCCCGGGCGTGGGAACTGGGACTAGCAGTCCGGGACTAAAGGTGTCTCTATGTCCGAGACTAAAAGTCCCTAAAACCAAAAAAATGTTACGCCCAAGGGGATTCAAACTCATAACCTCTTGCGTGTCACGCACACCCACCTAGTCACTCCATCTGCGCAGTACATGTGATGGAAAGTGGGACGCTTTCTCTTTATTGTAACCCGTAAAACATTTTCATCCGGGACTAAAGACCATTTAGTCCCGGTTGAAGTCACCGACCGGGACTAGAAGTCCCGGGTGCAGACCCAGTTGGAGGCTCCAACCGGGACTAAAGGGCACTTTTAGTCTCGGTTGGCGTTTCCAACCGGTACTAAAGGTCCATCTTAGACCTAGAAAATTACGAACTGAGACTAAAGACCTATTATCTCGGGTCAAAACTTAACCGGGACTAAAGGTAGGGGATGGAAAGTCAATTTTTCCACTGGTGAATCAATCCGGATGACATAAGTTTTTCCTAGACAAAAGGCTAGAAACAATCTTTCACGAACCATTTTATACATAGATGCTGCAAATTGATCTGGATAGAAGCTATTTTATGCTGCGGTGACGGGTTATTGTTTTGTATTGGTTGTCTCCTAAAAGATGCCGGAAATTAATCTCATATATAGATTGTTTATTAAGTCGTTTCGATATAATATGTTAATGTATAAGACCATCTATTACATAACACTAACATATTTGTTCTCGGAGTTTTGAAGAGTTTTGAATAGCTTGGTAGCCCTAGACTAATAACTCTAAACATGCAAAAATATTTTCTTTCGACGACGAGACACCCTCTGAACATTTTTATTAAATGAAATGGCACTCCGGACCCGGCCAGGCGCAAGCACGTGGTCAATTACTAAGCTATCACACAGCGCCCAGAGGATTCGGTAAAACAGGGAAGGAAGTGAACAGCAAAGGGGTGGTAACCTACACAATCCTCGCAAGGAAAGTGCAGCAACACAAGATTGTCGAATCAGTGTCAATGTGCTGCGGAGCACAGCTTGAGTTGGGCGGCCGTGGTGGCGATGATGATGGTATTTGTGTCAAACATGTGGTTGGTTGCGGGATAGGTGATCCCTAGCCCTCCACCTTACCTAGGATTTCCGTCGGGGTAAGATGCTAAAGCTCAATCCCTCACTCCTCCAACAGCCCGCGCAGAAACGGATGCGCGGGATACCTAGGGTCATGCTCATGGAAGGCGGCGAACGTGCTGACCTCATTCAGCTCTGGCTGGGGGTACTCCTGGCTAGGAGGTGGTAGCCTCCAATGGCACACCTCCTTGGGAGGAAGCAGCCACTACGCAACCAGCTCTTCAATGTCGCTAGCCTTCAGGATCGTGGGCTTCTAGTTCGACATCTTTAGGGGATTTGGAAGGCTCGAGACGAAGGACTCTGGCAATGGCGGCTCGAGAGCAAGAGGCGCAAGAAGGCAAGGACAAGCTAACAAATGGGAAAGCTAGAAATGGTAACAAACTTTCCTCTGCTATTTCTTTAAATATGGCGGTGAAAAGACCACCCCTAGGGTGGGTGATACCACGAACAGTTCAGATGCGATAAATAAGGGCTACGGCCCCAAGGCAGCCGCACACGTCCCTTCGATTCCGCCCAATCTGTTACGGTATCAAAACGTACTGAAACAGGACAGGAAGCATTAAAATCCAATGCCTCGCATGACCGCGAAGGTCGGGCGAGCGTGCAACCTGTCCATGGCAATGTGATTGCATTGCACTACACATGTTGGGACCAAATCATCCGAGCGATCGGGACGCTGACCAGGCGGGACCAGCCACGAAGTTCAGCGCTACTCTGACTGTGGAGGTCGGGGCTTGCCAGGGGATACTAAAAGGTGAAACGACTCGGATTGATTAGCCAATGAGGCTACAGGTGACCCCAGCTGCGGAGGTTGGGGTTCACGTGCCTGACTAAATTAAAGGCACGAACGCAAGGCTCGTGGAGAGCCCATGTTGCCTATACCTCTTGCCAAGGGAGAAGGGAAAGACGAGTCACTGACGACTCGTTCGCCAAATTATGCACGGCTTCAGGCATGGTTGTCTTGCCCCTCTGACTGAACCCGAACGAAGGCTATGCATGCTGCTCTCGCTGAGAGAAAGGCAACTAAGCCAGGGAAGAAGGGATGGCCATCGTAGTGCCTTTAGCATACCCATCACCGCGGATGGGCATAGTGTCTACTCGGTCTCACCCACTACAAAGGCACACGGGGTGCTGTCCAACGGCTACATATCATGGGCGAGTACTCCAACCTCCCGAGTGCGAAGCTCGGCGAGAGGTTCGAATAAAACCCAAGACATCCGAAGCCAACCGACCTGTTTCTCTATCGTAAGAGAGCTCGGGGGCTCGGGGTGCAGATCCCAACACGTGAGTCCTAAAAATCTCAAACTCAAACAACAGATGCATGAGAATAAAAGTCAAGGCATGAAGCTTTATTCCACAGGAGATTACAAAGGAACGAGTTCCTGAAATAGGAAAAAGTTACAAGCGCCCATGACCCTAAAAGAGTGCAAACTAAAAAAAAATCTCCCCCCTCAATGGGGCAAGGGGCACAAGAAGATGAAGAGTCTAGTGAAGCAGGTGCTCAAATAGAGCACACCTCGCAGTACTGCTTCTTGCATTCCCCCTTAGCGTTCCCCTCGGCTGAAGGGAAACGCCGAAATAAACCCGCCAAGTCAACCTCCACACCCCGGGGTGCAGGAGATCAGGCTCAGCGGGAGTTGTCGCAGGCCACCCCTAACGATGGTGTGGAGAGGAGGAGCAGACAACCCGAGGCTGTCCCAGAGGCGAGGAGGGACAGTTACCGCCCACCTCTGCCTCGAGGACCTCCCCCGGGAGCTCACCGTCGGCGCGAAGAAGCTCAACAGCAGAAAAGGCAGAATGCCTCCTGCTGAGCCCACGCAGCCCGAACTCGATGAGGAGCTGAAGAGGGTACCTCTTCGGTACCTCTCGACCTCCTAGAGCTCCCGCACGATGAACCTTCCAGGGATGAAATCGCTGCTGAATCATTCCCTGCAAGGCGCACCGTCACCTGCCCCGATGTGTAACTTCCAGCCAAGAGACACGGGCGAGGCGGATCTGCACGAGGAGAAGGCGAAGCATGCTGGCAGGGACACCTGCCGCATCTGACCCCTCCGCCCTACCATCCTCGATCATGCGCAGGGCAGATGTCTTCGCCCTTCCACCTCCCACAGGGGTTTGGCTCCCAACTCTAGGCCACGAGGATGTCGGCGCAGCAGGAACGACCTGCCACCCGAGCCTCCTCGCTACCCGCCACCGTGAAAAGTTCTCCCGAGAACTCCTCACAAGAGGACTTGTCATAACAAGGCTTGCAGCACAAACGCCATCAAAAGGTGTGTAGACTCACCTGACAGGGCGAGCTGCCCACGCCACTCCTGCCCGGTGTAAGGAATCCGGTCAGAAGGAAAACCAACGGACCCAAGAAAGGACTTCCTAGAAGCCACTCGGGGGCTTAGAGACTACGTCCTGTAGATCTGAGCACCCTCGACCCATCGACAACAGCAGTAATCTCTCCGACTTGTTCTTGACAAAACCACCGGAGGTGCATCAGGAACTCGGAACTCAAGATCCCCATGGACCAATACTCCAAGAGGATCTTGGGAGCTACTATGGGATGCCCATAATCGGGGTATTAATCCCACCAACATTAGTATCAATCTCAAGACTAAGATGGAGGCAAGATACCCGATCGACGATTGATTGGGAAGGCATGCGCTGCTAGGACACGAGTCACGACCCTAGGTGACTAGGGAGAAGCGAACAGGCTGGACAGATGGCACGCACCCAACCTAGCCAGGAGCATGCTACTCCACCTAAGCCGCACCCTCACCCCGAACGGTAAGGTTCTCCTCCGACATCTTTGGGGACACTACGACCTGAAACCGAGAGCTGAAGCTAGTTTATGATCATGCGGAGGGGTAAAAAACGGGCCACTACGTTTCAGCTGCTATTACAAGGCCGGGGAACAGGAACACCCCTCCACGCATTGGGCCACACGCGAGGCCCAGGCTAAGTGAGGTGACAAGAGAGGGAAGTCCCCCTACTTCTTCGCATAGGAGCCAGCCTACATCGGCCAGATGGCGGAAGCGCAGACCTACATCGATCAGGTGGCGAGGGCGCAGGCCCGAATCGATTGCAAGCTTGACTCCTGAGCACTAGACAGGGCTCGGGGAAAGGTGAAGCGACGTCCGGTCAAATTAGATTCTTATCTCCTTGATAAGCTCCCCATCCACAGTGAGCATTGTGGCAGACTCAACATCATCATGAGAAAACTGTTGCAGGCTCTAACATGGCAGAAGAGAGGAGCACACGAGGCAAGGCACCCCAACCCACCGAAAACGGGTCGGGCGCGACGATAGATGAAGGCGGAGTTTCAGATGGCGTCCAGAAACGCTCGGAGGCTTCCGACCTCGGACTCACTTTCCTTTTTCTTCTCTTTTCCCATGTAAACCGACCCCCATCCATATATAAGGGGGAAGGAAACACCCCAGACAGAGGGCGGACACTCTTGCATGCAGGCAACCTCATAAGCTGGCTTGCACGCATACTAGCTCTCTTACACGTAGACATCCAGACAGATAGAACACACACTCACCACGGCTTACGGGCTCCCCCCTTGTAAGCTCCGAGGCAGCCAAGCGCAAGGAACACGAGCGCCCCAGACTGGACGTAGGGACATTCCGTCCGAACCAGTGTAACTCCTCTGTGCTTGTCGTGCCTACCATCGCTCCGCGCGGAGACGCGCTGCGACGACGAAGCAAAATAGACCGTCGGTAATCGAGAGCACCGACACTATTGACTTTAACGATCTAATCGGCAAAATATATACCGGCATGATAAAAAAACGTGTCATTTTAATTTATGCGGGCAGAAATATAAATTCATTTTAGTCGGTTTAAAACTTGACTAGTGTGTTTATTCATATATATCGATACGTCTTGTCGTTGCATTGTTAATCGGCTGACATCATCGGTGTGAAGACAGTAGTGCAATTTTTGGCAGATACGCATCAAAGAAATATAACAAAAAACGCTATCGAATCTGATTATATACAAATCGGATTCAGTTTCATCCTTAGATATGGTATACCCTCCGCTTGTTACGACCCGAGAGACAGCGACACGCCATAAATACTCCTTTCATCCTACAGAGAATATAATTCTGATATTTTTCAGACAGATTAGTGTGGTTGATAAAAAACCATACTATCATTCATAATTATGTCAATTCCACCAATTTAAACATAGAAGTTGCTGAAACATGCAGATAATTAATATTTTTAGAAATAAGACAGTCAGTGACAATTAGAATTGTATTTTTTATAAAAAATTTTAATCTTAAAATTGTATTTTTTTATGGGACGAATGGTGTATCCGATTTCTGCTGTGTCAGGCTTATATAACTGAACATAAAGAAACAGGGGACCGATGGACTCAAACGCGTGTGAGTAGAATATTATACGTAGTACATTGTTAGCGATAAGGGTTATCGTGTCCTCTCGTCGGGAGGCAAGGTGATCCAGCACCCATCCCTGACCTGCAGCTCGAATCGCTGTAATAAAACCTGGATCAGGGTGCGGTGGCAGGGTCACAGCCATCTCTCGTTAGAATTATGTGCATTTGGGATCGACTCGGCAGATTATTGTGGCAGTGGTTACGCCGATTCCAACCTAAAACACTAGATACTATCTGGTGTTTATAGTCTTCACATTATCAAGAAACTAGCAGTAGACGTTACTCTCTTAAAGCAAATACCACTCTTCCACACTTAAATTTAATGCTACTTATCTCATATATTGTATTGTATATTATGTAAAAGTCATGTCTCAAGTAAAACTTAATTTTTTTTCTATTTCTTCGTTTAATCACTTGTCACATTATTTTTTATCCTATGTGACAGTTTATTTTTTTTAATATCATCGTAGTCATTAGATTGGGACTGTGCTTAGCGTGTGTCACCTGTCGACAATAATGTCGTTCTCTTCCCGAGTTCCCGGACGCCGAACTTGAAGCATCGTCTATCGAGACGTTCCGCGCTACTTGGTGTCCATATATCTAGCTAGGGACGGAGAACCCTGGCAAAGTGCTCGGGGCCGATCGTGTTGTGCAGCCCTGCTCCAGCATGGATGGACGCGCTGACGCGGCCGGTCACCACAGCACATGGGCCCCACCCAGGGCGCACAGCTAGATCGACGACCTTTGTAATCTCCATTAAAAGCCTTAAATCTTAGATTAAATTAAAAAAGAGATATATAGCACCTTCGACATTCGAAAATTCTAATCCAGATAAACAAGTTTCACACAAAAAAAACCTTACATACTAAGTTACACGTACTCAAATTTCTCGAAAAAAGTTGCACTCAAATCACCTCAACATTTTCATTTGTGTGGAACTCAGAACCAGGCCCAGCGTAAAAAAAGGGGAGAGGTCAGAGGTGTAAGCTACGCAATCCTCGCGAGAGTGCACCAAGCAGACATGATCGAATCACTATCAACGTGCTTTGGAGCGCACGCGGTGAGCTTGATATGATCGAGGATCACGCGGTTGTTGGAGGAGCATCGCAGTGTTGATGTTTAAGTCACAGGTGAACACCAAACAGTAACATATAAGGAGAGTTTTTCTTTTTCTTCATTCATCTTAAAATATGTACAGTAGTTGTCTTTTATAGTGGTGCTTTGACTTCCAAATTACTCTCGATACCCCTCCATCACACTTTCTACGCCTAGCCCTATTAGACAATGGTCCGAGATATCGAGGTAATTTTACATAGGAAGATAAAGCAAAATTAACTACGATATCATAATCACGCGACTCACGCCATCTGGGACCTCTGTCTTTGACTCTTGTATCGCCACCTTTTCTTCTAGAGCGGCCCCGTTCGGCTGGCTGGTGGCTGTGCTAAGAGAAAAATACCGCTGACTGGCTGGTGGCTGGTTTATGTAGAGAGAAAAATACTGCTGACTGGCTGTTGATAAGCACGCTCTGACCCGTGTGAAGGAGCACATGTTTTATCTGTTGTAGCCTGAGTGCAGCTTACCTTTCTAGTACAGCGCACACCTCACACGCACTTTGGTCAAGCTCTGCGTCGCTTCATCTCTTTCCTTCGCATGTCGTCCTCTTGAACTGACCTTTTCGTTAATACTGCAGGCGCGGACCTTTTCTCCCGAAACCTGCCCTGAGGTGAACTGGTTAGGCAACCTTTCCTTATCGCGTCTCTGTCGATGACCTGTTTGGACTTCAATCCGAACAGGAGAACCTTTCTTTATCGCAGTCGAGTTAGCGACCTTTCTCGATCGTACGGTGATCAGGGACCTTTTCTTGATTTTGCTCGAAGGTTGACCTGCGAAAAACGCTCCCCAACAAACGGCCCCAGGATTAAAGGCAGGCATCAAACATGGATCGGGCAGATCGCCGACGACCATGCAAAATATCCCATATATAATCAAAAATGAACTATATAAATTAGGATGCAAACAATATTATTTAACAGCATGTTAAACAATCTTAGATAATTTTGTTTCTGAACTTAAACAAGTTGAAAAACAAGTTTACCTGTTAACTGCAAATTTGCTGGTCTTTTCCACGTAGGTGACAAAAAGATATGTGTTTGAGCTACTACCCTACAAAATTGTCATAAGTTACAATATAACCAATCCTAGAGAGAATGTTGAGTCGAGAAATGGGATACATATAATTGATATATGGCCAGTAACAAACAACAAACAAGCTCTCACTGTCTATTCCCCACAGTCATATGATTTACGGCTTTAAAAGCCAAATTAAGAGCCCGTAACACGGTACCACAGGTTGGTGAAGGTTGGGAGAGACCTTTTTCCTAACACTCCAACACAGATACCCCAGAACCTCTGCATTACAGAGCAATGGCTTCTTCTCCTGTCCAGAGCAAGAAACTACGCATCCTCCTCATACCCTTCTTCGCCGCCAGCCACATCGGGCCCTTCACCAACCTCGCCGTCCACCTCGCGGCGGCCCGGCCGGGCATCGTCGAGGCCACCGTCGCTGTCACCACGGCGAGTGCCAAGGTTGTCCAGTCAGTTCTTGCACGGCAAAGCCCCAGTCCCTCAACGGCGGCGGTGAAAATAGCGACGTATCCGTTCCCGGCGGTGGACGGCCTCCCGCCGGGCGTTGAGAACCTCTCGGCCGTGAACGCCGCCGACGCGTGGCGGATCGACGCCGCCGCTTTCGACGAGACCCTGACGAGGCCGGCGCAGGAGCGCCTCATCAGGGAGCACTCGCCGGACGCCGTCGTCACCGACATCCACTTCTTCTGGAACGCCGACGTCGCCGCCGACCTCGGCGTGCCCTGCGTCGCGTTCCAGGTCATCGGGACCTTCGCCACCACGGCCATCACCCACCTCGCAGGCGCCGGCGGCGTCCATGGCGACGGCGCCACTAAAGCGGTGGCGGCCGTGCCTCGCGCTCATGGCGGCCCGGACATCCTGATCCCGCACACGGAGCTGCCGGAGTTCATCAGGAGCCAGCGAATACTCGATGCCTCCGTGCTTGATCGGATCACGTCGAGCCTGACGAAGAGATGCGCCGGCCGGGCCGTGAACACCTTCACCGACCTGGAGCAAGGGTACTGCGAGATCTACGCGAGCGGCCTGAAGACGAGGCCGACCTACTTTGTTGGCCCCCTCTCGCTGTCGCCGCCACCGGCGCCGGCAACAACGACGGGGAACTCCTCATGCATCGACTGGCTCGACGGGATGCCGCCTCGATCGGTGGTGTTCCTGTGCTTCGGCAGCCTGACACATGTCTCCGACGCCCAACTCCTCGAGCTAGCTCTCGGGCTGGAAGCCTCGGGGAAGCCATTCCTGTGGGTCATCAGGGATGACGCATGGGCGCCGCCGGAGGGGTGGGCGGAGCGCGTCGGGGAGAGGGGCATGGTTGTGAAAGGCTGGGCGCCGCAGACGGCGATACTGGAGCACCGGGCGGTGGCGGCGTTCGTGACGCACTGCGGGTGGAACTCGGTGCTGGAGACGGTGAGCGCCGGCGTGCCGGCGCTGACGTGGCCGATGGTGTTCGAGCAGTTCATCATCGAGAGGCTGCTGACGGAGGTCCTCGGGATCGGGGAGCGGCTGCTGCCGGAGGGTGGTGGTGGGGTTCGTAGCACGAGGTACGAGGAGAACGACCTGGTCCCCGGCGAGGTCGTGGCGCGAGCGGTGGCCAGGTTCATGGAGCCCGGAGGCGGCGCAGACGCGGCGAGGGACCGGGTGGAGGAGCTCTCGGCACGGGCTCGGGCGGCTATGGCGGAAGGGGGCTCCTCTCACCGCGATCTGCAGCGCCTGATCGACGACCTAATGGAAGCAAAGAATCGCTAGCCTAGGAGAGTAGGAGAGCCTCTCCGTTCTGCCAGTTGCGTTGCGCTTGCGCCGCGTGTTCTTTCTCCCTCTGCCACGTCTTTTCCCGCCGGCGCTCGCTCACCCATCGTGGCATTGGCATGACTTTTTTGTGTGATGTGTTGTGTTTTTTCCAATTCTTGGGCTGGCCTTTGCATCCTTGGTGGCCCTCCAAATTTTTGGATCCAATATACTTCAGCAGGTAAGCTTTTCGATGGGCCGGCCGCGGCGTTAGCGCGCGCGTCTGTTTTTTCCCAGTAATAATAACAACATCCCCCAAAAGATCGACGGTCTAGTGGCGGATGGATCATGGATCCCACTATGCATTCTGAAATCTCAAGCTTCAGAGGTGGGAGACATGGATACTACATTGTATGGCTACAAACGAACAAAGTATTTTCATTGCAAATTTTGCAATAAACTTCTTAATTTCATTGGGTTATTAATCTGAAATCCATGATGCTTTGTGAGAAAACAACGTCATATGACGTGTTTGAAGTATGTGTTTTTCATTGATGGATCTCTTCAGTTCTGATGTTTGAGTGTTTAGGATGTGCTAGTAACCTAATTTAACTACCACGCCAGTAGTAGAACCAGGGGCGACGCCAGGTTCAGAGTTGTGGGTGCCCACGCACCCACAAATTTTTTAAAATTCACTATTGGAAACAATTTTTCACTGTGTTTATATGTTAAATCTTCACATCTATAAGAGAAATGCACCCCCTCTAATTTTTTTCTAGCTTCACCCCTGAGTAGAACCGTGATGGTTATCGACCAACAAGAAGCCACCACTACATTTTCTATACTTTCTATTTTGATGTAATATTTTGTCTCTGTATTTTGAGAGAAGTGTCTCTCTATGTCGAAAGCAAAAATCTAGTGAGAAGAGGAAGAGCAATCACGATCTAGTTAAAAAGAAATTTCTGAGCAAAGAGCCCCGAGAAGAGAAGGGGAAATATGTAACATGATTCCATCATACCCTGACCATGCTGCTCATACACCACTGACGGTGGCTTGAGAAATGCGTCTGAGTCAATAATCACACGGCGGTAACCTTATACAGATGGCTTAACTATGATATTATATTATTATATTTAGTACTCAATTTAGCCATGTTATTTGCTTGGTGCACCTTTGCTGATTTACCATAAAAGAAAGGACTGGTGCGTGATTCAACAGCACAACCAGGGCTTGAATAAATTCAAGAGCGTTGAAACTTGAAATACAGTAAATTACCAAGTTTGACTTTAAGTAAGAGCGATTCGCAATTCGCATACATTATTTCCAAAGTGTACTTATGATTTCGTAATTCAAGCAATTTCGGACGACACTGGGAACATGCCATCCGCAGCATCGTCCATCTTCTCCTTGCTCTTGCTCACAACCTCTCCCGCACCAACCGCCATGTCCTCCTCCTTCCTCGAGAGCTTCACAACGTGGCGGATCATGTCCTTGACGTCGGTGTCCGACGACCCGCCCTCAGCCATGGCGGCCCTCGCCTTTCCCGCAATCTCCTTCGCCCTAGCCCGCCGCGCCGCGCCGGCCGGCCCCTCGTCCATCACCTCGGCCATCGCCCTCTCCACGTCCTCCCTCCCGACCTGCACCTCCAGCGGCGCCTCCCCCGGCTTCTCGGCGAGCCACGCGTGCGTGGCCGGCACCTTCACGCCGGCGCGGACGCCGACGCCCAGCACGTCGACGACCAGCGCCTCGTTCAGGAACTGGTCGGCGAAGTGCGGCCACGTCAGCATCGGCACGCCGAGGGAGAGCGCCTCCAGCGTCGAGTTCCAGCCGCAGTGCGTCACGAAGCCGCCCACGGACGTGTGCGACAGGATCGTCATCTGCGGGGCCCACCCGCGGATGACCAGGCCCCGGTCCTCGACGCGGGCCTCGAACCCCGCATCGACGCCGGCGGTCTCTTTCACCACCCAGATGAACGGCCGGCGGGAGGCCTCCAGGCCGGCGGCGAGCTCGGCGACCTGCGGCGTGAACAGGCGGGTCATGCTGCCGAAGTTGACGTAGAGCACGGACGCCGCCGCCGGCCGCGCGTCCAGCCACGACACGACGCGCTCGGCGCCCACGGCCGCGCGGTTGCCCCTGGCCGCCATCGCGCCGGCGTCGCCGGCGTTGAGGAGGCAGAGCGGGCCGACCGCCCAGACCTTCCGGCCGAGCGCCGCCGCGTAGCGCTCGAGGAACGCGCCCTCCACGGCGGCGCACGTGTTGAAGAGTATGCCGTCGGCGGTGGGCTCGGCCTCGACGGTCTCCCGCCGCTGCCGCTCCAGCACCGACCAGTGGAAGAAGCCCGGCGACGTGGCCCTGTTCACGACCGTGCGCACCGGGAAGTCCGGCACCTCGAGCGGCTCGAAGTCGTCGGTGGCGCGGCCGTGCGCGCCGTGCCTGGTGAGGTTGTGCACGGCGAGGAGGTAGAAGGCGCCTGGGGTCTGGAACACCAGCCACGGGATGCCGAGCCGCCGCGCGACGCCCGACGACCACGGGGCGCACGAGTCGGCGACGACGCCGTCGGGGCGCCGGGGCAGCGACCGGAGGAACGCCTCGAGCGGCTCGGCGAGGAGCCACACGGCGTCGTAGAAGGCGGGGACCTGGGAGGCGTCGGTCACCGTGTCGGTGTTCTCGAAGCCCTCGGGGAGGCCAAGCGCGGGGCCCGGGAAGGGGAGCTCGGCGAAGTCGACGGCGAGACCCGCCCGCGCGGCGGTCTCCAGGACGTCCCTGTTGCGCGCGGCGTTCACGGGCGTCAGCACGACGGTGGCGCGCGCGCCGTGGCCGGCGAGGAGGCGCGCCAGGTCGAGCATCGGGAGCAGGTGGCCCTGCGCCAGGAGAGGCACCAGCACCAAGTGGAGCTCCGACGCCATGGCGCTACCAGCGCCGTTAGTGTTGTGGGTACTCTAGTACTGGAGCTTGTGCTGTACCAGCTGCGAGCGATGATGTTACCGGAAGGTTTGCATGAATATGTAGTTATAGTACAGACGGCGGATTGACGACGAGGATACTGACGTTGTTGGAGTATTGCTGGAGTATATAGTAGATATAATAATAGAACATTAAGGAGCCCAACGATATAAATAAAATGTACAGATTTGCAGAAGCAGAAGTGGGCCGAAATATTGCTCACAAGTTACAACTGCAAATGGTTTTGTTACTGCGATATGGAGGAGCCCAATGACCAAAAAGAACCAAGCGTCGCTCTACCATAGACTGCACCGTATAACTTACTCTATTGCTGGAATCTTTCGAGCATAAGAGACCAGATATATCTGCTTATTAGTGCTTTGGAGTACAATCTGATTTCATTTCATCTAGGATTATAGGATGTGGGCATGGTTTCTACTCTGTTTTATCTCATTATTAATTCCGGAGCATCTCACCACTCTGACGATCGATAATGCGAATAAAATATAGTGGTTCCATTTGCTATCATGTCAACATCTGCCAGGTTCTTTCGATGAAATGGAGATTAATGAGTTATGCCGAGCCGCAACAAATGCTTCATTGCAGATACTAGGGAAAAGGTTAAAAAATTGTTGAATCGGAGTCGCTGGTTGAACCGTTAAGAATCGGTAAAACTACCGGCTCAATAGTTTTGGACCGTTAAATTGAACCGCACGGAATACTTAGAACCAGTGTAGTTAAAGATAGCAATTAGCGTATACTACGTATAGCTGATACAAATGTAAACTAGTAGACTGTATCACTAATACGTGGTCTTTTCCATCACCTCACAGTGTCTCGGAACCTATGTAGGAACTAAGCTTACATCTTGCCTCTCTTCTCGCTCTCTCGGCTACTATCTCCTCCACCTCAGCACTAATGTGGCGTCATAACTCTTTCAGCTAATAGAGCGTCTTCAATGAAAATAGATAGTTGTTAGTTATTTGATGTCATATCATATAATAGATTTTAGATGTAAGATAATTTTATTCTATATTCAAAAACTTATCTTATTATCTCTCTTCTAGATAGGATGAGTAAATATGATGCAAGCTTGAGAAGTGTGCTAATTATAGAGAAGCCAAGAGACAATATACTCTCTTTCTTCGTTTATTTTTCCTACCACGTAGGAAAAAAATATTAGTCAGCCAGCTACATAGATAGCCATTAAAAACACCCTTACATCACTATGGTATACTTGCTCTGAATTGGACCAAACATAACGTTGACGTTTTTCGATGGTCTAAAAAGCATTTTTTTGACAAAATTTGGATTTTGAAAGAGTACTTATTTGAAACAGAGCAGGGTATCCAAGTATACTTAAACATAAGCAAACAATTCGGATTTAATTTGCCGACACCAACAATTGCACAAGTTCTCTTTTTATGATGCCATCTCGAAACGCTCGACCAGATCGCGCAGGTTAGCGCGCGACGACCCGCCCTCCTCCATGGCCGCCCTGGCCTCGGCGGCGAGCTCGCGCGCCCGCCGCCGCCTCCCCTCCGCCTTCTCCCCGCCGCCCATGATGCTCCTCACGGCCTCCTCCACCACGTCCCGACCCACCACTATCTCATTCTTCACCGCCTGGAAGTACATGAGCGGCTCCGTGACCCCGACGCCGACGCCGATGCCCAGCACCTCCACCGCCATCTTCTCGTTCAGGAACTGGTCCGTGAAGTGCGGCCATGTCACCAGCGGCAGGCCGGCGGCGACGGCCTCCAGCGTCGAGTTCCACCCGCAGTGCGTCACGAACCCACCCACCGCCGGGTGCGACAGGATCGCCACCTGCGGCGCCCACCCCCTGACCAGCAGGCCCCGTCCGGCGACGCGCGCCTCCAGCTCCCGTAGGAAGGCGCGCGTCGCCTCGCCGGCGGCGTCGCTCTCGGTCCTGACCACCCACACGAACGGGTGCCCCGACGCCTCCAGCCCGAGGCCGAGCTCCACCACCTGCTTCGGGTCCGACCGCGAGATGCTCCCGAAGCTGACGTACACCACGGAGCCGGGCTCCTCGACGCCGTCGAGCCACCGGAGGCACTCCGCGGCGTCGTCGGCCGCGGAGGTGCTATTATTCCCCCTCGACGCCAGCGTCGCGCCGGCGGTGTCCTCCTGCTGGTGGTACAGCGACACCGGCCCGACCGTCCAGACCTTCATCCCCCGCGCCGCCGCGTAGCCGGCGACGTACTCCGGCTCGATCTCGAGGACCGTGTTCATGACGACGCCGTCGGCCTCGGCGCGCGCGCGCTCGATGTAGTCGGCGAGCTCCTCCCACTCCGGGATCGGGATGCCCCGGAGGAACCCCGGCGCCTGCGCCCTCGTCACCGCGACCCTCCTCTCGATCCCCGGCACCACGACGGGCTCGTCGCTGCCCTCGACGGTGTCGAACGCGTGGAACCTCTCGAGGTTGTGCTGGCACAGGACGGAGAAGGCGCACATGGAGAAGAAGCTGAGCCGCGGGACGCCGAGGCCGGCGGCGAGCTCCGTGGTCCAGGGGTTGAAGACGTCGGAGACGACGCAGGTGGGGCGCGGCCCGGGCTGGGCGCGGAGGTAGCGCTCGACCGGCGCGCGGAGGAGCGCCACGGCGCGGTAGTAGCTGAGCATGTGCGCGGGCTCGACGCGCTCCGCCGCGTGGTCCGCGCCGTCCGGCAGGCCGGCGGCGGCGTAGTCGAGCGGGAACTCGGCGAGCCGGACGGGGAGCCCGGACTGGCGGGCGGCGTCGACGGTGTGGCGGACGCGCGCGGCGGTGGACGGGGGCCCGACGATGGTGCAGTGCGCGCCGTGGGTGGCGAGGAGCAGCGCGGTGTCCACGGCCGGGATCAGGTGGCCGCGCTCGTTCAGCGGGACGAACACGAAGTGTGCCGTCGCCGTCGTGCCATCCGCGTCGTCTGCGCGGGGGAGGGGCGCTGCTGCTGCTTGTTCTTGGATAGTCATCTCGATTCTTGACGTCGTCGAGGCCAATTCAATCTGCTAGCCAAAAGAATGGGGAGGGTGTTCTGGCTTCCCCTTGCTGTGCGTGTACGTGTCATCTTATAGGTGGGGAGCGTCTGGTTCGCGTCAATGCGCCCGACCGGACGGAACAAGGAGTGAGTTTGGGCCCTGTTTGCAGCAGCTTGGGAAAGAAATAGTGAAATATATACTGATACGAAATTTTATTTTCATGGGATCCTCTCTCCGTGATTAGTTAGGATTTTATTTACTTAGACTGTTTGGCAGACAGGAATCACTGGGATACAGCGGCGGAACACGAGCTCTGAAATGAAACTAATTAACTTTGAACTTAGCTAGCTCTGTAGATGTTTTCTACTCATCCTGGCAAAACAAACTATCAGCGCTAGGAAATCACTAGAAATGGAAAACACCATCAGCACTGAGACTGAACATCGTGCTGTTGAAGTGTTGAGGCATCACACATTTAGGCCTTGTTTAGATCCTAGGGTTTAGATCCCAAATTCCATTGTGCAAAAAGAAGATTCACATCACATCAAAATATCATAACATGCATGAAATACTAAATGTATATTAAATAAAAAATTAATTATATAGTTTTGTTGTACTTTGTGAGATGAACATTTTGAGCCTAATTAATCAATGTTTGGACAATTTTTCACAAATACAAACGAAATGCTACAGTAACGCAATGATTACGAAGTGACATCATAAACAAAGCCTTAGACTAGTGATTTGCGCTATTCACACCATTAGTTGTTCTCTGACAGGTGTGAGAAACCAAAGCTTCCGATGTAAGGTAAGCGTATTCTCAAAGTGACTTTTCAAATCTTACGAAAGACCAGTATAATGCTCACATGTACACTCTACGTTATAAGCATCGAAAGTTGGGCCTAAAGCACTGATGGCTGGCCCAAGTAAACTTTCTCCTTGTTTCCGCCCCGCCACACGGCCCACGCTAATTCGCCATGACGGCCGCAGCCTTTGTCCGGAAACAGAGTTTTTGGAAAACAGAGTATTGCAGTGGATTGGACTTTGGAGGTGTTTGGAGTGGAACAATTTTCCCTATAAGTCAAAGTCTCTCTCAATCCCCTTTAATACTCTCCAACACTTCATTTTTCAAACAAAGCCTTAATCCTTCCTCTCTTATATCTGCTCAGGCACGGCCACACGAATCACAGCTATGATATGATGAATTGACGATGATGCCAGTGCGCGGGAACGAAGGAGAAGATTGTTTGTTTATTGTGTTGCCCCTGTGCCAAAATAAGCAACTGGTGCAAGAAATTTCTCAAATAGCACCTCCTTTCCAATCTTATTGTATCTCCTTTATTTCTCTCTCATCCATGCACCTCCTTAGCACTTAGCACACGCGGGAGCTGCCCTCAGACTTAAGGACACAACAGGCTGCACTGGGTTCAAGCAAAACCTCCACAGCTCAAGGTCACTTTCAGGCCTCTGCACGAGAAATTAAAAGAATGTGCGCCTCTGTAATCAGTATCAGATGCCAATGCCAGCACAATCACTTCAGAGCACAACATTCTTTTTTTGCGGGTATGGAAATACAAGCAGAACCTGTACATTTCAAGCCACACGCCTTAAAGAATACCGGTAACATGTAGGTGCACTGCAGAGAAACCTGTAATTAGGTATTCTGAAATAAAGCAAACACCACACTGCTACCTCCTCCTTTTCTACTCTACTATACAGTAGAAAGCAACAGAAGACCACACTCCACAACTGACACTGCAGTTAACTATCACGGCGACAACGGGCACGTCCCTGTCGCTGCTCACGTCCTAGTCACAAGCATGAGATTTGGCACAACAAACCTGCCGGAAGAAAGGGCCACAATTTAACATAGTTTAGTATCATGGGAAGGTCTTGTTCTAGATAAATATTCATAAATTGCAAATAAGGATTTCTGGCCTGCAGTGAAGTTACAGCTATTTCTCTTGATTCCACAGGTTATATTTTCTAGCAGTAGTCGACATTGAGCAAAGCATAAATGCAGTTCTCTCAAGCGTCATATTGCATGAAAGCCTGACAAAAACCTGACAAACCCTTCGGTAGTAACTAGCATGATCAAATCAAACTGAGATTCTAAAACAGAACTACAGCCACTTTATGTGATCCGCCATCATACAAAATTCCATACTGCAAAGGTAAAGTACACTACTAACAAAGGATAACTTTTTAAATTTGTTTATGGCTTGCCACACCTGTCAGACAATTCTCTTTCCTTTCTCTTAGCAGTGATTAGTTTCAACTAAACCTGGTATCTTCTCTACATTAACCTGAGTTCAAAAGCAGGCATTAGAGAGAGTCACACAATCCCAACTTTTATCAAATCCATTTAATCCAGCAATACATCAAACCTACCAAGAATATCTAGCGAATATTAAAACATCTAGGATGCACTGAAGATACACTAAGATTAAACAAACAAGAAAGCAGCCATGTTTATGCACATGACGTTAATTGATTAAGACACAATGCTTCCTCAGCATTTCACTTAATTACTAATAACCAGACCCGATTTTATATGATAGAAAAGGCAGGGTGACAAACAATGAATTAAACCGAAACATATATGAGTGCAACCACTATGATGCCAGTGTGATGCAACACATTAATACTCCTCCGTTCCAAATTACTATTCGTTGTTGACTTTTTTTATGATCTTTGACCATTCGTCTTATTCAAAAATTTTGTCCAAATATATAAACCAATAAGTTATACCTGAAGTATATACGATGATAAAGCAAGTCACATATAAAATAAATGATACTTGTGAAATTTTTTGAATAAGACGAATGGTCAAACGTTAAACGAAAAAGTCAACAACGAATAGTAATTTGGAACGGAGGTAGTATCAAAAAGTGAGCATTTGATATATCTTTACTGTACAACAGTAATGATATATGTGGCCATATCAAACATGTTAAATAGATAAAAAAGAATGAGAAAAAATATAACACGAGGAACTAAAGATTGCCAACCTAACAGAAGAAATAAACAACAGGTAATCAAGTCCTAACACAACGCCTACTACTAATCCTTCTTTTTTAGATGATTACCAGCTAGTTTATCGGGGACTGAACAGTTGAAAGCTCAAATGGCTGGTCTACTGAAGGAAAGCTTGGGCATCACTAGTCTCCTAATAGAAACTTCAGAATCAAAAGTTTCAAGTACAAACTGTAGATAGAAAGGATAATGCATGAATACTACAGTCACAGACACCTTAAAAAGCAAGAACTCTGTCACGCATAGCAACAATTTCAGTATGCACTCAGATGCTTTACTCAGTATACTCAGGACAACATATTGATTCATTAGTTTAATCTATTAAACCATGAAGGCATGAACACATAAGGACAATATTATATGTATATGCAAGTTCTATGTGTTAGTTTGCTTTAAGGTGATCTATCATCGCTGACATGAAATGCTTAATTGAAATAAATATCCTCACAAATTACTAACTATAGACTAAAGACATTTTAGGCTCTACTATCCCGGTTGACTAAAACTGACACCATGTTGTATAGAATAACATATGTAGACAATAAGACAACGACTGGAAAAACAAAACATGCACAAAAGTCATCAGAAATTACTTAAGTATACAATAAAGACATTTGAGGCTATACTATCCAAATCAACTAAAATTGATACCAAATGGGAGATAATTACATAGGTTGGCTGTAGACTACAACTGAAAAAGGAAACATGAACATGTGTCCTAAAGAAAAGAGTATAAGCATGCAAATACCTAATTCAAAGTCTTGATCACTCTTCCTTTGGGTCCTCAGAATCCGAGTAGGGCATCAGAGTGCATGAACCAATGATGTGCCCATTAAGGCATACATAGCACTCAACAGAGTCATCATCTGCATCTAATCTTGCGGCAGCACTGCTGGGTATCATATTTGGTTGCATCAAGTGCCATAGCTTTGTTTTACAATAAGGACACACTTCATACGGATGGAAATTTGCCTGCCTTTCAATCAGCATCTTCTTCATATTCGACCCAGCAAACGACTTGAAGATACCCCGGAAGAGGCCCAAGTCACCTTCCTCCCCCTGGTCAAGATGTTCACAGGACTCCGAGACATACAATGCATCTGACCTGCACTGCGACGGCAATAAGCTCTTCCCCAGCGTCCTAGAAAAACGGGTCCTGTAGACAAAGTGCCCTGGGATTGGGACATAGATGTTACTAAACAGGTCTCTCCTAGGGCATCCTGAGCAATATATAAGGAGCTTCCCTAGAGCCTTCCAGTTGCCATCAACAATATGGCTTCCATCGGAGTGCAAATCCTGCATCATCTTTGGTGCCCTGGCCTGGCAGAATTCCTTCCAGAGCACCCTCTTGGTGAATTCATCAAACCACTTACACACGCTGGAGAAGATGGTAATCATCTTCGGGTTCCAGTTCATGTGTTTAAACACGAGATACATTGCATCCTCACTGATATGGCCTTTGAGGCATATACAGCTCGCAGAGTGTGTACAGCGGTAGCGCTTAACCACCAACTCCATTTCAAGTGATCAGGCCAATTGTGCCAACTCTATATAGCCCTTCAATCCTGCTCCTGCAGCAATTCAGCACTACATTTAAGATGCTGTTCATCATGGATTAACCAAATATTGAAACTAACAATCACTAGATAACCAAACTAGTACAAGCCAACTAGTGTGCCAAAATATTGGTTTCGGTATGGTAATGTTCACTGTGCTGCCTACATGACGAGGCGATTTTTTAGAAAAGTAAAGAAATTCAGCAATATACTAGTAAAATTCTTAGGATCCTAATCAGATAGTATTATCAATCAACCTTTTTCTTCGTTAACTCTACTGCGCGTGCGGTCGCGCTCTTGCCACACCGCGGGGCCAGAACGACCGGCCGGAGAAGGAGAAGGAGGCGGCGGGTTAGGGAGGTCGGGGTTGCTGGGGTATCACCGCCGGCGGACCTAGAAGGAGGGATTGGGGGTGGGGGCGGCGGCCCGGCGAGTCGCCGGGCGGAGGGCCTGGCGGCGAGGGCGCCGCCAGCAGGGGCGGTGGGCGGTGCCAACGGCGGGGGCGGAGACGGCGGCGAAGAACACCACGGCCGACGGGTTAGCGTCGGCCGCGGCGGCGGAGGAGGCGGCGGGGGCGGAGGAGGCCGCGGAGGACACCACGGCCGACGGGTTAGTTATGTACCACTTGGTGTGCAGCTGCAGCGCGATGATGGAGTTGGCCCGGTGGCCGTGGGCGGTGGCGAAGGCGGCGGAGGCCGCCGGGGGATCAACGCGGAGGCGGCGCGAGCGCGCGACCCTTATCCCTGTCCCTTTTTCTGCCTCAAACATCCACTCATTAACACGACCAATAAATGAGGCAAAAAAGTAATCTCCACAACAAGTTACCAGCCAGAAGGTGCTTGATGCGGATCTCGCGACAAGAAATGAATTGATCAAAGAACAAACCAGCCTGAAGGTCCAGGTTGATCCTCAATGCAGCCAACAAAGAAAATCCCCACCCCACCCCACCCCCAAACGAAGACGGGAAGAACCGCACAAATATCAGCGGATACACCAGAAACCCATCAAAAGATGCACATTTACAGGTTGAATCGAGGCAAGAAACCTACCTGACAGCTTGGACGACGCCAAGATCGCTGCTTCAGACTTCCCCACCCCCGCTACCAAACCTCCCGCCCGGTGTTGCCGAAGCCGGACGCGAGAAATTAATAAACACCTCCGGGTGCTAGGCCCCTCTGCAACGGTGCTACTCGCCTTCTTCCTCGCTCAGTTCTAAGAGGTCTCCCCTGCACGGAAGGAAGAGAGGCCGAGAGGGAGAGAGGGAGATGTGAGAGAGTGGGAAGCACACGGAGATTTTATATATATTTTTTTGTTTTACATAGAGTATTTTTGTTTCAACATGTTTTTACTCGTTGTTCAAAAAAAACATGTTTTTACTCTATACGTGCAACCTTTGAAGTTTTGTGTATTGTGTCATCAATTTTACCAAGATTATTCACCATATTTTCTAGAGAGACATCTTAATAAGAATTGAAAACTTGCAATGCACCTTTTTCAAAAAAAAAATCACCTCCTAGTAAATTGAGATAAAGCCAAATGTGAGATAAGGAAGTGCGTCATTGCACATACTTGTTTTTCAATTGTTAGAATTAGGCCTAGTTTAGATCCAAAATTTGGATCTTGAGACCAAAGTTTGGTGTTTGTAATCATTGCGTCAGTGTATCATTTCGTTTGGATGTGTGAAAAATTGTTCAAAAATTGATTAATTAGGTTTAAAATGTTCGTCTCGTAGAGTACAACAAAACCGTGTAATTAGTTTTTGATTTCATCAACATTTAGTACTCCATGCATGTGCCGATATTTTGATGTGATAAGAAACTTTTTTTTGCATAGTGAACTATGGGGGTGAAATTTGGGATCTAAACAAGGGCTTAATAAGTTATTAGAAAAGTAAGACTCCCTCAATTGTGGAAACGGTTACTAATTATTTTCACTATAGGGCCATCGTACATGGCACAAATAACAGTAGACACACGAGTAGTCATTTTCATCTTTTGCCTAACACACTTTACATTTAAGCTTTAGAGTTCAGATTTATTTTAGGTTTCCTAGGTCGTGTAAGCTTTTATGAACACCATGTGGCATTGATGAATCAGTTAGGAAAATGCTTTGCAATATATTCATTTGAGTACAGGTTAAGTACAACCATGCACCAAAACCATGTTTACGAAAGTTAGAATTTTATTATGCTTTTACAAATTTCAAACTAATTAAACCTCAAAATATGAATTATTTTTAGTCTCGTTAATGGACCCTAAGGATGCAAGCTCTATTTCTTTTGGATCACTGGGTCAACCCAAAATTTTGTAAAATGAGCTACATTGACATGCCACGTAATTAATTTAGGAGAGGGAAATGAATCAAATTAGCAAATCAACGTAATTAATTAATCGATCTAAAAAACACCATAGGGGCACCTATTTGCATTGTTAATGGACCCCCTAATGGCAGCAACCAGTGAGAAGCTACGATGATCTAAACAACACCATTAATCCAATGTCAATCATATAAGGACCAAGGAACTTGTTTTAATTGGAAGTATCACATATTGAGCGCAAGCGCTCCCAATAAATAGATGTGTCCACTGTTTGCCGTGAGATGTTTGTTGTGTGAGGAAAAACAAGTAAAGAAAAGTGCATATACTCCCTCCGTATATGATTTAGATATCGTTTTAAATAACGATATGGTCTCCAAAACATAATTTTGACTTCCTATTTTTACAAAAATATTTATTAAAAATAATATATGAATACTTTTATATAAAAATTAAGACAAATCTATTCATATGGTTTTCACATTTTCAAACTCAATGACATAAAAGTTATTCGTAATTTATATTTCTAATGTTTGACTAAAATCTTGTCCAAAATGATATCTAAATTCTATACGGAGGGGGTACGTATAAATAAATAGGACCCATTTTAGAGGTCTCCTCCCCCAACCGGCTCCTTGTAGTAGCACGAGAAGCCGGAGCCAATGAAAAAAAAATCTTCACCGACTCCTAGTTCATTCTCCTTGATTACCAAACCTTACCACATTGCCACTACCGTACGAAATCAAGTGAAGATGAAGCCGGGAGGAGCTCGGCCGAAAGAGATAATACAACAGTCTAGTTTGCCGATCTTCAAGAGAATATGTTAAGTTCAAGGAAGAGAATATTCAGGACATATGAATAAACAGTTATTCTTGTTATTCTTTTGGTATATCACTTGAATACTTGATGCATGCTAACACAATCCGATGTGACATTGCTTGCAGTCGGCAAATCGATGTGAAGTTGGGGACTAAGAGAAAATTGGAGCAATTATAGATAGATGAACAAAAAAAAACTTTCATATATACAAAGGTGTACTTAGTCTAGTTATTGCATTGTATAGCATACACTTATATGGAGTTTTTGTTTTACGAAAAAGTAGCCTTTAATGGATTCCTATTGTATTTTTTTAAAAATCAAGTTCTCAATAAAAAGAAAAAAAAGTAAAGATGATGACAGGCAGATGACGAAGTGGATCAATGCCAGTTGCTATGTGGACATGACTAGTATGCAAATGCCCAGCTAGGATGGAAGTGTACTCTACCTTGCCAAGGGAGAATTCCAACCTCCATTGGGAGTATAGAAGAGTACCAGTACACTTGAAACTAACTAAAGCTCACCGAAATGTATTAAAAAAAACTAAAGCTCACCGTAGAGACTAGCATGTGCCAAGTAGTTACCTTTTCTAGATGGTGGAGCTGTCAAGGGCTGGTAATGAGTGTACAATGTTTCCAATAGTCCAAGAGGGAGCTGATGATGGTCCATATATAGTTCCTTTTTGCTTTCAGCCTGTGCGTCCTTAGTCCATTCATGGACGTCAAGATCGCCAAGTTGCGAGCCGAGGATGACCAGCGAGATGCCGGGTCGATGACACGCTTGTGGACTGGGTTGCAGATGATGAGAGTATATTTGGGAAGATACCCATGCCGACCAAGTTGGCTTGCTCACTGCTGGTTGCTGCTCTCATCTTCTTGCCTAGGCAGCCAAGCCACCAACCACTTGGCTCCCCGCTTGCCAAGTTGCAGAGAAAACAAGGGCCCGTTGCCTGCCTTCACGGACACTTGGGGCAGTGCTGGAGATCTAATCGTTGCACCCTCGTCCTATGACTGCGATGCTCACGTTTGCAGGGATGAAGTCAGATTAGTTCACATTTTACTATCTCCAACTTGCTGTAGTTTTAAGACCAAACTTGTAGTTTGCATACAATTTTGATCACCATTTGCTGCCAAAAACATAGTTTTAAGACCAAATGATCATCAGCTTGCAAGAATAAATTTAGAGAAGCTTCATGTGAAATTCCAGGATAACTTTTTCGGATACTCCACGCTCCATGGCATTCCCAGCACTCCAGCTACGGTTAGGTACTACTAATTCCCAATACAGTTTTGAACATCGATTCCGGAGCACTGTGTTTGTGCAGCGAAACAATTATCAACATCAGAGCACACTGATAATTTGCAATGCAACTAAGGGGGTCTTTGTATGCAAACTTGAGGCAAAAAACACATGAGTGGTCAAAGCCAAAACTTTGCAATAACATTCACACTTACAACAAATGCTAGGGAGTTCAGTTACACAGCCTTGAGATTTCAGAAATCTCAAGCAAATATCTCTCTAACAAGCCAGTCTAGGCTCGGATACGCAAAATACAGTATCAAGAACGAGGGAAGCGCAAACAGCACAGTGATAAGGATGTACAATAACAAGACCGCTGCGCTGGCAGGGATCGCATACAGCACTATGAGGAGGAAGATGAACACCAGAGGAAACTTGGCGCTCAGGTGAACCAGAAATGACAGCGACTTGCGCAGCGAAGCTTGTACCCTCTCGGAGTTCAGGAGAGGGATCCCATGGTTGGCATGATTTGCATCCGATGTGTCACCTTGAGGTGGGAGGGACCGTCTAATGGAGTTTGAATAACCAGCATTTCCATTTGCTCTGCTGCTGCTTGGGAGCCATGGAGTATGTTGCTCACTATGAACAACAGAGCGTGATCGTGCACGCTCCCCATTCATCCCCTCAACCATCCAGAGGAGGAAGTAGTTTTTGCGTGGGAAAATGAGGTTCCCTTTGTAAAATATGCGGAGTGACAGGAGGTTGCACCAGGGACAGCAGATGAAGAACGGCAGCTGGATTGGCACCGTTGGAACTTTAATGACAGCCCATTGAAGGCCTAGGATGCAGTTCTTGCACATGGTGTGGCCGCACCATAGAACATAAGGTACGTTCTCCACTATGTTGAAAGACTCCCAACATATTGGGCATTCCAGGCCTTCTTCCCTGCTTGTGCATGAGGATGCCTCATCATCAGAACAAGCAGCACTGGACGAGGCACAATTTGGAGGACTCCTCTTCCCCAGCCCAGACGTCCAAGCATTTGATGCAAAACCCCACATTTCAGCAAGCTATCTTAAACTGATGACCTGCTTTCACTTGGAGGTAGACCTAAAAGACCCAAGTGAATCATGTATGAGAACAATGATAATAAAAGAGGACCAAATACCAAAATAAAATCCAATATATAGCTGATGTTAGCATTTTACTAAGAGGGAAGACAGGAAAGCTGTCAGCACTCAGAAAAATGCAAGTAAGTGGAAGATTGAAGCAGATCACAATGTATATGATTATCAAAAGGTTTTACAAGAAGGAAACTGCAGCAATTGGATCATCCAAAAGAGATACCAAACAGCTAACTAGCCCTTTAACCCTAACCCCCCACCCCTCATTCAAAGAGAGTAAGAGAAATAAATTGCTATTGAGAGATCACAAACATACACAATCATAGGACAACTAAAATGCATAGCACAAGCACATTTTCAGAGATACCAAACATCTAATTAGTCAAAGTTCAGCATAAAGTCAGACACAAGGGTAGTTTTGATCCATTGCTTGTGTTGCTAGGCAAGGAAGTTTAGCTCACGATGACAAATGGCTGATGGAAGCATGTTAGCAGCACTAGCTGTTTGTTTCTTTTGCTTTGACATTACAAAATAGATAATAAAACAAGTACTAGCAAAAATTTGTGTTTTTTTGTATCTAATGAAACCAACACATTGCTAGGCAAGGTTAGATGAGCAGCTGCTGGAGCTAACAAAGGAACTAAACATGAACAAGTTTACCTGTTCATCACTAAACAAATTTTATTAAAACTAAAGCATGCAGCACAGGATACTCGGTCATACATAGTAGTGCAGAATAAACCTTCAGCTATTCGTAAATATATGAACTTAATGAACAACATGAAGTTAATCGGAACTTTACAAGACAGTAGGTTTAGATGTGGGGTCATTTTTTTTCTCAGGTCATATTAAAGAAAACCAAAGAAGCAGATGGAAAGCATTCAAACCACGTACAACAGGAAACAGTTAAAATGTCTGGGATCCTGGTTAGGTTGCAAGCTAATAAGAGTTAGACATGGATGGCAGTTATGTTTTCTTTCAGATCACTTACCAATGTATCCTTGTTAGAAGAACTTTATGTCTAAAAGAAAGATTGTGCATCTGACTTAACTCAGGTTATAACTTCAACTAGTCCATAACATCCATATATGGCCTGACTATATAGCTACACCAAAATCATTCACACGCAACCCAAAAGGAACAGGGACCTCTAAAAGTTCTCTAGATTAACTGTGCATGCATACAGCATCTATATTTGGCAGGCAATCCTGGCACTCTGTTTTAAATCTTCATTTCAGTTAATTTGAAGTCGAGTAGCATAATTACAAAACAACATTTCCAACCGCTCAATAAAAAATAGCACATATAACATAAGCACCTCCATTTCGCGAATGAAAAGATTTCTATCTAATTAAAAGTTTTAAAATAGCGAGGTAGACTTCAGGAACTTATTCAAGCCTATCATACAAAATTCAACAATCCAATATTACTGTAGCATACATCTAGTCTTGCTTGAGCAAGTGCTGATAAGTGGGCAGATCTTAACAAACACAATAACTTATGAAACCATAAACAAAACTGAGTTTTTCTTTCATCACAAGTGCGGCGTTTTCATCTTTTCCTTTAAAAAAAAGGCATAATTCACGTTACGAAATGAAATATGTTCTGACTTGTGACATACTTGAAAGTAAATACTATAAACAAAAAATAGCAGAGTGCAGACTTTTTATTTGATTCACAGAGAATAGTAACAATTGATGTGGTTCTGTAAAAGTCTTCTGAAACGCTTTACACAAGAGCTATAACCTTTTGGACTGTGCAGCTATTTTAACTGTCTACAAAACAAGATCATGGTGCATGCAAAGAAGATTCATTTGGGCTACTAATAAGAAGCAAGCAAGGTGTGGTGTGCACACAAAAAAGAAAATGCCAACAACATTCCCCCTAGAATTTCTTGCGTTGAAGCAACCTAGTAACAGCTAGCATAAAGCAACAAAACAGTTTTGGTCGTGCCAAAACCCACCATTTTTTTCATTACTTAATAAATAAGAAACAGAAAGCCACACAACTAGGTAGAGAACCGGTCTTTATAGATCCTGGAAAGATACAATTGGAGAATATGTCCAGACTCCAGACCTGGACACTATATGCAACCACACCCAGATACGGACGCTGAGGTAAGCTTAGTAACTTGGCTAAACTGCTATGCTTTCAGGACACATATTTAAACTGTTAGCATCTGGACCAAGGTACAAATCTAACTCCCTGATGTGGCATTCAGTGGAAATCATATCAAATCCAATTTTGAAAAGTTGTTATGATCTAACCACAAAAATTCAGTTCATATATTTTAAAATTGTAACCAAACAACCTTTTGGAACTCCATGATAAACACTCTAGTAGTATATGTGAAGTAGGCTCCTAATACATGTGGACTTTAAAATAGTTACTCAGCTCTACAAAAAAAAAGAAGCTTACAGACGCTACTTGGCAGAGCATCCGATGTTGGACACGGTGCTAATGTATGTCAGACAACTTTTTCCCTGTGAAAATTAGCAATTTGATACCTTTTCCACTTATGCAATATCTGATTCCCTATTAATTTCTAATAAAGGGAATTCAGTGCCAGGACACACGTACGCAGAAGAGGCTTGCTTGATCCCCACAGGTGTTTTGTTTGCGTGCCTAACCACATTCTAAGTCTCGAAACGCCATACAACATGCATGTAACCTAAGAATACCTGATCATTGCAGCATGGTCACCTAGTTTTCTACATCTTTCTACCCGCCGATCAAAGCTTCACATGCTCCAATTCGAATAATCTAATCAACAGTCCACAACCAAATCCCCTGTCCTTCATATACTGTACCGCCCAACATCGGATCGAACAGCCGAATCACATTTGGCGCAGCAACAATCAATCGAGAATGCACGCAAGGAAGATAAGGATGAAAGTATAAAAGGACGACTATAAGGTCTCTTTCCAGGTTAGCAAGCGCCCACATCCGTCGCGCCTAAACGGAACCGCTAATTGTCCCACCGACGATTCAATCCACGCGGAGCAAGAGACGGGTGGGCGCAGGATGCGTACCTGTATCAGCGATTCCCGCAGCGGGGACGCCGCCCCGGCCTTGGCACAGGCGACCGCGCCGCCGCTGGCCGGAGAAGAAGCGTTCGCCCCAATCTGCTGCTCGTCTGAAGCAAAAGGGGAGCGACCCGCTGTGAGGGGAAGCGCTAGAATCGGGAGAGCTGACGCGTCGGGACTCACCTGCTGCGGCGGAACGGAGGAAGGGGGGAAGGGAGAGGCCGCGGCCGCCGTCGTCGTCGCAGCTTGACTCGGAGGGGGGTGGAAGCGAATTGGGGATCTGCGGTGGATGGCCAGTGGCAAATGGAAGAGGGCTTGGGTTTGAAGGGCTGGGCAGCCGCCATGTGGATGCGGTCCACAGGCCCTGCCTGGGTGTGGGACCTTCACGTCGCGGCCCACGTGTCCGTGACGTGGGTGCCACCTTGATTTTTCTTTTCACCGAGCTGTGCCTTAGTTTAGTTTCAAAAGTTGGGCCACAGATTCCACTATAAAAAAAAGATTTCCATCACATTAAAACACTGACACATGCATGATCTACTAAATGATCAAATAAAAACTAATTTCCGGCTTTCCGGGTTAGCAAGATCTTTCTCCTTTCCCGCGTTTTTGGTTCCCGTATTAACATTCTACGGATTAATGATACTGTGGTCAGTAGGCCGATTTAAGATGCCTTTGCCATCACAATGCCCCAAGGATTTTTCTTGCATTCCAGGGCATTTTCTTGACGATGAAATGGATTTACTTGTTCTAACCTTTAGAATTCCAAAGGCATTGGAAACTGGAAAGCTTTTGTATTAGTGAGTATCCTCCTTATCCATTTTTCAATGGCCTAGTTCTTGCCTGAATTTTTTGATTGCCAGACCTTATTTATATATCTGCTTATTAGTTTTCTTGCAAATTTCATGTTTTCTTTCACAGGATGACTTTCTCAGTTTCATCATTATGTTTATGGGAAGCATGTCTTAAGAATCCTTACCTAAGAGCAAGGATGGTTGAATTTTTGAATTGTTGGATGCCACAAATAAGGTTCATACTTTTTTAAAATCCATTATAAATCTATTATTTTGTGACTGCACGGTTGTGTACTGAAAGTTCCTACAACATCATTCATGCAGTTTCTTGAATTCTACAGCCTCACTATTTGAGGGGCACCAATTGTGTCTTGACTACCTAGTCAGAAATCTTCTGAAGCTTAATGTGTTTATCATTCACTGGTTCCCATACACAAGTGAGTGCCATGATCAGTTTAACAGTTTCCATATGTTCAATTCTTGTCAATCTTGTGTTATTATTACACTGCTTGCTATTTCTGCAGTTCTTGACAAGTTTCACATTCGACATAATATTGCTGAGCTTTTGGAGTATTTATGGGATGTTCCGGTCATCGAATGCAACGGTGACAGGTGGGTAGTTTTTCCTTCACAAATTTATTCTGCACTTGCTTTCCATACTTTATGTGGCAGATAGCTAAAGAGGAGGATAAGGGTGTATACTTACATTTTCTTAACTTCCTTATCAATGATAGCGTCTATCTTCTTGATGAGAGCTTGAATAAAATTCTCGAACTAAATGAAATAGAGGCTGAAATGCTAACACCATTGAGTGGGAGCGCAGGCGTGCTCAAGAAAGAAAGGAGCGACTGTGTGTATTTCATCAGTGGGAGAATGTTAGTCTTCTTTACCAGTGTCTACAATTCATTGTCTATTGAACCCTTTTTAGTTTCTGATCTACTATGCATTTGTCACTTTCCAGATTGTTTGTTTTGACACGAAGCTGGCCAATAAGGATGTTGGGATGCTTGCATTCACTTTGGAACAAATTCCAGCACCTTTCCTACTACCTGAAATGGTAAGATCATGAAACCATATTTTTGTTTCCATTAATCACCATACCCTATGAAATCATATGATCTGGTAAGTTGTTCAGCAGAACCTCCCATGCGACATAGAGGATTTTCCTTTTAAATACCTTGGTGTGCCACTCTCTATCAAGAAGCTGATGCAGTCAGGGCAAGCAGATTAGTACAAATCAACTATGTGCTCACCTTGATCTTGAAACTGCTATGGATCTACCCCCTTGGGCTCCCAACGTGATCAACAAGATTTGTTGGGTTTCTTATGGAGAGGAAGGAAAGAAGCTAGTGAAGGTCATTGCTTGATTGCATGGCCTAAATGTTGCTGGCCGAAGGAGTTGGGAGAATTAGGCATTCATGATGGTTGAGCTTTGAGAATGAGATGGCTGTGGGTGCACAAAACCGATCCTGATAAGTGATAAACCTTGGACACTATTTTTTTTTATCTCTGTACATGTGAATCTCAGGGCATTGTTTTTTGTGGCTGTGGGGACTAATGTGGGTAATGGAACAGCACACTGTTTTGGATGATGGATGCACAGTAATTCAATTGCTGATCTAGCTCCCCATTTATTTGCCCTTGCGCCCAACATCAAGCTAAAAAGCGTACAGTGAGGGATGCCATGGTTGGACTGTGACGAACCGGATTCTCACCGACGAGAACCCGACTCCCTGTACCATTGAGATAGTCCCAGGAATAGCAGCTATCTCGTACAGAACTCATCTCAGTCGAATATCACATCCATACAACGATAAAAGATTCATTACATGACTCATATAAAGACAAAGCGTCTGATACAAGCCCTCTGGGCTAAAGCGACAATAAGAAACATCTGCGCAGCGGTAGCTAGAACAACAGGGACCACTCCTCCACAGGCATCCTTGAGCGTAGCGCACACCCTTCAATCGTACCACCCGTCCTGGTTAAACTCGTGGTCGGGGTCTTCACCTGAGAACCCAAAGTCTGTCCCCAAGGAAATGGGACAGGTCCACGTCACCAACCATAATATGATGCAAGCTTTAAAGTGGCCTAATCTAAGGATATAGAAATAAACAAGGTTTAAGCCAGGGTTTCCTATGCAAGCTGCAGCAATAACCCAATTTTATCTCGACACCAACTCCTGCTCACACACATACACCTCCACTCCCCAAAACCAACCATCAGCCTCACATTTTCCCATCGGGCTCGTCCTGCCACGGCAGGTTCCCGCAAATCATTATCCTTCAACACCTTTCACTCACTAGTCGACTCGGTGAGCTCCCTCCCCACCTCGTCTCAACAGCCTCAGCTGGACCAATCTCTCATAACCCGAATCAAGGATGAGGTAAGAAAGCAGTTTCCCATGCTAGCCGGGGCTTCTCAGAAATGGGTCGTCCGTAACCGTGGACACGGCTATACGTATAGTTTACACTCTGCAGAGGTGGCACTCCAGGAATCCATCCGGGCTGCAAGGCTAGTCCGCAACCAACCTGAGACGCAGCCCACAGCAAAGACCCTAAACAGTAGCGGCGCCAATCCTGTCTCCCTGGGCTCGGGAAACATCTGATCTAACATCTGCCCCAGGGTCGTGAAACCTTCCCACCGGGGCCAGTCGGGGGCCGTGGTAAATCAGGGAGATTACGCCGCAACGAATCCCCCCTACACATATCAAACTCGATTCTCCTACAGTCTCGGCGCCGCACTAGAGTAGGCTTGCTGGAACCCTCCCCATACTGGGTAGATGGTGAGCACGGTAAATCCCAAGTCCGAAGTGGGGGCACGACTCGGTCCTTAATTGTTCGGTAAAGCGAGTATCTGCATCACAAGCGATCCGCCGCAACGGTCCGCAATCGGCACCCATAACAGGTATTGCCGCCCAAACTCCTCAGGTACTCACCGAGTACCAACCCCAAGTAACCAGTAACCATGTACCCGCAACAGGTACCCCATAGGGACTGCCCGAGTGCAGCCCCTCAGCTCCTCGATCAATGATCGAGTTGTTATTTACTCGCTTACACCGCCTAGCTGCACTACTCCTCCCAAACCACCCACAACTCACGCCAAGAGGATCAATCACAACCATCCCAACACATGCATAGCATAGCATATTTATAAAGTGAGTAGTAGGTAGCAAGGTAACAGGATATTAACAAAGGCAGTGCAGGTCTATCATGCGAGTAAAGTAAAGCGCTAGCATACTAGTTTGCATGTCTAATAGGTATTTCAGAGATGGTCGGGCGTGAACCTGGGCAAAGGTCTTCGTCCTCGTCAAAGCAGTTGTTGTAGTAGTCCGGCTCCTCCTGACTCTCCGGAGCTCCTAGGGGCGCGGAAAGAAAATAAGACGCGGCTACTAGCAAAGAAACACTAAAACAGCGACGGAAGAAGACTCAAATAACACCAAACTCTACACTAACGCGTAGATCATGTTTTTAGAAAAATACAGAAACTGGTTTCATATTTTTCTGAGCTACGGTTGATTTATTATTAATTTTCGAAGTTTAAATCATTTTCTGAAAATATTAAATAATTTCCGAAAAAGAAAACAGACAAATAATTAGCCTGCTGACGTCAGCATGACGCCATGCTGACGTCAGCAGTGGGTCCGCCTAGGATGACGTCAGCAGTGGGCCCTGCTGACGTCAGCGTTGACCGGTCAACGGTCAACGGGGTCAACGGTCAACGGTCAGCGGGTCAACTCTGGTCAGTGGGTCCCATGTGTCAGTGACTCGCAGAGTATGACAGGTGGGTCCCATACGTCAGCGCTGTTAAAAGAAAAAGGAAAAAGAATAAACGATGGCTGGGCTGGAATTGGGCCGAAAGTGAATGGGCCGGAAGAGTTAAAGGGTGTTAAACAGACTTAACTGCGAACATTCGGCCCACGAAGGGGCGGCTACGGCGCGACGCGACGCGCGCGCGCGGCGCGCTCCGGAGCGCGACCGGCGGCGACGGTCGGCGGCGGAACTGGCCGGAGAAGGCTCGGCTCGGGTCTAGGATGGCTGGAACAGCTTCGCTAGGGTTAGGCGAACACGCTCGAGGGGAAAAAGGCCATGGCTGGGTTCGGATTGGGGCTTCCCGACGTGCGACGGCGGCGACACGGCCATGTGCGCCGGCGAGCACGACGGCGGCTCGGGTTTTGGCTCAACTGCGCTCGATTCGGGTTCGGCTAGCACGCTCGTGGCCTCCAGCGACTGCTGGGGCACGGCTAGGTGCGCACGCGCGGGCTCGTGGTCGCCCACGGCCGCGCGTGGCCTCGGCGTTCGCGCGCGGGGCGAGCAGAGCTCGGCCGCGGCGGCCTCGGCTGCGGGGAACAAGCGACGGCGGGTTGCAAAGGGTTTAGCGGCGACGGGAACCTGCACAAGAAGATGCACAGCACGAAGGCTGGCTCACAGGGGCTTGGCTTGGCACGGCGAGCACGAGCGGCGGCGCTCCGCCGGAAACAGAGAAGAAGGGGGCGAACGCGGTTAGCTCACCTAGGGTCACGTAGAGGTACGCTGCAGCTCGGGGTAGACTCGTGGTGGCTCGGCGGTGCTCGTGCGCTCGCTCCCGTCCCTGGTCCGGCTCCTCGTCGGCGAGTCCACGGACGGCGGCGCTCCGGTGCTCGGCGGCTTCGCGGGGAAGGCGACTGGCTTCACTTCTTCTTGCTCCGACTGCTCCAGGACCTTCCCCACCCCTCTCCTACTCCTCCCCTCCCACGAACTGGATCTGGATGGAACCCCGAAGGGCGGCGCGGCTTGGGGAAGAAGATGGCCGGTGGCGGGTTTTATAGGCGCTAGGGCTAGGGTTTGGCGGGCACGGACGGCGAGATTGGGGCGGCCAGGGGCTCGCGGACACGCGGCGCAATCGCGACGGGCCGCACGGTGCGTGGGTGGTTGGGTCACGGGCGCTCGGCCGCGGGAGAGAGAGAGCGGCGACGTCGCGAGGAAGGAGACGCGGGGGAAGAAGATGGCTGACAAGTGGGGTCCAGCGGTCAGCGAGTGAAGGCGGACGCGGCGGCGACGCGGCGGACAGCTGGGCCGTGCTGGGCCGAAAGGCCGAGCGGGCCGCTTGGGTTGCTGGCTCGGGGAAAAGAGTTCAGGGGCGAAAGATGGACTTGGCTGCGGAAATTCGGCCCACGAACAGGAATAGGATTTGGAAATTAGTTTAGTCAATTAGAGTTTGAATTCAAATCTAGAATTTGAATTCAAACCAACCAAAAATCCAAATAAATCCAAATAAATCCAAATCACACTATTTCATCCTTAGCACTTCAAATTGATTTTAAATTTGAAAATAAATTGCCTAAGAATTTAGGGAGCAAATAGAAGACACTCTTATATGTTTGTTTGCATGCACACAATTCCACCAAAAATTTTTAAATTCGAAATTTTGCACTCAACAAAGCCTATAGGAATTTTAGGGTTGTTACAGTCTCCCCCCCCTCACAAGAATCTCGTCCTCGAGATTTGTGATTACCTATGGTTTAAACAAGTGGGGGTATTTCTCCTTCAGCACTGACTCCTTTTCCCAAGTGGCTTCCCTTTCTGAGTGATTGCTCCACTGTACTTTGCAAAACGGGATAGCTGTGCTCCTGGTCTCTTTGACTGCTCTGTCTAGTATCCTCTCCGGGTACTCCAGGTACTCCAATGTGTCCTGTAGGTCTAATGCCTCTGTTTTGACCTCATGTTCTGGTACTCTCAGACACTTTCTCAGCTGAGATACATGGAACACTGGGTGTACTCCCGCTAGTTCCTCTGGTAGGTCTAGCTTGTAGGCTAGCTTTCCTACTCTCTCCAGTATCTGGTATGGTCCAACAAAACGGGGTGCTAGCTTTCCTTTCACTTGGAATCTCTTATGCCCTCTGAGGGGTGACACTTTCAGGTAGACGAAGTCTCCTACTTCGAACTCCAGATCTCGTCTCCTTTTATCTGCATAGCTCTTTTGTCGGCTCTGAGCTGCCTTCAAGTGCTCTCGGATCTTGGCCACATTTTCTTCTGCCTCCACAATCATGTCAGGTCCAAAGAATGTTCGTTCTCCCACCTCTGACCACATTAGAGGTGTCCTGCATTTTCTGCCATATAATGCCTCAAAGGGTGACATCTGTAGGCTGGCCTGGTAACTGTTGTTATAGGAGAATTCTGCATAAGATAGACTCTTCTCCCAGTCTGTGCTGTAAGCTAGAACACATGCTCTCAACAAATCTTCAAGAACCTGGTTCACTCTTTCAGTCTGCCCATCTGTCTGAGGGTGGTAGGCTGTGCTATACTCCAAGGTTGTCCCGATGGCTTGATGTAGGCTTTGCCAGAATTGAGCTGTGAATTGGGGTCCTCTGTCTGACACAATACTTCTTGGTGCCCCATGCAGCTTAAGAATGTTGTCTATGTATAGCTCTGCTAGTTTGCTTACTGAGTGTGTGCTTTTGACGGGTATAAAGTGAGCTACTTTTGTCAATCGATCAACTATGACCCAAATGGCATCATTTCCTTTCTGAGTGCGGGGTAGGCCAACTACGAAGTCCATGCTGATATCTTCCCACTTCCACATTGGTATTTCTAGTGGTTTCAGCAGTCCTGCTGGCCTTTGATGTTCTGCTTTGATCCTTCGGCAAGAGTCGCACTTGGCTACATACTCTGCTATGTCCTCCCTCATTTTCTTCCACCAGAATTTATCCTTCAGATCCTGATACATCTTAGTGCATCCTGGGTGGATTGAGTACTTGGACTCGTGAGCTTCTGAGAGAATTGTTCTCCTGATTTCCTCGTCCTGTGGTACACAAATACGGTCTTTCAGCCATACTGTCCCTGCTTCATCGATCCTGAAGTCAGGTGCTACTCCCCGTTGGATATCCCCTTTTACTTCTTGGATTTCTGGGCACTTTCCTTGTGCTTCCTTGATACGGTCTTCCAGGTTGTACTTCACTTTCATTTCTTGGGGTTTACCTTCTTCTACTAGCTCGAGTTTCATCATGTACAACTCTTTCGCTAGTTCTGGCTGACTTTCTTCTATCATCAAGTTGTTGCAATAATTCTTTCGGCTCAAGGCATCTGCCACGACATTAGCTTTGCCTGGATGGTAGTGTATCTCCAAATCGTAATCTTTGATCAGTTCTAGCCATCTTCTTTGTCTCATGTTCAGTTCAGATTGGGTGAAGAAATACTTCAAACTTTTGTGATCTGTGTAGATATCGCACTTGTTGCCAATCAGATAGTGCCTCCAGATCTTCAATGCATGTACCACTGCTGCCAGTTCCAAGTCGTGCGTGGGGTAGTTTTCCTCATGTTTCCTCAGCTGCCTTGATGCATAGGCAACAACCTTGCCCTCTTGCATCAGAACACATCCCAAACCTTGTCTTGAAGCATCACAGTAGACTACGAAATCTTTGCGAATATCTGGTAGGGTCAATACTGGAGTTGTAGTGAGTTTGTGCTTGAGTTCTTGGAAACTCCTTTCACATTTGTCCGTCCACTCGAATGGGACATTGTTCTTGAGTAGTTCGGTCATTGGCTTGGCAATCTTAGAGAAATTCTCAATGAATCTTCTATAGTATCCTGCCAATCCCAGAAAGCTTCGGATTTCCGTGACACTCTTCGGCTGCTTCCATTCTGCCACTGCCTCAATCTTTTCTGGGTCGACTGCTACGCCCTCAGCTGTCAACACGTGACCCAAAAAGGCTACTTTCTCCAACCAAAATTCACATTTGCTGAACTTTCCGTAGAGTTGATGCTGCCTCAGCCTCTCTAGTACAATCCTCAGATGCTTCTCATGCTCTTCGGCTGTTTCTGAGTAAACTAGTATGTCATCAATGAACACCACTACGAACTTGTCCAGTTCCTCCATGAATACCTTGTTCATCATGTTCATGAAATAAGCAGGTGCGTTGGTCAATCCAAAAGACACAACGGTGAACTCGTACTGCCCGTACCGAGTCACAAAAGCTGTCTTGGGGATGTCACCTTCTCTAATCTTCATCTGGTGGTATCCCGATCTCAGATCAATCTTACTAAAGTATTTGGCTTTCTTCAACTGATCTAGCAAGTCATCAATTCGAGGTAATGGGTACTTGTTCTTGATCGTCACTGCGTTCAGGGATCGATAGTCTACGCACATGCGCATTGATCCATCTTTCTTCTTCACAAACAACACTGGCGATCCCCATGGGGATGCACTTGGTCGAATCACACCACTTTCAAGCATCTCTTTCAGCTGCTTCTTGAGTTCCTCCAGTTCTTCCACTGACATTCTGTACGGTCTCTTAGCAATAGGCCCTGTGCCTGGTTGTAGTTCGATTATGAACTCCACGTCTCGGTCAGGTGGTAGTCCTGGTAGTTCCTCGGGAAACACGTCCGGGTATTCACACACAACAGGTACTTCTTCAATCGTCAATTTCTCAATAGAGTATACCAACTGTCTCAGAATACATGTTCTGGATCTCTTCCCTGTTCTTCTTTGTGGCTCTGCTGTTACTTTGACTCCGCTAGGGTGTGTCAACTCAACTGTTCTGGGTGAGCAACTGATTATTCCTTTGTGCTCTGTAAGCCAATCCATTCCTAGTATCACGTCAATTCCATCCGATTCCAGGACTGTCAAGTTTCCTTCGAACTCCTGGCCTCCTATCATCAGTCTAACTGCGGGGCACTCTAAAGTGCACCTAAGCTCTCCTAAGGGAGAAGTAGTGACTATAGGTCTAGCTTTAGGTATTGCCGGGGGTGACTGCTCTCTCACAAACTTTGTCGAGATATAGGATCCAGTTGCTCCAGAGTCAAACAATATCAAAGCTGGAATACCATTTACTAAAAACTCACCGAGCACAACGTCGGGAGCGTCCTCGGCTTCTTCCTCTGTCAAGTGGTTGAGGCGTCCTCTCTGCGCTGTTGCTGGCTGCCTGTCCTGTCCTCCAGGTGCCGGTGCCTTGGCTGGGGTTTGTTTGTTCTTCTTCTCCGGACAGTCAAAGGACTTGTGACCGGGCTTCCCACAAGCAAAACAGACCACTGTGGTCCCTCCACCAATTCTGGGTGTGTTGTTCGGCTTCCAGTTGGGGTTTCCCTGACTTGAGTAGCTGTTGTTTCTGTTACCAAAGCTGTTGTAGTTGTTACCTCTGCTGCCAAAACTGTTGTTGTTACTGCCTCGGTTACCCTGGTAGCTGTTTCTGTTGAACACTGAGCTTCCTTGGTTGTTGCTCTGCTGAAAGCTTCTCCTGATCATGTTGCTCTGGCCACTCCTCGGCCTCTGACTTAGCCGGTGGTTGTGCAACTGTTCAGCCTTTCTTTTCTTCTCTCGCCAGGTATCTTCAAGTCCCACTCTTTCCTTCTCAACTGCGATAGCCCTGTCAATCAACTCTCTTAGTGACCTGTGTGAACTTGCTGCGAGTGCTGTCCTCAGACCTCTGTGCAAACCACGCTGGAACCAAAACTGCTTCTTCTTCTCAGTGTTGACGTCTTCAGGAGCGTACCTTGACATCTTAGCAAAGTGTCGAGCGTACTCAGCTACAGACAAACTTCCTTGGGTCATTGTCCTGAATTCCATTGCTTTATGCACCATGACTTGTTCTGGTATGTGGTATTCTTTGAAAGCTTCACAAAACTCTTGCCAGGTGATCTGAGCTGGGTTTGCGTGAGAGTCACAGTAGCTCTCCCACCACGCTTTCGCTGCTCCTTCAAGTTGGTGTGCCGCAAGGGCCACACATTCCTCTTCAGTGTAGTCTGTCAGGTCCAGCTTCGTCTCGATGGTACGCAACCAGTCGTGTGCATCGAGTGGTTCGTCCGAGTAGTCGAAGGTAGGTGCTTTCAGCCTGATGAATCTTTCGATCTTCCTTTGTAGGTCTTCCTCCCGGTGTCCCTGACGGTTCTGGTTCTGGTTTCCTTGCATCTGTTGCATAGCTTGCATCATCTGTGTGTTGGCCTGTGCCATCTGTTGCATCAGCTGTGTCTGTGTAGTCATCACTTCTGCCAAGTTAGGCGGTGGCGGTGGTTGCTGTACGTTCTGCTGGTTCTGCTGAGGTTCCACTGCTGGCTCTTCCATTTCCACTTCTTGTTCTTCTCCTGGTGCGTTGTTCTCGGGCTGGAGCACGCCTGCTGCGCGTCCACGACCTCTGCCTCTAACTGCAACTGCTGCTCTTCCACGACCACGACCTCTGACACGTCCTCTGCCTCTAGCTGCCACTGCTGCCTCTTCTTGCTCAGCTTCCTCAAAACGTGCAAGCAGACGGTTGGATCTTCGGATTGACATCTTACTGTATTTTTCATAAAGCAGATTTAGTGGCGGTCGGTAATGGTTAGGTTAGCGCATCTAGAGTAGGAGCTGCACACATGAAATAGACTCAACACTAAAGTACACTCAAGACGAACAACAATAAAACTGCAAGAACAGCCAATAAGATCGATCAATCATTACAGCATTACACCCTAGACATGTGTACTATCCCGAGGCCAGCTCCTGAAACCTTGAGGATTAGTACATCTAAGCGAATGCTACATCGTGGCTGAGCCAAAAGGTGGTCATGATTGACTAAGTCTAAACATCTACTCATGAAGATAGATACAACTCTCATCAACTGCTGACATCTGCTGATACTGCCTACTGCATCTGTCTCATACTGCTGAATGTGCTTGTGAGGCGCGCTGCCAACCTCACAGCCTCAGTCTCTGTCTGCTGCTTGATCACTGCCTGTTGTCCTGGTGGGTGTCAGTGAGGCGCGCTGCCAACCTCACTATGTCCATCTCAGGTTCTGTCAACTGCTTCTCTAAGTGTGCCAGTTCTTGTCTCAGTCTTGTCATCTCGGGAGTAAAGGTTCGAGCCTCCGGTGGTGGTATCGGCTCAACTCGGCTTGGTGAGACTCTGTAGTTCTCTGTCCTGGGTTCAACTCTGCGTTCTTCTGGTAGTCCTTGGTTCACTGTGATCATTTCTGCTACCCTCTTCCTGTCTGATCTTACCCAACTACTAAGGGTCCTTCGAGCTTCATCCTTTGCCATAATCTGTTGAAGACTCAGGTACTTCATCAGCTGGTAGTTTCGTCCACTCTTTTCTTTGTAGCTATCCACCTCTTCTTGAAGTTCTGAATTGAGATTGTCCAACCAGTATACCTCTTCTTTCAGACCTTCGATCTCTTCTTCCTTGGCTGCTAGTTCCTTGTCTTTTTCTGTGAGTTGATCTTCCAGGCGAACATCTCGAGCATGGTGAGTTGCTCGGATCAGTCCTGCCAACTGCCTGTTGTTGCGAGCTTCGTACTCCAAGTTCCTGACTTCCCTTGTTTTAGCTCTGAGTTGCTCCTCAAGTAAGGCGATCCTGTTGTCCTTCTCCATCAGCTGGAGGTCTTGCTTCCATACCCTCTCTTTCAGCTTGGCAACTTTCTCTTCTAGGCCAATGTTCAAGTATTCCTGCTCAATCATGCACTGAACTGAGGTCCGCAGAGTCACGTTCCGCTCTCGGTCTGCTGCGTGAGCCTGCAAGCTGACTGCGTCTCTGTCCGTCGGATCTTCAAGAGCTCGCGGTAGGTACCGGAAACGAGTGTGGCTGAGCTGACTCTGGTACACAAGTGTGGCAAGTCGGAGTATCCTCATAGCTATAGTCTGCACTGCCCGACTGAAAGTGCTCTCGCTGGTAGCTGCTCGTAGCATCAGTGACCTTGGTCGTCCAGGGATATTGGGTACAACCATCTGCAACCGGGTGTGTACTCCCTCTCCAGGTCCGTAGGTCCATCCCTCGTAGAAGACGTTGTCCACATCTATCCCCACTGTACGCAGCACCTCCCTCAGTAATACTGCCAAACCCCCACAGTCTGCTCCGGTGGTCCTGATCTCTCGTCGATCATCTGCTGATCTTCCTTCCATCTGCCAGACAGTTAGTGGGTTGTTAGTAAGTTAGCAAGTTAGTAAGGTAAGGTAAGGGTAAAAGTTTTGCAAATAGATGAGATGTACTTATATAGTTTTCAAATAGTCCAAGGGGTTTCATATAAAATAGAGGACTCAGTTAGAGCTTCTGTCCTAAGTTTCCGTTCTACGGGTTACGCGCTACGGTCAAGTATGGCTCTGATACCAACTGTGACGAACCGGATTCTCACCGACGAGAACCCGACTCCCTGTACCATTGAGATAGTCCCAGGAATAGCAGCTATCTCGTACAGAACTCATCTCAGTCGAATATCACATCCATACAACGATAAAAGATTCATTACATGACTCATATAAAGACAAAGCGTCTGATACAAGCCCTCTGGGCTAAAGCGACAATAAGAAACATCTGCGCAGCGGTAGCTAGAACAACAGGGACCACTCCTCCACAGGCATCCTTGAGCGTAGCGCACACCCTTCAATCGTACCACCCGTCCTGGTTAAACTCGTGGTCGGGGTCTTCACCTGAGAACCCAAAGTCTGTCCCCAAGGAAATGGGACAGGTCCACGTCACCAACCATAATATGATGCAAGCTTTAAAGTGGCCTAATCTAAGGATATAGAAATAAACAAGGTTTAAGCCAGGGTTTCCTATGCAAGCTGCAGCAATAACCCAATTTTATCTCGACACCAACTCCTGCTCACACACATACACCTCCACTCCCCAAAACCAACCATCAGCCTCACATTTTCCCATCGGGCTCGTCCTGCCACGGCAGGTTCCCGCAAATCATTATCCTTCAACACCTTTCACTCACTAGTCGACTCGGTGAGCTCCCTCCCCACCTCGTCTCAACAGCCTCAGCTGGACCAATCTCTCATAACCCGAATCAAGGATGAGGTAAGAAAGCAGTTTCCCATGCTAGCCGGGGCTTCTCAGAAATGGGTCGTCCGTAACCGTGGACACGGCTATACGTATAGTTTACACTCTGCAGAGGTGGCACTCCAGGAATCCATCCGGGCTGCAAGGCTAGTCCGCAACCAACCTGAGACGCAGCCCACAGCAAAGACCCTAAACAGTAGCGGCGCCAATCCTGTCTCCCTGGGCTCGGGAAACATCTGATCTAACATCTGCCCCAGGGTCGTGAAACCTTCCCACCGGGGCCAGTCGGGGGCCGTGGTAAATCAGGGAGATTACGCCGCAACGAATCCCCCCTACACATATCAAACTCGATTCTCCTACAGTCTCGGCGCCGCACTAGAGTAGGCTTGCTGGAACCCTCCCCATACTGGGTAGATGGTGAGCACGGTAAATCCCAAGTCCGAAGTGGGGGCACGACTCGGTCCTTAATTGTTCGGTAAAGCGAGTATCTGCATCACAAGCGATCCGCCGCAACGGTCCGCAATCGGCACCCATAACAGGTATTGCCGCCCAAACTCCTCAGGTACTCACCGAGTACCAACCCCAAGTAACCAGTAACCATGTACCCGCAACAGGTACCCCATAGGGACTGCCCGAGTGCAGCCCCTCAGCTCCTCGATCAATGATCGAGTTGTTATTTACTCGCTTACACCGCCTAGCTGCACTACTCCTCCCAAACCACCCACAACTCACGCCAAGAGGATCAATCACAACCATCCCAACACATGCATAGCATAGCATATTTATAAAGTGAGTAGTAGGTAGCAAGGTAACAGGATATTAACAAAGGCAGTGCAGGTCTATCATGCGAGTAAAGTAAAGCGCTAGCATACTAGTTTGCATGTCTAATAGGTATTTCAGAGATGGTCGGGCGTGAACCTGGGCAAAGGTCTTCGTCCTCGTCAAAGCAGTTGTTGTAGTAGTCCGGCTCCTCCTGACTCTCCGGAGCTCCTAGGGGCGCGGAAAGAAAATAAGACGCGGCTACTAGCAAAGAAACACTAAAACAGCGATGGAAGAAGACTCAAATAACACCAAACTCTACACTAACGCGTAGATCATGTTTTTAGAAAAATACAGAAACTGGTTTCATATTTTTCTGAGCTACGGTTGATTTATTATTAATTTTCGAAGTTTAAATCATTTTCTGAAAATATTAAATAATTTCCGAAAAAGAAAACAGACAAATAATTAGCCTGCTGACGTCAGCATGACGCCATGCTGACGTCAGCAGTGGGTCCGCCTAGGATGACGTCAGCAGTGGGCCCTGCTGACGTCAGCGTTGACCGGTCAACGGTCAACGGGGTCAACGGTCAACGGTCAGCGGGTCAACTCTGGTCAGTGGGTCCCATGTGTCAGTGACTCGCAGAGTATGACAGGTGGGTCCCATACGTCAGCGCTGTTAAAAGAAAAAGGAAAAAGAATAAACGATGGCTGGGCTGGAATTGGGCCGAAAGTGAATGGGCCGGAAGAGTTAAAGGGTGTTAAACAGACTTAACTGCGAACATTCGGCCCACGAAGGGGCGGCTACGGCGCGACGCGACGCGCGCGCGCGGCGCGCTCCGGAGCGCGACCGGCGGCGACGGTCGGCGGCGGAACTGGCCGGAGAAGGCTCGGCTCGGGTCTAGGATGGCTGGAACAGCTTCGCTAGGGTTAGGCGAACACGCTCGAGGGGAAAAAGGCCATGGCTGGGTTCGGATTGGGGCTTCCCGACGTGCGACGGCGGCGACACGGCCATGTGCGCCGGCGAGCACGACGGCGGCTCGGGTTTTGGCTCAACTGCGCTCGATTCGGGTTCGGCTAGCACGCTCGTGGCCTCCAGCGACTGCTGGGGCACGGCTAGGTGCGCACGCGCGGGCTCGTGGTCGCCCACGGCCGCGCGTGGCCTCGGCGTTCGCGCGCGGGGCGAGCAGAGCTCGGCCGCGGCGGCCTCGGCTGCGGGGAACAAGCGACGGCGGGTTGCAAAGGGTTTAGCGGCGACGGGAACCTGCACAAGAAGATGCACAGCACGAAGGCTGGCTCACAGGGGCTTGGCTTGGCACGGCGAGCACGAGCGGCGGCGCTCCGCCGGAAACAGAGAAGAAGGGGGCGAACGCGGTTAGCTCACCTAGGGTCACGTAGAGGTACGCTGCAGCTCGGGGTAGACTCGTGGTGGCTCGGCGGTGCTCGTGCGCTCGCTCCCGTCCCTGGTCCGGCTCCTCGTCGGCGAGTCCACGGACGGCGGCGCTCCGGTGCTCGGCGGCTTCGCGGGGAAGGCGACTGGCTTCACTTCTTCTTGCTCCGACTGCTCCAGGACCTTCCCCACCCCTCTCCTACTCCTCCCCTCCCACGAACTGGATCTGGATGGAACCCCGAAGGGCGGCGCGGCTTGGGGAAGAAGATGGCCGGTGGCGGGTTTTATAGGCGCTAGGGCTAGGGTTTGGCGGGCACGGACGGCGAGATTGGGGCGGCCAGGGGCTCGCGGACACGCGGCGCAATCGCGACGGGCCGCACGGTGCGTGGGTGGTTGGGTCACGGGCGCTCGGCCGCGGGAGAGAGAGAGCGGCGACGTCGCGAGGAAGGAGACGCGGGGGAAGAAGATGGCTGACAAGTGGGGTCCAGCGGTCAGCGAGTGAAGGCGGACGCGGCGGCGACGCGGCGGACAGCTGGGCCGTGCTGGGCCGAAAGGCCGAGCGGGCCGCTTGGGTTGCTGGCTCGGGGAAAAGAGTTCAGGGGCGAAAGATGGACTTGGCTGCGGAAATTCGGCCCACGAACAGGAATAGGATTTGGAAATTAGTTTAGTCAATTAGAGTTTGAATTCAAATCTAGAATTTGAATTCAAACCAACCAAAAATCCAAATAAATCCAAATAAATCCAAATCACACTATTTCATCCTTAGCACTTCAAATTGATTTTAAATTTGAAAATAAATTGCCTAAGAATTTAGGGAGCAAATAGAAGACACTCTTATATGTTTGTTTGCATGCACACAATTCCACCAAAAATTTTTAAATTCGAAATTTTGCACTCAACAAAGCCTATAGGAATTTTAGGGTTGTTACATGGACTTGGTTTTGCAAGATATACAGGGGGTTCTGTCAGTGGCAGCATTGTCTGAATATTTGGACATACAGGACCTGCCGCAGGTGCCGGTCCTCTAACCAGAGCATCAGTATGAGCACTGGTGGAAACTCTCTTCATCAGGACAGTACATTTCTAAATCGGCCTATGAAGCCTTTTTCATAGGATTGCTTCCCCTTGAACCTTGGAGGTTGATTTGGAAAACTTGGGCTCCAATAAAAATGGCAATTATTTCTATGGTTGGCTGTCCACAATACATGCTGGACAGTAGACCAGCTAGCTATGTTTACCACACCCAGAGAGATGCCTCTTTTTGATCAGGAGCAGGAAAACATGCAGCACTTGCCTAGCACCTGTGTCTTCGCCAGAAAGGTTTGGTTTTCTTTGCTACAACAAGTTGGTCCCTAGGATTTGGTGTCAACATTAGAAGATATGTTCAGTGTTTGGTGGGTTAGCTCTGGTGGCTCAGCCACTAGAAAGGGATTGAACTCGCTGATAACCCTTGGTACTTGGATGATTTGGAAAGGTAGGAATGATTGCATCTTCATTGTCACATCTCGTGTTTAGTGAGTCTTACTGCTTGTCAGAAGAAGCACAACTTTGGGGTTTTGCTGGAAAAAAAAGAGAGTAAAAGCTCCCAAGGTTTGTTCCTCAAATGTTGAATTTTATAATTCGATTTAGGATTGTGATAATTAAACTAGTAGATGTATTCAGTTGGGGCATTTTGTAAGTTTGGACGTCATCATATGATTTTAAAGTGCCTGGTTCTTAATTTTACCACTCCAATAGTATGGGAGAGTATGCAGTCTGCAGTAGAGTCTATATTTGCATAAAACAGCCAACAGATTCCATTAGGTTTGATCATGTCTCGGCTCTTTAAGTTGGCAAAGCATGGGTGCAGGAGTGGTGGGAATCAGAACAATATGGGGAAGACGGTTGCCAGTCTTTTGTGCGGGTTGCTGCTCTGGATGTTGCTGACGTTTGGCGATCAGGATCAGGCTTCAGCATATCATTGTTGCTTCACAGACTGCATTTGAACTTTCATCGCTGGACAGATCATTGGCAGCAAATAGTTTTAGATGTCATTATGTAAATGATCCTTGTCAGCAATCTTAGTCTTTTTAGTACATTCGTTGTGTCGCTTTGTAAATGGATGATCTATTGATCCTGTGAGATTAGCGGAGCAGAAGTTTGGTTGGGTCTGGCTTATAGTTGGGTTTGATTAGGTCCTTGAGCTGATCTGAACCATCAGTTGTAATGAATACTAAGGTTGTGTCAATATAGTCGTGATTGTTCTTGCAAATAAAGTGTGTACAACTTATAAAGTGATGGAATTCTCTTTCCGTTATAGGCAGGGTATTTTCCGGTTCTGGAATTAAAAATGGTGCCGCATTACAATCGGAATCATGTTGTGGTGCCAGGGGCGAAATCATTTTTTTTTTCCGAAAGAAAGCAGGGTGTTGATGGAGCAGAAACCGACTTCTGGAGTGCATGGGATTGGGCCAAAAATAGAAGCTACAATAGCAAGGTTTTTGTTAATACCTGGATTGGTGTCTGCAGCGGATGAATGGATGATTCAAACGCCTGTAGCTAGCAACTGACCGCAATTCACCAAACTTGGTGAATGTATATTCCTGGGACTATTTTGTTCCATGACGAGTTCTGAACAATATGTCACTGACGATAAATCAGCAACTCTGCTGCACAATAACCGGAACTGGATACTCCCTCCGTTCCGACTCTCGCGTCCCGAGGAGTCATACAATTCTAAATTTAATCAGATTTATATAAAAATCTACTAACATTTATGATATAAAATAAATATCATTAGATTAATCATAAAACATTCGATAAAGTTGAAGTTGTTTATAAATCCTTAAAAAGCGACGTCTTTTGTGGGACGGAGGGAGTACGCGTGTTCACGTAGATGGAGAGAGACAGGGAGGGAGAGTAATTGTATTCGAAACCGTATGTATACGCAGTACAAATGTGTACGATGGTGTTTGGTTGCCTAAAATGTAACGTAATCCAATTATAGAAGGTAATGGATTACATTACATATGTTTGCTTGAGGTGATCCGTAATCAATTGACACCGTAATCGAATCCCTTACCTACCCCAGCTTGTTAACCCTCCTCCCCCACCGTAATCAGATACAACACCTACACTGTAATCTGATTACGTTACTAGAGTACCAGCAGTTGTGCCCGTGCGTTGCTACGAGTGAAAACTTTAAATATAATATATTTTATATCTGTTCCTCTCTCTCTGCATGTTCTCTTGCGCCTTGTTCCCATGACATATGCTTTATCCTCTCCACTCATCCTATTCCACGTATCCCTATCTATTGCCACGGCTACGCGAGCGTATGCGAGTAGAGTATCTTGCTGGCTTCAGGCTCTTCTTGTGTATAAGGATCTTGTGGGGTAGCATTTGGCGATAGCATATGGCATCTCGATGCTCTACATTGATAGAGGCGAGGTGTGGGGTCAGCGGCTCATTGGCGCCCTCCAGCTGCTATAGGCTTGGGATTTCTCTATACTGCTCTACACAACGAACATGATCCATCCTCATGTCATTTTGATTGTCCTTATCACCCTTTGAAGTTTTGTGAAGGGAAGACCCATAGGTGCTTGGATTGATTTCTCCCATTGCTGGTAGGTAAGAAATCTGAACTTACTTCAATGGACTATTAATCGGTTATGTTCATCTTGGTTAGACTTTGGTAGTCGTGGAGTTTAATTATTCTCATGCTTCTATACATGCTTCAATTCATCCGGTTTGTTGCAAATTTATTTAGGAAGCAACAAAATAGTAATTTACTTGTAAGGTAAACATAAGGTCTCACATGACAGCTGTATGGATATGAGATGCAACTAATGCAGTGGAAGAAACACTACTCACACATTTAGCTTGTACGTTGCTTTGAGTAAAAAGAAAAATACATTATTTCACGAGTCATAAATTTAATATTTTGGGGTTCTAATAATTAGCATAGAAAGGGGTCGGTCTAGCGGTTGGTGACTTAATCGTACCACGGAATGAATCCTTGCTTTAGTATTAGATAGAGATAATAACCAAACAAAATAGCAATTCCACCACCAAATACATTGTAATATGATTCCCTCTACGTTTACGTTACCTTAGCGCGAACCAAACGCATCCGTAGTGTAGTCGGATGGGGTATAGTATACGGTCGGTATACCCTGGACCCGCAAACCAGGGCTCTCTCTCGAGTCTCGAGACCTACCTCAACACGCGATTCCCCAAGGCCGAAGCAGCAGGAGCAGCAGCCAGCAGCCCGAGCCGCCGCCGATGGCGTCCCCGTCGCCGGCTTCGGCGCGGCCGCAGCGCTCGCCCGACGAGGTGGAGGACATCATCCTCCGCAAGATCCTGCTCGTCTCCCTCACGCCCCCGGCCAACCCCAGCCCCGCCGTCGCCTACCTCGAGCTCACCGCCGCCGAGCTCCTCTCCGAGTCGCACCCGCTCCTCGCCCTGCGCGACGCCGCCGAGCGCCTCCTCATCGACCGCCTCTCGCCCCCGGACCAGCCCGCCGCGTCCCAGCCCCCCTTCACCTTCCTCGCCGCCGCCTTCGGCCGCGCCGCCGACGAGGCCCGCAAGATCTCCACCATCCGCGACGCCGGCCTCCGGGCCAGGCTCGCCGCCTCCATCGCGCACCTCCGGGGCCTAATCCTCTCCTATGCGCGCATCGTCGCCGGGAACCCCGACACCTTCCCCTCCCCGCCCACCGCGCCCCACCCCGCGGCCGACCTCCTTGTCTTCCTACTCGCCGAGGCCGCCGACCCGCTCGACCCCACCCCGGCGCCAGGCGCCCCGCCGCCCCCGGGCTTCATCGATGAATTCTTCGGCGGTGCGGACTACGAGTCCATCGAGCCGGCCATGGGGGAGCTGTACGAGCGCCTCAGGCAGAGCGTGGAGAAGGTCTCGGCGCTTGGCGATTTCCAGCGCCCACTGCGGGTGCTTAGGCGGCTCGTGGGCATCCCTAACTGCGCCAAGGCTCTGGTGAACCATCCCAAGTGGATACCGAAAAACCAGATCATGCTCATCGGGGAAGGAAGGGTGATGGAGCTCTCCAGCGTGCTTGGGGCCTTCTTACACGTCAGCGCCATCCGTGACCGCGAGTTTGCCAGCAAGCCTGATGTTGGGTGAGTGCTATTGCTCTTGCTCTTTCTGCTCATCCGTTGTTTCTGATATGCCAAGCTTGCATTCTGGATACTATACCTTGGTGTGTTTTTCTGACTATGATTAGAACTCAACTGCAGTTATGCTGTTGTACATACCAATGTAAAATTTTTGACTATTGCTTGTGTAGATAGGCTTCAATTCTGAATTTTGAAGTATGCTCTAGCTTCCAAGCAACCTTTGTATAGTTCAACTTTTGTAAACAACCATTCTTCAGTTAAGCTGTGAAACTGCCACTGCATTGTTGATAGGCGCATACTAGTTGGGGTATTTGGGAAAAAAAATCCTTTGAGGTTAATTAATAGTGATGGTCAAGAATATTGACCTTTCTTACTGCTACTTAGGTATTAAAGCTAGAATTTTGATTATTGAGCTACTGAATGGAAGCTCAGATTTGAATTTTGTGTCTGATATTCTTTTGACATCCTTTATTCTGGCTTAAGACTTGGGAACAGCAATCTTCAATTGGAAAATATCATGAGGCATGGTTTCAACTAAGTATTTGTGTGTATCAATTAAAGATCAATTCTTTATTTGTCTTGACTTATCTGAGGGCATGTCCAACATTGGTGTTTAGATAAGGAATTTCCCTATCAATTAACCTTCACCACTATAAGATTTAGGCTGTCAATCGATGTCTTGATGTATGTTCCCTGCTTCATTTGCTTGTGGGTCCTTTTTTTGCTGCAAAGACATTTCTTGAAAAGAAGATATTCATGTTTCCCTTTATGTTTGGTCCCAAGTAAGTTTGCCTTAAGTTGGACCTTCATAATCTAGCTTCTAATTTAGCATGTCTCCAGGTTTTCTAAGTCCCCTACTACTTCTAGACTAGCTGTTTTCAGTGCTAGCCTACTACTTAGTTTTTGTGCAGATAATCATACTGGCTTATGTTTTACTTTTCATTTTTTTGAACTTTTGTTCAGGCAACAGTGTTTCTCGGAGGCATCTTCACGGCGGCCAGCTGATTTATTGTCATCTTTCACAACAATTAAGAGTGTTATGAATGGCTTGTATGATGGCCTTAAGGATGTTCTTCTAATCCTCCTTAAAAATTTGGATACTCGAGAAAAGGTTCTTGAGTATATAGCAGAAGTGATAAATAAGAATGCATCCAGATCGGGCATGCAGGTAATCCACTAAATTTAACCGCGAACAAGCACACTAAGTGGTTCTGCTCGACAAAGTTTCCTTGCCCTGTACCATCTTTTCATTTAAATCACATACAGGCTATAGCCAAGCATCTAACACATAATGGTTTGTGTGGTTAAATTTGGTTCACTGTCGTGTATTGCACTGTTTATCGCTAGGGGCCAGTTGTCGATGTACCAAGTGCGTTGTAATGCGGAATCTTGGTGGGAAAATTTTAACTAATTCTAGTAAACTTTTACTAAAAGATACTTTCAACTTATCGCTAGATACAAACTAGAAATAAACAATAAAATTTGTGTGCTCTATGTGAGTGACCTTGGTGCTAAGCAGATGGTAAGTGTGGAGGAGAAGAAGTTTTCACTTATGGTCTGGACTCGCAACATGAGCACATCATCGACATGGCGCAATCTTGAACTTATTGATGTTTTGGATGGCATTGTTATGCTTAACATGATGAAATCACACCTTTATGTTTTGGATCTTCAAAAAAATTTCAATATATGTAAATCATGCAATACATGGCAACCTATACATGTCATATGGTCCTCTGTTGTGGGGAACTGGGAATCAACTATACCTAGAATTGTTAAATTCTATATTAAACTCTTCCTGTCTTGCAACAGGTAGACCCTTTAAAATGTGCGAGTACAGGCATGTTTGTGAATCTTAGTGCTGTGATGCTCCGCCTGTGTGAGCCATTTTTGGATAACATGGAGTCAAAGAAGGACAAGATTGATGTCAAGTACATCTTCTGCAACAGTAGAATTGATTTCAAGTGAGTTTCTTCGGAACAATGTGCCTGAAATGCTTGTTCTACTTGTTTTACTAACTGACACTTTGCATTGGCATTGTAGAGATTTGACAGCGATAAATGCTTCTTCAGATGAAGTCTCATCTTGGATAGAGAGCATAAACAATGAACATGCTCAAAGTAATGCCAGTGGAGAGGCTCACTTTGTGGAATCACAGGAAGCCACAAGCTCTGGCAAAAATAACACAGCTTTGGTTAGGTCCTCGAAGGAGAATTTCTCATTTATTTGTGAATGTTTCTTCATGACTGCAAGGGTACTTAATCTGGGGTTGATGAAAGCTATATCAGACTTCAAACATATTTCTCAGGTTTGAAGATATCTTTCGTCATTTAACATCTGTTTCTTCTTACTTTATTTACATTTGTCCTTTTGTTATCATTAATTGTAACTAATATTCTGCTATGCTATCTATCCAAAAATATAGGGCGTGTATTTTGGATGGCATTGTCCATATGGATGGCATGTTTCATATTCCAGTGCAAATGTTCCTTACATGCGTTCCTTTTGAATATCCATTTTTTTTACTTTGTATTGCTCACTTGCATGTGTTTAATATAGCCCTTAGAGATAATCATAAGGGGTATCCTAGTCATTTTGAATGTCTTTTTGGTCCATGTTCAATATAAAATGTGCTCTATTTTCTTGGATAGAGGGTATACTGTTGATGCATGCAACAGTACTTATGCATTCCTAGTTTTGTTAGAGGAAACACATTCTTATTGCGTATTGCTACATGTTACTCAACTCTTTACTGAACATGTACCATGTATGTTACAAATTCAGCAACTCGGAAGGTTTGAAGATGACTTGGAATCAAACAGGGCAATGAGAGATCAAGGAGGGGGCACACCACAGCTGGAGCAAGATATAAATCGCTTGGAGAAGATCGTCGAGATGTTAACACAGGAGAAATTCTGTTATGAAGCTCAGATACTACGAGTATGCTCACAAACCTATATCTGTTTTTCTGCCTATTAATATGAATTTTGACCTAAATTTGGTAATGTACGACCCATTTCTAGCCTTTTACTGTTATATCATAGAATGGATGTGGAACACTAGGGTTTGTTGAACTATGCAATATGCACCCCTTTACTGCTTTCTGTTAAATTACCATTTACAATCTTCTCTTGATCAAGCTCAGTGTCACTACAAGAAATTTTATATTCTATCATAGAATTTTTATATTGTAAACATTGGCGAACATACATTTCCCTTGGTTTTGTTTCTTGTTCATCATATTTGTCTTTTGTCCTGTGGTGCTTGATGTATGTTATTTAAGATGAGGCTTTGTGCAATTCCTGATTTCATACACAATTATTTGTGAAGGTGTCAGTACGCCCCTTGTTTAGTGTTTCATAAGATTCTTCCTCCCCTCAAAATTCCTGTAAAACTCCTTTAGGTGTCCTGGTTTAGTGTTTATTTTTTTAAAAAAATATCCTGGTTTCCTGTTGTGAATTGCATTTATTACTTCTATAGTTTTGATCTTTAGTACTTAGCTTTGATTGCTTTCATTTAAAACTGTGCAATTTACTAATGGTTTATCTTTTATCAGGATGGTGCATTCCTTCAACGTGCATTATCTTTCTACAGATTAATGATACTGTGGTCGGTAGACCTAGTTGGCGGATTTAAGATGCCTTTGCCATCACAATGCCCCAAGGATTTTTCTTGCATTCCAGAGCATTTTCTTGACGATGCAATGGATCTACTTGTTCTAACCTCTAGAATTCCAAAGGCTTTAGAAAGCTTTGTATTAGTGAGTATCCTCCTTATCCACTTTCCAATGCCCTATTTCTTGTCTGATTTTGTGATCGCCAGACCTTAGTTATATAGCTGCTATTAATTTGGCTGCAAATTTCATGTTTTATTTTGACAGGATGACTTTCTCAGTTTCATCATTATGTTTATGGGAAGCACGTCTTACATTAAGAATCCTTACCTAAGAGCCAAGATGGTTGAAGTTTTGAATTGCTGGATGCCGCAAAGAAGGTTCATAAATTTTGTAAACTTCATTATTAATCTGTGATTTATGACTGTAAGGTTGTGTACTAAAAGTTCCTATAACATCATTCGTGCAGTGGTTTGAGTTCTACAGCCTCGCTATTTGAGGGGCACCAATTATGTCTTGACTACCTTGTCAGAAATCTTCTAAAGCTTTATGTGGATATTGAATTCACTGGCTCCCATACACAAGTGAGTGGCATGATTACTTTAACAGTTTCCGTATGCTCACTTGAATTCTTGTCGAACTTGTGTAATTACATTGTTTTCCAATTTTGCAGTTCTTTGACAAGTTTAACATTCGACATAATATCGCTGAGCTTTTGGAGTATTTATGGGATGTTCCCAGTCATCGAAATGCATGGCGACAAGTGGGTATTTTTTCCTTCACAAATTTATTCTGCACTTGCTTTGTACTGAAACATTTCCATATTTTATGTGGCAGATAGCTAAAGAGGAGGAGAAGGGTGTATACTTAAATTTTCTGAACTTCCTTATCAATGATAGCATCTATCTTCTTGATGAGAGCTTGAACAAAATTCTCGAACTGAAAGAAATAGAGGCTGAAATGGCTAACACTGTTGAGTGGGAGCGCAGGCCTGCTCAAGAAAGAGAGGAGCGGCTGCGTGTATTTCATCAGTGGGAGAATGTTAGTCTTGTTTACCAGTGTTTACAATTCATTGTCTACTTGAATCTTTTCTGTTTACTTTCTGATCTGCTATGTATTTTTCACTTTCCAGGTTGTTCGATTTGACATGAAGCTGGCCAATGAGGATGTTGGGATGCTCGCATTCACTTCAGAACAAATTCCAGCACCTTTCCTTCTCCCTGAAATGGTAAGATGAAACCGCTATTCTAAACTTTGTTCTAGCATTGCTTAAGCTTTGGATTTTGTTACTAAATTACTATTATTTCTCACTGGCACTCCCTCTGTTTTTATGTATGATGTTGATTAACTCCATTTTGAACTAACCAGCGTCATACATGAAAGAATGGAGGGATTACTTGTGATGTCCTAATTGGAACATGTTAGAGCCCTTTATGTTGAATAGTTTGATAATCCTTTATTCTTATTCAGGTGGAAAGAGTTGCGAGCATGCTTAATTACTTCCTCTTGCAACTTGCCGGTCCCCAGAGGAAATCGTTGACTGTGAAGGATCCAGAGAAGTACGAGTTCAAGCCGAAGCAACTATTAAAACAGGTCACATGAAGAGATTTATCTTTTCTTCAGGCACCTCTTTCTTTTCGTTTGTTGGTGGACAGTTCATTCCCATCGTCTTTACTCTCTCTCTTTTTTTTTTGGTTGTAGATTGCCACCATCTATGTCCATATCTCAAGGGGCGACAAGGAAGGTGTCTTCCCAGCTGCAATATCAAAAGATGGAAGAGCATATAATGACCAGGTAATTTCTGTTTTGTTTGTCCAGCTAGAGTTTGCTCCTGTCCTTGTAGTCTGAAAGTTGTGTATCCATTGCAGTTGTTTACTAGCGCAGCTAATATTCTGTGGAGGATTGGGGGAGATCCCCGAATAATACAAGACTTTGTCCAACTTGCTGGTAAGGCAAAAGCTGCTGCTTCTGAGGCTATGGATGCTGAGGCCATCCTTGGGGACATTCCAGATGAATTTCTTGATCCAATTCAGGTACTATGGTTAGACTATGATAGAAGGTTTTGAACTTGTTACTAAATGTCGACGAGCTCCTGACTTAGAATGGCAGTTACCTGCAACTCAATATTCCCGCTCCTATGTTTTTTTTGTCTGGACCACTATAAATCTGGGCACCATGCTTCTTGGAGTTCATCACTTCATCATGACGTGTTGTCCATAAAATCTTCTAAACATGGTGTCATTGGAGCCCCACCTGAAACATCATAAATTTTCTACTAATGCTAGATTTGTGATTTTGTCATGCAGTATACTCTGATGAAAGATCCTGTGATACTGCCATCATCGAAGGTCACAATAGATCGCCCTGTTATTATCAGGCATCTGCTGAGTGATTCTGTAAGTACTGGTTTCCCAGAATCATTGGTCTTCCACAACTGTTGATGCAAGGCTGTGTCTGACATGTATTCTGTTTTTATGCAGACGGACCCATTTAACCGATCCCACCTCACTCAAGACATGCTGATACCAAATACAGAGCTGAAGTTGCAGATTGAAGAGTTTGTCCGGTCCCAGCAGTCGAGAAAGCGAACAGCTACTGAATCTGAGATTGGCGAAGCGGATGGCACTGCAGATATGGCTGAATGAAGTTAGCCAGGAGCAGGGGATGGAACATATTTTTTGGGGGAAAGTGAGGTGATTAATTTACACGATATTTTATCGGTCCACATCTAGTTGGTTTCCCAGCTGTGTACCCATTGCCCCAATTCTTTGTAAATGTTGTAAGTGCACACTGCAAACCTAAGTTGGTCGATACAAATCTAATTATACAGCGAGGCCGCTCTCCTAAATTGCAGTCACCAGATGGTATGAGCATGACCTTTTCATAGTGCACCTAAAACAGATCGATATTGATTTTTTGCATGGCTATTTCGGCAACAAACTGCCACTTCGCGTTCGGTCACGGCAAGTCGATGCCATTTCAGGTAGGATTAATTCCTCTCGTGTCATTATAATTTTTGAAAATTGAAAAAATGCCACTGTCAGTAACTGAGGTAGCCCCAACTGTGAAAATTATAATGACATGGATCTAACTATCCTTTTCAGGTAACATAGACCCAGCAGGTGCATGCTTGACCCTTTTAGATTCGTGTTATTTCCGTATTTGGTATCTCAGACCCTGTTCGTTGGATTATCAGTCACCAGACAACAGTACTTTTCTCTCAGAAAGATCAGTCACTAGTCAGCAGTATTTTTTTCTCAGAACAAATCAGCACCAACTAAACGAACAGGGCGTCAATAGGCGCGTCAACCACGATTATGCCACTTCGTCCGTAGCTGTGTTATTGCCTGGTTCTCTCTGCAGCGTTTATGCTATACCGGTAGTGGGAAACGGGAACGTGGCAGTCAAATGCTCTAACGCTTGACTACACGTCTGTCAGATTTATTTAACGTTTCAGACGAGCAAAAAAACTACATGTGAGCCAAACTTCACTCATCTCAGCTGCCGCGGTAGACCTTTTCGCAGTTTATTTGTTGCTGGTTGCCCTGATAACCTCCGTCCTCCGACGAGGTCCACGGAGCCTCCCCGTCATCAACTCATCATCGTCGGCCCCCATCAAACCACCACCTCCAAATTTGAACCGAAGAACCTTTAACTATTTCTTTTTCTATATAAAAACACTCGTACTGATCGAATGGTATTTGTTGAGAAGGACAACAACAGTAGCACATTTCATAATCACTCTCAATTGTCTTACAGATAGATGATAGCTTGGATACACGCTGAGAACAAAATGAGAATATTAATACACAACTATGTAACATATAGTAAGTTTAGTAACAACTAGCACACAAATAAAAGAGCAAGAACCGTAGCATCAAGCCTTAACAACAGACAACAGCAATAAGCCTTGAACTAGACTTGAACCAAATAAGAAATTTGGTTTGATAGCATAAATGCATTCGCGATGGCAAAGTTCTTATGATGGCACCCTAGCCAGCTAGAACAGCATTGGTTCATCAAGCAACGTGTGTATCCATTTTTTCAGTATTTTTGAATCTGTGTATCCATCAATGTTCTTGTACATTGTCTCCATCATCCGTGCAAGATTAATCACGCGAATAAGCAGTGTAGATGGTATTGAGGTTGAAGTGAGGTATTCATGATTCATACTCTTCCATGCATTCTCAACTTCATTCCACAGCACCTCACTTGCCTCTTCCTTTGTTGCCTTATGCTCTTTCATGTAGCAAGTCACGGCAGTAGACACATTGTTTCTTTCTGTTTCAAACTACAATAACCATGTTGTTAGAATCTTTGGAAAGAGGGATTTTTTTGATTCTATGCCTATTTCTTACTGATTGAAAATTTCCAAATAATACTCAAGTGAAACATTTTACTCCCATGGGAAGTCGAACCCAGGACCCACGGGATGCTACTAGGCCCAACTAATCAACTCAGCTAGAGGTCCGCTCGCAAATATGCAATGTATTATTTTACAATATAAATAATAGAATATATTCCTATAATGGAGAGGAAATATTGATCAGCTACAAGTAGAATATTACCGCATGAGCAACAATGTCATCCATCAGCCGAGATATAATACATGAATCCTTGACAATTTGAGGAAAATCCTTCATCCATTTTAGAATTTCTTCTGTAATATTCTCTTCAAAGACAACAAAAGCTGTACAATTTATCCCCCAGTAAAAGCATGTAATGAGTGTGACCTTTAGATGTTCCTCTAAAGGAGGAATGTATTTGTTATCTCTCCAACCAATTTCAGTAACATAACCCTTGCAAACTTCATTGATCTATTAAGAAAAAAAAGCATGGTAAGAAAAAATGCAATTTTGGTTCGGTCAAAAGGAAAACAATAATGCAATGAAATTTATTTTTGAGATCCGTGTCATCACAAGAAGTAAACACTTTTATTGCTAAAATTTTGTGCTAGTCAATATTCTCTTTGAGAAAATTTAGTCATTTGCTAGATGATGCATATAATTAAGTCCATATTATGATAAAGATGTGGAGTTACTTTGATTTACATTTTTCAAATCCCTTTTTGAATTTTATAGATTTGTTAAGCCATATTAATTAATTATATTTAGCAGTGCATTGCATGATTTTTAGCAGATTTATTATTCTGCAGAACTGCCTTCACATTACTATGTCAGTTATATGATCAAAAGGTATATTGTCGAAAACCTTAATTTTTGACCGAGTAAGTCAATATTGGCAATTAATTCAGTTAATATGTCGTTAGGTTCCTCCAGCGCACAAACAAGCTATATTTGAAGATAGAACCCACAAATAAATTTAGTTGAACACCAAAACATATGCGAATAAGGAAACATAATTATGCAAAATGCTAATTGATAACTAATTAAGAAAACGGAAAGTTGAACTCTACAATATCTCTGATGGTATCAACATTTCTCCTTGCTACGTCTTCTGGAAGTGCATTCTCGATCTCAATCATTGTACTGAACATAAAGTGGGCAAAGTCCCTGTAGCATTCCCGAAGTTGCTCTACGTCCTTCATATTCCACCTACACTTATTCAAGAATGTATGTTTCATTGGTTACACAAAATATACATTCATTTTTGACACAGTGCAAATAATTAATTCAGAAGGGCATGTACAATCCCACTCGTACCATAGAAACACACATATATGATTGTTTTCAGAACAGTAAGTTATCTACCCTAGAAGTACTTGTAAAAATGGAGGTCTATGCCAAGAATGGCCGGGGACTTCATTTAATTTGGACTATTTGATTGACATGAGTTATGGATGCGCGCGCGCACACACACGCACGCACACACATATATAATATATATATATATATATATATATATAATATTATGTCATCTGCAACCCTCTTTTGTAACTATCATTTTCCAATATGTCATTTTAACATGATGTGATAATCAGCAGTTGTTGTATGCAGATTATGTAAAAGGTCGGAATGGTACCCATTTTCCAAAAAAAAGTACTTCTACCATTGGAAAGAAGTAAACATAACAAACCTTTGCATCACATTAGCGAATGGTTCCAGTTCTTCCCATATGCCATAGTTGTCAAAAGTATCATCATATGGTGTAATCGTTGCTATAAATTTTGCTAGCAACTTTCTAGCCTTGGCATATTGTGGCTCATAGTATACTCCCAATGCCCAAAAATATGCTTCTGTGGGCCTATGCCTTGCATAGAATAATTTGTGTGGGGACTCCAACCCATGGTACCACCTTCATGAGAAGCAAAAGTTTTCATTATTTCTTTGACAACTAAGCTAAATGGATAAGTATAGCTACACATTGAAGAAAAAAACATGAAATAACCTTAACAATGTTAAAAACATGCATATTTTAACTCTTAAATATGCTATATATTACACTAAGTTTGTACTAAGAACATTTTACTGCATGATGCACTTACTCGCATATTTCCCTTACTTCTTCTCGGTGAATACGCTGGAGCAAATAAAAATCTATTTTTGCAAGCTCAAGTACCAATTCATTGCACTCTTCTTTATCTTCTTCATATAGAGGGATATATAGCCGAGCCTCCAACCTCTTCATTCTGCGGAAAGATGGTGTCTGAAGAGCATGTCGTACTTTATTTGAGAGTGGCCTTTCGAGATGGTCAACCATTGATGTTAAAAGACTTATAGTTTGCTTTTGAGCTTTTATGAGAAATTGTTCCTTTGGAGTGCCACGATGAGCTGCCTCATAAAGTGCCAGCAGTGCCCGTACATCAGCATGCAAAGTGTCCTTTAAGTTTCCTTGGCTGTCTATGAAACTTTGGAATACATCTGAAAACGTTTAATTGTTACATAATCAGCTCGACATGTTTATCTCATATTGATGTGTGTGTATATATCAAACAAATATATCATCCGGTTAGGTAAGCTATGAAACCTAGCAGAAGATCCGGTGATGTAATACACATTGAGATATTAAATACCAGTCAAAGCATTTCTAGACGTCTAGGACACTGACAAACTAGCACATGTTACTTTCCCAATGTCTCTAACTGCTAGCAAGTTTAACAAATTTAATTGGAGCACATTATTGTCACTTCACTGATGGACATTGGAGAATTTTTCATAACACAGGTTACCTACTAAGATATTTTTATTCCTAAATTAGGAGAAGAGAGACTATCTGCAAATAAAGGGCATGCATGCACACTATATTATGATGCCATGGAGACATTTAGCATTTCCTCCTACTTGAATCGTTGTATATTCACTATGCATACATGTGACTGACAATTTAATTTAAGTGTGAATCAAGAAAGTGGGAATATATCACCAGGTCTGATATCCTCATAGACCATAGTTATGCATGTAGCAATTTGAAAAATAATAAGACCCTGCTATAATACCCTCAAATAACTGTGACTGTTCCTAATAGGTCATCCATTATTATTATTATTATTATTATTATTATTATTATTATTATTATTATTATTATTATTATTATTATTAAAACATGGGGAAATTCCCATGCAAGTTTTACTCTAGCGGCTGCCATGCTTTATTTTTTTCAAACAACATGTCATTCCAATGCACATCATCTTATCCCATGATGGTGTCATGTCTTGTTCTTTTTTTAAATAATGTGTCGCCTATTACAAACAAGTTGCTGATTAAATATTCTGTTATGATGCAAATAATGTTTGTACCTGGTACATATATGTGTGAAAAATCGATTCCCTAGTCGGTGCAAATAAACAAGCAAAATTTTGAATGTGAAAGACAACTATCTCATTAATTGAACATGTAGAAATCGAGCTTGCACAATTTCTCAATAACTAATTAAGGTTGTACAAAATCTTCAATAATTAGAGTAGTATTTTATGTATGTTATTTATATGCTTAATAATTAGGATTCTTGTGCGGATGCATTCACACGTGGGGATTTTCCCCCAAATAACTTGTCATTCCAACCGATCAAGTGACACCGGAACAAAAAGTCCATGAATAGTCAATAAATCAATTTGCATGCTGAATGCATGGATGTCTTTCCTACTTTCTTTTCACGCATGCACATGGTAACCAGGGCAGCCAGTTTTTTCTTATTTTGCTCTTTAATAAAAAAATTTTAAAGGCCCAAATTCGTTTGAAACCCTTGTAGGTGATTGAAGTACCATATCAAGGCTCCAATAATATTAAAAACTCTTTTCTTGTTATAAACCCATTCTTGTGTGTTGCTAATTTTATTATACTAATATAGAAACCATTTGTGCTGGCACTTGCTAATTACCATGTTGGTGGTTGGTATTGGCCACCACCAGCACAAATGGTTTTGGGGTCGGCTGCTTATGGCTCGCCAGTATAGATCCATTTATGCCGGTGGGCCACTTAAGCGTCCGCTAGCAGAAATGGTGGTTGGGCCCTGGCGCTATTCAAATGGACTACCACACTCCCTCAAATAGAATACAATTGAATGGTGTAGTGGATAAGGGGTGTTGTTTCGATATATGTGACCCATATTCAAATTCTATTGTGCAAAAAAAATCAATTTTTATTTTTTATTGTACAAATTATCCATATAGTAATATAGGCACATATATTTTTTGTAGAAGTTTTAATATTTTTGAGCTAGTTTGGTATTAATTTAATATATTTAATTGTTTTTGTAAAATTTCATTTTTCTGAGGTAATTTGCAAAACAAAATAGTCCTATGTCCAAAGTATTTTATACATGTAATCCAATACATAAAGTTGTTGTGTTCTAAGTTTTATATTTTTTCAAAATGGTTTGCTATTTTCTAGAGGTTAAATGATATTCAGAACATTATTTATAAAAATTCACATTGAAAGTATTTGTGGGTTTAAAAAATGTTAAGAAATTTATAGAAAATTCATATGTGAGTTGTGTGCTCCAATATATGTGATATATATAAAATAAGAGAAAGTTTCAAATGTTTTATTTTGATAATTCAAGCTTCTATTTACTAGAGAATGGCGAATAATAATAATAATAATAACACCTAAAATTGGTTCCAAAATTCCAAACTTGGCATGAAGTACTTTTATAGGTGCATAATCATGTCGAAAAAGTTTCACTAAATTATACATTAATTAGAGTATACATGCTTCACAAACAAATACATCTATCACATAGTTTCATATACTTTAAAGATAAAATTTGAAGTTCATATACCATATACATCTTTGAAGTGATATACATTTTATTCTATTTTCTACAAGTAATGTACTTCATATAAGTGGGTGTTATAGGAGTATAACAAAATTTTAAACTCATTTGCTATTTTTGTGATTTAAATTAATTTTATACAGATGTAAAGAAAATGATCTGTGCTGGCGGGTGGTAGGAAAGGCCCGTCACCACAAATGTTGAAAATTTTAGTAGTCTTTTTTTTAGATCGAAAACTTTAGTAGTCGGAAGGCGTGCAGCTGAAAAAGAAGGAGCCCAGCTGATCTTTTATCTTTTATCTCCACCCTAGCTCCCTCTTCTGATCCCGTCCTTTTCCCTCGCAAAAATAGTAGCGGCGGCAGGCGGCCGGCCATGTAGCGGCCCAGCGCAAGCTCGCGACGCACACGAGGAGTGGAGGCCCGCAGGGCGGCCAGCGGCCAAGACAGTCGCTGCGCTAGCTGCAGCACGGTGGCCCCGTGTACCGTGGGTGTGGCAAGCACATAGGACGACGTCGTCGAGCACCTGTTGGTCTTTGCTCGTCACTAGCAACAGGCAGATCAGGTACGCTCTAATGCCTTGGTCACCGTACCCATCATCTTAATTTTGTGTCCTGTTCACATCTTTTTTGGTGATTCTTTGTTCTAATATTTCTGTTTCTTAAGTGAGAAGCTATGGTTGAGTAGCTAGTGATGAAGTCATATTAAATGATTGTGGCCTACAATACTATCTCTGCACCAGTAAAAACCCTTCGCCAACAAGAACCCTGTTGATAAGAAAAAGTTATATTGGATATCTCAAATTTAAACCGTTATGTCTTTCTGGAAGGAACTATATAACAGCAGCTTGTATACATTAGATTAGACACGTACGTGAGTTCTATCATCTGTGGACTAATGTAATTCTTGACCGATGTGCTGCACAAAGTACTGGATCCAGGGGGAGAGAGAGGGAGTTACCACAAGATATGTAGTGCCTCTCTTGCCTTAACAACCTGGACTGTAGGGAGATTTCATGGAAGCTTTCATTGTTAAACTCCACCGAGTTAAGTTTTTCCAGTGATGCATGGATTTCTTCTTGGAAATGGTAAGAGATCCCGAGACGCTGAAGTGCATCGATCAGCTTCAGATCCCGCGTGCTGACTAACATCTTCCTTGCTTCGTTAACTAGTACATCACGTCTTTCAATCATCCATTCTAGTGGTTTCTGTATCCATTAAATTGGAATACAAGAGAATAAGATTATTAGTGAACTGAGCATCATCGCGCTGCGGCCTGCGGAAGCGCCTTTCAAGAAGAAACTCAGTTGCTTCTGTTTCGTTCTTATTTATTTAGAGGTAGCCGTTGTGCCCATAATAATTAGGTGACAATAACCAAAACCTGGCCTTGTAATATATGTTATATATCAATAAGTTTGCAGTAGACAAATTAAATGTGTATATGCATATATATTATCATCATGGGAATTGATATAAACGTACGTGCGGACGGCGTATAGCTCAACATGTACCTCATGAGGATGAGGCAGTGTAGGGTTGTTGATGAAGTAATCTCCCCAGACACTCGGTCGGTAGTCCACTGCATGGCGTTCCTCGTCAAGCACCCTGTAACCCTGGGCGATCACTCTGCAGCTCCTATGGCTCTCTCCCTCTGTCCCAGCCATTCTCCCCTCTCGCTCGTGTATGGATATATATGTGTGCACGCTTATCTGTGATGGTAGCTGTTGATGGGTGCTTCGCTCCAGCTAGTAGTCGCGTCTTATATAGACACAAGTGGAGTCACTGTAAGTGTTTTTATCAGACTAAGTCGCCATAATTATTGGAAAAGACAGCATGACACTGTAAGGGCATACGGGACACGCGGACCAAAAACAATTGCTTTTTTATTTAATAATGATATAAATCCCGACTCTATATCCATGAGTGGATATATATTGACAAAATTATATGAGTTATTAGACTCCAAAACTTAGACCTAGAAATAAACAGACAGCTAAAAGGCTACTAAAGAAAGTTAGAAAAACTAGGCTTCAAACTTCTTCGCCGCCTTTGCTTCGAACTTGTTTCTTTATCTTCATATAGCAGCATCTCTTCACATCATTTGTCTACTTAGAAATTTAACGTTGGAATCATGCTGCCAGAAAAAACAGTGATATATGCCTGAGATCTATCTCATGAAACCGCACTGAGTCGATCTCAATTACAACCTCAAGCAAACTTCTTAGCATGAATAGCTACCACCTCCGGTCCAAATTCCTCGCTAGCTCCCCGTCAATTTGGATGTCGTTTTTGAGAACCAAAGAGGAAGGTGCAGACATTTTTTTTTCACAAATCAACCTCCAGTCCAAATTCCTCACTAGCTCCCCGTTCCTCTCCCTCCCCTGGCACCCCAGATCTCATTGTGCAGATCTGCCTGACGCCGCTCCACTTCGCCCAATCGTTCGGCGCTTTGCAACGCTCCCCTCCCTTGCACCTCGAACCCGGGTGGACTGCCCCACTCCAACGTGATGTGAATCACCTCCAAGTACTGCATTCCCTCTGCCATATCTCTTGATTTGGATTGTGATGTACCTGCGAATTAGTTGTGATGATCCATTTGTGAAGCGGTAGGATTATTCAATTGGAGTGTAATTGGTCATTATGTGGTACACAACACAATTTAGTCAATGAGGCACCTAGTGCCCTGTAGTGACAAGGTGCAGGCCATTGAGGGCCATCATGGCCGATCCACGACATGTTACCAGATGTTCATGTGTCCACTGCCACTGCTAAGCCCCACCATACAAGGTGCCTCATGAGCTGTCGATCTAACCATTCCTTCTACTATGTTAACACAATAACGTCCTGAGTGCTTATCTAATTATTTTTGTGCTGTATCTGTTTCTACATCCAGTTGGTGTCAAATTGCTGATGAATCATGTGGGAAGCACACAGTTCATGTTCAGGCCAAACTGCATAAAGGTCGGTGTTTATTTGCTACAATTAAAATGTATTATGTATATGCATGCGTGTTAGTCTCTTACTATTTTTTGGCCCCTGTGTTGTGATAGGAAATTGATCAAACTTTATCCAACATGTCATCTGATGTGCCTGACACCTGCAGCTAGAGATTATTATGTCTGTCGGTGAACTATTTCCTTGCATTCAGGCATAGAGTTCTGCACATCGTCTGATATACACTGAACATTCTGCTATAGCGATGCAATTATATTGGCAGTCTTCGTTCATATGGTAGTAATGTACCGATGAGTGCTGCACACATCCTCTTGCTACATTGCAGCTGCATGTATATTTGTTTATTAATCAGAATTGTTATGTTTCATGAATATTTGTCATGCAAGCATGCTAATAATTATAAATTCATTAATTCAGGAAGCCTGGCCATGGTTATAAATTCAAGAGCTTACAAAGTGTGCCCATATATATAAACTTTTCAATTTTTGATTTGATTGATGAAGTAACTTACTGATAATTCACATGTGTAATAAAATAATTATTTGTTATTGATTTGAACACTATATTAAGTAACTTTTATCAATGGAGTATGTGCAGAATTATTGTTGATTTACATTGAAAAGCAACTTACCCCTGTTTTGATACTCATAGAAAGTAACTTGTAGAATATTTATATGCTTAATATAGTAATTTGTCAGTAATATATTTGACTTGAAGCTCAGCAGGAAGTAACTTATCATACAGTAAATTTGCCTTCTTTTTTAGTGTCCCCATTGCTTGTGATGTATGCCCATTTTGCAGCAAGTCATTACTGCTGATTTTTTTTTTTACTTTTTGTGACCCAGTTTATACCTTTATCAGGTCAGCGTACACCGGGAGCCAAACAACAAGCTGCTAAAAATATCAAAGGTAAAAATCTCATTAAAATATCAGGTTGATGTATAAATGTAGAGAGGCAACGAACAACTGATTTGATACACATTCTTAGTATCAACACTATATCTTGCATGATAAATAAAGTATGTATGTATGCGCTTTGCCTTTTTATTTCTCTTGACTGACAATATTATCCCTGCATCATCCCCAATGCAAGGAATACAGCTTTTTGAAATGAAAGAACCCCCTCTTCTTCTGGTATGTATTATTCATCCAACTTTTTATTAGCTGCTAACAATCTTGATTTTCTTTACGTATCTTTCATGTATATCATTCATCCATCCCATCCCACTGCATATTTATCCTTTTTTTACTGTCATGTTGCTATCTGGGTTTTATGATGTTGTTGTAGTTTTTTTTCATGGTAGTTTAACATTTGTTTAAGTTTTCTGACTGTGTGCTAATATGACAATCCACACTTGAGCCTTTATTTTCTTGCTAACTGATAATCATTGTAAGAGAATACCAAAATCCATCATGTCTGATTTTATTATTGTCAATGTTCATGGGGTAACATAAGTACCTTATGATCATCTACTCTTAGACTGAGAATAACTTTTTTTGCCCCTGACTTGAAACCTGATAGGAAGTAACCAAAATATATGATGTCTCCAGAAGCATTTGTGTACATGTTGTACTTTGTATATTGGCTGAAGTAGTCATAGTGACTAAATATGTGATTATGAGAAGTAACTTGTCAATAGTTCACATTGCAAAATTTCACTAGTCTTACATGGTAGATGAAAGTAACTTTGCGGCTATTTCACATCGACTTTGTAATTAGTTTACTTGCCAGAGCGGATTTTCTGCCACCGGCGACATATGCCCTCCCTACATGCAGTCGTAGGATGGTCGTTGCTTTAGGATTCGTGCAGAAGCTTAAGTAGTCAATGAGGAACAGTGTCATCATTACCACAGCGATCAGCGACTAAACTTTCTGCAGCTTTTGAAAGTTGTGAGCGCGGAATTGTAGAGCCAATCCGCTAAGCAGACGACGTGATGTGTAAATACATGAAAACAAATGCATGTCTGTGAGGCTATAGGAATTCTTCTTTTTACAATGCATGCACCAATGTAAGGCTCACCTGCATGCTCCAGTCCGGCGTCCGGGGAACTCTGTCCGACCTGCTGGACACCGCCAACTGTATGCAATTATATGGGCCAACAGTCATGTCCTCACGAAAAGTTCTAGTATCCTCTCTGCAGCTCTCACGGTTAATCCATCCAGTGCCAAACAAAAAACTCGTCCATGTATGCCGAGTCAAATATACAGTGCCGCATCACCGGTTGGCTACTGTCTTCTAGCGTACCGCATGCATTCGAACGGTCCAATCAAACCTATCTCAATATGTGTTTATCTAACCAAATTAATCCCTCGGCCTTGCTAATCCTCGTCTCCGAACCGACGCCCGTGTGTCTCACTCGGCGCGGGGGACATGCCGCCGAGGGCACTAGATATTTTACGTTTACTTGTCATTATAAGTATCTCATCAAAAATTTACTTTATATAGAAAGTAAATTACTATAATCTATAGTGTAAAAAATGTAACTATGATTGATTTATTTATACAAGAAGTAAATATTCTATTTACTTATAATATATTACGGTTTTGAAGTCTCATTTTTCCTAATTTTGTATTCTTATGAAATTGTTTTGTGATCAAGACCTATTTCTGTCTTCAATTAGGTAGATATCTAAACGTGAAACCCATTTTAAGTAGCTTTTTTTTCTGGAGACAGGGAAGGACAAGCTCTATGTATGCTTGTTGAAGATGCAAACAGGCAAAAATAAACATGTCCGCATTGTTATTAGATACGGCTCTAGGATCTTAAGACTCATGCTACGGGGTCAATGCACTAGTTAACTCCTGCATGTGGAAAGCATTCATGTTTAACTCTCTGTAAGAATTTTTGTGAAAAGTATATCGTATCTGGACCAGACTGGTGACTTAGTACTGATTCTTGAGACTGCATGTTGTTTTCCATAGTGTTTCAGTTGTTTTGTCCTTTTTTTGTCTAAAATTCATGGTTGCATATGCCGTCGGCTCTGCAGCGGCGGCGCCTGGAACGGCGGCGGCGTAGATATGGCGGCACGTGTGATTGATTCTAATCTATAAGTGTTTCTCTTCTGTTGTCTTTATGTTTGGCTGAGTTACCTGTTCCTAGGTCTTCATCTTTTTTCTCCTTACTATGTTTTCCCCGCATTTTTTTCTCTCGACGGTGGCACCCTCCACTTCTGCGCTTCTTCTTTTGTGCCACACACACCAGCGATTTTTTTGGAGGGGTCCTGCTAGCACCCGGGCGTCCGACGGGAGTAAAAAACGGATGGTACTGTAGCAGTCAAAAATCCCCAACATCCAAAAATAGCATATACAACATCAAACAATAGTATCGCAACATGAATAGTCATCATTTACAACACTAAAAATGACACGCTCCCAACTCTCAGCCACGCACGCCCACAGTCAAAATCTCTCAATAAAAATGCAACATCCAGATAAATGCTTGCAACATGCCTGTGAAAACATATGCAACATCACAACATCCAGGTCTACTTTTGCAACATTCACATAAAACAATTGCAACATTCTTCTAAAACATTTAAAACACGTGAAACATACACTTGCAACATGCAGCAAAACCTAGCACAAAATGGAGAACTACACAGGTGGACGGAGTAGGAGGATGGCGGCGGCGCCCGCGGAGGAGCGGCGCAGCGGCGATGCTCGTGAAGGAGAGGGCGGCGGCGCGGAGGAGCGGGGCGACGGCGCGAGGAGGGAAGCCGCCGACGGCGTGAAGGAGCGGGGATTGGTGGGTGACGGTGGTGAGGAGGAGCGGCGAGGAGTGAGGCAGTGGCGGCGTGGTGGAGCGGCGACGAGGGAGGCGGCAACGGCGTGGAGGAGGGGAGGCGGCAGCGAGGAGGAGGGGCGACGAGGGGCGCGGCGGCAGGGGCGACGTGGAGGAGCGGAGACGAGGGGGGGTGGCGGCGTGGAGGAGCGACGACGAGGGGGGGCGGCGTGGAGGAGCGGCGACGCAGCGGAGGGGAGGCGATGGTGACGTGGAGGAGTGGGGCGGCGACGGCGGCGTGGGAATGCGCGGGCGCGGTTTAATAGACGGAGGTGGGAGACGGAACGATGGGATGGGGCGTCGGATAGATTGGACGTCCTATCTGAAGCATTACCGTTTTTTAGCGCTTCACACGTTCATGCGAGCAGGCGCGCTGGCTCCAGGTAGTTGCTTTCCTTTTTTTTCTTTCAAGGAATTCTAGGATTACATATATTAGGAGGTCTCCAGATACTACTATCTAAAGAGGACTCTGTATGTAGTCATCTTCTTTTATAAAATACTCATTTAATTATATTCAAACCAAGACCTCGGGGTCCAGCTTTTTATCCAAAGAAAGGTTTTGGTCCAAACAATATCATTCCATGCAGCTAGCTGATCATTCCGTCTCCTGTACAACACAGATTGTCTATCTATACTATAAAGAAAATTAGATTTGAAAATAATTGTTACTAAGATTATGCCCACCTCCCTGCTCACAAACGACCCATCTGTCATGCCAAAAGTTTGACAGAAGAGGATGGAGGGACATTTTTTCGACCTTAGAGAAGTATTTTCCCCTAAAAACCCAAAACTTTTTTTATCTAAATTGGGCCCACTTAAATATACACACATGTCATTTGTGTTGTCATATTTAATACGTACAATCTGAGAAAGTTTTTAAATAAATAATAAGTTTCTTTAGTTGATGATTACGTTCGAATTGGAGTCCACTAATTACGATATTATAGATTAGCTAGGACTCGTATAAATCACGCTAGCCAGCAGTCGTATCTCGTTATTTCCACGTCGCGCCCCCGTTGAGCCACTGCTCCTCTCTTCTCCGATCCGGCGGAGCCGCGTTGGAGACGGACAGGACCACGTTGTCCTACTCTGCCATGCTAGGGCCCGGTTGCACTTCTCCATGGCGCCATAACATCCGACCGGCTCCAAAGCCCCGTCCGTTGCACCTCTTTTCGCTTGGATTCTCATCCAGGGACGCTGCTGTGGGAGGACGTGCTATGGGCACAGTGCTGTCGGCATCGGCGTCACGACGGTTGTTGTTGGGCGGCCAAGACGAGGAGGTGTTGGGCACCGAGCTGTTGGCCTGGCATCAAGATTGGGCGCAGAGGAGGCTCACGACTCCTCCATGAGCTGAGAGCAAGCATTATAAGGCCACCTAGGCAGGCTGAATGCCTGTACACGTCAGAAAAATCATCGCTGGCAGAGAGAGAAAAGGAGAGAGAGGGGGGATCGGGCGTCTTTATTTCGCCCGGCTGAATCGCTAGGTTCGATGGAAAAACACCAGCTCCCAGCCTGGTGCGGGCGGATGCAACAGGCGTTTTCTTCCCCTGCGCGATCCCCTGCATCGCCTCCGTCGCATGTGCTTCCCTCCACTGAGCCTCCCGCCAAACCGCGGCCAAATCGATCCCTCTCACTCCGAATCAATCCGTCTCGCACCGAATCACAATCTAAAGCCCCAAATCTATACCCTCGCCAGCAAACTATCCCCAAATCCCTACCTCCCAAACCCTAGCCTGCATACATGTTGCGGCCGATTCATCTACTCGTCTGTCCAAGAGAACCTTTGCGTCAGCGTCCATGGAGATTTCACAGCCGGGGCCTCATGATGTTCCTACCCCAGCATAGCCGGCTCGAAAGCTCAAGGCCCTTGGCAGACACCTGCTGTGGTGCTGATATTAGTTCCTCTTCAAATATTGAGGGCTTCGATCTGCAATGTTCATGTGCGGCTACATGTGAATGGACTGAAGCACGGTAGTTAATTTCTAGTGAAGAGAACTTATTGGTTAATCTCAATCTGCTAGTAACTGTAGTATTCTTGCGTAGATGTTCGTCTCGTTTATAAGAAATTTTCAATGAAAATTACTCATTGCTTAATTAATGGCTGCTTATTTGCAAGGACTGTTTGCTAGGATGCAGATAGCTGCTCATGTATGTACTTTTTTACACCAGAGTAAAATCTGATTTGATTAATTTGTGATTCTTCCTATGTAATTAATCAACAATTTGTTAGCTACTAATTTTTTTGTTGTAGTTATATAGTCATCTTTTGTTTGCACTAAGTGGAGATGAAGATGAATTGGTGCAGTACTCTGTTTTTTTACTGATTTAGTGCATAAAATTTTTGGACAGGGGATCATCAGATTCTCACCCACCTGTTGATTTTGTTAATGTTTTTTCTCTCATTAGCATCAACATGATTTCTTATATGTATTTTTTTTCAGGACCTTGCTATGATCTAGTCCTATTTCGTGTGTTGGAACTGAATGTTAGATCATTCCTGTATGTTGTTTGATGTAGCCACAGAGATTGCAGCCACAGGAGATTATTTACACATGCATGCATTGAATACTTAAATCTTTAATAAAGATAAGCTAACAGCCGGCCTAATAGCCAGCTTATTATAGGAGTTGGCTGCCGAGATGGCTAATTGATACAGCCGGCTGGTGGCTGTTTTATTATCCTTGCTCCGAGGAGGTGCTAGCCAAAGATGATACCGGCGGTGTGGATGTGTCCATGCGGTGACCGACGTAGTGGTTGACTGGTGGTAGACGAAGCCACCGGCGTCTGGCCCCCATGGAAAGAGAGGATGAGCAGCCAACAGATACGATAGGACATCGACATCGTCATCAAATCAAATGTCAGCCTGAAAAGTTGAATGCCTGAGTCATGGTGTCGCCGTCAGCCTTGTTGATGCCCTATTATACTACAGTAGTATGTCGTCGCCGGCGAGTGCATGAGCCGCCCAAACTTCAATTCAGGCGACATGGGTCACTTGCCTTCGATGGCCAAGTCCCCGACCTAGCTGCCTGTCACAGAACTCCCCATGCAGCATAGCAGTTGATTCCCTTTCCTGCCGCGTAGTATGCAACCACTTGATGGAAAAGCTTGCTAATGTCTCGATCTGTTCGGCACAACCACTTGAATCCTGCTTGTTTGTGATTGAATCGATTGGATGTCCCATCTTTTTTTCAAAAGGGAAAAGTCCAAATTACTACCCTGAACAATGAGCAAAGTTCACATGACCCCCTAAAGTGTGAAACCGTTTATTTAACCCCTCCAATTTTCAAAACCAGTGTATAATACACCTTTTGTCCCTAATCAAAACCGGTTTTGCTTATATGTCAGTAGTTTAATGCCACTTGGATCAATTAATCAGTCCACGTCAGTTCATCTTCCCCTCTGTTACATTCTTTCTTCTTCCTCTCAGCCCGTCGCTCTTGGCCTGCTGCCCCCCCCCCCCCACCACCACTGCTCCATGTGGGCACCGTGTGCAGAGTGAAAGGGTTGAGGTGCTGGGTTACTGGCGGCATGGAGCCCCGGGTCCTGAGGATGCCGGCGGAAGCCGAGAGGAGGAAAGACGAACGGATGAGCAGCAGAACCTATGACGTGGATCATTAATCGGCCAACGTGATAATGAATCACCGCCACATAAGCAAAACCGGTTTTAATTATGGACAAAAGGTGTATTATATACTGGTTTTGGAAATCCGAGGGGTTAAATAAACAGTTTGATAGTTTAGGGGGTCATGTGAACTTTGCTCATAGTTGAGGTAGTAATTTGGACTTTTTCCTTTTCAAAATTGTATTGCTTCACATGTGTGTGATGAAGGCATGAAGATGAGGATGAGCAATATCCCGAGCAAGCATGGACAAAAAGATGACCAGAATAGAGGCAAGCGAACTCTTGGCGGGCTGCGGGAGAAGGTGGCCCAACATGTCCTTTCCCTACTCTTCCACCCGACAGTTATTTTCTGGAATCGTGGTTGGCTCACAAAGTTTGTATATTATTTTTGGGGTAACGGTTTGGACTTTATTTGCATTAATCATCGACTAAAAAAATAAATCAGAAATCTTATTTCTATTATTTTCTGATCAATTATCATCGAGTTCGTAACCAACACGATCTCCAATCAACTATTATGCAGTCTTATTTTCTATTATACGTGCGTGTCGCACGTCCGTTCTTGCTATTGCGTTCTTTCGGTGCATTCTTACAGCACTTCATGAAATGAATGAGAGAGTATACTCTTGGGCTTTGGCACAATAGCATTGTAGGAATCTGACTTTGACTTGGTTTGAAAGAACACTCATAAATTTAGGTGCTGTATGCGCTCTGCAATGATCTAGATCTAGATCTAGAGAGATAAGGGGGACTGCATGGCCCTTTGCATGCTAAGACGCGTGAAATAATTAGGCCTGTTTGTTTCCCTGGCGCTAAACTTTAGCGCCGCCACCTCGGATATAGATATGTTAATTAGAAGTATTAAATATAGATTAATTAAAAAAACCCATTATATAAACGAGGAGTAATTTACGAGACGAATCTATTAAGCCTAATTACACCATGATTAGACAATGTAATGTTATAGTAAACATATGATAATTATGTATTAATTATAGTAAAATTAGGCTTGTTAGGTTCATCTCGTGAAATAGACATGACTTATGTAATTAGTTTTATAATTAGTTTATATTTAATACATCTAATTATCATTTATTTAAAGTACTAAACTTTAGCACCCGGATCCAAATACCACCTTAGCCTAATGGGGTTGTTAAACTTTAGCACACCTCAATTCTATGTGTTAAAGTTTAGCGCATAGAGATATTTATATACAGGTGTTAAAGTTTATCACATAGATGTAGAAATGACCCATTTACCTTTATTAATGACGGTGGAGGACAAAATTAAATGTGGTGGGGAGGGGATGTAAAAAGTCCATCTAGACCACTTTTAACACAAAAAAACACCTCCTTGGAGGTGTTAAAGATTTTAGGGTGTTAAACTTTAGCAACTCACTTTTAACTAGATTTAACACACATGTTTGGATCCAATATAATATTTTTTTAGTAAAAAATAGGGTGTTAAATTTTAACACCCCGAATCAAACGGGCCTAATTCATTGAACACTTATTAGCACCGTACCGGCCCCCAACAGTGAGCTCAACAAGCTATGCCACTGATCTTTTAATGGTTTTCATGGAGAAGGTAAATATATTAATTCTTCATTGCGCATCTTTTAATGGTTAACTATAAGCCAATAAACAACCGATGTATGTACTGTACCATAGCCGAAGAGGCACCTGCAGGCTCCATCGGCAGCTCGCTTTGGTCCTACGCGCTGCTGCACAACGGAGGCCCACGCTGCCTACGCGCCATCCTTGTCGGCAGGTCGATAACATGTAAAGGGCTTATACGCAAGTTGCCAGTGGTTGTCCAATTTCTGAGATGCACATCGCAAGTTCGTTTCAAGTAAATCAGAATTTTAATTCGGTTTTTGGCTATGGATCAGCGTGTTCACCCTTAATTTGTTTTTTGTGTGATGACAAATGCTTGATTATCATTTCTACAACCAATCAACTGTCTTGATCCCAATAGAAAGAGAAATACCATTACTCAGTTAAATGATTTCAGCATCATCTATGTTAACTATTTACAGTTGACCAACAGAAAAAAAACTACACACCTTCTGTATTATTACCCCTCAACTATTTGCAAACACAGGTTGCAAATATATTACAAAGTCCACTATAAATGTTTGGTAAAACTGGTGCAGCGTAAAAGGCGCCTGCCTTCCTAGTATTTTTGCGGGATGGCAGTCATACTGGCCTGCTAGATACTACGGCCCAACAGGAGGACTCATTTGTTTTTTTATTACTTGGGTCCATTCATGCCCGGTACCAAGTGTGCAGCTCCGGGCACATGTACGCTCAAGTGTTTATGTGATCCACAAATATGTTTCGAAGTAGCGTAGTGGAATTTTATAGTAGTACATGCAATAAAACCTTGCTACAAGAGCTATGAACCATCAGGTAACAATAAGACCCAGAGAGACAGTGACATTAGCTAGCTAACTGGCCAACATTCAGCTGTGTGGTGACATACATCGCGGCGGCACCATCTATCGGAACTGCCGGTGTGCGTGATAGCTAAAGATGCCCTGCTGTGAGACCAAGCTAAATTGTGGTGTGATCAATCAGTTTTTGATTCAACCATTTAATTACTACCACTTCTATAAGAATAAAGTAGTACTCAAACTAAACAAATGAGCACACAATGTTAAACAATTTAGTCTACAAATCCAACAAACAACTTACAATCGTGAACAAAATAGTATATAAGTAAACAAGATGGATCTCCGAACAAATCCATCTGAAGAGGAGGCCATCGGAGAAGATGAAGAAGGGGAGTTCCATTGGAACATTATATTCTCATGGTTGCAACAATTGACTTTTGTCCACGCAACATTATCTTCTTGCTAATAAAAAGTTTTCTTGGGACGAGGATTCATCAGTATCAAATGGGAAGTCACCCAGGGTCATCAAGCCTCGTCCTACTTGCCCCCTTCGCACCACCATGTGCATCGACTCCAGCAACATCGATGGTGCCACCAACAATTGGTGGTAGCGGTTGTAACGCCCTAATTTTCATCACAATAAATTGTAGCAATTGTTTTCAAATTTTCTAGGTTTTCATTTAAGGCATAAATAATTTTCTAGGAATTAATTCGAATTTATTAGGTTTTAAGTATATGAATAGCATTTAAATAAATTTCTAGGAATGAAGGGTCCAGGAGGGAAGCAAGAATGAGAGACGTCTTGTATTTCCCTATGATTGATAACTACAGTGTATTTGGATAGTAGTGGTATCTAGTAGATGAGTGTTTGTTACCATTCAATGCTACTTCTGCCATGTATTTTATCATGTATGGGTTATGTCACCTATTTTGTTTGGGCACTCATAATCAAAACAATATGATACATGGAAGCAAACACGAAAATATGAAATTTCTACCTATTTCATGTCACATATTTTTTTCTGCATTATTGTATTAAAAATATCGTATAGCATCCGTGTATCAAATCATTCGAAACTATAGAACAACAGAACATGGATGCTCTGTGCTCAGTTAATTTCAAAACTGATATAGCAAATGAAGAGTGGGAGAGGATAGGGGTAACACATGACTTTATTATACATAAACGAGTTTCCCACCCTTGTCCACCAACAAGGAATTGAGAGGTCGATCTGCGGACAACCAGAAATAGAATATCATTAACCCTCGCGCGTTCCTCATTCCCTTTTCGGAAAAACCGTGTTGCCCATTCTGTTTCGTAGAAAAGTGCGCTTCCGCTCGTTTTTTTTTTCAGTAACATTCCCTTTTCGGCTCAATCGCGTCGTTTTCCACGTGCCCACTGATTCCCCTTGTGTTGCATTTGTTTCCGCACCAAAACCCTGCCTGGCGAACAATGGTGCCCCCACTCTCTTTTCTTGAGTTTTATTCCTTTGATTTCCCTTTCAGTGCCAAAAATCATTAGGGGACAGTGGAAAATGGGATTAAAAAGGGTGCGGGAGTGAAAATAAAAGCTAGTTTCAAACAGTGAAATTAAGCATTTTTATGCCTTCTAGCATATAAGTACAATTATATACAACTGTTTACACCCAATAAATACATGACCTTAGAATTTACTTGCCCCCCAATCTCCAATCTCCTGTGACAAAAACAAAGCAGATATATGACTTCAGACTAGATCATTATCATGATGGCTGGCTTGATGGCCAGTTCGTTGCATTGACTAGCCCGGAGGCCTTTCTCAACTTCTTGCTAAGGCTGACCTTGATGACGCCTTTGGCACCGTATTCCTTGTTGGAGGCTTTTTCATGAGGTCATCTTACCTAGGGGTTTAGGTTAAAAAATATTTACAGTATCTTCGGTGGGCATTGACAATGTATTTGAACGTCAGTTTCCTCCGTTGAGGCATCGTCGTGGATAACCTCTACCTTCCCCTTGCTCTGCTTGTTGTGGCGTCACAGCGGGCGTTTGACAGCAGGTGGTTTTGATGGAGTTGTGTTGTTATGTTGGTTGTCGCGTTGTTGTTTGTAGTATTATCTCCATGTGGGTTGGTTTCTTAAGGTCCATGGAGTAACAGATGGATACATGGTAAGCTCGAGAGAGACCAACTGAAGGATGTCTTTAAAGATTAACTTCAGGCAAGAAGATCATTTATATGCAACACAATTATTCTGAAACCGCTAGAGAGCAACAGAAAATGGGCCAATCTATTGATCAATACTTGAATAGAACAAACCCAAAACAACATTGCATACAATGGGGAAAAGGTTATTTATATGTACACAATGAGTATACAGTTACATGAGTGTAGGACTGTGTACAAAACACGGCACATTGACAAATACGGATAGGCAAAGACGATTCTGGTCACTCTAATCCAGTAATGGAATCATGAATATTTTTACGAATGGAATTACTTACAATGGCACATTAATGGCTGCAAAAATAGAAACCATACTATGGTAAAACAAAACCAACTTCTAAATAGAAAATTAGAAACCATAATAAGGTAAAAGAAAACCAACTTCTATCAATCTGTAGCTGTTCTTCAGTTCAATCTGTTTCACGGTGGACATAGATGAACGTACATGAATATATGATTGGCGTTTCTGCTTTGAATGTGTCAGAAAAAAGGAGCACATGGTTCCATTAACTGTATATTACATAAATTTTGGCGAGACTGGAACAATAATGTAGAGTAAGATCTAGAAGTGCCCTCAAATATGTTAGATAAAGTATTGGGTACTATATACAGTTGATCATTTTCCTGCTATTGACAAAACTATACAGAAGCAAGTACATACTATAATTAACTTCTCCGTCACAATTGATTTGGAAGTTGCATGTAAGTGCTCGAATTTGGTTGGCACCCTCCAACAATCATCCGACCATAGGCAGCATATGCATTCTCAGTACTTCCAGAAACACTGTAACCCCTGATAAGGGCATTATATGTGAAAACGTTAGGTTTCCATCCTTTCATCAGTAGTTCTTCATACATTTGACCAGCTTCAGCACCCTTCCCTGCTTTCCCTAAGTGGAGAATGAGTGAATTGTATGTGTACAAGTTTGCAGAGATTCCTTTTTTCTTCATTTCATCGAAGAGAGAGATTGCTTCCTCTATTCTTTCAGATTTGCCAAGGCCATCAATTAGCAAATTATAGGTGATAAGATCAGGCTCAAGTCCTGATTCCATTAATTGTCTAAAATAAGACAAGCCATCATTTAATCTTCCTGCTGTACAGAGGGTGTCGATAAGAATTGTATAGGATTTTATATCTGGGTTTATTCCTTGCTCGACCATCTTCTCAAAGAGCTGACAAACATTTTCTGTGTTACCAGCTATTCGATGTCCATTCAGTAAAATATTGTAGATGGTGCAATTAGGTTTGCAACCATACTCTAGCATCTCATTAAACAGATTTTCTGCCTCTTCTATCTTCCCAGCTTTTAACAACCCATCAAGAAGAGGACCATATGTACATGGTGTTGGAGAGAAGCCTTCGCTCACCAGATTGTAGTACAAGTCTATAGCCTGGTCCAACCGTTTTGATTTTACAAGACCTGAAATGATTGTGTTGTAAGTAACATAAGTTGATTCAAATCCCTTGCGATGCATCTCCTCTTGGACTTTCAACATTTCCTCAATCCGCATCGACTTTCCCATGGCATCAAGAATCAAATTGTAAGTGAACTCATCTGGGCCAATACCTAGTCTTTTCATTTCAGTGAACAAGCCTTCAGCGACATCAATCAGGTTTTCATCCACAAGGCCACGGATAAGAGCATTATATGAGCCAGTTTTTAGTGAAACTCCAAGACTCCTAAAGTTTTGGGCGAGTTCAAATGCTTCAAGAGCTTTCTTGTGCTTACAGAGGTGCTTAATCAATGGGCATAAAAAGAAGTCATTCAGGAGAATTCCCCTTGATGCTACATTCTCTGCAAACTCGATTGACTTCTCCAAACCAGCCTTCTTTAGTATCCCTTCCATAAGTGAATAGAATGAAGATTTATCCACATTAGAATCAGGCTTAAAAATGTATTCCTTAACAGCATGCAAAGCTTCCTCCATCAATCCATTTTTAACAAAACTTGGGAGTATAGTACACAATGTTGCATAATCTGGAGCAAGAACCTTCTTCAGTTGACAAAACATCCTGAATGCCTCATTAAATCTGTCCTCTTTAACAAGGCCATATATGACAGTGTTATAAGATGAAAGGTCAGGTGTGCAACCTTTTGCACTCATACTGTACAGCATATCTATTGCACAGTTCACCTCCCCATTTTTGCAGAGACAATCCAGAACTGTGTTGTATGTAATTATATTAGGGGGATAAATACTAGAACTCATTTCTTCAAGCAGATGCCTTACCTCTTTAACTTTGCCTTCTCTTCCTAATCCTGCCAAAAGTGTGTTGTATGTACCATCAGTGGGCTCAATTTTCATTTCTTTTAATTTATGGAAAAGTTTCCATGCTTCATTTCCCCTGCCTCCCTTGTAGAGTGTATCAATCAAAGAATTCACTGCAAGAACATCAGGAACACATCCATTTTCCACCATTTCAGAAAAAATCTTCACAGCTTCATCAGGTTTTGCTGCCTTGCTGCAACATTTGATCATCATGGTGTAAGTAATAGTGTCTGGAGAAACTCCCATGGCTTTTAATTCATAAAAGACCCTTTTTGCCATTCCAAGTCTACCAGATCTAGCAAGGCTATACAAAACAGCATTGCCAGCAACAACATCTGGAACGATCCCTTTGCTTTTCATGTGCTCGTATCTTTGAATTGCTTTCAGAGATTGGCCAGATTTTCCGTAGTAATTTATAAAAAGCACATGTGTGTAGCCATTTGGACTAGGGCCATGAACATTCATGTGGTTGAAGAGCTCCAGAGCACGGTCAAACATATCAGCTTTAAGAAACCCAGATATTAAGGAGTTATACGAATACTGCTCAGGTGATATACCCTTTTTCTTCATCTCGTCAAAAACAGCAAAAGCTTCATCGACCCTCCCAACTTGGCACAATGCATCCACCACTGCGGTATAAGCAACAATATTGTCAATATACCCATCAGTTTCCATTGCATTCCGAATTTCCATTACCGATTGCGAGTCGCCGCTGTCACCACACTTGTCTAACAGAGTAATGTAAGTGACACGATCAGGTTTCTGATCACTTGCTTTCATCTTCCAAAACACATCCTTGGCATCAATGAGCCGACCAGCATCACAGAGAACCTGAATCAGCACAGTATGTGTAACGACATCGGGTTTGCACCCTGCATCCTCCATCTTCCCAAGAATCCGATACGCCTCCTCAAACCTCGCGGCCTGCCCAAGAACTCGAATGCAGATGGTGTAGCTATACACATTTGGCTTGACGCCGCGAGCTTCCATCTCGCTCAACAGCCAGAGAACCGTGTCAACATCCCTCTTCTTCCCAAACGCCACCATCAGCACGGAGTAGGTCCTCACGCTCGGCACGACGCCGTCCTCCACCATCTCCTTATAGACCTCCATGGCCTCCCTGTCGCAGCCGGACTTGACGAGGAAGTAAATCAAGCCGTTGTACGAGTAGGCGTTCAGGGACATCCCCGCCTCCCTCATCACCGGCAGCGCCGCCGGCGCGCTCCGGAGCCCGCCCTCGACGCCGACGCCGCTGAAGATGGTGGCGAAGGTGCCGACGTTGGTCTTGACGATCTGCCTCTGCATTAGGTCGAACACCTGCGCCATGTCCCCGACGCGGCCGTGGGCGCGCATCAGCTCCAGCATGTAGTTGCAGGACTCCGTGGTGTGGACCACCGTGGGCTGCCGCGCCGCCGCCGTGAAGAGCTCCAGCGCCTCGGCGGGGCCGGGCGCCGACCTGAGCATGCGGACGACGCTCAGGGTGCCGGCGACCCGCCGCTCGTCCCTGGGCGGCGCCGGCGTGGCCGACTGGCGGCAACGGGCGCGGCCGCCCCGCCGCCGGTTCGACGGGGCCACCAGGAGCCCGGTGGACGGAGCCCCCATGTTCCCTGACCTTGGGTTCCTCGGCGGCGGCGGCGCTCGAGTGGCGCCGGCGCCGGCGCCGGCGCCGCTGAGGACGCCCGAGCAGCAGAGCTCCATGGGCGTTCCAGACGGCAGCAATGGCGAGCAGACCAACACCTGAAATTTTCCAAGAAACGTGAGAGGGCGAAGAGCTCAGCTGGGAAATCCGGAATCGATTAGCTGCTCTTGCTTCGGCATTAGCCCACCTCGCTCTCGCCGCGGTGGTGGCGGAAGGAAATGGAGAGGGGATAACGTCCAGATACTTTCGGACCTGAGCCAGTGAACGGAACCCCCCCTCTGCTTAGGATCATCCGGGATATCTATCTTTTTCTCGACGAGTTGTGCGGCGAATTATTGTGGCCGTGGGTCATGACTTACCCGGATATGAATACGCGTATCAGTATCAGGACCGACACGGATATAGTATTTTTCAAAAAAAATCGATACGCTTTCATTATTTTCTAATAAATATAAATAAATAACAATAAACAGTAAATCAACGATATGAAATAGAAGATCAGCAAAGAAAGATAACAGTATAATTTTCTAGGACATAACAAAGCATAGACTACTTTAAGAAATTGTGAAGAGCAGCAGTAGCTTGCAGCTCAAGTTCGGTCTCCTACGCTAGCACTAGAACCATCATTGTTCGATGTTGTCATCCACTCCTCAGCAAATGAAGAGCAAATCACCGGAATTGGGGAGGAGGAATCAAAAAGGAAAAGAAATAGGAAGGAAGAAATCAACCGAGAGAAACACTGATCGAGTAACGAGAAACTCACCGGCGATTGCCATCAAGTGTTGTGCTGGAACTTGGGAGGTTCTGATTCGCCGGCCGGGCGGCACTCATGCGTGCGGCGCATCGGCGTCCTCGTGATTTCTACGACTGCCGGCAGCTCGTCCTCGTCGCCGGTGAGCCGCAGCGCCCGTGCGTGCCTGCGGTAAGGAATGGGCTGGGCCGTATTGGAAAAACGAGCAGATACGTCTCGGTCTCACGTATTGAATTATCGTCGATTTCTTTTTTATCTGATACTCGACGATAAACCGTCCAAAAAATATTTGAAGGAGAAAATGATTTGCCAAGATAGACGGTCGACCTCCTGATAATATATCTTGGATAATACGATTTGCTACTGATATTATATTTTAAGGAAATGGAGAGAGGATATGCTTTCTTGGTTTCTGTTGGGGATAATGTGAATCCTTTCGGCCTTGAGCCAGAGCCAGTGAACCCTCGGCTTTAGGATCAGGGTTTAGAGCAGTCCGGGAGGCCAAACGGGGTTGCCTCTATTTTTTTAGTTTTACACCTTTAAAAATACCATTAGCTTTATCAACAACCTTTATTTTTCAGCATAGGTTTAAAACCTTTGACAGGTGAGGCTCACTTGTCAATAGCTCACTTTTTTTCTTTTTTCTTTTTGGTTGCTTTCATCCCCTGTCCTCCTCATGCTGCGCAACCAACATAAGTCAAACTGAATCAAAATACAGGGCTTCGACCGAATTAGATTAAATCCAAAATTGAATTTCAGCACTTGCAAATATCTCTTTCAAGATGAAGTTGTCGGAAGAACTGACCATGGTCTGCCTCCATGAGAAGCAAAAGGTCCCAAATCTGAATGAACTGTAGCAACCCCACTCAAGAGCGCGGCATGCCTGACTCGTAAAATAGTCATTATTACGAAGGAAATTGTACGCCACAACCCATCAGGATAAGGGCATGTTAGAAAGACAATACGGTTGGTCGAGGGGAGACATATTATGGTGTAGTGAAAGGCGGCTGGACCGAACACCCCCGGGAATCTAGAGCGGCCTAGGTCGGTTAGTCGGGGTGTTCTAGGACACCTGACAAGACTACAAATAGCAACGCAAACGGAGGAGTAACGGAATCAGATCCGAACAGCAATAATTGTCCTTAGTGAGTCCTTGTGCTAAGAACACAAACTCAATCCAACACATATGAGACCTAGCGTATTACACTCACTTCGGCTAGCGGTCTAAACCTATCTAAAAAAATTATGATCTCTATGCATCCACACGCTCAAGAAAATGGGTGTAACGCCAGTAAGTACTTCCCCCAAGATAGATCTATAAATGGGGTTCCCCTCGAATCTCCGCTTTTGGTGTTTCACCACCTATAGCGTGTGTCGATGTTGAGCTGATAAGGTCTCGTACATTCAGAAATTGATATGTGTTGCTAGGCACCACTATTACCTTGTGATTGGAAATTTTTTCTAATCACAACGTACTGCTTGTACCTGAACCTACCAGGTTACTCACTTAATGTTTTTAAAATTTAAAATTTCTACGGTCCATTTTATTGACTCTAGTGCAAGTGGAAGATTGTTGAAGATGTGCCCTAGAGGCAATCAATAATCATATACATATGACCAATGAGAGGTTAGAACCCTAGTGAGCTTCCAAATGTTGCAACAAAACTTTGAGAGCTTCATGAGTTTGCTTAATGACCAAGGAATGTTTCCTCGAGAAACCAAGGTATGGTTATTTAATGTTTAAGGAATCTTACTTGGTGGCTAGGAATCTTGGTGGCTAAGGTATAGGTTTCTTAAGGGTTAAGAAAACACTTTTCATGATAAGGCCAAGGTTATTACTTAATGGTTAAGCAAACTCTATGGATAACGCCAATCTTACTTAATGGTTAAGAAAACTCTACAATAAGACAAAGGTTTCTTAAAGGTTAAGTAACATTAAAGGTTAAAGGTTGCTTTATAGCCAAGAAAAGAATCCCTTAGTTCTGAAGGCATCTCTTTCTATAAATAGAGGACCTACCTCACAACCACATATCAAGCATACAAGAAACTAATCACAAGTTTAAGTGTGTGTACAAGTGAGCATAAGGTCTTACCTTAGTTGCTGCAACTATTGCATCCATAGTCGAGTAACCAACTACCAACTCCTCTCAAACATCTCATTCTACGTGCGGTGCTAGTACATCGATGTACAGTGTTTTAACCTGGTATATGTGTGAATACTGTAGAAGTGTTCATGTGGTTGCTAGAACACTCATCAGTAAGGAACCTGTAAAGCTATTATTACGGTGACCATTCGTGTGCGACAAGGATGGGACTGCGGGGAGGAGGTGTTCCGCACATGGCGTGAACATTTACTTCATCTATATCGACGTGCACGAACCAGGCTACTCCAACTCTTTTTTTCATTGTGATGTGCGTCAAACGGTAATGACTTATGATCCCCTTCTTGTAAGATGTCCTAGGTGAATGTAAAGAAATGTTTTTCTTGCCAACATATGGAGGTGGTGGTAGGGCGACAAATAAGTTGTCATATCTGACGAGACCTGGCCACCATGATTGGGGGGAGGCTGAGGATGAAGATGCAATTGGGGAGAGAAAGGAGATACTCTTAGATAGTTGGATGATTTTGTTCAAAAATCAATCACTCACCTGAGCACAGGTTGATAGATCTACTAATTCAACCTTTGACTCCTAAGATTTCATAGCCCATATTCATGCAACATAATAGGACGCAGATCCAGTGCAGCTGCTGAGGCAACTGCACAATAAGGATTGCACGTAACTTAGACCGTTGATTTCTCAGATGAATGGGTGAGATCGAGCACTACAACAGTTCCTGGTGAACAGAACCGCTACAGTGATTAACACTGGTGAACAGTGCTTCTTCTCTCGGCTGGTGACTACTTAAGTTGCAGTGGCTACTACAACTGCACCGGATCCGTGTGTGTCCGACATAATAGTACTCAAACTATATAGACCGCGGCATGAATCATGCTTGCTTTATGAGGATGTCTTAGGCTACTACAGTCAACCCAAAAATACAAAAGAGTTACTTGTATTGTATGTCACCGCATGTTTACAAGTTCAGAGAAATGCTAGAACAGTTTAGCATCAACTTCAATGTGAAGCCAGAACAGAAACCGCAAGGGGTGCCACATCAACATTGTGTTGGTGGTGGTGGCACTAGAGTTATTAGTAGCAGTGATACGATAAACTACAGCTCTTCTTAGACAAAGTTACCTATCCAGCCGCGAGAGGAGAGGTTAGGGGCTTGGGGCGCCCACGAACACAAAGGGAGGATAAGGACTTTTTAAATTTTCAGGCCATTGGTCTTTTAACATCTCCATTGTTTTATATACTAATTAAATAGTACCCTTTTAGATAATGGCTAGTAAATGCATTGATATGTTGAACTGAAATTTGCCGAGATAGGAGCGCCAGCAGATATCATACGTACAGTACGCTGTTGTGTTGTGTGCATATCTGTTCTATGAGTTTACATTCAATTCAGTCAGCCAATGATACACTGTAAAGAGCGAGGTATCTGACGATAGTGTGCAGAGTAGGTGCCTCTCAGCTGTTTACAACAATTCCCAGTGAACATCTCTGTTAGTTGCTCACGGTCTTGTCCTTGTCTCATATATCCTCTCCCGACAAAATGTTGATCAGGTGACAGCGACACTGCGGCTTCTACCGTGGATTCTGTCGGAACCAGCTACTAGCTAGCCAATCGAACACTAGTCACCATCTGCCATGGACGATCTCCCCTTCGGCAGCTACTTGTCTCTGGCCGCTCTGGCCACGATCCTGCTCCTCTCACTGCTCGTCGGCCGGGCGTTCGCCGCCAAGGAAACCGGCGCAAGGCTTCCCCCTGGCCCATGGAACCTCCCCGTTATCGGCAGCCTCCACCACCTCGCCGGCGCGCCGCCGCACCGCGCGCTGCTCCGCCTGGCGCGCCGGCACGGCCCGCTGATGCTCCTCCGGCTCGGCGAGGTGCCCACCGTCGTGGTCTCCTCCCCGGAGGCGTCCACGGAGGTGATGAAGTCCAACGACCCCGTCTTCGCCAGCCGGCCGCGCGGCCCGGTGGCTGACATCGTCGGCTTCGGCGGCAAGAGCCTCATCTTCGCGCCCTACGGGGAGCACTGGCGGGAGATGCGCAAGGTCTGCGTGGCCGAGCTGCTCAGCACCCGGCAGGTGCGACGCCTGGGGCGCATCCGGCAGGCCGAGGTGTCTCACCTCGCCGAGTCCGTCTCCGCCGCCGCCGCCGCGGCGCCGCCGGCCGTCGTCAACCTCAGCCAGGGGCTGACGGCGCTCACCAACAACATCATCGCCAGGGCGGTGTTCGGCGGCGAGTGCCGGCAGCAGGAGGCGTACCTCCGCGAGCTCAAGGTGGTGACGACGCTGGCGGGAGGGTTCACCCTGCCGGAGCTGTTCCCGTCGTCGCGGCTGGCGTGGTGGCTGAGCGGCGCCTTGCGTGATGTGAGGAGGAGACACACCCGGGTCCAGCGCATCATCGCCGGCATCGTCCAGGAGCGCAAGGAGAAGCGGAGCTCCACCTCTCCCGTCGTCGTTGAAGACGAGGACCTGCTCGACGTGCTTCTCCGGCTGCAGGAGGAAGGATCCCTCACCTTACCCCTCACGACGGAGATCGTCGGCGCTGTCATGTCGGTAAGTACAGCTTCCGAGGCTGAACTCATAACCAGTACTCCACACTGTTTATTATTACTGTTATATTACTGAACCTGACATGATTCCATTTCCAGGATCTATTTGCAGCAGCTACAGACACAACAGCCACCACACTAGAATGGGCCATGTCGGAGCTCATCAGGAATCCACAGGCAATGGCGAGGGCAACATGCGAAGTTCGACAAAAGCTAGGCCAGGGAAGAGTCACCATTACCGAAGCTGACCTAGGCGACCTCCATTACCTACGGATGGTCATCAAGGAGACTCTACGGTTACGTCCAGCTGCTCCACTGATCCTTCGTGCAAGCCAAGAAAATTGCCAGATCATGGGCTACCACATGCCAAAAGGCTCCTCCATCATCGTCAACGCATTCGCGGTTGCGAGGGACGCAAGGTACTGGGACAACGCCGAGGAGTTCATGCCAGAAAGGTTTGAGAGAAGCTCACTGGATTACAACTGGACGCACTTTGAGTTCATCCCATTTGGAGCAGGTCGCAGGCAGTGTCCAGGAGCTTTGTTTGCCACCATGACAATTGAGCTTACACTGGCGAACCTACTGTATCACTTCGATTGGGTGCTTCCTGATGGTGCAGACCCGAAGAAGCTTGATATGGAAGAGATGTTTGGGATCACGGTGCGCCGAAGGTCCGACCTCTGTATGCTGCCAGCCTTGCAATCGGGTCACTGATTATGCCACTCATGTGGAGGAGACATTGAGCTGCAGGAGGCATACACCATAGAGTACTTCTTTTGAGATCATATACCAACAGAATACTTGTTTGATTGGCAGAATAAGTACCATGAGATTACTAATAGCAATCTCTGCTGCAATTCCTCATCTCATCATCCAGTTAGCACTTAGCAGTCATATCTGCTCCAAAGCAGTGCTACATATAGTAGGCTAGTAGTAGCTCATCAGCTTGTCGTCTAGGAGTACTTCGGTTCAGCAGGGTCTGTTTGGAACCCTTGCCAACACTCGCCTTGCCAGCTAGCCTTGCCTGGCAAAGCAAAGCAAGAAAACTTATAGCGTTTGGTTTTGCTGCCTGCACGTGAGCTCATCAATCCGAAGGCGTGCAGTGCTCCTCGTCAGCGCGGACAACGAGCTTTGCCCATGCCGGAGAGCTGATTTGGCTCTCCCAGGCGAGTAAGGATTTCCTTGCCAGACCGAGCGAGTTTGACGGGCAAAGCAAGTTTTTGCTGCCCTACCAAACGCCTAGTCTTACCAGGCAAAGCAAAACAGTACCCGTCAAAAGTACCAAACACGCCCTTAGTACAGTACAGTTCAACTGACGGCGAGATTATCCATTTGCTCGGAACTATTGGGGGAGGTATTGGTGGTGGATCCCGTTGCTCGGGTTGCAGTCACTCCTGTTTGAAACAGGCACTACACACTTTTCATGCTTGGGGCATGTATGAAACATGCATACTTCATAACTTGCACTTATATATGTGTGTAGTGTTATTGGTCTCAAGAACAAAGCAACGAAACCGAACTCATCAGCTGCCATGGCCCATCCCATGGATGCTTTCTCCGCCAGCATGTCCCTAGCTGCCCTATCAACGATTCTCCTCTCCTTGCTCATGGGGCGTGCTTTGGCCGCCAGCAAAGCGAGCAAACCATGAATGAGCTTATAGCCCAATAGTTATAATGCTTGTAGCAGTCTTAGGTCGCAAGTTTGACTCCTCGTGTCGGTGAATTTTCAGGTTGTTTAAAAAAAATCTTCGTCAGTTTTACGAAGTTTGGAGGATTTTTCTAAACCGAGAGAAGATTTATTCTTCTGGATAAAAATCCGTGAGGCGATTTTACCCGAGTCTAATTTTTTTTAACCTCCTCGACATCGGCAGCAATCCTTGGCCACCTCCCCCTGTTGCTCCGCCTGTCACGCCGGCGGACCCCTGATGCTGTTCCCACTACTGGGCACGCTTCGACTTGGTTCCGTTTGGAGCCGGATTTAGGCAGTGTCCGGGAGTTTGATTTGCACCCATGACGATTGATCTCGCACTGTGCCACTTCGACTGGGCGCTTCCTGATGGTGCTGACCCGAAGGCGCTTGACATGGGAGAGGTGTTTGGGATCACGATGAGCCGAAGGTCCAGCCTCTGTATGCTGGCAGCTTTCAGTCCTTGACCTTGCAATTGCGTCACTGTTACGAACCTCCACTGCTCAACTCAATGATAATGGATTTTGTAATAACTGAGTACAAATCGAATACAGATTAGGGGATAATCTGAGGAGAATCAGAGGTATAGGTTGGGAAGCAGAACAGAAGAATGGGTTCAGAGGGGAGCCGAAGGAGGAAGAAGGCCAATGCATTGGGCCTAGTTCCCCAACTTTGCCCCCAAATTCTTCTATATAAAAAGAAGATTTCCATCACATCAAAATGTCGGCACATGCATGGAGTACTGAATGTAGATAAAATTAAAAACTAATTGCATAATTTTGTTGTACTTTACTAGACGAACATTTTGAGCCTAATTAATCAATGTTTGCGTCTAGATGACAAGCAGAGTTACATGTTGCGTTCCATTTCTTTCTCCTTTTGTATGCTGGCGACCACCACCTTCGTATCTCGGCCCACTGGGCTCATCTGGCAGCCCGGTCTATGACAGTCACTGATTATGCCTGCCACTCACGTGGTGGAGACGTTAAGGTGCAGCCGCAGGCGGCGTAAACCCCAGAATAGTTGTTCAGCAGATTAAATACCATGATGTTACTTGTATCAATCTCTGATGCGATTTCTCATGTCGTCATCCAGTTAGCAGTTACAGTTCCTCCAAACCAAAGCTTCATATAGACATATATAGTAAGTAGCTCCGTCCGCTTGTCATCCAGGACAGATGTCGGGACTGAATTTGAAAGAAAATAAATTGTAGCAGTACATGGCTCCGCGGTGAAACCCTATTCTTGAATTGCCAATCAAGACATTTTAAGGGCAATTATAAGATCTAGCACAGGAAATATTGCTCTGGAACCTGGACCACGGACGGAAATGTGCAGCCGTGCAGGGACCAACAGCTTATACTTATCACTGCACCACCTGCCTCCGATCCCGTAGCATCGGTGGTGTTACCGATCCCTGACCTCCGATCCCTGTAAACCTGGATTTACCGTTGGAAAGCTCAGCAATTACCCCGAGAATTTAAGCGAGGGCCACACCTCCAAAGCAAGTAGGCAATGAAGACCAGCATGAAGGGACGGGCTGGTGGCCGGTGGGTGCTGCAGAGCACACACAAGGTTTGGTTCGGCCAGCCTCTTGTAAACAGAACATAAGATAATTGGATAGCTTATTCTGCTCTTGTCACTATGATAGCGGGGTCCAGCTAGGCAGAGACAAGATGAAGCCATGGGAGATCAATAAATCGGGAGGTGAAGAGAAAAAATCGAGTGAAAGGAAGGGTTGTAACTGACAGAACTTGTCTGTTTTCTTGTGTCCATTTGCTCGGAACTACAGGAAGTATTGGTGGATTCTTTCTCCTTTAGGATCTATTGAGCCTGAGCCATTAGGCTGACCGGGCTGTAACTGACTGGGATTACGGGGGAGCTTATCCGTATTAGTGGATTGCGTGGTTGCTGTCTTTTCCTTTTCGAAGCAGACACTCCACATAAGTCAGCAAGTTGCCGCTTTCCTTGCTTCGTCTCCTAACTCATTGTATATGTATTTATTGGTCCCACGAACAAAGCAATGAAACACGACTCATCAGCCGCCATGGATGAGATCTCTCTCGGCAGCTTCGCCCTAGCAACGATTCTCCTCTCCTTGCTCATCAGGCGTGCTTTGACCGCCAGAAAGCAAACCGGCGCCAGGCTTCCCCCAGGCCCATGGAACCTCCCCGTCGTTGGCAGCCTCCACCACCTCGTCGGCTCACTCCCGCACCGTGCACTGCTCCACCTGGCACGCCGGCATGGCCCACTGATGCTGCTCCGGCTCGGTGAGGTGCCCACCGTCATCGTCTCCTCTCCAGAGGCTGCCATGGAGGTGATGAAGACCAACGACCCTGTCTTCGCCAGCCGCCCACGGGGCGCCATGCTGGACGTGGTCAGCTTCGGCGGCAAGGGGCTTGTCCTTGCGCCCTACGGGGAGCACTGGCGGCAGATGCGCAAGGTCTGTGTGGTCGAGCTGCTCAGCGCCAGGCAGGTGCGGCGCATGGAGTGCATCCGGCAGGCTGAGGTGTCCCGCCTTGTCGAGTCCATCTCCGTCGCCGCGGCGTCGGCTTCTCCGGCCTGCATGGTCAACCTCAGCCAGGGGCTTGCAGAGCTCACCAACAATGTCATCTCGCGGGCGGTGTTCAGCGGCAAGTGCCAGCAGCAGCAGGAGTACCTCCGGGAGCTCGGTATCCAATCAGCGTTGGTAGGAGGGTTCAGCCTGGCAGACCTATTCCCATCATCATGGCTGGCACAGTGGCTGAGCAGCTCTGTGCGCGATCTGAGGAGGAGCCACGACCGGGTCCAGCACATAGTCAGAAGCATCATCCAGGAGCGCAAAGAGAAACAGGGTGCCTCTGCCTTTGCCAGCGTCGAAGACGAGGACCTGCTTGATGTGCTTCTCCGACTGCAGGAGGAAGACTCCCTCACCTTCCCTATCACGGAAGAGATCATTAGCGCCGTCATCTATGTAAGACCATTAAAACACTGGATCAAAAGGCCGAACTGAAATATACTAAACAAAATCACAGTACTAGATAGTGTAATTAGACGACTACCGTTTCCTTTGTTTGCACAAGAGTAAGATCCAGTCTGGTACTCTGGCAGACATCCACTTTTCATTTCTTCCACTGTTTGCACACGTACAGGGTAATCTGTTAGGCATCCACTATTACTATAGTCATGCTTACAACTGAACTTCACATGGTTACAGGACATATTTGGAGCTGCAACAGGCACCACAGCTGGTACGCTAGAATGGGCTATGGTGGAGCTCATCAGGAATCCACAGGCAATGTTGAGGGCAACGTCTGAAATTCGAGAAATGTTAGGCCAGGGAATCGCTACGATTACCAGCACAGACCTTGGAGACCTCCGCTACCTACGAATGGTCATCAAGGAGACACTAAGGTTACATCCATCACTTCCGTTGATTCTTCGTGCAAGCCAAGAAAACTGCAAAATCATGGGTTATGAGATACCCAAGGGTACCTCGGTCTTCATAAACACATTCGCAGTGGCGAGCGACCCAAGGTACTGGGACAGCCCTGAGGAGTTCAAGCCAGAAAGGTTTGAGAACAGCACACTGGACTACAGCTGGACACACTTTGAGTTTGTTCCGTTTGGAGCTGGACGTAGGCAATGTCCAGGGGCTTTATTTGCAACCATGATAATTGAGCTCACACTGGCGAATCTCCTGTACCACTTTGATTGGACACTTCCTGATGGCACGGACCCAAAGGCGCTTGACATGGGAGAGGTGTTCGGGATCACTGTGCACCGGAGATCCAACCTTTGTATGCTGCCAGCCTTGCATTTGCATAATTGATTATGGCACTCATGTAACTCTGCTTGTCATCTAGAAGCTCCTTGCAAATGTACTGGATACCATGACCTGAATAAAAATGAATGGGAAACAAAATCAGAGAGGGACTGAAATTTAAAGAAAATAAAGTCTAATCCAACATGACACTCCATAATGAAACATTAATCAAGAATTGGCAATCAAGACATTGTAGGACAGTATCAGATCCAGTGGTAGTAGGAAAGTTGGCCTGGAACCTGGAAGATTGGCCAAAAATCATTTTTGGCGCTGCTATATTTCACGCTAGAAAATTATTGCTGATTTGGAGCATAGGGGAATTATACTTGCACCCAATTGGGTACACCGCAAACCAATCATTTCTTCATCTTATATATGGTGCCACGCTGCTAACTGCAAATGAGTGTGGCCCAGATCAGTATGACTGTGTCCCACTTGACTAAGTGGCCAATAACCAGTCAGCTACAAACTGGAACTGAGTTGTTACCAGCTGAGTGCTGCTAAACAAGACGGCAGACCAAGATGTGTGTTTGAAAAGATTCCTTGAACAATAAGAATAAATGGAACAGGCAACAGTCCTTCAGATTCGTATTATTTGAAAGTTAGAATTGATGGAATTTAATTAGTGACAAACAATGAACTGATTTTAATGACAAGCCCTAACAATAAAATTCTAACTTAGCAAATCTAGAGACGCATAGTCTGGACGATAAATCTTAGTCAGGCCTTTGTATCCTAGCAAGAAAATATATGGATGGTTAGTCCTGGCGATTAGCAGTTATATCTTTTTTTTCCTCAAAAACGCAGGAGAACTGCTCATCATTATATTAAGAAGAAAGAGATTAGCAGTTATTTCTTAGTTGGGCCTTCATACCCTAGCAAGTAATAAATGTTTGGCTCTTCATATATGTAACACAGAAAATGGGTGGCCCTGAATCTAGGGATTACCATTTTTTTTTCTCGAACCACGCAGGAGAACTGCGTGTCATTTCATTAAGGTAGAAGAAAAACAAAAAGTGGGACAGATCCCACTTATTACAAACGCACACACCCACTAACTATAAACAAGACCCCCATGTGCCACTCCAAGCAGCACCATGACCAAGGAATAGGTCCTAAAGACCCACCCTAAGCTACCCAGCCTCAGGTACTTGACCACAGCTCCTGGAGCTTACTTGCTCCAGCGTTGCACCAAAGACTGCCTTCATTCCTGACTGAGTCAATAACATCTTGAACTTTTGGCCTGGCATTATCAAATACACAGGCATTCCGGTGTTTCCAAATCTCCCAAGCTACCAGAATGATCAGAGAGTTGAGGCCTTTTCGCATATTCTTTGAGACAGCAGAAATTGCTGTCCACCACCATTTGGAGAAACGGCCAGTCATTGTGGTTGGCGCCAGGGCTAGGAGACCCACCTGATGGAGGATTCTAGTCCATACTTGCCGGGCAAAAACGCAGCCAACTAGCAGATGATGGATAGTTTCCTCATCCTGATCACAGAGAGGGCATGCCACGGGATGGGGCAGTCCCCTCTTGGCGAGGCGATCAGCAGTCCAACAACGATTGTGGAAGACCAGCCAAATAAAAAATTTACAGCGGGGGGATTACCATTTTGCAGCTGGTATCTGGTATTCTCCACCCTTGTTTATTTGTTCAATTTAAGTACAGAAAAAGAATATAACTTGACATGTTCCCAACTAGAATGGTAAAGATGTAAGCAGTTGCGGATGGCAAAGCCGTGTCACACACCTCCTCAGAAAGCCAAACAAAATAGGACACACCTGGTTCTTCATACCTTCCATTGCAAAGAACATAATTTTCAGTAGGGCATTTTGTAACCTTGCAAAATGACGATACATCTGGTTCTGATAATGATGATACATCCAAGTTAGCATTCCTTCCCTTTGTGTCAGTTTAAAAAAAGTGTGACCACTGCTCCTACAATGAAGAAATCATTATCAGAAACATATGGAATGAAACATGAACTAAAATTTATCTTGCTATAGGGCATACGCATGTCATTTGGTACTAACGAGTAAGTAACCATATAACAAGAACAAAGCCTTAAATTTCAAGCTACTTAGGTAGACCAACTGGCTAAGAAATCAGAAATTGCAAAATGCAATTTTCTAAAATTTAAAGTTTAAATCAGAAAAAACAAATATTCACTGCAAATAAGATGTTTTAATTTGGTCGCTTCAATTATTTTTATTGGTCAAATAATTTTCAGAAAATGCTCTATATTCTGAAACCAAATATAGCTGTTTTGACCTTTGAATTCTCAACAAGAGAGATAGTGGAAAGCAGAAAAGTCAAGCCAAGCTGTGCTATCATACCATTGTCTGCTACTTGAGCTTCTCAAATATCTAGCTTGATTCTTGAAGGAATGAAACAATAAGCATATCCAAACATGATGATTCATGTCTGTTTTCTTCGTAAGAAGTCGATAGAGCATATGTGTGCGTCTTCAGTGAAGAAACTGCAAACCTTGCATTTTTCTACTAAAATGATTTATGTGTTCAGCACATAAAGAACTTTGCTTCATATCAAGATTGAATGGTGGTTCAAGTGCATGATAAAGGCACTGTTTATGTGTAATGTTCATGCACCTCTTTAACATAAATTGTTAGCTTGCTCCACTGATTCAATCAAACTAGAACCAGGAAGTTTTCTCATCCCACTTTCTTTTGCCCTATTTCTAATATTAGCCGATATATTCCATTGTCCTTTCTGTGCAAATACTTCTGAAATCAAAGCATAAGTACCGGGATTCTGTTGTTCGAGCTCAAGGAGCTCATTACTAATAATCTGCCCGAGCATTGTATTTCCATGAGTTCTGCATGCAGAGAGCAAAGCACACAGTACACTAGATTTGTCATTTAAGGTAGATAACTTTATAAGTTTGTATCCTTCTTCAAGATGCCCTGCTCTACTCAATAAGTCAACAATGCAACCATAATGCTCTTCCTGTGGAAGAACTGAATACATTGAGGTCATAGACTGAAAAATATGCAAACCCTCCTTAACTAGACCAGCATGACTGCATGCAGAAAGCACTGAAGAAAATGTTAATCCATCAGGATTAATGTTTCCCTCTTCCATTAGCTTAAACATTTCAAGCACCTTAATATAAAATCCATGCATCCCATAAGCACTGATCATAGAATTCCATGAATCTAGGTCTTTGTGTTCCGAACTTAAGAACAAACCTACAGATAAATCCAACCTTCCACATTTGGCATATGCAGTTATCAAAGAATTTATGGTCTTTGTATCTTTCTCCAACAAGGAGCGGTAGACAAAACAATGAATTTGTTTTACACCTTTCAAGTGTCCAAGCTCAGAAACAGCCTGAACTGCAATCATAACAGTGACAGAATCCAGCTTCTCACCAAGTTGCTGCATTAATCGACATAATCGAACTGTTTCACCTCCATGTCCACAGAATAAGCACCCCATCATCATGGCAGTCCATGAAATCAAATTTTTCTTTTCCAATGAAGCAAATACAATCCTTGCTGCTGCAATCTTTCCACAGCCGGAATACAAACGTATTATTTGATTTGCAATGTCAACATCTGAACAAAAGTCATGCCTAATTGCAAATCCGTGAATCCACCTTCCTCTAACAAAATCTTTGAGATCAGCAATAGCTGAAAGCAGACTAAGAACAGACACAGAATTCGGTGCAACACATTCTGCCATCATTTCTTTGAGTAATGCAATAGCTTCATTGACCATGCCACTTTGGAGATAACCATATATCATAGTGTTATAGGAGACAACATCTTTAACCATCAATTGATCAAAGAGATGCCTTGATCTCATAATTCTAGTGCATTTGAAGTATACCTCGATAAGAGCTGTGACCAAAACTACATCTAGAGGAATAGATCTTCTAATTAGGTAGGCATGAACACTAGCAGCATAGCTAGAATTGCGTAGCTCAGCACAAGCAGAAATTACATTTGCATAGGTTACAGAATCTGGAATTATCTTATGCTCATGTAGCATGACAGAGAAATGGTGGATTGCATTTCCACTCTGTCCGGTTCGAGCAAGACCAGCAAGCATTGCATTCCAGGAAGCCACAGATTGCACTGAATTCCTCAAGACAGCATATGCCAATTGGTAAGCTCCACATTGAGTGTACATGTGAACAAGGGTGGTCTCTAGAACTTCATCTGAGACACCAATTCCTCTCCTGATGGAATGGCAATGTACTGATTTACCTTCTTTAATTGCTCCCAAATTACCAGCAACTTGCAGTAAGCTAACCAGAGTCACACGGTTTACTTCCAAGTTGCTCCGCAGCATGTCACTGGCAATTTCAAATGCATTCCACGAAGTAGAATCCACTTTTTCAGAATAACCAGTGATCATCGAGGTGTAAGAAACAATATCCTTGTCCAGTATCTCTTCAAATGCCTTTTGTGAATCATCCATCCTGGCAAGCTTTGAGTATAACCCAATAAGAGAAGAACCAACAAACTTATCCCTACTGAGGCCAAGCTTCACTGAGTCTGCATGCATTCCTTTGCCCAATAACAAATTTCGGAGCTCAGCGCAGCTTTTCAAGCCAAAAGTAACAGTTTTCTCATCCAAGCCAATCTGACGCAGCTTCAATCCCCTGTACAGAAATATAACTTCCTCTGGATAACCAGCTCTAAAAATGTCAACCATTGCCGAATTCCACTGGGCAAGATCATCATTTAAAAAGCCTTGGAAACAAAGCCTTGTCTTGGGCAGGGTACCTAGACAGGCGTAACAAATCAGAATTTCAGAGCCAAGAGTAACATCCCTGCCGAGTCCAAGTGTGAGAACGCGAGCATGGAGCTTCTTCAGAGACCTCACATCTGTGCATTTCTGGAACAACACAGCAAACTGATCAACATCGCATGGCCTGCTATATCCAGAATTGGCACCAGCAATAAATCCCGATAGCCCCCTGCACAGCTTAAGCGCCGCAATCTGATCGGTCTTTGCAGCAACAGTCCTGGCTAAATCTCTTATTGCTAGCATCCTCGTGATTGCACACAGGGGGAAACAGGTAACTAGTAATTGCCCTCAAATTGAACAGCATGATATGGCTCACGTGCAGCTCCGGTGATAGAGCATTCACCTGAGGACGCAGTATTGCGCGCCTGGGGTCCAAAGGGGCATGGACGGACCCGCAGCGAGGCGGTGGGAACTCGCGGTTCCGTCCGCGGGAACGTGGAGGGCGAACCCTCACGAGGCGTACCGGCGGGTAGCCGCTTGCGATTGGATGCAACCCGGGGATGCAGCGTCGCACGAGGATCAGCGGGGGTCACCGACCCTGCGGCGGCGCCGGCGCCGGCGCGTGTGGGGCTCGGAGGCGGCGGCGCCCTCGCGCGTCACCCGGCTCGGCTGGGCTGGGCTGCGCAATGGGCCGAACTGGACCTCCACAAAAAGAACAGCCGTGCGTGGCCTGTTCGACTTTCTTACTATTTTCTTTTGTGGGATTAGGGTGACATAAAAAATCATATTAATTTGATCTCGCCTATTTATATTAATTATCTGGTTTCCCTCCATTTTGTTAAAAAAAATAAAGATTTGGACATCACTTGGTCACTAGCAATTTTTATAGCATGTTATGTAGAAGTAACATAGAAAATCCATGCTACTTTATACGGAGTATAAGGATAGAGCAAAATCTTTAACACGGTTTGGTTGATATGACTTGAGAAGTTTGTGAGCCTAGGAATCTTCCACTCAATTCACATCCGCGCTATGGAACTTTGAGGTTTCAAATTTTCTTTCCAATTTCATGGGAAAAAAGTTATGGACTTGCTCCCTTCGTCCCATGAGGAATACAATTCTAAGATTAAAAAAATTCCATAAAAAGATGCAATTTCAGGAGTAACTAACTTTTTTATTTCTTAAAATAGATAATTATCTACATGCACCAATAACTCTTAGGCACCAGCAATGTATTTTGCTCATATTGCTCAACCGGTCATTATAGGTGGGCGCATGCGCAGTGGTCATTAGCTATTTCCTTTGCCACAATGGCATTGTTTGGTTTTCGGGGTGAAATTTTTTCCCAGGAATCTTGCATGTATGGAGTATTAAATAAAGTCTATCTGTAAAACCTTTTTAAAGATGAGTGTAACTCTACGCGACGAATCTAATGAGTCTAATCAACCCATGATTTACTATAGTAATGCTACAGTAATTATCATCTAATCATACGGTCAAAGGTCTCATTAGATAGGTCTCGTGAATTAACCCGGGGTTTTGTACGTAGTTTTGTAAACTGATTTTATTTAATACCCTTAATTAGTGGTTAAATGTGTGTGAAAAATTTTCACTCCCAACCAAACACCGCCAAGGTGGTCTGCAAGGTGAGCTAATCAAACAATTAAAAAAATTCAACGCATGTAGGTGCCATTCCTGACGACCGCAGAAGTGGGAGGAGAGTGGGGATACAGCTATGAGCTATGGGTTGCTCTTCCTCCTGTCACCCCTTGCAATGTTGAGGCAGGCTATATAGAGCTATATGGACCGCTTTTACAGCACATTGCTGGTGTCCTTACGTCTAAATTGGTGAAATTAACATAGTTATTAAGGTAGTAAGATCTTTTGTTAAGGACACGAAAAAATCAGAATTGCATTGGGATCGATAACGATAACGAAGAGGATTGAAAACGGCGTCTCGTGGAGGAAAGAAAGAGTGCGCGTCTGTGCGTTGGTCACACTCACACTGCGGTACTTACTGGCCGGTGAGGAGGCGAGCGCGTGGAGATTTGACTGACTGAGAAGATAGAATAGAAGCGAGCGTCGCTGTTTGGCGTGACGGGTGCCCGAGGCCTCGGGCCTCGCGCGGAGGCTTTCTTTATAGTACCCGTCTACTAGTGCCTGAAGGGGACGGGAACCACGTAGTACAGAGACTTTGTGCACGGTGATGCATACAGCTCCCAGTATGTCATTTTCTGCTTCGAATGTGGTCCTGGATAATAATACAGCGAGCGCCATTTTCCCGACACAATTATATTTTTGGGTGTATTCCTTGATTAAATATCTTGGCCCTTGATATTGACCCCCTTTTTGTTTGGTGGGGGCGGGGAGAGTAATATGTGACACTTTGTATACATATTATCATGCCCAGTGTTAACGGACTGGGGATTGAAACTGACGACCCAGTGAACTGGGAGTGCTAAGCTCGAGTGCCGATATTGCCCTTGAGATAACTGGGCCAACCGAGCAGCCAACTTCCTTTGCTCCCTCTTGAATTTTTTTTCCGACTGTCTATATTATATTTGTGAAGATGCGGTTGTATTGGAATGACTTAAAAGTTGATATGCAAGATTCATATCAACAACATTTGCAGGTAAAAAATAGTTGAAACAGTATGTTTTAATTTTTGGATTCTGTAAACTTTATAATTCAGATATGTTTCATATTCCGGCTCAAAATAAATGTCATGTAGTGGTTGAGCCCAATAGCTAAAAAGGTATAAGAAGTGGCCATGTTATCCTGGTATATTTACTTATTTTAAAGTGTGCCCCTTTTCTAAAAAAAATGTACCCTGCATATTTATCGAGGGTCATATAGCACGGTTGTTTAGGTGAACAACAGGATAAGATTACCCGAAGGGTAAGATTGAAAATCTTGACTAAAACGGGTCCTGATTAATGATTATAAATAGCACCGTGGCTGGCATGAACGGTCGAGTGGATTTGGAAGCGCTGGCCCCCGCGTCTAACGTTCCGACGAAGCTCCGGCCGGCGATCACCGGCCACGGCGGCGCACCAGAACAAGCCATCAGCCCATGAGCGAGCGACAAGTGTCTGCCCCCCCGCCAACGGCAGCGCGCCTCGTCGTCTAGCGCAACCCTGCTGCCTCGGCTGCAGAGATGCTCAGCTCTGCCCAATGGCGGAAAAGATTACCCGAACCCGAAGAGCACTGCGAAAGCCGGCCGGTCGGATCACCGGCCGGCCCCGGCGCCCGTGAGCAGCGATTAATAAAGGTCTGCCGGATCCTGCCGCCACGTAGGCACACGCAGCAGCAGGCTTTGACTCAAGATTTTCGGCCAGGCTTTTTTGGGTCTCTCTCGTGGCGAGGCTGTCACCAACTGATGATGGGATCGAGCTGGGCGCTTTTCGCGATTTGTCAGTGCATAATACTAATCAGGCCTTGTTTAGAAGGAGAATAGGGGTGGGGATTTGGGGTCGCTTCGTAATCATTGCGTCACTGTAGCATTTCTGTGAAAAATTATCCAAAAATTGATTAATTAGGCTCAAAATGTTCGTCTCGCAGGATACAACAAAACTGTGCAATTAGTTTTTTATTTCATCTATTTTTAGTAATCCATGCATGTTATGACATTTTGATACGATGAGAATTTCTTTTTGCATAGTGAACTTTGAGTTTGCTTTTTGAGAACTAAACAAGGGCTAAGATCCCAAATTCCCACCCTAAAGTTCACTATGTAAAAAGAAGATTCCCATCACATTAAAATGTCATAGCATGCATGGAGTACTAAATGTAGATAAAATCAAAAACTAATTACACAGTTTTGTTGTACTCTACGGGACGAACATTTTGAACCTAATTAATCAATTTTTGGACAATTTTTTACACATACAAACGAAATGCTACAGTAGCGCACGTACTCCAAAAGACCCAAATTTGGCTCCAATTCCAGGAAATAAACAAGGCCTAAGGCGTTCTTTAGTTTCCAAATTTCACCCCCAAATTCCACCACGTAAAAAGAAAAATCTCATCATATCAAAATGTTTTTTCAAAAGATATCATATCAAAATATCGACACATGCATGAAATATTAAATGTAGATAAAATCAAAAACTAATTACACAGTTTTGTTGTATTTTACGAGTCGGACATTTTGAGCCTTATAATCAGTGTTTAGACAATTATTCATAAATACAAACGAAATGATATAGTGTTGCTACAATACCAAAATAAAGTTTGGACACCCAAACTTTGAAACTAAACAAGTGCTAACTACTGATCCGTAGGAGGCCACAATGATAAGGGGCTCCACGGGCAGCCGCCAGCTCGCTCGCAAAGAATGATACCGTCAGCTCACCTGGCCGATGGTTTAGTTTATTAAATCACACTAGCAGTATGAGTATGATGATGATGACGGTTGCGGGTCTATCTGCTTCATGCACGTTGATTACTGCTCACGATCGACAGCTCGATCAGTCGTGAACTGCTAATGTGGCACTGTGCATCCCTGATTCCATCCTTTCTCTTAACAGAAATGTAACCCCCAACGTACATTCAATTCCGTTTTGCAATATATTGTCAAGTAGATCATCGTGTAGAATATTTTGCTCGAAGGGTAGAAAAAGAAGACCAAACTACCATATGCTGGAAAAAGGAACGTATATATAATGTAAAAAGCCCCCTAAAAAGTGGAAGAAATGGAACGAACAAAAAGAAATAAATATTGGACTTTAAGGAAGAAGGCCCCCTTCCGGGTAGTAACACTGTACCGTCGATTCTATTTTGGAGTAAGCAGTTAGTTGCTCCGTTGAGCATCATTTATCTGTGCTTGTGCTCACCCTCTTCCCTGTACTGGAACTTAATTATTTGCAAGCGCACATTCGAAAACCATTTCTTTCTCTATATTGGTGTGCACACGTTTTGACAATTAATTTGATCAAATATTTGGTATGCTCGTGCTCATCATTAGTTTGTACTGCCAACGTACTAATCTTTATTTTAGATACTCTAGATGAACGTACACTAGGATAGTGGGTCAATCATCATGTTCTAGATATGCGTACTTGCATTGCGCGTAGGCAGGCTGTCCTTCAAAGCAAACAAATATGATTACTAAAAAAACAAACAAATACTGCTAGTAAATTAATCATTATAAAGGGGACAACCAGCGCCAAACACACAAGCAGCAGGAAGCCAGAAGGCAGCTGCGGCCGGAAACGGGCGTGCCCCGCAAATCTATTTGCTTCTTGAGATTCTGAGACAGTGAGACCAAGTAATTAGACAATACTATGTGTTTTAACATTTTTTATGTTTGTGGTAGCACTATTTCCCGGATGTATCTTAGCTAGACGCGCGCATCTTTCTTTTGGCAGAAAGCGGCCCTCCGAAATAGTAGATCATGTCGTGTAAGTGGCTTTTAGATATATCAATATATGGTCGTAGATATTCTTCATTAGTTCATTTTTCTGATGTTTTTTTTTCAAAAAAGACATGGTTATGGTTTATGGATCTCGTTGGGAAGAGGTTTCACGGGAGAAATAAGTATAGATGTAAACACCATCTTTTAACGTAATCATGAAAACTCGCAAGGAGTAAGGCCATGTACACTAGAGAGGCTCTTACAAAACCGCTTAAGAAGAGAAAGAAAACAGTATATCATCAAGAGCCTCTCTAAGAGTTCATTCATCCTATAATGGAAAAGTAGTCTAGAGACACACAAAATAACCTCAAATAAGCGCCCGCGTTGTACAGGCTGTAAGACTAAAAAGTATTGAAAAAAGGTTCCAAAACACGTAGAAGATGTGGTAATATACAGTACAAGCATTCTATAAAATTCCAAGATCAAACTTAACATGGTTTGTGAGTTATGAAATTGACAAATGACGACCATCACCTCTATAGATACATGGAGTTCTATTTTTAAAAAATAAACTTGTAAATGTGTATGTTTAGGTGTTTTCATTGTTGCAAATTAATCAAAGTGGTAGGTGACGTGTCTGTCGACAACGAAACACCTATGTTACTTTGTCAATCTCGACGTCCACAGTTCAGTATCTAGGTGGTACTCATAGGGACAGGGGTTTATACGTGTTCAGTATCGAGTTAAATGTGCATGCACGTAAATGTCTACATATGTATTATCTTTCAAAAAAAATGTTCTCACGGCCGGCCGGTTGCACCTTTCATCAACTACTAAAGGGGGTTTACAATGAAAATATTTCCGTGCGCTTCAGGCCGATAAATAAGATACGGAGTATACTGTATAAGAAAAGGGCCACTAGCTACGCGGCCTAGAAGGCAAGATATTATACGGGCGAGCCAGATTGTCGTTCTGATCACCCTGAGTGCGCACTGTTGTCTCGGCCGTCACCGAACAACAGGGCTCATTTATCTAGCCGGGCATATCTTGAACGACAGGCGTAAAATAATACGGAGTACATACCAGCGCGCGTACGGACTTGTGCCCACGTACAGATCTCGATCGGTGACGTGATGAAAATGAAGACACGACGACACGCTGCCGAACGAAGGTTGAAGCCATAACTCAAGCTGCATATACGTATATCTCCTTTCATACTGGTATTAGATGACGTTTAGTACAACGACATGATCTTCGAAACGTAACTTTGACTTCTGATTTTTACAAAAATACTCCATATTTATTAAAAAATAATATACGTATACTTTTATAAAAATATTTTTTAAGATAATCTATTCATATGATTTTTATATTTTCAAACTCAACGACCTAAAAGTTATTCATGATTTATATTTTCAATGTTTGACTAAAATCTTGTCCAAAACGTCATCTAATACCAATATAAAACGAGTACATATATACATATGAAAAATTCTTTTTACACGCGTGTAGCTACACTCTCCTGCTACACGTACTCCGTACGTCCTAACGTATCCGTAGTTGTAGTACGCGAAAAGTCAATGGATGCGCGTGTTGTAGCGTGGACAGTAAAAAGGAGACACACGTGCCACGGTAAAAAGGACGGTGGTATAAATAGAGCGCGCTAGCTGTCAAGTAGGTACTCCCTCCGTCTCTTATTATTTGTCGCCGTTGGTTTCCGTGTCACAATTTAGATTCGATTTGTAGAAAATATGTGTAATATTTTAATCTCTAAAAAAATTTATTAAAAAACTAGATTCAAATATCTATCTAATGATATTTATTGTGTACTATAAATATTAATATATATTTTTTTATATTCAGTTAAAGTTGTTTCTCGGAAACCGTAAAGACAGATAACAAGGAACGGAGGGAGTACTACCAAGAAATGAATGGACACCGTACAGTAGCTCTCTCCTGGAACCACATGTAGAGTGGGGAGGATGGGACGTGCAACACAGTACGTGTGAAAGGATGTGGCCCTCATATATCCAAGCGTATGTTGAAGAACACCATTTTCGTGGCTCCTACGAACAGTTGAGTATCATAGACAAACAGTACGTATGGAGATCGAGATGAATAAAGCACAAGATAACGTATCAGTCTGATCGACGACCACTTTCCCTCCATTTAATAAACTGCAAAGGTTCAGGATTGTTACAGCGATAATTGATCAATATTATTCCATTGAGCAAGCAAGAGTGTGGGCATTCAGAATCATATCGTTGTATTATTTTCTAAGTTTTGCTACCTGTTCACTTACATCCCAATGCGGCAATGCGAGAACGCAAAAAGTTCTAATTTGAAGTAGCCGGCCACACTGGCGCCGCATATTTTTCTCTCTCTTTTGCATGATATGACAATTTTGCACGTTTTAATTAAGCCATCTTTTTTTAATCTTGCAATTGCATGATTTTTAAACAGTTTATTCAAAAGGGATGTACAGTTTCAGAAAGAGGCTGCAAATGCATATTTTTGTTGTTGCAATCCCAAACTAGACATACATGATCTATTTCATAAATATCGCTTAATGTAGATACGTATCTAAAAACTAACACACGCTAGTAGTAGTATGCTTTCTTAACGAATCACGCCGATAGAGAGTTGCAGATTATTGATGAGCCAGTTTCTATTACTAGTTTCACTCTGTTAGGATGGTTGCACCGTATCTCTCCCGTTTTCCTTTTCTCGATTCATAATAGAAAAAGAAGAAGAAGAATGCAGGTGGTTTATACAGCAACCTCATCATCATGTTCAGATATGTAACCTACTACACATGTATAGGCACAGATTTAGCCATGGCCAGCGTGGTGGCCACACCCCCGCACGTGGTTAATTAGTGCACACATGAAATCTATCAAAGTTAAAGGATTTTTGAAATGGTATTCTCGCGGGGGAAAATCGAAAAAAACCCCCAGATTTGATCGAGATGGTGAAAACGTGCCAAGGCAGACATGCCAGAGTGGTGCCGCCAATGGCCTAGCCCTTGAGCAACAAACACACAGCAAGTAGGCGCAGGGACCACGTGCCCATTGGCATCCGGTTTACTACGGGTTCACGCGGGGGCGGGGCAGAGGCGGACGCGAGAGAGACAAACCGGCGGCAGGTACGCAGGCTGCAGGCAGAGCCGCCCGCCGGCTGCCGTGCCGCCTGCCGCGCCGCCGCCGGCCATTTTACCCCCCGTGCCGCGCGGTAAAAAGCGCGGCCCCTCCGGTGGTCCCCCACCCCCGTTCCGCCCACGCCCACGCCCACTCGGGCAGCCGCACAGGCACAGCACAGCTCCCCTGAAAAGGAAGAAGCGCTCCCCGAAAGCGCAGCTCCCTCCCTCCTCCCTTGGCTGGCTCCCCTTCCATTTCCTCCCTCCCCCATGGCGGCCCACGAGGCCTCCGCCGCCGCGGGCGACGGGGCGGCGCGCCGCCCGCCGCGGCCCACGCTCGCCCTGCCGCCGCGCTCCGCCGTCGAGTCCCTCTTCGCCGCCGGCTCATCCTCGGCCGGCGCCGGCGCCGCCGAGACCAGCCCCGGCCCGCTCACCCTCGCCGCCACGTTCTTCCCCGACGTGCCATCCCCGGCCTTCCACGGCTCCTTCACCCAGCTCCTCGTCGGCGCCATAGGCTCCCCCGCCTCAGCCGCCGCGGCCGTCCCCGCGCCGCCGTCCCCGTTCTCCGTCCCGCCGGGGCTCAGCCCCACCGCGCTCCTCGGCTCGCCCGGCCTCTTCTCCCCTACGGTACGGTACTCCCCAACCCCCTACCCTTAGCAACCGAAATACCTCACCGTTGCTTCGCCTGCCTTTACCTTGCTCGCTCGCTTATCCAGTTGCGCTTGGGTTTTTGGCTGGTGCGTCGCGAGCAGCATTAGCAGTCCCGTAATTAAATTCGTAGGGAATATGCTACTCCTGTGTAGTGTTTACTGCTCCCTAATAGTGTTACGGATCCGCGAGGGTAATACAGTGTGACTGACGGGGCGCTTCCTTGGACCCGCACTGGAAGATCTGCGTGCGGCGTTGAAAGGTCAAGCGCGATCAGTAACTAACTAACTCGTGCCGTCTCGTGGTCCTGCCCAGTAGTACTTTAGATCGCTGTAGTTTGCTGTACCCGATGTGAAGCCTGGTGTGCAGGATCGCTCTGGACTTTAGCAATTCGTTTTTTTGGGGACTATGCCGAGATACTTCTGTTTCTGATGTTTTTTCCTCGCAACACAGCATCGGTCACTTTGATTAACATTAAAAGTATGATATCTCATTCAGGTGCACTTACTGGAAACAGATTCCATAGTTTTTCTTAGTTAGTTTGCAGTGAAAAGGCTAGAATGGTAATTAGTTACACTGATCAGTCATGTTTGCCTGTTCCTCCATGTATGCATAGTTAATGCCATGAGTTGCTTGTGCACAATCAGGTTATAGCATGCTAACATTGGTTTAGATAAGAAGTCTACTGAAAGATTCTTGTATTCAGTTACTGAAAAAGGTTTTATGGATTTTTAATATCTGGTTCCATCTTCTGAAGGCATGATAAATGGTGTCATCTATGGTGAGCCACTGCTCACCTTCCACACTAAAGTGGAAAATAGGTGTTTATGTGGCTTTGTAAGCGGATCAACCATATATCAAATCAAATATGTTTACAATATGCAACTCCCAATCTGTGTCATTTAATCGCAAAATATGTTTTTAAGTTCTTATAATTGAATAATTGATCCACAGATGCAACCTGGTGAGGTAGTAAATGCATATGCTTTAATATAGTCCATAAAAGCAGGGAACATAATGAAGATTGTCAAATGTAATTGACACTGCCAGACCTGAATATGCAACCAAAATCCTTTTCCTCTACTGCTTATGAAGCCAAAACTAATTGTACTGAAAACCAACTTTTAGAATCAAATTAACAAAAGCAAGCTTCTTAATTTGGGGCTCTGGGCCTATGGGGATAAACCCTTTAGTGCAACTCTGGTTGGCATACTGTAACAAAAATAAACTTGTGTTGCTCAGTACACACTACATTTAAAAGGAAAAAGTCTATATAACCCCCTGAACTATTAGTGTTGGTCTACTTCACCCCCTAACCTACAAAACCGGATATTTTACCCCTTGAACTATCCAAAACCGTGCAAATAACCCCCTGAGGCGGTTTTAAAAGTGGTTTTGCCTACGTGGCATTACACGTGGACGTGACGTGGCAACATCAAGTTTAAAAGTTTATTTCACCCCTAAAGTATTGAGGTTCGTCAACATCACCCCCTCAACTATATGATCGGATATTAGCCCCCTGAAGTATTTAATATTGTCTAAATCATCCCGATATTGGTTTTATGCCAACGTCTATTTTGCATTCTTGTTGCACTTTGCCGGTGAGCTACAAAAATGAGTTAAAATATGTCAAGTTGATGCGAAATTTCCACGGAGTTACAATAGTGCATGGAAAATTAGTGGGACGTGTTTCTTTGCGTGTGTGCGATGGAGATGGATGGGTCAATATCAGATCATCTTCCGTGTCATGCTCCACATCAGCAAAATAACATAAAAACCATCTCGGGATGATTTAGACAATATTGAATATTTCGAGGGGCATAATATCCAATCATATAGTTGAGGGGGTTATGTTGACAAACATCAATACTTTAGGGGGTGAAATAGACTTTTAAACCTATTGTTGTCACATCATGTCCACGTGTAATGACACATGGGCAAAACCACTTCTAAAACCGCCCTAGGGGGTTATTTGCACGGTTTTAGATAGTTCAGGGGGGTAGAATACCCGGTTTTGTAGGTTGGGGGGTGGAGTAGACCAACGCTAATAGTTCAGGGGGTTATATAGACTTTTTCCCATTTTTTGAAACCTGCCATACGTAGGAGATGGGAAATCCAAATTGGAAATGTGTTTTGCACACTCCGACCCCCCTGCCCCGCATTGAAAAAAAAAGTTCTGAAGACTTCTGTGTTCTGCGCGAAAGTGTCTACAACTCCACATCCTTTATTTGCATTCATTTTATGCTGCCACAACATCATTATGTTTATGTATTTTAGAGTTGTGAAAGCAAACAAAATGGGGGGATAATATTTTTATTTGCCAATATCAAGGAAATAATACTTAAGCTTAGGGAGAAAACTAAAATGTTATATTGTTTTCCAAGGTTTGTATAATGTTGCTTGTGGGGACTTTAACACTCTCGAAGAGACGCTATATCATAGTTAGAGCAGATAGTTCCATTTGTTAGTTGCTGCATAACATAGCATGGGAAAATTATAGTGGTTTACAACAGTGGTAAGAACATTTCTACAGATGTGAAATCTCAAGATCCCACTTTTGCTAACTAACAGTTTAACAGGAGGAAAGAAAAGGAAAATTGATATAACCTGTTGCGTGCCAAAGATTCCGATGTTATTCCTGTCATTTGGATCTGTTCACTATCTTTTTGAATGTCTGTTTTTCCCCACTGTTTTAGTGTGCAAACTATTAGATGTTATATTTGCAAATAGATATGTTTTGGATTATAAGTGTTACCTTTTTTTTTCTGTAGGGGAGTTTCGAGATGTCCCATCAACAAGCCTTAGCACAAGTAACAGCACAAGCAGTTCACTCTCATTACAATATGATCAATAACTCAGATTACTCGATCCCTTTTTCGTCGTCAACAAGACCAGCTTTGACATCACAGCATGTCAACCCTACCAATGTGACATCAACGCAGGAGATATCAACTCTACCGTCACATTCAGGTAACAAAAACATTGAATCTAATGAGGTTTCACAAGGACTGCAAACTTCTGCACCGACTTTTGATAAACCTGCTGACGATGGATACAACTGGCGGAAGTATGGCCAGAAGGCGGTTAAGGGTGGGGAATATCCAAGGAGTTACTACAAATGTACCCATGCGAGTTGTCCTGTTAAGAAAAAAGTGGAGCGTTCAGGAGAAGGACACATCACTCAAATAATTTATAGAGGTCAGCACAACCACCCGCGTCCACCGAAAAGGAGGTCCAAAGATGGTGGTGGTCTATTAAATGAAGCAGATGATTTCCCTGACAATGAAGATGCTTCAATTAGATCAGAACCAGGGTCTCAAGATCACTCTGGAAAACATGGGGGGTCAAATGATGGCATAGCAGGGCCTTCAGTGTCAAGGAGGAGAGAAGGAGATGAGCAATTGTCGGGCTCAAGTGATAGTGAGGAGGAGGCAGATGATGAACAGAGGGTTAACAATGGAAATGCTGGTCATGCAAATGCAATCAGAAGGTGGTTTCTATAATAGGCATTTTTTTTTTCTATTTTCTTCAAGCTCCAGTCTATAATGGCTAGTTTTATTGGGCAGACATGTGCCGACTCCAGCTCAGAGGATAATTGTGCAAACAACTAGTGAGGTTGATCTTCTGGATGATGGCTATCGATGGCGCAAGTATGGACAGAAAGTGGTAAAAGGGAATCCCCATCCGAGGTATCCCCTTTCATTTTGACATGTTCTCCATCTTCTTTGAATGCACCCACTCTGCTGTGAGTTTGCATGGATCATTGGAAACAACATGTTTAATTGTAAGAACTCTGCATGACGCCATTTATCGAGTGATACTATTATGTGAGGGCTTGCTTCTTCTTGAAAAAAAAGATTTGTACATCATAAACTATTATTAACTCTTTTAATCAGTAGGAGTTGTACTGTAGTTATTAATTGGTTTATTTAACGACTCCTGTACATGACCCACAAGATATGAAATGTATAACATCCTTTTTATGGTGTTGCACTGTTGATCCACATACCTTTTTTGCGGGAGTGATCCACATACAGTTTGAGTAGTGAATAACATCTTTTGTTACTCCAGCAAAGCCAGAACATGTACCTCACTGGTCTCTTATTGTCTGGCACATTGTTGGATCAAGCTTGCATCTTCTGAAAGTTAATCTCAATAACCCTGGAAAGTCCTATGTGATGTCGCTGTTGCTGAAAAACCTCATGGTAGTTCCTTGTACTCCACTACAACGTCTCCATGTTTGATGTTCAGTTAGGTTACTTCTGAAATTAAATGTGGGGTATTGATAAGTCCCTTAGTCCCTCTGGTACACGGATATGTCATTTTAGGATCCATGTTGTCAAACAGTTTTAGCTTTGGCCATCAATGCACTCACAATTATGTAGATTGCAGCATAACACTGGTGTTACGAGATCCACCTTAAATAAATAAAGTAATTTTTCAAAATGTATGTTTCTTTTGTTTCAAAAGGTAACATATTTCTATTGAAATTTCCAGTTAGTGTAACTGTCGTTGCTTTGAGATTTATGAATCCTTTAGAAATAAGAGTGTTGAAGCAAAAACCACTGGTTAGAATATTGAGTTACAAATAAGGAGTGTTTAATTTTGCCCAGTGATGCTGCCTGCATAGGAATTGATTTCACAGTCTACCAAATTTTATTCTAAGTACTATTCTTATGAAATTTTGCTGCAAGACCTGTTATTTTGCGCCATTTGTTCATTTTTCCTGCCTTTCCTAGCATTCTCTAGTACAATGATGCGCAGCTCTCCTGTGTTTTTGAGAAATATTTTGTGCCACTTGCCCGAAGACACTGTTATAGTGAAAATTGTCTTTTTGGGTGCATTTGCTGCAGGACACAATTCTCCTGCAGCAAATACATCCAAAAAGGCAGTGTCCCTGGCAAAATTTCACTATGGCAGTCTTAGAGTAAATGCCATAAAGTAACAATGTCCAGTTGCAAAATCCTCTTCAGCCATCTAACATAATTCCTGGTTATCTTAGCTAATTGTGAAAGCGTTTGGCGAATTATTCCATGTCCAGTTTCCTATTCTCATACGAAAGATGGCCGAAAGCTTTTCTTATTGTATTGTACTCGCCTGGTAACTGTACTCCCCTGGTAACAGTGGGATCATATAAACTTATATTAAAAGGGACCAGATAAACTAGGTTTATGGACTTAGAGACCTGTTCGAAGTTTTGATTTTAGCCCTCTTAACATGCCCTGATCACCATTTGGTGCTCCTACGCTCAAACTTTTAGCTTGTGTATTAAACCAGTATAAACAATTCTGATTGAGAATATTTGTTGATGCACTTATGTAACTACTCTATTCAAGGATAAAATTTCATGTTCAAATTCATCACTAATTGGAAGTTACAAATATGCTACATTTCCGACAAGTAACAGAACAAAACAAGGATATGTTTTTGTGACAATTAGGCCAAAGTAGTGGTGTTGTGGTTTTGACTTTTGACACATAGCCATAAGGCCTGCTTTGTTTTATACTTCTTTACCATAATTGTTAACAATACCAATGAACAATTGAAAGTTATGGCTTGACCAATAACAGCAAACAATTAAAAATGATAATTATGGTAGCATTTATCTACCTAGGTAACAATTTTATTTGATAACGCCCCTTGTTCGAACTTACATGGAGTATCAATTTGAATTCTATTTACACTTGAGATATCTAATCTTATTACTCTGCAGGAGTTACTACAAATGCACGTACCAAGGGTGTGATGTGAAGAAGCATATCGAGAGGTCATCACAAGACCCAAAGGCTGTCATAACTACTTACGAAGGGAAGCACAGCCACGATGTGCCAGCAGCCAGGAACAGCAGCCATTCTGCTGCTGCTAACGCCAACGCGTCATCCTCCACCAGCTTACCACACAGGGGCCAGAAGTCGGCATCCAGTGGCCGCAGAGGAGCAGACACATCATCGGCTTCCTCTATGATACTAAAAGAGGAAGATGAAATAACATAAAATTTTGGAGTGTCTAGCAGCCTAAATTATTCTGTTCTCTCGGTCCATTTCCCGGGTGTGCTGCCTCAAGCGCCGTGCTGGAGCAAATTGCCATTGTAAGTCTTGCATGGTTTTAGTTAAGAGCGATCCTTCTGTTTGTGCCCTTCCAAGAGCTTGCACACCCTGTTTTGTAGCATTGTGTTATGTTGTTACCCCATTGGTTGTAAATGCCATTAGTCTTACCCATGGCTGTAGTAGATGACAACTTTGATCGGCCAATTGTATATGATCGATTCGGAACAATTTAACAGAGATGGTTTATAGATACACGGCTCCTTCCTGGTCTCTGTAAGTGTTATTTGGAAAAGATATATAAAAAGTTATAGTTGCCGATGACTGATTTGCCGTTGGGGGGCTGAGGTCTCCACTGTCGAATTAGTTGACCATCAATGAAAATAGATAGACATGTAATGCTGTAAGTTTTTTTTTGTGATAGGTCTTGTAATATAATTCTCATATGGATTTTGCGTTCGCATGACAAGTGGTGGGTCCTCAATGTATTGGTGATTATTTTTCAAAGGCTAACCATACACACCATAAAAAGGGGCTAACCATATACTGGTATAACAAGTTTGAAAAGAGGTTTGCCAATGTATTTGCCGACGATATCTACTCCCTGAGTTGATCATTTTGCCACTTGCGTCATCACAGGAAGCAAAATGTGATGCATACAGCTTGAATAATATCTACTGTGATGCATACAGCTAGGATAATACATCTGTTCTAAATTATAGATCGTTTTGTTTTTTTTAGATTTATAGATTTAATATAAATCTAGATATATGTTATGTGTAGATACATAGCTAAAACTATAAACGTAGAAATACCAGGGAAGTAATATCTACGGTTTCGCCCTTGCCATTGCAGCGTGTGTCGGAGTGAGAAGGAATCGCCTCCCGCCCCGCCCCTGGCTGTCCGGCGTCTCCACCCATTACGTGTTCGACAAAATGCCTCCCCTGGGCAGCGGCCTCCGCCTCGTCGGCCATCGCCGGCGCGGATACGCATGTCTGCCACCACCTCCCGCGGCGCCCTCCGCTCTCATCGTCTGCTCCTCGCGGCCCTCCCTGGCCCGTATGTCCGTCCCTGCGCGTGCAGATCGCCCCCCTCCCGAGCGCCCGTTTGTCAAGAGCACAGACACGGCGCGCTCCGCCGCTTCCGGTGAACACGCAGGTGTTCGTGATCGATGGCTTCCACGAGGTACGTAGTGCTAGCTAGTCTGGGGTGTGGCTCGCGGAGGCTGCTGGTCCGTCAATAGGACGAGGCACTACCCTTCGCTTTTCGCCATTTTGATTCTGTACTCTCAGTGCTGCTCAATGGTCTCTACATTGTGGGACATTTGGATACAGTCAAGCACGGTATGATGGCCATGCTCAATAGACGGCCATTTATGTCTCAAAAAAAGAAAAAAAGACGACCATGTGATTGCACACTCCTGTTCTGGCTATCATACACACATACATGCGGCTGAAGATGGATTTGGCTAATTTCTTGGAGGCTGAAAGCTAGGACTGGTTCACCTCCATGGTTCCACTGCATACAATCTGCTCGGAGTGTAAGCAGGCAAGTTCCTGAGAAATAAAATTAGGAACAAGGTTTGGCTATTCCTGATTTCTGTCAGCATCTTATTATGGAATGTTGATGTCGGTCTGACGGCCATTTAATCTTGTCAGGTTTAATGTCTATCTGCATCTGACAGTGATTGCGACCAGCAAGTGGAGTGCAAAAGGTTAGAATCATGACCAACACCTCAAGGGTCATATTGGCTTGTATATATACATTATTACAGTTACAGGAAGAGTTTCGTGCTTAAAAGCCAGCAGAATGGCCAGCATTTTGAGCAGAAACTAAGATGTGGGGTCATCTGTTTCTTCCTCTTTCTTTTCTCATCAATTGAATGGACCTAGCCTTCCAACAACTCGCACATGCGATCGCTATGATCTAGTGCGTCACTTGTCATCAACTGTGACTACTGTTGGAACTAGTGATCAAATGAGTCACTTGTCATCAACTGTGACTAATGTTGGAACTTGCCCATGGTTTACGAATTCGATCCTGTTCAGCCTAACGCAGCAGAGGACCTGCTCAGGGAGCTCCTCTTGCTTCTGGGCCTGCAAGATTGTAAGAATTAATTACAATTAAGATGGTTTGAGTATAAGATGTTTCAACAGTACTATCATATAAACTGCAATGTTAGTTATTCATGCGTATGATGTAGTTTTTGATGGAAAATTGCCTATGTAAAACAATGTGAACTATATGTTCAACAATTTAACAGTATTCGATGAATTTCAAATTTGTTTCACACCCAAAGAATATAATAAGACAATCATAATGACATGTGTTGACTACAAATGACTAGGAGAAGGTGAAGAAGATTAATAACTGCATTTTTGTTGGACAATCTAAAGAGAAATATACCTGAATTGTCAAGCCCAAATCAAGGATGCCATTTTTTAGGCGTTCCCTGAATGAGTCCAGTCCCTTCCTAGCGATATAGCTAAACCGATGTATATCAAGGTCTACCTCAAAGTAGTCCTCTCCCTGGTCAGGTAAGAGATGAAACATTAACTTGTGGTTTCTCAGAATACCACACCTTTACAATCTGATTACACCTAATGACATCGATTGTGTTACTTTGCAATTCAAACAAGGACATCACTTTAGTACCTCATAGAAATTATGTTGGGGCCGTGAGAGGACTGGCTTCTCATTGTATGCTTGGACAAGCTTCCTCTCCGTGGAACCCAACTGGAGGTCATCTGGGTTGACCAATCCAGCCATGATTTTCAAACGATCTCTGTACATGATGGTAGATTCCGACGTAAACCCTTTTACCTTCTCAGATTCATTCTCAAAAAATCTCTGCAGATATAAATATTCTATTAGCTCATAGAAAATGATTCTGTTTGAGGAGTACAGATGGTGAGTTGGAAAAGGCTAACCATGATAGAATCCTTGAAATGTTCCGAAACCTCTTTGTCATAGTATTCAGATATCCTGAAGTACAAGACGAGGCTAAAGCCTTCCCCATCGCTGTCACCAAGGAACATAGAAGCAGGATAGGCAGGCATCTGTTATTTAAACAAAATGAAAGCCTGTAACATTAGAACTTTACATGATAGTCAAGCTATACCTACTTCCATGTAATATGCAGGTGAATACCTGGATGTTAACAATCAAAAGTGACGGGAGCTTGGGGCGTGTTTTTATTTGTGGAAGATCAAGATGTTGAGCAATGTGATGAACCTTCTTGGGGCAGGCAAACAAGTCCACACCTATTGGATAATAAGCAGCATAGTTTGGAGCTGCACATTTCTTCTTATCTCTGAAAAGATTGAAATCATATGTTCGGTTTGTACAGCTCATGTTCATGCTTATAGAGAAACATATTTGATAGCATTATTTCAGAGATTCTCTCCATACTTTAGGAAGGTCTCACTCCTCAACTTGAAGAGGGATGGATCGATCCTTGACCAACATCCTGTTGTCAGCTTCTCTCCTCCATATGGGATTGTTTGTCCTACCTTTGGACGGACAACATATTTCTTAGATTTACCTACAGTGAGACTTTGAACATTAGCTAGATTGAGAGGGTGTCAAACCGAAAAAGACACTGAACTTACCCAATTCACTGGCCTCTTCATAGTCATCGCATGATGTTGTCTTGTATTGGAGCCGGATGACTGTTGACTTCTTTTTTGCTGGGCTTCCACCTGTCAACTGCTGCATCTTGTCATTGAAGCTGATAGAGTGCAGCAGCTTCCGCAAGCGGGAGGGGGTGGGGCTCTCCTTGTTATCATCATCTGTATCATTTTTATCCTTCAAGCCCTTGAAGCTTAAGGAGGTTGGTAAGCACTTGGTGGCACACACAGACATGGTTTGGCTCCTATTTCCAGGATCATCACCTTCCAATTCAAGAATATCAGATAAATCTGTAGATGCTGAATATTTGTAATGCTTATTCCTTTGAGGTGCAATTGTTCATACCATTATCTCTTTTCAGGTACTGTTCAACAGATAATGTCATGGGCACACCGCGGCATATCTCTCCAATGCGAGACAGTGCGTCAGCAAAACGGGAAGCGCTGTCATATTGCTTATTTTCGTCCTCATCTTCATCCGAACTATCTGCAGGAGAGTTTAAATCTTCAGTATTGCAGTTATGGCCCCCTGAGACATCAGTTCGCACAACGGCCAGTCCTAATTCCTACAGTAGTTGTTAAGTCTCTAATGTTCTCACCTCCATTTACACTCTTGAATTCATCATCAGAATCATCTTCAAGAATGCTGACAGAGTCAAACCAGGCTTCTTCATTGCTGCAACCTACAACGGTATGAGAAAATCTTGTTGATCCATTGCCTCGTACCTATCAGCTTAAATTAACTTTTACCTTTAGAGTCCCTCTGGCTGTGGTGCCACTGCATCTGCGTAAGGTGGTATGTCTTGGAATGCTCCGACTTGCCACAATTCGCCGTCTCTACATGGACAATCTCGCTCATCGAGAAGCCATTCATGCGTCCTCTGGGATCGCTTAACTGTTGTGACTGGGGTGCCTCTGGCATGATGGATCGGGAACGGGTGCGGACTCTTCGTCCTCTAGTGTAATACCTGGCTGGCCTCCTATGCTCTAGGGCAGCCTTGGAAGTACAGGAACCCATGGTGATGGATATTCGTGTGTGTTTTCTGTTTCTGGTATCTTCAGTACTCAAGGTAATTCACTTTCAGTGAGTACACTGTGGAGGCAGAGATGAAGGCCTAACCTGCAATCACATGAGCGTAAGTTTGATGTATGTTTAAGCAGGGTTCTCAAGATTCACATCAGGCGGTGGGAGTGGAGTGATTTCTATGCCACCAACCGAGTATTCTCAACTAGACAAGCAAATGTGAGGGGAATGTAAGAAGAAACTGGATAAGCAGAATGGAGAACTACCAGAGTGAATCAAACAAACACAATGGTTTCCAAAATGCAGGAGACTTGGCAAGGGAGGGTGAGGTTTGGAGAAACCTGCAGCCGCTGCTATATAATGTTGTAGGCTCATGATTGATGGACTAGTTTGGAGAGCATGTGCTCGTTGGTAGGTTGGCATTTTGCATTATAGGCATTATTCTAGACGACGAATTATATCAGCTATCCCTGGACATATAATTAGGCCACTTTGAACTTCAGGGAAGGTTCTTGTTCTGTTTGCATAACGAAGAAAGATCTTGCAGTTGGACAGAAATATGGTTCAACAGATTGCCTTGTACTGTCGGTAGGGGGATCGGATGTTATGCAATGAGCAGATGGATGCCGCGTTTGCAGGGGTATCTGCATTTCTCGAAAGATTTCCAAGGTCAAAGAGAGGCAAATATAATGTTGGAGAATCATCAATCGGACAACCAGCTATGAGCTGGAAAGAAATGATATCTGAACAAATGAATTATATGTCGGGCAAATGAATTAGGGAATGATAGAGGAATAAATGCTTGGAACAGTTCGTGCAATCAAGAATAGTTGTCGTTGTCGGGTTTTCTTTCTTTATTTTTTTTGTTCAGGGAGAGTAACACATATTCTTTTTTTCCGAGTATTCAACTTTGTGAGAGGAACTATTCATCTATTCAAGAAAACGCCATTCAGGAAAACTCTAAATTACTGTTATCTTGGGTTTTAACAACAGAAATATGCTTAAAATTATTTGCCCTCTGTAGAAATGGGTAGAAAACCGAGTGGTTGTTAGACCTGCTGGGGTGGAGGTAACAATCCACGAACCTGCCTTGATCATAACAACCTAGATCCTCGTTCATTTGTTGTAATTATGTGCACATGCACGGCCCAAGTACGATTTTGTCTCTAACTATGTCAGTACAGTGGGCCCAACGCTGAAACATGGGCACTCGCATAAAAAACATACACTACCTTTTCTCGGCCCCCCTAAAATCGGTTACTTTTTTTTCGCAAATAAAAATGGTTCCTTTTTTTACTAAAATACAAGCAAATTCCTTCCAAAATATAAGCATTATTCTAAGTTATTCAACAAAGAGTCAAATACTCAAGCGTGATATAATAACATTTCCGTCAAATTGGACAAGTACAGCGTATTGTGGAGCACTACGTCCGGCCTGTAATTAGCTCTCTTTGCCTGCTCGTAACGTCAAATAAAAAGAATTGGAGGTAGTACAAAAACCAGCATTCAGGTAACACAAGTCAATTCGCACAATCCCAACCAACCGTAGCATCTCCAAGAGACCAGTAATAACACCAGATAAATTTAAAGATTAAGAGGCCAGCTAAAAAATAAAAAAAATTTCTAAGGTAAAAATAGCCAGTGAACGGAGGAGATAGCTAGCCTGAAAAGATAGCCAATTGGTTAGTCCGTTGGATGTGATTTTTTTTCTCTTTTTTTTTAAGCTAGCCAGCAGAATATATTAGAGCTCTTGGAGATGTTTTAAGATAAACAAACAACAAATCACGATCTCGGTGAAATCTTAAAAAAAACGATCTCGGGTGAAAGAGGAAGACGACCAACCTCTCAATTCTTGGAAAACAAAAATGGTGTCTACGGACGTGCATGTACTAAGCCAGGAGGTGGCTGACGGTGTGCTTGCGGACCCCACGCCTCTCCCTTTCGCACGGTCGACGTCGAACCGCCGCCGGCCGGTGAGGGGGAGGGGAGGTAGCCAGGCCGCGGAGGGGAGCAAGGAGCCCCTCTCTCTTGCGTGAAGAGGCTGGATTAGCAGCATCCCCCCACACACAAAATAACCCATGCGATCCACCCCACCGCTTGTAAATTAGCAACAACCATATATAGCAGTTTTCCTTGTTTGGTCTTCTCCTCGCTCGCATCCCATTTCTTCTTCCGAAATTCCTATTAACATTCTTATAAAAAAAATTCCTATTAACACAACAATGAGCAGGATCACTACATTACATGCTAAATGTTTATAGCTAAAATTGGTTCCCAGCTGAAGTGTCAGGTTGTTTGCTTGCTGTTCATTATCTCTGCTGCTCCAACGGCCGTGAGCACTGAGAGGCTAATAATCTGGTATGGATGCAAAGGTGTACCCTGGTGCTCCTCGCCACGAATAGTAAGCAACTCGGGTCTCGTAAAAGCCTGGAATTATGTCAAAACCATGTAAGCATTCCACTTTCCACAACCATAGCGAAGGCACATAATTTTCAACAGATGCAAATGGAGATGCAAAACAAGTGTGACCAGTTTCCTTTTCTACAATAATAATGGCAGTGTACTGATTGCAATACCAGTTAACCATGAGTCTACTGATTCCCAAGTTTCCGATAAATATTTTAGGAGTCCACTACCAGCAAAGGTTACAGAACAATGCACAGTTAGCATGAAGTTTTCCAATCTTATGTATGCACGGCAATAAATTTCTCTCTGAAGTCATGAGATATAACTGAAAATAACTACATTAAGAGGTACTTCAAAGCTAAAGAGAGTGAATAATGACAGAATAAAAAAAAGGAAAATCCAATAGTGTTGAGGAATAACTGCACAAGCTTCAATGCTTTAAATTAACATACCAGGAAGGAAGGAAAGGAAGCCCAGGAACAAGAGACCATATGCCTGAGAACTATCACCCTCCATGTGACCACTGAATATGAAGTATGAAAGGAAGAGAAGTGAACTTCCTAGGAGGAGGAGGAACAATGCCAGGGCAATTGACTTCCACGGGATCCTCCTGTACGATTTTGGAGTGTAAGTGAACCGAAGATCAACATCTTCTTTAGTAAGATAGTTGCCGTCCCCATCCTCTGCAGGAAGAGGTGAGTAACGAACATTGCGTCTCGATGCCATACTTCACTGCCTGCACTGGAAATGTTTTCCTGCAGAATATGGATTTTAAAATAAGAGAAACAGAAACCCCATATGATTGAATCATGAAAGAGTTCTTGCGCAGCATATCACACATAAGACACTGTCCTACAGAAAGAGATTTTCATATCATCCATCCACATTGGAAGCCTTTTGGTTTAGACCAAATAGTCAAATAAATCATCTTTTCCTGGGTTGCTTAGTCATCTGGTATACATATGTTGGTCAGACATCTACTTCTGTACATAATAGATACATGTTTTGTTAACTAAGTGCACTCGTGCCATAAACATGCTTATCTCTTGGCTGAGATAGGACCCTACCTTTTCTTCTTTAATGATATGATATGCAGCTCTCCTGCATATTCGAGGGGGGAAAAGAGATAGTGCCCTACTTGCAGTAGATGTATAACCTTCGGCACGCATCTCAGGTTAAAGAAAATGCACACTGAAGATACTTGCAGTATATATTGGTTTGTGCTTCACCTGCAACTTTTAGGAAAGCTCTGTTCAAGCCTTTTCTCCTTTGAACCTGATCAATAGCCCGAACAGAAGACTATCGCGCAAAAGGCAACATAAGAGCATCTTATTTAACATGCCAGGATGCCTAATAGATCTGAAACTACCATACCAAGATAAAATTGTTTTGCTTGCCATAATTGTCATAGATGAACATTCATAAACATAATAAAAACAGAAAGAATAGAACAAAACATGACGAGGCATCAATAAGCAATGCTAGCCGTAGGAGAGCAAAGCAAATAAAGACAAATATAAAAGGAACAAAACTTAAAACATAATAAGTGTGACTATCATGTAAGGCACTCCATACAAAACGCTGGACACTAGAAAACAGTGGCTCAACTCCCTATGACTGCCAACAACTTGCCATCAAGTTCGGCTTTGGGAAGACAAGATTGTTAGTGACCTACAACTAGTTTCTACTACATTTTAATCCTTCATGCTACCTCTCCTCATCTTTTCATCCCCTCACTATTCCCAATCAATCTGTATCACTTCATCCTCTCTTCTCTCTCTCATCGCTATGGCCATCTCCATGGCACTGGTGCAGCAATTGAGGCTTGGGACCAAAGACGACTGATATGCCTTGTGTTCCATCCAGAAACATGGCAACATTAAAAAAGTAATCATATTAAGTACGTATCTTTATTAGTTAAAATGTTTATCGCAAGGAATATCAACTTGTGGACGCACTGCAAGGCCTCAAGGGAACATCATATTTTCTAGATGGAAATGCAGTGCAAGACTCCAGTGAGGAGGCTCTTGCAGGAGATGGCCAAAAGGGATGCTGCTACAGCCAAGGTTATCAATCCTGGAACCAGGAAGCAGGAGTTACCACCACAAAGCAAACAATTCTAGTTTTTGCTACTCTTTAACAGAACCGGAGAAAAGTAAGGAAAAAAAAATCCACCCTTGATTGAAGTATGAGACAAGTTAAAACTTGATATTTTGTTCATCTACAACTAGTAAAAGATGAAAGGTTATGAAGGCGCAAGAAAGTTCAATTCTATGCTGAGAAATATATGTAAGGTATACAATATACGGCAACCCAAACAAAGGACCATCATACTACAACAGAGAGCGCATGTATATGAGAAAGCAGAAACACCACAACATCAACATCAACCATATTTTAGTTCCTGATATAACAAATCCTACATACATTATTCATTAACAAGTACCACGATATACACAATAATCAGTCCATGCTTCACAAAAAAAACTTATAGTTGTATAAAGCATGGTACAAATCACCAATCAGCATGAGATGTCATCCCACAATTAACTCAGAACTATGCATTCCCACTCCAACTATTTAATGCGCTAGCCTTTAAAGAAGAGGTGCATCTTTTAAGCAGAAGGAAAGCTGTCGAAAATGTAGTAAGGTACATGAGAAGAAAACAAAATTCAGTCGCTTTAAGTTCCAATCGTGATCAAATGGCACTCACTACATGCGAACAACATTCCATAATCCAAACAATTACTAGTTTACTACACAAAGAAGGCGTATCTGGGAGCACAGGGGTTCAGTTTGAAGTCACAAATTTATTACTACAACAAAAATGAGAAATCAATCGAAACCAGAATGGATCTCCATTCCACGCTACTGCAGCTTAGGTATAAATACGGGTAGCAGCCTCGCTGCCGACAGGGAACAGGGAGCAGCTTCTCGTGATCGGTCCTAAACTCAGCGGAAATTGTCATTTCCTCGGCCTCGATCCGTCTTTACCCTACTACCGCAGAGGACCGACAGATCCCGAAACCAAAAACCCCCCACGACCATCTATCGACTCCTCCCCCGCTGTAAGATGGATCTAGCAACGTGCATGCCCTGGCCGGAGGAAGTTGGCGGGAGAGGATCACGTACCTGGTGGAGTTCCGCTGATCCGGCCGAGGAGGACAACAACGGTCGGAGGCGGGGAAGACGACGCGGTGGAGAGGAGTGGAGGCGCCGTGGAATCCAACGGCGGCCGGTCAGTTTGCTCCGCCGCTGGGCGTCTAAGGCCTTGTAGCAGGCTGTGGGCCGAGAGTTCAGAGCCTGAGTTGGTTGACAAAATTGGACTGGGCCCAGCGCATAAGGCCGAGCGCAAGTGTTCACGTGCATGCAGCGGGCTCAGCGCAGGAATTGACGCAAATACAACGGCCCATCTCAGGAGCCTGACGTGCATGTTTTTTTTAGAGCAGGAGCCTGACGACTGACGTGCATGCTCTCTGTGACGCATCATGTGCAAGTGCAAACACGATTCCTCCGAAACAAAAAAAAAAGACGTACTCCTACTTCCTAACCAGTTATCCAAAACAAATTTCGATTACGCCGTTATGAGATCTTTAAAAACAAACTGCACTTTAACTATGGTTAGATAGTATTTTTTAGAACATTTTTCGTGTAGAATTTTTTTAAAGCTCGCTCCACCTTCATAACGAAACCGCTCCAAATTCAACCATCTCCACGATCAAAATGTTCCAGTTTTAAAACAATCTAAATATATTCATATTCGGTCGATTTTGTCATAAAAACAACAAGGCACAATTGGATTTTGATTAGGAACTACGTTTTTTTAATTTGTTTCACACGCGATTCTATACAACAGAACCACTGAAGAATCTGGATACGTGGAGATGACACGGCATGACACGCGCCGGGGTAACACGCGTGACCTCGAGTAGCCCCGTATTAATTTACTGGGCAGGATACATCAGTTTTTTTTTTCCCAACTGCACAGGGATTTCTAACACTGAAAAAGTCTTTGTTTTAATAATTTTATATATTCGGAGAAGCCGCAGTAGTATCTCTGCTATAGCAAGTGGGTGATGTCTAGACAAGCAAGTCGATCATAAGAGTGAATTAGTGTGACGGCAAGGAAACCTAAACAAGAATCCACAAACTGATGGATTCTTTTGCAAAGAGCACGTATTTAGCACTACAACACTGCCGCGGGAGAAAATGTAGCTCGTTACCATTCCTACACGGCTACGTACACCTCACTACGTGCCGCGCGCCATGATCGATCACCAGGCGCATTCTGCGTGCATGCCTCTCCCCAGCAGAAAATCTAGCCATAGATCTCCACTTGGTTCGACAGTAGCTAAAGACAGGCCGTTTCGCTCCACGAATACACTAGACGTACGTCTTGCAACCACATGCTGATCGATCACACTTGACAAGGTACGGTGCTTAGGGCCGGGACATGCAGTATATATAAACACATGCCAACCTGCATGTTCAAGGCACAAGCAGCAAGCCAATACATCCCTCGTACGATCGATCGATCGATCAGAAGCTAGCGATCGACGAGCATGGCTTTGTCCTCCGGATCCGGAGCCATGCCGTGGTTCGCCCTGCTCCTCTTCTTCACGTTCTGTCTCACCATCATGTCCGCTGCCGCCTCTCCGGCCGGCGGCGGTGAGGACGACGTGCTGATGATGGGCCGGTTCCTCCGGTGGCAGGCGGCGTACAACCGCTCGTACCCGACGGCGGAGGAGCGGCGGCGGCGGTTCGAGGTGTACCGCCGCAACATCGAGCACATCGAGGCCACCAACCGGGCCGGCAACCTGACGTACACGCTCGGCGAGAACCAGTTCGCCGACCTCACGTCGGAGGAGTTCCTGGACCTGTACGCCATTAAGGCGATGCCCCGGCGCGACGCCGCCGGCAGGATGATGACGAAGAAGCAGGCCAACTTCTCCGGCGGCGCCGCCGCCCCTCCCAGCGTGGACTGGAGGGCCAAGGGCGCCGTGACCCCGATCAAGAACCAGGGCCCCTCGTGCTCCAGCTGCTGGGCGTTCGTGACGGCGGCGACGATCGAGGGCGTGACCAAGATCAAGACGGGCAAGCTGGTGTCCCTGTCGGAGCAGGAGCTCATCGACTGCGACCCCTACGACGGCGGCTGCAACCTGGGCTACTTCGTCAACGGGTACCGGTGGGTGATCGAGAACGGCGGGCTCACCACCGAGGCCAACTACCCGTACCAGGCCCGCCGGAACTACTGCAGCCGGTCCAGGGCGGCCCAGTACGCGGCGAGGATCTCCGACTACGTGCAGGTGCCCGCCGGCGAGGCCCAGCTGCAGCAGGCGGTGGCGCAGCAGCCCATCGCGGCGGCCATCGAGATGGGGGGCAGCCTGCAGTTCTACAGCGGCGGGGTCTTCTCCGGGCAGTGCGGGACGCGGATGAACCACGCCATCACCGTCGTCGGCTACGGCGCCGACGCCAACACGGGGCTCAAGTACTGGCTCGTCAAGAACTCGTGGGGACAGAGCTGGGGGGAGAACGGGTACCTGCGCATCCGCCGCGACTTCACGCGCTCCGGGTTGTGCGGCATCGCGCTCGACCTCGCATACCCGGTCGTCTAATCAGCAATCTTACGCACGAGCCTCGCGTGATGATCGATCGAGAGCTAATAAGCTCGACTATTGTATTGTATTGTATTGTATTGTATTGTATTGTATTGTATTGTATTGTATTGTATTGTATTGTATTGTATTGTATGTAAACAACACATGCATATATAGCCCTATCTGTGAAGTACACGCAAGAAAGCTATGTATACGTACTTGTGTGTGTGCTGCTACCATGTAATGTAACAGTGGTGTATATATGTACAAATGTAAAAGCCGGGCCGGTCAAGAGCCAAATTACCATGATTTAATATAAAAGGACGGGCCTTAGTGCAAATATGAACGATGATAACTACTCCCCCCATTGCAAAAATGTAGCAGCCATGTTTAGTTTTTTTTTGAAAGTCAAAACTTTAAATTTTGACTACACATCAAAATAATCATAAAGACTAAGAATAAAAACTTTGACTACACATCAAAATAATCATAAAGACTAACAACATAAAAACTACTCCATCAAGTTACTATTCACTATTGACTTTTTGTCATAACGTTTGATCATTCATCTTATTCAAAAATTTAGTTCAAATATATAAAAAAATAAGCCATACTTAAATATCTTTGGTGCTAAAGTAGACCTCTTTTACAATGCTCCGTACTATGCTATAAAACGGCTAATATATACATCCGACGACTAAAATTAATTGTATACTACTGAAAACTTCACTTTTGATATAGGTAGTATATATGCGAGTAGTATAAGTAGTATAAGGATATTGTCGATAAAAAAACAAAAATGACATCACTATTATATACTTTTTGACGGCAATACAAAATTATAATATTATTAAAGCATAAAAGATCGAAATAATTACTAAATTATCCTTAAAATTTGACGGTTAGCTGTATAATAGTGTACTGCTAAGTACTAGTATGGGGCACCATAAAAAAGCTCCTAAAGTAAATCAAAAGCAAAATAAATGATACTTGTATAATTTTTTAAATAAGACAAAATGTTCAAACGTTAAGCAGCGAATAATAATTTCGAACAAAGGTAATATGTTGGTAGATTTATCGTGAAACTAGCTGTTATAATATGCAATATTTTCTATTTAAAATAATTTAGTTTTGGAGATTTGTTTGTCAAAGATAGAATGATTTATAACTTTCAAAAAATCTGAATGTAGCCAGTATTCTGTAGGATCTAGGATACCGACTAGAGGGGGTGAATAGGCGGTTTAAATCAAAAATCACAACACTAGAGAAATTTAATTAGAATCACAATGGGAGATTAAATTTCTAGCTCTTCTATGTCTATGTTGAAGGTTTGCAACCTAGGATGACAAGAAACAATTCAATTTCTAGAATGTAAATTGCTCAAAGTAAAATGCTTGACTGGAAATGAGCAAAGAGATAACCAAACACAAGACACGAATTTATCCCGTGGTGTCGATGACTTGCCGGTCACCCCTAATCTATGTTGAGGTGGATTCAATGTTCAACCGCTCCTCTATCAAGTCACCACTTGATGTATGAGCCGGTAAGACCAATGAACTGCTCCAAAACTCGGTTCCACTAGAGTTGCTTTTCATCGCTCCGGCAAGGTGAGCACAATGACCTCTCACACCAATCTTCCAAGGCAACTTCACAATCTTCTTAAAGTGCTCAATGGAATCACGAGCTCCAAGCCGTCTAGGAGGCGGTAACCTCCAAGAGTGACAAATCAACCCGCTCGCTTGATGAATCCCTAGTGCCACAATGATCAAATCCTTGATGCAATGCACTAGATGCTCTCAATCTCACAGGAATGCAACTTCAAAGAAAAGTGAGTGAGAAAGGAGGGGAAGAGCTCAAATATGTCAAAAAAGCTTTTCAAAGTGCCAAGAGACCTCACCCAACCCCAGAGGCGAAGTATATATAGCCTGTCTCCTCACAACTAGCCGTTACGTTCAAAACGCGTGAAAAACGACACTCATGGACTGTCCGACCCATCACCATGGACTGTCCGACTTTGAATCCAACGGTTAAATTTCAAAGTCAAACGTGTGTCAGAGTTAACTCTTAGGGCTTGACGGACTCTCCGACTCCCAACACGGACTGTCCGAGACAGACCCACGGACGGTCCGTCCGGGACGGACAGACGGTCTGACCCCCTAGAACATCATAAACAACCTCTGTCTAAACCAAGCCTATTTCACGGATCGTCTGTCCCTCACCACGGACAATCCGACAGTCAGCGCAAAGCACACCAAGTCAGCGCACGCGGGCCCATCTATCAGCACAGACGACGGACTCGGACAGTTGGAGGCACGATCGGACACGTCCGAACGGATTTTTCTAAAGATTTTAATTAATTTTCAACACAAGGGTCACGGACTGTCCGAGCCCTGACCACGGACAGTCCGACCCTGTGTCAGAACTGCGCTCTCTCAAGATTTTCAACGTCTTTCTCAGAGTTAGTCGCCACTCATCTAAATGCAAACCATGCAAGTCAATGATCAAGTGGCACTATAGACACGTCAAGCCAATGTCGTTGATCCCTCTTGATTGTACGGCTATCTAACCTATCAACCCGTTCATTTTTCATCCACTAAACACCTCGTGACCGGTTAAATGAAAAACCCTATCTTATAACTTTGCCTTCAGCTTTCCTATGATACATGGCATCCATGCTATCTCCATATCATCTCATTGAAGCTCATTTGAACTCCGGGACTAACCTATTCTCAAATAAAATTGTTAGTCCATAAAGGTTGTTATTAATTACCGAAACATAAATTAGGGGCATAGATGCCTTCATATTCTTAGTAGATGCTCTGACTAGTGGTGGAATTGAATCCATTCATACCACACAAAAATCCCTTTATGCCGAGCTTGCACTCTCTTTTTCATGTCTTTAGCAATCTCATATAGATTTCTTGCAATGCTTCTATGTTGTGTTTACTTTTAGGGTAGATACAGATAGGAATTATATAGATTTATCATGTGTTGTGTAGTTTTAATAGAAGTCCTAATTAACAAACTTCTCCTCTCTCTTCCCCTGGGAGGTTCCGGATCCCTACACCTTCATTTGAACAAAAAAAATGCTACTCTGCCGGTCCTTTAGTGATCGTTTAATTGGGTTTAAAAAAATAGAACCACTTTTAACAAACAAAATTAAGAGGAATTTTAGAAAAACCAGGTTTATATTTGTTTTTCAGTTAGCATACGTTTCTATGTTGCTGGTGGTGGGTGCAGATGCACCCACGGTAAAAACAGAATTTAGTATTAACCATAGTAGATTGACCATAGCTGCACCCCCCGCCAGCCCAGTGTGGCAGTGTGAAAGCTCGAACAGCCCAATCAAGAAGCCAGCAGCGCAGCGTCAAACTAAGCCCAGGAGCTTATTAGAATGAATCCAGACGCAGTAAGGCCCAACCGCCCAAGGCTAACTTACCTATTATGCTTGACGTGCATGCATCCTGGGTCCTGCCCTCTCTTTCCTCTCCTCCGGCTCAGGTCTCGCTGGCCTCTTGAGAGGTTGCTGTGCTCCTCTGCCGCCTCCGGCATGCTGTACGTGCTCACCCCTTCTTCGCCCTCGTCGCCAGTTGCTCCAGCTCAAAGGATGCCCGCCTGCGGTCTACTATCAGGCTATCATCCCTTAATTGCACATGGAAAGTACTAATGTTTGTTTCTGTACCTCCAATTCTGACATTATCATCTAAAAAAGGAGATCAAATAATTCTTCGCACGTAGTATTTTTTTCCCCAAAACAAAACATCTAAAACTTGCATTTGCCGTTTGCTTGCCAGTAAAACTCTATCATATGGTTAGGATCCAATCTCCATCAAACCAAGAACCAATTGGTGTTCAGATTTGTTTTGGACAAATTTTTTATTACTTGCTGTCTCGCACAAGCCAAGTAGCGGTAAGAAAAAGTATGTGAGAATCATGTCACTGTTTCTGACTCTTAGTTATTTTGGAGCTCGGTTATATATCTTGGCTTGTCAAACTATATAGAATTCAGTTAGAGATTAAGGTTTTCAATTGGTTGACCATGATAACATAACATCTTAATTACTAATTTTATCCAATTAAGTTGCAAATAAATGATATAGGCATCTAAATTTTCTATATATACCTATTTGCATGTTCTTCTCGTGACAATATTTTGTACGCCCAAGATACCCTAATGTACACCTTCGTGAATTTTTGTCGCTGTATATTGTATTATTAGAAAACCCCCATACTACCCTATAAATACCGTTGCACCCCCCTCGTTTCAGCTCTAGCTTCGCCACTGCCTTTCAGGAATTCCTTGTTTGTCTCTCCAATAATGAAAAAGGTTAATGTCTGTGTGGTAGATATGCTAAAAATCATGTGTTAATTTATCGGTCGAAACTGGTTTCTTCTGATGATTCAACGACAAACTCTCTTTTCGCTATTTTTTTCAAAGGCCACGCCAAAAATTGATGCAACGTAAGCTGGTTTTCATAAAAATGACTGTCCTGGTTTTTTTTGGAGATCCAATTTTAGTTATATGGAAGTTTTTCTTGGTGCTCGTTGCCTTGAAACTGGTTTTACATAAATCAGTTTTCCTTATACCCATGAGCCAAACAACCCGGAATGAGAAATAATATAAGTTACCTTTTGCCTTTGTAAGGCATCGTATCATCCATCAAACACAACATCACTGTAACTACAAAGCCCACAAATTTCGGACTGAAGTACAATTTAGTTTTGGGGCTTTTCTCTTTTCTTTCAGGCTTTTTCACAAAAAGAAATGGAATTTAGTTTTGGGCTCGTTAGCTTCTGTCAGGCCTCTGGGCTTAGCCTAGCAGGACTGATTTTCAGGCCTCTTCAGGCCCAGCTAGCATTTGGACTTTCTTCCAGACCATCTCAAATTTTGGATCTGTCGATAAGGCCTTTGTTATTCTACCCAAATTAGTTTTTTTTTCTATCACCAAACATGGAGAATCAATCCACAGTGTCCAAAGTGGGAGAATTAATCTCATTAAAAAAGTTGGAGAATCATCCACTGATGATCCACGTGCGGTTTAGCCCTTCCTACTCTGTACCGTCATTGCTCGGTCCTCCCTCCGATACCTATCGGTAAAGAAGAGCGTTTAGATAGGACGTTGTCTTTAAAATACAACTTTAACTTCTTATTTCTATAAAAATATTTGTTAAAAAGTGATATATATATATTTATGAAAGTATTTTTAAAATAATTTTATTTATATAATTTTTACAATTTCAAACTCAACAGTTTAAAAGTTATTCATGAATTATATTTTTAAAGTTTGACTCAACCCTCGTCTTAAACGACTTTCTTTACCGATCGATGGACGGAGGGGAGGGAGTACAAATGCAAGCCATCATGCATGTTGTCTTTCAACCATCATTTCATAGATAGCAGCGGCCAACTGGCCATGCAACCGGACAAGCTGTCAAGTTCTACACCATTTGTCTTACGAAAAAAAAAGTTCTACACCAAGTAGCTCAAGAAAAACAATTGACTACAACCATCACCATTTCTTACAAAAAGAATGATTTCAACTCCAATGTACGTGTTGGAGAAAAACATAAAAGAATGATTTCAATATTTTCTCACTCAAATACAATCACTTAATTTAATCCATCACGGTAGACTCATCTTCTCACGTGGACCCGTACGGCCCTGCAGCCAACAAATCATCCTCTTTGTCGGTGCAATGTTATCCTAAATAAATACTAAACAGTCAATCAAATATCATATAGCTAATAATCGTGCTAAATGGCATATTAATCTGGCGCACAATGGCCGCAGCCGGGCAACGCATGAAAGATCCAGACTCGATACAGCCCCGTCTCATGCATGTCAGCTCAGGCTCAGCGAGAGGGGCTGTGACAACTCAATGCTGCACTAGTAGCCCCCCCGGCCAGCGGAGCCACAGCTCGACGTCGTCTCCCGTGCAGCACGCAGTTGCTTTGCCGCTGCCACCCTCATCTCAACTCCTTTCTGTCTCCCCGGCCGGTCATCTCTCTATCTCTCTCCTGCACCAAGCGACGTGCAAACACTGTGCAGTGGTCACGCTCCCTGCCCATCCACGCAGAAATATTGAAGAAGCCGGCCGGCCGGCCGGTCTCTTTTGCAATCTGCAGGCTTCCTTTCGGAATGCATGCAATGCAGGCGACCCTGGCAACAGGGGAAGAGTGATCGAGTGAATGGATATAAAGATGGAGTTGTTGCATGCACTTTAATCTGCAATAGAGACGGATGGATGGAGCTAGGCCGGCCGGGGGCCGAAAGGATGAGTGACATGGCCATGAGAGACCAGCAGAGTGCACAGTACGTGCCAGCTACAGTACGAGCCAGCTGCATGCAACGCAAATGCAAATGCGCCACAGGATACTATACGTCGACGTGATACCTGCCGCAAGGCCAGGCGCAGGAAAGGGCCTTGTTTGTGCATGTGTCACATAACGTGCTCCAAGCCACAAAAAGAAACGGCAGATCGAATCGATCGATCAGCCCGGCCAGCGACAGCGAGCCAGGCAGCAGCAAGCATGCCAGTCATGCATGTCCAGCAGGCTGATGTGATGCTCACGAGCCGTGATTGCGAGAACGCAGGCGGGCACGGCAGGATCACATAAAATCACATCATGCCCCGGCAGCAGCTAATAGCGAGGCCAAAAGGATGCCCTGCTGTTAGGCTTGTCCTGCTGGATATAGGGTGTGTTTAGATCCTGATCAAGACGGTCGAAAAGTCACGGCGGACACGGTAGCGTACTGTAGCACTTTTCGTTTGTTTGTAGTAATTGTTGTTCTAACATGACCTAATTAACTAGGTTCAAAAGATTCGTCTCGTCGTGTACATCAAAACTATGCAATTAGTTTTTTATTTATCTATATTTAATGCTTCATGTACGTCATTCACTATATTCAATGTTTCGATGGGATGTCAATACGATAGAAAATTTGGGAAGTTTAATGGAACTAAGGCATTGTTTAGATCCCAAATTCCACCCCAAATTTCACTATGAAAAAAGAAGATTTCCATAACATCAAAATGTCATAACATGCATGAAGTACTAAATGTAGATGAAATCAAAAACTAATTGCACAGTTTTGTTGTACTTTGCGAGACGAACATTTTGAGCCTAATTAATTAATGTTTGGACAATTTTTTACAAATACAAACGAAATGTTACAGTGACGCAATGATTATGAAGTGACATCGTACTTCCAAATTTGGCTTTGGGATCTAAACCAGCCCTAAACACACCCGTGGCGATGCTCGTGGGTTTACCATCACCTTGGTCCTTGGCCCTGCAACAAATTAACTCCTGTTCTAGCACTGCAATGAGTGTACAGCTTCACGTTGAAGTGCTGTGCCGGCGCACAGCGAGCGAGAGATGCGAGAGAAATTCCAACACGCTCGTGGACTCCATGTGTATGTGTGCGTGGCCATGCCTTGCCGAAAGGTGCGCAGATCTATGCCATGCGTGGCAAAGGAAGTCACGCCGAGCACACTCGCAGGTCGCGATTGCAGCAGGGCCAACCCTGCTGCTTCAATGCCATGCGTCCTTCCTGCTTCCTTTGCAACTGTAAGCTGTTCAATGCTAGCTAGCCCTCATTTAAACTTTCATCATCTCATTTAATCGGGGCCTTGTTGAGTTCCCAACTTTATCCCCAAATTTCACTGTATAAAAAGAAGATTCTCGTTACATCAAAATACCGGCACGTGTATGGAGTATTAAATATAGATGAAATCAAAAAGTAACGGCATAGTTTTGTTGTACGAGACGAATATTTTAAAGCTAATTAATTAATGTTTGGACAATTATTCACAAATACAAACGAAATACTACGGTGACGCATTAATGATAAAATGTCAACTTTACTATATCAAAGTTGGGAACTAAATAATGCCTTAGTGAATTGAAAATTGCCATCATAGCTTGAGATCGACGCACAGCCAATATATGGACGGGGATCGATGGAGATCTGCGTCTGCAAGCCATGAGGATTTTGTTCCCTAAACAAAGGAGCCACACTGCTGCTACTAGTTCTTCAGTGTCGATGATCTTTGGATCCTGCACTCCTGCAGGCGTATTCATGTGCTTGTGAACACGACTCCAAGCAAGCTCAGGCCTTGTTTAGATGCCAATTTGGCAACCCCTAATTTAGGAGTTCTGAAACCGAGGTGCACTGTATCATTTCGTTTGTATGTGTGAAAAACTGTCTAAAAATTGATTAATTAAGCTCAAAATGTTCGTCTCGTAGAGTACAACAAAACTGTGAAATTAGTTTTTAATTTTATCTACATTTAGTACTCCATGCATGCTATGATATTTTGATGTGATGTGAATCTTCTTTTTGTATAGTGAACTTTGGAGGTAGAATTTGGTATCTAAACAAAGTCTCCGACCTCACGCTGTACGTAATGAGAGGCTAGCTCTGTATCTCTGAGCTAGCTATACGTAGCTCGCTAGCAGTCTGCTGCACCGATGAGAAGTGCTGCATGGGCGACAGGAGACGCAGTAAATTTCCTTGTGCCCACCGTAAACTTTGCAGCAGTTGCAATGCAGACCAGGGTAACATGGAGGTTAATGCAATGCGCGCCGTGGTACAGAACTAGTAGTAGTGTACGTAGTAGTGGAAGGGGTCCAGGGCTACGGCTACGGTGAGCATCAAGTTTTGCCCCCCGCCGGCCGGCGATGTGAAATTTTACCCCAAAAGTTCATTATGCAAAAAGAAGATTCTCATCACATCAAAATATCGTAGCATGTATGAAGTACTAAATGTAGATAAAATTAAAAACTAATTACACAGTTTTATTGTACTCTACGAGACGAACATTTTGAGCCTAATTAATCAATTTTTGGACAATTGTTCACGCATACAAACGAAATGCTACAGTAGCGCACGCACTCCAAAAGACCTAAATTTGGCTCCCAATTTCGGGAACTAAACAAGACCGAACATCTGTTTGGCTGGTGGCTGTGTTCTGCCAAGCCGTGCCTACTTCGGAATTGATATTAAATTCTACCCCAAAGTTTACTATGTAAAAAGAAGATTTTCATTACATCAAAATGTCATAGCATGTATGATGAGGTGAAAAGAGGGTGAAAAAGTCACATCGGACACTGTAGCACATTGTAGCACTTTTCATTTGTTTGTGGTAAACATTGTCCTATCATAACCTAACTAGGCTCAAAAGATTCGTCTCGTCGTGTACATCAAAACTATGCAATTAGTTTTTTATTTACCCACGTTTAGGCCTTGTTTAGATCCAAAATTTCACCCCCAAATTTACTATGCAAAAAGAAGATTCCCCGTCACATCAAAATGTCATAACATGTATGGAGTATTAAATGTAGATGAAATCAAAAACTAATTACACAGTTTTGTTGTACTCTGCGAGACGAACATTTTGAGCCTAATTAATAAATTTTTGGACAATTTTTCGCACGTGCAAACGAAACGCTACAGTGGCCGGCCTGACGCGCGTCAGGCCGGCCAGTCCCAATTCAGGGGTTCGTATTCTGGAAGTGAACACGGCCTTAGTGTTCTATGCATGTGTCATTTGCTATATTTAATGTTTTGATGTGATGTCGATGAGACGAAAAGTTTTGGAATTCAAGGGAACTAAACACGGCCAGAGTACTAAATGGAGATGAAATCAAAAACTAATTGCACAGTTTTATTGTATTCTACGAGACGAACATTTTAAGCCTAATTAATCAATTTTTGGACAAGTTTTTATACATAGAAACGAAATGCTACAGTGGCACACGTACCCTAAAAGACCAAAGATTGGTCCCAAATTCAGGAACTGAACAAGGGCGAACGCTGTTCTTTGTCACATGCCAACGCTGTTCAGCTTATGCTGTGTTTGGAGGATCCTACATTAAAGTTTTAGTCCAATCACATCAAATATAAAAATACTAATTAAAAATATTAAATATAGATTAATTAAAAAATTTATTACATAAATGAGGGCTAATTTACGAGACGAATCTATTAAGCCTAATTAATCCATGATTAGATAATGTAATGCTACAGTAATTATGTGATAATTATGTATTAATTATAGCTTAATTAGGCTGGTTAGGTTCGTCTGGCGAAGTAGACATGACTTATACAATTAGTTTATAATTAGTTTATGTTGAACACGTGTAATTATCATTTATTTAGTACGTGTAATTGTATTACATGGTTAATACAATGTAAGGGTACTTTCTTTCTCAAGAGCCGCCTCAACTTTGAGGTAATTTTGTAAGAGCGGTACACCACTCAGAGTTCGGCTGGCTGATGGCAGGTGGCTTGTGCTGGTTTATGCTGAGAGAAAAATACTGCTGGTTGGCTGGTGGTAGGTGGCTGGTGCTAGTTCGTGCAGAGAGAAAAATACTGCTGGTTGGCTGCTGATAAGCCAAGCGAACAATATTGGACAGTCCGGTTACTAAGGTAAGCATACCTTTATCGAAAGGTATAGTATCAGCTAACCTCACAGTATTGGACAGTCTGGAGTCTAGACTATACCTGATACCTGAAGTTTAGAAAAGTTAAGTTTTATATAGAAAGCTGAAAAGCTCAATTTGATAAGTTTTTTTAGCTTTCTAAGCTCATAAAGCTAGACAAAGTCAACACTAGCTAGCTTTGAAAAAGCTTTAAAAGCTGCTGCTCAAACAAATAGATCCATATATACACTCTAGTTCACAATACATGGACTTTTAGATTTTTGTCAGGTAAACACATTAAACTTAACCATCAGTGAATAAAAAAGCATACATATTGACAATGTAACTTAGATATTACTTAGAAATAAGAAATGCCATATTTCTCATAAGAATTATTGCTCAAAGTTTCATCTTTGCAGACCTTGACGTCCTAAAACACATGTATATTCAATCAGAGAGGATACATTTGATAACTTTTTCCACCGAGTAATGATATTATTGAAGATCAAGAAAATCATCATAGGATTAAGAACTTTGTTAGTGCTAGTTAGGCCTAATCTGCATCTTGCTATGTGATTAAACCAGTGTTGAATTAAGTGAGTGATTCATTATTACTTTCGTTGATTACCAGCAACTAAATACCCCACTAGTGAATTTTGTAAAATCCTCTAACCGAGTTTGTAGAATAGGCTGAAGGGCAATTGTGAGTCTCGGCCATGCTCGGTTTATCCGTGTGATATGAAGGTGAAGATACCGGGGACGGCAAGGAGCAGCGCGTGGTGAAAACCTAATTAAAAGACCATCAGGAGTTCCCCTGTGTCACTGTGTGGCTGTGTGTGGTGGGACCCTATATGGCAAGAGGAACTGAGGTATCCGATGCCTCGGGAAAAGTTGTCTTATTGAGTTTGCATCTACCCTTTACATTCTTCAACTTATCGCACTTAAATTCCACTTTAAGTCTTTTATTTTTGGACATTAAAATCATATTTATACCCTCCAACTAGTATTATAATATAATTTTCAACATTAAGTATAAAACCAGATAGAAAAGACCATTCGAGTTCAAATCGGGCAAATTTAGCTATTAGAGTGTTTTCAAAGGTAGTTTTCTATATTTCAATAAATAAATAAAATAAAAATGATTTAATTTAAAAATAAAAACTAATTCATTTAAATCATAAAAATATGAAAATTATATCAAAATTTTCTACAAATGTACATATCTATTAGTTCCCCGTTTGGAGTTATCTTGGCCTCCTCCAATGTAGTGTAAAAATTACAATTTGAATAAAATAACATGCATAGTAAAAGCAATAAAACACTAGGACACGTGCATATAAATGATATGAATAATTCCAATTATAGTGCTACATTTTCTAAACATTTTGGTATCAACAGATTTGTTTAATTAAAATGAATTAGTTATTAATTTCTAGAAAATAGAAAATCACCTTTGAAACTAGTCAAAGGACCAAATATGTCCGGTTTTTATAATTGGATGGCCTTTGGCGTTTGGTTTTGTACTTTAGAGTTTAAAAAAGGACTATTGTACTAGTTGAAGGGTGCAAACTGAACTTTATCTTTATTGTTCGTATAACTACCTTGTGTATATATATTATGGTTGGATATTTGGAAATTCTATATACTTGGCTCAAAAATAGTTTAACGACAATTCAATTCTCTTTGGTTTATAATATGATAGAGAATTGGTAGTTCACAATATAAAGAACACAAGAGATGGTGCAACATTTGATTTTGCACATACAAAGGATATCGAATGTCAAATTCTGAATTGCATCCACAATATCATATATATAAGTTGTTTCAAATAACAATAGGGCCTACAAGGTAAATTTTAAGAACAATTCCCACTTAAATACTTGATTGACAAAAAAGAATTACATATTGTTTAAATTATTTATATGATGAATATAATGACAAAAATATTTTGTTGGTACTTAATTGTCCAATTAGTATGTGTTGGATGGTCCTAATTTCCAAAAAAAATATTGATGGTAAAAGTAATATCCGTTTGGTTGTTAGGATCTTAGAAAGACTTATATTTATAATGAGAGGAAGTAATAATTGTATAACCACAACACAGCTATATTAAACAAAGTATAAATACGAAGAGTTGATTTGTTTCAGAAAATATAAGAAAAAGATATAATATAATATAATATAATATAATATAATATAATATAATATAATATAATATAATATAATATCATCAAAACCTAGAATAAACTTGCTGAAAATCCCAATTAAACTACATACACAAAACCCATTATCAACATGCATAATAGAAATTCATATTTACTCAACTTCAGGCGAGTAATATTTTGCATACGAATCAAATCTGTAAATTTTCCACTTCAGAAAAAAAATTGATCCACTTAACAAAATTTTTTTATGCCAATTGAATTTTGTGAATGTTCTACTGTATAGATTTTGTTTTGCTGTCTAATTTTTATATATTCCATTAATGAAGAAAACTGATATGCTTAAGAAAGAAAATGATCTACCTTATGAGAAACAGTTTTTAGGAATGAAAAAAGAAATTGGCAAGAAAAATCGGAGCTATTGGGTTAACATCAAATGGTTTGAAAATGTGACCCATGGATAAGGTAGTTATTGTCAAGGAGATACTCCTTGCTCTCATTACTTGTAGGTCAATTGGTAAGATTCCTTATGGTGGAACCTGTCCACCAGGGTTAAGTCACTGACTCAGCACCGGTGTCGTATTTTCTTGAATTTATTCTAAATTTAACTTGCGTTATTCTTTCAGTGGTAGGTGACGTCCCCATCGATGGTGAGGTGTCTACGGTGACTTCATGAATCATCAAGATCGGATATGCCGACTCAGTATCTCAAAGGTGCTCATAGGGATAGGGTTTGTATACGTGTTTATAGGGGTGAGTGTGCGAGCATATGAATGTCTGTGTTTGTACTGATATTTCGCCAGAAAAACGACTCTTTGGCATTTAATTCTAGTTTAAATAAAATTTCAATAACACTGACAAATAGAGATAGAATCCATGGATGGGCCCATTTTCTGCACCCCAGAGAACAGGGATGGATCATAAACCCTATTCAAGATGAGACATGATGGTATAATGCATCCATTGCGTAATAGTTTGACCAGCATGATGCACGGCAAAAAGTGAAAACAGTTTATCCACGGAAGCCCAGGGAATCCAATGGATTTCAATGTGTTTATCGACATGACGACTTGAGGAGGCAGATGTTTTCAGATGTCATATACTCAGGGAGGTGGACAACTTTGCCCGAATTTTTTTTTGAAACGAACCTAGCAGGAGAACTGCCGATTATATTAAAAAGGAGAAGTAACCCAAAATGGGTATTACAACTAACCAACAACATCTCAAGGGAGAGAGCAACATTAAAACCACGACACAACACATTAAGCCTAAAACCAACATGAAGCTACACCAACAACTACAACCGAAGCAAAGCTTAACGAAGAGGTAAAGAAATCCCAGCTATAAGGTCCCAAAAGGCTCGACCTTTCAAATGCATGAGCGACTCAAGGAGGTCCGGCGGTAGCAATTCCTTCAAATGGTCCGCATAGTCTTGAAATACAACCTCGTCAAGCTTCCCATCATTCCCAAGGATACCTAGGTCTTTTATCTTGCGTTGGGCAAGTCGAGCACTTCTACGAAGCGATGATTTGTCATAATACTTTCTTCAACGCCTTGTTGTCGCTATACTCAGTGGTGAGGGATGCACAGGGGAGCATGCAAGGTTGTCCACCTTCATGACTGTGATGCTCATAGGGGACAGCCTCCATCAACAGATCATCTTGTTGTTGTGGCTCATCTGCCATGGCCTCAACAATAGACTGGATGGATCCATCCGCAACAGAAACAACAACGGTGGAGTCCTTAATCGTCAAATAGACATCTAAGCTAGATTCCTCATCATCTGAGACATCTTCCACCATGACAATTTCCTCCGGGTTAGCAACTTGTGGCTCCATTTTCTCCATGGGCGAGTCCAAATGCATCTGTGCAGCATGGCACCTTGTGGGAACCTCATGGTTGGTGAGGAGACATCAACCGTGGTAGAGATCGAGGGACTATGATGGAGGACAGCTTGGGACAAGGTCTGCCTGTTCACATCGAGTGAATTTCTGCACTTGTGTTCTTCTCATCAGTGACGCGATCCACACTGCTTGCACACACATCCTCACAAAGGGTTAGGAGACGTGCAGGCCGCTGCAAGAGAAGCGAGGATCGATGGAGTCGGTGAGTGTCGAACCGGAGAACAAGGGCCAAAGAGCCCAACCATGTCGGAAGCAGAGGGTTCCACACTAGGCAGCTCTGTGTTCTCTAGGTGGTTGGCAACACGCGCTAGCCACAGCTTGATGGTTGAGACCTCATCCTTGAGGGGGCGTACAACTTCCTCTAGCTGGGTATTAACCATTTGTTGGAACTTAGAACGTAGGGAATCCAATAATGGTCAAACCACGGATCGAAGGTCAGAGCAGTGGCAACCACACATAGCTCTTGCCCGAAATTAAAGAGACGAGGGGAGCCAGGGAGGGGTAGCCACTGACACGTGGAAATGGGCCGAGGAAGACAACTTAGGCACTTAACCAAGAACTCAAGAACATTTTTTTTGGAACGAAGAACACTCGACGAGTGCGTTTTTATTGATATAGCAGAAAAAAATACAAGACTACGGCCCTGGCAGGCCATAGGCAGGAAACAGAAAAGAAAAGGAAAACAACCGACAAACTCGCCCGGTTGGATTGGGACATCAACACGGGTTACCACTCGACTACACAAGCTGACCGATTGGATTGGGACATCAACGCGGCCACACACAACTCACAACAACAAAAGGGACAACACAGCCGCGGGTTCCACCTACAACCGCACACCTGCGGGTAACGAACCACTGAAGCAAAACCGACGCCGATAAAGGAGCCGGAGGGGCAGACACCACCACACCTAGAAGGCCACAGCTGTGCAGGACCGACCATCGCCGTGCTGCTACACCCAACCAACCGCCCGACGGCGTGAAACCACCAAGTCCGAAGCAACTCAACGCGCGGGGGCCTCGCCACTTTCGCCGTCACTCGCGTGCGCGGGGACCTCCAACCCGCCACTCAGCACGCCTCGCTCGTGTGCGGGGGCCTAACCTCGCCACACGGCACCACGCTCGGGACTCGTTTCAAGGATTGCCGTCAAGGAGGCAAGAAGAGGTGCCCCGCCCCTCGGGAACTGTCTCAAACCTCCATACCACCGCCGTGGTTTGAATCATCACGTTGCTTTCCCCCTCGCATAAGACACCGCCATCGGGTCATAAGACCGAAGATGTCGCCCGCGCCGTCTTTCGACGTTGTACCGCACCAGGAGAGTCCAGTCGTGCTGAACACCCCGCCGCGATCCGTTGCAGGCCAAGTCGTCACCAGTTGTCGTTGCCGCAAGCGCCGTACTTCAACGTTGTCCCGCACCGTACTGGAGGTTGCCAAGCAACCCCAGGCGCCGCTGGATGCTGCAAGCAGCTGAAACCACATCCGAATGAAGACCGTCGGCCTCCCAACCATAGAGAAGGCGTCTTGACGTGAGGTAGACAACCCCATGTTCGCATGCCCTCCGACAGATCTATCACCACCGGTCGGAGCAATCGCAGTAGTAGGCCGGCCATGCCGCCGGGCGACCGTGTCTCTATAGACGACGCCTCCAGGGAGGTAACGACGCCCACAGGCGCCGCCGTCACTCATCCAGAAGGTGGACCGGGTTTTCACCCAGAGACTCGTGTAGCAGGGTTTTAGCTCCTGAATGACGCCTTCAATAGGGAAAGCGACACCGGAAGGCGCCGCCGCCGAGGGCTTTCGCCCGGAGGTCGAGCCCCGCTACACGCATTCGCCGCAGCCGACCCAGCCGACACCACGGCTGCGGCCGTCCCAGCCGGAGGACGCCACTGTTAGAGCACCATACCACCATACCAAGCCGCCACCGAGCTACGTCACCAAGCCGCTGCCTCCACGCCGACGCCAATCGCTGCCACCGCGGCCTCTGCCTCACCGCCGCTCGCGGCACCTCGTCGGCCCCTCCCCGTGCCGTGCGAACGTCTGCAGCACGCCCACGGTCTTTTGCCGCTCCGACCGTCGCCGTGCGCCGTCCGTAGGCCTTCATCGCATGCGCAGGAGTTGCTGCAGACCGCGCGCATGGGTCGCCGGAAGCCGTCCTCCGCACGCACGAGGCGCTGACCTCCGCTTGCTGCGCACACGGCCGCCCGCCCGGCGCAGGCCATCGGTGCACTGGCCAGGCCCTCCAGATCCGCGAGCAGCTTCTCCTCCGGTGCCACAACGGTTGTCCTCCGCACCGCGCTCGGCTCGCCGGACCGCGCCGCCCCGCGCCGTGAGCAGCTTCTCCTCCGGGCGTAGGTCCTCCTTTGGCGCAGCGGCTGTCCCCCGCGCCGCGCTCGGCTCGCCGGACTGCGCTGCCCCGCGCCGGGCCGCTCCTGCTCGCCGTCGATCTGGCTAAGAGAAGGCCGGATCCGGCCTTGGGGGCGCCGGATCCGCGGCCCCGCAGCCCCGCGCCGCCGCAGCCGCCATGGCCGACGGTGCCTCGCGCCCCTCCGCCGCCCCGGAGAGAACGCCCGCAGCCGAGAGAGGTGGCCCCGCCGCCGCTGTCCCGGAGGCCCGCAGCCGAGAGATCAAAGTGAGGACAAGAATGTGATCATAGAAAAGGTATTAATAAATAATCCCAGATAGTACGACCTAAATGGCTTAGTAAGCATCATCAAGATCATAGTGTTTTAAGGAAGAGAACACACCGAGCTCAGATTCATCGCATCTTTGGGGCCACGAGAAAACAAGACGGTGGGGAAGTTCACACATGCGGTGAATTGATATTGCCCCCCTGCAATGCAGGCCAAAACAGAGAGCAGTACTCTACCGGCCTACCCCCACATGACACTGCGTTGAAAGTACAGGTCATGCACATCAAACCACATCTTTTCCGGGACAAACAGCCTGTCCCCCTCGTTTGGTTGAACCTTGTTATCCTACAGCCTAGCCTCGGATGCCAACATGTGACATTTTGATTCTATTCTTTTCTGTTCTGCCTGAAATGAATGAAAGAGAAAAGAACATTCCCTCTTCATGAATTTGACCAGCAGCAGAAGGCGCAGAAGAGAAAATTCTATTCTCTCCTGTTCTGCGCGTGACATTATTTTCTTAATTTCTCTTGTTGTATATTGCTATTCGTTTATGCAGGATTAAAAATAGCCAGGCTCGAGCAGCATATATCAAGCAATTATATATTTAGAAGACGATGGTCCAGGTCAGGGAGAGGGCATCAGAAGACGATGGACCACACGCTCACCTATCTTGCAACCCGTTGGGCATTAACTCTGCCCAATTACAAATGGGCCACGATCAGAATGTCTGGCACTACAAAACGATGAAACCAGGAATTGCAAGAAGGCGGCAAATAGTATCTTCAATTCCGGGACCAGTGTCACTATCCTCCCAGGCAGAGGCGGTACAAAACGCGAAGCCCCAACCTACAAACACGGGCCCCTACCATTGCCCCAGTACGCCCATGACCCATGGCCATGGTAGCGCTAACAGTTGGGCATCAGAATGTTACATACCACCAAGTACCACAGCATGCTACAACTCCAGGATGTAACCATGCACAATCTTGCACATGACTGCTGTCCAGAAACACTATACATGTTTCCAAAATAATAAATGGAGCTACATAAAACGCAGGCAATTGATGGCGAAGAAAATGCACGAAATACTATATGTAACCATGGTAAATCAGAAGATCAGCAGTAGAACATGAGTCCCTTCACACTATCTCTGAGCTTGGGGAGCGGCACAGTCTGCAATGGCGTGGCTCTGTAATGAGTTGTCTGGCTGGTCACCGATGAGTCCGATCTCTCAAGATACAGCCTTCCTCTATATGCGGCCAGATGCGCGTAGTATGCTGGTGGGACGAGAGAGACAGGCTTGGTGCACCGTGCGAAGGTGTAGCAAAGATTGTGTATCAGCTGCTGCATCTCGTCGGACTTGAAGTTGCTCTCATCCCACAGTACACGGTAGTGCGTCGGCCTGCTTGTCCCCTTTGTGCCCCAATGGCTGCACAGGTAGAAATCGAACTCCCTCGGGTGCGTGATAACGGTGTCGACCACTGTCCCCGGTGGCACATTCTGGTCAGAGTAGTGTGTCGAGCCGCTATTCTTCTCCCTGTGGAAGAGCCTGGTGTGGTTCCTCTTCTGAACGACGACGAACGTGATTGATGGCTTGTAGCCTGGGTATCTCGAACATGCCAAGCGCACTGCCTGCAACTCCTCTGTAAGTACCTTGTAGAACAGTGTCTCACTCACACCGTCTCTGAAGAATATGATTCTACTTGGGAGCTTGCCGACTTCTTTCAAGAACTCCTCAAGCAGTTCACCAGCCATCACGTCAAGGTGCTCGATGATTTCTTTGCGGTGCGTCTGTGATCTCATCCTGGAGATGTACTTATTTGCTGAAGGCCAATTCATGCTTGCAACTACGGCAACCACTGATGGGCTGGAGTCATCTAGGGGATGTGGGTGTGTCACATCGGCGCCCATGAACATCACTGGCTCCTTGTCCGAAAATATTCTAGGAATTTGGCATGGCAAGCTGTTGTAGAGGGCAACATTGCATCCGCCGAGCTTCGCATTTATCTTCAGCGCTAGATTGGCCAAGAACTGAAAGCTCAGCTTGCTTAAGTTGGAGTACAGGCAACACTGTGTCATGACACCAATGGATGTTTCTGCAATGCGCTTCAAATCAGCGTAGCCTCGATGCTTCCGCTCCATGATACAGATTAGCAACTGTAAATTGCCTGAGGCAGTTTCCTGAATTTTCTTCAGCTTGCTCTCCAAAATGCCCACATTGTTAAGGAGTTGAATCCGCTCAAACAAAGGGCTAACGACAGTTTTCTTGTTGAGTAGAATCCCAAGTTGCTCACATTGGCTTGATAGCTGGTTTATAAACTTTGGAACAAATGATTGATGTTCTGTGCTTCCACCAAAGCTTATCAAGGCCCAGCTCTTGATCTTGGAACCCTCAGCAACATGGCTGTCCATCAAATTCCATTGCCGATCAAATCTGTCTGGTGTTATATCCTTGATGCGCCCTCCATTGCCGAGCTTCAGTTTTGGTGGCAAGAGAACCCTCCCCGAGAGTTGTGTCATGTCCTTGGATACTTGCAGGCTGAATTGATGAGCATATGAATTGCTGAAAGAGAATAATTGTAGCTATCATCACATATGAATGATCCAGGCTAGTTCTGATTCAGGCAAAGAAACTTCAAAGATTACAACTACTAGAAAACATAAACATGACAAGAATGAAAATCATACCCTCTTGCAGCAAATGCTCCTTCAACAACACCCTTTATAATTCCCTTTCTTTCACCTGGCCTTTGGCAACCCATCTTGAGCATCTTGGAGGTCTGTTCATCTGAGAGCTTGCCAAGAAACTTCTGGCCCTCGCAAACCATGCAAAGCTCCATTGGCACATAGCATGGCTTGCTCTTACCAATCTGCAAGCAGGGCAGCTTCCTGAATTTGATATCATGGTTGTAGTGCTCCTTGAAGTAATCCACCACCGTATAATCCTTCCCACTGCGATCTCGAAACTTGAGGTTCTCTGTTGTCTCCTCAGTCAAGCCATGCACATGGTACCTTTGGTCAGTTTCACGGTGGCACACAAAAACTCGAATATTCTTCAATGCTTTCTCCACCTCCCTCCTCTCATCTTCTGCCAAAGCCCTACTCTTCATCTGTGAAAGGTCCTTCATGAAGTCACAGCGCTTCTGCAAGTATGCAATTATGCCAATGTTTTCATGGAAAGCTTTAAGGGAGAGATCAACATTGAGAGCAAGACCTTGCTTTGTCGGCCTCAAGCTCTGGAAGAAACCTCGTAATACAACAGCCCCACCACCAATCTCCTTTGCTTCTCCCATGGAGTGTGAATACAAAGACCGTCCTATGGGAATAGAATTTTCCATAGCGCCTTCCCGCAGTATGACATCCAATGCATGAAGGTAATCTTGAGGAAGAGGAATACCATCCTTTTCTTCAGTCAAGTACTTGTTCAAGTTCTCACCACTTAGTTTCGAGACCAATCGAAGGTTCACCCTGAAAACCTTATTATTCTGCTTGTCAAGCATATGGTCATTCTCCTTAGCAGCTATAAATCGTGTTGATGCACCTGCTGGAAGACTAACAAAGAACTCAAGCTTGTCATGTTGAAATTCAATGGGGCTAAACAGATTCTTGCGGCCATCAAAGGCAGGCAGGGCCCCTGAGAGGACACTTGAATTTTCTTCAACTAACTTGTTCTTGATCATTCTTGCTGTTTCCTTCGAAGGGTGTGGGGATATGTCAACGTCATAGTAAAAAATCTTCTGTCCAGGATCAAAGCGCACAAGGAAATGGTTTGCATAGAGAGGAATTACAGTTCCCTCAACCCCACCCCCGTCGGGTCTGGGTGCAATGGTAAGTCCATGCGTGGTGGTAGATGAATTCTGATGGGTGCTCACAAGATTTACTTTCATGTCAGACATTTGTTTCTCACGGATGAAGCATTTTTTCTTCTGAATCAGCTCGGTATCTGTTAATAAATTGATAACATGAGCCATATGAAAGAACAAGACAAATTTAAACAGCTATATCAATAGTGATTAGGACCATGTAAAATAAAATATTTTGCAAGTAAAAAAGGTCAAAAATGAAGGTACATGTTTTCCTGAAAATTATCAAACTTTGGACAAGTGAGGTGATGCAGAAAGAATATAGCACAAACACCAAGATTATGGAACATCATTGTCCCAAAGACAAAAGAGAAAAAAGACACCACTGACTGGCGCATTAGTTCAACACAAATCCTCCAAAAAGATAGCCATATGCCCCTTTTTGAGGTGGGGAAAGGGAGCTATCCGTCAAAACAGGAAAGGCGTCATCCACAGTACCACAAATAGAACTTTGTCTGTGTCTCATATTAAACATTCTTGTACCCTCCTTTTCTCAACAATAGCTGATCAGTCCAAATTTGTGGGGAAAAAAGTGAAAGAGGAAAAAGTACATAATCCTAAGCATGAATCCATGAAATCACAAGCTCAAAAGGGAACAAAATAAGACAGACCCATGAACTTGTTTGGCCATCTGGTACAGTATAATTGCACCTAAAGTTACTGTAACACGTTATCTTGGCATGGCAAGCCATTAGGAACCAAACATAGAGCAGAAACTATATTCTTTGATACTATCCAAGAACCATCACTATCAGAAGGAAAAAAAAGGATGAGAGCTATAGACAGTAGCACACATTGATCAAGAAAGCAACAGCACTAACAAGTAGTAGTAGTAGTAGCAGCAGCATGGAGTGGCATTAAGCATATAAAAACACACGTTGAGACCGGTGCAGCTGCAGCTAGGATGGGAAGTAATCAACCAGGGAAAGGAGGGAGGCGCTTTCTTTACCGTGCGGGAGCGGCAGCAGCGCGGCGGTGACGGCGTGCGGCGGCGGCGGCGGCTTCCTCGATCTCCACGCGGCCCCCCTCTGCGGCGGGGCGGCGTTGGGCTTCCCGTAGCACGCGGCCGCCTTGGGGAACAGCAGCGGCGGCGGCGGCTGGTGCAGGTAGACCAGCACCGGCGGCGGCAGCGGCAGCGCGACGGCGCCGCTGCGACGGGCGTGTATCGGCAGCGGTAGGAGTGCCGGGTAGGCCTGGATGATCGGGTGCTGCCTGCCGCCGGCGCCGCCCTTCCACCTCCTCCTCCCGTTCGCGCCGCCGCCGCCGCCGCCGCCGCCATTGCCAACAACTCCTCCTCCGCCGCCGCCGCCGCCGCCGCCGCCGCCCACGTTCCTCTCGTTCTTGGCCACCGCCTCCCCCTCCATGGCCAAGCTAGCACCACCAACACCGGGCAGCAGAAGCGAGCACCGAACCCCAATCCAATTGGTTCGTACCTGGTACTGCTACGCAGCTTCTCCCGGGGCAGGAGGATCGCAGCAGCTTCTTGGGTTTGGTTTTGGCGTGGCGCGGCGTGGGCGTGGGCTGGCTTTGTGGGGGGTTTCTTGGATGGTTGGAAGGTAGGGGGGCAAAAAGGAGGAAGCTGGGGAGGGGAAGAGTGGGGCGGGCGGAAGGGGATGGCTGCCTCTGCCTGTGTAGAGAGAGAGAGAGAGAGAGAGAGAGGTATTAATGGGGGGGTGGCAGACGCAGAGGTGGGGGACAGGAGAGAAGCCGTGGGAAGGCGAGGAGAGGGGGAGCATCTACGCAAAGACTGAGCAGTGAGCACCGCAACGCTGTGGCTGTGGCTGTGCGCTGTTGTTGCCTGAGCTGTGCCGTGCCATCCGTGCTCGTCAGTCTTCTCTGTTCTCCCTCCCTGCGTGCTGCCGCTTTTAAAGTTTCTGCATTGCCGCTGCGCTCCTGCTGCCCGTCTCCCCAAATTCTCAATGCTGGAGAGGGGATCATTTATGGCTGCACTAAAGACAGCACTCTACCGCTCTCCACTGCCTCTCCTCTCCTTTTTTTATATTTTTTATACTTAATCTCTCCTCTCCTTTCGTATTTAGGACCCGATTTAGAAAAGGAGAGGTAAGTATAAAAAAATAATATAATTCTTGTTTCCTAAAAAATAAATAATTTTAGTTTCATCAAATCTATAAAAAATTAATATTTATACATATAAATAGATTTAGTATAAAATATAATTTATAATAAATATAATGATAATTAAATATCTATCATGAATACTAGTTGTATTATAAATAAATTTGATTAAATTTAAAATTAATTGACTTTTTAGAAAGCTTGAGATTGCATTTTGTTTAGACCGTAGTAAATATTGTTTGCTAGCTATTTAATCTATGGTATTAGTACATGTTATTGTAGCTAATATCTTTAGTGATTTAGCTATATCATGTTTCTCAAAAGTGGCAGTCCCATATGTAACAGGGTAATAAAGTTTCGCATGTGTCTTGAAGTGTATTATATATTACATGTAGTTGTACGTCATACACTATCTTATTTTCTTTCCATCACGTAGGAATAAATGATGAGATATCCTCTCTGTAGATTTGGCGTTGTTGGAGGTGCCCTTTACAAAAACTTTGTATAGTTTGATTTTTTTTAACCAAAGACAGTACATTGGCGGACGCTCACATGCATGTACACCACCCATATGAATTCATGTACACAAACCCTATCCTATGAGTATCTCTGAGCCACTGCACTATTATATTCGATCTTGAGATTCACGAAGTCACCACATACGCTCTCGTTGTCAACGGTGACGTCACTTACCACTGAAAAAATAACGTTGATTAATTTCTAGAATAAATTTAAGAAAATGCAACAGATTAAGTCAAGAACTAGGTGGACATGTTCCACCATAAGAAACATTACCAACTGATCTACGGTTGGTTCGCACAGTAATTTGAATCCTAATTCTCTACCGTGATCCTCTAAAACAAAGAATCGATTTTCAAATCCTACAAAATTAGGTTATACCCCGCGCGATACTGTGGGAATTTTTTAAACAAAATTTTAAGATAAAATTTAAAAGTAGAAACACTAAGATGATTGCATAACAATATTCTTTTGTAAATAATATTATACATAATTTTAAAGTGAAATTTGAAAGTAGAAACACTAAGGTGATTGCGTGGCAGCATTTTTTTAAACGACACTATACATGAAAACATATTTATTTTGTTGAGAGAGGAAGGCTCTTAAATGATTGATCATGTATTTTATTTTGTAGCATATGGATACTATTAGTCATAGTAAATTAGTGGAAGACATAAATAGATGGTCCTAGTGGATGGTGACGTGACGTCTAATATATTGAGTTTTTATATGACATTGATAGCTTATATGTTGAGAGAAATAGAGTTGATGACTCTTAGTGGCTTGCAGGTTATATAGATTCCAAACCATATTAGTTTCAAAAAAATCCTAATACGAGGTCAGACCTATTGGAAAATTTTCTTGTTCTATATCTTTTCTAACTCATGTCTCTTTGTTTCTATGTCACATTTTAGTAGTGTTTGGATCCATGTGCTAAAGTTTAGAGCTTTAAATAAGTAATAATTAGACATATTAAACATAAACTAATTATAAAACTAATTACATAAGTCGTGTGTATTTCGCGAGACAAACCTAACATGCCTAATTAAGCTATAATTAATATATAATTATCATATGTTTATTGTAGCATTGCATTGTCTAATCATAGTATAATTAGGCTTAATAGATTCGTCTCATAAATTAGTCCTCATTTATGTAATGAGTTTTTAATTAATCTATATTTAATACTCATAATTAATATATTTACAACTGATGTGACCGGGTTAAATTTTAGTGAGGGGGAAACAAACGGGCCACGTTTCACCGAAAGCCATCTGTCATCCCCATTCCCTGTAAGATTGTACGAAGTGACAAGCAACTCCAATGATGTGTTTGCGTTTTTCTATTTTGAGAATCTATTGTCCTCCAGAAATCCTTATATTTAAGGATGTTTTGTGACGTAGGATCATGTTTTGTAATGACTATTACTTCAAAATATGGTGAAACTAGATACACTTTTTGCATATTGATAGTTGATAGGCAAAAGTTCGTTGTTTGTTTTTTTTCAAAAGATAAAATATTTATTGCACACACATTTTATAACAAACTAAATTAAAGATGGAGAGGTAAATTCTCGGTACGAAGACTACGGCTCCGTTTGGCAGAGCTCTCAAAGCCGATCCTCTGGGAATCCAGCAGGAGCTCTGTCAAACGGTTTTGTGAAGAGAAGTGATTCGTTGCTGATTCTGTGAAGTGATTCTCTAAAATAAACTAAGAGGCTAGGAGCTAAAAAAAAGTAACTTCTCCTGATTCTGTGAAGTGATTATCCATCCTGATTTTAAGAGTTTACGCTAGAGAATTAAAGAGATCACTTCTCTTAAAGAATCAGCTCCTATAGATAATCAGAATCAGATGAAGCTCTGCCAAATAGGCCCCACGTCTCGTTTTGGTTGTCTTCTCCAATCCTTTTACAAAAGAAAGGAAAGGCGTAAGCCGTACGAATGATGAAATCTGCTTTGGTTGGTTTCTTGCTTCTCACTTTTGTTGAGCTGCCTTTGCTGCTGCGCACCCCCTTTCTACGATTCTACCTTGCCTTAGCCCTTGTTTAGCTCGTGAAATTGGGAGCTAAATTTTGGTCCGTTGGAGTGCGTGCGCTACTGCAGCATTTCATTTGTATGTGTGAAAAATTGTCCAAAAATTAATTAATTAGGCTTAAAATGTTCGTCTCGTATAATATAACAAAACTGTACAATTAGTTTTTAATTTTATCTATATTTAGTACTCTATGCATGTTATGACATTTTGATGTGATGAGAATCTTCTTTTTCCGTAATGAATTTGGGGGTGAAATTTATAATCTAAACAAGACGTTACAGTCAGCTCATGAGTCAGCTCATAGATTAGCCCATCTCCATCAATGTACTGAAGCCACCTAGGGATTTGTTGAGAATCTTTTCACTCTCTCGGGGCAAACCTTGCAATTAAGGCCTGGTTTTGATCCCAAATTTGCACCTCAAATTCACTATGTAAAAAAAAAGATTTCCATCACATTAAAATGTCATAACATGTATGGAGTACTAAATGTAGATGAAATCAAAAACTAATTACACAGTTTTGTTGTACTCTGCGAGACAAATATTTTGAGCCTAATTAATCAATTTTTAAATAATTTTTCACACATATAAACGAAATGCTACAGTACGCATAGAATTCCATACTCCAAATTGGTAGTTCCAAATTTGAGAACTAAACAAGCCCTAAAATGGAGGACAATGCAGAGTACATGTAAAAAAAATGTACTGCTACTCTCGTTGCTGCGCGAGGCCTCGTTTGGTTCCTCAAATTTGTCGCCAAATTTTACTATAAAAAAAATTCTCATCACATCAAAACATCACGTGCATACATGAAGTATTAAATATAGATAAAATCAAAAACTAATTGTACGGTTTTATTGTATTTTACGAGACGAACATTTTAAGCCTAATTAATCAATGTTTAGACAATTATTCATAAATACAAATGAAATACTATAGTGACACATTAATGACAAAATGCTAAGTTTGACGTGCCAAACGTTGGAAACAAGGCCCTTGTTTAGATGACAAATTTGGCTCCCAAATTTCACTATGCAAAAAGAATATTTTCATCACATCAAAATGTTGGCACATGCATGGAATACTAAATGTAGATGAAATCAAAAACTAATTACATAGATTTGTTGTACTTTACGAAACGAACATTTTAAGCCTAATTAATCAATGTTTGGATAATTTTTTAAAAATACAAACGAAATACTACGGTGGCGCATTTATTACAAAGTGCAAACTTTTAGGTAAAATTTGACACCAAATTTTGGATATAAACAAGGCCACTGCCTAGTTTGCCACAAGCCGTCAGTGTTCTGTTGACTGTCCTTTTCTGTTGGGGCACCAGATGGTGGAGGGGTGCATAATGGCAGGATTATTTTTCTAGTTCAGTGAGATTATTATGCGTAACGACCACTACGGGAAACCCGACGTATGCCGAGTGTCCAGCCCTTTGCCGAGTGTATTCTGTCGGGCACTCGGCAAAGAAAGCCTTTGCCGAGTGCCCTTGGCAAGGCACTCGGCATACACGGGACACTCGGCAAAGAGGTGTTTTGCCGAGTGTCAGGCCGGAGACACTCGGCAAAGAAGGCGCACGTGCTCGTCAGCCACCACGCACGCCACCGGCCGTTCGCGGCCGTCCGTAGCCGTTTGGGCGGCCACCGGTTTGCCGAGTGTCGGGTCAAAGACACTCGGCAAAGAGCACCTTTGCCGAGTGTCAGGGCAGAGACACTCGGCAAAGGTGCGGCACGTGTCCAGCGCGTGCCGCGCGCGTCCACGGCCGGTACCGGCCGTTTGAATCGTCACAGTTTTGCCGAGTGTCCTCCAGCCGACACTCGGCAAAGAGGTGGCAAAAAATTTGAAAATTTGAAAAAATTTGAAAATTTGAAAATATTCTTAAAAAACTTGGAATTCAAACATAAAAGTTTGAAAATTTAAAAATATTTTTGTAAAACTTGGTGGGTTTGCCGAGTGTTTACCAAGCAACACTCGGCGAAGCTAGCCTTTGCCGAGTGTTCACCACTCGACACTCGGCGAAGCTATCCTTTGCCGAGTGTTTCTTGGTAAACACTCGGCAAAGTCAGGACCTTAGTTTTTAAACTTATGTTTTTGGGGTCCAAACTTTATTTTTTTTCTAGTGATACTTGTCAAAGGCTCTTTATATCTTATGTGAAGTCTGTGGGAAAAAGTTGAGATGATTTCGAAAAGTTTATATATACGACCCTTTCCAATCGGAGCATATCCCCATAGAAGTTTCGGAGAGTTGAGAAGGAGACAGCCGGATTTCGAAACGAAGTGAAGTTGAATTAGAGTTTGAGTTCATAACTTTTTCTATAGGCAATAGACGACGTAGATTGGTTCATTTGAAGTTATCATATTTTTTCGGACCCATTTGATATTTTTTAAATTATTTTTACGCCCTTCTCCGCATGAAATAATGAAATATATGAAGGAATTATTAGATATATATGCTTCGAATAATGAAAACATTTCATCTAAGCATAAAATGTGCATTGTTGAATGTATTTGACAAGATATTTTGATGTGTATTTGACCGAATTTGAAAAATTTGGTATGTAAGAATTGGTCTGGGAAATGTTTGCCGAGTGCTACACTCGGCAAACAAGACCTTTACCGAGTGTCAGGAAAGAGACACTCGGGAAAGAGCACCTTTGCCGAGTGCTCTCCTTGGGGCACTCGGCAAAGAGGCCATGTGGGCTGGCCGGCCCGCGGCCGCGCGGGCCACGTCATTGGCCGACGTGGCACCTTTGCCGAGTGTAGGCACTCGGCAAAGGCCTGTTTGCCGAGTGCCCTGGGCCAGACACTCGGCAAACATGCCACGTGGCCCACCTCTTCGGCCACGCACGGCCACGTCAGCGGACAGATCTGTTTGCCGAGTGTCCTAGATCGGGCACTCGGCAAACAGGCCACGTATCAGATCTGTTTGCCGAGTGCCCGATCCAGGGCACTCGGCAAACAGGGGGTTGGGCCGGGGGACTTAACCGCCCGCGCGGCCCCAGCCCCCACACACGCACACACACGCCGCCGCTCCCCACCCCGCCCGCCGCCTCTCTCCCCGCGCCGCCGCCTCTCTCCCCGCCCACCACCGCCGCACGCCGCCACCACCGCCGCTCCCCGCACGCGACGCCGGCCGCCGCCTCCGCCCCGGCCGGCCGCCCGCGCACGCGCCCCTGGGTCAACGGCATCCTGGGTCTTCTTTGCAGGGAGCTGTTTCCGGGTCTGGTGACCATTGGCGGCAGGGAGGAGCCGGCCTACACCTTTGACCACTACGTCGCCGCTGGCGATCAGGAGGACCGGGAGCGCAGGATCTTCAACAACAAGGCCGAGCGGGTAAAGGGAGAGCTTTGGGTAAGTATTCGTTGCACTACACTGCTCAACACAACACTTTCATTGAACAATCTACAAATAATGCAACATTCATCATGTATATGTGCGCAGGACTTTTACAGATGCGCCCCGGGAGAGGAGGCTTCGGCGGATGCTGTGGCACACGCAGCCTGCTGGAAGCTTGTCAAGGACCTGCACTACGAGGCGCGCGTGCAGGCCGTAATTGATTATTTCGCGGCACTCAAGATCTCCATGAAGAAAACGGAGGCAAGAAACATGAAGTTGACCAAGGAGCAGTATCTGGCGGTATGTAAATCGATACTGTTTTATTCTAAGATTAAGTACTCTAAATACGATCTTGTTATATGTCGTACACTTGATGTCTTGTAGGCGATTCCGTGGTGGTGCGCCCCGCATCCCACGTGCTGGGAGGTGATAGTCGACAAGTGGTGCAGCGCCGAGTGGGCCGCTCAGCACGACCTTTGCCGGGAGCGGCGTTTGCTGATGCCCGGTGTCTCACACCATCAGGGCAGCCTTAGCCTCGAGGAGTACAGGGCCAAATGGGTACGCCGAGTCATTTCTATATTCGCTCACTCTATTCTGTGTAATTACTAATTCATATTGTTTGTTTTTTCAGTCGGCGTCACATGGTGGTGCGCCTTGCTCACAGCTCGAGGCTTTTGCTATGGCCCACAAGGGCAAGGCGACCTCCGACGTCCGGTACAACCCGGAGGACGGGCCCGCGGCATACAGCAACGTCAGCGTCCACAGTCGCCTCACAGCATATCAAGAGGTCGCGAAGGAGGTCCACAGGCCAGACTGGGATCCGACCGCCCACGACATTGATGGAGAAGTGGTCATGAGGGCGGGAGGAGGCAAGAAGCACGGGCGGTACTTGATCGCCAACAACACCATCGACACGGCCTCTACCCCCACACTCTCCCAGATTCGAGCCAGGAGCACGAGCTCTTCAGCGGCTATCCGCCAGCCTCTTCCCGGTTCACACTTCGGGATGCAGGCACTCCAGGTTATTTCTATTTCTATCTTTGTACGTGAAGTTTGCTTACGTTTATAATGTATTATAACAATGTGATTGAATATTGCAGGCCCGGTTGGATGAAGAGACGGAGAGACGGAGGCAGCTGGAGTTGGAGGTGCAGCAGATACGGGAGGCGGAGGCCGAGAAAGACAGGCAGAAGGAGGAGGCCGAGCGGGCGAACCGAGTGTGGCAGGAGCAGGTATTTGCCTACCTGCAGAGCATTGGCCAGCGCGTGGGTGAAGGTCCGCCGCCGCCGATGCCACCACCGCCTCCACCACCACGTGTTCCTATTTCTCCCGTGAGTCACTTGAGAACCCTATGATTTCATTTCACAACTCATTTCTGTCCAAAATCTTGTAACACACACCACTAATCTCTTTTGGGCAGGCTCCTGGCTCGGCCGCGTCGAATGACGGCCCTCAAGACGAAGACCTTGCGGCGCGGGCGGTTAGATCGTTGTTCGGACCCCCTCTTCCGTGAGTGATGGATGTTGGACTTTGTAACATATGAATGATGGATGTTGGATGTTTGGATATTGAATTTGTGACATTTCTGTGATGTTGGATGGTTTAGTGACTTATATGTGTTTGTTTATGGTTGTTTGATGGTTTAGTGGCTATATATATATATGAATTGCCTGTGATGCCTATTATAAACTGCATGTGATGTTTTTGTTGAGGGGTCCTGTTAACGCAAAAAATTAATAAAAACAGGAAAAAATTTGAGCCTTTGCCGAGTGTTACACTCGGCAAAGAGGTGGTTTGCCGAGTGTATTGGCTTTAACACTCGGCAAAGAGGCTGTTTCTGTCATTTCTGGAACAGCCTTTGCCGAGTGTCTTGGCTTTTACACTCGGCAAATATGCAACCTTTGCCGAGTGTTAAAGCCCTTACACTCGGCAAAGGGTTGTCTAGGGCCTGCCCCCTAACCAAGCTTTGCCGAGTGTGACACTCGGCAAAGGCTGGTGTCTTTGCCGAGTGTGACACTCGGCAAAGGGTCCGTTAGCCCTAACAGCCGTCCGCAGGCGGCAGCGGGCCGTCTGTTAGTGCTTTATTTTGCCGAGTGCTGGCTTTGCACTCGGCAAAGCCTTTGCCGAGTGGCCCGACAGAAGACACTCGGCAAAGGGCCTGTTTGCCGACACGAGCTATGCCGTAAGCCCTTTGCCGAGTGTTACACTCGGCAAAGCCTTTGCCGAGTGTATTTCGGGGTTTGCCGAGTGCTCCAGGCACTCGGCAAACTCCGGGTTTCCCGTAGTGGACCGAGTAGTACTAGTAATCCGCTAGTCTCCTTTTACAAAGACATCAATGGACTGCACAGTGTACAGACCAAAACTTCCTAAAATCCTCCCACATGTCTGGTCAAGAACAGAGGAAAGCCAAGAAAGGTTGCACCGAAACGGAACTCCAAAAAAGGCTACACGGTCCATTTTGCTGCTTGTAAGCTGGGAAATTTGGAAAGAAAGAAATATGCGTATCTTCCAACACAAAGAGATGTCGGCGCCGTGCTTCTTCCAAAAAATAAAGGAGGAGGCTAGGACTTGGTGTATAGCGGGGGCGAAGGCCCTTAATAACGTCCTTTATCCTCTCTAGTCGTGCCTTTAGCTTTTCGTTTGTTGTTTTTGTTCGTTGCCCCGCTGAGGGCCCGCTGTAAACTTCTTCTATATTAATAGAACGGCCCAATCTGGGTCTCCTTCGTTCAAAAAAAAATAAAGGTGAAAATTCCCATGTTTACTTTTACTGATAGAGGAGAGTCAGAAGTGAAGAAGTGAGGGACCATTGCCCATTGGTGCATATATAAAAAGTTTCTTCTCTGCATTGAATGGAATGGTTGCCCCCTACAGTAGCATAGGAGCAGCTGCCCTACTGAATGCAGCTTTGCCTTCCCCAAACTGCCCATACAGATCAGAGGAAGGGAAAAAGCCCTCATCTCCACCTCGCTTTATCTCCCCATCCTCCACAGGATTTTGCAGTTCTTTTCAATAGAAGCTTAGCACAAAAACTCGCAAAGCATCTTTGTTTTCCATTGGAATTTCTAGGTACTGCGAGTTGCAACCATAAATTTTGCATAAGAGTTTGTTGAAATATGCGAAGTTATTGCCACAAACACAAAATGTGGTTTTTATTGATCTATGGATTTCAGAAAAGATTATATTGGATCGGATTAATTAGGGAATTCAAATGATCACAATAAAAATCAAGAAGTGTCTCGACACATGTGAATTTCTTTCATGATTTCTAGCTATTGTATTATCCACATTTTTATAGGAAATAGTATACAATATGCAATGAAGTAAGAAATTCTTGTGCCAGTGCATTATATTGCTCCAGTTTATATCTTCGCAATATCTCATACATCCACTGCAAACATAACTCATAATGTAAACGAAAACGAAATTCATTGTATTAATCAATTATTATTGGAATTATATATTTTTTTTTCTGGAATGCAAGTTTTTAAAGCAGTAGTTGCCAAAGTTGCCCACATAAAAAGTTTATATTAATACTCAGAAAGGAATCACGTACTGTAGTATCATCCACACATTTGTCTCGGTCTGGCTTCATCTCTCTCTCTCTCTCTCTGCGAGATCATGTATCTATTCTCTCTAGGATGGGCCGCAGCCCACTGGCTACCCTACATGTGTATGTGGTCCTAATTTCTAAATATAATTTAATTTGAGATTGTTGTTTTGACTATTCGGTATCTAAAAGATCATGTGGTTGACAACTACATCAATTTAATTGCAAGAAAACTAGTACTCCATTGTTTCAAATTGTAGATCGGTTGGTTTTTTTCGGCTGGAGTAGTTTTTACTATATATTTAGATGTACTCCGTAGCATATATTTAAGATACAGATAGTATATACTCCATCCTTTTGGTTTTATAAGGCGAGACTTGATATGACACGGTTTTCTAAATTATATTTGACAATTTATTTATCTTACTAGTAGAGAGTGCACGTGCGGCACGCGCGTGTATTAGGAAAACATAGTGAAATACACTGTAGGCCCTTGAACTTGTCACCGTGTGCCACTTAGGTCCACGAACTTGCAAAATCGAAATCCAGCACCCCAAACTTGTTAAGTTGTGCCACTTGGGTCCATACCCCTTCGGTGACAAGTTCAAGGGCCTACACTGTATTTAACTCATAAGCAAAAGATAAATTGTGTGCCGACCACGTAATCACGTACCAACCTGGTTCAACTCCATCTGCAATGTCATTTTGGCTCGGCTCCATATATCTAACAGACAGAATAAAAAATTTAAGGAATGCACTGCAAACTTAATTTTTACAGAACAATGTTAAGGAAAAAATGCATATGTACGTATAAAGAATAGTAATATACGTATTTTGCTATTTGATACTTGGATCACATACACAAATCTTCACACAAATAGCTACACTATCAAATGATCAGCAGTATCGACACACAAAACTGCATATGACCGAAGCAGACTGAAATTTGCAAGAACCAATAATTTATAATGAGCAGCAGTTGCATAAGATAATAAACACAACATATGGTACATAAAAGATTGAGCAGATCTGTGTAGGAGTAAGAAGAGACTTGATCATTTGAATTGATCCCAACGTCCACAGCACGACGAAGTCACCGGCCTACGGTACAAGCACGGCCGGGAAGGAGACGCGCAGACGAGGGAGGGGCCGGGAGTCGCGCGGAGACGCCCGTGACGTCGGGCGCGGGGGCGATGGCGTCGCGCCAACGGACGAGGGGACACGGACGTCAACGGACGAGGGGAGACGGACGTCGGGGGCGGCGGCGATGGCGGCCGCAACGGAGTCGCTCGACGGAGATGTGCACCACGTACCGCGACGACGTATGCGACGGCGGCGACGACGCCCAGGAAGGAGACACGGACGTCGGGTGTGGGGGCGATGGCGGCGGCGGCCTCAATGGAGTCGCTCGAAGGATAGGCGTTCGGCGGCCGCGACGGAGGCGCTCGGCGGCCGCACGGATACAACCGTGTTGAGGAGAGGGAGAGGGCCTGAATACAGCCGTGATGAGAGGTTATCAGCATATTGCAATGAAATAAGTCTCCGACTCCGAAGCGAACAGAGCCACCTTGCCACTCCGTGGAACATGTCAGCTTAGGGTTTAAGTCTCCGACTCGATATGGATGCTTGTATTTTTTGAATTTGTTTTTTTAGTGGTAGATGAACCGTTAACAGCGAGAGGTGCATGTTGTGACTTTGTCAATCTCAAGATCTGCCGGCTCAATCTCTAGATGCTCGTAAAGATAAAATTACATGCATGTATTCAACTGTGAGTTTAGGTGAGCGTTGTGTTTTGTAAAAAAAAAATCAAAATCAATGACTATGAAGAAACTGGTATGGAGAACGTCTCAAGACTTTGCTTGCGTTGGTTAACTAAATGGGCCTAAATTATTGAATGGGCCTCGTAGGCCTTTCCCTTCGTGGGTCCATATATAGGAGCAAGCAATTCCAAAGTAGATTCAATACGAAAAAACAATATTACTCCCTCCAATCCCAATAGTAAGTCATTTCAATTCAGAGTCAAATTATTTTATATTTAACAAAAGTACAGAGAGAATTATAAATATTTATGGCACCAAATAGATCTATTTTAAATATATATTTAATAAAAAAATCTAATGGTACCTATTTGGTACATAAATGTTAGTATTTTATTATATGACTAGGTAAGTGTCCATGCCTTGCTCCAGATAGATACATGGAGTACGATAAATAGAGGACACAGGCTACAATATATTCATAATGTAATACACAACATCAACGGAAAATAATAGTATGAAATCAATCACAAACATTTTGCACACAAATAGTTAACAAGACCGTAGTTTTATCAAACAAATGATATGCAACATAATATAATGTGTTAAGTCTATCCCACGACGGGTCGCGCGGAAGCACTCGCGCGCGACCCGCCACCGTCGCCGCGCGCAGCCCCGCCCCGCGAGCCGCCGCCCCCGGCCGGTTAGGGTTCTGAGGCGAGGGAGGGGGCGCGGACCTACAAGGGGTGTCTGGGGCGTCGGCCAGCCCGGTGGCAGCGATGGTCACCGGGCGGAGGGCCAGGTGGCAAGAGCACCGCCATCCGGGCGGTGGGGGATATCTGGCGGGCGGTGCAGAGACCAGAAAGAGGAGACGGCAGCAGTGGATTAGCGTGGCAGCGGCGAAGGCGGCGGGAGCCGACGGGTTAGCGTGGCAGTGGCGGAGGCTGCCGGCGGGAGAGGAAGACGATGCGGCGGGTCACGCGCACGTTAACTCCGTCCTCCGTCCATTTTTGCCGCAACGGTCCTAACTCAAAACAGGCAACATGCAAGAAAAGATGGACCAGGAAAAAAATGAATTCTCGGTGAAAACCGAGCAAAAATACCAACAGTTACAAACAAAAGAACCCTAGCAAAATCCCAAGTTCCACCTCAGTCCCATGAAGAACACGCCAACAGTCCAGCACGATACAGTTCCCTGTAACCTAAATTCTCAAATGGCATTAAGCGGAACGGATTGATACAAGAATAAGTTATGATATACATTTTCCATTTACAGTTAGTACATGGAGAAATTATACCGTACACAATAAATTAAATAACAAATATGAGAAATATATACTGTAAATCGATATACATAGGAACTGTTCAGTATGTACCCCTAGATGAATAAATTGGCCTGTGGAAACAATTCTTGTGTTATAGTCCTGTTACTGTACACGGCAACCTTGCTCAGCATCACTCAGCAACCTGATGCTACTAGAAATTCTCTGCAGAGGCGACACAATGCAAACTTAAAACCTCATCTCTGTTCGATAAAAACAGAAGCTGGCCCTAAGTGCTTACCTCCCGAGTGTCACGGAGACGTAACAGATCTAATCTATCTGTGGGCCTCAAACTTAGCAGGTTGACTAGCTGCAAAAATAAACAATAAATTAAATATAGCGCCAACAACATTGTTACAAATTTAGCAAAAGCGGGCATGCTGCATACCCAGAAGCTAAATTTTTCAGGATCCTGTGGTCCAGGCATGCTCTCAAGATCCAAATGTCTTGATCGCCTTGCTGCATTCAATGAATGTTAAAATTAACACTATGCAGAATCAGATAATCCAAAAATATTAGCATTCCAGACAGTCCTTGGCCTGGTCCCAGTGCACACCAACTTATCATAAGGGTTTGACTGGTTCATTTCTAGATCTTACGTGACCAAATACAGTTAACATGACCAAACTTTGGCAGCTCAAGGCTTTAAATAAAATAAAATGAAACTATGTTCCTATGCATCCGTCCGAGTTTCATATACTCCATTATTCCAAAATTAATTTACGGAGCCAATGATTCATGCATCATACTGAAAATATGCACACAAGACTTTACTTATCTCGAAACAATATGGTTTTCACTGTGCAAAATAACTAATTCAACATGAAGCAGTTCAAAAACTGAAAATGAGCATACCAGTCCGTACGGTTTCTCTAGCACGCCTAATATATGCCCTGGCCAGCTCTGAAGCTCCATTGGCCATTTCGATTAGCTGCAAACAATTAAAGCAACAGACTCAATAAAGACAAGTGACAGAGACATCATTACTATTTTGATGTGACGTTAAAAGTCCCTTCTAATCTTCACTTAGCCAATATTTGTCTTTGTCCTAAGTCAAATGTGTCTAACTTTGACCAAATTTATAGAAAAAAAATATATTAACATCTATAATATCAAATAAATGCACTATCAAGATATATTTTTCATGGTGTATCTAGTGAAACTAGTTTGATGTTGTAGATATATGTGCATATTTTTATTACTATATGTCACAGATGTAAGGGGAAAAAAGGATAGCCAACCATGGGATGCATTATTTTTATTACGAGAAAGTAGTGTGGTTATTTTCACAAAATTTGTATTAGCTGCAGTAGTTAAGGATCACAATGAATGAGACTGACTAGAAGAGGTATCAGCTCAGAAAAGAGAAGTGCTCAACTAGAGGAGGCTTGTAGCCCTGTCTCCCCAGAGCCATGATGGTGAAGAGACAGTGCAAGGGAAGGGCACTGAGTGACAGAGATAAGAGATACATCTCTTATTGAAGAATGCCAGATGGCTGGCTGCAACAAGCCTCAACAGATTCACTAAACATATCCCTTATCCTAGCAAACCAATCCTATATAGTGACTTAACTTGATTCAAAAGCAAACGACAAGCCCTAATCTGTTTGGCCTACTCAGGTTTGGCCATGCTGGACTGCTTATGGCACCGACCATATGTGTGGCCCACATAACAATGACCATGCCATGTCTTTAACTTCAAACATTGGTTCAATTGATTTTTCACTGATTCCACACTGTCTTTGTTCCATGCCTGATCAAATAATAAAAACACTATATATGTTCCAAATGGGTCCATCTCCACCAGTTTTAAAAGCTACACTAACACGCTATAGTTTTTCAATTTGCAAAAATCTAACTGAATCTCAATGTGGTTAGGAAGTATGTAGCAGATGTGAGATATGCATATGATAAAAAATAATGGATGCACTTGGACATAATTATTATCTTAGTTAAGCAAAAGCATAAAAAAGTATGAAGATTTTACTTCTCTTCTCTCTTGTGATCCTTCTGGCAGAGGTATATCTTGCAACCATTCAACTTCAGCAACTCTATAACTACAATTTAAACAAAACAAAAGTAAGAATTTTACTAAAAATGCTGATCTGGCATTCTGTCCCAGATAGTTTCTGTAGTGAAGCTGAAGCATGCCAGACTCACCCATCTTGATCCCATGATCGTAAGATACGAAACCGACGTGAGCCTTCCACCTATGACGAAAAGTATTATTTATTGTCCTCTGAAAATAACTTCAGAATTTCACAACTTAATTCATTATACTAGTTCAATATAAAAAGGGCACCAAATATATGCCCTGTTTGGGATTAAACTTCTTTGCACTAAACAATGGTGGATATAGAAAGAAAAGGGCGTACCCAGTGCCGTAGGCTTCCCGCACCGTGCGGGGTCTGGGGAGGTGGATATAGAAAGAAAAGAAAAGAAAATGTGGATGGAACTATGAGAGGACTGATACTATGTAAGACACTCTTGCTACAGCTGACAAAAAAGATACTTTCTTTATGTTCTGTTCTTTGTACAGGAAATTTCTTTTGATGTAACAGGAATTAAGGACTCTATTTGCGAAACAAAGAAAAACATCCCAAGAACATTTGAAAATGGTTCCTACAATCTAGTCATAAACAAATGTCGGATCTAAAAGCATATATGACAATCGATTAAGACAGGCCAATTCTAAGAAATATAATTATTTGATTTCTTAAGAAACAGAATCAAGGATCTGTGGGCTCACAGCCCCACAGAGGATGTAGATTGTGCAGCTGCTCAGCACAAAGCAGTTTGATAACTAATACAGAATGTAAGTACACTGTCATTTTAAAATCCAGTAATAGTACAAAATTTACCTCTAAATAAAAACGCCCATCTGGAAGTGGTTCACACCTAGAAATTTATTAAGAGGTTTGAAAATAAAACTAAAAGAATAATGTCAGAAATTTAAATGCAAATAATTAAAGACTGAACTCACTCTAAAATTTCCACCTCACAACCACAATCAGCTACGGTACCCGTTGCCGAATCAATAGCAACCTACAGTATTCAAGTCAATAATAATGAATGAAACAACTCTTTCAAAATAAATGAAGCAATGCTTTCATATTAGTTGCTAACCATTCCCATTCGATGGTTCCCCTCCATTATCCTCCGTACCTATTTCAAATGAAAAGCATTTATATAATGCGGAAATAAATGGGGCAAACAAGCAGTTAATTACATGTCTTTCTTTTCTCAAAGCAAAAAAAAAATGATTCATGCATTTTCCCCAGCGTCATCAGGTGCATGGATAATGAATGCAGAATCCAATTGGAAAATAAATTTCAGACTAGCCATGCATCAACCACAAAAAGTGATAAAAAGAAAGGTCTTACACCTTTTTCTATTCATCACTACAACCAAGATGATACTTAGCTTTCCGTACTTTGAAGAAAAAACATCTAAGTAATTTCAGGACTTATGCAAATATATGAAGATGGAAATACTGCTTGAACATGTTAGAAGATTTCGAGTACTAATGCATCATTTGAGAAAAGAACTTGGTTCGGCAAGAGTTCTAAAATAATAGAAACTTGAAAGGTTATATCTGCAAGGCGTATATGAATGTCCACATATGTTTGTGACCTTATTGATAAATAGAGAAGATATATTGTCAACAAATGCATCTGACAAAAGAGTATCCAGTTTTTGTGATAGTGTACCATCAGTCTGTAGCGAGGCTCAAATATGTTCAGTGCCATCTTTTGGCATGGAAGTACAACATCCATAACAAAGAGAGGCATCAAATCAACTCCGGCATATGTCATAGTCTCATGCTCTGACCTCCTCTCAGCATATTCTTCTGGGAAATTTCTCTGAATTATGTTGCTCAACGTTACACTGAAGCATTTAACCATAACTGCCATCAGAACCACCACGAAAAAATATGGACATTTGAATGAAATGATACTTTGAAGTAAAGAAATGTAAATTTTCAACATCTTCAGTTACCTTATAGGGTATGATCTTGGACCAATAAACAGCACTGTCCGACACATGGGACACTTATTTCCTATCGGAAATAGCGCATAGCAGGAAGTTCAGAATTAAACAAAAACAGATAATTTGGCATGTGAATATTTTGCAAGCTCACCATGATCCATTGACTGATGTAGACAAGAACGACAAAATGAATGTCCACAAGGTGTAGTGACAGGTTCATACAATAGCTTCAAGCATAATGTGCACTCAAAATCATCAGTCCTATCTAACCTTGCACGCCTTGCCCCTGCTGCAATATTTGTATTCCTATCCAGATCACTCAGACAAGTTTGCAAGACATTGCTGTATATATAGAAAATGGGTGTTATAAAATGTGCCAGAGGATAGTTATTAGCTGAACAGGTATCTGCGAGCAATCAAGTCAATTATGAATATCAATATGCACCAACAATCATACCTTAGGGGATCAACTTGAAGACCAGCAAGAAGGGCCTCACGTGACTCATGGTAATGCTCCAGCTTCATATCAAGTAGTTACTCCAATTAGATAAACAAGCATTCAAGGGAAAATCCAATGTAACATGTACATAATACATGATACTGGTTCCAATAGATTCTAATAAAAGAGCAGCTTGTGAATGGTTTTCCTGATGGTATAAACAGAGCAAAAAAAAAGATAAAGCAAAATGACAGTAGAAAGGCTTATTGCTGAAAAGGGTACTAGTAACATGTAACCCTATGCAAACATGCAAAATTTCAGGCTCCAATTGAATCATGCAACCTTTTTTTCTGTTTTCTGTACCCAAGGTATCGGTGAATTTTATCAAGAAATTAGGATGGGTCATACATTACTACATCCATGATTTTTTAAGATTTTCTTTTCAATAGTGAACATGTATTTCTTTTAGCTGATCACACAGTGTTCTGAAACTTGACAATTTGCCACATGTAGTTCCAAATTTTGCATATTGACATGTGCCGCCTAATATTTATGGATCAGGTGAACACCAATATCATGTGAAATAAAATGAGAAATGAAAGGGGTAAAATATATCACATAAAGTTCATCTGAGAATCTGCGAAAATACAGGTATTAGTCATCCGATAATCTCAAGGTTTAGTCGTGACAAGACCAAATGACCATAGCTAATAAAAAGATCTTCCAAAAATTAATCCTAGTGAGCTAAGTTGAGTAATCTTATCGAGGGAAAAAATACTTGAAGTATTTTCCCTAATATAAAAGTATTGGATCTACAACCTTCTAATGTGCTCAAGTTACAAAAAGAATTACCAGAATTAGCGCATATGCCTTGAGAAGATATGGTCTAGGGGAATTACTGTTGGATGATAGAATCTTCTCCGCATCCTTCAGAGCTAACTGTAATAATGAATCAAATTTAAACAAAGGTTTATCCTAGTAGAAAGAAAGAAATAAAATTCACTTAATTAACATCAGAATCCAACAACTGCGTAAATTACTCATACCTCTGCATGTGTTGTAGGATCAAGGCCATTCAAGGGTTGATATTCAGAGTCAGCTGCGGATCTCTCCCTCAAGAGTTGACTTATCCTGTCATAATGGTGGCCACACCATAGTGTGAATCCAGAGCAAACATATCTATATAGTACAAAAGAGATTTATGCAGCTAAATTATGCAGAAAATATTGCCAGGAAACTCACCGACAAAAAGCCAAACTTCGGTTGCTAAGTATAATTGGATCTCCCGGTCTCAAATTTAGAGCTTTAGAGTAAAGGGATATTGCCTGAAACAGAATCATGTCAAGAATCACACGCATTAAGGTCAACAAAACATATTTGTACATATGAAGATCACCTAAAAGCAGAACAATTAAACAAACAACACAGAATGGTAAAATTAGCGCCAATGCTACATAAGTAACTAATAGGAATAGTAGAGGCGGTGCCTGCATAAGTAGGCCCACGCAAAGTGCAGTATTCCACCATTGCTGGCAGGACCATCTTGTTAACTGGTTTTGGCTTTCCTTTAGATGAAGATTTGGGGATCATTAGGACCATAATCCTTGTGTTATGCCCACAAAGATATCTAGGGCTTTTCTGCTACTATGATCACAAAATGTGTGTACTTATGTAATTTTGTCATGAATAGAACACAACAAAAAACAGAGAGGTGTATAAGAAAAATTAGTGGAAACTAATCCAACATAAAGCTAAAAAATAATAAACATAAATCTATATTTAACCTTTAAACAAGGTTTTTTGAATCTAAAGATGAATTTAGGGAGGCTGTAGAACCACAAAAAACGAAAAATATAAATAATTCAGAAACATACTTAAAAATCCTAAATAAAATCTATAAATCAATCAGTTGTATAACAGACAAAAAAATCAGGAATATGAAAAGAAAAAAATTACTTCAACCATAAAACAAAGTCATCTCGTATCTTCTTCATAACCTTTTACGGCAGGTTGATGTTGAATCTCATTGACATTGGAACAACCTACCACAGTAATCATGCATTATCTGATCTAGAGCATGTGCTAACAAACCTGACTATCTGAGAAAAGATATCCTGGTAAGAAAAGTCAAAAGTTTTTCTTTTTACCCTAAAAAAGAAATAAAATCTGATTCAAATGTCAATGTTGAATCTCATTGACATTTGAATCTCATTGACATTTGAATCTCGTTTTTTATTAGAAAAGTTAAAAGTGGATCTACTGGGAGCACCGATAGCATATTCTTTTAGTCCTGTGACTGGCAATGCATTTAAGATGTATTTCCTTTAGGTGGTTTGCAAAAAGTAGAAAGCAAAATGCATGAGACTGCCGACTGTATGGCTAATTAATGCTGAAACTGAATAAATAGGACGTGCAAGACCACAAATGAATTTCTTTCTTTATATTTATCCAAGCGATACTCTGCATTGGGGATTAAAGAACGTCTGGCGATATTGGGTTGCGGGAGTGTTAAACTAAAAAAAAGGTTATTTCCTTTGCAAAATGAGCATGAAGGGAAAAAAAAGGGGCTCAGATGTCACATTAAATGTATGTGAAAGGTTCTCAGTATGCCACATTGTGTGCATATGCAGCTCTGTCAAGGATATTTTCAGAGGCACAATGTTTAGTTTCCTCAATTCTGAAAACTGTCTGCAAAATTGCAGTGGCTGGTTCCAGGCACTCGCTGCATATAGTAGAGAATCTCTTCAGGAAACGAATCCCCATTGATCAAAGGAATCAATTCATCGCCATTGTGCCACTTTCAGCCTATTTTATTTATTTTGGAGTTAATCCTGTCTAGTGGAGTTATTATTAAACAAACAAAGGCAAGTCACTACATCATCTTAGCAAAGCCGAAAGTCAGGTCGGCCAGGGTACACTCGCCTCAAGGATGTCATACCCTACCTCTGACCCTCTGTTACACAAACTCCCGGCCAACACGGAGCCAATTCCCATCTTTCTCCGACAGTCCGACTACTGAAGCATACCCAACCAAGCGATCAGACGCCCCCGTGGTTCAAACGAACATCCCCCACTCCACTCGGAAGTCGGAATACACTGACCGACGCCGCACGAGCGGTAACAGAGAAGAGGAAGGGGTGAGCTCAAGCCTCGAGGCGTACCTCGTCGAAGCGGCGCTCCAGGAAGGCGCCCGTGCCGCGCTGCGCGAGGTCGAACACCTCGCGGTACTTATCCGGTGCCATCCCCATCTCCTCCTGGCTCTCCACCTGCACGGCAACCGCCAGCACAGCAGGTCAGCAGCGGCGGCTGCAGCGGCAGCGGCAAATTCGGCCCGCAGCTGGGCCGGCACAAGCGACGCACCCACGGGAAGTCCTCGGCGACGAGCGCGGCGGAGAAGGCGGCGCCCGGCGACGCCATTGGGGAGGCGAGGGAGGAGTAGGGTTCGTATTGGGGGGAAGCGGCGGAGGCTGCTGGGCTGAACAGCAGGAGGGGATTGGGGCTTTGGAGGGAGGTGGTGGTGGGGGAGCAGGCGGCGTTCGTGCGCCGGTGCCCAGTAGTTTTTGCGCGGCTGCGGCCGCGAAGACGTGTCCCCTCGCGGAATCGGCTCGCCTCGCCTACCCACCCGGTTCCGAGACGACGACCAGTCGTCACCCCAGTGTAAACGAGGCAAGTGGTTTCAGCGGGTTTGTTTCGGCATTTGAGGAGTTTTTCCCTCGGATTTTCAATCTTTTAAAAGCTAAAAGGATTTCCAAAATTTAAAAGCCAAAGCTCATCAAAACGTGCTATTAACTTTTTAGCTTTCAAGAGTTTTTTGGCTTTTGAAAAATTGAAAAACCAGGACTAAAAACTTTCCAAAAGCTGAAACAAACGCGCTCTCATCAAACTTCAATGCAGGTCATGTTTCTAAAAGTTTACTGGTACCAGAGCGAAAGTTACTTTTGTTTCAGTGCGTATACACCTACTACCAGTAGTTGTTAATCCATTTTCCCCTTTTTTCCCCTCTATTCATCCTTAGTCCAACCCTTCATTCTGTACTTTGGTCCATCATCCTACACGAGCATTCCGACTTCTGGTGTTGGGTCGCTGTCGCCAGTCCGGCAACCCCCCACGAGAATGGGAGCTCCAGCTCCATCCGGTGCGGCCGCGGACGCGGAGCAGCGCGTCCGGCCGGAGCCGGAACGCTTGGCGCCTGGGATCCCACCGTGGCCGCGCGCCGCGCTGGCCATTTCCAGGGTGCTGGCATTTCACTGGCCTTCCCAACCGAACGCCAACTTTGCTCGTGGCATTTCGCCGACTGCAGTGGTGTGGTGCTTTTCAGGTTTGGATTCTTGCCTCATGTCCGCCAGATGGTCTTGTCTTTGTTTGTCCATAGGATGAATGGGGTTAAATTAAGGTTGCCGGAATGAACTTGTGCCTGGTGCCGACAAATGTTGCAACCATACCGCTTCCAAATAAGCAAATACTGTCAAACTCACCGCTGGCGCACCTCGGCTCAAATGAGTCCTCCGTTCCAGGAAGCAGGGGTTCGCCAAATTGCATGTGTCGCGCCACTAAAACAGTACTGGATATAAATACTGTGATCGGCTTAGATGGGCCTGCAACTAGGCCCAATATCCCAAATTCTACTCTCAAAGTTCACTATGCAAAAAGAAGATTTCCATCATATTAAAATGTCATAGCATGTATGAAGTACTAAATGTAGATAAAATCAAAAATTAATTACATGGTTTTGTTGTACTCTGCGAGACGAGCATTTTAAGCCTAATTAATCAATTTTTGGACAATTTTTCACACATACAAACGAAATGCTACAGTGACTCACACACCCTAAAAGACCAAAGTTTGGCTCCCAAATTTGGGAACTAAACAAGGCCTAGGTTATGGAACTAACAAACGATAAAAGAAGAAAAAAGTTAATGCTGCATCCCTCAACTATCGTGTTTATCAGCTTTACATCCCTCGTCGCTAAAACCAGACATGGTACCTCCCTCATCTCATAATTTTATCATTTTTCCTCCCTAAGTGGTTTTAAAGGTGATTTCAAGAGTAATTAAAAAGTCTAATATCTAACTTACTCTTTGAAAATTTATTTTAGCTAAAAAAATGAAATCAGTTCCATATTTTTATAGATTTTATGCTCTGTATTCTAGTATTTAATAATAAGTTATTTAAATCTTTTATGATCATGATTTGATTTTTGGCTAAAAGTTGCTCATGTTTTTTGGCTAAATCTTTCGGAGTGATATGCATGCCTAGTGGCGAGCGTGGTAAGGGGGCGGGCATGGTGGGCAATGACTATGGTAAGAGAGGTGGACATACATGTGGCAACAACGGGTGCATGATTACACTCATTTTTAAAAAAATTAAAATTAGATTATTTTTAATAAAATTAAACTTTGACCTCGCTTGTTTAGCTCATCTCAAGTTGGGTTTCAAATAATAAAGGAGATCATAATAAATAAGAATAACTTAATTTTGAAAAAAAAACTCAGAATAAATAACATGAGCATCTTTTAGAAAAATAAATCAAATCTTGAAGACAAAACATAATTTTAAAGTTGAAACTGATTTATATTTTTTTGAGCCAAAACAAATTTCTATAGATTTTCTGAGAGTAAGTTAGATATTAAAATCTTTAGTTACTCTTAAAATCACCTTTAAAACCGCTTAGGGAGGAAAAGTGATCGGAATTGTGAGATGAGGGAGGTGTCATGTCTGGTTTTGGTGATGAGGGAGGCAAAGCAAACAAACACGATAGTTGAGGGAGGTAATATGGACTTTTTTTCTAAAATGAACTAATTTGATACCGGTCCAATAAGCTTTGACCAGCAATCCCCAGCAAGTGCAACATCCAAGTTGAGTTGTTATATTAATGAAGACAAATTAGTTCTATAATATTAAAAGATAACTGTATTAAAAAATACTATTAAAAACTTATTGTTCCGTAAAATAGCAGCGAAAGATTCGACTGTCACCATAAACTAGCATTCTGTAGTTTACCGTTTCAACCATTTGTACGTAAGTTTGAGCGCCTCGTGAACGGTCATGGCGACCTCGATGCGGGTAGAGGTGTACATGCGGACGCCAGCATCATGGGGTTGCGGCGAGCATGACTTGTGGTGAAGCTACAATGGTCGTTCGCGAGGCGGAGTCATAGAGGAAGATTCGAGCAGGCACTTAGAATGAACTGACAAATGGTGCAAACGGCAAACGTAACATGATGACATTTTATAGGTTTAATGTTTCAATGCTATTTTACGGTGAATTTCAATACTCTAGTAATAATATTTTCCAATAGATACCAGAGGCTTCCAAGAAGAAAGCAGGTGTGCAAAGATCACAGAAAAGGCTTTGACGCCTTCGGTAGTGATTGGTAGGGTGTATAACATCCTAACCTTGCATAATGCAGCCTAGCTCTCTTTGAAAGCCAGGCTTAGGCTATGCAAACAAGCTTGTACGGTCTGCATAACTAGAAACGCAAAACATCCGTGTGATTTCACCGCTCAAGCTTTCCGTTGCAGCGCTGCTCCTGATCTACCATCGCTGCCCCAGCTCAAGCACTTCACTCCGGTGCTGCTCGTGGCGCATCACCGCTCCTAACCCACCAATCTACTACCCTAGTCATGGCCCCGACATCATCCCCTCCATCCACAACACGGCGCCTCCCATCATCAGTCGTAGCGGCGGCGATGGAATCCTCCTTTGGAAAGTCCACCCCTCGCACGTGTAGTCCTCGGCAGGGTGGAGAAGAAGAGATGCGGCGTTGTCATCAGCACAGGCGCCAACAGCTGCAGAGGAAGAGCTCCGGCAGCTATGGCAGTAGAGGAGGCAGAGCTACAGCCATTAGTGGCTGCTCGCCGAGTCTTAGCTCTTTTTCAAAGAACACAATCTGTGTGACCATTTTAGAGGTACATTGACACAAGTGTCGAAAGATCAACAAATGGAAAAAGATCAAACACCACAATGCTCTAGAATGTGAAGGAACATATAAGTTAGGATACTTCACATCTAAGAAAGCAATGACCTTTTTTCTTCAAGACAAAGTTAGGATCAATATATGTAGGTTGTCAAGCAAATGAATCCTAATTTTTGGTTTGATGCCCATAGGTTGGATCGATGTGACCCATATGCAAGAGTCTATGCTCTAGAGTTCACTTTGTAAAATCTCTTTTCATTCTCTCAAACATAGCAACACACTCATTATAAATTGTTTGACACCCGTGCAATCAAATGTAGGTTGTAATGACTCCAAACAAAGTTCAAAGCTAGGATCCAAACTTATTAAATGGAACATCATCTCTAATGCACCATGTAATCATTAGATCATGTCATTTCTAGGATTAAAAATAAATGAAACTTTTAAGGATAACTTCTTTGTAGTGAAAAGAAAATTCATATTTTTCTTAGTGATTTGTTATCAATAACCTGTAATGTGATTTTAAAGGTCGTTTGTATGCAATGTCTTGTAATTATTTTCTATCCACAATATATGCAAACTATCTTTATTACACCTTCTACCTCAGCTAATTTTTGCTCAAAATGCTCCTAGGCATGTAACCTTCTATTTAGCATATGAGATAAATAGTTTTTTGTTGTTATCATTAGTACAAGAGGTCTTGTAACCATAGTCATTATTAAAGTATTTGTCTCTATGTAAGTCAATAGGTTTTTTTGGCCCCTGGACACTCCTTAATGTTGATATTTGCTCTTAGACACTTCTCAATTCTATATTTGCCAATAAACACTCTTTAAATTTGGATATTTGCTAATAGACACTTTAGACATTGGAATATTCATTGCCTAGTGAAAGAAGATAGAAAAATTTAGAAATGACAAAACTACCCCTAGGCCATCTAAACCTAATAACCCATCGCCCCATCCCATCTATTTCTGATCCGTGAATCTTTATTATGGCCATAAACATATGATATTGAACCTTATAATGATCTTATAAATGACTGTCAACAAGTGTGCTCGACAGCCTTTAAAACTTGTTATATACTCAGCATATTTGATTATGCTTTGTATGGTCATTTAAAACTTGTTTTGCATAAAATTAATCGTCTGTATAATGTTGTGTGCCATTTTTTAGCAATACATGTTGTATTTGAGTTCATCGTGGCCTTTTTTTACTTCAAAACGTATATGTGTAGAATGGCCTTAAGGGGTATTTTGTCTAGTGACATGGTTTCTCTCTCCTTCGAACTAGAAAAATATTATCTAAATAGATGCAGTGTCTTATAGCAAATACTCAAACTTAAAGAGTGTATATTAGCAAATGCAGTATTGAGTAGTGCCCATCTGCAAATGCCAACATTGAGTAGTGTCCAGCAGCAAAATTACCCAAGTCAATATGGAGCACCAAAGAACCACTCGATCACAACGTGCGCTCAAAACTTAGCAAACAGACAAATGGGGATGCTGGGAGCAAGGGATCATGCAAAAGAGATAGATGAGAGCTAGAGGGAGGCAACAGTGAACAAAGAAGCAACGCAACATCATAACTCGAGAGGACTCGATCGTAAGAATACACCAATGTAACCAGAAAGCATGGACCCACCAACCCATCTCACTCTGCATTTGCATTAAATCTGACTGACAGACCCACTAGCTATTAGAACCCATTTTCACCCATCCGAACAAAATCCATATCCACATCAAAACTAGACCTATAAACCCATTTCATCTTGGCCCATTAATAGGCATATTATTTAAGGATGCAAGCAATTTAGTATAATAGCTACTTTTGATTTCTCTAATACCCTTGAACTCATTCATGCAGATCTTGTTGTAAAGTTGATTTCCTTTCATGAAAAATGTGCCTAGGCATGTTTGCCAGGAAAAAAATAGAGAGCTAAAGTCATTTATCCCAAAATTATATGTAGAACCAACCCTACAAAACCTCACTAATTAAATTCTATTTTTCTTAGGGTGTGTGAAGAATGTGTTTGAAAAAAGAAGCTAAAATGCCCTTACCTACGCTTACAAGCCTATTGCGTAGGGTGATGCAGAGCTAAGAGTATCTCTAGCAAGAGCCAAGTTATAGGAAAAACAGATCTCCCACATATGCCCATATTCTTTTTTCTTTTTTCTTCAAACTAATTCATCCTTCTCTAGTTTCATGGGGCCCACAATAAAACATCCATTTCTTTTAATCTCACTGCTTCCTCCCGCATCGCGACTTCTTCACCTCCGTAAACTTGACAGGCTCCATGGCCCTAATCATGATTCATCCATTGTAGTTTAGCACCTCTTGGCTCTTGTTCGTCGCAAAAAAGGTCTAGCATATCCTATGATGCAAATTATGTTGATGTGACTAGGTTGCTCTTGCTCTTACACATCACCTAACATGAAAAATAAAGAGTAAAGTTCATTTACCCCTTATCTTGTATCAAAATATGAAAAAACCTGAACTAAAAAACCAGGAATCTTTCACACCTCAACTCTCAATACAAGTCACATTACCCCTTGATCGGGTCAAAGCTTTTTCACATGTTGTTTTGTTGATTTGGCAATAGGGCTCATATGTAGGGGTCCAACTGATCAAACACATGGCAATGGACCCCACATGTCATAAATATCTCTCTCATTTTCCTCTTTCCTATTTCTTTCCTACTCTCTCTTTTGTGATCCACTCCACATGTTCCACACTACAATGCCTCCCCTACCCTGCAACAATGGTGGCGATGTCCTAGCATCGGGGAAGGTAGTCGTGCACGAAGTGAGGAGGATGAGCAGCAACATGATGAAATCAATGAGCATGGCCTGCAACCACCATCTCCCCTTCTCCAAATCCGATCAAACTTGGGGTGGTGCTGATGGTTCCTCACGCCACCCTCAACCCATCCGCCTGTAGAGGTCCGAAACCCTATCCGACGATTGCCACACCTGTAGCGGTGCTAGCCTGAAGCTCACCTATGGGGAGGACTAGTAGACTTGCTTGTCAATTTAAGGAGGGAGGAACGAGCCTCCTCCACCTCATGGGGTAGTTGTATGCCCGTACTCCACCATTGGCCCTCTGCCTAAGCTCCTCCTAGCCCGCTATGCACGCAAGGTAGAGCACATACTAGACCGGTCATTGAGAATAGAATGAAAATGAGCCATCTGGGGTGTCGAGAGGGAAAAGGAGGCGATAATGTTGCAGGTAGGAAGAAGGTGGCAATGGGCGTGGACCACTCCCTTGTGGCGGCGGCGGGGACGCAAGCCCCTCCCTTGTGGCAGCGGCGATGAGGGAGAAAAAGAGATGAGGGAAGAGGAAAGAGACATTGCTATGGCTAAGAAAACCTATAATATGTGGAACCTGCATGCTACATTGCTACATAAGTTAAAACCACCTTTGAAACCACTTTGACCTAGTCAAGGGGCGAATGTGACTTGTATAGAATGTTGAGGTACGAAAGCTTCCCGATTTTTTAGTTCAAGGGGGTAAGATGGACTCTACTAAATAAAATAAAACAATGTTCCATTCTGGATCTAGAAGTTTAAACCAATGAGTTTGAAAAAAAGTGGAAAGCGAGATGCTTTTCTATGAAAACTTATGGAGTAGTATTGACTGAAATGTGGCAAAACACTTGGAAGACGTCCCACTTTGGTGAAAATTTTCAACTAAAAACGCTGCGCTAAATATGTGGGTCTTCTTTTTTTTGATCGGGAACGGTAGGGAAGGCCCATACCTATTTTTTATATATATATATATATATATATATATATATATATATATATATATATATATATATATATATATGAACAAAAATGTACAAGAGTGTCTGACCACAGGTCAAAAGAGGAAGAAACTAATGATGTGCGTCTTCGTAGGAAAAGTGATGTACCAATATACTATGTAAAAATAAAAATCACTAGTTGATGCAGGCTCTATACACTTTCTACCACCCATGTAAATGATGTAAGCCTTACTTATTTATACACAAACTTACTAATTGGGGAGTCCTCAATTTTCATTCAGATATGTACAATTCCATCCACCACTTCTGCAGAAAAGAAAAATCACATACATGTTGTAAATTGATTTTTTTTTGTGAAACACCGGTACAGATGCAGATGCCAATGACCACATGCGCCTCATCATCAACTTGTAAGTCATCGAACACTGACAAAGTAGGTCCAATTAATTCTAGAATAAATTCAGAAAAAATAAACACTCAGGCAGAGTCAAGGATCCAAACACGGACGGGGAGTTCACCACAATAAACATAACCAGGTTGTAAATTCAAATTGTTCGTCCCATGCATAAAAGAAGCTTGAGGATCTACAGGTGACGTCAATCACGTCGCAGTATATGGCGATTACTTTGCAAACCATAAGTCATCAATCTAGGAAAAGATCCAATTGTTATGTGTTTTTTAATATTAGAGAGGCCTTCAGGCTTTACACCAATTGTTGTATAATCATTTTATCTACACTAGCAAGAACGCATGTGCGGCACACACATTTATTGATGACATGTAGGTATTAAAACAGTGTCATTTGAGTGGACCATGGTAAACAGATCAGTCGTGCGAAATGATTTTAAAAATACTTTATATTCGCTTTCTCATGTACAGAGAGCTTTACGTATTCTTAAATCTAGAGACACATCATTTTTAAGATAGTTGGTCTTTATTTATATGAAGAAAAACTCTCCAATCTATTGTCTATTAGCAATACGAGATAATTGTGTATAGACGTGGATACAAATGTTTTGGGAGAAATGTATATACGAGATATTTAGGTGGGTCCTTTTTTGGGTGAAAAAATTATTGAGTTTTGGGAGAAAATCCTTTTCTAACGTCGAAAAAATGTCTCTTCCCCTCCCTTCTGTCAAACTTTTGGCATGACAGGTGAGTCCTCTGTGAGGTGGGGGTGGGCTAAATACCGGGTTTTGAACCTTGGTAGATGAAAATGTATGCCCACGACATCACCTACTTTCAAAATGTTTCAAATTATAAGGTGCATTCATTTATTTGGATAAGGCATTGATCGGCAATTTTTCATTTATGTGGAATGAAGTGATAATCATAAAAAAATATTTTTTAATATATTAACATAATAACATCAACATTGCGTCGTAAAAATTACAGAGTATGCATTCATAGAGTAAATGTTGGTCAAAATCTTGTCATAATGAAATGCAACTTGTAATTTTAGAACGAAGGTGGTACCATTTTATCTTTTGATCGTGTAAATTATGTATTAACGAAGTAAGATTGTGTTTGGATCCTAGGGACTAAATTTTAGTCCCTCAAATAAGTGACAATTAGTAGCATTAAATATAAATTAATTATAAATTAATTGCATAAGTCATATATACTCCGCGAGACGAACCTAACAAGCCTAATTAACCTATAACTAGTACATAATTATCAAATTATTATTGTAGCATTATATTGTCTAATCATGGACTAATTAGGCTTAATAGATTCGTATCGTAAATTAGTCCTAGCTTATGTAATGCATTTTGTAATTAATCTATATTTAATACTTCTAATTAGCATTCTTTCATTCGATGTGACGGGACTAAAACTTTAGTCCCTTGAACCAAACACCCCCTAAATGTTTCTCACAGACTTATCATAACGCTTTGCAAAATTCTATGTTCTGGACGTATTAGGTCGGAGGAATTGGTTTACATGACTTGTTGTTACAGTATTTATGTATGTACTCTATAGTCTCTGTTATTGCGGAGGCCGGAGAGTGAAAGATCGATCCATCCTTGGCTATCTTCAATCCTAACTTAAATGGAGACCCAAACCTAAAATAAGTCTCTGCTGTATTATTTCAGCCTCTGACAGAGTATCCATACCTTAACCTAAAATATATTTTAAGAGAGAATATAAATCTGGGTATCTTACTCTTCGTACCCATTCGCAGAAAGGATTCTCAAGTCTTCCGTTGGATAAATAAGTTTATGGTTCGTAGACTTTTACTACATATAATCTAAGCCCTTGTTTAGATCCCAAATTCTACTCCCAAAGTTCACTATGCAAAAAGAAGATTATCATCACATCAAAATGTCATAACATGCATGGAGTACTAAATATAAATGAAAACAAAAACTAATTGCACAGTTTTGTTGTAATTTACGAGACGAACATTTTGAGCCTAATTAATCAATTATTGGATAATTTTTCACACATACAAACGAAATGCTACAGTGACACAATGATTACGAAGTGACATGGTACCCCAAATTTAGGATCTAAACAACGCCTAAAGTGGTAAACCAGTCTCTCCTTTGCATCTCCGCGTTACTAGAGACAGTCTTAGCTCTCGTCGCCATTGATGGGGACAAGCGGCAGTTCCACCTCATGCGCCCACTCGACGCACCTGGTCTCGAAGTGTCGGCTCCTCACCTCGTTGGGCAGGTAGCTCACCCACGCCTTGAGCCCGAGGCGCCACCGCAGCGTCCTGCCTTCCTGCTCCCTCCCCACCCTCCACGTCATCTCCTCCGGCAGATCGTCGCCGGCCACCACCAGCCCTCGCATCTTGCTGAACGCCCGCCCGGGCCCGCCGTACCGCCTTCGCATGCCGTTCCGCGGGTCGGCTCCTCCGGTGCCGCCGCCGCCGCCAGCGCCCGGGCGCCACGCCGACACCTCCGTCCCGGTGGCCGGGTCGTACAGCACGCCCTCAAACACGCCAGCGCTGCCCTCGGCCTCCTGCTCCCACCGCCAGCTCCGGCTGCGCGTCCGCGCCGACGACCGCATCTTGGCCTTCATCCTCGGCGTCGCGCCGCCGTTGTTGCCGCTGGCGAGTTTGGCGGCGCCGGAGAAGGCGCCCTTGACCGTGCGCGTCATCTCGACGTCGCGCTCCGGGTTCCCCGTGGAACGGCCGAGGCTCGGGCCGGTGGCGTAGGACGCGCCGAGCCGCGGGCCCACCCAGACGCGGACGCGCGACGGGAAATGGCTCTCGCCGTCCATGGCGTCGGCGGCGGCGCCCTCTTCCTCGTCGTCGTCGTTCCGGAACGCGAGCCGCGCGACGCGCACCCGGACGTTGTCGACGCGCACGGAGACGGCCAGGAACCTCCCGCCACCGCGCACCCGCACCGCGTACTCGAGCTGCACCACGGCCTCCAGCTGCTGGTGCACGAGGCCGTACCGCAGCGCCGGCTCCTCGGGAGCCTCGTGCGGAGCCGCCGCGATGGACGCCGACGCCGGCGCGGCGCCCGTGACGCGCGGCATGGCGAGCACGGGCGCGTAGCCTTTGAGGACCCAGAGCCCGTGCGCCTCCGCGGCGCGCGACACGCACGCTACGGGGATCGCGCGGTGGCGCAGCAGCGGCATCTCCAGTGGCTTGGGATCGGCGGCGGCGGCCTGCATCTCCCGCAGCAGGCACCACTTGGCGAGCATGTAGCCGAGCGAGCGCATGAAGCGCTCCTCAACGTCCGGGCCGGCGGAGCGCAGGAACGCGGCGAGCGCCGGGCGGCACTCGCCGAGGGCGCGCTCAATCGCCGCGCCGAGGTCACGGAAGAAGAGGTAGCCGGCGTCGGCGGGGGCGTCGAGCGCGCACAGCCAGAAGAGCCGCAGCAGAAGCGCCAAAGAGAAGAAGGCCGCGGCGGAGGCATCGGTGCCGGCCGCGGCGACGACGCCGGAGACAAGGTCCGCGTCCACGCTGGCCTCGGACGACGCGTCGTCCCCGAGGCCAACGGCGTTCGCGCCCAGGAAAGGCGCGTACGGCGAGCGATCGAGCACCTCGTTGAGCAGCTGGACTAGCAGCTGCACCCGCAGCGGAACCGGCGACGCCGCCGTGAAGGCCTCGGACGCCCACAGCGCGCGCGCTGAGCTGCTGGCGCCGCCGCTGATGGCGAGGGAGAAAGCGACGAGCAGCGCGGGCTCATCGCCGTCGGCGGAAGTAGTTGCGGAGGAGGCAGCAGTCGTGTCGGCCTGCAGGACGACGGAGGAGGCGCCGTCGGGCGAGGTGGCGAGCGGGAGGGACCATGGCGGCGGCGGCAGGGAGGCCAGCCACGGCCACACGTCGTCCATGGGTTGTGGTGGCGAGTAAGGGCCGTACGAGTGGCGTGTTTGGTGCGGTTTATGGCGCGGAACTGAGGTTTGGGTTTGGATTTGTGGAGGCGTGTTGGCCACAGAGCAGCGGGCGGCCAGGAGCAGCGCCTCGTCAACGTCGACTACCACAGAGTGCCGGATCGACTAGGCTTGTATAGATACCAAATTCAACCCCAAATTCCACTATGCAACATGAAGATTTTCATCATATTAAAATGTTATAACATGCATGGAGTATTAAATGTGGATGAAATTAAAAACTAATTGCACAGTTTTATTGTACTCTGCGAGACGGACATTTTGAGCCTAATTAATTAATTTTTGGACAATTTTTCACACATACAAACGGAATGCTACAGTGGCACATGCACACCAACGAACCGAAATTTGGCTCCCAATTTTGGGAACTAATGTTTAGTTCCCAAAATTGGGAGCCAAATTTTGGCCTTTGGGTCCGTGCGTTACTGTAGCATTTCGTTCGTATGCGTGAAAAATTGTCTAAAAATTGATTAATTAGGCTCAAAATGTTCGTCTCGCAAAGTACAATAAAACTGTATAATTAGTTTTTGATTTCATCTATATTTAGTACTCCATGTATGTGCCGATATTTTGATGTGATGAAATCTTCTTTTTGCACAATGGGATTTAGGGACCAAATTCTTCCTGAAGTGTGAAGAGCAGTACGTAGTTGCAGCCAGTGATAGAGGGATTATTTGCAATCGCAAGCAATGGACCAAATCTAGAGGCTAGTTTGTGTTTGTTGTGGCAGCAACCAGCAATGCTGCGGTTACTAATATATAGCTGGGCAACAGGAACGGGTAATTGCCTACTCCGATCCGTTAAACAAAGGTCACCTGCCCTGCTGCTGCCCACGAGGGTGCTTAGAAGTGATCGAAAACCACGGGCACTGCCGCAAGAATTCCTCCTTTTCCCTCCTGTATAGGTATCCTCCTTTCTTCCCACAGGGCCACAATCCCACTCCGGAAGGAAATCCACAAGGCCTGACATGGTAAAGGATGCGCACGCTGGTTTGCGCCGTTGGAACGAGGGCTAAGGTTGTCTGTCTTGCCTTCGTTGGGGCACACGGAGCCGTAGGACTACTTCTAGGTTTCATCCATTCATGATTCATCACCTATTTTATTATTAAAAAAAGAAAAAATAGCTGAATTCGTCCCTGAACTATCGGGTACGACTCAATTTAATCCCTTAACCATTAAAACGTCCAATTCAATCCCTAAACTATTCAAATCGGCTCAACTTCATCCTTTCGCTGACGTGGAGCGCCATGTTAGCGAGCTCCGTCATCGCCCAGTCAGCTTTTAGGTGTAAAAATGAGGAGGAAGAAGAATCTGGAAGTGATTTTGATGCCACATGATTTACGAGTGATGAAGATGATAAAGTAAAGGAGATAAGAAATAAATACAAACAATTTATGTCGGCCGCGAGAGTAGATATTCCATTTGATACCACAATTTCTTTGGATATTCTTGAAGGAAGTGATGTAAACAATATTGCTCAAGCCAATAAAGGTGGAGATGGCATTGCATATTTTGATTCAGATCATGATGCATCTTTTGATGAGGACAGTGACGGTGTTTCAGGGAGAAGGAATTACGGGTTTCCAATATTTGATAGTCATGTTGGGACTCCATATTTTTGCATCCAAAGAAGCTGCCCGGGTTTACATCTTTATGAGGATAGAAATGGTAGTTTACACCCAAAGCTGACCGTGGATGGTGACGGGGCTCGCCAACATGACGATTCACGTCAGCAAAATGATGAAGTTGAGCCGATTTGGATAGTTTAGGGACTGAATTGGACGTTTTGATAGTTAAGAAATGAAATTGAGCCATACACGATAGTTCAAGAATGAATTTGGCCATTTTGCCCAAAAAAATGATTCATCACCTTGTGAAGCTCGGGTTCATAGTTTGGCAACGCAGAATGACAAAGCTAGTCCGAATTGAAGCAAAATTCGTAGTACTGTGTGCTTGAATAAAATTAATTAATGAAGCGGAAGTTGAGTTGTTAGACTTGGCTACCCCGAATGTACCAACACACAAGCTAAGCAGGCCGGATCAAGGAACTAACCCATGTGCCCTCAGAAAAAAAAGGAACTTACTCATGTACCGTCACCGGGTATAGTCGTTTCGATTTCAGTAGGGGCAGAGGAGTATTTCAACGGCCTTTGGTTCCACAAATTAGCTCGACTTAGCTGTCCGCACTCATCTTCCACTATTTTACTAGGTGATACCCCGCGCGTTGCTGCGAGAATTTGTTAAACAAAATTTTAAAGTGAAATGTGAAAGTATAAACACCAAAGTGATTGTATTGCAACGTTCTCTAGTAAACATTATACATGTAATTTTTACTCCTGTAATTTGTAATTGCTACTCACAAAAATGTGGCCACAGAAAATCGATTGAAGAATAAATAGATGGTCTAGTGGATGATGACATGGAATTGTTCCATGTTGAGAGAAATCCAACCATGACTTGATAGTAGGTACCAATTATATAGGTTATATAGATTCCTCTAAAAGATATATTCTATCCTGATCATCAAGATTTATTTCCCTATCCCAATTTCTTCCGCACTCATCTCTCCTCTATACTCTCATCTGTACCAACTACCAAGATGAGGGACCCACGTTTCAGTTTTTTTATTTCTTTCCCCCCTCCTCTCTCTCTCCCACCCCTTCTCCTTCCCCGCCTCTCTCTCTCCCTACCGCCCGCCTCTCTCTCCCGACCGGCCACATCCTCCCCCCGCCGCCTCTCCGTTGCCGATACCGCCCCACCGCCGCCGCCCCGTCCCGTCTCCGTCGCCGCCTCGTCTTTCTCCACCTCCTATGTTCCCCCCGCTTCCTCCTCCGCCTCCCCCCGCCGCACCCCACGCCGCCGCTGCCGCCCCTCCACCCCTCCTCCCGGCTACCCCTCGTCTCCCGGCCTCCCCGCGCCGCCCCTCCCGCGCACGGCGGTGCATCGTCGGTTGGAGCTACGGCGGTGGGACGGGCAGCGCGACTAGCGGTGGGACGGGCAGCGCGACTAGCGGTGGACGGTCTTCGTGGACCGCTGAGAGCCATCTGCGGTGGGGGCGAGCGATGCACGGGGCCGGGTGGCGGCTCGCGTCGGTGTACCACGTCCTCGCGTGGTGGGCGATCCCGACGCGCGTAGGGCACGGACAACGTGACGACGGCCCTGGCAAAGCGCGCCGCGGTGGCCGTGGTGAATGTGGGGCGGAGCCGACGTCGGAGGGCTGTGGCAAAGGCCGTGAGGAGGCTAGGCCAGGCGGTGCTGCATTCCTTCTGCAGGTCCATCGCCACATGTGGCGACCGCAGGGCGTGAGGAGGAGACGGCACGGGCACCGCCTCTCCGCAGCGTTGTTAAACGGCGGCGGCGGCGTTAAACGGCGTACGACCTCCACCCGGAAGCATCCCCATCCTCATCCGCATCCACAATGGCCCCCTCCCCCGGCACGTCGCCCCGGCCTCCCCTCCCTTCCCCGCGCCGCCCCGCGGCCTCCGCCTCCCCTCCCCGCGCACGATCGGTTGAGCCGCGCGGGGCCCATGCCACCGTGGCGGGGCAACCCTCCATTCCTGCAAGAACGTTTAGGGGAAGCCAGTGCGGGCAGCCTTAGGAGGGTTTATATTTCTCAAACAAATTAAACAAATATGTAAGAACAAGTTGACCAATTAATTACTCCATTCCTCGAAACAAACATGGTCGGTATGATCTGGAACTTGTTCATTAGTTAAAGGTAATTCTGAGTCAACCTTGAGGTAGGAGATGTTGATGCTTGTCAGCTCACTAAATTTCATGTCCAGCAGCTTGACGCCAAAGTGAGAGTGTTGGTAGCGATCCATTGCTTGCCTACCAAATTGGATATAAGAAATGTCAGCATCAACCTAAACTGGATAGCAAAAACAATGTTGTACCCTAGTCGGGAAAACAGTCTATGGTGCAACAAATTTCATGATAGAGACTAAGCAAACTCAGGTAAGCACTATTGATCTTTTTTTCATTTTCTAATATCTCAAACCAAAAGGCACTATCAAGACGCTAAGAATTTGTCGAAGATGTATCTCGAGCGTGTCTGTCTAGGGGTATCCCAGAGTGTAGATTTGTGGGGATTACCGGACCTGGAACTTGATGATTAACGTGAAGACACAACACACAAGGATTTAGATAGGTTCGGGCCGCCAATGTAGCATAATACCCTACATCCTGTATGGGGGTTTTGTATTTTGTATCTTCTAAATGTTGGTTGTTCTTAGTCTACCGAGCTAGGGACCCCTGCCCTCCTTTATATATCCCAGGGGGCAAGGTTACATGGCTAGTCTCCTAGTCGGTTACAATATGGGAGTCCTAGTAGGAGTACACGAGTAGTTCTTCGAGTAGTTCTACGAGGACTCGGTCTCCTTTCTTGAGGATACCCGGGGATGCATATCCCACAAGCCCCCGAGCGCTTCATAGCCAAACAACAACCATTTTTCGAAGTCTTCTGGTCTTTGGCCATGTGCTTGTGGTTACTGAGAGGCTGTGGAGAGCTTCATGAATGTCTAGAATAAGTATGCTCACCGAAGATGAAGCATATATGCTTAGCACCCGAGCCTCGATGCTTAGCACCCGAGCCTCGAGTTGAATAGAATAATCAGGTCGAGGGTCTTGAAAAAATCTTCAAGTCTTTATCTTGAAATGACCAACAATAGATATAAAAAAATATGTACCCCTTGGGTATAGCCCCCAAGCCTGCGACTACTTTTAAGTAGTCGGAGGTTCAAAGTAGTCTTCAAAGTAGCTTCCGTGTAGATATCCAAGTACCAGCTCGTGCCAATACTCGATTAGCATCAAGTTGTTGTAATATGCAAACACCGACTAGTTTAAAGTCCTCAGCTGGCATTGTAGGGCCGCGCCGTTTGAGTACCGACTAGTTCTAGTACTTGGCTTCAAGTCTTGTCTTGTGCTGCGTAGCCCCCGAGCCTTAGGCGACTAGTTGAAGTACTCAAAACGTGAACACCGACTAAAATAAGTACTCGAGTGACTTCATGGCATCATGAAGAGGCAAGGTGGTTCCAAGTCTCACTGGTGTGAGTACTCAGCTTGTAACCTTGCAATTTAAATACATAGGACGAGTAGTATCCAATCAAGAAATATCCATAAAGGATAATAATAACATGTAGTAATGCATAAAAAGTTCTTTGCTCGTTGCTCTTGTTAGACTCTTAACCACTCAAGTAGCCCCTGTTACGTTAAAACACTTGGCCCTGCTTAACCATAGCCCTTAATGCGAGACTAGTGTCTTCTTTGACGTGTAGGTGCGTAGGTGTTGTGAAAGAGCCGAAGTTTCACGAATTAAGGTGCATGCTATCGAACGGCATTAGTCGTTAAGAGTGGAGAGAAATAATAAAGTAGTTGGTTAGAACTTTTCTCCTGTTGGAGAGGTCGTGCGAGGGTTTGTAACCCGTTGGCGAGAGGTCAGGTGAGGGTTTATAACCCGTTGATAAAGAATCTTGAATGTGTAGATATAGCCTCTGAGAGCCCTACATAGTTCGATGCACCAAGTCTACGGGCTAGTGCCCTGCGTAACTCGATTTACCAAATACGTGGGCTAACGTGGCATGCTCCATAGACGTCGATGATGTATCCCTCGAGAACTATTGTTGTCGAAGGATGTACTCTTTTAGAGTAGTCGGCTCATGGTCAAGCATGTGTAGAACAAGCTGAAGAAATAAAATAATTATAAAATATGACTTAGCTTGATTCGCGGTCGAGTGTCAATGAAGCTGTGGTCGTTGACGATGGAGTCGCGGCGGTTGTTGTTGAAGTCGACTAGTCGAAGTCGGCTTCGACTAGTTGTTGATGACACGAGAAGCCGCTCTCGACTAGTTTTGAGCTAGTCGAGATGAGTGGTCAAAGTAATCGTACGCAGAGTCGATGCAGCCCGACTTCGACTAGTTGTTGATGACACGAGAAGCCGCTCTCGACTAGTTTTGAGCTAGTCGAGATGAGTGGTCAAAGTAATCGTACGCAGAGTCGATGCAGCCGAACGTCGATGCAGTAGTACTCGTGTACATCTTTTGTGCGAACCAAGCCGAGATTTGGAGGTCTTGTGGTAGTCCTCCGTATGCGTGTAGTTGATTGCTTCTATGTGCATGTTGACTGAATTTATCAGGCACCGCTGCACCAGCAAATAGTATTCTCGATCTCGATGCTTGGTTTGTACTCCATCCGTTCCAAATTATTGGTCGTTTTGACAAATCTAGATTCATAGTTAGTAGTATGTATCTAGACATAAGTATATATATAGATACATACTACTAACAATGAATCTAGATTTGCCAAAATGACTTATAATTTGGAACGGAGGTAGTAGCTTTCTTCTTGTTTAATCTACATGCTGCTAAAACTCTATGTGCTTATAGCAGAAACCATGCAAAGGCTTGCATGCGGGCTTCTATGCAGGCAGATCTTTATTTATGTTGGAATAATGATGCTCTGCTGTCCACCTGACGTAACCTTTACGTGCATGGGGATGTTTCGATCTTGAAAGCCAGTGCCGCCGCTCAGCGTCGTCTCCCGTAGCAGGTTCAAACTTGGCTATACGTAGCAGCGACAAAATTGATTCCGTCGTTCAATTTGAGAAGGCCAAGAGTAGTACGTCTCGACTCTAGTACAACTAGCCGGTTTCCACCTCGGATTTGACGCTCCAATAAACTCCACTCCTGGTTGCTCAATTGCATAGTACGACAACGAACAAGAAATTGCCTAGTAATCTGAGTTAAACTTGAGACCTTGCGCTAATCTTCTCGGCGAGATCGCGATGTGGTTGTTGTTGAAAGTCATTGGTCCATCAAGCTCTCCCATTGATCACTGCGATCTGACCCATGATGGATGTCAAGTGTCGAAGATTTATCTCGAGCGTGTCTATCTAGGGTATCCCAGAGAGTAGATTGTGGGGATCACTGGACCTAGAACTTTATGGTTAACGCGAAGACACAACACACAAGGATTTAGACAGGTTCGGGCCGCCAGTGTAGCGCAATACCCTACGTCCTATATGGGGGTTTTGTATTTTCTATCTTCTAAACATTGGTTGTTCTTAGTCTACCGAGCCAGGGACCCCTGCCCTCCTTTATATATCCCGAGGGCAAGGTTACATGGCTAGTCGCCTAGTCGGTTAAAATATGGGAGTCATAGTAAGAGTACACGAGTAGTTCTTCTGTGGACATCCTGTGCACACATATGGCAGCATTCGGGTTTCTGTGTAAATCTGGATGCGACGGATTGGTATCAAAGCCGTGCTAACTGTAGGATCGCAGCCTAGTTAGAACGGTTGAATTAAACCTTAGGAGACCACCATGATTATATGTTATGGATCATCTAGTTTCACTTTTTCAAAACTTAAGTCTGTCAAGTCTTGTGTGAATCTTGTCCTTAGGTATGGTTGTCATTATGCTTATGCATGATTTGGATTTTTGTAATGATTGTGTAGTTGGGCCCCGATATCCTTGTTTTTCTTGCTATCTTATTCACGTAAATTAAATGAAGAACATCACGGATGAAGAAGCCCGGTGATTTTACTACCTAGATGAAACTCTCTCCATTGCAATAACCTATAGCTCGCCACCTTGGGTTATGTTTCTTGTTTCAAGAGTCTTGTTGTCCTGTTTTCTCCTCCTTGATCCAAGTCTCTGCGAATCTCGGGACCTGTTAAGGGGGTAGTTTGTCACACCCTGATTTTTTTTGGATTTTAGGATGTGTTTTTGAAAAATAATTAAATAAAGAATTTCTCTTAATTTTAAAATTTTTCTCAACGTTATTTGATTTACAGGGAATTTAGTATAGGAAAATTCTATTTCTAATTAAATTAAAACAGTGTAGGTTTGTAACACCCCAAAATGCATATCTTAAAATTAGTAATTAAATTACTTTTGATTGAAAGTGCTCATAATTAATATAGGGAAAATAAACTATTTATGACAATTTAAAATCAAATATAAGGTTAGAAACATTTATGTCGCATTCATGCTGGCTGCATTGAGTTTTGGTTGTGTGTAGTTCAAACTAGAATTTAAACCTGATTTAAATTCGCATTTGAATTGCATTTGTTCGAGCGCAAGAAAAGTTGTTTGGTCGAGAGTTCGCTTTTGCTCCCTAAAGTCTTGGCTTGTTCCTCTTTTGCTCCTCCAACTCTTCCAACCCAACCCGCCTATCCCCTTCCCGCCTGAGCTGCCGTCCCCCGCCGGCCTGTCGGCCGCGCGCGGCCCGCTGCCTCCACTGCTCGGCCCAGCCCAGCCCCTTCCGTCTGGGCCGTTTCCCTCCCGGCCCACCTTCCCGTCTCCTGGCGGCCCAGCGCTTGCCCCGCGTGGCCCAAGGCGTGGCCCACCACACAGTGCCAGCCAACGCGCGACGCGCGCCGCCGCCCGCCGCCGTTCCCCATCACCGCACCTCCACCGCCGCCTACGCCTCTGCCATCCGCGCCACCGCTGCCCGCCCTCCGCCTCGATTCGCCGCGTCTGCCACCTGGCAGGCCAAGCCATGGAAACCATGAGCTTTCCCGCACAAAGCCGCACCTTCGCCGCCGGTTATCGTCGTCGTCACGTCGCCGGAGCCCCTTCCCCCGTGATGCGCCTGAGCCACCGCCGACTGAAAGGACCTTGATGTCACCTAGAGGGGGGGGGTGAATAGGTGAATCTGCAAATTACAAACTTTTTCACACAGTTAGTGGCTAAACCAGTCAGACCGGTTCTCATTGCTCTCTTTGAGAATTGTCAAGTTCTTTGAGAGTCTTTCTACCTCTTGCTTGAGTTCTTCACTTTCTTGAGCAATGAGGTCTTCACAAGACTCTACACACACTTTATCATACCAAGATTGTTTTGCTTGAGAGCAACAAGGGTTAGCACATGATAGGTTATATTGAATTGGAAAACATGTGCATATGTGGGTTTGAGATTCAATAGATTTTAACGAAGTGATCATAATCCCATGAGCAATATCTAATGAAGCATATGATTCTACAAGATCTTCATGAGAACACAAGAGTTCATCATGCTTCACTTGTAGCATCTCATGCTTGCTAGCAATTAATTCCAATTTATGCTTGAGCATTTTATTTTCCTTTTCAATGGAAGCCATATGAAGAGCATCACAAGCATAATTATCAACAATTGCATCATACTTACAAACCAAAGCGGCGTTTGAGAGTTTGACTTCCTCAAGCTCTTTGATAAGAGCTAAGAAAGTCTCATCCTTTGATTTTTCCGCCTTCTCTTCTTCTTTGGACTTGTTAAGCATGAGTACATCATCTTTGGAAGATGATATAGCTTGTGAGCTTGAAACTTTGCTTGCGCGGCGTCGGCCTCCCTTCTTAGAGCTAGCTGCAAGCTTCCTGCCCAAACCGGTCAGACCGGTTTGGGAAACCGGTCGGACCGGTTTCGTCAGGAGAGCGGCAGCTGAACTTTCTTGCTCTTGTGGCTCCACGGTGGTTGTCACATGAGGCTTGGTGCATGTGTTTGTTGTTGTAGTGCACTCCTCATGTGTCTTGGCTCTTGTTTGGTCTTGTGTGTCGCTTTTGATGTTGTATAGCTTCTCAATTCGAGCCCAAATGAGATGAGCATCGAAAAGAGTTGCTTCATCTTCTATAATTGATTCTCTAACTTCATCACTCACAACATCAAATAAGAAGTTAGCGACACGAGCGTTGAGTTGAAAGCAATTCATTTCGTCTTCGGTTGGATTGGACACACTCCAATCAACGTTAGGACGATCAATGCCTTCAACTACAACTCTCTCAAGAGTAGGACTCATAGCCCTAAGATCATTACGCACATTACAAGACCATATTGAATAATTTGAGCCGTCACTAGCTAGTGGCTCATATGTTACCTCACAAGTGGTCGACATCTTTCCTCACGGCGGTTAAGCTTGGATGTGAGGCCAAGCTCTGATACCAATTGAAAGGACCTTGATGTCACCTAGAGGGGGGGTGAATAGGTGAATCTGCAAATTACAAACTTTTTCACACAGTTAGTGGCTAAACCGGTCAGACCGGTTCTCAAAACCGGTCAGACCGCTTTTCCCAGAGGAAAGCGGTCAGACCGCTTTGACAAAGCGGTCAGACCGGTTTTCAACAGAGAAAACCGACTATGTGAAATTAACCCCCTCTTCGAGTTCTAGCACAAACCAAACTTGATGATGGGCTCTTGTAGATAATCTCAAGCAGGTCCACTAAGTCCCTGCACACAATTAGAGCACACCCAAGTAGATCGAAGCGGAAGCGAATGTATATGCTAGAAATGAACTTGTGAAGGTAAACAAGAGACAAAGATATGTTTTCCTGAAGTTCGGACTTCACCGCTGCCACTAAGGCTGTCACAAAGACACGATGAATCCTAGTCTCCGTTGAGGGCCTACGAAAGGCGGGCTTATCCACTCCAAGCCACTTTCCTCGGTATCACTAGCTTTTGATCCTTTTCCACGAAGGAGGCAAGACCAGCCCTTACAAACAATCCGTGGCTTACCACAACCAAGGTAGCTCACCGGCGACGCCTAGCCGTCTAGGAGGATCACCTCCAAGAGTAACAAATGCTTCACTTGATGCTTGGCTTCACCGGAAGTGCTCAATCACTGGGTTTTGCTCACTATAGCTGATATGAACTATCAATTGCTATCTATTGCTCACAACCCATACATCCCTCAACCCAAATCCAAAGATATGAATTAAATCAATCAACTCTCACAAAGAGAGGTTTGGGGAGAGCTTGCTGGTGCTTGGAATAGCTTTGGACGACCCACAAAGGATATGCAACCAGCACCCCTCAAAGGAGAGGGGTATGGGGTATAAATACCCCACACAACCAAAACTAGCCGTTATAGCCGTTGGAAACCGATCAGACCGGATTCCCAAACCGGTCAGACCGGTTTACAAACTATACTAGCCGTTATACCTGTCAGAGCCCCAAACCGGTCAGACCGGTTTCCCAAACCGGTCAGACCGGTTTGGGTGGGCTGAGCCCCCAAAGCCCAAAAGCGGTCAGACCGCTTTCCCAAACCGGTCAGACCGGTTTGGGTGGGCAAAGCACCCTAAGTCCCTAAAGGACTTCTCTCCAAAGGTTATTTTATTTGGGTTGAACTAATGAGCACTTTTTGGTATATGCCAAGACAACTAATGTTGCATCCCTCTTGATAGTACGGCATTCCTAAACTCAAGATTAAAACAATAAATAGAGTCTACCACTTGAGCTTGTAGATCTTCCTTGATGCCATACTTGATCATTCTTCAACTTGAGGGCTTCAACATTTCATGTCTTGTTTGAGCTAATCCAATGTTGAGCTTCATGACTTAGAATTTTCATTGCATGAACAATTCATAAGCCATTCCATCATATGATCAACAAAAGATTAGATGCTTCGCATTGCTTCACTTGATATGACTTGATTGACGTATAGAACCCAAGCTAAGATGCTAGACCTTTCCACTAACAAAGTACCTCGGCTACAAGACCAACTTGCCCTTCACCTTGTAAGGAACGTCACTCCCATCTAGCTTGATCCTTTCTGTCCTCTCTTGTCAATTTAAGCTTCGCTTTGCATTGCATCATCAATGAATAACACATTGAAATCCATGTCTTTGATTTGCTTGAATATCTTCTTTGGTAGATAATCTTGTCCATAAGCATCAATGTACTTGAGACCATATACTAATCAATAGAATCATGTCTCACTTTGAATATAACCATTGCTATGGATCAAGCCCAAAGAAATCCTAATTCTTCAAATGATTTATCCCAAAATCTTTGACAAGTATCTTATCTATGAGACCAACCAATTTACTTAAGTCCATGTCTCATTTGTCACTATCACACACTTGTCATTTGTATTGCTTGCATGGGATGAATACCACTTGTTTGCTTTCTTGTTATTTCCTGCTTATACACTTAGACAAACAAGTTAAAAGACTAATCATGTTGTCATCCAAAATCACCAAAACATATAAGTGCCTAGATGCACTTTCAATCTCCCCCTTTTTGGTGATTGATGACAACATGATTAAAGCTTAAAAAAAATATGAAATATAAGCTCTAGATGACTAAGATATATGATGAGCTCCCCCTCAATATGTGCATTGAATAGAATTTCAAAAATTCGGCCTCAAATGCCAAAATCAACAAAATTGAGAGCTCCCCCTATATCTTAGCATCCATTCATGTGCAATAAGTGTGTGTGACATTATAAAGCAATGTGTGATGCATATGGCATGTACAGCACTCAATAAAACAAGAGAATTACATACTTGCTGTCACGGGCCAAACCGGTCAGACCGGTTTGGGAAACCGGTCAGACCGGTTTGGGAAACCGGTCAGACCGGTTTCACCCCGCTGCCATGGGCCAAACCGGTCAGACCGGTTTGGGAAACCGGTCAGACCGGTTTCACCCAGACAGAAGCATATGAAAAACAACATTGCATCAACCAACACATGAATATCATATAAGCAAATGGTCACTTAGAATATATAAATGAGTTCATCACACAGAGGCACACATTACAAGTTCTCAAGTCCACAAAGAGATAAAGAGCGAAATTATTACAATCAAATGACTACAAGATCAACTAGATAAGCTTTAATCCATTCTTCTCCCCCTTTGTCATCAATCATCCATAAAGGGCCTGGAGAAGCTTGTAGTCACGCTCCCATCATGCATCCAATCTCCTTCGCCGCTAGAAGGTCGGGCTGTGATCATCTGACGAAGAAGATGTGGTCCAATGAAAACCTTCACTCAAGTGAATGTGTATGTGTGATAAAAATGGAGTGATTCGGATGTGCTAGCCATGGAACTAAGATAAAGATGTTCTAGACATACCATGACTAGGAGTTGAAGTAGGTCCAAAAAGAGAAGCCGCTGCCTGTGATGCAAAATCTCCAGGAGATGGAGAAGGTGCACTAGAAAACTGTACTCCCGCCATAGAAGAACCGGTGCCACCATATGCATATGACGAAGATGGAAGTGTCGCTGCTGCATATGATGGACCAGGCGGTGCAAATCCAAAAGAAGAACCAAATAGATCACCCTCTGAAGTGGGCATGTAAGGCATGGTTCCTGGAGCACCAACTGACTGTGAAGGGGGTGGCGGAGGCTGCGAGCTTGACCCAACATGTCCATATCCAAAAATATCACCGTACTCTTCAAAATATCCCGCACTCATGTGATCGGTCATGATGTCTCGAAGTGGGGGAATCTCAGGCAACTCAAGTGGTGGTGAAATAGGAGATGGAGGATCATTTGGACTCAAAGCGGCGCGCAGTTTCTTGAACTCATCACGAGTCTTCTTGTTATCTAGCCTCTGCTGCCTCAAATCAACCTGGACATCCCTTTGGCCTTTACAAATGCCTGTGAACATAGAGATGAACTTCTTGATGGGAGAGGTCTGTCCTGCTGACCGAGTCCCACTGCCAGACCCAAACCGGTCAGACCGGTTTGCAGAACCGGTCAGACCGGTTCTGGCCTGCAGCGGAGTCTGCTGCTGTGGCTGCTGCTCTTGATCACCGCCGGCTGCCGCATCTGCATCTGCTGGTTGAGGAGAAGGCATTCTGAACTTGTGTGGCACAGGAGGATGTATTGGCTTGTGTTGGGTATCTTTTTGAATCTTCAAACTTGTGACCCTCTCAATAATAAACATGATGAACGGGCTATAGGCACAAATTTTCTGAGGACTCTCAGAAATAGACTTGATCTCATGCCAAATGAAGTCAGCAACACTGAATGGAGGTGTCTCCTCTCCAATCCTCAGATAGTACATCAAATTTCTCATGAAAAGCGAAATATCCGAAGTGTTGCCATCTCTAGGTGTGAGTGTCTTTCTTAGCAATCTATAAAGTGTTCCATAATATGTGTAAAGACCACTCACCTTTCCCCAACTGCCATTTTGATCTCTTGGATACATGAATTTGATTTCAGATGGTTCCATAACTCCTCGATCATGTATCCGGACAGTGTCATCACTTTCATGTCCAACTCTAAGAATGGAAGCAAAATCAGAATAAGTGACATGATAGCGCTGACCCTCTGTCATCCAATGCATGGCTCTTTCTTGTGTGCCATCCTCTTGCTCATAGTAACCGAAAAACTCAGTAGCATAGAACTGAGCAATGACTTCCTTGTTCCAACTATGCTTGAAGCCCATGAGATGCTTTATCCTCTTTTCTGAACATACTCTGATGATCTCATTAAAGACTGGGTTGTCATGCTTTCTCATATAATCCCAATCCACGTACTGTGCATCTGATGTGATTTTGGTCTTCTTCATGATAGCTGTGGCATAGAAATCCTGCTGAAAAAGAGTCCAAAATCGGTAGTCGGTCGCTGTCCTATCCACACCAAGTGGACTAGTCCTCCTCAACCTCCTAACCACATCAGTCATCCCACTGGCAAGATAATCAGTGACTCTCCTGCTAGCTGGGCCAGTGGGTCGGCAAATCTCTAGCACAAGAGGGGCATTCTCATCAATATCATCTTCAGCCACCTCATCCTCATAATCATCTGCTGTCATCTCCTCATCAACATCAGCGTCCGCCGGCTGACCATGGCGGTACTCAACCCTGAAACTCTCATCCTCAACTTCATCATCAGTGGAATTTCCAACTACATCCACCTCCTCAATTTCTTGATCAGCTGTTCTCTTCTCCCTTCTAGGTCTCAAGGCTCTACCACTTGCCCTACCCGAGCTACTTCCTCCAGGTGCATCAAATTTGCTCTTCTTAATTCTCTCGGCATGTGATCCTTTAGGCATCTTCACTGTCCTTCCTGGGTCCACAAAGTGACACACAAAGTATCAATACCCAGGAGATAATTGATCAAAAGATTTGAATGGATAGAGCACATTCAACAAGATTTGATCCAACTCAGCACAAAACCGGTCAGACCGGTTACCCAAACCGGTCAGACCGCTTTTGGTCTGAGCTGGGCCAACTCGAGTTGATGATCAAAATGGACAGATAAAATTGATACAATTGCCCAGAAACAGATTAGATAAAGTATGGAATTGATAGAGAGCACCAAACAAGTTTTGGGTCAGCCCTGGGCCAAACCGGTCAGACCGGTTCTAGGAACCGGTCAGACCGCTTTTGCCTGGGCTGAGCCAAAAAGAGTTGGGAATCGATCTGGACAGATTATGATCTGGAATTTGAACAAATATTGCAATTCAAGCTATCCCTAGTCCATATGTGAGCCAACACGGTGCAGAACAGGGACTTGGGCCCTCACTGCCCAAACCGGTCAGACCGGTTTGCCAAACCGGTCAGACCGCTTTGCGCAGTGAGGGTGCAAATCCTTGTTGCGCAAAATGTAGCCAACCAAATTGATTCATCTCTTAGGGATAGGTTCCTAGACATGCCAGAAGATGTTCTACCGAAGGGTTTTGACAGATATGCATTGAGCTCATAGATCGGGCGATGGGAAGATTTGAATACCTTGAGAACCAAGAACTCGAGAGAGATGAAGATTTGAGTGCACAACTTGATGGGGAATCAATCTAGCAGCCTTGGGGCACTCCAAATCCAATAAGAAATCGACTTTTCCTTGGTTGAACCTTCAAATCGCCATGGGAGGGCCTTCTCACGGTGAAGAACAGGAGAGAGAGAGGATATGAGATGAATGAGTATGGTAGGAGAGAGAAGATCACGGGTAGGCAGTAAAAACGAGTGGCCCACCTCCCTGGGCCAAACCGGTCAGACCGGTTTGGGAAACCGGTCAGACCGGTTTCTCCCAGGGCGGTGTAAAACTGCAGCTCACCGTAAATTTACGCCGTAGCCACCGGAAATTTCCGTCGCAATAGCCGGAAATTTACTGTGACTATCGTAAATTTACGGTGTGTGTCGAGAGACACATAATCCATCGTAAATTTCCGGTAAATATCGTAAATTTCCGTCGCATAGGCCGTACATTTACGCCATTCATCGTAAATTTATGGTGAATTCCTGCAGTATGCTCAGAGAAAATGTTTTGATGAGATTTGTCCTTCAAAGATCCAAGAATTTCCACAGAAAAGTTCTCTCAGCTGCTTGGGCCCAAACCGGTCAGACCGGTTTGGGAAACCGGTCAGACCGGTTTGCCCCAGACAGCTGAGATAAGTCCAACGGGGTGGAAATGATCTCCAAAACTTGTTCACCTGATCTGAGAGTGTATTTGATATGCATGGTCTTCAACTTCTCAGGATTTGTTCATGAAAAGATAAGATTTCCAATAAAACAAATTTCTTTCGTTTCTTCCGAAAGAATTGGGAGAGAAAAGATAGATAAAGGATTTTATGGACTTGAGAAAATCTCACTATTTGTGACTAGCCATCAAACAAGCAAAGTTAACAATAGTCACAAATAGATCGACAAAAGTCAAAAGACCAAAAACACAAAAATTTTCAAAATCACACCACCTATCATGCTAGTAGGATTTTTTCAAAAAACTATCCTATGTCACACAAGCACATGCACGTATATTAAGCACACAACGACTTTTAACATATTTAGCTTACACCATTCACCAAGAAGGTGTTAACTAAATATATAATGGGCGTATGAGAGCTTGATACATTTGCATGTACATGCACATTCTAGCATGGCAAGGGCCTAGATGCACAAGGTAAACACTAGTTCATGAAAAACATACCTTGGCCTCTAGTAGAATGTGTTGTGCAATATAATCAATTTTATCCACATGTATCCTCTCATGATATATAAACAAAATTGATCAACATAGAGAGAAAACATTAATGTGCACAACACATGATTTCATAATCAATGACTTTAAGATAAAGCATGAAAACATAGGTCATTAATTACGAAGTTACACAATATAGATCAAATTCCTTATTTTAGTGCTTTTGAGATTAGCAAGGATTCAAATGCACTATTTCTGAAAGATTAAACCATTTCAAGGAATTCAATGCTATATTATGTTGAGTTGACAAAACATGAATTGAGATTAAGATTCATGAAGAGAATGACTATAGTGTTACCGTCATGAATCACAAGATGAGTTGACAACTCCAATTGAGAGAAGTATTCTCTCACCATTGAGACTACAAGTTCACTAGAAGAAAATGTTAGTCTCAAGGACACTAATATTGAAATAATCTCCCCCTAGATATGTACATCATATGTAGACAATATGAGACATGCACTTTGTCTTGTGAATGACAAGGAAGGGCATTAAATCAATATTCGCTCAATTTTCACAATAATTACTCAAAATGAAATATGCCAAGTAATCGTACCAAAATGAAGTATCAATATAGATAGCATATGCCAAGAATGAGAAATTCATGAAATGAAACACTTGAATCTTCATTTCTCACTCAAATGGCCAAGTCCCAACTCACTGAGCCAAACCGGTCAGACCGGTTTTGCCTCGGATCTTCCGATGGATCATCCGGCCGTGAAAAGTTCATCACAGAGCCACCCGGATCATCTGGTCGGATCTTCCGGCCTCAATGTCGGATCTTGTGTGGTATGCCCTGAAAAATGATCAAACTTTGCTCCACAGAAGAGCAATTAAACATACCACATTTCATATGCTTAAAATATTAATTAAATACTTCATTTAACAAGAATGTGCAAAAGTTGCAACTGCCTGGGCCAAACCGGTCAGACCGGTTTGGCAAACCGGTCAGACCGGTTTGTGCCAGACTATACCAATGGGCGTGGATTTCCGATGTTTGATTCGAATTTCGTCGGAACTTGATCCACTGCAACTAAACACAATATTGCTCTACTAGAGAGCCATTAAAAGCATCACAAGGCATAAATGAATGGAATTCAAGAAATTTAAGAAATTTAGTCTAAGCCACTATCAAGTGTCACAAGTTCAAAACTTAGAAACACTTGATCCTACAAAAGGTACTAGTGACTTAAACATGATCCATTTAAGCACAAGGTTACCGAGATGTCATTGGGTCTAGAGTACGAAGCGGAAGCAACTTTTCTTGGCTTGCTAGTTGATCTTTTGAAGATTGTCATTCAAGCCAAGTCACCAATGCATCTCATTGTCCCTACAATCTCATCAAGCATAGTTTGGTACCCAACTCGTGTTGGGTCCGATGTTGTTAGTCCCAATATGCTTAGGAACCCAAATTCCTCTTGTGCCACTTTTTGGAGAACAAATCACCTTAGAGGCACAAGGGGCATTTGGAGAATCCCCAAGCTTCACATGTATAGAATGGACAATGTCGGGATTAGTAGTTTTACCATTTGGACAATCATTACCAAAATGTCCCTTTTCCCGACATGTGTAGCATGTCTTATGCTTGATGTTGGAGGATTTCTTCTTTTGTTGCTCTTTAGCCAATTCTTCATTGAATCTTGCTTGGGCTTTGAGAAATCCTTTGTTAAGCTTGATAAATTGCTTCTCTTGATTTAGTTGCTCCTCGTTTGGACAAGAAGCAACTTGATGCCCTTTCTCAAAGCATCCAAAGCATCTTCTTTTCTCCAAATTTCTTTGTCTTTTGGAGAGAATTGGCTTGTCTTCTTTCTTAGTGAAACACTTGGCATGAGCCAACTTTTCACTATTGCCTTGATCTTGGCTTGTGTTGGACTTGACTTGAGTTGTACAAGGGCTTTGCACGGTTGATCCCTTCTCAAGCTTTTTCACCATGAATTCACGGTTATCTTGAGAAGGTTGTGCATTGCTCTTCTCTTTGAGAATTGTCAAGTTCTTTGAGAGTCTTTCTACCTCTTGCTTGAGTTCTTCACTTTCTTGAGCAATGAGGTCTTCACAAGACTCTACACACACTTTATCATACCAAGATTGTTTTGCTTGAGAGCAACAAGGGTTAGCACATGATAGGTTATATTGAATTGGAAAACATGTGCATATGTGGGTTTGAGATTCAATAGATTTTAAAGAAGTGATCATAATCTCATGAGCAATATCTAATGAAGCATATGATTCTACAAGATCATGAGAACACAAGAGTTCATCATGCTTCACTTGTAGCATCTCATGCTTGCTAGCAATTAATTCCAATTTATGCTTGAGCATTTTATTTTCCTTTTCAATGGAAGCCATATGAAGAGCATCACAAGCATAATTATCAACAATTGCATCATACTTACAAACCAAAGCGGCGTTTGAGAGTTTGACTTCCTCAAGCTCTTTGATAAGAGCTAGGAAAGTCTCATCCTTTGATTTTTCCGCCTTCTCTTCTTCTTTGGACTTGTTAAGCATGAGTACATCATCTTTGGAAGATGATATAGCTTGTGAGCTTGAAACTTTGCTTGCGCGGCGTCGACCTCCCTTCTTAGAGCTAGCTGCAAGCTTCCTGCCCAAACCGGTCAGACCGGTTTGGGAAACCGGTCGGACCGGTTTCGTCAGGAGAGCGGCAGCTGAGCTTTCTTGCTCTTGTGGCTCCACGGTGGTTGTCACATGAGGCTTGGTGCATGTGTTTGTTGTTGTAGTGCACTCCTCATGTGTCTTGGCTCTTGTTTGGTCTTGTGTGTCGCTTTTGATGTTGTATAGCTTCTCAATTCGAGCCCAAATGAGATGAGCATCGAAAAGAGTTGCTTCATCTTCTAGAATTGATTCTCTAACTTCATCACTCACAACATCAAATAAGAAGTTAGCGACACGAGCGTTGAGTTGAAAGCAATTCATTTCGTCTTCGGTTGGATTGGACACACTCCAATCAACGTTAGGACGATCAATGCCTTCAACTACAACTCTCTCAAGAGTAGGACTCATAGCCCTAAGATCATTACGCACATTACAAGACCATATTGAATAATTTGAGCCGTCACTAGCTAGTGGCTCATATGTTACCTCACAAGTGGTCGACATCTTTCCTCACGGCGGTTAAGCTTGGATGTGAGGCCAAGCTCTGATACCAATTGAAAGGACCTTGATGTCACCTAGAGGGGGGGTGAATAGGTGAATCTGCAAATTACAAACTTTTTCACACAGTTAGTGGCTAAACCGGTCAGACCGGTTCTCAAAACCGGTCAGACCGCTTTTCCCAGAGGAAAGCGGTCAGACCGCTTTGACAAAGCGGTCAGACCGGTTTTCAACAGAGAAAACCGACTATGTGAAATTAACCCCCTCTTCGAGTTCTAGCACAAACCAAACTTGATGATGGGCTCTTGTAGATAATCTCAAGCAGGTCCACTAAGTCCCTGCACACAATTAGAGCACACCCAAGTAGATCGAAGCGGAAGCGAATGTATATGCTAGAAATGAACTTGTGAAGGTAAACAAGAGACAAAGATATGTTTTCCTGAAGTTCGGACTTCACCGCTGCCACTAAGGCTGTCACAAAGACACGATGAATCCTAGTCTCCGTTGAGGGCCTACGAAAGGCGGGCTTATCCACTCCAAGCCACTTTCCTCGGTATCACTAGCTTTTGGTCCTTTTCCACGAAGGAGGCAAGACCAGCCCTTACAAACAATCCGTGGCTTACCACAACCAAGGTAGCTCACCGGCGACGCCTAGCCGTCTAGGAGGATCACCTCCAAGAGTAACAAATGCTTCACTTGATGCTTGGCTTCACCGGAAGTGCTCAATCACTGGGTTTTGCTCACTATAGCTGATATGAACTATCAATTGCTATCTATTGCTCACAACCCATACATCCCTCAACCCAAATCCAAAGATATGAACTAAATCAATCAACTCTCACAAAGAGAGGTCAGACCGGTTTGGGTGGGCAAAGCACCCTAAGTCCCTAAAGGACTTCTCTCCAAAGGTTATTTTATTTGGGTTGAACTAATGAGCACTTTTTGGTATATGCCAAGACAACTAATGTTGCATCCCTCTTGATAGTACGGCATTCCTAAACTCAAGATTAAAACAATAAATAGAGTCTACCACTTGAGCTTGTAGATCTTCCTTGATGCCATACTTGATCATTCTTCAACTTGAGGGCTTCAACATTTCATGTCTTGTTTGAGCTAATCCAATGTTGAGCTTCATGACTTAGAATTTTCATTGCATGAACAATTCATAAGCCATTCCATCATATGATCAACAAAAGATTAGATGCTTCGCATTGCTTCACTTGATATGACTTGATTGACGTATAGAACCCAAGCTAAGATGCTAGACCTTTCCACTAACAAAGTACCTCGGCTACAAGACCAACTTGCCCTTCACCTTGTAAGGAACGTCACTCCCATCTAGCTTGATCCTTTCTGTCCTCTCTTGTCAATTTAAGCTTCGCTTTGCATTGCATCATCAATGAATAACACATTGAAATCCATGTCTTTGATTTGCTTGAATATCTTCTTTGGTAGATAATCTTGTCCATAAGCATCAATGTACTTGAGACCATATACTAATCAATAGAATCATGTCTCACTTTGAATATAACCATTGCTATGGATCAAGCCCAAAGAAATCCTAATTCTTCAAATGATTTATCCCAAAATCTTTGACAAGTATCTTATCTATGAGACCAACCAATTTACTTAAGTACATGTCTCATTTGTCACTATCACACACTTGTCATTTGTATTGCTTGCATGGGATGAATACCACTTGTTTGCTTTCTTGTTATTTCCTGCTTATACACTTAGACAAACAAGTTAAAAGACTAATCATGTTGTCATCCAAAATCACCAAAACATATAAGTGCCTAGATGCACTTTCACCGACCCATCTGCTCGAGCACCGCCGTCCGCCCTTCATCGCCGGTGGTGAGCACATTCCCACACTCCCCTCGACTTCACCTCCCCAATCCCCGCCTCGCCTGAACCCTAGGACGGCCGGAGCGTCGGCAAGCAGGAGCGCCAGGACCCCGCCGTGTACCATGGACAGAGGAAGGGGAAAGCCCCTCCTCATTTGTGTTTAAGTCCCTAGAGTTCCCTGTTATTTTTAGATGGATTCCCTGTGTCTTGCGCTTTTCACAGAAAACTCCCTACAGGAATCCCACTTTCACACATAAATCCCACCCGACCATTTTTCAGATCTAACCCTGCCTTTATTCGATTTTGCAAGCACTATTCATTGTGTCTCTGCATACTTCCTAGATAACCCCTATAGTCTACAGTTAATTGCAAATAGGTCCCTAAAATCCTGTTTAACCCATAGATCTCACGTTTTTTATCTGTTTTGCTTCATTCTGGTTGCGTTAGCTTCATATAAACATAAACTATGCTTTAGCTCTACCAATTAGCATATGTTTTGTTTCTAAAAATTTATATAATACCAAATGGATTAAAGGTTATTTAATTATGCTTTCCGGATTAAAAAGCAATTTAGGGTTTTCTACTACGGTTTTCGCAAGTTAATGTTAATATTAATTTGGTGAGTATAATATTATTCAACCTCTTTCGTAAATAAAACTAACTAGTAATGCTTACCTTAACCAGCTTTTCTAATTAAAAGCAATTTAGGCTTCATACCCGGTGCTTACAAATAAAATTAAGATGACTGATATTATTATAATTTATTTTTAATAATAACATGACTAGTTGAACACGAATAAATAAAATTTATTCGATTAGATGCTCTCACATATTTTTATTACTAAAATTTAAATGTTTAATTGTATAAATTCTACATAAACGAATATAAATAAATATGATTAGTTTTACCCCGGATTTTACAAATTCAAGTAAGATTAAATTAATTCCAACACAAGATGTTTCTCTGAAATATATTTTATATTAATTAATTAATTAAAATAAATCAAGCATATAGTTTTTTATTTTCTTTTATAATCCTAATCTTCCGGTAGTCGAATCTTCTCAACCGTGGCTCCGTTTTCAGCGATTCTTGCGCTCACGTGACCATAGCCCCAAGCCCTATCCTTTAGTGCGCTCTATTCAAAGCTTTTTCTTCGATTGGTGTATTGTTCTTATTTATGCTTGTTTGTCTACTTGTATGCTCGTGTGGTTGATTGCTACGACTCGAAGGAACACGATTCGATTCCCATCAAGGAGAAGAGTTTGAAGATCAAGAATTGAAGTCTATGAGTAAATATAATGGAATAAAGGCAAGTTATAGCACGGATAGTCCTTTCTACCTATCCACCTTGTAATCATTTATTTCATACATGCATGTGTCTAAATTGATGTACCTTTAAGGTTGTACCTAGACTTGATTATCCCGTCCCTTGATTACCTCGGGTTTATGCATATGGGTAGAATCTTTGCTATGCGCAACTACTATCACCAACGTTTAATTGTTAATCTTGACATAATGGTTCACTTTGACATTAAAACTTGTTTTTTAGCAACTTGGTTTAGGGAACTAGAGCATGTGCTTCGTGCTTTGTTCTAGTGTCTCTCTGTAAGGTCCGGTTCTTAAAGCGGCAACCAAGAGCCCGTCGCACCGCTAGAACTATTATGGCTCTGGTCTTGGTCAAGTAGCACGTACGTCTCTAGCTAGTCAGTGGTTACCAATGGGGCCGACGGCGTTATGAGAAACATGGGTGAGAGTATGTCTTGATCTGAGGACGGGAGATCCCTCGGCTATGTCCCCGTGAGACACAGTCCTGTGCTGGGAGTCCCTGCGATGGAAAACTCCACACGTTGTACATTGTTGGGTGCGATGCCCGCGCTTGGGATGCCATTGACCCCCCTATGGTGTGACTCCGTAGGCGTACGTCAATCTCGGTGCCTGGCCATGCTGCCTATGTTGTACCATAATCGACCACTGTCTTGTTAGGGTGTCTTGTGAAAAGCCTCGTAGCGTCCATATGCAGTCACACCTCGGAAGTGTTGATGTGCATGGTTGGGTGCAAAGTTCTTTTAAACTTTTAGGCGATTGGTGGGTAAAGGGCGAAACCTCTGCAGAGTGTAAATCTATCATGATAGCCTTACTCAGGGTCACGAGCGGCCTGGATCCTTTTTGATTAGAAGATGATGTTTATTTATGATTAATGACACTTATACTTTATTAATTAGGTTGCAACTGGGTTCCTTTCACTTGTAGTAACTTGGACAATGTTAAAACGAACCAACTAAAAATGCTAACGCAGTCGACCGTGTCTAGCCTTATTTTGAGCCTTCATACACCCGTGCTATACTTGCTAAGTAAATGTTTTACTTACACCTGTCATTATTCAACAAAATCCCGGATGGGTAACAGATGGAGTAAATGAGTCTGCTGCTACTGAGTTTCTTGAGGATCTTGTGTACTTCTGAGCTGTGGTCAACCAGTCGGTGTTCCTGTGGACTTGTGGCTCTACCCGTCGTGAGAGTTAGACTTCCGCTGTGTTTTTATTTAGGTAAACTCTGATGTAAACTATTTTATTCGAGCATATATACTCTGATTTCCATATTTGTAAGCTGTATGTGTTCTGTGGATATCTTGGACACATATGGCAGCATTCGGGTTTATGTGTAAATTCGGGTGTGACAGCAAAGCACAAACTAGGCACCACATCTTCACCCGCAATCGACAGAAAGAAGAATCAAGTACCATTACCTACCTGGTGTCTTTAATAAGGTTTGATGTCCTCCTAATTAAACTGAAATTGTTCCATTACCTCCCTGTGTCAGAATGTCATTGTCATCCCTTTTACATGAGCTCACGCAAGGTGTTGGTATGGAATTTTGGTGCGATGTGATTTTCCTTATTCATTTGTGTCTCTACGGATTGTGCCCATGCAGTCTTCACAAATATATTGAAGATTCCGCAGATCCAAATACTAGCTGATTCTGATGAGCAGGAGGTTGTTCAGCAATTTCAGGTAACAATTTCTTTCTATCCTTCGATGTAATGGTTGATTGTGACCGTTCTATTTATGAATTGTTTATTATAACAATTGAGTTACCATCTCAATGTATTCCTTTGAAATTCGAAGGGCATATGACTTTGACCGATGGCTTTAGCGTCGATGGCGTTGCAGCCACCGCCATGGGCCGTCGGCAGGAGCAGCGCTACATTGGCACGGTGGCGCACCTCTCCGGCTTCACGAACACTGTCAGCAAGACGTGCACCGCTACCCTCGCACGGCTCACCATCTTGCTGTTATAATTTTTTTCTCTGGTTATCGAGAAATAAATTTTGACATTTTTATGCTTAGTTCTTTGGTGGTGTGGATTAGAATCAATGAGTGAAGGGTAGTATCAAAAAAAACGAGTGAAGGGTGGGAATAGAGCAGAAGAAAGAGGTGTCCTTCTCATCGTCATGTGATTTTTTTTGTCTGTTTCCTCTGAGGGATGTTATGTTCTTTCTCTATTTTGAGCCTAACTGCTGATCTCTGACTAAGGGCTTGTTTGGCTGCCCGCCATGGCTCGCCACGCCAGAACTGTGGCGGCGCCAGCAAATCAAAGCATATGTTTGGTTCATTCACACGATGCGGCAGCCATAGCTTTTTTGTTTAGCCTGCAGTGTATTTTCTCGCCGCAACTGTGGCGTCATTTTTGGACGCCGCAGGTTAGGCGGCGCCACAGGTGCGGCCGTGGCAACCTCTGGCCGGCAGCCAAACAGGCTATCAGTCTCCCAGCCTGCCAGACTCTACCTGGTAAGTTACTTGGTTAAATCGGTGATGTTTCAGAAATCATTACCATTTTTGTTCTGTTGAATCGTGTTTGCCTGACTTGCCGCGCACATCACATAGCATTGAGTCGCAACCTTTCAAGTTGCATTGCCACACTTGGATCTTCTTTCTGACAGAGTTTGTGGCTTTTAGGTGCCATCGACATTGGGGCCTGTCAACTGTCATGTACTTGCCATGGTTAAGGAAAGAGCTATAGGAAGGGTATGAGCCAATTCTACGCGACAATGCTTGTTTGTTGGAGGTCTGAGATTCAATGGGACCATAAAAAGTCGGATCCCATATAATCTAATTTAACATTACTTCAGCTCCTCATACTGAAGGAGAGTATTTTTCATCTTGTGGGATGCTCAAAACACGTCAAAATATTAACAGTCAACACTTATTGTTTCTTCTCTTAAAACTTTTCAGGTAGCTGATGTCCTCACTCGATTAGAAAAGAATAGCAAAAAGAGACCAGACGTGGAGGCATATTATTGCATTAACTTTGATAGTATCTTTTTTCTAATATCAAAAGATTAATATAATGTGTCAAAGTCTGAACTTGGGCTTCTCTTGCTCCTTTGTTTCTATCTTAATGCACATAAGTAATTCAGTGCTCTGAGTTACAGTCAAGTGAGGATGTGCAATTTGACTTTTTTTATGCCTGCATGGAGGATATGAGTAGCACATAAATAATATGTCACTTTCTAATTTTTGTTTATGCTTTGTAGGGAGGATGTTCAATGTCCGGCAATAGCAGACATGTCCATCAATGTCTGAATTCACTACAACACTTTAGTTCCACAGACTTTGATTTTTAGGTGTTTCATATCACTATGTCCAGCAATATGTGACATGTACATTGACCGGCTTATTTTGAAAGTATCATAGACATTCTTATTAATTACAGCTTTGTTGTGCTCATGTGTTAATATCTCACTGGAAGGAGTTTTGCAATATATATATATATATATATATAGACGAGTCTTATCTAAACCTGCAGATACACCCTTCTTCTATCGGGTTTGTATATGCAATCACCACCCGCTAACACACGTGGGCGCCTCGGCCTAATATTTCGGATGAGATAGAGGCCAGCCGAGCGTTTGCATGCATGCAGGATGCAACTACTTGCTCGATTTAATTAAATTAATAAATGAATAAAATAATATGTGAGCACTGCACCCTTGGCGTGATTCTCGATTAAGCAAATCTAGCCCACGTAACAACCGTATAGTACTATATATCTACGCATATGTAATTGTATGTTAAATCATGTATACGGCAAGAGTATGCGTACATACTAATTTGCAGTGAGTATGTTACCTTTAAGAGTATGATTACATACTAGTATTTTGTAGGTAGTATGTTAGCTTGTGGTATTGGAGTATTTTGTAGGTAATATGCACACGTAGTATTTTGTAGATAGTATATTATTGTGAGTATGTGAGTATTCTGTAGGTAGCACGTACGCATACTTAGAACAGGGGACTTTATATATTACTAGTATATACGTACTTTTTGAAACTGGGAAACCATATATATTTTTTTTTTGGAAGAGAGTATGTGTGCATACAGTTTTACGAGTATATGCATGTATGTATGCTTTTTTTCACAATGGAATATATGCTTTTTTTGGAAGAGAGTATGTAGCCGCAGCCCACAAGCGCTCTCGTTCTTGGAGATTCAAAACTTCATGCAGCCTGGCAACAAAACAGCAGAGCCGAGAATAAGACGTACACGAGAAAGATCGATCAGATCGATCGTCGGTGGAGACTTTCTCGTTCCTTCGTCGTGTTTGCAGCCAAGGATCAGATCAGATCGCACGGCCGGGGACCCATGGTCAGATACCTGTTCACGGTGATGTTGCAGGACAACAATTGCACTAGCAGCAAGAGGCAAGTCACCACCGCCGAGCGACAGCTCCAGCAAGTAGAAGAACGTATCTATCCGCACGGACGAAAACGCGCAGGAGTAGAGCTCATAGGCGTTGATGATCTGTGTACGAGGATGGAGTAGCGCGCATATATATGCTTAGACAATATATTGAATCAATCACCAAGATTCAGAGGAGTATATATATTCGATCAACCTGTTGTTCACCGTCGCTTCGCCGACGGCAAGATGGATGAGCATGGAAACTCTCCGCCACCGCTGACAAATGAGAGGGCGAGAAGGCGTTGTGTCGGCGCCTGGATCCGAAATAAAAGGAATGGCATGGCTCATCGACTAAAACAGAAAGGGAAACCATCTCGGGTCTGCCCACTAAAAAACAATCCACGCCCGTTTACGTGGAAACACACGGATCGGAAAAAATTACAGAAAGCGAAGGGTGGGAGTAACTACGCGCGTGTGTAGAATAGATTTTTCATATATATATATATATATATATATATATATATATATATATATATGCGCGCGCGCGTGTAGTGGATTCAGTGACCTATGGATCATCAAAGTGGTAGATATCCTTTCGGCATCCTGTCCAACACTACTAATCCATTCAGGTAGCTGTCACAATACCTGCAGTGGTTCTGTTTATCCAGTGGTAAAAAAGTATCTCTCATCATCCATAATTTTGGGACTGTGGGTCATCTACTTCATTTGGTTTAGGTTTATTCGACTTTGAGGTGATTGGGTTTTGCAACTTGGATCCTGAGAAACTAATAGTGTATTGCTACTTACATGGGTGGAGATGATAGAGGTGAACACGCTTTTAAATTGTCATGGGTAAACCACAAGTAACCATATATTTGTTCCTTTAAAAAAGGGCAATCGTGAATTATTCATTGGCTCTTATAAAGTTGAGAAATTCATACGTTAGAATTTGTCAATCATATGTTTTAGTCCATTAAACAGGGTCAAAATTTAGTATAACTTCTCTTACAAAAGATTGTTATTTTAGTATAATTTATGTCCTTAAACAGGGTTAAAATTTAATGTAGCATTATCCTTTATCAATTATTTAGCAGCGCCTTCATTCCTTTGGTGATGTGACGGTTATTCAGAATGGATCAGCAAAATGAAGTTGTATATGAAATTATTTGCCCTACAATTCAAAATTTATCTCTGAATTCTCACTGCATTTTGATTAATTTGGTGAATGTGGTGATCTGAAAAGTAACAAAATATATTTCATTATGTTCTTGGGGCACCTTATTTCTTTGGTATTCAATTATGCACTTTTAAATGCAGAATGTTCTAATGTACTTTTGCATGTTGATTGTTGTAGAAATGAGGGCAGCTTGATGGAAATGAACTAGATATGTAACTCCTTTTTGGTACAAGAATAAGCATATACTCGTGTATATGTCTTAGATCATAAATAATGATGCAACTTGCTTGTAAAATTTTGGTAACATGTGATTGGTACGATTTGTTTTGATTAATTCATGAAGCCATTTACCGGCAGTCATGGACTCATCTTTCATTGTAAAATTTTGTTACTATAAGATTTTTTTTAAAATAATCAGTTTTCTTCATGTATGTACCTGTAGCAACGGTGCCGTTCAATTAATAGTTTGCACTGTATATAAATTAATATTGTCATAGCATATACAGCAGAATAAAAAATAAAAGTACAAACTTCTATTGACTTCGGTGCGACCCTACGGCCGTTAAAATTAAATTTTTTGTGTGGTCTATATATCTTTGCTTCATGTATCATATCCGTAGCAACGCACAGGCACTTACCTAGTCATCCTCTAATCGTGCGGTCAAAAGTCTTATCGGATTTGTCTCGTAAATTAGCCTAAGGATTGTGAAGATAATTTTATAAACTGATTTTATTTAATACTCTTAATTATTGGTCAAACGGATAAAATTTTTGAAAAAAACAGAGCCATGTTAAATTCAGATTGCTGACCCATGAACGACAAAAAGAATGACCTGGCTCAAGCCCCTGGTGTGCTCGCGGATGAGGACGGCGCCGGCACCGGGGGAAGACGGAGGGACCAACAACCAGAGCAACAAATAGATGCAGAAGTCGATTTTGGTTCCGAGTTCCGACCCATGAACATCGACTCTCACTACTTGCTGCTCCGTATGTTCGTCTTTTCTCGGCTCCTTCCTAATAAAAAAGAAAAATCTCGGTGCGCCGGTGCTCTTCCCGTCCGTCTCCTTCCCTTCCGCGGTCGCCGCTGCTTCCTCTCGCTGACACCGTACCTCCGACCGCGTCTTCCACCGCCCCGTCGACCCCAAGCCTCTCAGATACTCCGAAAACGGGGCCGACCGCTAGCTACTCAGCCCCCGACGAGCAGCCGACGACTGGGCGAGCGGCGGCGCCCTTTGCCGCGTCTTCGCCCCGCCTTTGCCGGCGACGAGAACCCATCAGGTATTCCCGCCCCTTGTCTCCACTTCCTGCTGTGCGAAACGGAGCACCCGAATCCCTAACATATGCTGAATGTATTCGGATCTGACCCAGTTATTACTAACTTTGATTTTGTTTGCAAAATTATCGGGTGTACACCCATGTCCTACGCTAGGTCCGCCCTCTGTTGGATACGGGGGAAATCCAACTTGCTGTGCGGTGGGGGCACTAGTAGCCTCGAATTCATCTCCTGTGTCAAGTCCGGCCCTGATTCTTGATATGCATAGCTGCTGCTCCATGTCGTCCATTAACCTAGGCTTATTTTGATTTGAAAGTCAAGCTCCAACTTTTTATCACCAATTAGTCAAATTATAGACATGTTTAGTACAAAAGTTGCATAAACAGATTCATATTCAAAGGAATTTGAAGATGGTGTTGATTTTGTAGCAATTGACATTATATTGCAAGAGAAATTAGAGTCAAAATATTACTTTTGAATACTTTCCCCCAGAAAAAAATACAGTCTTCCATTGATAGACGGAGGGGTCACCATATTCATCAAGTGATATCACCTACAAAGCCAAATACTTCTGCTACCTTGACTATATCGTGATGTTCCATGCAGGACATAGCGAAGACTTTGGATACTTTGCATCACACAGGATCTTCTGTAAGTTCTTATATCTTCTGACTTCTTGATCCAATACTGGACCATTCTCGTGAATTAAACCTTGCATTCCATTTCTTTCTTGTTTTAACTTTTCTTTCCCCATTGTGCAATAGTTTTCTTTGATGAATTCAGGGGAAGGGTGGTGCCCATTTCCTGAAGCCATCCCTTGTTTACTTTCAAAGCTACCATACTTAGTGGTTATTAAGACTTATGACGGATGGGGTAGAGCTTGTGTTCTTTGATGGGGTTTGTGCTTGTGGGTAAATCTGCACTTATGCAGGTTAGACGCGCACTTAAAGGGGGAAAAAGAAAGTGATTTTTAGATTTGCTTTATACTGAACTAAAATGGCATGATATTGTGATACTGAGAATGATTGATCAACAGCACTAATAAGATAGTGTTTTTCCTTGATGTTTAACTTCTACCTCCATGGTGCCATAGTGGAAATCAGTTTGGTGCTCTGTCCAAATCAGGTTTTTCCCTACCATCTAATTGTGGTGATGGTTCAGGCATTCCCTGTTACCCTCCCCAATTGTCAGACCACATGATTCTTTTTTGATGGAAAGACCCAGCACATTGCTGAATAGGTGGAGCATCATATGAGCTCCCGGCAAGGAACAGAAATAAACGTAGTACTTGCTGAAGTTGAAAACAACTAGAGGCTCAAGGTTCTTTGCACCAGCAATGCTCCACAAGGCTTTGTCCTGAATTTCAAGATCATCCGCACCGTTGTCTTTTCTCGTCTGTTGAAAACACGAGGATTTCTTTCCTTTTGCGATCGTATATGAGGAATCCCCAGTGACCCCAAGGTACCAATTTACTATGTTAGTTGTTAGAGGCCAGGAGGATGATCAAGGCTTTGGCAAGGAACTATTTCTTTTCTTATGGTTGCATCCCAGGCCTGTATAGTGAACCATAACATCTGGTGAACGTTACACTTCTAAAACTAGTACTGCCATGGAATGGGGATGTTATTCTTACAGGGACTATGTATAAACTGCAACCACTGTTTGATGCACTGTGAAGTGTCATTATATGTTTTTCCTTGTATGTCATCTTTCTGCAATTAATGAATGTTTTACAGTGAAAGCGAAGTACTGAATATAGGAGTAATTTGAACATAGCATTTTTTTTACACTTAAATTGGTGATAGGCATGTCTGAAGCATCTTTTGTTTTTGTTTCCAGAATCCTGCCTCCAGGAAGTGTATAGGATATCCCATTTTCTTCAGTTCTTGGATAGGAATGGAAAATGAATTTCCTGATGAAGTTCTCAAGTCTGTTTTCCCACTATTGGATGGGAAAGACTTAGTATTTTGCATGCTTGTATGCCGTCAGTGGCACGAAATCGCGAAGGATGACTACTTCTGGAAATGCATTTGCTCACGGAAATGGCCTTCCATTTGCAAACAGCCTCCTTCTGATGCAAACTACAAGAAGCTTTATTTAACCTTCTCCAAGCCACAGACAATGCAGAACCTTCCTATACCAAGGCTCACATTTGAGGATCTTGTTTTTTATATTGACATGTGGCTCGAAGGATCTCTCGTTTTTTCTCAAGCAATTTCAGGGTGCACCCTTCGAGCAGGCCTACAATGTGCACCTCGTGGCATTCCAGATATACTTGCAGCACATTTGAAGTCTCTAGACTGCATTCTGATGTTGGAAGTCGAACCCAAGCTAGCAATCCCAATGGGGCCAGCCATCACTGTATCTGTTCTTGCCCACCGCAAGGATTCCAATAAGATGGCCTGCATCATTAACAAGTCGACCTTCGATTACATCGACAGTAACGCTGCTCGCGCACTGGCATACGAGTATCTCAGGTTTTCACCCAGACACCCATTCATATCAGACATCCGGGCATGGATGTCGTTGCTTTTCCTGTACAAAGGAGCAAACATCATTGAGGTATTTGGCATTGAGCTAGACTTCTGTGATGCGGCAAGGTCAGAAACTGAAATCCTGTGGCTTTTGGACATGCTTGATTGGAAATAGAAGGTTTTTTTTTCTCCCTGTGATTCAAGACATGTAAAGAATGTTGCTGATCTTTTCCTGTCGGGAATATGTATCATGTATGTTACTGAACTATAGTCGTTTGTGAAATGGGAATAAATGGCACCTGCTATGCTCAAATTGCTGACAGCGTTTCAAGTTGTATGTATGATTTTGGTGGCCAGTGCCCAGTGATCTGGCACCTGGTTCTGGTTAGTCGAACGAAAATTCCGTTTCAAAAAAAGATGCAGCATATCTTCAAGCACGCCAAAACGTTGAGAATTCGGTATAATACAAATCATTATTCCGAGCTCGATGGACAAGGAAATGGACAGCATGGGGACAGTACGATGGACAAGGAAATGGACAGCATGGGGACAGTACGATGGACAAGGAAATGGACAGCATGGGGACAGCATGGAAGAGGTTACTAAGCACAGAATACAACACGGCCCGTCAAGCATTACAGACACCGCGCGCGAAGATACAAATACAAGCCAGGCAGGCTCAGCCCACCACGACGGTCCTGTCGAAGATCCAGCTGAACCGGGCCACTACGGGTTCCCCGCGGGCCGCCCTCCGCTGCGCCAGCTCCTCCATCCGCCGGATCTTGGGCCCCAGCCCCCACACGTACTCCTGCACGAGGGTCTCCAGTCTCCACCCGCCACTACCAGAATCCTTCACATCCGCCCGCCTCCTCCTCCTCGGCCATTTTTGGACCCGGTGCTGATGGTCCAACGGCTAGGAGCGGGGGCGGCGCGAAGATGTGTTAGGGCGGACACATTAGCACCGGGTCGTGGCAATACCCGGTGCTAATGCGCCCCCTTTAGCACCGGGTGCAGCCAGCAACCGGTGCTAATGTGCCGAGGCCATTTCGCACCGGTTGCTGGCTGCACCCGGTGCTAAAGGGTGCACATTAGCACCGGGTCTTGCCACGACCCGGTGCTAATGTCTTTTGAATATAGGGGCTTCTTCCTCCCCCGGCCGAGCCAGCTGAACACTTAGGCGCTGTGTTCATGCTGCTCGGCCGTGGGAGGGGAGGTGCTGCCCAAATTGTTTTCAAAATTTGTGAAGATTCTACTCATCTAAGGAGCACTACAAAGTACACTCTTTCATTCTCTAATGTTTTATTTAGCTTGTAATCCTTCTATGATTTAGAAATAGAGGGATTTGTGAATCAAAGTAAAGCTAGCTAGAGAGAGCTTGTGTTCTTGGAGGAGAGAGAGGAGAGAGCTTGAGTTCATGGTGGAGAGAGTGTTCATGTTGTGTTTTAAATGGAGAGAGAAGGCAAGCTAGTTAGTATTTTGTTTTGTATGACTTGTGAATAGTTATAAGGCTTATAGTAATGTAGTTTTAGAAATTACTAGAAAATCAATATAAAATGCTAGAAAATCTTATAAATTAATAGAAAATCTTATAAATTACTAGAAAATCTTATAAATTACTATAAAATCAATATAAAATGCTAGAAAATCTTATAAATTAATAGAAAATCTTATAAATTAATAGAAAATCTTATAAGTTACTAGAAAATCAATATAAAATGCTAGAAAATCTTATAAATCTTATAATGCTTATAGTAATGTTATATTTAATGAATATAGTAATGTAGTTTTAGAAATTTATTTTTATAATGGAATATATATTATAATTTGTATTTATTTATATATTAAAATTTTTTTATCTTTAAATTATATTGTATATTTGTTATTGGTTAATAATGCAGATGAATAGACAATGGATGTACGGGGACCCCCACGCTCAGGCGTTCCGTGATGGCCTTAGGACGTTTCTCGATGCCGCCGAGGCTAACAGGACGTCGTCCGGTTTCATGTTCTGCCCATGCACCCATTGTAAAAATATACAATCGTACAAACAAAGAGGTTGTCTTCAGGTGCATTTGATGAGGCACGGTTTCATGAGGAATTATTCTGTTTGGACGAAGCACGGTGAAAGAGGAATTCTAATGGATGAAGATGAAGAAGACGAGGCCGATGACGACATTCCGTTATTGGCTCAATACTACGGTTCCTTTGCATATGCTGCAATGAGTGATGCCGATGAGGAAGATGTTGTTCGGGAAGGCGATGCTCAGGAAGATGTTGCTCAGGAAAATGAACCTACTGATGGACTCGGGCAAATGTTGCGTGATGCCAAGAAAGACTGTGGCAATGATAAGGAACTGAAAAAGATACAACGCATGTTGCAGGACCACAAGACTGACCTGTACCCAGATTGCAAAGAGGGGCTAAAGAAGTTGGGTAGCACACTTGAACTTCTGCAGTGGAAGGCAGCAAATGGTGTTACTGATAAGGGTTTCGAGGAGCTACTGAAACTCGTAAAGAAGATTCTTCCAGAGGGTAACAAATTACCATCGACGACGTATCAAGCAAAACGTGTTGTTTGCCCTCTCGGTTTGGAGGTGCAGAAGATACATGCGTGTCCTAATGAGTGTATCCTCTATCGCGGACAGTACGAACACTTGGATCGTTGTCCGGTTTGCACCTGCGCACGATACAAGATTAGGCAGGGCGACCCTGGTGATGTTGGGGGAGAGCGTTCTAAGAAAAAAATCCCTGCGAAGGTGATGTGGTATTTCCCTCTGATACCCCGTCTGAAGCGTTTGTTCAGGAACAAAGACCATGCCAAACTGATGCGCTGGCACAAAAAAGAACGTAAGCAGGATGACATGTTGAGACACCCCACCGATGGATCCCAGTGGAGGAACATCGACAGAGTATTCCCAGAGTTTGATGCTGATGCGAGGAATGTTAGGCTTGGTTTAAGTACCGATGGCATGAACCCTTTTGGTGAAATGAGCAGTAGTCATAGCACTTGGCCCGTGACTGTTTGTATCTACAACCTACCCCCTGGCTCTGCAAGAAGCGGAAGTTCATTATGATGTCAGTGCTCATCGAAGGCCCAAAGCAACCTGGCAACGACATTGATGTGTACCTAAGACCATTGGTTGACGAACTTTTGCAGCTGTGGAAGAATGAAGGTGTTAGCATGTGGGATGAGGACAAGCAGGAGCAGTTTGACCTTCGAGCACTGCTTTTCATAAGCATCAACGACTGGCCTGCACTAAGTAACCTATCAGGACAATCAAACAAAGGATATAAAGCATGCACTCACTGTTTAGAAGAAACCGAAAGCATGTATTTGAAACATTGTCGTAAAGTTGTGTACATGGGTCACCGTCGATTCCTTCCGGTGAAGCATGAGCTACGAAAGAAATGTGTGCATTTTGGCGGGAATGCTGACCGCCGTACAAAGCCGAGACACCGGAGTGGAGAAGAGCTATTTGATATGGTGAAGGACCTACACGTGGTGTTTGGCAAGGGAGACGGAAGCCAGGCTGCTCCGACGGGCGAGGATGGTCGTGCCGCGATGTGGAAGAAGAAGTCTATCTTTTGGGAGCTACCTTATTGGCAACGTTTAGAGGTCCGTAACGCGATTGATGTGATGCATCTGACGAAGAATCTTTGCGTGAACTTGATAAGCTTCCTGGGTACTTATGGGAAGCCAAAAGATACACTGGAAGCACGTCAGGATCTGAAACGATTGAAGCAACAGACTAATCTACATCCAGAAAAGAGAGACAAAGGACGCCAGTACTTGCGTCCTGCCAGCTTCACTCTCAGCAAAGAAGAGAAGACAAGCATGTTTTAATGCTTGAACAGTATCAAGGTTCCGTCTGGCTACTCCTCCAATATTAAGGGAATAATAAATATGAAAGAGAAGAAGTTCACAAACCTGAAGTCTCACGACTGCCATGTGTTGATGACACAACTGCTTCCCGTCATACTCAGGGGTGTGCTACCAGTTAACGTGCGGAAAGCCATTGTGAAGCTATGTGCATTCCTCAATGCAATTTCTCAGAAGGTGATCAATCCAGACCATTTAGATCAGCTACAGAACGACGTGGTGCAATGTCTTGTCAGCTTTGAGATGATATTTCCACCATCCTTCTTCAATATCATGACACATCTATTGGTTCACCTCGTCAAAGAGATTCGTATATTGGGCCCAGTATTTCTACACAACATGTTCCCATTTGAGAGGTTCTTCGCTGTCCTAAAGAAGTATGCCCGTAATCGTTCTCGTCCAGAAGGATGCATTGCTAAGGGATACGAAACAGAGGAGGTCATTGAATTCTGTGTTGACTTTGTCGACGATCTTATGCCGATTGGTGTGCCCGAATCCCATCACGAGGGGAGACTTGGTGGAAAGGGCACACTAGGGAGAAGATCGATGGTGATCAAGGACGTTGAGACATTTCGTAAAGCGCACCTCACAGTTTTGCAACAATCAACCTTAGTTGCTCCGTACATCGAGGAGCACATGCAGATTCTCAGGGACGAAAACTCAACAAAGTCTGCGGCCTTCATTCAGCGTCTGCACAATAGTACTTTCGCCGATTGGTTGCGAAGACGTCTTATGGGTGTCGAGGGCATTGATGCGCAGCTAGCTTTTGTAGCTAGAGGTCCATCGAGCACGATCTTGACATTCCAAGGATACGACATCAATGGGTATACATTTTACACAAGAGCCCAGGACAAGAAAAGCGCCAACCAAAACAGTGGTGTCCGGATCGACGCGACAGACACCAATTGCAATACAAACTCATACTATGGAATCATAGAGGAGATATGAGAACTATAGTACGGACCTTTGAAGATCCCACTGTTCAAGTGCCAATGGGTGAAGCTGACTGGAGGAGGTGTTAAAGTTGAAGCGGACTATGGAATGACGTTAGTGGACCTAAACAAGATTGGCTTTCTAGACGAACCGTTCGTCCTGGGCAAAGCTGTCACACAAGTTTTTTATGTGAAGGACATGGCTAGCAGACCGAAGAAAGGGGCGGATAAGAAAGGTGGGGGTAAGCAATTGGACCCATCACAAGACGAGCCAAAGCGTCATGTAGTTCTTCCTGGAAAGAGAAAAATCGTAGGAGTTGAGGACAAGACGGATGAAGATTATGATATGCTCGATGGGCGGCCTCCATTCTCAGTGGCTGATGACCCAAGCATCCTGTTAGCGGCGGAGGAGACACCGTATCTACGACGTGATCACAATCAAGGAACATTTGTAAAGAGGAAGTTTATTAGTGTCCGAGTAAACGATGATGCCATGTAATTTAATTGCACTATGTTCCACCCAATTTGTAATGACTATATTTGCATTTATGTTCCACCTATGTTCTAACATTTTCTATTGATTTATAAGATTGTTTTTATTAATTCTAGCATTTTATATTGATTTTCTAGTAATTTATAAGATTTTCTAGTAATTTATAAGATTTTCTAGCATTTTTATATTGATTTTCTAGTAATTTATAAGATTTTCTATTAATTTATAAGATTTTCTAGCATTTTATATTGATTTTCTAGTAATTTATAAGATTTTCTAGTAATTTATAAGATTTTCTAGTAATTTATATTATTTTCTATTAATTTATAAGATTTTCTATTAATTTATAAGATTTTCTAGCATTTTATATTGATTTTCTAGTAATTTATAAGATTTTCTATTAATTTATAAGATTTTCTAGCATTTTATATTGATTTTCTAGTAATTTATAAGATTTTCTATTAATTTATAAGATTTTATAGCATTTTATATTGATTTTCTAGTAATTTATAAGATTTTCTTATTTAATATATATTTTTAATAGGTATTAATAACTGAATTAAAACAAGTATTAATAACTATATATTAAAAACTATATTTATAAGATTCCCAAATAGTAGCCCCCGGTGCTAAAGGCCGGTTTGGAAACTGGGCGCCAAACGAAAATTTGGGGCCTTTAGCACCGGGTTGATCTAAAATCCGGTGCTAAAGGCCCCCAATTTTCGTTTGGCGCCAGTTACGGCCTTTAGCACCGGGTGTAGAAGACCCGGTGCTAAAGGTCCTTTAGCACCGGGTGGTGGGAGGACCCGGTGCTAAAGGGGGGGGCCTTTAGCACCGGGTGCTGTATAGAGCCGGTGCTAAAGGGCCTTAAGCACCGGGTCGTGGCTGCACCCGGTGCTAAAGGCCCCCACCAATTTTCGTCTGGCGCACAGTTACGGCCTTTAGCACCGGGTGTAGAAGACCCGGTGCTAAAGGGACTTTAGCACCGGGTGGTGGGAAGACCCGGTGCTAAAGGGGGGGCCTTTAGCACCGGGTGCTGTACAGACCCGGTGCTAAAGGGCCTTTAGCACCGGGTCGTGGCTGCACCCGGTGCTAAATGCCCCGGACCTATATAGACCGGGGACTTCTCTCCCCTCCCTCACTTCGCCCTCATCTCCTCCAGATCGAAACCGCTGTCTCCTCGTCTCCTCAGCCGCTGCCGCCCGTCGCCGTCGCCCATTGCCGCCGCCACCCGTGGTCCCCGCGCCCACGCCACCGCCGCCTGTCATCCCCACGCCCACGCCGCGCCGCCGCCCTCGTCCCGGGCCGCGCCGCCGTCCATGCGCCCGTCGGTCGTCCCCGCCGCCGTCGTCGTCCCCGCCGCCGTCGTCGTCCCTGCGCCCGTCGTCCCCGCGCCGGCGCCCGTCGTCCCCGCGTCGGCGCCCCTCGTCCCCGCGCCGCCCGTCGTCCCCACGCCGGTGCCGCTCCTCGTCCCCTCGCCGCCGCCGCCGCTCGTCCCCGCGCCGCCGTCGCCCGCCGCCCATCACGCGGTGAGCCTCTGTGAAGCTGGCCTTCGTGCCGTGCGTGCATGTTTCTGAGCCGGCCTTCGTGCCGTGTACGTGTTTGTGTGTGCAGGTACCCGTTGCATGGCCGAACACGTTCGGCCATGCACATTTGCTTAGCGAACGTGTTCGGCCATGCGCATTTGGTTAGCGAACGCGTTCGCTAACCAAATGCGCATGGCCGAACGCGTTCGCTAAGCACATACATTGAAAATATTAGAAATTACATTGAAATGTATATTGGAAATGTTATATTGGAAATGTATATTGGAAATGTTATGTGTTTGAAATGTATATTGGAAAATGCTTCATTTAAATGTATTGGAGATATTTACATTGAAATGTATATTGGAAATGTTATATGTTTGAAATGTATATTGGAAAATGCTTCATTTAAATGTATATTGGAAATTCTATGTATATTAGAAATATATGTGCTTCATTTAAATGTATATATTTCTTATCAATTATTTTTAAAATTATGTATATTAGAAATATATGTGCTTCATTTAAATGTATATTGGAAATGTTATATGTTTGTATAATGTATACTATCAAAAATGTTTATTATCGGAAATTCTATGGCGTACCCGAACCCACCGCGCACCCGAACCCCTTAGCGAATCCGTTTTTCGTGCACCGACCCCCTTAGCGAACCCTTAGCGAATCAATTCACACCGCGCACCCGAACCCCTTGGCGAATCCGTTTTTCACGCACCGACCCCCTTAGCGAAAATGTTAGAAATATTGGGAATATGTATGCTTTGTATATATTTCTTATCAATTATTTTTAATTCCATAGATGGCGGACAACAACAACCCCGTCCCACCCATGCAAGAGGACAACAACACCCCTGTCCCACCCATGCAAGAGGACAACGACACGTTCTTTGCGAATCAACTTTTCAATATTGTAACCCAACCAATGTCCATGGATGATGTGTTGGGGATCATTGGAAGGGACGACAATATCCAGGGCGACAATGTTGCAAGGGCCGAAAATGTTGAAGGGGCCGCCAATGTCCAGGGCGAACGTGTCCAGGGCAGCACTATTGAAGGGGCTGGTAACGAGCCCTCGTCTAGTCAGGTGTGTATATAGATAACATAAATTTGTACTGTACATGTCAATTATGTATACCATCTCTATATCATCTCGTATATATGTAATTTGTGTAGGCCGCCTCTGCTAAGAAATCAAAACGATCGACCACGAAGAAGCTGAAGGATGTCAAGTTACACATCACCCGAGTGGAGGATGACGGGGAGCCAGTTGAGCCCCCAAAAGTGGCCAAGAAATTTGTATCTCAGTGCGGGGTAATTGTACGGGACAATATGCCCATTAGTATCAGAAAATGGAAGTCCACGGACCCCACTGAGGAGTACGTGCTCCCCGATACAGAGAAGGAGATGCTATGGAGGGAATTAAAGGCAATATTCGACTGGCCTAGCACTCATGAAGCAGAACTGAGGGATTGGACAATGAAGAAGATGACAGTTCTGTTTCAGGATTTCAAGAAGAAGTTGTACTCGCATTTTCTCAAAACCGGAGAGGCCCCGGATCCTGAGAAGTATAAGAAGATCACTAATGACGAGTGGGAAGCATTTCTTGAGTACAAAACCTCCGAAGAGGGTGCAACGGCTAGCGCTTGAAACGCTGGAAACGCCGCAAATAAGAAGTACTCTCATAAGATGGGTTCGGGAGGTTACAAGGCAAGCATCGCTAAATTGGAGAAGATGGAAGAAGATCTATATGCTAGAGGCATCACTCCAGCGACACATGACTGGGCCACAAGGACCAAGCATTGGTACTATGGTCATGGAGGCACCCTAAGCCCAATCGACGGCTCCTTAGTTTTTCCCGAGGACTTGCGAGAACTAGCTCAGCGTCTCCTCGATATCCTCAGGTGTTGACGTAAAATCCGCACCTCACGCCAAGCACACAGCAAGCCGAACAAGCTGGCTTCAAACGTGGCCCTGGCTTTTGAATCCGGAAGCGTGCCAGTCAGTTTGCCTGAAAACTAACAAAGGGATAAAACGTTTAGATCAAAACCTGGAACGTGCCGGTTGAGACCAGACAGTTCCATATTTACGGCGTTGAAGCCAATCTCGAGAGACATATAGCTACAGAGAAGCTATCTGTCAGCAGTTAGAACCTCATTCGGCAATCGGCAAGGTACGCAAGGAACGCACTGCCGAATGCGTGACGTAAGCATGACGAAAGATCGGCTTTCTACCGAATGAACAATGTAACAAATACCCATAGCCGATTAACGAGAAACAGAGCATGATAAATGAATAAAAGGGTGAAACATGATCATAAATTCGCAGTAAACGAAGAATGCATAGGCCGAAAGCAGCACCCGTCAAGCATGATAACAAACAAGTTAATCCACCGCATGATACGACTTGTTTGTGACCACACCACTAATCAGGTTAGACCAATCCACCGCATGATACAATCTAACCATGAAAAGCTAAAAGCATTCAATGTTTAGTTACGAACCCACAACACAGTCACGAATTTACATTGAAAACAAGAATGCATAGGCCGAAAGCAGCACCCGTCAAGCATGACAACGAACGAGTTAATCCACCGCATGATACAACTCGTTTGGAACCACACCACCAATCAGATTAGATCAATCCACCGCATGATACAATCTAATCGTGAAAGGCTAAAAGCATTCATTGTCCAATGCAAACCCACGAACACAAGTTCACTCATGAGAGCACTGCCGAATACGGCTATTCAGCCGAATCGGGATCCATGGCGAAGGAACAAGCCTAATCGGTAAAGATAAATCTATCAGATCGAATCGAATTCTAATCCACCGGATGATTAGCTCTAAGACGACCCAAAAACCTGCATCTACCGCATGATACCCGGTTCTGTCAAGACCTACGCGATACCGGCAAGCTCGGACCCGCGACACGTAGCAACCTAGATCGGTTTCGGATTCGGCTGTGAGGGGATAAGTCGTCATGTCGTGAAGCAAAGCCGATTCTAGCCGATCTAGATTGGGCAAAGGTGTGTTGCATGAATTAAACACATAGTAAAAACAGAGCAACACGGGGTAACTTAATGAATCTGTTAGATCTTGCCAAAATCTAACAGAGCCGATAACTTGGTCCATACTAGATCTTAGCCCACCGCATGGCTCATGACCTAACAGAGGAACCTTCTTGAGACCATAACTTAGATCCACCGGATGATACTAAGCATGGTAACAAGACTACTTGCATCAAAGCTTAAATCCACCGCATGATACTAAGCATGATACAAGGTTGCCGGTACTTACGGAGGTCGACGGATCGATGACTCCTCTCGAAGAACTCGACGACTCGACTAAAGGACTCGATGTTGGCACGGGGCCGGTTTGTTGTATGATTGATTTGTGTTCTTTCTACAATTGCCATGGGTTTATATTTATACCCAGGTCTTGATACAACTCCTAGTCGGACACGACTTCAACACTTGTTTCTAAAAATAAATGACGAATCTTCGTGCCCATATTGCTTTCCTTGTTCGAACCGGCCTTTTTCTTATGTTGATCCACGTCATCATGTCTTCCCGAATGCTACCACTCTTCGCTTGCGGAACAATGCCTCTGCCGAATGATGACGCATTCCCGACCGCAGAGTATCTCTGCCGAATGTTTCAGCCGAATGGCGACGCGTTCCCGACCGCAGAGCATCTTTGCCGAATGCTTCAGAAAAAACCCTTTTAGCCGAATGGCATCCTTCTACCAAATCCGGCCCACATGTCAGCCTCTTCCTGGTGCCAATTTTTGGTGTCAACACATGCCCCTTCAATTTCGGGATAAGAGGTAACTTTTATCTCGGAATTGACCAAAAGCACTTAACATTTCCAAGTTAGTTCTGCTCGGCACCCGCTTCTCCTTCCGAATCTTCAGAGCTCCCATTCGGATCCGAACCCTAAGTCATCGTCTTCCAAGATCCAACTTTCAAATGGCGGACCAAGATCTTGCTCTCCAGGTAAACTTCAATCCCCTCAAGCATGTTCGGCAGTCTTCTTTCGATTTGCATTTTAAATTTCTTCTTATCCCCTTTCATTCTTGATAGGCCCTAGCTGCCGAAATCCTCATCCCTGTTGAGGAAAAATCTCCATCCTACTTCCTCGGTCCCGTAGGAGATTCAGACCCTTCTGAAATCATTGCGGCCGAATCTCAGCGGATTCCTTTTAAGACTTCACTGACAAAACCTCATGAGTGGCAAGATGCTTTCAAGAATTGGCCTTTGCCCCCAATCGCCGGATGGAGAAACTGGTATAAAAGGATGTCTGATGATAAAAGCCCTCAAACACAGAATTGGGATCATTTGCGTATTTCTCATTGCCTGGAGCTGTCATTAGCTGAAACACCAAAGAATGAGAACCTCCTGATTGCAGCTTGCCACTTTTGGTCCAATGGTACAAATACCTTTCTTTTTGGTCATGGCCCAATGTCTCCAACTTTGGCCGATGTCTATATGATAACCGGCCTGAATGTCACAGGAACTGTACACCCATATGATCATAAAGGTTCCTCCAAGCAGACAGGAGTGAAAACAGGGGTTGGATATAAGAGATACATTCAGAATCATATGTCTGATGGCCCTCTGACCGATGTTGAATACAGGGCCTTCCTGAATATGTGGCTATGCAGATCAGTCTTTTGTGGCAAAGCCAATGAGCCAACCTTGAATCACATTGTGATGGCTGAAGAGCTGGCTGCTGGAAAAGTCATCCCACTTGGGAAATACCTCCTGGGAAGCGTCTATCATATGCTCAACCAAACCACCCACCTGATGCACACTAGCAAGAAGATCCCCTGTGTCAATGGTCCCTGGTGGTTTGTCCAAATGTGGCTGCAATTATACATGCATCAAATTGTTGCTATTGATCTCAACAGCCGAGACTTCCCTTCAATCAATTATAAAGAAGGAGAAACCCGGAGAACCAAAGGTTGTCAAACTTATGGAGAAGCTGCCTCCACTGTACATATCAACAAAAACATTGGTGAACTGTTTGAGCTCTTCTTCAGAGGTTTTGCCAATCCTCTTTGGTTCCCTTATTCGGACAATGACAATCTTACTCTCCCTTGCGAATTCAGCTTTGAGACTGGATGCACTGATGTACAATCTGTAGCAATTTTTAATGCCTTCATCCAGCCCTGCATCCTGCCAGCCGAATTCTGTGGAGGGAGGCTAGTCCAAAGCACTTATGAATATTATCAGCCAAACATGATGGCTAGACAGTTGGGATGTGGCCAAGTGCCCCCTAGGCTATTCCTTCATGAATTCCTCAGGCCTAGGGAGATAATCAAGGATTTCACAGAAACAAGAAGGATTTTCAACTATAAATGCTGTGGAACTATTTATGCACCTGATCCTTTCGTGCTAATAGTATCTGCCCATCCTTCCTTCACCCTCTGGTGGCAAGAATTCCATGATCATATCTTCAACATGCCAATCCATCCTCTCTGCCTTGAATTAATGCCTGATTATCAGCCAACTGCAGAGGTAATATGCTTATTCCTTTATCTGTCTTAACAACATTAGCCCCAATCGATTCTGACTTTATTATTTTGCAGGACATAACACCTGCCCCTCTTGCCAGGGTAATTTTATACAAAACTGCAGGCCCAATCTCTGCTTTGGGGCACCAATCCCCTACTTTGGCTCAGCTGATGGCTAGACAAGCTTCTTCAGATCCAACACTCACTAGACCATCATCTGTCAAGAGGAAAACCCTCCTCATAGCTGCTCCTTCAGTTGTAAAGAAGAAAAGAACAAGTAGCAAAATTAAGGTCAGAGTCTTTTTTCTTTGACTATAATGCTTTTGGTGTTTCTTGCTCAGCTATTTCTTTTTGATTTCAGCCCAAAGAACAACAGCTAGCAATCAGTACACGTCCTGCCGATGCTTCAATGATTGGTAAAATTTTCTCACATTTTCGTCTTTAAAGTTCCTCTCCATCGGCATTTATTCCTTTTCAGTTTCAGAGCAAATCTCAACAGACCCAATTTCGGAGTGTCCTCCTTCTAATCAAGAACTAGCTTCAGCTTCTCCTGATGTTCTTCAACTAGAAGCCTCTTCTCTACCAACAGATCTTCCAAGCTCTCCTCAGCATGACATACAAGAATCTTTGCCTGAGCTCGAGCTGCCCTCTCTTTCCAACCAAGAGACCAGGAATGAGGTAGAGATAATTACTCAGTCTTCCAGTTCTTTATTCAATGAATCATCAATAATTCGGCATAATCTTCTTTTCAGGAGAAAACCACTTCTTCACCCAGCTATTCATTTGCTGTGGATGATTTAGTTGCCGAACAAGGAGAAGAAACCTCTTCTGGTCAAACTTTGTCAGAGGAGAACCAAGCAAAATTGAAGGAAATCCTCTCTTTTCTGCACAAGGACACTCGGGAACAAGTTACCAATGCTGATCTTTTAAGAGATTTGCTTGAATCATTTGATCAAGACCTTCCCGCCGATATCAAGACCTCTTTAGATCCAATCTCCAAATTGGATGATCATTTTATCGCAGTGAAGCAAGCTCTGAAGAATCAATCGGCTCAACCAGCCTTGGAGCAAAGGAGAACTTTGGTCAAGCAATCTGTAAAAGACCTGCATACTCAAGTTCAGAATGACAAGGAATCATTGATCAAACTGGAATCTGAACTTGAAATGAAGGAGATCAGAAAAGCTGCACTTGAAGCCGAATTGAGAAATTTATCGGCCGAAATTGAAGCTGACAAGAAGAAGATAATCGAGCTTCCCAAGTTAACAGAGAGAAGGCGAAAGGAAGCCTTAGCAGCTCTGAACGAAGACAAACAACTCAAGGCGAAGCTGGCTGCTCTGACTAGAACCCAAGAAGCTGATAAAAACTTATTAGAGAACATTAGCAATATGATATCAAATGCCAAAAATGTAATCTCAAAGTTCTTGGGTGTGTGAATTATGTTTGATAGCCGAATGTTTCATTAACCCTGTAATCTTGTCATCCTTTTAACTCTGTTTTCCTTCATTGTGGATGACTCATTCGGCAAAGTTGTCCATAATAGTACTTAGACCCGAAAACGCTTCAACTATGACATAGCCGAATCCCATCCAGTCAAAGCCGAATACGACTCGATAAGAATCCCAAACGACATGAGAACCGATCGGCTGGAAAATCCCTTCCACCTTCCGAACTCTTCGGAATATGCGCCACGATCTTTGGCCACGATTTCCTCTGTGGGTTCTATAAATAAACACCCAGACAACCCACGGTTTCTTCACCAAGTTCTTCGCCTTCCAAGTTCTTGCCGGCCCAAGCCATTCTTTTCCCCATCCACAGTAATTCCGAGGGACCTCCAATGGCCGACAACAACAGGAGGCGCCCGGCCGCTGATGAGGCCGAAGGAAGTCGTGCCGGTGCTCGCCGCAGGTGAGTAGCTACTCGCTTCTCTCTGTTCTTCTCGAGATTTCCTCCCTCTTTCTTGACGAATCTTTTCGTTCTTCCAGGGTAATCCAATGGATTGCCGGCGCTGGTGCGCCAGTTGCAGCTCCAGCCGCTACTCCCGCGGCATCTTCGAGTTCGTCTAATCGATCTCTCGAATCGGACGACTACCGCTACACGGACGGCGATGCCCGCCGATTCAAGGCGGAGCGTGACGACTCTCGTCGCGAACTGGAAGCTATCTCCAAGCAAGCCGGGATTGCTGACCTCGAATGGCAGCACGAGCGCAAGCAACTGCTCGAAGTCATCGATGGTGAGTCCTGCAATCTGCTCAATCTCAATCTCATCCCCCGAATGATATTAATCTGTTGCCCCTTTTGTAAACTTGCAGCGCGTGATGCCGAACTCGATCGGCTGAAGGCACTGGTGAATGAGCTGGCGAACAAGGTGAATGCTCCTGGGGACACACCAGAAGCTCGTCTCGGCGCGGTGGCGGGCCGTATCGATGAGGTGGCCTCGCACGGCATCCGTCTGGGCACTGCCGCAGGCCTAGTCGCCATGTCGACGCACACCAACACCGACTACTCCAGGCTACCAACCGGCTTCACTAATGGTAACCCGGAGGAGATCGACGACATCGAGGCTTCCATAGATCGCCTTGACGCTCATGGCGCCGCCATTGCCGATTCCATTCATCCTCAGTCCGTCTTGAACAAGCTATTCCATTAGTTTGTACTAGGGATTTATGGAATTTCGGCAATAAAACTTATCTTTTGTGATCTTGCATGAATCATCTGATGTAGTATATTTTGTGCTAAGGGCAATACATTCAGTACTGGCCATTTTCCTTTTCTGTTAACATTTGTTCTGAAGGCGATTTCTTCCCGAATATCGGCTGTTTGGCAATTTAATATATCAATCACCGATCGATTTCAACACTGGGATAATACCTCTTCAAATATCTTCCATTTATAGCAGAAGCAAATTCTTCTCCCAATAATGTCTTCAAAATATATGCATTTCCAGGCATGCATCTAACCACTCTAAAAGGACCTTCCCAATTTGGAGACCACTTGCCGAATGCTGCATATTTGGTTCCAATCGGCAATATTGCTTTCCAAACTAGATCACCTTCTGTAAATTGCTTAACTTTCACCTTCTTGTTGTAATATTTAGCAACTCGCATTTTGTTCTTCTCAATATTCTCCAAGGCCCTGAGACGAATCATATGCAAATCTTCTAATTCGTCCATCATTAAATCATTATAATCTTTAGAACTCAAATCCTTTTGCAACTTTATTCTCCTTGAGTCTAATTGTATTTCCCATGGCAAGATAGCATGATGCCCATACACCAACTCATAAGGAGACGTCTGTGTAGCCCCATGTGGAGCCATTCGGTAAGCCCATAAAGCCTCATTGAGTACCGAATGCCACTTTCTCGGCTTCTGATCAATCTTTTTCTGTATAATTTTAATCATAATCTTGTTAGAAGCCTCTGCCTGACCATTAGCTTGGGCATAATAAGGAGAAGAATTCAACAATTTGATGCCCATACTCTCAGCAAAATCTCTGAATTCTGAAGATGTAAATTGAGTCCCTTGATCAGTGGTGATTGCCTGAGGAATCCCGAATCTGTAAATGATGTGTTCTTTAACAAATTCAACCATATTCTCCGACGTCACTTTCTTTAATGGAATTGCCTCAACCCATTTGGTAAAATAATCGGTTGCCAAAAGCACAAACTTATGCCCCTTGCTAGATGGAGGATTTATTTGGCCAATCAAATCCATTCCCCATCCTCTGAATGGCCATGGCTTGACAATGGGATTCAAAACCGATGCCGGAACTCTCTGAATGTTTCCAAATTTCTGACAGTCTTGACATCCTTTATAATATTCAAAACAATCTTCCAACATTGTCGGCCAGTAATATCCAGTTCTTCTAATAACCCACTTCATTCGGTAAGCCGATTGATGTGCTCCACACAACCCATCATGTACTTCACTCATCAGCCTTTTTGCTTCTTCATGATTTAAACAATGTAACAGCACTCCATCCAGGGATTTATAATACAAATTATCATCAAGAAGAACAAACTTTAAAGCTTTATACCTGAGCTTTCTAGAAACCTTTCGGGATGGATTCTCCAGATAATCGGCAATCTCTTTTCTCCAATCATCTTCTGCCAGATTACTCCCGAATGTATATACATCATTAGCAAAAACTTCTTGAAGCTCTTTATAACCTGATGCACTTTGGGCCAATCTATTTGCCTCTCCATTATCCCCTCTAGGAATGTGTTGTAGAATTACTGACCGAAAGCTCTTCAATATTTCTTTGCATTCTTCATAGTAATTCCTCAAGGTATCACTTTTGCACTCATATTCACCATTCAATTGCTTTATGACCAATTCTGAATCTCCAAAAATTTCAACCGCAATGGCATCTGCTTCTTTCAAATATTGGAGCCCCTTGAGCAATGCCTCATACTCAGCTTGATTGTTAGTAACAGCAGATTGAATGGGAACAGCAAACTCAAATGTTTCTCCTTTGGGTGAAATTAATAAGATACCTGCTCCACCACCTTTGTTGCATGAAGATCCATCGAAGAATAACACCCAAGGAACAATGTTAAGCAAAGTTATTGATGTATCATGATGTTCAGTAATGAAGTCGGCAATAATCTGTCCCTTAACAGCCTTTGCCGATTCAAACCTTAACTCAAATTCAGACAAAGCTAAAATCCATTTGCCAATCCTTCCGTTCAAAATCGGCATAGACAACATGTGTTTTATCACATCAAACTTTGAATACACAATGCATTCGGCATGTAGTAAGTAGTGCCGAAATTTTGTACAGGAGTAGTAAACACATAAGCAGAGCTTCTCTATAGCCGAATACCTTGTCTCTGGATCTAGTAACTTTCGGCTAAGGTATGCAACTACTCTTTCCTTCCCTTCAAATTCTTGAATGAGGGCCGATCCAATAGTTTGGGCATCGGCCGCCACGTACAACTTGAAAGGCTTGTTCAATTGTGGAGGCACCAATACTGGTGGCTTCTTCATGTACTCTTTTATTTCATTAAAAGCCTTTTGTTGTTCGTCACCCCATACAAACTTTTGATCCTTCTTTATTTTTAACAGTGAGGAAAAGGGCAACACCTTTTGTGACAAGTTTGATATGAACCTTCTCACAAAATTTATCTTGCCAAGCAATGATTGTAGCTCTTTAAGATTAGTTGGAGGAACAATTTCATCAATTGCCTTCATGCTTTTCTTACCAACTCCTATTCCTCCTTCATGTATCAAAAATCCCAGAAACTCTCCAGCCGAAACTCCAAAAGCACACTTATTCGGGTTCATCTTAAGCCCATGTTTCCTGGTGCATTCTAGAGTTTTCCTTATGTCGGCCAAATGATACTCATGATCCAATGACTTGATCACCACATCATCAATATATATTTCCACAATCTTGCCGATCAACTCATGAAAAATATAATTCATAGCCCTTTGATAAGTTGCACCGGCATTTTTTAATCCAAAGGTCATGACAACCCACTCAAACAACCCTATGTGTCCAGGACACCTGAAAGCTGTCTTTACTATATCTTCCAATGCCATATAAATCTGATTGTATCCTGCGTTACCGTCCATGAAACTGAGCACTTTGTATCCAGCAGCAGCATCAACCAATGAATCAGCAATAGGCATTGGATATCCATCCATGGGTGTAGCCTTGTTTAGGTCTCTAAAATCTATGCAAACCCTCATCTTTCCATTTTTCTTATAGACAGGAACAATATTAGAGATCCAATCCGCGTATTTACATGGTCGAATGAAATTTGCATCTAGTAATCTTTCAATCTCCTTTTTCACATCGGCCAACACTTCTTCCTTGTAGATTTTTCGGGGTGGTTGCTTGTAAGGCCTATATCCAGGTTTGATTGGCAACCGATGCTCAACAATAGAACGATCTAGACCGGGCATCTCCGAATAATCCCAAGCAAAGCAGTCCTTGTATTCCTTTAACAATGTCACCAACTTTTCTTTGAAAACCGAATCCAAATTAGCACTGATAAATGTCGGCCTTGGCTTGTCACCATCTCCAATGTCCACTTCTTCTAATTTATCGGCCGACACAAATCCATGTCCTAATTTTCCATCAGTTCCATCAACTGGATTTTCCATCAAAAATTACTATGAGAGCCGACTGCTTCGATCGGCTGCTGATCACTGCTGGCTGGTGCCACAGGACCTTCTCCCCAGTCTTTACCTGAGAAACAATCTATGCCTTGATACTCCCAAAAAGCTGGTTCCATATTTGCCACGCTTATTGAATCATCTGCTTGGACAATCTCCACCTCATCATCTATCCATTGAATAAGTTGTTGATGCATAGTAGATGGAATACAACAATTTGCATGAATCCAATCTCTTCCAAGCAGCAAGCTATATGCCCCTTTGCCCTCAATGACAAAGAAAGTCGTAAGCAGAGTCTTGGACCCAATCATTAAATCAACATGCACGCATCCCTTGGTGTCCGAAGGATTTCCAGCAAAATCATTTAAAATTATGCTCGTTGGTGTCAAATCTCTAGGGCCCATACCAAGCTTCCTGAATGTGGTATATGGCATTACATTGACAGCAGCTCCTCCATCGACAAACACCTTGGTCAATGGTTTGCCATTAACATATCCCTTCAAGTACAGTGGCTTCATGTGCCGATTCTGGGTTGGCTTTTCAAAAACAGCTTGTTTGTTCAACATCAATTGTGCCATTAATCCAAATTGTTCGGCATCATCTATATCGGGCAATATTTCTTCCTGTACAATTTGATTAGATGGAGCCATGAATTCATTCGGCAAGAAACATACCATGCATGTAGGAGCCGAATGACTATGTTCGTCAGGCCTGTCTTTTGGGAGCCATATCGATTTCATCCTAGGCCTTGCTTGCTTTAATTCTTGATTCCTCAGGCGTTGGACTCTTCTCTTCTGACTCCTTCTTAAACCAGGTGGGCACCACTGCCCTTTCTGCCAAACGTACTCACGATCTTCTTCCTCATGATCAACCCATCTGTAATCAGCATGTCTCTTTCTTGGTTGATCATCAAAACGCCGATCATCACTAGGATGTACTCTGCCAATCCTTTCATGGACAGATCGGCGATTGACAGTTCCCTGCCTATATTCATCATACCTATTATTGCATTCAGGACAATTATTCCATGTGGGAAGCTTCAAACCTTCGTTCCAACAGTGTCTGAAAAATGCACACCCCCAATGCGCACGTTCCTGTTCTCGAGCATATTCTTCTTGTTCTTCCTCAAATTTTTCTTCTTCGCGCCTTCTTTCCTCCTCCTCGTATTCACGCCTTTGAAAACGCTCTTTTTCTTGCTGACGCTGCCATTTGTTGAGGAGAATACGTGTAGTAACTCTAGGTTTAAAGGATTCGCCCACTTCAAATCGGCTATTCGGGAACCGAAGATTTTTCTGGCGAATCTGTTCCATTGTGATCTGCCGAGTGGGATCAACTGAACCATCCTGTCTTGCCTTCTTTGATGTTAAAACTTTCAATCTTCCCTTTTCTCCAGATGGAACAGCATTCACCATATTAACCGAGAACCCGATCATATTCTGAGGGAAAGGGTTACTGTCCAGTTTCATCTTGTTGTCGAATTTCAAATGTCCTTCCTGGATGGCTTTCTGAATCTTCATCCTAAAGACTCTGCATTCATTAATGGAATGAGAATTTCTATCATGAAACCCACAGTACCTCTTATCTTTCACTCCATCGGGCCGAAGCATAGAATGCCCCTCTGGCAATTTGATTCGGCCTTCTTTCACCAGGAACTCAAATAATTTGTCTGCCTTAGTCACATCAAAATCATATGTTCCCTTCATCTGTTTGATCCATCTTTGAGTCATTGTAACTGGCTCTTTACTCCACACTATCTCTGCTGCAGCTATTTCCTCGCTATCCTCATACTCATCTTCTTGATCTGCTCTTTCAAGGAATTGGTTATAAATGTCAGCTACATCATTATTTTTAGCAAATCTGACATCTTTCTTGAAACCATATGCCTGGTTACTCATCAAGGCCAATCTGTGCGACAACTGGCCCAGATCATCAAACTCCATCCCGAACAGCTTCTCCCGAATGGTAGGCAGCATGCCAGCTACAGCCATACCAGCCAGCTGGTCATCAGGTATGTTCAGAGAAAAGCACATACTCTTAGTTTCCCTAAACCTCCTGAGGAACTCTGTAGGTGTTTCATTATTCCTCTGCCTTAAGCTGGTCAAATCAACCAACTTTTTCTCGGTACTGCCAATGTAGTAATGAGCATGGAATTTCTGTTCCAGGTCTTTCCAGGTACAAATCGACTGAGCAGGCAAAGAAGCAAACCATGTAAAAGCTGGACCCGTCAGTGACAAAGGAAAGTATCTGATTCTAAAAGCCTCATCTGCCGAAGCCTCTCCAAGCTGCATCAGATATCGAGCTATATGTTCCACAGTACTTGTATCATCTTGTCCTGAGAATTTAGTAAATTCTGTAGGCACCTTGACTCTATTTGGCAATGATACCCTTTGGTACCATTCCGGGAAAGGAGACGAATACATGTACCCCTGACTTTTAGGCTTCAGACCGAATTGATTTTGCAATACATCGGTCATTTTTTGCACCATGAGGTCAATACTGGTATCTTGATTCCCTGGTCTCCCAGCAAGCATACCTGCAGTACCAACATATCCAGGATTCGGGAGAGCGTCGATAGCATTGTAATCCATAAACTCTGAATATCCGTTTCCATACAAATCTCTTTGCAGTCTATTGTTCAAAGGAGATATCTTGTAAGCAGAAGCAGGCGGATTCCCTGTGGTGCCGAATGCCATATCACCGTATGTGCGAGTTTTCGGCAGTGCAAGCTGAGGATCTTGCTGAATCGGCTGTCCATTTGTATCTTTAGCACCAGAACCTCCAGTTTCATCAGCATTCCCTTTACCATGTGGTTTCTGAACTGGTGCTTGAACATTGAAGTATGTCGGACCACCCAATTGCCCATGTATCTGCTCGAAGGGTTTATCTACATGCTGACCAAAAATGCTTACCATTATATGCCGAAAACTGTTTAAGAACGCAGCATTGTGATTGGTCATTGTCTCTCCCAAAGCTTTGTATAACAAGCCCGAGAATCTCTCCCTCTCTTCTTCTTCAGTAAAATCAGATTGCCCAGGAAGGAGAACTCTTGGCAGATCAGACTTGAGAAAAGGTGCACCACTCCTGTTCTTGGCGAAAGACAGTAAACATTTGTTAATGAATTGACTAGCAGCAGCCTTTACCATCTGTTGATGCTCTTCAGACAATTCTTCCAAAGTGACATCCATGATGTCGCTCAACTCAGGCATCTTGAAAACTTGTGTGTGTCCCACCGGGCGTGCCAAAAAGTGTGTTGACGTAAAATCCGCACCTCACGCCAAGCACACAGCAAGCCGAACAAGCTGGCTTCAAACGTGGCCCTGGCTTTTGAATCCGGAAGCGTGCCAGTCAGTTTGCCTGAAAACTAACAAAGGGATAAAACGTTTAGATCAAAACCTGGAACGTGCCGGTTGAGACCAGACAGTTCCATATTTACGGCGTTGAAGCCAATCTCGAGAGACATATAGCTACAGAGAAGCTATCTGTCAGCAGTTAGAACCTCATTCGGCAATCGGCAAGGTACGCAAGGAACGCACTGCCGAATGCGTGACGTAAGCATGACGAAAGATCGGCTTTCTACCGAATGAACAATGTAACAAATACCCATAGCCGATTAACGAGAAACAGAGCATGATAAATGAATAAAAGGGTGAAACATGATCATAAATTCGCAGTAAACGAAGAATGCATAGGCCGAAAGCAGCACCCGTCAAGCATGATAACAAACAAGTTAATCCACCGCATGATACGACTTGTTTGTGACCACACCACTAATCAGGTTAGACCAATCCACCGCATGATACAATCTAACCATGAAAAGCTAAAAGCATTCAATGTTTAGTTACGAACCCACAACACAGTCACGAATTTACATTGAAAACAAGAATGCATAGGCCGAAAGCAGCACCCGTCAAGCATGACAACGAACGAGTTAATCCACCGCATGATACAACTCGTTTGGAACCACACCACCAATCAGATTAGATCAATCCACCGCATGATACAATCTAATCGTGAAAGGCTAAAAGCATTCATTGTCCAATGCAAACCCACGAACACAAGTTCACTCATGAGAGCACTGCCGAATACGGCTATTCAGCCGAATCGGGATCCATGGCGAAGGAACAAGCCTAATCGGTAAAGATAAATCTATCAGATCGAATCGAATTCTAATCCACCGGATGATTAGCTCTAAGACGACCCAAAAACCTGCATCTACCGCATGATACCCGGTTCTGTCAAGACCTACGCGATACCGGCAAGCTCGGACCCGCGACACGTAGCAACCTAGATCGGTTTCGGATTCGGCTGTGAGGGGATAAGTCGTCATGTCGTGAAGCAAAGCCGATTCTAGCCGATCTAGATTGGGCAAAGGTGTGTTGCATGAATTAAACACATAGTAAAAACAGAGCAACACGGGGTAACTTAATGAATCTGTTAGATCTTGCCAAAATCTAACAGAGCCGATAACTTGGTCCATACTAGATCTTAGCCCACCGCATGGCTCATGACCTAACAGAGGAACCTTCTTGAGACCATAACTTAGATCCACCGGATGATACTAAGCATGGTAACAAGACTACTTGCATCAAAGCTTAAATCCACCGCATGATACTAAGCATGATACAAGGTTGCCGGTACTTACGGAGGTCGACGGATCGATGACTCCTCTCGAAGAACTCGACGACTCGACTAAAGGACTCGATGTTGGCACGGGGCCGGTTTGTTGTATGATTGATTTGTGTTCTTTCTACAATTGCCATGGGTTTATATTTATACCCAGGTCTTGATACAACTCCTAGTCGGACACGACTTCAACACTTGTTTCTAAAAATAAATGACGAATCTTCGTGCCCATATTGCTTTCCTTGTTCGAACCGGCCTTTTTCTTATGTTGATCCACGTCATCATGTCTTCCCGAATGCTACCACTCTTCGCTTGCGGAACAATGCCTCTGCCGAATGATGACGCATTCCCGACCGCAGAGTATCTCTGCCGAATGTTTCAGCCGAATGGCGACGCGTTCCCGACCGCAGAGCATCTTTGCCGAATGCTTCAGAAAAAACCCTTTTAGCCGAATGGCATCCTTCTACCAAATCCGGCCCACATGTCAGCCTCTTCCTGGTGCCAATTTTTGGTGTCAACATCAGGGCATCTGAGAGGGGAGAATTTGTTGCTGATAGAGACAGAGATGAGCTAACCTATGCCTTAGGGAACAAGGAGCATCCTGGACGGACGCGCGGCGTAGGCACAAGCATCTCATGGAAGAAAGGTTTCCAAGAGCACGCCGCCACCTATAGGAGCCGTTCGAGGAAGAAGGCCGAATATGAGCAGAGGGTGAGGGACCTAGAGCAAACGGTTGCCGCCCAGGGCTCAAAGCTCCAAGAAATGGAGTCAGAGATGGAGCGACGGATGAAGGTAGCATGGCTGCAGATACAACAAGCCACAGGCGGGACCGGTTCCACAGAGCCTGCACCTCTCCAACAAGCCGCAGGCGGGACCGGTTCCACAGAGCATGCACCTCTCCAAGATGCGGCCCTTATTAGCCCTCCACAACAATATCAAAGCAGTCACGCTTCCACACAGGCCGCCGAAGCGGTCCGTTACACCGTGGATGAAATAACTCAACGGACCACGTGCGAGCTTGTCGTCAGGCAGAAGAACTTAGCTATGGTGGTACGTATGCAACCTTAGTTCGTACTGCAGACATTTCACCGTAAATACCATTCATTTACTAACTTTCTTTGTGACTACTAAATTATCAGGTCGCATACGGTATGACCAAATGTGTGGAAGAAGGGCAAAAATGGCACTGCAATGACATTCCACATGGTTACGTACCTGTTGAGGTGGAGCAAGTCGTCACCAACTGGGAAGACTTGGAACTTGACATCCCCGGAGGTGACGGAGAAACAAAACTCGGTCAGTGTTCTCCCTGCATCATTCTATGGAGCAAGGCAGACGTCGTCATACCCGGTACACTTGCGGCTACCAACAAGCCTCCGTCACCTCCACCGTCTCCAAGAGATCCACCGGATCATGACGATTCTCCGGGAGCTCCTGATGCAAGCCCGTCTCCTCCGCCGAAGAGGTCTCCGTCTCCTCCGCCGCGGAGGTCTCCGCCCCCTCCGCCGAAGAGGGGACGCCGCACTAAAGCCTCTACCCCCACTCCACCAGCGAAGAAGGCACAGAAAACCAGAGAGAAGCCCGGACCAGAGAAAAGAGCGGGTGAGAAGACTCTAGAGGAGCTCGAAGCCTCGGTCAAAGCAGACACAAAGAGGCAAATGGCCGAGTGGAGGAAAAAACCTGAGCCGGAGCCGAAGCTTGAGCCCACCGTCGTCAAGTCATTCCTCGGTAATTTGAGCAAGGGTCAACAAAAGGAAGTAATAATAACAGACTATGACCGCTCATTACTGAAATCTCGCCGGAAGCGGAAGGCTGCAGATAAGGAGGCGGGCCCATCCAAAAAGGTTCCTCAGCTCGGCGAGCAACCTCAGCGGCCCTTGGGTCCATTGCCATCTCTGGACGAGATTAACGTGCAACGAGTAATGGCCAAGACTGGACTAACCAGAGCGCAAGTCCTGGGGGAAGAAGAGGTGCCTGTAAACACAACGTTGAAGTGGCCGTTTAAGCTTGGCGAGCCTATGGTCCCTCCTGAAATGGAGAGCAAGCTACAGACGAAGATGCGCCGATTCCATGAGTGGTACTTGGAAGAATCAAGAAGGAATAAACGGCGCATGATCAAAGTAGGCATGAAGGACCATGATTTCTACAATGGTGACGAGGATTGGGTCTGGCTGAGGTTTAAGGATATATATGAGCTGTACCACCGCGACGCCATGGACGTGGATTTGATCACCTGTTGGACACTGTAAGTACTTTGTTGTTGCTTATAATTCACAGTTTGAAAACAATAATTCCAATCTATGCTGACGCGGGCTTTATTTATTGCTTAACATATGCAGAATGGAGATTCAAAAATGTCGGAGAACCGGGATATATGACGTTGGTTTCGTGGATCCTCGAAGGATAAGTGAACAAATGATATTGATGAATCCTGAGGAAATATATTTAAACCTATACAAGTATATTAAGAAACAAAATTACTGCGACTCCATACTAATCCCGTACAACATCGAGTGAGTACATACACATGCTTCTTCTTATACTGTCTGTGTACTATTTCATTTCTGATTATAATGTATACATGTATACAGATTCCACTGGTTCCTAATAATATTGTGTCCTGACCGGGGTGTCGTGAACGTCTTTGATTCATTGCACACTCCAAAAGAAAAACTACAGAACATCATGGACATGATGACAAGGTGATGTATATTTTCCCCTACTTAATTCACCCCTTACACTCGCAAGGACTTAACTCAATTTTTTTGTTCGCAGGGCCTGGATTCAATTTCGTCAAGAACACCCGGGTATTCAACATGAAACACTAAAATGGAACATTGGCTTTCCGGTAAGCAAGTAATTTGTACATGTAGACCTCGGCTAATATATTATATGAATTTTACTTAATTTCTTTTGGTCGACAGTGTGCCAAACAGGGGCCGGGAAATAATTTATGTGCATACTATGTTTGCGATTACATGTGGAATTGGGGACATAAAAAGCTTACACAACACGATATTATGGTACGTAATAATAAACACATTTCCATTATTATTAAGTGCACAATTATTGTCTCCAACTCGGCGGATTAAATATCTTTCAATTATTTGTAAATTATAGATGTTCAACCTGAAGGAAGAGTCTCTAGAGCTAGAAAGAATCGACGCAATTGCAGAACAGCTCGTCGGATGGATCTGGGACGAGGTCGTCAATCCCCGAGGAGAATTCCACTCGCCAGTACTGGAGGACGTGCCAGACAGTCCAACAAGCTAGTCGTCAATCTTAATTAAGTAGAAAATACAGTTTAAATATATATAACTCAAGTTGACATGCATGAATATCTACTTTTGTAATATATATGTCTTCTATTTTGATGAAATGTCAGCTAATATGAATATAGAGTCGGCCGAATACGCATTAGAATACACGTATTAGAATATATACGTATATACACGTATATAGACGTCTGCAACCGGTGCTAAAGGCAGGCCCTTTAGCACCGGGTGCAGCCACGACCCGGTGCTAAAGGCCCTGCTAAAGGCGCTGTGCGGCAGGCCCTTTAGCACCGGGTCGTGGCTGCACCCGGTGCTAAAGGGACCCTTTAGCACCGATTATTCAACTCGGTGCTAAAGGGGTACCCCTTTAGCCTCGGATTAGTTGCACCGGGTGGGAAACCCGGTGCTAAACGCATTTCCCACCCGGTGCAGATGTCGATCATTCTGGTAGTGCGCCACCGCCTCACGAAGTGCTCCACGAGGTCACCGTAGTCCCTCGCCGTGTACACGCCGGCGCGCGCCGTCCGACATGAGCAGCCCCGGCATGGTGACCTTCCCGCGCATGACTTCGACTAGCGCCGGCGCCATGCCGTCCGGGTCCACCTCGAAGAGCCTGGGGCAGTGAAGCCGACGCGTGCTGTCCAGTAGGATTATTGGTCTGTGGATGGCCGCCGTGCGTGCCTCGTCTTCCGAACGGCCACCGACCTCCAGCAGCCCGGCCGCCGAAGTGCCCACCAGTGTACCGGCCACCGCGATACCTTCCTCCCCCACGACCGGCATAGCCGCCGCCACGGCCGGGGTGAAAATTTCCTTGGAAGCCGCCACGCCCAAACAGCCCGCCCTGGCCGTTAGCATGGCCTCCTCCCCGGTTCGTCGCATCACCACGCCCGGTATTCTCCATGGCTTGCCTCATGATCTGCGCGTACGACCGCTCGTGGGAGTGTACGGCGGCAGCGTGAAGAGCTCTAGGGTTTTGCTGTCGAGTTCCTGTTCGCGCAAAGAGGGCCACCAGACCTGGGGTAGGCCGACACGGCACCACCTGGCTGAGCCACATCCACTTTGGGCTGACGTAAATGGATGGGCCTTTGGTTGCCGGCCCGTTTAGCTCCTTTGGTTTTGCTTTTTCGAATTCGCACGCTCCCCGAATCCTGCCCGAGAAGACCACCAGGATCCGATCTCGAGCCGCTGGGCACCATCTCCGGCCCCGACCAGGACCTCGCCGGAGAGGAAGCCTGGAGCGGTGGAGCAGAATTGCAAGGCCTGAGGCCGGGAGATGAGTTAGAATGAGATATTACCTTAGCGCCGGTGAGCGCATCTCCAAGGGTGCGCGGCGGCGACACTCGCGGCGATGGCAAAGGCCCTCGCCACGGCTTGCTGGTCGAACTCCGTTGAACCAGCTCCTCCACAATCCTTTTCGCCAGCACTCCTTCCCCTGGCTTCCTGTTGCGAGGACTTGTCTCCAGTTCCTTCTCCACCAGCTGGATTTCGGGGATCGAAAACCCCGCATGTTGCGCCTTCTTCCACAGCTCCGGCGTATCGATGGAGACGTTAGAACGTGGAGTCCCGATTGAATGATCATCTTCCCCAGCCTCCGATTCTGAATCCACATCTCCAATCGCCCATAACCGTGATCCTTAGAAGTCTTCGACGCCATGGACGACCTTTGTCGCTCGTGTCGAAGTCGCCGAGACCACCTCTGCCTCCTGCGCATGGGTTCCTTCGCTAGGATGTGGTCCGCCACAATGGAACACTTCTTTGTTGGGTTCTTGTAGGCCCATTTCAGAAACATGGTTTTTGCAGGTTAGAACCGACAGTTCTCATGCCCTCTGTTTCTTTTGGAAGCAATATTCTTCACTCATGCGCTAATTTATTTTTTTTCACCGGTATAATGTGCTTGGTCATTTATCAGTGTTGCTTTCTTTGCAATGTCAGCCGTGCAGACTTTAGTGAAGAGCCAGCTTTCAGTTGGTTACGTAAACTCCCAGCAGATATCAGGACCATGGTCACAGGAAACGGGGTCGGTGGCTCGTTCCACGACTCAGGAATGTCGTCCCAATTCGAGAGTCGGGGTCATTATGGGTCACCGTTTCAATTCTCACTGGATCGTCGTCCCCATCCTGTAGGGTCATAAACTTTAGATCAAGGTACTGGAGGTCGTCAGGAAGAAGCTCCAATACGAGGCAGGGATGATGTTGCAGCACAGATCGAGTAATGAATATGCGCGAGGGCTTTGGGGGCAGCGGAGGAGGTGCTGTTGTGGAGGATTGGACAGATAATTTGTGCGGATATATAGGAACGATGTCACTGCATCACTGCTGCGGCTTTAGGAGAGAGACATTAAGAGGAAGAAGAAACAATCGTTGCAGGTGTCCTCGTGTGTCTATTAGACGAGGCTAAAGCAAGGCGTTGGAGGGCTGTGAAGTCCAGTAATTGGCAGCCCATCTACCCCTTTTTCTTTTCTCCTTTTCTCTCCTTCCTTGGTTTCGCTTGTCTCTTTTGTACCTCGTTCCGAGGTCATCGATCCGACACTCCTTGGTTCGCGTATCATGTTATGAATTTCCGTCCCAAAGAGGTATACCCCCTCCGTACCATAATTTTGTAAAGCATCGACCATCGACCGTTGTTCCCGTTTCTCGACCCAATCGACTCGGGAACTTTGTGACTATGATCAGGACAACAATTAAACACTCCAAACTACTGTTTTGTAATGGATATGCTTTTGATGAGTTTTTCCCCGATGTGATCGCATCCTCTATTGACTGCGCGATTTATGTGGGAACAAAGGTGTTTTTTGATCCCAGCCCCCGTGGAAAATCTCTCTTAAATGGGACCCTGGATGAGCAGAGAGCACTTGAGCATGCTCTGAGGCTCAGTGATGGTCTCCTTTTGGCATCAGATGAGGTTAGCTGACATACATGCAACTGTAATTTCCATGTACTACTTGAGTAGTTTATGCAACTTCTCTTTATAGAGGGATAATCGATTAATCATAGATCCAGCACAACACTCTTGTAATCATTTCTTTACCTAACTGGATTCTCTAGGAAAGGCAGAGTGAGCTATAAATGATTTACGTTTTGTCGTTTCTCTATGTGTTTTTGTTATCGTTGGTAAACTGAATGGCTTCTCCTTTTCCTTAGTTTTAAAAAAGAATTCTGAGATAAAAACATCGCAGATTCTGCTTTTTTAAAAAAGATTTTGGTTTGCTAACCTCGCCTGATTTGGAACACAGCTACGTAGTACATGATTGTTGCATATTCTGGCTTTTCGTTTTTCTTCTCATTTTGAGGCTTATTTGTTTGACAGGCTGAATCTCTAACTAATGTCAAAAACCCAATTGAGGCTGGACAAGAGTTGCTAAAGAAGGGGATCCGCACACAGCAGGTTGTCATCAAAATGGGTTCCAAGGGATCGATCATGATCACTAAGAATGCGGTTTCCTGTGCACCTGCTTTCAAGGTACTCATTGTACTGATAAATGGCCTTCATTTGTGAAGTTTGCCGAAAGTAATCAAGGTTACATTTCTGATCAATCGCATTCTGACTATGCTCTCTGTTTTCTTTAGATTAATGTTGTGGACACGGTTGGATGCGGAGATAGCTTTAATGCTGCTATAGCTTTCGGGTTCCTCCATGACTTGCCGGCGGTTAACACATTTTGGCCTTGTTTAGTTCCCGAATTTGGGAGCCAAACTTTGATCTTTTAGAGTACGCGCGCACTGTAACATTTTGTTTGTATGTGTGAAAAATTGTTCAAAAATAGATTAATTAGGCTCAAAATGTTCGTCTCGCAGAGTACAACAAAGCTGTGTAATTATTTTTTGATTTCATCTACATTTAGTACTTCATGCATGTGCCGACATTTTGATGTGATGGAAATCTTCTTGTAACACCCTAAAATTCATCACAATTAAATTGTAGCAATTTCTAAAATTTTCTAGGATTTATTAAGGTCCAAATAAATTTTCTGAGGTTTAATTAGAATTCTTGTGAATTAATTGAATTTAAATATTATATTAAATAATTTTAGTCAAAATAAGTTGTCGATGCATTCATGCTGTTGCATTTGTCTTTTGCTTGCTGTTCAATTAAGTTGGAATTTAAATTTTGTTTAAATTCGAATTTAATTTGAATTTGTTTGAGCCTTAGAATAGTTGTTTCCCGTCGAGTTTAGTTTTGCCCCTTGAATTCTTGGCCAGTCTACTTTTGCCCCCTTAGCTTTGGCCGGCGTCTTCTTTCTCTCCCCGCTGTTTTCTTCGGCCCAAATCTTTTCCCGGCCCATGTTCCGCGCGCCGGCCCGTTTCCCCTCCTCCCGCTCCGGTGGCTGCCACCTGGGGCCCGCCTGTCGGGATCTTCTTCCCGAGTCGGACTCGAGTCCAACCCGGGCATGGCTGCGCCGCCCCCTCCGACTCGGGTGCGCACGCCGAGGGCCCAGCCGCTTTAATCGAGCGCGTGGCCCGCCTTGGATCCCCCGCTCCTTTTTCGCGCTTCGGTCGTCGCTCGCGAACCCTAGCCGCCGGATCTTCTATCTCGCTGCCGCCGCACGGGTTTTCGCCGCCGCGCCGTCGGTTTCCACCTCCGCCATCTCTCCCTCGCCGTGAAGCACCCCCGGAGGTCCATCTCGAAGCGTCGAAGCTTTCCCCGCCGTCCAACGCGAGTTTTGCCCTCGTTTCCCCGAGCTAATCCCTCGCCGTCGTTCCTTGCAGCACCGCCGCCGCCATTCGTCGTCGCCGGCCGCCGACGAGGCTCCTCCATCGACTTGGTCTAGCTGGGTGAGTTCGCCTCCTCTCCTCTCGCTTCCCGTCCAAGACGCGCGCGTTTTGGTCCACTGAAGCGCATTTTCACGTGTTCGCTGGCGAAGCGCCACCGTGGGCGCCAGCGGCGCCGTCGGTCTGTTTCCTTCCCGCCGGCGAGCCCCTGCCGATCCAATCTTGGCCTTTGGATCGAGATCCAACGGCCGAGCTCCTCCCGAGCCTCGAGTCAAACAGATCGCGTACCGGTCAACCTCGGAAGTTTTGCAAAAAGGCCCTCCAAGTTTTCAAAATTAACCCGCAGTCCTAGTCCGTTCAAAAATAATTCAACTTAGGTCCTTTTTCTTTCGGTTTAGCCCCTGCAAGTTCAAAAATTGCGCCCGAGGTCCAAGTTTTACCTTTTTACATGAAAACCCTCGTAGTTTTATACAAAATTATGTTTTAGCCCTCGGATTTTCACAGTTAAGCCCCTAGAACTTTTAAAACTTCGCCAGCTAGTCCCTGAACCTTAGAAAAGCCATATCTTTTGTGTTTTAACTCCGATTTTAGTGATTCTCGCGCTCACGTGTTCGTGGTAACGCGTAGAATAGTTTTGTGCTGTTGTTTTCTTCTGTTGGAATTGTTTGGTGTACTGTTTCTTATTTATTGTATTGTTTTCTTGTATGTGTTCGTGTGATGCGTATAGGAAACGCGTCGTTCGAGGAAGTGTTTGAAGAACCAGCTATTGAAGAGTTTGAGCAGCAGCAGGGTTGGGAAGAAGCAGTATTCCTTGATCATACCCGTTTGTACCTAAATGACATGCACTTTAATTACACCGTTTATTTATCGCTTGCATTAATATTGCTGGGTCCCATTAAGGATTTCCTAGTCTATTTTACGATACGTTGCAGCTGGGTCATTAAATTAATTTGAATGGTATATGATGCTTAGTTTCTCAACTGGGATTGGTCTAATGAAACCCCTACTCTATGTTCCACTATTATTTTTTTAATTAAATAATGACAAGATCACATCTTTTAATTGGGACATGGAGCGATCACCCAGGAAAACAGTGCAACCATAAGTGCTATGTGGTTCTGGCTTTGACTGATTAATTAGGTATTCTGGTTTGGGATAGTTTTACCCGAAAGGGGCAAGAGGTGCGGCGGTTGACGAGGCATAGCCCGGTCCTCTTGAGCGGTAGGCTTTGCTAAGATACGCGACTCACTAGGGAGGGTTATGCTTTGCTCCTGAACCGGAAGTCTTAGCGAACTATCACTTATTAGAGTATCTTTGTAAAGGTCTCATAGTGAAACCCAGTATTCGGTCCACGTGGTGTGGGAATGGTACATGCTTTCGGGCAATGGGAATCACGTCTTATGGTGAACGTGTATGACCTCTGCAGAGTGTAAAACTGTTATAACAGCCGTGCTCACGGTCATGAGCGGCCTGGACCCTCACATGATTAATCTATCTGAATATGATCTAAATTATGGTTACCTGAATCTGACGGGTTTATGTCATTAATTTAATTGTGGTTGGTATATACTTATATTTGCTAGTAAATAGATGCTTAATAAAAGTTGACCAACTAAAAGTGATTAATGCAGCTATCCTTTCATCCTTCCACTTTATAAAGCCTAGCATGTCATTTATTTTCATACTTTGCTGAGTACGACATGTGCTCACGCTTGTTTATTTATATTGCATCGACCATACTCGGACCGCTGCTCAGATTGGGAGAATTTTGAGGATTATACTACTGATTTTGAGGAATTCTAGGCGAGTCCTCAAGTCAACTGCCTGTGGAGATGGAATTATTTTGTTTCGTTTAGTTAAACATTTATTTAAGTCTTCCGCTATGACATTTTTGTCAACTCTGAGATTGTAGTAAATATACTTTAATACTCTTTCGTATGCATGGTTATGGATATTCACTTGTGACGTCTATCATATGTGTGTAAACTTGATCCTGACGCATATATGAGATGCATCTGGTTTTATTCTAAAACCGGGTGTGACACTTCTTTTTGTATAGTGAACTTTGGGGTGGAGCATGGAATGAGCTGATCGAAGGAAGCTCTTTCTGTCCCGATGTCACAGTTCTGTCTACAACAGCGGTCAATGGTTTCAGTGAGCCGTCGCCGTGTTTCTTGTGCGAATTTTTTTTCAACCACTAATTAATGGTATTAAAAAAAGTCAGTTTACAAAACTACGTACAGAACCTCGAATTAATTCGCGAGATCTATCTAATGAGGCCTCTGACCGTATGATTGGAGGATAGTTACTGTAACATCACTGTAGTAAATCATGGGTTAATTAGACTTATTAGATTCATCGTACAAAGTTACACACATCCTTAAAAAAGTTTTACAAATAGACTCTATTTAAAACTCCAGACATGTAAAACGAGAAACTCTATGTTTGAGGTTGTGTCAGAGCGAAGCGCGGCCTTGTTTAGATCCCAAATTCCACCCCAAAGTTCACTATGCAAAAAGAAGATTCCCATCACATCAAAATATCATTACATGCATGGAGTACTAAATGTAGATGAAATCAAAAACTAATTGCACAGTTTTGTTGTATTCTACGAGACGAACATTTTGAGCCTTATTAATCAATTTTTGGACAATTTTTCACACATACAAACAAAATGCTACAGTGACGCAATGATTACGAAGTGACATCATACTCCCAAATTTGGCCTCTCAAATTTAGGATATGCCTGAATATGTAACACCCAAAATACTCAATTTTAAAATTTTTGGCATTTACATAATTATTTAATGCTTTCACCTATTTTATAAATGCTAAATAATAATTTTCACAAATTTAAAATCAAATATAAGTGATAGAAACATTTATTGTTGCATTCATGCTGCTGCATTTATTTTTGTTTTGCCTTTGATTCAAACAAGAATTTGAAATATATTTAAATTCAAATTTGAATCACTTAGTTTGGTGCTCTAGAAAAGTTGTTAGGCCCGTAGTTCACTTCACCTCCCTGAACTGTTCCCTGAGTCCACTTCTGCTCCCTCTTCTTCTTTTCTAGTCCGGCCCAGCCCCTCCTCTCCTTTCTCTTTCGCGGCCCAGTCTCTTCCCGCGGCCCAGCTCCCCTTCCCCCCCTCCTTTCCGAGCCAGCCCAGCAGCCGCGGCCCACCCTTTCTCTCCCCGGCCCAACTCCCTTTCTCTTCTTTTCCTTCCCCTCGGCCCAACCTCGCACTCCGCGGCCCAACATTCCACGGCCGCCTTCCCCCTCTTCCCTCCCGCTGACTGGTGGCCCAGCCCTGTCAGCACCATCTTCCCCGCGACGACAGGCCGGCCGATAACCGCGGGCAGCGCCATCGTCGGGATTCTCCTTCCCTGGGCAACCGAACGATCCCGCAGGCCCTCTTGAAGCTGCTTGGAAGCTTCCGCGCCGACCCCCTTCCCTAATCGAGAGTTTCCCCCATATGGTAACCCGTTTCCCCGCATGGAAACCGAGATCGCCACTGCCGCCGGCCGTGATTGGCGCAACCGCACGCCCCGGACCCCTCTCCAGGGCCCATTATAGCCTCTCCCTCTCCCTCCCGACCTCCCAACTTTCCCCTCTAGCCGCAGCGCTCTCCCCTGCGCTAGTGCCGCCGCCTTCCCATCCAGAGCCGAGTGCCGCCGCCCGCCATTGTTGGCCGTCTCGCCGCCTCCCTGGACGTCGCTCGGAGTGGACGCCGCCACGAGCTCCGCGACTCCAAACCACGTCTCCTCCGCCCGTCCTCCTCGCCGCTCGGCCGCCAGAAGCGCTCCTCCACGCGAAGCGCCGCCGTCCGAAGCTCGCGCCGCCGACCGTCGAACTCCCCTCTCCGACGCCTTTTTCCCCGCTTCGACAGCGCCAGGAGCATCGCGTGGAGGTGAGCATCGTAACGGTCTACCTTTTGCTCGGTCACGTGCCCCCAAACCCCACCTCCGCCACTCACCGTCGCCACCGACCGCCGGCCATCGTCGAGCGCCCACCCCCGCCCCCTTAACCCCGTCGTGAACCCCACCAAAATGCTCGCCACGTATCCCTGGTCACGTAGGACCAAGTTCCATGGCCAATGAAGGCCCCTAGCCGAAGAACCACCTCGCTCCGGCGATCCTCTGCCACGGGAGCCGGCGGCGCCGCCGCCTCTATCCCCGCCGGCGACCCCCACTTGCCCCTTTCACCCCTGGCCGTCGGATCCCTAACCAACGGCCACGATCAAACCCCCGCCGAGTCAACTAGCGGCTTACCGGTCAACTGTGCCTATTTGCTAAAGAACCCCCCTGTTTCCGTTTAATTAATCCGCGGTCCATTTTAATTCAAAAATAATTACAAATAGGTCCTGTTTTATTCGTTTAGGCCCCTGGAAATTTTAAAACTTTGCCAGCAAGCCCCCGAATCTTAGAAACGCTATAACTTTCACGTTTTAGCTCCGATTTGCGTGATTTTCACGCTCATGTGTTCGTAGCGACGCGTAGAATATTTTTAGCTCCTGTTTTTGTACTGTTTTTACTGTTTGGTGTACTGTTTCTAATAGAATTACTTTTGCTTGCATGTGATGATTGTTTTGGAATGCGTGCGTGATGTTCGTGTCCAGTCGGTGAGCCCGTAGCGTTGGACTACGAGTACGTTGAGGACGTGCCGGAGCAGGACTCGCAGCAGCAGCCGTACTCCGAGGAAGGCAAGTTATAGCACGGACAATCCTTGCTACCTATCTCACTTTTAATACACTGTTCATTACATACGCATGTGTCTAATACTGTTTACCATTAAGGATTGTACCTAGCATTTATTTCCCTATCCTTGTATTCCTATGGGTTTTTGCATATGGGTAGCATTTTGCTAGGCGCAACTACTGTCACCTTTACTTAACTGTTAATATTGACTTAATGGTCCACTTCAACTCTAATGATTAAAACTTGCTTTTTAGTAACATGGTTAAGGGGGCTAGAGCATGTGCTGTGTGCTTTGCTCTAGTGTCTCCCTCTAAGGATCGGTTCTTAAAGCGGCAACCCAGGAGCCTGTCGCCACCGCCGGAACTATATGGGCTCTAGTCTTGGTTGAGTAGCTTGTACGTCTCTAGCTTGGCAGTGGTTACCGAGTGGCCTACGGCATTGTGGGAGGCAAAGCACGGGGTGATTTCGGATTCCACCGAGGACGGTAGCCCCGTCGGCTAGGTCCCGTTAGACCCAGTCCCGTGTTGGGAGCCCCCGTGAGTGCGGGAGCTCCGCACGTTGCACCATTTACTTTCTTGTTGGCATGATTTGCCGGTGCGTGGATGCCATTGACCCCCTCACGTTGCGCCCTGAGGGTCAGTCAATCTCGGTGCCTAGGTTCTCACCACTTTGTAGTACTCCAGCGGCTACTGTCTTGTTAGGGTGTCTTGTGAAAGCCTCGTAGCGTCCCTATGCAGTCACACCTCGGAAGTGTTGATGTGCGTGGTTGGGTGCAAAGTTCCTTTGAACTTTTACGCGACTGGTGGGTAAAGGCCGAAACCTCTGCAGAGTGTACGATCTATCATGATAGCCTTGCTCAGGGTCACGAGCGGCCTGGATCCTTTTTGATTAGAATATGGTATTTATTACTGCTTAATGTCACTTACACTATTTAATTGGGTTACAACTGGGATCTCATTCACTTGTAGTAACTTGGTCAATGATAAAACGAACCAACTAAAAGTGCTAATGCAGTTAAGCCAGTGTCTAGCCTTTTTGAGCCTTCATAACCCGTGCTATACTTGCTAAGTAATTCTGTTACTTACACTTGCTATTATCATCATTTTTGGGCAAAATCCCGGACGGGTAACAGATTGGAGTCAGGCTAACTATGAGGTGGAGTTTCCGGAGGATTTGCCGTACTTCTGAGTTGGCGTTCTCCCAGTCAGAGTCCCTGTGGGATTGCGGCTACGCTTAGAGAGATGTATTAGTCTTCCGCTGTCCATGTATTTCATTTATGCAAAACTCTGATGTATCCGCTACTTTATGTTGATTAATGAAGCATTGTACTCTGATTTTTACCATATTTGTTCGCTGTATGTGTCTGTGGACGTCCTGGGCACACATATGGCCACATTCGGGTTTTGAGTAAATCCGGGTGTGACAGAATATTAGATGGCTGTATTCATAGTCATTCATATATATTATTTTACCCCACCATCATGCTGTTTTCAGTGATGTTTGATAGCTGGAAGTAAAGCTATTTTGTTGAGAAGAATGTGGTTTGTGAAGCTATTGCTAGCTGTACAGCTGCCTCGCATGTAGTGATGGTAACATCTGAAGTTTTGTTCTAACCCGAACGTGATTTGGCATTAGAAGTGTCTCCCTGGCTCCTGAGTTGTTCCTTCTGATTGTTGTGATACCCGGATAATTCTATCACTCTTTAGGCTCTGGTTTACTAGTGTTCTGGCACTAAATTGGTGTCCTTGAGAATTTTAATGTTCTTCATTTTTACGGTTAGGGCTGCACAGGGTTTAGATTGCCTGTTTCAAAACTTTTTTTGCGTGCTTAGAAAGATATAAATTACGCCTCAGCCTGCTGCTTCAAGCAGAATTCTCACCTTCATCCACTATACCACAGCCCCTCTATAGCGTTGGATGTTTGACGTTAAAAGTAGAAAAATACGGATAAATGGTTGGTCGGTATAGTTCTCTATCGGACCTTCCGTCGGTACTTTAAGATGGCCCAAACGACCATTGGTCGGTACATATATTTAGATTTTCCATTGAATGATCCGTCGGTATAATGGAACATATACGTTGAACCATCGGTCGGTACACAAAAGCACCAGGCCCATGGCGCGCTTGGAGCCCACTGGCGCTCAAAATTTGGCCAAGAGGCCCACCGGTCAGTCCAAACCCTAGCAAAACTTTTCCTCCCCACCTCTCACGCGCGCGCCAACGGACACCCTCTTCCCTCGCTCCTCTCTCCCAAATCATTGTTCTCGCTCGTTGTCACCCCAAATCGCCGGCGTTGGCGCGCTTATTCTCTCTGAATCTCCTCCCCGCGCTCCTCGTTCTCCTTCATATCCCCCTGAACCCTAGAGCCCAGCCGCCCACACACAAATCTCACACGCTGCATCCCCTCCCCCGACGCCTCTACACCCGCGCCGCAATCCTCTCCCCCGACGCCGCGCTGCATCCCCTCCCCCGACGCCGCCCCTGCACCTGCGCCGCAACACCCCTCCCCCCGCCGCCGCCCCTGCAGATCTCCGCCACCGCAACCCCCGACGCCTCTGCTGACGCCCCAACCTCCACTCCTCCGCGCGTGTTGCCCCCTGCCTGCAGGCCGCAGGCCTCTGCGCCTCCGGGCTTCCTGACCGAGCACACCACTGCCTCGTCGCCAACCCCAAGGAGGACCGTCATCGCCAACTTGAACATACACCAAATTTCTCAGCAGTGAAGGTTGAATCTTAGCATTTATCTTTGGTTCCTAAGGGTTCTTTGAAATTATATTGAAGGATGATGGATAAGTTGTGTTTTGGTGATGAAACAAGGTTTGATGAGTGCTCGTCTGCACTTTTGTTGTGTGCTGTTCGTTAGTAGTGTGTCAGTAGCGTTTGGTCCAGGTCCTATTCTGCCAAATAGAAGAGTCATATGGATTATGTTCTTGGGAAGTTTCCTTGTGCAGATATATGCCACATTAGTTCACATTTTCTAGCTTATATTCATGCTTAAATGTTGCAAGTGAAGTAATCTTGATATCTCAGACATAGGGAATCTCTGCCTTTGATATATACCCTCAATCTCTATGTGTTATGTTAGCACTATAGTTTGGAAATATATTATGTGCCTTCTCAAATTAATATACAATATTGTATTGTGCATAATATTTTAATATATGTTTATGCCACCATAACTGGATTTGGAAACAATTTGATTTTGAATTGATTACCCAACATATGCCTCTCATACATATTATCTATACAGGAGCAGAACCTGTAGCTACAATATTTTGGAAGCTATTTGGACATCTTCAGTATTCATAGCAGTTGGCCTCCTAGCTGAGAAGTATTTGGGTGAAGGAGCTTGTGTAACGGTATGGTTCTTTTTCTATAGGTCCTATGCCTCAATGTCATTGCCTTTTAAAAGCTTCTGATATGTTGTGTGTGTGTATTGTCTGTGAAAATATTTAGTCTGAAAGTCGTCTGATCTTCTCATGGATAAAACATGGATCAACAATGATGCTAGGTAAAACACAATCATTTCAGATATACTAAAAATGTTGTGTAGTTAATATGGGATTTAACATCAAAAATTATATGTAGGCACACCAGGGTATATTTGCAAGGAGTGAACAGTTTCCTAGCCTTTGCATTTAGGAATTCAGCCGTAGGGAACAAGATATTATGCCCGTGTAGAAAGTGTGTCAATTCATTTTGGAGAGCGGCAAGTGATGTACGAGAGCACTTGATATGTGATGGGTTTCTAAAAGGGTACACAACATGGAACTTGCATGGAGAACCAATGTCTTCCTTTAATAATGGGAACTTTGATAGAGTTGAGGTTGTGGAGGAGTCTGACGAGGATGATGACATATCTGGTCTGCTTAGAGACTTAGCTGCTGGTTTAGATGATAGAGGTGACTTTGATGACAACAATTCTGAACTGGAACCTTGTGCTGAACTACTTGCCATTCAAAAGTTGGTAGAAGAGAACAACAAAGAGTTGTATCCTAATTGCAAGAAATATACACAACTACGATTCCTTGTTAGATTACTGCACCTCAAACTCCTTGGAGGATGGACCGATAGATCTTTCAATCTGTTACTAGATCTACTTAATGATGCACTCCCTGAGGGTTCAGCACTACCTAGAAATTTTCATGAAGCTAAGAAATTGGTGAAGTCCATAGGAATTGGGTACACTAGTATTCATGCATGTGAAAATGATTGTATTCTCTATTGGAAGGGGAATTCAGATTTAAACTCATGCCCAAAATGCAAGGTTTCGTGGTGGAAATCAATAAGGAAGAGTCTAGATGGAAAACATACGTATAAGGTTCCTAAGAAAGTTCTCCGCTACTTTCCAATAAAGAAATGTCTCCAACGGTTATTTCTATCTTCTAAAACAGCAAGTCTAACTAGATGGCATGATGAAGGCCGAAAAAAGGATGGTCTTCTAAGACATCCTGCAGATTCACCACTATGGAAAGACTTTGATGACAAGAACCAAGAGTTTGCTGCAGATAGTCGAAATATCCGTCTAGCATTCGCCACCGATGGTTTTAACCCATATAGAACCATGAATGTTAGCTATAGTGTTTGGCCTGGTATTTGTATTCCATACAATTTTCCACCTTCAATGTGCATGAAGCAATCCAATTTCATCCTTTCTTTGCTGATTCCTGGTAGATATGGTCCTGGTAGTGATATGGATGTCTATTACCAGCCACTTGTTTATGATCTATTGGATATGTTTGAAAATGGAGTTAGAACTTATGATGCTTCGAAGGGTGAGTATTTCCAGTTGCGGGCAGCAGTATTGTGGACCATTACTGATTTCCCAGGTCTAGGCTATGCATCTGGGTCTGTCACCGCTGGTGGAGCAGCATGTCCTGATTGCCACTCTTATACATGTTCAATTCAACTTGGTAATGGTAGCAAGACTTGCTATATGGGCCATCGTAGATTCTTGCATGAGAAACACCCATTTAGGTTTGATGCTGATAAATTTGGTAGTACTGAGTTTAGACCAGCACCTACTCCACTTACTGGAGAGGAAATTTTGGAGTGCACTAAAGATCTTAATACAGTTTTTGGTAAGGATCCTTCTGGAAAAAAACCAGCAACCAAGAGACGCAAGGGAGGGGAGCCATTGATCATTTTCAAAAGGAGATCCATTTGGTTCAAACTTCCATATTGGAAAGATTTAATGTTGCAGCATAATTTTGACTTCATGCACATAGGCAAAAATGTGAGTGAAAGCTTAGTTAACACATTCATGGGCACTGCTAGTTCTTGCTTGCCAATAGGCATTCTGCAGCCCCATTAGTGCCAACACCCCAGCCCTCCCGCCGTTGCAGCCCCATCAGCCCCACAAGTGCAGCCCCATCAGTCATACCAAGGAATGATGGCACTCACTCACCACATGATGAACTTGTAATCTTCTCATCCATTCTATAAAGTTTCAACTTCTAATTTCATATTGGTTCTAGAATCAACTCTCATAAGTGCATCTATTTCAGGTTGGAAAGGAGGTGATATTGTATGCTGTGTTAAGATCTGATCTACCTGTGCCTAAGGGAAGGATTATTTCAACTGAACCAACCACCACGGTAGGAGGTCAGGCTATTGGAAGGCAATATTGTGAGGTTATTGTGAGTTTAGTGCTAAAAAGGGATGCAATTCTGCCTCGCCCTTATGATGAGATGAGCACTATGGCTGATGCTCATATGATGTCAATTGCATGGCCATACAACAGAGTAATAATCTAAACTTGTCTTTGTTCATTTTTTTTTGCATTCATGGTGGCTGACCAAGTTTCTAACTAATGATATGCATGCTAGTTGAAGGTTAGCAAGGCATCAAAATCCTCCATGGGTAATGCAGGTATTTATGCTGAATTTTGCTTTTCAATAAACAACATGGAGTTGCAATTAGCTTGTCTTTGAGGCTGGAATAGTTGGAATATTGTGAGAATTCACTGAACTGAGCAATGTTTGTAGTGAAATACAACTGCGATTAGATTACAAAGTTGTTTATTTCATGTTTTTCTTGAGTTGTTAAAAAAATCTGCTAGCTGCCATATAAACTCTAGTGCTAAGATAGGTGCTGCTCTAGTGATGAAATATATAAGATGCTTGTGTAATGTATACATAATTAAAACTACACTAGTTTCCTAATCTGTCAATGTTGCTGTGCCTCTTAAGTTTGTTTCATCTCTCTTCATGTCTATGCCTGGTTGGGTTGGATGGAGACAGTGAACATTCTTTATTTCCTCACTTGAGATCCTAATCCTATCTGGATGTATGCCTAGCTATTTGATGCCATACATAATGAATAAAAAAATTCAAGGAACTTGTTTTAGTGGCTGTATGGCATTTTCTTTTTCGATACTTTGCTGAAAATTGTCATTGTTTCCATGCCATTTTTACTTTCAGGCAATTCTGGAAGGAAAACTAGGAGTAATGCTTGAAGTGGATGAAAGCTGATCAAAGTGCCCTTCAAGTTATGTGTGTTTTGTTTTGGAGTCCTTGGAAATGTGCATCTGCAATGGCTGCTAGCTTGTTGTAACTGTATGCAAAATTGATGGTTTTTGGTTAAAATTGTCAGATGTGGAGGTGACATTGCAATAGCTGCTATTTGTTGTAGTGAACTGTATGTAGCATTTGATGGCTTTTGGTCTCAATCGACAGATGTAGAACTGTTGATCTTTTGCTCATCGATGTAGGCATGGTATGGCAGCTGAGTTAGTAGTGTTCTGATGCAACATATGACATTAGATTGGACTTCTAGCTTTGTATGGATGGATGACTCAATATCATTGCTATATGTTCATTTTCAGTGAATCGATGTCAATGCTACTGTGTGCTGATGCCTCTTGTGACTTGTGATGACATGATGTCTGTTTATGCACTGCTGAATTAATTTGGGGTAATTATTATATACTGTAACAATATATATTGTGTTCATTTGAATCTCGTTGGATTGTTGGTCGGTATAACAAAGTTGGTCGGTATAGACTTATAGCGACGCCACTTTTAGCGACAAATAGGTCTGGTCGCTATAACTCTGTACCGACCGATGATCACTCGTTGCAACAGCTTATAGCGACCATAATGTAGACGGGGCTGTGGGGCTGTGGTATAGTGATCTTCACTAGCGGCGTTCACATCAAACGGCTCCAGATTTGAGTCGTTCCTCTCAAGAAATGGTGCCATACCAGTTGCATCAGATTGTCTATACTCATCAATCTGTGTGCTGATTCTGGGGCTAATAGTTGTCTCGTTCAATAGGCCATCAAAGCCTCGTGCAGAAGACAATTGAGACAGAAATGTCTTAACTTCTTCGTTTGTTTTTGAATTGGTGTCCCTAGCGGAGATTATTTCAAATAAACGAGGAGATTTAGGCCTAGTTTGTCAGAGCTCTCAGAGCTGATTCTCTAGTGAATTCTGGAGGATCTTTACCAAACAATTTTTCAGAGAGAAGTAATTCTCTAAAATAAAAGATGAAAAAATAGCTTCTTCTGATTTCATGGAGTGATTATCCCGCCGCCGCGTACTCGAGCTGCGCCACGGCCTCCAGCTGCTGGTGCACGAGGCCGTACCGTGACGCGCGGCATGGCGAGCACGGGCGCGTAGCCTTTGAGGACCCAGAGCCCGTGCGCCTCCGCGATATTAATTTTTCTAGGTTTGATCCATTCTAAAAAAAAAGATTCATCACTTATAGCTTGTGAAGCTCGGGTTCATAGTTTGGCAATGCAGAATGACAAAGCGGGTCCAAATTAAAGCAAAATTCGTAGTACTGTGTGCTTGAATAAAATTAATTAATGAAGCGGAAGTTGAGTTGTTAGACTTGGCTAACCCGATAATGTACCGACACATGCAAGCTAAGCAGGCTGGATCAAGGAACTAACCCATGTGCCCTCAGAAAAAGAAAAAGGGAACTAACTCATGTACCGCCACCGGGATATAGTCGTTTCGATTTCAGTAGGGGCAGAGGAGTATTTCAATGGTGTTTGGTTCCACAAATTAGCTCAACTTAGGAGGTTTATATTTCTCAAACAAATTAAACAAATATGTGAGAACAAGTTCGACCAATTAATTACTCCATTCCTCGAAACAAACACGGCCGGTATGATCTGGAACTTGTTCATTAGTTAAAGGTAAGTCTGAGTCAAGGTCGGTGGCATTGTCATGAAAATTGCTAGCATGCATAATAATGAATATAGAAAACATTTGAGTGTCACCACGCCCGAAAAATAAAACGGCATGATTTCTTTTAACCTTTCATATGTTTTGACCAACACAATAAGTAATATAGATTCCACATATACATGATTTGATTTAAACTTGTCGTGATACTTATTTTTTATGAAACACAATATAAAATATGGATGCAGAAGTTCCATCGCAATTTTAAATGCAACTAAAAATAAAACGCAAGACCGAGATAAACAATGATATGCATACTTTTTAGTTTCCTCGCTTGGTCATTTTATTTGGATCTTCAAAATTTCGCATGAATACTTTACATAATGTCTTATACTTAGTTTTGCATGATTAAAGTTAGTAGTATGTACGTAACATAATCATACCATCACTTAATATCACGTATGGAGATTACTAATTAATACTTTATTTGTTAATCTACTTAACCTTTTAGCTTGTTTGGCTCACGAGAGCTACTTGTCCATGAAACGAGCAAAAATAGTTGCTTGGCTCATTAAAAAATCTATTGAGTCGAGCCAAGCCGAGCCAAGTCACGAGTTTTGAGTTTTCAGTCCACCTCTCCCGACCTTATTTTCTTATTCGCTGCAGCTAAAGACCTTTATGCAAAGTTATAACCAACATAATAGGAAGACAAAATTTTCAATTGGAGTTTTCAAATAGACCAAGGTGAAATACACCAACTCATCAGTCATCATAATCATCAGCTGTGCTTATGAAACCAACCGGAGTCGGGGGCCGCCCGCGCCTATCCCTCCCGAGAGGCGACGGGCGAAACCCGCACCACCGCCGCGCTGCCCAGGGCCTCAGCCACCACGCCCCCTCCGCTCCGCTGCTGCTCGAGCGGTCCGCCGGCAAAGCCGTACAATCGCTGTGACGGCGGCGGCGGGGCCCTCCTCCACCCCTCGTCGCAGATCTGGAGAGGTTCTCGCCGGCCGCATCTCTCTGTCAGTTCGCTTCCGCTGGCGCTCCGGCCCCCGCTCCCTGACGATCAAGGCCTCGCGCATCCCCTCCTTTTGCCGGCAAGGGAGGCCGGGATTGGTGGGGGACCCTTGCTTAGGGCAGTGGAGACGGCCATGGCGGATCCCGCGAGGGGGGGGGGGAGGGCTCCGGTGGCTTCGGCGAACCTCGTCTTTGACATCGGTCGCCACAACGGGTCGACAAACTTTCTCCTTCGTCTCCGATGCCGGCCGGGCATCTTGTATGCTGTGGTGGGACCCGGCGGCTGGGCGATGCCACTACTGGATCTCGCTCGGTAGCGGCCCTAGTGTCACCGGTCGTGCTCCTCCTTCCACCGGCCTGGGCTGGTGCCATCTGCCAGCTGTGGGAAGAGGAGGGGGAGCCCGTCCATCCTCCGACATTGCCGGCGTTCAAGCCCTCAGGTGATGATGTCCCAGCTCCATCTCCATTGCGCCGCTGCCCCGGTACAGCTAGGTCCATGGTTTTCCTCAATTGGAGTCGCTTGGTTTTGCCCTAGTAGATGAGGGTGACTCTGGGTTTAGGTGCCCGTGATTTGCTCGGGTCGGCCGCAATTGAGGTGGGCGACTCTGGATCGATAGCGAGCTCATGTCCCCCAATTTCATCGGAATTGGTGGCGGTTCTAATTCTTATGGGACCCAGCCGGAAAGTTCTAGTGGCTGCAACGCGTGGGTGTGGTTTGGCGGCTTCCGAGTTGGGGCAAGTTCTTCCGGTTGCGCGGGAGGTGTCCCGCTTGCGCAAGCTTCGGTCCGGTGGGCTCGATCGGGCAACTGTGTTCCCCTGTTGAGGGCATTGCTTTGCGGGCTCTCCCTATGGTGGTTGTTTTGGTCTCCGAGGTGAAAACCGAACGTTGGCATCAGCTTGACGCCTTTGTCTTTCTGAAGACGTTGTTTTTGGAGGTCCTTTACTACCATGTGGGAGCGTTGGACCCGCTGGCGACCCGTTCTTGCAAGTCTTGTTTGGACCCATGGCGTGTTAGGTGGTCTATCTTGAGTAGCTCCGAGTTGTCTCACGCGTGTCGCCTAATTTATCCCTTCCTAGAGTTGTAATAAGTTTGTGGTGGTTGTTAGCGAACTTGTGCGTTACTTTAAACTGATAATCCCAGTATCCGATTTTGCTTTATCTATAAAGCTCGGCCACGGCCGTTTGATCATCATAATCATCAAATTTACATACATATAAATATATGTTTAAAACCACAGCTGCCCATGCCATTAGTACTTACATGACTTGAACACTGAAATAAGCACACTGAAAATAATCCTAATTTAACTTTAGCCAGCGTGTGAGTAGAGCTCGCTGATCTTATTCTAACAAGTGTATCAAAGACCGAGAAGCAAATCTATGCACGCACGCACAGGAGAGTGGTCACTCGTCAGGAGACAATAACAACAGGACGGAGTCACAGTAGTCTAGTTGCCACTCTTCTCTACAGTCCCCTTCTTCCCGTCTCCTTCAGCCTGCGGTGGCGCCTCCTGCTTCGCAGCTTCCTTCTTGGCCTCCTCCTTCTTCGCAGCTTCCTTCTTGGCTTCCTCCTGCTTCGCAGCTTCCTTCTTGGCCTCCTCCTGCTTCGCAGCTTCCTCCTTGGCCTTTTCCAACGCCTCCACGAGCCTCGCGAGGCAGGTTCCGGCGTCGTCTTCGTTGCTCTTCCGCGTGAGGTGCTCGCCGACGTCGACGGGCACCATGTTCACCTCCTCGAGCAACCCCCTGACGACGCCGAAGAGCTCGTGCCCCTCGACGTCCTCGTCGAGGTGCATCCTGGCCAGGAACTTGAATGACTCGAAGTCACAGTAGGACATCTCGATCTTCCTGTCCATGCGCCCCGTGCGGATGAGCGCCGGGTCCAGCTTCTCGACGTGGTTGGTGGTGAAGACGATGAGCCGCTCCTCGCCGCAGGCCGACCAGAGCCCGTCGATGAAGTTGAGCAGGCCGGAGAGGGTGACCTTGCTCTTGGCGTCCTTCTTGCCGCCGCCGCCCGGGCCGTCCCCGCCGCCGTCGCTCTCCTCGCCGGCGGCGTCCTTGTCCTCCTCCGCCTTGCTCTTGCGCTTGCCGGTGAGGTCGAGGGAGCAGTCGATGTCCTCGAACACCATGATGGACTTGCTCCTGGTCTCGATGAGCAGCTTCCGGAGCTCGGTGTTGGTCTTCACGGAGGTGAGCTCGAAGTCGTAGACGTCGTAGTCGAGGTAGTTGGCCATGGCCGCCACCATGGTCGACTTGCCGGTGCCCGGCGGGCCGTACAGGAGGTACCCGCGCTTCCACGGCTTGCCGACCCGGTCGTGGTACTCCTTGCCCTTCCGGAACATGTCGAGGTCGTCGATGATGTCCTTCTTCTTCGCTGGATCCATGGCCAGCTTGTCGAACGTCTTGGGGTGGTTGAACGGGACATGCGTCCAAACGTCCTCGTACCAACTGCACACATATCAGATTAATTGACGTGTTGGTCAGGACATTGGTCTCATCGGTCAGCTGTACTGTACGTGTCAATCAAACAACAACAAAAAAGAGAGGAAAAATTGTTACCCTTCGTCATAGCCATGGCGGTTGATGTTGGTGTAGAGCCTGCGCTGTCGGTTCTGGACCATGATCTCGCGTCCCTTGGCGCGGACGTACGGGATGTACGTTTCGAGGACGAGCTCGCGGTGGGTCTCGTGGAACTCGAGCCGGAAGTAGCGGCGCTCGGCGCGGGAGGCGCGGGACCACGGCGACACGGCGTCGCGCGGCGGCGGCACGGCGTCGGAGGACCACCAGACCGTGGCGCCCTGGAAGGCGACGGCGACCTCCTCGCCCTTGGCCATGCTGAGCACGATTTTCTCCATGCCGGCGTCCTTTTTGCCGCCGCACTCGGCACGGAGGTGGCGCACGTCGCGCTTGCTGGCGGTGGTGAGGTAGGACTTGACCTCGTTGAAGGCGTCGCTGCTCTTGATGCGGCCGCCCTCGTACTCCTCGAAGGTGACGGAGAGATAGGGGTCGACCATGGCGGCGAGGCGCCGGGCGCGGCGGTTGAAGTTGCGGGCGAAGAACTGCTGCAGGCGGATGTGCTCCAGGTTCCGCCACACCATGGTCCAGCACACGGCCACCACGCTCAACACCACCGACAGCTGCCCGAGCCATGAGTACGCCGTGAGGGCACCCATCATCATCGTGTTCGTGACTCTGATCTCAGTGAGATGGCACTTGCTCTCGTTCACTAATCACGACTACACTTGCTACTGCTTAATTCTTTGCAATCGGCGCGGTAGCCCGGGGCTTATATAGTAGATCAGATTTTTTTTGAAATAAATAGATCATAATTTTCATTGACAGAGAAAAAAGAGGAAGCATGGCATTTCGTTTTCAACACACGGATTGAGAACCAGCGGATTGCAAGTCGACAAAGGAACAGTCAGCGGAGGACCGCACCGCTGACGTACGCCGACAGCTCGCAGTACACGTCACCATTTCTGTCTCCTGCTGCAAGTCGCATTACCTTTGGAGCGCAGCAGGTGCGCCCGAAGCTTCATTATAACTATATACAACTGCCACAGTAGTGCTACTCGTACGTAACGTAACCAAATCTCGTGAAGATTAGGGCGCTGCAAATTCGATTGCGAACTCGCGTTTTGCTTCTTTCCTCTCGCTGCGGACAAAAGCATCTCTACCGCGTTAGTGGCCTTAGTACTATATATATTTTTAAGACCTTGACTCAACAGTTCACTACACCCCGGTTTCGCGGTAATAGCTAGTGTAACACAGGTAATTAATCTTGTGCACGTGAGGATAGTGTCGGCAAAGTCATCAAGCAGGTACTTTGCCTGTATAATAATTATCCCGTTGCGTGTTAAATAATATTTAACGCTGCGGCAGCGCACCACCCGACAACGTAATTTCAATACTGTTTTTACTTTTCTTTCGTATTGGGGAGTAACAATCCTATACAACGTGTATTCTAAGAATATTTCGTCGAAGTTAAAGTTGTATTGGGGAGTAAAAATCTTATACACCTGATGACGCCTGGCACACACGTGTAGCAATATGCAGCTCGGTATTTTGCAAAGGATCGGGAGTAATATTTTGTTATATTTTTTATATTAGATGACGTGATTTTAGTAGTGTTTTTACTTCTAATCCATGTGCGGGAGTAAAAATACGATACCAGCCACTTGCGTGCTTTGATCCATGTGCGTTGCGATGATACTAATTACATGATTTTGTGGTCTTCTAATCCATTTACCATATTATTTAATGCTCCCTACTAGTAATCGTATCAAAGGTATCAATTTTATTTACGATGTGTATATTTGAATTTGAAGAAGTAATTTTGATTTCCTTTCGGTTATTACTCCTATTCAAAATTACTCTGTTGTATGCAAAATTACCCCTCACTGTCGGCACAAACTTATATTGTTGACGATCATTATTGTTCATAAAAAAGTAATTTTCAAATAGAAGTAATTTTGATAGAAATCAAAAGTACTCTGTTGTATGCAAAATTACTCCTCACGGTCCGCACAAATGTAAATTGTTGACAATCATTATTGTTCATAAAGAAGTAATTTTCAAACACAAGTACTCTATTGTGTCAGTTTAAATAACAATTGTTAGTTAACTCATATACTGAAATTTGGTTTCTGAAATTTCCAAGAAAATAGCTATGTTCCTGGTAGAAAATGATTAGGACTTCTCCAAATGTGACCATTTGCACTCTTTGTTATCAAAGAAAAGACTACAGTGAAGGATGAGTGCACATCAAGCGTATCACTCACCATGAGGAAATAAACTGTAATTAGCATGGAATTGAAAACATATATGTAAACAAATTTCTTAGGGTCCTTAGGAAACAGAAATTTGAGTTCCAATAAATATCAACATGGGAGATTGAAATTGATGTATGAACAAGATAGTGGTCACACAGGAGCCATGCTGCTCTGGTTTCAGGTGCTGCTCCCACCATGAATGGAATCACTGGCCGCCGTTGCCCATTTGCATCATTGGCCTGCATCATCCCTTCAACAGAGCATCTCTAATTAAAGGCAGCTGCCACCGAGACCACAGAATTAGACTTTGGGATTTAGATCAAACGAATTAATTTGAGATCGGGATTCGGGGGCATGTGCATGGGAGTGGGATTGACCTGCAGAACCTCGGGATTCAGGGACACGTACAAGGCGCCGCAGGACTCACCGGAAGCCCGCATATCAGGCAGCAATGTCGATTGCCCGCCTGATTACCGTGATAGAAGGCGCCGTAGGACTCCGATTGGGAACCAGTTGCCAAGGATGTGATCCTGACGTGCGGATTGCCGGCGCGTTGAAGATGACAACCTCTGAAATGAACTAGGTTGTGCGCGATGAGGGGGAGGGGGGAGTGATACAGCGGAGATTCTTGGCGGATGATTGCCGGCGGCGTGGCTGATTGCGGTGAGTCTGCCCCCAATCGCCCTGGCCGTGTACGGGAGCGGGAGGCAGTAGCGGTGGATGGGGATCTGATTATAGGAAAAAAAAATCTCAAGTTTCCATTTAGGGCCTTATTTAGATCCAAATTCTACCCCAAAGTTCACTATACAAAAAGAAGATTCACATCACATCAAAATGTCACAGCATGCATGAAGTACTAAATGTAGATGAAATCAAAAACTAATTGCACAGTTTTGTTGTACTTTAAGAGACGAACATTTTGAGCCTAATTAATTAATTTTTGGACAATTTTTCACACATACAAATGAAAGTGTCATGCTATGCAGATTTTGCTCCTCCCCAGTTGGGAACTAAACGAGGCCTAGGTGAATCCATCAATGGCGTGATTTTCGACGTTTTTGAAAGAAGCATCCATGCATGCAGGAGGAGAGCAAAAGGAATAACATTTTTACTGCTTCTCGACCCAGCCTCTCAGGAGGTGCTATGCGGTGTATTCGCCGACGGTTAATAGTACATCATAATGACTGTTTGCGAGGTGCTGCTGTTTTTTTCTCGCCCGTGGAGCAGCGGCGCCGCTGCGGCGTTAAATATTATTCAACACACTGAATGTTGAATAGCATCTACCTATATATATTTGATGACCTAAAAACACTTTTAGGTATAAGAGAGAAAAAATTTAGGTATCCAAAAATTGTCTTCTTTAGCAGCATATGTATAAGTGAAAAAATTATAGCAATTTAACATTTGGATTGGTATATTCAGATCAAGGAGGGAGAAACTTAGGTCATGGCCTAAAATAATAAACGATATAGATATACTGCTGAAGCACTATTTTATAGTGTTTTTAGGTATTTTGGTAATTTGTAGGTAGCAACTCACTTTAGATAAGCTTTTGAAGATCTTAGCGGTCGCGAGGAGGGGTGACGGCATTTGCAAGACGAGTGCTGACGAGACACGGTTCTACTTTCTTTCTGCTGCTAGCTGCTGGCTATAGTCGCTGCTTCCTTTGTTTCTTTCAATCTGCTGCTGGCCTGTGGCTATAAACTTTGACTTGTATCTCTGCTTCCTTGGTTCGCACGAGATCAGATCGATCCCTTTGGCTTGATGATTTATTTTCGTGATTTCGTTGAAGCAGTTGCTGCCACACAATTAATTGTTGTTTTGGCCTACCCGGCCTTGGTCCCTTGGACTGCAAGTTTCTAATCCGTCACGTGTTCTTTGGAACATGCCTACTGAGTACAGTACGTGCTGGATCGGAGAACAAGTTCGAGTTCGCCTCCCGAGTCTTTTCTCCATCTTTTCGTGGCCACTAGGAATAGCAGTGGTAGCTATAGCTGGCACGACAGATAATATAACTACTTGCAAGGAAGCTACTGGTTTGATAAGAACAATTTTAGCCGATTTTAAAGCTCGATTTTGATAAATTTAAAAGTCATATGACTTCCATAATTAAGGATTGAGAATCTAGAATCCATATATATTCTCGATTATGGATTCTAAGATTCATATGATGTTTTGGTTCTTCAAAATTGGCCAGAAATTAAAACAAACAGTGCTAAGCCGGGTCATCCTTGGCGATTACAAGACTAGGGAGACCAGCTACAATAACCAATTCATACAATTGGCAGTGATCTTTTATTTTTCTACATACATACAACTCTATAGATAATTTTTTATTCTTTATCTTTGTCACACCCGAATTTTCACAAAAACCCGAATGCGGCCATATGTGTGCCCAGGAAGTCATAGTACACATGTAGCGAACAAATATGATAAACAGAGAACATATGCTGGAATAAATTCTTCATTAAATAAAGTGTTTACATCAGAGTGCTTCATAAATGATCTAAGCAATGACAGCGGAAGACTAATAAACTCTCAACTAATGGAGCCGCAATCCACAGGGACTCTGACCGGGAGACCACCGCTCAGTAGTACGGTAAATCTTCGGGAAACTCAGCAGTAGACTCATGCCCAGCCCAATCTGTTTACCCATCTGGGATTTTATTGAATAAAATGACAAGTGTAAGTAAACAATTACTTAGCAAGTATAGCACGGGTATGAAGGCTCAAAATAGGCTAGACACGGCTTAACTGCATTAGCATTTTTAGTTGGTTCATTTTAACATTAAACAATTAACTACAAGTGAATGATAGCCGGTTCTAACCCAATTAATAAAATATAAGTGACATTAAACATAAATAAACATCATCTTCTAATAAAAAAGGATCCAGGCCGCTTGTGACCCTGAGCAAGGCTATCATGATAGATTTTACACTCTGCAGATGTTTCGCCCTTTATCCACCAGTCGCGTAAAAACTCAAACGAACTTTAAACACAACCACGCGGAGGTGGATCAGACCTCACAAATCATACTACCGAGGTGTGACCGCATAGGGACGCTACGAGGTTTTTCACAAGACACCCTAACAAGACAGTGGCCGATTATGGTACAACATAGGCAGCATGGCCTAGGCACCGAGATTGATGTACGCCTACGGAGTCACACCATAGGGGGGTCAATGGCGTCCAGAGCGCGGACATCTCACCCAACAATGCGCAACGTGTGGTGTTCCCCGTCGCAGGGACTCCCAGCACGGGATTGTGCCTCACGGGGGCATAGCCGACGGATCACCCGTCCTCGGTGGATCAAGACATACTCTCACCCATGTTTCCCATAACGCCGTCGGCCACTCCGGTAACCACTAGCAAGCTACAGACATACAAGTTACTTGACCAAGACTAGAGCCCTAATAGTTCTAGCGGTGGCGACAGGCTCCTGGGTTGCCGCTTTAAGAATCGGACCTTAGGGAGAGACACTGGAGCAAAGCACACAGCACATGCCCAGTTCCCTAAACCATGTTGCTAAAAAGCAAGTTTTATCATTAATGTTGAAGTGAATCATTAAGTCAAAATTAACAGTTAAATAATGGTGACAGTAGCTGCGCATAGCAAAATCTACCCATATGCATAAACCCAAGGTAATCGAAGGATAAGAGTAAACAAACTAGGTACAACCTTAATAGGACATCAATTTAGACACATGCATATGAAAGTAAATGTATGTAAAAAGTGTGTTTAGGTAGCAAGGATTGTCCATGCTATAACTTGCCTTCCTCGAAGGGCGGCTGCCGCTGCTGTGGGTCCTGCTCCAGAAAGTCATCCACGTACTCGAACTCCAAAGCGTACGGCTCACCGACTGGACACGAATCACCATACAAGCGAGCACGCAAACCAATACATGCAAACAAATAACAGTCTATTAGAATAGTAAACCAAATAGTAGAAACAGTACAAATAAAGGTTCTAGAAATATTCTACGCTTCACTATGAACACATGAGAGCAAAAATCACACTAATCGGAGCTAAAACGAAAAAGATATGGCTTTTCTAAGTTCTAGGGACCTGCTGGCAATTATTAAGGGGTTCTAGGGGCTTATTTGAAGAAAACCTAGGACCTATACGTAAATATGCATTAAAACCCAAGGGCTAACGCACAAAAAACTAAACTCAGGACCGCGGGTTCTATAATTAAGAAGTGCATGGGGTTTTTCGATAAGAAAAGGACCTAACTGCAATTACTTTTCAACTGGGGTGGACGGCGGGTTCTAATTCAATTCTTGGAGGGGCTTTTCTACAAAAAGCTAGCGCTGACCGGTATGGGGAAGTTTTGACTCGGGGGCGGGGTTTCGTGGGCCGTCGGATTAGATCTGGACGGCCCAAATCAACTCGGGTGGAAGGCGACCTGCGGGGACACAGGACGCGGCGGCGGCGCATCGCCGGTGCTACCTCGAACTTGAGCTAGAGTGCTCGGTTTTTGACGTGGCTTGGTCCTACGGGACCAGGGGAGAATGGCGAGCACACTGGTGGTGACCAAGTCGAGGGAGGAGTGGTGGGGATGGCCGACGGCGGTGAGAAGCGGAGGCGGTTGCCGGCGAGTAGCACGAAGCCGAGCTACGGGACACGAAATCGAGAGGGAAAAGGCTCGGGGTGACGCTCACCTTCACGCGAAGTTGTCCCAGGAGTTGAATTCGGCCGCGGCAGCTTGTGCCCGAACGGCGACGGCGGTGTGGAGCGTGGGGAGGAGCACTGGAGGAGTTTGGGGGCGTCGAGGAGGCTCGGTGAAGGTTGAAGGCGTCGGGTCTCGGTTTATATAGCGCTCGGGGGGGGGGGGGGGGGCTCTCGGCGTGCGTGCCACGCCAATTGGCGGCGCCGCCGCCGATCTTGGTTTCCATCACGGGGGAAGCCTTCCATGTTTGGGTGCGCGCCAAAATGGAAAGGAGCGGGCGGGGAAGCTTCCAGGAAGCTTTGTAGTGGGCCACGACAGTGCGGGAATGCGCGGGGCGGCCGGCCGGGCGGCGCAATCGACGCCGGGGAGGAAGGGGGGCTCGGGCGCGGGGGAAGGAGAAGCTTCTGACGGGCGGGACCGGGCGGTCACTGAGGAAGAGAGGGGGGGGAATGCTGGGCCGGGGCGAAGCGGTCGGGCCTGCTCGGGGAAAGGCCTAGGTGGGAGGGAGAAAGGGGGTTGGGCCGGAGAAAAGAGAGAGGGGGGAGGGGGGTTGGGCCGGACTGGGAAGAAAAGTGGAGGGAGCTAAGCTGTGCTCGGGCAAGAGTAGAGGGGGCAAAAGTGAACTCGGGCAAAAACAACTTTTCTAGGACTCCAAACAAGGTGATTCAAATTTGAATTTAAATAAATTTAAATTCCCATTTGAATCACAAGCAATACAAAAATAAATGCAGCAGCATGAATGCAACAAAAATTGTTTCTACACTTATATTAAATTTTAATATTCATAAATAATTCATTTAACCTATATTAAATATGAACAAATTAAATAAAAGCCAATTAATTACTAAAAAAATTAAATAGGCCATTTTTGGGTGTTACAATCTTTGTATTAAATAATTATTGTTTGATGCCTCGATGAATATCACCATCGTGTGTAGATGCCTCAATGAATCTTGAGGATTGACTCTAGAACTCCACCATGGCTTCGTTGCGTAGGGACGACCACAGTGGCTAGGATGTAAGCCTAAGCCATCTCCTAATCACCCTCGATGACTTGTAGTGGCCCTTGGCTCCCTTTGGTGTATCTTCCTTGATTCCATTGAATTACGGTGGATAGATTCGAGTTCTACTCGAGCTGTGTAATATTTATAGTCTGAGGATGCCATGGGACAACACGCAAGTCAAACTGGGCCAGAAAGTTCCTGTGCTGATCAGCATAGGCCTTTTCTCCAAGTTACTGCATTCTAATGCTTGTATCTTCCCTATATACAAAAGTTGTAGATCTTTTCGAGCTGATCAATGTAGACACCAAATTTGCCCCAATCAGAGTATGTGAAAATTATGGCTTGAACAAAATTTGTTCCTTATGCGTGACTTTGACCTTCCATTCTTGAGCTTTCCACGAGTTGATCAACTTGCCAAATCTTCATATGCTTATCCTCTAAGTAACTTGTGGATGTAGTCCAGAGAGTTTGGGTGTGATTAGGAGAAAAACCCTCCATGTGCCGACCGGCATAGTGCCTTGTGTTGATCGGCATAGGACCCCTTTGGAGCCCACTGACCTCCGTTTTCGCCATATGTTGAGTAGGCTATGGGCTTGGGTCATCCATGGTCCAGTTTATGTCAAATTCCTATTAAACAATGATGCATGAATATGGGGGTTATAATAATATATAATCAATGTTAGTGATGCCATTTCATGCATATATTCGAGGTAGAACATGGTTAAAAAGGTGTCATTAAGGAGCGCCAAAACCCAACACACATATCAATTCAACGGCTTGCCCGAGTGAAGATGGCCAATACACTTCTTTTTCCACGGCTGTCACGATAATGTAAGTATGTGCATGTGGGCTGATATGGATGAGGGTCCCTCTAGTAGTGTACACTAAATTTAAACTATAAACAAAATGATTAATCCAATTGCTCGTACAAATCTCCTCTAGATTTAGGATTTTTTTAGAGCTACCAATATATCTAGCTCTAAATATCATCAAATTTTATAGACATAGGTCTTGTTTGTTTTAGTTTTTCTAGACTTCTGGTAGCCAAAAGCCCAAAAGCTGAAATAAATGGTACAAGTGTTGAGTTGGCTTTCGAAAAGCTATAAAGCTAGCTTCTGAGAAAATAAATTAGAAGCTGAAAAGTGGACTAAGAGGAGTTCTTTTCGGCTTTCGGTGTGTTAAGAAAATTAAAATTTATTATAAAAGTCAGTAGCAAAAAGTCAGCAACCACAAACCTAAAAGCCAGCAACAAGTACTTTTATAGTAGCTACCATCATGGACCACCTCCAAAGTATGGCGGATCTCATTAACCCTCATTCATCAACAATTCTATTGTTGAATTTTATTAGTGAAAGTGCATCTAGGCACTTATGTGTTTTGGTGTATTGTATAACAACATGATTAATGGACTAATTTGTTTGCTAAAACATGTGAGCAGGGATTCATTCTTATGCATTTTCAAGTGGCACATTAGTTAATATGAATAAGTGCTCTCTATTGGTTATGATGACACAAAAGCAGGCAAGTATGTGTAATCCCACGATAAAAAGTAAACAATGACAAGTAAATGGAAATGAGAAAATAGAAAAAGATTTATGCATATTGTTAGTCTCATTTAGAAGAAGCTTGTAAAATAAAGTGGGTAATTTAATTGGAGAAATTGAGATTTCTTTGGACATGTGTAACACCCAAAAATTGCCCTTTAAAATTTTTAGTAATTAATTAGCTTTTATTTAATTTGTTCATATTTAATATAGAATAAATGAATTATTTATGAATATTAAAATCAAATATAAGTTGTAGAAATATTTTTGTTGCATTCATGCTGCTGTATTTAATTTTTGTATTGCTTGTGATTCAAACAAGAATTTAAATTTATTTAAATTCAAATTTGAATCACCTTGTTTGGAGCCCTAGAATAGTTGTTTCAGCCGAGTTCGCCTTTGCTCCCTAAGCTATTTTCCTGGTCCACTTCTGCACCTCCTACTTCTCCCTCGAGCTCAGCCCAACTCCCTCCACTTCCTTCTCCCGCTCGGCCCAGCTTCTTCAGCATCCGCGGCTTAGCTCGGCCCAGCAGCTCGCCCCCGCCTCAGCTCGCGCCGGCCCAGCTGCTTCGCTTCGCGTCGGCCCAGCATGCTGCTTGGCCCACTCCGCGCCCCGCCCCTCTCTCGCTTAGGCCACCGACCGGCGGGACCCGCCGGTCGGATCCTTCTCCCCCGCCTTCCTTTCTTCTTCCTCACCTCGCGCGATTGACGCCCGAGCCGCCCGAGGGCAAAGTCTGGCCAGGCTATTTCTCCCGCGCTCCAAGGACCCCGTCGAGCTTCGTGGAAGCTTCCCCCATGCCTCCCCTTCCATCTTTGCGCAGCACCCCGCAAGGAAACCCCCCTCCCACATGGAAGGGGAGCGCCGCCACATCGTCGCCGAAATCTCAGCCTCGGCTTGCGGAACCCCGCCGCCCTAGCCCCTCCTAAGCCCCCTGAGCACTATATAAGCAGGGCCAACGAGCCCCAAGACCCGCACCAACCCTACCCGAGCTACCGAGCCCTCCCCAGCTTTCTCCCCCGCTCTCCGCCGCCGCCGGGCCTCGGTTACCGACAAAGTACCTCATCGGAGCCGCCTCGGCCAAATCCGACCCCCGGAGCAGCATCTCAACTTCGTAAGCACTCTCCAGAGCCTCATCTCGCCCTCTCTTTCGCACTCGAGTGCCGCACGCACACTCGCTGTCGATTCCCTCCACCGCTCGCCGTCGATTAGCCACCGACGTCGTTTTTCTGTAGACTTGAACCTCGTGGCTAAGTTCGCCATGTTTCCCCAGTCCCTTAGCACCAAGCCGCACACGAATCCGATCCCCCTAGCTCGAGATCAAGCCAAACCGGCGAAGCACCGCCGTGGGGACAGCCCGCGCCGCCGTGCCCCTCTATCGCCGGCGACCAAACGCCCCTGGGCGAGCCACAACCGTCCGATCGGCATCCAACGGCCGCGATCGCACCCCCGCCCAAGTCAAACAAGTCGCGTACCGGTCAGCCTGGCTAAATTGTTAAAGAGCCCGTCGGCTTTAGTCAAATCAACCCGCGGTCCACTCCCACTCAAAAGAAATTACAGTTAGGTCCTTTTCTTTTCGGAAAACCCCCTGAGCTATTAAGAAATAGAATCCGCAGTCCAGCCTTCGTCTTTTGCACATTAGCCCTCGTAGTTTTACTCATAATTACGTATAGGTCCTCGGTTTTCTTCGAATAAGCCCCTGGAAACTTTTAAAACTTGCCAGCAGGTCCCTAGAACTTAGATTTGCCATATCTTTATTTGTAGAATATTTCTAGAACCTTTATTTGTACTTTTTCTACTGTTTGGTGTTCTATTCTAATAGAATACTATTCGTTTGCATGTATTGGTTTACATGCTCGCTTGCATGGTGATTTGTGTCTAGTCGGTGAGCCGTACGCTTTGGAGTTCGAGTACGTGGAGGACTTTCCAGAGCAGGACTCACAGCAGCAGCCGCCCTTTGAGGAAGGCAAGTTATAGCACGGACAATCCTTGCTACCTAAACACACTTTTTATATACATTTACTTTCATATGCATGTGTCTAAATTGATGTCCTATTAAGGTTGTACCTAGTTTGTTTACTCCCATCCTTTGATTACCTTGGGTTTATGCATATGGGTAGATTTTGCTATACGCAGCTACTATCACCTTTATTTAACTGTTTATTTTGACTTAATGGTTCACTTCAACATTAATGATAAAACTTGCTTTTTAGCAACATGGTTTAGGGAGCTGGGACATGTGTTGTGTGCTTTGCTCCAGTATCTCTCCGTAAGGTCCAGTTCTTAAAGCGGCAACCCAGGAGCATGTCGCCACCGCTAGAACTATTATGGCTCTGGTCTTGGTCAAGTAACTTGTATGTCTCTAGCTTGTCAGTGGTTACCGGTGGGGCCGACGAAGTTATGGGAAGTAAGCACGGGGTGTTTCTTGATTCCACCGAGGACGGTAGCCCCGTCGGCTAGGTCTCATTAGACCCAGTCCCGTGTTGGGAGTCCCTGCGACGGGGAACTCCGCACGTTGCGCATTGTTGGGTGCGATGCCTGCGCTCTGGACTCCATCGACCCCCCTATGGTGTGATTCCGTAGGCGTACGTCGATCTCGGTGCCTAGAGTCTCACTACCTTATTGTACCTTAGCGGCCGCTGTCTTGTTAGGGTGTCTTGTGAAAAACCTCGTAGCGTCCCTATGCAATCACACCTCGGAAGTGTTGATGTGCGTGGTTGGGTGCAAAGTTCTTTTGAACTTTTACGCGACTGGTGGGTAAATGGCGAAACCTCTGCAAAGTGTAAATCTATCATGATATCCTTGCTCAGGGTCACGAGAGGCCTGGATCCTTTTTTATTAGAAGATGATGTTTATTTATGTTTAATGTCACTTATACTTTATTAATTGGGTTACAACCGGGTTTCATTCACTTGTAGTAATTTGGTTAATGTTAAAATGAACCAACTAAAAATTCTAATGCAGTTAAGCCGTGTCTAGCCTATTTTGAGCCTTCATAACCGTGCTATACTTGCTAAGTAATTGTTTACTTACACTTGTCATTTTATTCAACAAAATCACGTATGGGTAAACAGATTGGGCTGGGCATGAGTCTGCTGCTGAGTTTCCCGAAGATTTATCGTACTACTGAGCTGTGATCTCCTAGTCAGAGTCCCTGTGGATTGCGGCTCCATTAGTTGAGAGTTTTATTAGTCTTCCGCTGTTATTGCTTAGATCATTTATGAAGCACTCTGATGTAAACACTTTATTTAATGAAGAATTTATTCCAGCATATGTTCTCTTTTTATCATATTTGTTCGCTATATGTGTACTATGACTTCCTCGGCACACATATGGCCGCATTCGGGTTTTTGTGAAAATCCGGGTGTGACAACTTGGTCCGTTGCTAAGTTTGAAATGGAAAGATACATAATTATATGGTTAATTATAGGTCTCATATGAAGAAAGCTTATGGACAAGTCATTTGATAAAAATAACATGGAAGATGATATTGGACATATTATGGTCTATTTGAAGACATGAGTTTCAAAGTGGTATTCATGATGATGCAAAGCAAAGCTAAACTTAAAGTGGTATAAGATAGGATGAAAGGATCAAGCTAGATATCTAATGATGAGGTACTAAGCAAGGTGAATGACGAGGTTGTCTTGTAGCCTTATCTAGTGAAGCAATAAAATGCATCCAACCATTGTTGAATCATGGCTTATGTGTTGGTAATGGATTCATGATCATACACTTGGAAGTTCGAAGCCACTAGCTCAAGTTGGATTTACTCAACAAGATTGCAATTTTGGAATCCCTCATGTTGAGATTGGCAAGTATAGCATCAAAGAAGACATATAAGCTCAAGTGGATGTTTTATTTATCATATATAATCTTGACTATAGGTATGTCATACTATTAAGAGGAATGCAACATTAGTAGTTTGACAAATACTAAAAGAGTTCATAGGTCAACCCATGTGAGATAGTCTTGTGAGAGAAGTTCTTGGGACCTTGTGTGCTAACTAGACCCAAACCGGTTTAAATGGTTTGTGAGCTCAGAAGGGCTAGTGGTTAGTTTGGTTTGAAACCCGGTCTGGCCGGTCTGACTAGTTTTCCCCTAACAGTAACACCTAGTTTTTAGAGAGTGGTGTAATTATACCCCTTGGTACTTTTCTTTGTGGGCTGCTGGTTCTTTGCACCTCTTGAGCGTCCCGCAACTTTGTGAAGCACCAACAAGTTCTCCCCAACCTCTCTTGGTGAGATTGTGTGATATAGTGCATATCTTTGAGTTGGGTGGATAGGGTTATTTTGTGTGAGCAGTAGAGAGCTTGCAAGAGCAAGACAAACTAATGAAGAGAAATGTCCTTAGCTTGAGCACTTGAGGTTGGCGTCTAGCATCTCTTGAAACATTTTTTACTCTTGGAGGTGAAGACTCATAAATGGCTATGCGTCGCTGTAACACCCAAAAATGGCCCATTTAAAATTTTTAGTAATTAATTGGCTTTTATTTTAATTGTTCATATTTAATATAGGTTAAATGAATTATTTATGAATATTAAAAACAAATATAAGTTGTAGAAACATTTTTGTTGCATTCATGTTGTTGCATTGTGTTTTGGTTGTTGGCAAATTAAATTGGAATTTAAATTCTGTTTAAATTCGAATTTAGTTTGCATTTGTTTGAGCCATACAAAATTTAATTCAAGCCGAGTTCACTTTTGCCCCCTCAACTCTTTTCCCGGGCCACCCCTGCTCCCCCAACCCTTCTCCCGAGCCCAACACTCCCCTCCCTTTCTTCTCCACCTGGGCCCATTCCCGCCCGAGGCCCAGCTCCTTTTCTCCTCCCCCTCAGCCCAACAGCAGCGCCATCCCTTCTCCCTCCCTTCTCTCACTGCCGCCCGGCCCCACGCGTTAGGGCTCCCCTTCCCCCTTTCCTTTCTTCCTCGCGCGAATGGCGCCGAGCGCCGGCGATGGCAGGGCCGCCCTTCCCGCGCCGTGGGCCCTCGCCGAGCCGCCCCGAAGCTGCGCCGAAGCTTCCTCCCCGACCCCCTTCCATTCTCGGTCGCTCCAAGCATGGCAAGAACCCTCCCCGCATAGATTGGCCCTCGCCGGCGCGCAATCTCCGACCGATGGCACGCACGCCTAGGGCAACCCCCCGGGGCTATTTAAGCGCGGCCAAGGCACCCCAGTACCTCACCCAGCCCCTCACCGCCTCCAATTCGAGCCCCAGCCCACTCGGCGCCACCCCTCCACGCGACTCCGCGGCCATTGCCTCCGCCTGAGCACCGCCGCCGTCGATTCACAGTCTCCGGCGCTGCTCCACCCCGCCCGGCTGCATCAGAGGCTGCGCACTAAGGTAACCGAGCTAGCAGAGCAACTCCCGGCCCCCGGCTTCGTCTTGAACCTCGGCTGATTGCTCGCCGTCGATTTGCAGTGCCGCCGAGCCGCCCCTCGCCGTCAAACCCTCGCTTCGATACTCCTCCGCCCCGGCCGACCCTCCGTGCCTCTTCGCGTGAAGGTAACGACCCTCCCAAGCCCTTTCCCGCGTGCTATTGCGCATCAGAACCCCGCCGCCCATGCACACCGGAGCTTCGCTCCGCCGCTCGCCGTCGTGCACCGCCCCACAGCCTTTCCCCCTCGACTTGAGCCACCCTGGTGAGCTCGCCGTGCGCTCCTGAGCCTGTAGGGCCAAGCACCGCAGCAAATGGAGCTCCCTAGCTCCGGGAAGCCTCTGCTCCGGCGAGCTCCATCGCCCGCAGTGGCGCCGCCGCCGCGTCCCTGATCCCCGCCGGCGACCCCAAACCCCCTAGCCAATCCCAGCCGCTGGATCGTGATCCAACGACGCTCAGCGCCCAAGCCCCCGAGTCAAACCAGAGGTGTAACGGTCAGCCGGGCAATTTTGCTAAAGAGCCCTCATGTTTTCCCAAAATCAACCCGCGCTCCAGCCCGGTTCAAAAATATTTACGAATAGGTCCTGTTTCTTACGAAAATCCCCAGGAGCTTTTTAATTATAGAACCCGCGGTCCTGAGTTTAAGTTTTTACGCGTAGGCCCCTGAGTTTTAACGCATAATTATGTTTAGGTCCCTGGTTTGTTTAAAATAAGCCCCTGGAAGTTTTTCAAAATTTCCAACAGGTCCCTAGAACTTAGAAAAGCCATATCTTTTTCGTTTTAGCTCCGATTAGTGTGATTTTCGCGCTCATGTGTTCGTAGTGAAGCGTAGAATATTTCTAAAATCTTTTTATATACTGCTTCTACTGTTTGGTGTACTGTTCTAATATAATATTATTTGTTTGCATGTATTGGTATGCGTGTATGCTTGTATGGTGCTTCGTGTCCAGTCGGTGAGCCGTTAGCTTTGGAGTTCGAGCTCGGTGAGGACTTTCCGGAGCAGGACTCGCAGTAGCAGCAACACTTCGAGGAAGGCAAGTTATAGCACGGACAATCCTTGCTACCTATACACACCTGTTTACATACATTTACTTTCATATGCATGTGTCTAAATTTGATGTCCTATTAAGGTTGTACCTAGTTTGTTTACCCCTATCCTTTGATTACCTTGGGTTTATGCATATGGGTAGATTTTTGCTATGCGCAGCTACTGTCTCCATCATTTAACTGTAAATTTTGACTTAATGGTTCACTTCAACATTAATGATAAAACTTGCTTGTTAGCAACTTGGTTTAGGAAGCTAGAGCATGTGCTGTGTGCTTTGCTCTAGTGTCTCTCCGTAAGGTCCGGTTCTTAAAGCAGCAACCCAGGAGCCTGTCGCCACCGCAAGAACTATTATGGCTCTGGTCTTGGTCAAGTAACTTGCACGGCTCTAGCTTGCCAGTGGCTACCATTGGGGCCAACGGCGTTAGTGGACACAAGGTGAAAGGGCGTTTCCGGATTCCACCAAGGACGGGCGATCCGTCGGCTAGGTCACGAAAGACCCAGTCCCGTGTTGGGAGTCCCTGCGATGGGGAACTCCACACGTTGCGCATGGATGGGTGCGATGCCCGCGCTCTGGACGCCATCGACCCCCCTATGGTGTGACTCCGTAGGCGTACGTCGATCTCGGTGCCTATGGTCTCACCGCCTTGTTAAACTAGCGGCTACTGTCTTGTTAGGGTGTCTTGTGAAAAACCTCGTAGCGTCCCTATGCCGTCACACCTCAGAAGTGTTGATGTACGTGGTTGGGTGCAAAGTTCCTTTAAACTTTTACGCGACTGGTGGGTAAAGGGCGAAACCTCTGCAGAGTGTAAAATCTATCATGATAGCCTTGCTCAAGGTCACGAGCGGCCTGGATCCTTTTTTATTAGAAGATGATGTTCATTTATGATTACTGTCACTTATACTTTATTAATTGGGTCACAACCGGGTTTCATTCACTTGTAGTAATTGCTAAATGTTAAAATGAACCTACTAAAAATGCTAATGCAGTTAAGCCGTGTCTAGCCTATTTTGAGCCTTCATACCCGTGCTATACTTGCTAAGTATTTGTTTACTTACACTTGTCAATATTCAACAAAATCCCGGATGGGTAAACAGATTGGGCTGATCAGGAGACCGCTGCTGAGTTCCCTGAGGACCTGCCGTATTTCTGAGTTGCGCTCTCCCAGTCAGAGTCCCGGTGGACTGCGGCTCCGCTTACGTTGAGAGTTATAGACTTCCGCTATAATAAATATTATTGTTATATTCTGATGTAAACTATTTTATTTCGAGTATTTATACTCTGTTTATCATAATTGTTCGCTGTATGTGTTCTGTGGACTTCCTGGGCACACATATGGCCGCATTCGGGTTTTGTGAAAATCCGGGTGTGACAGTCGCCGATGAGGTGTCGTGTTTTTGGTGAGCCATGGATCATTTGTGAAGGTACGATCTTGCCTCCTTTGGGGAAAAGGTCAAAACTAGTGAAACTGAGAAAAGTGGCTTGGAGTGTATAAGCCGCCTATCGTAGGCACCTAACGGAGACATATAATTCACTTTGGGGAATTTGAACTTTACGAAACAACTCATTGCATCTCCCATTTGGTTTGCATCTACTTGGTTGTGCTTGTCTTGTGTGCATGAGCTTAGTAAACCTGCTAGAAATGGTCTATAGAAGTACATCCACAAGTTTGGTTTGTGCTAAATTTCGTAGAGGGTTTTTCCTACATTTGTTGGTTTTCTCTGTGCAAACTGGTCTGACCCGTTTTGGTACTAGAAGTGGGAATTAGTTTTGTTAAACTGCAGAATCACCAATCCACACCCGCTTTAGGTGACATCACGGTCCTTTCAATTAGGAATAGTGATGGTAAGCCCACAATGATTGAGTCACATCGCATCAAAAGAATCTGCCCACAATGATTGAGTCACATCGCATCAAAAGAAAATGTATGTAAAATAACAAGGCCACGTAATAAAAAAACAAGGGATGAAGATAAAATTGACAAAAAGTAGCCAAGTTGTACAACATTTTTCAATGTTAAAGATATATTTTTGGTTCAGCCATCCTAAGGATGGATGAGTGTGCAATTAGTAAAGAAGCAGCCACCTACACCTACAAATATAGGCTTATGACCTCATGGCATATAGCCGAGACATCTAACATCATCATGCACTGTACACTAAAAGTAATTAAAAGGAATAAAAACCTAGATCCTCAACATGCTCACAATGTATTCATCTTTTTGCAGCTTTTCTATGGCATCGACTCAAAAAACTAATCTCACCACAAATTGGGTAAAAACAGAACTGGAGCATGAGCCGAATGAAGCGTATAAGTGAAAAACAACACGAATTGTTGTGACTAAGGGTGTATTTGGTTGGGCCGTGGCTGTGGAAAAAGCTGTTGTGGGCTGTGAAAAAAGCAGCCGTGGGCTATAAGCTGTGAGAAAGCTGAAAGCTGTTTGGTAAAATAGTTATGGCTTTTTGGAAACTTACTAGCAGATCCTACTTGTCATGTATATATACGTACATATATACATAAAACTAAATATATATACGTAGTTGTTCACAATTTTATATGTTTAATATATTTTATATTTATCTATTTATTTATATAATATATATAAAATATATATGTATACATATATACATATAAATAATATATATCCTATACATATAACATATATATAAGATATAAATAAATAAATAAAAACATAAAATATATAAATAATAAATATCATATTGTTTATAGCATATATATAATATAAGATATATATATATGACCTGGTTATTTAGCTCCCTGCGTCCTGAATATTATTCAGCGCGCACGGTGGAGCCACGGACGGAACTCCGACGAGATTCCGCGGCCGTAAAAACCTGGTTCCTACGATCGTAAAAATGGATTGCATTTAGGGCTGACAAACAATTTAATTATTTTATTACTGCGAGGACATGACTCATGTGATTGGGTTGATTCTGGCGCATGGGCCGTCGTCTCGTGAGTCATGTGTGTGACCGTAAATCATTGGCGGGCTTTATTTAGCTGCCTGTAGCTCAGGAGCACGGTGAAGATGGCGACAGAACCGTAATTACCGTCCGGCGAGGCGAAATTTGAGATTAAATCTCAAATGCATCCAAAGTATGGCTGCGGATGTTTTCTTTATGGTTTGGTATGCCAGTTAGCTGAAGCGACCTGAAGCGTCCCTTCGAAAGAGAGAACTTCATGTGATACAAATACCAGTCCCAGGATGTTGGTTCACATTATTACAACAGATGGTTCAGTACATAAACAACGTTACGGGAGACGGTGGCACTGCAGGGCCACAACAAACATGACTAACGCTAGACTCCAGATAAAAAGGTTGATAACATAGAGGTCTTCATCAGAGTGGATATCCATGCGGCTTCAAGCGGGTGACCCTATCACACAGGAAAAGGTTGGGTGTAGAACGAACCCTCTCTAGACAACGTCCTCAGGCACAAAGTCCGGGTCTGCCTCTGTAACAAATTAAGTAAGGGTGAGTACAAACGTACTCAGCAAGCACAACCTCAACCACGGAAAGGATACAACAGAGCATGCAAAGGTTAATAAGCAAGGATGGGCTCACGGTTTATTTTGCAGCAAAGCTAATTTTTACACATGCAGGGGCTGATTTTTACAACGGGTTTTCACAAGCATTTCTTCTAGTTGCATCAAAAGAACATGATTATTTTACCCACAAGACTTTAACGCTACCAGATTCCCCATCTGTCATAGCCCATGCCAACACTTTTTCTCGGCTCAACATTCACCAAACACATTCTTACACCAAAATAGGGGACTAGTGAAGTGACCAAGCCATAACTCGCCCAATACCGTGGACACGGCTATTCGGATAGGTTTTAACTCTGCAGAGGTGTACACAACCACAAGTAGGCTACCACAACACGAACACCTTAGTGCCAGTGCAGCTCCTTCAAAGCCATTACCCACCATAGCTAAACTGCCCAGTTACCACAGAAACGACCAGGGGGTCACCACAGAAACGACCAGGGGGTCAGCAACCTAGCAAATGAGGTTCTACCCAGGGGTATACCTCACATAGACTGTATGCCCGGCTCCGTGGTCCTCTGTTGCTCACCAGCACACCACGTAACCAACAACTTAACTAGTGGGGTTTATACTAGGCCGTTGCCACATACAACGGTCGAGTGGTGGTACGATAAAATGGGTTAGGCTAGATGACACATCAACATCATCCCAAAAACTGTGATAGGATAGACAACTCCCACCATGCTCGACCACACAGGTTCGAGCTCACCTCGGTATTTCACACAAGAAATACCGTCTGTCTCATCCCACACAGGTACTCATTTTATCCCCAAAATTCATCTCTTTATTTTAAAACACGCACACGGTTGTTCTTATAAACATCAATGGATTGTAAAGGGGAGTATAATAGTAAAACATTCCTAAGCATTTCTAGCAGTGACTAACATTCAAACAGAGCAATGTCGTATTTAAACATTAATCTAGGTTGTCACGGAAGCAGTCATAGTAATCAAGGAATGGCTAACCAACCGGGTTTAGCAGTAAAATCGTGCAGGTTTTATAAAACATGCTATGGGTTGTGTTTATAAAAACTAGGACAAAAGTATGCATCAAAGGATGAGATTGCACTTGCCGTTCTCCCAACCCTCGGGGGATTCCTGCCCGGGGTTTTGGTCTCCAAGCTCCTGCTCGTAACCCTGCTCCTCCTCGAGTCCTTCTTCGTTCACGGCGGAGTCTACGGCACATACAAACAAGCATATAATAAATAAAAGAATTAAAGTTTTTGCGGAGCTCCGAAAGAAAGAACAGAGAGTGAGAGTGATGGCGGTGATATGATCGTTTCTGGATATGGACTAAATGAATTGGCGAAAATATACTGGTGATGTTTGTGGTGGAGTTTGGGGTCAAACGGGATTAAATTAGCGCATGAAATGACGAGTTTAGTGGGGGTTTAGGGGCTGTTTTTAAAGAAAAGGACCTTTCTGTAAATACCGAAAAGGTCAGGGGTCCCTGGCGAAACAGACAGAGAGAGGGAATAGTGCTTTGGACGGCGGGTTAGAAAAGAAGGAAGGCAGGGGGTTATTTATAAAGTGTGCATTTCTCTCCTCGAACAGAGCCGAGACAGGGGAGGGGATCGGCGGCGGCGGCCGTGGGCTCGCCGGCGATTGGGGTGATGGCGGCGGCCGGGAGTAGGGGGAAAAGAGAGCGCGAGGTATGGCGAGTTCACCCATGGTCCTACCTTGGGCGGAGATGACCGGTGGTGAGCTGCCCACGAGAGCTCGAGGGCGGCGGCGGCAATGGCAGTGGGCGGTGGTGCTGCGGCGGTGGTGGAGGCGATTGGAGGGGTGTGCGAGTGTGAGGTGGTGAAGGAGATGCTCACGAGCCCTTTTATAGGCGTGGAGGAGGTTCGAGTAGGCGGGCCGACGAGAGGGCGGTTGAGCGGCGCTCGGCGGATGGTTGTGGTGGCCGGCGGTGAAATTAAAGGCGGCCAGGATTCGTGCGGTGATGGGAAGGTACGGCGGCGCTGTGGCGGAGCAGTGCGTGTGTGTACGGGTGGCGCTGCTGTGCTTGGTGTAGCGCAGCAGCTTGACGACGGGGAACGCGGCGACGGAGCGGCGGCGGGGCCGGGCGGTGGCGTGGGCAGTGCGGCAGGGCTGCACAGCGGTACAGCGGTGCAGCGACGGCGGACTCGGGTGGACGGCGCAGTGGTGCAGAGGTGGTCGGCGCGGTTGGTGCGGTTCGACGATGGCGTGTCCGCGGCGCGGCAGGTGCACAGTGGCGGCTCGTGGGGCGGCGCGTGCGGTGATGGTCACGGCGGTGGCGTGCGAGCAGCACCGCTGCAGCAGTGCAGCGGCGATGGGCGGCACGACATCGGTGGCGAGGGGAGCGGTGGACGGTGGCAGCGCTGCGGCAGGGCCGGTGGCGTGGCGGGCGAGCAGAGCAGAGCATGCACGGCGTCGGGCAGAGGAAGCAGAGGAGGAGAACAAAGAAAGAAAGGAGAAAGAGAAGGGGAAAAGAAAGAAAGAAAGGAGGGAAAAAGAAAAAAGGGGAAAAAGAGAGGGGGAGGACGGCGGGATTCGCGGTGGAAAGACGACAGGCGTCGACAGTGGTCGGCCAGCGACAGACGGGCCCGGCGGTCGACACGAGGGTGGTCGACCCGAGGTGGGACGGAAAACGAGGGGGCGGCGATAACAAGGCGGGGGGGGGGGGGTTGGCGGAAACAGGAGCTCGGCGGTAAAAGGTTTTGAAAAGATTTTTACTGGGTGATTTATTTAGGTGATTTTCCAGAGAAAGAAACGCGGGCGTTACAAACCTACCCCACTTAAAAGGAATCTCGTCCTCGAGATTCGGCTAGCTCCTAAAAAGGTGGGGGAACTCCTTCTTTAAAGCATCTTCTCGTTCCCATGTAGCTTCCTTTACACCGTGTCTGCTCTACTGTACTCTGCATATTCGCACTTCGGAGTTTCTGGTTCTCTTGGTGACGGTGTCCAAAATTTTGACCGGTACCTCTTGATACTGCAGATCTGTCTGTAGGTCTATCTCTTCTTCCGGTATGTGTTCCTCTTCCGGCACTCTCAGGAATTTTCTCAGCTGTGAGACATGGAATACCGGGTGTATATCCGACATCGCTTTAGGTAACTCCAGTCGGTAGGCTACTTTTCCAACTCTCTTTCGCACCAGATATGGTCCGATGTACCGAGGAGCCAACTTTCCATGGACCTGAAATCTGCGGGTCCCCCGAATGGGTGAAACCTTGAGATAAACAAAGTCTCCTGGATTAAACTCTAGTTCTCGTCTCTTCTTGTCTGCGTAGCTTTTCTGTCTGGACTGAGCTGCTTTCAACTTCTCCCTAATTTCGGCTACCTTTTCTTCCGCTTCTTTTATGAGCGCAGGTCCCACTAGGGTACGCTCTCCCACTTCTGACCACATCAGAGGAGTCTTGCATTTTCTCCCGTAGAGGGCTTCAAACGGCGACATATCTAAACTCGCCTGATAACCATTATTGTAGGAGAAGTCTGCATAGGGTAAACTCTGTTCCCAATCTTTACCATAGGTAAGGACACATGCTCTCAGCATATCTTCCATAATCTGATTTACTCTTTCTGTCTGGCCATCGGTCTGTGGGTGATATGCGGAGCTAAAGTCCAACTTGGTGCCCATAGCTTTATGCAAACTCTTCCAAAATCTCGAGGTGAACTGGGTCCCTCGGTCCGAAACAATTCTACTGGGCACTCCATGTAACTTTACTATGTTTTCCACATAAAGCTTGGCTAGTTTCTCTCCGCCATAATTCGTCCGTACAGGTAGAAAGTGAGCGACTTTAGTGAGTCGGTCCACTATTACCCATATCGAGTCGTGTCCTTTCCGTGTTCTGGGCAAACCCACTACAAAATCCATTCCTATCTCATCCCATTTCCATACTGGGATAGGTAGAGGTTGTAATGAACCTGCTGGTTTCTGATGTTCGGCCTTAATCCTCTGGCAGGTATCGCAGTGAGCGACGAATTGAGCTATGTCAGTTTTCATTCCTTTCCACCAATAGTTCTGCTTCAAATCTAAATACATCTTGGTGGATCCCGGATGCATGGAATAAGGCGAGTTGTGAGCCTCGTCCATGATTATCTGTCTAAAGTCTCCTTCCTTAGGCACACAAATCCTATTTTTACACCACAGCGTTCCTTTATTGTCGACTCTGAAGTCTGGTGCCTTATTTTCTCCAGTATGCTTGCAGATCCTTACTAAATCCTCGTCCGTTCCTTGGGCTTCCCTGATCCGATCCTCTTGGGTGGACTGGATCGTTAGCTGGTGGCTAGTATTCCGAGGGATGATGTGCACATTTAATCGTGCCATCTCTTCTTTCAGGTGGGCATTCTTATGTCTGTAGGATTTCCGGCTCAGGGCATATGCCACTACATTAGCCTTGCCAGGGTGGAAATGAATTTCCACATTATAATCCTTAACCAACTCTAACCACCTTCTTTGTCTAAGGTTCAGATCTGGTTGGGTGAAAATATACTTCAAGCTCTTATGATCCGTGTATATTTCACACTTGTTCCCAATTAGGTAGTGTCTCCAGATTTTGAGTGCGTGCACTACGGCTGCAAACTCTAAGTCATGCGTTGGGTAATTCTGCTCATGAGGTCTAAGTTGTCGAGAGGCATATGCTACAACCTTCCCATCTTGCATGAGCACACACCCTAATCCTTGGCGGGACGCGTCGCAGTAAACGACAAAATCCCTGTGAATATCCGGTAGGGTTAAAACTGGGGCAGCGGTCAGTCTTTTCTTCAATTCCTGAAAGCTCTTTTCGCATGACTTAGTCCAAATAAATTTCTTCACTTTCTTGAGCAACTCTGTCATAGGTCTAGCTACCTTGGAAAATCCTTCAATAAACCTCCGGTAGTATCCAGCTAAACTAAGGAAGCTTCTGATCTCACTCACATTAGTTGGTTGTTGCCAGTTTGAGACTTCCTCCACCTTCTCGGGGTCTACTGCTACTCCTTCTACGGTCAAAACGTGACCAAGGAAGGCTACTTTTTCCAGCCAGAACTCACACTTGCTAAATTTGGCATAGAGCTGGTGCGCTCTCAATTTTTCCAAGACTACCCGCAGGTGCTGTTCATGTTCTTCGGCACTCTTGGAGTAGATGAGTATGTCGTCAATAAAGACTATGACAAACTTGTCTAACTCTTCCATAAACACCTTGTTCATGAGATTCATGAAGTAAGCTGGTGCATTGGTGAGCCCAAATGGCATCACCGTGAACTCATACTGTCCGTAACGGGTGACAAATGCGGTCTTTGAGGTGTCACTCCCCTTAATTTTCAGTTGGTGATACCCAGTCTTTAAGTCAATCTTGGAAAAGTACTTGGCTCCTTTCAACTGATCAAAGAGATCATCAATTCTAGGGAGTGGGTATTTATTCTTGATAGTGACATCATTTAGTGCACGATAGTCGATGCACAATCTCATGCTCCCATCTTTCTTCCTCACAAAGAGTACTGGGGCTCCCCAAGGGGATGTGCTGGGTCTAATAAATCCCATCTGTTGCAACTCTTCTAGTTGTTTCTTTAACTCTGCTAACTCTGAGGCTGCCATCCTATAGGGTCTCTTGGCTATAGGAGAGGTTCCAGGGACAAGCTCAATGGCAAACTCTATGTCTCTATCTGGTGGCATTCCAGGCAGGACTTCAGGGAAAACATCAGGATATTCGCTGATTACCGGGACTTCTTCCATGGTTTTTGTCCCCATACTAAAGATCATAGGGTCTGGTCCACTTCCTTTGGTGTGACAGGTCACTTGCATTCCGTCTGGGTTGGTCAGGTGCACTATCTTATCAGCACAACCTATGAGACCATCGTGTTTTCCTAACCAGTGCATTCCAAGGATCACATCTATCCCTTTAGACTCTAGTACCACTAGGTCTGCTAGAAACTCTACCCCACTTAAAAGAATCCGTACCCGTGAACAACCTAGTTGGCACTTAATATCACCTCCAAGTGTTTGAGTTAGTAGGGGTGTCTTTAGTAGTACTGTAGGTATTTTGTGTTTTTCCACAAAACTTGATGATATGAAAGAATGCGATGCTCCAGAATCAAATAATACTGTTGCCAAAACTGAGCTGACTAGGTACTCACCGAGTACTACTCCTTGTGCTCCTTGAGCCTCCTGCGCGTCGATGTGGTTGACGTGGGCTCGTCCATACGACTGCTAGGTGTTGTTGTTTTTGTTACTGCCGGTGTTGGTGCTGCGGACGGGTACACGGTTGGCTCCAGACACTGGTGGCTTGGGTCCATTCACCGAGTTGGAGTAGACTGATACCACAGGCTTGCGCCTAGGGTATGGGCAATCAGCGATGTAATGTCCGGTCTCACGGCAGTTGAAACAGGCCCTTGCATTGTTGTTGTTGGTCGTGACTTGCCTAACCTCGCTCTGTGGGGGCTTCAAGGTGTTCTGGCTCCTGTACTGGTTGTTGGGAGTCTGGGAGCTTGTAGCCTGAAATTGGGTCCTATACTGCATGGGGGCCTGGGGCCTAGGTGCAGCATAACCGGAGCTCCTGGGCTTCTGCGAGCGGTCTAGCTGACGGTTCTTGCTCTCCAGGAACTTGCGTTTGTTCTCTTGCCTTGCATCCATCCTGGCCTTCTCTGTGACGATGGCCTTATTCATCAGCATGTTGAAGTCAGGGAAATTGTGGGAGACTAGCAGGGCTCGAAGGTCTGGGTGCAGCCCTTTGATGAATGCGTCATGTCTCTTTGCATTGGTCTTCACTTCATCTGGTGCATAACGGGCTAATTCAGTGAACTCGTGGGTGTACTCCTCCATGGTCTTGTTTCCTTGCTTCAATGCACGGAACTCATCTGCCTTGCCCTTCATGGTGGCGTCGGGGATGTGGTAGCGACGAAACTCTTCTTCAAACTCTTTCCAGGTGATTGCAGACTCGTTTGGGGAAGCTGCACAGTAGGTGTGCCACCACGCTAAGGCAGTTCCAGTGAGTTGGTGGGAGGTCAGGAGGACTTTGTCACGGTCTCCACATCCAAACGGTTCCAGCTTTCTCTTGATAGCTCTCAGCCAGTCATCCGCTTCTAAGGGGTTGCTGGACCCTCCAAAGGTGGGTGGTCTGGTTCTCAGGAAGTTGGTCAACTTGTCACCCGCATTGGACCTACGGGCTGTCTCCTGACAGCGGCTGGCATTCCACACATTTTGCATGAACAGGGTGTGGTGATACAAAGCTTGTGCCAGGTTGAAATCTGGCGGAAGTGGGGGTACAACAAATGATCCTTCATTTTGACTTCTTGGATGACTCGCTTCCGGTCCGCCTCCTACAGGCGCTTGTCCTTCGGGCTGGTTTTCTCCCATAGGGTCTTGCTGATCCACTTCCTGGTTCTCAGGGTTTTCTCTCCTCCCTTCTGGTTGTTCTCCTCCAGCAGGAGGGACGCGTCTCTGAGAGGCGCTAGCACGCGTGTTCACCATCTGCAGGTTGAGTAAGGCCTTCGTGAGATTGGGTTAAGATGACGTTTGAGTTGTTTAGTTCACACTTTTAAAAGGCAGAAACACCTCCGCCGAGGCGCACACAGCACACAAGCTAACAAACAAGCACACAAGGTTTCATTCAAACAACTGAGGGGCTACAACACTTGGGGGTTCAACAAGACTCGCACTACAAGGCGGGGTACAGGACATGGTAGGGAAACTACTGCTAGGGATACAAGGGTTCTTCGGACCAAGCTGGCTTCATTCCCATATGAGCGCTTGACTCTGGGTCTACTCGCGGGGCGAGTTTTCTTCCGGGTTGGGGCGCTCTTCTGGCGGTGCAAGTCGTGCATGTTCAGCCTCGGTCAAGGTTCCATTCTCTTGTGGCGGCACAGACAGTCCTTCTTCAGCAGGCGGTGATCCTGCGGGGGTTCCAGGCAGTGCTTGAGGGTTCTCCACAACTTCTCCCCATGCTATGACAGGCGTTCCAAGTAGGACATGGGGTTCTCCAATTGCCGGGACAGGCGTTCCACTTCTAGTCCAGTCCTGAATACGCAGGTCCCGAGCCTGTCTGAGGCTTTCCTGGGCGACTGCCTCGCTGCTGACAGCAGTAGCAGCTCTTGCTTCAGCTTGGGCCACCTGGACTTGGTGCATGCGAACCGAGAACTCTGCTTGTTCGGCCCGGGAGGTTTGTTCCTTCAGGAGTTCAGCCTGTTCGTCGAAGAGCTGGTCCAAAGAATTGAGATAGGTGACCACTTGGTACAAGGTGGGTTCCTCTTGACGGCGCTGCTCCAAGTTTCTCATGCGGGCCCGCCAGACTGTACTTCTGACGACCGGAGGAAAATACCTCATCGGGGTGGGGACCAAGTGTCTTTCAAAGATTCCGCACATGTAGCGGAGAGCTTTCCTGAGAGCCAAGGGGTAGGTGTCCTGGTGCCTGAATCCTATGGCGGTCGCACGCCATGCTTCGACGGGGTGGAGGTCACTCTTGGCGACAACTATGACCACTCTGCAGCGTTGGGTCCCATGGTGCTCATACTCCCTGCTGTAGTACCTCGGGCGTTCAGGTACACCGAGGCGTTCCAGCGCGGGGATCAACAGGCTAGCGAAACCAGGTGTGACTGGGCAGACTCCCTGGGTCCATCCTTCTTCCGCCATCTGAAACCAGGGGAAAAACAAAGATTGAACAGATGTAGGATAGAAGGTGATCTTTATTGCATAACATGGTGGGGTACAAAGATCATGGATACATCGATTCTAAGCTGGTAGTGCTAACTGGATACAACAGACTCTACTCGAGGAGAGGCTAGACTAGGTGCTAGTCTACGAGCTACGCTAATCTAAGGACTCTCACTCTACACCAAAAGATGACGCTTCTTCAGAGGGAGCTGATACTCTGGCACTTCATCTTCAGTCTGTGTGCTCGCGTCCATGTGGGTCATCTCGGGTTCTCCTTCCATCAATCCATTCTCCCTCCTGTAGGCTTCAAGTCTATCCATATATTCAGAGTAAGCCTGGCATCTAGCCTGGTGAGTGGCTAGGGAGCTGACAGCTTGTGTAGCTGTCACCTTCTGTATCTCCAGCTCTCTCTTCACTTCTTCCAATTCTTTTTCCGCCTCCCCGGCTCTGCGGATCTGGTGCCTCAGCTGTCCCGATGTCTCTCGGTACAGCCTGTCTAAGCCTGTGAGGTAAATAGACAAGTGTGACACAGTGTCCTCCGTGTCTTCATCTCTCCCAAGGTTCCTCATCTGGGCAATCCATTCGCGTCCTCCACTCTCCAGGGGTGGGGCAAATCCCATTGTTGTTCCCACGAGGTACTGCTTGTAGAGTACGCGGAGGCACATCAGGGCTCTTCTTGCGGCTTTGCGGTAGGCATTGGGGCGGTCGTAGCCGGTGGCGTGGACAAACCAAGGTGCCACCTCCTTGTAAAGTGAGCTCGCCCCCATAAAGATGAACATCCGGCACCGACGGGTACCATTGGTGGTGAACTCCCGGCAGAGGTACTCGGGGGTCTCTGTGACTCCAACATGATCCAGACTGAGCAGCAGTAACTTGGGAAGGCCAGGTTCTGCGGGGCAGACTCCTTCGCTCCAACCCTCGTCAACCAGCTGGGCCATCTGGAACAAGTCAAAAAGCCGTCAATGAGTACTTGTGTGGAGAAAAGATTTAGACAGGAGCAACTAGTGAGAGGAGACTAGAGAAGGGTCATGATCCTAGGGGTTACGTCCTACGGCCAACCTATCGGCTCTGATACCACCTGAAGCGTCCCCTCGAAAGAGAGAACTTCATGTGATACAAATACCAGTCCCAGGATGCTGGTTCACATTATTACAACAGATGGTTCAGTACATAAACAACGTTACGGGAGACGGTGGCACTGCAGGGCCACAACAAACATGACTAACGCTAGACTCCAGATAAAAAGGTTGATAACATAGAGGTCTTCATCAGAGTGGATATCCATGCAGCTTCAAGCGGGTGACCCTATCACACAGGCAAAGGTTGGGTGTAGAACGAACCCTCTCTAGACAACGTCCTCAGGCACAAAGTCCGGGTCTGCCTCTGTAACAAATTAAGCAAGGGTGAGTACAAACGTACTCAGCAAGCACAACCTCAACCACGGAAAGGATACAACAGAGCATGCAAAGGTTAATAAGCAAGGATGGGCTCACGGTTTATTTTGCAGCAAAGCTAATTTTTACACATGCAGGGGCTGATTTTTACAACGGGTTTTCGCAAGCATTTCTTCTAGTTGCATCAAAAGAACATGATTATTTTACCCACAAGACTTTAACGCTACCAGATTCCCCATCTGTCATAGCCCATGCCAACACTTTTTCTCAGCTCAACATTCACAAAACACATTCTTACACCAAAACAGGGGACTAGTGAAGTGACCAAGCCATAACTCGCCCAATACCGTGGACACGGCTATCCGGATAGGTTTTAACTCTGCAGAGGTGTACACAACCACAAGTAGGCTACCACAACACGAACACCTAGTAACAGTGCAGCTCCTTCAAAGCCATTACCCACCATAGCTGAACTGCCCAGTTACCACAGAAACGACCAGGGGGTCAGCAACCTACCAAATGAGGTTCTACCCAGGGGTATACCTCACATAGACTGTATCCCCGGCTCCGTGGTCCTCTGTTGCTCACCAGCACACCACGTAACCAACAGCTTAACTAGTGGGGTTTATGCTAGGCCGTTGCCACATACAACGGTCGAGTGGTGGTACGATAAAATGGGTTAGGCTAGATGACACATCAACATCATCCCAAAAATTGTGATAGGATAGACAACTCCCACCATGCTCGACCACACAGGTTCGAGCTCACCTCGGTATTTCACACAAGAAATATCGTCTGTCTCATCCCACACGGGTACTCATTTTATCCCCAAAATTCATCTCTTTATTTTAAAACACGCACACGGTTGTTCTTGTAAACATCAATTGATTGTAAAGGGGAGTATAACAGTAAAACATTCCTAAGCATTTCTAGCAGTGACTAACATTCAAACAGAGCAATGTCGTATTTAAACATTAATCTAGGTTGTCACGGAAGCAGTCATAGCAATCAAGGAATGGCTAACCAACTGGGTTTAGCAGTAAAATCGTGCAGGTTTTATAAAACAGGCTATGGGTTGTGTTTATAAAAACTAGGACAAAAGTATGCATCAAAGGATGGGATTGCACTTGCCGTTCTCCCAACCCTCGGGGGATTCCTGCCCGGGGTCTTGGTCTCCAAGCTCCTGCTCGTAACCCTGCTCCTCCTCGAGTCCTTCTTCGTTCACGGCGGAGTCTATGGCACATACAAACAAGCATATAATAAATAAAAGAATTAAAGTTTTTGCTGAGCTCCGAAAGAAAGAACAGAGAGTGAGAGTGATGGCGGTGATATGATCGTTTCTGGATATGGACTAAATGAATTGGCGAAAATATACTGGTGATGTTTGTGGTGGAGTTTGGGATCAAACGGGATTAAATTAGTGCATGAAATGACGAGTTTAGTGGGGGTTTATGGGCTGTTTTTAAAGAAAAGGACCTTTCTGTAAATACCGAAAAGGTCAGGGGTCCCTGGCGAAACAGACAGAGAGAGAGGGAATAGTGCTTTGGACGGCGGGTTAGAAAAGAAGGAAAGGCAGGGGGTTATTTGTAAAGTGTGCATTTCTCTCCTCGAACAGAGCCGAGACAGGGGAGGGGATCGGCAGCGGCGGCCGTGGGCTCGCCGGCGATTGGGGTGATGGCAGCGGCCGGGAGTAGGGGGAAAAGAGAGCGCGAGGTATGGCGAGTTCACCCATGGTCCTACCTTGGGCGGAGATGACCGGTGGTGAGCTGCCCACGAGAGCTCGAGGGCGGCGGCGGCAATGGCAGTGGGCGGTGGTGCTGCGGTGGCGGTGGAGGCGATTGGAGGGGTGTGCGAGCGTGAGGTGGTGAAGGAGATGCTCGCGAGCCCTTTTATAGGCGCAGAGGAGGTTCGAGTAGGCGGGCCGACGAGAGGGCGGTTGAGCGGCGCTCGGCGGATGGTTGTGGTGCCCGGCGGTGAAATTAAAGGCGGCCAGGATTCGTGCGGTGATGGGACGGTACGGCGGCGCTGTGGTGGAGCAGTGCGTGTGTGTACGGGTGGCGCTGCTGTGCTTGGTGTGGCGCGGCAGCTTGACGACGGGGAACGCGGCGACAGAGCGGCGGCGGGGCCAGGCGGTGGCGTGGGCAGTGCGGCAGGGCTGCGCAGCGGTACAGCGGTGTAGCGACGGCGGACTCGGGTGGACGGCGCAGTGGTGCAGAGGTGGTCGGCACGGTTGGTGTGGTTCGGCGATGGCGTGTCCGCGGCGCGGCCGGTGCACAGTGGCGGCTCGTGGGGCGGCGCGTGCGGTGATGGTCACAGCGGTGGCGTGCGAGCAGCACCGCTGCAGCAGTGCAGCGGCGATGGGCGGCACGACAGTGGTGGCGTGGATGGTGCGGCGGCGAGGGGAGCGGGTGGACGGTGGCGGTGGCAGCGCTGCGGCGGGGCCGGTGGCGTGGCCGGCGAGCAGAGCAGAGCATGCACGGCATCGGGCAGAGGAAGCAGAGGAGGAAAACAAAGAAAGAAAGGAGAAAGAGATGGGGAAAACAAAGAAAGAAAGGAGGGAAAAAGAAAAAAGGGGAAAAAGAGAGGGGGAGGACGACGGGATTCGCGGTGGAAAGACGACAGGCGTCGACGGTGGTCGGCCAGCGACAGATGGGCCCGGCGGTCGACACGAGGGTGGTCGACCCGAGGTGGGACGGAAAACGAGGGGGCGGCGATAACAAGGCGGGGGGGGGGGGGGGGAGCGGTTGGCGGAAACGGGAGCTCGGCGGTAAAAGGTTTTGAAAAGATTTTTACCAGGTGATTTACTTAGGTGATTTTCCAGAGAAAGAAACGCGGGCGTTACAAACCTACCCCACTTAAAAGGAATCTCGTCCTTGAGATTCGGCTGGCTCCTAAAAAGGTGGGGGAACTCCTTCTTTAAAGCATCTTCTCGTTCCCATGTAGCTTCCTTTACACCGTGTCTGCTCCACTGTACTCTGCATATTCGCACTTCGGAGTTTCTGGTTCTCTTGGTGACGGTGTCCAAAATTTTGACCGGTACCTCTTGATACCGCAGATCTGTCTGTAGGTCTATCTCTTCTTCTGGTATGTGTTCCTCTTCCGGCACTCTCAGGCATTTTCTCAGCTGTGAGACATGGAATACCGGGTCTATATCCGACATCGCTTCAGGTAACTCCAGTCAGTAGGCTACTTTTCCAACTCTCTTTCGCACCGGATATGGTCCGATGTACCGAGGAGCCAACTTTCCATGGACCTGAAATCTGCGGGTCCCCCGAATGGGTGAAACCTTGAGATAAACAAAGTCTCCTAGATTAAACTCTAGTTCTCGTCTCTTCTTGTCTGCGTAGCTTTTCTGTCTGGACTGAGCTGCTTTCAACTTCTCCCTAATTTCGGCTACCTTTTCTTCCGCTTCTTTTATGAGCGCAGGTCCCACTAGGGTACGCTCTCCCACTTCTGACCACATCAGAGGAGTCCTGCATTTTCTCCCGTAGAGGGCTTCAAACGGCGACATACCTAAACTCGCCTGATAACCATTATTGTAGGAGAACTCTACATAGGGTAAACTCTGTTCCCAATCTTTACCATAGGTAAGGACACATGCTCTCAGCATATCTTCCATAATCTAATTTACTCTTTCTGTCTGGCCATCGGTCTGTGGGTGATATGCGGAGCTAAAGTCCAACTTGGTGCCCATAGCTTTATGCAAACTCTTCCAAAATCTCATGGTGAACTGGGTCCCTCGGTCCGAAACAATTCTACTGGGCACTCCATGTAACTTTACTATGTTTTCCACATAAAGCTTGGCTAGTTTCTCTCCACCATAATTCGTCCGTACAGGTAGAAAGTGAGCGACTTTAGTGAGTCGGTCCACTATTACCCATATCGAGTCGTGTCCTTTCCGTGTTCTGGGCAAACCCACTACAAAATCCATTCCTATCTCATCCCATTTACATACTGGGATAGGTAGAGGTTGTAATAAACCTGCTGGTTTCTGATGTTCGGCATTAATCCTCTGGCAGGTATCGCAGTGAGCGACGAATTGAGCTATGTCAATTTTCATTCCTTTCCACCAATAGTTCTGCTTCAAATCTAAATACATCTTGGTGGATCCTGGGTGGATGGAATATGGCGAGTTGTGAGCCTCGTCCATGATTATCTGTCTAAAGTCTCCTTCCTTAGGCACACAAATCCTATTTTTATACCACAACGTTCCTTTATTGTCGACTCTGAAGTCTGGTGCCTTATTTTCTCCAGTATGCTTGCAGATCCTTACTAAATCCTCGTCCGTTCCTTGGGCTTCCCTGATCCGATCCTCTAGTGTGGACTGGATCGTTAGCTGGTGGCTAGTATTCCGAGGGACGATGTGCACATTTAATCGTGCCATCTCTTCTTGCAGGTGGGCATTCTTGGGTCTGTAGGATTTCCGGCTCAGGGCATCTGCCACTACATAAGCCTTGCCAGGGTGGTAATGAATTTCCACATTATAATCCTTAACCAACTCTAACCACCTTCTCTGTCTAAGGTTCAGATCTGGTTGGGTGAAAATATACTTTAAGCTCTTATGATCCGTGTATATTTCACACTTGTTCCCAATTAGGTAGTGTCTCCAGATTTTGAGTGCGTGCACTACGGCTGCAAACTCTAAGTCATGCGTTGGGTAATTCTGCTCATGAGGTCTAAGTTGTCGGGAGGCATATGCTACAACCTTCCCATCTTGCATCAGCACACACCCTAATCCTTGGCGGGACGCGTCGCAGTAAACGACAAAATCCCTGTGAATATCCGGTAGGGTTAAAACTGGGGCAGCGGTCAGTCTTTTCTTCAATTCCTGAAAGCTCTTTTCACATGACTCGGTCCAAATAAATTTCTTCTCTTTCTTGAGCAACTCTGTCATAGGTCTAGCTACCTTGGAAAATCCTTCAATAAACCTCCGGTAGTATCCAGCTAAACCAAGGAAGCTTCTGATCTCACTCACATTAGTTGGTTGTTGCCAGTTTGAGATTGCCTCCACCTTCACGGGGTCTACTGCTACTCCTTCTGCGGTCAAAACGTGACCAAGGAAGGCTACTTTTTCCAGCTAGAACTCACACTTGCTAAATTTGGCATAGAGCTGGTGCGCTCTCAATTTTTCCAAGACTACCCGCAGGTGCTGTTCATGTTCTTCGGCACTTTTGGAGTACATGAGTATGTCGTCAATAAAAACTACGACAAACTTGTCTAACTCTTCCATAAACACCTTGTTCATGAGATTCATGAAGTAAGATGGTGCATTGGTGAGCCCAAATGGCATCACCGTGAACTCATATTGTCCGTAACGGGTGACAAATGCGGTCTTTGAGGTGTCACTCCCCTTAATTTTCAGTTGGTGATACCCAGTCTTTAAGTCAATCTTGGAAAAGTACTTGGCTCCTTTCAACTGATCAAAGAGATCATCAATTCTAGGGAGTGGGTATTTATTCTTGATAGTGACATCATTTAGTGCACGATAGTCGATGCACAATCTCATGCTCCCATCTTTCTTCCTCACAAAGAGTACTGGGGCTCCCCAAGGGGATGTGCTGGCTCTGATAAATCCCATTTGTTGCAACTCTTCTAGTTGTTTCTTTAACTCTGCTAACTCTGAGGCTGCCATCCTATAGGGTCTCTTGGCTATAGGAGAGGTTCCAGGGACAAGCTCAATGGCAAACTCTATGTCTCTATCTGGTGGCATTCCAGGCAGGACTTCAGGGAAAACATCAGGATATTCGCTTATTACCGGGACTTCTTCCATGGTTTTTGTCCCCATACTAAAGATCATAGGGTCTGGTCCACTTCCTTTGGTGTGACAGGTCACTTGCATTCCGTCTGGGTTGGTCAGGTGCACTATCTTATCAGCACAACCTATGAGACCATCGTGTTTGCCTAACCAGTGCATTCCAAGGATCACATCTATCCCTTTAGACTCTAGTACCACTAGGTCTGCTAGAAACTCTACCCCACTTAAAAGAATCCGTACCCGTGAACAACCTAGTTGGCACTTAATATCACCTCCTGGTGCGCGGCTAGGGAGCTGACAGCCTGTGTAGCTATCACCTTCTGTATCTCCAGCTCTCCCTTCACCAATTCCAACTCTTTTTCCGCCTTCTCGGCTCTGCGGATCTGGTGCCTCAGCTGTCCCGATGTCTCCCGGTACAGCCTGTCTAAGCCCGTGAGGTAAATAGACAAGTGTGACACAGTGTCCTCCATGTCTTCATCCCTCCCAAGGTTCCTCATCTGAGCAATCCATTCGCGTCCTCCACTCTCCAGGGGTGGTGCAAATCCCATTGCTGTTCCCACTAGGTACTGCTTGTAGAGTACGCGGAGGCACATCAGGGCTCTTCTTGCGGCTTTGCGGTAGGCATTGGGGCGGTCGTAGCCGGTGGCGTGGACAAACCAAGGTGCCACCTCCTTGTAAAGTGAGCTCTTCCCCACAAAGATGAACATTCGGCACCGGAGGGTACCATTGGTGGTGAAATCTCGGCAGAGGTACTCGGGGGTCTCTGTGACTCCGACGTGGTCCAGGCTGAGGAGCAGTAACTTGGGAAGGCCAGGTTCTGCGGGGCAGACTCCTTCGCTCCAACCCTCGTCAACCAGCTGGGTCATCTGGAACAAGTCAAAAAGCCGTCGGTGAGTACTTGTGTGGAGAAGGGATTTAGACGAGAACAAACTAGTGAGAGAGGATTAGAAAAGGGTCAAGATCCTAGGGGTTACGCTCTACGGCCAACCTATCGGCTCTGATACCACCTGAAGCGTCCCCTCAAAAGAGAGACCTTAATGTGATACAAATACCAGTCCCAGGATGCTGGTTCACATTATTACAACAGATGGTTCAGTACAAAAACAACATTATGGGAGACGATGGCACTACAGGGCCACTACAAACATAACTAAAGCTAGACTCTAGATAAACAGGTTGATAACATAGAGGTCTTCATCAGAGTGGATATCCATGTGGCTTCAAGCGCGTGACCCTAACACACAGGTAAAGGTTGGGTGCAGAACGAACCCTCCTAAAAGACGTCCTCAGGCACAAAGTCCGGGTCTGCCTCTGTAACAAATGAAGCAAGGGTGAGTACGTACGTACTCAGCAAGTACAACCACAACCACGGAAAGGATACAACAGAAGCATGCAAAGGGTAATGGACTGTAACACCCCGCCCTCCAAAGCCGCCCCGCACAGCCCTTCCGAGGGGCGCGCACGCGTACACATAGCACCCTGCTTACACTTTCGTCCTCGCTTCGTGTAAAAGGGTTAACCCGAAGGTGCTATGGCTGGAAGACAAAGGCTTATAAGTTGCCTCCACCCTTGCTCAACTAGCAATGTGGCACTAAACATGTGCATCCCGCACTAATGGGCCACTACTGGGCCATACAAACTGGGCCGGGTGTGACATACACCCCCCCTCAAAGAACCCGACGTCCTCGTCGGTGCAACTCACCCACACGGGCAAATGTCCAGGAACGTTCCCCCTTGGCGCATGACCATACGTCCAGTGCCGGCGCCATAGTCCATGCCGTATGCCCTACCCGGGCCATACGCGCCATGCGCCCTATGCCCGCACACTGACCCGTACGCGCAACCGCGAGGGTCGGCTCTGATACCATTTGTAACACCCCGCCCTCCAAAGCTGCCCCGCACAGCCCTTCCGAGGGGCGCGCACGCGTACACATAGCACCCTGCTTACACTTTCGTCCTCGCTTCGTGTAAAAGGGTTAACCCGAAGGTGCTATGGCTGGAAGACAAAGGCTTATAAGTTGCCTCCACCCTTGCTCAACTAGCAATGTGGCACTAAACATGTGCATCCCGCACTAATGGGCCACTACTGGGCCATACAAACTGGGCCGGGTGTGACATGGACAAGGATGGGCTCATGGTTTATTTTGCAGCAAAGCTAATTTTTACACATGCACGGGTTTATTTTATAAAGGGGTTTTCACAAGCATTTCTTTTAGTAGGGTTAATAAACATGGTTATTTTACTCACAAGATTTCAATGCTACCAGATTCCCCATCTGTCATAGCCCGTGCCAACACTTTTTCTCAACTCAACATTCACCAAACACATTCTTACACCAAAACGGGGGACTAGTGAAGTGACCAAGCCGTAACTCGCCCAATACCGTGGACACGGCTATCCGGATAGGTTTTAACTCTGTAGAGGTGTACACAACCACAAGTAGGCTACCACAACATGAACACCTTAGTGCCAGTGTAGCTCCTTCAAAGCCATTACCCACCGTAGCTAAACTGACAAGTTACCACAGAAGCGACCAGGGGGTCAGCAACCACCAACTAGGTTCTACCCAGGGGCATACTTCACATAGACCGTATCCCCGTCTCCATGGCCCTCTGTTGCTCACCAGCACACCACATAACCAACAGCTTGACTAGTGGGGTTTATGCTAGGCCGTTGCCACATACAACGGTCGAGTGGCGGTACAATAAGATGGGTTAGGCTAGATGACACATCAACATCATCCCAAAAACTGCGACAGGATAGACAACTCCCACCATGCTCAACCACACAGGTTCGAGCTCACCTCAGCATTTCACACAAGAAATATCGTCTGTCTCATCCCATACGGATACTCATTTTATTCACAAAATCCATCTCTTTTATTTTAAAGTACACACACGGTTGCTTTTGTAAACCCAAGTGATTGTAATGGAGAGCATAACAGTATAACATTTCTAAGCATTTCTAGCGGTGACTAACATTCAAACGGAGCATTGTCTTATTCAAACATTAATCTAGGTTGTCAAGGAAGCAGTCATAGCAATCAAGGAATGGCTATCCAACTGGGTTTAGCAGTAAAATCATGCAAGTTTTATAAAACATGCCATGGGTTGTGTTTATAAAATCTAGGACAAAAGTATGCATCAAAGGATGGGATTGCACTTGCCGTTCTCCCAACCCTCGGGGGATTCCTGCCCGGGGTCTTGGTCTCCAAGCTCCTGCTCGTAACCCTGCTCCTCCTCGAGTCCTTCCTCGTTCACGGCGGAGTCTACGGCACATACAAACAAGCATATAATAAATAAAAGAATTAAAGTTTTTGCTGAGCTCCGAAAGAAAGAACAGAGAGTGAGAGTGATGGCGGTGATATGATCGTTTCTGGATATGGACTAAATGGATTGTCGAAAATATACTGGTGAGATTTGTGGTGGAGCTTGGGGTCAAACGGGATTAAATTAGCGCATGAAATGACGAGTTTAGTGGGGTTTAGGGGCTGTTTTTAAAGAAAAGAACCTTCCTGTAAATATTATAAAGGGCAGGGACTTCAGGGGAAACAAACAGAGAGAGAGAAAAGTGTTTTGGACTGCGGGTTGGAAAAGAAGAAAGGGCAGGGGGTTAAGTGCAAAGGTACTAGAGAGAGAGGGGCTTATGTCCTTGGACAGTGGGTTAGAATAGGACGGAGTTCAGGGGGTTATTCACAAAATGGCCATCTCCTTCCTCGCGAAACAGAGCAAAGGGGGAGAGAGGGCGACGACGGCGTCGGTCGGCCGGCTCGCCGGCATTCCGGGCGGCGATGGGTCAAATTGACCTGGGGAGAGAGAGAGGGGAGTACGACGAGTCTATCCATGTCCTTACCCTAAGCAGTGGTGCGGCGAGGCGGTCTGCCCACGAGAGCAGCGGCGGCGGCAAAGGCAGTGGGGGTGGCGGTGCTGCGGCGGCGGAGGGGACGAGCTGAATGGCGCGTGAGCTGGTGGAGGTGGAGGTGATACCCGAGGGCCCTTTTATAGGCGCGGGGGGTTGGTGAGGGGGGTGGGCCGACGAGAGGGGTCGGTCGGGCGGCGATAATGGTGGCCGGCGACCCAAATTGAAGGCGATCGGCGGTGTTGGAGGTACGAGCGGCCCTGTGGCGGCGCTGTGCGGTGCTGTGTTTGGCGTGGCGTGGCGTGCGTGCTCGCGTGGCCGTTGTCTCGTCGAGCGGCGTGGTGACGGGACCACGGCGGGGCCGGTGGTGGCGTGGTTGGCATGGTTGCTGCGTACGGTGGTCGGCCGTCGCAGCGACGGTGTTCGCATGGGCGGTGCGGCGATAGCAGCGCAGAGCAGCGTGGCGGCGACGGAAACGGTGGTGGCGTGTGAGCAGCACTGCTGCGACAGCGCGGCGGCGGTGGGCGGCACGGCAGCAGTGGCGCGGCGGTCGAGGAGCTCAGGTGAGCCCGTGGGGCGGTGCGCGGTAGAGCCAGGGCGGCACGGCAACGGTGGCGTGGCTAGGTGAGCGTGGGCGGGGGCCAGCGTCGCAGTGGCGAGTAGCGCGGCGAGGTCGGCCCGGGAGCGCATGCACGCGGCGACGTGCAGAGCGATGGCCGGCGGCGTGCAGCCGGGGCGCCAGAGTGTGGAGCAGGGGATGGGGCCGGCCGGTGGTGCGAGGTGAGGGAGCGAGGGATCGGCGGTGAGCAGAGGGTGGCCGGCGGCGTGCACAGCGTCGGACAGAGGAAGCAGCGGAGGGGGAGAAAGGGGGCAAAAAAGAAAAAGAAAAGAGAGGAAAGAAAAGAAAAAGAAAAGAAAGAAGAAAGAGAAAAAGAGGGAAGAAGGGGGAAGAGACGGTGGGATTCGCGGCGGAAAGCCGACAGGTGATCGACGGCGGTGTCACACCCGGATTTACACAAAACCCGAATGCGGCCATATGTGTGCCCAGGAAGTCCACAAACACATATAGCGAACAAATATGGTAAAAATCAGAGTACAATGCTTCATTATTCAACATAAAGTAGCGATTACATCAGAGTTTGCATAAATGAAATACAAGGACAGCGGAAGACTAGTAAACTCTCTACGGGCTCACCGACTGGACACGAACATCACGCACGCATCCAAAACAATCATTACATGCAAACAAAATTAATCTATTAGAACAGTACACCAAACAGTAAAAACAGTACAAAAACAGGAGCTAGAAATAATCTACGCTTCGCTACGAACACATGAGCGCGAAAATCACGCAAATCGGAGCTAAAACGTGGATTTTATGCACAAAACATGGTTGCAGGGACCTAAATGCGATTGTCTACAGATTTTAGGGGTCGGCTAAGAAGATTCCAGAGACTCAGCGAACAGGGCTTGCAAAAAGGTCAGAGCTCGGGGGTAGATCTGCAAAAGTGGCTCAGGTGGGGTTTATGTGCGACAGTGGAAAAATTACAGGGGGTTATCTGTAAAACTGCCAAGACACAGACTTAAACCTAATATTTACGCGATTCTCCAGGGGCTAAATCGAAAATGATCTATCTCCTCAGGGGAGCTCCCAGCCATGGCGGACGGGCACCGACCGGCGGTCCTGGGTGTTGGGCTCGCCGGCGTCCTGGTGGTCTAGGGCTCGAGCGAGCGGTGCAAAAGAGAGCGGGGATGGAGGGGAACGCGATGGAGTTTCTCACCGACGGCGGGGACACACGAAGGCGGCCGGATTCCCGCCCGCGGCGGAGGCAGGGGGCCGGCGGCGAGCGGCTCAAGTGGAGGAGTACCTCCGGCAGCGAAGCGGCGACGATGACCGGCGGGGTAGAACCGTCTCGGCCTGGGGAATGTCGTGGCGGCGTCGATTTCACCCGTTGAGCGTCGGAAGTGGCGGAATCGGGGCGGGGAGACCGGCGGCAGCGCTCTGCTCCGAGGCGCCCCGGGCCGCGGCGGTGCTGCGCGGAGAAGAGCTCCCCGGCGGCGATTCGCAGAGGCACGAGATGGAGAAGATGCGCGCTGTGCTGATGAAGTTCGGGGCGGCGGCTCCTTGCTCCAATGGCGCCAGGGTGCGGTCGGCGCCAATGGCCGACGGCGGAGCTCGGTGAGCTGCGGGCGGCAGGGCGGGGATGGGCCGCGCGCGTGGGGGGCTGGCGGGCCGCAGCAAGGCTGCTGGGCCAGCTGAAACTGGACCGGGCTGGTTCGGGAAAAAAAGAAGGGGGAGGGAAAACAGGTCGGGGGAAGAGTCCAGGGAGCAAAACCGAACTATGGGCCTAACAACTTTTCTAGAGCTCCAAACAAAGTGATTCAAATTTGAATTTATATATATTTAAATTCTTGTTTGAATCACAAGCAATACAAAAATAAATGCAGCAGCATGAATGCAACAATAAATGTTTCTATCACTTATATTTGATTTTAAATTTTAGAAAATTATTATTTAGCCTTTATAAAATAGGGGAGAGCATTAAATAATTAATTAAATGCTAAAAAAAAATTTTAAATTGAGCATTTTTGGGTGTTACAAACCTACCCCCCTTAAGGTGAATCTCGTCCTCGAGATTCGGATGTAGAAGCGAAGAGTTGTGGGTACTCGGACTTGAGATCTTCTTCCCGCTCCCAAGTTGCTTTATCTGCTGAATGCCGGCTCCACTGCACCTTGCACATCCGAATGGTCTTGTTCCTCAGCACTCTCTCTGACACCTCCAGGATCCTGATCGGATACTCCTCGTATGCGAGGTCCTCCTAAACATTCAATTCATCAATCGGGATCTGCTCTTCTGGCACCCGCAAGCACTTCTTCAACTGGGACACATGGAACACATCGTGTACTCCGGCTAGTCTCTCAGGTAGATCCAGCCGATACGCCACTTCGCCCATCCGTTCCTGTATCCTGAATGGTCCGATGTAACGAGGCTCCAACTTGCCTTTGACATTGAACCGCTTTACACCTCTCATGGGTGACACCTTCAGGTACACCAAATCATCAACTCTGAAGCTGAGGTCCCTCCGTCTGACATCGGCATAACTCTTCTGTCTGGACTGGGCCACCTCTGATCACCTGCACCTGCCGCTCTGCATCTCTGAGTATCTCCAGACCAAAGACCTGACTCTCTCCAGTCTGGTTCCAGAATAACGGGGTCCGGCACTTCCTGCCATACAATGCCTCGAACGGTGCCATCTGCAGACTCTTCTGGTAGCTGTTATTGTAGGAGAACTCTGCATATGGCAAACTCTTATCCCAGCTGACTCCATACTGCAATGCACAAGCCCTCAACATATCCTCTAGTATCTGATTGGTCCGCTCTGTCTGACCATCTGTCTGCGGGTGATAAGCTGAGCTGAAGTGCAGCTTCGTGTCCATGGACTCATGTAACTTCCGCCAGAAGTGCGAGGTGAACTGAGTACCACGATCTGACACAATCTTCTTCGGCACCCCGTGTAAGCACACAATCCGCTCCATGTACAACTCTGCTAGCCTGGCGCCTGTGTAGGTGGTCTTCACTGGCAGAAAGTGGGCCACCTTGGTCAGACGATCAACAATCACCCAAATGGAGTCGAATCCTCGCTGTGAGCGGGGCAACCCAGTGATGAAGTCCATGCCAACTTCTTCCCATTTCCACTCCGGGATCTTCAACGGCTGAAGCAATCCAGCTAGCCTCTGATGTTCTGCCTTGACTCGCTGACATGTGTCGCACAATGCCACGTGAGTCGCCACATCACGCTTCAATCCATACCACCAGAATCTCTCCTTGATGTCCTGGTACATCTTAGTGCTGCCTGGGTGGATCGAATAAGCTGAGTCATGTGCCTCTCTCAGAATCATCTCTCTGATCTGCGCAATGTCTGGCACACATATCATCTTCCCATGCCATAGAGTTCCCTGATCATCAACTCTGAATCCAGGGGCCTTTCCCAATGCAACATTCCCCACAATCTCTCGGATCTTCTCATCCTGCAGCTGACCTCTCCGGATCTCCTGCTCAAGTGTGGGCTCCACTGCCATCTCGGTGATGCTGGTGACGAATCCCAGACTCATCCTCTCAAACTCTCGGCTGAGCTCCTCAGGCAAACAGTGTCCAGTGATCCTGTTCACATAACTCCTCCTGCTCAGAGCATCTGCCACCAAGTTGGCCTTCCCTGGGTGATAATGAATCTCCAGATCATAATCCTTGATCAGCTCTAACCATCTGCGTTGTCTCATGTTCAGATCGGACTGAGTGAAGACATACTTGAGGCTCTTATGATCAGTGTAAATGTCACATCTGTGCCCAATCAAGAAGTGTCTCCAGATCTTCAGGGCATGTACAACAGCTGCCAACTCCAAGTCGTGCGTCGGATAGTTCTGCTCATGCTTCCTCAACTGCCTGGACGCATAAGACACGACTCTGCCCTCCTGCATAAGGACGCAACCCAGTCATAGACGGGATGCATCACAGTAGATGGAGAAACTCTTAGCCAAATCTGGCAATACTAGCACTGGGGCTGTAGTCAACCTCTTCTTCAACTCTTCGAAGCTGACCTGGCATGCCTCTGTCCACACAAACGGGGCATTCTTCTCTAGCAAAGCAGTCAGCGGCTTAGCGATCTTGGAGAATCCTTCAATGAACCGTCTGTAATAACCGGCCATCCCAAGGAAACTCCTGATCTCGCTCACATCCCGTGGCGGATTCCAGCTCAACACATCGCTGACTTTCTTCGGATCAACTGCCACTCCTCCATTGGACAACACGTGTCCCAGAAATGCCACTTCCTTCAGCCAGAACTCACACTTGCTCAGCTTGGCATACAACTGATGTTCCCGAAGTCTCTGTAGCACCAATCTCAGATGTTCTTCATGTTCCTCCTCATTCTTGGAGAAGACCAGAATGTCATCAATAAATACCACCACGAACTTGTCCAGATAGTCCATGAACACGCTGTTCATCAAGTACATGAAGTATGCAGGAGCGTTGGTCAATCCAAAAGACATGACCAAGAACTCGTACAACCCGTACCGAGTGGTGAAAGCGGTCTTGGGTACATCTGACGGACGGATCCTCATCTGGTAGTAGCCCGAACGAAGATCAATCTTGGAGAACACACAAGCTCCTCTCAACTGATCGAACAGATCATCAATCCTCGGCAGCGGGTACTTGTTCTTGATGGTTACTTCATTGAGGGCTCGATAGTCCACACACAACCTCTGCGAACCATCCTTCTTGTCGACGAACAGTACTGGTGCTCCCCATGGTGAAGCACTCGGACGAATGTACCCCTTGGCCAACAACTCGTCCAACTCCTTCTTGAGCTGCTCCAGCTCCTTCGCTCCCATCCTATACGGCCTCTTGGCTATAGGTGCAGTGCCAGGTTTTAGTTCAATAACGAATTCAACATCTCGTTCTGGAGGCATACCTGGCAACTCGTCAGGGAACACATCCGGGAACCGGCTCACCACCCTGATATCTTCAGTTGTCGTCCCTTCAGCTTGATTGATTTGGCCTTGCTCTGAGGAACTGGCTGCCTGGTACTCCACCTTGTCACCGGACTCTGCTGTCAGCTGAATGGTCCTCGTAGCACACTTGATCACTGCATCATATCTGGTCATCCAGCTCATACCCAGGATCATATCAAATCCAAGGGTCTCCAAGACTATCGGGCGTGCCTCGAAATCTACACCCCTTATGGTGAGGGTGATACTGGGGCAGCGTAAAGTGGCGTGTTGCTCTCCCCCTGGTGAGCTTACTAACATAGCACTCCTCATGGGCAGCAATGACACTAGATTCTTTTTTACAAAAGCAGCGGATATGAAAGCATGCGAAGCTCCAGAATCAAATAAAACAGTGGCGGGGGTCGAATTGACGAGGAACGTACCCACGACAACATCAGTGGCTGTCTCTGCTGTCTCTGCACCAGTGTGATTGAGCTTGCCCCGAACCGGAGTCTGCAGTGCACGACCTCCCTGCTGCTGACCCTGCGGCTGCCCAACTCTCTGAGTACTGCCCTGCTGGTTCTGTCCGGCAGCGTTCTGGATCTTCTTGGGGCAGACATTGGCGAAGTGTCCCTGCTTGCCACAGTGGTAGCACACCCTCGGACCCACCGGTGTAGTGTTGACTGGACTGATGCGCTGGACTGGACTCGGCTGCACCTGGCTGCGCTGAACTGGACCCATCTGTGGCTGACCCTGAGGACGCTGCTGCTGTGGCGCCCGAGGAAACTGAGGACGCTGCTGCTGGTACTGGCCACGACTGAGCATGCCGGACTGGCCCTGGAAGCGCTGCTGGCCTCCCACCTGCTGACTCTGTGGCGGTGCGAAGCGTGGACGATTGCTGCTGCCCACCTGCTGTCCCTGGAGCTTCCTTTTCTTGTCCTCCATCTCACGGCGCTTGTGCTCCAACATCAGTGCGCCGTCCACCAGCTCGTGAAAGGTCGGGAACTTGGTGCACATGAGCTGGTGTTGGAGAGCATCCTGCAGACCGTCACGGAACCTGGCCTGCTTCTTCTGATCAGTGGCCACGTCCTCTGGAGCATAACGGTCCAGCGCGACGAACTTGTCACGGTAAGCCGTGACACTCATCCCTTCCTGCTTCAGAGCGAGGAACTCCTTCTTCTTCAGAATCATCAAAGCCTCCGGCACGTGGTGTGCACGAAAGCTGCTGCAGAACTGCTGCCAGGTGATCTGCGTACCGGCCGGGCGAGAGGACTGGTATGAATCCCACCAATCCAACGCCGGCCCCTGAAGCTGCCCTCCGGCGTACAACACCTTCTCTCTGTCATCGCACTGGGCGATGTCCAACTGTCTCTCCACTGCCTTGAGCCAATCATCTGCCTCAAGGGGGTCGCTGGCCTTGCTGAAAGTCGGCGGGCGTCCCTTCAGAAACTCGCCCCTCTTATCTCTAGGCGGAGCAGCTGCCTGGGGATGATGCTGGTTCTGCTGGATCAGCCTCATAGTCTCGGCCATCTGCTGCATCATCTGCACTTGAGCATACATCAGCTGCTCAATGGTGGGGATCTGATGGTTCGGATTCAGGTTCGGGGGCGGATTCTGGTGCGGAGGCTGTCCGACCGCATTGCCCCCGGGGTGAGCCATCTATAATCACAAAGGTCAGATGTCAGATGATTAGTACGAGAAAATAATATATATAACCCCCTGCTATCTAAACAATAAAGTCCTTAAACCTTATTCCTACATCTAGATGGTTGCAGACATGTGTCTACGCCCATCACAATCATTACAAAGAACCAAATCAACCATATGCATAATAACAATAAGTACAAGCAGGTAAAGGCATAAACTCACACAAGACTCGACTGTTAGATTTTTAAAATTTTTAAAACATGGGGGTCTCCTAGTAATTTGTCAACCGTACTATCTAGGCTGCGTTCCTACAGTCAGCATGGCTCTGATACCAATCTGTCACACCCGGATTTACACAAAACCCAAATGCGGCCATATGTGTGCCCAGGAAGTCCACAAACACATATAGCGAACAAATATGGTAAAAATCAGAGTACAATGCTTCATTATTCAACATAAAGTAGCGATTACATCAGAGTTTGCATAAATGAAATACAAGGACAGCGGAAGACTAGTAAACTCTCTCTAAGCGTAGCCGCAATCCCACAGGGACTCTGACTGGGAGAACGCCAACTCAGAAGTACGGCAAATTGTCACACCCGGTTTTAGAAAACAAACCGAGTGTACACTGTATGTATGCTAGGATCAAGTTTCATACATACAGTAAGCCAGTAGTGAATAAAAGATGCAGTATCACCCATAATAAACTATATAAATGACTTACGAGTCTATCAGAGTATACAGCGTATCCTGGAAACGAAGGCTCCAAACTTCACAGGCAGTCGACTGGGGGTTGCGTACGCCTAGAACTGAGCACCATCTTCAAACAGCTTCATACAAGTTCTTCTTCTGAGCAGCGGTTAGCAAGGATGAGTACACTTATGGTTGGTACTCAGCAAGGCCACAAGAAATAACTAGAGATCAATTTAATATCATGTTCAAGTATGATTATCATGTAAGGGTCCAGGCCGCTCTTGACCGTGAGCACGGCTGTTATAACAGTTTTACACTCTGTAGAGGTTGTACACTTTCACCATAAGCCGCGTAAAAGTTCAAAAGAACTTTAAACCCAACCATGCCGAGGGGGGCAATCCTCTTAAATCACACTACCGAGGTGTGACCGCATAGGGACGCTACGAGGCCTTTACAAAGATTCCTTAGTAAATAGTAACCCGCTAAGGTTTCCGGTTCCGAAGCAAAGTATAACCCTCCCTAATGAGGTCTGTCTCTTACCAAAGCCCACAGCTCAAGAGGACCGAGCTATACCCCGTCAACTCGCCGCCCCCCATGCCCCTTTCGGGTAAGGTTACCATCCACTAAAGTCTCTAATTAATCAGCCAAGACCAGAGCCATATAGTACTTATGGTTGCACTGTTTTCCTGGGTGGTTCTCCATGTTCCGATTAAAACATCTTGATTATAAATAAAGCATAGGTAGAAGGATGGTTAGGGACACTTGCCTTTCTCCAAAGTGTAGCTGCTCAAAACATCTTCAAAAGTCTTCTTCAGTTGAACAACGTTCCGTCTACTCGTAGCAATCATCGAACACAAGCATGCAAGCATAAAACTATACAAGCAAACAAACAAGTACAACTAAGAACAATACACCAATTCAAAAGAAAAGCTTTAAAAGAGCGCACTACCGGATAGGGCTCGATACTATGGTTACGAGAACCTAAGGACCACGAAGACTAAAGAAAGAAAGAAAGATATGAAGGATCCATGGCAGAGCTTTAATTGGCACAAGGAATATCACACGTACAGAGGATTTATGAATACGAGGATCTCGAACAATAATATATTACTTTAATAATTTAATTTTATATTACAATACAATGACATAGTAACTCTCACCATATCATTGAAGCAATATAAAGTTAAAAATTAAAATAATATTGATTTGCAGAGAAACCATAACATAAGAAAAGATCTATACTCAAACTTAGTGATATGGCTCAGAAAAGACGGACTATCATCAGGATTGCAGAAAAGAGTGTTGCGGACATTTGAACACTGGCCGATGAATTTATAAGATGCGATAAATATTGGAGACAGTTGATTGGCAAAACAGAATAGGGACTAAGTGAGAAACGTAGGGTGCACTAACAGGATTGGGTTTAGAGGCATAGGAAAGGCTGAAAACAGAACCACGACTGAAAACTTAAAACTAGCGGAAGACTTTAGATTATAAAAGGAAACACTATACGCTTTATAAATTTTAATTTGATAAAATCATATATAAGAGACTATTTCCTGGAATTTGATTGAATTATATTTAAATATGTGAAACCAAGAATGTATTTTATTTATAACTATATTTTCTTTTTGTAGATATTATGTAATTAAACACATAACTTTAGTATTAAAAACAGATGCGAGCATCTAATTGATTAACTTTTATTGACCATGTTGAACTAATCAATATTATTGATAAAACACCTTTATGTTGACATTCACACAAATTAATACTCATTTAAGAAAGCATTTAGTTTGACGCTAATCACCTTTTAGTTTGAAATCTAGTTCAACACTCATTAATCAATTTTACATAAGCTTATTAAAATCCGAAATATTACTTAATCACATTTTGTTTATAATTGTTCATGTATAAATTATACCAATTTAAATATTGATTTGAAATAAAACATGGGAGAGCAATTATCGAATAAATTTATATTTCGAGTTGAACTAGTCATATTATCATTAAAACATATTTTTATTGATATTAATCAGATTAATATTTATTTTATAAAACCGAAGTTTAACCTTAATTAGCTTTTAAAAATTAGAAAACTAGTGGTCATAAACATTAATCAATTTAACATAAGTTTATGAAGAACTTAATTAAATTTTTAATTAGAAAGATTATGAATTTATTAATCAAGTTAACTTTCATCTATAAAAACTTGAAGTTTAACTCTAATTAGCTTTTAATTAGAGAACTAGTGATTATAACCATTAATCAAGTTAACATAATTTTATGAAGCAACAAGATAGAGCCTAATTAAATTTTAGTTAGAAAGATTATAAAATTAATATTAATCATGTTAATATTATTTAAAGAAACCAAGATATTATCTACTTCAATTTTATTTAGAACGCTCAAGAAATAAGTATTAATCAAGTTAATATTATTTATGAAAATCAAGATATAACCTTAGTCAACTTTTATTTAAACAACTCATGGAATAAATATTAATCAATTTAATATTTAACAAGAAAAACCGATGTGTCAAACTTAATTGGATTTTTATTTAAGAAAGCACATGTAATTAGCCTTTAATCAAATTAATAATAAATAAATTTCAAAAAAATAAAATATGGTGTAAATAACAGTACTAACGCGTATTTTAAGTTGATACGAAGCTAACGCAACAAGAACGGATTAAAACGGGGTTAAAACGTGAAAGATATGATTTTTCTAAAGTTCAGGGACTTGTTTGCAACGTTTTAAAAGTTCCAGGGGCTAAATCAGAAGAAAAAGGACTTATTTGTAATTATTTTCGAATTAATTTGGACTGCGGGTTGATTTTGGGAAAACTCAAGGTCTCTTTTGCAAAATTACCAAGGTTGACCGGTATTTGGTTTATTTGACTCGGGTCCGCTTTAATTCCGGCCGTTGGATCAAAATCCGACCGTCTACAACAGATCGGCCGAAGAGCTCGTCGGAGAAGATGGCGGCGCGGCGCTCTCCGCGGCGGCGCCTCGCCGGAGAGCTTCGGAGAAGCGCTACAGCCCACGGCTAGGGACGGGACTAGGTCCTAGAGCATCAGGAGCGAAAGGCGAGTTCACCAAGGGTGGACGGGGTGGCTGGGAAGGTGCGCATGCGGTGGCCGACGACGGCGGCGCCATGAATGGGTCGGGAGCTTCGGGTGGACGCGGATTCGGCGCTACGGTGCACTAGAAGCAACGAGACCCGGACAGAGAGCAAGAGAAAGGGATCGCGAACTCACCCCGAGGGTCCTTGACGATGAGTGAGCTGCGACGGTGGCCGGCGACAAGAGGAGGCGGCGGCGGAGCTCGGCTGCACACGAAACCGGGAGTTCGTCGGCCGAAACCCGACGAGAAGTGGTGGAATCGAAGCGCGAGGATGAAACGAAGCTCCTGGCGGCTTTGGTCTCACTCCCCGAGCAACAATGGCGGCGAATCGACAGTGGACGGCGGCCGGCGGCGCTAGAGATCGTCGGCGAGCCAAAAATTAGCACGGAGCGCGGCTAAACTTCGATCAAGAACGTGATGAAGAGACGTAGGAGGTCGAGACGGACCTACTGACGTGCTTCGCGACGAAGGAACGGCGGCGACGGCACGAATCGACGGCGGCGGCTCGGGAACGGCACTGGCGGCGGCGCGAGCGGCTCGGGTGCGCGGCTAGCGATCGAACTTCGATGGGAAACTCCCAGGCGCGGCGGCGGCCATAAATAGGCCAGGGGACGGGACCTCGGCAGACGCGCGGGAGCGAGACTCGGCGACGGAGACGGCGCGAGCTCGGACTCGGAGAAGAAATCGAGTCGGCGACGGGAGGGAGACGACACCTGACGCTCGGGGTCCACCTGTCGGCGACCAACTGAGGAAGAGAGAGGCGAAGCGAAGCGGTACGGGCCGCTGATGGGCTGGAATCGGATCGGGCCAAGCGACAGAACAGATTTCGGCCCAAGAGGAAAAAGAAAGAGGCCGGGGAAAAAGAAAAACAGGCTGGGGAGGAGAATGGAACTGGGCCGAAAGTTCAGGGGGCAAAGGTGGACTTGGCCGAGAGTTTAAGGACCGAAAACGACTCTGCTAATTTTAACTTTTATAAAACTCAAACAAAAGCAAATCAAATTCGAATTTAAACAGAATTTAAATTCCAACTTGATTTACTAGCAACCAAAAATATATGCAATAGCATGAATGCAACAAAAACTTATTTTGACTAAAATAATTATTTAATGTGATATTTAAATTGATAAAAGGCTAGAAATTCCAATTAATTACTAGAAAATTTATTTAAGCCTTATTAAATCTTAGAAAATTCATAGGGTTGCTTAAATTTAATTGTGATGAATTTTAGGGAGTTATAAACACTTATTGTTTTGATATTAGAATACATGTATTTATATTATATACATATTACATTCTCTGTTAATTATTTAAACCTTGGAAAATTTTATAAATTAAACAGATTCATTCCAAATTTTATAAAATTTTATATATATATATATTTTATATATGTTGTTTTAATCAATTGTATTTATTTATATTATTTATTCACATCCCAAATTTAGAAAATTTGGGGTGTGACAAGACTACCCCCCTTAAACAGAATCTCGTCCCGAGATTCGCAGAAACTAGGGATCAAGAAGGAGAACAGTTCAGTAGATTTTTGGGAAAAAAGATCTTCTGGAGTTGGTTCTCTAGACTTCATCTTCTTTGTTGATGAAGTTGCAAAGTCTTCACTCCTAATCTTCTTTAGCTTCATTTTTTTTTCACCATGGGATCAACCTTTTCTTTTTCTCCGATGTTCTTTATCGACTTGTGACGAAGAGATAGCAAGAAAGCAAGGATGTACAGGAAAAAGAGGGAGAACCCAACTATACAATCAATGCAAAGAAGCAACTCAAACAATGGCATAATAACAGGCATAACAAGCACACTCAACTAAGGTTAATCACACAAGCATATAATGATACTAAACGCTGTTAGTTAAGGTTTAGGGAATCCTCCTAAATATGGGCATATGGCACATCTTCAAATGTCTTGAAGCTGTCTTCTTGGTTGTAACGTTGGTAGGCTTGATGCAGTCTTCCATTGTTCCGGTTGGACTTCTTGTAATATACTCATATCTTCATTCTTCAAGGTGATTTGGGCTTGCATTAACGATACATGCATACTATATATTTTTAAAATAAATGAAGAGTAGAGAAGACACTTTGGGATCAAAACCAAGGAAGAAATCCAAAGTGACATAAAAGCACGGAGGGTGAAATGAGGCAACAGGAGTAAATTGACTAATATCAGGATGTGTGTGAGTAAACAAGGATACTCACAGACATAGTATCAACTTCAAGGAGAGAGGTTAATGGTCAAGGTAAAGTACTTCAAAAGGAGAAGTGAGATGGTCAAAGATGCTAGACCAGCAATTTATTAAACCAAGGTGGAGGTGAATAATCAGAAGTCTATGGTGAGAAGTAAGTTATCAAGGCGAAGGTGGAATATTCAAGGATGTAATGACCAGAAAGATAAATCATCAAGGGGGTAAAATGCTCAAGGATAGCATTTTTTTTATTTTACAAAAATACCAAGGATAGTGGAAGCAAGGATTATATAGCAAATTGGACCTTAATAAACGACCAGTTCTATCTAGGCTTACGTCCTACAGTCGATACAGCTCTGATACCACCTCTGTCACACCCGGTTTTAGAAAACAAACCGAGTGTACACTGTATGTATGCCAGGATCAAGTTTCATACATACAGTAAGCCAGTAGTGAATAAAAGATGCAGTATCACCCATAATAAACTATATAAATGACTTACGAGTCTATCAGAGTATACAGCGTATCCTGGAAACGAAGGCTCCAAACTTCACAGGCAGTCGACTGGGGGTTGCGTACGCCTAGAACTGAGCACCATCTTCAAACAGCTTCATACAAGTTCTTCTTCTGAGCAGCGGTTAGCAAGGATGAGTACACTTATGGTTGGTACTCAGCAAGGCCACAAGAAATAACCAGAGATCAATTTAATATCATGTTCAAGTATGATTATCATGTAAGGGTCCAGGCCGCTCTTGACCGTGAGCACGGCTGTTATAACAGTTTTACACTCTGCAGAGGTTGTACACTTTCACCATAAGCCGCGTAAAAGTTCAAAAGAACTTTAAACCCAACCATGCCGAGGGGGCCAATCCTCTTAAATCACACTACCGAGGTGTGACCGCATAGGGACGCTACGAGGCCTTTACAAAGATTCCTTAGTAAATAGTAACCCGCTAAGGTTTCCGGTTCCGAAGCAAAGTATAACCCTCCCTAATGAGGTCTGTCTCTTACCAAAGCCCACAGCTCAAGAGGACCGAGCTATACCCCGTCAACTCGCCGCCCCCCATGCCCCTTTCGGGTAAGGTTACCATCCACTAAAGTCTCTAATTAATCAGCCAAGACCAGAGCCATATAGTACTTATGGTTGCACTGTTTTCCTGGGTGGTTCTCCATGTTCCGATTAAAACATCTTGATTATAAATAAAGCATAGGTAGAAGGATGGTTAGGGACACTTGCCTTTCTCCAAAGTGTAGCTGCTCAAAACATCTTCAAAAGTCTTCTTCAGTTGAACAACGTTCCGTCTACTCGTAGCAATCATCGAACACAAGCATGCAAGCATAAAACTATACAAGCAAACAAACAAGTACAACTAAGAACAATACACCAATTCAAAAGAAAAGCTTTAAAAGAGCGCACTACCGGATAGGGCTCGATACTATGGTTACGAGAACCTAAGGACCACGAAGACTAAAGAAAGAAAGAAAGATATGAAGGATCCATGGCAGAGCTTTAATTGGCACAAGGAATATCACACGTACAGAGGATTTATGAATACGAGGATCTCGAACAATAATATATTACTTTAATAATTTAATTTTATATTACAATACAATGACATAGTAACTCTCACCATATCATTGAAGCAATATAAAGTTAAAAATTAAAATAATATTGATTTGCAGAGAAACCATAACATAAGAAAAGATCTATACTCAAACTTAGTGATATGGCTCAGAAAAGACGGACTATCATCAGGATTGCAGAAAAGAGTGTTGCGGACATTTGAACACTGGCCGATGAATTTATAGGATGCGATAAATATTAGAGACAGTTGATTGGCAAAACAGAATAGGGACTAAGTGAGAAATGTAGGGTGCACTAACAGGATTGGGTTTAGAGGCATAGGAAAGGCTGAAAACAGAACCACGACTGAAAACTTAAAACTAGCGGAAGACTTTAGATTATAAAAGGAAACACTATACGCTTTATAAATTTTAATTTGATAAAATCATATATAAGAGACTATTTCCTGGAATTTGATTGAATTATATTTAAATATGTGAAACCAAGAATGTATTTTATTTATAACTATATTTTCTTTTTGTAGATATTATGTAATTAAACACATAACTTTAGTATTAAAAACAGATGCGAGCATCTAATTGATTAACTTTTATTGACCATGTTGAACTAATCAATATTATTGATAAAACACCTTTATGTTGACATTCACACAAATTAATACTCATTTATTCAAGCATTTAGTTTGACGCTAATCACCTTTTAGTTTGAAATCTAGTTCAACACTCATTAATCAATTTTACATAAGCTTATTAAAATCCGAAATATTACTTAATCACATTTTGTTTATAATTGTTCATGTATAAATTATACCAATTTAAATATTGATTTGAAATAAAACATGGGAGAGCAATTATCGAATAAATTTATATTTCGAGTTGAACTAGTCATATTATCATTAAAACATATTTTTATTGATATTAATCAGATTAATATTTATTTTATAAAACCGAAGTTTAACCTTAATTAGCTTTTAAAAATTAGAAAACTAGTGGTCATAAACATTAATCAATTTAACATAAGTTTATGAAGAACTTAATTAAATTTTTAATTAGAAAGATTATGAATTTATTAATCAAGTTAACTTTCATCTATAAAAACTTGAAGTTTAACTCTAATTAGCTTTTAATTAGAGAACTAGTGATTATAACCATTAATCAAGTTAACATAATTTTATGAAGCAACAAGATAGAGCCTAATTAAATTTTAGTTAGAAAGATTATAAAATTAATATTAATCATGTTAATATTATTTAAAGAAACCAAGATATTATCTACTTCAATTTTATTTAGAACGCTCAAGAAATAAGTATTAATCAAGTTAATATTATTTATGAAAATCAAGATATAACCTTAGTCAACTTTTATTTAAACAACTCATGGAATAAATATTAATCAATTTAATATTTAACAAGAAAAACCGATGTGTCAAACTTAATTGGATTTTTATTTAAGAAAGCACATGTAATTAGCCTTTAATCAAATTAATAATAAATAAATTTCAAAAAAATAAAATATGGTGTAAATAACAGTACTAACGCGTATTTTAAGTTGATACGAAGCTAACGCAACAAGAACGGATTAAAACGGGGTTAAAACGTGAAAGATATGATTTTTCTAAAGTTCAGGGACTTGTTTGCAACGTTTTAAAAGTTCCAGGGGCTAAATCAGAAGAAAAAGGACTTATTTGTAATTATTTTCGAATTAATTTGGACTGCGGGTTGATTTTGGGAAAACTCAAGGTCTCTTTTGCAAAATTACCAAGGTTGACCGGTATTTGGTTTATTTGACTCGGGTCCGCTTTAATTCCGGCCGTTGGATCAAAATCCGACCGTCTACAACAGATCGGCCGAAGAGCTCGTCGGAGAAGATGGCGGCGCGGCGCTCTCTGCGGCGGCGCCTCGCCGGAGAGCTTCGGAGAAGCGCTACAGCCCACGGCTAGGGACGGGACTAGGTCCTAGAGCATCAGGAGCGAAAGGCGAGTTCACCAAGGGTGGACGGGGTGGCTGGGAAGGTGCGCATGCGGTGGCCGACGACGGCGGCGCCATGAATGGGTCGGGAGCTTCGGGTGGACGCGGATTCGGCGCTACGGTGCACTAGAAGCAACGAGACCCGGACAGAGAGCAAGAGAAAGGGATCGCGAACTCACCCCGAGGGTCCTTGACGATGAGTGAGCTGCGACGGTGGCCGGCGACAAGAGGAGGCGGCGGCGGAGCTCGGCTGCACACGAAACCGGGAGTTCGTCGGCCGAAACCCGACGAGAAGTGGTGGAATCGAAGCGCGAGGATGAAACGAAGCTCCTGGCGGCTTTGGTCTCACTCCCCGAGCAACAATGGCGGCGAATCGACAGTGGACGGCGGCCGGCGGCGCTAGAGATCGTCGGCGAGCCAAAAATTAGCACGGAGCGCGGCTAAACTTCGATCAAGAACGTGATGAAGAGACGTAGGAGGTCGAGACGGACCTACTGACGTGCTTCGCGACGAAGGAACGGCGGCGACGGCACGAATCGACGGCGGCGGCTCGGGAACGGCACTGGCGGCGGCGCGAGCGGCTCGGGTGCGCGGCTAGCGATCGAACTTCGATGGGAAACTCCCAGGCGCGGCGGCGGCCATAAATAGGCCAGGGGACGGGACCTCGGCAGACGCGCGGGAGCGAGACTCGGCGACGGAGACGGCGCGAGCTCGGACTCGGAGAAGAAATCGAGTCGGCGACGGGAGGGAGACGACACCTGACGCTCGGGGTCCACCTGTCGGCGACCAACTGAGGAAGAGAGAGGCGAAGCGAAGCGGTACGGGCCGCTGATGGGCTGGAATCGGATCGGGCCAAGCGACAGAACAGATTTCGGCCCAAGAGGAAAAAGAAAGAGGCCGGGGAAAAAGAAAAACAGGCTGGGGAGGAGAATGGAACTGGGCCGAAAGTTCAGGGGGCAAAGGTGGACTTGGCCGAGAGTTTAAGGACCGAAAACGACTCTGCTAATTTTAACTTTTATAAAACTCAAACAAAAGCAAATCAAATTCGAATTTAAACAGAATTTAAATTCCAACTTGATTTACTAGCAACCAAAAATATATGCAATAGCATGAATGCAACAAAAACTTATTTTGACTAAAATAATTATTTAATGTGATATTTAAATTGATAAAAGGCTAGAAATTCCAATTAATTACTAGAAAATTTATTTAAGCCTTATTAAATCTTAGAAAATTCATAGGGTTGCTTAAATTTAATTGTGATGAATTTTAGGGAGTTATAAACACTTATTGTTTTGATATTAGAATACATGTATTTATATTATATACATATTACATTCTCTGTTAATTATTTAAACCTTGGAAAATTTTATAAATTAAACAGATTCATTCCAAATTTTATAAAATTTTATATATATATATATTTTATATATGTTGTTTTAATCAATTGTATTTATTTATATTATTTATTCACATCCCAAATTTAGAAAATTTGGGGTGTGACAAGACTACCCCCCTTAAACAGAATCTCGTCCCGAGATTCGCAGAAACTAGGGATCAAGAAGGAGAACAGTTCAGTAGATTTTTGGGAAAAAAGATCTTCTGGAGTTGGTTCTCTAGACTTCATCTTCTTTGTTGATGAAGTTGCAAAGTCTTCACTCCTAATCTTCTTTAGCTTCATTTTTTTTTCACCATGGGATCAACCTTTTCTTTTTCTCCGATGTTCTTTATCGACTTGTGACGAAGAGATAGCAAGAAAGCAAGGATGTACAGGAAAAAGAGGGAGAACCCAACTATACAATCAATGCAAAGAAGCAACTCAAACAATGGCATAATAACAGGCATAACAAGCACACTCAACTAAGGTTAATCACACAAGCATATAATGATACTAAACGCTGTTAGTTAAGGTTTAGGGAATCCTCCTAAATATGGGCATATGGCACATCTTCAAATGTCTTGAAGCTGTCTTCTTGGTTGTAACGTTGGTAGGCTTGATGCAGTCTTCCATTGTTCCGGTTGGACTTCTTGTAATATACTCATATCTTCATTCTTCAAGGTGATTTGGGCTTGCATTAACGATACATGCATACTATATATTTTTAAAATAAATGAAGAGTAGAGAAGACACTTTGGGATCAAAACCAAGGAAGAAATCCAAAGTGACATAAAAGCACGGAGGGTGAAATGAGGCAACAGGAGTAAATTGACTAATATCAGGATGTGTGTGAGTAAACAAGGATACTCACAGACATAGTATCAACTTCAAGGAGAGAGGTTAATGGTCAAGGTAAAGTACTTCAAAAGGAGAAGTGAGATGGTCAAAGATGCTAGACCAGCAATTTATTAAACCAAGGTGGAGGTGAATAATCAGAAGTCTATGGTGAGAAGTAAGTTATCAAGGCGAAGGTGGAATATTCAAGGATGTAATGACCAGAAAGATAAATCATCAAGGGGGTAAAATGCTCAAGGATAGCATTTTTTTTTATTTTACAAAAATACCAAGGATAGTGGAAGCAAGGATTATATAGCAAATTGGACCTTAATAAACGACCAGTTCTATCTAGGCTTACGTCCTACAGTCGATACAGCTCTGATACCACCTCTGTCACACCCGGTTTTAGAAAACAAACCGAGTGTACACTGTATGTATGCCAGGATCAAGTTTCATACATACAGTAAGCCAGTAGTGAATAAAAGATGCAGTATCACCCATAATAAACTATATAAATGACTTACGAGTCTATCAGAGTATACAGCGTATCCTGGAAACGAAGGCTCCAAACTTCACAGGCAGTCGACTGGGGGTTGCGTACGCCTAGAACTGAGCACCATCTTCAAACAGCTTCATACAAGTTCTTCTTCTGAGCAGCGGTTAGCAAGGATGAGTACACTTATGGTTGGTACTCAGCAAGGCCACAAGAAATAACCAGAGATCAATTTAATATCATGTTCAAGTATGATTATCATGTAAGGGTCCAGGCCGCTCTTGACCGTGAGCACGGCTGTTATAACAGTTTTACACTCTGCAGAGGTTGTACACTTTCACCATAAGCCGCGTAAAAGTTCAAAAGAACTTTAAACCCAACCATGCCGAGGGGGCCAATCCTCTTAAATCACACTACCGAGGTGTGACCGCATAGGGACGCTACGAGGCCTTTACAAAGATTCCTTAGTAAATAGTAACCCGCTAAGGTTTCCGGTTCCGAAGCAAAGTATAACCCTCCCTAATGAGGTCTGTCTCTTACCAAAGCCCACAGCTCAAGAGGACCGAGCTATACCCCGTCAACTCGCCGCCCCCCATGCCCCTTTCGGGTAAGGTTACCATCCACTAAAGTCTCTAATTAATCAGCCAAGACCAGAGCCATATAGTACTTATGGTTGCACTGTTTTCCTGGGTGGTTCTCCATGTTCCGATTAAAACATCTTGATTATAAATAAAGCATAGGTAGAAGGATGGTTAGGGACACTTGCCTTTCTCCAAAGTGTAGCTGCTCAAAACATCTTCAAAAGTCTTCTTCAGTTGAACAACGTTCCGTCTACTCGTAGCAATCATCGAACACAAGCATGCAAGCATAAAACTATACAAGCAAACAAACAAGTACAACTAAGAACAATACACCAATTCAAAAGAAAAGCTTTAAAAGAGCGCACTACCGGATAGGGCTCGATACTATGGTTACGAGAACCTAAGGACCACGAAGACTAAAGAAAGAAAGAAAGATATGAAGGATCCATGGCAGAGCTTTAATTGGCACAAGGAATATCACACGTACAGAGGATTTATGAATACGAGGATCTCGAACAATAATATATTACTTTAATAATTTAATTTTATATTACAATACAATGACATAGTAACTCTCACCATATCATTGAAGCAATATAAAGTTAAAAATTAAAATAATATTGATTTGCAGAGAAACCATAACATAAGAAAAGATCTATACTCAAACTTAGTGATATGGCTCAGAAAAGACGGACTATCATCAGGATTGCAGAAAAGAGTGTTGCGGACATTTGAACACTGGCCGATGAATTTATAGGATGCGATAAATATTAGAGACAGTTGATTGGCAAAACAGAATAGGGACTAAGTGAGAAATGTAGGGTGCACTAACAGGATTGGGTTTAGAGGCATAGGAAAGGCTGAAAACAGAACCACGACTGAAAACTTAAAACTAGCGGAAGACTTTAGATTATAAAAGGAAACACTATACGCTTTATAAATTTTAATTTGATAAAATCATATATAAGAGACTATTTCCTGGAATTTGATTGAATTATATTTAAATATGTGAAACCAAGAATGTATTTTATTTATAACTATATTTTCTTTTTGTAGATATTATGTAATTAAACACATAACTTTAGTATTAAAAACAGATGCGAGCATCTAATTGATTAACTTTTATTGACCATGTTGAACTAATCAATATTATTGATAAAACACCTTTATGTTGACATTCACACAAATTAATACTCATTTAAGAAAGCATTTAGTTTGACGCTAATCACCTTTTAGTTTGAAATCTAGTTCAACACTCATTAATCAATTTTACATAAGCTTATTAAAATCCGAAATATTACTTAATCACATTTTGTTTATAATTGTTCATGTATAAATTATACCAATTTAAATATTGATTTGAAATAAAACATGGGAGAGCAATTATCGAATAAATTTATATTTCGAGTTGAACTAGTCATATTATCATTAAAACATATTTTTATTGATATTAATCAGATTAATATTTATTTTATAAAACCGAAGTTTAACCTTAATTAGCTTTTAAAAATTAGAAAACTAGTGGTCATAAACATTAATCAATTTAACATAAGTTTATGAAGAACTTAATTAAATTTTTAATTAGAAAGATTATGAATTTATTAATCAAGTTAACTTTCATCTATAAAAACTTGAAGTTTAACTCTAATTAGCTTTTAATTAGAGAACTAGTGATTATAACCATTAATCAAGTTAACATAATTTTATGAAGCAACAAGATAGAGCCTAATTAAATTTTAGTTAGAAAGATTATAAAATTAATATTAATCATGTTAATATTATTTAAAGAAACAAAGATATTATCTACTTCAATTTTATTTAGAACGCTCAAGAAATAAGTATTAATCAAGTTAATATTATTTATGAAAATCAAGATATAACCTTAGTCAACTTTTATTTAAACAACTCATGGAATAAATATTAATCAATTTAATATTTAACAAGAAAAACCGATGTGTCAAACTTAATTGGATTTTTATTTAAGAAAGCACATGTAATTAGCCTTTAATCAAATTAATAATAAATAAATTTCAAAAAAATAAAATATGGTGTAAATAACAGTACTAACGCGTATTTTAAGTTGATACGAAGCTAACGCAACAAGAACGGATTAAAACGGGGTTAAAACGTGAAAGATATGATTTTTCTAAAGTTCAGGGACTTGTTTGCAACGTTTTAAAAGTTCCAGGGGCTAAATCAGAAGAAAAAGGACTTATTTGTAATTATTTTCGAATTAATTTGGACTGCGGGTTGATTTTGGGAAAACTCAAGGTCTCTTTTGCAAAATTACCAAGGTTGACCGGTATTTGGTTTATTTGACTCGGGTCCGCTTTAATTCCGGCCGTTGGATCAAAATCCGACCGTCTACAACAGATCGGCCGAAGAGCTCGTCGGAGAAGATGGCGGCGCGGCGCTCTCCGCGGCGGCGCCTCGCCGGAGAGCTTCGGAGAAGCGCTACAGCCCACGGCTAGGGACGGGACTAGGTCCTAGAGCATCAGGAGCGAAAGGCGAGTTCACCAAGGGTGGACGGGGTGGCTGGGAAGGTGCGCATGCGGTGGCCGACGACGGCGGCGCCATGAATGGGTCGGGAGCTTCGGGTGGACGCGGATTCGGCGCTACGGTGCACTAGAAGCAACGAGACCCGGACAGAGAGCAAGAGAAAGGGATCGCGAACTCACCCCGAGGGTCCTTGACGATGAGTGAGCTGCGACGGTGGCCGGCGACGAGAGGAGGCGGCGGCGGAGCTCGGCTGCACACGAAACCGGGAGTTCGTCGGCCGAAACCCGACGAGAAGTGGTGGAATCGAAGCGCGAGGATGAAACGAAGCTCCTGGCGGCTTTGGTCTCACTCCCCGAGCAACAATGGCGGCGAATCGACAGTGGACGGCGGCCGGCGGCGCTAGAGATCGTCGGCGAGCCAAAAATTAGCACGGAGCGCGGCTAAACTTCGATCAAGAACGTGATGAAGAGACGCAGGAGGTCGAGACGGACCTACTGACGTGCTTCGCGACGAAGGAACGGCGGCGACGGCGCGAATCGACGGCGGCGGCTCGGGAACGGCACTGGCGGCGGCGCGAGCGGCTCGGGTGCGCGGCTAGCGATCGAACTTCGATGGGAAACTCCCAGGCGCGGCGGCGGCCATAAATAGGCCAGGGGACGGGACCTCGGCAGACGCGCGGGAGCGAGACTCGGCGACGGAGACGGCGCGAGCTCGGACTCGGAGAAGAAATCGAGTCGGCGACGGGAGGGAGACGACACCTGACGCTCGGGGTCCACCTGTCGGCGACCAACTGAGGAAGAGAGAGGCGAAGCGAAGCGGTACGGGCCGCTGATGGGCTGGAATCGGATCGGGCCAAGCGACAGAACAGATTTCGGCCCAAGAGGAAAAAGAAAGAGGCCGGGGAAAAAGAAAAACAGGCTGGGGAGGAGAATGGAACTGGGCCGAAAGTTCAGGGGGCAAAGGTGGACTTGGCCGAGAGTTTAAGGACCGAAAACGACTCTGCTAATTTTAACTTTTATAAAACTCAAACAAAAGCAAATGAAATTCGAATTTAAACAGAATTTAAATTCCAACTTGATTTACTAGCAACCAAAAATATATGCAACAGCATGAATGCAACAAAAACTTATTTTGACTAAAATAATTATTTAATGTGATATTTAAATTGATAAAAGGCTAGAAATTCCAATTAATTACTAGAAAATTTATTTAAGCCTTATTAAATTTTAGAAAATTCATAGGGTTGCTTAAATTTAATTGTGATGAATTTTAGGGAGTTATAAACACTTATTGTTTTGATATTAGAATACATGTATTTATATTATATACATATTACATTCTCTGTTAATTATTTAAACCTTGGAAAATTTTATAAATTAAACAGATTCATTCCAAATTTTATAAAATTTTATATATATATATATTTTATATATGTTGTTTTAATCAATTGTATTTATTTATATTATTTATTCACATCCCAAATTTAGAAAATTTGGGGTGTGACACAAATCCTCCGGAAACTCCACAGCATAGTCAGCCTGACTCCAATCTGTTACCCGTCCGGGATTTTGCCCAAAAATAGTAATAACAGCAAGTGTAAGTAATGGAAATTTCTTAGCAAGTATAGCACGGGTTATGAAGGCTCAAAAAGGCTAGACACTGGCTTAACTGCATTAGCACTTTTAGTTGGTTCGTTTTAACTTTCTCCAAGTTACTACAAGTGAATGAGAACCCAGTTGTAACCCAATTAGATAGTGTAAGTGTCATTAAACAGGAATAAATATCATATTCTAATCAAAAAGGATCCAGGCCGCTCGTGACCCTGAGCAAGGCTATCATGATAGATCGTACACTCTGCAGAGGTTTCGCCCTTTACCCACCAGTCGCGTAAAAGTTCAAAAGAACTTTGCACCCAACCACGCACATCAACACTTCCGAGGTGTGACTGCATAGGGACGCTACGAGGCTTTCACAAGACACCCTAACAAGATAGTAGCCGCTGGAGTACTACAAGGTGGTGAGTCCTTAGGCACCGAGATCGACGTACGCCCACGGAGTCACACCATGAGGGGGTCGATGGCGTCCAGAGCGCGGGTATCCACCCCAACAATGCGCAACGCACGGAGTTCTCAATCGCTGAGACTCCCAACACGGGACTGGGTCTAACGAGACCTAGCCGACGGGGCTACCGTCCTCGGTGGAATCGGGAAAACACCCCGTGCCTTGCCTCCCACAACGCCGCTGGCCCCTCGGTAACCACTATCAAGCTAGAGCCGTACAAGCTACTTGACCAAGACCAGAGCCATTATAGTTCCGGTGGTGACGACAGGCTCCTGGGTTGCCGCTTTAAGAACTGGTCCTTATAGGGAGACACTAGAACAAAGCACACAGCACATGCTCTAGCCCCCTAGTCCAAGTTGCTAAAAAGCAAGTTTTATCATTAATGTTGAAGTGGTCCATTAAGTCAATATTAACAATTAAGTACATGTGACAGTAGTTGCGCCTAGCAAGATACTACCCATATGCAAAAATCCATAGGAATACAAGGACAGGGAAATAAATGCTAGGAAATAACCTTAATGGTAAACAATATTAGACACATGCGTATGTAAAGAACAGTGTATTAAAAGTGAGATAGGTAGCAAGGATTGTCCGTGCTATAACTTGCCTTCCTCGGAGTACGGCTGCTGCTGCAAATCCTGCTCCGGCACGTCCTCAACGTACTCGAAGTCCAAGGCTACGGGCTCACCGACTGGACACGAACATCACGCACGCATCCAAAACAATCATTACATGCAAACAAAATTAATCTATTAGAACAGTACACCAAACAGTAAAAACAGTACAAAAACAGGAGCTAGAAATAATCTACGCTTCGCTACGAACACATGAGCGCGAAAATCACGCAAATCGGAGCTAAAACGTGGATTTTATGCACAAAACATGGTTGCAGGGACCTAAATGCGATTGTCTACAGATTTTAGGGGTCGGCTAAGAAGATTCCAGAGACTCAGCGAACAGGGCTTGCAAAAAGGTCAGAGCTGGGGGGTAGATCTGCAAAAGTGGCTCAGGTGGGGTTTATGTGCGACAGTGGAAAAATTACAGGGGGTTATCTGTGAAACTGCCAAGACACAGACTTAAACCTAATATTTACGCGATTCTCCAGGGGCTAAATCGAAAATGATCTATCTCCTCAGGGGAGCTCCCAGCCATGGCGGACGGGCACCGACCGGCGGTCCTGGGTGTTGGGCTCGCCGGCGTCCTGGTGGTCTAGGGCTCGAGCGAGCGGTGCAAAAGAGAGCGGGGATGGAGGGGAACGCGATGGAGTTTCTCACCGACGGCGGGGACACACGGAGGCGGCCGGATTCCCGCCCGCGGCGGAGGTAGGGGGCCGGCGGCGAGCGGCTCAAGTGGAGGAGTACCTCCGGCGGCGAAGCGGCGACGATGACCGGTGGGGTAGAACCGTCTCGGCCTGGGGAATGTCGTGGCGGCGTCGATTTCACCCGTTGAGCGTCGGAAGTGGCGGAATCGGGGCGGGGAGACCGGCGGCAGCGCTCTGCTCCGAGGCGCCCCGGGCCGCGGCGGTGCTGCGCGGAGAAGAGCTCCCCGGCGGCGATTCGCAGAGGCACGAGATGGAGAAGATGCGCGCTGTGCTGATGAAGTTCGGGGCGGCGGCTCCTTGCTCCAATGGCGCCAGGGTGCGGTCGACGCCAATGGCCGACGGTTGAGCTCGGCGAGCTGCGGGCGGCGGGGCGGGGAGCTAGCGGCGGTGGAGGCAGTGTGAGCTGAGGCGATGATGAGGGGTGATGGCGGCCGGCGGTGGCCTATATACAGGGCGGAGGCCGAGGATGGCTCGGCGCGGACGCCAAGGGAGTGCCGGCGATGGCGCGGCGTTGATTGCGGAGCGGGGAGCGCTGCCGGCGGGAGGGGCCTGGTGGGCCGGAAACTGGTGACTGGGCCGCGGACGCGCGCATAGGGAACGGTCGGGCTGGGCTGCGAGCCGGGCCGCGAACGTTGTTGGGCCGGGCGGAAAGAACGGTCGGGGTGCTGTGCTGGGCCGCGCGGAGGGAACCTGGGCCGATTGGCTGGAGAGGTGGGGATGGGCCGCGCGCGTGGGGGGCTGGCGGGCCGCAGCAAGGCTGCCGGGCCAGCTGAAACTGGACCGGGCTGGTTTGGGAAAAAAAAGAAGGGGGAGGGAAAACAGGTCGGGGGAAGAGTCCAGGGAGCAAAACCGAACTATGGGCCTAACAACTTTTCTAGAGCTCCAAACAAAGTGATTCAAATTTGAATTTAGATATATTTAAATTCTTGTTTGAATCACAAGCAATACAAAAATAAATGCAGCAGCATGAATGCAACAATAAATGTTTCTATCACTTATATTTGATTTTAAATTTTAGAAATTATTATTTAGCCTTTATAAAATAGGGGAGAGCATTAAATAATTAATTAAATGCTAAAAAAAATTTTAAATTGAGTATTTTTGGGTGTTACAGGCGGTCGGCCAGCGACGGTAGGGCCCGGCGGTGGACCCGAGAGCGGGTGACGCGGGATGGGACGGGAAAGAGGTTGGTGACAACGAAGCGAACATGGTTGGATGCAAACGGGAGCTCAGTCGGCAAAACATTTTGAAAAGATTTTTACCGGGTGATTTATTTAGGTGATTTTTCAGAGAAAGAAACACGGGCGTTACATTAGCAGATAATAATCAAGTACTCCTCTAAGGTGGCATTAGGCGATGGCAGTGCATATGGCCAGCGTGATAATTTTATCAGCATGCACGCATGCGGCCTGCATGCAGTTAATGTAAAACAATTGGAGTAAAGGGAGAGATTATATGGCATGCATAACTTAAGGCTTGCATGCGCGGTAGCTGGCCTGCCTAATATTTCGTGGAGCACCGCTTGATTTGCACGTGTCCATAGGCGGCCAGCAGTGAAGCAACATGGAAGAAAGTGACAAGTGTATGGAAGAAGAAACAGGCAAGAGCCAACTTTAAATGTTATCTACATGTAATTATTTCTTGATTTCTTGTTTTCATGGACACAAAAAATTACTTCTTTAAGTTTGAAAAAATAATAACCTGATCGAGTTCAAAACAAGATACTACTCGAAATTATAGAAATTACTTCTTTACAGCTATTGTGAATATTACTTCTTTAGGTTCAAAATTTTGTTTACTTAAAGGCATAGTGAAAAGTACAAATGGAAAGCTTAAAATTATTCCTGGTGGGATGCTATATGTATTGAAAGGTGTTGAAACCAATCTGATTGAAAATTTACTTCTCGGATCGTTAAATACAATTCTTAGTAGTGGTTGTGAGCTCTGTATTTTTAATACTCCGATCATTGGAAAATTTCTTATCTAATATTAGTAGTTGAGTATTTTTTTTCAATTGACAATAGCAGTATTCTTTACAGTTCAAGAGTGTTTTTCGAATGCAATGAGTTTTTTTAATTGACAATAGTATTTTTTTCAACTATCAGGCATATTTTAAAATTGAGTAGAGAAATATTAATTTTGCAATGTCGGAGTATTTTCAACTGGTAGAGACGTATTTAGTTTCCAAGTGTCAGGAGTATCTGTTCAATTGTTAGGAGTAATTTTCAACTCACTATAGGTGCATTTTTATATTAACAAGAGGAGTATCTTTCCCAATTGTCAGAAGTATTTTGTCAAATATTAGGATTAATTATTCCATTGACAAATGTCAACACAAATGCTAATGCATGGTAGAAACTAGTATGCTTGAGTATAATAATAGACAAACACGAGATTGCTAGTAATGCGGGTCCGTTTTATTGTGCATTTATTTCATTAGCATAAGCCCTTGTTTAGATCCCAAATTCTACCCCCAAACTTCACTACGTAAAAAAAGAAGATTCCCATCACATCAAAATGTCATAGCATGCATGGAGTACTAAATGTAGATAAAATCAAAAACTAATTGCACAGTTTTGTTGTATTCTACGAGACGAACATTTTGAGCCTAATTAATCAATTTTTGGACAATTTTTCACACATACAAACGAAATGCTACAGTGACGTACGCACCCTAGAAGATCAAAGTTTGGCTCCCAATTTTGGGAACTAAACAAAATACGTGAGGATTTTGTGGGAGTCAATGCAGATCATTGCATACTTTTAAATTTCTTTTTTGGATGCATCAATCATTTGAAACCGGCCGAGATCAAGCCTCCCAGACATGATCACTGGCCGTAATTACTCCCATTTCATCCATTGAATTAAAAATCAAAACCCAGGTGTAGTGTGCATCGGTGGCCATGATCAAATGACGGGAGGAGTATTAAGTATAAGAAGTATTTTTCAAATGTCAACAGCACGTATTTCCAGTTGAGGAGTATTTTTCAAATGTCAACAGTATTTCCAGTAGGGAAGTATTTTTTAAATGTCAAAGATCACGTATGTTTCAGAGGTCATGATTTTCAAATTGAATTATAGTATTTTCAATTGTCAATAGGAGTGTATTTTCCAAATATCATAAGTATTTTTCAAAATGCCATGAGTATTTTTCAGTTGACTATTGTATTTTTTTCAACAGGCAATAGGAGTGTCTTTTACAGCATGAGTATTTTTCAGTTGACTATTGTATTTTTTCAACAGGCAATAGGAGTGTCTTTTACAAATATTAGGAGAATTTTTCAAATGTCACGAGTATTTTTCAAATGATGGGAGGAGTATTTTTTCATGTATAAGGAGTATTTTTCAAATGTCAACAGTATTTTCAATTGAGGAGTATTTTTCAAATGTCAAAGAGTAATTTAAGGGTTAAAATACTACTCTAAATGGTAAAAAAATACTACTCAATTTTTCCTAATTTCGGAGAAGTAATTTTCCAAGACAAGAGTAGTATATTCATGAAAGTCAGGTTAAAATTTGTGCAGTAAATTTCCTTGTACAAAACAAGAGAGATTGAATTGGTTTGCCTTTGCACATACAAATCATCAAACACCTACACTAAACTAGGAATTTGATTAAGCTGCCATTGTTAGTTGCACACTGCATCAGCTTCAAACTTTCTTATGTAAGGCTAGACAGATCTTCATGTCCACACTACAGGCCGCATGATCAAACGAGAAAGATGCTGCTACCTGCTCACATTGCTAACCTGTACATAGAAAAAATAAAACAAAAAACATCAGTAATTTCCTTATTGGAGTAGTATTTTATTTGGAGGAGAATTACTTTCCATTTAACTCAGTGACTGAGTAATTGGGCTGCACTAGACAAGCAGCATATGCAGTAATTCATTAACAAGGAAAAATTTAGACCATGGCATATATTTGAGGAGGGGAGCTGGATCCGGAGGTGTACGTTAAGTTGCGGCATGATGATGAAAGTTAGAAGAACTCGATCTGCTGAGGTTGACGTACACCAACTGCAGGTGATATTTCTATTGCAGGCCGATTTGCATTCACGAACTTTCAAAAAGAAAGTCAAAAGGCAATAGAAGCATACTCCTTTCATCGGAAAAAAATATGATTAATGATACAAAACAGTAGACGAACCTGCTAAACACACTTGCACTTGCTGCCGCATTGGATGAGATCTGCTTGGTGAAACTTCGTCAGGACCCAACATCATCATGTAGTGAACGAACAAAAAAAGAGGTGCACATCAAATCAGAGAAATAAGTACAAAAAATTCCCAATTAAGGACAGACGGATCTCGTTGCAATCTTTAGGAAAATCAAACATATAACATGGCAATACGAGTAACCTTCGCTTCTTACCTCCGTGCGTGTATCACTGAGCGGATCAAGCCACAGTCATGTACAACTGTCACACCCCAAAATTTTCGAATTTTGGGATGTGAATTTTCACACATAAATAATACAATATTTTCCTCAATTTTCTAAAAATTTCCAAGCTTTATAAAATTTACAGGGAATTTAGTAAAGGAAAAATTGTTTTTCTAAGTTAAATTAAATCAATATAGGTTTAAATTTCGAGTGTGTTGCATTCATGCTGCTGCATTTATTTTTGTATTGCTTGTGGTTCAAACGAGAATTTAAATTTATTTAAATTCGAATTTGAATCACTTTGTTTGGAGCCTTAGAATAGTTGTTTCGGCCCTGGTCCATTTTTGCCCCTCAAACTTTCTGCTCGGCCCGCCTTCCCTCCCCTGTCTTCTTTTCACCGAGCGGCCCAGTAGGCCCATCCCCCAGCTCGGCCCAGCCCCTCAGCCACGCACCCCGCCAGCTCGCCCCGGCCCAGTTTGCCCCGGCCCACCAGAACTTTTGGCCCAGCCGCCCGCGCGCCCTGCTCCCCTGCACCGCCGCGCCGCCGCCAGGCCATCCTCGGCGTGCACGCTGGCTTAGCGCCGCCCTGCCAACCGAGCTCCGCCGCATCTCCCTCGGCCCTACTTAAGCGCCGTCCCGCCGTCTCTCATCGCCCCACCACCACCACCACCCCTCTTCCTTCACCTCCAAGCCGCACAGCGCCGCCGCCGGAGCTCCACGCCAAGCGCCGCCGGCCGCCGCCGATTCGCTGCTGTTAAGCGCCGACGGAGCAAGCCGTGGCCGCCAGAAGCATCCCTAGGCGGAGCCGAAGCTCCTCCGCCACCTCTCGTCGCAGCCCCGTCGCCGGAACGCCGTCCCCCGCGAGAGCTTCCACCGCCGTGCCAATCCGAGCGCCGCCGCGCCTTCGACCCGCCGAACCGCCGTCGCGCTGTCCAAGCCAACCACCGGGGGAACTTCGCCAGAGGGTAAGCTTGCTCCCGAGCCTTTCCCCGCTCCTTCTCTCCCTCTTACGCGTGCTCCCCGCCACTTCCCGAACGCCGCCGCCGCCATGGCTCGTCGCGAGCCCACTCCGTCGCCTCACCGCCGACGAGAAGCCCCGGGACGAGTTCCCCGGATCCCCAGCTCCCTCCTCGGCCAAGTTCCGTCCCGAATGGCGGTCGGGAACCCCAGAATGGCTCTGCTCCGGCGACCGTCCGCCGCGCACGCGGGCGGCGCCACTGCCCACAGCCCCGCCGGTGACCCCCCCCCCTCTCCTGATCTGTTCTCCGCCGTTGGATCAGCATCCTACGGCTTAGATCCAGTCGCCCCCAGTCAAACCCTAGAGCCTACCGGTCAGCCCTGACATTTTGCTAAAGAGACCCTGCGCTTATTTAAAATCAACCCGCCGTCCAGCGCCTTTGAAAACTAATTACAAATAGGTCCTGTTTTATTCGTTTAGGCCCCTGAGCTTTTTAAAAATGTAACCCGCGGTCCAGCTCGCGTAGTTTTACGCGTTAGCCCCTGAGTTTATACGCATAATTACGTATAGGTCCCTGGTTTATTTCAAATAAGCCCCTGGTAGTTTCAGAAACTTGCCAGCAAGTCCCTGAACCTTAGAACCGCTGTAGTTTTCGCGTTTTAGCTCCGATTAGCGTGATTCTTGCGCTCATGTGTTCGTAGCGGCGCGTAGAATATTTCTAGCTCCTGTTTTTGTACTGTTTTCATTGTTTGGTGTACCGTTCTAATAGAATACTTTTGTTTGTATGTAATGATTGTATTGGAATGCGTGCGTGATGATCGTGTCCAGCCGGTGAGCCCGTAGCTTTGGACGCAGTGTACGTGGAGGATTACCAGGAGCCAGATCTGCAGCTTCAGCCTTACTCCGAGGAAGGCAAGTACTAGCACGGATATTCCTTGCACCTACCACCTTATTAATACACTGTTCAATTCATATGCATGTGTCTAATTTTGTTCGCCATTAGGGTTGTACCTAGCATTTATATTCCCTGTCCTTGTATTCCTATGGGTTTTTGCATATGGGTAGCACACTGCTAGGCGCTACAACTTTTATTCGCTTAAATGTTAATCTTGAATAATGGTCCACTTGAATTAAATGTAAAACTTGCTTTTTAGCAACTTGGATCAGGGAAGCTGGGGTTTGTGTGTTTTGCCTGACCCCAGTAACTCTCCCTAAGGACTGGTTCGTAAAAGCGGCAACCTGGGAGCCTGTCGCCGCCGCCGGAACTAAATGGGCTCTGGTCTTGGTTGAGTAGCTTGTACGTCTCTAGCTTGTCAGTGGTTACCGAGGGGCCAACGGCGTTGGCGGAGGTACGGCGCGAGGTGATTTCCGATTCCACCGAGGACGGTAGCCCCGTCGGCTGGGTCTCGTTAGACCAAGTCCCGTGTTGGGAGCCTCCGTTAAGGGGGTTCCGCACGTTGCGCTTTTACTTTTCCTGTTGGCCTTCGTGCCGCGCATTGGACGCCATCGACCCCCTCATGTTGCTACATGGGCGTACGTCGATCTCGGTGCCTAAGTTCTCATCACCGTATATTACTCCAGCGGCTACTGACTTGTTAGGGTGTCTGGTGAAAGCCTCGTAGCGTCCCTATGCAGTCACACCTCGGAAGTGTTGATGTGCGTGGTTGGGTGCAAAGTTCTCTTGAACTTTTACGCGACTGGTGGGTAAAGGGCGAAACCTCTGCAGAGTGTACGATCTATCATGATAGCCCGGCTCAGGGTCACGAGCGGCCTGGATCCTTTTATGATTAGAAGATGGTATTTATTATTGTTAATTGAAGACATACAATAATTAATGTGGGATTCAACTGGGATTCATCTAAAGTAGTAATTAAGATTAAAATGAAACAATTAAAAGTGCTAATGCAGTTAAGCCAGTGTCAAGCCTTTTTAAGCCTCATCCCCCGTGCTGTACTTGCTAAGTAATTCTGTTACTTACACTTGTTGTTATTATTAAATTTTTGGGCAAAATCCCGGACGGGTAACAGATTGGAGTCAGGCTGATTACGAGGTGGAGTTCCCGGAGGATCTGCCGTACTTCTGAGTTGGCGTTCACCCAGTCAGAGTCCCTGTGGGATTGCGGCTACGCTTAGAGAGATGTATTAGTCTTCCGCTGTCCATGTATTTCATTTATGCAAAACTCTGATGTATCCGCTACTTTATGTTGAGAATTAAGCATTGTACTCTGATTTTTACCATATTTGTTCGCTATATGTGTCTGTGGACTTCCTGGGCACACATATGGCCACATTCGGGTTTCGTGTAAATCCGGGTGTGACAGATTGGTATCAGAGCCGTGCTGACTGTAGGAACGCAACCTAGATAGTACGGTGGACAAATTACTAGGAGACCCCCATGTTTTAAAAAAAATTTTAAAATCTAACAGTCGAGTCTTGTGTGAATTTATGCCTTTAAATGCTTGTATTTATTGTTATTATGCATATGAATGATTTGGTTCTTTGTAATGATTGTTAGTGTTAGGTTAGCTTTCTGCCTAGCCGGGTTCTTTCTTTCTAGGGCTTGTTCCTCATTTCTCACCCCTCCTTCTCCTGCATTTCCCCCCCCAGATGATGAATTCCCTTGAGAGGAATGCATATAGTGCCCCCGAAGAAGAGGCACCAGCTGCTTCAATCCATCTCAGGATGGCGGAACTTATGGCAGTACAAACTCAGGCATTGCACAAGATGGCTCAAGCTATGGAAGAGATCAATCAAGCTATGGCGGGGCAAGCTGCACTTCTTGGTAATTACAACACAAGCAATAAGAGGAGCCATGGAGTACCAGAGCTAGAGCGGAGGCCATCACATGAGGACACCAGGATTCCAGAAGGGTGTGCACGCTGTGAACACCATGGCCTTCCATGTCCTCGAGTTGGAGCTAGCTTAATGGCAACTGAGGCACTCCAGCGATATCATTCGGATACCCACAGGGCGTCTGCTGGAAGGTCGGTCCGAAGAAGGGTTCCCCAAGCTCAAGGTAGTACCCCAACTATGGATCTTGAAGGTTGGAGTATCACCGTCACAGAATTTCAACCCCGGAGAGGCGGTGGGTCTAAGAAGCAAGCAAACAAAAGGAGTCAAGGGAAAGAGTTACCGGAACCGTGGGTAGCTGGTGACATCTGTCCCAATCCCATTCAGACACACGGATTCCTAGATCAACACCCGAAGCACCCTGAAGATGTCCGCCCTCCACCCCGCAGCTACCTTGAGATGAATCCAGGAGTACACGCTACTCCACTCGCATGGAACGCGGTACAAGAGGCAAGTCGAGATGAAGCTTATGAAGAGACCACAAGCCAATGTTACATCCGTAACGGGACAGGTAACCAGAGCGGAAGGAGACCATCTAAGAAGAAGAGGGGTAGAAATGAATTCCAACCGTATCCCTCGGACTACGAAACGATAGTGGCACCAGCTGGTCAATGGCCGATGCCTCCAGAATTTGCTGCAACCATCACATGCTACCGTTGCGGCGAGAGAGGTCATATTGCCGCGAAGTGTCCTACGAAGACTGGATCAGCCGTAACCCACGACTCTGGCAGTGGAAGCATGAACGCCGCCGAAGCCAGGAGATGCTACCGTTGTGGCGCAGAAGGACATTATGCGCACGCGTGTCAGGTCACCGGCCTTAGTGACAACAAGTGACCACAAGGTGTTTTAGAGTATCCCTGCAGTATGAAGAAGTGTAATTCTCATGTCCCTGTAATAGCTACTGATATGAATAAAGTCAACGAGATGTTGGATGCCACCTGCATAAACCCTTCTTGCTAGCCTTTCTCCAGAATCTCGGGACGAGATTCCTGTTAAGGGGGGTAGCTTGTCACACCCCAAAATTTTCGAATTTTGGGATGTGAATTTTCACACATAAATAATACAATATTTTCCTCAATTTTCTAAAAATTTCCAAGCTTTATAAAATTTACAGGGAATTTAGTAAAGGAAAAATTGTTTTTCTAAGTTAAATTAAATCAATATAGGTTTAAATTTCGAGTGTGTTGCATTCATGCTGCTGCATTTATTTTTGTATTGCTTGTGGTTCAAACGAGAATTTAAATTTATTTAAATTCGAATTTGAATCACTTTGTTTGGAGCCTTAGAATAGTTGTTTCGGCCCTGGTCCATTTTTGCCCCTCAAACTTTCTGCTCGGCCCGCCTTCCCTCCCCTGTCTTCTTTTCACCGAGCGGCCCAGTAGGCCCATCCCCCAGCTCGGCCCAGCCCCTCAGCCACGCACCCCGCCAGCTCGCCCCGGCCCAGTTTGCCCCGGCCCACCAGAACTTTTGGCCCAGCCGCCCGCGCGCCCTGCTCCCCTGCACCGCCGCGCCGCCGCCAGGCCATCCTCGGCGTGCACGCTGGCTTAGCGCCGCCCTGCCAACCGAGCTCCGCCGCATCTCCCTCGGCCCTACTTAAGCGCCGTCCCGCCGTCTCTCATCGCCCCACCACCACCACCACCCCTCTTCCTTCACCTCCAAGCCGCACAGCGCCGCCGCCGGAGCTCCACGCCAAGCGCCGCCGGCCGCCGCCGATTCGCTGCTGTTAAGCGCCGACGGAGCAAGCCGTGGCCGCCAGAAGCATCCCTAGGCGGAGCCGAAGCTCCTCCGCCACCTCTCGTCGCAGCCCCGTCGCCGGAACGCCGTCCCCCGCGAGAGCTTCCACCGCCGTGCCAATCCGAGCGCCGCCGCGCCTTCGACCCGCCGAACCGCCGTCGCGCTGTCCAAGCCAACCACCGGGGGAACTTCGCCAGAGGGTAAGCTTGCTCCCGAGCCTTTCCCCGCTCCTTCTCTCCCTCTTACGCGTGCTCCCCGCCACTTCCCGAACGCCGCCGCCGCCATGGCTCGTCGCGAGCCCACTCCGTCGCCTCACCGCCGACGAGAAGCCCCGGGACGAGTTCCCCGGATCCCCAGCTCCCTCCTCGGCCAAGTTCCGTCCCGAATGGCGGTCGGGAACCCCAGAATGGCTCTGCTCCGGCGACCGTCCGCCGCGCACGCGGGCGGCGCCACTGCCCACAGCCCCGCCGGTGACCCCCCCCCCCTCTCCTGATCTGTTCTCCGCCGTTGGATCAGCATCCTACGGCTTAGATCCAGTCGCCCCCAGTCAAACCCTAGAGCCTACCGGTCAGCCCTGACATTTTGCTAAAGAGACCCTGCGCTTATTTAAAATCAACCCGCCGTCCAGCGCCTTTGAAAACTAATTACAAATAGGTCCTGTTTTATTCGTTTAGGCCCCTGAGCTTTTTAAAAATGTAACCCGCGGTCCAGCTCGCGTAGTTTTACGCGTTAGCCCCTGAGTTTATACGCATAATTACGTATAGGTCCCTGGTTTATTTCAAATAAGCCCCTGGTAGTTTCAGAAACTTGCCAGCAAGTCCCTGAACCTTAGAACCGCTGTAGTTTTCGCGTTTTAGCTCCGATTAGCGTGATTCTTGCGCTCATGTGTTCGTAGCGGCGCGTAGAATATTTCTAGCTCCTGTTTTTGTACTGTTTTCATTGTTTGGTGTACCGTTCTAATAGAATACTTTTGTTTGTATGTAATGATTGTATTGGAATGCGTGCGTGATGATCGTGTCCAGCCGGTGAGCCCGTAGCTTTGGACGCAGTGTACGTGGAGGATTACCAGGAGCCAGATCTGCAGCTTCAGCCTTACTCCGAGGAAGGCAAGTACTAGCACGGATATTCCTTGCACCTACCACCTTATTAATACACTGTTCAATTCATATGCATGTGTCTAATTTTGTTCGCCATTAGGGTTGTACCTAGCATTTATATTCCCTGTCCTTGTATTCCTATGGGTTTTTGCATATGGGTAGCACACTGCTAGGCGCTACAACTTTTATTCGCTTAAATGTTAATCTTGAATAATGGTCCACTTGAATTAAATGTAAAACTTGCTTTTTAGCAACTTGGATCAGGGAAGCTGGGGTTTGTGTGTTTTGCCTGACCCCAGTAACTCTCCCTAAGGACTGGTTCGTAAAAGCGGCAACCTGGGAGCCTGTCGCCGCCGCCGGAACTAAATGGGCTCTGGTCTTGGTTGAGTAGCTTGTACGTCTCTAGCTTGTCAGTGGTTACCGAGGGGCCAACGGCGTTGGCGGAGGTACGGCGCGAGGTGATTTCCGATTCCACCGAGGACGGTAGCCCCGTCGGCTGGGTCTCGTTAGACCAAGTCCCGTGTTGGGAGCCTCCGTTAAGGGGGTTCCGCACGTTGCGCTTTTACTTTTCCTGTTGGCCTTCGTGCCGCGCATTGGACGCCATCGACCCCCTCATGTTGCTACATGGGCGTACGTCGATCTCGGTGCCTAAGTTCTCATCACCGTATATTACTCCAGCGGCTACTGACTTGTTAGGGTGTCTGGTGAAAGCCTCGTAGCGTCCCTATGCAGTCACACCTCGGAAGTGTTGATGTGCGTGGTTGGGTGCAAAGTTCTCTTGAACTTTTACGCGACTGGTGGGTAAAGGGCGAAACCTCTGCAGAGTGTACGATCTATCATGATAGCCCGGCTCAGGGTCACGAGCGGCCTGGATCCTTTTATGATTAGAAGATGGTATTTATTATTGTTAATTGAAGACATACAATAATTAATGTGGGATTCAACTGGGATTCATCTAAAGTAGTAATTAAGATTAAAATGAAACAATTAAAAGTGCTAATGCAGTTAAGCCAGTGTCAAGCCTTTTTAAGCCTCATCCCCCGTGCTGTACTTGCTAAGTAATTCTGTTACTTACACTTGTTGTTATTATTAAATTTTTGGGCAAAATCCCGGACGGGTAACAGATTGGAGTCAGGCTGATTACGAGGTGGAGTTCCCGGAGGATCTGCCGTACTTCTGAGTTGGCGTTCACCCAGTCAGAGTCCCTGTGGGATTGCGGCTACGCTTAGAGAGATGTATTAGTCTTCCGCTGTCCATGTATTTCATTTATGCAAAACTCTGATGTATCCGCTACTTTATGTTGAGAATTAAGCATTGTACTCTGATTTTTACCATATTTGTTCGCTATATGTGTCTGTGGACTTCCTGGGCACACATATGGCCACATTCGGGTTTCGTGTAAATCCGGGTGTGACAACAACTCCCTGTCTAGATTGTGAGGTCGTACGCCCATCCCGCGGATCATGTCCCTGCGCAGCCTCCAGTCCCTGCCCAGATCGTGAGCCCGTCCATCTCGCTGGTGTGATGCATCCCGGTGAGCCGAGAAGCAATAGCGCGCAGCATAGGATACCTCGATCCTCGCATGGTGAGAAATATGTGGCGCCATCATAGATCAGCCATGGATGATCTGATACCTGGAGAACCCGCCGCCGCCGTGGATCTCGTCGCCATCGGGATGGGAGAGGACTGGGGAGGAGGCCGGGCGCCGCCAAATCAAGCAAGATCCCGTTTGTCACCACAAACAGACGAGAGAGAAAAGGGAGGAGAAAAAAAGAGGGAGGTGCGGGTTTTATTGTGTCTGTAGGAATATGAGAGAAGTAAATTGCTTTTGTGTTTTACGGTTTCGGGATTCCGGTGGGATGGCCAGCGGACGGGCGGCGCTCCGTCGGTGCGCTAAATATTATTTAGCACTCTGTGAGTTAAATAGTAGATACCTATATGTATACATATATATATATATATATATGAATAATTTATGTATATATATCTTATACATATAAACATAAATATAAGATATAAATAAATAAATACATAATATATATAAGATATTATTAATATAAATAAATAAATAAACACATACTCCCTCCGTCCCAAAAAAGAAGACACTCTAGAATTTAAAATTTGTCCCAAAAAACAAGTCATTCTACTATATTTAGTAAGTGCATGTGCATGCAACAACCAATTAGTGCTAAATATGGCTAATAATTAGGGACAATCAAGGTCATTTTACTCTCTCCTTGATTTGTCTTAAAATTTCTAGAATGTCTTCTTTTTTGGGACGGAGGGAGTAATATATAATATATTTTTATATAAATAAATAAATAAAAATAATATAGTATATATAAATTATGTATATATATACACATATATACATACATATATGTATGTAGGTCATTTCTTCAAACTTGTGAAAGCCAAAGCCCAAAAACGCACCTCCCTACCCGCTTTCAAAATTGAACTAGCAAAAAGCTGCTTTTGGCTTTGGCTTTTGTTGGCAGCTAACCCCTTTGATTGGGCTACTGGCTTTTTGGAAAAGCCAAAGCAAAAAAAAATCCTAACCAAACACACCCTAAATCTTACACAAAGCCGAGAAAAAAAATTGGCCTCACATCCCACCTCTATGGGCAATTTAAAACATGCATGACACCTACCATCATGGGAGATGCCAGATACATTAACTATAAGGATCACTAAACATTATTTTTTGTTTATACAATAAAATTATATGTGCATCTATGGATCGCGTACCCCAAAATGAAACAAAACATTTAAAATTACCATGATATTTTTGTCGGTGTTTGGAAATCGTGGTCCCGACACCAACCAGAAATGCGCTGTTTTCCCTCCCCTGATGGTTGATGCAGAAGGTAATGCAAGACACGGATTTATCCTGGTTCCGGTCGCAAGACCGTACTTCCAGCGAGGTGGTGCGTGCGATGTATTGTTCTGCACCGGACTGTACAGTAGTAGGGGTGGCGCCGGGCGTGCTTCTTTGTCCTTGGCCACTGTTATGCGGTATTGCGGTCCCTGTGATCGATTCTTGTACTGGTGATGACGCCAAGGAGTGGTTTCGAGGATCCGAGCTGTCCTTCGTGCGGTAATGACTCGCCCGTACACCATTTCGAGGGTCTCCCATGCCAGTGTACAACCCATTATGTGGGAAATCACTATGGGAATTGGTAGCACAGGGAGTTGGAGTGACCCGGCCCTATTCGTATAGTGGCGACATGTGCGCATAGCGCCAGGGATGGTCGCATAGTGCTCGGGATGGCCCGTCATGCCTCCGCCGTCCTCTCTTTTTCTCCTGCTGTGTGTTCGAGGGTCTCTCCCGCCCGATGGAGGGCTTCGGGTCGTCGGAGTTGGCAGCACAGGAGCTCGGAGTGACGGGCTCTGTTCGCACAGCGCCGGCCTGCCCGCACAGAGCCTCGGTTGGCAGCATAGTGACGGGAGTTGGCGGATGCGATGGGGGGGGGTCGTGGCTGTCAGGGCGGCATGGCAAGAGATTTGCCTTTTGACTTTGGATGCACGGCGGTGGTGAGCGCCATTAATTGTTTGTCGGAGCGGAGGTCTCGACCGAGGCGGAGCTCTCCCCATTTCGTGGGTTGTTTGAGGCTCGACCCTCAGGCCTCGACCGAGGCGGAGTTCTCCGATTTGCTCGACGGGTCGGTTCCCTCGAGCGAAGCGGAGATTGAGTTCTCTTTTTCTGGTATGTGTATGAGTTTAATGTTTAACAAGGGTGATTATCCCATAGGTTTGGGTACCCCTAATGATCGCCCCCAACAATTTTAAATCTAAGAGAGCATATTTCTATAACATCAATTCATTCTTAATATATGAATATTGATGATATGCTGCTATGGTGTAATATGAGAACCAGTGACACTCAATAATAACAACCACTGCTACATTTCCATGATTCACATCAAGGACAATCAATAATGTTTCATAAAACAATCCACTCATAGATCAATAATGTTTCATAAAACAACCCACTCACATATCAAGAAGTAGGCCAGATGGGCCATGTCCACCTTAAGATGCGGCCCAAGCCCCCCTCAACCACCCCTTATGTTTTTATGGTTCTCAAATCCTAAACTGGTCAATTGAGCCACCATAACTGAGCACCAAGAGATACTTTGCCAGCTAGGGTTTGGGGGCGATTGGCGGCGTGACAGCCCGGCGCCTAGCAGTAGGGTGGATCTGGCGACGGCCGACCGGCAAGAAAGGAAGGCGCAAGCTATGGTGGAGGCAGATCTGGTGGCACCGTAGAGGTGGGAGGTCGGTGGACGGTTGCCAACGCTTAGTGGCAGGCCAGATCTGGCAACGGCGACAACGATTCCGCGAGGAAGGTAGGTGTGAGTCGTGACGACGCGAATCCGCAAGGGAGAGAGCCAAGGAAAAGCACGACTTTGCATCAGGTTGATGGTGTGGTGGCGCGTGAGCATCAACACTCGGTGCCTGGATAGATCTGGTGAAATCAACGACCATTCAACAAGGAAGGCACAAGTGCAAAGCCACTCCGCAAGGGGAAAGGGTAAATCAGGCAACTCTACATCGGGTGTGTGGGTGGCACGGCGTGAGTGGTGCATCAACCAACAACAACATTTCCAGGCAAGCAGCAAACTAGGCTAAGAAGCATCCACAAGGTAATTTACTAATTTCATTCATCTCCATCTTGTTCCGGTATAATGCAGATTTGTAGCCATGGTAGGAGTTTAAAATTGTAGCAAATTTGTAACCCTGTTGTGTGTAATTGTACCGTTGTATTTTACAATTGTTAAAACAACATTTTCTGCAATGAATTTAGGGTTTGTTGAGAAATAGGATGGGTGATTGTCTTGTAGCATTTATTGAGTAACATATTTTCTTTAACATGAAGGAATATGATAATCAAGATTTGCATAGCCATTAGAAAGTAAAAGCCTAATTAGCGGTAGTATTGTTGTCTTCTTTGAATAACAGTAAGTGTGTGAGCTTATTTGGGATGAATTTCAGACATTTTTGTTTATTTCAAGACATATGTAAGACATCTAATTAAGATTCCATACTTGTAATTTAAGTTGTCACTTTAACTTGTTATGTTTTTTTAATATATCTCGGTTGGATTACCATGGCTTGAACTCATGGATTGTCACTAAAGCAACCTACTACAGGAGGTTAACCCCATACATGGTTAATTTGTCCTTTAGATGAAACAAACATAAGGCAATTGGAGAAGAACCTATCAATTGCAGTGTTTTTTGATACACAAAATTTAAGGATACATAGTTTATTATACTTTTTAGAAATATGTTGAGTGCAGAATTAGAGTTAGCAGAATAGAACACATCCACTTTGTTTTGTCGAAGTTGAATTTGTCATGAAACTAACTAATTCTATTCACATAATGGCTTGGAGAATGTCAAGACCAATGGTCAACAAGGACATACCAGAAGAGGTCATATGTGATGACATACTTCCACGCCTGCCTTTCAAGTTGGTCACGAGATTGAAGGCCATATCCAGGCTTTATTGCACACAGATCACAAATAGCACCAGGTTTGCTACTCTACAGGCGACACTCTGCCCATCATACCCTGCACTCATCCACGTCGGTCGGCCTGATAGGGAATCCTATGAGTACTCACTTGATGTTCTTTCATCAACACCGGCTATAGTTGGTGTTCCTTCGTCGGGACTTGAGTTCCTTGGTTGCCCCGTCAATAAAGGAAATTTCCACCTCCTTGCTTCATCAAATGGCCTTCTTTGCATATGCTACACTCCATACCATAGAGGCCGTCTCACCCTATCGCCTACTTTCTTTATCGCAAATCCTGCAACGCAGCAAGCCCAACCCATCCCAGGAGCACCTCAGCATCTAGTCATGTTTAGAGCTATAGGACTTGTTTTTGATCCATTAGATGCCCCTCTAGCCAAACAGAAGTTCATGATAGTCCAAGCATTACCATTCAAATCCACCAGTGATACGTTAACTGTCCGCTTTATCACTTTTTCCTCAGACACCGGTCGATGGGTCATGCCAGATACATCGATTAATGCAAACATCAAACAAGTTAGATGTGATAAAGTGGTCTATACAAGTGGTGTCCTATACTGGGACTTTAAGGAAGATTTACTTTGGTTTGATGTTGCTAAAAGTGTAATAGGGATCATCAAGATGCCTTGGAAACTACAAGGGTCCAACTTTGAGTGGTCAGGACACCATAGCATCGATGTCTCTAACAATGGTGTACTCATGTGCACAACTATTGACAAGGATGGTTTGGCCATGTACCAGCTTGTGACAATTGGAGATCACTATTGGGAGCTCAAGCACAAGAAAGGATGGAAGGACATTATGGAGATGGGTGGTGATGCATTCCAGTTCTGCCACTCAATGAAGCTACGCAATGGGTGGCAGTTAAAGTTTTGTGAGAGGTGGCTTGTGAGACCACTCGGTTTAGAGAGTGGGCGGTGGGTCTATTTTGGCGTGAGGCTGAAATGGAAGACATCTGATAGGGTATTACGCTATGACCCGGACACGGGCAAGGTGCACAATACTGGAAAGCAATTGGGCAGTGCTTTTGACATGAATCGTGTGTTTGGATACCGCAATAGCATGGCTGGTCTTCCACCAATCGCTATGCCAACATTAGAAGATGGAATTTGTGATAGTAAATCTCGTGGTTGCATATGTGTAAAAGAAGGTAACAAAGAGTAGTTTTCATGTCTTCTTGTTTGTCTACAGTTGGTAACATGATTGGAGATTTTTGGAATAATTTTATTTCGTTTTGCTGAGAATAAGTGTGATGGTTTTCAATATGTATCATTGTAAGTTCTAGAGAATGTAAGAATATTTCTTGGCTACTTTTAACTTTGAGGTTTAATGCATTCTTGAGTACAACTACAGTAGCGGGGAAATCGTGTGATGATGGTTTACTTCAAACTTTATGTTCTGTTTTGTTGTTTTCAGTTGACAACTAACCAAGAACTCAGAATAAATAAGACTTGTATACACCAGGATGGCCTGAGTCCTGATAAATGCTCTAAAATCTAGACGTTTTTTTTTATGATAGAGCTTGGCTGATCATGAATTGTCACGTCCATGTATAATGCCTTGTTTTAAGCCAACTATGTTTTCCCTTGATTTAACATCAGGTGGGAAAAGTGAACCTCCATATGACCCGGCACTTGCATAAAGGTATCAAGTGAAATTCAAATATTCTCTGAGATGGCATTATGCGTGACTAGAAACCGGAGTAAGACGGCTAGGAGACACAACGCAGTGAGGATGAAGATAAACTTGTGTAGGAAAGTTATAGGTCTGGACGAGATCTATAATTTTCTGGTTTAGGCCCATATTTGTGCTTCCAAAGTGTTTAAAAATACATATATGTTTCTATTCCCCTTTGTGCAAGCTTACAAACCTTTTGCACGATTGTATTTAATTTATACCTGTGTCCATAGTCACCCAACCATGAACAATGGAACGGAGGGGGTACTATTTTTCTCACACCACAGTCCAGAACAAAAAAAGTTTCAAAGTGACGAACAGACTGACATTGATCTCTCCATGTGAGGTTCCTGACCAGCAGGGGAGGCAGGTAGGGTTCATCGAAAGCGCATTCTTATTTGAACATGGAGGTAGCGAGTGCAGTATATGCTTGCCTTAATACCCTATTGGCCCTGTTAAATGATTAACAGTTGACTGCATGTGTTGTGGGCTAGATCTGTTCACATGCAGCTAGAACCTACGGGATTGAGCAGCCAGTCCATCTCTGCAGTGTACAAAAGACCAATCTTAAATTTAATATTTTAATTATAGGCCTGAACAAAATTTTGAAAACAACCTATATTTTTGTCAATCCATACACTTTGGCACTATAATATGCTCAATCACGATATGGTATCGCCACACTGGTACTTAGGTCATGTTGTAGCTCACATGGACTAGGCACAATTGCACTATATGTAATGGCGTGACAACCGTCGCACAAAAATATTTGGTCTGGCCGTGCCATATACACAGGTGCCACCGCACCGCCCTTTCTTCCCTCTCGTCTTTTTCTCCTCTTTCTTCTTCACAACACAAACCCGAATCCAAGCTCTATAGTATAGTACCCATGGAGTCTCACCTCATACCCATCTAGACCTAGGATCCGGTTATTTCCTTGCCAAAATAAGAGGTCCAGTAAGGTAACTCGAGTTCCTCTATTATATCTAGTTAGTTTTCATAAATCCCCTGACTCCTCTGATTTTAGTGAAGTTAGGGTTAAGCTCCATTTTGTATCCACGCGTGCTATATGTTCTATAATAACTAAAATTAGAATATAATATAATACTCTTTTTTATACTATTAAAAGATACAAATCAACGACATTAGATTTAGAGGAAGAGGCGACGTAAATAGATATTTTTCTATTTATTGAGATCAAAAGAAGAAGGCTATTTGTAGCGGCAGTTCTCAAGTATCAATGCCGTAAGGTAAACAAATATAACCAAATTTTTGTATTCGATATCCGTTTCGTAGAGGTTACCCTACCTTTCACCACATATTGCTAAGCTTGTAGAGGCCTCTATCACATCAAGACATGAGAAGCTGACCTTGTAAAGAGCCTTCATCTCATCCAAACAAAGGATAGTTTAGAAATCGTTTGCTCCTCTGTCATGCCCATGGACCTAGGTTCAAGCTGATAGAAATGGAAAGACATCGAAGATTAACTGAAAACATGCATGCAAGAGCTTTGTTGGGGAAATTTATACAAGCTTAATATCTTATTTTACCCGCAAAAAAAGGATTGATATCTTATTTGGACCTAGCTCAAAGCATGCTCCAGTCATGTCTATCTCTATAAAATTATAAAATATCAAGGAAGCTATATCACTTTTGTAGTTATTGTGCTCTCATTGACAAGATATAGAATTATGGTTTGTACAAAGATAATTTGATATTGCCATTTTTAGTCCCCTACTCCTGCTATTATTTCTTATGCATCACAAACAATAGGAATTACTTATGCACCATATAATATTCCCAGTAATTGTGCATTATTCCTGCAAATAATAGTATCAATATTCTCAAAAGGCTAGAGAGAGAGAGAGAGAGAGATAAAGATACATTTTTATTTCATGGTACGCAGCTCTTCCTGATAAATCACCCGTGGCACCAAAAATGCCTCAGGGCTAAGTGATTCGCTCAAGCGACACAATCAAGGATAGCAGAAAAGATAATATTATGCACTCAGCACTTACAGTTCATCCACACTGTTGTTTCGTGATGAATTTGAATGTAGCATAAACTGTCACATGCTGAGAACCAAAAACACTTGTGTTTGAGCAAAAAAAGAACTAAAAACACCTTGAATTGATATTAACGGCAAAAAATTACATTATAAAGCCAGAAAGGAGTCATAACAGTTTTAAATCCTTACCATTCGGCAATACATTATAAAGCCTTAGATTCACTACTGCTCATTAATCTTTATTCGAAGCAACCTCTTCTTGCAAGAGTCACTATAAAAACCATGTTTAGCATTTGAACAAAAACAACTTGTTTAGCAATAGAAGCCTACGAATCAACAATGGAACCTAAAGGATAGCCAAACATGATGGTAAACAATAAAGAATGTTAGGAGAGTACATTTTGCATGCATATTACCTCGAGTCGATGCAAGCTTAAACTTCTGAATCATAATATGCACACCCGATGTGCAGACCACATATGGAATCTCCTCTGTCGCACACATCAGCTCCAATAAGTCCTTGGACGCTCCCCATGAGCAACTGCTATCTCAACACTATAATCAGATATTTTCATCACAACCTCTCCTGTGACCCTAGGGAGGAAAACAAGGATTTGCAAGTTTGAATTGTTCCAGAAAAATATAGTGAGTTTTTTATATTAACCATAAGCAGAACATTTAAGGATTATGTCAAAATGCATTGAACAGGGATGCACTTAATAAACAGAATTCCAGGTGGTAGACACTCACGTAGGCTCAAAGCTCGTGAACCAATCCCCTTTGGGCATTGTTGCTTGGTGATTGCTTTCTTGTCCTTACTATAAGCGACGAACTTCAACAAGCATAACCATCGCCTGTGGTTTCTAAAATGTGAGGGCACGGTACCAGTGCAATTTATATGGAGTGTTCTATAACTATTTATATGGAGTATTCTCAATTTTTCTATTCAAGTAAAACTCTGAAAACAATCCTAGTTAAATTTATTTCTCAACATATACCCTCATTATACCCCCACCATTGTCTACCCCTCTCTTTCGTAACATGTGGTATAAGATTTTTCCCCCCACAAAATTTCATCCTGTATTATTTGCTTGCCAAAAAATACCAATGGTGAACAACAGATTCATACTGCCATAAAATGCATTATATCACTGAACATAGAGCAATGTTGAAACTGAATTGTGACACCCAGTATGCATAAAACAACCAAATGTGCTTTGTATGTTGGAAGACGTAAAATTGATAATTAAAAATGCTCCGATGAACGATTTGAGGCTACAGATGCGTAGAGCTCGTCGAGTACATTCCGTTTTACTACCCACATGTCTTATTTGGAGTTCGGATTGTGAAACTATGCCGAAGGCTTTTTTGGGAGGGACACTACATTAGCTGTGCTACAGTAGAAAAAAGAGGGGGAGAAAAGGGACAAGAATAGAGGGGAAATTAGGGCTTGTCGCCATCGATCATCGTCGTTCCTCTCCGAAAATTGGTTGGGCTTTGTCTCCCGTCTCCGTTTTCCCCTCAATTGCAATATTTCCTCACTGTTCATCGTGGTTCCCCATGTGTGTGGTGTAGTTGGAGGCAATTGACGGGGCTGTCATCTCGTTGGCGGCTGGATTCGTCGTCGGGAACGTCGTCTTCGTCGTTGCCCTTGTTGTTTCCAAGAGAGAACCCTAGGTGAGGCATGCCCCATCTGGGGAAAGTGTTTGTCCCTGTTTTCTTGATGTTTTAGATCGTGCGTGTAGTGGAGTTCGTCGCCGTTAAAGCTAGGGTTAAGGTTTTGCCCTCATCGCTGTTTTCAGCATGTGGTCAATCTGTGCAGTCGTTGTTCATGTCAGTTTTTGTGGTCATATTGGCCTCAAAAAAATATTAAACCTTTATATGAGTTGTAGAGGACTTTGAGATCTTTCCACAGATATAAGGAACAACTCAATCGGAGTTAAGGTCAGGAAGTAACTGAAGATTAATTATGACAGTTTTTTAGTCTCTTAATTTTGTACAGAATCTGTTCACTTCAAGATTATGCAAATCTAACTTCGGTATTGGACTTTCTGATATTCCAAAATGTTGTAGGAAATTTTATGATTTTTCCAGATTGGTAAAGTGCATCTTCATATGAATTTTGGAGCTCCAGTTATGTTCATTTTGGTAGAGATGTTCTGCAATTTCTATCAGATTGTCATATTAAGGTTCATCAAAAGATTAGGCCATGATGATAATTTTTACTTTGGTTTGATATAACTAGAAAGTTGTAGGTCTTGAAGTTAACTTTCTTTTGGCTAAAGTTATAAATTTTTGGCCATCAGAATTAAATGCTACAAAAAAAGAAGCAATAGTGTTGTAGTTATGTCTAGTTTGGGTGTGTTTGTGTGAGGACGTTGGGTTCGAGCGTAGGAACGCTTCAAATTAAATTCATATATGCTTGTGTGATTGCGTTGGTGCTGAGATATATTTTTGTCCAAGTGGTGCACTGTTACACCCGGCCTAGTTTGTGTGGCCTAGTAGTGGCCCGTGAGTACAAGAAGCACGTGTTTAGTGTCACATTGCTAGTTTAGCAATGGTGGAGGCAACTTATAAGCCCTTGTCTTCTAGCCATAGCACCTTTGGGTTAATCCTTTTACACGAAGCAAGGACGAAAGTGTAAGTAGGGTGCTATGTGTACGCGTGCATGCCCCTCGGAAGGGTTGTGCGGGGCGGCTTTGGAGGACGGGGTGTTATAAATGGTATCAGAGCCGACCCTCGTGGTTGCGCGTATGGGTCAGTGTGCGGGCATAGGGCGCATGGCGCGTGTAGCCCGGGTAGGGCATATGGCATGGACTATGGCGCCGGCACTGGACGTACGGTCGTGCGCTAAGGGGGAACGTTTCTGGACATTTGCCCGTGTGGGTGAGTTGTGCCGACGGGGACGTCGGGTTCTTTCCCATGAGTGCCAGAAGCACGTGTTTAGTGCCATATTGCTAGTTTAGCAAGGGTGGAGGCAACTTATAAGCCTTTGTCTTCCAGCCATAGCACCTTCGAGTTAATCCTTTTACACTAAGCGAGGACGAAAGTGTAAGTAGGGTGTTATGTGTACGCGTATACGCCCCTCGGAAGGGTTATGCGGGGCGACTTTGGAGGACGTGGTGTTACATGCACCTTCGGATCGTGCTTAGCTCATGTTTCTTATCTTCGGAGAAGGCAAGTAAGCGCGGCGTTGTGGTCCACATGCTTTAGTTGTGTTGTTTGAATTGCCTCCACTTAATTTTAGTACCTCACATGAGTCACATGATTTGAATTTGATTTTGATATTGAAGTATTATATGATCCACTTGTGGTTTTACTCATGAAGTTTTGATTATTGAAGAATATGAAATTCATGCATTGCAATCTTACATTTGCATCATCATGTTGTATATGCATATAAAGAAACCGTAGCCGGATTAGTGCGGTAAGTACCGGTACATCAAGGCACGTTGAGATATAGAATGTGGTTGCAGCCCTGACTTGTTTCCTTCGGGATGTGTGGGTAGAAGTGAAGTCATGCATTGCATTATATCATTTGCATCTACATAGTGAAGCATTGTTATGAAGTATTTGTTATTAATCTTATTCTTTAAGTTATGGTAATATTTATTTATTATATTGAATTGATGCTTAATTAATTATGATTTAAATAACTCAGTTGAAGCAGTTTGCTTGCTGAGGTTTTTCATAAACCTCTTATGATTTTCCCCCTCGGCAGGTTCTAGAGTTTTGTTGGTGCATCGTTGGATGGGACTAGCAGCACGTGTTAACACACTTCTCTCTATAAATGGTTTGAACAACTATGTTGTAATAAAATTGCTCTTTTTTATCTAGATGTTTTATGTTGCTTCTGTATACTCTGTTGTTTGTAGCGCTTCTAGGAGTTGTTGCACAGTGTGGTAATGCTCGAGAATGTGGCTGTTGTTCTAGGGTGTTACATGAATGGATGCTGCTCAAGGTCCTTGTTGCAGGAAGAAATAAGAACACAACACAGAGGTTGCCATGATTGACAAGAAAAGAAATGAATGCATATTCCACTTATACATAACATTAAATCATAAAGGCATGCATAAATTCGAATCCACCATGAAACAAAGAATCACATGTCATGTTTCAAACTTTCCAACACCGCTGTTGTTCTAGCAGTGACATCAGATTAGCCTTAAAAATTGCTAGAAGCTGTTCTTTAGATCGAGAACAGCACAGGGCATACTTTTGGAATCGGCAGCTAGTCGTACAAAATTGTATCATCCCGCAAATGCTTCTAAATTTTTACTCCACATAATCTATCTTTCTCTTATGGTGGAAGATTAGGGAGGAGGGAGTGAGGGGGATCGAGGGAGCAAGATCGCCAGCCGGGGGCCTTTTGCCCACGGCCGAGCAAGAAGAAGGCTTTTCCTTCTTAATTCCTGTCTGATACAATTGATGCATTGGCTGCCCCTTTTAATATGCAAACCACAATCCTAATCCTAACAAACTTATCTTATCTTAACCTCTAAGTAATCCTTTCCAGGGGATATGCATGCACGCTGCCTAACTAACCCAGAGATATTGTTTGCAGCTGTTGCTCCTTGTCGTGTGTTCTCTTCAGCTCTGACACTACACCCCTCCCGGACAAGCAGCTCATCAACGATGCAGACCTATTGCCTAACGAAATGAGCCTTTTACATCTCAGCTCATTTTTTTATTGATTGGCTACGTAAAATAAACAAAATCGTTCATTATTCGTAGAACACTGCCACTGCTTCCATGAGTCCCGTTGAAGAGCACCCAATAGGAATGCAACGCCATGTTATTAGCAGCAGGAAACCTTTGTCCGCCTAGGTCCCAGTGGCCCAACCCAGAGTTTGGCATTATGTTGGTTAACTTTGGAAAACAGGTCACCACTCTTGCGTGTCATACCCAACCCAGTTTGTATGGCCCAGTAGTGGCCCATGAGTGTGGGATGCACGTGTTTATTGTCACCTTGCTAATTTAGTAAGGGTGGAGGCAACTTATAAGCCCTTGTCTTCCAGCCATAGCACCTTCGGGTTAAACCTTTTACATGAAGCAATGACGAAAGTGCAAGCAATGTGCTATGTGTACGCGTGCATGCCCCTCGGAAGGGTTGTGCGGAGCGGCTTTGGAGGGCGGGGTGTTACATTGCATCCCGTCAAGAGCCCAGCTCCTTCAGGCACTCTAGCCATAGCAGCCTGAACGAATGGGGCACCGCCGTCACCACCGCAATCCCTACCGAGGATGACGCTGCCCACCGAGGAGAGGCGTACAACAATGAGTCAGAGCTGGAGGGCGGAGGCCGGAATCGAGAGCCCGGAGCATCTTCGCGTGGGGAGGGCTTCCGCGCTGGCCACCTCGCGAGGGGGCCTCGCACAATAGCTTGCCATGGGTGTGGGTCAGGCCGCAACGACAACCAGCGAAGGCGACCTCATGGCGGCCAGCCAACGCTTGGATGCGGTGGCGCTACACGGGCTGTGCACTCCTGCAGCCCTACTCCCCCGCAAGGTGGCCATAGGTCCGCACCATACCGAGAAGAGGCGAGCATGAGCTGGGGTGGACACCTGCAAATGCTCCACGCCGGCGGAGGCTCTTCTGAGCGAGCGCCTTCCTATCTGCAGATAAGCCTTGTACTCGATGCAGAGCTGATCATTCGGTGCAACGCTCCGAACAGGCTGCCTGGTCCTTTTCCTTCTTGTGCATCTTCTGCACTAGCCGTCGCGCTAGGAGCCCGCGCACCACAGCCGACGTTTGGCGATGTCTGAGCTGCGCGGCTGCTGCCATCTGGCGCTCACGTTGCTGCATCTCCTGGAATAGCTCTTGGATCTTGTTGCACTTCTCCACCATCCCGTTGAGATTGTCCAATATACTAGGACATAAATCCGTAGTCGATGGTGATGGGTTCATGGCAGTAGAAGCCATGGTCTTGGATCCAAACCTGGGCTATATGATACCAGTTGTTATGGTGGAAGATTAGGGAGGAGGGAGTCAAGGGGATCGAGGGTGCAAGATCGCTGGCCGGGGGGCCTTTTGCCCACGGCCGAGCAAGAAGGCTTTTCCTTCTTAATTCCTATCAGATTCAATTGATGCGCTGGCTGCCCCTTCTAATAGGCAAACCACAATACTGATCCTAACAAACTTATCTTAACTTCTAAGTAATCCTTTCCAGGGGATATGCATGCACGCTGCCTAGCTAACCCAAAGATATCGTTTGCAGTTGTTGCTCCTTGTCACGTGTTCTCTTCAGGTCTGACACTTTCCTTCCATCAATGCACCTCTGACAACAATAAATTGAGGTAGGAGTGAGAACAATCTATCAATATACACTGAAAATTCAGAAAATGTTCCTTGGGTGTGTCTATGGCCTCAATGTTCGTGACAATAAAGATGCAGCAAAACATTTAACAATTATGTCAAAATGAATTAAACAAGGATGCACTTAATAAGCAGAATTCCAGGTGATAGACACTCATTTAGTCTTAAAGCTTGTCAAGTAGGTGCTACAAGCGACAAACTTGAACAAGCATAACCGTCTCCTGTGATTTGTAAAATGTGAGGGCGGCATCAGTGCAATTTATATGGAGTGTTCCATAAATATTGGAAGTAAAATAAAATTCTGCTACAAATCGATGCATGCAGATCTGTAATCAAAATATAGGTTTGTGCTTAGTACAAAAAGACACTATCCAATATATGTGATTTCAAAAAGAAAAGAGGTGTCCAAAAAGCAGTGACAGTTTCTTGCCTGTTGGATTAGCTTTATAAGTGAAGGATTGCTACCTTCTTTAAATTTTCAACTTCTGATATTATAATTGAGGAGTCCACACTTTATACAACCATCTTTTGAAAATTAGAACATGTGTTCGAAATTGCACCACCACTTCTCTGCACGCCAAAAGAACCAAACAAGTATATCAAATTACTATGCAGAATTAATCCTTGCAGCCAGCCTTGCACAGTGCGTATACTGAATTGTACATCTCCCATAGCACAGATGCATTCTGAAGTTGCAGACAAGCAGATAGATACACAACTAAGTAAAATACAATAGGAGAAATGGATAATTAAAGAACCCAACCAAGCATATACAAATTCTAATCCAATATAGTAGACAAGCATTAATGTAAATGGCATGCAAACCTGATTAGCATACACGCGCTAAGTACTTAGGTCTGAAGATGTAAAGATGCAAAATAGTGTATTGTAATGTCCATCAAAATGTTGCGAGGCTTGATAGGATTGTGATGTGCATCAAAATGCTAAGAGGCCTAATCAATGCTAGAACTACAACTATGAACATAACACAAAAAGATAAAGATGCATTACTAATTCCAGACTTTTAGAGGCCCAAAAGAATTCAGACATTCAGAGGGCTAACAACAATAAACTAATATATGGCAAAACCTTTGTGTTACTAACATGCTGGGTGCACTATAGAGCTAAAATCTTACTGGATTCACTATAGAGTACAAAGAACTCCAAATCCATATTAATTTGTGAAGCATATAAAACAAACAGGTCAAGGATTCCATCTTGTCTGCATTCCAACTTGGACCCTGATCCAGTCAGGCCAAAAAAGTAACATAAATGAATGAAAAACATATGAATAACGTAGTTGGCACTCAGCTTGTTCAGAAGAACCTTCTCCTCATTCAAGAACAGCTTGTGATGTCTTGAAGTATAAAAGAAATATTACTATTCACAATAAAATTATTAATCCTACTCTAGGTAATAACAAGACGTTTAAAGGCGACCACATCAATGCAAAGGGATCTAGACAATGTGGATGGAATGGCCATGATTTTCAAACCAGATATGATGATTAGTGCAAGGGACAATGCCAAATGAAGGATCATTTTATAAACGTCATTATAATCTAAAAAAATTAAATAGATATTGAAAAATTAAAGTAGAGGTTCTGACCATTGTTTATTTCTTCAAATTTTCCCTGCTCTCCATTGCCTTTATTCTTATCAGGTGATATTTTAGAGAAAGCCTGTAGACAGTAGACATCGTAAATAAGATGAGAATGTTGATATGGGCTATAGGCAGAAACCGAATCACATCATTTTCTGAAATCAAAAGGTTGAAAACATTTGTGAAAGGTTTTCTGAATACCCCATGGCATTCTTGTCGATTCCATTAACCTGGAACAAAAATGTCATGAGGACATGATAAAACAATGGGATAAAACTAAGAGCAAACTGAGATTACAAAATTGTATTTGCCAGAATGTACATACTGAAAGAAGTTCTAGCTGTCTTGCATTCAACTCATTTTCTTTCAACCTGTAATAGAGCAAAGTGAGATTACAAAACTTCAATAGATCTAGAGCAAGCATAATACGGACACGCCAAATACTAATATAAGAAAACAGGGGGCACAAACAGGGCATGAGTCAGGCATAGAGTAGAGGTTAGCAATATTGCTCGACATGCATACTCCAGAAAGAGGACCATTCTAGCTCTTAATATTACAGAACAATAGAGTGATTTGCATCCAAATCTCGTCATGCATAATTTTGAAAACTCACATGTATACCTTTGCAACAAAGCCTTGTAATAAAATGGCATGGCTTCTCAAATATGCTCCTTGTATTACCTTATCTGTTGTGGACAACTTCTCAAGCATTCAGAAAAAATTAAAACAAGGATATCCAGTTGATGAATGTAGCTCATTGTGAAATCAGATGCAATATGGAAGATGTTGACAACATCCGGGTCTCCCTGAAAATAATAAGCTGAAGATTAGATTATTCCGTTGGTTGTCATTTGAAAAGGAGAAATTGCATTCCAGATAACTTAATAAGGAAAACAGATATTTAGCAACATTTGATTAGAAAATTTACTGCCGCTCCTATGTAGCACATTTCTCGTAAAAAAACATGGCATTCTAAAGAATTGAAAAAGGAAAATAGAAATCTCTAGCCACCTTTGCTCAGAAAATTTGTTGCTCGCTTACTATGTAGCATTGTGCATTGGCACTAACAGTTTCACACACAAAATTGGTGTTTTCTATGCATAGAAAAAAGAATAATAGAGAATCGGGTTAACGCCAGTAAACCCTTCACTTGAGCTGCTCTCCCCAAATTCCTACAGATGACAATGCCACTAAAACCAAAACTCAATTTAAACATTTCAGTAATATTTCTGAATAAACCATGCCAATTACATATTTTTCATTAGTCCTAGTATATATCTCTGAGAGCACGTATCAGGCAACTTGATAATGCAAATTAATTTAGCTAAATAAGCTGGAAACATCAATGATCTATCTTCGGGCATTTCAACAAACACCTCATAGGCAATCTGATAATAGAGAGTGAGGGCAAGCTATATCTGCAGGAAGGAACCAAGAAAACAAGAAATGAACCTGTCGATTAAAAACGATGGGAGAAGGACTTTGTACTCCAGAGGGAGACGGGATGCAGCCTGTAGCATAGCTAATGCAGATAGGAAATCAAACCCTGCTTGGTTCCGTGCGGGTGCGGGTTCTGTGGAGGACCACAGGCGTGGATCACCCTTTATATACTCTGGTGGTCAGGGAGTTGGTGTTGATCCGTGGGCTGGTGAGGACGGCGGCGAAGAAGAAGCATCATGGATGTGATCAGGCAGGCCCGTACAATGCCCGGTGCAATCGGGGCGATGGCACCGGGCCCCAAAAATCAAGGGCCCCCTAATCAGTCAGTAGTTAATTAGTTTCTAAACCTAATTAGCTCCTTTCCTAATTATCTTTCTACGCCGTTCCCAGCTACAAAGCCTAGCTACATCCACATAGCACCTCGGCCGTCAGAATCAGTGGACTCAGCCGTACACCTCGCCCCTCGCGGCCTCGTGCCACCACATGATGCTTGACACCTCACCTTCGACCTTCGAGGCTTTGGTAGTTTGACGCAGCCATGCAGTGATTAACCACGTCAAGCCGCCGATCGACTTGCCGATTGCCGAAGTCATCGAGATTGGGGAGTTGATACATCTTTCAGAATCTAGCGACGGAGAGTATGTCCTATCCTTGCACCTGCGGCCATGCCTTCTCATAATCTACCAAATTTCTTATTTCCCAATTAAGGAGCAAACAATGCATTAGTATGTGTGTTAGCTTCTTTTCTCTTGGACTACTCGTCTAATGGATCCTTGGATGCTTGGGCTTCGGTTAGATTAACCGTGTCAATGCATTTTGCATCAGGATGATCACAAGTAAATTTTTCTCTCTTTATTGATTACCATAAACTTCACCTTTTTTCTTTCGTCGTGTTACCATAAATTTCACCTTTTTTCTTTGTTTAATTGTATTCTTTTAGCACAAATGTCTACTGTAGCTCTAAAGAAAATCCAAACAATTATATAATAAAATTCACAGATACCTTCATATGTTTTTGTTGTTTATATTCTTCTAGTACAGGGTCTCATTTTGTGTCTTGCACCGGGCCTCAAAATTCTAGGTACGGGCCTGTGTGATCAGGGGAGCACGCAGAGGTACCTGGATCGAGGGAGCGCATGGAGGGGAGGATGTGGTCGAGGCGGCGGTTTAGGGCGAAGCTAACTGGGTGGGCACGGCAGATTGCTGCCCTCCAGCGTGCTCGAGTGGTTCACGTCCGCCGCCTCTCCCTGTGGCCGGTGTCATTGCTTTTTTCTTAGGCGAAGACGCGCGACTAGGAATGGATGGGACCACCACCACCACCACGTCTCCTCCGCCGGCGAGGCCCTCAAAGACATCGAGGTACTCCATGAGTGCGTTGCATTGGATAGAGGTGGAGCCAGGAGAGCGGCAGCTCGCCATGCATATGGGCGATGGTGCCACCACTCTGCGCACGCGCGTCATCGTGGCCGCCGCCGCCACGCTCCGCATAGTGGCTGCGGCTGGTGGGGAATCTAGGGCGCGGGAGATCGGGATACGGAGAAGCCGTCTCAGGGGTAGGGAGAGAAGGAAAGGGACAGGGACAGGGACAGAGACGTTGACCGTACGTGATTGACGGGGGCGGATCGGCGGGTAACCAACAGACGGCCGTGAAAGACATTAGGGTTTATTTATAAATAATTATCTAAATATTAATTAAATAGGCTCAAAATATTCGTCTCGTAAAGTACAATAAAACTGTGTAATTAATTTTTGATTTCATCTACATTTAGTACTCCATGCATGTGCCGATATTTTGATGGGATGGAAATCTTCTATTTACATAGTGAAATTTAGGGTGAAATTTAGGATCTAAACGAGGGCCTAGAAGAATTTGGCGGAGTCACCCTCCAACTCTCGCTTTTTATGGTTCCGTCGCCTATTTTTTCAGGTTTCTCCTAACGGGTGGGTTGTTATTAAACGTGGGTAGAGGATTTTTCACGTAACAAGTGTTTTTAATTATTTAGAATCTTTATAGTGTAGATTTAATCATTATTGTTCGGTAGACTAGTGTGTATAATAATTTGATTAATTATTGTCAAAATTTAAGAAATTTGACTTTTCAAAACATATATAGTTCACCCTGTATTTTAGAATGGAATGAATATACCCATATTTTCCATCCATTGTTTCCTAATGGCAGTGGTGCACAATTTCTTGGTACATGTATTTTGGATGAATTTTTCACAATGGTGATGGTGGATAATTATAGATAGGTATAGGCATAGGGATGTTAGTTAACCTTTAGTAAGGCAGTCGGTGGATTTTTTTTTGTTTCTCTAATAAAGGTGATAATTTCAATGTCTGAAACGCAGAAATAGTGAGTGGTAGGCTATTGTTGTTGGCCACGTACTAATATAACAGATTGGCGACAAACAACCTAAAATGTTAACTCTTAAAGCCTATAAATTGTTACGGCATTAATTAGAAAAAGAAACATAATACCCCTTTATGTGTTGGGAAATTTTACATCACTACTACCACGCAAAAAAATAACCCTAACACCTTTATACCTATGCCATTGAAAGGAAATATGACCAACTGTCTTTTGATGTAAAATATAATAAATAATAACAAAACAGAAGGTTCAAGTGTAAATCAAAAGTCAAAGGAGTTATATAGGTCAATGTTCATATATATCATGGAAAAATGCAAACACATGCTCGTAAGTCAATCATACTACCTCCGTTCCAAATTACTATTCGTTGTTGATTTTTTTCTACAATCTTTGACCATTCATCTTATTTACAAATTTTGTCCAAATATACAAACCAATAAGTTATACTTGAAGTATATACAATGATAAAGAAAGTCACATACAAAATAAATGATACTCGTGAAATTTTTTGAATAAGACGAATGGTCAAACGTTAAATGAAAAAGTCTTTAGAACAGAGATAGTACCTTATTCTCTATTTCCCAACCGATACAGATAGGCTGTCGATTTGATTGCCCAGCGCAACTACTCGCTTCGATGGGAGGACATTGATGCTAAAAATATTACAGAGTATTGTGGTGTTAACAGCTCAGACATTGTATCAACTGCACCAATCATACCCAAAGTCTTTTCCGGAAGGGTTGGATTTTTCGCTTGCACAATATGACACAAATAACATACAAAAACTTAGGCTAAAAGAAAATTACATTAGCATCCTTGTTCTTCTCCGATCACCATCACCATACTGGGTCAAAAGTCAAAACCAGGAAGCAAGCGAACATGAGACCCCACCATGCATCACGATTACATTGACCGTGTATTTTGAAAACAAGATCAATTTTCCGAAGCGAAAATTGTACTACTGACACGTGAACTTAATTATACTTTATGTCTTCATCTATCTTAATTAGCAGAAGACCCGTAAATTGTTTGTTGCCACGCTAAGTCGCCACTAGGGCTGACAGACTTTTCAGTTTCTAGTGAGCTGTCTGCTCAGCTCCACTCTTAAACACACCAAGCAAACTCAATTTTTAGTCGCAGAAAATAGAAAACTGTAGCTTTGTTAATGTAAGATAATAGTCTAATCTACTAGCTTTAGTTATTCGGTCTGTCTACCTTGATCACTCATCCAAGACATAGACGCTTACATATATGCGCACACTCACCTCTATACATGCACCGAACCCAACCCTTATGATCGAGCACAACTGAGCCAGCTGATCTCGAGATTGATGAAGTCCCCGTCCCATTGTTACGGAAATATCGCCTAATACCACTAGAAGAATAATATCAATTAAATCCTACAATAAATATAGAAAAAATAAACAATTATATTGAGTCGATGACTCAAACCCAGATGAGCAGGTTCCACAAAATAATCTTACCTCAGCTCCTACTCATGCGAAACTTTGATCCGTTTAATTCACCCGCAGCACTTCAATTGGTCAAATTTACCCTCAGTGAACTTTGTCTTTATCTCCCTCCAGGTACATATGTGTCTTAGCTTCAAATTTGACAATGTTGTTATAAGCATCATACCATATGCTCCAAAATAAATCATTATTTTAAATGATCAATTTCATTGGTTCTCGGCATCAACTGATATTTGACTCGCAAGATTGAAAAGTGCATGGAAATAATCACAGAAAATTCTTAAAGTATTTTTGTAACATGTGTTATGGCGTCCTCTATTATACTCCAAAGCTTGAGTGTTAAGGTGCGGAACAATAAGGTACAAAATATCACAACCCAGTTTAAATAGTTTAAGTGGTAAAATGGGCCAATGTAGTTCGATAATAAAAATGTTAGGGTGGTAAAATAAATTTCTGTTACTGTAACATAGTTTACATAGAAAAGCATTGATTTGTAGAGTAAAAAAGGCTAAATAATGGGTTGAAGCGAAAAGAGAAACCGTGGGGCCTTTGCTGGTTCAGTTCAACCAGAAGATCAGCCATAAAATTAGACTGGTACCGCGAAATAATCATAAATCAATTGACAACGTTTATTGTGGTGGAATCTATCTACTTAGATTCGAGTCATCGATTTAGCATAGGTGTTGTATTTTATTAGATTTATCACAGGATTTAAGCAGGGTTATTCTTTCACTGGTAGACAATGTGCCTATCGATAGTAAGGTGTCTACGGTGAGTCGGTGACTATGTCAATCTTGACATGTGCCGACCCAGTTTTTCTGCGATGCTCGTAGGGACGTGTATTCATATGGGAGAGTGTGCATACATGTATGATTGTCTGCGTTGTACCGTTTTTTCAAAAAAAACAGTTAGAACTGTATGAACTAGAGCTTTTTTATATAAGATGGTCAAATTTTCAATATAGCACATTAAAATTTGATGGTATGGAGCCCACAACCTCATATAACATACGGGAAGTCTACCACACAACAGGCTGTTAGAAGTTAGAACTTTTCTGATATATCAATAGCCCACAACCCGGAAGGCCCACTGTACAGCCCACCAGTGGCCTTTGCTTGTCATTCGGGTTGAGAGCCCATCCACATATCTCGTCCGGTTCGGCATCTGGGATATGCTTGGAAGTGCCGGGGCACAAACTCAGACAAGATCGTTAATTTATCATGTCCATGTGTGAGGCCAAATAAACATCACAATAGTCGCCAATCATATGTAGCAGCTAAGGCAGCTAGAGCTGCAAGAACCGCAACAGCGCGCAATATCATGGATAGGACATACATAAACCATACAACCAGACATAAATGGTCATGGTGATCTAGAAACAAAGACTTCCGTGGTATGTTTTACGTATCTTGAGCACGTCGAATTTTCCCATGGTGGATCTGTTATTCTCCCCACCTGGAGCAGCCTTCATGTGCACGGCTGGCGTCGGGTGGTGTAGCTGATTCATCGCCGCCACAGGAGAGGATGAGTCGTGAGTAGAATGGTACAGGCACAATAACACAAGTGTTAGGTCCAGGGGTTGAACGGATTGGATACGGATGGATATTATTGATATCAATTTGTTTTCATATTTTTCTTCAGAGTCGGAGTTGGGCACGGATACGCGTCGGATATAGATACAGGGAATGTGGATTGTCTCGGTCACAAATATGAATCAATAAGTATCGAATACATAACAAGTCGGATGCGAACAATATCGGTCTAATATTTTCTAGGATTATTGAGTAAAACCAACAACCATATAATGCTTGTTAATTGTTTGTTGACTTCAGAAACCCAAATTCTAAATATTTTATGCTAAAAGAATCAAATCTCTATCTAATACTAAAGTAAGGATTGATTCAGCGGTATGTCATAATTTTATAGAAAAACCCTTGATATTTTGAAGAATCAATCCGCAGTCCTTAAAACGATCAACATTATACATACAGTTGTTTCCGCATAGGACTCGGCTGTTTAAAAAAACATAAGTGATTCGTATCTGTGATTCCGTTTCCAATCCTTCCCTGACTCCTGCCGTGAAACTTTTATCACACCAGCTGCCGTGAAACTCCCTCGGCCGTGACGCAGACCCTGGGCCCTAGAGGCTCCTGGTTTTGGCATCAACGGGGCAGCTTCGATTCTTCCATGGTGATGGGCAACGAACGACACCAATGGTGGCACGCCGCAAAGCCCTGCCATGAGTCTCTTACGCGACTCACCTAGGTCCTGTTGGAATTGGAACGTACGAGCTGCTGCATGCCTTCTTGCATGGATTGTGGCTGTTGTCGTCGAGGACACACATCGTGTCGAGACGGCATAAGCTCTCAGACACCGAGCGCCGCTATGGCTGATTCCGTGAGAGGACAGAGACAAAGATGGAACCGGTTGTGATGAAGAGAGAAAGAGGAACTAGGTGTGAGGAGATAGAATATAAGGCCAAGCAGACGCGATGTGCTCTACGTGCCCTTGCCCTTCAGCCCTTGTGCCCTCCTTCCCTCCATGCGCATCGGCTGAGAGTGGGCCATGCATGTATCACGGCTGGGCTGACCGCATGTGCAGGCAAGCAGCAACATTCATATGCCCGGTGCTGCTTTCTACAGCAGAATGAACTTACTCAAGGTCTGCTCGACGCGTCCCATGGCCATGTATATCTCGTCACATGCATGGACAAAGGCCGGCCTCCCTTGCTGCAGATGCAAGTGTGAAGTGTTTTCTTGCGTATATATATATGTTGCTGGCCCTGGAAAAGATAAATCAGTTGATAAGGTTCTTGTGAGGGAATCTGTCCACCTGGGTTCGAGCCTCGACTCTTGGCATATATGTCGCATTTTTCTGAATTTATTTCAGAAATTAACGGTCGCTTTTCTTTCAGTCATAGGCGACGTCCTCATCGACATCGAGGCATCTAAAAAAACTCATACTCATACTAATGCACAATTGCACATGTACTAATAATGATACAAAAAAGATTTCGATTATGATGGTGTCTCATTTTAGTTCCGGTTTAGATTTCATTATTATTTTGCATAAACCCTAGAGTTTTGAGAGCATAAACCCTTTTAAAACATGGAGAGTTGTGCTCTCAGGATGTTTTGACGACAATTGCGGATAACAAGGAGCTCGATCACACCCAATCAACCATTTGTTTTTGCGAGGAACCCAACAATCAGCTAAATTAATCCTATTAACTTTTTGATAAAAATAAATGAACAAATGTACAAATGTGGCTAGAATGCCTTGTCTTTGAAGACAGTTTTTGAATGGCTTAGATGCCTCGTAATTTAAAATGGATGGAGTGTGTGTGGTGATTTTTCTTACCCGTAGCAACGCACGGGCATGTTTGCTAGTTATTGATAACACACCATTACTAGAGTATGCATGGGTCCATCCAGATGTTCCTCTCTTTGTTTTCTTCGTGTGTCGATCTTTTCTTGCAAAACTTCTTTATTTTTGACTTGGTGGTCAAGCTGGCAATAAGTGTAAACTCAGAATTATAACCTATGTTATCAGAGCTATCAGTGTTAGTGTTGTTATAACCACATACACCAAGAGAAAACATGTTAAACACAAGTTAAATTTTAAAAATTTCAAAATTTCAAAATCCCTAGCTTTCAATCATTGTTTCATTCGATCATCTAGTTTGAAAAAATAAATTTTGCAAGGAAAGAACGAGAAATGAAAGCGAGAACAAAATGTCTAAATGAACCCGCATTGGCATTCCACATACTAAACCCGGTACCTCCAGAGTTTACCGTCTTTTATCTTGTGGATGACATATTTGTCTCAACCTTGCGTCCCGGTGTCTTTGTACTGATTTCCATGGTTTATAAAGATTGAGCTTATAACTTATAAGTCTAGGGCAACATAACACAAAAATTAGGGTTATCTAGCAAGCCCTGGATGATGTTCATAAGACATTAGTTTTGCTTTGGTGTTGAGTTTTATAGTTTTTATAGAAGAAGCGGGGGGTGTTGCTATCTAGGAGTCATGCTGGATATAGGTGATGGGATTTGTTCTTAGTCTGTTACTAATGACATCACATTGGTAACAATCGATAAGCTTGTCAGTTACCAATGACATCATAGTCTGTTACCAGTTATGCTATATATAGGTAACAGTCTTCAATAGACGACAGTACTTATATCAGCACTCAAGGTAAGGGGGAAATTATGATGGTAATTCCGATGGTCACTAATAACGGACTTTGTGCCCGTTACTTTTGATGAGTCATTTGTAACCCAGTTTGGTTATGGAAGTTTTGACCATTACTAATAGATTTACGTCCATTACCAACCGGTTTTCCCATAGTGGCTGATTTTCAACTGCAACTAGCAGAAACTTGAAATGTGATAATAATCAAGGGTTAATAATCAATGTGGTTGTGATATGCTAAGTATTGCAAATAAGTCAAGAATTTTTCGTTCATGTTGAACCCCTAACATACATCACATCTCCCGACATATTGAATTCTTGATAGGTCCATCTCTTGCACTCCCTCCTCCCGTTTGATATCCCATAAGAAAAAATCTCACACCGTGAAGAAATATTTCACAGTGCAAGATTCAAAGAGGACTTGATGATTATTTTACCACTGATGAGTCATTTGTAATCTATCTTTGGTTATGGACGTGATGCCCATTACTAATGGATCTACGTCCGTTATCAACCCGGCTTTCACATAGTGGCTGATTTTCAACTCCAACTAGCACAAACTTGAAATGTGGTAATAATCGAAGTCATTGTGACATGCGAAGTATTTCAAATAAGTCGATCAAGACTATTCGATCAGGTTGAGCCCCTAAAATACATCACATCTCCCGACATGTTGAATTCTTGAGAGGTCCATCTCTTGCACTCCCTCCTCCCGTTTGATCTTCCATAAGAAAAATTCTTACACCATGAAGAAATATTTCACAGTGCAAGATTCAAAGAGGACTTGACTATAACTCCGTACATGCATGTGGTCAAAACCAGGGCCGCCATTGGAGCTAATCAGCTAGTAAATGTTTGTGTCGTGGAAAAAAAGATAGAGGTGCTTATCTTTTTGTTAACAGATATAATGCTTGTTTATAGAGAAAATTGAGTGCACTAATAATAATTTTGGAAAGGCGTAGCCGTAGTAACTCATTCAGTAAGATCTCACTACAGGAAACATGGCATTTGTCTTGCGTCCCAGGCGCACGGCGAACCCCTTAATACACACGGCAAAGCATTTATCGTGCGTTTGTAGCAAAAGAGCACGGCAAATGCTACACGGCAGCCAAAGGCACGGCAAAGCCCCCTTTGCCGTGCGCCTTATTTCAAGCGCACGGCGAACATTTTTGTCGTGTGTCAAATACAGCGCACGGCAAAAAAAAGTTGATAGCGGCGCTTGACGGCGAGGACGGCGCGGGGGCTGACGGTGATGGTGCACGACGGCGCGGGGAGGGGGGTCTTTGTCGTGTGCCGCATGGTAAAGATTTAGCCTTTGTCGTGAGCCACCAGGCAGGCGCACGACAAATAATTGCACGTTTGCCGTGCGCCGGACGCAAGGCGCATTGCGCACGGCAAAGGTGTCATTCCAGTAAACAGGAATGGTCACTTTGCCGTGCGCCCCACTATTTGGCGCACGGAAAAGTGACCAAAATGTTTCTGTGTAACACCCTAAAATAGTCTATTTAAAATTTTTAATAATTAATTGATTATTTAATGTCTTGTTCATCATTAATATAGGGTAAATGAATAATTTCTGAGAATTAAAATCAAATATAAGGTGTAGAAACATTTTTGTTGCATTCATGCTGCTGCATTGAGTTTTGTATTGCCTGTGGTTCAAACGAGAGTTTAAATTTATTTAAATTCGAATTTGAATCACTTTGATTGGAGCGTTAGAAAAGTTGTTTAGGATAGAGTTCGCTTTCGCCCCCTGAACTCTCTCCCTGGTCCACTTCTGCTCCCTACTCTTTTCTCTCGAGCCGGCCCATTCCTCCCCTTCCTCCTCCGCTGCGGCCCGCCAGCGCGCACCCGCCTGACTCGGCCTACCTCTCCACGGCCCAACGCCCCCTCTCTCCTCCCCAGGCCCAGCGCAGCAAGCGAGCGCTCCGGCCCATCTCGCCCCCTGGCCCAGTCCACCGGCGCCCCTCTCCCGGACCAGCAGCTCCCCCTTCTCCTCACGACCGAGACGGCCCGACTCTCCCCTTTTTTTCGGCCCGTCGCGGCCCAACACCTGGGCCTGGCCCTGACGCGCAGCAGCCCCGCCGCCTCCTCGGCGTGTGCGCCGACGCCCCTCGACGTTTGTGCCACCCCGGCTTCCGAACCCCGGCTGCCCCTCCCTTGGCCTATTTAATCAGCCGCCTGCCGCCGCTCCTCAGCACCAACCCGGCCACCGCCTCCGCAGCACCTCCTCCCCCGCACACCGCCGCCGGCCGACCGAGCACCGCCACCGGCGCCATTGGCGCCGATTCGCTGTGCTCGCCGCACACCGAAAGAAACCGCCGCCGCCACGAGGTTCCCCTCGACGAGACGAAGCTTCCCCGCCGCTTCTCCACGCCGCCTCCTCGTCGGAGCCCGCCGCCCACGCAAGCACCTCGCCGCCGCCGTCTTCCCCGCCGCGAGCCGGATTTCGGCCACCTCCTCGCGTCTCCGCCGCTGGTAAGCAGCTCCGCGTGATCCCCTCGCCCCCCTCCACCTCCCGAACACTTCTCCGCTCGCTCCCTCGCACCCACGTCCGCCTCACCGGAGCTCCGCCTCCGCCGGCCGCCGCCGCACATCACACACACCACCTCCCCACCGCCGAGACCTCCCTAGGTGAACTCGCCGCACCACTAGCTCTCTCCCCGACCAAGCCCCGTGGCCAACCGAGCTTCCTAACCCTGGATAGGCTCCACTCCGGCGAAGCACCGCCGCAAGAGCGGGCGGCGCCGCCCCCCTGTCTTCCCCCGCCGGTCACCCCGCCCGAGCCAATCTGGGCCATCAGATCGTGATCCGACGGCCCACGGTCAACCGAGCCCCGGGTCAAATTTGAAAGTAACGGTCAGCGTTGTACGTTTTTCATTTAAGCCCCTCGGTTTTTCTGGAATCAACCCGTCGTCCACCCCTGTTGAAATGTATTTTCAGATAGGTTCTGTTTTATTCGTTTAGCCCCCTGAACCTTGATATATTAGTGCCCGCCGTCCTGCCCTGCCCTTTTCGCGCGTTAGCCCTCAGGTTTTAACGCATAATTACGTATAGGACCTCGGTTTCTCACGAATAAGCCCTGAAACTCAGAAATGTCATAACTTTCTCGTTTTAGCTCCGATTAGAGTGATTCTCGCGCTCACGTGTTCGTAACAAAGCGTAGAATATTTCTAGCTCCTGTTTTTGTACTGTTTTTACTGTTTGGTGTACTGTTTCTAATAGAATACCTTTGTTTGCATGTATTGGCTTGTATGGACGCTTGTGTGGTGATTCGTGTCCAGTCGGTGAGCCGTTGCCGTTGGAGTTTGAGTACGAGGACTTTCAGGAGCCGGACTCGCAGCAGCAGCAGCAACAACATTTTGAGGAAGGCAAGTTATAGCACGGACAATCCTTGCTACCTACTCACTTGTAATACATTATTTCATACATGCATGTGTTTAATATGATGTATCCCTTAAGGTTGTACCTAGTTTTTCATTATCCTATCCTTGTTTACCTCGGGTTTATTGCATATGGGTAGAACTTTGCTAAGCGCAGCTACTGTCACCTTTGTTTAACTGCTAAACTTGTATTAATGGTTCACTTCAACCTTAACATTAAAACTTGCTTTTTAGCAACATGGATTAGGGAGCTAGAGCATGTGCTGTGTGCTTTGTTCTAGTGTCTCCCTCTAAGGACCGGTTCTTAAAGCGGCAACCCGGGAGCCTGTCGCCACCGCTAGAACTATAATGGCTCTGGTCTTGGACAAGTAGCTTGTACGGCTCTAGCTTAACAGTAGTTACCGACGGGCCGACGGCGTTATGGGAATCACTCGTGAGAGTATGGTTTGATCCACCAAGGACGGGGGTACCGTCGGCTATGCCTCGTTAGGCACAGTCCCGTGTGGGAGCCACCGTGAGTGCGGGAGCTCCACACGTTGCGCTCTTTATTTTGTTGTTGGCATGCGTTGCCGCGCTCTGGACGCCATTGACCCTCCTATCGCTGCGCCCTGGGAGTCAGTCGATCTTGGTGCCTTGGATCATGCTTCCTGTGTTGTACCATAACGATTACTGTTTTGTTAGGGTGTCTTGTGAAAGGCCTCGTAGCGTCCCTATGCAGTCACACCTCGGAAGTGTCGATGTGCGTGGTTGGGTGCAAAGTTCCCTTGAACTCTTACGCGACTGGTGGGTAAAGGGCGAAACCTCTGCAGAGTGTAAATCTATCATGATAGCCTTGCTCAGGGTCACGAGCGGCCTGGATCCTTTTTTATTAGAAGATGATGTCTATTTATGCTTAATGTCACATATACTTTATTAATTGGGTTGCAACTGGGATATCATTCACTTAGTAACTTGGATAATGATAAAATGAACCAACTAAAAGTGCTAATGCAGTTAAGCCGAGTCTAGCCTTTTTGAGCCTTCATACACCCGTGCTATACTTGCTAAGTAATTGTTTTACTTACACTTGCTATTTATTCAACAAAATCCCGGACGGGTAACAGATTGGGATGTGCATGAGTCTGCTGCTGAGTTTCCAGAAGATCTACCGTACTACTGAGTTGGGTTCTCCCAGTCAGAGTCCCCGTGGGATACGGCTACGCTTAGAGAGAGTTTATTTAGTCTTCCGCTATCCATGTATTTCATTTATGCAGCACTCTGATGTAAACACTACTTTATGATGAATAAATGAAGCATTTGATCTCTGTTTTACCATATTTGTTTGCTATATGTGTATGTGGGCTTCCTGGGCACACATATGGCCACATTCGGGTTTTTGTGAAAATCCGGGTGTGACATTCTGTTTTTTTATTTTTTTGCGTTAAAAGGACCCCACTTAATCAAAATTCACATACATCATATTAATCATCACAGGCATCATATATATCACAATAACCATAAATAAATACACAAATACAGATAAATCTATAAGTTGGAAAACGACGAGTGTTCGAGTACATAAACAAGTTCACAATTCATCCACAAGCATTATTCAAGTCCATCCACAAGTTTATAAACACGAGCACCCATCACATAGGTCAGAGACATCTCACTGAGAAGGAGGTGGCTGGAATGGGGGCGGTGGGGCGTCGATCATAGGTGGGAACAACTGTTGTGGGTTCAACCCCGATGACACGCCCGACAATATTTCGACATTATTCGATGCCGCCGATTGATTCTACAAAAAAATGAGTAAATTGCATGTGATAAAACAATCAAGCTCTCTAAGTTATAATCTAAATTATCTAAGTTATAATGTAATTTCTCTAAGTCTCTACTATCTCTAGGTCTCTAAGCGAGTTTAATTTTATTGGTTCTCTATGTCTCTACTAATTGAAATTAAGCAAGGTTGTCAAGTGACTCACAACAGGAGTTGTCGGAACCGTAGCCGAAGGCGGAGTGAACACCATCTGGGGATCGAAGGCATCACCGGCATTAGTAGACCGCTCTAAAAAGCATGCATGCATGCCTACATGTGCTCGGCCATCAGCTGCTACTGCAGAGCCAAGTGCTGGGCCATCAGTAGCTGCTGCTCGGCCACCTGCTGGGTCACCCGCTGCTCAACCTAGGCTAAGGCCACCTGGTGTGCCACTGCTTGATCATCCAGCAGGGCCTACAATTGTTCATCTCATTATTACAATACAAAGTAAACATATGTACAAATTGAGTAACGATGAATAAATCAGAAATAACCTGAAGTCGGTCTACTTGGACTTGTGTCGCAGATGGCCGTGAGTGTATCGAAGGGCTACTGCTCGTGCTCCTTGCTCGGAGGGCCGCGAGAGTGGGAGTAGTGGCCGTGTCTAAAATGTTGTCGCCAATATAGTAGTGTCCATACTTCTTTCCTTGTCCAACCCTCATGATCACCTCTCAATCAAGCGGCGCATGGCTCGGATCCAACTCTGGCCCATGGACCTGTCTTCCCGTCTCTATGTACACATTGATGCGGCCGTGGATGGAGGGGTTGTTGTACGCCTCGGACGGGTCCTAGGGGTTGTAGATGACCTCAAACGACATGGCCTTGGCCTTGTGTGACAAGACTCATCCCATGAAATTGCTGCACTCAACGCCTCCATGTGCGTTGGACTGCCAAAAAAATTATGCAAAATTGAACGTTACAACAAAAAAATGAATCTTCATACACATCTAGCCCTGTATTGCTCGTTTGTAAGGTTGCCTTGATGGTGCGATGGATATTGCATCAGCAAGCGCTTCTCTCGGCCAGCATCGTGCTTCACCTGCCACTCCGGTGTGAACCACATGTTGACTATGTGTTCCTAGCAATAGGAATCATTACGACACCATTTCGCGAGCATCTACACGTGATCAAGTGAATGACAGGTAAGAATATCATATTAAGTGATGTTCTTAAATTGATAATAAATCCAATTTTACCTGGAAGTATTGCTCTCAGGTCAGCTTGAAGGTTCTTGCTTCCTCTTTTGAGATCTTTCATTACGACACCATTTCGCGGGCATCTACACGTGATCAAGTGAACGACAGGTAAGAATATCATATTAAGCGATGTTCTTAAATTGATAATAAATCCAATTTTACCTGCAAGTATTGCTCTCGGGTCAGCTTGAAGGTTCTTGCTTCCTCTTTTGAGATCTTTATCCCTAACTTGTTCGCACCGTAGTTTATGACGCATTGAACTTGTGCCTCGTAGTGCATGTCCAACACCAGCTTCTTGTATACCCACTCCGTCAGCTCCTCCGCCTTCTCAGCATATCCATCCAGCACCCTGTAGAAATCCTGCACATAAACACGATGATCTCTAGTCAATATTGCAAAAATATGCAATGAATATGATGTATTGAACAGTATAGTGCGAGAAAGACTTACCCATAGTTCGGCCTTGACCCATGCCGCCTTAGTCTCATAGACCCTGCCGACCACATCGAGAGTATCGGGGGCACGGTGTTAGTGCGCCCACGTCCAAGCCGGCTCGTACCTGTCCACACTGATCCGGACCATGCCTGGGAAGTGCTCCCTGCACAAAAGACCCAGAATGTCATTGATGAGGCGGTTGTGACCAACACGTACGATGGTTTCCCAACTCCCGCCAAAAGTGAAAAAAGATGAAATATTAGTTTGTATTGCGATTTCAGGTTATCAAATGGAAAGGTATTGACAATGCACAAAGTTACATACTTCTTCCCCAAGGGTTTAATCACCGGGCTTAGAGCTTCAGGTATTGGCCTCGTCGGGAGTCGTGAGGGACCTCGCTGCCAAATGGTCACACTAGACCCTCCCCCTGACGTGTCCCCCTCCACACCCTCACCCTCCTCCGCCCCCTCCCCCTCCCCCTCCCCCTCAACCCTCACCCTCACTCTTACTAGACTCCTGCTCCAGCGCCACAAACTCCTCCTCCTCCTCCTCATCCTGCCGCTGATGCCGCTTCTGCGCTTGACCCTTGCCTTTACCCCTCTTGGGGCCACCCTTCCCTCGACCCTTGCCTTTACCCTGAACTAGCTCAAGTACGTTGGGCGAACAGAGAACTCTTCTGTACATAGACGAGCACTTACGTGCAAGTCTGCCGCCCACCATCTTTGTTCTATCACCTGAAATTAAAACCAGTAAACCAGTCAGTATGGAGAAAAACATAAAGAAGACATCATTAAAAAAATAATGTGACATTGCAAAAGAGAAATAATACATAAAAATGATATCAGAGTATACATGTATCAGAATAAACATCTTGATCGGGATTATCAGGATCATAAGTCTCATCATCACTATCATGCATGTCCAAATAAGAAGGCCCTTCATCCGATAAAGGAATGCCTTCATCAATCCCTAATTGAATTTTCTCAAGTAATTCTACGTCCTTCTCATTACGAATATCATCTCCCGCATCCTCGTCATCACCACTTTCATCATCTTCTACTTCTATTCAGATCGCTTTGGTTAAGTCAATCACAAAATTTCTGGTAGCCCATTTTCTTGGAAGAACTCTCTGTCATATATATTTGGGTCTATGTTGTAATCTTCATTGTTTGGGACAGGTAGTCTACCATGTGGCGATACCTTATACACAACGTCCCAACCCTGGAGACGTTCGTCGGTTTTGCACGGGTACGAGAGATAATACACTTGTGTGGCTTGTTGAGCCACAATATAGACATCATCTCCGGCATACACTTGTGTGACAGAATTTCGGCAACACCTCTCCGCTGCTCTCCAAATACACGTCCTGACAAGGAGATTGTGTATCCGGAGAACAACGGGGAAGTGATGCCGAAACTCTATCCCAGATCAGAGCAGACCATGAAAACTAAACCCATCTACACATCCTTGCATTGTCCAAAAAATGTGGACAATTTGAAATAGATACGGTCATAGATATGCAAGTATATGCATATTTCCAACTGTATCTCTTTCGAACTGGAGACGCCTAACTATGTTACGTGATCTACGAACATGATACGAAAACAAGGGCATTTGGCATGTCCTCACCTAGTAACTCGATGGTGAGGCAGGGGCGGACGGCAAGACGGGCTCGACGAGGCCTCCTACTACTCCTTCGACGGTGGCTGCGAAAAGTAAATCAAAGCTTAGTGTCCATTGAAAATTTCGGCAGCACCTCCCCTGTACGGTAAGGTTTCCAAAACCCCAAAACCTGCAAAAAAAAAACCACGACACGAAGGTCAGGCCACACGAAGGTCTTCCCATGGCTCGATGGCCGGACACAAGTCATGCAGCACCGCACGCCAAAGCTCACCTATAGGGGCTCAATGGCGATCTCCACCTCCTCCTCTTCCTCCTTCGATCCGAGTGCACCAAAGACGTTCTCCTCTCTCCCTAAAATTGACAAGTACAACAACTCAAATTTAGAGGCATGACAAGTTAAAATTCTATATCTAAAATGCAATATCTACAATTGCTAACTAAACTATATAAACTAAACTAAACTATATTACCTAAACTACATAAATTAAACTAAACTATATAAAATATATAAACTAAACTAAACTAAACTATATGACCTAAACTAAATTAAATTAAATCATTATATGAATTAAACTAAACTAAATTAAATCACTATTCAACTAAACCTACCGGCGGGAGGGGGCTGCCAACGGCGGGAGGGACGAAAGGGCCGCGGCCAGGAGCAGCGCGGCCGGAGGCGGGCAGGGCGCCGCAGCAGCAGCAGGAGGGCGGCCGGGGGCGGGCAGGGCACCATCGCGCTGGGAGGAGGGCGGCTGGGAACAAGTAGGGCGCCGCCGCGGCCGGAGGAAAGCGGGCCGCTGCCATGGGCGGGACCGGGGGAGCACGGCCGCGGGAAGCGAGACCGGGGGCGGGCAGGGCATCGCCGCGCCAGGAGGAGGGCGGCCGGGGGCGTGCAGGGGTGGGCCGCTGCCACGCGCAGGCAGGGCGCCGCCGCAAGCAGGACGAGCGCGCGACGAGGGGTGGCAGCTGCCGGCGTCAGGGCGGCGGAGGCCGATGTCGGGGCAGTGGAGGCCGGCGTCGGGCGGCGGCAGTCGGCGCGGCGCGTGCACGTGTAGATCGAGTGGGGAAAGGCTCGTGGTGAGAAGGCCGGCTAGGGCCGCCCGTAGGTTAAAGGGTGTCCACGTTTGCCGTGCACCTAGATCCAAGGCGCACGACAAACGTTTTGTAATCTCGGCTGAGGCTGTCAGGTGGGCTCGTCAGTGTTTGTCGTGCGCGGCAAACAATAGACTTTGCCGTGAGCCCAGAACAGGGGCACACGGCAAAGACTGACAGGCCCACGTGGCTGAGACACAAAATAATTAAAAAAAGAAATATTAAATTCAAATTAGTAAACATTAAATCCAAATTTTTATTTCAATTCTCAGGTAGAGTTTACCAGTACAGTCGACAACATGAATATCATTTTTACAACCACTTTGTTCTATTTTTTTCATTAACTTGTTGCTAAAAATTTAATTTATGTCCATTAAAATTTCATAATTAGAGTTAATATACTAACATTATCAAATGGATGCAAAAAATTACCATAAATTCACATGAGACAATCTATGTTGTACGTTCACTACAGAAAAAGTTGTGAAGTCAAAATCCATTATAAACTTTTCTAAGACTACAGACCTAATCACGTGACACTAACACTCTAAAACTTCTCGTGAGATGTTTCGATTTTAAACACTATAGGTAACGAATTGTTCAAAACATTTTTAATGATTTACCACAACCTCCACATAGGATATCATGAGCTCTGGACAAATTTCATGATTTTCAAAGTTTGTTTGCATTTTATATAATTAAAAAACAATTCAACCGTACATGGATCTTCATGTTTCGCTAACAAAATGTTCGGAATTTCATATAATTTCATGGGTAAGGTCTTAAAAATGACTCAATTATATGAATATCATTTTTCCATAAACTTTACTCTATTATTTTATGCACTTGCAATTCAAATTTGACTTCAACGAAAAAAATCCTTTAAAAGACAGAAAATTCTTAAATATAGTAAACATATCAAGAAATATATATAATTGGATTATGTAGTATCAAATAATATTTTGTATTAGACAAATAGAAAGAAACACAAAAATAAAAAAAATTACCTTTGTTGTGCGCTAGTGCGAAACGCACGGCAAAAGTATAATTGTGATGTGCGCCTACTAGAAACGCATGGCAAATGTCTACCTATGTCGTGCGCTTGCCAAGGGATGCACGGCAAAGCCGGGCACATGCACGTCACGTGCGACGTCCGTTACCAGGCCCAGCGACGGCCATCCGCGCCATGCACACGCTGCGCACGTGAGGCCCTTTCACCGTGCGTCCTGGCTGGGGGGGCACATGGCAAAGGTTAGGTGTTTGTCGTGAGCCTACCTGAGGCGCACGGCAAACATTAACGGCTGTCCACGGACGTTGCTCGCCAGTCGGGCGAGGCAGGCGCCATGCACGTGCTAGGATGTTTGCCGTGCGCCCTGCTTGTGACACACGGTAAAGTTTTTATTTACCGTGAGCATTTTGTGTGGCGCATGGCGAAAGGAATTTCTGCCGTGCGCCGCGTTTTTGCCGTGTATTTTTTTCTCGTGTGCACAGCAAAGGAGGAGCTTTGACGTGACCGATGTAAAGCGCACGGCAGAGAGGGAGGTGCACGGCGTATTCTCGGTCTCTGGTAGTGCCTTCTACTAAAAATAAAAAGTCTCAGTCAGTCAGTTACCCGTACGTTATCATATCGCAGGGTTCTTCTGCGAGACAGTACTGTGCGTGCCATCTATCATGCATGATCGTCCACGAGACCACGAGGTATAAATCAGAGAGTCATTACTTTTGGCAGATCGACCAGCAGGACGACTGGGATACATGGACACAAAGTAGCTAGCTAGGACCCGGCCCGGCCGGCAACAACTTGGCATATGAACACAGTGCTGTCGGGAAGAACCGGAGGAGAAGTGATAATGAGAGGCAAGAAGAAGAACCCTAATGCATGCAGGACCAGCGCCAGTACGTACGTGATGGCAGAAAGCGTTGTTGCATGTGGCGTGTCTGGGTTTTTATAATCCGTTGCTAGCTTGCCCAGTTAACCCATATCCATCTTTGCATGCATTGCATTGCATTGCATGAACGCATCACACGATGACACACTGTACTACCGTGTGGTGTGGCCCGGTGTTTTCTTTCTCCCTTTTCACGTGGCCGAGTCACGAGAAAAGTTGTGTACGTGCTTTCACGCACCCCACTCGATCGCCTCCAGCTTCCGGCTCCTTGCATTGGTTTCAACGGGCAAAGCTAGCTAGCTGGTAGGGATTGATAATGCAAAAGATCACGAGTGGCCATGCGCCAGCAGTGCCCATGCAACATGCCATATCTTAGACACACAACACATCATCACAAAGGGTCATCACCGGGCACAAGGAGAATCGTTCATTTCACAGGGATTGCTACAAGTCCCGGTAGCATGCAATGCATGATCGAACAGTTCAATTATTTCTGATTTTTTTTTCAAATTGCTTCAGTTCTTACGTGTCCCAGTCCTCCAATATTTCTAGAGGATGCAGGAGTGTGCTTTTGTGTGATCTCAGATGATCCAAAGGAGGAGCTCTCAATGCTGATCCCTGCACTGCAGACCTAAAGGAGAGCTAGAAGCTGACTGAAGAAACTTGTGTATCTTAGTCAGCTGACCTAAGCACGCCAAAATCGAATAAAGACACCCGTGAGATTGAAAAAATAATTATGCATGTAGCTTATCTAGTTAGCTAGGTCGATTCATTCCAATCCTGTCTAGCTAGGACCATATATACCTATCTCTCATATATATCTATATTATTCCAAGTGATTCCAGGTCTAAAGGTGGACATCAAATCAGATCACCACCTTTCTTTGATCTGTTCACCAATATTCACTGCCACCGACGACCCCAACAGGCCAACATGCGTGTATACATGATGATGAGATGCACCAAAACAAAGTTGATAGATACATCATGCATGCATCCCCGTACATTCCTATGCACGACACCAGCTGGCCCCGATCTCGGCCAAATATTGCATCGGCGAGCAAAGGAGCCTCTCGACCGACACGGTGGCAGGGAATATAACCAACCTGGCCGGCAGGCAGGCATGGCGACTGGCGACTCGTGTGTCGTTTTCACTTTTCACCGCGTAGAAACTTAGCAAAAGTTAAACAAAAAAAAAGAAAGAAAAGGAGATAAAAGTTAGTGCGCGCCCATGACGATGAGATGGCCTTGCTGGACGATGAAGTTGGTAGAAGCAAAAATAGCTAGCCATCCCACATGCAATGCACCGGCTTTATTTTCCATCGTCAAACGGTGCAGCTAGAGCGACGTCCATTTCAGAGCATCATGCGTGGATCACAGCACTTGTGCAGAATAATTGACTGCGCCACTTACTGGGGGAGCAGCAGATGTAATGTTCTCTAATACTGTGGTGATGATCGGGCAAAGGATATTATTCCATCACCCATGTCACTTCAAGCAAGTGATCAGTGTGGTTTTCTAGCTCCACATTGATATATAATGATAGATAGAAGTAGCAAAACAACAGTGTACCACACATGCATGCATGATGCATGCATGGACCGCTAGTATATAATAATGCCATATGGCCGTCAACAACTGCACCAATATTCATCTTACAAGCTTCCTTGTCGAGTGATGATGCCATCGACCAATATGACATTTTGTTAGTTTATCAACCGTGGTTAGTTGGCCCTTGTAGGATATTAACCATGTTGCCAAGAATGTTGACGAACAGTGCCGATTGACCTAAGTTTATACATTATCCACGCAAGGCCTATGTGGACGTGTGGAAATTTAAAAGGATATCGGCGACCTAAAGATGCTGCTAGGATATCACTACTGCCAACAATACCGGTGATCGATGCATAATACTACTAAAACTGCGGAGAGATACCTAACACACGCACACACACTAATTAAGAACCGGCCAGTACCGCCTAACTCTTGTCTTGCACATATGCACGCGACGTCCTGCGGTCCTGACACGAACCAGCTAGCCAGACGACATCACCATCACTACTTGAGTACTTGACGTCTTGACTTGTTTGCAACTTTGCAATAATTATGTAGCTGGGGCAAGCGCCCAAATATGGCACGCCCCTAATTGTCAGGCTAGTGTCAGGCTTTGCTTGCCAAATTGTCATTTCAAGTGCAACCTCGTGTGTGTCTTTTTTACGTGATCGTCGATGGCATCAATAATTTACGTACACAGCTCGATGTAATGTTACTTCTTCTTTGAGCTATCGCGGCCATATTAACAAATGCCTGCTTGCTAAGTTAAGTACACGAGTGTGCCTAACAGGCCGGCTAACAGCCGTGGTGGTCGGTGATTGAATACTGTATGTCTGTATGACTGTATTAGTATCTCACCCCCATTTCCTTTCTGGAGAGATAGATGCTCTATCATATCTGAGCTTTCGCTAAAGTAAGCACACAAATAAGATGCTCGGTCGAGCGAGGACACGTGGAGAAAACAAAAGTTGAATCTTCCCCCAAGTAGAAAGATTGCGACCTATTTGTAGGTTTCTAGAATCCGAAATTGTATATTATAACCCTTGCTTTCGAGATACAATGCACTGCAAAATTCTCCAAAGATATGAACCAAATCAAATCTAATGGGGAACCGGTACCTTGCTATGCAATTAAGCTCGTCGTCGATAGTCGACGTTAGAAGGCTAATGTCAGCATCATTGTAATTCTAAAGCATAGAATCTAATGAGACAAATCAACTAGTACGAACAACAGCACCACATTGGCATATAACTTATATTTACCTGTATCTAGACGACTAGACACCTACTGAAAATTGAGTACAACGAGCAAAGCTAAAATCGACAGCATGTGCTGCGCGGCATATAAGTCGATTTTTTTTTTGCGTCAAGTAAATGTGTGCAGGCGTGTTGCTTAGGAATCAAACCTGCACTGAATAATTACTATCTTAGGTAACAAATACAATCGATTTTGTTAGAATAGGTATTCCTTTTTTTTACACTTGTTGCATTGAAACCTTGGGAAATCCAAAATATGTACTCCCTCCGTCCCTTTTTATCTGTCGTTTACAGTTCCCGAGAAACAATTTGACTGAATATAAAAAAGTATATATATTAATATTTATAGTACATAATAAATATCATTAGATAGATATTTGAATCTAGTTTTTTAACAAAATTTTTTGGAGATTAAAATATTACACATATTTTCTACGAATCGAATCTAAATCGTGGCACGGAAACCAATGGCGACAGATAAAAAGGAACAGAGGGAGTAGGGCACACTACAAAAGATCCTCACATCAGCACCGGTTGGGAACGACCTTTAGCGCCGGATTCCCAACCGGTGCTAGGGTGACACCTTTAGCACCGGGTTAAATAACTGCTAAAGGGTGACACCTTTAGCACCGGGTTAAATAACCGGTACTAAAGGTGCCCTTCGTCAAAAAATATGTGCGTTGCTGTGGGGATTCAAACTCAGGACCTCTTGGCTCGCGCGTATCCACCTAACCATCTCACCTACGCAGCACATGTGATAAGATAGAAGATGCGCTCTAACATGTGACACCCCCTTTAGCACCGGGTCGTATTTACCAAACGGTGCTAAAAGGACCCGGTGCTAAAGACCTTTTAGCACCGTTTGGTAAATACGACCCGGTGCTAAAGGGGGAGCACCTTTAGCAACCGGTGCTAAATCTGACTTTTAGCACCGGTTGGTGTTACCAATCGGTGCTAAAGGGTCTCGGGGGCATCCATATTTTACACCCAACGCTAATATTGCATTAGCACCGGATCTTGAGTGCTAAGAGGCATATGAGAGGGGTGGATGTGAATATATCTGGTAGGCAGCTTCAGCGGTTGTTTTTTAGACGGTGCGAGGGAGCGAGAGAAACTAACAGCTGAGGTGCGATAGAGCGATGGTGCTAGCTAGGCTAGCAAAATTCTTTGGCACTGGAGCTAAATTTATACCCCAGCTGGGAAATAAACAATTGTTTGGCTGCTTCGTTCTCCTCTGTCTACATACCGCGAAGACTTAATCCAAGTTATCCATTCCTTCCACCTAATCTTTATCAACCCCTTGATAAACTGTATATCTCAATACATTTCTTGTGTGCGCGTGTATGCAGAAATTTCTGATTGGACTTCTACTGACTATTTCAGTATATATCTACATTGCTCCAAATCGAAAAATCCCCAGGTACAAAGATGTAAATATCACTACACATTCATTAATTCATATTTAATCCAAACTTTCTATAAAATGTTTTGGACCTCCAAATAATCTCACTACACACTAGATCAGCCGATTCCTGAAACAAAAAGAAATGTGAAATACATTTAAGAGGCAGTTCTGAAAATGTTTGGATAATGTCTTTAGTTTGTGTTTATATTTGGATAATTATAAATGTACCTTCTGATAAAATTTTGAGAGTTAGTTTTTAAGAAGAGAATGAAAAAACATACCATCAAATTAAACCGGCCATTATTTTCTCGACAAAAAGTTTTTTTTTCTTCAGTACGTGGTGATCCTGAACCGGCTAATATTATTACATTTTTTTAGATGGAAGGAGTACAGTATGCTTTATTTACCTCGATCTGACTATGTCCACTACGTGTGGTCCACGTTGAAAATTAAACAAGTACTAAAATGCATGCGAGCCACGTGAGAAGTGTTTTTTCTTAGCTATACGGAGCCGCAATAAGCAGCCACAACTAATGACGGCCATACGTTGAATACGTGATGCTGCAAACCAGGGGTGGATAAGCATAAAGTATTCGATGATCAAACTGAAAAGCGGTAAAATCCTCCTTCGACTTGCTTTTTGCTGTTCACGTGGGTCGGAACTCCCAAGACCAGACTTTGTGTCCCATAGTTTACCGGCAAGGGGTACGGTGAAGCTTCCTGGTAGGGGCTGCAGGTACTACCTCCAGTACATGGTTCTCAAGTCGGAGCATATACTTTGCACGTACTCCTCCATATACATATATGCTGTAAAATAAACGTAAAACATTGTTGGAGAATGTGATGATCAGGGTACGTATAGTATATAAAACAGTGCACCAAACGATAGTGGTATACGGTCCAAGCAGATGGACGATCAGCCAGGAGGTACGGGAATTTGCTCACGTCGAAATATGTGTTTGGTTTGGTATAACAAAACGTGTATAAGCTCGACAAGCTAGAACTATTATTGTTTAATTTTGCCTATATATGTTGATTGTTTACAAAAAAATTATCTTGCCTAGAATGCCTCGTGCTCCTATCTTTCCAAATTACTATTAACTATTGATTTTTTTCATAATATTTGACCATAATTTAGTATAAATATATGAAGTAATAAGATATGTTTAAATTATCTTTAATCATAAAGTAAGTCACAAACAAATAAATGATACTTCATAATTTTTGGCTAAAAATAGTCTAATATTATGCAAAAAAGTCAATCGTAAATATTAATTTGAAACAGAGTTAGTAATAGCACGTGCTTTTTGAAGTGCAACATGTAAGATTCTGAAGTAACAAACACGCGTGCTTAAACCTTGTTTGAATAATCCCGTTCCCTCGAATCCATGTGTGGCTTTGAGCGAGAGATGAACTAATTTTCAGCACAACCTCTATCAATGCATATGGATTATATTATTGGAGGGAAGACTATGTTTGCAAACGCTACCTTTAGGCCACCTCTAACAATCGGCGACGTCGTCAGTCTAATCCTACGTGTAGGAGTAAAAGAGAAGAGAGAGTGAGGGGTTCATCGCTAAGCTATTTGACGTTGATCCAAAATGCATGTCAGTGAGAGGAAAAAGGAGAACGGAATAGCAGAGGAGAGAAATTAAAATAATTGTTTTTCTTTTGCACCTCCACACCATCTAGCGATTTCGCTAGCATGTTGAGGACGCCCTTAGTGGATTTGCATATGCACAAACATATATGAAAGTGTCACTAGGCCTTGTCTCTCCGCGCATTTATCTTGATAGTGATGAACTAGTAGTGGTAGTACACTGAATCTTTCACGTTGGATGCACGGAGAGGAGGCAAACGAACATGTGTGCTAAATTGGATTTGCATATTAGTCAGCACCCAGCGGTCACCAGCGAAACATTGTCTCCGGAGAGTCGTTGTGCAACAAGGCAGAGCACCATATTGATCTGAAAGAGTTGGGACAGATTAACGTAGTATAGCCCTAATGTGTCTAGTCTAATCTGCATTTCATTCCATGTGCAATTTTGGGTGCAGTAGCAACCGATGCCACTTCACAAGCGCCTAATAAAGTCATTCCAGAAATGAAGGCACGTGAAAGGGACTGACTAAGATCTTGTTTCGATCCATCGGTTAAACTTTAGCAGCTAAAATTTAGGGATCCATAGCACCTTCGGGTTAACCCTTTTACACGAAGCGATGACGAAAGTGTAAGCAGGGTGTTATGTGTACGCATGCACGCCCCTCGGAAGGGTTGTGCAGGGCGGCTTTGGAGGGCGGGGGTGTTACATGAACCGAGCTAAAACTAGCTTAAAACATGTTTAAAAACGAAATTGCTCCTCCCAAAATTAAAGCAGCCACCATCCTCTTTTTTCTATTATTTTTATGAGAGGTAGTATGGTCTGATCCTTTCAATTAGCTGAAGGATCCAAACACCATCAACTAAAGTTTACCTACTTCTACCAATTAGCTAGCTAAATTTTAGTTAGGATGGATCCAAACATGGCTTAAGAAATAAATGTGAGAGTCCGATAAAAATGGACAGTTGCGGCATTTGGTTTTGTGGCCTTAGTTAATTTCAATTCAGCCAGTTAATGAATATTCTCTTCACCTATGTTGGATTATACTCATTACTCATAATCGCGATCTGATACAACCTCAACGGAGGATTTTGAAGCTAAAAATATATCCATTATCTAAAAAACTAACAAATGATATGCCACAAAGGTCATTTATCTTATGACATATTTAATGAGACAGAAACTTTAGAATTTATAGCAGCAATATTTGTGAGGAGATTCCAGCTCATCCTTCTCAGTTAATGGTACATAGCTTCTCAGGTTAATCTATGGTTCGGAGTTTCGGATTTTTATGGTCATTGGGCTCTAGAGGGTTTTCCATTTAGGTCAACGGACCAACAATGGTCATGATCGATGAGGTAGCAAGGTAATGGGTGTGATCTCAGTGAAGAGGGATAGTCAGTGAGTGGTGCTAACAATGGGCCACCAAAAGTGAAGCTTGGCGCACGAGATGAGAAAGAAAGGGTAGCATTAGGGCAACACATTGCCAAAGAAGAGGAAGTATTTTCACCCTTAAATCTTAGGGACATGTTGGATCCATTGACTAGCAGCTGGTTGGAAACTGCTATCAGGTGTTAATAGAGTAAAACTAACTATCCACCAACTATTAGTAAGGCCGGTCTCAGTGCACATTTTTACTACAGTTACGTAGATTAAAAACTAGGTAATTGTGTCAGAAGAGTTTCATGGTGATGAAAATCCTCTCACAATGGCATGAAACTCTCCCTTTTCTCATCTGTCACGTCAGCAAATTTAATGCCATGAAACCCCACTAAGACTGGCCTAAGTGGATCCAAGCAACCCCCTATGGGTAGTTAGCCAGCTAATAGTTAGTAGTTATTAGCTTTTAGCCCACTAATTATTAGTACGAGTAGGTTCAAATATGGTCTATCTTTCAATTGATAACCAGAAAAAACTCTTTTCCCCTAGAATTTATACTAGATAGTTTTTCCTTCTTTTTTAATATATGACGTTAGAACGAGTAAAACTTATTCAAATACTTTATCCTAATAGATATATATTTGAGAATAAAGGTAGTATATACTCTCTCCGTATTGGTAAAGAAAGACGTTAGGACAAGGTTTGAGTCAAACTTTGAAAATATAAATCATAAATAACTTTTAAGTTGTTGAGTTTGAATTGTAAAAGTTATATGAATAGATTTATTTTGAAAAATATTTTTATAAAAATATACATGTATCACTTTTTTATAAATATTTTTACAGAAATAAAAAGTCATTTGAAGATCGTGTCGATGTCGTAAACGTCTTTCTTTGCTACTAGGGCCACCCGGCCGTTGGTAGCTATCGTGATGAGTCATCACTGTCGGGGTTCAATGGCAAAATGATTGGTCATGCCGACACAGGAAATGATGATGGCGATCGAGCTGCAAGACTCTGTAGCAGCGCGCCTTGTCCTGCTACACCACAATGTACGCAAAAAGGACGCGGGGCCCCCGAGCCGTTGGCACGTACGTGCATGCAATGCAATGCAATGCAATGCGGCACGCAGCTGCTGTACATGTGGCAACAGTGGGCAGTGGGACGGTTGACGAGGCAGGCGGTAGTAGTAGGGAGGGGATCGGATGGGCAGAATGATGCGCGCGCAGGCAGCTGATGATGATGATGAGCAGACAGACCGCCGGTCCTCGGTCCAGTCCGATGCCTGGGCGGCCGCGGCCGGCGTCGTGGCCGTAGCCCGTAGGGTGGGCACCGTCCTGCCCCGCACAGGGCCGGGGTTGCCCCCTGTCCACTGTCGGACAGACTGCACCGCATCGGCCGGATATATCAGACAACTTGCTGCTGCTGCCTCTTCAAGTTCAAAACCTTCAGTTGCATGCATGTAGTGGTACTTCGTTCGATGTAGGCAAACGAAAAAGTTACATGTCTCTGTATGTCGTAGTAACTGAAGTGGAAGAGTAATGTGGAAGAGGCAGCAGAAGAATGTACATACACTGACATTGTAGAATTGTTCAATTCAAATACTGGATCGGAGGTTGCAAAATAAAAATTAAACTAGATGCTCAACTGAAATACAATCCCTTCTTTTGTTTGCGAAGGGCGCATATATAGAGAGTGTTTTGCATCTATATGTAAAGCATTCTATATGCATTATATATAGAAAAATATTGGGCATTATTGCATCTCTTTCACACGTATCTAGATTCAGATTATATGTGGGGGCGACAAAAAATAATAATGAGAATTGCAAAAAGTTTCAGAACCCAGACGGATACTATATATGGGATTATATATTTGGCAGAAAATATCTCATACTAGTACTACCTATAAGGTTTTTTGGCAGAATGGAACTCACCTTGATCCGGTGCGGCCAATGAATGCGAGGGGGGCAAACGCCCATGGAGTCGACAGGTATGCACTTGAAGTGGCCCTCCACCGATCCATCTGCGCACACCACATTCATGAACCGGCCGGCCGGCGCCTCCACAAGCTCAGACGATACATATAGTAGCCCGCAACTGGCCTCCCATTTATAATGCACGCCAGTATCAGTATGCCACACCATGCCCCCCAAAACTATTCAGCACACATGGCATGAAGTTGCTAGGGAAACCCCATGAGCCAGCCAGCATTCATGAACTGATCGATTTCATCGAACAAACAGCACGATGATGCGTGGATGCCGCCGCCAAATGCCACGCACGCACGCAGCCGCCCTCCCATCACTCGATCGGCATGCATGCCGCCGTTGCGTGGGGCGGCCGGCGCACCGGATCGGAAGCTGCAACGTGCCCGATCCGATCCCATCTCCATCTCCATCTCCATCGATCTAAAGCTAGGCGCGGCCGGCCGGCCGGGGCAGCGGTTGAAAACCTCCTGCTGCATGTTGCAATATACAAGCTTGGGCCGTCGGTGATTCGAAGCTTCCTTCCCCCGGGGCCTGGCGACGGAGCAGAATCGAATCTCTGGCGAGGTGAGCCAGCCAGCCAGCGAGCAAATTCCCTCCCTCATCGATCTTGCCACTGCACGGAGCTAGCTAGCTAGCTTAGCCTTTGACTCGGATTATCTTTCTGACCGGGCAGGCGAGGCGATTAACATATGCGCGGCAGAGGCAGGGGAATATCTGCCATCCGTCTGTCCAGGTCCGGCGTGGCCGTGTGCATGTTAACCGCAGGCAACTTGGGCATGCACATGGCGGCCAGGTGAGGCTCCCGATCATATATATCGGGTTCCAGTTTCACATGGCCAGGCTGCGTATGTAAACCTGGGCTTAATCTTATCTAACCGCCCAACTAATCGCAGCAGAAGAATCTAATCTAACATCTCCGCCACAATCAATGACCCCAACACTCACACACACGGCGGCCGGCGGTCGTTGTTGTCTGTACGTGTTTTCCTCTCTGTAAATAAGTATATGCTCGATCCGTATAGTAGCCGGCGACGCCATGTGAGGAGGAGGAGGAGAGCCGCGGCCCCGGCGGCGCACGGCCGCGCGCCGCCCACCCTGTGTGTCGTGTGTGTTTAAGGAAGGGCGGCCGGGGCGGATCGGAGGATGACCTGTACGGCGAAGACCATGCCGGCCGTGAGAGATAGTACATTGTATAATCAGAGGTCGAGAACATGGCATGCGACGGGCATCTGCCGCTGCCCCGTGCGACGTCCCTCCCTCTCGATCCACTGTTCCTCCGATCCGACCCGGCCTGTAAAGGATAGGGAGCCGAGAGAGGGAGAAAATAAGGAGATGAGCTGATCTGCCGGCCGTCGCCTTTGTTGTCGCGCTAAATACGGCCGGGCAAACCGCATCGCCCAGAAAAAAAAAAGAAGAGAAAAGAAAAGCGAAACAGAAAAAACAAAGGCGGCAGGCAGGGCAGGCAAGCGCTCGGCTCGTACTGCGGCGAGCGGGGGTGGTGGTGGTGGCCATATATTCAGAGGGCCAAGGCTGCCGCGCGCGTCTTGTGTTCGGGCCCAAGCAACAAGCGACAGGGCTTGTCCCAGGCGGCCGGCGTACGCTTCGCCGCGCCAGGGCTTGTCGATCTCCCGCTCCCCCCTCGTGTCCGGCGCGGCGGCGTCCTCGCCGCGCTCCGACCGGGCCGGGCGGGCTCTAGGATCTAGCCTTTTCCTTTTCTTTCGTTTCCGGCCCGCAGTGCGGCGACACGCGCGCGTGCACCATGCGCGTCCTCTGTTCGCCGCCACTGCGCGCCGAGTTGGTGAAGTGAGATCCGTGTCACTCACAGCGTGCAGCAGCAGCCACACTGACAGATCACTACACTAAATCTCGATCACGAAAAGCAATTTCGAGACGACTGCGAACACGAACACGAAGGCAGGCAGTGGAAGACATCTACTGAGGCGTACGCGTCCTTTCCATGGGCAGCTTTTGCTAAACCGCAGACAGCCGGGCATGACCACGACGGGGGTCTGTCCGTGCTGGTAGTATAGGTATGGTGCGTACTCCGTAACTGCGTATACAATGCAACTGCATGGTAGTAGCAGCAGCAGTAGTCTCTTGTTGGGAGAAAAAGACGAGGGAAAGGCCGTGGCCTTTGCCCGTTCACACGTTCCGGACAACCCCACAGAGATCGACGACCTTCAACCGTTGATTGTGCTACGCGCGAAAAAACACAATAATTGTGTTTGTGTCTAGGCGACGGAAGCAACATGGACGGCCATGCGAGATGCAATTCGGCTACTACTCACTATAATAATCTTCGTGCTGCTAAAAACCTCGCCTTGGATTTTGGTGGGGAGTTTTAAAGGGGTAGCGCCACACAAAGAGACGGAGGGGCGGTGTCAGAAGAGTGGACTTGGTGTCTCCTCTTCGCTGGCATTCCAAATGCAGCGCGGTGTAGCGGAGTACCCCCCCACCCCAGGTCTAACTAGTACTCTATCTAGTCTAGTGTAAAAAGAAAGCACCATCTGTTTTCTGTCCACAGGATCGACATGAGCCGCCGGGGCAGGAGTGCAATTTTACACCCAGCAAACAAACGCAGATCTTCGTTCAGTCCCTCCGCTGCTGCACAGAAACCTGCATGCCACTGCTGCTTCCCCTCTTCTGGAACGCCGGGTAGCTGGTAGCCATTGGCATCTCTGCTCGGCAGCTGTACTCCACTGGGTGGCACTGCTCCTGAACGCCCGCCCCGGTCGGTCACGTCCCATGTTATCCGGCACGAGATAAACGCCGAGGAGCAGGGCGCGCACTACCCTACCCTGTTGGCCGCCACCGAGGAGGAGATCGCGCGCGCCTGCCGTGCATCGCCGCCCGGGCGTGGTGCGCGAGCTGAGCTGAGCTTGAGAGCCAGCGCCATGACCTGTCCGGGTCCGACGTGGGCGTGCTTGCCGGCCGCTGCCCACCTCCCGACGCGACACGGGTCCCCACCGTGCCGCCCCGGGCCCCGACACCCCTCGCCGTCGCCCTCGTGCCCGCCCGCTCCGACCACCTATATAAACCCCCGCCTCCGCCGCTCCACACCCATCCATCACCCAATCCCAGCAAGCACCTACTCATCACTGGCTACTCGGCTCGGCAACGAGGCATTTCTTTCTTTCTCTGTCCCATCGCGTCGCCACGCCACCACCCGTTCCACTTCCATCCCCGGCGCTCAGCTCAACCAACTCCCTCTCCCCTCCTCTGCTGCTAGCTCCTGTTCCATTCCATCGGCACCTTCCTTCCCCTCTTGCCTTCGCTGCTAGCCGTGCACCGGTAACCAGCCAGTCAGCCCATTCGTTCCGATCGAGATGGCGGTGATGACGGACATGCCCGCGGCGACGGCGCTGCGCGCGCCGGCCCCGGCGGCAGCGGGCAGCGACAAGAACGCCGAGAAGCTGAGGTTCATCGAGGAGATGACCTCGGACGTGGACGCCGTGCAGAAGCGCGTCCTGGCCGAGATCCTCGCCAGGAACGCCGAGACCGAGTACCTGGCGCGCTGCGGCCTCGCCGGCGCCACCGACCGCGCCGCCTTCCGCGCCAAGGTGCCCATGGCCACGTACGAGGACCTGCAGCCTGACATCCAGCGCATCGCCAACGGCGACCGCTCGCCCATCCTCTCCGCGCACCCCATCTCCGAGTTCCTCACCAGGTATCTATCTATCCTTTTGCTTGTTCATTCATTCGCCAGCCAAAAGGTTTCCAACTTTTTCGGTGCCTCTCCCTCCCTCTCAGCTCGTGCTAAAACTAAAAAAAATGTTGCCTTGACTTGCAAATGAATGAAGCTCTGGGACTTCTGCCGGCGAGCGCAAGCTGATGCCCACCATCAAGGAGGAGCTCGACCGGCGCCAGCTGCTCTACAGCCTCCTCATGCCCGTCATGAATCTGTAAGTAGTCCATCATCATTACTCCTACTCGATCACTAGTAATAATTGGAGGGTAGATTACATCGATTTGACAAACAAACAAAGACAAGTCATAGATAGGTACACATCATGATCATGGCACGATGAATTGTTCTCCGACGAACGAAACGAGGCAGAGACTGACGGCGATTTGCAACAGGTACGTGCCGGGGCTGGACAAGGGCAAGGCGCTCTACTTCCTCTTCGTCAAGTCGGAGACGACGACCCCCGGCGGGCTCACGGCGCGCCCCGTGCTGACGAGCTACTACAAGAGCGAGCACTTCAAGAACCGGCCCTACGACCCGTACCACGACTACACCAGCCCGACGGCCGCCATCCTCTGCGCCGACGCGTTCCAGAGCATGTACGCCCAGATGGCGTGCGGCCTGTGCCAGCGCCACGACGTGCTCCGCGTCGGCGCCGTCTTCGCCTCCGGCCTCCTCCGCGCCATCCGCTTCCTCCAGCTCCACTGGGAGCAGCTCGCCGACGACATCGAGCGCGGCTCCCTCACCCCGCGCGTCTCCGACCCCTCCGTCCGCGACGCCGTCGCCGCCATCCTCCGCCCGGACCCGGAGCTCGCCCGCTTCCTCCGCGCCGAGTGCTCCCGCGGCGACTGGGCGGGCATCGTCACCCGCGTCTGGCCCAACACCAGGTACCTGGACGTGATCGTCACCGGCGCGATGCAGCAGTACATCCCCACCCTCGAGTACTACAGCGGGGGGCTCCCCATGGCGTGCACCATGTACGCCTCCTCCGAGTGCTACTTCGGCCTCAACCTCCGCCCCATGTGCCGCCCGTCGGAGGTCTCCTACACCATCATGCCCAACATGGGCTACTTCGAGTTCCTCCCCGTGGACGAGGCGAGCGGCGTGGCGTCCGGGGACGCGGCGCAGCTGGTGGACCTGGCCCGCGTGGAGGCCGGACGCGAGTACGAGCTGGTGATCACCACGTACGCGGGGCTCTACCGGTACCGCGTCGGCGACATCCTCCGCGTGGCGGGGTTCCACAACGCGGCGCCGCAGTTCAGGTTCGTGCGCCGCAAGAACGTGCTGCTGTCCATCGAGTCGGACAAGACGGACGAGGCGGAGCTGCAGCGCGCCGTGGACAGGGCCTCGGCGCTGCTCCGGGCGCGGCGCGGCGCGGCGGTGGCGGAGTACACGAGCCACGCGTGCACCCGCAGCATCCCGGGCCACTACGTCGTGTACTGGGAGCTGCTGGTGGCCACCGCCGGCGCCGAGCAGGGCGCGGTGGAGGACGACGGGGAGACGCTGGAGCGGTGCTGCCTGGAGATGGAGGAGGCGCTGAACTCGGTGTACAGGCAGAGCCGCGTGGCGGACGGGTCCATCGGGCCGCTGGAGATCCGGGTGGTGCGGCCGGGCACGTTCGAGGAGCTCATGGACTACGCCATCTCGCGCGGGGCGTCCATCAACCAGTACAAGGTGCCGCGCTGCGTCTCCTTCCCGCCCATCGTCGAGCTGCTCGACTCCCGGGTGGTGTCGCGCCACTTCAGCCCGTCGCCGCCGCACTGGGCGCCCGCGGCACGCCGGGCAGACTAGGACCACCGGCCGGGAATCCAGATGCAGCTAAGCTTAGGCCGCGGCGCACGCAGCGTCACGTTCCGCAGGTAGTAGAATACTGCCACTTTCGTCGTCGTAGTAGTACTAGTATTAGCGCTTGGTTTTGCAAATTTTTTTGGGGGCCGTGTCAGACTGTCAGGCCAGGTAGCGATGATGCTTGTGTTAATTAGGCCAGTGGTGTTTTCTGAGCTAGAGGAGTGTGTCGAGTACGTGCTATGTAATGTGGGTGGGGGTGAACGCTCTGCAGGGGCTAGCTCAATTAGCCGTTGCTGGGCGTACGTTGTTAATTGCTAGTAGTCCTTAATTAGCGAGTGATGCCGTTGCTAGTAGTACCAACCAGTGCTAGAGTTTGTATGCCAAGTAGTAACGAAATGTGAGTATTGACGTGCCAAAATGCTGTGTGTCCACGTGTTTTATCCAATATGCAAGCTGCGGAGACAGAGGCACAGCCTATTGCATTCTACGTAACCCCAAAGTTTACTATAAAAAAAGATTCACATCGCATCAAAATATCGGCCCATATACAGAGTATTAAATATAGATGAAATCAAAAACTAACTGTACAATTTTGTTGTACTCTGCGAGACGAACATTTTGAGCCTAATTAATCAACTTTTGGATAATTTTCCACACATACAAATGAAATGTTACGGTGACGTAATGATTACGAAGTGACCAAAAACCCCAAATCACTACCCTATTTTTGCATCTAAACAATACCTTAGCCGTGCTAGCTGCATCCGGCCGTGATTAGGCGCTAATCAGGAGAGAGAAAAAAAAGAGGAGAGGAGGCAGGGTAGACCGGAAAGTACACACTCTCGAGCAATCAATCCCCATAGACCGTTTCTTTGGGGGTCAAAAAGGCAGCCTGCAACTCTGCAAGCTGCTTGTACCAGTACGTGCCACAGCTCTTGTTCCGCTCAGCGCTGGTCTAGTGGTCTGGTCTAAAGTCGCTGGCCTTTCGCCCTGCCTTTTTTAGCACAGCGATCAGTGCGTAATCATTCGGTGTCACGGAGACACGAGACGGAGATTGACTGGGGGCGCCTACTAGTAACATTCGATTTGATGCGTACGGAACGGAGATCCTGAGGCGGAGCAGATCCGCCCGCCCCGGTCCGGTCAGGTCCGTGCCGTGGCTGCTGTGGCCGTGTGCCGAGCCCAAATCCAAATCCCCTCGGCGGGGGCACGACGTGGGTGCGGCCCGACGCGTGTGGAAGATGTAGGCCGGCTCGGTTCCGTGTACCGGTGCGTTGGAGGGAGGTGTGGGCGGAGGCGCGGTGAATCTTCTCTTCCTTTCGTCTCGCGCGCCCCGCAGGATGCCGATCAAAGTCGCCGATGCCGACGGCCGACAAGTTTGTTACAAATAATATATTCTGTATATTACAGTGATCAATATGTTAGTCATGGTTTCATCAAGAGCCTTCTCCCAAGGGGCATGTCCCTTGGGGTGGTAACCCCATGCCCCTTGGGCTTTTATATATATATATATATATATATATATATATATATATATATGTATGTATATATATATATATATGTATATCTATATATGTATATGTGTGTGTAAACACTAGTCCTCCATCAATGAGAATCCATTCATTTGTTTCCTTTCACTTCCTGTTCTCTTACATTCACAACAGGTTATCAGTACTTTGCTCTACATTGGGTTCAAGTACAGGAAGGGGAACACAAGGCCTCGTGCACACAAGTAAGCCATGAAACTACTGTTCATTGAACTCGAAGTTGTTTTTCTTGTTCTTTCTCCCCATGGCTTTCCATTCTTCGAATTGGACGATATTTTTCCTCGTTCTTCCCCTTCATTGCCATCGACATTGGAGGCATGGATGCACTTGGCACGTCTTTCGACGATGGGACTTCTCCCCACGCCATGGACAACGTCCTACAGGACGTCATGGCCGTCATGGTCATCGCTTCAGCGATTGGCTTGGAGAACACCTTCTCGACGGCCGGCAACTTGCATCTTTGGTGCCTGCACAAGATGCAATGCCACAAAAATAAGAACAGTACCAAGATGAGTACTGGTCATCTACAGATGAACATCTCTATGTAAGGACCTCACCTTCTCTGTTCACGGTCACGATGATGACAGAGGCAACGGCCGGTAACACCGGTTTTGGCCTTCTCGCCAATCCTCCAACTAGCAGCCCCTCCGGGCTTGGCCGCATCCGCGGCAACCGTCACTCCAACGGTGGTGGCACTTCACCACCAGGAAACCTTGGTTGCGTCGCAACCAAGGAAGGCCCCTCGGGCCTATACACGCCATGGGTGGCGCACTCATCAGGCGCATTTGCAACGCCAGAGCACTGGCGATGCCGGACCCTTCAACGGCGAGGGCCCTTCGGGCTCGGCCGCATCCACACCGGCGCGAGCAGTGGCGCGAGGCGCATCAGTGCCTCGACGCGCACCGTCCACGCGCCAACTCACCGTTGGGCCGTGCGCCGATTCGCCACTGGGCTCGCTGTGGGCTGGAGAAAGAAAAAAAACAGCAATCAGGCTAGATTACTCCATATTTCTTCTTCAATTTTATTTAGAAGTCCCCCAAACTTCTAATTATCTATCTATTTGGAATATTTCTATTCTAAATATTTGTATGTGTCATCTTGTAATATCCTCGGATATTGGAACTAATATATTATTGACGTTATGATTACCTCAGTAATTTGGCGATTCTTGATCCTCGGATCTTGTATTGGTTCGACACATTTTATTTTCAGAACATGTTTTTCTTATACCATAATTTTATATTTTTGACATTAACTCTACGAGTTCAATTATGCAAAATGTTAATTAAGAAATATTAAATATGATATTTGGATCAAACACAAGGTGATGCGACCTAGGCACTGGCTGCGATAAGTTCTTTTGAACTTATTTGCCCTGAGGTCCAGGCTTTTAGGCAGCAATTTTTGCTCATCACTGCGAGGTCTACATCTTTTGATGATTACCTCCATCGTGTATATCCGAGATTTCATATAAATGGACATATGACTATCAAGTCAAAATTTTCCATCAGGAATTAAAATAATCTTCTTAAGCAGTTTCACTGCATAATGTTCTTTACCTTAATTTTATTTGTAAGACACATCTTACATTCAATATTTTTGCATATAAACAACACAATTCAATTTACATCAGTAAATTAATTCCACACATGACTCCTCATGTAGAAAAATGGCTCAACTAGCCAAGAAAGATTTCACTAAACTTGCAGCAGATAGTAGCAACTATCTGACTTGGGCTATGGATGTCAAAATCCTACTCAGAGCCAAAGGTTTCATTGCCGCAATCAATGAACCAGATGAGAAAACACCTGTTGCTGAAGACACTAAAAATACAACCTTGTATTTTCTAAGGCATCACATCCATCCCGATCTCAAAATCAAATACATGATGGAAGAGAGTCATAGGAATCTTTGGGTTTCACTCAAAGAATGCTATGACCAACAACAAGCCTTAATTCTGCTAGAAGCAAGACGCGAGTAGTCAATGCTCCGTCTAATGGATTTCAAATCTGTTGCAGAATATAACTCTGCCGTTCATAAGATTTGTTCCAAGCTTCAATTCTGCAACAAACCCTTAGAGGATGCAGAAAAGATAGAAAAGACTCTATCTACATTTCTCCCTGCTAACCGGATATTGCAACAGCAATACCGTCGCCACAACTATGCTAAATATTCTGACTTAATACAGGATTTACTTCAGGCTAAAAAACATGATGAACTCTTAACAAAGAATCATCACATGCGCCCTGTAGGCGCAACTCCTGTTCCTGAAGTTCATTTCAATGTTCAGAATAAAAGGCAGAAATTTGGTGACAAGAAATTCAAAAAGAATTTCAAGGGAAAATGGCAGAAGAAGAATTTTAAGAAAAACAAGGGTGCAAACAAGGGAAATGGCACTTTCAAAAACAACCGTAATGACAACTCTCAAGTTTGTCAAAGGTGTGGTTGTCACAACCACAGTGCCAGAAAATGCCGCATCCCCAAGCATTTGGTGGACTTATACCAGAAATCTTCTGGCAAGCAAGTTCAAGGGGACAAGTATGAAGCTCACTTCACTACTAAACCTGACGAAGCCGGTTGTTCTACTACTGTTCCCGCGGAACATGACATAAGGCGATCCCACCTCAGTTGGACGACCTATTCAGCACCGACGACATGATTGTGGCATTCGAATCCAACGACATGTTTGGAGACACTATCTAGTCTCCATCGTCCCCGAAAAGACTTAGTTCTCTAAGTTATCTTTATGAAATCTTGTATTGTGTTGTAGTATTTGTTGTCATAAGTATCGTAAACCTTATGATACTTAATTAATATAGTATGTGTATTTATATATATAATCTAATGAGTCAAATTCTTCAGATATTTGATTTACTCATTTTAGATTATACTACGGGAACAATCCATTTGGAGAAGGAAATTTATTTAGTGGACAATGGTACCACTTGTACAATACTCAGGAGAATTAAAATTTTCTAAATTCTCATCAAGAGTAAAGGAAATGTCACAACTATCGCTGGTCACGATTATGTGATGGTCGGCTCAGGTCGAGCCACATTAATTTTCCCTATGGATACTAAACTGGAAGTTGAAGATGCACTCATGTATCATGATTCCACTCGTACCATATTGAGTTATAAAAATATCCGTCATAATAGCTTCCATGTTGAAACTCATGATGACAACAAGGATGAATATCAATTCATCATAAAAAATGACGGATATAACAAGCAACAGCTTGAGAAAGTTCCTTCATTATCCTCTGGATTGTATTACACATACATTAAACCCGTACAACATGTTGCATATAAGATAATTTTTCAAAATCTTGATGTCTTCAAGACTTGGCATGATCGCCTAGGTCATCCCGGAGTTGGGATGATGCGAAAAATTATCGGCAAATCCATTGGTCATAATATGCATATATCAAAAATTTCCCCAAATCTTCAGATTGTGTTTGCACCACATATGCAACAGGGAAATTGATCTTAAGACCCTCTTATCTTAAGATTAGGGCTAAACCACTACAATTTCTTGAACACATTCAAGGTAATATTTGTGGTCTTATTCATCCATTAACTGGGCTATTCAGGTACTTCTTGGTACTTATTGATGCATCTACTAGATGGTCCTATGTGTAATTTTTGTCCACAAGAAACCATGCCTCTGCAAGGTTTATTGCTCAAATTATCAAATTAAGAGCAACTTATCCGGAAAGTCCAATAAAATCCATCAGGATGGACAATGCCACTGAGTTTTTCATCAAAAAGCTTTTAATGACAATTGCATGTCTTTAGGCATTAATGTGGAACATTTTGTACCTTATGTACATACACAAAATGGATTAGCCCAATCTCTTATCAAGAGAATGAAATTAATTGCTAGACCATTATTATAGAATTGCAAATTACCAACATCATGTTGGAGTCATGCGGAATTACACGCCGCTGACTTGATTCAAATCAGACCTACTGCATATCATACAGCTTCCCCGTTGCAGTTAGTACGTGGAAATCAAATAAGTATTTCCCATCTGCGAAAATTCGGTTGCGCTCAATTCGCACCAATTTCACCACCGCGGTGTACATCAATGGGCCCTCATGAACACATGGGGATATATGTGGGGTATAAATCACCGTCAATCATAAAATACCTCGAGCCTCCTACAGAGGACGTATATATTGCCCGGTATGCTGATTGCATCATCGATGCGGACGATTTCCATGCATTAGAGGGAGATAATATGTACCATACAAAATGCCAGGAAATAAATTGAAATGCCATCGGCATTCAGTCCAATCATCCACGTACTACGTAATCTGAAATTCTGAACATTAAGTTCAAATGATTATACATTTGCAAAGTATTGCAAATAATCTGCCAGAAGCATTTACTGATTATAAAGGTGTCACTAATCCTACAGTTAAAAGTACCACGAAGAGTAACAACTCTTACTTAAAATCTCCCAAATCAAAATAAGAGGGGGAGAGGTACAACTGTAAAGGATATCCGCGAAAAATGGAAGCTCGCTTCCAAAGCAGTAAATGCAAATCAACATCATGTTGATAGACACCAATTGGATATTGTAAATCCAAATAATATGGATGATCAACAGATACATCACATACCTAGCACAAAGTGCGCACAAAAATACTGGTGCTGGGACATCGGAACACCCTGACTCTATTGTATTGGGAAATCACGAAAGGTCGGAAAGGGTAAATAAAATTTCCACTAATTATATTGATTCTGGAGAATTATTCAAAGACTACAATTGTCGACACTACCCATTCAAGATTGCAAATGGCCTTCAATTGATCCAAATATAAGACCATGGCAGTGCATCCGCACTTCGAATGGATCAAACAGAAGGAAACAATCAGGGTAGAATTGCACTCGCTCAAACCGAGAGGTATTCGCCTCAGCGATACCTACTCCTCGAAATATTTTCCTGTGGGATCAAAAAGAGGTGGTGAATAATAAAGAGAGGCTTGTAGCACAAGGGTTCACGTAGAGACCCGTCATTGATTTCGATGAAACATACTCACTAAGTATGGGTGGTATAACATTCCGATATTTAATATCATTGGCAGAACATGAAGGTCTTTCCATGCATCACATGGATGTGGTGACTACATATCTTTATGTGTCACTTAATTCGGATATCGATATGAAAGTTCCTGTAGGGCTTGATATTCCGAACAAGAATCATTCACGCAACATGTACGGTGTAAAGCTTCAAAAGTCACTACATGGCTTGAAGTAGTCGGAAAATAATATGGTACAACCGACTAAGTGAATTCCTTCCACAAAAGGGTTATTCCAATAACGATGATTGCCCCATGTGTTTTCATCAAGAAATCATCGACTGGATTTTGTATTATATCTGTGTGTGTTGATTATCTCAATATCGTTGGGAATACACAAGATATAGATGAAACATGCAACCATCTTAAGACGGATTTGGGTAAAACCAAAATTTTGCTTAAACCTATAGTTTGAGCATCTCCCTACAGGGATTCCAATACATCAGTCTGCATATATCCAGAAATTCAATATGGATAAATCATATCCATCAACTAGAGATTCCATATCTCAAGTGTCATTGGAGCGTTGTATATCGCAAACTACAACAGGCCTGATATTGCATTTGCGATTAATTTACTAGCTAGACATAGCGCTACAACAACAAAACGCCGTCGGCGGGAGTTAAGATATCTTCTGATATCACTAAGGCACAATAGTTCTTGGTTTAATCTTCAGATTTAACCAAGACAAGTATTCAACTGGATATACCGATACTGGCTATTTATCTGATCTCCATAATGCCATATCTCAGACATGCTTTGTATTCTTACATGGTGGAATGGCTATATCATTGAAGTCATCAAAACAGACTTTTGTAGCCACATCCACGAATCATTCTGAAATAATTGCATTATATGAAGCATCACATGAATGTTGATGACTTCACAGAATGATAAATCACATACAACAGTCATGTGGTTTTGGTTCGATCACGGAACCAACAATTATCTATGAAGATAATTCTGCTTGGATTGCATAAATGAATATAAGTTAAATCTTGCAAACCAAGTCATGTGATAATCTTTTAGATTTATTCACAAAGTTTATACCAACTTTATTATTTTAGAAATATACTTTTGGAATAGGTATAAAACGACTTAAAGATTTGCAAGTATCAGGGGGAGTAACTTCTCTGATATAACCTATACATAATCAGAAGATTATGGATACTGCACTCTTTTCCTAATGAATTTTCCTATCAAGGTTTTTCTCATACATAGGTTTTTAATGAGGCAATATGCATTAACAAGCAATCATATATGTCATATAACATTTTCTCCTATATTTTCCCTCAGGAGTTTTTAAAGGAGTTTTTCCTATGACATATCCATATTTCTCCTCATATTTTTCCCATCGGGTTTTGGGGGAGGTTATTCCAATATGATTCACAGATCATACTATTGTTCTACTAACTTTATTATGAGTTTTTCCTCTTCGAGGTTTTTCTCATATAAGTTTTCTATGTAACAATATGCTACATCATTTCTCCTTATATTTTTCCACTGGATTTTGAAGGAGTTTTCGTGGCATATTAATACATAATATGATTTCTCCTCAAATTTTACCCACTGGGTTTTTGGAGGAGTTTTTCCATACGATGCTCATCCATCGAATATCATGTGGTTTCTCCTCGTATTTTTCCTATAAGGTTTTAGAGGAGTTTTTCCCACGCTACAATATACGAATGGAGGACATTTACATAAAGCAATCGATCAAGGGGGAGTGTTACAAATAATATAGTTTGTATATTATAGTGATCAATATGTTAGTTATGGTTTCACCAAGAGGCCTCTCCTAAGGGGCATATCCCTTGGGGTGGTAACCCCCATACCCCTTGAGCCTGTATGTAAACACTAGTTCTCCATCAATGAGAATACATTCATTTATTTCCTTTCACTTCCTGTTCTCTTACATTCACAGCAGAGTTGACGTATCATGCGGCCGCTACAATCAAAACTACTCGGTATTCCGATTCATTTTCTTTTTTTTCCAAAATAATTGAAGGTCCGTCCGGCCCCTGTCCTTCGCATCGTCCGTCTAGTCAGATTTTAGCCGACACTGAGTTTCACGATGGAGAATAAATTAACTTGAAGTGCCATGTCGGCCGTCTGCCAATGCCACAACATAATATTCGTACCTCCTTATTAAAATAAATATTTGTTACAATTAATTTTTAATTATAACGTTTGACTATTCCTCTTGTTCAAAAAATTATGTAAATATTTTTATTTTATTTTTAAATTTTAAATTACTTTGTTCTAAGAGATACTTTAAATATAGCTTATCTTTTTATAATTTGTAATAAATTTTTAAATAATACGAGTGATTAACATTACGAGAAAAAAATCAACAATGATAAATATTTTGATACGGAGAGAGTACGATCAATCCAAAAGAAAATCTACGTCCACAATTTGAATCGAACCGAGTAACTTTAGCCGATTTGCCTTTGTGGTGTGAGTGCACCCATTCAGAGTCCTTTACCCAGTGGCGGATCCACACCCCGGGCTGCCGGGACAAAAAATTCAGCAGAGCTTAAAGAGATACATATATTAAAAATATAAAAGCACTTGAAACATTAATTAAGCTTGGATTAGCCCCCTCTAACGCGTTAGTTCCTGGGTCCGCTCCTGCCTTTACCTTACCTTTTGCGTGTTTTGCCCCCTCGTTTTAGTTTAACATCACGTGTTTCAAAGTTAGTAGGGCGGAACTTAAATATTTCACCAGTAAAACTCCATACATGTGCATTTTTACCGTGGAATATATTGAACCTTTTCCGGCAACAAGCCTACATTCCAAATAACTCTCGGCAGTGTTCTTGTTAAATAACCTAGAATCTATATCTCGTAATACAAATATTTTGGCCACGACGTCGTGAGTGGTGGGTGTGCTGGCGTGCTGCCTTTTGCTACTCCATTGTTTGCTTCAGTTTCCCTCAGCATCCTGCCGTTACTGATATATTCTAGGGAATTAATTTATGTCTTCGTATTTTTATTTTAGAAAAAAGTTAATGTAAAAGTGGTTCATTTGGGCAACCTTTGATTAAAAAAACAAAGGTGTATCATATATCCATGGCATCCAAAGGATGCCGTTTGGATGCCGACTAACAGAAGTATCGATAAAGCTAGAAAAATAACCAGATGGCCAATATCTTACAATGATGCTAACCGCTTTGACTATTTGTCAATTGTCATAACAAGCGAGTCACTCCTTCTTGGCTTTTCATTGGCACCCGATTTCGTTTAAGCTAAGCCATTGCCATGAACATTCCGTTTGCCTGACGTGTTACTCTTACATAGTAGCAAGGATCTTGCGATTTTTTTTTTGAAACTATGATCTTGCAATATATAACTTTTACATACTCCCCTCATCTCATAAAAAAAATACAATTCTAATATTTTTCAGACATATCAGTGTTGTTAGCAAAATATCATGCTACCATTAATAATTATCTCAATGGTTATTAATGCATTCAAATAATTATTTATTTTAAGGAATAAAATAAGAATTGCATTTTTAGGATTTTTTCAATCTCATAATTGCACTCTTTATTGGAAAGGAATAGTCTTTAAATAAAATGGATAGTTAAATATTGTGAACAAAAGCTAATATCGAATATCAATCTCGGACAGAGGAAGCAGACGAGAGGAGACCTGATAGCTCCGAACAAGAGCACACCTCAGCTAGCTTGGCCCATGGAAGCGGTAATCAAACACCAAAGGTTGTATGGTGCTCTGCTGCTAGGGCTGGCCTGTACAAACAAACCAATCACGCTAAATGTTAAGTGCATTTCTGACATTAGGATCACTCAGCAGCGAGTAATGTCGTCTTCCATTCAGAATTTTCAGAAAAGTCGCGCGCGTAGTCACCTGATCCAACTACCGTATATATAGTCGCACGTGTCAATTCCCTTAACGCGAGGAGACAAATGCCGTCGCTGATTCTTCCAGTGATGTAGAGGCACCAGACAATCTATGCATCTACAAGTAAGGGCATGTACAACCCACAGGCAACAGCTGTCTTTTTGTTGCCACATAGATCAAATGAGCTGATGTGGCCATCATTTAATGAGGAAAGAGAGTGTTGCTGTCTACTATCTCGTCTACTGTTTTGGCCCGTGCTCCCATGCAAAACATCAGAAACCAGAGTGCGTATTTATTATCACACAGACAACTAAATAGACAGCAACTGTCTAAACCGTTGTAGAGCTGACTATTTAACTGTCTGTATATGTTAAATAGACAGCAGCTGTCTAAACTGTTTTACATGTCCTAAGTATATATATAAAAAAAAATCCACCCAACAATCACGTTTAGAGCATGTAGACAGTTTAGATAACTGTTGTCTATTTAACACACATAGACAGCTAAATAAATAACTCTACAATGGGATGTCTAATTACTAGTTGTCTACTCCCTCTGTTCCTTTATATCTGTCGTTGGGAAACGGTGCCCCGCTCACAATCCCAGTTCTCAAGCGACAAGACAAATGGAGTATGCATCTAATTACTAAATGTCTATGTGATAATTAATATGCACTCTAGTTACTGTTATTTTACATAGGAACATGGGCCAAAATAGTAGACGATATAATAGACAACAACTATTTTTTTTGCTCGTTAAATGATGGCCACATGAGGCTCATTTTGTTTATACGGCAACAAACCTTATTGAAATCTTTCAAGACGAAATGTTGGAAACTACTCGAGCGAAGCATGCAGCCAATGAGAGTCTGTCGGAGTAGTGAATTGCCCGGGGAAGGATCCGAAGAGAAATTGCGGTGGCCGCCGAGCGTCGAAGCAGGAACGGTGGTGCTCTACTGCTCTGCGGTCTGCGCTTCGACCTTTGGCCGCTCGAGCGAAGCCGCCAATGAGAGACATCTTGCATGCGTCTTGATGCACGTATGCACTACCCCTTGGTTGTGCATAGCGTTGAAAATTACGCCGTGCCGATTCAACGTACCCGTTATTTCGTACGATCGACGATCTGCGTGCAAAACGTGAGAGCAGGAGCTTTCCCAACAATCATGCATATTATTCTTGCACTATCCGGGACGCGCGTACCGACGCGAAACGTGGCGGATGATGATTAATTTCTTGGTACCGGCGGGCTATGTAGTTGTCACGACGTGCGTAGGAGTAGGACGTGCCTGCGATGCATTATTGTCACAAACAACTCAGTGACAAGCTAGGGTCTGCGTCAGCTCATGTGTCTCACTTCGTACGAGCGTACGGAGTACTTCTCAGATCCCGATCGAGCTCTTCATCGATTACTACTTGGAGAACTTGACATGTCAGATATGATGTGTCGTGCGTCCACTGAAACTTGAGAAAGGGATCCAATCGATTAATCGAAGCTAGCTAGAGGAGAGGAGCACGCGCGAGACATCGATCGGTCGGCTGGTTTGGCAGGGCTAGATGTACGGGCGGACGTGCGCCCGCGGGTGGTGCAAATTGGCCGGCCGGCGCGACCCATCGACTTGCAATTTGCATGCTGCTGCTCACTCTGGCCGGGAAGCTATGCTGCTTCACCTGGTTTCTCGATCCGCTGCAATCGGTTGCAGAAAGCATTCACCTTTGACTAACCAAGTAACCAGGAGCAAGCAAGCAAGGTAGGCCGCCGTCATGTCATATGCCAAGTCACACACCAATGCGCAGATGATATATGTGGCTCCTGTTCAACTTCTAAAGTTGCGGCACACAATATAATATACCCCGGGTCCCCGGCCCGTACGTGCGAGCTGAGTTACGACATGCCGGCGTGTGTCCAGGGTGCACTTGCTCGCCGCCAGCACAAAGTCCACTCAAGCTAGCAGCACCCAGTACGATTAGGCACGTTTCTCTCGTCCTTTCTGTCAGTACGTACCAGCCAGTACACCTGGATATCGGATCTCCCTAGAGGTATCCGTACGTGCGCAAAGTGTGCCCGGCGCAAGGAGCGCAACCGACAAATTCCGGGAAACGGCCGGCGCGGCCACATGCGTGTTCGTACACACAAGCAGCTTCTCCCCTTGTCCTTGCTAGCTGGGGGAGTGCGTCGCGGCCGGGACACAGAGGCAGGTTTCCGTGCCGTGCTTCCGTGCCCTGCTACTATCTAGGAGTAGCTAGCTGTATACCAATTTCTCTGGGACTCGGATCCAGTAACAAGTTTCACTGTGTAAAAAAATTCACATCACATCGAAATGTCGGCACATGTATGGAGTATTAAATGTAGATGTAATCAAAATTAATTGCACAGTTTTGTTGTACTATACGAGACGAATATTTTGACCCTAATTAATCAATTTTTGGACAATTTTCCACACATACAAACGAAATGCTACAGTAACACACGCACTCAAAAAGACCAAAATTTAGCTCCCAAATTCAGGAACTAGGCCTCAATTGTTTTGTACGTCGTCGTCTTCGTGCGTGCGAGCTCGAGAAACCTTTCTTTTTGGGCCATGGGACAACTAACCGTGCTTGCTGCCTCGCTAGCTCCATAATATCATTTGACTAATTGTCGTGCTTGGCATCAGCTTAGCAAGAGCTGACCGGTGATGATTAAGTTAGTGCTGCTGCGTGGTGCCTCGCTCGAGGGTTCATCAGACTTGATTTCTTTTTGGTTGCATCAAAACTATATATCCAGTTGGTAGGTCGCAAACTATATAGAGAGAGATCCATTTGGCTATATGCATATGCTTTGACTTCGTGTACGTGTCTGCAGCAGCAGCAGCAGCCTGGAAAGCAGGGATGAACCACCCATCCAATTAAACGCCGTTGACTCCTCAGGTACGGGAGACAAGCGACACTTGGAGTCCCTCCAGGAAGCTGCTTCCTCCAGTATCATGCATCCATGCATGTGCGTGCTGACTATACAATGTGACTAGCTAGTGTACCCTATATACTCGAGCCACAATCAACATGCCGTGGTTCATGTGGTTTTTGTGTACACTGTTTTTTAAAAATGGAGTATATACTATACATACTAGGATATTCTGTGCTTCAGATCACTAATAATTCTACACACACCGTCTATTCTTCAGATGTTTCAAAACTCTAAAATATTTCGAGCGATACCGAAGAACACAAAAGCCCGCAATAATAATGTCTAGATAAGGATCCCGTGGTTAACAAGGGCAAACATGGAATTGTTTGGCTTAGGAAGGTCGGTTTGGAGAGAAAGGACCAGTGGTGGTGACGGTTCGAGCAGGATGGAAATAGCAAGATGGATCGAAAGATATCAGATAGCAATATGACAAGTTGGCAACCATCAAATTAGCATGATGGGAGTGGACACAGCGGCTGGATAGCCATCGTGGACGAGGGCAGCCGGGCTAGAGGCGACAAGCCTTACAAAGAAACACACAATTTGGATTGCGATTGGAAGAAGAAAAAAAATGATGGCAACCTATATTTGATAGAATGAGACAGACTGAGATTTATAAGTAAAAAATTAAGCACATGTAGAATATCATATATAAGAGTATATATTGGGATATTTCTTAATGAATAATATCAGATGTGGAAATTGATGTAGATTTAGAGTGTTATTTTAGGTTTATTTCCATAATGATGTAGGTGGATAATTCAGAGGCAACGATAGGATGTTATTTTATATTATTTTGTATAATGATGACATACTATCTAGGTAATTTAGGTGAAGATTCACTACTACATAACATAGATTCAGTAACATCAACTTATGTTACTGTAACTCAACAAATGTGTTACTAGGTCTTCTAGTAACACATCTTGTTAGTGTTCCTAAGTCCAATGTTACTACTATACGATCTATTGGAACAAAAGACATGTGTTCCTACACATAAAAAAAATGTTTTCTACTGTTTCTCTTTTGTAACACATTTTTTTTTGCTCTTGTAACACTTCCACAATGTGGTTGTAACATATCGTGAGAACATAGCTTGGAATTTAGGAACGTATTGTTTGTAGCACATATTTTACCTATTGTAACACATTCAAAATTTTAAAATAAAAACAATTATTGTACAATTGAAAATGGCATATAATGTGATAACATGAAAAAGTTCTAAGGGACCGTAACACATCCATAGCAAAATCACACAAACCAATTTTTTTTAAATAAAAGGAATTTGTATTATTGATCATAAGGAAACAAACACAATACTCGTTCACATCATTTGATAGTATATATATATATATACATAACAATCTGATTCTAGAGAGCAAATGAATATAGAAGTCTTTGCTACTGGAAATGATGTGTTATAGATATATAGAGTTCTCGAAACATAATCCATTCCTTCTTGATCTATTCTTGTATACATCCAAATATACGAATTCGACCATTAACCATTTATACCTGCATAGAGAAATCTAGTTGTAACATAACATATTCATGAATCTAGCTGTAGCATATAAAAATCAAAGTACAAGCAATTGATACTCCTTTGGCCTTGTCATGACCAATCGTGCTGTAGTTCGTCATGGGTTTAACTAATATATGCCTCGTCTTCTACAATTGTATGATTGAAACACACTTTGTAGCTAGAATTGTATTCCTATTTCAGAAAAATGTAAAGAAATTAGTTTACATTTGGAACCTTTATATCCTAATGCAAGACATATTTATGCACCTTCCTAGATATAGGTATCAAGATGAAAATACGAAGACCAAACCAAACTCAAACTAACCTGGTGCTTAATGATTTTTGCTTCCTCTTCTACTCCGGCCTAATTTGTCGTTTTTTCCTTTGTTTATTTTTCTGTAAAGAAACAAGTAAAGGATGAATAATAAGGTACCTTACCACCTTCACAATGATAAAATCATTGACCACAATTTTAAAAAAGAAAAAAAGCAGGGGCCACCAGAGAACACCATTTTGAACAAATCCATTATAAGATTCCATTGGGAAAGCCAAATTTCAAGGTTGGCTAAATGAATCTTGGATAGTAAAATAAATAATGAAACTACATAAATCGTACACCCAACATCCTGCATTTACAAGGCCTAAGTTAAATTTATCTATCATATTTTAGTATGAGCTGAGAAAAGAGTAATGATAATTGATATCATATTCACAGTTGCCTGGCTCCTAGTACAACAGCTTTGAGAATTATGAATACATAAGAAACAATCCAGTTTACTGCTTCCCTGGCATTGAGATGAGTTGATACGCAAATTAGGTTCTAGAATTAAATTGGCATAGAACAAAATTTTACCTTGTGGCATGTGGTGAATACGTCTAGCACCTCCTGTGTTTTGAACTACATGCTGGCCGCAGTGCTCGTCGGCAGCTTTGTGTTAGCATGAACTTGACACGTATAACTACAAGAAATTTTGCACCTGATAATACTACTAACCAATCATCTTGAAGAAATCCGTTGAGTAGGTGAATCGTAATGTAGACGAACCAGAATTCACAAAATTACAAAATTTTGTGACAACATTTTATTATATCTTGTAATCTCATCAAATTTAAAACAATAGCATTACAAAACTTTATGCATCCAGCATCCTACCAGATTGAACTACCCAATTTAGCATCCGAACATCAGTCTAACAAAATCATTTGAGATTTACCAAAGTGGATGCATGGGACACCTGATGCAGATGCTGGTTGGTGAGGGGAACTCCGATTGGCGAGGTCCACGGCGTCATAGATCTGGACCGCTGCAGCAGCGCGTGCTATGTGCTCCTCGAGGTTAATTAGAGTCAGCCTTCCGGCGCTTGATGCTCGCGATGAACGTAACTGGCAGCACTGCAAATCCACGCACTAGGGCACGTAGGACATTAGAAGATAATCATCTGAAATCTCAAACACCCAAAATATTGATTCGATTGAATTATCAGAAGGAGCGAGAAGGCGGGGTGAGAAATTCCATACTGCTGATCTGGGACAGGACCTTGATCTCTTCCGCAAAGATGAGCGTGCATTCTGAGCCTGCAAAAATTGAATGCTGCTGGATCAGAATCAGATCCATCCATGGGAAAAGGGACAGATGGTACTAATTAACGCATTGAAGGGGATCATGGGATGATCTTCGAGAGTGCATAGGTCTCACGAGAGATAAGAGTCGGAGGGAGAAGCGGCGATGGAAACTGAAACTGCTGGTTTTGCGGGGATATGCGATGTGACACCGTGAAAATTGAAGCCTATGTGGTGGGCTTGGGCGGCGAAAATTATTTTGTATTTCAGTTTTAGGCGGTGGAATAAATTGGTTGGAAACCAATCGGCTGAAAAAAATTGGTGGGAAACTAAATAGGCCACAAATTTGGATGGAAAACAAACTGCTAATTTGGTGTGTTCCATTTACGCATGTAGTTTGTGCTTATTAAAATCTACTTATGCGGATGCATAAAAGTAGTGCTTATTTGTTTTCAAAAAATTTCTTGTTGACACATGACAGCTACTTGAAAGTGCATTAGCCAATCAGACGTAGGGATAGAAAAAAAAACTCATGCTCGTTAACTCACATTGGTTCAGCTCATAAATGTTAGTCTTAAAAAACTTGATAATCGTCTTTGGCATATCAGCCCATAATAACTCCATACATAACCTAATTGATGAGAATAGCCGCAAACCAGCAATAAGACAAGAGGCCCATTTCAGTAGCAATGTGGTAGTAATGCGGAGGTAGTGTGTGAGGCAGGGAATACTAGTTGATGGGGCCGTTGGGGTACGTGGAGAGGATGCGCCCCACTTGTGGTCAGGATTCTCAATTTTATTTTCTAAATTTTCTTGTCTCCATCGAAATAACTGAATTTCACGAAACTACCAATTTTTAGAGAATTTTTTTCTCAAATTTGAAAATTTTAAATATTTGCCAGAGCGATACGTATTTTATATTCAACACTAGTCTCACATTTCAATGGTTCGGCAGATATTTCGCGTAGCTGAACTCCCAGTTTCCAATCCCGATTTCACCATTTTTGTTTTTCCCAATTAAATTGCTGTCAGTTGTGGTCCCATTCGTCAGTGAAAGAAATGTTAGTAAAAAATCTGATAGAAGGATTCGATCCCCTTACTAGTCAATCAAATTTCCATGAGGTGGGACAGGTGTGGGTACCATTTGTCAGTGGGACAAAAAATTTACAGAGAAGGACTCGATCCAGTACCCCTTGCCGCGGGAAAAAGACCCTCAACCACTGAGCTACAGGAATTTGTGTACCTTTGCTTAAACTTATAAAAATAATATAGCATTTCTCTCCATTAAAAATCACCAATTTTCCGAGATTGATTAGCGCGGTTTAAGCCGCAAGGATTATATATAATTTTTCAACAATTTCTAGCCATTATAAAGGGGGAAAAATCCCTCCGAGCTATCTACACCTTCCTGGTATGTCATCTCTTCTCTTTTTTCCTCAATATACTTACTATGGATTACCATCGTGATATTAAAAAGCACTAGTGTACATATGAAATTTATGAATGCATCTCCAAAGAAAAGACATATATGTTTCTTCGTAACACTTTAGTTGTAACATTATTGTCTTTGTGTTACAGTATACTACCGTACTTGTAAATTTTAGCTGTAACATTAATTTTGTGTTACTGTAATCATTGTTTGTAACACAATTTTACAAAAGAAGCCTTTTGTGTTACGGTGTCCAGCTGTAACACATACTTTTGTGTTCCTATGGAACTTTTTTGTAACACATTGATGTATGTATTACAACAATGTGTTACACTATTTGTGTTTTGTAGTAGTCATTTATGGGTCAGTTTAGATTATATTTTCTATAATGACAACAGTGATAATTTAGAAACACTAGATTTAGGGGTTACTTTATAATACTCCGTATTATTTAAAAGAGTAAATTGTACCCACCATTCATCAATTTGTATAGTTGTATCATTTTGGTCCAATAAGTTACAAAACGTGTAAATAGATGCACGAACTTGTCTAGTGCATGCATGTACGGTCACATATATATACCGTGAAACGTATTTTACCATGCAAATAGACTACTGTGAATTGTAATTTGAGTCACAACTATTAATTATGAGGTGGTGGAGAGCCAAACTTCAAAATTAATATCCTAAACCCTTTCCCATCGCCTCTAGTCTCTAGTTCTATTATCCTAAAGAATGCATCCGGGTGACAATTTGGGTACATTAGGAGGCACATTGGTGAAACACAAGCATAGTGGAGCTAATGAAACCTAAGCCCATTTAACTCATCATAAAAGATTAAATTTTTCATCTTCCTAGATGAACATATATGAGGGCATGATTAAACCTTCTGATTATATAGACGAATGGAGCTACATGACCATTGAATTTAGGTTATATATACTTCTGGCCATTATGATTTCCCTGCAAGGCTGCAATACCAAACAATCCCAATTAAGAAAAGTGGATAAACGTTTATTTATAATTCAAATTTTAAAATCTACGCGGTCCAGGAAAAGCACCGTAATGCATCCTCTCCTATTAGTACTGTCATTAATTTCAACGTAAGAGAAATAGAGAGTGCTAGCATTCCAACACGAATTTGCTGATACGATCCAACCAAAAAAAATCCCAGGTAGCTTATACATATTAGGTATTCATTTGATAGGTTTAATTTCCATTTCTTCGCTTTTCCATGACAAACAACTCCGACCAACAATGATAAAAAATACTATGTGTCGAGCTAAGAAATTGTGGTCAATGCAATCGCTAGAAAATACAGTCTGCGTAGTATACTACCATGATAAAATACACTATGTGACATACATATGACCGTATATACATACTTGATAAGTTCTTGTATCTATTTGTATGTTTTGCAACTTGTTTGATCAAAGTGATATAAGCATACAAGTTATTGTATGATGGATGCAATTTACTCTATTTAAAATGTTTCTAGAGAAATGTATTTTTGGAGTTTTTGAACCTTTTTGAACCATCAGCATAGTGGGAACGTGGAAACACATTGCCCGAAGCTCATAAGTAACAGCCAGCCAGTGCTGCGCGCCCTTGCCGGCTTGCCGCTCTACCGGTGGCCGAGGTTCCGGGTTGCGTCGAGTGTTGCGGCCCCGCGCGCGCACCGCGCGTTGCGTTCGCCCGTGGCGTTCGTACGCCGGCGGCCTGACGGCAGGGTAGCCGGCCGTTGCGTTCTGTGATATATTCTGTCTCCTGCGTGCTCACAGCCCCCACGTTACCCTCCGGTGCATCTGGAATGACGGCGTACCCCTGATTCCTGCGCGATCTTCTGTCGGGAGCACCAGCCTAGCATGCGCAACAGTCGGCATACAATGGGGTTAATAACAACGGTAATGATCCGAGTCGAGCGTCCCATTGTTATCTACGTAACCCCGCTACCTCATCCATATAACCCACCGTTGTTCGTTTCTCATGGATGGAAACCTAATAATAGACTTTATCATACTTTATAATTTTTTTGTTTATTCTCTGTGATTGACAATATGTCCAAAATTATGTAATAATTTTAAACACGGTGTCGGTAGCGTAGAGGTGGGAAGATGCTTCCTTTTTCGAAAAAAATATAACCCACCACTGCTCCTATCTCGGTCAACCTTATCCACATTTTCATCTCCAAACCTCCTCCCAATCTAGTGCTTGCCGTCGCAGCTGGCGCTGTTCACGCAGAATGGTGGGTGCCGCTGAGCTCGTGCACCTCGTCCGCCTCTAAGCTTGTGCCTTGGCCGTTATCGCCACCGCCGCCCATCTCCTCCGTGGCCGCCGCCGCCGCGCCGCTCCTTTGCGGGCGCTGCCGCAGTGCCACTTCTCCGAGGCGCCGCCACCGCCGCCCATTTGTCGGATATACATCTCTGGGTACCCTCAAGATAGAAGACCGAGTTCTGGTAGAACTACTCGGAGAACTCCTATTCCAATTAGAACTACTCATGTATTCCTACTAGGACTTCCATATTGTAACCGACTAGGATACTTGCCATGTAATCTTGTCCCCTGGGATATATAAAGGAGGACAGGGGTCCCTAGCTCGGTAGATCAAGCCTAACGGCAAAGGCCTAAAACCATCCAACGAGAAGAATACAATATACAAAACCCCATACAGGACGTAAGGTATTACGCTATTCTGGCGGCCCGTACCTGTCTAAATCCTTGTGTGTTGTGTCTTCGCGTTAACCATCAAGTTCCAGATCCGGCGATCCCCACAAATCTACTCTCTGGGTACCCCCAGGCAGACGTGCTCGACATAAATCAACGACACTTGGCGCCCACCGTGGGGCCACTCGCCGCAAGTTTGCCATTAGGTGTGATGGGATCAAGCTTCAACACCTGCGGCATCGAGGAGGGCGCGACCATCGTCTTCGGCGCCTGGATCTTCATCGCCTTAGGCAACAGCAAGTCTGCAAGCCACCTTGCGGATCGCCCGGGGCCATACTTGATGACGGTGACTCCACCGGAGCCGCTCCGCGATCTCGTCGAGAACCAACTCTCGACGACCTCTTCGGCTTCAACTTCGACTTCGACACCCTCGACTACTCGGCTCGACCTGAAACCACTCGGAGACGAGTCTTTCAAGCTCAGGACTAGTCAGGGGCATGCCCCGACTAGTCAGCTTCACCAATGACTACTTCATCGCGCGCAATGACTACTTCAACTACTTGAGTACAACTACATCGACGATCGGCAACGCCAATTCACTGTCGACTGCTTCGACTACTCGAGTACGACTGCATCGACTCGTCGCGCGACTACTTAGACCACTCATCTCGACTAGAAAACTAGTCGGGATCGGCTACTGCGCCATCGGCAACTAGTCCCTAACTAGTCGGCTTCATCGACAAGAACTTCATCGCGTCGTACGACTACTTCGACTAGTCGTCTCGACTAGTTAAAAACTAGTCAAGATCGGCTGCATCGACTCGCCATGCGACTACTTCGACTACTTGTCTCGACTAGTTAAAACTAGTCGAGATTGGCCGCATCGACTCGCGCACGACGACTACTTCGACTACTCAACTAGTCAAGAACAGCTACCGCGCCATCAGCAACTAGTCGGATCTGACTCCGACTAATCGACTTCAACAACGACCGCCACGTCTTCGTCGACAAGTCGTCCGCGAATCAAGCTAAATCTTATTTAATAATTATTTTCTTTATAATAATTTTATCAGCTTGTTTAAACACATGCTACACCATCGCCGACTACTCTAAAAGAGTACACCCCTCAACCAACAATAATTCTCGAGGGCTACACTCTCACATGACCTCTCGCCGACGGGTTACAAACCCTCGCGCGACCCCTCCTACATGAAAAAAGTCCTAACCGACTACTTTATTATTTCTCTGCACTCTTAACGACCAGAAGCTGGGCTCGGTAGCATGCACCTTAATTCGTGAAACTTCGGCTTCTTTGCAACACCTACGTACCTAAAGGACTGGTTAAGCGGGACCAAGTGTGTAAACGTAACAGGGCTACTACTCGAGTGGTTAAGAGTCTAACAAGAGCAACGAGCAACAAGTTTAAAACATGCATTACAAATGCTATTATTATCCTTCGTGGATATTTTTTTATTAGATACTACTCATCCTATATATTTAAATTGCAGGGTTACCAGTATTCACACTAGTGAGACTTGGCACCACCTCGCCTCTACATGATGCCACGAAACAACTCGAGTACTTTTACTAGAGGGTGCTCACATGTTGAGGACTTCAACTAGTCATTTGACGCTCGGGGGCTACACAGCACAAGCCAAGACGTGAAGACGAGTACCGGAACTAGTCGATACTCAAACAAGCGCGGCCTTACAATGCCAGCCGAGTACTTTAAACTAGTCGGTGCTTGCATATTACAACAACTCGAAGACTATGTTCTTGACCCTTAGACCGAATGCAAACTATTCGCTTCAAGGCTCGGGGGCTACACTCAAGGGGTACACATTTTTTGTGCCTATTGTTGATCCATTCAAGATTTTCGACTAGTTTCAACAGAACTACTCGAAGCTCGGGGGCTACACCCAATGGGTGCACCTACTCGGTGCACGCCATTGAACTACTCAAGATGAAGATAGAAGACTGCTTTTGAACCTCCGATTACTTAAAAAGTAGTCGGAGGCTCGGGGGCTACACCCATTGGGTGCATCTAAAGATGCACTCCAATGTAAACTACTCTATAGAGAAGGCTTGAGCGTCTTGGACTTAGCTCCAACTACTCGAAGATGTTAAAGCAGATTCAATACTTGAAGCAAAGGTGCAAGATGCTCGGGGGCTTGTCGGATATACATCCCCGGGTACCCTCAAGATAGAAGACCGAGTCCTAGTAGAACTACTCGAAAAACTCCTATTCCAAGTAGAACTACCCGTGTATTCCTACTAGGACTCCAATATTGTAACCGACTAGGATACTTGTCATGTAACCTTGCCCCCTGGGATATATAAAAGAGGGCAGGGGTCCCTAGCTCGGCAGAAGCCTACAGGCAAAACCATACAACTCAACTCACGTGCAATACAATCAAGCACACAAGACGTAGGGTATTACGCTACTCGCGGCCTGAACCTGTCTAAATCTTTGTGTTGTTCTTGCACTGTCGTTCCTAGAACTCGGCGAGGCCCACTAATCTACTCCCTGGGATACCCCCAGATAGACGTGCTCGATATAAATCATCGACAGGAGCCCCTGCTCGCCATCCTCCTCTTCCTCCTTTCTCCTCCGTTCACTTGTGTAGTTCCTTTTTTCCTAGATTTTGCTGCATATTGTAAGTGTATATTTCACGTGTTTCAAATGTTTGAGAAGATGTCACAACTATTTTATGTGAATGTTGCAAAAGTAGATCTAGATGTCACGATGTTGCATATGTTTCACATACATGTTGCAAGTATTTTATCCGGATGTTGCATTTTCATTGAGAGGTTTTAACTGCGGTCTTGCGTGGCTGATTTGAGATAGCGTCGTTTTTAGTGTTGCAAACGAGGACTATTCATATTGCGGATACTATTGTTTGATGTTGCATATCCTATTCTTGGATGTTACAAAAAATTTATATGTTGCATGCAGCTTCATACCTATGTTGCGGTGGGAATTTCGACCGCTACAGTACTGTCTGGTTTTTTTTCACCCGTCGGACGTCCGGACGCTAGTAGGACCATAATAAAAAGAAAATTAAATCATATACGCAGGCTCAGCACCTATATACTCCCTCCGTATTGGTATTAGATGACGTTTTAGATATGGTTTTAGTCAAATATTGGGAATATAAATCATAAATAACTTTTAAGTCATTGAGTTTCGAAATGTGAAAAACATATGAATAGGTTTGTCTTAAAAATATTTTTTATAAAAATATACATATATTATTTTTTAATAAATACTTTTGTAAAATAAGAAGTCAAAGTTACATTTTGAAGAACGTGTCGTTGTCCTAAACGTCATCTAATACCCATATAGAGGGAGTAAAATATGGCGTATCGCAACCTTAGTTGATAGGATTATATTTAACGCGCCAGTAAAATTTATGGCAGGTTAACCAAACTTATCATTATGGCATGAATATGTCGCAGCTGAAATCTCTGTGAGCAAATAATCTCTACTGCTAGGCACGCAGGCTCTAGCTGGTTTCCTTTAAAATAAGGCCAGCCTTAGGATTTCATAGAAGGTACTAGAGTTTTATGGCATGTGAGATTATGTGACATGGTATTCTAGTTTTTAGTCTTTAGTTTAAATAACCGTGCAATGAAACTATACAATAAGACTGTCGTTAATTTCGTCTTGGAATCAAAATTAAATAAGTCACTCCTAATGCAGTGCCACACTATTTCCAATGACTCGATAACTATGTATCACCTGTTACATCTCATTTATTGAAAATAAAATTACCGTTGGGAATGGACTAACAACGACACGTGCGCTTGTACATTCGTTGTGTGGGCTTCATGTGGAATGGATTTGGGTTCGGCCCATCCAGGCACGCGCACTCCCAAATCGAGGAAGTGTGCATAACCTGAATATGGATGGATTCTGAAAAATACTTCCACATCACACTCATTCCTACAAGGATTTGAGATATTATTATTCCTAGTATTATCATCCTTTGTTTCTTGTCTCTATCTTCTCGAAAGAACTCTCCCAACTTTGTTCCTGGCATCCACTTTGATGTGCCTCCATTAGTTATTTTTTTAAAAAGGCTTTCTTTTTCAGACGCTTCGTACTTAGCCTCTGGGGAGGCGCCATCCCTGTCCGTCAATCTCGATCTCACCCAGTTTGTTCATTCCTCATTCCCTCCCCCTGCCCAGGCTGAAAATTCCACCGCCTTCACTCTTTACCACCATGCGCTCGATGATGTGAAGCTCGAGGGGTTTTGCACCGTACGTTGTTACAGCGCAGGTGAGTGACAGCGGGGGACAGGCCGTTGTGGTGGTGGGCATCATATCCCTGTTCATTCGCTTCAGCTGGTGTTGCCGGGTACAAACGAGACATCCTGTCTGCACCTTCGCTGCCTGGGTAACAAATCGTCGCTGTCGTTTTGGTGGACGAGTGCAACGAACTCATGTAGCATACTAGTCAACCTACTACTCAGCGATGAGTGGCCGATCAAGGCAATTTGCATCCTATTCCTAGCGTTGCTGGTGTTCGTCGGCAGCCAGTGCTCCAGTCTCCAGATGGGTCACTGAACATGCATGAATCCACCACTCCCCACTGTGGCTTCAGTCGCACGACTTGATAAAAGGTATGTGTATTAGGCAGGTGCGTTACTGCTCTGTGTATTTCGCCATGTCGTCATTACTGAGGCAGCGCAGACGTTAATAGCTTCCGTTTCATGTGTTTCGGCCGAAGAAGTTCGCTGCTATTCATTCATTCTTTCATTGTCACCTTATGAAAAGATCAAGATTTTTTCATAGTATATATATGCATCTGGTCCGCCCTGTTATAGAACAGGCCATCAAAATAATTGGGCCAGGCCCATGGTGAGCATTAGCCCAAGTTTGAACTTACCTAGGGAGGAAACTGACAATGGCCTGAATCCGTAAGACTAATGGGCTGCTTGGTAGAGCAAATGCCCAATTATGTATTACCCAGTTAGAGAGGACGGAACTTATTTATACGTTGTCATGGTAGCCCTGCCCGATCGCAAGCATTTAGAAGAGTTTACTGAGGTCTTTTCAGTTACTAGCTGCGGTTTCCTTTAAGTATACCTCAAAGACTAAGCCCTTGAACATGTGAAGAAAAAGCAAAAAAAAAACAGTTCTGGGTGTAATGACGAAAACATGGTAGATGTAACAAAAACGAGCAAAAGGTGAAAACAAAAAAAAACAAGGAAAGGTCATTAGCGCACGGACCCGCTGGGCCGTCCTGCCTGTGGATCCCCTGGGCCGGCATCAGCGGCGGTTTCCCCGTCCTTTTTCCTGGTGCACGGCGGCCCGTCTAGCCATCTTCCTAGAGCACAGATGGAGCAAAAGTGGCAGCGGCTTCAATTCTCCTGTTGCCGCCGGGATCCGAACGGCATGGATTCTCACATGCACGCCCCGTCATTCCAACAAGCAGCTGCTGTCATGAACGCATCCTTTGTGGCCACAGGGACGACGGGTCACAGCGATCGAAAACCATCGACGTACGTGTAGTACCACCAAGCATCTCTTCATCCTGGTCGCGCGGAAATGAGATGAGATGGATAGGAATAGGATAGCATCACAAATGCCAAAGCCTGCTGGCTGCTGGACGCCAGAGCTTCCATTCTTTTTCGGATCTTGGGCTCCTCTGCCCCCCTTTTCCTACTTTTTTGCCCCCTCTTCTTTACCGCATCCCAAAGGGAATGAATTTTGCATCCAAGGGAAGGAAAACTGCAGGGGGTGGCGGTCGAGGACAGTCTCTCTCTCTCTCTCTCTACGCTACGCGTTCTGCTGCTGCATTGAAGAATCTCATCATTCGTGTGTTGTGTACAGCATGTCCTCGTCACGTCCCGGCCTTATCATCAGGTGGTGCGGGGAGCTTTCTTTCCATGCATTCTCATTTTGATGGCAATGCAACAACTCAAGAGTCAAGACCAATACTGCTGGTGAGTAGGAGTAGCACATGGTCTATGTTCAGATTTCCAGACACATCATCATGGTTTTGAAACCGGGTAGACGAAAGAAATAGAAAGTAAAGAAAAAAAATCATGTTTTGATTAAATGTGACTCAAACAATCCTTCTGGCCGGATAGCGACTTTGGTCCTTTAAACAAATGAATTGAGTACAGGGAGCTGTAGTACCGTTAGATAGGGGTGTTAAAACCGGCTCTCATTGTATAGTCTCTTTGTTTTTTTCTCCCACAGCCCTTAAGCCGGTTTATGCAAATCCGTTTGAGCACCCATAGATCGATCCAGTTGGAAATTGGATCGGAATATAGCAGCATCAATTATGTGATGAATCACTGTTCTTGACAGGGGTTTCGCCAGAGTACCTAGCTAACCTCGAGTACCTAGCTAGCTGCACTGTACTACCGCAGAGCTCCGATTGGGCACTGAGCATGTGAGCTTGGGCAGCACGGATCACTCCACACTTGTACGGTGCGAAAAGGTGCGCGCACGCACCGGCCATATCTTGGTGCTTGCCCTGGTAAACTTGGCGGCACCGGCGTGTTCACTTGTTTCCGTCCCGGGCCTATCGATCCGCGGTCCGACCAAGTGAAGCGAAGCGAAGCGAGTGCCAAGTGCATGCCCATGCCGATGGGGAGCTCCGGCGGCGGCGGCATGGTGCTGAACCGCCGGTAGACAGCGACAGGCTAACCTCGCTCAGCTACCTAGCTTGGCGCCCTCAACCACCAGCCAGCCGTGCCTGCGACGGGAACGGGACTCCCATTACCGGAATGCCGGCTTTGTAGGATTCAAAGCCCCGGCCGCACCCGCTCGATCACAATAATGTGATTCATTCTATAGGCATGCATACCGCTTTATATGCATTGGATCCACCTAGCTTCCTAATTCTGGACTAGCTAAACTGGATGCATGTACTGCCCTACTCAAATGTTACAAGCATATACAGTATATGGGGAATGATCGAACTGGCTCGTGAGAACGAACAAACAAACAGCAGCTCGTGATGTAGTACAGAATAATACAATTCGATCACAGGGTGAAAGGTTGCTATATGTAAACCATTTTCTCCACACACAAAAAAACATTCTCAGTAACTGAGTATATTGCAAAAAATAATTCACAAACTTCTGATAGGCAGGGGGGTGAGAGTTGTTCACAGGAACGCCATCTGCTGTCCACTCAAAATTAAGAGAGAGACGGTGCCGTTCATTCATCCACCACTGTCCGATCACATTACCAACGGTTTACAGAGTGCTCTCTGGTCCTTGGATAAGTCTAAAGGGACGATGCTTTCCCTTTAGGTTCCAAGTACTATTGTCTTTTATTGCCAGTTCTCTGCTTTGTTAACTTAATACAGAAAAAAGTCCAAATTACTAATCCATTACCAACGGTTTATATAAAAGCCTTCAAATTCCTATGCAACTCAGGTTTTTTCTTGCAGAAACGAGGGTAATCCTTCCAATCAACAAGTAAACACAAGACAGATTCCTCTAGTGGGGATAGTAGATTTTCGCTGATGAAATCCTCTTGGAAGCAGCCAGCATTCCCTTTCGCTTTCGGCCTGCGATCTCACTGCCCACTGGCTCGCCCCCAAACGGCTTCCTCTGCTCCCCACCTCCTTTATCTTTTGTTCTCTTCTCACCACTCCCCCCGTCTCCCTCACAAACCCCAAACCCCTCAGTTGTCACCGAGCTGCGCTGGGCTTCACCTTCTTCCTCCCTCGGTCCCTCCGCAGTCCGCACCCCCACTCCACTCCTCGCCGCCCCGCTCTCTTGATTGACGCAAATCTTTCCTCGCTGCTAACTGATCTAATCGCCGTTTCTTTCGGGATCCCGGGACCAATGGAGAAGGAGAGGAGGCAGGGGTTCTTTTCGGCGCTCAAGGGGGAGGTCGTGCGGGGCCTCTCCCCGGCGAGGTCCCGGGGCAGGTCGCTGCTCCCGCGCACCCGCAAGACGGCGGCCGCGGAGCCAGAGGAGTTCGCCCAGTACGCGCCCGACCCGCTCGTCGCCCACTCCGGCAGCCTCCGGCCGGGCGGCGAGGTCCTGGCGCCGCTCATGGAGGGCCCCAACGTGGACGAGGACGACGCGTTCGGCGAGAAGTCCGGGCGTCGCGACGGGTTCGGGCAGTGGGTCCGCGGCCACCTGGCCCGCGCCCCGCTCATGGCCGCCGGCGGCGATGGTGGCGGCGGGTCGTTCCGCCGCTCCGACCTCCGCCTCCTCCTCGGCGTCATGGGCGCGCCGCTCGCGCCCGTCTCGGTCTCCGCCGCCGAGCCGCTGCCGCATCTCTCCGTCAAGGGCGCCCCCATTGTGCGTAGTACACATCTCGATTGGATCTCCCTCTGTTCGCAAATGCGGCAGCTTCTGACGCCGCCGGCGGCGCTCGATCTGGTGTTGTTCGTTGCAGGAGTCCTCGTCGGCGCAGTACATCCTGCAGCAGTACCTGGCGGCGTCGGGCGGCGCCAAGGTGCTCCGGTCGGTGCGGAACGCGTACGCGATGGGGAAGGTCCGGATGGTGGCGTCGGAGTTCGAGACGGCGACGCGCGTGGTGAAGAACCGCGGCTCCGGCGCCGCCTCCGCCGTGGAGCAGGGCGGGTTCGTGCTCTGGCGGATGTCCCCGGACATGTGGTACGTCGAGCTCGCCGTCGGCGGCAGCAAGGTCCGCGCCGGCTGCAACGGCCGCCTCGTCTGGCGCCACACCCCCTGGCTCGGCGCCCACGCCGCCAAGGGCCCCGTCCGCCCCCTCCGCCGCGCCCTCCAGGTCCGGCGCCATTAATTCCTTCCCCTTCGCTTTTCTCTCTCTTCATCCGGCGATCTAGCTTTCCATTGGTGGCCATTATGCCAACAGAGGTCTGGGTACACGCTTGCTGCAGGGTCTGGATCCGCTGTCGACGGCGGGTCTGTTCGCGGAGGCGCGGTGCGTGGGGGAGAAGAAGGTGGGCGACGAGGACTGCTTCATCCTGAAGCTGTCGGCGGGCGCGGAGACGCTCCGGCAGCGGAGCGAGGGCCCGGCGGAGATCATCCGGCACGTGCTGTTCGGCTACTTCAGCCAGCGGACGGGCCTGCTGGTGCACGTGGAGGACTCGCACCTGACGCGCATCCAGCCGCACGCCGGCGGCGACGCCGTCTACTGGGAGACCACCATCAGCTCCACCCTGGAGGACCACCGCGCCGTCGACGGCGTGGTGATCGCGCACGCCGGGCGCTCCGCCGTGACGCTGTTCCGGTTCGGGGAGATGGCCATGAGCCACACCAAGACGCGCATGGAGGAGGCCTGGACCATCCAGGAGGCCGCCTTCAACGTCCCCGGCCTGTCCACCGACTGCTTCATCCCGCCCGCCGACATCCGCCGCGACCCCGCCGCCGGCGACGACCTCCCGCCGCGCGGCGGTCTCAAGGCCGCTGGCGCCGTGCACCCCGCGCGCGTCGCCGCGGCGGAGCGCGTGCACCCGCGGCGCGACGCGGCGGACGACGGGGACAAGATCCACTGGACGGTGGAAATGTGAGGAGCGGAACGGGAAGTGAAGATCATCTTACTCCATTGGGTTCACGTACAAGAGTGAAGATTAGCTGAGCAGCTTATTAGCTAGGAAGACATAAAAAATCGAGCGATCCAATTTGTTCATAGTACTAGAAACCAACCAAATCTTTCTGCAAACACTAACTTCATCTCCTAAAGTGTCTCCTCTGTACAGATGAGCAGCAAAGCGTCTCCTCCGTCTCAATGTCGAATTGTACTGTAACATATATTTGCAAGAATTTAAACATTGACACAAGCATGTCGTCAAATCCTGTCCCTGATTTCGACACGTTGGTATCCTTGCTCCTCTACGTCACAGTATGTGTAGGTACCTAGGGGCCATTTTCAAGCTGGTTGGTATGTATTGCTTTCGATCTTTTGCTTCCATGGCTTGGTGCCTTGGTGCCAGGGGAAACGAGTACACACATGCACTGCTACTGGTCGCCAGGTTTTGCTTAGAAACTAACCAAGTATCTTTACCACCCTTTGCAGGTACTTGTGAGAGTTACTTGCCACATTCCATGCAGTGGTGGTAGTGGCGGCTACGGAGAGCATTGCTTGCAAGTGAACCAAACCAGCAAGCTTCTTACATTTTGGCCTGTAGCCAGCCCAGGGCAGGGCAATGCCACTACCAACCAAGCTATCACGCTCACTCTAGCGCACAGTACATGTACTGGCTGTAGCTAGCATTGGATGCTGACTGAGGTCACTAGACATGGGTAGATCAGGTGACCTCCTATCCTATTCCTTTCCTCCTCCCTGGCAATGGCCATGGCCCCAGCGTACACCTTGCCCGGTTGTCCCTGCTCGCTCACTGCAAATCTGCCATGGATGCAGTTGACACATTGGCAATGGTATATGCTAGCTGCCCGGTTGTCCCAGTGCCGTGGAAGAGCATGGCCTTTTACGTGTTCGCCTTTATTGACCAACGACCCCCGTAGAGCTTCCCTCGGAGAGGGAGGGGCATGGCTGCCTTCTAGAAGATGTTCGAAATGTTCCCATTTCTGTTTGGTTGCAGTACACGTTCGTGTTCGTCATCCCTGGCCTCAATTGGCTTCAATCCTCATGGGCTGGGCTGGGCTGCCCATTCATGAATCCATCAACCGGTATCGAACATCCGTGCACTGTGCTGACTGCTGAGCCAAGCCAAAGCGTATGTGATGGGTGTGTACGAGCGAGAGCATGAATCCTACGACTGTACGTAGGTGGTGACTTTTCGTTTTCTGAAGCCATCTCTGCAGAGAACACCAACAGAAACGACACCTCGCCCTTCACATGGCCGGTGCTAGTGTTGGGCAGGACAGGAAACACTGCCGTGACCTTGGAGCAGAGGGCAGCGCAGCAGCCTGTCCGACTGGCATCGATCATCTCTGACGATGTTGCTCCATGCTGTGGCCTGTTCACGCATGGAACACAGTTCTGTAACCTGTGCCGGGCCATGCTAATCGGGCATTGTACGTGCAATAGGCAAAAACTACTACTTACAGTGCTGAACGCCATTTTTTTAAAACAAAAAATGTTGAACGTTTCTGAAATCCTTCTTTTGGAACTCTGGATGCAAAAGCCTTTAGGTTCTTACACATTTATTATTCTTCCCTAAAAAAAGAACATACAAGTCACAAGTTCAACTATTTTCTTGGTAAACACTAGCGATGCCGAGACAGATCCCTGAACTGATGCCAGACTAGTTGGTGTACGGCCACTATTTTCTTGGTCGGGTCGGGTGTACGAATCATTCCACTTAGAATTTTTCCGAATGCCTGTCTTTCGGAGTCACCGTCTGGAAGGAACGTAGTGACTAGCTAGTAGAATCCTGAAAGAATTGTAGCTCAAAATTTGATTCTCATACTAATCGAAAATGCTCCCCGCCTTCAAAATTGTGTCACTGGATTATGTCCAGTAGCACCAATAAGCTGCCCCTGGATTGAGCGTATCACCCTTTGTAATCTGTATGGCATCTTTGCTAGTTCAGTGATGATCTTGGCAAGTTCCTTTTCGGCTTTTTCCCGCCCAAAATCATCATCACCCATCACCATGGCCTACTAGCTAGTATTATTCATCTATTGTAGCCTCATCTACCTTGGTCCTCTACATACTCTTCTCTATCCATCTCACGTTGGTGTTCTCCTTTTGATACCCTCGTGCATCGTTTCAAATCGATCGCGCACTTTACCTCTTTATCATTTTGTATACGTACTTTTAATTGCTCCTCTCGAAAAAGGGAAAGGAGAATGTATGTGCTCGATCCTATGCACATCATTGCATCATTGCATTTGCATACCATGAGAGAGAACACAATGTGAGCGAGCGCATCCATTTCATTAGTTCACGTGCCAGGACTCAGGACACAAAAATGTAAATGCCAGCCATAAGCTCCAACATACTCCATACCCCAAGCTCAAATAGCCGTAGGATGTGGCATGTGACTGTTATGAACTCTGAACCCTTTTGTTTATCCAATGAACCCAGTAGTTAGTACAAGTTGATCCAGACAAAATATCACGTGAACTCTGGATGCATCAAAGGGTGGTTCTGAATGCATGCCTAGATGGATAGTTTTCCATGGGTCCGGCCGATACATTTGCTGACTTAACTAACTCTTCCCTGCTGAATCGGATCCAAATTCCATCATGGCAAGTGCCCACACTTCCCAATTGATTACCAAGGTTTGTTGCGACTTTCAATAGTGTCGGTACGAAGATCCGATCGATCCATTCCCTCTGATGCGTCTGCTCTTTTCATGCTCCTTTGTTTCTTATAGCAAAGAAGAGAAGAGGTAGATCTTGATCTTCTTGGCTTTAGTTAAACTATCATCCCACCTGTCGGATTATAGAGTTCTTTTTGGCCGTTTTGCTTTAGATTGGCATCTGGGGCTTCGCCTTTCTCTAACCGATCACACTTGAGATCTGTAGCGTCTTGTATTCTACTGATGGTCTCAGGAGAGAAACAAAACGGGTTGGTGAAGACTATGTGGCTCCGAGAGCGCATTGGCTCTGGCGCTGCCAACCTTGAGCTGGAGCGAGGTGTCTATTGTTTTATGCATTGGGGACCAGCTCTAATTTATGCACTATTCCGTGTCAAATATGTTAAGTTTCTGGCTGGATTTCTTGATGGATTCGCAGCTAATGTCAGGCCGTTTACTGATGGACCCTGCTTTCACCAAATGCTTCTTGCACAGTGATGAATGAGGCAGGGGACCAAGCATTTAGGCAGCATGCATGGTGTACTAGAGATACTCCTGTATGTTTCCTCATGTACATTAATACGCAAATCAGATCACTATACACTATCATGCCAAAGCAACAGAATCAGAACATGCTACATACTGTATGCTGTATATACCATGCAAAAGAGGGAACTGTTCACTATGACGAGTTCTGTCAGTACATACTAAACACTACAAAATTGACTCCATTTGCGAGCATTTGTTTTTCTTGATGCTCTATCTTGAATAGTTGAATACCGGAGTTTTTTTTGGCTGATGAACATATAGAGTTACTTTTCATGGAAGTCATTTATGTACCAACTTCACTTGGACTTTGAAAGAGAAGAACATATTTTTTTGCCTTTGAAAAATGTATTATTGCTTTGCAGTCAACTGGGCTGAGCTGCAGAGCCCAAACCCAGCCTTGTTGGGCCAAATGTGACACCATCTCTCCAAATCTCTAGCCGCCCGACTGAGAATATATATATATATATATATATATATATATATATATATATATATATATATAGTTTTATCTACACGCGCATGTAACTACAATCACCATCAATATACTATTGTGTGTATGTTTACATACTCATTTATCAGTTTGAGTATGTTTGTATACTAATTCTAAGATACTCCAAAGCGAATTGCACAAAAAAATTCAGAAGCAACCATATTTTTAAAATTTATTATGATTATACCATTATACTAGTATATAGAAATTAGTATGTCCACATACTCAAAGTACGCTTACATACTCAACATACATACCATCCAGACAGTCTAGTATCATCGTATACTACATATACATACTCTTCGTTGGGTCATACACGTCTTCTAACATTAGCATGTCTCATGTTATATATATATATATCAATGCGGATTTCCTACCACAGGCGGTAGCCGCACCCCCGTGGGTGGTAACTACCCAGCCAACGCCATCTGGACACGTGCCCGCCTCCAACATCCCGCGATCACATGCAGTACGGTTTGCATGGACGGACGTTAACGGCGCGTGCGCCCTGCCTGTTCATTCGTATCAGTGCTAAGCAGGGGACCACAGCATGCAGGTGGGCTCTAAAAACGCAGCAGTCGTGGGTGCTGTTAAATCTCTTCCTTGGTGTTTCTGGACAAAAAAAAAAGGATAAAGGGGGAGCATTTGAACAGCGCAAAGAACTGCAAATTTTGACGATTTACCCGTTGCTTCTGAAATAAACTCTCCCGGGTAACTAGCTTTGTTGGCGGGAGGTAAGTTTGTTTGTGCTACCGCTGCCATGAAATCTGTCGTTCAACGTCTGCAAATAATTCAATGATCTTGTTCATCCGAGTTTGCAAAAAAAAAAGAAACCGGGGAGGTAAAGATTTTAAAATTAGTTTTGCCCAAAGAATGGGTGAGTGAACTTGAGGTATTAGGTATGGTATGATAAACTCAAAAAGTATAGCAACAACATCTCTAGGAGCGTGTTTTTTCAATGTTCCCATGCCATATTTGTGGTTCCCTCTTCATTTGTACAAATGAATATATTACTACCGAGAAAAATAAAGGGAAACACATGGTTAATATTTTTAATACCATCAAGACGAAAAAACATTCCAGCAGCAATTCGCAGTGAACCTTGATCACTGCTGGCCCATGCAGCACAGATGTGTCGGTCTGTATGCATGGGCTCACCAGGCCATGCAGCTCCCGACACGCACTGCACTGCACATATAGGGATCGATACATCACGAGATTGTCACACCCGGCCCAGTTTGTATGGCCCGGTAGTGGCCCATTAGTGCGAGATGCACATGTTTAGTGCCACATTGCTAGTTGAGAAAGGGTGGAGGCAACTTATAAGCCTTTGTCTTCCAGCCATAGCACCTTCGGGTTAACCCTTTTACACGAAGCGAGGACGAAAGTGTAAGCAGGGTGCTATGTGTACGCGTGCACGCCCCTCGGAAGGGCTGTGCGGTGCGGCTTTGGAGGGCGGGGTGTTACAGGTGGTATCAGAGCCGACCCTCGCGGTTGCGCGTACGGGCGCAGTGTGCGGGCATAGGGCGCATGGCGCGTATGGCCCGGGTAGGGCATACGGCATGGACTATGGCGCCGGCACTGGACGTACGGTCGTGCGCCAAGGGGGAACGTTCCTGGACATTTGCCCGTGTGGGTGAGTTGTGCCGACGAGGACCCTCGCGGTTGCGCGTACGGGCGCAGTGTGCGGGCATAGGGCGCATGGCGCGTATGGCCCGGGTAGGGCATACGGCATGGACTATGGCGCCGGCACTGGACGTACGGTCGTGCGCCGACGAGGACGTCGGGTTCTTTGAGGGGGGGTGTATGTCACACCCGGCCCAGTTTGTATGGCCCGGTAGTGGCCCATTAGTGCGAGATGCACATGTTTAGTGCCACATTGCTAGTTGAGAAAGGGTGGAGGCAACTTATAAGCCTTTGTCTTCCAGCCATAGCACCTTCGGGTTAACCCTTTTACACGAAGCGAGGACGAAAGTGTAAGCAGGGTGCTATGTGTACGCGTGCACGCCCCTCGGAAGGGCTGTGCGGTGCGGCTTTGGAGGGCGGGGTGTTACAGAGATGCTATGTTTTTTTTACATCTGTATGATGTCGGGTAGTGTGTGGGCAACGGGCCCAGTTTAGAGATACAGAGCAATTGATCAAACACTGATCCTTTGCTACACTGCATAAGAAAAAAACATCGATAGTACGTGGTTGGCGTTTTCCCCTGACATTACATTGCGCCTGCTGCAATTTAGGCTGTGTTTAGTTACTTCTAACTTTTTAAACTTTTCATCACATCGACATCACATTAAAACATTAAATAAAAAACTAATTACAGTTTTGATGTATACGACGAGACGAATCTTTTGAGCCTAGTTAGATCATGGTAGAACAATAATTACCACAAACAAACGAAAAGTGCTGCAATGCGCTACAGTATCCGATGTGATCCCTTTTCACGGATCTAAACACAGCCTTAGTTTCCAAATTTCACTATGAAAAAGAAGATTCTCATCACATCAAAATGTCGGCACATGCATCTAATGAGCCTAATTAGTCCATGATTTACTACAGTAATGATACAGTAGCCATTCTCTAATCGTGCGGTCAAAGACCTCATTAGATTTGTCTCGTAAATTAACCTGAGGTTGTGAAGATAGTTTTGTAAACTGACTCTATTTAATACCATTAATTATCGATCAAACGTGTCTAAAAATTTCCAAAATCTGAAGAAACGCGGCCAAGGGCTTAGTTTTATTCATGTGGTGCAGTGCATGATGTCACTTCCAAAGAGTGCTTTTAGACTTAAAAAAAAGCAGGATGTTGGTGCTACCCAGGTCTTGCGCATGACTTGACTTGCAGAGTTGCATACCGCAAAAGCCCGCTCCAATGACCGATTAAAAAAAACCTGCTCCAATGGTCTGGCATGTGAGCTAACGCCGTAGGTACCCCTGTCTGCCTCGCGTCAGGGCGTAGATGGGCGCTCGCAAGGGATCCAACGGCTGCATGTGCCTGGGTAGCGGCCGCCCTTCATCTATGTATCTCATGTTAGAAGACGTGTATTACCCAACGAATAGTATGTACATGTAGTATACGATGATACTAGACTATCTGGATGGTATGTAGGTTGAGTATGTAAGCATACTTTGAGTACGTGGACATACTAATTTCTATATATTAGTATAATGGCATAATCATAATAAATTTTAAAAATATGGTTGCTTTTGAATTTTTTCATGCAATTCGTTTTGGAGTATCTTAGAATTAGTATACGAACATACTCAAACTGATAAATGAGTATGCGAATATATACACAATAGTATATTGATGGTGATGGTAGCTACAAGCATTTGTAGATAAAACTTGTCATATATATATATATATATATACACACACACTACCCAAGCAGTGACTGGGAATATTCCCCCCCTAAATAAAAGGCAGAAATTAGTTGCTCCAGGCTGTAGCAAGTTTACTACTGCGCATGTTTTCCTTATCTACAATTTTTCTAAGAAGCAATTGATGCTGTTTTTCTACTCATTTTTCCTGCTGCTATGCCTTATAGCATTTATTTGGTTGGAATAACTGAATCTGCTTTTCTTCCTCCAAAAAGATATCTTAAACCTTCTTTTGGAGTGTTTCACACTTCCTTTGATCTTCCTATACATCAAATTTCTTCAATTAAGCAAGCAGTCAGTCTGCCGATAACATTGCGTCCACAAGACCACAAAGAGTCAAGGGTGGTACCAATTTTTTAAGGTGTTCCAACATTCTTCCAAAACAATTGGTTGGTACGTACCCTTATTGTCGAATTATCTTCCATATAGAACCAAAAATGGAGAGGTTAAACCCTGAAGATATTAATGTACCAAGAATTCTCCTAACATAGCACACGCTTTCCCACTTATCTCATTGCAATTATAATATTAATAAGACAACCTTTTTCTCGTGTTACACGGTTTTGGTTGTTATGTTGTCAGGTCTCGCATTCGACATTGGAGTGCCAGCAGTGTCTAGAAACGAATCAACAACATTTGTAACAAAGTAAGGTATTCCGAAGAAGGAAGTTCTGCACAAAGAGAACAATGTAGTGCCTGGTGGTTGTATAACCGGCCACGACAATATATAACATGCTGAGAAAAGAGAAAGAAAAGAATAATAACACAACGGCAGAACAAAAAAGCAAGAAAGCAAAACCATGCATTCTTTCTTGTTCGTAAGATCTGAGCTTCCCAGTTGCATTGTTTTTAGCTAACGATGCAGAACTGCCAATTGCTTCTCATCTGCCCTTTCCAACCATTCCACCATTGAACACCGTAGCCGTTCAGGTGCGCGCGCAACCCACAACTTGAGAAAGCCTGTGAGAACATGCGTCGGGTCTTGATGGTGATACCGTTGCATTATCAGCGGCCTTTTTCTGCTATCTCTTCCGACGTTTTTCCTCGGCATCGTCTTCTTCACCTGAAGGTATGCCGCGCCATGTTTTGATTTCCAAAGCATCTGATACGCCGTCGCTTCTGCCTTGAGGTACAGACACTCCAGCGCCTTTGGCAGCATGGTCTCGTCCAACTGTTGCAGGCTAAGGTTGGTGTGCATACCGTGCTGCTCCTCGCCGTCGATCACCTCCAGCGCAGAGGACTCGGCTTTCGGCATCACGTCTCCTAAAGAGCCATGGGGTGTAAACAGGAGCCCAAGCTTCAGGTGTGGCATGTCGCCCCTCTCCTTCGAAGAAGCTGTTCGACCTTCTTCAGCAATTGCCCTCTTCTGCATGCTATTGTACTCTGACAGTGGGATCTGGCACTGCCAGTACACCTCGATGACTGACTCCAGAGAAACTTCTGACAGCCTCATTGTGCCTTCACTGGGCTTGCAGGGTTCATGCTGATGGTTGCAGCAGCACACCGGGTCTGGCCGAAACCATTGGCTCATATCTCTGTGGATGCTGTCCCAATGCTCCTTGTGAGTGGATTCAGCATACGGCACCCAGGAGAAGTCCTGCGTTGGAAGGTTAGCGAGTTGCCTGGTTGCAGCTTCAGCCGTGGACCTGAAATGTGGCGTGACCAGCAGCTGCAGGCACTTGATGGTGATCCCAACTATGTCCGTGCTCTCCGAGAGCCGTAGCATGGAGCCGATGCACAGGTTCTTCTCCGGCGCGTCGTCGTCTTCGTAGATGAAGATGAGCTTCGCCTCTACGCCACGGCCTTCCAGGAATATGGGGCGCACGCAGAACAGGTAGTACTGGCTGCCGCGGAGGAGCCTGTACCGGAGCTCGTCGCCGGCGAGCAGGCGCGCGATGAGGGGGTCGAAGAACATGTACCGCCGCGGCGCGCCGCCGAGCTCCACGAACCTCAGGAACTCGTTGGCGCCGTCCGCGAACCACTCAAACCTCCGGACGGCGGCGGGGCTGCTCCAGCCGTGACCGTCGCCTTCGTTGCTGTCGCCGCCGAGGACGGAGGAGACGAGTGACTTGGCGGCGTGGGCAAGCCGTGCAGGGAAAGGCGAGGTCCTCACCGCCCGGTGCATGCTTCTCCTCGTCTTCCACGACGCGCCGCCGGCACCGGCGCAGCGTGTCGTCGCACTCCAGGGCGGCGCGCTTGAGCTTCTTGCGCCACCGGAGCAGCGACGCGTCGGTGAGCTGCCACTTGTCGGAGGTCTCGAGCGCGGCCTCCAGCTTGATGTGCGCCATCTCCAGCCGCTCCAGGTGCTCCTCCTCGCTCGGTCTCCGTTGCTGCTGCTTGTCCAGGATGCCGGATACGATTTGGTTCACGACCTCCTCGGCAACCGCGGAACTCACAATCTTCGCCGTTAATTTGGATTGAAACTAGCTAACGATGATCGTAAGAATGCTCGAGGCTGATTTCGTGGAAGATGGGAAGAGTGAGTGTATATAGGGAGATCGATTTGAGAGGAAACAGCAAGGAAATCAAGTAGTAGTGCCGTAGTGGGCATAACGTACGTACACAAAAGGCATGACCGGAGTGCAGCACTATGGGGCAGAATAATGGACTTTGACGAAGAACAGCGAGTGAGAATTGGCGGAGACGGAATCACACATCTTTCTTTCTGATTTCGCTGAAGATGGCCCCTCCTTTGTCGCTATCTCCATCCATATTGGCAAAAGACGTGAGACATCAGTGGCGTAGGTTAGTTAGAGTAAGCCCCACATTATTTAGAAATTCCTGTTTCCAGGTGTGTAGACTCCCATTCATATTCATATGCGAAAGCGCGTGCGGCCGTCAAACATGTCCAGCTTCGATCAATGACGGAAAAATAAATATTGGTGCAACGTGAAGAGGATGATTGCATTTGCATTGCCATGAATTTTCTTTCAGATTTTCCTTTTTTTGCCATCATTTTTACACAAAGGGTAACATTTATTGTTGCATATCGGACACTGTTAATGTCCGTCACAAATACACGTTGTTTTCGAAAATTTGCGGTCCAACATTTTTAAGAATCTAGTACCATGTCTGTATAGTATATAAACTAAATTAAGTGGCGGATTTAGCATTAAAATGCTCATCCGTGAACCCACATATTGTTAATGTCGGTCACAATACATGATCTTTTCGAAAATTTGTCATCCAACCTTTTTTAAGCATCGAGTACATAAACTAACTAAAGTGGCAGGTTTAGCATTAATGCTCATCCCATGAACCTACTGCTGCTGCAACAACTATAATAAATTAATAGTAAATTGTACTCACCAAGCAATAATTTGATAGTTGGTGTCTGACACACACGTCCAAAAATTTCTATTTTAGGTTGTGAATAGATAACACTAATAAAATTATTAATTTTATCATTTCTCTAAAATTTCCAACATTTAATTTGTTATTAATGTAAATAGAGAAAATATTTTTCTATATTTTCAAATTAATTGGCAGGAATGTTGCACTCATGTTGCACAGTATTTTGATTGGAAAATAAATTTCAAAATTCATGCTGCACAGTATTTTGATTGAAAAATAAATTTCAAAATTGTTAGCAGGAGCGAAGCCCAGTTAAGACCCGCGGGTGCAAATGCCACAGAAAAACAAAAATCACTTGTAACTATCAGATTTCGGCCAAATATGCACCCACTCAGCCTGTTACATTGAAACCCCACACAGTAGACAGCCTTGGCAGCTCACGATGAAAACAAAAACTGTCGATCCTGTACATCGATGACTCGCCTTGGTCCAGTCGCTTGGTTGCTTTTCGGGCCCTCGACTCTCGCTGGGGCAAGTGGGACCGCGGATTTTCCTTTTTTTGCCATCATTTTTGTGTGCACAAAGGGTAACATTTATTGTTGCATATCGGACACTGTTAATGTCCGTCACAAATACATGATGTTTTCGAAAATTTGTGGTCGAACCTTTTTAAGAATCTAGTACCATGTCTTTATAGTATATAAACTAACATTAAATGGCGGATTTAGCATTAAAATGCTTATCTCGTGAACCCACATATTGTTAGCTCTGTTTGGATCCACCCTAACTAAAAATTAGCTAGCTAATTCGTAGTGATTTATTTAAGCTAGCTAAAGATTACCTAGCTAAAGTTTAGTTGGGGTGTTTGGATCACACACCTAATTGAATGAAATGGACTATCCCATCCTTCATTAATTGTGGACAAAGTGACATGGCAATGAGAAATTTCTATAGATATGTGGGGGGTATTTAGGTCTTTAAACTCATTTAGCCGGGTTCAATCAGCTAAAGGAATCATGCACAATGCTTTATGTTTTCAAAGTTTTTTCGTCTAACCTTTTTTAAGCACTGAGTACCATGCCTTTTCAGTACATAAATTAACATAAGTGGCAGGTTTAACATTAACGCTCATCCCATGAACCTATTGCTTCTGCAACAATTATAATAAACTAGGTGGTACCCCGCGCATTACTGCGGGAATTTATACAAAATTTGAAGATGCAATTTGAAATTAGAAACACTAAAATGATTGCATTGCAATTTTTTTAAAACAACAATGTAGAGGAAAACACATTCATTTTATTGAGAGAGAACTACTTAGAAATTTGTAGCATGGTACTCACAAAGACTAACATAATGCATAGCCGCAGAAAATCAGTAAAAGACATAAATTCATAATTCTAGTGGATGGTGATGTGGACAGCTTGCATGTTAAGAGAAGATCTAGTGGATGGTGACGTGGACATCTTGCATGTGGAGAGAAATAGGGGTGAGACTTTTAGTGGGCACCAATTATATAGTTGTTATAGATTGCATTCACCAAGCATTAATTTGATAGTTAGTGTCACCCAACAAATTTTTTTATTTTGGGTTATGAATAAATAACAGTAATAAAATAAATAATTTTATCATTTCTTAAAAATTTCCACATTCAATTTGTTATTAATGTAAATAGAGTTAATTGGTAGGAACGTTGCACTCATGCTGTATGCACAGTATTATGGTTAAAAAATGAATTTCAAAATTCTTAGCAGGGACGACCAGTTAAGACCTGTGGTGCAAATGAAGCCCCAAGAAAAAACAAAATTCACTTCTTACTATTAGATTTTGGCCCTATATGCACCCCTACGGCCCAGTACATTGCACCCCCACACAGGCCATATAGCCTGCTCCCTCCGTCTCTAAATAACTGTCTTTCTCACTTTCCGAGAAATAACTTTGATTAATTTTATATTAAAATATATTAATATTTATGATGCATAATTAGTATCATTGGATAGATCTTTTGATCTAGTTTTTTAATAAATTTATTTAGAGATTACAATGTTGTATGTGTTTTCTACCAATCGAATTTAAATCGTGGCACGAAAACCAATGACTCGCCTTGGTCGCGTCGCTAGTTGCCACGTGGGACTGCAACTCATCTGGCTGCTAGCGTCAAAGTTGGAACTAGATGATTAATGCTTCTTCATTTCATTCTTTCTCAAATACCCTAATTGGTCGGGTCGAAGTAGTAAACTGGTATGTTACATACATACAAATTTAGAAGTCCTAATTGGTTTTGTTATTCATACCCTATTGGCAACATGTAGGGTTACAAATTAAAGGATTTTAGACTTTGAGTGATTGCAGTTTGCATGTCAGGGTCCCACTTTGATGTATGTCATGTCATCCTTTGCAACAGTCGGTTACGTTATGTTCTTGATTTTCAAACTAGGCAACTAGGAAATGGTAAAATCAGTACATTGCACGAACTTTGATAGGCTTGTCCTACTTAGGTTTAAATTGCAAAATCTCACTTCCTTTAGGCAAACTCATCGTGATTCCCTTAATTGTCCAGAGAAGAGTTTTAGTAAAAATTCCATGAGTGCACACAGACAAACTGAGTGCTAGATTCTTTGAGACCATCGGAAAGGCCCTCTAACTGCCCACAGGGATATATAATATATGTTTATCATCACGATCCGGTTGAGGAGGTCTGACTCTCAACTCCAAAACCTCATTATCGATCGCACGCACTCTCTCCATGAATGACAAAGGGTACGCACATCTTTTGTAGGATCACTTTATGGCTTTTTTTTAAAAAAAGTCCAAATTACTACTTCAAGCATGAATAAAGTCCATATAACTTCGTAGAATATGTTTTGGTCTATTTTACACCGATAACTATCTTAATCAGTACAATCTACCCTATGTAAGATTTGTATTTTTTGTTTCTCCATGCACAAGTGATGTTTTAACTTAAGATTTTGTGAGATGATGGAGGGCCACATATAGTATTTTTAAAAAAATATAATATAATTTTTATCATTATTTTTTATAAAATTTTGTATTGATATGGTTAATTTGTTACTAAATTTCACAGCCTTCGAAAATAATGATGAAGAAAATCATAATTTATTTTTTAAATATAATTTGTTATTTCCTCTTTTATACACAAAATTTTAACTTAAAACAATAGTTATGTATGGAGAAGCCAACAAGAAAAATCTTACAAAGGGTAGACCGATTGAAATAGTTGTGGGTGTAAAATGAACCAAAACATACTTGATGAGGTTATCCAGACTTTGTTCATACTTAAGGGTAGTAATTCAGACTGTTTTCTTTTTCCGTGAAATACCAATAAAGACGCTCACACTGACATGCATGCACACACCCACCCGCCCCTACAAATACACGTGCACAAACCATACTCCTATAAACACCTCAGAGAGAATGTACCGGTAGGTGTCGACATTGTTGAAGCTTATACGAGTTGGCAACATGCCTCGTATTTTGAAAAAGTATAAGCTCCTAGACGAATTTTGTATTGATATGATTGAAAACCATACTCGTATAAGCTCCTAGCCTCACATCGTCGAAAACTAGCATGGGAAATGGGTAAATATATCGAGGGCAATAATCGTCCCAAAAAGGTGTGCCTCGCCCATTGTGTGATCCAAAGAGAGCAGATCGAGTTCCACCGGCCCCAGTTCTGATGGTTGCAGTCAACTGCGTGACCAACCTGGCTAACTTGAAAACATAAATCCATCACCAAGTTGAACCGGGACAGATATATATAAGACATGTTTGGCATAGCTCCAGCTCCAAACTCCGGTTTAGATTTATACTTTTTATGCTAAATTAATATATTTTAAATATTAATATTTAATACAGTCTATAAACAAAATGATTCATCTAAATACTCTTTATGTAATCCCAGCTCCAACTCTAGGATTTTTTGGAGCTCCCCATACCCAGCTCCAAAAACTTCACAAATTTTCTGGAGTTGGAGCTGTGCCAAATAGGGCCATAATAGACAATTCAGGTTAATCTCTACGGCGAATTGAACTTGGTATGGCGAATTGAACTTGGTATACGGGCCATGTTTTTTCGAGGGTGAAAATTTTTACACAGACGTCTGACCACTAATTAAGGGTATTAAATAAAGTCAGTTTACAAAACTACGTACATAACCTCAGGTTAATTCACGAGACCTATCTAACGAGGTCTCTGACAGTATGATTAGAGGACGATACTGTAGCATTACTGTAGTAAATCATGACTTAATTAGGCTCATTAGATTCGTCGTGCAAAGTTACACTCATTCTTAAAAATGTTTTTTTGCAAATAGACTTCATTTAATACTTCATGCATGTAAAATTCCTGGGGAAAAAAATTTAGAAGCACAAATAAACACGGCCACGGTCCTGCGGTCGTGTTTCTTTGGGAGGTGAAATTTTTTTCACACACGTTTGACCACTAATTAAGTGTATTAAATAAAGTCAGTTTACAAAACTACATACAGAACCTAGGTTAATTCACAAGATATATCTACGAGGCCTTTGACCGCACGATCAGAGGTTGGTTATTGTAGCATTACTGTAGTAAATCATGGGTTAATTAGGCTCATTAGATTCATCGCGTAAAGTTACACTCATCCTTAAAATTATTTTATAAATAGACTTCATTTAATACTTTAAGATTTTCCGGGGAAATTTTTTTTGGAAATCTAATGAAACATGGCCTACAGTACCAAAGCATATTCAATTCGTCTCAAACTGAGATGCCACTACTACCAAGAATCAGGACTCCTCCATCGGTTGAGCCGGCTGGCTAGCTCCTGCTACGATGTGGCCTTGCCACGTCACCATCACCGTAAAAAGCACGACTGCTCCATCGGTTAAGGCCGTGTTTCTCTTGTTTTCCAATTTTTTTTAAGAATCTTACATACCTGGAGTATTAATTAATACCCTTAGTGGTTAAATAGGTTTAGAGTTGAGTAAGCTCCAGGATGATGGGATACGCCGGTGATGGCCCCTACTCCCCTGCCACATCCTCCAGGTACCTGCCTTCGACCCCAACATGTTGGTCAGTACCAGCCTGCTGTATTTTTCTCTCAGCACAAATCAGCACCAGCCACCACCATCGGTATTTTCCTGTATAAATCAACACCAGCCACCCGTCAGCCGCCTCCGGACCACCGTGATGGGCAGACGCCATTGTCGGAGCACCGTCGGCGTCGATGTCGTTGCTCGGCTTCGTCTTCCGGTGGCGCGTGCAGGAGCCGCCGCTTCCTCTCGTCTCCCTTCCACCGCCGGCGGCCCCTCCCTCCCGCAACCGATGCGAAGCTGGGACCAAGAAAGGACGGAGCAAGAGACGAAGTAATCACATGGTGGGACCCAGTACTTTCTCTATTTCTCTCTCTTCCACGGCGTTAGAAATCCAACGTGTCCAGCTATGAGCTAGCTGAGGTGTCTCCATTGGAGGAGGCCTCATGATCGACATGGCACCTTTCCATGGCCTTGGGGTAGGTGACTCGGTTCTCTGCCATGGACATGTACAGGCGAAGCAGTACTTGTACTCTCCGGCGCGTGGAGGGGACATACCGAAGTATACATGTAGATGTAGGCGTCGTTAAGCTGCAGCGTAAGATGTCGTGGTCCAGTGTCCACAGCATCATCGGCAATGGTCAAACCATTGCCCTGCTTAGAAGTGGTAAATGACCCTGAATTTTGTACTTAAAATTAAATTTTAAAGATCGGGTCCAATAAAAATCGAACCAAAATACTACTAATTTTTAAGTTAAAATTTATTAGGATCAAATTGAATAATAAAGTAGATAAAAGGTCGTGATCCATTCCACCCCTCCTGTGCTGGCCAGCGGGCAGCGTGAAGCGTATCCGCGCGTGAGGATGATCATGTTCTTGTCGTGCAAATCCAAGACGTTTGAGCTCATGGCGACGACGACGTGGGAGTGGCGCAGCGAGTGCGCGCGTGAGCCTGGCGAAGAGCGGATCCGACGTGAGCGACCGCCGCAACAGGCAGACGATACGGCGGAGGCGGAGGCGCAGAGCTTGTTGGCCGGTAGGCAGAGCCAGATGTTTGTGTACAGCACCCGCGCCCAGTTTGGTCTTATATCAACGGAGGAGGTGATGGCAGTATTTTCCTACCAGTGATCAGTGAAAGCCATATTTATATATAGAACTTGTTCAATTATCAATTCTTACAAAAAATAAGTCCATGTAAAATATAAATTTTATTATAACGATATAGCTAGCAAAAGTTGGGGACGTAGCTCAATTGGTAGAGTGCTAAGCTAGGCATAGTGTTGACGCAAATCTCGGTCAACACACGAGAGAGCGCTTGACGCGCGGGTCGCGAACAGGCTGAATAGCAGCAAAACCGCTCAAAATGGTCAGACCGGTTCAGAGAAGCGGTCAGACCGGTTTCAAGGTACAAAGCGGTCAGACCGGTTCAGCAAAGCGGTCAGACCGGTTCAGCAAAGCGGTCAGACCGGTTTCTAGGGTTTCGCTGGAATAGGTTGTTCGTGAGGGTAACTACCAAGCTTACGTGCTGGAGAACGACTAGGTTTACGAGCAAACCAGTAAAGAGATAATCAACGCACTTACGTGGCGAAGGACGACTAGTTTACAAGTAAACTAGCAAAGGCCGTCAAAGCTCTCGCCCGGGAGGGACCCCGTCAGGGCGTGGATGTCGCCGGCGTGTCCTAGGTCGACCAGCAAGTCTTAGGACGTCATCTATGACCGTGGAGATCAGAGGATGAAAAGCATGAAGGTTGGAAGAGATTAGGGTTTGAAGGAAAAAGTAAAGATAATGTTTGATTCGATTGGATATATCTCAATCGGCCTTCTAGCCTTTATATTTATAGGCCGGGAAAGTCTTACCCCTTCCAAGTTGGTTACAATATGGGACCAAACTCAAAATCCTAAACCTATTCGAATTACAGACTCAAACCGGTCTGACCGGTTTGCAAACCGGTCAGACCGGTTTGTCCGGGTGCAGATCTTGCTGAAGTCATATCTCTCTCATCCGGATTCCAAATTAGACGTTCTACATATGCATCTTGATCGTCTCGACGAGAGCTACGCAATGGTGAAGTCCAATTGGCATTTTGACACTTTTACCAAAACCGGTCTGACCGGTTTGTGCACACCGGTCTGACCGGTTTGCACTGCTGTGCCACTTTTGGGTGTCAACACATGCCCCCCTGTTTCTTGGTAAAGCTTGCGTAGCAAGAAACATTTTCCAAGCCAAAAACTGCACTGAAACAATGATAAGCACCCGTACATCAATCACATCTTGTCTCTAATGATGAAGAAACCCAATTGTCCACATATCTTGGTCTTCAAGATGATGGATTCACTGTGCTGCTCATATTCCTGCATCTCCATGAGATATGAACCTGAATATACACCACTTCAGCTATGATTGTCCGGAATTTAGTTCAAAGCCAATATCACACTTTAATTAACCATGGATGCACAATTGACCCAATTACAATGAATAGCAATTGGTCTTTTATCTTTTATAATCACAACTGAGAGTGTGTAATAAACGTCCACCAGCCTCATATCTTTGGATCATAAACCCCTAGCCGAAGTAGAAAAACCATATCCAGCTTGTTTATTAGTGCAAAATATTCTAACCGGCCTCATAAATGAATATGCCACAATCATGATGCAAATGGCCAAGATTAGATTGTTGTCAAGAGTCAACTTGCACTACCACAATGCAAAGCATCTATGCACCAAATTCAGATCAAGTACTTGTTTTACCTATCAATATTGAATCACCAAATGCTTTTGCCTACTTCACTCCTATGGATCATAAAATTCTAGCTCGAATACAAAACTTCATATTCGGCCTAAATATTGATGTAAAATATTTGAACCGGCTATGTCTCAAAATAGCATTATTTGATGTAACAAAAATCAGCACCAGTACCTTCAGCACTCTCTCAAGCCGATCCAAATAAAGTACCAAATCCATAAGGAAAAATGCTCATTGTACTAATAATCCTGGTACAAACCGGTCTGACCGGTTTGGGAAACCGGTCAGACCGGTTTCGCCTGATCAGCTGATCGACCCTCTCTTGATGAATTTTCTTGCCCCCCGGGCATTAAAATAATTAGGTGATATATTATCAGGAATTTTAACACTTTAGGACGATGATTAAAGACATTCATCGGCCATATATCTTGCCAAGGATGACACAAATTATCATCTACAGTAAATTCATCCATAAGAATATGTATAGCCGAAATAGTATAGAAAGATATATATATAAATCCAGAATAAAAACCATCTCTAAAAACTAAATATTTCGGCTTTTGAATTAATCAATAGGCATAGCAATTTAGTGATAACCCTCCTTGATATAAAGACCCATATGACGTCCAAGGATCAAAATAAGAGCATGAGGGATAACCAAACATATTCATGGATGAATTCCAATACACAGGCGTATATGGTATTTGTGAACCAAATAGACGATGCATTGACCAATAATTTTGATGATTTGGTGCAAACCTTATATTTGAAGATCGTTTCTTGGATCTTCTATTCTTCTTTACTTGCATTGCAACTTCTGTGGAAACATCGTCTTCGTCTTGAGTTTGAATGCTTCCTTTAGGAACCCACGCCATGCCTTTTTCTTGTAGCTCTTGGGCACTAAGTCTTTGAAGCTTCTTCTTTTGCCAATCTGACGAACCGAGTAAATGCTTCGGCTGTGCTTGAGCTTTGGACAGTGACAACTCTTTCTTGATTTTTGGCTCCTTTAACCTCTTTTGCCCAGATTTAGTATTTGGAATATCAATAGCTGAATTTTTCTCTTCATTGCCACTAATAGCCGAAGTCTTTAACACATTAATCGGCTTTTCAGCAATTGTATTCAGATCTAAACTTGTAGCTTTGCGACCATCTTTTTTCACTACATAAATCTTCTTGACAATCTTTTTCTTATTTTGAACTCTAGACCGATTTTTATGCTTGAAACGGTCATTTTTAACATAAGGTTGCCTTGCATATGATGATTCTTGTGGAGCTGCATACTCTATATAATATGGCCTAAAACATGAAGGAGTATGTGCCCATGAATCATTCCACCCCCGTGACGAGTAAGAATAAAAATTAGTGGGATGTGGAGCACATGGAACTGGCATTGATGAACCAAAAGAAGAATATGGTGCTGCTGAACTAAAACCCTTTCTTTGCCAATTCCAATTCTCAGAATCATGTTTAGGAGGCGATCTTGATAATTTAGCACCATTCGACCGATTAGCACGCTTGGCCTCATTTTCTTTTTGATATTTAGCCAGAAGTTCATCAAAAGTGAGCTTCGGCCTTTTACCATTGTGCTTAACACGGTCTTTACCTCCATTCATCTTAAGACGCTTTGATTTTAATATTTTTGGGCGTCCTTGGTCAGAACCGGTCTGACCGGTTTGCACAACCGGTCTGACCGCTTTGGAACCGGTCTGACCGGTTAAGCAAACCGGTGTGACCGGTTTTGCCAGCACAGCAGGAGTAACCGGTTCTTGTTCTGATTGTGAAGAAGTTGTTTGCCCCCAGTGTTTTCCTGATTAAGCTCATCGTCCTCTAACACGTCTTCAACTTGGACGATCTCTTCTATACCACTTGTGGGCTTACAATCTTCCTCTTTGGCAATTAAACTTGAATCTTTAGACAAATCGGTCAATGCTAACCGATTTAATGATCCTTTGGCATCAAAACCAATTGTAGGTAATTGGTTATCCTCTTGTGTTTGAGAAAATCTCAATCGTCCGATATTAATGGCCGATTGGATAAATTGGCGAAACATATTGCAATCACTTGTATTATGATCAAAAGAATTATACCACTTGCAATACTTCTGCTGTTCTAATTCAAGAGGTGGTGGAATAACTTTGTGATCAGATAGCTTAATAAGATTGTTCTCTAGCAAAATATCAAATAAATCATCACACAAAGTTAAATCAAATGCATATTTTATTCTCTCTAACCGATGCTTTTGTGGAGAAGGTTTTAAAGCCACGCAAACGAATGGTTCAAATTTTTCATTAACCCATTCAGCTATGCTTCTTTGTGTCCTTCTCACATCCGATGCTTTAGAGTTCATCACTACATCATCATCGGATTTCACAATGTTTTTCGGTTTTGGTTTCTTATTTTTAATCCCAGAATGATCATAAGTAAACCATTTAGAGAAAATTTTTGACAATGATGATGGAGAAATTTTAAATGTCAAAATCTTGCTGTTATCGGCCTTTCTAATTTTTATATTACAATGGCCGACACAATCTGAAGGTATGACACTACTAGCAAGCAAATTACCATCCTCAATCGATCTTTTAGAAATATTCATAATAGCATCACTAGTAGATGAATTAATTAATAATGCATGATCTGATTGGGAGTTACTTGCAAAGCATACCTTGCTGAAATTTTTGGAGAGGCGTGGAACCTTGATGTAGATGGTGTCGTATTTCTCCCGTTGGCAGCCAACAGCAGCTACTGTCTGAAGAAACCGGTCTGCTCGGGTTAAGCAACCGGTCTGACCGCTTTGGAACCGGTCTGACCGGATTGTAAAATCGGTCAGACCGGTTTTTCCAGGTTCGCTGGAAATTACCAAGTCGCGACATGTTAATGTCTCCTCTTTGCCTCCAACGCCATGAGCTTCAACATTTTGGTTGGATGAACTTTTTCCAGCCGAGAGTTGGCATTTATTGATAACAAAATAATCGCTAGACAAATGCACAACTCCATGTGGGAATTCAAGCTCAGCTGTTTTCTTACTACAAACAGATCGAGATCGTTCGGTTATTGTGATTACCGAACTTTTAATCAAATCTTGATCGTTCTTTCTTCCACTATCAAACGATGATGTAACCGGCTTTGTAGCTGCAAATCTCATTTCCTTGAATATATCATCAATGGATGGTAGTTCCATTACTTGAACCAATCCTTGTTCTGTTTCTTGAAAACAAGATTTATACAATCTTATTTGTGTTTCTACAAATTTGCTAAGCTCACCCTCAAACTGCTTATCATTGTTGAACCTTTTAATCACATCATTCTTAAGCTCAGCACATTTTGCATCCCACAAAGTATTTGGCTTTTGTAATTTAGTAGAAACACTGTTTGGTGCAGCCTTTTGTGCAAAATTACTAGCATGAACTTTCGGTAACGAAGAATGAGTAGTACCGAAAATATGTGATGATGCATGAGATGAAACACATGAATGATTAATTTGTGGAGATGAATATGATCTTGCTGAATTCTCATTAATTCGGCTATAAGTATTGGAAACATTTGGAACCGAAATATGAGTATTAGCATTCGTATATGATACTGAATTTATACATTCTTCTTCCACTCTAGCATATAATGGTTGAGAATAATTGGCCGGATATCTGAAATCAGTATGGCCAATTTTCTCATTCATCGACATGTTTTGAGTTAAATATTCTGAATCTGTTGCCGATGAATAAGAATATGAAACACCTTGCTGAACAGTATTAAAATTATTAGCACATGATGTCTCATAAAGATTGGCCCAACTCATGTTAGTTTGACCTTGATAATTGTTCATCGGCATGTGAACTTGTTCTGCAGCTGATGTGTTAGGATAATGTTGTATGTTGCTAGTAGCATTAAAATTTAAAGCATGCATATTATTTGGTAATGGTTCTAGTTTATAAAATTCAGGTTTATAGTTTACATAAGAAACTTCATCTGAACAATTACTAGCCGATGCAATATGCCTACTAGTATCATATCTAGCAACATCAACATGAGAATTTGTGGTACTAGCAAAATAATCATTAGAAACATATGATGTACTTGCATGCTGTACCTCAGGCGTGGCATAGTAATATTGTTGTGGTGCATATGAATAACCCGCCATAATAGGTCTTGATGCTTCCAGTCTTGTGATAAATCCAGATATTCAAGATAATCCAAGCAATCAATGACCAAGACTTTGCTTCTACTTTAATCTTCAATATGAAGTAGCAAGCAAAACACAATGCAATCGGTTTGAGCAACCTGATGCAAAGTCACAGGTATAGGTGCAATCGGTCCAAAAAGACCAGATGCAACTATAGCGGTGAATCAAAATAATAGATCAATTAAGTATAAGGCTAGGGTAGAAAAATTCGGTTGTAATAACCAGAATTATCGTTCCCCAGCGGAGTCGCCAAAATGTGTTGACGCAAATCTCGGTCAACACACGAGAGAGCGCTTGACGCGCGGGTCGCGAACAGGCTGAATAGCAGCAAAACCGCTCAAAGCGGTCAGACCGGTTCAGAGAAGCGGTCAGACCGGTTTCAAGGTACAGAGCGGTCAGAACGGTTCAGCAAAGCGGTCAGACCGATTTCTAGGGTTTCGCTGGAATAGGTTGTTCGTGAGGGTAACTACCAAGCTTACGTGCTGGAGAACGACTAGGTTTACGAGCAAACCAGTAAAGAGATAATCAACGCACTTACGTGGCGAAGGACGACTAGTTTACAAGCAAACTAGCAAAGGCCGTCGAAGCTCTCGCCCGGGAGGGACCCCGTCAGGGCGTGGACGTCGCCGGCGTGTCCTAGGTCGACCAGCAAGCCTTAGGACGTCATCTATGACCGTGGAGATCAGAGGATGAAAAGCATGAAGGTTGGAAGAGATTAGGGTTCGAAGGAAAAAGTAAAGATAATGTTTGATTCGATTGAATATATCTCAATCGGCCTTCTAGCCTTTATATTTATAGGCCGGGGAAGTCTTACCCCTTCCAAGTCGGTTACAATATGGGATCAAACTCGAAATCCTAAACCTACTCGAATTACAGACTCAAACCGGTCAGACCGTTTTGTCCAGGTGCAGATCTTGCTGAAGTCATATCTCTCTCATCCGGATTCCAAATTAGGCGTTCTACATATGCATCTTGATCTTCTCGACGAGAGCTACGCAATGGTGAAGTCCAATTAGCATTTTGACACTTTTACCAAAACCAGTCTGACCGGTTTGTGCACACCGGTCAGACCGGTTTGCACTGCTGTGCCACTTTTGGGTGTCAACACATAGTAAGCGGATTGAGGTTTGGCTCCTCACATCTCCGATAAAATCTTTTTTATTTCCCAACTGGACAAATATCAGAATCTCATCTTATTATACATACATTTTGTCTTGGACTCTACATTTTTTCTTACTGCAGACGCCTGACGGTCACGTCGCCTACCACTGAAAGAATTATGAAATAAATTTAGAAAAAAATGAGAACTCAAATCCTGATAGGCATGTTTCACTAAAATAAAAATCTTACCAACTGATCTATAGTTCAATTCACGACCAGAGTGAAATATCTTTCTGCGAAACGTATACACATCCATCTGAGCAACCTTGTAGCCGAAGTTCTCCCTATTATTGGTTGAACAAGTAGCAACTGCCAACACCATTTCCAATAGAAGCTTCATTAACAAGGCAAGACCATCTAATCTTGGTACTAGATAGCAGCGTGATAGTGATGTCCATATACACTTGTGGCGAGCAGTTGCAATTATATGGGTTTCTTCCACTAGAGGCCGGCTTCATCATCTCATATATGGGCATGGCAGCTAGCAGCTTGTAGCAGGATTAGAAAGCCATTCCTATTTCCCCATGCATCATCTGAAATTCTGAAAGACGCAGATCCAAAACTACCAGCTTCATCAGAATTCTGGAGCCTTAACTCTTAAGCTATGGTCATATGTATGAACCATACACACTATTGGTAACAGCTTTACAAATACTACCTCCGTTTCAAATTACTATTCGTTGTTGACTTTTTTCATGATCTTTGATCATTCGTCTTATTAAAAAATTTTATCCAAATATACAAATCAATAAGTTATACTTAAAGTATATACGATGATAAAGCAAGTCATATACAAAATAAATGATACTCGTGAAATTTTTTGAATAAGACAAATGGTCAAACGTTAAACGAAAAAGTCAACAACGAATAGTAATTTGGAACGAAGGTAGTACCAAACATGCCCCGATGAACAGCTTCTTCCAACATTACGAGCATTGATGACTCGAGGGCATCTTTGTAATCTCACCCTGCCCATAGACCTTCTATATATACAGGCATCCCGTGCCTTCATTGTTCTAGCACACTGCACACAACAAGCAACCACCGCGCGCAATGGCAATGGGGTCTCCGGAGGCCGGCTCCAAGCCAGCCTTCCTTCTCCTCCTGGTGATCATCTTCGCCCTCAACGCCGGCAGCACCACTGCGGCCACCTTCTCCGTCACCAACATGTGCCCCTTCCTGGTGTGGCCGGCCACCATCCCGAGCGGTGGCGGCAGCTTGCTCCAGCCCGGCCAGACGTGGGTCTTCACGGCGCCCGCGGGGACCAAAGCCGGCAGGATCTGGGGGCGCACCGGCTGCACCTTCGTCGGCGACCACGGGAGGTGCACGACCGGCGACTGCGCGGGCGCCCTGCGCTGCGAGCTCTCGGGGAAGCCCCCGGCGACGCTGGCCGAGTTCACCCTCGGCGGCGGCGGCGCCGCGGCGGACTTCTACGACATCTCGGTGGTCGACGGCTTCAACATGCCCATGGACTTCTTCTGCGACAAGGCCGGTGGCGGCGGCGAGACCCCGATCCGGTGCAGGGACCCCGGGTGCGCCGACGGCAACCACCGCCCCGGCGAGGGGAAGGTCCGCACGTGCAAGGCCAACAGTGACTACCACGTCATCTTCTGCGCAAATGAGTGACGTAACGTGCTACGATTTCGATTGTTTTGGCTGAAGAATAAAGTTGAGCGAAATATTGTTATTGTGGCAGTTCTGCATCTAAGAATATTGTTGCTGTGCGAATGTTTGGTTTACAACCGCTATAGATGGCCATATGGGCGCCCGGCACTAGCACGACACTAGCACTATCTGGCCCGGCACTATCAGGCCCGGCACTATCACGCACTATAGATGACCGTCTGGCCCGCGGCCCATGGGCCGGCCCATGGCACGAAATTTGGGCCCGGTCCTGGCCCGGCCCGGCACGATGTTAGATGGGCCCGGGCCGGGCCTGGGCCGCTCTGCCAACCCATGGGTCGGCACGAGCACGACACGATTAGGGGTTGACCCGATGAGGCACGATGGAAAGCACGTTTAGGCATGCTTAAGCACGTTTCAGCACGTTTAATTGCATTTTGTATATGTATTTGTATGTTAAAATATAGCTTAATATGTATGTTTATATGTCCAATATCTTTTAATGTATATGTTTATATGTTTGTCTGTGCAATACCGATAATTTTTTGTCTTCAAAAATTTAATTTGATGAAGATTTTTTTAGTTGAACCGGGCTAGAATGGGAACGATGGGTCTTCATAGACACGACGGGCCAACGGGCCGGCCCGGCACGGCTAAACAGCGTGTGGGCCGGGCTTGGGCCGAAGCATCGGCCCGTGGGCCGGGCCGGCACGGCACAGCAGGGTGGCGGGCCGAGCCGTGCCCGTGCCTCGGCAGGCCGGGCCGGCTCGTTGGCCATCTATATCACGCACTATGGCATGTTCGTGCCGTGCCGTGCCAGCCCACGGGCCAAACTGCTGGCCCAGGCACGGCCCTAAGGCCCTTTGATAGTGCCGTGCCGGCACTACGGCACTATCGACACTATCGTGCTAGTGCCGGCCCAGCCACTACAAGCAAGAAAAAAAGAAGCTAATTGAATCATGTAAAGCTAACAAAATCGAGAGATCCATCACAGCTCTTCAAAGTTCATGAATCCATCACACAAATATATACTTGTACCAAAATTAATCACAAGAAATAAAAAAATGAATCATGGCTGCAGCGCAGCTCGGCGAAGGGCAACGGGGACGTCGAGCGTCCCTAATGGCGGCGGCCGGTGCGGATCCGGCCGTGCGCCCCACGAGCCGCAGGCGCATCCCCGACGGCGGCCGGCGTGGATCCTGGCCGTGCGCTTGTGCAGGCCGAGCTGCTGGCCGCAGCCGCCGCAGCCAAGCTGGGGAAGGAGAGAGACGAGGCCGGGAGGGAGAGAGACGGCGTCGAGGGGAAGTGCGTCGGACTGGAAAGATGGGGCGCGAGCGCTCGCCGTCGCGGTGGCAGTGAGGAGGAGGAAAAAAGAAAGCTAGGGTTAGAGGTGGGGAGAGAGTTTATATAGTAAGGTTAGTTAGTAGGCCGATTTTTAATGGACCACATCGTGCCGGTCCAACTTTCGTGTGGTGCCTGGGCTGGCACTACGGGCCGGAGTGGCGGCCCAAGCACGGCCCGCTGCATAGTGTTGGGCTGGCACTATCACTATGCGCTACGGGCCGGACCGTGCTCGTGTCGGGCCGTATAGTGTCGGGCCTCAGGCCGCCCATTTAACTCGGCCCATTTGGCCATCTATAACAACCGCAAACTAAGCCTGACCCTGTTTTGAATTCTGAAGTGATGGTTCAGATATATGGTATTTGAGAGTATTTCTGAGGTTCACGGCAGAAAGATACATGCAGGTGCAAAACAAGATGGTGTCGTTGGATAAGTAAACTTCAGAATGAATGAACAAAATCCTTGAGGCGTTTTGTAGGATCTGACAGTGGCTGTTGCAACTGCAACTTCATGATCAGTGAATAATAAGAATATGCATTCACTTGGCTGCATGTTCTACCTATTATTGGTTAAACAAGCAGGAACTGCGTGTTCACATGCCTGCCAAATGGCAATTTAACACGGCAAGAACCTTCCAATATTGATGTACACATGTGGCGAGCAGTTGCAAAGTGATTGATGGGTTCTTCGACAAGAGGCCTGAAGCCAGTGAGATTAGAAAGACACGCCACAATGTATATAGAGGCCTGAAGGCAGCGTAACTCTTAAGCTAAGTGACTACGTACGTGTACGATTACTAATACACATTATGTGTAACAGCTTTCCAGATCCCAAACATGCCCCCCAGCCTGATGAACATCTAATGTCAACGTGAAATGAAAATGGAATGGAATAAATGGTTCTCATTGATGGACGAATATATATATATATATATATATATATATATATATATATATATATACACACACACATATACACACATCTGTGTATCTCATGAGGTATGGGTCGCCACCCGAAGGGACATATCCCTTCGAAGTGGCCCTTTCGTTGAGTAACCGCTACTTGGCCTTTCATACAGTAACCCTAATTGATCACTAAAGTGTTTCACAACATGATCATCCAACACATCTAGAGCGTTGGTGACCGAGCGAGGGCATCTTTGTAATCTCTCACTGCCCCGAATACCTCTATATGTGACAAACTCCCACTTATCGCCTGAAACGTCGTGCACGTGTCTACTCTATGTCTGGCCTGCTACTCACAAACGGCCCATTAGTCTGCAATTGGAATAGAGGAATTGGGTGTATTAGTGCATATCTATAAGAGAAAACGAGGTCGATGACATCACTCATAGCCAAAAAAGCCAAGCTCACAAGCTCAAATATCCTCAATCTAACATCACCTCAGGCACCTCAGGCCGAGAGGTTCTGAAATGGAATCTAATATATTGATTTACTTTTATTGTTGCTGAATTACAAGCTTGATATGCACACTAGATCTCTCCCAAGTATTAATTTTGTAGATTGGCGTTGTAACTGTGTCAACATATATTTGACATTTAACTGACGGAAAGGTACAATGGAATTTTTTTTAAGATAATGGATAACATCCGGCCTCTATATCCACTTCTAGATATATATAGCCCATAACATTACAGGAGTTCTTATACTCCAATTCTCAAAACTGAGAAACCCAACGAACAAAAGAAAAAACATAAGATTAAGAAATAAAGCTAGAAAAACTAAGCTTCTAACTTCTTCTACATCCTTGCTTCAACTTTGTTTTACGCTTATGCAACAACAGATCATCGCATCTCTCGTCTACTTAGAAACTGAAGATGTTAGAAATGTCCTGCGGCAACACGAATCACACCAGTTGAACAAACTCCATAACAACCCAAGAGGTAGAAGTGGCGGTGGCAACGCAACCGGCAGAACTCCCAAGACGACACCTTAAAGAAGGGGACGACACAACTGTGCCGCCGTTGTCCGACCAAATTGGTCAAGATTTTTCATCTGAAAAGCTCACCGGAGAGAGGAAATAAGAGCCACAGATGACGCATTCGTGAAGGTAAACGACGTCTGGGACGCCGCCGTCATCGACCTGCAAAAGAGGCGCAAGCTCTCACCTTCGCAGCCTATTCCCTGTAGCACACTGCCGGCCCGGAGCACCAGCACAAAAGCAATGTGCCCTCTCAGGGTGAAATCCGGATGTGGAAGAGAACCGGCCGGGGAAAGGGGGCACAGCCAGCCCTAACGGCGAACTAGCCACCACGAGGCTCACCAACTCGCCGGCGCGTCACCCCCGCCACCGCGGGCTACGACTATCGCTGCCTCCAACCTCCCCGTCGTAGGCGGGAGATGCGGGAGGGTCACGCGGATCCGTCCTTTGGCGATGAGCAAGAGGCCGCCGCGGCGCACCACGCTCGCCAGAGAGCCATAACCCTCCGTCGTCACGGGCCACCACGGCTGGCACCTTCGCCTTCACCGTCGCAGACCGCCCCCACGGGCTGCCGCGACAGGCGGCCAAACTGGATCTAGGTTTTAGGAGAGCAAAAAATCAGAAAGCTAATACGTGGAAATAGACCTCACTGCCGCCGCCCTTGCGGTCACGCGGGCTTCCGGCGGCACGCTCCGATGGCAGCGAGGTGGAGGGCTGGTAGGAGGGCGCTTTAGGTGGCGGCGGCGGTTCGCCCGTGCCGCCTGGGGGCGACGCGAGCGTCCGTTCTGCTGGTTGTTAGCGATCAAGAGCCAGGTACAATGGAATAATATGGCTATCAAGTGATTGATCGGCTATTAAATTAATTGTAATGTTTCTTAACTCACATTTTGTACAAGAGAAGGTACAATGATGGTGGGCATACATATACATGAAGTACATCACAGCTTGGGGACCTGATCGCACGAGCCATTTTACAGAAGCACCACTGAATTCAGTGGATGGGGTTCCATTGACTTTGTGTGGCTGCTTACATTTGGTCTGCCTTTTTAATCCATTCCAAGACTGAGCCCTGCACCCCATCAGGTGCTAGTGGAACCCACGGTTTCAGAAAATCTGTGAAAACCTGTAGCCACCTCTCCAGCTTCGGATCTTTCCGACGCTGGATCATTGCCATTCTTTCCCTGAGATCTCTGTCTCTACTGTTGCCTTCCCGTGGCATTTTTACCATCCCGCCTGTCTTTTCAAGCAGAAGGTATGCAGTCTCATGGTTAGCCTTCCAGAACAACTGATACAACGTGGCTTCAGCCTTCTTGTAAAGGCAATCTATCGCCTTTGGCAGCATGATATCATCTAGCTGCTCAAGGCTAATGTTTTTGTGCATCACATCCTGCTGCTTGCCGTCAATGAACTCAACCGTCGAGCTCCCGGCCACAGGCGCCATCTCCTCCGGAATACCATGCGGCGAGAAGAGGATTCCAAGTTTCAGGTGCGGGGAATCCCTGGAATTATTGCCTGCCGCTTCACCTTGTTGCACAACTGCTCTCCTTCGGATTCGCTGCTCCGACAGCGGGATGATGCGTTGGAAATACATTTCGATGACAGGTTCTATAGACACGCCTACCGGTTTCGTCGTGCTGCCGCTGCTACTACCGCAGGGCCTGGGATCATTATGCCTGCAGCATCTTGGGTTTGGGCGCAGCAGCTGGGACATGGTTCCGTGGATGTTGTTCCAGTGCTCCTTGTGGCTAGACTCGACGTACGGCACCCATGAGAAGTCCTGCGTCGGTAGCTGGGCTAGCTCTTTCATCGCAGCCTCAGCTGTGGACCTGAAGTGAGGGGTGACCAGCTGCAGGCACTTGATGGTGATGCCAACGACGTCCAAGCTCTCCGAGAGCCGGAGCATCAGGCCGAGGCAGAAGTTCTTCTCCGGTGCGTCGTCGTCTTCGTAGACGAAGAGCATCTTCGCCTCCATCCCGCGGCCTTCGAAGCTGACGGGACGTATGCACAGGAGATGGAACTGGTTCCCCCGGACAATCCTGTACCGGAGCTCGTTGCCGGCGAGGAGCTGCCCGACGAGAGGGTCGAAGAACATGTACCGCCGCGCCGCGCCGCCAAGCTCCACGAACCTCACGAAGTCGCTCGCGCTGTCTGCGAACCACTCGAACCTTCGAGCGTCTGCTGCGCCGCTCGAGCCGTGGGCGTCGCCGCCGACGAAGGAGGACAGGTAGGACCTGGTGGCGCGAGCGAGCCGTCTCGGGAAGGAGGAATTCCTCACCTCTTGCTGTTTCTCTTCGTCTTCCACGATGCGCTGCTTGCATCTGTGGAGCGCTTCGTCGCACTCCTGAGCTGCGCGCTTCAGCTTCCGGCGCCAGCGCAGCAGGGACGCGTCCTTGATCTGCCACTTGGTGGAAGTCTCGAGTGCAGCATCCAGCCTGATCTGCGCCATCTCCAGCCTCTCCATGGGCTCCGTTTCATCTGGTTTCGCTCCACGAGAGTCAGCAGCTAGACCTGATAAGATCTGCTTCATTATCTCCTCGATAACAACAGAAGGGAACATCTGCACAGAAAGGGATGCAGTGTGTGTGCGTATATATACACAGATAAGAAGGATACTCAAAAGCCATGGCAATTTTAAGCGTGCATATATAGAGTAAGAGGAAGTCCGAACCTTGTGAGGTAAGATGATACGTAGAACTTGCGATCACAATTCACAAGTTTCCAAGGAAATAGAAGTAGTAGGAAGATTTAACAACGAACAGGTTTCAAGGAGTTCATGACTTCAGAAGAGAGGAGTTATATCCCACTATATATAATGTCAGACATCTGGGCAGCTAGTACTAAGGAAATTATGTTTTGTTTCCTTTGAGAGAATCAAAGGTATCTACTTGACAGCATAACAGAGTTTCATGTTAAATATTTAATTATATGCATAATTTGACCTACGACTAAGGCAGCAGAAGAAACTGTCGTCCACCATCTTTTTACCAATGTTAAATTATCAGTCCTAAACTCCTAATATGGAAGGCTGCGTGGTTTTTACATAGGAGCTAACTAGCGGTACAAGATAAAAAAAATGGTAAATCCTTAGTCGCAGGTCGATTGCATGATATAGTACGTAGATATTGCATTGTTTCTTGTACGAAATCAGGGACCCATATGTGAGTCAACCTTGCATGCGATTTATGGCCATTTATGCCAAGGATGCCGATGTTCAGTTGTTCATCAGATAGCAGATCGAGTCCTCAAATTTCTTCTTCAATCAGTCACAAATTGTCAGTTGGCTTATTCTTGGTCAATATATTCCCTTGTATATTTTTTTAGTTTGATTTAGTCCTGTCACCGAGAGACATGAGAGAAAAAAAGGAGCATATTTGTCTTTACTTAGTATTTTAAAAAGATTATCATACTTCAATTCATGTGCTATCCCGAAAGTTTTGAAGCATGCATCAAGATTATTCCGAGGTCTTCCATTCGCTTTATTGAAAATAAAAAAAATGAAAAAATGATTTATGTTACCTAGAATCGCAGCCTATCAAGTTGACTTCCACAAAAGTCATTATCATTTCGCGTCATCCAGTTCCCGTAGCAGCCATAATCATTCCAACACGGCTGGATAAACAATCAAGTACTAATAGATTACTGCTTCTAGTGAGGTTTATCTCGTCGGCTCTTTTACGGTGCGACATACTAGCCTTAAAAAGAAGCAGGATCGGACGAACCAGATTAATTATATACTACTGTAATCGTGTTTAATGGTATAGATAGTATGACTTAAGTAGTATAGGTAGTATAGGGGTATTATGGGAAAAATAGAATGACAAATATGTAATTTTGACGTATCTTTAATTTTGGAATGACATATATGTAATTATAACATATCTTTAATTTTTAATTTCATTGTTTCTATCTCTTCTACTTTACCTCATTTTCATTTGTATGACAGCACAGGGTCCGACGTCATGGAAAAAAAGTAAATTTTTTATGTTATCATAATATCACTGCTAATATCTAGTTTATATTACATACTACCACCTGCTGGTATGGAGCACCGTAAAAGAGCTCTATCTCGTTGATTAAGACTATTCTCTAAACATCTGGTTTTAGCTTTATTCCACTGTTGATAAAGTCTAGCTAACTGCATAAAACAAATAACCCTTCTATATTCAATAAAATAAAGTGTGTGAACGTTTCTCGAACAATTTCACAACTACATATACATCTGTGGGCCTTCACATGATTCTGGAGGTATATGTATGTTGCCATGTTGGATCAGCATGGTATTAAAGAACACATATTATTAGTATTAGGAGAGAGAATGCATTGTATTGTTGAATGCTTTATTGTATTTACCTAGAAGCTAGAACCAGGATAAGGGCCTGGCCTTCCTTCTATTGCAGTAGGAGAAACCTCAAATCCTTTGCTGGTTTTCGATTGTTAGGAAAACCTCACTTTAGGTTTATGGTGCTTCTTCTAGGCCGGTTTCAGGTGATGGCCGGCAGCTGCAGCTTCGTGTCGACGCGATTTACAACCAACACATCGTAAAGTACTAGAGCGTGCGGATCGCAAATGGATCGAATCGTGGTCGTTCAGGAAAATCTGGCCAGGTTCATAAACCCGGTCAGACCTATTTTCTAGGGTTTCATTGGAATAATCAGTTTCGAGGGATAAAAGGCCGTCGAAGTTCTCACCCGGAAGGGACCCCGTCAGGGCATGGATGTCGCCGACGTGCCCTAGGTCGACCAGCAAGCCTAGGAGATCTATAGTCATGGAGATCAGTAGATGAACGACAACAGGGGTTGGGAGAGATTTTGGGGTTTAGAAGTAAAAAGGTAATGCATATTCGTTGATTCAATTAGATTGTCCTCAATCGGTCGTGGCCCTTAATATATACAGGGAGGGGAGGTCTTGCCGCGATAGCAGTTGAACCTAATACAAATTTTGTGCTAATACAACTCATACTCGGGCATTCTACATACGCATTTTTATCATCTCGACAGCGGGGACAGCAAGTATGGACTCTCTTAAGAAGGCAAAAAGTGTGTGTCGTTCAAGAACTTGGAGGAAGATGAAGGCTGGAAATTTAATTCGTTTTGTTCCTTTTCGAATGATCATATAAAACACAACCTAGGGGCATTGGGTTTTTGCTGGGAGAGGGAAATGATGAAGAGGTTCAATCATCTGCTACCTTAATTAGAAATATGGAAAAATAAAGAACCAAAAAACCGATATCAGTTTCAGTAGGGTCTGATTGCGATGAGGAGGATGAGGACATAGATGTGGATGCTTTGACCTTAAGTCGTATTAACGGAGGGGCTGATGGATGATGGTGATGCTAACCTTGATGGGGATCTAGTAGAGGTTCCTATTAAGTTGGTAAAAGCTACACACAAAAAGGAATCGTCATCTAGGAAGAAGAAATGTACTCAATGAAAGGGTTTTTTTTGGAATCACAGGGGTCTGCGGGATCAAGCCAAACATACTTTTTTGTGTGATGTAGCAAGGGATAATAAGCTTGATTTTTTGTGTTATCTGAAACAAATAAAAACTCTTTTACATATGGTTATTTAGAGAATTTTTTTGCTTGGGCAGATTTCACGTGGCACTCGAGGGCACCACAAGGAATGTCCGGTGGACAGCTGCTAAGAGTTAAGCAGGCATGTTTCTTAAGAGGATGGGCGAAAAATATGGTGCCATGGGATAGGCAAAAAAAAGAAGGATTTGTTACCCCAAATTGATGAGTTCGGTAGAAAAGCTAAAATTTTCTTGTTAACAGAACTAGTTATAGAAAGTAGAAATCATCTTAAAGAGAGTTAACTAAAATGCTGAGAGGAGGAGATTTATTGGCTCCAACTCTCTAAAGAAACAAGGTTACTAAAAGGAGATGTGTCAACAAGAAGATTACCAAACAATTTTAGTTAATTGCTAAAGGTAGGCATCAGAAAATTAGGATTGTGCAGCTAGAACATGCGAATATAACAGAATATTACAATGATTTTTTGGGTTGCATGAATCAAATTCTTTATCACTAGATGAGATGTTGAAGAATGGTATTCCTCAGGTGTCAGTGGAGGGGAATGAGATTAGGGAGGCAATTTTCCAAATTTAACATAATAGGGCACTAGGTGCCGATGGATTCCCAGCAGAGTTCTATCAATTCTTTTCGGAGGTGATTAAGCGAGATTTGATGACCGTTTTTATGAGTTTTACACTTGGTGAATGTCAATCCATACTATCAAATTTTTGTGTCCTCCCTCTACTTGCAAAGACAATGAAAGCAGTTAGAATCCAACAATATCATCTAATATGTTTGCTTAATGTTAGTTTGAAGATTTTTATGAAACTGTTAAACAATAGAATTCTAAATATGGTCAATAAATTGATTGGCCCTTCACAATTTGCCTTCATCCCGGGATGGTATATTATAGAGGGGTTGTGGTTCTACATGAGAACATACATGAGAAGCATCGAGAAGAGAAGACTGGAATTATTTTAAAGCTAGATTTTGAGAAGGCATATGATAAGCTAAAGTGGACTTTTATACAACAGTCCCTAGAATGAAAGGGTTCACTCCCACATGGTGTGAGTGGATACAAAAAGTCATGTCTAAGGGGCAGTGTTGCTATTAAGTTCACTGATAATATAGGTCACTTCTTTCAAACTACAAAATGTGTGAGACAAGGAGATCCACTCTCTCCAATTTTATTCAACATTGTAGTAGACATGTTGGCTATCCTAATAAATCAGGAAAAAGAGATGGGATAGGTTGTCAGTGTAGTACCCCATCTAGTGGATGATGAGCTATCTATATTGCAATATGCAGACGACACCATCATCTTTGTGGACAATGATCTTGAGCAGGTCAAAAATATGAAGCTGTTGCTTTGTTCTTTCAAGCAATTATTGGGGCTCAAGATAAAATTTCATAAAAGTGTGATGTTTTTCTGTGGTACAACAATGGAGTCTCAAGATGAGTATCCTCAAATCTTTGGGTCCCGATGCATCATAGAACATTAAAGGATAGTGACTTGAAGAATGTTGAAGATAATTTCCAGACTAGATTTCATTGTAGGAAAAGCAAACTCCAGACTATTAGGGGCGCTTACTGTTGATAAACTCGGTACTTTACCTATATTTATGCTATCCTTCTTTGAGACTCCAGTCTAGAACGACTTGACTACTATAGGTCCAGATTCTTTTGGCAAAACAGTAGTATAAAAGAAATATAGGTTAACAAGATGTGGAGTCATTTGCACCCCAAAGGAACAAGGGGGCTCGGTGTGCTCAACTTGTATGTGCACAGTAGATGTTTGCTGGGTAAATGATTATTTAAATTTATTAATGGTGGGGGATGTGGCAGGAAATGTTGAAGAGAAAATATCTCAATGACAAAATGTTAACACAAGTGCAGCATATGGCGGGTGATTCACACTTTTGCCCTGTCTAAATAAAGGATGATTTTTTTAAGGCAGGGAAAATTTCTTTGGGAGATGTTGCGCGGGTGCATTTCTATGAGGATGCATGGGTGCATAGTAGGACACTCAAGATCTTTTTCCAATAATGTATAATATAGTGAGAAAGAAGAGCACCACGGTTAAATCGGTTATGTCAACCCAACCACTAAATGTGGCATCCAGGAAATCTCTGGTAGGAGGCAATTTGTAGGCATAGCATCAAATTGTTGCTGTGGTCATTGATATGCAGTTTTTCTAACTAGAGAGATAGGTTTGTTTGGGGGTTGCATCAAAATGGGATATTCACGGTGAGATCCATATACCGTTCTATGTTAAAAGCCTAAGCATTGCCCTTCAATAATTTCATATGGTGGATTAAGATCCCACTTAAAATCAAAGTGTTGATTGGTATTTCTATAAAGCGGTAATTTTCACTAAAGATAATTTAGCTAGACGTCAGTGACAGGCAGACGGGAGAATTGTTTGAGTTCTTTGACTGTATGCTAGCTAAATTTATTTGGAGAATTGTTTGAGTTTCTTTTAATATTCAACCTTCAAATAGTGCTCATGATTTATTTAATGGCTGGTTGGAAGGGGTACATAGGAAACTATAATCTCATATGTTAGTTGGGGCAAGTGCAAGTTGGCCAATATGGTTGTACCATAATGGAATGGTTTTTGACAAAGAATTAGTTCCTTAATTTTTCTAGGTTGTCTTCAGGAGGACGCAGACCATATTCTGGGCCTTACTCTAGAAAGAGGAGGATCACCATGTGACGAGGGAGGGATGTAGGATTGTTGAGACTGCAGCCATGGAGATCTTTGCCATGCATGATTGGCAGTTCATAAATAGACTCTCTCTTTGGGTGAGGGTCATGTTTTTTTCTTTATGGATCAAACTTTGTTTTTATGATCCCATGGAGTGCTGGATGCACTAAACTTGTAACAAGAAACAACTTTATGCATTGGTGGATGCAACGGTTGGGATATCACTAAATAATATTCCATTTTCTGAAAAAGGATATCAGTTTAACTAAAATGATGTTTTCACATCGGTAAGAGAAACCTCAAATCCTTCTAAAACTTGATATATCCAAAGCTTTCAGTTCCATCTCTTGGTCTGTATTGCCGGAGATGATACCTAGAGTATTCACCATGTGTGGCGTGATTTGATCACTAGGGTTTTGGCAATGGCTCCCACTAAAATTCTTTTCCCGGGCATACCAGGAGAGGAAACCAAACATCGACATGTGAAGGAGACCCACTAACCCCGACGTTGATCATTCTTGTAATGGATGTGCTCATGAGTATGATACACAAAGCTAGCAAGGAAGGTCTGCTACAGCCCCTATATAGCCACTTGGCCTCTCCAGCATAAGGTTTCACTAGTGCGGATGAAGTTGTATTGTTCCTCCTAAAAGCGGAAAGATTTCACGCAATGAATCGATAAAACATATAGTGTAGGTTACAGCCAAAAGGAAATTAGAAAAGGGGTCATAACAAATCGATCATATTTCCTATCCTCCCTAAAGAACATATTTTCTATCTTGGTTCAATTGTCGGCATTGCCAGGCCATTATTGTAGCCTGGCCAGCCTCAACATTGGAGCTTGACATGGTGTTCTGCATTTTGGAGGACCAAGAGATGACATTGTCCTTGAGAAACACATCGTAGCCAAAGGTAGATTAGTCGGGACAGCCCGCCTAATCAAACAGCCAGATCCCCTAGAGAAATTCGATGTAGGAACGGACCATAGAGTACCACGAAGGTAGCAAAGAATGTGTTTCATCAACGCAAGGTAAGACCCCGAGGATCATGCATGAACAGACAAATCTACGGACTGCATATGCTACATTAGGCCATGTAAAAGTTAGGTACTACGGCACACCAACAAGACAGGGATAATGTGTAGCGTGGAGATGGTTAGCAATCCTTTTGTACAGTTTCTCTTTTCTTTTCCGTACATCTCTTTGTACAGCTCCTTTTATTTTATTTTATTTTGTGCTTTTATATATAAAAGAGAGATCAGTAGGGGATTCCCCTCTTGTTTAACTAAACAAAAAAGAAGGAATATTGCTGCTCTCAGGTCTAAACCAAACAGGCCCGTGAGATGTGGTAGCATCAACAATGCAATAATGTAATATGTAATTTCTAGAATTAAAGGTAGAACCGCAACCTCTGACAGCGACCATCGGAAGGATTGGACCATTGCTCAAGGTTGGTGTTGTGACGCCAGCCAAGGAGCAGAGCAAGACGTGTAGATCACAGGCCCACCGTTGATGGTGAAATAGCTACTTTTAATGTCAAGGAATGCTCATGAGAAAGAAGCATGTTATGTTGCACCTAAAAGCATGTTATGCTAGCCGCGCAATTACACTTGTCATCCCGCTTGTTATGTTCATTTGTGTTGATCCATTTTGTGCATGCGCGTTTGATTGCTACTCGGAGTCACTAGTATATTTTGACAGTATGTACACACCGTTGTGAAAACAACAGTTCCATCAGATCAGAGAGCAATGCTCAACATTGTGAAGGACCTGAAATATGCACATGCCATTCTCTCTCAAAATTCGTCTGAACTACAGCCTGAATGGCTACACCAAAAGAGCCACCCGGACACGGACTTTTGACACCTCTCTGTCCAGAAGTCGTAAACAACACGGCAGACGCCCAAATTGAATTTGACCATAGACTCACTGAAACGTTCTACAAGTTGGCCAGTTGGGCCCTAAAATTGTTTCCTTTCCGGCAGATTCGAACGCCAAATGGAGTGAATGTGAACACCTTCATCAGGCGGAACCTCCGATTCTGACGACTTGACTGAATTTTGTCGTGTGCTTCATTTTTCATACGAGTAGCAATTTCTTCCCGGACGCCCTTCGCTTGCCGTAACCGCGACAAGAATTGCTCCCCACCCAGACCTGCGGCGAGCTCTCGTCTCCAGCGCCCAGCAATCGTTGCTGGTGATGAGCTCCCTGCAACCTCCCGTAGCTGACATGGTTGCCGACGACGGGGCCGAAGAAGCCGCCGCACCTCCGCGGCGCGCTGCCGAACTCGACGTACCTGAGGAACTCGGCGGCGCCGTCGGCCAGCCTCTCGAACCTCTGCACGGCGGCGCGGGCGCGGGAGGCCGGCTCGCCGCCGCCGCCGCGGGCGAGCAGCAGGAGCGCAGAGACGAAGCACAGGACGGCGTGCGCGACGCGCCTCGGCAGCGGCGCCCGGGCCAGCCGCTCCCGGGCCTCCTCCTCCTGCAGCTCCCGGAGCTTCCACCGGTGCAGCGCGGCGTCGCACTCGTCCGCGGCGCGGCGCAGCCTGCGGCGCCACCGGAGCAGGGACGCGTCGGTGGCGCGCCACCGGCCGGACACCTCCAGCGCGGCCTCCATCTTGATGTGCGCCATCTCCAGCCGCTCGACGGCCTCCCGCGTGCTCAGCCGCTCCCGGTGCCTGCCGATGAGGAAGGAGGACGTCCGGCTGACCACCTCGCCGACGACGATGGACCCCAGCATCTCCGCCATGATCGCGATCTGATTTCTTTTTCTTGACTATACTCTCACGGACTGGCTTCAGTCAGGTGCAATCACATCAGTAGCTGAATTGGGTATGATTGCGCATGGGAGGATAGATGATTACTGGAGCTGGAGGAATGAGGACAGAGGCATCAAGCGAGGGGAGAAGGTGATTATGGAAGTAAAAAAGGGTTGGGTTTGGGTGTGTGTGACTCCTCTCGTGGTCAGAGTTGAGGGCAGCAGGCCATGCGGATGCAAAAGAACACCCACAAGTAAGTCCAGAACAAATGGAGGAGCTCGATCAGACGGCGACTGGTCAGGTCCGTCCATGGCACGAATGCGCACAGGAGCAGTTGGCTGACCAACCGGCAACTGACCAAGTCGACGCCGCGTTTAATCTGACCACCGTTTTCGTGTTCCAAGGGCCTGCTTTATTTCTGGTCTTGGGTCCAAAGTCCAGTCTCAATATCCAACCTCTATTTTTCTTTCAGGCTAATAAAGGATGGAATACCTGGAATGGGCTCGTGTGATTTGGACACTAGGAGCCCAATATGGAGGGCAGGAGGTATGTGTGTCCAAGCTGGAGACGAAACTATTCCACTGGAGCGGCGCGCAGCCCATTCCGAAAAGTGTTTTTTTTTAATAATGAAAGGCTTTAAACACCTTCATTAGAAGACTAGAAGAGGCATTAGAGAGCAGATACTATACAAGCACAACCTAGGTTTAATCACCAAAGGGGAATTCAACATTACTGACCAATACAAGCGGTGGACAGCAAGAATTGCAAGACTCTTGACCCTAAAAAATATCACGTCATGCCCGCAAAAAAAAAAGTCACTCCATAATCATCCGCTCCTTTCAAGTTACTAAAAACCAAAGCCAGTGCATCCTTCTAAATAGAACCCGCAAAAATATTTTTGGTTGGTGTTTATTCAATACAGTGTTCTAACTTGTGAGTTAAATTGCCTGACAAAGAAATGCAGCAGGCTCTTGGAACACGAAGACAAATGCTTTGGGTTTTGTGATGGTGGGATACCAAACTCGATTTGAACAACACGCCAAAAGAACGTGGCATAATTACAATAAGAAAAAAAGGTGTTGGAAGCCTTACTACAAAAGCAGCAAATTTTACATCCATTCCAATTCCTCCCGACTAAATTATATTTAGTAATTAGGGTCAGCCCTTTTCAATACCACAAAAATATTTTTATTTTAAGGGTACTTGGATATTCCAATTTTGTTGTGTGATCTTAATTCTGTTAATTGACTAGGTGCATATACGTTGACTTCACTATAAATGCCTTGGCAAACTGTCATTTTGAGCTCTCTTTCCGATGATGAGGCAATGGGGGCGAGACTGGTGACCGGTTGTTGAAACCAATGTTCATATTTGATTAGACCAAGTCGTTGCAGACGGGATGATGCGCGGCCATTTTCCGATTGCCACACGGGGCCGGGAAGCGTCGTTATCTTCATTAACGATCAACCATGGCAGGATTTTGTTGATGGCGTCACAAACAATTCTTTGGTTCAGAGTGAAGGCGTTGAAGCTCTTTCGTGTGCGAGAGAAAAGGTCACAGGCCTGGCATTGGCAGTTGATTTGCCCAAACCGATCGATTGTGCTGCATTCTAATCAAGCCGGATAAACAGAGGCCAGAAGTTTGTTCCATTTCTCTGCAGGAAGCTACAGAGACGGCGCGTGAACTCAACAGCGTGTCAGAGCTTAACTTGTATTGTAAAGCGCATGCAGATTGTTACCCCCAAGTATGTGTTTGATCAACAAACTGATGTTCCACGAGACTGTCGGTGCATAGCCTAAATATACATTGCCGTAATCTTTACTGGAGCTAGACATATGATAGAGAACTTTGACACGAAGACGTGCAACCAGCAGCCGTGCATGCACTGCAAATCACAATTTCTTAATCTGAATCGAACTTCTTCTAAAATGTATATACTACTAGTGAATGGAAAACGATGTCCCTGCTTCAATTGTGTTCGTTGCAACTTACCGATCTGAACATATATAATCATCACCATCAAGCCCATGTCCATGTCAAATCGCATTGGTCGTCTAAAGGTAAACATCAGGTAGCTGTTGGAGGTGCAGACCAGCTTCATCCCAGCAAAGCTCTGCAACAGCGACAGTGCTAGGGCCCCTCCGCCGTCCATTCTCAACGATCGATCTTTGCATGCATGCATGCTTGTCTTGTCACCATAATTTGAGCATTAGGGTAACAGCTAGGGTCCTTTATAATCAATATCTTTCCTATTTTTATTTTTTTCATGGAGAATGTTTTTGAGTGTGGAGGTTGTATCATCCCCTTTGAAGGAACAGTACATAACTTTGTGTCTGTCATCTCTTTTCCATTAAAAAGAAACTTACGTTTCATCTGAAACAAGTGCGTTGATCTAAAGTACGATTTATTTGTTTTGCAACGTGAACTTGTGAAGTGAGGCTTACGGTTGGAATAAATTATCGATTTTTTCAGAAGAAGCAAGGATTGGAAGTCTTGCATAGTAACGTTAGGCGTGGAGGCAATACACGTTTTCTTCTTTGGTAGAAACAGATTAAAAATAAAATTATTGATCATTGGGATCTATACATTAAGACTAGCATATGAAGTTTCCATCTACTTCATAAAAAATTAAGTTGTGAAAAACAGGGAGATAGTAGTTTGGCCGTTGCAATCAGACAATCCGATCCTCTTTGTCTTCCGCTCTGTTTCTCTACCTAACATAGTACTGTACCATAGAATAATCCAAACTTTTCAGTGAGTCATCCCAATACATGTACCCAAATCAAACGAGCTGCCACATCCAAAAGATACAGAAGTAGAAAAGGATTAACAGCAGACTCATCTGATCGTTCAAAACGAACGTGCATTACACGCCTAAATCCTAGTACCAGTAGTCTAGTAATACAGAACAGAGGTATAAGCCTTGGTTAATTTCATTCAACAGGCAACTTCCAAGACATGAAATTTATATGGAATCATCAGACCGGACTTTAGTTGGAGGTGACCCCAGCGAGATCCAAAAAGAAGAAAACAAAAGGAGGTGCTGTATCATTGCACCAACAATGACCGACGATGCATATGTGTGGACACAACACAAAGGGATGGATCATTCTTTCCTTGAGCGCCTAGCAAGGGCATTCCGTTAGTTTACATATTCCCCTAGGCTGACAGTAACCGTTCAACCGCTGCCGATCGTTCTAGCGAGCCTCCTAGCTAGTAGCTTGTTCCTTTGGTCCCTTGTTTGTGTGTGTGTTTTTCTCTCTTCACTTTTGGTCCACATGGTAATGATGCGTTGCATCCCATGCATCAGCGAACTTAGCTAGCTTATCATTAGCTTTCATACGGTCTAACGAACATGGATTAGTCGGTCCTATAATTAGAGTTCTGTAACAAACTTTGTGTACAGTGACGTTGTAGCAACCAGCAAGCAACGCGGTTGATTATGGCCGCAACTGAAAAGCGTGCAGTGCCTTGTCATCATTGCGGAAAAATTAGCACCAATCACCGACGACAGAGAAAGCAGCCCATCTGTAGTAGGTTGGAATCGCATGGAACGGGTAAAACAGTTAGAACCGTTCTAGAATTCTCCAGTGCATATATACTGTATTGTAGTCTTTCGGCTCAGTTTGATATTGCGCAAGAAAAGAAACTCGCAACCTGTGAGCATACTAACGCGAAAACAAGCTAGGTTATTAAAGAAACGGATGGCTTGGAAAGGAAAAGCTGTCGAATTGAACGATTTTGCAAAGGCGAGGACAAGGAAAGGATGGCGATGCTTTGAATCAAGCCATGTTAACGTAGTACCGTCTGTCGTGCAGCGCAGCCCTTTTATGCGTCGACAATCTTAGCTCGCGAGGAGGTCCTTGCTGAGTTCCTGGACTTGGGAACGCCACGAGTTACTTGGCACGTAACGTAACCGGCCAGGCCACAGCCACGCGGCAACGGCTCTGCTCCCTGACAGCAGGAGGCCGCGAAGCCCGCCGACACTGGGCAGCAGCAAGCCAGCAACGGCTCCCGACCGGACCCCAGCGCGCGCGACCTGGCACGCTCCAACCGCGGCCTGCACTCGACGAGACCCCACCCAATTCGTCCACCCCCGCCCGTCCGTGCACGCGCCTATTTATCCCGCGCGCCACCCGCCCTGCCTCGTCCATCACTCTCGTTGCCTTCTTGCCACTCCCACCCACAGCAACAGAGAGCGCGCCCAAGCCCAACGTTCGCCGCCATGGCGCGCGCCACCGCCGCCCTCTGCGCCGCGCTCCTCTGCCTCCTCCTCCTGTCCACGGCCTCCCTCGCGCAGTCCCCCGCGGCGGCGCCGGCCAAGTCGCCGCCCAAGTCCTCCTCCAAGGCCACGCCATCCCCCGCCGCCGCGCCGTCCACCACCACCCCGTCCGCGCCGGCGCCCAAGTCGCCCTCCAAGACCAGCCCGGCCCCGGCCGCCGCGCCGACCCCCGCCGCCGCGCCGCCGACCAAGCCCAAGACGAAGGCCGCCCCGACGCCCGCGCCCCCCGCCAAGGCCACCGCCCCGGCCCCCGCCGTCGAGGCGCCCGCGCCCGCGCCGGTCCCCGAGGTGCCCGCCGCCGCGCCGGCTCCGGAGACCAAGCCCACCGAGGCGCCCGCCCCCGCGCCGGCCAAGAAGAAGAAGCCGTCGTCGCCGTCCAAGAACAAGAAGAAGAAGAAGGGCGCGTCCGCCCCCGCTCCCGCCGCCGAGGCACCCGTCGCCAAGAAGCCCAAGAACGCCGACGCGCCCACGTCCGAGGCCGAGGCGCCCGGGCCCAGCGGCGACGCTGCCGCCGCCGACACCGCGGTACGCTTCTTGCTACTTCGCTTCCCACATTCACCATTCCTCGTGCTCAATTACACGGACGCTGCAGTAACCCGTGTTAATGTCCCGACACATCACTTCCACACTTAGCATAACAAATTAATTACTGCGTTGATAAAAAAACAAATTAATTACTGCAACCCAAGAACGCGTGTCACCGTCTGTGGCAGAATGTAGCCGTTGGTGCGCCGACAGACGCCAAAGGGGGAACGCTCAGTCGTGACTTGTGAGCACTTGACACAATACGGGCAGCTGGTTGTCTGCTTCCGCCGCTGCCATTTTACGTACTTTACTGCTTCGGAATAACTTTTCACTGAGCTACTAGTAAAAAAACAAAAGCAAGAGGGCCACAGTAGGGTGATTTCAGATCTGACCATTTTTATGACCACTACCAAACCTGCACGAACATGGTAAATACAGTACTCCCGACACGCACGAGCTTCTCACCGTCGCTCGCGGACGGACGTACAAATAAATAAATAATCCCGGAGCTGCCACCGTCGCAGAGTTAGGTTAAAAAAAATCATGTCTAAAGTATTAAATGAAGTCTATTTATAAATGATGAGCGTAACTTTACACGATGAATATAATGAATCTAATTAATCTTTAATTTACTACGATGCTGCGGTAATTACTTTCTAGTCATACGATCAGAGGCCTCGTTATATACGTAGTTTTATAAACCGATTTTATTTAATATTTTTAATTAGTTGTTAAATTTAATATCTTTAATTAGTGGTTAAACGTGTCTAAAATTTTTTATCCTAACGAAACACGACCGCCTACTGATGTGCTGACACTGTAAATGTTTGCAGAGCGCGGCAGGGAGGAGGACCACGGAGAGGACGGCCGGCGCGGCGATCGTCGCGGTGGCGCTGGGCGCGGCGGCGCTGCTCGCCTAGATCCCGGATGCTCTCTTCCTGCTTCGTGGCCACTGGGAGGAAGGATTGATTGAGATTCCTGCTGCTACTGTTCATTCCGTCCCATTTGGCCGTGGCCTCCTTTTGCGCTTTTCCCTTTTTTTTTGTGTATTTTGTGGTGCCTTTCCTGTGTGCAGTGTGTACTGTGTAGTAGGGCTCACATCGCATTGATTCACTTGTGCGGGTGCATTCTTTTGCTTTAGGTCAGAGATGGATACGAGAGAGAGGGTGTGGGTTAGAGGGGACACTGCCTGTGTAATGTTCAGATTTATTTATATTTATATATCATCATTGGCATTTCTTCATTGACGATGGTAACATGCATACTCAAGGAACGGAACACAGAGCTCTCGCATCTCAGGCTGGGCTCTCACGCCTGACTCGATGGACCACGCCCCTGAAACGCCACTGTCATCAAAATAGGCGCATGAACATCCAGCTAGCCGGATCTACACCATTAAAAGGAACCTCGTGATGCCTGCCTGCGTACACCATTTAAGATTTGTTATGTTGCTGCAGGTTTGGTTGGCCACGGCCGAGAGGTTTGTACCCTACCGGCGGCCCCTCTAGTACGTTGGTTCTCTAGTTCACCCTCTGCTCTACGTATGCTCTTCTAGTTACCGTTTTCCACCCTAGCAGGCCAACCACGACAAGATTACGCCGGCCTAGAGATTGACCTATATGTACTACAGTAATCTCGAGGATCCGTGACAGTCGTCGGTTAGTGGAGTGATTGCGCCGAGAAGCTGCACGGCGAGTGTCCATCTGTTTCCAATCTTCAGACCTATCAAAGCACATGCATACCGAGTGTCCGTGTGTCTGTCCGTGTTCAAGTTTCATCCTATTGGAAAAATTGTTGAAGCACATTGCCCACCGTTCCTTAAAATACCTAACTTTCAACTGAGTTGGTTGGTGCTTAAATTCAGGTCATCCCGAAATTTATTTTTTTTATAGGGAGGTAGTCTGAATTTAATCAAACATTGCAATGCAGGGCCGAACGAACACTGGGTGCGCTATTGGAGTGCCAACTGCTCAGGTCGGCCTGCTGGGCCTTCTGTACGCTCTGGTGGCCTCTGCAACTACTTTTCTGGCCGGGTCTACCGGTGCTAGTTAAATGGGCCTAGGGATGATTGGAATGGTGAATAAAGCGAAAAACTTCCTTGCTAGAATGCCAGTAGTGTTGCTCTTTGATCTCTTTTTTTTTATGATGAAACAGGAGGGTTTCCCCCTACCGGTTATATATTAGGAGAAGCAAAACGTAAAAAAAAAGTTACTTAGGATTGCAAACGTTAAGCCATGACAGCCACAAAACCTCGTACTAGGATGTCTGGCACAGAAACAAAGTACTACGTACAGCATCAGCAAAAAACGACCGCGCCAAACAATTCATGACCTACTTCTGGCAGCTCAGCAAGATAATTAACGAGATACCGAAGCAGAATGGCCACGGAAACAACAATATGATGATAAACGGGAAAGGTTTATTTTACAACCTTCAACTATCACAAAAGTCCGATTTTCAACCTTAAACTATAAAACTGGATAACAATGGCCATTCAACTGTCAAAACCGTAAAAATTTAGCCATTAGGGTAGTTTCGAAGGTGGTTTTGTATTTTTTTAAAAAAATAAAAATCCAATTAGATCTAAAAAATCAAAACTAATTCATCTTAAATCAGAAAAATATGAAACTAGTATCAAAAAATTTATAAAATGCAACCTATCTATTATTGCTCTACTTGAATCTTAATATTCAAAAATAATAGGGATAACTATAAGCAACCAAATACTATGAACATGAAACAAATAGATTCGACTAACTGACAAATATAGTGACAATAGATAGGTTACATTTTTAGAAAACTTTTTATACCAATTTTGTATTTTTTGACTCAAAATGAATTACTTATGAATTTTTTAGTTTAAATTTGAATATTTTAAATTTTAACAAAATAGAAAATCACCTTCAAAACCATCAACAGGGCTAAATTTGCACGGTTTTGACAATTGGATGACTTTTGTTATCCGGTTTTGTAGTTTAAGATTGAAAATCGTACTTTTGTGATAGTTGGAGGGTGTAAAATGGACTTTTCCCATGATAAATAGAAACATCAACGCACCATCAAGGAACAATCTTGTGAGCCTTCAACCTGTCGATGCACGTGTTGAAAGACTTGAACGTGTTCCGGAAGCCAAGAAACCCATGCTCCTTGCTCTTGTTCATGCCGTCGATGATCACAGAATCGAGGCCGTACTGATCGACTGACACGTCAATGGCCCACCAACTGGCGACCTCGGAGACGTGCGTCTTCACGAGCCCGTTCTCCTCCACGATCTCCGCCCACAGCGCCTCCGCCTTCTCGGCCATGGCCTCCGCCACCTCGAACCTCTTCTCCTCCCCCTCGTACCCCACCCACTCCACCCCGAACCGCCCGGCGAGCACCGGCCACAGCTTCTTCCATGAGCAGACGTCCCCGTTGCTGCAGTTGAACGCCTCGTTCCTCGCCGCGGGGTCCACGGCCGCCCAGATGTGGTGCTCGGCGACGAGGTCCGCGTCGGAGGCGGTGATGAACCCCTCGGCCCAGCAGCGACGGGACCCCGGCCACCGCAGCGGCGCGCCCTCCTTCCGGCAGATGGCGGCGTACACGCAGAGGCTGCAGACGATGTTGATCGCGCCCGGGGAGAAGCCGAAAATGATGTTGGGACGGTGCACGGACCAGCTCACGCCGCCGCCGCGCCGGGCGACGGCGTCGAGGAGGACGTCCTCCTGGTCGTAGTAGAAGACGGGCACGTCGAGCCGCGGCATGTCCTCGGTGTAGGGCGGGTCGTGGACGTGGTCCTTGGAGCCAATGCGGCCGAAGCAGTGCCTGGTCCCCGTCTGGAGGGTGACGTGGGCGAGCGCCGGGCAGCTCGGGACGACGGCGGCGAGCACGTTGCGGAGCATGCCGGCGTTGGCCTCGCGGTTCTCGTCCTCCGTGGCGCGCCAGGTCCAGGCGACGTAGAAGACGTGGGTGATGTCGGTGAGCGGCGCGAGGGCCTCGGCGGCGGCGGCGGGGTCGGTGAGGTCGGCGTGGATGTGGGTGACGGCGGGAGACGGCGGCGGAGACCAGGACGGGAGCGGGCGGCGGGAGAGCGCGTAGACTTTCCACGGCCCACCGGGGGTGTCCGGACGCGGGAGGATGTCGACGATGCCGGTGGAGCCGACGACCAGGGCCACGCTTTTGAAGGACTCGGGGGACGCGGCGGCGTGGTCGGGCTGGCGCTTCCAGGCCGCGCCGATCGCGCCTGCCCACCACCAGCTCATGCTCATGCTCGTCTATTGTGCTTGTTTGGCAACAGTAACCGGGATGCCTCAGCCAATTTGACGAGACGGGGGTTTGTGAACGCTGATGGCCAGAAATGGAGACATTTATTTGTAGTGTGTGTACATGATGATAGAGCAAAGGCGGATGGCCAGATCGAAATAATGGAACGAGGACAAAAGTTCGGCAGAGTGTTGCCCTCAATCAATCCAGGGGATAAATGCGACGACGGAGGGAGAATTCCACCACGGCAATCCAATGCTTGGGCACCATATCATCATTTGTTCTATCTACCAAACCATGTTTTAGTTCAAAGCAAACCTTCGTCTACGTGATGGACAAATTAAGCTAGAGAGATTGAACCATCAAGGGGAGAGAGATCATGTTTTGGAGTCCGATTGCCGGTGGATAAAAACGAATCGGGCACCATGCATTATTAGCCAGGCCGTGTTGCTTGCCTCGCCACCGCTGCTCATCTTATTAGATTTTATATAAATGCCGCACTTCATTTTGAAATGGCCATCATCGTTTCTTCTTTTATGTTCGCCAGCCTCTCTCATGCATTTGGAAGGATTTCATTGACACGAACACGCAACAGAGTTGGGGGTCCAGATTTACCCATGTACTGATATAATTTGTTTATCAATCTCAACTAAAATGAAATGAAAACAACTAAACAAGACACGAGATTACTTTTTTTTTGTCATTCCTTTGCCTTTATGTTGGCCTTCTGTATGATGTAGATCGATAGGGTATTCTTGTGTTCAAAATGTTTTTCCCAGCATGCTGATGGCTACTGTAATTGTTAGTTGTGGCTGTATATCCTTGTAGTAATTAGTAATATAATATATGATTATATAGTGTCCTCTCGTGTCTAGTGTTTTGTTGCTAATAATAGCCAAGTGATCCACGACACTGTGAAGAAATAAAATGGAGCATCTCCAAAAGACTCTGTATTGTGTATTGTGTTAGCTAAATATGGAGATTATAGCCCCTTTGTAAAAATAGAAAGTTATCTAATTCAACGGGGTAATCTAACAGATTCCGTAAAGATGGCTAGTGAGGTAGGCTAGCTAAAAGTAGCTAGTGAATGAGGTGAGATGGAGAGCCACTAAATTTGGAGGGTCATTTACAGAGTCTGTTGAAACGTTTTTTCTCTAACAATAGCTAAATTTAACTTTAGAAAATAATTTGGCTAGTCTCTTGGAGATGCTCTAAGAGCAACAGAGATAACTACAAGCGTATGGCCACGGCGTAATGTTAATTTCCAAGAGAAAATTCCTTATTTGACATTGAAAAATGACTCGTTTCTTTCTTGGTCCTCAATAAAATTTCCTTCCCTATTTGACACCGAACTAAACTTTTCTTTTCTTTTTGACACTGCCGTGAGATGGGAGTGCTAACAGTGTTAAAATTGACGTGAAAAGATGATTTTACCCTCATGTAGTTTTATGTGTAACTAACTATTGTATGCCAGAGCATGTATGTGTGAACCAAAACTATGTGTGAACCTATTGTATGCATATGTGACAATGTATTTACGAACCTTGGTGCTAATAGAGTTGCACATAAAACTGCATGAGGGGCAAAATCATCTTTTCACGTCACTTTTAACACTGTTAGCACTCCCATGTCACGGTAGTGTGAAAAAGGGAAGGCAAATTTAGTTCGGTGTCAAATAGGGAATGAAATTTTGTTGAGGACCAAGGAAGGAACGAGTCATTTTTTCAGTGTCAAATAAGGAATTTTCTCAATTTCCAACTAGGTGAAAGGGAAGAATCATGTGACCTTTCCCAAGATACTCCCTCCATTCCAAAAAACTAACGTTTAGGATAAGGTTTGGGTCAAACATTGGGAATATAAATCATCAATAACTTTTAAGTTGTTGAGTTTGTAAATGTGAAAACTATATCAATAGATTTGTCTTGAAAAATACTTTCATAAAAGTATACATATATCACTCTTTGATAAATATTTTTATAATAATAAGAGGTCAAAGTTGTGTTTTGGAGACCGTGTCACTGTCCTAAACGTCAGTTTTTTCAGAATGGAGGGAGTACCTCTGAACGTAACTCTCCGGCTATTAAGTTGACTGCTACAGTCCAAGAAGTTTTTCTTCTGCCCTAGTACACAACAAAATTATAATCTAGAATATTGGAACAATAATGCTATCTTTTTGGGAAGAAATTTTATTATTCGGAAAAATCTATGACTAGAACTATTTTTATTCAACCTTTGCAATTTGTTTTTTATTTTAAAATATTTTTAATCGATTACTAGTGGAACCATATTGTGCTACATTCTTGGAATATTTTCCCATTTGTTCAGGAAATAAATATTTATTCAATGGGAGCTACCTCAACTGGTTAGGTTTTGTGGTGGAACCGTCCTCTCAGATTCGAGTTCTCAACTTAGTAAGCGTGTTCGTGTTTTTTTGAATTAATTTTAAAAATTATTCGGCGCTATTTTTTAGTGGCAGACCATGTGTCTGTTGACAACAAAACATCTATAGCGACTTCTTGAATTCCAAGATCAAATTGATCTGTTGATCCAGTCTCTTGGGATGCTTGTAGAGATAAGGTTTGCCCTATGTGTATTCATAGGCGTGAATGTGTGTTTAGAAAAAATATTCAATATAAAAAAGAATTATTATTCTCTAAAGTATTTTTTTGTAATAGCTTGTCTGTGAAAGAACTTTGCTAATGTGATCTTGTAGCATTTTCTCTCTTACTTTGGAGCATTTCTTTTTGCTCAATCCAATCTTCATTTTATTAGGAACAAATCTTTGAAATGGTTTTTTGTGGGCATGTGGCCACTGAACTAAGCCCAAAAACCGCGAGGAGGTGGCGAAACAAAAAATGGTAATGCTTCTAGCCTTACATCCGACGGCAGGAAAATATCGGACGCTCAGCTTTCCGTTTCTATAACTTGTAGACCCTTCCACTCGCTCGTCCGTATAAGCCGCATCCGCCGTGTAAAAAAAAATCGCGTCTGTCGCCGCCGCCTCCCGATCCCGCTCCTCCTCCGCCTCCTGATCCCACTTCGCCGCCGCCGTCCCTCCTTCGGGTCGTCCCCCCTGGCCGGCGCTGCGCGATGTGGATGGAGCTCGTCGGGTTCTCTCACAGCGAGACGGCGACGCTGGGCGTGCTCTTCGACGGCAGGAGAGGGGACGCCCTCGCCCGGCGGTTCTGGAACTCGGGGGCTGCATCGTGCTCTCACAGGTCAGCTCCGGCTCCACGATCCCGCTCGCCGACGTGCTCCTTCTCGCGCTCCCCAACGACGCCTCCACCACGGCCAGGCACGGCGCCACGCCGTTCGTCCCGGGGATGGTCATCTTCTCCGCGGACGTCGCTGCCGCCGCCACGCCCTTCTCCGCGGGCGCCGCCACTCATCTTCTCCGTGGCCGCCGCCGCATCACCGTCCATCTCCTCTGCGGGCGCGGCCACTGCCGGCCATCTCCTCCGCGCGGCGCTCCTGCTCGTCGTCCTCTCCTCCTCCTCCAGTTCTTATTTTGTGCTAGGGTTTGCTGTATATTGTAAGTGTATGTTTCACGTGTTTTAGATGTTTCTGAAAAATGTTGCAACTATTTTATGTGATTGTTGTAAAAGTAGATCTGGATGTTGCGATGTTGCAAATGTTCACACGCATGTTGCAAGTGTTTTATCCGGATGTTGTATTTTTCATCGAGAGGTTTTGACTGCGGTCATGCGTGACTGAGAATTAGGAGTGCGCCGTCTTTAGTGTTGCAAACGATGACTATTTATGTTGCGGATACTATTGTTTGATGTTGCATACATTATTTTTGGATGTTATAAAAATTTTGCATATTGCATGCAACATCGTACCTATGTTGCGGTGGAAATTTTTCTGTCCTACGGTACCGTCCGATTTCTTTGTACCGTCGGAAGTCCGGGCGCTAGTTGGACCGAACAAAAAAAAAGATGTGCCATTATGGGCTACTATATAGTAATGTCATTTTAGCCTATGGTAATGTGACAACGCCTCCCACATGGACAACAAAAACAACCCATGTACTATTGTGCCAACCACGTCATTGCAATTCTAGAAAGAACTTTTGCATATTTTTTGAAGCTGCATACTTATTGGTCTGTTTCTCATACAGTTTAAGATTTTCCGAATTTACCTTTACTTAATTCAGTTTATTTTACAATTGGAAATTGTTTTCTTTAAAAAAAGATCTAACTGTACTGCATGGTATACCAGAATTACGTACGGCTGACCATGTGAGGTCTATCTGTATTTGTTCCGTCGCAATTCTGGTATACCACATGCTGTTCTAATGGCAAATATATGCATATAGCTCCTTTTTTGTGGCAAATCACAGTAGTTATGTCAAACTGGTTGTAAAACTGCTACTGATCCGATGGCCGATTACTGTGACAGGAAAAACAATATGAAGATAAGAGGGAGGCAAAGACTGCACTAAAGCACACGAAGCAGGAAACTAAATAATAAGAAGACCTGAAAGCAGGCTGAAACTTCTGAGGTTCTAACTAGAAGATGCGTGCCAACAACGCATTTTATACGGTAAACCTCGATAGGAGTATACTTATGAAATGAACGAGCATAGCAGGATCTTAGCCCATGCATGTTTATTTCCCACACGCTAAACTTTAGCATCGTCACATCAAATATAAATATATTAATTAGAAGTATTAAATATAGATTATTTTAAAAACCTATTACGAGGAGTAATTTACGAGACGAATCTATTAAGTCTAATTACACCATGATTAGATAATGTAATACTATAATAAATATATATTAATTATAACGAAATTATGCTTGTTAGGTTCGTCTCGCGAAATAGACATGACTTCATAATTAATTTTATAATTAATTTATATTTAATACATCTAATTGTCACTTATTTAAAGCGCTAAAAACATCTGGATCTAAACAGCACCTTAAACAAAGACATCATGGAACAATCCTGTGAAGCTTCATCTTGTCAATCCACGTAGTGAAGGACTTGACCGTGTTCCCGAAGCCGAGGAACCCGTGCTCCTTGCTCTTGTTCATGCTGTCCAGGAACGCCCGGTCAGCTCCAAACTGACAGAACTGGGCATCCACAAGCCACCAGCTCGCGATCTCATTCAGCTGCGTCTTCACGAGCTCGTTCTCCCTGACGATCTCCGCCCAGACGGCCTCCTTCCCGGCCATGGCCTCCGCCAGCTTGAACCGCGTCTCCTCCCCCTCGTACCCCGCCCACTCCAACCCAAACCGTCCGGCGAGCACCGGCCACAGCTGCCTCCACGTGTAGACGTCCCCGTTGCTGCAGTTGAACGCCTCGTTCTTCGCCATAGGCTCCACGGCCGCCCAGATCTGCTGCTCCGCCACGAGGTCCGCGTCGGAGGCGTTGTCGAACGCCTCCCAGCCGGCGCGGGACCCCGGCCACCGCAGCGGCGCGCCCTCCTTCCGGCAGATGGCGGCGTACGCGCAGAGGCTGCAGACGATGTTCATGGCGCTCCGTGGGGAGAACCCGAGGATGAGCCTGGGGCGGTGCACGGACCAGCTCACGGCGCCGCCGCTCCGGGACACGGCGCCGGCGAGGATGTCCTCCTGGTCGTAGTAGAAGTTGGGGCAGTCCAGGCGCGGCATGTCCTCGGTGTAGGGCGGGTCCAGGGCGGGGCCGAACGCACGCACCTGCTTGCCGATGGCCTCGAAGGGGCCGACGTAGTGCTTGGTCCCGGTCTGGAGGCAGACGTGCGCGAGCGCGGGGCAGCCGGGGACGACGGCGGAGAGGACGTTTCGGAGCATGGCGGCGTTGGCCTCGCGGTTCTGGGCCTCCGTGGGGCGCGAGGACCACGCGACGTAGAAGACGTGGGTGGTGTCGGTGAGCGGCGCGAGGGCCTCGGCGGCGGCGGCGGGGTCGGTGAGGTCGGCGTGGATGTGGGTCACGGAGGAGGGCCACGGCGGGTACCATGGCGGGGGTGGGCGGCGGGAGAGCGCGTAGACCTTCCACAGCCCGCCGGGGGTATCCGGCAGCGGGAGGATGCCGACGAGGGAGGTGCCCACTATGCCGGTGGCGCTGACGACGAGCGCCACGCTCTGGAAGGAGGGATGCGGGTGGGACGACGCGGCGGCGGCGCCGGGGTCACCGTCACCGTGGCGCTTCTTCCTGGCCGCGCCGACCGCGCCTGCCCACCACCAGCTCATGCTCATCGCTGCACGTGTTGTCACGAACGAATTGAGAATTAATGATTCAAACGGATCATGGATGGGCAGGAACGATAAACGCCGTTGCAAAGGGGTATCAAGATTTGTTTGCTTTCTTGTTCCTTGATGATTTGTTTGGTTGCATCTGCATGAGACTGGTTTAGCTCGCTTATCTAGAGTAAATGACAGGTACAATAACTTGCACCGTGGGTGCAAGTAGGTCATACTTCTTGTAAAATGCTCAAATGTATCATAGATTATGTTTAAGTGGTGCAATGTGGTCAAATGCGGACTCTATGGCTGCTTGCCTTGCCACGTCACCTCCGATGTGGACCGATCTTTTGCAAAAAAAACTTATTTTTAGCTTATTTGTCCTTTTTAAATACAACGATTACTTGACTGATGCATGCGATCATTACTTTCTTTTCGTTACACCAATGCCTACAAGTACTAGCCCTGCTAAATTACGTGGCTTTCTATGGGGAAACCAGATAACTCAAACTGCTCATGTTACTACTAAAAATAATGTAGACACATAATTTGTAACAACAGGTCCATAATCAAACTCAAATGTATAATCATAAGCATGTTTATGTCCACCTAAAAAATAGAAACCAACAGCATGCATGTCCTAATTTCTTGGAGAAAACAAAGCTGAGCTAAATACTGCTACCGCTTCACATTTTTCTTTTTTGCTGCTGCCTTCTTCTTCCTGATTGTCACTCTTCCCTCCCTTGTTGCTGTGGTAAAAGGAGGCTGCAGACCATCTCTCCTAAGCGTGGCAATGAAAGCACGTTCTGGCAATTCTGGTGCTAGTAGTCCAGGATCTGGTTGGCTATTTTTAGAAGAAATTGTCACAACTACAGGCATAGGACTGGTAGAAGAAATTGCAAGTTCGTCCCAATTAATGCCATCCACGATGTCCTGATGATCAACATACACAACCAAATTTCTGAACTTAGGAGCCAAAGCAACCATGACGCATCTCAACACTGAATTCATCATCATCGGGGCCTGTATGACCAATTTATTGGGTGCAACAGGGGCAGCATATCGCATACATGCCAATTTGTTTATACATATTCAGCATTGAAAATATCCAATGTAAATGCCAAAACATGGTGAATGGAACACAAAGTTCATGCCAAAAAATAATCAGGATTATTAGAAAACTATTAAGCTGATAATGGACGCACATATCTGAACATGTGCACTATAGTTTTCTTTTGCCATTTACCTTAATCATTTATTACATGTAGTCCTCGTCAAATAAATCTATGAACCCTAAAATATGAGCCAACCTTTTAAATCTACTACACTAGCACATATACAGACATGACCATGTATGATTTACTGAAGGGCCTTTACTGAAACCATAGCAGATTCATGTGGCCATCGGAAATCAAAGCACAGAGGCATTCACCGTAACTCGACGCACAGGTGCCATTTGTGGCCGCCGCCGCGGATGCCGTATAAACTCCTAGAGTTGTTGCCTCCGTTTCCTTTACCGTTTGATATGGTGATATTTCTCGCGTGATCTATCAAGAGCTCTAGCGTTATCCTGGACCTGTGAGCCAATCAGATAAGACTTAGTAGGAAAGAAATAATTGTACGGTTGATTATTTATCAGAGAAAAGGATGTTTTTGCAAATATTCATCCACATCGGAGGTGACGTGGCAAGACAACTCAGCCATAGAGTCCGTATTTGACCACAGTTGCACTACATAAACATAATATATGACATATATATTTGAGCATTTTACAAGAAGTATGACCTACTTGCACCCACTATACAAGTTATTATACCTGACATGTCATTTACTCTTTATTTTTGGAATGAAATTGATCTGTTTGATTGTAACGTTTATCGCTCAAAAGTCTCACTCCGCACGGAGATCTTTTAATCCAGCATTGAAAGACTGGATGGACTCCAAATAGCACATGGGAACAATGAGGGAAGGGAGTTTCGACACATGTACAACTAGGGTCTGATTGGTTGCCTGTGCAACCTAGTCCGGCTGGTATCTAAGGAGCCAGGCTCCCACGAGACTGGCTGAGCGAATGCAATGATCTCATATTTGGTTGATGTATATACAGAGTCTGTCCGAGAAAAGATGGTGTTTGGTTGTCCGCACGAAGTTACACTGTATGAGATAAAAATAGATAAACATGTGTTAGTGATATATTTATTTTTTATAAATATATTTTTATAGCTCTAACTTTATCTCATTAAATCTTAATCTCCCTTAAAATATGTTAATATCTTTTAATATATATTAATCATATACTAACTCTAGCATTAATGGTTGCACCGTTCGCATGCCACGGGCCTGGCTCACCAGAAACGAAGGAAATTTTCGTTTCTCCGGATGCAGGCCGCGCGCTGCTTTTTCACCGGGGGAGACAGGCTCTGGCACCTGTGCAGGTAGGAATGAAAACGGATCGGATCGGAGCGGATAATATCTTTACCATATCCTCATCCACCTTTTTTCGTCGGATGCGGAGCGGAGCGGATATTACCCGAATACGGTTATGGATACGGATTTTGTCGGATATCGGAGATGGTACGGAAGCGGATCGGAGTCGGTGCGGAAGCGGATTAAAATAGACGGATAATACATACTTTTGTGTAACTTTTTATGATGGTGAATATTTTCTAACGAAAACCACAATAAAATAATATAACATGAAAAATACTCCCCTTTTGTAGTTTACGACACAACTAAAGTAACCTTAACAGTTGACAGTGGTACTTCACACTTCACCGGTGTATTTTTGTGTGATAAATATACCTGAGGGTTTGTGGGCTATAAAATATTATGTATATATGTGGGTTGGGCTTAAATTTTATTATAGTAGGTTCACAAAAGTAGTCGGATATCCTATTATAAGCTTCGGATAATCTGCAATCAATTATCGGATAATCCATATCCATCGGATTTCACTAAAACCATATCCTACTCCGCATCCACATAGAATCGGATTCGGATTATCCATATCCGCGCGGATATCCAAAACTCTTCTCCATATCATTAAAATTCGGTTTCGGATCCGATCGGACGCGGAAACTATCCACACCACTTTCATCCCTATGTGCAGGCATCCAAACGTGGGAGGTTGCATGCGGCGGGACTGGTTGGACCTTACAACCAACCAATCAGCCCCGGGATTGAAGGGTTAGAATCAGTCTCGACACATCTTTACAACCAGGAGATATTGAAGGGCTAGAATCATTTCAGTGTTGGATCGCTTTCTAATCAATGGGCCAAAATGGCTAGCTGTAACGGAGTGGTACGGGTTGTGCATTAACGTATTTATTATAAACAAAAAGACTTGGGTTACTCGTGACCGTATGCTGAATTTCATACATGGTGACTCTTCCAAGTTACAACCACCCGCCTTCCATGCCCATTCCCCACCTCACAATGGCAATGAGCAGCAATGCTCACCTTGCTGTTACTGCTACCTTGATTTTCCGTTTCCAGAATAAAATGAAGTTTTGCGTCACCTTGCAAATAGCTTGTAAGACCAAAACTGGTTGACAATTCATTTACAGAGTATACGATTCTTTTTTAGCAAAGTGTGTGATATGGATTGAGCTCTGATAGTGGGCTGCCCCGGAAGATCAATACTCGGGCAAAATATGTAGTGGGCCTAAAACCAACCAATTTAGGTCGTAATTATAGACGCACGCAGCCCAGTTGCCTATCTAGCCCGCAAAGCAAGAACACCTTGCGATGCTCCATAGTCCAGATTCAGCTTGGATTCTACTGCTAGTTCTAGAGCAAACACAGCAGTATTCAAGAAGCCTACTAGAAAGTTTTCTACGGAAAACTATTTCGATTTAGCACCGTATAATGAGTCCATGACTCACGGCTGATCTGTAGCTGCAATTTTTTTCTCTTCTTCGAAAGGCAACCTTTTAGAACAAAGGGAAGCAAAGTCAAGTCAACTTATGAGGATTGAATTGGAGAGAGCAGCAGCTCAAAAAAGCAAAAGACCTCCTGCTTCATCAGGATTGGTCATCGATCTCCATCCAGAAGGGTAGGAAAAAAATGCAACCAGGCAACGTGATTGAGTTGGAGAGCGAGCCGATCAGCCTAGCTGTTCCGTGTTTCTTTGTGCTTCGTCGGTAGCAGAACTAGGCCCCAGATCAGATTTCAATCAACAGCCAAACAGCAATTTGTCAAAGATGCTAGCAACCACCAATAAGAATAAGCACACGCAGAAGACGTGCCTTCCTCGAGCTCGAGGCTAACACAACTGAATTGAATCTCTCCACAACGTAAAACTGAAGCCCACGAAGAAAATGAACCATGACGAGAATAGATGAAACAAACAAGTTGCGAAGGTTTTCCTAATCCCATCCCGGCAAAAGGAAAATCACCAGAAAGATGGAGCATCCGAGGCCATGTTGGCCTTGTATGACTGCGATCGGTAGCATTGTCGCTTGTGGAAACCAAATTCCTGGAAATGTGTGGCAGAAAAAGACTTGCTGCCGCCAGTGTTATCAGCTGTTCTGTTAGCTCCCATAATCACCAGGAAAGTATAAAGATATGAATGCAAGCAAGACACTGATTAATGCTGATGTGAAAGATTTCAGTGACTACTCTGCATGTAGAACAATCTCTAGCATATAGTATTACTTACGACAGGAACAGATATACAATAATAGCATACAAAGAATTATTGTTTCAGAGTTCAGATAATGATGGGGGCAAAATTCATAATTAACTAAAGCAACCATTCCAAAGATAGAACAATGATCTTACTGAAAACAGGTAATTCAAGGCCAACACGGTTTTGGGGAAACTACTGCTAACAAAGAATGGTTTATCCACAATGTACTGATCTGATCTCTAGTATCATATTTACTGACAGAAAGAGCAGATCGACAGTCACAAACACAGAACTAGCAATTCAGGGTTACAAGAATGTGCAGCAGGGAAAAACAGATGTCTGTATCAGCCGATTCAGAGCTAAGGCACTGCTCAGAAGTGAAAACAGTCAGTCAGTGATTCAATATACCAACAAAATTTCAATCGAACTAATGCTGGACAAGAATAACTTATTTGCAATGTGTTGATCTTTATTTTGGCCCTAGTATACAACATGAAAACCTGGCAAAGATAGCAAGATGTATGAAACGGAACTAAATTACAAGAGAATTGGAAGCTGACAAAGGAGCAAGATAATAAGGTGATGCATGATGTGAAACAACAGCGGAGAACTAGATTGCGGGGAGGAATCACGGAACAATCTTGAAGACCTTGAGCTTCTCGATCCATGTGTTGAAGGAGGTGGCCGTGTTCCTGAAGCCGAGGAAACCATGCTCCTTGCTCTTGTTCATGCTGTCCAAATGCTCGAACTCGACGCCAAACAGAGCATCGACAAACCACCAATTGGTGATCTCGTCAAGCTCTGTAGATATAAGCTCATTCTCCCTGACAATCTCCGCCCAGGCCGCCTCCTTCCCGGCCATGGCCTCCGTGAGCTTGAACCTGCTCTCCTCCCCTTCATAGCCAGCCCATTCCACCCCGAAATGGTCCGCCAGTTTGGGCCACAGGTTCTTCCACTTGAAGAGATCCCCGTTGCTGCAATTGAAGGCCTCGTTCCTGGCGAAGGGGTCGACGGTGGCCCAGATCTCGTGCTCGGCGATGAGGTCGGCGTCGGAGGCGTCGCTGAATCCCTCCCAGGCGACCCGTGACCCGGGCCAGCGCAGCTTGGCGCCCTCCTTCCGGCAGATGGCGGCGTAGACGCAGAGGCTGCCGACGACGTTCATGGCGCTCCGTGGGGAGTATCCGAAGACGGTGGTGGGGCGGTGCACGGACCAGCTGACCTCTCCCCCGCGGCGGGAGACCTCGTCCAGGAGGATGTCCTCCATGTCGTAGTAGAAGTTGGGGCAGTCGAGGCGCGGCATGTCCTCGGTGAAGGGCGGGTCCGGGAAGGAGACCCCGCCGAGGGCCTCGAAGGGCCCGACGTAGTGCTTGCGGCCGGTCTGGAGGCAGACGTGGACGAGCGCGGGGCAGTTGGGGAGGACGACGGAGAGGACGTTGCGGAGCATGGCGGCGTTGGCGTCGCGGTTCTCGGCCTCGGTGGGGCGGGCGGTCCAGGCGACGTAGAAGACGTGGGTGATGTCAGCGAGGGGGCGGAGGGCGTCGGCGACGGCGGCGGCGTCGGCGAGGTCGAGGTGGAGGTGCGTGACGCCGGGGGAGGGCGGCGGGGACCAGGGCGGGAGCGGGCGGCGGGAGAGCGCGTAGACCTTCCAGGGGCCGCCCGGGGTGTCGGAGAGCGGGAGGATGTCGAGGAGGGAGGTGCCGACGATGCCGGTGGATCCGACGACGAGGGCGACGCTCTGGTAGGTGGGCTCGGCCGCCGCGGCCTGCTCGTCCTGCCGCTTCTTGACCGCGCCCATCGCGCCCGTCCACCACCAGCTCATCGCGGCGGGAGGAGAGGGGAGGGGATCGGCCGGGAGGAGCAGGGAGATGATGCGTGCCGGTTCTCCTCGCCTCGCCTGACTGCGGTCTGGTTTGGATATGCGCTGGCTGCGCTGTGCCTCTCTCGCTGGGCCGGAGTTGGTTGGTGCGGTGGACGAATTCACATGGTCTGGTACCCGAGACTCTGGGGTTTGGCATCGCACGGCGGACGTAGCACGCTGCAGCTGCCGGCTGATCTGATCATGTCCAGCACGGTGTTGGCTAGCCTCGGCAGGGCGACATTACCGGAGGCGAAGCTAGGCCTAAATTGACCCTGATGCACTGCTAAAGAAACTTGTATAATTTTACTCGAGTATATTTAGCGGAGAAAATAATTCTTACCCTGTGCACCAGGGAAGCTTCACGTGGCTTCGCCCCTGGACGTTACTGCAGAGATCAAATGACCAATGCCAAATTGTCGATCCTCCTGGTGACTGGGGCACCACACTCGCCTCTCTGCCGATTTCTTTTGGCTGGTGGTCAGGAAAATCTGCGTGTCGGCATGGTCTTGATCGGGAGGTTCAGGACAGCGTGAACAAGAGCAAGAAGCACGTGCTTCCGGACACACGGCCAACTCCTCTAGCACACATGAATTCTTGCGCCGACGGTCATCTCGTGAATCGGCAGGCTCAGGGTCAGCTACCCGGTAGAACCGCATGCAAAGTGACTCTGTAGCGTCGACCACATGCACGTCCACATCGGAGATTCACTGTCTAATGTCGATACGTCTGGGTGTTGAGTACGTGAAGGTGAGGAGGGGGCGTAATTCTTGTTTTGGCTGGGACAGTAATTAGTTAGTTGACTAGGTAACGTGTCCGTGCGTTGCTACGGACAACAAATTATTTATAGTGCAATATATAAAAAGACATAACAATAATAATGCAAAATTAATACAACAGCATCCCCAAAGTTGGTGATGTGCGTTGCTACGACATAACTTTTCAATGCAAAGGATCAATCTAGATTTCTCAAAAAAAGATGCAATGTAGAAATAACATATCATATAAACAAAACATGGCAACATGATTACAAACATAATTTAATTTGTTCTTAATCCAACCTGATATGAAAACAAGAAAGCAAAAGTAAAATAAAATTGCAGAACATATCTACAAGGTGAGAACTTCTTTATAGATGATATTCTTTGTTACCGTACATAATAACTTAATCGTCCCATCATTTTCAGGCGTGGCAAGTATTTTGACATTGAAACAATTGGGCTGGGACACAAAAGGCAAAACACGCCAGTCCATTTAAACCCAGTCCAGTCTAAACCAACCGTATTTTCCTATCGCCAACGCCTTGCTTTGGCCCGTACTGTTTCTTTTGACACGTCGGCCCATATTGTTAACGGCCCTTGATTTGACAAAAGTTCCTGCCCGCCTGGACCTACATAAGGGCCCAAAACACAAAACGCCTACAATGTTTACATATCTTATTTCACATATATAAAAAGTATTGTGCTAAAAATATAAAAATTATCAGTTTCTCAAAAAAAATATAAATCATCATATTTTACTTATGTTCCAGATATATATACATATATATATGATAAGTATATGAGACATAATTTTGTTAGTACGCAGGAAGAGCCCCAACATCTCTGTTATGGGGGAAAACAATTCAATACGTTTCTGAACTGAGGTCAGTGGGAATACATCATTTCAATTTTTCCATCGTTACACCTCGGTTGCAACTTTTCGCTACCGGAGCCAATTGGATGGACTGAACACGCCTGGTTGACATGGAACGGCTTGCAAATTCACAACGAGGATGCATCGTGATTATGGTGTTTATTAATTGGACGCACGTACGACTACGTTACACCTGACTCAGTCGTCCTCGTCCCTGAGACGAAGAAACCTTGATCAGCAAACAAGTTTCTATAGAGCATTTGGCCACAAAAACCTCAAAGTTTGTATATGGCCGGACGGGGCAAAAAAACACACACGAGATAGGCTCGCCAAAATCGTTTTGGATCAACTCAAGTACAGTATTACCTCTATTTCAAAATGTAGGTCATTTGACTTTTTTACCATAAGTTTGACCGCTCGTCTTATTCAATTTTTTTAAAAAAATATAGTCAAATTTAAGGTATTTTGAAGATTTTTTACTAAAAAAGCAAGCCACCACAAAAAAAATGATAATTTGCATAAAATTTTGAATAAAACTAGCGATCAAACTTAGAGTCAAAAAAAGTCAAACGACCTACATTTTAAAACGGAGGGGTATTACGCGTTCGTCTAGGTCAGTCACCATGCCATAAGTTTCAACTTAATGGGGCAAAGTTTTTTTTCTTTCTTAGCACAAAATTCGATCTATAGCACACAAGTTGATCGAAGCTGCCATCACCGGGGATGACTCATAAATTCGGATGCAGGTCCCATATAAAGTTCACTTGGCAAAGAAAAAAATGCTGGAAAGTGAATTTTGCCGAGCATCAGAACATATATACAGACATTGTGGCAAACACTTGAACCAGGAGGAGGAAAGAAATCCGCCACCGCCACCACCACGAACGGCTTGGCAGGGACATTGCAATTTGCAAGCCAGGCGTCAGCCGAATGCCAGCCAGCGCCAGATGAAATAAAGCCAACAGCCCGGCGCTCGTGCACGTCTCCCTCCAGACCAGCCGCAAGCACTTCATCGACCCGTTCGAGCCCCTGACGGCGCTACTACTCCGAGGACCTCCCGCGCCTCGAGTACCCCGATCTCGAGGACGTCCTCCTCGACGAGCTCACCGCCTCCCGCCCCGACGGCGCCGCCATCACCTGGTCCATGCACCGCCCCACCACCATCTTCGGCTTTTCCCCGCGCAGCGCCAGGAACGTCGTCGCCAGCCTCTGCGTCTACGCCGCCATCTGCCGCAAGGAGGGCGTCACGCTGCGCTGGCCCGGGTCCCGCGTCGCCTGGGAGGGATTCAGCGACGCCTCCGACGCGGAGCTCGTCGCCGAGCACGCGCTCTGGGCGGCCCTGGAGCCCAGCGGCAAGAACAACGCGTTCAACTGCACCAACGGGGACGTCTTCAAGTGGAAGCAGCTGTGGCCGACGCTGGCCAAGCATTTCAAGGTGGAGTGGTCTGGGTACGATGGGGATGACAAGCGCTTCAAGCTCGAGGAGGCCATGGCCGGGAAGGAGGACGTGTGGGCGGAGATCGTCGAGGAGAAGGAGCTCGTGGTGACAGAGCTCGACGACGTCACCACCTGGTGGTTCGTGGACGCCGTGATCAATGCCGACAAGGAAGAACTGGATACCATGAACAAGAACAAGGAGCATGGATTCCTCGGCTTCTGCAACACGGTGAGGTCCTTCAATACGTGGATCAGGAAGCTGAAGGCTAACAAAATCGTCCCCTGATGCCTTTGTTTTGGATGCCAACGATAGCGTGCGGCGCGCATCATTCTCTATCTGATTGCCTTGATCACTAGTCCAGATTGCCTCCATCAATCTTAGTTTCATAGGATGCACCTTTATATTTTGGCATGGTAGTAGATGCACCTGGGAAGTGTTCACTGATGAAAGCGTTTCAGCATGGAATCGTTAACTGATCACTGTTCCCATTTGGGCAATGCTAGCTCTTCCATCAATTGGCTGCCGTGTTGCAGTTAGCCATCAATATTTTCCCTATTTGTGTATTGCTCTCACCTTTATTATTGTTTCATATCATTGTTTGTGGTTCTTGCTTGAGTATATTTGTCTTGTGCACCTGATAGCTCTATCAGGTAGCAGTGTAGCAATTTCTGAGACAATTGACAGCAAGTCAAGAAGGCTCTGTCTACTTGCAATGGTGTAGAAGGCTTTGTGTACTTGCAATTGCTATACTCAATGCTCATGCTAGTTGATAGGACTCTAACTGAAACAAGATGTCTGAATGCCTGTCCTGAATTATTGTTAGCACTTAGCAGCATTTGTTAGTTCTTGATCTTGGCTTTTGGATGCTTGCATCATAGAGGCTGAATGCGGAAAGGAAAACAGAACAGCTTGACACCTATTTCTAAATGAGTAGCCCTTAATTCTTGTTACTTGAATTAGATTTCATCATTTCATGGAAACTTTCCTCTCTATCTTTTCTCTACCTATATTTGACAGAAATGTTATCCTGATGCGGTTTACTTCTAAGGATCTTGATGGCTTTATCATGTCAGATCCTCTGTATTTCCTATTTGGCATATGAAGCTTTGTGTTCAGGGGGCATGCTACAGTGTTAGATTTCTTTCTTCTGATGTTTCAATGTTATAGTGCAAGGTTTTGTCCTCACTGTTTTCCTATTTAAGCTCATGTCATTGTAGGTATTGATCAAAGGTAGGGTTGAACGTGTAAACTAATGTCTCAGATAGTTCTTGCACACCAGTAGTACACAATTTTTTAATTTCTTGAAATACACAATCATGACGAAAAGAACTAAATGCATACATAGTTGAATATGGTGCTTCTAGCCATGTTAACACACCAAAGCCCGAAATTTGATCATGAAAGTGTATGCATGGATTGCTTGACATGGTCATGTTCCTGTTGATGACCTACAGCCTGTTACATGGCCATACCAGGTGTTCCATCAGCCATCAGTTGCAGCTACGTATGCTACTTCTCTGTTGTGGTCTGTTAGCGAGTGTACCTACATTTCTTTGTTGCTAGTGCTAGGTAACATAGAATGCACCTTTATGTTTTGGCAGGGTACCAAATGATCCTGAGAAGTGTTAAGTGATGGAGTTTAAGTGTTCCTGGCAGGGTGCCATTGATTCTGATCACTTGCAATAGTATCCGTGCAGCTTGCCATTGCATTGGGGAATGGAGCCTTTACTATCTGCATAAATTTATTTCATCTATTTAAATAGAATAGATGACATTTAGCTCCAGAAAACTGTGTCATTATTCCTACTAGTAGAGCGCACGCGACACGCGCATGTATTAAAAAACATAGTAAACAAGAATTAATTTGAGGGTGAGCTTAAGCTAGTTTTTGACAAATTAATCGGTAACTTGGTAAAGAGTAAACTGAGGTCAAGAATCAAGATAATTTAAGCTTATCTTTTCCATCGACATCAAACATTGATAAAAATACCACCTTGTTTAGAACCGAGGCTAACATCCTTGGAGATGGCTCTAACGGCAGAAAAAATAATAAGATAGACATAGCATGATGTAAAACGTAAACATTAAAATTACTAATACATATACTATAATCTATTTTCACAGTTTCACTGGGCAGGTTAATCACACCACACTAATTTTCTAATGATTTCATGCATCTACAAGTCCTAGGTACGTAAATACAGTAACTTCGATAAAACTAATCGATCTACCGTAGTTTCACGGCAGAGATCTACAAGCTCAGTTTACCTTATAAACTGATAAAAAATATAATCAAGAACTAAGAAGACAACAATCATCCAATCCAAAATATAGTGGTGACAAAAGGCTGGGCTGCAACTTAAACATTCATCACCTCAGCTGCCGCACTCTTTGCCATCGCCATCACCTCCGCCAGACATTCAAGAACCTATACTGCATATAGCAGTTTTCCAGAATCCTCAGCTAGTGCACATCCTCCTTCCCCGCTGCCTTCCTGCTTCCTATCGCTGCTGGTGCCGCCCCCATCTTGACCAGTCGCAGCATCCGTGTAGGCGGCTTTTGAAGCACGGTGAGCAAAGCTTGTGAAAGTGTTGTTCGGTTGACAATCTGGCAGCGCCGAGTCGAGTGCGCGGAAGCATAATGTCATCGGCAGCGATGACCGGACCTCTGAGCACTCGTGCTAGACGGTCGAGGTTGAATGTCGGCACCGAGATGCTGTTGTTCGCCGCGGCCTGGCTCGCCGTGCGCGCATCACAAACTCGCAGTGACCCAGCGGCACGTCGTACGACGGGCCTCCCAGCTGCATGCATGTAAAGGATAATTAACGACGGATGCATGCCCGGCTAACAATATTATTAGCTGCATTTAATGGAGCTAGGAGGGGAGAGAACGGACCGCGACGACGGAGTCACATGCCGCGACGGCGATGATGTCGGCGTAGGAGATGACATTGCCCCTATAGTAGGTGGTGTTGACGGCGGCTGATGACGTCAAAGCCGCGGACGGAGTTGGCGTTGGTCGAGGCCCTCTTCTCACCGATGAAGAAGGGCTTGTCGTCCAGCAGGATTGACCCGTCGCACGCGGAGATCAGAGACACGTACGCGAGTTGGATGAGCGTAGTTGTAGTTGGCGAAAACCATGGAGAGGTAGCCCTTGTGCCAGCTGATCGGCTTCCCGGATTGCTGGTACATGCGCGCGCCGGCCGGCAGGGCACCGGCGAGCATGCACACCATGAACTCCCACTGGTTCCGGCAATCCGGGCGATCGAGTCTCGGGCGAACATGATGCGGCCGTCCCGTTCCTCTCCAGCATCTCCGTTACGTTGAACCTGATAATACTCCAACCATTATTTCGATCAGGCGGCGAGCTCCACCGGCAACGACGTTGATTTTCACTGCTGCATGTACGCCTCTATTGGGCCTTGTCCATGCCACGTTGCTGACAGCCTGCTAGGAATAAACGTGATTGGTTATTGCTGTGCAGCTTACATGTGCAAGGAAACCGATGCCGAAACAATTAGGGAAAGTCTTTACGGTTTACGGACAATGATTAACTCGCGGGAGACAGATTAAATTGGTTACGACGTCTACATAAGGTATATGATTTTAGGTGGTGGGGATGCACGCTTGTGTCGCGCGTGTATTAGGAAAACATAGTAAACAAGAGGGTGAGTTTAAGTCAAATTTTGATAAATTAATAGATAACTTGGTAAATAGTAAACAGAGGTCAAAATGATTTAAGCTTATCTGTTTTGTGTAATATCTTTTTTAACCAATGATAAAAATTAATATTTTTTTTAACCAATGATGAAAATTAATGTCGATGTTTGAAAGCCTTCAATTATCTTGAAAAACCTTGGTGACCAACCGAAGAACAACAAATAAAAAACGATAAATTATTAAAAAGAATAGTTCATGCACTGGTCCTCCTTTCTTTCCGTTGAGTCTAGGAGTAGTGGAGGTGAAGATCAGGTCTCCGGCCAGGACGTGGGATGACACGGCCAAGAGTGGAGGCGTGAGAATCGCTGCGTCGTAGTAATGATTAGCCACTGGTTTGTATAAGTTCATTTTGAGTAAACAGAAAACGCCGGTTCTTTTGCGGCACCAAAACTTTTGAGTCTTCCTCGTGCTCTCGCGTGCGTGTGTGCGTTCCTGTGTGTTCCAGGCGTTCTTCATCCTCTCCGGCGACGGCCGCCAGGAGTTTGAAGCCAACAAAATACCAGTCTTAAATAGACAATTGATTTCGAATCGCAAAAGTTCTCAACCCCTACTAAAACTTCTAAAAGCAACGCATAGTATGTACCTGTGGCCAGCAGAGAAGCAGGGTCTTCGGGTTGAATTTGAGGAACTCGTGGAACAGGACGTGGCCCAGCGGCGTGCTTCCATTGGGGAGGACGGGAAGACCAGACTATGCCTTCTCCACGGCGTTCACCGGTAGGAGTCCGATAGGCTTCCGTTGGTTCTGCGACCTTCGGGCCGCCGTGCCCAGGGTGTCCCGGATGGACAAGGCCTCCATCCTCGAAGACGTCGTCGCCTACATCGCCGAGCTCCGCGGCCGCGTCGAGCAGCTCAAGGAGGCCGCGGCGGAAGCGGTCACGCGCACGACGGCGGCCTCGATCGCCCAAAACTCCTTTTTTTTTGGCGGTGAGACCATTGCACTGGAGGCGCGGATGATCGGGCCGGAGGTGACGGCACTGCAGCTGACGGCGGCGGCAGCTACGTGCCTGCGTGGCCACGCCCCAGCGGACCTCATGGCGGCGCTACGCGCGCTGGACCTGCCGGTGCGGCACGCGTGCGTGTGCCGCGTGGGCGGCGTCACCGTGCAAGACGTCGTCGTGGACGTGCCGGCAGAAGGGCTGCGGGGAGAAGGTTGGCTCCGCGCGGCGCGCGCTCCACGGATTGCTCAAGGAAAGCTTGCTTCTAGCTCAGCTCGGCCGGCCGGCATGCATGTTATGATATACTCCAAACAAAAGACGAAGCTTGATAGATGGGAACGGCGCAGAGGAAGGAAGTCGAGGGAGTGTTACGTGAAGTGATTTTTCATAGATCATGCATGTACAAATTAGCTATCGTGCACCTTCCTTTTGACGGCGTATCTGCGCTGTATCCGCGTGCGATACGTGTCGGACACGCGAACGTAAACGGTGGGTAAAGAAATTTTATGGTGAGAAAAGTGATGCCCAAAACGGCAAAAACACTCTAGAAACATCGTTTTTGAAAAACTTTTCACGTCATTTCCACCGTTGACCCTGACATGTGGGTCCTCCGTGAGGGGTGGGTATGATTTTTTTGGGTGAGAAGCGTTTTCAATTCTATTAGATCCTTATAGTATAGATAAGTCTTTATTAGTTTTTGTCCTAGGCTGTGTCATGTATCTCACTTTACTTACTAATACTCTGTGTCTGTGATCGTTAGCTAAAGTAGAGAAATGCTGTGATTGTTAGCAGTAGTTGAACCTGGCATACTAATTACTAACGTGGCATACTAATTACTATCATTAGTTGTTATCCATGGCACTGGTTAGCTAATTTTCTGGCACCAAATTGAAAAGATGATAGGGTTTCAATGTTGCATCGACTTCGACCAAATTTTCTGGCACCAAATTACTAACCCTATCATTGAAACCATATATGCATGTTCCCCGACCTCGAGGACGTCCTCCTCAACGAGCTCCCCGGCTTCGTCGTCGCCAGCCGCCGCGATCGCGCCGCCGTCACCTGGTCCGTGCACCGCCCCGCCACCGTCGTCGCCGGCTTCTCGCCGCGCTGCGCCGGCAACGTCTTGGCCAGCCTCTGCGTCTACGCCGCCATCTGCCGCAAGGAGGGCACCACCGCGCTGCTGTGGCCCGGGTCACGCGCTGCCTGGGAGGGACTCAGCGACGCCTCCGACGCGGAGCTCGTCGCCGAGCACGCGCTCTGGGCGGCGCTGGAGCTCAATGGCAAGAACAAGGTCTTCAACTGCACCAACGGGGACGTCTTCAGGTGGAAGGAGTTGTGGCCGACACTGGCCAAGCATTTCGAGGTGGAGTGGTCCGGGTACGACGGGGAGGACAGGCGCTTCAAGCTCGATGACGCCATGGCCGGGAAGGACGCCGTGTGGGCGGAGATCGTCAAGGAGAAGGGCCTCGTGGAGACAGAGCTCGACGACATCACCGCCTGGAGCTTCGTGGACGCCGTGATCAATGCAGACGAGGTGCAACTGGACACTATGAACAAGAGCAAGGAGCATGGGTTCTTTGGATTCCGGGACACGGCGAGGTCCTTCGTTAGATGGATCGGGAAGATGAAGGCTAACAGAATTGTCCCCTGATGAAAGAGCTCAAACTGATCAATGATTTCACTTTTGGCGATGTTTGGATGCATCGATTGTGTCCATTGGTCATCAAAGTAACCCCTCTATTTGCATTCTTTTCAGTTTGGAGAACTCTGCTTATATGTCAGTTCAAACTGATCAATTCGTAACATCTTGCTTGAACCACAACCAATTCTTCTTATATGTCAGACAATACTCTGTAGGGACAGGGTAACAATGCTAGGAGTCTATGACATCAATATCCTTAGAGACTAGGCCACATTGATTCAGTTTTTATTCTACTGCTTGTTAATCCAAGCATAACCTGGCATACATTAGTACTTATGAGAATATCTTAGTTATTATCCAAGTCATGAGCTATTTCAGCTACTGAACATTGATAAACTTATTTTTCAGCTATTGTCGGAAGACAGATATGTGGCACAGGAAAACTTTTTTTTTTTGAACCAAGAACTGGCAGGAGTTCTGCTAGTTCATATTATTAATAAAGAAGAGGAGCAAAGTTTGTAGGAAACAAGAACGGCCTAAGCCAAAAGAAGATGAACATGAAAGGAACAACATAAAACGACAGCTCTCTCTCCTGTCGCTAACAGCTTAAACTCTAGGCAGTATCTCCTGCAGGCATGTTGCTCCTGCGAAACACCAGGCTCTAATCTCATCTTTGATCTTTGCTATGAGAGTCTGTGTTGAAGACTCCTTCTGTTGAAAGATTCTTCCATTTCTCTCAAACCATAATTCCCAGGATACTAGGATTAAGATGTTGGAGTTGGAGCCCTCGAATCACTCACTCTCACCCGCGCACGAACGCCGGCGGGAGGTTGAAGATGAACAGTAAACGGGCAACAATGGCGACGAACGCCCCAGCCGCTCGAACGGCTTGTATGTTGGCGGTTTATTGACTCTAGCAACGCAACTCCAAGCTTTACAGAGGATGTACATCGTCATTTGTAGGCACACAGCTCACACACACCACTACGCCGGCGGATCCGCCGCGCACGCACGTACGCACACTTCCCTGGCGAATCGGTCTCCCCCACGCCTTGAGCAACAGACTCCGCGCGAGACCAGGACTCAATCCTCCCAGCTTGCCAAGTGGCGCCCTTCCCGCTGCTGCCAATCTCCACGACTTGGTCTCCTCTGCTTCCGCCAAACGCACCGGACTCGAGTTCGCCATGGACCCAAACGCGGCCGCACCTGAGCCGTCCTGTCTTGGCTTGCGACGCGCCCGAACACGAGCCCGCACTCGCGCACGCAATCGCCCTGCACAACGAACTCAACCTCCAGCTGCTCTGTCCTACTGGAACGGGCGTGAACGCGCCGTTCTCCCTTGGAACGTGGCCACACCGACGTTCCGACTCGACGCTGTCCATGGCGCGGACCTGAGCACGAACTCATGCACCAATGGACTCCAGGAACTCTCTAGACTATGACTCGAATGAACCTAACAACCTAAGCGCCATGAACGCCTGCACACACACACAAACACGACGCGCGCGCCACACACACGCGACACAGACTCGCCACGCCATGGACACACTCCAGACGTGATTTATTCCCAACATAAGAGGGAGCGTGTTGCTTTGGTCGGTAGAGTGCCGGGTGCACTTGCTAAATCCCACCAGTGAGCTGTGCTAGCGCAGACACAGGAAAACTGTAGATTACCCCCACAAGTCTTCACCCAGCTGTGCCTTTTGGTTTAACCTTTTCTGCCTCTTTCAAGTTAGTCCGACCTGTTTGAGTTGCAGCTAGCCAAGCAAACCTGACAACGCCCCAGGTACTCCTGCTCTCCCAGTTACCAGTAGACAGCTTTTCCTTCAGCACACGACGAATTCGGCACCCTCCGAAAAAACAACAGCTTGCAGAAGCAAAAGCAGCCAACAACGCCGCGTTGCCTCTCATCCTACCATCATTTTTTGCAGCTGACCTTCAGCATCAAAATCCTCTGGCCTCAGCTAATCCTCAGCTGCATTTCGTCGTTAATAAGGACGAGATTAAATTTCCTTTTGCTTCAGCAATCTAATAGTTCAATATGAATACATTGTATATATTTTACAATTTTCACATCCGTTTGGAAAGGATTTTAGGATTCAAATCTGTAGAGTTTCATGCAAATTTAAACTACATCCTAAAATTCCATTTCGGTGTACCACCTTCTTCTAGTCAAAGTAGAACTTATACACACTGCTTAATTTTCTGAGTTCAATTATTCACAAAATTTCGAAGTTCAAACTTCAAACTTCAAAGGCACGGCGCTACAGGATCACAATCTGTGCATAAAGTCGTAAGAGCTCTTTTACGTCACCTTATACCACTGATTTAAAGGACTAGTATATAAATATCTGACGGTTAAGAACAATTATATATTAGTGTAACATTGGTCAGTGGTATATGTAGTATATGGTGAGTAGTATAGCAGTATAAGGATATAATTGGAAAAAATTTAAATGACACTACTGTAATTTAGATATATTTTATTTTTTTCATTCGATCATGCGTTTCGGACCGGCAGTTAAGGCGCTCCAGTGGCATGGATATGGAATCGGCGATGCGCACCGCTGTCAAGAACGGATGCTTAGTTAACAGATACAAATTACCATACTACCCATTCTCTATATCATATACCACAAATCAGTGGTACCAATCAGTGGTACAATGTACTAGGGCATGTTTGGTTCCAAGGACTAAAACTAAAAGGGACTAAATTTAGTCCCAATAGGGACTAAAGTTCCAAACCCTTGAGACTAAATGTGACTAAAACCCTTTAGCACCATAAGCTTCAAAAGAGAAGCTAATAGAGACTAAAACAGCCACTTTCCACCAGATGCCCCTCCTCGTTACCCCCGCCTGCCTTCTCTCTCCCAAGTCGCATTGTCCTGCTGGCCGCCCGCCGCCGCCGCGTCGTCCCTGTCGTCCGCCCCGCCGCTGTCACGCCCTGCCCCGCCCGCCGCATCCTTGTCGCCCGGCCACCGTGCCGTGGGTGGAAGCCCGCCTCCGCGCCCGGCCTCGCGTCCTCCGCCACCCAAGCTGTCCACCGCCGCCCGCTGCTGCCCGCGCTCGCCGCCCCGCCCGCGCCACTGCCCGCCCGCGCGCCGCTCCTCTCCGACTCCATCCTAAGGTCCACCGCCGTTGGACTTGGGCCACGGAGACTGGCCGCCCCGGTCGACGTCAACGAAGACCGGCACCACCCTGAGGTCCTCCTTGGGGATCCACACTTCCGTCACCATCCCCTGACCCCCGCCATCGCTGGAGCACCTCCACGAGAGGACGCAGTCGTCGTCGGTGCTCCTCTGAGTCCACCCCGAAACATGCGCGCGCAGGAAGGAGGGATACCTCATGAATGGTAAAAACGTCTTTACGTGTGGAGTTAAAGCTGTTTTAGTACATTTAAATCCTAGGATCCAAACAGTTTTTTTGTCCCTAGTTCTTCTTTGTAGTCCGTTTGATTTTAGTTCCCGCTATCCAAACATATCGTAAAAGAGCTCAAGGCATAAGCCACACCCACACGTATAGACACACGCATCTCGGCATCCTTCGTCACCCACCCCCACGCACAAAGCCCAGAACCCCAAGTCCCCAACTAACCACCTGCTCCTCCACCCCCGCGGCAGCCGATCCCCTGCACACCACGGGCCGCTTCACCGCCGGCTCAATCCTCCGATCCGCCGCCGGCCATGATGCGGTGGTGCTGGACAGGACAGCACGGCGCGATCACGAGGCGCCGCGTCGAGCCCGCGGCGGCCGAGGCCGAGGCCGCGGCGACCGCGTCCCAGAACGTGGCCCTCGTCGTTGGCTCCACTGGTGTCGTCGGCGCCGCCATCCTCGACATGCTCCCGCGCCCGGACACCCCCGCGGGGCCATGGAAGGTATACGCGCTCTCCCGCGGCCCGCTCCCGCCTCGGTCCGTGCCCGCGGCCGCGGGCGCCCCCTCCGACGACGACCCGAACGCCGCTGTCGTCCACCTCTACCTCGACCTCGCCGACCCCGCCGCCGTGGCCCAGGCCCTCGCGCCCATCACCGGCATCACCCACGTCTTCTACGCCGCCTGGTCCCCGTTCCTGGGCGATGCGAACGAGGACGAGGCCCGGGAGGCCAACTGCGCCATGCTCCGCAACGTCCTCTCCGCCGTCGTCCCCAACTGCCCGGCACTCGTCCACGTCTGCCTCCTGACCGGCCGCAAGCGGTTCGTCGACCCGTTCGAGCCCCAGACGGGGATCCCCGCCGCCATTGTCGCGATGCGCCCGTACTCCGAGGACCTCCCGCGCCTCGACGACTCCGAGGTCGAGGACGTCCTCTTCGACAAGCTCGGGTCCTCCCGCCGCCTCGACGGCGCCGCCATCACCTGGTCCGTGCACCGGCTCGCCACCGTGTTCGGCTTCTCCCCGCGCAGCGCCAGCAACGTCGTCTCCAGCCTCTGCGTCTACGCCGCCATCTGCCGCAAGGAGGGCGCCGCGCTGCGCTGGCCCGGGTCCCGCGTCGCATGGGAGGGATTCAGCGAGACCTCTGACGCGGAGCTCGTCGCCGAGCACGCGCTCTGGGCGGCTCTGGAGCTCAGCGGCAAGAACCAAGCGTTCAACTGCACCAATGGGGACGTCTACAAGTGGATGAACCTTTGGCCGATGCTGGCCAAGCATTTCGAGGTGGAGTGGTCTGGGTACGACGGGGAGGATAATCGCTTCAAGCTTCAGGAGGCCATGGCCGGGAAGGAGGCCCTGTGGGCGGAGATCGTCAGGGAGAAAGGGCTCGTGGAGACAGAGCTCGACGACATCACCGCCTGGTGGTTCGTGGACCCCGTGATCAACGCCGGCACGGAACAACTGGAGAACATGAACAAGAGCAAGGAGCATGGATTTCTTGGCTTCCGGAACACGGTGAGGTCCTTCAATTCATGGATCGGGAAGATGAAGTCTAACAGAATCGTCCCCTGATGCATTTGTTTTTTGGATGGCAACGATAGTATGAATCTCATGCTCTATCTGATTGCCTTGATCACTAATTGTGTTAGTCAAATCTAGTTTCATAGAATACTCCATTATGTTTTGGCATGGTATACACAAATGACCCTCGAAGTGCTAACTGATGAAAGCGTTTTACTATGGAATAATCAACTGATCAATCTTTCCCTTCTGGGCAATGACAGCTCTATCAATTTGTTGTGTGGCTGTAAGCCATCAATACATTTCCTCTTTGTGCATTATTGTGTCGTTGTAGCACCGTTTCATATGGTTGATATTTGTACTATCTTGCTTCAGTCAATTTTTCTTGTGCGTGTGCTGTGATAGTTACATAGAGTAATAGGGTAACAATGCTGTGACATTAACATTTCTATGGACTTGCCCTTGTAGTTTATTTAAACTTCTCAATCTATTTCCTAGCCGTAGAACCTGGTATACTGCTTATACTCTTATGTTAGGCATGAGTGCATGACATTGATTAGCTATTTCAATTTTTCTGGCACCAAAATAATAAAAGAAGATAGGTTCCAATCTTTGCATTGTCTTACAGCACTGGATAACTTGTTTCTTTTTTAGGATAACAGATATATAGCATCAGCAAAGACAGTCTAGTGTGTGTTCACTGAAATGGATTACCAGTTCAGAACTTTCTGGTCGAACTCTTACTACCAGCAAGATGTCTAAATGCTTATACTCAATTTCGGTGACACTTAACATGTTTATTTTATCTTACATGGTAGTTCGTGATGTTGGTTTTGGATTTTATTTGGCTCAGAAAATTTGTAGTCGAAAGGAAACTATAACTGCTTGATGGTATTCCTCAGTGAGTAGCTGTTGATTCCGGTTACTTGCAAATTGCAATATTGCAATATGGAAATACTCCTCTGTCTTTTCTTCCCCATCTCTTTTTTTGCAGAACTCGTGTCCTGAATTCCTGATGTGTTAAACTCTGGCAGTTGTTGATGACTGTATCATGTCCAAAGCTTGCACACTTGCATCAATTGCATGGATCTTCGTGCTAACTTCTCATTGTACAATATTAGATTTTGTTTCTTCTGATGTTGCCAATCTTCAACTGCAATGTTTAGTCCTCTCTGTTCCTATTTGAGTTCATATGTTGCAGTTGTGCAATGACTGCAACATATGTTTTGGCACAGTAGCAAATGGATCTGGCAAAACTGGATATAAGTGGTCGCTTATGAAAGAGTTTAAGCATTGAATTCTTATCTGATCAACGTTTCCATTTTGGGAAATTCTAGCGCAATGAATTGGCTGTGCCAGTAGTCATGAATATTTCCCTAATGTGCATTCTTGTCAATTTGGAGAGATGACCAATTGACCATGAACCATTTTTGCATGAAAACATATGGATTTATCATTGATTCATAAATAAGAGACAGAGAATAGGTACTTAGGTGGACAGGGCAAAACATATGGATTTATCATTGATTTGAGTGATAGAATGAAAGGAGGTGGACAGTGTTTCAGGCTCATGCCTCTCTAGCTAACCTATGAGCAATCTTATGTGTCACTCAAATTAATTTTTCAGCCTTCAAAACCGTGGTTTGGTTTGTGTGTTTGATAGATCTCTTCAGTAACAGGGTAACAATGCTATGAATCTATGATATGACAGGGCCATATGGATGCAGTTTCTTATTTGAGATTGCAGATGGAAGTAGAACCTGATGTACTAATTTTGAGGATTTATTCTTAGCTATTAGCCATGACATTACCATATATAATACGTTCCAATCTTGCATCAACCATATATAAATTCTTTTGATAAGTTTATTTTACCCATCCTTTTAAAAGAATATAAGACATTTAACTCCAGAAAACTGTACATTACTCCTACAAGTCTTTATACAACTCGGCATTTCAGAATTTTTTGGTCAACACTAAGCAGCATATTTTACCTCCTGTTGGTTCTTGATCTTGCATGAAGTTTTTGTTTTCCTGCAAACTGACCAGCTAGATAGCATTTGTTCAAGTAGCCATTGATTCTTATCAATTGCATTAGTGTTCATGCAGCATGCCTTGCAAGATGCAAACCTTCCTCTGCAATTTTTCATCCTCCTCTCTTTGGTAGAAATGGTATTCTGATTTGCTGAACTTGCATGGTTCTGGACGACACTTGTCAGAAATTCTATAACTGTATTAGCAACATATATACAGAGCTCCATACTGTTAATCATGTTATGATACAAATTTTAGTTTCTTCTGATGTTTGCAATCTTCAACTGCTCCGTTTTGTTCTCTTCACCTCCTATTTAAGTTCATATGTTGTCTTGTGCAAATGGCTCCTGAAGTTATTGCATGAGTTTTTGGTGTAGGATTTGATTAAATATCTGGAAAGACTGTAAACCAGCAAACGCAAAACATGATCGTGGATATGAGATTGTCGTGCTACAGTCCTACAGTTTTACATGACAATATAATCTGCTGCAGCTGTTGTAGTTGCAGCCAGGACTAGAGAACAAACCCACATGTAACTTCGGTTTGGTCTGTACCAGCAATTATTTGCTAGCCTCGCTGCAGGTGCTGGGGGAGGGATTTCAGTTTCGAATGCAGGTAGAGCTTCTCTATATCAGACCGTAGTGGCTGACGGGCACTCAGCACCTCTTTAAATTTGTTTACACCGAGTTCAGTAAAACACAGAGTGCAGGAAGGATGTAAAATTTGTTACTAACATTCAGTCTGATTGAAATTTCAGTCTTTTAGGTCATCGACATGGCCTCAAGTATGACGCCTTTATTAGAACTTTTTGTGTAAAAAATATTAATTTAAAAATAGATATGTACTAGAAAATATTTCAAGGTGACTGACAATTGTCAGTGTAAGTAATATTTTACATAAAAATTTGTAAAATGGCCGACATTATTAGCGAGGAGTAGCCAGTTGCGATAATTTTTTTCAAAAAGCTGTGATAAATTTTGGAGCAGGAGCTAGTTATTACAAATATGTTGTACCTTGGACTCCTCATAATTGACGCAACATATGTCATTTGCTTGTGCTCCTCATATTACAAATTTTGCCTCTGCTTGTTGTATGAGTAAGCTGGGACTGTGCATGTAACTATGTAAGTAAGTGTGCGTCGTTGTGGATTGTACTTTGCTCATGAGAATTTGACATTTAGCCAATCATGTTCTCATGGTCGTGTATGTCGGCTCGGTAAGCATTTAACACCGAACGGATCGAGCACAAATAATGGGCATCTATCTAGGACATGTGGTCTTAGAAAAGCGCACGCTTGTGCTATCGCGCCGGGAATGGCCCACGCGATTCAGACCCGTCCACAATGTACAGCTAGCTCCTTCCCTACGTAGCTTCGCCATCCAAATTGTCCACGAAAGCACCACACCAAGCAATCTCGAAGAAGATCGATCACACATCAGCGCCATCATGCAGCTCAAGAGTCCTCGCGATTTCGTGACGACGGCACTGCTCCTCGCCGCCGCGGCATGCTCCGACGGCGCTCTCTGTGACAAGTCTGCCTTGCTCGCTGTGAAGTCGGCTCTAGTCAAAAAATATTTTTATTATATTATAAAATTTCAACTTAAAAATCTATTTATGCATGAAGAGACGAAAAAGAAGAAAATGTATGTATCTTAATTTTTTAAAAATAATAAAGTGTGAAATAAACCGAACATATCTAATTTTTCTTAAGTATAGATGGTTTAATAATATAGGGGACGGAAACGTCCTAAGACGAGGCGAAGGAGGTTTGATTCTTTTTTCACACATACGGGCTGTATAGCTTTACTTGGGTCAAATCTACATGATATGTCATGGCCCACCCATCGTACCCTAGGCCATAGGCAAGATGTCATCCCCTCCGGCCTTCCCCTACATCTTCGCTCCCATGTTTAAAATATGTATATATGGAACCAAGGTTTTAAATTTCGGTTTCAATTTTTTTTGCCACCACCGAAATTCATAAAATTTCACCGAAGTATTTCTAGAGTATTCACCAAATTATATGATTTTCTAAATTTTTTGCATCTAAACAAATGATATCATGATTCATGTATATACAACTATTAAGTTGACGAATATGCAACATAAACAATAAATAATAGAAAATATACATCAAAAGTATTATATTTACAATGAAACATACGTGTCAGTGTAATACTACCTCCGTTTTCATTTAGATGACGTTTCCGACGGCAATCTTAGTATTAATTGGCCTAACTTTCGAACCAGCAACGGCAAATAAATAAAAATGGAGGTAGTAGTAAATTTTGGAATTTTCTTTCGGTTACCATCGAAATGACTGAAATCATGAAATTTCGGCGCCGAAATTTTGAACCTGTTTAATGGAATTTTTGCACGAGTCATCAGCCATCGGATTCGCCAACTTGCCCTTGTCTCCTAGAGGATCTGTTGGCTCAATCGCATTCAAAACAGCGCGAGCGAAACACACACATGTGTAGCACGTTGGTTGGTGCTATCGGGCCGGACATGGCCCACCGCCCATGATTCGGACCACAGTCCACGATGTACAGCTCCTCCTCCTCCTCCCCTGCATAGCTTGGTCCTCCAAACAGACCACGGAAAGCATCACGTCGTCAAGCTGTACATTGTGGAATCCTCGCCAATCCTCATGGAGTTCACCACCACCAATCCTCGCGGCGTCGTGAAGGCAGCGCTCCTCGCCGTCCTTGTGCTCGCCGCCGCGGCGGCGCGCTCCGACGGCGCCCTCTGCGACAAGTCCGACAAGGCGGCCCTGCTCGCCGTGAAGTCCGCCCTGGGCAACCCCCCTGCCCTCTCCGGCTGGAACTCCACCGTCGCCTGCTGCTCCTGGGACGGCATCTCCTGCAACGCCACCACCGGCCGCGTCACCGAGCTCACCGTCTTCGCCCTCCACATCTCGGCGCCGATCCCCGCCGCCATCGCCAACCTCACCAAGCTCCAGACCATCAACATGCCCTACAACCGCCTCTACGGCAGCATCCCGGCGTTCCTGGGCCCGCGCGCCCTCCCCGACCTCACCTTCCTCCGCCTCGACGGCAACCGCCTCACAGGCACCATCCCGCCCACGGCCACCGTCTTCGACCTCAGCCTCGTCGGCAACCTCCTCACCGGCCCGCTCCCGGCCACCTTCGGCAGCGCCGTCTTCGGCGACGTGGACCTCGCCGACAACCACCTCACCGGCGACGCGTCTTTGCTGTTCGGCGCCAAGAAGCAGCTGAACGCGCTGCGCCTGTCGCGCAACCGGTTCAAGTTCGACCTCGGCCGCGTCGAGCTGCCGGAGGTCATGAACATCCTGGAGATCGACCACAACATGGTGTACGGGAGCATCCCGGCGGCCGCGGCGGCGAGGAAGTGGCTGCGGTTCGACGTGAGCTACAACCAGCTGTGCGGGCCCATACCGCAGGGGAAGTACACGCATCGCTTCGGGCCCAAGCACTTCGCCGGAAACAAGTGCCTCTGCGGCCGCCCGCTCGCGCCGTGCAGCTAGGTGGGAAGATGGCCGGCCGCCGTGCCGGCCGGTGCGTGGCGTCTCAATTAGCAATAATCCTGCGTGCTCGATCTGCTTCCGTTCTGCGTTTATATATATCTGCACGCGTTTCAACGTATTGTAAGCTGCTGCACGTCAGCACGTCATGTCTTGATCAGTCGAATAAACCTCAGGGCTTGTTTAGGCCTTGTTTAGATGCTAAATTTGGCCTCCCAAATTTGAGAGTATGGTGTCACTTCGTAATCATTGTGTCACTGCAGCATTTCGTTTGTATGTGTGAAAAATTGTCCAAAAATTGATTAATTAGGCTCAAAATGTTCGTCTCGTAGAGTATAACAAAACAGTGCAATTAGCTTTTGATTTTATCTACATTTAGTACTCCATGCATGCTATGACATTTTGATGTGATGAGAACGTTCTTTTTGCATAGTGAACTTTGGGGTAGAATTTATGATCTAAACAAGGCCTTAGTTAAAAAGCAACTCCCAAATTCACTATGCAAAAATAAGATTTCCGTCACATCAAAATGTCATAACATGTATGGAGTACTAAATGTAGATGAAATCAAAAACTAATTGCACATTTTTGTTGTACTCTGCTAGTCGAACATTTTGAGCCTAATTAATAAATTTTTGGACAGTATTTTACACATACAAACAAAATGCTATAGCGACGCAATGATTACAAAGAGACCCCAAACTCCCAAATTTGGGAACTAGGGCCTTGTTTAGATGTTGAAATTGGGAGGTTGAATTTGGGAGTTTGATGTCACTTCGTAATCATTGCGTCACTGTAGCATTTCGTTTGTATTTGTGAAAAATTGTCCAAAAATTGATTATTTCGGCTCAAAATGTTCGTCTCGCGGAGCACAATAAAACTGTGCAATTAGTTTTTGATTTCATCTACATTTAGTACTCCATGCATGTTATGACATTTTGATGTGACGGGGAATCTTCTTTTTGCATAGTAGATTTGGGAGTTGCTTTTGGGATCTAAACCAGGGCGGGCCTTGTTTAGATCCCAAATTTGCACCCCCAAATTTACTATGCAAAAAGATGATTCTCATCACATCAAAATGTCATAACATGTATGGAGTACTAAATTTAGATGAAATCAAAAACTAATTGCACAGTTTCGTTGTACTTTGCGAGACGAACATGTTGAGCCTAATTAATCAATGTTTGGATAATTTTTCACAAATACAAACGAAATGCTGCAGTGACGTAATGATTATGAAGTGACATTATACCCCAAATTTGGGCTCCCAAATTTGAATCTTGTTTCCTCAATTAGTACGTGGTTAATGAGTTGTATAGATGCAGCACGAGACAACAGACAACGGCGTCCCAGTGTCAGAAGTCTGCTGTTTGGCCAGCGCATCATGCACATTCAGATTCAGATCAGATGGCTCTCATCATTCGTTGGCATATTGTCAAGTATCAAAAATGAAAAGTCGGTATGGGTCCACTACCGCGGCCCTGGCACTGCACCGACACCGTAATTGCAACTCGTAGTCCCCCATCAATTTGAACTCTGATCTGAAATGAAAATCGAGAACCTGAACGTATATAAGGAATAATCCAACTGGGAAGTCTAAGGAGACGAGATCCTAACGGTAAATAGAGTTCAGGGACACCAATTAATTAAACCACCGTCATACTTAAGAAAATAGCTAGAGTATCTATTTATTATAGTTCTACTATAGGCTCGTGATAAACTGTTCAAAAATTCGTCTGCACAAGACAACAGACAACGTCACCTATCACGAGAGTTCCAGGTTTGTTAGGGCCGCAGGGGGTACCCACATGGAGCACCATCCCGGCCTTGCCGCCGGCACAGTTGATAGCATCTCGTAGTCATATCCTCCAAAAATTTGAACCGCAAAGTGAAAATTTTGGAGTCCAAATTTGAAGGTTATAAAAACATCTTTCGGACGTCTAACAGAGTGTTTGGTTAACAACAGGAATCAATTTGCCCTGTGTTTTCCTGTAGGAACAAATCCATCCTCGAGAATCACCAAGCCAATCATGAAACGTCATGATGAACGGCTCAAATAAACTCTCAACTCTAACCAAACAACTTGGCGAGGTTCAACTTTTGGATGATTCAGTGCCATTCTACAAATAAAAAATACTGTTAGATTTTTAATTGGAACTTGTTGTGTACTCTTTCCATTTGAAATTACACGGTTTATTTCATTTATGTTTGCACAAACATTTAATCAACAATTACATTATTAATATGTAGTTTCATGTTAAATAAGTTGGTGTTACTAAATTCGTAGTAGTTTTTTGTCATCAATATATTTTAAATATAATAATAAAAATATTATTTGACTAATTATTGTCAAAGTTTTGTTCAGACAAAACGAAATATTGTCAGTGGAATAAATGGAGTAAATAACTGAAAAATCAACTCTCGGTGTAGGTGGGCCGTATAGTATGTATGTTGCCAAGCCAGCTGGCCCATATTGCACGACTACAGCCCAACAAACGTTTGTGGTTCATTTTCCGCCTCTTGTTCCAGTCAATTCTGGAATTCAGGAGGAAGACATTCATAGAACTTCTATAGACCAAGATCTATTTATCTTTGTTACGACTACAATCAAGACGATCGATCCAAGAATTATAGCAGGCAAGAGGGACCTGAGATGTGGCAAACATATTGAGTCCTAATCGACGAGGCATTATTTGGGGGGCGCAAAGACGTGAGCTGCCAAATTCATTTCCCAAGTGCCTTAATTGGATTACAAATAATGATACTAAACTCTTTGAATTTCTGAACAAAGATCAACAAAAAAAGGCAAACCAATTAATTTCTTGCTCCGTGTTTTTTGACACTAGCTGGAGCTGGGAGCCATCTCCATTTCTCAACCACCCATTGTAGTTCCACGGAATTCATTCACAAAGAAAGCTCCAGCAGTTTTGATTATGGAGCCAGGCTTCATCATCAGCACTAGTAAGCCTCATTCGCAGCATATATAGGAAACCTTCAAATTAAATGAAGTCTCTGTGTTGCAAGTGTTGCCTCAAATTTGCGGGATATGCCTTTGTTTCGCTGAATGTTGTCGTTGAACGTTTCAACTCTCAAAGACAAACGAAACAAGCTAGAAATGGATTCAAATGCATCTACTCTAAGAAAGCAAAAGTTCCTTTGGTGCGAAAGTGGAGGCTAAGCATTTTATTGGAACCGGTAGTACGTTGTAGGTGCTAATCGCTAAAATAGGGCGAATATGCCCACAAGCCGCAGCCACTATTTAGAACAACTCCAACAGACCCTCTAAATAGGCATCCGATCCAAATTTAGGGACAAACAAAATAAATACACTCCAACAGGCCCTCTACTCGTCCTCTGTTTTGGTGAGGCCTTCAAATCTATCCCCCAACGACCCTCCGTTTCTGGGAGGTGAGGCATCCATTCTTAGGGACTATTGCTGGAGTTGGAACAAGATTCTAGCACACATAAACATATATTGGTCAGCATGATTAGTTTAAGCTCTACCACTAGTTTTTCTTTGAAGAAGCGCAAAGCATATGTTCTGGTTCATTATTACCCCTTAGCTACTGGATCCATAATTATTCACTGCCAACAAGATATACAAAAAATGTAGTATGTATAGCAACAAAACAAAAAACACAGGTTTGAATTGTTCACCTCACCAAAACAATCAACAAATGAAATAACCACAAACTCTTCGTCGTGCCTCTTCAAGAGAACACAACACAGCATACTAGTTAAATCATTAAATCTTGATACTACAACTATAAACTAAGCTCCAAGGAAGGCCCCGATGACAGCCGCCTCTTCTTGAGCGGCAAGGGGCTCTGCACCTCTTCCTCCTCTCCCCACCTCCTCGCTCCAGCCATTGCCGCCGCAGCCGCCGCCGCCGGCATCAAGTTGAGATCAAAGTCCTTGAGGCTGGACCCGGTCCCGGACCCCGACGCCGACGCCGTGACAGACACCGACAGCCCGTCCCAGTAGTGGCACCTCTTGTGCCCGCCGAGCGCCTGCCCCGTCGCGAAGCTCCGGTGGCACACCGAGCACCGGTGCCTCCCCTGCTCGCCGCCGGCCGACGACGACGCGTCTCCGGCGGAGGACGATGCCTGTACCTGCAGCGGCGGCGGCACGGCCGTCGGCTTCCGGTGGCTGGCCTTGTGCCCGCCCAGCGCCTGGTGCGAGGCGAACGCCTTGCCGCAGACGGAGCACCGGAACCGGAGCTCGTCGCGCTCCTGCGCCGCCGTCCAGGCGGCCGTGTTCAGCGGCCACTGCGTCGTCGCCGTCGTCATGCCAGCTTGGCCTCCGCCTCCAGCGGCGGCGGTGAGAGCCATGAGGCAGAGGGAGACGTAGTCGTCGTGGGTGATGGCCATCGATCGATCACGGGTGATTGCCAAAAGTGCTAATGCCGGACGCTGCTTGTTGTTAGGATTCTTCAGGCGGTTGAGCAAGTTCGATCTGAAATCTGATGAGCTAATTAACCCCAGAAGCGTCTGCATATATATAAGGCGCAAGTGTGCTTTTTTATATGAACATACGATGGATCTTGCCATCTTGGAATGGGTGGTCGAGAAGGTGAGGAGGAGCGGCTGCTGGGTCAGGGTTCATGGGTCAAACTGTCAAAGAAGCACGAGGGCGGACGCTTCTACAGTACGTTCTGCTGAATATATATATCTAGACATACACATATTGATAGACATAGGCCACAAATCGATGTGGATGCATGCATCCGTACTACAGAGAATATATATATATATATATATATATATATAGTGCAAATAAGCACACGTGCGTGCGTGCATGCATGGATATAATCGTATAAACTGAGCTCATTGGCCATGCATGCATGCATTTTTCATATGCGATTGGCACGAACTTTCCTTGTTCCGGAGTGATAGGAAATTGCAAATCAGTTTCCCTTCACAACAAGTTGCGGATATACTATTGTTATTGGATGGCTTGGAGTGCTGAGTTGATGGAGACTTCAGGGGGCGGGGCGAGGATCCGAAATAATAAAGTGCGCATGTAGGCAAAGTGCAAAAGTTTTAGCAATAATTTCTGGTACATATGCATGCATGGTAGGTAAAAGGTTGCGGTGGCTAAGCAACCTCTATATTTTATTATTGGATTGCTGTTTAGTGGTTCTTTTCGCCCAAATTTGGGGTGGTGAGATCCGCCGGTCTGTTTCTTAAACAAACAGATGTCGCGATCGAAGTAGAGCTATGTTATTCGAGTAAATATCCAGTAGAATTTCTCTGCGCAAAAAAACTACTGTAAGTGGAATTATTGAAAAGTTACTTAGATGATGTTATTGATAGAACCATTTTATGTTAAAAACTAATTCCATTAATAGGCAATCATGAAGAAAAAGATAAAGATACCATAATCCACGATACAAACAAAATCCTGGTATTATATTAAAGTCTAGATTTTGAACATTCTGTCCCTCCCAACCACTTGTCTAGATTTCAATATCACAATTTTGTTGCAATAAGTATGAAGTTCTGAGGTGGAGTGTAAGTTGTAACAAGTATGAAGTTTCATGTTTTTTGAAAATTTATTTATAGACCGAGTTTTAGCTTTGATGTTTTTAACTTGACAACAGGTTTTAGTCTTCAAGCTCAATTGATATATTTTTGGAGCGCAATATTTTAGCATTGCTCCAACAACTGAATTGGCGTTTCAAACAAAGCATTTTAAAAAATCTTTATGACCATATTCCAAATATAGAAGATCCTTTAAGAATTCTGTTGAGTTTCACGGATATATGAAGTTTATAACATGATAATGTCACAAGGTTCAAGTACAGTATGTTTTAAGCAGCACATCAACATTGAGAAATTTTCTTTCACAAGATACATACGGGACACTCGTAGTTATTGCATAACGTTAAGGGGCATGGACATCGTTAAAAGTCTAAATTACTATCCTCAAGTATGAACAAAGTTCGGATAACCCCCTTAAATTATGATTTGATTCATTTTACACCCACAACCACCTCAATCGATCCAATCTACCAGTTTATAAGATTTGTCTCTCCAAGTCTCCATGCATAAGTGATGTTTTAACTTAAAATTTTGTGGGATGATAGAAACCCACATATAGTATTTTCCAAAAATATATTATGAATTTTTCATCATTATTTCTCATAAAATTTTGTTTGATATAGTTAATTTATTATTACATATCATAGCCTTTCAACAAAATGATGAAAAAAGTATAATATATTTTTAAATTTATGATATGCTTTATTATAGCACAAAATTTCAACTCAAAATAACATGTGTGCACGGAGAAACAAAAATAAAAGAGAAATCTTACGAAGGGGGTAAACTGGACCGATTGAGATAGTTGGGGTGTAAAACGGACCCAAACATTTTTTAGGCGTTATCCGGAATTTGTCCATACTTGAGGGTAGTAATTTGGACTTTTTTCGTATTATTTTATCTCTAACAAAAAAATAATTAGCCATTCATATATGCAAACCGCAAGACAGAAGAGATCTTGAATAAAATAACTTTATTTCCATCAATGAAAAGAATCGTATTATTAACCAACATTTGAGAAACATGAAAGGAAGAACCCAGAACGTATAGAAGAAAATACAAGGCGCACTTGGTGCAACATCTGAGCACACCAATTATTTGAAGGGAATAAAGAATCAATGAATGGAACAAAATCAAGGTTAAAGAATGAAACAATTTAACTAAACAATCATTGCCAAGATCCCTTTGTACATGAACTGATCAACACGAGGAGATTGATCGATCAATCAGTCAATCAAGACCCTGCGCTTCTTGATCGGCAACGGACTCTGCACCTCCTCCTCCTCGCCCCACCTCCTCATCCCGGCGAACTCCGGCAGAGGCGCCAGGTTGAGGTCAAAGTTCCTCACGGTGACGCCCGACGACCCCGTGCCGGACGCCGACACGGACGCGGACACGGAGACGGACGCCGCCGACGACGACATGCCGTCCCAGTAGTGGCAGCGCTTGTGGCCGCCGAGCGCCTGGCCGGTGGCGAAGCCCCTCCGGCAGATGGTGCACCGGTGCGGCCCTCCCGTCGAGCCCGACGACGCCGTCTCGTTGAGGAGGTCACCGGCGGACGCAGCCGCCCGCGCCGCCGCGGCGGCGGCGGCGGCGGCGGCGGCAAGAGAGGCGGCGTGCTGCTCCTCCGGCGTGGGCGGCTTCCGGTGGCTGGACTTGTGGCCGCCGAGCGCCTGGTACGACGCGAAGGCCTTCCCGCAGACCGCGCACCGGAACCGGAGCTCCTCCTCCTGCGCCGCCGCCACCGCTGGTGGGCACCACTTGTCCGTCTCGTGCTGCTGCTTGACGAGCCCGCCAAACTTTCGTGTTCCGGCGAGCGCGGCGAGGCAGATGGCGAGGTAGTCCTCCTTCTTGAGCGCCGGCGCCGGGACCGGGAGCGCCAGGGAGAGCGCCGTCGGGTCAACGAGAGCTTCCACGCCGGCAACCATGGCTATCAGCGGCAGCAGCTGGCGAAAAACCACGTGCGTCCTAGGACTTTTTAGCTCGATCTTGACTGCGTTCGTCGTAGTAGCTGCCGGCGACCTGTTCGAGCTAGAGCTGGAGTTGTGGAAGGACGAAGGAGGGCGATGGCCGCCGGTGTGAATATATAGCTCGGGGGCACACATACACGTGATGATGGGATGAGAACATGAGGAAGGGAGGTCGCGTGCGACGATTTGTTTGGTGGAGAGAGTGAACAAGTCGTACGCAAATCGCATGCGCGCGTGAGTCAAACATGCGGGCGGCTGGCTTGCTGCGTTGGTTCGCGGCGCGGCCCAAGTTGCCAATAGGGAAAATGAATTCTTAGTATATACTTCCTCCATATTAAATACTAGATAATATTTTAGACAAAATTTTAATCAAATATTAGGAATATAAATCATAAATAACTTTTAAATTATTGAGTTTAAAAACTTGAAAACCATAGGAATAAATTTGTCTTAAAAATATTTTTATAAAAGTATACATATATTATTTTTTAATAAATATTTTAATAAAAATAAGAAGTCAAAGTTACATTTTGGAGACCGTGTCATTGTCCTAAACGTCATCTAATACAAATATAGATAGAGTATATATATGGGGAAAATGCCTATTACTCCTACGGTCCTACCTGTGTATCTCATGATACAGGACGAATCTGATCCAACGAAAAGTATGTAGTATGTGATGATACCAGACTATCTAGGATGATATACACATTGGGTATATAAAAATAAATTAAGTATACGCACATACTATTTTATATAGTATTATAAAGATATAATTACAATATATTAAAAACCACCAAAGTATATGCAAAGACTGTGCGACGATTTGTATGCATCATCCAGTGAACCAAATTGGTCAGCAGCAAGGAAAGCTACCATGTTGAAATGACTTGGTATCTTTCGCTGTCCTACGGCACTACTCTAGATATGCAGCTTCCAGGAAGTGGTGGCAAATCGATCGGGAGAAAGTGTTATCCTCTATAACCAGGGGCCTGAAACATGTGTTCTTTGCACTTCTGTGTGCTAGCTTAGCTTATTTCCATTTCCGGACGAAACAGCGGATCGACATGCAGTGCGTCTGCGGTCAATGAACCAGACCAGCTTTTGACTGCGTACTTGACCTGGTTTGCAGCAGCCGCCGGCCGCCGGCGCGGCGCTCCACGGTTTCGACTCTCTCCATATATATATATATATATATATATATATATATATATATATCAATGTCGTCCATCCAGTTCTTAAAATCTTCAAGGTGCTGTATATAGAGTAGGAGTTATCATGTATGGATTCCTTATCGCGATTTTTTAGGATAAGGAAAAAAAAAGATGAAAAGGACTGTTGCATCACCTTGTACTCTGATAGGAAGCTATATATTCATCAGAGTTCAACTCGGAAGGTATCTCTTTCCTGATCCAAGACCAAGTGGAGTAGAGCACCTGTTAACAGCAAAGCGTTTAAAAAACACTGTACAATATTTGTGATTGAAGGAGAGCCGGATGTAACAAATAAGGGGGCTATTTCAGAAATGTACGCCAACATCTACCAGCAACCACGGTGCTTATCTCCACCGCTCATTTGGCCTCGAGAATCGGTGGTAGTTGACCGGTGTGGGAGGCACGTTGTAAAAGAATTGGAAAGGTTGGAACTTTATGCATGCAGTTGTGGCCCTTTTGGCACATCCCAGTGTAGTCGATGAATCACGACCGCTCGATAGGAGCAGCGGTCGTTGGTACGAGTGGAATTGTTAGGTATACACCAAATGGCCTACGTACGTAAGAGCTGCAGCCCCTACTAATCTTAATTTTCTTTCTTTCTTTTCTATGCCCGTTAGCCAAGTTTCAAGCGTTTGGGTGTGTTTGTTTCAGTTTATGGTTGATTTTGAATGCTCGCTTATAGAGAATCAAAAAGTCAGATGACTCCTATAATCCATAATCGAAAATCCATAATATAGCTGGATTCTCGATTATGGATTATAGGAGTCAACTGACTTTTAGATTCTCCATAAACGGGCCTTGAAAATTAGATATAAGCTGGAACAAACACCCCTTTGTGTTATTGATTTGTATGTGGGGTTTTGGCATGTTGATGGTAAAAAAGAGATGTTTAATTGTTTCATTACAATTACAGATCGTGCAACTCAGCTCAGCATGCATGTGGGTCCAACAGCAAGAATACCTGCGCTACTTATATTTCAACACTGTAATTTCTCATAATCTCATTAAACAAGGAAATCCTCTACAGTTTTCTGCTACTGATAGACCTTGCGTGTCAATGTGATGTGGACCATACCATACTGAACATGTTCTTCACTTGTTCTCTCATGATCCAAGGTACGCATGATGTAGATCTCATACAAGGATTACCTCCGCAAGAAGTCTCTCACCGAGATGCATGCTTCCGATCCATAGACAAAATCTTGTTTCTTAACTTCATCACTTATCCCTGTCTGGTCTTGGGCCAAACAAGTCTGTGATCGATTCGCTAGCGAGCAGTACGTCCATCTTCAATTAATTTTTGCTTATCAATAGACGACTGGTCTATTAAGGGGCAAGTACAACGGTGAAGACAGCTTGTACAATGGCCTGTCTGTTTGACTGTCTATATGGTAATTAATTCTTCATTTGACACACAAACTCATTGTAATCTAGTGCACAATTGATCTTTGTAACTGTTTTTATTGTAAACATCAGAGAATTAAAATACATACAAATACGTGGCTGACAAGTGCGGCCCGTGCCCCAATCTTATCCCCCTCCTCCTCCTCTCTCTCCGACCACGCTCTTCCCTTCTCTCTCCACCTCCTCCTCTCTCTCTCCAACCGCGCTCTCCTCCTCCTCCTCCTCTCTCTCTCCATCTCCGGCGAGGGCAGCGGCGTGGCTGCCCAGCGCGGCCGGTGAGACCCCGCGGCGGGCGTTCCTACGCGCCAACTCCCCCTCTCCTGGCTGGTTCACCTGCTCCCAGGCCAGCTCCAGCGGCGTCTCCCCCGTGGGCGCCGGCGGGTTCGTCGCCTGCCCGCCCGGCGTGGAGAGCGAGCTCCACATCGGCGGCGAGTTGGTGGCGGTCGGCGAGGCCCCGTGGCGAGGGGCTGCGGCCCCAGCGCGGTCGGCGAGGCCCCCACAGCGGGGCGGCGGCGTGCGGCCGGCATTTCCGCGCAAAAATCCCTCGCGCGCATGGGATCTGCAGGAGCCGTCGATGAGCGGTAGCAGAGTGTACGACGCCGCGAGGAGAGAGGAGCGATTTGCATCGGAGCTTGAGCTCGTGCCGTAGACAAAGGAGATGCCGGCCTCGCCTCGATCCGATCAGGGGGGGTCTGCAAAAATATCTTACATGGTGACGGCAGTCGCCGGCCCGTTGTACTTGCCCTAAGTAAACTGGCTGCTATACTGATCAAGAACGATTAAAAGAGAGCTTTCTGCTTGATAGCACCATATATATTCTTGATCGAAAATTTATATAAAAACTTGCTCCATTTCAAATATATGACTTTCAGGACAAACAACTAATAATTAGTTAAAACGAAGGAAGTATCTAGTTACAATGTATAATACACAGAGCCATTTTGAGACTTCCTATGGTCCTACATACACGACATCATTTATTGAAATTAATATTTGCACATCTAATTCTGCAGTCAAAAGTAGGCCGGATGTTCAATCTGGCTTTAATATTATACTAGAAATTCTATATTGATCGTTTGAATATAATATTTTTGTGTCTGAAATGTTATATTTTCCTTTTTAGACTTATTAGTTATTACTCTTCCTAGCTTCAGTTTGCTCGATTTCCCAACTCAATGTAGTTACTTTCCAGTAAACCATTTCTCTTGACAATTTCAGGTAAACATTTAGATCTCAGATTCTCAGCCGGGCTCTTAATCACAATATTTGACGGCGAAAAATATAAAATATTTTATTACTGTATAAACAAACGAATGAATGTATCAAACGATTTACAAGAACCGATTGACATAAGATCTCGGGTAGTGAATTAATCCGACATCCTGCGCTTCTTGATCGGCAGGGGACTCTGCACCTCCTCTTCCTCAACCCATCTCTTCATCCCGGCGCTCTCCGGCAGAGGCGCTAGGTTGAGGTCAAAGTTCCTGACGGTGACGCCCGACGATCCCGTGCCGGTCGCCGACACAGACGCGGCGGACAGGGAGACGGACACCGACGAGCCGTCCCAGTAGTGGCAGCGCTTGTGGCCGCCGAGCGCCTGGCCGGTGGCGAAGCCCCTCCGGCAGATGGTGCACCGGTGCGGCCCGCCGGCGGCGGTGGCCCCTCCCGACGACGTCGTCGTCGCCGTCTCGTCGGAGTCCGCCGTGGAAGCCTGCGCCGCCGCGGCGACGGCGTGCTGCTCCGGCATGGGCGGCTTGCGGTGGCTGGACTTGTGGCCGCCGAGCGCCTGGTACGACGCGAACGCCTTCCCGCAGACCGCGCACCGGAACCGGAGCTCCTCCTGCGCGGCGGGCGGTGGCGGGCACCACTTGCCGTTCTGCCCGAAGCCAGCCGCCGCCGTGAGGCCGGTTCCTCGGGTGCCGGCGAGCGCGGCGAAGCAGATGGCGAGGTAGTCCTCCTTCTTCAGCGCCGGCGCCGGCAGCGCGAGGGAGAGCGCGGTGGGGTCGAGGAGAGCTTCGAAACCGGCCACCATGGCTGACACAGCCGAGCCGACGAAAATTCTGGCGGTGGCGGTGGACTTTTAGGTCTGAGCGAGAACAACCAACTCGATCTTACGCGGTGGCAGAGCTGGAGACTGGAGACCGATGGATCGGAGATGGAAGACAAGCGGGGTGGCAGATGTGTATATATAGCGAGAAGGAAGTGACATGTTTTGTGACGAAGAGGTCGTGGAGTGGAGTCAAACAAGAGGGCGGGTGTGGCCGTTGCTGCGTTGGTTCGCGGCGGGGGCAAGTTGCGACTAGAATAATATTACTATCTGCACGTCGCAGCTCACCGCCCGGCCGGCGAGCGGCGGCGACGGCGGCGACTGGGACGTGAGCGGTGGCGAAGCGTTTATTCGGCATGTGCGCGCGGGACACCAGGCCAAGTAGGCGGCGTGTGTACACCGGGACAAGTGCAGCTCTCCTTTTCAAAAAGGGAAGCTGGAGAAATTAAGGAGTGTGCACAGGCACTGGATTTGGTCTCGGATCAATGAACATGTGTACATACCTGCAGATACCTACGCATGGAACTAATGCATCATGCATGCACGTGTTGACTGAGCTATATATATTCATGCGTGGAGCCAACTAGTATATATATGTATATGCGATGGTTTGCAGCCCAACAGCGACACTCGTTCGGCTCGATATTCTATAGGATAAAATTTTCGTTGCGAATTTGGTGATATCGTACACTGTGAAACGACCTATTTTATGAAACGTCAGATTTTGTATTTTGCAGCTTGTTGGATTAGATTGATCATTTGGCTAGAAAATCATGTGTATCTGGGGCTCTTGCACCCAGATCTTTTTATACACCATCACTATACCACAGAAAATGGTCATAAAACCTATATCAATTACTGTAACTTTAATACAAATTAACCATACTAATACATAAAAAATTCAGGTGGTAGGAGGTCTTAGAACACATAATTTTTCCTTATTACCTCTCGTACTTCTAGAACACAGATCTAATGCACCAGAAATTTAGGTATTTGAGCAATTTATAATAACATCTGTATGATTTACAGTTCCTTAATTATGAATATTAAAAATGCTGTCTTGTTTTCTCTCCTCAAAATTGCAACCACACTCTTCTAACCAAACTGCGGGCACACCCTCCATAGGACTTAGTCACAGAGAGCTGTAAGTTTTTATAGTTTTTTACACTCTTTGTTAGGATAGTGATATCTGATGGAAAATATAATCTACGAAACAACGAGTATTTATATTTACTAAAAGCTAAGATCAACTCCCTGAAAAAAAATGATATCGACTGTACAGACGAAACCAGAGAAGAACGCACTATTTGGCCCATCTGGATGTGACGTGCTCCTACTTGGTACATATTCTAGAACCAGTGGCAACTTCCCGGAAATGGCAAATCCATAGGAAGAAACCTATTCCGGGACAAATTCACACGTGTTCTTTGCGGGTTTGTGCAAGTTAGGCTTGGTTTTCCACTGCGGATAAAACAGGGCACACACGTGCCATCGAAGACCAGACCAGTTTTCTGACTGCGTACTTGACCTCGGCCATGTTTAGATCTCAAATTCTACCTCCAAAGTTCACTATGTAAAAAGAAGATTTTCATCACATTAAAATGTCATAGCATGTATGGAGTACTAAATGTAGATGAAATCAAAAACTAATTACACAGTTTTGTTGTACTCTGCGAGACGAACATTTTAAGTCTAATTAATTAATTTTTAGACAATTTTTCCCACATACAAATGGAATACTACAGTGACGCTACAGTACCGAACTCCAAAGTTTGGACACCCAAACTTTGGAACTAAACAAGGGCCTAGCCTAAATATTTACAGCAGCACAGCGCTCCACGGTTTCGACTTTCCCCATGCATATTCCAGTCACTCGTTAGTGTCTCATCCATCCATTTTTACCCAATTTCACCGACCCGCGAGTAAGCTAGGGGCCCAGTCCAGTCAGCATATGTGTACATAATGAAGAGCCAGCGTCGTCAGTCAAAATTGTGCAGATACAAGTTCAAGTTGCACACGAAAAGATAGAGGAAATTAAGCAATGATCGAAGCCTCACATCCAACGTTACAAATTTAATTATGTATTCAAGTGGTTTAGCGCGCGTGATACTTGTGACTGATAACTGCAGCTTAGCAGCCTTAACGTAATCACGTGGACAATGCATGATATTAGTTTTCTGTGACTACTTATATACTCACAAGAATTGCTGGCGTATGCATGACTCTTTGTTCTTGCTAGCGGTCTAGTAACGTCAATTGACCAAACTTGGAGTTTGCAGCAACTAAATTTCTTCATGCTGAAAAACATAGGGGGGATTCTTCATTTCTTTATTAAACGTCGTAGTTAAAAACAGAGTTTAACTTGCTCAGGAAGTCATATCAATCCTTGCTGGAACATCTGCCAATACCATGGCGCTGGGTGACTATTCAATATATACATAAACACCCAAAATCTAGACTTCAGAACCAGCTTGAGGTTCATCATCTGCTTCTTTTATTAGAAAAAGGATCAGTACTTAAAGGACTCCAAATACAATTTAATTATTAGGCATTGGCATTCTGGTTTATAACATCCCCTTTTTGTCAAGCAATATATATGAAAAATATATTACTTCAAATAAAACATCTATTATATTAATACAATAGTGTTAAAAGGAGTCACCATGTTCGCCGAGAGGGTCAAGAAATTCCCACGTTAATCAAAAAAAGAAAAGGATATGGACCATCGGATTTTATGAAGATCTAACGGTCCATGTTATTCCGCTAATCCAAAAAACGAAAAGAATATATACCGTCGGATTTTATGAAGATCTAACGATCTCTATTATTCTGTTAATCCAAAAAAAGAGAAAAATATATGCCATCAGATTTTATGAAGATCTAACGATCCACATTAATTCAATAAATCTAGACCAATATGATTAATAAATAGATAAATAAAAATAAATAACATGAGATATACTATTCTATCCGCCGCCACCGCTCCGCGGTCGGCGCGCGGCGGCCCGCGGCCGCCGCGAGCCTCCACCGCCGCTGCGCGGTCGTCCATGGCCACCGCGGGAGTCAACGCCATCGTCACGCGACCGCCCGCTGCCGCGGGAGCCGCTCGCGCGCCTTTGGAGTTCGGGGTCCGTCCGCTCCGCTCGCAGCCGGAGGCTGTCGGGGTTGAAGGCTATCGGCCGGGGAGACTGGCACCCCTCGCCGCCAGCACCACCACAAGAGAAAGGGGGGGATAGAGGGAGAGAGATAGAGTGGTGGGGGAGTGGTGGCGTTGGTGAAAGAAAAGGATAAAAAGAGATGGGTGGGCTCACGTGTTGGTAGTTGGTATATACTATGAGATATAGATGATAACGAGTGTAGAAGAAATTGATATAGAGGGAAGAATATCAATGACTAGGCATAAATATTTCTTTTAGAGGAGGAGAATAGAGTACGACAAGTGCGGACAGCCTGAAGCCCCATGTGCCCTACCACGTTCCTCTGAACAAGGTTTTGAGCACAGCAGGAGAGAACAATTCTCCCTGTCCGAAGGAAGCGAATCGCTGCCGGGAATGAGCACCATGGCCGCACTCAGTACTTGCCAACACGAGTGGAAGATCATCAGACGGGTTACCCGCGCACAAATCCGTTTGATGGTCTTTGTTAATGAGTTAGTGCAAGAAGGAGTAGTGAGAGAGGAAAAACAAAACGAAAAAACTTAGATGGTATAGTGTTCAACAATGAGCGGAGGACATCACGTTTATTTGCACATGTAACTGATCAAATGTGCTCAGATTTAGGGCGTTCACCAAGGTTGTGAGCACAACGAGAGAGAAACTTCTCCATATCTGAAGGGAGAGAATCGTTGCTAGGATTTATCATCACCATGGCCACGCTCAGCACTCATAGAAGATCATCAAATGGTTTGCCCAGACTCAAACCCGTTTGATAATCTTCGTTAACGAGTCAGTGTAAGAAGGAGCAAATTTAGGAAAAACAAAGCGAAGAAACTTAGGTGTCGTACAACTTTGATGATGGAACGTGCTTGCCGTGCACATGTGTTGACATGAAAGTTGAGTAACAACAGCCTGGGCAAGTAATGCTTCTCTTAATGTCCGATATAATCATGGAACAGTAAATTATTGATGATCATTCGCTAGATCGGACATCAACCATATCTATATATTACTCCATCTTTTACCAGAGGAGGAAATACAAAAGATTGATCCATAACCGTGAAAGGCACCCATTGGTTACTGCAGCCTAAGTTCTCATTCATAACTAGCAAAACAACAATATTTTTCTCATAATATTTTCTCGGATAATATTTTTCTGATGTGATTGATTACCCTATATATTCGATTTTCTCTCTCCTTAGGCTTTTCTTCGTGCTATGCCATTCTAATCATTGATTTGTGCAGCAACCTAGGTTATCATTGATTTGTAAAGGGAGTCGACCCAAACACCATTATGTTCGTGGAAGATTTCTACTTTAATCCAATCGTCCCTTGTTACACTATTGCAAGTTCGTGAGGTAGTTTGCATGTCCGTTGAGGAAGGGAGTATCTCATGTCATTAAGTTACATTTTGTATATGTCAAGTTATATGAATTACTTTATTCACTTACCTACAATCACTACCTCAATATTAGGTCACACAATCTATTATTTTAGAGCAACTCCAGCAAATCCAACAAGTCCCAATCCAAAGTTTAGATGGTTCAGAAAAAAGTTGTAGTCCAACAAACCCAACAAGCGCATGTCCCAAGTTTAGAGGGTCCAGAAAAAAGTTGCACTCCAGCAGACCCAACAAGCCCCTATCTCAAGTTTAGAGGGTCCAAAAAAAATTGCGCTCCAGCAGACCCTCTAATTGACCCCCCCCCCCAATTTAGGAGGCTTCCAAATGCACCATCCATTCTCGGGGGTCTATAGAAAGCCCTATATTTATAATAGATGTAGCATTTTTACGGCCCTTAAAAAATAGAGGCAGTCTCCATTTAGTATTTGGAGAGTCTGGTTTGAGAGGTATCGGTGAACTTAATTTTAATAATATAATATTATTACCATATTAATTGAAATAAAAATAATACACTTTGTTGTTTTTTATAAGATCTAACGATCTATATTAACCCTTAAAGTCTATGATCAGGTAAATAAATAGTTAAATTCTAAATTAAATAAATAAGGAAGTTATAAGTTGATCAAAGAATTAATATCAAATATAATTAGTAAATATAAGCTTGCATCGTTAATCCATACCATGTGATACATACATGATGATAAACAATGATACATTAGTTTGGACACACTTAGACAAACCGTATTGACAATGAAACAACAGATATTTAAATAAAATTATATTTAAGTTAAAAAACCTAAAAATTAGTATAAAAAACTAGCTACCTGCGCAAATTTACGCGGGCTACCTTATCCAAAAAGAGAAAAATATATGTCATCGGATTCTATGAAGATCTCATGGTCCATATTATTCCATTAATCTAAAAGAGAGAAGAATATATGCCGTCGGATTTTATGAAGATCTAACGGTCTTTATTATTCTATTAATCCAAAAAAGAAAAAATATATCGTCAAATTTGATAAAGATCTAACGGTCTATATTATTCAGTCCGCCGCCACCCCACCACGGTCAGCGTGCGGCCGTCCGCAGCCGCCGCGGGAGCCCTCCGCCGCCGCCGCCACGCAGCCATCTGTGGCCGCCGTAGGAGGCCTCCACCGTTGTCGCATAGCCGTCCGCGGCCGCCACAGGAGCCATCCAACGCCACCGTGCGGCCATCTGTGGCTGCCGCGGGAGTCCTCGCCGTCGCCGCGCGACCGTCCACCGCCGGGAGACCGTCCGCCGCCGCGGGAGCTACCCGCGCACCTTCGGAGGCCGACGTGGCTGGCGGCTGCCGGATGGGGAGACCGGCACCCCTCACGCCTCCGCCACCGCCACCTCCCCTCCACCGCCGCCGCGGGAGCCCTCCACCGCCGCCATCGCGCAGTTGTCTGCGCCCGCTGTAGGAGGTTTCCACCATCGCCGCGGGAGCCCTCCACCGCCGCTGACCGACTGTCCATGGCTGCCGCGGGAGTCCTCGCAGTTGCCGGTGGGTTCATGTGTTGTGTTGGTAGTTGGTATAGAATATATGATATACAGGATAACGGGTGTGCAGAAAAAATTATATTGAGGGGAGAATCTTATTGACTAGGCTGGAATGTTTTTTTAGAGGATGAGAATAGAGTACAAGTACGAACCAACTAAAGCCCCATATACCCTACCATGTTCCTCTATATAAGAGGGCAGGATACAACGTTCAATAATGAGCGGAGGACAACACGTCGATCTGCGCGTGTACCCGATGAGAGGTGCTCGGATTTAGGGCGTTCAACTGTGGTAGGCACCCATTGGTTACTGTAGCCTAAGTTCTCATTGCATAATTAACAAAATAGCAGTATTTTTTTCATAATATTTTCTTAGATAATATTTTCCTGGTGTGATTGATTACCCTCTATATTTTATTTCCTCTCTTTAAGCTTTTCTTCATGCTATGCTATTCTGATCATTGATTTGTGCAGCAAGCTAGGCTACCAATTATACCGCGGATTCGTGAAGGGAGTCGACCCAAACACCATTATGTTTTGTGGAAGGTTTCTACTTTAATCCAATCGTCCCGTGTTACACTATTGCAAGTTCGTCGAGGTAGTTCTTATGTCACTAAGTTACATTTTGTGTATGTAAAGTTATATGAATTACTTTATTCACTTACCCATGATCACTACCTCAATATTAGGTCACACAATCTATTATCTTAGAGCAACTCAACAAACTCAACAAGCCCCTATCCCAAGTTAAGAGGATCTAAAAAAAAGTTACACTCTAATAAACCCAACAAGTGCTTGTCCCAAGTTTAGAGGGTCAAAAAAAAGTTGCACTCTAGCGGACCCAACAAGCTCCTATCCCAAGTTTAGAGGGTCCAGAAAAAAATTGCACTCCAGTAGGCCCTGTACTTGACACTCCCGTATTTGAGAGGCTTCCAAATCCACCCTCCATTCTTGAGGGTCTATAGAAAGCACTATATTTATGAGGGCTATTGCTGGAGTTGTAGCATTTTTATGGCCCTTAAAAAAATAGAGGTAGCCTCGGTTTAGTATTTGGAGAGTCTGGTTTGAGAGGTATTGGTGGAGTTAATCTTAATAATATAATATTATTACCATATTAATTGAAATAAAAATAATACACATTATTGTCCAGAAAAAAGTTGCACTCCAGTAGGCCCTCTACTTGACCCCCCCTCCCCCTCTATTTGGAAGGCTTCCAAATCCACCCTCCATTCTTCAGGGTCTATAGAAAGCACTATATTTATTAGGGCTATTGATGAAGTTGTAGCATTTTTGTGGCCCTTAAAAAATAAAGGTAGCCTCCATTCAGTATTTGGAGAGTCTGGATTGAGAGGTATTGGTGGAGTTAATCTTAATAATATAATATTATTACCATATTAATTGAAATAAAAATAATACACATTGTTGGTTTTGTGTAAGATCTAAGAATCTATATTAACCCTTAAAGTCCATTGATTAGAGTAAATAAATAGTTAAGTTCTAAATTAAATAAATAAAAAATTATAATTTGATCAAAGAATCAATGTCAAATACAATTAGTAAATATGATAAGCTTGCATCATTAACTCATGCCATGTGCCACATACATGATGGTAAAAAATGATACGTTAGTTTGAGCACACTTGGAAGAATCGTATTAGCAGTGAAACAACAAATATTTAAATAAATTTATATTTAAATTAAATAAACCTAAATATTTGTATAAAAAACAAGCTACCCACGCAAATTTGCGCGGGCCACCTTGCTAGTTTTTATTCTACGAAAGTGTTTTCCAGATAAATTAGTTAACACCAATCTTTTGCCATCCTATTTTATTTTTTAGATGTTGTTGGTTAAAGGTGGTAATATTGGCCAATAAAAATCTCAAGTAGAGGCATAACCCTTTACCAAATCCATTTTAAAAATACACGGGCATCCTCATGGTAATCATGGCCACCCCTTTGTCATGGCACTGAGATGTGTATTTGTTCAATGCAATCCGGTGAACATCATCGAAGAGAAACAATACCATAACTTTCCTTAATAAAATTAACCCCAGGGTTGAAAAACTTGCTAAGTAGCAGCCTGTTACGCTTATCAGGGAAGCAAAAAACCATAAAAATTATAGAATTAAATTTATATATATGTAATGAATCTTCATATGTAAGTGGTGGTCAAGCCTAGTTTGTAGACTGCATCTGTGGCTGGAAGAATTCTTTATGTTGGATCTGTGAGAATATACTGGTACAGCTATTCTAATGTTGTTCATATTGATGCGTTGAACACAAATCTTCTCAGAGTCAGTATAGTCATAGCCTGACTCTGTTCAATATTCTGACTATAAAAAAAAAGCATCACTGCATCTTTATATATGGTGAAGCCTGACTCCGTTCCGAGGCACCCTCTTTTGTGGTGACGAAAAAAATCAAGGATGAGACATCAGAATGGGCTTTAGCTGGAGCAAAGCACCTGGCTCACTTGGTGGACAGGGTTTGATTTTATTTCTTTTCGGACTTAAGAGTTTACAGTAGTAGTGTTGTACTTAGTGGTGACATTTCTTGTAGGCCGTCGGGCCATCCCTTCTTTTTAATATAGCGGGCAGCTCTCGTGCTGGTTCGTTTCAAAATAAAAAAAGCTGGCTGAGTCTCGACTCTCAGTGATAATCTTAATCAGCTGCCAGCTGCATCTAACATCACTTTGTTGTAAGAATGGCTGTGTTTCTTTGGAGTGGAAAATTTTTTCCACCCTCATTTGATCAATAATTAAGGGTATTAAATAAATGCAATTTATAGAACTATCTTCACGACCCTGGGTTAATTCACGAGACAAATCTAATGAGTCATTTGACCGCACGATTAGAGGATGGTTACTGTAGCATTACTGTAGTAAATCATGAACTAATCACGCTCATTAGATTCGTCGCGTAAAGTTACATCCATCCCTAAACAGGTTTTACAAATAGACTTCATTTAATACTCCATGCATGCAAAATTCCTTTTGAAATTTTTTTTCCGGGAAGGAAAGAAACACGTTACATCTCAGGTGGCGTACTACCAAGAGTCCGACACCACGTACTCTTTGGTAGTAATATGTAACTGCCGTCTCTAACAAGTCATTGAGGTGTAGATGCTTCATACCAATCAAGGGACCAAAGTACATCAATATATCATAAAAGTATTGCTAGACGCGTTTCCTATGAAGCTTCATTTCGTTCATTATTAGGATCTCGAAAATCAACAACAACTGAAAGGACTGGCACCTAAACACACGTGTAACCTACTAAAGTTGTCTGAAATTATGGCTTTATTTGTTTTCTTTCACTAGAATTAATTTATTACCAGTTGAAACAAGTCCAAGATCCAAAATGGAGAGGGTCATTTTCAGATCCTACATGAATATTTCCACACGCTCGGATCCGTTTCAGCATAAGCAGTGTCAATCAACATCTACTATGCATGGGGAACACATCAGCTATCACCTTCAGTTGCATACTAATCATGCTCAATTTTTCAAGTAGAATCAGTTGCTGGGCAAGAAGCATCCATGCTTCAGTGCATCATCAGGTCGTCTTGCTGCCATCTGCCCTACTCTGTTTGGTAGCATCATCTTCTTACATATAATTCGGGGAAGCTTCCTACACGAAAAAAAAAAAAGTCATGCCTGGTGACGACGACATTATGGCAGTTTGAAGTCATCGATCCAACACTGAAATTATTCCGTGAAATCCATATCACTGAGATTTTGTGTTTGATAATTTGTACACCTTGCAGACCTCAATTTTCCAAGCTTGGTTCGTGGTTTGTGGTGATTTCGCAAATGCATCCCAGTAATTATACTAGTATTATTTTGTTCGTTTCAGTGGGATATCTTGAGATTCTGTGTTTAATTTTTTTCCCTCCCCACAGACTTAAATTTTTAGAACTTCATATATGTTCAAATACATTATGCTCTATGCTTGATAGTCTTCTCTCTTTATTTTTAAGACAAAGTCCATTTTAATTACTACCCTCACCTATTTAGCTGTGGGTAGTAAACTGGACTTTTATTTGTTTTTATTACTTTTTGTGGGAGTTTAAGACCTTTACTAAATGTCTACTTTTATTTTAATTATCCAAGATGTAAAAGAACTCAAGATATGAAAGCAAAACACTTTACAAGAGATAGCTCCCAAAATGTCAATTTAAAACTTGTAAATGAGATTATACAGATTAACGAATAATTGAATTATACAACATCAATAGGAAACAAACTAAAATTCAAAAAAACTTTATTAAAGAATGGACCAATGGCTCTTGAAACTGTACGAATGAAAGATGTAGATCATTGAAAACTAAAATATAAATAAAAAATTTCTTAATCAGAAATGATGTTTATAGTTCAGACTAAAGTCACAAATCTCTCGCCTGCGCTCAACCAATTTAAAATCAGAGCAATTTTTTCATATGAGAGAAAATACATTTGCTTCACAGCAATCTAAAGCATTGCAGCCGCGTGAAAGCAAATGGAAATATGCTATTTTATCATTTCAACATTATCCCCACGAAATAATCTGTGACCACAGATGTAGATGACCGCTTAGTGGGACAAAAATAAAACAAAAATTGGGAAAACAAGAATATACCCAAGAAAATAATCGGTTCTTGTAACTTCGACATTGTGGGAGCATCATCTCAAATAACACCAACCAATCACAAGCATATTTCAATAAAATTAGGTAATATAATTTATTAATTCTACAATTACATTACTTCTTTGCAAAGACATGGATGCAATTCGGCCGTAATTTGGTCCGACTGACCTACCTTCTTCACAACTCGAATGGTAGAGCCATATTGCACATCCTTCATATTACAATATATTGATAATTTATGCCAACATATACAACAGACCTGCAGTTCCATTTTGAGCAAACCTGCAAAATGACATAAAGAGTTTCTAAAAAGGAATTCAAGATATCAAAGCATCCAACTAGGTAGTCAACTTGTCAAAGCTAAAGTCAAACCCTAATAATTTTGGGCTAGTTTACATTTTTTATGTGCTGTGGAAATATTATATTACAAGTGTCACAGTAATAATAATAATGGTTATGCTACATATGTAGCATATATTGCTAGAATTATCTAATTCATTTTCATGGCATGTGTAACTCTGTTCATGTTCAAAACTAGACCTAGTATAGCTCATGGTGAAGCTGAATGAGTCTCACCAATTGGCTTAGTTGCCCGTTTAATTACTAGCATTTATGAATTCACTGCCATGTGGTTGATTGTTAGCTACCAAATGCATCTAACATCGCACTATTATTTTGATTATTAGTAACACCAGTCACAAGCTGTTTGTTGACGCAGAGGCTTTAATTCAATTAACCAATCAACGTACACAAATATCTAGAAGTATTGCAAGACCCCTTCCCAGAGAAGATTCCTTCTGTTCATCAGAAGTTAGTAAACAAGAATTTTCAAAAAGATGACAGCCAAATGCACGGGTATTCTCCTACAAGTAGTCTGAATTCATGTGCCTTGTTTTTGTGGGGTTCACCAGTAGAAACGAGTCCATGCATGACCCACAACTTAGAGGAGCGTTTTCAGTTCTTATTAGATCAAGATGAATTCCAGACGGGTCCATTTCAGTGGCAGGAATGTCAACATCCACACATGCGCACAGCGGCTAGTTGCATACTAATCATGCTTGATTTTTCAAGTAGAATCAGGTACGAGTCAAAAACCATTCGTATGTAGCTCTGTGTAATAGGTGGTACTGCTGACCTGTGCGCCGATGCTTCGTCTTCTTACAGATAATTCATGGAACGAAGCTTCTCACATGGAAAAAGCTTTGCCCGGTCAGGACAAAAGTTATAGCAATAAATGGCAGTTTGAACTTATCCTACACCGAAATCCTTCCGTGAAATTTGTTAAAAAAAACTTCCGTGAAATATTTGGTCATCCATCGCCGCCGACAAAATTAGGCTAGATGTTTCTGCTGTGTACCAGGCCTTATACGATTTGGGTTTTTTCCCTCCTTGAGGACAAAAGTTTTTAAAGCTTCACATGTATGTTTTGATGCTTTCTTTTGGTATATTTCCATTATTAAAATTTGTCTTTCAGGAGTGCACAATTTGTTTCCCTACTCAATTTCTTCCATTTCCTACAGTCTGTTTTCCCTTCTGACTACAAAAGCATAATTTTTCACTAACATAATAGTTTAACAGTTGTCAAACAAAATTTGTCAAGTTATCAAAAAAAACTTAAGATGTGGTGGTTTGAAAGCAGCAGATAAGCTAAACAAAATTTGAAATGTTACAAGACCTGTACAAATGACTATCTTCCAAAAACTGTCATTGAACTTCGATTTTGGAATAATTTGTTTTAAAAAATAAAAAACATATGGCAAAATGGATAAATTTGTTGGAAGGTGACCTCATTGATGTCCTCACGAACAAATAAATAGCAAGATAGCTCTAATTACCTCTAAACTCAATATATATGCATTACAATATGTGTATATCTTCTATTTTGTATGTGTACTCCCTCCGGTATCGTATTACAAGTCCTCTAGGACAGCGACACGGTCACCAAAGCACAACTTTGACTCCACTTTTCTATAAAAATATTTTTTAAAAAGTTATATATGTAGATTTTTATAAAAGTAATTTTCAAGACCAATCTATTTATATGATTTTTACATTTTCAAACTCAACGACTTAAATGTTATTCATGATTTATATTCCAAATGTTTGACTCGAACCTTGTCCAAAAGGATTTCTAATACGATACCGGAGGAAGTACACTCCGATTGGTGCACCAAATTTGCATTATTAATTCAAACAGGCTCAACTGCTCAAGTATTATGCTCAACTATATGTGCTGAAATTTACATTTCAATTACCAACACTTCCCCTCTCAGATTTAACTAGTTAAGTAGTTTTAATTGCTTCCAAAATCTACAAGTGTGTTACAAGGTAATCTCTCCGTTCTCGAATATTATGTCAGTTAGGACAAATAAATTAGTTTAAAAATAAACTAACTGGCTTGTTTTCAATATCATATATTTAGGAATGTAGTATATATGTCCTATTCTTAGTGTATGTTCAATGTCCATCAACGCTTAGAGGTTCGAAATGCAAACATGCCTCTTTTTTTTTGAGGGAAACACACGTGACTATTTGTTATCTTATCAAATGTTAATGGGCTTATCGCCAGGCCAAGTCGACAAGTCGCGCTACATCGGGCCGTCGTTGGTACCGCGCAGGCCTTTAAGCGATGGGCTCATTAAGTAATTGATACGGAGTATTATTTTGCCATTTCGCAAAGAATCGTAATAATATTTTAAAAAGAATTTCTACGAGTGCGCAGATGACTGCTAGTTAAGGCAGAATTAACGTGAACCTATTTTAAGTATAAAAAAACGTGAACCTATTTGACTGTGCTGAACCGATTAAAATCGGAGCAGATACTATTTAATATCTCTACGAGCCTGATCGGTTTGCTACCAAAACTTTGGCATGTTCAAATTTTGGTAAGCCAAAATTTAGATAAAAATTTGTCAGCACTTTGGTAACTTAAATGTGAGGTATTGACAACATTTGGTAGGTAACCAAATGATGGCCAAAAAATTGGCTAGCCAAAGTTTTGGCATGCCAAAATTTTGGCCAGCAGGCTCTACATGTTGCGAGCCCATGGAAAGAATTAACATAGTTCTTTCTGGAAGAAAAAAAATATCTCAAACATTATCCTTCACCAATGATCCGTGACCACACATATAAAGTTAGTGGGACCGAAACAACAGTACTGCATTCTTTTCAAATTACTATTCATTGTTGACTTTTTTTCGTAATGTTTGATCATTCGTCTTATTCAAAAAAAATTTCAAGTGTCATTTATTTTATTTGTAGCTTACTTTATCATCACATATATTTTAGATATGACTTATTTTTTCGCATATTTGAACAAAATTTTTGAATAAGACGAATGGTCAAACGTTGCGAGAAAAAATCAACAACGAATAATAATTTGGAAGGGAGGGAGTACCACCGAGAAAATAAGAATAGACCACATAAAGAGAATTGGATTCTTGTAAAACTTCAGCATTTTTAGGTAGTGACCCTCTTGTACAAGTTGGTTGAATAACTTTGCAATTACTCCTGCAAAAATGAATTTGCAGTTACATTGAATTTTGGAGACGTGGAAGGGGTTCATTCGTAATCTCTAAACTCGAATCCCGGACCCAAACCTCGGGCGGCGGATAGGTCCATGTCGCCCGTTAGCCCGCTAACCGTTGGATCGGCCGAGCAAACAACAGGAGCCGTCCGATGCGGGCGCTCGCGGGTCTCGCCCGTTAATCCACGAGCGTGGACACTCGCGAATAGTCGGGAACCCGTTCCGTCTCCTCCCATCTGTCTGCCGCGCCGCCCGCCGCCTCCCGCACCAGTCGTCGGCCTCCGCTCGCCGTCGGCGGCCCCATCCATCTCTCATGCGATTCTTCGACACCACGCCCAGCTCAATAGAGCCTCTTCAATCGACTAGGCAAGAGAGCTGCCAGCGGCGGCTATGATGTCCTCCATGGGGAAGAAGCGGCAGTTGATCTGCCTCGCCGCCGCGGCCATCCTCTTGACAGGTAACGAAGGATCTTCGTCTGCCGTCTTGTCTGAACCGTTCGCTGCATTCAGATTTGTTCTTTTTCGTCTGGCCTTGACGCGCTTTGCTCGTTGCTTGTGATTTGTCCCCAGCGTCGGCAAAGAAGTCCGGCGACGTCACTCAGCTTCAGATCAGCGTCAAGGTGTGCACTCCGGAACCGAGTCAATTCTCTCCATCTGGTTAATTGCTTGTTATTATTGCGGGTTAGTGTGATTTGATTATGCTTGCTACGATAGGGCTCTACACACAACTAGAACTGTAAAATCGGCTCCTTTTTTCTCCTTTAATAACGCAAGGTCATGACGTCATTGGAACGCACTTAGTTTCACTTGATTTTTATTAGATGCCAATTCATGCGATTCCACTACCCATCCTTGGCTGCATCTTCTATTCTGGGAACGCAGACATGGAGGCTGTTGACAGTCAAAATTGGCTCTGGCCCGGCCAAACCGGTCTGACCGGTTTGCCAAACCGGTCTGACCGGTTTGGTTCTGTAATTCGAGTAGGATTAGGATTTCGAGTTTAATCCCATATTGTAACCTATTCGAAAGGGGTAAGACTTCCCCGGCCTATAAATATAAAGGCTAAGGCTGATTGAGATGTATTCCAATCGAATTAAACACGTTTATCCTTTACTTTTTTATCCCTCAAACCCTAATCTTTTCCAACCTCCATATTCTGTTCTTTGCTCGTCTCTACGGCGTTCAAGGGCGTTCTAGGTGGCCTGCCGACCCTAGAGCAACCCTAGCTTGCTTGAGCTCCGACGGGGTCCCTCCCGAGCTCGAGTTTCTAGGTCTTCACGAGTTCCTGCCTGAAAGCGGTCTGACCGGTTTTAGGAACCGGTCTGACCGGTTTGCCCGAGGAGCTCAGGAGTTGGTCGTTGTGACGGCCGTGCTGCGCGTTTGATCGGCTTCGAGTTTGTTGGCACATTTTCGTGTCAACATACTTTTTGGCGACTCCGCTGGGGAAAGATTAATCTGGTTTCAAGACCGATTCAATCTACTCCAACGATTTCTGGATCAACGTGCGACCTTGACAAAGACAACATCATCACCGCGACGATGGAAGAGCTCACCGACGAGGAGCGGAAGCCGTATGTCACACCCGGTTTTCAAAGGAAAACCAAGTGCGTTTCATATGTGCGCCAGGATCATGTTTACACACATATGATAGACAAAAGAGTGTAATATCGAAACACAGTGTTCTAAATTACAAGAGATTTATTATAATATTCATATTACACTCTCGGGAGACACGAAGGTCTTTATCGCAGAACAAGCGATAGCTAAACGAAGCGTCTTCAGCTTCCATCTTCCACAGGCATCTTGACTGGGGGAAACGCAAGCCTTAGAACTCGTCGTAGTCGCTGTAGTATTCTTCTCCATTTCCTTCTTCTGATTCAGCAATGGCAAGTGTGAGTACACCTAACTAGGTACTCAGCAAGCGGGGTGAAAATGCAAGGCCACAAGGATAGGCTAAGGTTCACAGCAGTGAGCTTTTTAGAGTTGATCAAGTTTTATTAGCAATTTCCTATTTACTAGATGTAAGTTTATACCAACCCACTTAAGCATTTAAAAGAACATCCTTTTTCAAAACCCACGATTAAAACCACGATTTAGATTCCATCTTTAAGTTCAATTATCATGTGAGGGTCCAAGCCGCTCTTGACCGTGAGCACGGCTGATATATCAGTTTTACACTCTGCAGAGGTTGTACACTTTCACCATAGCTCATGTTCCCCATGTTGCCCGGGTTTGCAAGGCCCTTAAACACTTCCGAGGTGAGTGGCTAGGGGTCCACTACGAAGCCTTTACAAAGGTATGCAAAAGACCAACAACCCACAAGAGTTACAGCTAGGGCGGACCACAACCCTCCCTAATGGTCAGCACCTTAGCAAAGGCTGCTACCCCAAGAGGACCGAGTTGTACCCCTGCAACCCCAGACCCCCTCTGCTCCTTTCGGATAAGGCCATCAGTACGATCACACCCCTAATTAATCGGCTAAGGTCAGAGCCCATTTTGACACCATGGTTGCACTGTTTTCTTGGGTGGTTCTCCATGTTCCGATTAAATAATCGTTCTCTTACATTAACCAACATTTATTATCGAAGTTGTCATGATCAAATAATTTTATAAAGGTCCAATTTAACCATTCCCAAGGTATTGCAACACTAAGCATGAACTAACCCAAAAACTTTGTTTAAATTGGGGTTGTTACAAGGAATCGTGGGTAAAAGACTAGATAAATCCTTAAAAGGTATTCCCATCATATTAATGCAATAATAGTAAATTTTAGTTTGACATGCAGTTATATAGGACAAAAAGAATATGCGGGGAGGGCCACTTGCCTTGTTCTACAAAGAAATCTTCCTCCTCTTCGAAGAATTGTTCTTGATCCGCGTCGACGGGTGACTCGGTTGCAACTGGCACGAGGTCTACGATCAACACAATAAAACAATAAGAAAACAGTACATCAAACATTCTTAACAGACTAAAACAAGCATCTAAAACTAATAAGCTCGAAAAGACGAACGCTTGGACACCAAGAACGCTAAAAACGGAGCTAAAACGGAAAAGATATGGCCAAAACAAGTTTTAGGGACTTGTTGGCAAGGAAACTAAGTTTACAGGGGCTAAACTGAAGAAAACCAGGGGCTAAAACATAAATACGCATTAAACCTGAGGGCTAACGCGTAAAAGACAGGGGCTGGGCTTCGGGATACAAAAACAGAGAAGTTTAGGGTGCTTTCTGTAAGAATCAGGACCTAAATCTAATTATTTTTGAACTAGACAGGACGACAGGTTGATTTCAGAGAAAGGCAGGGTCTCTTTTGCAAAAAGGCCTGCGCTGACCGTTATTTGGCCTTGTTGACTCGGGTCGCGATGAACGTGGGCCGTTGGATCAAGATCGGACGGCTGACAGAGAGGGCCGAGTCGGGCGGCGGCGGGAACGCCAGCGGGCGGCGGCGCCGGGCCGGGAAACTCGCCGGCGATGCTCGAACTCGAGCTGCCGGGCTCGGTTTGGAGCGCGGATTGGTGCTAGAGCTTCGGAATGGGATGGCGAACAAGGTTAGGGGGTTCAAGTCGAGAGTTGCGTGGCGAGGGCGGCGGTTCGACGGTAAACAGAAGCGGACGGCGGTGAACTCGCCGGAGTTCACCCGAACTCGAGCTCGGGGTCGCGGATTCGAGCGCGGATTGGTTCTGGGTGTGAGCGGTGAGCTGGCAAACATGATCAGGGGGTTCTCGTCGTTCAATTGGCCATGGTGGCGGTGCTCAACGACGAACGGCGGCGGCGGAGCGCCGGCGAGGGCCGTCGGGGTGCTAGGAGTGCGAAACAGAGAGCAAGAAGGGGATGGAGAGCATCGTTACCACGGTGCGAAGGTCCTGGAGTGGAAGAAGAGGGCGGAGGGGTCCTGGAGCGGCGGTCCGACGGGGCGGCGGCGCTCGGACGGCGGCGGCAGAGAGGAATTGGAGCTGCTCCGAGGAGAGTGGGTGGCGCGAGGGGTCGAAGGGGGTTCCTGGAGGCTCGGCCGAGGTATAAGTAGGGCGAAGAGGGGAGTGGGAAGGGTCTGTGCCGTGGGGAAGGGAGGGGCTGGCCATCAATGGCGATCGGCAGTGGGAGGGCTCGGTGGAGCGGCGTTTCGAGTGGGAGATGGAGTGATTGGAGTGGCGCGGCCGTTGCTGCGGCTCAGTGGGCCTAGGAGGGGAAGGGACGCGGGAGAGGGAGCGGCGCGGGGGAAGCCGAGCGGCTCGGTCGGCGGCGAGGCAGGGGAGGGGCGCTGGAGGTTGGGGGTGAGCCCGACAGGTGGGCCCCACCTATCGGCGGCGGTGAGAGAGAAGGGGAGGGGGAAGCGGCTTGGGCCATAGCCGGGCTGAAAGCGGGGACGGGCTACGCGCGAAGGGGGGGAGAGCTGGGCCGCGAGCTGCTGCTGGGCCGAAAAGAGAGGGAGAGAGAGACTGGCTGGGCCGGGAGAGAAAGAGAGATAGAGAGAGAGTTTAGGGAGCGGTTCTGGACTTTTTCATGATTTTTGAAATTCACACACAAATCAAACAAAAGACATGCAAACCAAATATGATGCACATGCACTTATTGCTCCAAAATTATTTAAATGATGTTTAAATATTTTTAGGCTCAAATTAATTTAAAATTTTAATTAAGTCCTTAGAAAAAATAAATTAAACCAAGTTGCTATGATTTATTTGTGATGGAATTTTAGCGTGTTACAAATCCTACCCCCCTTAAAGAGAATCTCGTCCCGAGATTCAGGAAGATTCGGAGAACAGCTGAGGAAATTCTTCCATAAGTTCTTCTTCTCTTTCCCAAGTGGCCTCATTTTCTGAGTGATTGCTCCATTGAACTTTGCACATTTTTATTATCTTGCTTCGAGTGACCCTCTGTGACTTGTCTAAGATTTTGATAGGATATTCCTTATAAGTCAAGTCATCCTTTACTTCTAAATCCTCTAGTGGTAAGTGCTCCACTCTAATCTCATTTGAGCACTTCTTCAGCTGTGATACATGGAACACATCATGAACTCCTGATAATCGAGCCGGTAATTCCAACCTATATGCCACTTCTCCTTTTCTTTCCAATATTTTAAAAGGTCCGATAAAACGAGGTGATAACTTCCCTCTGACATTAAACCTTCGTAATCCTCTGATAGGTGATACTCTGAGATAAGCATAATCTCCTTCCGCGAATACCACTTTTCTTCTCTTAGGGTCAGTGTAACTCTTTTGGCGTGACTGTGCGGTTTTAAGATTCTCCCGAATTATTTCGACTTGTCTTTCCGCTTCCTTTATAATTTCTGGTCCGAAGAGTTGACTTTCACCCGTTTGATTCCAGTACAAGGGTGTTCTGCATTTTCTTCCGTACAAGGCTTCAAACGGTGCCATTTTGAGACTAGATTGATAGCTATTGTTGTAAGCAAATTCCGCATATGGTAAACTTTTGTCCCAGCTACCTCCATGCTTTAAAGCACAAGCCCTTAACATATCTTCCAATATCTGATTTGTCCTTTCAGTTTGACCATCAGTTTGTGGGTGGTATGCTGAGCTGAAATTCAATTTCGTACCCATTGACTCATGTAGCTTCTTCCAAAAACGTGATGTAAACTGAGTGCCTCGATCTGACACTATCTTTTTAGGAACTCCATGCAAACATACTATTCGTGACATGTACAATTCTGCTAGTCTGGCTCCTGAGTAAGTGGTTTTAACTGGTATAAAATGAGCAACTTTGGTTAACCTGTCCACGATAACCCATATGGAATCATAACCATCGCGTGTACGAGGTAAACCTACTATGAAATCCATACCAATTTCTTCCCATTTCCACTCAGGTACCTTCAGTGGTTGCAGCAAACCGGCTGGTCTCTGATGTTCTGCTTTTACCCTTTGACATATGTCACACAAGGCGACATTAGTTGCGACATCTCTTTTCATTCCGTACCACCAGTATTTCTGTTTTAGATCTTGGTACATCTTGGTGCTACCAGGGTGAATAGAGTATGCCGAATCATGAGCTTCTTTCAGTATAGTCTCACGTAAGCGATCGTCTTCTGGCACACATATCCTGTTTCTGAACCATATGGTTCCCTGATCATCTTTCTTAAAATCGGGAACTTTTCCTGAATCAATCAGCTTTTCGTATTCTTTGATCTTTTCATCTGTCAACTGCCCTTTTCTGATTTCCTGTTCAAGTGTTGACTCGACCTCCAAGGTCATAGATTCACTCTGGGCTACGATTCCTAAGTTGAGCCGTGCCATTTCCCAACATAACTCTTGCGGTTTCAACTGAGCTATAAGCATGTTTGCCTGACTCTTCCGACTCAAAGCATCGGCCACAACATTAGCTTTACCGGGGTGATACTGAATCTCCAAATCGTAATCCTTGATTAATTCCAGCCATCTGCGTTGTCTAAGATTGATATCCTTCTGAGTGAAGATATACTTCAAGCTCTTATGGTCGGTAAAGATCTGACACTTGTTACCAATCATGTAATGTCTCCAGATTTTCAGCGCGTGTACAACGGCGGCCAATTCTAGATCATGTGTTGGATAATTTTGTTCATGTTTCCTCAGTTGTCTAGAAGCATAAGCCACTACTTTTCCTTCTTGCATTAAAACACAACCAAGGCCTTGACGCGAGGCATCACAATATATGTCAAACCCTTTGTGAATGTCTGGCATTATCAGCACAGGGGCAGTAGTCAATCTTTTCTTCAATTCTTCGAAACTAGCTTGGCATTTATCATTCCATTTGAATTCTTTTCCTTTCTCTAGTAAGGCTGTAAGCGGTTTCACGATCTTCGAGAAGCCTTCAATAAACCTGCGGTAGTAACCTGCCAATCCGAGAAAACTCCTCATCTCAGACACATTCTTCGGAGGGCTCCAATTCAACACATCCTGAACTTTACTCGGATCCACTGCTATTCCTCCGTCGGTGATAACATGACCAAGAAATGAAACTTCCTTTAACCAAAAGTCACACTTGCTGAACTTAGCATACAACTGATGTTCTCGAAGTCTTTGTAATACAAGTCTTAAATGCTCCTCGTGTTCTTCCTCATTCTGAGAGAATATCAGAATGTCATCAATGAACACTACTACAAACTTGTCCAAATAATCCATGAACACCTTGTTCATCAAATACATGAAGTATGCCGGAGCATTTGTCAATCCGAATGACATGACAGTAAACTCATACAAGCCATATCTGGACGTGAAAGCTGTCTTGGGAATGTCCTCCGGACGAATTCTCAATTGGTGATATCCTGATCGCAGATCTATCTTAGAAAACACCTTTGCACCTCTCATCTGATCAAACAGATCCTCGATCCTAGGCAAGGGATATTTGTTTTTGATGGTGACCTCATTAAGAGATCGATAGTCTACACACATCCTTCTAGAGCCATCTTTCTTGTCTACGAAGAGAGTGGGGGCTCCCCATGGTGACGAACTAGGACGGATAAACCCTTTACTTAACAATTCTTCTATTTGTTTCTTAAGTTCTGCCAAGTCTTTAACATCCATTCTATATGGTCTCTTAGATATGGGAGCAGTACCAGGTAAAAGTTCAATGTTGAATTCTATATCTCGGTCAGGTGGCATACCTGGTAAATCATCTGGAAATATATCCGGATATTCGTTCACTATTTTGATATCTTCCAGAGTCTTGCCTTCCATAGAACTTACCGTTCCGCCTTCTGTCGATGAGGGAGTTGCCACATACTCAATTTTGTCTCCATTAGGGCTGGTTAAGAGTACTGACTTCTTTCGGCACTGAATAAATCCATCCCACTGGTGTAACCAATCCATTCCCAAAATTATATCTATTCCCCAAGATTTTAGAACTACCAGATCAGCTAGGAAATCTACTCCCATGATGTTAAGAGTCACCTGTGGGCATAATAAACTGGCTTGCATTTCTCCGCCGGGAGTACTAACTAATAGTTGCTTTTTCATAGCCCTCATGGCCATGCCGTGTTTTGCCACAAATTGTTCAGTAATAAATGAATGCGTTGCTCCAGAATCGAATAAAATTGTTGCAGGTATGGAATTGACAAGGAACGTACCAAGTACAACTCCTGGGGCTTCCTGGGCTTGTTCGGCGGTCACATGGTTCACCCTACCACGAACAAAATTCCGCTGAGCCCTGTTGCCTTGTGCACTTGAGCTTCCTGGACGAACTTGTGACGATGGTTTCTCAGTCCTCTGTTCGTTGCCTCTCTGTGGAGTATGCATTCCACGCTGGGGACAGCTGTTAGCATAGTGTCCCAATTCTCCACATTTGAAACATCCATTTGGCTGTACTGGAGCATTGTTTCTCACAGGAGCGCCTGTGGCATTGTTTGGGCGGGGAGTGGCTGAATTGTTGTTCAATCGATTCTGCTGAGGATTAGAAGTACGGGGTGATTGCTGATTGAAGCGCTGTGACTGCTGAAATGAACGTTGCAACTGCATGTTCTGTGGATAACCTCCATTCTGTCCACCAGAGCGGGAGTAAGAACCCTGAGAGGAATTGTAGCGGGGGCGAGTGTTACTGCTAGACTGTCCCTGGAACTTCCGTTTGTGTTCACCAATTTCCTTGCACTTGCTTTCCAGGCCAATAGCTTTATTCAGAAGGGTCTGGAAATCTGGGAAGATGTGACTCTGCAACTGATAATTGAGCGGCCCTATAAGACCATCCAGAAATCGTTCCTGTCTCTTGGCATCAGTGTTGACCTCCTCAGGTGCATAGCGAGATAACTGGGTGAATTTGTACAGGTACTCGCTGACTGACATGTTGCCTTGCTTCAGTGCGAGGAACTCCTTCTGCTTTAACTTCATAACTCCAGAGGGAATGTGGTAAGCACTGAAGCTATCCCTGAACTCCTGCCAGGTGATGTTCTGTGGTGCGGCATGTGCAGCGGTGTATGCGTCCCACCAGTCAGCCGCTGGCCCTTCCAGTCTGCCTGCAGCATATAGCACCATCTCACGATCGGTGCACTGTGTCATTTCCAGTTTTCTGGTGACAACCTTTAGTCAGTCATCAGCATCCAATGGATCTGATGAGTGAGAGTAAGTGGGCGGACGGTGGCTCATGAATTCCTTATGCTTGTCTCTAGGCGGTGGTGGTGCTGGTGCTGGTTGTGGTGGCTGGTTTTGTTGTGTTTGCAGGTTTTGCACTGTTGCGGCGAGAGTCTGCAGCAGCTGAGTCTGAGCAGCCAGAAACTGTTGCATAGTTGGATCCATTGGTGGGTTTGGTGGGGGAGGTGGTGCTTGATTCCTCTGACTTGCAATATGAGCACGTATCACTGGTGGAATATCTTGTCCTCCTCCTGACCTGGTGTTTACCATCTGAGTGTTAGGGAAAAGTGTCTCAGGTAAGAACTGAACAGATAAAGATGAGTAAAGTAAAAGCATAAGGGGGCTACGATTAATTAATTAAACTAATTATTTTATTAATGCAGTTGTGGCCATCACTCCACAAAAGCATCCATCCATCACAAAGATCCAACTCAAGCATGTTTTCAACCATCAACCACTACATCGCATTGTCCTCGCAGGAACGGAATTATTAACAAAAGAAAAAGGGTAGACATCTAAAACTCCTAGCCAAGACTAGTGGTAGCTCCTGGGGTGCCGTAGCGAAGCTTCTTGCGCGGTGGAGAAGATGTGGTGCAGTGCTGTACCATCTCCTCAGGAGGTGCCTGTCCTGCAAGCTGAGCCTCGAGCTGTGCGATCTTGGCCTGAGCGTCCTGGAGCTTCCCGTGCAGTCCCTCGATCTCGGAGGTGGCTCCCTCCAAGTCGGTGTTGAGCGCAGCCGTGACCCGAGCAAGAACGTCCACTCGGTCGTCTCCTGTCTGAGAAGCGGGTACCACCGTGTCCTCAGTGCCAACCGGTCGGCTGGGTACGTGGCGGAAGTCAGAGTAGTACAGCTGGTCGCGGAAACGGTAGCTGTAGGAGTAGAGTGCTCTCCTGGCGGCGTCGTTGATGGCGGCGTCCTCGGTGGAGAAGGGAACACAGCTGTAGTGCGTCGAACGGATCCTCCATCCGGAAGCCTCTGGCTGAGGTACCCGGATGTGTACCTGAGCTGTGTAGTAGTCCTCCAGGCCGGGCTCCTCGAAGTGCTCGACCACGTACTGAGGCTTTAGAGTGAACTCTACAAACCCCAGTAGCTCCTCCAGCAGTCTGCAGAACTGCCCGGTACCACCCAGCGAAGCGTGAAGGTGGTACTCCGGACCACGCTGGCGGGGCTCCTCTGGATCTTCCTCGTCGTTGTTGTTGTCGTTCTCCTGGTCGTCGACCTCCATGTCGGGGTCATCCCCGTCACTGGGCTCCTCCTCGTCGCTGTCGTCCCCAGAGTCGTCCGGGTCACCTCCAGCAGCGTCTGGTGCAGCGTCGCCGGCAGCAGGAGCAGCTGGTGGAATCACCATGTCCCCGTCGGCGTCCACCTCAAGCACAGTGCCGTCGAAGAGCTGAGGTGGCTCCTCCTCCTGTGCCTCTGCCTGTGCCTCAGGCAGCACCTATACCGGGACCTCCTCAGCTGGTGCCTCCTCGGGGTGCTGGGGAACTGACGGTCCAGCAGGGCGTGAACCTCCGGTGATAGCACGAGCGGTCTGAAACTCACGAACCATCTGACAAGGAAAAGAAAACTGACTCAGTATAGAATAAATCAAAATGATGAGATCTTTTAACAAAAAGAAATAATATAAATTAGATTTTTATGCGAAAATAGGGGGATTTTGAAAGATGACATGGCTTTCTAGATGTTGAGTCCTTAATTTCCGACCAGTTCTAACTTAAGGCTGCATCCTACAGTCAACACTGCTCTGATACCACTCCTGTCACACCCGGTTTTCAAAAGAAAACCAAGTGCGTTTCATATGTGCGCCAGGATCATGTTTACACACATATGATAGACAAAAGAGTGTAATATCGAAACACAGTGTTCTAAATTACAAGAGATTTATTATAATATTCATATTACACTCTCGGGAGACACGAAGGTCTTTATCGCAGAACAAGCAATAGCTAAACGAAGCGTCTTCAGCTTCCATCTTCCACAGGCATCTTGACTGGGGGAAACGCAAGCCTTAGAACTCATCGTAGTCGCTGTAGTATTCTTCTCCATTTCCTTCTTCTGATTCAGCAATGACAAGTGTGAGTACACCTAACTAGGTACTCAGCAAGCGGGGTGAAAATGCAAGGCCACAAGGATAGGCTAAGGTTCACAGCAGTGAGCTTTTTAGAGTTGATCAAGTTTTATTAGCAATTTCCTATTTACTAGATGTAAGTTTATACCAACCCACTTAAGCATTTAAAAGAACATCCTTTTTCAAAACCCACGATTAAAACCACGATTTAGATTCCATCTTTAAGTTCAATTATCATGTGAGGGTCCAAGCCGATCTTGACCGTGAGCACGGCTGATATATCAGTTTTACACTCTGCAGAGGTTGTACACTTTCACCATAGCTCATGTTCCCCATGTTGCCCGGGTTTGCAAGGCCCTTAAACACTTCCGAGGTGAGTGGCTAGGGGTCCACTACGAAGCCTTTACAAAGGTATGCAAAAGACCAACAACCCACAAGAGTTACAGCTAGGGCGGACCACAACCCTCCCTAATGGTCAGCACCTTAGCAAAGGCTGCTACCCCAAGAGGACCGAGTTGTACCCCTGCAACCCCAGACCCCCTCTGCTCCTTTCGGATAAGGCCATCAGTACGATCACACCCCTAATTAATCGGCTAAGGTCAGAGCCCATTTTGACACCATGGTTGCACTGTTTTCTTGGGTGGTTCTCCATGTTCCGATTAAATAATCGTTCTCTTACATTAACCAACATTTATTATCGAAGTTGTCATGATCAAATAATTTTATAAAGGTCCAATTTAACCATTCCCAAGGTATTGCAACACTAAGCATGAACTAACCCAAAAACTTTGTTTAAATTGGGATTGTTACAAGGAATCGTGGGTAAAAGACTAGATAAATCCTTAAAAGGTATTCCCATCATATTAATGCAATAATAGTAAATTTTAGTTTGACATGCAGTTATATAGGACAAAAAGAATATGCGGGGAGGGCCACTTGCCTTGTTCTACAAAGAAATCTTCCTCCTCTTCGTAGAATTGTTCTTGATCCGCGTCGACGGGTGACTCGGTTGCAACTGGCACGAGGTCTACGATCAACACAATAAAACAATAATAAAACAGTACATCAAACATTCTTAACAGACTAAAACAAGCATCTAAAACTAATAAGCTCGAAAAGACGAACGCTTGGACACCAAGAACGCTAAAAACGGAGCTAAAACGGAAAAGATATGGCCAAAACAAGTTTTAGGGACTTGTTGGCAAGGAAACTAAGTTTACAGGGGCTAAACTGAAGAAAACCAGGGGCTAAAACATAAATACGCATTAAACCTGAGGGCTAACGCGTAAAAGACAGGGGCTGGGCTTCGGGATACAAAAACAGAGAAGTTTAGGGTGCTTTCTGTAAGAATCAGGACCTAAATCTAATTATTTTTGAACTAGACAGGACGGCGGGTTGATTTCAGAGAAAGGCAGGGTCTCTTTTGCAAAAAGGCCTGTGCTGACCGTTATTTGGCCTGGTTGACTCGGGTCGCGATGAACGTGGGCCGTTGGATCAAGATCGGACGGCTGACAGAGAGGGCCGAGTCGGGCGGCGGCGAGAACGCCGGCGGGCGGCGGCGCCGGGCCGGGAAACTCGCCGGCGATGCTCGAACTCGAGCTGCCGGGCTCGGTTTGGAGCGCGGATTGGTGCTAGAGCTTCGGAATGGGATGGTGAACAAGGCTAGGGGGTTCAAGTCGAGAGTTGCGTGGCGAGGACGGCGGTTCGACGGTAAACAGAAGCGGACGGCGGTGAACTCGCCGGAGTTCACCCGAACTCGAGCTCGGGGTCGCGGATTCGAGCGCGGATTGGTTCTATGTGTGAGCGGTGAGCTGGCGAACATGATCAGGGGGTTCTCGTCGTTCAATTGGCCATGGTGGCGGTGCTCAACGACGAACGGCGGCGGCGGAGCGCCGGCGAGGGCCGTCGGGGTGCTAGGAGTGCGAAAGAGAGAGCAAGAAGGGGATGGAGAGCATCGTTACCACGGTGCGAAGGTCCTGGAGTGGAAGAAGAGGGCGGAGGGGTCCTGGAGCGGCGGTCCGACGGGGCGGCGGCGCTCGGACGGCGGCGGCAGAGAGGAATTAGAGCTGCTCCGAGGAGAGTGGGTGGCGCGAGGGGTCGAAGGGGGTTCCTGGAGGCTCGACCGAGGTATAAGTAGGGCGAAGAGGGGAGTGGGAAGGGTCTGTGCCGCGGGAAAGGGAGGGGCCGGCCATCAATGGCGATCGGCAGTGGGAGGGCTCGGTGGAGCGGCGTTTCGAGTGGGAGAGGGAGTGATTGGAGTGGCGCGGCCGTTGCTGCGGCTCAGTGGGCCTAGGAGGGGAAGGGACGCGGGAGAGGGAGCGGCGCGGGGGAAGCCGAGCGGCTCGGTCGGCGGCGAGGCAGGGGAGGGGCGCTGGAGGTTGGGGGTGAGCCCGACAGGTGGGCCCCACCTGTCGGCGGCGGTGAGAGAGAAGGGGAGGGGGAAGCGGCTTGGGACGTAGCCGGACCGAAAACGGGGACGGGCTGCGCGCGAAGGGGGGGAGAGCTAGGCCGCGAGCTGCTGCTGGGCCGAAAAGAGAGGGAGAGAGAGACTGGCTGGGCCGGGAGAGAAAGAGAGATAGAGAGAGAGTTTAGGGAGCGGTTCTGGACTTTTTCATGATTTTTGAAATTCACACACAAATCAAACAAAAGACATGCAAACCAAATATGATGCACATGCACTTATTGCTCCAAAATTATTTAAATGATGTTTAAATATTTTTAGGCTCAAATTAATTTAAAAATTTAATTAAGTCCTTAGAAAAAATAAATTAAACCAAGTTGCTATGATTTATTTGTGATGGAATTTTAGGGTGTTACACGGTACCTAATCGCCGAGGAGCACTTCAAGGTGCAATTCTTGAAGGGCTTCAAAAAAGATCGCGGTGGTCTTGTCAAGAGAGTGGAGGAATTCGTCATGCCGGCTTTCAAGCTGGCGAATGACCAAGTTGAAGAACTTCCAAAGGTAACTGGCGAATCCTCTGATTTAATGCAGCAAATTACTCGTATGGTTGATGATAAATTGCTTGCTGCACAAACTGTTACTAGTGAATTGATTGCTAGTATGTCGGGTAATTCTAAAGGTAAAAATAACGTAGAATCTAATGAATTACCTAACCCCGATCCTAGCTCATCAGGCGTGCCAGAACATGTTTTAGATCCTAATTTAGGCATGCCGATGAATTTCTATGCGGGACAACCACCTTACCCTAGTTCGGTCCACGAACCGGTCAGACCGGTTTTCACAATCGGTCAGACCGGTTTGGCCTCCTCTGGCGGTCAGACCGGTTCCATGGGTGCAGGAGCACAAGGTGCGATGGTTTTATCTAGTACGGTTGCGTCTGGTCCTGTTTACACTACTCCACGCACTACGGTTGTGGGAAGTATACCCCACGGATCTGGCGCGTCTCACGGGCCGATTCCGAATACTTCTCAAAGTGCGATGTATAATGTTCCCCGTTTTCCACAAAATAGAGGTGATGGGAACTATCAAGGTGAGTTAGCTAAGTTTAAAGAAGATATAGCTAATACATTTCGAACAAGACTCGGGCTTGATTTGGGTAATTCACGCTTGTATCAAAAACCGTATCCGCCTGAATTTGATTTAGTTGCTTATCCTAATGGTTGGCGTGTTCCTGATTTTATTAAATTCAGTGGCGAAGATAATAGAACTCCTTGGGAACATATTAGTCAATATGTCTTGCAATTAGGAGAAGCATCATATTATGAACCATTGCGTGTACGGTTGTTCTCATTATCTTTAACTGGAACTGCTTTTTCATGGTTTTCTTCGCTTGCTCCTAATTCTATTCAAAATTGGACTCAATTGGAGTGCAAATTTCACGATCATTTCTTTAGCAGAGAAAACGAGGCAAAATTGTCTGATTTAACATCGGTTAGGCAAAGCCGAGAGGAATCGGTTCTTGATTACTTCAAAAGATTTAAAGATGTTAAGAATCGATGTTTTAACATAACTGTTTCTGAAAAAGATTTAGCAGATTTAGCTTTTGCAGGCTTACAGTCTTATTTCAAGGAAAAGCTAGAGGGTTCCGATTTCCTTACTATTAATCACTTGCATATGAAGGCTATGAGTCTAGAGCTTAAGTTTAAAAATTCAAAAGAATCTGCTAAATCTCATCTTTCGAATGTGCATATTGTTGATAATGATTCTGATAGTTCGGACGATGATAAAGAAATTTATGCTGCTGAATTTGTTTGGTCATCAAAGAGTAAACCTGGTTCTTGTCCCTCATTGAAGCCGATTCAGAAAAATCGGCAAGAAGAAATTAAGTTTACTTTTGATGTAGTCAAATGTGATCGTGTTTTTGATGAATTGCTTAAGAATGGCTTTATTAAACTTTCTCATGCAATTCCACCAGCCGATCAATTGAAAAATCGTGCGTATTATAAGTGGCATAATTCTTTTTCTCATGCGACCAACGGTTGCAATGTTTTTCGACGACAGGTACAATCGGCCCTTAATGAAGGTCGATTAGTGCTAGCTGAAATGCAAGTTGATAAGGCTCCTTTCCCTGTTCATACCTTGGATTTGAATACTAAGGTGTTGATTCGGCCGTCACAAGCCGATGGAGCTAAGGGAAAGAACGTGGTTATTGGAGACCCAAGGCCGGAAAAAGTTAATGACAAAGTTCCGGTCAGAACAATGATGATTGAGAGAACTCTTGATGGTGAAGAGTCTCTGAAGATTACAATTAACACATCAAGGCCCGGGGGGCAAGGAAGTTCCTTGGAAGAGAATCGGTTCGCTAGTCAGGCGAAACCGGTCAGACCGGTTTGTCTCCAGACCGTCCAAGGACTTTCAAGCCTAAGCGCCCGGAAGTGGGTACTTGGAAGTTTAATGAGCCAAAGGTTCAAGGAAGGGTTCTGAAGCAAGGACCTACTTTCTCTCAGCTCATGAACAAGTACACAAAGGCCGTTCAAGTTGATCGGCCAACAAAAAAGAGACAGAGGTCACCGCAGCGTTGGATCAATTCTACACCTTATAAGCGTCGTGGTGATGTTACTGGGACTTCAGTACATGACCGATTGGGCTCATACCAATCAGGTCCTTCGGCTGCTCCCCAAAGCGGTCAGACCGGTTTTGTGAACCGATCAGACCAGTTTCGGTCTAAGCAGAGGTTCCAAGCTCCTCCTAAGCAAGAATACCATGTCAAGGAGAAAAAGGAGGACGTGCAAGCCAAAACCAGTGGGATTGTAACAATTGGCAGTATTCCAGTGGCTATGCAAGATTTGGGTAGAAAGCCAATAGTCATTGGAGATTCGGCTCCTGTTCCAGTTAAAAAGCCGGTCATGGTTAATGATCATGAGGCTAGCATTAGCAAGGGTGTAAAGAAGGTCTTCCAACCAAGGTGGTGTCCTTCTAGATTGACTCATACGCAGAAGCGAAAGTTACAACGCCTGCGGAACAAAGAAAAAAGGGAACAGGAAGCTGAGAAGCTGAGGGATGAATACTTCAACAATTACAGGCCTATGATCCCTCAGACCAAGATCTGGCAAGCTAAGCCCGTTGTGCAATCAGCAGCACAACCGGTCAGACCGGTTTCTGAATCCGGTCAGACCGGTTTGGATCAGCCCACCGCTGCAGAAGCGGTCAGACCGGTTTCTGGAACCGGTCAGACCGGTTTGACGACAGAAGCGGGAGCTGAGATTACTTCAACCATCGGTACTACTCCGCCAATTCCTCCAATGGTTGAAGATGAAGAATTGGTTGATTTTGAGCCTTCTCCAGAACATGACAACATGGAAATCAATGTTGTATATTTGTCTTCTGATTATTATGTGGTACTGGAAGAGGAGGTCTCTCATCTTCAACTTGGACCTCGAGATGCCGTTTTTCAGAAGCCTAGTGAATCAGAGAATCATCTCAAGGCTTTATATATGAGAGGACACATCAACGGGAAGCCAATTTCTCGTATGTTGGTTGATGGTGGAGCTATTGTAAATCTTATGTCATACTCTCTCGACAAGAAGATTGGCGGAAAAGACGAAGAATTGATCAAGACAAACATGACGGTCAGTGGAGTTGGTGGAGGTGATCCCATTGGTGCCAAGGGGGTGGCTTCTATGGAGTTGACCGTCGGAAGCAAGACTATTGCTACGGCTTTCTTCGTCTCCGAGGTGCAAGGTAACTTCAGTTTAATCCTTGGTCGAGATTGGATTCATGCAAATAAATGTATTCCATCTACCTTGCATCAATATCTTATTCAGTGGATCGGCGATGAAGTTGAAGTTGTACATGGTGATACTTCTTCCTTCGTTTCAACGGCCGATTCCGATTCTATTAGTGCAAATGAGAAAGTCAAATGTTTGTCGGACATGGATTTGACCGATTATGAGCTGATCAGTTGCACCAAGGATGGTTTTGTTGCTGCTACATTAAAGCCGATGGAGAATCGGTTGAATTACTTGATGTAATTGATGGAGCAAACAAATCAACAAAGACAAACCGGTCAGACCGCTTCTGGAAACCGGTCAGACCGGTTTAGACCTGAACAGTGCCGATCAAGCCAAACCGGTCAGACCGCTTCTGGGAACCGGTCAGACCGGTTTACGTCTGGACAGTGGCTTCAAGAGCGAATTGATCATTTTCGAGAAAAAATAGAAGGTACGTTTGAAGCCATTGAAGATTTGGGTGATATGGATAAACTAGGTCAAGGTTTTATACCAGCCGACCCTTTAGAAAAAATAGATATTGGTGATGGTACTATTCCTAGGCCAACTTTTGTAAACAAAAATTTATCGGCTGAGTTTAAAGCCGAGTTAATAAATTTGTTGAAAGAGTATGTTGATTGTTTTGCTTGGGAGTACCGTGAGATGCCCGGTTTGAGTCGTGATTTAGTTGAGCATCGCTTACCAATAAAAGCCGGTTTTAGACCTTTTAAACAATCGGCTAGACGTTTTAATCCCGCTATTTATGACCGAATAAAAGAAGAAGTTAATCGTTTGTTAGATGCTGGTTTTATTCGGACTTGTCGTTATGCGGAGTGGATTTCTAATATTGTTCCCGTTGAAAAGAAAGATTCGGGAAAACTTAGAGTTTGCATTGATTTTAGAGATCTTAATAAAGCTACTCCAAAAGATTCATATCCTATGCCTATAGCCGATGTCTTAATCAATGAAGCTTCTGGGCATCGTGTGTTAGTTTCCTTGATGGTAATGTTGTATATAATCAAATCTTCATGGCCGAAGAGGATATGCACAAAACGGCCTTTCAATGTCCAGGATTTATTGGTTTATTTGAGTGGGTGGTTATGACTTTTGGATTGAAGAATGCTGGCGCAACCTATCAAAGGGCTATGAATTTAATCTTTCATGATTTACTTGGTGTTATTGTGGAAGTGTATATTGATGATATCGTAGTTAAATCGGATGGCTTGGATTCTCATTTAGCCGATTTAAAACTTGCTCTTGAGAGGATACGACGGTATGGCTTGAAGATGAATCCACTCAAATGTGCTTTTGGTGTTTCGGCTGGAAAGTTTCTTGGGTTTATTATTCATGAGAACGGCATAGAAGTTGATCCTAAGAGAATTGAAGCTATGAAGAAAGTCGAAGCTCCTACTTGCAAGAAAGATTTGCAAAAGTTTCTAGGCAAGGTAAATTTCTTGAGAAGATTTATAATTAACTTGTCTGGAAAGGTTGATGCTTTTACTCCTTTACTTCAGTTAAAGAATGAAGCCGATTTTACTTGGGGGGCAAAACAGCAAGAAGCTTTTGAGAAGATCAAAGAATACTTGTCTTCACCACCGGTGCTTAGGGCGCCTAAGCGAGGAGTAACATTTAGACTTTAGTTGTGGCGGCTGAAGATAGAACTATTGGGGCTGTTTTGACTCAAGAAATCGGCAACAAGGAGTATGTGATTGCTTATGTAAGCCGACGGCTCATCGATGCAGAAACAAGGTATACTTTCATTGAGAAGTTGTGTTTATCCTTGTACCATGCTTGTACTCAATTGAGGCATTATTTATTACCTAGCACTTGCATCGTGTTGTGTCAAACCGATGTAATTAAACATATGTTGCAAAAGCCAATTTCTAGTGGAAGAGTCAGTAAATGGGCTTATGCTTTAGTTGAGTATGATTTGGCTTGTGAACCTTTAAAATCAATGAAAGGCCAAATTGTAGCTGATTTTATTGTTGAGCATCGAATTGATGATACTTGTGAATTCAACGTCGGCTATGTTGCTTGTACACCGTGGAAGTTATACTTTGATGGATCGGTTTGCAATGATGGGCAAGGAATTAGTGCTGTTTTGATCTCTCCAAGTGGTGACGTCTTTGAGTTTTCAAACCGATTGGAAGAAAAGCGAACCAATAATCAAGTTGAATATGAAGCTCTTCTATTTGGTTTAGAATTTTTGCAAGACATGGGAGTAAAGCATGTTGAAGTTTTTGGTGATTCGCTCCTGGTGGTACAACAAGTGTCAAAGGTATGCCAATGTTATAATGGTTCATTAAATGCATATCTTGATAGATGTCTTGATATCATTGCTTCTTTTGATAAATTTACTATCAAACATATTCCAAGAGAAGAGAATGACAAGACAAATACTCTGGCTCAGAAAGCATCTGTTTGTATGGTTGCAAAGAAGTATTTCTATCTCCAAAAACCAATGCAAACGAAAGCCGAAGTTCTGGTTCTGGACGAACCAGTCACACCGGTTTCAGAAACCGGTCTGACCGGTCTGACTGCCAGAACCGGTCTGACCGGTTCTGAAACCGGTCTGACCGCTTCGTCCCCTGACAGAAGCAAAAATCCTTTGGATGATGCTAATCAATCCAAAGTTGAAGATCAGGATTGGAGGGTGCCTATTATTACTTATTTGAGAGATCCTGGTCGTGGTACAGAAAGAAATATTCGGCGAATATCGTTTAAATACGTTCTGCTTGACGATGAACTCTATCGTCGAAACGCCGAAGATTTGCTGTTAAAATGTCTTAATTCGGACCAGGCCAAAGTTGCCATGGGTGAGGTCCATGAAGGTATTTGTGGTACACATCAATCGGCTCCAAAGATGAAGTGGTTACTTAGACGAGACGGTTTCTATTGGCCTACTATGATGGCGGATTGTTTCAAATATTACAGATGATGTGAGGAATGTCAGAGGTTTGGAAATTTGCAACTTGTTCCTGCTGCATTGATGCATCCTATTATTAAGCCATGGCCGTTCCGAGGTTGGGGATTGGATTTTATTGGACAAATTAATCCTCCATCATCAAAAGGACATCGTTTTGTGTTAGTTGCTACAGATTATTTCACTAAGTGGACTGAAGCGATTCCCTTGAAGAATATGACGCATCGAGAGGTAATTGAATTTGTTACGCAAAATATTATTCATAGATTCGGTATTCCTCAAACTTTGACAACGGATCAAGGTACTTCGTTTATGTCTAAAGAGGTACGTGAATTCGCCGAATCCTATAGAATTAAGTTGCTCAATTCATCTCCGTATTACGCTCAGGCTAATGGACAAGCCGAGTCAAGTAATAAAATTTTGATCAAATTAATCAAGAAAAAGATAGAAGAAAGTCCTAAGAGATGGCATGAAGTTTTATCCGAAGCATTATAGGCTCATCGTATATCTAGACATGGTGCTACTAAAGTTACTCCTTTTGAGCTTGTGTATGGTCAAGAGGCCGTTTTACCCGTTGAGGTAAATCTGGACGCTTACAGATTGGCTAAACAAAATGACCTTGATGCTGTTGATTACCACAATTTGATGTTGGATAATATTGATGAGGTAACCGACAAACGATTGAAAGCTTTGAAGGAGATTGAGAAAGATAAGCTTCGGGTTGCTAAAGCTTACAACAAGAAAGTACGAGGAAAATATTTTCAGATTGGTGAGCTTGTTTGGAAGACGATCTTGCCTATTGGGACGAAAAGCAACAAGTTTGGTAAATGGTCACCAAGTTGGGAAGGACCCTATAGAGTTGTCAAAGTCATTTTTGGGGAATTCTTACATGCTAGAGACGCTGAAGGGAGATCATTTGCCTAAAGCTATCAACGGGAGATATTTGAAGAAATTCTATCCAAGTGTTTGGCAAGACGCATGAAGACCAATGGCCGATATATTGTTGATATCGCCCTTAGCATAAATTTTAGGTCCTGAATTGTAATTACTTGCTTTTTAGTTCTCAAGTTCACTAAAAACGCAGGGGGGCATGTGTTGACAGTCAAAATTGGCTCTGGCCCGGCCAAACCGGTCTGACCGGTTTGCCAAACCGGTCAGACCGGTTTGGTTCTGTAATTCGAGTAGGATTAGGATTCCGAGTTTAATCCCATATTGTAACCTATTCAAAAGGGGTAAGACTTCCCTGGCCTATAAATATAAAGGCTAAGGCCGATTGAGATGTATTCCAATCGAATCAAACACGTTTATCCTTTACTTTTTTATCCCTCAAACCCTAATCTTTTCCAACCTCCATATTCTGTTCTTTGCTCGTCTCTACGGCGTTCAAGAGCGTTCTAGGTGGCCTGCCGACCCTAGAGCAACCCTAGCTTGCTTGAGCTCCGACGGGGTCCCTCCCGAGCTCGAGTTTCTAGATCTTCACGAGTTCCTGCCTGAAAGCGGTCTGACCGGTTTCAGGAACCGGTCTGACCGGTTTGCCCGAGGAGCTCAGGAGTTGGCCATTGTGACGGCCGTGCTGCGCGTTTGATCGGCTTCGAGTTTGTTGGCGCGTTTTCGTGTCAACAGAGGCCAATGGGGAAAAGATGACACGGCTCGGACTGTCTGCTTCTCTCTAGGCCATTCCCATGCTATGTGCTGCAAAAAAATAAAAATAACATCAGGATCTCTATTTTCTTGAAATGTTGTCTTGCATGATCTAATCAACTTGATCTATTAATTTGATTTGGTGCAGGTGAAATCAACAAACAAATATTTATGTGAACTGCCGACTGCGAATATTTTTCAACCCGGGAAACGTAATTGAAACACTCTTACTCCATTGAGTAAAACTAGATCCAATAAGATTTGTAATTTACCTTTGGAACTTTATGCTGAGAATAATTTAATCAACCTACAGGTTGCCTCCTACATTAAGAAAATTACTATGGTCACTGAGTTTTTACTAATGTTTACTGAATCCATTCATTGCCCTGATGGACTGACTATAAATAATTATTCATTCCTTCTGGATGTCTGACGTTTGAGATTGAGCCATCTGTTACTCTGTCATATCATCCATGCCTTTATTTATATCAAGAATAGATGAGGCTAATCGCATGTACTTTCGTTTTGAATGGAAAAACATTCTATCATCGAACCGATAAGGACTAGCCTTCCAAGTAGTAGATACACTAATCTCCTTATTTGGACTACCTCAAATAACATGCTGCTGGCACTATTATCAATTGCATGATGATGCCACATTATTCTACTGATGTCTAGATTTTTGCCTTGCCGTCCACATCATCTAATTGTTCTCTAGAGAATGTTTAATACTGCAAAATATTCAGTATACAGGATCATCGTTTTCCCACAGGGGAAACCAGTAAGGTATTTGTAGGTATCTAAGTGGGTTCTTTTATAATTACTGTTACTCTGCCGTCATAATAGGACACTGAGTAAAATTGCATCTTACCATTTCTTTAAAATCTCTCATACACAATACAATGCCTATGTGATGGCATGCTGATTTAGCTTTCTCTATTCCTATCAAATATATGTGGGGCCTGGCTGTTACAAGCTCCATGAGAGTTTTCTCCTAAAGAGTCACAGGTCATTGCCCTATTTTCAGACTTCAGGTTATTTTAAACGACCTTATGTCTTTACCTGCAGTATTTTTGTGAAAAACCTATCCTAACCTTCGTGCTTTGAGATCTCCAAATAAATTTTTAATTAGGATGACCTTTTCACCTCAGATAATCTAATGCATCCTGAGAACTAATAATATCATATAGTAGTAAGAGCTATCAAGATATTGTACTGATGCTACGCTACATAATTAGAAATCTTTATCTATGTCAAAAACATTAAAATTTTGAGTACTCTTATACATGTTCTGTGACCCGGCTGGCACAGTAATGTTGAATATTTGCGGGTACACATGAGAATGATTTCCTATTACCTTAGATTGAATTTTCCTTCCTACACACCAACCTCTGAACTGGAGATCTATCTTTTTTTTTTTGCGAAAGTGAACTGGAGATCTATCATGATACCTGAAGTTTTATATACAGTTGCAATTTGCAAATATGCCTTGAAAAATATTGGTGATTATCATGTTGTCAGACTAACTTTACTTTCATGTAGAAATATGAAAGTATTTGCTACTCAGATCTGTTGTAAAAGCAAAGTATTCACCGATCCATAGAGAAAATAATATAAAATCATGTTCCCAGTTCACTTTGTTAGCTGCAGGCCTGTAGAATAGTGGTTAGCAGTCTTCCTACTTCGTCCATTGACCATCACCACCATCTCTTATTTTCTATGGAGTACCACGATTCTAGAATTTGGATAGAGATTGCTATGCATTCAGTTCATTAAAAAGGTGTTCAACTACCACAAGTATAGCATAAGCTCTACCTGTGAGATGTTTATACCTATCGGTATGGCAATATTAATTCAAAACAGAAAATATTTTATATTAGAGGCATTTCAATTTCTCTAGCTTCCAGAAGTTTGGGTTTCTCAAGTTTTGGATTCCAAAACTGAAGTGACAGCGGCCTGAGCCAAGTTGATACATGTCTCTGGTGGATATATGCACATGGAAGAAGAGTAAATGTCCTTCAGCTCAGTTAGACTTGAAGCAATGTTGCGATTCTATCGTCAACTCCATTCTGTTGCGGTAATTCCAGTAATTCCACTAAATTATGAGAGAGCTATGCAGTGTAGTAAAAGCTTCGATCTTTCAAAACTTCATAAATCAGATAGCAATGACTGGGTTTACTTTAGTACCACAAATCCCAATTTAACAGGTACCTGTATTTTCGGTACTTGCTGCTACATTTTCCTTTAGACAATTGATTGAAAGTTTTCATTTATTCCAGTTTGCAGCCCATATGATGCCATATATGATGACAGATTTTTGCTACCTGCTGGAGCCCTGACTGCATATTTGGTAATTGGACCTATATATCTCAAGGTGCATGCTGAGGTCCTCTGCGACCATGTGATGGCAGGATAATTTCCACTGCAAAACCCCGCTGACCTATCCAAGTAAGCACTCGATGCCTGTGGCTGCAAATGGACATCAATCTAACTGTATTTTTCATCGAGTTTAAAGTTCAAAGCACTGCTAAAGTTCAAAGACCAGGCCCAGTTGGTTCAGCCAGCTATCCATTCCCTTAAAGTTGGTAAATCTGTACCCTTCAACAAGCTAAGGATTTTCATGCATACTATCATATTGTAATATGACTTATTGCAGGTTAAATTGCCAAATGAATTATGCAGTTTGAAAAAGTATCACTATTCGTTTCAAAAAAAGTATCACTATTAACAATGTCATGACGAGTCTGGTTCTATTTTGCTTCAGATCACTGACGCATACATCAGCAATGAATCACTGGATACCAAGGCTTACTCCGACAACGAGGGCTCCTGTGAAGCTTGCTAATTCAACGGACAGAAAACAATGTGGCCAATCAACTCGACAATAGCTTCATATTCAAAATGTAGTAACGTGGAAAGTTGTGTCTCATCCTCAATTTACCAGCTTGATGTTCATGCCGGACTTGAATTGATTGAATATTCTAATTCGATTGAACATAGCAAATCGTTGATAATTTAATTATTTTAGAAAGGGACAATCTGAGCACGCAAACCTTGTGCCATTTACTTTGTTACACTAACCAGGGACTAAAGCAATTACACTGGCTCCAGAAAAGGTCCGAGCGTGGCAACGCCACGCACTGTTTCTAGTCTCTAAACTCGAATCCGGGCCCCAAATCGCGGGCGGCGGACAGGGCCACGTCGCCCGTTAGCCCGATAACCGTTGGATCCGCCCATCTCAGGATGTCGACTGTCCGATCGCGGGTCAATCCGGTTCTCGCCCACTTCCATGCATACCCGATCCATCGCTAAGCTTCGCGGGCCGTCTCTTTGCCTCGACGCCGAAGCCGCAGCAGCTCGCCGCAGCCTCGGCCTCCCCATCTCTCCACGCCGGCGCCTCGGCCCCACTCCTTCCGCGCCGCCACGCTCGGCTCCAGCGCCTGCCCGGCCATGCCACCGTGCTCCGCCCGACCCGCCACCGCGTCCCCCTGCTCCCTCCGCCGCCGCATGCCAGCAGCCCAGCACGGTGGAGGAGCGACGGCCGCGCCCTAGCCCCTGTGCCGATGCGGAAGCGGAGGTAAAGGCCCATCCCGTGCCGCTGTTGTCCGCGGCTTCGCAGACGCCCCGTCCGTGCGGCCTTTACCGCGCCCATGAGGGGCCGAGCTGACCGGGAGCAGCCCGGCACCACCGTGGCCAACAACCGACGGGGGAACAACAGCAGCAGGCTGGCCCTGTGCCAATAAGAAGAGACGGGGCCAAACGCCAAATCGTCTCCTTGCGCTCCCATTTTCTTCTTCCTCTGCTCCTACACAGAAGAAGAGCACCTCGTTGATCTCCGACGATCGATCACCACAACTCAATTGGTCCGAAGGTGAGCACATCCACTTGCACCTCTACCTCTACCAAGCTGAGACACTTCCTTTTCCCTTCCATTGTCGAGCTCCCGACGAGCTCCAGGGCCGCATCCCGCCATGGCTGCCTGTGGGCCCCTCCCTTCCGTGCCTAATCCCAAGAACCCCACCAATGGGTTGTACTCACTCTCCTCTATCTCCTCAGGCCCTCGGATTTAGAAGTGGTAGCCAGAAACGCTGCCCACAGCAAAGCTCAGTAGCCCAGCCATGGTGATTAGCAACGTCCTTACCTATTTGCTTCTGTGCCTCTCAAGTGTTTGATAAAATGTCAAGTTAGCATATGACACATTTTCAATTCAGTTTGGGTTGACTAGTACACAAATTCTCTAAATTCGTTTATGCATTCTTTTTACCATGAAATTTTCTTAGTTTTTGCTTACATCGAACTCTTCTCTTGTTTTGTTCATCCACCATTACTATTGCCACCTGACACAGACCAATTGTAACAGATCAGGCTCCCTGTCACTAGGTAAATCACTACAAATACCATATTAAAATTTTGAAACTGCAATATACTATTGTCTAGCGGGAGAGAGAAAGGAAGCGGCGCCATTTGCCTGTGATTGTGTGCCATGCCTCATGAACTGAATCTCATGAAAGTAACAATTCTGCTGCAGATTCTTTCGCTCAAGGTACAACATCAACATCATGGCACTCTCTAACCCATTATGGGGATCATATATTCATATATTGCCATGAACTTCTCAGGCTTGAGGTACAAAACTACTGCCCACTCCTTCCTAATGAATTATTCTCTTATAACAAGTTGCGGCGATGGCCACCAATGCTGCAGACTACAATTGGGAGCAGGAGTCAATTCTGGATAGTACTAGATACTAAGTCTGATGAGATATTGTTTGGAAGGTAAGCAAACATACTAAAATAGTTTTTTAGCTAGGAGAGTGGTCGTCTCCACTTTCCATAGATAATATGATATAGGAATAGCATATATGTGCTCCAGGGGCCCATTCTCGATAAGTTATTGCTTAAAAATTAGACAGAAAGAATAAGACAGATTATTTGCTTATACATACGACCTAGCTAAGTGACAAAGGAACTGACCTATAGACAATTTTCTTAGATTTCATTATTAGTGTTATGCTTCATATGCATTATTACTGCTTTTGTCCTTTGAAGCAATTAGCCCCTGAATATCATAAGAACCAAGCATGTAGTTAGAACATGTGGGAAAGCAAAAATCCTGTTTCTACCTTTTTTTGTATGTTGAAAAGGCTCTTCGAGACAGTCATAAAAAGCTTTAGGCAACTTCAAGATATTCAGCAAGACACTAATAATGTAGTCTTAACATAGTTGCAGCTAATTGTTGAAGAAGAAGAGTCCCATCTATCCAAGAAATTCGTTGTAAAAACATGCCAAAATTCATTCAAGTCACTGGTAATCAAATCTATTCAATGATTTTCTCTGTTCCTTATCATTCTGCTTTTTAGGTCATTAGCATGCTCCACTGTTCCTTATCATTCTTGGATTGGATATCTAAGTTCATGTTTTCCTCGACTAGATCTATGGCTACGTGATACTATAGTGCTAACACTTGGAACTACATATTTTTAGGAATTAGTATTCAGTTACCTGCTGTATGTGGGTCTCAGAGATCAATCAAAATTAACCAAGACAGGATATATGTACTCACAAAAAAACTTACAGAATTCTTACCATTTCAGGTCACTGATAAAATGAGTTATGTAGGAATTTCCCATGGACCAAGAAACAACACAGGAAATTAGCTGGCAGCTTCAGGCAGAAAGGCAAAGAAGAAAGGAGATGCGTCACTAGACAGCAAGTTATCAGATTCTCTGAAATCTTATTGTTCATCTACTGCTTCAGTTCAGATTTCTGAGTCTTAAGAGTACCTGATGAGGAATGTTCTTTCTGGCAAGATTTTATCATGCTACTCATATTGGGACAATGGCCATCTCGGTTTCTACCTACTGCCTCGAAGGATTGGCATACAACACAGAGCAAGGTAGAATTTGAAGATTCTGAACAAGAATGGCAATTAACATATATTTTTTTCTTTACCCCTGGTAATGCTATAATATCTTATCTATGTCACATCTTTCCATCCAAACAGTACTTACTTTTGACTTTTACTTTTCCTTAATTATTCAGACATTTGCTCACTTGGTACTCTGCTTCCAATTTTACATTTTATTATTTTTGAAGTTTATAGTTCAGAGTTCAGAATAATGGTAAATGAGATGTCTCTGCAGTTGAACTGTTGATTTGCTTTTGCATTAGAGGTGGACAGTTCATGACTGAAACTGACTGCAGACTACTGGATAGCGACAGCTTGTATTATGACACAGAGCTACGCTCATATGAACTCAAAATATTAGCACTATACACAAACAATTATAGAACTTTTATGGTTGGAATCAAGATAGTTCTATGTGGATATTGATGAGTTATAGATGCCCAATTGAACATGATAGATCATGCAAGAGCTTTATGAAAGGTGTGTGCTCACCTTCGTTCTGCAAGACAGGGAATTTTGAGCAATATAGAGACCTGTAAGCAGTAACAACCTAAGATATGCATCCGTGGCGTAACAAAGGCCAATTGTCGCCCGTTGTTTCTAGTTTGATCCAATCTCCTCCACAAAAGCATAGAACTATAGAATCACGTCCTTCAGTCTAAAATAGTCATGGACGCCAACATATACAATAGCGTAGCAGTTGACTTTCTTGGGGAAATCACAAAATGACATGAATGGGTTTCTGAAGGACTTAAAAGATGTCAGAGCATCCAACATGGTAGCCTACATTAGACGGCCAATGGATTACAGACATATATACTACAATTTCCACCGCCAATACTTCATAACATGGAAATCTTATTAGAACATCAAACAGATGCAATCCTATGTTGAACAATTAAGTGGGATACAAACACTGACAGTAGACAGCTTTGGATGCTCATCGTCTTGGAGGAATTGTTGTCAACCTAGACTGCAATGTCATGCTGAATATGCCGGAGCAAGACAGGGATGACAATGTCTGGAGAGCTAAGCTGGGGCAGATGGCCTTCAGATGGCATCACCTCAACAATAGAATCACCGCCGAGGTGCTTATGCAGATACTCAGACACAACGACTGGCACTGCAAGATCCTTGGTGCTCTGAACGATGTGGCATGGAACACTAACAAGCGGGAGGAGGTCGCGCACATCGCTCTGGAAGATTGTCTGGGCAACACTAAGTGCAATGTCTGGACGTATGTTGAAGAGCGTCCGGCTAAACTCCTGAACTACCACAGATTCCATGTCTCCTCCAACACACAATGGTGCAAAACCTGAGCACCAGGCCTTGTAGTTTGATCTCATTGCCTCGAAGAGCTCATCAAGCTCATCTTGTTCAAAGCCTCCATAGTAATCCACATCATTCAGGTACCTATTTCATCAAAGGCAGAATGGAACTGATGAAAATGAACAAAATTGTAATAATACACAAGCAAAACCAGAAAAGAAATAGAAGAATATAAATGCAGTTCAATTTATAATCATATAAAGAGGGGTGAGTTGAGTGCAATGTTAAGTTAATTTATGGATCAGATAGCCATGTTTCACCACGATCTGAGTTTTTGCTCCAAAATTTCTACATGATCAGCTCTGAGTAAATCTAGAAAATAACACCTAGGACATTTCCAAAAATGTAATAAGGGTCAGGTACTCAGGTCATGCATCCAGTTCCAATTACTACACATGCAAATCATGTTGTTTCTACAGAGTAAAATGCAGTTTAGACCCTATGCTTTACCAATTAATGTCGTCTGGTTCTTGAACTTGAGAACTAAACTGTTGGAACTATAAATGTATTAGTGATTCAAGGCAGGTTTAACCCGATTCAGCAGGCCAAAAGGTGGAACGGTACCTTGACTAGGTCCAACATGACATTTCAGTATTTCACTCAACTACTCGAGCAAATGTGGAAGATAGGGTTCCTTAAAACCATCATAAACTGAGAAGTTTATATATGGTGTAGCCTCATGGATCAGCTACAAACAACCACCTAAGAGTTTGCAGAGCGTAAATTCAGTGACTTTGCTCATCCCAAGTTGTATATATCTCTTCTATCAACAAACCCAGTGTCTCTATTTGAGAAAAACAAATAACAAAAGGACAAGAATATTAGTGTTTTTTCGGGAAAATAGGATATGAGACGAGGGCATCTTGAAAGGATCCAGATATTTCTTTACACAATGAAAGAACTTCAAACATCTGCAGTATCAAGGAATGCTGTACTCCATCACTTGAAAGTAAGACTATAAGTCAAATTTAAATATCAGACCTAGCCCATATGATTTTCCCAATTCAACTTCTATGTGAAGAAAATGGTGTACCACAGAAAAGTCTTTCAGAGAACGTGACAATTGCTGTGATAGAGATACTCCCCAAAATAGTAATTATGCCAACAAACAGAGAAAATTGGTGACTCAACTGTCAGCTGATACTTGCAAGGACATAAGATTCTGATTTCATAATCTATTTGTGCATTAATATTACTATCTAGTATTAAGATTCATCAAATCTTAAGCGCGATGAGTTTTCGCCTTAAGATATAAACAATAGTTGTTTTCAGCATATGTGTTTTTGGAGTACTGTCTCTCAAGAACAGCAAACTATAAAACAAAAGATTCTCCTTAACACTTACTTTTTCATATGTCTTTCCAATGGTCCCCCCTTGCCATCTACAAACATTTCCCACACTAAATACTTTGTGATGCAGATTATTCCCAAACTGCACTACATATACATGTGCCCCTCATTTCTATTCTAAATCACTAGTTAGATATATAAATCTGATTCAATGGCAAGCAAGAGCGTATACATGAGCCAATATACAAAGTAGTTGCTTTGGTTTCTGAATTATAGCATCTCTGGTTTGAAACTGTTTTCTTCCAAATTCAAACACAGGCCCATTTGTGTCCTTCACAATGTACAGGCTTATTGCTTCAGCAACTATCCAGCTATGAGCATATTGTATTGTGACAACTTTTGGGTTTCTCCTGGTAGTTTGTGTCCCGGCATAACTGAAAACTAGATCCAGCGTTCTGTGATCTAATTAACTCCATAGCTCTAATTTACATACATTTTAACACCAAGTTTTAGTTCTGCTTCAGTAGGCATCGTGCAATATCTTGCAATATTGACAGGATCAAATATTAAGCTAGAGAAAAAAAAAGATGCAGTTATGTACCACAGATAACAACAACCTTGATTAAATTGAGTATGGCACCTTATCATGATCATTAGTTATGGCGGTATGGCCCTACTTACTTCTCAACTCAACTGTTTGATTTTAGATCCAGCAGTACAACACTCAACTCCTTTCCATAACCAAATTGAAGTAGTATGGGTCAAAGCTACGAGTACTTTGGAGATGACTGATCACCATCATCCATAAAGTGTTATCACCATTTAGGCAACGCACAGTGGAGTATCCGGACCACCTGATTTCGAAAGCTGAGTCCGATATGCAATCCTCGTGTGCGAAATAGCACCATGACAATTGACAGAGCGCACTCACCCTTGTCAAAAGATCACGAGTATATCGACAAGGGGTGGATCCTTCCAGACCAAATGTTCACATGCTATTCTAGGCGTGGACTCACTGTGAACCACAAGCCATGCATGTTGAGAGACATATAATATAGATTCCCTGTTTCAAGTCGGGGCTCTAATTTCCCCATAGCGAAAGGCACAGTATGTATGCCTCCAAATCTAACAGTTTACTTTGTGGTGACTAGGCGTGCTGCTAGCATGTAGTACCTACACAGCTTGAAGCTCAATTTTGGTTCACCAATTCCCAATCAAGAGTTGAGGATTTTGAACAAAAGTATGAAGTATAAACAAGGGAAAAAACTTAAGCAAGGAAGCAGGGGAAATTAAACCAAAATTGAGCCGGATTTACCTTGGGGACGCGGAGAGGAGGACGAGCTTGGTGAAGAGGTCGGGCCTGGAGATGGAGGCGAGCGCGCCGATGACGGCGGAGACGGAGTGGCCGACGTATATGCAGGACTGGACGCCGAGCTCCTGCAGGATGGCGAGGAGGTCGAGCGCGTAGCCCTCGAGCGTGGCGTAGCGGCCGAAGTCGAAGTAGTCCGGGTTGGTGGGGCCGGCGCCCATGGTGTCGAAGAGCACGACGCGGTAGTCGGCGACGAGGTGCGGCACCAGGTGCTTCCACACGGACTGGTCCGTGCCGAAGCCGTGCGCCAGCACGACCACCCCGCGTTTCCCCTCCCCCACCACCCGCAGGTTGTGCGCCTCCTCCACGATCCCCATGCCGCCGGGGTTCCCCTTCCTCTTCTCTCTCGCGCGGGCTCGCTCTTCCTCACGGCGGGGCGGGCGTGGGGCTTGAGGCACGGTGAGGTGGGGGGAAGCAGAGGAGAGGAGATACGGGGAGCAGGGCCGGAGAAGGACAGTGGGAAAGGGTTGAATGGTGGGCGTTTTAAGGACGGGGGGGATGCTGCCGGTCGGGGAGGGGAACGCGCTGCCGCAGCGGCTGCTGGTGGTGCTGGGCTCCGAGGACACGGGGGCTCGGCGGGTCGGCCGTGGGGGCGGAAACGGATTGCTGCCAGTTGGTTTGCTCCGCGCCTCCTCTTCCGCCGCTGCCTCTGCCCTGGTCGGCCCAACTGGTGGATGCTGTCTCTGTCTGCTAGTTGCAGGTACCCCCTCGAGGAGTGCTGGAAATTGCAAGTGCGTGCCTGCCTGTAGATGGGACGGAAATAGAATGGCTCATTTGCAAAGCAACAGCCGAGATTATCGCTGTATTTTTCTTTATCGGTAAAGGAATATACATACTTGTGGGTGCCGCCTCCTCATCAACAATTGTTCACTTCTAATCGGATATGCTAGTAAAAGTGGCACGGAATACGTGTTTCAACTCTCGCTAGCTACTTGTGGGGCTGATTATGTCTTGATTTCGATATTTGGCCCGCTGATTTGCTTAGCCAAAGACAGCTACAATAGCCGACTGCAATCCCTCCGAAACCGAGGTGAGCTATAGATGGGAAGGAAATCTTTAATAATTTGTATAAATATTAGTAAGTAGTTGTTGGCACATGGAGAGACAGAGTCTACTTGTTTGCTAAAATTTTCGATAGTCAAAATGTTAAGACAGGTATAAAATTATAATGGTCGTGCATGCCCTTTTAATTACTCTATTTTCCGGTAGTTATCTATTCTATTGCAAAAATTGACGTTGTTTGATCTGAGTAAACATTTTTCAAGAGCGATCTATATGCACGTAGTCTTACTGCTACGGCTATTTCTCGTTTTTTTCTCATTTAGCTTTAGTGCTTTGTTGATATATTATATGTTTAAATTATGGTTTGGAGGATTATTGTTGAACTAAGGGAATATACTATAAAACATTCTTCTGAATCAAATACAGGTGTAACATTTGCAGCAAAAAAAAACAAGTGTGACAGCAGAGGCGTAATGATGGATATCACAATAGAAAAGGAGTTTTTGAATTCGACAAGTTTGTTAACCAGTACTACCTCCGTTCTAAATTACTATTCATTGTTGACTTTTTCGTTTAACGTTTGACCATTCGTCTTATTCAAAAAATTTGACGAGTATCATTTATTTTATATGTGACTTGCTTTATCATCGTATATACTTCAAGTATAATTTATTGGTTTATATATTTGGACAAAATTTTTGAATAAGATAAATGACCAAAGATCATGAAAAAAAGTCAATAACGAATAGTAATTTGGAACGGAGTAGTACCTAGAAATAGTTTATGGAAAAAATGTCTATATGTGTTAGATACTCAAAGTACTCATTAGTATGGGTATTTTCTTTTAAAATAAAGCTATGTTATTAGGTAGTACCTAGAATACTAAAAGACCTTTCGAAAGATTATCAGGGCATGTACAACAGTTTAGACAGCTGTTGTCTATTTAACACATACATACAGTTAAATAGTCAGCTCTACAATAGTTTAGACAACTGCTGTCTATTTAGCTGTCTGTGTGATAATAAATACGCACTCTGATTTTTTATGTTTTGCATGGGAGCACGAGCCAAAGCAGTAGACGAGATAGTAGACAACAACACTCTCTTTCCTCATTAAATGATAGCCACATCAGCTCATTTGATCTATGTGGCAACAAAAAGACAGCTGTTGTTTGTGGGTTGTACATGCCCAGCAAGGTATATGTTGCCATGGGAGAGCCTGTGTACACCAAACGAGAGGTGTACATCAGTTGCACAGTACCCTAGGATTCTGCGACTGCACATATTCGCCACTGACGGCACAAAACGCAGCATCAAACAAAAAAGGCCCCGTCTCGATCCACGGCTGGCATCCAAAGGTACACGACGAATTGATCATTGAATATTTTCTTATCGCGAGTGGATGACGGGTGACGGGAACCTGACCTGTTCCGTAGCTAGCCAAGGCATCTTCTATTACTATTCTTCTGTCGAGTACACCTCGCCTGAGCTTGGAGTCCTACTCGCTGGACACTTTGTCCTTGTGTATCATTTCCATCGTCACCCGGCCTTTGATGCCATCTTCTTGTTCAATTTTCTTTGCCTCACTTGCGTTGTTGTTACTTGCCTTCGTTCTTGATCTCAAGTGGAAGGTGAAGTCGACTTGACAGGAGTGTTGGCTTGGAAATGTGACGCGAGTAAAACAAAAGCAATTTGGTTTAAATATTTTTAATGGAGGCCAAGTACACTAGAAGCAAGCCCCTGCCCCTGGTAGCTTTCTTTGCCTCCTAATCACTCCTTTGTTTGTACGTGTTCTTGGTGTGTCACACACACACATATGTGTGTGTAGTATATTCTAAAGATCATGATGTCACGTGGATAGCCCTTATTCATGATTAGGAGTGTCCTAATAGTATCTCTTGTTTAGGGCCGTTTGGCAGTGCTTCTTCCAAAACAGTGAAGTTAGGGGCTACTTGGAAAGGCTTACCCAAACAGATTCACCAATGAAGTCAAAAAAAAAAACTGACTCTATCTGTTTTTTTAGTTAATTTTTACTTCGGTTTATGAAACGGTTTGTTCTACAACATCTCGGTTTACGTAAAACAGGCAAAGATAAAGGCACCATAAGCCCTCCCAAAACCAGACCTTAGAGCACTCCATTCTTCTCCTTGTCATCTCGGAATGTGTATAGTCAAATTTTGCCAAAAGAAATTTTGATAACATATGTAACTTTTCAAATAAAAATGATCCTTATCACAATGAAAGAACTATGATCCATATATATAACCATAAAGATAATAAAAAATTAAATGGGGTGCACAGTTTCGGCCATTATCCAGGTCCACGGCTGTACACCAACTTTGTTGCTAATTTTGGCAAAAAATGGCATGTGTGCACTTCAATTATGGGAAACCGGTCCCTACAACTTTTACAAAGTCACGCAAGATATCATAGACTTTACAAAAGAAGGGAATGATGATAATATGAAGATGTGACGAACCAAACGACGCTGAGTAGCCAAACTTGCTTATTATTTTGCAAAATCCATGAAATACAGCTGACACACTAATTAGGCGAGCTTGCTAAATTTTCAAACATCTATAAGCACAGCTGTACTCTAGCAGAGAGGCGTAAGAGAAATTGCAAATATCTACAACTACAGCAATTTTGCTCAAACTAACCGCAAACATTTACAAACAGATGCTACAGCTATCCGGACCCCCAAGGAGAGGTAGACACCCATCCCATCTACTCCTTCAATTCTAAATTATAGATTGTTTTGGCTTTTCTATATACATAGATTTTAATATGTTATCTAGCTATGTATCTAGACATGGCCGGTGTATATCTAAATATATAGTAAAATCTATGTATTTATAAAAGCCAAAACGATATACAATTCGGGGTGGAAGGAGTATAGTTGTATAATAACTAATCCTGCTTTTATAAATTTATTTTGCTCTACAGTGCAGGTGATATCACAGCCACTTATCACGCCCCTTTGCTTCTTTCTGTGTAAGCTCCCAAACAAATCGCAGGTTGTGATTAGTGAACTGGTTAATTTCCTGGCTAGTGGTGGATGAGGGGGTTGCAGCTTGATTGCATCCTTAACAAAGTACTAGCAGGAAGCAACGCTGCAACAGGGAAAGCTGATAGGGACCTGTACTTCTGAGCAACAGATATATACAACATATAAGTGATGATTGGACACCAGATGATAATGCTCAGTTCATCATGCCATGGTAAGCTTCAGACAAGATTGTTTAGTGTCCGTGTAGTATCTTTTGTTTTTAATTGGATAACTCGATTTCGCCCCCTCAATTTATTTTGGATTTCCAAAATAACCCCTAAACCCCTCCCGTCGTTATCCCGTGGGTTACTCTTTGAGTTTCATGAAATTTAGACTTCATATACCTATGCTATAAAAAAACATACTTTGAGAAATTTTTCTTAACTATTTGTGGTGGAACCGTCCACTTGGGTGAACTAGGACGAGTAAGCAGCCTTGAAATGGTAAAAGGAAGGGGAAATGTTTAAGGGGTTAATTATCCAGACAGCTTTAACTATTCGGAGGAGTAACATGTCGTTTTATCCTTTTTATTGTGCAAGCGCCAATCACACAAGAATGATCGAATCTGACCCAGTAGTTGGGAGATAATAAAGCACGCCCACAGATAATTGGTCCCAAAGGAGTTCGTTCCTAATCTAATTTTGTTCTATCCAATCAAACTGGCCGCCTCAGATCCAACCCGCGGCTCACTGGCCCGGCCATTATATTGGGTAAGTTCAAAATCTATATATAAGATCCAGCGGGAGTTTTAGTGAGGCGCCCACACAAGACACGAAAAGTTATTCGACTATAGACTTGTTTGGATCCCTCTAGTCCTATGACTAAATTTTAGTCCATGACTAAAGTTTAGTCCCTACTATGTTTAGATGGAGGTACTTTTCTCTCAGAACAAATCAGTTCGTTTGGCTTATCAGCCACCGGCTATCAGTACTTTTCTCTCAGAAGCACCAGCCACCAGTTAGCAGTATTTTTCTCTGAGCACAAACCAGCACCAGCCACCAGCCAGCCGAACAGGGCCGGTGTATTTGGGTCCTACCTTTTAGTCCATCTAGCTGGGTCTTTATAAACTAAATGAGACTAAAAGTGTAGGACTAAAGTTTAGTCACTTTGATCCAAACAGAGCCATAATTTTTTAAAATTCTGCAAATCTGTCTAGCTTTCACTCTCTCCTCTCATATTTTTCTTGTCCTTATACTCGATCTCTCTCCGTGAGAGCAGCAAATCAGCCAGAACTTGTGAATAGTGTTAGATAAATCTAGCACGAACCACAGAGTAGCGCGCGTGGCATGGCTGTACACACACGCGATTCAATTCGTGGTCCACAAGCATATGCATGATCCCATGATTCCGGTTTGTTTTATCGGTCTCATCTCGATCTGCTGTATCGGTGCACGTAGACAAGTGGATGTTCGTGATAAACGAGCTTGTATGAATACGAACTCCAAGGCACCTTTGGTTTGACAGCTTGGAATCAACTAGTACATGATTTGCTGCAATCACGAGCTTGATTGTTTAAATTTATAATTCCTTGTTAATCTCAATTCTTATCCACCCTTGAGGCCGGCCTTGGGGTTAGATCGAGCAGTTGGAAGTTTGGAACTTGGAAGTTGAAAACAGTAGCAATCAAACTGTAAAAGGAGGTGCTCGCACAGTGCATGTGTCCAACTAGTAGTAGCAAATATCTTGCATTACGCATGCTAGTTTGCTGGATTTCCCTTTTGTTGCTGTATGCTGTTGCCTTTCTGACTTGTGTATGGATTTGTTGCTAGGGCTTCTTGAATGCCGGATTTAGGAAAAAGTCCTTTTGACATTCCTCAACTGTTGCCTAAGTTTGATTTTCGTCATTCATCTCTAAAACCGGATGTTTGTGATCACTGAACTCTGAAAACCAGTTGTTTTTCATCCTTGGCGGTTTCTAGAGTGGTTTCGGAGGGGACGAATTGGAATCTAGTTGAGAGTTCTAGGAGGTAAAATGGTCTTTGTGGAAAGAAGGTTTGCAAATACCTTTTCCCTTACAAATCTGATAAAAAATCTTAAAATCTGGTTTAATCTTAAAAAATATAGAAATTTTGTTTTAGATCAAAAAACAAAATATGAAAGTAGTTTCATATTTTCTTTAAAATCATGTTTTTTATGACTACTTTGGAGCCATACTAGTTTCCAGACATATCAGACTAATTATAATAAATAATAGGAGCAACTACTTAGTAAAAGTTATCAAAGTGAATTAATATAACATTAATAATAAAAATTATCAAAGCAAATCGGTAGGAAATTAATAAAAAATTTATTTTAGATTGAATAGTTTTTACTAAGTAGGTGTTTCCGCTATTTATTATAACTAGGTGATACCCCGCGCGTTGCTGCGGGAATTTGTTAAACAAAATTTTAAAGTGAAATGTGAAAGTATAAACACCGAAGTGATTGTATTGCAACATTCTTTAGTAAACATTATACATGGAAGTATGACTGATCATACATGTAATTTTTACTCCTGTAATTTGTAATTGCTACTTACAAAAATGTGGCCACAAAAAATCGATAGAAGAATAAATAGATGGTCTAGTGGATGATGACATGGCTTATAGTGGATAGTGATATGGCGCATAGCGGATGATGACGTGGAATGGTTGCATGTTGAGAGAAATCCAACCATGACTTGATAGTGGGTACCAATTATATAGGTTATATAGATTAGTCTCATAATTATATATTTCCAATGTGAAATGAAATTTATATGAAATTTTATGATTAAACTAGATCATAGGATTTTTTATATGTTTTATAAGAAAAAATATTTATAAACCACTTTTTTAAAAGGACCATTTTACGTCCTCAAAGTGTCAACCAAACCAATTTACCTCCTCTAAAACCACCATCAGAACTGCCGAAGATAAAAAAACAATTGGTTTTCAAAGTTGAGGGACTATAAACATCCAGTTTTGAAGATGGGGGACGGAACCAGACTTTGACAATAGTTGAGGGAAGCTGAAAGGACTTTAGCCCCAGATTTATATAATCTCGTACCACCCAAAGCCCATGAAACGACCCAGCCTCGTAAAACCAGGACTGGGCCGGCCCACAAATAACTTCGGATTTTGAGGTAGCCTGCGGTTGGGAACACGGCCCATGGCTCCCTCACCCCGATGGCCTCGTCCACTAGCTCCATGCTCACTGTCTTGCCGCCCTGCTTCTGCTTGACAATAGTCATCAATGCTCCGTTTAAGGGTATGATTGGATTATAGGAACTAAAGTTTAGTCTCTCGGATAAGGGATAATTAAAAGTATTAAATATAAATTAATTATAAAACTAATTATATAAGTCATATCTACTCCGCGAGACGAATCTAATAAACCTAATTAACCTATAATTAGTACATTATCAAATTATTACTGTAGCGTTATATTGTCTAATCATAAACTAATTAGGTTTAATAGATTTGTATCATAAATTAGTCATCGCAATATATTTTTAATTAATCTATATTTAATGTGACGGCCCTCAATACCAAGCAGGTAGAGCCGCAGAGGAATTACGCAGATAACGAGTTCGGTACACAGATACAGTAAAAGATCGGCGAGAGCCTTTCTTTATTTAAAAAAAAAAGATTAGCGGGAGCCTGGCCGGCATCTGACGGGCAGTAGCCAGTAGAGGCGAGCAGCCAAGAGACATGGAACGCGCCGCTCTCCTCCCCGCCTTCCCTCCTCCGCTCGAGTTGCTACCAGACGAGAGGCTGTGGGTGTCGGAGGACGTGGACAGGTCTGGAGCGGCTGCAGCTGCCGGGTCAGACGGGGAGAGCGATGGACGCTCTGGTGCAGTGGTTACTGTGTCCTTATCTCAGCCTTCCAAAACCCAATCAAAGGATAGGATGGGAACTCCTTCTCTCTCCTCTTACTGCTGTCACCCAGTGCTTTACTTTTGGAGGGAAAAAGGCAGGAACAGAGATGTTTTGGCGCCATTTTTCTCTTCCGTGAGTCTGCTCAAGAGGGGTCCGACGAGCTGCTCGTGGCGCTGGTTCTGGGACGCGATCTCCTCTCAGGTACGGTTCTCCTCTCCATGGATTTCGATTCCCGGCCGGCGTATGGCACTGTTGGAGTGGCAATGACTGCGTAGGTGTGCTGCAGGGACAAGCAGAGGACCATGGAGGGCGTCATGGCCATCGCATCAGGCTTAAGCAGGAGGAGCTAGGGGTCGAGTTTCAGGTGAGATTGCTCGGTCCCTTTCCTGGGCTATGATGGAGAGTTGCAGCAAAATGTTCATCTTATTTATTTGGTTACTGATTCCTTGATATAATCTGTGAAACGCAGTTCTCTCCTCACGAATGATCTCCATGGCTGTCCAGGAGCTCTTCTCCCTTTACTATTGTTCTTGAGGTCCTCTATACATGGTTTTCTTTGAGCTCGAGGTAGAAATTTGCAGTGACTAAGGTACTATATGCTTTACAAAGCTTTCACGTTTATATGCATCATCTTTTTTATTTTTATTATTGATAACTAGTGCCATCTATGTTGTAGCAGAATGGCTAAAAATCCCTTTTGGATTCCTCAAATTGGTATGACATTTAGTAGTTGTGATGAAGCATGGGATTTCTGGGTCACATATGGTGGTCGGATGGGTTTTGATGTTCGCAAGTCATACGCAAATAAGAGCGGACTCGATGGATTGGTGACAACTAGAAGATTTGTTTGTTCTAATCAAGGTTCTCGGACTGAAAATAAAAGGTTTAATGTTGGCAAGCGTAATCGAGCTCAAACAAGAACGGGCTGTAGAGTCCGCATGGGCATAACACTGGAAAGAGAAAATGGGACTTACAGGGTACATGACCTATTTGTTGAGCACAACCACGTCCTTCAAACTGCACAAACAAGTCATCTAATGCCATCACAGAGAAACATTTCTAAGTATCAAGCTATTGATATTGAGATGGCTGATGAGTCAGGTATTGGACCTAAAGCAGCACATGAGTATCTTGGTCGATATGTTGGTGGATCAGCTAACCTTGGGTACACTTATCATGATCATAGGAATTATTTGCAAACTAAACGCAAAAGAGAGATGATGTATGGTGAGGCTGGAAGTTTGCTAAAGTATTTTCAAGAAAAAGTCATGGAGAATCCCTCATTTCAATATGCAATACAATTGGATTGTGAAGAACAGATAGCCAACATATTTTGGGCTGATGCAAAGATGATTGTGGATTATGCTCACTTTGGTGATGTCATCACATTCGACACTACATTTGGAACCAACAAAGAATATAGACCATTTGGTATGTTTGTAGGTTTCAACCAGTTTCGAGAGACTATGGTTTTTGGTGCAGCTTTGATGTATGATGAGACATTTGAGTCATTCAAGTGGTTATTCAATGCATTTTTGTCAACACATAATCAAAAGCAACCTCAAACAATTTTCACTGATCAAGATACTGCAATGGGAAAGGCCGTGTCTAAAGTCTTCACTAGTGCATGGCATGGTTTGTGCACTTGGCATATATCAGAAAATGCATTAAAGCACTTGAGTTCTCAAAGTGAAGAAGATTCTCAGAATGAAGAAGAGTCTCAGAGTGAAGAAGAGTCAAGTATCCTATTGGATTTTAGTGCATGTATGTATCAATATGAAAATAAGGACGAATTTGAAGAAGCATTTGATGCTATGAGAACAAAAGTTCGTAAGGTGACTTGGCTGGACAACATTTACCTGTTAAAGCAAAAGTGGGCTGAGTGCTACATGCTAGATGTTTTTACACTCGGAATGCGAAGTACACAACTAAGTGAGAGCTTAAATAATGCATTGAAAGGCCATTTGAAATCTGATCTTGACATCATTAGATTCCTAAAGCGTGTGGAGCAGGTTGTTCGAGATAAAAGGGAGAAGGAGTTGCAATCTGAATTTGAATCTAGAAAGAAACAACCAAGGATTGGGATGAATGCACCTATATTGGTACAAGCAAGTATGATCTATACGCCTACAATATTTGAAGTATTTCAAGGTGAATATGAGAAGTACCTGGCAGCCTACACAGTAGGTTCAAATGGAACTAATGAATTTGTCATTGCAATTGGAGCTCTTGGAGGGTCATTCACACTTGAAGAAGAAGAGCGCATGGTTACAGTCAACCCTGCTGATCAGATGGTCTCATGTAGTTGTCGACTCTTTGAGAGGATTGGTATATTATGTAGGCATGCCCTGAAAGGTCTTGATTTAGTGAACATCAAGTTATTGCCTGAAAGTTACATTTTGAAGCGATGGACTCGAGGTGCAAAGTCAGGGATTATCCAAGATATGAATGGGAGAGATATAGTGGAAAACACTAAGTTAGATGCTGCACTTCGGTATAAAAATCTCTGCCGGAGATTCACTCAATTGCCTTCACGGGCTGCTGATTTTGAAGACTGCTACTTGCTTTTAGATGAGGCACTTCATGGTTTGAGTAAGCAGGTGGAAGAAAAAATTAGAGAAACTCCTAACGTTGATGCTGAAAAGTCTAGTGTTCAAGAGCTATTCACCTTACCTGAACAATTTGCGCATGTGGCTGGTTTAAAGAAGAAAGAAAGGAAAAATGGTGGATCAAAAGGAAAGAAAAAATTGGGTTGATAAATTTCGAAAGAAAAAGAAGGGCAAAGCAAGCAAGAAGAAAATAAGCAAGCCTTTACAACATGATAAAAGTGAAAGTCCCGTGCCAGAATCTCAAGCATATGAGAGAAACACATGCCCTATTTCAGGCGAATATCAAGGCTATGAATCACTTGCTAGTTTTACCCAACTTATTATGGTATGTTGACACTTGACACTTCTGTTTTTTTACATAAAAAATAATATTCTCAAATGTTTCTCTCTCTGTGTGTACCTTATTTTTTACAGAGTTCACGTGATCAGTCTGCTAGTAATCTCCCCTCCTTTGAAGGGATTGATGACTGGTATTTTTAGAAAAACTTGTAAGTACAGGTGAATTACACAAGTTGAAAGGATCATATCTAGATCATCATCTTTAAATTATTTCTTATTGCAGGTTATGTGGTAAAGACAAGGCAATCTTTTGTTTGGTGATGCAATCTTTTGTATGTGAAAAATAGAAACAGAGAACATTGGTATTTTGTGTAAATGGATCTCTGTTTAGCATATGCTCCTTTTGTGTCAAGCATGTGCTTATTTGTGAATGTAAATATAGAAGCCATTGACTTCTCAATTTAGGGTAAAATTTATGCAAGGTTGTGATTATTGCTAAATGAGATTAGGATCTATCATGTGTTAATTGCTTCTATTGTATTATGTCTTATCTGTGCATTTTTTTCAACCAAAAACACATGTTGTCAGGAGTTTCATGACAGCAGTAAGAGAAATGAAAAGAAAATGGCGCCAAGGCATCTCTGTTCTCTGTCTTTTCCCTCCAAAAGCAAGCATCGGATGACAGCAGCAAGAGGAGAGAAAATGAGGCTAAACGGAGCTCTCATCCTGTCCTTTGAATGGGTTTTGGAAGGCTGAGATGAGGACACTGCTTAAATTGCAGTGGTAGTAACCACTACACAAGAGCATGGTCCGAGAGGGATGTGGTGGAGTCGAAGGCCATGGAGCGGCGGAGCAGGTGAACGGCGGCGAGGATGGAGTCCTTGCGATTGAGGCTGCAGTCGAGCATCCTGCTCTCTTCCTTCCTCTGTTTCTTTTTTCACCGCAAGAAGCCCGCAGCTGTCCTCTCTCTCCGCTCGAGATCTCTCTGGCCTCGTTTGTTTAGATGTAAATTTGGGGTCAAATTTGATCTAAAGATGTCACTTCATAATAACTGTAGCATTTCTTTTGTATTTGTGAAAAATTGTCCAAACATTGATTAATTAGGCTTAAAATGTTCGTCTCTCAAATACAATAGTTTTTTATTTCATCTACATTCAGTACTTCATGCATATGTCAACATTTTAATGTGATGAAAATCTTCGTTTTATATAGTGGAATTTGAGGGTGGAATTTAGGATCTAAACAAGGGCTCTGTTCTTCTAACAGCAAGTAGTAGCCTTGCTTTCCTCTCCCTGTTCCCTGAAACCAAAAATTCGAGAGCACAAATAGCTCAAGCAGTACTACATTCGTTCCAAATTATCATTCGTTGTTGATTTTTTCTATAATCTTTGATCATTCATCTTATTTAAAATTTTTATCTAAATATACAAAATAATAAGTTATATTTAAAGTATATAAGATGATAAAGCAAGTCACATATAAAATAAATGATACATGTGAAATTTTTTAAATAAGACGATGGTCAAACTTTAAATGAAAAAGTTAACCGGCAATAGTAATTTAGAACGGACGCAGTAGCTTTCCTTCGATTCCGAGCAAGCAAATCCACCGCTGCTCACACTCTCCCTGTCCAGCTTATCCCATGCGAGATGCAAAAGCATCGATCCACATCCTTTCTCTCTGCTCTCCAATCCAGCAAGCCGCAGCCTTGCTAATTGCCACCCTCCCTATGCTCCTTGATCCAAAATCCAAGTACGGGAGCAACCCATTGCTATCCAATTCTCAAATAGCTGGTTCCTTTTCTTCAATTGCTATCCAATCCATCTCTCTCCCTCTCCTAAACCATCTCCAACGCCAGCAGAACACCACTAGTGCCGCATCCCGTTACCGCGGCAAGAAGCTGAGCCAGCGGCACTGGATGCGGGCCATGCTGCTGGGCTGTTTGAGCCGCCGGGCCACAATGACGGCCGGCAGCCTCGCCACTTGACCTGCGGCAGGGACGACACCATCACCTGTGATGCTGTGTACCTCGACACCAAGCTGCTGCCAGTAACCCGACGACTGCAAGCAGGACGGCTCAGACATCCTCTCCCGCTCGGGCCTCCGCTCCAATAGGCGGCGGCGGGCGCCCCTCCACTTCGACGCGCCTGCGAGGACGCGGAGCAGCAGCGAACTGGTGAAGCAGTGTTTCCCCACGGTGGCAGGCGGCCAGCTCGGCGGCAGGGCGGACGGCCATGGGTGCCCTGCGCGGTCGGCGCGACGGCGGCGGCCGACCAGCACGGGGGGTCGCGCGCAGTTGGGCGCGATGCGCGGGGAGAGTCGAGGTGGGGGTGCTGGACGGCTTCCACCGACGGGCGCGAGGGCGTGGTGGTTGGAGGCTGCCGGCCTCAAGAACGATGCCGTTCGATTGGGAGCGACACAGGAACGAAACTCGGTCTTAGGCTATTAGCACTCTTCGTACATTAAACACATCCTCTAAGACTATTCGCACTCGTCAACCTCTACTCTACCCTCTAAAACGGAATATTTCGTCCTAGTCATCAAGATTCTCTACTCCATACTACATTCTTCAGCACTCGTTCGTACTCTATCTTCAATATCTATACCAACTACCCGCCGGTGGGGCCCACATTTCAGGTTTTTTATTTTTTTCTTCCCTCCCTCTCTTATCTCTCCTGTCTCCTACCCCTCTGCCGCCCCTCTGCTCTCCTGCTCTCCTTCTCCCGCCACCCCCCTCCACCTTCCCGCGCCGGCCCTGCCCCCGCCCCTTCCCTTCCCGGCCCCTCCACCTCCTCCCCCGTGCCGCCGGCCTCCCTCCCCTCCTTAGTCCCCTCCTCCTCCCACGCGCCGCCGCCCCCTCCTCCACCCCCGCGTGCCGGCCTCCCTCTCCTCCCCGGGCCCCTCCTCCTCCTCCCTGCACTGCCCATCACCTCCCCCGCGGCGCGTCAAGGAGCTCGATGGCGGACGCTCGGTGGGGCCGCAGCCCCCTCCCCCACCGCAGCACCCTCCGCCTCCTTGCGCCGCCCCTTCCTCCCTCCCTCCTCGGCTCGCCGCGCTCGCGGTGCTCCTTTCCCTGGACGCGTGGCGGAGGACGTGCAGGGAGAGGGAGGGCAGGGTGCCAACCCGCCTGTAGCGCCGGCCGAGGAGGTGGCGACGACGACCAAGACACCGGCGGCCAAGGTGAATTATGTGCTGCTGCGTGTGCCGGGCGCGGCCGCGAGGGCGGAACGGCTAGCTCCCCGTGGCGCTTCTCACCTGCTCCACCCCGCTTGGGCACGCGGCGACGGTCGGCTCCCTTGAACGACGGCGACCGCGGACGGCTTTTCATGGCGGCAGTGGGTCCACTCACGGGCGGCGGCCCCTCCTCCCTCCCCGGCCCGGCCTCCAGCGGATGACCATGGGGCGGCCAGCAGCGGCGCGGTGGGAGGCGGCGGTGGCCAGCGCAGCGACGCACACCAGGGTGGCGGCGGCGGCCAGCTCGGGGGCAGCGGCGGTTGGATGGTGCGCGGGCCCCACACTGATGTGGCACATGGCGTTTCCCTCTACGCCCGTCTGATTTGCCGTGTGGAGACCAGAACGCGACGCTAGCGTGCGTTGTACCGTTTCCCGCTGCAGGAGAAAATCGGCATATACGTACGTCAAAACTTGTACCGTCTCTTTTACAGAGTCCCAGTGCGGGTAGCCTAAAGGGAATATTCCATCCTGATTATCCAGATTTTACAGTACAGTTTCAGTTTCTGTGCAATCGTTATACTTTATTTGCATCTCTTATACCAACTAACAAACCGTGGGGCCCATGTTATATACTTTTTTAACCCTCCTCACTCCCCTCCACTCTTTCTCTCTCCATCCCCCGCTGCATCCCCTCCCTGCTCTCTCTCTCCGTGGCAGGTTGTGTTCCTTCCGTACGAACGCTCTATGTAGCGCGCGGCGGGCGGAACGGAATGGTACCGCTGCTTTTTGAGTACGCCACTGCAGCAAAAAAAAGCATGCAACAATGCTAACCATCGTAGCGTTTCTTTTCGAGTACGCCGATGCGGACAGCCTTAGGTTGCCTGCGTCGGGCTCCCGTAAATCTCCCTGCACGAGCGTTTAAGGGATCAAACCGCCGCACTGGGCTCCTCTATCGCTTCCCTACGGAAGCGAAAACCCTCGCCTCCCCCAAATCTAGGGAAGGTGTGGGGGATCCGCTACCGCTGCCACCGTGGCGGCGGGGCAACACGGTCCAACCGTTGCGCGCGCGGGGAGGCCAGCGACGATGACTCGGCCACCGCCGCTCGCCGCCGCCCCACCAATGATCCGCGCCTCCACCACCGACGATGACGCGCGCCGCTGCGACGACGCTGGCCCCGCCACCGAGGCGGAGGAAGGCGAGGACGAGGGCGCGGCGAGGCAGAGGCAACAAGCTTGTCGCGCGCCGCCGCCGTGTACAACCGCAGCATGGCCGCAGGAGCTATGCTTCGGCCATGGGGCAGGACTTGCTGCCAGTGGATCGCGTAGAGGAGTTTGCGGCGTAGCAGTCACCGGCCAAAGGAATAGGTTAAAGTACGGTTGACCCCCAACAACCTTCGCTCGCTGCGCATTTACTGTACAGCAGCAGTGCAGCGCCAGCACTGGCTGGTCGGGTCGCTGTAATTGCCTTTGCCGTTGCTGCTCACATCATCCCAAGATTCCCTTTCTATCGCTCCGTTCGTCAGCGTGAGTCTGACTTATTTTTCTCTCAGCACACCTAACACCAACTGTATTTTTCTCTCAGCACATGCTTCAACGTTGTCGCGGTAAGTTATTTCTCTCGGCACACGTCGGCACCCGCCGCCTATCACCGTATATCAGCGCCAGCCACCGAACATGTTGATAGCCTCCATGCGCAAGTCGCCAAAATGCTTTACTTGCGCATCAGCATCAACCGATCGAGAAATATCTCATGTCGCAGTGCCCATTAATCAGAGCTCCTAATCAATCAATCCATTCCTGAGACGGGCTGCTAATCGATCACAATCAGGGGACGGACAAGCCAAGAAGTGAAGCACACAAGTCTCTACTCCTCCCCAAATCCTTCACTCTCCCTCCGTCTCTCTTATTGCTGCTACCACCGCGAATCCAAGAAGCTAGCCATACACATACAGAGTTTGCCATGATCTCCTGACAGGGAGACGGGGGACGACGAGGCCATCAGAGGATGAACAGATCAGTTGGTGTAGTTCTTGATGCAGGCGTGCGGCTCGGCGGCCTTGGCGGCGGGTGTGGCCTCGACGGCGGGTGACGGCGGGACGGGCGTGCAGAGCAGCTCCCGCGGCAGGTCGGGGATGCCACGGAGGTAGAAGGTGTAGAAGATCTTGAAGGGGAAGACGATCTGGTTGAGCTTGACCTGGCCGTAGGCGCCCTCGAAGACGCCCGAGCCGCCGGTGACGGCGAGGTAGGACTCCTCGTAGGTGAGGTAGGGCCCCTGCACGGAGATGTGGCCGTAGTCGCCGAAGTAGAAGCTGTAGATGGCCTCGTAGCGGTCGCCGTTGCGCTCCGGGACGTGCTGGATGAGCACGCAGATCCCCGACGTGATGCCCAGCCGCTTGTCAAGGCTCCCGTTGTACACCTGCAGAGCGGGCCCCGGCCGGTGAGCGGAGGAGGTCTTATTACAGAGAAGAGCAAGGGGGAAGAGACCTTGTTGGTGAAGGGGACGAGGTCGCCGAGGGCGTTCTCCGTCTGCTTGGCGCTGAGGCGGAGGTAGGCGGGGCTCTCGCGGTCGCGCTCGTTGATCTCGTACACGTACATCTCCTGCACCTTGGTGGGGCGCGCGTCCTTGGCCGCCGACGGCTTGGGGGAGAACAGCGACGCCCGGACGGCGCCGCCGCGGGCCCGCGCCGCCTTCTTCCCTCCGCCGAGCGCGACCCTCGACGCCAGCCGCGGCGCGGCCGCCTTGGCTAGGCCCGCGGACCTCGCGGAGACCGGGGACGGCGCGGCTGCCCTGAGCGAGGCGGCCATGGCTTGGGCGATGGCCTCCTCCCGATCCGCGCTGGGGGGATGGAAACGGAATTGGTGATGGTGGCAGGCAGGCGGTGTGTGCTGCTGTGCTGTGTTTATTTAAGAAGAGCAAGCAAAGCAGGACGGACGCACTAGTGCGGTGGCGGACCGAGGGGTTAGGTGCGTGGTCATCGTCGGTTACGGCCGGCTCCGTCCATAATTGGCACGAGGACAACATGCAGCCGGTCGCCGTTTCAGATCTGGAGCCGGCCGGCGCTCGGGTCGTCTCGTCTCTGATTATGCGGTGTTTAAAGTGGCGACGGGCAGGTTCCAGCCAGGTCGGACGGTGTCGAGCTGTGCCGATTGTGATTGTGAAACCCGGAAAGCATCTCTCGCTCACTCGTCCCTGCGTCTGTGGACTCTGGATGCGACCGCAGCAGAATGGGGACTCGCTCCTTTGGAGCTGCACCAGGCGTGCTCCCTTGCCGCGTTCCGCATAAACCCAAAGGGGAGCACGAGCGTCACCGAATCGCTGCCTCTGATGGCGCTGTTTCACCCCAGATGGAAATAGAGTGATTGAGTAGTAATGGCTGTGTAACAGAGGAACGGTGCGGTCGATTTCTTTTGCCAGGTTCATTGACCCCCCACGTCCACGTCCAAATCCACGCAGAACGTCAGCACACATCTCCTTCGCCTTGGGCGCGTGCGCGTCTCAATATTTTAGGGTGAAAAAAAGGAATTAATAATCGCAGAAAGATACTATGGACGTTTCCAGCTTCGTGGTGTTTGTTTCACATTTTGGCTGTTAACGTATATGGCCGTGAAATGACACAACATGCAAATATTTTTAGTATAGATGCAGCGGTCCTATGATTTGCTGTTTGACGCCAACCGGGAATGAGTATTATACAGTAGAGGAACGGTGCTGTCAAAGTTTATTTTCACCAGCTTGGGCGCGAGCCGCGTGGTCTCAACGTTTTTTTACGGTAGGGAAAGGGAAGTAACTGGAGGTCTGCCCGTTGTCAAGCCTGAGCGTCCACCGCTGGAGCCCGAAGGTATATCGAAGCCTTCGCTTTACTTGGAGCATGTACACGTACAGCTATCACAATCTGTACTGCTCATCTCGTATGTTGCAAAGTAAGTACAATTTCACCTACGTGTATCCTCATTAATGAATAGATGGATCGGAATCGGAGTCGTTAATTTCATCTACGTGGACAGCGCCGTCACTTTGGCTCGTGCTCTTAGGCACAGGATGGCAGCGCAGCGCCGTTGTACACATCGTTGGCATAGAACGACGGAAGTGTGCATCCACCTACGGCGCATCATCGAGTTGGTGTAGACTGGACACTCAGCTTGTAGCATAAACATGTCAATTTTTTAGCCCCTAAGCAATGACATATTTCTGCTCAGGTTTACATCTTCAGTGAAATTTTGTGTTTATCGATAGTGCCGAAATATTTAAACTTGGACCAAAATTTCGTACAATAAAACTATCTAACATGTTAAATTTGTGATATATTGTCATATTTCTTTGTTGTTATTTACATAATCATGATGTATGATGCTTTAGAGACCATTTCTAGAAAAATTATGTAAATATTTTGTTGACTCCGATATTCCCAACATTTCGTATTTATCATAGGACCAAAAAAATATTTATCAAATTTTAAAAAAGCTGATTCTACCCGTTATTGGATAATTAACAAGAATCGCAAATGCTTTATACAGTGTTCCCAGTTGGTTTATTAGTAGAAACTGAATTTCAGCAAATTGAAGTTGTTGGATTGAATTTTAACTGAAGTCTCGTGATCTACACTTGTTGGGACGGTATTAAGGGGTCCCCTAACTTAAGGGATGATCACCCCACAAAAAACGCAAACAAGTCACAACCACATCCCCGTGAGCCAAAAGGAAAACCAAAACATGCACAAGGCCCACGGCCCATGACGGCCCAACGGTCGCTCGAGCCCCTCCTATCGAAGGCCTGACACGCAGGCTTCATCTCCGTCTCGTTTGAGGGTCTCGGCTCCCTCGACCGAAACACTGTACAAATTCTGTTTCGCTCGGGGGTACCAACCTCCCTCGAGCGAACACCCCAACTCCGCCTCACTCGAGGCCACCCTTCCAAACAAAAGCGCCCGTGCGCCCATCCAACTCGCCTGACAGGGGCATTTAATGTCCGCGCGCAGCCGCAGGGCGCCAAAGTCAAAAGGAAAATCGTCACCCATGCCGACTGGCACGACCTAAAGCACTATGCGGCCAACTCCGATCACTGTGCGGCTGACGCCGGTCACTGTGCGAGCACTGCAGCGCCCTGTGCGGACAGGCGAGCCGTCGCCTCGCTGCACAGCTCTGACCATCCTTGTCCGTCCCCCACAACGGAGCCCTCGAGCAAGCATGGGGGAGCCCTCGAATGGGTGTACGGACGAGGACTGGGCGCGAGCGCTGGCCGGTGCAAGCCACACGGATAACAAGGCCAGGTTCCATCCGCCAACTCTGGTCACTGCTCCGCCATCCCCGGCACTGTGCGTGACTGTGCGACCCCGTACCACCGACTCCAGTCACCATGACGACTTACGGAGCCTAGATTGGACCTGTGCTGAAGACTCCGACGCTGCTGTGTCACCGACCCCCGTACGGATCCCATGACGAAGCCCTCGAAAGGCACGAGAGAACTCTCGAACGGGTGTGCGGGCGACGACCGAGCTCGGACACCGAACAACATAACTCCTCGAAGACGCTTCAGGACAAGCACAGCAACACGTACCTTCTATAGGAGCCGCCATACCACCATCCACAGAAGTTGGTAGAGGCTCAGCGATTTGCGCCGGGCAAAAGGATTCGCTGGACAGCCTCCACGCCCGGCACCATACTCTCTAGTACCTGATACTGTAGATTTTACTGTACTCCCTCCGGTTTGGTAAAACAAGTCGTTTAGGACAGCGACATGGTCACCAAAGCGCAACTTTGACTTCTCTTTTCTATAAAAATATTTTTTGAAAAGTTATATATGTATACTTTTATGAAAGTAATTTTCAAGACTAATCTATTTATATAATTTTCACATTTCCAAACTCAACGACTTAAATGTTATTCATGATTTATATTCCCAATGTTTGACTCAAACCTTGTCCAAAACGACTTGTTTTACCAAACTGGAGGGAGTACGATGAATGTATCTCTGCCCCTCCTTGGACTATAAAAGGGGGAGGTAGACGCCCGGCCAAGGGCCGGCCAACATAGAAACACACACATACCATCGAGCAGCGACACTAGCAAACGTAGTTCACCCACCAGAGTTCACGACACATCCGCCGGTTACGCTTGGGACTTGGAGATCTTCACCTCCTCTCCCACCTCGCTTGTAAACCCCTACTACAGGCACCCCGGTGCGGAGTAATACAAGGCGTGCACCTTCCTTGTTGGACGTATGGCCCCGCGGCCGGAAGCTGGATAAAACCGGTGTCGTTGTGTTATTCTTCGCACCAACCATCGAGAGAGTGGGCGCAGCGCATTCGTTCTGGTTAGTGTCGGGCAGCCGATCCGGACACCGACAACACTTGTTTCAAGATATCGTTAATTAGTATTTTTGGTACAATTCTGAAACTGTTTAGTAATTATTGAATTATTGCCTAATAATAAAGTCCAGGCGTTCGACTATTTTCTGGGCCACAGCCCACACAAATCGACCCATGGACCTCAAAACGTCAAACTACACAAATCGACCCATGGACCTCAAAATACAGTATGCACTGGTTTGTCGAGCCGCACCGCACGCACACCGCGCACACACGACACGAGGGCGACGGATTTTCCATAATAAAAAAAGACGAGAGCGGTTGGTCCGCAGCGACGTGCTGACCATATTTTGAGATGCGAATGGGTCAGCGATCGTGTATGAACTTACCCAGCCGTGTTTGTCGATCAGTAGCAGCACGGCGACCCATTCCAACTCGGCCTCATCATATCGCGCGCGTGTCGGCACCCGCATGAGCGTACGCACGCACCCAGCTCGGATCGGAGTATGGGCCATATATGGCTACGTACTGTATGAGCCTATGGCCCCGTTTGTTAACGATTCTGAGCACAAACGGTTAGTGCAAAATGGGCCAACGCTCTCGGCACTGTCGTAGCATAGCCATATCGACGGGCCCTCCCCTCGAAAGAAAAAAAAATCGATGGGCCCATTATGTTACCGATGTGATTTGATGTTGGGCTCACATGACAAGTGGGCTGTTGGAAAGGGCCTAGTTCTTCTATTGCTGACCATATCTTGTCCAACTTGCCAACCTGACTTCATCCGTTACTAATGATAAGTATGTAGTAACGAACGTCAAAACAATCCGTTACTAATGACTATTTATTGGTAACAGGCAACGCTATGGTCCGTTTCCAATTTTGTAGATTAGGGAATGTACCATATGTCTCATGGTAGCGAGGGCATTTAAGCTGGTAATTTTCAAACATCTTGGTAACGAACAGTGTGTCCGTTAATTTTGACGAGTCATTTGTTACACGGCGCGACCGACGGCCGGGGACGGCGACGCGCGCGGCCGACGGCCGGGGCCCGGCGCGCGGCTGCCGGGCGTGAGGCCCATGGCGGTCGTGCGTGCAGCCCACCGGTCGGCAGCGACGGCGTGGTCCGCAGGCCAGTAGCGATGGCGTGGTGCCGGCGGTGACGCTGGACGCGTGGGGGTGACGGTCGCCGGCAACGATGCATGGCCGACGTGGTGGAGTGCCGGTCATGGCCATGTTTCTACATGCTCCTTTTTAACCGTGTGTGCAGGTCCTTGGGTGAAAACCCAGCTCAATCTTTGATCGTTGCCGGTGATGGCGGTGTGGTTGCATCGTTTTCCTTGTTGAAGGCATCATCGTAGGGACTTCACTATCCATAGTTTCCGGGTGAAAACAAAAAAACCGGCTTGCTGGTTTAGGCGGCGGTGACGTCTGATGTCGTTTCCTTCTTGGGGGCGTCGCCTTGGATTCTTGGGATCGGCGGTAACAGGCCTATAGCTCGCTGCGTTTGCGGTGTATTTGCTTGTTGAAGGTGTATGTGCTTGTTGATTGGTTTAACAGAAGGGTATTTGAAGTTGTGGGTGTGATCGACTAAGTGCGGTGGCTTCACGATGGAGACCATCAAGTAGATCGGGACTGTTTTTTTCAGTATTTTCTGACATCAAAGTTTCTAAGTAGACTAATGATGTTAAGAAGTATCGTTGGAAGAAGACAAAGCAAGGATTTAGAAGAAAGAAACTTAGTTTTTCTAGCTTTTTTTTAATCCTTTAGCTTATTATTTTGTCTTTTATGGTCCTCAATTTTGAGGCATTGAATCTAAGAACTCCTGTAACTTTTGGCTATATATATCCGCATATAGATATAAAGGCCGGATTATATCCAATATCAAAAAAATTTGTTACACATCTCTACTAACGGACGCGATGTCTATTATCAATCTCTAACTTCGTCCGTTACTGTCAATCTTTAGTTTTTACGTAGTAAATATGTTCGGCTGGCTTTTCAGCAGCCAACCAACAGTATTTTTTCTCTTTGCATATATTAGCACCAGCCACCAGCTACCAGCCGGTCAGCGGTATTTTTCTCTCAGTACAAATCAGCACCAGCCACCAACCACCGACCAGCCGAACAGATTGAGTAGTAACTAACTAGCAACTAAGCCCTTGTTTAGATCTCAAATTTCACCCCAAAGTTCACTATGTAAAATGAAGATTCCCATCACATCAAAATGTCATAGCATACATGAAGTACTAAATGTAGATGAAATCAAAAACTAATTACACAGTTTTGTTGTACTCTGCAAGACGAACATTTAAGCCTAATTAATCAATTTTTGGATAATTTTTTACAAATACAAACGAAATGCTACAGTGTCGCACGCACCCCAAAAGACCAAAGTTTGGCTCCCAAATTCGAGAACTAAACAAGGCCTAATATTGTTTCATCTACAAATAAATATATAACTGAAGAAACATCTATAAAAAGAAGAGTATCATCGGACTACTCCGCAACTGATCTGCAAAATGCATGCTGCCTCTGCTCGACTTCACGTTTCGCGTAGTTCCTTCTAGAAATTGAATTCCTCTAGAAACAAATCAGGTCCATCTTTCCATTTGGCCTAACCAGCATCTCAAGCTAGGTCACGGCCATTTATGCGAGCACCTTTCATGACAGTGATATGTGGAGCAGTACGTCACAGTTATTCCAATTTTGTTGTGTCTTTTGTGGTCTACGAAGTCGCAGGTGTCAGTTGTCCAACTATCTTGGAACCCGGCCTGTGATAGCATCATATTCGAGATGAACCAGCGGGGTTGCTTCTTGTTGCTTGTGTTCAGAAGCAGCATCACATCACGCGTAGTCAAAAAACGTACTCTTTCTATAGTATTTACGGTCAATGCACATTGTTATACACTAATCTTGTTCCTGTGTCATTGTAATACAACAGGGAACCATGGTAAAAGCTGTCCTGTCAAAGATGGATGGTATCCCAGGGATCTATCCAACTGGAACACTAAGCCAACCACTGAAGAAGCCAAGGATGTGCCCGCTTTGCTAAAGCGAGTTCAATCGTTGAAGAACAAAGGCTTAACTGGAGTCGGGATGGCCTTCAGTTTTCTCAAGAGAAGAATTCAACCACTCCAAGAGCGTGTCAATCTTGGATACAAGTATGAGGGAAATACAGATCCTTCTCGCATGGTGCCAGAAGAACCCGCAGATGAGACCGTGTTAATGCGCTTGTCGCGCATGTTCAGCAATGTGAACAATGAAGCCATACATTGCAAAAGAATTCTGTAAAGGCCAATCTCCAAGTTCTGTAAGTGCTCGAAACCTTTGAATTGTAGTCATTATTAACATGCGTCTCAATAGTGATTCCTCTCATGTAGTCGGCCACTGATTCTGACGGGCCAGTTGGTGGCCTATCTCCGCAAGATTGGGAGAAATTTGGAAAGAGTTCTTCAGAAAAGTCGGAGCCATCGAATGAGAAAACAGAGGCAATTGCCGACGATATAGAAGAACTTGAAGTGATATCCAACGAGAAGGCAGCTGACTCAGATGGCCAGCGATTTAATCTTCAAGGTAAGAGAAGTCTTCATGATTTAATTCGAGTACTTTGTACGTTCCTCCATCTAATTTGGATGTACTATTTTTTGAAAAACAGAGGATATAGACATAGTACCAAGAGTTCCCACATGGGTAAAACAGAAAAGAACCACTCGGTCTCGATCAGATGTCCCTGCGGGATCATATGTGCCTGGAACAGAGGAATGTCAGCGCATCAAGATCTCCAAATTTATCACTGCTGTTCAAAGCTCTTCAACTACAAGTGCCATGGCGAGTGGTACCACAGGGAGTACAACTAGCTCCAAAGTGGGCGTGCTAAAGTTGAAGAAGTTCAACTTTAAGCCAAAAACCACCGCGCCGACAAAGTAAGTTTGTTAAATCAAGATATCCTTTCAATTGAGCCATAATTTAGCTATTGAATCTTGCGTTTTTGTGAAGGATTTCATCTGGTGCACTTGCGCCACAAGAAAAATTGAAAAAAGCTGAAGAGACAGAGCGTAATGAAGAAGAAGTCCTCCCTGGCACTGTCGAAGAAAGCGGCGGAGTTGCGGGTTTGAACTAGTCTCCAGAGAAAGAGCAATCTGATGTCAATTTGGCTTCAGAATCAAACCCCGTAGAAACTGCAAATCAGGGAGACGCCGAAAGGCCGCCATCAACTATGGAGGTAAATCATATAGCCTTTGCTCTGTATATTCACCAAAATTTAAATGCTTGTAAAACCATGAAGGTTGGTTTGTGAAGCGTCCCCTCATCAGAGGAGACTAAATGTGATGCAAATATCAGTCCCAGGAGGCTGATTCACATTTATTACAACATTTGGTTCAGTGCCGTACAAACCGTCGCGGTGGTGGGCAATGCATTGCCACTACCACGAGGGCCAAAAACAGGGCTATAAGCCAAACAACGATGCAAACTAGTTCGTGATCTTCATAAGGGTTTTGCGCCATGCGGAACCTTCAGCGGGTGACCCAAATCCACAGGCAAGGTTGGGTGCAGAACGAGTCCCTACTCCATGTCCTCGGGAACGAACTCAGGGTCTTCCTCTGTTCATAATAAGCAAGGGTGAGTACAAACGTACCCAGCAAGTTCAACCACACCCACGGAGGGAATATAAACATAAGCATGTATGGGATATAACAAGGATAAGGTTAAGGTTCAATTGTGTAAAAGCCAGTATTTACATGTGCATGGTTTTAGTTTTGAAAAGAGTTTTCAAAAACATTTTCTTTGATCCAATAGGAGTAGGTTGCTTCGATCCACATAGAATCCAAGTTTTAGATGCTACCAGAGTCCCCATCCGTCGTAGCCTTTGGCACGCATGTCAGCCATTTCCAAAACAACCCACACCACAAAACACCATACCCAAAGGACTCGTGAAGTGACCAAGCCGTAACTCGTCCAATGCCGTGGACACGGCTATCCGGATAGGTTTTAACTCGGCAGAGGGGTACACAACCACAAGTAGGGTACCGCAACACGAACACCTTAGTGCCAGTGCAGATCCATCAAAGCCATTACCCACCATAGTTAAACTGACTAGTCACCACAGAAGCTGCCAGGGGGTTAGCAACCTACCAGCGAGGTCCTACCCAGGGGCATAACTCACAAAGATCGTATCCCCATCTCCCTGACCTTCTGTTGCTCGCCAGCACACCTGATAACTAACCATTTAACTAGTGGGATTTATGCTAAGCCGTTGCCACATACAACGGTCGAGTGGAGGTACGGTGAATTGGGTTAGGCAAGATGACACATCAGCACATCCTTATTTTGACAAGACGGGCATCTCCCACCATGCTCAACCACATAGGTACGAGCTCACCTCGGTATTTCACACAAGAAATACCGTTTGCCCCATCACGCACTGTTCTTACTCATTTTTCCAAACTCACTTCCCTTTTTAAAGAACACATGCCGTTATTTTTGTAAACACAGTGTGATTGTAATATTGAGTGTAAAAGTAACCATATCCTAAGCAATGCTAGCAGTGATTAATATTTAAACAGAGCAACATCATATTTAAACATTAATCTGGGTCATCTAGGTAATAGTTATATCAATCAAGGTAAGGCTAATCAATCAGGGTTCAGCAATAAAATCATGCAAGTTTAATAAAATAGGTCAATGAGTTGTGTTTATAAATCTGGGATAAACATGCATCAAAGGGTGCAATAGAACTTGCCGTTCTCAAAGCCCTCGGGGAGTTCCTGCCCGGGGTACTGGCCTCCAGGCTCCTGCTCGTAACACTGCGCTCCCTCGGGCTCTTCCTCGGTTACTCCGTCAGCTACGACAATAGCGGCGCGAACGACGAACAAACATAAGCAAACATAATCACACAAATAAAATGAGCTCAAATAGAGACGAGGATAGTTGGAATGTGTAGCTTATGTTTTTAGATAAATTTAGGAAAAAGAATCAAGTGAATCGGAGTTGCCATGTAGGAGATATTGTGTTTGCAAGATTGACCATTTAATTAATTACGAAAATGGATTAGCATGTCAGACGGGGTTTCATAAGCTTAGGTTCACGTGATTGGTTGAGTGGGTCCCTGGGCCATGCATAAAGTAATTGGGCTGCAGCCTATGCGTATTGGTGGACTGCAGGCCGCAGTAAATAAGAAAAAGGGGAGGGCGGTACAGAAGGAAAAGAGGAACACGCGTTCTCGGCAGCGCTGCTCTTCGTAGCGGCCGGCGCTCGCGGGAGCTTCGTCGGGACGGCGATTCCGGCCACCATTTACAGGTCGAAGAGTATGGGGAGTGAGAGGGAAGTGAGGGTAACTCATTTGTGAGGTTCTTGTCAGGAGATAGTGCACGTAAGGGAGGGGGCCACGGGCGGCCATTGCCGCGGCACTGCAAGCTCGTGGGGAGCTCGGTGTGGGGAGGGAGAGAGAGGGGCGAGGCTTGGGGGAGACAAGGGATGGTGTGGAGGTGCTCACTGTCGAACCAATCGAGCTACGGTGGCCGGACGTCGGAGATCGACGAAGTGGCTGCTGCGGCTCGGGAGGGAGAGCAGAGAGAGCTCGATTAAGTGAGGGAGGAGCAGTGCTGCGGAGCTGGGTGGCTCGGCGAGCTCGGGACGACGATGGAGGGCTGCTTAACCCCGCCTTTTATAGGCCGACGTCGAGGAAGCCGCCAGGCGGATGCGGCCGAGCTCGGCGATGCGCCTGACTGCGCGTACGGCGAGGCTAGGCAAAGGCCGGCGAGTGAGGATTAATGGCGGCTGGCGGGATTCACGTCCGCGATGGGACGGCACGGCAGCGCTGTGCTTGGCGCGGCGTGAGTGTCGCGATGTGCAGCGAGGTGACGCGGTGGTGCTGAGGCGATGGCGCGTGCAGGCGGAGTGATGGCGTGGGCGTCGCGACACGGCGAGGAGACGGCACGGCGAGGTGCTGGCTGCTGAGAGAAGTCATGTCGCGGGGCCAGGGCGTCTTTCATGCGCGTGCTGCTGCTAGCGTTGAGCAAAGGCGAGTGGGGGCCTAGTCTAGCGAGCGTGCTGCTGCATGCATGAACTATGTGCTGCAGTGGAGCATCCAAGGCGAGTGAGCTACGGAGCTGTTCCAGCTTGCGTGTATGTAGTGTGCAGGTGTGCGAAGATACTGATTTGCTTAACCTAGGAAGATGATAGTTTAGTCTTGAGATGATTTTGGAAGAACAAGGAGTTAGAGCTCGAGAAAAGTTTTGCAACATTTTTAGAAGCATTTTTAATGAGTGATTTAACTTCGTAAATTTTACGGATGTTAAAACCTACCCCACTTAAAAGGAATCTCATCCTCGAGATTTGACCGGCACCTAAAAAGATGGGGAAACTCTTTGTTCAATGCGTCTTCGCGCTCCCACGTAGCTTCTTCTATTCCGTGTCTGCTCCATTGCACTCTACAAATCCGTACTTCGGAGTTTCGAGTTCTCCTAGTGACAGTGTCCAAAATCTTGATTGGTACTTCTTGGTACCGGAGATCCGTTTGCAGATCTATTTCTTCTTCCGGTACATGTTCTTTCTTGGGTACTCCCAGACACCTTCTCAGTTGGGACACATGGAATACTGGATGTATGTCTGACATTACTTCAGGTAGCTCCAATCGGTACGCTACCTTCCCAACTTTCTTCTGAACTTGATAGGGTCCAATGTACCGGATGGCCAACTTTCCCTGTACTTGAAACCTTCGAGTCCCTCGAATGGGCGAAACCTTGAGATAAACGAAATCTCCTGGATTGAAGTTTATTTCTCGTCTCTTCTTGTCTACGTAGCTCTTCTGTCTGGACTGAGCTGCTTTCAGCTTTTCCCTCATCTCAGCTACTTTTTCTTTGGCTTCTTTTATGAGTACGGGTCCCACTAGAGTACGCTCTCCTACTTCTGACCACATCAGAGGGGTCCTGCACTTCCTGCCATAGAGAGCTTCAAACGGTGACATGCCTAAACTTGCCTGATAACCATTGTTGTATGAGAACTCTGCATAAGGTAGACTTTGTTCCCAATCCTTACCATAGGTAAGGACACAAGCTCTCAACATATCTTCCATAATCTGATTTACTCTTTCTGTTTGACCATCGGTCTGTGGATGATAAGAGGAACTAAAATCCAACTTGGTACCCATGGCTGTGTGTAGACTCTTCCAAAACCTTGACGTGAACTGGGTCCCTCGATCCGAAACAATCCTGCTGGGTATCCCATGAAGCTTTACTATGTTGTCCACATAAAGCTTGGCCAGCTTCTCTCTGCCATAATTGGTTCTCACGGGCAAGAAGTGAGCGACTTTAGTCAGTCGGTCCACTATTACCCATATGGAGTCGTGCCCCTTCTGTGTCTTGGGTAATCCTACTACAAAGTCCATTCCTATCTCATCCCACTTCCAAACGGGGATGGGCAGGGGTTGTAATAATCCTGCTGGTTTCTGGTGTTCGGCCTTAATTCTTTGGCAGCTATCACAATGAGCGACAAACTGGGCAATGTCTGCCTTCATTCCATTCCACCAATATTTTTGCTTTAAGTCCAAATACATTTTGGTGGATCCTGGGTGGATAGAATACGGCATGTTGTGAGCCTCATTCATGATTATCCGTCGAAAGTCACCTTCCTTGGGCACACAAATTCTATTTTTATACCATAGAGTCCCCTTACTGTCGACTCTGAAGTCTGGTGCCTTGTTCTCTCCAGTATGCTTGCAGATTTTCATTAAATCCTGGTCCGAACCTTGGGCTTCTCTGATTCTGTCCTCCAGAGTGGATCGGACACTCAGCTTGTGGCTAGAATCCCGGGAATGATGTGCACATTCAACCGAGCCATTTCCTCATGCAAATAGGTATTCTTGGGTCCATAAGACTTCCGGCTTAGGGCATCTGCCACCACATTAGCCTTTCCAGGGTGGTAATGAATTTCCATATTGTAGTCCTTCACCAATTCCATCCACCTTCTCTGCCTGAGGTTTAGATCCGGTTGGGTGAAGATATACTTCAAGCTTTTATGGTCCGTGTATACCTCACACTTGTTTCCAATCAGGTAGTGCCTCCAGATCTTAAGGGCATGCACTACGGCTGCAAACTCTAGGTCATGAGTCGGGTAGTTTTGTTCGTGAGGCCTAAGTTGTCGGGAAGCATATGCCACCACCTTCCCATCTTGCATGAGAACACACCCTAACCCTTGACGAGATGCGTCGCAATAAACGACAAAATCCCGATGGATATCCGGTAGGGTTAAAACTGGGGCAGTTGTCAGCCTCTTCTTTAACTCCTGGAAATTCCTTTCACACGATTCCGTCCAAACAAATTTCTTTTCCTTCTTGAGCAGCTCCGTCATGGGTTTGGCTATCTTGGAAAATCCTTCGATAAATCTCCGATAATATCCGGCTAGTCCAAGAAAGCTTCTAACCTCACTGACATTGGTGGGCTGTTGCCAGTTGGAGACTGCCCCGACCTTCTCAGGATCCACTGCTACTCCCTCTGCGGTCAGGATATGACCCAGGAAAGCCACTTCTTTTAGCCAGAATTGACACTTGTTGAACTTAGCATAGAGCTTATGCGCTCTCAACTTCTCCAATACTACCCTCAGATGCTGCTCATGCTCTCGGATGCTCTTGGAGTAGATAAGTATGTCATCGATGAAAACTACGACAAACTTATCCAACTCATCCATGAACACCTTGTTCATGAGGTTCATGAAATATGCAGGTGCGTTTGTGAGTCCGAATGACATTACTGTGAACTCAAATTGTCCATAACGGGTGACAGAGGCTGTCTTCGGGATGTCACCTTCCTTAATCTTCAATTGGTGATAACCAGATCTCAAGTCAATCTTGGAGAAATACTTGGCTCCTTTCAGCTAGTCAAAGAGGTCATCTATTCTAGGGAGAGGGTATTTGTTCTTAATAGTGACCTCATTAAGTGCGCGGTAGTCAACGCACAACCTCATACTTCCATCTTTCTTTTTAACAAAGAGTACTGGGGCTCCCCACGGGGATGAGCTGGGTCTGATGAAGCCACTTCGTTGCAATTCTTCTATTTGTTTCTTCAATTCTGCTAGCTCTGAGGCTGCCATCCTGTAGGGTCTTTTGGCTAGAGGGGAAGTTCCAGGGACAAGTTCAATAGCAAACTCTATGTCCTGATCTGGTGGCATCCCAGGAAGTTCTTCAGGAAAAACATCTGGGTACTCATTGACTACCGGAACGTCCTCTATAGATCTCACCTCCATATTAAAGACCATAGGGTCTGCCCACTACCCTTGGTGTGGCAGGTCACTTGCATTTCATCTGGGTTGGTTAGGTGTACTATCTTCTCAGCACAACCTATGAGGCCATTGTGTAAGCTTAACCAATCCATTCCAAGGATCACATCTATTCCCTTAGACTTAAGTACTACCAGGTCCGCTAAGAACTCTACCCCACTTAAAAGGATCCGCACCCGGGAACAGCCTAGTTGACACTTGATGTCACATCCAGGCGTTCGGGTTATTAGGGGTGTTTTTAGTAGTACTGTAGGTATATTGTGCTTTTCCACAAAATTTTCTAATATGAATGAATGTGATGCTCCAGAATCAAATAATATTGTTGCCAAAACTGAGCTGACTAGGAACTCACCGAGTACCACTCCTTGAGCTCCCTGAGCCTCTTGCGCGTCGATGTGGTTGACGCGGGCTCGTCCGTAAGACTGCTGGTTGTTGTTGATGCCCGTGTTGTTACTGCGGACAGGGACACGGTTGGCTCCAGATAAAGCTGGCTTGGGCCCATTCATTGAGTTGGAGTAGGCCGATGCAGCAGGCTTATCTTCGCATAAGGGCAATTGGCCCTGTCTCGTGGCAGTTGAAACAGGCTCTTGCATTACTGTTGTTGGCAGTGACTTGGCTGGTATTACTCTGTGGAGGCCTCATGGTGTTCTGACTCTTGAACTGGGTGTTGGCGGCTTGGGAGCCTGTGGCTTGAGGCTGGGTCCTGTATTGCATAGGATTCTGGGATCTGGGCGCAGCATAATTGGAGTTCCTTGGCTTCTGGAAACGGTCCTGTTGACGAGCCTTGCTCTCCAGAAACTTACGTTTGTTTTCCTTCCGTTCATCGGCTTTGGCCCTTTCGGTGAGGATGGCCATGTTCATCAGAGTGTTGAAGTCTGGATAGATCTGGGGGGTAAGTAGGGTCTGGAGTTCGGGATTCAGACCTTTCTTGAACATGTCCTGCTTCTTCTCATCCCTATTGACTTCTTCTGGAGCATAGCGAGCTAGCTCCATGAACTGGTGGGTGTATTCCTCCACTGTCTTGTTCCCTTGTTGCAGTTCACGGAATTCATCCGCCTTGCGCTTCATGGTGGCTGCGGGGATATGGTAGCGGCGAAACTCATCCACAAATTCCTTCCAGGTGATGATAGATGCATCCTGGACGGCAGCACAATAATTCTCCCACCAAGCTAAGGCAGTCCCTGTAAGCTGGTGGGTAGCCAAGAGCACCTTGTCACGATCTTCACATCCAAATGGCTCGAGTTTCCTCTGGATGACTCGCAGCCAGTCGTCGGCTTCCAAGGGGTTGCTGGATCCCCCAAACGTGGGTGGCCTGGTCCTCAGGAAGAGGGTCAGTTTGTCATTCAGGTTCTGCTTACGGGGCTCCTGGTGTTGGAGAGTTTCAGCTATGGTCTGCATGAATCGAGTCTGATTGTATATTGCTTGTGCCAGGTCCAGGGGTGGGGGTGGAATGTGCTTCTCCCCATCCTGGCTTCCTATCCTGGACTGGTTCACTTCCTGCTCCTGGTCTTGTCCTGGCCCAACTGGCTGCCTCTCCCCACTAGGAGCGGCATTCACGCGGCTCTGAGAGGGTCTAGCACGCGTGTTAACCATCTGCAGGATCAGTAGGACTTCTGTGAGATTGGGTTAAGGTGATGTTTAAGTTACTTAATTCGTATTTTCGAAAAGGCAGAATCCACCTCCTGCCGACAAACACACAGACTAACATACAACAAGCACAAACACTTATTCAAACCACTGGGGGAGTACAACACTTGGGGTTTAGGCACAACGCATACTACAAGGTGGGTTACATGACACGATAGGAAAGATGCTACTAGGGGGACAAGGGTTCTTCCAACTTCGGACCATGGAGGCTTCATTCCCATTCAGACGCTGGATGCTGGGTCTACTTGCGGGGCGATTCTTCTTCTGGGGCGGAGTGTTCCTCCAATGGAATGGGCAGCTCACGCTCATCATTTCCTAGGATTCCATTTTCCCGGGGTTGCCCGGCAGCTTCTCCTCCTGCAGCTGCGGCTGTCCTTGCGGAATCCCCAGGCGGCACTTGCGGGGTCCTAACAGGTTCTCCCCATGCTAAAACAGGCGTTCCAAGCAAGACGTGGCTTTCTCCAACCGCCGGGACGGGCGTTCCACCCCTGGTCCATTCTTGTATACGTTGGTCTCGAGCCTGCCTGAGACTCTCTTGGGCTATGGCCTCACTACTGATGGCAGCAGCGGTCCTGGCTTCAGCTTGGGCTGCTCGGATTTGGTGCATCCGAACCGCGAGCTCAGCTTGCTCGGCCCGGTTAATTTGCTCACCCAGGAAGCCGGCTTGCTCGTCAAAGAGTTGATCCAGGGAGTTGAGATAGGTGACCACTTGGTACAAGGGGTCCTCCTCTTGATGGCGTCGTTCCAAGTTTCTTATGCGGGCTTGCCATACTGGAGTCCTGACGAGCGAAGGAAAGAACCTCATTGGTGTGGGGATGAGGTGTTCTTCAAAGATGCGGCACATGTAGCGGAGTGCTTTCCTGACAGCCAGAGAGTAGGTATCTTGGTACCTAAACCCTGTGGCGGTCACACGCCACGGCCCGATTGCGGGATAGCAGTCGCTTTTGGCGACGGAAATGACCACTCTGCAGCAAAGAGTACCATGCTATTCGTACTCCCTACTGTAGTACCTTGGGCATTCTGGGACACCGAGGCTCTCCAAGGATCCAATCAAAAGGCTGGGGAAACCAGGTGCTTCCCGGCAGACACCCTGGGTCCATCCGTCCTCAGCCATCTGAAACAAGGTAGGGAAAACAAGTTTGGCATGAATACAAACTAAAATGCGGTCTTTATTTCACGATGGAGTCGGGTACATGGTGCATGGATCCATTGGTACTAAGATAACAGCTTTAGACTGGGTACAATAACATGGGAGAGGAGACTCTAATCTAGGGTACGACTCGCTACTCATGGGGATTCTCCCTCAACCCAGACACGACGCTTCTTTAGTGGAAGGCAGTGCTCCAGTACTACTCCCTCGGTCTGGGTACCCGCATCCTGATGGGTTTCTTCAGGTTCTCCTTCCATTAACCCGACTTACCTTCTGTGGGTTTCAATTTGCTCCATCTCTTGGGCATAGGCTTGCCACTTGGTTTGGAGAGTGGCTAGTGAGCTTATGGCTTGTCCGGCTCTTATCCGCTGTTTCTCCATTTCTTGCTCCGCCTTTTCTACCCTGCGGGTCTGGTGCCTTAGTTGTGCCGCCTGCTCACGGTACAACCGGTCCAATCCGTTGAGGTAGATAGCCAAATGGGAAACCGTGTCCTCCAGTTCCTCATCATTTCCTAGGCTTCTCATCCGAGTGATCCATGCGAGTCCCCTTCCACTAGTGGGTGGGAAAAACCCCATGGGTGTCCCTTGGAGGTGTTGCTTGTAGAGTTTGCGTAGGCATATCAGGGCCTTCCTGGCGGCCTTCTGGTAGGTTTCCGGGACACAGAAACCAGTGGTGGAGACGAACCAAGGTGCCACCTCAGGGTAGAGTGTGCTTTTTCCCACAAAAATCATCATTTCACACCGAGTGGTGCCTCGGTGGTCATACTCTCGATAGGTGTATTCGGGTGTGTCCGTGACTCCGATGCGTTCCAGGCTAAGTAGCAGCAACTTGGGGAGACCCGGCTCTGCGGGGCAGATTCCGTCAATCCATCCTGAAAGTGCATCTAGGCACTTAATCTATTTTGGTGATTAATGACAATAGAAATTTAGATATAATGCTTTGAATGAGTTGTGCCGGAATAAAATGAAAGAAAAGAAAATAAATGTGAAAAGAAGGTCCCCAATTCAATTTCTTATGGTGGTGGACTCGATCGAAGAATTTAATATGATTTTTGGTTTGAATTTGAGTATAGGACCACCGTACTATCAAGGGGGACGTGTTCGACAAATTCTAGTTATTTTAAGTGCTATGCTTGAGATGAAAATCCACTTGAGAGACACACAAAGTCACATTCACATGTTGTCTTCTTGGTCGGAACTTAGGCCGGATGATCCGACCGGAAGTTCCGGCTGGCTCGGTTTTGGGTTGTTTCCCATCGGAAGATCCGATCCTAGCATCGGAACTTCCATCGGAAGATCATACACTATGTTGGATCTTCCGGGACTTAACCAGATTTCAGCCTTTTCTGTGTGTCACATGCATGTTCCGACCCCTGGCCGGAAGATCTGACCGGAAGTTCTGGCCAACTCGGTTTGGATTTGTTCCGGGGCCGGAAGATCCGACGCCTGTCGGAAGATCCGACAGGGTCTCGGAAGATCCGACGCCTGGAACTGTTCTGAGGGCTTTCTTGCTATGTTCTGTCATTTGCCGGAAGTTCCGGGCCTCATCGGAAGATCCGACACTCTGTCGGAAGATCCAATGCCTGGAATTTGTCTGGGGTTTTCTAACACTAATCTGTCATTCTTCGGAAGATCCGACGCTTGGTCGGAAGATCCGATACCCCTTCGCAGAACACATAACGATCACATTTTGGGGGGGTTGGTATATATACCCCCTCACCCCCTCATTCATTGCGGCTGCCTCCACTGACCTAACTTGTGACAAGCACCCACTTGAGCATTCATTTCACTCCTGTACTCCTTCCCAAGCTTGATTCTTGCAAGGATTCATCTAGGGTTTGAGTGAGAGAGAAGATTGAAGGTGTGAAGCTTGTGCTAACTTTGAGCCCTCACTTGTTCATCTCTTGAAGCACTTGAAGTAACTTCGATTCGTTGATTCACGTTTGTTACTCTTGGAGCTTTGCTCCTAGACGGTTAGAGGTGCCGGTGAGCTCCCATTCCCTTGTGGTTGAGCCCCGGAAGTTTGTATTACCCCTCTCTTTGTGAGAGCCAATAGTAAGTGATTCAATCTTCCTTTGTAGTTGATTGAGGGAGACTTGGGGCTAGTGTGACAGCCCGACTCTTTGTGAGCTTCTCAACGGAGACGTAGCTCCTTTGTGGAGTGAACTTCAGAAGTAAATCCATTGTCTCCTTGTGCTCATTTGTTTTTTTGTTGGATTTGCTTGATTTGATCCGGTCTACTTGCTTGTTGTTATTCTATTGCATTGATCATATCTAGAAGGCTCTATACACTTATTGTCACACTTATATTCAAGTAGAATCTCTAAAAAATGTTCTAGAACTCAAATTACGAAGTAAAGTTTTTATCCCGTCGGAAGATCCTACAGAGTGTCGGATCTTCCGGGGGTCGGAAGATCCGAGACTGCGTCGGATCATCCGACGTCTGACGGTTTTCAGAGCAATTTTGCAGAAATTTTTACAGGGCCTATTCACCCCCTCCTCTAGGCCTAGTGTTGGTCCTTTCAATTGGTATCAGAGCCTAATCCCTTGATTAAGGCTTAACCACTAAGGGAAAAAACACTATGTCCGACAAGGGGGACAACGCCGGTGTTGGTGCTTCCGCTTCCAAGGATGATCGATCATTGTTCATTGATTCAAGCTCAAGTGATGATGATCTTATCATTAGTGACATTGATGAAAGCTTGGATGAAGAAGAAAAGAAGAAGAAGAGAAAGGAGAAAATGAAGAAGAAAATTCAAGAAAAGGCCGAAAGGAAGGCTCAAAAGCTTCTCAAGAAGAAGCTAAAGGAAAAAGAAGTGTTGGATGGACTCCACTCCGTGTCTCATAAATATGAGACATCATCATCTAACAAATCTCTTGATCCAACTAGTCTTAATTTCTCATCGGTTCCAATGGGCAAAGTTCCCAAATTCAATGGGGTTGACTATGCTCGTTGGAGTGATGATATGAAAATGTATTTATATGGTCTTCACCCTTCTCTTTGGACCATTGTGAATATAGGTGTTGACAAAGACGCCAAGCCAAGTCATGAACAAGAGTATGATTTCTTCCGCAACTCTCAAGCAGTGATGGTTCTTAGAAGTGCTCTTAGTCCCTATGAGTACAACAAGATTAGAGGAATTGAAGTTGCAAAGGATCTTTGGGACACTCTTCAATTGTCTCATGAAGGGACAGATGTGGTCAAGGAAGGTAAGATTGATCTTCTACAAGGAGAACTAGAAGCCTTTGTCATGAAGAAGGATGAGACTCTCCAAGAGATGTATGATTGGTTGAAGCTACTTGTCACCGAGATACGAATGCTAGGTAGCAAAGATTGGGATGAGCACAAAGTGACCAAGAAGATGCTTAGAGCATATACACCCAAGAACCCAATGCTTGCCACCATGATTAGGGAGAAGGACAAGTTCAAGAAGATGCTACCCATGGAGTTGTTCAACAAATTACAATATCATGAAATGAACAACTTGGATGTAGCTAGATCGACGGAACCAACCGAAGTGAAAACCATTGCTCTCAAAGCCGAACCAAGCAAGAAGGTTGAGTCAATTGAAAAGACTTCCAATTCCAAGAAGAAAGAAGACTCAAGTGATGGTGATAGCACCGATGAAGAAACCGCCATGATGGTGAAGAACTTCAAGAGGTTCATGAAGAACAAGGGCGACAAGAGGTCCATGTCTCAAAGAAGATGCTACGAGTGTGGGGAGAAAGGGCATTACACTGCCGACTGCCCCCGCAAGAAAAATGACAAAGAAGACAAGAAGTCGAAGGACAAGTACTTTGACAAGGAGAAGAGATACAAAGAGAAGAGTCAAGAGTACAAGAAGAAGTTTGGAATTGCTCATTTTGGTCAAGGGTGGGATTCTTCGAGTGATAACTCCGATGATGAAGAAGTGGCAACTCTTGCCATTCAAGTCCCTACATCAACATCTAGACTTTTCAACAACTATCAAGATAGTGATGATGAAGCTCCCATGTGCCTCATGGCCCAAGGGACTAAGGTATCAAACATCACCCCATCTATCTCATCCACCATCTTGACATCTAGGAATGCAGAAAATGATCTAGATGAAGAGGAAGCCGAACATGAAAAGAACATGATAAACAAGTTTGGCAAAGAAGGCTACAAACAAATTAAGAAACTAGTAGAGAAATTGGAGAAAAGGAAAGAGTCTCTTGATAGGCAAGAAGAATAGCTCATCCTTGAAAAGGAGAGAAACCTTGCTCTTGAAGAAACTCTAGTTGAGGAGAAGATCATGGTGGAGAAATTGACTTGTGACTTGTCACTTGCCAATGACTCTTGTGAGAAGATGTCTAAGGAATTGTCCTTGGCAAATGACTCTCTTGCCAACCTAAAGAATGTGCAAAGTGAGCTTCAAGAAAGGCATTCAAGCCTAGAGGTCAAATATAAAGATCTAGAAGTCAACTTTAGCGCTCTTTGGGAAAGCACCAAGATTAACTCTAAGACAATTCTTGACTCAAATGTCTCTACTAGTGAAGGTTGCTCAAGATGCTATAAGTTTGATATAAATGCTTGTGCTACTAACCTTTCAAAACTAGAAAAGAAAGTCAAAGCTAAAGATGCAAAGATTCAAGAATTGACCAAGACAATTGGCAAAGGAAAGGCCAAAGGTAAGAGTGAATTTGAGAGCCATCCGGCATATAAAGCCGGAAGATATCCTAGTATCAAGGATGGGCTCGGATTCACTAGAGGAGGAAAAGCAAATGGAACAAGAATGTTGAGAGGTCATGAAGTGCCAATGTTCACCAAGGGTGCAAACCTTGGAGACTTGATGAACATTGCTCATGGAGTGATTGTGAACACCATAGAAGACACGCCTAAGGTTGAGGCAATAACCAACAATGTCAAGAGCTCAACCAAGATCAAGAAAGAAGAAAAGAGCATTGAGCATAAGCCATCTCCCAACTACACCATTGACTACACGGTTGTGTGGGATCACAATGGGAAGATGGTGGTAAAGTATGTGAGTGCTCATGCAAAGAAGATGATGAGGAGTGTTTGGGTGCCTAAGATTTCAAAAGCTAACACTCAAGGACCCAATATCTTTTGGGTACCTAAATTCCAAGCTTAAACTTGTTTTGTAGGCATATACCTCCGGTGGATCTTCATGGTTGCTTGACAGTGGATGTTCAAATCATATGACCGGAGAGAAGAACATGTTTGCTAAGTTGAAAGAATTTGACTCACCTATAGAAAAGATCACATTCGGTGACAACAACCATGGTGATGTGATTGGTCAAGGTGAAGTTGCTATATCACAAGACTCATCTCTTTCAAATGTTTATCTAGTTGATTCTCTAGGGTACAATTTGTTGTCCGTATCACAACTTTGTGAAAAAGGCTACAATTGTCTCTTTACTAATGAGGGTGTGAGCGTCCTTAGAAGGGAGGATTCCTCTATTGCTTTTATGGGTCAACTTAAGGGAAAGCTTTATTTAGTTGATTTCACAACAAATAAAGTGGAACCGAAGACTTGTTTAGTGGCAAAATCTAGCTTGGGTTGGCTCTGGCATCGCCGGCTAGCTCACGTTGGGATGAGGAACTTGGCCAAACTTCAAAAGGATGAACACATTCTAGGATTAACAAATGTTGTCTTCGAGAAAGATAGGTTGTGTAGTGCTTGTCAAGCTGGAAAGCAAGTTGGAGCCCCTCATCCACCCACAAACATATTGACTAGCTCAAGACCCTTGAAATTGCTTCACATGGATTTATTTGGTCCAATTGCTTATATAAGCATTGGTGGGAACAAGTATGGACTTGTCATTGTGGATGATTTTTCACTTGGGTTTTCTTCCTACAAGACAAGAGTGAAGCTCAAGGGGTTATCAAGAAGTTCGTTAGAAGAGCTCAAAATGAGTTTGAGTTGAAAGTCAAGAGAATAAGAAGTGACAACGGAACGGAATTCAAGAATCTCAAAGTTGAGGAATTCCTTGATGAAGAAGGCATCAAGCATGAGCTCTCCGCTCCATACACACCTCAACAAAATGGCATTGTTGAGAGAAAGAACCGGACCTTGATTGAAATGGCAAGGACCATGCTTGATGAATACAAGACTCCGGATATCTTTTGGGCCGAGGCGATCAATACGGCTTGCCATGCCACTAATCGCCTCTATCTTCAAAAGTGTTGACACCAAAAATTGGCACCAGGAAGAGGCTGACATGTGGGCCGGATTTGGTAGAAGGATGCCATTCGGCTAAAAGGGTTTTCTCTGAAGCATTCGGCAAAGATGTTCTGCGGTCGGGAACGCGTCGTCATTCGGCAGAGGCATTGTTCCGCAGGCGAAGAGTGGTAGCATTCGGGAAGACATGATGACGTGGATCAACATAAGGAAAAGGCCGGTTCGAACAAGGAATGCAATATGGGCACGAAGATTCGTCATTTATTTTTAGAAACAAGTGTTATAGTCGTGTCCGACTAGGAGTTGTATCAAGACCTGGGTATAAATATAAACCCATGGCAATTGTAAAGGGAATCGAATCAATCATACAACAAACCGGCCCCGTGCCAACATCGAGTCCTTTAGTCGAGTCGTCGAGTTCTTCGAGAGGAGTCATCGATCCGTCGACCTCCGTAAGTACCGGCAACCTTGTATCATGCTTAGTATCATGCGGTGGATTTAAGCTTTGATGCAAGTAGTCTTGTTACCATGCTTAGTATCATCCGGTGGATTTAAGTTGTGGTCTCAAGAAGGTTCCTCTGTTAGGTCATGAGCCATGCGGTGGGCTAAGATCTAGTATGAACCAAGTTATCGGCTCTGTTAGATTTCGGCAAGATCTAACAGATTCATTAAGTTACCCTGTGTTGCTTCGTTTTTACTATGTGCTTAATTCATGCAACACACCTTTGCCCGATCTAGATCGGTTAGAATCGGCTCTGCTTTACGGTGCGACGACTTATTCCCTCATAGCCGAATTCGAAACCGATCTAGGTTGCCACGTGTCGCGGGTTCGAACTTGTCGGCATTGTGTAGATCTTGACAGAACCGGGTATCATGCGGTAGATGCAGGTTTTTGGGTCGTCTTAGAGCTAATCATCCGGTGGATTAGAATTCGATTCGATCTGATAGATTTATCTTTACCGATTAGGCTTGTTCCTTCGCCATGGATCCCGATTCGGCTAAATAGCCGTATTCGGCAGTGCTCTCACGAGTGAACGTGTGTTCGTGGGTTTGCATTGAACAATGAATGCTTTTAGCCTTTCACGATTAGATTGTATCATGCGGTGGATTGATCTAATCTGATCGGTGGTGTGGCCACAAACGAGTTGTATCATGCGGTGGATTAACTCGCTTGTTGCTATACTTGACGGGTGCTGCTTTCGGCCTATGCCTTCTTGTTTCAATGTAAATTCGTGACTGTGTTGTGGGTTCGTAATTAAACATTGAATGCTTTTAGCTTTTCATGGTTAGATTGTATCATGCGGTGGATTGGTCTAATCTGATTAGTGGTATGGTCTCAAACAAGTCGTATCATGCGGTGGATTAACTTGTTTTGTTATCATGCTTGACGGGTGCTGCTTTCGGCCTATGCATTCCTTGTTTACTGCGAATTTATGATCATGTTTCACCCTTTTATTTATCTATCATGTTCTGTTTCTCGTTAATCGGCTATGAGTATGTGTTACAATGTTCATTCGGTTGAAAGCCGATCTTTCGTCATGCTTACGTCATGCATTCGGCAGTACGCTCCTTGTGTGCCTTGCCGATTGCCGAATGAGGCTTTAACTGCCGACAGATAGCTTCTCTGTAGCTATTTGTCTTTCGAGATTGGCTTCAACGCCGCAAATATGGAACTGTCTGGTCTCAACCGGCATGTTCCAGGTTTTGATCTAAACTTTTTTGTCCCTTTGTTAGTTTTCAGGCAAACTGACTGGCACGCTTCCGGATTCAAAAGCCCGGGTCACGTGTGAAGCTAGCTAATTCGGCTTGCTGTGTGCTTGGCGTGAGGTGCGGATTTTACGTCAACACACTTTTTGGCACGCCCGGTGGGACACACACAAGTTTTCAAGATGCCTGAATTGAGCGACATCATGGATGTCACTTTGGAAGAGTTGTCTGAAGAACATCAACAGATGGTAAAGGTTGCTGCCAACCAATTCATTAACAAATGTTTACTGTCTTTCGCCAAGAACAGGAGTGGTGCACCTTTTCTCAAGTCTGATCTGCCAAGAGTTCTCCTTCCTGGGCAATCTGATCTTACTGAAGAAGAAGAGAGGGAGAGATTCTCGGGCTTGTTATACAAAGCTTTGGGAGAGACAATAACCAATCACAATGCTGCGTTCTTAAACAGTTTTCGGCATATAATGATAAGCATTTTTGGTCAGCATGTGGATAAACCCTTTGAGCAGATACATGGGCAATTGGGTGGTCCGACATACTTCAATGTTCAAGCACCAGTTCAGAAACCACATGGTAAAGGAAACGCTGATGAGACTGGAGGTTCTGGTGCTAAAGATACAAATGGACAACCGATTCGGCAAGATCCTCAGCCTGCACTGCCGAAAACTCGCACATACGGTGATATGACATTCGGCACCACAGGGAATCCGCCTGCTTCTGCTTACAAGATATCTCCCTTAAACAACAGACTGCAGAGGGATTTATATGGAAACGGATATTCAGAGTTTATGGACTACAATGCTATCGACGCTCTCCCGAATCCTGGATATGTTGGTACTGCAGGCATGCTTGCTGGAAGACCAGGGAATCAAGATGCCAGTATTGACCTCATGGTGCAAAAAATGACCGATGTATTGCAAAATCAATTCGGTCTGAAGCCTAAAAATCAGGGGTACATGTACTCGTCTCCTTTCCCAGAATGGTACCAAAGGGTATCATTGCCGAATAGAGTCAAGGTGCCTACAGAGTTTACTAAATTTTCAGGACAAGATGATACAAGTACTGTGGAACATATAGCTCGATATCTGATGCAGCTTGGAGAGGCTTCGGCAGATGAAGCTTTTAGAATCAGATACTTTCCTTTGTCACTGACGGGTCCAGCTTTTACATGGTTCGCTTCTTTGCCTGCTCAGTCGATTTGCACCTGGAAAGACCTGGAACAGAAATTCCATGCTCATTACTACATTGGCAGTACCGAGAAAAAGTTGGTTGATTTGACCAGCTTAAGGCAGAGGAATAATGAAACACCTACAGAGTTCCTCAGGAGATTTAGGGAAACTAAGAGTATGTGCTTTTCTCTGAACATACCTGATGATCAACTGGCTGGTATGGCTGTAGCTGGAATGCTGCCTGCCATTCGGGAGAAGCTGTTCGGGATGGAGTTTGATGATTTGGGCCAATTGTCGCACAGATTGGCCTTGATGAGTAACCAGGCATATGGTTTCAAGAAAGATGTCAGATTTGCTAAAAATAATGATGTAGCTGACATCTATAACCAATTCCTTGAAAGAGCAGATCAAGAAGATGAGTATGAAGATGGCGAGGAGATAGCTGCAGCAGAGATAGTGTGGAGCAAAGAACCAGTTACAATGACTCAAAGATGGATCAAACAGATGAAGGGAACATATGATTTTGATGTGACAAAGGCAGACAAATTGTTTGAGTTCCTGGTGAAAGAAGGCCGAATCAAATTGCCAGAGGGGCATTCTATGCTTCGGCCCGATGGAGTGAAAGATAAGAGGTATTGTGGGTTTCATGATAGAAATTCTCATTCCATTAATGAATGCAGAGTCTTTAGGATGAAGATTCAGAAAGCCATCCAGGAAGGACATCTGAAATTCGACAACAAGATGAAACTAGACAGTAACCCTTTCCCTCAGAATATGATCGGGTTCTCGGTTAATATGGTGAATGCTGTTCCATCTGGAGAAAAGGGAAGATTGAAAGTTTTAACCTCAAAAAAGGCAAGACAGGATGGTTCAGTTGATCCCACTCGGCAGATCACAATGGAACAGATTCGCCAGAAAAATCTTCGGTTCCCGAATAGCCGATTTGAAGTGGGCGAATCCTTTAAACCTAAAGTTACTACACGTATTCTCCTCAACAAATGGCAGCGTCAGCAAGAAAAAGAGCGTTTTCAAAGGCGTGAATACGAGGAGGAGGAAAGAAGGCGCGAAGAAGAAAGGTTTGAGGAAGAACAAGAAGAATATGCTCGAGAACAGGAACGTGCGCATTGGGGGTGTGCATTCTTCAGACACTGTTGGAACGAAGGTTTGAAGCTTCCCACATGGAATAATTGTCCTGAATGCAATAATAGGTATGATGAATATAGGCAGGGAACTGTCAATCGCCGATCTGTCCATGAAAGAATTGGCAGGGTACATCCTAGTGATGATCGGCGTTTTAATGATCAACCAAGAAAGAGACATGCTGATTACGAGTGGGTTGATCGTGAAGAAGAAAAAGATCATGCTTATGTTTGGCAAGAAGGACAATGGTGCCCACCTGGTTTAAGAAGGAGTCAGAAGAGAAGAGTCCAACGCCTGAGGAATCAAGAATTAAAGCAAGCAAGGCCTAGGATGAAATCGATATGGCTCCCAAAAGACAGGCCTGACGAACATAGTCATTCGGCTCCTACATGCATGGTATGTTTCTTGCCGAATGAATTCATGGCTCCAGCTAATCAAATTGTACAGGAAGAAATATTGCCCGATATAGATGATGCCGAACAATTTGGGTTAATGGCACAATTGATGTTGAACAAACAAGCTGTTTTTGAGAAGCCAACCCAGAATCGGCACATGAAGCCACTGTACTTGAAGGGATATGTTAATGGCAAACCATTGACCAAGATGTTTGTCGATGGAGGAGCTGCTGTCAATGTAATGCCATATACCACATTCAGGAAGCTTGGTATGGGCCCTAGAGATTTGACACCAACGAGCATAATTCTAAATGATTTTGCTGGAAATCCTTCGGACACCAAGGGATGCGTGCATGTTGATCTGATGATTGGGTCCAAGACTCTGCTTACGACTTTCTTTGTCATTGAGGGCAAAGGGGCATATAGCTTGCTGCTTGGAAGAGATTGGATTCATGCAAATTGTTGTATTCCATCTACTATGCATCAACAGCTTATTCAGTGGATAGATGATGAGGTGGAGATTGTCCAAGCAGATGATTCAATAAGCGTGGCAAATATGGAACCAGCTTTCTGGGAGTATCAAGGCATAGATTGTTTCTCAGGTAAAGACTGGGGAGAAGGTCCTGTGGCACCAGCCAGCAGTGATCAGCAGCCGATCGAAGCAGTCGGCTCTCATAGTAATTTTTGATGGAAAATCCAATTGATGGAACTGATGGAAAATTAGGACGTGGATTTGTGTCGGCCGATAAATTAGAAGAAGTGGACATTGGAGATGGTGACAAGCCAAGGCCGACATTTATCAGTGCTAACTTGGATTCGGTTTTCAAAGAAAAGTTGGTGACATTGTTAAAGGAATACAAGGACTGCTTTGCTTGGGATTATTCGGAGATGCCCGGTCTAGACCGTTCTATTGTTGAGCATCGGTTGCCAATCAAACCTGGATACAGGCCTTACAAGCAACCACCCCGAAAAATCTACAAGGAAGAAGTGTTGGCCGATGTGAAAAAGGAGATTGAAAGATTACTAGATGCAAATTTCATTCGGCCATGTAAATACGCGGATTGGATCTCTAATATTGTTCCTGTCTATAAGAAAAATGGAAAGATGAGGGTTTGCATAGATTTTAGAGACCTAAACAAGGCTACACCCATGGATGGATATCCAATGCCTATTGCTGATTCATTGGTTGATGCTGCTGCTGGATACAAAGTGCTCAGTTTCATGGACGGTAACGCAGGATACAATCAGATTTATATGGCATTGGAAGATATAGTAAAGACAGCTTTCAGATGTCCTGGACACATAGGGTTGTTTGAATGGGTTGTCATGACCTTTGGATTGAAAAATGCCGGTGCAACTTATCAAAGGGCTATGAATTATATTTTTCATGAGTTGATCGGCAAGATTGTGGAAATATATATTGATGATGTGGTGATCAAGTCATTGGATCATGAGTCTCATTTGGCCGACATAAGGAAAACTCTAGAATGCACCAGGAAACATGGGCTTAAGATGAACCCGAACAAGTGTGCTTTTGGAGTTTCGGCTGGAGAGTTTCTGGGATTTTTGATACATGAAGGAGGAATAGGAGTTGGTAAGAAAAGCATGAAGGCAATTGATGAAATTGTTCCTCCAACTAATCTTAAAGAGCTACAATCACTGCTTGGCAAGATAAATTTTGTGAGAAGGTTCATATCAAACTTGTCACAAAAGGTGTTGCCCTTTTCCTCACTGTTAAAAATAAAAAAGGATCAAAAGTTTGTATGGGGTGACGAACAACAGAAGGCTTTTGATGAAATAAAGGAGTACATGAAGAAGCCACCAGTATTGGTGCCTCCACAATTGAACAAGCCTTTTAAGTTGTACGTGGCGGCCGATGCCCAAACTATTGGATCGGCCCTCATTCAAGAATTTGAAGGGAAGGAAAGAGTGGTTGCATACCTTAGCCGAAAGTTATTAGATCCAGAGACAAGGTATTCGGCTATAGAGAAGCTTTGCTTATGTGTTTACTACTCCTGTACAAAATTTCGGCACTGTTTACTACATGCCAAATGCATTGTGTATTCAAAGTTTGATGTGATAAAACACATGTTGTCTATGCCAATTTTGAACGGAAGGATTGGCAAATGGATTTTAGCTTTGTCTGAATTTGAATTAAGATTTGAATCGGCAAAGGCTGTTAAGGGACAGATTATTGCCGATTTCATTACTGAACATCATGATACATCGATAAATTTGCTTAACATTGTTCCTTGGGTGTTATTCTTCGATGGATCTTCATGCAACAAAGGTGGTGGAGCAGGTATCTTATTAATTTCACCCAAAGGAGAAACATTTGAGTTTGCTATTCCTATTCAATCTGCTGTTACTAACAATCAAGCTGAGTATGAGGCATTGCTCAAAGGGCTCCAATATTTGAAAGAAGCAAAGGCCATTGCGGTTGAAATTTTTGGAGATTCAGAATTGGTCATAAAACAATTGAATGGTGAATATGAGTGCAAAAGTGATACCTTGAGGAATTACTATGAAGAATGCAAAGAAATATTGAAGAGCTTTCGGTCAGTAATTCTACAACACATTCCTAGAGGGAATAATGGAGAGGCAAACAGATTGGCCCAAAGTGCATCAGGTTATAGAGAGCTTCAAGAAGTGTTTGCTAATGATGTATATGCTTTCGGGAATAATCTGGCAGAAGATGATTGGAGGAAAGAAATTGCCGATTATTTGGAGAATCCATCTCGAAAGGTTTCTAGAAAGCTCAGGTATAAAGCTTTAAAATTTGTTCTTCTTGATGATAATTTGTATTATAAATCCCTGGATGGAGTGCTGTTACATTGCTTAAATCATGAAGAAGCAAAAAGGCTGATGAGTGAAGTACATGATGGGTTGTGTGGAGCACATCAATCGGCCTACCGAATGAAGTGGGTTATTAGAAGAACTGGATATTACTGGCCGACAATGTTGGAAGATTGTTTTGAATATTATAAGGGATGTCAAGACTGTCAGAGATTTGGGAACATTCAGAGAGTTCCAGCATCGGCTTTGAATCCCATTATCAAGCCATGGCCATTCAGAGGATGGGGAATAGATTTGATTGGCCAAATAAATCCTCCATCTAGCAAGGGGCATAAGTTTGTGTTTTTGGCAACCGATTATTTTACCAAGTGGGTTGAGGCAATTCCATTAAAGAAAGTGACGTCGGAGAATATGGTTGAATTTGTTAAAGAACATATCATTTACAGATTTGGGATTCCTCAAACAATCACCACAGATCAAGGGGCTCAATTTACATCTGCAGAGTTCAAAGATTTTGCTGAAAGTATGGGCATCAAGTTGTTAAATTCTTCTCCTTATTATGCCCAAGCTAATGGTCAGGCAGAGGCTTCTAACAAAATTATGATCAAAATCATACAGAAGAAAATTGATCAGAAGCCAAGAAAATGGCATTCGGTACTCAATGAGGCTTTATGGGCTTACCGAATGGCTCCACATGGGGCTACACAGACGTCTCCTTATGAGTTGGTGTATGGGCATCATGCTATCTTGCCATGGGAGATACAATTAGACTCAAGAAGAGTAAAGTTGCAAAAGGATTTAAGTTCTAAAGATTATAAAGATTTAATGATGGACGAATTAGAAGATTTGCATATGATTCGTCTCAGGGCCTTGGAGAATATTGAGAAGAACAAAATGCGAGTTGCTAAGTATTACAACAAGAAGGTGAAGGTTAAGCAATTTACAGAAGGTGATCTAGTTTGGAAAGCAATATTGCCAATTGGAACCAAATATGCAGCATTCGGCAAATGGTCTCCAAATTGGGAAGGTCCTTTTAGAGTGGTTAGATGCGTGCCTGGAAATGCATATATTTTGAAGACATTATTGGGAGAAGAATTTGCTTCTGCTATAAATGGAAGATATTTGAAGAGATATTATCCCAGTATTGAAATCGATCGATGATTGATATATCAAATTGCCGAACAACCGATATTCGGGAAGAAATCGCCTTCAGAACAAATGTTGACAGAAAAGGAAAATGGCCAGTACTGAATGTATTGCCCTTAGCACAAAATATATTACATCAGATGTTCATGCAAAGATCACAAAAGATAAGTTTTATTGCCGAAATTCCATAAATCCCTAGTACAAACTAATGGAATAGCCTGTTCAAAACGGACTGGGGATGAATGGAATCGGCAATGGCGGCGCCATGAGCATCAAGACGATCTATGGAGGCCTCGATGTCGTCGATCTCCTCCGGGTTACCATTAGCGAAGCCGGTCGGTAGCCTGGAGTAGTCGGTATTGGTGTGCGTCGACATGGCAACTAGGCCCGCGGCAGTGCCCAGACGGATGCCGTGCGAGGCCACCTCATCGATGCGGCCCGCCACCGCACCGAGGCGAGCTTCTGGTGTGTCCCCAGGAGCATTCACCTTGTTCGCCAGCTCATTCACCAGCGCCTTCAGTCGGTCGAGTTCAGCATCACGCGCTGCAAGTTTACAAAAGGGGCAGCAGAGTAATATCAGTTGGGGGACAAGATTGAGATTGAGCAGATTGCAGGACTCACCATCAATGACTTCGAGCAGTTGCTTGCGCTCGTGCTGCCATTCGAGGTCAGCAATCCCGGCTTGCTTGGAGATAGCCTCCAGTTCGCGACGAGAGTCGTCGCGCTCCGCCTTGAATCGGCGAGCATCGCCGTCCGTGTAGCGGTAGTCGTCCGATTCGAGAGATCGATTGGACGAACTCGAAGATGCCGCAGGAGCGGCGGCTGGAGCTGCGACTGGCGCACCAGCACCGGCAATCCATTGGATTACCCTGAAAGAACAAAGAGATTCGTCAAGAAAGAGGGAGGAAATCTCGAGAAGAACAGAGAGAAGCAAGCAGCTACTCACCTGCGGCGAGCGCCGGCACGACTTCCTTCGGCCTCATCGGTGGCCGGGCGCCTCCTGTTGTTGTCGGCCATTGGAAGTTCCTCGGAATTACTGTGGATGGGGAAAAGAATGGCTTGGGCCGGCAAGAACTTGGAAGGCGAAGAACTTGGTGAAGAAACTGTGGGCTGCCTGGGTGTTTATTTATAGAACCCGCAGAGGAAATCGTGGCCAAAGATCGTGGCACGTATTCCGAAGAGTTCGGAAGGTGGAAAGGATTTTCCAGCCGATCGGTTCCCATGTCGTTTAGGATTCTTATCGAGTCGTATTCGGCTTTGACTGGATGGGATTCGGCTATGTCATAGTTGAAGCGTTTTCAGGTCTAAGTACTATTATGGCCAACTTTGCCGAATGAGTCATCCACAATGAAGGAAAACAGAGTTAAAGGGATGACAAGATTACAGGGTTAATAAAACATTCGGCTATCAAACTATTTGACATAATTCACACACCCAAGAACTTTGAGATTACATTTTTGGCATTTGATATCATGTTGCTGATGTTCTCTAATAAGTTTTTATCAGCTTCTTGGGTTCTGGTCAGGGCAGCAAGCTTCGCCTTGAGTTGTTTGTCTTCGTTTAGAGCTGCTAAGGCTTCCTTTCGCCTCCTCTCTGTTAGCTTGGGAAGCTCAACTATTTTCTTCTTGTCAGCTTCAATTTCGGCCGATAGATCTCTCAATTCGGCTTCAAGTGCAGCTTTTCTGATCTCCTTCATTTCAAGTTCAGATTCCAGTTTGGTCAATAATTCCTTATCATTCTGGACTTGAGTATGCAGGTCTTTTACAGATTGCTTGACCAAAGTTCTCCTTTGCTCCAAGGCTGGTTGAGCCGATTGATTCTTCAAAGCTTGCTTCACTGCGATAAAATGATCATCCAATCTGGAAATTGGATCTAAAGAAGTCTTGATATCGGCAGGAAGATCTTGGTCAAATGATTCAAGCAAATCTCTTAAAAGATCAGCATTGGTAACTTGTTCCCGAGTGTCCTTATGCAGAAAAGAGAGGATTTCCTTCAGTTTTGCTTGATTCTCCTCTGATAAAGTTTGACCAGAAGAGGTCTCTTCCCCTTGTTCAGCAATTAGATCATCCACAGCAAATGAATAGCTAGGTGAAGAAGTGGTTTTCTCCTGAAAAAGATATTGCCGAATTATTGATGATCCATTGAATAAAGAACTGGAAGACTGGGTAATTGTCTCTACCTCATTCCTGGTCTCTTGGATGGAAAGAGTGGGCAGCTCGAGCTCAGGCAAAGATTCTTGTATGTCATGCTGAGGAGAGCTTGGAAGATCTTTTGGTGGAGAAGAGGCTTCTGGTTGAGGAACATCAGGAGAAGCTGAAGCTAGTTCTTGATGAGAAGGAGGATTCTCCAAGATTGGGTCTATTGAAATTTGCTCTGAAACTGAAAAGGAATCAATGCCGATGGAAAGGAACTTTAAAAATGAGATAGTGAGAAATTTTACCAATCATTGAAGCATCGGCAGGACCTGCACTGATTGCTAGCTGTTGTTCTCTGCCCTGAAATCAAAAGGAAATAAAGCTGAGCAAAAACACCAAAAGCATTATAGTCAAAGAAAAAGGACTCTGACCTTGATTTTGCTACTTGTTCTTTTCTTCTTTACAACTGAGGGAGCAGCTATAAGGAGGGTTTTCCTCTTGACAGATGATGGTCTAGTGAGTATTGGATCTGAAGAAGCTTGTCTAGCCATCAGCTGAGCCAAGGTAGGAGATTGGTGCCCCAAAGCAGAGATTGGGCCTGCAGTTTTGTATAAAATTACCCTGGCAAGAGGGGCAGGTGTTATGTCCTGCAAAATAATAGAGTCAGAATCAATTGGGGCTAATGTTGTTAAGACAGATAAAGGAATGAGCATATTACCTCTGCAGTTGGCTGATAATCGGGCATTAATTCAAGACAGAAGGGATGAATTGGCATGTTGAAGATATGATCATGGAATTCTTGCCACCAGAGAGTGAAGGAAGGATGAGCAGATGTTATTGGCACAAAAGGATCAGGTGCATAAATAGTTCCACAGCATTTATAGTTGAAAATCCTTCTTGTTTCTGTGAAATCCTTGACTATCTCCCTAGGCCTGAGGAATTCATGGAGGAATAGCCTAGGGGGCACTTGGCCACATCCCAACTGTCTAGCCATCATGTTTGGCTGATAATATTCATAAGTGCTTTGGACTAGCCTCCCTCCACAGAATTCGGCTGGCAGGATGCAGGGCTGGATGAAGGCATTAAAAATTGCTACAGATTGTACATCAGTGCATCCAGTCTCAAAGCTGAATTCGCAAGGGAGAGTAAGATTGTCATTGTCCAAATAAGGGAACCAAAGAGGATTGGCAAAACCTCTGAAGAAGAGCTCAAACAGTTCACCAATGTTTTTGTTGATAGGTACAGTGGAGGCAGCTTCTCCATAAGTTTGACAACCTTTGGTTCTCCGGGTTTCTCCTTCTTTGTAATTGATTGAAGGGAAGTCTCGGCTGTTGAGATCAATAGCAACAATTTGATGCATGTATAATTGCAGCCACATTTGGACAAACCACCAGGGACCATTGACACAGGGGATCTTCTTGCTAGTGTGCATCAGGTGGGTGGTTTGGTTGAGCATATGGTAAACACTTCCCAGGAGGTATTTCCCAAGTGGGATGACTTTTCCAGCAGCCAGCTCTTCGGCCATCACAATATGATTCAAGGTTGGCTCATTGGCTTTGCCACAAAAGACTGATCTGCATAGCCACATGTTCAGGAAAGCTCTGTATTCGACATCAGTCAGAGGACCATCAGACATATGATTCTGGATATATCTCTTGTATCCAACCCCTGTTCTTACTCCTGTCTGCTTGGAGGAACCTTTATGGTCATATGGGTGCACAGTTCCTGTAACATTCAGGCCGGTCATCATGTAGACATCGGCTAAGGTAGGGGACATTGGGCCATGGCCGAAAAGAAAAGCATTTGCACCATTGGACCAGAAATGGCAAGCTGCGATCAGAAGGTTCTCATTCTTTGGTGTTTCAGCTAGGGATAGCTCCAAGCAATGAGAAATGCGAAGATTGTCCCAATTCTGCGTCTGGGGACTTTTATCGTCAGAAATCCTTTTGTACCAATTTCTCCATCCGGCGATTGGAGGCAAAGGCCAGTTCTTGAAGGCGTCTTGCCACTCATGAGGTTTTGTCAGTGAAATCTTAAAAGGAATCCGCTGAGATTCGGCCGCAATGATTTCGGAAGGATCTGAATCTCCTACGGGACCGAGGAAATAGGATGGAGATTTTTCCTCAACAGGGATGAGGATTTCGGCAGCTAGGGCCTATCAAGAATAAAAGGGGATAAGAAGAAATTTAGAATGTAAATCGAAAGAAGAATGCCGAACATGCTTGAGGGGATTGAAGTTTACCTGGAGAGCAAGATCTTGGTCCACCATCTGAAGGTTGGATCTTGGAAGACGATGACTTAGGGTTCGAATCCGGATGAGAGCTCTGAAGATTCGAAAGAAGAAGCGAGTGCCGAGCAGAACTAACTTGGAAATGTTAAGTGCTTCTGGTCAATTCCGAGATAAAAGTTACCTCTTATCCCGAAATTGAAGGGGCATGTGTTGACACCAAAAATTGGCACCAGGAAGAGGCTGACATGTGGGCCGGATTTGGTAGAAGGATGCCATTCGGCTAAAAGGGTTTTCTCTGAAGCATTCGGCAAAGATGTTCTGCGGTCGGGAACGCGTCGTCATTCGGCAGAGGCATTGTTCCGCAGGCGAAGAGTGGTAGCATTCGGGAAGACATGATGACGTGGATCAACATAAGGAAAAGGCCGGTTCGAACAAGGAATGCAATATGGGCACGAAGATTCGTCATTTATTTTTAGAAACAAGTGTTATAGTCGTGTCCGACTAGGAGTTGTATCAAGACCTGGGTATAAATATAAACCCATGGCAATTGTAAAGGGAATCGAATCAATCATACAACAAACCGGCCCCGTGCCAACATCGAGTCCTTTAGTCGAGTCGTCGAGTTCTTCGAGAGGAGTCATCGATCCGTCGACCTCCGTAAGTACCGGCAACCTTGTATCATGCTTAGTATCATGCGGTGGATTTAAGCTTTGATGCAAGTAGTCTTGTTACCATGCTTAGTATCATCCGGTGGATTTAAGTTGTGGTCTCAAGAAGGTTCCTCTGTTAGGTCATGAGCCATGCGGTGGGCTAAGATCTAGTATGAACCAAGTTATCGGCTCTGTTAGATTTCGGCAAGATCTAACAGATTCATTAAGTTACCCTGTGTTGCTTCGTTTTTACTATGTGCTTAATTCATGCAACACACCTTTGCCCGATCTAGATCGGTTAGAATCGGCTCTGCTTTACGGTGCGACGACTTATTCCCTCATAGCCGAATTCGAAACCGATCTAGGTTGCCACGTGTCGCGGGTTCGAACTTGTCGGCATTGTGTAGATCTTGACAGAACCGGGTATCATGCGGTAGATGCAGGTTTTTGGGTCGTCTTAGAGCTAATCATCCGGTGGATTAGAATTCGATTCGATCTGATAGATTTATCTTTACCGATTAGGCTTGTTCCTTCGCCATGGATCCCGATTCGGCTAAATAGCCGTATTCGGCAGTGCTCTCACGAGTGAACGTGTGTTCGTGGGTTTGCATTGAACAATGAATGCTTTTAGCCTTTCACGATTAGATTGTATCATGCGGTGGATTGATCTAATCTGATCGGTGGTGTGGCCACAAACGAGTTGTATCATGCGGTGGATTAACTCGCTTGTTGCTATACTTGACGGGTGCTGCTTTCGGCCTATGCCTTCTTGTTTCAATGTAAATTCGTGACTGTGTTGTGGGTTCGTAATTAAACATTGAATGCTTTTAGCTTTTCATGGTTAGATTGTATCATGCGGTGGATTGGTCTAATCTGATTAGTGGTATGGTCTCAAACAAGTCGTATCATGCGGTGGATTAACTTGTTTTGTTATCATGCTTGACGGGTGCTGCTTTCGGCCTATGCATTCCTTGTTTACTGCGAATTTATGATCATGTTTCACCCTTTTATTTATCTATCATGTTCTGTTTCTCGTTAATCGGCTATGAGTATGTGTTACAATGTTCATTCGGTTGAAAGCCGATCTTTCGTCATGCTTACGTCATGCATTCGGCAGTACGCTCCTTGTGTGCCTTGCCGATTGCCGAATGAGGCTTTAACTGCCGACAGATAGCTTCTCTGTAGCTATTTGTCTTTCGAGATTGGCTTCAACGCCGCAAATATGGAACTGTCTGGTCTCAACCGGCATGTTCCAGGTTTTGATCTAAACTTTTTTGTCCCTTTGTTAGTTTTCAGGCAAACTGACTGGCACGCTTCCGGATTCAAAAGCCCGGGTCACGTGTGAAGCTAGCTAATTCGGCTTGCTGTGTGCTTGGCGTGAGGTGCGGATTTTACGTCAACAAAAAGTACTTGGGCAAGACTCCGTACGAGATCCTCACCGGTAACAAACCAAAGGTGCACTACTTTCGAGTATTTGGTTGCAAATGTTACATTCTTAACAAGAAAACCAAAAGCTCCAAGTTTGCACCCAAGGTTGATGAAGGTTTTCTACTTGGTTATGGTACTAATGAACACGCTTATCGTGTCTTCAACAAAACCACCGGTTGTGTTGAGATCACGGTAGATGTGAAATTTGATGAATCAAACGGCTCTCAAGTAGAGCAAGTTGTGAATGACCTTGTAGATGAAGAGCCACCAAGTCAAGCTATCAAGAAAATGAGTTTAGGTGAAGTGAAGCCTCAAGAGCCCCAAGTAGAAGATGAGGAACAAGACCAAGTCCCGGAAATCATATTTAACATTGATCCATCAACATCATCAACAAGAGTGGAACCACCAAGATCTTCGCAAGATCAAGTTCAAGATCATGGTGACGATCATGATCATGGCAATGATCAAGGGGGAGTTCAAGGTGATAAAACTCAAGGTGACAAGTCTCACAATGAAGAAGATGATGATGGACCTATTCAACGTCAATCAATATTTCCACACCCAAGAGTTCATCAAAGCGTTCAACGGGATCATCCCGTTGATAACATTCTAGGGAGCATCCAAAGAGGGGTAACCACTCGTTCTCGTCTAGCAAATTTTTGTGGATGTTACTCGTTTGTTTCCTCTTTGGAGCCTCTCAAGGTGGAAGAAGCTCTTGGCGATGCGGATTGGGTCATTGCAATGCAAGAAGAGTTAAACAACTTTACAAGAAACGAAGTTTGGGAATTGGTCCCAAGACCCAAGCAAAATGTCATTGGCACCAAGTGGGTTTTCCGGAACAAGCAAGATGAAAATGGGATTGTCACAAGAAACAAGGCAAGATTGGTTGCTCAAGGTTTCACTCAAATTGAAGGTCTTGACTTTGGTGAAACTTATGCTCCGGTGGCAAGGCTTGAATCAATTCGTATTCTACTAGCCTATGCCTCACATCACAACTTCAAGCTATATCAAATGGATGTGAAGAGTGCATTCTTGAATGGACCTCTCTCGGAGTTGGTATATGTGGAGCAACCACCGGGCTTTGAAGATCCCAAGCATCCCGACTACGTCTACAAACTCCATAAGGCGCTCTATGGGCTCAAGCAAGCCCCAAGAGCATGGTAGGAATGCCTTAAGGAATTTCTTCTCAAAAATGGCTTTGTAATGGGCAAAGCGGATTCTACTCTCTTCACTCGAAAAATAGACAAAGATTTATTTGTGTGTCAAATTTATGTTGATGATATTATCTTTGGTTCTACTAATGAAAAGTTTTGTGAAGAGTATAGTAGGATAATGACCAAGAGATTTGAGATGTCAATGATGGGAGAATTGAAATTCTTTCTTGGTTTTCAAATCAAGCAATTGAAGCATGAAACTTTCATATGTCAAACAAAGTATACAAGTGATATGCTCAAGAAGTTTGATATGGCCAATGCTAAACCCATCAAGACTCCAATGCCCATGAATGGTCATCTTGATCTCAATGAAGAAGGAAAATCGGTCGATCAAAAGGTATATCACTCCATGATTGGATCTTTACTTTACCTTTGTGCATCTAGGCCCGATATAATGCTTAGCGTGTGCATGTGTGAAAGATTTCAAGCCAATCCAAAGGAATGTCATCTAATGGCTGTTAAGAGAATCTTTAGATATCTAGTGCATACTCCGAACCTTGGCTTATGGTATCCCAAAGGGTCCAATTTTGATTTACTTGGCTATTCCGATTCGGACTATGCCGGTTGCAAGGTAGATCGAAAGAGTACAACGGGGACTTGCCAATTTCATGGTAGGTCTTTGGTGTCTTGGAGTTCTAAGAAACAAAATTCCGTTGCGCTATCCACTGCCGAGGCCGAGTATGTTGTAGCCGGTGTTTGTTGTGCTCAACTACTTTGGATGAGGCAAACCTTGAGTGACTTTGGATGTGAGTACAAAAATATCCCTCTCTTGTGCGACAATGAGAGTGCCATTAAACTAGCAAACAATCCCGTTCAACACTCAAGAACCAAACACATTGACATTAGACATCACTTCCTTAGAGATCATGAAGCCAAAGGAGATATCGTCCTAAGCCATGTAGGAACCGATAAACAACTAGCCGATATCTTCACCAAGCCTCTCGATGAGCAAAGGTTTTGTACTTTGAGGAGTGAGCTAAATATCTTGGATTCTCGTAACTTGGCTTGACTTGTTGCATACCAAATTGTTTGTTGCCTAGATTAGAAGAAAAATCATTTTATTCTTTTTTTGTGTGAGTTTTTCAAAATCTTTGTATCTTGTGATCGGTGGATCATTCCTTGTCTCAAAAGATCATTGTTATGTGTTGATGATTGTGGCTGATCGTTTTGAGTCAAGGGTCTTACATGTCCATAGGCAATATCTCTCAAAATCTTCCATAAATTCTTATCTCGAAAATCGTTGTCAAGTCAGTTTTCTGGAATTCCGAATCTTCCGACACACCATCGGATCTTACCCAATGAAGTTCCGGACAGCTCTGCCTCGCTTCGTTCTCTCTCAGTTTTCTTTCGGAACTTCCGGCGGTCGGATCTTCCGACGGTCCGTCGGATCTTCCGGACCTGGGAAAGGCCGGAACTTCCACTGGAACTTCTGGTTACTTTCTCTAGGGTCGGATCTTCCGACTGTGCGTCGGATCTTCCGGCCTGGTCGCGAGTATAAATATCTGGGATGAACCATTACTTCCTCTATTCGTTCCATTCTCTTCCCAACTGCTTCCTCTCACTCACTCTCCACCCGTGTGGCGATTTTGGAGTTCAACCGAAGGATTGTTGATCTTTGTGGCTCATTCGATTCTCCCCATCTTGAAGAACTCAATCCCCTTCGGATCTTCTGAACTTTTCGCGGGAAATCTCAAAGGTATCTCATTCAAACTTCCCGTCGCCTGATCTATCAATGTAGATGGTTCTAGTAGATTTCCCTTGGTGAATATCTTCATATACATGTCTAGAACACTTCTGTCACACCCGGGTTTTCACAGAAACCCGAATGCTGCCATATGTGTGCCCAGAAAGTCCACAGAACACATATAGCTTACAAATATGGAAAATCAGAGTACATATGCTTGAATAAAACATTTTAGATCAGAGTTTACCTAAATAAAGCACAACAGAAGTCTATGTATTAACTCTCTTGACAGGTAGAGCCTCAAGTCCACAGGGACACCGACTGGTTGACCACAGCTCAGAAGTACAGAAGATCTTCAGAAAACTCAGTAGCGGCAGACTCACTTCTGATTCATCTGTTACCCATCCGGGATTTTGTTGAATAATGGCAAGTGTAAGTAAAACATTTACTTAGCAAGTATAGCATGATATATGAAGGCTTAAAAGAAGGCTTGACACGGCTGAACTGCATTAGCACTTTTAGTGGATTCATTTTAGCATTAACCAAGTTACTATAAGTGAATGAAGTTCCCAGTTACAACCTGATTAATAAAGTATAAGAGACATTAAGCATAAATAAACATCATCTTCTAATCAAAAAGGATCCAGGCCGCTCGTGACCCTGAGCAAGGCTATCATGATAGATTTTACACTCTGCAGAGGTTTCGCCCTTTACCCACCGGTCGCGTAAAAGTTCAAAGGAACTTTGCACCCAACCACGCACATCAACACTTCCGAGGTGTGACTGCATAGGGACGCTACGATGTTTTTCACAAGACACCCTAACAAAACAGTAGGCACTATGGTACAACACAGGCAGCATGATCCAAGGCACCGAGATTGACTGACTCTCAGGGCGCAGCGATAAGAGGGTCAATGGCGTCCAGAGCGCGGGCACGCATGCCAACAAGGAAAAGAGCACGACATGCGGAGTTCCCATACCACAGGGACTCCCAACACGGGACTGTGCCTGACAAGACATAGCCGACGGTACCCCCGTCCTCGGTGGATCAAACCATACTCTCACGAGTGCTTCCCATAGCGCCGTCGGCCCCGTCGGTAACTACTGTCAAGCTAGAGCTGTACGAGTTACTTGACCAAGACCAGAGCCATAATAGTTCTAGCGGTGGCGACAGGCTCCTGGGTTGCCGCTTTAAGAACCGGACCTTACGGAGAGACACTGGAGCAAAGCACACAGCACATGCCCCAGTTTCCTGAACCATGTTGCTAAAAAGATCATTAACATTGAAGTGAACCATTAAGTCAAAATTTGCAGTTATATAATGGTGATAGTAGCTGCGCCTAGCAAAGATTCTACCCATATGCATAAGCCCAAAGTTATCAAAGGAACAGGATATACAAAACTAGGTACAACCTTAATGGGACAGTAAATTAGACACATGCATATGAAATTAAATAATTGTAAAGGGTGTGGTTGGGTAGCAAGGATTGTCCGTGCTATAACTTGCCTCAAATTCGTTATAATTATTCATAGTCTTCAAATCTTGATCTTCGAACTCTTCTGCTTGAAATTTCTCGATGACGTTCCTCTACTCGCAGCAACCATCAAGCGCAACAAGCAGCTAAACAAGCAAGCAAACAATATACAACTAAGAACAGTACACCAATCAAAATAAAAGCTTTAAAAGAGCGTGCTAAGGGATAGGACTCGAGACTATGGTCACGTGAGCGCAAGAATCGCTGAAAACGGATTAACGGTTGAGAAGATACAACTATCAGAAGATTTGAATTATAAAAGAAAATAAAAGACTATGCTTGATAAATTTTAATTAAATAAATAATGTAAAAGATACTTCAGAGAAACATCTTATTTTGGAATTAATTCAATTTCATTTGAATTTGTAAAAGCCAGAAATAAACTAATCATATTTTATTTATAAATGTTTATGTAGAATTTATACAATTAAACATTTAAGTTTAAGTAATAAAAATATGTGAGAGCATCTAATCGAATAATAAGATATTTCGTGTTGACTAGTCAATCATATAATAAAAACATATTCATGTTGATATTAATCAATGTTGATAATTATTTATGAAAACTCGGAGTTTAACTCTAAGTAGCTTTTAATTAGAAAAGATAGTTTTAAATAAACATTAATCAAATTAAGATTCATTTATGAAAAACCGAGATATAACTTAATTAACTTTTATTTATAAAACAAATTGAATAAACATTACTTAAATTTATTTTAGCATTTAAAAGCTGAGTATAAATCTCAATTAGATTTTAGTATAGAAAACATAGTTAAATAATCTTTAGCCAAATTAATATTTAAATAAAAATTCAGAAATAAACAACATGATAAATGTCAGTGCTAACGCGTAGCTCATGTCAACATGAATCTAACGCAACTTGAACGGGTCAAAACGGAGTTAGAACGTGAAAGCTATGATTAAAACAAGTTTCGGGGGCTTATTCGTGAAAGACCGAGGGCCTAAACATAATTTGGTATAAAAACCGAAGGGCTAACGTGCGAAATGGCTTGGCAGAACTGCGGGTTCGAATTTTCAAAAGCGCGGGGGGCTAAACGAGTAAATAAGGACCTCTTTGTAAATATTTTTAAACAACGTGGGACGGCGGGTTGATTTCCTAAAACTTCAGGGGGTCTTTAACAAACATGGCTAGGTTAACCGGTAAGGGAGGAATTGACTCGGGGGCGGGGCGCTTGGTGGTCGTTGGATCGGGATCCTAGGGCCCAGATCCGGCCGGGGGGGGGGGGAAGGTGGTGCGGCGGCACCGCCCACGCGCGCGGCGGCGCATCACCGGCGCGAAGCCGTTCGGGCGGGCCAGGGCCTCATTGGCGACACGAGGCAGTTGGGAAGGAAGCGGGAGCCGCGGGGAAGCTATTCCCGGGCCTCTCGCCGGCAGGGAGGCCGAACAGGGGGGCGCGACGCTCACCGGCGGACGGCGGGTTCCGGCGAGCGCGCTCGGGGTGCTAGGGGGCGGGGAGAGGGCAAGGAGGGGTTCGGGGGGGGTAGCTCACCACCACGCGGAGGCGCTCCGAGGGTCGGGAAGGCCGGAGCGGCGGCGGAGCGGCGAGTCGACGGCGCGGCCGAGGCTTCAAGGCTGCGGCGGCGCACATGAGCTCTGGCGGCGCTAGGGCTGGCGGGCGAAGTTATGGGGGCGAACCCGAGGGCAGCGGCGCGGCTAAATAGGCGCGCAGGTGGGGGAAAAGCCGGGGCCTCGGTGGCGCGCTTGCCTTAGCGCGGCGCGGCCGGCTGCCATTAGCGGCGAGGCGAAGGAAGGAAGGTGGAGGGGAAGACCGACAAGTGGGGCCGGGCGGCCAGTGAGAGGAGGAGAGGGAGGGTTGGCGGGCCGGTGGGTCGAAGGGGGGAGGAGTTGGGCCGGGCGTTGGGCCGAGCGGAGGTGGGGGAGCGCGTGGGGGTTGGGCCGGGGAAAGAGGGGGTGGGCCGAGCGGAGGGTTGGGTTTCGGCCCGGGTGGGCTTTGGGTTTTTCTTTTCCTTTTTATTTTCAGAAAACATTTTTTGGGGCAAGAATAATTCCAGAAAATTCTAGATAAATCATTTAAGCCCCGAAAAATGCTCTGAAAATTCTAAAAATTCCAGGACAAATCCCGAATATAGATTTGGACATGAGAAACCCAAATAAAATATTTGGAGCTCATGGAAAATATTTTAGCACCTTCCAAAAATTGGAATTAGCTAAAGGAAAATAGGAATAAATCCCAGAAAAATCTGGAAAATTCCTATGAGGCTCTTAAACGCATTTTAGAAACTTTACACGCATAAAACCACTAAATGCAATCGGCATGAATGCAAAGCACACAATGTTAAACCTGCATTGTTTTATTTTAATTTAGGAAATTTTTTTTTTCCTGTACTAAACTCCCTGTTAATTATATAAAGCTTGGAAAAATTTTAGAAAATTTAGAAAATCATTGTATTAATTATGTTAACAAAACACATCCCAAAATCCAAAAATTTTGGGGTGTGACAACTTCCCTATGATCTCATAACTTTTGGTGGGCTAGAAGTTCGATTCCCAAATTTGTTGGTCATCCTCGATTTTGTCGGATCATCCGACTATGCGTCGGATGATCCGAGCCTCGGATCATCCGACACATAGCCGGAAGATCCGACAGACCTGGGGCACTGACTTATTAATTTGAACTCTCTCTTCATCGTCCATCTGTTGATCCTTTCTTGTTGTCTGTCTAGATGGGTCGTATGAAGCACACTGAGAAGAAGAAGTCAACTTTGCAAGCTCGGCCTAGCTATGGAAGAAATATTGGCTCACCTTCTGACACCGAGTCTGATTCTGACAATGGGACAAGAGAGCAAGGAAGAGGCAAATGAGTAAAGAAACAACTTGCCACAAGGACTGTTAGAGGAAGGGGGCCTTCTAGTGGTGAAGGACGAGGAAAGGAAATTCAGACCACCTCCTCTCCTCCACGTCCAAGGACCAAGAGAGCTAACTGTGAGGAACATACTGGGTTAGAATACTATGATGACATTGCTCTATCTACTCTTGCTCAGAATTTTATATCCACTACTATTCCATTTCGTCATCCGAGTGATAGAGCTTTGATAAATTTCAAGTCTGTAGCCAATAGCATGAAACCACTTCGGTTTAGTGCACATGAGGACCCTAGATCCATCATCTCCAAGCAATTCAAGGGTGATCCTCGTTTTTGGCTGCCTCATCAAGCGGATTGGTATGAGTCAGTGATTCTGAAGATGGGTAGGCTGTGTACACCCATGTATTGGGTAGATTGGAATTATTTGAAGGGCATGCCACCGCCACTGAAGCCAGTTGTTGATGATGTTTATGAGCGGTGTGTTGAGATGGATGTGGCCAACATCATGACCTTTGAGTGTGCCTACAATGAAGAAGATCCGAGACTGCGTCGGATCATCCGACATCTGACAGTTTTCAGAGCAATTTTGCAGAAATTTTTACAGGGCCTATTCACCCCCCCTCTAGGCCTAGTGTTGGTCCTTTCACATCCGTCATTAGCCATCTGGAACAGGGTAAGAGTAAAAGTGAGTGTTTGTACGGGAAAAGACTTAGGCAAAGGAGGGTCTAAGTAATAGGCCCAGGAGAAGTTCTCAATCCTAGGGGTTACGTCCTACGGCCAACCTAACGTCTCTGATACCACCTGAAGCATCCCCTCATCAGAGGAGACTAAATGTGATGCAAATATCAGTCCCAGGAGGCTAATTCACATTTATTACAACAGTTGGTTCAGTGCCGTACAAACCGTCGCGGTGGTGGGCAATGCATTGCCACTACCACGAGGGCCAAAAACAGGGCTATAAGCCAAACGACGATGCAAACTAGTTCGTGATCTTCATAAGGGTTTTGCGCCATGCGAAACCTTCAGCGGGTGACCCAAATCCACAGGCAAGGTTGGGTGCAGAATGAGTCCCTACTCCACGTCCTCGGGAACGAACTCAGGGTCTTCCTCTGTTCATAATAAGCAAGGGTGAGTACAAACGTACTCAGCAAGTTCAACCACACCCACGGAGGGAATATAAACAGAAGCATGTATGGGATATAACAAGGATAAGGTTAAGGTTCAATTGCGTAAAAGCCAGTATTTACATGTGCATGGTTTTAGTTTTGAAAAGAGTTTTCAAAAACATTTTCTTTGATCCAATAGCAGTAGGTTGCTTCGATCCACATAGAATCCAAGTTTTAGATGCTACCAGAGTCCCCATCCGTCGTAGCCTTTGGCATGCATGTCGGCCATTTCCAAAACAACCCACACCACAAAACACCATACCCAAAGGACTCGTGAAGTGACCAAGCCGTAACTCGTCCAATGCCGTGGACACGGCTATCCGGATAGGTTTTAACTCGGCAGAGGTGTACACAACCACAAGTACGGTACCGCAACACGAACACCTTAGTGTCAGTGCAGATCCATCAAAGCGATTACCCACCATAGTTAAACTAACTAGTCACCACAGAAGCTGCCAGGGGGTTAGCAACCTACCAGCGAGGTCCTACCCAGGGGCATAACTCACAAAGATCGTATCCCCGTCTCCCTGACCTTCTGTTGCTCGCCAGCACACCTGATAACTAACCATTTAACTAGTGGGATTTATGCTAAGCCGTTGCCACATACAACGGTCGAGTGGAGGTACGGTGAATTGGGTTAGGCAAGATGACACATCAGCACATCCTTATTTTGACAAGACGGGCATCTCCCACCGTGCTCAACCACATAGGTACGAGCTCACCTCGGTATTTCACACAAGAAATGCCGTTTGCCCCATCACGCACTGTTCTTACTCATTTTTCCAAACCCACTTCCCTTTTTAAAGAACACATGCCGTTATTTTTGTAAACACAATGTGATTGTAATATTGAGTGTAAAAGTAACCATGTCCTAAGCAATGCTAGCAGTGATTAATATTTAAGCAGAGCAACATCATATTTAAACATTAATCTGGGTCATCAAGGTAATAGTTATATCAATCAAGGTAAGGCTAATCAATCAGGGTTCAGCAATAAAATCATGCAAGTTTAATAAAATAGGTCAATGGGTTGTGTTTATAAATCTGGGATAAACATGCATCAAAGGGTGCAATAGAACTTGCCGTTCTCAAAGCCCTCGGGGAGTTCCTGCCCGGGGTACTGGCCTCCAGGCTCCTGCTCATAACACTGTGCTCCCTCGGGCTCTTCCTCGGTTACTCCGTCAGCTACGGCAATAGCGGCGCGAACGACGAACAAACATAAGCAAACATAATCACACAAATAAATGAGCTCAAATAGAGATGAGGACAGTTGAAATGTGTAGCTTATGTTTGTAGATAAATTTAGGAAAAAGAATCAAGTGAATCGGAGTTGCCATGTAGGAGATATTGTGTTTGCAAGATTGACCATTTAATTAATTACGAAAATGGATTAGCATATCAGACGGGGTTTCATAAGCTTAGGTTCACGTGATTGGTTGAGTGGGTCCCTGGGCCATGCGTAAAGTAATTGGGCCGCAGCCTATGCGTATTGGTGGACTGCAGGCCGCAGTAAAAAAGAAAAAGGGGAGGGCGGTACAGAAGGAAAAGAGGAACACGCGTTCTCGGCAGCGCTGCTCTTCGTAGCGGCCGGCGCTCGCCGGAGCTTCGCCGGGACGGCGATTCCGGCCACCATTTACAGGTCGAAGAGTATGGGGAGCGAGAGGGAAGTGAGGGCAACTCATTTGTGAGGTTCTTGTTAGGAATAGTGCACGTAAGGGAGGGGGCCATGGGCGGCCATTGCCGCGGCACTGCAAGCTCGTGGGGAGCTCGGTGCGGGGAGCGAGAGAGAGGGGCGAGGCTGGGGGAGACAAGGGATGGTGTGGAGGTGCTCACCGTCGAACCAATCGAGCTACGGTGGCCGGACGTCGAAGATCAACGAAGTGGCTGTTGCGGCTCGGGAGGGAGAGCAGAGAGAGCTCGATTCAGCGAGGGAGGAGCAGTGCTGCGGAGCTGGGCGGCTCGGCGAGCTCGGGACGACGATGGAGGGCTGCTCAACCCCGCCTTTTATAGGCCGACGTCGAGGAAGCCGCCAGGCGGACGCGGCCAAGCTCGGCGATGCGCCTAACTGCGTGTACGGCGAGGCTAGCAAAGGCCGGCGAGTGAGGATTAATGGCGGCTGGCGGGATTCACGTCCGCAATGGGATGGCACGGCAGCGCTGTGCTTGGCGCGGCGTGAGTGTCGCGACGTGCAGCGAGGTGACGCGGCGATGCTACGACGAGCAGTGTGGCAGCGCGGTGGTGCTGAGGCGATGGCGCGTGCAGGCGGAGTGATGGCGTGGGCGTCGCGACACGACGAGGAGACGGCACGGTGAGGTGCAAGCTGCTGAGCGAAGTCATGTCGCGGGGCTGGGGTGTCTTTCATGCGCGTGCTGCTGCTAGCGTTGAGCAAAGGCGAGTGGGGGCCTAGTCTGGCGAGCGTGCTGCTGCATGCATGAACTGTGTGCTGCAGTGGAGCATCCAAGGCGAGTGAGCTACGGAGCTGTTCCAGCTTGCGTGTATGTAGTGTGCAGGTGTGCGAAGATACTGATTTGCTTAACCTAGGAAGATGATACATTAGTCTTGAGATGATTTTGGAAGAACAAGGAGTTAGAGCTCGAGAAAAGTTTTGCAACATTTTTAGAAGCATTTTTAACGAGTGATTTAACTTCGTAAATTTTACGGATGTTACAGTTTGGAGGCTGGAGAAGTCGCCAACATTATTATCAGACAAAGTACTCCACCACCACAAGAAAGGATTATGGACAATGAAGCTATGCAACTGAAGCAACACCTGGCAGCCGCTCTGGTAAGAGGGAAACTTAATAGAAAATAGTTAATACATTGGTTACTAACTATCATCAAATGCAGGCTTTGGTAGATAAGATGGAGAAGAATAGAGATGCCAGTCTGGAATCTCGAATAAAAGAACTCGAAGAAGATCTTGCGGCTGCCTATGAGGTGCGAGAAAAAGCTCGAGTTGATAATCAAGACTTGGTCTCTCAACTACACAAACAACTCGAGGGAATGGGAGATAAAAAATCTCGAATGGATACTCGTAATCGGGCGTTGATCCGAGACAACAATAGTAAGTAAAGCAAATTCTATACATTTAATTATTAACTTAGTCGTATGAAGTATAATCATAGACTTGTCTCGCCTTTGCAGGATTGAAAAAAGAATTGGTTGAAGAACAGAGCACCAGCACTTCATGGTATAACTTGGCTCAATCTAAAATCGATGATTGCGCCCGCTTGGAAAAAGAGGTTGAAGACCTGAAAGGAAAATATACCAAGGAGCATCAAATCCGTGTTGATATGGAACAAGCTTGCGCCAGGGCCTTGGCAGGACAACAAGCCAAACAACAAGAAGTGGAGGATCTCCAAACTGAGAAGAAGGCCATAGAAGAAGCGGTGCTCCCCATCATTGACATGGTAACACCGGAGGGTGTTGCCACTACCAACCAGTCATTATTGGAGCAGATCAGCGCAGTGCCTAGACAGATAACTGATTTCTGTAAGAATACCATGAAGGAGTGTGTGAATCAGTTGCTAGCGATGGTGAAGGCGCACAATCCAGACGCTAAACTTGAAGTCGTACAGCTTCCAGAAGGAATGGAAATTGAAGGATTCGAGGAATTGGTGAAAGAAACAGAGCCAGTCGCAAATACTTTTATTGACTCGTTAGAGTAGATCTGTACTGTAACTTGAACTACTCATTTCGAATACTCTGTTTTGAAGCTGATATGGATATCCATGTATATAACATCTGATACTTGTTTAAAGTAATCCATTTGGAAATACCAATAGTTTGTACGTATGCGAAGTACTGTGGGTAGTATATTTGATGAGTGACTACAGTTTAAGTAATCCAGTGGTCGTATAAGGTTCACAACTAGGAGGAGTTGAATCGAGCCTTGTTAAGGATTAGCAACTTTGCTAATGCAGGGCGAAAAGTTATGCACATTGGCATATGCTGTACTTTTTAGTACTTTGGAGCACCTTTAGGTGGTTTTTTATATGAAATGAAGAATGAGTGTAGTTGGTACAACACTGATTCTTGAAGCTTTTGTTGAAAAAAAAGTCACAGAGTCAAAAGAAAAGAAACTATCGCCTTCGACCATGTATAGGTTAGGGTAATTCATCCAAGATTTTTAGGTGATTTGACACCTCCTTTTAAAAGGAAATCCTGGTTTCTTTTGAGCGGGAGTAGAAAACTACTCGGATGCCACACGACGGTTGTCACCGTAATGAACATGGTATAGTTTTATCTAATGAGATGAAGGACGTCATGGTTTTGTAGATGATAGGGACACATAACTTTATTAATTTGAGAACAAGGGTTGTTGTACAACGTCTCGCATACAATGTCCTGTGTTACGGGTAAAATTTGCGGAGATGTTCTATGTTCCATACATTTGGTAATTCCTCTCCCTCCGAGGTTTGCAGCCTGTATGTACGAGGCCCAATGACTTGTTTTACGAGAAAAGGACCTTCCCATCGAGACATAAGCTTGTGTAACTCTTCAGTCTTTTGGATTCGATGTAGTACCAAGTCTCCTATAGTAAAGGATCGAGGTTGAACAGAGCGTTGATGAAAGCGACGTAATCCTTGAAGATAACGCGTGTTCTGAATAAGGGCTGCTACTCGAGCTTCTTCGACACCATCAATATCTTGAGACCTTTCTTGATGAGCGAGTTGTTCATCGTAGTTCTCTAAACGCGGGGCTTCCCATAGAAGATCCACCGGTAGGACTGCTTCGGAGCCGTAAACCAGGAAATATGGTGATTGGCCAGTGGCCCTGCTGGGTTGGGTGCGTAGAGAGCACCGCGGGCATCTCTTTTGCCCATTTCCCACCATATTTTTTTAGAGGCTCATACAATTTTGGTTTTAACCCTTGCAGTAGCAAACCGTTTGCTTTTTCCACCTGTCCGTTGGCACGAGGATGAGCAACTGAAGCATAATGTATCTCAATGGAATATCTGTCACAGTAGTCTTGGAATTCTTCGCTGGTGAATACAGAACCGAGGTCTGTGATAATATTGTGAGGAACTCCAAATCTCTGGACAATACCATCAAAGAATTTGATCAAATTAGCAGCTTTAGCGTTTACTAATGGCATTGCTTCGATCCATTTAGAGAATTTATCGATGGCTACAACGAGCCACTCGAATCCGCCTGGAGCTTTGGTAAGGGGACCAACGAGATCAAGACCCCAACAAGCAAAAGGCCATGATAAGGGTATAGTGTTGAGGTCGTGTGCTGGAACGTGAGCTTGTCGTGCGAAGAATTGACATCCTTGACATTTTTTGACGATGTCCGCTGCATCGTGCTTGGCCGTTGGCCAGAAGAAACCTGCTCTGTAAGCTTTGCAGACCAATGTTTGTGAGGCAGCATGATTACCACACACGCCGCTATGAATTTCTTGTAGTAGGGCTTTTCCTTGGTCAATTGTGATGCATTTCATTAAGACGTTGGTCGAAGCCCCACGCCTATAGAGTACATTGTCCACTACTACGTAATTAGCAGCTCGTCGTTGAATGCGTATTTGCTCTGGCTTCTGCTCTGGCAATTTGTGGTCTTTCAAGTACTCAATGAAAGGGGTCATCCAGTCAGAGTCGATTACCATGATCTGAGTTTCTGGTTGGGACAGGGATTGCGTAGTCTCAGCTCGTGTTGGTCCCTTAATGGATGGCTGGAGTAATTCTTGGACGAATATTTCTGCTGGGACGTCGGCTCGCCGAGATCCTAGCTTTGACAGGGCATCTGCGGCGACGTTGTGGTCACGAACAACGTGGTGAAATTCTAGGCCTAGAAAGTTTATTTCTAGTTTACGAACCTCGTGAACGTAGGCATCCATTGTCTCTTTAGAAGCGTCCCAGTCTTTATTAACTTGATTGATGGCCACCGCCGAATCGCCATAAACAACAAGTCGCTTGATACCGAGTGATGCAGCCAGACGGAGCCCGTGCAGCATAGCCTCGTACTCTGCTTCGTTATTGGTGACCTGAAACAGGATTTGGAGAACGTATTTGAGTTGGTCTCCTTTAGGAGATATGAGAAGTACGCCTGCGCCTCCTCCTTCAAGTTTGAGTGATCCATCAAAATACATGACCCAGTGCTCAGGTTGAGTGGTTGTCATAGAATTTTGAATTTCTGTCCATTCAACTATGAAGTCAGCAAGAGCCTGAGACTTGACGGCTGTTTGAGATGTGAAGTCAAGGTGGTATGCTCCAATTTCAGCCTTCCATTTGCAGATTCGACCTGTTGCGCCTGGATTATTGAGGATTTCGCCTAGCGGGAATTTAGTTACGACTGTGATGTGGAAAGCTTGGAAGTAATGTCGTAGCTTGCGTGATGTGATGAAGACGGCGTAGAGTAGTTTTTGAACTTGAGGATAGCGAATCTTGGACTCGGAGAGTACTTCGCTGATATAATAGATTGGCCGCTGTACTGGGAATACATGGCCGTCCTCTTGTCTTTCAACTACTATTACAGTGCTGACCACATGGGTTGTCGCTGCAATGTATAGATATAGATGATCATCTTTCAGAGGCGCTGTGAGTACTGGCGGAGTAGATAGATATGTTTTGAGTTCTTCGAACGCCGTATCTGCTTCATTCGTCCAAGAAAACTTATCCTGCTTTTTAAGCAATTTGAAGAAAGGGAGGCCTTTTTCTCCTAATCTTGAGATGAACCTGTTTAAGGCTGCAATGCATCCTGTCAGCTTCTGGACATCTTTTATGTTCTTCGGTACTCCCATGGCAAGGATTGCTGAAATCTTTGCCGGGTTGGCTTCGATGCCCCTGTTACTGACCATGAACCCCAATAGTTTTCCTGACGGTTCCTGACGGAACACCAAAGACGCATTTGGTTGGGTTAAGTTTCCATCAGAATGTTCTAAGGTTGTCGAATGTCTCTTGAAGGTCGTTGATGAGATATTCTGACTGCCTCGTTTTGACGACTACATCATCAACATACACCTCTACATTGCGCCCAATTTGTTTGGATAGGCACGTTTGTATGGCTCGCTGATATGTGGCGCCGGCGTTCTTTAATCCGAAAGACATAGTTGTATAGCAGTAAGCGCTGAAGGGAGTAATGAAAGATGTTTTGATCCGATCTTCTTTCTTCAGAGCTACTTGATGGTATCCTGAATAGCAGTCCAGAAAACAGAGTAATGCGCATCCTACCTTGGAGTCGACGACTTGATCAATGCGTGGGAGTCTCATGGGGTCTTTTGGACAATGCTTGTTCAAGTCTTTGTAGTCGACACACATCCGCCACTCGTTGTTGTTTTTCTTCCTAACCAACACTGGATTGGCCAACCACTCGGGGTGGAAGACTTCTTTGATGAAGCCTGCAACGAGTAGTTTGGCGAGTTCTTCTTTTATTGCCTCACGTCTGTCTTGTGCAAATCGTCGGAGGCGCTGTTTTTTGGGTTTTGCGTTCTTGTCAACGATTAATTTGTGCTCGACAAGTTCTCTAGGAACACCAGGCATATCAGATGGTTTCCAAGCAAAAATATCTTTATTATCTCGGAGGAACTTGACGAGCGCGTCTTCCTATTTACAGTCTAAATCTGCCCCTATAAGGGCAGTTTTGGACGGATCGCCCGTCCCAAGATTTACAGTTTTGAGCTGTACTTCTTCGGAGGGCTTGAAGTTGGCACTTGTGGACTTCTTGTTGGGTACTTCTAGGTCATCTTCCTTCGACTTCTTGGCCAAAGCGAATACTTCCAGCATCTGGGTAGGGACTTGCGAAGTGGCGGCGAATTCTACTGCCTCGACGTCGCAATCATATGATACCTTTAAGTCTCATTTTAGGGAAAGTACTCCTTTAGGAGCAGGCATCTTGAGAACCAAGTATACATAGTGCGGGATCGCCATAAATTTGGCGAGGGCTGGTCGCCCAAGGATCGCATGGTATGAGGTCTCGAAGTCAGCAACCTCGAACTTAATGTACTCGGTTCTGAAGTTTGCTTCCGTCCCGAAGGTAACTGGTAATGTGACCTGGCCCAGGGGGATTGCTGCATTGCCTGGGACAATGCCATAGAATGGAGCATCTATGGGCTTGAGGTATTTTGTAATGTCTAGGCCCATCTTCTTGAACATGTTTGCGAAGATGACATTGAGCCCGCTGATTCCATCAATGAGTACTTTGGTCAGTCTGGCTTGCGCCACGACTGGGTTTAAGACCAAAGGGTATTTGCCAGGATTTGCAAAGTTTGTCCACTGGTCTGTTCTGGAGAATGTGATAGGCACTTCTGACCACTTTAGGTATGTTGGGGTGGCAGGTTCTATTGCCATGATCTCTCGCAGGGTGAGCTTCTTGGCGCGCTTCGACCGGTTCAGGGTTTCTCCACTGAATAGTATAGCTATAACGTTCTCGACATTTGGGAAGTTATTGTCGGGGTCTTTGTCGTCTTTGTCTTCCTTTTTCTTGACGGTTTTGGGAGCATCTGGGGTTTGCTTGTCGAATTCCTGCTTTAGGTGAAAGCATTTCGCCATTGTGTGCTTGCCGTTGGGGTGGTAAGGGCAAGGACCGTTCATGACGTTTGTCGCTGAACGAGTCTTACGACTAGGGCGCTGGACCGCCGCGACTGTGTTGTCTGGCTTGCGCTTCCTGTTATCGCGATTGAAATCCCAATTGTTTGGGCGATCGTTACGTCGGTCGCCGTTGTCTTTGTTGTGATTGTTGGTGTTGTTTTCGCGATGTCTGTCGAAGCGCTCTCGCTCGCGATCGTCTTGGTCTGTCCATTCGGCGACAATGCGTCGTAGCTCGCTGATGTTTTCTGGGCGACGTCGGCCGAACTCACGGTGTAGTTCTCGGGTGTAGAGACCGTCATGAAAGCAGTCGATTACTTCCCAGTCAGAGATATCCACGATTGTAGCTCTTTTATCGAAGAATCTCTTGATGTATTTTCGCAGGGTTTCTCCTTTTCCTTGCTTGCAAGCTGCCAGTTCATAACGGGTTCCAGGCCGAGCCCAGGTTCCTTGGAAGTTGGTGGTGAATTTCCTGGTGAGATCGTCCCAGGAGTCAATGGACCCGGGGCGGAGGCCCTCGAGCCATGTTAGGGGCGTGGTATCAGCATAACAGGGAAGTAGCTGACTTTGATGTCGTTGGATCCTCCAGCCATCTGGATGGCTGTAGAGTAAATTCGGAGCCATTGTTCAGGGTCTTGCTTGCCCGTGAACTTCTCAATTCCTGTAGGTTTGAACTTGCTTGGCCATTGGATATCTTTTATGCACCTGGAAAAGGCTGGGAAGCCGTCATATTTGTCGCATGGTGATCAATCACTCCGGAAGCTAGAGGTGCTGTGGTCGGAGTCGTATTGTCGTCCACGGTTGTGGTTTTGGGGAGGTCGATCGCTGTAATTTGAGGATTCTTGATGTCGGTGGTGGTCATTACGGCGCTCTCCTCGGCGATCGTTGCGGCGTTCTTCGTGACGGTCGTAATGGTGTTGTTGATCGCGTGGTCGGATTCTGTAATTGTGGTGGGGAGGAGGCCAGTAGTTACGGTCGTAGTCTACGCAGCGACGGAGTTCCGATTCCATGCGCCGTTGTTGACTCGACTGAATGACAGAGCGAGCATCGCGGTTGTCATTAATGACGTTGCGGAGGTCTCGATCTTGTGGCCTTGCATCGTCTTGGTTTTTACTGCGTCCTCTCCCCTGCTGGTGGTTGCGATCAGCATCTCGGCCACGTCGATGTCCTCCTGTGGTGGCAATTGAAGCTTCGTGTGGGGGTGGTCTCTCAACGTCCGGGCGTCTGGTGTCTGGAGTGTGGTGGCTAGGATTCGCCTGGTTCGTAGCCTTCTGAGCCGTGTCGAGGAGTGAGAGTACTTGTCTGACCGCCGGAGTGTCAGGCATGGCCCTGACGAGTTCTGCTGCGATGGAGATGTTTAATGGCGCGTTTTGGGATACTAGCTGATCGCCGACCATATCGAAATCCTGTGTAAGGTTTCGCATGGCATTGGCGCGCAACGCGGCGTTAAGACGCCTCTGCTTGCGCTTGGCGTTCCTTGCTTGACGCGCGGTCTTTTGCTCCTCTGTTTCTCCGTCAGCAGTGCGTTCCTTTTCAGAAACATCAGTGATCAGTTCGCGATCGTATTGAGTGCCTTGGTCTTCGTTGCCAGCCATGAACACCTGACGGCTTGGGTCTTGATCGCTGAGGACGATCTGAGTGGTTGAAAAGTTATCGCTCGAGCTTTCAGTTGGAGTGGTGAGCGATGCAGTCTTGCCGTCTTGGAAGGGGAGTTCTTCCAATATAACGGCAGCAAGTCTGGAGTCGTTGTCCTGGGAGGTGTCGGCCGGAATCGCTCCGGGCCTGTGAACGGCGAGTCCTCCCGGTGTTCTGGTCACGACTAGTCCGGATGGGAGGTGAACGAGTGGTTCCGCCGACACGAACTCGGTGTTGAAGTGAGCGTGATGGTGTAGGCGCGCAACGTTATCAGGAGCATCACTTAGCAGGATGGTGAAGTCATCGTCATTGTCCCTCGATGGCGTTGATGCCAGCTTGAGGTCGTCGGGATGACTTGGCTTTGAGTCGGACTCCTGGGTCGTCCATGCCTCTGCTTTTGTGGTACGACTCTGTTTGTGCGAGTTCATTATGTTGGAGAATTCTTTTGGGAGCCGATCTGGGGGGTTGTCCGATGGCATAGCCAGCTCGGAGTTCCCTGCTCTTTCCGTAATTGGAATCGAGTCGTATCCGGACTCAGCCTAGATAATCCCGGGCGAATTTGGAGTTAAGATCAGACTCGGAATTGTAGTCAAGATCGAGTTGGAAGTAGCCGCCGAGCAGGAGAGTTGTTCGCTAGGTAGCTTGCGAACCTACCACCGCTTTCGGCGACGAAGGTCCATGCGCCGAAAACAAAGGTGGCTCCTTCTTCGACATCGGTAATCTTGGAGGTAGTGAATCCCATCGTCCCTGATGGTGAGCTTTCGGCGAGGGGCCCCACGATGGGCGCCAAGTGTCGACGATTTATGTCGAGCACGTCTATCTGGGGGTATCCCAAGGAGTAGATTAGTGGGTCTCGCCGAGTTCTAGGAACGACAATGCACGAACAACACAAAGATTCAGACAGGTTCGGGCCGCGAGTAGCGTAATACCCTACGTCCTGTGTGCTTGATTGTATTGTATGTGAGTTGAGTTGTTTTGAGGGGGTCCCTGCTCCTCCTTATATACTCGGGGAGCAGAGTTACAAATTGATTACAAAGACTCCTCGTATTCGGCCTGGAAGGTTACATTAAGGTAATCTATCATGAATACGAGTAGTTCTACTACTTGACTACATCGTCCTATACCTTATCTGGCTAGTCCAAAGCAGTCGGGTCATAACTCTCCATATCGAGTAGTTTAATTCATTAGATGAGTGGCCCTAGGGATCCTGGCCCACACAGTTCTCCAGCTAACCTGTGTTGACGTTCAGCCGTACTACTTACTTCAGTACAGGGCTACAGGCTGACTGCTAGACGACTAGTGCCCGAGCATGGTGGGCTTCCCAATTGCCGGGCACTTTTCTTCAGGACTGTACTATATATAGCTGCCCTTGTTGCCTGTGCTTTCTCTTCTGTTCCTCAGGTTATGCATGCCAGATAGCTAGTACATATTTATGTTTAACAAAATGTCAATTGTCCAACAACAAAATATAATGCAACTAGCACGGTAGTACGGTACCATGGCACCCTTTTGAAATGGTTCGAAGCTAGGGACCTCGGCGCCTTGCTCCTTCAAACCAATTCCAGGCCGGCATACACACCAGAACACACCTGCCGTGCTGCACCTCCTGCCCCAAACAGGCGGACCCAACACAACACCTCAGCCCCCCATCTCCTGCGCGAGACAGCCAGACAGGCCACGGCGGCAGTGGAGCCCTGGCACGAACAGCCGAGGCGAGGTCGCGAACGGGATGCGGGGACCAGGGACACCGCCGGGACACGCATCATCATCCGCGCGCGGCACGCTTCCACGGATCGGAGCCCTTCTCCCTCGCTTTGCCGTGCATGCCAATGCGGCAGCTAGCTAGCTAGCTAGCCTCGCTCGCAACCTTAACTTTTTTTTCCCTCATCAGCGCTCCCTGCATTGCAGAGGCAGAGACGAAGAAAAGAGCAATCGATCGATGGAGAGCTGGCCGGGCCGGCGCGCCACCACATCCATCCGTGTCGGGCTTTTCGTCGGAAAAGAGCCGAAAGAGGCGAGACGGCCACCTTGCTTGCTCCCCACGAGGCGAGTCGCCGTCGCAGGCGCAGTCCGCCACCGGAAAAAGGTGCGCCGCGCGGCCAGCAGCCGGCACGGCCGCGCCCACGGCAAAAGTGGCGACGCTCGCGGTCGCCAGCATTTTGATGGCGCATGCATGCGTGGCACACGGGGTCTTTTTCCTCCTGCGTCCGGCTTTGCAATTGCATGCACGCCACTAGCCTCAGCTCGCCGGCGTCATTCATTCCATCGGCTCCAACAACAGTGGCAAACATTATCAAGTAGTACTCACCCAATATAGGCATACCATTTCCTCAAAAAAAAAGGCATACCACGTATTGGTGTGTGTTGCTGGAAAAAAATCAACCGACCCATCATGAGTTTGGTTCGGTCGTCTCACGCCAAACACTGGCGTTTTTTATTTTATATATAAACAAGTAATGCGTGGACAATCATTAAATTTAAACTAGAGTCAAGGTACCACTGGAGTTTTTCTTTCAAATCGTGAAATGTTAGAAACTTAGAGGCACCGTGCATGATGAGAGAACTTGGATGACAGTAGCGAACGTAATAAGTTATACTCCATCCGTCCTAAAATAAGTGTCCTTATCTTTTTTGACAAGTCATATAATTTTAATTTTAACTAAATCTACATAAAAAATATTAATATTTATAACACAAAATAAATATCATTAGATCTATCATGAAATTCATAGTAAGTTTGTTTGGAAACATAAATATTGATATTAGTTGTTATAAACTCAGTCAAAGTTAGATTTGATTGAGTTCTTCGAAAGCTAGAAATACACTTATTTTGGGACGAATGGAGCACTTCAATTTCTTTTCTTACAAACAAAGTACATTAACTTGAACTACAAATACTATTGTGAATATTTATATTGTTCACACGAAGTCCACCGGCGTAAGAGGTAAAGTAGGATATACAAACAAAGTATATATACATTAACTTGCTATAAAGTTGAACTAGAAAAGTACCCTTGTGTAATTGTTAGTTTGTACACAGAAAGTATACACATTGGCTTGCTATATGTAAAGTTGCGCCGCAGCCGAACGTGCCATGTGCGGCGGTTGCGCTATTCTTTTTCAATCCGATCTATTATAGTTTCTACAGTGAGCAAACCTGAAAGACAAAATGTACACACAGCGTAGCAGGAACCATATAAAATAGCATCAAGTCTTACCTGGCTATAACATGCATGCCGTCCATTGTCACGTTTGTCCGCTAGTAACTCGATCAAATGATTGGGCAAGAACAAAGTGGATTGACGGCTCCAGCTTTGAGTCCCAAGCCCTAAAAACAAACTCAGGTTGGATTTGCTGCTGAACAAACAGCCACAAGTTCGAGTCAGTTCAAAGCTGTCCCAAATCTTTGTCGTGTCGCCTCAGATCCGGATCAGTTCTGTTGTCATGTAGCACAACTGCGAAGCTTCAAGCCATCGACAAATGCGCTCCCGGGGCTACATCGTACACCGTAAATTACTTCATTAGATTCAGCAGGATCGTGCGTGAATTGACCCAAGATTATGCCATGGGGTACAAGCTGATTATGATTGTTCCAAATGGCCGCGATAACAGTGATCATTGTGTGGGCATGATTACAGTCTGTGGGAGAGATCTCTCGGTAACGCCCACTGGATTCCCTGTAATCTCTGTCGCATAATCATGCCCACATGTTTGATTTGTTTGGTCTGAAATCTGAGCTGCGGATTGTCTCCTTGTCTTGGTTAATTTCTCGAGACTTTGGACAGGATGCATGCTGTCAAACATTCTAGTAAAAGTTCAAAGTGGTTTAATATAGTTAGAGCATCTAATTCGTTACTGATGATGAATTAAAATATGCGGTGAAATGTTTTGGAGGGAGTCATGCAGAATAAGGATCCTATGAAAATTGCTTTCTACACGGCTCTTCGTAACACAGTGACGAGCTTCGTTCTGACGTTACTAAGATTTGTTACGCAGCTGACAGAGAACAGCGAGTCAAGGGTTGAAATTTCTTCGATCTCTTCCCCACTGTATTCAGTACTCACCGTGTCGTACTCGTTCTAGAAGGCCGTCACATTATACGCATACTAATGACATGTGGAGTAAAAGGATTACTAATATCTTGTGCGGGTGATACTGATACGCAATCCATCAAGGGGACATCTTCTTGTACAGTTTTTCCTTCTCGTTGAAATAGTATTAGAATAATTATCTACTGTCATGTAGTGAAGGGCAGCAGTAAAGATAATAAAAAGGAAACCACGTTATCAAAGACAGGTGCTGGTCTTTGTTTCTCTTCCCCATCATAACCAACTATATCTTTAAAAGAAAATACAACATGCCCAGTAATTCTTGTGACTTCCGCTGATATGACTCTTTCTTGGGATTTTTGGCTCATCCCTAGTGATAGGGCAGAACTTTTAAAAAATGATACCTTGAAGTGTTCAAGTGGAAATGGAAATGGAAATAGATAGAATTCTTGCAGGTGGAAAATTAAAATAGAGCAAATATTAATTTGAGCAGATCATTGAAAGAAACATGCATGCATGGTCTTGTGACATGTGTACCTTGGTGCCACTACTCATACATATTCGAATCCTCTTTTTGTTAGATGTCAAAATTCTAACATTCATGATCTATTTACTGAAATAGATAGGCTCTTCTATTTTCTTAAAAAATATCTATTTACTGAAAATACATGCTGGCTCTGGGATAGTGTCTGTCGAAAAAACCCTCACTTTCCCGTAGTACCTAAAGATGGGGTCATTTTCACGTAATTGATATCTGTAGAACCACCTATTTGAAATTGAAAAGTTGGTGCAGTTCTTGTCTCGAATTATATATCCTGCTCGTATACTTCGATGTCTGCCTTATTTAATCCATTGCCCAATAAAACGATAAAAAACACGTATAAATAGAGCATCGCATAGAGGCATAGAGCTGAGCACAGCACGCATCGCCTCTCTTCCTCTCCTCCCTTCTGTCTCGCTCTCTTGCTCTCTTCCGCCATCAAACCAAGAAAGCAGGAGACCATCCATGGCGAGCCAGCAAGGAGCCACGCCGACAGGCCGAGGCCGAGTGGCCGTTGCCGACGACGACGTCCGCTCGCACACAGACGCCGAGAATGATCCAGTGTCGTCGGCGCCGCCCGAGGACTTCGAGTTCTGCATACTCTCGTCCGGCGGGCTCGCGCTGGCCGGCGATGACGCGGCCGATATGTGCGTCGCCGACGAGGTCTTCTCCGGCGGCAAGCTACTCCCTCTCCGCCTCTCCTCCGTGACCTCGTCCGACGCGTCCACCCTCGTGATGCTCCGCTCGGACTCGCTGGACGCCGCCGCGTCGTCCACCAGCGGCTTCAGCTCGCGCTCCGTCAGCCGCAGCGCGAGCTCCAGCAGCAGCAGCTGCGTCAGCCGGAGCACGTCGTGCAAGAGCGCGTCCTCGGACCCCGCCGGCTGGCCCAGCAAGGGCGCAGCGCCCTCCACCGACACCGCCGTGCTTCCGCCGCGGCGGTCGGCGTCGAGCAGCGTGTTCTACGCGCACCCGAGCCCGTCGCCGCGCCCGCCGCGCCGGGGCAGCCGCCCTGCATCCGCCGCCGCCGCGTCCGCGTCGCGCCGCAGCACCGGGTCGGCGCCGCCGGCGTCGTGGGGCGTCATACGCCTGGGCGTCGTCGGCGCCCCCGAGGTGTACGCGCCGCGGCCGGCGGAGTACAGGAAGGCCGCCGCGGCGAGGGGCGGGAGCCGGAGCGCGAGGCTCGATCAGCCCTGCCGGACCGCCGCCAAGGAGGACAGGAAGCTCGCGCTGGGGCTGCTGGGGGCCGGACTGGTGTGCTCGTGCTCGCCTGACGCCGTCGCGCCGGTGGGCTCGGAGGAGGTAGCCGCGGCGGAGGCGAGGCGGAGGAGGAAGAAGGCGGAGGAGATGAAGAGGGCGGCGAAGCAGAGTGGAAGCAGCACTGCTCGGAGGAGCAGGATTCTTGAATGGCTGGAGGAGTTCTCCATTTCCAAGGAGAAGAGCGTCGTGTAGATAGAGATCGTCGTCTTCCTGTCTACCAATTGTTTTTCACCATTTCTTGGTTCTTTGATGGCTCAAAACACCCTTGGAAATATTTGCCACTTCAATTCGTTTTCACCATTCAACTAGTTGATCAATCAATAATCTCCCTCAGGCTCATGGCATCCATGTCATTGAGCAAAGCTCCTCATCATATTTGTGAAGATGACTATTACCTCGAATACCGCGTTTCATCTCTTAATTCTTACATTGCCCTTTTAAATTATTTGCAAATTGATCGAGGTCACAGCCCTACAGGACTTGAATTTGCATACTTGGGGTGGCGTCATGATAGTAGCACGAGGCTAGGGACGAAAAATACAGCGCTGCCTTGGCAGCAGGATAACGTGAGAAGCAAAAAGGTGGCTTTCCAGGAAGATAGGGCATGGGGCACAAACAAAAGTTTGGTCTGCCTTTTCTCGAGCTACCAATCCAAGAGTGGAGCTAAAATTTTTCAATTTTCATGTCGCCAGCAAGACCGGTTCTTGAGCTCTCGGATTGGGAGCTATAGCCTATAGCCACGTCAACATGACGATCTTGGCCCAATCGTGACATGAGATTAGCTAGCTTCTTAATGGTTGTCTTGATGGTGTAGAGCAGCAAAACATGATACAAATAGGATTCCTTTTTCCACAAGATTAATAATACTGTAACATGGAAATGATCATGTCACAGTGGTAACTTCGTTTTTAAGCTGATCCTCAAAGTTCGTAACGAAATCATTTCTTCAAAATGTGTAATATATAACTCATGGTTGTTCTAACTTCCAAAGACAAGAACAAGATGGGACCCAATGCTGAGCTTTGGAGCTCAACCAATTAAGTGATCTTTTGACTTATTTTTCCTGGCTGGTTTGTGCTGCAGCGCTAGTGCCTTCGGTGCAGTGGCGGAGCGAAGGTCTCAAGTTAGGGGGCTTAATCTTCCCTTTCTTCCCCAAGCCCCCACGCTGGATCCGCCCCTGCTTTGGTGGTCCTAGTCCATCTGTCCTTGCGATGAGCCGGCCAAGGTGTTAGGGTTTTGTTCGCGATGTTTGGTGACTCCCCCGAGGACTTTAAGGCTTCCTTTGGTTGGACTTCTATTGGCTGTGTGTTGACACTCCTTACGACCTGCTATCGAAATTGATGGCCCCGGTAACGATGCAATGAGTGTTTTGTTGGTTTATCTTATGGCTCAATAAAATATATAAATATTCTTGCAAGCGCACCGAATTACCGATTTAGCATTTCATCCGGGAGTAATTCAAGATATCGTAATTTATATTTTCCACAGAGAAGCTTATGGCAAGAATATTAAGTATTCAAAGATATCACAGAAGAATACATTATTGTCAAGACGAGGGATAATGGTAATGATAGTAGTGAAAGACCGTAACACACATCTCAAAGATAACTCAGATAAGAAAAGAGAAATAACTAACTAACTGGGAGAACAACGAGATGAAATAAGATTCTTATGTGCTTTATCTATTCGAGTCACTCAGGAGAAAAAAGATACAACAGCTGGGGGACAGTGCTTAATAGATCAAGTCTAACTCTATTGCCTCAACGTCGAGACAGAGGATCAATGATCGCGGAAGGGATGAGAAGGGGAACCAGGCTCCTCAGGGGTAGTGGGTAGTCCTACAGGCCAAGACTAGCATGGTGGATTACAAAGGCTGTTAGGGCTGTCACCACCTAGGGCAACCACACGTACATTTAATTGGGGGCACTCTAAGCTCTCCTTAAAGTCTAGGCACCACGCCTACACTAATCCTCTAGAAAGAGCAAGCAACCCTGTCAATACCCCCAATAATAATTCACCGTAGGTATTGAGCAAAATCGAAGAGACCAGCTGAGACAAAGACTTAAGCAATAACTACAAGAACTAGGGCCACAACTTACTATAGTCTAAACACGAAATACTTGCAGCTAGAATAAAGTAGAAGCAAGATATAAATGAATAAAAAATAACCCTGTCAATACCCCCAATAATAATTCACCGTAAGTATTGAGCAAAATCGAAGAGACCGGCTGAGACAAAGACTTAAGCAATAACTAAAAGAACTAGGGCCACAACTTACTATAGTCTAAACACGAAATACTTGCAACTAGAATAAAGTAGAAGCAAGATATAAATGACTCAAAATAATGATAAAGATGATATATTAATAACTTAAAGTCTTACAAAAGCAAAAGGAAAAGTAAAAGATACAAAAGTTTATATGAGAGCTTCTAAAAATGACTCCTGAACCTCCGAGTTAAATCTCGACTCGACTCTAACCCCAAAACTAAACTATTCTAACTCTACTAAATAAAGTGACAAATATAGGGCTCGGTTTCCTCTCAAATGGGAGATGGAGATGGGGACTGCATTTTTTATGGTAAGATTGGTTGTTTTCCACTTGTTACTTATGAACCAACTATGAGAGGTAATCAGAGAACTGCCTGTATCCGTGGAGACTTGGTAATGAAACCCATAACTTCGATCACAAGAGATGTTATTAGATATTTCATGATCAACAAAGTGTTGTCTGCCATTCGAGCCAAATGGCCAAGAGAAGATATAGGCAAACCCATCTTCATTCAACAGGATAACGCACCTTCCCATTTAAAATTGGATGATCCGGTGTTTTGTGAGGCTACTAAGCAAGAAGGATTCGATATTCGTCTAATTTGTCGACGTCTCAATTCTCCAGATTTCAACATTCTTGGCTTGAGTTTTTTCTGAGCTATTCAAGCAATTCAATACAAAAAGAATGCAAAAACAATAGAAGCTCTTGTTCCAGCGGCGCAAGAGGTAATTTGTCAAATTGTTCACACATGTTTCATTGTTTCAACAAATTTGCTCACTGATTAATTTCTTACACACTTGTTTTGTAGGCATTCATGGAGCACTCGGCACACAAAGTAAACCGGATGTATCTAACACTACAAAGTGTTTTGTTGGAAGCTATGAAGGTTAAAGGATGCAACAGATTCAAGATTCCCCACATGAAAAAAGAAATATTAGAAAGAGAAGATTGACTGCCAACTTCTATCTCTTGTGAACCATCTTTGCTAGTTGAAGCCGAGGCTACTCTTGCTGCATCAAATTAGTAGAGAGAAAAGCTAGTTAGACCTCTATTTACTTGTAATGCGATGGTTGAACTAGACCTTTACCTATTTGTTTGTTTTGTTTGCAAGTAGTATTATCTTACCGATGCTCCATCTTGCTCTCCATCTTTCTGTTCACGGCGAGAGCATGTCCTCCTGCGTGTGCGCATCTCGTCGAGCATCTTCAGCACGTGTGGAGGTAACATGATAGTATTGCCAACCATCACGACATCGTCGAGATCGGGAATGAAAACCTTGCAGTCGAACTCGTCGAGGCCGTATATCCAAGCGACGAGATTGTACTCATCATGGATGAGACTGCAGCGAGAGCATGTCCACCTATGTGAATGTGTGCGCTGCCAATCTTCACGGTCCTCATGGATGAGGTGACAACGATGGCACGACGAGGGTTGTGACTCCGGCGAAACCTCCTCCGATGTGATCTCCGTGGAGTCTGGCACGAAGGAGTTCGACGTCAGGGACTCCTGCAGGAAGGAATCCAGCGCGAGCTCCTCTCATGCAACCTCCATGGATGCCTGCGCCAAGGACTCCAACGCCAAGGACTCCGGCGTCAAGCACTCTGACATATGGTCTCCATGGAGTCCCGTGCCAAGGAGTCTGCCGCGGCATCCATGCCGCTCGAGAAAGCGAGGAAGGAGAACGCGGTGAGGAAGGCGAGCGCGACGAGGAGCGAGGAAGGCAAACGAGCCAGGGAGGTAGAGATTAATGAGCGCGGCGTGCGAGCGACGCGAAGAACTAAGCGACGCAATTAACGCCTAGGCGCGGCGTGTGAGCGGCCGAGCGACCCGTTGTGGAAGGGCAAAGACGTCCAAAACGCGAGTGCATGCGGAGAACGACTAGTAATTAGCAAAACTTCCGCTTGCGCAAGACGACTTCTAATTGTTATATGGAGGGAGTATCTAACTTTACTAACTTCGACGGACGGGCACCACATGCATCTCGCCATCTTAATAGACACAAACTCAATGACTTAAAAGTTATTCATGATTTATATTTCCAATATTTGACTAAAATCTTATCCAAAACGCCATCTAAATCCTATACGGATGAATTACATTTACGCCTAAAAATGACAACTTGGTGTTTTGGGGGAAGCAAACCATTGGCCGATGGCAAAGAAAAATTTTGGTTACTACGGGGAAGCAAACGGGGAATGCAGTATCGTCTATCAGCACATGTCATCACCAAATGTGTTGAAGATATGTCTTCTGAATTACGCGTGGAAAACAGGCGCGGCGGCCAGGAAACTAAAGAAGCGATTAATCAAAGCAGCTGGAGAAACGCCGCAGCAGCGTGTGATTTCTCGAGGGATTACGTGCCGCTAGCGCTAGCTGAATGCCTAAAACAATTCAAGTCAACCGGCCGCCCTGACGGCCTGGACGGTCTGCTGCTGTGCTGATTCAAATTTAGGCCATCGCACAGGCCGGCAACTAGTCAGGTTCAGGCGGTGTTGTTGTCACTTGGTTTTCTTGTTCCAATTAAGGTACTGCGCTATATAAAGCGTGGTACGCTGTCTCTAATAACTAATCTCACACGACAGTCAGGTGTTCTTCTCTGGTTTGCACAACAGCAGCTAGGTATGTGGTTAGAATTTGGCTATAGGAGAATTAATGACATATTTTCGATCAGTAGGCATGCATGTATATACGTCGTCCCTTGCTAATTACAAACAAATAAACAAAGGCGTTAACCGTGGAGTGAAGGAAACGTGGAGGAAACCTCCTATTTACGTCTTGACGCCGACGGGTTGTGATCGATGTTGTGTTCAGTCAGGTGTCTCGAAAAGTTAGTTAATATTTTGTTGTGAGCCTGCCATGCATAACCGTCCCCACGAGACTTGCTCTGATCTCTCTTGTGTCTTGTTAGACTATCCAAAGAAGATCCTCAAAGCAGTATATATGAAATCTAGCACGGTATCCTCGTGTCTTTTTAATAATTTGTGCCGCTAGCTAATCTAAGCTAGAGTCATCAACTCATCATCATAGCCTCCGGCACTTTGGCAGGCCAAGCCTGACGTAAGTTGTGACAAGCATGGAAGAAGGTGTGACCTGGCCGATCGATTCAAATAAAAGTGCTGCATCCTGCACTGCCAAGGGTAGTGCGGAGTGGAAATGGGCAAGCTGGGAATGGGCATGCATGTAGGATGTGCGAAAAGCCCAAGCTAAGAAGGATGCGCGCGCGCGCTTTGCAAGAAAAGGAGCAAATGGGACGGGATTCAAAGCGCGCAGGGATTCAAAAAGTGGCCCACGCCCATATATGCCTATGCACAAACGCATTATTCTTGTTGCGGTATCATGTTAAGGTTGTTACAGATTTTTTTTTTAGAAACTGGATTAAAATCCGGCCTCCACAGCCCCTAGAGAATGTGCATAGCCAAAGAAACAACGGTCCACAGTAGTAGCACAGGGCAGTACTAAGACTGCAAAGACGCAATCACGCCAACAGGTTTCAGCAGAGACTAATTAACTACTCTACTGCAAACATAATTAAACACCAATTCTAAGCTTGGATTTCCAACCAAATCTGCTAAAAAGTTCCATGGCCGCCACCTCCAGGAGATGACAACTTCGCTTTATAGCAGCCTTCTCTTCCTCTTTAGACAACATCGACCAACATCTTGCCCAATATGTCCCCCTGAAAATTACCTGCACAAAAGAGTTAGGATTTGTATTTTCAAAGACCACCTCGTTTCTATTCAACCAAATAGCCCAGCAAAGCGCAATTGCCCCAACAGTACATTGGTTTTTCAGCGACTTAGAGAACCCCCTGAGCCAAGAACCAAGTATATGAGAAAAGCTAGTTGGTGGTTGAATTCCAAAGGTAATAAAAACCAAATTCCAGATATTTCTTGCAACATGGCAGTCAAAAAACAAATGTTGAATTGTCTCATCCACATTGCAGAAGCAACATTTAAGACTCCCTCTCCAATTTCTCTTGGCCAGATTATCCTTTGTAAGAATAACTCCCTTCCATAAATACCATGAGAAAACTTTAATTTTCAGTGGAACTCTCAGTTTCCAAAAGGTACAATTAGAAGGTACACCTTGTTGTTTCATTATATCTGAATACATAGACTTTACCGAAAATTTCTGCCCCATATCCAAACCCCAAATGAAAACATCTTTTTGATCCTTTAGATTCACATCTATAATCTAACTCACCAACTCCAACCATTTGTTCAGGACGCTTCCCCTTAGTGCCCTTCTAAAGGACACCTTTAAAGGGACTGTGCTTGGCACATTTGCTACTGTTTCATTTTTCCTTCTCACAATGTTGTAGAGGCAAGAATACCTATCTTTTAACTTTTGGTTACCCAACCACACATCCTCCCAGAATCTAATTTGTTCTCCATTTTGAACCATGAACCTTCCTCTCGACAAAAACTGATCTTTGACTTCCATCAGTCCCGACCAAAAATAGGAATCACCCGGTTTCTTTGTTACTTGGGATAATGCTTTATTCTTTAAATACTTTCACCGAATTAATTTTTGCCACATTCCATCTTCATTCAACAGCTTGTATAACCACTTGCTTAGCAAGCACACATTCTGAGCCTCTAGATTTAGAATTCCCAAACCACCCAAACTCTTGGTTTGACACAAGATGCTCCACTTCGCTAATCTATATTTCTTCTTGTGTTCATCGCACTGCCAGAAGAACCTTGATCTAAAATAGTCCAATTTTTCTAACACTCCTTTAGGAATTCTAAAAAAAGACATCATATACATTGGTAGGCTAGAAAGAACTGAGTTTATTAAAACTAGTCTCCCTCCTACAGAAAGCATTTTGCTCTTCCAGCTACTTAATTTTTTTTTGAAACCGCTCTTCCACATTCCTCCAATCTTTATTCGAAATCCTGCGGCAGTGCATCGGAATGCCCAAGTATTTAAAAGGAAGGATCCCTTCTTTACAGACAAAAAGACTCACATAGTCCCCAACCTTGTCTTTAGCCAACCCAAAACAAAACAACTCACTTTTATGAAAATTGATCTTAAGGCCAGCCACTTTTTCAAAAGTACTAAGCACTAATTTCAAATTCTTAGCTTGCTGTAAATCATCTTCAATGAAAAGAATTGTGTCATCTGCGTATTGAAGGATGGACAATCCTCCATCTACCAAATGTGGAACTAGCCCCTTAAATTGTTCATCCTCAATAGCTCGTTTGATTAGAATTGCTAACATATCAGCCACTAAGTTAAAGAGCACCGGTGACAAAGGATCACCTTGCCTAAGCCCCTTCTTGGTTTGGAAAAATTGACCTATGTCATCATTAATTTTCACTCCTACACTTCCCCCAGAAACAATGCTTTCTATCCAACTGCACCATTTAGGAGAAAACCCTTTCATTCTCATTGCTTGTTGCAAAAAAGCCCTAATTGGTCTTCCATAATATAACAGTCACGTTGGTGACTCTATCAATAGAGCAAACTTTGGCTAGTTAATTTTGCTCTGTGCATGTGTACGTGTACTTCAACCTCGATCACGGGCCGGAAATTAAGGTGGACAATACACTTACATTTTAACACTATCTATTACACATCCGATCCGGCAAGTTCGTCACAAAAATTTTCATCCTGACAAGCTAGATACATTGTCTTTAATTAAGCATATCAACGTGGCAAACTGCGGATATATTCCCATCGCACTGTAATCATCAGTTCAGCAGGTCGTCCCACTTGCAGTACTGCCCGCCGGCGAGCCCCCGGTAGTACCGGTCCCGGCAGTAGACCGGCCGCCCGTCGGCGGCCTCCGCCGTCGCCGCGGCGAGGTCGTCGTCCTGCATCACCTCCACGGGCAGCCGCAGCAGCTCCTCCCTCCTGCATGTATAGTTCGATGCAAGCATGATCGAAGAAGCCAAGTTGTAAGAAGTTTGTAGACATAAATTTCCAAAAAAAAAAAGTATGCTGAATCGACGGCACACCTCAAGCTGGGTTTTGACGACGCGGCGGAGGGCGGCTGGTTGAGCGAGTGGAGGAAGTCCTCGACGGGCGCGGCGAACGCGAAGAGCGACACCGCCCCGACCAGCAGCGCGCCGGTGCCCACCAGCGTCTGCTTCAGCAGGTTGATAACCGGCTTCACCTGCAGAATTCATTCGTTGGTGGGGAAGTACGTTTAAAGCTACTCTTTGTCCAGTGTTAAGTTGGGGAGAATGGGGGTTACTTATATATATTGTTTGCAATTAGGTAGAGAGAAACACGTACAATTCTGCCAAAAGATTAGTACTGTGTTACCTTGTAAGATCCCAGGAGCCTGTCACGGGCCAACACCTGCAGAGAAACGGAAATGCAGGACTTACATTTTCAGTAACTTTTACTGATGCGCGAGAAAGGTAAATAAATAATTTATGCACGATAAAAATCTACAGATGATTGGAATATATAAAATGTGATCTATTTTGGACCAGTGACCCTGAAAATGGAGCGTTGTTAAAAGCTTTAAGTGGTTGTTTGGATGTACTAGTAAAATAGGAGCAGGTTTTGTAAAGTGGGTTTCTTAAGGATTTTAGAAAGAAATGTTTTGAGCTTTTACTCGGTTAAAACGAGTTTACATGCCATTTTGTTTGGGTCTTGTCAATAAAAACGAGATTCAGTTAATGCGCTGTTTGGTTAAGTAAAAATGCAACATTGTATCAGCAGAGTTTGTTGATAATGTGGATAGGAATGGTTGGTTTTGTGAAACCCATATTTTGAGTCTTAGCCAAACCAATTTTCTTAATTTATCTCACTGGTTTTATCCTCTCAGCAGGAAACAGGATTTTAGATTGTTCTAGCCTTTAACCTGTTCAGCACAATCTTGTTTTGATAAAAATTTAAGATCCAAGCAACCCCAAATATACCATGCTAGTCTGAGAACCATGTTTGTTTACCTCTGGTGGCTTTACCCACATTTGGCCGTCGTACCATCCAGTTTCTTCATACGGCACGACCGCTGACAACAGCCTATCACCAACATAGCTCCATCCCTGCACGCAGTAGCAACACAAACTTAATCAGCGAACTTCAGTTCAGTGTCCTATTCCTGTGAAATGGGCAAGCACACTCTCTAGTTCAGTGTCCTATTTACTACCAGATTATCCTTTACTTCTTATGGATATGAACTCACCAGATATATCCTGAGAACCACCAATGACACCAATAGCAGAGTTCCAATCCCAGCCGCCAGCACAAACTTGAGTGGGTCCTGCATGGTTTTAGAGATGAGGAATTAAGGATGCATGCCAAGTGACAATCCCAACTGACACTATAATTTTGTTCTGTTGTAAACTACACTTGGGTGAGTTCATTCATTTCTGCAGCTTTGATCAGGAATTCCATTTACCAGTGCTGCACAGTAGCCTCACGTTCTGTCAGAGAAGAAGGAAGAACTTGGCGTACGCACCTTGCCGGGATTGAAGCTCGCGGCTGCAATCGGCGCCGCGAGCACAGTGAAGGTCACCAGGCACAGGCTGCCCAGCCGCAGGAAGAAGGACCCTGGGCTCAGCTCTGCCCACGAGTACAGGACGCTATCCTTGAGAGCAGAGTACTCGTTCACCTACACAAATGAAATGAAATGGCCGGATCAACACCAGCAACCATACATATGAGCCACCAGTTCATAAAGCATACGGAGGCTTCGTAGTTTTCTATCTAATCCAGCACAAGATTGTTCGAATATGAACAACATAGTTACCGGCCGTTGCTCGAAGGGGACTTCGATCTCCAGCCCGGGGTCCCAGCTCGGTCCCCCGCCGTCGAATCCGCTGCGGCTGCTCTCCGGCTCTTCCTTCAGCGCCATCGCCACGGCCACCCTCCGCCGTCGCCGCCCCGCCACGCCGGCCGGCGGCGGGCTCCGGCTACTCCACCGAGGCGCCGCCGCGCAGGCGGCGCCATGATCGTAGCCGGCCCCCGGGAGCACCAGCGAGTGGACGCCGACGATCTTTAGCCGGAGCAGCATGGATAAACTCCTCCTGCGTGGGAGTTATCTGCTGGCTGCCCCGTGCTCGTCCCCTCTCTGTGGATTACATGGAAGAGCGCCCCGTAAAAATATGCGGCGGCGGCCAGGCGGCGAGCCGTGTGCACCTTTTACGTGGCGGGGGAGCGTCGTCGGCGACGGGGTTGTGTGGCTGGCGCGGGAGGGGTGTCGCGTCGGACAAGCCTGGAGACGATGCCTACACGTGGCCGGTGGGCCGTGGCACGTTGCCGGCTCGTTTCGGCGCGCGCCGGCTCATTGCTACCAGCTAGTATCATCAGTCACTTGTCTGTTTGGATTTGGGCTAGAACAACTTATTAGGCTAGAATCTATCAAATGCTCGATTCTCCTTTTAAGTTGTTGCACCGACCATCATAGCATTTGATTACAACATGAGCGATGGTGTACATACTATGAACCGTTTTGTCTGAGATCTCTTAATTAATCCATTTATTTTCTCAAATTGATGAATGATGGACCAACCTTTCATAAGCAGACTGCAGACAGCAAGTAGTAATCGAAGACGACCATTTTAGATGTTTGCAGCATCGTGCTCACACACAATTCACATGTCAATGCTCTTACATGTCTTATAAAATATTTTTGGAATGGTATTCATTTTACCCATCTAACCAGCGTGAAAATGATCTCACATATAACAGGTGATCTCGTAGTTAACGGTACCTAACAGTGTGAAACTAGTATTCATTTTACCCCTCAACCAAATAAAGAATTGTGTTAAACCCATCTATCTTAATCAAACACGAGATGAGTTGATTCAAATAAAAAAAGTAGAAATAGAGCCGACTAAACCCACTGGTCCCCAGACCAAACATGTGCTTAGATACTCCGTACTAGATAGTACTCCCTCCGTTTTAATTTATAAATCGTCACCTAACTTGACATGTCTTCCAAATTATACTTTAATCATTTATTTTTCTTATATTATATTATTTATTATTATAAATTTATAATTATTGGAAAATACCTTTGATTATAAATCCAATCATATCAAGTTTGCAATATAAAAGTTAAAAATTATTGACTAAACTATTGATCAAAGATGGCATAGTTTGAATAAAACTGGAGTTACTAACAGTAGATGCATCATAAAAGGTGCATGGATTTTTTTAGCTAAATATGGATTGATACAATAAGCCATATCATCTACTCTGGATTGATACAAAGAAATATGGATTTATATGGAAAATGTGTTTGAATAGAATAGTAGAAGCTTATATTGCGTGGTAAGACGATCATATTCTTTTGTGTTTTTTATTAATTGAAAAGGGTGAAAGGGATAATATTCTTTCGTACAGACATCGGGTGACTATCAGTATCACGCACCTTTGTCTCAATCGTTTTGATTTCACAGCAACTTTTCTTGAGATGATCTGCATCCGGCAATTTCCTCCCTTCTCATTTAAAAAAGGCAAGTAGTCGGTACAACGCCACCATCGACGGCTGATAATTCCCCGCGATCGGATGGACGGCCGAGATCCCCTGAAGAGTCCCTTTCCGGCACCGTCGCGCACGGCTTGCCGATTAAAAACTCCCCTTGGTCGACGCCGCGTCGCCCACAGATCCATCGGAGAGATCTGCCATCCCCATCTTCCCCGTGAACCACAAACCTAACACGGAGCGGCGCGGGGGGGCGGCCGCCGGGCGAAGCAGAGGGCAGCGCGCGCAGCGGCCACCGTCGTCGGCGGCGGATCCCATCCACCATGGGGGGCGGCAACGGCCAGAAGTCCAAGATGGCCCGCGAGAGGAACGCCGAGAAGAACAAGGGCGCCAAGGGTGCGCCCTTACTTTTTTTTTTACCCCCGATGTTCCTTTCGTCTCCGTGGCCTTTTTGGTGTGGCTGCTCTCGGGGTGCTACGATTTGATGGATCTGCGTGTTTTTGATGTGCAGGGAGCCAGCTTGAGACCAACAAGAAGGCCATGAGCATCCAGGTACCGTATCTAGATCTGCGCCTGTGGTTTTATGTTTCGATGTTTTGTGGTGGAATTTCTTGATGGATTGGTAGGGTAGAGCGTGCTCATAAAAAGACTAGCTCGAGCGTGCCCATAAGAAGACTTAGGCTGTTGGATTAGCGGCTGTATAGTTGTAACCTAGGTTGGATTTTCTTTCCTACTGTCAGGGCTTAAGATGAATTTTTGTGGGGGATGCTATGACTGATAAGGTTTACATAATTTGATCTGTGTTATGTGGCTATTGGTGTACATCCTGTGAATCCGTCACTAAAAGTTAGATGATTTGTGTGTTTAGAACCAAGAACAGTGCCGGCAATTTCCTTGGTTATGTGTTATTATCTGATCGTCAAATGCTACACGTCTGACTCTGCCGTCTGATTTTGTTACGGCTTAAAAGACCCCATCTTGTTCACTAGCAGCAGCGTGTGGACCCAGCTGCTTCTTGCTCTGCATGCAATTGGACAGAAGTCGGGATGAATCTGTTGTGTGTATAGCAGTACTCTTATCTGATTTGGGGCAATGCTCACCACTACAGAGTAACATGGGACCCCTTCCCTAATGAGCCAGGTTTTTTTTTCAAAATTAGGACCAGTGAGCAAGCCAGTCTCATGGTTGGTTATATATTAAACGGTTAACAGAAATAAGTTGTTTCTAGTTGCATTTGGCTTCAGAAATGACTTGATATAGTATGTTATCCCAATTATTGTACAAGAAACAACTTGGTCCAATTGGTTTACCTCTGCTTGGAAAGTTGGAATCCCAGCCAGTGCTTGGAACTTAACATGGCTTCTCTCTGTTTTTTTTTTCTTTAGCTGGGACAACAGGAACTACGTGGTGCTGTGATTATTTGGGGGTAACTTTTGGCTTATCAAGTTGTGAGTTGTGTGCATATGAAAGTCGAACCATTTGCTTGTTTCTGGTAAAGTACTCCCTCGGTTCTTAAATATATGACGTTTAGGTCAAGCAAATTAGTTCATTTTAAAACTAAATAGCTTGTCCTAAACGACATATATTCGAGAACGGAGGTAAAATATTAGTTAGTTTCCTGCAACCTCTATCAGTTTCCTTGTGGGGAACCACTTGTTGGAGCGCACTGGTTAAAATAGTGGAGTTTCAAAAATGTCTTTGTGTACTAGCTGGATTATCTTAAGCAAATTTCTGTGTTAAATGCGTATTTTGACAAGCTGTTGTCTTCGAGTACTTCACTGATATTTCTTTTGGTGAACATGAAAACAGTGCAAAGTATGTATGCAAACATTCATGTGTACCACAACTGAAGTGAAGTGCCGGGAGCATGCCGAGGCTAAGCATCCAAAGTCGGACGTGTACCAGTGCTTCCCCCATCTGAAGAAGTGAAAGCCTGCACTAGCAACCAGAGTGCCATGGTCACAAAGTTCAGAAAATGTGTCTGCTGTTAGCTGTGGGGTTGATCACCATCAGTATAGGGACTCCCCTTTACTGAGGGAGTTCATTCCGTGTTATCTGCTGTCTACCATGCGTCCTGTCCTATGTTAACCTACATAAGAAAGTGATGTGGTGTCTTGTGAAACTATTGTCTGCTGGTAAAACCTGGTTTCAGAATGATGAGTTTCATGTGCCAACTAAATCCTTTGTTTGTGCCTACCCCTGCCCATGATTTCTTTTGCAAGTTCAGTACAACTTGTAGTATTCGCATGTCTTGGTTGTTTACCTGTCTAGTATTTGGCTATTCGCATGTCTTGGTTTAGTAAACAGATGTCCATAAACATGAATATATGTTATGAAATGGTGTGAATTGTTTTCTGAAACAACTTACTAGTGCAATAACGACATGGAATTATATGGTAGCACTGTGCATAGTGTTGGGGTCCTGCAGGGTTCGGCTGAAATATCTGGTAGTCGGGGCAAGGATTGAAGAGGAATTGGGAAGCATGAACTGGGACGACGACGACGACACGGAGAACTCTATTGGGTTCGCAGGCTACATAGTATGTTTCAGATATATACAGCCATATTTGCCCAGACGGTGGTATATAGCCATATTCGGTTGAACCGTAGGCTTAGGGATGATATATCGGTATCCACTGATTTCAAAAAGTGATTACAAATAAAGTATCCACTCCTGTGCGCTTTGTGAAAACCATGTACTGTATCTACGATCCTAGAGGTTTTGTCATTCTGTGCCTCTAGTAAATTTGTAGTATGAGTGATGTGTATACATCGTGTGTTCAACAAACTCAGACTCAAATACGAGTTCTAGAATTCTTATTATGGTTAACCTCACGTGAATAATAAGAAGGTAAAGCAGCATCAGCAGCATGCAAATGCTCACTCAAATGCAGGACGACGAGAGCTAGCTCCTGATCCAGTGAGATAAAAGTGGCCCATCTACGCGGCCGCGGCCCAAAAAGACACCCGGCGGCGGTGCCCTTCGCCTTCCCTCGTCCCGATCAAAAGAAAAGGAGAGAGGAAATGGCGGCCGCGTACGAGGAGCAGCGACGGCGGCAGGTCGAGGAGAACAAGCGCAGGATCGAGGAGCTGGGGCTGCGCCGCCTTGCTGCCGCCGCCATTCCCCCGAAGGTCCGTCGCCGGCTTCTCGGTCGAGGTCCCGCGTTGCCTAGAGGCTAGAACCTCGTTCTGACCCAAATCGATTGGGGTTTCGCAGGCCAAGCAGCTGAAGCACAAGGCGCGTGTGCCAAGGGCCGCCGCCGCCTCCACGGCCACCACGCTTTGGCGGTCCGTCCGAGTGGCCGACCTCCCTGAGCAGCCCAAGTACCGCGAGGTGCGTTCTAATAGATAGGCGCAAACAGTGATTCAGAATTTCAGATTGTTCGTCTCTGAAACAATGCGGGCTGGAGGAAGTGTGCTGGTTAGCTCACCTCAGAGCTCTAGAGGATCCTCGGTTTCTTCATCTCTGATGTTGCTTCATCGATCTTAGTAGTTGCAAGTGCCAGCCAACTAACATGGAAAGCGTACGTTTTCATCGGTGTGTATGCAGCCTCCACGGAATTTCAAGAGAATGACAGGAGTTGGCGCGACCGCCGTGGAAAGAAGCTATGCCATCGCGCCAAGGCCAAGGAGCTGGAGGGCCAGCTGGGTGCCGACTACCCGACCTTTGTGAAGCCCATGACCCAGAACTCTGCCACCGCATTCTGGCTGGTAATCCGACGCATCAATTCAACCCCAATGATGTGCTCTTGTAGATTGGATTGTCAGCCACCCGGTTAGATGCTGATGGGTGGGCTGTTGAAATGGCAGACACTCCCATTGCAGTTCTGTAGAGAGCATTTGCCAGAGCACGACGAGGTGTTCACACTGGTGGATGAGGAGGATCATGAGTTTGACATGCAATACCACAGGGGGCCAACGGCTGGCCGTGAGGCCCGTGACTACCGCATGACTTGGAAATGGTTTGCCATTGACCACAAGTTGGATGATGGTGACTGTCTTGTGTTTCAATTGATTCAGATTACAAAGTTCAAGTTCAAGGTGAGATCCTAGGTTCCTAGGTTGTTCTGTCACTTCTGTGTTGTGTTTTATAAAAAACGCTGGGTGCACCTAGTACCTAGGTGAAGATGAGTTAGGCTAGGCAGTCTTAGCGGGAAGCTAGTGCTTAGGCATCCAGTTGTTGAAACATAGGTTTGCTACGATCTCACTTGTAGATCACAATTAGCGCAAGTACATGATAATTTTGATACCAGCAGACTTGATTTTGAATGAGATCAGAGAACCTGATGATGAATCGGCAGATAAGGGATATAAGGGGCAAAAAACAGGGTGGGCTACAGGATGAGTCAGGAGGAAGTCAAATGATGTTTAGTCTGATTGATAACCACCTTTCAGGTGCTGATGAAGCTTGCACATCACTACTATCCTAGACCCCTTAATATTTTGGCCACAGGGATCTAGTGAAAATCTTAATTCTACTCAATACTGAAGCCCCACCAAAAGGCCAGTTCAACTCCACAACCAATTACCCCAAGTCTGCAGCAATTTCTTTCCACTATGTGTAGTGATCTCTTCAGGGCTCAAGAATTGAAACCCCAGCTAGTCAGTTGTAAAACATTTCTTACATGTGGATTAATCAGCAGCATAAATTCCCCTGTGAGAATACCTTACCTTCTGAAGCTAGCAAAATCTGACGCATCTCTTACATGTTCCAGTTGATTGAGTGAACATGTTTTCAAGTTCAGAACCTAAGTTGTTCTGTGCAGAGCTTTAAAATGTGCTAGGTTCTATCAGCCAGTAGGGTGGAACTTAGTGCATATGCGGATATGGTTTTGGGTGGAGGGTGGCGCCTACTTGCCTAGTATTTTGGTGGGCTAGGCAACTGATTTTTGAAGCATGGGATCTGCCTGAGTAATATAATTTGTTGAAAGAATCATGAAATTAGCATGGTGGCTCAGTGGTGTAAGGTGAATGTTCAGGGTGGCTTTCCCGTAGTTGTGCACCCAAGTAGCCACTAGAGATCTCATCTCGAATTTATTGAGTTGTCACCATGATTGAAATTATTTACACCATGTATTCATATGTCATAGTATCATAGATCAAAATGTTTTGTTCGGGCCACCTACTGAACCTATATACACAATACATCTTGACCTTGCCAAAATGTTCGTGTCTTATTTTTGAACTTGGTTTTTGCAAGAGATAATATGCATTTCTGTATAATCACTCCATTTTAAATTTGACCAGAACAATCTTTGCAATGTCATAATTCCTTGTAGCCTGCTGTCTATAGTACGCCTTCCGTTACAATTTGCCTTACGCCCTCACCTAAGGACTAACTAGGAAAAAGACTGTATTTGACTTATCATGCAGCCTCTGTTGTGCAAATGGTGCAGGTATACATCATAAGGGCAAGTTCTGGTATACATCATTAGGGCAAGTTCTTACTTGAAAATGATGACCATCAAAACTGAGAGCTGCTGACATTTTATTGGAGCAGGTAAATTGTTGTTTTTTTACCTTTTTTGCATTGGTTGAATTGAGTTTTTAAAAGATCTGCTCCTGAAAACGGCAATGGAACTCCTTTGATTTATCGCTGTCTGATGTCACCTAATAGGTGAAAGAGTAAAATGCACCAGAGGTCCACTAACTTGTAAGCAAGTGTCACTTAGGTCCATAAACTTCGAAAGTGTATTTCTGGGTCCATAAAGTTGTAATTTGTGTCACTTGGGTCTATAAACTCTGAAAGTGCATTTTTGGGTCCATAAACTTGTAATTTGTATCACCTAGGTCCATACCCCTCCACCTAGCCTTCATGCTATAATACGGCACCAGCGTGAATCTTTATGCTGCACACGTGCCATCAGAGTTTCCCTAGAAGGATGAAATACGATCCCCAATTTCGATTCCATGGGCATAGGGAGAGAGGGGAGGAGATGAGAGACTTATTTTGGAGGTTATTAAGATTGTTTGGGGGTTCAAAGGAAGGTCATAGACTACCATTGGAGAGTTCTAAAGCTAAGGTCCATGTATGACCGAAGCCCATAATATAGGTGGAGGAGAGAAGCGATGGCTTGGGGAAAGTGGAGGTCATATAGTAGCTCAATAATATGTATACCTTGGTGAGGGATATTATGTCTTTCATGCGTAGCACTCACAATCATGGCACAGGTGACCAGGCATGGTGTCGCCCATCGTCGCGTCAAAGAAGCTCATGACGGTGCTGGACTCTGGTCAACCCAGAGTGGTTATTAGTGAGGGGTCAGCAATTTATGGACAGTGAAAATCAAGAAGATCGACCTTTGTGGGCATGTTCATGGCCGCACCATGGCTCGTGGACAAAGCAAGTAAGGAACTCATGGAGTTTCTTGACCACAACGAGAGCCTACTCAAAGTTTAGCATGACGGCCTCAGAGATCACCACCGAGGAGGTCTTCAGTCAGCATGCCATGGCAGCACTATGGGTATACGTGGAAGAGTATGAACTTAGATGATGCAATTGTAATTTTATGGACCTAAATTTACATTTTTGGAGTTTGTGGACCTAAGTGACACAAATTACAAGTTTATGGATCTAAAAATGCACTTTTGAAGTTTGTGGACTAAGTTTTCATAGTTTGTGGACCTAAGTGACACAAATTACAAGTTTATGGATCAAAAAATGCGCTTTCAGAGTTGGTGGACCTAACTGATACTCCCTTGCTCCCTCCGGTTTAGTATTAGAAGTCCTTTTGGACAAGGTTTGAGTCAAACATTGGGAATATAAATCATGAATAACATTTAAGTCGTTGAGTTTGGAAATGTGAAAATCATATAAATAGATTGGTCTTGAAAATTACTTTTATAACAATATACATATATAATTTTTTAAGAAATATTTTTATAGAAAATAGAAGTCAAAGTTGTGCTTTGGTGACCGTGTCGCTGTCCTAAAGGACTTCTAATACTGAACCGGAGGGAGTACAAGCTAATGGATCTCCGGTGCATTTTACTCTAGGTGAAAATTACTCACTATTTCCAAATAGGTGCCTATTTCATATATCTTGCACAATCACTTACACACAACTTTGACCAACTTCTAATGATATCGTTAGAAGTTTTTATAACAATATACATATATAAAATATGCAAATGTGAAAATCATATAAATAGATTGGTCTTGAAAATTACTTTTATAACAATATACATATATAATTTTTTAAGAAATATTTTTATAGAAAATAGAAGTCAAAGTTGTGCTTTGGTGACCGTGTCGCTGTCCTAAAGGACTTCTAATACTGAACCGGAGGGAGTACAAGCTAATGGATCTCCGGTGCATTTTACTCTAGGTGAAAATTACTCACTATTTCCAAATAGGTGCCTATTTCATATATCTTGCACAATCACTTACAACTTTGACCAACTTCTAATGATATCGTTAGAAGTTTTTTGGTTCCTAGTAACCAATACTCTGTCACCTAAGTGATTGATTGGATGACATAGCAAGTATTAGGTAGTGGGTGGTCGTGTTTTGGCCTTCTAGGTAAACAGATTGCTAACCATTTGTCTGTACAGTACTAAAAGTCATGCTTAAGCCACTGGTTATAAGAAAAAAAAAGGCGCCAAAAGCAACCAAGAGGTATTGGTAGATGAATCATATGTCTTCACAAGTTCACATTGCAGCCAAGAATGGAGCAGATTGCTTCACGCGTCTCATCTGAACCAGTTCTTCGCAGCTTTCACCTTTTGTCCCCTTAGTTCTTCGCAGCTTTTCCCCCTTTGTCCTACCGCTTCAGTGCTAGCCTCCATTTTTTCAATAGTGCATGTTACTAAGCACATGTCAGATCAGAACACATTTGGATTCCTACTGATTATGTTTTGCTTTATCCAAAATTAGGGGGATTATTTTGCCTGTTTCATAATTGGGTGTGATTCTGTTTATAGCATTCTAGCATGTATCTGGAGCAGGCAGTACGATTTCATTTGAGAACTACATCTTTGAGCTTAACTAGTCAATTAGTACTAGACAACAGAACAAAAGTAGTTGTTTGAACCTGTTTTTGCTAAACCCATCGAGTAGTTCAATATAGCAATGTTCATCATGAACTTGGTTTGCTTCTAACCTCAATTTTAAGAATTCTAGCTTCTGTATCCTAGTATATACATCTTGTGAGAGATAGTTTCCTGATCTTTTTTTTATGTTACAGATTTGTTTTAATACGATGCTACATTTTTTTTAACTTCCTGGCAAACCTCAAATGAAGTCATGCTGACTTTTCCGCTAGCGGTTGCATTTTTTTTTCATGCTGTGCTTTATGCTACATTGCTATTAGCTAATGTTTGGCCATTTTTCAGTTTGAGAAAAAAATGAGGGACTACCGGACTAGTTGTGCAACTGAAGGGTCTACACTTTTGCTGTAATTTGCTCATCAGTATCATCCATCGGTTCTGTTCAGTGGACTCATCAGACAGAAGTGTACTTTGTATGGCAGGAGTCCATGACTTGTACTAACCAGTGCATATGGTTTACCACGTACTGCTTCAATGTTAGTCTGTCCAGCAAGTTTCAACCTGACTTGCTCTAGCTGCAGCAGCACTGAAATCTAGTTCCTTACTACTTCCCTGCTCCTGTTGCAGAGCACATGGGTTACATTACATCTGAGGATGCAACTGGTTCATTTTACAACTCGCTCATTTGAGCCAACTTCATGGGTGGATGCATGGATGCTGGGATTCAATTGAACTTTAGTAGTGACATAACCCAGCTACGCACCACCATCTGATTTGTGAATGTTGAGAAACGACAGCCAATCCTAGTTTGGCGGCAGGCTGCTACACGCGTGGAGTATTCTACGGTTAAACATGTTTTGCAAATAGCCGTTTACACGCTTCATTAAAAGATTGAATTGCTTACAAGCTTCACCCAAATTCTGTGCTCTTTTCCACGATTGATTTCCCGAATTCATTTGTGAGGCATGAACTTTCCTTGATATCAGAAAAGGGTAACATAAGCTAATCTTTCTAACGTGAAACACTCACGAATTTGGCTGCCAGTGAAAACCGAAAGGAAAAGGAGGGAATGATGCATCAGCAATCCTCCTTTTTGAAACAGACCACCGTGCAGGTCAAAACTTTTGTGCTCCCGGATCATGCCTTTTTGTGCTTAGTTGGGTATATATCTGCCTGCCGTGATGTTTATTTTTTTGAAAGTCCTGCCGTGATGTTTGGTCTTGTGGTCTCTTTGCTTTTGCAGGCCTGCAGCACGTTGTTCATGTCGGCCAGAGTACAATACATGTACATGGTTCAGTCAGTGGAGGAATAAAGCTGTGGCTGCACCACGGAAATGGATTGGTTCGTCTAAACTGACGACGACCGAGTATAAAAGAATCCAAAAGACTTTGAATTGTCTAAGTGGGCCCTACCATAACGCCAACTCCACGGCAAGTCCTCCGACCCGCTTGCTGGAAAATGTTTCGTGCACACAGCACACGGCCAGTGTACATGGCTCGGCTACCAGCTAGTTTCTGAACAAAATATGATGCACCTCTACAGGATAGAGGTAGAATTTTTTTTTAAATCAGGAGGATAGAAGTAGAGTTTTAGTAACACATGGCATGAAGATTGAAGAGCACAGGGAATATCTTACATTGTTCAATAGGAATGCATTGCCTATATTGATTCAAATAACAACAGCAGCAACAATAATAAAGACCAATGAGCCATTTGCAGGGTCAGATCAGCATCTAAAGGTCAATGGATCATCTCCTTCCTCGAGTGAACGGTGGCTCTCTGTGTCTTCTTTCCAACATGGAAAGCGCCAAAAAACACCTCACAAGCAATAAAGCGCTAAAATGGAATCGCGGAAAGAAAAACGTCAAGCTCTACTTGTTAGGCTCTAACCAACATAAATTTCGTAACTGAAACATGTGTTGCCTATGTCCTCATCAAGAATAAGAAAACACGAGCAACGCAAGATATTTTGTCGCCAGTGAATAATGATATATTTATAAATCCGTGGCACTGTTGTTCATTAGAAGTTACAAATGGAACCCCAAAAGCATGACAGAATGTATTTCATGAAAATTATCCATCTACAAAAAATAATTTGAAAAATGGAAGAAGTAGCTATGGCAGAGCTGCAGAAGTAGAGGACGTTCAAGCAGCTTCTTGCTCAGCAGCACTCGCAGCATTCAAATCCACTGAAAGATCAAGCTCCTGCATTGCACAAGCGTAGGGTTATAAAATTAGTAACTGAAGCCAACTCCACTGTAACTACACTTCAGTACTGAAAAAACTGTGATTTTTTTTATGCCTATGACAAATTACCTTTCCAGTGATCTTGTTGTACAAGGAGAGTACATCCTTCACCGTTGTCTCAAAATGGGTGCTAGCGTCGTAGCTCTGCAAAAAGAAGGCATACTTACCAACACTTTTAAGGTGTAGTATTTTTTTCACTATAGAAACTGTGGCTGCATGAACTCACATTTGTCAAGAAACAACTATCCTCCTCAGGGTTGTTAATGGGTTCATATCTGTCATAGATGTCGAAGAATGTCTCCTCCACAGGGCCGAGCAGATCGATCCCGGGCTTCAGCTCGATCTCGGGCTTGTCAGTCTCAGCTTCAGTCGAGACGAAAGCGATGAACTTGCCTTTCGGTGCAACATTGTGAGCATAAGAGCAACAGAACACGTACCTGCAGTGGAACAACAAAATTCAGATTACCTGAGCACCTATATGTGATCTGTTCTATTGTTATACTTATGTGTTATATGCTGTCGTCAGTGCCTTATCATAAACAAGAAAAACGTATGTAGAGTTTGAGGCAGTTATGCCTATATCAAAAGAAAAACCAACTAAATAGCATATGTTACAATATTACTGCTACACATGGCTTACAACTTACATGTCTGATTTGCGCTTTAGCTGTTTCTTTGGGAGGATGACCTGCACGGAGTGTGAATCCTTGGTGTCAGGAATCGGATGCTTCATGATGCAGATCGCACGCGCCACCCTTCCAACCTTCTTCACCTGCTCATTGTTTGAAGCATTTTAGAAGCCGAAAGCATGTGCAAGTGACTTGTTAATACATGTATATCTTTGCTCTCTTTTTTTTTGAAGAGTGTATCTTTTGGCTCTCACAAGAAAGAACATCGTACCTTTTCAGGCAAGTACGAGGGATCACAGACAACCTTCTTGCATTTTGCGGTCTCTCCTTCAGAAGTCACACCATATGCTTTGCCGCTCTCATCAAATTCAACCTGCAAACAGTTGGCAAGTTTGCATACTCGTCAGAAGTTTGGAAACTACTATTTGATTTGAGCATTCCCAAGTTCAGAGCTGACTGAAATACTTCAGTTACCTTGCATTCTGACTTGTTCAGCATGTACGTGCCACCATAAACAGCACTCAGACGGGCGAAGGCCTTTCACAGCATGCAGCATTTTAGTTTATAATGAATTTTAAACTTTGAACAGTGTGTTGGTTAATTTGTCGTAGCTTTCCATGGCTTACCTGAGGGAGCTCTCCTAAACCATATAGAGGGTAGATATATGGGGACCCGCCTTGGAAGCGAGCCAGTGATTCTGCATAAAGCTATTGAAACAGAGAGGCAGCATTAGGATTTTGTTTTGATTTTTTTCCATGAGATAATTTTTCATGAAAACTAGTTATCCTTTTGAAGTCCATTTAAATCTGCATGTTCTTAACTGGATCTTTATGTTGTGTAATCGTGTATTGAGCGGTGATGAGGGTCACAGAAAATGGGAGGAAAACAGAGACCAATTCTCAGTAAAAAAGGGAAGGACCTTCATTCGCTTGACAGTGTCAAGTGCAGGCTCATCCAGATAGCTGTCGTCCCGATGAAGCGCTAATGCATGTCCAATGAAGTCTACTGTATCATCCTCCAATCCGTATTTGCTGATCCAAGAAAACACCGTAATCTTTGCATCAGGAATTAGCGAAAAAAAATACAAGTTATCTTTCTAACTTTCTAGTAAGTGGAGAACAACTGAAAGCAGACTTACGAGATGACTTCTCTTGTCGTGACCTTGGTCAAATCCAGGCCCTCGTGCGATTTTGCGTCCTCCTCCTCGTAATCCTGCACGTATATGAAGAACTTCCTAGCACGGCGCTTCTCGAACAGACCCATCAGGTTAGACTTCAAGGCTTCAACATCGGTTGCAGGGACTTTGTGGATCTATCAGCATTACCAAACAAGGAATGATGAATAATGGAGCGATCAGTATGCATACATTACATGTTGCACAGCTGGGTCATATTATTTATATATATCTGAATGCAAGATCCATATATACCTTCCCATTGTTGTACACGAAGCTGCCGTCAACGGCCTTGAAGTTTAGGTACTTTGTCACACTGGTGTGGATCAGAACACGAACCAGTGCGCCGTTTGCCATCATGAACTGCAGATTCAGATCAGTTTATTCCGATCTGCGTAGTACCAAAGATTCTATAGGAAGAGCGCGCGGAACAACAGATCTCAGGTGGTGGCGGCAAACCTTGGGCACCATGTCGACATTGTATTCTTTGCTGATACCCAGATGCTCAGGGGGGCTGTCATTGCCTTTGAATCTCTTCCAGAGCTAAACGCACCATACGAGTGGAGGGAATCGTTAAGACTAAAATTTATATGCGATTTCAGAAGAAAGAGTTAATGGATATACATGCATGATACAGTAGATTAATTCATGGGATCTCATATTCTCATCATATAACAATAATGGGCAGCGCGCGCCAGGATCACGCTCATGTGCCAAACCTTAATCAGATTCAGGGATGAAGATTCCCCTCCGTAGTAATCATTCCTATCCATGTGAAGAACCTGCATGCGCGCGCATAAGAAACAAACATTATTTAAGGGTACGTTCTTGTCCGGCTCGCTAGCAAGAAACAGAAAAACAGGAATGATCTGAAGAAACGCGTGATGGATGCTGGATCACCTTGAGGCCGTCGACGGAGAGGAGGCCGCTGATGATGCATTCCTTGAGCCCCGTCCCCAACACGATCACGTCGTACTCCTCATCCATCCTGTTCTCTCTCGATCTCTGTGTGTGTGTGTGTTTTCTCACCTGCTTGTCGATCTCTCACACTCTGCCTACCGTATATAGGGGGAAGACAAGGTAGGCGAGGACGGACACGCATTGCGCGGGGGATGGGGTGGGAAGTGGTCGCTGCGTCCCGCGGAGATGTCGTCGGAGGCGGTCGCGGCGGCACGCCACACGTCGCGCCGCTGAGCGCCTTTCCCGGAGATGGAGATCGGGAGGAGCCATACTTAATTTGTAAAGTGCATGCGAGATTACGGCTGTGTTTAGATGAGGTGAAAAGGGTGAAAAAGTCGCATCGAACACCGGCACTTTTCGTTTGTTTGTGGTAAACATTGTCCTATCATAACCTAACTAGGCTCAAAAAATTCGTCTCGTCGTGTACATCAAAACTATGTAATTAGTTTTTTTATTTACCTACATTTAATACTCCATGTATGAGGAGAGATATTTGATGTGATTTGATGTGATGGGTGAATAGTGAATTTTGGAGAGAGAAAGTTTGGGATCTAAACACAGCCTACGAGGAGAGCTGAAGCATTAATTACTTGCAGGGACTTTGTGGATCTATCAGCATTACCAAACAAGTGGAAGTATGCATGATGTCTACTATACCCGTCTAAAAAAAGTTATTATAAAAATTTAAGGATAGATTAACGAGAAAGTAAAATGGTCTTGCTTGTTTCTAATTATTAGCCATATTTGACACTAATTAATTGGCACATGCACCTACTAAATATAATATAATATAGTAGAATGACAACAAATTTTAAATCTTATAATGTCTTATTTTTTAGGACGGAGGGAGTACGTTGCCTTAGATTTGTATTGAATGTAACTTACCAAAGTAGCTCATGAGTGTAGACGTCTGTGATTTGAAATACAAAATTCTCCGGACAAGTTTAAAGGCAATCAAGTCTTAGAAAATAGATGGTGTTTTGTGGCCTCACCGACCACTGCTATTTCTATGTAACACTAATCTCATATTGCAATCATGTCACGTTCTATCTACATTAACAAAAGAACAAAGCCGCTAGAAGAGAAATGGACAAAACGGGGCAACTAACACACGTGACACGCCCCTTCCCTACGTTTTCGTATAGTTAACACTTAAACAAATGAAAAGGCTAGACTGTACTATTACCTCAGACTAATTTTGGGTTATAATGGGTACCTAGCAGAAATTAAATGAGTACCTGTTGGGATCCACCCCAACTAAATTTTAGCTAGCTAATTGCAACAAAAAAGGGTTGTTTGCAAACCTTAGCGGTGCTGTTTGGATCCTCCAGCAAATTAAAATAATTGGACCATACTTGTGAAAAAACAGGATGATAGCTGCATTGATTTTAGGAGGGACAATTTCTTCTTTAAGATGTTTTTGCTAGTTTTAGCTAGGTTCAATAGAGATATCATATATTTTTTAGCTTGCAGCTAAAGTTTAGACAATGGATCCAAAATGAAACAAAGTCACTAAAACCAAAAGAATTAAGGCCATGTTTTTTAATCACCAGCTAATTGCTAGCTAGCTAATTTAGATGCGGCTAATTCTAGCTAATTCCCTTTAGCTAATTAGAAACCAATAATGTAGTTAGCTACTCATACCCAGCTAATTCAACAAATTGGGGAAAAAACCAAAGTACCTATATTTTCACTAAAATTACATACATTTCCTACCATTATATATTTAATGGGTCCATTTAATAAGAGTAGGATAGTATCTCTATTATTAATAGCCAGTGGATCCAAACCCCCCAGCTAAATATTAGCCAGCTAATGCATTAGATGAGTGGATCCAAACATGGTCTAAATGGGGGCATGTGACGTATCCTCATTGGGTCCTTTCTGGGTGCACCCTGTTACCTTACCTATATCTTTTTGCCTTAAATACAATTGAATCATATAAATGGAAGAAAAGAAGTCACAAATCTGTTTTCTACTCCCTTATCTATTGTATCTTATTGGGAACCAAATAAAGTGTTTATTGCATTTACCTCTGGTAGAGATGGTCCACCTGAATCAGACATGTAAATAGTTTGCTAGCCAGTCCAATTTTCACACAATGTTTTTCACATATAGCTGAAAAGGAAGCCCAACGAATCTCATGAATTCCTGCCTCATCTTGTTTTTTTTATGTTTATCATAATTGGTTAGCTTTTTTTCTCTTTACATGGTGAGCATAGGAAAGCTTGTAGATGTGGTGAACCTTTGCTTATCCACACTGTCTCAACGTCAGCCAAAGCCAGAAAAAGTTTGCGCCATATTCATTTGGCTTATCAGCCACCATCAACGTTACTTTTCTCTCAGAACAAATCAACCACCAGCCACCAGTCAGCAGTACTTTTCTCTCGGAACGAATCAGCACCAATCAGACGAACAGAGCTGAATATGATCGTACAGTAGTGGTGTGGTATGAATGGATGTATGATCCCGGGGTGCGCCTTCCATTTTCCTTTTTCTCCCTTGCCGCTCCCGGTCCACTTTTGGACCGTAGACTCGCCGTGCCGCTCTCTACTGTGGTGTGTTGACCCGACTGCCTCCCTCCCATCGATTCCCTTTTCCTTCCTCCAGCACCCACCAGCTGAGGCCGAGCAGAGACCGCCCGCCCCCTAGTAGAAGCTGAAACAACCAGCTCCCCTTCCCCCCTCTCCTTCCTCCACTTGCCCCCCCCCCCCCCCCCCCCCCCCCCCCAAATTCCCTCCCGAAGGCGGAGCTACCCGACTCTCTGGTCTCCGATGGCGGCTCGCGTGGCGCTCCTCGCCCTCGTCGCACTCCTCGCCGGCGCCCCCGCGAGGGCGTCCAACGACGAGGGGGACGCGCTCTACGCGCTGCGGCAGCGGCTCAGGGACCCCAACGGCGTGCTCCAGAGCTGGGACCCCACGCTCGTCAACGCCTGCACCTGGTTCCACGTCACCTGCGACCAGGCCGGCCGCGTCGTCCGCCTGTGAGTTCCGCTCCCCTCCTCCCACGCCCGCGGCCCATCTCCCCCTCTTCCCGCCCTTTCCTTACCCTGTTCGCCCAAGATCCCCCGTCGGTGGCTCCTCCGCCCTGCCTGAATCTCAGCAGCTCCGTTCCTTAGCCTCGGTAGATTCGGTGGTGGTTTCTTCAAGAAAGGGAAAATCATCGGTTCCTCTGTTTGGGTTGATCACATGGTCACCTGCGTAGCTACTAAATCTTTGGTTTCGAGATCTAGGCGATCCGGTCGTTATTGTGCCTCACAGATTACGTATGCAGCCCTCCAATTACATGTTCCTCCAGAATTCTCGGTCTGTTCACGTCTCATAACATTTCGATGACTGTTTTATCTGACTCTTCCTTTGGCGAATGTTTCAGGGATTTGGGCAACTCCAACATCTCCGGCTCCCTCGGCCCTGAGCTTGGCCGCCTTGTGAACCTCAAATACCTGTATGCGCCTATGTCGATTCTAGATTCTTTTTTTCATATAGTTCAGATGGAGGTTACAGCTTGATTGAATTAACGGAGATAAAAAAAACTTGCAGGGAGCTGTACAGGAACAATTTCGACGGCGAGATCCCAAAGGAATTGGGTAACTTAAAGAATCTGATCAGCTTGGATTTGTATGCCAACAAGCTCACTGGAAGGATCCCCAAGTCGCTTTCCAAGCTCAACTCACTTAGATTCATGTATGTTGCCATCTCTAGTACGGTTGGTTAGCAAACTGTGAAACCGTGCCTTTTTTTCCATTAGAAGCATAAGTGCTCTCTGATCACTCTGTGGTAGAAATGGTTTGGTGATAGTTTTAATCAAAATCAAAAAAATCAAAAGGAATTCCCCTTCGGATCTCAAAATTTCAGCGAGAATTATCAACACCCTTTTCTTAGCTGATAACTGCCAACTCGGCTATATTTGTCTTGATAGGCGTTTGAACAACAACAAGCTTACAGGATCAATTCCAAGGGAGCTTGCCAAGCTTTCGAACCTGAAAGTAATGTGAGTGTAGACCTTTATCATATTCAGTTTTGGTTTTTGTTCTTTTAAATTTTCTATGTTCACTAATTGTTGGTATACCTGTGACTTGCAGTGACCTATCTAACAATGACCTCTGTGGAACTATTCCTGTTGATGGACCTTTCTCAACCTTCCCTCTGCGAAGGTATGCCTCAAAGCTGACTCACTACCAGATACTGTTCAGTATCACAATATATGTTCTGCCTTGTTCACCAACAGCTCAATTTATATCCTTATGGCCATTTAGATGAATTTACTTTGGTCATTGTATGTTCTATATCTTCCTTCTAATGCAACAAAAGAAAAGATTGTTAAGTACAATGCTAGAACATTCACATGTATCTTGTTCAACCACAATAACTTCCACATGAACTGGCACTATTGTGATCGAGGGCTAACACATGTCTACTTTTCAGCTTCGAGAACAACAGCAGGCTCAATGGTCCAGAGCTGCAAGGGTTGGTTGCCTATGACTCCGGATGTTAGATGCTTCTATTCACGGTGATGCTGCTGAGATAAACAATCAACAATGTATCCCATCCCTAGTTGAAAGGAAGAAAAACGATAGTAGTACAAACAGAAACCTAGCTTGGAGAATGTGATGATAATGTGTGTATTACTACAAGATTTGAGTGTGTAATAGCATGTCCTGATATATATATATGTGTGTGTATTCAGACAACAGCATAAAGAAAGAATGTATTCAGAGTTTCAGACAAGTTTCTGCTTGGCTGATATTCAGTTATGCCTATTGTAAGCTGCTATAACGGCAGCTGTGTTGATATTCTGTGCACCCAGACAACCCATTTAGAAAGACGGCACACACAAAGTCTTGTTCATGAATAAAAACTGTGCCAGCAAAAATATGTACATTCCATGTTTTCTATACATTGGCTGAAATTCTTCGTTATGAATGGCACGGTAAAATAATCAAAGACTTTGCAAGTCATATAAGCATCTGAACGAACATTCTACTCCAGTTTCTGCTATACAAAAATGAGCATATCCATGCTTACTGAAGTTGGCTGGACATTTAGACCAAGACCAACAGACAATTTATACAGAAAAAAATATATATAAAACACATTTGCAGACTGTTCCCTTGAAAAACAAAATTGGCTCCAGGGAAACGCTGGCTTGCTATCAACTGCCAAATGCCCACAAAATTTTAATTGTCAACTGATCAGCCCCAGCACTTGGTGATTGGGCCCAAAATCCTCTGTAAGTGGCCAAGAAACCATGAACAGCCAGAGTAACAAAATTCGGTATGCAATATGAACTGCAATTTTTACTTCAAATTACTTCACAGCAGGTTCTGTCGATGGCCTCCCGTATAGTCGGAAAAGTAAAGAGGATTTTGACATCTGAGGCTCTCGCTCCAGTGCTGCTATCACATCTTTTACGGAAATACTCCGTGCCACTTTTGTTAGTGGAGACCTTCTAACACCACCTAGAGAAAAAATGCAAAAGATTTAGGGCTGAGGAAAAACCTAGTGCAGGCATGGTAAATACTCAGTTTGATCTGACCTAGAAATTCAATATTAAAATTGAATGTCTCTTAACTTCCTAGAAGATTATTTGCTTTTAAGATATACATGTTTTATCAGCTTGTGCTGTTGGTGGTAATCTAATAAGAACGAAACTATGATTATAACACCATTGTTGTCTTAGGGTCAATTGAATTTGAAATGAAATTCTTGTATAGAAGACCATAAACTGAACATGGAGAAATAAGAACCGAACCAAACTCCGAACACCAGAAGAACCGACAATTTTGGTGGACAGTTTCGGTTTGGTTTCTCAGTTTGGTGTATTGCCCACCCATAAGACCAAGAACATTAAAACATTTGCATGTTGCACAGAAACAAAAATTTAGGTTTTACTATGAAGTCAAGTTGTGTTCTGACAACATTATGCTACCATTTGGATATTCAAATTGATTATATCAAAACCAAATCTTAATTATATCAAAGTTGCAGGCTAGGTTATCCATTTAGTATAACAACTCAGTTATTCCCCAAAAAAAAACATTGAGCTGACCCACACCATGGTACACTTCTAACAGCAACGGACGGAAATAGGAAAACATAAAGCACGCTGTGCTTTGCATTTGCCCTGTTACTGGGAAAGTCTGCATACTGCAAGTTTGAAGCTACAGTATGTAGAAAAATTGTAGAATAAGCATCTCACTGTTTCAGAAATGCCTTGATTACTAATACCATTGTACCACCTGAATAAAAAAAAGGCAAACTTAACATGTAATAACTTGATATACACCATGCCTAGGTGTTGTGGCGTAAGTGCATAACTAAGACCTTGTGGCGCCAGAGGTATACCTGGAGGCCTAGGCAACGGCTCATAAACCATGGAGTACACACTTGGAACCCCACTACCCTTGAACTAGATCCAGCAACTAAATTGAGTACACACTACGTAAAATTTAGTATTTACATCAACTACAGAAATTATAAGTTTTTAACTATACATAAATTTGTCAAAAAAAATGAAAATTTATGTGCCTCTGATGTGCAGTGCACTCTTGTTTAACAGCAAGAATACAGGAGAAAAAAAGGAGGTCAGGCTTACCGGATCCTCTCTTTTCAATTTCATGTTCTTCCCTCGAGTCTTTCCCAGATTTTGGTGTTGCCTTGTGTTGCAACATGTTGCCTGGTACAGAACCAGAAGACCCGTCACCTCCCTCACTTCTCTGTTTATTTCGTTCAGCTAGCAATTGCCACTTTGACAGCATGTCATCTCCCCCAGCTGCAACTCGTGCAGCAGCATTTGCAGCTGTAGTTCTCATCTTATCATCATCTTCCTTGTAAGTCTATATATAATAAACAGAATCATCAACAGTAAAAGGACATATATTATTGTAAAAGTATCCCACCACTACTGATAGAGACTAACCTTTGCATGCTTTGATGAGGCACGGGTCTCATTCTTGTCTTTTTCTAGATCGACATTCGCATTGCCATCTCCCTGCATGTACCAATATGCTCATTATTAACACTAGCCAGTCCTGGAAGGTACAGCATGAAGACTAATTTGGAAGACATTTGATAATTGTGGCAGTATCTTCCACAAGATGGACTGAAGAAGCATAATGCCAGATCTCACTTAACAAAGAGATCAAAGACGGGTTATTTACTGGAGAAGAAAGAAGAACAGATGCAATCTGCCTCATGCCAGATGTGGTAATTGATTAGTATTGTGTAATTTGGCATGCAACAATTGATGAGCCTTTATATTCAGATACTCGTTATTAACTACATATTACCAGCAACAACATATATTGGCAAATGCATATTGTGAATAGTAAAATTGTTGTCCAGTAAAAGATGCAATAATTCTAAAGAAGTTAGATCATTTTGAATCATGATTTATGTCAACAGAGATTAAAATTGAAACTGGAACATCACGCAGAACTAACATCATTTTGTTTCCTAATTCTCTCAGCATCTTCAGCCTGCTTTTTGTCCCACTGTTCTCTAGCTTCTCGGTTCACCCTCATAATGTGACTCCGAACATCTGAGGATAACGGATAAAAACGATGCCTTGACTTTTCAACATCAACCCTCTACAAACGATGAGAAAACATATAGTGAATTCAATATTGCAGATAGTTTATTTGGGAAGGAAAGCTAACTGAACTAAAATATAATACCTGTTTAGAGAACCTTATTATATTGCTTATAAATTCTCGTAACCTCTCCTCAACACACTGACGAAGGTTTAAATTAGATATGGCATAAGCCAAAGCAACTGGAAAGGATTTACTGGATAATCTCTCACCATTGATAGACAACGTTCCACATCAGTGCCAATGACCTTTAAATTACATTTCCTCACTGCCAAAATACCGTAGTCAGCGATTAGATGGCAAAAAAATTGTTTTATTAAGTAAAACTTAAATGATGGAGGTATTAACTGATTTCTGCTAATTTCTTTGACAAGGGCCCCTTCTGTAGAATGAGCTTTTCTTCTTCTAGTTGAACAACTTTCCGAGCAGCTTCCGAAACTCGACTCTCTTCCTTTGGAGCAGACAAAAGTTGTTCCTCCTCTTCCTGGCAGAAGGCAAAAATTATTATTGCTTCAAAATTTATCAAATAATAGGTACCACACGGCATCACAAAGCAAATAAATGTAACAGAAGCATAAGAAGTCATGTACCCTCAGATTAACGCCACTAACTGCAGTGACATCATTAAGCTGGTCAATGCTTTGTTCGTGGAAACCTCCAGATGTCTTCTGTTTTTTGCTGACAAAAAACAAAACAATCAGAGACATAACGTAAAGCAATTTGAATTGAAATTCTTAACTAAGAAAAGGCATTGGACTTACCTAGATGGTGGAGGGGACGAGCCTAATGCTTCCAGAGGCTTCTTTTGTCCAGAAGATGCCTTCCTCTGAGGTGTTTTAGAAGTTGCTGCAGGAGGTGCTTGCACAGAAGATTGGATCTAACAATACAACCAAACTAATTAGAACACAATGACAACACAATCGTCCAAAATGCTGAATCATTTCTGTGTGGCCATTTGACAATCGGTACAATGCAAAAACTGAACGAACACATAAAATTCTATAAGAAATAAACAGAACTCAACCAAGCATTAAGCCATGGATCCATCGATGGGTATAACAAGGTATCAACTATCAAATATACCATTAATGCCTCCATCAAATTACAAAATTCTTACAGATATATCCGCTCCTCCATCCTCTTCCCAATAGAATATTTATCAGATTGCACGTTTTTAAGGATTGCATATCTTTGCTTCATAACGTATAAATTATTTCCTTAAGTGGTTATGTGCATGCATACATATACATGCCACTCTGAAAGATCTGATGTGTCATCAGTCACATAATCACAAATCTAGTACGGAATAGACTTCTATGTCATTGACGGTGAGCTTCCATCTGCTGGGAGCACAAATCTAGGAATTCCACTTGTGGATGCACTCAGGTTTGTGAATTGTGAGGGACCTATAACCCTACAACATTAGAACCTTGTACTCTCCTTTTTTTCTAAAAGAAAAATGCGCAGACCAGGCAGGATATTGTTTACATGTTTAACATGCTGGTTACAAAACTCACTCGTTCTTGCTCAACACAATGCTTGTCAGTTAATAGAGATCAAACTCTATATGCAACATATTTATCTTCATGGAGTGACAGGAGACTCTTTTCCTAGGTTGCGCACCTGTCTGATTGCCTGCTGGTGTATCTTAAGGGGTACCTTTAAGAATAGTCTCAAGTTTCATGGCAAGATTATTTGGACTTATTCACCCCACGGTTTACTATCATAACCTTGACAGCATACATCAAAGTTAGCTTGAGATCTAAAGTATGCATTCCTTTTCAAACCAAGTCTACCATCCAAGTATGCATTCCAACTACTGACTCAACTAGCTTCAGGTTGCTCGTTAATCAGTACTTAACACGTTCCAGTAAACCATACAAGTACATGTAACTGATAAGGTCATATGAGATTTCGCATGGAAGTTTGGAAATAGCAATATCATTTCAGGGTTTCATGTCAAAATATAAGATAATGCAAATTTTCAAACAAACAACACCTTCCAGCAGTAATGCTTCCGAGATGAGCTTTGATGTGCAACTGCAAGTACAGGAAAACATATGAACACAATAGCAAATCAATACATACCTGCAATTTGGGGTCTGCCTGAGTGCCATGAGACTCAGCCTGACTTAAGCTTGTTGTGGTTGAAGACTTAGAAACACTTAATTTTGGTGGCTGGTTTTCCATGCCAGCACCACCTTTTGAAGATCCCAGGGCTTGATTGACTTGTTTTGCATGCATTGCAACAAAAGAATTCTGCGAGGATTCAGAGTTTTGGCCAATAGTTTCCTTGTTCATATGTGCTGTTCGAGTGAAAGAATTAGTTTTCTGCTCTTTGTTTGCTGGTTGCCATGTAGATTGATTACTTGGTGCATTTCCAGACACTAAAGGTTGTGTTGGCACACTCCCAGCTACTGTGGTCACAGCTCCCTGGACTAATTGTGGTCTTTGATTGGAATCTGCCATTTGTGGTCTAAATGATGCAGCTGGACTTCCAACTGGTCGTGGAAATGAGCGCACATGAATACTATTTGTCCCAAACATCGGTGACGATGTTTGTGGACGCTGCACATGATGCTGCATTGTTTGCACTGGAATTAAGTTGCTGGGTGCGGGTGGACGGGTCTGTAGCACATGCACTCCTTTCCCATCTGGCATGTTTCCAGTTTCAGTAGCCTTGTGCGCATTGCTTTGTGAAGGTGGAAAACCCCTGTTACTCTGCATTTGGCCTGACGAGGAAGGCCGAAACTGAGGTGGTCTTAGGTTGTCAATAGTTTGTTTCGTAGGGATGGTGTGATATGGCTCCTGCTCAGCTGTCATAGAACCACTGGGAACAGTCTGCTGACCAGAAACTTGACTTAATAAAGAATAGTTGCTTGGATTTGTCTGAGGATTTCGCTGTGCCTGTGCTGACAAACAAGAGTAAGTCCACCCAAAACAAAACAGAAAGTGCTGGTAACAATAACTATAATAAGACTACTTGCAATGCTGATACATACATAGACAGACCTAAATTAAACAATAAAAATACAAAATTAACCAGCATTTACAAATGACGGAGAGCCAGGCTATGTTTTGCATAGATCACAATTAAGTGGAATGATTATTTACCTGCATTTGATATTCTGAAAGAGCTAGCTTAAGCACCTTATCGCCAACAATATTCCTTACAACTTTTAAGAAGTGTTCCTTGCTGACTTCATTTTTCTATTGAAAATAAAAGAACAAGTTTACAAAAAGGATAAGCAATTTAATGGCTTGCATGCAAGTTCTACCAAAAAACCAATGAACCCAAGTGATTACTTGTGAGTTACATCAATATGTGTAAGTCATAACAGAAAGTAGTATGAATATCTGATCCAATGTTTGGTAGGAAATAAAAGTTAAGAGTAATCCATATTTCTATTGTTCTATGATTCCAATATGTTTATTAAGTTTTCTCGTCCAAGGACAGATTGACCAAAAAATCCAGAGAAAAAGTAATGAACAAACATAAAATTAAGAAAAAGGATATACAAACCCGCAACTTGGCAAAAATGGACTGAACTTGCATATCCTTGTCTTTGTCAATGTACCGTCTCAAAATCGGGAGTAGCATGTGAAATGCAACGACTGGGGCTTTTGCTGTCGCAGTTGCGCCATTTGTTTGGTTTGTGCGTGGTATTTGTTGACTCTTCATCTGCTGGATAGGCTGCTGCTGAGAAACAATTGGTGTTTTTTCACTCTTCATTTGCTGCATAGACTGCTGCTGAGCAACGATTGGTGTTTGTTCACTCTTCATTTGCTGCATAGGCTGCTGCTGAGCAATAATACCTTGTTGAGACGTGTTTCCAGGTTCTTGCTTTACCTTCATTAACTCACATTCTTTTGGTGTATTAGAGGGAAGGTGTTTGGTATCAGAACCTTGAGAAACCATTTCAGGTCTTGGTGGCTGATCATTTCTAAGTAGATGTGTCTGTTCCTGTTGTTGACTCTCCTGGTTTGCAATTTCATTATTTACTTGATCTTGCCACTGTCCATGACCATGGCTTAATAATGACTTGTTTTCCTGAGGTAAAAGTGCTGAAAATGAAGAGCAAAATAAGCAATTTGTTTCAGGAAGCATGTAACAATAAACTTATAAATCGATAAACAATCATAGCATAGCTCAGGAAGACGGGAACCAAATTATAGTGATAGATTTCAGAGCAGGAAATTTTGATAAAACTATGCTACTGATGCAGTATCCTCCACATCACGAAAGGGGCCATTTAAGATAATAGTACATGGGGAAAAGAGTAATATGTATTGTGAACACTGAAAATTGTGCACATGTCAAAACTTCTCATCACACTAGAAATTTGTGCAAACCCCACACAAATGTAGATTTTTGGGATATTCTCGTAATAGCATCATTTTATTTAGATAGGTCACATGAAAATGCCATTAGTAGATTCATCATGAGTTTACTCTTGAAAATTTTACATATATACCTCGAACTGTTTTTTGCCAACTCGTTCTGCTAGTAATCATGACTAGTGAAATTTTCTCTGGAGAAAGTATTTATTAAATCAGCAGGGCACGGTATCAACAATACATTGGAAATCACCAGAAGAGCCAACTATGCGGCAAACTGACAAGAAAGAGCTTTATAATGTCCCATAAATTGAAAAGATACCTAAAAGTTATGCTGAAACTTGGAGTGCCCAGATTTTGAAAGAAATATACTAAAATGCTGCCTTCACATGATAGTTATACTTTTGCTTCCTCAAGAAGTAACATTTATCAGGTGGGTATAGGTTAGAAAACAGAGGATAGTGAAAACAACCTAAAAGTAGTACAGCATAAATAATCACATTCAAAGCTAAGACAGAGATATGAAAAAATATACTGTTGCTACTTGCTGTAAATGTTCCTAATGTAGTGTTTGTTTGCAAACTCCATTGCACTCATAACACCAATGCCAAAAGTGTTTACACTGATTCGGATCCTCCAAATAAAAGGGCAACATAAATACTCCTAAAGAGAATACCACAGGGTAACTCCCTAATTACGGTCAAGTTCTAGTTTGGTTGCAAAGCCCTACCCGTCAAGAATACATGTGGTTCAAATCTTCACAGTCCAAGGGCCACACAAACACTCCTAGAAAACCCACTTCATAATAATTTCTGAATCGGAAACCCTGACATATCTTCAAGTTCAAATGATTTTTCGTTTTGGCAGACTTCACACGTCCCATGGACACCAGTGCAAACATCATCCACTCTAGTTCAAACTCAAGCATATATAATAAAAAATAGACCAACATACTGGTAATAATTGCCGAGTTAAGTCGGGAATCCATAGCTGTTTCTCAGTATTTGACCCCAAACATCTTGAATATTTGTTATTTCAATTTCAATGAAATCAAGAAGCATTAAGCATAATCTATATGTTTGTGACGGAATGTTCAAATTTCAGTACTTCAGCATTATTTTCCCTGCTATTTTATTCCTGCTGCAAGAAGACATAAACATCAAACCCTATTCAAATTCAAAGAAATTTGCTTCCTGTGTGATGTCACAGACTAACAGACTTCATCAGAGAGTTGAGCCAACCTACTTTTTGAAGGAGAGATTCATCGAGGCACATTTTTTTTCGAATTGCCTATGATGTCCACACACTAAACAGGAAACTGGAGTCCAGCATTTTCAACTCTGGAGCTGCATTCTGTTACCATGGCCAGAAATTTCTCGAGGCCATATTTTCCCCAAACCTAGCGCCGCATTATCCAAAACCACCCCCGCGCCGCTTCTTGATTCCCACGAGCCCCCGTCTCTCGACCAAAGAAGGGCGCACCCCGAATTCGGCACAAGAACAAGAAACCATTCGGAAAGAAAGAACTGGTGTCTGGGGGCTCACCGGCGCCGTGATCCACCGGCTGGGAAGAGGAGGAGGAGGCGGCGGGCGGGGCCGTGATGCCGCTGCTGCTGGCGCTGGCCTCCACCTCGCGGTTGAGCGCCGCCGTGAAGGCCTCGACGTCGGCGCCCGAGTGCAGGCTCTCGTCCTGCGCAATTCGAACAGCGGCATGGGCACCGTTGCAACAAAATCCCCCGCCCTGGCCCCCAACAATCCCAAAAGAATGGCAAGAGAGGCTCGGGTCGGGCGGGGCACCTCGTCGTCCTCGAGCAGCTTCATGATGGGATCCATGGCGCGGGGGAGCCCGGGCTGGTGGCGCGGGGTCGCCTCTCCGTCTCGCTCCTCGCCTCTCCGCCGGCCTCAGCGAACGGGAGGAAAACGAAATCCCTTGTGCGGGCGAGAAGGAAGGACGGACGGACGAGGAAGAAGGCCGGTTACTTTTCCCCAAGGCGCCTCGTGAGTTTTATTATGTGATGGACTAGACTCCGCGCTTAATGGGCTTGTGGGCCTTCCCAGATCTGTCGCAACAACCCGCCGCCTTTCGTGTTTCTTGGCGAAGCGAAGCCCACGCGCGTGCAGAAGGGAGAAGGGACCGAAACCAACACGGGAACGTACTATATGGCTTCCGGAATGTTTTTCCCCGCCTTCAAATGAGATTCATGTAACGATTGAAATTGTGGGTCGAAGGGTTGAAGCGCGCGGTGAGAGCTGACATACGCGCGGGAATTGTTTTTGAGTGTCAACCTTCAAATATGATTTTCTTTTAAATCGTTAATTCTTTTTTAAATCCGTTTGAACCACCGTGTTATTAAGAATTAATGCAACAAAATAAGATCCAATATGAGTATATTTTTATTTTATATATGGATATTTTAGAATCAATATTTTTCTTGTGCTATTTCAACACTTTGAATAACTATCTCAACATTTTAGACTTATGATTTCAACATTTTCATACAAAATGTTGATCTAGTTTGTCTAAATTGTTGAATTAAGTTTGAGAAAAATATTGAACCTAGTACATAAAAACGTTGAGTGCATAGTTCAACACTTTGAGCATGCTAATTTAACTTTTTATAAAAAATGTTAAAAGATATAATCAGAATGTTGAACTATTGTTTTTGGAATGTTAAGTGCAACATCTTACCTCCTATATCTACATATATTAACTAGTGATAACTAAAAAATAAAGAAAGAAAAAAAGAGCAACGCACCTAAAAACTGAATGGACACGGAAAAAATATATAGCAGTACGGAGCCATCCTTTTCTTCATTTCCACCGCGGAGCGGTAGTTTTTTTCGTAGCTCCGTTGTTGGACTCGTCTTGGGCCTCTAACCTCCGTTGCTGTGAACGGAAGCCCCAAACCGACAGGTCTCTCGTATTGAGGCCTATTGTTACCAAACAGTCAAACACAAGGCCCAATAGGAAACTCCAGCGAGCCGCTCACTCGTGGCCGCAGCCCAACACCGAATGTATACAACCAGAGAGCAGGTACGTTTTTCCATTTTCGCTTTTATCTCCGACCTGCCATTACTTCACTGTATCTAGGACTAGTAGGAGTACAACAATAATAGTACTGAATGCTTAAAAACGTATGTACTCGATTAAATGATTTTCAAAAACAATTCGTGGTGTTACATTACAATTCATGTCCAAAAATCACCGGGATCGAGATGTAGCCCACAAATACCAAACAGGCGGTGCATGCGTGTAGTCAACCCCCGATAGTTTTGGCTTTCATTCTATTACGAATCTATACTATAAGTATATTCAGTAGAATTGAAAACACTTCTCACCTAAAAAATTTCTACCCACCCCTCACGAAGGACCCACATGTCGGGTCCAACGGTGGAAACGACGTGGAAAGTTTCTCAAAAACGATGTTTCTAAAGAGTTTTTACCGTTTTGGACATTACTTTTCTCACCATGAAATTTCTTTACCTACTCTACGTACCCACCAATCAAATAGTTTAAAATAATCGCCATAATAATAAAATAAAAGGAGCCCGCACGTCGTAGTAATTTATTATAAGACCTCTCAATTTCGATAGACTTCGACCACTGATATATTATATTATTTTATTTTCGATGCCGAAGCTGAATATGAATCCTAGCGGCTAGCGCCGCACGCTGCGAAAGTGCCGACGTTCGAGCTCTAGCCGAGCCACCCCTGGATGTCGTCGCCGATCGCCGCCAGTTGTTGCCGCTGTCCATGTCGCCGGTGACCCGAAGGACCCCACCGATCGTCTGACACTACCCCTCGCATCTACAAACAAGTCGTCATCAAGCGGCCCTAAGTGCTTGAGCCTCTGCTCTGTTGTGCGTCGTCGTGGCCAGTTCCCTGGAGCCAAGAGGAGCCACCGTCGCCGCTGGAGCCTCGATGCCCAAAGTCGGCACCCGGTCTGCCCTTACTGCTACCATCTCCGCAGCGACGTGAAGCTCGTCTGCTGATCACCTCTGAGCCATGCATCTGTGACCTTTGAGCCCATGCCTGGTGAGGTCTATGTCCTTTCATCATGCCGTTTGACAAAGCACGTTTCACTTTGCTGTTATTGTCGCGGAGGTGAGCTGCTTGCCCCCGCACGTTCTGCATGCACCGACCGTTGTTGTGTGCCTGCCGCTGCTGCATGCAGCTGATTAGTTGCCGTCGTCAGCCATGCAGGACTACCCATGAAGTCGGAGAGATATGATGCAAGTTGGACAGCCGTACAAGGAGATCACGTATGCAGAAGCAAGGTACTAAAACAAACATGAAAGCAAGCCGGCCATGAAGTACTGAAGAAAGCCATCGTTGGCCATATGATCATGCAGAGTCTTGCACAACGTAAACCCCCTTCCATTATCTATGTTCAATAATCGATCTATTCTATTCTAAGTCTCCGGAAGTTCCTGCATTCATTAATATTGAATCCATGCTCAGTTTTTGCCGTTTTGATATTAGTTTTCTTACCATAAAATTTCTTTACCCACCTCACGTGTCCACCAACTAAATAGTCTAAAATAACCCCTATGATAAAGCTAGCACACGCGTGTCGTGCAGGCATATTTACTATTAGTTTAAGTATTCGACCAGCAAAAGAACCCTCCATGCTAGCTAATTCCCATGCAAAAAAATTTCTATGTTAATTGAAGAGTACCGTGTTTTCTTGTGCACGTTCACTTTGGTGAAATTAGAAATATGAGGTGTGCTCCATGCCAAAATTTGTGCGGGGTTTGTCAATCCCCAACTACAAAATATCACACCTATTTATGATGTTAAATTATTAGATCTTTTTTCAATTTGTGTTAAATTACTAGATATACTCAATTTCTCTAAAAACAACAAGCAGTGCTGAAGTTGGGCCTCATCGCGGGAGCGGTCTCCGGCTAACTATCTGTTATGTAAACTTATTTTCTATTAAACGTGCGTGTCGCAACCCGCGCTACTACGTAACCCAACCGGCACTGCCAGATTGCCAACCAAACAACACTTCCACAAGCTTTGGTCACCGCGCTTCAAAAGCCGCCTACACAGATGTTGCCACTGGTCAAGACGGGGGCGGCACCAGCAGCGATGGGAAGCAGCAATACAGCAGGAAGAAGGAGGATGCGTACCGGCTGAGGATTCTGGACAACTGTTATATGCACTACAGGTTATTGAATGCCCGGGGCGGAGGTGATGGTGATGGCAAATAGTGCAACAGCTGAGGTGATGAATGTTTAAGTTGCAGCCCGGTCTTTTTTCACCACTGTTTTTTTGGATTGGATGATTATTGTCTTCTTAGTTCTTGATTATATTTTTTATCAGTTTACGAGGCAAACTGAGCTTGTAGATCTCCGCCACGAAACTACGGTAGATCGATTAGTTTTATCGAAGTTACTGTATTTACATACTTAGGACTTGTAGATGCATGGAATCATTAGAAAATCAGTGCGGTGTGGTTTTCTAGTCCAGTGAAACTGTGAAAGTAGATTATATGTATTAGCAATTTTAATATTTACGCTTTACACCATGCTATATCTATCTTATTATTTTTCTGCCGTTAGAGGCATCACCAAGGATGTTAGCCTCGGTTCTAACCAATGTGATATTTTTGTCAATGCTTTAAGTCGATGGATTTGAAGATATTACACACAAAAGATAAGATTAAATCATTTTGACCTCAGTTCACTCTTTACCAAGTTACCGGTTAATTTGTTAAAAATTGACTTAAGCTCACCAAGTTACCGGTTAATTTATTAAAAATTGACTTAAGCTCACCCTTAAATTAATTCTTGTGTACTATGTTTTTTAATACATAGTAAAAATTAATGTGTACTATTAAAAATTGACTTAAGCTCACCCTTAAATTAATTCTTGTGTACTATGTTTTTTAATACACGCGCGTGCACTCTACTAGCGGGATAGATAGTCAGGGAAAAAATGCAAGTTGCACGGGATAAGCTAATGTCCTGTCCCCACTTTCGGCGGCTCCCGGCTTGGGCGGGGATCGCCGGCGCGCCGCGCCTTGCATTGGAGGTCGTCGGTCGGAGTCGGAGTCGGACCGGCCGGCAACGCGTGCACGATGTCAGAAACCCTCGGCCTGCAGGAGCACTTGTGATTTTCTGAAAGCATGCCTGGTGGTCAGCAGATAGACATCCTGTCCATGTCGACGATGATGGTCACGGTCTGGCCGGCTGGCAATGGAAACTGCTGCTCTAGTGCTGAACACTGCTGCTGCTGCTGGGGTTCTGGAACAGAAGCTAATCTCTAGGGGGTACTAGGTTTTTGCTTTTACGATAAGCCTGCCTGCAATCTTACAGCAGATACGGCACATATCCAAACCACCAAAGTGCCATAATCCATGGCTGCTCTTCTTTTACTTTTTGATGATGAAAAAAAAAATTGCAGCTCCTTACTTATTGCCCTTCTGATCCCGATCGGATCAAGAATGAAGTGACGATCTTGGAACATGCGGAAATCTTCAGAGCAGCAAATCTAGTAACGATACTCTTCTCAAGTCTCAACTGGTTGGTTGCTGTCCAACAGTACGCTACACTTGTGTTGTGGCGGCTCCAATCCCACCAACTGTACTAGTTAAATGAGTTTAGCATACAATTTCCGAATTGGATCATTTGAATCCACTAGGCTGCTAGTAAGCCTCAAGGATATCTTTATCTTTGCTAACCTGCATATATACCCCGTAGGAAAAAGGGCAAAATCCCATGTGTTTCTTCCATGTGGCACATGGCGCCTGAACTTACTAAGATAATCAGGTTGCGCTGGGTCGCTGTGTACCTTCCTACAAAAAGGTAGATCAGCCGTAGCAGCAGCAACTGCTCAATCATCAAAAAGACGATGAGTAGATGTACAACTCCGGTGGTTCATTTTCTCAGTTTTTGGGTAAGCGCTGCCCCCTTTTCGAGGCAGATTCCAGTGGTACAGCAAGGACAGTGTCCCCAAAAGGAAGATCTCTCTATCCCTGCATCCATCTGTTTCAGTATTATTCGGTGCCTAAAAAAAACATATATCTAGGTGTATGTGTCCTAGGGATTAAAAATTATCACAGGCAGATCGAGAGCCTCTCTGATCCATGCGTGCATGTGTGTGATGCGTCCTGGGCAGTGGGCAGGCTCATTTTAATGGCATGTCGAGTTTAGGTAGTTGGATCCGATCCACCAGAAAAAGAATGTACCAAACATGAGCCCTCCTGATCTAGTCGTCAGGGATTGTGTTTGCACTCACTGTCAATGTTTGTACCTCGACCGTTGGGGGCTGTATGCCCATGCCTGTCGAATCATTGCCAATTGGATTCTTGTTTACTCCAAGCTGTACCCCCCACAGGTTAAGTTGGATCTGTGCTTGGCACATCATATCTCCATGGTTTGTGTATGTAGTTTACTTGTCATATTGCCCCTGCAGTTGGTCCAAGTAATTATTTTGGTTTTTGAAGGTCGGCTCGATCTGCGATAAAATGCTGTTAGATTCTTTAATCCCCTCGATCTGCCACTTCTCTCAATCGAGTAATAATAATAAGTAAAAGAGAGAGATGGACTAGACATGCCTTTCAGATCATTGGCATTGCCGATGGTTGTTGCCTTGTCATTGATTCATTCATCGTGACAATCATGAATGTATACAAATGTCTCAGCAAAAGAACATCAACAAGACTAGATATAACACACCGTACCCAATGTGACCCTTCTTTAAACAGGTCAGCCGCCGGCCGAGATCTGAAGTTCTCACAATAAAACCAGTGTCTAGCTAGATTTTGAAAACCAACAATATCAATACTACTGCTAATAAAGATTCAGGCTTTCAGCTAGGCGGGACCTTCATGCATGACTTGTTGTACTGCCCCCTAGCTTAATAACATATAACACGTCAAGTCTGCGTTCTCATATATTACCAGATTTTGCTCATGACAGCCAGTTAATAATAAACATATATTGCTATAAAGTAGTATATATTGGGATGCCATCCTCTGCAAAAGGACACGCAACAGACCAAGTGATGAATTGATGCCTATCCATCACCTGCTCCAGCACTTACACCGACTGATCTCACAAATCACCAAGACATGGAGGACATCTCCAGCTCATGTGTGGTGCTCGGCGGGGGAGTATCAGATCATGGGGCACATGAGGCCACATCCCCCCAAATCATGCCATTGTCTCCAGATTCCCCGGCTTGGATGTTAATGCATGAGTTGTCCGGGCAAACCCACATCCCTCCAAGGCAGAGAGCATATGCACAGTTCATCAGGGATCGCCCCCAATTTTAATCCATCATGCACGGTGTGGCCGGGGGTCCCAATCCCCTCATAATTCATTCTGATCTCTCTCGCAAAGGGCCTTTCTTCCTCGCTCGATCTTTTCTTCTAATTAGGGTTGATTGTCGCACGTGGTGGCGATCGGGTTTCCTGGGGAGTTGTGGGAGTGATGTCGGTGTCGATCGGGTCGCAAATATAATTCCGGCCGATGAAAAGGGACGGAGAAACCTAAAGCGAACAAGGAAAGGTGATGCAAAACTTTAGGTTGCTATCATCATCGCTATCAATTCTCTAATGTTCATGCGAACCGAGCGCGGAGTTTAATATCTAATTAGGTATGGCAGTAAACTAAACCATCATAAACTAAAATCCAGGGGTACGTATTACTTTAGGTTGATGGGATAACAGGATAACACTAGAACTATAGGTTGATGCATGGGATATAACACTAGAACTAGGAGCTTGTATCTTTTTATATGTCTAATTATGAGCCCAACAAGAATGCATGATAGCTAAAACTTTTCGCGTGAACATCATGGTCATTCTGAGAGGTCACAGTTAGTTAAGGATGCATGGATTATGACTGGAGTACTTTTCACTTGGATGCCAATGGGATCTACAGATCTAGAAGCAGATATAACTGACCCGAGATGACAATTCAACAAGCAGCTAGATTGAGAAATCAGAAGGGGCCGGGGGCGTCCGTACCATTTCTATATTCCCGAGTGGATGTGTGTGATGTCAACAAGTTAGGAGCATGATTCCAGGCCGGGCAGGGCAGGCATGCCCACATGTGAACTGCCCTGGCCACTTTAGCTGTGCCTGTCCCTCTGCTGATTCTTTTCTTTTAGCCCAGTAGTGCCCCCTCCCCTTCCCTTAAATCTATTTGTGGATAGATACATGGATGCACATATTTATAGCAAGTGGGGGTTGCTATGTTCCCCTGCTTTTCTAGTCTGTCCTTTGCTCGCCAATTTTGTGGTGGGGGCATCCATCATTCCTTCGCAAATGCTTCAGACCGCCGCAGTGACCAATCCAAACTGCATTCCCCCTTTGCCTTTAAAATAGCAGCTCGTAGAGTGTCGAGAAAGCTATGTGTGCCCCTAACCCTACCCTCCTCCTCCTCCTCCTACTACTACTACACGGGAAAGCCCCCCCCCCCCCCCCCCCCCCCTGTTGCAAGGCTCTTCCAGGCTTCGATCCCGATAATTAAGCATCCATCCACTTTCTTGACTTGTTGTAAGTAGAGCCTGATCCCAGTCCTCGATCTCATGGTTTCTTCCATCTCGTAATTAAGCTATAGGCTGGCAGGCTGCAGTGCTTTACTTCCTTGGTTGTTGGCATGTTTAGTAGTAGCTTTCATGACTGAAGACGTGTGTGATGGAACGCCGACGCCCTGCTGATTTTCTCCAGCTTGATTTTAATTTGCAGCTTCGTTCGTTCTGTCGCTACAGCATGTCAAGGTATCATCTGAAGCAGTACGAGAAGGAGCACATGAAGATGACCATGCTGAAGCAGGAGGAGACGTTCAAGCAGCAGGTGAGAACGAAACAACTAGCTTGGAGCCTTGGAGAGCTCAAAATTACCCAAGAACGACCGCATGTGTGCGCAGCATATAGCATCCTAAATCGTTTCCAGGTACCTCCAGCAAATTAACAAGCTATGCCGTACGTGCCGATTCTGCAGGTTCAAGAACTGCACCGGCTGTACCAGGTGCAGAGCCTACTGATGATCGACGCGGCGGCGAGCGCGGCAATGCCCGGCGGCGCCGCCGCCCGGTGCGACCTCGAGGACGAGAGGCGCGCTGCGGAGCACGACGCCGGCTCGAGCAGGTCGTGGGACGGCGACGCCTGCTGGGAGCAGGGGAAGGCGGCGGCCGCTCCCCACCAGCTCGTCCTCCAGGAGAGCGAGCTGGAGCTGACGCTGTCGCTGGGGTGCTTCGGGGCGACGACGGCGCCCGGGAAGAAGTCAGCGGCGGCGGCGGCGGTGAAGAAGGAGGCGTCGTCGAGCGTGGATTCCAGGACGAGCGCTTCGTCGTCGTCGACGGAGTCCGGCAGCCCCGAGTGCGGGGTCGTCCTGCCTGCCCCGTCGCTGATCGGGTCCGCGGCGGGCAAGCCGGCGAGCGCCGCCGGTGGCCATGGCGTCGGGCAGCGTCTGGTGGAGCAGGAAGGGCTGCAGCCTCCTTGGCTCCACAAGTGCCTGAATCTGGCACGATAGGGTAGTTCCTGTATCACGTAATGTATTCATTGTAATACGTAGTACCAACCATTCTGATGATGCATGCGGCTACAAAAAAACCTTCTGTTACTCTTCTCCGTCCGTGTTGCTTCTTCAGTTCTTTTACTTCTCTGGATGGGCTAACTTATCCAAAGCCCAAAAGTAGACTTTGACTTGGTGTCTTGGTGCGCATCACACACAGTCCCTGACTGCTACGGCGAGATTTCATTACTCTGTCGGTCAGGCACACGCTGCTAACGAGATGGGCATGTGTCTAGGCCCCAGCTTGATACGGTAAGGCTCAAACGAAGCGTGAGCTGAGGCTTGGACAGGTTCAGATTCAGACTCGGTTGGGATCTGAGAAAGGTCGTGAAACTAACATTTCGGCGTTCCTGGGCCGCAATAGAAACACAAGGCCCTTTTCTTTTCAGCGTTTAACGTCTCCTTTTTGCAGAAGGAATTCCAGGGAGATCCCCGGTGGCCCAGTCCACATATTGATTGCATCCAGGTTGGAACAGGGACAATCACTGATGCTCGCAGTCATGGATGTGCAGCTCAGAGTACAGCCCTTCCGTTCGTCTCTGTTGATTCAGCAGCGTGTAACGTCTCCTAGGACAAAAGTAGTGGCCTTCGCCGTCGTGTTTCGTGGTGTGCCGGTGGTTTCTTCCTGTGTAACGTACCAATGACGACATAGCTCTTGCCCGTCTTCCTGAAAATGCTAAGCAACAAGTACGATACCATAAATAATAAGCACTCCCTCCATTTCAAATTATAATTCATTTGACTTTTTTTACTTTAAGTTTGACCGCTCCTCGTATTTAAAATTTTATGCAGATTATCATATTTTTTGTTGTGGCTTGATTTATTCATAAAAAATCTTTAAATTGCCTTAAATTTGACTATATTTACATAAATTTTTTGAATAAGACTAGCGGTCAAACTTATAGTAAAAAAGTTTAAATGAACTATAATTTAGAACCGATGTAGTAGTAGCTTGGTCAAGTCATCATGTAAAAAATTATTTTGAGGGGACGTGTTGGGAAATCAGGAGAAACAGAAACGTGAGCATTGGCAGCAACGTTTCGAGCATGTTATTCTCATGGGCCATGAGCTTGGGCCTGAGCCTCTGCGCTTTACTCTTTTTTTTTTCTTTCCTGAGAATCCCTGAGCCTCGGCTCGTTTAGAGGTCTAGCAGAAAGGCCCGAAGCAAGAATCGGACCATTAGGCCCTGCGCAGAACAACTAATCGAATTGTCACCCAGAAGCTAGGAGGAGAAAACTAGTGAAGCAACTTGAGATGGTATATGGGCTTACTGACGGGACTAAATGGTATAGGAGATGCTTTGGTGTCTTCTTCGCCTCTAAATAGATTATTTTTGGATACTCCCCCCATCCTATTCCTATCTCGTCGCTCGTCGGTCCATACCGTACTCCACATGTTATAAAACATTTTTTCATGATTATATTTGGGAGAAATGAAACATGCTAAGCATGAATATAATTAAACGAACATAAATATTGATGAAAAAGGTTCGAAAAACACAGGGCGTATTTAAGGTAGGGTATGTTGTCAAAAGAAGCTAAAATCCTAAATATCATTGAAGAGCAAGCTGGCCTACTTTTAGCAGTTCAGGGTGCAACAAATTTGTTCGGGTGGTTGGGTAGAGCTAAAAACAATATACAATTTACAGATTTATAAAATATAAATTCAAAAACTATCGCACCAGCATGAATTTGCAGATAACTTTTGGACGTACAAACCACAAACCGGATCCACAAGGTTTTTCTAGTCTCCCCGCAACGCGGTAATTGTATCTGTATACGGATAACAAAATGTTAATACATATTATTAGGTCCAATTGCGATGCTTGATTGAGCTCCAGGCTTCCAGCCCAGCCCACAAGGAAAGCGATGCCTGATTTGAATTCCACGGGTTCACGCGCATGCGCCCTGGTATATCGTTTCCTTCGCTCGTTCCTTCGGGTTGATGCTGTCTGGTCTCTCCGGCCAGTGAAGAGCCGAAGCCAGCGCCGACGCGTGGCGTCACATGGAGGACCGAGACGACGCCGACGCGTGCACGCGCCCCGTGGGAAGAGGCGAGCGCCAGCCAGTCAGGTCCCGCCCCCGCCCACGTGAAAATGCGACGGGCGGACAGGGAGGCCGCAGGCGCGGTGAGGTCAGGTGCAGTGCATGCATGCATGGCATCCGGACGGGACAGGGGGGCCTCCAGCGTCCATGGGCCGAATCAGACGTGACCACGTCCGCTGGCCCGTGCCCTGCGCGGCCGTACGCTGACAGCGGCACTCTCGGGGTCTCTCGGCATTGGTCGTCGACTCGTCCTTGGTCAGCATCTTCGGCGCGGCGCCGAAACGCGCCGCGGGGGACAGGGCAGAGGGGGGGCCAAACAGGGGGTGGGGGACGGTTGTTGAGATTGCGACGGACACATCTCTATATCAATGCGGGTGGGCATGTCTTTGATGACAAGCACACAGACCATAACTACTCCCGGAAACATAATCTGATACTTATTACTGCCCTTGCTACGTTCTAGAAAAGGAATATGATACTTGTTACTACCCTTGATACGTTTAGAAAGGACAAATACATAGTACGTATGTATAGTATATGGGAAATCTCCATGCACCCATCGTGACCGCGAACTGCCCACGTCCAGCATTGGTGGTCAGTGTACGAAGGGAGGAGTTTATTATTATAAAAAAACTAAAAAAATGGACGCGAATGAAAACGGACCGAGAACGTAGCAATCACTTGCAATTTTGTTCGCACCCTGTCCCTGATAAATGCGGTACTCCTTCGTCCCAGCATATAAACATTTATAGGGTTCAAATTTTATATCAAAATGTAAGTATTTCTAGGATAGAACAAAACTAAATGGGTTGGTGGGGTGGGTGGAGAGTTGATGAGTAGTATAAAATGAGAGGTATAGATCTCTTTTAATAGTTCTGCTATTTTTTATATTTAAATGCTTCAAATATTTATATCGTGGAACAGAAGGAGTATAGGTACACAGGTGAACGAGAACAGTGAGTGGTAGTACAAAAGGGAACGTATCACGGCAGCACAGGAGCTGAGCTTACATGAATCGAATCGAGTGGCCGGCTGTCCACTTGTTTCGTGCCTTGTTTAGTTTCTAAAATTGGGAGCCAAATTTTGGTCTTTTATAGTGCGTGCGTCACTGTAGCATTTCGTTTGTATGTGTGAAAAATTGTCCAAAAATTGATTAATTAGGCTCAAAATGTTCGTCTCGTAGAGTACAACAAAACTGTGCAATTAGTTTATGATTTTATCTACATTTAGTACTCCATGCATGCTATGACATTTTGATATGATGTGAATCTTCTTTTTGCATAGTGAATTTTGGGGGTGAAATTTGGGATCTAAACAAGGGGCTGTAGTATTACTGGAGCATTTCGTTCGTATTTGTAAATAATTATCTAAATATTAATTAATTAGGTTTAAAATGTTCGTCCCGTAAAGTATAACAAAACTGTGTAAGGGGCTGTTTGGATCCACATGGCAAGAGCAAAAATAGCAAAAGTTTTGCCCTCAAGAAAAGATGGCAAAAGTTTTGCCATTAGGAATGTTTGGATCCAATGGTAAAACTTTAGCAAAAACCCATTTAAACCCCATTCTCCCTCCTTTTGCCATGGGGTGTTTAGAGGCAAATGGCAAAAGTTTTGTCATTTTACTCAATTTTACCACAATGTTGAGCCAAAAGATTTTTGTCATTTCATTTTTTATTTGTTATTTGCTATTGGAGTGTTTGAAGGTAAATGATAAAAAAAATGGTAAAATGGACGTCATTTGTCATTTACCCAGGATACAAACAGTCTCTAGTTAGTTTTTATTTTATCTGATTATACGTGTCTATATTTTAATGCGATAGAAACAGAACAGTGGAAGCCGGCCGAGCCGTCCCATCGTCATCTCATCCCTTCGCCGCGCCGCGGCGGGGAGCCACGCGCCGGGCCCCATCTCCCTCCCGGGGCGCGGGGGACGCGACGAAACTTCCTCGCGCCCCCGCCAAGCCCTCGCCCACCCGCTCGCCGAAACGGCGACGCAAGCCGCGGCTGCTTTCACCGACTCGCGAGTCGCGACCCCACCCACCCAGGGTTTCGCGCTCGCAGCCGCAGGGGTCCTGGGGGCGGCGGGACCCAGGGCGCGTGCGTCCCCTCTCATCGAGGCAAGTTGCAGCCAGCGCCCGGCTGCTGGTGATCGCCGCGCGGATTCGTGGCGGGCCCCCGGCGCGGCGCCGGCCGGGGGCACAAGTTGCGGTGCGCCTGTGCCGACGTGACAGGGCAGGGTCCCCGCTCCGGGTCCTTTGTCCGGCCGTGCGAGCCTGCCTGCCTTTTGCGTGCCGCGGCGTCGCCCTGCAACTTGCGGAAATGTTTTGAGTGCGCGGAAATATCAGGCCACCACCCGCAGCTACGTACGGAGTAGTAGAGTAGAGATGGTAGCGCTGCGCTCTTGTTCGCTTTTGGACGATAGCGCATCCTGGATTACTCCTGGTTTGCACGGAAATAACTACCATAGGATTCTCCGGTTCTCACGTCCCCTTCCCTTTCCCCTTGCTTGAGATCTTTCCTCGCTAGTTGGCGCGAAGGTAATAGGCCAGGAGTGGCCGCGCAACGGCCACGATTGGTGCCATGACCAGCTGACCCCGTTGGTGCAAAAGTACCTCACGGCCTTTTCGATCTCTGCTATGAAGTTTTCCGGAACTTGCTTCAAATAGCGTTCTCATCTTAACGTTGATGGAAATGGAATGACCCTGAAACATTGTGGTATTCTACTTGTCTCGATGAAGGCGTACGTAGGTCAAGCTTGCGTGAGCAACAACGAAGAAAACCGGCACGTTAGATGCAGAATCTACAATTGCGTGCTTCTTGTATGTACGTGCGGTACAAAAACCGGATGGACTTTGGGGCATCCGTGTCGGCCACTGCTCGCATTCTTCTTTTACTATTTTTCTTCTCTCTCCTCGTCAGGGCAGAGTGAGCAGGCGCGGTGGACGAGGGCGAGGCCGCGTTGATTCCTCGTCAACTCCGTACCCCCAAGGCGCGGCGCGCCGCGGGGCCGTGCCTGCTGCCCCCCGAAACCTTGCCGCAAACGCATCCAGACACAGTACGTCAGCGTTGGGGAGGGTCGTCTCAGCAAACGTGATCGATCACCAAATTATCAGGTCAATAGCAATAGTAAACCACACACATACTATAGCTTTGGATAACAAGACGGAGAGCACAAAAAATGGAGCTCAGCTTTGTAGTACTTACGATATTTATTATATAATCGTTCGATCAAAAAAAGAAAAGAAGAAGAAGAAAATGGTTACTCGGGTGGGGTGGCCACCGGCGCTCTCATCTCGCCCACGCAAACGGGGCGTCCAGGCCGGCTGCTAGCTTCTTTTCTAGTAGAGCACTACACAACAAAATCAAAGGCCGCGCGGAATCGAAGGAAAATGGCCTTGGCTCGCCGCCGGCGACAAGAGAGACAACTAATACGTACTTCGCCGCCGGGAACGTCCCGAGATCACACTCACGCACGCATGGATTAGGAGGATTAGCTGGAGCCGGCGGCGCACGCACGCATGTACGGCGGCGTGAGGCTCAGGGGAAGAGGTTGAGCAGCACGGGCTCCCTGTCGCCGCCGGCCGTGGTGGTCACGGACTCGTCGGAGCTCATGGACGGTGTGCCGGGCCGCAGGAGCGGGGCCCTCCTCTCCCCCGGCGCCGGCGGGGACCCGGGGCTCAGGCACAGCCCGAGGTCGCAGGACGCCTCCGCCGCCGCGGGCGGTGCTGGCGCGGCCTTGCTGCGCACCCGCTTGGCCGTGGAGAAGGTGGACCAGCCGCCGGCGCGCTTGCCGGCGGGCGGGCCGTAGAGGTCGGCGTCGCCCCCGCCGAGCTCCGGCAGCGGGCCGATGGCGCCGCCCCGCAGCACGGTGTCGACGGCGGCCTGGCAGAGGTGCCAGTTCCCGGTCCCCAGCAGCCCCACCGCGCCGTGCACCGGGTTGATGGTTCGCCCCGCCGCCTCGTACAGCAGCGACTGGAACAGCGCTGCAAGCGAGGTCACGGACATGGGTGGCATCACGATCAGCTTTTGCTTGCACAGGTATATATAGGCGTTGCGTATGCAGCCAGGAGGAAGGCAAGGCATGGTGCGGCATACTGTACATACCAGGTCGCTGGGCGTCGGGGACGGCGGAGATGAAGGAGAGGAGGCCCGCGCGGCCGAAGAACTTGGCGACGAAGACGGTGGCGTGGCCCTGCGCGTCGGCGGCGTCGATCCACTGGAGGCAGGGGCGCAGCACGCAGCCCTCGCTGCAGCCCTTGCGCAGCACCCGGCACCCGTTGCAGCTCATGCCCACCTCTTCCTCCGCCCAAGACCCAGCAGCAAGCTCATACAAAGCTACCCAGTACCCTACACCTACAGAGATAGCTAAGCTAGCTGATACTATCTCTCTTCCACTGCCTTGCTGCACCACGAAAGCGGAACGAAGAGAATGGCCGGTCCGCGGCCGGGGAGGGGGATATATAGGCGGCACGGGCGCGCAGAGCCCTGGACGCAACGCAGGAGGTGGACGAGGCCGCCCAACCCAACCGTGGTTTGGTTAGGTAACCATGGACCCCGGTCAGACAGACGGACCCAGCCAGAGAGAGAGAAGAGAACAAGCGGTGGTGGTGCGGTGACCGGGAGGTGAGGAGTGGGTGTGGCGCTGCCGGGCGAGGAAGTTCCAAGGTCCTGGGTGCGCGGGGGCGGCTCCGTGTCTCCGCGGCCGGTCGGGCACCCCGCGGGCCGTCGGATCCGATCCGAACCTCCTGGGGCGAGGGCGAGGGCGAGGGCGAGAGGCCGAGGCGGGCCGCGGATGGGGGGATCCTTTGGTTTCTGGGCGCCGCGCCCTCCGTCCGCACCGCACGTCGCGTGGGTGGTGGCGGTCGGTGCAGCCGGGCAGGGCAGGAGGTCTGCCGCTTCTGCCTTCCCTGCGGATCGGCCTGCTTTTCCGTGCGGGCGTGGGGCCGGACGGGGACGGGTGCGTGGATTCGCGTGTCGGGCAGCCTCCCCCCCGGGTCCCGGTGCGTGTGCGTCTGACTCAGCGTGCCGTGGACCCCTTTGCGCCCGCGGATTCGTGCTCGCCCCGCGCCCCCTCTCTGCTAATGCCCTGTGATCGCGACGCACTCCGCATCTGGTGATTAGGAAATTTCCCATCGTCTTACTACCGTTTGTTTATTTGTTTCTCTTCTCATCATCAGATGGCCTAATGCTCGACACGTGTCGACACAGATTGCCCCTATCTCCTTTTTTTTTTGGGTGCGATGTGCGAATGAATAGCTGTAGCCTGTGGTGATCTTATCTGCTCGGCATGGTAAATATCATTCCTGCGGCGCTACCTAAGGGGAAATTGGACATGCCTCCTTTTATTAGCTGCTTGCATAGACCGTCCCGTTTACATTTTTTTAACCTAATTGACACCGTGCTTCTTGTCCTCCTGATTGCCAGGATGGCTCTCCGATCCAATGTTATCAACAAGCATATAGCTTAGCGAGACTAGAATCCAACCCACCATTCATCAAGGCTTCCACCGCGCACATTGGCGATCACAATAGTTGCGCTTGGATATAATTGGGGCCGGCCCGCGGACAGGTTAGTGCGGAAAATAGTGTTGTAAAACACGTCGTCAACGGTTGGATCTTCTCCCTCTCACGACAAGCACAAGAACACAAGTATAAAGTAGACAAGACATGATATAGGTGGAGCTTCTCTTTATTCCTCAAATCGATATCTTACAATAGGGGTGCTCCTCCGTATATATACTCTGAAGTAAGGGTAGAGTTTGGTAAGAGCCCACAATATAACCGGACTAGGACTGTGAGTCTTTTATCTCCCTTACCTTCTATGGTTGGTAGGTCCGGTTAGGACTCTCCAAGAGTCCTTGTTTTACAACACTCCCCCTTGAGCGATTACCACGAATACGTATGCCTCATCAAAAACTCCATCCGAAAATCCAGTGGGAAAAACGGTACTTAGAGAAAAGAGTACATACCATCCGTTATTGTATTGCACATGTTGTCTCATTAAAAACATTATGTGAGAAATCTTCAAGTAAAAACTCACAAAGAAAAGAGTACAACATTAAATCTTCTTGGCCATATAAATTCTATATTTGTTATTCTTCGTGAATAGCTATCAATCTTCTAGATTTACACATGAACTTTCATATTCTTACAATAATGATCTTCGTGATCTCAAATAATCTAAGTGGTAAACCTTTTAGATTCATTTAATAATTAATCATCAAGTTGATTCCTTCTAGGTACAACATAAAGATTTCAAATCTATGCATGCTCCCCCTCACAATGACATCACTTAAACTTCAATGTTTAAAATGTTTTAGTCATATTTTTCAGAAATATGAGTAAGCAATGATATTCCATTATCATAATACTTAGTCTTTCATAGACTTAATCTTCTAAATTATGATTGAGTAATTAGGAGCAATATGTTTCATGCACTTATTACCACTTTTAGTTGTGCAACACAAATAAAGTTTAATCCTTTCATAGGATTGTGGGGATTAATCAGTCTTCTTTTGGCATTAAAAGGGGATAATTTAATCTGTCAATCACCAATATACCTTCTATGGTATTTGAGGATACTTGCTATTTAGTGCTAGCTAGCTGTATATGCACTTGGAAGTGCTTGTATGGTTCCTCGCTTCTTTTAATTCAATAACTCGGGTCTATGTGAGTCGTCGTTCATATCTTCAGAATTATTGGTGTTCATTCAGGAATAAACTTATAAGTCATTCATTGACTATTTCCTTCATGGATTTCTAATTCTTCGAGAATAATATTTCTTTTCTCTGTGAGAAATTCTCTCATGCAAGAGAGAAGTGATAGTTCTTTTTATATTAAGTTAAGTTCTTCATTGAACTTTTTACTGAGAAAGTGTTATTCATAACAAGTCATTCTATGACTTAATTTCCTTCTAGGATTTTTCTCTTCTTGCGACTTTTAATATTCTTCTAGAATATTATCTACCTTAGACATTTAATACTTAATATAAGATTAAATTATGTTTCTTATGATTTTATCCTTCAAGGAAATTTTGAGTCCTTCAAGGATCTCTTCTCATGGATTTTCAGAACCCACTAATTAACTGCATAATATTTATTTTATTCATTCATGCCATTTGCCAGATATGTAGCAGAATATCCATTCATATATAATGGGAGTTTACTAGCCTTTCTCCAAAGACTTATGAACCATTGCATTTCACCATATCATTATTTCATAATGACTCTTTAATTTGAACTTCTAGGTTCAAGTATTTTCTTCATGGTTCAACCTCAATTTCATTCTTTCATTGACCCGATACGAGCGCTCCATGCGACTCTGCCATGGACTTTGTTATGGATCCATTTTCTCATTAGAGAAACATTTCCAATAATAGAGGTAATGTTGTCGACATTCATTATTCTCTCACATATCTCCAGGATAAGACTATTATATAGTCAACTAGTATCTGCTATGCCAACACAAAATATTCCGCGCGCTTTATAGTGTTAGGCATTCATCTTCATGATGATTATTTCTTAGTACGTGAGGTAACGATCTTGTTTTTGGAATTTATGGAGATTTCATTCAGATTATTTGACAAGTTCATTTGGTCCAAAACCAACAGGCGTCCCCGTAGATTTTAAATTAATGATCAAGTCATTTGTGATGGTGAGCATACTATTAGATACCCGGGGTATACTTCCACACATAGCATTATGTTTACTGCAAGTAAACTTAACTTTTGGTTAATAACTTCATGTTGTTTCTCCTGATTCCGGATTCCCATTTGCGAGTTTTCATTGTGTACACACTCGCTGTGGTCAAATCCTTCAACGATTTTTCACTTCTAGTGTGTTTCCACTTCGGGTGATGTTCTATTCTAGGACTTCCTCACATTTAGATTTTCTGGCATTATACTCTGCTTCATGCTAAGATTTTGTTTCTTCTAGAAATCTAGTGCGTGATTATATTCCCACTTCAAGCTTTCTAGGAATACTTCAATTCTAATATAATGCATTCGATAGGTATAAGCTTTCTCTCCCCCTAATGCCGATATTAGATATTCTTAATCGCATACTTTTCAAAAGATATCCCCATATCATGAGCTTATTTTTAATGAAAATTCAGATCCATAGTTCTCCAACTTCAAGCGGAAGCCCACTCATGTACGCTAAGTTGGTGAAATTATTTCATAAATTTTTCACGCACATTTACAAGTATTGTCATTCATATATGCAGTGATCTAGACATATTACTGTAGTGGCATGAAAAAAATACATATACTTCATAAAGTTACTTCCAGTTATAATTATGCAAAGATAATTTACATGGAATTTCTACTAGAAAATTTAATTGCTCACTCATTCAAGAATTCCCCATATTCATTAAAATTCTGAACCCATTAATACCAAATTATTTTCCACACAATGGACTTACATGTCCATTTTCTTTTCACAATCCGCAAACCCATTATAATCGGGTCATCCAATTTCTAATTAGATTAATTCACTATTGAGCCAATTTCAGACCGGTTTTCTCCCCCTCATCTCAACCTTCTTGATTAGAGATGAACTAATGACTTCTAGTCATATAGAGCATGCAAGCTAATTAATTGTGTGTTGTAATAGCTTCCTGACTATCTCAACTAAATGGGAGGTGTTTCTCAACAGGAGAAATTTGAGTGTGCATAGCATACAAGCTAATGCAATGACAGAAATATATGATAGCTACAAGCCAACATAGAGCGGAATTTTGATGTAATACCGTTGCAAGGGTTACAAATTAATGTAATGACATGCAGGTCTTTACATTAGTGTGGAATTTCTTCTAACTAGCTATTCTTACTGACATAGTGGTATATGAATCACAAATGCTATGCGCAAAGCTACGTGCTTAGTCATTATAATGAACATGGCTACTGGCCAACTTGCACGTTGGTTTGTCAATTAATCTAACAGGATGCGGCTCTAGACCAATAATCTTGCAAGATTAGGGATATGCCTATTAGAATTTTCAAGTTTATCCACATTCTTCATATATGGCTCTATATCCCCAGTTTCTCCCCCTTTTCATATCATAATTACACTTCATGTGATGCTATGCTTCAAGCATAATCTATGAATCATTTTAATGTTCCATAGACTTCAATTATACTTCTAGTATATATATTCATAAAGTGGTATGAAATTCACATATCGATTGTACTATTCGGTGTACAATAATATGATTTGGGTAGAATAAACTTCAAGTTATAGGGGTTATGTATTTGGTACATAATTAAGTAATATACAATTTCGTGACTAAATTGAATCTTCTGAGATCACTTAAAAGTCTGTATATGATTAGTTCATATGCATAATGGAAATTCAGTTTCCATTCTACCTGCATGGTAGGAATGCACAATACAAATATAACCTCCAAGGTTACTTGAGGCCTTTTTCGTGGAAGTATCACTTCAAATGATCATCAAATAGGCATTTAAAGGCAATAATATTTACAATATTCAGCGTATAATTCTTTATTTATTCCATGATATTAAATAATTACTGCAGTCTGCAGGTAAAAAAAATGCTACGAGCAAATAGGCACAAAAATAAGGTGATAAAAACCAATACAGAGGTAAGAAACACCAATTTACTAATTTTCCCTTCTATTCTGGAAATGATTCATAAACTAATGCGAAACTTCTAGTTAAAAGCAAAAATTACTTGCTTATTCTTCATGAATATAACTAATAGTGCAGCTTATGTAGGAAATTTTATTTACTTTTGGTTAACGGAGTATGAAACTTCTTTGTCCCAATTCATCTCCCCTTAAGCCTAGCATTACTTCTGGAGTGTACATTATTTTCCTTCCACTTCTATGATATATGCATCTTCTAATTGCATAAATGTGTATCATATTGATCCTATGCAAATTCTTCTTGAATTGGACAATATGCCTACGTGGCAAACAATACGATTCTTCAAGAAAACATATTGAATGTGTGTAACTTCATGTTATATATGAACTCAAATATTTGGCATGCTTCGAATGAATTTACTGATATTGTAAAAACATGATGCCATGTTGGGAGGAAAATGTGATGTGTATAAAATAACTTTCCGAGTTATACAATATGTCTTCTAGAAAAATTATGTTGTGCAAGGCTTAAAACCAATATATTTCTTCAAGAAATAATAGACTTCATGTCAGGCCTACATTAATCATGCAGTTGCTACAGGCTCACTTCATGTGTTTAAATTGCATGAAATAAGTGCAAAATTAATTTGTATCGGTTATATTTATTCAATTCAATTAATTTCCCAGAATTTTCCTAGCAAAAACATATACCCCATTCACATAATTACTAGGGGAAAAATATGACACTCTCAAGGGGTGATATGTCTAAGGTTCTTCAAGATTTAGAGAGGTCATAAACCTAAAACCATGTTTCTATGATTAAAGGTAATTTTCTAGCAACTTCAAGGATTAATGGCTCATTTTTTTCAAAAATATATGTCCATTAAACATGCTAGAAAAAGTGAAAATATGAGCCTCAAGGGGGTTTTCAGATTTAGAGAGCTCATACATTTAAAACCATATTTCTATGATTAAAAACATTTTATTTACTGTATTTATATGCAACTATAGCAAATTATCATAAAACAGTAAATAACTTCATGGGTATTAATTTATAGGAAGTGCATACTGTGAATAATAAATAAATTATTAATCTGCCACCAAAATCAAGTTATCTGAGATATCTTCTTCTCGAAATACTCCAGATATTTTTTTCAACAATCAGGTTTTAAACTGCAAGTTTAACAAGACCATACTCCCATGCCTATTATCTTTCTATATATAGCAGTTTTTCGTAAATTTAGCCTAACCGAGTTCAGCGCGCATGCAGGCATATAGATGTCGAACTCGTCTGCGGGCGAGACTTGAATTAGTCCTCTACTGTAATTTGGACTGCTGGACTTGGATTTGTCCTCGACTACAAGTGAAACTCCTTAATTCACGGAGATGATTCAGCTTCTGGTGCCGGTGTCATGGCTGCTGCATGCTGGCAGTTGTTATAATGTGGAACAGCTGGTCTTCTGTGCCAGTTTTTCTTCGATGAGGTAGTATAAGTATTTTCTTCCTGACCGGAATACGATCAAATCGGCAACTCGATTGTATTGACCGTACAGGGTAACACAAATCAGTTTGTAGTTAGTGCGTGTGACCGTCAGGACTATGTAAGCGATACAGTCGCATTGATACTTCAAGTAATCTATAGTTGTGTATTATTCTGTAATACATCAAAAATATGCTTGACGCATTGAACAATGCATATGCTCCTGTTGATATGCTTCACTCCATATACAGATTAGCCTCTAGTCATTATCTTTGCTTGACAATGAATACATCAATAACCGTGAGGGCCCAAGGTCACGTGCAGGCACCTTTGCCCGGTATTACTTTACTAGCCTCCGAGGCCATAGTAGATTAGATTTTTTTTTCTTTTGCATGCTGCTATACGTATATGCTAAGATTGCATGGATGATTAGTGATTCAGTCGTAAAGTACTCGAGCATTGATGCCAAGCTTCATGTTGGAATCGGTCCGCTCGCGTGCAGGCAAAAATAAAGATGCTCACACGGCCTTCATGGCCATACTGTAGATTGTGAAAAAATTTCCGGTTCATAACCGGAGTACAAATCTGATCTACTGTATGATTTAAATACTTTATACCTTTTTATTGCTGGATGCCAATTGATCTACTCCACTTGCCGCGTAGGGCAGTTATCAGTAGATACATACCGCGTAGGGCAATAGGCATGGTCGAAGACATGCTTGCTTGACGTCGAGTCGGTGCAGATCCGCTCGCTGGCGACGTTGATGTAGTCGACGTCGCTGAAGTAGTCGTTGGCGAGGACGACGGCGATGATCGCCGACGTTGAGCTTGAAGGCGACTCCTCCGGCGCGTAATCGACGAAGAGCGGTCGTGCTAATAACGTGTTGTAAAACACGTCGTCAACGGTTGGATCTTCTCCCTCTCACGACAAGCACAAGAACACAAGTATAAAGTAGACAAGACATGATATAGGTGGAGCTTCTCTTTATTCCTCAAATCGATATCTTACAATAGGGGTGCTCCTCCGTATATATACTCTGAAGTAAGGGTAGAGTTTGGTAAGAGCCCACAATATAACCAGACTAGGACTGTGAGTCTTTTATCTCCCTTACCTTCTATGGTTGGTAAGTCCGGTTAGGACTCTCCAAGAGTCCTTGTTTTACAACAAATAGTATATAATAGCTGCAATCCAATGATCTTGCAGCGTGCTTCTTCAAAGTTTGTCTGAAAAGAGCCCATAAATCCTTTCATCTTTTTAAAGACTACTATAGACACAGACGCTCACAACAAATATTCACCTTGTGAATAAACAAGTAAACTCTTATAAAATATGGAGCTTTAATCTTATAATTATGTCCTATGTCAAGGTAATACATAAGAGAGCCGAGATCATCTGTTCTTTTATTGCCCCTTTGCAGTGTAATACTGGGTTCTGTTGGGTTATTAGATTCCAGTAAATCTTGATCATTTTGATATATTGGCGAGTTGCAAAAATCTGTTGGGGGTTCCATTTGGTATGGATATTATAATCATCCTTGCCTGGACAATCTGGATGGCTCGAAATGATTGCATTTTCAGAGGAATACAAGCAACAATCCAAGAATGTAAAATCCTCCTCCGGCAAAAGCTTGGTCTGATTGCTTTGCGAGCAAGGCCTGAAATTTCTATGCTTATTTCCCAGTGGTTAGAAGCCTTTGTGTAATCAGACTTATTTTTTTCTTTTCCTTCTTTGTTTCGTGACTTTGAACGTATGTACTATGTTTTCTTTTCTTAATATATTTTAATCAGTAGAGGCTCTCACCCCTCATGTTTCCTCAAAAATAAAAAATAAAAAAATAAACATGTAAACTCTACCCATATAAGCACTTTTAGATATACTGAACCGACAAACATCGAGATTGACAAAGTCACCACATATCCTCGTTGTCGACGGACACGCCGTCTACATTAAAGACTCAAATCCTGGTGGGTAGGTTCCACCATAGGGAACCTCGTCAACTGGACTATGATCGGTTCTAATTTCATCTTTCGTTGACCGTATAAATCCGTTTCTAGAAGAAGAAAAAAAGGTCAAAGGGTTTGCCCGGTTTATGTCTTATAAATGCTGCCGGGCACTTGGCCAGACCCATCTAGGATTAAGGCACTAAAATATTCTCCATATAAGTCTAAGAGACCGTTAGAATATAATTTTTTTTCTGAATTATTAATGTGTGGAACCCAGTTAACTGTAATAGAATCTTTTGACATTTGTGGCTACTACAAAACCAAGTGTCGAAGCTCAAGTGTGCCAAGTTATGCTACAAACAGCCCAAAGTCTGCATCCTGGTTCTTCCAAAGTTACTACATAATCCTACTTACAAATGAAAAGATGTGCCCCGCATGCATGCTCAAAGCAAAGTTGGACCCAATCAAGCTCAAGCTACAATAATATTCCTCCCAACAAATAGCCTCAGCCCAGCTCCCGGATGCATTGCATCTAGCAGGTACCTACCACATCAAAGCCTCCTCCAACTTTTGTGGCTTTCTTTTACATCCCCGCCAATATATCTACGCCCTCTTGCCACCCGGAGACCCACCCGGTGGCTGTTTCTTGCACGTAAGCCCTCCCGATCCGATCGATTTCCCGAGAATTTTCAAGGCCCGGGCAGCTTTTGCCCGTTGGGAATATTTTGAGCCCCGCCGCAACTTGCAGGGGGGGCATCCCGACCCTTTTTCGCCGCATATTTCCCTGTGCGCTGCAGTTTGCGGCTTCTCTGTTCCTGATATGATGCTGCGTTGCGTTCCGCCTGGAGGCAACCAGCTAGGGAAGAGGGAGAGGAGGGGCGCTGGGTCGCGTCGCGATCCGCTCGGCTACGGGCTACCGCGGATGGGACGGCGATCTTCTCAATCGGTGCGGTGCGCGCACTGGCGTTTTGCAGCGTCCGCCCGGCATCAAATCTTATCCTGATTTAAGCGGATACGTAGGATAGGAATAAATCCATATTAATTTAGCTCTCAATTCTTTTATATGAGTATGTCTAATTACCTTAACTACTAGTATTAATTTGTTCAATTGTGACCCTCTTTTGTTATTGGTGGCCGGTTTTCGAGTGATGTGACAGATTTTTTTCTCTCCAAGTTGATGAATTTTTCCACCTAGCTAGGTTATGACGTGCCCTAGGCCCAATGATCATTGTCTCTCCATTCATGGTCTTGCTGGCAAAATAAAGAGAGAAACACCAACCTAAAGGAAAAACTGCCGCCATGTCACCTAAAATTAGCCCACGTACTGAAGACCCAGCTTTAGGTCCAAAATTAAAATGGTATTGATAGTTGGGTGCTTAGTTTTGACAGAATTAGAGCTGAGGTTAAAATTAGACAAACGTAAGAGTTAGGGTGTCCGACGAGCTTTGAACTCGATCGTTTGAGTTATATAGGAGTGGAAGTGATCGGCAAGAAGTATTTAAAACTTTGGAGCAACATCACCAGGTGTACGGTAAGTTTTGGACGGTGTGGTTGCAATCATATACTTTGGTGAAACCGTAAAAGCTATTAGGAGCTACACTACATTATCAACCGATTCTTTAATGCGCTTGTTTTACCGGCTATGAGGCCACTCACTGGCAAGTGCGTATCTTGCTCGATGGAGATTTTTCAACGATTAAAGACTAAGCTCTAGCGGCTAATACTAGAGAGAATCGGGCCTTCTTTCTTTCTCCCCAAGAAAGTGGGTCAAATCTAGGGAATGCACATCGTTTTCTAAGTAGATTATGAGCCATACACCACCATGATGCGGCTTAATCAAGACTTGAAAGGTTTCATTATTGTGGAAACACCCGCGCTCTATTTGCATCCATATCCATCAGACACTTTTGTTATGATAGAGCAAAAGTGAATAGCGACCCATGGCCACCGACCTATAATATGTGTAGTCCAATTGTGCCAATAGCGTCAATAGATATTACTACTTTCGTTTGTTTTTTTAGGAGCAGTATGACGTGTTGAACTTGAACATATATATTCATTGAGATTCTGCATGAAGATGAAGATGACAAGCCTTGAGATTACGCACTAAGTACGAAACTATTTTCATGGCGAATCCATTGACACTTCATAGATTTGGCCAATGGTCAAATTTATTAGGGAGTAATATTAACCAAAATACCACAACACAAATCTGGCAGAGTTGACATTCTAGCTAGCTAGTGTGTTATTATTGAACCCGCACCTTTGCTCGTGGAAAAGGTACGGTGCTGGAATTATTCTAGCTAGTGTGTACTATTCAGTTGACACCTGAACAACCACTGCAGACCAGTAGTACGCACTGCACCGAGATAGATGCAAAGCACACAATTCCTCCGCCGTACGACATGCCCAGGCAAGCAGGAGCTGTGTGATCCAGAAGCTCTCTCTCTCTCTCTCTCTCAGCGTGCGCGCACGCCCACGTACACGAACACGAGCGTACGTACTCTCCAAGTATTATTGCCGCGTGACGCGAGGCATTATTGCCGCGGCAACCAGCGGACGCCGGCCGGCCGGCATCATTGCCATCGCGATCCATCCATCCATCCACTCACCCATCGTCTCGTCTCTTATCGTTCCAAAGAAACAAAAGCTCTGAAAAGCATATATAGGCAGCGAAAGCTCATCAGAACTGATCCAGTAGGGCCTTTCGGAAATCTCTCACACGGCTTATAGAAGCCTAGCTACCCTGAAGAGTTGAGCAAGAGCACTTTGCGCGGGTGCATCCGGTAGCTTTGGATGCCTCTCGCACTTTTCGTTCGTTCTTTGCGGCAGGACGGAGGAGAGAGAGAGAGAGAGAGAGAGAGAGCAGTGGGTAGATCACCGAGGGGACAGCCATATATTCCGCGAGGCGGGGCCTCACGGCCGGTGAAATGCAAGCAAGTTGAGGCCGGTGGAGTGGAAATCATGCAGGGATCGGAGAGTTCCGTCAATGATTGTGCTGCCCCAAGGGGGCCAAGGCCACTGGCCACGCGCGCCCCTCCTTTTTTCTCTGCTTCCATTCCAGATTTCCAGGGGGAAGAGAGAGAAACAGGGGCGAGGCGAGCCTGATCACCTGATTAGTACATGGCCACCACGCGGAGCAGGGCCTTGTTTAGATGTAAACTTTGGACACTCAAAATTTAAATTTTGTTGTAAATGCGTTACTGTAGCATTTTATTTGTATTTATAAAAAATATCCAAACATTGATTAATTAGACTTAAAATGATCGTCTCACAAAGTACAACAAAACTATACAATTAATTTTTTAATTTTATCTACATTTGTACTTCATTTGAGAACTAGTACATTTGTCAACATTTTAATGTGATCGAAATCTTTTTTTTACCTAGTGAAATTTAGATATGAAATTTGAGAACTAAACGAGGACCAGACGTTGCAGTTCTTCGCCTGTACGTTATTAGTTAGCACTAGCCTACGCTAGCAGAGATTGGGAGCCCATCGATCGCAAGTGAAGGCCTCCCAATCTCAAACTAATCGCTCATCTGTGAACTCATATGCAGGCGGCGGCCATCTAAAAGGAGGGAGAAGGAAGGGCTCGAGCTCGACGGGTGAAAAGTCTTCTCTGCGGTCCTTTGCCATCTGCGGCGACGGCACTGCGGGCATCTCTGCAGCCGTCGCAAAATTACGCTCTACACCGCCTGTACCCAACCATGCTCACCTGCAACGTGTTTGTGCAGGAGTAGTACAATTTGGGGATTCACTATGAATGACTAGTGAGTGAGTGAATAGAAAAAGATGATGGAATTCAGGGCTTGGCCCATTAAAGCCCACGAAGAAATTCCTAAATAAATCTCAAAGGCCCATATGTGTATGAGGAAGTGGTGGATGGGTGCAACCTTTAGTCCCACATTGCTAGTTGAGAGGAGGGATGACCAACTTAAATATGAAAGTTGTCTCCACCCTTCCAAGCTATATGTGTGGGGAGAAAAGGGAAGCTCCACATGTGCGCGCTCGCCTTGTCGGGGTGAAGGGCGCAGGCGCACGACGTCTACGTGAATGGTCCGCCGAAATCCGGCCCCTCGCCTTGCAGGGGCGCGGTTTCCTTTTGTTGTTTTAATTTTTTGGTTTCCTTGGCTATCAAGTCGGCGAGATATACGGAGTCCTTATCGGTTTAGAGATCGTGGGCTACCGCTTCCCTATATAATCGACCCGTCAGCTTCTGCCAAAACACATCTAATCGAGCTAGGGTTTCTACCTTCTCTCGCTGCTACGCCGCCGCTTTAGTCCTACTCCATCCCGATCGCCGGCGTGCACCGGCGAACGGGAGAGCAGGTCTCCGGAACCCTTCGTCCTTGTGATCCTGCACCGGGAGAGGGCGAATAAGGTTTTTGGGAAGCGCTCCGCGCGACTGCTCCAAATCTTCGCCACGGCTCGTCTTCCGCCAAGGTCCGGCGCTGTACGAGCTCATCGTCTGCAACGCCGATTGTTGCGCTCCGTCCACAACGTGAACGTCGCTCCTTCAACACTCGTCACCACGGCTGCGCCAACGCATCCACTGTACGTACGCCGTGTTCAGATCTATTTCTACATCATGTTTTATGAGTTAATCATGATGATCTTGATTGTTACTAGTATAATAGAGTGTTGCATGCTACATTTAGTTCGTGCCATGATTAATATTGTTCAGATTTTGATCAATAAATTGTCTATATTTCCAACAATCCAAAAACCTTACTATAGGCAATCTGTTGATATGAGGACTGGTTTTGTCGATGCGATGAAGCCTGATAAGTTCAATGGTGTGAACTTTAAGAGGTGGGCGGCTAAGATCCGTCTTTGGTTTACCGCTATGAACATCTAGGACGCAAGGTTGGGCAAACCTGAGGGTGAACTAAATGCTGAAGAGCAGCAAAAGTTTACCAATGCCAACAACCTTTTCGTGGGATGTCTCGTAAGCGTTATCTCTGATCGCCTGATCGATGCCTACCTAGAAATGCCAGATGCGAAGGTGCTGTGGGATGCTCTGTCTGCGAGATATGATGCAACAAATGCAGGCAGTGAACTATACCTCATGGAAAGTTTCCATGACTACATGATGGTGAATAACCGTTCTGTAGTAGAACAAGCGCATGAGGTTCAGTGCATTGTCAGGGATCTTGAACACACTAAGTGTGTTCTTCCGGACAAGTTTGTGGCTGGGTGCATGATTGCAAAGTTGCCCCCTTCGTGGAGGAACTTCGCCACTGCTCTGAAGCATAAGAGACAGGAGATATCGGTTGACAACCTGATAGCGTCTCTTGATGTTGAGGAGAAAGCTCGGAAGAAGGATACTACTGAGAAGGGAGATCAAGGTCAGTCCAGTGCCAATCTGGTTCAGAACAAGTTCCCACGTAAGAACTTTGGCAAGAACAAAGGGAACAACAACAACAAGGTTGTTAAGACCACTACCTTTAAGAAGAAGAATAACAAGGTGAACAAGGCTGAGTTGAGCTGCTTCACTTGTGGTGATGTTGGGCACTTCGCCAAGGAGTGTCCACAGTGTGCAGACCGTAAGGGCAAGCAGTCTGATGGCTCAAAGGATGTCAACATGGTGACCGCAGGCAACACTGGAGACGGGTACGGTAATCTACCTACTGTTCTTTCAGTTTTTCTTTCCACGAGTTGGTGGCTAGATACAGGTGCTAATGTTCATGTGTGTGCTGATATCGCTTTGTTTTCTTCTTACCAGGACGTCCAAGATTCCTCCGTGCTGATGGGGAATGAGTCACCTGCTGCTGTTCGTGGCATTGGTACGGTGGATCTGAAGTTTACTTCGGGAAAGATCGTGCGACTGAGGAACGTGCAGCATGTCCCTACTATCAACAAGAATCTTGTGAGCGGGTCGGTCCTTTGTAAGGACGGGTTTAAGGTAGTTTTAGAGTCCAATAAATTAGTTGTGTCGAAACATGGACAATTCATTGGTAAAGGTTATGATTGCGGAGGCTTGTTCCGCTTTTCCGTTTCAGAGTTTTGTAATAAGTCGGTGAACCATATTTGTGGCGACGTTAGTAATGATGCGAGTGTTTTCAATTCACGTTTGTGTCATATTAATTTTGGTTTGATGTCTCGACTTTCCAGTCTATGTTTAATTCCGAACTTCACCATTGCCAAAGGTTCTAAGTGTCATAGTTGTGTGCAATCGAAGCAACCTCGGAAGCCTCATAAAGCGGCCGAGGAGAGACACTTGGCACCTCTAGAACTCATACATTCTGATCTGTGCGAGATGAATGGTGTGTTGACAAAAGGTGGAAAGAGATATTTCATGACATTGATTGATGATGCGACTAGATTTTGCTATGTTTATTTGTTGCACACTAAGGATGAAGCATTAGACTACTTTAAAATTTATAAGGCCGAAGTTGAGAACCAACTTGAGAAAAAGATCAAACGTCTAAGGTCTGATCGTGGTGGCGAGTATTTTCCTAAGATCTTTGATGAGTTCTGTGAGGAACATGGTATTATTCATGAGAGGACGCCTCCCTACTCGCCCGAGTCAAACGGGATTGCCGAGAGGAAAAACCGCACGTTGATTGACTTGGTTAATTCCATGTTGGACACTGCTGGTTTATCTAAGGCATGGTGGGGGGAGGCTGTATTGACTTCATGTCATGTCCTGAATAGAGTTCCGAACAAGAATAAAGATCAAACTCCATATGAGATGTGGAGCGGGAAGAAACCATCACTGTCGTACTTGCGCACGTGGGGATGTTTGGCAAAAGTCAATGTACCTATTCCAAAGAAGCGCAAGTTGGGACCTAAGACAGTGGATTGTGTCTTTCTAGGATATGCACAGAGAAGCATTGCTTATAGATTTTTAGTAGTTAAATCTGAGATACCTGATATGCATGTTGATACTATTATGGAATCTCGTGATGAAACATTTTTTGAGAACATATTTCCGTTAAAAGATATGCATAGCATTTCTAGATTTTCTACTGAGATAACACCTGAACCTCCTGTACATGTTGAGACTTATGTGCGACCTGATGAGCTTGAACATGAGAATGTCGTAGAGAAGGATGACAGTGAAGCTCCTAGAAGGAGTAAGAGACAGAGGGTTGCAAAATCCTTTGGTGATGATTTCACTGTGTACCTTGTGGACGACACACCCACATCTATCCATGAGGCATATGCATCTCCGGATGCAGATGATTGGAAAGAAGCAGTCCGTAGTGAGATTGACTCGATTCTTTCTAATGGAACGTGGGAGCTCTCTGAACGACCCTATGGTTGCAAACCGGTAGGTTGTAAATGGGTGTTCAAGAAGAAGCTTAGGCCTGATGGTACTATTGAGAAGTACAAGGCTCGGCTTGTGGCAAAAGGCTACAGACAGAAGGAAGGCGAAGATTTCTTTGATACTTATTCACCTGTTGCAAGAATGATCACCATTCGAGCATTACTTTCGTTGGCTGCCTCATATGGTCTTATCATTCATCAGATGGATGTAAAGACAGCTTTCCTGAATGGAGAGTTGGATGAGGAGATCTACATGGATCAGCCTGACGGATTTGTAGTGAAGGGTCATGAGAACAAGGTGTGTAAGTTGCTGAAATCCTTGTATGGCCTGAAACAAGCACCTAAGCAATGACATGAGAAGTTTGACAGGACATTAACTTTTGCAGGCTTTGTCATTAATGAGGCTGATAGATGTGTGTACTATCGCCATGGTGGGGGTCAAAGTGTTATATTGTGCTTGTATGTGGATGACATACTGATTTTTGGCACACACATTGAGGTGATCAATGAGGTCAAGTCTTTTCTATCAAAGAGTTTTGATATGAAAGATCTGGGGGTAGCTGATGTTATTCTGAACATTAAGCTCATTAAGCATGAAAATTGGATCACTCTTTCTCAATCCCATTATGTAGAGAAGGTTTTGAGTCGGTTTGGCTATTTGGACAGCAAACCGGCTCCAACACCCTATGACCCCAGTGTGATACTCAGAAAGAACAAGAAAATTGCTAAAGACCAATTGAGATACTCTCAGATCATTGGTTCACTCATGTACTTAGCTGGCGCAACGAGGCCTGACATCTCTTATGCTGTGAGCAAATTGAGCAGGTTCATGTCAAACCCAGGTTCTGATCATTGGCATGCACTTGAAAGGGTTATGCGCTACTTAGTGGGGACTATGAGTTATGCGATACACTATTCCGGGCATCCTGCCGTGCTAGAGGGATATAGTGACTCGAATTGGATTTCGGATGCTGATGAGTTGTATGCTACGAGTGGGTATGTGTTTACCCTTGGAGGTGGTGCTATATCATGGAGGTCTTGCAAACAGACCATTTTGACGAGGTCAACCATGGAAGCAGAGCTTACTGCCTTGGACACAGCCACTGTTGAGGCAGAATGGTTGCCGGTGGTTGGAAAACCGATACCGGCTATCCTTATGAACTGTGACAATCAGACGGTGATAGTCAAAGTAAACAGTGCTAAGGATAATGCGAAGTCATCAAGACACGTCAAGAGACGACTGAAGTCTATCAGAAAATTGAGAAACTCCGGAGTAATAAGTGTGACTTATATTCAAACAGATAAAAACCTGGCAGATCCTTTTACCAAAGGGCTATCACGTAACGTGATAGAAAGTGCATCGAGGGAGATGGGTTTGAGACCCGTTTAAGTTGCCGAAGTGGTAACCCAACCTATGTGATCGGAGATCCCGTGAATTAGGACCTGGGAAGAACGAGCTATCGGTTGACTGAGGAGAGTAACCTTTTTCGAAACCCTCTCTAAGTGAAGATGCAATACTCTGAGATGCTGTATGTCAGGATAGCTTTATGCTTTAATGTGATTCTTTTGGCTTGGTTAAGCAAAGATGTCATCCTACAGGACATTCTTGAAAGAACACACCTATATGAGCCTGACTGTATAACGTCGCAGTCTATGAGATTTGGGTGATCTCTAGTAAACTCATGAAGAGACCAGGGAGTACGACGTATATGCTCCACCCGCGGGGTAGGCTACTGGCAGCCACGTACTGGTTCTGACTTTAAGTGAAACTTGTTCGCACAAAACTTGCAATTCAAGGCCTAGTCCATTGTCAAGTTGTGGATGAGTGTAGCTTGAAGCTCTAGGCGAGAGTTCAACTTAACAGTCCTTGCTGAAACACCGGTATATAAACAGTAGTTTGAGACAGGCAAAATCTCACATGGATATTTGAGATCTGGTGGGGATTGATGGAATTTAGGGGCTTGGCCCATTAAAGCCCATGAAGAAATTCCTAAATAAATCTCAAAGGCCCATATGTGCATGAGGAAGTGGTTGATGGGTGCAACCTTTAGTCCCACATTGCTAGTTGACAGGAGGGATGACCAACTTAAATATGGAAGTTGTCTCCACTCCTCCAAGCTATGTGTGTGGGGAGAGAAGGGAAGCTCCACACGCACGCGCTCGCTCGCCTTGCCTCGTCGGGCCGGGCCGGGCCGGGGCGAAGGGCGCGGGCGCACGACGTCTGCATGAATGGTCCGCCGAAATCCGGCCCCTCGCCTTGCAGGGGCGCGGTTTCCTTTTGTTGTTTTAATTTTTTGGTTTCCTTGGCTATCAAGTCGGCGAGATATACGGAGTCCTTATCGGTTTAGAGATCGTGGGCTACCGCTTCCCTATATAATCGACCCGTCAGCTTCTGCCAAAACACATCTAATCGAGCTAGGGTTTCTGCCTTCTCTCGCTGTTACGCCGCCGCTCTAGTCCTACTCCATCCCGATCGCCGGCGTGCACCGACGAACGGGAGAGCAGGTCTCCGGAACCCTTCGTCCTTGTGATCCTACACCGGGAGAGGGCGAATAAGGTTTTTGGGACTCGCTCCGCGCGACTGCTCCAAATCTTCGCCACGGCTCGTCTTCCACCAAGTTCCGGCGCTGTACGAGCTCGTCGTCTGCAGCGCCGATTGTTGCGCTTCGTCCACAACGTGAACGTCGCTCCTTCAACACTCGTCACCACGGCTGCGCCAGCGCATCCACTGTACGTACGCCGTGTTCAGATCTATTTCTACATCATGTTTTATGAGTTAATCATGATGATCTTGATGGTTACTAGTATAATAGAGTGTTGCATGCTACATTTAGTTCGTGCCATGATTAATACTGTTCGGATTTTGATCAATAAATTGTCTATATTTCCAACAGAAGATATATGATTGATGATGATACATCAAGAATCTAGTCGATAGGGTTGGAAAAGGCAGGAGGGAGGATGGGAGAGCTCCGCACCCCGCGCTCCGCCGCCCCAAGCACGCTGGCGGACCAGTCTGGCCACTGGCGCTCCCCACCACGCACGCCCAACCCACCTTCCCCACCACCTGAGCTGGTGGACTTCTCCTTCTCCCCCAGCCCGGAACCTCCCCCCAAGATCGAGGGATGCGGCGACGCATTCGACCAACCACAACGAGACAAGAAGCTGAGGACCTTCAAGGAGGCGCTTCTCTCCACGCCAACGAACAGTGGCAACCAAGTCCAACAAGGTAAAGTCCCTACCCCTCAACCGGCGACCTACGGCGTCCGCCATGCCCGGAAGCAGCTTACTTCCACCGCCATGCCTGCTCAGATGGGCGAATCGAGGGCTGCTCCTCGGGCGGAGTGGTGGCCAAGGCTCAGGTCGATCGTCGTTGCCCCCAACAGAGGTAACTCCTAGCCTCCCTTTCCAACCGCGACCAGAGATCCCATTGCCGCTCGCCTCACCTTCCCGGCAAGTACGCATGCGCCGCCGCCTGCCGGAGGCCGCAGTGGCGTGGATGCCAATGGCTGGGAGGCGTACCGATCTAAGCGCCAACGCAAGGCAGAGGCCAAGCAATGGCTATCCACCCAGCGGGTGTCGGTCTTCCGGCGCCTTGGACATCCTCCGCCGGCTACAAAACCTTTCCAAGCTCTCTTCCTTGAGCGCACCACCGGCCGCTGCTTCAAGTGCCTTGCTCCGGACCACAAGGTGCAACAGTGTCGCGACCCCCACGTTGCATCTCCTGCTTCCGCTCCGGCCACCGTGCTAGACACTGCAAAACTCCACCTCCACCGCCGCCACCGTCGTCGCCACATCCCAACCCACAACCACCACTCCAACTTCCACCTCCCTTCCCACTTGCGGCGCAACTTCCGGTGGTAGCCGCTGAATCCCAGCAGCTCCAGTCCACGATGCCATCCTCCCCGTTACACCTTGATGAGCGGCCGTCCATCGTCCTTGCCTGCGCCCCGGCCACTCCGGAGATGATAGACCGGGCCTGCGATCTTAAGGCACGTGCTGTGGTGGTGGTTGCCGTGGGCGAGGACGAGCTGTCGTCCCACGCGTCGGTGACACGGGCGTTCAGCTCGGTGCTCAACATTGACCCTGGGCTCCTTATCGTCTCGCCGCACATCCCCGACTGCTTCATCGTCGAGCTGTCGTCGCCTGCCCACCGCGCCGCAGCACTCGGATGGCCGCACGGGATCCGCGTTGGAAACCGCCGCCTCCATCTCCTGTCGTGGACGCAGGTGTCGGCCGAGGCGATGTCGACCACCCTCTGCTTAAAGGTCAGTGTCTGCTTCGAGGGCGTCCCTCCGCATGCTCGCCAACTTTCCATGGCGGGACGCCTCCTCCCACCGGAGACACTCCTCGAGCGCGTCGACAACAACCCCCTCGAGGAGCGTGAACGTGGGTGCTTCTCCATTGTTGCCTGGACGCAAGACCCGGCATCCATTGCCACCTATGGCCTGTTGCGTCTAGAGTGCATCGCCGACCGCCCGGAGACCCACTGACACCTCGACGATCAGGGTCGTCCGCGCGGCCGTCACACGCGGCGAGGCCCCATCGCCCTGCTGTCCTTCCCCGTGCTCCTCCACCTGGACTACGCAGTCGACTATAGCCCTCCGTCGGCGCGCCACCCCATTGCTGATGGTGAGTGGCCCCGGCGTACCAGCTCCACTGGCAGACGGGCGTGCGAGACGGTGACGATGGACCCATCCCCTTCATGATGCTGCTGCGGGATCGCCTCATCTTCAGGCATGACCGCTCGTCGCCGCCCGGATCGAGCTCGACACAGGACACTGCCGCCTCGGCATTCCGCCCGGCGGAGCGCAGCGCCCCTGGTGGCGGCGCCCAGGCGGGTTCTGGCGCGGGCGGTGCTGGAGCGGCCGCCGATTCGAACGGCGGTGGGTCCTGCTCTCGCGGGCTGCAGATAGCCACGATGGGAGGAGGTGGCGGAGGTTCCGGCGCTGGCGGCGCCGGAACGGTCACCGGCTCAGCTGACGGCGGGACCCGCCAGTGTGGCCAGGAGGTCCCCGCGGCTGCAAGACTTGCGCTGCACGGCGGCATGCCGCATGCTGCCAAGACGGGTGGCGACAAACCTCTGGCTGCTCCTGACACACTGACCGTTCTGCCGGGACAGCCACAGGAGGAGGGACCCCCCTCGGTCACGCGCCCTGCGCCCTATGGTGAGGTGTGGTTGAAGGGGCCCCTTGATGTGAAGTCTGACGGCGCGGCGTCGACACCAACACAGCCGGGCCGTCACTTGGGCCACGTGAGATCCCCCCTTTTCGACAACGGTGGTGCGTGGTCCATGGAGCCGGCCCAAGCTGATGATCCAGCTGGCCACTCACCAGACATCCTTACAGGTCCACCTGGGCCGGCCTGGGTCAGCCCACAACCCGCCTCCATCCTCGACTGGGCCTCTATGGGGCAGGCCTTCGTTCCTGCCGACCCGGATCAGGCCTACCTCGCTGGGCTGCTTCCTGGCGGGCTGCTGGATTCCCCTCCCGACTGGACCTGCGGTCCAGCAGCTGGGGGATGGGGAACAGCCGCCGGCTGTGCCGGATGCGGAACAGTCCACCGTCAGCAGCTTCTTGCAGCTCACCATCCTGCAGCCGGAGGAACCCCTGCTCCAACACACGCCTGCCCAGCCAGTGCAGGCCGTCCCACAGCCCTCCCAGGAGGAGCAGCATGCCCAGGGGCGGGACAAACGCCGCTCCAGCACTCGGCTGGCTGACAGGCCCATAGCCAAGCTCCACTCCCTCATTCGCTGCCAAACCGTGCTGATGAAGAAGCTCGACATTCTGCCTGAGAACCAGCCACTGAAGGAAGAGCACAAGAGGCGCCTAGTGGGACTGTTCAGTGACACCATGCCGCCGCAGGCCATCGCAGCGGTGGAGGACCCGCTCTCTGATGGGAACCCAATGGCGAAGGCCACGCGTGAGGGGCAACCATGACTGCATTTCACTGCTGTCGACGTCCATCTGTTACTATGTGTACTAGGCAGCTGAATAACGGTGATGTAGCTGGGTGGAATATTGGTAGGAGGAAGCAAGGGGTGGTGTGGTTCTACTATTGTATTAGGGTCGTTAGGCAATCAATGGCAGTAGATGATGCAGTTATCAGCAATAGACAGCTAGTTAGGACAGGGGCCTACGTTGTAATCCTTGTTCACTATGAATGAAAATAGTTGCGTCATTTTTAATTGGAATGTCAGAGAGCTAAATGGGGGTGCACGAAGACAGGTTGTTCGGGACATGGCAGCTGATCATCATGCACAAATTATTTGCCTACAGGAAACCAAACTTCAGACGGTCAACGATTTTACCATTGCTGAAACATTGGGGGTGGTCAGTTCGTGGGAGGATATGCAGTTCTGCCAGCTGAAGGAACATGTGGAGGAGTAATCATAGCCTGTTCTGTCCATGAGTTTACTATGCAGGATACTGTAGTTGGCAAGTACATGGTTTCAACCAATATAAGGAACAGAGCAAATGGAAACCTCTTCAGTTTAACGGGGGTTTATGGGCCACAACTGGATTCAGAGAAGAAGGAATTTCTAGCAGAGCTGCGGACTCTTCGCCAATCTCTCCTGCCAAAATGGGTTGTGATGGGCGACTTCAATCTAATATACAGGACATCACAGAAGAATAACAACCACATCAATTTTCGGATGATGAACAGATTCAAGAGCACCCTGGATTCGCTGGACCTCAGGGAACTCCACCTTCACGGCCGTCGCTTCACTTGGTCTAGTGGGACAGAGGAACCTACTCTTACCAAGATCGATCATCTGTTCTACACCGAACCATGGGAGATGGATCACCCGAACTGCTATCTTCAGACACTGTCGTCTTCTATGTCAGATCACTGTCCGCTACTACTCACCTACCTGCCAGTCTAGCGCGACGAGAGGGCGTTCAGGTTTGAATCTTACTGGGCGCAACTACCAAACTTCATGGAAGTAGTTCAACGGTCCTGGACTAAGGGTGTCCAATCGGGGGATAAGGTGAGAGTGTTGCACATCAAGCTGTCCAGATTGGCAAAGGCACTGAAAAGTTGGAGCAAGAAGCACGTGATGGACTTGAGGCTTAAAGCGCAAATTGCTCCGACGAATCAAGATACGTCAGCGGTCGCGGCTCACTTGGATCAAACTCGGTGATGCAAATACAAGGCTATTCCATCTTCGTGCGAACTCACGGCGGCGTAAGAACTTCATCCCGGCTCTCACGGTCCAATCAAGAACAGTCACAAGCCATGCGGACAAAGCTGATCAGTTGTTCAGCTTCTACTCTTCGCTGTTTGGCACTAGTGGCACTCGTGCGGCAGTACTCAACTGGGACCAATTACAGATTCAGTCACATGATCTCAGCCAATTGGATGAGCAGATCACAGAACAGGAAGTGAGGGCTGCAATTTTTTCAGCACCTCCAGAGAAGGCACCGGGGCCAGATGGATACACTGGTCTCTTCTTCAAGCTGGCTTGGCAGATAATAAAGGATGACCTCATGCAGGCACTTCGGCAGCTATACAATGTAAGGGGCAACGCATGCTCCTTGGTAAACTCTGCGAATGCCATTCTGCTGCCAAAAACAGATGATGCAATGACACCATCCAACTTCCGGCCGATAAGCCTCATGCACAGTGTCGCCAAAATACTGACCAAGGTGCTTGCAAACAGATTGGCACCTCACCTGCCGAGGTTAGTCTCCCCCTGTCAGAGTGCATTCATAAAAGGCCACAGCATTCAGGACAATTTTCAGTATATACAGGGAGCGGTGAATCATTTTCAGCGCTCTAAGACGTCGATGCTATTCCTCAAACTCGACATCGCTAAGGCCTTCGATAGCGTTCGCTGGGAATATATGATAGAGGTAATGCAACGCATGGGTTTCGGTCAGAGGTGGAGAGACCTAATCTGCATTCTATGGGCAAACACCACCTCCAGGATCCTACTCAATGGCATACCGGGGAAACCAATCAAGCATCGCCGCGGACTTCGGCAGGGAGACCCTCTTTCTCCGATGCTATTCATTATTGCCATGGATCCATTGCAGAGACTATTGGATAAAGCTACTGAACAAGGCATCCTCAGTCCTATCGGCTCTGACCCAATCAAAATGCGAACAAGTCTCTACGCTGATGATGCAGCTCTGTTCATTCGGCCGACAGTACCAGACATCATCAACGTGCAACAAATATTGGCGGCCTTTGGTGCAGCAACCGGACTTCAGACAAATATGCAGAAATCTGCCATGTTCATGATCCAGACACAAGACACAGACATTGCACAGCTAACAGCTCAGTTCAGAGGCACGGTGGCACAATTCCCAGCAAAGTACTTGGGCTTACCACTTCACATCGGCAAAACAAGGAGGGCAGATGAGCAGGCATTGCTAGACAAGATTGGTGCTCGACTACCGGGTTGGAAGGGTCGGCTGCTTACCCGGGCAGGGAGGCTCGCGCTACTGAACTCTGTTCTCACATCCATGCCGGTATACCACATGACTTCATTCCCGCTCTCCAAATGGGCGATCAAACGGATTGATCGCATCCGTAGGAACTTCCTGTGGAAAGGAAAGGATGACCCGAGAAGGGGCCACTGCCCGGTTAGTTCTCTCGGCATCAAAGATCTCTCGTGCTTTAACCGAGCACTGCGTTTGCGCTGGCTTTGGCTAAAATGGACAGACCCAACCAAGCCATGGATAGCAATGGACATCAAACTCACCGAAGATGAGCATGCCCTGTTCAAGTCGTGCACTACCATCACAGTTGGCAACGGTAACAAGACAATCTTTTGGAAAGACAGATGGTTAAATGGCCGGGCGCCACAGGATATTGCTCCTGAATGTTTTAGAATTGCATGGCGCAAAAATCACACGGTGGCTGCAGCACTACCTACACGCAGGTGGATGCGAGGACTTCGCAGAATAAACTCGGCTGAGGGGATGCGACAGTTTGTTGAACTGTGGACACAACTATCTCAGGTGCACCTCACCTCAGAGGAGGACACAATCATTTGGCGCTTCACGCCCAATGGATGCTACTCGGCAAGCTCGGCCTATGAAGTGCAATTCCAGGGGGCTGTCAGGGATGGACCTTGGAATGCCATTTGGAAGGCAAAGGTTGAGAACAAGTGCCGCTTCTTCGTGTGGCTGCTAATGCAGTCCAAGCTGCCGACAGCGGACCGAATCAACAACCATGGTGGCCAGACTAACCCTGTATGCTCCCTATGCCGTACAACCTCAGAGACACACCTTCACATGTTGGCCAAATGTTCCTACTCGAAGGCAGTATGGCGACAGATTGCCCACATCTTCAGTATTCTGCTGCCAATGCAACAGGCCAGAACCATGCGCCGCTGGTGGCGTTCGACACTCCGGCAGGGTGCCGCGGACAGAATAAACCATCTGCAGGTGATCATCTACACAACATGGAACATTTGGAAAGAAAGGTGCCGAAGGACATTTCAAAACATCGCTATCACTGCTGACCAATTAGCAGGACTGATCAGGCAAGACGTACTCGCGTATAGAGAGGCTAACAGAGCTGTTGAATAGCTACACCTGTACAAATTTCTTGGTTGCATGCTTAGATCCTAGATTACTCCTTGGCCTGGTCCTTCCGGGCTTGTAAAAACACAACACCTGCTGTTTCTCCTATAATGCAAAGGTAGAGCACCTACCATGTTTTCCTCAAAAAAAGAATCTAGTCGATAATACACCAGGCATTGATATGCCCGTACGTGCTGTTGTATTCTGGTCCAGAAGCTACTACAGCCCAGCCAGGTGCACGTTCTACATTGGGCTGCTTGTATTCTCCATTATTGGGCTGTGCTGGACTGTTGTAGGAGATGGCCCCAACACACAGGAGAGATTTTGGTTTGCTGCTTTGTCATAATCACAAACAGCATGTACTACTCAGGGCAAGCCCAACGCAAGGAGCACTTGCTGGTGGCCTTGTATAAAAGTTTGATGCCACATCAGTAAAACAGTACAGGGTTACTAGTGTGCCCAGCGCAAGCCACCGTTCATAGCCATTATTGTTCTGACACTGCAGAAAACACGCAGACCAAAGTGCGTCACATGCAAAGTGGTAGGTACTATGGTCCCCCACAAGGCAAAGCCTCTCAAGCGCTACAACGCGCGCTGCATCGGGTGCCCAAGCTTTTTGTCAGACGAAGCCTTCACCGCCTCTGCAGGTTACTCTGACAATCTGCGAGACCACCAATCGGTATGATGCGGAGCTACGAGAGTACGTGGAAGCTTGAGGCTCCCAGCCAGGATGGAGCGTTGGGCCTGGCCTCAGGCACTAGTTCATTTTTTTCCGCCGGCGTGTTGGCGACCTGCGGGCGCAGGAATCGGCAATCTGCACGTTGGCGTGCCTACAGTTGGCAGGGCAATACACGGCCAAAACCAAACATGTCGTAAATCTCTATCTTAAAGGAAGAAGCAACGACATCTCTGGTGGATTTATCAACCCGGAGATATACCTTCGTGGGTGCTCTAACATAGATTAAGAGTAGACTTCGTGTCACCACTTTCCGTCTTATGACCCATCTTACTAGGCATCTAGAAGATTAAGAATACCACAGTGTTCACGCTCAAAATTGGTACAAGGCAAATTGGAGGAAGATACATAAAGAACCGCATTAATTACCATGAAGACAGTCAAATTGAAGAATATAGTTCATTATTGGATATTCCTTGTCAAAACAATCAAAATGGACATTTGGATCACCTAAATCGGATCTCGGATGAAAAGATATGGTGATAAGAATGGGGAATGAACAATAGCAACGATTGATACGACTAACGTGTTGGTCATATTTTCAGTAGTTCTGAGGGTGAAAGTGCATTTTTGACTTCATATTGGATATTTTTCATCGATATGATTGAAATAACTCTGGACACCTTATGACTGATCGATTCGGTCCTAACTCTATAAAGGGCTGGTTAGTATAATAATAATAACTCCTTACTCAATGGGGCGGGTGCGGCGGCCACCCAGCGTGGCCACGTCTGCCAAATTTCATTTTTACCGTCCGATGTAAAACGTTCGGTTGTTGTCTATTGTTCAGCTTTCACGTACGGTTGGTGCTCTGCTAGTGGTTAGAAGGTTCCAAGGCTTTCCGGCATTTTCAGATGAAAATATCTTCCTCTCGAACAGACTCGATGCTCCAATCCTAGGTGCTTGTCCGCCCTCCGCCGAGCTCATTGACACCGCGCCGCCGCCTACCATCCCGTCGCTGTTTGGCCCATTCATCCACCTCCCCCCTCTCTTGCGCTCTGTCGATGCTTCTTCCTGACGCACTCTTCGTCTTCCCTCGCCGTGCGATCTGCTCACCTTCGTAGATCCCGGCCAAGCTCCCGGCGCCGGCCACTTTAGGGATGAGGCCTGTAGTCTCCTTCCTCGTGGAGTCTTAAAATCGTGGTTCTGCTGCTTGTGCTCGCTGGTCGCTGCGGCCGTGAGGCGCCCGTGCTTCCCAATTTCTATACGGCGGTGTATGGGGCGAGGTGGGTGGAGGAAGTCAGTGCAGACCCTATGTACGGTGCGAAGCCAAGCTGCCTGCGATGCCATCCACCAGCTCTCGCTGGTGGCGTAGCAATAGCGGCGCAACGAAGGGGACGACTACGACTGTACGCGTGAAGGAGGTGCGTGAAAGGGGCAAGGGCAGTCACACTACTCTGCAAGCTGCGACACCTACTGCTGTGCTCTACGGTCAAGAAGAATGGCTTCCAGAGTTTCAGGCCTGGTGCTGCGAGGAGTAAGAATGTCATCGGCCTTTTTTTGCTGGTACGAGGAGGAAGAAGGGCCTTCACATTGGATCCAATTAAGTAAGTAGCGAGAGAAAAGTGTGTCTTCATTTTTTTTTCTGACATTTTTTTGGCTATCCACATATAGTTCAAAAAATCTATACAACTTGTAGCAAATACTAGGTATTGTCATTAACATATGGTCATTCTGATGATTTTAGCACCTACTGTGTCTGTGTGTCTATGTAACTTGACATCTTTTAAATATCCATTGTGCTCTTCGAGTTGCAATTTTATTCCAATAAATTGATAAACACTAATATCTTGCAGGCCTCTAAAATTCCTACATTTGTCCACTTATTTATGATGACGATGAAGACATTTATGATGACGATGATATATCATTCTAATGAATGCCTCTAATCGTAGGAATTGTATTGAGGCAAAACAGATATTTTTCCATACTCTTTCTTTTCATAGTTAAATTCATAGTGTTATTGCAGATAAAGGTTTATCCGTGCATATTGCCAGCTTTAGTGAAATAGTTTAATAATAATGTGGGTAAGAGATTAAGCAAGTTTTCATGTTTTGTTTCTTATTTTTCATATTGGTCTCGACTCTTGAGCTTGATTATTGTATATGTCTATATGACAAATCATTCAACACTACAATGTCATATATCAGGTAGCATCATCACTAAGCTATCTTGAGTAGCATATATGATATACATGTGCATGATGCTAAAAGTAGCAATTCATTCACCTATTTCCCTAGAAACTTTACAAATTTGTGAAAATCATACATGTTTAAGCAATGCCATGTTAGTTATCAGATCCATATATACATATAAGGTTTCTGTAATCAATGACGTCAAATTTCTTAAATAAAAATTCAGTGATGGCTCACATTGCTTGAGTTAATGCATTTTAATAATCCCTGGTTGAGTTAACGTTGGTTATTCATCTTTCTTTCGATCATGCTATTATATTGAGATATCCTATCTAATCAAACTTGCTACAAACATAGGCATGAATGCTATGTCCACTTTAAAAAACTATAGAAAACACTATCCCTTTATTGTAATTGACTCCCATATTCCATCATCTTTATTCATTTGCAGGTTTCTTCTATAACACACACACACACACACACACACACACACCAACCAGGTAATCAATACACAGGCACACTAAAATGGTCAAGGAGTAAAAATGAGTTTGCCTTCAGGTTTAAATTGAGGTATGAAACTATTACTTACCTATCCTATCAATTTAGTGAATTAAATTGAATCTGCTTTTAGGCCATACTGCGCCTCACATGTCATGGCCAACGACGACGAATGGAGGACAATGGCCTCTGTGGGCACTATGTGAGCAGGTGAAAAGCAGGCGACCCCTCCCTGATTCCAGAGGATTGTTACCACGAGCCTCTTCATGGTGAAGTCGAAATGCTTATACTGCTATATCCAACCCTACTTATTTAGAAAAAGTGCTTAACACTGCATTTCTGTAATAATATGTGTTTACCATTCCTTCTGTGCCATGCGTTGCAACATGCTGATTTTTTTTTTAGAAACTTGATGATGAAGCCTTTTCTACACACACTTGAATTCTGCAAAATAGATAGGACAAAATTGCAAATTGCAACTGGTACCTAACTTAGTTTGAGTGTTTGGCCTTTGTTGACAGCTACTACTACCCAGCTCCCTGAATGCACTTATGTTTTATTTAGCACAGCCCCTGCGTATACAAATGCATATTATATTTGCTTAGCTGTTTACAAGAGACTACTGCATAACAAGCGTATCTTTGCTATTGTTTGGTTCTATTAATTTTTAAATCACTGGAAGATCCTATTGTTTCAAAGCCTGTTATAGTTGTATGAAAAAGCACCGAAAGATCTTATTGTAAAAATAAAATAAAATTGCAAATATCCTGCGCGCGCCCCATGCGCGCAAGACACTAGTGACTTTATGATTCGGTGGTTCCATGACCAAATAAGTTGTTCATTCCATAGACTTTGGTGTTCCATGCTACAGAATGACTTATTAATTCGGTCTTAACCCAACAGAATCGCCCAATGGGTTGGTCCTTGACCAAATTGCGGATTTCGATGTGTTTTTGAAATATATTCAATTTTAAGGTTTCCATAGCTTGTTTTTGTTTGTTTAGGACTCTTTTTGGTGCCCTTTGTCTGTTGGGCAAGTCCATGATGCCCCATATAAAAGTGGAGGGGTGTAGGTCGATTTAATCATCTACAATCGATCAAATATAATTTTCTTTTATCCTTTTTCTCCTTGCTCTATTTGTCCAAAGCTGTTATTCTTCTCTTGACTCGATGGTGTTAGAGGACGCCCTAGCGGTATCTGGCCTCCCGAGCCTAGGGAAAAATTGATGGGCGCACGCCCCGATGGGGTCCCCCCCGGACAAGGGTTCTACCGATCTACCACAGCAAGGGATTCCAATCCTTGATTTGGGATCTCCGACCAGTGATTGCACATGAGGTGCTCAAGTGTGTGAGGCGCCACGAATTTGCATCAACACACAACACAACACAACTCCTCGTTATATATCATGCTAGGACTAAAAACCAAGTAGTGATGAGATGTCAACTTAGGATTCATTTGGAGTGTGTACATACTCCAATGGTGTCCACATGTGTGTACATACTCTAATGCTAAATGAATGTTAGGGTAACTGTGTAGTTAACACAATTTATTCTTCGTAGATATAACAAGGAGGATCATCATCGGTCCATGTGTTTGACTGCTGGATCATCATCGGACTTCTGAGCTCTGGTGGACTGGAGGACCGTCGTGGCCCGATTCACATTCACAGCCCAGATTGGTGTTTTGGCCCTTGTTTAGATCCCAAATTCCAACCCCAAAGTTCACTATACAAAAAGAAGATTCTCATCACATCAAAATGTCATAACATGCATGGAGTACTAAATGTAGATGAAATCAAAAACTAGTTGCACAGTTTTGTTGTACTCTACGATACAAACATTTTGAGCCTAATTAATCAATTTTTGGACAATTTTTCACACATACAAACGAAATGTTACAGTGGCGCAATGATTACGAAGTGACACTATACTCCCAAATCTGACCCCCCAAATTTGGGATCTAAACAAGGCGTTGGGATCTGGAGCTGCAGAAGGGGTTTGAAGTAAAGGACTGGGCTGAACGTAGGGCTCCTGTACTAACATAACCCACCAGAGTGAAAATAACACACTGCATGTCAACGCTCGTGATTTTTTAGTAGTTCACACACATAAAAAATAATAACAAGGTTAATTAAACGTGTCTCAGCCGGTTATAGAATTAGGAAATGATAGTACGAACGTAGTAGGGATGCAGTGGTGCTGTTTCTGGAGCCTGATGCTGCATAGGTTTGAAATAATAACACCTATAAGTAACGTTGTGGATGTTGTATATCATCATGCAGACAATAGCATGGCTGCCCTGACGCCCTTTCAATTTGAAATGGACAGACAACTCCCTGAAATGTAGCCATAAATTTGTTGTCTTCTTTGCATTATATGTTTGCCTTTCCAGAATCTTTAACATGTATTTTACTACTGAAATTTGTGGCTTAGACAATGTGTCAATTGTTTTCTTACAATACATTTTTTTGAAATAATTATTATTTTGTTCAAAATTTGTGTGTCCGTAGTATATGGCACGGGCCTTCATCTAGATAGTTAAAGTAATATAAGAATAAAACGTCATCCAGGTGGCCAATCACACTGACAGTTTTATCGTTCCAGTTTACAACTAGACTAGCACCAGCCAGTAAGTTTTTTTGGCATCAGGTCCGGTTTCACACGCATCAACAAGGAACAGCAAGTCTGGTTTCATACGGATCAAACATCACATCTTTTGTTGGCCTGGCAGGGGGCAGCTATTTACTGGCTGTGTTATGGTAGGTTCCAGCAAGCATTTGGCGTTTTCCGTATTATTGCTTTAATTACCACATCGACCCAGCTCCTCATCCTTCTCTATAAGAATAAGAACCAAGCGGCTAGCAAGAGAGCGCAGGGTTAGAGGGGAAGATTGTTGCCAAATCACAAAAATGGGTGACAAATCCACTATGCTGAATATGAAGGAGGATAAAGAGGAGGACCTAGAGGCACTGCCAGAACCACTGGATTGGCTACCTGACGGATGGGAAATTGAGGTTTATCGTGAAGAGGACGGCACGATTAACTGGGTAGGTTTCATTATCCCAAATATCCGTTAGGTCATAGTGCTTGCAATGTCCAAACAGCATAGACACATCTTATGAAATGTTCAACCTTTGTCGTCACTAATCATTTCTGCTTTTGAGATTTGTTTGTAACTCCATTTTTTTGTTACAGTATTACATTTCTCCTGTGTCGGGTTACACATTCACCACAGAGTCAGAGGTTCTGGATTACCTTTTTTTTTTCTGGGGAGGATGAGCGTATACTTGAATCCAAGGAAGAATGTGCTGAAAAAACAGAAAGCACGATTCAGGTGTGTGACTACTATCTATCACCATGTCAGTTTCTTAGTACTAAAATTAGCCTGTACATTTCTAATCATGACATGTCCAGAAATTACACTGGTGGCTTCCAAAGGGGTGGGTAATTGAGATCAGAGCTGGTGGGGAAAAGATGTTCAAGGTATATCTTTGGATTTGGTTCCATATGTGTAACCTAGACATCAAATTTTGGATCTGGTTTCCTATTAGCAATATACTATACCTGTTTTTTCATATACCACCACGGTACCTTTTTAGAATGAGTAAAGTGCATCCACCATACACGAAGTTGTATCATTGTTTCACTTTGATCCACCAAGTTGCAAATGTCGCATCCATCATACACTAAGTTGTTGGATGTGTGCATATATAATCCACATATACTAGCGGTGCGTATTTTGCTGATGTGGCATACTGTTGACAAAGACATGGAAGAGTCTAAGTAAATGCTTGAAGCAGTGGAGGGGCTAAAATGGAAACTTGACATATAGTCTTTGCTCACATCATCTCCAATCGAAGCGTTCCCCTCCAAACAAAACCCCAAGACCACAGTCTAAAAATCATCATTAGCCCTAAAATTAAACCTCACAACCACATGTCTACCTCTAGTGATGGTCCTTAGGATAGTGAGGGCCAAGTAGCTTGTGTTAAATAAAGTTTTGTGATTGCTTATATTCGTTTGTAATATGCACTAACAAAACTTACAGAAAATTTGCATCATAAGTTCTATTATGATCATCACTAAAGTAGGCATTCACTAATCCTAAGTAGACTTTCCTTGCATTTTGTACATGATATAAATTTATAGCACATACAAACCAAGACAAATTGACAAATCACGTATGGTGAAAGGAAAAATTAAATATGATGCTGCATCCTGCTAGTTAATAGTAAAGCCTTGTCCTATCCAACTCTAGTTGCACCAAGTATAAAAAAACTCTAGTTGCACCATAATTCACGGACCTTATTAATAGTAAGACATGTCTTCAATCTAGCTTATGATGATCTTCTAATCGCCCTGATTACCCAACGCCTCCACATCGACTGATTCGATCAAGAATAAAATCACAAAGTAGGAAACTTTACGCAAAAAATGTCGCTATGGAGGTGCCATGCTCAGTCCACACTAGTAGAAAAATCAGCTTTTGCACCGGTTGCGAACCCCCCTTTAGCACCTGGTCAAATAACCGGTGCTAAATGTGGACACTCGCTAAAAAATATGCGTGTTGCAGGGATTCAAACTTGGGACCTCTTAGCTCGTGTGTACCCTCGTTTCCATCTCAACTACGCAGCGCATGTGACTAGGTAAAAAATGCTTTCCCTTTGAAGTAGCATGTGAACCCCCCCCCCCCCCAAAATTAGCACCGGGTTCGTATTACCAACCGGTGCTAAAAGGCCTTTAGCACCGGGTCGTAACACCAACCGGTGCTAAAGGGTCTCTGAGAGCTCACGACTTATGGACCCGGTGCTAATGTAGTATTAGCACCGGGTTTTGATGGCGCGCGAGGCATATGAGGAGGACGGATGTGGTTTTCTCTATCATGGCACAAAATACCACCAACACACAATTTTGGACAGTAGGTGACCATATTATACAACTTAATGTATCTTATTGCTACGTTTGCAACTTGTTGGACTAAAGTGAAACAATGGTGCAACTTTATGTATGGTAGGTTCACTTTACTCTTTTAGAATCCTACAGTACATGAATACCATACTAGCATAACACATGCTATGTATTATTGTGATCAGCAATAGGGCGTTCCGATATTTATTTGGACGTGAGCAATGAAGCTAGCTCTGATAACACGGTTGGTAGTACCATACTACCATAACACATGTGTATTCAAGCAATAAAGTTAGCTCTGATATTTGAATTAGGAGTTTAACAATTAAGAAAATGGCTTGTTTATATCTGTAATAAGATATAGCCCTTTATGTTATATATCTGGATTTCACTAATTGCACGAAATCAATTAGCATCAGGAGCAACATTTATACTCCATATGATATTAGAAGTTCCTGTCATCTGATCCAGTTAGTGAAATGTACTTTGCTTCGTAATTGTGTCAGTTAATTTTGTCACTGCTGTGTGCACTGTGCAATCTTTGAACCAGTTGATTTATAATAGGAAAGCCATGTATATTATTGCCTTGAAGACTCAAAACCAGAAGATCGAAATCAATAATGAGTGCCATTATAATTAAAGAGCTTTTCGTTCCAGTATGATCGAACTCATATGTTGTAATGGTGCAGTTGTTGACTATATATATTCGTCACGTTTGCAGTTTTATGTTCATTCACAAACTGGAGTGAGACAGCTGTCAAAAGAAGATGTACTACGATATGCCTCGTATAAAAAGATATCTGAGTGTGATACAGAAGGCCAATGTGACACATGTTCTGAAGATAATGTACAAATGATATAACTCTAGACCTTATCTACCTCAATAACACAATATCTTTTGTGATTTTGTACATCTTTACTAACCTTTATACATATTTGTAGATACTTGCAAATGTGGAGCTTAATCCAAGTGGATTGCCTGATGGATGGGTAAAAGAAGAAGTGTTTAGAAAGACAAATAAAAGAGTCAATAGAGACCTGGTAAACAATAATACAGTGCATCATTTTTCTTCACTGCCATAAATAAGAAGAGATTAATTTTATATTGAAATATTTGTCTGATTATGCATAACTACAGGGATCCTACTAGTGGCTACACATCCCGTTCTATGAAGTCTGCCCTGAACTATCTACAAACCGGGAAGATACCTAATCATGCCATTATCCAAGAGACAAGTGTTCATGACCTCTATTCCTTTGACAAATCTGCAGATCTGGTAATTATTATCGCGAATTGTAAAACACTATGTTTTTTGTTTGATGTTTCCGTATGCCTAAAAAAAATCCTTCACCATATCATTTTTTGACCATTATTGCTTGTGCTGTGCTCATTATTAGGAAAAATAAGTGAACATTTTATTTCTTTTGTCTTTTCTAATGTCCAAGTTTCATATTTATTTTTCATGCACATGATTTTACTATGTCTACGATCATTTCTGATTGATCTCTATGTTATAGCTAGGTTAGACCCACTAAGTGAATGACCCAGGTCTTTCTCTTTCTTCCCTTGCTTAGCGATGTATTTGTTACTCATAATAAACTGGTTTGAAGCAATTTTGGATGGATTGATCACCAAATCGTGACGTAGAGCATTCCTTGCTCTCATTTTTAGTAAAGCATGCACTATCTTACTGTTATAAATATCCGTGGTTACTTGATTTATTTCCAAAGAAATATCAGTTATTTGCAGTAAATGGCTTGTAGGAATACCTATGTTAATTAGTTCTAGTAGTATTTTGTATAAAGTATATCTGAGCCATCAATTTGGACCAACCATAACTTATGGTTTAGAACTTTTGTTTCTATTATGAGTAATAAATAAATATTTTCTAGACATTTTTTGAGAGGAAGTGACTCACCTGTCCAATAATTATTAAGATAACCAATGCTATAGTTCAATTCTATCTTATACCGCACTTGCACCTGCTTACAAAACTGAAAATCTTTAACAAATGTGACATAGCTAGTAAGTATTTGATGTACATTATCTTTTATGTATTCTTCGAATATATTGTGAATGAACATAATTTGGCAATTTAACCAATTGTTTGCGTAGCATCCAATATATTATTATTTTCTTTGTCAATATGGTGGTTTTGATTTGTCTATTCCATACTACATTGATATTTAGCAATTTGTTAGAAATCACCGACGATCTTCTTGTATATTAACTATTTTGGTTTTTTCATGACAACATGAGCATTTGCGCAAAAGACTGACAACAAATGCAAAGCATGGTCAGAAGCTCAAGAGATCATCTCAACCTAGAGAAACTTCAAAGATAGAGCATCGCTGTAAGTTCCTACTTCCTATAAAATTGATAGTGTTTTGTTAAATTTTGTATGTATGTACCTATACAATTCCTATGCTATTTCATTTATGTGCTAGGATGTTTTAACATGCATAGTTCTCTTTGTTACAAAAGTCTTATATAGTACGGTAAAATACAACAGGGGAGTCTGATTGAAAATTCTTTCTACCTTTCACCTGACCTAGAATTTGCATATATATTGTCCATGATTACCCTGTTCTAGCGTAATATTTTTCAGAACTTCAATAACCATCGCCACCTTTTCCTGATCCGTGGTATTGTGTATGGTAGTATCTTACCCATGCAGTTACACCACGTACATCCATCCAATGAACACTACTTAGCAATGTCAACTTCTATCATATTAGAGTTGGTAATCTACCTGACTAATGAAATTAATCCAAGTAGACATGGCGCCCTGCTCGCTTGACTGGTGGTTGGTGCTGATTTGTACCGAGAGAAAAATACTGCTGGCTCGCTGGTGACAGGTGGCTGGTGTTGATTTGTGCTGAGAAAAATACTGCTGGCTGGCGCTGATAAGCCAGACGAACAGGGCGATACCACTATAATATAATACAAAACACACTATTTTGGCACACACTGTACTATATGTTGCATTTAGTTTGTTCTATCACCCCAAGCATTGTATCATATTGGAATCATCAAGACACTAACTGATGTATTGCCTCTATTTTGTACAGCAAAGAAGACTACAGGTGAGCAAGCAACCAGCTCAGAAACTATGAAGCATCCAAGAGGAAGGCCACCGAAATTTGGCAGCAATAGGGATGCAAGTCTGAAGGAGAAGTAAAGAAATCACTCAGCACAAGAGCTCAATAAAATTTTTGGCAGCACTTTTTGTTCCATTTCTCGGTGTACTAATAGCTGCCAGCACCAGAAGAAGGATTAAAGCAAATGTTAAACAACTATTGTATTTTCTGATGACTTGCTGCATATTTGATGATTATTCTTCTATAAGATTTTCTTTGAGTGTTTTTCATGTTGATATGGATATATTTGTTAAACATGTTGTCTGAAGACTGGAATGGAAACAGTAGCTGTGTTTGCATACAACAGTTGTGTATGATTACTCTATGTTCTTTTTTTTCCAAAAAGATTCCCTCAGTGACAGCCATAAGAGATAGTAAGCCAACTGGAGGGTGGAAATGTTCAATATCAGGACTTTGAATGAGAAAATTTGCTCCAAGTCCTTAGAGCTAAATCTCAATAACTTCTGGAGCATCCAAACATGCCCTTAGAATTATTTTATGGCTGGTTTGGTGCCATTAAGATACTCCCTTTGTCCCTATCTATAGTATCCAAACACACCCTTAGAATTATTTTATGGTTGGTTTGGTGCCATTAAGATACTCTCTTTGTCCATGAGTATAAGAACTTCTGAGTTTGTTCTAAGTTAAAATATTCTAAGCTTGCCCAAGTTTATATAAAAAAGAACGATGGTATTTGTGATATCAAATGAGCATAATTAGATCTATTATGAAAAATGTCGTTTAAAAATCTAATGAAATGGTTAATGTATCTTAAAATATAGGTATACACAAATACATGTTTTATTTCTTAAGTTTTGGGGGTCAGGATTACTGGTTTAGTGTGCCTCCTCATGCTTTTATATATGCGTGCAAAAAATGTTTCTCCTTGAAATCAGTATACTTCTTTCTTGTGATCTTTCAAAAAAAGTGATCGCTTCTTGTCAACAGATATATACCTTATATTAATCTTTAGTAATGTTTTCCTATGACAGTACTGCCACCGTTAGAAATCCTCTTATATCATCGCAAAAAAATTATGCATGTGTACATACAAATAGCACAAAATAGGATAAGAGATCAATGCCTAGCTATGGGTGCAGGGTTTTAGTTGGGGTCGCCCAAACCCTGGTTGCTGTCACCCTCCTAGTTTTTGGTGGGGTTGGTGGATGTTGCAAATATATGGAATAGAAAACCTCTTCTAGTGTTACGATCTAGCTTGGAAACATAGTCGGGGCAATATTGTGATATCATAAGACTCATTAATGATATCACAATATTGTGAAGTTTAATTATTTTTTTGAATATAACATAATATTTGCAGTATACTTGCATTGCAATTGTCGTGCACTGGGCTGTGGTTGGTTGCTATAACTAATTAAAACTATTTCTTTTGCTCTTGGGTAAAGTGCACCAAAGGTCTCTAAATTGTTCTTTGCTTCTTGTCCCAGTTCTCGATCTCTTTAATTCTATATCTAGGTTCATAATCTATTTATGTGGTTCCTAATCTATACCTCTCCCTCCTAGTACGTGGCACCTACCTAGCTCTCTTTCTCATTTCTCTCCACCCCGTCCTCTCTAATCCATGAGCACAATGCTCAAGTGGCCATCATAGGATTGAATTCCTAGTTGGCAAGCATATTTTCACTAAGGATGCATGCAATCACAACATTTCATATTGGGTCTTCAATATCACGTTCCAAGTTCCAACAAAATGTTAGTGGAATACCCAAGAGTCAATCAAAGGGAAGATTGTATCATGACCGTGTATATATGCTTATGGATAATACGGTACTTGGCCCTCTTAATAATATTTTTGATATAGATAAGCAAGTATGCCACTTGTTTGTGAAGCTCTTTGTTTATATTATCATACCATTGTATATGTTCTATGAGCTCATAACATGTGGGACAATAATGACTCACATGTTCTCACATTGATTATGTTTATCAAATACAGTACCATATATAAGGAGATATCAAATCTTAAACGTGGACACATTTAGATAAGGAAAAGTCCATTTTACTACCTAAACCATTTGGTTTGTCCATCTAATCCCCTCAACAAAATTTAAGCTCAATTGACTACCTCAAATTATTTTATTTGGTCTAATTTACCCCCCATGATATTTGTTTTTTTTTGTTTCTCCACATACAAGATGAGTTTTTAGTCAAATTTTGTGAGGAGATAGAGAACATGGTGCCTTGTGCTAGAAAAATATATTAAGATTTTTTCATGGTGTAGATTAGAAACATTTAATATAAAATTTATGTAAAGGATACAAAACTATATGCAAAGAAATCATGAAAATTTCCAAATATTTTTTAATATAGGGCATCATGTTATAAGTTATCTCGCCAAATTTGAATTTAAAATTAAATATGTGTAGGAAGAAACATAAAAGACAAATCTCGTTAGGGATAGATCGAACCAACTAAAATAGTTTGGGGAGTAAAATGAGCCTAAATTTTATTAGGGGTTAAGTGGACAAAGTGAATTGGCGAAGGTATTAAAATGGACTTCACGGTGTCAGATTAACTCACCTTGATTTTGTTGGATTATTTTACTTTTATGTGTCATAATTGGTGTCTAATCGTGTAACCACATAGGACCCTTAGACCTAAGATCATTATTATTTGGGGGTGTGAGGAAACGAGATGGAATTCACTGTTCTAAACAATTTTTTTTGAAAAAGGAAAAGTCTCCGGCCTCTGCAGACGCACGCAGCCCAGTTTTACAGTATACTCAACTTATAAACTAACCTCGTTCACGAATAACATAAATGTATACTCAAATAAAAGAGAGAAATTAAATGCAGGGCCTATTATTTCTTCTCCATCCATTCCTAGCAAAAATATGCAAGGCTACGACCTCCGAACCCTTGCTCGCCGGATGAACCTTCTCCCTTGTATCCTCATGCTGCAGCAGAGACTAAAATCTCAACCAATACGCGCCCTTGAAAATAGTCGGCATAAAAGAGGTAAATTGTTTTTTCTTAAACACTAAATCATTCACTGTTCTAAACAATGGGAGGGAAATATTTGCAAATCTTGCACATCAAGGGCTCGTTTGGATTGAAGCCGCCGCTTGCCTTTCCAAAATTTTGGCGTTGACTGCTTCACCTTCCTGTGTTTTGTGCGCCGATAATTGGTGAGCCCAGCATATCCCCAGGCCCACATGTAATCTTGCGGAGAAGTCAATATGAAAATCTGAAGGCTTTCAGACATATTTCAACGCCTGTACATAATCCATAATCCTACAACACCTGGCTGCTCATTGCTCAAGTTACTGTACCGTAATGAAGCCAGTACACAGTCATTTCGTTAGGCCGACACGGCGAAAACAAAAGGAACGCCTTGCCAGCGCCCGGTATTAGATAAATTCCCCCCTGTGCGCACTACTAGCTATATATATTGAGGATTTGATGTCACGCACGAATTATGAAAAATACTATGCGTGCATAGCTTCCTCCTCTTACTGAAGGGCGTGGCATCATCCTCGTAGGCCATCAGCACAGTACTACTGAACCAATTTATTGATAGCTTCTGTAAACTAAAACATATACATAAAATTTGACTAATTATTAAAATCTATGAAGCTTGGCCTTTTCAAAATCTAATGTGCCCTGTAAGATAAACGGAGTATGAAATTAAGCATACCCTAGTGAGCCTAAGTAACCATTTTCCGGCACCTAGTGGGAAACATAACAACAGAATCAGTCTTTACCACACTTCAGAACATATACATAGTTGAACTAACACTAAAGTATCATAAATGACAAGATTGTTTCGTTCATTCAGACTTCCAAACTTACTAAAACTAGGACACAAATAAGTTCAGGTCAACAGAGAATCAAAACAAACTAAAACATAATCTATATCCAAATATACAATCAGCCGGAACATGAAATGTTTACACAAACACAATTCGGCAGCAGATGGATTAAGATACTGGTGTTTCACCTCAACATAACCAAGCTCTGCGTCAACTATGTAATTGACATCAACTTAGAGAAGGATCATCTAACCATCTGACTGATACCATCACCAACTAATGACAATACTACTGGGGAGCGGCCAATGCCTTGGGCTTCGGTTTTACCTCGACTTCATTCACTGTCCTGATAAATATTGCATCAGGCTCGTGCCTGAAAAAAGTAAAAACTCTGGTAAATAAAAAAAACTCTATCCATGCAAACAGAGATTTGTCAGACAAAGTAGTTGAGTATTACGATTTTTCTCCCTCTTCATAAGTGTAGCTGGATGCCACTGCAAGCAGATGGCCATCCTTACTGAAGGAAAGAGCAGCGATGCTTGATGCATACTTAGAGTACTGCAGCCAAAAGGAAATCATAAATACAAGACATTTCAGACAGCACCATCCCAATGGAGCAAAATATCACTTGGTTTACCTGATATAGTCTTTTCTTGTTAATGCCATCCCACACATTTACAAATCCATCACAACCTCCAGTGGCAAATGTTCCATATCTGCACAAGGACAAGAAAATAAGAACTAATAATACAATAAGATACCAAACTGCAAGAAAAGTGAACACCAAGGCTTTACATCGGATGGAAGGCAATCGCATTGACAGGATAAACAGTGTCCCTCCCAGCCTCAGATTTCCGGTGACACTTGAAAGCATATCTGCATGAAAAATAGCAATCAAACAAATATTAAGAGAGGAATGTAAATGGCACCACTATTCAGTCTAGATCTCCAGAAGAAGGTAAGCGCTCAATAGCTCCATTGCACTACATTAAGACACACAAATTTGGCAGTTTGTACTTGGGATATATCATATGCATACTATAACAAGGGGCAAGCATAAAGCTCAATTTACTTCCTAATTTAGCAGAACCCACCAAAACCTAGAACGTCAGACCATCTTGTTTGGGAGATACAGAAAAGATAAAATTTCTACAAAATGTAAATAACAGGAAAAAGAAATTAAAATGATACTGTTCACAGGAAATGTGTTTTCATTCTTGAGTTTGAATGTGTATTACAAAACGTTGATACAACACTATGCAGATTGCCTCGATCCTGTTTAAATGGAAGAAACAAATTTCCAACTAAGGTGTAAGCCGGCATGCTTCTACACAAAACATGTTAGCTTCTAGGAAGAAACACATGGGGAAAGGATTGGTGTATGAAAATTGTGGAAGCATGTTATGTTTCATTATTCATAGTTTCAATTGATTCTACAGGAAACAATATTAAACCATTTGTCATAAGTATGAAATCATTGCAAAACACGAGCCATTTTTTGCAGTTAAGATGCAGAAAACATACTTTTTAGACTGTGCAGACTCAGATAGATCAAAGAATTCCATAGAAACTCGCCCTTCTACAGAACTTAGAGCATATCCTGAAGCAAGACAGACAAGAAAGGGATCAGCATGTAAACATGTATATATAGTTAAATACAACATACAAGGGTTTGAAAAGCAAATAACAAATATTGAACGAGTATTCCAAATCAAGGCCGCTTGAACATCATAACCACCAGCAGCATGGTAACCGCTCTACTATGCCAGCTAGCCTATTATGAAGACAAGGCCGGACTAGTAGTTGGACCACCATGTGTTGGTTGGGGCAATGGGAGTTCAGACTTCAGAGGCTGGGGTTAATAAAAGAAACATCTTGTTTGTTTGGTGGTAGTGAGGGAGTTTTGATGGGGCAGGGAATGGTAGTTTAGAGGGCCAACTCCACCAAAATCATTTCCTAGGGGGAGGGCTGGGAGTTGTTTTTTAAGTAGGAGATAAACGCATCCCCACTGATCATCATGACTTATGAATTATGATAGAATTTCCCACCCCAAAACACAGACACCAAACAGTGGATATGAATTCCCTCAATCCCTCTTGAACTCCCCCTCTTAACCCCCTTCATGATCCAAGGGATTGGGACTAAAAATCAAATTCCCATCTTAATTCCCTCCAATTCCCATGCCCCTTCCCAAATGCTTGCTAAACGAACAGGATAGCTAACAGCATAGTTGAATAAGCAGGTTTCCTGTAAACAGGATTGTAAATTCGCCACCCAGTCCTTGAGGCGAGGAATATTTGCCAATAGCAAGCATGTGAATTTTCTAAGTTCATGAAAACTTGTACTCTATGTACCTATCTACATATAGGGAAATATTCTGTTCCAATTTATGTGACAAGCACTTCTCTTGTGAATATAAATATCTAGAGCACAAACAGGGTCAACCTGCTTACTCCAAACAGGGTTTACACTTTGTCAAACATGCTAATAACATTGTACCATACTGGATTATAATTTACCTATACATTCATTTCCAGAAAAAAAAACATAGGTACGCACGAGCCACGTGACATTATATACACATAGGTACGCACTTTGTAGTGGGCTGATCTGTGGCTTAACTCACTTCCCGTTATTTATAAAACTAAGGGGCATGATGCGTTTTGTTTTCATTTTGAAAGGTCAAATACAGGTAGTACATGAAACAATCAATATAGAAATTTATTATGCAAGCATTTGTTTAAAATTTAATAGAATTTAAATAAGTGACCATTGTTTAACTCCAGTAGATCAACGCAGTGGAAGAATATCAAGATTTCTAATACAAGGATAAACTTTTACAGCATGGTACCGAGATTGACATAGTCATTCTGGGTTATTACCTCAATCCTGCTACTGATTTAGGGACAGATCATAACAAACTAATAATAAACAATAACCAGAAGAGAGAGAAAAATAACTTGAGTGGCAACTTGAAATTTGAAAGGGCCAGACAGAGATGACACCGGAATACTGTATCCACCGGAGTTAAATGAACAGACAAAAATTACAGTATTCTTGCTTAACGTGTGATGAAATCAATACCATAAAATTTACAGAAAAGAATGTTAACAATCCACTTTTAATAGGTTTCCTAATCACCCTAGGTATGCAATAACTTAAAGGACAGTGCCCATGCACTGTCAAGGTTCAACATTACAATTGAAGGAGACTCCTCCATAATCCTTAAGTCAAGCTCGCAAATAAAATTTGAATTGTTTTTATGGAATCTAAAGGTGCCCTTAATTTTCATCCCAAATAAAATGCCCAAATAGAGGGGCCCGAACAACTATAAAAGCAAGCCACGAATATTAGTTGGTGATTTTCCGTTCCTCTACTCTCTGTACAGTAGGTACAATAAAAAAATGATGAAATGTTGTCAGTTAGCAACCTAGTAATCAAGAATGAAAGCTGTTACCTGTTCCGTTGGGGAAACATCGAACACATCGTGTTTGATATTTCAAAGATGAGTCTCTCTTTTGCTCAGGCTGAGACATATTGCGCAAATCGTAGATATTGACATGCCTTCCTGCCGTTGCAACAACCAACCTATTTCCTACTAATGACAGAGAATATACACGTTCTGGTTGGGTGTATGTCCCAACAAGTGTACGCTCTGGTCCACTCACTCCTCTTGGATCCCAGCATTTGACAGTTTTATCCCAGCTGCCAGTAATGACTTGTCCTAAACATACAACACACAGTTCAATTCAGACATAATAGGTGGTGACTGATAAAATACAACAAATCAAGTAAGAAAAAGGACACCAAGTGCATTAAAGCTTTTCAAGAGTCCTATTTCACACTGGCTGTATAACATATTATAAGTTATTTAAAAAAGTGAAGACAGCTCCCAGAAGAAGGCACGCTGAATAAATTTTATCAACTGAAAGATACGTAGAGAAAGAGTTTGTATCACAGTAAGCATAATACAGTTATACAACAATGGCAGATCACTACATTATCTCATAAGGATTGTGATTAAATTGAGACCATTCATTGTAAATTTGCAAAAAACTGAAACACACCCAATATTCCAAAACACAACACGAAATAACTAGGTACCATAGACATGAGTGACAAGGACATCTCTATCCTCAGCCCAGCCAAGGATTAAATGGTTTCCAATTACATTGGTATTTTTCTTAATCCAGGTACGAAAACAGTTAGCGATGTGTTCCATTTACTGAAACATAAGGTTTGACTGCATCAGGCTGCACAAGTACCTTGCAGTGAGAAAGTAAAACCATAACATAAATACAAAAGCAATTCAATTAGAATATAAGTACCTGCAGCATAAGAGTATTCCACACAGCGAACTGGACCATCATGTCGCCCCAGAACATCTTCTTTGGCTGAACTAAATACTAACCTGAAATAGATTATTCAGGCACAGTACTTGTCAGTTGTACTCAGATCTCCATACAAATGAATATCTAAGAGAAGGCAAATATAAGTGTATTTATAAGCAACAACTATGAAATTAGTTGCATTCAATAATCAGATTTCTATGTAAATGAATATACCAGACAATGCAGGTGTAAGAGCATTCACAAGCAACAAATCTATACTATAAGGATCCAGTTCTTTTGAAAACACTTCTCACCTAAATAATTACTACCCACCCCTCACAGAGGACCCACATGTCAGGTCTAACAGTAGAAAAGACGTGGAAAGTTTTCACAAAAACAAGAAAAAAACGATGTTTCTAGAGAGTTTCTGCCGTTTTAGCATTACTTTTTTCACCATGGAATTTCTTTACCCACCCCACGTACCACCAATCAAATAGTCTAAAATAACCCACGTAATAAAGGTAGCATGCGCATGTCACGCGGGCATATTTGCTAGTTAATTACAAGATATGAGAGCATATTGCTCATCAATCTTACCTGAAGCATTTAGTTCACATGAAACATAAAAGTCATTTCCCAACTTTAATAGGAGTATAAGATATATAAAACACCATACATCTGTAATTCTAGAACAGCCTGTCAATACAAAATGAATATACAAGTTTTTTAGCTGTGAACAATCCTCTTTCTATATGTCAACGAAACATTAGCAAAACTGCTCTGTATCAAGCTTAAGAAATGTACTGCATAGCCACATTTATTTTTCCCTTGGAAAAACAATACATTTATTTCAAAATTATGTGTACCACAAAAGACATTTGACCAACTCACTACAAAAGCGAGAGATTTTGATATTTGGGACTCAATTCGCGAGACTTTCAAGATTTGCCACTCATATCACAATGACACGTGGGGTCATCCTGAGTCAATGACAAATATTGAAAGCTCACGAATTTGATGTCAATTCTTGAAATTTCTAAAGCCGCCTCTCGTTGGACCACATGCAACTTTTAAAACGGTATTCCATTTCTCCACATCGCATATCCAACCCCCAAATTGGATGGAAATCAAGTGCGGAAATAAGGCAGGAATGGGAAAAACATAAAAAAGAAACTCACCTCCGCACTGTGTGGTCGGCTCCGGCGCTGAACCCCGAGGAGTCATCATGGAAGCAGCAGTCGAGGACGGCCCCGGGGTGCACGAACTCCCCCTTGAGCACGTTGGCGTCGGCGTCGTAGAGCCGCACCGTCTGCAAAACCCCGAGCCAGATTCAGAAACGCCGGATCAAAGAGCTAGGGTTTAACGAGCGGAGGAAAGGGGGACGACGAGTGAGAATGGGCCGTGGCTCACCTTGTCCCACGAGGAGACGAGGAGGTTGTTGCTATGGTTGGAGAAGCGGAGGTTGGAGATCCCGTCGGAGGGCGGGTTGGCGAGCTCCTTGCCGCTGCCCATGGCGGCTGGCGCGGCGGCGGCGCTCATGGCAGGTGACCCCGAGGAGGAAGGAGCTGGGGGAGGAAAATCTAGCTAGGGCTCCGACGCCGGAGGGGGATGGATTCGAAATTTGAATTGCGCAACGGGCGAGACGAGCACGAGGGAGGTCGATGGGGAGCGGACGGTTTCTTAAAGAAAAGCTTGGGGAATTCTGGTTCTGGATTCGAATTTTGAACAACTGGGGTAGAGGAGAAACGTGGGGGAGAGAGGAGGGGGGCCGAGGGAGACGAGTCAGACGAGGCCAGAAAGATTCCACGGGCGTGCTCCTCCTCCTCGCTCGGCGGCGTGGGCCGAGGCGCTGAGGCGGTAACGGTCTGCCCTTTGTTGGGCCGAGCCCATGCAATGCAGTTCGTGAAACATTTTTCTCCCTTATTTTGGTTTTGGCATCTCTGCTTTTTTACAGATCATTCTGATCCTCGTAAAAAATGGACGCAGTCAAAAACATAACTTTAATATTTTTCTATAAGAATGAAGTATTCGGTTTTTGTACACAAGAATATAGCTTGTTGGCATTTGAATAGTGCTACACCATCCAAATGTATTTGGTTGCTAGCAGTGGCGGAGCTAGCTTTTGCTCACGACTAGGACCGCCGCGGCGTCTTGGCGGCCAGCTGAGTGGGCACCGGCGGCGGGATCCCCGTGGCCGTGGGCGGTGGGCTAGCACGCGTCAAGGAAGAGTGACTCACAACGGCGCAGTGCCGTCGCAGACCGCGCGAGGGTGGGTGTCGTCGGGCAGGGACGGGAGCACCGCGCGGCAGAGCTCCGGCCTCCAGGCGGCGGCGCAGCCGCGCAGGAAGCGTCGCGCGTCGGGGCATCAAGCATCGCGCGTGCGTCGAGCAGGACTGGAGGACTGCTGGGCTGCCTCAGGTGTTTGTCCTAATGATGTTTGGGCGAAAAACTATTAGGGGGTACGTGGGCTTTCATGGGCCACGACTAGAACCTCGGCCTGAGCGGCCCTAGTCGCAGCTCCGGTTGCTCGCATTTCATCTAAGATATATGAACATCCGACCAACCAAACACGGTCTGTTAAGGGAAAAATGCCAAAAACTATTGGCACAAAAACAAAATACCCGTCATCTCCGGCAGGTCAATAAAATCAATTAAGAAAACTAAAGATACACCAGAAAAAAGGCGAAAAAAATGCTAAAAGCATATGTATGTCATATGCTAGCTTTCCAACTAAGTGGTGACAAATCTCATTATTCAGTTTGAGTTTGTTTGATTGCTATGCGCACGTTCCGCGCACAGCGCCACCACGACACAAGGTCACCTCCTCAGAGAGGTGCTCCCGCTCCTCGCGTGTTGGGTGTGCCTGATTTGGCACGTCTTACCTGCAGCTCGTGTCTCTTATGAAAAGGGAGCTGCGTACTAATGTAAACGAGGTGGGATTAATAAGGCGTGCATGCGTGCTTGCCCAAAAAAAGAATAGGCGTGCATGCTGATCTGTTTCCTTGGTGCCGGAGTTCCGTGCCCCCTTCTCCATTCTTTTAGCTTATCTGCCACCAGCCAGCGGTATTTTTCTCTCAAAACACATTAGCACCAGCCACCAGCCAAATAAACGGAGCCGCGCCAAAGCGAGCAGAAGAAAAATGTGAAGGGAAGGATGGGCCTGCGGAGCAAACGTGTTTTTAAGCAACGTTCATATATTACTTAATTGTTCGCTAATGGCTCCTCTGGAGAGACTAGACTGTGGAGACAACCTAGGCCTTGTTTAGTTTCCAACTTTAACATATTAAAGTTGAAACTTTACCATAAATACGTCACTGTAGCATTTCGTTTGTATTTGTAAATAATTATCCAAACATTGATTAATTAGACTCAGAATATTTGTCTTGTAAAGTACGATAAAACTATGTAATTAGTTTTTAATTTCATCTACATTTAATACTCCATACATGGGCTGACATTTTGATGTGATTGAATTTTTTCTTTTTTGCATAGTAGAATTTAGGGATAAAATTTAGGATCTAAACAAGGGCCTATATGTTATTCACAAACAACAAATTCCACACTATGCGAGCATCCATGAACCGAACTACGCAGTAAATTGTAGCATTGTGATTCTGACTTAAAGTCGAAACTGAAGAACCTCCTTTCCATATACACAGGAAATCCTTAACGGGGCACACGATATGAAACTGACTGTTTCGAGCAAACAATTTCAAACATGACGCTGTACAATTGTTTCTCAGTATGGTTGTATAAAGTGGTATTGTAATACCTAACAATACTGGGTAATACACTTGATCAATCCACATCAATATCGGCATGTACACAACACTCAGCAATCTGGTAATAGGTCGACTATACAAAACTCCAGGCAAACGGGAAGGTTCTATCCGTATTGCTCGTTCATGATGTTTTGCTTCCTCTCCTGCACAGTACAAATTAGAAACAATTTCGACAGTAAATAATCTGCTTCACCATCATAAAGTATGACAGAGCCAGCATGTGCTTACCTGGGCGAGACGACGTTCTTTATTCAACTTTAGAGCTCTTCCTTTCTCTTCTTCAGATCTAAATATTTTCTGAATGTAGACATATATTTCTATTAGTGACGTCTAGGTGGATATCTAAACAAAATACAAGTGAGTAGCAGACTAGGCACATTAAGCACTCGACTAAACCTTGCCTGGAATAAGTTGAGAACTTATCTGAAGTCAACAAGAAATTATAATTCCTTTTCGATCAATTTCTTTTTCTTTTTTGGGCAGCCTTTTCGATCAACTTAGGAACAATACAATGTAATATGTACTGTAATACTGGTGATTGATTTCTCATGGCACTACAATTTATTTAAAAAAATGGGAAACGAGAATCACAAATCCAACAACAGCTTTGTTTTGATAATTTAATTCAACAAATACATTTCCCAACAATTTTTAAATATGCAATACTACTTCAAACCCAGTGAAGCTACACCCACCCATGTTACTTAACAGAAAACTGAGAATTATCGAAGGTCATAAGTAATCATTGCTGATAATCATTAGTGAAGACCACTACCAAAGAGACTTAGTGATCCTGACCTTTACGTTCAGTAACCCCAAGTTGTATAAGGACATTACCATACCAAACTAACCTCTGAATAATATCCCGCAAATTATAATTATAATTAGAAGGCAAGGTCATGAGAACCAAGCAAAAGCTCGTTGGTAGAGCCTCCAATTGAGAGGCCACCCACACGGTCTCGAACCCAGGTGCTCATAGGTCTTGTAACTACCTCCCTAAAATGGTTTCAGCACTCCCCTCTCATAAGGCAAAGCCATGAGAATGTCTTCTCTAGAAGCCAAGTTCATTCAAACTGTGAAAAGCTTTACCTTTTCAGTGGTTGACATATTTTCAATACGATCAATTTTGATGTCAAAGATATCATGCAACAAATCATTGTCCTGCACACACAGAGAGAAGATTTAACACTATTACACCAAAATACAATATTTCACAGATGAACCAATATGTGGATGGTTCTGCTTATAGTAACCTGTGCATGCTTCAGGAATCCTCGCCCAAGAAACCGCCTCAAATAGTTCAACTAAGCAAGAGACAAATCTCATTAGATTTATAAAGTTGGAGCACAGCAGTTTATGGTATCAATGCAAGAAATGAGCACCTGCATTGTTTTACACCATGATGAAACTCTTAAAATCCCATTCTTGCCTGAAACCCTAAGTGATTCTTCAGGGCACTCACCACTCTGGAGAAAGAGAATTAATATCTGGTCTAGTCTGAGATTGAAGGATTCAAAAGAAAGGGAAATGAAATAAACCTAGACCTTAATAAAATCTGAGATTCGTTGGAACAAGTCTCTCTGATCATTCAGATTTTTCTTGTCAGCACCTCTGCCACCAGCCTCCATAGAGAGATTATAGACTAGACCAGATATTTTGGCCTTCAATGCTTGCATGTTCAAGAAAAGTTGGTTCTTAGAACCACTGGTCTCTCTGGTGTCACTGTCAGCATCAGCTTCTTCAGTAGAGGAAACATCAAGCAGTTTTAACTCAAAACAAAGAGCTAATGCTTCACCAGCAGCAATCCGCACAGCACGATCCTCTGCTTCTAGAAGACTAGAGAGAAATGTAATTGGCCTACATGCAGGAAGAATATAAAGATATAGTTTCATGAGTAATTTTACATATAACAGAAAACAGTGATTGAGGAAGCTTTCACTAACTCTTTCCAAGAATCAGTATTTCTCCTAGATGAACCAACAGTGGTTAAAAGAAATGCCCATGCAGATACAGCGGCTGCTAATAAAGGAGGCTTCGGTTTTCTGATAATGCCAACCTGTAGACCATCCCCAAAATAATTAAGTTTAGAAGAAACTGAATGCAATACTTTCTGTTTAATACTATACCGAAAAGAAAAACTACGGAGGTCAGCCGGCCTTACATTTGATCCTGATTTTGGATGGATCACATCCCATATGGCTTTCAAAGATAGCTGGGTTTCAGCAAGATCAGTTGCACCAACAAACGTGGCAACAGCTAAGCAATCAAGTGCCTACAATCATTCAGTTTAGGTTAACTCGACCGAAGTGCAGATAAATTTGCTCAAAACATGCATAGAAAAGGAGAAAAATTCAACATACAGAGATCATCTTTGGTGCTTCAGGCCAAGTTTGGAGGATTCTCAAAAGCTGTGGATGAGACTCATCCATTATTTCATGCGAACTACTTCCAGCACCTAGTGTGATTGCCAGTAAGCCTTGCAGGTACAAAATGAGGAAAAAAACAATATGAGGATATCACACATCCTGCTACAGTGAAAATGACTATGGGTGAAGAATACTAACCAATGGCGCGACAAGCCAGACACACCTCCTTTGTAGATCCCTTTTTAATCGAATTGGTGAACTGGCTCAATAGTGTCACATATCTTTAATGAGGAAAAAAAATCTATCAGGTAAAGTTAGCAAAAAGATCCCATTTCCCCAGCAAAATATTGATGCTCACTAAAATTTTAAAACTAGAGTATAACAAAGGACGAACATGTATACTGCATTTTTGAGGCTACATCTTCCAACCCTGTGGATGCGCAGGATATAATATATCCTGTCTGTTCACTAGTCTAGTTATATAAAATACTAAGGAAATTTATCAACTTACTTGTTTTCCACTAAACCAAGAAGCACAAAACTTTCTAAAGCATCAACAAGAGCACCCAATGCTTTCTCTCTGGTGGATCCCCTGCATGAATCGTGTAGTATTATAGCAAACAAGAAAGTTAGTAATGTTATTTGCTCATTCACATTAGCAATTGGTAAATTCTCTGATCAATATCAGACAGATATTGCAAAGAGAAAGTCCACAAGCAAGTCCTTATGATGATAACACAACTGAAAGTAAATCTACAGTTCCATTTGAAATTTTTTTTCATAAAACTCTTTTATACAAAAAAAGTATATATAATTGGCTATTACAAGGCATTGTAATGAATCTAGCAGTCAAAATATTGTAAGCATAACCCATGAACAAATAGACAAGCATGAATACGCATTTCCACCATTTGTGAATGACCACCAAGGATAAAGCTTGAAGGCAAGGAAAGGTGCAATTTCCACTATTCTTGAACTGGCATCAACGATCAAATTTAAGGGGCACGGAAATATGCAACTCAAAATTTACATGAGATGTGAGATATTCCTATATGTGCTAGAAATGTGGTCACATGTCCCAACAATTTACAATAACAATTTATACAAAATAAAGACATGTCCACATTGCTAATAACTAGCCATAGGTTGCAATTGTGAAGCATAAAGGTATAGGTAAATGACAAGGCCTATTTGAGCATCTAGAAATGGTAACACCAATGCAGAACCTCGCCACCTACTGGCTTGTGCAAGAGAAAACTTGGCACAAGAACAAAGAGAAAAGAGAGCTAACAGAAGCAAAGTATTGAAAATTGTTTTCTCTCTCCTAAGACACGTTTTTGGGAGTGTCGATTGAAAAACTAGACAACAGAGTGTAGTTTTTTTAATCAACAATATACTATAGTGCCAGGAGAAAATGTACTGTAGTTAGTTATGTTGTACATTATATGATGTGGTTACTTCCAAAATAATTTTAAGAACAATAGTGTTGTAACAGCATATGGAAATTCACAATTCGACATTCTGACAACAACACGAATAAGTTGATAGCCAAGCATCCATGAACGTTAACAGCTCTGCACACTGAGAGATTAAGGTTACACAATTTGTACCCAAACATTCAACTAGAGCCCCAACCATGGATACAGTAACAGTAACAGACGGCCCCAGCAGCCGTCGAGGAACTCACCTCTTCTCGTAGAGGTCATCAACGTACTTGTCAAGAACGAATTCCTGGGAGCTGACATGCTCGGTGGCCTGCGCGAGCTGAAGGTCAGACAGGGCACTCGACATCGATGCCACACTATCGGCGTCGCTGCCGCCGTCAGGCTGGTCATCGGCAGCAACGACGCCTCGGCCGCCCTTGTTCCTCTTACCTAAAACAAACCACACCAAATTACCAGCCAAACAGCACACAGCGAACCAACCAACCAAGAAACAAGCACGAAATGGACGGGGCGACGCATACTCTTGCCCATGGCGACGGCTGGGCGGCCCCCCAGGGAGCAAAGAGTCAAAGAACCGGCAGGGGGTCAGTCGCGGGCGCAGCGGAGAGGTCAGCGGCGGGTCCGACAGAGGGAGCCGTCGGCGGCGGGGGCGGCGAGGAGGAACCGGGAGGAAGAGCCGGAGCTGGAATTGGCAGGGGAGAAACGGAGGCGCTCGCCGTCGGTGAGGTCGGATTGGCCGTGGAGACGCTGAGCCATGTGAAATCGGGCGACGAGGAGGAGGGGTGGAAGAGGACGAGACGAGCGGAGAAGGAGAAGGGAAGGGGGAATTTTCTCGCTTGTTTTCCTTTTCCTTTCCTTGTCGACGAGAGCCTAGTGGAGAGGGTGTGGACTCGGCCTGGCAGTCTGGCACCCCCACCAAAACGGCGTGCGAATCCTGGTTCGCGCCGCTCGCTCTCGCTGGTTTGGACAGCAAATCCGCCTTCCAAGAGAAAATCCGCGAAGAAACTCATTTAACTTGCTTAGAAGACTTAGAACTCCAACCGTAATTTTAATTTACATCGTCAGAACCTTACAGTTACATCACTCGTGTAAGTCTCGAGAATGCATGGTGAAATTCTTTCGAAAAAAAAGAATGCATGGTGAAATTCTTTCGAAAAAAAAGAATGCATGGTGAAATTCGGAATGGGCTCGAGCGCACTGCGTACGTACGTATATAGGTCAAAGTATATAGGACTAAGTATATAGGTCTCCATATATACTTTGCGGGTTAAAGTTAAAAATTTGAGAGGGAAGGAATCCTAAAACGAATTGCATTTTTTAATATAAGGGGGTACTCGAGTCCAATTTAGCGACGCATGTTAGACTACTTGGCATTTCAATGAAGTTCATAGTCTTGCGCAAAAACTTCTCAATTTTAAAGCATCGCCTTTGGTACATGAACTGATAAACATTACAACCATAACAGATAACCTTAATCACCAAAATTCCAACTCTTGCGCCTGTCCATCACAACATAAAGACAGGAAACATAATCGAGACTTTCCATTGGCACTCATTCCTACGTTTTCTCCCATACGAACGAGTTGCCAAATATTGCCTGTCCTACACAAGAGTGATACAAACCGGTTCTACCTTGCGTTGCCTACTAAAGCTAACCGGAGAACAATTCTCATGACAAGGGATAGGTGGCGAGGCAGACTTGCTGCTGAAAATATCATACGCTGCAGGAATTGGTCAAGACAAATGGAGAAGTGAAGATCAATTCACCTCTAAAAGGCTCAGACCATCCAGCTATATGAGGAACTCCAGAAATAGCCATTGCAGCTCCTTCGTACCACTTTAAGCGTTAAACAAGGTTAATAGTTTACAGCTCCTGCGGAAAAAAACAAGCAAGAGCTTCCTGTAAAGCTGGTAACCCCAGGAGCTACCTCAACCAATGTAAAACCTTGGGAATCCATGTACTCATCATTAAATCAGGGCACATTCTTCTCTCAGAGTAGGGGTACTCTTCCTGGTGAACAATGGCACCACAGACACCTAAATGGTTTTCTGCCCATGTCTGCTCCTAAACTTGCTACCAACCTGGATTACAAACAGGAAAGCTAAATTTTAACTCATCCTGCAGGGGAAAAAAATCAAGTGAATGCAGCAAATAAGCCATACTGCTAGCCTCCTGGAGAGTCAGGAAAAAGACACATGGCAATGAATGCTCTCGGTGCAGCAGTACCTCTCAATTCTCATGATAATCCTGGGGTTTGCTTGACCACATAGATACGGTGACTGCACATTATTTGACCTGATGCTGCAACCCCATTTCATCCAATGCCGTTCAATAAGTTATTTCGTTGTTTGGACCTACCGTAACACATGGATGCTTAGTTTGAAAACGGTCCTGATCAAAATATAAGAAAGAATATATACACAATGCTAGAATGTTGTAGTTTTGTCACAAACCAACTTATCTAAACTGTCAAAGCTATCACAGATTCCTCGCGCCAAGAGCAAAACAGAACCCAGTAGTTTATGTCATAAAGTGGTGTGGAGGGGTGCCGCAAAAAAACTTACCAGATATTCCAGCTTAGGTCAAGGCATTGTTGTTAGCCCTTCCAATAGGGCATGGAAGTTACCGTCATATACCCCACTATCAGTAAGAATGGCTTCCTTGCTAGAGAAAATTGTCAAGGATCTACAAACCAGTTCAAGACACAATAACTTCAGTAGCCATTAGTTGAGCTCAAAACCACAGTAAACATGGAGCTAAAAGAAAAGTGTGATTGGATCATTGGATACCCTGTGCTTTCTTGACAAATAGCAATTAATATATAGTGCCAATGTAAAAGTATCAGTGTAAGGAAGGGCAGCATCAGCGGCAACAGGAAGTAATATTAGCTTTAACTTTTGTTAAAAATCTATGTAAAACCTATGTACAGACAATTTTTTTAGTGCAAACAATAAGAGAGGTGTGGTATTATATTATTATATATAGAAAGAAAAAAACTATACAAATGAAGAGCCCAAAAGAAAGAAAGAACAGTGTACATGAAGATAGAATTCCAGAATGAAATGTACAAATTGACCACCCTAAACAGAGTACTATGTGATAACTAAATTACTTTATACAAATTAAATTGCGCAAAACTTTACCACAAGGTATGACAACCAGAGGGCACTATATTAACACAGACAAAAGCATAGTCAACAATGGCCAAAGGGCTAAAATAAAAAAAATAACCACACAGATACTTTCTACAGCTAGTTAGGCAATAAGATAGCTGTACTTTGTTTACTAAAAATATTTCAGGATTATAAGTCAAGAGAAAGGTCTAATACAGAGCTATATGCCCCATCTCCCAAACAAATAAGGCTTCTTTATACTAAAAGTCGCCTTAGGTTTTCAATTCAGTTATACTATTCCATATTTAACTCGAACATACAACAGATAGAAAAATAGAATAACAGAAGAGAGAACTGCAGTGGACGTACTTCTGAAAGTTGAGTAGCTCATAGGTCACTGTAGCACAACAAATTGAGAAAAAAAGAAGAAGCAAATGATCAGATAGAAAACTAGGATCAAAAGCACATATTTTAGTAGGATTTGTTACCACTTACTAATTAGCAGAAGAACCCATTGAAGAAACAAAAGCCAATAGGGAAGGACGTAGAAGAAAGCGGCTGAGAGAGCCTGAGATGCCTGTGGGAGGTGACATTGGCAATTTCCTCTATGCCCTGTCAATCCAACTGTAGCCAGCATCCTTTGAAATTCTTCTGTCACGCATCATACTTCTAATCTCTGCTGATTTGGCCCAATCTCCTTGAGCTGCGAGCGTGCTTGATAGCTGCACATACAAACTGGAATGTGGTGACACTTCCATTTCAATCAGTTTCTTTGCCACCTTTTGGAGCAGAACCTCATTGCCCTGGGCTTTGCACCCTCCGATAATAGAAGTCCAACTAAGTGCATCAGCTTTGAAAGGCATGTTCTCTATGAACTCAACTGCCTCATCCAGTTGACCTGCACGGACTAACAGGTCAGTCACACATGCATAATGCTCAGCTGATGGACTCACACCAAAATCTTCCTTCATCCGGTAAAACCATCTCAGTCCTTCTCCCACAAGCCCAGAATGGCAGCATGCAGAAAGGACACCAACAAATGTCCGTTCACTTGGTTTCACACCCCTGCTTTGCATCAACTTTAGAAGTTCTAGTGCCTCATGTCCATACCCATTAGAAGCATAGCCTATCAGCATTGAGTTCCACAAGACTTCATCTGGATTCGAAATTCCATCGAAGATCTTGCATCCATTAGCCAAGTTGCCACATTTGCAGTACAGGTCAATGAGTGAGGAGGCTACAATATGGTCAGACTGCAGGCCAAGTGTGATAGCAAGACCAAAAATCTGCTCCCCAAAACTTATAGAGCAGATGCCGCTCGATGCACTCAGAACACTGGCTATAGCAACCTTGTCAAGCCGCAAACCAAGCCGATGCATATCACAGAACAGCTCCATTGCATCAAGAGCATGCCCATTTTGGCTGAATCCAACAATCATAGAATTCCATGAGATGACACTCTTGCTAGAGATCATATCAAAAACTCTTCTAGCCTCATCTGTTCGGCCACAGTTCGAGTATACAGTGATCATTGAATTGAGCACAATGGTGTCATGATACCTGAGCTCACTGAAAGCTTGGCAGGCATCTGCCCAGAGGCTGCATTTTGAGTAGAAGTAAATGAGAGCGCTTGCTGCTATCAAGTCATTGACAGCCCCACTCTTTAGAGCACGCCCATGTGTCTGCTGCCCAGGCTTCAGCATGCCTAGAAAGCCACACGTATTCAGAACACTGGCATAAGTTGAAGAGTTAGGCAAAATGTCTGACCGCAACATCCTTACAAAAAGGACAAATGCACCATCTTCATGGTAAGCTGGCATGCAGCCACTGATTAGAGAATTCCATAGAGCAATACCGGGGTTCTTCACCTTCTCAAAAAGGCATAACGCCTCATGCAACTGTCCACAGGATGTGTAGCCATGGATCAGAGCAGACAGAGAGAATTCATCAACATGTTTTAATCCATCATGGACGCGGCGAGCAGAGTCCAAATCCCCACACTTGCAGTACATGTCAATCAATGTGCAACCCAGTACGGAATCGATTTCGATCTTGGCAACCACCATTCGGGCATGAGCTTGCCTCCCAAAATCATACTTCATCCGATCAGCACAAGCGCCAACAACTGTGGTAAGCACGAAGGGGTCATTCCAGGGCGAGGAGATCATCTCAGCGTTGCATTGCAAAGCTATTCTCTTGACCAAAGCAAGTGCCTCATCCACCTGGCCACAACGGACATATTTATGCAAGACAGCGTTGCAAGCCACTGCGTCCTTGACGGGCATTTCCTCCAGCAGGGCGTGGGCCGTGTCAAGATCCCCAGCAGCGGTGAAGCCGGTTATCACCGTGTTCCATGAGAAGGTGTTCCTCTCGGGCATGGAGCGGAACACACGGAGAGCCCCATGGTGGTCTCCGTACTTAAAGAGTGCGGTCATGAGGGTGTTGTAGGAGAAGCAGTTCTTCGTGGGCATTTCGTCGAACAGGCGGTGGGCGTCGCGGGAGTGGAGCGGAGAGCCGCGCACGTACATGAGGAGGACGGAGTTGGTGGGCGGGAGGGAGGACGGGACGTGGCCGGACTTGAGGAGGAGCTGGTGGAGCTGCCGGCCGGCGGCGGCGCTGCAGGAGCGGAGGAGCTGGATGCAGGATTGGACGTCGACGGCGACGGCCATGACGGCAGCTCTGGTGTGAGAAAAACGGAAACGGCACGGGTGGCCAAGATTTTCGTGGCCTTCTCAGTTTCTTGCAACCTTCGAAGGGTTAAAAACCATAAGCACGCTACCTACAATACAAATTCAGGCGCCTGAAATAAGCGATCATTTTCATCGACAGCAACCAACGATCAGTGGCCGACCTTCCAGTAGGGCAACGGCAAGGCAGGGCGGCGGCCGGCAGCCCTACCTAACGCCGGCGGGGAGGCCCTCCAGTCCCCTGTCTGAGCTCCGAGCTCGAAGCCACCAGGTGCTCCGCCGACGCGCGAGGGAAGAGGCGCCTGCGGCGCTGCCTGCGAGGTTGCGACCTCCGTCAGGAAGAGCGAATGGTATAATTGGGCCGACCTAGCACAATTTCCCAATAGAAGAGAGAGCCCAGGAGAAGGAAAACGAGCCCTCCTGGCCACCGGTACAAATTCTAAATTCCACTGAGCCCAGGAGTAGATGAAGTTCTTGCTCAAGAAAAAAAAAGATGTAGATGAAGTTGTCTTTTCATGTCCAATCTGAGTGAATGCAGAAATTTTATAAATGGAGCAATAGACTAACTTGATGTACCCCGTGATTTAAAATACCACTACCAACGAGTGAGCTTCCATGGTTCAACCATGGAATTCAGTACATATCTGACCGTCCAAGTCAATTAGAGTATGACATCTCGCCATCTAGAATAATTTTGGTATAAATATTAATTTTGCAAAATTAGTTCAATCGTGGTGTTTTTTTTAAATACTAATACAGAGCAGAGGCTTACATATTTATCCCTTTGGATATACACACCCTATGATCACATTAAGAGACTAGGCTGACAAATATCGAGATTGACAAAGTTACTACATGTGTATTTATGTCAACTTGCATTTTCGCCTACTGCTGAAAAAATAGCGTCAATTAAATCCTAAAATAAATTAGAAAAATACGAACACCCTTGTTGAGTCGATGGGTCGAATCTGAATAGACAAGTTTCGCCACAAGAAACCTCATCGATTCACAACTTATGCGTGGCTATGTTGTTTTTATCCATGATATAGCCAGTTATGTGAACATCATAACAAATTTTCAGTATGAATCCATGAACCTGAATTAGGCCATTCATGAAGGAGATGGTGAAACTTTACACAGACGACATTTTTTGGATGACAAAATTGTGTTGCTACTCTACATGACTACTTGGATCCACATCCTCAACCGATTCTTAGGGCACATTAAGCACTAGGTGGTGTGGCCTGTGGCTGTGGGCATCAAACATGTTGAGGGAGATGACCACAAAAGCAAAACAAAAAGGAGGATGCGTCTTAGTAAGAATGGTCTAATAATTAAAACTTTGTAAATTCATCAGATATTCTATGGTGAAGTTTTAAAAAATATTTTCCTGAAGTCATGGACATAGATCTAACTTATATAGCTCTGTTTCACAAACAAAAAAACTCTATAGCCCTGATTTGTTTGAGATTTCATTGAAACTTCTATACTATATCTTCAAGTAAGTTTGTAGAATTTTTGAAAGTAAGATCAGTTTGCACCTAACTTTAACAAAAAAAAAAGGAGCAGAGACGGAGGAGTCCAATGCATATTTTATATGTAATTATTTTTCTTATTTCTAATTTCGTGTTATGCAGCCAAGGAAGGACACAACAACCTATTATGTACCTTTAATTTTGTGCTATGCAGAACAGACATTGCCAGAACACGGTTCGGCTCTATAACATTAATTTTGTACCTCTTTACTGGACAACTCTTCTATGAAAATGGTATATGCCTATATCCAATTGATTCGAAGAGATGAAACTTTGTAAACTGACCATTCTAGAATTTGGAATATTCAACTAATAACATCGTAAATGTCCAGATAATAATTTTGTGCCTCATGTAATATAAGTTACTAGAAAATTCATAGCTAAAAGCAAATATTGAACATTTGAATTATGGATTCAAAATGTATATGTGAATTTGAACATCTAAAATTCAAAGACAACATTTTGAGCTGTTATGTTCCATGATTTTGACCATTGGAATTCATAATATGAGAAATGTAACTTTAAAAAATTTAAATCAAGATTATTTGAGACAGATAGTCGAGTGGGTTGTTCTCAACCTTTTCTTTTGCAGTAAACATTTAGCCCTAACCTGAACCATTTGACTGTCAGATGAGAGCCATGTTGCATACTCAACACTGCCTTTGAAAACTCCTAGAAGTCGCAGGTGTTAGCTCTGACCTTTCTTTTTTGCAGGTGTACGTTAACAAATTTATTTTGAAAACACTTCCTTTCAATTTCCATGAATTTAACAAGAAGTGAAGGGAAGCTGGGAAGGAAAGGCAGCACTTTGGTGTCAACAGCGGAAGGTAAGCTTAGCTCCTATGTAGGCTGTACATAAGACATATGGGCATTTATTTTGCAGCCGTTGAACACTGAACAATGATCGATCGGTGGATCTTCGAACCACACGCGCCATTAGCTACGATGTAGTACATAAGTACAGGTACAGCAGCGGTTTTGGATCATCCCCCAACAGATCGGATGGTGCCCGGCCTTCGCCCTTGCGCGTTGCTGCATGTTCACGCAGTACCACCGAGTCAACAGATGCAGAGCCAGCTTGCGCACGGCACGGGTCTTATCACATCACAGCCAGATCCGGCCAGTTTGGCCGCGACCGCGACAACGTCGTCTTCGGCGACGAACAGCGATATCTGAGCTAATCCGACGCAATTAACTAGGAGAGAATGAGCATGTGTCAGCTTTGCAACAGAAAAGTGAGCGTTAACAATGAATGCAGTGCACTCATTGGTGAACCTTTGGGATCGTAGTCAAGTCCAGCTTCCCAGCAAGAGGCCGGGCCCTAATAATTGTCATGATCGAGGCTGATAGTGTACGTACGTGATAAAGCTTCTTGCCGAAGCGACTTGCATTGAATCTCAACTAACAACGAACAACTCGACCATATATTCATGTATGCATCATGATCGAATGTATAGGGAATGTGATCGATCCTCATCTCCCTCTTGCCTCTTGGTGGGCTGCTGGTGCATGTGCACTTGCTGGGTGTATTTATTGAGGTGCATGACTTATATGCAACTATATATATAACATATATATATATGTGTGTGTGTGTGTGTGGAGGATAACACTCAACCCCTCTCCTTACCCAACAAAACCCCCTTTTTTTTCGTGCGATGGAAGATATATTTTCCATATATATGTGAGCGATAGCACACTATTAGCAGGCAGTGCATGCATGACTCCTGCATATGCAAGACGGCAATGACAGCTACTCTCCGCCATGTCCTATATATGCATCATGTCTTATTTTAGTTTGCCTGATCGTTCACATCTGCTGTCACCTTTAATTTCTTACGCCAGAACTAGTCACTAGTGCCATAAGTGTATTTAGAGATATGATATATGCATCTGTGTTACCTTGTCCATATGTGAACTGATGGAGCTAGCTAGCACTTTAATTCGTCCTATTTGCTTGACTGCAACGCATGGCATTTTAAGGACCTCATCTGGTTGCCAACACGCTTTAGCTACTTAGCTACTGGTCCAGTGGTCCTAGTGCCTTAGTAGAAGGTATATATGTACAAATCACCCGGTAAGGTCGGCAGCGTAGGTATATAGTATCATGGAGATTCCCTTGGCAATGTTTAGATGGGATAGACATTATACAAATTTGGATTATGTATATACATGTTCTAGAAGGTTGGATTGCATTGATCTATATGGTCTCTTTGGATCCCTAGATTATTATAGGTAGTGGATATTAATTAATAAACCAGTGTTAGCTATAAGGGGAGCCACTTTATAGGATGATTATAGGAATCTAGGGTTGTTGGGAAATAATATTTTTATTATCTATACCATAATCCGGATTATTTATTTGGATCAGTTGCAATTTTTAGGTGATCTTCATAATCTTATAGCTGATCACAATACCCCAGTACATCGGGATGAAAACATTTTGGCGCGCGTGTAGTGTGGTTAGCCCAATTCATGATATATGCACCACAGCCAGGAAAATATCAGATATGTGTGGTAATGAACCAGGTTCTTTTTTACTCTAATGAATTGAAGTATATTGACAAGAAAAGTCACAATGCAGCAAACCATACAAATAGACTCAAATACACACTAAAAATTGGAAAAATATAATGATTCTGTGAGAGTGGTAGACTTAGAATTTATTTTAGAAGTTCAAAATGTTTATGAATAAGAATAAAGAGTAATATACGCTAGCAGTCCTTGAACTTCTACCGGGGCGTCATTCAGGTCATCAAACTCTCAAAATACATATTGATATCCCTGAACTTGCTAAAGTATGTCATGTAGGTCCAAAATTCCAAAAATACTCTTATATTGATGTGTCCATCTCTTAATCTATATAATTGTGCTATGGTACAATCAAGTAAAGTTCTCTAAGTATTTTGATGAAAACAATTGATTTGGTGAGAGAAATATGATAAAAAATCATGCTCAATTAGCAGTCATATCATCATGTATATGGCTATTTTCGGAACTTTGGGCATAGATGACATAATTTAGTAAGTTTAGGGAATTAAATATGTATTTTGAGAGTTCGGGGGCCTGGATGATACCATGAGACAAGTTTAGAGACTGCTCGTGTATTTTACTTAAGAATAAACCATTTACGGTTGTTGATTTGTAGTATTGTACTCGCAAGTATTTAATATAGAGAATAGTGCACCCAAACACGTGGTAAGTTTTGCCAAAAAAAACTGGTTTCTTTTCTCCAAGGGTTGTGTGCTTTCCTTATTAAGGCTAGAGTCTTAGTGTCTTACGTGCTTCTATTATTAAAAGAACATATTCTAAAAAAGCTATTTTCTCGGATTCAATCTGTGTAGTATTAATCAATGTTCTCTTATTTATTACGTCACCTGGCCTGGACAGTGCAACATTGTTTTTTCACCAATCTACATAAGTTCAATACATTTCTGAAGAATAACAGAATTATATATAATGTCATGAACAAATCTAACTGATTCTCTCTCTCTCTCTCTGTTTTTTCAACAGCAGGGGGGGTGTCATCTGGTGTCATGCATTATTAAGGGGCTGAATGTTTCTATGCATCCTAGCTTCTTGCCTATAAATATGTGCTCTGGCGTTGCACTGCACCGCGCACAGCTGGCTACTCCCAAACCAGAATAGGGAGGTTAGCTAGTGACACCACTTTTACGGCGACATGGCTCCGGCAGCTGCTTCTCGCAATCACCGGGGCTCGCCGCTGGTGGTCTTGATACTTGCCCTGATGGCGGCCGCCGCCACAGTGGCCGGCGCGCAGCTGTCGTCGGAGGACTACTACGACGACTCCTGCCCTGCCGCCCTCCTCACCGTCAGGTCCGCCGTGGCGACGGCGGTGGTGCTCGACCGCCGCATGGGGGCCTCCCTCCTCCGCCTCCATTTCCACGACTGCTTCGTGCAGGCAAGCAAGCCACCATCTCCAGTTCTCCATTGATAGATCATCTAGCTCCTCGATCCCTAGATGAATAATCTAGTATGGAGTACATTTCTAGTTGAAGTAGACTAGTAGAGTGACCATCCATGGATCTACTACTTGTATGGCGGCAGGGTTGCGACGCGTCGGTGCTGCTGGACGACACGGCGAGCTTCACCGGCGAGAAGGGGGCGGGGCCGAACGCGGGGTCGCTGCGCGGCTTCGACGTCATCGACAACATCAAGATGCTGCTGGAGTTGCTGTGCCCGCAGACCGTCTCCTGCGCCGACATCGTCGCCCTTGCCGCCCGCGACGCCGTGGCACAAGTAATTAAGCCCGCCGCCGTTACCTCTCTCTCTCTCTCTCTCTCTACTGCTACTACTACGCAACACCATCTACTGATTGGCAGTCGTGCTTAGTAAATTTCTTTCCTTTTTTTCAATTTTTATTTGAGAAACTTTCTTTCTATTACTTGCACATGATGAGTGAGAAAATATGAGCATGAATCTGTCACCAGCTAGCCTATAATGGAAACTGAACAGACAGTGATGGCTCGCTGGTAGGTGTCAAATTAAAGTTTAGCGGCAGTTTAGTTTCTCGATGTCCCTATCAAAAGTAAACTAGAATGTCAATCAAAGAGAAAGAAAGAAGCTGATTTATTATTGGCGTGCGCTGGTGCAGCTGGGAGGCCCATCCTGGACGGTTCCCCTGGGCAGGAGGGACTCAACCACGGCGAGCGCGTCCCTGGCCAACCGTGACCTCCCTGGACCCACCTCCAACCTCAACGGCCTCCTCAACGCTTTCTCCAACAAGGGACTCAGCAGCACCGACATGGTCGCCCTGTCAGGTACATGCATTATTCATGACGATGCGTCGTCATCGTCGACACACATGCATTACTCGATCTTGAAGATTAGATTTGCAATCCGATCGGTCGATCGATCTCCTTTTTCTGTATCATCATGCAACGCATGTGTATATATATAGATGCGCAGCAGGGAGCTAGGCCAAGATGGCGGATGGCACGTCCCATCTTAGATCTTGCTCACACGTACCGAATTCGGCATGGAAAGCAGAGCATCATCGATCTACAGCTGCTAGAACTAGCTAGATAGAGCACATGGCCTGTCCCAGTCAAAAAGAACCCAAGTAGTGAACAGGCAATTGAAATCGACATGGCAGCAAACTAGATAGATCTTGCACGCTCATTCCGGGCAATTACCAAAAGATTCACAGTAAGCAAAAAGATATAGTATACTCTATTTGATATCATTAATTATGATCTTAGCAACATATATAGCTACATACGTGTGCACAATCATGCCAGTACGTGTTTAATGTGTGTTTCGATCCGTTTTCTTTCCTCGGTAGCCCTTGTCTTCTTTTCGACTCCATATATGAGTCCGCACATCATATATCATACATGTAGCATACAGCGTACAAACGAAAAATATGATACAGTAGTCAGTACTAGCAGCTAGCTCTCCGTGCATGCATGATGCATCATTGTTCGTCTGCATGCGGCGATCAATTCAACATGGCGATCGATCGATGACGCACTGTACGTGGTCTCTGTTCCACGTACGCACTCACCACCACCTTTTTTTGCCCGCAACCTGGCCTGAAAACATTTGGACGAGCCCGCGTCACCTACCTACCTAGCTACAACCTCTCCTATAGTCACGTACGTGCACGATGCCACGATCATCTTCCATCACGTGACCGCCCAACTACCAGCTGCATATGCTCTGCTTCCACACCGTGCAATCATTCATATGCATACATGCATGCACGCCGCAGCTAGCAAGCAAGAGGTTTCTTTCCATCTCCACGAAGTTTTGTTTTGGAAATGAAGTATTAGAGTGGATTGAAGGGGTTTAGAGTGGAGTAATTTCTCCTACAAGTTAAAATCTTTTTCAATCTTTTTCAATCCCCCTTGATACTCTTGGACGCTTTATTTTTCAAACAAAGCCTGGCGATTGCCTCGATCCCATTGCACTCAGCTGCTTATATACAATGACGCAGGAGCCCACACCGTGGGCCGGGCGCAGTGCAAGAACTTCCGCGCCCGTATCTACAATGACACCGACATCGACGGCTCCTTCGCGGCGTCGCGGCGGGCGAGCTGCCCCGCGCAGGCCGGCGGCGCCGGCGACGGCGCGCTCGAGCCGCTGGACGGGGCGTCGCCGGACGACTTCGACAACGCCTACTACGGGAACCTGCTCTCCCAGCGCGGCCTGCTGCACTCCGACCAGGCGCTCTTCGGCGGCGGCGCGGCGGACGGCCTCGTCAGGGCCTACGCCGCCGACGCCGGCCGGTGGGGGAGCGACTTCGCGGCGGCGATGGTGAAGATGGCCAGCATCGGCCCGCTCACCGGCACGGACGGCGAGATCAGGGTCAACTGCCGGAGAGTGAATTGATTAAAGCAAGCGCATTGATTATATATATAGATATTGCTCGTGGGGCGTGGAGTAGTAGTGTGTACATTCTGCAAAGAGCAAAAGGATTGAAAGTGTAGTAGTGTACGCTCGTATTCATGTAGTATACCACTATTGTTTATTTATTAATTGTAATATATATGCTACAGATTTGACACATGCACTCTGCTCAATCCTCATGCATCATTGAGAACTCGCGAGCGCGCGGGTGACCTGGCCACCGAATGAGCAGCTGCTGCGAGCTGAGAAGCCACAAGCTAGATTTGACTATTATTTGAGTGAAACTTTCAGTCAAGGTAAACCCGACCATGATTGGCAAAATCTTTTATCAGATCTCCAACCATACGGGCCACATTCACACACAAAATCAGTCCGTAATAAATTAGATCACGGATCGATCAAGTTACACATGCTGGTGGTCTCAGTTTTATATTCTGATCTCAGACACGACTTAAAAAAAATTGAACTGATAATAATACATCTCCGTTGCGGTGGGTAATTGACAGAAGCGCAGAACTCAGAAGTCAGAATGGGATGGCAGTCATTTTTGTCATATTTTGTTAAGGCTACTGCCTCTTATATGGCCTCTTCTGTTGGAACACTGGAGAAAAACAAGAGGATATTAACTTTTAGAGAAATTTTAGGGGATTAATGAGAGCCATCCATTTCAAGAAATCGGATGGTGGAAACAAAGTAAGTATCCAGAGGTACCTAAATAGAGGTACCCGAAGGTACCCTGAAGTACCAAATTTGTGGGACCAGGCACCCAAAATAATGAGACCCACCATTGATTATTTTAATTTTTCAAAATTAAAAAAGGGCATAAGGGTAATTTCCCGTGGGTAAATGGTGAGAGCTGGCATTAGGTAGTCGATGTGTTTTTTTTTACCGATGGTTTCACCTTATCGCGTCTGGGAGGGGAAAAATCAGGGTGGATGTCCGTCGTCGAGCAAGGCGGCCGCGGCGTGATCTATTGCTGTCGTCGGGGTGGGCGGGTGCGTGCGTGGGGGAGGGGGAGAAGAGCTCTCTGCCTCTCTGGTCTGGCCTCGCGCGCGGATTGTGAGATCGGGGGCGGGGCTGCTCCAGCAGCGAGGCTGACTCCGCGCGCGACACGCTAGCGCAAGCGCTCGCCGGCGCCGGCGGCGAGATACCCGCGGAAGGTTCTCCGGCGAGCAGGTCCTCCGGTACCCGCGGATCCAGAGCGGAGGGGGCGCCCGGGAGGCGGTGCAGCCGAAGGTGCTGCCGGCCGCATTGACGGCGGTGCCGCCATGGAGGCGGAGAGGAAGACCTGGATGACGCCATCCAGGGGCGGGAGGCATACCTCAGCGCCGGAGGCCGAGTCCCAGAGCACAAGGCGCGTGGGGGAGTGGCCGTCGTCAGCCAAGGCGATATCCTCAACCTACCGCTGGAGGTGTCGGCGGAGGGGCCAGAAAGTAATCATAGGCAGAAGGAGCTGGAGGCCGGCTGCGGGCCATGCGGCGTGCCAGGATCCATGGGCAGAAGGTGGCCATCGGAGAGGTGCAGGCTCGCCAGTGGGCGCAGACCTGGTGGATGTGGAGGTGATCGGCGTCCGGTGACCTCCGTCCTTACTCTCACGGCCGCTGGGAAGGGCTCAAGTGCTGCTGGTCCCAGCTCAGGAGGGCGATGGTTGGTGCTGCTGCGGCGTTCAGCTTGTTCTTTGGTGGCGGCGTCGACTCCGCTTCGTCCCCTGGCCATTCTTTGCGAGCGCGTGGCGAAGGTAACACAGAACTGTGCTAGATTCTAGCTTTGTTCTTGTGTGTGCTGCATTTGATTTCAGAGTTGCAACGCAAATGACACGTGTGTGCTGCATTTGATTTCTGTCTGAACACATGGTTATTGGAGAGAGCAAACTAGCAGTTTGAAACCTCATTCAGAGCACAGTGTCAATACACATAGGTATGTAGTAATGAGTTATTCAGAGTTTCTAGTTGCTTGGTGCTTGAGTAATTTTGGGTGAGCTACGCCAATGCAAAAGTCAAGTCTTTGTTAGAACTGAACTTTGATCAAGTTGAAATATGATAGCGATATATTTGTGCCTTTGTATAGCCAGTAATAGGATGGATCAGTAATCTCGTTTGCATTGAATAGGGAGGTGGAGTAATATTTGCTTTGAACATTGGATAACCGCACATTGCAATTGCTTATCCATCAGTTGCTTCAATATAAAAATAGGACCCTAGATGCTATATTTGCTTAGGCCAAGAGTCTGGACATTGTACCCGACATAGTACATTACAAAACTATGTCTTATCTGCAAAGCATTTCAGAAACCTGAGTACCAGGGTTGTAGAGTTCGAAGATGATCTTGAGACAACTTTTTGCAACATTTGAATATAAAAATGGGAAGCGTTTGTTTGTTTGGAACATGGAAAGTAGCAACCTGTACATATAGAACTGATTAACAATGGCAACAAATTATCACGAAAGATTAAATTTGCTTATAAGGGCTCTTTTGAAGTCGCCCTGGTTTGGAGACCCTGGTTGTCTTCTTCTGAACACGCTCAGCAATTGTGTCGGTGCTAAATTGTTGTACAATAGGATCAGCAGCGTCTTCTTTTTTCCTTGGGCGTCCACGTTTCCGCTTTGCGCTGCCCAATTTCTTGGGATTTTTATCTTCAGTTAGATCGATGATTTGTTCATTGTAGTCGTCGTTCGGGTCATCTTGTGTATTTTCTTTTGCGTTCGCTGCATCGTAATCTTTCTTCTACAGTAGGTAATGGAAAGTATCAGTTATGTTGATAACATGTATAGGCTAAGGGAAACATGTAAATGAATGTATATTGAGCATCACAAACCGTTAGCACTTTCTTGTACGAGTCCAATCTGTGTTTGTTGCATTCTGAGAGCAAAAGCCTAGTGCACATTTTCCAGCCGAATACTTCAACTTGTGTCTAAAGTGGACACGAATGGGTATGTTAGTAAATAAAGAAATGCAGAAACTAGTGGAAAGCATTACAAAGAAATGAAATATTCCATTTACATGTGTGAAATGCTCAGCCATTTTTTCCCCATCCCATGCCAACATGTACTTCAGTACGAATGCCCCACAAGAATAGCTACAGATTTTAGCTAATGAATCAGCATATCTATCATGTATAGGGGAGTTATATAATTTGCATCACAGTTCGTACTTGTTAAGTTGTTGTGGTATGTAAGTGTAGCGGCATTTCTTCCATTCAGTAAGGGTGATGGGCTTAGTAAATGTCACCAAGCCATCCTCAACGGCATCATCAATGCATGCTTGTATGGCACTGATCTGGGTAATATAAAAAATGGTTTAGCTGTGTTAAAGCTTCGTTGCCATTGTGCTACAAATAGGCAGCAATAGCACACTTACCAGGGCACACTCCTTCACCTCATCTCGCAATGAAAGATTGGAGGCTAAAGAGTCCATGACCTGAACCTCCTCCTTAATGAAATTAAGCACTAGCAGAATCCAGTGGCAACCACATACATTAAGTGGGAGAAATAACTGTGGAAAAATAAGTTTTTAAATTGTATTGGTTTTGTGATAGTTAAATGTGTAAAGACAATTGTGCAAGCATCTGTACCAAATGTCGTCCTAAACATTTATTAGCAATAATGCCAACCATCCGGCTTTTGCTTCCTCGAGGAATACCTTGTCCTGTCAGCTTCGCGGAAGTATAAGTTGTAAGGAATGATGTTGCATCAGTCTCCACATTACTGATGTACGCAAATGCATCAATAACCTGCAATCCGGTAAGATTAGGCATAGGTTGCAGTAGTACATGGAATGAGACTGGAAGGGGCTTACTTGGCCACATATAAACTGATTGGAGACATTTCTCTTTAAATCGGCAACTGTAAGGGGAGTGTCACCAACTAGAACTACTTCAGCACCCTCGTAACTGTTTCTAAGAAAAAATGCAACCTCCATGTCTTCCTGTGTCATGGAGTAGTCCATCTCAAAAACAGGCTTACGTGGCGCAATGTGATGTTTTGGGGCAGCATCATCTTGCATCCTGTTTTGCAAAGTCTGTCCTGTATTGGGTGGTATAGTTGGATTTTTGGCCCCCGGTAAATCTGCAGCTGAAGCACTTGGTTCCTACGAGAAATATAGTGGACACCATATGTAAAGATAGTTACTTTCAGCAATGGGTTCGGATATTAATTTTACCTGGAAAGATGTGGCCTTTGAAGTTTCCGGTGCATTGTTCCGAATAAGGGATGTAATGTCCTAAACCATAAAAAAATTAATGAATATAGAGGAAGATGTGGGTGAAATCATTAGGTTAATATTCCATATCCTTACCTTCAATTGCGTTGTGATACGGGAAAGGTCGTCCTCTACCTTGGACACCCTTGTTTGAACAACACCTTCCATTTTCAGTTCAGCTTTGATTTCTGCCAACAGGTCCGCTATGTGGAGAAACTTGGAATCAATTTTTTGATCTAGGTCCATTGCTACGCGGCCTAGTTTTTTTTCAGTGTCTAGCTGATTCTTATTGATAAATTGAAGTATCATGTCCACCTATGACATGTAGAGGTCATTTAGTCTAAGGTTTAATGCTGCATTCAATGATATTGAGAGAAGGCAAGATGTGTTGTTTTTACTTGTTGGTTGCTGAAAATGTGGCCTCCCGACTGTTGATGGTGCCTGTCATTTCCATGTGTATGGTTGTCGTCATTGTGCCCGGCCATGGTTCCTGGAATACGGTCATTGTTTTGCTGGCTGGTCTGAACTGCAATTTCCATGACAACCTTGGCAAGGAGGCACTATATTAGTCAGATGAATAAAAATGTAGAAAATGAAATAATTCGATCATGATGTGTACCACTCCTCCATCTAATTGGCCATCTCTGTAAGCTTTCTCTCTTAGTTTTGCATTCGTTTCATCCCACCATGCCATCACCGGAGGATGTATAGGAGAATAGGAAATTCCGTACTGGCTATGAGCTTGGACAAGCTCCCAGTACCAATACTGCATCAAAACATTAATTAGTGTACTGAATAGTTCACCGTAAGGTTAATGTAATAATTTGTAGTAAATGTTTATTAGTGCTGCGAGACTTACTTGCAAGAAAGCTAAGTTCCCTTGAAGATTAACCTGTTTCGTTACTGCAAACGTATGGATGGAATCCAACAAGTGATTCAAGGTGAACTGTTCCCAGTTTATCTTTGAAAGGTCATCCACTTTCAGAACTAGGCCCAAATACTTGGAGTCTACACTGTCTTTAGTTGTCGGTGCAAGAATAATGCCAATAGCGTACAAAACAAACTGTCTCTTGAAGTCATCATCAGGGATAGCTGAGGTTGTAATGTTGTGCTCAAGGGTATTAAGCTCAAGTTTGTGGTTTGTTTTATATGCATCGAACAAGGTCTTATCTACCGGTTTATGTGTTCGATTTTGTACATCCTCCCCTTTGACTGGTAGGCCCATAATATATTTGACGTCAGATGGCGTCATTTCAAGTTCCTTATCACCAATGTGAAACTTTTTTACCATCGATGTTGTAGGTCTTCGCAATCTTAGTCAGCATTGTTCGTCGCAGGTACAGAGATTTAATGTGAAGCAGACCTCCAAGCCCAAGTCCTTCAATTGCAGCCTTGTGATCATCAGATAAATTCCTGATCGTGTTTGCAAACTTCAATGGTGAGCATACTATCTTCATATTACCAGATCTTTTGTTGCTGTCATCTACCTCTTCATGTTCACTTGATTGCTTATTTGGAGTAATCATTTTAGGCAGCTCTGCACAAAAAAGGATATAATGTAAGGTGGTCCAGACATTTGGTCGGACTGTCACTGAAATCAAAGACCTGCAGTAGTCCTGCATTCAGTAGCAAGTTCTGCATCTGCCAAATGCTGTGGTACAAAGCTGATGGGGGCAAAAAATGAATTTTCAGGTTCGACTTAACAGCTAGTCTAACAGGAGTGCCAATAAAGGAATGAGTGAAATAAACGTATGGATGATGTATATAGTAGTAACAATCTGATTGTGGCCACTTAGCCCCTGTCCAATTTTCTTCTGCATGGCTAGATTTGCATGATGAATCCTATGCAATTCTTTGTTTTTATACATCATGTTGTCAGACTGCAGGATTTTATTTAATGAATTTTTTCTTTATCTGCTGCAGTCCAAACATGTGGAGCTAAATATTAGCATGTTATTTTTTGAAAACTCCTCCGGCTCTGAAGGTCAGAGTTCTCCCTTATAGTAATCATGGTGAGTCCAGTTTTCTCCATTTAAATGATGCAGGTGGTTGGAATTGTATATTTCTTTCATATTGTTGAAATAGCCAAATAGGAGAACAGTTGACCAATGGAGCTTAGCAATTTGAATCTGTTTGTTCACTATCAGCTCCAGCATTTACCGCTTAGAAAAATTATATGAAGTCTGACTTTGAAACCAAATTTTAATTATGTTGAGTCAGAGGCCAAAACAGATCATTAAGCAGGGAAAACCAGTTTTTGACCTGATAAAAAATCTATAATAAACCAATATGATTCCTGTTTCGAATCTAAATTGTATTTTAATGTACTCATGTACTCAATATTTGGTGGTTTGATCATCCTTCCAGATGTCATGTTTTAACATGAAGGAGGCGAGGGGAAGGCGGCGCTGCAGGATCTCACCAAGGGAAAGACGACAGGACGTCTCAGGTTCGGCTGCGGCGATGGCGATGGCCATGGCGACCTTGATGGGCTAGCAACACCATGCAGTGAGCCAGAGCGGCAACCGGCCGATGGGTGCCTGCAGAAGGAAGTCAAGGACAGGAGGCTTCAATCATTTGATGGGTAAGATGCTACCAGCGCAAAATCATGGAACAGTACCAGACATGAGCCACTGAATCAGCACATGTACCTGGTGGCCTGCGTATTCTGAGATGGCCGCACAGTTCCGATGTGTTTTTTCTTGAGTTCGCCGGCCGCCGCTCAGCTCTCGCGATGTAACTGCTCGACCGAGTATATTGGACGATTTCCCTGGGTGTTCTCCCAGTTGACGGTGAAAATAGGAGGTTTGTTTTTTTATTAATTTTTGTAAACGGAAAAGTGTGTGTTGGTGGCCACGCACAAAAGAGGTGGTTGAGATCTGCTGTCATGATGTGCACGTCCGAAAAAATAGGATCTTGAGTACTACATTTTTTTCTTTTCAGAGGGTTATTAAGGAGAATGTCATAGAGATTTTTTTCTCTGCCGATCTTGTGTGCATGAATACTACGTGCAGCATATCATGTCATTCAACAGATCTCGTGCCACTAGGTCCTATGTTAAGCCCGCTCGTGTAGTTTGTTTGGATTATATAGGTTCGTTGAATGTCACACCCAACCCAGTAGTGTCCCGTGAGCGCAGGATGCACGTGTTTAGTGCTACATTGCTAGTTTAGCAAGGGTGGAGGCAACTTATAAGCCCTTGTCTTTCAGTCATAGCACCTTCGGGTTAACCTTTTTACACGAAGCGATGACGAAAGTGTAAGCAGGGTGCTATGTGGACGCGTGCACGCCCCTCGGAAGGGTTGTGTGATGCGGCTTTGGAGAGCGGGGTGTTACATTGAAGTTACTATAGTTTTTTGAAACTTGTGACATTACTATACTTACGTAATGGTTTGGTTGGCTAGTCAGTCATCTTGCGCTGGGGCATGGGTTCGATCCTCAACCTCAACAATTTTTTTTAAATATTCCTTCTATTACGTGCCTATATTTTTATACTACACATCTTTTTCTTTCTATTGCGTGCCTATATTTTTATATTACACATATAAACTTTGTTGCCGTCGTCAGAAACCCGACAGGCGGTTTCGGCCTACTGTGAGGTATTACATACGTTTTATTGGGTGAACGAAGGCGTGTCTGGTGACCATTTTCATGCATTGGACTAGACATTCTTGTTTAAAGTAAAATCACGCTCTTATACTTTAATGGCAATTGTTTGTAGAGAAATTTTACATTGATTGGGATTAACGAGAGTCATCCATTTCGAGATATTGGACGGTGGAAACAAAGGAAGGATCCAGTGGATTAGGATTATTGAGAGTCATACGCTCATATCTTGGATATTTATTTTACAATGATTGGGATTAATGAAAGCCATCCGATCATTTCTTGGATCTTTAATGTAAATTTTGTTACACCTAAGTTTGACTTGAGTTATGGGGTCCCCTAACCTAAGGGATAATTACCCTTGAAAACGCAAAAAAACCTCTGCCGAATTTCTTCGAATCAACAAAAGGCGTAAGCGCGCAGAGCCCACGGCCCATCATAGGCCAACGGCCCATTCGAGACCCCCCCCGAATGGGTCCCGATGCACGCGCCACGTCTCCGCCTCGATCGAGGGTGCCGACAAACTCCGCCTCGATCGAGGCCTCCGCGGTCGAGCCCTGTGCGATCCTCGACTATAGAAACTCCGTCTCGCTTGGGACTTTGAGGCATCTCCTCCTCTCCCGCCTTGATTGTAAACCCCTACTACAAGCACCCCAGTGCAAAGTCAAACAATGCGCGCACACCTATTGCTGCACGTACGGCCCCGTGGCCGGAACCAGGATAAACCTCGTACCATTGTGTTAGCCTTTGCAAATTTTAAATCTTATTATATGCACATGTAGTTTATTTTCGAATTAAGTTTAATAACTATGTACAGATTCATTTAATATACAGAAAATAGTGCGTGTCACCTTTAGTTCCTGTATAATTTGCCGATGATTAGTCCTGTGGGTTCGGCTTTCGAAAGTTTCAGATCTTTATAGTATAGATACATAGAGTAGATAGAAAATAATGTATTGGTCTATATGAAATTTTGAATGATAGCAAAAGTAAATCTTTACTTTAATTTTGTGGCCTTGAATTGTACCAGAAGTAAGCACCATAGAGGGCCCAACAGGCCAACGTGGGTGTTGGGACAACGTGGGTACTTGGTCATCCATCTCCGCCAGAAACTATTAAACCACCCGTATCATCGTGTGATCCGATTTAGTCGCTATAGTCCGTTCCTCTCCGGCGGATCGTACGCCGGAATCGAGCTCCTCCAATCCTCCGGGCGCCTCCCCACCGGCCTCGTCCTGCCTTCCTCCACTGCGCGGGCCCCTCCTGCAGCAGCCCCCACGCCCCCTTCCTCTTCCCGTATCTCCTGTGCGGCGCGGCGGCGCGCACAGGAACACCGCTCCATCCGCGCACAGGCCGCGAGCACGTCGCAGCCCCACAGCCCGCGACCCCCAGTGCTCTGACCGGCCGTCCCTGGATCTTCCCCTCCCTTGACGACCGCCCCTTCCTCGACGTGCTCCGGTGCCTCCACGACCACTCCTCCGTAGGTGCCACAAGCTTTGCCGGCTACAAGCTCGTCTCAAGGTCAGAGCATACTGTATTGATGGATTGTTTATGACATGGAGACACACAATTTTATTTGATTCTTGTATTGTAGATGGAACAAACGATCAATGTTTTGATAAATTTGGTATGTGTTGATTGACAGTAGCCACTGTCTGTACCAATTTGTTTGTCTGTCGGTACTGAAAATTTTGGATCTGAGTATCTGACTGGATTGGTTTACAGGGTCTTGTGTTGTCTGGTTTGTAGTTGGGGTGCAGCAATGATCGAAGTATCATGTTTGCTCCCTCTTTAACAGTATTGATAAATAAAGATTAGAGGATTGTGATTTATTGTCATTGTCAGGAGGTGGTGCATGCATGTCTTCTTGTTTTTTATTGTCAGGGCTACTTCATCACGTCGTTGGCCTGACTATCCATTTGTCATGGTCTCATCTTTAGATTTATTACCTAATCATAATATTATCCATGAAACATTGGAATGGTACAGGTACCATGGACCCAAAGGCGCTTCGTGACAGCATGGACGCTAGGATTCAGCTAGAGCGTCGAGAGATGGACCGGGTGCTGCAGGTTAACCAAGCAAACATGGATAAACTGATCCAGTCAGAGCGTGATAACCTGGACAAGATGATCAAGAATGAGCGTGATAGCATGGACAACAAGTTAAAAGAAGAGCGTGAAGAAATGGACCGGATCATAGAGATGCAGCATATCAAGATGGAAGCCCAAAGCATGCAGTTGCGCATGGAGATGGAAGCGAAAGTGCACGCTCTAGGGTGTGGGCATTGATTTAAAGCTCCCATTTCACCAAAAGGTACATCACTCTTTGAATCCGTAATTTAAAAAACACCGCATCATGTTATTTATGTAATAGTCTTAATGCAATTTCTAAAAGATGTGATTTAGTCTATAACCAAGACTACGTACGATGCTTGTCTATTTTAACTTTCACTCACAATAACAACAACATGACCATCCATTGCAGGCAGTTCTGGCGGAGCCATACATTCCACCAACTGCACAGGTGGATGTCACAAATGAAAGCCAGGTAAAAATAAGCTTATTCTTTGATTTATACGGTGTTGATTTATATAGTAATGTAATTCGCTATTTGAGTTGTATGTAGCGTGTCATAATGGAATTCAGAGTGCATGCTGGTGGAGAATTCTCTTTTAACCCAAGAGGATACCATGGAGGATGGATTGGTGGCATGACATTTGTTGACACCGCTGAAGAGTTGAAGTTGAGTGGTGGCGTATGGTGGAACATTTGGCATGTCACGGATACAAAGGGAATGCTGACCTGTACTATGTCCACCCTGCGAAGGTAGTCCCAGAAGGATTGGTCTTGATGTTAGGTCCTGAACAGGTGGACGACCTATTGTGCGATCATTTGGGAAGAAAAGTTTGTGATCTGTACATTGTCAATCATGAAAGAGACGATTATGGCATGGTCAATGAAGGAAGTGACAATGATGATGATGGTGCATAAGGAACATATTGATTGGTTCTTCATTACTCTTAGAGTTTAAGTTGTTGGGATAATTTATGCTTTATTATTATCCAGTTTGTGAGTTTGTTGGGATAATTTATGCTTAGTTTTCCCCATTATGTAAGAATCCAAGGTTGTTTTATTCATCTATCAATAAATCTAGGCGGGCAATGTTGCTCTAGTTACTCTGAATGGTTAATTACTCCCTAGTATTCTGCTTCTTGCAGAATGTGTGTATGCCACTAACACACTTGGGTCTTGTTTGGTTGGAGTCCTTGATGAATTGCCTGGCATTTGAACCTGCCTGTGAGCTGCCTGCGTGATTGCATAATTGCCTGGTCAGGCAGATGTTAAGGGCACTAGTGCATTTGGTTCAAGTCCTGGAACCATGCCTCGTGAATTGGCAGGCATCATTTGATTTGAAAGATTTGTGTTGTCTAATTATCCACCAACTGTAATTTCACTAATCCAGTGAAATTGTCGCTTTCTAACAGTGTGTTATGAAAGATAACAGAAATTCACTACAAAAATTGTCCCATCGTCTTAGGCAACAGCAGAGCAACAGAAATTCAGATGTTCATATCTGACCCTGAGGCAGAACAAACACAAACCACCAAAAACAGAGGTAACTGGGCAAGTGACATTTCTATGAACAACACCCAATAGCTCATTGACTGAATCGAACTGTCTAGGGCAAAAATATATTAACACTCAGGAAAAATTACAACTTCAAGTGCCAAGTCCCACTTTTTTCAGTAGTAAAAATATTCACCGACAAGTTTTTTTTCTATTGCTGGCACCCAACTCAACATAATTAACTCATAATTTCACTGACAATCAGTTATCACTGTCTGCAATCAATTCGAGCTATTAATCACCATAACGAAAACAACCTTGGATCCAATTGTTACAGCCACCAAAAGAACCTCCACTGAAAGCATACAGCTCCACGATGGTTCAATTAAAAAGTAACAACTATTGAAAGCAATAAGTTTGCTGGAGACACCAGCTTACAAAGACAGGCATAAGCCACACATTGTTTAACTCAACGCAGCAGGTCTCCTCCACAACCATTGTAAGAACCAGAGTAGATCAAGTGAACCTATGCAATTGAACAAGTGCAAGATTTAGAAGCAAAAACTGATTCTGCTACTAGATCAAGTGTTGTGCTATACTTGTAAAAAGAACAGTATACTATGAGTTCATATTGCTAATGGTTTGGTATCAGGCATCATTTAGTGAAGATATTTCCCATATCGTTTTGACTTACTGCAGGACATGTTAGAAAACATATAAATGCATCACTAACATAAGTATTGGTACATTTTGTAGCTGCTACATATTGGTGCATAAATAATGTCAATTTCTTCAACAGAAACTGCCTAGCTAGCCATGCTGATCAGCTCAAATAAATTTTGCTAATACAATCTCATTTCCAAATGCTTGCTTCTGTTAAAAACTGGACTTCTGAAATTATCTACCTAGTCAAAATGATCCAGTATGAAGCACTAAGCAAATATTTCCTTCTCACCTTAACATCACACTCCATGTACGCAGAGGTAGTTACCAAGATTCTGGCACCTTCTTTTTCTGCACATAAATAATACAATTAATTCTGCATGCATTGTATTAAGGATTAAAGCAAAATCAAAACTCTACCATTCAGATGGGTTACTACCTCTTTTTTCTTCGAGCAGGTACGCCGGTTGTGGCCCACCTGCTTACAACGGCTACATTTCCTTGTTGATTTTGTCTTCTTCATTGCCTGCAGTCTTTTCTTTGGTGCACCACGGCCTTTCACATGCTAAGGATCCAGTACATTTACCCCGTTTCCATTATCGAATTCCTGATTTTGTGGGAGTATGGGACCATACCTCTTGATTTCATTCTTACTACTTGATGGGGTCCCAGCTTCTCCAAGCAGAAAAAAGTTTCATATGTTCATATGATTCATTAGACTGAGATGCCCTGAAGGATGCCGCGTGACTCAAATTTCGCAATTCGCGGTACCTCTCCAGGATTTTCGAATAATCATACATGCTGTTCTTTCTGGTAGGAGGAAATGCAGACTTTGCGCTCATCGTCCACCTATCAGGAATGCAACACTTCGGGACTTGATCTATTTGCAATAGTCCCAAAACATAGAATATGTGTGAACATGGTGTGCCTTTGCATTCTAGCTTACGACAAGAACAACTAATTCCATACAGAGAGGCTTCCTTCAACACACAATGCACCTCGAACTCCTCCCTACTGTCCTTCCTAGCCACAATGTAGGAAAGCAAATCACCTCCATCTAGTACCTCGATGAGAACACATTTGCTACCAGCTTGTATGCTCCATTTCACCAGGTCAAAGACCTTAGGTGTGAAGACTTCTGCAGCGTGCTTCTCTATAGTTGAAGCATCTAACTCTGTGAATGGAATGGATTGCGTTGCTTCAGCATCGAGTTGTGCCTCATTTCTGCGCAACTGAGCAAGGCAATGTTCATAGTGCTGCAACATTCCAAAGACTGTCATTTTACCATCAAGGTGTGTATAAAGTTTGGAGTTTAGGCTCTCACTCCGTTGATTGCTCCTCAGTCCTAAGAAACATCGTCCCTCCTGATATGCAGCACACCATAGGTTCCTCATCTGATACATCTGATGCAACCAGTTGTCCTGACTTGTAACTTTATTCCTCTCTAAGAACTCATTCCATTTCCTCTCAAGCTATTCTATTGAACAACAATCATAGATAAATTTCCTAAAATCTTCCCTAACATCATCATCATGCAAATTGCGAACTACGTTCTGCTCAATATGCCAGATGCACAACCTATGGTTTGAATTAGGCCAAACCACCTAGATTGCTCTCTGCATTGCAAGGTCTCCATCGGTGATCACAGATATAGGGTGCTTCTTTGCCATGGCAGCAGAGAAGGTCCGCAACATCCAATCATATGCCTCGTTGGTCTCATGAGAGATAATTCCACATCCAAAAATTACAGTGCTCCGATGGTGATTCAACCCGACAAATGGCACAAAGGGCATATTGTATCGATTGGTCCTGTATGTGCTGTCAAATATAACAACATCACCAAAAGCTTCATAGTCAAGCTGACACTGACTATCAGACCAGAACAGTCCAGTTAGATGGCCCTCCCTGTCAACCAAATACTTGAAGAAAAATTCAGGATCTCTTTCTTGCCGCGCTATTAGGTGACGAATAACTGTCTGAGCATCACCAGCAAGAATTGTCTCCTGCTTATAATTATAGCAGAAATTATATATGTCCCTGCTTGTGCATCCGACATTATCAAACCCACCATACTGCATTTCCAGAATGTCCCTGATTTGGTGTTTGCGGATCCCAGAATTTTCCATCTCTACTATTGAAGCTTTCTGCTCGTCGCTGATTCTCCTATGTGAACGCAACATGCAAGCAAGCTCTGGTTCCAAAGCATGGTTGTGTTCATCAATGAAATCCTTGACATACCACTGTCGTGTTTCCCGGTTTTGTGCAATAACTATTTTGGCTGGACACCCAACTCAAGTGATATTCCGTGCCTTCCTCTTCCTATTTTGTTTTCTCATGTACTGCGCTTCACGAAAACCTTCCCGACTACACAACAATTGTCTCAGAATAATCTCCCCATTCGCTTCGTCCCACTCCACATAGCCCTTCCGCACACTAAACCCTTTCTCATGAGCATAATTGTTGTAAAATTGAAAACCTTCAACCTCACTACCAAACATCTTGCTGACTATTTCATAATATTCCGATAGAGCCTCTGCGCTTTTAGCAGTCATGTCTTCCTGCATATAATATACCACCAAATTAGCAACATGTTCTCCCAACCAAAAAAAACAGATGCGGAAAATATGACACTATATCATGGAACACTAGAATCACATCTGAAGAAATTTTAAAAAAGGACACAATGCCCACAACCCAATGCCAAGAACCACTGAATGGTTAATGTGACCATCTGTCTTTTGCTGTTCAAGGATGGCATGCTTCAGTGCACTAATCACTGATGTGCTATCAGTTTAGATAATAGTAATAAATTGACATGTTTGATGAGCTAATGCTAAAAAATGTGCCGTTCCAAATGTATTCTGCATTGGGCAGATGCAGAACTTGATCTTTCATTCCAGTGATAGTCCAACCAAATGTCTGGACCAGCTTCGCTATAGACCCTGGCTCCAGCACTCTGGCCTGGCCATGCCGACAAGCTCATGTTTCACACTTGCTGCTTGCTGGACAATGACAAATCCAAACGAAATTCAGAAGCTCTCTGCATGTGATTTTTGCAATTATGCAGCAAAGAGGAGAACGAAAATACTATATGAATCTATGCCACTCCTGCCTCCATTCAGTCATCCACAGTACATCATGTTCTAACTAATTTAGCTGTACTAACTAATTTCAGATCGCCTCACACATCCATTCGGTGAAACAAAAATATCAGTCATATTCAACGTACCTGGCGGCGATCTCCGGCGCCCACGAATCGTTTTTAGCAGGCGATCGAGGCACCTTGCACAATCGACCGGGGCCAACTGTTCTCCATGAATCACACGCCGGCGGCCTGATCTGACGGAGGCAGGGTGCGGCACCAGAGGATTTGTGACCCGATTTGGGGAGGACGCCGGGGCCCGACTTGGGCAGGGGGACGCCGGGGCCCTACTTGGGGTGGAGGGCCACCGAGAGTCAACTTGGGGAGGGGTTTCGTCGGGAGCCGATTGTGGCGGCGTGGGATTGCGACCCGCGGCTGTGGGGCGCCGGTGCCGCCCCTAGAAGAGTGGTGCAGCGGCGTTGAGATTGAGAAGGGCGGGGGCAGTGCAGTTCAGGCGATGGGAAGAACCGTGCCGGCGGCGCCTCAATCGACGATGCGGCGACCGGCGGTGGGGGTGGGAATAACTGACGGGAGTTTTTTCTCTCGTGGGCGGCAATTGACGGGCCGCCAGTCCAGGAGGGAGACCCGTAAGTTTTCAATTAAGCAACATTACCATAATACCCTTTTTCTATTTAATTTATTTTTTTACTAAAAATACTAGGTACTTTATAGGTACCTCTCCAATCATTGTAAAATACCTCTAACTTTAAAATTGAAAAGAAAACAAATTATAGAGTAGAAAAGAAATCTACCTATCTGACCAGCACTAAGAACGAAATCCGTGCAGTCTAATATCAAAATGAGATGGAACTTGGTCCTACAAACTATATGCCATGGATGGACGGCGGCATGGTCCATACAAGTATACCACATACCAGCAGCCCACCAGCGCGTTGCTGGCCCGTCAACCCTTCCAAATCTCGGCTGCTGGTATGTGCAGACAGCAAGAGGAGAGTGCAGACAATTCGGCAGACAAGTAACTCAAATGGCAAATCCAAGTTAGATATACTATTGTGAACCATGCGACCTTAAGTTGTACTCCTACCATCTTTTTTGAAAACAAAAATAAAATAAAACTTAAGAGCTGTTATTTTCCATTCGGTACGCATCCATGCATGAATAGGCCATTTACCTTGAAATGTTCAGGTTTCATAGTTGGACAGGGGAGCCAAATGGGTCTCCCCACTACACAGAGTACTTATATTTTTGGGACCAATTACAATATTTCCATTTCGATCAGGCAGCAACTGACTCTATGCATGAAGGGAGCCAACCATGACCATAACAGCTTCTCCTCGGATTCGGACTCTCTGAGCTTCCTCATCCCATTGCAGATACAGTGTTCCACTCCTTGGGGAAGCCTGACAAGTGACAACACACATACAAGATGTGCACATATTATGATAAGTTCCAACCTGAAGGGCGATATTAAAGGATCAACTACTTTAACAGTTTGTCCTCAATACCATGAAGGCTGTCATGTTTTGTTTGCCCAGCTTCTTGCCCCAGTAAGGAGCCAATGAACAGTGTACGCTAGCACATACTGGATCCTGACCAAGAAAAATGGAGGAAACAGGAAATCAGAAAAAAAAGAAACTTTACTTTTTATCAGTTGCAATTACATAATATCCAAAGCAGATAGGGTTCTCGATTGCTGTAGCTTGTCATGAAACATTTAACTCTCAGTATTATAAAGTCATGAAGGGATCAGTTGACTAGAACCTGTGGATGCGGGACTCTTAATTCAAACATTCATTTTGACAGGAGGTGAAAGATTTGTTACAAACTAAGATACTACATCCCTGAATAACAATTCGAGAAAAAATAACAATATTAGCATGGTGGAACACATGTTTATAATGCCTTATTACCTCATTTATTCCATATTTTGGGCAAAAGAAACGGGTGACAAAATCATAACCAGATCCTTCACGAGCTGGGCCTGTAATGGCAACCCCTCTTCCAGGGCACTGGACTAGCTCAGCAATGTTAGGACAAACATTATCAACTTCATCGCATGAACTAACTTCCACCTAAAAAGGAGAAATTTAGTTTTTCATTATAAATATTATCACTGTATTTTTCAAAAAGGTTAAAAAAAGCAACCAAATATTAGAAAGAACAAAGAAACTTAACTATGAGAGCTTGGAGTCAAAACAAGAGTTTCTATCATGAAGTAAAATGGAGACTGAATTAGTGGAGGATGAGAGGAATTACAATGAGGTCAGAAAAAGTAGAGGCAGTTTGCAGCTCATTAATGACCGAAGCACCATTTAAACTCTCAGGAATTGGTAACATTTCCCCAGAATTGCATTTTGCCATCGGAATAACAGGAAAATCCAATTCTATCATGAACTTTGAGCAGGTATGTTCTGCAGAAAGACTTGCATCCTTCGATCCAATGACTTTCTGTTGACACCAAAAATTAGCACCAGGAAGAGGCTGACATGTGAGCCGGATTTGGTGGAAGGATGCCATTCGGCTAAAGGGCTTTCTCTGAAGCATTCGGCAGAGATGCTCTGCGGTCGGGAACGCGTCGCCATTCGGTTAAGGGGTTTTCTCTGAAGCGTTCGGCAGAGATACTCTGCGGTCGGGAATGCGTCATCATTCGGCAGAGGCATTGTTCCGCAGGCGAAGAGTGGTAGCGTTCGGGAAGACATGATGACGTGGATCAATATAAGGAAAAAGGCCGGTTCGAACAAGGAACGCAATATGGGCACGAAGATTCGTCATTTATTTTTAGAAACAAGTATTATAGTCGTGTCCGACTAGGAGTTATATCAAAACCTGGGTATAAATATAAACCCATGGCAATTGTAAAAGAGGACAATCAATCATACAACAAACCGGCCCCGTGCCAACATCGAGTCCTTTAGTCGAGTCGTCGAGTTCTTCGAGAGGAGTCATTGATCCGTCGACCTCCGTAAGTACCGGCAACCTTGTATCATGCTTAGTATCATGCGGTGGATTTAAGCCTTGATGCAAGTAGTCTTGTTACCATGCTTAGTATCATCCGGTGGATTTAAGTTGTGGTCTCAAGAAGGTTCCTCTGTTAGGTCATGAGCCATGCGGTGGGCTAAGATCTAGTATGAACCAAGTTATCGGCTCTGTTAGATTTCGGCAAGATCTAACAGATTCATTAAGTTACCCCGTGTTGCTTCGTTTTTACTCTGTGCTTAATTCATGCAACACTCCTTTGCCCAATCTAGGTCGGTTAGAATCGGCTCTGCTTCACGATGCGATGATTCATCCCCTCATAGCCGAATCCGAAACCGACCTAGGTTGCCACGCGTCGCGGGTTCGAACTTGTTGGTATCGTGTAGATCTTGACAGAACCGGGTATCATGCGGTAGATGCAGGTTTTTGGGTCGTCTTAGAGCTAATCATCCGGTGGATTAGAATTCGATTCGATCTGATAGATTTATCTTTATCGATTAAGTTTGTTCCTTCGCCGCGGACCCCGATTCGGCTAAGCAGCCGCATTCGGCAGTGCTCTCACGAGTGAACATGTTCGTGGGTTTGCAAGTGGACAATGAATGCTTTTAGCCTTTCACGATTAGATTGTATCATGCGGTGGATTGATTTAATCTGATTGGTGGTGTGGCCTCAAACGAGTTGTATCATGTGGTGGATTAACTTGTTTGTTGCCATGCTTGACGGGTGCTGCTTTCGGCCTATGCATTCTTGTTTACTGCGGATTTATGGTCATGCTTTCGCCCTTTTATTTATCAATTATGCTTTGTTTCTCGTTAATCGGCTATGAGTATGCGTTACAATGGTCATTCGGTTGAAAGCCGATTTTTCGTCATGCTTACGTCATGCATTCGGCAGTGCGCTCCCTGCGTGCCTTGCCGATTGCCGAATGAGGCTTTAACTGCCGACAGATAGCTTACATGCTTCTACTGATCTTACGTCATGCTGATGTTGTGCGTTCGGCAGTGTGATTCTTACATGCTTCTACCGACTGCCGAATGATATTCTGAGTAACGACAGATAGCTTGTCCGTAGCTATATGTCTCTCGAGATTGGCTTCAATGCCGCAAATATGGAACTGTCTGGTCTCACCCGGCACGTTCCAGGTTTTGATCTAAACGTTTTTTTTTGTCCCTTTGTTAGTTTTCAGGCAAACTGATTGGCACGCTTCCGGATTCAAAAGCCCGGGTCACGTGTGAAGCTAGCTAATTCGGCTTGCTGTGTGCTTGGCGTGAGGTGCGGATTTTGCGTCAACACACTTTTTGGCACGCCCGGTGGGACACACACAAGTTTTCAAGATGCCTGAGTTGAGCGACATCATGGACGTTACTTTGGAAGAATTGTCTGAAGAGCATCAACAGATGGTAAAGGCTGCTACTGACCAATTCATTAACAAATGTTTACTGTCTTTCGCCAAGAACAGGAGTGGTGCACCGTTTCTCAAGTCCGATTTGCCAAGAGTTCTCCTTCCCGGGCAGTCTGATTTTACTAAAGAAGAAGAGAGGGAGAGATTCTCGGGCTTGTTATACAAAGCTTTGGGGGAAGCAATGACCAATCACAATGCTGCGTTCCTGAACAGTTTTCGGCATATAATGGTAAGCATTTTTGGTCAGCATGTGGATAAACCCTTCGAGCAGATACATGGGCAATTGGGCGGCCCGACATACTTCAATGTTCAAGCACAAGCTCAGAGACCACATGGTAAAGGAAATGCTGATGAAACTGGAGGTTCTGGTACTAAAGATACAAATGGACAACCGATTCGGCAAGATCCTCAGCCTGCACTGCCGAAAACTCGCACATACGGTGATATGGCATTCGGCACCACAGGGAATCCGCCTGCTTCTGCTTATAAGATATCCCCTCTGAACAACAGGCTGCAAAGGGACATGTATGGAAACGGATACTCAGAGTTTATGGATTACAATGCTATCGACGCTCTCCCGAATCCTGGGTATATTGGTACTGCAGGCATGCTTGCTGGAAGACCAGAGAATCAAGATACCAGTATTGACCTCATGGTGCAAAAAATGACCGATGTATTGCAAAATCAATTCGGTCTGAAGCCTAAAAATCAGGGATACATGTACTCGTCTCCTTTCCCAGAATGGTACCAAAGGGTATCATTGCCGAATAGAGTCAAGGTGCCTACAGAGTTTACTAAATTCTCAGGACAAGATGATACTAGCACTGTGGAGCATATAGCTCGATATCTGATGCAGCTTGGAGAAGCTTCGGCAGATGAGGCTTTCAGAATCAGATACTTTCCTTTGTCACTGACGGGTCCAGCTTTTACATGGTTTGCTTCTTTGCCTGCTCAGTCGATTTGTACTTGGAAAGACCTGGAGCAGAAATTCCATGCTCATTACTACATTGGCAGTACCGAGAAAAAGTTGGTTGATTTGACCAGCCTAAGGCAGAGGAATAATGAAACACCTACGGAGTTCCTCAGGAGATTTAGGGAAACAAAGAGCATGTGCTTTTCTCTGAACATACCTGATGACCAGCTAGCTGGTATGGCTGTAGCGGGCATGCTGCCTGCCATTCGGGAAAAGCTATTCGGGATGGAATTTGATGATCTGGGCCAGTTGTCACACAGATTGGCCTTGATGAGTAACCAGGCATATGGTTTCAAGAAAGATGCCAGATTTGCTAAAAATAATGATGTAGCTGACATCTATAACCAATTCCTTGAAAGAGCAGATCAAGAAGATGAGTATGAAGATAGCGAAGAGATAGCCGCAGCAGAGATAGTGTGGAGTAAAGAACCAGTCATGGTGAATCAGAGGTGGATTAAACAGAATAAGGGCACCTATGATTTTGATGTAACTAAGGCAGATAAATTATTTGATTATCTTGTAAAGGAAGGCCGAATCAAGCTACCAGAGGGGCATTCTATGCTTCGGCCTGATGGAGTGAAAGATAAGAGGTACTGTGGATTCCATGATAGAAATTCGCATTCCATCAATGAATGCAGGGTTTTTAGAGTGAGGATTCAGAAAGCTATCCAAGAAGGGCACCTGAAATTCGACAATAAGATGAAGTTGGACAGTAACCCATTTCCTCAGAACATGGTTGGTTTCTCAATCAATATGGTGAGTACTGCCGATAGGGAAAAAATGAGAGTCCTGACGTCGAAGAAAGCAAAGCAGAGTGGCTCAGTAGATCCTAATCGGCAAATCACGATCGAACAGATTCGGCAGGAAAGGCCTCGCTTCCCGAATAGCCGATTTGAAATTGGAAAATCTTCTAAACCCAGAGTCACGTCGCGTATTCTCCTCAACAAATGGCAGCGTCAGCAAGAAAAAGAATGCTATCAGAGATGTGAGTACGAGGAGGAGAAGAGGAGGCGCGAAGAAAGAAGGTATGAGGAAGAACAAAAGGAATATGTCCAAGAACAAGAACGTGCACATTGGAGTTGTGCTTTCTTCAGACACTGTTGGAACGAAGGTTTAAAGCTGCCTACATGGAATAACTGTCCTGAATGCAATAATAGATTTGTTGAATATAGGCAAAATGGTGCCAGTCGCCGATCCGTCCATGAAAGAATTGGAAGGATACATCCTAGTGATGATCGGCGTCTAAAAATATATGAGAATGATGATCAACCAAGGAAAAGACATACTGAAGAAGAAGATCGTGAGTATGTCTGGCAAAAAGGACAATGGTGTCCACCTGGTTTAAGAAGGAGCCAGAAGAGAAGAGTCCAACGCCTGAGGAATCAAGAATTGAAGCAAGCAGGAGCCAGGATGAAATCGATATGGCGCCCAAAAGACAGGCCTGACGAATCGGATCATTCGGCTCCTACATGCATGGTATGTTTCTTGCCGAATGAATTCATGGCTCCAGCTAATCAAATTGTACAGGAGGAGATATTGTCAGAAGTGGACGAAGCCGAACAATATGGGTTAATGGCACAATTGGTATTGAATAAACAAGCTATTTTCGAGAAGCCAGTCCAGAATCGGCACATGAAGCCACTGTACTTAAGAGGATATGTCAACGGGAAGCCACTAACGAAGATGTTTGTTGATGGTGGAGCTGCTGTTAATGTGATGCCATACAATACATTCAGGAAACTTGGCATGAGCCCTGGAGATTTAACGCCAACAAGCATAGTGTTGAATGATTTTGCTGGAAATCCTTCGGACACCAAGGGATGTGTACATGTAGATCTGATGATTGGGTCCAAGATTCTGCTTACAACCTTCTTTGTCATTGAAGGCAAAGGGGCATATAGCTTGCTACTTGGAAGGGATTGGATTCATGCGAATTGCTGTATTCCATCTACTATGCATCAACAGCTTATTCAGTGGATAGATGATGAAGTGGAAATTGTCCCAGCAGATGATTCAATTAGCGTGGCTAATGTGGAGCCGGCCTTCTGGGAATATCAAGGCATAGATTGCTTCTCAGGTAAGGACTGGGGAGAAGGTCCTGTTGAGCCAGTCAGCAGTGATCAACAGCCGATCAAAGCAGTCGGCTCTTTTAGTAATTTTTAATGGATAATCCAATCGATGGGACTGACGGGAAGCTAGGACATGGATTTGTGTCGGCTGATAAATTAGAAGAAGTAGACATTGGAGACGGTGACAAACCAAGGCCGATATTCATCAGTGCTAGCTTGGATTCGGTTTTCAGGGAGAAGTTGATTGAGTTGTTAAAAGAATACAAAGATTGCTTTGCTTGGGATTATTCGGAGATGCCTGGCTTAGATCGTTCCATTGTTGAGCATCAATTGCCGATCAAGCCTGGTTATAAACCTTACAAGCAACCACCCCGGAAAATCTACAAAGATGAAGTGTTGGCCGATGTGAAGAAAGAAGTGGAAAGATTAATAGCAGCAAACTTTATCCGGCCGTGCAGATATGCAGAATGGATCTCTAATATTGTTCCTGTGTACAAGAAAAATGGGAAGATGAGAGTTTGCATAGACTTTAGAGATCTGAACAGAGCTACACCCATGGATGGATATCCGATGCCTATTGCTGACTCGTTGGTTGATGCTGCTGCTGGATATAAAGTGATTAGTTTCATGGATGGTAATGCAGGGTACAATCAAATTTTTATGGCATTGAAAGATATAGCGAAAACGGCTTTCAGATGTCCGGGACATATAGGATTGTTTTAATGGGTTGTCATGACGTTTGGTTTGAAGAATGCTGGTGCAACTTATCAGAGAGCTATGAATTATATTTTTCATGAGTTGATCGGCAAGATTGTGGAGATATATATCGATGATATCGTGATTAAGTCATTGGATCATGAAGCACATTTGGCCGACATAAGGAAAACTCTAGAATGCACTAGGAAACATGGGCTCAAAATGAACCCAAATAAATGTGCTTTTGGAGTTTCGGCAGGAGAATTTCTGGGATTTCTGGTGCATGAAGGAGGAATAGGGGTTGGCAGGAAAAGTATGAAAGCCATTGATGAAGTTGTTCCTCCAACTAATCTTAAGGAACTACAGTCATTACTTGGTAAGATCAATTTTGTAAGAAGATTCATATCAAACTTATCACAGAAGGTGTTGCCTTTCTCTTCACTGCTGAAAGTCAAGAAGGATCAGAAATTTGTATGGGGTGACGAACAACAAAAGGCTTTCGATGAGATCAAGGATTACATGAAAAAACCACCAGTATTGGTACCTCCACAGCTTAACAAGCCTTTTAAGTTGTACGTGGCGGCCGATGCCCAAACTATTGGATCGGCCCTCATACAAGAATTCGAGGGAAAGGAAAGGGTAGTTGCATACCTTAGCCGAAAGTTGCTTGGTCCCGAAACGAGGTATTCGGCTACTGAGAAGCTTTGTTTATGTGTTTACTACTCCTGTACAAAATTTCGGCACTACTTGCTACATGCCGAATGCATTGTGTATTCAAAGTTTGATGTGATAAAGCACATGTTGTCTATGCCAATTTTGAATGGAAGGATTGGCAAATGGATTTTAGCTTTGTCTGAATTTGAGTTAAGGTTTGAATCGGCAAAGGCTGTTAAAGGACAGATTATCGCTGATTTCATTACTGAGCATCGCGATTTATCAGTTAATTCGCTTGAAATTGCTCCTTGGGTATTATTCTTCGATGGCTCTTCATGTGACAAAGGTGGTGGAGTAGGTATTTTGTTAATGTCACCAAAAGGAGAGGTATTTGAATTTGCTATTCCTATTCAACCTACTGTCACTAATAATCAAGCTGAGTATGACGCGTTACTCAGAGGACTTCAATACTTGAGAGAAGCAAAGGCCATTGCAGTTGAAATTTTTGGAGATTCAGAATTAGTCATAAGGCAACTAAATGGCGAATATGAGTGTAGAAATGATGTCTTGAGGAATTACTATGAAGAATGCAAGCAAATCTTGAAGGAGTTTCAGTCGGTAATTCTGCGGCATATTCCTAGGAAAGACAATGAAGGGGCAAACAGATTGGCTCAAAGTGCTTCGGGTTATAAAGAGCTTCAAGAAGTTTTTGTTAATAATATATATGCTTTCGGGAGTGATCTGGCAGAAGATGATTGGAGAAAAGAAATTGTTGATTATCTGGAGAATCCATCCCGAAAGGTTTCTAGAAAGCTCAGGTATAAAGCTTTAAAGTTTGTTCTTCTTGATGATAATTTATATTATAAATCCTTGGATGGGGTGCTGTTGCATTGCTTAAATCAAGAAGAAGCAAAAAGGCTGATGAGTGAAGTGCATGATGGGCTGTGTGGAGCACATCAATCGGCTTACCGAATGAAATGGGTTATTAGGAGGACTGGGTATTATTGGCCCACAATGCTAGAAGACTGCTTTGAATATTGCAAGGGATGCCAAGATTGCCAGAGATTTGGAAACATTCAGAGAGTTCCAGCATCGGCTTTGAATCCCATTATCAAGCCATGGCCATTCAGAGGATGGGGAATAGATTTGATTGGCCAAATAAATCCTCCATCGAGCAAGGGGCATAAGTTTGTACTTTTAGCAACGGATTATTTTACCAAGTGGGTTGAGGCAATTCCATTGAGAAAGGTGGCATCAGAAGATATGATTAAATTTGTCAAAGAGCACATCATTTACAGATTTGGAATTCCTCAGACAATTACTACAGATCAAGGGACTCAATTTACATCTTCAGAGTTCAGAGATTTTGCTGAAAGTATGGGCATCAAATTGTTGAATTCTTCTCCTTATTATGCCCAAGCTAATGGTCAGGCAGAGGCTTCTAACAAGATTATGATTAAAATTATACAGAAGAAGATTGATCAGAAGCCGAAAAAGTGGCATTCGGTACTCAATGAGGCTTTATGGGCTTACCGAATGGCTCCACATGGGGCTACACAGACGTCTCCTTATGAGTTAGTGTATGGGCATCATGCTATCTTGCCATGGGAAATACAATTAGACTCAAGGAGAATAAAGTTGCAAAAGGATTTAAGTTCTAAAGATTATAATGATTTGATGATGGACGAATTAGAAGATTTGCATATGATTCGTCTTAGGGCCTTGGAAAATGTTGAGAAAAATAAAATGCGAGTTGCTAAATATTACAACAAGAAAGTGAAAGTCAGGCAATTTGCAGAAGGAGATTTGGTTTGGAAAGCAATACTGCCGATTGGAACTAAATACAGTGCATTCGGCAAGTGGTCTCCAAACTGGGAAGGTCCTTTCAGAGTGGCCAGATGCGTGCCTGGGAATGCATATATCCTAAAGACTTTACTAGGAGAGGAATTTACTGCTGCTATCAATGGGAGATACCTGAAGAAATACTATCCTAGCGTTGAGATTGATCGTTGATTAAGACACAATGGAAATAGCCGGCATTCGGGAAGAAGCCGTCTTCAGAACAAATGTTGACAGAAAAGGAAAATGGCCAGTACTGAATGTATTGCCCTTAGCACAAAATATATTACATCAGGAGTTCATGCAAGATCACAAAAGATAAGTTTTATTGCCGAAATTCCATAAATCCCTAGTACAAACTACTGGAAGAGCCTATTCAAAACAGACTGGGGATGAATGGAATCGGCAATGGCAGCACCATGGCCATCAAGACGATCAATGGAGGCGTCAATGTCTTCGATGTCTTCTGGGTTGCTGTTGGCAAAACCAACCGGCATCCTGGAATAGTCAGTGCCGGTGTGCGTCGACATGGCGGCGAGACCCGTAGCAACGCCCAGGCGAACGCCATGGGAGGCCACCTCGTCGACACGGCTTGCCACCGCACCAAGGCGTACCTCGGGTGTGTCCCCTTGGGCGTTCACCTTGTTCGCCAGCTCCTCCACCAGCGCTTTCAGTCGATCAAGTTCAGCATCACGCGCTGCAAGGTTACAAGGGGATAACAGATTAATGTCATTTGGATGACGGGATTGAAATTGAGCAGATTGCAGGACTCACCATCAATAACTTCGAGCAACTGTTTGCGCTCGTGCTGCCATTCGAGGTCCGCAATCCCGGCTTGCTTGGAAATGACCTCCAGTTCGCGACGAGAGTCGTCACGCTCCGCCTTGAATCGGCGAGCATCGCCGTCTGAGTAGCGGGAGTCGTCCGATGAGAGAGATCGATTGGACGAACTCGAAGAGCTGGACGCCGCAGGAGCAGCGGCTGGAGTCGCAACTGGCGCACCAGCGGCGACAATCCATTGGATTACCCTGAGAAAACAAAGAGATTCGTCAAGGAGAGAGCAAATCTCGAGAAGAACAGAGAGAAGCAAGCAGACAATCTTTACCTCCGGCGAGCACCACCGCGACTCCCTTCGGCCTCATCGGTGGCCGGGCGCCTCCTGTTGTTGTCGGCCATTGGAAGTTTCTCGGAGTTACTATGGATGGGGGAAAAAATGGCTTGGGCCGGTAAAAACTTGGAAGACGAAGAACTTGGTGAAAACTGTGGGCTGCCTGGGTGTTTATTTATAGAACCCGCAGAGGAGATCGTGGCGCGCATCCCAAAAATTTCGGAAGGTGGAAAGCCCCACGAACCGAGCAGTTTCGGTGTCGTTTGGGATTCATGCCGAATCGGGTTCAGTTCTACTGAATTGGATTCGGCTGTGTTGTGTTAGGTCGTTTTTCGGGTCTAACACTGTTACGACTAAGCTTTGCCGAATGTGTGGTTCACAATAGAGCGAGGAAGAAAGCAAAAGATTGGTGAGACTACAAAGTCGGTAAGACATTCGGCTAATTAATATTCAATACAACTACACACCCAAGTACTTGGAGATTACATCTTTAGCATCAGATATCATTCTATTAATGGTCTCCAAAAGATTTTTGCCTGCTTCTTGGGTTTTTATCAGAGCAGAGAGCTTCGTTTTAAGCTGTTTATCTTCAGTTAGAATTGCCGATGCTTCCTTCCGTATCCTCTCTGTCAGATCAGGGAGTTCGGCTAACTTCTTCTCGTCAGCTTCGATTTCGATTGACAGAGTCCTCAATTCGGCTTCTAGTTCAGCTTTTCTGGTCTTCTTCAGATCAAGTGCTGGCTGCAGTCTAGCTGACAATTCTTTATTACTCTGAGCTTGAATATACAGATCTTTCAAGGATTGCTTAGCTATGGCTCTTCTTTGTTCTAAAGCTGGTTGTAAAGATTGACTTTTCAGAACCTGTCTGACTGCAGCAAATTGTTGATCCAATTGAGAGATTGGTTCCAAAGAAGCTTGAATATCAACAGGAAGGTTTTGTTCAATGGGCTCAAGCATATCTCTCAGAAGATCAGCATCCTTGACTTGATCCTGGATGTCTTTGTGCAGAAAGGAGAAGATTTCCTTTAGTTTTGCCTGGGTTTCTTCTGATAAAGTCTGACTAGAAGAAATTTCCTCTGCTTGTTCGGCAACAAGATCATCCAAGGGAAATGAGTAGCTGGGTGATGAAGTTGTTTTCTCCTGGAAAAAGATATTGCCGAATTAATGATTATCCATTGAATAAAGAACTGGGGAGACTGGGTAATTATCTCTACCTTATTCCTGATCTCTTGGATGGAGAGAGAGGGCGGCTCAAGCTCAGGCAAAGATTCTTGTGTGTCATGCTGAGGAGAGCTTGGAAGGTTCTCTGGTGGGGATGAGGCTTCTGGCTGAGGTACATCAGGTAGAGCTGAAGCTGGTTCTTGATGAAAAGGGGAGCTCTCCGAAATTGGATCCATTGAAGCTTGCTCTGTGACTGAAAGAAAGTTAGTGCCGATGAAAAGAGTTTTAAAGGACAAGACGGTGAGAAATTTTACTAATCACTGAAGCGTCGGCAGGTCCTGTGCTAATGGCCAATTGCTGTGATTTGGCCTGAAATCATAAAGGAACAGAAATGAGCAGAATGAAATTAGCATTTTTACTCGAGGAGGGAGAAATTTGACCTGTGCAATTATTTTGCTGCTTGTTCTTTTCTTCTTTATAGATGAAGGGGCAGTTAGAGAAGAAATTTTTCTCTTGGCAGCAGGTGGTGCAGCAAGAGTTGGATCCAGATTGGCAGGCCTAGACATTATTTGAGCCAAAGAAGGAGAGTGATGCCCCAGAATAGATATCGGGCCTGCAGTGTTATATGCGATTGCTCTGGCCAGAGGGGCAGGGACTATGTCCTGCAGGATAACAAAGTTAAAAGTCGATGAAAAAGGATGTTATTGGAAAAACAGATGGATTATAAGCATATTTACCTCTGAATTCGGCTGATAGTCAGGCATCAAATCAAGGCAGAGAGGGTGAACTGGCACATTGAAGATATGATCATGGACTTCTTGCCACCAAAGAATAAAAGAAGGATGAGCAAGTGCTGTTGGCACAAAAGGTTCGATCTGGTAGATGGCTGCACAACACTTGTAATCAAAAATTCTTCTTGTTTCTATGGAGTCTTTGATGATCTGCCTAGGCTTGAGGAATTCATGGAAGAATAATCTTGGGGGCACTTGGCCACATCCTAATTGCCTGGCTACTGTATTCGGCTGGTAATATTCATATGAACTTTGAACCAGCCTTCCTCCACAAAATTCGGCTGGTAAGATGCAAGGCCGAATAAAAGTGTTAAAAATTGCTGTGGACTCTGCATCTATACATCCAGTCTCGAAGCTGAATTCACAAGGAAAAGTGAGACTGTCATTGTCCATGTATAGGAACCAGAGGGGATTGGCAAAGCCTTTGAAGAAAAGTTCAAACAGTTCTCCAATGCTCTTGTTGATAGCAATAGTGGAGGCTGCTTCCCCATAGGTTTGACAGCCTTTGGTGCTCTGGGCTTCTGCTTCCTGGTAATTGACCGAGGGGAAGTGTCGGCTGTTGAGGTCAATGGAGACAATTTGGTGCATGTACAGTTGCAGCCACATTTGGACGAACCACCAGGGACCATTGACGCAGGAAATTTTCTTGTTGGTGTGCATCTGATAAATGGTTTGATGGAGCATGTGATAGACACTTCCCAAGAGATATTTCCCGAGAGGGATAAGTGTGCCTGCAGCCAAGTCTTCGGCCATTACTATGTGATTCAGAGTTGGCTCATTGGCTTTACCACAGAAAACAAATCTGCACAACCACATATTCAGAAAGGCCCTGTATTCAACGTCAGTCAGAGGACCATCATGCATGTAAGTCTGGATGTATTCTTATAGCCGACTCCAGTCTTCACCCCTGTCTGTTTGGAAGAACCTTTGTACCTGTATGGGTGTGTTATCCCTGTAATGTTCAGGCCGGTTATCATGTAGACATCGGCCAGGGTTGGAGTCATTGGTCCGTGACCAAAGAGAAAGGCATTCATGCCATTGGACCAGAAGTGACAAGCTGCAATCAGGAGATTTTCATTCTTGGGTGTTTCGGCTAGAGATAGCTCCAAGCAATGAGAAATACGAAGACTGTCCCAATTCTGCGTCTGGGGGCTTTTATCTTCAAGAATCCTTTTGTACCAGTTTCTCCAGCCAGCGATTGGGGGCAGAGGCCAGTTCTTGAATGAATCTTGCCATTCGTGAGGTCTCGACAGTGAAGTTTTGAAAGGGATCCTCTGGGACTCGGCCGCAATAATTTCGGAGGGATCTGGATTCCCTGAGGGGCCGAGGAAGAAAGATGCGGATTGCTCCTCCGTAGGGGTCAAGATTTCAGTGGTCAGAGCCTATTGAGAACGGAAGAAGAGCGATTCGGGAATTCAAAATGCAGCTTGAAAAGAGTAATGCCGAATGTGATTGAAGAAAACGGAACTTACTTGAAGAATTTGATCCTGGTTCGCCATTTGAAGGTCGGAGCTTGAAAGATTCGACGAACTAGGGTTTGAGTTTGAGAACGCACTCTGAGGATTTGGGAGCGGAAGACGGATGTCGAGCGGGCTCAGCCTGGAAATGTTGGGGATTCCTGGTCAATTCCGAGATAAAAGTATCCTTTATCCCGAAATTGAAGGGGCATGTGTTGACACCAAAAATTAGCACCAGGAAGAGGCTGACATGTGAGCCGGATTTGGTGGAAGGATGCCATTCGGCTAAAGGGCTTTCTCTGAAGCATTCGGCAGAGATGCTCTGCGGTCGGGAACGCGTCGCCATTCGGTTAAGGGGTTTTCTCTGAAGCGTTCGGCAGAGATACTCTGCGGTCGGGAATGCGTCATCATTCGGCAGAGGCATTGTTCCGCAGGCGAAGAGTGGTAGCGTTCGGGAAGACATGATGACGTGGATCAATATAAGGAAAAAGGCCGGTTCGAACAAGGAACGCAATATGGGCACGAAGATTCGTCATTTATTTTTAGAAACAAGTATTATAGTCGTGTCCGACTAGGAGTTATATCAAAACCTGGGTATAAATATAAACCCATGGCAATTGTAAAAGAGGACAATCAATCATACAACAAACCGGCCCCGTGCCAACATCGAGTCCTTTAGTCGAGTCGTCGAGTTCTTCGAGAGGAGTCATTGATCCGTCGACCTCCGTAAGTACCGGCAACCTTGTATCATGCTTAGTATCATGCGGTGGATTTAAGCCTTGATGCAAGTAGTCTTGTTACCATGCTTAGTATCATCCGGTGGATTTAAGTTGTGGTCTCAAGAAGGTTCCTCTGTTAGGTCATGAGCCATGCGGTGGGCTAAGATCTAGTATGAACCAAGTTATCGGCTCTGTTAGATTTCGGCAAGATCTAACAGATTCATTAAGTTACCCCGTGTTGCTTCGTTTTTACTCTGTGCTTAATTCATGCAACACTCCTTTGCCCAATCTAGGTCGGTTAGAATCGGCTCTGCTTCACGATGCGATGATTCATCCCCTCATAGCCGAATCCGAAACCGACCTAGGTTGCCACGCGTCGCGGGTTCGAACTTGTTGGTATCGTGTAGATCTTGACAGAACCGGGTATCATGCGGTAGATGCAGGTTTTTGGGTCGTCTTAGAGCTAATCATCCGGTGGATTAGAATTCGATTCGATCTGATAGATTTATCTTTATCGATTAAGTTTGTTCCTTCGCCGCGGACCCCGATTCGGCTAAGCAGCCGCATTCGGCAGTGCTCTCACGAGTGAACATGTTCGTGGGTTTGCAAGTGGACAATGAATGCTTTTAGCCTTTCACGATTAGATTGTATCATGCGGTGGATTGATTTAATCTGATTGGTGGTGTGGCCTCAAACGAGTTGTATCATGTGGTGGATTAACTTGTTTGTTGCCATGCTTGACGGGTGCTGCTTTCGGCCTATGCATTCTTGTTTACTGCGGATTTATGGTCATGCTTTCGCCCTTTTATTTATCAATTATGCTTTGTTTCTCGTTAATCGGCTATGAGTATGCGTTACAATGGTCATTCGGTTGAAAGCCGATTTTTCGTCATGCTTACGTCATGCATTCGGCAGTGCGCTCCCTGCGTGCCTTGCCGATTGCCGAATGAGGCTTTAACTGCCGACAGATAGCTTACATGCTTCTACTGATCTTACGTCATGCTGATGTTGTGCGTTCGGCAGTGTGATTCTTACATGCTTCTACCGACTGCCGAATGATATTCTGAGTAACGACAGATAGCTTGTCCGTAGCTATATGTCTCTCGAGATTGGCTTCAATGCCGCAAATATGGAACTGTCTGGTCTCACCCGGCACGTTCCAGGTTTTGATCTAAACGTTTTTTTTTTGTCCCTTTGTTAGTTTTCAGGCAAACTGATTGGCACGCTTCCGGATTCAAAAGCCCGGGTCACGTGTGAAGCTAGCTAATTCGGCTTGCTGTGTGCTTGGCGTGAGGTGCGGATTTTGCGTCAACACTTTCTTAGCTGTTAGACATCCAGATTTTGCCAAAAACTCTATAGCATCACCCTCAACAAGACCAGATGCTATCAAGTAGTGTGCAGCAGCTAATGTTCCATGCCCACAAAGTTCACTCTGCAGAATTAAGTAAGTACAGTAAGATTTCTCCAAAATTGTGTCAGACAAATATTAAGGCTCTCCTTATATGGAAGTATTAGAAGCTAATTCCTTTTTATGAATAGATTTCTTGAGTAAAAGAGATTGTAGTATTATTATGTTAGTCTCACATGCTGTTGTCTGAAGGGGATAAATGACCAGAGAGAAAAACTCTTCAGAACATACTATGAAGACTAGAGGAATATCAAAAGTTGCAAGGTATCATGAATGTTATAAGATAGTTGCAAGAGTACTACTCTGAAAAAAATAAAGACTTGCAAGAGTACTTATTTAACACTTAGAACTGCATAACATGTCTCTAACTCAAACTAACAAAGTTTTTTTGAAAAAAATGATTAGCAAAGAAATTATGAACAGCTTGTATAACCTCTTATAAAAGGAAATGTATGCACATATTGTAAGACCTCTTATAAAGGCAAACGTATACACATCTTGTGTGACATTTTACGAAGGCTTCCCATAGTGCTGAAAACTGAAATTATTGAACAGTTGCATAGCAGCATCCCATACCCATTCCTAAACTAATCAGGCATAACCCTACCCTAGAATACATTCCAATTTGACACTTGCCAGTCCTACTAAGTGGTGTCAGAGCTCTCTGCATCCATGCGAACGCCTGCCGTATCGCTTCTCTGTTTCGTGAGGCAGCTCATGTTGTGATTCTTTTTTTTTACCATGTCGATTCCAGTTCACCCAGTCACCCCAAAATCAGTAGGTTCTGAAACGAGGAAGCGGAAGGTTTGTGACTGGAGCTATCACCTCACGAGCCGGAGTGAACCAGCGGATACGGAACTGGGCAGTCCCAGCCGCAGCACCAGCCTCTGCAGCACCGGCGCCGGCACCGGAGCAACCGGAACGGGCCAAGAACGCGGTGATGGGGGTGTTGAACTCTGCCGCGACGGCCTGCATCCACCGCTCGTCCGGAGGCTCTCCTCCGCCGCCGGCGCCATCATCCTCCAGGAGGCAGACGGCCGCGGAGTTGCCCTTGAACGGCTCATCCGTGAACGCATCGACCTGCACAGATCAAAATGTTGAAGAGATAGAACGAACTGCTGGTTGGTGATAGCGAACCTTGCGGCCGTGGCAAGAAGCAAGGTTGAGGTTGACTGACTGACCACAGCGTATCTGAAGGCTCTCTTCGGCATCTCGTCGAGCACCTGGAGCGCGGATGCGGAGGCGCGCTGAGTCGGAGCTAAAGAAGTGAGGCGGCTAACTAAACCGTGGATTTGTTGGATATATTAGTATTCGATATCTTGGTCAGTAGCAGTGCTTTTGATCCTTTGACTATGGCTTTACAATGCTATGAAGTTTAATACCGTCGTCCCACTCTCCTTTGACTATCAGCAGCTGAGGATATTTACTTTGTTGCAAAGAAGTTCAAAACCGGACCCGTCTCCAACCCCTACAAAGATTTTGATTGACATTTTATTTCTTGTGAACCAAATTATCTAATAAATGGCTGCAACCTCGCCAATAAGTTGATGCAAAAAAGTGAGCACAATCTAATAAAATGGTACATGCGTTGATTAGAATGATTTTTCTCTTGCAATTTCCAAGATTAATAATAACTTTAAAATATAAAATGGAGTTCTTAATTAAGTTTTTGTGCACCACGCTAGCCTTAACAAAACAAAGAAACTATATGATGCACCAATGCAGCAGGTAGTTCATTCTTTTTTTTCCCCTCAGTAGTTCAAGACGAGTTGGCAAAAAAATAAAAACCGGCCCAAGCCTACTGAGGGAAAAAGGTAAAATAGCGTGAACCAAACCTTCATATTCGGCCCAATACCAATCCGGTACTACTTGGAGGCCAGTAGAAAGGTTAGATCCTTCTTCTCCGATTCACTAAAAGAGGACTAAAAATAGCCCACGGGCCATATTGAGTCGACAAATTCAACCCACAACGTTTTTTGTGTTTTACCTTTTCTTCTTTTTTTCTACTATATAAACTTACAATTCATAAATCTTTATATAGGACACGGTTGTTTTGGATCTTGAACAATCATAAATTTAAAAGTATAAAAAATATATAGGACACAGTTGTCTGGCCCCAACCCGTTCGCTTGGCTAGTGGCTGGTGCTGATTTGTGCTGAGAGAAAAATAATATTGGCTCGCTGGTGACAGATAACCGGTGCTGATTTATACCGAGAGAAAAATACTGCTGTCGGATGCTGATAAGCCAAGCAGACAAATCTCATTGGGTGGTCATTATTGACCTCATGGATAACGTATGCCTGTCCATCAAATAAGCTGGATGAGCCCGGTTACACGTACATTATCCGATCCACTCTGATTGCGCCCTCACCGCCGGAAAAGGAGAGACGACGGGGACACAGAGAAAGGAAGGGCGAAGAAAAAAAAAGGGCAGGCACACCGCACCAACGATTTTGTTTGCACATACAGTATATTTTGTTGTCGACACGGCCGGGCGGTAGGCGTGATGGCTGGGCGCATAGCACGAGACAAAACATGATGATGGCGATGGGCATATAGATCGTGGAATGAAGCTCTGCAGGGCTAGCTGCAGGCCCGGGCGGCGTCTTGCTTGGATTCAAAGGAAAGGAAAGGAATGGCAGCACACAGCTTGCGGCTAAGGGCTAGGTCTAGGGTGGTAGCGATGGCCGGAGGGGAGCATCGTCATAGTAGGCTGCGGACAGAATGTAGCCGGACAATTCCTGGATGCCCGCATAAATCCACTTTGGAGATTCTCTCCATGATTGGAACGTCGAGCCGCTCGCTTTCTTTCTTCTTCTTTTTTTGCTGCATGCTTTGGGAGGAGATCGAATAGACCCGTGTAGAAATATGCGTACGTACGCCCAGTGATGCGTGGGCCCGGCTGCTGTGCCTGTGCGTGCCGAGTGGAACCGTGAAAGCAAAGCTGCTTGGAGTGGTGGAGTAAATCGAGCGAGCTTTGGACTGGCCACGATGCATGGAATCATGGATGCATTGCTCCGGAAACCAGATGAGCCTATAATAATTTGTAGCTAGTCCAACATTTGTAGCAGAAATATATATATGCTAATTGAGAACTCGTGCTGGACAGAAGAAGCTAGCGGCGGGGCCGGGCGAGCCGACATGGAGACGCACACGCAGCTCGATCGCTGCACGCAATCTAATCAACCGCACGGCACGAGGACGGGCGTGCGTTTCGCGCGCGTCCCGTACGTACCACCGGTCAAAAGAGGCTCGACGACGGGGCAGCAGCCGATCGAGCGCGACATCATATCCCGAGTGCCCTGTCTTTTCTTCCGGCCGCCCCTAGCGCGGCCGCGGCCGGCCGGCTCCGCACCCGGCTCGGCAGCCACCCTGCCTGCGCCACACGGGACAAAGCCACGCACCCAGCAGCCAGCCAACCTCGGAGCCAACCAGCACCAGCGCGACGACGGGGTGTGGCGGTCGGTGCCGCGGAGCTGAGCCCAGATCGAGCCCCCCCTGACGCCCACGGGGTTTGCGCGCACGACACGGCTGGTGGTGGGAGGTCGGAGCGCTAGGCTGAGGTGATGATGGCCGGGCTGACCGGGGGCGCCCGCGTGCGCGCCGCGCCCCAGCTTTTGTCGCGCCATGCCTCCCCGCTGCTGCTGGCTCGGACTCATCGCCTCTCTCTCTTTTTGCTCCTTGAAGCGTCGTATTGGGCAGCCTGCCTGCCTGCCTGCTGCTTTTCTTCTCTCCTCAGGCAGGAATCGCGTGCGATTCTCTCTTCTCCCTTTGGTTCGCCTCGTCCGGGAGCTCAGCGGGGGAATATTATTATCTCTCTGTCTCCCTCGTTCCATCGATCTCCCACCTCAGCCGCTCGACGCACGCACGCATGCATGCCGGCCCCCGCCAAAAGGCCTGCGGCGCCTGCCTCTTGTGTGCCTTCCCAAACTGCCAAATCCATGCTTTGCTCGCAGCTCGCCGTGTACTAAAAGGCTTATCGTACCTTTACTCGGACGCGTATACTGTACTACAAGCAAATCTTTTTCTAGGCAAAAGTTGTGCTAAGGTACGTACTCCTAAATGAACGTGGATTATAAAGTGAATTTTGCTTTATATTGGTTCCATACGGGGAACAGATATACAATTTGTACATCCAAGTTCTAATTATTTTAAAGTCGTCCAACTAATCATGATTTTAGCACCGATGATAATTAAAAAAATCATATTATTATATCTTTTTAAAAATACTTTAAGTGGTCATCGATCATCCTACAAAATTTTAACTTAAAACGTCACTTGTGGAAGGGGAAAGAAAAAAATAAATCTTACGAATGGGTAGGTTGGATCAATTGACATAGCTGGGTGTAAAATGAATAAAAATATATACTTAGGGGTATCCAAACTTTATCTATATTTGAGGGTAGTAATTTAGACTTTTTTCTTTAAATTATACTTTATCTGAAACTTATTAATTTGTACAAACCAGGCCCAGGCATGCCTTATCGGATCTACCATTTGGTATAGAGATAGATGAGAAGAAGAAGGATGAGAACTCACATACCCAGTTACCCCAATAGACCGGCGTTTACGCCCAGTTTTTCACACATCATATTTGTTTTGTTTGTATGCAAATGTTGTTGTAAGTATCACATGAGATCATCACGGGGCGATTTAGTTTGCGGTCGACGCCTACCTCCAGCTCGCCCGCCTCCTCCCGCTCTCGCCCCCGCCTCCCGTGCCGCCCGCGGCCTGCGGCTCCTGCCGTCGGCCGTCCTCCGCCCCACCCGCCCGTCTCCCCTCGTCCGTGCCCCGCCTCCTCCCCCACTGCCCACGGCCGGCGGCGACCTCACCGCCGCGCCGGCCGCCCTCCTCCCGCCCACCGTCCGCGGTCCCGCCCCTCCTAGCCGGAGTGGCCATCTCCCTTCATGCCGGCCATCGCCCCGGCCGCCGGCCCTCCTCACCAGCTGTCCTCCGCCGCTCGGTCGGCGGCGTTTCTGCCGCCTCTCCTCCGCCCGCAGCCCGCAACCGCCGCCGGGCCTCCGCCGCCCCCGACCCTCCTTCTTCTACAGCCGGAGCTCCTCCCCCAACCCCGGCAACCCCAACCCCGAACACTAACCTCTTCTTCCTCTCCTCTTCTTCCTCCTCCCATCTCCCCTTCTTCCTCCTCCCGTCGACCGCACGGGAGCCTCCCGTGCGGTCGACCTCAAAACCAACATTGCGGATCATCACATCGGAGCTGAAAAAGAAGCTATCTGCAAATCCTTTGTGGGATGGAGTAAGTATACAGTTTTATCAATGACGTGTGGGTCCCATAACAATAACAAAAGGATTGGGGTATATTGAACTCGGTACTTGGAAATTGGAATCAATAATGCTTAAGTGTAGAGGACATATACAGCGATTTTCTAATTATTGCTTGCAGGTAAAATAGCGCTGACAAAGTGTGAATTGGCAGCTTGTACCTAAACAAGCTGCAGGTTGCATTATTGGAAATTTGGAAGGTAAAACTGCAGGCGAATTTGACCCTTTCTCCCCCTCTGTCGATCTGCGCTCTGCTGAAAGGAACGTTCTGGGTTGGCCAAACCCCCGCGACTTTCACCCTGTGGCATCAGAGGCTCATAATAAGCACTGTAATTTTTATCGGGTGACAGCTTTAATCGTGCTTGTACTGGTATATATATTCTGTGCAAGTGCGATAACGGTGCTTGAATAAAGACAGTGCTGGGCCAGGAGAATTCTCAAATGCATCCACTCGTCGGTATCCGCACAAATCCTACTGTCACCGGTGGCTTTAGCCTTTTACCAAAGCCAGGATATGCGAATGGAAAAAAGCTGAGCCACTCCACCTCAGCCGGTAAAAAGCTAGGGTCCAAGAACCCCAGCGAGAACAGCAGATGCACTCTCCCTCACTTTCTCTCATCGATCGCACAAAAAGCATTGCGTAGGCGGGGGGAGAATTGATTAATTATTGAAGAGATTGGGGGCTCGAAATTTTTACCTTATCTGACAGCAGGAGCAATAGTAAAAAAGAGTAGTGGAAGGCATCCTTTTGCAGGTTATAACCCACAACCCAGCAGGGCCTTGTGTTTGTGTTTGTAGGAGAGTAGTAGTAGCAAGCAACTGCAGCAGCAGGAGCAGCAGCAGCCGTTTGCACACACACACACACACTTCAGTCCCCGGCCGGCCACGCTGTGTACGTTGGATCTTGGGTGCCGGTGGTTTAGGTCTTGGGGATTTAGATGGACACACTGTTTCGGTTGGTTAGCTTCCACCAGCACCAGCACCACCAACAGGCGCCAGCGTCCTCCTCGCCGGACCAGCACCACCACCAGTCCCCCTACAGCTCCCGCTCCACGTCCCGCAGCACCACCTCCACCGGCTCCCGCTCCTCCCCCTCCCACCACACCCACAACCACCCCTCCTACTACTCCCACTCCCACTACCACAGCACGACCGGCGGCAGCTACTACTACTACGACTCCGCCGGCAGCGGCTGTGCCGGAGGAGCTGGAGCCGGAGCCGGAGCCGGCGGCGGCTACTACTACGACCACCACCAGCAGGCGCCGTACCAAGAAGAATGCGCCGGCAACGACCACGGCTTCTACATGGATGAAGACTTCTCCTCCTCGTCGTCCTCCCGCCACTTCCACCACCACCAGCCGCCGCCCACGTCGTCCCCGGCGCCCACGCCGCCGCACCAGCCCGCGTCCACGTCCTCCGCCGCCGCCGGGGGCCATGCCGGGCTCTTCGAGGCCGCCGACTTCTCGTTCCCGAACGTGGACATCGACCTCGACTTCAGCTCCCCGGCGTCGTCCTCCGGCGCCGCCGCCGCCTCGTCCTCGGCTGCGGCGGGCGGCGGCGGCGGCGGCAGGTGGGCCGCGCAGCTGCTCCTCGAGTGCGCCCGCGCCGTCGCCGCGCACGACAGCCAGCGCGTGCAGCAGCTCATGTGGATGCTCAACGAGCTGGCCTCCCCGTACGGTGACGTGGACCAGAAGCTCGCCTCCTACTTCCTCCAGGGCCTCTTCGCCCGCCTCACCGCCTCCGGCCCCCGCACGCTGCGCACCCTCGCCGCCGCCTCCGATCGGAACGCGTCGTTCGAGTCCACCCGCCGCACCGCGCTCAGGTTCCAGGAGCTGAGCCCGTGGGCGTCGTTCGGCCACGTCGCCGCCAACGGCGCCATCCTCGAGTCCTTCCTGGAGGCGGCGGCGGCGTCGTCGCAGCCGCCGCGGCTGCACATCCTGGACCTGAGCAACACGTTCTGCACGCAGTGGCCGACGCTGCTGGAGGCGCTGGCGACGCGGTCGTCGGACGACACGCCGCACCTGTCCATCACCACCGTGGTGCCCACCGCCGCCGCGCCGTCGTCCGCGGCGGCGCAGCAGCGGGTGATGCGGGAGATCGCGCAGCGGCTCGAGAAGTTCGCGCGGCTCATGGGCGTGCCCTTCACCTTCCGCGCCGTGCACCACGCGGGGGACCTCGCCGAGCTCGACCTCGACGGCCTCGGCCTCCGCGACGGCGGCGGCGGTTCCACGCCGGCCGCGCTCGCGATCAACTGCGTCAACGCGCTGCGCGGGGTCGCGCCCGGCGGCGCGCGGCGGCGCGACGCGTTCGTGGCGTCACTCCGCCGGCTCGAGCCGCGCGTGGTCACCGTCGTCGAGGAGGACGCGGACCTCGTGGCGTCGCCCGAGCCGGCGGGCGCGTCGTCGGCCGGCGAGGCCAGCACGGAGGAGGCGGCGTTCATGAAGGTGTTCGCCGAGGGCCTCCGGTTCTTCTCGGCGTACATGGACTCCCTGGAGGAGAGCTTCCAGAAGACCAGCAACGAGAGGCTGGCGCTGGAGAGGGCGGCCGGGCGCGCCATCGTGGACCTCGTGTCCTGCCCGGCGTCGGAGTCCGGCGAGAGGAGGGAGACCGGGGCGTCGTGGGCGCGGCGCATGCGGTCGGCGGGGTTCTCTCCGGTGGCGTTCAGCGATGACGTCGCCGACGACATGCGGTCGTTGCTGCGGCGGTACAGGGAGGGGTGGAGCTTGCGGGAGCCCGGCACCGACGACGGCGGCGCGGCGGCGGGGGTGTTCCTGGCGTGGAAGGAGCAGCCCGTCGTCTGGACGAGCGCGTGGAGGCCATGACAGAGATCGATCGTGTTGGGGAAGCAAAGCAAGATGAGATGGATGTGTGCGCCATGCTCTAGCAGCTAGCAGCGTAGGGCATGCATTGCTTCGCCCTCGTGACTGTGTGAGTGGCAACACGGCAATGCAAGCAGGTAGCGTGCAATTTTTTTTCCTTATTAGCTCACTTGGATCTCATTAGCACGTGTTTACCAATTTACTTAGGGTTTTCGAGCGGCGTAAGTATGTAGGGAGATGCTAAAGGTCTCAGATGGTTAGCTTTTTGTTTAGAAATTTGGGAGGAATTCATGACATTTGTTGCGGTTTCATGCATGCATATATTTTTCGTTCAAAAAAAAATGCATGCATATATTTGACTCTCAAGGAAAGATGATTGCTGCATTGGATTGGATGTACGTACGTGTAGGCTCTTCATATTCTCCATGAATTTGATTAGTCTTTTCAAAAGAAAATTGGGAGGAATTCATGGCATTCGTTTCAATTCGGTTTCATGCGTATTTGACTCTAAGGAAAGATTGTTGGATTGGATGTGTAGGCTCTTCATACATTCTCCATGCAATTGTTTAGCTTTTTCAGAAATTTTGGAGGAACTTATGGCATTTGTTGCGGTTCATGCGTATTTGACTCCAAGAAATGATTGTTGGATTGGATGTGTAGGCTCTTCATATTCCCCATGGATTTTTGCAGCCATCAGCAAGCCTACTGATGTGCAAGCTACTTCGTCGTTTACTTGCGTCTTCGTTGAACAATCTTTTACCGGTTAACATTGACTCGTCAGTCGTGTGCATGGTTCTCATTATATCATTCGTTTGGAATCATGCTAGCAACCCGTAGCTTGTCGCCTTGATCTGTGTGCTTGGCTGGAGAGATTCTGCCTGTTAAGTCGTGACAAGGTTTTGCATGGGAAGGACGACCAATTGCACGGACAACTTCTAGTTTACAAACATATAGTGTCCCATAGAAACTAGGTAAAATCGACGTAGTATACGTACTGTGGCGATTGCACGCTAGTTTAATTGTTCGTTATTATCATTTCACATACATTAACTGTAACGATAAGACAAGCACGGATAACATTGATCATTACAATTAGGTAAAAGAGGATTAAGACCGGTTCATGTCAACATCAGTTAATTCAAAGTGTATGTGTGATTATGGTCCATAGAAGGATACAAATACTACCGGAAAATAAAGAACCCTCATATCATGTGTACAATGTTCTTGGAAAAAACTGATGACTATGGGTAGTTGGGTACGAGAAGTCGTTGCTGCGACAAATGGCGACTGCGCTGCTATGCCAATTGCCAAGAACTAATATAATGCTTCAGCTGCAAACAGCTGATAGTGATCTCCCCTATCTGTTTTGTTTGTGGTGTTGGATCTTGTAATTTTGTTCTGTATAGTCGAGGATCTTTATGAGTATATGGGAGGTTATACGCTGATGGCCTTGACCATATAGGATCGGATATATGTCTGTACGGCGTTAGTCTTAGTTATTTTAGTTCCTCCTTTTAGGTACCGCGAACGTACAGAAGATAAAAGCTAGAGTCGTTGCAGACTATTAATGCTGGAAAATGCAAGATATATAAATGAACATTGCAAAATAAGGTACCATGTTATGAGCTTGATATTAGTATAAATGATATTTCACATACATGTACGTTTTGTATTTTTATCATGAACATACATAAGTTGGATTATCATGCTTATGAATTTACCGAAGTTCACTTAAAAGGATAGATGGATGACTATTATAATATGGAAATAAATCAAGCTATTTGGTTCCTTACAAATTAGATTAATATTATATAACGCAATTGCATATGCAAAATTTTGGAAATAAAACTAGTACACAGGCATGAGGTGTACATGCATGAAACCATCAACTTAGAGCGAGTATTCGTTAATGACGAGGGTCCATAAAACAATTACACGCTCCATAAAAATATTAAGTTGCAAATTGTTGTATGGGACTTCTATGTGTCTTTTACTTTTGTGTTGGATCCTTTATGAAGAACGTGGCACTTCTTTTTCCCTTTGCCAATACTCCCTACGTCTCACAATATAAGGCGCACATGTACTTCAAGATTCAAACTTTAAAAGTTTTGACCTATAGTTAATCTTTCATAATAAAAACTTTATCTAACAAAAATAATACCATTAGATTTGTATTTAAATGTACTTTTATATAACTATGATTTTGTTGCTACAATCATTATAGTATTGAAGATATTAAGAGTCAAACATTAGTATGTGAGACTGTGTCAAGTTTGACCGCGCCTTATATTTTAGGACGAAGGAAGTAAGTACTAGATATATCCTTGTCAAAAAGTACATGCATCCATTTCCGAGCGAACAATAGTTTTTGTTAGTGTCTAGTACTTCTCCATGCCAAAATTAATATTCAATATTCTTATTAAAAAATTTAGTGAAAATATATGAAAAGATACGTCATATTTAAGATACCTTGCCGTGATAAAGTAAGTCATAAATAAAACAAATATACTAATAAGATTCAAACGTTATGAACAAAATGAATAACATATAATAATTTGAGACGAAGGGAGTTACCGCTGGTAGTTTATCCGGCATAGTTTATATATACCTTTCCCGATAGTAACGAGAAAACACCAACAATGTCATTGTAAACAAACTAATTTCTCTCACTCCTGCTCAACTTTAAATGGCGTTTCCGGCAACAAATTTATCTTTGTGCTTGCAGTTCTTTTTTGCTCCAGAGGTATCAGTACTTAGCTACATTATCAGATATCTAAGCTAGGAACAGTTGGCCTCTCGCAGATTATTCCAGATAAACGCCATCAAACAAATAAATGTTTCGAATCATTAATAATCCTGTATGCATGCTATGAATCTCAGAGGCCGCAGTGACAGTACGTCTCTGATGATAGATCATCCATCACGTACACGGTACGTAGAGAAACACACATATATATATACTAACAAATAAAAGGGAACATCCCATATGCTTGTGCAAGGAACGAAGACAACAGTGTGCGTTCCCATACAGGCAAGCACAGCAGGTGCATGAAAAAGACAAGAGCTGCAAAGGCCGGCCGGTGGGACATACCTGATGGAACAAAAAGGCACTCCAATGTGCATATGCCGCGGCCGCGCTTAATAGAAAGTGAAAGCCGGCCACCCCAATAATATGCAAGAGGGATATGCATGCATGGGCAATTGGAAAGGTATATGTATCGATGGTGCCTTCCAGTGATGGATGGGGGCCATCCATCATGCATGTAGCCACGGCAGAAAGGGAGGGTCGTTATCGCGTGAGGACGTACTAGCTGAGTGATGAGGAGACGAGCAGAGCTGCAGAGAGCGAGCGAGATCGAATCTTAAGGAAGACTTTGCAGGCCGGCTTGCCGCTGGAATCTAACAAAAGGAGGCCGGTGGCGCGCGCCACAGCATTCTCTTCTCGCTCCTACCATACCTTGGCTACGTACTGCCCTCATGCATGCTAAGGGTCTCGAGCTCAAAGTGTGTGTGTGTGTGTCTCTCGAGCTCAAAGTGCAGTGGCTGCATGCGAGTGCAGGGAGAACCCACCAAAAAAAAGTCTTTTCACCCGCCAAACCTTTCACGATTTCGTCAACAAGTCGATCCCCTGCTATATATGTTGGCTATAAGTGGTTTGCTACCTGACACGTGATATCATTCGTTAGTTGCCGGCAAGGTTTTGCTTATTAGGAGGGAGAATGCGTGTCTCAAAGATGATATGAGTTTGATAATTACTTTTAAGTCTGCAACAATATAAAATTAAAGTTGTGTTTTTATTGAAACTAATTCTAGAGACCGGTACGTACCTATCTATCTGATGTACTCCCTCCATTCTAAAATATATCACATTTAGAACAAGCAAATTAATTTATTTTTAAGCTAAATAGCTTGTCCTAAACGACATATTTGAGAACGGATGTAGTAATATTCAAATAGTACCATCCCAAAATTATGGATACAATAATGGTAAAAATTTTATAATAAAGTTTGGTGGCATGAATTCAAGGATTTCAAACAAAAAGAATAGAGGCAGTGTATTTATCTAGAATTCTGGATAGCTAGCATTATAGTACTATAATATAAGTTTGAGTTTCATGCCTAGCCGCTCCTTTGGGCGAATTGGGGAAAGTAAATAGAGTAGGTGTACTTCAAGCATGAAGAGCCCAAAAACCATTTTAAAAATAATGTACACGTTATTTAATTTGAAAGAATAATAGCTCTGAAATTCACAGGGCCGTTGCAAAATATGAGCGGCAAGAGCAATATACTACGGTCTCTTAATGTTCAAGTATCGTCATACATCACATAATAATGCATTGCAATTTCGAAATCTTGCAGGCGATCGACGACAAACGGGATTCAAAGAATCGCGACTTGGTGGGCGAAGCGTGGACCAAGATGCTCATCAGGTCTTAAATAGGCCAAAGTTGGATGGATATTATATTTTTAGTTAGGTGAAAGTAGTCTAAAAAGATGGTGCTGACATATTATTATCAATAACACAAAGAGCTGCAGCGGGCACTACCAGAATGCTTCACATCCGCCCGCCTCCTCCGCCTCGGCCATTTTTGGACCCGGTGCTGATGGGGCTTCAGCACCGGGTCCAACGGCTAGGAGCGGGGGCGGCGCTGCGGGGTGTCAGGGCGAAGACATTAGCACCGGGTCGTGGCAAGACCCGGTGCTAATGCGTCCCCTTTAGCACCGAGTGCAGCTAGCAACCGGTGCTAATGTGCCGAGGCCATTTCGCACCGGTTGCTGGCTGCACCCGGTGCTAAAGGGTGCGCATTAGCACCGGGTCTTGCCACGACCCGGTGCTAATGTCTTTTGAATATAGGGGCTTCTTCCTCCCCCGGCCGAGCCAGCTGAACACTTAGGCGCTGTGTTCATGCTGCTCGGCCGTGGGAGGGGAGGTGCTGCCCAAATTTTTTTTAAAATTTGTGAAGATTCTACTCATCTAAGGAGCACTACAAGGTACACTCTTTCATTCTCTAATGTTTTATTTAGCTTGTAATCCTTCTATGATTTAGAAATAGAGGGATTTGTGAATCAAAGTAAAACTAGCTAGAGAGAGCATGTGTTCTTGGAGGAGAGAGAGGAGAGAGAGAGCTTGAGTTCATGGTGGAGAGAGTGTTCATGTTGTGTTTTAAATGGAGAGAGAAGGCAAGCTAGTTAGTATTCCCAGAGTTTGATGCTGATGCGAGGAATGTTAGGCTTGGTTTAAGTACCGATGACATGAACCCTTTTGGTGAAATGAGCAGTAGTCATAGCACTTGGCCCGTGACTGTTTGTATCTACAACCTACCCCCTGGCTCTGCATGAAGTGGAAGTTCATTATGATGCCAGTGCTCATCGAAGGCCCAAAGCAACCTGGCAACGACATTGATGTGTACCTAAGACCATTGGTTGACGAACTTTTGCAGCCGTGGAAGAATGAAGGTGCTAGCATGTGGGATGAGGACAAGCAGGAGCAGTTTGACCTTCGAGCACTGCTTTTCATAAGCATCAACGACTGGCCTGCACTAAGTAACCTATCAGGACAATCAAACAAAGGATATAAAGCATGCACTTACTGTTTAGAGGAAACCGAAAGCATGTATTTGAAACATTGTCGTAAAGTTGTGTACATGGGTCACCGTCGATTCCTTCCGGCGAAGCATGAGCTACGAAAGAAATATGCGCATTTTGGCGGGAATGCTGACCGCCGTACAAAGCCGAGACACCGGAGTGGAGAAGAGCTATTTGATATGGTGAAGGACCTACACGTGGTGTTTGGCAAGGGAGATGGAAGCCAGGCTGCTCCGACGGGCGAGGATGGTCGTGCCGCGATGTGGAAGAAGAAGTCTATCTTTTGGGAGCTACCTTATTGGCAACGTTTAGAGGTCCGTAACGCGATTGATGTGATGCATCTGATGAAGAATCTTTGCGTGAACTTGATAAGCTTCCTGGGTACTTATGGGAAGCCAAAAGATACACTGGAAGCACGTCAGGATCTGAAACGATTGAAGCAACGGACTGATCTACATCCAGAAAAGAGAGACAAAGGACGCCAGTACTTGCGTCCTGCCAGCTTCACTCTCAGCAAAGAAGAGAAGGCGAGCATGTTTGAATGCTTGAACAGTATCAAGGTTCCGTCTGGCTACTCCTCCAATATTAAGGGAATAATAAATATGAAAGAGAAGAAGTTCACAAACCTGAAGTCTCACGACTGCCATGTGTTGATGACACGGCTGCTTCCCGTCATACTCAGGGGTGTGCTACCAGTTAACGTGCGGAAAGCCATTGTGAAGCTATGTGCATTCCTCAATGCAATTTCTTAGAAGGTGATCAATCCAGACCATTTAGATCAGATACAGAACGACGTGGTGCAATGTCTTGTCAGCTTTGAGATGATATTTCCACCATCCTTCTTCAATATCATGACGCATCTATTGGTTCACCTCGTCAAAGAGATTCATATATTGGGCCCAGTATTTCTACACAACATGTTCCCATTTGAGAGGTTCTTCGCTATCCTAAAGAAGTATGTCCGTAATCGTTCTCGTCCAGAAGGATGCATTGCTAAGGGATACGAAATAGAGGAGGTCATTGAATTCTGTGTTGACTTTGTCGATGATCTTATGCCAATTGGTGTGCCCGAATCCCATCACGAGGGGAGACTTGGTGGAAAGGGCACACTAGGGAGAAGATCGATGGTAATCAAGGACGTTGAGACATTTCGTAAAGCGCACCTCACAGTTTTGCAATAATCAACCTTAGTTGCTCCGTACATCGAGGAGCACATGCAGATTCTCAGGGACGAAAACTCAACAAAGTCTGCGGCCTTCATTCAGCGTCTGCACAATAGTACTTTCGCCGATTGGTTGCGAAGACGTCTTATGGGTGTTGAGGGCATTGATGCGCAGCTAGCTTTTGTAGCTAGAGGTCCATCGAGCACGATCTTGACATTCCAAGGATACGACATCAATGGGTATACATTTTACACAAGAGCCCAGGACAAGAAAAGCACCAACCAAAATAGTGGTGTCCGGATCGACGCGACAGACACCAATGGCAATACAAACTCATACTATGGAATCATAGAGGAGATATGGGAACTAGAGTACGGACCTTTGAAGATCCCACTGTTCAAGTGCCAATGGGTGAAGCTGACTGGAGGAGGTGTTAAAGTTGAAGCGGACTATGGAATGACGTTAGTGGACCTAAACAAGATTGGCTTTCTAGACGAACCGTTCGTCCTGGACAAAGCTGTCACACAAGTTTTTTATGTGAAGGACATGGCTAGCAGACCGAAGAAAGGGGCGGATAAGAAAGGTGGGGGTAAGCAATTGGACCCATCACAAGACGAGCCAAAGCGTCATATAGTTCTTCCTGGAAAGAGAAAAATCGTAGGAGTTGAGGACAAGATGGATGAAGATTATGATATGCTCGACGGCCGGCCTCCATTCTCAGTGGCTGATGACCCAAGCATCCTGTTAGCGGCGGAGGAGACACCGTATCTACGGCGTGATCACAATCAAGGAACATTTGTAAAGAGGAAGTTTATTAGTGTCCGAGTAAACGATGATGCCATGTAATTAATTGCACTATGTTCCACCCAATTTGTAATGACTATATTTACATTTATGTTCCACCTATGTTCTAACATTTTCTATTGATTTATAAGATTGTTTTTATTAATTCTAGCATTTTATATTGATTTTCTAATAATTTATAAGATTTTCTAGCATTTTATATTGATTTTCTAGTAATTTATAAGATTTTCTAGTAATTTATAAGATTTTCTAGTAATTTATAATATTTTCTATTAATTCATAAGATTTTCTATTAATTTATAAGATTTTCTAGTAATTTATAAGATTTTCTATTAATTGATAAGATTTTCTAGCATTTTATATTGATTTTCTAGTAATTTATAAGATTTTCTAGCATTTTATATTGATTTTCTAGTAATTTATAAGATTTTCTTATTTAATATATATTTTTAATAGGTATTAATAACTGAATTAAAACAAGTATTAATAACTATATATTAAAAACTATATTTATAAGATTCCCAAATAGTAGCCACCGGTGCTAAAGGCCGGTTTGGAAACTGGCGCCAAACGAAAATTTGGGGCCTTTAGCACCGGGTTGATCTAAAATCCGGTGCTAAAGGTCCCCAATTTTCGTTTGGCGCCAGTTACGGCCTTTAGCACCGGGTGTAGAAGACCCGGTGCTAAAGGGCCTTTAGCACCGGGTGGTGGGAAGGCCCGGTGCTAAAGGGGGGGCCTTTAGCACCGGGTGCTGTACAGACCCGGTGCTAAAGGGCCTTTAGCACCGGGTCTTGGCTGCACCCGGTGCTAAATGCCCCGGACCTATATAGGCCGGGGACTTCTCTCCCCTCCCTCACTTCGCCCTCATCTCCTCACAGATCGAAACCGCCGCCTGCGCCCCCTCGTCTCCTCGGCCGCCGCCGCCCGTCGCCCGTCGCCGCCGCCACCCGTGGTCCCCGCGCCCACGCCGCCGCCGCCTGTCGTCCCCACGCCCACGCCGCGCCGCCGCCCTCGTTCCGGGACGCGCCGCCGTCCCCGCGCCCGTCGTCGTCCCCGCGCCCGTCGTCCCCGCCACCGTCGTCGTCCCCGCGCCGGCGCCCCTCGTCCCCGCGCCGCCCGTCGTCCCCGCGCCGCCCGTCGTCCCCTCGCCGCCGCCACCGCTCGTCCCCGCGCCGCCGTCGCCCGCCGCCCATCACGGTGAGCCTCTGTGAGCCGGCCTTCGTGCCGTGTACGTGTTTGTGTGTGCAGATACCCGTTGCATGGCCGAACTGCTTAGCGAACGTGTTCGGCCATGCGCATTTGGTTAGCGAACGCGTTCGCTAACCAAATGCGCTTGACCGAACGCGTTCGCTAAGCACATACATTGAAAATATTATAAATTACATTGAAATGTATATTGGAAATGTTATATTGGAAATGTATATTGGAAATGTTGTATGTTTGAAATGTATATTGGAAATGTTATATGTTTGAAATGTATATTGGAAAATGCTTCATTTAAATGTATATTGGAAATTCTATGTATATTAGAAATATATGTGCTTCATTTAAATGTATATATTTCTTATCAATTATTTTTAATTCTATGTATATTAGAAATATATGTGCTTCATTTAAATGTATATTGGAAATGTTATATGTTTGAAATGTATATTGGAAAATGCTTCATTTAAATGTATTAGAGATATTTACATTGAAATGTATATTGGAAATGTTATATGTTTGAAATGTATATTGGAAAATGCTTCATTTAAATGTATATTGGAAATTCTATGTATATTAGAAATATATGTGCTTCGTTTAAATGTATATATTTCTTATCAATTATTTTTAAAATTATGTATATTAGAATATATGTGCTTCATTTAAATGTATATTGGAAATGTTATATGTTTGTATAATGTATACTGTCGAAAATGTTTATTATCGGAAATTCTATGGCGTACCCGAACCCACCGCGCACCCGAACCCCTTAGCGAATCCGTTTTTCGCGCACCGACCCCCTTAGCGAACCCTTAGCGAATCAATTCACACCGCGCACCCGAACCCCTTGGCGAATCCGTTTTTCACGCACCGACCCCCTTAGCGAAAATGTTAGAAATATTGGGAATATGTATGCTTTGTATATATTTCTTATCAATTATTTTTAATTCTATAGATGGCGGACAACAACAACCCCATCCCACCCATGCAAGAGGACAACAACACCCCTGTCCCACCCATGCAAGAGGACAACGACACGTTCTTTGCGAATCAACTTTTCAATATTGTAACCCAACCAATGTCCATGGATGATGTGTTGGGGATCATTAGAAGGGACGACAATATCCAGGGCGACAATGTTGCAAGGGCCGAAAATGTTGAAGGGGCCGCCAATGTCCAGGGCGAACGTGTCCAGGGCAGCACTATTGAAGGGGCCGGTAACGAGCCCTCGTCTAGTCAGGTGTGTATATAGATAACATAAATTTGTATTGTACATGTCAATTATGTATACCATCTCTATATCATCTCGTATATATGTAATTTGTGTAGGCCGCCTCTGCTAAGAAATCAAAACGATCGACCACGAAGAAGCTGAAGGATGTCAAGTTACACATCACCCGAGTGGAGGATGACGGGGAGCCAGTTGAGCCCCCAAAAGTGGCCAAGAAATTTGTATCTCAGTGCGGGGTAATTGTACGGGACAATGTGCCCATTAGTATCAGAAAATGGAAGTCCACGGACCCCACTGAGGAGTACGTGCTCCCCGATACAGAGAAGGAGATGCTATGGAGGGAATTAAAGGCAATATTCGACTGGCCTAGCACTCATGAAGCAGAACTGAGGGATTGGACAATGAAGAAGATGGCAGTTCTGTTTCAGGATTTCAAGAAGAAGTTGTACTCGCATTTTCTCAAAACCGGAGAGGCCCCGGATCCTGAGAAGTATAAGAAGATCACTAATGACGAGTGGGAAGCATTCCTTGAGTACAAAACCTCCGAAGAGGGTGCAACGGCTAGCGCTAGAAACGCTGGAAACGCCGCAAATAAGAAGTACTCTCATAAGATGAGTTCGGGAGGTTACAAGGCAAGCATCTCTAAATGGGAGAAGATGGAAGAAGATCTATATGCTAGAGGCATCACTCCAGCGACACATGACTGGCCCACAAGGACCAAGCATTGGTACTATGGTCATGGAGGCACCCTAAGCCCAATCGACGGCTCCTTAGTTTTTCCCGAGGACTTGCGAGAACTAGCTCAGCGTCTCCTCGATATCCTCAGGGCATCTGAGAGGGGAGAATTTGTTGCTGATAGAGACAGAGATGAGCTAACCTATGCCTTAGGGAACAAGGAGCATCCTGGACGGACGCGCGGCGTAGGCACAAGCATCTCATGGAAGAAAGGTTTCCAAGAGCACGCCGCCACCTATTGGAGCCGTTCGAGGAAGAGGGCCGAATATGAGCAGAGGGTGGGGGACCTAGAGCAAACGGTTGCCGCCCAGGGCTCAAAGCTCCAAGAAATGGAGTCAGAGATGGAGCGACGGATGAAGGTAGCATGACTGCAGATACAACAAGCCACAGGCGGGACCGGTTCCACAGAGCCTGCACCTCTCCAACAAGCCGCAGGCGGGACCGGTTCCACAGAGCATGCACCTCTCCAAGATGCGGCCCTTATTAGCCCTCCACAACAATATCAAAGCAGTCACGCTTCCACACAGGCCGCCGAAGCGGTCCGTTACACCGTGGATGAAATAACTCAACGGACCGCGTGCGAGCTTGTAGTCAGGCAGAAGAACTTAGCTGTGGTGGTACGTATGCGACCTTAGTTCGTACTGCATACATTTCACCGTAAATACCATTCATTTACTAACTTTCTTTGTGACTACTAAATTATCAGGTCGCATACGGTATGACCAAACGTGTGGAAGAAGGGCAAAAATGGCACTGCAATGACATTCCACATGGTTACGTACCGGTTGAGGTGGAGCAAGTCGTCACCAACTGGGAAGACTTGGAACTTGACATCCCCGGAGGTGACGGAGAAACAAAACTCGGTCAGTGTTCTCACTACATCATTCTATGGAGCAAGGCAGACGTCGTCATACCTGGTACACCTGCGGCTAACAACAAGCCTCCGTCACCTCCACCGTCTCCAAGAGATCCACCGGATCATGACGATTCTCCGGGAGCTCCTGATGCAAGCCCGTCTCCTCCGCCGCGGAGGTCTCCGCCCCCTCCGCCGAAGAGGGGACGCCGCACTAAAGCCTCTGCCCCCACTCCACCAGCGAAGAAGGCGCGGAAAACCAGAGAGAAGCCCACACCAGAGAAAAGAGCGGGTGAGAAGACTCTAGAGGAGCTCGAAGCCTCGGTCAAAGCAGACACAAAGAGGCAAATGGCCGAGTGGAGGAAAAAACCTGAGCCGGAGCCGAAGCTTGATCCCACCGTCGTCAAGTCATTCCTCGGTAATTTGAGCAAGGGTCAACAGAAGGAAGTAATAGTAACAGACTATGACCGCTCATTACTGAAATCTCGCTGGAAGCGGAAGGCTGCAGATAAGGAGGCGGGCCCATCCAAAAAGGTTCCTCAGCTCGGCGAGCAACCTCAGCGGCCCTTGGGTCCATTGCCATCTCTGGACGAGATTAACGTGCAACGAGTAATGGCCGAGACTGGACTAACCAGAGCGCAAGTCCTGGGGGAAGAAGAGGTGCTTGTAAACACAACGTTGAAGTGGCCGTTTAAGCTTGGCGAGCCTATGGTCCCTCCTGAAATGGAGAGCAAGCTACATACGAAGATGCGCCAATTCCATGAGTGGTACTTGGAAGAATCAAGAAGGAATAAACGGCGCATGATCAAAGTAGGCGTGAAGGACCATGATTTCTACAATGGTGACGAGGATTGGGTCTGGCTGAGGTTTAAGGATATATATGAGCTGTACCACCACGACGCCATGGACGTGGATTTGATCACCTGTTGGACACTGTAAGTACTTTGTTGTTGCTTATAATTCACAGTTTGAAAACAATAATTCCAATCTATGCTGACGCGGGCTTTATTTATTGCTTAACATATGCAGAATGGAGATTCAAAAATGTCGGAGATCCGCGATATATGACGTTGGTTTCGTGGATCCTCGAAGGATAAGTGAAGATATGATATTGATGAATCCTGAGGAAACATATGGAAACCTATACAAGTATATTAAGAAACAAAATTACTGCGACTCCATACTAATCCCGTACAACATCGAGTGAGTACATACATAGGCTTCTTCTTATACTGTCTGTGTACTATTTCATTTCTGATTATAATGTATACATGTATACAGATTCCACTGGTTCCTAATAATATTGTGTCCTAACCGGGGTGTCGTGAACGTCTTTGATTCATTGCACACTCCAAAAGAAAAACTACAGAACATCATGGACATGATGACAAGGTGATGTATATTTTCCCCTACTTAATTCACCCCTTACACTCGCAATGACTTAACTCAATTTTTTTGTTCGCAGGGCTTGGAATCAATTTCGTCAAGAACACCCGGGTATTCAACATGAAACACTAAAATGGAACATTGGCTTTCCGGTAAGCAAGTAATTTGTACATGTAGGCCTCGGCTAATATATTATATGAATTTTACTTAATTTCTTTTGGTCGACAGTGTGCCAAACAGGGGAAGGGAAATAATTTATGTGCATACTATGTTTGCGATTACATGTGGAATTGGGGACATAAAAAGCTTACACAACACGATATTATGATACGTAATAATAAACACATTTCCATTATTATTAAGTGCACAATTATTGTCTCCAACTCGGCGGATTAAATATCTTTCAATTATTTGTAAATTATAGATGTTCAACCTGAAGGAAGAGTCCCTAGAGCTAGAAAGAATTGATGCAATTGCAGAACAGCTCGTCGGATGGATCTGGGACGAGGTCGTCAATCCCCGAGGAGAATTCCACTCGCCAGTACTGGAGGACGTGTCGGACAGTCCAACAAGCTAGTCGTCAATCTTAATTAAGTAGAAAATACAGTTTAAATATATATAACTCGAGTTGACATGCATGAATATCTACTTTTGTAATATATATGTCTTCTATTTTGATGAAATGTCAGCTAATATGAATATAGAGTCGGCCGAATACGCATTAGAATACACGTATTAGAATATATACATATATACACGTATATAGACGTGCATGCATGGCTACTGAAAAAAGCAAAAAAAAAAAAAAAGAAATCCGGGGCCTTTAGCACCGGTTGCAGACAGCAACCGGTGCTAAAGGCAGGCCCTTTAGCACCGGGTGCAGCCACGACTCGGTGCTAAAGGCCCTGCTAAAGGCGCTGCGGGGCAGGCCCTTTAGCACCGGGTCGTGGCTGCACCCGGTGCTAAAGGGACCCTTTAGCACCGGTTATTCAACCCGGTGCTAAAGGGGTACCCCTTTAGCCTCGGATTAGTTGCACCGGGTGGGAAACCCGGTGCTAAAGTCATTTCCCACCCGGTGCAGATGTTGATCATTCTGGTAGTGGGGGCCCTGATATTAGGCCTGCCACGACGACACACGTTGAGTGTGCGAAAAAGTTCACCTCTTGGATAGCTGCAGCATATAAGTAATCGTGTGTGTTCCCTGCTACATGTATTTTCCCGATAAACAAAGTTATATTGATTTATAAGGCATTACATCAAAGTATACGAAGTCTTTAAATATACTTCGAATATCTGTGTAGCAGCATGCACACAGCCTTAAAACACAAAAAAGACCCAATATGCTTGTGAAAATTGACCTGAAGATTAGTGCGTCACCCATGTATTTGGGCAAAACACTTGATCTTTGGCCAACCGTGCTCGTTGTTGTGATGCTGCCATAACCACTTCATGTGAAACTGGGCGCTATACAGCAGCTCTCGGATAGAGCAAGTGTAGAATAATCGAGAAGATAATTTGCAATAGAGAAGAGTTATGTCTTCTTCTTTTTTTAAAAAAAAAAAGTAAGTCATTTCTTCATAGCCATTGCAACCAATATTGTAACACCCAAGAACCAGTAGCAACATTCTGAGGGTTACCACACTACACTGCAAGACACAAACAATCTAGATAAAACAAGAGACAAGACTCCACGACAAAGCAATTTTATTATAAAATATTTGTCCAAAACATTTATAGAGAGAAGTATGTACACACGCGCTGCTAGTCCCATCCCACGACACACCATTAAACTCAACAACCCGCGGAGAGGGAAAGCATACAAGGTTTATGAAAAACCTCTGCTTCAACTGAGTTATTTAAATCACAACCGATTAAGCATCAATTTAACAGTAGAGGCACACAAGAGTCAACATACTGAAACAATCTATAACTTCAAGTAGTAAAGCAAATGATGGCCCTGTTTGGGAACGATTATAATCCGCTTATCTATGAAAATAAGCGAGAATACCACCAAACACCTAGCTTAATTTCGCTTATTCTTGCTTCTGTGGTAAGCCGTTTCAGAGATTTGTACTACAAGAAGCGAAAAGCGATAAGTGGAAAAATCTTTGCTTAACTTATAATCCGAGCGTGGCTGAGAGAAGCGTTTCTAAACAGGGCCGATAGATACTTTATGTCGGTGCTTCATAACTGTTGATGCAATAGTGCAATGCAATGCATGACTTCACTTCTACCTACACATCCCAAGGATGGAAGTGAGGGCTGCAACTACATTGCTATATCTCAACGTGCGTTGTTGTATCGGTACTTACCGCACCAATCCGGCTACGGTTTCTTCATATGCGCATATACAACATGATGATGCAAATGCAAGATTGCAATGGATCAACTTCATATACTTCATGATTCAAACTTCAGAGTAAAGCCACAAGTGGACCACATAATACTTCAATATAAAAAGCAATTTTAGGTCATTTGACTCATCTGAGGTACTGAAACTAAGTGGAGGCAATTCAAACAACAAAGTTAAATCATGTGAACCACAACGCTACGCTTACTTGCCTTCTCCGATAATAAAAAATGTGAGCTAAGCACGATTCGAAGGTGCGCTATCTGTACACGGACATCTTAAATTTAATTTGAAACATTTCTGCGCTCGAACCAAACGCCCTCACATAAAACCCGTACTAGCCACCATCACCATTGGCCCAAAACAAAAGCTAAAACTGCTAAGTACTAACTACAGGAAGGGTGGTTGCACTCCTCGCCGCCAGTGAGCTCACTGGTGAGTGGTACGATAGGGAGGGGGCCATCTAGAATTGCCTGGGGTGTCATGCACAGTGGAAATAAGTAGATAAGTCTCCTTAGAGGGACGGAGCTCTGCCCAAAATCAGAGGAACCGGTTCCTGACATGTGCTTCTCCGAGAATATAAATTAGTTAGCTTTTAGTCCTTGATGATGATTAATTTTTTTTCACGGTTAATCATGTGTCGTCACTATTAAAGCAGTATACGACACACAAATAAATTAAAAAGCAACACTATTTAGGCTCATTTTTTTATTCCACGGTGTTTCATCACTACCTGTAAATAAAATAGTGACCACACACTACTTGTCAGTATAGAGTTCTCAGTAATTTATGGCTCAGTGACGATATAATTTCCCATCGCTAAATTCTAATAAGGTATTGAAAAAATATTATTCATCACTTTTGAATCGTCACAACAATAGAGTAGCATGAAGATATAATATTTTGTCAGAGGATATAAAGAAAAGAATAACAATTTACAAAATCATCACCATTCTATTGTCACAGCTAAAAAGTTAAGTGACAACACAATGTTTTCTCACTACTTATCAGTAAAATAGTGATAACCTAGTGGTTCATCACTAACAAAATGTCACTAAAAAGTAAATTTGTGATGATAACACCATTTCTCACAAATTGCACACGAAATTGTGATGAAAAAAGGGCTTGTTACACATTATTTAGGAAGTTGTGATGAATACCTTACTTGTCACTACAAATCTATGTATTAGTGAGTAAAAGGGTTTTCATCACTGTAGTTCATCACAAATGGGCAGATTCCCTGTAGTGAAACTAGGCATAACAGCAGCATTGCAACTTCTCTTTTTTGTATCATTTAATTCTGATGGCCAACAGTTCCGAACTTGAGCCAAATGAAAGTTAACTCCAGGACCTACAACTTTCTAGTTATCTGAAACCAGAGTAAAAATCATTATCATGCCTAATCTTGAGATGAACCTTAATATGATAATCTGACAGAAATTACATAACATCTGCACCAAAATAAACATAACCGGAGCTCCAAAATTCGTATGAAGTTGAGTTTTACCAATCTGGAAAGCTTATAAAATTTCCTACCACTTTATTGTATGTCAAAACGTCCAATTCTGAATTTAGATTAGCATAAACTTAAAGTGAACAGATTCTGTATAGAATTACGAGCTGAAAAACTATCAGAATAAAACTTCAATTACTCTTTGACTTTAACTCCAATTGAGTTGTTCTTTATGTCCGTGGAAAGATATCAAAGTCGTCTACAACTCTTATAAAGGTTTATTTTTTAGGCCATTAATATCATAAAAAACTGACATGAACAATGACTGCGCAGATTGATTACGTGTTAGAAACATCGACTAGAGCAAAACCTTAACCCCAGTCTTATCCGCGATGAGCTCCACTACATGTATGATCTAAAACATAAAAAAACCGAGGAAAAACACATGGGGGCATGCCTCACCCGTAGCAATGGTGAAGACGACGTTCTCGACGACGATTCCTGCAACCAACATGACGGCAGCCCCGTCGATTGCCTCCAACTACACCACACACATGGGGCACCACGATGAACATCAAGAAAATATTGCAATTGAGGGAAAACGAAGATGAGAGATAAAGTCGAACCAATTTTTAGGGAGGAAGGACGGTGATCGACGACAACAAACCCTAATTTCCCTTCTCTTCTTGTCTCTTTTCTCCGCTCTCTCATCTCTTTGATCCACGACAAAAGGGGTGGCAGCGCAAGGGAGGAAAGATGGGGTTATAGGGTTTGGGTTTGGAATAGGAGAGGGATTCGGGCTAAAAAAAGGAGAAGAAAAACAATGGTAAAACGACTGGTACAGTACTATAGTCGTGAGTACTGTAGCACACAGCGGGTACTGTAGTACATTACGTAGGAACCCTACAATGTACAAAGTATAATTTTACGATCCAAACTCTAAATAAGACATATGAGTAGTCAAACGGAATGCATTCAACGAGCTCTACGCATTTGTGGTCTCAGATTATTCATCTGGCGATAGATAAAAAGTCATTTTTAATTATCACTTTACATCTTCCAACCTATAAAGCGCATTTTATTTTTTTATGCATACGGGGTGTCACAAATACATAGCAACCGCCTGGCCATACCAGGACCATGTATTACAGTTGCCAATTATGAAGGGCTCCAAGTAAAATAAAATGAATCTACCAGCCAAAACATCGATCCTGCTGGTGTTAAGACTACTCTCAATTATCATGATATTGTTGCATCTAAGACTATCACACTACAGAAATATCATTAAATTAGTGTGTAGAAATGTCATCTTCAACGCATAGTATTGTAACATTATTAACTAATATGGGGGATGTGTCTACGAAAGTGGACCGTGCATGGCATTTCATTTTGTGCCCAGATATTGTGCAAAAGTGCATCTTGTGAAAGATAGTAGTAAGTACTACAGTACGATTTAAATATCTCTCTTACTTAATTCTTTGTACACATAATTACATCTAATTAATATAAATGGTACTGCTCACTGAGGCTAACCTAATAGTTTTGGTTGCCCTATATTTATGTGACCATTCATGTTGGTTCTTTGGGAACTAGAAAACATAGGAATTGAAAACGATATGATTGCAATATATGACATGATATACCCCCTCCACTAAAGTATAAAGGATACATGCATTTAAAATTTCTCCCAAATATAAGGGACTAAGGGTAAACTAAGATTCATTTTATTAGTTAATATGCCCCATCTCCTTCTTTCTCCACCTTGGGGCCAATCAAAGCCTGTGCACTACTCCCTCCGCCCAAAAAAATAAGTCATTTTTAAATTTTTTATGAAATATTAACAAAGAGGTAAAATGACCATATTTTCCTCTATTTATTAGACATATTTGATACTAATTAATTGCTGCATGCACATGCACATACCAAATAATGTGGTATAATGACTAATTTTTAGGATAAATTTTGAATCCTAAATGACTTATTTTTTTGGGATGGAGGGACTATGCTTTAATGAGGGTACGTGTACTTTTCCCTACCTCCATTAAATTGTCCTAAAAATGATAAGATCTTTTATATATATTCTAGGACACAAGGAGCACAATTTTGTAGTATTTCAAACACATGAATATATAAGAAGGTGATGTTTGTTGGATAGTTCGTAGGAAACAACCAATGAATTTCAGTGAAAACATGAGAGAGAGTAGAGAGAAAAGAAAAGTGTTGCATTGGACCTTCTTGCGTAGAAAAAAAATTATTAGAGCGAGGTTTGTGTTCATGCTTAGATAGAGCACATATATCCGTTACCATTTGATTTTGTTGCTAATAATAGTTATCTAGAATCATGTGTCACACCCGGATTTACGCAGAACCCGAATGTGGCCATATGTGTGCCCAGGAAGTCCTCAGACACATATAGCGAACAAATACGGTAAAAATCAGAGTACAATGCTTCATTTATTCATCATAAAATAGCGCTTACATCAGAGTTTTGCATAAATGAAATACATGGATAGCGGAAGACTAATAAACTCTCTCTAAGCGTAGCCGCAATCCCACAGGGACTCTGACTGGGAGAACGCCAACTCAAAAGTACGGCAGATCCTCTGGAAACTCCACAGCGTAATCAGCCTGACTCCAATCTGTTACCCGTTCGGGATTTTGCCCAAAAATAATAATAATAACAAGTGTAAGTAACAGAATTACTTAGCAAGTATAGCACGGGTGATGAGGCAAAAGAGGCTTGACACTGGCTTAACTGCATTAGCAGTTTTAGTTGGTTCATTTTAATCATAACTACTACATTAGATGAATCCCAGTTGTATCCCAAATTAATTAATGTAAGTCAACATTAAGCAGTAATAAATATCATCTTCTAATCATAAAAGGATCCAGGCCGCTCGTGACCCTGAGCCAGGCTATCATGATAGATCGTACACTCTGCAGAGGTTTCGCCCTTTTCCCACCAGTCGCGTAAAAGTCCAGAAGAACTTTGCACCCAACCACGCACATCAACACTTCCGAGGTGTGACTGCATAGGGACGCTACGAGGCTTTCACAAGACACCCTAACAAGACAGTAGCCGCTGGAGTACTACAAGGTGGTGAGAACCTAGGCACCGAGATTGACTGACCCTCAGGGCGCAACGTGAGGGGGTCAATGGCATCCACGCACCGGCAAATCATGCCAACAACAAAGTAAAAGGTGCAACGTGCGGAGCTCCCCGCACTCACGGAGGCTCCCAACACGGGACTGGGTCTAACGGGACCTAGCCGACGGGGCTACCGTCCTCGGTGGAATCCGAAATCACCCCGTGCCTTGCCTCCTACAACGCCGTAGGCCACTCGGTAACCACTGCCAAGCTAGAGACGCACAAGCTACTCAACCAAGACCAGAGCCATTATAGTTCCGGTGGCGGCGACAGGCTCCCAGGTTGCCGCTTTTACGAACCAGTCCTTAGGGAGAGACACTGGGGCCAGGCAAAACACGCAAGCCCCAGCTCCCTGATCCAAGTTGCTAAAAAGCAAGTTTTAATATTTAAGGTTGAAGTGGACCATTAATACAAGTTTAACAGTTAAGTAAAAGTGACAGTAGTTGCGCCTAGCAAAATACTACCCATATGCAAAAACCCATAGGAATACAAGGACAGGGAAATAAATGCTAGGTACGACCTTAATGGTAAACAGTATTAGACACATGCGTATGTAAAGAACAGTGTATTAAAAGTGAGATAGGTAGCAAGGATTGTCCGTGCTTTAACTTGCCTTCCTCGGAGTAAGGCTGCTGCTGTAAATCCTGCTCCGGCACGTCCTCAACGTACTCGAAGTCCAAAGCTACGGGCTCGCCGACCGGACACGATCATCACGCACGCATTCCAAAGCAATCATTACATGCAAACAAATTAAATCTATTAGAAACAGTACACCAACAGTAAAAACAGTACAAAAACAGGATCTAGTAATATTCTACGCTTCGCTACGAACACATGAGCGCGAAAATCACGCAAATCGGAGCTAAAACGTGAAAGTTATAGCGTTTCTAAGGTTCGGGGGCTTGCTGGCAAAGTTTTAAAATTTCCAGGGGCTAAAACGAATAAAACAGGACCTATCTGTAATTATTTTTGAATTAAAAAGGACCGCGGGTTAATTACCAGAAAGCCCAGGGGCTCTTTAGCAAAAAGACCGGCGCTGACCGGTATCCCGGGAGTTGACCCGCATCGTGACCGTCGGATCGAGATCGGGCGGCCGGGATTTAAAACGCGAAGGGGTATCCGGCCGATCTAATCTCGGCCGTTGATTTCGGATCGGACGGCCCAGGGCGTGGGGCTCGCCGGGGACGACGGTGCCACGGCGGCGCCGCTCGGGCGACGGCGGGAGCTCGCCGGAGTTGACCGGTTCTTGAGCCACAGTGCACCAAACGCTGCGGGGTTTGAACCTACGGAACCAGGGGAGGACGGCGAGTCAGCCTAGGGTGATCTAGTCGTGGTTTGGCCGGCGAGGCGGCCGGACGACGGCGCGAGGCGGAGGCGAACTCCGGTGAAGTGCGGGATAGGGGTTTCGGGTGGTTTGGGGTTCGATTTTTCGGCTCAGGAGCTGCTGGGGACTGACACAGGATCAACCGAGGTGTAAAAGTGCATCGTGTCGTGGTGTGGTGGCCGGACGGCGGCGTCCGGCGGTGGATCGCCGTCGGCGGCCGAGGGGAACCTAGCTACGGTGCTCGGGAGCCAAAATTGAAGGGGTGGGGAGCTTTGTTACCTCGGGGCGATGCTCCTGACGCAACGAATCGGTCGGAGCAGGTCTAGAGAGGTGGGACGGCGAGCGGCGGCGCTCTGGCTCGGGGACGATGGCGGTTCCTCGCGGGGAAGCTTCTCCGGCAGCAACCCGGCAGCGTGGCACGGTCCAAGGGCCTCAGCTCGTCGTGGCGAAGCTCGTGGCCGGCTCGGTCTGCTCCAATTGCCCGCGGAGGTGGCGTCCGACGGCGGCGCTCTGTGCGAGGAGAAGACGGCGATGGAGGGGTGGAGAAGTGGCGGCGCGGCTAGGGTTGAGTGATGGGGGTGAGGGAGGCAGGGGCTGTGGCGTTGCCCGATTAAGTAAGCGCGGAGCGCTGGTCTCGGCGTGCGGGCCCTGCCGCGGCAGACGCGCGGCCGGCCGCGCCATTAGCGGGCGGGGAAGAAGGAAGGAGGAGGGGGAGGAGATGACGCGTGGGCCCGGCGTGGCAGCGTCAGGCGGGAGAGAGGGAAGTGAGAGGCGGGAGCGACTGGGCCGCGCGAGGGAATGGCCCGCGGCTGCTGGGCCGAGCGGAGCTGCTGGGCCGAGCGGGGAAAGAAAGAAAAAGGAGAAGGGAGCGCTGGGCCGCGCGGGAAACTGGGCCGGACCGGGAGAAAAGAAGAGGGGGCAGAAATGGACCGGGAAAAAGTTCAGGGAGTTAAAGCGAACTATGGGCCTAAAAACTTTTCTAGAGCTCCAAACAAAGTGATTCAAATTTGAATTTAAATAAATTTAAATTTTTGTTTGAATCACAAGCAATACAAAAAATAAATGCAGCAGCATGAATGCAACAATAAATGTTTCTATCACTTATATTTGATTTTAAAATTTAGAAAATTATTATTTAGTGAATAATAAATAGAGGAAAGTTTTAAATAATTACTTAAATGCCAAAAATTTTAAATTTGAGTATTTTGGGTGTTACATCATGTCTATCTTGCAACATGCCAACATCTATATTTTATCCCTTACAACCTCTTAATAGGAGCTAGGGTGATTTTTCCTTTTAATTACTTAATTTTAGTACTAAAAAAGTCTAAGTACCAGCACTTAATCTTATTAGTGTTGATGCCATGTATAATTGCTAGCTCCTTAACATTCATACTTTATCCCTTAGTATCGGTGGTGCTAACTCATCTCCATCACGTGGCTTCTATTGGCACGCGCCAAACACTTCCGACGGACACAGGGCATCAATTCAAATACATAGTAGATGGGAAAAATCTTGTTGCCTGGCTTTCATTTTCCTAGATACAATCGGCACGTGTTACTGTGACCGAGTTGGAACCATGCATGTAGTAACAGACGTGCTCTCACGAAAAATGTCTGGACTTAAACCATGAAGGTAAGCTTGCTTTTGGGTTCCATCTCGCGCTAGACAGCAAAAGCAATGCGATGTATCGCTGGTTGGTGCTCAGGTGGGCTAGAGCTTGGCTGGACCACGAGGCCGGGGTATACCAGGGATGGCCGGATGGGAGAGCGAGAGCATAGTAGCAGGAGGTAGTGGGAGCCTCTTTTTAGGTTAGAGAGAGAGAGAGAGAGAGAGAGAGCATGGAGAGAGAGACACACACACAACTCCTTTTCCACACCCCCAAGAATCAAGATGCACTTTGCTCAGGATATCTTTTAGGGCATGGGCTCATTTTGCTGGTAGCCTTCGGGTCCCCCGTCCACCTTGTTTGTGCATTGGCGCTGTTTGTTTTCCCTGTATTGCGTGTGTGAGTGTGACCCGCTCCATGCAGTGGCTTGGCTACTTTTGCAGTGATAGCCTGTGATAGGGTGTGGCGGTGCAATAGTAGACTAATAGTAATAAGGTCTACATTTATCGTGTGGTCGTAGTTGGACAAAAACGAAAATGTTACCCTCTTTGTCCATCCAGAACTCTGTTTGTATCCACCGGCTAAAGTTTTATAGTTGAAATAAAATGGTCTCTAGTCTAGTGATTAGAGCACCTAAATAACACCCAGCAGACTCAGATCTGACTCCCTATGGGAGCGAATTAACTGGATTTGGAATAAAAAATATAAAAAAAGTAGGAGCTTTCCCCTGCTGACTTCGGTCAAAGATTAGCGGCTAAAGTTTAGTTGCTAGGGATCCAAACGGGAGCAACTAAAACTCAACTAAACTTTAGTTGCATGCCAAAATGTAAACAATTCCTTTAGCTGGTTGAGCATAGCTAAACGCAGCTAAATGAGTTTAAAGACCAAAATACCCTCACATATTTATGGAAATATCCCACATTCTGTCCATAATTAACGAAGGTTATGATAGTTCAATTAATTTAATTAGCTGATGGATCCAAACATCCCAGCTAAAGTTTAGGGCTAACTAAAATAAACCACTATAAATTAGCTTGCTAAACTTTAGTTGAGGTGGATCTATGGTAGTGATAGTCCAATTAATTTAATTAGCTTATGGATCCAAACACCCCAGCTAAAGTTTAGGGCTAACTAAAATAAATCACTATAAATTAGCTTGCTAAACTTTAGTTGAGCTAAAACACAAGGCGTTGCATATAGCACTTGCATGCCCAAAAGGCAGAGCTAAAACACAAGGCGTCGCATATAGCACTTGCATGCCCAAAAGGCAGAGCTGTCCAATTCACTGTTTATTAGACTAGACTTAGCACAAAGCAATTGCTGCACACATTCCTGCACATCAGGGAAGAGTGGAGTGAACATGCAAGCTCTGCGTACGAGCAAGGTGAATGTATTTAATTGTGTGTTCTATTTGCTGCAATTGTGGATATTATACTGGATTTTGCACTCACGCCCTGCTATAGAACGAATGGAAGATACATTCAGCCACACACGTGTGCTCTTTGGCTTCCTCACTAGGAGGCCTCCGCTACTGAAAAACTTTACATTTATCAGCATAAATTAGTACCGGTCGCATTCTAACCGGTTTTGAAGACGGGGCACGTTAGTGGTTAGTGCCGGCAGGAACCGCTGGCCGGTACTAACACCGTCTTCAACAATAAAGATCCAAATCGGAGACTCATTTATCACTTTAGGTTGACTACAGTCAAAATATCCGTGACCCATAAACTCATTTCTCCAACAGAAGAACCAAAAGAGAATTATTTCTGCGAATGAGTCATGAAGAGAGAGCATACCTAGATTTAGGTTCTCTCTCATGAAAATCCATTTTGGATTTAGGTATGGGTACTCTGTTGGAGGCTGAAATAGTACAATCGGAGACCCATTCTGAGTTTGGGTCTCCTTTTAGATCACTTGTTTTGTTGGAGATAGCCTAAAAGCCTCCCATGGCACCGGGGGACAACAGCTAGATTCCTCCGGTGGCCATTTAATATCACCAGATGGCTCATTTAGTACTAGTGTAGTGCCGACTAGAGCCACCAGCTGGTACTAAATATCCCTTATATATATCAAGCTCGAGCTTCTTCCTCCATGGCGTGTTAGAGGAGATGTATTGTCCATTTTTCTCAAGATTTGTGAAAATTTTAAAATCATCCAAATGCGCAAAAGGTTAGCAATTTTATCCTCTTTTTTTCATAGTTTTATTGCTTTGTTTTATGTTTTATGTTTTATTGTTAGAGAAATTTGTGATTTTTAAAAGGAGAGAGAATGAACATGATTTTTAATGTATACATTAATTAGAGATACATAGAGTCGATGACTTGAATTTGGGAGAGTTTATTGAATAGTTTGCATGTGGTAAATTAGAGTGATTTTTTAATTAATTTCAAGTGACATGCATATGTATCATTATTTTAATTTTTTTCTTTAAGAAGATATTAGATTATGTTGCTAGTAAATTAACATGATAAAATAAGTAAGAAATATTTTTAATTCCAATTATCAATATTTTAATTCTTAATTATGTTGAATGCGTACAAATGATTTTGCAACTCGATGGATTGGACGGCCGTGCATCCGTTAATATTTTATTGTAAACTTTGGAAAATAATGTAAAGTATAGAATATGATGATCAAAATGAAATTTGAATTTTTTAATACTAATATTGTTTCATCGTATTTGAAAATTAAAAGTATTTTGTATGACATTTTGTATTGAATGTTCAGAAATGTGTGCATCTTTGATAAAAATAAAACTTCAATTGTAGATGAATCGGCAATGGATGTACAATGGCCAGAACACCATGTCATGGACTAATGGTGTAGAAGCTTTTCTCGATGTGGCAGAGGCCAACAGGTTGCCTAAGGATTTCATGTGTTATCCATGTCATTTTTACTAAAATAACAAGGAATACTCGAGAAGACACACTCTAATGATCCATTTATATGAAAACAGTTTCACGACGAACTATACCCTTTGGAGAAAGCATAGTGAACTTGGAGTTGTGATGGGAGACAATGAAGAAGAAGAAGATGAAAACAACATTCCAGATTGGGCTCACTTATATGAAGCCAGTGCCTTTGAGGATGAACCAATGGACGAGAAGAGAATGCTGAAGAAGAGCAGCCACCTGACGAACTAGATCAAGTACTGCTAGATGCATAGAAAGACAATGAAATAGTGAAGGAGTCAAATAAGTTTGAGAAGATGCTAGAGGATCAAAAAAATTTATTGTACCCAGGTTGTAAATAGGGGCACAAAAAGTTGGGCAGCATGCTGGAGATGTTGCAATGGAAGGCAAAAAATGATGCCACCAATAAAGGATTTGGGGAGATTATGAAAATCGTAAATAACATGCTTCCAGAGGCTAACCAAACTGCCGTTGACAACATATGAAGCAAAAAAAGGGTTGTTTGTCCTTTTGAATTGGAGGTATAGAAGATACACGCATGTTTGAACGACTGTATCCTATATCACGACGTTGAAAACTAGAACTTGAATGCCTGACCGGTTTGCCGCGCACTACGGTATAAGATCATACGAGACGATCCTAGTGATGTTGATGAGCAGCTAGCAAAGAAAAGTATTCCCGTAAGGGTGATGTGGTATTTCGCTGTAATACCACGTTAGAAGAGTGTTCCCGCAAGGGCAAACACTAAGTTGATGCGGTGGCGCAAAGAAGAACGTAAGCAAGATGAGATGAGACACCTCTCGGATGGCTCCAAGTGGAGAAACATTAACCGAGAATTTCCTGATTTTGACAAGGCCGCAAGGAACATTAGGTTTGGTATAAGTACGGACGGAATGGATTCGTTCGGTGAGTTTAGCAGTGGTTATAGTACATGACCCGTAACCCTTTGTGTCTTTAATCTTCCTGCTTGGCTTGGCATGATGCGGAAGTTCATCATGACGTCAATGCTTATCAAACGCCCAAAACAACCTGGCAATAACGTTGACATATACATAAAACCATTGATCGATGAACTATTACTGTTTGTAAGGAAGAATGCATACGTGTGTGTAGTGTTTTGACCTTTGAGGCTTCTTTTTCATAACCATCACTGATTGTCATGCACTTAGTAGCTGTCGGTACAATCAAACAATGGTTAAGTGGCCTACACCCACTATATAGATGAAACTGATAGCATTTGTTTGAAACACCATCGGAAGTGCGTGTATATGGGCCCACGTCGATTTCTACCTGCCGATCACCCTAAGAGAGAAAGGGCATGCTGAAACTCGCGCTAAGCCTTTGTTCTGCAATTGAAAGCGTGTGTTCTCGATGACAAATGATGTACACATAGTATTTAGAAAGGGTCATGGTAGCCAACCTGTTCCCAAGGATATATGATGATGAGCGTGCACCAATATGGAAGAAAAAGTGTATATCGTGGGATCTACCTTATTGGCAAGTCTTAGAGGTTCGGAACGTAATTAACGTGATGCATCTCTTGAAAAATCTTTGCGTGAACCTCCTAGGCTTCCTGGGTGTTTATGGGGTGCCAAAAGATATAATGAAAGCAAAGTGTGACTTAGAACTAATGACAGAATGAAAATACCTACGTCCCCAAAAGAGAGACAAATGACAACATTATTTACGTTCTCCTACCTACGCTCTCCGCAAAGAGGAGAAACAAAGCATGTTTGATTGACCGAACAATATTAAGGTCATGTCCAAATACTCCTCGAATATACAAGGCATAATAAATATGAAAGAGAAAAAAAATAAAAAACGTAAAGTTCCATGGCAGCCACGTCACGAGGACAGTTGCTTAGGTCATAATAAATATGAAAGAGAAAAAAAAAGAAAAACGTAAAGTTCCATGGCAGCCACGTCATGACGACAGTTGCTTCCGATGTCACTTAAATGAAATCTCACATAATATAATTAATCTAAAGAAGCTAATAAAGCTACGTAATGACGTTGTCCAGTGTGAGACTTATGCCGAGTTTCATACGTGCACACATTTCATCTGGCAGAGAAAGGCAAGAATATCATATATGTTCAAGCAAACATGAAAAAGCGATGAAACGACAACGCATGGCTTACGCTGATGCATAAGCATGAACACAATCAAATCAGCAACAGCAAAATATGTACAAGGGAAAGTATTTGCATCTTTTACAAGCCTATAGCACAATCAAGTGTGGCAGATCGCATTTGCACAAGCGCACAAAAAAGGTAGGCTTGGTGACAAATCTTCACAAAGATTCGATCTGAACTCGGACCACCTATCTATATCCCTCTAGTCAGCCTTCTCTTGACCTGAAAGTTTTGGGCTTTGTGCTTTCTCGTCCTTTGGTGGAGAAGCAGCCTCTACGGTGTCTGGCTCAGTCTCAGATAGTGATAGATAAGGGTTTCCTTCTTCCATAGGTAGTGTTCTCTTGGATCCCTCAAGAGCAATGCCCAGAACAATATTGTCTTCAAAAGCAGGTCTAGATTCTTTCTTCGGATTAGCCACCGACACAGAACCATCCTGGCGTTCAGTGGCGTCAGGTTCATGTGTCTTCCCTTTACCTGTTTTAGAAGCTGACGTAACAGGATCTGAAGATGATGTTACTGGCATCACATTATCACTCTTGTTCTTCACCCGAACATCTTCAGGTACCGATTTTTTCTGTTCCTGCTTTTCGGAGCTATTTAAACTAGCATTTTCAGGTGGAGGGGACTTGATATCTACCGAACCGTTTGTCTTGACTTTCTGCTCCTCACGTGATGATACCGATTGAGGTTTGGCCTTATCATCACTGATCCTTGCAGATGTATCAATCAGAAGTGGACGGCCACCGACGCGACTATAGATGTCCTCTCCAAAAGGAACATTATCAAAGTCTGCATTGCCATATGATTTTTGAACCGTTCGAATTTGGGTAGCGAGCCTTGCTTTGTGATGGCCAACTATTCTAAGAAGATCCAACATAACAGTTTCCTGTGTAATTTGGAACACAGAAAAATCATATTGATTAGTTTTTTAGTACAGCGGGACACCTAGTTTATATCTAATGCAGCCTAAAATCCAGCTGAAATAATTTGATTAATGCATGGCATGCTGAATTGCTTAAATGGCATCCGAAATTTCTCCAAGGAAATTTTATTGAGATTAGAAAGAGGAATAACTCTTGAATAGTTTTCCGTTTTTCACATGCAAGGAAGTCTCAAAGATATTGATGCACAATAGGTCCAAAGCAATCAGATCAGCTGAGAAACCCTCTGCAGTTATAATCAATAGCGGAGTTCAAGCATAACCAAATACACGGGGTTCAAGATTCAAACATTAGGACATGCTGAGGTAGCCATACAATTTTATGCTGAATTAATTTATAATTTTCCTTTCTTTGCAAGAATTATGTAGTGTTGAATTGTTAGAATTTACTTTGCCTTTTTTTCATCTTGGCAACTGCTGAGAATAATGGAAAGGAGATAAGGAAACTGAAAAGTCCAGGCTGACATAGTTCTGAAAGCTCCGACATAGTGACACAATCGGTGATACCATGAAAGTGCACTACTCCATAAACGTTCCTATTGATCTGAGTAATTATTCGAGAACACATGCTAGAAAATAATGGCTATGTGATAGAACGTATTTGTTCAGAAGACACCATAAGCATATGCCTATAGAACATGCACGGCTTTCTTGCAAGACAAAAGTGTAGCAATGGATAGACATATTACCTGGACATTGAGATACTCCTCGAAACGTGATGTCTTCACAAAACAGGATATGTAAAGCTACAAGAAACACAGCAACAATGAAATGAACCAAGTTGGTGGCAATAGAATGGAAGATAGTGTAGTACTCTAAGAATGTATACAGATAGATAAATTTGCATGAAACTAGGATATTGACACCAGTTGCATGCAAACAAGTCGACAATTTAATGGGAACCAAAAGGAAAGCCAAAAAAAAAGGTTGGTGGTTTTAATGTCATCATTCCATAAAGCAGGCAACCTTAAATATCAGTACAGACTGGGTTCATGCTTTGATTTTGGCAGAGCAAAATCTTCTCAGGAAAAGCTAAGGACCTATTTGGACAAGGAGGATACCATAAGCAGGTCAAATTAAATATCAGAACATAAGGATTTCACGGTGAGATTGACAATACTAAATATTCTCTGAAAAAGCTAAGGACCTGTTTGGACAGGGAGAATTTGGATCCAAATCCTCAATTCAGTTTTAACATGCACAAAATACCAATCATTCCTAGAGAATTCCACCTCGTCTAAACAGCCCATAACAAGATAAGACCAGCATATCATATCATGTATTCATGTTGTCACGGATAATTCTGAACCAAGTTAGCAGAATGGTAGCTACCTGAAAGTCAGCGCTTATATCAACTTGAGACAACATACCTATAGGCTACAGCCATCTAGAAACTAGCATCCCGTCTAGCACAAGTTCTAAAAGGACAAACACAATGAAACAGCTTTGAAGCACTGGGTATTTCGCACAGCTAAGGTAAGTTTTATTAGGTAATGTAAACAGTAAAATAATAAATTTACATTAAAAAACAGTAAAGAAGGCCAAAGATAACAATAAGAAGAGGGATGTCTTTGGTAGACAGCTCAATAAGGCTAAGCCTATGCCGAAAAAGATGTACCAATGCTGACCACAGTTCTTAGTGAGGACTGATCGTACGATAGTACTTCAACCAAAAGAGGGAATTACTCAATGTAAGAGTTACCATAAGTGCTTGATTTTTTGGATCAATTTTCTCAAAAAATACTCTTCTATGCAGTTTCTGTTGTTCTATATGTGGATTTTTCGCCAACACTTTCCTCATGTCCGCAACAATAATCTGCCAAAGAAAAATAATGAAGCATGGCTAAGACAGTCTCATAATACATGGAAAAAGGGTGAACGGATAAGAGATATAGATTATATTAAGTAATTCATAGTGGTGCTGTGCATACCCCAATTTTTCCAGCATCCATGTGGCTTATAGCAAGATAAGTCTTAATACGCCAATGGGTCCTCTGACTGTTATTCCTTAATATAGAAACTGTAAACTTATGGTTAGGAATGTATATAGCTTCTCGATCATCACCTCTAATGATTGTTGGAGTCCACCAACCAACATGCTGAAAAGCAAATCACTTTAAGTTAGCATTTTTTTTTTCAAACATGCAGGAGAGCTGCGTACCATTATATTAAAGAAGAAAAGGTAGGAAACAAAATTGACTTAGCGCCTAATCTCCTGACACTAAGGCAATCAGATAAGAAATACCATTTTGCTAACTTGGATCTCTGATATACATGCTAGCAAAATGATTAGATGAGGCATTCACCCTAAGCTCCTGGCACTAAGGCAATCAGGTAAGAAATATCATTTTGCTAACTTGGATATCTGATATACATGCTAGCAAAATGATTAGATGAGGCATTCACCTGATCTTTTGTGGGGACTAGTACATACAAATAAAACCTTGAATAATCCTACAGATAATATCATAACTAGATGGTGTAGTCTTAGCTGTAAATACAAGAAACAGGACCAAATATTTAAAAAATAATAATAGATAGTTGAAAACTTAATATAAGGCATGATAATACTGACCTCAACAATGCCAGAGAATTCAACACCATCTATCTTTGCATTGATCCATTCATTGACTACAAATGGACGCGTGGCATTGATCATAACACTCGAGAGAAAGTTAGTGAAAATCTGCAACGAAAAATGATTGCTATCAGCACAATAACACAATATAGTCCTATCAGCAGAATGTTCTGTAGTACCTCACGACCAGCAAGTGTAAGCAATACTGTCCCAAAACCTCCAGCAGTTATCCACTTCTGGGTATTGAAACCCAGCAACTCCATAAAGAGAGAAACAGCAGCAATCCAAATACCAGTATAAAGAGCTTTCATGGTAAAATCAAATCCCATCTGCCAGAAACAAACTTGCATAAGTAATACTGTAACATGAAAAAAACTTAGAAAAAATGCATTATTTGATAGAAATATTGCGAATCAGAAGAATAACTTGACTTTATTACTTATTTCTAGATTTGGCAAGGTTAAATATCATATGGGACACGTCCGGAAATATAGCAAATAGAAATTTAGGGCTGCTAGCAAGTAAATGTTGGGCAACAAACTTGTGTGATTCAAATACACAATTCATTGAGAGAAAGTTCAATCATTAATTATAAATTATTACTAAAAGGGGAATCAGAGTGTCATCTCTCAATAATCATAAACCCCAGTGACTTTACCTCCACTCCTCCCCTCCCACTTAGCGTAGGAACACCAAAATATTGCACATCACTTAGGGCATGTACAATGGAGGTGATTAGATGAAAAACAAATTTGTTTGGAAACGTCTAACGCACATCAATCCGCAGACCAGACCGTCACCCATGTGCCTGGGTAAAAAAGAAACTCCCTAACCACCTGCTCCAAATGTTGACATGCGGCAGCAAGAAAATCCTGTGACCCCAGTTTGAGACTATTTAAGCATCAGGTTGCATTGTCGGGATTAACTTTATACATGTTCTTAATAATGTAAAAACAATCTGTCTTTAAGCACTCATTTCTAAGCATCTTGCATTGTACATGCCCTTATTGCATTCACCCTAAGTCCGTAATTTATCTACTGGCCCTGGGGCATTTAGACACTATACATTGGAAGGGTTATTTTGAAACAGACATTAAATACATTCTTCTCCAGGAAAAACTGTGAATTGGGAGTGCCCTGATATCACCAAGAGAAATTGCACTGAAGGTCCGTAAACCAGCATGATTCCATGTAGCTACCTCAATTCAAACTAACTATCAGATTCTGGACTTGCTAAAAAAGTTGGCTGACCTTCTCACTAGTGCTATTAATGAACATTATTATATGATGTCTTGTCCAGTCAGCCTGAGGTGGCAACTAAGTATGTTTGTAGAATATTGGGCAAACACCACACACCCAAGATGGGGGGGTGACCTTTCATTATATAGGCCGGATACGGCTTGGAGTACATCTAACACCCAATGTGGTACTATACAAGACCATATACAACTCTATATATCTAACACCCGCCCGCAGTCGCAGGTGGACTAACGCCTAGACTGGACCTAAAATCTGTAAATAACTGTATAGGAAGACCCTTAGTCATAATATCAGCAAACTGGCGCGACGAAGGAACATGAAGAACTCGAACTTCACCCAAAGCCACCTTCTCGCGGACGAAATGAATATCAATCTCAATGTGCTTCGTTCGTCGATGATGAACGGGATTGGCAGCCATATACACTGCACTGACATTGTCACAGAAGACGAGCGTCGCCTTTGAGAGAGGAACATGAAGCTCGTGAAGAAGTTGTCGTAGCCAGCAACACTCAGCAACTGCATGAGCAACAGCCCGATATTCTGCCTCTGCACTGGAACGAGAAACTGTAGTCTGACGCTTTGACGACCAAGAGACCAATGTATCGCCAAGAAAGACACAATATCCAGAGGTAGAACGTCGAGAATCAGGGCAGCCTGCCCAATCAGCATCAGAGTATGCCGTAAGAGAGTCAATCGGACCAGTGCCAATCCGAAGACCATAGGACAGGGTACCCTTGACATAGCGCAAGATGCGCTTAAGAAACGCCAGATGAGACTCTCGAGGATCATGCATGAACAAACAGACCTGCTGAACAGCATATGCAAGATCCGGACGCGTCAGAGTGAGATACTGAAGAGCACCAGCTAAACTCCGGTAAGCAGACGCATCAGCAACAGGCGCACCATCTGTAGCAGACAACTTGGCTTTCGTATCAACAGGCGTTGTCGTAGAGTGACAATCACTCATACCAGCACGCCGAAGGATCTCCAAAGCATATTGCTGCTGAGAAAGAAACAACCCATCTGAAGAACGTGTCACGGACATGTGTAAGAAGTCATGAAGATCCCCCAAATCTGTCATAGCAAACTCACTATGCAATCGATCAATAATGTTCTGAAGCAATGTGATAGAAGAAGCAGTCAAGACAATATCATCCACATAGAGAAGAAGATAGGCCATGTCGTCACCATTGCGATAGACGAATAACGAAGTATCCGTAGCTGATGGAACGAATCCCAGAGAACGAAGATATGTCGCAAACCGCTTATTCCAAGCACGAGGGGCCTGCTTCAGCCCATATAAAGACTTCTGAAGGAGACAAACATAATCTGGATGTGCAGGATCAACAAAACCAGGAGGTTGCTCACAATAGACTGTTTCTTCGAGATATCCATGAAGAAACGCATTCTTCACATCCAACTGATGAATAGGCCACTGACGAGAAGCCGCAATGCTCAACACAGTCCGAATCGTACCCTGCTTAACAACTGGACTAAATGTCTCATCATAATCAACTCCAGCCTTCTGATTAAATCCCCTAGCAACCCAGCGAGCTTTATGTTTGGAAAGAGTACCATCAGAATTATACTTAACTTTCCAAAGCCATCGTCCTGTCACAACATTAACATCAGCAGGACGAGGCACCAGGCGCCATGTGCCATTATCCATCAATGCTTGGTACTCATCAGCCATAGCAGCGCGCCAGTTCGGATCAGCAAGGGCACTGCGATAATTACTCGGAACAGGGGAGACAACTGTAGAAGTAGCTGTAAGATTCCGATAATTAACAGGTTGTATTGTACCAGACTGAAGACGTGTCAAACGACGTATAGTAGGACTTGGCTGGGGACCATGAACTTGCTCAGGATTGATCGGCGGGGGAAGTGGACGACGACTGTAGACCTGTCCAAATCGTCCGAACAGAGGGGGAGGCGTAGGTGCAGCAGCTGCTGGCGCAGGTGCCGCTGCTGCTGGCGCAAGTGCTGCTGCAGGTGTTGCTGGCGCGGGTGCTGCTGCATCTGCTGCTGGCGCGGGTGCTGCTGCAGTTGCTGGCGCAGGTGCTGCAGCAGCTGCTGGCACAGATGGCGTAGGAGCAGCAGGCACAAACACCGGCGAACTCCCGCCCGGAAACGAAGACTCCGAAGATCCTGATGGGGGTACGGAACCACTCCCACCAGGAGAAGAGAGCGGTGGCTCAACATCTATGGAAGATGGAGCAGCCGCAGACGAGGGTCCTGATGGGGGCACGAAACCACACCCACCAGAAGAAGAATACGGTCGCTCAACGTCCAAGGAGGACGGAGCAGCCGCAGAAGAGCCACCAGCTGCATGATTAGTAGAACAAGGTGCAATATCCATGTCGACACCTAAGAGGAAATCAAAGGAGCTGGAAGATGGCGAAGGCAAGACACGTGCGAACGGAAAAACTGACTCATCGAAAACGACATGCCTAGATACAATAATCCGTCGCGTAGAGATGTCTAGACAGCGATACCCCTTATGTGAGGAGGGATAACCGACAAATACGGAAGCCGCGGAGCGAGGTGCCAGCTTATGTGGTGAAGTGGTCTGCAAGTTAGGATAACACAAACAGCCGAAAACACGAAGATGATCATAAGCTGGCGGAGAACCATAGAGACGGTGGTAGGGAAGCTCATGGTTGATAGCAGAAGATGGTCGTCGGTTCATCAAGTATGTGGCTGCAGCTAGTGCCTCAGCCCAATAGGCTGGCGGCATGGAGGCTTGAAGGAGAAGAGTGCGCACTGAATTATTGAGTGTACGAAGGATACGTTCAGCCTTGCCGTTTTGTGCCGAAGTGTATGGACAGGAGAGGTGAAAAACAATGCCGTGCGCAGCAAGGGTACTATGCATAGCGTGGTTAACAAACTCAGTGCCATTATCAGTCTGAAAGCATTTAACAGGAAGACTAAACTGAGTACGAGCAAAAGCAATAAAATCAACAATATGTTGATGCACCTCAGATTTGCTCTTAAGTGGGTACGTCCAACAATAGTGTGTAAAATCATCCAAAAGCACAAGATAATACTTGCAACCAGAAATACTCGCAATCGGAGAGGTCCAGACATCACAATGAACAATTTCAAAAGGAGAAGCAGTTTTAGATATCGATGCACTAAACGGAAGACGCACATGCTTGCCAAGCTGACAGGCGTGACAAAGCGAGTGATCTAATTTATTACAGGAAATCAAATTGTTTTTCCTAAGTGATGCTATGACTGCTGGACCAGGATGACCGAGACGACGATGCCACAAGGAGGTGGAGACGGCGAGCATGGCATGGGCAGATACTGGGGCGATTGAGGGGATGGTGTAGAGATCGCCGGCACTATTGCAACGAAGAATCACACGCCCCATGCTGAGTTCCTTAATAGAAAAACCAGAGGCGTCAAATTCAACGGAACAACTATTGTCGCGGGTGAACTGACGGACAGATAGAAGGTTATGAACAAGTGATGGAGCGACAAGGACGTTGTTTAACGTAAAATTAGACGTATCGGTTTTAAGGATGGAGGAACCTCTAGATGTGACAGGAATACGTGCACCATTGCCTACAGTAATCGAAGAATAAGCAGCTGGGAGACGGGAGAGAAGTATACCATCCGAGGAGTGCATATGCGTAGAGGCGCCAGTGTCCATCACCCAAGCGTTGCCTTGAAGAGCCATCTGCTGAAGTGCCGCGACCAATCCGGCCGAGTCCCACGAGGGGAGCTGAGCCGGCGCCTGAGGGAAGGAGCCAAAGGCGGCATTGGCCTGCGGACCAGGACCAAGGAGGCCCTGTCCGCCACGCCACTGCCCGCTGTTGCCGCCGCCAAAACCCGGCGTCCCCTGAAGTGCCTGTGGATTGATGCAAATCCACGGGCCAGCAGGGAGGGGGGTGCGAGGCTGCTGTCCGCCGCTGTTGTTCCGCCTGCCGTTGAACTTCTTGCGCCGCTGACCGCCAGTAGAGCTGCCGGCGCCATGCGACTGCTGCTGCTGAGGCTGCTGCTGCGGCTGCTGCTGCTGCTGCGGCTTCGAGGAGCGGCAGTCAGCACTGCTGCAGCCGGAAGAGGAGGTGGCAGCAAGAGCAGTGGTGGCAGCGACCTTCGCTTCGTTCTCCAGGCGCAACTCCTTCAACTTGAGCTGATCAAGAGCGGTGGTGAAAGTCATGCCAGCAGTGGCGGCAATCATATCAGCAGCGGTACTGAACTTGGGGTTGATTCCACGTAGCAGATTGAAGAGGAGAGTAGGTTCCGCCACAGGCTGCCCAACATCACGAAGAGCATCAGCAGCCTTCTTCATCTCGTTCCCGTAGTCCTCGACCGAACGATCTCCCTGAGTCATGGAGTGAAAGGCATGACTCAGGTAGATGGCGCGAGGGGCTTGATTCGCCTGGAAGTGAGCGGCAATGGCCGTCCATAGAGCATGGGCGGTCTGGTTGGGCGCCATGGCGAAGTCGAGGACCGCATCGGCAACGGAGCCGTACAGCCAATTGCGGACGCAGAAATCAGCCCTATTCCAGTCGTCGGTGCGTGGATCGGGAGGAGGCGTGCCGTCGATGTGTGCGAGAAGGCCGAACTTCCCACACAACGACTCGAAGAAGGTGCTCCACTTGGTGTAGTTGGGGGAACGCAGCTCCAGCTTGAGGGGAACATGAGTCTGGATGTTGATGGAGGCGTAGTTGGCAGCCATGGCGTCGTCGAGCTCGTCGCCGGAGAAGTAGCCGCCAAACAGAAAGGAGCGGACGACGGAGGAAGCGGAGTCGCTGTCGTCGTCGGAGGAGTCCGCGTGGGTGACGCAGGACATTCACAGAGGCAATCTGTGAAGCGTCGCAACCGGCCAAGGAGGCAAGGCGCGAGGCAGGGACGCGGCCAGGGGGGAGGCGGCGGCGCCGGGTGGTGTGGTGGGGGCAGCGGAGGAGAGGAGGGGCGCACAGCCAGGGGAAGGGGCTGCGCGTGCTAGGGTTAGGGTACTGTTCACGGTCGTGAATAGTACTCGAGTTTGGGGGGAAGAAAAAAGGCAGGCCTAGGGTTAGGGTTTGGGTACTGTTCACGTCGCGGGTACTGTTCACGTGAACAGTACTCGAGGTGGGGGAGGGGGGAGGGGAGAAAAGGCAGGCCTAGGGTTTAGGCTCTATACCATGTAGAATATTGGGCAAACACCACACACCCAAGATGGGGGGGTGACCTTTCATTATATAGGCCGGATACGGCTTGGAGTACATCTAACACCCAATGTGGTACTATACAAGACCATATACAACTCTATATATCTAACAATGTTGAATGATGAATTGCTGATGCCGCATCCAATGGAACTTTCTCTCACCTTCTCTAGCAGCGCACAGCTCAAAAAGGAATCTGCTGGTGCATGTTAGTAGTGCTCAACGGCGGTATGACTTTGATGGTGGATTTCACACTTATGGCTTAAAGCTTTGTTGGTTTGTTTAAGCTACATTTTATACTTATAAGAAAGTAGCTGCGTACTTAGGAAGTTAGGATTTTGGGCTGCATGCTATTTCTTCCCAAACGTTCACTTCTTATAACTTTAAAATTGCTGCCTCTTTCTGATTCTCTTTGATGTCTGTCACAAAGTGAGACTACCATGATTCGGTTGTCTTGTTGGTTCCTGGCGATGGCTTAAATCTTGTAAGGCACTCAAAATTGAGGCAGTAAAGCCATTCACTGGGTAAAAGGTTCCCGTGGGTGGAATTTAGGGGAGGATGACCTCGCAAAGTATTACAAGCGATTGTTTTCAAAGAAGCAATGCTGTATGGTGCTGCAGTGGCACTTTGGCGATGGGTCCTGTATGGCAGTGGCCTTTTCGGTGTGGTGTGGTGTGCTCCTCTTTCGATTTCTACGATCTGAGTGGAGGAGGCGTCTTGGCTACACACCTTGCAGCGGACTACGGCGGCCAGCACTGCATAGTGACCGCTGGTTCGGCGTGGGACATCGTCGGAGATGACGGCGCTTGCAGTGAAGACGGCTCGTCGGCTTAACCTCCCGAGTATATGGGTGGCATGGAGCTTGTGGAGTGTGTTGCGGTGTTTTTGTGCGGTACGGGTCTGAGGTCCCAAGCCAGACTCCCCCGTTGTTGCTTGTTGCTGTGTGAGTGGTGTTGTGGAAGTTCTTTCTTCCACTAGTTGTACTGCCCAGTCTGGGTTTTTTTTTCCTGTTTTTAATATAATCGGCAGCTCTCCTGCCTGGTTCGAAAAAAAGAAACCTTATTTCGAGATCAAAGAGATACTGCATTCCACAATCGGTTTGCCATGCATTGCTATGAGTGAATGGATGGTTGGCAGATGGGGAGGGCCCTAGCGAATGAAGAGAAGCAATTGCAGACGAAAAAAAGAAACAGTTCAAAGAACTATGGTAGATACCATGTAATTTACTTGTTACTATACAGGGATCTTACATTTCTTGTATCATCAGGATTACGCATGTCCACGAGAAACTTCTGTACCTGCTGAATCAAGCTAAAAAGAAGAAAAGAATATGTTTGTTGGTGTTAAAAAAGGGAATAAAACTAAACACAATGAAAACAACTCAATCATACAAGGCAAGAGAACATAAAATACAGAGACACCATTAACATCATGCAAATCAGGGTGGCCACCACTAATGTTGATCTGCACATTTTCCATTGAATATATGATATTGTAGCCTAAGTATTATTTCAGTGACTTGATTCCATCTAGAGATCTTCAATAAAGCAATTCACAGGAATATATACTTGGTTACTTGTTAAACAATGTTGAATATTAGATATATATGTATAGCCCCTTGTATCTGACTTGTATACCTATTGTATTACTTGTACATCAAGCCATCTTGGCTATATATATATAAAAGGTCAACCCCCCCCCCCCCCCCCACAACACCCCCCGATTAGGGCGTGTGGTGTTTCCCAAACCTATTCTCTACATTGAAATCACTCCCTCCGATCACAAATAGATGTAGTTTTAGGATTGTCCAAACTCAGGCTATTTTACTTTTGACTATCAATACCTAAAAACACAAATAACTTGCAACATAGGTTCATGCTACTAGATTTGTCATTGCCTAACTCGTAGTTGCAGCAATGCAGCATGTGTTTTTCCAGTTGGCTCTTGAGTACCTGACTACATAAACTATCTAGAAATATTTTTATTGACTTTGCCATAACCTTGAAGTAACTTACATGAGCAATATTAAATCAATAAAGCTACAGCTCACAAACAAAACCTTAAGTTTTTTTAGAATGTAGCATTTGAACCTTGTGAGAATATATGCAACAGCCAGGACAGTTGATAATGATCTCACGAAAGTTATTAGGCGTGTTTTCACAGCTTGGCTTGCCGCTGTAGGTAACACAACTGGATCCAGACCCCTGTAATATGGCAAAGAAAGATAAAATAGCAGAAAACAAAACTACAAATGGGTTAAAGTCCATGTGGACCACATTAATTTTGCAGGAACTGTAGGTAGTGCAATTCCTATGGGAAACAGGAAGCATTTTAACATTAGAAACAGGCCAAAGCATTGCAACAATGAAATATCAAGAGGATAGGGTTGCCACTGCAGAAAGCATATGGTGTAGCTATACCTGCATATTAGTGTTGCTCCTGTCCAGAGAAGTAGAGGCTGAAGGTAGGATGACGAAATTAAATATGTAGGGCTCTTCTTCCAATTGCCACCATGCTGTATGGTCCATTTCGAACAGTTACCATATTTTTAGCTAGCCTAGTATGTGATCATGTAAATGAAACATATGGTTGCGTGTAACAGAAGCATACATCAAAACGGTTTCTAATATCCCGCATAAGTGGCAAAAAACCCCATAGAGCAAACACAATAATTCCAATTGCAGGGACCACAAGTGCAGTAGCAGGATTTGCAAGTAAAGTATCGCATGACCTGTCAAGACAAAAAAAAGCAATTACTAAAAAGGATATAAACTACATGAAGAGGCAATATCAAAAGGGACAGTTTTTAAAGTAAATAAAAATAAATTGTTCCACATCTCGAATTTTTTAGGGTTTTTTATACAATACACTTCTGCAGAAGTGGGTATATTCCATGGGCAGATTTACATTTCGCTCACTAAAACTATAAGATACATTCAAGCATTAACCTAGTGACTTTTCCTAAAGAGTGTCATAGTAACTCAAGAAAAAAAAAGTTAAGAAACAAATAAAGTCAATTAAAGCTGTCTAAGGAATGTAGCCAGCGCAAGAGCATGACCAGGCTTAAAATTGAAGTTCCATTAAATTAGCTACCATTTATATTATCTATCAAATGGGTAGTGTTGTAGACTAATACATAAGTTACTTTAGTAATGAAAACTTTAAAAAGATACCACAGTATGATATATATGCATCATCATATGCCCAAACATCAAATTTAGTACCATTGTTGTCTTATTATCTAACTTCAACAGGATACCGAAGAGGGAAAACCTCAATGCTCCTAACAAGAGGTATAGGTAATCACCCTTGAATGCATACTTTTCTGGACTCCCCTTACCAACACAATGTAAGATACTAAATTAGTATCATGTGGTACTACATACTGTAGATAGTTATTCTCCAGTGTCCTGATTAGTGGGCTTTGCAGTCACGCAAAAAAAGAATGATCAAAATTGCTGCTTTTCTCTTTGCTCATTACCGTGTCAGTCTAATCTTGGATGTTGAGAACTATCTGAGCATTCAGGAACTTCACAAATAAAGAATGGTACAAGGGGAACTACCTAGTCAGTGCTAGTGATGCACTCTTGACAAGAGAATTTTCCTGCCAAGGAACTGGCAATGCAAAAGACCTAAAGCCCAGAGATCTATATCTGTGAGGTGTATAAAGCATGGGCCTATAGTTACTCTCCAAAACATTATGACCCCAACAGTCTTGTCTCTGCACAAACAAAAACAAGCAAGAGTTACTCCATAAGTTCTAAAATAATGGAGGCAAAACCAGTGTAACTTGGACACCAGCATCCTAAGGATTTGTTCAGATGAACACTGAAAACAGTGTTAGATTCCAAGTTGTATTTATTATGTACAAAACAAAGTTTGCCAAGTCAGACACCCAAACCCAAATCAGACAATGATACCCGAAGCCATGCCCATGTTACACTGATTTTTACCGTTGAACTGGCACAAATTAGGGGGGAAAATAACTATTTCCATACAACAGTAATATCAAAGAACAATGTTACCTTGGAACAAATGGCAACACTCAAGTTAGGAGGGAAGGAGTATGATTTAATAAAGAACACTGTTTCTTAGTTAAACATATGTGATGGATGCTGGCACTACTAAATACATAACAGTTATCAACATCAGTTACTTCTCATTTCTCAACCTATAAACAAATGATGAAGTATGTAACCAATTGAGCAAAAGACATGCAGACAGGCCTTTAGTTAAAGAAAAAACTACGTTTAAAAGCAGAAAAATATTGTTAAACCATATTTCCTAGTGAGCATGACTAATGCATTGTGATATGGCATTCGGCTGTGTGCTCTACATAACTCAAAATCTCAAACCAAATACACTCACATGCCTCTTGTTTCAGACTAGGTCTATTGAAAAACAAAAATAGGTTTAAAAATAATATCATGATATATACAGAGATGTCTGTTACAGCTACATTAGAGAAACAGACAGACACAGCAAATATTTAATATGCACAACAAGGGAGCGAGCGGTAGCAGAGGCCGGAACTTTATACATTTTTTTTAAATAAGGGAGTGAACAAAAGAAAAGTGGAAAAAGGGTACATGTACTCCCCCCCCCTCTTCTCTCTAAAATTGGTCTTACAGCGAATGAACTGTGCTGTTAACTTAGCAATTGAAAAGAAAGAAAACATACACCAGTAACTGAAGGAAACGAAGTGGATGACAAGGGACGAGAGCTCCTCATCTCAGGGCTCTGAGTAAAAGAGAGACAGAAAGATTCATAAAACGATAACAAAGAAGACTACGAATAACAAGAAAAGCAGGGAGCAATATGTACCCTAAATTTGTTCCTTTGGCAAAATATGTCAGTCGCAGGCACTCTTTGGAACAGCTGGGATGTCAACCCAACTGCCATCTCAAGCAAAACTCAAATTGAGCAAAATTCACATCCACCAAACAGCAGTCCTGTATCAATCACTGATTTTCCATATCTGCTAATTTACACCCCTGAAACATTAAAAAAAACTAGAATGGCTTATTTTTTAAAACTGCTAAATGTCAGTCAACGATTTCAGTTGTCTATGACCGTGTTCACAGTATAGAGTACTTGGTTGTTCACAGAGATGAATCATCAGCGACACAATGTCTAAGGAAGAGGGCAGATAAGACATAAGAGACTAAGTACTTCTTTAAACTATTAAGGGAGGAACTCAATATATTGCAATCATAGAGCAAACATAGGAGCTGGAATTTCAACAGCACTATGATTGTCTAATGCTGGTGGCAATAAGTACTCTCGGCCATTTGGAAACTAGAACCTCAGATCATGAAATAAGATAATCCCACGAAACCATTAATACAATGGCAAATATTTGCTTTTATGAAACAAATTTATCCTGCCAAAAGAAATTGTTAGCACTGCCCAAGTCATTTAGCTGATATTTGGTTTGCTCCAAGCCTTCCCCACAGAATTTGTTCACTCCCTACAGAACCTTACTGAATTTTAACCAACATGCTGGGTAGCAAAACTCTGGGTAGCTAGCCAACACATTGCTACTTGGTCTGATACCAAATTTCTCGAGCACAATCAACATTCAGTTATGTTAGCCGTGCTAAAACACCAGAAGTGCCAGTTCGGTGAACCAATCTTTACCTCACGTTAGCTGTTATTGCTCCACAGTCCACCCGTACCTGGGCACACGGCTGGCGGGACCGACGGCGCCGGGTCGGGAAGGGCGGCGGGGGGCGGAGGCGGCGCCTGGGTCCCCGGCGCGGCTCAGGGGCTCGCCGGGAACCGGTGGGGTTGGTTCCTCCTGGAGAAATGAGGGAGGCTGGCTTGGGTGGGGAGGGGAGGGGAATAGGAGCCAGCAGGAGGGGAGAGGAGGAGGAGGAAGGCGACTCAAGGCGAAGGCGATAACGCCCTCGGCGCGCGGCGACACACACAGGGGGTGGTGGAGGAGAGCGAGGGCGACGGGCGGGAAGGCCAAGCCGCGCACGTGGTGCCCGATCGGCCGCGCGAGTTTCTTGCTCGTTTGGTTTCTCCGCATCTCTTCTTCCTTTCGCTTTGTTGACTGGTGCGGGGTTTTTTTTGTTTGTCGTATACAGTGGGCGATGTGTGCCAGAAAGGATTTTCTTTAACCGTAGGAAATGAATTATTATTGCGTTCACGCGTCCAGCTCCAGCCAGCAGGAAAGATCGAGCTGCTTGATATTTTGCTCCAACCAAAGCAAGGCCTGCTGCTGGCTCTTTAAAAAGGGTCCAAATGCCCAAATGACCCGGGCTCCGCATGGTTAAACGCTCCACCTCCACAACCAGGTTCAGTAGCTTGTTTCAAAAACCAGAGACACATCAGCATGCTGACCTTCTGAGTTACCGATCCAGACATCGAGAGTAAATGTTGAATATGTATTGCATTGAGATTTTTGTGTGGTTGCTTCTCCGTAGAGAACAATAGAGGACAGAACAACACTTACAAATTGTTATTGACGGATTATATACACCAAGAAAAATTGTGTTGGACCGAAGGGTACGTAGGCTTTTCAAATGCAACCGTGTAAAGAGAGATCGGCGGCCCCATGAACTTTAAGTGGCGTGTGTGCTGCTTTTTGAAAATGATGATGCCATCATTCTTCTCTTCTCTCTAGTCACCTCACCGTTTATCTATTCTCTATCTTGACAACCTTATTTAGGTGTCGCGGTGTGTCACATATGGTGATGGCCGTTGATCTTGTGGCAGCATCTCTCCTACCAAGTTGTTTCACACTAATAACGCCATGATTTTTTTAGGTTGAAACCTCAAATAACCCGCTAGGATTTAGGCCCGCCAATAAAACACATTCCTTTTAGCAGTTTCATGAGTGTGCAGAAGAAACATAGCAATGATGGGCTCTACATATTGATCTTGATTATTGATCCACACACCAATTCAAGTCCAATCAAGATACTTGTCCTTAGTTACCTAGTTATTATAATTCATGACATAAAAGATATGCATATGCTGCCCATAACGCATAGGTGCATAGTTCCTCCTGTTCACAATCTTCAAAATAATTTTTTCTACAATTTTTAGGCACCTTTCCTCTACTTTTTTTATCTTACCATTCATTAATTGCATCTTGAATGAGTATAAGATGGGAAATTTTATCTGCACTTTCCTCCCTAAATATAAGGACTACTGAAAATTTTGCTTAATTATGTGCTGGTTGTGGGGCTAATTGATGCCATAAGTAGATAGTTTTAAATACATTGCATGGATTATAAACATCAAACAACTCCTAGATTAGTGCATCCAAACAATTGAGTTTCACACAGGAAGTTAATAGCTTGAGATTGGGTGTGGTGACACCCAAAAGTCAACATATTGAGGGACAAAATTCAGAATTAGAAACCATTACATTCAGGGATGTAGGGAATAGTTTCCTAACTCTTATGCCCAACTCTAAAACAATAAGTATTATGAACTAGAGGGAGTATGATGGATCGCAAGATGTGCTATCATTTTGTTTACTATCAAGCTAGCAACCATTCCTCTCATCTACCAACCACATTGTAGAGTGTGTGTTTTTTTAAACAGAATAAGTAGTGGGTGGCCATATGCAACAAAGTTCTGGGGTGGTAGCTTTTGCAATTTTTCCTTTAAATTTGAACTTAGTGATATATTAAGATTAAAAAAACAACGTCCAAAAACCGCATATAAAGAACTCAAATGTGACAATTGTATGATAATATGTTACGACTGCAATTGTCATTGATCAACAAGGAAAATGAAATCCAGAAGAACCTTTTTTTGTACGATCACTCGGGAATCAAGTCTTAAAAATTTCACCAAAACACCCTCATTAGCTCCAGGACGCATTATAAACAGAGTTTCCACGCGATGGATCCAAACATTCATCATACGGAGAGAAAAAAATGCAATAAACTCTATTTTTTAATTCGAACTTTAGCTCAAAATTCTGCAAGACAAACTCTGAAAACAAAACCTTTTCCGGTCACTGAATTCCGGGTGACGGTGGTCCAGCGGTGGTAACTTGTGGTGTTGGAGGCGGCTACAAAGCGATGGATTGCTGACGATGAGGCGCCCCGACCTCGTGAAGAAGCAGGGGCACACGGAAAAGGGCGTGTTTTTGGCCACACACTGCGTAGCACCACCGGCGTAAGGCAATTTGACGGCATGCCCCGTGCTTTGTACCATCCAGGTTGGAATTTGGCACGATGCCGCTTTCAGAGAAGGCGTCGCAGGCTCGCAGCGTGACAATTGGGCATATGCTGGGAATCTACATGTTCCCCACGTTGCTTTTGGCCAAGCGACGCGGCAGAAAAGAACAAACCAAGATCACTATCACTTGCAGTAACTTCGAAGGTTCAAATCATGGGAGGGCAAGAAAATCCGGTGCCCAAACCCTGTCCACAGCAAGTATTTCGATTCTGGATAATGCGGAATTTTAATCCACGTCATCAAAACCGTAATTGGTTCTCAATCCACAAGCAAACCACGATACAACGAAAAGCCAGCATCACAACATATAGCTGGTAGTCTGGTACAGGGCAACCGCCTCGGTTTCGAAATTGGAAAGCCAAAAAGCTCAGAGTAAAACGAAAGATCCGATCAGCTATCTAAGCTACTCCATGTTTGCTAAGAACTGTTGAGGTTAGTAGAGACTAAGGCGAGGTTCACATAGCTCCAGCTCAATGGATCCATATGGCACTCGGTCGTCAAACATTCCGGCCCATGCGAGGATCCCGATCCTGATGCCAAAACAACCCCACAGCCACAAGTTTCTGTACCAGAAAAATCTGCAATTTCCTCATTCTGACCCATCAGGGAAATGTTGGAGAGCATCTTGCTTTCCGTTCACATAGAACTCAATGACAGCTTTCATCCGGTCTAACTTGTCTGGATGGTAGTTCAAATGCACAACCACTGGCTTTAGCTTCTTGAGCTGAGCGTCTTTCCTCACTGTCTTGAAGAGGACTTTGCTGTTCATGAAAAGATATATATCCATGGTTCTCCTGGATGCATGAAGACCTTCATAACCTGGATGGGATGGGAAGAACAGTTCCTCGTTGAAGACTGCTTGGTCCCATGCCTTCTCATGAGAAAGGCGGTCAGCTACACGATCCAGAAGTTCTATTGATGGAATCGTTGGTCTTATATAGAAAAAGCCAGAGTTGTAAACCCAGATCCGCATTGTGTGAGCGTATCTGGCCCAACCCATAGATGGCTCATCAAACACGTTATTGAAACCATAAGCTGTCATGTTGGTATGGCCATCACTCATGGATTCTACATCCGAATCTCTGTAAAGGTGATCGAATGGGTTCCTCAGGAAAATAATATCAATGTCCGAGAGGAGAATACTATATCCGAGCTGTAAGAACTCCCTTAAAACACGAAACTTAAGTCCAGAAACAGCATGGTTCCCCCCAGTTTTTGCAATGTTGTCGATGCCTTCATCAGGGTCACGCCGGTAGACTGGAACACCTTTGGATTTGCAGAAGCTTTCTATATTGTCATCCAATGCCACAACTAGGAAGTTTGGAATACCAACTCGCTTGATATTGGTAAACCAAACTTCAAGCATCTCCCTCACATTGGAGTTCGCCAATGCAACAATAAGTTCCTTTTTCACAGCAACCTCTTCCAGTATCTTGGCCAACCTGGGATTAACAGATTCATCAGGGATAACTGTTGGATTTGTTCTCAAAGCCTTGACAGTTCCAAAAGGACCAGCCTTGTACAAGGTCACATCTTTTCCTTGACCAGCCAATTGAAGTTTCATGGATAGTTCATTAATCTGCCTCCTCAATTCAGCATTTTTTCTCTCCAATGATGCCAACTGGGACTTAAGGTTGGTAACTTGCCCTGATGATTCACAGGCAGTCGAATCAACCTAATGAATGAGCAGAATACACATCGTATTAGTATTAGAATGTAACTACTACTCAGGATGAGACATCTAAACAGATAAGAATAAAAACTAAAGGTACAAAATACAAAGAAGAAAATAAAGGTATCAATGATACAAGTGTACTTGGCAGTTAATTGCATAGCTATCTTGCTTACTTTAACAACATAGATAAAAAACTTTGCAAGATAAACAACTACAGGTCACGTTTCAGAAAAGGAAAATCGAGGAATAATTTGTTCGGTTCATTTCTGTAGATTCATGAAGTGTACTTTGATCTTCAGTTGTAATGATATTTCAGATTTAACAGACTCGTTTAGAATGCAAAGTGTCATATTGCAAGTCACAGACTACAAGAAACCACCTATAGGTCACATAGCTATTCTCTACATAAAGCATGTATACAGAGCTGTACAAACACTTTCACATTCACTTACTCTCATTGGTAAAATAGTCCAGTAATGTAGCAGAAGTACTACCTCTGTTCCAAATTACTATTCATTGTTGACTTTTTTCTATAATCTTTGACCATTCGTCTTATTCAATAATTTTGTCCAAATATACAAACCAATAACTTATACTTGAAGTATATACGATGATAAAGCAAGTCACATACAAAATAAATGATCCTCGTGAAAATTTTTGAATAAGACGAATGGTCAAACATTAAACGAAAAAGTCAACTATGAATAGTAATTTGGAACAGATGTAGTACTTATTATCTTTAGAAATCAACCATACAGATATAGCAAAGCATTGTTGCTACAAAACAACGATTGATAACAAACAGCAATTAAAGGAGCAGATTAATCGACCACTTAATCTAAAATATCAATGCATTAGAGAAGGAGGTGCGGGTTTCATGTGGGCCTCATACATAGACAAGACCTAAATAACAGCACAGGATGATGCTCAAATGGCCCTGTGTGAATTTGTGTTCCATTCTAGAACAACAGATCACCAACATTCTTAAATTGTAGAAACTTTGTTTTGCTACACTTTCTAGTTAGCATACAAAAGTAATCCCAGCCTTGGCTCATATTGGGACTCTAGATTGAGCTAAATAAGAATCCGATGTGAACCAGCTCTTAATGTCATTCAAGCTGGATCTTGTGCCCTGATGTGCACAACTGAACAACATTGAAAACATGTAAATGAAGAATATCATAACAAAAGTTGATTGCTCAGGCTACCTCCCTGTAATACCATTCCTCATCCCAATAACATAGGCCGCAGGCAAAACAATTAGCTTGGACACTTGAGACTCATTTTAAAACCATTAAGTCATTATGCCCTATGATGGCTTGCTGATGCAGCCTCAGAAACAGAAAAAACCATCCTTTCCTATTCTAACAGCCGGAATGTTCCAGCGCTCAAAAGATACAGCATCCCTAGAATGTTGGAGCTGCTTCCTATCCATCTGCTTATCAAATGTCCTTACAGAGTTACAGTTTTGCAGATGTATACTTTATGCAATATTTAGGGATGGACTGAAGAAGGTTTAGCAAGGATTAAATCAAGGGCACAGCAATAATTTTGGTACTGTGTCAATGAGGAACAGGTAGGTCAAGTGATCTCCATGTAGTTAAACATAATAAAGGTTGTCAGCAATGGACACAATTTATGTGAACCTCAAATTGCAATGCGATCTAGGCACATGTAGCTATCAGGAATCACTGATCTGCATCCACGTTTATCTATGCACCTATCAATGACACCATAACTAAGAAAAAAGACAAATGTTGAGAATGGAACCATTCTCGCAAGACGGCAACAAAATTTTTATCAATGCCAGAACTCAAGCACCCAGCTTGATACACCAATAACATACTAGTATTTATTTAATGTCTCATCAAAACCATCCTTCAAAAAGGAGACTAAACACTATTTTGGCTAAGGCTAATCTAGAGCATTTCCTAGAATAGACCCTTCAGGTCCCTTAACATCGTTTCTAGTTGGTCCAAACTAGAACGCTACAGTGATTCCCAATTTTTTATCATCCACGGCGAGCACAGTAACCACCGAGATCTCGTTTCCAACCAGATGCAAGGGCAGGTAAGAAACAAGAAACAGAGAGTGAAGGAGCAGTACGTGGCTCGACCATTGGAGGGCAGAGACAGAATGGCGGAAGAGCCCGTTGGGGTAGAGGAAGGCGCAGACGCAGCCGAGCGCGATGCCGACAGCGACCGCCACCGCGATCCGGGATCCGCGCGACAGGGTTTTCCCACCGCCGCTGCCGCCCCGTAGCATGAGGGGGCCGTCCCGCCGCCCGGTTAAGGCCATCCTGGAGATCTTGCCGGCGGCGGTGGGTGAGATCGCAGCCGGCGGTGGGGTTTAGCTGTTTTTTCTTTTAGTGGGAAAAATATGGATGGGACGAAGTTGGTGGATCTTCCCGTCGTGTACAACCATTCATCGGAAAATCAATGGTTGCTTTTCCCATTCAATGAATATATTTTTGGTTGGAAGCACAATTCAGTGAATACTGAATATTTCTAGTATTTGCTTAAGCTTGAATTGTGTGCCCGTTTGTTTAAAATTCCCCAGGTATCTATAAATGGCCAAATGGGCCGCGTTAAATGGGCGGCCCGAGGCCCGGCCCGAAATGGCCCGACACTAGCACGGCCTGGCCAGTAGTGCATAGTGCTCGGGCCGGCCCGGCACTATGCTGCGGGCCGTGCTTGGGCTGCCATTTCGGCCCGTAGTGCCGGCCCAGGCCCAGCACGAAGAATGGGCCGGCAGTATGGCGGCCCGCTCGATCCTACGGGGGCGGGAGAGGGGGCGTATATTAGCCAGCCGCCCCCCGGCAACCCTAGCCATTCATTTCCCCTTTGCTCGCCGCCTCGCGTCGTTTCGCATCTCGCCTCGCCTTCCCCGCTCTGCCCCCCGACTCCCCTCGTCGTCTTCCTCTCCGGCGGCCGTTGTCCACCTCTGCGCCGCCGGAGTTCGACAGCCTAGCACGGCCTAGCACTCTACATCCTCCTCCTCCCCTAATCTCTCTGATTGTCTCCATCCTCTTCGCCTCGCCTCGCCGTTGTAGAGGTCCACTCATCTTCTCCCTCTCCGGCGTCTCTGGTGCTCCGGAATCGCGGTAAGGGCTCCGACACCGAACCCTAACCGTAGAGCCGTTGGTGTTCTTGTGTTCTTGCTCTTCCTGACCCACTTTTTTTTTGCAGATCCGGAGTTTGTAGACCTCGTCGGCGTCTCTGGTGCTCCAGAATCGAGGTAAGGGCCCTCTGACACCGAACCCTAACCGTAGATCCGTTCGTGTTCTTGTGTTCTTGCTCTTCCTCCCACCCAATGTTCTTCTTGTATGTAGATCCACGGCCGATGGTATGCTGTTGAGGACTAGAGGCCCGGTTTCTCGTTCGCATGTAAGTGTTCCTGTGTTCTCGTGTTCTTGTGCTCGTGTTCTTGCTCTCATTTTGTGTTCTTGTTCTTGTGTTCTTCTTCAGGACATCTGTTCTTGTGTTCTTGTGTTCTTCCTCTCGCTAATCCTTCTGATCCGAAGCCGTTGAGGGACCCGAGGCCTCTCTGGTGCTCCGGTTTTGCGATATCAGATGGCGAAGAGGACCAGGGCCAGTCCATCAACGATGACCTTCAGCTGTGTGGGCTGAGAGGAGATGATAAGAGTGATGACGGACGGGAAGAGCTGCTTGGCAGTGAAGCTGATCCTATCGACCTTGCCGCCGATGATGGCGATGTTGCTGATGCTGATGGTCCCGAGCCGTCCACCGCTGGCACCAGAAAGAGGTCCCGCCGTCCAACCTCTGAAGCATGGAATGACTTCGAGAAGCTATGGAAGGACATCAATGGTAAGAGGGTAAGGTACGGTGTCAAGTGCAATCACTGTGGCAAAGAATACTCTGGTAAGTCTATTGGTGGCACTAGGCATCTCTTGCGGCATGTTCAAACATGCCAAGCGAGAAAGTCCAAGGTTAGACAGTCTCAATCTGTGCTTCAGTTTAATTCTGATGGCACTGTCCGTTATTGGGAGTACAATGCTGAGAGGGCTCGTACTCAGCTCTGTCGAATGATTGCTAGACTTGATCTTCCTCTCTGTATCGGTGATACTGATGCATTTAAGGAGTATATTCAAGTTGCCCATAATCCTAGATTCAAGTCTGTCTCGAGGCAAACCACCACAAGAGACTTCAGTAAGTACTTCACTGCTTCTCGTTCTAAGCTTATTGAGTCATTTGCATCTGGTGTAAGTTCTGTTGCTCTTACTTCTGATATCTGGTATGGTAATGCTAAGGAAAACTATATTAGTGTGGTTGCACATTATGTTAATTCTGATTGGCAATTGGAGAAGAGGATAATTGGTTTTAGGCTAATAGATGAATCTCACAATGGTCAGAACATTGCTGATCGAGTGACTTGTGTTCTTGATGAGTATGGTTTGACTCAGAAAATATTTTCTGTTACTTCGGATAATGCCTCTGCTAATACCAGTGCCATTGAGAAATTGAATCCTTCTTTATCTGCTTATGTTGGTGATCTGTTTTTGCATCAACGATGTGCTTGTCATATTATCAATTTGATTGTTAAATCTGCCTTGAATGAGATTAAGAAGTACCATGAATCATTTAGAACTGCTATTTCTTTCTTAAACTCATCTAACAAATGCATTGCTGCATTTAAGAGGTACCGTATTGCTGTGAATGTTCATCCCAGAAAGTTTGGTTTGGACATGGACGTGAGGTGGAACTCTACATTCCTGATGCTCAAGCATTTAGTGCCTTACAGGGACACATTTAATGTGTTCATCCAGACCAACTACCCAATGGGTGAAGGTGAGCCTTTGCTTTTGACTGATGATCATTGGTACGTTGCTGAAAAGATATTGTTATTCCTTGAACTATTCTATGATTGCACTGTTATACTTTCTGGTGTTTATTATCCTACATCTCCTTTAATGTTGCATCAGTTAATCATTATTGCTAAGCACTTAAAGAATTATGAGAATGATAGATTGCTTAGGCATGTTGTTGTCCCTATGAAGGATTACTACCTTAAGTACTGGAGGGACATCCCATTGCTTTATTCTGTTGCATTCATATTGGATCCAAGAGCTAAACTTAAAGGTTTTCATAAGGTGCTTAGGCTGTTATCTAACCTTACCGGTACTGATTATTCTGGTTACTTAACTAAAAAGTAAGAGCTGAACTTTCTACCATATTTAACAAGTATGATGCTAAGTTTGGTGGAGTTAGGTTGCAAAGGCCTTCACAACCACCTAGTACTTGTAAGAAAAAATGTTTCGGAAGACATTTATGCAGATGATGCTGATGTTGGTGCTGATATTGGTCTTGGGTCTGCTACTGCATCTGGTATGTCTTTCTGTAGCCCACCTCTTCTGTCCAGAAGGACCTCTGCAAGTGCTTTGCTGCAAGCTGCAAGCACTAGTGCAGTTGGTATTGGTATTGGTTTTGAACTCTCTGCTTATTTGGATAGCGACACCGTGAGCCACTTTGATGATGGCTTTAGCATCTTGAATTGGTGGCATGAGCACAAAATTACATATCCAGTTTTATCAGTTCTTGCTAAAGATGTTTTGAGTGTTCCTGTTTCTACCATATCATCAGAGTCCGCTTTTAGTACCTCTGGGTGGATCATCATGGAGCGACGACGGCGATTGAGCCTGGAGACGGTGGAGATGCTGACCCGCGTGAAAGATTGGGAGGCGGCTGAAGCAAGACTGTAGCACATGGTGGAAGACAAGGAGCTTATAGCTGCTTTTGAGAACTTGTATCTTGATGATCATGTACCTGATGAGTGACTGAGCGAGAGGGGTTGAGTGAAGTGAGGGAACCAGAACTTTGAACTTGGACTGTAATGATTTGATGAACTTATTTTGAATAAGCTGGGCTATACTCTTTTTTCCTATCTAGGGTTTCTCACGAGGTGTGAGTTTTAACTAGATAGGTTTTTAATGAGGCAGCCATTGCACCAGCTCAACTTTTTTTATTTCTATCTAATTCACTAATTGTGTGTCTGTGATGATGATTTGTGATGTTCTGTGGTTTTTTGTTTTTTTAGAGTTTAGACGTTTGGAGTTGTGATCATCAGATCATGACATGTGATGTTATGTGGTTTTTTAGAGTCTAATATTTGAATCATTGATCATTTGCTTAATTTTTTGAGTTGTGACTATTCTGTTGGTTGCCATAGTGCCTGGGCCGGCACTAGCACGATCGTGCCTGTTGTGCCATAGTGCCGGCACGGCACTATCAAAATGGCCTAGTACCGTGCTTGGGCCATGACTTCGGCATGACGTGCCGGCACGCTGCTTAGTGCCGGGCCGGATAGTGCTAGTGCCGTGCTAGTGCCGGGCCGCCCATTTGGCCATTTATACTGGTATCTGGACCAAACAGTGCCACATACTTGCCAAAGCTAAAGATCTACTCTCCGTTCAAAAAAAAATCTCACTTCCCAAGAAATCAAACAATGTTAAATTTAATCAAATTTGTATAAAATAATACTAATATTTATGATACAAAATACATAAATGTTAGTAAAAATTTTATAAGTTGATCAAATTTAAATATGTACGAGAGTTACATTCTTTTTAGGGCGGGGAGTATTTGTTTCCCTCCCAAATTATCTAAGCTGGATTATTTTCAAAGGCAACTAGATAAAAAATTTTGCGGCACCACTTTTAGACCATAAATAATCTAAAATAACCTATCTGGGTCCTATGGTGACTCTATGGTCTTCTACCTATAACTCAAAACTCCAGCTGGAAGGCAAAAAAAACTATAATTATAGATTAAGAAACCAAGAAGTTTTTGGAGAAACTTTTCTGAAAAACCAATTTCAAAAAGATTCCACCCACATAAGCTGCAATAAACATGTCGGTTAATTTTCTTGTAGGTTTGATTATACTTTTGTAGTGAAACTTATTTATTCGAAGCTCTATGGGAGCCTGCTTTATAGTTAACTATTTTTATGACGTTTTAGAAAATATACAACTTTCTGTTAAACGCTTATGGTTTGCCATAAGTCATACAATTCTAAGTTTACCCAAGATTATAAAAAACCCAATAATATTTATTATATTAAATGAGCATTATAAGATTCATTATGAACTGTATTTGCATATCTTACTTCTTTGATGTGGTAGATGTTAATACTCTTCAAGCTTGGTCAAATTTAGGATAACAAATTAGAAGTCCTTATGTTTTTCAATGGGTATAGCTAATGCTTATTACCTGCTTACCATGCTGCAAATTTTATTTAGAATATGTTACTCTGTGCCTATTCTGAGTAGATTATCCATTTGGATTGAGAGGAGAACATCTAATTATGTTGTATGACTTAAGGGAACCACATCATCCGATGGTTTTGAGTTTTATTGTAAGGTAATTTAACTATGCTAATAAAAGAATATGTATTGAGTACAAACATAAAAAAATCAACCATTGTAAGGACTATATGCTCTAAGAAGGGCGTTAGAATTTTTAACACCATTCAACACAATAGTAAGGAAAGGACAAAATCAAATTCTATATAAATATGTTAGGGGACTTGAAATTAGTTTACAAGAACATTAATTATAATAATAAAGATAAACAGATCAATGTGTGTGATCTCTGTTATTATACTTGTTAGTTCTGCTCAACTTATTATTACTCATTATTAAATTCTTCATTAATCTTGGGTTATGTTTCACTCTAAGGATGTGTCTTCACTTTAAATTTGTTTTTATAATGATAAGTCAAGAGTTATGCCTGATATATATTAGTAGAGAAGAAAAACAATAAAAAAATCCACATGAAAAAAATCCATAAAGAAGAACCAACAAAAATACACTAAAGAAGAACTAAATAAAACACACTTCGTTCTCGAGACATTTGCATAAAATTGTTGAAGCCTCTTTGCCCATGCTATACACTAAGCTCTAGTCCCCTTGGTCTTTTACAACGAGTGTTTCTGGAAGCTATGCATTTCTTTCCATCCATAACTCCCAATTTACCAATATTTCCCAAGTTATTACTATGCGGATGGGCGTGTTGGGAGCTTTGCCCACCTCCCTCCACCATTGCGAACGAGATTGCAATTCACTCAAATTTGTTGTTTTCGTTAGTGTTCAAACACTCCAATCTCTTATAGCTTGCCCTGTAATGATAGTTTGCTTTCCACATACCCTCTAGCCAACCACAGGAATTCACAGCTGGTTTTGCAATTCACCATGCAAAAAATTACATTTTGGAGGAGCCCAAGCTTTCGAAATGAGGGTATCCATTGCTCCAATGAAATTGTGCTAAATAATCTGATTTTGTCACGTATTCACTATCATATATACATTGAATACCCACACTAGTCGACCAGGGACACACCCATTAGGCATGCTCTAGACGTGTTCCCACAGTGCCACAAATTCCATATATTGTGAAGAGTTAATTGCCACAATGTTAAAGCCACTGATTCCATTGTTTGTTCAATAAAGCCTATTGCATGGTTATGTTTTTCTTAGAAATTCGGAAGATTTTGGGCCACTTTAAATTTTTTGCTAGATATACATAAGAAACACAACACCTTAGCATCAACCTTATATACTTATTAAAAGAACTTGTACAATATGCCATAAAAGGCTTCAAATTTGGTATATGTTGAACTTGGTTGTTGAGTGCTTAGTTTGAAGATTTTAGTAATAACAAATGAGCCTATTGCATGGTTCTATTTTGTTTCAGAAATTTGGAGATTTTGGGTCACTTTAAATTTTCTCCTTGATATATATACATAAGAAACACACTACCTCAGAATTTTGTGCATCAGACATATCCACTTATCATACAAAAAAAACTTATACAATAGGCCATAAAAGGCTACAACTTTGGTATATGTTGAAACTTCGCTATCCAGTGCTTGCTTTGTAGATTTTAGTAATAACAAATGAACCTATGATCAATATTCTTATATTCCATAACTTCCATCATTAATGGAGAACATTTTGTTTATTTTTATTGGTTTGAGATGGTGCGGGAACACCGAATACCCAGTCGAGGACATTCAAGTACTTGGAGCGAAACACTTCCCTTTCCTGCGCATAGCAGTGCATAATGACCGAGGTAGCTAGACTGAACACTACCACATCAGCTCGCTTTATATGAAATATTGAAGGGAGTAGCCCTGTATCAGCCATGCATGAGGAGAGGCTCTCAATAGCTCTAGCAAGACAGTACAAAGATATTTCCATCCTCCTACTCTTCTTCTCAACAAGTAATGCTAGACCTGTTGGAAACTGACATATGTAGGGAAAAAGTGTGGTGACATAAAAGTACACAATTAATTATACATAAGCCTATTGCATGGTTATGTTTTTCTTAGAAATTCGGAAGATTTTGGGCCACTTTAAATTTTTTGCTAGATATACATAAGAAACACAACACCTTAGCATCAACCTTATATACTTATTAAAAGAACTTGTACAATATGCCATAAAAGGCTTCAAATTTGGTATATGTTGAACTTGGTTGTTGAGTGCTTAGTTTGAAGATTTTAGTAATAACAAATGAGCCTATTGCATGGTTCTATTTTGTTTCAGAAATTTGGAGATTTTGGGTCACTTTAAATTTTCTCCTTGATATATATACATAAGAAACACACTACCTCAGAATTTTGTGCATCAGACATATCCACTTATCATACAAAAAAAACTTATACAATAGGCCATAAAAGGCTACAACTTTGGTATATGTTGAAACTTCGCTATCCAGTGCTTGCTTTGTAGATTTTAGTAATAACAAATGAACCTATGATCAATATTCTTATATTCCATAACTTCCATCATTAATGGAGAACATTTTGTTTATTTTTATTGGTTTGAGATGGTGCGGGAACACCGAATACCCAGTCGAGGACATTCAAGTACTTGGAGCGAAACACTTCCCTTTCCTGCGCATAGCAGTGCATAATGACCGAGGTAGCTAGACTGAACACTACCACATCAACTCGCTTTATATGAAATATTGAAGGGAGTAGCCCTGTATCAGCCATGCATGAGGAGAGGCTCTCAATAGCTCTAGCAAGACAGTACAAAGATATTTCCATCCTCCTACTCTTCTTCTCAACAAGTAATGCTAGACCTGTTGGAAACTGACATATGTAGGGAAAAAGTGTGGTGACATAAAAGTACACAATTAATTATACATAAGCCTATTGCATGGTTATGTTTTTCTTAGAAATTCGGAAGATTTTGGGCCACTTTAAATTTTTTGCTAGATATACATAAGAAACACAACACCTTAGCATCAACCTTATATACTTATTAAAAGAACTTGTACAATATGCCATAAAAGGCTTCAAATTTGGTATATGTTGAACTTGGTTGTTGAGTGCTTAGTTTGAAGATTTTAGTAATAACAAATGAGCCTATTGCATGGTTCTATTTTGTTTCAGAAATTTGGAGATTTTGGGTCACTTTAAATTTTCTCCTTGATATATATACATAAGAAACACACTACCTCAGAATTTTGTGCATCAGACATATCCACTTATTATACAAAAAAAACTTATATAATAGGCCATAAAAGGCTACAACTTTGGTATATGTTGAAACTTCGCTATCCAGTGCTTGCTTTGTAGATTTTAGTAATAACAAATGAACCTATGATCAATATTCTTATATTCCATAACTTCCATCATTAATGGAGAACATTTTGTTTATTTTTATTGGTTTGAGATGGTGCGGGAACACCGAATACCCAGTCGAGGACATTCAAGTACTTGGAGCGAAACACTTCCCTTTCCTGCGCATAGCAGTGCATAATGACCGAGGTAGCTAGACTGAACACTACCACATCAGCTCGCTTTATATGAAATATTGAAGGGAGTAGCCCTGTATCAGCCATGCATGAGGAGAGGCTCTCAATAGCTCTAGCAAGACAGTACAAAGATATTTCCATCCTCCTACTCTTCTTCTCAACAAGTAATGCTAGACCTGTTGGAAACTGACATATGTAGGGAAAAAGTGTGGTGACATAAAAGTACACAATTAATTATACGTAGAGTTCACTCGAAAATTTTCTCAATTTTCTCTTACCGTGCCAAGTACAAGCAATGGAATATTGCACCTCTGGAAGGTCCTAAAAAGCATGCACGTCCAACCCCTAGAATATATTGGAACACCATAAGTTGTCATCCACTCATCGCACTAAATGGTAATAAATCGATTATATATATATATATATATATATATATATATATATATATATATGCATACCAAAGAGTTGAAGCAACAATATGTAAACTCACCATTCAGATGCACAATACACGGATAGGAAAAGGCTAGATCTCGCAATTCCTAAAAGATTCTTCCCCAACATTGAGAATGGCCTGCTTGTTGCAAGTTATGAAGCATATTCAGAGAAACTGTGATAAAATGCAATACAAACTAGAGAGGATACATGAAAACTTGCATAGATAGTACAGATGCACTACGAATGACCCCCTCTTTTTCTTTCCCAAATGGGACATACTTGGTTGACAATTGACATATTGATACCATTACAAACAATTACACATGTATGTGTGTTTCTTAGCATGCATAACAAGAACCTTTTCTCAACTTATAGAAATTACACATCTATGACCTTTCATATGATTTACCTTTTGATGAGACGTGTTCGATGAACCACAAGTGTAGGAATTAAGTACACTGGAACATAAACGGGGAATGCTCTTCCATATGCTTGTAGCAGGAATGAAAAAAAGTGTCCTGTGCAAGATCGGTTTCCATGGAGTATCTGGATTGAACATTTAAAGAGATATTAGTTAACGGAAAATTTAGATTGAACGTTTGAAGGAATATTAGATAAATGAAAAATTAGATTGAACATCTGAAGAGATAAATGATAACATAAATTTTAGATTGAAGTTAGGCAAGGTATTAGCTTTAAGGAAAAATATTTCACATGAGAAAAAAAAATCTCAAACTTCTCATGGATATACAATTTCTATGTAACATGTGATGCAACAAAAAAATGGATACACGTCAGTTTTACTTACTGAGCAAGGGACTCTCATTTTTGGATCCAACTTTAGGTTAACGCCAATAGTTTTGTAGTATTTCTCTATACCTGCTAAGTTAGTAAAAGCACTATTGTTGACTAATTCCTTCAGTCCTTGTAGAATGATGGGGTCCTTTCCAATTTGCTTGCCTAGAAAAGCTTTATATGATGATGGAAAACTGTCCCGATTCAGAATGTATGCGGATCTGCAGAAGAAAGGATATATATGGAACATAAGCATGCTAGCATGTTTGCAATATATGGACGGTGAAACACGTAGGTACACATTTAGAGACACACCTGTGTCTTAATATGTATTAAAGCAGAGTGCACATGAACGCACAAGAGATTGAAACAGACTTCTCAGTTGTAGAGTGCAAACTAGATGTAAATTACCTTTTGATCTTAGTATACATATTAAGAATCCCTTATTTTGTCACAATGCAATCAAATTCAGAAAATGTAGATAACAAATTTGTTTCTCGAAACAAGGGAAAAATTGTTGATACCCCGAACAACATGAGGTAGTAACAACCATTTTTTGTTTTATGTTGCAAGGGAAGCAACCGATCTTGCATCTAACAATCACTACCGGAAAACCGTTGTTTGCCGTGTGCCCAATATTTTGCCGTGTGTAAATTATCAGGCACACAGCAAACAACCTCTTTACCGTGTGCCATCAAAATAACACACGGCAAAGAAAGGACACACGACAAATAGGATATTTGCCGTGTGCCCGGAGCTCAACACACGGCAAATAACCTCTTTGCCGTGTGCCGCCGACCCAACACACGGCGAATATTTAAAACAAATGGAACCCCTGACGGCCGTTATCCTTTGCCGTGTGGCATGGGTAGGCACACGGCAAAGTGTTGTTTTCGCCGTGTGCCAAAGGATGACATACGGCGAAGACATGTTTTTGCCGTGTGCCTTGCCATGGCACACGGCAAAGGACAAGAGAAAAATCAAAATTTTACCCCCAAACTTTTTCTCCACTCTACTTATATTGTTTGACACTCAATGTTTTAATTTGGTATATTTCTCGATCACTTTACTATATTTAACAAATTTATTTTATTCAAAGGATTTTTTTCAAACAAGACAAATTTGAACTGCAAGTGCATGAAATAGTAGAATAAAGTGAGTGGAAAAATGATATTAGTGATAATGAGTCCAATGTAAGAACTTATCCTATAGTTTAAACCAAATTTCAAAAACCGTATTCATGAAACAATAGCACGAATGTGGGATCAAATAGTGTTTGAATTTTATAAAATTCAAATATTGTCTAAAAATCATGAGATTTGTCAAATTCTCACGTTATCATACTTTGAGTCAATATTTCATGGTACGTACATGTACTCAAAAGTTTTGTCACGTACGATGCTTATAGACTAAAGTTTTTCTATAGAAGATCCATAGAGTTGTGAAGTACGTGGTTAGGTTTATAAGCGCAATAAGGTTCAATTTCGAGTTTGACTTTAAAACTTTTTCTATAGGCTACACACAACGTAGATTGCTTCATGTTAAATTTTGGTAAACTTTCGGATGCGTTCGGTAATTTTAATTGATTAATTGCAATTGTAGAATTTTAATTGACAATAATAAATATGCGGTTTAAATACATGAAATAGTGGACAAACTAAGTTGATAATTGTTATTCATGCTAGTGAGTCAAGCATATTAAGTAATAGATAAAGTGGACATTACACGTGCTATGGATAACTTGAAGTTGAGTTTGAAATACATAAAATAATATAATAAAATGAGTGGAAAAATACTATTCATAGTATTGAGTGAAGCACATAAAATAATAGAGTACATAAAAAGTACATATTCATATTATTTATCTTCAACTAAATAATATAATTAATAGGGTAAACAAAGGAAAAAAACAAAAAAAAGTTTGCCGTGTGCCCCAGATCTAGGCACACGGCAAAGTTAAGTGTTTGCCGTGTGCCCCCCGGCACACGGCAAACTGGCAAAAAAAACGACCGGTGAAAAAAACAAAAAAAAAGTTTGCCGTGTGCCCCAGATCTGGGCGGGCACACGGCAGAGTTAAGTGTTTGCCGTGTGCCGGGGGGGGGGCACACGGGAAACTGGGAAAAAAACGACCGGTGAAAGAAACAAAAAAAAAGTTTGTTGTGTGCCTCAGATCTGGGCACACGACAAAGTTAAGTGTTCACCGTGTGCCTCAGATCTGGGGCACACGATAAACCCCTCACACACACAAAAAAAACGCTAGCCGCGCTTGCCCCCGCACTTTCACCCACTCACGCACGCCACCCCCGCCCCGTCACCCTCGCCCCTGCCCCCGCGCTCCGGCCCGCCGCTGCCCCCGGCCGGCCTCCCGCGCGCCCGCCCCGCCCACGGCCGCCCACGGCCGCCCCCGGCCGGCCTCTCGCGCGCCCGCCCCGCCCAGCCCCCCGCGCGCCCGTCCCGCCCGGCCCCCGCGCTTGCCCCAGCCGCGGCCGCCCACGGCTGGCCTCCCCCACGCGCCCGCGCTCGCCCCGACCGTGGCAGCCCACGGCCGGCCTCCCCCGTGCGCCCGCCCGTCCAGCGCCCCCCACCCCCACTCCCCGCGCGCGCGCGCCGCGGCCGGCCGGCCACCACCGCCCAGGCGCGCCGGCCCCGGCCTGCCGGCCGCTTCCGCCCAGGCCGCGGCCTGCCTCCCGCGACCCGCCCCGCCTCTGCCCCCACGCCCGCCCGTGCCCCCACGCGCCCCTGCCCCTGCCCCCGCGCACGTTCGCCCCTGCCCGTGTTGAGGAGGAGGAGGAGGAGACGAGGAGGCCGAGGCTCGTCTTGCCCCCATGACCGCCCCGCCCCGGCCGCTAGCTGCCCCGACGTCGAAGGAGGGGGAAGAGGAGAGGAGTAGCCCGAGGTCCGTCTTGCCCCGGTGGCTGTCGAGCCCTAGGTTGTCACACCCGGATTTTCACAAAACCCGAATGCGGCCATATGTGTGCCCAGGAAGTCCACAGAACACATACAACGAACAAATATGATAAACAGAGTACAAATGCTCGAAATAAAATAGTTTACATCAGAGTATAATAATAATAATTATTACAGCGGAAGTCTATAACTCTCAACTAGCGGAGCCGCAGTCCACAGGGACTCTGACTGGGAGAGCGGAACTCAGAAGTACGGCAGGTCCTCAGGGAACTCAGCAGCAGTCTCCTGATCAGCCCAATATGTTTACCCATCCGAGATTTTGTTGAATATTTACAAGTGTAAGTAAACAAATACTTAGCAAGTTTAGCACGGGTATGAAGGCTGAAAAATTAGGCTAGACACGGCTTAACTGCATTGGCATTTTTAGTTGGTTCATTTTAACATTTAGCAATTACTACAAGTGAATGAAACCCGGTTGTGACCCAATTAATAAAGTATAAGTGACAATAATCATAAATGAACATCATCTTCTAATCAAAAAGGATCCAGGCCGCTCGTGACCTTGAGCAAGGCTATCATGATAGATTTTACACTCTGCAGAGGTTTCGCCCTTTACCCACCAGTCGCGTAAAAGTTCAAAGGAACTTTGCACCCAACCACGCACATCAACACTTCCGAGGTGTGACGGCATATGGACGCTACGAGGTTTTTCACAAGACACCCTAACAAGACAGTAGCCGCTAGTTTAACAAGGCGGTGAGACCATAGGCACCGAGATCGACGCACGCCTACGGAGTCACACCATAGGGGGGGTCGATGGCGTCCAGAGCGCGGGCATCGCACCCATCCATGCGCAACGCGTGGAGTTCCCCATCGCAGGGACTCCCAACACGGGACTGGGTCTAACGTGACTTAGCCGACGGATCGCCCGTCCTCGGTGGAATCCGGAAACACCCTTTCACCTTGTGTCCACCAACGCCGTTGGCCCCAATGGTAGCCACTGGCAAGCTAGAGCCGTACAAGTTACTTGACCAAGACCAGAGCCATAATAGTTCTAGCGGTGGCGACAGGCTCCTGGGTTGCCGCTTTAAGAACCGGACCTTATGGAGAGACACTAGAGCAAAGCACACAGCACATGCTCTAGCTCCCTAAACCAAGTTGCTAAAAAGCAAGTTTGATCATTAATGTTGAAGTGAACCATTAAGTCAAAATTTATAGTTGAATAGTGGTGTCAGTAGCTGCGCATAGCAAATATCTACCCATATGCATAAACCCAAGGTAATCAAAGGATAGGGGTAAACAAACTAGGTACAACCTTAATAGGACATCAAATTTAGACACATGCATATGAAAGTAAGAGTATGTAAACAAGTGTGTATAGGTAGCAAGGATTGTCCGTGCTATAACTTGCCTTCCTCGAAGTGCTGCTGCTGCTGCTAGTCCTGCTCCGAAAAGTCCTGCTCCAAAGCTAACGGCTCACCGACTGGACACGTAGCACCAAACAAGCCAGCACGCAAGCCAATACATGCAAACAAATAATAATCTATTAGAACAGTACACCAAATAGTAGAAACAGTACATAAAAAGGTTTTAGAAATATTCTACGCTTCACAACGAACACATAAACGTGAAAATCACTCTAATCGGAGCTAAAACGAAAAAGATATGGCATTTCTAAGATCTAGGGACCTGCTGGCAATTTTTAAAAGTTTCCAGGGGCTCATTTTAAAGAAACCAGGGACCTATACGTAATTATGCTTAAAAACCCGAGGGCTTACTCGCGAAAAACACTTAATTAGGACCGCGGGTTTTATTTTCAGAAAGCTCATGGTTTTTTCATTAAAAATGGGACCTAAATGCAAATACTTTTGAACTGAGCTGGACCGCGGGTTTTAATTTGGAAAGTGAGGGGCTCTTCTGCAAAATGACCAAGGCTGACCGGAGTTGACCGGTACGCGGCCGTTGGATCTGATCTGAACGGCTCAGATTTAAAACGCGAAGGGGTATCGGGGGATCTAATCTAAGCGGTTGATGGTGGATCCGACGGCTCTGGTTGATTTGGGGGGGAGAACTGCCGGCGTCGAGCAGGGACGCGGCGGCGCAGCTCAGGAGCGGTGGAGGCTCACCGGAGCTGGGCGGTTCTCGGGCTACAGGGCTCCAATCGGGATGGGGTTTGGCCGTGGAGCATCGGGGAAGCATGGCGAGCAAGATAGGGGGGTTCAAGTCGGCGATTTGGCGGTGGAGACGGCCAACGACGGTGACCAGCGGCCGGCGGCTTGGGTGAGAATGTAATAGCATGAAGGAGGGGGCCAATTGGCCAAGGAGCAGGACAGGGGGGGTTCCTTACCTCGCTGCCAGTTCACCCGAGGTGAAGAGGGACGCAGAGGAGGGCCGGAGGGGCGATTTCGACGGCGACCGTAGCTCGGCGGAGCTCGGGTATGCGGCGTTGCGCGGGGAAGACGCTGAGGGCTCGGGAGGCTTGGGTGAGGGCTGGTGATAGCTCGGGGTGGGTGGAAGCCTGCTTAAATAGGCCGGAGGGCACTACAGATGGCAGGTGCGCGCGGATTGATGCGACGGCCGGCGATCGGGGGGGAGCTTCCATGTGTGGGCGTGCGCCAAATTGGAAAGGGGGCGGGGTGAGGAAGCTTCCAGGAAGCCTCGTGGTGGGCCACAATGGTGCGGGGAGGAGCTGGGGTGGCCGGCCGGGCGGCGTGATTGGCGCCAGGGGGAAGGAAAGGCGCGCGGCGGGAGGATGAAGGAGGAGCTGACGGGTGGGACCGGGCTGTCGGCGAAAGGAAGAGGGGAAGGGCCGGGCGCTGGCTGGGCCGGCTGGGAAGCTGGGCCATGGCAGGGGAAAGGGAGGGGGAGGGGACTGGGCCGCGCGCGAGAAGAAGAGAGGAGGGGGCTGGGCTGGACTGAGGGAGAAGTAGAGGGAGGGGAAGTGAGCCGAGGGAAAAGTTCAGGGAGGAAAAGTGATCTCGACTTGAAATAACTTTTCTAGGGCTCAAACAAATGCAAATTAAATCCGAATTTAAACATAATTTAATTTCCAACTTAATTTGCCAACAACCAAAACACAGTGCAGCAGCATGAATGCAACAAAAATACTTCTACACTTATATTTGATTTTAATATTTATAAATAATTCATTTAACCTTATATTAAATATGAACAAATTAAATAAAAGCCAATTAATTACTAAAAATTTTAAATGGGCCATTTTTGGGTGTTACATAGGTGAGCAAAATTGGCAAGATGTGTTGGATGGTATGTGTCCAGCCATCGAGCCGTTAGGAAAGAACCTATGTGTAGCCTGGCCTTCGTGTCGTGCTTTTTGTTGCAGGTTATGGAAACCTCCCCCTATAGGGGAGGTGCTGCCGAAATTTTGAAGTGATACTCAGCATTGTTGTATTTCTGCAGGAAAGCACCCGTTGCCACAACCGTCGTTGAAGGAGAAGGACGAGTAGGAGGCCGCGACGCCGTTGGCCCGGAGGACTTGTCGGACCCTGTCTCACCACCTGCCCCTGTCTCGCCGCCGTGGAGATACTAGGTGAGCACGTGCAAAATGCCTATGTTTCCTTTTCATGTCCTTAGTTCACGTAACCTATGCGTCTCCTGTTCGAAATAGATACGGTTGGAAATGTGCATACTTTTTCACATCTATGTCGGTATCTGTTTCGAATTGTCCCCGTATTTTGGACAGCCCGAGGATGTGTAGATGGTATTAGTTTCCATAGTCTACTCCTATCCGAGACAAAATTTCGGCAGCACTTCCTTGTTGTTCTCCAGATACATAATCTCCTTAACAGGAAGTGTATTTGGAGAACAGCGGGGAGGTGCTGCCGAAATTCTGTCTCGGATAGGAGTAGAGCATGGAAACTAATACCATCTACACATCCTCGGGTGGGATTAGGACCTATCTTCACCTATTAGAGCATGATAGACATCATGTAGATGTCATTTATTTTTATATAACTCACTTATATGGTAAATGATGGATGATCGTGAGTGGATGTACACGGGCTGGAAGGGTAAACGTGACTGGACAGATGAATTCGTTCACAAGGTTGCAGATTTCTTGAAAATGGCATTTGATAAAGGACAGAGTAAAGCCCTGTGTCCCTGCACTAGATGTGCAAACAAGATATTTCAATCACAATTCAATATGGGTAAACACATTTGTACCAATGGGTTTGTAGCAAACTATACCCGGTGGATCTGCCATGGTGAAGCTCATCGTGCAAGAGATGAGGTCATGAGACAACGCATCGAAGATTATGATGCTGATGCCGGGTGCGGAGACATGCTAGATGACTTTCATCAAGCACGCTTTGATGAAGGGCCTAGTGATGTTAGGGAGGATCTGCCGGAGGCATCCGCAAAAGCCTATTACGACATGCTATCTTTGGCACAGAAACCATTTCACGAGCACACCGATGTTTCTCAATTGGATGCCATCGGACGCATTATGGCCCTAAAGTCTCAGCTTGGCATTAGTCGAGATGGCTTTGATAATATGTTGACAGTTTTTGGCAGCCTGCTTCCGGGTGGTCACAATCTGCCACGCAATTTGTATGAGGCACAAAAACTCCTCCGTGCACTTAAGATGCCATACGAGCAGATACATGCATGCACGAAGGGATGTGTCTTGTTTAGGAAAGACCATGTAGATGCAAAATATTGTCCTAAATGTAAGGCCTCTAGGTACCTGGAGGTAGATTCTGGTGATGGTCAGAAGAGGCAGCTAGAAATCCCCGTGAAAATCCTACGGTACCTTCCCCCAATACCGAGAATCCAACGACTTTACATGACCAAGGAATCCGCAAAACAGATGACATGGCATAAACATGGCAAATGATACCGTCCTGAGAATATGGTACATCCAGCCGATGCCGAAGCATGGAAACATTTTGATGAGTGTTATCGTGAGGAAGCGATGGATGCTCGTAACGTACGTGTTGCGCTGGCAACAGATGGGTTCAATCCGTATGGAATGGTGGCTGCCCCGTACACTTGTTGGCCTATGTTCGTTATCCCCCTCAATCTTCCCCCTGACGTCATGTTTCAACGACAAACCATATTCTTGTCATTGATAATTCCTGGATACCCTGGGGATAATATGAGTGTGTACATGGAGCCTTTAATTGACGATCTGCTCCGTGCTTGGGAGGAAGGGGTATGGACATATGACCGAGCTACAAAGACAAACTTTAAAATGCGAGTGTGGTACATGTACTCCTTACATGACTTGCCGGCGTATGGGATATTCTGCGGCTGGTGTGTCCACGGGAAGTTTCCATGCCCAGTATGCAAGACATCTCTCAAGTTCTTCTGGTTAACGAAGGGTGGCAAGTATTCTTCGTTCGACAAACATCGGCAATTTCTTCCTATTGACCATCCATTCAGGCAAGACATCAAGAACTTTACAAAGGGTGTCGTGGTTGAAGACCCGCCACCGCAGATGTTGACAGGTGTCGCGGTTCGTGCGCAGTTAGATGCGCTTAGGGTAAACGAAGAAGGTGGTGGTTTTGTGGGATATGGTGAGGAACACGCCTGGACCTCGAAGTCGGGCTTGTGGAGGCTCCACTACATGAAATACCTTCTTCTTCCACATAACATTGATATGATGCACACTGAGAAGAATGTCGCTGAGGCACTCTGGGGTACAATCATGGATATTCCTGATAAGACAAAAGACAACGTGAAGGCTAGAGTGGATCAAGCTAGGTTACGCAATAGACCAAAGCTGGACATTCCGCCTCCCAAAGACGGCAAGAAATGGAAAAAGCCACCAGCCGAATTCGTTCTGAAGAAAAAGAAGGAAGTACTAGAATGGTTCCAAACTTTAATGTTTACAGATGGATATGCGAATAAATGGGCTGAAGAGTCATGACTACCACATATGGATTGAGCGGCTTCTTCCGGTGATGGTTCGAGGCTATCTCCCTGACCATGTGTGGCAAGTGCTGGCAGAGTTAAGCAATTTCTTCCGCATCCTTTGTGCTAAAGAGTTATCTCGTGCCGTGGTTGTAGAAATGGAAAAATTGGCACCTGTGTTGCTTTGTAAGTGGGAGAAGATCTTTCCACCCGGTTTTTTCAATCCGATGCAACATATGATTTTGCACCTCCCGAATGAGGCACGAATGGGGGGGCCTGTGCAGGGCCGTTGGTGCTATTCAATTGAGAGACAACAAAAGGTACTTCGAACCAAATGTAAAAACAAATGCAAAATTGAAGCTTCCATTGCAGAGGCATACTGTACTGAAGATGTGTCAAACTTCACAACAAAATACTACTCTGACAACCTTCCGAATGTGCATAATCCACTTACCCGTTACAATGCCATCGAAGATGAATCGAGCCTTAGCCTCTTCAGAGGGCAACTCGGAAGTGCCTCTGGTGCGACTCCTAAGACCTTGCAACATAAAGAGTGGCGTATTATCATGATGTACGTGTTGACCAACATTTCCGAAATGGAGCCGTACATTGAGTAAGTGCACAAAATAACTAGTTCTCGATTATTGATACCATAACATCGCTATTTTGCATCCAACCCCCTTGATCTTGTTTTACAGGGAATTCACTCATCAATTCTCAAAGGGCCATAGGGCACCCACCCCGCAACAAGTTGATACCCTTCTTAAAAAGGGTGCTGGACGTGGATCGCCCGATTTTATTTCTTGGTTTAAACAAAAGGTACAATCATTCTGAAGCTCGTACCTTTTGTTTGACATTACAAGTCCTCGTAAATGCAAATAATATCAAGCTTCTACTTGTAGGGTCAAAACGATGTGTCAATGAGTCCAGAGTTGAGACAACTTGCCAATGGTTGTGCTTATCGGGTCATGTCATTTTTCGGCTATGACGCGAATGGATATCGTTTTCACACAGAGAACCACGAGCAGACTCGGCCCAATCGAAGAACCACCAATACAGGAGTTTGTATGACAGCCCTCGATGGGGTCGAGTATTATGGAAGAATTGAAGAAATATACGAACTCACGTTCGATGGTTGCAAACCTCTTAAACCTGTCATATTCAAATGCCATTGGTTTGATCCTAACGAAGTGCGACAGACTCCTAATCTTGGACTAGTCGAAATTTGACAGTCATCCGTCTATCTAGGAGATGTTGTCTATATTGTGGCCCAACAAGCTACACAAGTTTATTATCTATCATACCCTTGCAAAACCAATGCATGTCTTGTGGGTTGGGATGTTGTCTACAAGGTATCACCACATGGTAAACTACCCGTCCCAAACAATGAAGATTACAACATAGACCCAAACACATATGACGGAGTTTTCTTTCAAGAAGAGGGGCTACAAGGATGTTTTGAGATAGACTTAACCGGAGCGATCGGAATGGAAGTAGACGTTGATGAAATGATTGATGAAGATGACGGTGGAGATGAGGTTTATAATGCTAAGGACATAGAATTACTTGAGCAATTACAATTAGGGCTTGATGAAGACGACATTCCTCCTTTCGAGCATGGGCCTGATTATTTCGACATGCATGATAGTGATGATGAGACTTATGATCCAGCTAATCCCGATCTAGATGATTATTTCTAATACATGTATGTTTATTTTCCAATACATGTTTTGTTTATTTTGCTTATTATTTATAATATCATGTTAGTTTCAAATACATGTATTGTTTATTTTGCTTATCTTTCTAATTACATTTTTTTATACGTGCTAACTGGTTTAGTGTTTTTATTTGCAGGTGATTGAACAAAGATGGTGGGCAGTGGACTTCAACGTGCATGCTCGTCAGTTTTCCGAAGAATGGCGCCACGTTCTGATGATCCTGGGGGGACAGTCGCTAGGGGGACCCGAGGCAAGGGTCGAGGAAAGGGTGGCCCCAAGAGCCGAGGGGGAGTCGAGCGACCCGGCCTGTAGAGCAGCCACAGGAGGAGGAGGTGGAGGAGGAGGAGGCGGAGGAGGAGCAGGAGGTGGAGAAGGAGGTGGCGGAGGCGGAGGCGGAGGAGGAGGACGAGGAGGAGGATGTCTCAACCGGGGGTACACCGACTATCTGGCAGCGAGGTCCCTCGCGGCTCCCGGATAGACCTATACCTCTATCTGGACGTCCGATCATTCGACCCTTTGGGCCATTGTAAGTAACTTTACATGTTATCACTATTTTTTCATTTCATTACTTGAAAATCACAATAGAAACTAATATTTTATATTAATCACTTTTGGCAGGAATTGGAAAATACTCACTAGAGGTGCTCACACTCGCAAAGTCAACGGCATCCTGGGTGGCTTGGTCAGGGAGCACTTCCCAGGCCTGGTCCACATTGGTGGAAGGCACGAGCCCGCCTGGACGTGGAACCACTACGTCGCCGCCTCCAATTATCTTGATCGGAAAAACAGGTCCTTCGAGAACAAGGCGGAGTGTGTGAAGGCCGAGCTGTGGGTAAGCCTTCATTCACACTACACTTCTCAATACATCGTATTCATTGAACATTTATGTACATAATGAGTGTATATATCTTGTTGATATGCAGGATTTCTACAGGTGTGCAGAAGGATACGAGGAGGCGGCGGTTGTGGCTCACAACCGATGCATGAAGTTGGTGAAGGACATGCATTACGAGGCGCAAGTCCAGGCTGTCATAAACTACAGCGCTATCTTCCTTCACCGGAGGATCCCAAAAGTTGAAGCAAGAAATTTAAAGCTGACTAAGGAGCAATACATGGAGGTATATTTCGGTTTATTCTCAAATTAAGTGCATTGCTTAATTTGGTATTTGTACTTGTCATTCACTTGATCACGTGTAGGTGCCTGCGTGGTGGTGCCGCAATGATAACGTGTGCTGGGAACGCATAGTGGACAAGTGGTTCACACCCGAGTGGGATGAGAAGCACAATGCTGGCCGAGAACGGCGTTTGCTGATGCCAAGTCCAGCTCACCATCAAGGCAGCCGTAGCAACGACGAATACAGGGCTAGATGGGTATGTAGATTCATTTCTTTATTCTAAACCTTAATTATGGATAGTGTGTAATCAACTTGCTGTTTTTGGCAGTTCGAGACGCATGAAGGCCCAGAGTGCTCGCAGTTTATGGGATAGGCTTTGGCCCACAAGGGCAAGGCGTCCGAGGTCACCTACAACCCGAACAACCCCCCTCCTCTGCGTACACCAATCCCTCCATCCACACCCGCATCACTGCGTACACAGAGGCGGGAAAGCAGGTCCATGGGCCAGAGTGGGATCCGAGCCGCCATGACCTTGATGGAGAGATCATCATGAGGGTGGGAGGAGGCAAGAAGCATGGATGATACTATATAGGCGACAACACTCTAGACACGGCCAGTACTCCTACTCTCGCCCAGGTTCGAGCAAGGAGCACGAGCCGTAGCCCAGCCTTACGTCCACGGCTGTCCGCGACACAGCTTCAAGTGCAGGAACTTCAGGTTATATTTGATTTATTCATCATTCATTCAATTTCTACATATGCTTGCTTTGCTTTCTAACATTGCAATGACAAATTGTAGGCCCAAATGGCGGCGCAAGCGGCGGCACACGAGGCGGCGATGGCCGAAGAGAGGAGGATACGAGCGGAGGAGGCGGCGAGAATTCAGGCCGATATGCAGCTGCAGATGTCCCAGATGTACGTCTACAATCAAAGTCTTTCCGTTCAGATGGGTCAACCTCTGCCACCGATGATATTCCCTCCGGCCCCGGCTATGGTTCCTGCAACTCCTCCTGTGAGCCACTTCACAACCTTTTAGATTCATTTTAATTATTAGAAACTTAGATAACATAGAGACCTAAAATCACTTAGAGAATTCAATGAAATTTCGAATGTTCGATGGAATTGTGAATGGTTTAGATTTTCAATTAGAAACTATGATGGAATTGTGAATGGTATAGATTTTTGCCTTAATTTGCCTCACATGCAATCTATTCTCTTTTTTGCAGAATCAATCGGCGACATCGAATACGCCAGACTTGTCACCAGGCGCACCGATGTTCCCATCTCAACCGCCTTTCGACCCACCTCAGTGATCTTGTAATATGTGAGCTTGTTACCTTGCAGTCGTGAACTTGTTATCTTTGAAGATGTGAGCTTGTGAATTGTAATAAACGTATTTGTGAATTCCTGCACTTGTGGATTATTTATCTATATGTATGTTTGGGATTGTTTATGAGGTTTGATATGATATATATGTATGCCTGCAATGTTGGTTATGATATATATGTATGTCTGTGATTTTTGGGGATTTTTATACGTGAAAAACAATTAAAAATAGAAATATATTGGTCATTTTGCCGTGTGCCGGCCTCTGGCACACGGCAAAGTGACCATTTCATGGCACACGGCAAAGTGACTGAAATGGTCACTTTGCCGTGTGCCAGAGGCCGGCACACGGCAAAATGACCAATGGTTTGTCGTGTGCCTCCCATCTGACACACGACAAACATTTGAAACTTTGCCGTGTGCCAGGGGGAGGCACACGGCAAACCATTGAAAAAAAACGACGCGCCGGCCGTTAACGGAGGGGTGTCGTCATTTTTGCCGTGTGCGCATGTTGGCACACGGCAAAGTATTTACCGACGGGGCTTTGTCGTGGGCGGCACACGACAAACCCTTTGTCGTGTGCTTTTAGGCGTTTGCCGTGTGCCTGCGACACACGGCAAACACCTGAAATCCGGTAGTCAATGTTTTTCTTTCGTATTTCTCTTGATTATATTGGGGGTGTAAGTAGTGACTTTAAATGTCCTCACCTCAACTTATCTTGATTATACATCAAATTGTTTAGTATTTCTTCCTTGTTCAAAAAGAACATTTTTGGATCCCAAAACAATACAAACTTATGTAGCTAATTGCGTCTGAATTGTTACCTGACCCATATACCATATATATGTTTGTCTATAAATGAGACCCATGTTTCAAGATTTGCGTATAATAGTATATACTCGGCGCGCTTATAAGACTCACAATTCACTTCATATATATAGTTACTTATTATGAAAACAAATACTATATTAGAGAATTTGTATATATATTATAATGAAAATAATATACCATATATAAGATTGTTATCGAGTTGATAGGGAACTTACCCAATTTGTGCTGATGAAACACACATAATGAAGATATCACCATGTGACCATGTCAATGGTTTACATATCATTCCAAACCTTTTGTTCTTCATTCCACATCGGGCTGCAAGTACACCAGCACGTACTAGAATGTACGTTGCCAAGCTAGTATGCGTTGTTCGCAGCCCCGACAAGAGCATTGTAGGACCAGCGATCAGCCCTGCTACTAATGATCTCCAGCTTGCTGTTCTGAAGCAACAAAGACTACTCAGTTATGCTATGTTATTACTGCAGTAATCAAACTTGCTCACAGCCAGATATGTACTTCGATTCATCTGTTTCAAACTGCAGGTCGTTTTGACTTTTTTATATTAGATGCACATTATACATATCAAAATTTATATAAGAAAATAAAACGATCTACAATTTAAAACGAAAAGAATACATATTTATAACTTTTATCGTTAATAATAGTATTAGTAATGTTATTACTCCAAGCCAATCATCATCGCAACCAACATACTGTACTAAAAGGAAATTAGCAAGGAGCAGAAGCAGGCAGAGATTACATCATGTTGATTGCTTGGTCTCGGATCAGAGATCACTGACCTCTCACGTCCCCACATGGCGGAGATGAACTCGTCCACGGAGACGTAGCTGCCGGCAAAGGCCCCCAAGAACATCCCGTACCTCACCGTCTCCTTCACCGCGCCGGCAACTCCTTCCGCGCTTGTCGTCGCCGTCGTTGGCTTCCTACAAACACGCACGGCGCCAGTAGTAATTGTGAGATGAAACCGACCGAAATGAAAGCTAGCTACCACCTAAGGCGAGTAGTAGCCGGGTAGAAGATCGAGACCTCGCTCTGCCGGCGATGAGGCTGCGGAGGCGGACGAGTGCGGAGAGCACAGCGAGGCCGCCCTTGAGGCCGGAGCCGATGGCGAATCCCTTGAGCACGGCCTCCACGCACCGACGGAGCCACCGGCTGGGATGGCCCTCCCATCCGGCGGCCAGCGCTGCCCGCGCACTCGAGGCTGCGATCATGGGGTTGAGATCCTCCAGAGAGCAGGGGGCCATGAGTTCATTCACGATGCTGCTTCAAAAAAAAAAATCATTCGCGATGGATCGGAGAGCGAGGAGTGTGGTATAAGGAAATCCCACACCAACAGTTCGGTAGGCAAAGCTAACACGGAGTGCAGTGCAGACCCTTGAAATGACTAAATAAACAAGTTTCTTTCGAAATTAGTCCGGCCTGCACGTCCTCGGGAGCCAAGTATTCCACACATGCATATGGTCACAAGTATGATTGAGCTTTGGAGTCGTGAATTTATTATGATAGATCACCGATAGAGCAATGTAGAGATCGAGTAGTGCGACATGTGAGACACCCTGCGGACAGCCACGTACTTGTAATCTCACTAACGTAGCACAGTCTCCGTCACATGGGCACCATCCAATTTTCTCCCCAATAGGGAAACAAGATAATGCACACCACAAATCTTTAGTGGGAGGTTCTACACTATTGGTTAACAAGATTTTACATTATTCCGGCCTAAAGCCATTCTGAATGGCAAGCATACTTCGCTATTTACAAGATCGCCACATCATCTCGAGGAACCCTATAATGCAATATTTCATTTCATTATTTCAAGGCTCTAACATCATTTAACTTATGAACGATGTGGAAACGTTTAATTAGGCAAGAAGTAGAATAGAATAAAATTCTAGCACTTAATGCATACATAGAAGAGTTTCATTGCGTTGGTAACTGTGTAGCTAAGTTTCATTGTGATGAAACTTATTTTCTCCCTCTCTTCAGAACTTCCATACTACGGCACTATATTGCTTATGTGACACATCATTTATGGAGAATGAAACTCTAGTTGAGAATGGCCTAAGACTATAACATAATTCAATATTATTTTTAAATTATATAAGAACTATGTAGGGCGCGTTTGCTTTCTTTGTTAGATCTTGTGTATCGCCTCTCTGAACAAGGCTGTACAAACGAACAAAGACGTTTGGTTTCCTAGCCTGGATGTCTTGGGGCTTGCACGGGCAAGATTTAGCTTGCTCCCATGGGAGAGGCAAGCGAGCTCCTCGTTGCCCACGCCACCAACGCAAGGCTAGGCGAGGCCAGATAGCCCCGGAACCAAATATGCCGGTAGTCATCGACCGGCGGACTATGTTAACCCATCTCCTACAGACTACTCCCTCGCAATTCTAAGATTAAAAAAATTCACAAAAAATACAATTCTAATTGTAATTAAATATCTTATCTGTTAAAATATATAATTATCTGCCTACACTAACAACCTCTATGCCTAAATCAGTGGGTTGAAATAGTTATTAAGGGTAGCATGGTTTTTTTTCCAACGACACTAATCTATCTAAAAAAACTAAAATTGCATTTTTCATGTAACATAGAAAGTATCTAGGACTAGGCTTCTTGTTATAGTGGTTAAAGTGCCGAGAAAATGGGCCAACTTATAGGACCATAGTCTTCCTAGTGGCCTAAGCCTTCCTCCATTAGTATGTGTTTGTGGTCTAGCCATTTTTTTGGCAGCATTTGGTTTGATGAAACCGTGGGTGCCAAATTGGAGAGCGAAACCTCAATAACTTTTTGGTATTTATTAACTTATCTGAGAGAAAACCCAATTAACCAGATACAATCGTTTAAATTTATTTTTAGTATTTTTAATTAATCATACAACTACACATAGCAGAGAAAGGTACGTTCACTACCAGAATCATGCACATTGGCACCGGGTGGGAAAGCCCTTTAGCACCGGGTTTCCCACCCGGTGCCAATCTTCCGGTGCTAAAGGTGGGGGCACTAGCCAAAAATATTTGCATATTTGCGTGTTGCGGGATTCAAACTCAAGACCTCTTGGCTCGCGCGCATGCACCCACCTAACCATCTCACCTACACAGCACATGTGATAGGATTAAAAATGCGCTCCTTTTGAAGTAGCATGTGACACCTACATTAGCACCGGATCGTATTTACGAACCGGTGCTAAAGGGCCTTTAGCACCGGGTCGTAACACCACCCGGTGCTAAAGGGTGACCCTTTAGCACCGGGTTGTAACACCAACGGGTGCTAAAGGGGACTTTTAGCACCGGTTGGTGTTACAACCCGGTGCTAAAGGGTTCCCGAGGGCGCCCCAATTTCGCACCCGGTGCTAACGTTACATTAGCACTGGATCTTAAGTGCACCGAGGCATATGAGGGGTGCGGATGTGAGTTATTCTTGTAGTGGTTCTTTTTTTTACGCACCTCAACCTTGCACTGACGCACTGTAGACCTGCAAGGCAAGCGAAAGAAACACAACACAGCCCCTCCGATCTAGCGAGAGAGCTGCCAACTGATAATAATCATCTCAATTATTTACTATACAACAGAACAATTATAGTTTTTCCTTGCCTTGTTGGTGCAGCTTGCCACTTAATTTTTTTTAGCAGATATGCGCATCATATCTTTTGAGGGAATAAAAAAATATACAGCACGGAAAAACGATTGGTTGTCCATCATCGGGATCTCTCTTCTAGATAAATATATATGCTGCAAGCTTATATGTTTTAAAAGAGAAATTTACTCCATTTATAGTGGGAGAGTATATATATATATATAATAGAATAATTAGAGAAATTTCTGGGGGTCAGCTGACCCCAGCAACTACGAGCTGCTGTTCTGCGACAAAGAGGATAGAGATGCCGTTGCGGCTGCCCCCAATTTTCTAAGCCTCCGCCGTCCCAGTCGATCGCATGCTCACGGAGAAGGACATGTCTCATCTCTCCGCTTCCACCCCGAGCGCTCCAAACTATTCCATCATGGTACTTGGGAACACCATCTGCATATAGTTCATTATCGAATAGCGATGCTGAAAACTACAAATGATGATACGCTCCTTTGATTATTTTAATTACCTGTTTGATATTTCGAACGTGCATGTATGTGTCCAATCATTATTGTACCTTTCCTTATCTTCTGATCCCTTGTTTGTTTTTGCATCAGCAACGTTCATGGGCATGAGAAACACCGTATTCTTTCTTATGTGGGATTGTTTAGTTCCAACTTTGACAGCCAAAGTTGACATTTTACCATTAATAAGATACTATAGCATTTAGTTTGTATTTGTAAATAATTGTCCAAACATTAATTAATTAGGCTCAAAATGTTCGTCTCACAAAGTACAATAAAACTATACAATTAGTTTTTGATTTTATCTATATTTAGTATTTCATGTATGTGTCGGCATTTTAATGTGATGAGAATCTTTTTTTACGTAGTGAAATTTGGGGGTAAAGTTGAGAACTAAACGAGGCCGTGTTTCTTATCCCTTTAACCTTTCTACTGTTGATTTGGCTCATGGACACTGCAGGGAGACCCCAATTTTGTGTGTTGGACTCTTACGAGCAGCAGATGTGTGGAACTTTAATCTCGTATTGTCGAGATCAATGCATACTGACGCATCGCTACTGTTCAAAAAAAAACTGCAGCACATTAATTGTTATTACCAATTCCCTCTGTCCCAAACAGTAGATCGTTTTAACTTTTTGGATGCATAACTTCTATTATGTACTATATATACACTATGTCAAACACATTGTGAAAATTATGTAACTACAAAAATCAAAACGACATGTAATTTAGAATGGAGGGAATACTATTTAATATAATAATGCACCAAAGTATAATTAATATATTTATTTCTAAGATTTAACTCAACGATATGATGGTTTCGCATTAGGCTCTTGATATCCAGCATATTATGAATATTGAGGGATGAAACCATTTTAAACTATTAGCCTAACTACGTGCTTATGAGAGATGAGATGATAATAGATCAACTCATTTTATTCTCTAATAATTAAAAAAGAATCACTACAAAGCCTGCCACTATTACCGAGAGGGTGATGGCAAAGTGGCCGACGAGGCCTTTGGTGTTTATACTCGTAGTGAGATTTTGCCGATCGATAAAAGGTTTGTTGGTAGTCTATTCTAACTCGTGGAAACTGTTCTATCATGCTTAAAAAATCAACAATTAAGAGGAGAAAATGATAAGAAGTGTGATCCTTCATGGCCACTCAAAAAAATCTCGGCAAATGTTTTGATTCTAGTGGTGAATAATGTGAGAAGTGAGAAGGTGATAAATAAATTATTTTATTCCTCAAACCAAACAACAACGTCCATCAACATGCAACAGAGTCTTATCACTAATACTATGCGCCAAACAAGCACCACCTGTGATTTGCAAAAAGGGAGTCCATATATATAGGCCAAACAATCTGAGGACAAACCCTGATTGAACAATTATTGAGCTTGCAAGTATGTTGGGGACCTAAACATGATCTCCAGATGAATATTCATACGACAGCCACATAGTTTGGAAGTTTGACGTTTCCAGGGCGAGAAAATACAATCTGCATGCAAAGCATAGAACAGGTAGTCATAGTCAGCTGGCACTACAGTTAGCTGCTGGCTGGCCGGTGGCGGATGGCTGGTGCTGGTTTGTGCAGAGAGAAAAATACTGCTGGCTGTCTACTGATAAGCCAAGCGAACAGGACGAGCTCATTAATTCAGTATTCCTATATACCCCTTTCCCCAAATTACTGTTCACTTTTGTTTTGTCTGAAGTCAAACTTATCTAAATTTCTAAAGTTTATATAGAAAAAGTATCAACATCTAAGACATCAAATTAGTTCCATTAAATTGACCATAATATGTATTAATTAATAGTGTAAATTAATATATTTTTCTATAAATTTGGTCAAATTTAAAAATATTTGACTTAAGATAAATCTAAAGTGACCAATAGTTTGAAATGGAGGGAGGGACCAGGAAATGCATATATGTATACCTGGTAATCTCCAAGTGTACGCGATTTGAAACCAGATGCACAGTAAATGAAATAGTACTCCCATGTGCGGATGAACTTGTCATCAAATCCCAGGGCTAAAACTTTACTGCAAAAGAAAAGAGCGAATACTGGCTAGGTGAACAAGTGATGTACAAATGACAAACTTGTTGCTTGAGTTGGAAAGGCTGTACATACTCTCTGTTGGCCATGCAGTTGTCCCTCCAGCGCATCAGAGTCGTGTAGTAATGGTATCCAATATTATCAACGTGTTCTATGCTGCAGACAAGATATAGGTCCAAATTGAATTGATCAATTTATAAGTCAAGGATCGAATGACTTAGATAATCAACAAAGGCCCGTCAATGTATTTATGTATAAGCATCAAATGGTGTAAAAGGAAAGCTAGCTAGCCAGTGGTGTTGAGTACAAACCAGAGCCTTGATGCATTGGACATGGCAGACGTTATTCGAGCCAGAGAAGGAAGGCAACCGCCTGGGAAGATATATTCCTTTATGAAGTCAGAGCTCCTCCTATATTCATCGTACCGTTCCTCTGGGATTGAGATGAACTACACATAAAAATCAATTTGCAGAAGAGAATTAGTCAATGATCTATTTTCTCCCTTGCAAATGTAAAATATATATACTATACAATCAATTCACGAACAAAAAAAAGGCAACTGATATATAGGTGTTATTTTGATGATGAATGGCATGAACCTGGAGGATAAACAGGCCGTGTTCTGCCAAATGGTTCTCGCAGCAGCCGAAAAAATCGTCCATGTACTCATGGCCAACATGTTCAATCATCTCGCTGGATAATCAGGAGCAGGAACATATCTATCAGCCTTACTTGATAACCTCTTAAATAAAAATGGCTATCAGTACTACTCACCAACTGATAATCCTATCATATTTATGGCAAGCTGGTATTTGACGGTAGTCGCACAGCAGGAACGTTATGTTGTCCTGCAAAAACAGTAGAGTTTACTACCTCTCAAATGTTTTCCAATGCTGATATTTTGTGGAGATTAACAAATATTAATATATACGTTATACTAAAAAGATAAAGAACTGATGATGACCTCCAATCCAGCTTCCTTCACTTTTCTCTGGGCATACTTAAGTTGCTCCTCAGACAACGTGATTCCTGTGTATTTACAACCAGTCCGCTTCACCACCTCTATTGCTAAAGTGCCCCAGCCACTACCAATCTCAAGAACATGGTGGTCGCGCTCCACATTAGCCTTCTCAGTTATGGATATATCCCAAGATTGAGGCACCAAGTAATGTATATGCACATGCAAGCGGGCAATTAAGTCAACATATATACGTGATTATTCAAGATCATGAGATATGATGGAGGACTCAGGACTGCAAGAAAACAACCACACATTCTGTGATCATATATATTACCTTGTCTATTAGAACTCTAACTTTACGTAGCTGGGCTGCTTCTAAGCTCTCGTCCTCCGCCTACCATTAAATCCGACACCCAAGTAAGTTAGTTCAAGAATGTGCAAATATTCACAACACAACTCTACATAACTTACAAACACTGAAGATGGAATCACAAGATTGCCAAACCTTGAAGATACCAGAAGAGTAATTCATTGTCGGGTCCAGAAAAAGGGCAAAGAAATCATTACTCTGCATGCACATATAAGACAAGCAAAACTCTAAGAATGTATTTGTGAGTTGTCTTAGGTGAATGGGAGTGAATGATTTCTGAGATGTAGAGTTAGGGAGCAACTAAGAAAACTTAATGTAATTGTTCATGGATTAATAAGTAAAGAGATCACAAAAAATCTTCAGGATATACATCTTCATGTAGATAGGAAAATAAATTAAAGAAAAACACCTGGGTACTTACCAGATCATAGTGTTCAGAGATATTTCGACGAGTTTGTGTTACAGAGTTCTTCCTTGAAACATGTGACAGAATATATTTGGCAGATGCAACCCCAGCGGTTAAAAGCAATGGTGTCCACCAACCTCTGCTGATATAGCTTCTGCAAGAGACGTTTTTAAGGAGTTTGACAATAGTATGTTCAATTATGATACTTCACTTCAATAAACTGTTTGGATGAACTTTGTGGAAAATGACAGTTCAAGACCTTTTGCTGGCAATGTTGCTCGAACTCTTGTGCACATCTCTATTAGCAATGAGAATCTGTATGGAAATGGTTCATGAGTTTAGTTATACGATAAACAAGAAACAGTTGTGTGAATCTGTATACGTAAATGACCTAAGTTACATATATAAGCATCAAAGAATGGAGCAGAGAATATAGTTTCACCAGTAAAAAATTTAGAAGGCCTTCTTTTTTATCAGCAAAAGAGAAATAGCCATTAATATAGGCATCTGCCAAACCAAGATCTGCTTCTGTTGCAACCTGAAAAAACGGCAAGGCAGCCAAGAGTAACCAATGTATCACAAGTGATCTGACGAAGCAAGTTAGAGTAGAGAAAGAAGTAGACTTCCAGCATGATGAGAGTAGAGAGAAGAGAACCTTCCAATAGAACTTGGGGTCATGAACTTGCATGACAGATTCCAAATGACATTTTTCGCATGCTTTTCCAAAACTGAATGTAGTGCCTCCTCCCTCAATCAACCTAATCATGGAACTGAAGTGAGAACCACTACTAGACATTGTAACATATGAATTCACACAAGTACAAACCTCAAGCTTCCGATGGATATGTATTGGCCGAGAAATCTTGCTACCAGAAGACGTGCCCCGGCCTCAGTCCATGATGGGACCATCACTTTTGGGTTCACTAGAAGGTCACAATTCTTTCCAAGTATACCTGCAGCTGCTGCTTTCCCAGCCTACATCAATTATTCAGGACGCTATAAACTGATAGTGCTCACACAAATAATTGCAAAATGTTTTGCCGCTTTTATTTTTGAACCTAAAAAAGCACAGGATCTGAAGGCAATACCTTGACACCATCTTCATGGAATCCATAGCCTGTTATCCAATACAAAAGGGACATTTCAGAAAAAACGAAATGCAGTAAAATGGTAGGTTGTACTGTAACAAGTGAAGTACCTTGATATGACCCACAAAACCATAATCCTCTTTTTCCCTGGATGTGATTGAGCTCAAAAGAAGCCTTTGCAGAAGCCACAGAAGGATTTGGGTGGCTGGTTTGCCATTTATGCAATACATGGTCGGGAACACGAGTTGGATTAAGTGTCACAAGAAAAGGCCTGACAGATCCAATGTTCTGGTAGTTCAAAAATAAAGGAGCAAGACACCACGGTTATGGTTGATCCATATTGAACTTAGTCATGCATACTGATTGGTTATAAATATAGATAGTTGTCATGTTACTGCTAGTTACCTGAAGCAGATTTAGCCAGTATGTAACACACACACCCCTGCTTGTTGTCCCCAGGAAGTTCCTGGCGCTCCATGCTGAGGAGCTCCGTGGCATCAAACTTTCATCCCGGTGGAGGTATACATCACTGCAAAAGAGAGAAGAATAAACATATATGGGACAAGTATACCGGACAAAATACATATACCTCACAAACAGCAGAAAAGATCTAATATATATATATATATATATATAGGATAATTCCTTTCTACATGCGTACCTTCACCTGTGTATCAGATTCTTATGTAATAGCAATTAGCATGCAGCATACCTTGTAGTATAACGAAATGCACCTAAAATTCTCAATTCATCATGTGTTGCTTCAGCTCCAAGTACTTTTACAGCATCAGGTGCATGGAGACTAAATATGATTTGGTCATACATCTCTTCTGAACCATCAGCCTCCAAGACTTTGTAACCTGCTGCCAGAAACATATAGCATTGTCTTCATTATTGGACGAACAGAGTAATTTACAATGGGTTTATAGATCTTGTATGTTTGGCTCATCTAGGAAACAGTATTTCTTTCAGAATCCACATGCTTGACACTATTGCCCAAAGCCTGGGTCTTCAGCGGACAGTAAGTGCCAAAGCTAGAGACATTAAGCGCTGCCTTACAGTAAAATCCTTCTAAACCATCTACGGAAACGCCCAGGGATTACACCATGACCCACAAGTAACAACAGAGGAAATAAAGAATTATATATATATAGCAGTTATAGATCCCTGATCAGTACAGATTTTTTTATTTTTTGGGAAAAGGACGAAGCTTCCAGCAAGATCAGTACAGAAATGGATGACATACCGTCTTCTGAACTTGAAACAGACTTGACTTCACAGTTGGTCTTAATTTGACAACCCATGCCCTCCAACTCTTCTCTTACCTGCCAGTACATAGTATTTGCATTGATCAGTCATTGCACCATGCAAACAGATGAGAGCAACTATTTCTTATGTCAGCTCCTTTTAATAAGGTGGAAAAGAGTCAAAATGCCCTATTGTTTCTTTTGGCAGATAAAAAAAAGATTCAGTACCTTGTTCACGAAGGACTCCGAATGGCCCTTTACAGTGTGCCACTGTGGGCGACCAAACAACTGAATGCATGCACGATCCCAATGGATGAATTAGCAGCCGCAAATGAACGAGACTAAAGAGTTTTTCTGATGCATGATGAATCTAGAAAGAGAAATGAATGATAAATCTGAAGTCACCTCAAGAAGATGATTGTCACGGCAATATGAGAGCACAAAGGAAGCGGGGAACCCCAACGCTCCCTGTGACGGACAGGACCAGATGCATGCACACATCGGAATCTGCAACGAAAATGTAGTTTTGTCACCAACCTATTACTATTGGGAACAAGCATGATATGAGTAGTACAGGTACGTATAAGGCACTCAGTATCAGTACAAGGTAAGCGTCCTGGAAGAGCTTGGAATAGCCATGCATACTAATGAACTGTCCCAAGGTCTCATTGAGGTCAAGATCAGGGTTCCTTTCATAGTCCTCTAGGTACCTTCAGTTACAAAGATGGAAGCAAACTAATCAGTTAAGTTTCATAAAAAAAATTTAGATGTGCGACACAATGCACAAGCGAGCAATGCCTCTCCCGATAAGGCTCGGTCGAGAGCCCCTCCGCCCGTTGCGATATCGGCATCCCATGAAACAAAACGTGCTGCTCTCCTCTCGCCCCGCCGCCCCCGCCTCCGCCCCATCCCCTCCGCCGCCTCCCTTTACCTCGCCACCCAACCGCCGCCCCGCCCAAACCTCCACCTCACCGGTGTCGCCATCGAAGCCGGTGAGGACCGCCCTCCTCTATCCCTCCCCCTCCTCCTTTTTCCTTTGTCTTCCCCGTGACTACAACAGCCCACACGGTCCCGCTCGCCGCCGGCCTCTGCTGCCGCCCACGGCCGGCGACACCTCGCTGCCACGCCGCTCCGCCCACCCCCGTCGCGCCACCCCACCCTTCACTAATCGCTGACGTGGCTTGCCCCCCCCCCCACCCCGCTGGCACCGCCCACCGGGGTCCTCCATCACCCGCTTGGCGGAACCATCGCCGCCGGCCTCGCCGCCCACAACCCAGCATCACCGCCGGTCCGGCCGCCTCCCCCGCCATCCCTCTAGGCCCCAGAGGCACATCCCCTCTCCAACCCAAAACCCTGGAGCCATAACCCCAAACCCTAATATGAACCGGAGCTCGCCGGAGTTGGAGTCGTCGCCGGAGAAGACGATGCGCGAAGAAGGTCGGGAGTGTTGATTTGTTACTCCCTCCATTCCAAAATATAGGTCGTTTGACTTTTTTTACTACATGTTTGACCGCTTGTCTTATTTAAAATTTTGTGCAAATTATCATATTTTTTGTGGTGGCTTTCTTTATTAATAAACATTCTTCAAAAAGACTTATGGTAAAAAAGTCAAACGACCTGTAATTTAGAACGTAGGTAGTACTTTTTTCTTTCCTTTTTTATCTTCTGATTTTCCATTCTTTCCTAAATTAGAGGGCTATCCCGATAGCACTAAAAGGAGAGTGCTCTCTGCTTAGATTTAGGGTACAGAAATCAGGGGAGGATCGACGCGGAGGGATATAGCTCACTTGAGAGCATGATTCTTGAACTTGAATATCTCTAGAATCATGCGCCAGAAGCTGGGGCTAAGCGAGTTCCCCTTCTGCGCCAAGAGGCCGGATATGCCGTGGTGGCTGCCCCACTCAAAGTCTCCATTCCTGTCCAGCAGCGTGCTCACTGAGAAGGACATGTCCGATCTCTCAATGTCCACTCCGAGCTCCTCGAACCACTCCATCATGTTTGGGCTTGTCACCTGCAATTAGCGCATAAATTCCAGTAGAAGATCAATAGCCGTTGAAATAAATTCCATCTTGAATGTCTTCCGTATAGTAATTGAAAGGCAACACTGGAATAAGCCTTTTAATTAAGAGTTCACACTTGTATCCAATGGCAAATTGTTATAATTATTTTTGCGCCTAACGAGTTTGCAAATTTTGAGGGTGGTAGCATACTGAGAGCTGAGCAAGGATACTAGTCGGCAAAACAGGGTGCCCTAAGCTTTGGACTTTGGTTAGCGGCATACAAAGGTCACGTCATATGGTCCTGTGTGTGGTAGCCCACATGTCAGAATTTAGGCATATTTTTTAGAACAATAATTTCAATCGCATTATTAAATGCGAGTGTGTTTGGTTTGATGCTAAACGTGCCAAAGATGGCCAAGCCAAAATTTCTGCGGTGTTTGGTTTGCACGTGGCACATTATTTCTGTCGGATGGAAACCCTATCTGCCATTACATACTAACGTGCACGTGGGCCCATTGGGACTGTACGTGTCACGTCGTTTTCTCCAAGATCTTAAGAAATCAAGATAAATAAATCACCCAGTATTATATGATGGAATCCAAGGAGTGTTGTAGTTAGTGGTGAACTCGTGGGACCCCATTTTTCAAAAATATTTCCAAACTCTGTTAATGATACTTTCGAAGTTTATCAACAAAATGAAAATATAATGTGCGAAGATCAGCTGACTAGAGGACCAACTGTTGATTAACTTTGCAATCAGAATCCCGTTGCAAGTTTGGAATACCTCACATAAGTTTCGTATTCCAAAAACATGTTTCATCTGATTTGTTATCAAGAGTTTCATTCAAGGAACTTCAATTCAGTTGTTCAAGCATGCTTGAAAATCCTGTGTCCAGCAAAATTCAAGTTACAAGATGGTATCGTACTATCGTTCTGCTAGCTGTTTCACCAAGATTCATGTATGTCTATTTGTTCTCAGACAAGCTTTACAAGTTAAAAAACTGTTAATAACTTTATCAAGAAAAAAAGTAGTAAAGATAAGGAGAAAAGCAATTTTGTCAGTGCAGATATGTTAAATATTTCATTCAAGATGTACTAATTTATCTAAAGTAGCAGGTTACATAATAGACTATTAATATAATTGAAAATATATTTTCAGTATTTTTGTTATGTGATTCATTAGGAATTATTTTTCATGATTGCCATCCATATAACATGGCCTGTATGATGGCACACAAGAATTATATTTACTTTGAATTAGTTTTCTTATATTAATAGCGGTAGAAGTTTGATAATTTAGTATATTGGTGGTACTTTATGGCAGTTTTTATATGCTGTAATTTAGTTATGGATTTCAAGTTGTATTCTAGTTAATGTTCAATAATGGAAGAGGGGTAATTTATATGTAAAAAATTTAGATGATTTAATTAAGATGCCCCAAAAAAGATGATTTAATTAAGATGATCATTAGGTCCTCGACATCTCTTCCTATAGTAGGTACTATACCACGGCACTTACAACGACCAATAGTTGTGGTTGGTATAACTCTATATCGACAAATGGTTGATCACTGCAACAGCTTGTACTGACCACAATAAAGTCGCTATCTTATGGGGCTGTGATACAGTGAGGAATGTCTTTCAAGAGTACAAAGTGAGTGTTAGTAGCTATATGGATAGAGATGTACCTGGGGCCTTGTTTAGTTCCCGAAATTGGGAGTCAAATTTTGGCCTGTTGGAGTGCGTGCGCTACTGTAGCATTTCGTTTGTATGTGTGAAAAATTATCTAAAAATTGATTAATTAGGCTCAAAATGTTCGTCTCGTAGAGTACAACAAAACTGTGCAATTAGATTTTGATTTTATCTACATTTAGTACTCCATGCATGCTATGACATTTTAATGTGATGAAAATTTTTTTTTTGCATAGTGAACTTTGAGGGTGAAATTTGAGATCTAAGGGCAGTATGTAATTCATTGGGCACCAAAAGGATCACGATGACATTGGCGTGCTCGTACTCAGTTTTCTCTAGCAGGATTTCTGTGTTATCATCATTCACCACCACATCACGGACAAACAAAACGGAGGCCATGTTTTTTTAGGTCAATAAATTTTTTTTCGGAGAATTTTGCATGTATGAAGTATTAAATAAAGTCTATTTATAAAATCTTTTTAAGGATGAGTGTAACTTTACGCGGGGAATCTAATGAGCCTAATTAATCCATGATTTACTATAATAATGCTATAATAATCATCCTCTAATCATACGGTCAAATGCCTCATTAGATAGGTCTCGTGAATTAACCCGGGGTTTTGTACGTAGTTTTGTAAACTGACTTTATTTATTATTCTTAATGAGTGGTCAAACGTGTGTATAAAAATTTGCATCCCAAAGAAATATAGCCCGAGATAGAGCTGAACTCTTGCCGAGTCCGCACTTGTATCCCAGGTCGAATTGTTATCATCAGAATTTTGGTTCCTAATGAGTTCGCAAATTTTGAGGATGCTAGCTTAATGGAAGCTACTAGTAGGCACGGCCGCACGGGTACCAGTAGGCACGGGTGCCCTAGGCTTTGGACTTTCGTTAGAGGCAAACAGTTGCTGAGTAAGCTTTTCATTTTTGGTTATTTAGAGGCAAGTTTGCCTCCACCGATTTTTATAAAGTTTAGGGTTTAGAGTTTTTATTTTATTGTATAAACTTAGTCAAGCTTTTCATTTTTGTTAGATGTAAAGTTTGACCTGGGATACAAGTTAGCGGGCTGTTTAAAATAATTGTTATACAATACAACTTATAAACTTATAATAAATGTTAATATTTTTCATTTTATTGTATAAACCTGCCTCCATTAGCGGGCTGTTTGCCTCTAACCAAAAATGAAAAGCTTGACCAAGTTTATACAATAAACCCTAAACAACTGTTATTGGATTAGAGGCAAGTTTGGTTCAATTAGAAAGTCACGTTATTTTAAGTTTGACCAAGTTTATATAATAAAATATTAACATTTATTATACTGAATAACTATTATTGGATTCTTTATTAAATATGTTTTCATAGTATATCTATTCGGTGTCATAAATCTTTGTAAAATTCTCTGTATAACTTTGGTCAAATGTAAAATAGTTTGACTCTACAAGAAAATTGGAATGACTTACCATTTAGGACGAAGAATCTCATATAAGAAATGAATAAAACCAAACAATCTAAGCAAGCTGTTTGTTAAAAAAAAGTAGAAAGCATCCGGTATTCATCTATAACTGTTTTCTCATGCTACTAACTTATTAACTTCCTTTCGATAGAAAACATATGTTGAATCCCGCGTGCAGCCTATGAATAAATGGGTAATTATAAATTGTCAATTGTTATAAGCCTTTCGCTTATTAACAGTTCATTGACGCTTCTCACGCAGCTCCTAAAAATCATATTCAATTAGTGTGTTTCTCTCACGGCATGTTCATTGGAATTGCTTGGGATTTTGAGTTCGTAACATTGATAACATGGAAACACATGTTGATACTCTCTGGAAAAGAAAATATAGTGTCAAAACAGAAGATTAGAATCGGTGTCTGGAACGTACGATTGCATAACATAGGAATAAGACATTGTGGAAATGATGAAACACCCTAAAGTAATTAGTGTTTGTACATATTAATTCAGCCATTTATGATTATACGTAGTCTGTCAGCACAAATGACCTCTTGTATGCATGTGGGCCGCCTAACACAGGCTGTGTTTCTTTGAAGCATTTGACCAATAATTAAGGGTATTAAATAAATAAAGTCAGTTTACAAAACTACATTCACAACCCCGGATTAATTCACGAGACAAATCTAATGAAGCTTTTGACCGTATGATTAGAGAATCGTTACTGTAGCATTACTGTAGTAAATTATGGACTAATTAGGCTCGTTAGATTCATCGCGCAAAGTTACACCCATTCCTAAAAAAGTTTTGTAAATAGACTTTATTTAATACTCCATACATACAAGATTCCATTTAAAAAAATATTTCCGCTTTCTAGCGAAGAAAAACACGGCCACAGGACCCCACAAATCACTCCGGTGAAAATCGAAGCTCAGCACAGTGGTTCTCGGTGGTGTAGCACGAATAGGGGTGGATATCGAGCCGGTTTGGCTTGGCTCGGTTTAGCTCGAGCTGGCTTGTTAAGATAATGAGCTAGCTTGGCTCGGCTCGTTATCTTAACGAGCTAAAGGTTCAGCTTGGCTCGGCTCGTTTGCCAGCTCGAGCCGGCTCGTTTAGCTCATGAGCTAGCTCGATAAAAAAATGAGTGTAAGGTAAAATTAAAGTAAAAAATCCAAGATTTATAAATCAGGAATAATATTAAGGGTAATTAGTTCTCCGCAACCCCTTCAAAATTACGGATGATAAACTATCAATTTATCCCATGAGATCCAAATCTTGCTCATAGGAGTAATAGAAGCAAAGAAAAGGGAGTAATGGAGAGAATAAATGAAAAACTCCTACATAACTACATCATCACGTACACTGTTGACTTCATTGGTGAGCAGGAGAATATCACGAAGAGATGTAAATACAGAACGAGGAGTGAAGATGTAGGGTAATGGATGGACATTGGTGTTATACTGTATGGTTAGGGTTTGAGTTGGTTGTTTATACTTTAGGTATTCTTAAATTTTGCAATTGCTAGATGGTCTGGGACGCTGGGCTGCTGTGGCTCGTTTTGGCTCACGAGCGGCTCGCAAGCCAGCTCGAGCTGGCTTGTTATACTACCGAGCTAAAACATTGGCTCAACTTGATATAATTTTCCAACAAGCCGAGCCGAGTCGAGCCACTATCGAGCTGAGTCGAGCGAGTTAACGAGCCACGAGTTTTTTGTCCAGCCCTAATCACCAAATAGAGAAAGCTCGGTGCTGCTGCTGCAGTGGTCACAGACTCACAGCTCCACTTGGTGCTTTGGCGGTAGCGGATATGTTGCAGTTTAAGGAGAATATTGGACATTATACTTTAAATTGTGTTATTTACTTGTTTGAAATGACTTGCATCAACAGACACACATATAGTACTAATTGTATCGTGGAGGCCTGTGAGATGCATAGATTAATTGACTACTCAGAGCTGCTAGAGTTGGACTTTTTGTGATTATTAGGTGTCAACTCAAACAGACAATGAGAGAGTGGGCCAAATATGCACGGACGCGTGCTTCACGACATACGTTATTAAATAACTAAATAAATAAACATATCCTGATCATGCCTGCTTCTAAGCCGGCACTGATAACACACTGAAAGTGGCGTCACAAAAGATAGGTTCTGTAAGTAGTGTGAAGCATATCATCAGGTGGAAATAAGCTAGATATGTAAAGAAGTGCTAATAATTTTCTAAAAATTTGAAATCTCAAACTTCTCATATAATTCTCAGAAATTTAGACATACTTTAAAGAACAACAATATCAACCCCATTTATAAAATGCTGGTGTGTTTGGTTTTGTGCCAAATGCGCCCAAGGTGGCCAAGCCAAAATAATTTTGCCCACTATTTAGTTTGGTGTCAAAATTTAGTAGGCCTGTAGCCACCCCTAAGCCAAAGTTGACCAAAATTATGTCCATTAATTTAGTGGCCAAAATATGACTTTGGCTACTAAATTACAATTTTAGACGCAAAACGCTAGTCCCTTGATCGCGCAAGTTTGCTTAGAGCGGGGATTAACTAGCAGACCAAGACAAAACAGGACGAGCAAATGCAGGCCTCAGATTATAACTTTGGTAATGCATAGATGTCCGCACCGTGTTGAAGACCATGAAGCCGAGGTCGAGGTCAACGTGGCCGGAGCCGGTACCGCCGCCCTCGTCGACGGCCACGGTTCCGGCATGCCCGCCGAGATGGTCCTCCTTCTCGTACAGAGTCACCTGCGCGCCGCCGCTCCTCGCCAGCTCGTGCGCCGCCGCTAGCCCCGTTACTCCGGCACCCACCACCGCCACCCTCATCTCTCTCTCTCTCTGCAAGCGATCTCGTCAGGCCACCGGGCGCTCTAGCGAAGCATATGCATATATAGTGACGCTCTGTTCGTCCTTGCTCCGTAGGGAGGGCCGTGTTTCTTTACTACCTAAAATTTTTTTAAAGAGAATATTGCATGCATGAAGTATTAAATGAAGTCTATTTGTAAAATCTTTTCAAGGACGAGGGTAAGTTTACGCGACGAATCTAACGAGACTAATTAGTCCATGATTTACTACATTAATGCTATAGTAACCATACTCTAATCGTACGGTCAGATGTCTTATTAGATTTGTCTCGTAAATTAACCCGGGGTTATGAAGTTAGTTTTGTAAACTGACTTTATTTAATACCTTTAATTATTGGTCAAACCGAGTGGAAAAAAATTTCCACCAAAAACACGGTCTGCGATTACTAACGTGCACGTGGGCCCACCGGAACTCCATCTGGGGAAGTAAATGTGGGGTGTCATGTCGTTTTCTCCAAGATGTTTAGAAATCAAGATAAAGCATCCAGTACTATAGTATGATGGAATCAAAATAGTGTCGTAGTTCGTGGTGAGCTTGTGAGACCCATTTTTTTAATATTTCCAAACTCGGTTGATGATACTTTCAACAAAATAAATATTATTAAGTGGACACACACTACCAGAATAGTTGATATCTGCACCAGGTGGGAAAGCCCTTTAGCACCGGGTTTCCCACCCGGTGCAACTAAACCGAGGCTAAAGGGGTACCCCTTTAGCACCGGGTTGAATAACCGGTGCTAAAGGGTCCCTTTAGCACCGGGTGCAGCCACGATCCAGTGCTAAAGGGCCTGCCCCGCAGCGTCTTTAGCAGGGCCTTTAGCACCGGTTCCAGACACAACGTGTTCGGCCATGCAAGGGTACCTGCACACACACAAACAGACACGGCACGAAGGCCGGCTCACACGTACACAACCACGCACGGCACGAAGGCCGGCATCACAGGGGCCTCACCGCGGCCGGGGACGATGGCGGCGCGGGAAAGACGGCGAGGGCGCGAGCGGCGGCAGGGGGACGTCGGCGGGGACGACGGCGACGAAGAGCGGCGGCGCGGCCGGCCGGGGACGTCGGGCGGCGCGGGGACGACGGGCGCAGGCGCGGGGACGACGGGCGGGGCGCGGGGACGACGGGCGGCGGCGCGGGGACGACGGCGAGGGCGCGGGTGGCGGCGCCGGGACGGCGGCGTGGGCGAGGGCGACGGGCGGCGGGCGCGGCGACGACGGCGGCGGGGGCGAGGCGAGGACGAGGGCCGGCGGTTTGGGGGAAGACGAAGTGCTCGGGGGCGGGGGCCGACGCGAGGCTATATAGATCCGGGGCATTTAGCATCGGGTACAGCCACGACCCGGTGCTAAAGGCCCTTTAGCACCGGGTCTATACAACACCCGGTGCTAAAGGCCCCCCCTTTAGCACCGGGTCTTCCCACCACCCGGTGCTAAAGGCCCTTTAGCACCGAGTCTTCTACACCCGGTGCTAAAGGCCGTAACTGGCCAAACGAAAATTTGTGGGGGCCTTTAGCACCGGGTGCAGGCACGACCCGGTGCTAAAGGCCCTTTAGCACCGGGTCTATACAGCACCCGGTGCTAAAGGCCGTAACTGGCGCCAAACGAAAATTGGGGGCCTTTAGCACCGGTGGCTACTATTTGGGAATCTTATAAATATAGTTTTTAATATATAGTTATTAATACTTGTTTTAATTTAGTTATTAATACCTATTAAAAATATATATTAAATAATAAAATCTTATAAATTACTAGAAAATCAATATAAAATGCTAGAAAATCTTATAATTTAATAGAAAATCTTATAAATTACTAGAAAATCAATATAAAATGCTAGAAAATCTTATAAATTAATAGAAAATCTTATAAATTACTAGAAAATCTTATAAATTACTAGAAAATCTTATAAATTACTAGAAAATCTTATAAATTACTAGAAAATCAATATAAAATGCTAGAAAATCTTATAAATTAATAGAAAATCTTATAAATTACTAGAAAATCTTATAAATTACTAGAAAATCTTATAAATTACTAGAAAATCTTATAAATTACTAGAAAATCAATATAAAATGCTAGAATTAATAAAAACAATCTTATAAATCAATAGAAAATCTTAAAACATAGGTGGAACATAAATGCAAATATAGTCATTATAAATTGGGTGGAACATAGTGCAATTAAATTACATGGCATCATCGTTTACTCGGACACTAATAAACTTCCTCTTTACAAATGTTCCTTGATTGTGATCACGCCGTAGATACGGTGTCTCCTCCGCCGCTAACATGATGCTTGGGTCATCAGCCACTGAGAATGGAGGCCGGCCATCGAGCATATCATAATCTTCATCCGTCTTGTCCTCAACTCCTACGATTTTTCTCTTTCCAGGAAGAACTATATGACGCTTTGGCTCGTCTTGTGATGGGTCCAATTGCTTACCCCCACCTTTCTTATCCGCCCCTTTCTTCGGTCTGCTAGCCATGCCCTTCACATAAAAAACTTGTGTGACAGCTTTGGCCAGGACGAACGGTTCGTCTAGAAAGCCAATCTTGTTTATGTCCACTAACGTCATTCCATAGTCCGCTTCAACTTTAACACCTCCTCCAGTCAGCTTCACCCATTGGCACTTGAACAGTGGGATCTTCAAAGGTCCGTACTCTAGTTCCCATATCTCCTCTATGATTCCATAGTATGAGTTTGTATTGCCATTGGTGTCTGTCGCGTCGATCCGGACACCACTGTTTTGGTTGGTGCTTTTCTTGTCCTGGGCTCTTGTGTAAAATGTATACCCATTGATGTCGTATCCTTGGAATGTCAAGATCGTGCTCGATGGACCTCTAGCTACAAAAGCTAGCTACGCATCAATGCCCTCGACACCCATAAGACATCTTCGCAACCAATCGGCGAAAGTACTATTGTGCAGACGCTGAATGAAGGCCGCGGACTTTGTTGAGTTTTCGTCCCTGAGAATCTGCATGTTCTCCTCGATGTACGAAGCAACTAAGGTTGATTGTTGCAAAACTGTGAGGTGCGCTTTACGAAATGTCTCAACGTACTTGATCACCATCGATCTTCTACCTAGTGTGCCCTTTCCACCAAGTCTCCCCTCGTGATGTGATTCGGGCACACCAATCGGCATAAGATCGTCGACAAAGTCAACACAGAATTCAATGACCTCTTCTGTTTCGTATCCCTTAGCAATGCATCCTTCTAGACGAGAACGATTACGGACATACTTCTTTAGGACAGCGAAGAACCTCTCAAATGGGAAAATGTTGTGTAGAAATACTGGGCCCAATATACGAATCTCTTTGACGAGGTGAACCAATAGATGTGTCATGATATTGAAGAAGGATGGTGGAAATATCATCTCAAAGCTGACAAGACATTGCACCACGTCGTTCTGTAGCTGATCTAAATGGTCTGGATTGATCACCTTCTGAGAAATTGCATTGAGGAATGCACATAGCTTCACAATGGCTTTCCGCACGTTAACTGGTAGCACACCCCTGAGTATGACGGGAAGCAGCTGTGTCATCAACACATGGCAGTCGTGAGACTTCAGGTTTGTGAACTTCTTCTCTATCATATTTATTATTCCCTTAATATTGGAGGAGTAGCCAGACGGAACCTTGATACTGTTCAAACATTCAAACATGCTTGCCTTCTCTTCTTTGCTGAGAGTGAAGCTGGCAGGACGCAAGTACTGGCGTCCTTTGTCTCTCTTTTCTAGATGTAGATCAGTCCGTTGCTTCAATCGTTTCAGCTCCTGACGTGCTTCCAGTGTATCTTTTGGCTTCCCATAAGTACCCAGGAAGCTTATAAAGTTCACGCAAAGATTCTTCGTCAGATGCATCACATCAATCACGTTACGGACCTCTAAACGTTGCCAATAAGGTAGCTCCCAAAAGATAGACTTCTTCTTCCACATCGCGGCACGACCATCCTCGCCCGTCGGAGCAGCCTGGCTTCCGTCTCCCTTGCCAAACACCACGTGTAGGTCCTTCACCATATCAAATAGCTCTTCTCCACTCCGGTGTCTCGGTTTTGTACGGCGGTCAGCATTCCCACCAAAATGCGCACATTTCTTTCGTAGCTCATGCTTCGCCGGAAGGAATCGACGGTGACCCATATACACAACTTTACGACAATGTTTCAAATACATGCTTTCAGTTTCCTCTAAACAGTGAGTGCATGCTTTATATCCTTTGTTTGATTGTCCTGATAGTTTACTTAGTGCAGGCCAGTCGTTGATGCTTATGAAAAGCAGTGCTCGAAGGTCAAACTGCTCCTGCTTGTCCTCATCCCACATGCTAACACCTTCATTCTTCCACAGCTGCAAAAGTTCGTCAACCAATGGTCTTAGGTACACATCAATGCCGTTGCCAGGTTGCTTTGGGCCTTCGATGAGCACTGGCATCATAATGAACTTCCGCTTCATGCAGAGCCAGGGGGGTAGGTTGTAGATACAAACAGTCACGGGCCAAGTGCTATGACTACTGCTCATTTCACCAAAAGGGTTCATGCCATCGGTACTTAAACCAAGCCTAACATTCCTCGCATCAGCAACAAACTCTGGGAATGCTCTGTCGATGTTCCTCCACTGGGATCCATCGGCGGGGTGTCTCAACATGCCATCCTGCTTACGTTCTTCTTTGTGCCAGCGCATTAGTTTGGCATGATCTTTGTTCCTGAACAAACGCTTCAGACGGGGTATCAGAGGGAAATACCACATCACCTTCGCAGGGATTTTTTTCTTAGAACGCTCTCCCCCAACATCACCAGGGTCGTCCCGCCTGATCTTGTATCGTGCGCAGGTGCAAACCGGACAATGATCCAAGTGTTCGTACTATCCGCGATAGAGGATACAGTCATTAGGACACGCATGTATCTTCTGCACCTCCAAACCGAGAGGGCAAACAACACGTTTTGCTTGATACGTCGTCGATGGCAATTTGTTACCCTCTGGAAGAATCTTCTTTACGAGTTTCAGTAGCTCCTCGAAACCCTTATCAGTAACACCATTTGCTGCCTTCCACTGCAGAAGTTCAAGTGTGCTACCCAACTTCTTTAGCCCCTCTTTGCAATCTGGGTACAGGTCAGTCTTGTGGTCCTGCAACATGCGTTGTATCTTTTTCAGTTCCTTATCATTGCCGCAGTCTTTCTCGGCATCACGCTACATTTGCCCGAGTCCATCAGTAGGTTCATTTTCCTGAGCAACATCTTCTTGAGCATCGCCTTCCCGAGCAACATCTTCCTCATCGGCATCACCCATTGCAGCATATGCAAAGGAACCGTAGTATTGAGCCAATAACGGAATGTCGTCATCGGCCTCGTCTTCTTCATCTTCATCCATTAGAATTCCTCTTTCACCGTGCTTCGTCCAAACAAAATAATTCCTCATGAAACCGTGCCTCATCAAATGCACCTGAAGACAACCTCTTTGTTTGTACGATTGTATATTTTTACAATGGGTGCATGGGCAGAACATGAAACCGGACGGCGTCCTGTTAGCCTCGGCGGCATCGAGAAACGTCCTAAGGCCATCACGGAACGCCTGAGCGTGGGGGTCCCCGTACATCCATTGTCTATTCATCTGCATTATTAACAAATAACAAATATACAATACAATTTAAAGATAAAAAAATTTAATATATAAATAAATACAAATTATAATATATATTCCATTATATAAATAAATTTCTAAAACTACATTACTATATTCATTAAATAAATAAATATACCTTCCGTTAAATAAATAAATAACTATTCTACCTTTTAATAAATAACTAATAATATATATTTCATTAAATTAATAAATAACTATTCCAACTTTTAATAAATAAACCTCTCTAATAAATAAAATACATAAGCCTTATAACTATTCACAAGTCATACAAAACAAAATACTAACTAGCTTGCCTTCTCTCTCCATTTAAAACACAACATGAACACTCTCTCCACCATGAACTCAAGCTCTCTCCTCCAAGAACACAAGCTCTCTCTAGCTAGCTTTACTTTGATTCACAAATCCCTCTATTTCTAAATCATAGAAGGATTACAAGCTAAATAAAACATTAGAGAATGAAAGAGTGTACCTTGTAGTGCTCCTTAGATGAGTAGAATCTTCACAAATTTTGAAAAAAATTTGGGCAGCACCTCCCCTCCCACGGCCGAGCAGCATGAACACAGCGCCTAAGTGTTCAGCTGGCTCGGCCGGGGGAGGAGGAAGGTGCTATATACAAAAGACATTAGCACCGGGTTGTGGCAAGACCCGGTGCTAATGTGCACCCTTTAGCACCGGGTGCAGCCAGCAACCGGTGCGAAATGGCCTCGGCACATTAGCACCGGTTGCTGGCTGCACCCGGTGCTAAAGGGTGCACATTAGCACCGGGTCTTGCCACGACCCGGTGCTAATGTCTTCGCCCTGACACATCTTCGCGCCGCACCCGCTCCTAGCCGTTGGACCCAGTGCTGAAGCCCCATCAGCACCGGGTCCAAAAATGGCCGAGGCGGAGGAGGCGGGCGGATGTGAAGCATTCTGGTAGTGACATCAGCTAACTAGAGGATCAACTGCTAATTAACCTAGCAATCAGAATCCCGTTGCAGGTTTGCAATGGGATAACACTTCACATATATACCATATTACAAGATACTAACATGTTTCATCTTATTTGTTAACGGGAATTTCACTGCAGGGGCTTTAATTAAGTGTTCAAGCATGTTTGAAAACCATATCCACGAAAATTCCAGAACAAGTTTGTGTTAGAGTTTGCTTATCAACGTTAACAACACATAAACCATAGGATGTTCACATAATCTACGCATGATAAATCTAAACGCGAAAACCTTAACTAAACCATTAATTACCAGCGTGAACATAAGTCATAGAAGACGTTCCAGCTGTAGAGGAAGTAGTCATAATTATTGGTACAACGGGTAGCGGTGTACCTCCAGACGCCAATAGCACTACCCCGGACAAGAGCAAGAGCTTCTACTCCCCTCAAGCACTCGTAGCAACTGGATTCAGGTGGCCAATCACAAATTAGGACCGATGATGTGATGAATGAACAACCACCTCTCATATATATAGTGTTGTGGCGGCGGGGCCTTCCCCTCATATGTAAACTCATTAAGAAATGGATAGGATATCATATTTATGTTGAACTAGTGTAACAACCTAAAATTCATCACAATTAAATTGTAGCAACTCTCTGAATTTTTCTAGGATTTATTAAGGCTTAAATAAATTTTCTATGGTTTAATTGGAATTTCTAGGCTTTTATCAATTTAAATATCATATTAAATAATTTTAGTCAAAATAAGTTGTTGATGAATTCATGTTGTTTCATTTGTCTTTTGCTTACTGTTCAATTAAGTTGGAATTTAAATTCTATTTAAATTCGAATTTAAATTGAATTTGTTTGATGTTTAGATTAGTTGTTTTCTGTCGAGTTTACTTTCGCCCCTCCAACTCTTGGCCGGTCCGAGTTTGCTCCCTCAACTTATCTCCTTGGCTGCCGGCCTGCTTCCTTGGGCCGTTCCTTTCCCCGGCCCAAGTTCTCTTCCGGCCCATCTTCTCCCGCGCTGGCCCGCTCCCATTTTCCCCTCTCCATCTTTCACTGACGCGTGGGGCCCACGCGTCAGCTTCGTCTTCCCGAGTCGGACTCGAGTCCGACCCGGACTCGGCCGCGCTGCCTTCTTCGGCTTGGGCACGCACGCCGAGGGCCCAGCCCTCTTTCTTTTCCCCCTGCGCGTCGTGGCCCCGCGTTCCCCGCTCCTTTTTCCGCGTTTCGTCCGAGCCGCAAACCCTAGCCGCCTGTTGCGCCGCCGCCGAGTCGAGCCCTCCGCCGCCGCACCGTCGAACCGCGCCGTCGTCGCCCCTATCTCGCCAAGGTCTACTTCGGGAGGTTCGTCTTGAAGCCCCAAACATCCCCAACGCGTTTTCTCCGAGTTTTGGCCGCGCCTTTGCCTAATCGCGCTCGCCGACGATCTCTCAGCGCCGCCGCCCGCCGAAGCTCGTCGTCGGCCGCCGTCGAGACCCCTCTGCCGCCAAGGAGCCCCGGGGTAAGCTCGCCGTGTCCTCCACTTGCTCCCTGTGTGGTCCGCGCTCGGATTAGTGGCGTTTAGCCCGTTTTCCGCGCCGCTCCGGCGATGCTCCGCCGTGGACGCGAGCGGCGCCGCCGCTCTTCTCCCCTCGCCGTCGAACCGCGACTTACTGGTCAACTCCGGGCAATTTTCTAAAAGAGCCCCTAGCGTTTAGGCGAATCAACCCGACGTCCGGAGTCGTTCAAAAATATTTAAACTTAGGTCCTTTTTCTTGCGATTTAGCCCCTGCAAGTTTTAAAATTGCGCCCGAGGTCCAAGTTAGGTATTTTTACATGAAAACCCTCATAGTTTAATACAAAATTATGTTTTAGCCCTCGGATTTTCGCAGTTAAGCTCCTGGAACTTTTAAACCTTGCCAGCAAGTCCCTGAACCTTAGAAAAGCCATATCTTTTGCGTTTTAACTCCGATTTTAGTGATTCTCGCTCTCACGCGTTCGTGGTAACGCGTAGAATAGTTTTGCGGTGTTATTTTCTTCTGTTGGAATTGTTTGGTGTACTGTTTCTTATTTGTTGTATTGTTTTCTTGTATTTGTTCGTGTGATGCGTATAGGAAACGCGTTGTTCGAAGAAGTGTTTGAAGAACCAGCTGTTGAAGAGTTTGAGCAACAGTAGGGTTGGGAAGAAGGCAAGTATTCCTTGATCATGCCCGTTTATACCTAAATGACATAGGTTTTAATTACACCGTTTATTTATCGCTTGCATTAATGTTGCTGGGTCCCATTAAGGATTTCCTAGTCTGTTTTACCATACCTTGCAGCTGGGTCATTAAATTAAATTGACTGGTAGATGATGCTTAGTTGCTCAACTGGGATTGGTCTAATGAAACCCCTACTCTATGTTCCATTATTATCTTTTAACTAAATAATGACAAGATCACATCTTTTAATTGGAACATGGAGCGACCACCTAGGGAAACAGTGCTATGTGGCTCTAGCTTTGACTGACTAATTAGGTATTCTAGTTTGGGATAGTTTTACCCGAAAGGGGCAACAGGTGCGGCTTTGCTAAGATACGCGACTCACTAGGGAGGGTTATGCTTTGCTCCTGAACCAGAAGCCTTAGCGAACTATCACTTATTAGAGTATCTTTGTAAAGGTCTCATAGTGAAACCCAGTATTCGGTCCACGTGGTGTGGGAAGGGTACATGCTTTCGGGCAATGGGAATCATGGCTTATGGTGAAGTGTACAATCTCTGCAGAGTGTAAAACTGTTATAACAGCCGTGCTCACGGTCATGAGCAGCCTGGACCCTCACATGATTAATCTATCAGACTATGATCTAAATTGTGGTTACCTGAATTTGATGGGTTTATGTTATCATTTAATTGTGGTTGGTATATACTTATATTTGCTAGTAAATAGATGCTTAAATAAAACTTTGACCAACTAAAAATGCTTAATGCAGCTATCCTTTCAGCCTTCCACTTTATAAAGCCTAGCATGTCATTTATTTCCATACTTTGCTGAGTACGACATGTGCTCACGCTTGTTTATTTATATTGCATCGACCACACTCGGACTGCTGCTCAGATTGGGAGAATTTTGAGGATTTTACTACTGATTTTGAGGAATTCTAGGCGAGTCCGCCAGTCAACTGCCTGTGGAGATGGAGTTATTAAGTTTCGTTTAGTTAAACGTTTATTTAAGTCTTCCGCTATGACATTCGTGTCAACTCTGAGTTTGTAATAAATATACTTTAATACTCTTTCGTATGCATGGTTATGGATATTCACTTGTGACGTCTACCATATGTGTGTAAACTTGATCCTGGCGCACATATGAGATGCACCTGGTTTTTCTTTCTAAAACCGGGTGTGACAGAAGTGGTATCAGAGCTGTGTTGACTATAGGATGAAAACCTAGATAGCAATGGTCATTCTTTAAGGATTAATTTGCTTAATTTGTTTTGCTTTAATTATCCTTGATCTCATTTTACTATATTCTTGCTCTTGATAATTTATCTCCTTGCATTTATTTTATTTCTATTCCATTTTAATTTATTATCTTACCTTGTCTTGATATCTATAGATTTGTTCTAACCCCCTCTTTCTTTCTAACCCATAGATGGTTTTGACTAGACAAGGTACTCGTAGAATGGCTAGAACTCCTTCCCCTCTTCCACCCCCGTCAGTGCACGAAGAAGAAGATGCTGAAGACGTGGAGCCGGAAGTGAATCAGGAGGAGCCCGCTTCAGAAGCATCAGCAGCGGGAAGTGTCCCCCCCCCCCGCCACTAGCTAGGTGGACTGCGTCGGTTCACTACCACACGAGAGACCATGCTCACTTTCCGATGCTACTTCGGACGATGTTCGCTCGTCTTCACTATCATGTGGAGATAGAGTACCGCGGAAGAAGAAGAACCCATCCGGAGTACCCAGAGGAGTGGGATGTGTCAGTACACATCCGTCAGGCTGACTATGAGAATGGAGGAACCAAGGAGATTGGAGTGCACCGTGCTATCGCCACTAGAGCAACTTTTGAAGTTGGAATTGAGGATGCAGCTAGACAGGCGCTCTCCGCGCTTTGCTTTGAGGAGGCTGGAGTGGTGGATTACACCTCTTGGGCATATCTTCCTAAGAGACAGCCAGGCACTCTAGAGGGTGTGGTGCCACAAGTCCCCGGAGTGCTGAGTTCCACGCTTATCAATCAAGTGGCGTTCACTGCGATGCTGAACTCCCACATGGATCGCACTGCAGTAGAACTAAAGCGGGTGCGTGAAGAACTCACCTCTGAACGAAGGAAGAACAAGAGGCTTAGAGCTGAACTTAGGGGAGAAACACCCCCACCTCTAGATGAAATCGATGAAGATCAAGCAGCTCATTCTCCACCCCACCTTTGAATCTGTTTGAATCACCTAGTTGCACCACCTATACCCAATAGGTTAAGTTGTCCTCCTATTTATTAGCTTGGTACGTTTAGAATCGTTGAGACTCGTGCGTAGCGTGTGGCGAGTTTTGTTCTAAGTGTGATAGATATGCTTGTTTTTGTGCCAAGTGTGTGATTTGGTTCTTTGTAATGACTGCGCTTAATTTATGGAGTGATGACCACAATTAAGTATTACTAAATTAATAAATTTAGTTAGTTTGGGTTTTATCTCGGTCCCTGTTTTCATTAGTTAGTTATTTCATTATCTACTTTATTTTCTCTCATATAAACCTTATCATGCTCCGATCTATTTTCGTTGCTACTCGATATCCTGGTACTGTTTGATTTAATTCTGAAGCTACAGAACTCCGATTGACATGAAACCAGTTGGGTTGGATTAAGGACTTGATAAGCCACATTCTAGGAATGTTTCGTGATTTTTGGACGTTCTGACAAGAAGATACAGGTGTTTCATTGGAGTGTTCAGAACCTGTCTCGAGTTCTGACGTGGCTGTCTTAGTTATTTAATATCTCGATTTACAGAAGTCCGATTGAGTTGATTCAAGTTGGATTATTTTCAGAATTTGGTAATCTATAATATGACGAAAGATCATTATTTTTGGATGTTCAGAATAAGAGTTATGCATGTTTCATTGTGATGCACTGAATCTGCCTTGAAATCAGAAATTCTTATCTGTGTTGAATCTTTCTATGCATGCTTTTATGTGTCACCATCTGAATCTCATGTTTCTAACCATCAGATGGTGAACACTAGGTCTGGAAGTGGAGAGGATCGACCAGCTGTGATTCGCCAGGGACGTGCCAACCCCAATTCCAATCCCCCGCCGAATCAAGCACCACCTGCTGCAATGGATCAGATTCTTGCCAACCAGACTCAGATCCTCCAGAACTTGGCTACTACTATGGCAGGCATTCAAGCTCAGCTGAACAACAACAACAACAATAACAATAACAACAACAACAACAACAATCGGCCAAGGGACAAGCATCGGGAGTTCATGAGCCACAAGCCCCCTACCTACTCCCATTCTTAAGATCCTCTTGACGCTGATGATTGGCTGAAGACCGTTGAGAAGAAGCTGGACACGGCTCAATTTAATGACAGGGAGAAGGTCTTGTATGCTTCAGGCCGCTTGGAGGGATCAGCTTCGGATTGGTGGGATGCTTACCATGCTGCTCATGCCACCCCTAATGCTATCACCTGGCAGGAATACAAGGACAGCTTCAGGAGTCATCATATCCCTGCCGGTGTCATGAAGCTAAAGAAGAAGGAGTTCCTCTCTCTCAAGCAAGGGGGAATGTCAGTCAGCGAGTACAGGGACAAGTTCATTCAATTGTCTCACTACGCCCCAGATGAGGTGAAGGAAGATGAGCAGAAGCAGGAGCTGTTCTTGGAAGGATTGATCTCCCCGCTCCAGTATCAGCTCATGGCTCACACCTTCCCAACATTCCAGAAGTTGGTGGACAAGGCTATTGGCTTGGAACACAAGCGTCGTGAGTTGGGGGAACAGAAGAGGAAATTCCTAGCCTCAGGATAGTCAAACAATAACACTCGCCCTCATTTTCAGCAGCCTTAGCAGGGCGTGCCCGTTCGCTTTGGTGGGCAAGGGGGTAACTTTGGGCAGAATCAGGGTCAGCGCTCAGCACCTCCACCCCAGCGCCCAGCCTTTCAGCAGAACCGCCAAACCACACCAACTCAGACTCTAGTGAAGACCCCTGCACCAGGAAGTGCTACCACCCCTCGTGCTTGCTACATATGTGGAGATCCGAGTCACTTTGCCAACAATTGTCCTAAGAGGAATGCTCAGACTCCGCAACGCCAGAATAGCAGTGCCCCTAGGCAGAATCCTCCCCAGCAGCACAACCGGAATGGGAACCAGACGCCCCAGAGCAATAGAGGTCAGCAGAACCAGATACGTGGTAGGGTGAACCATGTTGCCCCAGAGACCGCGCAGGAGGCTCAGGACGTGGTGCTTGGTATGTTCCTTGTCAACTCAGCCCCTGCATCGGTTTTATTTGATTCTAGAGCATCCCATTCTTTCATTACTGCTTAGTATGTAGCTAGCCATAATATACCCATGCACCCCATGAAGCGTGATATGATAGTTAGCTCCCCTGGAGGAATCTTGAAAGCCACTTTTATCTGCCCTCGTGTTAATTTGAAAATAGTAGGGGTAGATTTTCATGCTGATCTGATAGTCCTGAAACCTGAGGGGATTGATGTCATACTTGGAATGGGATGGTTGGCTGCATTTTATGGGATAATTCAGTGTGCCAAGAGGTCAGTGTTGTTAACAAGCCCTCAAGGAGAAAAGGTTGAATTTGTTGCTACAGTACCCGCAGCGGCAGATGGTACGATTAATCAGCTGAAGGGGGCACCGCTTGAGGACATCAGAGTGGTCTGTGATTTTCCAGATGTCTTCCCAGATGATTTGCCGGGTATGCCACCCGACCGAGACATTGAGTTTCTTATTGAGCTTTTACCTGGTACTGCTCCTATTTCTAAAAGACCCTATAGAATGGCTGTTAATGAACTAGAAGAACTTAAGAAACAACTTAAAGAATTATTGGATAAGGGTTATATTCATCCTAGTTCTTCACCTTGGGGAGCTCCTGTTATTTTTGTTGGTAAGAAGGATGGCACTCAGAGATTGTGTGTGGATTATCGTTCTTTAAATGAGGTAACAATCAAGAACAAGTATCCTTTGCCCAGAATTGAGGATTTATTTGATCAGTTGCGAGGAGCTAAGGTTTTCTCCAAGATTGATTTGCGATCTGGCTTCCATCAGTTGAGAATCAGGCGCTCAGATATTCCTAAAACAGCATTTACCACCAGGTATGGATTATATGAATATACAGTGATGTCTTTTGGATTGACAAATGCACCTGCCTACTTTATGTATTTGATGAATAAGGTGTTTATGGAGTTTTTGGATAAATTTGTGGTGGTATTCATTGATGATATTCTGGTTTACTCTAAGAACGAGGAGGAACATGAGGAACATCAGAGGTTAGTGTTGCAGACTCTCAGGGAGAATCAGTTGTATGCCAAGTTTAGTAAATATGAATTCTGGTTGAGTAAAGTATCCTTTCTTGGTCATGTTGTTACTGGTCGAGGTATTGCAGTGGATCCCGGCAAAATCAAGGATGTGTTGGATTGGGAACCTCTGACTTCTGTGTCTGAGATCAGAAGCTTCCTGGGATTGGCTGGATATTACAGGAGATTCATCGAAGGCTTTTCTAGAATAGCGAAACCTCTTACATCGCTATTAGAGAAAGGCAAGGAATTTGTTTGGTCAGAAGCTTGTCAGACCAGCTTTGAAGAATTGAGAAGGAAGTTGACTACAGCCCCAGTGCTTGCTATGCCAGATATTCACAAAAGTTTTGACATATATTGTGATGCTTCTCGAAAAGGACTTGGTTGTGTCCTTATGCAGGAAGGTAGAGTTATAGCTTATGCATCAAGGCAGTTGAGAAAGCATGAGCTAAATTATCCTACCCGTGACTTGGAACTAGCAGTTGTTGTTCATGCTTTGAAGATCTGGAGACACTATATCTTGGGTAACAGATGTGAGTTGTATACTGATCACAAAAGTCTGAAGATGAGCAAGGTATGATTTGGTTCCGAAAACGGATATGTGTACCTGATATCGAGTCTCTCAGGGAGAAAATACTAAGAGAGGCTCATGATTCTGCATATTCAATCCATCCTGGAAGCACTAAGATGTACCAGGATCTGAAGGAAAGGTATTGGTGGTACGGATTGAAAAGGGATGTGGCTGCTCATGTAGCACTATGTGATGTCTGTCAGCGGGTTAAGGCTGAACATCAGAGACCGGCAGGTTTGCTTCAACCTCTCAAGGTACCTGAATGGAAGTGGGAAGAGATTAGTATGGACTTTATAGTTGGTTTACCTCGTACTAGTCCTGGATATGACTCTATATGGGTCATAGTGGATCGATTGACCAAGGTAGCTCATTTTATTTCAGTAAAGACTACTCATTCTAGTGCTAGACTTGCAGAGTTATATATGTCCAGAATTGTTTGTCTGCATGGTGTGCCTAAAAAGATAGTTTCTGATAGAGGTACTCAGTTTACATCTAGATTCTGGCAAAAGTTGCATGAGTCCATGGATACAAAGTTAAATTTCAGCTCTGCTTATCATCCACAGACAGATGGTCAGACAGAGAGAACTAATCAGATTTTAGAGGATATGTTGAGAGCTTGTGCCTTGAAGCATGGAGGCAGTTGGGATAAGAGTCTTCCATATGCAGAGTTCTTATATAACAACAGTTATCAGGCAAGTCTGAAAATGGCTCCTTTCGAAGCCCTTTATGGTAGAAAATGCAGAACACCTTTATATTGGAGTGAAACAGGTGAATGTCAAGTGTTTGGGTCAGAAATTCTGCAGGAAGCTGAGAGACAGGTTCAGATCATTAGAGAGAACTTGAGAACAGCTTAGTCCAGGCAGAAGAGTTATGCAGACACAAGAAGAAGCGAATTAACCTTTGAGGTAGGTGATTATGTGTATTTGAAAGTTTCTCCTATCCGAGGTTTGAGAAGATTTAAGGTAAAAGGCAAGCTATCTCCTCGTTTTATTGGACCTTTCAAAATTGTTGACAGAAAAGGTGGGTTGCATACCAATTGGAACTACCATCTAGATTGTCAGATGTTCATGATGTTTTCCATATCTCTCAGTTGAAAAAGTGCCTTCGAGTGCCTGAGGAAAAATTATCTTTGGATGAATTGAATGTGCAAGATGATCTGACTTATATGGAATATCCCGCTAAGATTTTGGAAACTGCTGAGAAAGTTACTAGGAGTAAAGTGATTAAGATGTGTAAAGTTCAATGGAGTCATCATGGAGAAAGCGAGGCAACTTGGGAAAGAGAGGTTGAGTTGATGGCAGAGTTCCCTCAGATTTTCTCTAATCCATCCGAATCTCGAGGACGAGATTCTCTTTAAGGAGTAGGTTTGTAACACACTAAAATTCATCACAATTAAATTGTAGTAACTCTCTGAATTTTTCTAGGATTTATTAAGGCTTAAATAAATTTTCTATGGTTTAATTGGAATTTCTAGCCTTTTATCAATTTAAATATCATATTAAATAATTTTAGTCAAAATAAGTTGTTGATGCTTTCATGCTGTTGCATTTGTCTTTTTCTTGCTGTTCAATTAAGTTGGAATTTAAATTCTGTTTAAATTCGAATTTAAATTGAATTTGTTTGATGTTTAGATTAGTTGTTTTCTATCGAGTTTACTTTCGCCCCTCCAACTCTTGGCCGGTCCGAGTTTGCTCCCTCAACTTTTCTCCATGGCCGCCGGCTTGCTTCCTTGGGCCGTTCCATTCACGGCCCAAGTTCTCTTCCGACCCATCTTCTCCCGCGCCGGCCCGCTCCCCTTTACCCCTCTCCATCTTTCACTGACGCGTGGGGCCCACGCGTCAGCTTCGTCTTCCCGAGTCGGACTCGAGTCCGACCCAGACTCGGCCGCGCCGCCTTCTTCGGCTCGGGCACGCACGCCGAGGGCCCAACCCTCTTTCTTTTCCCCCTGCGCGTCGTGGCCCCGCGTTCCCCGCTCCTTTTTCCGCGATTCGTCCGAGCCGCAAACCCTAGCCGCCTGTTGCGCCGCCGCCGAGTCGAGCCCTCAGCCGCCGCGCCGTCGAACCGCGCCGTCGTCACCCCTCTCTCACCAAGGTCTACTTCGGGAGGTTCGTCTTGAAGCCCCGAACATCCCCAACGCGTTTTCTCCGAGTTTTGGCCGCGCCTTTGCCTAATCGCGCTCGCCGACGATCTCTCAGCGCCGCCGCCCGCCGAAGCTCGTCGCCGGCCGCCATCGAGACCCCTCTGCCGCCAAGGAGCCCCGGGGTAAGCTCGCTGTGTCCTCCTCTTGCTCCCTGTGTGGTCCGCGCTCGGATTGGTGGCGTTTAGCCCATTTTCCGCGCCGCTCCGGCGATGCTCCGCCGTGGACGCGAGCGGCGCCGCCGCTCTTCCCCCCTCGTTGGCGAAGCCTCCGCCCGATCCATCCGTAGCCGTCGGATCAAGATCCGACGAGCCACAGAGCCCCGAGCCCTGAGTCAAACCGCGACTTACCGGTCAACTCCGGGCAATTTTCTAAAAGAGCCCCTGGCGTTTAGGCGAATCAACCCGCCGTCCTGAGTCGTTCAAAAATATTTAAATTTAGGTCCTTTTTCTTGTGATTTAGCCCCTACAAGTTTTAAAATTGCGCCCGAGGTCCAAGTTTGGTATTTTTACATGAAAACCCTCGTAGTTTAATACAAAATTATGTTTTAGCCCTCGGATTTTCACAGTTAAGCTCCTGGAACTTTTAAACTTTGCCAGCAAGTCCCTGAACCTTAGAAAAGCCATATCTTTTGCGTTTTAACTCCGATTTTAGTGATTCTCGCGCTCACGCGTTCGTGGTAACGCGTAGAATAGTTTTGTGGTGTTATTTTCTTCTGTTGGAATTGTTTGGTGTACTGTTTCTTATTTGTTGTATTGTTTTCTTGTATTTGTTCGTGTGATGCGTATAGGAAACGCGTCGTTCGAAGAAGTGTTTGAAGAACCAGCTGTTGAAGAGGTTGAGCAGCAGCAGGGTTGGGAAGAAGGCAAGTATTCCTTGATCATGCCCGTTTATACCTAAATGACATGCGTTTTAATTACACCGTTTATTTATCGCTTGCATTAATATTGCTCGGTCCCATTAAGGATTTCTTAGTCTGTTTTACCATACCTTGCAGCTGGGTCATTAAATTAATTTGACTGGTAGATGATGCTTAGTTGCTCAACTGGGATTGGTCTGATGAAACCCCTACTCTATGTTCCATTATTATCTTTTAACTAAATAATGACAAGATCACATCTTTTAATTGGAACATGGAGCGACCACCCAGGAAAACAGTGCAACCATAAGTGCTATGTGGCTCTGGCTTTGACTGGCTAATTAGGTATTCTGGTTTGGGATAGTTTTACCCAAAAGGGGCAAGAGGTGCAGCGGTTGACGAGGTATAGCCTGGTCCTCTTGAGCGGTAGGCTTTGCTAAGATACACGACTCACTAGGGAGGGTTATGCTTTGCTCCTGAACCAGAAGCCTTAACGAACTATCACTTATTAGAGTATCTTTGTAAAGGTCTCATAGTGAAACCCAGTATTCGGTCCACGTGGTGTGGGAAGGGTACATGCTTTCGGGCAATGGTAATCACGGCTTATGGTGAATGTGTACAACCTCTGCAGAGTGTAAAACTGTTATAACAGCCGTGCTCACGGTCATGAGCGGCCTGGACCCTCACATGATTAATCTATCTGAATATGATCTAAATTATGGTTACCTGAATTTGATGGGTTTATGTTATCATTTAATTGTGGTTGGTATATACTCACATGATTAATCTATCAGACTATGATCTAAATTGTGGTTACCTGAATTTGATGGGTTTATGTTATCATTTAATTGTGGTTGGTATATACTTATATTTGCTAGTAAATAGATGCTTAAATAAACCTTTGACCAACTAAAAATGCTTAATGTAGCTATCCTTTCAGCCTTCCACTTTATAAAGCCTAGCATGTCATTTATTTCCATACTTTGCTGAGTACGACATGTGCTCACGCTTGTTTATTTATATTGCATCGACCACACTCGGACTGCTGCTCAGATTGGGAGAATTTTGAGGATTTTACTACTGATTTTGAGGAATTCTAGGCGAGTCCGCCAGTCAACTGCCTGTGGAGATGGAGTTATTACGTTTCGTTTAGTTAAACGTTTATTTAAGTCTTCCGCTATGATATTTGTGTCAACTCTGAGTTTGTAATAAATATACTTTAATACTCTTTCGTATCCATGGTTATAGATATTCACTTGTGACGTCTACCATATGTGTGTAAACTTGATCCTGGCGCACATATGAGATGCACCTGGTTTTATTTCTAAAACCGGTTGTGACAACTAGAAATTATGCCCGTGAAATGTATGGGTGAATGGGACTTTGTCAACAAAGGTACGCAGCCGATTCCACATCCAACGATGAGGAGCATGGCACGAAGAGATCCTCGGTAGACATTATGCGAGGGTATGATGGTGGGTCAACGATGGGGATGTGAGCCGTGTGAGAAGAGGGGTGCATGTGGCGGTGCGGGACGGAGAGTTGATTAGATGAAACGTCTTGCGTTATTTAAAAAAAAAATACAACGTACCAAAGGACTCTGGGGTGATTCTCATAAACATTATGGATCTTTTCTGTAAAATTATGGTGTACTACTTGAGGAAACTATGATGGTCATGAAGAACTCTTTGAAGATTTAAATTTACTTCAAGTTTGAATTCGAGTATAGGCATACCATACTACAAGGGAGATGCATGTCAATTGTCCTGGAGATGTCATAGTGCTTCTGACTAACTCTAACACACCGTGAGAGACGCAGAGATAATAATACATACACATTGTTCCTGTGTACTGAATATCGAAAGTTTTCATGTGGGGTTGGAAGTTCTCGTACCTGATTGTTTTTGTAGGTCGGGTTTGGATTTTGACCTAGGGTGCCCAGCCTTTCCAAAATATTCAGTTGGAGGTTCCATCGGAGGTTCTGGTATATTACCTGGGATATTTTGCACATATAATATAACTCTAGGACCATCGGAGGTTCTGGTATTACGTCAACAATTCCAATAAACCCCTTAACAACACAATAACAACTAGTTTGGAGGGGTGGATACTTATACCCTCTCACATAACAGCTTTTTCAGAACTCGAGTCTACAACAGCTTTTTCATAGCTCACAACCTAACCAAACAAACCTACGCCATAGTACTAGAAAGAAGTTTGGAGCATGATCTAAGCCCTTCGGAGGAAGCCAAGGAACCCACAACCCATGTTCTTCCTACCCTGGAAACTATTTGTATAGATGTTTGGCCACAATACTAGAATTTTTTTTTCCGAACACGATCTGAGCTACCTAATGCACACAACTACACAAGTCACGATCGCAAATTAGAAAGTCACCTGATTTTTGGCATGTGTGTGTGTGGTTTTTAGGCTTCGAGGTTCAAACCATGGCTTCTCTTCTCATATATCACCTCCTTATCATCCCACTGTGGATTGTTCCTAATGCAAAAAGATAAAATATCCTATTATATTTCCTTTTATACCATATAGGAGAAATAATTTCCAGAGGTGGGTCACATAAGAAACTGCTTGTAGAAATGGTATTTTCATATGGTTGGTCGAAATTGACCCATTTCCCCTAATAGATTTTTGATCTTTTTAATTATATTTAGTTCGGTATTGACATTTGTGGAGGGAAATACCATGTCTATCCCCATCTCCAATTAAATTTGTAAAAGAGTAAATTGCACTCACTATACAACAACATGGTGGATGGGTGCAAATTGGTCTAACAACTTGTAAAATGCTCAGTTTAGTGCAATAACTTGATAGGTGGGAGCAAATTGGTCCAACAACTTCTAAAATATTTATTTTAGTGCAATAACTTGGCAAATTGGTGCATCTATAGTCCAAACGTGACAACCGTAACGTATTTTCTAATGTCGGGCTGTAATAGATAGAATATTTATGTATTAATTAGCTATTGATGTTTGCATCACGATGGCAATGCATTTGGCTAAGATAAGAACTTTCAATGCATAGAAAAGTAACGTTGTGTCTTCAAATTTATTATTTTTTATATAGTGATTTAATTTTAATTAAGAATATTAATTTTTCATATTCAGATAAGTTTGTCCTTGTTATTTTCTACATATTTGATTATATGCATTTTTCAGCTTAAAAAGCAAACCAATATATGTGCTTTAGTAGCTTGGCATAATATTTTTAAAGCCTCCAATACTTGTTTCATAATGGAAAAGTAGCTAAAAGGACATATACAAAATTATTTTCTACATAATTGTTGAATGCATGAGAAGAAGCCGAAAACAAACCTTAGATCTCAAAGTCTCTCTTATGTACTTTAGTCTTTCGATAATACTAATTAATGTTGTTATTCTAGAATTTATTGAATTTGGACCGATGAACAAATAAGTTATGTAAATATAATAAAAAAATGTATTCACATGTCCATCTACTATACTTAATACATCGTCGTTGTAAAGTTTGGACTATAGATGCACCTATTTGCCAAGTTATTGCACTAAATTGATAATTTCACAAGTTGTTGGACCAATTTGCACCCCACGTGTCAACTTATTGTACCAACTTGAGCATTTTATAAGTTGTTGGACTAATTTGCACCAACATGTCAAGTTATTGTACTAAATTGAGCATTTTAAAAGTTCTTGGACTAATTTGCACCCACGTGAAGTTGTTGTACCGTGAATGTAATTTACTCTTTGTAAAATACTTACAAACTATTTAGGACTAGCGAACATAGCTATACCATTAAGATTTCATCAGTGAAGTATAAGTAAAGAAACCACAGTAACAGTACATTCCATTTTCAATATAAATAGGACTAGCGAACATAGCTATACCATTAAGATTTTCATCAGTGAAGTATAAGTAAAGAAACCACAGTAACAGTACATTCCATTTTCAATATAAATGGGATCCACCCATGTATCATAGCAAGTAAAGCTTCTACCAGTAATTTTGATATGTCAACTGCTGTAACCCTGTAAGTCGCGCACAGACTATAAAACCGAATGAAAACCACCACTGTCAGGCGACCGAGAAAACTACGCGGCCTCTAGAAGCTGCGTGTGGCGGGGCTCTAATAAAATTCCTCAAAACATGGAGGCGGGAATGATTCGAACACTAAACATGCATCTTCACAGGCAATGGATTAACCACTCGATCGACCTACGGAGTACGTGAAGTTGGTGTTTAAATGACACACTAATATTTTATTCAATCAAGATAAAATATTTGATTGCTTTGCGCCCATCCTACATCTGTCTACCCCTGCCAGCCGCCGCCATAAGTATCCTCACACTATATTGTGCCATCTACTCGATGTTGAGTCCTAGCCATGCACACAGTCCTTTTTTAGTTACCTCATATAAGTTGCCCATTGTGCGATGTGCCTTTCGCTTGAAAGAGTAAAAGTTTCAAAGAAAACTAAATCACTGATGGTGAGACCAACTCACCTAGATCAATCTCAGACATGGCGAGCAATATCCATGGCCCCAGGAAGAACTATGTGCCCGTGCAGGGTGAGGCTATGGGTCGGTGTGTATAAAATCAAACCCAAAATCTAGGACGGGAGCCCTCTCGCTTTAGGTTTTATCGAGAGAGCCTCCCCGATTAGGAATAGTCAACGTGATCGGAACCACAAATCATCCAGAAAAGAAAACAAAAAAATCGAAGAAAGTAACAAATCAAATCGAAGAAAGTAACAAATCATGGGATTAGGGTTAGGGGTTCGGGTTTGGGGTTATCGGGGGAGGGCTCCATGGCCGGAGGGTTTGGAGGGAGCTCGGGGGAGCCGGCCGGCCTGACGGCGGTGGCGGATTGAGGGCGGCGAGGTTGGGCGGCGATGGCGCTGCCGGCCGGGGCAGTGAGGGATAACCGGTGGGTGGGATCGGGGCGGGGGGGGGGGGGGGGGGGGGCAGCTCTCGGTGACGCCTCGGCGAAGCCGGGTTATTAGCGCGGCGGAGGTTGGTGGCGACGGAAGCCGCTTGTCGGAGAAGGAGGAGGGCGGGGCGGGGGAGCTCGTCGGAGAAGGAGGAGGGCGGGGCGGGCGGCGCTCACTGGAGACGAAGATGATGACCATGACGATGGTCGCATCTTCTCATATCAAATGGGAGGGAGGAGGGTGGTTGGTGGGGGGGGGCAGGGGGTCTCGCGGGTTGGCGGTGGGGCGGAGCAGTGCAGAGTAGGGCGGAGATCACGGGAGGGTCGGGAAGTTGTGGGTGCGTTGGGGAGGAGATGCAGTGGGGTAGTTTTTTTTTTAAACGGCTGGGTGGATAAGGCGAAGGGGTCTCCACCGGGTGCCAGCGGAAGACCCCTCTCGGCCTAGTCGCCTCCAAAATCAAAAGTGAAGCCTACTAATGACCGGTTTAGATCGAATTAACGATTTTTTTTTGAAGGGCAAACTGTGGGGGAGTTCCCCACAGCACTTCGATTTTAAATAAAGTTAGAGAGTTAGTAGAGTACAATATTTACAGGGGAGAAAACAAAGACAAGGAAAGAAAAGCTACAACACAGAAGTTAGCCAGTCTGACAAAAGGGCACGATGATCTTCCTTGAAACGGATTAATTGGAGAAGAAGCTGATCTCTGAACCTCAAGGCCCAAAGTGAAATTGAAGGTTGCAGGCCATCAAAAATTGCACCATTCCTCATCTTCCAGAGCTCCCAGGCAGCAATTATAAAAACCTCATAAAATAATGGAATATGCGAATCCTGCTTTGCTTGGACAATTTTCTCATGAATATCAACCATATCGGCCCACTGAATTTGAATGACAGCCCAACAATCTTTTGCAAAAGCACACTCAAAGAATAAGTGATCTCTGCATTCCTCCTGATCCTCATCACAAAGTACACACCATATGCCTGCACCTGTGTTATAATGTCTCCTCCTCATAATATCCTTTGTGTTGAGACGATCCACCAAAAGGAGCCAGCCAAAGAGTTTGACTCGGGGGGTGCATTTGGTTTTCCATAACCAGCCAAAAGTTGGTTGTACTTGCAAGCTGGAGAAAACATATTTGTAAAACCGACTAGAGCTGTAATTAGCAGTGCCCCAAATAAACAGCCATTGATCAGTAGCATTATCATTATATGGCACCCCTTCGAGATAGTTTTGCAAGTCTGTTAGTTCCAGATGTGCTTCCTGAGATAGGGGAAGTGTGAATAAAGTCTCCAAATCAGGAGCAGAAACAACATCTCGAACTGAAATCCCTGTGTCCTTTGCAAATGAGAAGAGCCTTGGACACATGTCAGATATTATGCGTGGGCTCCAGAGGTCATCCCAGAATAGGACCGTAGAGCCATTTCCAAGGGAGCAGGTTGCAATTCCTCTGTATATGATGCTTAGCCTTAGAATATCACGCCACCAGAAAGAACCAACCTCTCTTGATCCATGAGGGACTTTCTCCAAGTAATATGTCGACCATATCAATTTTATCCACGGGGTGTCATGTTTATTATAGAACTTGTGCAATTGTTTTAACAGAAGCGCATCATTCTGCAATCTGAGGTTTAGAGCCCCCAAACCTCCTTTATCTTTCGGCAGCGTGACCATTGTCCATGCTGCCAGGTTTCCTCCTTTTTTAGCTGCGTTATTGCCTCTCCAGAGACATTGCTTGCGTGCACGATCTATGTTTTCAATGACCCCTTTATGAAGCTTCAGAGAACACATAGCATAAAGACAGGTTGGGGTGATAACTGAATTTATCATCTGTAATCTACCCGAGAGAGAGAGAGGAGTGATGAGCACGCTGACAGTCTCCTCTCAATGCGATCCATAATTGGCACATAATCCTCAATGTGTGGCTTTGTCGTGCCCATTGGAAGTCCAAGATAGGTGAAAGGCATGGATCCAACTTGACAGCCAAAAGACTCGGCTAGGAGGGTAATTTTCTCGGTTGCAACATTAATCGGCACCATTGACGATTTAGCATAATTGACTTTTAATCCAGTCGATTCAGAGAATTGGTTCAGAATGACTTTGAGCTGTAACAGCTGTATTTGATCTGCTTGCATGACTAGAATGGTGTCATCTACGTATTGTACTATAGGGAAATCCTCACTGCCTTTAGGGATTGGTTCAGACAAAAACCCTTCATGATAGGCTTTGTTGATCACTACCTGAAGTAATTCAGCGGTTAGGACAAATAGCAATGGAGATAGAGGATCTCCTTGTCTGACACCCCTTTTACACTTAAATTGCTTTCCTGGCACTCCATTTAAGAGAACTGAGGACCATCCTGAAGAAAAAAGGAGTTTGAACCAAGAGAGCCATTTTTCGGGGAAGCCCATGGCTTTCATAACCTCATACATGGCTGTGTGCTCTACCGTGTCAAAAGCTTTGGCAAAGTCAAGCTTTAAGATAACAGTTTCCTTCCTTGAGTGCTGACACTGAAAAATATACTCAAAACACCAGGCAAGACAGTCTTGGATGGAACGAGACCTCAGAAAACCATACTGGTTCTGGGGTAAAAGCTGCAAGATCGAATTAACGATTGCAAGCACACATGCTACCATGCAAAGACTCCAGAGCTCCAACTATGCACTGCACGAGAAAAGGGGAGAAAGCTTTCACTACTGGAAACCACTCCAGAGCTCCAACTAAGTTGTTTGGTAGAGTGTTGACAAAATCGGTTTTTCGAGCCACTGTCATTGCTGCCAACACCTCGCTAAACCCACTGCATGTCCATGCTTAGAAGATCATGGTGCATGCATGGAGATGGAGGGCGGAGAGAGACTTTTTTAATCCATGGCTTGGGTAATTAACGTGGTCAGCACAACATGGATGGGATGGAGCAGCACACCAGTGCTGACAACGACGATAGAAGAAAGGTCGAAGTAAGGGAGCGAGAGATGGTTAAGACGAGGTGAGGCGCCACAGTGTGCAAAGCTCAGCCTCACAATTAGATTTATTATTATTATTATTATTATTATTATTTTGAGAATTACTACCTCCGTTCTTAAATATGTGTCGTTTAGGACAACCTATTTAGTTCAAAAATAAACTAATTTGCTTGTCCTAACCGTCATATATTTAAAAACGGAGGGAGTATATATTATTATTATTATATAGGTGTCGGGAGTTGTAGCCATGGTGAAGGCCGGTGTCTTGGCGCTAGCTCGCACATGGAGGCATACTGAGAGGTTAACCTTGGCGATATGAAGACGCGATGCGACAACATCTTGATCATTGGACACAAGGCGCGCGTATGCACATGAAAGAGAAGGTAAAGGCCTAATTGCTGTTTGATGCTCCCATATGAAAAAGTAAGGAAATTCAAAAGAAAAGAGAGTGGTAGAGATGAATCGGGTCGTCTTTGCTTGGGAAAGGGATAAAATACCAGGCTTGTCATGAGCATCTCCAAGAGACTAGCAATAATCCTAGCTAAATTTAAAGATTAAGAGGGCTAGTAAAAATAAAAAGTTTCCCAAAAGCAGGGTAGTTTCAACATACTTTTTAAAACTGGCGAGCGTGGATGGAGAGCATGTCTGACTAGGTAAAGATACCTAGCGAAGGAGAGGAGATAGCTAGCGTGAAAAAATAGCTATCTAGTTGGCTAGTTTGTTGGATGTAATTTTTTCTCTCCTCTCTTTTTTTAGCTAACCAACCGGATATATAAAAGCTCTTAAAGATGCTTATAGGTGTATGGGTTGATGCAAAAGTATAGGGTGGAAGACAAGATTTCGATCGATGAGATTTGATAAAACATGATTTGGAAATTAACTTAGACAACATAGAAAGAGAATTGAACACATAAAGGAGCCTTCCGGTTTTGATATGAATGGTTTAGAAAGAACTTAGAAAGTAGACTATGTTAACGGGAAGTTAGATAAAATTTAAAAATATATCTTTGCCCATAGCAATACACGCGTGCATATTTCTTAGTAATTACAAAAAATAAAAAAGGGCCAGCCAAGACTTGAACCGGGCATTCTGGCTTGGATTTTAGGGAGCAAACCACTAAGTTACAACAGAAATCGTTTGTACAAGTCCTCTGCTAGTTTTAATAAACCTTTTGTGAAATTGATAAATTTCAATGGGAACCAAAACTTTATCGAAAACGAAATATATATAGAGATTAAACTAGTACCAGCAGAAAGGGGAGCAGTGGTATGATGATGTCGAACTTGACTGCGTGAACTAGTACAGGCCGAAGACATTTCTTTTTTCCAAGAAAAAAGGACTAGTGTGCAGAAATATTGGTAGAGCAAACTAATCGTTGATTTCATCAATATAATCATATCTTTCTGCTTGATCAAACTAGAGCAAGGAAAACATGCCCATAGCACCAAGCTGTCGGAGGGACAATCCCTGGCTTGAGCTAGGTATTGAGCTTGGAAATTATGTTGGATGAAACATGATGAGCACGATGTCCTGAATATTAGGCGACGGCCACATAGTTGATCAGCTTGACATTTCCAGGGCGAGAAAATACAATCTGCATGTGGTTTATTGAACTGGCAGTCAGAATTTTGGTCTGGTACCCTAGTTATTAGTTCGGAAGTGGAGTTCGTTAATTCCCTTTAATTTAGATGTATAATGTGGACAGTAAGTGAATACATACCCGAGAAGGAGTGGAATTTTTGGCCCCCGCATGGCGCATCGCTCTCCTCCCAGAGGCGACACGAGAGGCACACCAACCCGAGCCGCCGCCGCCTCTCTCCACCCTCTCCTACGCCTCGCTGCCGCTTGAGTATGGCACCGGAAGCCCGCGTGCCTGCTAGGACGGCGGCGGCGGGGCTGATTTGATGTGTCTTTCTTTGCCCCGAACGGATTTGGGAGGAGACGGGGTGCAGCGGCGCGGGGATCTGCCAGTGAAAGATGCTGCGAGGGATCCGCGGTGGCCGCGAGGCGGCGTCGGTGCGGCGGCGTAGTCGGCCATCCCCTGGCGGCGGTCGGGGCGGGCCATTGCAAGGCCGCGCGGCCAGCCTTGATGGCGGTGGCGGGGCTTTCTCTTCCAATCCGCGTCGTCGTTGTGGCGGGTGGGGTCCGATTTGGGTCCTGCGAACCTAGATTGGACGTCCTCGGGCCCTCTGCCGGCAATACCTTCCTTCGTGTGGTGGTGGTTCGTCAACGGCGGCCGGCGTGCTGTTTGTATTGCGGTGGCGGCGTCGGGTCGGATTTGGGCCCCTTGCCTTCCGAGCGAAGCTGTTGGTGTCCTTCCAGTGCAGGTGTCCTTCTCGTTGGTTGGGGCACAGTGTTGACGATGGTGGCGGCGGTTTGGGTGAAAACCTTGTCTGGCGTATTTTGCCGGGCCGGCGGCGGTGGAACTTTCTGTGACACCTACCTTGTTGAAGGTGCTGCTGAAGTCGTTGGTCAGTTTGTTTCCTGCTGCGCCTGTGGGTGTTCAAGAATTGGGTGAAAACATAGCCTGGTTCTCCAGGCCGGCGGCGGCAGTGCAGGCGCGTCGTCGAAGTTCTTGTTCGTCAAGGCCGGGCAATTCTCCTGTGTGGCCACTCTGTTAAATACTCAGCTAAAGGCAGAGGTGGCATTCGATGGCATAACAGCTCGGATGTTGGTTGGCAGGCTGTATCTGTACCAAGTCTTTGTGCTTTTGCCTTGGAAGAAGCATCCAATCCTCAATGGTGGTTGGTGTCCAACATTTCAGTACCTGTTTTAAGGACTGACAAACTTGTTATAGCGACTTTGTCTTGACGTTGGTGATCGTGAGTTGACGTCACAGAGCAAGCTTGTTTGTCGCGTAGGACTACTAGCCCGTTGTTGGGATGTAATTTTCCCCGTCAGTTTTTCCTCTTTAATTTTCTTGTTGTAATAAGTTGGCCTGATTCTACCCACGGGTAGATGAAGCCGGATGTTTTTTTTGTGGCCATAGCCAATCTTGGTCAATGCCAGATTCTATCCATTATCTAAAAAAAGTGAATACATACCCGGTAATCTGCAAGTGTGCGCGATTTGAAACCAGCTGCACAATAAATGAAATAATACTCCCATTTGCGGATGAACTTGTTATCAAATCCTGGGCAGAAACTTTACTGCAAAAAGAAAAGGTGAATAGTTAACTCTGTGATGTAGATTGGCATATGCCCATGCAATTAGCCTTTTCTGGGATGGAGGGCTGTAGTTACTCTCTGTTGTTCATGAAGTTGTCCCTCCAGCGCATCAAAGTTGTGTAATAATGGTACCCAATATTCTCAACGTGTTCTATGCTGCGGGTAAATATATGTCCAAATTGGACTGATCAATTTATAAGCAAGGATACTTTAATTATTAGATAATCCATATAGACTCGTAGACGCTATCGTTTACATCAGTTTATGGTAGCACGATATGTCGCAAGATTGAGGCACCATTATCAGATCATGTATTTGCATATACAAGTGAGCAATCAAGTCAACGCATATACTTTATTATATCAAGATCACTCGGTAAGAATCCAAAAACACTCCGCAAAGGGTCGGCAAACTAAGAGCCGGCAAAGAGCTCTTTGCCGAGCGTTTTTTCGTTGGGCACTCGACAAACACTTTGTCGAGTGCCAAAAACGACGCTTGACAAACAAATTTTGAAAAAAAAAATAGCTACCGCACTGCACACACGCTGGAGAGGGTCATGGCCGCCCCCGTCGCGCCGGCCGCCCACCCGCGGCCGTGCCGTGCCGCAGTCGGCCGCGCCCGCGCCTGGCCGTGCCTGCCAGCGCCGGCCGTGGCCACACCTGGCCGCGCTGCCCATGCCCGCCGCCTGCCCTGATGGGGACTAGGGTTTCCGATCTTCCGTCAGATGAAGGATAACTCGTTTTGGCCGGAGCGCAACACACCGATCCGGCTTCAAGTCAGCAAACTCGAACCCTGCAATCTTAGCACCACGACTCCTCTAGTTATCAACCGTGTCGCAACCCGGTTGACCTCACCAAGAAGGCTAATCCCTACCTGTGAAACGAAGAAGACAAGCAAGAACTCGAAAGAAGCAGCTCTCAAAGGAAGTGACACTGCAGATGTATGATTAAGATCAAAAGTTGGGGTTCTAAAAACCGATAACGATGAAACTGTTCTCGACAGATTAATCTAAGCAAAACCCAAACCCTAATGTGGCGGCAGCTACTGATTATATGAGGGCTGGGGCGTGCATAACCCCCTAACCACGTCCATAATGGACCCCAACATGATACACGGGCCAACAGCCCAAAAGATGGCGGCGCAGCACCCTGACAGATTCTGGATGTCGACTTGTTTCAACGATTCCCGATGACTCGGAAGGAATTTTGAGATGGGACCAGTTCCATAGGAAAGCTTATCTCCTTAGCTTTCCAATCATATGTAGAATGTCAAAAACCGAGCCCGTATGCGAGCTGGGCGACGAATTTAGTGCGGGCTCCTCCTGGACTCCGAGGCGGACTCGAACTTGAGTTTCTTTGGGCCTCCACCTTGGGGACTCGAATCGGATTAGCCTTGGGCCTTCTTCTTGACTTGGAAAACCTTGTTGGTCTCCTTCTCCACCCCATGCACCCCTCATGGACATATGTATGGGTGTCATGTCCTCATCATCCTCCCCTTCTTGACGGAAAGCCGTCCTCGGCGTCGTTTGTGCTCTAAGATGGCCCTGCACAACACGAAGAAATACGAGGTTGTGGAAAATATGGGAACTAAGACTATTGTGGGGAGTGACATGACCATATTTGCAATCTCTCAAAGCATCTTCTCCTATAGAGTTATCGGCAAATACGTAGGCTCCTTGATCGAAACGCACACGATCTTTGTCAATACTATCCTGCAAATGATTAGCGCTAACCAAACACAATACAGGCATAGATGGTTGCATAACCGCTAGTATCTGTTCAATACATGAAAAACCAGCACTAGCACACATAGGTAATAGCCAACAATGCTCCCCTTCTTGAAAGTGAACCCGATTCGTTATAGTAAAACTAGATAGACAATCTAGTTGATCACAATCTTGTACATCAAAAGGAGATTTTAGATTTGCACAAATATAGACTCGGTGCACCATATACTCTCCTTTACAATTATATTTACCAATAAAATGATATGTACAAGTAGAAAAATATGACAACTCAACACATCTAAATTTCTCTTCCAAACCACTAAGAGCACATAAATTATCAAACTCAACATAACCCAAAGTGTTTAAAGAAGGTAATAATTTCAGTTCGTCATGTGCACCAGTAATCGGCATAATAATATTATTTTCAGCACATGTATTTTGCTTCAAATCAAAAGTATCATGCTCCTTCTCTATTTGTGACAAAGGTAATACAAGAGAAGGTTCTAGTATAACTTTATTTGCATCATTGGAGGTCAAATTCAGCACATCAAGAGAGTTTTTACCTGAAAAATTGACCAGTTTCTGTTCTTTTGTATGGCCATCTTCATTATGTACATGCTGCAAAATGTTAGGGACAAGAAAATGGATGGTGTCCTCCTCAAAATATTGTACCTCATCTTGGTAAATAGGTGCAATTAATTTTGACACATTATCATCACCTAAATGTTGTTTTTCAGCCATACAAGCATGTTCAAATAATTGTGAAAGAGAACTATAAGAGTGATCAACAAGAATATTCTGAATTTCAGGTCGACATACAAAAATCTATTCTCTGTTGCCTTTACATATTCCTTAATTTCACAACATATTCTACACTTTTGAAACTCTTTATGATATTCCTGGATAGACATATTGCCCTGCAATAAGCGCTGCATTTTTCTAAGCAAATCACGTTTATAAGAAAGAGGAATAAAACGATCACGCATTGCTTCTTTAAGTTGTTCCCATGTATTAGGTAAAGCATTAGTTGCAGCTAGCCCGTACCACAAAATAAAGGCAAAATCCTTAAACTCACTTGTAGCTTGTTGAACTCTGTGTATCTCAGGAACTAGATGGGAATTAAACACATGTTCTACAGTCATCTCCCAGTCAAGATATTCGTCTCCATCATAAGATCCAGAGTAGGTTGGTATGATAATTTTACCTCTCATACCTTGATGACTGTCGGCTACATGTAGTTGTGGTTTGTTCTTTTGTTCCATCCCTGCAAACATCTGAGCCTTGATTTCCTGCAATTTAGACTTTAAACAGAACTAGTTGTCTGGTTTTGATCAAAATAAATCTCTATGAGCTATTATATTTGTTGGTGGATACACACTCTCACACGTCTTACCAAGCTCTTACAAGGTTCTTACCACCGCAAAGCAGTGGATTGGTAGAACTAGTGGCTGGTTCGTGATACCTGTGAGAAAGTAGTACCAAGATTGCAAGGGTCTTTCGCTGCACTGACCTGAAGTATAGTTTGTGGAGCTCGGTAGGCCAAATATGTAGCAAGGAGTAGCAAATAACGAATGCAGAATAGCAAAGTTCAATAATTATCCAAAGCACAAGTCACAATTGCTAGCTCAGACGTGTCCTAGGCGTAGCACAATAAGTTGGAACAAGAAACGATGGATAAAGCTCACAAAACAAGCAAAACAACACTCTATGCAATTGCTTTTTAATCTTTTCAACAATTTCTCTATAGGACTAGTAGGAATTAAGATGTTTTATTTGTCTCAACTATTGTTTTTATATTTTTCTCTGAATAAGGATATCAAAAGCTCCAACCATAAAAATTTGCATCCGTTTTTGAGGTGAGATGCGGACTATGAAATTTCAGGAACAATCTCTAAATACCTTGAAACAACTTGATCAATTTTTTTTATTTATCTTTCTGATTCTTTTTGAATTTTTTGACTCGACCAAACAAGCCTAAGGCTAGTTTGGGTCACCTCCGAATGAAGTCACGAATCTGTTGTAAAAATTTGAGCCAAAACGGAGCACCGAATGAAAAGTTATGTCTATTTTGTGAAAGGTATCTCAAATTATGTTTTCCAAAGCCACGCAAAACAGCAGCTGCTAGGGTAAACTTCCTCCTAGTGTCTGCGGCAGCAAGCAGTAGGTATTCGCCAGATGAAACAAGGATCAAGTATGCAATGCAAAATCGATCAAAGCGGCTTGCAACCTATCTATGGCTTGCACGGCGAGAGTTCACACAAGGCGGCTAGCGAGGCAAATCGAGTAATGTGGTGGCTCGAATTGTTGTATGGCTAAACGTGGATGGGATAGCGGCGGAAATAAACGAATCACAGCAACGGGTGATTGAACTACGACACGAACACTACTAAAACCAGCAACGAGACTTGACCACGGACACAAACTCAACAAAGCGAAACTGAAACGAAATTGCAAAGGCTAAAACGGTACTAGGACAGCGGGAAATTTTTTTAGGGCTATTTTCTGGACTATAGGACAAAGGCGAAAGGACGAACCTGACGGTAAACCTGTCTCTGAATACCACTTGATGGGGACTAGGGTTCCCGATCTTCCGTCAGGTGAAGGATAACTCGTTTTGGGCGGAGCGCAACACACCGATACGGCTTCAAGTCAGCAAAATCGAACCCTGCAATCTTAGCACCACGACTCCTCTGGTTATCAACCGTGTCACAACCCGATTGACCTCGCCAAGAAGGCTAATCCCTGCCTGCGAAACGAAGAACAGAAGCAAGAACTCGAAAGAAGCAGCTCTCAAAGGAAGTGACACTGCAGATGTATGATTAAGATCAAAAGTTGGGGTTCTACAAACCGATAACGGCGAAACTGTTCTTGACAGATTAATCTAAGCAAAACCCAAACCCTAATGTGGCGGCGGCTACTGATTATATGAGGGTTGGGGCGTGCATAACCCCTAACCATGTCCATAATGGACCCCAACATGATACACGGGCCAACAGCCCAAAAGATGGCGGCACAGCACCCTGACAGATTCTAGATGTCGACTTCTTTCGATGATTCCCGATGACTCGGCAGGAATTTTGAGGTGGGACCAGTGCCATTGGAAAGCTTATCTCCTTTTCTTTCCAAGCATATGTAGAACGTCAAAAACCGAGCCCATATGCGAACTGGGCGACGAATTTAGTGCGGGCTGCTCCTGGACTCCGAGGCGGACTCGAACTTGAGTTTCTTTGTGCCTCCACCTTGGGGACTCGAATCGGATTAGCCTTGGGCTTCTTCTTGACTTGGAAAACCTTGTTCGTCTCCTTCTCCACCCCATGCACCCCTCATGGACATATGTATGGGTGTCATGTCCTCATCATCCTCCCCTTCTTGACGGAAAGCCGTCCTCGGCGTCGTTTGTGCTCTAAGATGGTCCTGCACAACACGAAAAAATACGAGGTTGTGGAAAATATGGAAACTAAGAATATTGTGGGGAGTGACATGACCATATTTGCAATCTCTCAAAGCATCTTCTCCTATAGAGTTATCGGCAAATACGTAGGCTCCTTGATCGAAACGCACATGATCTTTGTCAATACTATCCTGCAAATGATTAGTGCTAACCAAACACAATACAGGCATAGATGGTTGCATAACCGCTAGTATCTGTTCAAGACAAGAAAAACCAGCACTAGCACACATAGGTAATAGCCAACAATGCTCCCCTTCTTAAAAGTGAACCCGATTCGTTATAGTAAAACTGGATAGACAATCTAGTTGATCACAATCTTGTACATCAAAAGGAGATTTTAGATTTGCACAAATATAGACTCGGTGCACCATATACTCTCCTTTACAATTATATTTACCAATAAAATGATATGTACAAGTAGACAAACATGGCAACTCAGCACATCTAAATTTCTCTTCCAAACCACTAAGAGCACATAAATTATCAAACTCAACATAACCCAAAGTGTTTAAAGAAGGTAATAATTTCAGTTCGTCATGTGCACCGGTAATCGGCATAATAATATTATTTTTAGCACATGTATATTGCTTCAAATCAAAAGTATCATGCTCCTTCTCTATTTGTGACAAAGGTAATACAAGAGAAGGTTCTAGTATAACTTTATTTGCATCATTGGAGGTCAAATTCAGCACATCAAGAGAGTTTTTTCCTGAAAAATTGACCAGTTTCTGTTCTTTTGTATGGCCATCTTCATTATGTACATGCTGCAAAATGTTAGGGACAAGAAAATGGATGGTGTCCTCCTCAAAATATCGTACCTCATCTTGGTAAATAGGTGCAATTAATTTTGACACATTATCATCACCTAAAAGTTGTTTTTCAGCCATACAAGCATGTTCAAATAATTGTGAAAGAGAACTATAAGAGTGATCAACAAGAATATTCTGAATTTCAGGTCGACATACAAAAATCTATTCTCTGTTGCCTTTACATATTCCTTAATTTCACAACATATTCTACACTTTTGAAACTCTTTATGATATTCCTGGATAGACATATTGCCCTGCAATAAGCGCTGCATTTTTCTAAGCAAATCACGTTTATAAGAAAGAGGAATAAAACGATCACGCATTGCTTCTTTAAGTTGTTCCCATGTATTAGGTAAAGCATTAGTTGCAGCTAGCCCGTACCACAAAATAAAGGCAAAATCCTTAAACTCACTTGTAGCTTGTTGAACTCTGTGTATCTCAGGAACTAGATGGGAATTAAACACATGTTCTACAGTCATCTCCCAGTCAAGATATTCGTCTCCATCATAAGATCCAGAGTAGGTTGGTATGATAATTTTACCTCTCATACCTTGATGACTGTCGGCTACATGTAGTTGTGGTTTGTTCTTTTGTTCCATCCCTGCAAACATCTGAGCCTTGATTTCCTGCAATTTAGACTTTAAACAGAACTAGTTGTCTGGTTTTGATCAAAATAAATCTCTATGAGCTATTATATTTGTTGGTGGATACACACTCTCACACGTCTTACCAAGCTCTTACAAGGTTCTTACCACCGCAAAGCAGTGGATTGGTAGAACTAGTGGCTGGTTCGTGATACCTGTGAGAAAGTAGTACCAAGATTGCAAGGGTCTTTCGCTGCACTGACCTGAAGTATAGTTTGTGGAGCTCGGTAGGCCAAATATGTAGCAAGGAGTAGCAAATAACGAATGCAGAATAGCAAAGTTCAATAATTATCCAAAGCACAAGTCACAATTGCTAGCTCAGACGTGTCCTAGGCGTAGCACAATAAGTTGGAACAAGAAACGATGGATAAAGCTCACAAAACAAGCAAAACAACACTCTATGCAATTGCTTTTTAATCTTTTCAGCAATTTCTCTATAGGACTAGTAGGAATTAAGATGTTTTATTTGTCTCAACTATTGTTTTTATATTTTTCTCTGAATAAGGATATCAAAAGCTCCAACCATAAAAATTTGCATCCGTTTTTTAGGTGAGATGCAGACTAGGGAATTTCAGGAACAATCTCTGAAAACCTTGAAACAATTTGATCAATTTTTTTATTTATCTTTCTGATTCTTTTTGAATTTTTTGACTCGACCAAACAAGCCTAAGGCTAGTTTGGGTCACCTCCGAATGAAGTCACGAATCTGTTGTAAAAATTTGAGCCAAAACGGAGCACCGATTGAAAAGTTATGTCTATTTTGTGAAAGGTATCTCAAATTATGTTTTCCAAAGGCACGCAAAACAGCAGCTGCTAGGGTAAACTTCCTCCTAGTGTCTGCGGCAGCAAGCAGTAGGTATTCGCCAGATGAAACAAGGATCAAGTATGCAATGCAAAATCGATCAAAGCGGCTTGCAACCTATCTATGGCTTGCACGGCGAGAGTTCACACAAGGCGGCTAGCGAGGCAAATCGAGTAATGTGGTGGCTCGAATTGTTGTATGGCTAAACGTGGATGGGATAGCGGCGGAAACAAACGAATCACAGCAACGGGTGATTGAACTACGACACGAACACTACTAAAACCAGCAACGAGACTTGACCACGGACACAAACTCAACAAAGCGAAACTGAAACGAAATTGCAAAGGCTAAAAGGGTACTAGGACAGTGGGAAATTTTTTTTAGGGCTATTTTCTGGACTATAGGACAAAGGCGAAAGGACGAACCTGACGGTAAACCTGTCTCTGAATACCACTTGATGGGGACTAGGGTTCTCGATCTTCCGTCAGGTGAAGGATAACTCGTTTTGGGCGGAGCGCAACACACCGATACGGCTTCAAGTCAGCAAAATCGAACCCTGCAATCTTAGCACCACGACTCCTCTGGTTATCAACCGTGTCACAACCCGGTTGACCTCGCCAAGAAGGCTAATCCTTGCCTGCGAAACGAAGAACACAAGCAAGAACTCGAAAGAAGCAGCTCTCAAAGGAAGTGACATTGCAGATGTATGATTAGGATCAAAAGTTGGGGTTCTACAAACCGATAACGGCGAAACTGTTCTCGACAGATTCATCTAAGCAAAACCCAAACCCTAATGTGGCGGCGGCTACTCATTATATGAGGGTTGGGGCGTGCATAACCCCTAACCACGTCCATAATGGACCCCAACATGATACACGGGCCAACAGCCCAAAAGATGGCGGCGCAGCACCCTGACAGATTCTGGACGTCGACTTGTTTCGATGATTCCCGATGACTCGGAAGGAATTTTGAGGTGGGACCAGTTCCATTGGAAAGTTTATCTCCTTTGCTTTCCAAGCATATGTAGTACGTCAAAAACCGAGCCAATATGCGAGCTGGGCAATGAATTTAGTGCGGGCTGCTCCTGGACTCCGAGGCGGACTCGAACTTGAGTTTCTTTGTGCCTCCACCTTGGGGACTCGAATCGGATTAGCTTTGGGCCTTCTTCTTGACTTGGAAAACCTTGTTCGTCTCCTTCTCCACCCCATGCACCCCTCATGGACATATGTATGGGTGTCATGTCCTCATCATCCTCCCCTTCGTGACGGAAAGCCGTCCTCGGCGTCGTTTGTGCTCTAAGATGGCCCTGCACAACACGAAAAAATACGAGGTTGTGGAAAATATGGGAACTAAGAATATTGTGGGGAGTGACATGACCATATTTGCAATCTCTCAAAGCATCTTCTCCTATAGAGTTATCGGCAAATACGTAGGCTCCTTGATCGAAACGCACACGATCTTTGTCAATACTATCCTGCAAATGATTAGCGCTGACCAAACACAATACAGGCATAGATGGTTGCATAACCGCTAGTATCTGTTCAATACAAGAAAAACCAGCACTAGCACACATAGGTAATAGCCAACAATGCTCCCCTTCTTGAAAGTGAACCCGATTCGTTATAGTAAAACTAGATAGACAATCTAGTTGATCACAATCTTGTACATCAAAAGGAGATTTTAGATTTGCACAAATATAGACTCGGTGCACCATATACTCTCCTTTACAAAAGAGACCTCTCTCTTCTCCCTGTTTTTGCTACTCTCTTGCATTCCCAACGCAAGTCTTGCGCGCACTCTGCTTGCGTGAGCAGTTGCCTCCGAACCTCCCTGTCAAGTGATCCTGCTCGGGATAGGTGGGCGATAAGGTTTTTGGGGAGCGTACGAGTACGCGCCTGCTCGCTGCTGTGAACGACTACTTCCTGGTGGCCAACTTCGTCAACCCGAACGACTACTTCCTGGTGGCCCTCTTCCTCACGTGAACGACTACGTCCCGGTGACCATTCGAGGGACTCCACTGCATCGACTCACCACTGCACCAAATTAGATCGACTACTTCGAGCAAGGCCAGTCGAGGATGGTTAACACTATTCCTCCAGCTGGTGATGGCGCATCCGGTGCCTCCGGTACCGGCCCCGCCTCTGGGTACACCCTGAACATCCTTTTGTTCTTATTTCGGTTTCTCATGTTGTTCATGTTATTTAGGAGAATTAACTTGAACACTGGCACATGTTATGTTACCACTGGATCACTCACTGTTGTCATGAATTTGTTGCTAATTTCTGGAATTAAAATATACCGAATGATGCCTAAATTTCTAACAATAGGCTTTCGGTAGCTGGTTTTGCTGCATCAATCAAACCAAATGTTTTCGATAGGTCTAATTACAAACGTTGGCGCGAGAGGGTCACGCTTTGGTTGACGGCAATGAACATCATGCATGTCATACAGGGGAAGCCCGAACAGTTCACTCCAGAGGAGGAGCGGACTTTCGTGGCGGCCGATAACCTGCTTAGAGGTGCCATCATGAGCGTTCTCGCTGAAAGCCTTGTGGACACGTACCTCTTTCTGCCGAGTGGCAAAGACGTTTGTGATGCGCTTGAGGCTATGTTTGGGGTCTCTGATGCTGGTGGCGAGCTGTATGTCATGGAACAGCTCTTTGACTACAAGATGGTTGAAGACCGTCCTGTGGTAGAGCAGGCCCATGAGATCCATGCGCTGGCTAGAGATCTTGAGAACTATAGCAAGGATGCTCCATGTCGGTTGCCTGACAAGTTTGTGGCTGGAGGTATTATCTCCAAGTTGCCACCTTCTTGGAAGGATTTTGCGACCTCTCTGAAACACAAGAGACAAGAGTTTACTATTGTCGATCTCATTGGCACTCTTGATGTGGAAGAGAAGGCGAGGGCAAAAGACCAACGTGGTAAAGGGATTGCTGGATCTTCTAGTGCCAACTTGGTGCAAAAGAAGAACTTCAATGCATCCAACAAAAGGAAGAACAAGCCGCAACAGAACCAGACAAAGACTAATCAAATGGCTCAGTTCAAGAATAAGAAGAAACTGCCGACGGGGCATTGTTATTGTTGTGGTAGCCCGGACCACTTTGCTGCAAAGTGCCCGCACCGCAAGGACAAGAACAATGGCGGCAATGGTGGCAGTGCCAACATGGTTGTTAGTGAGACTGGTGGAACGTCAGGGTACGGTAATCTTTTACCTACAGTTCTTTCAGTATGTCATTCACCCGATTGGTGGATTGGCACTGGTGCTAATATTCATGTTTGTGCTGACATTTCCTTGTTTGCTTCTTACCAGGCAGGCAGGTCTTCCTCCGTGTTGATGGGGAACGGATCACATGCGCGTGTTCTTGGTGCTGGTTCGGTCGATCTGAAGCTTACTTCGGGAAAGACCGTTCGACTGAAGAACGTGCAGCATGTCCCCACCATCAAAAAGAACTTAGTCAGCGGGTCGCTTCTGTGTAGAGACGGCTTTAAATTAGTCTTTGAATCCAATAAATGTGTAATCTCTAAATTTGGAAGTTTTATTGGAAAAGGTTATGATAGCGGAGGCTTGTTCCGCTTTTCTTTGTCAGACAATTGTAATAAAGTTGTGAACCATGCTGCAAACGTTAATACTGAATCTAATGTTTGGCATTCGCGACTCTGTTATGTTAATTTTGGTTGTATGATGCGTCTTGCAAACCTGAGCTTAATTCCGAGATTCACCTTAGTCAAAAATTCTAAGTGTCATGTGTGTGTTGAATCAAAACAACCTTGCAAGCCTCATTTCGCGGCTGAGGCGAGGAACTTGGCACCTCTAGACTTAATTCATTCCGATCTGTGCGAGATGAATGGTGTGTTGACAAAAGGTGGTAAAAAGCACTTCATGACTTTAATAGATGATTCTACTAGATTTTGCTACATTTATTTGTTGAAGTCTAAAGATGAAGCGTTACAGTATTTTAAAATCTATAAAGCTGAGGTAGAAAATCAACTTGAGAGAAAGATCAAAAGAGTTAGGTATGATCGCGGTGGAGAGTATTTTTCTAATGTATTCACTGCATTCTGTGAGGAACATGGAATAATTCATGAGAGGACACCTCCCTACTCACCTCAGTCAAATGGGGTAGCCGAAAGAAAGAACCGCACTCTGACTGACTTGGTTAATGCCATGTTGGATACAGCGAGACTTTCCAAGGAATGGTGGGGTGAGGCTATATTGACTGCATGTCATGTCCTGAATCATGTTTTTATGAAGAACAAAGAGATAACACCATTCGAGGAATGGGAAAAGAAAAAGCTAACCCTTTCATACTTACGGACTTGGGGATGTTTGGCCAAAGTGAATGTGCCCATAACCAAGAAACGTAAATTGGGACCTAAGACGGTTGATTGTGTCTTTCTTGGTTATGCTTTCCACAGTGTAGGTTATAGATTTTTAATAGTAAAATCTGGAGTACCTGGCATGCATGTTGGTACAATTATGGAGTCCAGAGACATTACATTCTTTGAGGACTTTTTTCCTATGAAAGAGGAAGCTAGCACGTCTAGTCATGAACTGTCTATTAATAAAGAACCTAGAGAACCTGTTGTTTTGATAGAACACAATGAACACACACATGTGGAAAATCCTGAGGAGGATTACAGTGAAGCTCTCAGAAGGAGCAAGAGACAGAGGACTGCAAAGTCCTTTGGTGATGATTTCATTGTGTACCTCGTGGATGACACCCCTAGAACCATTGAAGAGGCATATACCTCTCCAGACGCTGACTATTGGAAGGAAGCAGTTCGGAGTGAGATGGACTCTATTATGTCTAATGGTACTTGGGAAGTCGTGGAACGTCCGTATGGGTGCAAACCTGTAGGATGCAAGTGGGTGTTCAAGAAAAAGCTTAGGCCTGATGGTACTGTTGAGAAGTACAAGGCAAGGCTAGTGGCTAAGGGATATACTCAGAAAGAAGGAGAGGACTTCTTTGACACTTACTCGCCGGGCCCGATTGACCACCATTCGAGTACTGCTCTCTCTGGCAGCTTCCCATGGTCTTCTCGTTCATCAGATGGACGTTAAGAAGGCTTTCCTAAATGGAGAGTTGGAGGAAGAGATCTACATGGATCAGCCAGAAGGTTTTGTAGTGGAAGGTCAAGAAGGAATGGTGTGTAAGTTGATAAAGTCTTTGTATGGCCTTAAGCAAGCTCCTAAGCAATGGCATGAGAAGTTCGACAGAACTTTAACGTCAGTTGGCTTTGTTGTGAATGAAGCCGACAAGTGTGTGTACTATCGCTATGGTAGGGGCGAAGGAGTGATCTTGTGTCTGTATGTAGATGAGATACTGATATTTGGGACAAGCCTTAATGTGATTAAGGAAGTCAAAGAGTTTTTGTCTCAGAGTTTTGAGATGAAAGACTTGGGAGAGGCTGATGTGATCCTAAATATTAAGCTAGTGAGAGAAGGTGATGGTGGGGTTGTTCTCACACAATCCCACTATGTGGAGAAGGTCTTGAGTCGTTTCGGATATAATGACTGCAAGCCAGCTCCAACACCTTATGATGCTAGTAAAATATTACGGAAGAACAAAAGAATAATGAGAGATTAGCTGAGATACTCCCAGGTGATTGGTTCACTGATGTACCTAGCCAGCGCTACTAGACCCGATATCGCGTTCGCTGTGAGCAAACTGAGCCGATTTGTGTCAAATCCGGGAGATGCTCATTGGGAAGCTCTTGAACGGGTAATGCGTTTTCTGAAAGGTACTGTGGACTATGGAATTCACTATACCGGGTACCCTAGAGTACTTGAGGGTTACAGTGATTCAAACTGGATATCCGATGCATATGAGATTAAAGCCACAAGTGGATATGTTTTCACACTTGGAGGTGGCGCTGTCTCCTGGAAGTCTTGCAAGCAGACCATCTTAACGAGGTCAACTATGGAGGCAGAACTCACTGCATTGGACACCGCCACTGTTGAGGCCGAATGGCTTCGTGATCTCCTTATGGATTTGCCGGTAGTTGAGAAACCGATACCGGCTATCCTCATGAACTGTGATAATCAAACTGTGATTGTCAAGGTGAACAGTTCAAAGGATAACATGAAGTCCTCTAGGCATGTAAAGAGGCGGCTGAAATCTGTCAGGAAAATGAGAAACTCCGGAGTGATAGCCTTGGACTACATCCAAACGGCTAAGAACCTGGCAGATCAATTCACAAAAGGTCTTTCACGTAACGTGATAGACAATGCATCAAGGGAATTGGGCCTGAGACCCATGTGTGTTACTCAGTAGTGGTAACCTGTCCTATGTGATCGGAGATCCCGTGAATTAGGATGGTGAAACAAGCTACTGTTTAATTAAGAGAAGAGAATCTTTGAAAAGGGCTCATTCCAATGGAGGTGCATTTCTCTTCTAAGTCTGTATGGCAGGTTGGTGAAAACCTTAATGTGATCCGAGTGGCTCAATAAGGGCAAAGATGTTGACCTACAGAACATCTCAAAGGATTGCACCTATACGGGTTCGATTGCTAGTCACAATCTATGAGATAGGGTGATCTCTAGATACCCATGAAAGGCACGGAGTATGACTTATACGCTCCAACCCGAGGGGATGCTTATAGCAGCCTAGTACTGGCAAAGGGGCTCTAGTCAAGCTTGTTTGCACAAAACTGTCAATTCAAGGCATAGTCCATTGGTCAGTTGTGAACAAGTGTAGCTCTTGCCCCAGGTGGATGTTCAACTTAACAGTCCCCGCCATGAGGCCAGTATATCAAAACAACAGTTGAGACGAGAGTATTTTCTTGTGTACCTTGAAATTCTTGGTGGGGATTGTTAGATTAATTGGGCCTTGGCCCATTTAAGTCTCAATTAATCAAAGAATTAAAGGTCCACTAATAAATGCTAGGGAATTAAATCCCTGATGGAGAGTCAACGGGAATACTAACCAACTTAAATAGTGGACCAACTGTGGACCACTTGTGAAGTAGGTAAAAGGAGATGGGCGTGCCACACGCGTGCGCGCTCGCTCGCCGAGCCGGGCCGGCCCGGGCCGGGCCGTGGCCGTGGCCGATGCCGATGCCGATGCCGATGCCGATGCCGAGGTCGAGGTCGAGGTCGAGGCCGAGCCGTGCCGTGGCCGTGGCCGAGCCGAGCCGAGCCGCTCTGCGTGTGCTGTGTGATGAACCTTTTGCCACAAATGACATTGATTGAGTCTTAAACGTTACCAGTAACTGCCGATTTGATGGCTGAGAGTAACTGATGACGTTTAATGGCATTATAAGAGCAGCTCCCTCCCATAAGCCCAAAACACACAATAACTCTCCCTCTCTGGTACTCCTTTTAGGAGACCTCTCTCTTCTCCCTGTTTTTGCTACTCTCTTGCATTCCCAACGCAAGTCTTGCGCACACTCTGCTTGCGTGAGCAGTTGCCTCCGAACCTCCCTGTCAAGTGATCCTGCTCGGGATAGGCGGGCGATAAGGTTTTTGGGGAGCGAACGAGTACGCGCCTACTCGCTGCTCTGAACGACTACTTCCTGGTGGCCCTCTTCCTCACGTGAACGACTACGTCCCGGTGACCGTTCGAGGGACTCCACTGCATCGACTCGCCACTGCACCAAATTAGATCGACTACTTCGTGCAAGTCCAGTCGAGGATGGTTAACACTATTCCTCCAGCTGGTGACGGCGCATCCGGTGCCTCCGGTACCGGCCCCGCCTCTGGGTACACCCTGAACATCCTTTTGTTCTTATTTCGGTTTCTCGTGTTGTTCATGTTATTGAGGAGAATAACTTGAACACTGGCACATGTTATGTTACCACTGGATCACTCACTGATGTCCTGAATTTGTTGCTAATTTCTAGAATTAAAATATATCGAATGATGCCTAAATTTCTAACAATAATCACATATATACTTGTTGTGAGATGTTTCAATTTTGTAAATATCATTATGACAAAATATGGGAAATCTTATCAACTTACACAGCCTCTATGTGTGATACCATCACATCATGACAAATCTTATGATTTCCAGACTTCATTTGCTTTTTTTAGAATTTAAAAATCAATCAGACACATGTTAGTGATCATATTTCTTGTTCAAAATTTATTTTCATTTCATGGGTAAGGCCTCAAATTGGGTTAAATAACATAAATATAATTTTTTTACTAATTATATTCTATTATTTGAATCACTTACAGTTCAAATGTGATTTTATTCAAAAAAATTGTTTGAAATGTAATTAATTAATTATAGCAAATAAATACAAAAATGTACCATTTTAACATGGAGCAATACATGTTGTATGTGGAGAGTAGTAAAATTTTTTAGGCTAAAAGAGAAAAAATTAATTCTTTGTCTAGTACAAAAAAACACTCAGCAAACTCTCATCTTTGCCGAGTGCCAAAAGAAATACACTCGACAAATAGCACTTTGCCGAGTGCCTAGAAAACCACTCGGCAAATACTCATCTTTACCGAGTTTTTTTACTCGGTAAAGAGTTTGTCGAGTATTTTTTTATACTTGGTAAAGATCTTATTTGTCGAGTACCCGAAAGAATACACTCGGTAAAGATTCAAACACTCGAGATTTCCGGTGGTAGATACGATGAACGAGTACGTGAAAAAAAAGCACCTCACATTCTGATACAATATATATTTACCTTGTCGATTAGAACTCTAACTTTACGTAGCTGAGCTGCTTCTAAGCTCTCGTCCTCCACCTACATTAGGGTCGACACCCAATTAATTAAGCTAGTTCAAGAATATACTAGTATTCACAACACCACTCTAAACTACATAACTTATAACACTGCAGACTGACTCACAAGATTGACAAACCTTGAAGATACCAGAAGAATAATTCATCGCTGGGTCCAGAAAAAGGGCAAATAATTCGTTACTCTGCACGCACATACGCAAAAAGAGAAACATAACTCTTAACAATTTGTCAATTGTTTTAGATGAATAAGAATCAACGATTTTTGAGACGTAGAATTAGGGAGCACACTAAGGATACTTGATCTACATTGATTTCATGGCTTAACAAGTAAACTTGGTCATCATAAGAAACTTAAGTATACTATATCTTCATGTTGATAGGAAAAATAAATTAAAGAAAGACATGTGGATACTTATTACCAGATCATAGTGTTGAGAGATATTTAGACGAGTTTGTGTGACAGTGTTCTTACTTGAGACATGTGACAGAGTATATTTCACAGATGACACCCCAGCAGTTAAAAGCAAGGGTGTCAACACCAACCCCTGCTTATATAGCTTCTGCAGGAGACATTTCAAGGAGTTTGACAAAGTATATTTAAGTATGATACTTAAACTTTAATAAAACTGTTCAGATGAATTTTGTGGAAAATTGACGCTTCAAGACCTTTTACTGGCAATGTTGTTCGAACTCTTGTGCACATCTCTATTAGCAATGAGAATTTGTATGGAAATAGTTCATGAGTTTATTTATAAAATAAACGCGAACAGTTGTGTGAATCTGTAGTGTAAATGACCTATATGTTACATATATATGCATCAACGAATGGAACGGAATATAGATTTACCAGTAAAAGATTTAGAAGGCCTTCTCTTTGATCAGCAAAAGAGAAATAGTCATTAATGTAGGCATCTGCCAAACCAAGATCTGCTTCTGTTGCAACCTGTCAAAATGGCAAGGCAGCCAAGAGTAACATATGTATCACAAGCGACCTGAGGAAGCAAGTAGAGTAGAGCATAAAGAGAAGTAGACTTTCAGCACAGCAAGATTAGGAGTGAAGAGAACCTTCCAATAGAACTGGGGGTCATGAACTTGCATGACAGATTTTATATGGCATTTTTTGCATTCTTTACCAAAACTGAATGTAGTGCCTCCTCCTTCAATCAAGCTAATCACGAAACTGAAGTCAGGACCATTACTAGACACATTGAGTAGTATATGAATTCATACAAGAACAAACCTCAAACTTCCGATGGATATGTATCGGTCAAGAAATCTTGCTACGAGAAAACGTGCCCCGGATTCGGTCCATGATGGGACCATCACTTTTGGGTTCACCAGAAGGTCACATTTCTTTCCAAGTAAACCTGCAGCTGCTGCTGCTTTTCCAGCCTGCATCAATTAGTGGTCACATAAATATTTGAAAACATTTAGCTGCGTTTATGTTTGAACCTAAACATAGGTACAGGCTGTGCAGGGAGCCAGGGAATACCTTCACACCATCCTCATGGAATCCATAACCTGTTATCCAGTACAAAAGGGACATTTGAGGAAAAAAAGAAAAAAATGCAGTATAAAGGCAGGTTGTACTGTACTACTGTAACAAGTGAAGTACCTTGATATGACCCACGGATCCATAATCCTCTTTTTCCCGGATGTGATTGAGCTGAAGAGAAGCCTTTGCAGCAGCCACAGAAGGTTTTGGGTGGCTGGTTTGCCATTTATGCAATACATGATCGGGAACACGAGTTGGATTTTTTACGAACGAATGGTACAGTGCGTGTTTCATTGATATAGCAGAAAAATAAAGTCTATGACCCTGTGAGGCCATAGGCAGAAAAACATAAAAGAAGAAAAAATAACTATACTTGTCCAGTTGGATTGGGACATCAACGCGGGGTACCACTGACAACCACTCACCGGCCGGTATCAAACACGGTCGCAGCCCTACATACGAAGACGACAGCGGAGAGAAACAAACCACAGCTCCCATCCACATACCGCACCCTTGCAATCATCAAAACACCGATGTGATCCGGTGCTGATAAAGGAACAAAGGAGGCAAACACCTTCTTCAACGTTGCAAAAATGCAAGGACCTATCCGACGGGAAGAAAAACACCGAGTCCGAGCAAAAACAACGTGTGGGGGCCTTGCCTCATCCGCCGCTGGACGCCTCCTCTCTCGAGCGTGGGTCCTCGCCACGTCCGCCACAACTCCATGCTCCGAACTCGTTCCTTATGTTGCCATCGAGATAGCGAGCATGGCCGCCACGCCTCCAAGGAACTTTACCAGAACAACACCGTCGCCGGTGGTTCAACTTCATCACGTTGCCTCCTCCCGCACGAAGCCGCTGCCTTCAAACCAGTAGATCAGGTTGTCTCATGTGCCGTCTTCCGACGTTGTACCACACCGAGTAGGCACAGCCATGCTGACCTACCCGCCGTGATCCGCTACAAGCCGAGTCGTCTCCCGATGCCATTGCCGCAAGCGTCGTCCACCAACGTTGTCGCACACCAAACCGACAACTGTGAAGCAACATCGGCCGCCGCGGTCCGCTGCAAGCAGCCGCACGACACCCAAGCGGTGACCCTTGATCACCAACAAGAAGAAAGCCACCTCAGCGTGAGGTAGCCACACTCTTTCGCATGCCACACGGCGGAGTTGCCCGCACAAGTCGAGGCCGCCAAGGACCGTGGGCCGCCCATGCTGCCAACCTAGCGGGTCTCAAGAGATGACGCCTTCAAGGAGGGCATGACGTCAATGGCGCCACCATCACTCGTCTAGAAACTAGATAGGGTTTTCACCCAGAGACCTCGTGCAGCAGGGTTGAAGCTCTATAATGACGCCCCCAAGAGGGAAGCAACGTCAGAGGATGTCACTGTCATTCCATCGGCTGAAGCTAGTGAGGGCTTTTGCCCGGAGCGTCCAACCCTATTACACGCGTGTGGCGCAGGAAAATGGCACCACCATCCCGGCCACCCCAACCGGGTGACGCCTCCGCCGCAATCCACGAGTCACGTTGCAGCATCGTCGCTCCTCTGTCACCCCGCGTCGCCTCTGCCCGACGTGCCGGCGGCCGCTCGCGCAGTGGCTGGTCACCGCATCCTCCTCTCGTGGGCTGGCCGCCGCCTCCGCGTGTCATGGGCCCCCGCGGCCCCACACTTCGCGCGCTTGGCCTCTCGTGCGCCGCGCGCCACGGCCGCCGCTATCGCTCACCGTGGGTCTCCGCTGCCGTACACGCGGCCACGCGCGCGCAGTCACCATCTGCGCGGCCCCGCGCCATGCGCTACAGGCCTCGTCGCTGCCGGTCCCGCTCACCGGCCACCAACCGCCGTTCACTGCAGCCCTCGTGCCTCGCCGCCGCGCGCAGGGCAGGCCGCCGGCCGCCGTCCTCTCCTCCGCGCGGATCCGATGCCGGCCCCCAGGAGCCCGTGAGCCCGACCCGCCCGGCGCTAGGCTCTGCCAGGTCACCGGCCGCCAGGAACATGCGCGGTCCGGTTGCCGGCCACCGCCTCCGAGCGCCCGTCCGCAGGGCGCCGCCGGCCCGTGCCCCCGTGAAGCGTCCCCTCAAGAGAGAAGACTTAAATGTGATACAAACATCAGTCCCAAATATACCCTTAACCCCTTTTTCGAATAAACCCCGGGACTTTCGGGAACTCTCCGAACAAGTCCTTTCTTCGTTAATTACTCGAACGACACGTCATCCTATGCGCCATTTTAACCCGGAACGACCCCAAGTTTCACCAACCTCCTTTCCACTGCACCTTTCACCAAATCATACGCCGCACTTGACGAGGACATGACACCCATATATATGTCCATTAGGGGTGCATGGGTTGGAGAAAAAGAAGACCAACATGGTTTTCCAAGTCAAGAAGAAGGCCCAAGGCTAATCCGATTCGAGTCCCCAAGGTGGATGCCCAAAGAAACTCAAGTTGGAGTCCGCCTCGGTGTCTAGGAGCATCCCGCACTAAATTTGTCGCCCAGGTCGCATACGGGCCGAGTTTTTGACGTTCTACATATGCTTGGAAAGATAAGGAGATAATCTTTCCAATGGCACCGGTCTCACCTCAAAATTCGTTCTGAGTCATCGGGAATAGTCGAAACAAGTGGACGTCCAGAATCTGCCAGGGTGCTGCACCGCCATCTTTTGGGCTGTTGGCCCGTGTATCATGTTGGGGTCCATTATGGACATGGTTAGGGGGTTATGCACTCTCCAACCCTCATATAATCAGTAGCCGCGGCCACATTAGGGTTTGGGTTTTGCTTAGATTAATCTGTCGAGAACAGTTTCACCGTTATCGGTTTGTAGAACCCCAACTTTTGATCTTAATCATACATCTGCAGTGTCACTTCCTTTGAGAGCTGCTTCTTTCGAGTTCTTGCTTGTGTTCTTTGTTTCGCAGGCAGGGATTAGCCTTCTTGGCGAGGTCCACCGGGTTGTGATAGGGTTGATAACTAGAGGAGTCGTGGTGCTAAGATTGCAGGGTTCGAGTTTGCTGACTTGAAGCCGGATCGGCGAGTTGCGCTCCGCCCAAAACGAGTTATCCTTCACCTGACGGAAGATCGGGAAACCCTAGTTCCCATCAAGTGGTATTCAGAGACAGGTTTACCATCAGGTTCGTCCTTTCGCCTTTGTCCTATAGTCCAGAAAATAGCCCTAAAAAAATTTCCCGTTGTCCTAGTACCCTTTTAGCCTTTGCAATTTCGTTTCAGTTTCGCTTTGTTGAGTTTGTGTCCGTGGTCAAGTCTCGTTGCTGGTTTTAGTAGTGTTCGTGTCGTAGTTCAATCGCCCGTTGCTGTGATTCGTTTGTTTCTGCCGCTGTCCCATCCACGTTTAGCCATACAACAATTCGAGCCACCACATTACTCGATTTGCCTCGCTAGCCGCCTTGTGTGAACTCTCGCGGTGCAAGCCCTAGATAGGTTGCAAGCCGCTTTGATCGATTTTGCATTGCATACTTGATCCTTGTTTCATCTGGCGAATACCTACTGCTTGCTGCCGCAGACACTAGGAGGAAGTTTACCCAAGCAGCTGCTGTTTTGCGTGCCTTTGGAAAACATAATTTGAGATACCTTCCACAAAACAGGCATAACTTTTCACTCGGTGCTCCGTTTTGGCTCAAATTTTTAAAACAGATTCGTGACTTTATTCGGAGGTGACCCAAACTAGCCTTAGGCTTGTTTGGTCGAGTCAAAAAATTCAAAAAGAATTAGGAAGATAAATAAAAAAATTGATCAAGTTGTTTCAGGGTTTTCAGAGATTGTTCCTGAAATTCCCTAGGCCGCATCTCACCTAAAAAATGGATGCAAATTTTATGGTTGGAGCTTTTGATATCCTTATTTATAGAAAAATTTAAAAACAATAGTTGAGACAAATAAAACATCTTAATTCCTACTAGTCCTACAGAGAAATTGCTCAAAATATTAAAAAGCAATTGCATAGAGTGTTGTTTTCCTTGTTCTGTGAGCTTTATCCATCGTTTCTTGTTCCAACTTGTTGTGCTACGCCTAGGACACGTCTGAGCCAGCAATTGTGACTTGTGCTTTGGATACTTATTGAACTTTGCTATTCTGCATTCGTTATTTGCTATTCCTTGCTACATATTTAGCCTTCCGAGCTCCACAAACTATACTTCAGGTCAGTGCAGCAAAAGACCCTTGCAATCTTGGTACTACTTTCTCACAGGTATCACGAACTAGCCACCGGTTGTACCATCCACTGCTTTGCGGTGGTAAGAACCTTGTAAGAGCTTGGTAAGTCGTGTGAGAGTATGTATCCACCAACAAATATAATAGCTCATAGAGATTTATTTTGATCAAAACCAGACAATTAGTTCTGTTTAAAGTCTAAATTGCAGGAAATCAAGGCACAGATGTTTGCAGGGATGGAACAAAAGAACAAGCCACAACTACATGTAGCCGACAATCATCAAGGTATGAGAGGTAAAATTACCATACCAACCTACTCTGGATCTTATGATGGAGACGAATATCTTGACTGGGAGATGACTGTAGAACATGTGTTTAATTCCCATCTAGTTCTTGAGATACATAGAGTTCAACAAGCTACAAGTGAGTTTAAGGATTTTTGCCTTTATTTGGTGGTACGGGCTAGCTGCAACTAATGCTTTACCTAGTACATGGGAACAACTTAAAGAAGCAATGCGTGATCGTTTTATTGCTCTTTCTTATAAACGTGATTTGCTTAGAAAAACGCAGCGCTTATTGCAGGGCAATATGTCTATTCAGGAATACCATAAAGAGTTTCAAAAGTGTAGAATATGTTGTGAAATTAAGGAATATGTAGAAGCAACAGAGAATAGATTTTTGTATGGTGTTCGACCTGAAATTCAGAATATTCTTGTTGATCACTCTTATAGTTCTCTTTCACAATTATTTGAACATGCTTGTATGGCTGAAAAACAACTTTTAGGTGATGATAATGTGTCAAAATTAATTGCACCTATTTACCAAGATGAGGTACAATATTTTGAGGAGGACACCATCCATTTTCTTGTCCCTAACATTTTGCAGCATGTACATAATGAAGATGGCCATACAAAAGAACAGGAACTGGTAAATTTTTCAGGTAAAAACTCTCTTGATGTGCTGAATTTGCCCTCCAATGATGCAAATAATGCTATACTAGAACATTCTATTGTATTACCTTTGTCACAAGTAGAGAATGAGCATGATACTTTTGATTTGAAGCAATATACATGTGCTGAAAATAATATTATTATGCCGATTACTTGTGCACATGACGAACTAAAATTATTATCTTCTTTAAACACTTTGGGTTATGTTCAGTTTGATACTTTATGTGCTCTTAGTAGTTTGGAAGAGAAATTTAGATGTGCTGAGTTGCCATGTTTGTCTACTTGTACATATAATTTTATTGGCAAATATAATTGTAAAGGAGAGTATATGGTGCATCGAGTCTATATTTGTGCAAATCTAAAATCTCCTTTTGATGTACAAGATTGTGATCAACTAGATTGTCTATCTAGTTTTACTATAACGAATCGGGTTCACTTTCAAGAAGGGGAGCATTGTTGGCTGTTATGTATATGTGCTAGTGCTGATTTTTCATGTATTGAACACATACTAGTGGTTATGCAACCATCTATGCCTGCATTGTGTTTGGTTAATGCTAATCTTTTGCAGGATATTATTAAAAAGATCGTGTGCGTTTCGATCAAGGAGCCTACGTATTTGCCGACAACTCTATAGGAGAAGATGCTTTGAGAGATTAAAAATATGGTCATGTCACTCCCCACAATATTCTCAGTTCCCATATTTTCCACAACCTTGTGTTTCTTCGTGTTGTGCAGGGCCATCTTAGAGCACAAACGACGCCGAGGACGACTTTTCGTCAAGAAGGGGAGGATGATGAGGACATGACACCCATATACATGTCCATTAGGGTTGCATGGGGTGGAGAAGAAGGAGACCAACATGGTTTTCCAAGTCAAGAAGAAGGCCCAAGACTAATCCGATTCGAGTCCCCAAGGTGGAGGCCCAAAGAAACTCAAGTTCGAGTCCGCCTCGGAGTCTAGGAGCAGCCCGCACTAAATTCGTCGCCCAGGTCGCATACGGGCTCGGTTTTTGACGTTCTACATATGCTTGGAAAGCTAAGGAGATAAGCTTTCCAATGGCATCGGTCCCACCCCAAAATTCATTCTGAGTCATCGGGAATCGTCGAAACAAGTGGACGTCCAGAATCTGCTAGGGTGCTGCACCGCCATCTTTTGGGCTGTTGGCCCGTGTATCATGTTGGGGTCCATTATGGACGTGGTTAGGGGGTTATGCACTCCCCAACCCTCATATAATCAGTAGCCGCCGCCACATTAGGGTTTGAGTTTTGCTTAGATTAATCTGTCGAGAACAGTTTCGCCGTTATCGGTTTGTAGAACCCCAACTTTTGATCTTAATCATACATCTGCAGTGTCACTTCCTTTGAGAGCTGCTTCTTTCGAGTTCTTGCTTGTGTTCTTTGTTTCACAGGCAGGGATTAGCCTTCTTGGCGAGGTCAACCGGGTTGTGACACGGTTGATAACCAGAGGAGTCGTGGTGCTAAGATTGCAGGGTTCGAGTTTGCTGACTTGAAGCCGGATCGGTGAGTTGCGCTCCGTCCAAAACGAGTTATCCTTCACCCGACGGAAGATCGGGAAAGCCTAGTTCCCATCAGCACTCCTAGACGAGACCTTCTTTTCCTCGCTCTCCATTTAATCCCTATTTTCCTTTCTGCGAGCTCGGCAAATAAAACCCTATTTTATTTTCTTTTGTTTTATTTATTGTGTGTGCTTGTTTGTGCGCCGTAGATCAAGTTGAGGAAGCGTCCGAATGAGAGCAGTGCTACAATCAGGAGCCCGAAGGCTAGTGCCCCGAGTAGGAACTCCCGGAAGGCTTCGAGAACGGCAAGTTCAATCTTACCCTTTGATGCATATTTGTCCCAATTTTATAAATGCAACCCACTGCCTATTTTATAAAACTTGCATGCTTGTTGCTAAACCACTTTCGTACGAGCCGTTCTTTGATTGCTACAAATATTCCTTGATAACCTGGATTAATTTCCGAATGTTCTAGTTGGGAGTTAATCCTTGCTGATGCCGCTTAGGATGTATTTACCTTCGATAAATAAATACTACCCACTAGTTATTCGGTAAAATATTAAGAGTTTGTGCTTTAAAAAGGAGTGGGGTTTTAGATAAAAATGATTATTTCTAGTGGATAAGCCGGACGGTGTTTCCTGTGTGAAATACCATGGTGAGCTCGTGCCTGTGTGGCTAAGCATGGTGGGAGAAGTCCGACTTGTCGATAGAAGGATGAGTTGATGTGTCATCTTGCCTAACCCAAATATCAGTACCTCCACTCGACCGTTGTATGTGGCAACGGCTTGGCATAAATCCGACTAGTTGAGTTGACAGTTATCAGGTGTGCTGGTGAGCGATAGAGGACCATGGAGACGGGTATAAGTTCTTGGTGAGTTATACCCTGGGTAGAACCTCGTGGGTAGGTTGCTGACCCCCTGGTTGCTCTGTGGTGACTTGTCAGTTTAGCTAAGGTGGGTAATGGCCTCGATAGGATCTGCACTAACACTAAGGTGTTCATGTTGTGGTACCCTACTTGTGGTTGTGTACACCTCTGCAGAGTTGAAACATATCCGGATAGCCGTGTCCACGGTATTGGACGAGTTACGGTATGGTCACTTCACAAATCCTTTAACCTGGTTTGTTTTCGGTTATGAGTAGAGTCTCTTGATGTTAGTTGTTTCGGGAAGTGTCGGTGGTGCCTACGGCGGACGGGGAGTCCGGTAGCACCGATTTGGGATTTATGAATTATTTAAATTATGATGCTTATGATTAGATTGCTTTACGAAGCTTTTATAAAATAAACCCTTGCATGTGGCATTTTCGCAAATAAACCAATAACCTGTCCTTGATATTTATCCTTGCATGCTTCTGTTGCAACCCCCCCCCCCCCCCCCGTGGGCTTGGTTGGACTTGCTGAGTACGTTTGCATTCACCCTTGCTTGTTTTTCAAAAGAGGACCCGGACTTGGTTCCCGAAGACATCGAGTAGGAGTTACATTCTGCACCCAACCTTGCTTGTGCGTTAGGGCCATCTGCTTGAAGAACCGCATGTCGCAGCTCTCTGATGACGCTTTGATTAGTTGTACCGTTTGGTTTCTAGTTTTTATTCTCGCGTTAGTGGCGCGTCTGTGCCCACTGCCGCGTAGGTTTGTTCGGTAACGGACCATATTTTGTAATAAATGTGAATCAGCCTCCTGGGACTGATGTTTGTATCACATTTAAGTCTTCTCTCTTGAGGGGACGCTTCAGGTGGTATCAGAGCCAATAGGTTGGCCGTAGAACGTGACCCTAGGATCAAGACCCTTCCCCAGCTTTTCGTTAGATAAGCCCTCCCTGGTTTAAGCCATATTTACCACACCAGCACTCACCAATGGTTTTGCCCTGTCCAGATGGCTGAAGATGGATGGAGTGAGGGGATCTGCCCTGCAGATCCTGGCCTCCCTAAGTTGTTGTTACTCAGTCTGGAGCGCGTCGGAGTCACGAACCCACCAGAGTACTCCTACCGAGTGTACGAATCCTGAGGCACCCGTCGGTGTGAGATGATGATCTTCGTGGGAAAAAGCACCCTTTACCCCGAGGTCGATGTAACATCCCAGATTTTCTGGAATGTTAAAAATATGGATTTCAAAAAATTTTCGTGCTTGATGTGATTCGCTCATAATCATAAGACTGTCTTCTTGTGCTCTCTCTAAATTCCTAGTATTAAACTAATAAAATTCCTTTGTGTGCTAAGGACAATTTAATACTAGTGTGATTTGGCTCTTAGTTGGATTCTTGGTTCTTTACATGTGGTTTAATTTGAATTCTAAATTCAAATTAAATCTAACACTAACAACTAATTCTTGGGCTCTAACCGCTAACTGTCCTAACCTCGATCAGCCCTGCTCCCTCTAACTGAGACCTGCTAACTAGCCAGCTAACTTGACCCGCTAACTTTTCAGCCATCTCAATCTCTGGGAGCTCTGGAAATTGATTAAATGAATTACGGCGTAATTTTCCGACCCTTCGAATCAACTCCGTGCTAATTGATTTGATTTCGGGAAACAATCTAATTCATTTGTATTAAACCTCTATGGACTTCATTTGAATTATGGCTCTATTTTCTGGCTTCTCGAATTAATTATCTTCTAATTAATTCGTTACCGAAAAATTAGTATAATTCATTTGTATCAAGTTTACGAATCAATTTATTTCGTGAGCTAAGATTATTTGACCCAATCTCTCTATCGATCTCCTTTGCATGCTTCTATTCACGTGTGAAAAATCTAGCCAATTCCCTTGCGTGCAATCCAGCCCAGTTGTTCTGCTCCAGCCTAGCTACAAGTCGTAGCCCAGCCCATCAGCTAGCAGCCCAGCAAAGCTGCCACCGCTTCTGCATGCGTGCTGCTCGCACGCCAGCCTGCACCCAGCGCCGCTCTTGCATGCCGCCCTGTTCTTCTTCTTTCGCAAGCCAGGCCGCAGCTCTGCTCTCTCGCTCTTCTCTTTTAACCTTTCGCCGTGGCTCTCACGCTAAAGCTGCAGAGACCCGACAGCCCCGGCCCACCGTAACCGCCTCGCCTCGGATCCCCTCTCGCTTCGCGAAGCTTCCTGCTCCGCGACAAGAGCAGCCGCAGCACGCACCGCTCCAGCGGCCGTCGCCTTCTCGGCATCCGTGCCACGCCAACACCGCACCCATCCACACCAGACCCAAAACCCTAGCCCTACCTGCCTTCCTATAAAGCCCAGCACTGCTGCTTCTTCCCCTCCGCGCCGCCGCAAGGAGCAACTCCCAGGAAAACCCCAACGCGGCACCGCACCCCCATCTCCCTCTCCTTGCTTTTCCATCCAGCTGCCGCCGCCAAGACCTTGCCCTCCTTCCACACACTGCTGCCGCAGAGAGAGAATGGAGAAGCCGAGGGGGAAAGGAAGAGAAGATGGAGGAGGCCGCTGCTCCGCGCCGCCGCCGACGACCGCAAGTCGGCTGATGCAAGACCCCGGCGCCGACCACGAAGCCGTGCCGCTGCTGTGCACCCGGACGCCGGATGCTGAGAGGAGCAAGAGGACCACGACCACGAGCAGAGAGAAGCCGGAGGCCAGAGCTGCAGCAAGGAGGAGCCGAGCGCGGCGCCGCTGCCACCGACGACCGCAAGCCGGAGGCCGGACCACGACGACCGCGCCGTTGCCCACAACGACCACGAGATGGAGATGAAGCCGGTGTCGTCGCCGTCGCCGTCGCCGACCGCGAGCACGCATGAGGAGGCCGAGCCATCCACGACGACCCTGCTGAACCGTGAAGCTGCTGCCTTCTTCTTCCACGACGCGTCGGCAGCCACCCCGCCTTCAAGCTGTTCGACGGAATGTCCAAGCCCGTGCGCGAGCCGGCGCCGCGTGCGTCGCCATCTGATGCAAGCCAAGGAGGCCGCCGCCAAGGAGCTGCACCACGAAGACGTCGACGACCAGGAGGACGCGACGACTAGTACGACCACCTCAAGCCGAACCGCGAGCTGCTGCCTCCGCCGGCCTCGCCCGCGACCTGTTCGATGAAATGCCCGAGCCGAACTGCGAGCCTGCCTGCACCGCACCAAGCCGACACGGCCGCGCCTCGCCACGGCATCACCATCTTGACCTCCACGAGCCCGCCGGTGAGCCAGCCAAGTCTCTGCCCATCCTTGTTTTCCTGCCTGTTCGCCGGCCTTCGTGCCGCCTTCGCCGAGCCGTCGCTGCTGCCCCGGCCGTCGTGCTTTGAGCGATGTGCGCGTAGTTTCTGTGTGGTGGCCCTTGCAGCCACCGTCGTTGAGCCATCGCTGCTGCTCGTTGTGCTGCCGCCCCGCGCCGCTGTTGCGTCACCCCTGTGGACCGGCCTTCGCGTCGTGTGTGTGTCTTTGCAGGTGCCGCTGCCAACCTTGCTCGCTGCTGCGCGTGTGGGTGTGGCCTCGGACAGCCGAGTGCCCGCACTCCACCGCCAGCCATGCGTGGCCTCGGACCACCGTGTGCCCGCGCATGTGCTTCGCTAAATCGTGCCGCCGCCGCTGCCAACCCAGCAGCTGCACGCGTCGTGCACTCGGACTGCCGAGACCCGCGCGCGTGATGCAGCCGTGAAGGACCGAGTCGTGCCCCCACTTTGGACTTGGGATTACCGTGCTCACCATCTACCCAGTATGGGGAGGGTTCCAGCAAGCCTACTCTAGTGCGGCGCCGAGACTGTAGGAGAATCGAGCTTGATATGTGTAGGGGGGATTTGTTGCGGCGTAATCTCCCTGATTTACCACGGCCCCCCGACTGGCCCCGGTGGGAAGGTTTCACATCCCTGGGGCAGATGTTAGATCGGATGTTTCCCGAGCCCAGGGAGACAGGATTGGCGCCGTTACTGTTTAGGGTCTTTGCTATGGGCTGCGTCTCAGGTTGGTTGCGGACTAGCCTTGCAGCCCGGATGGATTCCTGGAGTGCCACCTCTGCAGAGTGTAAACTATACGTATAGCCGTGTCCACGGTTACGGACGACTCATTTCTGAGAAGCCCCGACTAGCATGGGAATCTGCTTTCTTACCTCATCCTTGATTTGGGTTATGAGAGATTGGTCCAGCTGAGGCTGTTGAGACAAGGTGGGGAGGGAGCTCACCGAGTCGACTAGAGAATGTAAGGTGTTGGTGGATATTGTATGCGGGAACCTGCCGTGGCAGGACGAGCCCGATGGGAAAATGTGAGGCTGATGGTTGGATCTGGGGAGCGGATGTTGTTGACACCAAAAATTAGCACCAGGAAGAGGCTGACATGTGAGCCGGATTTGGTGGAAGGATGCCATTCGGCTAAAGGGCTTTCTCTGAGGCATTCGGCAAAGATGCTCTGCGGTCGGGAACGCGTCGCCATTCGGCTAAGGGGTTTTCTCTGAAGCGTTCGGCAGAGATACTCTGCGGTCGGGAATGCGTCATCATTCGGCAGAGGCATTGTTCCGCAGGCGAAGAGCGGTAACATTCGGGAAGGCATGATGACGTGGATCAATATAAGGGAAAGGCCGGTTCGAGCAAGGAACGCAATATGGACACGAGTATTCGTCGTTTATTTTTAGAAACAAGTATTGTAGTCGTGTCTGACTAGGAGTTGTATCGAGACCTGGGTATAAATATAAACCCATGGCAGCTGTAGAATCATCGAATCAATCAATCATACAACAAACCGGCCCCGTGCCAACATCGAGTCCTTTAGTCGAGTCGTCGAGTTCTTCGAGAGGAGTCATCGATCCGTCGACCTCCGTAAGTACCGGCAACCTTGTATCATGCTTAGTATCATGCGGTGGATTTAAGCTTTGATGCAAGTAGTCTTGTTACCATGCTTAGTATCATCCGGTGGATTTAAGTTGTGGTCTCAAGAAGGTTCCTCTGTTAGGTCATGAGCCATGCGGTGGGCTAAGATCTAGTATGGACCAAGTTATCGGCTCTGTTAGATTTCGGCAAGATCTAACAGATTCATTAAGTTACCCCGTGTTGCTTCGTTTTTACTCTGTGCTTAATTCATGCAACACTCCTTTGCCCAATCTAGGTCGGCTAGAATCGGCTCTACTTCATGATGCGATGACTTATCCCCTCATAGCCGAGTCCGAAACCGATCTAGGTTGCTACGTGTCGCGGGTTCGAACTTGTTGGTATCGTGTCGATCTTGACAGAACCGGGTATCATGCGGTAGATGCAGGTTTTTGGGTCGTCTTAGAGCTAATCATCCGGTGGATTAGAATTCGATTCGACCTGATAGATTTATCTTTATCGATTAAGTTTGTTCCTTCGCCGCGGACCCCGATTCGGCTAAGCAGCCGCATTCGGCAGTGCTCTCACGAGTGAACGTGTGTTCGTGGGTTTGCATTGGACAATGAATGCTTTTAGCCTTTCACGATTAGATTGTATCATGCGGTGGATTGATCTAATCTGATCGGTGGTGTGGCCTCAAGCGAGTTGTATCATGCGGTGGATTAACTTGTTTGTTGCCATGCTTGACGGGTGCTGCTTTCGGCCTATGCATTCTTGTTTTCAATGTAAATTCGTGACTGTGTTGTGGGTTCGTAATTAAACATTGAATGCTTTTAGCTTTTCATGGTTAGATTGTATCATGCGGTGGATTGGTCTAATCTGATTAGTGGTGTGGTCTCAAACAAGTCGTATCATGCGGTGGATTAACTTGTTTTGTTATCATGCTTGACGGGTGCTGCTTTCGGCCTATGCATTCCTTGTTTACTGCGAATTTATGATCATGTTTCACCCTTTTATTTATCTATCATGCTCTGTTTCTCGTTAATCGGCTATGAGTATGCGTTACAATGTTCATTCGGTTGAAAGCCGATCTTTCGTCATGCTTACGTCACGCATTCGGCAGTGCGCTCCTTGCGTGCCTTGCCGATTGCCGAATGAGGCTTTAACTGCCGACAGATAGCTTCTCCGTAGCTATTTGTCGTTCGAAACTGGCTTCATAGCCGCAAATATGGAACTGTCTGGTCTCACCCGGCACGTTCCAGGTTTTGATCTAAACGTTTTGTCCCTTTGTTAGTTTTCAGGCAAACTGACTGGCACGCTTCCGGATTCAAAAGCCCGGGCCACGTGTGAAGCTAGCTAATTCGGCTTGCTGTGTGCTTGGCGTGAGGTGCGGATTTTACGTCAACACACTTTTTGGCACGCCCGGTGGGACACACACAAGTTTTCAAGATGCCTGAGTTGAGCGACATCATGGACGTTACTTTGGAAGAATTGTCTGAAGAGCATCAACAGATGGTAAAGGCTGCTGCTGACCAATTCATTAACAAATGTTTACTGTCTTTCGCCAAGAACAGGAGTGGTGCACCGTTTCTCAAGTCCGACTTGCCAAGAGTTCTCCTTCCTGGTCAGTCTGATTTTACTGAAGAAGAAGAGAGGGAGAGATTCTCGGGTTTGTTATACAAAGCTTTGGGGGAAGCAATGACCAATCACAATGCTGCGTTCTTGAACAGTTTTCGGCATATAATGGTAAGCATTTTTGGTCAGCATGTGGATAAACCCTTCGAGCAGATACATGGGCAATTGGGTGGTCCGACATACTTCAATGTTCAAGCACAAGCTTAGAGGCCACATGGTAAAGGGAATGCTGATGAAACTGGAGGTTCTGGTACTAAAGATACAAATGGACAACCGATTCGGCAAGATCCTCAGCCTGCACTGCCGAAAACTCGCACATACGGTGATATGGCATTCGGCACCACAGGGAATCCGCCTGCTTCTGCTTACAAGATATCTCCCTTGAACAATAGGCTGCAAAGGGACATGTATGGAAACGGATATTCAGAGTTTATGGATTACAATGCTATCGACGCCCTCCCGAATCCTGGGTATGTTGGTACTGCAGGCATGCTTGCTGGAAGACCAGGGAATCAAGATACCAGTATTGACCTCATGGTGCAAAAAATGACCGATGTATTGCAAAATCAATTCGGTCTGAAGCCTAAAAATCAGGGGTACATGTACTCGTCTCCTTTCCCAGAATGGTACCAAAGGGTATCATTGCCGAATAGAGTCAAGGTGCCTACAGAGTTTACTAAATTCTCAGGACAAGATGATACAAGTACTGTGGAACATATAGCTCGATATTTGATGCAGCTTGGAGAAGCTTCGGCAGATGAGGCATTTAGAATCAGATACTTTCCTTTGTCATTAACAGGTCCAGCTTTTACATGGTTTGCTTCTTTGCCTGCTCAGTCGATTTGTACTTGGAAAGACCTGGAGCAGAAATTCCATGCTCATTACTACATTGGCAGTACCGAGAAAAAGTTGGTTGATCTGACCAGCTTGAGGCAGAGGAATAATGAAACACCTACGGAGTTCCTCAGGAGATTTAGGGAAACAAAGGGCATGTGCTTTTCTCTGAACATACCTGATGATCAGCTGGCTGGTATGGCTGTAGCTGGCATGCTGCCTGCCATTCGGGAGAAGCTATTCGGGATGGAGTTTGACGATTTGGGCCAGTTGTCACACAGATTGGCCTTGATGAGTAACCAGGCATATGGTTTCAAGAAAGATGCCAGATTTGCTAAAAATAATGATGTAGCTGACATCTATAACCAATTCCTTGAAAGAGCAGATCAAGAAGATGAGTATGAAGATAGCGAGGAGATAGCCGCAGCAGAGATAGTGTGGAGCAAAGAACCAGTTACAATGGCTCAAAGATGGATCAAACAGATGAAGGGAACATATGATTTTGATGTGACTAAGGCGGACAAATTGTTTGAGTTCCTGGTGAAAGAAGGCCGAATCAAATTGCCAGAGGGGCATTCTATGCTTCGGCCCGATGGAGTGAAAGATAAGAGGTACTGTGGGTTTCATGATAGAAATTCTCATTCCATTAATGAATGCAGAGTCTTTAGGATGAGGATTCAGAAAGCTATCCAGGAAGGACATCTGAAATTCGACAACAAGATGAAACTGGACAGTAACCCTTTCCCTCAGAATATGATCGGGTTCTCGGTTAATATGGTGAATGCTGTTCCATCTGGAGAAAAGGGAAGATTGAAAGTTTTAACCTCAAAGAAGGCAAGACAGGATGGTTCAGTTGATCCCACTCGGCAGATCACAATTGAACAGATTCGCCAGAAAGATCTTCGGTTCCCGAATAGCCGATTTGAAGTGGGAGAATCCTTTAAACCTAGAGTTACTACACTTATTCTCCTCAACAAATGGCAGCGTCAGCAAGAAAAGGAGCGTTTTCAAAGGCGTGAATACGAGGAGGAGAAAAGAAGGCGCGAAGAAGAAAGGTTTGAGGAAGAACAAGAAGAGTATGCTCGAGAGCAGGAACGTGCGCATTGGCGGTGTGCATTCTTCAGACACTGTTGGAACGAAGGTTTGAAGCTTCCCACATGGAGTAGTTGTCCTGAATGCAATAATAGGTATGATGAATATAGGCAGGGAACTGTCAATCGCCGATCTGTCCATGAAAGAATTGGCAGGGTGCATCCTAGTGATGATCGGCGTTTTAATGATCAACCAAGAAAGAGACATGCTGATTACAAGTGGGTTGATCGTGAAGAAGAAGAAGATCATGCTTATGTTTGGCAAGAAGGACAATGGTGCCCACCTGGTTTGAGGAAGAGCCAGAAGAGAAGAGTACAGCGCCTGAGGAATCGGGAATTGAAGCAAGCAAAGGTCAAGGTGAAATCAATATGGCTCCCAAAAGACAGGCCTGACGAACGTGGTCATTCGGCTCCTACATGTATGGTATGTTTTCTGCCGAATGAATTCATGGCTCCAGCTAACCAAATTGTACAGGAAGAGATATTGCCCGATATAGATGATGCCGAACGATTTGGGTTAATGGCACAATTGATGTTGAACAAACAAGCTGTTTTTGAGAAGCCAGCCCAGAATCGGCACATGAAGCCACTGTACTTGAAGGGATATGTTAATGGCAAGCCACTAACGAAGATGTTTGTTGATGGTGGAGCTGCTGTTAATGTGATGCCATACAATACATTCAGGAAACTTGGCATGAGCCCTGGAGATTTAACGCCAACAAGCATAGTGTTGAATGATTTTGCTGGGAATCCTTCGGACACCAAAGGGTGTGTACATGTAGATCTGATGATTGGGTCCAAGATTCTGCTTACAACTTTCTTTGTTATTGAGGGCAAAGGGGCATATAGCTTGCTGCTTGGAAGAGATTGGATTCATGCAAATTGTTGTATTCCATCTACTATGCATCAACAGCTTATTCAGTGGATAGATGATGAGGTGGAGATTGTCCTAGCAGATGATTCAATAAGCGTGGCAAATATGGAACCAGCTTTCTGGGAATATCAAGGCATAGATTGTTTCTCGGGCAAAGACTGGGGAGAAGGTCCTGTGGCACCAGCCAGCAGTGATCAGCAGCCGATCGAAGCAGTCGGCTCTCATAGTAATTTTTGATGGAAAATCCAATTGATGGAACTGATGGAAAATTAGGACGTGGATTTGTGTCGGCCGATAAATTGGAAGAAGTGGACATTGGAGATGGTGACAAGCCAAGGCCGACATTTATCAGTGCTAACTTGGATTCGGTTTTCAAAGAAAAGTTGGTGACATTGTTAAAAGAATACAAGGACTGCTTTGCTTGGGATTATTCGGAGATGCCCGGTCTAGACCGTTCTATTGTTGAGCATCGGTTGCCAATCAAACCTGGTTACAGGCCTTACAAGCAACCACCCCGAAAAATCTACAAGGAAGAAGTGTTGGCCGATGTGAAAAAGGAGATTGAAAGATTACTAGATGCAAATTTCATTCGGCCATGTAAATACGCGGATTGGATCTCTAATATCGTTCCTGTCTATAAGAAAAATGGAAAAAATGAGGGTTTGCATAGATTTTAGAGATCTAAACAAGGCTACACCCATGGATGGATATCCAATGCCTATTGCTGATTCGTTGGTTGATGCTGCTGCTGGATACAAAGTGCTCAGTTTCATGGATGGTAATGCAGGATACAATCAGATTTTTATGGCATTGGAAGATATAGTAAATACAGCTTTCAGGTGTCCTGGACACATAGGGTTGTTTGAGTGGGTTGTCATGACCTTTGGATTGAAAAATGCTGGTGCAACTTATCAAAGGGCTATGAATTATATTTTTCATGAATTGATCGGCAAGATTGTGGAAATATATATTGATGATGTGGTGATCAAGTCATTGGATCATGAGTCCCATTTGGCCGACATAAGGAAAACTCTAGAATGCACCAGGAAACATGGGCTTAAGATGAACCCGAACAAGTGTGCTTTTGGAGTTTCGGCTGGAGAGTTTCTGGGATTTTTGATACATGAAGGAGGAATAGGAGTTGGTAAGAAAAGCATGAAGGCAATTGATGAAATTGTTCCTCCAACTAATCTTAAAGAGTTACAATCGCTGCTTGGCAAGATAAATTTTGTGAGAAGATTCATAGCAAACTTGTCACAAAAGGTGTTGCTCTTTTCCTCACTGTTGAAAATAAAAAAGGATCAAAAGTTTGTATGGGGTGACGAACAACAGAAGGCTTTTGATGAAATAAAGGAGTACATGAAGAAGCCATCAGTATTGGTGCCTCCACAATTGAACAAGCCTTTCAAGTTGTACGTGGCGGCCGATGCCCAAACTATTGGATCGGCCCTCATTCAAGAATTTGAAGGGAAGGAAAGAGTAGTTGCATACCTTAGCCGAAAGTTACTAGATCCAGAGACAAGGTATTCGGCTATAGAGAAGCTTTGCTTATGTGTTTATTACTCATGTACAAAATTTCGGCACTATTTGCTAAATGCCGAATGCGTTGTACATTCAAAATTTGATGTGATTAAGCACATGTTGTCAATACCAATTTTGAATGGAAGGATTGGCAAATGGATTTTGGCCTTATCTGAATTCGAATTAAGGTTTGAGTCAGCAAAGGCTGTCAAGGGGCAGATTATTGCTGACTTCATTACTGAACATCATGATACATCAATAAATTTGCTTAACATTATTCCTTGGGTATTATTCTTCGATGGATCTTCATGCAACAAAGGTGGTGGAGCAGGTATCTTATTAATTTCACCCAAAGGAGAAACATTTGAGTTTGCTGTTCCCATTCAATCTGCTGTTACTAACAATCAGGCTGAGTATGAGGCATTGCTCAAAGGGCTCCAATATTTGAAAGAAGCAAAGGCCATTGCAGTTGAAATTTTTGGAGATTCAGAATTGGTCATAAAACAATTGAATGGTGAATATGAGTGCAAAAGTGATACCTTGAGGAATTACTATGAAGAATGCAAAGAAATATTGAAGAGCTTTCGGTCAGTAATTCTACAACACATTCCTAGAGGGGATAATGGAGAGGCAAATAGATTGGCCCAAAGTGCATCAGGTTATAGAGAGCTTCAAGAAGTGTTTGCTAATGATGTATATGCTTTCGGGAGTAACCTGGCAGAAGATGATTGGAGGAAAGAAATTGCCGATTATTTGGAGAATCCATCCCGAAAGGTTTCTAGAAAGCTCAGGTATAAAGCTTTAAAGTTTGTTCTTCTTGATGATAATTTGTATTATAAATCCTTGGATGGGGTGCTGTTACATTGCTTAAATCATGAAGAAGCAAAAAGGCTGATGAGTGAAGTACATGATGGGTTATGTGGAGCACATCAATCGGCCTACCGAATGAAGTGGGTTATTAGAAGAACTGGATATTACTGGCCGACAATGTTGGAAGATTGCTTTGAATATTATAAGGGATGTCAAGACTGTCAGAGATTTGGAAACATTCAGAGAGTTCCAGCATCGGCTTTGAATCCCATTATCAAGCCATGGCCATTCAGAGGATGGGGAATAGATTTGATTGGCCAAATAAATCCTCCATCTAGCAAGGGGCATAAGTTTGTGCTTTTGGCAACCGATTATTTTACCAAGTGGGTTGAGGCAATTCCATTAAAGAAGGTGACGTCGGAGAATATGGTTGAATTTGTTAAAAAACATATCATTTACAGATTTGGGATTCCTCAAACAATCACCACAGATCAGGGGGCTCAATTTACATCTTTAGAGTTCAGAGATTTTGCTGAGAGTATGGGCATCAAATTGTTAAATTCTTCTCCTTATTATGCCCAAGCTAATGGTCAGGCAGAGGCTTCTAACAAGATTATGATTAAAATTATACAGAAGAAGATTGATCAGAAGCCGAGAAAGTGGCATTCGGTACTCAATGAGGCTTTATGGGCTTACCGAATGGCTCCACATGGGGCTACACAGACGTCTCCTTATGAGTTGGTGTATGGGCATCATGCTATTTTGCCATGGGAGATACAATTAGACTCAAGGAGAATAAAGTTGCAAAAGGATTTAAGTTCTAAAGATTATAAAGATTTAATGATGGACGAATTAGAAGATTTGCATATGATTCGTCTCAGGGCCTTGGAGAATATTGAGAAGAATAAAATGCGAGTTGCTAAATATTACAACAAGAAGGTGCAAGTCAAGCAATTTGCAGAAGGAGATTTGATTTGGAAAGCGATATTGCCGATTGGGACTAAATACAGTGCATTCGGCAAGTGGTCACCAAATTGGGAAGGTCCTTTCAGAGTGGTTAGATGCGTTCTTGGAAATGCATATATTTTGAAGACATTATTGGGAGAAGAATTTGCTTCTGCTATAAATGGAAGATATTTGAAGAGGTATTATCCCAGTATTGAAATCGATCGGTGATTGATATATTAAATTGCCGAACAGCCGATATTTGGGAAGAAATCGTCTTTAGAAGGAAATTGACAGAGACATTGGAGAAAAAGAAAAATGGCCAGTACTGAATGTATTGCCCTTAGCACAAAATATGTTACATCAAGAGTTCATGCAAAAGATAAGTTTTATTGCCGAAATTCCATAAATCCCTAGTACAAACTACTGAAAGAGCCTGTTCAAAACAGACTGGGGATGAATGGAATCGGCAATGGCAGCACCATGGCCATCAAGACGATCAATGGAGGCGTCAATATCATCGATGTCTTCTGGATTGCTGTTGGCAAAACCAACCGGCATCCTGGAATAGTCAGTGCCGGTGTGCGTCGACATAGCGACGAGACCCGTAGCGACGCCCAGGCGAACGCCATGGGAAGCCACTTCGTCGACACGGCCTGCCACCGCACCAAGGCGTGCCTCGGGTGTGTCCCCTTGGGCGTTCACCTTGTCCGCCAGCTCCACCAGCGCCTTCAGTCGATCAAGTTCAGCATCACGCGCTGCAAAGTTACAAGGGGATAACAGATTAATATCATTTGGAGGACGAGAATTGAGATTGAGCAGATTGCAGGACTCACCATCAATGACTTCAAGCAGCTGCTTGCGCTCGTGCTGCCGTTCAAGGTCAGCAATCCCGGCTTGCTTGGAGATGATCTCCAGTTCGCGACGAGAGTCGTCGCGCTCCGCCTTGAATCGGCGAGCATCGCCGTCTGAGTAGTGGGAGTCGTCTGATGAACGAGTCCGATTGGACGAACTCGAGGAGTTGGACGCCGCAGGAGCAGCGGCTGGAGCCGCAACTGGCGCACCAGCGGCGGCAATCCATTGGATTACCCTGAAGAAACAAAGGGATTTGTCAAGGAGAGGGCAAACCTCGAAAAGAATGGAGAGAAGTAAGCAGCCAATCACCTGCGGCGAGCGCCGGCACGGCTTCCTTCGGCCTCATCGGCGGCCAGGCGCCTCCTGTTGTTGTCGGCCATTGGAAGTTCCTCGGAGTTACTGTGGATGGGGAAAAGAATGGCTTGGGCCGGCAAGAACTTGGAAGACGAAGAACTTGGTGAAAAACTGTGGGCTGCCTGGGTATTTATTTATAGAACCCGCAGAGGAGATCGTGGCGCGCATCCCAAAATTTCGGAAGGTGGAAAGCCCCACGAACCGAGCAGTTTCGGTGTCGTTTGGGATTCATGCCGAATCGGGTTCAGTTCTACTGAATTGGATTCGGCTGTGTTGTGTTAGGTCGTTTTTCGGGTCTAACGCTGTTACGACTAAGCTTTGTCGAATGTGTTGTTCACAATAAAGCGAGGAAGAAAGCAAAAATTGGTGAGACTACAAAGTTGGTAAGACATTCGGTTAATTAAATATTCGATACAACTACACACCCAAGTACTTGGAGATTACATCTTTAGCATCAGATATCATTCTATTAATGGTCTCCAAAAGATTTTTGCCTGCTTCTTGGGTCTTTATCAGAGCAGAGAGCTTCGTTTTGAGCTGTTTATCTTCAGTTAGAATTGCCGATGCTTCCTTTCGTATCCTCTCTGTCAGATCAGGGAGTTCGGCTAACTTCTTCTCGTCAGCTTCGATTTCGGTTGACAGAGTCCTCAATTCGGCTTCTAGTTCAGCTTTTCTGGTCTTCTTCAGATCAAGTGCTGGCTGCAGTCTAGCTGACAATTCTTTATTACTCTGAGCTTGAATATACAGATCTTTCAAAGATTGCTTAGCTATGGCTCTTCTTTGTTCTAAAGCTGGTTGTAAAGATTGACTTTTCAGAACCTGTCTGACTGCAGCAAATTGTTGATCCAATTGAGAGATTGGTTCCAAAGAAGCTTGAATGTCAACAGGAAGGTTGTGTTCAATGGGCTCGAGCATATCTCTCAGAAGATCAGCGTCCTTGACTTGATCCTGGATATCTTTGTGCAGAAAGGAGAAGATTTCCTTTAATTTTGCCTGGGTTTCTTCTGATAAAGCCTGATTAGAAGAAATTTCCTCTACTTGTTCGGCAACAAGATCATCCAAAGGAAATGAGTAGTTGGGTGATGAAGTTATTTTCTCCTGGAAAGAGACATTGCCGAATTAATGATTATCCATTGGATAAAGAACTGGAAGACTGTGTAATTATCTCTACCTCATTTCTGATCTCTTGGATGGAGAGAGAAGGCCGCTCAAGCTCAGGCAAAGGTTCTTGTATGACATGCTGAGGAGAGCTTGGAAGGTTCTTTGATGGAGATGAGGCTTCTGGCTGAGGTACATCAGGTAGAGCTGAAGCTGGTTCTTGATGAAAAGAGGAGCTCTCCGAAATTGGATCCATTAAAGCTTGCTCTGTGACTGAAAGAAAGTTAGTACCGATGAAAAAGAGTTTTAAAAGACAAGATGGTGAGAAATTTTACTAATCACTGAAGCATCGGCAGGTTCTGTGCTAATGGCCAATTGTTGTGATTTGGCCTGAAATCATAAAGGAACAGAAATGAGCAGAATGAAATTAGCATTTTTACTCGAGGAAGGAGAAATTTGACCTGTGCAATTATTTTGCTGCTTGTTCTTTTCTTTTTTATAGCCGAAGGGGCAGTTAGAGAAGATGTTTTCCTCTTGGCAGCAGGTGGTGCAGCAAGAGTTGGATCCAGACTGGCAGGCCTGGACATTATTTGAGCCAAAGAAGGAGAGTGATGCCCCAGAATAGATATTGGGCCTGCAGTGTTATATGCAATTGCTCTGGCCAGAGGGGCAGGGACTATGTCCTGCAGGATAACAGAGTTAAAAGTCGATGAAAGAGGATGTTATTGAAAAAACAGATGGATTATAAGCATGTTTACCTCTGAATTCGGCTGATAGTCAGGCATCAAATCAAGGCAGAGAGGGTGAACTGGCACATTAAAGATATGATCATGGAGTTCTTGCCACCAAAGAATAAAAGAAGGATGAGCAAGTGTTGTTGGTACAAAAGGTTCGATCTGGTAGATGGCTGCACAACACTTGTAATCAAAAATTCTTCTTGTTTCTGTGGAGTCTTTGGTGATCTGCCTAGGCTTGAGGAATTCATGGAGAAATAATCTTGGGGGCACTTGGCCACATCCTAATTGCCTGGCTACTGTATTCGGCTGATAATATTCATATGAACTTTGAACCAGTCTTCCTCCACAAAATTCGGCTGGTAAGATGCAAGGCCGAATAAAAGTGTTAAAAATTGCTGTGGACTCTGCATCTATGCATCCAGTCTCGAAGCTGAATTCACAAGGAAAAGTGAGACTGTCATTGTCCATGTATAGGAACCAGAGGGGATTGGCAAAGCCTTTGAAGAAAAGTTCAAACAGTTCTCCAATGCTCTTGTTGATAGCAATAGTGGAGGCTGCTTCCCCATAGGTTTGACAGCCTTTGGTGCTCTGGACTTCTGCTTCCTGGTAATTGACCGAGGGGAAGTGTCGGCTGTTGAGGTCAATAGAGACAATTTGGTGCATGTACAATTGCAGCCACATCTGGACGAACCACCAGGGACCATTGACGCAGGAAATTTTCTTGTTGGTGTGCATCTGATAAATGGTTTGATGGAGCATGTGATAGACACTTCCCAAGAGATATTTCCCGAGAGGGATGAGTGTGCCTGCAGCCAGGTCTTCGGCCATTACTATGTGATTCAGAGTTGGCTCATTGGCTTTACCACAGAAAACAAATCTGCACAACCACATATTCAGAAAGGCCCTGTATTCAACGTCAGTCAGAGGACCATCATGCATGTAAGTCTGGATGTATTTCTTATAGCCGACTCCAGTCTTCACCCCTGTCTGTTTGGAAGAACCTTTGTACCTGTATGGGTGTGTTATCCCTGTAATGTTCAGGCCGGTTATCATGTAGACATCGGCCAGGGTTGGAGTCATGTTGACACCAAAAATTAGCACCAGGAAGAGGCTGACATGTGAGCCGGATTCGGTGGAAGGATGCCATTCGGCTAAAGGGCTTTCTCTGAGGCATTCGGCAAAGATGCTCTGCGGTCGGGAACGCGTCGCCATTCGGCTAAGGGGTTTTCTCTGAAGCGTTCGGCAGAGATACTCTGCGGTCGGGAATGCGTCATCATTCGGCAGAGGCATTGTTCCGCAGGCGAAGAGCGGTAACATTCGGGAAGGCATGATGACGTGGATCAATATAAGGGAAAGGCCGGTTCGAGCAAGGAACGCAATATGGACACGAGGATTCGTCGTTTATTTTTAGAAACAAGTATTGTAGTCGTGTCCGACTAGGAGTTGTATCGAGACCTGGGTATAAATATAAACCCATGGCAGCTGTAGAATCATCGAATCAATCAATCATACAACAAACCGGCCCCGTGCCAACATCGAGTCCTTTAGTCGAGTCGTCGAGTTCTTCGAGAGGAGTCATCGATCCGTCGACCTCCGTAAGTACCGGCAACCTTGTATCATGCTTAGTATCATGCGGTGGATTTAAGCTTTGATGCAAGTAGTCTTGTTACCATGCTTAGTATCATCCGGTGGATTTAAGTTGTGGTCTCAAGAAGGTTCCTCTGTTAGGTCATGAGCCATGCGGTGGGCTAAGATCTAGTATGGACCAAGTTATCGGCTCTGTTAGATTTCGGCAAGATCTAACAGATTCATTAAGTTACCCCGTGTTGCTTCGTTTTTACTCTGTGCTTAATTCATGCAACACTCCTTTGCCCAATCTAGGTCGGCTAGAATCGGCTCTACTTCATGATGCGATGACTTATCCCCTCATAGCCGAGTCCGAAACCGATCTAGGTTGCTACGTGTCGCGGGTTCGAACTTGTTGGTATCGTGTCGATCTTGACAGAACCGGGTATCATGCGGTAGATGCAGGTTTTTGGGTCGTCTTAGAGCTAATCATCCGGTGGATTAGAATTCGATTCGACCTGATAGATTTATCTTTATCGATTAAGTTTGTTCCTTCGCCGCGGACCCCGATTCGGCTAAGCAGCCGCATTCGGCAGTGCTCTCACGAGTGAACGTGTGTTCGTGGGTTTGCATTGGACAATGAATGCTTTTAGCCTTTCACGATTAGATTGTATCATGCGGTGGATTGATCTAATCTGATCGGTGGTGTGGCCTCAAGCGAGTTGTATCATGCGGTGGATTAACTTGTTTGTTGCCATGCTTGACGGGTGCTGCTTTCGGCCTATGCATTCTTGTTTTCAATGTAAATTCGTGACTGTGTTGTGGGTTCGTAATTAAACATTGAATGCTTTTAGCTTTTCATGGTTAGATTGTATCATGCGGTGGATTGGTCTAATCTGATTAGTGGTGTGGTCTCAAACAAGTCGTATCATGCGGTGGATTAACTTGTTTTGTTATCATGCTTGACGGGTGCTGCTTTCGGCCTATGCATTCCTTGTTTACTGCGAATTTATGATCATGTTTCACCCTTTTATTTATCTATCATGCTCTGTTTCTCGTTAATCGGCTATGAGTATGCGTTACAATGTTCATTCGGTTGAAAGCCGATCTTTCGTCATGCTTACGTCACGCATTCGGCAGTGCGCTCCTTGCGTGCCTTGCCGATTGCCGAATGAGGCTTTAACTGCCGACAGATAGCTTCTCCGTAGCTATTTGTCGTTCGAAACTGGCTTCATAGCCGCAAATATGGAACTGTCTGGTCTCACCCGGCACGTTCCAGGTTTTGATCTAAACGTTTTGTCCCTTTGTTAGTTTTCAGGCAAACTGACTGGCACGCTTCCGGATTCAAAAGCCCGGGCCACGTGTGAAGCTAGCTAATTCGGCTTGCTGTGTGCTTGGCGTGAGGTGCGGATTTTACGTCAACAGATGTGAATGTGAGGAAGGAGTTGGTGATGAGTGAATATTGGGTTATTGCTGCTGCTTGCATAAGAAAAACCCTGGCTCAAACCTTGATTATTTCTATATCCTTAGAGTAGGCCACTTTAAAGCTTGCATCATATTATGGTTGGTGACGTGGACCTGTCCCATTTCCTTGGGGACAGTTCTGGAGCTTTCAGGTGATCACTACAACTCTGATGGATGCTGCTTTGGAGGGTTACGTGCTTCGCTCAAGGATGCCTGTGGTGGAGATTGAAGATGAAGACTTGAAGGCCTAGCTACCGTTGCGTAGATGTTTCATCTTGTCGATGTAGCCCAAGTGGCATGTACTAATCTCGTACTCTGTTATGTAAATAATGATTGAAGGCATGTTTATCGCTGTATGGATGTGATATTTGGCTGAAATGAGTTCTGTACGTGATAGCTGTTGATTCTGGGACTATCACAATGGTACAGGGAGTCGGATTCTCAGTTTCAAGAATCCGGTTCGTTTCAGTCGAGCCCTGGTTCGTCAGGACCACTGGCTTTGGCTTACCAGACACCTACCATAAGGCCGCCAGAAAAGCCCTGATATGTCTGCGCGTACTCTACAAGCGACATCTCCAAGGGACACCTATGGGATTCTTTCCGCCCACTAGAGGACGAGGACGCACATGGATTGCCCGGATGAGGAGCCTTGGAAGGGATGAGGAACTAGAGGACACTGTTTCTCATCTGGCTATCTACCTCAACGGCTTGGACCGGCTGTACCGTGACCAGGCGGTTCAGCTAAAGCACCAAGTCCGCAGGGCAGAAAAGGCGGAACAAGAAATGGAGAAGCAGCAGATAAGAGCCGAACGAGCCGAGAACTCCCTAGCTGCCCTCCAAGCCAAATGGCAAGATTATGCTGAAGAGATAGAGCAGATCGAGGCCCACCGAAGGAAAGTTGGGTTACTGGAAGGAGAACCTGAAGAGACACACCGGGACATGGGTACCCAGACTGAAGAAGAGCCTTATCTCCCACCCAAGAAGCGCATTAACCAAATCATTAAGAGGACCCCCAGGGGTGAGGAGTAGTATCTATAGGCTTGAGTTGTTGTCTAAATAAAAATGTACCCATCCATGATGAATTAATAAACCCACCTCCCACCATTATGCTTATTATCCTTGCAATTGGTCTGCCCTAACTTTATTTTCAGATGGCTGCGGAAGGATGGACCAAGGGCACTTGCCTCGCTGCACCTGGCTTTCCCAGCCTTTTGATCGACTCCCTGGCGCGACTCGGTGTGACTGAACGCCCAAGGTACTACAGCAGGGAGTACGAACACCATGGCACCCTTCGCTGTAGGGTGGTCATCGTCGTTGCCAGAAGCAACCGCTACCACGCAATCGAACCTTGGCGAGTGACCGCCACAGGGTTCAGGCACCAAGACACCTATACCCTGGCCATCAGGAAGGCACTCCGCTATCTATGTCAGATTTATGAAGAACACCTCGTCCTCACGCCAATGAGATTCTTTCCCCCGATCGTCCGGACTCCGGTCTGGCGGGCCCGGATAAGAAACCTGGAACAGCGCCGCCAAGAGGAAGAACCTTTGTACCAAGTGGTCACCTACCTCGCTGCTTTGGACCAACTCTTTGACGTGCAGGCCAATTCCCTGAATGAACAAATCAACCGGGCCGAGCAAGCCGAACGCGCGGTACGGATGAATCAAATCCATGTAGCCCAAGTAGAAGTCAGAGCCGCAGCAGCCATCAGCCGTGAAGCCCTTGCCCAGGGTTAGTCTCAGGCAGGCCCAGGACCAACATATGCAAGACTGGACCAGGAGTGGGACACCTGCCCCTGCCATAGGAGAAACCCAAGTCCTGCTGGGAACCCCCGTCATCGGGTGGGGAACACTCTTTGGGACCCCACACGCCCCACCCAAAAGCCCCACACGGACGGAGGAAGTCACAAAAGAGGAAGCGGCTGAGCAGCCCTCGGAAAATGGAAACATCGAAGATGACGAGCTGCTCAACCCGCAGGAGGCACACCCCGCTCCAGAAGAAGGCTCGCCCCGCGAGTAGAAGCCCTGAAGCCATCAAGCCGAAGCCCCTAGGCCCCGTCTAGCATTATACCCTTCCATGTGTACCCTTGTAATCGGTCGTGTAGCTGCGTTGTACCCCCCTTTCCCTGGTTGTTGGAATAAAGCCGCTTGTGTTTGACTGCTTGTTTGCTTGTGGAGTGTTCCGGCAGGGTAAACCTTGCCTTTTCGAAAATCATGGATTAAACAACTTGAACATCACCTAAGACCTTCTCAACCTGCAGATGGTTAACACGCGCACGAGGCCCTCCCAGAACCGCACCCCTCCCAGCGGTGCGGGTCAGCAGGGAGAAGAAGGACACGACCCAGCGATGGAGGAACAGGAAGTAAGCCAACCAAGAGTAGGGAACCAGGGTGAAGAGCAGCAGATGCCACCCCCACCACCACCCGGCAGCTTGGTGCAAGCAATACATAACCAGACTATTGCCATGCAAACCATTTTGGAAGCCTTCCTTCGCCGCGAGACACGCCAACAGAACCTTAATGACAAGTTGTCGCACTTTTTAAGGACCAGACCACCCACCTTCGGAGGATCCAGCAACCCACTGGAGGCAGATGACTGGCTGCGGGCTATTAAAAGAAAGCTCGAGCCGTTCGACTGCCAAGACCGCGACAAGGTTCTCCTGGCAACCCACCAACTCAATGGAACCGCACTTGCCTGGTGGGAAAATTACTGTGAGGCTGCCGATGATGAGACCTCCATCACCTGGAATGAGTTTGTGAGGGAGTTCTGCCGCTATCATATCCCTGCAGCCACCATGAAACGGAAGGCGGACGAATTCCAAGCACTGCAGCAAGGGACCAAGTCGGTGGAAGAGTACACTCACCAGTTCATAGAACTTGCTCGCTATGCACCAGAACAAGTGGACACAGAGGAGAAGAAGCAAGACATGTTTAAGAAAGGCTTGACCCTAGAACTCAGAACCTTGCTCACCCCTCAGATCTACCCGGATTTCAACACCCTGATGAACGTGGCCATTCTCACGGAGAGAGCCAAGGCAGAAGAAAGGAAGGAGAATAAGCGCAAGTTTCTGGAAAACAAAAACTGCCAACAGGATCGTTTCCAGAAACCAAGGAGCTCCAACTATACTGCACCAAGGACTCATGCCCCGATGCAGTACAAGACCCAGTCCCAGAGAACAGGCTCCCAGACCCAAAGCACCCAGTACAAGAGCTAGAACACCACGAAGCCCGCACAGAGCAATGCCAGCCAAGTCACCAACAACGACAACAGTGGTAGAGCTTGCTTCAACTACCGTGAGACAGGGCATTATATTGCCAACTGCCCCTATGCCAAGAAGAAGCCTGCTACATCAACCTATTCCAACTCAGTGAATGGGCCCAAGCCGCCAGTCACCGGAGCAAACCGAGTTCCAGTCCGCAGCAACAACAACAACAACCAACAGTCTTATGGACGAGCCCGCGTCAACCACATCGATGCGCAGGAGGCTCAAGGAGCACAAGGAGTAGTACTCGGTGAGTTCCTAGTCAGCTCAGTCTTGGCAACAGTATTATTTGATTCTGGAGCATCACATTCTTTTATATCATCGAGTTTTGTGGAAAAGAACAACATACCTACAGTACTACTAAAAACACCCCTGGTAACCCGAACGCCTGGAGGTGACCTAAAGTGCCAACTAGGCTGTTTACGGGTAAGGATCATTTTAAGTGGGGTAGAGTTCTTAGCTGACTTAGTAGTACTTAAGTCCAAGGGAATAGATGTTATTCTTGGAATGGACTGGTTAAGCCTACACAACAGACTCATAGGTTGTGCCGACAAAATAGTGCATCTGACCAACCCAGAGGGAATACAAGTAACCTGCCACACTCGTAGAAGTGGACCAGACCCAATGGTGTTCAGTATGGACGTAAGACCTCTAGAAGAAGTCCTAGTTGTCAACGAATACCCTGACGTATTCCCCGAGGAGCTTCCTGGAATGCCACCAGATAGGGACATAGAGTTTTCCATCGACCTTGTCCCAGGAACCCCACCCATAGCAAAGAGACCCTATAGGATGGCAGCCCCCGAGCTAGCAGAACTTAAGAAACAGCTGGAGGAACTACAACGACTCGGTTTCATCAGACCCAGCTCATCCCCGTGGGGAGCTCCAGTGCTCTTTGTTAAAAAGAAAGATGGAAGCATGAGAATGTGCGTGGATTATCGAGCACTAAATGAGGTCACCATTAAGAACAAGTACCCTCTCCCTAGGATAGATGACCTCTTTGACCAACTGAGAGGAGCCAGGTATTTTTCAAAAATTGACTTGAGATCAGGATACCATCAGCTAAAAATCAAAAAGGAAGACATCCCAAAGACAGTCTTTGTTACCCGCTACGGACAATTTGAGTTCACAGTAGTGTCCTTTGGACTCACCAACGCACCGGCATATTTCATGAATCTCATGAACAAGGTATTCATGGATGAGTTGGATAAGTTTGTCGTAGTCTTCGTGGATGACATACTCATCTACTCCAAGACCGCCCAAGAGCACGAACAACATCTACGAGTGGCTCTAGAAAGGTTGAGAGCACACAAACTCTATGCCAAATTCAGCAAGTGTGAATTTTGGCTTGAACAAGTAGATTTTTTGGGTCACGTTTTGACCGCAGAGGGAATAGCAGTGGACCCTGGAAAAGTCGAGGCTGTTTCCAATTGGCAGCAGCCGGCCAACGTAAGTGAGGTTAGGAGCTTTTTGGGCTTAGCCGGCTATTACCGAAGATTTATCGAAGGATTTTCCAAGATAGCCCGTCCCCTGACCGAGCTGCTCAAAAAGGAAAAGAAATTCGCTTGGACAGAATCTTGTGAAAAGAGCTTCCAAGAGTTGAAGCGTAGACTGACAACTGCTCCAGTCCTAACACTACCGGACATCCACCGAGATTTCGTCATTTATTGTGATGCATCCCGACAGGGATTAGGGTGTGTGCTTATGCAAGACGGGAAGGTAGTGGCGTATGCTTCCCAACAGCTTAAACCCCATGAGCTGAACTACCCAACCCATGACTTGGAGCTTGCAGCCGTAGTGCATGACCTGAAAATTTGGAGGCACTATTTGATTGGAAATAAGTGTGAAATATACACGGATCACAAAAGCCTGAAGTATATTTTCACCCAACCGGATCTGAACCTAAGACAGAGAAGATGGTTGGAACTGGTTACTCATGTACTCCTACTATGACTCTCATATTATAACCGACTAGAAAATCTACCATATAACCTTGCCCTGGGATATATACATAAAAGAGAGCAGGGTCCCTAGATCGGCTGACGAGAGAAGACTAAACAGACAATACAATATACAATCTCCTATATAGCACGTAGGGTATTACGCTACACTGTTGGCTCGAATCTATCTAAATCCTTGTGTCCTCGTGTTAACCATCAAGTTTCAGGTCCGGCGATCCCCACAAACTCTATGTCCTGGGATACCCCTAAGCAGGTATACCGATGATAAAACATCGACAGTGGAGTACGTCCATGCCGCCTGCTCCCTACAATGTCAACCGCAACCATGAGGGTTACCTGTTTCTTGCCAGCCTCGACACATAGAACAGCAAACCATGGCCCCCTGTCAGTCGAAGCACTACATGGATGTGGGCTCTATGAGTCTAGCAACCAGAGGGGCCTGCACTCCCAAGGTTGACACGGTACCGACGATGTGGGACCCCATAGGGTAGCCAACGACAGAAGGCACTGGGCCCACTACCAATGAAGAAGACCCTGAGATGTATGTCAAATTTGGATGAATTATACCAATATAGATGAATGTCTATGGATTTTGAAGAATATATTATTATATGTTGCCAATGAATGTAAATGGCACGTAAAACCACAGGATCTTAATCATAACCTAACACGTAATAAATCTACTAATATGGAATACTTTACTAACCATTATCAGTCATGAGAGATGCTCGAGCCGTAGAGGAAGTAGTCGTACTTGTTGGTGCAGCGAGACAATGGCGTCCTTCTAGGTGCCGCCGGCACTGTCTTGAACAAAGGCAAAGGCTTAGCACCCTCCAACACCTTAGCAATCGGTTTGACAGTGGATAATCACGAATCGGGCTTAGACTAACTAAATGAACCGGCCATTTCTTTATATTTATAGTGATGTAGGTGTAAGGCATTGCCCCTTAGTTATGGAAACATGTAATGGGCCTCCGATTACAGCACATTACTTATCACATTTAGGTGGTAAATATGTCATTAAGTTTTTTAGCATTGAAGATCACCTTCTGAATATATTTGAATTGTCTTAACTGTGAAAAAACGCCTTCCACATATATTTCCAACATATATGTCAATTTAATGAATATAGGCCAATATAAGTAAACTTTGATGAATACTGGCTATCTTGGATTAATAGATATATTTTGATGAAGATATTAAACTTTGATGAATATATGTGCCAAAGTTTAAATTTTTTTTATTTGATTAATACAGACATCTTTATTTCTATTTTTCTTAGAATTTTGTGTAGTATTCATGCACAAACTTTGAACAAGAAGTGCAACCCGCAACTGCTTCCATGTAAAAGAAAACGAAGCAGGTGAACGGGGGAAAACAAATTTCTTGAGGGCCGATAGATCATCATGAATTCCAGTCATATTGGGCCCCAATCTCACCTCTGAAGCGGCGGCATCATACCGACATGATATGCATCTGGCTCATCACATTATCCACACGAAAGTCCATTCCTTTAAGTCCATTTGTACTACGTTCCAGTGTTTGATTTGGTCTACAATCCATGCCTTTCTTTATATTATTATTATGGGCATGCATTTGCGTTCATTGGATGCCGTACGAATTAAATATATCACAAAGATAGCCGAGGGCAGTCTGCTACGTCAAAGCAACCTTAAATCCGTACTTGTCGTACTCCATTTTTATCCCTAAAAAAATATTATATCTGATCGTCAAGATTTTTCAGTACAGTTTTAGTTTTCCTGCATTCACCATCACATATAATCTATACTCCATACCAACTACCAGCTTCAGGACTCACGTGTCACTCTCTCTTTTTTCTTCCGCTTCTCTTTCTTTTCCCCTCTCTCTCTCTCCTCCCTCCCTCGCGCCCGCCTCCTGCTCCCTCCCCTCGCTTCCTCCACCGCGTGCCTCGCCCTTTGCTGACCCTTCCGCTGCCCCATCCCCCTCCCCCACCGTCGCACCCTCTATTGACCCCTCCCCCTCCCCTCCCCCACTGCCGCCCCCGCTGCCCCCTACCCCGCTCTCTCTCGCTCTAGTGGCGGCGGCGGCGTGGAGGGGCCGGACTCCCCGGCTAACGGCCTCCGAGGGCTCGCGGGTGGCTCCCACGGCGGTGACGGCCCCGTTCCCTGCCCTTCGCCACCCCCACAGTTGTCGCGGCTCCCACGGACGGCAGCAATAGATGGCGCGGGCGGCGGTGGAGATCGGGTGCGGTGGGGCAGCCGGAGCGCGCGGTGGCGGCGGAGGAAGCGCGGGGAGGCGACAGGCGCATGGAAGCTGACGCTGGCGGCGGAGGACAAAGGCGCCTCCCACCGCTCCCCGCCCCTGCTCTCTCCGCGAGGGGGCCGGCCTCCGGTGGCAGGCGGAGCGGCAGGACCTCGGCTACGGCGGCGGTGGACGACCTGCCTCTCCCCCTCCTCCACGTGGATCTTGGCGGCGGCGGCTCCGCTTCCCCGGCGCCTCCCTCCCCTTCTCTCCCTGCCCGGTGCCGGCGTTGGGCGGTTGGGCCGCGTGGGCCCGGTGCCACCGTGGCGGCGTAGCGGAGGCCCGCTAGCTCTGCTCGATTTGGCGTTCCCTGTGCCGCGCGCTTGGGTTGCAGATGCGATGGTGTTTCCCGTTGCAGAAAAATATACGGCATATGGGTGCACCAAACGTTTGGCGTTCGCTTTCCCGTATGCCAGTACAGATAGCCTAAAACAAAGGACGTTGCTGGTGACGGAATATCAGGGCTCACAAAAAGTGCCAATATAATGTGTTGTGCGATGACGCATCGTCTAGAAAGTCATGGATTTGGTGTCATCATATCTCATCCCCATCTCTTCTCTCATTTCCATTTTATGAAACAGTCTCAACCCGCGATGTTTTGTTCCTAGATATAACTATTACATCCTTCAGCGAACGAGCTTGTAGTCTAATGGTTGCAATACTTTAGTAGTAGTCATATAGGTCATGGGTTCGACTCCACGGTGGAACGAATTTTCAGGTTGATTTAAAAAATATTTTCCTCACCGGTTTGCTGAGGTTGAGGAGGTTTTCTTAGACCAGGAGAAGATTTATTTTTCTTGATGAAAAATTGTAGGGGCGGTCTTACCCCACTAATCTATTTTTTTTATTAAACATTACATCCTTCCACCCTGCGGATCTCAGGTGACCAACTATTCTATCGTTCCTCCCTAACTATTCTATCATCCTCGACGTGCTATATTGGACATATTCATAGATAGATTTACATTCAATAATCCCTTATGCTTTCACTTCGACATGTCTTCGTCCCTCTTTGACTTAGGCCACCCTGGAACCACAAATAATCTAAAATAAGTTATCCATATGGAGCTTACTCCCTGTATGAAGAGTGCAATTATGAAATTAAAAAAACTCACAAAAGAATACAATTTTAGCATCGACTACCCATTTTATTCCTTAAAATAAAAATTATCTGCATACAGTAACGACTTTCATGCCAAAATTAATAGGATCGAGAAATTTACTAGGGCAGCATGGTCATTTGCCGACGCTATTAATCTATAAAAAACTAGAATTGTATTTTTCATGGGGGCCGAGGGAGTATATTTCAGATTTTGTGGTCACATGGTCGTCTTATGATAATCTTTTACTATACTACTCATAGTTTATAATACAATTTATATAATGTACATGACAAACAAACAGGGTCTTAGTTTTTTTGTAATCGCTTAGATACCCTTTTCCGCCAATAGGTAACACCCCAAGGCATAGACCACACGGCCTAACATGGCCTTTTCTGCAAGAAAATTTACAACGGATCCGATACATTTGAAAAGATCTCCTTTTTGTGACCAAATTGTTCCGCAGTTAGCTAGCCAATGGGCTCCTGCTGGGGTTAGTGATTCTTGACCATTATTACGATGATCACTGAACACTTGAGTGGCAGGTATGACAGCTTGGCCTCGGTCAGTTAAATTTGTTAACCTCCCGCATCTGCACGGTACATGTAGGCCGGTGTTAGGGCGTAATAGCTGCTGTCCTGGAACATGATACTACACATTAACATAAGTGATACTCCACTGATACCAGGATTAAGTACATTGCAGTAGCGCGTAATTTGCGACCCTCGTGCTCAGAGCCGGCCGAGCTGAAAATAATCACTTCAATGTCCGTAGGCATCGGAGAGAGTAAAGTATCCCAGAGATGTTGTCCTGGTTGAAGTCAGCTACCTAAATCAGCGATCAAAGTCCAAGCGCGACCGCGGACTCCCTTCGAGCTCCGTGCTGTAGCTCACGTGCATATGCTTGTGGCGTACTGTACTAGCTACTATATGGCAGTATTCAAGCGTAGCTAAAGAACAAAATGAGAATGACAAACTGATTTTGTACGTAATTTAATTTGCCCGTTTTTGTACTGCTACTCGATCTGCTAGTAGACTCCTACTACGCGCTAAATTGAAGGTTGTCATTGTTGTTCATCTCAGCTGATGACAACTCTAACTTCGTGTAGCAGGAGTAGTCGTTTCTTGCATTTCTGACGCTGAAGTTAGATTTGGTTTGACTGGTTTCAATTTGAAGTTATTAGACACTGATTGATTGACTTGACAAGTTTGAAAAAGAACTTTGCTTGCTGTACGTGAAACAAGTGTAGTTGATGGCCTGCATGTTACTCACAGCTAGCATCATGCGCCATGTTCTAAGCCAATGTCCACGCATCAAAAGGCGAGTTAGTACATATATAGGTTAATTAAGTAGTCTAATCTCGTGTTCTCGCTTCAATCAAGGAGATCTCACGGACCAAAGAACCGTTGTAAAAGGACAAAATAGTTGCAGTATTTTAACCAGTCTAGAAACAAACTGAATCCCTAGAGTACCGGGAGACTTCGATCTTATATATGCCGACACACAGCTATAACCGGCCGTAACACTGGCGGTGTATGTAACCACTAACCCCAGTATAACATCCTAGTAGAAGCTAACCTGTGCATGTAGAACATCAATTGCCATCAACGTCGTTCTTCACCTATGAAGACCATCACTGCTACTTCTGCAACCGCCCTCTTTCTCAGCATTGCACTCCTCTGCGGCGTCCTCGTCTCTGCCGTAGATGCTGCGCGGCAACTGCCAGCAGAAGGCCGGGTCGAGAGCAATGCGGCGGCGACGGCGGCGACGGCGGCGGCGGCGACGTCTTACACGACCCTGCGGGAGAGGGCGTGGTCGAAGACGACGGCCATGGCGTGGACGCAGCAGCTCCCCTCAGGTCCAAGCTCCAAGGGTCCGGGTCACTAGCTAGCTAGGCATTTCGTCGATCGAGCGGGTCAGATGGACCAGCCGGAGATAGAGCTCCCTTTGTACGACCGGTTTTTTTCCCCATGATTCGTACATTTGGAAGAAGCTCGTGTGAGGTCAATTTCTTTTTGTTTCAATTCTGAGTTGTCGATTTTTCTCAGCTATGGGGCCAGCCCATCAGCTAGCGTTCCAGCACTATTTCCTGTTATTTTAGTTCCAATATATACAAAGGATGGAGATGGGACTTGTTGACAATTAGGACAAATATATTTCCCTAATTTGTTTATTAGTTCCTGTTGAAGTTAAATGTCTTTAATGTGTTTTTCTCTTTACATAGATTGTGTATAAGTTAAATGTGTTTGTTTGTTTCTTATTTGCTTGTTGACATTCGTCAGCTGTGTGCATTGCCATATTGCCGAGAGTCATTTCTTTTTCATACTAAATAAATTCATTCACATGCATTCGTCTCTGACCCGACCTGTTCGGCTGGCTGGTGGCTGGTTGTTGGTTGGCTGGTGACTGATGCTGATCTGTGCAGTAAGAAAATACTGCTGTCTGGCTGCTGAAAAGCAAGCCCAACAGGGCATCCGTAGGTTTTCTTTTGCTCCCGGAGTTTTCGCAGAGCGCCGTGCAATGTAATCCTTCAAGTCTTGGAGATGAGATCCTTCGGATGCTCTGTACTACTTCTGTTTCACTGTTGACTTATTTATCAAAAAAGTTCTCCATATCTTGATCCAGTGTCTGCAATTTACATAGATTCTTTCTGGTATTATTATTGTTGTTACCGAACCACGCGTTGGACGTCAGTAGCACGAGTTGGTACTTTTTTTTCAGTTTTTACGAGCCCTCGCCGCCTCGCCGGGACATGAATGGGCTGCAATTCGCACGTGCTCCTCTGCTAGCTCCCAAAGTCCGCACGAACCCAAGGACCAGGACAACACTGTGACTATAGCCGTCAAGCCGGGGCAACCGTCTCTCACCACCAGCCGCCACACTTCCAGTCTTCCACTCCGCCATGGTTCTACTACGTTGCCCTCCGCCGGCAGATTGGTACGCCCCTTCCGCCTTCATGTTCTTCCTTCTTCCCTCTATCCCTGCACTGATCTCTGATCTGAATCAGTGAGTCTGTTCTTCCATTCTTCATTTCTGCTCTGCTTATCCCCATTTCACAGATTGGCTAGCGCACAGATGGATAGTACCAAAAAGAGTGCCAGCGCCGCCGCCGACCTCACCGACGACCTCATCGTCGAGATCCTGTCGCGGCTGCCGGCCAAATCCATCTGCCGCTCCAAGTGCGTTTGCTGGCACTGGTGGTACGGTCTAATCACGGACACGGAGCACCGCAAGAAGATTCCCCAGACGTTGTCCGGCTTCTTCTACCCCAGATACAGGCTCAACCATGAGAGGGACATGATAATATTTCCAGGTTTCGTTGACATCATGGGCGACGAAGATCCCTCGTTGCCCTTCATGACAGGCTACAAGCTGGTTATTCCTAAGATCTGCTGCAATGGCCTTCTTTTCTGCCTCTGCTGGAAGGTCTCCCCAAGAGATGATGAATCCAATTTTGTTGTCTGCAATCCTGCAACAGAGAAAATGAGAAATGGGTTGTCCTGCCGGACTCTGACCACGACAGCAATGCTTCTGCGTACCATTTGCGTTTTGACCCGGCCATCTCCCCTCACTTCCACGTGTTCCAAATTATAGAGGAGGATGAGGATTATGGATTCATTGCTGGTGTGAATATCTACTAGTCGGAGACAGGTACATGGAGTCAATATAGAAATGGTTGGGGCAATGAGCTTCAGGTAGTCGATAGAGGAAGCGTTTTTCTCAATGGAAAGTTGCATCTGCTGACCTATGATTTCAGAATACTGTCAGTGGGAACAGGGGAAAACATGGCGGACCATTCCTCTGCTGGAAACCATGCGTGTTGAAAACTTATGTAGAGGCCCTCTTTCTTTCTTTGGTCAATCTCAGGGGCGACTGTGTTACATAAATATGAGGGACCGTGATACCTCTAAATTGTCAGTCTGGATTCTTGAGGACTATGACAGTGATGAGTGGACATTTAAGTACAACATTAGCACTGCACAGATTTTCAGGGAGAAGAATCTATTGTTTGAGCGGGACTATGGATGTGTTTAGATCCACGGAAAGTTTGGCGAAAAAGTCGCACCGGACACTGTAGCGCACTGTAGCACTTTTTGATTGTTTGTGGTAAATGTTGTCCTACCATGACCTAACCAGGCTCAAAAGATTCGTCTCGTCGTATACATCAAAACTATACAATTAGTTTTTTTATTTACTCATGTTTAGTGTTACATGCATGCGTTATTTGCTATGTTTCAATGTGATGTCGATGTGATGGAAAGTTTAGAATTTCAGGGAACTAAACACACCCTATGCTTTGATTGCGATCCACCCAGAATGCAATACGATTTTCTTTGTTTTGAGGTGCGAGGAGGATATGCTGATGTCGTATGACATGGATCGTGGGAAAGTTTGTGTTATATGCTGTCTCAAAGAGCGCTTTTATGACGCATTTCTTCGGTATCTTCCGTATGTTCCATTTCTCTCAGATTAACTGGCTGGTCATGGCTGAAGCATAATTCACGATGTTGTGAACTGAGGTCCCATAATTGTTACCCAGAAATGATATCGACGCCTACAGTTGCGACTAAATCCAAGAATGCTGCTGCATCTTGGGTACCTCTACCTGTAATCTCCACTTCTTATTTTGTGTTTATGCTTTATTGTGTTGTTGATGATATAATTTCGAAGAAATGTCAGCCATCATGATCCTGTAGATTATCTTTACAGAGATTGCGTATTAAGTTAATTTTTCTTTCCTTTTTTCATTATGTTTGTTGACACTTGTTAGCTGTGTGCATTGCCATATTATCAACAGGCATTTCTTTCTACATAGTAAATCCATTTTGTTGATTATGTTAGGAATAAACGCGCCGGCGTGTGTGTCGCGCTGGGCGGGCGTGTGTGTCCAGCTCATGTACGTGCATGTGTGCATCACGTACGTGAGTTTAGTTGCTGTACGTGTCTGTCACGTACGGGTCTAGGTAGGTTGATCGCGTGTGCGTGCGTGAGTTAGTTTGATTAAGTCAGAGTCTGTTGGAGAGCTATTGCGTGCGTGGCGTTGATCCGGGTGAAGAGGCCGCGTCGTCCGGGCGAGCCGGTGGCTCATGGAGGATGTTGAGCGGGTCATTCGGATCATGGCGCGGAGACCCGACCGGAGGATAGCTCCAGGCATCGCTGGTCTATATGCAAGCCCCGTGCTCCCCGTACTCAGTGCCGAGTCCCGTTTATCAATACAAGCCAAGATACAGGAGCTCGTGCTCCGTGGCGTTCGTCGCCGACAAGTCTTGTGTATCGTCTCCAACTCCGACGAGCTGATCGCGAGTATGTGAGTGAGGGCTAGGCCAACATTTGGTATCAGAGCCAAGGCGATGAAGATCGGCGAGAGCCCGTCCAAGGGGGAGGGCTCGGGCGTGAGTGCTGTCGAGCGCATCATGGCGATGCCCGACGCCGTAGAGATCCCGCAGTTGACAAGGGCCAACTACCACGAGTGAGCCTTGATCATGCATGTGAGCATGGATGCGCTGGAGCTGTGGGACGCGGTGGAGGCGACGTGCAAGGAACGCGCCAAGGATCGGCGCGCGCTAGCCACGATCATTAGTGTCGTGCCGAAGGAGATGAAGGCCGGCCTCGCCTAGAAGAAGTCCGCGAAGGAGGCGTGGGATGTTGTGGAGAAGAGTTGCGCCGTCGACGACCGCATGAAGGGCGCAAGCATCCAGAGGTTGATGAAGCAGTTCGAGGCCATGGCGTTCCGCGACGGGAGAGCGTCGCCGACTTCGCCATGCGCATCAACGGGCTTGTCACCAGCCTGTGCGAGCTCGGGGAGGAGCTGCCGGACAGCCGAGTCGTCAAGAAGATGCTGCGCGTCGTGCCCAAGAAGCTGAAGCAAGTCGCAGTGGCGGTCGAGATGTTCGGCGACCTCGATACCATGTCCGTCGAGAAGCTCGTCAGGCGGCTACAAGTTGCGGAGGATGCCGACACCGAGGAGCACGAGGCGGCCAATGGAGGCAACGCCGGGCAGCTGCTGCTCACTGAGGCGCAGTGGGAGGCAAGGCGACACTAGCGCGGCAAGGAGCTGGTGCACGGCGGTGGCGCACGTCGCGGCGGCGACGAGAAGGGCGATGGGCGCGATGGTGATCGTGAAGACGACGACGACGGCACCAGCACGTGCTCGGGGCGCAGTAGGAGCCGCTACCGAGGGAGGTGCTTCGAGTGCGGTGAACGCAGGCATCAGGCGAGGAACTGCCCGCGGAAGAAGAAGGAGGCAGCGCTGCTGTGCGACGCCGACGAGGAGGCGACGCGGCAGTGAAAATCATTCCACAGTGTCGCATTTAGGGAGAGATTGTTAGGAATAAATGCACCGGCGTGTGTGTCGCGCTGGGCGAGCGTGTGTGTCCAGCTCACGTACGTGCATGTGTGCGTCACGTACGTGAGTTTAATTGTTGTACGTGTCTGTCACGTACGGATCTAGGTAGGTTGATCGCGTGTGCGTGCGTGAGTTAGTTTTATTAAGCCAGAGTCTGTTGGAGAGCTGTTGTGTGCGTGGCGTTGATCCGGGTGAAGAGGCCGCGTCGTCCGGGCGAGCTGGTGGCTCACGGAGGATGCTGAGCGGGTCATTCGGATCATGGCGCAGAGACCCGACAGGAGGATAGCTCCAGGCGTCGCTGGTGTATATGTAAGCCCCGTGCTCCCCTGTACTCAGTGCGGAGTCATGTTTATCAATACAAGCCAAGATACAAGAGCTTGTGCTCTGCGGCGTTCATCGCCGACAAGTCTTGTGTGTCGTCTCCAACTCCGGCGAGCTGATCGCGAGTGTGTGAGTGAGGGCTAGGCCAACAGATTATATAGAACTGTGGTGATGTTCATGAAAAAAAGTGAGAGTAAGATATATATGCCCTCACTAGGAACTATGAAAACACACATAAGAGTTGGGTTTTGCTTTTTCATAATAATAAGAAATATAGGGAGGTAACCTGTATGAAGAACTGAAGATTGGACCTCGAGCGCAGCATATCTGAATCAAAGTGTGCCCAGCTTGGAGATGACCAGAGAGCAATGTGATTTCTTCGTTTATGACAGAGCACTGATGTCTGACGAGATGTGCTGTGTGTACATAGGAAGTTCGCGTTAGACGTAACCTTGGGGACAATTCCCATGCCCTCAACCCCAACCCGGCAATCCCCATAGTACTCCATAGGTTCTTTTGATCTGAGAGATGTTCGCAGAGAGCACTGCAATGCAATCCTTCCGATGCTCTATTGTAGAAAGTGTTCAAGAGTTCTGAAGTGTTGTGGTTAGTCTTCAAGAGGAGAAGCCGCGGCGTGGTGCTCAGCCAACGGAGGTGCAGAGGTGGCCGGCATAGGTGCAGCGGAGGCCGGCGGTACGGTAGGGCGGTGGTGCCAAGGCCCGCGGTGACCTGCCTTCGGCGCCGGGGCGATTGGTGGTGAAGTGGGATGGAGGCCGGCAGGCGTTATGTGATTTTTAAGCCGTTTGTATGGCATGTATTGATGTCCACCGGCCACAGGAGACAGCGGCAGAATTAGCTTTTGTTATGGCCAATTGGAGAAAGTGGCAAGCGTTTTACAGTGTGTACGGATACCAACTGTGGACAGCACAATTAGAGAAAGTCCATATTATTGCCGGGGCGATTATCTGTTTGCCTCCCTCGTTACCAAAACCTAGCATGACACCTTCCTTATCTTACAATTCTGGTCTTTTTTTTCTCCCTAGGTGGTTTTAAAGACGATTGAGTAATTAAAAATTCTAATATCTAACTTACACTTAGAAAATCTGTATAAAATTTGTTTTAGCTCGAAAAATTATGAAATCAGTTTTATCCATGAAAACATGTTCTATCTCCTAGTGCTTAATTATCAGTTTATGTAAATAATTTATGATTGTGATTATATTTTTTGGCTAAAAGATGCTCATATTATTTATTCTGATCTTTTTTCAAAATTAAGTTATTCTTATTTATTATAATCTTCTTTATTATTTGAGACTCAATATGAGACGACCTAAACAAGCCAGGTCGAAGTTTAATTCATTCAAAATCATATAATTTTAATTTTTTTAAAAAATAAGTGTAATCATGCCCGACCGTTGCCACATGCACGTCCACATCTCCTACCATAGTCATGCCCCTTACCACGCTCGCCACTAGGCATGTATGTTGCTCTGGAAGATTTAGCCAAAAACATGAATAATTTTCAGCAAAAAGAAATCATGATCATACAAGATTTAAATAAATTATTATTGAGCACTATAATATAGAACATAATTTCTACAAAAAATACGGAACTAATTTCATATTTCTTCATGCTAAAACAATTTTTCTAAGAGTAAGTTATATGTTAGAATTTTAATACCTCTTCAAACCACCTTTAAAACCATTTAAGGAGGGAAAAAACCGAAATTATGAGATGAGGAAGGTGCTCTGTCTGATTTTCATGACGAGGGAGGCAAAGATGACGAACACAAAAGTTTTGAGAGAGAGAAAGAGGTAATATGGACCTTTTTCAGCAAAATTCAGCAAATGTTTTCACGAGCCCACGCCGGACCCCAAGAACGGGCCGAAACTTCGCACGTAGGTCTCCTCCCCCTCCTGAGAGCTCCCCGCGAGCCCATCCGCCCATGGTCCATACTCCCCTGTTCGCACCGCGCAGCCGTCTCTCACCACCGGCCGCAGCCGCAACTTCCACTTCGCCGGCAGATTGGTACGCTGCTTCCTCCTCCTCGCTCTTCCTTCTTTCCCTACATCCCTGCACGGATCTCTGATATGAAATTTCCTTCCATTCACTCACTGTTTCAATATCCCCATTTCTTAGATTGACTTAGGCACAGATGGATGGTCCCAAGAAGAGTGCCTGCGCCGCCGCCGACCTCACCGACGACCTCATCGTCGACATCCTGTCGCGGCTGCCGGCCAAATCGATCTGCCGCTTCAAGTGCGTTTCCTGGCACTGGTACGGCCTCATCACCGACCCCGAGCACCGCAAGAAGATCCCACAGACGCTCTCCGGCTTCTTCTACCCCAGCGACAAGTGGACCGCAGAGGACCCCATGAGGATATTACCCGACTTCGTTGACATCGTTGGGGACGAAGAGCCATTTGCAGATCCCTCGTTGACCTTCATGGCGGGCTACAGGTCGATTATTCCAAAGATCTGCTGCAATGGCCTTCTCTTCTGCCTCTGCTGGAAGGTCTCCCCAAGGGAGGAAGCCGACCATGTTGTGTGCAATCCTGCGACAGAGAAATGGGTTGTCGTGGCGGATGTGCCGTACTCGGGCGATGAAAGTGATGCTTTGGTGTACCATTTTGGTTTTGACCCAGCAATCTCTCCCCACTTCTATGTGTTCCAAATTACAGACGCAGATGAGAATTATGGATACATCGGTGATGTGAATATCTTCTCATCGGAGACAGGTGAATGGAGTCGTAAGGAAAATGGTTGGGGTGATGAGCTTCAGTTAGTCAGTAGGGGGGCTGTTTTTCTCAATGGAATGTTGCATCTGCTGACCTGCGATTTCAAGATACTGGCAGTGGACACAGAGGGGAAGACATGCAGAACAATTCCTTTGCTGGAGCCTATGACTTCCTCAGTCGTTTGGAAAGGTCCTGAGGCATTTATTGGTCAATCTCAGGGGCGATTATATTATATAAATATGAGGGGCCCTGATGCCTCTAAATTATCTGTCTGGATTCTTGAGGACTATGACCGTGGTGAATGGATATTTAAGTACAGCATTAGCATAGCGCAAATATTCGGCGAGAAGGATCTAGTGTTTGAGCGGGACTATGCTTTGATCGCGATTCATCCAGAATGCAATTTGATTTTCTTTGTTTGTAGGTGTGAGGATATGCTGATGTCATATGACATGGATCGTGGCAAACTTTGTGTTATATGCAGTCTCAGAGAGCATTTGTGTCACCGCCCATTTCTTCCATATCTTCCATATGTTCCATTTCTCAAGGATTCACTGGCTGCTCAAGGCTAGAAGCATAATTTGCAGTGTGAAGGCCAACAATTGTTACCCTGAAGTGACATGCATGCCTACAGTCCGTTGTCACCGAATTGAACTATGTAACTACAGCCAGTTGTGACCAAATTGAACAATTATTACACCTCAACCTGTTTTTTGGCCCTTATTTGGTGTTTATGCTTTAATGTATTCTTGATTTCAATATCAAGGAATTATGTTAGTCGTGTAGTTTATCTTTGCAAAAGTTGCATATTAAGTTGATTTTTCTTTTCTTTTGAATAATTATATTTGTTTTCATTTGAAGGGCGGGCTTGGTGCAGCGGTAGAGCCTACCGTCTGTAACCGGAAGGTCCCGGGTTCAAGCCCCAGCCTCTGCACATTTGTGCGGGTAAGGTTTGGGCGCTATTACAACCCTTCCCCAGACCCCGCACGGTGCGGGAAGCCTACGGCACTGGGTACGCCCTTTAATTATATTTGTTTTCATTTGTTTGCTGTGTGCATTGCCATATTATCAACGGTCACTCCTTTTTCATAGTTCATCCAATCATACATTCTGTTGAATATATAAAAGTGTGGTGATGTTTATGCAAAAGAGCTGGAGTAAGGCCCACTTGGAGTTATGAAAATCACACATAAGAATTCAGCCTTTGCTTTTTCATAGTATTAACAAAGTTTAGATGAGGGAACTTGCAGTCAAGATTTTATGCTGAAGCACTGTCTGTTTGGAACAAAGCTCTGCTGGCTTCCGCGCAGGCAAGCTAGAGAGCTGATGGGCTTGGGCCAAGTCACTGAAGCCATCAGGGATGCCACCGCGTCAAGAAGGGAAAGGCCTTCAGGATGTCTCTCACCAACACTAGCAAGCCCACAACAGTGCTTGTCATTTCTAAAGGCACTGCGTTAAAGGAGTGGGTCCCACTGTGAAAGAGAGATCTGCTCCATATAGGTATGTGGCCATCGAGCTATCACTGATCCAATGAACAAAACTGTAATCTTTGCTGATGAAGGGACCACAAAATGTCATGAATTTTGTAAAAGGAGTGGACTAGTGGAGGGCCCACGTGACCAGACATTATTCTCCAGAAGTTTGATAAGGATAGGCAAGAAAATTGTAAGAATTCACATCTTTGCTGGTTCAATATGCTGGTGGGTGTTTTTAATTTGCAGATATGGTTTATTGTGTACAAAGAAGATGAAGAGAGTGATGTCTCCCATGCATGGCTGGTCAGCCGTGATATTGATCCTGCAGTATTCATCACTAAGGTATATGTCCCCATGACCAAATTATGTAAAAGTTTCTGGCATTTCCTTTAACAAGGTCCAAGTATTTCTCTACTTTCTGAAGTATAATATAGCTATTTGATAAATGTTTCTATTACCAACCAAACTTGCACTAAGGCAAAGTATACTTGTTACTTCCCTTGGTACACCTGAAAGGTATCTCATATCGGAAAACAAAAACCAATAAAGGGCAGCTATACCATGTTCTTGTTATCTGCAGGGATAATTAAAAATAATAATTTTATTAGGTAGATTATAACTCCTAGTTTGGGTCCTCTACCTGAAACATTTGCTTATTAAAATAACAAAAATATTATGAATTAAAAAGTATTTCTCAAGAATGTATAATTTTCTCTGGGTATTTGAATATTCGCTTCAATTGTTACTTAAGATAACTGCTTGTCTATGAACCTGTATACTGCTTCAGATTCTATAGTTGTTTTGTTGTATTGTAGTTTCTTTATTTTGCTTCAACACTTCTCCAGTATCAAGCAGCTTAAACACCCACCCCCCGACCTCTCTTTCAGTCTCCCAACTTTTTCCTTTTTTTACATCTTACTTCTATTCCAGAATGTTTCTCTCTCTGGGAAAGAATCCCTGTTGCCGTTTGGCAGTTTAGGACAGATGACATAAGCCATGCTAGTTATCTAGTGTTTTGTGTTGGTACCAGTCTACACATGGTTTCATATCTGTCCTGCTCTATCACATTCATTCATGCACTAAGGAAATATATTACTGCAGGAGACCATTTTTATATTGGTCCATGTCAACAACAGTCCTGCCTTTTTTTTGTCTTTTACTCTGGCGCATTATAATAGAAGCTGTTAATTGAAGTGAAGTTGGTAGAGCAGTAAATTAGTATAAGTTGACGTACTTGCACAAAAGAAAGTGAACTTTTAAATTGTTCAACTTAAGAATATTCTCGGAATAACAAAACCCTTTGTTGATGTTTATGTTCTTTACCTTTCCCTTCGCTATTTGTATTGTGGAAAACTTCATATCCATATTTTTTTTCTTAAGCTATATTGCTACTCTTTTTTCTACATAGTTTATTTTGTATTTATATATAGCTAATCATCAGGTCATAAAATTAAATTTTTGGATGTCTTGAGAAATAGTCTTTCTGAAATTAGTAATGATTGGTTGTTTGGTTTAGCAGCTATTGACTATTGACTATTGTTAGCTACAGTTGATATCAGTGTTTTACTAGTTTACAATAGATGGGCAAACCTATTCTACATCGAGTGTGTTGTTAATGCCATATTGCCAACAAATACCTAGTTATGTACTGCATCATATAATGGACTCATGGTTTGGCACAAAAGCCCTTTTTGGTCCTTTCTTCTCTTTTTCTTTGATGTGTGATTGTGCCAAATATGTGTTCCCATTTGTGTCTATGATTTAGGAGGATGCAAAATTTTCAGAAGTTCAAGGGCTTGAGACTAGGGATTATCCATGAATAAGGAATCTCTGTAGCTCATGTATCTTTTTCTCTGAAACATGTATTATGGTTCAGCTTGTCCTCCTAAATGCTGCACTTCCAATCCTACAATTGATATTATTTGTTTATTCTCTTTTGCAGATGTTTTAGTTTACTTACCTTTCCATGGAAGGGGAGCCTTATCGCAGCGGTAAAGCTGTTGCCTTGTGACCATGAGGTCACGGGTTCGAGTCCTGGAAACGGCCTCTTGCAGAAATGCAGGGAAAGACTGCGTACAATAGACCCAAAGTGGTCGGACCCTTCCCCGGACCCTGCGCAAGCAGGAGCTACATGCACCGGGCTGCCCTTTTTTTTTACCTTTCCATGTAACCGTGTGCGCTTCCCCATGGTGGTAACAAAGCAATCTACCTGAGTATTATTTTACTAATGCTGAATTTCTCTACCCATTTCGGGAAAACAAGTCGTTGTGTAAAAAAAAGGAATGAGCCACTGATTCTTCAGTGGCTGCTTGCTCTTGAGCAGTATATTCGTTAAAATGTTAGAGAAATCAATGGCAGCTGATGTTAATTCACCACCTACACTATGGTGGATCAGGATGATGTGGAATTTCAGTCTCGTTCTTTCGTATTTGAAGTAGCATAGGCTACATTTAGTAATATGCTTGCTGAAACTCATTTTAATTCTGTGTAAATGATGGCATCATACTGCTGTTCTCGCTCAAAAAAAAGTTTCAATTATCTATTGAAGTAAAGTATTGCTATTCCATAAATGTCTAATACCAAGCAAACTTGCACTTAGTCATAGTATGCTTGTTACTTTTTTACACCTGAAAAGTATCTCTTATCTGATATATATTAAGGAAAGCAAGAGCCGATAATACAGAAGGACAGCTGTCCCTAACATTTGCAGAAAATACCCAAATTACATTCAATCCCAATGAGATCTCCACTGATAGGACATAGTAAGTCTGTCTATCTTGGTATGCGGTCCCTATTTGGTTGCTTCTGTTCTGATTAATGATATAAGTGTTCACTATAAAGCAGGAGTCCTTGGGTGGGGTCATTTATAGCATTCGAATTTCAGATTATTACATCATGATTGATGTAACAGTTTTGTCCTATTGTGTTTCATCACTGATAAGCATGGAAGAGAGAAATGCTAATTATTTCACTTACCCTGTTTGCTAAAGCTGGCATATAAGTCGAATACAAGTCCTCGATGTTTAGTTCCCAAATTTCACCCCCAAGTTTCACTATGCAAAAAGAAGATTTCTATCACATTAAAACGTCGACACATGCATGGAGTACTAAAAACTAATTGCACAGTTTTATTGTATTCTGCGAGACGAACATTTTGAGCCTAATTAATCAATATTTAGATAATTTTTCATAAATACAAACGAAATGCTATAGTGACGTATTTATGGCGGAACCCAAAGTTTGGATCTAAACAAGGCCGAAGTACTTCAGGCATTAGATGACCCATTCATACTTCTTTCAAGGTAGGGCTATATGACATCAGATAATTTAGCAATTTTTATTTACAAGCATGTTTCTGTGAGATGATTAAAAATAATAATTTTACTAGGTTGAATATAATTCCTAGTTTGGGTCTCCCTTGAAACATTTCATTATTAAAATAATGAGTGAATTTCACTGTAGGTCCATAAACTTTTTCCAAGATCTCACCTAGGTCCGCAAACTAAAAAAACAGTCATCTAGGTCCATCAACTTTTCTGAGGTCTTATCTAGGTCCGCAAACTAAATAAGTGGTCATCTAGGTCCATGAGCTTTTAAAAAGCTGTCGTCAAGGTCCATGAATTTTTAAAGAGCTGTCGTCTAGGTCCAAGGCGGTGGCGACGAGCCTGACCTTGACGACAGCTCTTTAAAAGTTTATGGACCTAGATGACCACTTTTAAAAGTTTATGAACCTAGATGACCGCTTATTTAGTTTACGGACCTAGATGAGATCTCGGGAAAAGTTTATGGACCTAGATGACCGATTTTTTAGTTTACGGACCTAGATGAGATATCGAGAATAGTTCATGGACCTACATATATTCTGTACTGTTAAGTGTCTCTGAAGAATATGTCAATTTTTCTGGGCATTTGAGCATTCCCTTCAATTGTTACTGAAGATAACTCCTTGTCTGTATACTGTTTCCATGTGAAAAATCCATGTTGCCACTAGAAACTGCAGGCGTGGCTTTGCCGCGCCCAGCTGTACGGGGCCAATGTATTTTCTTGAAAGTTTATCCCATGGCCTGTAACGGTCTGTCAGGTTTTAATGAACTGGCTTTGTCTAATGTATTTTTTGCGAAATGTCTAATACTTGTATTTAACAAGTTAAGCAGGAAGATCAATAAAATCAATGGACTGAGTACTATCAAAGATGAAAGGTAGGCCAACTTGACTGGAAAAATGTGTTTCTCTGACACGGCCGGGATGCTAAAGAGTGATAGTGGAAATTTGGGTTCCACAAAAATTGAGGGAAGTTAAATATTGATAAAATAACAGCTTATGCGTTATAACTTGTAGACCTAATTTGATTAACAATGAGTCGACGTATAAAACAGAAAGTAAAAGTAATGATTCTTTTGTACCTAAAATCCATGTGAATTCTACATAGTGGCTAAAAGTTAAACTATAAACAGTGTTACATAAAATTTCAAGAGCTTGCAATGCATGTATTTCATATAAAGACAACAAAATTCTACCACTTGTCATGTGAAATAAGACCTACGATTGACGACGTAGATAACAAGTTAACACACGTGCACAACACCCTAAACCTAAATACATCCAAGCTACTATGAACACACGAGCAACCAATGCATAGACTATATTTGCATGAGGTTGTAGCTCCTTAATTGATAGCTCCCAAATTATCGATCCATCTTTTGCTATTTATGAGTCTTGAAGGAGTACCTGCGCTGTTGGAAATGTCAAATTAAGTGAATTGAAATTAATCTCAGTGTAAATCAATGATATCCAAATATTAAAATCACCCGTTAAAACATAGCTAGTTGGTTCAGACTTCAGAGTTTTTGTGGGAAATCCAAATGAATGCATCAAAATGTACTACGGTTGGAGAATTAAGAAATAGGGAAATTTACTGTGAGTTTGTATACACTGTAATGCACACTTAACAGGGAAAAGTCAAGACAAGGATGCATACCTCCTCACAAAGTGACTCTGTGTGATCTGTAAGTTCAACAGTCAAGCTTATTAATCTGTAGTGAAGATTTCAGCTTGAATGCATTGCAATACTATGAGAACTACAAAGAGCATAACTTTTTGACGTCATCTGCTAAAATTTAACTTCTCAAAGCTCCTAAGAAACGTATCAGCACAAGCTCATCTGTTGCAGCGACATGCTCATGGAGTCATGGATATGCGAACATTGCAATATAAACTGCACAAATGGAATTAATCATGTTTTTTCATGAAAGTACAAACGTAGAATTGACAACACATCAAATGCAAGGTATTACATGAACAGGATTGGGCAACTTACTGTGTTAGGCACCGGATATTTTGTCGAATACTTTGGAAGCAGCAGAGACGATGTGGTTATGTTAACCCTTCCAGTTGCTCGTTGACTTGGCGATGGATTGTGCCGGCGGTAGAGCCGTAGAGGAAGGGCAAACCGCAGTACAGAAATCAGCAGCACTTGCTGTGGAGCAGTCTCGTAGGCAAATCATCGAGCACATAATGTGCATCTTCTGTGTCAGCATCAACTCAACCTGTGTGGCTGCACGCAAGCATTTCTGAGCTTGCTGGCTTGATTGCACATGTGAGCATCAACTGATGGGGGAGCCAGGTCCGCCGCGGGGGTGGCTTCTCCACTATTTCTTTGCCCTGTCCCAGGCCACCATCTCCTTGTCATCACTTTATCATCAGACTGTTGCGGAAAATGGAACCTCCATTGCGCGCCGGCGAGCAGAAGCGCGAGAGGGCTACCGTTGCTGACGCGGTCGACTTCTGGCACAACATCTGCTCAGTTTCCGCACAACTGTGAGTACAAACCATTGGCGGAGCAGCCGCCGCTGCCATGCGTTACTGCTGGTACCTCTCCAACCATAGCCATCCGTCGGGATTCCTCAAATCGAATCCACCTGTTGCCCCGCAGCCAAGATGCCGGCCACTGGAGACTCTCAACACCACAACTGCTTTTATCCAATTTGTGCTGGTATAGCAGCTCGTCACAGGAAGGCCACCATACCTCATCACCGTCGCAGGGACGCTCTCCGCGGTATGTGCGCTCGAAGACGATGGGGATCTCGGCCTCAGCAACTGTGGGAGAACCGCATCAAAGGAGGCAACAAGGTGGGGATGAGGCAAATTGGATAAGGCCGTGGGTGCTCTTGAGGACGGATCGAGGATTCGACGGCCGGAGGTAGCGCGTGGCCTTGTCCAGGCTAGCCAGCGGCCGTGGCGGCGAGCGCGGAGGCCAGCGGGCGGCGCGGCAAGAGACGAAGGAGAGGATGAGGTCCTTGGTGGACGTGTCCACGACGATTCGCGAACATTCGGTTTGCAAGTTAACGGGTATGATCCGAATTGGACGGTAGATGTAGCGAGATGGACGGATCCGACGGCTAGCGGGTTGACCGGCGACGTGGATATCGCGCCCGCCCGCGGAATGACCCGCATTTCGTCGTTTAGAGATTTGCCTTACCACACACCCCACCCCACCACAACCACCTTTCATTTTTTTACTTGTACATCTATTCCAGAATGTTTGCTTTATGTGAAAAATCCCTGTTGCTATTTGCCTTAGCAGTTCATGACAGATGTCATCTAGAGATGGTCAATTATGGTTTAAGTCGTGCTAATTATCTTATGTTTTGTGTTAGTACGTGCACGCAAGGTTTCATGTCTCCCTGCTCTTTCACAGTCATGGATGCTCTAGAAAAATATATTATCCGGAAACAATTTTAGTATTACCCCATGTCAGAACACCCTTTTTTTCAATTTTAGTATTACCCCATGTCAGAACACCCTTTTTTTTTGTCTTTTGATCTGGGGTACTATACATGAACTGTTAGTTAAAGTTCGCATAGCGTTAAACTAGTAGAATTTGACGTACTACAAGTTTTGTACAAAAGAAAGTCAACTTTCAAATAGTACTACAAGTTCAGAGGAGTATTTTCTGAATAACAAAACCCATTGTTTTGATGGTTATGTTGTTTCTAGAAAAGAAAAGGGCTTGTTGAGTTCAGTCGAGGGATGAGCCACTAACTCTTCGATGGGTAACAAGGCTGCGCTCTTGAGCAGTATTATTACTACAATGTTTTAGAAGCTAATGTTATTCACCACCGATAGTTCTGATAGATCAGAATGATGTGGAGTTACAGTTTCGTTCCTTCGTTTTGGAAGTAATATCGGTTACATTTAGTTAAATGCTTGCTGAAAATAATTTTAATTCTGCTTAAATAATGGCATCATGATTTGTTGTCGCTTAATGTAAAACGGTTCCTTTGAACATCGATATGGCCCGTAAAACATGAATGCATTCGTTAAACACATAACATAAATGTGATTGCGGTACATTCTTGACTGTTGTCAGATTCCTCTGAGTTGCAGCATCGAAGCAGGTAAGTGGACCAGGCATAGGCGCATAGAATTATATTTCCTACCTTTTCACAGCGCCAAAGGCAAACGCACAATTGAACAACTCGTGAACATTGGCATCCCAACATCTTTTTTCTTTTCCGATAAACACATTCCAACGATTTGAAACATGCCTTACCAAATACTAGTACTATAGATACATCTTACGTCCCTTAAGCAATCATTCAAACAGGTGCCCATCTGTGCATTATTTTATTTACAAAATGCACCAACGATTTGCTTGCGGAGGACACATTCGCGCCCATCAGAGGGCGGCCTGGGCTGCAGCTAACCTTGCAATTAGGACCCTGCATCAAATTTCAGTGTCACCGAATCTCTCATTTAAGTTAGGAAGCTTAAAACTCGTTCCACATCTGTACCATCAAGTAGTCAGTACCATACTGCACATATTGTAATGCCATTCTGATACTGCAGTATGTATATATATATATTGTTCCTATGATTCTTTCATTAAAGTATTATAATAATAGCGCCCAACCTGAAAGGTGAACAAGAAACATAGTCCAGTCCAGCCTTCGCGAAAAATGCAACTGAAGAAGGCTCGCCACCATGTTCACCACAAATGCCCACCTGTCATTACAATTACACACCAACTTATAAATTAACCTTCAATATAAGGAAATTTAAAAAACAGTACGTATAATGCATCTTATTCCTTATTACATATCATGATACATTAGCTAATTTATTACCTCCAAATCAGGCCTTGACCTTCGCCCCCTCTCAGTGGCAATCTTAACCAACTCCCCGACTCCCTTTTGATCAAGCACCTGAAGGTCCAAGCAACTTTATTGAATCAAGTAACTTGAAAACATATTGTAGAGAGATTAATCAGGGAATAAAGCTTACCTCAAATGGGTCGTGCTGGAGAATACCCTGGGACAGGTAGATTGGGAGAAACTTGCCAATGTCATCCCTGCTGTAACCAAATGTCATCTGTGTGAGGTCATTTGTCCCAAATGAGAAGAACTCGGCCAGCTCTGCTATCTGTTAACCATTGTAATCACATTCACAGAAATATTCATCAGGCAAATGCCAAAAGTTATTGATAGTTTGTTATAACAAATCTGTATGCTCTTTCAAGATCTTAAGAGGACCCGTACACAACACAAATAAACTGTTTTTTTAACCGAAAACAACACAAATAAACTGTTCAAGTCCATTTACCTCATCAGCTATAAGAGCTGCCCTGGGAACCTCGATCATGGACCCAATTTTGTATCTAATAGTAGTTTCTGCGTGGGCAAAAACCTTGCCAGCGACTTGACGAATCACACTCACTTGCTGGTCAAGTTCCTGAAAATGCATCACTCTAATATTAGTTCCCTCTTGGGGAAAAGGCAATTGTTTCATTGTTTGTGCAATACCAATCCATGTTATACTGCAAACATTCTGAACGTAAACAGAAACATATGACAGTTAAATTAAAGATGCATCTTTCCAGTCAAAAAAAATTAAAGATGCATCTATTTGAACTAGAAAATCGTGTAGCTCAGGATAAGTGAAGATTTTTCAAAAGTAAAAAGGCCAGCTCCTATGCATATACAGAAAAAATTATTATACATCCTAAACTTTGAAGTTTCATAGCATTCCTCTATTCAGTTCTCCTCTAATCTATCCCCTATGCATGTCAAACACCATCAAAAACTATAATTAGCTCTCAAGAGTTCGAGAAAAAAGAAACTTGCATACCTGAGGTGTTCCAACAAGAGGCACCATTATCTCAGGGAAAACTTGGAAACCTTGGTCATTCACAGCAATAGCAGCTTCAAAGATAGCACGGGCTTGCATTGCCGTCAGTTCTGGGTATGATATACCAAGCCTAAAAATATGAAGTATATTCAACGTCAGAACTGCTGGTGTGGGACATAAAATAAACTAATGATGACTAGTAAAAATCATGTACTTTCTTGCCAATTTCAGAAAACCAGAATAGTGCTGCCCTTTTATATTAGAAATGGCTGGCAATTTGGCCAGCAAATGCATACTGCAAGTGAGCAATGAAAAGCTGACCTGCATCCACGGAAACCCAGCATTGGGTTCACATCAGAAAGTTTTTCTACCCTAGCAAGGATTTCCTCATGAGTAGAATTTGTGTGACAAGATAACATGTGGACAACATCCTCGATGTTACCCTCTGGAAGGAACTCATGAAGTGGAGGATCCAAGAGCCGAATAGTCACACGAAGACCTGGAAAATAAGCACAATTGCGGTAGTCCCTGGTTCAATAGGCAATTCAACTTTACACTTTAAACTCATTTTAATGCATAATGGTAGATACTGGCAAAAAAAAATAGCAGTTGAAATAATTAGCTTGGGAGTTCACTACAGAGATTGATTCTAAATTTTCATCCCATCGGGAAAGGGTTATCAATGTTCAGTTATAAATTATAATGTGACAATCGTATTACAGATGCATTATGCAGCCAACTTGAACTGAAGATTATTTGCAGCTGTAGGCTTATCAAAACCATTAATGAAACTTGCACGACTGTGAAATCAAACACAAATGCGTACCATCCATTGCACGAAAAATCCCTTCAAAGTCTGTTCTCTGATATGGCAGGAGAAGGCCTAATGCTTCTTGCCTCTGTTCAGCAGTATCTGCCATTATCATCTGTCTCATGGCCTTAATCCTCTCGTCAGAAGAGAAGAACTGAAGCAGAAAAGAATGATGCCGTGACAACACTGCTCATTAATCATATAATATTCCTACAACTATAACATAAAGCATTGTACCAACCATGTGTTCAGTTCTGCACAATCCAATCCCTTCAGCACCATTTCTCCTTCCAGTGAGTGCATCTGCGGGAGTGTCTGCATTGACCATGACCTAGAACAACCACCATAAATGAAACAAGAATTAAATTATGATGGAAGATATCATGTATTTATTGTGTTTGATTTAAATGTACTGAGAACTATGAAGGACCAATCATGGTGAATAAATAAATTTATATTGACACAGAGATACAGACTTTTTTACCTTTAGTTTTTTAACTTCATCCACCCAAGACATGAATGTTCCCAAATCAGCACTAAGTACTGGGAGGGATAGAGGTAGCTTGCCCAAAATAACCTCTCCAGTTGATCCATTCAGTGACAACCAATCACCTTCACGAAGCACCTTGTCTCCAAGGACTACCATCTGCATATAAATTTTTTACAAATCAAAACAAACTTAACGCAAAAAAGATCAAATAAGATCACCTCTGTCTATCTTCCTGATTATTTTCAACACAATTAAACTGCCACCATGGCATCAACAAAGATTCTGTCTTAAAACGTGTGCAGGGAATGAGTTATTTGTTAAATTGTTAATCACCTTCTCAGCATCGTTTACATGGATACTTGAGCATCCGGCCACACAACATTTTCCCCAGCCGCGTGCTACAACCGCGGCATGAGATGTCATACCACCTCTGGCTGTGAGAATTCCAATGGCAGCATGCATGCCGCCAACATCCTCAGCGCTGGTCTCAGTCCTCACCTTATAATTATACATGTAAAAAGGAGTTGTTATACTTCGAAAATAAGAAAGAAAAAATATGTCCAACATCTTTGAGAATTGAAATATATAGACAGGCCAGTCTATTGATTGAAATATAAAAAAGGTGCTTACCAAAATGACAGATTTTCCTTCTGAATGCCATGTTTCAGCATCAGCAGCTGTGAAGACGATCTGACCTACCGCAGCTCCAGGTGATGCAGGTAGGCCCACAGCAATGACTTTGTTTTTATATGACGATGGGTTCTCAAACTAGATTAACAGAAGGCCAAAGAAATGATGAAATAAATAGATACTGCCATCATTTAAATTCTTAGTAGGACACTGTTTGAAATCAACTATCAAAGTTCATTCTAGTGACAAAGCGAACAGATAACAATGTGCTAATGACTACATTTACTTGTGCAAAAGATTTTGTGTGTTTTATTTATAGAATGTTGGGACGTGCATTCATATTTCATTCTGTAGCCTGACAAGTTCAAATGCACTATTTGTATATAGTTTTATCTTAATAAATATTTAGACCCAAATTATTTCTTTAATGTAATAGAAATGTGATTTTCTCCATTTTTCTTTGAAGAAAATAATTGTCAACAAAGTATATAATAATGCAACAGACTAGTAGTACTCCTGTGTCATTCAAATAATACCTGGGGATGAAGAAGCTGGTCCAAGTGCCGTGGTTCCACCATCTTAATTGCTGAACGATGGTCAATCAGGCCTTCATTGACCATGTCTACAGCAATCTTTACTGCACCTTTGCCAGCACGCTTACCTGTTCTGCACTGAAGCATCCAAAGTCTGTTTTCTTGAACAGTGAACTCAATGTCCTGCATTGCATTGAATTAGGTGGTTAAGCCCAAAACGTCGTTGTATAGTTACATTACATGACAGTTGATCTGGGGGGCAGCACTAAACATCACTGCAGGAACAATAATTCCTAATGCTCATAACTGTGCCTATCAGCATACATGTTCGGTATGACACATATTTTATTCTAAATTTCTAATCTACCAAGATGTCAATGTTTGAAAACATGCTGCCAGTCACAGACCTTTCTATCAGTTGGAAATGAAGGCAGTAACTTACTCCAGCAATAGGTCAATTTTGCAAACTACTTCTCATTATTTTATTCCAGCATGAACAAAGGAAAATCCCTTTGAACATGAAATTTAGATTTTACTCAATTTGTAGGCATAGATACATATAAGACCAAATACTAAGTTACTAACAGAGAGAGAGAGAGAGCTTGATAATTGGACATTATACTGCACCATCATTTCTTTGTAATGTCTTTCCAAGATTTTGCAGTTCTCAACAAGTTCTGCATAAGGCTCTGGCATGCACTCCTCCATTGCATCAAGTTCTTGTGGAGTTCTAATTCCAGCAACTACATCCTCACCCTACAAAGGAAAGTAACCTGTTAGTTGTTCCTAAATCAGCATAAACTGAATCCAGGCAATAAATATGATGACTGAAACAAAACATTATGCCATATGGAACCTTTACATTAAACACCAAATCATAATACTACCTGAGCATTGATAAGGAACTCGCCATAAAGTTTTTTCTCTCCAGTACTGGGGTTCCTAGTAAAGAGGACACCGGTGCCTGATGTGCTACCCATGTTGCCAAAAACCATGCACTGAACATTCACAGCGGTGCCCTTCAATCCAGTAATCCGATTAATGCTTCTGTACTTTTTTGCCCTAGTACTGTCCCATGAATCAAAAACAGCCAAGATCGCCAAATGCAACTGCCTCTTTGGATCTACAAATATACACAAAATATGAAAAAGAAGAAATATCCAGATCTACTCAAACTCATAACAGATAATGAACCAATACTTCCGTTCCAAATTACTATTCAGACTTCTTTTTGTAACCTTTAACTATTCGTCTTGTTCAAAAATTTAGTCCAAATATACGAATAATAAGTTAAAACTTATAGTATATGTGGTGAAAAAGTAAGTCACAAACAAAATAAATGATACTTGCACAATTTTTTGAATAAGACGAATGGTTAAACGTCATGAGAAAAAAGTCAACAGCGAATAGTAATTTGAAACAAGTCAACAGCGAATAGTAATTTGAAACGGAGATAGTAGTAAATGTGGGTGCACACATACACATACCTGAGGGGAACTGTTCACCTTTGGTCACCACATAGACATTCTTATATTCAGCTACAAGGTCTTCCAGATCCTTGACATTCAGCTCAGTATCATTCCGCAGCCCCTTAGCAACTTTCATGGCTTCCAGTTTTTCTTCGAATAGCTCATGGGGTATTCCCATAACCTGACAAAATCATATACCATAGAGAAGATGAAATCAATATGTCGGTTACCTTAATGGAAGAACATGAATCAACTATTTCAGCAAGCATATGAAACAAATAACAGATGAACTATAACATGTAAACATAAAGTTTGTCAACAGACAACAATATCATCTTTCAAGATAAATTGCTATTTTCATATGTAGGGTGTCTATCTTTATTCTGTTCTAGGTCGTTGTTTTGCGTCTCAAGGTTTCTCTTGAGTATACGTCATTATAATTCTCTTCTTCTTAATGAAATACATGCATAGCACATCTAAAAGAAAGATCATTTTCATTTATAACTTGTGACACCAAGAAACTTTTAGAACATTTTCATTGTATGTAACACGGGTCTTGCCTAGCAGTTTGGACACTTAAAATAAACAGTATTGCATTCCTCAATATGAACGAATGAACAGAATGGGGTTTGTTTGAGAAACATGCAAGGTAAAAGTATTAATATATGTGAAGATATTTTCTGAATCAAATAATCTCAATCGAAGTAAAAATTGAATTGTCTACTCTAAATGTTCCAACTTGCTGAAATTATATACTGAATTCGAAGTTTCAATTGAAGACAATATTCCAGCATAGATTGGTAACTTGATACAGCAAAACTGAAATTTCAAACCAACTTTCTGTTTGATTTATTGATTCTATGATTTAATGAATTAGAAAATGAGGATTAAACCTTGAACCAGACCTGATGTTTAAGGTCATCGTATAGTGGAATAAAATCCCAGATGTGAAACTGAATAATTCAATGGCATTCATATTTATTTGTTTCAGCAGAATATTCTATACCTAAATTCGAGCTTGACGAAAACTTGGGACCCAAAACTGGATCTGATCCTTGCGTTACAAGTCCCCAACTCGCAACCAGCCTTTTGGGTAGGGGTAGGAACCGGCACCCAAAAAAAAAACGAGAGAATGTCGTACCAACCAGGGCTGGGCCCTGTTGCGGCGAGGAATCGTTGTCCACGCCACGCTGAAAGGGCTTCCATGGTCGGGAGTGATGACCGCTCCGCTAGCGGTGGCGCCGCGTTGCCGCCGGCGGCTTGGTGCCGCGACGGCCGCAACCTCAGCGGCGGCGGCCGGCAGAGGAGTGGCAAGGAATGGGCTTATTTCCTTGCCTCGGCCCACAAGGTAAGGTACATCCAGGCCCAAATTAATATGGGCCCGACGTCTACGAATACACGACAATGTTTTTCTCGAAAAGAAAAAACTCAAGAAAGAATACACGACGAACCTGTACCAACTTCAAGTCAAGTAAAAAAAATAAATATATTAAAAATAATATAATTTTATCTTAAGATGTGATTGTTTGGGGCATGATATGAATTTGATACAAGAACAGGCAAGTATACACTGACAATGACATATATACGAACAAGCAAGTCGTATATATACAACGATGATATATATGCTTACCACGTTACCGAACATGTCGAGAAATCTGCGGTAGGAGTCGAAGGCGAAGCGGCGGCCGCTGCGTTCGGCGAGGCCCGCGGCGACTTGGTCGTTGAGGCCGAGGTTGAGCACGGTGTCCATCATGCCGGGCATGGAGACGGCGGCCCCGGAGCGCACGGAGAGGAGCAGCGGGCGGCGCGGGTCGCCGAGCCCTGCGCCCATGTTGCGCTCCACGCAGCGCAGCGCGTCGAGGACCTCGTCCCACAGCCCCGGCGGCATGCTGGCCCCGCCGCCGAGCTGCTGGTACTGCCGGCACGCCTCCGTCGACACCGTGAACCCCGGCGGCACCGACAGCCCGATGCTCGCCATCTCCGCCAGGTTCGCGCCCTTCCCTCCCAGCTGCATTTGCATGTTGTCAGTACCATGTCATTACCATGATTGTTGTCATTACCATGCTGTCAGAGTAAACGCGCTACGCACGCACGTACCAAGTCTTTCATGGATTTGTTGCCGTCGCTCCTGCCCTTGCCGAAGTGGAAGACCCTCCGCGCCGTCTCCGGCGGCGCGCCACCGTCCTGGTGAGCCGCCGGCGCCATTGATCTCTATTGATCGACTTGCTACGATCACTTGGGCACTTGTACGTCTAGCTAGCTAACTTTGAATAAGTTGTTTGAACTGGTCGCTTTTTATATTTTGATGAGCGGCAGTGTAGTGTCAGCTGCTTATTATATACACACACGACGGCCATGCACGGCGCGGTTGGTGGCCAGGGCGCCAGCCAGGCAGGCGCGCGCGGCCGGATAAGTGTTGGCGGACAGTGCGTGCAGTAGCACAGGCTGAGATGATCCCGTGTACGTGCTCCGATCCGACGGCCAGATGAAGTGCATGCATGGGCGTGCGTGGGTGGCACGCACTGGGGCCGGCAGACACAGACTTCGCTGTAGCGAGGATACGACGCCACGCCGGCGGGAGCGGCGGCCGTGCGCGTGGCGGCCGCCCTGCTTGCCTGGTTGCATTGCATCAGCAATTTGGCTGCCGCCTGTGTGCCACCTGCAAGCTGCAACACCTTGTGCAGCGTATATATGTAGGATCGGAGGCTCACTGCCCGCCGTCATATATATCACGTACAGCTTGAATAACGCAGGCGCCGGCGGGCCGCCGCCGCCGGCCGTTCACCGCCGTACTTTAGGCTAGCTCGGCGGCCAACACGTACGTACGCTGCGTGCCACGGTGTGGCGAGGACGCGGCTGCGCCACGTACGCCAAACCCTTGAGCCTGTGCCGCTGTGCGGTCGACGCGTGCCGCCGTGCATATCCACACGTGATCCAACGTACGCCGGATAAACTCGGCGAGTGCGACTGTGCGAGTGTGGGCGCGACCACTGTTCCACGGCCGAGGTCTATCGACAGACAGACCCAGCCGTCCGAGGAATCGCCGGAACGGTGCACACAGTCTAAGGCGTATCCCAAGTTCCACCCCCAAAGTTCACTATACAAAAAGAAGATTTTCATCACATCAAAATATCGGTATACATAGAGTACTAAATATAGATGAAATCAAAAACTAATTACACAGTTTTGTTGCACTCTGCGAGACGAACATTTTGAGCCTAATTAATCAATTTTTGGACAATTTTTTACACATACAAACGAAATGCTACAGTGGCGCACGCACCTTAATAGATCAAAGTTTGACTTCCAAATTCGGAAACTACACAAGCCTAAGCTAGATTGTGGATAGGGGCTCGATCAGATGCACGTACGATCGAGTGGTACATGCATGTTGAACACTCGCTCGTCTGTCGTGGCTTGTGCTGAACTGGTGACGTATTCTTACTTGGCTTCACGCACATTAATTCTTTTTTAGACAATCGTACCATAATTTTTACGATGCAAACGGATGCTACCGTAATAAAGAAAAACACGCATCCAAAATTGACATATAGCTAAAACATCTTATAATCATTAATAGAAAAACTTTAACAAACAGATCACGTAGTCATTCTACGGCATTCCGGCATGTTACTGTTGCCACACAAAATTGATCCGCGCAGCACCACAGTAACTGTCGTACTTTCGTGACGACGAACGATTGCTTTCCGAGCAAAGCAACAAAGATTTCTCGCTTTCGTGGAGAAGATCCGACCGGTTTTCAGCGCAAGCCGGCAAAAATCAACCAAACCCTAAGGCTAGGGCTCGGCAAAAACTATGAACTACTGTGCTGGAAAAAAGAACGTAGAAAAAAGAACGATTGTATTGATTGTGTCGTGTACCGGAAAAACAATCGGCCATGTATCCCGTAATTTATAGGATACGCCTGGTCTACGGCAAACTAACTTGGCCTGGACTCTATCTCTATCCCTACCTTTCTGTATCTCTAACCGAACAGGCAATTTAATTATAGTATATTTTTATCTCTAGTTTCTACTCTGACTCGGTTACAAAATCAAACAAACTGATTCTAAAATTCCATGCATCGGCCACTGTCAGAGCTTCATGGAAATCAGACTGCATAATCCTGCCCTTCTTTTGTAGTCACCAGCCAAGTCTCCTTTCATTCATCACGTACGCAAGATCTTCATGAACAGAACCTGACGTGTATTGCTCTCTCCATGCATGATACGTGTAATCAACTTGACCATTAACAATATAAATTTCCATTCAAAATACGCATGACTGCCTTGGAGAAATAATCTGCTGCGCCTAACCATCTTTAGTCCTGATAAAGCTTTTGCATCCTGCCAGTCTTTAAAACATATGAGCTAGATAACTCTGCCAGTAATCAAAATAATTTGGCTCATTACCTAAGCATAAAGTAGCCAAATTTCAGCGTAAACACATGCCCCCCCTGTTTTTGGTATATTTGAATTTACCAAAAATACTATAACAATGCAATCAAGCAATATTTACCTTAGGGCAACATCAATTGCTCCATGGCTATACCGTTGCTTAGGGCGATGCTTCAGCAACACATCGGCCACATTTTTTCTTAGGGCGATGTCCAAATAATGCATCGGCCAAATCTTTTGTTTAGGGCGATGTTTAAATAACACATCGGCCAGATCTTTTGTTTAGGGCGATGTTTAAATAACACATCGGCCAGAATGTTGTTTCTCAGTTGGTGTAAAGATAATACATCGACCAAATCTTCTGCTTAAGACGATGTTCTAATAATACATCGACCATAAAATCGTCAAGAATTCAAGCCTCCTGCCACACGCTAGGATAGTATTTCTTCAGATATTTTCCATTGAGAGCTTTAGGCAACTTCTCACCCAACTCTCGGCGTCAAGCAAACGACGACTCAAATATGCAATAATGTACTCTTTCCTGCCATCTTCTTGTGCCAAAACAGCGCCGATCACCTTCTCTTGTGCAGCAATATATAATTTGAACGGCACACCAGATTTGGGCGTCCGAAGCACTGGTGGACTCAACAAATATCGCTTTATATTATTAAAAGCCTCTCGATGCTCTGCCCCCCAAGTGAATTCGGCTTCGTTCTTTAGCCGAAGTAAAGGAACAAACGATTCAATTTTCCCTGCAAGGTTAGATATGAATCGTCTCAAGTAATTAATTTTTCCTAACAACTTCTGCACATCTCTTTTACATGTGGGCTCCTCCAATTTCCTTATTGACTCTACTTTCTTAGGATCAATTTCTACACCATGCTCATGGATTATGAAACCTAAAAACTTACCAGCCGACACACCAAAAGCACATTTAAGTGGATTCATCTTTAATCCATATCGACGCATTCTTTCAAAGGCTAACCGTAAATCGGCTAAATGATCAACAAATCCACCCGATTTAACCACTACATCATCGATGTATATTTCTAATATGATGCCCAAAAGATCATGAAAAATTAAATTCATAGCACGTTGATATGTAGCACCGGCATTTTTCAACCCAAAAGTCATAACGACCCACTCAAACAAACCAACAAAACCAGGGCAACGAAAAGCTGTCTTAGACATATCTTTCTCGGCCATAAAAATTTGGTTATAACCAGCGTTGCCATCTAAAAAACTAATTACTTTATGTCCAGAAGCATCATTAATTAGCATGTCGGCTATAGGCATGGGGTATTCATCTTTAGGAGTTGCTTTATTTAAATCTCTAAAGTCAATGCATACTCTTATTTTACCAGTATTTTTCTTTTCAACGGGAACAATATTAGATATCCATTCTGCATACCTATACGGCCGAATAAACCTAGCTTTTAACAACCGATCAATTTTTTCTTTGATGCAGTAATACATATTAGAATTAAAGCGTCTAGGAGGTTGTTTATGGGGCCTAAAACCAGGTTTTATAGGCAATCTTTGCTCAACTAAATCCCTACTCAGACCGGGCATCTCTGTATAACTCCAAGCAAAGCAATCAACAAATTCTCTAAGTAATGCACATACCTTGTGTTTCTGATCGGCCTCTAGGTTAGCATTTATATACGTAGGTCTAGGAACACTTCCATCGCCAATATCAATTTCTTCAAGTGGATCAGACGATGAGAACCCATGTCCAAGCTTCTCCATATCATCAAAGTCTTCAACAGTTTCATGCATATTGTTCTTTCCTGAACGATATTCCTCTGTACGCTTTTGCAACCACTTAATGCTGTCCTCTTTATTCATTGTTTACAAAGATAGATTATTGAGCCAAGCTACTGTAGCCGGCTGTACATGTACTGGTACAAAACCATCTCTGCCAATAGTAAGATAATCACAATTTGAAAAATCCCTCCCTGTCAAGCATTTCATCTCGCCGTGTTGCCAATCAACCGGCGTATCAATTAATGCAATGCAAGCCGAGTTGTCTGCCTGAATCACTTCCACTTCATCTCCAACCCATTGAATCAAGCACTGGTGTAAAGTAGAAGGAATGCAACAATTGGCATGAATCCAATCACGCCCCAACAAAATATTATATCGGCCTTTGACATCAACAACAAAGAAAGCGGTCGGGATTGTTTTGCTTCCAACTGTGAGCTCCATAGAAATAACACCCTTAGCTTCAGATAACTCTCCTGAAAACCCGCTAAGTCCCATGTTGGTCTTCTTTAAATCACTCTCATCTCGACCCAATTTAGAGAAAACAGAAAAAGGCATAACATTAACTCCGGCACCGCCATCAACAAGCATACGACCAACAGGCTTACCATCAACATGACCTTTGATGAATAAAGGCTTCAGGTGCTGACCGGGCTTTTCTGGCTTCTCGAATATAGCATCTTTAGAACCAAGATCAAATTCTGCAACTTCAGTCTCAGGAGCACGAAATTCAGAGGGCAATACGAACACCATATTGACATCAAAATTCCCAGCATTATCCATTTTATTTTCTGAACCTCCTGATATAATCAGCGACAGGCTCATTGTACTTTTGTTTAACCGATGTTAAATGCGAAAGCCTCAATTCAATATCTCCAGTATAAAAGTATTCATGAAATTTTTGTTCTAACTGAGACCATTGATGAATAGAATTTGGTGCAAGTGAAGTAAACCAAGAAAACGCGGCACCAGACAGAGATAAAGGGAATAATCTTAACCTAAAAGCATCACTAGCACCAGCTTCACCACATTGTGCAAGAAACTGACCAATATGTTCCAATGTTGTTCTACTATCATCCCCCGTAAATTTAGCAAAATCAGGAATTTTGAAGCCACAAGGATATGAAACAAGATCATAATAATCAGGATAAGGTTTTTGGTATGCACGCCCTCTACTTTTAGGTCCTATCCCGAATGATTCCCTTAAAATATTGGCCATCTGTTCTGTCATACTTTCAGGCCCTAAATATGGTGCCACACTTGATTGTTGTTGTGGCCTAGATGCATCAAAAGATTCTTGAGGCGGCATATATGCATAATTCTGTGCAAAGGCATTAAAGTAATTATCGGGCACTGATCCATAATTTGTTCCCGTCGCCTGGGGTTGTATAGGGGGTACACTATGGGTTACAGTGCGGTACGGAGCCATAGTTGCGCTTGGTGAAATTTCATTCACTCGGCTATGATTATTAGTTGCATGGGTAATCAAATTATTTGTGCTAGTTGTTGGACCAGGCAACGACAAAATATGAGGTATAGGTTGCGGTCTTGTAATAATACTTGGTGCAACGCTAGCGACCGAACCAATCGTTTTATTTTGGCCATCATAAAAATTCAGTGGCATACCATAAAGCGGTGCACTAGGAATTGCAAAAGATGCCGATAAACTAGGATGTATAACCTCTTGTTGTGTACTGCTAATAGTGTTAGAATTTGAAGGACCAGCACCACTAGTTACAGTCTGTTTTTTACTTTTCTCCTCATGCAAGCGAGCTAAAGATTCAAAACGATTATTCAAGGTACGCTCAAAATTTTTAGACATCACATCAAACTTATTGCATACAGCCGAAATAACATACTGATCAACCATCTGTGCAATTTCTTCAGAAGGAAGCGGGGGTTCACTTACAGATGCGTTTACCTTTGTTGTAGCACCAAGAGGAAAAGTGATTCCTTCCTTCTTTGTGATGCCCTGCCTTGTCTTGGTGTAGCATGAAAGAAACGCTCGCCGACGCTCATCATCCACTCGTTGACGTTATTCCTCGTCGGCCTTGCACATCGCTTCATAAGCTTGTCGGTCCTCTTCCGGCAACTCATCAATTGTGAAATCGATGATATTACCCTTGTCGAGTTCGGTGTTAGCGCCCATGTTAGCGATGATGGATGCGGCCGTTCATGCAGCCACAAACTTCTTCCCCAGTGGAGTCGCCAATTGTGTTGCCGCACAAAATTGATCCGCGCAGCACCACAGTAACTGTCGTACTTTCGTGACGCCGAACGATTGCTTTCCGAGCAAAGCAACAAAGATTTCTCGCTTTCGTGGAGAAGATCCGACCGGTTTTCAGCGCAAGCCAGCAAAGATCAACCAAACCCTAAGGCTAGGTAGAAAAAAGAATGATTGTATTGATTGTGTCGTGTACCGGAAAAACAATCGGCCATGTATCCCGTAATTTATAGGATATGCCTGGTCTATGGCAAACTAACTTGGCCTGGACTCTATCTCTATCCCTACCTTTCTGTATCTCTAACCGAACAGGCAATTTAATTATAGTATATTTTTATCTCTAGTTTCTACTCTGACTTGGTTACAAAATCAAACAAACTGATTCTAAAATTCTGTGCATCGGCCACTGTCAGAGCTTCATGGAAATCAGACTGCATAATCCTGCCCTTCTTTTGTAGTCACCAGCCAAGTCTCCTTTCATTCATCACGTACGCAAGATCTTCATGAACAGAACCTGACGTGTATTGCTCTCTCCATGCATGATACGTGTAATCAACTTGACCATTAACAATATAAATTTCCATTCAAAATACGCATGACTGCCTTGGAGAAATAATCTGCTGCGCCTAACCATCTTTAGTCCTGATAAAGCTTTTGCATCCTGCCAGTCTTTAAAACATATGAGCTAGATAACTCTGCCAGTAATCAAAATAATTTGGCTCATTACCTAAGCATAAAGTAGCCAAATTTCAGTGTAAACAGTTATGTGATACTGACTTCAAAAAAAATAACTTCGCCACATGCGAGTGAACGCATAGAATCGAAGTTTAAGCCAAATCCAATAAAAATAAAATAGTAACTTCAACCATCCAACGACTAGCGTATGTATTTGAACTGACCACGTACTCTTGATCTGTATGCGTGATATTTCGACAAGTTTTGCATAGCGGGGTTTTAAGGATTCTCCCTTGAAACTTTCGCACAAGACCCATCTGCTTAGCTAAGGCCTTTTCTAATGGTTAGTTTTTAACAATGCTTTTTATTATTTTAATAAAAGAGAGAAAATCTATCTTTTGATTAAGTGATAGTCTTATATACACGCACTTCAAGATTATGTGAGGATGATGTGTGGATCATTCTATTATGAGCTATTTGCTAAGAGTTAGGTCATTGAAAGAGTTGTCTATTAGAGTGTTTAGAGATAGATACTACTTTATACCATTAAAGAAGGTCTAAGTGCGGTACTAAGCTGTAGCCGTTGATCGCCGTACACGGATAACAATTCCATGAGTCCATGAGAGTAATTTTAATAACCTTATCTTAATTTCGTGAATAGACAAGAATAATAGATAAGTGTTACAATAAGATAGTCTCTTTCTTTTTTTAATATATATTTTTATTTATCCGTGACCCACTGAGAGAGAGGAGACGGTGGCAGCCAAACACGTAGGCCAACATGTTCGGCATGGCACGGGATGGAGCGACCAGCTGTCCCCTCTCTCTCTCTCTCTCTCTTCCATCCACCTCACCCCTCCCGCTGACATATCCGGCGTCAGTTGGTGTACTTGCGCGCTCTGACTCGATTAGGCCATGGCAGCCGGTTTTTTTCGCAGGCCACGGACAACAACTGCATGCTGAGATAGATGAAGGCGATAAATAGCCTCTACTATAGCATGTTCCTTTTTTTTTCGCAGTTCAACTTTTTTTAGGAAACAGTTCAATATATATATATAGATATAGGTACGATATGACAAGTTACGCAATTTATTTCCTGTCATGCATTTAACTATTGGTTACACTTAAAGCTTAACAATATATTAAAAAAACTTAACCTTCGTCGTCCCGTTCGTTTGGTTTATCAGCCGCCAGGCAACAGTACTTTTCTTTCGAAACAAATCAGCATCAGCCACCAGCCACCAGTCAAATGAATAGGACGAGTCGATCTACCATCAGTGAACATAATCCTTATAGTAAAGATTTTTAACTATGGATGGCTTGTTGATATCTTACCTCTGAGATACATGACTATATATATATCACCGTACGCAAGATATATATGTGTAGCTTTCCTACCAACAAACGCAATGCGCTTAGAAACTGCACGAGATCTGTTACTTTAGCTGGTGATTTTTTTAATGCCTAGGTTTGGCAGAGTAGGCTTCGGATGCATCGGGATATCTGGCATGCCTCTCGCAGATGTTGCAGTAGGCAATATTAGCAGTTGTTTGCGTACAAGATAGCCCTACGCACATATATTTCATTTAGAACCGCATCAAGATGCCAATCCAATTCTGCATTCAACAGAGAGATAGCATTCACCACTGTTGTCTGTGTCATAGACGTATTTCGTTGGTCTTTGCTACAGCAATGACCTCTAGCTGTACAGCCAACTCAATTTTGATAGATCATAGAGACAACTTTTACAGAGATGCTCCCTCACCAAGCTGTTTAGTTCGCCTCTTCTACTTCTACCCGGACAAGAATGAGTGCCATGTTTCATGTGATGGACTATTGTAGCGACTTCTATTGTTAATCTATCTGTTTTGATTCCAAGTTCAAAGATGGTTTATATTTATCTGCTACAACTCTTCGATTGAGAAACAATTTCCATTTCCCATTAATTAAGCAGATGAGTGCAGGAGTCCAGTTACTGCAACTCCCATCTTTCTCCAGGGCAATTTTCACGAGTGACAGACGAGATGATAGTCAACAATCTTCTTAGTGTAATTTGAGCAGTCCTGGGAACAAAACATGTCGCCAACAAGTTACCAGAATAATTTGTAACAACACTAAGATATAAATGAATTAGTAGTGATTAAGGGCAGTACATGACTAAGGATCCATTTGGTATGGCTTACAGTAGCTTCGGCTTCATCTATTTAATTTGCGTAAACCGAAACGTTGTAGCGTGAAGCCGGCAAAATGAGATAAAAAATAAACTAGAAGCTGGATGGAGCCAACTTTTTTAGTCCAAAACGGCTTATCTGTTGAAGCTGTTTTGGCACAAGCTGCCAAACAGCCCGTAAATCATCTACTTCTAGCTCACACTGGGATTGACATCCACTGGAGTAAGGTTAGGTTGCTAAAAAATCTCACAGTACATAATCAGAGTAAAATTGGTGAATAGTTTTAAAGGAGCACAATTATGTATTGAATGCGACTCCAGTAGGTCTGGGTGTACCAGTAAAGTCAAGATATGTAACAGTCACGACCTGTTCGGCTGGCTGGTGGCTGGTTCGTGCTGAGAAAAAAATACCGCTGGCTGGCTGGTGGGTGGTGCTGGTCTGTGCAGAGAGAAAATACTGCTGGCTCAGCCGAATAGGTAATGTGTGTCTTTAGTTCAATTCAAGTTTGCTACTTTGCTTGCAAAAAAATTCAATTCAAGTTGGAAGCAATGTGATACCTTGTTTAGTTCTCGAATTTGGGAGCCAAACTTTGGCCTTTTGGGGTACGTGCGCACTGTAGCATTTCGTTTGTATGTGAAAAATTGTCCAAAAATTGATTAATTAGGGTCAAAATGTTCGTCTCGCAGAGTACAACAAAACAGTGCAATTAGTTTTTGATTTCATCTGCATTTAGTACTGTGCCGATATTTTGATGTGATGATAATCTTTTTTTTGCATAGTGAACTTTAGAGGTGGAATTTGGGATCTAAACAAGGCCTCAGGAGAAAATTGCATTGTGCAGTGCATGCAACCAAATTCTTCAAATTTTCATATTTACACATAACTATACTCACTAATAGCATGGCAGAACAAAAATAGATGGAAGGGTTGAAAAACATAGCTGGGAGCAAATCCATGAGGCAAGTAAGAAATTGTAAGTAGATTATATATATTAGCAATGATAACAGGAACAATGCTTCCCAACTAAACCAAGTTTGTGGAAGATTGGAAGGCCACACACTTAAGAACTAACCCTCTGGATCAATATATATAAGAATAACTAAATAAAAGGAAGAAACAAGGACATCGGGTTTCTTCAAAAAACAACATTAACTTACACAACTACTGGGCTAATCACTCTTCTTTGAAACACAGTCACATGGTTTCCTCGTGTACTTGAGCAAATATAATAATTATCGTTTCTCAGAAAGCAAAAGGGGATATGCATGCATCTGCAGGTAAAAACAAAATTGAAGCATACGAAATTCAGTTGTGATAAACTGATAACACAATTCACTGCAGAATAGCTAGATGACTTCATCATATCCTTCTAAACTCTACATGAAGAAATACGAAGCTTTCAATGTGACACTTGCAGACAAAACTCGGATCATCCAAATGTAAAGGCACCTAGTTGCCATTTTCCAATGCTGACGTCTCCATGTAGAGCGGAACGTACTGCACAAATGACCACAAACAGGTTTCCGAGACACTGCGGATGACACGAGCGCTTCTGCTATCCATATCATACAGAATCAACCCTCCCTGCAACGAATCAAACAAGAAGACCGAATTGCAGTGGGGATGAATGGCGGCTACTCCCATCAAGAGCCCAGACTGCAAATACTCATCCGCATCAGCAAACATGCCTGTGGACATTTTTGTCAGATAGCATCCGCTTTGTTTATCGTTAACTCTGCAGGACATTTTTGTTCTTATAAATAATGTATTAATTGACTAACCGGATGTCCTAGACACAGGCGATGATAAATACTTCAGAGATGGAGCGATTTTGCAATGGTATGTGAACTTTACCTAATTTTGGAAGTTCCTAACACTAGTTTATTAGCGATATGCGGAGTACATCAGAATTTCGTGAACAGTACACAGGTCCACTGTGAAAAGATACGAGCAATCACGGTTTGTAAATAAAAGATTCACAGGTACAGTGCAGACATATATGCAAGCATTATTGCGTCATCCTTCCATATGCAGGCATATATATCACCACATTTCTGTAGCTTCTGCTGGCAAACATTATTTGCTACTTTGGCAACTGAATAATTGGACAGACTAGGCTTGGGATGCATCAGGACATTTGGCATGAGTGTGAGCGATGTTCTCCATTTCCTTCAATGCACTGCAGCATCATGTTTTCATCACAATTCTGCAATGTTCCTGGGTCACTCAGGAGCAATGGTTTAACGACTTTGCTACCAACTATCACTTTAAGAAGAAAGATGGCTAAGGATTGAATGATTCTGGTAGTTCAGCGTAGCAATTTCCTGAAAGATGTTCAACCACATACACTTTCCGTTTTCTACTTTCCAGATTTTCCATTTCACACATGATGCAGCAGCTCTTTCCTCATGTTCAGGTAGTTGGAACACAAATTCATTTAGCACTCTGCGTTGTATCAATCATCTCACCAACAACTAAAACAACTTGGTGCTTGGAGGAAACTTGATGGCCACACGCCCATCCCGCAGCTGGGCGGTTGATCAAAACAATGGCATGCCCAAGCAGCAGTCTGCAGTCTGAAATCTGAAGTGAGACATTTGCTCATAGCCCTTCTTGCATTGGCATCATGTGCTCAGACTTGTGTGTAAAGTGGCAAAGCTGCATACATCTGAACTTCCAAATTTCTTGAGTATTAGTGATCATTTTGTATTGATTATGTTATACCTTCAAATGAGATCAACGTTCACATAATGCACCAAGCAGTGTGTGCATACTTTTCTTATCATAGAAAACACACACAGGGATAATCACTACACAGTACAATTGTACAAACATAGTGGCGTCATGTCAGTCTGGTACCATGAACAATAAGAATAGGAAGTGATAAATACATCAACCCTAGCATAAAAGCATAAACTATCACAAAAAGTTTAGTTAAGCTTTCTGTCAAGCATGATTCCTGCAAAACAGAATGATAAGTATAGCTGCTTCACAAGTCATCTATATCATGGTGACTTGAGTGACGGATTCCATTTCCCAACTGGTAGAAGAGGCAGAGGAATGAAATTTTAAATGGGCACAAGAGGGAAAATCCATAATACTACCTCTGTTCTCGAATATATGTTGTTTAGGACAAGTTATTTAGTTCAAAAATGAACTAATTTGCTTGTCCTAAACGTCATATATTTAAGAACGGGGATAGTATTTGTTTTTTTTTCAAATTAGTAAAATCAACTAATTGCCAAAACTGATAAAGTAACAATGATTAATAACTAGGATATGTGAATGAAATTGAACAGACCAAACATAGATTTAAATTAAAGATGACATTTTACAGACTGAAAAGGACAGGCACATAATGGTTCCAAGAGATGCACTTTAATGCCTGTGGGAAACTTGGAATGAGCGTATAAAAGTTATCACTTTACAAATTCTGCATATGAGGGTACATAAAGTAGGAACCTGGGCCTTGTTTCTGGTTCCAACTTGCATATCTCCAACAATTCAGTGCTGGTCAAATTATAGGAGAGTAACTTGTATCCTTCCACAGGGAGGAAAACCATATCCCTCTCGGGATGAAACACAACTACGTAGAAAATTTCAGAGCACAAGGCATTACCAGCATAATCAAACAGTATCTTTGTCTGCGGAGCCACTTCAATCTCAAACCGGTGCTTCAGCATCCACTCCCCTTTCTCGAAATCCTTCAGAACCCAAATCTGCATCATGGTGCAGGTGCAGTCTTCTTGCACAGCATAATGCAGGAATCCCTGAGACTGTCCGAGGCACCCGACCAACCCAAACCAGCTCGATACTGGCAAGGCAATCAGACGGCATGCCCAGCCTTCTGGATCAATAGCAAGAACTTTCCTTTCATGAGTGAGCAAATTAACAAAGCCACTGATGAACACACTTCCCATTCCTTCAACCAGCCTGACAGGGGACTCACGACAAACGTGGCTCTCTACCCACCTGCCGGTCTCTGACGAGAACACCTCAAGGCCTTGGAGACAAAACTTGCTGCTCTCCTCACACGAATCGAACAAATCGCCGCCGACATAGGCACCACCATCGTCCGAGATGGTGTCGTCGTCGGATTCTTCGAAATCGAAATCGTCATCGAAGAAGACCCTTTGCGCAGGCACTGTTCTTGCAAAGTTGAGCACATGGAACCGAGGCGGGGCGCCGTGGGGCTCGAAGGCAGCCAGGGCGAGCGCCTGGAATCCAGACGCGGGTTCCGAGAGCGTGGCGAATCTGCCGGTAGCCGGGTTGCAGACGTAGTGGCATCCGCCGCCGCGGCAGAGGAGGAGGCCGTTGCAGCAGTCGAGGGGCAGGGCGCGCGCGCCGCACGGCAGGGGCCCGAGGCCGGGGAAAGGGGACGAGCCGGCCGGCGCGAACCGGACGGCGAAGTCGCCGTGGAGGTGGCTAGGGGAGTGGTTGGTGTAGAGGAGGCCGGCGAGGTCCTGGGGCAGCCTGCTGCGGTGGTCGGGGTGGTAGGAGAGGCCGCGCCAGGATCTGGAGACGCACCTGAAGCGGCAGAGCGACCTGTACGGAAGGCGGCGGAGGATCTCCACCACCAGCTCCTCCGGGAGACGGCAGCCGCCGCCCTCGCCGGACTCCATTTCGCCGGCGGCGGCCTGCTGCCGCCCGTCGCCCGTGCGTTGCAGTGAAATAATAAATGGGCTGGTTTCTGGGCTTGGGCTCCCTCCAGTCAAGCTGGGCCTCATCTTCCTGGGCACGGGGAAAACCGCTCCTCGCTTCTCCCCTCCGCAGCCGCCACTCGCTCGCACCCACCCACTCGCGTCCGGGTGCGGTCATGGCGGCGGGCTCCAAGGAGATGAGGAACCCCGCGACCTGCCTCACCGACGACCTCATCGTGGAGATCCTGTTGCGTTTGCCGGTCAAGTCACTGTGCTGCTTCAAGTGCGTCTCCAAGCACTGGCGTGGGCTCATCTCCGACCCCGACCACCGCAAGAAGCTGCCCCAGACCCTCGCCGGCTTCTTCTACCACACCACCAGCCGCGAGCGCTTCCCCGAGTCGGCCCGCCACTTCACCAATGTCACGGGGAGGGGCGTGCCTCTGATCTGCCCCTCCCTCTCCTTCCTCCCGGGCTACGCCGACATCGACATCTTGGACTGCTGCCACGGCCTCCTCCTCTGCCGCCGCCGGGCGGCCGCGGGCGCCTTCCGCTACGTCGTCTGCAACCCGGCGACCGAGGAATGGGCGCCGCTGCCGGAATCCAGCCGGGCTGGAAACATTTGCCACGCGCGGCTGGGGTTCGACCGGGCCGTCTCTCCCCACTTCCATGTGTTCGAGTTCGCGGAGATGGATGATGATCCTCTAAGCGGCGGTTACATCTTCGTTGAAGGGGTTGAGATCTACTCGTCGGAGACCGGGGAGTGGGTTCACAAGGACAGTGGATGGAGTGACGATGCGAGCTTGTCCCATGATCCGAGCACTGTATTTCTCAATGGCTTTCTCCATGTGTTTGCATCTGAGCATCAAGATGTACTGGTGGTTGACACCGAGGGGAAGGCATGGAGGACCATCCCAGTGCCTCACGGCAACGATGATGGTTTCATTGGACAATCTCAAGGGCACCTTTACTATTTCAATACAATCGAAGATCATGACTTCAAACTGACAGCTTTTGTTCTCGAGGACTATTCTAGTGGTGAGTGGATCTTCAAGCATAGTATCAAGACTTCAAAGTTACTTGGATCGAACAGGTTTGGTCCTATGCAGTACTATAGTTTGATAGCTATTCATCCAGAATGCCACTTGGTATTCTTTGTTTCAGATTTGGACAATACAATAAGGTGCTATGATATGGATAGTAGGAAAGTGCATGTGATCCACAACATGGGGTGTAGGCACGACTCATGGAAACGAAGTCTGGCTTATGTTCCCCTTTTCTTGGAGTCGTTAGCTGGTTGGAACTTGTCACACCCGGTTCTAGAAAACAAACCGAGTGTATGCTGTATGTGTGCCAGGATCAAGTTTCACACATACAGTAAGCCAGAATGTGAATAACAGATAAAGTATCACGCATAATAAACTATATAAATGACTTACGAGTCTATCAGAGTATACAGCGTATCCTGGAAACGAAGGCTCCAACCTTCACAGGCAGTCGACTGGGGGTTGCGTACGCCTAAAACTCCTCAAAACCAGCAGTGAAAATCCTCTAAATTCTCCCAAACTGAGCAGCATTCCGGTTGTCGTAGATACAATAGAAGAAAGAAAGGAAAGCAACAAGTATGAGCACATAAAGTACTCAGCAAATGTAATATGACATACAAGGCTGAGGCAAAAAGGTTGGCTGACCATACTGCAGTAAGCATTTTTAGTTGGTCAAGTTTTATTAAGCAACTATTTACTAGCAAATGAAAGTATATACCACCCATAAATTAATGAATGTCATATTCCCAACATAACTCAAGTAACCACGATTTAGATCTTGTTCAAGTATGATTATCATGTAAGGGTCCAGGCCGCTCTTGACCGTGAGCACGGCTGTTATAACAGTTTTACACTCTGCAGAGGTTGTACACTTTCACCATAAGCCGCGTAAAAGTTCAGAAGAACTTTAAACCCAACCATGCCGAGGGGGGCCAATCCTCTTAAATCACACTACCGAGGTGTGACCGCATAGGGACGCTACGAGGCCTTTACAAAGATTCCTTAGTAAATAGTAACCCGCTAAGGTTTCCGGTTCCGAAGCAAAGTATAACCCTCCCTAATGAGGTCTGTCTCTTACCAAAGCCCACAGCTCAAGAGGATCGAGCTATACCCCGTCAACTCGCCGCCCCCCCATGCCCCTTTCGGGTAAGGTTACCATCCACTAAAGTCTCTAATTAATCAGCCAAGACCAGAGCCATATAGTACTTATGGTTGCACTGTTTTCCTGGGTGGTTCTCCATGTTCCGATTAAAAGATATGATCTTGCCAATTAATTATTAAAAAGAATATATGGAACATAGAGTAGGGGTTCATTTAACCAAATCCCAGTTGAGCAAACTAAGCATCATCTACCATCAAAATTAATTAAGTAACCCAGTTTCAGGGACAGGGAAAATATAGTGGCTAGGTAAATCCTTAAATAGGAACCCATCAAATTAAGACACATGCAGGGGTGGTGAAATTAATAATTATTAGGACATTTGCATGACATAATACACTTGCCTTTCTCCAAAGTATAGCTGCTCAGATTCTCTTCGAAGTCTTCTTCAGTTGAACAACGTTCCGTCTACTCGCAGCAATCATCAAGCACAAGAAGAAGCTAAACAAGCAAACAAACAATATACAACTAAGAACAATACACCAATCAAAAGAGAAGCTTTTTAAAAGAGCGTACTAACGGATAGGGCTCGTTACTATGGTTACAAGAACCTAAGGACCACGAAGATCAGAGAGAGAAAGAAAGATACGAAGGTTCCAAGGCAGAGCTTTAATTGGCACAAGGAATATCACACGTACAGAGGATATATGAATACGAGGATCTCAACAATAACATGTTACTTTAATAATTTAATTCTATATTACAATACAATGACATAGTAACTCACACCATATCATTGAAGCAATATAAAGTTAAAAATTAAAATAATATTGATTTGCAGAGAAACCACAACATAAGAAAAGATCTATACTCGAACTTAGTGATATGGCTCAGAAAAGATGGACTAGCGTCAGGATTGCAGAAAAGAGTGCTGCGGACATTGGAACACTGGCCGATGAATTTATAGGATGCGATAGATGTTGGAGACAGTTGATTGGCAAAACAGAATAGGGACTAAGTGAGAAACGTAGGGTGTACTAGCAGGATTGGGTTTAGAGGCATAGGAAAGGCTGAGAACAGAACTATGATTGAAAACTTAAAACTAGCGGAAGACTTTAGGTTATAAAAGGAAAAACTTACGCTTTATAAATTTTAATTTGATAAAATCATATATAAGAGACTATTTCCTGGAAATTGATTTAATTATATTTAAATATGCAAAACCAAGAATGTATTTTATTTATAACTATTTTTTTGTAGATATTATGTAATTAAACACATAACTTTAGTATTAAAAACAGATGCGAGCATCTAATTGATTAACTTTTATTGACCATGTTGAACTAATCAATATTATTGATAAAACACATTTATGTTGATATTCACACAAATTAATACTCATTTAAGAAAACATTAAGTTTGATGCTAATCACCTTTTAGTTTAAAATCTAGTTTAATACTCATTAATCAATTTTGCATAAGCTTATTAAAATCCGAAGTATAACTTAATCATATTTTATAGAGAAAACTTAATAAATAGATAATTAATAAGCAAAACGAGAACACTAGAACAAAGTCACATTGAAGGTTTATTAATCAAATTACTTGGAAGTGAAACTTCTAAGTTGGCTTTAATTAGAAACACTAGTTAATAACCATTTAAACCAAATAACAGTGATCTCTGAAAACCTATGAAATCTAAATATAACCTTAATCCAAGTTACATCAAAGTTATACCTAGGTTTCCAATATTATAACTTGTTCAACTATCACTTTTAAAACTTATAATATATTAACCATATTAATCATTAATAAGAAAACCAAAATATAATTCTTAATTGGCTTTTAATTAAAGGAACATGTTTATCAAATCAAATAACTTTATAACTCTAGTTAAACTAGTCATATTTTTAATTGTAAATATTCAAGTACAAATTATTTTAATTAAAGTATTAACTTAAAATAGATTATAAGAGAACATCTAACCGAATAATTTTATGAACGGTGTTGAATTAGTCAGTATTATAACTGTAACACATTTAAGTTAATATTAATCAAAGTTAACATTTATTTATGAAAAGCCGGAGTTTACTCTCAATTAGAAAGAGCTATTTAAGTAATTATTAATCAAATTAATATCACTTTTTCAAAAATCAAGATGGAACTTATTTATATTTTATTCAGAAAACTAATGAATGATAATTATGTTAACATTAATCAAGATTGACAATTATTTATGAAAACTCGAAGTTTAACTCTAATTAGCTTTTAATTAGAGAACTAGTGATTATAAACATCAATCAAGTTAACATAATTTTATGAAGCAACCAAATAGAGCCTAATTAAATTTTAGTTAGAAAGATTATAAAATTAATATTAATCATGTTAATATTATTTAAAGAAACCAAGATATTATCTACTTCAATTTTATTTAGAACGCTCAAGAAATAAGTATTAATCAAGTTAATATTATTTATGAAAATCGAGATATAACCTTAGTCAACTTTTATTTACCAAACATATGGAATAAATATTAATCAATTTAATATTTAACAAGAAAAACCGATGTGTCAAACTTAATTAGATTTTATTTAAGAAAGCACATGTAATTAGCCTTTAATCAAATTAATAATAAATAAATTTCAGAAATAAAATATGGTGTAAATAACAGTACTAACGCGTAGTTTAAGTTGATATGAATCTAACGCAACGAAAACGGATTAAAACGGAGTTAAAACGCAAAAGATATGATTTTTCTAAGGTTCAGGGACTTGTTGGCAAAGTTTTAAAAGTTCCAGGGGCTAAAACAGAAGAAAAAGGACCTAATTGTAATTATTTTCAATTTAATTTTGACCTGCGGGCTGATTTCCAAAATCTTTAAGGACTCTTATGCAAAATCTCCTCTGTTGACCGGTATTTGATTTAATTGACTCGGGTCGGATTTAATCAGGGCCGTGAGATCTAATGGCCTAGAACAGATCGGCCGAGGGGCTCGCCGGAGAAGACGGCGGCGCTGCGCCCTCCGCGGCGGCGCTCCGCCGGAGACTCGTCGGAAACACGCTACGGAGCTCGGTTAGCTACGGAATCGAGTCCTAGAGCATCAGGAAGCAAAGGCGAGTTCATCTAGGGTGTTCTTGACGACAAGGACGACGCACACGCGGCGACCGACGACGGCGGCGCCATGCGCGGCGGCGAAACTCACGGTCAAACGCGAACGCGAGGAAAGGAGCTGCGATTCGCGACAAGAACCGGACAGGGAGGAAGAGAAGGCGATGGCGGACTCACCAGGCTAGTTCTCGACGAGAGGGAAGGATCGCAACGACCGGGCGGCGATAAACGGCGGCCGGCGGCACTGGAGATCGACGACGAGCTTGATTAGCACGGTGCACGACCGAACTCGGGTCAAGATCACAAAGGAAAGCTTCAGGGCACCAAGACGATCCTCTTGAAGTGTTTCTCGACGAGTGCGTGGCTTCGACGGTGAAGAACGTCGGCGGCGGCTCGAGCACGGTAAAGGCGGCGCGGCCGGCTAGGGTTTGGAGCTTGGTTTGCTTCAATTGAATTGGGGAAAAGATCGGCGGGGGTCGGGCGCTTAAATAGGTCGCAGATCAGGGCGTTGGGAACGCGTGAAGCGATGGGAATCGGAGTTGGAGACGGCGGCGATCGGGACTCGGTTGAGACTCCGGGTCGACGACGAGAGGAAGACGAACCTGACAGCCTGGCCCCACATGTCAGCGACGCAAGAGAGAGAGCCGGGGAGGAAAAATGAGACGGGCCGGCCTTGGGCCCAAAGTGAAGCAGGCCGAGCTGATCAGAAGGGAATTCGGCCCCGAAAGAAAAGAAAACAGGCCGGGGAAAACAGTGAAGAATTCGGCCCAGGGAAAGGAACACAGGCCGGGGAGAAAAAGAGAGTGAAGGAAAAAGATCAGGGGGCATACCTGGACCGGGCCAAGAGTTCAAGGGGCAAAACCGAACTCGGCTGATTTTAACTTTTCTAAAACTCAAACAAAAGCAAATCAAATTCGAATTTAAATAGAATTTAAATTCCAATTTGATTTACTATCAACCAAAAATATATGCATCAGCATGAATGCAACAAAAATTTATTTTGACTAAAATAATTATTTAATGTGATATTTAAATTAATAAAAGGCTAGAAATTCCAATTAATTCCTAGAAAATTTTATTTAAGCTTTAATAAATCCTAGAAAATTCATAGGGTTGCTTAAATTTTAATTTGGGATGAATTTTAGGGAGTTATAAACATATATTGTTTTGAAATTAGGATACATATATTTACATTATATATATATATTATATTCCCTGTTAATTATTTAAACCTTGGAAAATTTTATAAATTAAACAGAATCATTCCAAATTTTATAAACTTTATAAATTATATATATATATATATATTATATATGTTGTTTTAATCATTGTGTTTATTTATATTATTTATTCACATCCCAAATTTAGAAAATTTGGGGTGTGACAGAACTAGAAAGCAGAGGGCAGATTCATGTCTAGCACACTAGGTACTTCAGCCAGATGTCAAATCTTCCTGATCTGATTGACCACCATCATGGACTAGTTAAGAACTACCTTAATTTAACCAGGTACTAGTCTTGTTGGAGCAAGTTTATTATTATGTTTCTTTTGTAGTAGAAGGCATATGTTTGGATGAATTATTGTTTTGTCCTGTGCTGGGTATGTATTATCAATGTATCTAATGCTAGTTTTAGTGCCTTTTACCTATCCTCTAGGTTTTACGTATGCTGAACTTTTGGTGAAACATATGTTTTAGATTTGGTGGAACATTGCACTTTTGATGTTGGAACAATTAATCTGTTTGATTATTGAGATTTTAGTGTTTAGCAACCTCCCTGTTATGCGACTAAACGTATTTATGCAGCAATGTATGTTATATCGCCTTTGTTGTGTAGTTCATTTTTCACATCAGAAAAGGGGGCATTATGTTTCTAGTGCAGGCATTTTTTTCCGTGTGCAGAGGTTGTTGCCCACGGTTTGTGTTCACTTTCTTCTAACTTATGAGAAGGGGTTTGTAGCTGTGGGGAGGACGAAGAGGATAAGCCAAAAGCAGAGAATGACTCCATCAAAAGGAGGTTGATGTGAGACTAATAATTGTCTGTATGCACTTGCAGAGTTTAGGATGCATGCCTTTCGGTCCTGACAGTCCTGATGCAACTTTCTTTCTTCTAAAAAACAAAAGGAAGTCTATTTTTGGCCATCCAACTATGATCCAAGTTTGGTTTTAGCCATTAACTCCAAAACCATAAATCTTTGACCATTCAACTATCAAAACCGTTTGTGTTTGACCATCTAGCTGTTTTCATGAGTGGTTTAACTGACGTGGCCGACATGTGGCATGGACCCACACATCATCTCATTTTTCCTCTCTTTTCTCTCATCTTTCTGTCTTTCTTCTCCTTTTCTCTCCTTTGGCATGCCTCCGCAGCCCAAGCACGCATGGGCGGATGAGCGGCGGTAATAGCTCACTAGCGGAGGGGCTGGCGACGCAAGCACGCACGTGTAGAGGAGTTATGGTGGCAACTCCCTAACAATGACAAAGGAACCCATGCCAACGCCGCTCGACATTGGGTGCACCAATGTCAGTGTGCATGCCCGCCCGCGTGCAGTGTTGCGGCACCCACCTCGTGTGGGTTTCGCCGCATGCCAACCTTGGAATGATGGGTGACGGTCGTGGGAGCGGGCCGAGCGGCAGCCACGGGAGCTAGGGCTAGCGGCTTGCAGTCGGTGAGGGAACCAGGGTGGTCGGGCGCTAGCCGCAGGAGCGGGATGGGTGGCAGCCATAGGAGGGGGGTGGGCGGCGGCCATTGGAGCGGGGCAGGCGGCCTACGGCCGACGCGGGAGCCAGGGTTGTTGGGGCCTTGGGATCTAGGGCATGTGACCTACGGGCGACCGTCGAGGTAATTATATCATGTGGGCCCTACTGCCACATGGCGTCGACATCACCAAAACCACCAATCAAAACCACTCGATGGCTAAATATGAACGGTTTTGATAGTTGAGTGACCATTGATTCCTGGTTTTGCGGTTTGATGGTCAAAACTAAACCAACGTGATAATTGGATGGTCAAACATAGACTTCTTCTGAAACAAAAACCCTTGTAGGTCTGGTCTAGGATTTTATGAATATAAGGATTTTATGAATATAACTCATAATTTTAAAGCAACCATGAACCGAGGAATGTTACAGAGTTGCAATTATCCTCTGGCCAAGGCCTTATGGTATTTGAACATGTGAATTCTTGCCATTGAGTACCCTCTTTAATTTTGCCAAATAATCAGCTTTCTGAATGAGCATCTTGATATGTAAATATAATCTGATACTGAATTTACATAATTGATTTCAAACAGAAGTCTTGTCAGTCGATGCTCAGAGCTGGTACTGTCTACTCATTTTAAGTGGCATCTGGTCTGCTTTCAACAGCTTTCAGGCGTGAAAATTAACTACAAGAAGAGTGACCTGCTCACCTTCACGTCTAAAGAATTGAAGAGAATAATAAGGGCAATCCCAGTGGAAAGGTTTATTTTGCTGTTTTCAAGACTCCACGTCTTCCGAAGAGGTTTGAGTTTATGAATGAAACATCTTCCAGGGCATACTCATTGCACAGTCTCATAGGTTAGCGATAACATTTAGTTGCGAGGCTTGCAGTCATGTTACTGCACGTGGATGGATGAAATGAAACCCTTTCAATAGGTTTCGTAGTCTTGTAAACAATATATACCAAGTTTTATCCCGATGAAATTCTTTCCCTCTCTTTTTTCATAACTACCTTGTCATGTCATCGTATATATTGATGTGTCATCTATTTAACGTGCATAAAACCTCTATAAAACTTCACTGGGAATAGTCCAACTATGCTAAACTTTTTTGTTGCAAATTTGGTACCTTTCCCGTTAACTTCCTGGGAGTTTGTCTAGGGATGGCAATGGGTCGGGTCGGGCGCGGGTGGAGCAAAACCCACCCATTACGACACCCATCACATTTAGGCCTTTTAGATGCATATTTGGGGGTTTGGAGTCACTTCACCATAAATATGTCACTGTAGCATTTTGTTTGTATTTGTGAAAAATTGTCCAAAATTGATTAATTAGGCTCAAAATGTTCGTCTCGCCGAGTACAACAAAACTGTGCAATTAGTTTTTAATTTCATCTACATTTAGTACTCCATACATGTGTCGACATTTTGATGTGATGGGAATCTTCTTTTTGCATAGTGAACTTTGAGGGTGAAATTTGGGATCTAAACAAGGCCTTAGCCACGCACACCCGTTATGAGACCCACGAGTGAATTTCAGCACTCACACCCGCACCCACCGGGCACCCGTAGGGTGGCGGGTGCCCATCGGGTTCTCTACATAACAAACAAAAATAACATATACCAACACACAACTAAGTAAAATAAGTTTTAGAGATCTACATCATATTAATTAGAGTCACAGACTTACAATTCCACCAAAGAACGTACCCATTACATTATTATATATCAACAACACAACCGTACAGTTAACAACCATCAATCAACAGAAGTACAGAATCATGTTCAAGTTGCAGCTTCTATCCATTATCCATTCATTCATCCGGTCTCCAGCCATCCATCCATAGAAAATTAGAGAGCCAGGCTCATTTCATAATGCATAAGGTTATGAACCTCTTAAAAAAACTAGAGAGCTCTTGTTATTCTGGAGCTCATGGGTCATCCACGGGTGAAATTCTATACCCGCACCCGCTTCGGTATGGATCAGATCGGATGTAGACCCACTTGTGAAATTTTACACCCACGCCAACCCATGGGCACCCGCACCCGTGGGTCCGATTGTCATCCCTAAGTTTGTCTGCACTACATAACCTAACGGGAGAAGACATACAGTCTATTATGGATAAGTTGATTAAAAGGATTGCTGGCTGGAAGAGCAGCCTACTATCGTGCTGGGAAATTGACTACTGAAATCTTACCTTGCAAGTATACCCTACCTCTTGTCTACTTCATCATGTAATACAAGGCTCTAGATACACAGTAGACTAAATGTCTAGGTGCAGAGTTTATGTTGTGTATCTAGAAAAATCAGGATGTCTTGTATTTGAGGATAGAGGGAGTATGATTAGATTTCCCAAGTGGGCCACACATAGTATTCACTCTCAAATGGCCAACTTCTGGAATGATGCGGAAGGTAAGCATAGATGCCATTTGTCTAATTAGCAAAGTCTCTGCTGAGAGAAAGGGGTATGGCGGTACGGGCATTCCTGATTTGAGTGACCTTAACATCTATTTCATTGCTTCCTGATCAATAGATGCCATCTTAGAGATAATGTGATTTCGAAAAAACATTGTTGACTGTAAGTGCAGAAATAATGACTCTAATATCTTTGTGTTGCCTTGAGGTTGTCCTTTCTAGAAAGGTGTCCTCTGGGCTTGTAAGGGGGTCAGGTGATGGAAGTCTATTAGGAGGGGCTCAACATGAATGAAGTAGAGAAAAGAGAGAGATTACTCATGAGTCTATTTCTCATAGCCCCGAGGAGGTGAAATGAGAGAGTACATGGATCCAGTGATGTTGAGCTAGGAAAGAGAGTTTGAGAGTATAGACCAGACTTATTTTTCTTTTTTTTTCTCGGCTCCATTTCGGTTAGTTACGTAGCTAGCGCCATGTATCTATTAAGTATCGGGAGCAAACCTTTTTGGATGGGTTAGTAGACAAAAAAACATCAGTATTTGCAAACCTTATTGGATGGGTTTGATAAAAAAAATTCAATCGATTCTTGTAACTATTCAGCTGCTACGATGAACCCATTGATTTGTTTGTTAGGACTCGTCCCTCCTGTTAACCGGTTGAATATATGCAGAGGCTCCCTCCCACATATATACTGTGCCCGCCAAGCAGCAACCATCGAACGACAAAATGTAGGGCTTTCCGTCATGTGAGAAGAAAGGATGAAGACGATAGTAGAATTATGTAATGGTCGTTGCTCCCCTCCCCCACCCCGCACAGGCCGTCCATCCTGCGCGCCGCCGCTATCACAAGGTGGCCTGCGGATCTAGATGGGGCAGAGGTCGGCGGAGTCCACCGTGCCGCGGTGGAGGAGCTCACCCACATCGTCGCCCCTTCTCCACCTCCGCTCATCGTCTTCTCGTGCGCGGATGAGCTCCGCCGTGGAGTGCCGACGGGTGTGCTTCGCCACAGAGGACAGGCGGCCGAGCGAGCTCCACCGCGGAGCACCAGTGGTGGGCGCTGTGGCCAAGATAGGAATAAAGTCAGGGGGGCAGAATGCTAATCAACAACTACATAAGCTACATAATAAGTGATTCAAGAGGCTGAATGGGAGAACAATGTGTTGCTTGTTTGCATATAAATATAAATATGCAACACCCATACAAACGTTCTAGAAGAAGCCGGGCACGCATACATACGCATGGCTCATTACAAAATTGTCTAAGGCAAGGGGGGCCATGGCCCACGTTGGCCTGGCTGTAGCTCCGCCAGTGGGTGGGTGGGCGAGTGGGCCATGGAGGGGGGATGAGCGAGCGCCACCACGTAGCGCCGGTGGGGCGTGCTTGGACGCGGGGCGCCGACGGGTGTGCTCGGCCTTGGAAGGCGGATTGGGGAGCGCCGCCGCGCAACGCCCGGTAGACGAGCACGGAAATATCCCGGTGCTGGCAGTTGGACTTCGCGCGTGAGGAGAAAAAATATAGCAATCCAAGCGTTAGATTGGTATATTTGAGTATAGGAGAGAGAAATTTAGGTTATACCCTAAAAATTTTAGATATAGCAATCCATATAGATATGCTGCTGGAGCAGTTTTTTGATAGATTTTAGGTATTGAGGTAGTTTTTAGGTTTAGCAATCCGTTTTACCAATGCTGCTGGAGATGCTCTTTCGTCTCCACATGCAGCATGCCTACCGTTGGCAATTTTTTGAAGCAATGTTCCTTTTTTGCACTTTAAAGGATATCAAAGAATTTGTATGTTTAAAAATTAGCTTGTTTTCATCTGATAATCCCATGGCTGGAGCTCAATCGAGATGGATTCATGTACTTCTCACCCGGAAAAAAAATCGTACGGGCTGTGGGGTCTGAAGTCTGAACCTTGACTACCAGGACAATGAAAAGTTTCCGGCGCGCGCGGATGAAAAACTCCTGGAGGTCTTGGACTTCAACGTACGTTTGGACTTCAAGATCGATGAGCGTCTGGTCAACTAACGTGTCTAGGAAGCTTGCCACACTCAACCGCGAGTCTCACGTTTGACTTTTGTAGCAAATGCTGGGAGAAGGCTCCATGCACGCACGCTTGGGCCTTGTTTAGTCTAAACTTTGCAAAACGATATAAATACATCATTATAACATTTCGTTTGTATTTATAAATAATTGTCCAAACATTGATTAATTAGGCTCAAAATATTCGTCTCGCAAAGTACAGCAAAGCTGTGTAATTAGTTTTTAATTTTATCTACATTTAGTTTTCATGCATGTGCCGAAATTTTGATGCGATGGGAATCTAGTGGAATTTGGGGGTGTAATTGGGATCTAAACAAGGACTCGGTTGTGCAAAGCAGTAATAATTTGTCAAAGTATGACTGCTACCACTTTTTATGGACTGTCTGGAAGAGGATTGTTCTTAGAATTGATAGGATTTAGACCTAGTTTAGTTTCCGAATTTGGGAGCCAAACTTTGGTCTTTTGGGGTGCGTGCGCTACTGTAGCATTTCATTTGTATGTGTGAAAAATTGTCCAAAAATTGATTAATTAGGCTCAAAATGTTCGTATCGCAGAGTATAACAAAACTGTGTAATTAGTTTTTGATTTCATCTACATTTAGTACTCCATATATGTGCCAATATTTTGATGTGATGGGAATCTTTTTTTGCATAGTGAACTTTGGGGGTGGAATTTGGAATCTAAACAAGGCCTTAGTTGAAGTTTGTACTAATAAGGATTTTTGCGTACAAAAAATATTTTTCTTCGTACCATAATAGTTCAATAAATACAATGGTACATTAAGCGATTAGACTAGCGAGGGCGTGTTGAAATACCGATGCTTCAAACCCTTTTTTCCACGTGGGCTGTTTCTTTGGGGTGAAATTTTTTTTCATTCCATTTGACCAATAATTAAGAATATTAAATAAAGTTAGCTTACAAAACTATCTTCACAACCCCGGGTTAATTCACAAGACAAGTATTTGACGCACGATTAGAGGATGGTTACGGTAACACACTGTAGTAAATCATGGACTAATTAGGCTCATTAGATTCGTCGCGCAAAGTTGCACTCACCGCTAAAAATGTTTTGTAAATAAATTTTATTTAATACTCCATACATGCAAGATTACTTTAGAAATTTTTTTCCGAAATGCAAAGAAACATGGCCACGAGCCTCGATGCCTGCACACTACGGGATGGAATGCAAGCTTTGAAAATCTCAGCATTGATGAAAGAGCATGCATCGGTGCTTGCTTTGGAAGAAAAGTAAATGACCCCCACTTACAGGTGACATGAGCATGAGGACGTGATGCGGAAGGACGTTCTTCTTCATCAGGTGGCCGATGCATGCTCCCAATCACCGGCAGCTTCCATGGGCCTGGATCGAGGGAGCCTAGGCTTTGGCCTGATTCGGCAGCTTCCATGGGCCTATATTTGTGTTACTGGCTACTGGTGATTATAAACATAAGTTATTCGACCGGCCAGCTGTAATTATATTCTCCGTCGGAACAGAAGTTCAAGAAACTTGAACTACTCCCCCAACGTGGTTTCTCGTGTGGTAAATTAGATGATCATGGTGGAATGCATGCAAATTAGACAATCATTAATTCATCAACTCGTGCTCCCGCATGAACTAGCATGAGCTAGTAATTTCGAGAAATATAAATATTAGAATTTTATGAAACAAATTAGAGCCCATAGCTAATAATCCAAATTGGTTAGTTGCTCTCTCTCTCTCTATCTCTATATATATCTCATTTGTAAATATTCTAACAAAATATGATATAAATACAGATATATCTTTGTGCGACTGTGATAGAATTACTTAACAATTATTCTTTACAATTTTTCATTCGCATTGCAATTCTTTTGCACCTATATATATCATATCTCCATATATATATATATATCTGACATGTGTTTAATTGAACTCATAGTGTGGACTGTGTTTAACATGGAAATATGTATTTTTACCAATTCCTACATACATGTATAAATGGTCTGAAAATGATGACACACATCATGCACATGCACACATACCTTAAGTGCTTTAGGGGTTAGCTTGTGTTATCTTTCATAATGGCAGATAGAATAATTCAGATATAGATTAGGGATTACATTAAACTATTTTCATAATTGTGAAAATAATTGTGGAGGTGAGTGTTTTAAAAAAAACATGATAGAGCATATACCTATTTGTTATCAATGTAGTATTTATTTTTTAAGCGCGTATGTGATGATTAACATGATGCTGTAAAGAGCCTCCGCCAGAGGAATGCATAGTCGACGGAGACAAGTAGTAGGTTGTTTGGTCAGGGCTCCTGTGCTTCCTAAATTAACATCTCTCTCGCTTTTAGGTCTGCCGCTGCTTTTGCCCTACCCATCAATAAATATATAAATTTGGCAATATATATATAATTCCGTGAAAGTAATAATACTTTGTTCTGTTTGAGACACTAAGCACTAGTATATATCTGAAAGAAATATCTTCTGACAATCATTAACATAACCCATATTGTTATATGCTAAAGTGACATATACTTTTTTTTTACGAAAGAGAAGACAGACACTCACGGGCACGCACACTCGTCTCTATAAATATACGTATCCAAATTCTATCTCTATGAGTACCTGCAAGAGACTAGGCTGACAGATCTGATATTGAGTTTCACAAAGTCACCACACGTACCTCGCTATAGACCGGGACGTCATCTACCATTGAAAAAAAGCGTCGGTTAATTATAAAATAAATTCAAAAAATTACAACACCCACGTGGGGTCGACGACTTGAACCCGGATGGAAAGATTCCATGATAAAGAACCTTATCAACTTATCTAAGGTCAGTTTGCATGGTGTATGCTAATCTGGCCGGCAGTGCCTCCACAAAATCCCTCTCGATAGCAAAAATTGGCCTCTCGATAGCATGATGATGCAGACAGCTAATTCAAAACACCGGATAACAAAAAGGAGTACAATTTCAGTCTCCATAAACAAATCGGCCAAACCGATGACTTCACTCCACGCCAAACGAGGTTGGAGGGTATCCAAGTGAAGAATCATACAAAGAGAACTAAACTCAGCGCAATGACGCCTCGGTGATGAAAGGGAATGATTTGGTGAAACCAGCTAATAAATTGTTTTAGAGAATAAAAAACTAGACTATGACGGTTTACGTGTCTCACATTTCTCTTAGATCAAGAAATTTCATCGACAGTATCTTCCTACTACTAATTGGTGACTCCATGTAAGCCTCCATGTTAATTCTCACTTTAGACTCTTGGAAAAGGGATAAATATCAAAATTCTCAATAAAAATCTCGCTGCCCCAATCGTAAACAAAATGGTCAGTGGATTTAATTGTTTCTACATCGCTCACATTTGCCATTATAAAAATCAATTAACTGTAGTACACCAATACCTACTTCTACGTTATCCTTTAACTTTATATAAACAAAATAACTCAAATACCCGGCCCCACAATTCCCATGTCTTGCGTACTCCCAATGTGCTTTCTCTATAGGCTATGATGTGGAATACGTACAGAGTTTAAACTAGAAAAAAGAAAGAAATTACATTCCTGGTGCGGTTCGCAGCAACCGCCAAAGGTTGAGGCGGTTTGGCGCTGGCTGCGTCGGCCGATGTGGGCCTGGTGCCAACCGACCTCTCCTTTGGTTGGTGCGTCGCCTCCATGCCGCTAACCTTCGGTGTTTGGGTCAATTTAGGTCCATTGGACTAGTGTGTCTAAAACTCGTGGAACTACGTTATTAAATAAAATATATGCGGAAAGTGCCATGTTCTTATTTGTTCCAAAAAAGTTGATGGTCGGATATCATCACTTAATGACTGTTAATAATAAGTATTTCCAAATGTCGAGAAAACTAATTTGAAACTAGGTGATACCCCGCGCGTTGCTGCGGGAATTTGTTAAACAATATTTTAAAGTGAAATGTGAAAGTATAAACACCAAAGTGATTGTATTGCAATGTTCTTTAGTAAACATTATACATGGAAGTATGACTAATCATACATGTAATTTTTACTCCTGTAATTTATAATTGCTACTCACAAAAATGTGGCCACAGAAAGTCGATTGAAGAATAAATAGATGATCTAGTGATGATGACATGGCTTATAGTGGATAGTGATATGACGCATAGTGGATGATGACGTGGAATGGTTGCATGTTGAGAGAAATTCAACCATGACTTGATAGTGTGTACCAATTATATAGGTTATATAGATACCATGGATTGTTTCGTGGTGTTGCATAACATGCTCTCAAATGTTTCAACGTTGATTTGCAGATATATGATTCTTTAATTAGGGATTTGAATTAAATGTTGCATGAAGAGGTCCCCATTTGTTGTGGTGGGGGTTATTTTTCTTAGGACCTATATCGCTTTTATCATTCATTCTTTTGGACATTGCAAAAGGTAAATTTTAATGTTCGATAGTCCATTTATTTATGTTGCAACAGACTGTGTAATGAGAAATTTTTATTAGGGAACTAGAAGCACCCCCTCTGCCTGGGATATTTTATTTCACTACCAATGCATTTTCCCCTTAGGTTGCAACACTGTAAACTTGACAGATTTTGAAAAAAGAAACCATCGACAAGTAAATAACGTTTAACTCGATCCTACCGGTTAGCTTAGCCCTCCGTTATTAAATTTAATCCACAGACCTTTTTTACATATACTTGCGTGGAGCCATGCCACACATATGGTGTACACCAACACTAACATATACATATGCATGTGCTAAATCTTAATTGCACACTTATATGTGGATGTCATTTAATTTTTAGCTTTTACGTTGCAGTCTTTTTCAGGAACGAAAGGGGTGGCACATAGTAGGAGAGGCGATTTACGGCGGACACCAAGACCAGGTGCCTCTGTCATGTCAACCTCCTTGATGCCCTCTTGCAGGGACCAATCGAAATGGTAGAGAAGCTGCACGAGCGCCATCTCCAGCACAGGCAGCCCATACGAAATGCCAGGGCACATCCTCCGGCCAGCACCAAACGGTATGTACTCGTAGCTGCTCCCCATAAAATCCATGGCGTTGTCCTCAAACCTCTCGGGCTTGAACTCATCGGCATCGTCCCAATACCTTGGATCTCTCCCGATAGCCCATGCGTTCACGACGACACGGGACCTTGCCGGAATGGTGTAGCCCTCGATCTCGCACGCGTCGATGCTCTCGCGTGGCACCAAGAGCGGCACCGGCGGATGGAGCCGGAGGGTCTCCTTGATCACAAGCTTCAGGTATGGCAGGCTCGCCGCCTGGATGTCGGCCTCCGCGACGGCCGCCTTGCCCCGGAACGCCTCCCGGATCTCGTGTTGCAGCTTGTTCATCACCCTCCTGTTCCGCATCAGCTCCGACATGCCCCAGTCCAGCGACGACGCCAGCGTCCCCGTCCCTGCCGTGAACATGTCAAATATGATCGCTTTGATGCTGTCCTTGTTCAGGTGGAACCCCGACGAGCCTCTCTCTTGCAGGCCGATGAGGAGGTCCACGAGGTTCTCGGCCTCGTCGGCGGCGTCTGCTTCGCCGGCGGCGCCGCCGGACCTGGCCTTCTCGTCCCGGGCACGCTTCCTCTCTTCTATGACTTCTTCCAGGGTGGAGTCCACCGTCCGGTGGACGTCCTCCAGGGCGCGCCGCATGCCGGTCACCGCCGCGAGCACGGGACGCCAGGTGGGGAAGAGGTCGGGGATCTTGAACCCGCTGGCTAGAGCGACGCCGGCCTTCATCGCCGCGAGGTACTCGTCGGCGTTCCTCTGCTTGTTGCCGAATGATGCGCGGGAGACGATGCTGATCGCCAGCTTGTAGAACGTCTCGCTGAGGTCCACCGGCGTCGATGGCCCCGCCGCTCGTATCCTTTCCACCTGACTCGCCATCTGCACACATACAAATAAAAGCAGCAAAAGTTAATATATATATATGTATATCTGTGTCAGACGAACCGTGAACGTGATCATCGATCGGTGTGGCAGAGCTAGACCTCTTGTTCCCTGATGTGTCGGAAGGTGAGCACGCGCTTGGGGCTGAGGACCTCGGCGGCGCAGAGCTGCCGGAGCTTGCGCCAGTACTCGCCGGACGGGGAGAAGAGGATGTCGGCCCAGCGGTAGAGCACGATCTCGCCGCTGAGGAGCTTGGGGCGGGTGGCGAAGTTGGCGTCGTGCGTCTTGAGCACCTGGCGCGCCATCTCCCTCGACGACACGACCACGAGCGGGGTCTCGCCGAGCTGGAGCATCATGAGCGGGCCGTGGACGCCGGCGAGGTCCCTGAGGGCGCGGTGCGGGAGCACGTTCACGAGGTGGTGCGTGCTGCCGATCACCGGCAGCTTCCACGGGCCCGGCGGGTGCCTCACCTTGGGCCCGAGCATGTGCTTCCAGATGCGCACTAGGGCGATGGCAATGGTGGAGATCATGAAGGGTTGCCACAGAACATGTGCTTCCATGGCTGACTTTGTGTGGGTGTAGCCGTGTAGCTAGGCCAGCACGCCGTTTTATTAGCTGCGGTCACTTAGGATGCTGTGTGTGCTTCAGGGATTCTGCTGTGTGTTCATGTGCCATACAGGGGCACTATATATATAGTGCTGCGGGTAGCAGTGGCGAATCCAGGATTCAAGGTATGGGGGCTGAAATCCCCTTCTTCTTCCTCCTTCTCCTCTTTTTCTTCTTCCTCCTCCTTCCTTCTTCCTTCTTCCTTCTTCCTCTTCACCCATGGTTGAAAATTGTAGTGGGGGCCTTAGGGGGGCTCCATGGGTTGCAAGAGGATAGGGGGGGCTCGAGCCCCGCCCGCCCCACCGCTAGATTCACCCCTGGCGGGTAGCTATATTACTGACTGCGTGTTGCCATGGCTAGTCCAAAACAAATACGCCATCGTTTTCCAAGTTGCTCGGTCAGCCATAATTTGTGCGCGCATGAACCGTTGTCTTCCGATGATGTAATATAATATGCTATCGAGCATCGAATGATCTGTTGCAAACTCGAAAAAGTCAACCACGTTTATTACTTCTCTGACAACTCCCGTAAAATGCTGAGATAAGGTAGCATGTCCTGGCATGCTATACGGAGTACGTATATGAGGGACCAGTTCTTGGTCAACGTTACTTCTCTGACAAGTCCCTTAAGCTTAGGAAGCGAAAATACAGTAGCTTCCAACGTGAGTGACAGCTGAAGCTGACCTGTCGTCGATTACCCAGTTACTCGCTGACCTTTCTGGCTTTCTCAGCAACTTTTCAGGCCGAATCATCTCTCGTTATTCAAAGAATCAAGCTTCGTATACGTATACTCTTGCATTGCTTCGGTCAAACTTGAATGGTTCTACGCTGGTGTACGTAGATGACTAATCATGCAGGACATCAGAGATATTTAAAAGGGAGGTGACGTTGCCGTCGAATTCCAAACGTTCCTATCGATCTGTTTCTCCTGCACATAGCATATGCTAATCTCCTTTTCTAAACGACAACCCTGGAGCTTCAAGATATGTACGGGCATTGATTTGATCTGTAGGCAATTTGTGTTGGTGTATTTACAGTGATGAGACGACGTACTATGACAAACAGATATGCGGGCCTAACTTCTGTTGATTGTCACAACATCAGTACTCTTCAGCATTTTTCTTCCTGTACATGCTGTGTACGTACGTGTAAATTGTAAACTTCCCAAATCGTAAAGTTTGACGCTGCAGGTTTGATATAAATAATAGTTAAACAACAAATATGCAGTTGACATCCAACTAAAACCAGTACCCATGGTGCACAACTAAAAAGCACCCCAGTACAACTTTGAACAAAAACTACCGGTACAGCATGTACACAATATTAATTTCAAATCGTATATGTCCTTACAGCACGCGAAAACTGCGCCAATTTTCTGCAGTACACAATTTTCGTACACGTCACAGTTGTTTTAAACATGCCCAAAATATACTGTATGTATATGTATATAGGTACCTAGGTTTATGTGTTTATTAACCACTAATTCGACCCACTTTTTTTAAATATATACAAAATGCATGGTATTGAACCGGACAGTGGTCTTGGTCTGGCTTGAAATACACAGGCAAGCAGAGAGGTTATACCTGGCAACGATGGAGACATAAAACCCTATCTCCAGCAGGTTACTTTTCTACTAGAAGCTGTGTAAAGTTTAGAGGGAAACCATGCAGGATATATACAAAAAAAAATGCATGGCGGAGAAACATAAATAGAAACGACAAAAAGCATACAACTACTATTTCTTTCTCATATGCACAGTTTATGTGTAATTAAAGAGCATTAATACTTTGCAACCGAGATTAAAAGAGTAGTTAACCAAATAAAGTGTTAGCTGTTATACTTCCATTTCCACCTAAAAATAGATTACTATATATGCGGATATGCCTCACCCCAACACAAACAAAGGACTGCACTTGAGGAACCTTGTTAAGGAAGTGGCATGGTTGAACTTGTGATGAGCGATTGACATGTGAAATGGTTTAGGAGCTTTTGGGATTGCTTATGCGTTTGTGGTCAAATTGTGACTTCTCTATTGTGTTTATTATTAGCATTTACCTTTTCTTTGGGAAACGAAGGTCCTTTCTATGCTTTTTGGGCTTTTATGATCTCTGTTATACCAAGATGACATGCATGGGAAGAAGAAGGATAGTAGAGTTGGAGTCGGCCAAGTCAAGGAGGATGGCAATAGCAGGTCAAGTAGGTGGGCCATGAGCGGGAGCATGGATTACTTGAAGGTACTAGCTGACCTTGGAGTGAAATTCAAACACATGTTGGCATTGAGTCCCACTTTGGGGAGGTTTGCTAGTTCATGCCTCAAAACCAAACAACGATCAATAGTGGTGAATCAAGCTTCAACCAGCACGGTTTGTCAATTTGGATGTCAAAAATTAGTGGCAGTGAGTCAAAGGGATACATGGAACCATCACAAAGCTTGTGTCAAAGTGAAGCAAAGAAAGGTGCGCGCGATTTTAGCCATCAATCGTTAGAGTGTGCCATAGTAGTTTATAATCATTCGTCCACTGCAATTTAGTACCGGTCGGTGGTCGGTGTTAAATGATCATGCGCCCAAAAATAAAGGTAAAAAAATGTTTGGACTGTCGTGAAGACTCGAACCCCAAGACCTCTAGCCTCATGTGTTGCTTTCTTGCTATCCAACCTATACATCACATGTGACTAAATGAGAGATGTTTTCCTTATGAAGTAACACGTGGAGGACCATTCCGGCACTAAAAGTTTGGCTCCGTGCCACTTTAGTACCGGGTCTTTTTACGGCCGGTACTAAATGCAGTGGACAAGTGTGAGTTTATGTAGAAGTGCTACTTCTAGATCTTAAGTTTGTTAATTTTATGATCCCCATAGCTCTTTTTTGGGACTTGTTGTTCTTTGCATTTGCCACTGACTTTTTGTTGATTTCCTTGGTTTGATTGGGTGCTAGGACATATGAAAACATCTCATGAGTGATCTTGCATCACGTTCTCTCATGGAATTCTATGTTTATTGACCGCACCCAAGTTCTTGCTTTCCTAACTTTGCCTAAAATCTACCAAAGTTATAGTGAAAATTATTTTTTTAGAAAAATATTGGGTGAAGATTCACCATACTGATGTGAACCTATAGTTAAAGTTCAATGAATTTGGAGGTTGTTTGATTGGATTTTTGCTTTCTCTTTGTGTTCTGAGTGTTTCTAGGGTTGTTGATTTTACCCTATAGATAACCAACTTCTAAGTTGAACCCAGAACTTCGGGCCTTCCATTATTCTTTCTTGTTTTACTTCTCTAAATTTGGTCAAACTCTTTGATTTTATTGTGAAATGAGTCCTCATTTCAAACAACCAAAAATTAGTATCCCACATTTTAAAAAATAGAGAGACGTTATTTATGTTTTCTCATAATTTAATTCAAATTAAAATAATTGGGTCGCATTGCCTGTTCAGAAGTGTCGTGTATATATGTGAATTAATTATAAATCAGTTGGTAAGATTTATTACGGTGAAACCTGGTCATCAGGTTTCGAGTACTCGACTCGTCACATATGTCGCTATTTCTTGAATTTATTTTAGAAATTAATTAGCACTATTTTTTAGTAGTAGGCGAGGTGCTCGAAGGTGCTTTATAGGGGCATGATTAGTACGCGTATTTATAAGAACGAGTGTGCTTACGTGTGACCGCTTCTGTACCCGTCTTTAACGTTTGACCAATCGTTTTGTTCAAAAAATTTCACAAGTATCATTTATTTTGTACGTGACTTGCTTTATCATCGTATATACTTCAAGTATAATTTATTGGTTTGTATATTTGAATAAAATTTTAAAAAAACGAATGGTCAAAGAGTATGAAAAAAAGTCAATAATAAATAGTAATTTGGAACGAGGTGAAAAACGTGGATAAACCGTCGGCGCTATCCTTACTCCCGCGCAATCCCGTAGCGCCATGGTTGTCTCCTCCCCGCCGCCGCCTCGTTTCCACCTCTCCCTCCACCTCCAAAACCCCACCCCAAATCCCTCGACTAGCCGTGGCAAGCCCCGCCCCGCCCCGACCACCGAGACGCTCCGCCGCCGCCTCCTCCGCCGGGGCGTCTCCCCGACCCCCAAGATCCTCCACGCCCTCCGCAAGAAGGAGGCGCACAGGGCCCTCCGCCGCGCCAGGAAGGACACCGAGGCCGCCGCCGCCGCTGCCGCTGCGGCACTACGCCCGCACGACGGGGCGCTTGCGGCGGTGGAGGAGGAGGACGACGACGCGGCCCGCTTCCATGCGGCCGCCGCGGAGTACCGCGCGCTCGTGGGGCGGCCCTGGGACGGCGCCGCCCGCGGCTTGGCGCGCCCGCGCGGTGGAGACGGGGAGGAGGAGGGGCTCGAGGGACTGAGGGAGATGCTCGTGGCGAGGAGGGGCGACGGGTACCGTTGGTTACTGGACGACGACATCGAGGCCGAGGCAGCGGGGCGGAAGCAGCAGAAGCGTCCTGGTGCCGGATGGGATGCGGAGGCTGGGGACGAAGAGAGGAGGATTGAGTTGCTCGTCAGCAGGTATTTCTGCTCTTGTTGCTATCTCAGGTTCTCTCTGATCATAAACTGCTTACATAGTCACAGTGGCAAGAACATGAAAGATGGGAGAATGCATATAGATTCCTCAAAATTATGAATACATGGCACTGTGGAATAATTGATAGACAGAAAAATATCACCATTTTAATAGTGAAAAACTGGAGAATGGATTGAATAGTTGCCTGTAAAGAATTATGTGAAAGGAATACTCATGTCACTAAATTCAGGTCCCTGTGAGATTTGTCAGTTTAACTTATGACACTTTGAAGACCAATGCATGCAAAAATACATTGATAGGCTACATGAAACTAATAGCATTAGATTTTCCTCCAGTCAAATCATATTTTTTCTAGTGCATTTGTATAAAATATATTGCGGCACCGAATTTTCTAAAGAATAAAAAACATCCTATTTTTTGGAATGTTAGTAAATTGGTCCTAAAAGTCATTTTGCTTCATCAAGCAGGCATATAAGGGGAATAGACATCAGTTTACTGTTTGCATAGTATTTTTCATCTAATAAGTGTTTGCATATGTTCTTGTGAGAATTCATATGCTGCTGCTGAACACAGTTTTTTTTTCTTTGTGTCATGTTTGGTTTCAGTTCAGTAAATTGTTTATTGTTCACGATTTTATGCAATCAGAAGTTTTAACAATGGTCATATAATTTTTTTTCCCATTAGGCTGAATGAAGATTCCTTAACTTTCCGTGATTGGAGGCTTACTAGAACGATGAAAAAAGCTGACCTAATATATAATGAGGATACTCTACTAAGAATACTAGATGGGCTTGAGGCACGAGGCAACTGGAGGCAGGCTCTAGCTGTTACTGAGTGGGTGTATAATGAAAACAGCTACAAGCATCGGAAAAGCAGGTAGTTTCATTTTTCTCATTCCCAATTTTTCATGTAATTTCATTTTTCTTATTCCCGTTTTTCACATTTTCTTCCCAGCCAAAGTAAGTTGCATATCTGAAAACAAAATGATCTTGTACGTTAATACTTCCCATGACTTACATGATTTTTCCATATCTAGGTTTGTGTATACCAAATTACTCTCAATCCTTGGGAAATCATTGAGGGCAACTGAAGCACTTCGAGTTTTCACAATCATGCGGGTAGAGACTTTCCGACACTTTCCTGTTCCAGTCTAGATAAAATAGATAACCTGATGGCTTAAATATTTTATTTTTCTTCATAATTTATAGGGAGATGCTCAAATATACCCTGATATGCCTGCATATCATAGTATTGCTGTTACACTTGGTCGAGCTGGTCTTCTGAAGGAGTTAATCAAGATTATGGAGTATATGAGACAGAAGCCCTCAAAGAGAGTAATGAAGATGCGGCGCAAGGATTGGGATCCTTCCTTGGAGCCAGATGTGCTTGTTTATAACTCGGTGCGGATTGCCTCTTGCCCTTTTGTTTTCTTTCCTTTTAGCTAATTCTCTCTTTGTACTAATTTTTTTTTCTTTTATATTGATGTTGTAGGTACTTAATGCTTGTGTTCTATCACAGCAGTGGAAAGGGGTATTTTGGGTATTTCAGCAAATGAGAAATAGTAGTTTACCACCTACAGGAGCAACATTTGGCTTGGCCATGGAAGTAAGCTCCATTTTTAACACAGTTTGGAAGCATTGTACCATACTTGTTAGTTGTGCTTCATCTTTAGAGTGACGATAGCTTCAATGGTTTTTATATTAACCTTATTTTAAATAGGTATTAATGTGCTTATCCTTTTAGGTTTTCATATATCATACATTGTTTACTTGCTGGATTAGCTAGCTAGGGCTGCCTCTTTATGGAAGCTAACTTAGAGTAGCCTATAAAATTCTGTTTTATTTCACATGTTATTTCAGACCATTTAAAATGCATACATGGTTTAGAAGTTCTGTACTGGCATTGTCATTGGACTTGTCTTATCCTGTCTTTATTTCTCTTTGTCTAAATTTATTTATCTTATTTGTCATGTGCCTCTCTTTATATCATATCCTGGTACATTTCAGAACAGTTTTCCTACATATTCCTAATGCTATATCTTCTCCAACAAATCTACTCTCTAAAGAAAAAAAAAACTACTCTTGAGTAAGCAACTAATATGACATTGGACCCAAATGAACAATTATATGTGCGTTTCTTCTTAGAGCTTAGTTGATATGGTCATGTGTTATGGTGTCTTACCATACTTATTGAAGCTACCATTTGAAGGTCATGCTCAAAGCCAAGAAATATGACTTTGTCCAGAAATTCTATGAGAAGATGCAGAAAAATGGGGTACCTCCAAGAGCAATAACTTACAAAGGTCATAATTTGAAAGCATAATGTGATATAACTTTTTAAATAGAAATTGATAGCGGGTATAATTTGTGCATAACAGTTCTTGTGAGAGCTTTCTGGGAACAGGGTAGAATTAATGAAGCAGTTGAAGCAGTAAATGAAATGGAACAAAGAGGAGTTGTTGGAGCTGCAAGTGTTTACTATGAACTAGCTTGCTGCCTCTGCAATAATGGAAAGTGGAGAGATGCCATGTTACAGGTCTGTAACTATTATGCTACACATTCATTTGTCAGACTATGCTTTATGCCTCTCTTTTCTTTAAGAGTTTTGATTTTGTTAGTTAATATTTGTTTCATGAACTTTTGTCCATCTGGAAGCCTGGCTAGTTGCAGATTTGATTGTTAGTAATTTCAGTGTGAAAAGGAAGTTCAGTTTTGTTCCTTCGACTTTTACCCAAAAGTAGTTCTCCTGGTTCTTTTCCACATACATAATTTAGTGTCCAGCTTTAAAGGGACAATTAAATACAATTTTGACCACTTGTTACAAATTATTTGGTGAGATAAATCATCTTTTAGAATTTAGGTATTCTTATTATTGTTTGCCATTTTGCCTTCACTATAGCCCAATTATTTTGCACCCTTTTATTTACTGAATTTGTATACAAAATATTTTTCTATGGCAATGTTCGCATTACGCTTTTGTCACTAGACTAGCTCCCATTTGTACAAAAGGAACCCTAGACAGATGAAATGTGTTTATTAAGTTATTTTTTCCTTTCAGGTTGAGAAGCTGAAGCAGCTACCCCTCACCAAACCACTGGAGTACACATTTACTGGAATGATCCTGGCCTCCTTTAATGGTGGATATATCTATGAATGTATTTCAATATTTGAGTCAATGAAGGACTACTGCACACCAAATATTGGGACTGTAAATGTCATGTTAAAAGTTTATGGACGTTGTGATATGTTTGGGAAGGCAAAGGACTTGTTTGAAACAACCAAGGCTCGTTTCTCAAATTCTCAGATATATATCAATGCGCATTCATCACTTACAGCAGACACATATACATACAGCTCTATGCTTGAAGTATCTGCTTCTGCCCAGCAGTGGGAATACTTTGAATATGTGTACAGAGAGATGGCTCTATCTCATCACCGTCTAGATCAAAGTAAATATTCATGGTTGGTCATCAAGGCATGCAGAGCTGGAAAGGTAATGGCTGTTATGTGCAATCTCAAAATAATTTTGAAATACATAATTGTTATTTCACTTCCTATTGAATTAATAAGTCCAAACCAAATACTAAATTGTAGTACATCACTTCTAGGCTTTGATATATTTTTATGCAAAATCTTTCCTTTACATTTTATTTAACATAAACAAAGTTATGGTCTCCGTGAAGTTTTTTTCAACTGATGTCGGAGTGTTATGATCTGTGTCCACTAAATTTTCTACTACCAAATAATGTGAGCATATTTACCCTGCATCAAAAGGAATATATCATGTTCAGTGCTGCCCTGGCATCTGCATCAATATTGTCATGACATAATCTTTGGAGTTTTCTATAATGTATACTTCAACTGAAAGGAGACATGTTAAATACGCACAATTTTATGCAAAAGTAGTTGTGAATTTCTTCTATTCTAAGAGTGGCCAAAAACAGGAATTATTATTTTTCTTTATGATTTTTTGTGGCAGACACATCTGCTGGAGCATGCACTCGACTCAATACTTGAAAGAGGAGAGATCCCTGATGTACAGTTGATTGTTGAATTGATATGCCAATCTATAGCTCAAAGCGATTATGGAAGGGTTCTGCAGCTCTTGAATGTTATGACTGAGGCTTCAATCAAAATCGATGAACTGGAATGGGCCGAGATACTACAGCAAAATCTGCATCAATTCAGCATTACTGCTCTTCAGGACCTTATAAAGTACCTTAGTACTAACGGAATTATCAACACAGATCCAGCACTTTGTTTAGTAAGAGCAGGGCAATCCCATTGTGAGACAACTTCATTGAAGGTCACATATTTGCTGGCAGATAGTAGCAGTAATCAGCAGCGTGAATGCTCATTGCATAAGAATGAAGGCAAAATTTCTAGTAGCAAACTGACAGAACATGATCAGCTCTCTGACACTCACAAAAACTTGTGCACTAACGTACTTCTTGATGTCCCTGATTCCAATAGAAATATCCCTCAAATAGGTGTTGGTGCTGTCATGAGTAGGGACATTTCATTAAGCGGCCCACGATTGGAGAACAAATGCGGGCAAGGTGATCTTGGTCATTGGGATTCAATGGCATCTGCAATTGATGAAGTACTTGATTCCATGGATTCTTATGGTGACAGTTCATACAGAGAGATTCCATCAGCATCAGAAATTCTTGAATTATGGGAGCAGGAGAGGATAAATGACATGTTTGATCCTCAAGCAAGATAGCAGAACCACTCTTATTAGTGGATTATGAAATGCTGACAGATATTATTTGATATGGAGTTATGGACAGTGCAATTCTTGCATCAATTACTAGCAGATGCTGGAAGGCTGAAGTCCCTGAGTTTGTTTGTGTGACTCTGCCTGCAATCATATTGCCTCAATAATCATCAAGAGTCTTCTATTTAATCACACTACCTCATTAAGTCATCATGGATATTCCATATACTGTGAAAAAGAAAAGAGAAATATGAAGATATGTACTTCCTCCGGTCGTTTCGGACAGGTGGAATGAACTAACAAGAAGTCAAAAATATTTGTCTGGATGTCATATATTCTCGTCCCGAGGTAGTACTTCTGAATTCAGTGCCAACGAATGTTGTTATCAGAAACACTGAAAATTTTGCTCAGGAACAGGTTCGGTTCATTTAAGCTCAGTTTACTTATCAAACTTTCTTTTACTTCCTTGATATGGTCCTTGACCAGTTGACCCTTTTCTGCAACTCACTTTTTTTTAGAAAAGGAAATATATTGATATTCCGTCTCTGCATTGAAAAGATACATATAGCTATCATTATTAAAAAAAGCTCCATTTCTAATAGCACACAGGCCTAGGAAAAAGGAGCAGAAAAAAAAGCTACCACCATCATTAGCTCCAAACTACCAACACCAAAACGACCTGTCCAAACCATACGTTCTGACACATCTTCTACGACCAAAAGCACATAGCCAACGGTGGTGTTTCATGCACTTAACCCTGAATCCACTCAGAGCTGCCACTAACAAGGCCGTCGTCTTCATCCGGCTCCAATTAACCAGCTTTAAATATCGTTGGCACAATCAACTGGTGTAGAACTGGATCATAGATGAATAAGATCAAGCCTGGTGTCTTGCTGAACGAACACCACCGTGTCCAGTATGCTAATCATTGTGTAACCTTGACCAAGAATGGACCCAGTGGACTCGCCGTCCCTTTCCTCGCCACAGTGCTTGCACTCGCCGCAGCTTAACAGAGCATCAAATTCCACAACGACGCCTCCAAGGAGGTAAGCGACGCCGATTGCGCCGCCGTCGCCTGACCCGAAGGAAAGTATGCACAGAAGCCGCCGCTACTATCGTCACCCGTCAATCCGTGCGAGGTGAAGAAACACTCCCTACGTGACGAGCGCAACACTTTCGTTGCACGGAATCCGGTGAACGGGGGGATCCCCACTCACCGCCGCCAGCCAAGAAGCCCCCGAGGGTGCACGCGACGCCGCGGATCTGGGGACGGCCGACAGATGGCCAGCGGCCCCAACGGCGCGGGAAAGTTGACGGTGGCGGTGGAGGGCGACGGGCGAAGAGGACCAAGGCGACCGACGAGGAACGTCCGCACGACGCCGGCGATAAACGATAAGGGAAAAATCAGATCTAGGGTTGGTGGTGGTGATGCAGATAGAGGAGCGACTGAAGGGATGGAAGGGAGATGGGAAGTAGGGGGCCGCCGCCGCCACGAGCCGACGGCGGCGGTCGGCGCAGTTCGGAGAGACCCTCCGGCGGCGGCGTGACGCGTCCCCTCGAGTCGCCTGGGGCGACGCGAGGGTCACGATGCGATGCGTTGGGGCCTGTTACCCTGCTGGGCTGCAGGTTATCTACTTGACCATCTTCTGTAACTCACTTTTGTCAGGGTGGTTTGGGCGATACCTCTGGCTGATGAGCAGAGTAGCAGATACTCTTCCAGCCGTATTTCTTGCACTTAAGGAACAGGTGGTCCCCGTCTTGAGACGTGGCCAGAGATTGTTACTGCTAGGCGCCATAGAATTTACAGGAGCGTGCAGATTTGATACGGACACCCTCAACTTCTAGGTATCGGCATATCGCCCCTTACTACAGCTGACAATGTTTTACTTATTTACAATAGGCTGATCTGGCAGAGAAGATTAGTGGTAGGCAGTATAATCCTAGATATGATGACCTGTCAAGGGGATTGAATGGAGCAGTATCTTTGAAGGGATCCAACACACACAGCCACGTAGCAGATGGCCTGAAATGGAAAAGAATTAAGCCCACGGGCCGAAAATGAATCGTAGGAGTTGATCGGATCGGAGAAATTTCGTTACCAAATACTCGATCCGATCCGATCGGAGTAGAGTACTGCTGTCAATGGAAGACGGAAGATTTGTGGGCCAGTTAGAAAATAATAACTCGATCACTAATTCCTGAAATACCGTTAACACGCGTAAGGGCAGTCCCAACCCACCATGTCTATGGGTAGTGTCCATGCTGCCATGTTAGCAAGACATCACCTTAGACACTACATTCTCCAACCCATGATTTCTTAGGATGGATCATTAATAAATTCATCATCTTTTCTCTCTACCAATCATACTTGTTCTTTTTCTATCATGAAGACACTATCCTCTCACAATGCAAACTTTGGTAGTGTCCTATGCATAGGTTCTCGTGTCGACACTGGGTCTTACATGAGACCCAATTTCTTCCTTTTTCCACTATCTCTTATTTAATATAGTGCCACGTAAGCTAAAAATTCATATGTGGCAGCTTAATTAATGCTATGGAAACCATCCTACATGGAGGGTTGTGACTGCCCTAATGTGCCAACAAATCTCTTTCCCCCGTCAGGAAAACCCTAATACATCCCATACGAAATGGCCGCCGCCGCCGATATCGATCGTTTCTCGGACCTCTCCGACGACCTGCTCGCTCGCTGTGGCTCCACACGCCCACCATCGACCCTCGACTCCAGCTCCTACCGCGACCACACCCCGCACCTCCGCGCTCTCGCGGCGATGGCGCCCGCTGTGGCTCCACACGCCCACCATCAACCTTGACTACAGCTCCTACCGCGACCACACCCCGCACCTCCGCGCTCTCGTGGCGATGGCGCCCGCTGTTGCTCCACACGCCCACCATCAACCTCGACTCCAGCTCCTACCGCGACCACACCTACGACGGCGACCGGCTCTTCCGCGACGCCGACGCCGTGCTCTCCGCGGGGACAGGCGGAGGCCTGCTGGCTGCGGCAGCCCGTGCGGAGGCTCTCCTTCTCTGTGGAGGCAGACTCGGACGAGTCTGCACGGCGGCTCTCGCATACCACGAATACAGGGAAGACGGCAGCAACCGGCTCTTGGACCTGCTCGCCGGCCCGCGGCTGCGGGAGCTGGAGGAGCTACGCCTACATCCTGAAGCTGCTCCCGTCGCTGTTCCTGCCGGCACAGAATCTCCCAGTGCTGGACCTCGACTCGTGCCGCCTCAAGCTGCCGCCGCCATCACGCGGCGCTTCCTTTCCTTGCCTCTCCTCGCTCCGACCGGTAAATATCTTGAATTTATTGATGCCTTTAACTTTTATTTAATTGGATAAATATAACCGTAGCGAGAATATAATCATTTGTAAATATAATGAATGAATCAAAACCATCCATAAATGTCACAGAAAATAGACCATAAATGTCCGTGTGAGTAATCTCTAACACTCCCGTGCTTCGCTTTGCGCCTTTCTTTATTTGTTTAACAAACTTACCTTTTATGCAATGTATGCACTGTTCTAAATCTAAGAAATCTAAGGGCGAAAGAATTGATTCTTTTACTAAACGTTCCATTCTTCCCCTCGAAATATGGCCCAAACGACAGTGCCATAAGTTCGAAGATACGCTATCAATTCTCTTCCGCTTTCTATTTGTAGACGAGGATTCTCTGTCTCACACACATTCTCATCACATATATTCACAGAATCACACATAGATAAACAAGACCCACAAAAATTTTATTGTACTCAATCAAACATTGTTTATCATCAAAATGACACTTAAAACTATCGTCCGCTAAGCGTGAAACTGAAATTAAATTTCTATTCAAAGAAGGCACGTAGAGGACATTGTGCAGCTGAAGCGTGAAGCCATCATGTAGCTGTATTGGGAGTTCTCCTATGGCCTCCACGTCAGCCTCGACTCTATTAGCAACTTTAATGCTTCTTGCGCCTCTTTGAAGGATCTGACTCGAATGGAATCCCTGCATAGAATTAGCAACATTAATAGTTGCACCTAAATCAATCCACCATGTGGACCGTGAATAACTTAAATACAAGGATTCATCTACAAACGTAATTATATCCTCACCATTTGTCCACATGTGCTTCAGCCACTTAGGACAATCTTTCTGCCGGTGGCCTTCTTCCTTACACCATAGGCACTGGTCCTTTCCGACTGCTTTCTTAGACTGATCATGCTGAACGTGAGCTTTCCCCAGAGACTTGGCAGGAGCATCTGAGGGACCACTTTCATGCTGGTGCTTCGCTTTGTAGCCTTTGCTACCAAAACAACTCTTATTGTTTCCATGCTGCATGAAAGAGATAGAACCACCATTCTGTGCCTTGAGCCTCTCTTCCTCTTGCTGACAAATTCACATGAGCTTGTGCAAGTCCCACTTGTCGTGCAAAGTGTTATAGTTCACTGCCAGCATCGAGAATTCATACGACAATGACTTAAAGACCAAGTGAACTATGAACTGATCTGGAAGACCCTAGATCCATCTCCATGTTGTGAAGCTTGCCATTCATGTTGGTCATCTTTAAGATGTGGTCTTTAACGCCACCTCCACAGTACGTTATAGTGGTTAGCTTTTCGATCAAGGTACTGGCATAAGTCTTGGAGTGCATATGATGTTGTCTCTACACTATTGCAAAAAATTCAGCAGCAATGTGTGTAACTCCATCAGCATTCCTTTAAGGGATTGAAGCCCTAATAACCTCAGACATATTTGTCTCCATGATCTTCAAGCACCTTTTGTTGTTGAGCTGCCACTTGGCCCTCTCCAGGTGACACTCAGCAATCCTGTCAGCATGGGTGCGCTCTCGCGCCTGGAATGCTGGTGCAGCCTCATCAACTGCCCTCACCACTGGCCCGAGACGATCAGGACAAGGTGTAGTCTACACTGTGTCAAGCTCCAGCAGCACAAGGGCACAGTCTAGCTGATTGCGCCACTCCTTGTAGTTGCTTCCAACCAACTCAGGAATGGAGCTAAGGTAACTCGGTCATGAAATTAATAATTCAAAATTGGTGAGAACATAAAACATCATAAATGTTGGATGTATTAATTTAACTTTGGTCAAAATCAACACATATAACAACCCTCTACATCAAATCTATATCACATTTGGGCAGAAAATAGAATTAATGCATGAAAACTTTAAACAATCTGTTTATAATATTGTAATTATCAGCTTTGGCCAGAAAGTAACAATATCATAAAAAATACTTTAAAATTCATTCTTTTTCTCTAATTAAATATCCCTTTGGTTCAATTTAACTAGTGAATAACTTCTGAGCGGAAAACTCTTATAAATGCACATGAACAGTAGCAAAACTCTCTAATTTATTCTCTGAAAAATATCCCTTTGGTTGAAATTTAAACAGAGGTAAATTCTACTCAAATTCTATTTGAAATGACTACAAAACAATCAAAATCAACTCAAAATGCCACTGTCCTATAGTCTGTCAATTTCGGCCCATAACTCTCGGCCCGCTCCGCGTGCTCGCGTGTGGCCTGTTTGCGCTCGCGCGCGCAGAAGCTCTCGCAACCCGCTCGCTCGCGCGCGGCCTGCTTACTGGCTCGCGGCTCACAGGCCACAAAATGGGCCTGGGCCGTCAATTCAGCCCAACGCCGCAGCGCCTCCCCGCCCCGCATCGATCCGAGCCATCCATCTGGATCGAACGGCCACGCGTGCGATCCGGAGGTATAAAACGACGCTCGCGGCTGGGGAACCCTAAAACCCTTGGTCATTTTCTCCCGGCTCGCGCAACTCGCGCTCGCTCTCGCGAGGGCTGGACACCGCCACGCCACCGCGCTTGCGCCGTCGCGCCCTGGCCGGTGAGCCATGGCTGCGCGGCCTCCTTCTCGTTCCCTTTCTTCTCTCTTCTTCTCTCCCGCGTCTCGCGTGATCCAGAGCCATGGCGGCTCAGAAAGAAGATGGCGCTGTCGCGGGCCCCTCACCGGCGCGCGCGTGCACCCATGGGTGCGCGCGCCACCGTCGATGTGCTCCGTGGTGTTGCTCGTTAATCACGCGGTGAAAACCGTGAGGTAAGTTAGGGTTAGGGTTAGCTCTTTTTGGTTCGATTCGCTTGAATCGTTGATTTTTCTCGTCGATTTGAATCAAAATCGACGCTATTTGCAGTGTTTCCTTCCCCTAATCTCTTCAATTTGGGTCTTTCTCTTCTAAAACTAACACTGCTTTGCCTAAAAACTTAGATCTACTAACTAGTAGGTGACTAATACCATTGTTAGTCTCAAAACAAGGATCTCTAGCAGTAGACCTAGTCGGGTACAAACTTTTAATAACAAATGATGATATTCTCGATCCTAGATCTACAAAATTAGCACCACTACAACACGAACACTAACACAAACATAGAGTTGGAGTCACAGACCATCTGTGGTGGCAGGTGCGGGTGTAGGTGGCGCAACCATCAGGTCGGTCGGGAGCGCAGGGGCGTCGTCAGCTTGCTCGGTGAGGGCGGCGGTGCGAGGTCGTTGAAGCGCGGGGCGATGACACCTCGTACGGTCGATGAAGGTGGACGACGGCGGCAGTGGATCTTCCCGCCGCTCTAGTGCTCCCTCGGTCGGTTAGGGTTTGTAGGTGGGGTGTGTGGCGGCGCTTTTAACCTCATACTGTGTGCCGTGGCCCCCACCTCCTCTATATAGCACTGTGCAATGGGGGCCCACCAACCATGGTTAGGGTTGGGCGCCCCTGACTAGGGCGCGGGATCGAGCCCGTTACGGCCTCCGTAACGGTGCAGAGATCGAACTAACATTCTCCTTCTCGATCTCTTCTTAAACTTGTTCTTCAGATTCTCGCTGGGTATCCACTCCATCACAAATAAACATACCAAGCATGGGTCATCTCAATCGTAATGACAATCAGATTAACCAACCACAATACACTTATTCATTCTGAAGGATCATTACTCGGGCCTTGTCCATGAATCATAGGCTTTCCCTTAAACCCATACCGGTAATGTGTTCTCTAAACACACTGGGTGGTAAGCCTTTTGTGAGCGGATCCGCAAGCATCTCTTTCGTACTTATATGCTCCAGACTTATAGTTTGATCCTGGACTTTATCTTTCACCGCATAGAACTTTATTTCTATGGGTTTGGTAGCATTGCTCAATCTGTTGTTGTGAGCAGTAAAATACTACCGACGCGTTGTCGCGGTATATCTTTAGTGGTTTGTTTATGCAATCCACCACTCTCAAGTTGGGTATAAATTTCTTTAGCCACATGACCTGTCCTACTGCCTCATAACATGCTATGAACTCTGCATGCATCATAGATGTCGCAATTAGCTCTTGCTTGGAACTTCTCCAGGAGATAGCTCCTCCTGCGAGAGTGAATACATATCCAGATATAGACTTTCTATCATCTCTGTCTCCCGCATAATTTGCATCTGAATACCCTCTTATCTCTAGGACATCAGATCTTCTGTATGTTAGCATGAGGCGTGTTGTGCCTTGCACATAGCGTAATGCTTTCTTTATCATCTTCTAGTGTTCTACATCTGGGTTAGATTGATATCTTCCAAGTACTTGTGTAACAAACGCTAAATCTGGGCGAGTGCACACTTGTGCATACTGTAAGCTACCTATTGCTAAAGCATATGGAACCGCTTTCATTTGATCGATCTCATATTGGTTCCTTGGACATTGATAGAGTCCAAATTTATCGCCCTTCTGTATAGGAGCAGGTGTGGCTCTACTCGTATGCATATTATATTTCTTTAGGATCTTCTCCAAATATGCCTTTTGCGATAGACCTAAAACCCCATTTCTTCTGTCTCGGTGAATTTGAATGCCTAAAACATACGAGGCTTCACCAAGATCCTTCATATCAAAATTTGAGGACAAAAAGTCTCTCGTTTCATGTAGTAGTCTAACATCATTGCTAGCGAGCAAGATATCATCCACGTACAGTATTAGGAAAATAAATTTCCCTTTCTTAAACTTTACATAAACGCAGTTGTACTCAACATTTGCTTTAAACCGAAACTTTGTAATCGTCTCATCAAACTTTATGTTCCATTGTCTTGAGGTTTGCTTTAAGCCATAAATGGATTTCTTCAAGCGACATCATATATGTTCTTTGCCTTTCACAACAAAATCTTTGGGTTGAGTCATGTAGACATCTTCATATACATCCCCATTCAGAAATGCCATCTTTACATCCATCTAATGCAATTCTAAGTCAAAGTGCGCCACTAAGGCCATTATGATTCTAAAAGAATTCTTGCAAGAGACCGGAGAAAACGTCTCATTGTAGTCTATCCCTTCCCTTTGAGTGTAGGGGGGCCACAAGTCGCCCTTTATACTTTTCTATATTCCCTTCAAAGTCATATTTAATCTTGTAGACCCATCTACAACCTACTAACTTGCCTCATTTAGGAATTTCTTCTAAGTCCCAAACTTTATTGGTACTCATCGATCTCATTTCATCCTTCATGGCTTCTTGCCACTTGGATGCATCAGGACGACTCATGGCTTCTTCAAAAGAAGTGGGATCACCCTCTATGTGAACTTCTTCACTATTATAAACTTCATAATCATTAGGGATAGCTGATCTTCTAACTCTTTGAGACCTTCTCGGGGCCTCAACGGCTGGCGCCTCTGGTTCTGGGACTGTTCAGGTTCTTCTTGTGCAACAATTGTCTCTGTAGGATGCTGAAGGACAGGGTCCTGATTATCATTCATTGTTTGCACTTGGGAACTAGTAACAGGTTCTGGCACTACAGTGGGCTGCACTGCAGGTGTCAGAACAGCACGTGGCAGAAAAACCGGTTCTTGAGTCATTGGAGTAGGCACATATACCCACTTCTCTTCAAGATCAATCTCTCGATGCACAATGCTCCCTCTAATCATCTCATTCTCTAGAAAGATAGCGTGTCTCGTTTCTACAAACTTTGTGTCTGTTAGGACAATAGAAACGATAACCTTTAGACTTCTCTGTGTAGCCAATAAAATGACAACTCACTATCTTGGGATCTAGTTTCCCACTATTTGGGTTAAAAACTTTAGCCTCAGCTGGACATCCCCACACACGCATGTATCTTAAGCAGGTTTCTCTGCCCGTCCACAACTCATAAGGTGTTGTGGTACTGACTTAGTAGGTACTTTGTTTAAGATGTGAGTGGCGATCTTCAATGCCTCCATCCACAAATTTATTGGCAAGGTGGAATAGCTTAACATACTTCTAACCATATCCATCAAGGTACGGTTCCTTCTTTCAACTACTCCATTTTGTTGAGGCTCGCACGGTGTACTATACTGGGCAACTATGTCATTTTCCTGTATGTACCTTGCAAAAGGTCCAGGAGCTTGGCCGAACGGGGTGTGTCGATCGTAGTACTCCCCTCCACGATCGGATCTTACTACTTTTATCTTTGAGTTGTGCTGATTTTCTACTTCAGCCTTAAATATCTTGAATTTATCCGATGCCTCTAACTTTTATGTAATTGGATAAATATAACCATAGCGAGCATAATCATTTGTGAATGTAACGAATGAATCAAAACTATCCACATATGTCACAGAAAATGGACCACAAATGTTCGTGTGAGTAATATCTAACACTCCCGTGCTTCGCTTTGCGCCTTTCTTTATTTGCTTAACAAACTTACCTTTTATGCCATGTATGCATTGTTCTAAATCTAAAAATTCTAAGGGCGAAAGAATTGATTCTTGTACTAAACGTTCCATTCTTCCCCTCGAAATATGGACCAAACGATAATGCCCTAATTTCGAAGATACGCTGTCAATTCTCTTCCGCTTTCTATTTGTAGACGAGGAAATATTCTCTGTCTGACACACATTCTCATCGCATATATTCACAGAATCACGCATAGATAACATATAGAGCTGGTCTTGTAGGATGGCAAGACCCATACAAAACTTTATTTTACTGTATCAAACATTGTTATCATCGAAATGGCACTTAAAATCATCGTATGCTAAGTGTTAAAATCATCGAAATGGCACTTAACATTGTTACCAAGTCAGTAAAGAGGGGCGAGTCGAAGTCACCTACACCAAGCTGAACCGCGAGCTGCTGCCTTCACCAACCTCGCCCTCAACCTGTTCGACGTTTTGCCCAGCCGACCATAGGTAAGCACCAGCCCAGCCCGGTCTCCCTGTCTCGTTGCCTGTCGCGCGTCGCCTCTCTTTCCCGTGTCTGGCCTTCGCGCTGAGGGAGCCGTTGCCGTTGTGCTAGCCTTCTGTGTGCCGGCCTTCGTGCTGTGCGTCTTGTGCAGGACCTCGTCGCCGCCGCAGCCGAACCGTTCGCAGCCACGCCGTCGCCAGCCTTCTCCCATCCTACGGCCGCCATGGTCGCTGTGCTCCGTGGATGCCCAACTCGCGCGTGTGCGCCATGGCCACTGCGCGAGCAAGCCCAAGCCATGCAACGCGTACGCGAGTGCCGCTCGTGCCTGCTTCCCCGTGCGCGTGCAAACCGTACCCTGCCATGTTGTTGCCTTGGCCAAGCTCTCACCCTCGCCCGCATGCGCAACTCCGCTTGTCTCATCGTCGATGTTGCCTTGCTGCTGCCCTGTGCTCGTGCAAACCCCGCTGCCCTTCTTACTTGACCAAAGCCTCGCCCATCGTTGCCTTCGCGTTGCACGCATATGTGAGGCAGATGCCCTTGTGGTATTTCGTCAAACACCTTGCGTGCACGCTAGTAAGCCACACCCTTAGCCAAGCCTCAAACCATTTCTGACCCAACCAAACCTTGGATGCCTTCGGCCTTGCCCCAGCTTGTTGTGGCCACCTCTGGCCAGCAACAACCATGTCCTAGCCACATCTGGCCAACTATTGCCACTCCCAGCTGGCCATAGCCTGGCCGCGGCCAGCAGCAGCCTAGCTGCAGCTGGCTACAGCCAGCTACTGCCAAGCCAAAGCCGGCCATAGCTAGCCATGCTTGGCCATAGCAAGCCATAGCTGGCGGCAAGCCTCGCAACAACTCCTAGATCATTCGCGCACCTTATCCCATCTCCCAGAGTCGATCCTTGTCTGTGCAACCTCTCCCACTAACTCGATCCACTAATTGAAGGGCCTACATGTTGACATTTGGGGCCCGCTAACTTGACCAGTAGGGCCCACCTGACCTATGGGTTCCACATGCAAGCATGTGGGGCCTTCTGACCTTGACCTCAGACCCGCCAATCCTGTTGGCATGTTAACTTCGGTGACATGATGTCCGCGTCAACACCGATGTCAGCTTGGCCTATGCTAACTTCAATAAACTAGACCCACCTGAGCCAGTCCAAGCCGGCCCATCTAGCCTTCTTCTTTTCTCTTTCTTTAATCCGATCTGACCCGTGGGCCCCTGCAGTCAGTCTCCGTAATAGACTGACCAGTGGACCTAGCTGACTAGTGGACCCCCGCTGACCGCTGACCTTGACCCCGTTGACCTATTGACTTTGTCAACGCTAATGTCAGCGTAGCCCATGCTGATGTTAGCAAACCAAACCCCCTAGACTGACCTATCCATATGTGACACAATTCACGTTGTGGAGCTAACTTGTGGCCTCTAACCTGTTGACTTGTGTCTTGTGTGCTTCTTCGGAATTAATTAAAATCCAAAATGTGTTTCAATGCTTGAAACTAAATAATAAATTGAACCAGTTTCATTATTTTTCTAAAACCATGATCTACCCGTTAGTATAGTATTTGGTGTTATTTGGTTCTTCCTTGCTTCTTATTTGGAGTTCGTTTGCTTAGGTATCACTATTTATTTGTAATCCGTATATTAGGATTCTCTGAAGACTCGGGTGATTTTGTCGAGCTAGACTTCAACGACTGATGCTACTTCGTTACTGAAGAGGACATTGCTCCAGGTTCACGCCCATCCAAACTTTGAACTCCTAATAGACATGCTCGTAGAAATGCTATGCTTTACTATACTCGCATGATGCCTGAGATGATGAACCCTGCATAACCCGTTTAATTACCTTTACCTTGTTGTCCTAATACTTCATATATATAAACTGTTGATGTTGCTTCGCTTGCATGCATGTGAGGAAAATGGGCATTTTAAACAAATTTGGTGTGCGTGTGAAAACTAAAGGAGGAGGATTTGAAAACCCTTTTTGTTGAAGCGAGCGTACCATAACTCGATCCTTCGGATCGAGGGCTTAGGGAGTACACTTGGGTACTTCCTACGGAGTGCCTGTTGCGGGCACAAGTTTGATTTGTTCTGTTATGGAGGAGTTGGCGGCGATACCTATAATCGGTGCGACCGGCGGACCACCGTGGTGGATACGTATTTTGAGAGAAGTGCTCGCTTTGGCAGTTTGAGGACCGGGTCGGACTACTTGCTTCATGGGACCTTACCGTGCACACTGTGTGTCCATTATGAGGGTGGGCCCGTTCCGAGCCTAGCAAGTGCGGTGCCGAGCCTTCAGGAGGATAGTGTATCAGTGTAAGGGGGACTGGTGTTGACCTTTGCTCCCTGATTTGCTGTGGCCCCCGACTGGCCCCGGGGGAGTGCTTCACAGTTCCGGGGCGACCTCTAGCGGAGGACGCACCCCAAGCCCGAAAAAACAGGATGGTGCCGTAATTACTAGACCTCTGTTTTATGTGGTGTGGCTCAGTTCGCTTGCTACCATCTGGGTGCACCTCGCATAGATTCCAGGCGTACACACTCTGCAGAGTTAAAACTATATGTATAGCCGCGTTCTCGGTCATGGACAACCCCTGTGGAGTGTACGCTCTGATTAGTGTTTTTGGTGACTAAAACTTCTACCTCTCCCCTTTTAAACTAAGTATCCGGCATGGCCGATGAGATGGGAGGGGCGGGAGCTGTCCCATCGATTAGAAGCTGGAGACGAGAGCCTGTTCTGTCAGGTTTGCCCGTGGAGAAGTGAGTTGGAGTTTGGAAACTATTTTATAAACTTCTGTTGCAGCTTGCATAGGAAACCCCAGCCTGCTCCTTGCATATCTATATACTAGATTAGTCCACTTTAAAGCTTGCACATATATGGATGGTGACGTGGAACTGTTCCATTCCTTGGGGACAGTTCGTGAGCTTGCAGGTTGGACTTGAAGTTCGAGTCCGATCATGGTGGATGCTACGATTGAAGGGTTGCATCGCTACTCTCAAGGATGCCTGTGGAGAAGAAATTAAGATTTGAGATGGAGACTTGAAGCCCTAGCTACCGTTTCGTAGGGTTTCTACTTGTCGTTTAGCCCAATGGGCTTGTACAAATTCGTAAACCTTATGTAAATTTGTATGGAAATGATATTATTCTGAAATGAGTTCTGTACGTGATAGCTGATGTGTCCTGGGACTATCACAATGGTACAATGAGTCAGATTCTCTTTTATGAAAGTCTGGTTCGTTTCATTCAATGTCTAGCTTGTAGTGCTTGGCGTGTGACGCCACTAGCTAGCCACTTGGCCGGTAGGGTTGCATGCACCATGCGCCTGGACGTTGGCTAGTTGCATGCATGCATTAGTTGACACATGTGGTGGGCACTTGTCGCCTCTCTACCAATATGTGCTATAGGAGAAGGCGCTTGTGCAAGTCGACACTCATGTCTGTTCATCCACTTATGCATGCTTGCGCTGCATGTGTAAAAAGACATGGCAAGCTACCTACAAGATGAGTCATCAACTCATTATTGTCCCTAACTCATTTTGTTTTTAGGTGATGCTTTGTAAGGAACATATATATTTACTCTTAACTCTTAAGAGAAATAACGTCCATGCTAGCATTGCATACCCACAAGTATTGCAATGAATTCAACAAGCGCCGCAATGCAGATTTTTTGCTATATGATTATGTGTACTTAGTAACACAAAACTGGTAGAGTAATCAGCAAGCCTTGTTACACCTACCAATTAATCAACACAACCATAATCGATGTCATCGCACCATTAAAACACCATGATAGACTTGAAACCGTAGTGGGAAAAGGGGGAAGTCATCGAAAGATGACACAAGCCATGCAATTGTTTTTGGCACTATTACGTGTAGAACAACTTCTAGCTAGCATACAATTATTGCTCGATGCAGACACAAGTGATACCTTATCGTCATCGTCTATGTGTCAACCGAGTCATGTACATGGAGCTGCATGTCGACCGCACACGTGCCCAAACCGTCGCATTGGCCAGCACAGGCCTCATTCTCACCTCTTTTTAATTCCTACTGCCCACAACCAAACCATCTGCACTTGCAAAGGATAGGAAACAGGAGACAAGGTAGCTATTGTATTCATGGAACAACACAAGGAGGTGGCTGCTAAGACCGGCGAGGCCATGGAGCGGTCTGGCCAACCGCCCCCAAGCCCATGTCATCTTCGTCTCCGTTGATTCCTATTAGCTCCACGGTGAGTATTGTCCTATTGCGGGCGCAAACGCGTAGGCAGTAGGACTATTTTGTGCCATATCGTGTCTAAAAGGAAGAGAGATGTGATTTCTTACCTTCCTCTTAGGTCTGGTCGGCCATCGGCAACAGTGAGGTTTCAGTTATGACAATGGGATGGTGAATGCCTGGGAGTCTTCTTCCATGTTGCGAAGAGCATCCTGGGAGACTTTCGTCCGTGGGATCATCCACTTCACCATGGGAGTCGTCGTTGGACATGGGGTAGTTGTTCCCGATGGAGCAAGACATGGTCTCAAAGCTGCAGGTGTCTAAGGTCATCAAACCCCACCCCGCTCGTCCCTTGCGCACCACGATATGCATCGATTGTGGCAACATCGTTGACACTACCAAATTGACTGTGCCAATGGCCATGTCCAAAAAGACGGCATGGGAAGTGGTGGCTGACCTGGAGTTGCCTGATGCGCTCCCAGCCATCGTCTCAGGCTACAACAATAAATATGTCCACCTAACGAATGGTGCGTACAAGGCAATGGTGGGGCAACCGGTATGCCTATGGCTCGATTCCCTGCCAGGGACCGGTGCATCAAGGAGGATCAATGGTGAGGTGGTGCTTAATCTGCAAAGCTTCAACACCATGTCATGCGTACCGAGCACTAAAGGCACCTTTCCATGCACCGCAAGGATCTCATGGGAGCGTGCGGATGCCACCGCCTCACTTAGTGTGCCGTGTGGTGTTGAGTATCTAACGGGTAACTCTGTCGACTACTGCTTTATTTGGAGGTTTGACTCCAGTAGATCATCCATCATGTATTGCATCACATAAATATTAGGCTCATCTTACCATCCATGCTTCCATCATATCTATGCGGTATGGTATACTCAAGATGGAAGTTGTCCAGGTAGATGTGTACTAGCCGTTGTTTGCATGTCGTTAAAATTAATAATATCCATGCATGTATTGAGACTTGCATTATAATTAATATTTGACTTTGCAGAGCAACACAAATTGCAAGAAAGGTTTTAGTGTTGTCAGCAATCTGTATTACCTAAATGGAATCAAAATCTAAGATTCAAATGTGATATGCCATTGATTTTTTTGATGCAGTGTTGTAATAGACTAATAGATCATCCTAGCAGAACAAAGAAGAAGGAACAATTTTGAACATGTCTAAGGGTCCGACCCCATCCTTCCGAACCACTCCGGTAGTCACTACTGCCGCCGACCCTATCCATCGGATGTATCCGCCGCCCGGTCGGCAGCGTCCACGCCGCCTCTCCTCCATCCCACCATCCGCAACCACCGCTGGGCCAGCCGCTACCCCGGCCTTCCCTCTAGAGTCCGGGTCCTCCTCCCCAATCCCGGCAGCCCCAACCCTGAAACTCTAAACCAAGCTCCTCTCCTCTTCCTCTCCAATCGACCGGCCAGAGCGGTCGACCTTAGAATCAAGATTGTGGAGAGAAATCGACATTCGATGTTGCGATAATGGATTTGTTGAAGAGATGCAGATTGCTCTCATTGTGGATGAGATGCATTGATGCCGATGATTCCTCGGTTGGGAGTAGAGGAACTTAGGTTGGACAGATTGCTGGTTCAATTGTTTCCATAGTCACCTGAAAAGCTTGAAGTTGGGGTTTGAGTTCAAGGAGCCAAATAGCTTTGAGGTTTGCCTCGCAATTTCTTTGCAGAAAATTGCAAGGTTCTTGAGGTGCTGCAAATCAACGATAGATAGCAGAACTTTTCAAATTTGAAGCCATATCAACCGTAGCAAGATGGAGGCTGAATTTGAAGGGAGTAATAAGTAACCATATACAAATTGTAGCATATTAGGTAGAGTGTATCACCCAAGTTGGACCTCTAGTAAAATAGTAGTATGTTTGAAATACGTGCCTGCGAAAAAGTAAAATAGTAGTATGTTTGGGGCAGAATTAGAGACGGATATCTAGCCGAATATCGAGTTGAGAGCATTCCGAATTTCCGATTGTCAGAATGTTACAGCTTAAAATGAATCCATAACTTAGAAGGACAGGAGAGTGCTCAACACTCAAAATATCATACGCAACTCTTTTCTTTTTAAAATGACAATTACAACATCTGCAGACAACAATTGTAATGCATTGAATTCCCGGATGCAGCTGCGGCCGAGGAGAACAGTTACGCGCCGGGCGGCGGCCGTGAGAGAGGACACAGCGGCCGTCCTGACGTCCACGCCAAAGACGTACTGATCGACTTGCCATGAGTCAATCCATGGCGTCAAACATCCATCTAGGACAGACTGTTACGAAATTCACAAGGACGCAGAGTGTGACGCTAGCTGTTCATGATATATACTGTATGTATTGTTCGTCCTCTCACGCACGGTGGTTGTTATCATTATTTCTTTTCGTCGTCTCTCTCACGCATCAGGAATTCCACGGATCGGTGTCCTTGTTTTTCCACCACGCATATCCCATTTCAACTTCTAGAAGCACATGTGCAGCGACGTTTCGAAAACGTATTTTTTTTGTTCACTAAGCGCTAGCTATGCAGAAGCATGTACGTAAGAACTAGATAGGATGCCGTGCGTGTCCTCTGGATAGACACTGGGTTGTTTTCATTTTCATTTTGTGAGATATAGTACAAGTTCATTGTTATGTATACATGTGCCGGAACTTAGGAGATAAACACATTTATCGCATTGTTAACTCGAATTAAGACAATTCCATCTTTAAGCAAGAAATGATAAGTATGCAATAAACGTGTCCCCATTAACACCCAAACATGGGATGAGTTTCCCCTGCAGTTGAGTCCCTACAGTTGACTCACTGACAGGTGGGCCTGATTGCAAGCAGACCCACCTGTAAGTGACTCAACTACAGGTGAGTTAACTATAGAGGAACTGGTTCTCAAACATGAACACTACCTTTGCTTTAAAAAAATCTGATATAGTACACTCAATCTCCATCTCAGGACAACGTACTAGAAAAAGATGCTAAATTCCCTCTCTAGTACCAAAACTGTTTGCTGATGTGGCATCCTAGTAAGCGGCTAGGAGCACTAGGGAGTTCAAGTATGATCAAGACAAGATATAGCAGAGTACCAGGCGGACAATAAGATTTTACTTTTCTTGCAAGGCTGCACCAGCTAGCTAGTATACATCAGGTTCGAATTTCAAATGCCACGTCAACATTGGCTTGCATGCCCTATTGGCTCTTGCACGGCCATGACAGAAACCATGCATGGTGTTTTATTTGTCAATCAACTAGTTCATCAATTAATGAGAAGAAATGTGCACACACAATAATCCATGACGAGTAGATAGCAAATCATAACACCTTTCACTCAGTTTATAAAACGCGCCAAGTTAAGCATTCGTACCAGCAGATAATGCAAGCAATTGAAAACAATTCCATTATTCAAGAAAACAAGGAAAGTTTATCAACACTTCGTTCTTCTCGAACAGCCACACAGGAAGAGGGGCTGCGATTACATGTAGTATCTAACACTATTATTTACATCCTAATAATGAGATAAACCGTAAAAGAGGTGTCGCTCAAATTTACCCATGAAAAGGTGGAAAAGAAAAAAAGATGGCTTGTAACTTGTAATAAGCGTAATTAAGCATGATCCCTTTTCCAGCTACCCAACACGTCGTAACGATTCTTGCGTCAGCCTCGCTGCCCCTTGGCACGGCCTCTTGGCGAGCTCAGCTGCCCACCTCATGCACGCCCCAGCTGCTGCCGTACGTTCTTGGCGTGCGGCAGCTGCGAGACGGGCTTCTTCTTCTCCATGGACCTCCTCAGCCCGGCTCGCCGCGGGTCCTCGCCGGCGCCGCCGCTGCCCAGGGTGGGGAGGACGTACCACCAAATGGAGGTGAGGCAGATGGCGAACACCCGCCCGAACACGGCAAGGCTCACCAGCGTCAGCACGATGACGGACGGCCAGTAGCACGACGGCCGCCGCATCCGCCGCCCCCATGAGAACGACGCCCTCCTCGCCGGCACCTTGGTGGCGGTGGTTGCCTTCTTATTGGCTCCTTCCCTCTCCCTCGGGCTCGCGGCGTCCAGCGGGCTGACCGGCGAACCAGGAGCCGGTGGCAACGATGATGGCGGCGGCGCGGCCGACGCCGCCGTTGGCCTTGGTTTCTTGGCGGCGGCGGAGGCCCTGAGCTGACGAGGGGCGTCCATCCGCCGTTGGACTGGACGAAGCGGACGAAGACGAGGCCGGTGTCGGAGCCGCCGACGCGGCGGAGGATCTTGGCGCGCCGGGTCTCGAGCTCGGCGAGCACGACGGAGAACCTGTCCAGCCCGCGCTCCGCGTAGGGGTTCACCTTGCCGCCGCCGTGGCCGTGCTTCCTCCTGCCCCTCGGCGATCCGCCGCAGCCGAGGTCCTCGTCGACGACGTACTTGAAGCTGCCCGTGCCGCACTCGCACAACATGGTTGACTGGTTGGGTTGAATTGGTGCGCGCGCCTGGTCGATGAATTCTTGCGTACGTTGCGCGACTGGCACTAGGGGTGGTTCTTCCACTTATAAAGGGACAACAATATATGCCTCTCGATCAGATTATTTGGTGGTTGGGCTGAGACAAGTGAGGTGTTGCTTCAATTCGGTCGATGCTGGTCAGGCAGAGCTGCAGAAGAAGCTTCTTCTGGCTACGACTTCGTAACGACAATTACACCGTAGCATTCGTGTCGTGTTGTATGAATTAATGTTGCTACTAGAAGAAGACTGCTAGAGCATGGCTGTAATTGGATGTGGATCTGTGAGGTGTTTGCTCCTATCCGGATCAGATAAGCGAATGGATGATTCAGCACCTACTAATACTGTCGAAATGAGATGATTATTCTCACTGTCCAGTGTCACAGAGATGAGATAAAGCCATTCTAAATCATATCCTGTGAGAAAACATTAGTTAACGTCTAAAAACCAAGGCAAAATAAAATGCGCCTTGTCGGACCGAGCTAAGAAGTATTTAGTCGATCTGAGGAACCAACGGACCATTGTTCAAATTAACAAAAGCAACTGGTCAGCAGGGTTCAGAAAAAAAACGCTAGGAATCGCTGCTGCTGGCCGGTATGCACTTCTTCGGCGAGCATATGTGTTAGTAGTTTCGTTAATATCAAGATATGCCATACCAATCTTTCAGGAGTTTAAGACATGCTAGCCTACTATCTCAGTGGTGTTTCTGCACACCGTATGTGCGTAAGCATTTATATTGGTGTGCGTGTTAAATTATGTCTATGTGAGCGTCTGTTTCACAAATATGTATATATGCTCCAAGAAAAACTTGTGTGTATTATGTAGAAGGTAACATTACATATTTCAATGTACAATCCAAAACAATATTTTGGAGAAAATCCAAGCTAGAAACCTGCTTGTGACCATGACTTAGGAAAAAATGTAGGCGTCGTTACGAGTACTTGGTTTTGGGGGGCAATATCGTTCTTGATTTTAGTAAATTAATCAAGTTTGCCACTTCAAGGGCTCTCTACTCTCATGCCCTAACCTAATAACGTGTCAACGCTGACTAAATAAAAATTGGAGTAATACAGGCCAGCGAAACAAAACAGTGGTATCAGACCTAACAAACATATTCATAACCAAAACTGAAAACTGCAGAGAACTCTTCTACCAGTCTACTTCGTACCCTCTGATACAGCTTTTGCAAGAGAAGCTAGCTTGTATGCATTGAATTCCAGGATATACAAAGATTTAGAATACGACAATCTTTTCTGTGTTTTCCTCCGTGAGAAGATATCTTTAGCTCATCTTATAGCAGTGAAGAGTCTGCGTTTTGGTGTTCATTTTTTATCCATCATCTGTTTGTGTCTACCTCGCATGTCAAAGGTTCTAGACGGAAGCTTGTCAACCATGACGTACGGAATTGAATGACTCGTTGGCAGATCTTCACCTGATCTGTTTGAATTGTCACATGATAATCTCCTCGATCAAATCAGAGCACGTGAGGACGTGAGTAGAGAAAGGGCCCAGAATCTCCAATCAATCGTTGTCACAACAAATTAATGATAATAACTACGAAATCTGTACAACGAAGACTAAGATGCATATATTTTCTTGTAAAATGAATGCTGTACATATGGTTCTTAATCTTTGTGAATGCGTCTACCAACCGGAGCTACAGCGATAACAACCAATCCTAGATTCCTAATTTACACTGCCTTTCTCCATGTGTTTACATCTGCCACTTTCTCTACCGATCAGTTGAAGTATGTACACCAAATAATCGACTTCATGGATTTAACTGCAAGCTCGCTTCTAACCAACCGTGGTGGAGACCCAAACCTTACATCCTGGATAACTTATTTCTTCATCATAAAGCTCTCCTTGAGAACATCAGCTGCGAATATTAGTAGTTCCACCATCTCCATGCCCGCGGAAAATAGAGGGTATTTTGGTGAATCAGATGGATCACACAGAGCTTCATAGGTAATTGCATCTGATGAATCCCCAGACCAGCTTACTGGAAGAACTGCACTAAGATCTGTCTTCATAAGGTTTGCTTCAGTTATTAGACTGTTCAGAGCTTCAAAGGTACTCTCCAAAGAACCAGCTGACTTAACATCATCATAGGCCTGATAAGTTTGATTGTTAGAGTCAGAGTTAAGTAGTACACTAGTATGTATCAACAATTTCACGTATTACTTAATAACCTAGCAGTGCAACCCAAAATCCTGTGGCACGACTGGTGTCAATGCCATAGCATCCAAAGCTTTTAAAGTAGGGAAAAGTCCATTTTACAACCTCCAACTATCACAAAAGTCCGATTTTCAACCTTGAACTACAAAACTGGATAACAAAGGTCATCTAACTGTCAAAACCGTGCAAATTTAGCCCTTAGGGTGGTTTCGAAGGTGGTTTTGTATTTTGTAAAAATAAAATAAAAAATCCAATTAGATCTAAAAAATCAAAACTAATTCATCTTAAATCAGAAAAATATGAAACCAGTATCATTTTTTTTTAAAAGTAACCTATCTATTATTGCTCTATTTGAATCTTAATTACTCAAAAATAATAGGCATAAGTGCATACCTATAAGCAACCAAATACTATAAACATGAAAAAATGGATCCGATTAACTGACAAATATAGTGACAATAGATATGTTACATTTTGATAAAACTTTTGATACCAATGTTGTATTTTTACTTAAAATGAATTACTTATGATTTTTTTAGTTTAATTTGAATATTTTTAATTTTAACAAAATGGAAAATCACCTTCAAAACCACCTAAAGGGCTAAATTTGCACGGTTTTGACGGATGGCCTTTATTATCTGGTTTTATAGTTTAAGGTTGGAAATTGGACTTTTGTGATAGTCAGAGGGTGTAAAATGGATTTTTCCCTTTAAAGTAACGTTTGGAACACAATATGGATTGATACAGGTTGCAGACAAGATTGTATGCACAGGTGTGAATGTGGTGCTGCCCCGTATAAGTGCTGCCTTTTACAATACAACGAAGTATTTGTACTACCTTCAATAAAAATTGTCTTTTAAGAACTAAGATCACATGCATGACAGTATGGCAAAAGAACACATTCTCGGCTTTATGCTGGGCATTATGGCTCAGTAGGAATGATATAGTTTTTGACAAATCTTCGATGAAAACTTATTTGCAGGTACTGTTCAGAGGGACTTACTGGCTCCGGTTCTGGGCGCAGTTACAACGGTGTGAACAAGAAAGAGATGTAACAAGAGACGCATGTCAAGCGCTGGAGATGTTGGCTATGCGTTTATTTGCTCACCATGGATGGAGGTTTAGTAATATGATTGCATAGTAAATCTCTCATCGAATTTTGTGGTGTGGTTTATTTTGTGAAACTCTAAAAGGCACACGGAAGGGCTGCTGGTTTGTAACTAAGGCCGTAGCCATTGTGGTCAAGGCCGGATTATTTATCCATTATCTTAAAAAAGAACACATTCATCGGATGAGTATATAGGGTATAGAATCTGCATGTACAGTAACTTGCATCTCCATTATACCCCACCTATGTATTTTTGGAAATGGAAATGCATTTTGTTAACCAGGGACTCAAACTTCAATGGCTAAGAAGGGCGAAGGTCTATGTGCATGAGTGCATTTTCCTGACTGCGTATCAGGTTATCACTGCATACCAACCTCTGCAGCAATTAACTCCCCTTTCCTCTAGGGAGAAGATTATCGCACTAACCCATTGGGATGCAACTGCTACTTTTGGAGAGGAAAACATTGAACACTCCATTCACAATAATCACACCTTACATATACAACTGTCTCCATTCACTAGCAATAAATAGGTGTGCAACAGAGCATATATGGGCTAACCCTAGAATTGTTTGGAGTTGGGACTACAAACATGACACCCTTGAACCTACACTACTAAGAACTAACTTGACGACCAATGTGCCCTTCAGTTTGAGGACACATGTGGGTGTTAGATAATGCCAGTGACAGAGGTAACAGCTCTGGAAACAGGTGACGCACCAATGATGCTCTCAAAATGGGTCAATACAACCAGCATTTATATAGCAATACTTGCCTTAAAACTTAGCCAGATGCTCAGGATGTAGCTTAGGCAAAATGACCTACAAGACAATGAGCAGATGGTCTCCGCAGAGGAACACGTGACCGTAAGCCTGGTAAGTTCAGTTGATTTGCCAGTAAAATAGGGTCAGCCGACACAGGGGAGGCAGAAAGGCACAATGACCATCTTCTCTTAAGATCTGGGGACCAATTCCTCAGAGTAGAGTAGTCACTTTGGCAGACCTGGCAAGTGGCAACCTACCAACTAGATTCGACACAGAGACAACTAAATGGTATGGAAACCCCAAGCTTCAAGGAGGATAAAGTTCAATGAAGCGAGATACATTGGAAGATAAGGGAACTGATAATCACCAAAAACCAATAACGATGAGGTCAGACACAGGGCGTGTCTATTCACAGGGCTTACATGTCCCAGCCCTACACATAGATGGACCTATACACATACTAAACCACATATAATAAGGGACCATCTATGTCAAAAAACCAGACTAATAGAATATGAGGACTATATTTTAAAGAAAAAGCATATGCAGACTATAAAGTATCAAAGGTTTAGCACTGCTGCTTAAAATTACCATTTGCTGATGCATTTTTTGGAAATTACAACGCAACAAGGAGAAAAGCACCAATGCTGTTTGCAGCTAGGTAACATGCAAGCTATACTAAGAAATATGTGTCTTATGTAAACTCTATGGATATGCCATTGAAAGGTTCTGGCACGCTCAACAATCCATCTCAACTAAAGGAACAACAAATAAACCAAATTCGATGTAATATGAATATGGTTTACATGTTTTTTCTGTCCAAGAGTCTCATGTTCTCTTTAGCATGTGACTTTCTACAAGGGCCCTTCATAAAAACCAATCCGTTTTATAGTGATAATGCTGTGATCATGTTACAAAGAATTACCCCTTCATTCACTAAAAAAACTTACCCCTTTAACAATGAAATTGGTGTATTATGATTAATTACTGCAGAAAATACTTACCCCTTTAATAGCAGATATTCTTCTTTCAATTTTGCTAATTCCATCAGGACCCTCACCTTTTCATCTTTAACCTGTATAATACGACAGGTGAAAGTAGTCAAGAGGAGCATCCATCCAACATTACACAAGTGCTGATGTGAAATAGATAGTACCTAGTACCTACAAACTTGTTAAATACTAGGGAGTATAACACAACTAATTATTCTGTCAATCAAGGATGATACTATTGCCAAACCAGGATAAGCACTGTAGTTAGTCTAGATAAGAACATTATTGATCAATTTCATCAAGACAATCCAAGTTCAAAAATAATTCAAGCCAATTTTTCCATATTTAAAAATAACAATACGGTTCAGTTTTCATTTTTCCACAGACGAACAAAAGTATACAAAAAAGTAATAATATGAAGTCTCAACTCTATGATAATGTCAGATGAGAATGCACCATCCTTATAATATTTAAAACACTCTTAACATTCAAAATACGTAGTTGAAAAGTAATGCCAAATAGGAAGTGTATAGGTACTAATTGAGATAAGTTCTGAAGATCCTCAATAACAATTTGGTCTTTCTGTTTTTCTAATAAGTATCTTTCCTGTTCCTGTGAGAAGAGCATAAGTGCTTCCATCTGTAATGGACACCACCATAATTTGAGAATTTTTCGATCTCAAGGGGAAAAAAATCTCACCAGAACTTCGAGAACAAAACTTGAAAAATGTTAAGCAGGCCTATCACAAATCGACTCACGAAGACCAAAAGCAAAAATAATCAATTGAGTGAAGCTGCACCTTCTCCTGTAAGGCTTGTGCAAGTGCTTTAGATTCATCAAATGATATGGAATTAGAATCGGCATGAGAATCACCCTGCACCATATGCAACCATAATGAACTGTAATTATCTATCGGAAGTGTTTCTTCAAAAAAAACAGAAAGACATTATGTGACATACATATCAGAACCATGATCCCTCAATAGGAAAAGCAGTTCCATATAATCCCAATTTTCAAAACACTAGCAAAGTATTTCCCAGCAAAGAGCTAAAAAGGACTTCATGTGCACGTCATGTCAAGTGAGCATACAAATTGCTACTGGAAGTGCAAAACATATGTAAATGCCTTGTGATACCTGATGTGAGTTTGTTTAATTCAACATAATTGCACTAAAGGACATTAGATTATACTACTTCCATAATTAGGTCCAAAACTTTAAAATATTCAGTGCAAGCCTAAAAACATGCATTTGATCCACAAGTATGAAATATTTGTATCACCTTGATCCATCCATCAATTAAATAATAATGAACTGGATCAACCTGACATACATATCCTACTGGTACAGTTTTTACAGAGCTAGCATCTCACGATGCTACAACATGCTATTTCCATACATTTGCTACAATTAGATTTCTAACATTTGGTGACTTAAAGCTCAAATAATTATGATATATGGAGTAATTTATCAATGTCCTCAGAAAGTGATTTTCTGTGGCCTGTAAGCATAAAAAGAGGTTCAGCATAAATGTACAAGGAAAATAAAGTGAACTGTTTACATGAACAAACCTTAGGGCTTGTGCAAGTGCTAGGACTGATATCTGCAGCAACATGCACATCTTTACAACTGCTGTCACAACATTGCATCTCGTCGACAGGGTGTTCACTAACTTCAGTGTTGATCCAAGTTTCACTTAGCTTATCTTGAATTTCTGCACCAACTTTGCTCAGCCGTGAGGATTCCTCTTCTAATATTTTCATGATTTCAGCCCTTTGATATTTGTAGAACTTTTGAAGTTCTGACAATCCATCTCAGAAACCCATCATACAGTGCCTGCGCTACAAAGTAAACTGTACAAATTAAAGAAGTCATGAAAAAAAACAGTATAATACTTCAGGATTGTACCAGTCTTTTCTCTAATATCCGTGCATTTCTTTGCAGATGTTGTTCAATTTCAAGGCCCTGCAAAACCAAATATAATAGTCTTCAGAAAACAAAAAAAAAAGATTTTCTGTTACACCCAAACTTGTCTTACCATTTCCAAGCTTATGTTACCATCCTTAGATTGCTTTGAAGCTTAGTTATTTTAGCTTTAAGTGACTCTTTCTCCTCTTGTAGAGATGCCTACACAAAAAGAAAATTTTAGATACATTAACGGAAAATCTCTTGTACAAATTAATAAGTAGTATGCAAAACACTTTGGTTTAGCACTAGATCAACTTGAAAAATTCTGTAAGTCATAAAAAATTTAGAATTACCAGTAGAAATACTTAAGAACAAATTACTGATTAGGGCCCATCAATCATGTTGTATTGCTGCAAGTACATGGCACATTGGTCTAAGGGACATGACAAACTGAATGGAGCAGGTAGTATCCATGTGAGCAGTATATTGCATGAGAAACTGGAACTCAAAGCATAACTGCATGAGTCCTGAAGTAGCTGGCAGCGAAGTTTCATCATTCCCTAACTTGCGCATTACATAGGTTCCCAGAATAAATTAAACAACAATGTATTATGATGTTTTTTCTCAAATACGACTATGCATTATGATGTTTACTGTCATAGATAATATGTATCTTGCAAGAGAAGTGAAAGAAATTAAAATAACACAACTGAATATGAATTAATCTTTATAACGGATAGAGGCCTAAGGTTTACAATGTACTTCAAAGTTGAGGTTCCACCATCAGAGCTAAAACTCCAATTATCAGCAGAATCATCTAGAAGGATTGAACACTTCACTTCAAAAGTAATGTTTGAAGGACATTCACAGTCTCTGCAACGAAGGTCGTAGAATTTAAGAATAACCTGAAACAGAATCAAGCATCAGCTTCTGACTGGAAAAGGGACTAAAATAGGTATAAATTAGAAATTACAACGGGCTAAGGAATATAACAGAAAATAAACAGCCATGTAGATGAAATACATAGATAAAGGACTTCCTACATAATCAGGAGTTATGAAGATTTAAGATCACCAGAATCAAAGCATATTAAATAAATACAGTGTAGACACAGCAATTTAAGAGTTTTCAAAAACATACCGAATTACCAACAAGGAAAGAGATGCATATTCACATGCAAAAAAAGAAATAAATAAAATAGTATGTCGTTCAAACTTTGGCATATGTCCCGTAGGATCTATATTAGTATTGTGTCAAGTGTTGGCTTTTGACCAGGAAACACTCGAACTCTCATAGCACATGCACTGGAACGCAAGGAGCAGCACGAGCAGCAATGGCGACGAACGCCGCGGAGCCGATGCTCCTGTATCTTGGCAAGTTTTATTTCTCTGGACTCAGCAGCAAACAAAGGAGCACGAGGCTACATATAGGCTTGGAACACCACAGAGGTAGCCTCCACGTCCAGCCTTCTCGCCATGACCCGCAGGATCTGCTCGACGTCGCCGTGAGCCACTCGCTCGCACGGACGATGCGGCCTTCTCCCTGCAAATCGGCACCACGCACACCTAGAACTCCTAACTGCCTAACAAACTCAAACTTGACGCCACTGCTAGACCACGCACACGTAAACGTGCACAACTGCATACACACGTCGCCAACTTGACTGCCTCTCGTCATGAGCCAGAACTCCTCCACGAGACCTGGGCAAGAACCAAGTTCGATGCATGTGTATCGACTCCTGCTGCTAGACTGCACCTAACAGACCTTGACTAAAACCAACTAACGCACACACGGGCACACAAACGCACTGACCAGAACACATCTTGGTCAGGTTTATTTTCCTAACATCAAGGGAGGTACAAAGGAACCCTCCCGCTCTACCTTAATGTTAAAAAAGAAATCCAAGAATGCTGATCATAGGGCATCAAAAGTAACAAACGGTTGTAAATTGTACTCCCCCAGGCACAAAAGGGTGGTGTTTTGGACAACAACACGGCCTACAAAATAGAAATTTGGCTAGTTTCTATTATAATACATTGACACTAGTTTTATGAAACTACTTTGTGAGCCAAATCTACTAATACAGTTTGTAGATGTTTGAGCTCAATGTACATAAACTAATTGGTGATCAAAATGTTGATTACAAGTAACCATACCATCACTCTGTTGTGACTGGAGGGAGTAATTACTAACCATTAGGAACTTAAAATAGATACTCTGCAGAGTTCAATCAATGCAGAATGATAGGTGACATGACGCAAATTCCTAGTCATCATATTGGCAATCCACAAAATTACTTACTTTGAAGGAAGATTCTGTATGCGCCTTCAATTCTGTCACTTCCCTCTGCAAGTCATCATTTAAGTGTTTCTGATTATCAATTGCAGATTGATACTCTTTTCCTGCCAAAGTGCCAATTAGTAATCATCATGATACTTGCACCCTTAAATAAAAAACATAAATTCCAAATACAGGATAATCAAGAACAGGACTTAAAACATCATGTTAGCATTCCCTTGTCAACTGCCGAATGTTAAATGCTAGAAAAGAAAGCAAATAAAACATCATGTTTCGGTCCAAAAGAGCTTAAGTGTCATGTTATTTATTCTTTTTTGATAGAGTTTCAGGTATGTTTGTGTGTGCCATCCATGATCGATATAGGCTACCAGACTATAAACGATTAAGCCAATAACATCAAGAATATGTACTCACAGCCACTGAAACCTTACTGGTACATTCATCCTCTGGAGAACTTGGTGGAAAGGTTGAAACATTGTCATCTTATAAAAAAAATCCGCTCAACCTATGAGTAAGGTCTTCTAGTCCATGCCACTAAGTTATAGAAATAAATCTGATAAAGTGAACAGTTAATGCAACGGACCTTTCCTCAAAGTCAGCAAACTTTTTCATCACTGCTTCCTCCCGCTCTTTTGCTTTCTCACACTAGAAATTTCAAAGGAATATTATGTGATTCTCAAATCCCAATAGAAAACAGAAGTCATGCATGCAGCATTGACATTTGGCTTATTAAGTAAACTAGAAAGAACCTCCATTAACGAACTGTCCCGCTCCGCAAAAGCTTGAGCAACACTGCTCTGGAAAAACCTTATTTGCTTTTCTAGATCCTTGTTCTGCATCATTTTTTACAGGAAAGGTCATCCCAATAATAAGCCAGAATATATATGCAAGGAATCTGAAGAGAATGTATAAACCTTTTTAATTGCTAATTTGCTGCTTCCACAAAAAATCTCAATTTCTACATAAGAAAATGATGCTTCTGCTATCTATCACATTAATTTCTGCATAAGACCTTTCAGTGGTCATAAAGCGTAATGGTGTGCTGATTTTGTTTGCTGTAATAATGCCTCAATGGATTCAGAGGCATCTTATTACTAAAGATGTGATTGTTCATTGTCACTAAACAAATTTCTCATATAATCACATGTCTACACCTATTACTCTTTGCCTGTAGATAACGGGAGAGGACGAGCAAAATCAGCACAAACCACTCAGCAATGATCATTACTGCCAAAAGCTACAGTTTATACTAGACAAAATGCCCTGTTTTTGAGTCAAAGTAAGAAACCTTTGATAGCTCAGCACCATGTAACTCAGCCAGCTGGCTCTGAAATTTAAGTACACCACAGAATGAGAAAACAGAAAAATAAAGGCAACCATAAACAATAGTAGGGGGAGAGAACTAGCCTACCTTAACTCGATAAGCTTCAGCAAGCTCCTCTTGTAAATTTTGATTCTCTCTTAAGCAACCGCTTAACTTCTTCTGGAGGATCTCAACATCCTGTTCCAAAGCTGCTGTCCTGAACAATTACAACAAAACTATTGCTTTGTTTGCAGTAGAGTGAATAAAAGTGAAATGCCAAGATTAGATATGGAAGCACCTCTGAGAAAGCATTCGAGTTGCAACAGAAATATAACCAGGCCCAGATTGTTGCATACATAATTGCTCAATATCTTTTCTGAGCTCATCACTTCTGCAAACAAAGTATTTATCAGCAGATGCCTTTGCCACAAGAACATATACAACAATAGAATCATGAATGAAAAGATTCTTAAACAGATATTCAACATGAGCAATTTTCAGAGGAAAAAAACAGAATACATTGCTCCCTTCATTTGAGGGGCAACAATGTGAAGAAATTAGCCCTGGCTAGTTAAAAGTGCTAAGCATTTTCAACATGTTACCATCCTACCTTGAAAAATGAGATCTAACACACTACTCAAGGAAGTACATAACAGCTACATCCCAAAACTAAGGTCAGCAGTCTTCTCAAAAGGTCATAGTTCTATGTATTGGAATTTGCAATGTATGAAGTGAAACTGATTTGGGCAGCTCTTTCATGCTTTTTCAGAAATCACGTACATACTTGCATACATAATCAAGTAACTTGTAGTAAAATAAAGTTAAGTAGATCATTTTTTTCTAAATGTGCCGTCCTAAGGTCTCAACTACTTAAATATGTCAAGGGACATAATTACGCATTTAAAGAAATGAAAATGAACTGCAGAGTGCAGTTGACTATCTGTTTTTTTTCATTTAATAAGTTGCACAATCTTATGAAGTCTTGCTAAATGTGGAATGAGGCACCTGAATTGAACTATTTCAACGGAAAAACAACAAAAAGCAGTGTCATAGGATTGATTAGTGAAATAAATACAAATGACAGTCTTGTGTATCAAGACGTGACTGCATACCTCACTGGAGTTCTTCAACCCGACGAGTTAACACTTCAACAAGATCCACTTTTTCATCCATTCCTACAGAATAGAGAAAAGGGGGCAAGTTTTCTTGAATCACCAAATACATTTTCATATCCTAAATATTCAAAAATATTAATAAAAAATTTACAAGGAACAGAAGCCAATTAGCAAAGGCATGTTCAAGTCATTGCCCACCCAAGCTAACTAGTATTCGTTGGAAAAGAAAAAAAATAAAACTAGCCCACCAACATGTTAAGCTAGCAATAGCACTTAGATTTATAGCATATTCCAAGAAGTCAAAGTAGAAAAAATTTTGGCCCTCGTAAAGTAGATGACTTCTGAATGCAAGATCCCATGACGAGATATGGTACCAAAAGCAACATTGAAAGGAAAGTGGATCTTCAGATGATATATTATTTGAATGGGGAAATGTTACAGAGATGCAAATGAAAAGGAACTCAGAAATGACTAGCTAAGCACCACAAACAACTTCAAAAGCGATCACAATGACAGAGACTCAGAAGTCAGAGCCTTAGGTTTGAGGGGAAAAGGCCATAGTAGATGTTCTAAAATATATAACCATTGTAATGAGTGTTGAAAGCATTCTAGCAGTACAAGTCATCATACAGACAAAAGTCTGCTGGCACTACAAGTAAACTTGCAATTTAAAATTTTTCATGTTTCCTGCAGTCAAGACAAATACTTTTTGCCACTTAGACAAGGCTAAGGCTACTGAATTAAGTATAACAATGAAAATTGACTGGGATCCGTAGCTCAGAAGTAGAATGCAGAATTACCATATTGTAGCCCTTCAACACGACGTATCAATACTTCCAAAGCATTCTGTTTTTCATCCTTTTCTGTTTAGAGTCATATAAATAAGTTAACTATATGCATACCACTGTAGCAAGTTTAAAAAAATTAAATAAATGTACTCAAGTCAGAAACCAAATCATGTGATCGCAAAAAAGAAACAATGTAATATTTTTCATGAAAATGGCCCAGATATGTCAGATTAGTGATGCAAAAGGTAACTAATAGTTGGATGGTAGAGAATATTGGAAGTTAATGAAAATTTACTAGTCCAATTCACTGATTTATTTTCCTGGCAAAAGGCAATGGTGGAAGCAGAATTCAGGGCCAACTATTTCCAGAATTTAAGGCAGGGACGCACCACACGGTGTGATGTTTGAGTCATGTGACTGTATTCACTGCTCCTGCTATAACAGGATTAGTTAAATTGTGGGAGGGACGAATCATGTCCACTGCTCCTGCTATAACAGGATTAGTTAAATTGTGGGAGGGACGAATCATGTCTAAACCAGAAAGTATTACCCTAGTTCAGGAATCAAATTTATAAACAGTTGCATGCAAGCGACATGTAAAATAAGATTATTTTTTTATATGGTGACATGGATTATGTTAAGCCTCAATGTATTCATTATCTATTTTGTAGTCCATCTCCAATTTGTACTTGCAGTTCTCTCATACAAACAGAGCTCCCAACTATAATCCACAACAAACTCGGTAACTTTGAGATTTAGCGTGATAACCCTTCTCATGCCCATTTCCGATACTGCTTCAGTACTAACTATCGTTTGTAGTATGGGAATGCAATTCTCTTCACTTAAGGGACCAGCTACCTATAATAACCTCGGTTAAGTACCCTATAAAACTTACGGAGTAACAGCCTGTGGTCTGAACGAAGCAAGAGCAAAGAAACTGACACTATACTCTATTAAACCAAACAGAGGCAAGCTAGAACGCAAAACATGGTGAATAATCACGTCGAGGACAGGAGATTACGGCGCTGAAGCTCCTCGACCCGACGGAGCAGCGTGGAGGAATCTGCAGCTTCGTCCATTCCAGAGCCCACCCCGGGCCCCTGCTGGGGGTGGGGGATTGAGATTTGAGGGCGCACAAAATCCGCAACTGATTCGAGCACGGGCGCACCTGAAAACAGAGGGACACAAAAAATCAACATTGAATTGGACCCATAAAAGAAAACCCGAAAACACGCAGGAATATTGGAGGTTGCTTGAGAATCAGGGGAGTGCGGGACCGATCGAGGGTTGGGCTCACCAAACCAAGGGAGACCAGTCGTGGTTCCCAACGAGGAGCGAGGTGAGCAGGCTTCGTGCCCCGGTGGGTGCGAGGTAGGGAGAGGGGGGAGGGAGGAGAACGAAGGGGGATATTTAACTTTTTACTATCGCATGCCCTCTTCAAACACCATTTTTACGAGAAAAAATTTCAATCGTGCCATTACAATTTTCAAATTTTTGAAAAATGTCACTGTTAGTGAATGTGGTGGCCCCCATATGTCAGTGACACATCGATGGCATATTTCTAAAATATGAAAATTATAATGGCATGAATCCAACTAGCCCTTTTTACAAACGTTGATACGATTTTAACACCTCGCTAATCAAAAGAACACGATTTTACCACATTTTGTCTCGTGGCAATCCACTTCAGCTAGCCAGCATGGGAAGCGAAGGGGAAAAGACAGCCCTACCCCTCGCTCCTTATCCTCTCAACGCTCGCGTCCCCACTCGTTTCATCACTGCTCGGCACGACGCTCCCTCGCGTGGCGCCGTGCGAGGAGCCAGCGCCGCCCACCGCGCTGGTCCGCCCAGCGCCGCCCCCATCCCGCCGGTCCCGCCCGACGCTGGTACCACCGTGGCCCCCGCCCCACGCGCGACGCGCGACGAGCTGGCCAACGTCCGACGCGCCCAACGCCGCCCCCACCGCAGGTCCGCGGCCATGTCCTCCCAGAGTACCTCATCGTTGGGGTGAAGGTACGTGCCTTTGGGTCCTCTCCTAGGTCCGTGTTTGCTATTTGATTTTAGGGTTAGGGTTAGGGTTAGTCGATTTGATTTGGTTTTTGTCTTTATGTACTTCTTATTAGGACATTGTGCATTCGATCCTTCAGAGGAAACAATGGATTGGAGCGGCTGTCCCATTTGGTAAGCTAAATCAGTCCCTCTCATTCTAGGCTAGCTGTGCAATATAGGATGTACTCTAACACGTTGAATTATTTCTTGTTGATGCATTATGTCAGGATTGATCCTGATAACGGCGTTTAGGCTAGTTGTTAAGGTTTCTAATTATGTCATTGACGGGGAGTTTGAGCTAATAGAAATTGCCGAGAAAGAAATTGAGTTGTAGTTGGACAGAACTAGGCAGTATACTCTTGAGAAATTTCATGATGACATGTCTACAAAGATCATATGGGGGTCATCACAAACACTATCAGTGTGGGTACTTGACAATGAAAGTGTAGGTTCTGAATGGACCATTTCTTTTTGCTAATATAAACCTGTACAACCCCTTTATAATCGCTAACCATTTATTTATTTATTTGGCAAAGGTACATCTTATATTCAAATGCCATTGCAGGAAAAGAACTAAAAATCAGCCCCTAAACCTGGAAGGAAGAAGAGCAAGATAGACTCTACTCCTAGTGAAGGAAATACACCAAGAACAAGGGCAGCATTGGCTAGAGAAGCTGCAGCTAAGGCTGCAAGGGAGGCTCAGGTAGCTGCAGCAGCTGCAGATAGAGAAGTCCTAGATGTGGCTCTTATTGAGATTGCACCACATTCTACCACTCCAGCAACCAGAATGTAACATCCCATATTTTTATACGGAATGTTATTGTGCAAAAATGTGGATTTTCAAAAACTTTTTGTGGTTTGGATGCTAGATAGAAAATCATAAGAGTGTCTTCATGAATCCTTCCTAAATTCCTAGATTAAATAACCATTAAATTGGAAATAAGGTGTATTTTTGCCTTAGTGTGATTTTGGGTTTTATATGGATTTTCTTGGAGTTTATTTGTATGAGAATTTAAATTTGAACTAGATTCAAATTCAAATCCAAACTAACCAAAACCCCTAATGCCTCTTGGGCTCAAACCGACTAACCTAGCTAACCCAACCTGCTAACTAAACCCTGCGGCCCGCTAACTCTCCGTCCGAGCTCAGCCGGCCCAGCAACTTCGCCGGCCCAGGTCACCCCCGCGCCACGCCCCCGTTTCCTCTCTTTCTCTCTCGCTGACCAGCCAGGCCCGTGTGGTAGTCTTTTCGTCTTCCTCTCGCCCCACTCTCCTGAGCACATGCTCACGACGCGGCGCAGGCGCTCCACGCCAAACCCCACCGCGATGCTGCCGCGTGGAAAGGGCTCGGAAGCCAAGGATCACCGGCCGCGCCCGCGCCCACCCCCCAAACCCTAGAGCAAGCCGCCCTATATATACCCCCGAGCCACCGTCGCCGCACCCAGTCTGCCTCGCCCCTTGGGGTTTTCCCAACCACCGCCGCTAACCCTAGAAGAGAAGGAGGAGGAGTTTCCGGAGGGGAGGGAGCCGAGGAGGAGCCGCACAAGGAGGCGGAGGAGCCGCCCGTCGCCGTCGTTCGTCCGCAAGCTGCCGCCGGACGAGGAGGAGGAGGACGTCGCCGACCCCGAGCCGAACTGCCAGCTCGACGTCCCTGCCGTTCCGCGAGTCATCATCGGGCCAGCGACGACAACACCATCGACCCGCGGTGAGTCGCCGCCGCCGCCTTGCCCTTTTCCCCTGTGAGCTCCGACCGCCGAGCCGTGATGATCGCCGCTGCCGCAAGCCATCTGTGTCGCCGACCTTCGAGCCGAGCGTTCTTATGTAGGTTCCCTTTGCCGCATCCCTCTCCCGCAAACCCGCCATCGCCGCACCGCCGACCCGTGGCCGCCGCGCACCGGGGCCGCCCGGACCGCGCGAGTGCTGCCATGGCCGTGCCGCGCGCAAGCTGGGAGCTTGTCGCGCGCGCGTGAGCCCAGCGTCGTAAGGCCATGCCTTGCCACCAAGACTGGGTCTTTCTTCTCTCGTGCTCCTTGCTACTCTGTCGCCGTGGCCGGACAGCCGTCGGAGCGACGCCGCGCCGGCCAAGCCCCGACCTTTTTCCGCCATTGGCCTTGCTAACCCAAGCCAAACCTTTTCCCTCTTGCGAACCCTGCCGAGGCCTCGCGGCCGCGACGCCGGCGCGCCGAAGCTTGAATGTCGTGCGAGCGCGTTGCGGATGCCACACACGCGACCTCACCAAGCCGGCCACACCCTAACCGCAGAGGATCCAGAGTCGACCGCACTGGGATCCCAATGACCCGGCACACATGGATCATACTCACGGTCCATGGTGGACCATGTCCACCGCTCAGCAGGCCGGAAGCTCAGCGCTTCCTGGGCTGTGGCCCAGCTCCTGTTGGGTCGAGGCGGCCACTTTTGGCCCATTGCCAGCCCAGCTCGCCCCTGCCCCTTTTTCTTTTTCCTGACCTGCTGACCGCCGGGCCCCACCTACCATAGACCGGCTTAGACTGACTTGTGGACCCTAGTTGACCCCGCTGACCTTGACCGTCGAGTAGTCAATGTTGACCAAGTCAACACTGACGTCACCAGACCCGGACCCACTGATGACGTCATGCTGACGTCAGCAGTGCTGACTGGCCGACACGTGGCGCTCCCTGGTGTTGCCATGTGTCATGTTTGTTATTTTAATTTTTGAAATTAATAAATAATTTTAGAAAATGATTTAAACTTCAAAAATCAATAATAAATTAACAGTAGCTCAAAAAAATGTGAAACCAGTTTCTTTATTTTTCTAAAATCATGATCTACGCGTTAGAATAGAGTTTGGTATTATTTGGCTCTTGTTTGGAGTTCATTTGCTAGTAGTCATGGTAATTAAATTTGGACCGATGCTTAGGGGGACCCGAGACCCACTTCAGGACTGAGGAGCAGGAGTTCGATGAGTACTACGACGTAGAGGAGTCACCAGGTTCAGGCCAATCCATTCTCTGAACTCCTATTAGACATGCTCGTAGTATGCTATGCTTTATTTTACTCGTATGATGCCTGAGATGATAAACCCTGCATAGCCTATTTAATTACATTTACCTTGTTGTCCTACTACTTCATATATGTATTCTGTTGATGTTGCTTCACTTGCATGTGCGTGAGGAATATGGGTATTTTAAAACTTTTTTGGTGTGCGTGTGAAAACTGAAGACGATGGTGAATTGAAAAACCCTTCTATTGAAGCGAGGGTACCATAACCCAATCCTTGGATTGGGGGCTTGGGAAGTACACTTGGGTACTTCCTACGGAGTGCCTGTTGCGGGCAAAAGTTTGTTTTGATCTAATGAAGAGGAGTTGGCGGCGATACCTGTAATGGGTGCAACTGGCAGACCACCGTGGTGGATACGCGTTTCGAGAGAAGAGCTCGCTTCGGCAGTTTGAGGACCGGGTCGGACTACTTGCTTCATGGGACTTTACCGTGCACATTGTGTGTCCATTATGAGGGTGGGCCCGTTCCGAGCCTAGCAAGTACGGTGCCAAGCCTGCAGGAGGATAGTGTTTCAGTGTAAGGGGGGCTGGTGTTGACCTCTGCTCCCTGATTTGCTTTGGCCCCCGACTGGCCCCGGGGGAGTGCTTCACAGTTCCGGGGCGACCTCTAGCGGAGGACGCGCCCCAAGCCCGGAAAGACAGGATGGTGTCGTAACTACTAGACCTCCGTTCGGTGTTGTGTTATTCATCTGGCTGATCCCCGATAGGTGCACATCGCATAGATTCCAGGTGTACACACTGTGCAGAGTTAAAACTATACGTATAGCCACGTCCTCGGTCATAGAAAATACCTCGTGGGGTGTATGCTCTGATTAGTGTTTGGGTACTAAAACTTCTATCTCTCCCCTTTTTAAACTAAGGATCCGGCATGGCCGATGAGATGGAAGGAGCGGGAGTTCTCCCATCGAATAGAAGGTGGAGATGGGGGCCTGTTCTATCAGGATTGCCCGTGGAGGTGTGAGTTGGTGTTGGAAACTGTTTATAAACTTCTATTGCCGCTGCATAGGAAACCCCAGCTATTCTTTGATTATTTGTTTACTAGACTAGTCCACTTTAAAGCTTGCACATCAATGGATGGTGACGTGGAACTGTTCCAATCATTGGGAACAGTTCAAGGGTTCGCAGGTTACGAGTCTGACTTTGACAACAACGCCGATGGTTGGTATGATTGAGGTGCTGCGCTACGCTCGAGTGATTGCCTGTAGTGATGATGAAGATGAAGCCCTGAAGTTTAGCTACCGTTGTGTTGGTTTTCCTTCTGTCGATTAGTCCAAGTGGCTTGTACCTCGTACTCTCTATGTTGGGAGATGTAATAATCTAAATATTGTACTGTTTTATCGATGTATGGATGTGATAACTTCTGGAATGAGTTATGTATGTGATAGCTGTTGATTCTGGAACTATCACGACGGTACAGGGAGTCGGATTTTCGATAAGAAAAATCCGGTTCGTTTCACAGAAGGTATGCACCAACTTCTACCACTACAACTAGATAGGGAAGTCCTAGATGTGGCTCCTATCATCTAACACTTGGTATGTACATTGAACAGGAACCTCTGCTTGGATCTACAGGTGGTGAATGATGTCGATGAGACGAGTACATCGCAGCAGCTACAACTTAAGAAAATGACTCCAAGGAAGAAGCGGCTAGCGACAAAGGTGAGGAAGAGCCCAGCCAAAAAGGGGAAAAATGAGAGCATGTCCTGGACAAATTCATTTTGGTAGTAAACACTACCAGAATCCTTCACATCCGCCCGCCTCCTCCGCCTCGGCCATTTTTGGACCCGGTGCTGATGGGGCTTCAGCACCGGGTCCAACGGCTAGGAGCGGGGGCGGCGCGGAGGTGTGTCCGGGCGGACACATTAGCACCGGGTCGTGGCACGACCCGGTGCTAATGTTCACCCTTTAGCACCGGGTGCAGCCACGACCCGGTGCTAAAGGCCTCGGGCACATTAGCACCGGGTCGTGGCTGCACCCGGTGCTAAAGGGTGAACATTAGCACCGGGTCTTGCCACGACCCGGTGCTAATGTGTTTGAATATAGGGGCTTCCCCTCCCCCGCCCGAGCCAGCTGAACACTTAGGCGCTGTGTTCATGCTGCTCGGCCGTGGGAGGGGAGGTGCTGCCCAAATTTTTTTCAAAATTTGTGAAGAATCTACTCATCTAAGGAGCACTACAAGGTACACTCTTTCATTCTCTAATGTTTTATTTAGCTTGTAATCCTTCTATGATTTAGAAATAGAGGGATTTGTGAATCAAAGTAAAGCTAGCTAGAGAGAGATTGTGTTCTTGGAGGAGAGAGAGGAGAGAGCTTGAGTTCATGGTGGAGAGAGTGTTCATGCATGTTGTGTTTTAAATGGAGAGAGAAGGCAAGCTAGTTAGTATTTTGTTTTGTATGACTTGTGAATAGTTGTAAGGCTTATAGTAATGTGGTTTTAGAAATTACTAGAAAATCAATATAAAATGCTAGAAAATCTTATAAATTACTAGAAAATCTTATAAATTACTAGAAAATCAATATAAAATGCTAGAAAATCTTATAAATTAATAGAAAATCTTATAAATTACTAGAAAATCAATATAAAATGCTAGAAAATCTTATAAATTAATAGAAAATCTTATAAATTACTAGAAAATCAATATAAAATGCTAGAAAATCTTATAAATTAATAGAAAATCTTATAAATCTTATAAGGCTTATAGTAATGTTATATTTAATGAATATAGTAATGTAGTTTTAGAAATTTATTTATATAATGGAATATATATTATAATTTGTATTTATTTATATATTAATTTTTTTTTATCTTTAAATTGTATTGTATATTTGTTATTGGTTAATAATGCAGATGAATAGACAATGGATGTACGGGGACCCCCACGCTCAGGCCTTCCGTGATGGCCTTAGGACGTTTCTCGATGCCGCCGAGGCTAACAGGACGCCGTCCGGTTTCATGTTCTGCCCATGGACCCATTGTAAAAATATACAATCGTACAAACAAAGAGGTTGTCTTCAAGTGCATTTGATGAGGCACGGTTTCATGAGGAATTATTCTGTTTGGACGAAGCACGGTGAAAGAGGAATTCTAATGGATGAAGATGAAGAAGACGAGGCCGATGACGACATTTCGTTATTGGCTCAATACTACGGTTCCTTTGCATATGCTGCAATGGGTGATGCCGATGAGGAAGATGTTTCTCGGGAAGGCGATGCTCAGTGTTAACACCAAAAATTGGCACCAGGAAGAGGCTGACATGTGGGCCGGAGTCGTCGAAGAGATATCATTCGGCAAAGGAGTTTTTCCCCAGAGGCATTCGGCAAAGACGTTCTGCGGTCGGGAATGCGTCGTCATTCGGCAGAGGCATGGTTCCGCAGGTAAAAGCGGTAGCATTCGGGAAAGCGCGATGACGTGGAAAAACATAAGGAAAAGGCCGGTTCGAACAAGGAATGCAATATGGGCACGAAGATCCGTCATTTATTTTTAGAAACAAGTATTGTAGTCGTGTCCGGCTAGGAGTTGTATCAAGACCTGGGTATAAATATAAACCCATGGCGTCTGTAGGGGGGACAATCAATCATACAACAAACCGGCCCCGTGCCAACATCGAGTCCTTTAGTCGAGTCGTCGAGTTCTTCGAGAGGAGTCATCGATCTGTCGACCTCCGTAAGTACCGACAACCTTGTATCATGCTTAGTATCATGCGGTGGATTTAAGCTTTGATGCAAGTAGTCTTGTTACCATGCTTAGTATCATCCGGTGGATTTAAGTTGTGGTCTCAAGAAGGTTCCTCTGTTAGGTCATGAGCCATGCGGTGGGTTAAGATCTAGTATGGACCAAGTTATCGGCTCTGTTAGATTTCGGCAAGATCTAACAGATTCATTAAGTTACCTCGTGTTGCTTCGTTTTTACTATGTGCTTAATTCATGCAACACACCTTTGCCCAATCTAGATCGGCTAGAATCGGCTCTACTTTACGATGTGACGACTTATCCCCTCACAGCCGAGTCCGAAACCGATCTAGGTTGCTACGTGTCGCGGGTTCGAGCTTATCGGCATTGTGTATATCTTGACAGAATCGGGTATCATGCGGTAGATGCAGGTTTTTGGGTCGTCTTAGAGCTAATCATCCGGTGGATTAGAATTCGATTCGATCTGATAGATTTATCTTTACCGATTAAGCTTGTTCCTTCGCCATGGATCCCGATTCGGCTAAATAGCCGTATTCGGTAGTGCTCTCACGAGTGAACGTGCGTTCATGGGTTTGCATTGGACAAAGAATGCTTTTAGCCTTTCACGATTAGATTGTATCATGCGGTGGATTGATCTAATCTGATTGGTGGTGTGGCCTCAAACGAGTTGTATCATGCGGTGGATTAACTTGTTCGTTGCTATGCTTGACGGGTGCTGCTTTCGGCCTATGCATTCTTGTTTCAATGTAAATTCGTGACTGCGTTGTGGGTTCGTAATTAAACATTGAATGCTTTTAGCTTTTCACGGTTAGATTGTATCATGCGGTGGATTGGTCTAATCTGATTAGTGGCGTGGTTACAAACAAGTCGTATCATGCGGTGGATTAACTTGTTTGTTATCATGCTTGACGGGTGCTGCTTTTGGCCTATGCATTCCTTGTTTACTGCGAATTTATAATCATGTTTCACCCCTTTTATTTATCTATCATGCTCTGTTTCCCGTTAATCGGCTATGAGTATGTGCTACAATGTTCATTCGGTTGAAAGCCGATCTTTCGTCATGCTTACGTCACGCATTCGGCAGTGTGCTCCTTGTATGTCTTGCCGATTGCCGAATGAGGTTTTAACTGCCGACAGATAGCTTGTCCGTAGCTATATGTCTCTCGAGATTGGCTTCAATGCCGCAAATATGGAACTGTCTGGTCTCGCCCGACACGTTCCAGGTTTTGATCTAAACTTTTTTGTCCCTTTGTTAGTTTTCAGGCAAACTGACTGGCACGCTTCCGGATTCAAAAGCCCGGGCCACGTGTGAAGCCAGCTAATTCGGCTTGCTGTGTGCTTGGCGTGAGGTGCGGATTTTACGTCAACACACTTTTTGGCACGCCCGGTGGGACACACACAAGTTTTCAAGATGCCTGAGTTGAGCGACATCATGGATGTCACTTTGGAAGAGTTGTCTGAAGAGCATCAACAGATGGTAAAGGCTGCTGCTGGTCAATTCATTAACAAATGTTTACTGTCTTTCGCCAAGAACATGAGTGGTGCACCGTTTCTCAAATCCGACTTGCCAAGAGTTCTCCTTCCTGGGCAGTCTGATTTTACTGAAGAAGAAGAGAGGGAGAGATTCTCGGGCTTGTTATACAAAGCTTTGGGAGAAGCAATGACTAATCACAATGCTGCGTTCTTGAACAGTTTTCGGCATATAATGGTAAGCATTTTTGGTCAGCATGTGGATAAACCCTTCGAGCAAATACATGGGCAATTGGGTGGTCCGACGTACTTCAATGTTCAAGCACCAGTTCAGAAACTACATGGTAAAGGAAATGCTGATGAAACTGGAGGTTCTGGTGCTAAAGATACAAATGGACAACCGATTCAGCAAGGTCCTCAACCCGCACTGCCGAAAACTCGCACATACGGTGATATGGCATTTGGCACCACAGGGAATCCGCCTGCTTCTGCTTACAAGATATCTCCCTTGAACAACAGACTGCAGAGGGATTTATATGGAAACGGATATTCAGAGTTTATGGATTACAATGCTATCGATGCTCTCCCGAATCCTGGATATGTTGGTACTGCAGGCATGCTTGCTGGGAGACCAGGGAATCAAGATACCAGTATTGACCTCATGGTGCAAAAAATGACCGATGTATTGCAAAATCAATTCGGTCTGAAGCCTAAAAATCAGGGGTACATGTACTCGTCTCCTTTCCCGGAATGGTACCAAAGGGTATCATTGCCGAATAGAGTCAAGGTGCCTACAGAGTTTACTAAATTCTCAGGACAAGATGATACTAGCACTGTGGAACATATAGCTCGATATCTGATGCAGCTTGGAGAGGCTTCGGCAGATGAGGCTTTCAGAATCAGATACTTTCCTTTGTCACTAACGGGTCCAGCTTTTACATGGTTTGCTTCTTTGCCTGCTCAGTCGATTTGTACTTGGAAAGACCTGGAACAGAAATTCCATGCTCATTACTACATTGGCAGTACCGAGAAAAAGTTGGTTGATTTGACCAGCTTAAGGCAGAGGAATAATGAAACACCTACGGAGTTCCTCAGGAGATTTAGGGAAACAAAGAGTATGTGCTTTTCTCTGAACATACCTGATGATCAACTGGCTGGTATGGCTGTAGCTGGCATGCTGCCTGCCATTCGGGAGAAGCTATTCGGGATGGAGTTTGATGATCTGGGCCAGTTGTCGCACAGATTGGCCTTGATGAGTAACCAGGCATATGGTTTCAAGAAAGATGCCAGATTTGCTAAAAATAATGATGTAGCTGACATCTATAACCAATTCCTTGAAAGAGCAGATCAAGAAGATGGGTATGAAGATAGCGAGGAGATAGCCGCAGCAGAGATAGTGTGGAGCAAAGAACCAGTTACAATGACTCAAAGATGGATCAAACAGGTGAAGGGAACGTATGATTTTGATGTAACTAAGGCGGACAAATTGTTTGAGTTCCTGGTGAAAGAAGGCCGAATCAAATTGCCGGAGGGGCATTCTATGCTTCGGCCTGATGGAGTGAAAGATAAGAGGTACTGTGGGTTTCATGATAGAAATTCTCATTCCATTAATGAATGCAGAGTCTTTAGGATGAAGATTCAGAAAGCTATCCAAGAAGGACATCTGAAATTCGACAACAAGATGAAACTGGACAGTAATCCTTTCCCTCAGAATATGATCAGGTTCTCGGTTAATATGGTGAATGCTGTTCCATCTGGAGAAAAGGGAAGATTGAAAGTTTTAACCTCAAAGAAGGCAAAACAGGATGGTTCAGTTGATCCCACTCGGCAGATCACAATTGAACAGATTCGCCAGAAAGATCTTCGGTTCCCGAATAGCAGATTTGAAGTGGGAGAATCCTTTAAACCTAGAGTTACTACACGTATTCTCCTCAACAAATGGCAGCGTCAGCAAGAAAAGGAGCGTTTTCAAAGGCGTGAATACGAGGAGGAGAAAAGAAGGCGCGAAGAAGAAAGGTTTGAGGAAGAACAAGAAGAATATGCTCGAGAGCAGGAACGTGCGCATTGGGGGTGTGCATTCTTCAGACACTGTTGGAACGAAGGTTTGAAGCTTCCCACATGGAATAGTTGTCCTGAATGCAATAATAGGTATGATGAATATAGGCAGGGAACTGTCAATCGCCGATCTGTCCATGAAAGAATTGGCAGGGTGCATCCTAGTGATGATCGGCGTTTTGATGATCGACCAAGAAAGAGACATGTTGATTACAAATGGGTTGATCATGAAGAAGAAGAAGATCATGCTTATGTTTGGCAAGAAGGACAATGGTGCCCACCTGGTTTGAGGAAGAGCCAGAAGAGAAGAGTACAGCTCCTGAGGAATCGGGAATTGAAGCAAGCAAAGGTCAAGGTGAAATCAATATGGCTCCCAAAAGACAGGCCTGACGAACATGGTCATTCGGCTCCTACATGTATGGTATGTTTTCTGCCGAATGAATTCATGGCTCCAGCTAACCAAATTGTACAGGAAGAGATATTGCCCGATATAGATGATGCCGAACGATTTGGGTTAATGGCACAATTGATGTTGAACAAACAAGCTATTTTTGAGAAGCCAGCCCAGAATCGGCACATGAAGCCACTGTACTTGAAGGGATATGTTAATGGCAAACCATTGACCAAGATGTTTGTCGATGGAGGAGCTGCTGTCAATGTAATGCCATATACCACATTCAGGAAGCTTGGTATGGGCCCTAGAGATTTGACACCAACGAGCATAATTCTAAATGATTTTGCTGGAAATCCTTCGGACACCAAGGGATGCGTGCACGTTGATCTGATGATTGGGTCCAAGACTCTGCTTACGACTTTCTTTGTCATTGAGGGCAAAGGGGCATATAGCTTGCTGCTTGGAAGAGATTGGATTCATGCAAATTGTTGTATTCCATCTACTATGCATCAACAGCTTATTCAGTGGATAGATGATGAGGTGGAGATTGTCCAAGCAGATGATTCAATAAGCGTGACAAATATGGAACCAGCTTTCTGGGAATATCAAGGCATAGATTGTTTCTCAGGCAAAGACTGGGGAGAAGGTCCTGTGGCACCAGCCAGCAGTGATCAGCAGCCGATCGAAGCAGTCGGCTCTCATAGTAATTTTTGATGGAAAATCCAATCGATGGAACTGATGGAAAATTAGGACGTGGATTTGTGTCGGCCGATAAATTAGAAGAAGTGGACATTGGAGATGGTGACAAGCCAAGGCCGACATTTATTAGTGCTAACTTGGATTCGGTTTTCAAAGAAAAGTTGGTGACATTGTTAAAGGAATACAAGGACTGCTTTGCTTGGGATTATTCGGAGATGCCCGGTCTAGACCGTTCTATTGTTGAGCATCGGTTGCCAATCAAACCTGGATACAGGCCTTACAAGCAACCACCCCGAAAAATCTACAAGGAAGAAGTGTTGGCCGATGTGAAAAAGGAGATTGAAAGATTACTAGATGCAAATTTCATTCGGCCATGTAAATACGCGGATTGGATCTCTAATATTGTTCCTGTCTATAAGAAAAATGGAAAGATGAGGGTTTGCATAGATTTTAGAGACCTAAACAAGGCTACACCCATGGATGGATATCCAATGCCTATTGCTGATTCATTGGTTGATGCTGCTGCTGGATACAAAGTGCTCAGTTTCATGGATGGTAACGCAGGATACAATCAGATTTATATGGCATTGGAAGATATAGTAAAGACAGCTTTCAGGTGTCCTGGACACATAGGGTTGTTTGAGTGGGTTGTCATGACCTTTGGATTGAAAAATGCCGGTGCAACTTATCAAAGGGCTATGAATTATATTTTTCATGAGTTGATCGGCAAGATTGTGGAAATATATATTGATGATGTGGTGATCAAGTCATTGGATCATGAGTCTCATTTGGCCGACATAAGGAAAACTCTAGAATGCACCAGGAAACATGGGCTTAAGATGAACCCGAACAAGTGTGCTTTTGGAGTTTCGGCTGGAGAGTTTCTGGGATTTTTGATACATGAAGGAGGAATAGGAGTTGGTAAGAAAAGCATGAAGGCAATTGATGAAATTGTTCCTCCAACTAATCTTAAAGAGCTACAATCGCTGCTTGGCAAGATAAATTTTGTGAGAAGGTTCATATCAAACTTGTCACAAAAGGTGTTGCCCTTTTCCTCACTGTTGAAAATAAAAAAGGATCGAAAGTTTGTATGGGGTGACGAACAACAGAAGGCTTTTAATGAAATAAAGGAGTACATGAAGAAGCCACCAGTATTGGTGCCTCCACAATTGAACAAGCCTTTCAAGTTGTACGTGGCGGCCGATGCCCAAACTATTGGATCGGCCCTCATTCAAGAATTTGAAGGGAAGGAAAGAGTAGTTGCATACCTTAGCCGAAAGTTACTAGATCCAGAGACAAGGTATTCGGCTATAGAGAAGCTTTGCTTATGTGTTTACTACTCCTGTACAAAATTTCGGCACTACTTACTACATGCCGAATGCATTGTGTATTCAAAGTTTGATGTGATAAAACACATGTTGTCTATGCCAATTTTGAACGGAAGGATTGGCAAATGGATTTTAGCTTTGTCTGAATTTGAGTTAAGGTTTGAATCGGCAAAGGCTGTTAAGGGACAGATTATTGCCGACTTCATTACTGAACATCATGACACATCGATAAATTTGCTTAACATTGTTCCTTGGGTGTTATTCTTCGATGGATCTTCATGCAACAAAGGTGGTGGAGCAGGTATCTTATTAATTTCACCCAAAGGAGAAACATTTGAGTTTGCTGTTCCCATTCAATCTGCTGTTACTAACAATCAAGCTGAGTATGAGGCATTGCTCAAAGGGCTCCAATATTTGAAAGAAGCAAAGGCCATTGCGGTTGAAATTTTTGGAGATTCAGAATTGGTCATAAAACAATTGAATGGTGAATATGAGTGCAAAAGTGATACCTTGAGGGATTACTATGAAGAATGCAAAGAAATATTGAAGAGCTTTCGGTCAGTAATTCTACAACACATTCCTAGAGGGGATAATGGAGAGGCAAATAGATTGGCCCAAAGTGCATCAGGTTATAAAGAGCTTCGAGAAGTTTTTGCTAATGATGTACATGCTTTCGGGAATAGTCTGACAGAAGATGATTGGAGAAAAGAGATTGCCGATTATCTGGAGAATCCATCCCGAAAGGTTTCTAGAAAGCTCAGGTATAAAGCTTTAAAGTTTGTTCTTCTTGATGATAATTTATATTATAAATCCTTGGATGGGGTGCTGTTACATTGCTTAAATCGTGAAGAAGCAAAAAGGCTGATGAGTGAAGTACATGATGGGTTGTGTGGAGCACATCAATCGGCCTACCGAATGAAGTGGGTTATTAGAAGAACTGGATATTACTGGCCGACAATGTTCGAAGATTGTTTTGAATATTATAAGGGATGTCAAGACTGTCAGAGATTTGGAAACATTCAGAGAGTTCCGGCATCGGCTTTGAATCCCATTATCAAGCCATGGCCATTCAGAGGATGGGGAATAGATTTGATTGGCCAAATAAATCCTCCATCTAGCAAGGGGCATAAGTTTGTGCTTTTGGCAACCGATTATTTTACCAAGTGGGTTGAGGCAATTCCATTAAAGAAGGTGACGTCGGAGAATATGGTTGAATTTGTTAAAGAACATATCATTTACAGATTTGGGATTCCTCAAACAATCACCACAGATCAAGGGGCTCAATTTACATCTTCAGAGTTCAAAGATTTTGCTGAAAGTATGGGCATCAAATTGTTAAATTCTTCTCCTTATTATGCTCAAGCTAATGGTCAGGCAGAGGCTTCTAACAAGATTATGATTAAAATTATACGGAAGAAGATTGATCAGAAGCCGAGAAAGTGGCATTCGGTACTCAATGAGGCTTTATGGGCTTACCGAATGGCTCCACATGGGGCTACACAGACGTCTCCTTATGAGTTGGTGTGTGGGCATCATGCTATCTTGCCATGGGAAATACAATTAGACTCAAGGAGAATAAAGTTGCAAAAGGATTTAAGTTCTAAAGAATATAATGATTTAATGATGGACGAATTAGAAGATTTGCATATGATTCGTCTCAGGGCCTTGGAAAATATCGAGAAAAATAAAATGCGAGTTGCTAAATATTACAACAAGAAGGTGCAAGTTAAGCAATTTACAGAAGGTGATCTAGTTTGGAAAGCGATATTGCCGATTGGAACCAAATATGCAGCATTCGGCAAATGGTCTCCAAATTGGGAAGGCCCTTTCAGAGTAGTTAGATGCGTGCCTGGAAATGCATATATTTTGAAGACATTATTGGGAGAAGAATTTGCTTCTGCTATAAATGGAAGATATTTGAAGAGGTATTATCCCAGTGTTGAAATCGATCGGTGATTGATATATTAAATTGCCGAACAGCCGATATTTGGGAAGAAATCGTCTTTAGAAGGAAATTGACAGAAACGTTGGAGAAAAAGAGAAATGGCCAATACTGAATGTATTGCCCTTAGCACAAAGTATGTTACATCAAGAGTTCATGCAAAGGATAAGTTTTATTGCCGAAATTCCATAAATCCCTAGTACAAACTACTGAAAGAGCCTGTTCAGAACAGACTGGGGATGAATGGAATCGGCAATGGCAGTGCCATGGCCATCAAGACGATCAATAGAGGCGTCAATATCGTCGATGTCTTCTGGGTTGTTGTTGGCAAAACCAACCGGCATTCTGGAATAGTCGGTGCCGGTGTGCGTCGACATAGCGACGAGACCCGCAGCGACGCCCAGGCGAACGCCATGGGAGGCCACTTCGTCGACACGACCTGCCACCGCACCAAGGCGTGCCTCGGGTGTGTCCCCTTGGGCGTTCACCTTGTCCGCCAGCTCCTCCACCAGCGCCTTCAGTCGATCAAGTTCAGCATCACGCGCTGCAAAGTCACAAGGGGATAACAGATTAATATCATTTGGAGGACGAGAATTGAGATTGAGCAGATTGCAGGACTCACCATCAATGACTTCAAGCAGCTGCTTGCGCTCGGCCTGCCATTCGAGGTCCGCAATCCCAGCTTGCTTGGAGATGATCTCCAGTTCGCGACGAGAGTCGTCGCGCTCCGCCTTGAATCGGCGAGCATCGCCGTCTGAGTAGCGGGAGTCGTCCGATGAACGAGTCCGATTGGACGAACTCGAGGAATTGGGCGCCGCAGGAGCAGCGGCTGGAGCCGCAACTGGCGCACCAGCGCCGGCAATCCATTGGATTACCCTGAAAGAACAAAGAAGATTCGTCAAAAAAGAGAAAGGAAATCTCGAGAAGAACAGAGAGAAGCAAGCAGCCAATCACCTGCGGCGAGCGCCGGCGCGACTTCCTTCGGCCTCATCGACGGCCGGGCGCCTCCTGTTGTTGTTGGCCATTGGAAGTTCCTCGGAGTTACTGTGGATGGGGAAAAGAATGACTTGAGCCGGCAAGGACTTGGAAGACGAAGAACTTGGTGAAAAACTGTGGGCTGCCTGGGTGTTTATTTGTAGAACCCGCAGAGGAAATCGTGGCCAAAGATCGTGGCGCGTATTCCGAAGAGTTCGGAAGGTGGAAAGGATTTTCCAGCTGATCGGTTCTCATGTCGTTTGGGATTCTTATCGAGTCGTATTCGGCTTTGACTGGATGAGATTCGGCTATGTCATAGTTGAAGCGTTTTCGGGTCTGACGCTATTAAAGCCAGCTTTGCCGAATGAGTTATCCACAATGGAGAGAAAGCAAAGATTGATGAGATTACGGGGTTGATAAAACATTCGGCTATCAAACTATTTGACATAATTTACACACCCAAGAACTTTGAGATTACATTTTTGGCATTTGATATCATATTGCTAATGTTCTCTAATAAGTTTTTGTCAGCTTCTTGGGTTCTAGCCAGGGCAGCAAGCTTCGCCTTGAGTTGTTTGTCTTCGTTTAGAGCTGCTAAGGCTTCCTTTCGCCTCCTCTCTGTTAACTTGGGAAGCTCGACTATCTTCTTCTTGTCAGCTTCAATTTCGGCCGATAGATTTCTCAATTCGGCTTCAAGTGCAGCTTTTCTGATCTCCTTCATTTCAAGTTCAGATTCCAGTTTGGTCAATGATTCCTTGTCATTCTGGACTTGAGTGTGCAGGTCTTTTACAGATTGCTTGACCAAAGTTCTCCTTTGCTCCAAGGCTGGTTGAGCAGATTGATTCTTCAGAGCTTGCTTCACTGCGATAAAATGATCATCCAATCTGGAAATTGGATCTAAAGAAGTCTTGATATCGGCAGGAAGATCTTGGTCGAATGATTCAAGCAAGTCTCTTAAAAGATCAGCATTGGTAACTTGTTCTCGAGTGTCCTTATGCAGAAAAGAGAGGATTTCCTTCAGTTTTGCTTGGTTCTCCTCTGATAAAGCTTGACCAGAAGAAGTTTCTTCTCCTTGTTCGGCAACTAGATCATCCACAGCAAATGAATAGCTGGGTGAAGAAGTGGTTTTCTCCTGAAAAAAGATTCTGCCGAATTATTGATGATCCATTGAATAAAGAACTGGGAAAACTGGGTAATTATCTCTACCTCATTCCTGATTTCTTGAATGGAGAAAGAAGGCAGCTCAAGCTCAGGCAAAGGTTCTTGTATGATATGCTGAGGAGGGCTTGGAAGATCTTTTGGTGGAGAAGAGACTTCTGGCTGAGGAACATCAGGTGAAGCTGAAACTGGTTCTTGATGAGAAGAAGAACTCTCCAAGATTGGGTCTATTGAGATTTGCTCTGAAACTGAAAAAAGAATCAATGCCGATGGAGAGGAACTTTAAAGACGAAATAGTGAGAAATTTTACCAATCATTGAAGCATCGGCAGGACCTGTACTGATTGCTGGCTGCTGTTCTCTGGCCTGAAATCAAAAGAAATAAAGCTGAGCAAAAACACCAAAAGCATTATAGTCAAAGAAAAAAGACTCTGACCTTGATTTTGCTACTTGTTCTTTTCTTCTTTACAACTGAGGGAGCAGCTATAAGGAGGGATTTCCTCTTGACAGATGATGGTTTAGTGAGTATTGGATCTGAAGAAGCTTGTCTAGCCATCAGCCGAGCCAAGGTAGGAGATTGATGCCCCAAAGCAGATATTGGGCCTGCGGTTTTGTATAAGATTACTCTGGCAAGGGGGGCAGGTGTTATGTCCTGCAAAATAATAGAGTCAGAATCGATTGGAGTTAATGTTATGAAGACAGATAAAGGAATAAACATATTACCTCTGCAGTTGGCTGATAATCAGGCATTAACTCAAGGCAGAAGGGATAGATTGGCATATTGAAGATATGATCATGGAATTCTTGCCACCAGAGAGTGAAGGAAGGATGGGCAGATATTGTTGGCACAAAAGGATCAGGTGCATAAATAGTTCCACAGCATTTATAGGTGAAAATCCTTCTTGTTTCTGTGGAATCCTTGACTATCTCCCTAGGCCTGAGGAATTCATGGAGAAATAGCCTAGGGGGCACTTGGCCACATCCCAACTGTCTAGCCATCATGTTTGGCTGATAATATTCATAAGTGCTTTGGACTAGCCTCCCTCCACAGAATTCGGCTGGCAGGATGCAGGGCTGGATGAAGGCATTAAAAATTGCTACAGATTGTACATCAGTGCATCCAGTCTCAAAGCTGAATTCGCAAGGGAGAGTAAGATTGTCATTGTCCGAATATGGGAACCAAAGAGGATTGGCAAAACCTCTGAAGAAGAGCTCAAACAGTTCACCAATGTTCTTGTTGATAGGTACAGTGGAGGCAGCTTCTCCATAGGTTTGACAACCTTTGGTTCTCCGGGTTTCTCCTTCTTTATAATTGATTGAAGGGAAGTCTCGGCTGTTGAGATCAATAGCAACGATTTGGTGCATGTATAATTGCAGCCACATTTGGACAAACCACCAGGGACCATTGACACAGGGGATCTTCTTGCTAGTGTGCATCAGGTGGGTGGTTTGGTTGAGCATATGGTAAACACTTCCCAGGAGGTATTTCCCAAGTGGGATGACTTTTCCAGCAGCCAGCTCTTCGGCCATCACGATATGATTCAAGGTTGGCTCATTGGCTTTGCCACAAAAGACTGATCTGCATAGCCACATGTTCAGGAAAGCTCTGTATTCGACATCAGTCAGAGGACCATCAGACATATGATTCTGGATATATCTCTTGTATCCAACCCCTGTTCTTACTCCTGTCTGCTTGGAGGAACCTTTATGGTCATATGGGTACACAGTTCCTGTAACATTCAGGCCGGTCATCATGTAGACATCGGCTAAGGTAGGGGACATTGGGCCATGGCTGAAAAGAAAAGCATTTGCACCATTGGACCAGAAGTGGCAAGCTGCGATCAGAAGGTTCTCATTCTTTGGTGTTTCGGCTAGAGATAGCTCCAAGCAATGAGAAATACGAAGACTGTCCCAATTCTGCGTCTGGGGACTTTTATCGTCAGAAATCCTTTTGTACCAATTTCTCCATCCGGAAATTGGGGGCAAAGGCCAGTTCTTGAAGGCGTCTTGCCACTCATGAGGTTTTGTCAGTGAAATCTTAAAAGGAATCCGCTGAGATTCGGCCGCGATGATTTCAGAAGGATCTGAATCTCCTACGGGACCGAGGAAGTAGGATGGAGATTTTTCCTCAACAGGGATGAGGATTTCGGTAGCTAGGGCCTATCAAGAATGAAAGGGGATAAGAAGAAATTTAAGATGCAAATCGAAAGAAGAATGCCGAACATGCTTGAGGGGATTGAAGTTTACCTGGAGAGCAAGATCTTGGTCCGCCATTTGAAGGTTGGATCTTGGAAGTCAATGACTTAGGGTTCGGATCCGGATGAGAGCTCTGAAGATTCAAAAGGAGAAGTGGGTGCCGAGCAGAACTAACTTGGAAATGTTAAGTGCTTCTGGTCAATTCCGAGATAAAAGTTACCTCTTATCCCGAAATTGAAGGGGCATGTGTTAACACCAAAAATTGGCACCAGGAAGAGGCTGACATGTGGGCCGGAGTCGTCGAAGAGATATCATTCGGCAAAGGAGTTTTTCCCCAGAGGCATTCGGCAAAGACGTTCTGCGGTCGGGAATGCGTCGTCATTCGGCAGAGGCATGGTTCCGCAGGTAAAAGCGGTAGCATTCGGGAAAGCGCGATGACGTGGAAAAACATAAGGAAAAGGCCGGTTCGAACAAGAAATGCAATATGGGCACGAAGATCCGTCATTTATTTTTAGAAACAAGTATTGTAGTCGTGTCCGGCTAGGAGTTGTATCAAGACCTGGGTATAAATATAAACCCATGGCGTCTGTAGGGGGGACAATCAATCATACAACAAACCGGCCCCGTGCCAACATCGAGTCCTTTAGTCGAGTCGTCGAGTTCTTCGAGAGGAGTCATCGATCTGTCGACCTCCGTAAGTACCGACAACCTTGTATCATGCTTAGTATCATGCGGTGGATTTAAGCTTTGATGCAAGTAGTCTTGTTACCATGCTTAGTATCATCCGGTGGATTTAAGTTGTGGTCTCAAGAAGGTTCCTCTGTTAGGTCATGAGCCATGCGGTGGGTTAAGATCTAGTATGGACCAAGTTATCGGCTCTGTTAGATTTCGGCAAGATCTAACAGATTCATTAAGTTACCTCGTGTTGCTTCGTTTTTACTATGTGCTTAATTCATGCAACACACCTTTGCCCAATCTAGATCGGCTAGAATCAGCTCTACTTTACGATGTGATGACTTATCCCCTCACAGCCGAGTCCGAAACCGATCTAGGTTGCTACGTGTCGCGGGTTCGAGCTTATCGGCATTGTGTATATCTTGACAGAATCGGGTATCATGCGGTAGATGCAGGTTTTTGGGTCGTCTTAGAGCTAATCATCCAGTGGATTAGAATTCGATTCGATCTGATAGATTTATCTTTACCGATTAAGCTTGTTCCTTCGCCATGGATCCCGATTCGGCTAAATAGCCGTATTCGGTAGTGCTCTCACGAGTGAACGTGCGTTCATGGGTTTGCGTTGGACAAAGAATGCTTTTAGCCTTTCACGATTAGATTGTATCATGCGGTGGATTGATCTAATCTGATTGGTGGTGTGGCCTCAAACGAGTTGTATCATGCGGTGGATTAACTTGTTCGTTGCTATGCTTGACGGGTGCTGCTTTCAGCCTATGCATTCTTGTTTCAATGTAAATTCGTGACTGCGTTGTGGGTTCGTAATTAAACATTGAATGCTTTTAGCTTTTCACGGTTAGATTGTATCATGCGGTGGATTGGTCTAATCTGATTAGTGGCGTGGTCACAAACAAGTCGTATCATGCGGTGGATTAACTTGTTTGTTATCATGCTTGACGGGTGCTGCTTTTGGCCTATGCATTCCTTGTTTACTGCGAATTTATAATCATGTTTCACCCCTTTTATTTATCTATCATGCTCTGTTTCCCGTTAATCGGCTATGAGTATGTGCTACAATGTTCATTCGGTTGAAAGCCGATCTTTCGTCATGCTTACGTCACGCATTCGGCAGTGTGCTCCTTGTATGTCTTGCCGATTGCCGAATGAGGTTTTAACTGCCGACAGATAGCTTGTCCGTAGCTATATGTCTCTCGAGATTGGCTTCAATGCCGCAAATATGGAACTGTCTGGTCTCGCCCGACACGTTCCAGGTTTTGATCTAAACTTTTTTGTCCCTTTGTTAGTTTTCAGGCAAACTGACTGGCACGCTTCCGGATTCAAAAGCCCGGGCCACGTGTGAAGCCAGCTAATTCGGCTTGCTGTGTGCTTGGCGTGAGGTGCGGATTTTACGTCAACACTCAGGAAGATGTTGCTCAGGAAAATGAACCTACTGATGGGCTCGGGCAAATGTTGCGTGATGCCGAGAAAGACTGCGGCAATGATAAGGAACTAAAAAAGATACAGCGCATGTTGCAGGACCACAAGACTGACCTGTACCCAGATTGCAAAGAGGGGCTAAAGAAGTTGGGTAGCACACTTGAACTTCTGCAGTGGAAGGCAGCAAATGGTGTTACTGATAAGGGTTTCGAGGAGCTACTGAAACTCGTAAAGAAGATTCTTCCAGAGGGTAACACATTGCCATCGACAACGTATCAAGCAAAACGTGTTGTTTGCCCTCTCGGTTTGGAGGTGCAGAAGATACATGCGTGTCCTAATGACTGTATCCTCTATCGCGGACAGTACGAACACTTGGATCGTTGTCCGGTTTGCACCTGCGCGCGATACAAGATCAGGCGGGACGACCCTGGTGATGTTGGGGGAGAGCGTTCTAAGAAAAAAATCCCTGCGAAGGTGATGTGGTATTTCCCTCTGATACCCCGTCTGAAGCGTTTGTTCAGGAACAAAGACCATGCCAAACTGATGCGCTGGCACAAAGAAGAACGTAAGCAGGATGGCATGTTGAGACACCCCGCCGATGGATCCCAGTGGAGGAACATCGACAGAGCATTCCCAGAGTTTGATGCTGATGCGAGGAATGTTAGGCTTGGTTTAAGTACCGATGGCATGAACCCTTTTGGTGAAATGAGCAGTAGTCATAGCACTTGGCCCGTGACTGTTTGTATCTACAACCTACCCCCCTGGCTCTGCATGAAGCGGAAGTTCATTATGATGCCAGTGCTCATCGAAGGCCCAAAGCAACCTGGCAACGACATTGATGTGTACCTAAGACCATTGGTTGACGAACTTTTGCAGCTGTGGAAGAATGAAGGTGTTAGCGTGTGGGATGAGGACAAGCAGGAGCAGTTTGACCTTCGAGCACTGCTTTTCATAAGCATCAACGACTGGCCTGCACTAAGTAACCTATCAGGACAATCAAACAAAGGATATAAAGCATGCACTCACTGTTTAGAGGAAACCGAAAGCATGTATTTGAAACATTGTCGTAAAGTTGTGTACATGGGTCACCGTCGATTCCTTCCGGCGAAGCATGAGCTACGAAAGAAATGTGCGCATTTTGGCGGGAATGCTGACCGCCGTACAAAGCCGAGACACCGGAGTGGAGAAGAGCTATTTGATATGGTGAAGGACCTACACGTGGTGTTTGGCAAGGGAGACGGAAGCCAGGCTGCTCCGACGGGCGAGGATGGTCGTGCCGCGATGTGGAAGAAGAAGTCTATCTTTTGGGAGCTACCTTATTGGCAACGTTTAGAGGTCCGTAACGCGATTGATGTGATGCATCTGACGAAGAATCTTTGCGTGAACTTGATAAGCTTCCTGGGTACTTATGGGAAGCCAAAAGATACACTGGAAGCACGTCAGGATCTGAAACGATTGAAGCAACGGACTGATCTACATCCAGAAAAGAGAGACAAAGGACGCCAGTACTTGCATCCTGCCAGCTTCACTCTCAGCAAAGAAGAGAAGGCAAGCATGTTTGAATGCTTGAACAGTATCAAGGTTCCGTCTGGCTACTCCTCCAATATTAAGGGAATAATAAATATGAAAGAGAAGAAGTTCACAAACCTGAAGTCTCACGACTGCCATGTGTTGATGACACAGCTGCTTCCCGTCATACTCAGGGGTGTGCTACCAGTAAACGTGCGGAAAGCCATTGTGAAGCTATGTGCATTCCTCAATGCAATTTCTCAGAAGGTGATCAATCCAGACCACTTAGATCAGCTACAGAACGACGTGGTGCAATGTCTTGTCAGCTTTGAGATGATATTTCCACCATCCTTCTTCAATATCATGACACATCTATTGGTTCACCTCGTCAAAGAGATTCGTATATTGGGCCCAGTATTTCTACACAACATGTTCCCATTTGAGAGGTTCTTCGCTGTCCTAAAGAAGTATGTCCGTAATCGTTCTCGTCCAGAAGGATGCATTGCTAAGGGATACGAAACGGAGGAGGTCATTGAATTCTGTGTTGACTTTGTCGACGATCTTATGCCGATTGGTGTGCCCGAATCCCATCACGAGGGGAGACTTGGTGGAAAGGGCACACTAGGGAGAAGATCGATGGTGATCAAGGACGTTGAGACATTTCGTAAAGCGCACCTCACAGTTTTGCAACAATCAACCTTAGTTGCTCCGTACATCGAGGAGCACATGCAGATTCTCAGGGACGAAAACTCAACAAAGTCTGCGGCCTTCATTCAGCGTCTGCACAATAGTACTTTCGCCGATTGGTTGCGAAGACGTCTTATGGGTGTCGAGGGCATTGATGCGCAGCTAGCTTTTGTAGCTAGAGGTCCATCGAGCACGATCTTGACATTCCAAGGATACGCCATCAATGGGTATACATTTTACACAAGAGCCCAGGACAAGAAAAGCACCAACCAAAACAGTGGTGTCCGGATCGACGCGACAGACACCAATGGCAATACAAACTCATACTATGGAGTCATAGAGGAGATATGGGAACTAGAGTACGGACCTTTGAAGATCCCACTGTTCAAGTGCCAATGGGTGAAGCTGACTGGAGGAGGTGTTAAAGTTGAAGCGGACTATGGAATGACGTTAGTGGACCTAAACAAGATTGGCTTTCTAGACGAACCGTTCGTCCTGGCCAAAGCTGTCACACAAGTTTTTTATGTGAAGGACATGGCTAGCAGACCGAAGAAAGGGGCGGATAAGAAAGGTGGGGGTAAGCAATTGGACCCATCACAAGACGAGCCAAAGCGTCATATAGTTCTTCCTGGAAAGAGAAAAATCGTAGGAGTTGAGGACAAGACGGATGAAGATTATGATATGCTCGATGGCCGGCCTCCATTCTCAGTGGCTGATGACCCAAGCATCCTGTTAGCGGCGGAGGAGACACCGTATCTACGGCGTGATCACAATCAAGGAACATTTGTAAAGAGGAAGTTTATTAGTGTCCGAGTAAACGATGATGCCATGTAATTTCTATTGATTTATAGGATTTTCTAACATTTTATATTGATTTTCTAGTAATTTATAAGATTTTCTAGTAATTTATAAGATTTTCTAGCATTTTATATTGATTTTCTAGCATTTTATATTGATTTTCTATTAATTTATAAGAGTTTCTATTAATTTATAAGATTTTCTAGCATTTTATATTGATTTTCTAGTAATTTATAAGATTTTCTAGTAATTTATAAGATTTTCTAGCATTTTATATTGATTTTCTAGCATTTTATATTGATTTTCTATTAATTTATAAGAGTTTATATTAATTTATAAGATTTTCTAGCATTTTATATTGATTTTCTAGTAATTTATAAGATTTTCTAGTAATTTATAAGATTTTCTAGCATTTTATATTGATTTTCTAGCATTTTATACTGATTTTCTATTAATTTATAAGATTTAGGCCTTTAGCACCGGGTCGTGGCTGCACCCGGTGCTAAAGGCAACGACCGCGGCTGGCCACGTCACCGGGCGCACACGAGCCACGTCACTGGCCCGGTCGTGGCCTTTAGCACCGGGTCGTGGCTGCACCCGGTGCTAAAGGCCACGACCGGGCCGCGGGGGCCGTGCGGCGGCCGGCCACGTCACCGGGCGCACGCGAGCCACGTCACTGGCCCGGTCGTGGCCTTTAGCACCGGGTCGTGGCTGCACCCGATGCTAAAGGCCACGCTGCGGCGGGGCCAAAGACCGGCCTGGCCACGGAGGCCGTGCGAGAGCTGGCCACGTCACCGGGCCACGTCACTGGATGAACAAGAACAATTTTTCTTTTTAATCTCTGTATAAAAGTTGTAACTAGTCGTTCTCCCTCGTACAAACTTCAAAAAAGATCATTTTTCTTCCTAAAAATTCCTAAAATCATACTCTATCAAGTTATGAAACATATTAATGTTATTATTTTGAAAAATCTTCTCGTGTTTGAACAATCCAAATTTTGAATTAAAAATGACACCTACAACCAAGGTTTTTTTCACACTAGGTGATGTCAAATGAAAAAGTGATGAATACCAAAGTTTCATATTTCATCATTATCTACAATCTTTATTTAGGTCATTTTGTCATTTTCAAAATGGGTAATAACATGTAGTAGAAATTTGACAAGTCTCTAACAAAGTTTTGGAAACTATGCGAGTGAATCTAGGATTAATGAACAATGTACACTACCACTTTCTCAAATGCAAAAATGACTTAAATAAAGATTGTAGATCTTGATGAGATATGAAATTTTGGTATTCATGACTTTTTCATCTGAGACCGTTTAATGTTCCAAAATCTTTCATTTAGTTATCAATTTTTGTAATTTATAAGATTTTCTAGTAATTTATAAGATTTTCTAGTAATTTATAAGATTTTCTAGTAAGTTATAAGATTTTCTAGTAATTTATAAGATTTTCTATTAATTTATAAGATTTTCTATTAATTTACAGGATTTTCTAGTAATTTAAAAGATTTTCTATTAATTTATAAGATTTTCTAGTAATTTATAAGATTTTCTAGCATTTTATATTGATTTTCTAGTAATGTATAAGATTTTCTTTTTTAATATATATTTTTAATAGGTATTAATAACTGAATTAAAACAAGTATTAATAACTATACATTAAAAACTATATTTATAAGATTCCCAAATAGTAGCCCCCGGTGCTAAAGGCCCGTTTGGAAACTGGGCGCCAAACGAAAAGTTGGGGCCTTTAGCACCGGGTTGATCTAAAATCCGGTGCTAAAGGCCCCCAATTTTCGTTTGGCGCCAGTTACGGGGCCTTTAGCACCGGGTGTAGAAGACCCGGTGCGAAAGGGGGGCCTTTAGCACCGGGTCGTGGCTGCACCCGGTGCTAAAGGCCTCAGTCTGGCGCACAGTTACGGCCTTTCGCACCGGGTGTAGAAGACCCGGTGCTAAAGGGCCTTTCGCACCGGGTGGTGGGAAGACCCGGTGCGAAAGGGGGGGCCGTTAGCACCGGGTCTTCCCACCACCCGGTGCGAAAGGGCCTTTAGCACCGGGTCGTGGCTGCACCCGGTGCTAAATGCCCCGGACCTATATAGGCCGGGGACTTCTCTCCCCTCCCTCACTTCGCCCTCAATCCTCACAGAAACCGCCGCCTCGTCTCCTCAGCCGCTGCCGCCCGTCGTCCCCGCCGCCGTCGTCGTCCTCGCGCCCACGCCGCCGCCGCCCGTGGTCCTCGCGCCCACGCCGCCGCCACCCGTGGTCCTCGCGCCCACGCCGCCGCCGCCCGTCGTCCCCGCCGCCGTCGTCGTCCCCGCGCCCGTCGTCCCCGCGCTCCGACACCCACGCCGCCGCCGCCCGTCGTCCCCGCCGCCGTCGTCGTCCCCGCGCCCGTCGTCCCCGCGCCGGTGCCCCTCGTCCCGCGCCGCTCAAAATGTTCGTCTCGTAGAGTACAACCAATCCATGCAATTAGTTTTTGATTTTATCTACATTTAGTAGTCCATACATGCTATGATATTTTGATGTGATGACAATCTTCTTTTTGCATTGTAAACTTTGAGGGTGAAATTTGTGATCTAAAGAGTGCTAAATGTATATTGGAAATTTACATTGGAAAATTTACATTGAAATGTATACAGAGATCTAAACAGTGCTAAATGTATATTGGAAATTTACATTGGAAAATTTACATTGAAATTTATACAGTGCTAAATTTGTGATCTAAACAGTGCTAACTTTGAGGGTGAAACTTTGAGGGTGAAATTTACATTGAAATGTATATTGGAAATGTTATATGTTTGAAATGTATATTGGAAAATGCTTCATTTAAATGTATTGGAGATATTTACATTGAAATGTATATTGGAAATGTTATATGTTTGAAATGTATATTGGAAAATGCTTCATTGAAATGTATATTGGAAATTCTATGTATATTAGAAATATATGTGCTTCATTTAAATGTATATTGGAAATGTTATATGTTTGTATAATGTATACTATCGAAAATGTTTATTATCGGAAATTCTATGGCGTACCCGAACCCATCGCGCACCCGAACCCCTTAGCGAATCCGTTTTTCGCGCACCGACCCCCTTAGCGAACCCTTAGCGAATCAATTCACACCGCGCACCCGAACAACAACAACAACAACGTCCCACCCGAATCAATTCTTACCAATTATTTTTAATTCTATAGATGGCGGACAACAACAACAACGTCCCACCCATGCAAGAGGACAACAACACCCCTGTCCCACCCATGCAAGAGGACAACAACACCCCTGTCCCACCCATGCAAGAGGACAACGACACGTTCTTTGTGAATCAACTTTTCAATATTGTAACCCAACCAATGTCGATGGATGATGTGTTGGGCATCATTGGAAGGGACGACAATGTCCAGGGCAACAATGTTGCAAGGGCCGAAGATGTTGAAGGGGCCGCAAATGTCCAGGGCGACAATGTTGCAAGGGCCGAAACTATTGAAGGAGCCGGTAGCGCGCCCTCGTCTAGTCAGGTGTGTATATAGATAACATAAATTTGTACTGTACATGTCAATTATGTATACCATCTCTATATCATCTCGTATATATGTAATTTGTGTAGGCCGCCTCTGCTAAGAAATCAAAACGATCGACCACGAAGAAGCTGAAGGATGTCAAGTTACACATCACCCGAGTGGAGGATGACGGGGAGCCAGTTGAGCCCCCAAAAGTGGCCAAGAAATTTGTATCTCAGTGCGGGGTAATTGTACGGGACAATGTGCCCATTAGTATCAGAAAATGGAAGTCCACGGACCCCACTGAGGAGTACGTGCTCCCCGATACAGAGAAGGAGATGCTATGGAGGGAATTAAAGGCAATATTCGACTGGCCTAGCACTCATGAAGCAGAACTGAGGGATTGGACAATGAAGAAGATGACAGTTCTGTTTCAGGATTTCAAGAAGAAGTTGTACTCGCAATTTCTCAAAACCGGAGAGGCCCCGGATCCTGAGAAGTATAAGAAGATCACCAATGACGAGTGGGAAGCATTCATTGAGTACAAAACCTCCGAAGAGGGTGCAACGGCTAGCGCTAGAAACGCTGGAAACGCCGCAAATAAGAAGTACTCGCATAAGATGGGTTCGGGAGGTTACAAGGCAAGCATCGCTAAATGGGAGAAGATGGAAGAAGATCTATATGCTAGAGGCATCACTCCAGCGACACATGACTGGCCCACAAGGACCAAGCATTGGTACTATGGTCATGGAGGCACCCTGAGCCCAATCGACGGCTCCTTAGTTTTTCCCGAGGACTTGCGAGAACTAGCTCAGCGTCTCCTCGATATCCTCAGGGCATCTGATAGGGGAGAATTTGTTGCCGATAGAGACAGAGATGAGCTAACCTATGCCTTAGGGAACAAGGAGCATCCTGGACGGACGCGCGGCGTAGGCACAAGCGTCTCATGGAAGAAAGGTTTCCAAGAGCACGCCGCCACCTATAGGAGCCGTTCGAGGAAGAAGGCCGAATATGAGCAGAGGGTAAGGGACCTAGAGCAAACGGTTGCCGCCCAGGGCTCAAAGCTCCAAGAAATGGAGTCAGAGATGGAGCGACGGATGAAGGTAGCATGGCTGCAGATACAACAAGCCACAGGCGGGACCGGTTCCACAGAGCCTGCACCTCTCCAACAAGCCACAGGCGGGACCGGTTCCACAGAGCATGCACCTCTCCAAGATGCGGCCCTTATTAGCCCTCCACAGCAATATCAAAGCAGTCACGCTTCCACACAGGCCGCCGAAGCGGTCCGTTACACCGTGGATGAAATAACTCAACGGACCGCGTGCGAGCTTGTCGTCAGGCAGAAGAACTTAGCTGTGGTGGTACGTATGCGACCTTAGTTCATACTGCATACATTTCACCGTAAATACCATTCGTTTACTAACTTTCTTTGTGACTAATAACTTATCAGGTCGCATACGGTATGACCAAACGTGTGGAAGAAGGGCAAAAATGGCACTGCAATGACATTCCACATGGTTACGTACCTGTTGAGGTGGAGCAAGTCGTCACCAGCTGGGAAGACTTGGAACTTGACATCCCCGGAGGTGACGGAGAAACAAAACTCGGTCAGTGTTCTCACTGCATCATTCTATGGAGCAAGGCAGACATCGTTATACCCGATACACCTGCGGCTACCAACAAGCCCCCGTCACCTCCAAGAGATCCACAGGATCATGACGATTCTCCGGGAGCTCCTGATGCAAGCCCGTCTCCTCCGCCAAAGAGGTCTCCGTATCCTCAGCCGAAGAGGTCTCCGTCTCCTCCGCCGAAGAGGGGACGCCGCACTAAAGCCTCTGCCCCCACTCCACCAGCGAAGAAGGCGCGAAAAACTAGAGAGAAGCCCGCACCAGAGAAAAGAGCGGGCGAGAAGACTCTAGAGGAGCTCGAAGCCTCGGTAAAAGCAGACACAAAGAGGCAAATGGCCGAGTGGAGGAGAAAACCTGAGGCGGAGCCGAAGCTTGATCCCACCATCGTGAAGTCATTCCTCGGTAATTTGAGCAAGGGTCAACAGAAGGAAGTAATAGTAACAGACTATGACCGCTCATTACTGAAATCTCGCCGGAAACGGAAGGCTGCGGATAAGGAGGCGGGCCCATCCAAAAAGGTTCCTCAACTCGGCCAGCAACCTCAGCGTCCCTTGGGTCCATTGCCATCTCTGGACGAGCTTAACATTCAACGAGTAATGGCCGAGACTGGACTAACCAGAGCGCAAGTCCTGGGGGAAGCAGATGTGCCAGTAAACACAACGCTGAAGTGGCCGTTTAAGCTTGGCGAGCCTATGGTCCCTCCTGAAATGGAGAGGAAGCTACAAACGAAGATGCGCCGATTCCATGACTGGTATTTGGAAGAATCAAGAAGGAATAAACGGCGCATGATAAAAGTAGGCGTGAAGGACCAAGACTTCTACAATGGTGACGCGGATTTTGTCTGGCTCAGGTTTAATGATATATATGAGCTGTACCACAGCGACGCCATGGACGTGGATTTGATCACATGTTGGACATTGTAAGTACTTTGTTGTTGCTTATAATTCACAGTTTGAAAACAATAATTCCAATCTATGTTGACGCGGGCTTTATTTATTGCTTAACATATGCAGAATGGAGATTCAAAAATGTCGCAGAGACAATATATATGACGTTGGTTTCGTTGACCCTCGAAGGATAAGTGAAGCAATGATAATGCACAATCCTGAGGAAACATATTTAAACCTATACAAATATATCAAGAAACAAAATTACTGTGACTCCATACTAATCCCGTACAACATCGAGTGAGTACATTCACAGCCTTCTTCTTATACTGTCTGTGTAACAATTCATTTCTGATTATAATGTATACATGTGCACAGATTCCACTGGTTCCTAATTATATTGTGTCCTGATCGGGGTGTCGTGAACGTCTTTGATTCATTGCACACCCCAAAAGAAAAACTACAGAACATCATGGACATGATGGCAAGGTGATGTATATTTTCCCCTACTTAATCCACCCCTTCCACTCGCAATGACTTAACTCAATTTTTTTGTTCGCAGGGCCTGGATTCAATTTCGTACAGAACACACGGGTATACAACATGAAACACTAAAATGGAACATTGGCTTTCCGGTAAGCAAGTAATTTGTACATGTAGGCATCGACTAATATATTATATGAATTTTACTAGATTTCTTTTGGTAGACAGTGTGCCAAACAGGGACCGGGAAATAATTTATGTGCATACTATGTGTGCGACTACATGTGGAATTGGGGACATAAAAAGCTCACACAACGCGATATTATAGTACGTAATAATAAAGACATTTCCATTATTATTAAGTGCACAATTATTGTCTCCAACTCGACGGATTAAATGTCTTTCAAATATTTTTAAATTATAGATGTTCAACCTGAAGGAAGAGTCCCTAGAGATAGAAAGAATTGACGCAATTGCAGAACAGCTCGTCGGATGGATCTGGGATGAGGTCGTCAATCCCCGAGGAGAATTCCACTCGCCAATACTGGAGGACGTGCCGGACAGTCCAACGAGAGCTAGCTAGTCGTCAATCTTAATTATGTAGAAAATACAGTTTAAATATATATAACTCGAGTTGACATGCATGAATATCTACTTTTGTAATATATATGTCTTCTATTTTGATGAAATGTCAGCTAGTATGAATATAGAGTCGGCCGAATACGCATTAGAATACACGTATTAGAATATATACGTATATAGACGTGCACGCATGGCTACTGAAAAAAGCAAAAAAAAAAAGAAATCCGGGGTCTTTAGCACCGGTTTCAGGCAGCAACCGGTGCTAAAGGCAGGCCCTTTAGCACCGGGTGCAGCCACGACCCGGTGCTAAAGGCCCTGCTACCGGCGCTGCGGGGCAGGCCCTTTAGCACCGGGTCGTGGCTGCACCCGGTGCTAAAGGGCCCCTTTAGCACCGGTTATTCAACCCGGTGCTAAAGGGGTACCCCTTTAGCCTCGGATTAGTTGCACCGGGTGGGAAACCCGGTGCTAAAGGGCTTTCCCACCCGGTGCAGATGTCGATCATTCTGGTAGTGAAAGCCCCCAAACTTGTCACTTTTGTATGACTATGCCCTTCTGTTGGCAAGATCATGATACTGTATGTTGCCAAATGCGGCTAGCTTAGTGTGTGTGGCCAGCACAATGTGTCTCGGCTTAACTTTATGTGTTTCATGAACTTGTGTGCCAAAGACCCGTGAACAACTATGTGTAATGTTATTTGTGATCAGTTGTGTGTGATGATTTATGTGTTCAGTTGTTATCCTAATTTTGTTATCAATGTATCCACCAGCTGAGATTATGCATTTTTTTCTAAAAAAACTGGATTATGCATAATGGATTGGACTAGGTTTGTCACACCTGGATTTTCACAAAAACCCGAATGTGGCCATATGTGTGCCCAGGAAGTCAAAGTACACATATAGCGAACAAATATGATAAACAGAGAACATATGCTTGAATAGATTCTTTATCAAATAAAGTTTTACATCAGAGTGCTTCATAAATAAACTAAACAATAACAGCGGAAGAACTAATGGAGCCGTAAATCCACATGGACTCTGACTGGGAGACCACAGCTCAGTAGTACGGTAAATCTTCGGGAAACTCAGCGACAGACTCATGCCCAGCCCAATCTGTTTACCTATCCAGGATTTTGTTGAATAAATAACAAGTGTAAGTAAACAATTACTTAGCAAGTATAGCACGGGTATGAAGGCTTAAAATAAGGCTAGACACGGCTTAACTGCATTAGCATTTTTAGTTGGTTCATTTTAACATTAACCAAATTACTACAAGTCGATAAAACCCAGTTGCAACCCAATTAATAAAGTATAAGTGACATTAAACATAAATAAACATCCTCTTCTAATAAAAAAGAATCCAGGCCGCTCGTGACCCTGAGCAAGGCTATCATGATAGATTTTACACTCTGTAGAGGTTTCGCCCTTTACCCACCAGTCGCGTAAAAGTTCAAAAGAACTTTGCACCCAACCATGCACATCAACACTTCCGAGGTGTGACTGCATAGGGATGCTACGAGGCTTTTCACAAGACACCCTAACAAGACAGTGGCCGCTAAGGTACAACAAGGTGGTGAGACTAGGCACCGAGACTGACTGACCATCAGGGCGCAACGTGAGGGGGTCAATGGCGTCCGAAGCGCGGGCAACTCATGCCAACAACAAAAATAAAGAGCGCAATGTGCGGAGCTCCCGTACCATAGGGGCTCCTAACATGGGACTGGGTCTAACGAGACCTAGCCGACGGGGCTATCGTCCTCGGTGGAATCAAGAAATACCCCGTGCCTTACTTCCCATAACGCCGTCGGCCCCACCGGTAACCACAGGCAAGCTAGAGACGTAGAAGTAACTTGACCAAGACTAGAGCCATAATAGTTCTAGCGGTGGCGACAGGCTCCTGGGTTGCCGCTTTAAGAACCGGACCTTAGGGAGAGACACTGGAGAAACGCACACAGCAGATGCCTAGTTCCCTAAACCATGTTGCTAAAAAGCAAGTTTTATCATTAATATTCAAGTGAACCATTAAGTCAAAATTAACAATTAAATACTGGTGACAGTAGCTGCGCATAGCAAAATCTACCCATATGCATAAACCCAAGGTAATCAAAGGATATGATACTCAAAACTAGGTACAACCTTAAAGGTACATCAATTTAGACACATGCATGTATGAAATAATTTATTACAAGTGGGTAGGTAGCAAGGATTGTCCGTGCTATAACTTGTCTTCCTCAAAAGGCTGTTGCTACTGCTGCGAGTCCTGCTCTGGAAAGTCTTCACTGAACTCGAACTCCAAAGCGAACGGCTCAACGACTGGACACGAATCACCACACAAGCATCCACACAAGCTAGTACATGCAAACAAATATAATTCTATTAGAACAGTACACCAAACAGTAGAAACAGTACAAATAAAGGATCTAGAAATATTCTATGCTTCACTACGAACACATGAGCGCAAGAATCGCTGAAAACGGAGCAATGGTTGAAAAGGTACCGCTATCGGAAGATTTGGATACAGAAAACAAAAGGCTATACACTTGACAAATTTTAATTAAATAATTGTATAAAGGATAATTCAGCGGAGTATTTTATGTTGGAATTAATCCAATTCAATATTTGATTATGAAACTCGGGGTAAACCTCTAATTTGCTTTTAATTAGAAAGTTGAGTTAATAATTTATTAGGTCAGTTAACATTAGCTTACTAAAACTGAGATATAACCTAATTATCTTTTATTTATAGAATTAACTGAATAAATATTAACCAAATTAATATTATCATGAAAACCGGGTATGAACCATAATTAGATTTTAATTAGGAAAATATATTTAGATAACCTTTAGTCAAAATTAATATTAAATAAAATTCAGAAACACATGACATAGTAAATATGAGTACTAACGCATAGTTGAAGTTGATACGAAGCTAACGCGACGAGAACGGGTCGAATCGGAGTTAAAACGTGAAATCTACGGCTAAAACAAGGATGCATGGACCTATTCGTAATTAACCGTAAATTTTAGGGGTTAGCAAAGAAGATTGCAAAGACTCAATGAATAGTGGCTGAGAATATAGGAAAACTTGGGGGTTAGCTCTGTAAAAATGGCTCGGGTTGGGTCTGGTTGGGAGGGCCTAAAAGATCTAGGGGGTTTCGTGCAAAAGTCGCATGACACATAAACGAATCTAGGGTTTACGCAAATCTTCAGGGGCCTAGATGCAAAAGCATCGTCTTCTTCCCCAAGAGAGCTCAGGGGGGGCTCCTCGCCGGCTCTCCGGATGGCTTAGCTCGCTGGCGCTCCTACGGCCTAGGGCCCCGGTGAAGTGGCGCAATATGGAGAGGGGAGCGTGGGGACCCCGGGGGAGGTACGGTGCTCACCGAAGGCATGGGCGGCCGGACTTGTGCCCACGACGAAGACAGGGGCCGACGATGAAGCTTCACGGGGGCGGAGGCGTTCCGGTGGACCTCCGGCGAAGTGGACGAGCTGGGAAGCTTCGTCCCGGCGAGGGGGTGGTCGAGGTAGCCTTGGATTGGCCCGGCGATGAGCGGAAGCGGCGGGGCGGTGATAATGGCGCCGGCAGCTCTCGGCGGTGGCGCTCGGGTGAGGAGGAGGCGTTGTGGGGGCGGTGGTGTTGGTGCTGAGGGATGGTGGGGGCGGCCTCCTTAAATGGAGCAGGGGGAGGCGCTGCGGGGCTCGGGGAGCGAGGTGGGGCAAACGCCCAGGCCGGGCGCGCACGCCGAGGAGGCGGCGGCGATGGCGGGACGGGGCAGCGCGCGCTGCGCGGTGCTGCATCGTGGGCCGAGCGAGGAGGGGTGGAGCGGCTGGGCCGGCGCAATATTGGGCCGAGCCGGGGAAGGGGCGGAGCGGGCCGGGGCAGCGCGCGGCTGGGCCGGTTTGGTGAGCGGGCGAGGCCCAAGTGGGGGTAGGGGCGCGTAGAGCCGAGGGAAAAAAGTCCTGGATAGAGAGAGGGGGAGTTGGGCCGGAGAAAAGAAAGAGAAGGAGGTGCAAAGGTGGACCAGAGAAAAAGTTTAGGGAGCAAAAGCGAACTCGACTAGAATTAACTTTTCTAGGGCCCAAACAAATGCAAATTAAATTGGAATTTAAATAGAATTTAAATTCCAACTTAATTTACTATCAAACAAAACACAGTGCAGCAGCATGAATGCATCAAAATATTTCTACGACTTATATTTGATTTTAATATTTATAAATAATTCATTTAACCTATATTAATTATGAACAATTTAAATAAAAGCTAATAAATTACTAAAAATTTTAAATAGGCTACTTTTGGGTGTTACAAGGTTGTACGTGTGAGGAGTGGGTTTATGTTTTTTTTAAAAATCGATTATGCATCAATCCATGGTGGATTGCAGTAGGCTGGGCAGGATCATTTGCCGCTGAACTGACCAATTTCCAGTTCCTAGTTCTTGCCTTTTCACTGCTTGGCGTGAGGGGTAGGGCTGTCTTTTCCCCTTCGCTTGCATCGCTGGTAAGCTGATGTGGAGTGCCACAAGGCAAAATATGGTAAAATCGTATCCTTTTGATCATCCATGTGCTAAAATCGTATAGCCGTCTGTAAGGATGGTATTTGGAGAGTAGCCATCCGGTATGATGGTAAAAAGTTAAATATCTCGAATGAAGGTATAAGCGGAGACGACCTAGCTGTTTGATTCGCCGGTTCAGACTTGAGAGGAAACAGACCGACTCCAGCTAGGCCTAGGCGCGGGTGCAGTCTGCAGCGTCGCGAGAGTGGTGTAATTAGGATTTTGTTTTGTCACGTCACGCACGTTATTAGGATTAATTAAGTATGTCGCAAATGCGAGTGCGTCTAGGCCGAATCCTGGTCGAGGAGACGAGGAGGGATCGAACTGAAGATGGAAATAGAATGCATCGCTCGGCCCAATACGGCCGAAGAGCAACTCCAAACCTGAAGGACAGGCAGTTGAGTATGTATCTGATCTAATAACTGACAGTGGAGGTTGGAATGAGAGCCTTATCAGAGACACCTTCTTTCCTGCTGATGTCCATGCTATTCTTAGGCAGCCTTTAACAGCTAGAGGAGGAGTTTTCATTAAAAAACAGCTAGAGGAGAGGATTTTTGGGCATGGGAGAAGGAGAAGCATGGCAATTATACTGTCCAGGTCAGCAATTATTCTAAGATAGAAAGAGATGTGATCATTTGTGGGATGTGGTCGCTCTGGGTGTTGAGAAACCAACGCCGCCATGGCAAAACCAGGATGCCAATTCGTTAGGCATTGCTATGGGTGCAAGACACAACTTATGATATGTGGCAGCTACTTCATCCAGAGAAGGAGAGAGTGTACAACGAGGTATCTAAATGAAAACCACCTGAGGAAGGATGGCTCAAGTGCAACTTTGATGGAGCCTTTTATACAGATGGGAGCGGCGCAACAGGAGTCATCCTTCGTGGCCATGATGGTCTCTTTCAGGGTGGTTCAGCAAAATGGTACCGACATTGTGTGGATACTTTAGCCATGGAGGCCTTGGTGTGCAGAGATGGCCTAATATATGCGAGGCAGTGCGGTGCCACACGAGTGATATTCGAGAGAGACTGCCAGGAGCTGGTTTGTTTGTGGGCGCTAGGAGGAGAGAAGAGATCGCGATTACTGCGATCCTTAGGGGATTCATGGTCTTAGTTCTTCGTTGGCTGGCTTCTCTTTATGCTGTGCTAGTAGAACTTGTAATATGTTAGCTCATGAACTGGTGAAGCAGGTGTCTAGCGAGTGCGTGATGAGCGAGTGGCAACAAGGTCCATCATGTATGCGGCAATGCCTTGAGTTTGACCTTGTTAGCAAGGTTCTTGAATCTTACTATTCATGTATGGCAACAAGGTCCATCATGAGTGTTCAATAAACCTCCCTGATCTCTAAAAAAAGCTAAAATCTTAGCTATATTTAGAGTTTTAGAAGTACACTAAAAACTAGACAACTCTTTAAATGATGGGGGGTAAACCAACCGACTCTTCAAAAAATTATCTATACTAAATAATCTTTTCGTAGATCGTTTTTCCCCCAACCTGGCTTGGCTGCCAAGGTCCAAAAGGTTGAGGGGTTTTCCGTAAGATCACCAAGACACATGAAAACCACTAAAGTTTACAGGATTTCTCAGGGACCTTTTCGTGAAAGCTTTGGAGAAGCTTGCCCAGAAATCACCAGAGTTCCAGGCGGGGAGAAGCTTGGACGAGATGAGGAATCGAGAGAGGAGGTCAGGGGGTCATGTTGGTGCACTCTCCATCGATGAAGACGGGCAGTGTTGGCTGGAATCGAAGGTGGTGGCGGCGGTGTCTCGAGCTCCCCGTGGCGGCGGTGCCCCGGTTACAGTTTGTCAGTGAGAACGTGCGGAATCGATGTAGCTTGTCGTCGCGGAGCATGTGGTTATGAAGGCTTCGACCGAGGTTGACCATTGCGGAGGAATCCGGATGGTGGAGGGTGGAGACGGCATGACCCGACCTTCACTGGGTGGCGGCGCTCCAGCGATAACTCACCCACAGGCGCAGAGCGGAGGAGGTGTGCGGAGTCTCGATGGAGCTACTAGAGGCATCAACTTGGTCCAAGGGGTAACAATCGCGATGAAGCTTGCTGGCGGTGCTCGGCTTCTCCGACATCAGGCGGCGGCGGTGTTGTGCAAGATGAGGCAGCGGCAAGGCATGGGCGCGAGGGCGTGCGAAATCGGCGCGAGAACAGGAGCGCGCAGGGAAGGATGGAGATGGCGAGGCATATGCGCTAGTCAAAAATGGCGAGGGAAGAGGAGACGATGACGAGCGGGATGGAGAAGCGAGCCAAAAGGCGAGCCTGTTGGATCGAGATTTTACCGCGGTTTTCCATTTTTTATAGAGTGGGGTGAGTTTAGCTAGTCTGTTGGAGTTGCTCTAAGACTAGTTTTCTTCTTGACATTATGCCACTATAAACATTATTCTCTTTCTTTGTATGTCCTTGAAAATTCAATCTTCCCTTGAGTATCACTAGATAAATTTTGCTCTACCTTATATACCATTTTCGTTAGATCTGTCAATCTATGACTCCACTTAAACACCAAAAACTTGTTTGTTCGTTTTCAAAAACTGGCTAGAGTGCTCCTTAGTTTCGAGTCTTTTCACCATTTTATTTTATTCTCTGTCCTCCCTGCCAGTGCACGGGCAAGAAGGCATAGCCATCGTATCTGTGCTTGCGGGCGCTCCCGTGGATAATCTTCCGTAAAGCCACCAAAGCCTGATGACATACCAGCCCACCAAGACAGCCAAAGCGCGGTGTTGCCCCAAGTACACCACGCCACTCAGTGGTCGCCTCACCAAGCCACCCAACCGCATCATCACCCACATGAGGCTCTCATCAATTAAGCAACCATCATGCATTGGAATTGGTGGCCGCACAGTGCCACGACCTCGCCATGGCTACAACGCAAATTCAAGCACTCGTTGACACTTGCACGTCAATGGCGAGGATGGGCTAGAGAGCAGCCACTGCCATGCCTCACCATTGCACTACCATGGCCACAGTATGCCGGTCATCCACAGCAGGCCGATACGGGACACATCGTCCAGTCTAGCTTGTAGCAGCCACAACACATCATAGCTCAACTCATCGCACACATCCCCGATGTCCGTAAAGTAGCAAATGGCATGCTGCATTACTGGAGACACAACGGCTCGACGGCATGTATGTTTGAAAGGACCAATACTAGGCCTAGAGGGGGGGTGAATAGGCCCTGTAAAAATTTCTGCAAAATTGCTCTGAAAACTGTCAGACGTCGGATGATCCGATGTAGTCTCGGATCTTCCGACCCCCGGAAGATCCGACAATGTGTAGGATCTTCCGACGGGATAAAAACTTTACTTCGTAATTTGAGTTTTAGTACACTTTTTAAAGATTCTACTTCAATAGAAGTGTGACAATAAGTGTATAGAGCCTTCTAGATATGATCAATGCAATAGAATAACAACAAGCAAGTAGATCGGATCAAATCAAGCAAATCCAACAATAAAACAAATCAGCACAAGGAGACAATGAATTTACTTCCGAAGTTCACTCCACAAAGGAGCTACGTCTTCAGAATCACTGACTCATACCAATCCGCTTGATGAGGCAGCCAAAAACGAGGATCACCCTTGAATTGCTTGGTGATGATGGATCTAGGGTCCTCATGTGCACTAAACCGAAGTGGTTTCATGCTATTGGCTGTAAACTTGAAATTTATCAAAGCTCTATCACTCGGATGAAGAAATGGAATAGTAGTGGATATGAAATTCTGAGCAAGAGTAGATAGATCAATGTCATCATTGTATTCTAACCCAGTATGTTCCTCACGGTTAGCTCTCTTGGTCCTTGGACGTGGAGGAGAGGAGGTGGTCTGAATTTCCTTTCCTCGCCCTTCACCACTAGAGGGCCCCCTTCCTTTAACAGTCCTTGTGGCAAGCTGTTTCTTTACTCGTTTGCCTCTTCCTTGCTCTCTTGTCCCATTGTCAGAATCGGACTCGGTGTCAGATGGTGAGCCAATAGTTCTTCCATAGCTTGGCCGAGCTTGCAAAGTTGACTTCTTCTTCTCGGTGTGCTTCATACGATCCATCTAGACAGACAATAAGAAAGGATCAACAGATGGACGATGAAGAGAGAGTTCAAATTAAAGAGTCAGTGCCCCAGGTCTGTCGGATCTTCCGGCTATGTGTCGGATGATCCGGGGCTCGGATCTTCCGACGCATAGTCGGATGATCCGACAAAATCGGGGATGACCAAAAAATTTGGGAATCGAACTTCTAGCCCACCAAAAGTTATGAGATCATAGGGAAGTTTTCTAGATATGTATATGAAGATATTCACCAAGGGAAATCCACTAGAACCTTCTACATTATTAGATCGGGCGACAGGAAGTTTGAATGAGATACCTTTGAGATTTTCCCGCGAAAAGTTCGGAAGATCCGAAGGGGTTCGAGTTCCTTGAGGTTTGGGAAATCAAATGAGGCTTGAAGATCAACAGCTCCACGGATGAACTTCAAAATCGCCGCACGGAGTGGAGAGGAGAAGAGAGAGGGCGCTGGTAGAAGGATAGAACATATGGGAGAGATAATAGTTAAGTCCAGATATTTATAGTCGCGAGCAGGCCGGAAGATCCGATGCACAGTCGGAAGATCCGACCCTGGAGAAAGTTACCAGAAGTTCCAGCGGAAGCTCCGGCCTTTCCCAGGTCCGGAAGATCCGACGGACCGTCGGAAGATCCGACCGCCGGAAGTTCCGAAAGAAAACTGAGAGAGAACGAAGTGAGGCAGAGCTGTCCGGAACTTCATTGGGTAAGATCCGATGGTGTGTCGGAAGATCCGGGATTCCAGAAAACAGATTTGACACGGATTTTTGAGATGAGATTTGATGGAAGATTTTGAGAGATATTGCCTATGGACATGTAAGACCCTTGACTCAAAGAGATCAGCCACAATCATCAACACATAACTATGATCTTTTGAGACAAGGAATGATCCACCGATCACAAGATACAAAGATTTTGAAAAACTCACACAAAAAGGAATAAAATGATTTTTCTTCTAATCTAGGCAACAAACAATTTGGTATGCAACAAGTCAAGCCAAGTTACGAGAATCCAAGATATTTAGCTCACTCCTCAAAGTACAAAACCTTTGCTCATCGAGAGGCTTGGTGAAGATATCGGCTCGTTGTTTATCGGTTCCTACATGGCTTAGGATGATATCTCCTTTGCCTTCATGATCTCTAAGGAAGTGATGTCTAATGTCAATGTGTTTGGTTCTTGAGTGTTGAACGGGATTGTTTGCTAGTTTAATGGCACTCTCATTGTCGCACAAGAGAGGGATATTTTTGTACTCACATCCAAAGTCACTCAAGGTTTGCCTCATCCAAAGTAGTCGAGCACAACAAGCACCGGCTGCAACATACTCGGCCTCAGCGGTGGATAGCGCAACGGAATTTTGTTTCTTAGAACTCCAAGACACCAAAGACCTACCAAGAAATTGGCAAGTCCCCGTTGTACTCTTTCGATCTACCTTGCAACCGGCATAGTCTGAATCGGAATAGCCAAGTAAATCAAAAGTGGAGCCTTTGGGATACCATAAGCCAAGGTTCGGAGTATGCACTAGATATCTAAAGATTCTCTTAACAGCCATTAGATGACATTCCTTTGGATTGGCTTGAAATCTTGCACACATACATACGCTAAGCATTATTTCGGGCCTAGATGCACAAAGGTAAAGTAAAGATCCAATCATGGAGCGATATACCTTTTGATCGATCGATTTTCCTTCTTCATTGAGATCAAGATGACCATTCACGGGCATTGGAGTCTTGATGGGTTTAGCATTGGCCATATCAAACTTCTTGAGCATATCACTTAAATACTTTGTTTGACATATGAAAGTTCCATGCTTCAATTGCTTGATTTGAAAACCAAGAAAGAATTTCAATTCTCCCATCATTGACATCTCAAATCTCTTGGTCATTATCCTACTATACTCTTCACAAAACTTTTCATTAGTAGAACCAAAGATAATATCATCAACATAAATTTGACACACAAATAAATCTTTGTCTATTTTTCGAGTGAAGAGAGTAGAATCCGCTTTGCCCATTACAAAGCCATTTTTGAGAAGAAATTCCTTAAGGCATTCATACCATGCTCTTGGGGCTTGCTTGAGCCCATAGAGCGCCTTATGGAGTTTGTAGACGTTGTCGGGATGCTTGGGATCTTCAAAGCCCGGTGGTTGCTCCACATATACCAACTCGGAGAGAGGTCCATTCAAGAATGCACTCTTCACATCCATTTGATATAGCTTGAAGTTGTGATGTGAGGCATAGACTAGTAGAATACGAATTGATTCAAGCCTTGCCACCGGAGCATAAGTTTCACCAAAGTCAAGACCTTCAATTTGAGTGAAACCTTGAGCAACCAATCTTGCCTTGTTTCTTGTGACAATCCCATTTTCATCTTGCTTTTTCCGGAAAACCCACTTGGTGCCAATGACATTTTGCTTGGGTCTTGGGACCAATTCCCAAACTTCGTTTCTTGTGAAGTTGTTTAACTCTTCTTGCATTGCAATGACCCAATCCGCATCGCCAAGAGCTTCTTCCACCTTGAGAGGCTCCAAAGAGGAAACAAACGAGTAACATCCACAAAAATTTGCTAGACGAGAACGAGTGGTTACCCCTCTTTGGAAGTTCCCTAGAATGTTATCAACGGGATGATCCCGTTGAACTCTTTGATGAACTCTTGGGTGTGGAAGTGTTGATTGACGTTGAATAGGTCCATTATCATCTTCTTCATTGTGAGACTTGTCACCTTGAGTTTTATCACTTTGAACTCCCCCTTGATCGTTGCCATGATCATGATCGTCACCATGATCTTGAACTTGATCTTGCGAAGAGCTTGGTGGTTCCACTCTTGTTGATGATGTTGATGGATCAATGTTAAATATGATTTCCGAGACTTGGTCTTGTTCCTCATCTTCTACTTGGGGCTCTTGAGGCTTCACTTCACCTAAACTCATTTTCTTGATAGCTTGACTTGGTGGCTCTTCATCTACAAGGTCATTCACAACTTGCTCTACTTGAGAGCCGTTTGATTCATCAAATTTCACGTCTACCGTGATCTCAACACAACCAGTGGTTTTGTTGAAGACACGATAAGCGTGTTCGTTAGTACCATAACCAAGTAGAAAACCTTCATCAACCTTGGGTGCAAACTTGGAGCTTTTGGTTTTCTTGTTAAGAATGTAACATTTGCAACCAAAAACTCGAAAGTAGTGCACCTTTGGTTTGTTACCGGTGAGGATCTCGTACGGAGTCTTGCCCAAGTACTTTTGAAGATAGAGGCGATTAGTGGCATGGCAAGCCGTATTGATCGCCTCGGCCCAAAAGATATCCGGAGTCTTGTATTCATCAAGCATGGTCCTTGTCATTTCAATCAAGGTCCGGTTCTTTCTCTCAACAATGCCATTTTGTTGAGGTGTGTATGGAGCGGAGAGCTCATGCTTGATGCCTTCTTCATCAAGGAATTCGTCAACATTGAGATTCTTGAATTCCGTCCTATTGTCACTTCTTATTCTCTTGACTTTCAACTCAAACTCATTTTGAGCTCTTCTAATGAACTTCTTGATAACCCCTTGAGCTTCACTCTTGTCTTGTAAGAAGAAAACCCAAGTGAATTGAGAAAAATCATCCACAATGACAAGTCCATACTTGTTCCCACCAATGCTTATATAAGCAATTGGCCCAAATAAATCCATGTGAAGCAATTTCAAGGGTCTTGAGCTAGTCAATATGTTTGTGGGTGGATGAGGGGCTCCAACTTGCTTTCCGGCTTGACAAGCACTACACAATCTATCTTTCTCAAAGACAACATTTGTTAATCCTAGAATGTGTTCATCCTTTTGAAGTTTGGCCAAGTTCCTCATCCGAACGTGAGCTAGCCGGCGATGCCAAAGCCAACCCAAGCTAGATTTTGCCACTAAACAAGTCTTTGGTTCCACTTTATTTGTTGTGAAATCAACTAAATAAAGCTTTCCCTTAAGTTGACCCGTAAAAGCAATAGAGGAATCCTCCCTTCTAAGGACGCTCACACTATCATTAGTAAAGAGACAATTGTAGCCTTTTTCACAAAGTTGTGATACGGACAACAAATTGTACCCTAGAGAATCGACTAGATAAACATTTGAAAGAGATGAGTCTTGTGATATAGCAACTTCACCTTGACCAATCACATCACCATGGTTATTGTCACCAAACATGATCTTTTCTATAGGCGAGTCATATTCTTTCAATTTAGCAAACATGTCCTTCTCTCCGGTCATATGATTTGAACATCCACTATCAAGCAACCATGAGGATCCACCAGAGGTATATGCCTACAAAACAAGTTTAAGCTTTGAATTTAGGTACCCAAAAGATATTGGGTCCTTGAGTGTTAGCTTTTGAAATCTTAGGCACCCAAATACTCCTCATCATCTTCTTTGCATGAGCACCCACATACTTTACCACCATCTTCCCATTGTGATCCCACACAACCGTGTAGTCAATGGTGTAGTTGGGAGATAGCTTATGCTCAATGCTCTTTTCTTCTTTCTTGATCTTGGTTGAGCTCTTGACATTGTTGGTTATTGCCTCAACCTTAGGCTTGTCTTCTATGGTGTTCACAATCACACCATGAGCAATGTTCATCAAGTCTCCAAGGTTTGCACCCTTGGTGAACATTGGTACTTCATGACCTCTCAACATTCTTGTACCATTTGCTTTTCCTCCTCTAGTGAATCCGAGCCCATCCTTGATACTAGGATATCTTCCGGCTTTATATGTCAGATGGCTCTCAAATTCACTCTTACCTTTGGCCTTTCCTTTGCCAATTGTCTTGGTCAATTTTTGAATATTTGCATCTTTAGCTTTGACTTTCTCTTCTAGTTTTGAAAGGTTAGTGGCACAAGCATTTATATCAAACTTATAGCATCTTCAACAACCTTCACTAGTAGAGACATTTGAGTCAAGAATTGTCTTAGAGTTAATCTTGGTGCTTTCCCAAAGAGCGCTAAAGTTGACTTCTAGATCTTTATATTTGACCTCTAGGCTTGAATGCCTTTCTTGAAGCTCACTTTGTACATTCTTTAGGTTGGCAAGAGATTCATTTTCCAAGGACAATTCCTTAGACATTTTCTCACAAGAGTCATTGGCAAGTGACAAGTCACAAGTCAATTTCTCCACCTTGATCTTCTCCTTAACTAGAGTTTCTTCAAGAGCAAGGTTTCTCTCCTTTTCAAGGATGAGCAATTCTTCTTGCCTATCAAGATACTCTTTCCTTTTCTCCAATTTCTCTACTAGTTTCTTAATTTGTTTGTAGCCTTCTTTGCCAAATTTTTTTATCATGTTCTTTTCATGTCCGGCTTCCTCTTCATCTAGATCATTTTCTACATTCCTAGATGTCAAGATGGTGGATGAGATAGATGGGGTGATGTTTGATACCTTAGTCCCTTGGGCCATGAGGCACGTGGGAGCTTCATCATCACTATCTTGATAGTTGTTGAAGAGTCTAGATGTTGATGTAGGGAGTTGAATGACAAGAGTTGTCACTTCTTCATCATCGGAGTTATCACTCGAAGAATCCCACCCTTGACCAACATGAGCACTTCCAAACTTCTTATACTCTTGACTCTTCTCTTTGTATCTCTTTTCCTTGTCAAAGTACTTGTCCTTCGACTTCTTGTCTTCTTTGTAATTTTTCTTGCGGGGGCAGTCGGCAATGTAATGCCCTTTCTCCCCACACTCGTAGCATCTTCTTTGAGACATGGACCTCTTGTCGCCCTTGTTCTTTATGAACCTCTTGAAGTTCTTCACCATCATGGCGGTTTCTTCATCGGTGCTATCACCATCACTTGAGTCTCCTTTCTTCTTGGAATTGGAAGTCTTTTCAATTGACTCAACCTTCTTGCTTGGTTCGGCTTTGAGAGCAATGGTCTTCACTTCGGTTGGTTCCGTCGATCTAGCTACATCCAAGTTGTTCATTTCATGATATTGTAATTTGTTGAACAACTCCATGGGTAGCATCTTCTTGAACTTGCCCTTCTCCCTAATCATGGTGGCAAGCATTGGGTTCTTGGGTGCATATGCTCTAAGCATCTTCTTGGTCACTTTGTGCTCATCCCAATCTTTGCTACCTAGCATTTGTATCTCGGTGACAAGTAGCTTCAACCGATCATACATCTCTTGGAGAGTCTCATCCTTCTTCATGACAAAGGCTTCTAGTTCTCCTTGTAGAAGATCAATCTTGCCTTCCTTGACCACATCCGTCCCTTCATGAGACAATTGAAGAGTGTCCCAAAGATCCTTTGCAACTTCAATTCCTCTATTCTTGTTGTACTCATAGGGACTAAGAGCACTTCTAAGAACCATCACGGCTTGAGAGTTGCGGAAGAAATCATACTCTTGTTCACGACTTGGCTTGGCGTCTTTGTCAACACCTATATTCACAACGGTCCAAAGAGAAGGGTGAAGACCATATAAATACATTTTCATATCATCACTCCAACGAGTATAGTCAACCCCATTGAATTTGGGAACTTTGCCCATTGGAACCGATGAGAAATTAAGACTAGTTGGATCAAGAGATTTGTTAGATGATGATGTCTCATATTTATGAGACACGGAGTGGAGTTCATCCAACACTTCTTTTTCCTTTAGCTTCTTCTTGAGAAGCTTTTGAGCCTTCCTTTCGGCCTTTTCTTGAATTTTCTTCTTCATCTTCTCCTTTCTCTTCTTCTTCTTTTCTTCTTCATCCAAGCTTTCATCAATGTCGCTGATGATAAGATCATCATCACTTGAGCTTGAATCAATGAACAATGATCGATCATCCTTGGAAGAGGAAGCACCAACACCGGAGTTGTCCCCCTTGTCGGACATAGTGTTTTTCCCTTAGCGGTTAAGCCTTAATCAAGGGATTATGCTCTGATACCAATTGAAAGGACCAACACTAGGCCTAGAGGGGGGGTGAATAGGCCCTGTAAAAATTTCTGCAAAATTGCTCTGAAAACTGTTAGACGTCGGATGATCCGACGCAGTCTCGGATCTTCCGACCCCCGGAAGATCTGACACTGTGTAGGATCTTCCGACGAGATAAAAACTTTACTTCGTAATTTGAGTTCTAGTACACTTTTTAAAGATTCTACTTGAATAGAAGTGTGACAATAAGTGTATAGAGCCTTCTAGATATGATCAATGCAATAGAATAACAACAAGCAAGTAGATCGGATCAAATCAAGCAAATCCAACAATAAAACAAATGAGCACAAGGAGACAATGGATTTACTTCCGAAGTTCACTCCACAAAGGAGCTACGTCTCCGTTGAGAAGCTCACAAAGAGCCGGACTGTCACACTAGCCCTAAGTCTCCCTCAATCAATCACACAGGAAGATTGAATCACTTACTATTGGCTCTCACAAAGAGAGGGGTAATACAAACTTCCGGGCCTCAACCACAAAGGAATGGGAGCTCACCGGCACCTCTAACCGTCTAGGAGCAAAGCTCCAAGAGTAACAAACGTGAATCGACGAATCAAAGTTACTTCAAGTGCTTCAAGAGATGAACATGTGAGGGCCCAAGGTTAGCACAAGCTTCACACCTTCAATCTTCTCTCTCACTCAAACCCTAGATGAATCCTTGCAAGAATCAAGCTTGGGAAGGAGTAGAGGAGTGAAATGAATGCTCAAGTGGGTGCTTGTCACGAGTTAGGTCAGTGGAAGCAGCTGCAATGAATGAGGGGGGTGAGGGGGTATATATACCAACCCCCCAAAATGTGACCGTTATGTGTTCTGCGAAGGGGTATCGGATCTTCCGACCATGAGTCGGATCTTCCAAAGAATGACAGATTAGTGTTAGAAAACCCCAGACAAATTCCAGGCATCGGATCTTCCGACATAGTGTCGGATCTTCCGATGAGGGCTGGAACTTCCGGCAAATGACAGAACATAGCAAGAAAGCCCTCAGAACAGTTCCAGGCGTCGGATCTTCTGACACCCTGTCGGATCTTCTGACAGGCGTCGGATCTTCCGGCCCCGGAACAAATCCAAACCGAGCTGGCCGGAACTTCCGGTCGGATCTTCCGGCCAGGGGTCGGAACATGCATGTGACACACAGAAAAGGCTGAAATCTGGCTAAGTCTCGGAAGATCCGACACAGTGTAGGATCTTCCGATGGAAGTTTCGATGCTAGGATCGGATCTTCCGATGGGAAACAACCCGAGACCGAGCCAGCCGGAACTTCCGGTCGGATCTTCCGGCCTAAGTTCCGACCAAGCAGACAACATGTGAAGGTGACTTTGTGTGTCTCTCAAGTGGATTTTCATCTCAAGCATAGCACTTAAAACAACTAGAATTTGCCGAACACGTCCCCCTTGATAGTTGGTGGTCCTATACTCAAATTTAAACCGAAAATCAAATTAAATTCTTCGATCGAGTCCACCACCATAAGAAATCGAATTGGGGACCTTCTTTTCACATTTATTTTCTTTTCTTTCATTTTATTCCTGCACAACTCATTCAAAGCATTATATCCAAATTTCTATTGTCATTAATCACCAAAATAGATTAAGTGCCTAGATGCACTTTCAATGTTGCACAACATACGTAGGGGATCGGCGCCTCGTCGTGGGTCGTTAACGCCTCGGGCATGATTGTTTCAGCTTTTGGGGCTTCTAGCAGACAGATGCTCGAAAGCTAACTGCTTTTTAAAAAAAACTAGAAAGCTAGTTTCCGAGGAAATGAACTAAAATCTTGAAAGAATGCTGAGAGAAGCTTTTTCTGGCTTTTGGTGTGATGAGAGAATAAAATTTTATTACAGAAGCTAATAGCAGAAAGCCAGCAACCAAAGAGCTAAAAACCTAAAGCCTAAAAGCTACAACTCAAACAAACATGCCTTCAGTTCTAGTGGTGGGTCTCGAAGAGGCTGCAGATGCTAACTTGCTAAGGCATGAGCAGATTTGCCAACCCCACTAGCCTACCACTTTGTCTCTAGTGGCAATCGCCACCAGATTTGCCTCTAGTGCCCCACCGTGCTAACCAATCCACGACGTGAAGCCCCCTATAGCCACCCTAGTCCATCCCGCCATTCTCCATAGCCCATGTGCCCACTGCTATTATCGGTCATCATTTTGGCCCTGCATCCTTTCTAAGGCCAGCCATCCTAGGAATCCCCAACAACCCTAGAGCGAGCGGCGATGGAGGTGTGAGCGACGGCACATGGCACAAACAAGGGATGGTTTCCGATGATGTTAAGACTTAGTAGTAGAAGAAGGCGGGCAGAAGAGGAAGATGTAACAGGATCACACAGTTCAGACTACATGCACGAATCTGAAGTTGTACTGACTAGAGAGCTAAAGCTTACCCTACCCAAGAGAAGGTTATTGTATCCTAACAATGCATGCAACCAAACAAGATTTAACCAATGTAAACTTAGTTGTATCATGGCAACCAAACATAGGGGCATTGCGTTGTTTAAGCCTAGCTTGGACTGGCCATACATAACTCCTAGCTAGGATTGGACTAGACCATGCAACCAAGCATTACCATAGCCTCGCCATCTTTTTGAAGATGAATAGGATTGTCCACACCACAACACATGCACAGCCCAATGCCCTGATTAAGCACCTCAAGAAAAGGAACAAAGAAAAGCACTCCATGTCATCGAACCGCAGACCACCGCCGTTCTTCTAGCTCATAGCCATCTACCCGGTGTTTACCAATGTTGGAGATAATGGATGGATAACAAATTCTTAAGTAATACCTCGCCCCATAACAAATTGTTACCATATATACCAAATTGTCCAATCTATAGAAAGTATTGAACTAGTTCACAAGTGATTTGTTTCTCCAAAGAAAAAAATTATTCCTATTCATGAAAAAAGCCATTCCATTCACATAAGCAATTGTTTGGGTTTCAAATAAATTGTTCCTTCTCACAAAAGAAATCATACAAATTATGAAAGAAAATTTATTCCATCTACATGAAGACAAACAAAAAATGTTCCAACCACCATTTGATCTCCAATCTACATCTAGTCACCACTATTCTCATAGGTGAAGCTCGGAGTCATATTCGCTAAATAAACATATCAACAACCAGCGTGGTGGAGCTTTCTTGGACAAAACCATAAAGGGGTCGTGCGTACCTCTATTGAGGAGAAGAAGCAAACCACTTACAAGGTGGGGCATGGGAGCATGACAGGAACAAAAACATGTGGCTGCATGAATGGTAGTTAGCGAGGAAGACGCAAGGGAGGAAGGCACTATCAGAACTCGAACTTCCATCCATGATGAGCGATAGGGAAGAAGAAAAGAAAAAGTAATGGGTCGTGTCATAAGATATGGACAACAGAAGATGTGCAGAGGGTGCACGCGATGGGGCGATACGGCCGCTCGTAGTCACGTGCACAACATATAATATAACCGTCTGACTCAGTTTTCCTATTGCTCGTTCCCCATCAATCCTCTATAAATCATTGTTCCACCCTGCAATTGCCGCATATGGTTCATGACAACATGGAGGGAGATGAAGAGCGTGTAGGCGACGGCTACATCGGCAAAGGAGCGGGAGAAGAGCATGGCCTATGATGCCATGCCTACGCAAGTGTTGCTAGTGTAGGAGCGGGTTTGAGGTATTGGTGAACTACTTGGTTGGATTGGTCTAGCTTAGGCCAGGGCCAACACTCCACCATGTCTAGAAAGCCCCAACCTCCATATAGGTTTCACAAGGTCTTAGAAGCAAATAGTACCTTGTCTGATAAAAAGCTTAGGCACTCGTTAGAGTATGCATTGTGGAGAGAGAGACTTGTCAGTTGTCACATGTTTTGTTGTGGGGGCCATAGGCGCACTTGCACTTGAGGGTGCCAATTAACTTTTTCTATTGCGCTAGAGAAAACATGTGATGCAAACAGTGCCTTGCGCTGGGGAAATCAACAGTCTCATAATTTCCGATTGACGTGGCCCCTTACTATTGTATAATGCTAACGTTCAACACTCTCGGCGTTGGGCCTACCCTTAGTGTGTTCTTAATTATTCCTTCCTTTTCCTTCTACTAGCATGTTCTATTAGTCTATTACAACACCATATCCAAAAAAATGAATGACATACCACATTTAAATCCTAGATTTTTATTCCATTTAGGTAATATAGATTGTTGACAACATTAAACCTTATTGGCAATTTGTGTTGATCTGCAAAGTCGAATATTAATCATCATGCAAGTCTCAATACATGCAGGCATATTATAAATTTTTACGACATGCAAACAACAGCTAGTACACATCTACCTCAACAACTTCCATCTTCAGGATACCATAACACCCCATGATGTAATTGAAGCATGGATGGTAAGATGGGTCTAATAGTTATGTGATGCAGTACATGATGGATGCTTTGCTAGAGTCAAACCTCCAGATAAAGCAGTAGTCGGCAGAGTTACCTGTCAGATACTCAACGCCACATGGCACACTGAGTGAGGCGATGGCATCCTCATGCTCCCACGAGATCCGTGCAGTGCATGGGAAGGTGCCTCTGGTGCTCGGTACACATGACATGGTGCTGAACCTTTGCATATTCAGCACCACCTCACCATTGATCCTCCTTGACGCACCAGTCCCTGGCAGGGAGTCGAGCCATGGGCATATCGGCTGCCCCACCATCGCCTTGTACGCGTCATTTGTCAGGTGGACGCGTTTATTGTTATAGCCTGACACGATGGCTGGGAGCGCATCGGGCAGCTCTAGCTCTGCCACCACTTCCCATGCCGTCTTCTTGGACATGGCCATCAGCACAGTCAAGTTTGTGGCTTCAATGATGTTGCTACAATCGATGTAGATGGTGGTGCGTAGGGGACGAGCGGGATGGGGTTTGATGATCTTAGGCACCTGTAGCTTTGAGATCAGGTCTTGCTCCATCAGGAGCAACCGCTCTATGTCCAATGTTGACGCCCACGCTGAGGTGGATGACCCCATAGGCGAAAGTCTCCTGACATGCTCTCCACAACCTGGAAGAGGACTTCCAGGCATGCACCATCCCCTTGTCATAACTGGAACCTCACTGTTGCCGATGGCCGACCATACCTGAGAAGGAAGGTAAGAAATCACATCTCTCTCCCTTTTATACACTAGATATGGAAAAAAATAGTCCTACTACCTACTCTTATGTGCCCGCCATAGAACAACACTCACCGTGGAGCTGATAGGCATCAACGGAGATGATGATGCCATGGGCTTCGGAGCGATGGGCCGGAACTGCTGGTCCATGGCCTCGCTGGTCTCAGCAGCCACATCCTTGTGTTTGTCACACCCGGATTTACACAAAAACCCGAATGCTACTGTATGTGTGCCCAGGAAGTCCACAAAACACATACAGCTTACAAATGTGGTAAAACAGAGTACATATGCTCGAATAAACTAGTTTTGCATCAGAGTTTACCTAAAACACAGCGGAAGACTATCTATCAACTATCTTCATAGGTAGAGCCTCAAGTCCACGGGGACACCGACTGGTTGACCACAACTCAGAATTCAGACGATCCTCAGGAATCTCAGTAGATGTCTCTTTCACTCCATCTGCTACCCATCCGGGATTTTGTTGAATATTGGCAAGTGTAAGTAATTGTCTTACTTAGCAAGCACAACACGGGTATATGAAGGCTTAAAAGAAAGGCTTTGACACGGCTGTACTGCATTAGCACTTTTAGTTGATTCATTTTAGCATATACCAAAGTTACTACAAGTATATAAATCCCGGTTGAATTCCCCAATTAGTAAAGTAGAAATAAACATTAAACAGTAATAAATAATAGCATCTTCTAATCAAAAAGGATCCAGGCCGCTCGTGACCCTAAGCAAGGCTATCATGATAGATTGTTCTTTTTCTTTCGTAGTTTGGGGTATATGGTTGGAATTTGCCTCTACCCCTCTTCTTGGCTGGTCTCTTACTGTTCTGGTTACCTGTCTCGTTACGGATGTAACACTGGCTTGTAGTATCCTCCCTTACCAAAAAGGTAGCGTAAATTTCATCTCGGCCTGCTTCCTGTACCGTGTTCCTTGCTGGTGGAGTATTTTGTACATCTGGATTCATCTCGAGGTAGTGGTGATGTGGAGTGTGGACGTCTTCCAGGTGCTTGGTGTGTTGATCTTGGAATCCGTGAGTTTGAGTGGATCTGGGACAATTATCACCACTTGCCCCTGGTACAAGTGTCTCCTTTCCTCGGCTCCTTTCGTTTATTTGCTGCTTGGGTCCACTGCCTTTCTTGGGTCGAAATTCTCTGATGGTGATACTCCAATCCTCAAGGCCCATAATTGGTGCACTACCTTTAGCTTGGGTAACTCTTTGTGGGGCTGACCTTCTAGCGTACGCCCCCTGTTCTTTGTTGATATTCAAACGGAAACATTGATTCGCCTCAGTTGTCATTAGACTAGCTTCAACCTGAGGACATGGAAGGCCATGGTGTTCACAACATACACAACCTCCTGGAGTCTTAGTGTCCTCATGTTGTAGCCTCCCTTCTAGCTCTGGAACTCTATGAGTCCTTTTATTCTGTTGACAATCCCATGCTCCTACCACTTGCCTTTTTACTGGTCCTGGGTGAACTCCCATATTGGTCATCTCCGTAGATAAGGGAGATGATAACTCACAGGCCTCTGCTTGCATGGTTAGGGGCTTCTCATGGTTGAATGATGGCGGGAACGCTGTTAGTGAGACCTTATGGTTTCCTTCATTGCTTTTGTTGTAATCGTTGAGAAGCATGGCTTGCTCCATCATAGCTTGTTTGATTTCTCCCATAGCTTGAGCCATCGTGTGCAATGCCCGTGTTTGTACTACCATAAGCTCTGTCATCTTGAGATGGATTGAAGTAGCTGGTATTTCTTTTCCAGGGGCACTATCTGCATTGCTTTCAAGGGGATTCACCATCTGGGGAGGGATTGCGGAAAAGGAGAAGGGGTGAGGAAGGAGGAGTAAGCCTTTGAAGGTAAGAACCCAACTAAGAAGTTGATGTCATTGCAGGTAGAAGACCAACAATAGACCAACAATCATTACAAAGAACCAAATCAATCAAAGGCATAAGGACATGCATTACAAACACACTCAACCAAGGTTAAACACACAAGTTTAAAAACAACTCTAAACGTTGTCAATAAGGTCAAGGGAATCCTCCTAGGCAAGGTTATCATCTTCAGTCTTCTTCGCGCCAACTTCTTGATCGTATTGGCAATGAGTTCGACGTAGTCTTGAAAACCGAAGTCGCTCAGACTTGAACTTCTTCTAGTAGACTGGTATCTTCACTCTCCAGGTGACTTGGGCATGTGTCAGGACCATATGGGAAATCTAGGTATCTTAGAGTAAAGCACTTTGAAATCAGAGGCCAAGGAAAGAATTCAAAGTGCCAATGCTTTGAAATACAAGGAAGAGTGAAATAGGAATGGTGTCAAGGAATGACTGAGTAAACAATGATACTCGCAATGATAATATCAAATTTCAAGGTGAGAGAGAATGATCAAGGTAAAGAAATGAACAAGGAGGAGTTAAACATACCAAAGGTGGAGATTAGAAATGTATCAAGACAAGGTGGAGGTAATTAATCCAAAGTCAAGGGTGAGAAGCAAATTATCAAGGAGTGCATAAAACTTCCAAGGATATAATGACCAACAGGGAATTGTCAAGGAGGGGAAATGCTCAAGGATAGCATTTTTTTTATGAATCAAAATATCAGGGATTGAGAAAACAAGGATTGCATGGCGAAATAAGCCTTAATGGAAGACCAGTACTATCTAGGCTGCGGTCCTACAGTCAGCATAGCTCTGATACCAATCTGTCACACCCGGATTTACACAGAAACCCGAATGCTACTGTATGTGTGCCCAGGAAGTCCACAAAACACATACAGCTTACAAATGTGGTAAAACAGAGTACATATGCTCGAATAAACTAGTTTTGCATCAGAGTTTACCTAAAACACAGCGGAAGACTATCTATCAACTATCTTCACAGGTAGAGCCTCAAGTCCACGGGGACACCGACTGGTTGACCACAACTCAGAATTCAGACGATCCTCAGGAATCTCAGTAGATGTCTCTTTCACTCCATCTGCTACCCATCCGGGATTTTGTTGAATATTGGCAAGTGTAAGTAATTGTCTTACTTAGCAAGCACAACACGGGTATATGAAGGCTTAAAAGAAAGGCTTTGACACGGCTGTACTGCATTAGCACTTTTAGTTGATTCATTTTAGCATATACCAAAGTTACTACAAGTATATAAATCCCGGTTGAATTCCCCAATTAGTAAAGTAGAAATAAACATTAAACAGTAATAAATAATAGCATCTTCTAATCAAAAAGGATCCAGGCCGCTCGTGACCCTGAGCAAGGCTATCATGATAGATTATTCTTTTTCTTTCGTAGTTTGGGGTATATGGTTGGAATTCGCCTCTACCCCTCTTCTTGGCTGGTCTCTTACTGTTCTGGTTACCTGTCTCGTTACGGATGTAACACTGGCTTGTAGTATCCTCCCTTACCAAAAAGGTAGCGTAAATTTCATCTCGGCCTGCTTCCTGTACCGTGTTCCTTGCTGGTGGAGTATTTTGTACATCTGGATTCATCTCGAGGTAGTGGTGATGTGGAGTGTGGACGTCTTCCAGGTGCTTGGTGTGTTGATCTTGGAATCCGTGAGTTTGAGTGGATCTGGGACAATTATAACCACTTGCCCCTGGTACAAGTGTCTCCTTTCCTCGGCTCCTTTCGTTTATTTGCTGCTTGGGTCCACTGCCTTTCTTGGGTCGAAATTCTCTGATGGTGATACTCCAATCCTCAAGGCCCATAATTGGTGCACTACCTTTAGCTTGGGTAACTCTTTGTGGGGCTGACCTTCTAGCGTACGCCCCCTGTTCTTTGTTGATATTCAAACGGAAACATTGATTCGCCTCAGTTGTCATTAGACTAGCTTCAACCTGAGGACATGGAAGGCCATGGTGTTCACAACATACACAACCTCCTGGAGTCTTAGTGTCCTCATGTTGTAGCCTCCCTTCTAGCTCTGGAACTCCATGAGTCCTTTTATTCTGTTGACAATCCCATGCTCCTACCACTTGCCTTTTTACTGGTCCTGGGTGAACTCCCATATTGGTCATCTCCGTAGATAAGGGAGATGATAACTCACATGCCTCTGCTTGCATGGTTAGGGGCTTCTCATGGTTGAATGATGGCGGGAACGCTGTTAGTGAGACCTTACGGTTTCCTTCATTGCTTTTGTTGTAATCGTTGAGAAGCATGGCTTGCTCCATCATAGCTTGTTTGATTTCTCCCATAGCTTGAGCCATCGTGTGCAATGCCCGTGTTTGTACTACCATAAGCTCTGCCATCTTGAGATGGACTGAAGTAGCTGGTATTTCTTTTCCAGGGGCACTATCTGCATTGCTTTCAAGGGGATTCACCATCTGGGGAGGGATTGCGGAAAAGGAGAAGGGGTGAGGAAGGAGGAGTAAGCCTTTGAAGGTAAGAACCCAACTAAGAAGTTGATGTCATTGCAGGTAGAAGACCAACAATACACCAACAATCATTACAAAGAACCAAATCAATCAAAGGCATAAGGACATGCATTACAAACACACTCAACCAAGGTTAAACACACAAGTTTAAAAACAACTCTAAACGTTGTCAATAAGGTCAAGGGAATCCTCCTAGGCAAGGTTATCATCTTCAGTCTTCTTCGCGCCAACTTCTTGATCGTATTGGCAATGAGTTCGACGTAGTCTTGAAAACTGAAGTCGCTCAGACTTGAACTTCTTCTAGTAGACTGGTATCTTCACTCTCCAGGTGACTTGGGCATGTGTCAGGACCATATGGGAAATCTAGGTATCTTAGAGTAAAGCACTTTGAAATCAGAGGCCAAGGAAAGAATTCAAAGTGCCAATGCTTTGAAATACAAGGAAGAGTGAAATAGGAATGGTGTCAAGGAATGACTGAGTAAACAATGATACTCGCAATGATAATATCAAATTTCAAGGTGAGAGAGAATGATCAAGGTAAAGAAATGAACAAGGAGGAGTTAAACATACCAAAGGTGGAGATTAGAAATGTATCAAGACAAGGTGGAGGTAATTAATCCAAAGTCAAGGGTGAGAAGCAAATTATCAAGGAGTGCATAAAACTTCCAAGGATATAATGACCAACAGGGAATTGTCAAGGAGGGGAAATGCTCAAGGATAGCATTTTTTTTATGAATCAAAATATCAGGGATTGAGAAAACAACGGTTGCATGGCGAAATAAGCCTTAATGGAAGACCAGTACTATCTAGGCTGCGGTCCTACAGTCAGCATAGCTCTGATACCAATCTGTCACACCCGGATTTACACAGAAACCCGAATGCTACTATATGTGTGCCCAGAAAGTCCACAAAACACATACAACTTACAAATGTGGTAAAACAGAGTACATATGCTCGAATAAAATAGTTTTGCATCAGAGTTTACCTAAAACACAGCGGAAGACTATCTATCAACTATCTTCACAGGTAGAGCCTCAAGTCCACGGGGACACCGACTGGTTGACCACAACTCAGAATTCAGACGATCCTCAGGAATCTCAGTAGATGTCTCTTTCACTCCATCTGCTACCCATCCGGGATTTTGTTGAATATTGGCAAGTGTAAGTAATTGTCTTACTTAGCAAGCACAACACGGGTATATGAAGGCTTAAAAGAAAGGCTTTGACACGGCTGTACTGCATTAGCACTTTTAGTTGATTCATTTTAGCATATACCAAAGTTACTACAAGTATATAAATCCCGGTTGAATTCCCCAATTAGTAAAGTAGAAATAAACATTAAACACTAATAAATAATAGCATCTTCTAATAAAAAAGGATCCAGGCCGCTCGTGACCCTGAGCAAGGCTATCATGATAGATTGTACACTCTGCAGATGTTTCGCTCTTTACCCACCGGTCGCGTAAAAGTTCATAGAACTTTAAACCCAGTCATGCCGAGGTGGACCAGACCTCTCAAACCACACTTCCGAGGTGTGATCGCATAGGGACGCTACGAGGCTTTTCACAAGACACCCTAAAATAACAATAGCCGTTATGGTACAACCTAGGCAGCATGACCCAAGGCACCGAGATTGACTGACTCCCAGGGCACTCCGAATAGGAGGGTCAATGGCGTCCGGAGCGCGGCACGAAGGCCAGCAACAAAATTAAATAGCGCAACGTGCGGAGCACGGGACTTTGCCTGACGAGGCATAGCCGACGGAAAACCCGTCCCCGGTGGATCAAACCATACTCTCACCCATGCTTCCCATAACGCCGTCGGCCTGTCGGTAACTACTGTTAAGATAGAGCCGTACATGTTACTTGTCCAAGACCAGAGCCATTATAGTTCCAGCGGTGGCGACAGGTTCCTGGGTGGCCGCTTTAAGAACCAGTCCTTACGGAGAGACACTAGGGCCAGGCACGAAGCATACGCCCTAGCTCCCTGATCCATGTTGCTAAAAAGCAAGTTTTAATCATCAAGTTGGAGTGAACCATTATATCAAAGTTAACATTTGCATAATAGTGACAGTAGCTGCGCCTAGCAAGGATCTACCCAAATGCATTAACCCAAGGTAATCAAGGTATAGGATAATCAAGCTAGGTACAACCTTAAAAAGGGTGACAATTTAGACACATGCATATGCAGTAAATAATGTAAGAGGTGTGTTTAGGTAGCAAGGATTGTCCGTGCTGTACTTGCCTCAAATTCGGTGTATTCACTTAGTCTTCGGGTCTTGATCTTCAAACTTGACAGCACTTGAGGGGTGTTCCTTCGCTTGATGACGTACCTCTACTCGCGGCAATCATCGGCACAATCGTACAAGCAAACAATATACACTAAGAACAGTACACCAATCAAAGGAAAAGCTTTAAAAGAACGCGCTTAAAGGATAGGGCTTGGTTCGATGGTCACGTGAGCGCAAGAATCGCTGAAAACAGAGTTACGGTTGAAAAAGATACGACTATCGGAAGATTTGAATTATTAAATAACATTACTATATGCTTGACTGATCTTAAGTAAAGAAAATCATAAATAGAGATTATCTCAAATAATTATGTTTGAATTTGTAAAACCGGGGTAAAACTTAATCTCATTTTATTTATAATTATTTATGTATAAGTTATACCAAATTAAATATTAACATGAAATAAAATATGTGAGAGCATCTAATTGAATAATTTATGAACCGTGTTGCTTAAATTATTATTAAAATTCAAAAATCGTATTTATGTTAATGTTAATCATTTATTTATGAAAAGCCGGAGTTTAACTCTAAATTGTTTTTAATTAGAAAAAGCTAGTTAGGTAAATGTTAATCAAATTAATATTTATTTATGAAAAATCGAAGTGAAATTTAATTATATGTAATTCAGAAAATTAATTGTATAGATATTAATCATGTAAACATTAATTTGAAAAACCGGAGTATAAACCTTAATTAGATTTTAATTAGTAAACACATTTAAATAACCTTTAATCAAATTAATATTGAATAAAATTCAGAAACAATTTAGGCGTCAATTAACAGTACTAACGAGTAGTTTAAGTTGATATGAATCTAACGCAACGAAAACGGTTTAAATCGGAGCTAAAACAGAGAAGTTATGGCTTTTCTAAAGTTCAGGGGCTTGCTGGCAAGGTTTAAAAAGTTCCAGGGGCTTATTTGCAAAAACTCAGGGGCTAAAACATAATTTTATACTAAAACAGGAGGGTTTATTTGCAAATTAACCAAAATAGGACCTCAGGTGCTATTTTTAAATAAGGTAGGGGGTTTTCTGTAAAAATCAGGACCTAATTCTAATTATTTTTGAATTGATCTGGACTGCGGGTTGATTTCGAAATAGTGGAGGGGCTCTTTTGCGAAAAGGCCATGTTTGACCGGTAGAGACTCGGTTGACTCAGGTGGTTGACTCGGGCTCGGTTGCATCTGGCCGTTGGATTGGGTTTGAACGGTGGAGATTAGATCCAGAGGAGGGGGTTGTCGACGGCGAGAGGAGCTGCGGCGGCGCCGCCTACGTGCGCGGCGGAGGGTCGCCGGCGAAACGCGCATCAGCGCCAGGAGGCTCGGTTCGGGGCACGGTCTGGTGCTATAGGTGCGGCGCGACACGGCGAGTCGAGTGGGGTAGGTCTCGTCGGCGGCGGAGCAGCGGGGGTGGCGCGCGAAGAGCTGCGGCGGCGGCGGCGCTCGGGTGGTGGCGGCGAGGATGCTATAGCGCGTGAAACGGAGCTAGACCGGGCTTGGGAGCGAGCTTACCTCCTGGGGAAGCTTTCTCGGCGGTTAATTGGACCGGAGCGACGGCGAGACGGCGGATCGACGGCGGCGGCGAGTTCGGAAGCGGCGGCGGCGATGCGAGCTCGGGTAGAGGCGGCGGCTTGAGTTTTCGACAGGGGGATTTGGGAGGCGCGGCGGCTATTTGAAGGGCGGACAAGAAGAGCTCGGGTGGGCCTCGGCATGCGGCCGTGGCCGTGCCGGACTACGCGGCCGGGGCCGAGTCGAACTCCTTCGGGAGGAAGAAGACGACCCTAACACGCGGGTCCCGCGTGTCAGCGGCAGGGGGTGCGGGGCGCTGCGGCGGCTGGTTGCTGGGCCGGACTTGGGCCACTGGCGGGCGGGACGGCCTGGCGCAGGCGCGGAAGCGGAAACAGGCCGGCGCTGGGCTGCTGCGGTTGAGGCGGAGCGGGCTGGGCGGGAAAAGGAGCGGGCCGCGAGGTGGGCTGGCGCGTGAGCGGGAGGCAGGCCGGCGGGGAAAGCGGAACGGGCCGCTGCGGGGAAGGAAAGAGGGAGGGGCTGGGCCGGCTGGGGAGAAAAGTAGGAGGGCCAAACTCGGCCGAGAGAAAAAGTTCAGGGGGAAAAGTGGACTCGGGCCGCTGCAACTTTTCTAGCGCTCAAACAAAGGTGATTCAAACTCGAATTTAAATCCGATTTAAATTCCGTTTAAACCAAAACACATGCAGCAGCATGAATGCAACACACATAATATTTTATTTATATTTCGCAAATATTTTTATATATATTTTCTTTTCAATTACAAATTCCCTGTAAGTTAAATAAAGCTTGAAAAAATTTTAAAAATTTGAGAAAATTATTGTATTAATTATGTTAAAAATTCACATCCCAAAATTCAAAAATTTTGGGGTGTGACAGTGTCGACTTACACAAGCGTCTTTTCCTATGGCACGTACTAGCAGAGAGGTGACAAGTGGCCTCTGCATGTGTCAACTAGTGCATGCATGCAACTAGCCAACACCCACGTGGATGGAGCATGCAACCCGGCCGGCCAAGTGGCTAGCTAGTGGTGTCACACGCCGGGCACTACAAGCTAGAGATTAAATGATGTGTATGTAGGGACGAAATCGGTCAGAAACGATCGAAAATTTTCATTATCATTTCCTAACCATATTTTTTTACTCGGAAACGATAATTTCGGAAACGATAGCGATAACGAAAAAGTCGGTATATAGAAAACGGAAACGTCGAAAACTTCGAATCGAAAACTTTGTAGGCCAATTTCAACAACCAACATTATTACAATTTATATATCATTTATGCATGTACATTTTTGATAAAAATCAATGAAGCTATATAGGGTGGGGATTCATTTCCATTTGCGACAAAGAAAATTTTAGACGAAGTAGAAGGATAGCTGTGAATTTTGGGCCTCAATGATTTAACTGGGTCGAATTCGGAATTCCAACGGAAAATTTCCACTAAATTCGGTCGATAGAGTTATTCGACGGTATAAATCCATTATCGTTTCCGTATCGTTTTCCGACATGTACCGTTTCCGTTTCATCGGAACGGAAAAATCTCGGAAACGAAACTCGGTCGATCGGAAATTTCCGTAATCATTTCATCCCTATGTGTATGCATGTTTATCTCACTAGTAAGTCAAAAGTTGTACTGTATGCATCATGTAGACATCACTAGCTATGGACCACAATCCACAACAATGATATGTAATGAACAGCAATGATGCGCAATGTCATGTACAAATTAACATTTGGACAAGCATAATATGTTGGTCAATGATTTGTCTATGTGCTAGACTCTTTTTGAACATCAGTATAAGCATATCTTGCTACACATTTTGTACCCATCTAATACTACATCTAAGCTATTTTTGTACTTCACAAAACAAGAAAACATGATGTGCTTTTTAAAAGTAGTGGCTCACAAAAGACTCCAATAAAATTTGATGTGGAGCCCATGTGGTGACCGGTGAGTGGCATTGCGGTCTTCAAGGCACCATGAGCTAGATGATCCTACATATAGTTATCATTGTATACGGACCATAGTCCATCACTGCTACATACACTCCATACAAATTAGTCCACCATTGATATATATATATATATATATATATGGATGAGTTTTATCTACACATGCGTGTAGCTACACCCACTATATTTAATGGGTTCATGGGCAGGGATCCGTTAATGGACTAATCCTTCCACTAATTACATGATTTGCGGCATGTGTGCACCCGTTCAGTTTGGGACCACCAGCTGCGGCTGGCGGTACTATCTCCGCGCTTTGTGCGTATCGATCTGTTACTTCTTTTTGAAACGTCTACGCTAGATTTTTTTACTGTCGTACATGTATCTAGGAGAGTATGTATGCATACTATTAAGAAAACAAGTATAGGTGCATAATTGTAATTTCAAATATGTGCGTAGTATCATCATCCAAGTATATGGACAAGGGAGTTTATATATTATTAGTATTATGTTTTGCCATTGACAAGTACTACCATACTTGTAGTTTTATACTCCGTATATACTTGCTAGCTTCACGTGAATCCATATATACTTTTTTTGGAAAAGAGTATGCATGCATACATTTTTACGGGTATGTGTATGTACTTTCTTTGAAAAAGGAAGTATGCGCACGCACTATTGAAAAATCTGTATATATACGTATCAAAGTGAGTATATATCCTTTTTTTAAACCTGGACGACGGCGTATATGGATATATATGCATAACTATTTCGAGGAGGAAGTATGCATTCATATCAAAGAAATACGTTCATTTTTATAGGGAGTATGACTACATATATACATATTAACAAGAAAACCTGAATACATACATGTTTATGGGTAGTATGAGCAGATACATGTTTACAGGTAGTATGAATAATACATATATGTTTATACCAAATTCGTGCGTGCATTTTGAAATAGGGTTTACATATCCGATGCCGTCGCCATGGGCGCGGTGGCCGGCACCGGCGATCATGACCTTCGCGGTTGGATGCGCATCCAGCTGGGTGGTCATCGAGCACGATCGACCTTCCTCGCCGGCAGTGCCTCCGGCTGGTTGCTATAGGCGTCGGAAAGCGGCCGGAGTGTGGCGTCGGGAAGAGGTAGCCTCGCGTACATGGATGTAACGGAGCCACGGAGGGACATCTGAATTATTGTTGCCGAATTCTAAAACAGCATGATCTACCGAGATTGTATGGCATCTCACGAGTTACGAGTACCTGCGGGGTCAATCACCATGAATATATGTAGATCAGTAGGAAATTGAGTAAAGGATATGGAATTTTGCCTGTCTTGATCTAAATACCTCTGCCTCATGAAAAGGCGCTACATCTGCTGGATGCTGCTGCTGCTAGAGATCGGGGCGCCGCCGATAGACGAGTGGATCGAGATCGAACTTGATTAAGGCCAGACTGAGATGCCCTCACGGTCAATGGATATCTATCCTCTTGATCTCCCAATCTAGATGCTGCTAGAATATTAATATTAGGGATAAACAAATCTACCTCAAGACGGAGGTTTATAAGATTTTCTCTCTACTATACCTGAATTCCGTCGGTGCTGTATGTGCATGTATCCAAATATCGGCTGCTGTGCCCACTCCAATCAATTGCAGCGGGCAAACATGCAAGCAGCTAGGTGCGGTCGCCATCTTTTTGAGGCATAGAATTTACCTCGGCATTCGCCCGATGCCTGGCGGCCGGTGGACGCCGCAAATGACGAGGTCGGCGCGTCGAGATCCAACTGTATTAGCTAAAAGAACGCTGCTATTTTTATATGAGCAAACTAGACTAACGGATCCTCGATGGTCTAACCCGTTAGTTCAATGCTGCGGAAGGATACACGGCAACCAGGAGTAACTACACGTGCGTGTAGAATGTATCTTCCATATATATATATATATATATATATGGTTGATATTATGTAGAAATTGCCATTTGGACAAGAATGCGTTGACCTATGGCATGGCAATGTATTAGACTCTTTTCAAATATTAGTGTAACCTCACCGTATAAGTTGGTCATCACTGTTCTTTTAAGCAACACATTTTTATTTGGAGAAAAAAGAAATATTATTTGCTTCTAAAAAATATATGCACCATATATGTTTATGTTGCTTGTAAAAAATGTTCCAAGTGAATACGCATGACCCAAATGATGCCGAGTTGCACTAGAGTCTCAAGGCATTATGATCTGGATGTTGTACGACTATATGTAGGTATCGTCCCATGTTCTTAAGTCAAAAGTTGTCCAGATTCCACTATCCATAGACTGCATCCCACCACAACAATATGTATGTGTGATGCTACGTATAAATTGCCATCTAAACAAGTATGTGCAGGCATGTGCGATTAGGAAACATGTTGGATTCTTTCCAGATGTGATGTTAGTATAACCCCACTACACATGTTGGTCACTGCTATCTTTTGAAGCTACATGTTTCAGATGAGAACGCAAAAACATTATATGCTTGTGAATTTTTGGATGCACACCATGTTTGCACACCGTGCTGCAACTGAAAGTTTGAGTGACACTACAATTTCAAGGCACTATAAGGTAAATGTTCTATATTTGTATATCTCCGAGGGATGAAAATGATTGGGAACCATTGAGAAAAAACGACTGGCAGAAAACCCTCTAACTACTTTTGTTTTTGTATTTTTTATGTGGGATCGGGAAGCTGACTGGGAAAGCGAAATCGGAGTTACAGGGTGTCAGAAACGAAACATTTCGATCGGAGTATGTCAACAACGGTCTGTAATCAATAATTTAAATCGGGAACACCCTTGCACAAAACTCATTATACATTTAACTCAACACAATGGATACAACCATACATAATACACACGAAAATAATAACATAAATAAGTAGATAACACAACAAATTTGTTCATGGATCCATAGAACACGTGTTAGTTATAATATTTATCTTACCCATGTTGTACAGGAGTAAATGACACTAGTGATTTTTCATATGGAGTAGAACAATAACAAGGGTTTTACTTTTAAATTGTCGTGACATACTTGGATAAATAAAAAGAAAATGAAGAAGAAAAGAAAGAAAAAAGGCCAAATCTGCTAAGGTGCTGCTGATTTCCGTGAGAAACACTCCTAGGCACCAACAATGTGGGCCGCGGGGAAGCCCAGCCCAGGCACATGGCACTTTGGCAGCCCGGCGCGCACGTTTATACTTTGTCCCACCTCGCCAAGCGATGTAGTAGCAGCGCACGCAGTTAAGCAATAAATATGATCGAGGAGCCCCTGTGTGACGATGAAGTCCCAGCCTCCTTGGTTGGCAGGGGAAAGCTGGAATCTCCCATGAGGAAGACGGGAATATCTGGGCGAAAAGACCGCATCTATGAATACGGTAGGAAAACATCCCATCCGATTCCAGTCCTGTTTTAGCCCGGTTTCTTTTTCAAAAAAAAGTCAATTTTACAACCTACAACTATCACAAAAATTTAATTTTCTAATCTTGAACTACAAAACCGGGTAACAAAGACTATCCAACTGTCAAAACCATGCAAATTTAGCCCCTATAGTGGTTTCGAAGGTGTATTGTATTTTGTACATTTTTTTAAAATCCAATTTGATCTAAAAAATCAAAACTAATTCATCTTAAATCAGAAAAATATGAAACTGGTATAAAATAATTTCTAAAAATGTAACCTATTTATTGTTGCCCTATTTAAATCTTAATTATTTAAAAATAATAGGCATAACTATATGCAACCAAATACTATAAACATGAAAAAATGGACCCAATTAACAGACAAATATAGTGACAATAGATAGGTTACATTTTTAGAAAACTTTTGATACCAATTTTATATTTTTTTACTTAAAATGAATTACTTATGAAATTTTTTATTTAAATTTGAATATTTTTAATTTTAATTTTAACAAAAAATGGAAAATCACCTTCAAAACCACCCAAAGAGCTAAATTTGTACGATTTGATAGTTAGATGGCCTTTGTTATCTGGTTTTGTAGTTTAAAGTTGAAAATCGAACTTTTATGATAGTTGGAGGGTGTAAAATAGACTTTTTCCTTCTTTTTCTTGTATTTTATTTTACTTAGTGGCTAAAGTCCCATTAAGGACGTTTGGTTTAGGAATTTTGCTCCGTTATCCATTTACAGCGGTATGGAATCACGTTACTTGTCGTTTGGTTGGCCACAGGCATAATTAGTTAGCGCGGTATCGGATACGGCTCTTAGCGCGGTATCAGATATGGCTCTTCAGAACGGTGATACCGTACCTTGCCCGGGACTAAGGCCAGTCTCAATAAAAGTTTCATAGACACAATTACCTAGACTGACAAATCATCTAAAAGTGTTTGAAATTAGAATGAAACACCTCCCTCTCAATGCATAGTTTCATCAATTGTTGTTTTCCAGGTCACATGCAAGACACAAGCTGTCTAGGTTGATGTGTACATGGAGTTTCATCACCATGAAACTCATTTCACCTCTCTCTTAATTAATACAGTGACACATCATCAAAAATGCTGACATGACAGTCAATTTATTTTCCATGAAACTCCCATTGAGATTGACCTAATGCACTAATACTAACATTAGTTCCGGACACAAATCTATCCAGGACAAATGTTGTGTATAGAAAGTTCTTTTTCTATTAGCGCCATAGTCCTCCATGGATATGGCTGATCCACCGCTAATTAGGTCTTTTTCAATGGTACGAGCTAGTACCTAACTCTAAGCATTCTAAGAGGCAACTCTTTCAATGATCTAGCTTTTAACACATAGCTTATAATATGAATGATCCTACGTATCATATAATCTCGAAGTATGTGTATGAGACTATCTCTCGATTAAGAGACAGTTATTCTCTCTTTTTTATAAAAATATAAAAAAATATTCTATAGTTAAGAGTAAATCATTGGAGAAGACCCCTCCGCCGCTGGTCTCGTATTCACCGTTCTTATTGGGATCATTGGGAACATGTTTGGAGCAATTTAAGAAATACAGTGACCATCAATATATACAGTTACCAGACCAAAACAGGGCACATTCACCATTGACATCGACTGGACACTATAGATCAGTACCCGTAGCATGGAGTAAAAGATGTTAGAAATTTAGGCATCATTCGGTATATTTTAATTCCAGAAATTAGCAACAAATTCATGACAGCAGTGAGTGATCCAGTGGTAACATAACAAGTGCCAGTGTTCAAGTTAATTCTCCTAAATAACATGAACAACATGAGAAACCGAAACAAGAACAAAAAGATGTTCAGGATGTTCCCAGAGGCGGGGCCGGTACCGGAGGCACCGGATGCGCCGTCACCAGCTGGAGGAATAGTGTTAACCATCCTCGACTGGCCTTGCTCGAAGTAGTCGATCTAATTCGGTGCAGTGGCGAGTCGATGCAGTGGAGTCCCTCAAACGGTCACCGGGACGTAGTCGTTCACGTGAGGAAGATGGCCACCGGGACGTAGTCGTTCACGTGAGGAAGACGGTCACCAGGAAGTAGTCGTTCGGGTTGACGAAGTTGGCCACCAGGAAGTAGTCGTTCGGGTTGACGAAGTTGGCCAGCAGGGAGTAGTCGTTCACAGCAGTGAGCAGGCGCGTACTCGTACGCTCCCCAAAAACCATATCGCCCGCCTATCCCGAGCAGGATCATTAGACAGGGAGGTTCGGAGGCAACTGCTCACGCAAGCAGAGTGCACGCAAAGCTTGCGTTGGGAATGCAAGAGGGCAGCAAAAACAGGGAGAAGAGAGAGGTCTCCTGAAAGGAGTACCAGAGAGGGAGAGTCTTCTTGTGTATTCTGGCTATGGGAGAGAGCCCCTCTTATATAGGCGACCAGAGGATGAGGGGGAATGAACCTAGACACTGCATGAGGCAGCAATGACCATAATGACGTCAGTTATTGGTCAGCCCAATAATGCCATTAAACGTCATCAGTTACTCTCAGCCATCGAAACGGCAGTTACTGGTAACGTTTAAGACTCAATCAATGTCATTTGTGGCAAAAGGTTCATCACACAGCACACGCTCTGAGCGGCTCGGCTCGGCTCGGCTCGACACGGCACGGCACGTCTCGACTCGACTCGACTCGACACGGCACGGCCTCGGCCTCGGCCACGGCCCGGCTCGCCGAGGCGAGCGAGCGCGCGCGCGCGTGTGGCATGTCCATCTCCTTTTACCAACTTCACAAGTGGTCCACGGTTGGTCCACTATTTAAGTTGGTTAGGATTCCCGTTGACTCTCCATCCGGGATTTAATTCCCTAGCATTTATTAGTGGACCTTTAATTCTTTGATTAATTGAGACTTAAATGGGCCAAGGCCCAATTAATCTAACAATCCCCACCAAGAATTTTCAAGGTACACAAGGAAATACTCTCGACTCAATTGTTGTTTTGATATACTGGCCTCATGGCGGGGACTGTTAAGTTGAACATTCACCTGGGGCAAGAGCTACACTTGTTCACAACTAACCAATGGACTATGCCTTGAATTGACAGTTTTGTGCAAATAAGATTGACTAGAGCCCCTTTGCCAGTACTAGGCTGCTATAACCATTCCCTCGGGTTGGAGCGTATAAGTCATACTCCGTGCCTTTCATGGGTATCTAGAGATCACCCTATCTCATAGATTGTGACTAGCAATCGAACTCATGTAGGTGCAATCCTTTGAGATGTTCTGTAGGTCAACATCTTTGCCCTCATTGAGCCACTCGGATCACATTAAGACTTTCACCAACCTGCCATACAGACTTAGAAGAGAAATGCACCTCCATTGGAATGAGCCCTTTTCAAAGGTTCTCTCCTCTCAGTTAAACAGTAGCTTGTTTCACCATCCTAATTCACGGGATCTCCGATCACATAGGACAGGTTACCACTACTGAGTAACACACATGGGTCTCAAGCCCAATTCCCTGGATGCATTGTCTATCACGTTACGTGAAAGACCCTTTGTGAATTGATCTGCCAGGTTCTTAGCCGTTTGGATGTAGTCCAAGGCTATCACTCCGGAGTTTCTCATTTTCCTGACATATTTCAGCCGCCTCTTTACATGCCTAGAGGACTTCATGTTATCCTTTGAACTATTCACCTTGACAATCACAGTTTGATTATCACAGTTTATGAGGATAGCCGGTATCGGTTTCTCAACTACCGGCAAATCCATAAGGAGATCACGAAGCCATTCGGCCTCAACAGTGGCGGTGTCCAATGCAGTGAGTTCTGCCTCCATAGCTGACCTCGTTAAGATGGTCTGCTTGCAAGACTTCCAGGAGACAGCGTCACCTCCAAGTGTGAAAACATATCCACTAGTGGCTTTAATCTCATCTGCATCGGATATCCAGTTTGAATCACTGTAACCCTCCAGTACTCTAGGGTACCCGGTATAGTGAATTCCATAGTCCACGGTACCTTTCAGAAAGCGCATTACCCGTTCAAGAGCTTCCCAATGAGCATCTCCCAGATTTGACACAAACCGGCTCAGTTTGCTCACAGCAAACGCGATATCGGGTCTAGTAGCGCTGGCTAGGTACATCAGTGAACCAATGATCTGGGAGTATCTCAGCTGATCTCTCATTATTATTTTGTTCTTCCGTAATATTTTACTAGCATCATAAGGTGTTGGAGCTGACTTGCAGTCATTATATCCGAAACGACTCAAGACCTTCTCCACATAGTGGGATTGTGTGAGAACAACCCCACCATCACCTTCTCTCACTAGCTTAATATTTAGGATCACATCAGCCTCTCCCAAATCTTTCATCTCAAAACTCTGAGACAAAAACTCTTTGACTTCCTTAATCACATTAAGGCTTGTCCCAAATATCAGTATGTCATCTACATACAGACACAAGATCACTCCTTCGCCCACACCATAGCGACAGTACACACATTTGTCGGCTTCGTTCACAACAAAGCCAACTGACGTTAAAGTTCTGTCGAACTTCTCATGCCACTGCTTAGGAGCTTGCTTAAGGCCATACAAAGACTTTATCAACTTACATACCATTCCTTCTTGACCTTCCACTACAAAACCTTCTGGCTGATCCATGTAGATCTCTTCCTCGACCTCTGCATTTAGGAAAGCTGTCTTAACGTCCATCTGATGAACGAGAAGACCATGGTAAGCTGCGAGAGAGAGCAATACTCGAATGGTGGTCAATCAGGCAACCGGCGAGTAAGTGTCAAAGAAGTCCTCTCCTTCTTTCTGAGTATATCCCTTAGCCACTAGCCTTGCCTTGTACTTCTCAACAGTACCATCAGGCCTAAGCTTTTTTTTGAACACCCACTTGCATCCTACAGGTTTGCACCCATACGGACGTTCCACGACTTCCCAAGTACCATTAGACATAATAGAGTCCATCTCACTCCGAACTGCTTCCTTCCAATAGTCAGCGTCTGGAGAGGAATATGCCTCTTCAATGGTTCTAGGGGTGTCATCCACGAGGTACACAATGAAATCATCACCAAAGGACTTTGCAGTCCTCTGTCTCTTGCTCCTTCTGAGAGCTTCACTGTCATCCTCCTGAGGATTTTCCACATGTGTGTGTTCATTGTGTTCTATCGAAACAGCAGGTTCTCTAGGTTCTTTATTAATAGACAGTTCATGACTAGACGTGCTAACTTCCTCTTTCATAGGAAAAATGTCCTCAAAGAATGTAGCGTCTCTGGACTCCATAATTGTACCTACATGCATGTTTGGTACTCCAGATTTTTACTATTAAAAATCTATAACCTACACTGTGGAAAGCATAACCAAGAAAGACACAATCAACAGTCTTAGGTACCAATTTACGTTTCTTGGTTATGGGCACATTCACTTTGGCCAAACATCCCCAAGTCCATAAGTATGAAAGGTTAGCGTTTTCTTTTCCCATTCCTCGAATGGTGTTATCTCTTTGTTCTTCATAGGAACACGATTCAGGACATGACATGCAGTCAATATAGCCTCACCCCACCATTCCTTGGAAAGTCCCGCTATATCCAACATGACATTAACCAAGTCAGTCAGAGTGCGGTTCTTTCTTTCGGCTACCCCATTTGACTGAAGTGAGTAGGGAGGTGTCCTCTCATGAATTATTCCATGTTCCTCACAGAATGCAGTGAATACATTAGAAAAATACTCTCCACCGCGATCAAACCTAACTCTTTTGATCTTTCTCTCAAGTTGATTTTCTGCCTCAGCTTTATAGATTTTAAAATATTGTAACGCTTCATCTTTAGACTTCAACAAATAAATGTAGCAAAATCTAGTAGAATCATCTATTAAAGTCATGAAGTGCTTTGTACCACCTTTTGTCAACACACCATTCATCTCGCACAGATTGGAATGAATTAAGTCTAGAGGTGCCAAGTTCCTCGCCTCAGCCGCGAAATGAGGCTTGCGAGGTTGTTTTGATTCAACAGACACATGACACTTAGAATTTTTGACTAAGGTGAATCTCGGAATTAAGCTCAGGTTTGCAAGACGTATCATACAACCAAAATTAACATGACAGAGTCACGAATGCCAAACATTAGATTCAGTATTAACTTTTGCAGCATGGTTCACAACTTTATTACAATTGTGTGACAAAGAAAAGTGGAACAAGCCTCCGCTATCATAACATTTTCCAATAAAACTTCCAAATTTAGAGATTACACATTTATTGGATTCAAAGACTAATTTAAAGCCGTCTCTACACAGAAGAGACCCGCTAACTAAGTTCTTTTTGATGGTGGGGACATGCTGCACGTTCTTCAGTCGAACGGTCTTTCCCGAAGTAAGCTTCAGATCGACCGAACCAGCACCAAGAACACGCGCATGTGATCCGTTCCCCATCAATACGGAGGAAGACCCGCCTGCCTGGTAAGAAGCAAACAAGGAAATGTCAGCACAAACATGAATATTAGCACCAGTGTCAATCCACCAATCGGGTGAATGACATACTGAAAGAACTATAGGTAAAAGATTACCGTACCCCGACGTTCCACCAGTCTCACTAACAACCATGTTGGCACTGCCACCATTGCCGCCATTGTTCTTGTCCTTGCGGTGCGGGCACTTTGCAGCAAAGTAGTCCAGGCTACCACAACAATAACAATGCCCCGTCGGCGTTTTCTTCTTCTTCTTGAACTGAGCCGTCTGATTAGCCATTGTCTGGTTCTGTTGCGGATTATTCTTTTTGTTGGATGCATTGAAGTTTTTCTTTTGCACCAAGTTGGCACTAGAAGATCCAGCAATCCCTTTACCACGTTGGTCTTTTGCCCTCGCCTCAAGAGTGCCGATGAGATCGACAATAGTAAACTCTTGTCTCTTGTGTTTCAGAGAGGTCGCAAAATCCTTCCAAGAAGGTGGCAACTTGGAGATAATACATCCAGCTACAAACTTGTCAGGCAACCGACATGGAGCATCCTTGCTATAGTTCTCAAGATCTCTAGCCAGCGCCTGGATCTCATGGGCCTGCTCTACCACAGGACGGTCTTCAACCATCTTGTAGTCAAAGAGCTGTTCCATGACATACAGCTCGCCACCAGCATCAGAGACCCCAAACTTAGCCTCAAGCGCATCCCAAACATATTTGTCACTCGGCAGCAAGAGGTACGTGTCCACAAGGCTTTCAACGAGAACACTCATGATGGCACCTCTAAACAGGTTATCGGCCGCCACGAAAGCCCGCTCCTCCTCTGGAGTGAACTGTTCGGGCTTCCCCTGTATGACATGCATGATGTTCATTGCTGTCAACCACAGCGTGACCCTCTCGCGCCAACGTTTGTAATTAGACACATCGAAAACATTTGGTTTGATTGATGCGGCAAAACCAGCTACCGAAAGCCTATTATTAACATAAGGTTTTTGGATTGTTAGAAATTTAGGCATCATTCGGTATATTTTAATTCCAGAAATTAGCAACAAATTCATGACAGCAGTGAGTGATCCAGTGGTAACATAACATGTTCCAGTGTTCAAGTTAATTCTCCTAAATAACATGAACAACATGAGAAACCGAAACAAGAACAAAAAGATGTTCAGGATGTACCCAGAGGCGGGGCCAGTACCGGAGGCACCGGATGCGCCGTCACCAGCTGGAGGAATAGTGTTAACTATCCTCGACTGGCCTTGCTCGAAGTAGTCGATCTAATTCGGTGCAGTGGCGAGTCGATGCAGTGGAGTCACTCAAACGGTCACCGGGATGTAGTCGTTCACGTAAGGAAGACGGCCACCGGGACGTAGTCGTTCACGTGAGGAAGACGGCCACCAGGAAGTAGTCGTTCGGGTTGACGAAGTTGGCCACCAGGAAGTAGTCGTTCGGGTTGACGAAGTTGGCCACCAGGGAGTAGTCGTTCACAGCAGCGAGCAGGCGCATACTCGTACGCTCCCCAAAAACCTTATCGCCCGCCTATCCCGAGCAGGATCACTGGACAGGGAGGTTCGGAGGCAACTGCTCACGCAAGCAGAGTGCACGCAAAGCTTGCGTTGGGAATGCAAGAGGGCAGCAAAAACAGGGAGAAGAGAGAGGTCTCCTGAAAGGAGTACCAGAGAGGGAGAGTCTTCTTGTGTATTCTGGCTATGGGAGAGAGCCCCTCTTATATAGGCGACCAGAGGATGAGGGGGAATGAACCTAGACACTGCATGAGGCAGCAATGACCATAATGACGTCAGTTATTGGTCAGCCCAATAATGCCATTAAACGTCATCAGTTACTCTCAGCCATCGAAACGGCAGTTACTGGTAACGTTTAAGACTCAATCAATGTCATTTGTGGCAAAATGTTCATCACACAGCACACGCCGAGCGGCTCGGCGAGGCAAGCGAGCGCGCGCACGCGTGGCACGTCCATCTCCTTTTACCATCTCCACAAGTGGTCCACAGTTGGTCCACTATTTAAGTTGGTTAGGATTCCCGTTGACTCTCCATCCGGGATTTTATTAGTGGACCTTTAATTCTTTGATTAATTGAGACTAAAATGGGCCAAGGCCCGATTAACCTAACAAAAGACACGGAAATCAGCCGAAAGAGACCCGCGGCTTCTTCCCGCGGGAGAAAAATCACCTCACCGTTGGCTCAATCAGGCTATGGTCCTCGCTCTCGGTAATCTTGTTTCTGATTCTGCGGCAATGCGGCACTGAGGCGTCGAGATCAGGTTATTATACCCGGAAGCGATTGAACAGCTGAGTAATTGCAGCTGGTGAGCATATATCACCGGCCTTATCGTTTGGCCGATTTAGACAGGGATTCAATCAGAGTGGTTCATATGGTGCGTTCGTTGATTCATCGACGCCATCACTCATCACATTTCCGTGTCCAAACACGACTGAATAAGCTACGGTTGGGTTTGGGTTGCTGTAGTGCGAAATTACAGTGGTCTCGAGTACTTGCGCTGCTTCTCTCTCTCTCTCGCTGAGTCGTGCAGTGTTTGAACACGGAAATCCGAGAGTAGTTCAGCAGCCGCGATCGTTGTTTCAGAGCATTGCGATGTGAACTGGCGCATTTTCTTTTTCCAAGGAAAAATTATGTTGTCGGAGAACACGAACGTACTGCTGCTTCGGCACAAACGTGACAACCATGACACGTCTCATTGCGCACGAGATCGATAGGATTGGCCGGGCCGCGGTACGTGTTCACGGCACGTAGGACTAGGATGTAACACGAGGAATCCTACCCGATGACGTGCGAGGCATGCAAAGTACGCGGCCAGTGACGCTTCGAAACCTAGAGCCTGATCGCTACTGCATGCACTAGAGTCTAGAAGATAGACGAGAATGGGCGAGAATGGCCCTCCATATACCACATCATCCACATCCAATCCAGCACCGTCTATCCGTTCGATCGTCATCCAGCCTTCTGATAGCACATTTCGTCCCCTTGCAGCGTTCGTGTCGCGTGCCTATATATCCGATCACATCAAGCGAATATATCCGAGCTATGGCCGCGTTTCTTTAGATTTTAGAGTTTTTTTTAAACACATTTGACTAACAATTAAGATATTAAATAAAGTCAGTTTACAAAACTATCTTCACAACTGCAGATTAATTTACGAGATAAATCTAATGCGGTCTTTGATCACACGATTAGAGGATGATTACTGTAGAATTACTATAGTAAATCATGGACTAATTAGGCTCATTAAATTCGTCGCGTAAAGTTACACTCATCCCTAAAAAAAATTTGTAAATAAACTTTATTTAATACTTCATACATCAAGCTTTTTTTTTAAAAAAAATAAAAGCCAAAGGAACACCGCCATATATAAACCCCACTTAATTATCATTTCTCCCTTTTCTTAGAACCTTTACTAGCCCGCGAACGGTCGCAGCAGGAACCCGTCCAGGTTCAACGAATAATTGCACTGCATCGCCAAACTCTCAGGTTAAGTAGGAGATTTTAAACACCTAGCATAGGGACGATTACAAAGACGGTTTGTACAGTATATCCTTATGTTTTGATTGTCTACAAGATATTTAATACATCTTTTACTATGTAAATTATGGTGATTAAGTACATAATTTGATCTTTGTAATTATTTTATTGCTTATTACATGAGAGAATGCATGATATATTCAAAATATATTTATATCAATAGGTTCCACTCCATGTTAAAAAAAGAATTCCGATCAATGGGAGCTCGGGCAGCGTGCCTGCTAAGGAGGTGCATGGAGGAGAGAGAATCAAGTTGAAGAATTGCAATACATTGGAGTGCAGGTGCTAATATAGAATTTCAAATGGACCGGGCAAGATTGGCGGCACAAGGCACGGCCCTAAAAAGCACGACACTAGCTCGGCTCTAAGCACGATCGATAGTGCCTTGGGCCGGCTCGGCATGAAGGGGCTGTAGTGCCTGGGCCGCAACCTCGGCCCGTAGTGCCGGCCTGAGGCACGACCCAAAAATGGGTGGCCCGATTGACGGTCCGATCTAATTTGAAAGCATACGTATATATACAGCAAAAATTCATAATTCTATCTCTTTCCTCACCCATCTCCCTTCCTCAGCCGCCTCCAACCCACTCCCGAGCGCCCCCTCCTCACCCCACCCCCTCCCCCTCCCGAGCTGGCCGCCCCCCTGCTCTGGCCGGTGGCCAAGCCGGGCCTCTCAGGCGCCGCCTGCCCCCCGCGCCGCCAAAGGCTGCCCGCCGCCGGACCGCCGCCACACTGTGAGATCCGCGTGCGGCGCGCTGCCTGCCACCAGTCCGCCTGCCACCGCGCCTCAAGATCCACCGCCGAGCCTCCTGTCCCCTCCTGCCACCTGTCGCAGGCACGTTGGGCCGGCCTAGCCCGATGGGCCAGTCGGGCTGCCGTGCCGGCCCGGCACGAAAAACAAGCCTTCATGTCGGGCCTGGGCCGGCAAGTCGGTAGGGCAACCTGGTCCGGTCCGACACGATAACCTATAGGGCCTGTATAGTGTCGGGCCGGGTCGAATTGGGCTAGTGCCGAGCTAGGGTCAGGCCACCCATTTAGATTTCTATAGGTGCTAAGCTAGCACCTTCAAGTACCAGTGGCATATCTGAGCACCGGGTGCAAAACATAAAAAAATGATTTCAGGTAGATCTAGATACCGGTGGGCCTATCTCAGGTTGGGGAAAGAGCCGGAGAAGACGATATTTTTATCATGGTGGGACCCATTTTGGCAGGGGTTATACTAGTCTACACATTGGAGCATATTTTATCAAGTAGGTGCTATATGACGTGTCTAGACTTATCCTTTGCTAAGAAAGTATACACTGGAGCTGCCCTAAGGATTCAAAGGCATAGATGTTTTTTCTTCCTACCCATTGTCAGGTTCCAGAACAGGACCAACAGAATCATCACCGCCTTCATCAGTGGTTTATTCACAGCCCAGATCAGGATCATCACGGGCATAGATTGTAAAATGGTAGAGGGATTTCTTCCGTTGAAACTAGTAGCTGGCAGTTATTCACGGCCCGGATTCACTTGTGTCCTTTTGCAATTCCCGCAGCCAGGCAGCAACCAGCACTAGAACACAGTACATGGGTTGACACTTGGATGATAGAAAACTTTTAAATTACATACAACAGTTGAACACAGTACATCATTCACAGAACTAAAAAGAAGACACGGAACATAAACGATATCACAGAATGACAGAACTTCAAAAATGATACAGAATAGTTCCAGATGGCAAAACAGTTCAGGGTCGAACATCTAAATGCAAAGAAAAAAAGAGATGAAAAATAGCTGAGCATTAATACAGTTCATTCCTATTTTGCCTCAAAGTAAAATACAAGCATCGTCCCACCTCTCAAGCATCAGCGTAGCATTAACACCAAGCAAAACAAGCTCAGTACGTGACAGCTAACATGTAATGTGCTAGTTTAACATGATGCTTCTTAATGGATTTTAGCTATTCGGTGGCCTTCTGCAATCACTACGTGACAACACCAGTAAAAAGAAGCGAAAAGTTTCCTTCTAACCCTAATCCGTCCAACCCCGCCTCTACCACACCGCAAACGCGCTGTCATCTCCCACCAAACAAACGCGTCGCCACCACCAACCCACGCACTCTATGCTGTCGCCCGCTCCCAACCCATTCCGTGACACCGCCGCCGCAATCACGCTCTTCGCGTGGTCACCCACCCCTAACCCACTCTAGACCGTCGCCAGTCGCCACCCCTATCCAACGCACTCTACTCTATTGCCCCCCTGCAATCCACTACATGCCGATACCACCCCAATCCCCACACACTCTCCCCGCCGCCCGTCCCCCAACCCACTCCGCACCTGCATCCCACGCGCTCTGCATCGTCGCCCTCCTGCAACCCACCGCCGCCACAATCCCATGGACCCTGCGTTGTCGTCCGCCCCCAACCCACTTCACGCCGCCATCACACCTATCCCACGCACTCTGTGCCATCGTCCTCCCCCAACCCACTCCATGTCGTCGCCGCCCCATCCCTCACTCCGCATTATCGCCGCCGCCAATCCCCTCAGCGTCGTCACCGCCCTTAAGACACTCTACTCCCCCTCCCCCCAATCCCCTCAGCCCTATTCACCGCCCTGAATCCCCCTCCGTCGCAGCCACCCCCCCCCCCCCCCCCCCCCCAAATCCCACTCTCCTCTATCTGGCGCCCCAAACTCCGCCACCCCGAATCCCCAATCACACTCTCCTCTATCCGGCGTCCCAAATTCCGCCACATCCATGCACTCCGGTGACCCAAATCTGCCCACATATCACCGCCAAACTCAATGGACTGCTGCCACCCGCTGCACTAACTTGGAGGATCCACAGCACCTGACCCCAACCTTGGAGAGGAGTCGACATCCGCAACGCGGAGCTTGGAGGAGCTTGCTGCACCTATTCCAAACAAGGCCCTACAACACCATTCCTGCTGGCTGCCTAAAATCCAATTCAGGTAATAAAGCCATGTTTGTTGTTGATGAAAAATGTTACATTGTTGCTTAGAATACTTTGGCTCTTGATTGCTAAAAATGGAGTACAGATCTATAGAATAGGAAATGCTCTCGTTTCTTGATTAGTTGGTAAGCGTAACTGTCCCAGTTTGATGATTAGTTGGTAAAACTAACAAAATGTCCGTGACCAAATATTTCTTACACAGACTGCAAGTCGGTACCAGGACCAGTCCTGGGATTTTAGGGGCCCAGGGCAAAATGTAAAACATATGGCCCTTTTAATAAGTAGTAATATTAGTTATAACAATGATTATACTACATATAATGTAAAATGTATCGATAAACACACAATGTGATCTAAGAGAATTATTCACATCAAACAATTTCTAAATATAACCTTAAAAAATTCTATCATTTTCTAGATGCGAAGTCATCGGTTATGGTATCAGTACCAAATTTTTCATGCATAAAGTAGAAAAATCTATGATGCTTTGTGTCTTTTGGCATAATTTGTTTTACCATTAATCAATAAATTTCTAGTAGTGATCCCTCTCGTTGTACCACGTCCTATACGTCCTGCTGCAATTTTGACACAACAAAGCTTAGAAAATTAACTGGAATCACACCACAGATATATTCAAGTTGTTTTTTGGAGAACCAAATTCTTTCAAAATATTTTTGTTTCTAGTGTGATTTCTTCTCAGCAATCTATGGGATTATTCTGTTTTTTAGGTTTGTTCATCAAGTGGTCGCAAATCCAACTTATATTGAGGTTTCATTTTGTTGTTCAGTTGTTCTGTCTATGTGCCCATGGTTAAAGTATTTACACATTTTTAGTAAAAGAGTAAGTTACAGCTTGGACAAGTGCCAAGGTGAAGGTTCCTGTATTTTATTTTTGGGTAACATTGGAACTGACATGCTCTCACTAGCTCTTGTTTTCACGTCTCTGATGCCTACATGTTTTTAGATGTCTTTAACCTGACCCGGAGCCCAATCTTTAGTACGGCCAGGTAGGCACCAAACAAGACAGGAAAACAAATAGAAGAAAACACATTGCCAAGCAATAGTGATCCTGTATGAGCGTGTCCAACCAATAAGACCGCCGGCCAACATGATTTTGAAGGACGCCGTGGTGGATGGCCCAGAGGTGATGGACGACGAAGAGTAATGGTATGTAATATATTAATTTATTATTCATCTCAGTAGCCTAATTCATGGAGGATTCTCAAAGCATAATGCACGTCGTCATCATCCTTTACTAAATTTATGCGTGCCAATATATACTAGGTATAATCTAAACTTCTATGTGGTTTAGTTCTTGGTAACTTATGTTGTCCCCTCACGGTTAGAAGGAATGATAAGCATGTTCAATAATAATGCCGGTGGACCCAATATTTGATGTCTGCTACAAAATGAGAAAATATTAGCACGAGCATCTCAAGTAAACTGTGCTCTATACATGGTATATGCACCAAAATTATGTGCATGATATATTATCTCCATATATAATCAATTCATCTGTAGTATGGAAACTATGTGTAGGACACAATACCTCCTTCACGTGATCTATGTGTGTGTAGCAATTATGTGTAATGTGTATGCCACACATAATCCTACTAATTACCATGGGTGCCTTACCATCGCTAGCGGGCTACCAAACCAATGGCAGAGGGTAAGACATCATGTACCTATCCTTATTTGAAACCAGAGTCGGCGCCACATAGTCCTCCTGACGACTGTGCTTCGGTGCCCAGCAGAGGGTGCTACTCACAGTGGCGCCAGTAGGCATCACTAGAGGAAGCAACGTGTGGCTTAGGCGTAGGATGTAAGCATCGTGCCATGACTTCACTCATCTCAGTCTCAGCGGACGCCTCCTTGAGTTGCGCCATGAATGCCATGGCAGCTCTCCGGTCTTGTTGTCAATTTTGTGGTGTGGGTTGGATAGCTGTGGGCACCGGGGGATCAAAAGGAGATTAGGCCTATGTCAGTCAATTGGATGGCTCGAGCACATGTCCGGCAGCCCGTGGCTACATGAAGACAACACGACTGGCATGTATCCAACGAAAGGTATTGGCTGTGTTTGCAGAAGGTAATAGTGTTTACTTTCTTTTTTAAGACATGTGCCTTGCTCTTGAAAGATAAATGATGGTTATACAAAAATTTCCCATTAGATTGTTATTTAAGGATGTCCATTTACATGTTCTGTTTATGCTCTATGTATGCGCACCAAAACTATGTGTATGACACATTATCTCTGTATATAATCTATGCATGTGTAGTATAAAAATTATGTGTAAGACATAATACCCCTTCGCATGATCTAAATGTGTCTATGGCAATTATGTGTAGTAATGTGTATGCCACATTAATCATGATAATTACATTTTTTTATGTTATGATGGTAGAGGGTGGAGGCCACTTCAGTGGAACGACCCACCACCACAGATAGGGTGAAGATAGGCAGGGTTGATAGAGGGTCACGTTTAGCAGGTAAGAAGAACAATAACGGAATATAATCAACTAGAAGCGGTAGATACTCATACGACAACATAAGATGCAAATTAAGGGAACTTATTATCGGTCATCTGAATTATCGAGACACCTTCTGAAAATAAAGTGTAGGCATAGACATGGTTTAATTCATAAGATTTATCACAAAATGGAATGGAAACATTCCTGCATGTAATGAAAATCCTAAGCATACACACATATTATTAATTTTAGTGACATGTAATCAAGGGATACACATAGAGCTCGCAGCTTCCATCATTTCGCATACCATAATAGCCTATGGATGTGATGGAAGCATGGATGGTAAGTCGAGCTGCTACGTGGTACAATACATAGAGTCAAACCTCTATATGGAGTAGTAGTCGACAAAGATGCTAGTGAGGTGCTCAACAGTGCACGACATATAGTAAGCATAGCAATATGACACCACCATGCTCCCACAAGATCTTGTGATGCATGAGAAGACGTCTCTGGTGCTCGGCGGGGGTGGCAAAGTGCTGAATGCCTGCATGTTCAGGACCACCTCAATGTTGATTCTCCTTGATGCATCAATGCTTGCCAGGGAGTCAAACCGGTCAATGGCACATTGGCTGCCCCACCATTATCTTGTATGAATCATTTGTTAGGTGCACACAGTTATTTTTGTGGCCTGACATGACGATTGAGAGGACTTTGGGCAGCTCTAGCTCTGTTACCCTTGTCTCGCATGGGGGCGATCGATGACCTTGGCTGCACTTTCCCCCCCTCTTCCTCCTATGTGATTTTAAGTTATGATCTTTTTGTGGTTCCATGACATTGGGACTATTAATTGGCAGGTCTCGCAATACAATGGTAGCAACACATAATATATATTGGTGTGCACTAGGCATTTGTGAAAAAACAAAATAAGTTCAACGTCATCATGAGTCAATGATTCATCCTTATATGGTGCCAACACAAACCAAAATGTTGCTACAGTCGATTCATATGGTGGTGTGTATGGGGCGATTGGACCAGGGCTTGATGACCTCGGCTGTATTTTTTCCCCTCTTCCTCCGCTGCAATTTTAAGTTTGTCATGGTCTTTTATGGTGCCATGACGTTGGGGCCAGGAATTGGCAGGTCTTACAATGTAGTGGTAGCAACACATAATGTATATTGGTGTGTACTAGACATTTGTGAAAAAACAAAATAAGTTGGGCGTCATTATGAATCAATGATTCATCCTTATATGGTGCCAACACAAACCAAATGTTAATATAAATCTTTAATTAAGAAGCAAAACCTTTTTTTGACTGAAGTCAGCTGGGAAACTTCCTACCTATTTTTTTATATTTTTTATTCCAAATCCAGTTAATTCGCTCACACATGAGTTGAATCTGGGTCTGCTGGATGCTACTCAGGTGCTCTAGCCACTAGACTAGAGACTCTTTCATAGAAGCAAAAATTATTGATCAGCATAAACCTGAAGTCACGTTGAATTAACATTTGGTAAAACCGATTACGACATAGAGCATATGCATATCCGTTTTAGTAAAGTCCGGCAAAACACCGGATTTTCTTACTGTTTTCTTCAGGTTAATTTGTTTAAAGGTTCAGGTTAATTATATTCATGATGCGTTGTAGAGGCTTTATTCTCTTGTTCTGTCTGTGCCCGTGTGGTAAAAAGTCGTTTAAACCTTTTTAGCACAAAAGTCAATTTGCAGCTTGGAGAAGGGCTGAAGCGAAATGTTTCAGTATTTTATTTTTGGGTTTGGAACCGACACCGGCAGGTGCTCGCTAGCCCTTGTTTTCACATCTCGGATGTCGACATGTTTTTGGATGGCTCGGGCTGACCGCACTGTGTCTTCTGTGTATCTTTCTCTAAAATAAATATTCTATCCTGTTCGTCGAGATTCTTTTCTCTATCCTAATTTTTTCTGCACCCATCTCTTCTCTATATCTTTCCCTATCTCAACTAGTATATATTTTATTCCATCATCTCCAACTACCATATCATTTTAACAAACACATTCATTCGTAACATAATCATTTAAAATGATGATTCTTAAATTATAAAATACAAAATAATTAGTAATACAACATTTTAATTAAGTAATAATTCTTAGTACTATTTAATTAAATAACTTCATATTTATTTTCTTCTTTCTTTTCCTTTTTTCTTATTTTTATCCTTTATTTTTCTTTTCTTTTTCTCCTTTTTCTCTCTTTTCCTCTCCCGGCTCTTCCTGCTCCCTCTCTCTCCACCCACGGCCCACCCCCTCCTCTTCCTCCTCCTCTCTCTCTCGCTCCCTCCCCACGCGCCGCCCCATCCCCTCCCTCCCTTCCCTCCCTCCGGCGGCGCCCCCGCCCCTCCCCTCCTCCCGCGCCGCCGTCGCAACGCCGCACCCCCGCTGTCGCCCCATCGTCGTCGCCTCCTCCCCTCTGCTCCACCTCCCCCGGCCGCCGCCGCTCCTTCTCCCCCCTCTCTCTCTCCCCATCTCTCTCTCCAACGCGTGGGAGGGCGCCAGGGGCGGCGTCACGTGGGCGCACGGCTCGGCGCGTGGGGCGGCCAGGCGGCAAGCCCAGGCGCATCGCGACGCAGGGCGCCAGCGGCGACCAAGCGGGGCGGCGGGGCGGCCTCCGCGCTTGACCGAGCGGGGCGTCTCCCAGCTCCCATGCCGACCGCAGCGGACGGCATCTCGCGCGCGCCGCCGAGATCGAGCGTCGCCACAAGCTGAGCGCCGCCGGCCATCGTCGCTCCGATTCGCCGCCTCCGTTGCCCATCGGGGCAATCCAACGCCACCACGAGCATCTCCATGACGAGCCGCATCTCCTCCGCCCCTTCTCGCTGTCGTTCGTCCACCGGAAAAGCTCCTCCGCGAGTGCACGCCGCCGTCGACTACTGTCGCCGCTGCGGGGCGGATTCCCGACCTTCACCGCCCACTCCCGCCGGTGGTGAGCACCTCTACGGACTCCCCTCGACCTCCTCTCCCTGTTCCACTCCTCGCCTAGGGTCCCTGGCCACCCAAACGCCGGCGAACAGGAGCGCCAGAGGGGCGGGGCGGTGGCGGAGCGGGAGCAGAGGCGCGGCGGTTGTGATGGCACATGGGCCCCACACCACGTCGGTGCGTGGTGTTGCTTCGCCATCCCGCCACAAACGGCGGAGAGCCAGGCCTCCGACATTTTACCGGAGGGCATGCGGGAGACTGGTGCGGGCGGTCGTTCCCCTAAACGCTCTTGCAGAGAAGTTTAGGGGAGACCGGTGCGGGCCAGCCTTATATCCTGACCTGGAGGCCGTTCCTAGTTCCCGAGGGCGGACGAGCATATCCTTGGAGTGTAAGCCAGCGAGACATGAAGGGAAAAAAAAAGAAAACACATGCCGGACACATTACCAAGCAAAAGTGATCTCCCGTGAGCGTCCGACCAACGCCGGGCATCATATATAAGTGCACCGTACAGGGCTACCGGCTACGTGGGGCCCTCATGAACGTGATGGCTGCGAGTTTCACAAGGGAAAAAAAAAGCGTCATGACTGCGAGAATCTCTCAGCTTTGGTAGGGCCGGCGCACGCGTGTTGAACGTGCTCATTTTTTGTCCCTGCGTGACGAGTACTGCAACATGTGTTTTCGTCTGTCCAACAAATTAAAGCGCCACCACGATACATGACTCAACGATGGTACTGTACCAACCCTCCTCGGCCGGTGGGTGCCAGGTGGTTGATACCGGTTTATGCTGAGAGAAAAATACTGCTGGTTGACTGATGGCAGATGGCTGGTACTGATTTCTGCAGAGAGAAAAACACTTCTAGCTGGACTGCTGATAAGGCAAACGAACGAACAGGTTGCTCCGGTCACACGGCCCCGAGTCACGCGCGTCTCTCTTCTAGCAACGGCAACACCGCCTTCACGTGCCAGAACGTTCACCACAGCACACAAGCCCAGTCCCCCCGCACATACGTTTCCTTTGCAAAGCTCGGCGCGTGACGGCCGTACGTATGGACGTAAATAGATCATAGCCCTTATATTTCCTTCACAATTCAACTTAGTTTTAGTTAATTTTAACAAATAACTAATAGTATTTAATTTAGAATCTAATTAAATCTGATTTTTAAAAAAAATTATAGTATAAAATCTAGACTCTTTACCGCGGGTCCGACGTGCCTGCCCACCGCCGGCCAGTGGACCCTGCACCATTCAACGTAACGGCGGCACTCAGGCACAGCTCAGAGCAAGCCTAATAATACAGCCAGCAAGTAGGCTGTATGTTGTTGACAGATCACTTATAGCCAACTAACAGCATATCTATATAATAGGTTGGCTAAGAAATATACTACCCACCATCCACTCTCAGAAGATTTCTAGGAACCTGTGTCTCAGCTGGCTGTAAGTTTACAGCCTAATTTCTTCTCTTTCTTCTCATCTCTCTCTTTTCTACAGGATTCAGGCTTACCGTCTCGGTCTGTTATTATACTTAGCTCTTACTCCGTATTTGATACCGCGTGTGCGTAGGTGGTAGCCACAGCAGGGAGCACACGTGCAAGGCATGCGAGATCACAGAGGGGCGCCCCTACCGCACACGTCCCTCATCGAAATCCACTGTGAGATGAGGCCGAATCTGTGTCGACGTCCAGCCTGCTGCTCTAGCGACGATCCGACCAATTTCTTTCTTTTATGGTTTTCGTGCGTCCTCTTCTGGCTGAATCTGTTGTAAGCTTAACAGAATATGGTAGCCTAATATATGCGCACACGAACTCGTTATTAGAAAGTTTGTATTAGTATTCATATAGTTCAAAATAAAAATTACACTACCCATGTACTTCGTCGGGAAATAGAAGAGCAAAAAATAATTTACACCTTTCGAGTACTGGCTCAGCATAATCGTCACCTTCAGCTCATGTTTAACCTGCTAACCAACATTATACCGTTTAAATTGTGTATCCTAAAGCAATTTATTTTATCTCCTATCTAATAATATAGTTATAAAGTTGACCGTATAAGGGCAGTCCCAACCCTCTACGTAGGACTAGTTGATTATGTGGCACTGTATTAAATATGAGAAAGATGAAGAAATTGGGTCTCATACAAGACCTAGTTTTAACACGAGAACCTATGCACTAGACACTACCAAGTTTTACATCGGGAAGATGGTGATATCTTCATAATAAATGAACAACAAATATGATTGGTAGAGAAGAGAGATGATGCACTACCAGAATGATCGACATCTGCACCGGGTGGGAAAGCCCTTTAGCACCGGGTTTCCCACCCGGTGCAACTAATCCGAGGCTAAAGGGGTACCCCTTTAGCACCGGGTTGAATAACCGGTGCTAAAGGGTCCCTTTAGCACCGGGTGCAGGCACGACCCGGTGCTAAAGGGCCTGTCCCGCAGCGCCTCTAGCAGGGCCTTTAGCACCGGGTCGTGGCTGCACCCGGTGCTAAAGGGCATGCCTTTAGCACCGGTTGCTGTCTGCAACCGGTGCTAAAGGCCCCGGATTTCTTTTTTTTTTTGCTTTTTTTAGTAGCCATGCATGCGCGTCTATACACGTGTATATACGTATATATTCTAATACGTGTATTCTAATGCGTATTCGGCCGACTCTATATTCATATTAGCTGACATTTCATCAAAATAGAAGACATATATATTACAAAAGTAGATATTCATGCATGTCAACTCGAGTTATATATATTTAAACTGTATTTTCTACATAATTAAGATTGACGACTAGCTAGCTCTCGTTGGACTGTCCGGCACGTCCTCCAGTACTGGCGAGTGGAATTCTCCTCGGGGATTGACGACCTCATCCCAGATCCATCCGACGAGCTGTTCTGCAATTGCGTCAATTCTTTCTATCTCTAGGGACTCTTCCTTCAGGTTGAACATCTATAATTTAAAAATATTTGAAAGACATTTAATCCGTCGAGTTGGAGACAATAATTGTGCACTTAATAATAATGGAAATGTGTTTATTATTACGTACCATAATATCGCGTTGTGTGAGCTTTTTATGTCCCCAATTCCACATGTAGTCGCACACATAGTATGCACATAAATTATTTCCCGGTCCCTGTTTGGCACACTGTCGACCAAAAGAAATCTAGTAAAATTCATATAATATATTAGTCGATGCCTACATGTACAAATTACTTGCTTACCGGAAAGCCAATGTTCCATTTTAGTGTTTCATGTTGTATACCCATGTGTTCTGTACGAAATTGAATCCAGGCCCTGCGAACAAAAAAATTGAGTTAAGTCATTGCGAGTGGAAGGGGTGGATTAAGTAGGGGAAAATATACATCACCTTGCCATCATGTCCATGATGTTCTGTAGTTTTTCTTTTGGGGTGTGCAATGAATCAAAGACGTTCACGACACCCCGATCAGGACACAATATAATTAGGAACCAGTGGAATCTGTGCACATGTATACATTATAATCAGAAATGAATTGTTACACAGACAGTATAAGAAGAAGGCTGTGAATGTACTCACTCGATGTTGTACGGGATTAGTATGGAGTCACAGTAATTTTGTTTCTTGATATATTTGTATAGGTTTAAATATGTTTCCTCAGGATTGTGCATTATCATTGCTTCACTTATCCTTCGAGGGTCAACGAAACCAACGTCATATATATTGTCTCTGCGACATTTTTGAATCTCCATTCTGCATATGTTAAGCAATAAATAAAGCCCGCGTCAACATAGATTGGAATTATTGTTTTCAAACTGTGAATTATAAGCAACAACAAAGTACTTACAGTGTCCAACATGTGATCAAATCCACGTCCATGGCGTCGCGGTGGTACAGCTCATATATATCATTAAACCTGAGCCAGACAAAATCCGCGTCACCATTGTAGAAGTCTTGGTCCTTCACACCTACTTTTATCATGCGCCGTTTATTCCTTCTTGATTCTTCCAAATACCAGTCATGGAATCGGCGCATCTTCGTTTGTAGCTTCCTCTCCATTTCAGGAGGGACCATAGGCTCGCCAAGCTTAAACGGCCACTTCAGCGTTGTGTTTACTGGCACATCTGCTTCCCCCAGGACTTGCGCTCTGGTTAGTCCAGTCTCGGCCATTACTCGTTGAATGTTAAGCCCGTCCAGAGATGGCAATGGACCCAAGGGACGCTGAGGTTGCTGGCCGAGCTGAGGAACCTTTTTGGATGGGCCCGCCTCCTTATCCGCAGCCTTCCGTTTCCGGCGAGATTTCAGTAATGAGCGGTCATAGTCTGTTACTATTACTTCCTTCTGTTGACCCTTGCTCAAATTACCGAGGAATGACTTCACGATGGTGGGATCAAGCTTCGGCTCCGGCTCAGGTTTTCTCCTCCACTCGGCCATTTGCCTCTTTGTGTCTGCTGTTACCGAGGCTTCGAGCTCCTCTAGAGTCTTCTCGCCCGCTCTTTTCTCTGGTGTGGGCTTCTCTCTAGTTTTTCGCGCCTTCTTCGCTGGTGGAGTGGGGGCAGAGGCTTTAGTGCGGCGTCCCCTCTTTGGCGGAGGGGGCGGAGACCTCCGCGGCGGAGGAGACGGAGACCTCTTCGGCGGAGGAGACGGAGACCTCTTCGGCGGAGGAGACGGAGACCTCTTTGGCGGAGGAGACGGGCTTGCATCAGGAGCTCCCGGAGAATCGTCATGATCCTGTGGATCTCTTGGAGGTGACGGGGGCTTGTTGGTAGCCGCAGGTGTATCGGGTATAACGATGTCTGCCTTGCTCCATAGAATGATGCAGTGAGAACACTGACCGAGTTTTGTTTCTCCGTCACCTCCGGGGATGTCAAGTTCCAAGTCTTCCCAGCTGGTGACGACTTGCTCCACCTCAACAGGTACGTAACCATGTGGAATGTCATTGCAGTGCCATTTTTGCCCTTCTTCCACACGTTTGGTCATACCGTATGCGACCTGATAAGTTAGTAGTCACAAAGAAAGTTAGTAAATGAATGGTATTTACGGTGAAATGTATGCAGTATGAACTAAGGTCGCATACGTACCACCACAGCTAAGTTCTTCTGCCTGACGACAAGCTCGCACGCGGTCCGTTGAGTTATTTCATCCACGGTGTAACGGACCGCTTCGGCGGCCTGTGTGGAAGCGTGACTGCTTTGATATTGCTGTGGAGGGCTAATAAGGGCCGCATCTTGGAGAGGTGCATGCTCTGTGGAACCGGTCCCGCCTGTGGCTTGTTGGAGAGGTGCAGGCTCTGTGGAACCGGTCCCGCCTGTGGCTTGTTGTATCTGCAGCCATGCTACCTTCATCCGTCGCTCCATCTCTGACTCCATTTCTTGGAGCTTTGAGCCCTGGGCGGCAACCGTTTGCTCTAGGTCCCTCACCCTCTGCTCATATTCGGCCTTCTTCCTCGAACGGCTCCTATAGGTGGCGGCGTGCTCTTGGAAACCTTTCTTCCATGAGACGCTTGTGCCTACGCCGCGCGTCCGTCCAGGATGCTCCTTGTTCCCTAAGGCATAGGTTAGCTCATCTCTGTCTCTATCGGCAACAAATTCTCCCCTATCAGATGCCCTGAGGATATCGAGGAGACGCTGAGCTAGTTCTCGCAAGTCCTCGGGAAAAACTAAGGAGCCGTCGATTGGGCTTAGGGTGCCTCCATGACCATAGTACCAATGCTTGGTCCTTGTGGGCCAGTCATGTGTCGCTGGAGTGATGCCTCTAGCATATAGATCTTCTTCCATCTTCTCCCATTTAGCGATGCTTGCCTTGTAACCTCCCGAACCCATCTTATGCGAGTACTTCTTATTTGCGGCGTTTCCAGCGTTTCTAGCGCTAGCCGTTGCACCCTCTTCGGAGGTTTTGTACTCAATGAATGCTTCCCACTCGTCATTGGTGATCTTCTTATACTTCTCAGGATCCGGGGCCTCTCCGGTTTTGAGAAATTGCGAGTACAACTTCTTCTTGAAATCCTGAAACAGAACTGCCATCTTCTTCATTGTCCAATCCCTCAGTTCTGCTTCATGAGTGCTAGGCCAGTCGAATATTGCCTTTAATTCCCTCCATAGCATCTCCTTCTCTGTATCGGGGAGCACGTACTCCTCAGTGGGGTCCGTGGACTTCCATTTTCTGATACTAATGGGCACATTGTCCCGTACAATTACCCCGCACTGAGATACAAATTTCTTGGCCACTTTTGGGGGCTCAACTGGCTCCCCGTCATCCTCCACTCGGGTGATGTGTAACTTGACATCCTTCAGCTTCTTCGTGGTCGATCGTTTTGATTTCTTAGCAGAGGCGGCCTACACAAATTACATATATACGAGATGATATAGAGATGGTATACATAATTGACATGTACAGTACAAATTTATGTTATCTATATACACACCTGACTAGACGAGGGCGCGCTACCGGCTCCTTCAATAGTTTCGGCCCTTGCAACATTGTCGCCCTGGACATTTGCGGCCCCTTCAACATCTTCGGCCCTTGCAACATTGTCGCCCTGGACATTGTCGTCCCTTCCAATGATGCCCAACACATCATCCATCGACATTGGTTGGGTTACAATATTGAAAAGTTGATTCACAAAAAACGTGTCGTTGTCCTCTTGCATGGGTGGGACAGGGGTGTTGCTGTCCTCTTGCATGGGTGGGACAGGGGTGTTGTTGTCCTCTTGCATGGGTGGGACAGGGGTGTTGTTGTCCTCTTGCATGGGTGAGACGTTGTTGTTGTTGTCCGCCATCTATAGAATTAAAAATAATTGATAAGAAATATATACAAAGCATACATATTCCCAATATTTCTAACATTTTCGCTAAGGGGGTCGGTGCGTGAAAAACGGATTCGCCAAGGGGTTCGGGTGCGCGGTGTGAATTGATTCGCTAAGGGTTCGCTAAGGGGTTCGGGTGCGCGATGGGTTCGGGTACGCCATAGAATTTCCGATAATAAACATTTTCGATAGTATACATTATACAAACATATAACATTTCCAATATCCATTTAAATGAAGCACATATATTTCTAATATACATTTAAATGAAGCACATATATTTCTAATATACATAGAATTTCCAATATACATTTCAATGTAAATATCTCCAATACATTTAAATGAAGCATTTTCCAATATACATTTCAAACATATAACATTTCCAATATACATTTCAATGTAAATATCTCCAATACATTTAAATGAAGCATTTTCCAATATACATTTCAAACATATAACATTTCCAATATACATTTCAATGTAAATATCTCCAATACATTTAAATGAAGCATTTTCCAATATACATTTCAAACATATAACATTTCCAATATACATTTCAATGTAAATATCTCCAATACATTTAAATGATGCATTTTCCAATATACATTTCAAACATATAACATTTCCAATATACATTTCAATGTAAATATCTCCAATACATTTAAATGAAGCATTTTCCAATATACATTTCAAACATATAACATTTCCAATATACATTTCAATGTAAATATCTCCAATACATTTAAATGATGCATTTTCCAATATACATTTCAAACATATAACATTTCCAATATACATTTCAATGTAAATATCTCCAATACATTTAAATGAAGCATTTTCCAATATACATTTCAAACATATAACATTTCCAATATACATTTCAATGTAAATATCTCCAATACATTTAAATGAAGCATTTTCCAATATACATTTCAAACATATAACATTTCCAATATACATTTCAATGTAAATATCTCCAATACATTTAAATGAAGCATTTTCCAATATACATTTCAAACATATAACATTTCCAATATACATTTCCAATATAACATTTCCAATATACATTTCAATGTAATTTCTAATATTTTCAATGTATGTGCTTAGCGAACGTGTTCGGCCATGCGCATTTGGTTAGCGAACGCTAACCAAATGCGCATGGCCGAACACGTTCGCTAAGCACATGTGCGTGGCCGAACGTGTTCGGCCATGCAACGGGTACCTGCACACACAAACACGTGCACGGCACGAAGGCCGGCTCACAAACATTCACGCACGGCACGAAGGCCGGCTCACAAACATTTCACAGAGAGGCTCACCGGGTGCAGTGACGGGCGCGGCGGGCGACGGCGGCGAGGGGACGAGGAGCGGCGCGGGGACGACGTGCGGCGCGGGGATGAGGGGCGCCGGCGCGGGGACGACGGCCGCGGGGACCACGGGTGGCGGCGGCGTGAGCGAGGGGACGACGACGGCGGCGGGGACGACACGCGCGCGCGGGGACGACGACGGCGGCGGGGACGACGGGCGGCGGCACGGCGTGGGCGCGGGGACGACAGGTGGCGGCGGCGTGGGCGCGGGGACCACGGGCGGCGGCGGCGACGGGCGACGACGACGGGCGGCGGCGGCGGCTGAGGAGACGAGGAGGCACCGGCGGCGGTTTCGATCTGTGACGAGTGAGGGCGAAGTGAGTGAGGGGAGAGAAGTCCCCGGCCTATATAGGTCCGGGGCATTTAGCACCGGGTGCAGCCACGACCCGGTGCTAAAGGCCCTTTCGCACCGGGTGGTGGGAAGACCCGGTGCTAAATGCCCCCCCCTTAGCACCGGGTCTTCCCGCCACCCGGTGCGAAAGGCCCTTTAGCACCGGGTCTTCTACACCCGGTGCTAAAGGCCGTAACTGTGCGCCAGACGAAGGCCTTTAGCACCGGGTGCAACCACGACCCGGTGCTAAAGGCCCCCCTTTCGCACCGGGTCTTCTACACCCGGTGCTAAAGGCCCCGTAACTGGCGCCAAACGAAAATTGGGGGCCTTTAGCACCGGATTTTAGATCAACCCGGTGCTAAAGGCCCCAACTTTTCGTTTGGCGCCCAGTTTCCAAACGGGCCTTTAGCACCGGGGGCTACTATTTGGGAATCTTATAAATATAGTTTTTAATGTATAGTTATTAATACTTGTTTTAATTCAGTTATTAATACCTGTTAAAAATATATATTAAATAAGAAAATCTTATAAATTACTAGAAAATCATTATAAAATGCTAGAAAATCTTATAAATTACTAGAAAATCTTATAAATTAATAGAAAATCTTGTAAATTACTAGAAAATCCTGTAAATTAATAGAAAATCTTATAAATTAATAGAAAATCTTATAAATTACTAGAAAATCTTATAACTTACTAGAAAATCTTATAAATTACTAGAAAATCTTATAAATTACTAGAAAATCTTATAAATTACAAAAATTGATAACTAAATGAAAGATTTTGGAACATTAAACGGTCTCAGATGAAAAAGTCATGAATACCAAAATTTCATATCTCATCAAGATCTACAATCTTTATTTAAGTCATTTTTGCATTTGAGAAAGTGGTAGTATACATTGTTCATTAATCCTAGATTCACTCGCATAGTTTCCAAAACTTTGTTAGAGACTTGTCAAATTTCTACTACATGTTATTACCCATTTTGAAAATGACAAAATGACCTAAATAAAGATTGTAGATCATGATGAAATATGAAACTTTGGTATTCATCACTTTTTCATTTGACATCACCTAGTGTGAAAAAAACCTTGGTTGTAGGTGTCATTTTTAATTCAAAATTTGGATTGTTCAAACACGAGAAGATTTTTCAAAATAATAACATTAATAAGTTTCATAACTTGATAGAGTATGATTTTAGGAATTTTTAGGAAGAAAAATGATCTTTTTTGAAGTTTGTACGAGGGAGAACGACTAGTTACAACTTTTATACAGAGATTAAAAAGAAAAATTGTTCTTGTTCATCCAGTGACGTGGCCCGGTGACGTGGCCAGCTCTCGCACGGCCTCCGTGGCCAGGCCGGTCTTTGGCCCCGCCGCAGCGTGGCCTTTAGCACCGGGTGCAGCCACGACCCGGTGCTAAAGGCCACGACCGGGCCAGTGACGTGGCTCGCGTGCGCCCGGTGACGTGGCCGGCCGCCGCACGGCCCCCGCGGCCCGGTCGTGGCCTTTAGCACCGGGTGCAGCCACGACCCGGTGCTAAAGGCCACGACCGGGCCAGTGACGTGGCTCGTGTGCGCCCGGTGACGTGGCCAGCCGCGGTCGTTGCCTTTAGCACCGGGTGCAGCCACGACCCGGTGCTAAAGGCCCTTAGGCCCAGTCAGTGCTAGAAAATCTTATAAATTAATAGAAAATCAATATAAAATGCTAGAAAATCAATATAAAATGCTAGAAAATCTTATAAATTACTAGAAAATCTTATAAATTACTAGAAAATCAATATAAAATGCTAGAAAATCTTATAAATTAATAGAAACTCTTATAAATGAATAGAAAATCAATATAAAATGCTAGAAAATCAATATAAAATGCTAGAAAATCTTATAAATTACTAGAAAATCTTATAAATTACTAGAAAATCAATATAAAATGCTAGAAAATCTTATAAATTAATAGAAACTCTTATAAATTAATAGAAAATCAATATAAAATGCTAGAAAATCAATATAAAATGCTAGAAAATCTTATAAATTACTAGAAAATCAATATAAAATGTTAGAAAATCCTATAAATCAATAGAAATTACATGGCATCATCGTTTACTCGGACACTAATAAACTTCCTCTTTACAAATGTTCCTTGATTGTGATCACGCCGTAGATACGGTGTCTCCTGCGCCGCTAACAGGATGCTTGGGTCATCAGCCACTGAGAATGGAGGCCGGCCATCGAGCATATCATAATCTTCATCCGTCTTGTCCTCAACTCCTACGATTTTTCTCTTTCCTGGAAGAACTATATGACGCTTTGGCTCGTCTTGTGATGGGTCCAATTGCTTACCCCCACCTTTCTTATCGGCCCCTTTCTTCGGTCTGCTAGCCATGTCCTTCACATAAAAAACTTGTGTGACAGCTTTGCCCAGGACGAACGGTTCGTCTAGAAAGCCAATCTTGCTTAGGTCCACTAACGTCATTCCATAGTCCGCTTCAACTTTAACACCTCCTCCAGTCAGCTTCACCCATTGGCACTTGAACAGTGGGATCTTCAAAGGTCCGTACTCTAGTTCCCATATCTCCTCTATGATTCCATAGTATGAGTTTGTATTGCCATTGGTGTCTGTCGCGTCGATCCGGACACCACTGTTTTGGTTGGTGCTTTTCTTGTCCTGGGCTCTTGTGTAAAATGTATACCCATTGATGTCGTATCCTTGGAATGTCAAGATCGTGCTCGATGGACCTCTAGCTACAAAAGCTAGCTGCGCATCAATGCCCTCGACACCCATAAGACGTCTTCGCAACCAATCGGCGAAAGTACTATTGTGCAGACGCTGAATGAAGGCCGCAGACTTTGTTGAGTTTTCGTCCCTGAGAATCTGCATGTGCTCCTCGATGTACGGAGCAACTAAGGTTGATTGTTGCAAAACTGTGAGGTGCGCTTTACGAAATGTCTCAACGTCCTTGATCACCATCGATCTTCTCCCTAGTGTGCCCTTTCCACCAAGTCTCCCCTCGTGATGGGATTCGGGCACACCAATCGGCATAAGATCGTCGACAAAGTCAACACAGAATTCAATGACCTCCTCCGTTTCGTATCCCTTAGCAATGCATCCTTCTGGACGAGAACGATTACGGACATACTTCTTTAGGACTGCGAAGAACCTCTCAAATGGGAACATGTTGTGTAGAAATACTGGGCCCAATATACGAATCTCTTTGACGAGGTGAACCAATAGATGTGTCATGATATTGAAGAAGGATGGTGGAAATATCATCTCAAAGCTGACAAGACATTGCACCACGTCGTTCTGTAGCTGATCTAAGTGGTCTGGATTGATCACCTTCTGAGAAATTGCATTGAGGAATGCACATAGCTTCACAATGGCTTTCCGCACGTTTACTGGTAGCACACCCCTGAGTATGACGGGAAGCAGCTGTGTCATCAACACATGGCAGTCGTGAGACTTCAGGTTTGTGAACTTCTTCTCTTTCATATTTATTATTCCCTTAATATTGGAGGAGTAGCCAGACGGAACCTTGATACTGTTCAAGCATTCAAACATGCTTGCCTTCTCTTCTTTGCTGAGAGTGAAGCTGGCATGATGCAAGTACTGGCGTCCTTTGTCTCTCTTTTCTGGATGTAGATCAGTCCGTTGCTTCAATCGTTTCAGATCCTGACGTGCTTCCAGTGTATCTTTTGGCTTCCCATAAGTACCCAGGAAGCTTATCAAGTTCACGCAAAGATTCTTTGTCAGATGCATCACATCAATCGCGTTACGGACCTCTAAACGTTGCCAATAAGGTAGCTCCCAAAAGATAGACTTCTTCTTCCACATCGCGGCACGACCATCCTCGCCCGTCGGAGCAGCCTGGCTTCCGTCTCCCTTGCCAAACACCACGTGTAGGTCCTTCACCATATCAAATAGCTCTTCTCCACTCCGGTGTCTCGGCTTTGTACGGCGGTCAGCATTCCCGCCAAAATGCGCACATTTCTTTCGTAGCTCATGCTTCGCCGGAAGGAATCGACGGTGACCCATGTACACAACTTTACGACAATGTTTCAAATACATGCTTTCGGTTTCCTCTAAACAGTGAGTGCATGCTTTATATCCTTTGTTTGATTGTCCTGATAGGTTACTTAGTGCAGGCCAGTCATTGATGCTTATGAAAAGCAGTGCTCGAAGGTCAAACTGCTCCTGCTTGTCCTCATCCCACACGCTAACACCTTCATTCTTCCACAGCTGCAAAAGTTCGTCAACCAATGGTCTTAGGTACACATCAATGTCATTGCCAGGTTGCTTTGGGCCTTCGATGAGCACTGGCATCATAATGAACTTCCGCTTCATGCAGAGCCAGGGGGGTAGGTTGTAGATACAAACAGTCACGGGCCAAGTGCTATGACTACTGCTCATTTCACCGAAAGGGTTCATGCCATCGGTACTTAAACCAAGCCTAACATTCCTCGCATCAGCATCAAACTCTGGGAATGCTCTGTCGATGTTCCTCCACTGGGATCCATCGGCGGGGTGTCTCAACATGCCATCCTGCTTACGTTCTTCTTTGTGCCAGCGCATCAGTTTGGCATGGTCTTTGTTCCTGAACAAACGCTTCAGACGGGGTATCAGAGGGAAATACCACATCACCTTCGCAGGGATTTTTTTCTTAGAACGCTCTCCCCCAACATCACCAGGGTCGTCCCGCCTGATCTTGTATCGCGCGCAGGTGCAAACCGGACAACGATCCAAGTGTTCGTACTGTCCGCGATAGAGGATACAGTCATTAGGACACGCATGTATCTTCTGCACCTCCAAACCGAGAGGGCAAACAACACGTTTTGCTTGATACGTTGTCGATGGCAATGTGTTACCCTCTGGAAGAATCTTCTTTACGAGTTTCAGTAGCTCCTCGAAACCCTTATCAGTAACACCATTTGCTGCCTTCCACTGCAGAAGTTCAAGTGTGCTACCCAACTTCTTTAGCCCCTCTTTGCAATCTGGGTACAGGTCAGTCTTGTGGTCCTGCAACATGCGCTGTATCTTTTTCAGTTCCTTATCATTGCCGCAGTCTTTCTCGGCATCACGCAACATTTGCCCGAGCCCATCAGTAGGTTCATTTTCCTGAGCAACATCTTCCTGAGCATCGCCTTCCCGAGCAACATCTTCCTCATCGGCATCACCCATTGCAGCATATGCAAAGGAACCGTAGTATTGAGCCAATAACGGAATGTCGTCATCGGCCTCGTCTTCTTCATCTTCATCCATTAGAATTCCTCTTTCACCGTGCTTCGTCCAAACAGAATAATTCCTCATGAAACTGTGCCTCATCAAATGCACTTGAAGACAACCTCTTTGTTTGTACGATTGTATATTTTTACAATGGGTGCATGGGCAGAACATGAAACCGGACGGCGTCCTGTTAGCCTCGGCGGCATCGAGAAACGTCCTAAGGCCATCACGGAAGGCCTGAGCGTGGGGGTCCCCGTACATCCATTGTCTATTCATCTGCATTATTAACCAATAACAAATATACAATACAATTTAAAGATAAAAAAATTTAATATATAAATAAATACAAATTATAATATGTATTCCATTATATAAATAAATTTCTAAAACTACATTACTATATTCATTAAATATAACATTACTATAAGCCTTATAAGATTTATAAGATTTATAAGATTTTCTATTAATTTATAAGATTTTCTAGCATTTTATATTGATTTTCTAGTAATTTATAAGATTTTCTATTAATTTATAAGATTTTATAGCATTTTATATTGATTTTCTAGTAATTTATAAGATTTTCTATTAATTTATAAGATTTTCTAGCATTTTATATTGATTTTCTAGTAATTTATAAGATTTTCTAGTAATTTATAAGATTTTCTAGCATTTTATATTGATTTTCTAGTAATTTCTAAAACCACATTACTATAAGCCTTACAACTATTCACAAGTCATACAAAACAAAATACTAACTAGCTTGCCTTCTCTCTCCATTTAAAACACAACATGCATGAACACTCTCTCCACCATGAACTCAAGCTCTCTCCTCTCTCTCCTCCAAGAACACAATCTCTCTCTAGCTAGCTTTACTTTGATTCACAAATCCCTCTATTTCTAAATCATAGAAGGATTACAAGCTAAATAAAACATTAGAGAATGAAAGAGTGTACCTTGTAGTGCTCCTTAGATGAGTAGATTATTCACAAATTTTGAAAAAAATTTGGGCAGCACCTCCCCTCCCACGGCCGAGCAGCATGAACACAGCGCCTAAGTGTTCAGCTGGCTCGGGCGGGGGAGGGGAAGCCCCTATATTCAAACACATTAGCACCGGGTCGTGGCAAGACCCGGTGCTAATGTTCACCCTTTAGCACCGGGTGCAGCCACGACCCGGTGCTAATGTGCCCGAGGCCTTTAGCACCGGGTCGTGGCTGCACCCGGTGCTAAAGGGTGAACATTAGCACCGGGTCTTGCCATGACCCGGTGCTAATGTGTCCGCCCGGACACACCTCCGCGCCGCCCCCGCTCCTAGCCGTTGGACCCGGTGCTGAAGCCCCATCAGCACCGGGTCCAAAAATGGCCGAGGCGGAGGAGGCGGGCGGATGTGAAGGATTCTGGTAGTGATGCATTTATTGATGACTCACTCTAAGAAATCATGGGTTGAGAAGTATAGTTCTAACGTAGTGTCTTGTTGACGTGACATCGTAGACACTACTCATGGGCAGTTGGGAGGTCCTCAAGTCAACTAGCAAGTTTAGGTGGCATTTAAAATAATATGCAATTTGACTTGGCGCAGTTCCCGATGCTGCATATTTACTGCTAGTGTTTCCTACATTTTATATCGAGATAGAGAAGAAGTCCTGCAATGTCATTTTATAACAGCCTATGCGACCAATAGGATCAAAGTGCTTTCCAATCTAATCTAATGAGACTAAAGTCGTATCCTATAATATGCAAGTCTTATGTTAAATCTTAATCAAAGATTGTGAAGTTTAAATCTAGAAAATATAATGTCTTATAAAAAAAAGTAAAAGACTAGTTTACACCTTTCAATTAGCGCGATAGTCCAATTTTCAACCAGATATCAAAGACCATCCAATTGTTAAATCCTGATGTATTTTTTCTTTGGGTGGTTTTAAAGGCGGGGTTTCTCATATTTTATAATTTTTTTTAAAAAAATCTGTTTTCATCTAAAATTTTATAACTAATTTATTTTAAATCATAAAATTTTAAAGTTGGTACTAAAGTTTTATAAAAACACAACATGTCTGTTGGTTCTTTACTTGAAGCTATTTGTATCTTTTTTGTTCATGTTTCGTAATGTTTTATTGCTTCAGCCATTCTTTAAATTTTCATTTTGCACTATATCAAATAAGATCCAAATAAGTTCAAATGGAACACTAATAAATATGTGCATTTTAAGAAAAAATTTAGTACAAGTTTCATATTTTTACGATGTAAAATGAATTCCTTTAATGCTTAGATTAAGCTAGATTATATATATATTTAATAAAAAGCAATATTTGAAACCAGGGACAAATAAAATTGGACTATCCTGCTCGTCAAAGGATGTAAACTGTACTTTCCTCATAAGAAAATGAAATGAATCTGAGAAAAAAAAGGAATGAAATGATTCAGAGAGAGCAATACACAACATAGTAAACCACTCTCAACGTCAGTGTGTTGAGAGGTCAATTACTTTGGATTTATAGTTTTGTGAACTGGATAGTGTTGAAGTTGTGGGGTGAAAAATTAACCAAGACACTGGTAGAGAGATGTATAGATTTGGACTCTTGCAATAAATCGATGAATTAATTGCTATTTACGTGCTGCAAGGTTTGAAACTAAATCTGAATTGAGTTTGCAATATAATGCCCGTTTGTTTGTGCATTACATTTTTTTTACTTTGTTGTTCCTGCCTTGCATAACATTTCTTTTCTCCCCCTCCTCGACCTCAATGATATACGTGTACGCACATTCTCAAAACAGCATAATCACGCGCGTGCTAATACTAGTGTGTTCGATCACTCAATTGCTACCAGTTAACGGTGCACTCCAACAAGACTGACGCCGAATTTAGTCCAGCATACCACTAGCAGGCAGAGCATGAAGCCCTGTTGCAAAGTTGCCATTGGGGCCTTGGGCGTTGTTGCGGGTTGATTGGATGCATCCCCTCTTCCTGAACTAGTCATTGACCGCGTGGTCAGTTTTGAATATAGTAATGAAATCCAAGCTTCCTGTTGACGATCAAATTGGGCCTTGGGCCAGACCGGTTTGCCAAACCGGTCAGACCGGTTTGCCAAACCGGTCAGACCGGTTTGCTTCTGTAATTCGAGTAGGATTAGGATTCCGAGTTTTGGTCCCATATTGTAACCTATTCGAAAGGGGTAAGACTTCCCCGGCCTATAAATATAAAGGCTAAGGCCGATTGAGAGGTATTCCAATCGAATCAAATACTTTATCTTCTATTTTTTGTCTCTCAAACCCTAATCCTTTTCCAACCCCATATTCTGTTCTTTGCTCGTCTCTACGGCGTTCAAATGCGTTCTAGGTGGCCTGCCGACCCTAGAGCAACCCTAGATTGCTCGAGCTCCGACGGGGTCCCTCCCGAGCTTGGGTTTCTAGGTCTTCACGACCTCCCGACAGAAAGCGGTCAGACCGGTTCTGTAAACCGGTCAGACCGGTTTGCCCCGGGGAGATCAGGAGTTGGCCGTTGTGACGGCCGTGCTGCACGTTTGATCAATCTCGAGTTTGTTGGCGCGTTTTCGTGTCAACATACTTTTTGGCGACTCCGCTGGGGAAGATTAATCTGGTGCCAAAACCGATTCAATCTACTCCGGATATGTCTGGATCAAAGTGCGACCTTGACAAAGACAACATTATCACCGCGACGATGGAAGAACTCACGGACGAGGAGCGAAAGCGATATTTGATTGCTGAGGAGCACTTCAGGGCGCAATTCTTGAAGGGATTCAAGAAAGATCGCGGTGGTCTTGTCAAGAGAGTAGAGGAATTCGTCATGCCGGCTTTCAAGTTGGCAGATGATCACGTCGAAGAGATTCCAAAGGTAACGGGCGAATCCTCTGATTTAATGCAGCAAATTACTCGCATGATGGATGATAGGTTACTTGCTGCACAAACTGCTACTAGTGAATTAATTGCTAGTATAACTGGTAATTCTGATAAAAATAAAATTAATTTAGAATCTAATGAATTACCTAGCTCATCAGGCGTGCCAGAACATGTTCTAGATTCTAATTTGGGCATGCCGGTGAATTTTTATGCGGGACAAACACCTCACCCTGCTTCGGTCCACGAACCGATCAGACCGGTTTGTACAACCGGTCAGACCGGTTTGGCCCCCTCTGGTGGTCAGACCGGTTCTTTGGGTACAGGAGCATCTGGTGCGATGGTTTTGTCTAATACATCTACTTCTGGTCCTGTTTACACTATTCCACGCACCACGGGAAGTATACCCCACGGATCTGGCACGTTTCACGCGCCGATTCCGAGTACTTCTCAGAATACGATGTATGGTGTTCCCCGTATTCCACATAACAGAGGTGATGAGAAATATCAAGCCGAGTTGGCTAAGTTTAAAGAAGACATAGCTAATACACTTAGAGCAAAACTCGGGCTTGAATTGGGTAGTGCACGCTTATATCAGAAACCGTATCCGCCTGAATTTGATTTGGTTCCTTATCCTAATGGTTGGCGTGTTCCCGATTTTATTAAATTCAGTGGTGAAGATAATAGAACTCCTTGGGAACACATTAGTCAATATATTTTGCAATTAGGAGAGGCATCATTTTATGAGGCATTGCGTATACGGTTGTTCTCATTATCTTTAACTGGAACTGCCTTTTCATGGTTTTCTTCGCTTGCTCCAAATTCTATTCATAATTGGACTCAATTGGAGCGAAAATTTCATGATCACTTCTTTAGCGGAGAAAACGAGGCAAAATTATCTGATTTAACATCGGTTAAACAAAGCCGTGAGGAATCGGTTCTTGAATACTTTAAAAGATTTAAGGATGTTAAGAACCGATGCTTTAATATCACTGTTTCTGAAAAGGATTTAGCAGATTTAGCTTTTGCAGGCTTACGGTCTAATTACAAGGAAAAATTAGAAGGTTCTGATTTCCTTACTATTAATCACTTGCAAATGAAGGCTATGAGTCTAGAGCTTAAATTTAAAAATTCGAAAGAATCTGCTAAACCCCATCGTTCGAACGTGCATATTGTTGATAATGATTCTGATAGTTCGGACGATGATAAAGAAATTTATGCCGCTGAATTTGTTTGGTCATCAAAAAATAAACCTAGTTCTTGTCCTTCATTAAAGCCGATTCAGAAAAATCGGCAAGAAGAAAAATTTACTTTTGATGTAGCCAAATGTGATCGTGTTTTTGATGAATTGCTTAAGAATGGCTTTATTAAACTTTCTCATGCAATTCCACCAGCCGATCAGTTGAAAAATCGTGCATATTGCAAGTGGCATAACTCTTTTTCTCATGCAACCAACGATTGCAATGTTTTTCGACGACAGGTACAATCGGCCCTTAATGAAGGTCGATTAGTGCTCGCCGAAATGCAAGTTGACAAGACTCCTTTCCCTGTTCATACCTTGGATGTGAACACCAAGATGCTGATTCGGCCGGAACAAGCCGATGGAGCTAAGGATAAGAATGTGGTGATTGGAGATCCAAGACCGGAAAAAGTTGATGACAAAGTTCCGGTCAGAACAGTGATGATTGGGAGGACTCTTGATGGAAAAGAGTCTCTGAAAATTACAATTAATGCATCAAGGCCCGGGGGGCAAGGAAGTTCTTTGGAAGAAAATCGGTCCGCTAGCCAGGCGAAATCGGTCAGACCGGTTTCCCAAACCGGTCAGACCGGTTTGTCTCCAGACCGTCCAAAAACTTTCAAGCCTAAGCGCCCGGAAGTGGGTACTTGAAAATTCAATGAACCAAAGATTCAAGGGAGGGTTCTGAAGCAAGGACCTACATTCTCTCAGCTCATGAACAAGTACACAAAGTCCGTTCAAGTTGATCGGCCAATAAAAAAGAGACAGAGGTCACCACAGCGTTGGATTGATCCTACAAGTTACAAGCGCCGTGGTGGTTCTGTACATGACCGATTGAGCTCATACCAATCAGGTTTTTCGATTGCTCATCAAAGCGGTCAGACCGGTTTTATGAACCGGTCAGACCGGTTTCGGTCTGAGCAAAGAATTCATGTTCCTCCTAAGCAAGAATACTGTATCAAGGATAAGAAGGAGGATGTGCAAGCCAAAGCCAATAATTTTATAAAAATTGGCGATATTCCAGTGGCTATGCAAGACTTGGGTAGAAAGCCGATAGTCATTGGAGATTCGGCTCCTGTTCCAGTCAAGAAGCCGATCATGGTTAATGATCATGAGGCTAGCAGTAGCAAGGGCGTGAAGAAAGTTTTTCAACCAAGGTGGTGTCCTTCTGGGTTGACTCATACACAGAAGCGGAAACTACAGCGCTTGAGAAACAAAGAAAAAAGGGTACAGGAAGCTGAGAAGATGAGGGATGACTACTTCAACAACTACAGGCCTATGATCCCTCAGACCAAGATTTGGCAAGCTAAACCCGTTGTGCAATCAGCAGCACAACCGGTCAGACTGGTTTCCGAATCCGGTCAGACCGGTTTGGGTCAGCCGACCGCTGTAGAAGCGGTCAGACCGGTTTCTGAAACCGGTCAGACCGGTTTGATGACAGAAGCGGGGGCTAGTGCTTCTTCAACCATCAAAACTACTCCACCAATTCCTCCAGTGGTTGAAGATGAAGAGTTAGTTGATTTTGAGCCTTCTCCAGAGCGTGACAACATGGAAATTAATGTTGTCTATTTATCTTCTGATTATTGTGTGGTGCCGGAGGAGGAAATTTCTCATCTTCAATTTGGGCCGCGAGATGCTGTGTTTCAGAAGCCTAGTGAATCAGAAAAATCATCTCAAGGCTTTGTATATGAGAGGGCACATCAACGGGAAGCCAATTTCTCATATGTTGGTTGATGGTGGAGCCATTGTGAATCTCATGCCATACTCTCTCTACAAGAAAATTGGCGGGAAAGACGAAGAACTGATCAAGACAAACATGACGGTCAGTGGAGTTGGTGGAGGTGATCCCATTGGTGCCAAGGGGGTGGTTTCTATGGAGTTGACCGTCGGGAGCAAGACTATTGCTACGGCTTTCTTCGTCTCCGAGGTGCAAGGTAACTTCAGTTTAATCCTTGGTCGAGATTGGATTCATGCAAATAAATGTATTCCATCTACCTTGCATCAATATCTTATTCAGTGGATCGGCGATGAAGTTGAAGTTGTCCATGGTGACAATTCTTCCTTTATTGCAACGGCCGATTCTGACTCTCTTAGTGCAAATGAGAAAGTCCAATGTTTGTCGGGCATGGATTTGACCGACTATGAGCTGATCAGTTGCACTAAGGATGGTTTTGTTCCTGCTACATTAAAGCCGATGGAAAATCGGTTGAATTACTTACTGTAATTAATGGAGCAACAAAATCAACAGAGACAAACCGGTCAGACCGCTTCTGGAAACCGGTCAGACCGGTTTGGATCTGAACAGCGCCGATCAAGCCAAACCGGTCAGACCGCTTCTGGGAACCGGTCAGACCGGTTTGCGTCTGGACAGTGGCTTCAAGACCGAATTGATCATTATCGAGAACATTCGGCCGGTACGTTCGAAGCCATTGAAGATCTTGGTGATATGGATAAGCTGGGTCAAGGTTTTACATCAGCTGATCCTTTAGAAAAAATAGATATTGGTGATGGTACTATTCCTAGGCCTACTTTTGTAAACAAAAATTTATCGGCTAAGTTTAAAGCCGAATTAATAAATTTGTTGAAAGAGTATGTCGATTGTTTTGCTTGGGAGTACCGTGAGATGCCTGGTTTAAGTCGTGACTTAGTTGAGCATCGTTTACCAATAAAAGCCGGTTTTAGGCCTTTTAAACAATCGGCTAGACGTTTTAATCCCGCTATTTATGACCGAATAAAAGAAGAGATTAATCGTTTATTAGATGCTGGTTTTATTCGGACTTGTCGTTATGCGGAGTGGATTTCTAATATTGTTCCCGTTGAAAAGAAAGATTCGGGAAAACTTAGAGTTTGTATTGATTTTAGAGATCTTAATAAAGCCACTCCAAAATATTCATATCCCATGCCTATAGCCGATGTCTTAATTAATGAAGCTTCTGGACATCGTGTTGTTAGTTTTCTTGATGGTAATGCCGGATATAATCAAATCTTCATGGCCGAAGAGGATATGCACAAAACGGCCTTTCAATGTCCGGGATTTATTGGTTTATTTGAGTGGGTAGTTATGACCTTTGGATTAAAGAATGCCGGTGCAACTTATCAAAGAGCTATGAATTTAATCTTTCATGATTTACTTGGTGTTATTGTGGAAGTGTATATTGATGATATTGTAGTTAAATCGGATGGTTTGGATTCTCATTTAGCCGATTTAAAACTTGCTCTTGAGAGGATGCGACGGTATGGCTTGAAGATAAATCCACTCAAATGTGCTTTTGGTGTTTCGGCTGGAAAGTTTCTTGGGTTTGTTATTCATGAGAACGGCATAGAAGTTGATCCCAAGAGAATTGAAGCTATGAAGAAAGTCGAAGCTCCTACTTGCAAGAAGGATTTACAAAAGTTTCTAGGCAAGGTAAATTTCTTGAGAAGATTTATAATTAACTTGTCTGGAAAGGTTGATGCTTTTACTCCTTTACTTCGGCTAAAGAATGAAGCCGATTTTACTTGGGGGGCAAAACAGCAAGAAGCTTTTGAGAAGATCAAAGAGTACTTGTCTTCACCACCGGTGCTTAGGGCGCCTAAGCGGGGAGTTCCATTCAGACTTTATGTGGCGGCTGAAGATAGAACTATTGGAGCTGTTTTGACTCAAGAAATCGACAACAAGGAGTATGTGATCGCTTATGTAAGCCGACGACTCATTGATGCAGAAACAAGGTATACTTTCATTGAGAAGTTGTGTTTATCCTTGTACCATGCTTGTACTCAATTGAGGCATTATTTACTATCTAGCACTTGCATCGTGTTGTGTCAAACCGATGTAATTAAACATATGTTACAAAAGCCGATTGCTAGCGGGAGAATCGGTAAATGGGCTTATGCTTTAGTTGAGTATGATTTGGCTTGTGAACCTTTAAAATCGATGAAAGACCAAATTGTAGCTGATTTTATTGTTGAACATTGGATAAATGATACTTGTGAATTCGACGTCGGCTATGTTGCTTGTACACCATGGAGATTATACTTTGATGGATCGGTTTGCAATGATGGACAAGGAATTGGTGCTGTTTTGATTTCTCCAAGTGGTGCCGTCTTTGAATTTTCAAACCGATTGGAAGAAAAGCGAACCAATAATCAAGTTGAATATGAAGCTCTTCTATTTGGCTTGGAATTTTTGCAAGACATGGGAGTAAAGCATGTTGAGGCTTTTGGTGATTCGCTCCTGGTGGTACATCAAGTATCAAAGGTATGCCAATGTTATAACGGTTCATTAAATGCATATCTTGATAGATGTCTTGATATCATTGCTTCTTTTGATGAATTTACTATCAAACATATTCCGAGAGAAGATAATGATAAGGCAAATACTCTGGCTCAGAAAGCATCTGGTTATATGGTTGCAAAGAAATATTTCTATCTCCAAAAACCGATGCGAACAAAAGCCGAGGTTTTGGTTCTGGACGAACCGGTCACACCGGTTTCAGAAACCGGTCAGACCGGTTTTACTGCCAGAACCGGTCTGACCGGTTCTGAAAGCGGTCAGACCGCTTCGTCCCCTGACAGAAGCAAAAATCCTTTGGATGATGCTAATCAATCCAAAATTGAAGATCAGGATTGGAGGGTGCCTATTATTACTTATTTGAGAGATCCTGGTCGTGGTGCAGAAAGAAATATTCGGCGAATATCGTTTAAATACGTTTTGCTTGACAATGAACTCTATCGTCGAAACGCCGAAGATTTGTTGTTGAAATGTCTTGATTCGGATCAGGCCAAAGTTGCCATGGGTGAGGTCCATGAAGGTATTTGTGGTACACATCAATCGGCTCCAAAGATGAAGTGGTTACTTAGGCGAGCCGGTTTCTATTGGCCTACTATGATGGCAGATTGTTTTAAATATTACAAAGGATGTGAGGAATGTCAGAAGTTTGGAAATTTGTAATTTGTTCCTGCTGCGTTGATGCATCCTATTATTAAGCCATGGCCGTTCCGAGGTTGGGGATTGGATTTTATTGGACAAATTAATCCTCCATCATCAAAAGGACATCGTTTCGTGTTGGTTGCTACTGATTATTTCACTAAGTGGACCGAAGCGATTCCTTTGAAGAATATGACGCATCGAGAGGTGATTGAGTTTGTTACTCAAAATATTATTCATAGATTCGGTATTCCTCAAACATTGACAACGGATCAAGGTACTTCTTTTATGTCTAAGGAGGTACGTGAATTCGCCGAATCCTATAGAATTAAGTTGCTCAATTCATCTCCATATTACGCTCAGGCTAATGGACAAGCCGAGTCAAGTAATAAAACTTTGATCAAGTTAATCAAGAAAAAGATAGAAGATAGTCCTAAGCGGTGGCACGAAGTTTTATCTGAGGCATTATGGGCTCATCGTATATCTAGACATGGTGCTACTAAGGTTACTCCTTTTGAGCTTGTTTATGGTCAAGAGGCCGTTTTACCTGTTGAGATGAATCTGGACGCTTATAGATTGGCTAAGCAAAACGACCTTAATGCTGTTGATTACCACAACTTGATGTTGGACAATATTGATGAGGTAACCGACAAGCGATTGAAAGCTTTGAAGGAAATTGAGAAAGATAAGCTTCGAGTTGCTAAAGCTTATAACAAGAAGGTGCGAGGAAATTATTTTCAAATTGGTGAACTTGTTTGGAAGACGATCTTGCCTATCGGGACCAAAAGCAACAAGTTTGGTAAATGGTCACCAAGTTGGGAAGGGCCTTATAGAGTTGTCAAAATCATATTTGGGAATTCTTACATGTTAGAGACACTGAAGGGAGATCATTTGTCCAAAGCTATCAACGGAAGATATCTGAAGAAATTCTATCCAAGTGTTTGGCAAGATGCATGAAGATCGATGGCCGATATTTTGGTTAATATCGCCCTTAGTATAAATTTTTAGCTCCTGAGTCATATTTACTTGCTTTTTAGTTCTCAAGTTCACTAAAAATGCAGGGGGGCATGTGTTGACGATCAAATTGGGCCTTGGGCCAAACCGGACCGGTTTGCCAAACCGGTCAGACCGGTTTGCTTCTGTAATTCGAGTAGGATTATGATTCCGAGTTTTGGTCCCATATTGTAACCTATTCGAAAGGGGTAAGACTTCCCCGGCCTATAAATATAAAGGCTAAGGCCGATTGAGAGGTATTCCAATCGAATCAAACACTTTATCTTCTATTTTTTGTCTCTCAAACCCTAATCCTTTTCCAACCCCATATTCTATTCTTTGCTCGTCTCTACGGCGTTCAAAGGCGTTCTAGGTGGCCTGCCGACCCTAGAGCAACCCTAGATTGCTCGAGCTCCGACGGGGTCCCTCCCGAGCTTGGGTTTCTAGGTCTTCACGACCTCCCGACAGAAAGCGGTCAGACCGGTTCTGTAAACCGGTCAGACCGGTTTGCCCCGGGGAGATCAGGAGTTGGCCGTTGTGACGGCCGTGCTGCACGTTTGATCAATCTCGAGTTTGTTGGCGCGTTTTCGTGTCAACACTTCCCCCGGGTTTCATCAGGATCCAAAGCAAGCAAGCTCAGTTGCAGTATGGTCGAGCTGTGCTAATCAGTCGACGAACGAGGGGACACGAGAGTTTCTGTTCTTCCGTGAAGATAACACCCCACCACTCGGGTGCGGCGAACTGTTTGCAACTTGCCGAATTGAATGATTTGATTTGATGCCCCCAGATTGTTTCGGCATTCAGGCGATCGCTGGCTCCTTGTTTTTCGCTGCTGACGAGGACATGCTTTTTTAAAATTCCGGATGGAGTTTCGTCAAATAATTTGGGAGGACGAGCATTTCCCGGGGGCCAAGATCACGGGACCCGGACAAAATTCCCCACGTCGACGTCGGATCCAAATCGGGCAGCAGTGACTGACAGTGAACCCACCCGATTCCCGCGAGCGTCCAATCCAACCAAACGCCGGCCCGGCTCGGCCATCGCCTGAGTCATCCCCGCACTGCAAGACCGATCATGGCATCGTCGACCGCCCGCCCGACCGCACTTTGAATTGATGGATCCGTGGCAGAGGCGCAGAGCTACCAACGAATCTCTGGCCGGTTAATGGTTGGTTAATCCTGGGGAGTGGAGATTCCAAATTTCAAACCTTCGACAAGGTTCTGCCTGCGATCCACGGCGTCCCCCCGCTCCGATGCAGTGTCAGCCGCACGCGGCGTCACGTCGATGTGGGGGCACGTGCGGTGCGGTGTCACCCCGCTCGCCCAGCGTCCCTGGTCCCGGCGACTACGTGAGCAGAGGCCGCCGGACGCCGGCCACCCACCAACCGCCGCATCGCCGTCGCCGTCGCCGCCTCGCCCTCATCTCTGCTCTCACCAGATCCATTCTTTATTCATTAATTTATTATCTTACAGCAAAAGAATTGCGAGGGAGCGAAAAAGTCCAAGGCGAGACGACCAGCACGGCGGGCGGGTGCGCCACCGCCGCGTATATAAAAGCCTCCTCCTCCCCCGGTCACCACTTCCCCCCAGCCACGGTCGCTGCGCGCCAATTCGGCCGCCGCTCTCGCTGCCCCACTCTTTCCCTTCTCGCCGCGTACACGCGCGCGCGCCAGTCCAGCCCGCTCGCGCTACCCACCCCACTCCCTCGATCCCGAGCCACTACTAGGCAGGCGCTCCCCCGCCGCGGGGCGGCCGGGCTCCCGCCGATGGCGGCGTCCCTCGCCGCGGCCTCCGCGCGCTTCGTCGCCGGTGGCGAGACCGCGCCGGCGCGGTCTTCCACGGTCGCGGCGCGCGTCCCATGCGCCGCCGGGCGGCGCCGGCGCGCCGCCGCGGGCGTGCGCTGCGGAGGGGCGAGGGCGCCGCCGGGGGGCGGGGCCTTGCCAGAGGAGGCAGGGGCGGAGGAAGGGGGCCGGTTCGTGGGGTGGTTCCGGGAGGCGTGGCCGTACATCAGGGGCCACCGGGGGAGCACCTTCGTCGTCGTCATCTCGGGGGAGGTCGTCGCCGAACCGCACCTCGACGGCATTCTGCAGGTAAGCCCTCTCGCGCACAGGGGTCTACAGTTGCTTTGATTTGTGGCGTTTTTTTTTTCGAGGAACTTAGCCCTCTGTCTCAGGCGGCGGACTTTGATCTGTTGTGTTGAAATGAGATAACTAATACTTTGTGCGAATTTGTTGATGTTCTGTGCTGTCGATTACCGTTTTTATTCACGGAAGTGGATGTCGTCTTGCTGATTTGTTGGCAATTTCGACGAGCCGGTTTATGAAATCGATCAATCCGTGAAACGATATGTTTTTTTTAAAAAAAATAGTATCCGAAATGGAAATTCCTTCCTTTCATCGCCGTCACTGAATTTGGGCATCAATCCATTTCACAAGCTTCATGATGGCCCTGAGTGTTGTGTTAATTCTGATATTATTTTGAGTTGAATACCAGCTTTGCTGCTATGAGACACAACGAAAAGGCCGTGGAAGTTGCTCATCCGGTGGGGCTTATGATCCTCCAAACTTTTCTGACTCAGCAACGGTTTTAGTAAATGATATCATCTTACAAGTTGTTGCACGAGTATTCATTGTTAGTCCTACTTTCTGTTCCTGTCCTTGTCGGACCAAGCTCCCGTGCAGTGGCCATTATCACTGCAACATAAGCAGTAGCGGGATGAGAGGGGGAGCACTGTTTGGAACTGTGTAGCACAGTACTGTTACTGTTTGCCAAATCACTGTTTAGCGTCGCCTGCACTGTAGCGCTTGATCTGGACCGTTCGCTGGCAAATCGAATGGTCCATATTGCATGCAGTGGTAAGTTGCAGTAGCAGTTGCTACTGCATTTGATCTGAATCCGTCCTTGTCACCTACCCTTCCATCGAAAACTATGTTTTTGTTTGCTAAAATCTTGGATACTTTGACCAGCTCCTCTTGCTTCTCTGGCCGAGAAAATGAAGCAATTCATTTTTGTTAAAAAAAAGAAGAGTGGAGTTTTCTGAGGCATATATTCTTCTTTCAATAACTTGTGTTTCATCATTTTTCATGTGAGAGAGAAAGAGACGTTGAATTGGAGATATTGTATATGCTTAGGCAGGTGACTCACTTTATTAGCTAAAGCTTTTTATCGCAATTAACTTAATCCAGTATCATAATGGCCATTGGACATGCTTAGCAGGTGAGTCACTTTATTAGCTATTCTTTTTACAATCAACTTAGTCTAGTATTGTAATGACCATTCGCCGCCAGCTATAGATTCAGACAAAACACTGCTAGTAACTATAACAAGCCTAGTTGTTCCCTAGCATGAGATGTGCTGTTCAACTTCACCTTCTCTGACTTTCTGAATTTTTATTGCTATGTGTCCACTCTGTTCTCTGATTCCTTACACTGTCACATGCTACTTGTTTGCTTTCGACCTATAAAACTATTATATATTGGGGTTATAAGAAAAGTAAATTATGCGGTAGAGTATTGTACTACTTTTTTAGAAAATATTAAACTGATCGCTGTGGTGCATTTGCTTCATAATTTTTATTTTCATGTGCAGGATATATCCCTTCTTCATGGTCTTGGGATCAAATTTGTTCTTGTTCCTGGAACACATGTCCAAATTGATAAGCTCTTGGCTGAGAGAGGTTAGATATAGCTTTGCATCATCTTTACTCCAGTATATCCTTATATGACCAGTTTTACATGTGTGTTCTCAGCCTCAGTTTCTCTTTTTGCATACTGCTTAAGATGATTATTTTGTAACATTTTTGTCCTAGAAAAGTTACTATCTACTTTGAAGCACTCTATCCCTATGCTTGTTTTCTTTCCTTTTTATATGCAGTATATGATATGATACCAGATAAGGAAGTATGGTGGTAATATGAAGGATGAACAGTATTCCTGCATAAACTTCATTATTTTGGGTTTAAGTTGTAAACAAGCTAGAAAATGATATTTGAATTTGATTTTGTCCGAAATTTAATTCTGTGCTGCTGCATACAGTGGCCGGAGAGATTAGATCTGTTTGCACTAGTTGTCCATGATGTGCTTTAGTAATAAGTCTATCATCTTGTCTCTAGATTGTTGGTGAAGCACCAAAATTAAGATATTCTTAAGTGTTCATATATTTGTTAATGTAGTGTCAAAATTAGTAGTAATACCTTGAGGTCTTAATACTGCTGCAGTTCATGATGTATCTTTTGCAGTCTTAGTTAACTTCTTTTGTTGCTCCAAGCTTGGAATACTTTCTTTATGTTCCTTATTTCAGTATTGTGATTTGTTTCTGGTGTCTGATGAGCCAAGTTTTGTGAATTTCTCAGGAAAGAAGGCTAAGTATGCTGGTCGCTACCGTATTACCGATTCAGATTCATTAGAGGCTGCAATGGAAGCAGCTGGCAGAATACGGCTAACTATAGAAGCAAAGCTATCTCCTGGCCCACCAATGTTAAATCTCCGTCGGCATGGTGTTCATGGGCGTTGGCACGAAATCTCTGACAATGTTGCAAGTGGAAATTTTCTTGGTGCTAAGGTTAGTACAGTTAAGCTGGCTCTTTACTGCATATCATCTTTTGTTCTTATGTAGATGCAAATTGCATCCTGGTCTCATATACTGCAAATAGCTAATGAGAAGAAGCAAAGATTTTTGGTATCTCCATACCAATAATAGTGTTTTCCAACCATATTGCCCATAGGATCATTGATGAGTCATTCGGTGTAGGGGAGATGACAGGTGAGGGATAAGGGAGGAATGTTTGGGGTGCAATGTGGGACAATTTTAATTCAACTCCCTTGTATTTTTAAAAAAATGATCCATAGTGTACATGCTTCAATGCTAAGTCAATTTGACTTCATACTGTTACCTATCTACAAGGAAAGAGAAAAATGCAGACTTTGTCTTTGTTTGCCTGCAATCTTCCGTCCTGAGATGCTGAATTGATATACCTCTCTCTTCTTTTGGCAGAGGCGAGGGGTTGTTGGTGGCGTCGATTATGGATTCACCGGTGAAGTTAAGAAAATAGATGTTTCACGGATAAGAGAAAGGCTCGATAGAGATAGTATAGTTGTTGTGAGCAATATGGGGTACTCCAGCGCAGGAGAGGTCTTAAATTGCAAGTATGCTGCTTCATTCGTATTTGTAGCTTATGTTATTAATTTTAAAAATATGTGCTCGTTATACATGTTACACTAATATTTACCATAAGAATTGTCATGTATCTTACTCAGGGCAAAGCTAGAGATGTTATGTTTGCAGATGCACCATTTTGATACTTGTAAGCGCTAACATAACCTTTTTTTTCTTACTTTTTTTTAGTACCTATGAAGTTGCTACGGCATGTGCTTTAGCCATAGAGGCAGACAAGCTTATTTGCGTTGTTGATGGCCAAATATTTGATGAGCATGGCCGGGTCAATCGTTTCATGTCTATCGAGGAAGCAGATATGTTGATTAGAACACGTGCTAAGCAGAGTGAGATTGCTGCAAATTATGTGAAGGTTGTTGGTGAGGAGGACATTAATCATGTCCGCAACCTCCCAATGAAACAGGACATAAAACATGGTTTAAATGGAAGGAACCATATTAATGGGTATACCGCATCTTTTCGGAATGGTGTGGGTTTCAATAATGGAAATGGTCTGTCTGGCGAGCAAGGGTTTGCCATTGGTGGGGAGGAGCGCCTGAGCAGGTCAAATGGTTACCTTTCAGAGTTGGCAGCAGCAGCATATGTATGCCATGTAAGTATTGAGCTTCTTGTGCAAACTTTTATAGTTTAAACAGTTTTGCATGATTTATTAACTCATGGTTCTTGATTTTGGTGTGAAACCTGTGATGTTCTCAAGTTGCTTTCCTGAAACATGCTACTCCTACTTGGTTTCTAGAGTTCCAGCAATGTTCAATAACATCTATGTACTGCAGGATGCCAATATTTTCCAAACTGCTTATGTTGCTACTTTGGCTGTGTATAAGTATTAGAGTAGAAAACCACTATACTACTCAATGCACCTTTCTCATGTTGACTGATTCTTCTTTGTACGATTATGTAACGATCAGTGTCACACATACTAATACTTTTCATGCTAGAACACTCTGTTCTGGAGGTCTCGCTTTGGACTTTACCCAAATAAAACTTTCAACTATTAGATCTATACAGGGGGACCTAAGAAAATCAGAAATTATTCAGTCTGTCATGTTATTGCTGAGCATTTGTAGAAAATTTTTAATACCTATGCCTTTTCCCTATTTAACTGTATTTCGATTTGCACTAGTGCATGAAATATAATGTCTACTATAATTCATGGACTTCTCATTATGCAGAAATATGATACACGTACATTCTTATCATCTATCTTGCTCATTTTCGTTTTTTCCTAATTATAGTTATCTTCTTTCTCATCTCAGGGTGGTGTGCAAAGAGTGCATATTGTAGATGGTACTGTTGGTGGAGCATTGTTGTTGGAACTATTCACTAGAGACGGTGTCGGAACGATGATTGCTAGGTATAATAGAACTGTTTTAATATGTTAGCTGCCAACTGAACGATGCAGCTTTGGTTTTTAAGCCCATATTGGCTTAATATCTGTGATGTACCTAGATGCGTCTCGAGCAAGTAATATTTATTTGTTTCACTTAGCATCACGAGAAATCACTTCCCTGAACTCTGCTAAAAAATGTGTGCATGGTATCCATGTTAGGGAATATATATTTCCCTTACCAATTTTGTCTATTTAATTTTCCTGTCGTCATGAGATTGGAATGCTTCAGCTGATCAGTCCTATGTTAAAAATTAAAATAATGAGATACCCCGTATATGTTAGGGACATCATTGGTGTTTCCTCTAAGGAGATGACTGGTTGACATTTGACCATATGTCATACTGGTGTCCTTGTAATGGTTGAAAGTGCCATATTGACTCGAATGTCAGAGTTGTGTTCTCCATTGTTAGCTTTATTGTTTTACATGTGGGAGTTCCCAGTTACCTATCATCATAACATGTAAGGGCAAACACAATAGAGCATGCGCCTTGATCCAAAGAATGGTTTTCATGTGGTGTAGGGTAGGACTTTTGGAGTGCTTAAATATTTAATAAGCAGAACATGGGAATTGATGTTTTTCCCTCATTTCGCAGGGATATGTATGAAGGAACAAGAATGGCCAGAGAGGAAGATCTTTCTGGTATTAGAAAGATCATTCGTCCTCTAGAAGAATCTGGTGTTCTGGTGCCCCGAACAGATAAAGAGGTCATTATTTTCCCATCTTGTGAACAAAACATTGATCAATACATTAGTGTTGTCGTTCGTTCAGTCTAGCCATTTATGCAACTGAACAGGAAATTCTCTTTTTCATTAGCTTCTTGAAGCATTGCCGTCATTTATTGTCGTGGAAAGAGATGGTTCAATCATAGCATGTGCTGCTCTCTTTCCTTTTCTTGAGGATAAATCTGGGGAAGTTGCTGCTATTGCTGTATCGGAAGAATGTCGAGGACAAGGTCAAGGAGACAAGTTACTCGGTATGGCTGCAGTTTAGCGTACTTCCATTGTTTTTTATGAATTAACATTACTTGCTCCATCGGTTCGGGCCTTTGGGGTTGTTAAGTGTGCATACAACAGGGTTTAAGAAACTGATGTACTGGGATGAGGACCAATGCTAGACTGGCTAGCCCGATTGGTGACTAGGCTGACATGTCTTCTTTTTTTGTTGTATATGCCCTGGAGTTTGCACAGCAGTATTTATTTTATATTGCAAAAATTTTAGTTCTAAATAAGTCAAGGAACAAAAATCAGCTGCAGAAGAACTGAAAACAGAGGGATCTTCCCTAGTGTTTGGTTAAAAAAAGAATTGAAAGCAGGCTGGTAATTTCAGAACCAACAAGGTTACAGGATGCCCTAGCAAAAAAGTGAAACTCAGGGGATTCAATTTTACAGCATTTATAGTTTTTGTCATATAATTTTGTATGGTACCCAGTGGCAGAGCTTGCATCTAAGTTTAGCGGGGGCCAAACAGCAAAGTGAAATAGATAGAATGAAGATCCACCCCTGATGGGACCTATATTATTAAATCTGTATATATATGCTACTTGTTGAGTGTTGTTGGCACATAAGTTATAATTTTTTTTCATTTCACTGCAAACTTGGAACAATTTTTCCAAGTGCTGGAGTTGCATTGCATTACCCTAAAAAATCTGTCACTCCTTTCCAAAGATGCATTATCAAAGGAAAATAAAGCATTCATCCTGGCTACAAGAGCTTCCGAGATTTTAATGAAGAACATATATTTGAAAGCTAACAAATTTAGCCACCTTTTTCTGTTCAATGATTGCAGAGTTAAAACTATGTTCTAAGTTGCCATGTTAACATCTAGCACTAATTAATTTGTAGTGCAGTTAAGTACAATTAATCAAATACTTCACTTTGATATTTTTTTTCAGACTATGTCGAGAAGAAGGCGCTGTCCCTTGGACTGGAGAAAATATTCCTGCTTACCACACGGACAGCTGACTGGTATGTACTTGTGTTCGAGTCGTGATGAGAGTGCTTTATGTGTTTGTGCCATTTCTTTTAAGAATTTCTGTTACCAGATTAGGCAATGGAACTTAGTCTGCCATGTTTATGATACTGAAACATAGTTAATCTCAATGCATCGCTAGGAAGTAGGAACTGTTATATCATCCAATTATTCAGAATTTAGATTGGCCTTTATCTGGTTGTGCAAAATAAATTCTTTGTTTGCCTATTTTGCTACAGAAAAGGGAAACTTGACAGAAGGTTAAAAAAGTCCGCACCTTCATGTCAACTGAAAACTTATTACAATTTTGGCTGCAAAGAAGGATGTTTACTTATTTTGTTTGGATCTCCTGCAGGTTTGTTCGCCGCGGCTTCAAGGAGTGCTCAATCGAATCCCTGCCTGTGGTGAGGAGAAAACGGATCGACCTTTCCCGTGGGTCAAAGTATTACATGAAGCGGCTCCAGGTGGCAGAGATTGGGCATATGGCTGTCAACAGTTTTGCCATGAGATGATTGAATGCTGCACACGAACAAGTTCACAAATCTAGTAGCTGCGCACGACGGTTGTTTAATGACCTCTGCAGCTGTTGTACATTGTAGAACTGTGTATTTGTACAAGTAAATAATCGGTGTATTCGCCTAAATAAAGGCAAATAATCGATGTAACGGCTGTTTCTTGGGTAGGAGCTGTTGTTAACGGCTGTTGTTCTTTGGCTGGCTAATTGCTTTGAGCCAGTTGTGTCCTTGTACTATGACCCAAGAGTTGGGCTATAAAAAGGTTGCTTCCCCTTGGACGTTGTTCAATGTGGGAATGGAGTTAGCTGGTTTTGGAAGCTCGTACGTATTACGTATATGCTACTCTGTCTTCATCTGGTGCCACTTGACTGGCGACAGAGATGGCGATGCAAAAACAGAAGTTTCGATATCCAGGCCAGGCTCAGGTGAAGCCCAGGTCCTTCCGGGCCGTCTGATCTTTGCAGGCTTTGCTAGTCCTTTCGGCCTCAGTCCATCAGTCTCTACCTAACCACCTCTATTGCAGTTGTGCTTTTTTTTTAAAAAAAAACCCCCTCTATTGCAGTTGTGGCCGAACCATGAGCAAAGAAGACCTCTCTGGTCCCTAGACTCAACGGTTGTGGCCGAACCACCCTGAGCAAAGAAGACCAAGCTAGTCCCTAGACTCAACGGTAGTAGGTCAAGTCGTCTGCAGTAGCATGTTCTATTTTTTCATGGACCAAGTTGCAATTCTCGAAGCGAGGGGGTCAGTTTTCGTTGCTGTCGTTATTATGGCAAGTTGCTACGGCACTTGCTTTGTCATTGCTATGGAATCGCCGGTAGCATGACAGAATGGCACGCCGATAGCATGACAGAATGGCATGCATCATTGTGACAATAGGCCCCGCACGCTGAAATCTCAAGAAAATTATGCATTTTTTCTTTTATTTTCTTTATCATTGAGTGACTTTGTGGCCGAGGAGTCGATTATGGATCAGGAATGTTGGGCACTCAATGGAAACAAGAGTTCTCAAATTCGCATGAACTCACCAAGTTCGCATGAACAGGAGTCTACGTTTTTCTTTCCAGGCTTTTATGATGTTATACGTCTTTTTTTCATCTGTATTCCCATGGCTAAATTTGGGATAGGCCACAACTGCACCAATGCTTTCATTTTGAAAAGAAAAGGAAAGAAAGAACGATAAGAGCACGTTTTTTAGCGATAAAAAATAAAAGATTATAAACACATCTCACACAAGATAATTCAGCGGAGCAAAATGCAAAGACCACAGAGGAAAAAAATATTTCACAATGCTAGCTAGACCAAGGATTCCATGGATTCCACTGGCGACATAAACTTCATGATACCACTAAGTACACCAATCATCTCAACGGAGAAACAGATCGACAAGAGGACCGAGAGATGTGATTTGCATGAGAGTTGTTGTAATCTTCATAGGTAGGAAGCAGCTTAACAAGCCAATCCCGATTATATAAGTGTGCGCAGCAGAGTCACCGAGCAAGTTGTGCGAACTCAGAAGCAGGCTTCCAACAGGCAGCAGCAGCAGAGGGCGGCCAAGCTATCGAAACAAAAGTGTAAAGAATTCAGTTAGGACATGGCAGAAATGGTCATAAGTGTAATAGCCATTTTGCTGCTACAAAATGACAAATTAAATGTGTAGTTTCTTGCTTCTGTGGACAAAAGCAACGGAGGGTTGTGTAGTATAATATTCCAACTAGAGTGCATATGATTGAGCGTATGGCTAATCAGTACTTTCATCAGCATAATCCAGTGGTGTTGGCTACTATAACAGCTAACCACTGATCATGAGTTCTATAGTGCATCGCCAGAAAGGTTTCTCGGTTGGCAGTATAAATAAACTAGAGAAAAAGGGAATCAAAACCAAAGAGTGATGTCCTGAATGATCCCTTTGATTCCATCGTTTTTTCAGGGCGTGGTTACCTTGTGTCTAACTTGTTACCGTGTGTCTAACCCCACCCAAGAGGCAAACATAACCTAGTAGATAACACGGGAATATACTGCAATCAACATCGGTAACATCTTCGCAAAAAAGAAAAACTTCGGTAACTAAACAACAACGACGTGCTGGGCAGGGGTCGCAGAAATGCAGCAAGTGTTCTCGACCTTTTGAAATGCATCTGTAACAAATCGTTTTACCGATTGCCCAAGTCCTTTTGCAGCCAATTAGAGTATTACTTATCAGCTAAGAAATCAGCCAAATTGACACCAAGAAAATATATATATAGAGACGTGTCGGATCGAAGGTCAACTTCATCCAACGAGACGTTGTGACTTGTGACACCTGCCACCCTGGCCAAGTGCCGGCCGGGAAAAACCCCAAAGATATTTCGAAGCGAAAAAAAAACGTCGTGGGCGGAGTGGGGACCACGCGTCGGGGCTTTTGGAGGACCGGCCGGGGCGCGGTCAGCTCACGGGCGCAAAGGCCGGGCCCACCACCACGTCCACCCGAACCGCTCGCCGATTGGCGCTGGCCAACTACACCCACGCACGCGCCTGCGCCACACAACAACCAATTCCCCCACCCACTAGCTAGCTAGCGCCCGCCGGCGGCGTCGCTGTCTCCGGCGAACAGGAATTGGACTCGAAGATCTGGGTGGGTACGCGTGCACACGAGGCGCCGAGTGATACGAGAGGGGATCGAAGGGAGGAGGAGATCGAGAGGCGGCGGACGTACCATCCCTCCATGAAGGAGGGCCCGCCGCTCTGCTGCGGCCGCTGCGGCGGCGGGGGCTGCGCGTACGGCGGCGGGTAGCCCTGCTGCGGGTACCCCTGCTGCGGAGGGTACCCCTGCTGCGGCGGGTACCCCTGCGGTGGGTAGCCCTGCGCCGGCGGAGGGTAGCCCGCGGGCGGGTACCCCGGCGGCGGGTACGCGTCCTTCCCTGGATAACCTGCAGCGGCGCGCAAGCACGGATCCGCGTCAGGGGCATGTGAAATCAATCGCGAGACCGAAACAAGGCTCATGGGAGGAACGGGCGAACGGACCTTGCTGGGGAGGCACGCCGACGGGCGGCTGCTGCTGGCCGTAGTAGCTCATCGCGGCGGCGGAGGCGGGGAGGCTTGTGTTGTGAGGGGCGGCGCTTGGTTCGGTGGGCGGAGGCGGGCGCGGGCCGGCAGTTAGTTATAAAGACGAGACGGGTAGGCACTAGGCAGGCAGGCAGAAGGGACGACGCACGTATTATTAGAGAAAATTTCTTATTTGATACTGAAAAAATGACTCTTCCTTTCTTGACCCTTAACAAAATTTCTTTCAACACCAAACTAAACTTTTTTCCTTTTTAACACTGCCGTGAGATAAAAGTGCTAACAGTGTTAAAAGTGACGTGAAAAGACGATTTTGCCCCTCATATAGTTTTATGTGTAACTCTATTAGCACCAAGGTTCACAGATACATTATCATAGATGCATAAAATAGGTTGACACATACATGCTGTGGCATACAATAGATAGTTACACATGAAACTGTATGAGGGGTAAAATCGTCTTTTCTGTCACTTTTAACACTGTTGGCACTCGGCAGTGTCACAAAGGGAAGGAAAGTTTAGTTCGGTGTTAAATAGGGAAGAAAATTTTGTTGAGAGCCAAAAAAAAGAAACGAGTCATTTTTCTTAATGTCGAATAAGGAATTCTCGTATTATTATCGGGGGAGCCCACCTGCGAGAGGGGAGCGGAGGTAGTTGAGCAAGCATGCAGCGGCCGCTAGGAGCCTGCCTGCACTAGGGACCAACGGATTAGCGGGTAGGAACCGCGTGGCCAGCTTGGCCGTTGATTTGGCTGGGTCCGCGCCGCTGCAATGCGATATGCTAGCCGTTTGGCCGACGACAACGAGTTGTGTTGTTGCCGTTGAGCTAGCCAGATGGATACCACCTGTACATGCCTAATTAAGCAAATGGGTCACATGCCAACTACCGTGTAGCACTTTCGAAAACTTTGGGAACTTGAAAGAAGAGCAACGTTTTCAGTAGCTACTTTGGAAAATCGCACGAGAACTACATTTTCCGAACCTTTAATCCATCCCATTCCTAGAGGTGGTTCTTGTTTGTTATCCAATTTTAAGCACGTTCGGTACACACACGCTCGGAAATCGCTGGAATACATTTGTGATACCCTTTGGCATGATGGACCTTCCCGAGCAGACCAGGGCCAGCAGTGCAGCATCGGAGCCTTTCCGAGCCGGCCAGCAATGCAGCATCCGTCAAGATCCCAAGCACGTGGAGCACACCGTCAGGCAAATCTTATTAAGATAAGAGGTCGATGCCTCCATAACTCCATTCACCCGTCCATTGTGTTCCGACACGTACCGTGAGCACTGTTCTCAATATTACACATGCTAATTGACACGAAAACTAGAGGCCTATGTTTTAAAGCGGCACCTTTTTTGTATTTGAGGTAAGCACTTCACTATACTGCTTTATGTCCTGTACATCTGATGCCAAATCCCAATAGTTACATTATACAGTATCTCCACCTTCATTTATTTACATGCTCTGAACTGTTCAGCGACCCTATACCGGACCTTTGCAAGCGCGTGCTTCTATTTCTATCCACATTTTTTTGCTCTCGCATCGGCGCAGCAGCCACTATACACTGAGCTTGGGCCGGTAGTCTGCATCGGCAAATTTCTTCGTGATGGAGTCGACACATGCCATTCTTATTCTTTCAGGTGTCGCCGGGTTGTCCAGCGGGAACCAGCCCAAGTGGCCCTCCTCGGCCCTGGCAGCGAAGATCGCGTCCTTTATCGCAAACAGGACAGCCGAGCCGAGGAAAAACGGTGGCTCTCCTACGGCTTTCGAAGAATGAATGACCTTTGGATTTGGAGCCCCCTGCAATGGAAGATGTAACCATGCATCAATGGGGAGAACTGAGAATGTTGAAGACAAAAGTATGCCACTCGGCGCAGACAGGAGAAGGAAAACAGTGTAATTAGAAGGCTGTCAAAACAGCAGCAGATCGATTTCTTCTCCTTGTGTGTAGGCTGTTCTGGAGATTTTGGACATCTCGTGATATCCAAATCAGCTAATAGTATATAAATCAAGCTACAAATATGGGAAGGAAAACAAACACAAACATAATCTTCCATATATGCTAACCTATGCCCACTGGAGTGGAAGAACTGGATAACTATCCTTCCGGATACCAAGATCCATACATACTACTCATTTAACATTCCATTTAAAGCAGAACAGGAAAGGATGGCGTCCAGAATCATTTTAAAGATTTTTTTTGTAGTATTTTTATTGATGTATTTCTGTGAAAGTGTTTGCAAACAACGCTTAAAATTAGCTCTTTTGACATTTATAGTCAATATCTTCGATAAGGCTTATTCTTTTCCCTTAGCAAGAGGAAAAAACGCCCCCAAAAAGAAAAAACACCAACGGACAATAATTTGAATATCACTTATTAATATATTTACCTTTAACAGTGAAACCTTGAAGTTCAGAGGTATATCATTTACAGAGGGTATTTTGTAGGCACCAGGTCCACAGGTGAAGAGGTGTCCAGGTCGAATCCACTTGTGGTTATTATCACCCCATTTTAGCTCTTCCATGGCTACCCAACCCAAACCTTGGATGAAAGCTCCTTCGATCTGTAAGACACAACGGTAAATTAACAGAGGCGATAAAAAGTAGATGTGGTAGAAGGTATGACTTCTCCACAATATACTCTGGCGGCAACCATTTCCTCCATTATAAACATACCTGGCCGATATCAATTGCTGGATTGATAGAAAAGCCAAGATCCATAACAATATCGGCTGTCCTTGTGTGGAAATCCCCAGTTAGGGTGTCAATCTCAACTTCTGCAAATGCAGCCCCATAGGTGAAATAGAGGAATGGAGTTCCCTTGCCATCCTTCCAGTCGAACCCAATCTCAGGTGTGGCATAAAATCCATGGGCAGAGAGGTCCACCCGTTCCATGTAGCATGTTTGAGCCAACTGGAAAATACAAGGCCACACTATAATTAATTTAAACCATAAATTTATGGGATCAGCTTTCCTGAAAAGGATAATTTTATTCTATTTTACTAAATGGTTATAAAGTAACACGAGTTTATTTTACTAAATGGTTATAAAGTAACACGAGTTTAGGTGCAACAAGAAGGAAATGTAGAAACAGGTAAGCTTTAGCAACCAAATCAGCAGATGTGGAAGAGGACATTGTTTTCCTGTTTGGTCACTATTACAAAAGGAGAACGAACTGGAGGAAAGATGGAGAGAGACCTAAAAATGGTTGTCTATAAATTTCTTGACCATAAAATACCAAGAGGGGAAAGATGACATGATTGCTGCTTATCCTGATGATGGAGCCAGCGAGCACGGGAAGCAGACACATGGACTGTTCCGTGCAATTCTGAAAGTGGCAACTGTGAAGGGTATCACCATGTCTCACTGAACAATTTTATGTGGCTTCGCAGCATTAGACATAGCTTCTGTTTCCACACTAAGCACATTTGGTAGGTAAGCATAATTCTCAAGTCAAGCATATTACTACGTATATGTGGCACCTAAATTATTACTACAGTTACAAAACAAACACAGGGTGGGCAGCTGCCCCTGTGTTCATAAAATCCACTCTCTTGTTTCTGTTCTCTTGTTTTCCTTTGGACTTGTCTGCTGTGCAGTTTTGTCTGTTGTTTCATATATATCTAATATATGTATCAGAGTAGTGGTTTCCCCTACTGTATAGCTTTAAAAAAGCAGAAGTATGAAAAATGGAAGACGTTTCAGGTCAAGAATCAGGGAGAACCAGCGAATTCCTAACACCAGCTTCTTGCTAATTCTAAATCGAGTTGATGGCCAACATAAGTCTAGTGGAGCTGTTAATCCCCGACTAACAGGTACGAACAAGTCATACCCATGGAAAATTAGAATTAACCACTTAGTTCCATGCAAGGATAAGTGGATAAAGCACGGTATCCTATTCTGAACCCGATTTAAAGACCATTCATTGGACAGAAAGCACTTTCATGCTCCACTATACCAGAGAACTAACAAGTGTCCAAAGTTTGAGCTATTATACGTGCTTACACTCCAGTACTGCTCTATGGTTTACCAGCCCATTGACACATGCGCTGGTTACCTTGCTATTGGCTTACCAGCCTACAACAAAAGAGACCACATTCTACATACGCAGATGTGGAGAGCATGTTAAGAAAAGATTGTTGAAAACTTGAAATAGTTATAGTTAACTTGATTATCCTAACATCTCATCAGCTAAAACTAAGTTGATATACCCACAATACCATAAAGAACATATTGTACAGATCAAAGTGCTGTGAGTGCATAATGAAACGATGGCTCAATACTTGAAATAGCATAAGAAGCTAGCAAAGATGAAGTTTCAAAATGAACTTATAATTACCACAGTTCAATGACTGTTCCTATTCACAATAGAATAAAAAATGTGATGCATCTCTTAAGACAGGATAAGACATGACAGCACCTCAGCAAATGAGTTGTGGGTTCCCCTGCTAGCAATGGGTTCCATTCGAGCCTTGATTTGCTGACAGGCATCCAAAACAGCGGCTCCATACAAATCTGAACTGGCAGAGGCTGCTGTTGGCGATGCATTTGGAACCTGAAAGTATGAAATGTATCACTTATAACCCCATTCTTGTTAGAAAGTGATACAAAATAGAAAAAAATAAAGCAAGAACATCTAGTATACAATCATGCAGAGCAAAGGGGAGTATATCCATGTGGCAAACCTCACCTTATCAGTACTTGTCTCCGAAATAAATACAGAGCTAAGAGGGATATTGAATGATGAAGCAGCAACCTGAGCAACCTTTGTGTGCAAACCCTGTCCCATCTCAACCCCACCATGTGTTACCAAGACAGTGCCATCAGTGTAAACTTGAACAAGTGCGCCAGCCTGCATCACCAAATATATGTTAGATTGATAAAGATGATGAAACAAAGAATTCAAGTCAATGTCATATCTAAGTTGCTGCTCCTTTGATAGCATTAGAAGAAATATGTTATATTCAAATATGAGTTCCAAAAACATTGGGAAAATACTAGAGAATAATACAGAGAATAAATAAGAGAACCATCATAGTGTAGAACCCACACTAATTAAGGTCAGTGCTACTTGATTCCCAGAGTTCTCGAGTCCAAGTTGGATTTCTAGACCTCAGCCCGATCCAGCGTGCATAACACAAGATCAAATAAGACATGCAACCAGAGGAGGCACCAAATTTTATGGCAATTGAAACTAAAAATATGTGGATGCATTTTAACCTATTTAAGTAACTCATAATATGGTCAAACTAAAATCACACATTTGAGGAATTTGACGACATGTAATGGGACTGTTTCTATCTTTTAAAATGACCACGGTTTTCCTGTGTGTTCGAGGGAAAAAATAAGAAATTTACAGACATTAAATATCCAAAACTATAAAGAGTTCAATCATCTCACAAAGTCCATTTAGTAATAGTTTATAAGAAATTTCATGGTGAATTTTGAATGGGACGCTATTCACCTGATTCATGAATTTTGCAGTGAAGGATATGCCAAACTTTGTGGGAACCAAGGCAATTCCCCGCTTCCTCCACCGATTATTACTGTTAAAACTTCTAACAGCTTTCCGAGCTTCCACGAAATTACAAGATGCCTTTAGTTGATCCCAGACTGAACTTATTCTACAATTCTGGAGCAACTGGCCATAATGCAGCACAGTTCCATCATTGTGGAAATTAAGCTCCTGCCAGCACTCAATCAGTTAATGCCACAATAGTATGAGAAGGATAGTACCATATACAGCGAATTTGTAGCTTACCTTTATGTCCTCAGGACTTCGTTGGAGTTCTAAGGCCATGTGGTGAATCCAATTTTCTGCAATCAACATGCCTTGCGGACCACCAAAACCTCGGAAAGCAGTGTTACTTGGGAAGTTTGTAAAGCATACTTGTCCGCTGACTCTGATGTTAGGTATGTCATAGACATTTTCTGAATGGAACATAGCACGCTCCAGGACTGCCAGGGATAGATCAAGTGAATTACCACCGTTGTTATAAATTTCCAGGTCTAGGGCAAGTATCTTCCCATCATTAGTGAATCCCACCTAAAAGAACAATAGGAAGTTAGTTAATCACCAATACAAAGGGGAAGAAAAATGTTACATTCAATGGTTACATGACAGCTGTGGGAAGTACTCAATGATCAGCGCTTAGCATTCGCAATTAACAGCAAGGAATGGCCTGTTATTTTCTGACCAAAATACGAAAGACATATACCTTGTATCTCCCTAGGAAACTGTGCCTCTGTCCAGATGACATCATGTCAACATCTCTGTCCAAAACAAGCTTTACTGGCCTTCTTAGAAGGTATGACGGTACAGATACTGCTGCAGCAAATACGGATGATCTAGTCTCTTTTCCACCAAATCCACCACCAATACGCTTAGTCTTGCATACTACTTTTGATAGTGGAAGACCAAGAACATTAGCGACATACTTCTGATGCTTCTGAGGAGCCTAGATATAAAACAAATGTCAAACAACAGTGATTGTGCAGTTAGTGTAATACAAATAGACAGAATGGGAAACAGCAACATCAAAGAAGCAAATTCCTATCAGCTATTTTTTCTTAAGAAAAGTAGCCCAAAAAATAGAACTGTGGCAAAATATAGCGAACCTACATAATAAAGTGACATATAGATTATATGGCATCTTATCTTGACTTCAATATGATATGCATGCATTTAGTATGAAATAATTCTGATGGTGCTCCATCATATTAATGACACATCTCTGCACATAACTTCTGCAAAATAATAATCTCAGGACCATGACAGGGAAGTTAGCTTCCACGTAGCTGTTTTACCAGTCTAGAACAAGATCATGTGGCAGTTTCGAGACACTATGGCACTAGCAGGACCATGGCACCTGACGGATTGCACCATCGTAAACAGTAAGGCCAAACTTGTAATGGTCCATAACAAAAACAGGGAAAATATATTCTACTCAATGTACAGATAGAAGAACATTCTGGAACTGAAAGAGATGAATTTTCACTAGTAAAAGATGTATGACAAATGATTTTTTTAACTGAAAACCAACGGTTATGGGAATGTTGAAAATGTAAATAACTCAGGCTACCATGAAAATAAACAGCAGGAGGAGCTGATCTGCCTACCAAAACCAAATGCAATGAGACCCAAATACTGTGGCAGCTGCTGCCCCGCCCCATGAGCAGCCACTATTAAACAGTCGGGGATGACACATGTTAATGTTAATGTTAATGTTAAACCTGCCCAACCTGCTGCAGTCCTATGACATTACTTTTGCAAATCTCCAGGTACAGGACAGGATTAGTTTTGATGTTTCTTTTTATCTAGATTATTTGTTGAAAAAAAACTCACTATCCAGATATGCGAAAACATTGAGGCCTATGTCTTGCATTGTGAATTTAAAGCTTAAAGGAACAGAGCATACTTGAGTAGATGAGACCATATGAATTTCATTTCCAGAATCAACAGGCCAAACAAGAGTGCCCTGAGGTTCCATGTAAAAATGCTCTTGACCTCCAACTTGCACTTCTCCGGATATAATTATGTCGCATGCACCAGACATGAAACATTGTTCAACATCACCTTTTCCAAGGCATCGCTTGGTATTTGGATGAAAGCTTCCACTCTTGACAGCATCCTCTATTGATAAAATTGCTGGTAGCTCGGAATATTCAATATGTACTTTGTTGGCGGCATTTTTTGCATTATCATGGGTATCAGCTACGACAATTCCAATGATCTGTCAACGAGAAGAAAGAGATGTAACTGACAAATTAAGAAAGTGTGACATTTCACTAAAAGTAATATTTAAATCAGTGAGTATGCGTAAAATATCAGATAAAGGAGCAGATACCTGACCAACACAAGTAACAACATCTGATGCAAAAACCTCCTCATCATGGATAATTGGTCCAGTATGATTAGTACCTGGAATGTCTTTCGAAAGGAACAGCCCAACAAAGCCAGGGGAAGATTTGGCCATTGAATCATCAATAGACAATATGTGAGCATGAGCTTTCTTACTCAGCACCAGAGCAGCATGCAAAGTATTAGGGGGTATCGGCGTGTCATCAGTATATTCAGCTTCACCGGTGACCTAGCACAACAGAAGATATAGCAAACGTAAGGACGTGTATAATATGGATGCAGTTTTCAATAGAAAGGAAATAGCAATGTTGCATGAAAAAAAGATGCTGTAACTTAGGTCTTGTTTAGTTATCTTTCATAACTTAAAACAGTAGGATAGATTCATATGATCCTATTGTATAATATATAAGAAAGTTACAGGATGTGTAGAAAGAAGACCAGCCTAAAACAAAATATAAACTTCTTTTTTGTTGACGAAACCACATGTGTTCAGAAAGAAAATTATAGGCACAGGAGTACCAGGTGAGTAACCACATAAGACGAGGAAACAATATAAGGAAGCATGCAAAGTGAATGCAGAAACAGAGCACTTGATGTCTTGATGAACTAGATGTTGTAGCCATTTTGACAGTTTTGGTTCTTCATCAACTTATATTTTGTGCCTAATGGTTATTTTTCAATAAGGTATCTAGAAGGATAGATCTACCAAACCTCTGTCCCTAAATGCTACAAGATCTGAACTACTATTTAGGGAAGTCGTTTGACTAGGAATGGCTGCTTCTATTGTCAATGTAAGTGCTAGTAGGGAATAATTGCACTATTCCTCCAACCCTAGAAGGGTGGGTATATAGTTAATAGTACATGGGCCTAGATGGGCCTAATATACCACTATACTCCAACACTCCCCCGCAGTCTGAACTACCGGCGCAGCGGTGTTCAAGACTGGACAGCAAAGAAACAACATCACACAACATGCCCCCCCACAGCCACAACTAGCCACTCGCTATGTTGAGGCTGGAGCGAAACTCCGAGAATGTCGAGGAGGGCAGACCCTTCGTGAAGATGTCGGCAAACTGGGAGGTGGTCGGTACATGAAGGACCCGAACATCGCCGATGGCAACCCGGTCGCGAACGAAGTGCAAGTCAATCTCGACATGCTTCGTCCGCTGATGCTGAACCGGGTTGGTGGAGAGGTACACGGCGCTGACGTTGTCGCAGTAGACGAGCGTACTCTTGGGGAGCGGGCTGTGAAGCTCCGCCAAGAGCTGTCGAAGCCAGGACGCCTCGGCCACGCCGTTAGCGACAGCTCGGTACTCCGCCTCGGCACTGGAGCGGGAGACAACCGGCTGCCGCTTGGACGACCAGGAGACCAGGTTGCCACCTAGGAAGACGGCATACCCTGAGGTAGAGCGGCGAGTGTCCGGGCACCCAGCCCAGTCAGCGTCGGTGTAGACGACCAGCTCAGCAGGAGGAGACCGGTGGAGGACCAGCCCGGAGTCAACCGTGCCACGGACATACCGAAGAAGGCGCTTCAAGGCCGTAAGGTGAGACTCCCGGGGATCATGCATGTGGAGGCAAACCTGCTGAACAGCATATGCAAGGTCCGGCCTGGTGAAGGTGAGGTACTGCAAGGCCCCCGCAAGACTCCGGAAGGCAGTTGGATCAGCTACAGGAGCACCCGAATCCGCGGACAGCTTTGACTGAGTATCAACAGGAGTAGAACAGGGCTTGCAATCTGACATGCCAGCCCGCTCCAGGATATCAAGAGCGTACTGTCGCTGGTGAAGGAAGAGACCAGAAGGCCGAGTCTCCACAGTGACACCCAAGAAGTGGTGAAGCTGACCCAAATCCTTCATAGCAAACTCCTGCTGCAGAGAGGAGATGGTGCGCCGAAGCAACTGCTGACTGGAGGCGGTGAGAACAATATCATCAACATAGAGCAGCAGATAAGCAATCTCATCACCATGTCGATAGACAAATAGAGAAGTGTCGGACTTGGCCTCCGTGAATCCCAATGTCACCAAGAATGTGGCAAATCGAGAGTACCAAGCCCGAGGAGCCTGCTTCAGACCATAGAGAGACTTGTTGAGCCGACAGACCAGATCCGGACGACTGGAGTCCACAAACCCTGCTGGTTGGCTGCAGTAGACAGTCTCAGATAGAGTGCCATGTAGGAAGGCATTCTTGACGTCGAGCTGGTGCACAGGCCACGAGTGAGAGAGAGCAATCGAGAGGACCGTGCGCACTGTAGCAGGCTTCACCACTGGACTGAAAGTCTCATCATAGTCCACTCCAGGCCGCTGAGTGAAACCCCGGAGGACCCAACGAGCCTTGTAGCGCTCGAGAGTACCATCAGCCCGACGCTTGTGCGTCCAAATCCACTTGCCCGTCACCACATTGCAACCAGACGGACGCGGCACGAGGTCCCACGTCTGGTTGGCAAGGAGCGCCTCGTACTCCTCTTCCATCGCGCGACGCCAGTTGGGATCCGCCAGGGCGTCACGGACAGAGGAGGGCACCGGAGAGAGCCGCGGCTCACTCTCGGTGACGGAGAGAGCCGCGGGTCGAAGAACACCAGCCGCCTGCCGAGTCACCATGGGGTGTACATGGCGAGGGTCCCGATGGAGAATCGGCGGGTGGTACACGGCCGACTCAACACGGGAGCGGGCCGGCGGCGGTGGCGGTGGTGGAGGTGGTGACGGCCCCGTTGGAGGTGTCGGTGGAGACGGGGCCGTCGGACGACGCTCGAAGACGCACACAGGGTGCGCGTATCGAGCAGGAGGCTCCGAGCCCGGAGCCGGAGGGCCGGGCGCCGGTCCTAGTACCGAGCGACGCTGGTACACTCGGACCGGCTCGGCGAAGCGCGCCGGGGCGCCGGGGCCCGGAGCCGGAGAGCTGGGCGCCGGTCCCAGTACCGAGCGACGCTGGTACACCTGGACCGGCTCGGCGAAGCGCGATGGAGAGGTGGGGGGCGCCGAGGCCACGCACGGCGCGGCGGGAGGCGCCGGGGCCACGCACGGCGGCGCTGCAGGCGTCACCGGGGCCGCGCACGGCGCGGCGGGAGGTGCCGGGACCACGCACGGCGGCGCTGCAGGCGGCACCGGGGCCACGCACGGCGGCGCGGGAGGAGGTGCCAATGCCGCACCACGAAAACCTGCAGGAGAAGGAAAAGAAGGAAATGGTGGCTGAACCACCGGGTCAGAAAACATGGACTCCAGCTCAGGCTCAGGACAAGGTGAGGGGGAGGTGGAGTAAGGAAAATCCGACTCGTTGAAGACAACGTGTTGAGAGATAATGACCCGGTGAGAGGTGAGGTCATAGCAGCGGTATCCCTTGTGGTCAGGGGAGTAACCAAGGAACACACAATGTGTCGAACGGGGCGGCAGCTTATGAGTAGCAGTGGCGGTGATATTAGGGTAACATGCACAACCGAAGACACGAAGGTGATCGTAGGTAGGAGGGGTACCGAAGAGAGCGTGGTGGGGAGTGGGAGCAGGACAAGCGGTGGAAGGGAGGCGGTTGAAAAGGTAGGTGGCGGTGTGGAGGCTCTCAGCCCAGAAGTGCGGGGGCGGAGAGGCCTGGATCAGAAGGGTCCGCATGACATCGTTCGTGGTGCGAAGCATGCGCTCAGCCCTGCCGTTCTAAGCGGAAGTGTACGGGCAAGACATGCGTAGCTGAACACCCCGAGAGAGGAAGAAAGAACGAGAAGTGTGGTTGTCGAACTCACGCCCGTTGTCGCACTGAACGGCCTTGACAGTGAGACCGAACTGAGTGGACACCCAGGCAAAGAAGTGGAGGAGGGTGGGAAAAGTCTCAGACTTTGCGCGTAAAGGAAAAGTCCAGGAGTAATGGGAGAAATCATCAACCACAAGATAGTATTTATAGCCTGAAATGCTGGATACAGGAGATGTCCACAGATCACAGTGAACAAGATCAAAGGCATGCGAAGCATGCGAAGAAGAAGAAGAAAAAGGAAGTCTAACATGGCGACCGAGCTGACAAGCATGACAGAAGTGCTCAGCAGAGGTCATAGTACAAGAAAAGTCAGCACTACGACTAAGCCGAGCCAAAACATCGCGGCCAGGATGACCAAGACGGCGGTGCCAAGTCGTGGAAGGAGTCGTCGCCAACGCAGCCGACGATGGAGAAGACGAATATGAGGCAGGAGGGGCAGCGGAAGACGGGAGCCGAAGAGTGTAAAGGGGTCCGACGCTGTCACTTCGGAGAAGAGGACGTCGGGTGGCCAAATCCTTCACAGTAAGACCAGAAGTGTCAAATTCGATAGAACAAGAATTGTCAGCTGTAAATTGGCGAATAGAAAGGAGATTATGAACCATCTGAGGAGCAACAAGGACCCTCGGAAGACGGAAAGGACCAGGAGCCGATCCCACGGAGGTGACAGGAAGACAAGAGCCGTCACCAACCATGATAGAAGAGGGATAGGAGGGATGTGGGGGATGGACAGAAGAAAGAATACCGGCGTCACCGGCGTCAGGTGTAGTGTGGAAGGAGGCACCCGAGTCGGCAATCCACTCGGTACCAACCGGCGGAGTCAGGCCCATGGTGCTGAAGGACTGCGCCAGGGCGGCCTGATCCCACCCTCCCGGGTAGGACTAGTACTTGCCAGGCTGGGGAGTCCAGGTCGGCCCGAACGGAGGAGCACCGGCGAGCATAGCAGGCGCCTGACCCTGAAAGGGCCACATGGAGATACGCCCTGACCATGGGTTGGCGAAGGATGGCCAGGGCATACCGCCAGGGCCAGGAGTGGAGACAGGTGTGGGCGCCGAGCTCCGACGTCCCCCACCACCACCGGTGGTACCAGTGGGGTTGGTACCGCCACCGCCAGTACCTCCAAGGGCCCCACCATGGTGCCGGTCACGGCGACGACGCCCACTCCTCTCCCTTGCCCCCTCCAGCTCCGCTGGGCCCGGAGGGAGGAGGGCCAAGGAGAGAACCTGAGTGAGAGTTGGAGGCCGGCGGTGTAGCCACCAACGCCTTGGTGGTCGTGGATGCGGACGAAGGCGGGGGGGGGGGGGGGGGGGGGGGGGGGCAGCCACCACGGTGCCCCGAGTGATCTCCTCCAGGACCAAGTCATCCCAAACCTGCAGGAAGGTGGGGAACGGCCTCTGGCGGGTGATCCATGTGCGCAGGTGGTCGAAGGAGCTGTTGAGGCCCCGCAACACATTGAGCACCAAGGTGGGCTCAGGCACCGGGTGCCCAAGATCACGGAGAGCATCCGCCTTGGTCTTCATCTGTCGGCAGAACTCGCCCACCGACAGGTCCCCTGCTCGAATGTCCGGAGGGACGCATCGAGCTGGAGGGCACGAGCCTCGGCATTGCCGAGGAACTGCCCCTCGAGGGCCAGCCACGCATGGCGAGCCGTGCCGCCACGGGTCCTGACGAGGTCCTGGAGATCAAGGGATATGGTCCCGTTGATCCAGGACATGACGACGCAGTCAAGGCGCTGCCACGTCATGTCACGCGCCTCGACCGGCGTGTCGAGGAGGACGTGGTCGTCGAGGACGTAGCGGCGGAGAGCGATGAGGACCTGATCACGCCAGCGGGCGTAGGAGGCGGACGTCGGGTCGAGGACGACCGAGACGAGGTGCTTGATGTGGAGCACGCCTGAAGCCTGGCTGTGGAGCTGGGCGACCGAGGGATCGGTCAGAGCCAGCTGAGACCCAGTGGACGGCGTCTGGCGAGAGGAATAAGCTGCCTGCTCAACCACGGGGACAGCAGCAGCAGCAGGAGGTGGCTGCTGGCCAAGGGAGGCGAGCAGGAAGTGCTCTGCCTCGGCCACCTGCCGGGCAAGAACATCAGCCGCTGTCTGCTCGCGCTCCCAGGCGAGAGCAGCCTCGCGGGCGCGCGTCTGGGCCGCTGCAGCCTCTGACTTGGCGGCGAGGAGGGCTGCCGCGAGAGCAGCAGTAGCAGGCCCGCGGAGCGCAGCAGAGGAGAGGGGCGCGTCCGTGGGAGGCATCCCCAGGCCGCGCCAGGGGAGGGCAGGGGCCTCCACGCCCGCATCCTGGGCGGCGGCCTTGGCGCCGCCCGCGCCCGCAGTTGCGGCGGCAGCGGCGGCGGCCGCGGGGGCCGCAGTGCTCACGCCCAGGGCGGCGCCAGAGGAGGAGGACGGCGGGAGCGGCAGGGCCGGCGGGAGCGGCGCGGGCAGGAGCAGCACGGGCGGAAGCGGCGCGGGCGGCGCGTCGTCGTCCGCTTCCCCTGGCGCGGCTTCCACGACCAGGGCCTACGCGCGCGCGCCTGCGCCCGCAAAGGAGGAGGGGGGCCCGACGGCGGAGGCATAGGAGAGGAGGGGTGGAAAGAAAGCAGAGAGAGGTGGGGGCGGCGGCGGCGGCCGGCCATGGCGCCGGCGACGGCGGCGGCGCTAGGAGAGGGAGAGGGAGGAAAACCTATCTGATACCATGCTAGTAGGGAATAATTGCACTATTCCTCCAACCCTAGAAGGGTGGGTATATAGTTAACAGTACATGGCCTAGATGGGCCTAATATACCACTATACTCCAACAGTAAGCAAAATGGAAGCACATAGATCAAAATTCAGAGTGTACAATGCTAATTGATTGATAATACCTGAAGCATAGCTGACATATGAACCATTGGCTGGCCTACTGAGGTTCCTTGCCTCACTATTTCATAACCTTGAGTTCCAACAGCAACAGGCCTACTGTAAGGCTGTATAGCTGATATGTGATCAACGTGCAATCCATCTTTTGACAATCCTTTCAAGTTCATATCATGAGTAACAGAAAGGAAAAATTTGAAAAAGAAACTCAAAGTTAGTGATCTACGAAATTCAACCATTCCACCAGGTGCATTCTCTGATAGAGGGATGTCTTCCTTCAACAGATTGAATGTATCATCCAACAACCCAGAGTTCCACTTCTTTCCAGTAAGAAAGTTTTCAGTCTTTGAAGCACTGAGTGGAACTGCAGCTACCCCTCCATAGACAATTGAGACATCAGATATTATCCATTTTCCTTCAGCTTCTCTTAAATACACACGCATTCCAGCATTCACCAAAGCAATGTCATCCTCCCTTCTATGTGCTTGTTTAAATTCTTTCACATATTCAAAAGGCCTTGTCCATGGTAGTATAACAGAAAGTAATATTTCCTCAGGTTTTATATCAACTTTACGGTAACCAAGAAAGAAATCTTTTGCAGTGGTAGTTCTAACATTGCTGTTCACATCTATTATCTGGAATTTTGCACCTATGGCCATCCAAAGTGGATTTAGGTCCGATATTGGACTAGCAGTACAAATGTTACCACCAACAGAAGCAACATTCCTGATTTGTGTTCCCGCAAACCATTTTAACTGACGTACTATTGCATGGCATGATGAGGTTTCAGGCAAATCACATTCTGCGATAACTTTTTTAAGAATATTTTGAAGCTGTGCAAGTCTTACAGCAGAACCAATGTGTATGCCATCTTCTTTGACTTTGAGAGTATTAAGCTCTGGAACATGAGTAACTGAGATCATCACCTTATATTGGGCATTCTTAAACTTTGTTTCAACTCCCACCTCTGAGTTACCAATTATAAGCTTTGCATCCGGATAGCAAGATTTCAAATGTAGTACTTGATTTAGTTTAAGAGGTCTATACCACCTGATCTCATTAAACCCATTTAACTTAAGTGGCATAACTTTTCTCAACTGAAGTTCTGGCGGGAAGATGAGTTCTTTCTCATCGTATGCATTTCCATCAATTTCATTGTATGAACAAGGTGAATATCTTTCCACAGACAATGATAATGTAGACTCATTAACATTGGCATCTGTCTCATTTCTGCAGGAACACGGCTTCCCCGTTGAAGGGCAGATAGCTTGGCCATCTGTGTTTTCTGAAGATGAATTGGTGTACACCAAATTATCTGTTTTCGCAAACACACGGAAGGCATCTAGAATTGGTCGGTAGCCAGTACATCGACACAAATTTCCCGCGAGACTGTCTTCAATCTGTTCTTCAGTAGGAGGCTCTCTGCTGGATCTCAGAAGTGCATACATCGACATCACAAAACCAGGGGTGCAAAACCCACATTGTGAACCATGTGCCTTGGCTAAACATTCCTGCAAGGGAGGTACAACATCAAGATAGAAGAGAAAGGCAAAGGTTGGGAAGGAATGAGCAAGGTGCACAACAGAAGCCAAGCTTCTCGCGGTGGACCGGTTAGAGCATTGAACTCCGGGAGTCATACTGACCCGGGTTCGAAGCACGGAACCTTCATAGAACAAAGCCAAGCCTTGAGGGAGTCTCCCCCAATGGTTGAGTTTTTTTTTAAGATGCGCAACAGAAGCTGTAGCAAACATTGACAGCACTGATCCATTTTGTCTGTTCTTAAAGCTTCTTAAATAAACATGAAACAGAGATCCGACAGCTTTTACAAGTGCTGTCAAAAACAGTCTGATACAATAAGGTGCAATGTTTAGGTCGTCCCTTCATCTCTAGCTGTTCTGGCATTTGCAGTGTTTTGTGTGTGTGTGAGTGAGTGTGTGTGTGTGTGTGGGTATGAGTCGTGTGGGTGCGTTGTGTGTGTGCTGTAGGGTTCTTATACCCTTTCTTCTTCTTTATATAATGATGCGCAACTCTCCTGCGTTTTTCGAGAAAAAAAACAAGGTGCAATTAATGAATTGTGGGAGTTTTGTTGGCCTAATTGACATATTTGAGAAGATTTACATGATTAAGTTAATGAGATATTGACACTACAAAATATACAGCAAGGGTAAGTCAGGGTAGGCTCAGTGTGAATCTAATGGCTGTTGAAATAATCTTCTTTCAGTGTGTATATGCTTTAGATGTATTTCTCTTGTTTCCAGGAAATGTTATCATTTGACCTATTTGGTATTTCTATCATGTCAACAGCCATGTTATGCTACAATCAATTAATATTTGGCATGTTGATCATATAATGTTGTGTCAGTACTATGTCGTGTCATGTTCATCTTGAGCACAATTCGTTTGTACTAGAATTAGAGTTGACTTGAACTCCACCTAATCTACCAGTGTTGTGCATTTATAAGCATTGGATTCATACTGAGTGCTGCTAAAGAAACATAACTTTTTTCAATAAAATCTTAACCATACAAAGATATCACATCATAACCCTGTACAGGCTTCAATATATTCCACATATAGCCCATTCATCAGCCATTGCTAGAAACAGCTATTAAATCATATCTTCTAGCCATTGTACAAAAAATTGTACCCGGTTCAACAACCATAGAAAAACAGAATTGGCAGCCTTGTCAATCTGGTCCAACTAAATGATGGATGGGCTAAAGACAAGACATAAATAGCATCTTAGCTCCAGTGACCATCCAGATCACTAACATGGTGTGCTACCGATTGAATAAACATGTTACATAACTAACGTCGAATTAGTTGATCCAGAGGTCACAGAATCAATGAACCAGTAGCCCACACAGTTCGGTGACTAGTTCAACTTTTCATTCTATGTTTCTAGCTCAACCATTTATTCTAGATATATGAGCAGGTGCCACACACGAATATCTACAAGGGAAAATGTTTCACTTACAACCATTTTGAGTACAACTCTAGTACAACCATGCATCTAAACCATCCAATGTATTGATGAGCTTCCCATCCAGGTGATTTCAACTGTTAGACCAAGTTGTACTCAAATGGTTGTATGTGTAGCAGTACTTCATCTACAAATCACAGAAGAACAGTGTATCACCTGAACTGGGTGCAAACCTCGCTGGCGATCTCCAATTCCCTCAACTGTGATTATGTGCATTCCCTCCACAGAATAAAGTGGAGCCAGGCATGCATTGATTGCAAAATGTCTGAATGAAGTAGGTCAAATTTTTTACACGAAGCTCAATTTTTATCCAGTATAAGGGACATAAAATACAAAAAAAATAAAGGTGCAGATAACAAGTATGGATTCTACATCCCATGTGAGCAGTAATGGCATCTTCGCAAAGCAAATCCAGTTTTTGGAATGAGAAAAGTAAAGGAAGGTAAATCTTAAATCTATTTATATTGTCACCTGTGACATTAAGTTGTTTTAGAGAGAAAGAGATAAATTGTTTTAGAGAAAGAGATAATGCACAAAACATCATTTCGTATAGGAATTTGGTTCTCACAGGGATTTCTTTGTAGTTCGGTCATAACAAGAGACCATGACAGTGCAGGCTCCACAACCACCTTCACCACATCCAAGCTTTGTTCCTCGAAGGCCAATATCTACAATGCATAGTTAGAAAAACATTAAGAAAAGTACAGCAAACCATGAAGATAAATATATATCTGTGATATTCTATAAATTATAGGGTGCAAATGCAACCTTCTGAAAAGTTGCTATGGTACTTATTTTTAGACCATATTACGGATAGATGCAAACTGAAAACGCAAACGGAAAAGACAATCTATGGAATTGAATAGACAATATTTAAAAATCAGCTAAGATGTAATGGTTCTTAGATCACTGGTAGACAATGAGTTAAAGATGGCAGCTTGGTTCAAAATTAGTGTACAATGAATAGGTAATCATCCTCTTTGTCATCTTAAAGTGAATGGAGATATTATATCCAACCTTTCAGTGGATCAGCGGAATAGCATGGATGCAGTGTTGGAAGAAAGCAACAAGAGCATGCTTGATAGTGAATAAACCTATGCTCTGAGTCAGTGGGGTGAGGAGAGCAGGAATCTTGTTATATACTGTAGGTCCCCTGGCCCCTGGGGCCCTGGTGGTGCGTTAGAGCTGGGTCATAAACTCCAGGTTCAGGATGCCTTGATGGAATAACCAATGAACCCAAAACAAAAATTTGCATCATGTTTTCATCCCCAATCCTACTCGAATCTGTCTCACGTCACCGCTGCCGCCAACAACGACAAACTTGAATGCAGTAAAGTAGTTGAGGCCTCGTGCCACGGCAATTCCAAATCGATAGCGTGACAAGCTCCACTGGTACAGCTTCACCCAGACACGCACTGCCACCAGTTAAATGCTTTCTCTTCTAAAAGAAGAAAGAGCAGCAGGCTACAGATTCCAGTGGATTCGGATCCCAATCTGGGACCAGGCAAAAGCGCATCGATGCAGTTGTGGTAAAACTCCCCGTACCGACCACCACACCCACCAACTGCTCGATTGCAGTACCAGCAGGCCAATTCTAATCCTTATCGTGCGTGAACACAAGTAGCAAAAAACACACAGAAAGGGAGAGTCCGAGAGGCAGAGAGAGCGACCTCTGAGGTACTGGAGCAGGGTGAGGTGGGCGAGGCCGTCGGGGAGCACGCGGCGGACGCCGTTGACGTAGATGACCGCCTCGTCGGACCACTCCTCCTCCGCTCCCGCCGCCGGCTCCTCCCCCGCCGCCCTCGTGAGCGATCCCATCGGATTCCGGCGCGGGGAAGGAAGCTGTTGCGCGCCCGCACCGCACTCCCCGCCGCTCTCTGGCAGTCACGGTCACGGCCGCGGAGGTCCAGGAGAGGTTGGATGCGCTCGCGGGGCTCTCCCAGTATGGTGGGACACGGGTCTGATCGGTGACGCGGATGGGTGGATCATGGAGCTGAGCCAGCCACGCACGTGCGGCACGGGAGGGGTCGGAGACACACGCACGGAAGGACTGGAGAGCGGCCGTGGCCGACGTGAGCACTGAGCTGAGCGCCGGTGGCGGTAGCGAGAGATTGGATGTGGAGGCTGTCACGCGAGATGCAGCTTTTTCCTAAACAATTTCGTCACAAACTCTCTTTAAGACGGCTCGGTAGATTTTTAATTGTTATGCGGGCGTCATCTGGCAACATGGTGCGGAATCGAGATGGCGACACATGGTCGTATCTTGGACGAGATGATGCGATATCAGGTTGGAAAATTGAAAATTGAGGGATGGGAAGGTCGGTCGGCCAAATATATGACGTTGGTGGGTGGAGTTTGAGTGAGAGCAGGTTGAACGAAGAGAAGCAGAGCTCTTTTTGGTAGGAGGAAGTTAAGGGAGGAAGAAGGGACGCGAGGGATAGACAAAAGTTGGTTTTTCATTCACGCAGGTACGTGGTTTCAAAAAAAAAATCATGCCAGTACGTTACTTTAAAATCAAAACTTTATGTTATAGCGCTCATGTTTTGTAGTACACTTCTTTGTGCAGAAACTCTTTCAAATTGACATTACATGTGGCTCCCATTTGACTGCTCGTATCTTATGACTAAACGCTCAAGGCCTAGATAAAGTTAAATATTGGGATTATTAGTTTACAATGAAGCACAGTCTTACGAGAGGATCAAAACCAGACCGACTGTAACGGAACCCTCTAGGTCACGCGTCAAAGACAGCGAGAGACCACTCTAGATGAATAAGCTAAAAGGCCATGAAGCCATTACAGAAAATGGACGGCCCGGACCACCAGCGGGACCTATTGCACCATCAGAACGACCTAAGAAGGAGTTCTCCATAATGCCTTCAGGAAGGCAAAGGCGTACCAGCCGAACGGACCCTAAAAAGCAATGTCCTCAATAAAAAAGTGTAACCGCCGTTGCCCGACCCGAAGAAGGGCAAGAGCTTATGCTCGAAGATCATGCCCGACAAACCAAGAGCGTCTGTTTCAACGTCACTCGCGACCGTCGACAGTCCTCGCTTTGCAGCCTCCAAAGCTATCCACGGTCCTCGTTTCGCAGTCACCAAAGCTGCTCTTATCTTATCCCTAAGCCCTTTTGTTTTTCCAATGCCCTTTCGTCATACGTGGATGTGGAAGAACTGTCAAACACCGGGGCACAAAAGCCTCTCACAAAAGAAATATTGAACTCCATGAACTAATATTTTGAGTTGAAAATAGCTCGATGGAGTGAACGACGCGAGCCTAAATAAAGGAATGGGCAGCGGTAATTCCCAACCTATTTTATCAAACAAAAAATCACAACCTATTTTAATAGCGCATACCTTGTTACTGCTACCAAACAGTTGTACTCTTTCTTTCAAGGGTATAAATCTTACCGCAGCGGAAAATTAAGCAGTCATATAGGCATCACGTGACCTATACCTTGGTGGCAATTTTATAAACGTTAAGGCTAACCCGACCTAGAAAGGGTGGCCGGGGCGGCGGCGACGGTCGCTGGGCGGAGGGCCGATGGTTGGGCAGTGGGGGACCCCCGATGGGTGGTGCGAGCAGCAGGGGAGGAGGAGAAATGGTGGCCGGCAAGGTTAGCGGCGGCCGCGGTAGTAGATGGCGGTGGAGGTCGCCGGAGTCGAGGGAGGTGCGGGGCGGTGGGGGCGAAGAGGGCAGCGGCGAACGCGGCCGACGGGTTAGCGTCGGCCGCGGTGATGGGCGATGGCGTAGGCCATCGGAGCGGAGGAGGAGGAGGTGGCGGCGGCGGATCGCGCACTCCCCTAACGCATGACCCGTCGCGCGATAACCACGTCCTTTATAAAACAAAGTGTCAAGACGTGATAGTGTCCAAGGGATGCAAGCCCGCCAACACAAACTAGTATTAGGTGGAGTTTAAGTTACAACAGGTCAGGGAGAACTAGAGCTCGGGGTGTTTGGATCCCTCGACTAAAATTTAGTCTCGTCACATCAGATGTAATGATGTTAATTAGTAGTATTAAATATAAATTAATTAAAAAACCATTATATAAATGAGAACTAATTTGCGAGACGAATCTATTAAGCCTAATTAGTCTATGATTAGACAATATAATGCTACAGTAAATATGCGATAATTATTTACTAATTATAGGTTAATTATTCTTGTTAGGTTCGTCTCGTGAAGTAGACATGACTTATACAATTAATTTTAGAGTTAAATACATCATTAGTACACAAACTTGACGAGTGGATGCATTTAGGTACACCATCTATCTAATTGCTCATTTAGGAGCAACAACTTGATATGTAGGTGCAAATGGGTCACCATGACGACATATGGCCAAACAAATGTGTCACACCCGGTTTTAAAGGCAAAACCAGATGCATCTCATATGTGCGCCAGGATCAGTTTACACACATATGGTAGACGTCACAAGTGAATATCCATAACCATGCATAACGAAAGAGTATTAAAGTGCATTTATTACAATCTCAGAGTTGACACAAATGTCATAGTGGAAGACTTAAATAAACGTTCATCTAACGAAGCAAAAGTGACTCCAACTCCACAGGCGTTGACTGGGGGAGACTCGCCTAGAACTTCTCAAAATCAGCAGTGAAATCCTCAAAATTCTCCCAATCTGAGCAGCATTCCGGGTGTGGTCGATGCAATATAAATAAACAACAAGCGTGAGTACATGCCGTACTCAGCAAAGTTTGGAAGTAAATGACATGCAAGGCTTTATAAAGTGGGTAGCTGAAAGTCTAGCTGCATTAAGCACTTTTAGTTGGTCAAATTTTATTAAGCAACTATTTACTAGCAAATATAAGTATATACCAACCACAATTAAATAAATGACATAACCCAACAAATTCTGGTAACCACAGTTTAGGTCATATTCAAGTAAAATTATCATGTAAGGGTCCAGGCCGCTCTTGACCGTGAGCACGGCTGTTATAACAGTTTTACACTCTGCAGAGGTTGTACACTTTCACCATAAGCCGTGATTCCCATTGCCGAAGCATGCACCCGTCCCACACCACGTGGACCGAATACTGAGTTTCACTATGAGACCTTTACAAAAGCAATCTAATAAATGATAGCTCGCTAAGGTTTCCGGTTCAGAAGCAAAGCATAACCCTCCCTAATGAGGTCTGTCTCTTACCAAAGCCCAGCGCTCAAGAGGACCGAGCTATACCCCGTCAACCGCCGCCCCCCATGCCCCTTCCGAGTAAAGCTACCATAAACTAGAGCACCTAATTAGTCAGTCAAAGCCAGAGCCACATGGCACTCATGGTTGTACTGTTTTCCTGGGTGGTTCTCCATGTTCCAATTAAAAGATGTGATCTTATCCATTAATTGATTAAAAGGTAGTAATGGAACATAGAGTAGGGGTTTCATTTAATCAATCCCAGTTGAGCAAGCTAAGCATCATCTACCATCAAAATTAATTAAGTACCCCAAGCTGCAAGGTATGGTAGAGGAGACTAGGAAATCCTTAATGGGACCCAACAATATTATTGCAAGCGATAAATAACAGTGTAATTAAAATGCATGTCATTCAGGTACAAACGGGTATGATCAAGGAATACTTGCCGTCTTCCCAACCCTGCTGCTGCTCAAAGTCTTCAACGACAGGATCTTCAAAGCTCTCCTCGAACGGTATGTTTCCTATACGCAGCACACGAACACATACAAGAAAACAATACAATAAATAAGAAACAGTACACCAAACAATTCCAACAGAAGAAAACAACAGCACAAAACTAATCTAAGCGTCACCACGAACGCGTGAGCACGAGAATCACTAAAATCGGAGTTAAAATGCAAAAGATATGGTTTTTCTAAGGTTCAGAGACTTGCTGGCAAAGTTTTAAAAGTTCCAGGGGCTTAACTGCGAAAATCCGAGGGCTAAAACATAATTTTGTATTAAACTATGAGGGTTTTCATGTAAAAAGACAAAACTTGGACCTCGGGCGCAATTTTAAAACTTGCAGGGGCTAAACCGAAAGAAAAAGGACTTAATTTGAAATATTTTTGAACTGGCTAGGACCGCGGGTTGATTTTGAAAACTTGAAGGGCCTCTTTGCAAAATCGCCGAAGTTGACCGGTATGCGGCCGGTTTGACTTGAAGCTCGGGCGCTGCTCGGCCGTTGGATCACGATCTGACGATCGTGAACAGATCGGGCGGAGGGGAGACTCCGGCGACGATGGGAGCGGCGGCGCCGCCGTCGGACACAGCGGAGCTTCGCCGGCGACACGCGAAAATGCGCTACGGTGCACCAAAACGCGCGCGGCTTGGACGGGAAGCACAAGGGGATCAAGGCGAACTCACTCCGGGGGTTCTTGACGGCGGAAGAGCGACGACGGCGATCGGCGACGGTGAATGGCGGGCGGCGGAGCTGCGGGAATCAACGGCGAGCGATTAAGGCAGGAGCGTAGCGGGGAAACGATGCGCGAGCAACACGGGAGGGTCCCTTACCTCCTTGCGAACCTCCCGCGGTGAGACTTGGCGAGAGAGGGCCAGTGACGAGCGAGATCAACGGCGGCGGCTCGAGCTCGGCAATGGCGGCGGCTATGGCGCAGGCAGCTAGGGTTTGCGGCACGCGGGGAGAGCGAAGAGGTTAGGAGCGGCGGCGACCGAAGTTTTATAGGTGCGGGGTGGAGCTCGGGCCCACGCCTTGGCGTGCGTGCCACGGAGACGGCGCGGCCGAGCCGGGTCGGGCTTGAGCTCGAGTTCGGCTCGGGGACGACGACCCTGACAGGCGGGCCCCGCCTGTCAGCGACGCGGGGGAGAGGGAGAAGGGAAGCGGGCCGGCGCGGGAGACTGGGGCCGGGAGAGGACTTGGGCCGAGAAAAGGAAATTGGGCCGGCTCGGGAGAGAAAAGAAGTAGAGGGGGCAAAGCCGAGCTGGGCCAAGAGTTGTAGGGGCAAAAACGAACTCGACCGAAAACAACTATTCTAAACCTCAAACAAATTCAAATTAAATTCTAATTTAAACAGAATTTAAATTCTAACTTAATTGAACAGCAAGCAAAAGACAAATGCAACATCATGAATGCATCAACAACTTATTTTTGACTAAAATTATTTAATATGATATTTAAATTGATAAAAGACTAGAAATTCCAATTAAATCATAGAAAATTTATTTAAGCCTTAATAAATCCTAGAAAAATTCAGAGAGTTGCTACAATTTAATTGTGATGAATTTTAGGGTGTTACAAAATGTCGTGTAGGTAGTGTCGCAGCGATGTGTTAGCCTTTTTTTTGGTAAAACTCTTTACTTGTTATGTAATTTAGGTTAGTTTAGTAGTATCTTTTTAGATTTTTTTTATAGCACACTTTGAGAAGTACGAAAATGGTTATTTTTTTGAGGTGAAATGAAATAATATAACATACAACATATGAATTTAGCGTCGATTGCAGGCATCGTATAAACGCAAATATTTGACTTTTTGATTGGTAGCTCAATTTAAGTCCTTGCCTCTCAACAAAGTTTGAGTGGTAATATAAATTCTCAACTTGTTGTATTGTGTTGATATATTGTTCATCCTTTTGTATCAGCATCATAAAAGCTTGATGTTCGTTAAAACTAATATATGTTAAAATGAGTCCTAATCTATACTAAAAGGATCGAGTTCTTTTGAAAACTTTTGCTACCAACTAAAACCCCCTATACCCCTCACAATGGACACACCTGGACCCACGTTGAAGAAAGAAAAAGGAAATATTGCAAAAGTTTTTTTTTGACAGAGCGAAAAACCCCATGTGAGTTCACCCTAGCCTCCTGTTTTTTTCACCAGTGTTTTTTGTACCCACTTTTCTTTGGAAAGAAAAAAAGTTGTTTAAAGGGAATCAACGTCCTAACCAGTAAAACCCCTCGGAGCTTTTTTTGGAAAGGAATAAACGAGCTTTTTTCTGAACTGAAAAAACAAGTTTTTTTATAAAAGAATCAACGTCCGAACTGGTAAAACTTCCTCGCAGTTTTGTTTGTGTCTATACACAATTATCCCGTATTGCCAATAAACAATAGATTGGAGAGTTTTTCTCGGTATAAATAAAGACCAACTATCTCAAAAAATAATATGCCTCTGGATTTGAGAATACCTAAAGCTCTCTATAAATGAGAATGCGAATATAAAATATTTTTAAAAGTGCTTTGCATGACTGGTATGTTTAGCTTGGCCAACTCAAATGACATTGTTTTAATACATATGTGTAATCAATAAACGTGCGTGCCCGCACGTGAGTTCTTGCTAGTAAACAATAAAATAGCACCAAATGTACACATATACCGCCTACGTGACTTTTTTTACCCATACGTCATGCCGATGACTTATTTACACCGATATGCCAAGTTGTTGCTCCTAAATAAATAATCAGAAAGATGTTGTACCTAAACATACTCACTCACCAAGTTTGTGTATCACTGATGCATTTAACTCTTAATTTTATAATTAGTTTATGTTTAATTACAATTATTATTTATTTAAAGGACTAAACTTTAGCACCTTAGATCCAAGCACACCCTTCTTGTTGGGAGAAAGTTGAGATTATGGAGGAAGAAGAGACATGGAAGAGGGGCAAAAGAGAGTTGTTGCTTGAGATATCTTATACGGAGTAAGTATCAAGTAGTATATCTATTCAAATCAAATTTATTTTGTCGCATGGCCATTTGCCCATTCTTACCCCTATTCCATTGTCATATCTGTTCTGATCATATCTCACGTGTCCTACAAATCCCCACCCATTGTTATAAATAAGGGTACTACTAACCATCGGACGGTCCGCCGCAACATAGAAAATCAAAATTGCAACATTAAAATTTACCTTTTGCAACATAAATATATATATATAATAACAGCATCGGATCTCATAGGATTATCGTAAAAATAAATTTTTGTTGCAATAGACAGTTATGTTCGTGCAACAACATACTCGAATCCCGCTTTTTCTCTAGGAAGCACCGGAACTTCGAAATTCAACATTAAAACATCCGAAAACATCTCATGCAACATCACGGAATCATAATTGTAACACATGAAAATCACGATTGCAACATCACATATCGCGAAAAATATGTGTAACATCTGCAATGCAACATTAAAAAAATAAATTGCGACATCATAAATTACTTGTTGCAACATCCAAAATTCACGCATCTCCTACCTTATTAGCATCTCTCCTGCCAACCATCGAATGCCATGAGGATCCACAGAGTCCAAGCTTCATTCCGATGTGAGGAGGACTTGGATGGTCGCATCGGAGAAAGGAGAGCGGATAGGGGGACAGCGGAGGCGGCGGCGACATGCGGAGGAAGAAGATGGCGCACGGGGCGGCGGCGGCAACACGCAGAGGAGTAGGCAGGAGGGCGGCGCGGCAGTGAGAATCTCAGAGGCGACGCACGGAGAAGAAGGAAGGCGAGGCGGCGGCGGGCGCGCGAAGGAACAAGGCAGAGGAGGCGGCGCGGCACGCGACCGGTAGCATTAACGTTGTTATAAAGAAAAAATTCCCCGCTCATCAATACTCGTAAAAGTCGTAGCCCCCCCTCCCCCCGTCTAGTCCACAATTCCTACGGGGCCTTGTTCAGCTCCCAAATTTCATGCTGTAAAGTTAAGACTTTGTCATAAATGCGACACTGTAGCATTTCGTTTGTATCTGTGAATAATTGTCCAAACATTAATTAATTAGACTCAAAATGTTCGTCTTATGAAGTACAACAAGACTGTGTAATTAGTTTTTGATTCCGTCTACATTTAGTACTTCATACATGTACCGATATTTTGATGCAATGAAAATATCTTTGCATAGTGAAATTTGAGGTGGAACTGAGGAACTAAACAGCCCGGAAAGTACGGACCCTGTCTTCCTAGATTATATACAACGTTTTATTTTTCTAGATATATAAACCAAAATGAACTATAGTTTATATAGAATTAAAATTTGAAACGGAGTGGTAGTACAAAAACTAATCCCTATGTCCCACTTTAAGAGCACTCGAATCTAGAAAGAAAATTAACATTAATAGTAAATGACATTTCTACCCTCTATACATGTAACAGACCGACGCCCGTTCACCTGGCTTATCAGCGGCCAGCCACCGGTATTTTTTTCTCTGCGCATACCAGCACCAGCCACCAGTATTTTTCTCTCAGTAGCACAAACCAATACCAGCCATCAGACAGGACGCGAGTAATCTACGCCCTGTTCACTTGCTTATCAGCGGCCAGCCACGGTATTTTTCTCTCTGTACAAACCAGCACCACCACCACTATTTTTCTCAACACGAACAACACCAGCTAAATGTACAGAGGCGCGAGTAATCTAAATGTACAGATCATCATACCTACTCATCAATATTTTACAGCAGCAGTAGTTGTTCCCTCCCGTGATCCAACTGCAAATCCAAAACTTTACTGCACGTAAACAATTGTTTCCCGTGCAACCGTAGAAAGAATTTCCATTCTAATCCTAGCATCCATACGGATGAGACATGTTGAGATGCATTCACCATAGCACTAAATGTTACAAGATACACGTGCTGTTTGGAGCTAAATAGTGACCAAACTACATATGCTACAAATTTGCTGCCACTTCAAAATGTGGCAGCACTCAGCTGCTACCCTATCCTTTTACACATGGAATCACTCCAATTTGTGCAAGCACACTAAATGCACAGCTCAGAACAATCCGAATAAACGATGCCGCTTATGGCTGCTGCTGCTGTAGTTGCCTCCTGCTGGAGTCACAGATATCCTGTCCGCATTAGCCAACGCCCAACTGTTGAAATCCGGTGAGGACAGCAGTTGTTTCATGGCTTTCTTTGTCTCCTCTCTGGTGAATGCTTCGTATTCCTCTTTTGAGAATTTCCTCCTCTCTGGGGTAGTATGGTAGGAGGAATAGTAGCTATCCCTTGCAATACCTGGTGACGACTTTGCTGAGCCTGGAAAAGCAGGGTAACGAGTTGTTTACTGATATATATATATATATATATATATATATGAATAATAAGCTGGGGCATCATAAAGACACCTAAAAAGAATACTAAGGTGGGGCATCATAAATATACAAATAAAAGAAATGACGAACCTGCAAGAGGCGAGTTTTTTCTCGGTGTACGTCTCAGGTGACCATGGAGCTTGCCAAATCCATCTTGGTAAGTCCCATTCATGCTAGAATACTCTTCACCCAGATCTCCATAATGAGAGGAATGCACTGCAGTACCACCAGAAAGTCCCCTGCAGAGAGGTAATCATTCAACTTGGCTGTCAGTTTTCAGTAAAGCAAAGCAATTTTATTCTGTCCGTGCTATAAAAAAGTCTGTCCATAATAACATGAAAAAAATATATAAACACCATCAGCATATAAACCAAAGGAATCACTATGCCAATACCTAGTATTATAGTATTACAGATAATACCTAGTATTATAGGATTTTGGTTGCTACAGATAAGTTTAGTTATTCATTTTCCTTATCCAAATTTTACTTATCCACTTACAGTCTTAGTCCCTGTAATAATAGAATAGAACTGTATCATGCTTATACGGAGTATTCCTCATCCTGATGATGTTGCATGTAGTGAATGTGTGAGACTAAAATGGCATCAGGCTCCTTAGTGGCATCAATCCACCTAAACCATGTCAGCCAGCAGGTCATAGGTAGATGCATCCGGTCCACGTGGCACAAAAATACCATGCGTCTGTTGGCAATTGATTGTTTAGAATCTATTGACTCGAATACAAAGTCAGAAACAGACAAAGTTTTATGACAGAAAAGGCCAAATAACACATTTTTTTCAAGATATTTCCTTAAAGTGGTCCTACGAAATCTGTTTAACGGAGGGAGTAATCAATTAAATGTGCTAATCACCTAAGTTACACATCTTTAATCCTAATGACCAATGGAGCAAAAGACTTGGCCCTATACAACAATGTACACTCTCCATTTGGAAGATCTGCAACAGTTTTGCAGAAATTTCAATAGAATGTTGTAATAGTTCAATTCCAAAGTAAACAGGAACCATTCCAGCATTCTAAACATAACCCAAATAGTAAATAAGGTATGGGCAGTTGAGGCCTCTTCTCAAACTCCTATAAACATTGAACAAAAAAAATTCACGCCCAAAATACCAAACAATAAAGAACAGATGGAATAGCATTCTTCTAGTAATAGCAAAATAGGTGCTGCTATCAAGATATCAACACTTCCAATGAGCAGTTATATCCCACCTGATGGGTCATGTATATATAACATTATGCCAAAAACCATGTGAGGAAAATCAAACATTGTAACCTATAAAGCTGATATTCGATACAATTAGAGTTTACCATACCGTGATAGATAACCGAAAAATCCTGACTTTCCCTCAATTCTTGCAATTGCTTTGATGATTACACAAAAGGCAAAAGCTGCAAATGCAAAGAGATAGTCCAGAGAACTCTACAGAGACAGAAGAAGCAAGAATTAGCATGTCAGTAAACAGATAAGCAAACAAGTACAATACCCAAATATGAGTAGGCTGTTACAGAGGTAATACCTGAAGGATCATAACAGCCGAAACAATCAAGATAGCCCACTCAACAAAATAAGCCACACCCGCATCAACAGATCCATCTTCTGTCAGGACAAGTTTACGGACACCCCAATAACCAAACCAGGCTCCAGCTAAGATGACCAATACGAGAAGGAATATTCCTAGCTGCAATTATATATATTTTACATTAGTTATCACAAGAAAAAGATAGAAACAAAACTTAACAGAACAATATTACTGAATGATAAAACCTTAGCAATTGCCGTCACAGAACAATCTACTTCATGATACAAATATCAAGTTATCAATACAATATAAAACAAATGCATTGACAGTTCTGTAAACAATCTGATGTTATAGCATCTATTCGCTACCATAGAATAAGTAGAGTAGACTATTCCTGAATAGAACTCAAGAAAACAAGCACTGCAAACACACGTGACAAGAAAATTTTACTAAATCATACTGATAAGTCAGATAAGAGAGGAAATACAGAAGACAGAAAAGAGGGAAGTCGTGCAGCAATTCAAGAGATTGCATCACTGCTAAATTTTATGTAAACCTTGTTCCCTTAAACATATGTAAATGCAGGTGAAGAATAAAAGAAGCCAAAACGACCATTGATGACAACCCAAACGACGAACTTACATACAGGATTATGCATGTCTTCAGCAATTCCAATTTCCACAAGAACTGAACGCAGCAGACCCGACAAATAGTGCAGAAAATACGTCGTCATGCCAACCTGTTGTTGAGAGATTGTCACGAATCAGTGATCCAGAGACATGAGGTCAAAATCGAAGTAAAAATTCTGCCAATAGTCTAAGTAATACTTACAACTGAGGAGTAGGCAAAAATAGCCAGAGAACTCTTTCTGCCAGTGGGTAAAAGCTTCATTCCCTGAAGACAAGATAGATTGAAAACAAAGGGGTTAACTAACCAGGTGATGCTCAAAAAGTGATTGACTGGATAATAGGTAAAACAGAAGTCTCTTGATTTGGACAGGCCACAAGTTAGATTTGTATAAAATGCATCATAACTAGCACAAAGTAGCTTGATGTAAGTGACTGCATCCAGGAAAGATCAGACTCTGACTCAACTACACACAACCACCCAAAAGAAAACTTTAAAAACTATTCAAATAACATTGGCAGCATCGTATAAGCATGCAATTAGCAATATGGTCCTGACTAAAGCACTTGATACTGCAAATTCTAACAAGTTAAACAATTTGGTCCCAAGGAATCTATTTAATCATAGTGTAAGAAATGAAAATTCACGCTCAAGATATGTGGAAAGGACTTAAAAGTCTTGATATAAACAGATTGTTTGACAGAAATAGTAAAGCAAGAACGAAACAGAACATTATTTTCACTTCTATTAGTTGGACTATATACCTTTCACGGTTTCATTTCATTAGTTTTCCCCAATATTATGTACTGTAAAACTTAGGTTTACGCATATCTGTAGTAGAGCAGCTTCATCATAAAATTAAGCACGATGCATCCTTACAGAGCACAGATACAATAATCTGGATACTCCTTACAGAACATAGCTCGACAAACATAGTTATGTGACTGTAGCATAGTGGCAGACAACAATGCAGAAGCTAGAAAGCCCAATTTCAGTCAGGAAATCTTCTGTCAAAGAAATGCTGTGATTTGACCAAAGAGTGGGATTGATAAGGTTTTGCCTTTGCAATTCTACAGAAAAATATGATAGTTCAATATTCCAGAATCCAACTAGCAGTTGCAAATTAGACAGTAAGTTTGTTCCATTGACCAAACAAGAACGGCACCACCCAAAAGTACTAGTACCGATTGTCAGCTCAAGTGATCATCTGCCACATATAGAACAGGGTGAAGAGGATTACAAATTACCTGAAAGAGTATAATCAGTACCACCAGGAAAATGCCGATCGTCATTGCTCCACCATAGTAGAACACCACAGACTCACTCAATGTGTGTGCCACCCCCATCAGCACCAATCCCAGCACCAAGAATACCACCCTATGGAGCAAGAACTCTGCATACAAAGAAAAAAATACATCACACTCCGCAACCAAGAACAAGGGAACAACCCGGGCACCAAGCACGAGCTGCATCAAACAAAGGAAATATTGAGTCCGTGGACAAAGCGAAAGAAGTATACCTTCCTCAGTGGACACCACAACGGACCTTGAAGGTTCAGCCACCATTCGGAAATCCAGAATCCGGCGGTCGTAGGGAGAGATGGCTTGCACCCAGAGCCCGCTCTTGGGCATCTTCTGCCACTGAGATGCAGCGCACTTGCATGGCCCAACTGTGGCATTCCTACAAACACGAAGCATGCAACAAAACGAAATTAAGCCAAGAAACATAAATTACTACACACCAAAAATGCTAGAGGTTTAGTTCCCATCTCACTTACCGGTGGAAGCAGAGCTCGAGGCCGTGGGGGCGCGTGGCGTTGGCGCGGAGGCGAAGTGCGTGGAAGAAGCGCGACGGGTCGCGGAGGCGGGAGGGGCGGCCGTGGAGGAGGACGCGCGTGCAGTAGTGCCCACCGGCTGCGCCGCCTTCACCACCGGAGATGGGCCGTGCGGGCGGGAGGTGGAAGGAGACCGGCGGAGGCGAGGTGACTGCGGGGTGGCGGGGAGAGGAAGGGGTTAGGGTTAGGGCTTTGGGTGTTCCGACAGCTGGGAGGGAGACAGAAGCGCGCTTACCTGTGAGCTCAACGGGGGTGGATACGGAGAGGGCGGCGGCGGTGGTGGTGAGGAGGACGACGAGGACGGATGGGATGACGAGGAGGAGGTTCCGGCGAGGCGGCGCCATGGTGGCGGCCGCGGTGGATTTGGGGATTTTTGGACGGGGAGGCGGGAGAAAGGGAGGGAAAGAATGGGATGGGAGGCGGGGAGGTAGCTTTGAAACGGCGCGGTGTCCGGGACTCCGTGGGGCGGTGGCCGTCTGTTCCGCTGTTCTAGACGCGGTGTCTCTGTGGAGCTGCTGGCAGGTGCCGGCAGCACCTTACTTGGTCGCTAAGAAATATGGATTTGTTCTTCTTTCCGTATATTTTCCATGAGGAAGAAGGGGGGCGTCCCTCCTTCGGCTCCTCCGTAGTTTTTTCTGTAAAAGGGTAAGGTAATTTGAAATTGCTATTTTGTGTGCACAAGGACAATTACATTAGTACAAATCTACTTTCTCATGAGTCATGAGTACATCACGTAGAATTTTGCTGAGAAAATTTCATATTTGACATCAAAATAAAACATAACTCTTTCTTGGTTCTCAAATATTTTTCTTCTCTATTTGACACTAAGTTCTAAATTCCATTCATTATTTGATATTTCCATCATTTTCATTAATTAAGTTAGGCAAAAATAACCTCCAAATCGAACTTTACTATAATTTTAGAATAAAACTCATTAAATTAGGCTAACTTTGAAACTAATCCAAATTTTATGGCACCAAAGCACTTTAAAAAATTATAGAAAAATAACTAATGTTTGCCGCATGCAGTATGATATTTTTATAAAATTATCTCATAATTCTTTATGTAACTTATGATGGTGAATAATTCCATAAAATATTGCATCAAATGTGACTAATACTAGTTAATTTTTCATCATTTTTAAAAGTATTTTGGTACCACAAAATTCATAAAAATAGACTAATTTGGTGAATTATAATTCTAAAACTATAAAGTTACATGTGTCATTTTAAATTAAATACATTTATTTGTTATATTGTTGGAAAAAATCCATGAATATTGAAGGTGATTTAAAGTTCATCCGTCTGCCTTATCTAATAAAAGTGATGGAAATGTTAAATAATGAATAAAGTTTAAAAATAAATGCTAAATAAAGAAGTGAAAACTTTTTAGAAATAATAAGAAAGAAATTGATTTATTTTGGTGACCAATAAGAAATTTACTTAATTTTAAATGGTGTGGAGGTGACAGAAGACATGGTTGTTTCGTGAAGCAACTCATAATTTAAAGTTTAATAACATGAGACCATTTCTCCATATTATTCAACTTGTTGCTATTATGTAACTCATAATCTTTCTCTTTCTTTCTAAATTGAGCTAATGTGTAATTATTACGGGACAATTTAATTTTTTTAATGAAAGTATTGTACTATTATAAGGGATTGTTTGTTTTATTGTTTCGAAACTATGTGGCAATGCATGTACGGAGTAAGTGCATATTAGAGAACACCGGTATACTTTGATTTGTGACTACCACCTATGCACATGCGTGGCCACTCTAAGAGCATCTCCGAGAATGTCCAACAAAACCTTCGAATAACTAATTTTGGAAATAAAATAAAAAATAGTGCTCGAATAGTATCCAACCTTATGCCCAAAAAATTGGATGCCCACGAAGCCAAACTGCTTCCACACTCCCAGTCCATCCATTGGCGTTGCTTCCGCCTCCGATAAAAAAGTGGGGATAGATTAAAATGTCAAAGGAGGCTGCGAGAAAAAAACGACTATCGAGGAAAAACACAAATGGAGCCCAGATTGTTTCATAGCCTCTACGTCACCAAAAAACTCATACTAGCTACTACTCTCCTAATGCAATCATAACTCTTAACATTTACAATTAATGTTATTTATCTCACACATCTTGTCTTGGGTGTTTTTAGAAACCGTATATCATGAAATACTTGGTTTCCTTCTCTTTTTAATTTAATTACTTGCTTGATTATCTTTTAGCAGGTAGCAGCTTATTTAACTCTATGTATACCATCATAGTTATTGGATTGGGATTGGACTTAGACTTTCTGTTACCGAGAATCATTAGATCTGGATTTTAAAGTGAATTCATTTCTGACTCAAATCTTGTCCACTTCAAAACTCAAGTGGGCCTCTCACAACGTGAGTCTGCTGACCAAGTGGGCTAGGCCCATCTCAGTTCGAGTTGCCTGCCTTCTCGTTCCGCGACTCGGGTACGTACAACCGTTTAGACAGTTGTCGTTTATTTAACACATACAGACAGTTAAATAGTCAGCTCTACAATAGTTTAGACAGCTGCTGTCTATTTAGCTGTCTGTGTGATAATAAATACGCACTCTGGTTTCTGATGTTTTGCATGGGAGCACGAGCCAAAGCAGTAGACAAGATAGTAGACAACAACACTCTCTTTCCTCATTATATGATAGCCACATCAGCTCATTTGATCTGTGTGGTAACAAAAAGACAGCTGCTGTCTGTGGGTTGTACATGCCCTCAGCCTGACGCCTTATCGGCCTGGGCCTTTAGTTCTCAAAGTTACATTTTATCATTAATATGCCACCGTAGTATTTCATTTATATTATGAATAATGGCCCAAACATTGATTAATTAGATTTAAAATGTTCGTCTCGCAAAGTACAACAAAACTGTGCAATTAATTTTTGATTTCATCTACATTTAGTACTCCATACATGCGTCGACATTTTGATGTGATGAAAATTTTCTTTTTGCATAATGAAATTTGAGGATAAAGTTAGGGAACTAAACAAGGCCCTGATCCTGAACTGTGCCTGAAACCTGAAAGTGTCAACTGTCTGAACCTGAAATACAGGACCCCTGCACGGCTCGATCGCTATCCGACTCCGTGCGCGCGTGCACGTAAGGGCATGTACATTGCTACACATCAGCGGTCTCATAGATCGTCTCATGTAGTGCCACGTAGGATTTTTGCTGATGTGGAGGAGAGAGAGCGAGGTGAGAGAAAGAGGTTGTTGCTTCGCGAAACAACCGCCTCATGAGCTAAATTCGAGGACTATGAGACAACTCATCCACCATTATATGAGTTTTATTGCCATGCAACCAATAGTTTCTTTATTTTTCCATAAATTAAGGGATATTGTATTACTACGAGACAACCAAAACAACACCACATTGTATAAATTGTCTGATAAGTCGTCTCAAGATTACGTGTCACTGCATGAGGGCCCCATGAGCTAAATTTGAGGACTATGAGACAACTCATCCACCATTATATGAGTTTTATTGCCATGCAACCAATAGTATTTCTTTATTTTTTCATAAATTAAGGGATATTGTATTACTACGAGACAACCAAAACAACACCCCATTGTATAAGTTGTCTGATAAGTCGTCTCAAGATTACATGTCACTGCATGAGACCGTCTATTAGACGACACCAATGTACATGCTCTAAGGGCAGGTACATTGCTACACGTAAGCGGTCTCATAGATCGTCTCATGCAGTGTCACGTATGATTTTTGCTGATGTGGAGGAGAGAGAGCGAGGTGAGAGAAAGAGGTCGTTGCTTCGCGAAACAACCACCTCATGAGCTAAATTTTAGGACTATAAGACAACTTCTCCACAATTGTATGAGTTTTATTGTCATGCAATCAATAGTATTTCTTTATTTTTTCATAAATTAAGGGATATTGTATTACTATGAGACAGCCAAAACAACAATCTATTGTATAGGTTGTTTGATAAATCGTCTTAAGATTACGTGTCACTATATAAGACCGCGTATTAAACGACACCCGTCTACCCGTCCCGAGAGCCCGGTACCATCGTGCCGACTGTGTCACACTGTCACAGTAGTTACCTAACAGCCCTACATTTAGCCAGTATATGTATAGGATAATGAGAAAGCACTGAACTCCCCATGAAAGAGTTTGGGCTTACGTTCTGGAGACATCTTTGAAGGACAACACATTGTTACGCCGCATGTCGATGCCAGCAACGTACCGGCCGATGATGTCTATCTCTTCGATCAGTCCTCAAGGAGGAGAGGGGTCGTCCTCGTCCTCGCCTTTTGCATCAGTACTGTGTGCTGGTTTAGTGGCTTGGTTCATGCATGCGTGCCATGTGACTTGACAGCGATCGGTGATGTCTAGCTACGGGTTTCCTCCTTTTGTTCGCGGAATCCGGACTGGCTACAGCATCGAGGGATCGTGGAATCAAAGTGCAGGTGGAAGTGCAACCAATATGTGAGTGGGCCTTCGAATCCAATTCGTTCAGTTTTGATGGAACTATCATGCAGCATAAGGTCATTAATTTCCAATGTAATTTTCATTTTATGATTTCAAAAGTAACATGTCAGCAAAATAGATGTGGTCCGATGAATGAAATAAGGACTCACGGTGTACAATTTTATTTCACAATTTTATAGAGTAGACAGGTATCAAACACATAAAATAAAACTCTCTAGCCCTTAATACAAGTTTCAAAGAGTTTTATAGTTTTTGAAACTGTATATGTTTCAAAATTCTGATTTTGATCTCACCTCTAACCTCGCGTGTTGTTTCTTTACCATCACACATATGCATCACATGTGATTGAGTGGAAGATATTTTCATTTTAAACTAACCCGTGAAAAATCATTTAGTACCGATTGATAACACGAGTCGCTACTAAATATACTAAAGTGGTTCTGAGGGGCTTCATGTTAGTGTCGCTTACTAACTTTTTTTTATATCCCATATTAAATGTAGCGGATGAATATGCGTTTTTTAGCGGTGGATGCATCTACCAGGTTGCGTCGATTCTGCATGGTGCCGACTCCGACCGTGGGCTGACCGGAAGCAAAGCACCAGACGACTTTGACGCGAGCACAAAAACACAAAATAAGGAACGGTCAGGTACATAGAAACAATCGCCCGTGCCCCCCTTGAGTACTTGATGGACTTTCTTTATCACTTGGATTGGAATTGGAAAGAGGCGTTCGCACCCATCCAACTTCCAAATCGCTCCAGCTGTTTGACACTACAGAGTGAGTCCAACGCGCGCAAGAACATATCCGATCAGGGAGGCTTCACGTGCCTAGCTACCGTTCTAGAAATATCAAGACGGCCACTCAGACAGCAATGGCACGTGAAACCTCTACCATAGCTCCATTAACCCAAAAGACATGCACTGACTATTAATTGCGTCGGGTCAGTCTCGACGAAAATTTCGTAGACACAATTAAGTGACACATCAAGTGTTTAGGATGAAACACCTCTCTCTTAATATATAATTTCATTAATTGTGGTTTCCTAGGTCACATGCAAGCTATCTAGGTAACTGTGTATATGAAGTTTCATCACCATGAAACTCATTTCACCTCTCTCTTAATTAATACAATGACACATCATCAAAAATGTTGACTCTCTCTTAATGTATAATTTCATTAATTGTGGTTTCCTAGGTCACATGCAAGCTATCTAGGTAACCGTGTATATGGAGTTTCATCACCATGAAACTCATTTCACCTCTCTCTTAATTAATACAATGACACATCATCAAAAATGTTGACGTGACAGTCAATTTATCGTATATGAAACTTCCACTAAGATTGGCCTCATTATTCACACCAGTATTACTACTATCCTAATTATAATTTGATTTGTTTTTTATAGTTTTATTATACATTTAGATATACCTGATGTCTAGTTTTTGTTTTAAAAAAACTAAAACGGCTTAATTTAAAACAAAGCGAGTCTATTTAGCACTCTTAACATATATTTTTCTTGAATAGGCGCATTTTCATCCGCATGGCTGGTTCGCAAAATTAATCCCATATTCATTTATTCGCATGGCTAGCTCCTAAGATCTCAATGATTATATAAACACAAATAATATAATACTACATCTGTTCCAAATTACTATTCGTTGTTGACTTTTTCATTTAACGTTTGACCATTCATTCAAAAAATTTCACAAGTATCATTTATTTTATATGTGACTTGCTTTATCATCGTATATACTTTAAATATAACTTATTAGTTTGTATATTTGAATAAAATTTTTGAATAAGATGAACAGGCAAAGATGATGAAAAAAATCAATAACAAATAGTAATTTAGAACGGAGGTAGTATAAGATAAATGAATGGTCAAAATATAATTTAGAAAACCGTGTCAAGTCAAATCACGCTTTAGGCCTTGTTTAGTTCCAATGCCTCTTAGTTTTCCAACTTTACCTCCAAATTCTACTATGCAAAAAGAAGATTCCCATCACATCAAAATGACGACACATGCATGGAGTATTAAATATAGATGAAATAAAAAATTAATTACACAGTTTTGTTGTACTTTGCGAGATGAACATTTTAAGCCTAATTAATCAATGTTTAGACAATTATTCATAAATACAAACGAAATGCTACAGCGACGCATTAATGGCAAAATGCTAAAGTGACGCATTAATAACAAAATGTCAACTTTGACATGCCCAAGTTGGGAACTAAACAAGACCCAACTTTACCCCAAATTCCACTATGCAAAAAGAAGATTCCCATCACATCAAAATACCGGTAGATGCATGGATACTAAATGTAGATAAAATTAAAAACTAATTGCATAGTATTGTTGTAGTTTACGAGACGAATATTTTGAGCCTAATTAATCAATGTTTGGGCCTTATTTAGTTTCAAAAAGCAACTCCCAAATTCACTATGCAAAAAGAAGATTTTCCATCACATCAAAATGTCATAACATGCATGGAGTACTAAGGGGTGTTTGGATACAAGTGCTAAAGTTTAGCACTTTAAATAAGTGATAATTAGATGTATTAAACATAAACTAATTATAAAACTAATTGCATAAGTCTTGTCTATTTCACAAGACAAACCTAACAAGCCTAATTAAGCTATAATTAATGCATAATTATTGTATGTTTACTGTAGCATTATATTGTCTAATCATGGTGTAATTAGGCTTAATAGATTCGTCTCGCAAATTACTCCTTGTTTATGTAATGGGTTTTTAAATTAATCTATATTTAATACTCTTAATTAACATATTTACATTACGGCGCTAAAGTTTAGCGCTAAAGAAACAAATGGGGCCTAAATGTAGATGAAATCAAAAACTAATTGCACAGTTTTGTTGTACTCTACTACTCTGCGAGACGAACATTTTGAGCCTAATTAATCAATTTTTGGACAATTTTTCGTATATACAAACGAAATGCTACAGTGACACAATGATTACGAGGAGACCCCAAACTTCCAAATTTGATACACCAAATTTGGGAACTAAACAGGGTCTTGGACAATTATTTACAAATACAAATAAAATGTTACAGTGACGCATTAATGACAAAATATCAACTTTGATATGTCAAAGTTGGAAACTAAACAAAACCTTGTAAAATAGATGGATGAAGTAGAACCGTGATCTATTCATGTCCCTGGCTGTGCACGTATCATATTCCTGTCCCTCGTTGTGCCCGTATGGGTGGCTTTGAACCCGAAACAGTTCCTCTGAAATTAATAAGTCACCTACGGTTGTCACCGACAGATTGGCCGGCACAACTGTGAGTGAGTCAAATGGGCTCAACTGCACAGGATACTCATCCATCCGGTTTGGGCTGATAATATGCCGTCAAGTTACATCATGCATCCCAACAATTGTCCGCCGTTAGCCAAAGCAGAGGCCAATTGATCGCATCTGTCCAAACGCCTCGCCCGTTCGTTAGGTTTATCAACAGTCAGTCAGCAGTATTTTTTTCTCTACGTAAACCAGCATCAGCCACCCGCCCAAACATTTAAACGACCCATTTAAACGACCCACGGTATTTTTCAATCGGAGCACCGGTCACTGATTAGCCGAACAGGAAAAGACCGCAAGCAACTGGTGGCCCGCAAGTCAATTGTGCGCCGCGCCGACTCGATCCGTGGGCTCCTGCTGCCCACCGGCAAGGCAAAGGACTCGATGACCTCAAAAGATCCAAAAACAAAATTTAAAAGAATTATAGTACACGTAGATACAATCCCTCAACAAGAAAAATATGAAATTAAGCACGTAACATACTACGCTGATTGGCACTTAAGCATACACGAGAGTATACATATCCGATCACGGAGGCTTCACGCGCCCTGCTGCTGTCACAGAAACATCAGTGAACATGAGCACGCAGACAGTGGCACGTGAAACCCCTATCTACTGACGAACATCACAATCAGTATAATAATGGTAATAACTCCGTTAACACGAGTCAAAAGACAGACACAAAGCACACTCAAGTACATCGATTACGCGCATGTGTTCATCCACATCCACGTGGCTGGATTAATCCCACAACAACACGCACTAAGAGTACTCGATCACACGCAGCATACTGTACGTATACCAGTAGTAATATTAGCTGGAGCAGATGTAATTAAGCAGGAGGAGAGAATAGGACACCGGATGCCGTCGTCGCCAGCCGCCGAACCGGTCCGCGGCGGGGCCCGCCGGAATGGATGATTCAGTGGGCGCGGGGCGCCGCTTTGAAGGAGGTGAGCTTGCGGGTGCTGGTCCAGACCTGCTCGTACACGACGGCGACGTAGGGCGCGCTCCGGCCCGAGCCGTCCGCGGCGTCGACGTAGAGGCGGTAGTTCATCCCGGAGACCACCTGCTGCTCCCCGCGCACCACGCGATGGAACTGCAGCCCGTCGCCGGCCAGCCGCGTTCGCTTCGCCTCCCCCAGCGCCCACCCGCCCAGCTCCTGGATGTGCGGGTCGCTCACGTCCGGGATCGCGCTCCACCCGCCCAGCATCCCGCCGCGCCCGCCCAGCGCCGCGCGGGCGGGGACGGCCAAGGCGGCGGCGGCGGCGAGGGCGACGAGGAGGACGAGGAGGGGGAGGGGTCTCGCCATGACCCGGATCGGGGGGCTTGGGATTGATTGGGCGGGTCGGGGAGGAAGAGGGGCTTGTGACGGGGGGGGAGATCTGGAAGACGTGACTGCTTCTGCTTTGCTTGGCGTCGAAGACGGTTGGGGGGCACGGCATTTAAACGATTGAATCGAGTCTACTGTACCTTTTTTGGAGAGAATAAAATAAAATAATTATTTTTTGGGCGACGAGGTTGACGGGGACGGAGGGATGGATGGATTCCCGTGAAGGCTGTCGTACTCGTGACGCCTGCTCTCGCACGCGGAAATCAGGGTGCGCGGCGTTGCCCACCGTCCACCCGTCGATGTTGAGTGGCCTCGCCACGAAGTAACGGACAAAACAGACGGATGAAGCCCATAGATCCCGGTGTAGAACTGAGGTTAAAGACTTCACCATCTCTTACACATCATTGGTCTTTGATATATTTTCCGAAAAATTATTAGTGGGCCAGTTCCATATATATATTCTGCTCACCCCAGGCCTTGTTTAGTTTTCAAATTTAGGACTCCCAATTTAGGAGTACGGAATTCCATACGCACTGTAGCATTTCGTTTGTACGTGTGAAAAATTATCCAAAAATTGATTAATTAGACTCAAAATATTCGTCTCGCAGAGTACACCAAAACTGTGTAATTAATTTTTGATTTCATCTACATTTAGTACTTCATGCATGGAGATGAGAATCTTCTTTTACATGGTGAATTTGAGGGTACAAATTTGGATCTAAACAAATGACGCGGCATCGATATGATCTCCAGGTTAGTCACTTTAAAATTGTTAGCTTTTAATATTTTTCTACAAGAGTCACTTGTGACAGGAGGAACCGATGTACCAATAATATTCTTTTTCTTTTTTTAAACGGGCTAATATTGTAACCTGAACAAGGGTGTCAAATCCAACATAGTAAAAGTTTCTACACCGAAAACCCCCTGAGTTTTGGTCCACTGTGTAAGTGAAAAGAAAAATAAATCAAATTTGAGATTGGAGGCAGCACGTAGGAAACGAAAGCAGTGCACTTACCTTTGTTTGGGACAAGTACATTTATGTTGTCTAATAGCAGGTCTCGTGCGGTGACACGTAATTTTGTGAGGATTTATCAGACAACTTATATAATAGATTATTGTTTTAATTGTCTTGTATTAATATAAAACTCCTTAATTTATAAAGAAATAAAGAAATATTATTGATTGCATAGTAATAAAAACTCATATAATCGTGGAGTTGTTTCATAGTCCTAAAAATTTAGCTCATGAGGCCGTTGCTTTGTGAAACAACGACCTTATTCTCTTAGGACAGGTACATTGGTGTCCTCTAATAGGCGGTCTCATGCAGTGACACATAATTTTGAGACGAATTATCAGCCAACCTATACAATAGGTTGTTGTTTTAGTTGTCTCGTGGCAATACAAAATCCCTTAATTTATGAAAAAATAAAGAAATATTATTGGTTGCATGACAGCAAAACTCGTACAATGTGAGGGAGTTGTCTCCTGGTCCTAAATTTTAGCTCATAAGGCGGTTGTTTCGCGAAGCAACGACCTCATTCTCTCACGCTAGTAGAGAACTAAGGGTACGGACCTTCAGTCCCGGGACTAAAAGTCCCTTCGAACCCACAACCTCTTGCATGGTGTCATGCACAACCACCTACCAACTCCACATACGCAGTACATGTGATGAAAGGTGAGATGCTTTCTCTTTATTGTAACCCGTGAAACACCTTCACCCGGGACTAAAGACCCTTTAGTCCCAGTTGGAGCCACTAACCGGGACAAAAAGTCACATTTTTAGTCCCGGGTGAAACCACCGCTCGGGACTAAAGGTTCTCCTTGGACTAAAAAATGTGAACCGGGACTAAATGACTATTGTCTCGGTTCAAAACCTAACCGAGACTAAAGATAGAGAATGAAAGGTCTTTTTTCTACTCATGTCACCTCGCTCTCTCCCCTCTACATCATCAAAATCCTATGTGTAACTGCATAAGACGACCTATCAGACCACTCATGTGTTGCAATGTACCTGTCAGCTCCCTCTCGTCCACGTCAGCCAAAAAAACTCTATATGACACTGTATGACCTATCAGTCAGAGCACTAACGTATAGAAGGTACAGACCTACTGGGACGGGGGCTTCGGATGATCGGACCGTAATGGCCTTTTTGCCCTTTTTGTCTCGGTGATAGGACGGATAGTGCTTGTTAAACTGGGCTGAAACACAGGAAAATATGGATGGTAATTCCAGGTCCGGTACGGAAAGAACGCAGAAAGGACTAGGAGACGGCCAAACTGTTTTTTGTATTTTTTACCGTTGCTGTTTCCATTTCATGATAAATTACTCGAAAACTTCTAAAAAGAGTCCAAGAAAATGAGACTTTTTGTTTCTGCAATCGTCCATAGTAAGTTGGTATCTCGTACACACTCTTTTACTTTCTCGTACCAAAAAATAGGAGCAATTTATTTTGGATTAAAATAGGAGTATCTTATTGTTGTAAAACACGTCTACAACGGTTGGATCTTCTCCCTCTCACGTCTCTCACAATAAACACAAGAACACAAGTATAAAGTAGACAAGACACAATATAGGTGGAGCTTCTCTTTATTCCTCAAATCGATATCTTACCATAGGGGTGCTCCTCCATATATATACTCGGAAGTAAGGGTAGAGTTTGGTAAGAGCCCACAACATAACCAGACTAGGACTATGAGTCCTTTATCTCCCTTGGCTTCTATGATTGGTAGGTCCGGTTAGGACTCTCCAAGATTCCTTATTTTACAACACTCCCCCTTGGGCGATTACCACGAATACGTATGCCTCGTCAAAAACTCCATCCGAAAACCCAGTGGGAAAACGGTACTTAGAGAAAAGAGTACATACCATCCATTATTGTATTGCACATGTTGCCTCATTAAAAACATTATGTGAGAAACCTTCAAGTAAAAACTCACAAAGAAAAAGAGTACAACATTAAACCTTCTTGGCCATATAAATTATATATTTGTTATTCTTCGTGAATAGCTATCAATCTTCTAGATCTACACATGAACTTTTAGATTCTTACAATAATGATCTTCTTGATCTCAAATAATCTAAGTGGTAAACCTTTTAGGTTCATTTAATAATTAATCATCAAGTTGATTCCTTCTAGGTACAACATAAAGATTTCAAATCTATGCATGCTCCCCCTCACAATGACATCACTTAAACTTCAATGTTTAAAATGTTTTAGTCATATTTTTCAGAAATATGAGTAAGCAATGATATTCCATTATCATAATACTTAGTCTTTCATTGACTTAATCTTCTAAATTATGATTGAGTAATTAGGAGCAATATGCTTCATGCACTTATTACCACTTTTAGTTGTGCAACACAAATACAGTTTAATCCTTTCATAGGATTGTGGGGATTAATCATTCTTTTGGTATTAAAAGGGGATAATTTAATCTGCCAATCACCAATATACCTTCTATGGTATTTGAGGATACTTGCTATTTAGTGCTAGCTGGCTGTATATGCACTTGGAAGTGCTTGTATGGTTCCTCACTTCTTTTAATTCAATAACTCGGGTCTCTGTGAGTCGTCATTCATATCTTTAGAATTATTGGTGTTCATTTAGGAATAGACTGATAAGTCATTCATTGACTATTTCCTTCATGGATTTCTAATTCTTCGAGAATAATATTTCTTTTCTCTGTGAGAAATTCTCTCATGCAAGAGAGAAGTGATAGTTCTTTTTATATTAACTTAAGTTCTTCATTGAACGAGAAAGTGTTATTCATAACAAGTCATTCTATGACTTCATTTTCTTCTAGGATTTTTCTCTTCTTGAGACTTTTAATATTCTTCTAGAATATTATCTACGTTTAGACATTTAGTACTTAATATAAGATTAAATTCTGTTTCTTACGATTTTATCCTTCAAGGAAATTATGAGTCCTTCAAGGATCTGTTCTCGTGGATTTTTAGAACCCACTAATTAACTGCATAATATTTATTTTATTCATTCATGCCATTTGCGAGATATGTAGCAGAATATCCATTCATATATAATGGGAGTTTACTAGCCTTTCTCAAAAGACTTATGAACCATTGCATTTCACCATATCATTATTTCATAATGACTCTCTAATTTGAACTTCTAGGTTCAAGTATTTTCTTCATGGTTCAACCTCAATTTCATTCTTTCATTGGCCCGATATGACCGCTTCATGCGACTCTGCCATGGACTTTGTTATGGATCCATTTTCTCATTAGAGAAACATTTCCAATAATAGAGGTAATGTTGTCGATATTTATTATTCTCTCCCATATCTCCAGGATAAGACTATTATATAGTCAACTAGTATCTGCTATGCCAACACAAAATATTCCGCGCGCTTTATAGTGTTAGACATTCATCTTCATGATGATTATTTCTTAGTACGTGAGGTAACGATCTTCTTTTCGGAATTTATGGAGATTCCATTCAGATTATTTGACAAGTTCATTTGGTCCAAAACCAACAGGCGTCCCCGTAGATTTTAAATTAATGATCAAGTCATTTGCGATGGTGAGCATACTATTAGATACCCGGGGTATACTTCCACACATAGCATTATGTTTACTGCAAGTAAACTTAACTTCTGGTTAATAACTTCATGTTGTTTCTCCTGATTCCGGATTCCCATTTGCGAGTTTTCATTATGTACACATTCTCGCTGTGGTCAAATCCTTCAACGATTTTTCACTTCTAGTGTGTTTCCACTTCGGGTGATGTCCTATTCTAGGACTTCCTCACATTTAGATTTTCTGGCATTATACTCTGCTTCATGCTAAGATTTTGTTTCTTCTAGAAATCTAGTGTGTGATTATATTCCCGCTTCAAGCTTTATAGGAATACTTCAATTCTAATATAAGGCATTCGATAGGTATAGGCTTTCTCTCCCCCTAATGTCGATATTAGATATTCTTAATCGCATACTTTTCATAAGATATCCCCATATCATGAGCTTATTTTTAATGAAAATTTAGATCCATAGTTCTCCAACTTCAAGTGGAAGCCCACTCGTGTATGCTAAATTGGTGAAATTATTTCATAAATTTTTCCGCGCACATTTACAAGTAGTGACATTCATATATGCAGTGATCTAGACATATTACTGTAGTGGCATGAAAAAAAATACATATACTTCATAAAGTTACTTCAAGTTATAATTATGCAAATATAATTTACATGGAATTTCTACTAGGAAATTTAATTGCTCGCTCATTCAAGAATTCCACATATTCATTAAAATTCTGAACCCATTAACACCAAATTATTTTCCACACAATGGACTTACATGTCCATTTTCTTTTCACGAACCGCAAACCCATTCTAATCAGGTCATCCAATTTCTAATTAGATAAATTCACTATTAAGCCAATTTCTGACCGCTTTTCTCCCCCTCATCTCAACCTTCTTGATTAGAGATGAACTAATGACTTCTAGTCATATAGAGCATGCAAGCTAATTAATTGTGTGTTGTAATAGCTTCCTGACTATCTCAACTAAATGGGAGGTGTTTCTCAACAGGAGAAATTTGAGTGTTCATAGCATACAAGTTAATGCAATGACAAAAATATATGCAAGGGTTACAAATTAATGTAATGACATGCATGTCTTTACATTAGTGTGGAATTTCTTCTAACTGGCTATTCTTATTGACATAGTGGTATATGGATCACAAATGCTATGCGCAAAGCTACATGCTTAGTCATTATAATGAACATGGCTACGAGCCAACTTGCGCGTTGGTTTGTCCATCAATCTAACAGGATGCGGCTCTAGACCAACAATCTTGCAAGATTAGGGATATGCCTATTAGAAATTTCAAGTTTATCCACATTCTTCGTATATGCCTCTATATCCCAGTTTCTCCCCCTTTTCATATCATAATTACACTTCATGTGATGCTATGCTTCAAGCATAATCTATGAATCATTTTAATGTTCCATAGACATCAATTATACTTCTAGTATATATATTCGTAAAGTGGTATGAAATTCACATATAGATTGTACTATTCGGTGTACAATAATATGATTTGGGTAGAATAAACTTCAAGTTATAGGGGTTATGTATTCGGTACATAATTAAGTAATATACAATTTCATGACTAAATTGAATCTTCTGAGATCACTTAAAAGTCTGTATATTATTAGTTCATATGCATAACAGAAATTCAGTTTCCATTCTACCTGCATGGTAGAAATGCACAATACAAATATAACCTTCAAGGTTACTTGAGGCCTTTTTCGTGGAAGTATAACTTCAAATGATCATCAAATAGGCATTTTAAAGGCAATAATATTTACAATATTCAGCATGTAATTCTTTATTTAGTCCATGATATTAAATAATTACTGCAGGTAAAAAAATGCTACAAGCAAATAGGCACAAAAATAAGGTGATAAAAACCAATACAGAGGTAAGAAACACCAATTTACTAATTTTCCCTTCTATTCAGGAAAAGATTCATAAACTAATGCGAAACTTCTAGTTAAAAGCAAAAATTACTTGCTCTTCATGAGTATAACCATATTCTTCATGAATATAACTAATAGTGCAGCTTATGTAGGAAATTTTATTTACTTTTGGTTAACGGAGTATGAAACTTCTTTGTCTCAATTCATCTCCCCTTAAGCCTAGCATTACTTTCCTTCCACTTCTATGATATATGCATCTTCTAATTGCATAAATGTGTATCATATTGATTCTATGCAAATTCTTCTTGAATTTGACCTTATGCCTACGTGGCAAACAATATGATTCTTCAAGAAAACATATTGAATGTGTGTAACTTCATGTTACATATGAACTCAAATATTTGGCATGCTTCGTATGAATTTACTGCTATTGTAAAAACATGATGCCATGTTGGGAGGAAAATGTGATGTGTATAAAATAACTTTCAGAGTTATACAATATTTTTTCTAGAAAAATTATGTTGTGCAAGGCTTAAAACCAATATATTTCTTCAAGAAATAATAGACTTCATGTCACGCCTACATTAATCATGCAGTTGCTACAGCCTCACTTCATGTGTTTAAATTGCATGAAATAAGTGCAAAATTAATTTGTATTGGTTAAATTTATTCAATTCAATTAATTTCCCAGAATTTTCCTAGCAAAACATTTACCCCATTCTCAAATTGCTAGGGAAACAAATAAAATATAACACTCTCAAGGGGGGTTATGTCTAAGGTTCTTCAAAATTGAGCGAGGTCATAAACCTAAAACCATGTTTCTATGATGAAAGGTAATTTTCTAGCAACTTCAAGGATTAATGACTCATTTTTTCAAAAATATATGTCCATTAAACATGCTAGAAAAAGTGAAAATATGAGCTTCAAAGGGGTTTTCAGATTTAGAGAGCTGATACATTTAAAACCATATTTCTATGATTAAAAACATTTTATTTACTGTATTTATATGCAACTATAGCAAATTATCATAAAACAGTAAATAACTTCATGGGTATTAATTTATAGGAAGTGCATACTGTGAATAATAAATAAATTATTAATCTGCCACCAAAATCGAGTTATCCGAGATATCTTCTTCTCGAAATACTCCAGATATTTTTTTCAACAATCAGGTTTTAAACTGCAAGTTTAACAAGACCATACTCCCATGCCTATTATCTTTCTGTATATAGCAGTTTTTCGTAAATTTAGCCTAACCGAGTTCAGCGCACGTGCAGGCATATAGATGTCGAACTCGGCTGCGGGCGAGACTCGAATTAGTCCTCTACTGTAATTTGGACTGCTGGACTAGGATTCGTCCTCGGCTACAAGTGAAACTCCTTAATTCACAGATATGATTCGGCTTCTTTGTGCCGGTGTCATGGCTGCTGCATGCTGGCAGTTGTTATAATGTGGAACAGCTGGTCTTCTGTGCCGGTTTTTCTTCGATGAGGTAGTATAAGTATTTTCTTCCTGGCCGGAATACGATCAAATCGGCAACTCGATTGTATTGACCATACAGGGTAACACAAATCAGTTTGTAGTTAGTGCGTGTGACCTTCAGGGCTATGTAAGCGATACAGTCGCATTGATACTTCAAGTAATCAATAGTTGTGTATTATTCTGTAATACTTCGAAAATATGCTTGACGCGTTGAACAATGCATATGCTCCTGTTGATATGCTTCACTCCATATAGAGATTAGCCTCTAGTCATTATCTTTGCTTGACAATGAATACATCAATAACTGTGAGGGCCCAAGGTCACGTGCAGACACCTTTGCCTGGTATTACTGTACTAGCCTCCGAGGCCATAGTAGATTAGATTTTTTTCTTTTGCATGCTGCTATAAGTAGATTTTTTTTCTTTTGCATGCTGCTATAAGTATATGCTAAGATTGCATGGATGATTAGTGATTCAGTCGTAAAGTACTCGAGCATTGATGCCAAGCTTCATGTTGGAATCGGTCCCCTCGCGTGCAGGCAAGAATAAAGATGCTCACACGGCCTTCATGGCCATACTGTAGATTGTGAAAAAAATTTCCAGTTCATAACCGGAGTACAAATCTGATCTACTGTATGATTTAAATACTTTATACCTTTTTATTGCTGGATGCCAATTGATCTACTCCACTTGCCGCGAAGGGCAGTTATCAGTAGATATATACCGCGCAGGGCAATAGGCATGGTCGAAGACATGCTTGCTTGACGTCGAGTCGGTGTAGATCCGCTCGCTGGCGACGTTGATGTAGTCGACGTCGCTGAAGTAGTCGTTGGCGAGGACGACGGCGATGATCGCCGACGTTGAGCTTGAAGGCGACTCCTCGGGCGCGTAATCGACGAAGAGCGGTCGTGCTGATAACGTGTTGTAAAACACATCGTCAACGGTTGGATCTTCTCCCTCTCACGTCTCTCACAATAAGCACAAGAACACAAGTATAAAGCAGACAAGACACAATATAGGTGGAGCTTCTCTTTATTCCTCAAATCGATATCTTACAATAGGGGTGCTCCTCCGTATATATACTCCAAAGTAAGGGTAGAGTTTGGTAAGAGCCCACAACATAATCGGACTAGGACTATAAGTCCTTTATCTCCCTTGACTTCTATGATTGGTATGTCCGGTTAGGACTCTCCAAGAGTCCTTGTTTTACAACACTTATAATCTACCTTGAATAGGATTAGAAACTTCACATTCTCTTACACGTTAACGGTCTTTGATATTTTCAAAAAAATATTAGTGGGCCAGCTCCATATATATTCTGCTCACTTCAATTACCAAAATACAACTTTAATTAGTTATTTTAAAATTATTAGCTTTATGATAACTCTACAAAAGGCCAAGAGCCTACCTAATTATAAAGCAATGAACGAATCCTTCATATTTTCTGTCTTTGATGCGTCACTTCGTGCCTCTCCTTTTTGTTTGGTCCGGCGTTTCTAATTCCGTTCGCCGTTTTGAGTCTGGTTCGGTTTGATCCGCTAATCCGTGTGTCTCTCTCCCTCTCTATTGTTATTTTCTTTTTTTTTTACCCAAAACACAAGCAACAATCCCGTAGCCCAAGTCCACATCTCACCGGCCCAAAACGTCAAGCCCATTAGCTTAGAATATTATATAGACCCGTGAACTCACATGTCGCCAGCCCAAAACCCCACAAGCTCATTAGCTTAGCATATACAGTATGTGATAAGACCCGTGAGCTCCTCCCATAGTTATATCATTTTATTTTCGAAATTTAGTTAGCAGACAACTATTACACCGCTATATGTTACTCCTCCAAATTCTGCTTCATTTCTAATTTTTATAAAAAACAAATTACCATAGAATCATAATATAATAATCTCTACTTCCCTCTTGGTTCTAGCTCAGTTGTTTGAGTTCATTTTGTTTACTGGGTTTAGTTGTGTCCTCTCTGTTATCTTATCTTAAAGTTAAACAGAACCCTCAAAATCCTTTTTGGGGTGCATACAATTATATACAGTTGACGCCTATAAATACTCATTTATACTCGGCTTTACTATTAATTATGTTACATGTATACATATAGTAATGTGATAATATATTTATAGAATCTTCACATGTAGTAACGCACCGCCATATAACTCTGCTTTATTTATATTTTTTAAATAACTTACTATATAATCGTAATATAATAATCTCTGCATCCCGACCTCCTAGATTCCTGATTCTATCTCGGTTGTTATCTTATCTTAGAGTTAAACAAAACCCTTAAAAGCCTTTTTATAGGTGCATTCAGTTATATACGAATGATGCTTACAAATACTCATTTGGTCCCGGACTACTATTAATTTTGTATATATATATATACATATATAGTAATGTGATAATATGTTTATAGAATCTTCATCCATAGCATCGTACGGGCATATTTGCTAGTAATATTCTAATACGAACAAGTGTACCAACAAATCAGGCATAGTAAAAGTTTCTACACAGTTGAAGCCAGATTTTGGTCCACTTTTGCAAGTGCAAAGAAAAGAAAAATCAAAGTAGAGATTGGAGGCAGCAGGTAGGGATCGAACTTGACTGGCACCCAGCCGTGCCTCCGCGACAAAATTCAATCCCAGCCGAATCGCCGGATAGAGACAACGTGAAGATAGATACGAGATGCAGCCATGGAGGACAGCACGAGCGCCGGCCGGAACCAAGGGGCCCTCGTGAATTGTGACGTCCTTGCTGATCCCGCCACGCCAGCCTTCGCTGACTTCGGCTTCCCTCGATAAATTCCGGCGTCCGCTTTCGACCCGACATGTCGTCCTCGCAAGTCACATCAAACAAAAAATCAACCTCCCAATGCAAGCCATGTCCACGAGAGCTCTCCTCCTAGCCGCGACCCTGCTGCTCGCCGCCGTCGCGGCCGCCACGACACCGCCGGCCGCGGCGGCGCGCACGGGGCCGCCGCTCGTCGGCGGGTGGAGCGCCATCAGGGACGTGAGCGACCCGCACATCCAGGAGCTCGGCGGCTGGGCGGTGGCGGAGCACGTCAGGCTGGCGAACGACGGGCTGCGGTTCGGCGAGGTGATGGGCGGCGAGGAGCAGGTGGTGTCCGGGATGAACTATAAGCTGGTCCTCGACGCGACGGACGGCGACGGGACGGTCGCGGCGTACGGGGCGTTCGTGTACGAGCAGGAGTGGACCAACACCCGCGAGCTCGTGTCCTTCGCGCCGGCGAAGTGACGTACGACCGGCGGGGAACGTGAACGGCGCGGCCATCAGCTGCCGCGAGCTTGCTTGCGGTTGCAGACATGCTCTTTGTCGGGCTTGGGTCGAGAGTCGAGACTTGAATAAGCCATCTTGGCACCTTATACTACATATATCAAAATCTTTATTTTGCGTACGTAAAAAGAGATTATTAGTTCTTTCTTTTCCTTGTAAATATATGCTCGTTTCTGTACGTGTTTGTGCTGCAAACAGTCTATCTGTGTTTGTGCTGCAAAGCGCAAACAATCTAGCGCCTAAGGGCATACAACGGGTAGACACACGCTGTCTTTTTTTTTTGTTACAACACAAGTAAAATTGAGTCGATGTGGTCATTATTTAATAAGAAAAAAAGATAGTGTTGTTATCTACTATCTCGTTTACTGCTCTAATGTAAAACAATAGTAACAAAAGTACGTATTAATTATTAAATGGACAGCTAAATAGACAACTCATTATAGAACTATCTATTTAGCTGTTTGTGTATGTTAAATAGACAACAACTGTCTACACCGTTGTACATGCTATAATTCTTACACTTACATTTAGATGCAATTGTCAATATATATAGAGTAGGTTTAAATTCATACCATTCAAAGTTATAACCTAGCATTGGCGTGTCTATGACTTGGAAACACGTGAAGAACCAACATGAGAGATGTCTATTATATTAAAAAAATCCGGAACACATAATAAAAAATAAATAAAAAGTTTAAAGAGAGTACGGACGACAATTACAATATCGAGAGAGAGCATCATATGCATCAGCCCTATGCTCTACGTAACGCGCGTCAAATACTTTTTGCGTATACGACTGTCTACGTAGCTGCACCCAACTAATAATATTTTAGATCATATTTAGATCCATCCAACTAATTCATTAGCTAATCAGCTGGAATTGGCAAAGTTGAACAAGCTAATTAGATAGTTGATATTTAGTTAATGAAAGGTCATCAGTTGAGAATTAGCTGTTCCTATAAAGACCTATTATCAGCTTTCTTTACGCTAAAAAATTCCTGTGTTTCTCTCTAAAACCTCATCCAACAATACCATACGTGCTAGATCATAAGATCCACCTCATTTCACTACCAGAGGAGCGGAGGTCCCTGACGGCCACACCCCGTCGGGAACACCCTAAATACCGTCAGGAATTCCTTTCCTGACGGCGCACCGTCAGGGATGTTCCGTCAGGAGTGGGCTGTCAGGAATGGGTGCCAAATTCTGACGGCCGGCCGACGGGAATGAGTTCCTGTCGGCAGTTCCTGACGGGCTTAGCATGACCGGTCAACCACGTCTCCCGTCGACGCAACCGTCAGGGATTGCCGTCAGGAAAAGCATACCGACAGGATTGTATTTTTGTCCCTGACTGATAATACCGTCAGGAACGATATCCACGTGTCAACAGACACTTCACTAGCCATGTTCCTGACGGTCTATGCCGACAGGAAAAATGCAAAACTAACCACACTATTCAATTCACAATATAAATGCCACCAGTTCAATTCATATGTTCATACATTCATGTTCATCATGCCACAATACACACAACAAACAACCAGGTACTTCATAACAGTTTACATATAACTTATCCAAATTCAACTGTCAGTAACAACTTACATCCTAAAGTCATCCAAAGTGTCCAGCATATCTAGCTATGACTTGGGCACAGCAACTTGCATGCCTAGCTCCAATATTTGTAACCAAAGAGCATGTCAAGCCTAGTAGTTAGCAAGTCGACTACACATCATGATGTCAACTACAAAAAAGCAGCAAGTCAAACAGTACTGCTAGCAAAAGGAGAGGCCATTTCACTCTCTACCACATCATGCTACCTACTACACAAAAGAGGCACGCTGTACTCTTCCCCATTTCATTTCAGATGGGGCCATTTTCGCTGTCATCATGGCTAGAGCTGTCATTTCCATTACCAGAAGCGTCTTCGCCATCGCCATTGCCAGAAGCACCATCACCATTGCCAGAAGCACGATTTTCAGCATGGAACCATGACTGACTAATCTGCAAGAAGATAGAAATCAAAAGGGTTAATCCAAGGAAGAATCTGTGCTTTGTTTCTGGTCTTTACAAGCAGGGTGCTCCATTAGTTTGTGTTTGCTTGCTTTCACTATTCACCATGATGTAAATATTTTAGAACTATTAGTGGTAAAAGATAACATTTCTGTTCAGATTCAAGTGCTAAAAGATCAACATCATGGTACTACAAGCAGTCCACAAGGTTTACACTAACACTTATGATATCATTTATTTGTAAGTCAAATTTCTAAGATATGAAACATGTACAGAACAAGATCAAAGAAGTGAATGGTAAGGTACTGCACCTGATCACTTGATGGTGCACAAGTGTTCGCTTCTTGCAGAATGGCAGCTATATCTTCTGGTACTGGCATGTTCATCTTGGCAAAAAGATCGTACAACACAAGGTGATTACAAAATGCTTGCAAGAATCATTAGGTGATTGCGAAGTATGTTGAGTAAACTCAGTTACCGGCATATGTTTGCAAAATGCAAGTCCAATCTTGTAGCCCTTCTCCAATTGTGCATTCCGCCTTAGAAGGTATTGATAAGACCCTGAGTTTGATTGCCTTGTCATACTGGATGCCTTACCACTTGCTTTCATCTCACATTTCCTTACAGCACCATTGGCTATTGGCACACGACCATGAGCCAAACCATTCCCACTACTTTGGTACACAACTTCAGCGTCAACCTTCTTATCATTCTTGCGTTGCTCATAGTCATCTGGATGCAAAGCTTCGAGAGTACCAAAATCATCCTAATCAAATAAAACACTCAAGTTATCCTACAGATCAGGATTATAAACATTTAGAATTTTGAAAGGAAGTGCAACAACTTACAACACGCCTTTGGACCTTCTCTGTTGGAATTGGACCACTTTTGCCATTGCTGTCACAATTTTTTACACCTGACTTCATGCAGCAGTAAGTGTTGATGTCAGTTGCAGATTCAGGGCCATACTTCCTTCCCTAGGATAGCAATCAAAAGGAGTATAAGATGTAATAATACATAAATTATAGTAGAAACTAATCGACAATACAGAAGTAATTATGATACAATAGAGATCCTCAAACTTACCAAAAATTGCTTGGTCTGGCTGTGTGGTCGAGACCCACCTCTGTTTTGAGTAAAGTCAGGCTGCAACCGTGATTTTTGTGCAATGCGGCGCTTCCTTAAGAATTCCGGTGAGCACCAATAAGCACATATCTTGCGCCATGCCGCCTCAGAAATCCATTATGGCTGGGCCTTCAAATATTGTGATTCACGAAGCAATGTGTTGCGAGCCACTTGATCCTTTATGGTCTGTTTTATTTTACCATAATAGTCCTTCACAGCACTCACTCGAAGCTCATACATCATGTTTCTGCATTGTTTGGCAGCAAACCTCTCAAGAACTTCCTCAGCATGTAATCTGTCCCCCTCATCCACTGAATAGATACTCTGCATTGACAAAAGAATAATCATCACATGTATAAATACAACTATGCTATAAATCCTGCACTGAAATTGAACAAAAATTATATACTTTTGGACTTTTTACTCACCCAAAACTCTTCTCTGAAACGGTCAGCAGCAGTCATCCCTTCATCATCTTCAGTAATGGCATAATGAGCCCATGTCCTTGCATAAAATGTTTTCTTAGGGGTCTCTTCAATGATGGAAGGGTACTCAAGTTTCAGGATTGCTGTTATCTGACCACCAATCGACATTTGATATTCATCTCCCTCATTCACAAACTCGAATTGTCTACAAGAAAAAATGGCAGCAACATTATATTCATTAAATTGGAAAGAAACATTACAGGACAACAACATTATGGCCACACCTCTCACCATGTGCAGTCCAAATTCTATAGTTTTCTTTAAATCCATTTTGACAGAGATGTAGCTCTACCTTACCCCTTTCTTGCCGAAAATAATTCCGACATACAGAGCAAGGGCACTTAATGGTACCATCTTGTACTACACTATTATTAGAGAAGGAAAAATCCAAGAATTCCTTTGTATGGTCAATCCAATCAGATGTTGGTCTACCACGCTTCCATCCACTATACATCCAATCACGTTCAGCCATAGTTTGTTTCACTGTTACCATTCACAAATTATTACAGTTAGTGATTTAATATACTGCTGCTGCTACATCATATAGTTTGATAGAGATAGAAAAGCAAATTGTAATCACCAGAGTTCAGTAGCATATTTTTTTACCGTATTTCTGATTTAATATTACTATAGCTACATCATAAGTTTCACAACAAGAATCATATGAATCGCAATGCATTCATGTAGCACACATGAAAAACTAAAATGGCACATGATATTATTAACGCATTAACTTCTATAAATGAAAGTAATGCAAGAGGAGAAATTAATACGCAGGTGCAAGAGGAAAAATCAATTACCTACTTCCTGTAGATGGAGGAGGCCGCAGGCTTTGATTTCGTGGGTTTGTGGTTGAAGCTGACTTCCTTCCTTCACCTTTTCTGGATCCTCGTGCAGGAAGCAGCGGCGTCGGGGGAGGACGGCGGCGTCGAGGGCCAGCAGATGCGTCGGGGGAGGACGGCGTCTGAGCGGTGGCGGCGTCGGGGGAGCTGCCTCGTCGGGGGAGTGGCAGCGTTGGGGCGGACGCCGGGGGAGCGGCGCTCGGCGTTGGGGCAGACGTCGGGGGAGCGACGGCGTCGGAGGAGTGGCGCTCAGCGTTGGGGCGGCGCCGGGGGAGCGGCAGACGTAGGCGGAGCAGCGCTCTGTGTTGGGGCGGCGTCGGGGGAGCGGCGGCGTAGGGGCGGCGTCAGGGGAGCGGTGCTTGGCGTTGGGGCGGACGCCGGGGGAGCAGCGCCGTCGGAGAAAAAAAAAGTGCTACTCGGTGCGAGAGCGGCGGCGGGGCCGTGAGGGCTGGATAGGGTTCGCGGGGGTGGGGGGGTATTTTGTTGTTTTGGTCGTCAGTTGTGGGCCCGAGCTTATAGCAGCGTGGGATATGAGCGCGCCTTGTGATTTTTCGGAGGGGCTGGGTGCGAGCGAAATTTTTAGCCGGTCCAGTACGCGCGTTCTGGTGAAACAAGTTTCCCGTCGGTTCTTCAGCGACAGTAATTGATTCCTGTCGGTTCTATTGCTACCGTCAGGAACTACTACCTTATCCCTGTCGGTTCTATACGATTACTGACAGTTATATAGAACCGACAGCAATAGACTACGGTTTCCTGCCGGTTTTCTCTGCCCGACGGGAGTACGTGTGGATTCCTGTTGGTTTTTATTTTTCCCGTCTGTTTCAGAAAACCCGACAGGAATCGCCTGTTTTCTGGTAGTGTTTTGATTTCCTATATGGAGAGAGTGGGATGAGAGATAAGAGCTAATTTTTTTTATCAAAGTAAAAATATTATTTGGAACACATCTTTTATGTGTCGAGGATTAATAACCACTATTGTATAAAACATTTTTGTTGGAAGTGATTCCGCTACTAGAATCATAACAATAGCTAGGTTTTTAAATTGTTGGCCATATAGATGTACAGTCGGAAAAGTAAATAGCCTATGGTATACCGTCGGCCTTTTCCTCTCGGTCATTCATGGTCGGACATTTGACCAATAGTCGGCGGGATGTCAGCCACTGAGTTGCCAACGGGAAAAGGCCGACGGTCCACTGTCGGCCATATCATAACCAAGCTAAAATGACGTATGGACGTACATCTCAATTCTCGATGGTGTGAATACTCTCAGCCATTTATTTTCATATTTTAAAAATAAAATAATTTTGATCCTATTTAATTCCGTAATACATTTATTTTGTTCGTTTTGATGTTTGAACCAATTTCCAGTAGTATTTCATTATAGTGCTCCTGTAGTCCTATGTCTTACATAGATAAAAGAACAGAATACTGATATAACACACTGCTGGAATGACCGTCTTTGTTGCATTTCACAAAAGCGGAAGCTTCATAACAATTAAACAGTAGTGAAGATTTAGTACACAGGTGATAAGTACATGTTCTCATATACTACTAGAATTCAAATTCTACAGAAAAAAATCTAGATCCATCCTTGTGGGCTTGTGGCTGCTCCTTCCAGATTCCTTCAATTCGTACTTTATAACTTGTATGTTGGAGACAAACTAGTCTGGAGAAAGCAAAAGCATATCAGGCCTCAAACTGATCTGGATTCAGAAAGAGGTAAATAGAACAAGAGAATGGCTGACAGTTGCAGGCACAAAAAAAATTGAATCATCATAGCCTTTTTTAAGGTAAAAGATTAACCAAATACATCTAACGGAATCTTAATTAGCCAGAGAAATATTTTATAAAGACAAACTAAGAATTAGATTTGGACGTATTGCGTATGGAAACTGCTCACCTTTGAGGCCACGATGCATACCTGCTATGCCCCTGTGGCCTATGGCCTTCTCCTATCTGTGCATGATGCATCTCTCGGAGCTGAAGGTTAGCAGGGCAACAAACTGGAAATTAACGAGGAAATTGATGCGGATCAGGGACCAGAAGAATACCTGCGGCTGCCGTGTAGGCGCTGCCGCGCTGCCCGTGTCCTCTTGCACGCTGCAGCAGTGGCACCGCGCCCGTCTCCCCTGCAGGCCGCAGCGATGGCGCTGGGCTGTTCGCCTGTTCCCAACATACACGAGCAGCGCGGTGAAGTCCGGACTCCAGCGTCGAAGTCCATCTATACTAGCCAACACACCTTGACTTTTAGATCTGTTTTCGTGACATCCTATGGCTTAATAGGATTGACAAGAATACTCATATCAATAAGTTGCAACTTCTTTTCTAAAAACTCATCTCCAAATAACTACGACGACACGAGGTTAAGCGTAATTGGCCCAGAACAATTTAGGGATGGGTGACCGATCGGGAAGTTCTTCCCGGGTGCGTATGAGTGAAGACAAAGTGTGCAGAAAAGACATGGGTTGCTCTGTGAGGACAGTCTTGAGGTCCTACAAATCTGCTAGGTGTAGGCGGGCCCGACCTTAGGGAGGCGGGACGTTACAGTTGGTATCAGAGCCGACTCTCGCGGTTTCACGGACGCATGAGTCCCAGTTGCGCAGGCATGGTGCGCATCGCTGGTGCGGGTCTAGAGTGGTCACACAACATGGAACATGCGCTGGCACTGGGCACATGGACGTTCCTGGCATGGGGTTGACCGACGAGGACGTCAGTCTTCTAAGGGGGTGAGTACGTGACATCCTAGGGCTTAATAGAATTGACAAGAATACTCATACCAACGAGTTGCAACTTCTTTTCCGGAAGCTCATCTCCAAATAACTTCGGGGTTAAGCGTGCTTGGCTCAGAGCAATTTCGGGATGGGTGTCCGACCGGGAAGTTCTTCCCGGATGCGCACGAGTGAGGACAAAGTGCGCATAAAAGACATGTGTTGGTCTGTAAGGGCAGTCTTAAGGTCTTACAAAGCTGCTAGGTGTACGCGGGCCCGGCCTCGGGGAGGCGGGACGTTACAGTTTCCATCAATAATGGGGAGATCCTTATGTAGTGGTAACCACCCCATCGTGAGTTCCGCTGCAGAATTCCCAAGCGGCCATACATAGAACCGTCGACCACTTGTAACCATAGCCGACCATGCTAATCAAAACTGACAGCCATTACCTTCACCGTTGGCCATTCTATCAAATAACCAAGGGTTTTAGAATGTATAGTCGGCAACTATCAAACAGTCGGCAAACAACAATATTACCGACAGACAGTCGGGAAGTTCTTACAACTCTTGGCTAAAGTTAGGATTCTAGTAGTGTTCGATTTTTAGGGGTGGGCCAAGAGCCCATTCGCTACTACGAAACTTGGGGCAGAACCGTTGAAATTCATCCCTATCTGCAAAATTGTCACATCTTTCACCCCTAAAGATCTTCTCCTAAAGATCTTCTCGAAAAATTGCCACGTAGAGAATTGAGCTTAAACATCTTTTGTCTTTGTTTCCATCCACTTACTCTTTCTTATCTCTTTCTCTTTCTCCTCTCCTCTCTCCTCTTTAGTCAGCCCTCCATCACCGGCTCACTTCTTCTTGAGCTCTATAGCCCTCTTTTCCCCAAGCCTCTACATCGGCGTGGCCCTGTAGGCAGCCCCTGCGGCCGGTGCACCCCAATATTTGGAGCGGTGGCCTCGGCGGGTGGCGTGGTGACCCTGTGGCCAGAGTAGTGGCCTCGACGAATGGCGCTACGGCCCCTGCGGGTGGCCCGACCGGAGGAGGTGGGAGTTGAGGGAGGTGGCGGCAAGGCGGGGCCCACATCTTGTAAAAGAACATATTAACTCTTATTAAGATGTATTTAATATATCTAGTTAATCTTGCACTTACTCTCGGATATGCAGGACCCTCGCGTCACCTCCCCAGGGCGACTCGAGGGGCGATAGGGCCGGCACCCACCAGCCCCCAACCCTAGCTCCGATGGCCACTGGCGGCGGCGGCCCGCGTCGGAGCCGAAGCCAGCCTCCACGCTCCTCTCTTCCTCCTTCCCTCCATATCCTTTCTTCTTGGTCGTGGTGGCGGGCGGTTCCCTATTCTGGCGCCAACGAGGTTGCTTCCAGCCGTTGCACGCCGGATCCAACCTCCCTAGGCGCGGATCTGTGTGGCCTTACGGGGGTGCTGGCGCGACCGTGCACCAACGCTTGGCGCACGGGGATTTGGGGGACTGGGAGGGCGCGACCGCGGCTGCTCGTTGCCGATGCATTGCCGTCCGCCACCGGAACCATGCGTGCCGGCCGGATCTAGGCTCCTGGTCGTCCTCCACCGCCGGCTACTCCAAGCTTCAGCGACTGCCCCGCCGGCCGCCCCACTGGCCACCTCTTTGCCGCCGGATCCACTTCCTTGCAGTGGCCCCACGGCACCGGCCCCCCTCTAGCTGCCGCGGTGGCTGCCTGCGGTTGACAGCAACGCCCGTGGGCGCCGTACAGCTCCTTGGAGGCGTCAACTGAGCGGCCCCCATGCGTCTGAGTTTTATTCAGGTGAAAACCTTGACGGTAACAATTGTTGGCGTCGCATCCCTCCTTGGAGGCGTCGGCTCAATGCTTGGTTGGGGCTACCACATCTATCGGTGATGTCGCTGTCATTGTCCCTATCCTTCGGGGCGCAGGGCTTTGGCATTTCGACATTGGCGGTAAGCGGTCGTTTATCGTTCCTGGATCTGCTTGCTCTACTTATTTAACGTCGCATGATGTCTGGATCGCTATCTTTTGGCGGATGCTTTGGCGCCCTGGTTCTTGGTTGGATCACTGTCTTCTGGCGGATGCTTGCTGCCCTGGTCGTTGGTGCTCGGTCGTTGGTTCGGGCGGCTGCTTTGCCACCGTGGTCGTATCGGGTGGATGCTTTGCCACCCCTGTTGTTCTTGCTGTGCTTGGCCGTTGTTTCTGGTGGATGATTTGCCGCTGTGGTCGTATCGGGTGGATGCTTTGCCACCCCTGCTGTGCTTGTTGTGCTTGGCCGCTGGTTCGGGCGGATGCTTTGCCGCCGTTTTGTGCTTCAGGGTGGATGTTTTGCCACCTTTGGGTCCTTTCTGCAACGAGATATCTTTCTACAGGTTTAGGAGAGTGATCGGGTTGGTGTGTGGTGGAGCCGTTGTCGCTCTTTGCTAATTGGTCTGTTGGCTGTTTGTTTGTTGGCCTTGTTTCAGTTTTTTCTCTATTTTTAGTCGTTTGTGCGCTTGTGTAGGTCAACTCCTGTTTGGCATGGAACAAGTACGGTTTGTAACCTGCTTTCTTCTTAATGAAACACGTGCTAAGTCACGTTTGCGAAAAAATATGTTCAGTTAATATAAAAGAACATATTAACTCTTATTAAGATGTATTTGATACATATGTAACTTAAATTTAGCAGTTAACTCTTGATGTTGGAGGAGGCTTAACCATACTTCTCAAGGGACCGGGAATCCGGGATGCACTGGCGGAGCCGAGTGTTCTTTGTGGCATATGAGAGAGAAGGAATAGTTTCATGATATGTGAGAGAAGTTTCATCGTCATGAAACTCTTCTGGCACAGTTACCTAGTTTCTGGTCTAAATAATCGTGTAGTGAAATTGTGCACTGAGATTGACCTTAGAAGCTGATAATAATGTCATCGATTTTTGGCTCCCCTTGGCACAGTTCCTGGCTCCGCCACCGCCACTGCCGGGATGACCATTTGTGTACGCCAAATCCGTCCACCACCGTTGCGGTGTCTTGGGAAGCACAAATGCGGGTGTAGGCCTATCTTGGGAAGCACAAATGCTGGTGTAGGCCTCTCGTAGCTAAAACACATGGTATTTTGACAAGCACACGGTGGTAACATAATGACCGGGAAAGTGATTTTGATAACATATGGACGCGCCTCGTCGTTAGCTTTGAAGGAGAAGTTTGAGTGCTGCTCTCCCTTTGGGTGCTATCCCTAGCAGGCGAGCACACTGCACATCCCACGTAAAAAAGAACCCTAGCCCACGACTAGCACCGCCCGTACCCCGTAGGCCGCGCACGCGGCATGCCGCACACGGCACCGCACACGGGCTACATCGGGGACACGGAGTCGTGGAGTCCACACGCCGCGCGCGCGGCGGCGCCGCAACCCCCAGCCGAAGCTCCATATGACCCCAACCCTATATATATTCCTACTATTCCGTAGTCTGGATGCAAGCGGGACGGGTTTTGCCGCGAACCCGCTGGCACAGGTATCACTGAAGCGGACTACACGGCTGTGCCCAGCGGCGCCGCAACGCCCGCCAGCGCTAAGCTGTTAGTGCGGCGCGGAAGGAGACCCTGCCGCGGGTCTCGAAGGGCCCCAGGTAGTGCTTGCGTCTTGTCTGGATGCAGACGTGGGCGAGCGCGGGGGAGCCGGGGACGACGGCGGAGAGGACAGCGCGGAGCATGCTGGCGTTGGCGTCGCGGTTCTCGGCCTCGGTAGGGCAGGCGGTCCACGCGGCGAAGAAGACGTGGGTGATGTCGGTGAGCGGGCGGAGGGCCCGTGGCGGCGAGGTCGACGTGGAGGTGCGTGACGGCGGGGGAGGAGTGCACCGGGGACCAGGGCGGGAGCGGGCGGCGCGAGAGCGCATAGACCTTCTAGGGGACACCCGGCCGGGGTGTCGGGGAGTGGGAGGATGTCGACGAGGGAGGTGCCGACGATGCCCGTGGAGCCGACGACCAGGGTGACACTCTGGTAGGTGGGCTCCACTGTGGCCGCCGCATGCATTCTCATCCTGCCGCTTCTTCGCCACGCCGCGACGATGCGGGTTGCCGCAACGCCCGCAAAAAACTTGCGGCGGGTCATGCTGGCATGTTCTGTTGCGGTTAGTGCGGACGCGGGGCAGGCAGCCGCAACCCGCCCTACTTGCAACCTGATTCTGTTGCATATGATGGCATCGCTTCGGCGCAGCCGCGGTTTTGCCTCCGCCGCCCTCCGACGCCGACCGGCCTGCAGCAGTCCGCAGACGACTCAACCCTAGCAGAGCCCTAGCTTGAGCCCGGTACGCCCGGCCTGAGAGTATCTCTAAGAGACTAGCCAAATCGTTATCCAAAGTTAAATTTATTATTTATATTAATATAATAGTGTTAAAAGGAGCCACCTGATAGGACCAAGAAATTCTCACGTTAATCTAAAAAAAAGAGAAGAATATGCACCGTCTGATTTTATGAAGATCTAACGGTCTAAACAAATCTGAAATTACCATGTTAATCTAAAAAAGAGAAGAATATGGACCGTCGAATTTTATGAAGATCTAACGGTCTAACCAAATCTAAAAATTACCGTGTGAACCGAAAAAAGAAGAATATGGACCGTTGGATTTTATGAAGATCTAACATCGTATATTATTCCATAAAATCTATATTTATTTTATAAAATCCACTTTGAATTAGTTATGGCGTGAAAACATGTATAGGTAGGGAAGCATGAGTCCGATCAAGCCAAAAATTCCAAAAATGTAAGAGTTGGACTCCATTTATTTGGTAGCGTAAAAATGCCTCTTGGTATTTCCTACCACTAATCGGACTTCACCTCATCTTTCCATGCATCTTCCAATCCAAAATTAGAAGAGGTGATATCACAAAAGGTTCGTTGTTGTCAGGTCCAATAAAAAAAGAAAGGTCACATCATGTCAGTTTCCTATTACAGGTTTGTTTCATGAACGATTAGAACACAAATACATTCACGCTAAATATATATATAAACTAGCAAGAACGCACGTATGACACACACGTTTAATAGAAAATAAGATTACATAAGAGATACTTGGTCTGAGATCGGGTTACTTACGAATTCGACAATTTCATACTACAGAGACGAACGAGGGAGGCGGAGAGTTTGACAAAAAAAGGCCTGGTAGGTAGAGTCGCTAGAAATGATAGTGTTTTAATGACTGGTGGGTCCATCGGTAGACAAAAGTTTGACGAAAAAATGGCCTGTCAGGTGGGGTTGCTAGGAGGGGTAGTGTTTCGATGACTGGTGGGTCTGTTGGTTGTCAAAAGATTTGGTTATAAATATTAGGGTTTTTTGTAAAATTTTGATGGTTTGATTGACGAAGTGAAAGTTAATTTACAATGTATCAAACGATCGGGTCGATTTTTATAAATATTAGAGAGTTTTTGCAAAATTACAACGTATTAAAGTACTGTGGGTTGATTTTTTATAAACTTTAGGGGGTTTGATAAAATTACGATGGTTTGATGGACGAAGCGGAAGTTTTGGATATTCATAGTATAGATAGAACATAAATGCAATTAGTGTAATCAACTTGGTCTTGCACACTTTTTTAGTGTTAAAAAAAGCCACCGCATTCACGGAGAGGACCAAGAAATTCCCATGTTAATATAAAAAAGAGAAGAATATACACTATCAAATTTATGAAGATCTAGCGGCCAATATTATTCTGTTAATCTAAAAAAGAGAAGAATATATGTCATCAGATTTTATGAAGATCTAACGGTCCATATTATTTCGTTAATCCTGAAAAAAGAAAAATATATGCCAAGAAACTCCCACGTTAATCCAAAAAAGAGAAGAATATGCACCCTCAGATTTTATGAATATCTAACGATCCATATTATTCCGAAAAATCTATATTACCAGGCTAAATATAATATATGTCGTCGAACTTTATGAAGACAGTCGATATTATTAAAAAAATTCTATATTATTACGCTACATAAAATAAAAATAAAGATACACACAGTTGGATTTTATGGAAGATCTAACAATCTAAATTAACCAAAAGAGTAAATGTCAACCACGAATCATAATATGCTAAATTTGGAATTAAAATAAGAAAAAATATTTGTTTGATTTTTATATGAACTACTCCCTCCGTAATAATACAATAATGTTAAAAAAGCACCGCATGCGCTGAAAGTGCATATAAATTTTCATGTTAATATAAAAAATAACTTATTACATTATGACGTTTAATGATGATCCAATAGTCTAAGGTAATTCATAGATTTTACGCTCAATACGACTACTAACTATATGTAATTAAGAGAGCACCCATCGAAAGGAACGAATCGATGCCCATGCATCAGGGCATGCAAGTAAGATATGGAGGAAACAAATCATCGCTGCAGTGAAGTCTGGAGATAATCCATCAGGGCAAACAAGGTAGATGCCAACAAAGCAGACTAACACGTATTCGGTGCAATTTAGTGGGAAGCTATCCGCGGTAGACAGGTGCAACCCAGTGATAAGACATCGTAGCAAAAATGTAAAGTCAAATGTCGTTGCGTTCTTGCAGACGTAGGTGAGAAAAATGAAACCATCGTCCGATGTAAGCCTGATGGATTTACATTGTAGTAAACTGAACATGCACAAAAATCCATAGACCGCACATATGGACAATAAAGTTTTGGCCTAAAAAAATATACGGAGTAGAATTCAAACCGTAAATCCTAAGTCACAGAGGCAATTCGTACTAAGCATAATAAAGATCCATATGGAACAACAACACATGTAAGAAACTTGAAGCCGCAAATCTAAAAAACGTCATGCCACCAAAGAAGACATCTGGAGCATATGTGGGCAAAATATTTGGGCCACCTTACTATGCGCTCGTTGCCCTCGGCCCTTGAGGCCTTGACACATGTGCCCACCACTAAGCTACCACCACAACACTTACTCGCTTTTGGTTCAAATGGAGGAAGGAACACAACGCAATATCACAAAGTTTCCGGATCAATAGATTAAGAAAGATGGAGCTTGGAATATAGTATACTACTTCAGAAATATTTTACAAGGTATGGACTAAATTGTCCCTGTGTGAGAACAACACTATGATACAGATGGAAGAAGGTGAGTAGGAATTGTGTCGCTCAGTGAATCGACCAAGATGTAGGGGCTAAAAAATTGAATTAAGACATAAGAGGCTAGATTGAACCACTTCGCCACTGGCTGGGAGCAGGGTAGGTAGGGAGGAAGACGTGGGCTACTCTTTCCGTTCGAGCTGAGTTCCTTTAACAGTACATTATTTTGTGTTATTTTTAATTTTTTAAATACACATACGTTGTACATATTATATAAATATATTTTTTGGAAAATATTGGATATTCAACTAAATAAACTTAAATTGAAGTGACTCTGCATGTACCCTGAGTCAAAGCAACACCAGGCACGTAAAAGGATACCTCAAGAGATAAAAAAAGATAGACCCAAAATATGGACACATAGAAGTAAATAGATAAGAAAACAAAATAGACATGGGAAATAAATAAAATAAAAATGGAATACATATAGGTCCTCATTGGAAAATCCAAATAAAAGATATAGGACTAAGATATATGCTAAAAAATTTAGAGATGAATAATTTTATATGAAATTTCGACTAAAAAACTTATTCTACAAAATATGTAACCATTTGACCCATGCCTAAAATAATGCACAATTAAAATTGTTGATTCTTCTGTAACTCCTAAAATACAATGACAATGAATGGCCAAAAAAATCTTCTAACAAAAACTAAAGTTAAAGAAAAAAATATTAGATAACTAAAAATACTTATAAAAATTTATAAATACTTAAAACATTATCATAAAATGGCTAGCAATCCACCCTGTTTGCGTGGGCCACCTGCTAGTTTAGCTAATGTTAGAGATAAAACATTTTCAACAGACTTTGTAAATGACCCTCCAAATTTAGTGGCTCTCCATCCGAACTTATTCGCTAGCTATTTTTAGCTAGCCTACCTCACTAGCCATCTTTACAGAATCTGTTGGATTATTCTGTTATTTGTTAGTCAAATCTATTTTTGAGAGTAGCTAAATTAGTAAATTTGACTAGTCTTTTTAGCTAATCTCTTGGAGATGCTCTGAAAGCTGTACGTAAACCATCTTAGCCAAAATTTACTACAGGACATGCAAAGTGGAGCATGTTTGCTAAGACACATCGTTGATCGCGTTATATGCTATTAGACACCGTATTTTTGTGCAATTTTGCTGGAACAAACCACAACCAATAAAATAAGTTTTCAGCCAAATAGGAGAGTGATGAAATGTCGATTTTGCCCCTGCCACCCCACTGGTTAGATTCTTCCCCTTCCCCACTGGTCGTGACTTGGCAACTCCAACCCCACACCCGTCGCAAAGCACTATGTTTGAAGAGAAGGGGAGAAGTCGCAAAGCATTACATTTGAAGAGAAGGGGAGAAGAGAAGGAGAAGAATCTAACCAGTGGGGTGGCAAGGGCAAAATCATCATTTCATCACTTTCTCTCTCCTACTTGGCTGAAAAACAATATTTTATTGGCTGCCGTGTGTTTCAGTAAAATTACACAAAAATACAGTGTCTAACAGTATATAACGTGGTCAACAGTGTGTCTCAGCAAACGTGCTCCACTTTGCACGTCTTGTAGCAAAATTTGCCTTCTTTTTAGATTAGTTATATTCGGATTAGATTAAGCCTTATATCGCTCGTCTCTTCATTCCTCCACAGGTGAAGCAGGTCAACATGATTTCCAAAGCGACGCCTCCAAGAAGGAAACGACGTCGAAGCCGCCGTCACCGCCCCTCCGGTTAGCCGAAATAAGGTTTTCACCTAAAAAATCAAAGACCAAGCAGGAAGCATCCCAACAAACGCCTCCAAGGAGGTGCACAACATCTGAAGACGACGTCGTTGCTGACACCGACACCACAGTCGGGTTAGGCTTTCGCCCGAAGCTCCGCCCAATGCCGACCCGGCGACGAAGAGGAAATTGAACCGCAACGCTGGCCGTGGCCTCTGGTAGCTTGAGGGGCGAGCACTTAGGCTCCCCTCGACCTGACCGTCGACCAACGACACGAGAGTTGAAACATCCTCCTCAGCTCACCGGCGGGCCGACACAGATTGGTGGTGCCTAGATCTTTACACGGGTACCAAAGGATGAAAGCAACCCGCAGTAGCCACCAGCCGCCATCGTCACCACGCTGCACGCCGGCGAACCTCCGCTGCACTTAGGCCGCGAGATAGATCCGCACACAAAAGTGCGTAGCCGGTCGAGGCCGCCGTCCGCCACAGGCCACCGCCAAACCCACCTCGGGAGCGGCCACCGGAGATCAAACCCTCCCCTGGAACTTAGTCCAGGCAAGGTAGGCTCTGAGGACCGCCACCCATCCGCAAGCCACTGTCGCCCACCTTGACGCAGGCCACGAGTTGCTAGTGGCACATCTATGGGGTTTTACTCGATCTATTGAGGAGAATATGCCACAATATTATTTATATGATGCACTCTTAGCGTTCTTAAATCTTACTAATAGTTTGTCTAATATATGTATCATTAGCACTATCACGGACCCGATCGAGGATAAAGGCTTACCTTCGTGATACTACCATAGGTCATAAATAAGTAATGTTTTGGGGTTGTTCTCAATTAATAGTTTCAAATTACTTTTGATGTTGAGTTTTGCTATCTAAAAATTATAAATTAGATTGGTCTTAAAAATATAGTCCAGTAAAAATATCTTTTGCTACCTTTTAGTTAAGGCAAAATTTGCTCCAGAGCACAATTATTTCGTGAAATTGGTCACAACACAATGTTGTTTTGTGGCAATTTTACGAAATAACAGTGTCCCTAAACAAAATTTGCATTTAATTGAAATTGTGTTTCAAAGGCCATGTACATGTTATCCAACGAATTAGTTAGTTTCTATTTACTTGGATCTGAAATATAATTTATTGGAAAACACGGCCTCATAAAACTAGTTGGGAGTCACAACATGATGGGATAGGGCCACTTCCTCTTTTTAGAACAAGATGATCCTAGCTAGTGCATGGTTCAGTTTTGTTGTTTGGTTGGAGAGAGAGTGGAGAAGGCATGGACAGTGTCTTCTCGTGCATGATCCTAGCTAGTGCATGATCCCATGGTCTGCTCGCGCTTGCCTGTAGCCGCATGTCCGTGCTCGCCACACAGCGGGCTCTAGATGGCACCCGCAGCCCCAGCGTCGTGCTACTGCTCTATCTTGTGGCCCCGCATCCTCCGCCTCACGCTTTCTGCTCAAAGGATGAGCCGAGCCGCGACAAGTTGTACCATGCTTGCACGGTAGAGCAATACGCGTTGCCCCCCATCGATTCTGCTCCATCGCTCGCCTGAGCCGCCGACGCTGTCTCATTAACTCAAGTCATTGGGACCAAATGGCAACGGTGCCTCCAATCACCTCAATTGACTGGCTGGAGCAGCACCGTCCCTCACCTCTCCCGTTGCCGCCACCCCTCTCCTCCCAAGTTCTTACTCGTGTGCGCTTGTGCAGGTGCATGACGATGTCCGCACAGGACGGCTCAGTCCACCCAGATTGAAGTTACCTAGTCATGGTGGATATTAGCCGAATATTCTCCTATGAGGATGACTCCATCTCGTGTCTTCAATTCCCAACCCAACACCGATGAAACGACGATGGCTGTGTTCCATCCCATTCCATCATTTCATCCAAATACAGCTTAAAGAAATGCAAGAATTTGCTTCACGATCTAGGGAACTGAATAGTACATTTGCAACGTCTGAAGGAAAAAACGAGCTTTTTACGGTGCTCCATACTAGCAGATGATAGTATGTAGTATAACTAGATATTAGCAGGGATATTATGGTAACATAAAAAATTTATTTTTTTCTATGCCGTCGGACCATGTGCTGTCATACAAATGAAAATGAGGTAAAGTAGGAGAGATAGAAATAATGAAATTAAAAATTAAAGATATATCATAACTACATATTTACCATTCCAAAAATAAAGATATGTCAAAATTACATATATATCATTCTGTTTTTTCACATAATACCCCTATACTATCTGTACTACTTACTTCATACTATATATACTACTAAACATGGTTATAGTAGTATACAATTAATCTGATCCGTCCGATCTTTATATACTAGTCGTTTTTAAGGCTAGTATGGTGCAACATAAAAGAACTCAAACAAATACATGATACAGAGACAATGCAATCTTCCAGTTGTCTTGTTGAAATATGTTATCTCGAGCCACGACAAGACTCAAGAGCATATCTGCAAGTACCAGAATTGGATTATTATTATGGCTTAGGGTCTGTTTGTTTTCCTAAACTGTAGCCCCGTCACATTGGATATAAACACGTTAGTTAGGAGTATTAAATATAGATTAATTAAAAACCCATTACATAAATAAGGACTAATTTGCGAGACGAATCTATTAAGCCTAATTACACTATGATTAGACAATTTAATGCTACAGTAAACATATGATAATTATGTATTAATTATAGCTTAATTAGACTTGTTAGATTCGTCTCACGAAATAAATATGACTTATGCAATTAGTTTTACAATTAATTTATGTTTAATACGTCTAATTATTAAACTCCAAACGGCACCTTAATTTCTCTATCCCGTTGTCACTCCAGGCACGGGCCGGTCCACCCCATCACGGCCTGTTCGCCCGCCGGAGCGAAGAAGTAGTTGGTCCGCTCCTGCTCGTACACGACCGCCCAGTACACCGCCGTCTTCCCGCTGGCGCCCGCCGCGTCGAGGAGCTTGTAGTTCATTCCGCCCACTATCCGAACCGGAGACCATCGTTAGCCCGCCTGACGTGCTCTGCCACAGCCCAGCTGCCGAGCCCCTGGATGTGGGGGTTGCTCACGTTCTCGATGGCCCGCCACCCGCAACGGGTCACGCCCTTCGCCACCGCCAGCGCCGCCGCGGCGGCGAGTAGGATCGCGGTCAGGAGGAGAGCGAGCTCTCGTGGACATGGTTACTTGGGAGTGGCTGGTGCTGGTTCGTGCTGAGAGAAAAATATTACTGGCTGGTGGCTGGTGCTGATTTGTGCAGAGAGAAAAATACTGCTGGCTGGCTGCTGATAAGCCACGCGAACAGGACCGGCTCGAAGCGGAATGCTGGAATTTAATGGAGGGCCCGAAATCTTCACGGCTGGGGCGGCGTGGGCAGCAGCGACAAATGACAAGGCCCTGGTTTTGGCTGGTCCTTAGATAAAGGCTGGTCCTTTATATCTCTTATTACATATCCTGATATATCTTTGTATTATTGTCTCTACCCGTGGATTTGATTCGGTGCAGTCCGGCGGGGATTATTGGATTTTTGTCACGGATGCACTAGCGCACTCCACGTGGACACCTTAGGTTAACTGAGCCATATAACTCTAGCACAGCGCACGGATGGATATCCAGATATAGATATTTAAGTGGTCATCTACGTCTCGCTCGCGTCGCCCCCGCGCGGGGTGACCGAGCGCTCCCCATCCCCTCCTCCAAAAAACCCTAGCCTCCACTCTGTCCGCCGCGCCGCCGCCGAAGTGGCTCCCGACCCCTCTCTCCGACGGATTGGACGGGCGCGGACGGCCTAGTTCGGCGGAGGCGGCCCACCGCCGGCGTGTTCTTCCTTGCGGCGGTGGTGGCCTTGGGCCCAGATCCGGCGGTGCCTCGGCTGGATCAGGGGGGCCACGTTGGGGGCGCGTCTCCATGCGTGGGCGAGGCACAACCGGCGCTTGGCGGCTTGGCAGTGGCGGCGGTGGCCGGGGACAACGGCGGCGGTTGGTGGGCAGCGTGGCGGGGGTTGTGGCGCGGGCAGCCCGGCGGCGGCGGTTGGTGCGTGCACCGGTTCTGGCCGGCGGCTGTGCTTGCCGCGGTGTGACCGGCGGCCATGGCTGCCTGTGCGGGGCGGGTCGTTCCCAGACCGCGTCTGGCCGAGGCGGCCGTGCTGTGCGACGTGTGGGCGACAGGTGCGGTGGAAGGTGGATGGTGCTCCCTTGCCGTCTCTCTTCGGTTTCTGGTTCGGCGCTATCGTGGTGGTGGGGCTGGGGTGCTGTTCGCGCTTGCCGGTGGTGTCGTGGTGATGCTTCGGGCGGTGTTGGGTTCCTTCTGGTTAGTGTTGCAGAGGCGACAAGGAGATGGTTAGGTTCATGCAGCAGGCTTGGTGTCGACGGATGGAAGTCTTCACTGACAGTGCCGGTGGCGATGGTGGCCGCGCCCTTGTGGTGTCGTTCTTCTTATTGGGGCATCATTGCGTGGCACCAAGTTCCTACCACACGGGGATCTCAAGGGTGAAAACCCGGCGACGACGGCGTCATTGGCGTCGTGCCCTCCTTGGAGTTGCCGCATTGGAGATCCGACTTGGCTAGGTGGTGGTGGTTGGTTGGTGGTGTTGCCCGCGCGCAGCGGCACAGGCGGTGTACGTTGCCCGTGCTGGCAGGAAGGTGTGGAGGATCCATGGATGATGGATGTGTCTTTCTGGCGTGCCTGGTGCTGCGGAGTCCTTGGTGTCGAATGGGCGGAGGTTTCGCTCTCTTAGTGGTTCTCAGAAATCTGAGTCCTTGGTAGAGGAGTGTGAGGCGGTGGATGAGGCGAGACCCCCACACAGAGTGGTCAGGCTCAGTGGTCTATATTGGTGCCGCAACGGGAGTGCTTCTACTGACGTTTTATTGGAGCAGGGGCTTCGACGATCATGTATGTGCGGTTTGTGGGTCCTAGTCCATGGTGGAGGTGTTCGAGTTGCCACTCTGGCTTGCAGCGGGCCGCGGCTTTCGACGTGGCACAACGTTGGTAACGACGGCGCAGTATGTGGCGGTTAATCTTTGACTCCTCTCCCAGGCAGTGGTGGTGTAGAGTTTTGTTGTGTGTGTTTATTTGCGTGTGTTGTTTTGGGTGGTGGTGGTGGTGTTTTGCTTCGACGTGCGATGTAACTTTGCTACCTTCTTAAATGACATGGCAGTGTTCCCGCCTTTACTTAAAAAAATATTTAAGTGGTCGTAGAAAACTAAAATATAGATATCTTAAGGAACGAGAATAATAATAAAAAAATTATGAGATTTACTCCTCCTCAGTCGACTGAGGATGTGCACATCCGTCAATCGACGCCTTGAGCCATCCCATCGAGGCCGAACGCCTGCGATGATCCAACGTGTAACCAACACTACCGGGTCCGTAGTTGAGCTTTGTGCCACCCATTTAGCCGCTATATATGTCCCAGCAACCTGTGTTGCTTGTCAGGTTCGCCCCCAAGGCCTCACTCCTCTGCCTAGTGCGCTCCCCGGTCTCTCGCGGCAGCGCACCATGTCCAGCCCTAGATTAGGATCCCGTCTCCGGCGATTTCGCACCTGGCTGTCTGCTCCCTGCTCCGTTGTGCTTCCCGCCCTGCAGCTAGGGCTACCGCTGCACCACCCATCCCTGGCAGGGATACATCTTGAGCCGCGCCACTGCCTGTCTCGCCTACCACCCCACCGCCGGCGATTGGAATGCCAGGAATACTGGGTGCATGGGCATGTCCATAACTCCATATTGATGGTGCCCATGCATGTGTAATTTGAGGGTAAAATTTAGGACTAAACGACCTCTCCGTACACGACTAAACGAGTTGTGGGCCTTGGTCCACAACTCCTGGTACACGACCGCCCCGTACGCTGCCGTCTTTCCCGCTGGCGTCCGCCGCGTCGAGGAAGAGCTCGTAGTTCGTTCCCTCCACCATCTGCTCCCGGGCACTCACTACCTTGCCGAACCGCAGGCCGTCGTCGGCCCGCCTAACGTGCTCCGCCACCGCCCAGCTGCCGAGCTCCTGGATGAAGGGGTCGCTCACGTTCTTGACGGGGGAACCACCCACAACGGGGCACGCGCGTCGCCGCTGCCGGTGCGGCGGCGGTGGCGGCGAGCAGGATCGCAGCCAGGAGGAGAGCTCTCGTGGACATGGTTACTTGGGAGGTTGTGCTAGTGGCTTGCGAGGAGGAGGAAGAGGGCGTGTGTTGGGTCGAATTAGCGGGACGCTGGAATTTAACGAGGGGCCGAAATCTTCATGGCTGCTGGCGGCCTGGCGCGGCGCGAGTATCTGGTAAGCGCCTGGTTTTGGCCAAATGATATCCTAGTATTGTCGTTTTCCGTTGATTCGATTCGACGGGGATCGGATTTTGTGGCGGATGCACTGGCCGGTGCAGTCCATGCATGGGGACGAGGACGTCGTCATAGAGCAGTAAATTAAAGCTGGCACCCAATGCATGGATATCTAAATACTAGATATGAACGAGAATAATAATGAGGCAATTATTTGTGAATCTTAATCTATATTGAGAGCAAATATTTTTTGCATGTGGATCTCATGTTCCCACGCACGAAATTCTCCGGTGTTGATCGCCTAGCGCTACCATTTCAAAACGAAAGCTGTTCAGAAGTAAACCACAATCCAACAAGAATCCTAATTATGTAGAGGATCTGGTTGTGGTTTTCAGAGATGGCTATGAAATAGAAAGTTTTATTTTTCTAAATAATTGTTTTAAACGGAGTTCTGAAGAAGTTGTTCGTTTCATTGTTGGATGTCAGTATGATATTTGATCTTTTTCTGATGTCGGCCAGAAGTCTGTATGGTCTGCACTGTTCTTTTTTTCTCATCACTACAGTAACTCACCCCACTGTTCTTTTATGTAGTAGATTGTTAAAAACGAAGCTTTTTTATATTAGTCCCAATCATAGAAGGACGAATTAATACACTGGAGAACTGATCCCGGCATTTTGGAATCCCAAATATCGATATTTCAAGACTAAAACCGATTATAAGATAACTCGATCATAACAGAAACTCTTTATTGCACAATATAATCTCAGGATGTGCAATACAGCACTTCATTTGAATCGTTACACCGCGGTGATCGCAGCTCATCTTGAACATTAAATCTAAAATCCATGAACCTGGAGCCGTCCAACGACGATCGACATCCCAGATCAGTTGTTCGCCGGCTTGAACGCCAGCAGCTGCCGCGTCTTGGTCCACTCCTGCTCGTACACCGCCGCGCCGTAGGTGGCGCTGTTCCCGTCGCCGTTCGTAACCTCGATGACGAGCTTGTAGTTCATCCCGGACACGACCTGCTCCTCGCCGCTCACCACCTTGCCGAAGCGCAGCCCGTCGTTGGCCTTCTTGACGTGCTCCGACACCGCCCAGCCGCCGAGCTCCTGGATGTGGGGGTCGTTCACGTCCTTGATCGGGCGCCACCCGCCGACGATCACGCGCCCTGCCGCAGCGGGAGCGACGACGGAGCATAGCGCGATTGCTGCCGCGGCGGCGATGAGCGCGGAGGAGACGATGGCCCTCATGGTCATAGTCAGAAAAATCTCTCGTTTTCTTGGAGAGGTTTGGGAATTGGTTCCACGATGACTTGGTGTTGGTGGCGGGGTAGGAGTGTAGGACTGTAGGAAGGGCGAAGTAGACCTTAAATAGATACGCGATGGTCAGGAGTGTGATACAATTCTGGTGGTATTTTATTTCTTGCTAAACATATTCTCTGTGTACTATTTAATAGCTACCTATTAATGATATAGCATCCTTTTACTGCCATTTCATTGGATATGCTGCTGCATACGTAAGTGCATATATATTTAAGTACTCAAATCGATTTACTCGGCATAAAAAATAGCAGTACTCTGGGCCCACGTGGCGGGGGGGGGGGGGGGGTGGGGTGGGCGCAATACTGAATACCAATCAGCAGGCCCAGCTGGTAGTTACGAGGCCCATGAGACAATGCATTGGAGCGCTCCTGCCCCTACGGCCCTGCAGACTATAGTCCACAATGCAGAAACAAGCCTAGTAGCCAACGATGGGTAAAATCTTGGAAAAAATCCATTTGAGGTCCCTCATGTATCGCCGTAGTCCGACTTTCATCCCTCATATACAAAACCGAGTATTACTCATCCCTCAACTTCAAAAACCAGTTATTTTTCATCCCCCAGTTGTTTTGATGGTAATTTTGCTGACATGACGACACATCAGTGGTTCTACGTGGCACACCATCAGCTTTGAGGGACCTCAATTGAACTATGCCGATAGTTAAGGATCAAATATACTTTACCAAAAAAATTACAAATAATTTCTCAAAAAACTATCCAATTTTTTTTCTGTCCAGATATCTAAGTTGCCTTTTAGAAATTTCATATAAAAATTATTCATCGCCCGCGTGATGTATTCACGTTTGTCGCCTGAAGCGGATTTTGTTGCCCACGCGTGTTTATATGGGCCGACGGGTGAATAAGTTGCTTCACTACATCATGATTGGACCATGTGTTGTGGTGGTGAGTTTTTCGTTAGTTTTTTTTCTTTTTGTTTACAGGTGCGTCAGGACACCATACTGGTACATATTACGTGAGGGTCACAACAATGCACATCTTTCTATTTTTATTTATTCCTTTTCTTTTCTTTCTCTTTCTCTTTTTGTTCTCCATGTGCAATAATTTGTTCGTAATGTGGACTTACATGTTCTCCATGTGTAGTAGTTTGTTCGTAATATGGACTGATTTGTTCTCCATGTGCAGTAATATATTCGTAACGTGGATTTTCTTTTGTTCTCCATGTACAACAATTTGTTCGCAATGTGGACTCATTTGTTCGCAATGTGGGCTTACATGTTCTCCATGTGCAGTAATTTGTTCGTAATGTGGGGATTGATTTGTTCTTCATATGCAGTAATTTGTTCGCAACGTGGATTCTTCTGTTCTCCATGTGCAGTAATTTATTCGCAACGTGGATTCATTTGTTCTCGTTTTATAAAAAAATATTCATAAAACAATTATCTAAATATAGTCAAGTGAGATCTTATTTTGAAGATTTTATCGCAATAAGCATTATGGTGCGATCAGAATTTAACTTGGATGCTTGGTTTAAGAGTAATGACTTTTTTTTCTAAACTTTATCTCATGCAAGTGAGATGACACGTGCACTGCTTTTCTGCTGACGAGATACGTACGCATCAAAAGAGTCCAATATCTGAGCAAACAATCGACCCGACATCAGCCCAATAAAAAAATCAGAAGCGCGTCTGCTTCTTCAGGCGACAGATGGCACTGCATCACCCGCGTGATGCCCAGACGCGCCCGCGCTCCTGCCCCTACTACCCTGCAAACTGCAATCCACAATGCAGAAACAAGCCCAGTAGCTCGCGTGGAGCACACGAGCACTGCGGCCCACGGCCTGCAGCATCCCCGTAAGCACGCATACGATTTTATAGGAAAAAAACTGTTTAACCTCCCTCGACACTAAGCCAATTCCATCATCCCTCCCTAGACTCCAAAACCGGGTGAACTACCTCCCTCAACTTTCAAAACCGTCCACTTTACCTCCTAGCCGTGGTTTTAAGCGGGTTTTAAGATGGTTTTGCATTTTTCAATTGAAAATAAACCTTATAAATACTTAATGAGGTTATTAAACCATGAAAAATATTTCTAAGCTTCTAAAAATTCTAGAGATATAATGGGATGCAAGAAATCTAAATAAAATATTTAAACTTGTGAAAATATCTATAAAATTTTATAAAATTTCTAAAATTTTCTAAAATTTAGATTTAGCTCCAACAAAATAGAAAATATATAAAAAATTAAATATATATGTATTAAAATATTTAAATCTATATTTAATTGTATCTTGAATACTTTCCACAATAAAAACATAACATGAAGCCGACATGAATACACTTATCGTACATGTATAAATGCATTCAACATTAATAAATGTTATATTTATGATCGTTAAATGCATTTACGACGAATGTATTCATATTGGCTTCATTTCATGTTTTTATTTAGAAAATTATTCAAGATACATTTAGAAAATTTTATGTGTGTTTAAGTTTTTGGATATATTTCCATTTTGCTAGAATTAAATTTAAATTTTAGAAAATTTTGTAGTTATTTTCACTAGTTTTAAATATTTTATTTAGATTTTTTGCATCTAAATCGATCTCTAGGATTTTCTCATAATTTTTAGAAACTTAGGAATAATTTTTGTGGTTTAATAAGTATTTACAAGATTTATTTTCAATTGAAAAAGGTAAAATCACCTTAAAACCCGCTTAAAACCACGGAAAGGGGTAAAGTAAACGGTTTTGAAAGTTGAGGGAGGTAGTTCACCTGGTTTTCGAGTCAAGGGAGGAATGCTGGACCCGGCTTAGTGTCCGGGGAGATAAAACATACGTTTTCTGATTTATAAGCGCGGCCCTGCACGACCACGACAGCCACGGTCTGCAGCATCCCCGTAAGCACGTATTTGATTTTATAAACACGGCCCAACGGAGAGAAGCTACGTGGTCTGCTAGAGCCCACTAACAAGGAGGCAGACTGTTGTGGCCTTTTTTTTATTTGTTTCACTTCAAAAAATATGATAGTTTTCTTCTAAAGTGTCAGTTCTCAATCCGTTTACGCCACTACGTCCCTTATGGTGATATCTATAAAACTAAATCCATGATGTATATATTTTAAAATAATTTTATTATATTGTCACACCCCAAAATTTTTGGATTTTGGGATGTGAATTGATAGCATAATTAATACAATGATTTTCTCAATTTTCTAAAATTTTCCAAACTTTAAAAAATTAACAGGGAATTTAGTATAGAAAAATTTTGTTTTCTGAGTGAAATTAAAACAACATAGGTTTAATATTGAGTGCTTTGCATTCATGCCAGTTGCATTTAGTAGTTTTATATGTGTAAAGTTTTCAAAAACGCGTTTAGAAGCCTAATGGGAATTTTCCGGAGTTTTCTGGCATTTATTCCTATTTTCCTTAGAGCAAATTCCAAATTTTGGAGTAGGCTAAAATCCTTTTCGTGAGGTTCAAATATATTATTTGGGTTCCTCATTTCCAACTCTATCTCTTGAATTTTTCCTAGGATTTTTATAACTTTCAGAATATTTTTCATGGTTTTAATATGAATTCTGGACTTATCTGGAGTTATTTTATAACAAAAAAATAATTATTTCGAAAATTAAAATCACCCTAAATCTTAGTAGACCAGCCTTGGCCCAAAGTTGACCCAATTATAGGCCAAATCCATCCCATCACTTTATTGGGTCAAATTTCAAAGCACATTCGCATTGGAATGGGGCAACCCACCTTTAGTCCCATATTGCTAATGAACCTGGAAGTGAGAGGTTTTCTCCCTATATATACCAACCACCTCCTCTGGAAAAGGCACACCATCGACTCCTTTACAGGGAGGCCCCTTTGTTTGGGATTCCCTTAGGTAGTCTTCTTCCACCATATCTTCCACTACTGTCCATTCTTCATCTCGTCGTCGCGCCGAACATTCCGTCGTTTTTGGCCTCAAGATTTTCAGTAAGACCCTCAACGAATCTTGTAATTTTCTACAATATTCGTTTAGTCTATACTCTTTCGTAGAAAAGTCACGGCTAGTTTTAAACGTCAGAAATCTTGTTTAGTCCATAATTTTCACGTTTTAGATTCATTTTAATTCGCCTCTATTATAAGCTATCAGAGGGAGGTGAATGATAGCAATAAGTCACAGCGGGGATTTTCACCCTCAAAAACATATTCTGGAAGGTGTACTAAATCTTGTGTCATTCCTAGACAGCAGCTCCTAAAATCGTGATCTTTTTCCAGAAGATAGATTATCAAATTATGAAGCTAACCCAATTGGAATCACGTTAATCAGATGTCTAGAACTCGAGATATAAAATAAACAAGCAGACTATGTCAGATGGTGACGAGAATTGATCAAGTCATAACCTTTAGTGCATTCTTCTAAAGCCTTTTCTTTTGATTGGTGTATTTTTCTTAGTTATTATTGTTTGTTTGCTTGTTTAGTTACTTGTGTGCTCGATTAGAAGGAACATGTTTCGAGTGATATCGAGGAGAAGAGCTTGAAGATCAAGAGCTGAAGACTATGAGTGATTATACTGGATTTAAGGCAAGTTATAGCACGGACAATCCTTGCTACCTACCCACTTGTAAAAAATTATTTCATACATGCATGTGTCTAAATTGATGTACCTTTAAGGTTGTACCTAGTTTTGTTTCTCCTGTCCTTGTTTACCTTGGGTTTATGCATATGGGTAGAATCTTTGCTATGCGCAGCTACTGTCACCTATGTTTAATTGCTAACTTTGACTTAATGGTTCACTTTAACATAATGATAAAACCTGCTTTTTAGCAACTTGGTTTAGTGAGCTAGAGCATGTGCTTCGTGCTTTGCTCTAGTGTCTCTCCATAAGGTCTGGTTCTTAAAGCGGCAACCCGGGAGCCTGTCGCCACCGCTAAAACTATTATGGCTCTGGTCTTGGTTAAGTAGCTTGTACGTCTCTAGCTTACCAGTGGTTACCGGTGGGGCTGACGGCGTTATGGGAAGCAAGGCACGGGGTGTTTTTTGAATCCACCGAGGACGGTAGCCCCGTCAGCTAGGTCTCGTTAGACCCAGTCCCGTGTTGGGAGTCCCTGCGATGGGGAACTCCACACGTTGTGCATTGTTGGGTCTGATGCCCGCACTCTGGATGCCATCGACCCCCTTATGGTGTGACTCCGTAAGCGTAAGTCAATCTCGGTGCCTAGAGTCTCACCACCTTGTTGTAACTTAGCGGCCACTGTCTTGTTAGGGTGTCTTGTGAAAAACCTCGTAGCGTCCCTATGCAGTCACACCTCGGAAGTGTTGATGTGCGTGGTTGGGTGCAAAGTTCTTTTGAGCTTTTACGCGACTGGTGGGTAAAGGGCGAAACCTCTGCAGAGTGTAAATCTATCATGATAGCCTTGCTCAGGGTCACGAGCGGCCTGAATCCTTTTTGATTAGAAGATGATGTTTATTTGTGCTTAATGTCACTTATACTTTATTAATTGGGTTGCAACTGGGTTCTATTCACTTGTAGTAACTTGGATAATGTTAAAATCAACCAACTAAAAATGCTAATGCAGTTCAGCCGTGTCTAGCCTTACTTTGAGCCTTCATACACCCGTGCTATACTTGCTAAGTAAATGTTTTACTTACACTTGTCATTATTCAATAAATTTCTGGATGGGTAACAGATGGAGTAAATGAGTTTGCTGCTACTGAGTTTCTTGAGGATGTTATATACTTCTGAGATGTGGTCAACCAGTCGGTGTCCCTGTGGACTTGAGGCTCTACCCGTTGAGAGAGTTAGACTTCCCCTGTGTTTTATTTAGGTAAGCTCTGATGTAAACTATTTTATTCGAGCATATGTACTCTGATTTTCATATTTGTAAGTTGTATGTGTTCTGTGGACATCCCAGGCACACATATGGCAGCATTCGGGTTTCTGTGTAAATCCGGGTGTGTCATATACTAACAACTTGTATTAATGTATAGTAGCCAGGTCTGTGTTAACTATGTAGCAACTTATGTGTAAACTTATCAACTTTACCATAAATTGATAATATAACTTTTTTAGCACATCGATAGTGCAACTACAAACAAGTTGATGCATTTTCTATATATTGATAGTTATATAAATTGATATATAATCTCTACATAAGTTTGATATGAAATCTTTATAGTACTAAGAAATATAAATTGATAGAATCACTATGCGTAAGTTGATAGCATACATATAAAATGTTGACATATAGATATATAACATAAGTTGAAGCATAGTTTAAAATCTATATATAAATTGATACATTTATCTTTACATAAACTTGATACATAGTCTTCATATAAGTTTATAGTACTAAGGAATATAGATAAGCAGAGCAACTAAATAAGTTGAAACAACGTAAAAGTTATCACGCATTCCCCTGCGGGGTTGCCATTTTCTACAATCCTATTCATAGTTTCAATTCAAGTCGACACTCAGAATGTACATAGATTGATAGTCAAAGTCTATAGAAAGTAATATTAGAATCCACATACAAAGTCTATATAATTGATATTTTAGTCTAGATAAATTGATGATTAGGATCTAGCACAAGCTTAATGTAGAAATTATATCAATTCATAGCCACAGTTCTATATAAGTTATAATGTATACATATTGATATTCATTATCTATAGAAATTGATAGGCATAATCCTCTAAAAGTGGTATAACCTTAACCTACGTGCGTTGATAAAATTTATATAAGTTGATAGTTTAAACCTATACCGGTTGATACATCAATCGAATCTAAAGATTAGAGAGAGATGTATCAGCTACCTCTATAAGATTAGGTGAAGATAGGCACTCTTTTATCTCACTTAGATTACATTTCTAAAAGCTGGTAGAGTTGCTATGTGTAAGTCGATGAAGTTATTACCATAATGATACATTGTGTCTACATAGATTGTTACATATAGGTTGTCATACAACGTATTTATAAATTGATACATGATTTCTATATAAATTGATACAAGCAAAATAACTTCAAAACATACACAATATGGGTTTTGTTTTGTAGATCTTCCTGTAAAAAAAGATATTAGCGCCAGCAGAATAAAATTTGGACATCATATGAGAGAGATAGTGCTATTTAAAGATCAAACATACATACATAAAAAAAGTCATGATCATTGTGTTGCTCTCTGCGGTTGCATTGCACCTCGTGTATGTTTCATCTGAGCACACTACCCATAAGTTGATGTATAGTCTCCAACACAAGTTGATAGATATAGTCGACCTATAATAATATCTATATAGAAATATGTAAAATATCTAAATAAGTTGCTAATATACATAGGTTGATAATATAAATAAAATTACCTCGAAACCTATGAAAAGTGTGTCTTGTTTTGTAGAGAAAACCATAAGGAACGTAAACATGAAAACAGATTAAAAAACGAACGCTTACTGAGAAAGTTATTATTAGTCAAACAAAATTAAATTGAGTAGATAAGATGACATCAATATACCCCCGAATCATGCTCCCCGTACGAATTGGTCCACATTATGACAAAAAACCTGCTATCCCTTCTGGTATTTTGCTCTGCGCGCCGCTTGCTTTGGACAATATGGTCACGCGCGCTGTTTGCTTTGGACAACGGGGTCGCGCGATGGACCGGTGCGCGACCCGCGTTAAAGCAGTGGGCACCATTGCCGGCCTGCCGGCTGCCGCGCTGCTTGCGCCGTTGCGCGCCTGCGCACTGCACCCCTGCCGCAGTGCCCACCCCCTAGGACGAGAGAACAAAAAGGTTGCGTGGAGACCCCAGGTAATTTTTCATAGATTATAATATTTATTATTTAACATGTTAGATTAGATATTTAGTTGCAAATTTTTAATTGTAGTGTCTATTTGATATAATTTAGGTGATTTAGGTGGAGACCCCAGGCTATGTGCAGCATTGAAAAGGATATCTTGGACACCATTAATCTTGATATCATTCTTAATGATTTCGCATCAAGAAATGCTCTATAGAGTTTTTTCTTAAAGGACTAAAGCGATTGCTGATGACTCAGTTATTATTTGAGATAATCATACTCATTTTATTTTTCCAGTATTCTAGTTTGTATATTATATACACTATTCTTCAATATATATCATTAGTATTATTGCTTTTTTTTACCATGTTACAAATAAAAAATAGTTTAAGGTTCTGGGGTCTCCACGGAGCCTTAAACTATTTTGTGTGGTCTGAAGCTTTCTGATTTTCCCTAGACCACATTACATCTCTGTTTGGTCTGAAAATTTGTGCGGATCCTTTTCTGGTGTTCCCGATTGTAGGAAAAATATTAAAAAATAAAAGAAAATTGAAAATACATGTGATTCATACTAGTGCCTTTTTGACAATCTTAGTACAACAATTACAGAACTGTCATTTTGATGGTTCCTTGAGCTTTTCCATCGTGCCTTATTTTACATTGTCGTGCTACGTCTAGGACACATCTGAGCCAGCAATTGTGACTTGTACTTTGGATACTTACTGAACTTTGCTATTCTGTATTCGTTATTTGCTACTCCTTGCTACATATTTTACCTTCTCAAAGCTCCAAAAACTATACTTTAGGTCAGTGCAGTAGAGGACCCTTACAATCTTGGTACTACCTCACAGTTTTCATGAACCAGCCACCGGTTGTATCGTCCACTGCCTTCATTGGTAAGAACTTGGTAAGACGTGTGTGAGGGTATGGTTCCACCAAGCCAATCGCATAGTTGTAGGGTCTTTTTGATCACTCACCATGCCAGACGACATTCCTGTTTTGGCTGGTCACTTGCAGGAGGTAACGAAGGAGCTCAAGGATCTCTTCATGAAGGAGTTGAGAAAGCTAACGACGGAAGTCAAGGCTTCCTGTCATACAATTGAGGGTGTGGACAAGGGAGTCTCCACACCGACAACAAGGGTTCAACAATTCGAGTCCAACCCCTCCAAGCCCGAACAAGAGGATGCCTATGATGAAGATTACCTAGATAACGATGACGATGAGTCTACAAGAATCCCTAAGAGGCACTGTCATACCCTCCTCCCCCTCAATACCATCCCTAGGAATACTCAGAGTCCGTACTCTGAGCATAATCCCGGTGGCTCGAGACGAAGTAATCCGGGTCCTGGGATTGTCTAGAGCCTCCTGCTCCAGACGTCCCAGCACCAGTGTACTCGTCATAAGCCACCTCGATTGCAGACATGCGTCGGTGTGAATGCTGTAGTGGACTTGCCGGCTCCTGTGAGGTGGTGAGTCCGGCATCTCGCCTGGTTCGTCCTCGGGTGACTGGCCCTGTGCCTGCAACACTGTGTCGAGCCGGCTCTCGCCGACGAGGAGAGTCATTCGACTCGGTGCTCAACCGAAGGGTCAGTTTTTGGGCGGTATACAACCTCAACTCTGCACAAGGCAGGGACACTTCGGTTGTATAGCCGCAATATATCATGATCAAGTTCACATCGAACGTCTGTCGTATCATATGGCCTTGCACAAAGTGCTCAGAATCCACAGCGAGGCGTGGTGTCTCTATGCAAATTAGCTGGACGCCCTCAAGAGCGCCTAACTGGGTAGCGAGGCGAGTGAGTCTGCAAGCATCGTGTGCCACTCCTACAAGGGCATGGGACATGTCATGAAGGATTGTCCAAGTACTCTTGCTTTCATCGCTACACCCGATGTTACTGGATATGTAAGTGCTAGTGATGTTGAAGATGATTTAGCTTTTTCGACTAACGTTGTTGTAGATTCGGAGGACGATGAGGTTGAGGCAATTGACTCCATGGCCGCATCAGTGGGATTCCAAAGTTTGGTTCTTGTGCAACGTACGTTGAGTTCGCAGGTGGAACGTGAGGATGTAGAGAAGATCGAACGCAAGAATTTATTCCACATGTTCCTCATCGTCAAGGATTATCGTGTGCTCACCATAATTGATAGCGAGAGTTGCAACAACTAGGTGAGTTCAGATTTGGTAGAGAGGCTTAACTTGCCAACACGCCTAATTTCAAATCCCTACCACTTAGAATGGTTGAACGGTAGTGGTCAAGCTAAGGTAACAAGATCAGCACGTATACATTTTTCTGTTGGTTCTTATCATGATTATGTTGATTTTGATGTTGTCCCGATGCAAGCATCATCTCTTTTGTTGGGTAGACCATGGGAATGTGATAATGATGTTGCACACCGTAGAAGAATTAATACATATACTTTCATACATAAGAACAAGAAAATTACTTTGCTTCCTTTATCGCCTGCTGATATTAGGAAACATTTTCAAGAGCTTGTTGAAAAAGATAAAGCTAAAACTGTCACTGTTGCATCTTCTGATGATAAACAAAAAGTGATCAAATTAAAAGGAGGTGCTTTTATTGCTACTACATCCACTGCTGCTGCCTTAAGTGATAACCCTGATGCTGCTTGTTATACTATGCTTGGTCGAGATATGTGTCTTGCTACAAATACTTTTATGTCTCATACTTTGCATCCTTTTGCTACTAACCTTTTGGAGGAGATTGATGATGGGATGGAGTCGAGGATGACTCCAATTAAAGAAGGGGAGGAAACTGATGATGGCATCACCACGTTGGACATACACAAGCTGGTCTCATCTCCAAGCTACAAGTCGTCGCCATGTTGGACAATGTCTTCGGTTCAGATTCAGCCGACATGTATGCAACTAAACTGCAATATCTCCCTCATACAACGTCGAATCAAGGTGTTCTTGGATGCGTTAGAACCATGACGACGAGACGCTTCTTTTGGTTCTGGTCCTAGCTTGAGAAGACTTGTGGATCATTTTGTGTGACCATAAAAAGGTGCTGAGTCACCTGTTTTGGGCCTTTTAGACTTTGTATCGTGTCGGACCATCGGCCCATGTTGTGGGCACCCCATGGCGCTGGCCCAACCCTAGATCGCCCCAAACTTTATAAATTCAGTAGTTGTGATCGTTTAGATTTGGGTTTTCTTAGATTAATCTGTCGAGAACAGTTTTGTCGTCATCGGTTTGTAGAATCCCAACATTTGTGCTTAATCATTCATCTGCAGTTTGTCACTTCCTATTGAGCTGCGTTCTTTTGAGTTCTTACTTGTATTCTTTGTTTTGCAGGTAGGCATTAGCCTTCTTGTCAAGGTCAATCGGGTTGTGACACGGTTGATAACCAGAGGAGTCATGGTGCTAAGATTGCAGGGTTCGAGTTTACTGACTTGAAGCCGGATCGGTGTGTTGCGCTCCTCCCAAATTGAGTTAGCCTTCACCTGACGGAAGATCGGGCCACCCTAGTTTCCATCAGGGCACTTGCGCCTTCCCATCCCGAACGGGATCATGAGCACCTCCGCCTCCCCTCCGCCGTTCCGCCGCCGCCGTTGGCGGCATCGAACCGCTCCGGCTTGAATGCATTGGGGTACGCCCACGCCGCCGGGTCTCGGTGGATGGCGTACGCGTTGACGAGTAGCATCGTCCCGCGCGGGACGTGGTTCCCGCCTACTGTGCAGTCCGCCGTGGCCTCGTGCCGCAGCAGCATCGGCAAGGTAGGTTACAGCCGGAGGGCCTTGGCGATGACACGCTGCAGGTAGACGAGCGTCGGCAGGTCTGCGGCGGCGGCTAGGCGGAAAATCCCCACGCACGCGCTCGCCTCAGTGTCACTGGGTGGTTCAGCAGCAGCGACATCGCCCACTCCACCGTCGTCTCCATTCCAGCGCTCAACATGCTCTGGTTTCATTGCAATGGTCAGTTGGCCATTGAGTCACCGATTGACTCCATGCAAGAACGAAGAAGAAGAAGATAGGACTCACCGAGCACATGGCCATGATGACGGTGTCAGTGTATATCTCCGGCTCGGCCTTCTGCAACGACAGCAGGACAGGGAGCATCATCTTTTCTTCCTCGGGCTCGCCGGAGTACTCCTCCTCCAGCCTGCGCCGCTCCACATCGATGAGCCACCGTAGGAACGCGTCCCGTTTCCTCACCGCTGCCATGAGCTTCCTCTTGGCGCCGAACACGTCGAGCCACTGGAGCACGGGGAAGTAGTCCTATAGGTTCACCTCGCCGACCAGCGGCGCCATGGCCTCGAGTGTCCACTTGAACTCCTGGGCCTCCAGCGACATGTTTGTGTCGTGCCGCGGCGGTGCCCTTCCGCTGGTCCGCGCGACGGTCTCCACCAGGGCGTAGAGGACGACGTTGAACAGCCTCCACTTCAGCTCCACCCTCATGCTGCCGTCGCCGTCGGGGCTTCCGACAGTGGCGGCGATGTCCCAGGCACGGAGCAGGACCCGCGCCATCCGCCGCGCCTCGGCCGCGACGGCGCCGGCGGGTGGCGCCAGCATCCGGGCGACGCGGCGCGCGGAGAGGAGGTGCACGGCGGCGACACATGGGGAGCGTAGCACCGCCGAAGGTGACGAGGTCCAGCGCTGGAACGGGGGCCGAGTGGCGAGTGCCAGGTCACGGTCCCCCATGAAGTCCTGCCTGGAGAGCACCGCGGAGGAGACCACCATGACGGCGCGGGAGCAGAGGCGGAGGGAGAGCGCCGGCCTGTGCCGCGCGGTGAGGCATGCGAGTGATGCGTGGAGCGGCTTCCTGAGGAGGTGGAGGTGGCCGAGCACCGGGAGGGATGGAATGCTCGGTGGCATGGTCTGGGCATTGGCCTTGCCGCGACGACGACGAACGAGGAGGAAGCCGTGGACGGAGATGAGGAAGAGGAAGGACATGGTGGCGACATGGGCATGGGCCATCTCCATGTTTGCTGGGTGGGAGTGGACAGAGTAGAGTGGCAGAATGGCAGTAAGCCCCTCCCTCGCTGGCGCTCTCCTCCCTTGGTGGCAGGTTTCGGGGCAGGCGCCGCGAAGCGCGCCTCTCTTCCTAGTAGTTTCACATACCATAAGTCAAACTTGGAAGTTCATATATTATATAGTATTATTTTGACCATATACACCTCGTATTATTTTCTACAAGTAATGTACCTTGTTTTTCAATTGTCTTTCCTCCTTTGTAGATTCAGCTAAAACATCAGTAAAAAGGTAAAAACAGTAAACTTGATCTATACTTGTGGGCAGAGCACAAGACAAGTAACCAAACAAAGTTGGATTTGCAATTTTTGGAGCAACATACAAATAATCATGCATTTTTATCCTTAACAAAGATAAATTCATAGCTGAAAATAAATAGAGAACAATAGCATAGCAGTTTAATATTTTTATTTCAAAAAAAGCTTCACTAATTTTGGAGATCTACACGATTTTATGAAAATCAGACAAGAATCTGCATGCAACTTACACATGTACACATAGACACAGCCCAGCATCCAACTGTGTCGAGGGCCCAGATGTGGCCTAACTAAGGCCCAGGGCCCAAAGGCCCATGAAGGGTCAAGACCGGGCGGTGGCCTTGACCGTGACCATGGCGCGCGCGCGGTGCGACGCATGTAGCCGGTGAGGCAGGGCCGAGACGACAGCGAGGAGGCGAGTATGACGTGGTCTAGCGGACGACGAGCTCATCGGTGGCGGTTGGCGGTCGACGACGATCAGCAGCGGCGACCCTACACGGTGAACGAGAGAAGGGGTGAGGGCCGGCGGAGGTTGCAGCAGCGTGGGAACGCGCGAGGGCGCAAGGAACGGCAGTGGCGGCCGAGTGCGTGGGATGCTGGGGCACCGGCAACGTGGTGCGGCCGCCCGATGCGCAATCAAGCAGGAGCAGGAGGGAGGGGAGGGTGAGGCCGACAAGTGGGGCTCACGGACGGGAGAACTATTTGCAACATAATTATTGAAGATTACAAAAAACAAGCAAACAATAGGTGATCATGTTCTGAAGGAGATTCCCTCTACATAATGAATGCAGCTCAAAGTCATTATTTATTTACAGAACAAACAACGACTCGAAGCGGGAGAGGGTAGTCAGGCCTGGACCACGACTGTGATCTCATCGGTTGCTGGCGCCGCTCCTGCTATAGCGTTGCCCGCCGAAGTGGAAGGAACCGTCGAACGTGTACGCGGAGGTGGTGGCGCAGCTCCTGCTGCAGTGTTGCCTGCGGAGCCGAAGCGGCATATCCCCTGTTCTGTCGTCCGATAGATTATCAAGGGTCGAGATTCATCATGAGAAAGGTAATAGAGGCTAACGGTCAAAACTCTTCCCACGTGATGGGCCCCGGCAACCATATCTCTTCTGGGGAGGGGGAGCCGGACACACCAAGCGCATACACGGTAGTGACATGAGGGGAGGGAGAGAGAGAGGGAGGGAGAGGAGAGAGAGAGATGGACAGCGGCGCCGAGCGCTTGTAGGTCCTCGGCGCGGCGGCGGCAAGGTAGCCACAGCCGGCATAGAAGGTGAGGTGCTGGCAGCGGGGGCGACGGCGAGCAGCACAAGACCGGGGAGGTGGTGGGGCGGCATATGCCCACCCTAGCTCCTCTCTCTCTCCCTCCGCCTTGTCCTCCCCAGCTCCTGTCTCTCCACCTCGTCCACCGCGGCGGGGACCGCAGCCTTCGCCTTGCTCTTGCGGTGGTTGGGCGGGGATCCAACTTGGCCTAGTGTGAGCAAACCGCCAGCCATTGCCGGTTTGGGGGAGCGTGTGACGAACCGGATTCTCACCGACGAGAACCCGACTCCCTGTACCCTTGAGATAGTCCCAGGAATAGCAGCTATCTCGTACAGAACTCATCTCAGTCGAATATCACATCCATACAACGATAAAAGATTCATTACATGACTCATATAAAGACAAAGCGACTGATACAAGCCCTCTGGGCTAGAACGACAATAAGAAACATCTGCGCAGCGGTAGCTAGAACGACAGGGACCACTCCTCCACAGGCATCCTTGAGCGTAGCGCACACCCTTCAATCGTACCACCCGTCCTGGTTGAACTCGCGGTCGGGGTCTTCACCTGAGAACCCAAAGTCTGTCCCCAAGGAAATGGGACAGGTCCACGTCACCAACCATAATATGATGCAAGCTTTAAAGTGGCTTATTCTAAGGTTATAGAAATAATCAAGGTTTAAGCCAGGGTTTTCTTATGCAAGCAGCAGCAATAACCCAAATTCATCTCATCACCAACTCCTGCTCACACTCATACATCAATCACTCCCCAAAAACCAACCATCAGCCTCACATTTCCCATCGGGCTCGTCCTGCCACGGCAGGTTCCCGCAAATCATTATCCACCAACACCTTTCACTCACTAGTCGACTCGGTGAGCTCCCTCCCCACCTCGTCTCAACAGCCTCAGCTGGACTAATCTCTCATAACCCGAATCAAGGATGGGGTAAGAAAGCAGATTCCCATGCTAGCCGGGGCTTCTCAGAAATGGGTCGTCCGTAACCGTGGACACGGCTATACGTATAGTTTACACTCTGCAGAGGTGGCACTCCAGGAATTCATCCGGGCTGCAAGGCTAGTCCGCAACCAACCTGAGACACAGCCCACAGCAAAGACCCTAAACAGTAACGGCGCCAATCCTGTCTCCCTGGGCTTGGGAAACATCCGATCTAACATCTGCCCCAGGGTCGTGAAACCTTCCCACCGGGGCCAGTCGGGGGCCGTGGTAAATCAGGGAGATTACGCCGCAACGAATCCCCCCTACACATATCAGACTCGATTCTCCTACAGTCTCGGCGCCGCACTAGAGTAGGCTTGCTGGAACCCTCCCCATACTGGGTAGATGGTGAGCACGGTAATTCCCAAGTCCGAAGTGGGGGCACGACTCGGTCCTTAATTGTTCGGTAAAGCGAGTATCTGCATCACAAGCGATCCGCCGCAACGGTCCGCAATCGGCACCCATAACAGGTATTGCCGCCCAAACTCCTCAGGTACTCACCGAGTACCAACCCCAAGTAACCAGTAACCATGTACCCGCAACAGGTACCCCATAGGGACTGCCCGAGTGCAGCCCCTCAGCACCTCGATCAACGATCGAGTTGTTATTACTCGCTTACACCGCCTAGCTGCACTACTCCTCCCAAACCGCCCACAACTCACGCCAAGAGGATCAATCACAACCATCCCAACACATGCATAGCATAGCATATTTATAAAGTGAGTAGTAGGTAGCAAGGTAACAGGATAATAACAAAGGCAGTGCAGGTTTATCATGCGAGTAAAGTAAAGCGCTAGCATTCTAGTTTGCATGTCTAATAGGTATTTCAGAAATGGTCGGGCGTGAACCTGGGCAAAGGTCTTCGTCCTCGTCAAAGCAGTTGTTGAAGTAGTCCGGTTCCTCCTGGCTCTCCGGAGCTCCTAGGGTTGAGCGAAAATAAAATAAGACGCGACTACTAGCAAAGAAACACTAAAACAGCGACGAAAGAAGACTCAAATAACACCAATCTCTACACTAACGCGTAGGTTATGATTTTAGAAAAATATAGAAATTGGTTTCATATTTTTCTGAGCTACGGTTGATTTATTATTAATTTTCGAAGTTTAAATCATTTTCTGAAAATATTAAATAATTTCCGAAAAAGAAAACAGACAAATAATTAGCCTGCTGACGTCAGCATGACGCCATGCTGACGTCAGCAGTGGGGTCCGCCTAGGATGACGTCAGCAGTGGGCCCTGCTGACGTCAGCGTTGACCGGTCAACGGTCAACGGTCAGCGGGTCAACTCTGGTTAGTGGGTCCCATGTGTCAGTGACTCACAGAGTATGACAGGTGGGTCCCATACGTCAGCGCTGTTAAAAGAAAGGAAAAAGAATAAACGATGGCTGGGCTGGAATTGGGCCGAAAGTGATTGGGCTGAAAAAGTTCAAGGGTGTTAAACAGACTTAAACGCGGGAATTAGGCCCACGAAGGGGTGGCTGTTGGATCGGGTCTGGTGGACTGAGTCTACGGTGCACCGTGAGTGCGGTTCACATGAGCCGGGTGTACGGGATCGATTTGTGGCCGACTCAGGATCTTCTGTGGGCGGCTGTGTGATGCTGGTGTGGTCCACGGTGTGGCACGGCTACGGCGCGACGCGACGCGCGCGCGGCGCGCACTGGAACGCGCCGGCGGCGACGGTCGGCGGCGGATCCGGCCGGGGATGGCTCGGCTGGGCTCAGGAACGGTCGGGACAGCTTCACTAGGGTTAGGCGGTCACGGTCGGGGTGAAACAGGGATGGCTTGGGCTTCGGCTTGGGTTTACCGACGCGAACGGCGGCGACACGGCCATGAACGCCGGCGAGCACGACGGCGGCTCGGGCTACGCACGCAACGGTGCACGACTTGGGTTTTGCTGCGCGCTCGTGGCCTCCAGCGACTGCTGGGGCACGGCTAGGTGCACACGCGCGGGCACGTGGTCACCCACGGCCGCGCGTGGCCTCGGCGTTCGCGCGCGGGGCGAGCAGAGCTCGGCCGCGGCGGCCTCGGCTGCGGGGGTCAAGCGACGGCGGGTTGCAAAGGGTTAGCGGCTTAGGATCCTGCAGAAGAAACGCACAGCACGAAGGCTGGCAACACAGAAGGCTTGGCTTGGCACGGCGAGCACGCGCGGCGGCGCTCCGCCGGAAACAGAGACGATAAAGGGGATCGACGACGACAGCTCACCACGGGCCTTGTAGACGTACGCTGCAGCTCGGGGAAGACTCGTCGTGGCTCGGCGATGCTCGTGCGCTTCCTCTCGTCCCTGGTCCGGCTCCTCGTCGGCGAGTCCACGGACGGCGGCGCTCCGGTGCTCGGCGTCGTTGCGGGGAAGGCGCTCCGGCTCTTCTCCTTGCTCCTGCTCCCGCTCAACCCCTTCCCCACCTCTGTCCCTCTCCTCTCTTCTCCCGAACTGGATCTGGAAGGAACCCCGAAGGGCGGCGCGGCTTGGGGAAGAAGAAGGCCGGCGGCGGGTTAAATAGGCGATAGGCGCTAGGGTTTCCCGGGGTTCGACGGACGGATGGAGAGCTCGAGCGCTCGCGGACACGCGGCGCAATCGCGTCGGGCCGCACGGAGCTCGGGCAGTTGGGAGTCACGGGCGCGCGGCCGCGGAAGAGAGGGAGCGGCGCGCGGGAGGTGGACGATGACGCGGGGAGGAGACGACTGACAGGCGGGGCCCGGCGTCAGTGAGAGAAGAGGAGACGCGGCGGCGACGCGGCGGACGGCTGGGCCGAGCTGGGCCGAAAGGCCGGCTGGGCCGAAAGGGTTGCTGGCTCGGAAAAGAAGTTGAAGGGCGAAAGTTGGACTTTGGTTTCGGGAATTCGGCCCACGAACAGGAATAAGATTTGGAAATTAGTTTAGTCAATTAGAGTTTGAATTCAAATCTAGAATTTGAATTCAAACCAACCAAAAATCCAAATAAATCCAAATCACACTAATTCATCCTTAACACTTCAAATTGATTTTAAATTTGAATTTAAATGCCTAGGAATTTAGGGAGCAAGTAGAAGACACTCTTATATGTTGGTTTGCATGCACACAATTTCACCAAAAATTTTTAAATTCGAATTTTTTTTTACACTCAACAAATCCTATAGGAATTTCAGGGTTGTTACAGTCTCCCCCCCTCACAAGAATCTCGTCCTCGAGATTTGTGATGACCTATGGTTTAAACAAGTGGGGGTATTTCTCTTTCAGCACTGACTCCTTTTCCCAAGTGGCTTCCCTTTCTGAGTGATTGCTCCACTGTACTTTGCAAAACGGGATAGTTGTGCTTCTGGTTTCTTTGACTGCTCTGTCTAGTATCCTCTCTGGGTACTCCAGGTACTCCAAGGTGTCTTGTAGGTCTAATGCCTCTGTCTTGATCTCATGTTCTGGTACTCTCAGGCACTTCCTCAGCTGAGATACATGGAACACTGGGTGTACTCCCGCTAGTTCCTCTGGTAGGTCTAGCTTGTAGGCTAGCTTTCCTACTCTCTCCAGTATCTGGTATGGTCCAACAAAACGGGGTGCTAGCTTTCCTTTCACTTGGAATCTCTTATGCCCTCTGAGGGGTGACACTTTCAGGTAGACGAAGTCTCCTACTTCGAACTCCAGATCTCGTCTCCTTTTATCTGCATAGCTCTTTTGTCTGCTCTGAGCTGCCTTCAGGTGCTCTCGGATCTTGGCCACATTTTCCTCTGCCTCTACGATCATGTCAGGCCCAAAGAATGTTCGTTCTCCCACCTCTGACCACATTAGAGGTGTTCTGCATTTTCTGCCATAAAGCGCCTCAAAGGGTGACATCTGTAGGCTGGCCTGGTAACTGTTGTTGTAGGAGAATTCTGCATAGGATAGACTCTTCTCCCAGTCTGCGCTGTAAGCTAGAACACATGCCCTCAACAAATCTTCAAGAACTTGGTTCACTCTTTCAGTCTGCCCATCTGTTTGTGGGTGGTAAGCTGTGCTATACTCCAAGGTTGTCCCGATGGCTTGATGTAGGCTTTGCCAGAATTGAGCTGTGAATTGGGGTCCTCTGTCTGACACAATACTTTTTGGTGCCCCATGCAACTTGAGAATGTTGTCTATGTATAACTCTGCTAGTTTGCTTACTGAGTGTGTGCTTTTGACTGGTATAAAGTGAGCTACTTTTGTCAATCGATCAACTATGACCCAAATGGCATCATTCCCTTTCTGAGTGCGGGGTAAGCCAACCACAAAGTCCATGCTAATATCTTCCCACTTCCACATTGGAATTTCCAGTGGTTTCAGCAGTCCTGCTGGTCTTTGATGTTCTGCTTTGATTCTTCGACAAGAGTCGCACTTGGCTACATACTCTGCTATGTCCTCTCTCATCTTTTTCCACCAGAACTTATCCTTCAGGTCCTGATACATCTTAGTGCATCCTGGGTGTATCGAGTACTTGGACTCGTGAGCTTCTGAGAGAATTGTTCTCCTGATTTCCTCGTCCTGTGGTACACAGATGCGGTCTTTCAGCCATACTGTCCCTGCTTCATCAATCCGGTAGTCAGGTGCTGCTCCTCGTTGAATATCCTCTTTTACTTCTTGGATTTCTGGACACTTCCCCTGAGCTTCTTTGATTCGGTCTTCTAGGTTATACTTCACTCTCATTTCCTGGGGTTTTCCTTCTTCTACTAGCTCGAGTTTCAACATGTACAATTCCTTTGCTAGTTCTGGCTGACTTTTTTCTATCATCAAGTTGTTGCAATAACTCTTTCGGCTCAAGGCATCTGCCACGACATTAGCTTTGCCAGGATGGTAGTGTATCTCCAAATCGTAATCTTTGATCAGTTCTAACCATCTTCTTTGTCTCATGTTCAGTTCAGATTGGGTGAAGAAATACTTCAAACTTTTGTGATCTGTGTAGATATCGCACTTGTTGCCAATCAGGTAATGCCTCCAGATCTTCAATGCATGTACCACTGCTGCCAGTTCCAAGTCGTGCGTGGGGTAGTTTTCCTCATGCTTCCTCAGCTGCCTTGATGCATAGGCAACAACCTTGCCCTCTTGCATTAGAACACATCCCAAACCTTGTCTTGAAGCATCGCAGTAGACTACGAAATCTTTGCGAATATCTGGCAGGGTCAATACTGGAGTTGTAGTGAGTTTGTGCTTGAGTTCTTGGAAACTTCTTTCACATTTGTCCGTCCACTCGAATGGGACATTGTTCTTGAGTAGTTCGGTCATTGGCTTGGCAATCTTGGAGAAGTTCTCAATGAATCTTCTATAGTATCCTGCCAATCCCAGAAAGCTTCGGATTTCTGTAACACTCTTCGGCTGTTTCCATTCTGCTACTGCCTCAATCTTTTCTGGGTCGACTGCTACGCCCTCGGCTGTCAACACGTGACCCAAAAAGGCTACTTTCTCCAGCCAAAATTCACATTTGCTGAACTTTCCGTAGAGTTGATGCTGCCTCAGCCTCTCTAGTACAATCCTCAGATGCTTCTCATGTTCTTCGGCTGTTTCTGAGTAAACTAGTATGTCATCAATGAACACCACTACGAACTTGTCTAGTTCCTCCATGAATACCTTGTTCATCATGTTCATGAAGTAAGCAGGTGCGTTGGTCAATCCAAAAGACACAACGGTGAACTCGTACTGCCCGTACCGAGTTACAAAAGCTGTCTTGGGAATGTCACCTTCTCTAATCTTCATTTGGTGGTATCCTGATCTCAGATCAATCTTACTGAAGTATTTGGCTTTCTTCAACTGATCTAGCAAATCATCAATTCGAGGTAATGGGTACTTGTTCTTGATCGTCACTGCGTTCAGGGATCGATAGTCTACGCACATGCGCATTGATCCATCTTTCTTCTTCACAAACAACACTGGCGATCCCCATGGGGATGCACTTGGTCGAATCACACCACTTTCAAGCATCTCTTTCAGCTGCTTCTTGAGTTCCTCCAGTTCTTCCACTGACATTCTGTACGGCCTCCTAGCAATAGGCCCTGTGCCTGGTTGCAGTTCGATTATGAACTCTACGTCTCGGTCTGGTGGTAGTCCTGGTAGTTCCTCGGGAAACACGTCAGGATATTCACACACAACAGGTACTTCCTCGATCGTCTGTTTCTCAATGGAGTATACCAACTGTCTCAGAATACATGTTCTAGATCGCTTCCTTGTTTTCCTTCTTTGTGGTTCTGCTGTTACTTTGACTCCGCTAGGGTGTGTCAACTCAACTGTTCTGGGTGAGCAACTGATTATTCCTTTGTGCTCTGTAAGCCAATCCATTCCTAGTATCACGTCAATTCCATCCGATTTCAGGACTGTCAAGTTTCCTTCGAACTCCTGGCCTCCTATCATCAGTCTAACTGCGGGGCACTCTAAAGTGCACCTAAGCTCTCCTAAGGGAGAAGTAGTGACTATAGGTCTAGCTTTAGGTATTGTCGGGGGTGATTGCTCTCTCACAAACTTTGTCGAGATATAAGATCCAGTTGCTCCAGAGTCAAACAATATCAAAGCTGGAATGCCATTTACTAAAAACTCACCGAGCACAACGTCGGGAGCGTCCTCGGCTTCTTCCTCTGTCAAGTGGTTGAGGCGTCCTCTCTGCGCTGTTGCTGGCTGCCTGTCCGGTCCTCCAGGTGCCGGTGCCTTGGCTGGGGTTTGTTTGTTCTTCTTCTCCGGACAGTCAAAGGACTTGTGACCGGGCTTCCCACAAGCAAAACAGACCACTGTGGTCCCTCCACCAATTCTGGGTGTGTTGTTCGGCTTCCAGTTAGGGTTTCCCTGACTTGAGTAGACGTTGTTTCTGTTACCAAAGCTGTTGTAGTTGTTACCTCTGCTGCCAAAACTGTTGCTGTTACTGCCTCGGTTACCCTGGTAACTGTTTCTGTTGAACACTGAGCTTCCTTGGTTGTTGCTCTGCTGAAAGCTTCTCCTGATCATGTTGCTCTGGCCACTCCTCGGCCTCTGACTCAGTCTGTGGTTGTGCAACTGTTCAGCCTTTCTTTTCTTCTCTCGCCAGGTATCTTCAAGTCCCACTCTTTCCTTCTCAACAGCGATAGCCCTGTCAATCAACTCTCTGAGTGACCTATGTGAACTCGCTGCGAGTGCTGTCCTCAGACCTCTGTGTAAACCACGCTGGAACCAAAACTGCTTCTTCTTCTCAGTGTTGACGTCTTCAGGAGCGTACCTTGACATCTTAGCAAAGTGTCAAGCGTACTCAGCTATAGACAAACTTCCTTGGGTCATTGTCCTGAATTCCATTGCTTTATGCACCATGACTTGTTCTGGAATGTGGTACTCCTTGAAAGCTTCACAAAACTCTAGCCAGGTGATCTGGGCTGGGTTTGCGTGAGAGTCACAGTAGCTCTCCCACCACGCTTTTGCTGCTCCTTCAAGCTGGTGCGCCGCAAGGGCCACACATTCCTCTTCGGTGTAGTCTGTCAGGTCCAGCTTCGTCTCGATGGTACGTAACCAGTCGTGTGCATCGAGTGGTTCGTCTGAGTAGTCGAAGGTGGGTGCTTTCAGCCTGATGAACCTTTCGATCTTCCTTTGTAGGTCTTCCTCACGGCGTCCCTGACGGTTCTGGTTCTGGTTTCCCTGCATCTGTTGCATAGCTTGCATCATCTGAGTATTGGCCTGTGCCATCTGTTGCATCAGCTGTGTCTGAGTAGTCATTACGTCTGCCAAGTTAGGCGGTGGCGGTGGTTGCTGGTTGTTCTGCTGGTTTTGCTGAGGTTCCACTGCTGGTTCTTCCATTTCCACTTCTTGTTCTTCTCCTGGTGCGTTGTTCTCGGGCTGGAGCACGCCTGTTGCGCGTCCATGACCTCTGCCTCTAACTGCAACTGCTGCTCTTCCACGACCACGACCTCTGACACGTCCTCTGCCTCTAACTGCCATTGCTGCCTCTTCTTGCTCAGCTTCCTCAAAACGTGCAAGCAGACGGTTGGATCTTCGGATCGACATCTTGCTGTATTTTTCATCAAGCAGATTTAGTGGCGGTCGGTAATGGTTAGGTTAGCGTAACTAGAGTAGGAGCTGCACACATGAAATAGACTCAACACTAAAGTACACTCAAGACGATCAACAATAAAACTGCAAGAACAGCCAAAAAGATCGATCAATCATTACAGCATTACACCCTAGACATGTGTACTATCCCGAGGTCAGCTCCTGGAACCTTGAGGATTAGTACATCTAAGCGAATGCTACATCGTGGCTGAGCCAAAAGGTGGTCATGATTTACTAAGTCTAAACATCTACCCAAGAAGATAGATACAACCCTCATCATCTGCTGACATCTGCTGAAATTGTCTACTGCATCTGTCTCTTACTGCTGAAGGTGCCTGTGAGGCGCGCTGCCAACCTCACAGCCTCAGTCTCTGTTTGCTGCTTGATCACTGCCTGTTGTCTTGGTGGGTGTCCGTGAGGCGCGCTGCCAACCTCACTATGTCCATCTCAGGTTCTGTCAATTGCTTCTCTAAGTGTGCCAGTTCTTGTCTCAGTCTTGTCATCTCGGGAGTAAGGGTTCGAGCCTCAGGTGGTGGTATCGGCTCAACTCGGCTTGGTGAAACTCTGTAGTTCTCTGTCCTGGGTTCAACTCTGCGTTCTTCTGGTAGTCCTTGGTTCACTGTGATCATTTCTGCTACCCTCTTCCTGTCTGATCTTACCCAACTACTAAGGGTCCTTCGAGCTTCATCCTTTGCCATAATCTGTTGAAGACTCAGGTACTTCATCAGCTGGTAGTTTCGTCCACTCTTCTCCTTGTAGCTATCCACTTCTTCCTGGAGTTCTGAGTTGTGACTGTCCAACCAGTATACTTCTTCCTTCAGTCCTTCTATCTCTTCTTCCTTGGCTGCTAGTTCCGTGTCTCTTTCTGTGAGCTGATCTTCCAGGCGAACATCTCGAGCATGGTGAGTTGCTCGGATCAGTCCTGCCAACTGTCTGTTGTTGCGAGCTTCGTACTCCAAGTTCCTGACTTCCCTTGTTTTAGCTCGGAGTTGCTCCTCAAGTAAGGCGATCCTGTTGTCCTTCTCCATCAGCTGGATATCTTGCTTCCATACCTTCTCTTTTAGCTTGGCAACTTTCTCTTCTAAGCCAATGTTCAAGTATTCCTGCTCAATCATGCACTGAACTGAGGTCCGCAGAGTCACGTTCCGCTCTCAGTCTGCTGCGTGAGCCTGCAAGCTGACTGCGTCTCTGTCTGTCGGATCTTCAAGAGCTCGCGGTAGGTACCGGAAACGAGTGTGGCTGAGCTGACTCTGGTACACAAGTGTGGCAAGTCGGAGTATCCTCATAGCTATAGTCTGCACTGCCCGACTGAAAGTGCTCTCGCTGGTAGCTGCTCGTAGCATCAGTGACCTTGGTCGTCCAGGGATGTTGGGTACAACCATCTGCAACCGGGTGTGTACTCCCTCACCAGGTCCGTAGGTCCATCCCTCGTAGAAGATGTTATCCACATCTATCCCCACTGTACGCAGCACCTCCCTCAGTAGCACTGCCAAACCTCCACAGTCTGCTCCTGTGGTCCTGATCTCTCGTCGTTCATCTGCTGATCTTCCTTCCATCTGCCAGACAGTTAGTGGGTTGTTAGTAAGTTAGCAAGTTAGTAAGGTAAGGTAAGGGTAAAAGTTTTTGCAAATAGATGAGATGTACTTATTTAGTTTTCAAATAGTCCAAGGAGTTTCATATAAAATAGAGGACTCAGTTAGAGCTTCTGTCCTAAGTTTCCGTTCTATGGGTTACGCGCTACGGTCAAGTATGGCTCTGATACCAACTGTGACGAACCGGATTCTCACCGACGAGAACCCGACTCCCTGTACCCTTGAGATAGTCCCAGGAATAGCAGCTATCTCGTACAGAACTCATCTCAGTCGAATATCACATCCATACAACGATAAAAGATTCATTACATGACTCATATAAAGACAAAGCGACTGATACAAGCCCTCTGGGCTAGAACGACAATAAGAAACATCTGCGCAGCGGTAGCTAGAACGACAGGGACCACTCCTCCACAGGCATCCTTGAGCGTAGCGCACACCCTTCAATCGTACCACCCGTCCTGGTTGAACTCGCGGTCGGGGTCTTCACCTGAGAACCCAAAGTCTGTCCCCAAGGAAATGGGACAGGTCCACGTCACCAACCATAATATGATGCAAGCTTTAAAGTGGCTTATTCTAAGGTTATAGAAATAATCAAGGTTTAAGCCAGGGTTTTCTTATGCAAGCAGCAGCAATAACCCAAATTCATCTCATCACCAACTCCTGCTCACACTCATACATCAATCACTCCCCAAAAACCAACCATCAGCCTCACATTTCCCATCGGGCTCGTCCTGCCACGGCAGGTTCCCGCAAATCATTATCCGCCAACACCTTTCACTCACTAGTCGACTCGGTGAGCTCCCTCCCCACCTCGTCTCAACAGCCTCAGCTGGACTAATCTCTCATAACCCGAATCAAGGATGGGGTAAGAAAGCAGATTCCCATGCTAGCCGGGGCTTCTCAGAAATGGGTCGTCCGTAACCGTGGACACGGCTATACGTATAGTTTACACTCTGCAGAGGTGGCACTCCAGGAATCCATCCGGGCTGCAAGGCTAGTCCGCAACCAACCTGAGACACAGCCCACAGCAAAGACCCTAAACAGTAACGGCGCCAATCCTGTCTCCCTGGGCTCGGGAAACATCCGATCTAACATCTGCCCCAGGGTCGTGAAACCTTCCCACCGGGGCCAGTCGGGGGCCGTGGTAAATCAGGGAGATTACGCCGCAACGAATCCCCCCTACACATATCAGACTCGATTCTCCTACAGTCTCGGCGCCGCACTAGAGTAGGCTTGCTGGAACCCTCCCCATACTGGGTAGATGGTGAGCACGGTAATTCCCAAGTCCGAAGTGGGGGCACGACTCGGTCCTTAATTGTTCGGTAAAGCGAGTATCTTCATCACAAGCGATCCGCCGCAACGGTCCGCAATCGGCACCCATAACAGGTATTGCCGCCCAAACTCCTCAGGTACTCACCGAGTACCAACCCCAAGTAACCAGTAACCATGTACCCGCAACAGGTACCCCATAGGGACTGCCCGAGTGCAGCCCCTCAGCACCTCGATCAACGATCGAGTTGTTATTACTCGCTTACACCGCCTAGCTGCACTACTCCTCCCAAACCGCCCACAACTCACGCCAAGAGGATCAATCACAACCATCCCAACACATGCATAGCATAGCATATTTATAAAGTGAGTAGTAGGTAGCAAGGTAACAGGATAATAACAAAGGCAGTGCAGGTTTATCATGCGAGTAAAGTAAAGCGCTAGCATTCTAGTTTGCATGTCTAATAGGTATTTCAGAAATGGTCGGGCGTGAACCTGGGCAAAGGTCTTCGTCCTCGTCAAAGCAGTTGTTGAAGTAGTCCGGCTCCTCCTGGCTCTCCGGAGCTCCTAGGGTTGAGCGAAAATAAAATAAGACGCGACTACTAGCAAAGAAACACTAAAACAGCGATGAAAGAAGACTCAAATAACACCAATCTCTACACTAACGCGTAGGTCATGATTTTAGAAAAATATAGAAACTGGTTTCATATTTTTCTGAGCTACGGTTGATTTATTATTAATTTTCGAAGTTTAAATCATTTTCTGAAAATATTAAATAATTTCCGAAAAAGAAAACAGACAAATAATTAGCCTGCTGACGTCAGCATGACGCCATGCTGACGTCAGCAGTGGGGTCCGCCTAGGATGACGTCAGCAGTGGGCCCTGCTGACGTCAGCGTTGACCGGTCAACGGTCAACGGGGTCAACGGTCAACGGTCAGCGGGTCAACTCTGGTTAGTGGGTCCCATGTGTCAGTGACTCACAGAGTATGACAGGTGGGTCCCATACGTCAGCGCTGTTAAAAGAAAGGAAAAAGAATAAACGATGGCTGGGCTGGAATTGGGCCGAAAGTGATTGGGCTGAAAAAGTTCAAGGGTGTTAAACAGACTTAAACGCGGGAATTAGGCCCACGAAGGGGTGGCTGTTGGATCGGGTCTGGTGGACTGAGTCTACGGTGCACCGTGAGTGCGGTTCACATGAGCCGGGTGTACGGGATCGATTTGTGGCCGACTCAGGATCTTCTGTGCGCGGCTGTGTGATGCTGGTGTGGTCCACGGTGTGGCACGGCTACGGCGCGACGCGACGCGCGCGCGGCGCGCACTGGAACGCGCCGGCGGCGACGGTCGGCGGCGGATCCGGCCGGGGATGGCTCGGCTGGGCTCAGGAACGGTCGGGACAGCTTCACTAGGGTTAGGCGGTCACGGTCGGGGTGAAACAGGGATGGCTTGGGCTTCGGCTTGGGTTTACCGACGCGAACGGCGGCGACACGGCCATGAACGCCGGCGAGCACGACGGCGGCTCGGGCTACGCACGCAACGGTGCACGACTTGGGTTTTGCTGCGCGCTCGTGGCCTCCAGCGACTGCTGGGGCACGGCTAGGTGCACACGCGCGGGCACGTGGTCGCCCACGGCCGCGCGTGGCCTCGGCGTTCGCGCGCGGGGCGAGCAGAGCTCGGCCGCGGCGGCCTCGGCTGCGGGGGTCAAGCGACGGCGGGTTGCAAAGGGTTAGCGGCTTAGGATCCTGCAGAAGAAACGCACAGCACGAAGGCTGGCAACACAGAAGGCTTGGCTTGGCACGGCGAGCACGCGCGGCGGCGCTCCGCCGGAAACAGAGACGATAAAGGGGATCGACGACGACAGCTCACCACGGGCCTTGTAGACGTACGCTGCAGCTCGGGGAAGACTCGTCGTGGCTCGGCGATGCTCGTGCGCTTCCTCTCGTCCCTGGTCCGGCTCCTCGTCGGCGAGTCCACGGACGGCGGCGCTCCGGTGCTCGGCGTCGTTGCGGGGAAGGCGCTCCGGCTCTTCTCCTTGCTCCTGCTCCCGCTCAACCCCTTCCCCACCTCTCTCCCTCTCCTCTCTTCTCCCGAACTGGATCTGGAAGGAACCCCGAAGGGCGGCGCGGCTTGGGGAAGAAGAAGGCCGGCGGCGGGTTAAATAGGCGATAGGCGCTAGGGTTTCCCGGGGTTCGACGGACGGATGGAGAGCTCGAGCGCTCGCGGACACGCGGCGCAATCGCGTCGGGCCGCACGGAGCTCGGGCAGTTGGGAGTCACGGGCGCGCGGCCGCGGAAGAGAGGGAGCGGCGCGCGGGAGGTGGACGATGACGCGGGGAGGAGACGACTGACAGGCGGGGCCCGGCGTCAGTGAGAGAAGAGGAGACGCGGCGGCGACGCGGCGGACGGCTGGGCCGAGCTGGGCCGAAAGGCCGGCTGGGCCGAAAGGGTTGCTGGCTCGGAAAAGAAGTTGAAGGGCGAAAGTTGGACTTTGGTTTCGGGAATTCGGCCCACGAACAGGAATAAGATTTGGAAATTAGTTTAGTCAATTAGAGTTTGAATTCAAATCTAGAATTTGAATTCAAACCAACCAAAAATCCAAATAAATCCAAATCACACTAATTCATCCTTAACACTTCAAATTGATTTTAAATTTGAATTTAAATGCCTAGGAATTTAGGGAGCAAGTAGAAGACACTCTTATATGTTGGTTTGCATGCACACAATTTCACCAAAAATTTTTAAATTCGAATTTTTTTTTACACTCAACAAATCCTATAGGAATTTCAGGGTTGTTACAGAGCGTGCGGTGCCGAGGAGAGGAGGAGAGAAAAATAACAGGGAGGAGGGGAGGCATGGCGAACGGTCGACGGGCCGGGATGGGGGCGCGGAGCGGATTCAATTTGGGAGCATAGCGCGCAGCGGCGGCGAGCGCGTGTAGCGGCGGAGCAGGCTACAGATGTGAGGTTGTTCCATTTCTTCTTCTATGATTTGTGACGTTCTTTCATTTCTTCTTCCATGATTTGTGACATTCTTTCATTTCTTCTTTCATGATTTGTGACGTTCTTCCATTTCTTCTTCCATGATTTGTGCTAGACTTTATCAATTTGTTTTCTTTTTTCATTGTGAGGTTGTCAATTCATTTGACTTGATTTAGAATGTAAGTTTTTACGGAGATGAATGCGAAACATCGTGTAGGTTTGGCAAAGATGCATTTGAGAAGCTGTTGACTAATATTCAGTTGACTAGGAATCATGGGGACCTTTTGCTTTTCTCTTTTTCTTCACGTGCAGTCTAGGAACAGGTCTATTTTATACATAGGAATAGATAGAGAGCGAATGTCGAGAAAGGTTTTGCTCAAGTACCATAATTTTTTCTTGTGAAACTGTACACATTCTTTTTTTCTTGCTTGCCGTCATTTGGTGCTAGATTCTTTTGTTTCTTTTTTCATGAATTAGGTTTGAAGTTAGCACAAATGTAAATGGAGCAATATGATTTGTTTCCTCAAATATGTTTAGACTTTCTTGCGGATTGGGTCAAATTGTTGGGTCCTTTTAGATTGGATTTAGATTGGGACAAAGCTGGACAAGGAGATGAAGAGCAATGGTATGGGCAGAATTTTTTATTGGTCACTGGGATCCACACGCTCTCTATCTCTTAACAGATGTTAACGGTGTTAGGGGTGGGCACATGCCACCCTGGGCACCCCATGTTTTTTAATTTTACATCTAGAGCTTTACACTTCGATTATCGGAAAAGAGAGATTTATCAAATGATAACAATTTATAGTTTGTGAACTACTTCAAACTAAGACAACAAACCAAGTTATGAACCTTACGGTGAAATAGAAAACTTTCATATTAGAGATTATTCAATTCCTGAATCCTTAACGAAAAATCAGTGAATCTTAATTCAAGAATTTTATTTGCCATTCAAATATTTAGATTTCTATTGTCAACTCAAGAAACCTAAATTTTTGAAGTATAAATATTAGAAGTGATCTAACTATGATGTGGAGCATCTTGGCATGGGCATACTAATTGTGGTGCATCATTAATCAATTGTACTTTGTGTTCTTTATTTGGATGTCTTTAGATCCAAATTAGTTTTGTTTGGATTTTCATATTGCAAAAGGTTCTTTTTTATGCTGCAATTGTAGTAATTATCTGTTCTAATAGGATTTTTGTTGTTTGCATCGAATTAATCGTGAACGTTGCACAAAACATGATACGTATTGAAGATGACAATTTTCCTGAAAAGATTAAAATAACGCACTGAGTTATTTATGTGCATGTTTTGTCATTAATGTTGCAAATGATCTCTCTATCTAAGTGCACAGATTAGTTTTTTCTTAGATTTTTAATTCACATATTTCTATATAAAATTCTTATAGACACTATTTCAGAAGAAATGCATATGTATGACGCGAATATCCCCATCAGTCGCTCTAATAATGGTCTCCTAGGTCGCAATGCGTAAAAACAACTTGAGCAACATTAAAAATGTAGCACTAGTAAAAAAGCTCTAGATAGAAACGTGTGCATGGAATAATTAATTGTATTAAAGATTCCTAAATAAATCTTAAAGGGCGTTACACAACAAGTGACACACATTTTCACGGACAGTGTTTAAATTCTTGGTTTAAAGAACGTAATTGGTTGATCCATCACTAATGTTTTCTTTATGATTTATGTACATAATTACACAAATATTATATATTTAAATGCTTCTGATATGACCATTTAAATCTGAAATTATGTGATTTTATATACAAAATTAAGCTATATGTTTGTTGTAGGTATTATATACAACCCTCTTGATGTTTTCTTTTGTGCTGCATCTAGGTCATTAATTCTAGTGTTGATCATATATGAAAAACTTAGTTCTGATTCACTACATCCAAACATTTTCTAATAGATCATTTCTCATGGCAAAACAATAAATGTTTCACATGCCTTGTGTATGTGTATCTAAGTATGTATTTATAACTTCCATTAGTTATCACATAACTAGCACAAAACGTATCTATCATTGTGATTTTTACTCCATTGTATGATTTTAAAGGATGTAGTAGCACAAAATAGTAATTTTCTATAGTATATTATTTAAAATATTACAAACTAGTTCTTAATAAAATTGTATTAAAAAATAATATAATATAACTAAGTCTTGGTAGCTGGGCTGGAGGAGTGTTATAGTCGTAAAATCTCTTATTCTCTCCAATGAAGACCCTACCACGTCAGTAAATATATAATGTGCTCATCAATCTATTGCCATACAACTTCTCATCACACTGCTACTGAGACTGATTAATAACTATCAAAAGATATATATATATATATATATGTTTTTATTTTTTTATGTTTCTTTTGGGTGTAGTTTTTGGAAGCACGTGTCACACAGTTTACGGGTAGTGGGTACGGGAAGGAAAAAATAAGAGAAGATTGGGAATGGGAAATTAGGAGCAGATGTCCTAGCAATAGAAAATATGAAATACATAATATAAATATGGAGGACACGAGATAACCGGATTTTTTCATGTAGCATCGAGCAGTTGACGCTTCCCTTAGCCCACGTTTAGGCTCTCACTTAGATATATGCCTTTTTAGTCACTTAGAATTCAAGTGATCCACTTAACATGCTCTTTCTTCACCGAGAAAACTTAAGTGCTCCACTTAACATGCTCCTTCTTTACGGAGAACTCAAGTGCTTTTTTTATGTGCATTGATAAATGAATTCCTTAGTAAAATATTCTTTTGAGACTTTCATGTTATATTTTAGTATCTAGTTATCCTTATATACATATATAGGTATAGAATATATAAAAATAAAAAGAATATTTTGGAATGTTATTTTCTTGGTTTATTTCACTAAAGTGACATGTATGTTTAACCGGTAATTGTAACACCCAAAAATTGCCTATTTAAATTTTTTAGTAATTAATTGACTTTTATTTAATTTGTTCAAATTTAATATAGGTTAAATGTATTATTTATTAATATTAAAATTAAATATAATTTGTAGAAATATTTTTATTACATTCATGCTGCTGCACTGTGTTTTGTTTGATGGCAAGTTAAGTTGGAATTTAAATTCTGTTTGACCGCCGCCACCGGGATTCGCTCCATTCCTGCCAAATGTGGCACCCCTCCGGCCTATTTAAGCACCCCCACACACACCCCAGCCCCCACCGACCCTCCACTGAGCCCCAAACGCCCCTCAGCAGCCCAGCCACGCCGAGCCCCGCCACTCTTCGGCCGCCTCCGTCGATCCTCGCCGCCGGTGCCGTTCCCTCGACGAGAACACCCTCAGGAGCTTCCCCTCGAGGTATGGATGCTGCCCAAGCCACCACCGCTACCACATCGCCCCCCAGCCTAAGCTAATTGCTCGTCATCGACTTTCCAGGGCCACCGAGCCGCTGCCTCTCGCCGGCCGCCGCATCCGTCGTCCCACCGCTACCGTGATCCCCCTGGGTGAGTTCGCCTCCCTCCCCTGATGATGTAGACCAAACCACGCGTCGAATGGTGCCTTGCAGCTCGAGATTCGCCCAGCTCCGGCGAGCTTTCACCGCCGGATGAGCGCGCCGCCGTCCCCGACGTCGCCGGCAAGTCTTACCCCCGCCCGACTGATCTGGACCACCGGATGAGGATCCAACGGCTCATAACCGCCCTGGGCCCGAGTCAAATGGGTGGATACCGGTCAGTGCTGCGCGTTTTGCTGAAGAACCCCCGAGTTATTTAGAAATCAACCCGTCGTCCCACGCTGTTAAAACTTATTTGCAAAGAGGTCCTGTTTTACTCGTTTAGCCCCCTGCCCTTTCTAAAATTTGTTCCCGCGGTCCAGATCTTGTTCATTTGCGCTGTAGCCCCCGTGTCTATAGCATAATTAAGTTTAGGCCCTCGGTTTTTCACAAATAAGCCCCTAGAAACTTTTAAAAAAATTACCAGCAAGTCTCTAGAACTTAGAAAACTCATATCTTTTCCGTTTTAGCTCCGATTAGTGTGATTTTCGCGCTCATGTGTTCGTAGTGAAGCGTAGATTATTTCTAGAACCCTTTTTTGTACTGTTTCTACTATTTGGTGTACTATTCTAATAGAATATTATTTGTTTGCATGTATTGGTTTGCGTGCTCGCTTGTATGGTGATTCGTGTCCAGTCGGCGAGTCGTACGCTTTGGAGTTCGAGTACGTGGAGGACTTTCCGGAACAGGACCCACAACAGCAGCAACAGCCGCCCTTCGAGGAAGGCAAGTTATAGCACGGACAATCCTTGCTACCTACCCACTTGTAATAAATTATTTCATACATGCATGTGTCTAATTTGATGTACCTTTAAGGTTGTACCTAGTTTTGTTTATCCTATCCTTGTTTCCCTTGGGTTATTGCACTTGAGTAGAATCATTGCTATGCGCAGGTACTATCACTATTATTTAAATGTTAATCTTGACTTAATGGTTCACTTTAACATAATGATAAAACTTGCTTTTTAGCAACTTGGTTTAGGGAGCTAGAGCATGTGCTTCGTGCTTTGATCTAGTGTCTCTCTGTAAGGTACGGTTCTTAAAGTGGCAACCCAGGAGCCTGTCGCCACCGCTAAAACTATTATGGCTCTGGTCTTGGTCAAGTAGCTTGTACGGCTCCAGCTTGTCACTGGTTACCGTCGGGGTCAACGGCGTTATGGGAAGCATGGGTGAGAGTATGTCTTGATCCACCGAGGATGGGTTATCCGTTGGCTATGTCTCGTTAGGCACAGTCCCGTGCTGGGAGCCCTCACGTTGGAGCTCCACACATTGCGCATTGGTTGGCTTGCGTAGCCCGCGCTCTAGACGCCAATGACCCCCTCACGTTGCGCCCTGAGGGTCAGTCAATCTCGGTGCCTGGGCCATACTGCGTGTGTTGTACCATAATCGGCCACTGTCTTGTTAGGGTGTCTTGTGAAAAACCTCGTAGCGTCCCTATGCAGTCACACCTCGGAAGTGTTGATGTGCGTGGTTGGGTGCAAAGTTCTTTTGGACTTTTACGCGACTGGTGGGTAAAGGGCGAAACCTCTACAGAGTGTAAATCTATCATGATAGCCTTGCTCAGGGTCACGAGCGGCCTGGATCCTTTTTGATTAGAAGATGATGTTTCTTTATGTTTAATGTCACTTATACTTTATTAATTAGGTTACAACCGGGAATCATTCACTTGTAGTAATTTGGTTAATGTTAAAATGAACCAACTAAAAATGCTAATGCAGTTAAGCCGTGTCTAGCCTATTTTGAGCCTTCATACCCATGCTATACTTGCTAAGTAATTGTTTACTTACACTTGCTATTTTATTCAACAAAATCCCGGATGGGTAAACAGATTGGGCTGGGCATGAGTCTGCTGCTGAGTTTCCAGAAGATTTACCGTACTACTGAGTTGTGATCTCCCAGTCAGAGTCCCTGTGGATTGCGGCTCCATTAGTTGAGAGTTTTATTAGTCTTCCGCTGTTATTATTTAGATCATTTATGAAGCACTCTGATGTAAACATTTTATTTAATGAAGAATTTATTCCAGCATATGTTCTCTGTTTATCATATTTGTTCGCTATATGTGTACTATGACTTCCTGGGCACACATATGGCCGCATTCGGGTTTTTGTGAAAATCCGGGTGTGACAGATTGGTATCAGAGCCGTGCTGACTGTAGGATCGCAGCCTAGTTAGAACGGTTGACAAATCTTAGGAGAGCACCATGATTATGTCTTATATGCCGTCTAGATTCTTTTTTTCAAAACTTAAATCTAGTCGAGTCTTATGTGAATCATGTCTTTAGGTGCTTGAAATGATTGTCATTATGCTTATGCCTGATTTAGATTTTTGTAATGATTGTGATGGGCGTAGACGCAAGTCTACTACCATCTAGATGTAGGACTAAGGTTTAAGGACTCTAGTGATTAAATAGAGGGGGTATTCATTTCTCTTGCTCTTTTTCTATTTAAGCCCTCCATCATGACATATTGGTAAACCTCTGAAGCCATCGGAGTTTTTATGAGAATTATTTATTGATGATAGATGGTGAACACAACGAGCAACCCCGGTGCCAGCGGACTGCCACCACCACCTCCCACCATTGAGCAGATGATGCTCACGCAGACCCAGCTGATGCAGCAGATGGCCCAGACGATGACGATGATGCAACAGAACCAGCAGAATCTGCCGCAGCACAACCTACCGCCCCGTGACAAGAGGGGTGAATTCCTGAAGGGACGTCCTCCTACCTTCAGCAAGGCCACCGACCCCCTTCAGGCTGATGATTGGCTCAATGCGGTGGAGAGACAGCTCGACATCGCACAGTGCAACGACCGGGAGAAGGTGCTGTACGCCGGAGGACAGCTCCAGGGACCGGCATTGGACAGGTGGGACTTGTACCAGTACGCTCACATCGACCGTACTCAGATCACCTGGCAGGAGTTCCGCAGCAGCTTCCGCTCCCACCACGTGCCAGAAGCCCTGATGACCCTGAAGAAGGAGTTCCTGGCACTGAAGCAGGAAGGGATGAGTGTCACCGCCTACCGTGACAAGTTCATCGAGTTGGCCCGCTATGCTCCGGAAGACGTGGACATCGACAAGAAGAAGCAGTCCAGGTTCCGGGACGGCTTGCAGGATGCACTGCAGTACCAACTGATGTGCACCAGGTTCCCCAACTTCCAGGAACTGGAGGACGGTGCTTTGATGCTGGAACACAAGCGCCGTGAGATGGAGGAGAAGAAGAAGAAGTTCCAGGGCCAGCAGATCGGGAGCAGCAGTCGCCCCCGTTTCGTTCCTCCTCAGGGCAGTCAGCAGATGGGAAGCCAGCAGCGCTTCCCAAGTCAGCAGGGCCCGTTCAACCGTGGCCAGCACCAGCAGCGCCCCCAGTACCCTCAGGCGCCACAACAGCAGCGTCCTCAGAACCAGCTGCAGAATGTCCCAGCTCAGCGCCTCCAGACGCAGCAAGGTCGTGTCCAGCGCCCCAACCCCGCCAACAAAGCACCAGTGGATCCGAGGGCGTGCTTCCACTGTGGGGAGACTGGGCATTATGCTCACTACTGCCCCCGCAAGACTCAGAACGCCCCTGGCCAGAACAACAACCAACAGCAGGCAGGCCGAGGACCCCAGAACCCCGCCAGAGGCAAGGTCAACCACATGGGTGCAGAAACTGCAGAGGGAGCTACTGACGTGGTTTTGGGTACGTTCCTTGTCAACTCGACCCCCGCAACTGTTTTATTCGATTCTGGAACTTCGCATGCTTTCATCTCTATTGCATTTGTACATAAGAGTATGATGACCCTGCAACCCATGGGGAATCCTATGTTAGTTAGTTCACCTGGGGGAGAACAACGAGCCAGTCTACGCTGCTCCAAGGTTATCATTACAATAAGGGGGTAGATTTTGAAGTATACCCCATAGTCCTGAATTCTCTTGGGTTTGATCTAATCCTGGGAATGAATTGGCTCGCCAAGTATAATGCTGTGATTCAGTGCTCCGAGAGGGCAGTGCAACTAGTGGCAAAAGGCGGCGGTAAAGTGGAGTACCGGGCAGTCCAGTCTTCAGACTAGTGCCAAGCCAACCACGCTGAGGGTGCAGCTCCCGCCGACATCAGGGTGGTGAGCGAGTTCCCGGATGTGTTCCCCAAGGAATTTCCAGGTATGCCCCTGGAACGTGAAGTTGAATTGATTATTGAACTAAAACCTGGCACTGCACCTATAGCTAAAAGGCCATATAGAATGGGAGTGAAGGAGCTGGATAAACTGAAGGAGGAATTAAGCTCCTTGCTAGCCAAGGGGTATATTCGTCCTAGTGCTTCACCATGGGGAGCACCAGTATTGTTCGTGGACAAGAAGGATGGGACACAGAGGATGTGTGTGGACTATCGAGCCATCAATGAAGTGACCGTCAAGAACAAGTACCCGCTGCCAATGATTGATGATCTGTTTGATCAGCTGAAGGGAGCTTGTGTATTCTCCAAGATAGACCTTCGATCGGGTTATCATCAGATGAGGATCTGGTCGTCGGACATACCCAAGACGGCTTTCACTACTCGGTATGGGTTGTACGAGTTCACGGTTATGTCCTTTGGACTGACCAATGCTCCTGCATACTTCATGTACTTGATGAATAGTGTCTTCATGGACTACCTTGACAAATTCGTGGTGGTGTTCATTGATGACATTCTGGTCTTCTCCAAGAATGAAGAGAAACATGAAGATCATTTGAGGATGGTGATGCAGAGACTCCGGGAACATCAGCTATATGCCAAGTTGAGCAAGTGTGAGTTCTGGCTGAAGGAAGTGGCATTCTTGGGACACGTGCTGTCCAATGGAGGAGTAGCAGTTGATCCGAATAAGGTTAATGATGTGTTGAGTTGGAACCCGCCTCGGGATGTCAGCGAGATCAGGAGTTTCCTTGGAATGGCCGGATACTATCGGCGGTTCATTGAAGGATTCTCCAAGATTGCTAAACCCATGACGACGTTATTGGAGAAAAATGTCAAGTTCATCTGGACAGAAGAGTGCCAAACCAGCTTTGAAGAATTGAAGAAGAGGCTGACAACAGCACCTGTGCTGATATTGCCCGACATAGCCAAGAGCTTCTCCATCTACTGCGATGCATCCCGTCTAGGACTGGGGTGTGTACTCATGCAGGAAGGGAGAGTCGTGGCATATGCATCAAGATAGTTGCGGAAGCATGAGCAAAACTATCCGACACATGATCTGGAGTTGGCAGTTGTGGTGCATGCTCTGAAGATTTGGAGGCATTACCTGATTGGGCACAAGTGTGACATCTATAGTGATCACAAGAGCCTGAAGTATGTCTTCACTCAGTTAGAGCTGAATATGAGGCAACGCCGATGGTTGGAGTTGATCAAGGACTATGATCTGGACATCCATTACCACCCAGGCAAGGCAAACTTGGTGGCAGATGCTCTGAGCAGGAGAAGCTATGTGAACAAGATCACCGGCCATTGTCTGCCTGAAGAACTCAGCCGGGAATTTGAGAAGATGAGTCTGGGGTTCGTGACCAGCATCATAGAGATGACGGTAGAGCCGACTCTGGAACAGGAGATCCGGAAAGGACAGCTTGGTGATGAAAAGATCAAGGAAATTGTGGAGAATGTTGCCATAGGCAAGGCCCCTGGTTTCCAAGTGGATGAACAAGGAACCTTGTGGCACGGGAAGAGGATCTGTGTGCCCAATATATCGCAAATCAAGGACACGATCCTAAGAGAAGCGCATGATTCGGCATACTCGATCCACCCAGGAAGCACCAAGATGTACCAAGACATCAATGAAAGATTCTGGTGGTACGGATTGAAGCGTGATGTGGCGACATACGTGGCACTATGTGACACTTGTCAGAGAGTTAAGGCTGAACATCAGAGACCAGCCGGATTACTCCAGCCCTTGAAGATACCGGAATGGAAATGGGAAGAAGTTGGTATGGACTTCATAACGGGTCTACCCCGCACACAGCGAGGATTTGACTCCATCTGGGTGATTGTGGACCGCTTGACCAAAGTGGCACACTTTCTTCCAGTGAAGACCACCTACACCGGAGCCAGACTGGCAGAGCTATACATGGAGAGGATTGTATGGTTGCATGGAGTGCCAAAACGGATAGTGTCTGACCGTGGTACTCAGTTCACTTCACACTTCTGACAGAAGCTGCATGAGTTTATGGACACCAAGTTGTAGTTTAGTTCAGCTTATCACCCCCAGACAAAGTGGACTAATCAGATTCTGGAGGACATGTTGAGGGCATGTGCACTGCAGTATGGTGTTAGCTAGGATAAGAGTCTACCCTATGCGGAATTCTCGTATAACAACAGCTATCAGAAGAGTCTGCAGATGGCACCGTTCGAGGCTTTGTATGGCAGGAAGTGCATAACACCACTGTTCTGGAATCAGACTGGAGAGAGCCAAGTTTTTGGCCTAAGATACTCAGAGATGCAGAACGCCAAGTGCAAGTGATCAGGCAGAATTTGAAGGTGGCACAGTCCAGGCAGAAGAGTTATGCTGATGTTAGACGGAGGGATCTCAGTTTTGAGGTTGGAGATTTTGTGTACCTCAAGGTGTCTCCGATGAGGGGCGTGAAGAGGTTCAATGTCAAGGGCAAGCTAGCACCTCGATACATCGGACCTTTCCAGATACTTGAAAGGAAAGGTGAAGTGACATATCAGTTGGGACTACCCGAGAGATTGGACGGAGTGCACGATGTGTTCCATGTGTCACAGCTGAAGAAATGCTTGCGGGTGCCTGAAGAGCAGATCCCGATAGATGAGCTAAATGTGCAAGAAGATCTCACTTACGAGGAGTATCCAGTCAGGATTCTGGAGGTATCTGAGAGGGTGACAAGAAACAAGGTCATCCGGATGTGCAAGGTACAGTGGAGCCGACACTCGGAGGATGAAGCAACTTGGGAACGGGAAGAAGATCTCAAGACCGAGTACCCGCAGCTCTTCACAGCTACATCTGAATCTCGAGGACGAGATTCATCTTAAGGGGGGAAGGTTTGTAACACCCAAAAATTGCCTATTTAAAATTTTTAGTAATTAATTGGCTTTTATTTAATTTGTTCAAATTTAATATAGGTTAAATGAATTATTTATTAATATTAAAATTAAATATAAGTTGTAGAAATATTTTTGTTGCATTCATGCTGCTGCATTGTGTTTTGTTTGATGGCAAGTTAAGTTGGAATTTAAATTCAGTTTAAATTCGAATTTAATTTGCATTTGTTTGAATCCTAGAAAAGTTTATTTCAGCCGAGTTCGCTTTTCCCCCTTCAACTTTTCCCCCGGTCCAACTCTGCTCCTTCTTCTTTCTCCCCGAGCGCAGCCCAGCTCCCTTCTCCTTTTTCCCTGGCCCAACTCTCCACCTGGGCCTCTTTCCCGCGAGTAGGCCCAGTCCCACTCCCTTTCCTCCCCTCCGCTTTTCCCCCCAAGCCGGCCCACTTCCCCCCAAGCCGGCCCACTTCCCCCCTGCGCCGGCCCAGCTCGAGCAACGCTCCCCCCTCCCTCCTCAGCGGCCGACAGGCGGGCCCCGCATGTCAGACTCACCTTCTTCCTCCCACCGCGATCCCGGCCGTTCCCGCCCATCCCCGCGCCCCTAGACCCACCCAGCTCCCTCTGTAAGTTTCCCCGAGCCTTCCCCGCGCGCTCCTTTCCTTCTTCGCGCCTCCCGAGCAAGGAAACTGTCGCCCCGCATGGCAACCCGAGCCACCGGGATTCGCTCCATCCCTGCCAAATGTGGCACCCCTCCGGCCTATTTAAGCACCCCCACACACACCCCAGCCCCCACCGACCCTCCACCGAGCACCAAACGCCCTCCAGCAGCCCAGCCACACCGAGCCCCGCCACTCTTCGGCCGCCTCCGTCGATCCTCGCCGCCGGTGATGTTCCCTCGACGAGAACACCCTCAGGAGCTTCCCCTCGAGGTATGGATGCTGCCGGAGCCACCACCGCTACCACATGGCCCCCCAGCCTAAGCTAATTGCTCGTCGTCGACTTTCCAGGGCCGTCGAGCCGCTGCCTCTCGCCGGTCGCCGTCTCCGTCGTCCCACCGTTACCGTGACCCCCCTGGGTGAGTTCGCCTCCCTCCCCTGATGATGTAGGACCAAACCACGCATCGAATGGTGCCTTGCAGCTCGAGATTCGCCCAGCTCCGGTGAGCTTTCACCGCCGGATGAGCGGCGCCGCCATCCCCGACGTTGTCGGCAAGTCTTACCCCCGCCCGACTCATCTAGACCACCGGATTAGGATCCAACGGCTCATAACCGCCCTGGGCCCGAGTCAAATGGGTGGATACCGGTCAGCGCTGCGTGTTTTGCAGAAGAACCCCCGAGTTATTTAGAAATCAACCCGCCGTCCCACGCTGTTAAAACTTATTTGCAAAGAGGTCCTGTTTTACTCGTTTAGCCCCCTGCCCTTTCTAAAATTTGTTCCCGCGGTCCAGATCTGGTTCATTTGCGTTGTAGCCCCTGTGTCTATAGCATAATTAAGTTTAGGCCCTCGGTTTTTCACAAATAAGCCCCTGGAAACTTTTAAAAATTACCAGCAAGTCCCTAGAACTTAGAAAACTCATATCTTTTCCGTTTTAGCTCCGATTAGTGTGATTTTCGCGCTTATGTGTTCATAGTGAAGCATAGATTATTTCCAGAACCCTTTTTGTACTATTTCTACTGTTTGGTGTACTGTTCTAATAGAATATTATTTGTTTGCATGTATTGGTTTGCATGCTCGCTTGAATGGTGATTCGTGTCCAATCGGTGAGCCGTACGCTTTGGAGTTCGAGTACGTCGAGGACTTTCCGGAGCAGGACCCACAACAGCAGCAGCAGCAGCCACCCTTCGAGGAAGGCAAGTTATAGCACGGTCAATCCTTGCTACCTACCCACTTGTAATAATTTATTTCATACATGCATGTGTCTAATTTGATGTACCTTTAAGGTTGTACCTAGTTTTGTTTATCCTATCCTTGTTTCCCTTGGGTTATTGCACTTGGGTAGAATCATTACTATGCGCAGCTACTGTCACTATTATTTAAATGTTAATCTTGACTTAATGGTTCACTTTAACATAATGATAAAACTTGCTTTTTAGCAACTTGGTTTAGGGAGCTAGAGCATGTGCTTCGTGCTTTGCTCTAGTGTCTCTCCGTAAGGTCCGGTTCTTAAAGCGGCAACCCAGGAGCCTGTCGCCACTGCTAGAACTATTATGGCTCTGGTCTTGGTCAAGTAGCTCGTACGGCTCTAGCTTTTCAGTGGTTACCGTCGGGGTCAACGGCGTTATGGGAAGCATAGGTGAGAGTATGTCTTGATCCACCGAGGACGGGTTATCCGTTGGCTATGTCTCGTTAGGCACAGACCTGTGCTGGGAGCCCTCGCGTTGGAGCTCCACACGTTGCGCATTGGTTGGCTTGCGTAGCCCGCGCTCTGGACGCCATTGACCCTCTCACGTTGCGCCCTGAGGGTAAGTCAATCTCGGTGCCTGGCCATAGTGCGTGTGTTATACCATAATCGGCCACTGTCTTGTTAGGGTGTCTTCTGAAAAACCTCGTAGCGTCCCTATGCAGTCACACCTCGGAAGTGTTGATGTGCGTGGTTGGGTGCAAAGTTCTTTTGGACTTTTACGCGACTGGTGGGTAAAGGGCGAAACCTCTACAGAGTGTAAATCTATCATGATAGCCTTGCTCAGGGTCACGAGCGGCCTGGATCCTTTTTGATTAGAAGGTGATGTTTCTTTATGTTTAATGTCACTTATACTTTATTAATTGGGTTTCAACCGGGATTCATTCACTTGTAGTAATTTGGTTAATGTTAAAATGAACCAACTAAAAATGCCAATGCAGTTAAGCCGTGTCTAGCCTATTTTGAGCCTTCATACCCGTGCTATACTTGCTAAGTAATTGTTTACTTACACTTGCTATTTTATTCAATAAAATCCCGGATGGGTAAACAGACTGGGCTGGGCATGAGTCTGCTGCTGAGTTTCCAGAAGATTTACCGTACTACTGAGTTGTGATCTCCCAGTCAGAGTCCCTGTGGATTGCGGCTCCATTAGTTGAGAGTTTTATTAGTCTTCCGCTGTTATTGTTTAGATCATTTATGAAGCACTCTGATGTAAACATTTTATTTAATGAAGAATTTATTCCAGCATATGTTCTCTGTTTATCATATTTGTTCGCTATATGTGTACTATGACTTCCTGGGCACACATATGGCCGCATTCAGGTTTTTTGAAAATCCGGGTGTGACACTAATGCTACTCCTAGGGTATCCGATGCATCGGATGGCCCCCTCCTACCATTCTACCTTCCTCTGTTTATTTATTCTCTATACACCATGCCATTGCCGCCTCCTCCACTTCCAGAGCCATCGACATCGACGCATTTTCCTCCCCGCGCCGCCGCTGCCGCTGCCCCGAGAGCTGCCACCATTGTTGGCGGTCGTTATGGCACTTTTTTACCACCAATTCTCGGGAATAAATGATGTGATATATGTCATTCCTTGCACTTAGGTTTATATTCTAATAAAGTTCCATGAGTTTTGATAAATATCCAATGTGCAGGTATAATATTGACAAATATGTGCAAAAAAGGATAAGATTGGCCAATTCGGTCGAACCACTTGGTTCGGCCGGGTTTCCCCCTCCCCCTTAGCCATATACATTCCATGAAGCAAAGCACAACCACAAGGTCTCATGCACAAGTTACACATCAGCGGTGACCAAGCGATGACAATGCATGTCACGTGGATCGATGACGCCACCAATCCGGGGCAAACAAGCACGACCCCAACCAAGTGGACTCAATCCAAGCCATCCAGGGGTAGCGGTGGTGCACCGGAGGGCAACCAAGCCCCCGAGCTAGTTCGGCTGAACATGCAACCGCCTCACAACCGACCCAGGGAGCAAATCAAAGCTGTGGAGATGAACCCCCTGGTTCGGCCGAACTGGCCGGGCACCGCCTCTAGGTGCCTTGGCTGGTGCTCCATTTCCACCACCTCTGGGCCACTATAAATGCAAAGGTCCTTCACCTGGTTCAACACACGCCAAGCCAAGGAGCTCCATTTCTCACTTGTTCTAGTAGAGTTAGGATGGTAAGTCTAAAATCGAGTCGAGCTTGCCTCGGAGGTTCCGGAGTCGTCTTCAGAAGCTCTGGTATACGCTCTTGTATCTTTTATTTTTCCTTTTGTAAGACTTTGAATTATCAATATAGATCATCTTTATCATTATATCTGAGTTGTTTATATCTTGCCTCTACTTTATTTTAGTTGTAAGTATTTCGTGTTTAGACTATAGTTGGTTGTGATCCCATTTCTCTCAGTTCTTGTTTAAGTCTCTGCCTTAGCGGATTCCTCATTTCTGCTCAATACTTGCGGTGAACTGTCACTGGGGTATTGACAGGATTGCTTGCTCTTGCTAGTGGAGTAAGTAGATATTAACTAGTGTAGGCGTGGAGCCCAGACTAGATAGTAACTGATGAGTACATGACATCCATGCATATGACCATGCTTGGGGGATGGCATAGAGTTGGAGGACTAAGAAGGAGGTCCAAAGCTTATCTGGTTCGAGACGCCAATGTAGAGGCCCAAAGAAACTCAAGTTCGAGTCCACCTCGAAGCCCAGGAGCAGCCCGCACTAAATCCGTTGTCCAGGTCGCATACGGGCTCGGTTTTTGACGTTCTATGTATGCATGGAAAGCTAAGGAGATAAGCTTTCCAATGGCACCAGTCCCATATCAAAATTCCTTCTGAGGCAATGGGAATAGTGAAAACAATATGGCGTCCAGAATCCGTCAGGATGCTATGCCATAGTCTTTTGGGCCTTTGGGCCATGTATTGTGTTAGAGCCCATTAGGGGGCGCCCCCAACCCTAGCTCGCCCCTAGGATGATAAATTCAGTAGCCACCGTCATTTAGACTTGAGTTTTGTTTAGATTATTCTGTTGAGAACAGTTTCACCATCATCGGTTTCTAGAACCCCAACTTTCGTGCTTAATCATTCATCTGCAGTGTCACTGTATATTGAGAGCTCTGTTCTTTCGAGTTCTTGCTTGTGTTCTTCGTTTCGCAGGTAGGGATTAGCCTTCTTGGCGAGGTCAACTGGGTTATGACACGGTTGATAACCAGAGGAGTCGTGGTGCTAAGATTGCAGGGTTCGAGTTTGCTAACTTGAAGCCGAATTGGTGTGTTGTGTTCCGCCCAAAACGAGTTACCCTTCACTTGACGGAAAATCGGGCCACCCTAGTTCCCATCAGTAACCTTGGATTGCCTCCGAGTCCATGGTTGTGTGGTAGTCGTTAGGTGGTGATAGCCCTATATGACCTGCGTAGTCCACCACGTCCAGCTTGGCCCGTAGGATCTTTGAATGGGTATTGACAGCACCCCTTCTCATCCCTTTCTACGTGTATGTTGGTTCTGTGTCCCGAAGCTGAGGCAATAGAGTTATTCTTGACCTTTGAGAGCTGTCTCTCAGCTGCTGTATCTCTTTACCCGAGTGGCCTGGATAGATAAAATACATAGGAATCCTTTTCTCATCTTGTTGTCCTCCCAACTAGCTAGTCCTTCTCTTTTCTATCTGAGTATCCTTGAGTTGTGTGTCATGGTCTTCTACTCTTATCAATATTGTTATTCCCCCTCTTGACGGTAGTGTATTCCTCTGTGATAGTCTCAAATTTCTGTTCACCAGTACTCTTGCCATAAGCTTCCCCGTGGAAAATATAAATTACGATACATCGGAATATTGTGCGCTTGCAGAATATTCATTTATTTTATTGAGCCATAAAAAACCATAAAATACTCCTTGCACCATTACCGGGAATACCAATCCTGATAGTGAACCGTAAGAAGTGTCAACAATTGTCTCCCCTCCCCACTCCTCCGCACGCCGCTGCCATCGTCTCGCCACTCCTGCAGGCGCCTCCGACGCCGCAGCCCCAAGCACCTCCGCGCACCGCCACCGTCGTCTCCCCCTTCCCACTCATCTATGTGCCTCCTCCACCACCGCTTCCCTACTCCACCGTGCGCCTCCAACGCCGCAGCCTCACACGCCTCCGCGCGCCGCCGATGCTGCCACCCCATGCGTCCCCCCCCCCCCCCCCCGCCCCATGCGCCGCCATCGTCCCCCCCCCCCCTTCCCTACCCCCTTCTCCGATGCGACCACCCAAGACCTCCGCACGTTGGCATGGAGCCTCCTCCGGTGGAACTTGGATTTTGTGCGTCCTCGATGGCATGGATGATTTATAGTGGAGATTGCTGATAAGGTAGGAGAGGCGTGAAGTTTGGATGTTGGAACAAGTGATTTATGATGTTGCAATTTAGAGTTTTCATTGTTGCATTGCAGACGTTGCCTATGTTTTTGCGAACTATGATGTTGCAATCGTGATTTTTGTGACGTTGCAATTGTAATTCTGTGATGTTGTACGAAGTGTCCTCAGATGTTTCAATAGTTGATTTTCAAACTTCTGATTCTTCTTATAGAAAAAAGGGGGATTCGAGTCGGTTGTTACATGAAACATCGCCATTTTGTTGCAGCAGGAATTTGTATTTTATGATAATCCCATGAGATCTGATGATGTTATTTTTTTATATATTTAATATTGCAAAAGTTAATTTTCAATATCACAACTTCTGATTTCTTATATTGCGATGAACCGTCCCATGAAAAATTTCCCATTGGATGTCCGGTGCTGGATGGACCGATGTTTAACTGCTTTTTGGCTTCTGCAGTTCTGCGCGTCGCTGAAGTTCACGGTTCACCCCTCCTCCCTCTCGCAAGCTCATTCAGCCGGCTCATCACTTTCTTCCATCCCTTCCCCTTCTCTCTCTGTCTCTCCTCGTCTTCCTTTCCTGGCGGCGACGATTGGGCGAGCTGCAGCGCCATTCTAAGTCTTTGCCCGATCCTTTACCGGCGACGAGCATCCACCAGGTTTTGGACTAGCGTAGAGTGGGGGATCCATCCGGACCTGGCAATCTTAGGGTCTCTCTCCTTCCTTTCCCAGCGGCGACGATTGTGAGAGCGGAGGCGGAGTTCTTCACCCAGTCCTTTGCCGGCGGCCGACTTCTTCGCCCGGTCATTTGCCGGCGACGAGCCTGCACTAGGTATGCCGCCCCTCTTCCCTTCCTATTGTGTAAAACGGAGCATGCCAAACCCTTCCGTGTGGCGTGTATGTTTCGAATGGACTAACTTCGATTTTGTGTGCAAAAATATCGGGTGTTCATGTGTACACCCATGTTCTATGTTGGGTCCGTCCCTGCGCATATGTGATGGTTGCTATAGTTATAAATTAAGAAAAACAATACTATTCATAAAACTACTGTTACATTTCAGTTTTAGTTACAATAATAAACTAGATTTATGGTTGCCCGTTTTGCCGGTTTACCACCTATGTAAGAGTTTATAGTTGGTGGGTACTTGTTTGAAGCTTGCTCCATATTGAAACTCGTTTCGTGAACTTGAACATTTTGTCAACTTACATTATCGATTATATTTAACTTTTAAGGAAATATTAACAGTACAAAAATCAGACTCTGCAATGAATAGCTTAGCATCTCCAAGAGACTAGCCAAATCGTTTTCTAAAGTTAAATTTAGCTATTATTAGAGAAAAAACGTTTCCAACAGACTCTGACTCTCCAAATTTAGTGGCTCTTTATCCCACCTCATTCGCTAGCCATTTTTAGCTAGCCTACCCCACTAGCTATCTTTACAGAATCTGTTGGATTACCCTGTTATTTGTTAGTTAAATCTATTTTTGAGAGTAGCTAAATCAGTAAATTTGACCAGTCTTTTTAGCTAATCTCTTGGAGATGCTCTCAATCTTCCAGGCAAATGCGATTTGTATTCTCTATATGTAGCACCTTCTAAATTTCGACAAACAGAACATTTTGTTACTTTCCAGACATTATTTTTGAACTATAATATCTCACATAACATTGGGATTTCACATCAAACACCTTATGTATACTGCTTAAGATAAGTATTTGTGGTTTTAGGTGATTGAGTGTTAAGAAATTTCGGGCAATTAAAACCTTAGAAAAACTGTTCGTTCTATTAACCGAAAGCAGGGATACTCTACGCACCACATTTTGAAAACAGAATATATTGCCAACATTGACTAGTTACAGATCACAATACTTGCTGTCAAATACCTGGATACCACATAATAATGACCTAATCTTAGTTAGCCCTTTGGAACACAACTAATACATTTCAAAATAACTCGAATTCTAACATCTCTGTCTTAGATGTAAACCTCCACTTTTGTATCCACTTAACTCAATTCTTATTTCTTATATCTGTTATTTTATTTTTTTTATCAATTTGGATAGAACAAAGAAGAATAAAACTCCAAAAAGGTTCCTACTAAATTGTAAATGAAAGATTTTGTTTCTCTGAATAGTTACCATATAAGGCGTCCAACATGCTCCTTTATTGGAAGGTTTGCGAAAACAGTTCAGCAGAGCACTGAGAATTCATTTACATCTTCAAAAATTATTAAACCATTATCTAATTTAAATGGAAACCTCCTCTATAATTTAAATTTAGTTCAAAAAATTTTGTGATAATTTTTTAAATTAAAACTATTTGAGAAACACACTCTATTTCACAAGTTAAAATTATCTAGTCTAGCATTATAAGATTGAATGCCCTTTTCTCTCTCATACTCCGTGCTCTACACGTAAGCTATCGGTATTTAGGTGTTCACAAAACGGGTCCTGCAGGAAACAGAAAAGGGAGGAATCTTATATTTCCAGGACCCGTTTAAAAAAAGCCCAAAAAGGGACAAAGAAAATGCACGGGAGGAATGACAAAGGGAGAAATAAAATAAAACCCCTCAAATAGCCCTGACAACAGGGGCCCCTTGTGGTTTCGGTCCTCCTCCAGCTCCAGTTGACCAGTCGTTGTCATCGTAAAACGCATGTGATGGCTGCTATAGTTACTCTTTATAAAACAATTCTCTTTATAAAACTACAGTTACATTTCAGTTTTAATTGTAACAGACTAGATTTATGTTCCTCATAAATTGGATTTTATGTTTTGGTTTCATCAAAGATAAAAAAGGAACATGAGTTTCTTTTCACTTTTGTTCGAACCCGTTCCAGTTCAGCATCCAAAACTGTCTCCATCTTTGAGCTATGGCGACATGTCTAGTACTCCCATTTGACGAATCACAGTGGATCATCCGAATTCGCCGAATATTTGATAAGGAGATCGAGCTCGGCGAAGATCAGCCCATCTGCGTATTTGATGTCCCCAAGACTCTACTGGTCAGTAAACCTGAAGCTTACATCCCTCAATTGGTTGCCCTTGGCCCTTACCACCATTGCCGCGAAGAACTCGGTGACATGGAGAGGTACAAGCTTTCGGCGGCAAAGAGAGCCCAAAGCCACCTCCCAGGCACAGATTTTCAACACCTTGTTGACGTTTTCACGAAACTGGAGCATCTAATTCGTGCTCACTATCACAGGTCAGTTACACATCTCGCTGCCTTAATTCTATACTTTAAGGATATCTGATCTTCTTTCTCTAGGCATCTCAATCTGAGCAACGAGACACTAGGATGGATGATGGCGATCGACGTGTCCTTCCTTCTTGAGTTCCTGCAGACTTTCAGCAAGAACAGTAACGAGAGGACACTACAGAGGATCCCCTCCAGGATGTTGCATTTGGTCGATCCCTCTCGCAGAACATCATCACATAGCATGCTTCTACGTGACATAGTGATGCTAGAAAATCAGATCCCTCTGTTCCTGCTCCTCAAGGCTCTCGAGATCCGGTCCTCATCGGCGCAGCCTGCACAATCTTTGCTGAGCTCCATGCTGATCGGGTTCTTCCAGGAGGTTTCCACGTTCAGAGGAATTGGCCGTCCATGCACCGACACCAATCGGCATGTCCACCTGCTAGATTTCCTGTACTCAAACATGGTGCCTAGATGTGCCCAAGAATCACATGGCACTACGGGAGAAGCCGACAACGACTTATGCAACAAACATGATCACATAAAGAGGACACTGAACTCGGTCATGGAGTTGCTCGTCAGGCGTGGCTCAAAGATCGCGTCAGTCGTGATACATTTCATGCTGAGGCTCCTGCTGAAGTTCATAGCCAGCCTCCCCTGCCTCTCCATACTCGGAGAGCCCATCGAGCAGCTGACACAGCAAGCGTCGTCCGAGCCACGAGGCCCCGCGTCGGATGCCCAGAGCAAGAACACATCGCCCCTGCTCGAGGAGATCTCCGTGCCATCGGTAACCGAGCTAGCCTACACCGGCGTCAGGTTCTGCCCGACCGTCGGCGACCTCTCCAAGGTCGAGTTCTGCCCGGAGACGGCGACGCTGCGGCTGCCGGTGATCGGCGTGGACGTGAACAGCGAGGCCGTGCTGCGGAACCTGGTGGCGTACGAGGCGTCGGCGGGCTCCGGGCCGCTGGCGCTGGCGCGCTACGTGGAGCTGATGAACGGGATCATCGACACCGACGAGGACGCGCGGGTGCTGCGGGAGAGCGGCGTCATCCTGAACCACCTCAGGAGCGACCGGGAGGTGGCGGATATGTGGAACGGCATGACGAGGTCGGTGAGGCTGACGAGGGTGCCGGCGCTGGACGAGGTGATCGACGGCCTGAACAGGCACCACGGCGGATGCTGGAAGGTGAGGGTCGGGAAGTTCGTGAAGGCGCGCGTCCTTGGGTCGAGGGAGCTGCTCGCCTGCGTCGCCGTGCTTCTGCTGGTGCTCTTCATCGGACTCCAGGCGTTTTGTGTGGTCCGTGGCTGCGTGCCTGTCTCGTACGGGATGGCCAATAGGAAAATTGGCGCCTGAACCTGTGAGTTTCGCCGTGCAGACAGAAAGCGATCCTGTCGGAACCACACCTTTTGCAGCTTCGCATCAATGAGCTACCTACCGATAATCAACTGTAGAAGGAATGCACTCTGTTTTGCTCTGTACCGAGTATCAACTGTGGGTCGATCCACGGCTCCCATTCATGGGCGCTCCACTGATACAAGTTTTGTTGCCCGCCGTTTATTTTGCCGGTTTACGTAACGAGTTAAGATTTGGTGGATGCTCGTTTGAAGTTTGCTCCATGTCTTAAAAGTGCAAAAGTCATGCAATGAATAGCTTCCTCAATCTCCGGTCCCGGCAAATGTCATTTGTATTCTCTATATGTAGCACCTTCTAAATTTCAACAAACAGAACATTTTGTTACTTTTCAGTCATTCTTTTTTAACTATAACAGCTCACGTAACATTGGGATTTCACATCAAACACCTTATGTATACTGCTTAAGATAAATATTTGTGGCTGGCTTAAGATAAATATTTGTGGTTTGAGGTGATTGAGCGTTAAGGAATTTAAGGCAATTAAAACCTTAGAAAATATGTTCCTTCTATCTATAACCGAAAGTCTGGGATACTCTACGCACCACATTTTGAAGGCAGAATATATTGCCAACATTGACCAGTTACAGATCACGATACTTGCTGTCAAATACCTGGATACCACATAACGACCTAATCTTAGTTAGCCCTTTGGAACACAACTAATACATTTCAAAATAACTCGAATTCTAACATTTTTGTCTTATATGTAAACGTCCTCTTTTGGATCCACTTAACTCGTTTCTTATTTCTTATATCTATTATTTTTATTTTCATTTTGGATCAAACAAAGAAGGATAAAATCCAGAAAAGTTCTTACTAAATTGTAAATGAAAGATTTTGTCTCTGAATAGTTACCATATAAGGCGTCCAACATGCTCCTTTGGCTGTGTTTAGTTCCTAAAATTCCATGCAAAAGTGTCATCATATCACATCAAATCTCTCTCTTCATGCATAAAGCATTAAATTAAATGTAGGTAAATAAAAAAACTAATTGCATAGTTTTGATGTACACGATGATACGAATCTTTTGAGCCTAGTTAGGTCATGGTAGAACAATAATTACCACAAACAAACGAAAAGTACTACAGTGCGCTACAGTGATCGATGTGACTTTTCGACCACCATTTTCAAGGGATTTAAACACGGCCTTTATTGAAAAAGGTTTGCAAAAACAGTGCAGCAGAGCACTGAGAATTCATTTATGGCTTTAAAAATTATTAAACCATCATCTAATTTCAATGAAAACCTCCTGTAAAATTAAATTTAGTTCAAAAAATTTGTAATGATAATTGTTTAAATTAAAACTATTTGAGAAACACTCTACTTCACAAGTTAAAATTACCTAGTCGCATTATAAGATTGAATGTCTTTTTCTCTCTTATACTCTGTGCTCTACACCTAATCTATCGGTATTTATGTTCACAACGGGGGCTTGCAGGAGTTAGTAGAATATTAAAAAAAGCCCCAAAAGGGACAAAGAAAATGCACGGGAGGAATGACAAAGGGGGGAATAAAATAAAATCCCTCAAATAGCCCTGACAACGGGGGCCCCTTGGGGTTTCGTCCTCCTCCAGCTCCAGTTGACCAGTCGTCGTCATCGTCCCCCACCCCACCTTTGCCGCCTGCCTGCGTTCCCTCCAAAAACCCTAGCTAAACCACTGCCGCCAAATCCCATTCCCTCCCCTCCAATCGGCTTCCCTCCCAAAATTTCGATTCGAACCCCAAATCTTAGCTATCATGCGCCAAAGCTCACCTACCCCACGATAATTGGAAGAACCGCTCCAATTTTGAAGTCGGCCCGTCCTGTCCCATCTCACCTACCCAATTTTTCCTCCAAAAAATTTCAAAAAAGTATTCGCCCCACGCCGGCACCGCGTCCGCACTACAAATCCCGCCACGATGCGGTCCATTTGCGCCCCGCGGCAAGGTCGGTCTCTGCGGCGGCCCAGTCGCGAATCGGCGGCGGCGGTGCCGCGATGGATGTCCGGGCGGCCCAGTCTGGCGAGATCCACGTCATCGTGGGCCCCATGTTCGCCGGCAAGACCACAGCGCTCCTCCGCCGGGTTCAGGCCGAGGCGGGCAGTGGGAGGTACGAAACGCCGGCGACGCCGCGCATCTGCCTTTGCGCCTGCTTGTTTCGCTGACTGTGGGCCCAGTCCCGAGTTTGGCTAAGATGTCTTCACTGGTGAATAATCTCTGGCTACGGAGGAAAAAAAAAATCTTTGGTGAATAATGTAGTTAATGTCAGGCTGTTGCTGCTACTTATGAACTTGCGTTTGTCAATGCCATGTTCTGGAAGCTGTGTACGAATATCTGCCAATTGTCATAGTCTTCACTGTCCAGTAATGACATGGTCCATAATCTTCGTGCATATTTTACAGATAATTGCATACGTCATACATTCAACTAGTCAGCGAGAGGGTAGTAGTTAGTTTAGGAAGTGCTGTTGCAAATGAGCTTCTTGCCTTCTTGGATAGGCAAAGACTTGTGCTGTTTTCTGGTCTCCCAAATTTCAGGTGCTTGTTCTGCAAATATATGAGCTAGTTGAAGCAGGAAGTTAGCTAGCTAGTTTGATCATTCTCAGGGCAGTTCTAGAAAAGTTTGATACCATGTCATGCTATGAGGATCAGTGCAGCTCTGTTGAAAATTATGTTCAGATATGCAATTCTAGAAAGACTGAAAATTGGTACCTTTGACTGCTTCTTGTATTAAAAATGTTTCTTTCTGACCTTTTCATGTTGCTACTACAGGACTGTGGCGCTCATAAAGTCTAACAAGGACAACCGCTATGGATTGGATTCTGTCGTCACTCATGACGGTACAAAGATGGCATGCTGGGCCTTATCAGAGCTGTCAAGTTTCCACGACAAATTAGGAATTGAGGCCTATGATAAGGTTTGGTCAAACACACTTTCACTTAAGTTACATGCCCTATATTCTATATCACGAACTCTATTACCATGATTATATTTTCAATAGTTCAGATTGGTGCTTCAAGCTGTATTGCTTAGTGTCCATCAGTCTTATTTACTTGAACACAAAGTTTGTGATAATCGTGACAGTAAATTGAGATGATGGTGTTTGTGAGAGTACAGTATAAATTTATTTGGAGTAATTCATGAAACACGAGCAAGTTCTACAGAACCACATTTTGATCGTCTACTATAGCTTGAATATCTTATGAGTTAATTCTGAAATTTTTAGCGACCCACTGAGAACATTTAGCAGACAGACCTTGCATTTGACATAATATCCTCAAATTTAGTGCTCTTAGGAGGCAGCCTGCAGCTGTAGGAATTTGATTATATTTAGGAAATGTAATTACTTGCTTACTGGTTTAGCATGTTATGCAATCACTTGCCAATTGTTGGCAATATTAGTGATCCAATATAATTTGTGATTTTGTTCTCAGTAGAACATATTAGCTTTAATGCCTAGTCTTTTTTATTAAAACTGAAAACCTTCTGATGATTTATATCTTCAGCTTGGCCACATGACAGACCTGTACAACTTGTGCAGCACAGGTGCCCAGCGGCCCCCAGCCCCCATCCCCATAAAAAACACTTAGTGTGCCCTTACCTAGCAGTAGCTAATTGAATAACTTTATTAGGTGAAATTGTGAAGTAAAGCAGCATTGCAGCATGTTTACTGCAGACATAATCCTGGTTCCTGGCTGTCTGCACCTCACCCACCTTTTTTCCTGCTCTCACTTGCTCATGTTCCTCTTACTCTCTCTGCTCAACCCTCATTTTTCATCCTAAAAAAAGAAAACCTCATTTCTCATTATTGGATTTTTTTTAGACAAGGGAGCTTTCATTAATTACTCATGCGCTTGGTTACAATCAACAGCAAGGTGTCCGCGCACGCATGAAGATGCTTGTGCCACTCACCCAATACGTATTTACTAGAGACCTGCTTTGCTAGCTCATGAGCTACCATATTACACACTCTACTAGCATAACATAAGGAGAAACTGACTAGAGAGTTGCTAAGCTCCTGAATCTCCCTGAGGATTGCATTAACCGATGATCTCTGCTCCCTTTCCATTGACCATAAGTGAACAAGATCCTGACAGTCCGTCTCAAACACCACCTTAGTAGCGCCCCTCTGCCTTGCAAGGATCAGGCCATCTCTAAATGCCAAGGCCTCCATGGATAGAGCATTCGGGCCGACGCCATACCATCTTGCTGAGCCACCCTTAAAAGTGCCTTCATGATCACAGAGAACCGATCCTGTCACACCACTCCCGTCCTGATAAAAGTTGGTTTTTTTGTTGACCATTGTTCTGCGGCATCCTTGTTGCAAACTATCCAGAAAAGCTAAAGCTTGTGTATACGAGCTTGTGTTCCACACAAATTTGGACAGATGCTGAACAGCTTTCTCTGTAGCCATATGCATAAGATGCCATGAGACTATGATAAACTTTGCACCTATGTAGAATTCATGCTTGCAAAAGCTGTGCCTTTTGTAGATAAATTCATGGCTTTAAATGGTCGCTGCTTGGTCCCCCTAGGCTTTAAATGGTCACTGCTTGGTCCCACAGCTTTGTAGATAAATTCATGGCTTTAAATGTAGATAAATTCATGGCTTGCAAAAGCTGTGCCTTTTGCAAAAGCTTTATGCCACTCTACTGTCCAATTCCTACTTCTCCCTAGCCTGCTTGACTGTTCATTACATGCGGTGCCAGCTTGTCCCCCAGGTGCAGGATATTTTTGCACCCAGCTTGTGTCTAAGAGCAGCTCCAGTGTTAGTCCAAATCGAATCGTGTGCCTCTCATGGTTCACTTTGAACACTGGCCATTGAACCGTGAGCCAACTTTAGAAAAAAGCAAACCATATTCAAGATGCGAACCGAGCAGTCCTCATGCCCAGTAAAATATTCAGCGCAGAGGTTTGATGATAGGAGAGATGTGAACATGGGAGTATCTGATTAGTTTAGTATTTCTTGTTGGGCCCATAAAACGAACTCAGGACTACAGCTAACAAATGTAACCAAGGTTCGGTGGATTTGGACTGCAAAATCGAATCAGCACTAGAGCTGTTCTAAAGAGCAGGCTTTCTGTAAGAAAAAGGAATAACATTTTCATACTTCAATAGTGGTGCACGTAGCAATTTCAGGCTAACGAGTGACACATTTTGAAGTCAAACCTTAAGTCCTATCCTGTGAGCTGGGTTAAGTCTCCGCATGCTATCAGGATTCTGTGCTATGTTTTCTTTCTGAGTGCTTAAGGTTTGTCAGGTGAGTTGGCTATTTTCTATTTGCTTAGTGTTTGTTCTAATGCAAATTTGAGCATTGATACATACAATTATCTGTAGTTTTCCAGATGAAAAGGAAATTAGTTCATTTGTTGTCAAAAGCGCATTTGGTTTGTATACTTCTCGTCTAGTTATAAAGCTCATGTTCAGAGGTTGAGATTGTGTGTTATCCAAAATGATATACATTTATAATGAGAGGCAGTGATTCGTTAGCCTGTAAGTCTGTACCCTTCATGTTTAATGTGATAGGTATGGACAAAATAATGGAAACATAGTATCTATACTGCTGAATAGTTTCAATCATAATAGGTTTGTAGGAAGTGTAGGGAGCTACAACCTTAAGCTTGCTCAATTTAGGGGTGTCTGTGGCCTCTAGGTGGTGCTTTCCATGTGTGTATTGGTGCTTTTTAGATATTTATGGAACAAAATGTTTACTATCTGAAAACACAAGGATTATAACTTATAAGATAAAAAAGCTGTGGGAGGGGGAGGAGTTTAACCTTACCAGTTTCAAGGTAACAAAAAGTCAAAAACTAAAATCTTGATTATAGGTTTAATCTGTTCTAGGTTTAGTGTCTTCAGCAGATCCTGGTACCCCCTATGGTTGACTGACAGATTCTTTCTTCTTGCATAATGCTACAAAAAATCTATTTTTGCTGCATTGAGCTACCTTTACCTGGACTCATCTGGTCATGATACATTTAGTATTTGAGATACCTAATGAGCACCCCACTTTTTTGTTGATGTGGGATCACATGATATGGCTTGAAATATGTCTCACCAAGATACCCAACCAACAGTCTTGTTGAGATATTAGCTGCTGGTCACTGCCCACAAGGCATGGCTATGGAAAATTGGAAATAGGCTCGCTTGTTCCCTAATTCATCTGTAAGCTACTGAAATTGGTTTCTGCAGGTAGATGTTATAGGTATTGATGAAGCACAGTTCTTTGATGATCTTTATGATTTCTGCTGCAAAGCTGTGGACCGTGATGGGAAAATTGTAGTTGTAGCAGGGCTAGATGGTGACTACAAAAGGTACCTGCTAAATTGAGTTACTAGATTTGATTTGACCAGAATATCTAGGCTATAGATACCCAGATAATCCTCGATGGTTTGTGTGCAAAATATTTTCGGATTGAATATTGTGCCACCATTTGAATTGATGATTGTGATCTTGGTAGGAAAAAGTTCGGCTCAGTTCTGGATATTGTTCCCCTGGCTGACACAGTCACCAAGCTAACAGCTCGCTGTGAGCTGTGTGGTCGCCGTGCATTCTTCACATTGAGGAAGACAGAGGAAACTAAGACCGAACTAATTGGAGGAGCTGATGTTTATATGCCCGTGTGTAGGCAACACTACATGGACGGGCATATTGCTATTGAAGCCACAAGGATTGTACTGGACCTTGACAGATCCACCTTGACGGCGCAAGCTCTGAAATAGGCCAATAGTTGATACTTGGTGTCTCGACTTCTGTGTGCAAGTATGCAATGTGTAAACGATTAATCATTATATCGGTTCTTGTTGAAGACACTGCCATCTTGTACTATTTGGCATGTGTCTAGATGTTATAGTTGGCGAAAAGCTAGTGACATGGAGCTGCATGCAATTGCAAGGGAAGCTCAAGGTGTCTATCCTACTTGCAAGGAAAGCTCGAGGAGTCTATCCCACAAAGTACAATTGAATGGATTGTAAATATTAAGTAGTTTGGATGTTAAACGTCAACATTTCTCTCTTGCTTTAATATACTGCAATGGGCACTGTGATGATTAAGTATATTACTAGCAATCAGATGCTCAGAATCACTATTTCTTTGTACTCATATTTGCGAGGGCTATAGAGATATTCCTTGCAAAATATAAGATACTAGCTTAGCTTAACACGGCCCTGGCCTGGAGAGTGGAGACTGGAAACGCCCAAACAGATACGCAAACCAAACTTGCAGGAACATTGGAGGCCTGTGTGCTTTCTTCACCTGCTGCTCTCATCTTGTGCTTCTGATGTTCTGTCGAGGCTCTTGAGCGGGTCACACTGCACGGTAGTCGGTTATTCACGTGATGATTCGCTTGCATAAGTAGAAAGCGCAGGGAAAGGTTACACATGGAGCTGTCCTGAAGCATATTTCTACCTCCGGTCACGTAAAGTTGACATGTTGAGCCCTATCCTGCGGCTTCAGGTTTAATGTCGCGGTTAGAATCGATTTAGTGTGGTTTCTATGTGATAGAAGCATCAAGCGATGATCAATCATTTCTTGCAGTACGATTCCGTGATCAATTATTTCTAAGTAGACAATATATGCGAAGGACCGGTACTCCGTAGACCATTCAAGTTTGAAGTGAAAACGTGAAAGAAAATCGAAACTTAGTCTTTGTTTTCTCACTTAGTCCTATCTTTCTTCATTGTTGTTTTGAGTTTCTGAGTGTTGAGGGTTGTAGTCTAAATACTCATGTATTTTTTGACTACGTATATCCAATTAGAGATACAGAGGCCAGATTTATATTTTTTTTATTAAAAAACGTAAAGTTGACATTTTAAAGAGGACATACATTTTTGTTTTCTGTTTTTTTTTTCTGAAACGTTTCACTTTTGGCCCTTTCCACCTAGTAGTACAGTACCCTATTAAAGCCTAGGCGCGCTGATGCTATGTTGTGCATCAAGTTGAGAATGGTCCAAGAACCGAACCAAATCCACACCCATCCATACTAATTCTAGCATAGTTTACAAACCAATCCAATCTCACCCACTTGACATTCAATCCAAACCATTTAGTTTTTCTCTCCTCAACAAACCAAATTAATCGGTTTCAACTTAAATATTGAAACCGGTTTTCCTAACTACTATCATAATAAGGGTATGTCTTCTGGTGGGGGCCCACATATTGATATAGCACAACCAATTTCAAAGACATCTCCAACAAATTTCAGTCGAATTCGCTAAAATTTTAGAGTGTGAATACAAGATTTAAGTTTTAGGGCCCGACTTTCGACATGGAGCCATATGTGGATCTCATCACATAATTTTGCATAAAGTAGCCGACCGTCATTTTAAGTCACTTGCAATAAGTTTTAATCAAATTTGCTAAAATTTTATAGTGTGAACCTAAAGTTTTAGTTTTAGTCTAACTTTTGATGTGGGACCCACGTGTGGATCTCATCGCACGGATTTGCACAAAATAGCATATCGTTATATAGAGTTATTACAATAAATTTCAATCAAATTCGCTACAATTTCATAGTGTGAACGCAAGGTTTTAGTTTTAGAGTCCGGCTTTTGATCTAAGTCATAAAATATATTTATAATAATTGTTTTATTATTTAATCTTTTGAATTAGTCAAACAAATCCCAAACTGTTCCAAACTAGTTTAAACCATTATAATTGTTAAACCAAACTGAATCAAACCGTTACATATCTCGACCCATCATACACCAAACCAGTTAATCTAATTAAAAAATCAAACCACTAAAATCGGTTTCAAACCAAACCATCCTCAACTTGAGTTGTGCAGGGACAATCGATAACATGGAAACATCAGAAGGCGATAGCACACATAGAATAGAAGGCAATCTATGGGTCGGTGTTAGCGCAAGTTTCCATCGCAGTTTTAGGGTCAGCTTCTCTCAATATTGATATTGATATCACTATATAGCATAGTTATCATTGGATATATGGACTTACTGCTAACCTTAAGGTATTTCGTGCGAAGTGTTTTCTCTATCGCAAATATTAGGAGACATGAAGACGAAGCATAGCCAGGCAGCCAGCAGAGATTGACGATGAAAAAGGCCAGGGCTATCCAGAGGAAATAGGCCCAACAATCCAACATAGAGGTGTGGGCGGCTTGCCCATCAACTATCAAGCCCAGCGTCTTTTTTACATTTTAGCCCTTTTTTCAAAAAAAATTCTCGTTTGGACCCCTAGAGGAACGAATTGCGTCTTTGGACCCTATGGGTCGGCGCCAGGGTCCATGGCGCCGACGTATAACGTCTCGGTGCCACGAATCCTGGCGCCGATGTGCCAACTAGGGAGCATGACCTGACATCGCGCACGCTTACGTGGCATGGGGCTCGGCGCCACAGATCTTGGCGCCAACCCTCGGCGCCATAGATCTTGGCGCCGACCCTGGAAACCATAATCGGGCCGGTCCCTGGCTTCCGTCTCTCTCTCTCTCTCTCCCTCGCAGCTCCAGCCGCCCGCACGCGCCCTGCGCCGCCGTCCGCCTGACGCCGCCCTGCTCGCGGCCTGTGCTCCCGCCGCCGCCCCGCCCGCGGCATGCGCCCCCGCCGTCGCCGTTAGTCGTCGCCCGCCCGCGCCCTGCCTGGCCGCGCGGTGGGCGCCGTTGGCCGCCGCCCGGCGACGCCCTGCCTGTCCGCGCGGCGGGTGGACGCCGGTCGGCCGCGCCTCCTCGGCCCGCGCGTGCGCCTCCCGGCCACGTGGAGCTCCGACTCCCGCCGGCGTTTGGGCCGCCGGTGAAGGTGAGCAATTTGATTTATGTAATATAGTTAGATAATATCAATATGCAATATAGTGAGATATAGTTAGCTATTTTATTTAGGTAATATAGTTTGTTAGTTACATAATATATAGTTAGATTGTTAGAAGTTTAGTTATTCAATAAAGTTCAATATAGGTAGTCACAGTGTATAAACCTAGTTATTGTTGAATATCAAGCTAGGTCACTAACATTCATAATATATCTAGATGGTCAATTTAGTCACAGTGTATCATGGAGGAAGTGTGGAAGAAGATCAGTTTGGGAATGTCACTTTTGTTGCAATGCACAGAGTCCCTCTGTTGTTCGATGATCGCCCTATGTTTAGTGAGTTGTTAGGTAGGGTTCGTGAATGCCTTTGTCTTAATTCAAATGAGGATGGCATCTCAATGGAAGGGGTACTTCACTATGGTACATCAGGGCAAATTTTTGGTAGGAGGCTTCTCCCAATTACATGTGAGAGTGGGTGGGAGAAGTATGTGAACATGGTCATGAAGAGTGTGTTCCAAAGTTTGGATTTGGTGGTGCGGAAGTTGTCAATTGATCCAATACCCCGTGATGGGTTGTCACCCCTTAATGGGCATTCATCCCCTCATGAGTTGTCGCCAGAACATGGTAATCCGGCTCCTTCTCTCCCTCTGTCACCAATGTGTGAGGTGTTTGTGGAAGATGTGGTGGTTGGAGTCCCTGATGCTCAATCCGCCCCAAATGGTAAATGCACACGGCACTATTCTCATATTCACCCTTCATTCTATACCTTTGTACCGATATGTCTTCTTGTTCTGTGGTTTCAGGAGAGAATCCAAATAATATTGGTGTCAATGTTCCTCCTGTGCCTCCATCATCCAATACTGGAGGGTCTTTTAACAGTGTCCATGTTCCTCATGTGCCTCCATCATCCAATACTGGACGGGCTAGCAATAGCGTCGATGTTGAAATTGATGATGATGATGAGCCTTATGGGACAGCTAGAGCTGTTGCTTCTGATGATGACCGTCCCGTTCCAGCATTGAGTCAAGAATCTATTGAGCTCGTCCGACAATTTTGTCCTAATCGTGATCCACTTGTTGATGAGTTTAGTGATTTGAGACATTGTCATAGAGCATGTGCAGTGGGCAGAGAGGACGAGATACTAGAGCAGCATGAATATGCAGATGGCATGGAAATTCAGAAGGGAATGAATTGCATTAAGGACTTGCCGCCCGGCCTCCCCGCGAGGAGGAGCCGCCGCCGCGGGCCGGCCTCCCCCAAGAACTCTTGCCCCGTCGCCAGCCCAAGCACACCTCCCCGTCCTCGCGCTCGACCGCCGCCCCTGCTCCTCCGCCGCCGTGAGGCCCACCATCGGGGGTCGGCTGCGAGCCCCTGCTCCTCCGCCGGCGCGAGGCCCGGGGCCGGGGATTGGCCGCGGCGCACCCTGCTCCTCCACCGGTACTCGCCGGGCCTCGAGAGCTCCATCACCACCCTCTCCATCTCCGGGTTTCGCGTTTAAGATTGTCTCCGGCGGCGGGCTGCGGTGGTTAGCGGAGCGGTGCGTGAAGAACAGCAGGGGCGCGTGGGTGATGATGGTGCCAGGGAGGAGGACCTGGGGGAGGCGCTCGAGAGGACGCAGGAGCTCGTGGAGTGCGCCGTGTTCGTGGTCGTTGCTGGCCTTGCCTTGCCTACTTCCTCAGCAATTCCCTAGCCATCGAGGTCAGCTTCCTTCCTTCCTGGTAAGAATCCGCGGGTATGATATCATCTGCTGCCATATCTTAGCAAGGCGCTGCGGCATGGAGGCGACATGTAGTTTGGAGAATCGACGCCGGGACCTTCCGCCCGTGGCTGCCGTTGGCGAGATCTTCGGCCGCTTCAACTTTGAAGACTTCGTACTGACGTAAGGACCTCTCCGATGGCATCGGCGCACCCAACTGGATAGGGAATCGAAGATTGCATCGTTGTCAAGCGGAAGCTTCAGGTTTGTACAGTTGCATCCTCCTTGCACCTGGTTTCCATTTGGAAACAGAATTGTGCCATGTCGTAGGATTTCTGGTGGTGTGTGCTAGATGCAGGGAAGGATTTCTATTTGCTGGTACGTGATGTGTGGGCAGATTGCTATATTATCAGAAATGTGTTTTAGTTCGATGGTGTGTAGGGCAAGGAATCTATTTTTTCTCTCCCAGTGAGTATGTGAAATTGTCATTTTTCTCTCCCATTGAGACAATTTTGCGTTTGACACCATTCTGCAATGCAGCTTTTGTATGAGGCATATGACATGCTACTTTGATGGATGTTGCCTGATTAAAATTGTTTACTCATGCTATATATGAAAGGCAATGATGAAAAATTGACAAGTACATGCCGCATGAAATTTTTGTAGCATCACGGTAACAAACACCAGTAGTTTATTTCTGATGAGTTAATATATATTATCCTATTTTGATGGATCTAATGAATTTCTTGTTTAGTAAAGGAGTAGGATTAGTTCTGAATGTGTGCAGGTGACGAATTTGTCATGTACCTTCTCTTAGTTCCATATTGTATTATTCCAGTTTAATGAAAGCAAAGCTTATTTTGATTTGTGCCCTGAATATTCACATGAGATTTTCATTTGATATTTTTTTCCTTCCTCCTGTATGCTGCTATCAGGTTACCTCTAAGTCAGGGTCCAATAGAAAGCTTCTCCATTCGAAATTTCAGCGAGGTAAATAATTATTCCAGTTCAATGAAAGCAAAGCTTATTTTGATTTGTGCCCTGAATATTCACGTGAGCTTTTCATTTGATATTTTTTCCTTCTTCCTGTATGCTGGTATCAGGATTCCTCTAAGTCATGGTCCAATAGCAAGCTTCTCCATTCAAAATCTCATTTAGGTAAATAAATATCACCTGCTGCCATACCTTAGGAATGACTTTTTCATATGATATACAGCTCAAACTGAACAAAATTTTTGCTAAAGAGAGTTCTTTTTTTTGCTTAGCAATGGGCTCCAAAATGATTTCTTTTTTTTCCTTGAACATGACAGGTCTAGATGTGCCTCCTTTCTACTATGTTGCCAAGCCACCTCTTCACTATATTGTATTTAACATTGCTATTGGTTATTGAATCCATACTTATTATCTTATCTTCCATAAACCTATTGCTCTTATCCTGGGGCCAACTAATTAGATATTGAGAGCGGTTTATTTTCTTTATGATCACTACCTTGTACTAGAAAGATTTTTTTGTTATGCAGTGAATAATTTCCTTTTCATTCTTGCATAAGCATAGAGCAAGTTTATTGGGGTCACTGGCCACTGATTCACTAGATTATTTTAATATTTTGTGTTCCTTCAGCTGTAGCAAAATGAAATTATCAACTTCTTTGTGCTGATAATAAATATCACCTCCAAATTCTTTTTGCATTCATTTTGCATAGGCACATCTGATGTTTTTGCTAAAATCGGACCTTAACTTGATACTGAGTCATGTGGTTGGATTTTTAATTTTACAAGATTTCAAGAACTACCATTTTCTTATACTGGTGCATAACTGTTATTATTGCTCTTGGCAACTATGTCCCCTGATAGCATCAGTTGAAAAGTTAGATTAACATTTATGGTTACATCTAAAGTTCTAAACCAACATGTTCAACGGAGGAGAAGAGCTTAGCTGTAAGTCTGTATCTCACCAAATTTGTCAAGATGATGCTGAAGAGGCCTTGAATGTCTTATCAAATGATTGAAAAGGTAAGATATTTACCTTGATCACATAGGAGGTTGAGTACTGAATTTTCTTGCTGAATTCTATGCTTTCCTTCTGCTTCAGAATTCAGACTAGGATGAGCAGTCTTTCTTAAGTTGTGAAAGACTATATAACGCATATCTGGCAAGAAAGCCATTGTTATCAATTTAATTGTACTTATTAACCTTTTGTCAACTTAAGCCATGCTTCATAAAAGCTATTGAGCAAATTTGCTCTTTAATGCAGCCCTTTTTGCTTGATGATGTGCGCTTACTATGTGGGTCATCTGTTGAAAGCTGGAACTCTTGGGGTGCATGGCTTGAGGTACGCATTCGATCTTATTTTCAACAGATAGTATACAGAATGAATGAAAATCTACAGTTCTTAGAACTTATCTGAACGGCATAGGTCACAGAAGATGCTGGACGGACATGGAGGAAATATGGTCCTATATTTGTTGAAGGTGAGAAACTTGGAGTGATTTAACCTGTCCCCTACCGGACCACAAATGGGACTATCCATATGCTGCTGAGATCTTACCAAACCATTGGCCGGGTATGCATGGCTGATTCCAGTGATGGAGGATTGACATGGGGTTATGCGCGCAAGACTGAGCTTCCAAACCCTAATTCTGGTATGCTAAAGTAATTAAATTAGCAGCTCTTTTCTTATGCATCCTTCAGTAGCGGTATTAGGAACATTCAAATGCTCTGTATCCATATTTGAAAAAAAATGATATCACTCCTTGGTCATCTGATAAACTCCACAATCGAAGGAATTGATTTTATCAAAATGAAGGATGGGAGAGTGGCGCTTGCCTACAACAGACTCAAGAGGCACACTCAAAGTCACCGTCTCTTCAGATGACGGCATCTCATGGGGCAAGGTGTTGAGGCTGGAGAACACCGAAGGGGTGGAGTTCTCATATCCTGCCATGATCCAGACCATGGATGACCTCATACATGTCACCTACACATACAACCGGACACACGTGTGCTCCTTAGCCATTGCCATTCTTATGGATCATTCTGAACGCTTTTTGTGCTTTTGTAGCATGTGGTTCTTCGGCCCAGTTGAGTAGTGAGAGCCTTGAGCTTGCTGCTGAAGTTGGACTGTTGGAGATTTCATCTGAAGTTCATTAGTGCCGTGAAGGCTTTGCTGCTGCTGCCTGCTGTGCTTGTTCTCTGAATTTTGTATCAACATATAACAAACTTGGAGCTGGACGATTGCACATGTCCCGTTACTTCAGTCTTCATCTTAACGTGGTCATCATCATTGACACCTTCAAGCCAGGTCCTGTCCTTTGGCTTTCCTTTAATTCTCTTGTGGTTTGCAGTACCCATGAGCACGCCAGAAGCAGATGGTGGATTTATTTGCTGCGGTTGCTAGATCGGACATGGCCAGATTAGCAAAGTTGTAGAAAGGTTGGTTTATGGAGGACCTGCACCTGCCAAAAATATTGACAATTGCGATATCAAGTTTGCTATATGGAAGTTTTATTCCACAGGCATGTAACTACTATCCCTTGACTCATACTTTTGAACAAGTATCTGTGTTTTGTAGCCGTTTTTTTTTTCATTACAGAGTTGACGTACTGTAGGCTTTGGTTACGAATGTTTGTGTCCAATGTCAGGGAGTGGAATGACATTGGTTGCCGAGATTGTAGATCAATCAACATACATCACGGGCAAAGTAGGAGTTCTGTGACATTCATCATCAGTTAGTTAAAACCTGGTTAATTACCGTTGTTCAAGTGTAACTGAATTGTGAACTTGAATGCATGCTTATGGAGATTACAGCTTCAAGCATGTAGAGGTGGTGTGCAGCTTAGTGATAGCTCTTTTGTTTGCTATATGAGAACGTGGTGTGTACAGGTTTAATTTTTTTTCGAACTGAAAGTGTGTACAGGTTTATTAACTGCCTTTTAAACTGTCATTGGGGATGCCATGACCATAGTGCCACCAGTTCCGGCTAGAGTGTCGGTTGAGCTCGTGAGCTACTAATGGATGATGAGGCTCGACGATGGGCAAGCATGTAATATCTACCAGCTGAGTGATGATGAAGGGTAAGAACAACTCAATTCTGGTTTCATCACTAGAATTCTAGCAAGAAATACCCAAGGAAGATGAAACAAGCCAACCAAGCCATACGAATGAAATGAATTATGGTACGTTACATGAGTTTTGACAACTGTATAGTTCCATATGAATATATAAGATCAAATTGTTCAGCAGACTCGACACTTGGCCTTGATCTTGGGCAACCACAAGCCAAAATGTTTCCTCTGAAGAATATGTAACAGTATAAAGATCTGAAGTCTCTGAGGAGAAACATGTAAGTGATAATGTTTGAATGAAATATGCAGTAAAACCAAATGTCGTAATGTCACACCTTTGTTTTTACGAAAAACAAAAGTACTCAATTTTATAGACTTTGATGCGATCCTACGGCCATCAAAATTAAATTTTCGTATGCCCGATTTATCTTTGCTCCATGTATCATACCCGTAGCAACGCACGGGCACTTACCTAGTCTGGTATAGAAGTTTATTTGCATCAAATTTAAAAAACAAAATCATCAAATTGTAGAACTACTGAACCAACCTTTGTTGTTCTTGACGACGGGTGCAGTCTTGGCCGTGAGGCTCAAACACATGAGACGGGGAAGACACCGTTAATAAGTACTCCTTTCTTCTAAAACTAGATCCATGCCCGTGCGCTACGTGAAAAATCACGTCGCACCATGCAAAAGGATCTAAATTAGACAATATCTATAGAAAATGAATATATTTAGAAAAATATGTCTTGTATTTAGTGTGAGATCATGCAAGCATCTGATTTAAAAGTTCAATATCAAGAGTAAGTATGAATAGAAAACCAACACAAAAAGCAATGCACGTCTTAAACAATACTATCAATTGTGCTAGCAGCCAATGTTTCAAAATTAGAACAATATTTACATCTGGTAAACACAGTTTTTTCTTCAGTTTCAATGATGTCATGAGAGGCCTCACAAAGTTGAGCCAACCTTGTCCCAAAAGTGATGAAGTTTCAGATCAAGGCCGAATATATAGAAAACTGAGGCACTCATCATTAATTGGAACCTGAAGATGAGAACACCTTGCCTGAAATCAGCATGTTCTTCACGTGGATTGAGCGGTCAGTCAGTTCTCCATCAGGCATGCTTTGCATCCGTACACTTGAAAGAAATGTTAATAAAATTCCTGTACCGCACTTGCATAGGGAGATACAGACATGCACATGCAGTTGATCCCTGCTCTTCTCGGCATCGATGCATGGGTGGCGAGGTGTAGGAGTCTGTTGAACAGCGATGGTGGTGCCAAATGCAGAAGCAATTCAATCTGAAGAAAGAGAAGGGCGGAGGCGAGATCAGTGGAATTAGGATTTTTAGGGGGATTGTTTTCCGACTGGGGCGAGGCAACACCCAGCACTGCCGCCCTAACGATCCCATGGAAGCATAAGTACGCATGGGAGCATATCAGGCGGCTACTGGGCTTTCACGATGCTGATCGAGCGAAGATGAGGAGGATGGTCACGTCGGCGCCTCTCCAACCGGCCGGTGGCTGTCAACACACAGACTTTATTGCCGATCGATGGTCTAGTTAGATCGACGAACTTTGGGCCGCCAGATCAAATAGAACGTCACAACACGATCCAATTTTCTGGCAGAATTGTAGAAGCGGTGGTGGCGCAGCGCGTCCAACGCGGACGGCGATGTTGCCCGGATGGAGAGGATGGCGATACGGTGGTGCAGGGGCCAGTGGGGACGGAGATGTCGTAAGGGATGGAGAGGGTGCCGCCGATGGGCGAGATCAGGGGAGCCGAGCTGACGGTGCCGAGACAGTTCATTACACACAGGATTGGCATCTGGACGGTTCCTTTGCATGCGAGAGCGTTGACGGTTTTCGTCGCATGCGGAGCGACCATGGGTCCCGCGTCGACCATGGGGTGTGAAAGAGATTGTAAGTCATTTCAGAATCAAACCATTTTGTGTTTGACCATTATGAAGAGATTACAAAGCTTTTATGTCGTTGAATATTTGTACTATAGAAATATATTTAATGAACAGTCTAATATTAGTTATTCGGTATCATAAATATTATTGCGTATTGTATAAATTTGGTCAAACTTGAGATGGAATGACTTACACTTTGGAGTTTGGAGCGTGAGTGGGAAGGAGTAACAAATGAATGGATTAATTGGAGTGTTTGGGAAACAACTTAATGTGATAGTGCTGAAAGAGTGCAAGAAAAAACTTGTGGAAAGCATGAAAAAAAACAGATGGAAAAAGAAGTTGTCTAGAAATGTGTCACTCATGCTTCTCAATTCTATTTCCGTCTTATAGACTGCGGCATCATCTATCAACACGTAATTTTAAGAGGATTTTAACATATTGCTTATCAAAACCGGCCAGCTAATTAACCTCCTTTACCGTTTGTCAAGAAAGATGCAGCCTTGGCTGAAATGTACTGACTACCAAAAAGACCCGTCTCTGTCTACCGTTTGCCTTACAACAGATGGTGACGCACCGTTTGTCAAGAAAGATCAAAGATGCTTCAGTTACCGAAATGCACTTGACTATACCAAAGCAAGAACCGTCTCTGTCTACCGTTTGCCTTGTATCATCATATTGTGACGCTTGATCCGGGAGGTGCCACACTGTTACAACCACTGATCTCTCTGTTTGACGCTACCGCCACCCTAATGATCTCTTAGATTTCAAGGAACTCATAGTGGAGCACCAATCGCAGTCTCATCCAAAAAAGTAAAAACAACCTCGTCCTGTCCGCCGCGCCTAGGTGGAGCTTCCTGACTTTCTCCAGCGATTGGTGGTGCGGCCCAACTAAACTAGGAGTGCAGCCGTGTCGCGCAGGGGCGTGGATGCAGCCATGGCGTGGGCCAAGGCCAAGCGGCCGGAGTCCTTCCACTGATTTGTGGTGTTAGGTAAGGTGATTGAGCCTGGTAACAACTGCGACACTCGCGGGCAGCAACAGCTATAAATTGGCACATCATCGTAGTACCTTGCTGTGTGCCGAATTCATTCGAAGGTGCAAAGACGCACGCAAGAACAATGGAGGCTCGTAACTACGACAAGATCGTCAACAGGGACGAGATCACGGACGCTGCCGCGTCGGCGTTCGCCAACGCCGGCCGGAAGGTCCCGGAGAAGTATATCCGAGCCGAGGAGGTCCTCGACGGCGTGGTCGTCCGCGAGGACGAGAGCTACGAGCTGCCGGTCGTCGACATGGCCAGGCTTCTTGACCTGGAGTCGTCGGCGCTGGAGATCGCCAAGCTTGGCGGCGCCTGCAGGAACTGGGGTTTCTTTCAGGTTCGGTTCCTAGGCTCCTAGCTTCTATCACTCCCATTTGTATTGTAAGCAGCTAGTATGACCAACTAGCTAGAGCCGCATCCTGTCATTCGGTGTAGCTGACAAACCATGGAGTTGACGAAGAAGTGATACAAAGAATGAAGGACAGCACTGTGCAGTTCTTCAGCTCGCCACTGGAGTGCAAGAAGAAAGTGGCAGTACGAGAAAACGGCTTCGAAGGATACGGGCACCACTACAGCAGAGCATCGAAAGGTAAGTTGGACTGGGCAGAGAGCGTGATCCTCATCACGCAGCCACCCCAAGACAGGAACATGGAGATGTGGCCTACGAACCCACCCACATTTAGGTCTGTCCCTCGCTCGTCTCCAGTCAAATCTGTACTCTCGAAGTCTCGATTCAATCATCTACGGTGGCAGTGTGACATTACCTTGACTCTGTTTTTTTCATGGATTATTCTAGGGACGCGCTTGAAGTTTACTCGGTGGAGGTGATCAGTCTCGCGAAGAAGCTCCTGGGATTCATGGCGGCGGATCTCGGGGTGGAGCGTGAGGCGCTCGAGGACGCCTTCACCGGGAAGCGGCAGAGCATGGCGATCCACTACTACCCTCCATGCACCCACAGGGAGAAGGTAATGGGCATCACCCCCCCACACCGACGGGCTCGGCCTGACGCTGCTGCTGCACGTGGACGACACGCCGGGCCTGCAGATCAGGAAGGGCGGCAGGTGGTTCCCGGTGCGGCCGCTGCCGGGCGCCTTCGTCGTCAACATCGCCGACATCCTCGACGTCCTGAGCAACGGCGCGTACCGGAGCGTCGAGCACCGGGTGCTCCCGGACGCCGAGAGGGGCCGCACCACCGTGGTCATGTTCCAGGAGGCCGCGGCCGCCGGAGGGCTGGTGGCGCCGCTGCCGGAGCTTGTGACGAAGGGCGGCGGCGAGGCACGGTATAGACCCATCGAGTTGGAGGAGTATATGAAGGGAAATTTCAACGCGCTGGCTGATGGGACACGGTTCATCGAGAGCCTCAGGATATAGAGAGCTTGTGATCTGTCGCGCGATATATAAATCTGCAGCCCAAGTCGTCGAATTGGAAAAGATTGCTGCTTAATTGCTTCTGTCTTCTTTCGCCAAAAAAAAAGCTTCTGTCTTGTATCCAGTTCAGTGGACTCTTGGAAAATTAAATAAAAATCCAGATTGCAGAGACTACTAGGGAACCATTGTTCTCAATATTTTCTGGTAAAGGCATGCAAGGACACACTGTCCAGGGGAGTGGTGGATTTATCACCATGAATTATCCTGTGTGTTATGTTGAACATGACGTGTACATACATCTGGCGTACAGATAATTTTATTCCTTTTTTTTATGGAACAGAGAATTCTATTCTTGAGGCCATAATCCACACAACGCCCCAACTCGTCTTCCATATATCCGCTCTAATAAGCGTCCTTTAAAAGTGGCGAATGAATTTTGTATTTGAGTACCTTACATTGGTCTTGAGACTATTTCATTTTTAGTCCGCTTTAATTTGCTGATCTGTAGGCACGTAGGAGACTGGGTGTCCAAGGACGTGTTTAGTTAGATAGATGCCCACTAGCTTCACAAACTAAAGATTACAGATCGCTTGCTCTTGCATTTTAACCTTCATCTAGTTTGGTGCAAATTTTTGCTCACCTATGCAATGCTCGATCTCATGGAAACTCGTCAGTGAAATTCGAGCCACGCTTGACGCTTCCCAGACTTTGGCTTGACTCAAAGCCATGAGTTCAAACTTTTTTTTTTGCACCCTAATTTTGTACGGCCACAATCGTACAGCAAATTTTCCCTATGTGGCTATGTTTTCGCATCGCCAAAATTTTGGTTTGGCTAGCTACGGTCTTTGTGCAATAGTCTCGTCTCCAATCCATGACCGTTGTCGCTGGGGGTAGTTTTGGCTTGTGAATACTTCTTATGAAGATTTTTGTTTAATTCATTTTTTATACTTTCTATAATAATGACAGTAATGGAACTCGAGATAAGATTATCGCAAGATCACATGCACATACACAAATTGCAGGTTTGTTAATAGTTGTAGTATAATCTATGTACAGACAGAAATTGTGTAATTACATGGATAAAAAGTATCCAATCCTAACTAATTTGTTTGTCCTTCAGCATCTTTATTTGAGAGTTACGTTTGCTCATAGAAGTGGTACATGGGTAAAAAATATCCAATCCTAACTAATTTCTTTGTCCTTCCATGGCCCCTTTATGATTTGACATGGCAAGAAACATCTGGTTGCAGACTGCTAGCCACTTATTTGTTTGATCTAACAATAATTCCAACACTTGTGATGACTTAGAGGTAGGTGTAGGTGTGGTTGATACAAGACGTCACTGCCGGACTCGTCACAGCAAAAGGTTCATCATTATTAAGTCTGGCAAGATTCTTACAGGGACATCCCTTCTGGTGGAAATTGTGAATGGTGTGCCACGAAAAATATGGGTGCAAGTATTCGCTTTTACCTAACATTAATGATGCTTGATGGAGTTCAGACTCAATACGGACTTCGATGGAGCCTGCAACAGTTCTATAAAGTTTGACAGGCTGAGTTTTAGATAAAGTTCGGTTAACATCTAGCAGCAAAAAAACATAAGTACTAACTGTTAGCGAATTTAGGCATAGTCTCCACTGCATTACTTTGGCCATGATTCTTCTGACTACGTTTTTTGTTGCAATATTATTGAAAATAGGCCATAAAAATACTTACAGTAGTGGATAAGTTTGTCTATGGTAAACTCAAGTTTATAACTGAGTTAGTCAAATAAAATTCGATTGACTTAATTGTTGGTGCTTATTTGTGCTGAGAGAAAAATACTGCTGGCTGGTTTCTGTTGAGAGAAAAATACTACTGGCTAGTGGCTGATAAGCCAAGGCGAACAGACGCGCCGTGGTGGCTTACGAACAGACACGCCGTGGTGGCTGATAAGCCAAGCGAACTATGGTCAATTGGTGGATTTCTTTCCAACCAACTACGACGTCCCATGCTCGAGTGGCTAAAGTATGGCAATATTCCGTTTGATGTACGTTATATACTAGATAGCCAATAATTAATGTCGTGCAGGAAACATTTTTAATGCCTAACTCTTGGCAACTTAATCTATTTGTGATCAAATGGCTCCTAATCAGTACTCCATTCGTCCCTAAATATAATCATTCCTCGATTTCTGCGCATCACGTTTGACCGTTCGTCTTATTTAAAAAATTTATAAAAATATAAAATTATTATGTAATTTTATATTTTTATAAATTTTTTAAATAAGACGAACGGTCAAATGTTAACAGAAAAAATCAACGAATGTTTATATTTAGGGACGGATGGACTTGGACCCACCTCTAAGACTTTCGTCGCAAAAGAAAATTGCACATTGTACAACCGCGTGCCTCGTTGTTGGCATTTTAACTTCCTTGAAAATTGTTGATCCATTTTATAGCCACTGTTCAATTTTACACACACAACTGGCCTCACGGAAACGTTAAGCCCATGTACCTCACGGAATCACGGCCCAAGTCTCTTGCACGAGGCCACCCACACAAACCCCAGGCACGTGGGCACTCCGTCGCTCTCCTCTCGCCCTCTCCCCTACGGCTTACCCGATTCCGACAGCGCCGCCGCACCGGTGCTAGCCGCCACCACCACCGCCGGCCGCGCTCCACCATATCCAAAGGCAAGTAATCGCTTCGCACTCGATCGAGCAATTCTCTATTGGCCTTTTCCCTTCACCATTCATCGGATAACAGAGGTTTGATCCAACTGCAGGCCGGCCAATCCACCCCCGCCGCCGCACCTGTCCTGGGCTCCCGGGGATGGAGGAGCCCCCGGAGAAGAGGCACCCGGCGGCCAGCCTCACGGACGAGATCCTAGTGGAGATCCTCCGCCGCCTCCCCGTCCGCTCGGTGTGCCGCTTCAAGTGCGTCTCGCGCTCGTGGCGCAAGCTCATCTCAGACCCCGACTACCGCAAGAAGCTGCCCCAGACCCTGGTTGGCTTCTTCTACCAGAGCCTCAGCGGCGAGGGTTTCCCTTGCCAGGCTCACCACTTCACCAACGTCACCGGGAAAGGCGTGCCCTTCATCTACCCCTCGTTCTCCTTCTTGCCCGTCTGCAGCAGCGACGTCATCCCCTTGGACTGCTGCAATGGTCTCCTCCTCTGCTGCTGCCTTCAGCCCGGTCCCAGGGACAGCAACGGGAGCAGGCCGTTCCTTTATGCCGTGTGCAATCCTGCGACCGAGAAATGGGTGATGTTGCCCGTTGGCAGCTGGGCTAGCGGCGAGGTTCGCGCCGCCCGCCTGGGCTTCGACCCCGCCCTCTCGCCACACTTCCATGTGATGGAGTATGTGACAGACGAGGATGACTACATCACAGGGGTGGATATTTACTCATCCAAAACTGGGTCATGGAGTTCCATGGAGAGTGAATGGAGTGATGGTGCTATTCTGTGTCATGGTTCAAGAAGTGTCTTTCTTAATGGTATTATGCACTCGCTCGTGCTTATGAATGAAATTGTGGCGGTGGACATGGAGGGAAAGAGATGGAGGACAATTCCTACACCGCCGAGTGAGGAATTTGGCTTCATCCGTCAAGCTGACTCTAGCTTGTTTTACTTTGATGTGGATAACGATGATGCTTACAAACTGTCAATCTGGGCTCTTGAAGACTATGATACGGGCAAATGGATATTGAAGCATACAGTCAGCACCTTGTGGCTGTTTGGAGGGAAGAGTTTGCGATTTGATCGGGACTACAAAGTGATTGCAGTTCATCCGCAATGCAATTTGATCTTTTTTGTTTTTGGGTGGGACAAGACGCTGATGGCATATGAAATGGACCGCAGGGAAGTGCGTGTCATCCGCAATCTTGGACATGACTCTTGGGATCCCTATCTTCCATATGTTCCCTTCTTCTCAGAGTCATTGGCAGACGAGAACTAAAATTGACATCAAAAGGGAAGCTCGACTGTTTGCTACTGCAGTATCATACCAATGCATCAAGGAGTATATGGGATTCAGCATTCCTATCAGTTCTAGTAATCAGTCAGTTAGTTGAGTAGACCTTCTGTCTGAACTCTGAAGTTCCGTTGTTTTTAGTTATCAATGTTTAATTATTGAGTTATCTAAACTGCCTCTAAGGAAGGATTATTAAGTTATCTAAACTGCCTCTAAGAAAGGTTTGCCTTATTCTCTCAGTTAAACTAGCTATTCTTTGTTTTCTTTTGGTTCTGTTCGTGGGTGCTTGTTAAGGTCAGTGTGCGTTTCTGGGGATAAACAGTGACTGTTCTTCTGTCTTAAAGATAGCTGAATCACTTTATTAGACTGTGTTTGATACATTTGCAGGTAATTTGTCTCTGACTCTTGCTTGATGATTCTTTTGAGAACCAGTCTAATAGTTTGAAGTTTGAGCAGTAACATTGATTTTTTTATCTTTCTTGACACTCCATATTGATCACCCTATGGTGAAAATTACATGGCGGCTACTATACTTTTCTGTTGGTACAAATAATCTCATGTGATTTTGAGTCCCCTACATTAATTCAAATTGCAATATCATTATTTGCCTGGTGATATAATGTAAAAACACAAGTCTGGGAACTTTGAGCCAGTGATGTCATATTCTTAGTTGAGACATGGCCTTCAATGGCTCCGTCTGGCATGCATGGAACATTCTTGTTTGCATGAAATCTCTGAAAACAGTATGAACTGGTGGCCAGTATGGATAAGTTGAGGCTTTAGCATGAAAAGAGAGAATTGGTGGAGGAACTAAAATTTTGCCAAGGTAAAAAATTTCTGCACACGCATTTATTGCAGTTAGCTTTGATTGATTCTATAATATGTTAGGCCTGATATTCGGCGCATGTTTGAGTTCGGCATATATCTTCGGTGTCCACGACCGCAACAAGGTATCATCTTTGCCTGTTACAAGATCGAAGAAATATGCAAACAACACTATCCATCATGCCTGCCAATCTCTCTTACTACCATTTTGTGCCTCGTTGATGTTCAGATGTGTATAAATATCTCTTTGCCCCAGCATCATGCTTGCCTGTTTTTCGTTCTTCTCTTTTCTATTTGATTGTACTCCGTAGTATATAACAGTGGTGTGTATACTGTATAGGGTGCCAGCATAAGCAAGTAGTATTTGTTTTCTAGCCACGAATACCCATAATTTATCTTTAGTCTGATCCTTGATATAAGCAGTACCGATTTGATTCGAACGAGCGGCAAAAGATAGCCCTATTTTTATTATTGAATATATAAAGTAGGAGTAGATGCGTGTAGACAGCGCTAGAAGGCTACATACATGAGGAGGGGAAAGGAAAAAGGACAACTATACTCCCTCCGGTTTAGCATTAGAAGTCGTTTTGGACAAGGTTTGAGTTAAATATTGGGAATATAAATCATGAATAACATTTAAGTCGTTGAGTTTGAAAATGTGAAAATTATATAAATAGATTGGTCTTAAAATTTACTTTCATAAAAATATACATATATAATTTTTAAAAAATATTTTTATAGAAAAAAGAAGTCAAAATTGTGCTTTGGTGACCGTGTCACCGTCCTAAACGACTTCTAATGAACCGGAGGGAGTAATTACAGTGCAGCTACAAGTAGATCCTACAAGGCTACATACATAAGAGTGAAAATAACTACGTTGACACTGCTAAAAAAAGACCTTACAGCTGAAGCAACTACAAGAATTATATTTACCAGGAAAACGCTCTCATCTGCCACCATGATCTCGGCAGAGGGATCGAGGTGGTTTTTAACATCGGTATCTCACAAGGCCACTAGTACTACGTGCAATCTGATGACCCCGTCTGTTCCTTCACTAAAGTTTAGTCTCGTCACATCGAATGTAAATATATATATTAGAAGTATTAATTATAGATTAATTAAAAAAATTCATTACATAAACGGCTAATTTGCTAGACGAATATATTAAGCCTAATTATACCATGATTAAATAATATAATGCTACAGTAAATATATGGTAATTATGTATTAATTATAGCTTAATTAGGCTTATTAGATTTGTCTCGCGAAATAGACATGACTTATACAGTTAATTTTATAATTAGTTTATGTTTAATACGTCAATTATCACTTATTTAAAGCTCTAAACTTTAGCACTGATTCAAACACCACCTAAGCACAATGCAAGCACGCTGTTGATCTGGGTCCTTGAGGACTAAGCACAATGCAAGCACTTTGTTGCCCTCTGACGGTATGTGCTGGAGATCGGGATGGATTGCCATGTGATCGCGATTCATCCAGACGTTAAGTCAATCTTCTTCGTCGCAGGCTCAGAGAAAACATTTGCATTGCAGCATTGGTTAATGAGTATAATCCGTAATGTTGGGCATGATTGTGAAAGCCTGTATCTCACATATGTTCCTTTCTTCTCAGAATCACTGGGAGAAGGGACTGAAAGTGACACCTATGGCCCATAGGTTCACATTTCTTGCCCTGAATCCACGATGATACGTATACAGTGGTGAATTAGAGATCTCTGAAGGACCAAAGAAAGTTTTCTACTCTCTACTAAAAGGCTATTTCTGTATTTGCAAGCTAACCTTTTCTTTTTGAAACATTCTGGAGGTTCAGTAAACAATACAAGAAAAAGGCAAATTAGGTGTTCTATCCCGCGAAGCTAATTAGTTATTAGATCTGCAATGCATTGATAATTTACATTATTTCTTTCCTCTGATGCATTTTCTCACCCATACCCCACACATTTTTACTAGGAGAAGACCAGAAAAACCCCGAACCCCTACCTCATCCTTGCACAGTGGTAGCGTTGTCCGTATGAGACGACTAACGACCTGAACCGGGTCTGTACTTTAGCATGGTGACAGACGAGAGGATTAGTCGCTTTAGCATGGTGACAGACGAGACGATTAGTCCAGCTAGAGGCCGTTCGCACTTTGTACTGAAGAATCAAAGTCTAATTTTACTCTTCCTAGCTAGAGCCACTCTGTATCTCTTGCTTCATGCTGAAAATGATATCTTTTTTAAACGCTGGAAAATGGTATATCGTTTTCTTTTAACGCTGAAAAATGATACCGGAATTCATTAGCGCTTGTAGTCAATATTTGTTCAAATGACGGAAAGAACCGCGGAAATGCTTTCGTGACCTGTAGTTCATAGCATTTGTGCAAGGTATCTATGACCGTCAAATTGTCAATGCCCAAAATTACAAACTTTCAGCATTACGCCCTTAGATATGTATGTAGTATTTGTGATCGGAAAGAAAACGGAAAGATCCATTAGTTTTTTTAGGACACCACCATTAATTGGGTACAGAGATACAAACGCCTTCAGAAGACGATATAGCAACTAAATTTGTCTACCTAATTCAAAGTAACCTGAACTTCTAGCTAAATTATGGACGTCGCCATTCGAGGATCTGACTTCATGTACAAAATCGAAAGAAACAGAATCTCCGGCCCTTGCCGTTATCTCTTGGCCAATACCCGTAATTCCCTTGCCAGCTCTTTTGATTTCTCTCACCACATTGACACAATTGCAGATAAGCCGAATCTTGCTCACAGCAAGGTCAATTAGCTAAGACGAGTCCCTTTTTGCAGCTACTGCTTCCAGCCATTCCATTGCTTGCATCACGGCCCTCGCTCCCTCGTATATCTTTCGTCCTGTGGGCCACCGGCCCATTTACCTTTCGTACAGACACAGCTGCCATCTAATCTCAAGGCCCAGTAGCCTCACACGTCCACTTCTCCGCGAACCAGCCCTGACTCCTCCCCCACTTAAATGGACATTAACGCATTCTGTCAAAAGGCTGCATCTGTTTGGACAGAAGAATTGTAAGGAACCGCACAGATTATATTGACTAAACCCGATTATCACCCCTTGATCGACCCGGCTTAATCAAAATAATCCCGGTAGTCCCCGGTATGTGTTTCGAGCATCGCCCAGAAACAACTCACATACCGTATATACATCATGAAAAACCATCACAAGGTATGTATGAGAGCAAATTTTAAACTTCTTATTACAAGTGTTGAGCATATTACAAAAATGCTAAATTATTATTACTACAACTAATCATGAGTGTGTCACCAATTAAAGTGATGTCCTTTTATAACTTATACGGCATTGATCTTGGTGGTTGTCCTACCATGTTCTTCTATGTTGAGAGATAAATCGCAGCGGAAAGATAGAAAGAATTAGGAAGCAACAATGATGTCCTTGCACATAAGACACCACTTTGCATAAACAAGAGCAATATTCATCATTCATCCACTTTGCCGGCTCCGGCGGGACGAATGTGGCCACCGCTCCTAAGAAGGAAACCTGCAAAACAACTTAACGACAGCACCGTGAGTACAAAAAGGTACTCGCAGGACTTATCCAAGATATGGTTATATACTTAGACCGACTCCAAGGAGAATGTATTTGGTTTGAGTAGCAAGGAATTAGCAAGGTCATTTATTTTGCATAAAAGCATCTATATTTGATCAAGTTATAATAAGCAAAAGGACATAGAATACTAAATATTCTAATTCAAGCATCAAACAATTACATAAATAAAGTGATCATGTAACTTGAGCTCAATCTTCCATAAGCTCGTTCCGGTAAACTCTAAGTTAAAGTCGAAGTACGAGAGCGTGCTCAATGACCGAGAGCGCGGCTATTGCAATAGATTAAAACCCTGCAGGGGTGTACAACTTTTCCCACACGAGGCGCAAGACCAACGACCATACCCGCGGCCAAGGATAAGTGTTAATTCATGCCCTCAACCTTTCACATACCCGCACCCGGAATTGAACGAACGGCCGGAGGAAATAGGTGCACCGGAACCGCCGACTACACCTCATTTAACCCGCACCGAATCCGCCCAATACCCGGTGCAACTTATGCTACTTGGCTTATCATTACCATATTTAGACATGTGGTTAGTACGAGATAGTACTCAAATATCAAAGCGATAACACATAGTTCCTTATTCGCCTCAATTCTCATTTGTAGTTGCTCACTTTTAGACCTCCTCAACTATTTATGTATAACCAAGCAATTATTCTATAACTCGCGAATAGTGGTGCCCTTGCCACCGCTCGGCTTCTACCGGAGCTAAGCATGGCTAAGCAATTTGTTCGTGACCCTAGCAATCATACTCATCTAATGGGAGCATTCTAATTCAAGGTTGATAATGCAACAAATAGGTGCTAAACAATCATGGATAAATAGTATAGACAATGCACAATCAAGACTCATATATACAATTGATCCAAAATAGGGAGTAAGAATGCTTAGGGGCCTGCCTGATATATGGTGCTCCACAACGTGTCACTCCGGAACGTCATGCTCTAAAGAATTAAGCGAATGCATGAATTAGAATGATGCCATGAATGCATATGCATATGAAGTGTAGTGATTGAATAGAAATAAGAACTAACATAATTAAGGGTTATCAAGCAAATAATTTAAAGTTGGAAATTAAGTAGACAAGTATAACATAGGGCAAAAAGCACCATCACAACTATTCATGCATATTCACATATCTTGCAAGACAAAAGGTAACACGAGAATGACTCAAGTAGTTTAGCTAGTTTTTAGTTGTCATAGGAATTGATAATAAATTAAGCATGTCACAACACCAAGTATCAACCATGTAAGTTATTTCATTTATTATTATCCATATTAGGTGATAGATTATACTCTTGCAAGATAACACACTAGTATGATCAACATTAGGCACTTTAAGAATTAAGGATAGTAAGCAACATCATATTTTAGTTAAGAGTAATACATCATTATCCAATTAGAGGCTATATAGAACCGTTATACTTGATTAGGACAAGCTCATCATTCTAATTTATTTAAGCTAGATTTCAATATGAAGAACATGTTATATTTATTTACAACTAGTGAAAGAGACTAACCTTTTAACTATTGAAGGATAAATAGAGTTATTAGATATTTTACAATATGAAACTAACTCTAGAATAAAGTAAGTAAAGCTATATCCTTTCTTCAACCATTTCATGTGACCTATAATATTAAACAACCTAGCACATATTTCTTAAAAGATAGAATAGTTGAACTCGTAATTTTATCATCACAATTAAATTGACCATAACAAGTTAGCAAGCTTTTAATCATGATATGACAAATACACTCACAATATAACCACTTCATAAGTGTTATCGATTTCAAACATTAGGATACAACTATTAAAATTAGTTACATAGTCTTGGGACTTATATTAAATTATTATGTATCACCAATTTAACTAGCTACAACCAAGTATAACAATAAACTCTACTAATTTGCTATCATATCATATGCTTCATTAATTTTTGATAGGATACACAAGACTAACAGAATTAGGTCCATGACTTTAGGATCTTAGGTGAATTTATTATGAATACAACAAGTTAATCGGATCGAAAGGAATATATTTGCAACCACACCAATTTATATAACCAATCATGCAAACAATTAGTACTACTAGACATTGTCTATCATAAAGAAGCTAGCCGATTAATTTCATAAATGTCTACATGTATGAGATGCACAAAGAGCGAAAATGATTTGTATCCTATATCCATAAACATCACAATAATTAATAAAAGCATTAGGGCAAGCAACTATTTCATAGTCATGAAAAATAGGGCAGGTGGCATAACCGTAAATAACTCGTCAAGTGCCCGGGAATGGCGTTCCTTATGATTCGGGTGGCGAATCGCGATGGAATTAAACCTAGAGCTTCTATGGGTGATGATGATTCCGTTTTAGTGCTTAGCTTTGACATGCACGAGGTTTTGCTTGACCTACAGCTTCAATGGAGTTTAATGGAGGTAGGGGGCATGGCTAGGCTAGTGGAGCATGGAAGAGGAGGGGGAAACGATGGAGGAAGCTCACCTAGGATGGGAAAGGATGATTCAAAGTGCCACAAGTTGGAGTAGAGTGGCGAGGGAGGCAATCGTAGAAACGGCGTTAAATTAATTTATTTCCTCGAGGGAGCCGGATGTTCTGATCCATAGTCGGATGTTCCGGACGTCGGATCTTCCGGCTCGGAGAAAACCACGAACCGAGCCGCTAGGAACTTCTGGTCGGATCTTCCGGTACAAGTTCCGGTAAAATTGGTAAATCCTGAAAAGTGATCTGGAGGGCTCTAAAAATCCTTAAACTTTTATAGTATCTTTTATACATCAAGATGAATCCATTTTACTAAAAGCTGGCATGATAGTCACTCTAGATTGGAAATAAAAATTCTTACCGAAATGATATTTTTGGACTTTCAAGTAAACTGTTTGGCCTCAAGATGGCTTCTAAAAATCCAAGAAAAATCACCTAAATTCAAGATTCACAACCTACTATTTCATCATGACAACTTTCAGCATAGATGCTATGATAAAAATCTAAATTGCTTCACAATGCATGTGTTTCTATTTTATTCAATAATTCAAAATTATATTCAAAAATATTCAAACATAGCTTATGAATTATAATAATGGTAACCAATGATGCTCATGATGTAATGCTTAAATTGGGTCGTTACAAGAATCTTAGGTTTTATTGGGACTACAAAGTGATTACAGTTCACCCAGAATGCAATTTGATTTACTTTGTCTATGGGCGGTTCAATACACTGATGGCATATGAAATGGACCGCAAGGAAGTTCGTGTCATCCGCAATCTCGGACATGAGTGCTGGGACTGGGAGCCCTTTCTTCCTTATGTTCCTTTGTTCTCGGAGGCATTGGCAGATGAGCGGTGAGACTGTTACATTCACTGCAGCTATGTGTTGTTAGTGCAATGACACTTTTATATTGATGCAGTAAGGAGTATGTGAAATTCCTCACAGCTGTCTGATTGTTGTAGCAATCAGTAAGTTAGTAGACTACCAGAAACGTTAATTTCTGTTTTCGTGGTTATATGTGTGTGAGCTTGTTGTGTTGTTGATTTTATTTGGATCAATGTCGTTTAGTTGTTGAGACCTTGTTTTTTTAGATAATGGAAAAGAAAATCCGGCCTTGACCATAATGGCTACAGCCCTTGTTTACACATCTACGGCGCTTCCGTCTGCAATCTCACAACGTAACCAAATAAATCACACCACGCAGTTTGATGAAAGAATTAATTGGTAATCCTATTACTATATCTCCATCCACGGTGAGCAAAGAGACGCATGCCCAGAGCCTCCGATGCTTGGGCGGTGTCTTTTATTATTTGTCTGTCCTGTTCATGCCGATGTAGCTGCGCCCAGAATCGAAGCCAGCAGATTCCTCTGAACAGTACCTGTAAGTAAGTTTTTTTTGGGGTTTTGTCAAAGACCAAATCATTCCTACTAATCCATAGTGCCCAGCATAATGCCGAGGCGCCAACTAATAGTTTTTTTGGGGTTTTCTTGAGACCTTGTTAACTGCCTTTATTCTATCAGTTAAACTGTTATATTATTCAGCTTTCCTTTGGCAATGCTTATTAAGCTCAATGTGCCCCTTTGCGGATATGACACTGGCTGCTCATATGACTCAAAAGGTAGCAGGATCGGATTATGAAACCATGATATCGGTTTGCAGGTGATTTGTCATGTCTTGCTTTCATGCTGCTTCTATAGCTTCTATACCTGTACATTCATTTCTCCTGTTACACTTGTGTTGCAGAACATTCTTCAGTTGATTGCAATCTCACGGGTGAATTAGCTTCATGGTAGACATTCGTAACTTTGTGTTAACTGAATGTGCCATTGTAAGTGGAACTGATTATAGTAGGCACTGGAGTCATTAATATATTTCACCTACTAGATTTGCACTCTGGAGACGTGTACTCAGACATTGGCGCACTGACACTATCGCACACATATGTAAAATAGCCAAAATAATCGATACGTGTGTAGATCATCGCCCTTTGTTTGGCTTATCAGCCACCAGCCAGCAGTACTCTTCTCTGAAAACAAATCAGCACCAGCCACTAGCTAGCCAGCAGTATTTTTCTCTCGGTACAAACCAGCATCAGCCACCTGCCACCAGCCGACCGAACAGGGTCACAACTTGGTTTAGTACTATCGATCATATCTTGTGTTATGCTATTTCTTAGCAACTAGTCCTTTGAAGACTGGGCCCTTGTTTAGTTCCAAACTTTGGAATGTCAAAGTTTAAAAAGTGTCATGAGTGCGATACTGTAGCATTTCGTATGTATTTGTGAATAATTGTTCAAACATTGCTTAGTTAGGCTCAAAATATTCGTCTCGTAAAGTACAACAAAACTGTGCAATTCGTTTTTGATTTCATCTATATTTAGTACTCCGTTCATGTGTCGACATTTTGATGTGATGGAAATCTTCTTTTTGCATAGTAGAATTTAGGGTGAAATTAGGGAACTAAAACAAGGCCCGGATACTGGAGCCGCAAGGAATGTGGCTTGAATGGTCAAACCACCCAAAGCGACGAATGCCAAGGGTGTGTTCTTCAATTGCATCTGCACTGGTCATGATGGAGGCTGCGATAGTCGCCATCCACATCCAGGGGAATCGCCCAATGTCCTTTGGTGTTGGTCATGGTGGTATTGTTGGCATGGATTCTAGTGGTGATACTGGTGTATCACAATTCACAATTCACAGACAATGGATCTCGAACAATAATGTGACCATTTGGTTGCTCCCCCAGGCAGTATGCATTTGGAGATCGGTATGTGATTGCCATATGATTGTGGTTCATCCACTTGACGCAGTCTTCGTCATCGCAGGGTCATACGAGTTGGATTGTAAGGAATCAATGGGAGAGGAGACTGAAATTGTCACCTATGGACCATAGCTTCACATTTCTTTCTCTGAATCCAAGATGATATGTACAATGGCGACTTAAATATCTCTGAATGACCAAACAAATTTTTCTACTCTACTGAAATGCATTTCTCTACTAAATTTTCTGTATTTGCATCGTTGTGGAGGTTCAATAAATAATGCAAGAAAACATCAAACTATTAGATGCTACTCCCTCGTGCCTGCCTAGATTCTCGCGGTGCAGCGTTAAACTCCGGAAGTCGTTGAAATTTTCATCCTAACCCGGGTTCAAAGCACGATAACTTCTTAGGATAAAGCCTGGATGGAGTTTCCTCCCGTGTCGAGTTTTTTTTACCCCCTCGTCCAAAATATTGCAACATTTAGACTTTTTAAAGTCAAACATTTTTAATTTTAACTACCAAAATAAACGTGAGACTAATAACATAAAAAATATGTTAGTAGATTTATTATGAAGCAACTATTATAATATTTAATATTTTTATTTAAAATAATTTATTTTTAGAGATATTGTTGGTCAAATTTTGAAAAGTTTGACTTTGCAAAACGTTAAAGTAGCTATATTCTAGGTGGAGGGGGTATCCCGCAAAGCTTGTTAGTAAGATTTGCAATGTATCAGTAATTTCCCTCGTTTTCTTCTTATGCATTTTCCTCAACATGTATATACTAGTAATGAATCAGAGTGTGCTTTGCTCTACCAAGTGAACCAGTTCGTTGAGTTCGATTACTTAGAAATGGGATCTGTCCAGTTAATTTGGACGTCCAATAGGGATGCTCATCATAGAGCAACTCCAACAGATCGAGATGACCAATTTATTTTCCCTATATTTCTGGTTAAAGATAATTGATGGGTAAAAAATCTAGCTCCTATAAATCACTTTTTATAATTCATTTTCCCTTTATTTTTTTTCTCAATCATCTCTATCTCCCCTTTATTTTCTCAATGATCTCAACTTTTTTTCTCAACCGCCTTTCCCTTTTCTCCTCTCCTTCCACTGCCTTCCCTTCCCCACTCACTCATCCTGTCGACGCCAGTGCGTGCCACGGACTCCTCGCCGCCAGCTGCCGCACGGGCCGGCTGCACGCCAGCCACGCGCGGTCGTGTTGCCGGCCACCCACACTTCGGCTGGCCGCGCGCCGCCTCACGCCCGCCCGATCGCGCGTGTTTAGTTCCTTAAACTTTTCAAACTTTCCATCACATCGAAACATTAAATATAGAAAATGACGCATGTATGGAGCATTAAATGTAGGTAAATAAAAAACTAATTGCATAGTTTTGGTGTACACGATGAGACGAATCTTTTAAGCCTAGTTAGGTCATGATAGGACAACAATTACCACAAACAAATAAAAAATGCTACGGTACGCTATAGTATCCGATATGACCATTTTCACCCCTTTTCAGGGGATCTAAACACAGCCTACATCAATTTTGTGCTGCTGAGTGCCGACTTGGAAGATGTTGACAGCAGGTGTGCGTGACGGCGCGACCGCCTGTGTGGCCGATCGGAAAAGTTGGAGCACCTCTTGCGGAGGGAGCAAGGCGAACAGCAAACACGGCGGCGTCTGTGCGAACACGCGCCACCGCTGCTCGGAACGGGAGACGCAGAAGGTGTGGATCGAACAGCTCAATCCTAAGGATAGAATGACTCCAAACCACTGATCCAGATTTAATTTGTACTTTTCAAAAGGATCGTTTTCGCGAGCCGGTTCGTGGAACCCATGGATCGACCCGCACCGTCCCCATTTTGAGAGAAAATCAGAAATAACTCATTGGGGCTTGTAGTCTGCATTCTATTCATATGCCCGACGGTCGACGGAGCTGCAGAAATGCTATCTTGCCGATTTACACTGGTATTGCAGAGGTCAATTGTATATTATAGTGACTGCCAATGCCCCCAAACGAGTGACACATCAAGATGCCAACGGGTACTTACCCGATGGGTAGTAGCCACCCATACCCGCACCCGCCAGGCTAAATTTTACCCATTGGGTTACCCGTACCCGCATATGGGTAAGAAAACACTTCCAAACCCACACACGCGCGGATAATTTGTACCCGACGGGTAAGCCGCACCCGAAGGCACACCCGGAGTTCTCCACCATGGCTCCGACGGTCCGCCCTTCGACGCGGCAACAAGAGCTGCAGCCGCGAATCGCGGAGGCGTCGAGCACGGTGGGAGACGGCGGGACCCGCGGGGGCGGCGAGCGCGACGAGCGACGGCGCGCGCCCGCGAGCGTCCCGTCTGAAAGGACCAACACTAGGCCTAGAGGGGGTGAATAGGTCCTGTAAAAATTTCTGCAAAATTTCTCTGAAAACTGTCAGACGTCGGATGATCCGACGCAGTCTCGGATCTTCCGACCCCCGGAAGATCCGACACTATGTAAGATCTTCCGACGGGATAAAAACTTTACTTCATAATTTGAGTTCTAGTACACTTTTTAAAGATTCTACTTGAATAGAAGTGTGACAATAAATGTATAGAGCCTTCTAGATATGATTAACGCAATCGAATAACAACAAGCAAGTAGATCAGATCAAATCGAGCAAATCCAACAATAAAACAAGTGAGCACAAGGAGACAATAGATTTACTTCCGAAGTTCACTCCACAAAGGAGCTACGTCTCCGTTGAGAAGCTCACAAAGAGCCGGGCTGTCACACTAGCCCCTAGTCTCCCTCAATCAACCACAACGAAAGATTGAATCACTTACTATTGGCTCTCACAAAGAGAGGGGTGATACAAACTTCCGGGGCTCAACCACAAAGGAATGGGAGCTCACCGGCACCTCTAACCGTCTAGGAGCAAAGCTCCAAGAGTAACAAACGTGAATCGACGAATCAAAGTTGCTTCAAGTGCTTCAAGAGATGAACAAGTGAGGCCTCAAAGTTAGCACAAGCTTCACACCTTCAACCTTCTCTCTCACTCAAACCCTAGATGAATCCTTGCAAGAATCAAGCTTGGGAAGGAGTAGATGAGTGAAATGAATGCTCAAGTGGGTGCTTGTCACGAGTTAGGTCAGTGGAGGCAGCAGCAATGAATGAGGAGGGTGAAGGGGTATAAATACCCCCCCCCAAAATGTGACCGTTATGTATTCTGCGAAGGGGTATCGGATCTTCCGACCATGAGTCGGATCTTCCGAAAAGTGACAGATCAGTGTTAGAAAACCCTAGAAAAATTCCAGGCATAGGATCTTCCGACGTAGAGTCGGATCTTCCGACGAGGGCCGGAACTTCCGGCAAAAGACAGAACATAGCAAGAAAGCCCTCAGAACAGTTTCAGGCGTCGGATCTTCCGACACCCTGTCGGATCTTCCGACAGGCGTCGGATCTTCCGGCCCCGGAACAAACCCAAACCGAGCTGGCCGAAACTTCCGGTCGGATCTTCCGGCCAGGGGTCGGAACATGCATGTGACACACAAAAATGCTGAAATCTGGCTAAGTCCCGGAAGATCCGACACAGTGTAGGATCTTCCGATAGAAGTTCTGATGCTAGGATCGGATCTTCCGAAGGAAAACAAGTCGAAACCGAGCCAGCCGGAACTTCCGGTCGGATCTTCCGGCCTAAGATCCGACCAAGCAGACAACATGTGAATGTGACTTTGTGTGTCTCTAAAGTGGATATTCATCTCAAGCATAGCACTTATAACAACTAGAATTTGTCGAACACGTCCCCCTTGATAGTACGGTGGTCCTATACTCAATTTCAAACCGAAAATCAAATTAAATTCTTCGATCGAATCCACCACCATATGAAATCGAATTGGGGACCTTCTTTTCACATTTCTTTTCTTTTCTTTCATTTTATTCCTGCACAACTCATTCAAAGCATTATATCCAAATTTCTATTGTCATTAATCACCAAAATAGATTAAGTGCCTAGATGCACTTTCAATCTCCCCCTTTTTGGTGATTGATGACAATATCAATTTTGTTTTACAAGATGAGAATAAAATTCATGTTTTTCACAACCAACAATAGTTAGAAAAGCTCCCCCTAAATTTGTGCATTTTTAACTTTAAAAAGCCCCAAATACTTTTGCACAAATTTAAGCAAAACTTTCCTATTCAACCTTTTCATCCATGTGCTCAAGTGTGATAATAAATCCGTGATGCGTATGACATATATTCACAATCATTTAAAGAGAGAAATAACATTACACCATCCACAAGCATCACATAGAAATAACATCAAGTTCAACATTCACACTAGCATGAATTATAAATAAGTCTTACAAACATAAAGGTTCTCACTTGGCACACCACACATAACTCCAAATAAAGTTCTTACAAGTCCACAAGCACAAGCTAAAACATGAATAAAAGATAAAAGATAATGATGGAGGCCTCTATCCAATTCACTCCCCCCTTTGTCATCAAGGACCAAAAAGGGAGCTACTCGGTGGCTTCGTCGTCGTCCCCGGCACCACCATCATCATCGTTCTCGCCATCGTCACCATCATCACCACCGTCATCGTCGCCATCTCCCGCACCGGCTTCTTCTTCATTTTCTGACTCGCTTTGGTAGAATTCCTCTTCGCCGTCGGTGTCTTCCTCTTCCACTTCTTCAATCTCATCCTCATCATGTTTTTGAGGGGCTCCAAAGACATATTCTTGAGTATTAGCCTCCCAAGGATTGTAGAACTGAGGAGGAGGAGAGAACTCTCTAGGCTGGCGAATGGGGGAATGAGGCAACTGATAGTGATCCAAGAGTTCTTTATGTTGCTTGTCAAGCTTGCACATGTCCTCATCCAAGCGAATGTCACGTTCATGAGCTTTCTTGGCTTGATAGGAGCTTGCGGTGAAACAAGCGAAGAGCCCTTGCACAATAAAGTCTAGCTTCCCTTTCTTGCTCTTGGGACCAAGAGGAGCACCACGAGAGGAAGATGGACCTTCTGAAGGATGAGGTGCATGAGAAGATGAAGCACCATGAGTAGTAGTCGGAGCACGGACGCCTTCATAGGGCTTGGCCTTGATCTTTAACAGCTGCTCAATTTTGCCTTGAGGGGAGCGATATGGGAAGTGAGGCTTGTCAGTCACAATGTTTACTCCAGTCACATGCTTAATCATATGGAAGATGTAGGGAGCAAAGTGGCAGCCACTAGATGACTCATGAGAGCACAAGATAATTTCATTCAAAATGAAGTTGAACACTTTGAACTTTGGCTTGCCGGGGGCCATCTGAAATAGCAAGTTCTTGGCCCTCTTAGAAATGTTATCGGCATCACCTGCCCTAGGATACAAGGTTCCCCTAAAGAGTTGATTAAGCAACTTGTAAAACGGAGAGAGACCCTTGTACTTCCCAAAGACAACAGCTCCATAAGCCCCATCATACATGAAAGCGAGGTTCACATCATCAATCTCACGCCCCTGATGAAGATCTACCTTGCTGTGATCATTGATAGTGTGAGCATAGGCAGTTTCCTCAGCTAACCCAAACAGCCCCGCAAAAGCATGTAAGGAAATGGATAGGCGTTTGCCATAAAGAGTCCAACACATCTCATCCCTCTCCTGATCAATCCACAAGGTGGCATGGAACTGAGCAATCACCTCTTCATTGTAGACATACTCAAAGACCATGATCTTGGCCACATCCATCTCAACACACCGCTCATAAACATCATCAACAACTGGCTTTAGCGGCGGTGGCATTCCCTTCAAATAATTCCAATCCACCCAATACATGGGTGTACACAGCCTACCCATCTTCAAGATCACCGACTCATACCAATCCGCTTGATGAGGCAGCCAAAAACGAGGATCACCCTTGAATTGCTTGGAGGTGATGGATCGAGAGTCCTCATGTGCACTAAACCGAAGTGGTTTCATGCTATTGGCTGCAGACTTGAAATTTATCAAAGCTCTATCACTCGGATGATGAAAACGAATAGCAGTGGATATGAAATTCTGAGCAAGAGTGGATAGATCAATGTCATCATTGTATTCTAACCCAGTATGTTCCTCACGGTTTGCTCTCTTGGTCCTTGGACGTGGAGGAGAGGAGGTGGTCTGAATTTCCTTTCCTCGCCCTTCACCACTAGAAGGCCCCCTTCCTCTAATAGTCCTTGTGGCAAGCCGTTTCTTTACTCGTTTGCCTCTTCCTTGCTCTCTTGTCCCATTGTCAGAATCGGACTCGGTGTCAGATGGTGAGCCAATATTTCTTCCATAGCTAGGCCGAGCTTGCAAAGTTGACTTCTTCTTTTTAGTGTGCTTCATACGACCCATCTAGACAGACAACAAGAAAGGATCAACAGATGGATGATGAAGAGAGAGTTCAAATTAAAAAGTTAGTGCCCCAGGTCTGTCGGATCTTCCGGCTATGTGTCGGATGATCCGAGCCTCGGATCTTCCGACGCATAGTCGGATGATCCGACAAAATCGAGGGTGACCTAAAAATTTGGGAATCGAACTTCTAGCCCACCAAAAGTTATGACATCATAGGGAAGTGTTCTAGACATGTATATGAAGATATTCACCAAGGGAAATCCACTAGAACCTTCTACATTGATAGATCAGACGATGGGAAGTTTGAATGAGATACCTTTGAGATTTCCCGCGAAAAGTCCGGAAGATCCGAAGGGGATTGAGTCCTTCAAGATGGGGAGAATCGAATGAGCCACAAAGATCAACAATCCTTCAGTTGAACTCCAAAATCGCCGCACGGGGTGGAGAGTGAGTGAGAGGAAGCGGTTGGAAAGAGAATGGAATGAATAGAGGAAGTAACGGTTCATCCCAGATATTTATAGTCACGAGCAGGCCGGAAGATCCGACGCACAGTCGGAAGATCCGACCCTGGAGAAAGTAACCAGAAGTTCCAGCGGAAGTTACGGCCTTTCCCAGGTCCGGAAGATCCGACGGACCGTTGGAAGATCCGACCACCAGAAGTTCCGAAAGAAAACTGAGAGAGTACGAAGCGAGGCAGAGCTGTCCGGAACTTCATTGGGTAAGATCCGATGGTGTGTCGGAAGATCCGGAATTCCAGAAAACTAACTTGACAAGGATTTTCGAGATGAGATTTGATGGAAGATTTTGAGAGATATTGCCTATGGACATGTAAGACCCTTGACTCAAAAAGATCAGCCACAATCATCAACACGTAACAATGATCTTTTGAGACAAGGAATGATCCACCGATCACAAGATCCAAAGATTTTGAAAAACTCACACAAAAAGAATAAAACGATTTTTCTTCTAATCTAGGCAACAAACAATTGGGTATGCAACAAGTCAAGCCAAGTTACGAGAATCCAAGATATTTAGCTCACTCCTCAAAGTACAAAACCTTTGCTCATCGAGAGGCTTGGTGAAGATATCGGCTAGTTGTTTATCAGTTCCTACATGGCTTAGAACGATATCTCCTTTGGCTTCATGATCTCTAAGGAAGTGATGTCTAATATCAATGTGCTTGGTTCTTGAGTGTTGAACGAGATTGTTTGCTAGTTTGATGGCACTCTCATTGTCGCATAAGAGAGGGATATTTTTGTACTCACATCCAAAGTCACTCAAGGTTTGCCTCATCCAAAGTAGTTGAGCACAACAAGCACCGGCTGCAACATACTCAGCCTCGGCGGTGGATAGCGCAACGGAATTTTGTTTCTTAGAACTCCAAGACACCAAAGACCTACCAAGAAATTGGCAAGTCCCCGTTTTACTCTTTTGATCTACCTTGCAACCGGCATAGTCCGAATCGGAATAGCCAAGTAATCAAAAGTGGAGCCTTTGGGATACCATAAGCCAAGGTTCGGAGTATGCACTAGATATCTAAAGATTCTCTTAACAGCCATTAGATGACATTCCTTTGGATTGTCTTGAAATCTTGCACACATGCACACGCTAAGCATTATATCGGGCCTAGATGCACAAAGGTAAACTAAAGATCCAATCATGGAGCGATATACCTTTTGATCGACCGATTTTCCTTCTTCATTGAGATCAAGATGACCATTCACGGGCATTGAAGTCTTGATGGGTTTAGCATTGGCCATATCAAACTTCTTGAGCATATCACTTGTATACTTTGTTTGACATATGAAAGTTCCATGCTTCAATTGCTTGATTTGAAAACCAAGAAAGAATTTCAATTCTCCCGTCATTGACATCTCAAATCTCTTGGTCATTATCCTACTATACTCTTCACAAAACTTTTCATTAGTAGAACCAAAGATAATATCATCAACATAAATTTGACACACAAATAAATCTTTGTCTATTTTTCGAGTGAAAAGAGTAGAATCCGCTTTGCCCATTACAAAGCCATTTTTGAGAAGAAATTCCTTAAGGCATTCATACCATGCTCTTGGGGCTTGCTTGAGCCCATAGAGCGCCTTATGGAGTTTGTAGACGTAGTCGGGATGCTTGGGATCTTCAAAGCCCGGTGGTTGCTCCACATATACCAACTCAGAGAGAGGTCCATTCAAGAATGCACTCTTCACATCCATTTGATATAGCTTGAAGTTGTGATGTGAGGCATAGGCTAGTAGAATACGAATTGATTCAAGCCTTGCCACCGGAGCATAAGTTTCACCAAAGTCAAGACCTTCAATTTGAGTGAAACCTTGAGCAACCAATCTTGCCTTGTTTCTTGTGACAATCCCATTTTCATCTTGCTTGTTCCGAAAAACCCACTTGGTGCCAATTACATTTTGCTTGGGTCTTGGGACCAATTCCCAAACTTCGTTTCTTGTGAAGTTGTTTAACGCTTCTTGCATTGCAATGACCCAATCCGCATCGCCAAGAGCTTCTTCCACCTTGAGAGGCTCGAAAGAGGAAACAAACGAGTAACATCCACAAAAATTTGCTAGACGAGAACGAGTGGTTACCCCTCTTTGGATGCTCCCTAGAATGTTATCAACGGGATGATCCCGTTGAACGCTTTGATGAACTCTTGGGTGTGGAAATGTTGATTGACGTTGAATAGGTCCATCATCTTCTTCTTCATTGTGAGACTCGTCACCTTGAGTTTCATCACCTTGAACTCCCCCTTGATCGTTGCCATGATCATGATCGTCACCATGATCTTGAACTTGATCTTGCGAAGAACTTGGTGGTTCCACTCTTGTTGATGATGTTGATGGATCAATGTTAAACATGATTTCTGAGACATGGTCTTGTTCATCATCTTCTACTTGGGGCTCTTGAGGCTTCACTTCAACTAAACTCATTTTCTTGATAGCTTGACTTGGTGGCTCTTCATCTACAAGGTCATTCACAACTTGCTCTACTTGAGAGCCGTTTGATTCATCAAATTTCACGTCTACCGTGATCTCAACACAACCGGCGGTTTTGTTGAAGACACGATAAGCGTGTTCGTTAGTACCATAACCAAGTAGAAAACCTTCATCAACCTTGGGTGCAAATTTGGAGCTTTTGGTTTTCTTGTTAAGAATGTAACATTTGCAACCAAAAACTCGAAAGTAGTGCACCTTTGGTTTGTTACCAGTGAGGATCTCGTACGGAGTCTTGCCCAGGTACTTTTGAAGATAGAGACTATTAGTGGTATGTCAAGCCGTATTGATTGCTTCGGCCCAAAAGATATCCGGAGTCTTGTATTCATCAAGCATAGTCCTTGCCATTTCAATCAAGGTCCGGTTCTTTCTCTCAACAATTCCATTTTGTTGAGGTGTGTATGGAGCGGAGAGCTCATGCTTGATGCCTTCATCATCAAGGAATTCCTCAACATTGAGATTCTTGAATTCCGTCCCATTGTCACTCCTTATTCTCTTGACTTTCAACTCAAACTCATTTTGAGCTCTTCTAATGAACTTCTTGATAACCCCTTGAGCTTCACTTTTGTCTTATATGTTTGTGGGTGGATGAGGGGCTTCTAAAGAAAACCCATGTAAACCGAGAAAAATCATCCACAATGACAAGTCCATACTTGTTCCCACCAATGCTTATATAAGCGATTGGCCCAAATAAATCCATGTGAAGCAATTTCAAGGGTCTTGAGCTAGTCAATATGTTTGTGGGTGGATGAGGGGCTCCAACTTGTTTCCCGGCTTGACATGCACTACACAACCTATCTTTTCAAAGACAACATTTGTTAATCCTAGAATGTGTTCATCCTTTTGAAGTTTGGCCAAGTTCCTCAACCCAACGTGAGCTAGCCGGCGATGCCAAAGCCAACCCAAGCTAGATTTTGCCACTAAACAAGTCTTCGGTTCCACTTTATTTGTTGTGAAATCAACTAAATAAAGCTTTCCCTTAAGTTGAACCGTAAAAGCAATAGAGGAATCCTCCCTTGTAAGGACGCTCACACCCTCATTAGTAAAGAGACAATTGTAGCCTTTTTCACAAAGTTGTGATACAGACAACAAATTGTACCCTAGAGAATCAACAAGATAAACATTTGAAAGAGATGAGTCTTGTGATATAGCAACTTCACCTTGACCAATCACATCACCATGGTTGTTGTCATCGAATGTGATCATTTCTATAGGCGAGTCCAATTCTTTCAACTTAGCAAACATGTTCTTCTCTCCGGTCATATGATTTGAACATCCACTGTCAAGCAACCATGAAGATCCACCGGAGGTATATGCCTTCAAAACAAGTTTAAGCTTTGAATTTAGGTACCCAAAAGAGATTGGGTCCTTGAGTGTTAGCTTTTGAAATCTTAGGCACCCAAACACTCCTCATCATCTTCTTTGCATGAGCACCCACATACTTTACCACCATCTTCCCATTGTGATCCCACACAACCGTGCAGTCAATAGTGTAGTTGGGAGATGGCTTATGCTCAATGCTCTTTTCTTCTTTCCTGATCTTGGTTGAGCTCTTGACATTTTTGGTTATTGCCTCAACCTTAGGCTTGTCTTCAATGGTGTTCACCATCACACCATGAGCAATGTTCATCAAGTCTCCAAGGTTTGCACCCTTGGTAAACATTGGCACTTCATGACCTCTCAACATTCTTGTACCATTTGCTTTTCCTCCTCTAGTGAATCCGAGCCCATCCTTGATACTAGGATATCTTCCGGCTTTATATGCCGGATGGCTCTCAAATTCACTCTTACCTTTGGCCTTTCCTTTGCCAATTGTCTTGGTCAATTCTCGAATCTTTGCATCTTTAGCTTTGACTTTCTCTTCTAGTTTTGAAAGGTTAGTGGCACAAGCATTTATATCAAACTTATAGCATCTTGAGCAACCTTCACTAGTAGATACATTTGAGTCAAGAATTGTCTTAGAGTTAATCTTAGTGCTTTCCCAAAGAGTGCTAAAGTTGACTTCTAGATCTTTATATTTGACCTCTAGGCTTGAATGCGTTTCTTAAAGCTCACTTTGTACATTCTTTAGGTTGGCAAGAGAGTCATTTGCCAAGGACAATTCCTTAGACATCTTCTCACAAGAGTCATTGGCAAGTGACAAGTCACAAGTCAATTTCTCCACCATGATCTTCTCCTCAACTAGAGTTTCTTCAAGAGCAAGGTTTCTTTCCTTTTCAAGGATGAGCAATTCTTCTTGCCTATCAAGAGACTCTTTCCTTTTCTCCAATTTCTCTACTAGTTTCTTAATTTGTTTGTAGCCTTCTTTGCCAAACTTGTTTATCATGTTCTTTTCATGTTCGGCTTCCTCCTCATCTAGATCATTTTCTACATTCTTAGATGTCAAGATGGTGGATGAGATAGATGGGGTGATGTTTAATACCTTAGTCCCTTGGGCCATGAGGCACATGGGAGCTTCATCATCACTATCTTGATAGTTGTTGAAAAGTCTAGATGTTGATGTAGGGACTTGAATGGCAAGAGTTGCCACTTCTTCATCATCGGAGTTATCACTCGAAGAATCCCATCCTTGACCAACATGAGAACTTCCAAACTTCTTCTTGTACTCTTGACTCTTCTCTTTGTATCTCTTCTCCTTGTCAAAGTACTTGTCCTTCGACTTCTTGTCTTCTTTGTCATTTTTCTTGCGGGGGCAGTCGGCAATGTAATGTCCTTTCTCCCCACACTCGTAGCATCTTCTTTGAGACATGGACCTCTTGTCTCCCTTGTTCTTCATGAACCTCTTGAAGTTCTTACTCTTGAAGTTCTTCACCATCATGGCGGTTTCTTCATCGGTGCTATCACCATCACTTGAGTCTTCTTTCTTCTTGGAATTGGAAGTCTTTCAATTGACTCAACCTTCTTACTTGGTTCGGCTTTGAGAGCAATGGTCTTCACTTCGGTTGGTTCCGTCGATCTAGCTACATCCAAGTTGTTCATTTTATGATATTGTAATTTGTTGAACAACTCCATGGGTAGCATCTTCTTAAACTTGCCATTCTCCCTAATCATGGTGGCAAGCATTGGGTTCTTGGGTGCATATGCCCTAAGCATCTTCTTGGTCACTTTGTGTTCATCCCAATCTTTGCTACCAAGCATTCGTATCTCGGTGACAAGTAGCTTCAACCGATCATACATCTCTTGGAGAGTCTCATCCTTCTTCATGACAAATGCTTCTAGTTCTCCTTGTAGAAGATCAATCTTGCCTTCCTTGACCACATCCGTCCCTTCATGAGACAATTGAAGAGTGTCCCAAAGATCCTTTGCAACTTCAATTTCTCTAATCTTGTTGTACTCATAGGGACTAAGAGCACTTCTAAGAACCATCACGGCTTGAGAGTTGCGGAAGAAATCATACTCTTGTTCACGACTTGGCTTGACATCTTTGTCAACACCTATATTCACAACGGTCCAAAGAGAGGGGTGAAGACCATATAAATACATTTTCATATCATCACTCCAACGAGCATAGTCAATCCCATTGAATTTGGGAACTTTGCCCATTGGAACCGATGAGAAATTAAGACTAGTTGGATCAAGAGATTTGTTACAAGATGATGTCTCATATTTATGAGACACGGAGTGGAGTCCATCCAACACTTCTTTTTCCTTTAGCTTCTTCTTCAGAAGCTTTTGAGCCTTCCTTTCGGCCTTTTCTTGAATTTTCTTCTTCATCTTCTCCTTTCTCTTCTTCTTTTCTTCTTCATCCAAGATTTCATCAACGTCGCTAATGATAAGATCATCATCACTTGAGCTTGAATCAATGAACAATGATCGATCATCCTTGGAAGCGGAAGCACCAACACCGGAGTTGTCCCCATTGTCAGACATAGTGTTTTTCCCTTAGCGGTTAAGCCTTGATCAAGGGATTAGGCTCGGATACCAATTGAAAGGACCAACACTAGGCCTAGAGGGGGTGAATAGGCCCTGCAAAAATTTCTGCAAAATTTCTCTGAAAACTGTCAGACGTCGGATGATCCGACGCAGTCTCGGATCTTCCGACCCCCGGAAGATCCGACACTGTGTAGGATCTTCCGACGGGATAAAAACTTTACTTCATAATTTGAGTTCTAATACACTTTTTAAAGATTCTACTTGAATAGAAGTGTGACAATAAGTGTATAGAGCCTTCTAGATATGATCAACGCAATAGAATAATAACAAGCAAGTAGATCGGATCAAATCGAGCAAATCCAACAATAAAACAAGTGAGCACAAGGAGACAATGGATTTACTTCCGAAGTTCACTCCACAAAGGAGCTACGTCTCTGTTGAGAAGCTCACAAAGAGTCGGGCTGTCACACTAGCCCCTAGTCTCCCTCAATCAACCACAAAGGAAGATTGAATCACTTACTATTGGCTCTCACAAAGAGAGGGGTGATACAAACTTTCGGGGCTCAACCACAAAGGAATGGGAGCTCACCGGCACCTCTAACCGTCTAGGAGCAAAGCTCCAAGAGTAACAAACGTGAATCGACGAATCAAAGTTGCTTCAAGTGCTTCAAGAGATGAACAAGTGAGGGCTCAAAGTTAGCACAAGCTTCACACCTTCAACCTTCTCTCTCACTCAAACCCTAGATGAATCCTTGCAAGAATCAAGCTTGGGAAGGAGTAGAGGAGTGAAATGAATGCTCAAGTGGGTGCTTGTCACGAGTTAGGTCAGTGGAGGCAGCAGCAATGAATGAGGGGGGGTGAAGGGGTATAAATACCCACCCTCCCCCAAAATGTGACCGTTATGTATTCTACGAAGGGGTATCGGATCTTCCGACCATGAGTCGGATCTTCCGAAAAGTGACAGATCAGTGTTAGAAAACCCCAGAAAAATTCCAGGCATCGGATCTTCTGACGTAGAGTCGGATCTTCCGACGAGGGCCGGAACTTCCGGCAAAAGACATAACATAGCAAGAAAGCCCTCAGAACAGTTTCAGACGTCGGATCTTCCGACAGGCGTCGGATCTTCCGGCTCCGGAACAAACCCAAACCGAGCTGGCCGGAACTTCCGGTCGGATCTTCCGGCCAGGGGTTGGAACATGCATGTGACACACAAAAATGCTGAAATCTGGCTAAGTCCCGGAAGATCCGACACAGTGTAGGATCTTCCGATGGAAGTTCCGATGCTAGGATCGGATCTTCCGAAGGAAAACAACTCGAAACCGAGCCAGCTGGAACTTTCGGTCAGATCTTCCGGCCTAAGATCCGACCAAGCAGACAACATGTGAATGTGACTTTGTGTGTCTCTAAAGTGGATATTCATCTCAAGCATAGCACTTATAACAACTAGAATTTGTCGAACACGTCCCCCTTCATAGTACGGTGGTCCTATACTCAATTTCAAACCAAAAATCAAATTAAATTCTTCGATCGAATCCACCACCATATGAAATCGAATTGGGGACCTTCTTTTCACATTTCTTTTCTTTTCTTTCATTTTATTCCTGCACAACTCATTCAAAGCATTATATACAAATTTCTATTGTCATTAATCACCAAAATAGATTAAGTTCCTAGATGCACTTTCACCGTCCCGCGCGGCCGCGCCGCGAGTACGCGACCCCGCGAGCGATGCGATGCGCCGATGCTGCCTCCTGCGCGAGCGCGTGCGTGATGTTGTGCTTGTGCACTTGTGCAACCGACGGCAGGGAGCAGGGACTGTGCGATGGGATAGGGCTCGGGATATCAGGAAGGTTTAATTAGATTTGGGCCAAATTCATGGGCCATATGGGCTAAAATGAGTTAGGCAATGAGGCTTGTTTTATTGGTTTTTACGGGTGTTTTTTACCCACGGGTATGCGGGTATGGGTAGTATGCATCTATACCTGTACCCGCCATACCCGATGGGTACAAGATTTTGTCAAATAACATACCCACGGGTACCAAATTCATTCCATACCCGTTTCCTTATCGGGTAAAACCCGTCGGGTACTCGGGTTTCGGGTACCCATTGCCATCTTGAGTGACACACTTTTGTTGCTGAAAGGAGTAGCTCCGAGAAAAAAAAGTAAAAGAAGACGGGAAAGTGGCATTACGGCCCTCAGATATATGTGCTGCTGTGGGCTACCAGCCCATTCCTCTCTTTACAACATCACCATCTCTAACCTGAAGGCCCATCGGCCCACGTAGAGTAGCAGTCAACCCTAAAAAAACAAAAAAGAGTAGCAGTCAACGCCACGAAAACCCTCCCCAATCACCACAATTCTTCGACAGCGGCGCCGCCTCCCCGTCCGTCACCGGCCGTGCTCCGCCAAATCCAAAGACAAGGATAATCGCTCCCCACTTAACAAATTCGCTAACATGTAATATCTCCTTATTATTCTCCTCACAGTTCAAACGGATTACTAACCTGTGACCCAACTGCAGGGCGACGCGATAACCGATATCCGCCCTGTTCATTTGGTGATGGCTGGTGACCGGTGCTGATTTGTTCTGACAAAAAAATACCGTTGATCAGTGGCTAGTGGCTAATTTGTTTTAAGAGAAAAGTACTGTTGGCTGGCTTGTGACTGATAAGCCAAACGAACGGGACGATCATCCCCAAGGCGGGGTAGCCTAGCGCGACGGAAGCCGCTAGATGGTTTCCTACTATCTCCACGACTCCATTAAGAACATATATTGTGGAGGACTCTTGATCCGGAAACCAAAAGTCAATGGAGACCACTAGAGAGTGGAGTCACAAGAGATTTAACTAACTGATGATTGGTATAAATAGGAAGTGATCTGGTACGGTCAATGATGGTGGCTCCAACTGCGGAAACTAGCAACCTGTTCGGCTGAAAAATCAGCAGCCAACCAGCAGTATTTTTCTCTCTGCATAGACCAGCACCAGCCAGCCAGCGGTATTTTTCTCTCAGCACAAATCAGCACCAGCCACCTGTCAGCCGAACAGGTTGAAAGCACAAGTAGCGAACATTATTGGTGAATGGCGGTTGCTTGTCAAATAAACGAAGCACTCCATGTACTTTCGACCTCGCCATCTCATGCCTTCTCCTTCGCCACACCATAAATTCTCCATTATCAGTCCATGCCAGCGCCATTTTCCTACTGAGCTCTGTCCCCGTCTCCATTTCACAACGTGTCCCCTTTTTCCAAGAAGAGGCGAGACGACATGCCGGAGATGGAGAATAAGATGAGCAGCAGCAGGAGCAGGCCAGCGCCAGACCTCTCCATCGACCTCGTGGTGGACATACTCTCGCGCCTGCCAGTGAAGTCGCTCTGCCGCTTCAAGTGCGTCTCGCGGCACTGGCACGCGCTCTGCTCCGACCCGCGCCTCGGGCAGAGGAACCTGCCCCAGACCCTGTCCGGTTTCTTCTACCAGACCATCGGCGGCGAGCGCTTCGCCTCCTGGCACTTGGCCATTGTCGTCGACGTCGTCTCGGGGTCAGGGCACGACGGCGGCCGTGCCTCCCTCATCGACCCCGCTTCTCCTTCCTACCCGGCGCCGAGCGCACCAGCCTCCTCGACTGCTACGGCGGCCTCCTCCTGTGCCAGCGCTGGGAGCAGGGCCCTTTCACGGACGCGTCCGGGCTCGTGGCGCTCAACCCCGCCGTCGAGAGGTGGGCCGCGTTGCCGCCGGAGTCCGCCGCCTTGGCCGCCCACGCCACCGCGCAGGCCGTCTGCCTGGCGTTCGACCCGGCGGTCTCCTCCCACTTCCACGTCCTCGCGTTTCTGGAGGACGAAAGCTACTACGTCACGGGCGTGGAGATCTACTCCTCCCAGACCGGAGCCTGGAGCCGAAAGGAGAGCGGCTGGAGCTGTTAGAAATTTAGGCAGCATTCGGTATATTTTAATTCCAGAAATTAGCAACAAATTCATGACAGGAGTGATTAATCCAGTGGTAACATAACATGTGCCAGTGTTCAAGTTAATTCTCCTAAATAACATGAACAACATGAGAAACCGAAACAAGAACAAAAGGATGTTCAGGTTGTACCCAGAGGCGGGGCCGGTACCGGAGGCACCGGATGCGCCGTCACCAGCTGGAGGAATACTGTTAACCATCCTCGACTGGCCTTGCTCGAAGTAGTCGATCTAATTTGGTGCAGTGGCGAGTCGATGCAGTGGAGTCCCTCGAACGGTCACCTGGACATAGTCGTTCACGTGAGGAAGACGACCATCAGGAAGTAGTTGTTCGGGTTGACGAAGTTGGCCACCAGGAAGTAGTCGTTCGGTTGACGAAGTTGGCCACCAGGAAGTAGTCGTTCAGAGCAGCGAGCAGGCGCGTACTCGTACGTTCCTCAAAAACCTTATCGTCCGCCTATCCCGAGCAGGATCACTAGACAGGGAGGTTCGGAGGCAACTGCTCACGCAAGCAGAGTGCGCGCAAAGCTTGCGTTGGGAATGCAAGAGAGCAGCAAAAACAAAGAGAAGAGAGAGGTCTCCTGAAAGGAGTACCAGAGAGGGAGAGTCTGCTTGTGTGTTCTGGCTATGGGAGAGAGCCCCTCTTATATAAACGTCATCAGTTACTCTCAGCCATCAAAACGGCAGTTACTGGTAACGTTTAAGACTCAATCAATGTCATTTATGGCAAAAGGTTCATCACACATGGCTCGGCCAAGGCCACGGCCCGGTGAGGCGAGCGAGCGCGCGCGACACGCTCATCTCCTTTTACCAACTTCACAAGTGGTCCACAGTTGGTCCACTATTTAAGTTGGTTAGGATTCCCGTTGACTCTCCGTCCGGGATTTAATTCCCTAGCATTTATCAGTGGACATTTAATTCTTTGATTAATTGAGACTTAAATGGGCCAAGGCCCAATTAACCTAACAGGAGCGGCCACCAAACCACCCTGCGTGGTGATGCCAGGGGCGTCTTCTTCAACGGCATGCTGCATCTGCTCGTCATGGAGGCCGCCGTCGTCGCCGTCGACGTCGAGGGGGAGGCATGGAGGACGATCGCCGTGCCAGAGGCCGCTCGTTACCGCCCCATGATCGCCGGCGTTGGCCATGGCGGTTTCCTCGGCATGAATTCTGGTGGGCACATCGGCGTCTCGCAGGGGCAGCTGTACTACCTGGAGCCTGATGGCCTCTGGACGCTGTCGATCTGGGTCCTCGTCGAGGACAGTGGCACCGAGGAATGGATCTTGAAGCACAGTGTGACCACTTCGTTGTTCGCTGACAGTGTGAGCTGGAGATCGGGGTGGGATTGCCATGCCATCGCGGTTCATCCAGATGGGAACTCGATCTTCTTCGTCGCGGGATCAGAGAAGACATTGGGGTCATACGAGTTGGTCACAAAGGAAGTGCTTATAATCCGTGACCTTGGGCATGATTGTGAAAGCCTGTATCTCGCATATGTTCCTTTCTTCTCAGAATCAATGGGAGATGGGAGGGTCTGAAATTGCCACCTATGGCCCATAACTCCACATTTCTTGCCCTGAATCCAACGTATATAGTGGTGAATTGGAGATCTCTGAAGGACCAAAGAAACTTTTCTACTCTACTGTACCGAAGACAATTTCTGTATTTCCAATTTAACTTTGTTTCGGAACGCTGTGGAGGTTCAATAAACAATACGTACAAGAAAATGGCAAATTCGATGCTATCATGAAAACCTGGTTGCTGAGAACTGCAAATTTCCGTTTTAGTCCTGCCGTGCCAATTGAATCACCCTGTTTGCAATGTCTGAATGCAGAAAAAAAAAGGTCGTATCTGTTCAATTAATTTGGAGTACACCCGGAATGTTTCACAATTACGGCCCTCAGTTTTTTTCTCTCGAGATTATCGTGCTGCTGTGGGCTACCGGCCCATTCCTCTCTTTGATAGCAACAACAGCACCACCTCTAACCTCAAGGCCCAGCGGCCCACATTAAGATATCCACGAGAGCCACCACCCTAGCAGTCCAGCCCTCGAGCACCACGCTTCTTCGACAGCGCCGCCGCTCCGCCTCCGCCTTGCCGCCGTCGACGGCGGCGCTCCGCCAGATCCAAAGGTAAGGATAATTGATCCCCACTTAACCAGTTCGCTAAAACGCAAGATCTCCTTATCCTCCTCACAGTTCAAACGGATTACTAAGCTGTGACCCAACTGCAGGGCAGCGCGATATCATCCCCAAGGCGGGGGGAACCTGGCGCCACGAGATGGAGGAACCCCCTGAGAAGAGGAATCCAGTGAACAGACTCACAGATGACCTCCTCGTTGAGATCCTCCGCCGCCTCCCCGTCCGCTCCGTGTGCCGCTTCAAGTGCGTCTCCCGGTCCTGGCGCAACCTGATCTCTGACCCCGCCCACCGCAAGAAGCTGCCCCATACCCTCGCCGGCTTCTTCTACGAAAGCGTCAACGGCGAGCGCTTCCCCGTCTGGGCGCACCACTTCACCAACGTTACCGGGAAAGGCGTACCACTCATCTCGCCCGCCTTCTCCTTCCTGCCCGTCGTCCGGGACAATGTACAACTCTTGGATTCCTGCAATGGCCTCCTCCTCTGCCGTTGCTTTGAGCCTGGTCCTCATGAGGGCGATGAGATTCCACCATTCCATTATGTTGTGTGCAATCCCGCGACCGAGAAATGGGTGACGTTGCCAGATGGCAGCTGGGCTAGTGGCGAGGCTCGCACCGCCTGCTTGGGGTTCGATCCGGCAGTCTCCTCACACTTCCATGTGGTCGAGTATGTGCTGGACGAGGGTGACTGCGTCATAGGGGTTGATATCTACTCATCCAAAACTGCAGCATGGAGCTTCAAGGAAAGTGAATGGGGCGATGATGTTATGCTAAATGATAGAGCAAATGGTGTGTTTCTCAATGGCTTTATGCATGTGCTCACGTATGCTGTTGGGATAATAGCTGTCGACATGGATGAAAATTCCTGTGCCAGATACTGCTGATGATTGCATCCATCAAGCTCAGGGTCACTTGTGTTTGATTAATGTTGATGGTGCTGATGCCTCAAAACTGTCGATCTGGATCCTTGAAGACCATGGTACTCATGAATGGACACTGAAGCATTCTGTCAGAACTCTGCTTCTATTTCGACAGAAGAATCTTCGATTTGATCTGGACTACATAGTGATTACAGTTCACCCAGAATGCAATTTGATTTTCTTTGTTTATGGGTGGGACAATACACTGATGGCATATCAAATGGACCGCAAGGAAGTTCATGTCATACGCAAACTTGGACATGATTGTTGGAGGACCTATCTTCCTTATGTTCCCTTGTTCTCGGAGGCATTAGCAGATGAGCAGTGAAACTGTTACATTCACTGCAACTATGTGTTTGTTAATGCAATGACAATTTCATATTGATGCAGCGAGGAGTAGTGGCACTTCTCATAGCTGTCTGCTTGTTCTAGCAAACAGTTAGTTGGGTAGAGCGCTGAAAACATGAAGTTCGGTTTTATTTGTTGTATGCATGCGAGCCTGTGTGGTTCAATTATTAAGATCTTGTTAGCTGCATTTTGGAAGGCTAGCATTATTATCAGTTAAACAACTATGTTATTATGCTTTTCTTTTTCAATGCTCAGTGTGTGCCTTTGTAGGGGTACCATTGGCTGCTCATATGACTTGAAAGATAACAGTATCGTGTATTGAAACCGTCATGGCCGTTTGCAGGTAATTTGTTGTGTCTTTCTTCACGCTGCTATTTGCAGATTCACTTTCTATACCTGTGGATTCGTTGATTCATTTCCCGGTTATTCTTGTTGTTGTTGGGGAACTATAAGGAATCTATAGTTGACTACAATTTCATGAGTGAATTGTTAGCTTCATGATACTGTCAGTAGGCCGTTTTGTACTACCTGAAACATGGCAGCGACAAAGTTCCTGGCTGCCAATTAACGCAGCCGTGGGGCAATGACGGTAGCAGCACAAGACGCTATAGCCAGTCTGAGCTTATATGTGGCTATGTGCGGTGGTCGACAGCTCGTTGCATACTTGCATTGCCTATGCCTTGGATTTCGCTGCATACTGGAGACCGGGATGGGAGTTTCATGTCATTTATGGATCATAACTTTACATTTCTTGCCCTGGATGGATCCATGGCATGTTCGGAAGGACCAAAGAAAATTGTTATTTCTAATGAAGGCTGTTTCTGTATTTGCAAGTTAACCTTGTTTTTCAAACGTGTTTAGAGCATCTCCAAGAGACTATATTGTTTAGCTAAATATGGAGATCATAGTACCTTTGTAAAAATAGAAAATCATCTAATTCAATGGGGGTAATCCAACGGATTCTGTAAAGATGGCTAGCGAGGAAGGCTAGCTAAAAATAGCTAGCGAATGTAAAGATGGTGTCGGTGCTGGGATCGGTCGGCCAATCCCCAGCGCCAAACAGAATGCGCTGTGTCCCGTCCCTTGACGGTTGATGCAAGAGCTAGCACAATGAGACGAGCGTTTATCCTGGTTCCGACCGTGAGGTCGTACGTCCAGCAGGGTGCGCTCGGGGCGCTGTACTATCTTGCACCGGAGTGCTTGCAGAGGGGGGCTACAAGAAGGCGGGAGAGGAGGAGGAGTCTCCAAGTCCCTGAAGGCGAGTGTGATTGAGGCGAGTGCCACTATCGTGTGTGGCGGTGTGTGTGATCGTTTTTTTCTCCTTCTCTCTGCCTCTCTCGCCCCCTCCCTCCTTTTATAGGCTAAGGAGAGAAGGGGGGAGGGGCTTACAAGTACAGATACAGTGTGTGCTACAGAGATGTGTACTGGAGAGCGTGGCGCTGGGCGTGCCGCCGTCCTTGACTTAGGCGGGGGATTTATGGCGAGCTCCGGCTTCCGCGGGCGTCATGGCCATCCCTGTGCTTGTCCTAGAGTGATTTCGAGGGGTGGCGCTGCCGTAGTCCGCACCCAACTGCCCGCCGCTGGTTGACTTCGAGGGCGGGGCAGGTGACGAAGGACGAGAGTTGGCGGCACAGGGGCCGGCATGGCGCCTGCTGTCGACCACAGTGCGCGGCGTGCCCGGTTTGCCGGGGAATGGCCGAGAGTTGGTGGATTTGACCCGGCGTTCGTCACCACCGGACCGCGCCTGACCGGAGTCCGTACTCGGTTGCTGCTCGTATATTCGTTCGAGGGTCCTTCGCGCCCATTCGAGGGCTGCACCCCGGGGGGGAAGGACGGGAGCGGGTGGAATAGTGGTGCGGATTGACGCCTGCAAGTCCGCACAGGGTCTCGCGCAGCGCCGCATGCGTCTTCACAGTGGTGGTGAGGACGCATAGTGACCGGAGCAGTTGAAACAGCGAGCTCTGCGGTGTCAGCGGCGCGGCGTGGGGAGAGATTGCCTTTTTGACTTCGGCGCCCGCCTGATGGGGCGGGCGTTAAATGCCGTTGTCGGGCGGGGCGCCAGAGTGTGCCGCGTTATGTAGAGGGGTAGCCTCGAGCGAGGCGGAGACGGCCCACCCGCTCGATGGGGTGCGCGGTCCTCGAGCGAGGCGGGGTTTGCGTCGTGCCTGCTCGAGGGTGCGCGGCCCTTGAGCGAGGCGGGGTCGGGGGTAGCGATTCGGGTCCCCTCGATAGGCGGGCTCGGACGTCCGTTCATGGGCCGCGATAGGCCGTGACGGGCTGAGCTGCCTTGGCGGCCCTTCTTGGCTGTCGGTGATTCGGCCTTTCGTGGCATATCGCTTTTTGAGGGTGATTTGTCCCAATGATTAGGGGGCCCCCGGGGTTTGTCCCCGACAGATGGCTAGTGTGAGCATCTCCAAGAGATTAGCTAAAAAGACTAGTCAAATTTACTGATTTAGCTACTCTCAAAAATAGATTTGACTAACAAATAACAGAGTAATCCAACAGATTCTGTAAAGATGGCTAGTGAGGTAGGCTAGCTAAAAATAGCTAGTGAATGAGGTGGGACAGAGATCCACTAAATTTGGAGAGTCGTTTACAGAGTCTGTTGGAAACGTTTTTCCTCTAACAATATCTAAATTTAACTTTAGAAAACGATTTGGCTAGTCTCTTGGAGATGCTCTGAGGAAGGCTAGCTAAAAATAGCTAGCGAATGAGGTGACATGGAGAGCCACTAACTTTAGAGGGTCATTTACAGAGTCTGTTGGAAACGTTTGTTCTCTAACCATAACTAAATTTAACTTTAGAAAAATAATTTAGCTAGCCTCTCGGAGACGCTGCTATCCGGCAAAGCTGATAAATGAGAACTGCGATGCGTCGGTAATTTCCTCCTCTTTCTTCTGATGCATTTTCTCTCCATATGTATGCTAATGAATCGAAGTTTACTTTTACCCTGCCATGCGAATCACTTTGTTTCCAATGTCTGAAACTCTGAACGCTGAAAAATGGTATTGATTACGTTAATTTGCGCTTATAGTAAATGTTTTATTTATTCGTCACACAAAGCTACGGAAATGTCATTGCGCGCTGCAACTTTACACTAGTATAAGCAGCTATCAGACTCAGAGGCTGTGTTTAGATCCGTGAAAAGACTCAGAGGCTGTGTTTAGATCCGTGAAAAGAGAATGAAAATGGCCACATCGGACACTGTAGCATATTGTAACATTTTTCATTTGTTTGTGGTAATTGTTGTCCTATCATAACTTAACTAGGCTCAAAAGATTCATCTCGTCGTGTACATCAAAACTATGTAATTAGTTTTTTTATTTATCTACATTTAATGCTCTATGTATGCGTCATTTACTATATTTAATGTTTCGGTGTGACGAAAAGTTTAAAAAATTAGGATGAACTAAACACAGCCAGAGTAGTGTAGTGACCGACTGCTAATGCCCGAAATGGCAGTCTTATTGCCCGAAATGACTGGAAAGAAAACGAACTGCGTCGCTTTCACCATTATGACCCTTAGATATCTGGGCTGCTGTGGGCTACCGGCCCATCCCTCCATCTAACCTGTAGGCCCAGTGGCCCACGGCCAGTTCACCACCAAGAAAGATGCCACCAAACACACCAGGCGCGCAACGGCAAAACCCTCACCAGTTCACCAGTCCCCCCACTCCCCACTCTCTTCGGCAGCGCCGCCGCCGCCGCCTCCGGCCCTCCGCCTCTTCCATCTCCGGCCGCTCTCCGCCAGATCCGGAGGCAAGGATACTCCCCACTTCATCAATTCACTAACACAAGCTCTCTTTACTCTCCTCGCAACTCAGGCAGATTAATAAGCTGTGATCCAACTGCAGGGCGGCGCAACATTATCCCCAAGCCGGGGGATCCTGGCTCCACGAGATGGAGGAGCCCCCCGAGAAGAGGAATCCAGTGGTCAGCCTCACCGATGAGCTCCTCGTCGAGATCCTCAGCCGCCTCCCCATGCGTTCCGTGTGCCGATTCAAGTGCGTATCCCGGTCCTGGCGCAAGCTCATCTCCGACCCCGTCCACCGCAAGAAGCTACCCCATACCCTCGCCGGCTTCTTCTATGAAAGCTACAACGTCGAGCGGTACCCTAGGAAGGCGCACCACTTCACTAATGTCAGCGGAAAAGGCTTCCCGTTCGTCGACCCCTCCTTCTCCTTCTTGCCCGTGCCTCGTGAGGATGTGGTCCTCTTGGATTCCTGCAATGGTCTCCTCCTCTGCCGCTGCTTTGTGCCTGGTCCTCGTGACGGCAATGGGATTCGACCGTTCCATTATGCTGTGTGCAATCCCGCGACCGAGAAGTGGGTGATGTTGCCGGATGGCAGCTGGGCTAGTGACGTGGCTCGCACCGCCTGCTTGGGGTTCGATCCTGCAGTCTCATCTCACTTCCATGTGGTTGAGTATGTGGTAGACGAGGGTGACTGCGTCACAGGGGTGGAGATCTATTCTTCCAAAACTGCTGCATGGAGCTACAAGGAAAGTGAATGGGGCGATGATGTTATGCTAAATGATAGATCAAGAAGTGTGTTTCTTAATGGCTTTATGCATGTGCTCACGTGTGCTGTTGGGATAATAGCTGTGGACATGGAGGGAGAGACATGGATGACAATTCCTGTGCCAGATACTGCAGACGATTGCATCCATCAAGCTCGGGGTCACTTGTGTTTGATTAATGTTGATGGTGCTGATGCCTCCAAACTGTCGATCTGGATCCTTGAAGACTTTGATACATTTGAATGGACATTGAAGCATTCTGTCAAAAGGCTGCATCTGTTTCGACAGAAGAATCTTCCGTTTTATATGGACTTCAAAGTGATTACAGTGCACCCAGAATGCAATTTGATTTATTTTGTCTATGGGCGGGACAATACACTGATGGCATACGAAATGGACCGCAAGGAAGTTCGCGTCATCCGCAATCTTGGACATGAGTGCTGGGACTGGGAGGTCTTTCCTTATGTTCCTTTGTTCTCGGAGGCATTGGCAGATGAGCAATGAAACTGTTACATTCACTGCAGCTATGTGTTGTTAGTGCAATGACAATTTCATATTGATGCAGTAAGGAGTATGTGAAATTCCACACAGCTGTCTGATTGTTGTAGCAATCAGTAAGTAGACTACCAGAAACGTCAATTTCTGTTTTCATGGTTTTATGTGTGTGAGCTTGTTGTGTTGTTGATTTTATTTGGATCAATGTTGTTTAGTTGTTGAGACCTTGTTAACTGCCTTTATTCTATCATTTAAACTGCTATATTATTCAGCTTTCCTTTGGCAATGCTTATTAAGTTCAATGCGCCCCTTTGCGGATATGACACTGGCTGCTCATATGACTCAAAAGATAGCAGAATCGGATTATGAAACCATGATGTCCGTTTGCAGGTGATTTGTCATGTCTTGCTTCATGCTGCTTCTATTTACATGTTTTCTTTCTATACCTGTACATTCATTTCTCCAGTTACACGTACTTGTGTTGCAGAACATTCTTCAGTTGATTGCAATCTCACGGGTGAATTAGCTTCATGGTACTATTAATCGAACATTTGTTAGTGACCGTTAGCTGAGTGTGCCCTTGTAAGTGGAACTGATGAAAGCAGACACTGGAGTCATCTATATATTTCACCTGCTAAATTTACACTTAGGCACTGCAGACATATAGACATTGGCACACTGCCACTAGCGCACACCTACGTAAAATAGCCAAAATAATCCATACATGCTTAGATCATATTGACAACTTGGCTGAGTACCTTATTTTGCATTTAAGTACAGGTTGTCAAGAGTAGAAAACTTCCTTTGGACATTCAGAGATCTTTTAATTCACCATTGTACATATCATCTTGGATCCAGGGAAACGAATATAGGTGACAATTTTAGTCTCATCTCATTGATTCCAGGCGACTCGCAGGCTTTCAGAATTTCAGTCTTGTACTGAATTTTCTGTATTGACAACTTGGCTGAGACCAAAATAATACATGCTTACATCGCATTGACAACTTGTACTGAATTTTCTGTATTTGCAATTTAATGTGTTGCATCCTTGTGGAGGTTCAATAAACAATGCAAGAAAACAGCAAACTATTAGATGCTATCCCGCAAAGCTTGTTAGTGAGAGCTGCAATACATCGGTAATTTCCCTCTTTTCTTCCTTCTGATGCATTTTCCCTCAGTACGTATACTAGTAATGAATCAAAGTGTGCTTCTGAATCACTCTGCCAAGTGAATCACTCTGTCGAGTCTGAATGGTATCTGTCCATTTAATTTGGACGTCAACCAGGAACGCCCATCTTACGTAGTTACATTGGCTTCTGTTGGCGTATATTTTATTTGTGTATTCTACAGAGTTGGAGTGAAATATTTCGCGTCCTGCAAGGATGCAATTATACTAGTAATTTAAGCCAAGGTTGACTATATTACTTGACTGTAAATGTTCGAGATGATATTCTTTTGTGGCTTCGCTTTCACCATCACCATCAGGAAAAAGTCTGACCCTACTCCACTCAACTACCGGCAAAGTCCGATTTTTCATCTCCAATTGGAAAACCGGATTGTTGTTGTCGTTGTGAATGTAAAACTCATTAAACTCACTCATATTCTTTATTAATTGCTCTGGGTACATACTTATTCTAGACGAGTAGAGGCGGTGCTCCAGTGAGCACTCGTCTACTTGGGCTTTGTTCGTTTAATCCCTCCCATGATGGCCTTGTCCCGTTCGCTTGGCTTATCAACAGCCAGCCAACGGTATTTTTCTCTCTGCACAAAATAACACCGGTCACTGTTTTTCTCTCAGCACAAACCACTATTTTTTTCTCAGCATAAACCAGTACATGTCACCAGCCGAGCAGGGCGAGGGTTTGGAGGGAACTGAGGGGGTTTAAATCCCCTACAGGACTCCACCAAGGGATTAAACGAACATGACCCGGGATCTTCAGACGGCTTCGTGCTCACCCACGACGCATGGCTCTGGGATCTTCAGACGTTTGTGGGGCATTGCCCACGGCACGAGGCTTGTGCTCGATGGCGTCAGCGGCAACGCACGGGAACACGAGCGCAGTTTCCTTCTGATTTTGGTTGAGATCATCCAACTCTAATTCGTAACCATTGTTACACCTCTACTCTTAAAGCTACGTTCCCCACGTATGATCCCATCATCGTAGTTTTCATGTTTCAGCGACAATTCTGGCTACGTCAGGCCGTCAGCTATGGGTTGTAAATCTATATGAGTTGGTAGTTAGGTCAACTAGTCTTTTTCCAAATATATTTTTTTAAAATTATCTAAACATTTTCCCAAAGAATATCAAATAATTTTAGATACTAATTTACATAAAAAATAAAATAAAAGATGAATGACACTTGGTTGGTGCTACTCCATCGCCTTGATCATCTTATCCTATAGCAGCGACCAGCGAGAGTTGGGATCAAATTCACTGGCGTCGTTGATGGAGAGATGATCCTGGCAGGCGTCCCCGAGCGTCTATGGTAGAATCCTGACGTGGGAGGTACAACGCCCGCTATATATTCTTTTTTATTTTCCTTTTTAGTTTTATGTAAAGTAACACTAGTAGAGTGCACGTGCGACGGGTGCTAAAAAAATTATAAATTATGACATTGGATGAACTGAGATAAAAACAAGCAACCAACTTCTATGCTACAATTTGGCTATCAGAACAACTTCGTTTCTGTATTCCTCTACACCTTGTCCACACCTCTGACCAAGCCTTTTGATCGTGATTTCTTTGTTCTCATCCGACATATCCTGCATTATTGAATCATTCATATATTTTGTTTAGCTGCGGCTCCTAACAGACGGAATCGTGCATGATCGGACAGAAAATAATACTAGTATAAACTGAAGAATCCCAAGTGCCCCTTTCATTAGCGTCCGTGGTGGCTCACGGGAGGCACGCCAGCGGCTAATAATTAACCTAATCAATCGCACTGCTAGCTCCGGCCACCATTGCAGGAATCAGGATCCGTATCTTGATTGGAGAAATAGTTTAGTGTGCCAGCGCTGGATATTATGCTGCGAGGTCAAGCTCTCCCCAGCCGTGAGCCACTCGATTATATTTTGTTTAGCTGGAGCGATCGGTGCCTGCTGCTTTAGTTGCATGCATGCAATGCATTGATGGCGAGGGGGCTTAGAATAGACAGAGATGCAATTGCTGGTTGCTGGTCCTCCGCCGACGGCCGCCTCCTCTTCTCTTCTCGGTGTCCTGCATTGATGGCGAGGGGGCACTCCCGTCGCTCCGCTGCCTGCTGTCGCTTCGCGCGCAGGAACGATGGCTTCCCGTGAATGGGCAGCAGGTCGGCGTGGCTCGCCTGCCGGGCGCGGCGGCGGCGCTGGCGCCGGAGGACCTCACGGAGACGGGGGTGGGATCCGGGCCGCCGCGTGGGGGAGAAGAAGGGCTTGGCGGCTGCGGCTTTGAGGAGGAGGGATGCGTGGGTGGTGACGGGAATTGGTATTCCACCGGTGCCGGCTCGGGCCGGCAATTTTTCTACCGTCTGATCCTGTAGCGTGGGGATTTGTGCCGGTGCTATCTCAGCCATTTTTTATTCGATTCCTGTCCCGCTGCCTAGAGTACATCGATGGACTCGTTTTTGCCTTGCGGCGCTGGCTTCAGGCAGATTTTTTTCCCTATATAGGCCCTACATGTCATTTTCATCCCTTCCCATGTAGCATTGCCCTCTCTCCTGTCTTCCCCATCTCTGTTTCCGATCTCGCATCCCCTCCACTCCACTCCCTGTCGAATCATGGACCCCCAACTCCAGATGAATTCCAGTCAATTGATTACTATGGCGGGCGAAGGCCATAGGGAGCCGGAGCCAAGGACAAGGCGACGACGGGAGCCGGGAGAAGGGAGGAGGCTGAATCGTGGCAGATGCGCATGGACAGCGGCTCCGCATCCCGGGTTCCCGGATTCTCCCCCCACAAACATGGATCATTTATATGCAAACTCAACTTAATCACTGGTCAGTCAAAGCATCACCGTCCTGGGCGGATCTGGGGATTGTTCTTCAAGCTTGCCGTCGCTGAGATCCGGTGTGGCGACGATTGATAGAGACATTTTCTTTGCTGTTGTGGTTTCCCTGCGCAGAGGTTCGTCTTCAAACTTGACACGCTAAGTATGCTTTTTTCTCTAATCAGTATGCACATTTGCAGCCTATATTGGTATAGAACAGCAGCGAATTGGTAGCACACAACAACAAGGATTCATTAGCATGGAAGCAATCACTTCAGATATTGATGAAGGCACTTCTCTGAAATATAATACATTGACATTTTTTTATATAACCTCTACCATTTTGTTATGTATCTCATCTCTACCATGTTGTTAGTTTGGTGAAGGCATTTTTCTGAAACTGTTTGGCTTTCAGTAACTACATGCAAAATCCAAGACATGGAGATGTTGCCATCGGCTGTTTGAAAATTTTGAAATACCTGGTGAGCTAATACTACTCATTTGGCAGCCATTTAATATATGGCCAATTCAAGTTACCTGCTTCTGTTATGTTCCTTCCATATCTAATAAACTCATAAACATGCCTCCTCACATCATGGTCACCCTCTATATTTGATACACTTTACAGTATGTTCAGTGTCTTCTTTAGCACATTTGTTCCAGCAGCTTATGAGTTCTATCCCCCAGTATACACTGTAACCAGACCATGAGTTTATTCTTTAAATGTCACTACACTTAATACTGAGAACAGAACCATCTCCCCAGTTAGTAAACAAATATTTCTCATGGCCAATTATTTGACCAAATATGTGCCAGTCCTAACATTTTATCAATGTGGCATTTCCTATTTGAGCTTACCAAATAACACCATGTAGGCAGGTAAGCCAATGAATAGCATCTAGACCGGTAATTTTAGATGACCCTTTTAAATGTAGTGGAGATCGGCTATATGGCATTTATTATATTATTTGCTTTGCAGCCTTGACCATAATTGTTATGTGCTCGTGAACACTGAATGCTTCCTTTTGTGCTGACTTTACAAGGTGGCTATAGTGAACGGCGCAATGAAGAGGGCCATGTCTTTAGCACATACAAGCTGAAGCCAAAACAACACGTACCACAAAGAAGAATGCCATGACATGCATCACGGCAAATAACATCCCCAGTGTAGAAACAAGTTGATCCCGAGCAGATCTGGACAGTACAACTTCTCATTGTTTCTGAATATAATTGTCACGCATATCTGGTCAGTTAATTGTGCCGGTATGTGGATCACCTCATGGAATTGTAATGTGTAGCTTGATCTGTAGACTTGGCATCTACCTGTGTTAAGATGTTGTACTAGTGGAAGACTTCAACTATGTGGCATGTTGTGTGCTATGTATTTTGGAAGTCCTTATTTGCAAAAACCTGCTAGCGTCGGACTAGAAGTTCCTCCTAAAATGTTCACATCTCCTTTTTCTTGTTCCATAAATATATTGCATAAACATGTGGTACTCTAGTAAAATTGTAAGTCCAGCATTTTATCAGATTTGTCTTGTCTACTGCGTCGTGGCATAAATGTGCTCCTGCTTATCCGGTTTATTCAGGCTTGTGTTTATCCAAACATTTTGCATCAACTTGCATTGTTTTCCATTGTGACTTTTGCAGCAGACCATCTTTATTTTCTGCCAACATACCAGCCTATATTAGTCATGCGGTCATGCGAAATGTATGAAACACAATGCCTGTAACTCTGTAAGTATGGCTAAAAGTTGTTCCCAAATTGCTAGCCCCAAAGTACATTTTGTGCCAATCCATTTTCACAAAACCACTTCATTTGATATGTGAGAAAGCAATCAAGTTCTCACAATGCTACAAGTAAAAAAAAAAGGAGATTATGATGTGACTCAACAAAATCACAGCTCAAAAACTATTATATCTAGACACTTAAACAGTCAATCACTGCTCAAATACTAGGTTATATGCAAAACACTTAATAGTCAATCAATTATCAGAGTACGAAACCTTGTTGGTTCTTGATTCATCATCATTCCCTGGATCATTACAATTTGAATTTTCTAAAGATGAATTTCAAACTGTTAGGTTCCAGATACAATGAGTCATGAAACGTTTGATTATATAGAACAACTGAATTTTAAATAATCCTCTTTTAACTCCAAGGAGCCAATGTCACCAAGGTCGGTACCTTGTTGTCGGCTTCAGTTAGGAAACCAAAAGAGTTGTACCTCTTCACACACTGCATCGTGAACATCATAAGATAAATATACATATGTTAATATCAGTGGCTCAAAAATGATACTCAAATCAAGAATTAGTAAGATAAGAAAGGACACTTGCACTGATATTTGGTTTAGCCCAAGATGTTTGGATCAGAGAATTGCATAGTAAAAGAAAGGGGTAGTAATCCTTGGTAAAAAAGATAGTGTAGTGAGTCACTCCTTATGCTCAGTTTCTACTGCAGTTAGCTTTTTAAGTACAATAATCAAAATCGGATAAAATGCAGGGACCAGCTTCTCGCTGTCCAAATTATCCTTTTTTATTCTTGATGGTACAAACGATAGAGTATAATGAAAAGGATACCAGCTTCTCGTGCTATGTAGAAACCACTTGTGCAGTGAACTCTCAATCAGCACCCAAAAGTTTAAAAGATCAAACAAAGTGACCAAAATCCGTAGTGGGTTTATGAAACAAGTTAAGATTCAGTATCATTTCTGCTGACGACTTAGTTTGAAATCCTCTTGATGTATCGTCTGTGGCGCTCAGATCCTCCGTTCTTGACACCATTGATTGAAGGATCCAATGGCGGTATAGTGCGGATCTATATATACGAGGAGTAGCTTCCATGGCCGATCTGGGAGATGGAGAGAAATGAAATGAGCCTGGTTGATTGGTCGGGACGAGTGGTGGGGATGAAAAGAATCCTTGGAAAGGTGGACCCACAATACCAAAATCTGCCTCACCAGGTGCCTGGTATCTCTCCGGTTTGCCTTCCCTCGGAAGCTCAGGCAGCCAGCAGCGGGTCCATCAATAGTAGTGGTGGGACCAACTTCAAACCCACTCATCAAGTTGCACGACTTCTAAAGCTGAATCAACGGTAGGAAACCTACCTGCCCGGGCAGGCACCTTGGGAAATCCACGCTCGGGTGGTGACGGATGTGGGCGGAGGTTTCAGATGATCCTGACACGCGGGGCCCATACGTCAGTAGTTGGAGTGAGAAGAATAGGATGGCTAACACAAGAAACACAGGGACAATTTGGCCCTTGTTTAGTTCCCAAAAAGCAACCCCAAAGTTCACTATAAAAAAGAAGATTACCATCACATCAAAATGTCGGCCCATACATAGAGTACTCGATATAGATGAAATCAAAAACTAACTGCACAATTTTGTTGTAATCTGCGAGACGAACATTCACATACAAACGAAATGCTACAGTGACGCATTAATGGTAAAATGCTAAGTTTGGCATTCCAAACTTTTGAACTAAACAAGGCATTGATTTGAAATTGTTGGTCTGCAATAGTCTTGATGAAATTCTAGTTTGCCGTTGCTTAATGTGCTTTACGTGACCAGTTGTGACAGTCTAACTGAGCTGCCTTGCTTCCCTGCCCTTCGAGAACTGCATATAGTCGACTGTTCAAGTTTTGCCCAAATCCATGATCTCCCATCACTTGAGGCATTGAAAATACAGCATTTACCGAGCTTAACAAGGATTTCTTGCCTCTCACCACTCATTAGCATCAATCTCGGTGGGACCTTCAGATCTCAACTATTATATGATCTGTTAAGTTCCAGCTTGTCATTGGAGAAAGCATCGGCTATTTCTGAAGATGTGACACGGATATGTCTGGAGCCTAGCAAGGTCCCGCTGCTCACGACACTCCAGCTGAGCTGCCCACGCCTGGAGCACTGTGATCATCTGGATGGCCTCACTTCCCTGAGAGAACTCAAGCTGCACGGCTGTCCAAGGCTTCATCTCGTTAATCTGCTTCCGGGCCAGATACAACGGTTGAAGACCCTTGAGATCCGTGACCAACCAGGTATGTATTTGTTAATATGTTACCTATGGTTTGTCAACACATTCTACAAAGCTGTTACTGGATGTTTACTTTCTACTGGTCTGGTTCCAGCAGTTCAATCTTTTGCGGATTTCGACCGTCCTGGTATCTTTCTCGCTCTCTCAATCATTATGCTGATGATTACTATCTGCGAGAACTGCTGCAATATTAATCAGATCAAACATTTTATTAAACGTTTCCAAAGGACCTTTTTTTGCGGGTTAAAAGGTCCTATATTTCCAGAGCTGTTGCATTATTGATTAGAGCAAATATTTTATTATGTTGCAAGGGCTGTTGCATTATTAATGAGAGCCAACGTTTCACCGTACTTTCTCACAGGTCCTGTATTTCCGGATGTTTCTTAAAGAGTTAATGCTCCATTCGGCAATGCATTTCCTTCTGCCACCAAAATACAATCTCTGTACAGGCAGATATTCAACAACTTGGGTCTTGTTTAGTTCCCAAATTTGAGAGCCAAACTTTGGTTTTTTGGATTACGTGCGCCACTGTATCATTTTGTTTGTACGTGTAAAAAATTATCCAAAAATTGATTAATTAGGGTCAAAATGTTCGTCTCGCAGAGTACAACAAAACTGTGTAATTGATTTTTGATTTTATCTACATTTAGCACTCCATGTATGTGCCGATATTTTGATGTGACGAGAATCTTCTTTTTACATAGTAAACTTTAGAGGGGGTGGGATTTGAGATCTAAACAAGGCCCCGGATTTGTTTCTTCATCAACTTCTTGGTGGCATAGAGTAGAACATGCAAGAGCTACTTGCCACTGATGGAGTAGAGCATGCAAGAGCTACTTGCCTACTTCCCTGTCTTGGGTGATGCAAATGAATTGACTTGAAGATTTCCTTCACAAACAAAGATTGTTACTCTTGCTTGCATTAGACCCTCGGTTTGACGGTTTTCAGGGCAAATATTTACCACTAAATGCCCCTAATAGTCTCACTACAAAAAATGCTTTGGTTTTACTATCTGTGTATCACCATTATTGTCCAATATAATTGTCCACACTCTGCATCCAGTGAACAGCCAAACTGGTCGCCTGTCGGTTTGTATGTGCATGTGCATGTGCAGGGGCGCTAATCTGGCAGGATGTTTCCATCTGATTGTATTGGCTGGACTGCAGGTGGGGTTGCTCGCGGCCACAAATCCTCTATCTCCAACGCCAATCATGCATGTTCGTTTGCATCATCATTTAATTTGGAGCATGTATCGTAGTACCTTATCAATCACTCACATCTCGTCCTGTCAGCAAATTCAAACCCATCTACGCTCGGACCCCATGCCGCTCGTCCTCGCATTCCTCCTCGCCGTGGCCGCCACATGGCAGCCGGCGGCAGCCTCCGCCATCGCATTGCCGCCCGCGCCGGCGCCGGCAGCGTTGAAGGCGGAGGTGGAGTTCGTGCGCGGCTGCTGCGCGCGCACGCTGTACCCGCGCCTCTGCTGCGCGGGGCTGGCCCCGCACGCGGCCTCCGTCCACTCCAGCCACGCGCGCCTCGCTGTGGCCTCCGCCAACCTCACGCTCGCGGCCCTCGGCGCGCTCGCCGCGCGCATCCCGCCGCCCGGCGGCTCCGGCGCGCTCCACGACTGCGCCGAGCTCGTCGCGTCGGCCGCGGGCCACGCGGCGCGCGCGGCCGAGCGGCTGCGCGGGATCGAGCACGCCGTGGGCCTCGAGGTGCTCTGGCGCGTGGACGACGCGCTCACGTGGCTCAGCGCCGCCATGACCAACGAGGACACGTGTGCCGACGGCCTCGCGCCCCGCAGGTCCGCACCGGCGCCGGTGAGGGCGGAGCTGCGCGCCAGGGTGCGCCGCACCAAGCAGTACACCAGCATCGCGCTCGCCCTCGTCAACATGCTAGTTAGTCAGTAATAGCCGAAGGATTTTTAGCCAAACATTTGGTAGCTTACCACTTGTAACTTGCAATGTAAATTGTGAATTTTTCTCTATGTCTCTGTAAGTTTACATCTACTTTACGAAGCTGCAATGAAGCTATTTACCCTGGATTTATTCAAAGACAGAAATAGGGACGAGCAACAGGGTGGGTCGCAAACGGGCAGGGAGCCAGGGAATGGGGCGCATGGTGAGCGGGGCATCGACACGTGGTTTGGGCTGGCTCGTTGGCTAGCTGGACCGGACGAGGGAATTGATCCGGCCAGTGTTGGGCTTGGCCGAACAAGAAAGAAAAAGGGACAAGTCCATTTCACACCCTTCAACTATCAACATTGTTTGATTTTCAACCCTCAACCGCAAAATCAGATATTCAACACCCTTTAACTTTTCAAAGCGTCCAATTTACACCCTTTGGTGGTTTTCGCTGATGTGGCGACACGTTTGCCGTCCTATGTGGCGCCATGTCAGCAATAAGGAGGTAAGTCTCTTTTGGTAGTTCGAGTGGTCAACTAAACTTTATAAAAAATTATTTTTTCTTAGAAAACATATGTAATTAAAAATAGTACAATATTGTTTAGGCTTAGAAAATTAATAAAAAAACTTCATTTTAGCTCAAGAAAATATAAAACTATTTTTATATTTTATAAAATCTAGTCTATTTTATAAAAGTTTACTAAAATATAAAATTTATTCTATATTTTTCGGAGCTAATTTTCTATTGATGTTCTAAGACTGAATTAGATTTTAGCATTTTTAATTATATTTGTTTTCTAAGAAAAAAATATTTTTATGACATTTTTTTGATAAAGTCTAGTTACCCCGCGAACTATCAAAGCGGATCAATTTACGTCCCTCATGGCTGATGTGGCGCCATGTGGGACGAAAAACGTGGCACCACGTCAACGAAAATCGCCATTAAAACTATTAAAGGATGTAAATTAGACTATTTGAAAAGTTAAATGTGTGTAATATCTGATTTTGCGTGTGTAATATCTGATTTTGCGGTTGAGGGTTGAAAATCGGACGGCGTCGATAGTTGAAGAGTGTGGAATGAACTTTTTTCAAAGATAAAAGAAAACGATGAGGGGGGGGGGGGGTTGTCAGCTACTCCAGCCCATTGCTGAGTGAGAGTGGGGAAATTAGGCCCATGTGCCGTTTTGAAGTACCAAATGGGCCTTTTCTATTTTATTGTTTTCAAGTAATTCATTTTATTGCCCAGGAATAATTTCCTTTTGTTTTCCAAGTATACAATCCTTGGTGTTTCTTTTTCACACAAGATGAATTTAGGACATTCGTGAACCGTGATGCGCTCCTCGCTATATATATATATATATATATGGCAATTTATAAAGAAAAAAAATCGTCTCAGAGATCACGGCCGGCCAGGCCACCTCCTGGCTGCGCAAACATTTCGGCGTTTGCCCATCACGATTCACGGCGCACAAATAATCCGGGATATTTCCCTTTCCTTTCATTTCCCCTGGATGCATGCACGGCCGAGTTAATTAAATTGGATGAAGCTCGCTTGTATATATGTTAATTAGATTAGAATAAAAAGAAGAAATTGAGGAGCAACCGCCTCCGGTGATCTCTCGCTCCATGCGTGGCTCTCAAAAGGAGTTGAAGTGGCCAGCAGTCAAAGATCCAAAAGACGCGCTCCGCCTCGCTGCAGCCGTCGCTAGTCTGTTCGTTTGTTATGCACTACTCGATCGGCAGCCCTGCGAACCGCTCGTCTCCGCCCTCCTCGCCCTCGCTGCTCTCCGCTCGTCGTGTTTATAAAGGAGCACGGGGCTCTCTCGTTTCCCTCCTGTTTATTTCCTTCCAGGAGAAGGGGAGAGGGGAGGCATAGATTGAGATATATATATATAATTCCTGGTGCTCGCTCAGATCGATGCGAAGGTAGTACTAGGAGGATTATTGGTGTGCGAGCGGCCACCGGCGGCGATGGACTTCCCGGAGCTCGCGAAGTTGGCCTTCTCGAGGGTGCAGGAGATGGAGCCGCAGAACGTGGGCAAGATCCTCGGCTGCATCCTCCTGAGGGAGCCCGACGAGGAGGAGATGGTCCAGCTCGCCTACGGCAACGACGCCGCCGTCCACGCCAAGATCAACGACGCCAAGGCCACGCTCGCCGCCATCTACGCGCGATGCTCCGCGCAGCACCACCACCAGATCGGGGCCGCGCACAGGGCCGCCGCCGCCGCCGCCAAGTACCACCACACCAACGCCGCCGCGGCAGCCGGGGTGCGACACCACTACTCCCCCGCGGCCGCCGCCTTCGGGTTCCAGTACTGGCCGGAACCCGCCGCGCCGGCGCCCAAGCAGGCGCAGCAGGACTTCGCGTTCGTCGACGCCGCCGCCGCCGCCGCCGACGGCCACTACGGGCTGCAGCAGCAGCAGAACCACAACGGCGGCCTCGACGATCACCACCACTACGACGGCGCCGGAGGCTACTACTACGCAGCCGCCGCCGCCGAGGACGCGTTCCACAATGGCGGCGCCGGCGGGGGCCTGCCGCCGAGGGCCGCGGCTCGGCGGGCGAACGCCCTGTCGGCGCGGCGCCCCTGCCACTACTTCATCAAAGGCGTCTGCAGGAACGGCCAGAACTGCAACTTCCCGCACCACCATGGCTACTCCGACGGGTTCGCCGACGACGGCCACCACAAAGGCGGCAGCACGCCCGGCGCGCTGGAGAAACTGGAAATGGAGATCACCGAGCTGCTCAACTCGCGGCACGGCCAGCCGCTGTCCATCGCCTCGCTGCCCACGCTCTATGGCGAGAGGTACGGGAAGGGCCTCCAGGCCGAGGGCTACCTCACCGAGAGCCAGCGCCATGGCAAGGCCGGCTACAGCCTCACCAAGCTGCTCTCTCGCCTCAACAAGATCAGGGTAATCGAAAGGTAATAAGCTAAGATCATTATACTAACGAATCTAATAGAAAAATTAATCTCATCATTCAGCTTACTAGACTCCTAATCATTGTACCATGCACGTAGGCCCCATGGGCAGCACTCTGTGGTTCTCGCTGAGGACGCCGCCAGGTACACCGAGTTCAGGGGCGAAAGAGGAGGAGGTGACATGGGCTCCGTTCCGGCCAGCTCGCACCAGATATACCTCACCTTCCCCGCTGAGAGTACCTTCGTTGAGGAAGACGTTGCCACTTACTTCGGGTACATATATGCTATACACATGTCTAGTGTGATGCATTACATTCTGTTCAATTGTGAAGTTCTCATTGCATTATTCAAAGACATGGCAATGTGTGGACCTGCATTTTGCAGGCAGTATGGTCCAGTGCGCGATGTGAGGATCCCGTGCCAGGAGAGGCGAATGTTTGGCTTTGTGAGTTTCCAGAATCCAGAGACGGTGAGCACCATCCTCATGAGGCGTAACCCGCATTTCATCTGTGGATCAAGGGTCCTCGTTAAACCCTACAGAGAGAAATCCAAGTGCATTGAACGGTAAGGCCTGACACTGGAGAAGTTAATTGGTCTTAGTTGTTTTTTCTTTTTTAATTTCTGATATATAGTATGCTAGTATGTGTGTTATGAGTTATGATAACCTAAGAGTTCCAGTCATCCCAGGACGTATGTGGACAAGATGAAGCCAATGCACTACTACCCTACTCGCTTCTTCGAGATTGATCCGGACTTTTATCCCGGTAATAATGACTAAGTAACCTCTGTACATTTTACATTTGTCAATCAATATATTAATTAACACACACGCTCCCACATCAACTTTGCTCGCTCCAGATGAATATGAAGCTTCAAGCAGGATCATGAGAAAGCAATTGGCAGAGAAGCGTGAGAGACTGATCGAGCTCGAGAGGAAGCGCTTTGCAGGGATTAGGCTTGAACCATTGCCGCAGGAGATAGCCTACTTTGATTGCAGCATTGACGATGTAAATCCCCTCAATCGTCTCCCAGCAGGTCGTCAATGCCATCATTTCTCACCTTGGAATTTCCATCTTTAATAATCATATAAAGTTAAGTTTTTCTTCAATATATTCATGCTAATCAGATTCCAAAGATGTTGACCTGATGGACCGTCCCCTCATCGTGCCGGATTCCTTGGAGATTGTCTCCACGAGCCAAGCTCCGCAAACACAGGCAAGCAACAACTACGATGACAAAGAGAGGTACTGCATTGCTAATAAGTATGGATAATACCACTTCTTGCATGAATTGCACACTGGCATTGGTCTTGTTCGTCACCTTAACTTTTCAATGGATAAATTCCGAATTTCAGCAATCAGATCCAACTACCAGAAAGTCCATTCGCATCGGCAGCACCTGCTGGAAACAGCATATCTGCAATCATATAATGGGAAGGAAAAGGGAAACAAAGCATCCTGGACCCTCAATCAGTTGTTCCTTTGATATCTTCTTAAGATCTACAGGGGCGAGTGTGTTTTTACACAGGAGAAGGAAAAATAAAAAAACACTTTTTGTAGATAGAGAAAAAGGAAAGAGAACTCTCACTGGTCTTAATTAGGAGTCACATGAGAAAGAGAGTACATGTTTATTTTATTATACTTTAGAAATGGGATGGAAAGAGCAGTAGTAGCATGCAGGGTGAGACCAGAAAAAAAAAGCCACACTGATAAGTTTTATACAGGTGTGTAGTCTGACTATAAGTTATAGGAAATAATGTAACACGATAGTTTGTTCTAATAAGACACTATATGATACATGCAAATTGGTGTTTTACCATTTGTTTCAAATATTATGAGCCAAAGTTAATTATTTAAAAGGTAAAGGTAGTTTTGGTCCAGGGTGTCTATTATTTGTATTTTCGTTCAGTAAAGAAGGCACAGTTTCAGTTTCATGATCTATTGCTTGTAAATTTGTGCGCATTTGTTATATTTTCATTTTCATTGATTGCATAGTTCGTTCTGAAAGAACTTTTGGATGCATAAGAATATGTCCGGTTGGTTTTTGCTGTCACGCCACTACCATGACCCTATGCAATGCCACTTCCTGATCCGATATGGTATAATGTTACTCATGTGCCTCAGCAGCAAGACCCACTGGGAAAAAGGCAACCTAGTGCTTTATATGATAGGCAGCAGTCATGGGACTCATCTGATCTTGATATAAACCTGCTTCAAGTGATTCTTTATTTGCTTTCCCTTTGTCATTCATCTGGAAACCACACCTAAGAATGCTGAAAACCTGAAGGGGCATAAAAAATATATGTTGGTGCCTGATGTGACAAGGTAATGAATTCGTGATGATAACACAAACAGTTGCAATCCCTTTGTTGCCCAAAGGGCATCATGAATCATGATCCCGCCTCAGAATTGAGGTGCCACTGGTGGAGGGAAATCTTGTGTGGATAGTGTTATGGATCTAGTGGGGTCACGGTCTAGCTTTTGTGGCTCTCATCCTTGCTGGGACCTGCAAGTAGGATAAGACTGATGTGACAAACTGAGACAATCAGACAACCAATGAATACTGTATTTTTCAGAATAAATCAAATAATGGGACCACACAGAAAAAAGTAATTTTTCAATAAATAACCTAATGTTTCAGTTATGATTGCAGAATAAATCAAATAATGGGACCATACTTTTCTAAACTCTTCCCAAAAATAATTTGTCTTACATGTCAAGCAGCCTACTTCCCAAAAATATTTATGTTCACACCAGCGTTGTCAGAATCCCCTTGAGATCACCTGGATCCCACCTCCCACGTGGATCCTGAATATGACAACGCTAAAGCTGAAGCACGTATCGAGGACTGCGATTGTCTAGGGAAGTTGCTGTACGTGCATGGCGACTGATTTGTCCTTGTGCTTTGTTGGTGGAACGCTCGTGTTGTTTAGTCTTTGCGCTCGAGACCGCTTTATTATAGATGTTTATATGGTAGTATATTGATGTTTACTTGCTGTTGATATTTATATGGCTAACGTCTGTGCTTGAACTTGATTCCTTCAAACTTATTGTACACGAGCATGGCCGCGGGCGTGAGATATCTACGGATGGCGGGCGCGAGCATGGGTTTTTGCCTGTGGTAACACTACCAGAATAGTTGATATCTGCACCGGGTGGGAAAGCCTTTTAGCACCGGGTTTCCCACCCGGTGCAACTAAACCGAGGTTAAAGGGGTACCCCTTTAGCACCGGATTGAATAACCGGTGCTAAAGGGGGTTCCAGACACAACCCGGTGCTAAAGGGCCTGCCCCGCAGCGCCTTTAGCAGGGCCTTTAGCACCGGTTGCTGTCTGCAACCGGTGCTAAAGGCCCCGGATTTCTTTTTTTTTGCTTTTTTTAGTAGCCATGCATGCACGTCTATATACGTGTATATACGTATATATTCTAATACGTGTATTCTAATACGTATTCGGCCGACTCTATATTCATATTAGCTGACATTTCATCAAAATAGAAGACATATATATTACAAAAGTAGATATTCATGCATGTCAACTCGAGTTATATATATTTAAACTGTATTTTCTACTTAATTAAGATTGACGACTTGTTGAACTGTCCGGCACGTCCTCCAGTGGCATGTGGAATTCTCCTCGGGAATTGACGACCTCGTCCCAGATCCATCCGACGAGCTGTTCTGCTATTGCGTCAATTCTTTCTAGCTCTAGAGACTCTTCCTTCAGGCTCAACATCTATAATTTACAAATAATTGAAAGATATTTAATCCGCCGAGTTGGAGACAATAATTGTGTACTTAATAATAATGGAAATGTGTTTATTATTACGTACCATAATATCGTGTTGTGTAGGCTTTTTATGTCCCCAATTTCACATGTAATCGCAAACATAGTATGCACATAAATTATTTCCCTTCCCCTGTTTGGCACACTGTCGACCAAAAGAAATTAAGTAAAATTCATATAATATATTAGCCGAGGCCTACATGTACAAATTACTTGCTTACCGGAAAACCAATGTTCAATTTTAGTGTTTCATGTTGAATACCCGGGTGTTCTTGAGGAAATTGATTCCAGGCCCTGCGAACAAAAAAATTGAGTTAAGTCATTGCGAGTGTAAGGGGTGAATTAAGTAGGGGAAAATATACATCACCTTGTCATCATGTCCATGATGTTCTGTAGTTTCTCTATTGGTTCGGGTGCGCGGTGTGAATTGATTCGCTAAGGGTTCGGGTGCGCGGTGGGTTCGGGTACGCGATAGAATTTCTGATAATAAACATTTTCGATAGTACACATTATACAAACATATAACATTTCCAATATACATTTAAATGAAGCACATATATTTCTAATATACATAGAATTTCCAATATACATTTAAATGAAGCATTTCCAATATACATTTCAAACATATAACATTTCCAATATACATTTCAATGTAAATATCTCCAATACACATTTCAACATGCCTATACATTTCCAATAAATAAACATGCATATACATTTACATTTTCAGCATATAAATATTTGCAATTTACATTTGCAACATTTTTAATACATATGAAGCATGTATATTTCTAATAGAATTGCAATATAGAACATTTCCAATATATCATTTTTATTTCCAATACAATGCATTTCCAATAAATTAATTTCTAATATTTTCTAATATTTTCAATAGATATGAAGCATATATATTTCTAATATTTCCAGTACAATGCATTTCCAATGTATGTGGTTAGCGAACGCGTTCGGCCAAGCGCATTTGGTTAGCGAATGCGTTCGCTAACCAAATACGCATGACCGAACACGTTCGCTAAGCAAATGTGCATGGCCGAACGTGTTTCGGCCATGCAAGGGTACCTGCACACACACAAACAGACACGGCACGAAGGACGGCTCACACGTACACAACCACGCACGACACGAAGGCCGGCATCACAGGGGCCTCACCGCGGCCGGGGACGATGGCGGCGCGGGGAAGACGGCGAGGGCGCGAGCGGCGGTAGGGGGACGTCGGCGGAGACGACGGCGACGAAGAGCGGCGGCGCGGCCGGCCGGGGACGTCGGGCGGCGCTGGGGCGACGGGCGGCGGCGCGGGGACGACGGGCGGCGGCGCGGGGACGATGGGCGGCGGCGCGGGGACGACGGCGAGGGCGCGGGCGGCGGCGCGGGGACGTCGACGGGGACGACGGCGACGAAGAGCGGCGGCGCGGCCGGCCGGGGACGTCGGGCGGCGCGGGGACGACGGGCGGCGGCGCGGGGACGACGGCGAGGGCGCGGGCGGCGGCGCGGGGACGGCGGCGTGGGCGAGGGCGACGGGCGGCGGGCGCAGCGACGACGGCGGCGGGGGCGAGGCGAGGAGGAGGGCCGGCGGTTTGGGGGAAGACGAAGTGCTGCGGGGGCGGGGGCCGGCGCGAGGCTATATAAATCCGGGACATTTAGCACCTGGTGCAGCCACGACCCGGTGCTAAAGGCCCTTTAGCACCGGGTCTATACAACACCCGGTGCTAAAGGCCCCCCCTTTAGCACCGGGTCTTCCCACCACCCGGTGCTAAAGGCCCTTTAGCACCGGGTCTTCTACAGCCGGTGCTAAAGGCCGTAACTGGCGCCAAACGAAAATTGGTGGGGGCCTTTAGCACCGGGTGCAGCCACGACCCGGTGCTAAAGGCCCTTTAGCACCGGGTCTACACAGCACCCGGTGCTAAAGGCCCCCCCTTTAGCACCGGGTCTTCCCACCACCCGGTGCTAAAGACCCTTTAGCACCGGGTCTTCTACAGCCGGTGCTAAAGGCCGTAACTGGCGCCAAACGAAAATTGGGGGCCTTTAGCACCGGATTTTAGATCAACCCGGTGCTAAAGGCCCCAAATTTTCGTTTGGCGCCAGTTTCCAAACCGGCCTTTAGCACCGGTGGCTACTATTTGGTAATCTTATAAATATAGTTTTTAATATATAGTTATTAATACTTGTTTTAATTCAGTTATTAATACCTATTAAAAATATATATTAAATAAGAAAATCTTATAAATTACTAGAAAATCAATATACAATGCTAGAAAATCTTGTAAATTAATAGAAAATCTTGTAAATTACTAGAAAATCTTATAAATTACTAGAAAATCTTATAAATTACTAGAAAATCAATATAAAATGCTAGAAAATCATATAAATTAATAGAAAATCTTATAAATTAATAGAAAATCTTATAAATTACTAGAAAATCTTATAAATTACTAGAAAATCTTATAAATTACTGTTCAAGCATTCAAACATGCTTGCCTTCTCTTCTTTGCTGAGAGTGAAGCTGGCAGGACGCAAGTACTGGCGTCCTTTGTCTCTCTTTTCTGGATGTAGATTAGTCCGTTGCTTAAATCGTTTCAGATCCTGACGTGCTTGCTAGGTTGCTTTGGGCCTTCGATGAGCACTGGCATCATAATGAACTTCCGCTTCATGCAGAGCCAGTGGGGTAGGTTGTAGATACAAACAGTCACGGGTCAAGTGCTATGACTACTGCTCATTTCACCAAAAGGGTTCATACCATCGGTACTTAAACCAAGCCTAACATTCCTCGCATCAGCATCAAACTCTGGGAATGCTCTGTCGATGTTCCTCCACTGGGATCCATCGGCGGGGTGTCTCAACATGCCATCCTGCTTACGTTCTTCTTTGTGCCAGCGTATCAGTTTGGCATGGTCTTTGTTCCTGAACAAACGCTTCAGACGGGGTATCAGAGGGAAATACCACATCACCTTCGCAGGGATTTTTTTCTTAGAACGCTCTCCCCCAACATCACCAGGGTCGTCCCGCCTGATCTTGTATCGTGTGCAGGTGCAAACCGGACAACGATCCAAGTGTTCGTACTGTCCGCGATAGAGGATACAGTCATTAGGACACGCATGTATCTTCTGCACCTCCAAACCGAGAGGGCAAACAACACGTTTTGCCTTATACGTCGTCGATGGCAATTTGTTACCCTCTGGAAGAATCTTCTTTACGAGTTTCAGTAGCTCCTCGAAACCCTTATCAGTAACACCATTTGCTGCCTTCCACTGCAGAAGTTCAAGTGTGCTACCCAACTTCTTTAGCCCCTCTTTGCAATCTAGGTACAGGTCAGTCTTGTGGTCCTGCAACATGCGCTGTATCCTTTTCAGTTCCTTATCATTGCCGCAGTCTTTCTCGGCATCACACAACATTTGCCCGAGTCCATCAGTAGGTTCATTTTCCTGAGCAACATCTTCCTGAGCATCGCCTTCCCGAGCAACATCTTCCTCATCGGCATCACCCATTGCAGCATATGCAAAGGAACCGTAGTATTGAGCCAATAACGGAATGTCGTCATCGGCCTCGTCTTCTTTATCTTCATCCATTAGAATTCCTCTTTCACCGTGCTTCGTCCAAACACAATAATTCCTCATGAAACCGTGCCTCATCAAATGCACCTGAAGACAACCTCTTTGTTTGTACGATTGTATATTTTTACAATGGGTGCATGGGCAGAACATGAAACCGGACGGCGTCCTGTTAGCCTCGGCGGCATCGAGAAACGTCCTAAGGCCATCACGGAACGCCTGAGCGTGGGGGTCCCCGTACATCCATTGTCTATTCATCTGCATTATTAACCAATAACAAATATACAATACAATTTAAAGATAAAAAAATTTAATATATAAATAAATACAAATTATAATATATATTCTATTATATAAATAAATTTCTAAAACTACATTACTATATTCATTAAATAAATAAATATACCTTCCGTTAAATAAATAAATAACTATTCTACCTTTTAATAAATAACTAATAATATATATTTCATTAAATTAATAAATTACTATTCCAACTTTTAATAAATAAACCTCTCTAATAAATAAAATACATAAGCCTTATAACTATTCACAAGTCATACAAAACAAAATACTAACTAGCTTGCCTTCTCTCTCCATTTAAAACACAACATGAACACTCTCTCCACCATGAACTCAAGCTCTCTCCTCTCTCTCCTCCAAGAACACAAGCTCTCTCTAGCTAGCTTTACTTTGATTCACAAATCCCTCTATTTCTAAGTCATAGAAGGATTACAAGCTAAATAAAACATTAGAGAATGAAAGAGTGTACCTTGTAGTGCTCCTTAGATGAGTAGAATCTTCACAAATTTTGAAAAAAATTTGGGCAGCACCTCCCCTCCCACGGCCGAGCAGCATGAACACAGCGCCTAAGTGTTCAGCTGGCTCGGCCGGGGGAGGAAGAAGGTGTTATATACAAAAGACATTAGCACCGGGTCGTGGCAAGACCCGGTGCTAATGTGCACCAATTAGCACCGGTTGCAGCCAGCAACCGGTGCTAAATGGCCTCGGGCACATTAGCACCGGTTGCTGGCTGCAACCGGCGCTAAAGGGGGAGCATTAGCACCGGGTCTCGCCACGACCCGGTGCTAATGTGTCCGCCCTGACACCCCGCAGCGCCGCCCCCGCTCCTAGCCGTTGGACCCGGTGCTGAAGCCCCATCAGCACCGGGTCCAAAAATGGCCGAGGTGGAGGAGGCGGGCGGATGTGAAGCATTCTGGTAGTGTAAGTGGCGGGCATGGGTTTTTATGTGCAGTCATTGATATCTAGAGCCTGTATCGATGAGGATTTTGCCCGTTGTCATCCACAATCATGTGTGGTGACTTGCAATATGTCATGATTAATATATTTTTACATGTGCTTTGAAGATGAAAAATAATATGTGAGATATGATGAGAGTTTTTGAGTGGATTTTGTGTATGAGATGATGTATCAACTACTGTGCTTTATATTAATAAATTAAAAGTAATAGTTAATTAAGTGTTACTTGTGCTTGACCCACATATAGGTGGGCCAGGCCCAAATTTAGGTGAGCTCACAAATGTTTCGCGACACCTAACTTTGGCTGAATATGGACAAAAAACATGGGCAAATATTGGGCTCGGCCCAACAGGAATTTGACCTATCACAAGCTATGGCACCAACAAATATTGGGCTAGGTCCAATTAAAATTGGGCCAGAATCAAATTATGACAAACCTATTAGCCACTTTTATGACACCATGTAGGTCGTCACATGACGCCACCATACAAACAATATTATAACAGCATGTAGAACAGACCTAAATGCATCACAAACTTATGCCTTATTTGTTTGAGATTATAATTCAAGGGTAGTATAATAAAAGTCTAATTTAGAACCACTTTGGGACCTCAAATAATCTAGAATAAGCTGCACATGGGTAGATTATTTGTGGTCCTATGTTCGTTCTTTTACTACACTACCTATTACTCATAATCTAGCTTATATAATCTACAAGTCAAACAAACATGGCTTTGGTGACGTGCGGAAATAAGAATTGTCGCTAATTATGAATTATAACGGTTGATTAGTGACATGATGTTTGTTGCAACATTGTCATAAATCACAGTTTATGACACCAAAAACACATTTATGACACCAAAAACACATTTATGACACCTTTTTTCATCACTGATAAAGATATTTCTTGTAGTTCTTGTTTCAATCATTAAGTCAAATTTACTTAGATGACATGTCACTCTTGGAATCCATGACATGAAACACCTCACTCGGCATGGCCTTATGGCCCACATTAACCAAATAAATTGATCATTGGTACAATAATCACAAATAGAAATGAAGGTGAGAATCGAGGACAAGCTGAACACAGTCAAGGGAGATAATCTGACATGTGACTTTCACAATGATGCAATGTCATTGACCACAAGGCGAGACATGTGAAAATCTAGTTACGAGTGCATGAACTTGTTTAGCTCCGTGTATATGCGATGTGTTTACCTAATAGGAAAGTGGGCTCTACAATATTAACTCTATGACTTGATATATGCAACATACTGTTTGAAAGTGAACCTCAGATTTATTCATCTCATGTCATGCTTCAATAATACTATGCATCTTAATTTACAATACTTACATAGTCCCTGTATACACGCTGAAAATTAACAGGCAATAGAAGTAAAACCCTCCTTTCTTGCCTCCCTACCCCCTCTAACATAAAAATGAATTCACCCCTAATAAATAAAATTTGAGTGCCACCCTATGGAGTGCCTTGTTGTGTGTGTGTGACTAGCATTCATTGATGACATATTGGTTTTATTTATCTGGAACATAAAGAAGTATGCGTTCACTGCTGATATTAATTGTTCTAAGTTAAAATGAAGATGTTTGGTTCTCGACTCATGCTCAGGTGATTTTTTTAGATAATGGAAAATCCGGCCTCCGTCATTCACAGTTGAATGCTTACGGCCAACACAAAGACACACACTACGGCGCTTAAACCATTAAATACATCACCCAAAAACACAAGCAAGCAAACAGCAGATACACAGATCGAGAAACTCCAGACTCCACTGTCCACCCCCTAGTCTTTTAATCTGTTTCTGAATTTCCAGCCATACTTGCTGAAGATCTCTATAACCGTCACTTCGAGCTTGCGACATTTCTCAATTATATTGGTCTTATCTTCCTCTTTAGATAGCATCGACCAGCTTCTTGCCCAATACTTTCCCCTGAAGATTACCTGCATGAATGAGTCTCATACTCAGGTGATAACTTTGAAAAACCTTTTTTACATGGAGAGGAAGTGGTTTCAACTGTGAGAAGCACCAGCGTCCAATCCTACACGAGAAGGTTCCTTGGCAATCGATTCCACCGAGCTCATGAAAGAGAGGCTACGAGCACTGAGGGGCACGTACGGGTGGCACATCAGACATGTTGAAGGCGGTGGTGCCTAGGGAAACTGGGGAAGCCATGAACTATCATCCAGATCACGAGCTCTTATCTTGTCGCGATCTCTGTACCATGTGTATGCTCTATGTATGGGGCATTTTAGATGGACTATATATGATCCATTCAATACATGTAGTATCTCCATAATAGTGTCCCCTTGCATGATGATAGACTTTAATTTTACGTTGGGATTTATGTGAGGCTTCTGTAAACTATTTGATGATGTTTTAGTTGTTTCTGACGTACACTAGTGCAACACCCAGATGACATGGGCTTTATTAGTCAGATGTTTTATAGCCTAAAACCATCAATATCTTTGTTGCTTTATTATTGGCATAACTGTATAGATGCTGCATACTAGTCATATAACAGACACCGCTAGAAAAGTAGCCATCAGTACCGGTTAGGAGACCCTATTTAGAAAAATAGCCAGCACTAACGTGCAAGCCAGTTAGTACCGGCTGGGCATCCGGTACTGAACGGTGCAACCACCGAACGGTACTAAATGGTCTAGCGCCCAAAACATAAAGGAAAAAATATTTGGACTGCCGGAAGGCTCACACACGTCACAAGTCACGCGTGAATGCGCGTGCCCGGCCGTGAGAACTCGAACCCAAGACCTAGCCTCGCATGTTGCTTCCTATAATTACCATCCCACCTATGCATCACATGTGATTGAGTGGGTGATGATTTGCGCATTGATGGGAAAGGATCGTCCCGTGCCGTGGTGAAGCTCATAGGGCAGGTCATGATGCCACCACATAGTTCGCATGATATATTGTGTAACTTCAAATGACAAAAATATCGATAGGAGTTTGGGAGGGAGTTACTCACCTTTACCACTGAACTAAAACCCAATGCCGATCCCAAATAACACTCTAACCTTCACCACCCTTCTAAATTGGTCTCCACAGAACTGATGCTACCATCATCTATCCTATGCCCCCTACTACAAAAAAGATTTGTAGGGACTCTCCTATTTCTTTCAGGGGCAATCCGAAAGATGCCGCTCCTACAAAAGGAGTGGGGTTACTGTAGCTTCTGCCCCATCATTGAAAAAACATTTCTAGGGACGTGTGATGGGTGATCCGCCTCTAAAAATGGGGTTATTTCCAGGGACGGATGATGGGTAATCTGTCGTGGAAAATTATCATTGTCAAGGGTGGGTATGACAAGCAACCCAATATTTAGGATCTGAATCAAAAGACATTAGGAAGCAAATTGGAGCCTAGTCCACATGAAGTCATGAACAACACCTTCCTTAGGCTCCTTGTTGAAAGTTAAGCAAAACAAAACTTTTGCATATAAACTCAAATTTTGACCAATATGAGAGTTGTAGGTCTTCTATAATAACACACTTTGGCTTTTAAAACCATGCCTCAAAAATGGGTGGGAAAGGTTCAAAAATTCTAATGAAAAACCGGCCAAAATTTGAAAACCAAACAATGGCCGATGTTCCACCAAAGTTCATCCAAATTTATCTCAGAATCGGTTGAGTTTTTCTCCATGCCACATTTACATAAGTTCAAGCTCAAACTTTTGTCTACAACTTCTATTTTGGGAGAGTTTTGCGCGCAGTTCAAAGTTTGGGAGAAAACTCGAATCCAAGCCAGCAGCCCCGCGCGCCACGGCACACGCATGCGCCGCCGTGGCGATGCCTGCTGCCGCACCACGCGAAGCCAATGGCCACCTCGCCCCGGCCGGGGCAGGTGACAGCACGGTCGCATGGCGACCACTGCCACTCTCCCGCATGCAAGCAATCTCCTCCACCCTAAACGCAAATTCCCGGGGCCCAATGGTGGGCCACGACCGCCGGCGCGCTAGTCGCGGCAATGCCGCTAGCAGCCGCAGCCACCCGCCCCACCCACACTCTCGCGAATTTCCTCCGCCTACACCAAGATAGCAAGCACCGGCTCTGCCCGCGCCACGCGGCCGGCAATAGCCGACGGGCATGCCATGGCCGCCCCGTCATGCCCCGTCGCTAGTCCATCGTCCCGCGAGCCAAAGCCACTGCTTGGCTTCGCCTGGACTCCTCCCCAACCACTCCCTCCCTCTGGCGCCTATAAAAGCCGCACCAAGTCCTCCGCCATGACACGATTGCCGCCGTCCTCCACCTCACCATCGGCCGCCCTCTCCACGCCAACCCAGCCCCAACCGACACCACCAGCGCACTCCCCGTAGCCCAGTGAAGTTCCACGACCCTCTCCCGACCATCACTGGCGCTCTCCATTGCTGGAGCTTGCTCGCTGGTGCCGCCCGAGCCGCGTCCACCCCCGGTGAACTGCAACGAGCTGTCCCTAACCTCAAGCCGGACCTCTATCCACTCCTGGTAAGCCCGCTATGCCCACCGACCTCCTCTCGTCACCGGCTGAGGCCTCACCTCACCAGAATTGCAACCCTGCTGCCACCGGCCGTCGATGACCCAATTATGAAACTTTTAAAACTTGTAGGGGCCTTAGGCAAGTTGCCGGGACCTAGTTGCAAAACTAGAGTTAAGTTTATTTTAAAAACAGGGAAGTTGTAATTTTAGTTAAAAATCGTAGAAAAATTGGAAAAACACAAACTAATTTTGTTGGAATATGTGAACCTAGATATACCTTTTTTCCGAAGAATGTATGTACTTTTTCTGTGTAGTTGATGAATTAAATATCATCTTATGTTTTTACATGTTTTGCTAATAACTCAAAATCCAGGAATGATCTAGGTCCAAATTTTGGATATGTTGTTACTTATATGATGAGTGGCATATCTGTCCTTAACTACAGTTTTATATTTATTCTTGTTCGTAGCCCTTTTATAGGAAAAAGTTTTATTATATTTATTTTCCTCAGCATTTAATCTTCATTTTTCTACACTAGGTGGTAAGTACATATACTAGGTATGTTAAAGAGTTGAGACAAAACTCAGGTGTTTTACTAGCTTAAATGGATAAATGACTAAAAATATACAAGGGGTAGCTTTTACTTCAACTATGATAGGAAATCGATCCTATAACCACGACCACCGCCACACACACACACACACCATGTTCTTTTTATGAGCAATAATATGTTAAAAATCTGATATGTGTACACAATCACCATCAAAAGAGAATATAGAGTTTCCTAACCAACACTACTGGAAACCGGAATTTCACTGTGTGTGCCGAATTTCCCCAAGGGTTTTTTCATGCACACAGGGAAATTCACATTTCCCTGCCGGTTTTTGAAGAACACACAAGGAAATATCAAAACACACAGGGAAAATCCTCATTTCCTTGTGTGTTAGATTAAACACACAGGAAAATTGACATGGCACAAAGGGAAATTCTTAATTTCCTTGTCGATTAGATAAAACACACGGGGAAATTGACACGGCACACGAGAAAATTCTTCATTTCCCTACGGTTGGATAAAACAAACAGAGAAATTCATGTGGCACACAGGGAAATTCATCTAGATTATGAGGAAGAACACATCAACCGTTCATCTTTTTCTTTTTAATTCGGAATAAAAATTTGTAATTACTTTTTCTCCCTCATAAAAATTCAAAACTTGATGGTTCTTTTTCCTAAATTTTTCTAAAATCCTGATAATTGATTTAATAGTGTATGTTTACATTTTAATTGTTTTTTCTTGGTTCTTTTCTCTACGACTTGTTTTTCCCACATAAATGGATAATAGAAAAAACATTTTTTTGCATAACAATTGCTAATGTAACTTGATTTTTTTCATTGTTATGGTCAACATAAGGTGGTGTCAATAATCGAGGTGCATAAGAGTTGAAACATGTTACAAGATATCCAAATCTAAAAGTTTGACTTGAACTACATGAAACTATATGAGAGATGTGGTCATTTCCGAACAATGTACAATGCCATTTTATTGAAATCATGTAAAATTTTTATTATAACATTATGTGCGTAAAATATGTTTTCACATCAATTTTTAGAATTTTCTAATCAAATTTGGATCTTATTTTAATTATTATGTAGTAACTTGGAGATAGAAATATGAATTTCCCTACAAGTCAATTGATTTTTTCATCAGTATCCAAGACCTGGATTAGAGTGGAACATAGAAGGCTAAATATAACTTTTGTTCAATTTTCAAATCTTATTGGAGGTACACATAGGTCAAGTTTGAATTACTTTCGACAAGCACACATAAATTCATTTAAATTATTGAAAATAGCAAATCTACTTGAAAATTCTTGAAACTCCTAGATAGCAATCTATACCCTGTTTGTTACATGTGAATAAAGAATTAGGGCTATATGAAATAATTATTTTGCAAGCTACTTCACAATGGTGCAATGAAATGCAAAAGAAAAAGAAAAACATGAAAGTGGGACGGAATGAAACAAGATCCGTTTCGGCCCAACTGGCCCAACCATTTATGATCGTCCACCACCGATCCGATGGTTCTGATCAAGTTTCCATCTCTTATGGCGTCGCCGTCCCTCCCCAGTTAAACCCTAGCTCTCTTCTAATCCACTCGCAACACCGCAACCTCCACCCTCCGGCCGCCTCCCGACGTTCCCCACTGCGACCCCGCCTCCCGCCCCCTCCCTTCCCCGCGTGTCCACCCTGCCTCCACGCAGCTGGCTTCCCACGCGTCCACGCCACCTGTCTCCCGCCGAGACTCTGTGCCACCGGCAATACCCCGCATCGTGCCTCCTCACAGCCGCCGTCCCTACCCCAAGCCGCCATGGATCCGACCCTTCTTGCGGCCACCGTCCCTTCCCCAAGCCACCGTGGATCCTCCTTCTACTGCTCCCATCTGTGGATCCCATTGGAAGGTGTCACTCAAGCTCGGCGCTCCTGCCCCTTCTGCTACTCCATGTCCACGGCCTACATCGATTCGCACCGCCTATCGACCTCCGCTCCGTCGATTCATGTTGTCAACGTCTCCTCCGTCTCCCTGCCTGCCCCCTCCTGCAGTCCATTCTATCCTCATTGGTAGTCAGGTATGTGCGCGCCTTCCTCTCCCCCTCCTTCCTGTGCTCCCATCTATGTTATGCTGAGATCTTGGACTTGTCTGCTGCATGTGCTTGGATTAGCTTGGATAGTGGGATTGGAATTGGATACAAACTGCTCTTCGTTGGTGAATGAGTACATGTTTTCATGATGCCCCAACATTTGCCTAACCTTTGGTTAGTTTATTGATCTGTGCCTCTGTTTTGATTCTCTAGTATATGATCATATTAGAGATTAGTTGTTTGGAGCATAAATATTTTCTCTAGTGCTTATTTGATCTAAAGGTTGCTAAAGAGATTGAGATGTGACAGCTGTTGTGTTGCTTAGTTTAAAACCAAGAGCAAAGGTCATTTGATATATTGTTTCCTACTTGCAGCTGCTCCTAACTGCTGTGTTGAACAAAGGCAACTACTTGAAGAACTAGATTGGCCTTGTTTGTTCAGGTAACTAATATGTTGGTTATATGTGGGCTGCGTACATGTATAGGTTCCTAGCTCCAACATTGCTTTAAGTTGCTATATACATTTTCAGTTTATTTTCATGATTTCTGTGTGCATCACTTGAGTTTAAATCTACTGGCAAATTAATTTTGCAGTGCTTATAAAGTGTACTGTAAGTGTCTCTTTGGTATTTTGCTGCCCTTAAAACTGTCATATTATCAGGAGGATCCTGTCCTAATTTTAATAAAAAGGATGTTTCGAAATTGCAGGTTTAAGCTGCTGGAACTGAGTGAGGGTTGCCCTACGAAGATGAAGCTGGTCGCTTCTCCACATATGTTCTTACAATGCAAACCCTTGACAAGGTTGGTGTTTGCATTCTCTCACTTTGCTGGGCAATGATGACTTATACTCTACCTCTTCTTTAATTTAATTTATTTGTATTTGTTATGGGCAGTCGGCTGGGCCAACTAGGTATATTGGGTCTTTACTGCCTATGACAGTATTGGTTCTGCCATGTTTGAAACCTAAAACTGAAATAAGTTTGGCTTTCAACTTTAGTAAAGATTGCAAAGTGTATTGATATAACTTCACAAGTTTGCTTGAAGGTTGACTCTACAGCAATAAGATTAGTCGTGTCTTGGGGCATAAATATCTTCATAATATACTAATGTTCTCTATCTGTTAGCGTCATATGTTTGTGCTCTATCATTCACTACTGTTATGTGTGTATTGTTTTAAGGCTTGGAGTGAGCTACCAGATGGCCAAATGGCAAGATCAGGATATGATTTTCAGATACATGTGTACGCATGTTTCTTCTTTCTAGTTTACACATTTGTGTATTGTGATGCAAGGACTTGTAATGATCTTAAAGTGATTGTATTTGTGTGGGAAACAATGTGCAGTATAAACGCATGTCAGCGAAATATTAATGATTTCAATTGTGGTTCTATTTTAATTTTTTTGTAAATGATATATATTTTCCTGTCGGTAAAAAAAGTGACTGGATAATAGGACCTGACGGGGAACATGTTTTCCCTATCGGTCAACAGTATTTTCCCTGATGGTGCTTGTTTGACAGGAAAGTGATTTTAAACCTGACGGTGAAAAATTATACTATGGGTGAGCAACCGACAGGGAAATGTGAAAAACCGACAGCGAAATAAAAACCGACAGCCAATTTTCCATTTCCCTGTCGCTTTATCCCTGACGGTTATTCCCTGTTGGTTAACCGACATGAAAAATAATTTTCAATTTCCTTGTCGGTAATTTGTATTTCCCTGTCATTTTTGCCACACACAGGGAAATTTGAGTTTCCAGTAGTGTAACCCACCCGTAATTTTGTAGAGATAAGAGAAGTTTATTTTTTTTATCTAGGTGAATATGACCACAAAGTACACCTCATGTTCTAGGTGTAGAGAATAGTTTATTCATGCAAGTGCTGGATAAATTCTTATGCATGTGCATTTCACGTAGACACTAACCTTACTGGCGCCACATACGAGCTGGTTTTGGAGTCGAAAGGACAACAGGAAGGTGAGCTGCACGTGATCGAGGCAATCCCAAACCCGAACCAAAGTTTGAAGAGCCCAAGGCTAACCAAGAGCAAGAAGACAAGCCCCGGAGCATCACCAGGTTTATCCTAAATTTCATGCAATATTTTTGTTATTTATGCTTGTGCATTTAGGTATAGGAGTTGTTTGGTACCTTAGATGCATCCATCGAGCCCCATGTTTGAATACTAGAGAGGTAGGTCGTCGGTTGCTATGCTAAACTAGGACGCGACAGAAGTCGAGTAATATCCTATCGCTCGCGAAATATAGGAATTTCTTACTTTACTTATATTGGAATCATAAGGTCGATAGGCGGAGATTTGTGAGTTATTTTGGGAGATTAATTGGTGCCCTGTCTGTCTAGGAGAATTTGCTAAGGCCAAAATGTGTCAGTGTTGTTGGTCAAGTCTTTGAACGGACTAAGCACATGTTGAGAATACGGTAATCAGTAAGCCTAGTACATGATTGAACCGGGGTGTGGGTTACCCCGCTATCCCTAAAATAGGCTTCCTTTTTATGCGTCATATGTGTACAAGTGTGGCCAAGGCACATCATCGTTCCGTGGACCGTTGGGCCTTGTATCGAAGGGATGTGGGCTCTGTTCACAAATCGAGGATTGATGCATTTTGCGTGTTGACGTCCACCTTGCAAGGTTAAGAAATTTGATTTGAATCATCCGTTTCTCACAATTATTGAGACTACTTGACCACTATGCTACATTGAGTAAGAAGAAGAACAAGAGATATTATTACATTGTAAATTGCTTAAGTTCTTGTTATACCATGCTTTCTTAGATTAGGTGCTCACTTGGACCAGAGAACAACTGGAATTTTGAGGCTAAAATTTGAAAGTAAGGATCCACTTTTATGTTTTTGGCAAACAAACCCCTCAGCCAAAAAAAAAGTCGGGCATGTCTAGGAGTGAGTGAATTAGAATTCACCCGTCGAGTAAGCTTTGCTGAGTATTAGTATACTCAGCCTTGTTTGTTGTTTTCATTTTAGTTAACGAGCTTGTGGATTTGGTTGCTAATTTGACTTGGCCGGGCCAACTCCCTCCGGGATGGAGCATTGAGTGGGACACGCCCACGATGGGCGAGGACCGTGGTGAGTGATCTCATGGACAACTTCACCATGATATCATGTATCATTGTTAGAACTAACGTTTTATTTCCGCTGCTTAAATTTGAACTCTGAACTACTTTACTTTTCTGAGCTTGGTTTGTAATAATTAATGTGGACCTCCATAATTTAATAATTTAGATTGATGTAATATCTGGACTTGTCTTCATATGTGTATTTGTATGCTTTGTTTCCATCTCGAAATATATGGTTGTATCTGGTGAAACCTGACAGACGTCCATCTTAATCCAATTTAAGTGTTAGATCACGTTTAAGGCGATGTTAGTATATTTTTGTTGGGTTAATATGGACGGTTCTACCACAGTGGGTCACCCCCATCACCTCCCCTCGAAGTAGGAACCATCTCTAAGGTCAGGTAATGGCGTCACCCGTACTTAGAAATGTTTTCTAGGGGCAGGTGATGGCATGACCCGCCCCTGAAAATGGTATCCCATGGACAAATTTATAACTTTTTCATATGACCTCAGATGAAGACCAATTTTATATCAAAATTGTAGAACTTGGTGAGACCTAAAACTTTTTAATTGACAACTTTTTTATTTAAGATAATTAATAGTTCAAAAAGTTATTATAGTGTATCTAGTTTTGAAATCTAGAATTTTTTAGTTTTTCAAACAACCTCGGATGTAGAGCAGCTCTATATCAATTTTGTAGCAGTCAAAGAGGTTTAAATTTTATAGTTCATACATTTTTCAGTTAAGATGGTTTAGACATTAGGTGTGTCATACACGACTGTAACTATGGATTTTATAGTATGAACGTAGTGTACATGAACGTGAATGTGAACACAATTTGAACATATGTATTGCAACTGTGATATTTTTATAGTTTAAAAAATACATGAGATATATAAAATATATTTTGTATGAGTATAGATAGGTATATGCCTATATTTTAAAAGAAAAAATAAAAATAAAATGAAGAAAGATGGTGCCACCCGCCCCTCCAAATGATTTCCCGAGGCAGGGATGGTGTCAACGGCCACTGGAAATCCTTTCGTAGTTAATATAAAAGAATAGTATACCTCATTAAGTGACTGTGTGGTGTGATGAAGAGTAATGTACATGTGCGAGGCCTGAGGTAAACAGTTGGAACCTAGAAAGCAAGTGTCCTACCACCATAGTAGTGCCCCTCTAAAAAACCCAGATTTGCACTCTGGACAACCTTGACATGACCCTTGCCTACTACGGTTGCCTGACCAGCTCCTTTTCCTTGATGGATGTTTGCTTCCCAGCTTGAGCTTGGCCCTCCCTCGCAATGGACAGACCGATGTGTGGAGCAGAGGCAAAGTTTTGCATGCACCCTGGTGTACCAAAATTGTCCAGTATTGAAGCCAAACAAATTAAATTAGACGTTCAAGCAGCTACCAGACGCTTTCGTCGGACTTCTAACTTTGTATAGCCTGTGAGTCTCATCTGGGTTCAAAAATGTCCTCACGTGCTCTCTTGAAATACTGTGCTTGCAACTTCCGATGCTAGCACCAGGTACGCTACCGGAAATCTATACTTCACCGTGTCCCCAAAAGTTTACCATGTGTAATATATTGTACAAGGCATACAACCCCTTTGCCGGTGCACTACCTCCAGCACATGGCAAAGCCAAGGCACACGGCAAAAAATTCTTTTGCCGTATGCTAGAGAAAGACCACACGGCAAATCCCTTTTTTGTCGTGTGCCTGCAAATCCCACACACATCAAACATTAAAACATGTGCGGGACACCTTGTAAACGTTACGGCTGTTCACAGCCGTTAGGTTTTACCATGTGCGGTAGAGTCGGCATACGGCAAACTTTCTAAAAAAAGAATTTGAGGTTTGCCTTGTGCCCCGCATCTAGGCACATGGCAAACTAAAAAAAAACCAAAATATCCTTCCTCCCTTCTCGCCCAAACTTGGACAAAAAAATACAGTTCGAGGGTTTGCAGTGTGCCCCGCAACTAGGCACACGGCAAACATTGTAAAAAAACCCATGTGTTTGCCGTGTGTCAGGGGGCCGGCACACGGCAAACACACACCTTTACCATGTGCTTACTGGCGGGCACACGGTAAAGACCTTCTTTGTCGGTGCCTACACCTAGCACAAAAAAAATCTGGCGAGCACACGGTAAAGAGCTGCTTTGCGGGGGGTTTAATTAATTTATTTCATTATAAAAGTATTATTTTGGGATTCAATGAATTTGAACTGGAAGTGATTCGAATAATGGAAAACAATGAATGAAAAATGATATTCATGTTAGTTAGGCCAATGCAAGGCATTATCCAAGAATTGAAACAGAATTTCAAACATCTAGTTCACGAAACATGACCACAAACATGTGGCTGAATTGCTTTAACATTATATAAAAAGCAAATATCAAGTCTGAAAATTATGAGATTTGACATGACATCATTATATCATATGTAGAGTCTGTGGTAAAAAATTGAGACCGTTCCGGAAAAGTTGTCACGTACGTTGCTTGTAAATCGAAGAATCTTCGAAGAAGTTTTATGTCACACCCCAAAATTTTTGGATTTTGGGATGCGATTTATCAGCATAACTAATACAATGATTTTCTCAATTTTCTAAAATTTTCCAACCTTTAAATGATTAACAGGGAATTTACTATAGGAAATTTTTGTTTTCTAAGTTAAATTAAAACAACATAGGTATAATATTGAGTGCTTTGCATTCATGCCGGTTGCATGTAGTGGTTTTATGTGTGTAAAGTTTTCAAAAATGCGTTTAGGAGCCTAATGGGAGTTTTCTAGGATTTTTTTGGAAATTAATCCTATTTTCCCTAGAGCAAATTCCAATTTTTGAAACATGCTAAGATCCTTTTCATGAGCTCCATATATTTTATTTGGGTTCCTCACGTCCAACTCTATCTCTTGAATTTTTCCTAGGATTTTTAGAATTTTCAAAATATTTTTCATGCTTTTAATATCAATTCTGGACTTATCTAGAATTATTTTATAACCAGGAAAATAATTATTCCGAAAATTAAAATCACTATTTAGTGGACCAGCCTTGGCCCAAAGTTGACCCAATTTTAGGCCAAATCCATCCCATCACTTTATTGGGCCAAATTTCAAAGCTCATTCGCATTGGAATGGAGCAAACCACCTTTAGTCCCATATTGGTAATGAACCTAGCAGTGAGAGGTTTTCTCCCTATATATACGAACCACCTCTCCTCTGGAAAAGGCACACCGTCGACTCCTTTACAGGGAGGCCCCTTGTTTGGGATTCCCTAAGGTAGTCTTCTTCCACCATATCGCGCCGAGCCTTCCGTCGTTTTTGGCCTCAAGATTTTCGGTAAGACCCTCAGCGAATCTTGTAATTTTCTACCATATTCATTTAGTCTGTACTCTTTCGTAGAAAAGCCCCTGCCTTTTGCGCGTTAGCCCTTCGTTTTTTATACAAAATTATGTTTTAGCCCCTGGGTTTTCACAAATAAGCCCCTAGAGATTTTTAAATCTCGCCAGCAAGTCCCTAGACCTTAGAAACACCGTATCTTTCTCGTTTTAGCTCCGATTAGCGTGATTCTTGCGCTCATATGTTCGTAGCGAAGCGTAGATTAGTTTTAAAGCCTTCTTTTGTTCTATTTCTACTGTTTGGTGTACCGTTATTAGTTGTATATTGTTTTCTTGCTTGTTTAGCTGCATGTTGTGCTCGTGTCGTTGATTGTTGCGGGCAGAGGAACGTCATCAAGAGATTGCAAGAACAAGATTGAAGACTCTGAGTAACGGTATCTTTGTTGGATAAAGGCAAGTTATAGCACGAGCAATCCTTGCTACCTAAACACACCCTTTACAATTATTTAATTTCATATGCATGTGTCTAATTTACTGTCCCATTAAGGTTGTACCTAGTTTTGTATATCCTGTTCCTTTAATAACCTTGGATTTATGCATCGGGCAGAATCTTTACTATGCGCAGCTATTGTCACCAATGTTTAATTGTTAATCTTGATCTAATGGTTCACTTTAATGATAATGATAAAACTTGCTTTTTAGCAACATGGTTTAGGAAGCTGGGGCATCTGCTGTGTGCTTTGCTCCAGTGTCTCTCCCTAAGGTCCGGTTCTTAAAGCGGCAACCCAGGAGCCTATCGCCACCGCTAGAACTATTATGGCTCTGGTCTTGGTCAAGTAACTTGTACGTCTCTAGCTTGCCAGTGGTTACCATCGGGGCCAATGGCGTTAGTGGACACAAGGTGAAAGGGTGTTTCTTGATTCCACCGGGGACGGGTGATCTGTCGGCTATGCCCCCATGAGGTACAGTCCCGTGCTGGGAGTCCCTGCGATGGGGAACTCCACACGTTGCGCATGGATGGGTGTGATGCCCACGCGTTGGATGCCATTGACCCCCTCATGGTGTGACTCCGTGAGCGTACGTCAATCCCGGTGCCTAGGGTCTCACCGCCTTGTTAAACTAGCGGCTACTGTCTTGTTAGGGTGTGTTTGTGAAAAACCTCGTAGCGTCCCTATGCCGTCACACCTCGGAAGTGTTGATGTGCGTGGTTGGGTGCAAAGTTCCTTTGAATTTTTACGCGACTGGTGGGTAAAGGACGAAACCTCTGCAGAGTGTAAATCTATCATGATAGCCTTGCTTAGGTCACGAGCGGCCTGGATCCTTTTTGATTAGAAGATGATGTTTATTTATGCTTAATGTCACTTATACTTTATTAATCGGGTTGCAACAGGGACTTCATTCACTTGTAGTAACTTAGTTAATGTTAAAATGAATCAACTAAAAGTGCTAATGCAGTTCAGCCGTGTCAAGCCTTCTTTTAAGCCTTCATACACCGTGCTATACTTGCTAAGTAAATGTTTTACTTACACTTGCCATTATTCAACAAAATCCCGGACGGATAACAGATGGATCAGTGATTGAGACAGCTACTGAGTTTCCTGAGGATTTTCCATTACTTCTGAGCTGTGGTCAACCAGTCGGTGTCCCTGTGGACTTTAGGCTCTACCTGTCGAGAGAGTTAATATATAGACTTCCGCTGTGTTTTGTTTAGGTAAACTCTGATGTAAAATATTTTATTCGAGCATATGTACTCTGATTTCCATATTTATAAGTTGTATTTGTTCAGTGGATATCCTGGGCACACATATGGCAGCATTCGGGTTTCTTTGTAAATCCGGGTGTGACATTTTAGAGAGTTGAGAAGTACTTGTTAAGATTTGGAATCAAAATGATGACTAAATTGAGAATTTACTTGTTAAGATTTGGAATCAAAGTGATGACTGAATTAGTCAAATTTTTTAATATTTTTTAATTTTGTTTGATATTTTTTATTTTTTTCAATGTTAAATCTAAAAAGATATAAATTGAATTTGAGCTATTATACATAAAATAATATGTTTTTTCGTGAAAGCATGTAATGTGATTAGTTTAGTGAAACTAACATCTCATTTTTTTTCAAAGTAAAGTGAAAAAAACTTATAAAAATCAAAATATAAAAAAAAATGAGTTTGCCGAGTGCCCCTGGCTGAGGCACTCGGCAAACAAGGACTTTACCTTTGCCGACTGTTTTTGGGGATTTGTCGAGTGCTCGGGGCACTCGACAAACCCCCTTGTTTCCCGTGGTGTCATATTCATGCCTGAATAACAAATTAGCAAGACAAATGTGTAGATTGTAGCAAAAACTTGACTCATTTATATCCGGCCTATTAGAAATTTATATATTTATGGAGTATATATGTTCTTACTTTTGTTGGAATAGCTAGACACGCTATTTGGAGTTTTGGCTATGGTGTTCTCAAGTACATGGTTAAATTAAGGTGGTTATCTCAATTTTGAAGTTTATCTTTTTTTTTAACTCATTGTGTTTCGTTCAGACCAGGCTCCCTAAGGAATCATTGTAAAATAAGAACTCGTGTACGTCGCTAAAAACATTTACATTAGAAAAGCACCATAGCTTGTGAATTTAGAACATTATTACTGAATTGTGTCTTGTGTCTAGTGGGGTTCACCCACAGACGACTGTAAATATGTTTGTCGGAAGACAGATCACAGATGGACCTCTAATGAAAAGTCCAGGCAGAAGACACACACTATCACACAATAGTGAAAAGTCCAGGCAGAAGAAAGACGTGTGTGCAGTAGTACGACTATCAAGGTGTCACACCCGGTTTTAAAGGCAAAACCAGGTGCATCTCATATGTGCGTCAGGATCAGTTTACACACATATGGTAGACGTCACAAGTGAATATCCATAACCATGCATAACGAAAGAGTATTATAGTGCATTTATCACAATCTCAGAGTTGACTCAAATGTCATAGCGGAAGACTTAAATAAACGTTCATCTAACGAAGCAAAAGTGATTCCATCTCCACAGGCATTGACTGGGGGAGACTCGCCTAGAACTCCTCAAAATCAGTAGTGAAATCCTCAAAATTCTCCCAATCTGAGCAGCATTCCGGGTGTAGTTGATGCAATAAAAGAAAGAAAGAAAACAAGCATGAGTACATGACGTACTCAGCAAATGTAATATGACATACAAGGCTGAGGCAAAAAGGTTGGCTGACCATACTGCAGTAAGCACTTTTAGTTGGTCAAGTTTTATTAAGCAACTATTTACTAGCAAATGAGAGTATATACCACCCACAAATTAATGAATGTCATATTCCCAACATATTCATATAACCACGATTTAGATCATGTTCAAGTATGATTATCATGTAAGGGTCCAGGCCGCTCTTGACCGTGAGCACGGCTGTTATAACAGTTTTACACTCTGCAGAGGTTGTACACTTTCACCATAAGCCGCGTAAAAGTTCAAAAGAACTTTAAACCCAACCATGCCGAGGGGGCCAATCCTCTTAAATCACACTACCGAGGTGTGACCGCATAGGGACGCTACGAGGCCTTTACAAAGATTCCTTAGTAAATAGTAACCCGCTAAGGTTTCCGGTTCAGAAGCAAAGCATAACCCTCCCTAATGAGGTCTGTCTCTTACCAAAGCCAACAGCTCAAGAGGACCGAGCTATACCCCGTCAACCGCCGCGCCTCTTGCCCCTTTCGGGTAAGGTTACCATCCACTAAAGTCCCTAATTAGTTAGCCAAGACCAGAGCCATATGGTACTTATGGTTGCACTGTTTTCCTGGGTGGTTCTCCATGTTCCAATTAAAAAGATATGATCTTGCCAATTAATTATTTAAAAGAGTATATGGAACATAGAGTAGGGGTTCATTTAACCAATCCCAGTTGAGCAAACTAAGCATCATCTACCATCAAAATTAATTAAGTAACCCAGTTTCAGGGACAGGAAAAATATAGTGGCTAGGCAAATCCTTAAATAGGAACCCATTAAATTAAGACACATGCACGGGTGGTGAAATTAATAATTATTAGGACATTTGCATGACATAATACACTTACCTTCTTCCCAACTCTATTGCTGCTCAAATCCTTCTCCAACAATTGGTTCTTCAGAGAAATCCTCAAACTAGTCGTTTTCTAATCGCATCACACATTCACATGCAAAGAAACAATACAACAAATAAAAAACAGTACACCAAACAATTCCAACAGAAGAAAACAACGGCACAAAACTAATCTACATGTTACAACGAACGCGTGAGCGCGAGAATCACTAAAATCGGAGTTAAAACGCAAAAGATATGGCTTTTCTAAGGTTCAGGGACTTGCTGGCAAAGTTTTAAAAGTTCCAGGGGCTTAACTGTGAAAATCCAGGGGCTAAAACATAATTTTATATAAAACCACGAGGGATAAACCATAAAATAACAGGGGCTGGACTGCGGGTGCTATTTTAAAACTTGCAGGGGCTAAAACGAAAGAAAACAGGACCTAAACATAATTATTTTTGAACTAAACTGGACCGCGGGTTGATTTCCAAAAACTTCAAGGGCTCTTTTGCAAAGTGGCAGCGCTGACCGGTACGCGGTCGGTTTGACTCAGCGTTCGATCTAACGCGAGCCGTTGGATCACGATCGGACGACCAGGATTGGATCTGGGGTTATCTCGCCGGCGGTGACGACGAACGCGGCGGCGCTGCGATGCCCGCGGCGGCGCATCGCCGGACTTGGCTCGATCTAGGGCTACGGGGCACGGTTTGCGACGGGATCTAGTCCTAAGGGCTCGCTGGACCACGACGAGTCCATCTGGGCGGTTCTTGACGACAGACGAGCGACGGTGGAGGCCGGCGACGAGCTATGACGGCGGCGGCGCTACTGCGACGGCGACGGCTTGATGTAGGGATAGAAACCAAACACAAAAGGGCCTGGGAGACTTGTTACCTCGACGCGAAGCTCCTGGCGCAGACGAGAGAGGCTGAGCGGCGGTGCAGCGGCGGATCGACGGCGCGGCCGAAGCTCGGCGGCGGCGATGATGGTGGCTCGAGCACCGGCGGCTAGGGTTAGGGGAATTGGATGGGGAAACTCAAGGGCGGCTGCGCGCTTTAAATAGGCCGGAGACCGGGGCTTCGGCAGGCGTGCGGCGGTGGGATTCGGAGTCGGAGGCGGCGGCGGCGGCGCTCGGGATCGGGCTCGGGGAAGAATCCCGGTCGAAGACGACGACCCTGACAGGTGGGACCCACCTGTCAGCGACGCGGGGGAAGGAGGAGGAAGAACGGGCCGGAGCTGGGCCGAAAGTGAAGAAATGGGCCGGGGAAAAAGAATCGGCCCGTGGAAAGAGGCGTAGGCGGCTCGGGAGCGAAGGAAATAGAGGGAGCAAAGCCGAACTGGGCCAAGAGTTGGAGGGCCAAAAACGAACTCTGCCTATTTAACTTTTCTAAAACTCAAACAAAAGCAAATCAAATTCGAATTTAAACAGAATTTAAATTCCAACTTGATTTACTAGCAACCAAAAATATATGCACCAGCATGAATGCAACAAAAACTTATTTTGACTAAAATAATTATTTAATATGATATTTAAATTGATAAAAGGCTAGAAATTCTAATTAAATCCTAGAAAATTTATTTAGGCCCTAATAATTCCTAGAAAAATTCAGAGGGTTGCTACAATTTAATTGTGATGAATTTTAGGGTGTTACACAAGGGAAATATTTTTCCAAGCAAAATACTCCTAGTAATAAAGAAAGGAAAAATGGTTTTATGATATGATCATGGATCGATCAAATTGAAGCGATTAGTTCTTGTCCCGTCGGTTGTCGTCGATCCTGTACCGATGTGTGCATCAATGATATACGCGTGTGTGGATTAGCATGCTGGTTTTGTTTAACACGGCCCGCAATAGAGACAAAATGGGAAGGGAGTTTTGTAGTTGCGGTCGTGCACACCTGGTGACCTGTGAGGGGCAGCGGTTCCGTCGTTCTCCGTGCTTGGCTAAGCAAGCTTTGACCAATATGTGACACCGAATCTTTGGAGTATTTAATTTCTTTAAGAAATATAAATTTGATTGCAGCATTTGACTCTTGCTTCGCATGCCCGGCTAGCTGTGTCCCCTTGATTGAGCCATTAAACTAGCGTCATCCATAGAGATATATATTAAATAATCGGGCTGGGCTCTTCTCGTGAATCTATTTTTTACAATTCCAAGAGAATATGGATTCAGGATTCTGCCATTCTAGTTGTTTTTTTTATTTGGTTCGATCCACCTAAGATGAAATTCCAAGCATATGAAAAAACGACGGTACGGTTCAATACCTCAGGTCAATTTTCCATTTTAAATTTCGTTGGAAAACCATGCATTTTTCCATTATGAAGAAGGAAGTATGTCAAAACAGCTAGCTAAAGCTTCCATCGCCAAAAAACAAACAAACAAACTTTCATTCACAACCTATTTGTTAACATGGTCCAAACGTCGAGTGACAAAATCAACACAGCAGGTTTCCCATGTTAACTTTGAGCGTGTAACTTCCAATTTAAATATGCATGCGGTACAGAGAATTGGCTATTTCGGCGTAAGACACAACCTCATGTGTATGCTCGAAGTCTCGGACGACGGCACTGGAACAGTAGTTATAATAATCCAACGTCAAAGTTGACATGGAAACTATCGATGATCCCTTTTCTGACAACGAGTCCCGTAGGCCACATTTTGTCAGGCTCTTCCTCTCAAGTTCCTGCTCCCTCGCTCCCAGCTTCCCTTTCTATGTGAGCGCCACTCTCGCCTATATATGCACGCCCTGCCTTCACAGCGCTTTTGCTCATGTTGGCTAGGGACATGTAAAACCTTGTGGCTTGTGCACCACTACCTTACCAGCAACTTTGGCACGTGCATCGAACGGTTAGGTGATCTCGAGCTCGGTAACAATGGCAGAACAGCACAACGAAGCAACAAACACGGCAGCCTCCGGCGGCCTTGCCGACGGCGTCGCGCCGAGGAAGAAGACCAACGTCCGGTTCGCCTTCGCCTGCGCCATCTTGGCCTCCATGACCTCCATCCTCCTCGGCTACGGTACATAATAATTTTTGTGTCCTGCACACAGACTTGTATACTTGCACGATGTTTTAATTAGTAACTTGACGTTGTTATGGTCTTAACATTAATTATTCTGCGTGATTTTAGACATCGGCGTGATGAGCGGCGCGGCTCTGTTCATCAAGGAGGACCTCAAGATCTCGGACGTCGAGGTGGAGATCCTGCTGGGCATCCTCAACCTCTACTCGCTGATCGGCTCCTTCGCGGCAGGGCGCACCTCCGACTGGATCGGCCGCCGGCTCACCATCATCCTCGCCGCCGTCATCTTCTTCGTCGGCGCCTTCATGATGGGCTTCTCGGTGAACTACCCCATGCTCATGGCCGGCAGGTTCGTCGCCGGCATCGGCGTGGGCTACGCGCTCATGATCGCGCCCGTCTACACGGCGGAGGTCTCCCCGGCGTCGTCCCGGGGCTTCCTCACCTCCTTCCCCGAGGTGTTCATCAACTTCGGCATCCTCCTTGGCTACGTCTCCAACTACGCCTTCTCCCACCTCAGCCTCAAGCTCGGCTGGCGCCTCATGCTCGGCGTCGGCGCCGCGCCCTCCGTCGTCCTCGCGCTCATGGTGCTCGGCATGCCGGAGTCCCCGCGGTGGCTGGTCATGAAGGGCCGCATCGCCGACGCCAGGGCGGTGCTCGCCAAGACCTCCGACACGCCGGAGGAGGCGGCCCTCCGCCTCGCGGAGATCAAGCAGGCCGCCGGCATCCCCGCCGGACTCGACGGCGACCACGCCGTCGTCGCCGTGCCCAAGAGGGCCGGCGGCGAGGAGCGCGTGTGGAAGGAGCTGATCCTCTCGCCGACGCCGGCCGTCCGGCGGGTCCTCCTGTCGGCGCTGGGCATCCACTTCTTCCAGCAGGCGTCGGGCATCGACTCGGTGGTGCTCTACAGCCCGCGCGTGTTCCAGAGCGCCGGCATCGCCGACAAGAACAAGCTGCTGGGCACCACGTGCGCCGTCGGCGTGACCAAGACGCTCTTCATCCTGGTGGCCACGTTCACGCTGGACCGCTTCGGCCGGCGGCCACTGCTGCTGGCCCAGCACGGGGGGCATGGTCGTCAGCCTGCTGGGCCTCGGGTTGGGCCTCACCGTCATCGGCCACCACCACGCCGTCCCGTGGGCCGTCGGGGTCTGCATCGCGTCCATCCTCGGCGTGGTGGCCTTCTTCTCCATTGGGCTGGGCCCAATCACGTGGGTGTACAGCTCGGAGATCTTCCCGCTGCACCTCCGCGCGCTGGGCGTGGGGCTGAACCGCGTCACGAGCGGGCTCATCTCCATGACCTTCCTGTCGCTATCCAAGGGCATCACCATCGGGGGCAGCTTCTTCCTCTACGCGGGCGTCGCGTCGCTCGCATGGGTCTTCTTCTTCACCTACCTCCCGGAGACACGCGGCCGCACGCTCGAGCAGATGGGGGAGCTCTTCGGCATCCCCGACATGGCCGGGGAGGACAGCTGCCACCGGTCTCCGGAGAAGGAGAAGAACAACGTGGAGATGTCATCGACGGGCAAGAGTGATGTCAGAACCGAGTGACGAAGAATTAGGAGGCATATGCATATATATGGAGAATGTTACGTGATTTGAGAAGATTATATTCAGGCAGCGGTGCGTACGGTGGCGAGAAAGGACGCATGAAGGCGATGGCCGACGCGAGCTTATTAAGACACTTTTTTAGTGTTTAAATAACTACTTACTAGTAGAAAGACGAGGATCTCTTTCTTTCTTTCTTTTTGGCCTTCTTGGCTTTGTCTGTATGGGTGAGTTGGAACTATTGGACTTGTAGTGGTGCGTGTAAATGTTGATATGTGTCGTGTAGTAAAGTATAATAACTTGTGATATGTAATGGATGCATGATGCATGCATGGTGTGGTTGCCCGCCTGTTCAAGCAAGTAAGCCAAGGTTCTGTCAAATGCTTCTTCAAACAAATAATCAAAGTATACGATATTTTGGCCTACTTGTTAGTAACCTCAGAAAAAACTAAATTGCTCTCGATCATCCTCCACTCTCTATGAAATCAGGGAGATGTTCTGCTCCTCTTTTATTTCTATTTTTCATATGACAAATCATCTATTCTCCTATTATTATTTCTTCTTCACGGCCGGGATCCCTTGCCCCCGCATACCGCTTTTTCTGTGAACCCAATACAGGTTCCTGTTGCCGGAGTTTTGTGGTGTTGCCCCTGCCATGAAAATCTAGGGAGGTGTGTCGCCGGTATTTTTTTGTCGTCAATCGTACTTGTTGGTATGCACGTGCCACGGTTTTAAAAAGGGCATGAAAAAAATCTTAAATTCAATAGAAAGTTAATTATAATTTAAAGAAAATGTTCAATTTGCAAGACACACGGTACAAATTCTATAAACTTTATGCTCAACGCTTCTTCTCTTTTTACGAATTCACAAATTGGAATCACAAACTCACAAACATTCGCTTGGAGCTCACCTTTCAGTGGCACAGTAATCAACTGTTTCAGCACTACGTCAAATCAGAGAAACCAAAAAGAGAGAATAATAGACAAAATATCGAACTCAAGCGTATACTATAATATATAAATATAAGTGAATATTGCAAAGGCAAATAAGTAAATATTCGAGACCGAAATGTTTCAAACGACAATATAAAAAAGAGACTAAACGTGCAATTGGCACATCTACTCTAACTCATAGACTTCCGGAGGAGGAGGCACCATTGTGTGATGAAGATCCAAATAACTATTTGGAAGCAGGTGAAAATAGTCATATCTACAGAACTTACCATATTGTACACTGCAAAAATAGAAATGGAATGTAAAATTATTGGACTTAAATCCAAACGTAATCATTAACTACCATCTATTTGAAAACTTGCTTAGGCTATATATACTAAATATGACAATATTAAGGATACGACATTGCAAGCAGAATTTACCATATTTTACACTGCAAAAATGGAAAGTAAATGTAAAATTATTAGAGTTAAATCCAAACATAATCATCAACTACCATTTATTTAAAAAATTGCTCAGATTATACATATTAAATATGGCAACGTAAAGGGTGCGGCATCGCAAGCAGAACTTACCATATTGTACACTGCAATAATGGAAAAAATGTAAAATTATTGGACTTAAATCCGGACGTAATCATCAATTACCGTCTATTTGAAAACTTGCTTAGATAATGCATATTAAATATGGCAACATAAAGGGCGCAGCATTGCAAGCTGAACTTACCATATTCTACACTGGAAAAATGAAAAAAATGAAAAATTATTGGACTAAATCCAAACGTAATCATCAACTACCATATAATTAAAAAATTACTCATATTATACATATTATATATGGTAATATAAAAGGTGCGACATAGCAAGCAGAACTTACCATTTTTTACACTGCAAAAATGGAAAGAAAATGTAAAATTATTGGACTTAAATCCAAATATAATCATCAAATACTATCTATTTAAAAACTTGCTCAGATTATACATATCAAATATGGCAACATAAAGAGAGCGGCATTGCAAGGAGAACTTACCATATTGTACACTGCAAAAATGGAAAGGAAATGTAAAGTTATTGGAATTAAATCCAAACATAATCATCAACTACCATCTATTTGAAAAATTTCTCAGATTATACATATTAAATATGGCAACGTAAAGGGTGTGGCATCGCAAACAGAACTTACCATATTGTACACTGCAATAATGGAAAGAAAATATAAAATTATTGGACTTAAATCCGGATGTAATCATCAACTACGGTCTATTTGAAAACTTGCTTAGATAATGCATATTAAATATGGCTAAATAAATGGCGCGACATTGCAAGCTGAACTTACCATATTGTACACTACAAAAATAAAAAAATGTAAAAATATTGGACTAAATCCAAACGTAATCATCAACTACCATATATTTAAAAACTTGCACATATTATACATATTATATATGGTAATATAAAAGGCGCGGTATCACAAGTAGAACTTACCATATTTTACACTGCAAAAATGGAAAGAAAATGTAAAATTATTGGACTTAAATCAACTATTATCTATTTAAAAACTTGATCAGATTATACATATTAAATATGGCAACATAAAGGGAGCGACATTGCAAGGAGAACTTACCATATTGTACACTGCAAAAATAGAAAGGAAATGTAAAATTATTGGATTTAAATCTAAACGTAATAATCAACTACCATATATTTGAAAACTTGCTCATTATATATATATATATATTAAATATGGCAACATAAAAGGCGCGACATCGCAAGCCATATTGTACACTGTAAAAATAGATAGAAAATATAAATTATTGGACTTAAATCCAAACGTAATCATTAACTACAATCTATTTGAAAACTTGTTTAGACTATATATATATATATATTAAATATGACAATATAAAGGACGTGACATCGTAAGCAGAACTTACCATATTTTACACTGCAAAAATGGAAAGGAAATGTAAAATTATTGGACTTAAATCCAAATGTAATCATCAACTACCATCTATTTAAAAACTTGCTCAGATTATATATATTAAATATGGCAACATAAAGGGAGAGGCATTGCAAGCAGAACTCACCATATTGTACACTGCAAAAATGGAAAGGAATTATAAAATTATTGGACTTAAATCTGAATATAATCATCAACTATCATCTATTTGAAAACTTGGTCAGATTATACATATTAAATATGGCAACATAAAGGGTGCGGCATCGCAAGCAGAACTTACCGTATTGTACACTACAAAAATAAAAAGATAATATAAAATTATTGAACTTTAATCTAAGCGTAATCATATACGCCAGTTTTGCAAGTATACTGGCAAATTACTTTTGACCATGATGTATATATGACAACATACGTACTGTATATATGTTCAGAAATGAAGTATGAGCTGCCAAAAAAAACACATCCAAACAGTGCCGCAAATCACGTAAACATGCGAATCTAACAACTAATTAAATCAATTCGATAGTTGCATGTGCCGCGGTCGACGCAATAAGTTCATCCTATCAACAAGTTCATCAAACTATCTAGTCTAGTATCCCATGATACTGTGGCCGACGCAGGAGAACCTGACATGGCCGACGTGCGGCACCAACTTCGACTCACCCATACCATCGCAAACAACCCCAACATATGCTTGCACACCACCAGGTAGTACCTCTCGCGCCGGCTCAACGCCGCCGCCGCAGGCTCTTCATCACGTCGGACATGGCGAAGCTGCTGGTTCTGACCTCGTCGTCCTCCTCGTCCGACGTTGTCGTATCGCTGTCGACGGCGCCGGCGTTCTTGCCTCTACCCATCATGCACGACGCCCTGTAGTACGGCCTCCGACGCTGGAGACGCTCCGGCGTGCAGGTGCACATATGTGTTGAGCCGATGGCCGCGGGTGATGGCGGAGCGGCGGATCTCTCTGCTGGAGGATTTGTGGAACAACCACATGTCGAGGGGGGATAATGAGAAGTGATGGCTGGTTGGCGTGATTTATATAAGTCCTAGCTAGTCTAGTATGGTAATTATGACTTCAATTTGGACACAATCATCAACTAAGGAAACCTATCATATGTTTGAAAACCTCCTCAGATTGTATATATTAAATTTGGATAGTCTAGTATGGTAATTATTAGATTTCAATCCGGACACAATCATCAACTAAGGAAACCTATCATATATTTGAAAACTTGCTCAGATTGTACATATTAACTATGACAACACGTTGGACTTAAATCCAAACGTAATCATCAACTACCATCTATCTGAAAACTTGCTCAGATTATATATATTAAATATGGAAATCTATCGTTTGTTTAAAAACATACTCAAATTATACATATTAATTATGGTAACAGATTGGACTTAAATCCAAACATAATCATCAACTACCATCTATTTAAAAACTTGCTATGACAACATAAAGGGCGCATGGGTAGATTTAGGTGAAAAAAAGTTCTGGGTTAAGGGGGGAATTCTCTTCTGAAGGGCGATAAAATGGGTCTCCCTCTCCCCTTTCGTAGTCATTTTTTCATGACAGATGGGTCCTCTGTGAGGTGGGGGTGGGCCTAATCTTGGTGAGAAGCGTTTTCAAATCTAATTCTCTTTATAGTATAGATTCTATGGAGTTATTTTCTTGGAACTTGGTTTCAGAGAAAAAGGAAATAGCTTATATAGTAACATATACTCCCTCCATACTGCTAAAGAATGATGTTTAGGACAACGACACGGTCTCCAAAACGTAACTTTGACTTCTTATTCTTACAAAAATATTTATTAAAAAATAATAAATATATACTTTTATAAAAGTATTTTTTAAGACAAATCTATTCATATGGTTTTCACGTTTCCAAACTCAATGGTTTAAAAGTTATTCATGATTTATATTTCCAATGTTTGACTAAAATCTTGTCCAAAACATCATTATTTATCAATATGGAGGGAGTATTTTGTATTTCTAAAAGTGATATAAAGATGTACATTTTTTACTACATGAATATAATTTTTAATTTTTTTATTGGCGGTGGAGTGGTCCAATGTATACATAATCACTTTTTTTGTTTGTTCTTCAATCTTCATTTGCTTACAACCATTGTTTCAGCATAAAACACGTGTAGGGTCTACAAATTCACTGTTGCATTTGGAAATGGTATAGCCTTCTTTGTGATCATTCCCCCTCTCTTGCTTCTGCTCCTAAGATGCTTTGAATGCTATGTTGCGGTCATCGAAGATGTCTGGTGCCTGACAGTGTGCATCGTTCACTCTTTTTGAACGCTACATGGCTATGGATGGATGTGCATATCAAATATCGACTTTCATGTTCCTTTATTCTAGATGACACCGTTACTCTGTGTGTGACTCCATCATCTATTGTTCTTTATATCATATTTTTTCCCAAGAAGCAACTATTGGGCTCGGCCTAAAAACGACCGGGCTTAATCAATTTATGATGAAATCTTCAGGACCAAGCATCAACACATTGGAGCCACATTATATTCTAGTCCCACGTGGCACAACCTATAATATGAATCTTGATGTGTCATATTTAGTGACACACTTAAATAAGGAACATCACTAACCGTAGTTCGTGATGCTCGAGTAGTGACAAAATGTGCTTGTCGCACTAACGTCATAAATCGTGGTTTGTGACATAAAACCACGGTTATGACGCAATTTTTGTGTCACTAATCGGAAAAATTCTTTTAGTGGTAGTTGTTTGGCCCACTACCAGTCCACAATTTTATCTATATTTTTCTCCTTTTTAACCCCTCGAATTTTATGTGTGGCCTATACAATATATGAATGTGCTCTCGGTGACCTGGAAAGGTGCTGCTCACTATCATCATCAAGGTGGCCACGTAAAGGTGACTCCCACACGCCCGAATCGACCACATGAAAGTGAGTCACAGGCCCTGCAAACCCCGTTGGCCATCAGATACATAGCAGAGGGCATCGAACACTCGTTTTTTTTCTCCCGGCCTGCAGCTAGCTGCATCCTCACCCTTGTCTTTAGCAACATGTGGGAATCTGGAGATGTGTTCGTGACCGTGAAGACACTCACCTCTGCCCGCAAGGAAGCAACTCAACAACTTTCTCAACTCATAAACAATGAAATTGACATTGACAATCATCCTGAACACGTATGTCGTCGAACTCATCGTTTTGCCTGCTGCATGCGATGAAGCCACCGCCACATAGATTAGCTATCTGCTTGGCGTTTCTTTGCATATTTTTATGCTCTCACTCTTGCCACCATGTGCGACCGATCTTCTAGTTCCAAAATATCCATCGCACGCATATTTAAATAAGATGCAGAATTAGAGTCTTGTCAAGAGTTCAAAGAAAAACACTGGAGTCCAATTTTTTATTTATGGCATGGTTTCCATCAAAAGCCGGTATGCATCATTGTAGCATATAGACTATATTAAAATGAAAATTCGAATTTAGCTATCTATTAATCGTAATTGCCATATATCCTTTGGGTTAATCTAGACTGTCAGGTCATCATACGACGACAGTCTTGTTGGCTGTTCAAGGCTCTAGATTCTTTTTCACGGACACTACCAGCATTAGTAGTTTTAGCTTAATCGTCCATTGTTCTTTTAACCCTGTAATTTTGTTCTTTTTCGTGGAACACACCAATGGCATTGTGCGTTGGTAGTCACACGCTGTAGCTATGTTGCCAAAATATGAAGATAACATACTCATATTTTCTCACATCTCTCAGTTTCTTTATTTGGTACCAAAGTTATAACAATCCAATATTTGCATGTTAGTAATCCTTGTATTTATCTGAATAGGACTTAGGGTATATATTCATTTAAAATTCTGAATTTGTATATATATATTTTTAGTCATATTTGATATGGACTCTTTGGATTGATTTAGACCGTTGGATCTCATAAAATCTGACGGTGTATAATCTTTTCTTTTTAGATTAACGTGGAAATTTCTTGGCCCTTTTGGTGAACGTGGTGGCTCCTTTTAACACTATTCTATTAATATAATAGATATATGATAGCGGGCACTATTGCAGTATCGTTAGTGTTACCCCTTTTTATATGTTTTCATTTATTTGTTGTGACTCTTTATACTCTAAAATATAGAAATGTAATGACTAACAAAAAACTTCTAATTAGTTTAAATGAAATGATGTTAGTATTGATATATGCTCTAAATTTTTGACTATTTTTAGTTCCATTATTGAGATTTAACTCCAATAATAGCCCCCGCTCCCCAGAGCCCGGAAGTGACAAAAGTCCCAAGCCTCCTTGATGTTTTTTCTTGGTAACATTTTTCATCCACAACTTTCTACTTCAGAAAACAAATCACTGAAACTTTTGCATATAACTTGTCACTAAACATTTAAACTTGTTGCTTCCAAAAAATTTTCTCAAGGAGGTTGCTTGAAAGTTCTCCTAGCTAATAGATTTTTTAAATAGCTATTATATTTTTCAAAATAATTCTTAAAGATTGATTATGAAAAGTTATCAGTTGGCATATGAAAACGCTTTCAAGAGGGTGGTCTATCTTAGAGATATATCCAGATACATGTAGTACCTTTTATTATTCATAATTAGCCATTATTTTTTATTAATTAAGAATATTAGATATCATATCCCAAAGATAAGATAGCATCCACACAATATTATATTGATATTATTTATGTGCACATGAGTACTATATGTACTCCAAAACTATTTTTTTCATTACTATTAATATGCAAAACATATACTATATCTTAAAGAATTAGCAGGCATTTATTAGTTTCATTTTCTTGAGTGTAGAATTATTACCATATTGCATTAGAATAGGATCGGAGTACCATATATATTTATAGCATGCAGAAAATGGTGGTCCCCACATTACTTACCGCTGCATATATATTTGATTACCAATATTTATGGACAACTCAAATTTATATTACTAGTTTTTGGTACAACTGTCCCTTGTAAAGCATTCACATATATAGACAATATTCTTGTCTATCAACGTTACTATGCTCAACAAAAAGTTAAAAGTTAGTAAGAGAAATACAATTTGGACAGCTGTGAAGCCCACACGGCGCTCGACAGCAAAGTGATACTCACATCTCGTTCGCCTTGACTGGTATATACTTGCCCTGGTCGCCTCCATTATTAATTCTTTCTCTCACCCTCCCAAAGTCCCAACTCCTCTCTCTCCCTCATCTTCAAGACAGCATCAAACTTTTCCCAAATGCTAACCTCGTCGGCCAGACTGGTGTCTTAGTCGTCTGAGTTGACGGCTGCTTTTACTTTAGGAAATCTTCAGAATTTTCGTTGGCGGCGCTGCAAAACTGTGCGTGTATCTGCTTATTTTTCACTCTATTTTGATAATTTTCATCGGGAAGAATATCTATTCTTTGGGTGGGGTTACGTGGGGAAGGTCGGAAGGCGGCAGGGAGGGTTGATTCAGTAATGATTGCCTGGGTACCTTGGGGATTTCTAATTCATAGTACAGTCGATAGTTCCTTCTATGCATGGTCCTTCCATGGATTTTGTTAGTAGCAATCCAGTCCTGCATAATGTTTTCTTTTTCGAGATAGAGAGACATGTGTGGCCCCATGTAATGATTCTAGTATACTGTTCCTACAGGTTCTGCAGATATGCCGACAGGACAAGGAGGAAGTACCTCTGGAGACGTGGATGGCGCTACAGTAACAACAAGGAGACGTCGGCGCATAGCCAGGCGTTCCAGAGAGAAGAAGAGCGCAGGCAATGCTGAATTTGTATGTGCAATTTTGAAATTGGGTTCATGTTATATTAAGCATAGACATGGTTTTTCTTGTGGAATTCATTTCTTTCTCTTTTCTTTGTCCATTGATGTTGCAGGAACGTCAAGTAGCTGCCGTTGCGGCCAGGCAGCAGGAACAAGAGCGAACAAACCAGATGTACAGTCAATTTCTTTCCTATATTTACATATTCCCCCTTTCCTGATGAACTGAGATTTTTTTTTGATACTTCTGATGAACTGAGTTGAATCTGCATACCCTATAACTGTGTGAGTGCTAGAATTGGACTGGCCGGATTATTGCGGCTGCGCCAAAATTTTGAATTATGTACTGATGATGCATTCTTAAAATTATGTTTAGATGGAATATAAAATTTGATAGCGAATGGAATGTAAACAAAAAATTATGTACCGATGATCCTTCTTAAAAGATCCTTTGAGCAGAGGTATCAAGTAACAAAAAATTAAAAACCACGAGGGCTTGTTTATTTGGATACAATCATTTACTATGTCGAAGGAGAATGGGAGGACTGAAGGGGAAATTAGTTCATTTCCTCCTCAATCTCCTCCAACTAAAGGGGGAATGGATTAGCCCTAATTAACTGTATCTATCTACTAGCTACAAAATCTCAAGCCAAATGATATACAGCCTAACACTGTCAGACACAAGCTCAGGCTATAACCATTATTTGGGCATGGAGCACTGCATTAATTAGCTCATGGTTGGAAGGTTGTCGCATGGAAATTCAGTTTAATTCATTAATTCAGTGATGTGCAATGTGCCAGTTTGATTCCGGTCAACCTGATGCACATTGTGTCATGATGTCAAATAGCATGTAATTTTTTCCTTCTATTAAATGTATGCGTCAACCCTTATTTTTTTGTTATTATTGATTTCCATGACTTATGTTGCTCTATAATTAATATTTTTTAGTCAGTCGTTTAAAGCATTGACCACTAAACAAGAGTCATATGTAACCAAAATGCTTATGTAGTGTGTTCCAGGGCTAAATATATTTAATTTTTTTATTTCTACTTAACATGACAAGGACGTGGTACGTATTAATAGTAGAGCAATATGTACCAGAATTTTATCAAATGTGTGCTTGTTAGATTAATACTTCATCTATCTGATAAGATTAAGGACAATCCAAATGCCGATAAAATTTTAACCTACTTTTGCCTTCATGGTATGCACACCGGACAAAGATAACAAAGATATATAGTATTTAATGACCTATTTGGTATCACATGAGGTATGCGAATGCTGAGTTCACAAAATGGTAGATTTAATTTTCCCAATTATTCAACTCGCATTGCATGGGCTGTAGATGACCCATATGGGGAGACAATAATAATGTAAATTTCTTAACTTGGAGTGTGTTAGTGACTTAGGGTTAAGATATTTCCCAAGTCCATCATGTTAAAAACCCTAGGATCGGAGGATACTTCAAGTCGTTTCAAAACATTAGTGGTGCTAGAACTTGGAACTTTATCTGTGTCGCCAAGTAAAATCATCTGTTTAGATATTAATAAATACCAGATTGGCCAGATTGCATGGAACTTACTCACTACCAGAGATCTTCACATCCGCCCCTCTCATATGCCTCGGTGCACTCAAGATCCGGTGCTAATACAACATTAGCGCCGGGTGCAAAATTGGGGTGCCCCCGGGGACCCTTTAGCACCGGTTGACTTTTAGCACCGGTTGGTGTTACCAACCGGTGCTAAAGGTGCTCCCCCTTTAGCACCGGGTCGTAACACCACCCGGTGCTAAAGGCATTTTAGCACCGCTTGGTAAATACGACCCGGTGCTAAAGTGGGTGTCGCATGCTACTTCAAATGAGCGCATCTTCTATCCTATCACATGCGCTGCGTAGGTGAGATGGATAGGTGGGTACGCGCGAGCCAAGAGGTCCTCAGTTCGAATCTCCGCAGCAACACACATATTTTTTGACGAATGTACACCTTTAGCACCGGTTAAGGGTTTTAGGGTTTAGGGTTTCGTGGTTTGAATTGAAGGTGTTGCTCAACTCGTAATATGAACAGCAGAATCAAAAGTTCTTCAAAATACAATTATAAATACCCATGTCATCTAGCTAGTTTTTTCGATCAACGAAACCTTATGCTGGTTAATGAGATGATGTCTCCTCTCCAAACAAAAGGAGCACCCTTATCATTTTTATAAGAAATAATTAATACAATAATTGGATGATAGATTGTGATGACAGATAGGATGAAGCTTAATTACAAGAGAGTAAGCCATCTGAAAGGGAAGGAAAGTCATATATCCTTTGTAGGCATACAAACTTTGATGTGGATCCGGAGCTGCAAATTAAACCTGCAACCAAATCTGTTGCCAAGCTCTGCATACTAATGGACAATTAAACATTGCACGATGCCATCCATCTCAATGTGTTTACATGTTCACTTGGATCTACTGTACCCTTCTGAATAATGTTGGTCAGTGTGGCCTAGTTATGTGGCCAAAGGTTTGGCGGAGGGTGTCCTGAATATGTGTGATCTTCTCTAGAACCAAGTTCACAAATATGGTCACGTCAACTACATAATACAACGCTCTTAACTTTTGTGAGGAAAGAGTGGTGGAAGCATACTAGACCAAAAAGGGTGGATATATATATATATATATATATATATATATATATATATATATATATATATATATATATATTATATATATGCATACGTCCAACAATTTTTTTTTGATGAAAATCACATAATATCACTGTCATATGAAGTATGAATATTTTGTTTATGCTATTGCATTGGTCAAATATTTTATGTTTTGACTACTAAGAAACCTACTATTTGAGGATGGAGTTGGTAAATAAAAAAAGGTTGTTTTCAAAGTTCTGTATTTTGGGACTGTGATAAAGTACAACCTTCAATCTTTTGAAGCTGATGGAGACAATACATTGGTTTCATTGAACAATATACTGGGGCCTAACATCATTTTATATTTGAATTGTGTGCATCAGTTCCTATTTGTTTGCATAATAAACAAATTCCTATTTGGTGCTCCAGTTTTTATGATGACATGCTTGATATTCTTAGATATATATTGTTCTTTACTCATGCATCTTTCAGCTAATTACTTGATGACTTTGGTTTACTCTCTCTCCAGGTACTCTCTAATTTGCAATGTATACTTGCCTTATTGGTACATTTTATCTGATGAATCTGCTGTTGAAGGTGGATACCAAGGACCACCAAATGATTGCCTTGAGCATTCTACCTCGTCAAGGATATATAATCGAGCTTGCACTCCATCGGAACCGACACAACAAAAAGAAAATTCTAATTCAGATTTCTTGGAAGGTACTTTTCTCAAGATAAGTTCAGAAAAAGAAAAGTCTACAAGAAATAAGAAGAACAGCAAAAACAAGAAGAAGAAAAAGGCCAAGTGCAAGAAGCAGTCCCATGCTTCAGAAATGCAGAGGGAGCTGCGCACAGAAGCTTTATCCACATGCGTTAATGCAGCCAGTGGTGAAGCCCCATTCTCATCCAGCTATGTTGCCGATGGCATACCACTGTTGGAGTACAGTTCTTCATCCTCTAGCTCCCCGGTGACGGAATTTATTACTCCTGTCTACAGTGCATCTTCTGGTAATGAGAAAGAATTATCTTCTAGTAGCAATGACTTCAGAAGTTTTAGCACCTCATATTATTCCAGCAGTGTTGCCGGTTCATTTGTGAATGACTCTTATGGCAGTAACGCATCTGTGAATGACTCTTATACTGGCAGTAATGCGTGGAATAACACTATAGCTGATGATGCTGGCAGCTTTTCAGATGCAAGAAGTGAGTGGTCATGGTATGCGACAGGATTGACAGATTCCCAAGGGTTTAACAAGAGGGATGGTGGTGACGACAGAAATAGGCCAGATGATAATAAAAACTTCAGCGTAACGATCAGACCTGTTAGTTCCCAAGAAGGCTCGCTCTGTGGTGATGATTCTAGTCATTATGGTGAATTTCAGAAAGTTGTCTCAAGGAAAACAGCAAAGAAAATGAGAAGGATACAACGTTTGCGGAGTCCTACTCCTAGTCCTACTCCCACCATGGCTGATTCGATACCTATATCAAGTGCACTTGTCCCAAGAGCTCCATGTGAGATTACAATAGGACATTACATTAAGAATGATTGCTTCTCTGGCAGAAAATCAAACCATAAAAAGGGTAAATACAAGAAGGGCCCGAATTTGAGTAGCGTGCCAAAGACTAGTTCTACTGACGAAGAGGATGTTCCTGGTAGCAGCAGAATGCTTCTTATAACAGTGCACCCAGGAAATCTTGAGAGCAGTCAGATGGCACTGAATTCAACTTCTCATGATCATGTGTCCCTAGAAGCTATCGGCGAAACTTGTTCTTCTGGATGTCTTCCCTTGCAAGGAGAGCTGAAAGCTTTGGCTCCAGCGGATGGTGATGCCAAATACACAGATTCCAGAGTAGCATCTTCTGATAAAACTTTGTCCCCAGATCATGGTGATGCCAAAGACACAGATTCCGTAGTAGCATCTTCTGATAAAACTTCTTCCCTGGATCAGGGTGATGCCAAAGACACAGATTCCATAGTAGCATCTTCTGATAAAACTTCTTCCCTGGATCAGGGTGATGCCAAAGACACAGATTCCATAGTAGCATCTTCTGATAAAACTTCTTCCCTGGATCAGGATTATGCCAAAGACACAGATTCCAGAGCAGCATTTTCTGATAAAACTTCTTCCCTGGATCATCATCCTGTTAATTATTCATGTGTTGATAGGGAAGAACAGAAGGAAGAAGAGAAAGAACAAGCATTGAGTTGTCATGAATCTGAGTTGGAAAAGATTATTAAGGCCGTTAATAATGCCTATGAAATTCAAGCTGCATCCGACATATACATGACTTGTGGCCAGGCAGTTGCTGACATCGATACCTTTCTACAATCGGCCACCCCAGTCATTGGACAGATACCTCAAACAACAAGAAACAGCTGCTTCCAGAGTCAGCCGGTTCACAACGAACCATCCCGAAACAATATGCCAAGTGCTGACTTGAGGAGCGTGTGGAAATGGTACGAAGAACCTGAGTCGTTTGGGATTGAGGTAGAGATCCAGAGAAGAAGTGGCTACAGTACATCAGAGATATGTGCATATTTTGTACCTTCTCTTTCTGCAATTCAGTTGTTTGGAGAGTCCTCTTTCAGTACTTCTTCACTAAGTCCTGGAGGACCCCTATTTGAGTACTTCGAATGGGAGAGACCCTGTTTACGGCCTCCACTCTTTACCAAGTATGTTAACCCTCTATTAATGTTTTATTTGTGTTTTTCACATTTTTATAATTCATTATATGCATATAGATGCTGGGAGAAGCACTGTTTTTTGAGTCTTTTCCATCTCCGTTAATCTTGCTCCAATGTGATACACAGGATCAAACAGCTAGTCAATGGCATGAACCTGTCCGTTAATACAATATTTGGGGATCCCAAGCAACTTGAAAGTATAAAACTATCTGATCTTCATCCTGCTTCCTGGTATGTTGTCCTATATATCATTTTCCAATTTATAACACCATTATGTTTCTATCTCAGTGCTAACTGCTAACCAGATTGCTCTGTTTCAGGTTCTGTGTTGCCTGGTATCCTATTTGCCAGATACCTTCGGTTGCAAGAAGCAGCTGCCAATCTGCATTCCTTGCATACCACTCCTTGGGCAAATTGGTTCCACGGACATGCCCTGCAGATATGGCTGATGGACTTACTCCTACAATATGCCCGATTGTCGGTCTGCTAAGTTACAAAGCCGAGGTAGTAGTTCAAGTGTTCAACCCACATTTAATTTTCATTGTTAGGCAGACACACATCTTAGTACTGGATACATATATTCTTACTTCTCTATAATAAAAATAAGTACTATATCCATTCCAAATTACTATTAGTTGGACTATTCGTCTCATTCAAAAATTTATACAATTAACATTTATTTTGTTTATGACTTACTTTATCATCAAAGATACTCTAAATATGACTTTTTTGTATATTTAGACTAAATTGAATAAGATAAATGGTCAAACATTGTGGAAAAAGTCAACAATAAATAGTAATATGGAATACAGGAAGTATCTGTTTATTGCTTATATAAATTATTCTACAATGAAGATTTTCAGTTCTCAAATCATATTTGTGTCATCGCTGGAAAAAAATTACAGGGAGAGAAGTGGTTTCAAGTGGGAGAACGACCAAGGTCCTTGGAAAGCGATGCCGCTGGACTTCTGAACAAGAGGCTGAGGGCACTCAGGGATGGGGCATCAGCAATGTCGAAGGGAGTGGTGCCCCGAGCAGCCGGGAAAGCCAGGAACTACCATCCTGATTACGAGTTCTTCTGGTCGCGATCTCTCTAGACCATGTGCGGAGTTTATATATGATGGATTTGTGATCAGTTCACTAGATGTAGTGTCTCCATTGTAATCTCCCCTTGCATGATAGACTTCAGTTTAGCATTTGGACCGACACAAGGCAACTGCAAACTAGTTGATGAGTTTTAGTTGATTCTGGTATTAATACAACACCAAGATGACATTGGATTCCAGTCGGATGTTTTCGTTATTGCTTATAGAGTCCTGACATACACTGTACATACCTGAGACTCATTTGACAAGGCCGGCTTTTGTGTTCTTCGGATTTTGTAGTTACCTAGTTGGTAGTGCAGGCTCTGATGCTTTTTGAAGCTTTTGAATTAGAGTAAACAGAATGAAAAATAGATGTGTCAATCAGCCACGCGCATATATGCTAGCAGAATGGGTTCAACGATTAAAAAGCACAGGCAATAACTAATTGTGGGACCATTTGAATGCTTTGATGGTAGTTGTATTATTCCTCTCATCATGCTGCTGGTGAAAATGTGTTGTAGGTAACATGTGATAGGTAACGGGTACATGTCACACATTAGAAATAAAGTTAACAGTAACAGGCACCAACAACGCATGTAAGGCCTCGAGATCGGAACCGACCCCGAACACAATGACGCTTGTTACCTATGACGAGTAATAGGTAATGGATGAAAAAAAATGCCCGTTACCTATATGTTTGGTAACAAACATTGCTAAAGTCCATTATCAATCTTAGCCACAATAATTAGTAATGATGGTTTGGTGCCTGTTACCTGTCTTTAAACTTAAGACAACTTGTAACAGGCGTTGTCGATGTCCATTACTAGACATAGAATCCCGTAACGGGCTTTCACAAATCCCGCTACCTTTGTGTTAGCTCAATTATTAGAGCTCCGTAGCCTCCATACACAGCTGTTGTTCGCAACTACAGCGAATAACAGCTAGTGGTTTGGGGGCAATTTTGACTATTTTTTCCAAATTGGATTCCTCCATGGCTCTTAAAGGTGTGTATCTTTACTAAATTATCATGTTTTTATCCTTTACTCCCTCCTCATACCTTCATCCTCCTCCTCTTGTTCCTATACGAGAAAAGTTGAATTTTACATATTTCTGTCAAGTCTTGGTACAAGGAAGCTGATTGAATGTTAGATTTGGTTATTTGGTTGCCTGATCTACTATGAATCACCATAGATATAGATGAGTCCTATGATTTACAAAGAGTCATAGATGGTAGATAGAAATCGGATGTACATTGAGACCTAAGAAGAGTAAGAAAAATTCAATACGAAGACTTGGCCGATTAGCAAGAAGAGGGCAGAATTAGAGCTACCATTCATGATGGATGGAGAGGAGAGGGTTGCCAGGCATAGGCTTGGGTTGATGGCTTAATTGTTAAGGTCAATTTGGCTCAACCCGAAGAGAGGATGAGATTGAGCCCAAGAGAAGGAACAAAGTAAAGATGGGAAAAAGAGGTGGTCTAGCTTTGATTGAGTAGGGCCGGATTCATCCTAAACAATTAATGGAGATGTGATTAAGGGCCTTGTTTAGTTCCCAACTTTGGGGTGCAAACTTGGCATTTTTTCCATAAATGCGGCAATGTAGCATTTCATTTCTATTTGTGAATAATTGTCCAAACATTGATTAATTAGGCTCAAAATGTTCGTCTCACAAAGTACAACAAAATTGTGTAATTAGTTTTTGATTTTATCTACATTTAGTACTCCATACATGTGCCGACATTTTGATGTGATGGTAATCTTCTTTTTGCATAGTAGAATTTGGGGTGGAATTTGGGAACTAAACAAGGCCAAGGTTTCAGAAATTGACTTGGCCTCAGGTTTAAACCTAGGGCATCTAAAAAGTGATTTTTTTTACAAAACAACTACACATATAGCTTGAAATACAACCAAAGAAATTTAATACCTAAGTAGGTATATTTTAAATTAGAAAATAAGTACTCCCTCCGTTCCAAATTATAGGTCATTTGACTTTTTCTAGCAAAAGTTTGACCGCTCGTCTTATTCAAAATTTTGTGCAAAATATCATATTTTTTGTGGTGGCTTGCTTTATTAATAAACATTCTTCAAAAATAACTAAAATTTGACTATACTTACACAACTTTTTTGAATAAGACGAGCGGTCAAACTTGTGGTTAAAAAGTCAAATGACCTATAATTTGGAACGGAGGTAGTATATCTTTTCAAGGGTTCCAAACACTCTTTGATTAATTCTAATAAAGTTGTAGAAAGAAATTAAAATCCTGCCAAATTTAAAACTATGATATTAAAAGCACTACTGCATCGCCCGCCTCTGTAGTGGCCCGCCGTACTCAACTCCTCTGCGACGGCAAGCTACATTATGTCTTCGTCGATGCCCGACACACTCCGACACCACACGACTCCTATGAGCCTTACCTCACTCAGTTACCACCAGCCTCTGCTTGGGGGGCCATGATGCTTAGCTTCCACGATGGTCCACCTCACTCCGTTGTTGTTTGCCTCTGCCAATGTGTGGCCTGCACAATCACTATTGTTGGTTTTGGATCACGAATGCACTTCATATAAGGAAATGTAAAGGAAATAAACAAGAAAATGAATAGGAGATGGGGACAGGGTCTCAGTGGTAGAGATGGATCTAGACAGGTGGCGTGGGCCGTATCCACTTATAGCAATGAAAAAGGAAAAGTGTGTCACTTGTCAGATTAGCTCCGAAAGGAACGATGGTCAAAATGGAATTTTGTATGTGATGGCAAATTTTTTTTGTCTCCACTGTCAACTTTCTACCGCAGAAAAAATCCCTAAAGCTTTTGTAGATTATTTTATCTTGTGTTACAAGTAAGTTTTAGAAATGCATAGTGAGTGCACACCAAACCTTCATCCACAAGGGTTAATGCAGCAAGTGGTGAAGCCATGGCATTCTCTTTCTACAGTGTTCTGGAGATGGTATGAAGAAACTGAGTCCTTTGGAATTGAGGTAGAGATCCAGAGAAGCATAAGTTGCGCCTACAGTTGATCAGAGTTATTTGCATGTTTTTGTACCTTCTCTTTCTGCAGTTCAGTTGTTTGGGCAGTCCTCTTTCAGTACTTCACCAAGTCATTGAGGACTCCTCTTTGAGTACTTCGAATGGGAGAAACATTTTTTACACCTCCCCTATTCGCCAAGTGTATTGACCATATATATTGTTTAGTTTGTGTTTTACACATTTATCATATATAACTCATTAATTATATGCATAGATGCTGGGAGAAACACTGTCTATCAGTCTTTTCCATCTCTGTTAATCTTTCCGCAATGTGATACAGGATCAAACAGCTTGTCAATGCCATGAACCTGTCTCGTAATGCATTATTTGGGGATCCCAAGCAACTTGAAAGTGTGAAACTATCTGATCTTCATCCTGCTTTCTGGTTTGTTGTCCCTGATAGAGTTTTCCAATTTATTACACCATTATATTTCTATGTCAGTGCTAACCAGATTGCTCCGTTTTTAGGTTCTGTGTTGCCTGGTATCCTATTTGTCCGATACCTTAACTTCAAGAAGCTGTCAATCTGCATTCCTTACATACACTCCCTGGGAAAATTGGTTGCATAGACTTGCTGTATAGATATGATTGATGGGCTTACTCCTACAATTTGTCTGATTGTCGGTATGCTTAGTTACAAAGAGGAGATAGTAGTTCAACCCGTGTTATAATTTTCCCTGCTAGGCAGACACACTTTGTTTGTACTGGATGCATATATTTTTCACTTCTCTAAAATGAATAGAAGTAGGGATTTTGTGTGTAGGACATTCAAAAGGCATTGTTTTGTGTGTGACACACCACACTTTTCGATTTGGTTCCGTGTCCACTACAATTTGGTATTTTTTATTTGCAAGACAACTCATCAAATAAAAGATCAACTTTGCCCCATATTACTATTCCTTTCTCCTCCTCGTCGCCCTCCTCGCCTGATCTGCAGTGTGTTGGCCAATGTGGGTGCTAAGAGCTGGTCCTGCACACAGAACAGCACTTCTTGTGTGTCTTAAACACAAAGATTCCAAACGTTCATTGCTGATTTTATTTATCCTAGAGAATGGAGATATTTTGGTTCTCGACTCGTACTCATGTAATCATGTGAAAACCTTTATTATAGGGAGAGGAATAGTTTCAATTGGGAGACCAAACAAGGTCCAAGCGTACGTTAGAAGGTTCCTGCGAAACCAATCCCTTATGAATGTGAGGCTGAGGGTACTGAGGCACAGCGCATCAGCCATGTCAAATGAAGTGGTGGCTAGGGTAACTAAAGAAGCGGTAAACCAGGGGCGGATCCAGGGCCCGTGCTGGGTGTGTTGCAGCATGGGCACACCCCAGTTTGCCATGGACATTTGCCCAAGTGTGGGTAATTTGAACCGACGAGAAAGTCGAGTCCTTTGAGGGATATATATATATATATATATATATATATATATATATATATATATATATATATATATATATGACACCTAGCCCAATCTGGATGTGGTGCATGAGTGTGGTGTGTACATGTTTAGTACCACCGAAGGGTGGAACCAAGTTATAAGTCTTTGTGCTCGGGCCGTAGCACGTTCAGGTTGACTCTTTTATACGAAACGAGGATGACAGTGCAAGCAATGTGCTATTAGGGATGGAAATGTGAAAGTGGTTATCCAAATTATCCAATACCCATATATGCTAAAACATAAATATGGGTATTTGTATCCACATTCGATTTTTTATGTGGTAACTAAAGTGGATATATTCAATATCTTTTTTATTGTCCAAATTCGTATCACATCTTTGAACCATGCTATAAACATATTATTTTTATTCAGATTCGAACTAATATATTATCTTTGTAAATTACTTTTAGATACATCATTTTACTTATTTTTATTAATATAAAATATTTTCTATGATTTATTTAATTATTAATTTAATTAAAATATTTTTAACGAATAATTCTTGTCAAGTGCGAACTTAACCCCAAAAGCTCTCCTAATAGCATGTACACTCGCAGAGTACAATTCGTTGTACTCACACATCCTTTCTCCCCCTACTATCCCCTACCACAGACTCGAGGGATGAGTTCACTGCATACAGTGGTTTTGATAGAATGCTTCATTCTAGACTGGTGTGCCCCCGGTCAACTGCCTGTGGAGATAAAGACCCCTTCCGCTGAAGCTTCGATATAATTATGTACTTTTCTTTCAGACCACAGGTCATTTTGTAATGTTTTCTATCGTTATGTAAAAGCATTGGCATGATCCACTAATAAAGTCGGTACACGTATGATTTAACTGATCCTAGCATATATGTGATTGCATTCGTTTTTGTTTACAAAATCGGGTGTGACAGAACTGGTGTAGATAAGGGAAATATGACAATTTAATTAAAACAAAGCATTGTGATGGTCCCTACAAATGCTAATGCACTGATTTCCACACAATACTATGAATGTGTCAAATTGAAGAAATTCAACCAAGCGCGGTAAACGGTGGGAGTAACTATGACTCTCTAAGTAGCCAAATGTTTTGTCATCTAGTTAGTGACATGCATGAATGTCTACTATATAGTGAAATCATAGCCAAAGTAACAGGCTTGGTGGAATCAGCGGAGAAAGAACACTCAATTGACTTGAGAGGTGTAGGATAAGTGGGAGCCTTGGGTGCATGTGAAATACACTACTTTTAACATTATTTTACTTATTTTGTGGGTCGAAAGCGGGGCACTACCTCTCTTTTTGGCTCAAGGCCTAGCTCTGCCAGGTCAATCCAAACGAAAGACATTGTAGGTCGGGAGTTTGGCTGGGCCAGCACATCTGTTAAAAGATGAGCTCAATGAGAAGCTCGTTTGATTCTGATTTCTAGTACGAATATGAACGGTGAAAGTGCCGCATGTTGATCCTTTAGATCTTTGGAATTTGAAGCTAGAGGTGTTATCATCGTGCTTGGTTGAAAAGCTAGTGGCACGAAACTACTTTGTGTCGGATTACGACTAAACGTCTCTACGTCAAAATCAAAGCTAGCAACTTACGCCCATGCTTGCCGCTGACCCCCAACCCACATTAGGGCATTCTCGCCCCAAGGGCCCAAGCCATTGGCTCAGCCTGCCCAGCCGATGAGCCATGGTACGCTGCCTCGAAGCTCTCTTCCTCACAGGCAGTGGGTGAATCGTTTGCATGCGACTTAATTACACGTCGGGACATTGTAAATGGCAAAGTGGTCTTGCTGCCATGATCCACTGAGATCTAGCGCCGCGTCGCACGGATTCGTCCCCCCCCCCCCCCCACTCCCATACGGCTTCAGGGTCGGTATCCTCGTAAAAATGGTAAGTATGGTGGAAATGTACAGAAAGGCCAAGATCACATAGAATCAGGTGAGAACGGCCAAGAGAACCACATTCGGCCATGGTACATAAGGGCTGAAAAACGGCCCGAACAAGCGCCCTGCACAAAAATGGCCAACTACGATGCAAACAGCACCAAGCGGCATGATGGCGTGAAATATGGTGAGAACGGGACCAAACGGCTCAAGAACGGGTGAAAACAGCTTCTGAGGCTCCTAGGGATGAGTTTACGACTCATGTGTGGCCCAATTTGAAATCTACGTTTGAATTGGAACATAAGAATTGTATTGCTACAATAAGATCGTCAGAAGTTCTCATCGTACTGATGACCTGTGATTCCTAGCTTCAGAACTTTGATGTGGATCTTCCTCGCAAGATGATCACGTCGGCCAGAGCCTAGCCCTAGTTAGCCTCTCCATCTGCATCACCCTCATCTCCTGAAATTGTGTGCCTCGAATTCCTCTGCTTCTCTGTGAATGTGATGGATTGATCTGAATGCCACGTGTCGTCTTGGTGACCTATCTGCACACAAGTGTCAAGTTCTTACTATTAAACAAGCAGATAAAGAGATGTTGTACTTAACTTAAGCGCATCCACTTGTGAAGTTCATATATTAATGATGCATTTAACCTTTTTCTTTACACGCATACAGAACACAGGAAAAACACAGTAATCAGATGAGAAACATGGACATGGACAAAAATTCCATGAGGTTAGACCACACATTAAAATAGCTCCAAGATTCTGTAGTAATTCTAAAGGCTCTTCGTTTGTTCCAAAGTAATTTTTTTATAGGATCCGTTCCTCCAAAATTATTCCATTTTCTCCTTGTTCAAAGAGGTTCTTACACTTACAGTTGACCAGTCAACAAAGAACTAGATTAGAAACAGCCAACTGCCCACGAACAAGTGCTAGCCAATACTCAAACAGTTGCCTAAAAAAAACCTACCCTGGAGCAACAGAATACCAATAATTGTATTACATGGGCCAATTCTTGTTTACAGATTACTTGTGGCCTTCTCAACAAGCAATTGTGAAAACTGCCGCTTTACATACTCTTATCTAACATACAAGGACAATACATATGAGTTGACACAACAATGCCATCACTTTACACCAAACTACATACTCCGCTCGACATGCACTAGCTTTTCCATTCAGTTTCTACAGTGAATGGAAGCATTATCCGGTTACTTTGGTTCAACTGGGCGGATTGTTTGATTCTATTGTCAGCAAGCTTGCTTTTCTCGTTCAAATTTCTTGATGCCAATCAACTCTTAGTATGTTTATAAATCACTCTGACATTCAGAAAGAAGAGAGGTTTGTCCATCCTTAAAAACTTTAACATGGCAGAGCATTCCTCCAGTTTCATCTGCAAAAGTTATCTTTCTTTGTTTCCTTGGCACTTCAGGATTAGAAACAGGGTCCTTCTTTGCTAGGCTCTGCAATTGAAAATTAACAATCATCACAGAAATATTAGGTTATTGTTAGGAAAAAAAGTTAGTATGTCTTATAAGTGGATAGATACGAACCAATATTTTACAAAAGCGATTGCAGTCTTTGTTCATTATTGACAACCATTTCCTCGTAGTCTTCTCTACTTCTAAAGCATCCTCAGAGGCTGCTCTGATCTGCCCATCAAAACATTGCACAACATCAATGAAACTATGACACAGTAGGAGTTACTTTGCTTTCAAATCTCAAACCAGTATGTCAGCAAATGGACAGCAAAACATTTTTTTCTTAAAGAAATTTCTAAATTGATAGAAAAAGTATATAAATGTTCCATTCTGTGTTATCTACTTCACCTTCCATTTCAATAAGAGCATTTGATATCCAAGCTATTTAACTTCAAACAGTTCCAACAGTATCAGAAGTAACATAGCACTTAATCCTTATTCATGGATATAGTATTGCTAGTCTCCTAGAGGAAAAACATTCAGCAACTAATCTAAGAACAAAATCTGCATCTGCACTAACAAAGTAACAAGTATGCTTATGGTACAAAAGATTGCAAGTATGCAAACTGGACCAGCAAAAACTACTATGGGTTCCCTAGTATTGACTTTTTACATCAACAATTGACTTGCATAAGAAACGCTCCAGATTAAAAGAAAATTTTAGTCATGGAAAATGACACTGAATTCAAAGTCGAGTGTGTCAAAGTATGTTAGCATGTACTGATCTTAGCACCTAGTAACCAATAGCAAGTACTAAAAAAAAGGAGCATTGCTTGGCATTAACATGACAACTAAAAACAACACAGAAATGAGGGCAATCAAGTTAAATTAACAATCTTGGGAATTATATTAACCTTCTATCTCACATGTTACAGGGAGTTACATTTTTTTTAGCAACAGATTCAAAACATGGTGAAACTTCAACAAGCCTAAATGCTTATATATTCTTGTGAGGAGCAGTAAACTTTACTAGAATCTAGGACGAGAAGCATATATTCCATTTTGTAATGTCTCACCTCAGCAATGTTAAAATTAGGAAGTAAAGAAAATGCTTCTGATGACAAACTTTCGTCCACTATACTTTTCATGTGCTTCAAGCTCCTGATAAGTTTTGCCGCTATGTTTTCTATATCATGCATCTGTCTTTGAGAAAACTCAACAGCTTTCTCAGTGTCCAAGACCATTGGTGAACTTCTCATGCAAGAACAAGTCTGTTGATTGGGTGGTAAACCTGTTGGCTTGAGAACTCCTTTGCTTGTAGGGGAGACAGAAGTCCTGCCCTTAAGTCTCCTGTCTGTGCAGAACATTGATCTGTCTTGCTTGTGTGCTGGCTGAGGTAATGATATTCTAGTTCTGTCACAATCTTCGACAATGATTTTCCTCTCTGCAACAATAAGAGTAAGATTATAACTGATCTCCTATAAATATTAGAAACATAGACAGCATATATTGCTTACTCAGTCTTTGGACTCCATCACACAAATCAATACCAGTCAGAGCATTGCAAAGCTTCTCCTGAGAGGTTGGTGACATAATCTGAGAACAAAAAAGGAAGAAAAAAATATGTTACTATGGATATCTTGTTCATTTGTTTGCAATGGAACATTGTTGAAGGAATGGTTCAGACCTTTCTCTTGGACAGCAATTTCTTCGGCGCATGTTCTTCAATTGATTCTTCATCAATAAAAAGTTCCGACTTCTTAATTTGCCCATCAGTTTCCAGAGAGGTGGCAGAAGAATTTGGAGCTTCAACAGATAATTTCTGTGATTCCTTGACATTAGAGATCTCTGGCGTGACACCGCTAGTGTTTAACTTATCAGTACAAGACTGGAATAACTGATGTTGAAGCACTAATTCTGATCCTTCATTATTAACAGATCTATGAATGTCATAGCCTATTGTAGAATTTAACTTATCCTTCAATGACCACTCCACATTATCTGAAGCCTTTTTGTCTTCAGGACAGTTATCATTGAAGTCTATGACTGAGCTCTGAATCACAGAAGTATCTGGAAGTTCAACAGAAGATGTATTTTCAGAGGCCATCCCATGTGCATGATTATTCAGAACATCATATACTATACTTTCTAGTCTTCCATCTTGTGCAACAATATTGGCAGGCTGAGCCAGGTCAAGAATCTTATCAAAGGAAAATGTATAATCAGTGGTAGTTTGTCCATTTTCCATGTCCAGTAACATATGCTTTGGTCTTGCACCATAGCGGACTATTGAATCCAATTGGCATTCACCCTGCATCTGCACAACCTCTTCAAGTGAAGTGCAATTCATTTCTGTGCTTCCACATAAATCAGATTGAACGATCTCTAGTGGGGACACCATATCTGTGCTATACTCATCAATAGGAGACAACTCATCCAAAATCTCTACACTCTCACGTTCATTCCCATGAACAACTCCTGAATTCCAGTATTCATCGTTATCTGTACAATCATGGCAAGACTGACTGAATGAGCAAACCAAAAATCCATTCCCAACAGAAGATTTATCCACATCTGAATTAGATATGTTTTCAGACGTTTTCTGATGATTACTCACTTCATTTATGATACCCAGTGAAGAAACCATCTCAGTTGCCTTTTCAGCTCTAATGTCATCGAAACTGTTTTCTTTGACACTGCAGGCTTGCTCACAGGAATGATCAGAAACATCAGTTAATTGAGTTGGTTGGTTCATGAAACAAGCTTGTGGTATACGATCATCACCCTCCATTAGCTCATGTTGCAGCTCAAAAGATGACCGATCTGTGTTCTTTATGGACCAGCTAGAAATTCCAAGTCCCTCAGAGCAATCCACGTCTTCTATTTTAATTTCACATAATACATCAGGTTTTCCACAGCTCGCTAGAGCTCCAGCTGTGTTTTTCACTTCAGCAGAACAAATTTGCTCCCCAACTATTTCTTGAGTACAATCTGAAAGTGCAGTACAAAAAAACAGGTATCCACATAATTGAAAGGGGAATGTTTATTTCAAGAAAAAGTATTTGCAGAAACAAGAAAAAAAATGCTGTAGACGACACATCTAGACAATAATAATTAGTTACATAAGAACTGTATTTCGTGTGAACAGGCTAGTGACTCACCTATATCAATTCTAGAATGTTCCAGATCTTTAGCACTCCTTCCAAGATTCTCCAATGCAGGACTAAGAGTAGGGTCTCTCTTTGATGTCGTATCTTCCACCTCTAGAACACATGGAGAAGATTTTAGTGTTTCCATCTTTCTCTTTGGTCTAGCAGGAGATGTTTTTGGCCTCTTTTGTTTCAATGCAATAAGAGGCTTATCAAGATCAAATTCCTCTATTGTTGCATTCACAATGCCACATCCCTCCAACATAGTTTTTGAAGTCTTCCGATTCTTAGCTTTACACTGAGCCCTGAGATCCTTGAGAGATACATTTTGACAATCTTGTTCACAATCCTTGTCGCTGGCAGAAGCAACACATAGTTCTGAGGTTGAAGGATAGTCAATTTCTTCAGAATCAATTACTTCAGTTTTGACTCGCTTAGAAGTAGAAGAGTCCATGTCAGAATCTTCATCATATATTAAGTGAATCTTCTTGAACCTTGGAGATCTTCTAGGACCAAAATCAAGATTTGTGGAAGCAGAAGCAGGCATCATAAAATGTTTCCTGGAGAAATGCAGAAAATCAAGTTTTATAATCAGTTGCATGAATATGATCATTTAAAATGTGGATACTGCTCAGCAACATAAACCATACTCAACGAGAGCGTCAAACTTAATGTAACAAGAAAAAACGATGTTGACAAAGAATCATAATATGCTTAAGGGATAAAAAGAACAATGACCTGATCCTATCAAAACGACATAGAGACAATACATGAGTGTGTTTGCGTGATCTTATGATAAGCAACTGTATGTATGTGGTATGCAAGAATGAATCGATAAAGGACACAAGAAATGAGTAAGGCATAGGCCACTGCTGTACATCAAGAACCAGACTTCCACTACCCAACACAGGGGATTAAAAAGAATGAACACAGAGCGTCATGGCATGTTGAAAAACGCAATTTCTGTTCACATTGGCTCGTGAACCAAGCACTCTGCAGTGGAACTCCCGGTACTCTGCAGGGATGAAAAACGAAGAGGACAGATTTTGCATCCATGTACTCGTTAAGAAACTCCCAGAGCCAAACGAGCAGTTTATTCCCCTAGAGGCCCCGAGCGAAGATCTCTTCCCCTAATCCCCGGTACCACCAACCATTCCAAACCAATAGCAGCCGGAATAGTCCTAGCCATGGCTAATCCAGCCGGATCCACTAACGAATCTGCGATTTTCCACCGTGAAAATGCCAAGATAAACATAGATCTAAAACAGCCCGCGGCTAACGAAAGTACGGAGAGCGCGTGTCCAGGGGGAGGTACTGACCTTTGATGACAGCGAACGGCGGCTGGCGAGGGTTTGGGGGACGGCACCCGGATGCCGGTCTCTTGGCGGCGCCGGAATGGGAGAGGGGGCCTAGTCGGCTCCTTGACTGTGGGAAGCCCGGCGTTCGTGAGAGTGAGACCCTGAGGAGGAGAGAGAAGGAATCGGAGGGGAGGGAGAGGAAGCTGGGTGGTAAGTATTATTGCGGCGACGCGCGGAGAGGGAGGGCGCGAAGTACTGGTCAAATTTCGCGCCAATGTGCGGGTGGGCGGGAAACTGCAGCCGCAACCCGCATCTTGGAGTTTTTTGTTTTTGTTTTGGGGGAAGACGAAGGCGGAAGGCGGGGGAGAGATACGGGAGGGAGCAGCCCAACAGGGGTGGCGGCGGTGGGTCCCGCTTTGCTTATTGTACGGAGTGTTATTGAGAAAGTAACGTGAAAGGAACCTCTTCACCGCTGGCCTCTCTATTTTCTGACCGTTGGCACCCCACGGGCTTGCGATTAGCCCTAATCGTAATCGTAATTTAGCCTTATTAACCCTACCGCCGCACAAAGAGAGAAACCTAGCCAAGCAAATCAACCTTAAACATAATTTCTGGGAGAAGTCTTTAAGCACATACGAATTTACATACACACAGCATACTATTCCGTATAATCCAATGCCTAAAGTTGCTTGCGAGTAAAAAAAATGTCAACACGCCACCTTTCACCATTAGATATATCATACGGAGTATATAAATACGCCTACTGCCGACCAGGTCCCTCTAAGAAAGCGTTTGGTTCAGCGCATAGCGGTAATGGTAATGTAATCAGGCGCAGCTGGTATATGTTACATTGGAAGTGAAAGCACGATTTGTTTGGTTTGCAGTAGTAACGTAAACGATTCAACAGAGGAGCCGTGAAATGGAGAGGCGGGGGACCACCGGGAGGGGAGCGGTATCGACTTTCTATAGGCTGGTATCTCTTCACGCTGCGATCTGTTACGGAGCCATCTAATCAAACAGAAACTAACGGAATCCAACAGCGCTGTAAATGGATCACGCTGCAAAAACACCAAACCAAACACCACCTAAGATCATCCAATTCTTGGGTCGAATACTCTTGCTCCGGTTAACAACGTTTTGCTGAGCGAAATCAAACAACCTCCAGGCTAAACATTTCGCGAGCGAAATTCTGTCATGTACAAAGCCACAAAGAATCATCACTGCATTTGGCGCAAATGCAATACAATCGTTAGTTACACGATACACGAACCACATGTATTAGTTTCATTACTCCAATGTCACTCCAAATAAAACAACCCATCAACGGAGCAGACATTAAAAAAAAGGGCAACGTTTGCAAGCTGCAACGTGAAAAATACCATATCAGAGGCGGAGTCCGTATAGACAAACCATCACTGAAATATTTTTAGAGCTTGTTTGAGCTCATTGTGTTGTGAACTCAAATAAGAAAAACTTTTACACATACTCTGTACAGATTGCAAAGCACACCTAGAGCCAATGCTCACATATGCACGACACCTTTGTATCCTTCTTTGATGACTGTCGTTGATAAAAAAATCTCGGTGCTTCAATGAGGGAAATGCCATGTACAGGGTACTCTCAATTCTCAGCTTTTCTTCAATCGGTCAGAACTTGACTGTTTCGTATCCCAAGAAGTTCCTTTCGCAGGGGTACGTAGGAAGAGCGAAGACGTCGAGAAATGTCTTTGGCATAGAGAGATTGAAGAGAAGCAACTGAAGGCACCTGTCAACCTTCTTTTCTCACTATCTTCAGCTTGGCCATCTGGGTCATGACAGACTGCATTGATCTTGAGGGACTCTGGTAGAATGCAGTTGCAAACAGCACCTGCACATATATGACGGTGTCTCAGTGACTGTCATTGATAAAAAGCTGATACAAAAGCTAGGAAGATAGTCATTTATGAGCACAAACATAGTGAGGTTAAATGACATGAACACACTAAACTGTTCAGTTTCTTTTGGATAGACAAGTAAGCTGTCTCATTTGGCACAAACTGCTAGGTTTTCTTGATACTTTCACATAAAACCAGTTCTAGTGAGCATTTGTTGCAGATTTTACAGACACTATCAGATAAAACCAGTACTAGTGAACGTTGTTGCAGAAAACATGACCCGCTCAAAAGATCATATCAGACAGCCCATACAGTGGCCAAATCAGTAAATGTGCTAACAGGTGTGCTTGACTATTTACAGTATTGAACATTCCTGATACAGCTTAGTCTAACGTTAGAAAACATCAGGTAGACTCCATTAGTATATATAAATACCATGGCCTTCACACAGGTGCCACAGGGTCAAGCATGCAACAAAAAGGAGGATTCAAGATAAATAAGTATAATCATCACATCAAGTAGCAAAATAACTAGGGGAACTAGGTTATTTGGACCTCGAGTGACACACAAGGACCACTGGTGTATTTTACTTACTCTGAAACAACCAAACTCTGCTTTTTCATCTTTCTCTGACAGTGGACAGATATAGTAAAAAAATACAGAAATCTATTTTGATATACATCAAACTTTGCTGCAACCCTTATAGGAAAATAAATCACTGAGGAAGCATGTGTTATGAGAATTCCTACCCATTCTGGCAAGTCGATTAACCCATTTTGGAATTAAATTTCCTGTCAACCTTTTGCATATATCCTCACAGAAATGATTGCAGTTTTTACTTATCAAATGATAGGTATCCCCATTGTAATTTACTGACTGAATTTCCATGAACTCTCTGACTTGGAGAGGATCCAGGCAGGTAGTTCCCATGTATATTGATTTCCTAAATTTGAAACCAGGGCACTGTCGAGGTTCCACCTCAAAAACTCCACTAATCGAATAGTCATGTGCTCCAAATGCATACTCCACACCATGAACTGTAAAGAAACAAGGTAGAGAATACCATAAGTCACAACCCATAGTCTACATTGAACATTTAATTAAATAAGTACAAATCATGGCTTTCCACAACCTTGATGATTTAAATGTGAAAAGAAAAATGAAATACAATCAGATTTCTGACAACGGAGGTGCAATAGAGTCAATCAAGATGAATCCTCGATATTAAGGAGTGTGAATGTAGCTTGGTGAAACAAACAAACAACAAATTTCCCATTTGCTTTCTATTTATCAACCCCTCTACGTATCTAAACCCACTGAATGCCTATCACACCCTTTTAATACTCTACTCTCCTTTAAAACCATGCCATCTGACCATCCACGGCACATTATACGACGGGAATCAACATTCACAACAAAAGATATGATGCTGAAAGCTCAAGGCTTCAATCATGATGTGACCTTTGCTACATTTGGTTTTTCCACTCCAAAGTCATGATATATATCTAAACTTGAACAGTGCAAAAGGTAGAAATAGTCGCTCCCAAAAAATGGTCTTTATACTCTGAAGCACACCAGCACTCACCATTAAATAAATACCATCAAAGCAATTTAGTCTTGTGTCAGAAAAAGATCAATATTTTATGGATCACATTTGTTAAATATCATCTGTCCTCCTTTGTCTAAATATTTGAATAGCCCATACAATTATCTGTAGTGAAGAACTAGGGTCAGGTACAAATAATCTATAACTATCTCAAGAAGAATTATACTGGACAACTGGAGACATGCTACCAACGTATGACGATAATCCATTTTCAAGCTATATAAAAGTAGCACGAACCATCAGGCCACCAACTAGAAAGTATGGACAAATAGACCATAACGGTATGAATAACAAGTCATTCAAAGAAAGGGAATTTAAATAATAGCACTGCAAAACTTCATGTTTGGAAGAGGCCCCTCAAGAGTACTTTTAGGGTAAAGGAGAAACTTTGTTTCTGCCACCCAAACATGTGCCATACATTCTGCCAACTGGGACTAGCTCAGTTAGTAGGGGGTTGAAGTGTGGGTGCACAGCTCCGCCACCCAGGTTCTGGTCCTCCCCAGCTCAAATTTGGTGTCTATTTCTACTTAATGAAGAACTAGGTTGGATCTCGTTTTAAAAGTTTGTCCCTTCCGTTTTGCCACTCCTATCCTGTCAGTCAGGAACATGGTCAGCATGGTTTTTAAGGCGTCACCTAGGCGTCCGGGCGGTAAAAAAGTCTGGGCGTCCATGTCGCCTTACCATCCTTCCGCCTTACCGCCGAATCCACTGCTGCACCGCCGGGGGATGGAGCTGCACTGCCGCCTCCTGTCCTTCCTCCTGTTGTGGCAGCCCTCCACCGGATGGAGTGGGAGAGAGACTGGGGCGTCGGCTGCAGCCGTGGTGCGGACGGCATACGGCGGCAGAGGAGCAGGAGGAAGGGGCGGGCGGCGGAGGAGGCGCCGGCGGAGGAGGAGGCAGGGGCGGGCGGCGGAGGAGGAGGAGGAGGCGGAGGCAGAGGAGCAGGAGGCAGGGGCGGGCGGAGGAGGAGGCAGGGACGGGCGGCGGAGGAGGCGCCGGCAGAGGAGAAGGAGGAGGCAGAGGCAGAGGACGGCGGCGCAGGTGTGGTGTCGGGTGGATGTGGATAAGGTGGGGGATTTGGGCCGGGCTGATTTGATGGACCTTCTTCCCATCTTTAGGCCCACTGGTCCTCTGTTTTTTCTTCTTTTATACGGGTATATGTATGTATTATAGCAAAATATACATGCATGTAAGGCGTCGCCTCGCCTCACGCCTTAACCGCCTAGGCGTCCGGGCGGTGGCATGTCGCCTCGCCTCGCCTCACTGTTAAAAAAGGCGGCATTCCGCGCTCGCCTAGTCGCGCTTATGCGCTAAGCGGCGGGGTTCCGCCTCGCCTAGGGGGGTAGGCGGTACCTGGGCGGCGGGCGGGGAGGAGATGATGTCCGGCGGCAGCTGCGGCCGGGGGAGGAGAGGGGGCGTCGAGTGGTGGAGACCTCGGGTGGCTGCTGTGTGGGTGGCGACGGCGGCCATGGTCGAGCGGGGCGAGCGCACGGCGGAGGACGCATCGAGCGGAGGCAGAGGAGTCAAGCGGCGGCGGCTGTTTGGACGACTGACGGAAGAGGGATGAAGGGGACGGGAGTTGGGTTGGATAAGGTAGGGTTGAGACTTGGGCTTGAGTAGTTGGGCTGCTTTGATGGGCCTTTCAGTCCAATTGTAGGCCCACTCATCTCATATTTTTCCTTTTCTTTTAGAGTATATATGCATGTATATGTTGTATGTGTGTCACCTTGAAAACGCCTAGGCCTCGCCTGCGCCTACTCCCTAGGCAGAGGGTCAGCGCCTAGCGCCTTCTTGAACATTGCCTCGCCTTACCGCTTTAAAAACAATGATGGTCAGCCTAACAGACTTGTTTGACAGAGCCTTTGTATTCTTTTTTATGCGTTTACCTTTTGAAAATTGTCAATAATGTAATTTCTAACTCTGTCAGAGACAGAAATAGCCACATGGAATACAGCAGTATTCAGCATAGCAATGGCATGCAGCATGGCGAACCAGTAAAGAGCACAATGACATTATCTGGAAGGTGGATTCCCAAAATCCGGCAATGTTAAGACAATGTAAGAACCTAGTCAGTCTATCAATGCAATTAAGGGGGCACAGCGTTAAGGACATTAGTGCTGCAGCCTGGGGAATGCTGTCAACTGCACCAGTGCAGACATATGATTTTGACAAGGGAACAGGTTCACGAGTGGTCGGCAATCCCGTGAAACAGGAGGACATGTCAATGTTGGTCACATTGATACAGTCTTAGCCATGTCAATGTTGGTCACATTGATACAGTCTTAGCACTGTTGCAACATTGTCTCCAATTTCTAATTTTTGCCACCAATATGATTGTAAAAGAACTGTGAGATTTTTAATAATATGGAAAGTAATTTTCCAGACAATTACGCATATGATTTTCACATTCCCAATACAAGTATTACAATAAATTGTAGTGAAATTTTCTAAAGTTTGACTACATGTATGTCAAATGACAAGTATTTGTCCTAAGGTAGTAAAAAAATATTTTAAAAGAAAAAAAATTAACATTTCAACTTGATGGTTAAATTTTATCTCTTAAACTTTTGCCATGACATTTCTCCACAAACAACAATAAAATAGTTCACCAAATAATCAACTGTAATGGTCTCCGTCCATTTTAGGTTAATTTAAAGGAGTTTGGGGCTTTGGGTCATTCTATCTTCACTCTTGTTTGTGAGAGAATGGTGTTTCATGCACTGCTATCGCTGATTCTCACTAAGATGGAATCAGCATATCCAAACAAGGGAAGGACTGTGCACAAAAAGATTCTGAAAACAGCTGAACATGGCATAAATTTTTACAGGAACAAGTACCAAATGTTATGCAAATGTAAATAGACAAAGCAAATAACATCATTCATGAAGGTCCGTTAAGGAATAAAGGAAATTTAGTAGGGTGTTCAGGTTCATAAATGCTGGCTTAGCGATGTAGCTCTATGTACAAAACAAAGTTTAGGACATCATACCTTCAATGCCAGAATGAAATATCCCTAAACCAGCCCAGTAAACATAGCCATTTACTGGTGTCAAATCATACACATTTAGATAAACCGGCGCGTTTCCCGGTGGTGGGCTGGCAGATCGGACTTTTGAAAACAAACAAAAATAAGCAGAAGATTTCTGGCCTGATTGGAAAGGCGTGCTGAGATTCCCTTCCTTCTTTGAGCCCGACATCATGACTATACATGCAAGGAAAAATGGGAAGGATCAAACATCCATCATGCACCAAATAGTATAAACAGGAGGGAGGGAGAGGAGGTGGGGAGCTTACACACCTGAAATTCTACGGTAGCCCAGATGTAGGTAAGGGTAATCATACTGATTTGAAAAGGGCTGGATTAAGTCTTTGTTGATCAATGGTAAACTTCTGTCGATAAATTACTGCCGCAAACAAACAGAAGAAAGGAGGAAAAGTAAGGCTAGGAGCCTAGGATCAGTTAAACAAGTAACATAATGAAAGAAACAACACGAGCTAGATGATTTCAGTAATCAGAAATGAGGCATGGGGGGCTTTCTAAGAAGTGTTGCTTCCAAAGAAATACCAAAAGCATTTTCAAGACACTGTACAGATATAACACAAGAAAAGCCATCTTTGTTCCAATGAAAAATGTGAAAACAAATGATGAATGTCATGTAAAAACGCATTGCTAGTTTGGTTAAGAATGTAATATCACGGTATTTTAATATAATTTCTTATCATATGATTCCTGAACAACAAAATACAGCAGATTAGTTTCAGTTTGAAATATTGTTCTGGGTTTTCACTGAAAATTTTTCACTAGATGCCTTAATAATTACTTAGTGCCAACAATATGGTTAAACTATGCCAAAAACTAGAATATTTACTGCTTTCTTGTCTCATTCTTTGGCCTAAAACAAAAAATGAATCAGATCAGAGAGGGCACCCATGTTTTGCCTGTTAACTTTTCAGGAGACAGACATAACTATCTATGGTTTGTCTTGTAGTAACTTATTTACAGAAGTATCTGTTATGTTACAGGCAAAACCAGCAACACAAGGGACCAGAATTCCATAAAAGTAAATAGCGTGTACATTAAGGTCTCATATATGTTGGAGACATTACGCACTAACGCCTGTCTATGCCAATTCAAAGTTTCAAACTCAACCTCACTCAAGACTTGGGACATAATAACAATGTGCCTCAAAGAGCTCCAAGGGTTCATATCCAGAAGGTCCTAAAACCCTGCACCCTAAAGGTGTGGAGGGCTTGCCTCACAATGACTCTGAAAACCACGCATCTCGAAGAACCCTGAAGCCTCATGAACTCGCTTCTCAGAAGTTCGTCAAGACCTGTGCTTCGAGAGGTCTAGGCTGAACCCTGTGAGTCTACATGGCCATGGACTCATACTTGGCGGAGCTATCAAAGAAAACAAGATGGTCATGATACTCTAGTTGTTGTACTGGAACAGTCAACCATCATCCACCCAAGGGGCATGATTGTCGTGTGTACAAGGTCATGATCACGGCCTACAAACAAACCCCTCTCATGACGGAAGGAACTCATATTTTCTCATAACACATAGCATTCACAAGAGTGACCCCCGGAAAGCTTATAAGCTGGCATGTTTCGCTCTCTTAAGTCCACATGAAGCTTGTACTTGTGTTTGTTTACAAAAGCAATATAGTGCTGCTGTTTGTGTCTAATTATATTTGTTTTTGTTCTCCTGGTAGAACATCAGGTATGAGGTGCAACCGTATCCTAGGTAAGCAATCAGTAGAAATCATTGATTGTACAGAATGCAAAATATCAACACTAATTATGTTCAGTAGGAGCAGACAATAGAGGCAAATTCTAATCCAGACAAAATAAGTCTTCACTCGTTTTTATAAGACAAAATTTAGGAAAGCGATGTGCACCGACGATTCAAGCCTCAAATATGGAAAGCTGAAAGCGACCCATTACAGAGCCGTCCCACAAGTGGGCATGAATACATGATATATATCAAGAACAAGAGATCACAGTAAAGAATAGGCATACTTTTCTAGAATTCCCAGGCAAAAAAATCAACTCAACAACTGCAGACGGCTATCTCAGGTAAGTCAAGGTTGGTACACGTATTATTATTTTCAGAAGTTCATAAACACGATAAGACCAAAGTTAAGACTTCAGATGTCAGATTTGTACTCTATCTAAAGTTGGTGGGGTGTCAACACAATCGTCATGGCCACCTTAATCTTGGATTACCTAAAGAATTCCATAAACCGCCAAAGGACTACACTAAAGCAGGGGCGGACCAAGCATAGGACATGGTGTACACCCGATAATTTTGCAAACAAAATCAAAGTTAGTAATAACTGGGTCAGATCCGGATACATTTGCCATATGTTAGGGATTCGGGTGCTCCGTTTCGCACAGCAGGAAGTGAAGAAAAGGGGCGGGAATACCTGGTGGGTTCTCGTCGCCGGCAAGACGGGGCGAAGACGCGGCAAAGGGCGCCGCCGCTCGCCCAGTCGTCGGCTGCTCGTCGGGGGCTTACTAGCTAGCGGTCGGACCCGTTTTCGGAGGAGTATCTGAGAGGCTTGGGGTCGACGGGGCGGTGGAAGACGCGGTCGGAGGTAGGGTGTCAGCGAGAGGAAGCAGCGGGAGACGGACTGGCGGAGCAGGGGCGACCGCGGAAGGGAAGGAGACGGTGACCGCGGAAGGAAAGGAGGACCGGCGGAGCACCGGCGCACCGAGTTTTTTTTTATTATTAGGAAGAGCCGGAGCACCGAGATTGGGTTTAGCCAACGCCCTACTCCACTATAGAGAAAAAAAAAGCGGTTTAGAGGGTGTCTGCGTCCTTACATTGCTAAATTTTAGTACTGCGGTTTGGTTCTTAATACTTTACTAAAATTACATTAATAAAATGATAGGCAACAGTAGAAAAGGTGATCCTTGAGACCCTTTTAGCACCAAAATTACTCCTAAAGCTTTATACTATTTTAGTCTCTTTTAGTCCTAACTGTTTGGATCTTTAGTCTCTTTTAGTCCTAATTTTAGTACTTTTAAGTTTTAAGAGTGGGATCTAGGGGGTGTTTGGATCCAAGGGACTAAAGTTTAGTCCTTTAAGTAAATAATAATTAGAGGTACTAAACATAAACTAATTATAAAACTGATTACATAAGTCATATCTATTTCACGAGACGAACCTAACAAGCCTAATTAAGCTATAATTAATACATAATTATCACATGTTTTCTGTAGTATTACATTGTCTAATCATGGTTTAATTAGGCTTAATAGATTCATCTCGGAAATTAGCCCTCATTTATGTAACGGGTTTTTTAATTAATCCACATTTAATACTTTTAATTAACATCCTTACATCCGATGTGACGGGACTAAACTTTAGCAGCGGGAACCAAACACCCCCTTAGTAGGTTACTGTTAACACCAAAATTTGGCACCAGGAAGAGGCTGACGTGTGGGCCAGATTTGGTGGAAGAATACCATTCGGCTAAGGGGCTTTCTCTGAAGTATTCGGCAATAACGCTCTGCAGTCGGGAACGCGTCGTCATTCGGCAGAGGCATAGTTCCGCAGGCAAAAGCGGTAGCATTCGGGAAGGCGTGATGACGTGGAAAAACATAAGGAAAAGGCCGGTTCGAACAAGGAACGCAATATGGGCACGAAGATTCGTCATTTATTTTTAGAAACAAGTATTGTAGTCGTGTCCGACTAGGAGTTGTATCAAGACCTGGGTATAAATATAAACCCATGGCAGCTGTTTAGAAGATCATCCAATCAATCATACAACAAACCGGCCCCGTGCCAACATCGAGTCCTTTAGTCGAGTCGTCGAGTTCTTCGAGAGGAGTCATCGATCCGTCGACCTCCGTAAGTACCGGCAACCTTGTATCATGCTTAGTATCATGCGGTGGATTTAAGCTTTGATGCAAGTAGTCTTGTTACCATGCTTAGTATCATCCGGTGGATTTAAGTTGTGGTCTCAAGAAGGTTCCTCTGTTAGGTCATGAGCCATGCGGTGGGCTAAGATCTAGTATGGACCAAGTTATCGGCTCTGTTAGATTTCGGCAAGATCTAACAGATTCATTAAGTTACCCCGTGTTGCTTCGTTTTTACTCTGTGCTTAATTCATGCAACACTCCTTTACCCAATCTAGATCGGTTAGAATCGGCTCTACTCCACGATGCGATGACTTATCCCCTCATAGCCGAGTTCGAAACCGATCTAGGTTGCCACGTGTCGCGGGTTCGAACTTGTTGGTATCGTGTAGATCTTGACAGAACCGGGTATCATGCGGTAGATGCAGGTTTTTGGGTCGTCTTAGAGCTAATCATCCGGTGGATTAGAATTCGATTCGATCTGATAGATTTATCTTTATCGATTAAGTTTGTTCCTTCGCCGCGGACCCCGATTCGGCTAAGCAGCCGCATTCGGCAGTGCTCTCACGAGTGAACGTGTTCGTGGGTTTGCAGTGAACAATGAATGCTTTTAGCCTTTTATGATTAGGTTGTATCATGCGGTGGATTGATCTAATCTGATTGGTGGTGTGGCCTCAAACGAGTCGTATCATGCGGTGGATTAACTTGTTTGTTGCCATGCTTGACGGGTGCTGCTTTCGGCCTATGCATCCTTGTTTACTGCGGATTTATGGTCATGCTTTCGCCCTTTTATTTATCAATTATGCTTTGTTTCTCGTTAATCGGCTATGAGTATGCGTTATAATGTTCAATTGGTTGAAAGCCGATCTTTCGTCATGCTTACGTCACGCATTCGGCAGTACGCTCCCTGCGTGCCTTGCCGATTGCCGAATGAGGTTTTAACTGCCGACAGATAGCTTCTCTGTAGCTATTTGTCGTTCGAAATTGGCTCCGTAGCCGCAAATATGGAACTGACTGGTATTGCCCGGTACGTTCCAGGTGTTATCTAAATATCTTTTATCCCTTTGTCAGTTTTCAGGAAAATTGACTGGCACGCTTCCGGATTCAAAAGCCCGGGCCACGTGTGAAGCTAGCTAATTCGGCTTGCTGTGTGCTTGGCGTGAGGTGCGGATTTTACGTCAACACACTTTTTGGCACGCCCGGTGGGACACACACAAGTTTTCAAGATGCCTGAGTTGAGCGACATTATGGACGTTACTTTGGAAGAATTGTCTGAAGAGCATCAACAGATGGTAAAGGCTGCTGCTGACCAATTCATTAGCAAATGTTTACTGTCTTTTGCCAAGAACAGGAGTGGTGCACCGTTTCTCAAGTCCGATTTGCCAAGAGTTCTCCTTCCTGGGCAGTCTGATTTTACTAAGGAAGAAGAGAGGGAGAGATTCTCGGGCTTGTTATACAAAGCTTTGGGGGAAGCAATGACCAATCACAATGCTGCGTTCTTGAACAGCTTTCGGCATATAATGGTAAGCATTTTTGGTCAGCATGTGGATAAACCCTTCGAGCAGATACATGGGCAATTGGGCGGCCCGACATACTTCAATGTTCAAGCACAAGCTCAGAGGCCACATGGTAAAGGGAATGCCGATGAAACTGGAGGTTCTGGTACTAAAGATACAAATGGACAACCGATTCGGCAAGATCCTCAGCCTGCACTGCCGAAAACTCGCACATACGGTGATATGGCATTCGGCACCACAGGGAATCCACCTGCTTCTGCTTACAAGATATCTCCCTTGAACAACAGGCTGCAAAGGGACATGTATGGAAACGAATATTCAGAGTTTATGGATTACAATGCTATCGACGCTCTCCCGAATCCTGGGTATGTTGGTACTGCAGGCATGCTTGCTGGAAGACCAGGGAATCAAGATACCAGTATTGACCTCATGGTGCAAAAAATGACCGATGTATTGCAAAATCAATTCGGTCTGAAGCCTAAAAATCAGGGGTACATGTACTCGTCTCCTTTCCCAGAATGGTACCAAAGGGTATCATTGCCGAATAGAGTCAAGGTGCCTACAGAGTTTACTAAATTCTCAGGACAAGATGATACTAGTACTGTCGAACATATAGCTCGATATCTGATGCAGCTTGGAGAAGCTTCGGCAGATGAGGCTTTCAGAATCAGATACTTTCCTTTGTCACTGACGGGTCCAGCTTTTACATGGTTTGCCTCTTTGCCTGCTCAGTCGATTTGTACTTGGAAAGACCTGGAGCAGAAATTCCATGCTCATTACTACATTGGCAGTACCGAGAAAAAGTTGGTTGATTTGACCAGCTTGAGACAGAGGAATAATGAAACACCTACGGAGTTCCTCAGGAGATTTAGGGAAACAAAGAGCATGTGCTTTTCTCTGAACATACCTGATGACCAGCTGGCTGGTATGGCTGTAGCTGGCATGCTGCCTGCCATTCGGGAGAAGCTATTCGGGATGGAGTTTGATGATCTGGGCCAGTTGTCACACAGATTGGCCTTAATGAGTAACCAGGCATATGGTTTCAAGAAAGATGCCAGATTTGCTAAAAATAATGATGTAGCTGACATCTATAACCAATTCCTTGAAAGAGCAGATCAAGAAGATGAGTATGAAGATAGCGAAGAGGTAGCCGCAGCAGAGATAGTGTGGAGTAAAGAACCAGTCATGGTGAATCAGAGGTGGATTAAACAGAATAAGGGCACCTATGATTTTGATGTAACTAAAGCAGATAAATTATTTGATTATCTTGTAAAGGAAGGCCGAATCAAGCTACCAGAGGGGCATTCTATGCTTCGGCCTGATGGAGTGAAAGATAAGAGGTACTGTGGATTCCATGATAGAAATTCTCATTCCATCAATGAATGCAGGGTTTTTAGAGTGAGGATTCAGAAAGCCATCCAAGAAGGGCATTTGAAATTCGACAATAAGATGAAGTTGGACAGTAACCCGTTTCCTCAGAACATGGTTGGGTTCTCAATCAATATGGTGAGTACTGCCGAATCTGGAGAAAAGGAAAAAATGAGAGTCCTGACGTCAAAGAAAGCGAAGCAGAGTGGCTCAATAGATCCTAATCGGCAAATCACGATCGAACAGATTCACGAGGAGAGGCCTCGCTTCCCGAATAGCCAATTTGAGATTGGGAATTCTTCTAAACCCAGAGTCACATCGCGTATTCTCCTCAATAAGTGGCAGCGTCAGCAGGAAAAGGAGCATTACCAGAGACGTGAATACGAAGAGAAGAAAAGAAGGCGCGAAGAAGAAAGGTTTGAGGAAGAACAAGAAGAATATGTCCGAGAACAAGAACGTGCACATTGGGATTGTATTTTCTTCAGGCACTGTTGGAATGAGGGTTTAAAGCTGCCTACGTGGAATAACTGTCCTGAATGCAATAATGGATATGTTGAACATAGGCAAAATGTTGCCGTTCGCCGATCCGTCCATGAAAGAATTGGAAGGGTACATCCTAGTGATGATCGGCGTCTAAAAATATATAAGAATGATGATCAACCAATGAAAAGACGTGCTGATTATAGATGGATTGATCATGAGGAAGAAGATCGTGAGTATGTTTGGCAGAAAGGACAGTGGTGTCCACCTGGTTTAAGAAGGAGCCAGAAGAGAAGAGTCCAACGCCTGAGGAATCAAGAATTGAAGCAAGCAGGAACCAGGATGAAATCGATATGGCGTCCGAAAGACAGGCCTGATGAATCGGGTCATTCGGCTCCTACATGCATGGTATGTTTCTTGCCGAATGAATTTTTGGCTCCAGCTAATCAAATTGTACAGGAAGAGATATTGTCAGAAGTGGATGAAGCCGAACGATATGGGTTAATGGCACAATTGGTGTTGAATAAACAAGCTATTTTTGAGAAGCCAGTCCAGAATCGGCACATGAAGCCACTGTACTTAAAAGGATATGTCAACGGGAAGCCACTAACGAAGATGTTTGTTGATGGTGGAGCTGCTGTTAATGTGATGCCATACAATACATTCAGGAAACTTGGCATGAGCCCTGGAGATTTAACGCCAACAAGCATAGTGTTGAATGATTTTGCTGGAAATCCTTCGGACACCAAAGGATGTGTACATGTGGATCTGATGATTGGGTCCAAGATTCTGCTTACAACCTTCTTTGTTATTGAAGGCAAAGGGGCATACAGCTTGCTACTTGGAAGGGATTGGATTCATGCGAATTGCTGTATTCCATCTACTATGCATCAACAGCTTATTCAGTGGATAGATGATGAAGTGGAAATTGTCCCAGCAGATGATTCAATTAGCGTGGCTAATGTGGAACCGGCCTTCTGGGAATATCAAGGCATAGATTGCTTCTCAGGTAAGGACTGGGGAGAAGGTCCTGTTGAGCCAGTCAGCAGTGATCAACAGCCGATCAAAGCAGTCGGCTCTTTTAGCAATTTTTAATGGATAATCCAATCGATGGAACTGACGGGAAGCTAGGATATGGATTTGTGTCGGCTGATAAATTAGAAGAAGTAGACATTGGAGACGGTGACAAACCAAGGCCGATATTCATCAGTGCTAGCTTGAATTCGGCTTTCAGGGAGAAGTTGATTGAGTTGTTAAAAGAATACAAAGATTGCTTTGCTTGAGATTATTCGGAGATGCCTGGTTTAGATCGTTCCATTGTTGAGCATCGATTGCCGATTAAGCCTGGTTATAAACCTTACAAGCAACCACCCCGGAAAATCTACAAAGATGAAGTGTTGGCCGATGTGAAGAAAGAAGTGGAAAGATTAATAGCAGCAAACTTTATTCGGCCGTGCAGATATGCAGAATGGATCTCTAATATTGTTCCTGTGTACAAGAAAAACGGGAAGATGAGAGTTTGCATAGACTTTAGAGATCTGAACAGAGCTACGCCCATGGATGGATATCCGATGCCTATTGCTGATTCGTTGGTTGATGCTGATGCTGGGTATAAAGTGATTAGTTTCATGGATGGTAACGCAGGGTACAATCAAATTTTTATGGCATTGGAAGATATAGCGAAAACGGCTTTCAGATGTCCAGGACATATAGGATTGTTTGAATGGGTTGTCATGACGTTTGGTTTGAAGAATGCTGGTGCAACTTATCAGAGAGCTATGAATTATATTTTTCATGAGTTGATCGGCAAGATTGTGGAGATATATATCGATGATATCGTGATTAAGTCATTGGATCATGAAACACATTTGGCCGACATAAGGAAAACTCTAGAATGCACTAGGAAACATGGGCTCAAAATGAACCCAAATAAATGTGCTTTTGGAGTTTCGGCAGGAGAATTTCTGGGATTTCTGGTGCATGAAGGAGGAATAGGAGTTGGCAGGAAGAGTATGAAAGCCATTGATGAAGTTGTTCCTCCAACTAATCTTAAGGAATTACAGTCACTGCTTGGTAAAATCAATTTCGTAAGAAGATTCATATCAAACTTATCACAAAAGATGTTGCCTTTCTCTTCGCTGTTAAAGGTCAAGAAGGATCAGAAGTTTGTATGGGGCGACGAGCAACAGAAGGCTTTCGATGAGATCAAGGAATACATGAAAGAACCACCAGTATTGGTACCTCCACAGCTAAACAAGCCTTTTAAGTTGTACGTGGCGGCCGATGCCCAAACTATTGGATCGGCCCTCATACAAGAATTCGAGGGAAAGGAAAGGGTAGTTGCATACCTTAGCCGAAAGTTGCTTGATCCCGAAACGATATATTCGGCTACTGAGAAGCTTTGTTTATGTGTTTACTACTCCTGTACAAAATTTCGGCACTACTTACTACATGCCGAATGCATTGTGTATTCAAAGTTTGATGTGATAAAACACATGTTGTCTATGCCAATTTTGAACGGAAGGATTGGCAAATGGATTTTAGCTTTGTCTGAATTTGAGTTAAGGTTTGAATCGGCAAAGGCTGTTAAAGGACAGATTATTGCTGATTTCATTACTGAGCATCACGATTTATCAGTTAATTCACTTGAAATTGCTCCTTGGGTATTATTCTTCGATGGCTCTTCATGTGACAAAGGTGGTGGAGTAGGTATTTTGTTAATTTCACCAAGAGGAGAGGTATTTGAATTTGCTATTCCTATTCAACCTACTGTCACTAATAATCAAGCTGAGTATGAAGCGTTGCTCAGAGGACTTCAATACTTGAGAGAAGCAAAGGCCATTGCAGTTGAAATTTTTGGAGATTCAGAATTAGTCATAAGGCAACTAAATGGCGAGTATGAGTGCAGAAATGATGTCTTGAGGAATTACTATGAGGAATGCAAGCAGATCTTAAAGGAATTTCAGTCAGTAATTCTACAGCATATTCCTAGGAGAGACAATGAAGAGGCAAACAGATTAGCTCAAGGTGCTTCGGGTTATAAAGAGCTTCGAGAAGTTTTTGCTAATGATGTACATGCTTTCGGGAGTAATCTGGCAGAAGATGATTGGAGAAAAGAGATTGCCGATTATCTGGAGAATCCATCCCGAAAGGTTTCTAGAAAGCTCAGGTATAAAGCTTTAAAGTTTGTTCTTCTTGATGATAATTTATATTATAAATCCTTGGATGGGGTGCTGTTACATTGCTTAAGTCATGAAGAAGCAAAAAGGCTGATGAGTGAAGTACATGATGGGTTGTGTTGAGCACATCAATCGGCCTACCGAATGAAATGGGTTATTAGGAGATCTGGGTACTATTGGCCTACAATGCTAGAAGACTGCTTTGAATATTATAAGGGATGCCAAGATTGCCAGAGATTTGGAAACATTCAGAGAGTTCCAGCATCAGTTCTGAATCCTATTGTCAAGCCATGGCCATTCAGAGGATGGGGAATAGATTTGATTGGCCAAATAAATCCTCCATCTAGCAAGGGGCATAAGTTTGTGCTTTTGGCAACCGATTATTTTACCAAGTGGGTTGAGGCAATTCCATTAAAGAAGGTGACATCGGAGAATATGGTTGAATTTGTTAAAGAACATATCATTTACAGATTTGGAATTCCTCAAACAATCATCACAGATCAAGGGACTCAATTTACATCTTCAGAGTTCAGAGATTTTGCTGAAAGTATGGGCATCAAATTGTTGAATTCTTCTCCTTATTATGCCCAAGCTAATGGTCAGACAGAGGCTTCTAACAAGATTATGATTAAAATTATACAGAAGAAGATTGATCAGAAGCCAAGAAAGTGGCATTCGGTACTCAATGAGGCTTTATGGGCTTACCGAATGGCTCCACATGGGGCTACACAGACGTCTCCTTATGAGTTGGTGTATGGGCATCATGCTATCTTGCCATGGGAAATACAATTAGACTCGAGGAGAATAAAGTTGCAAAAGGATTTAAGTTCTAAAGATTATAATGATTTAATGATGGACGAATTAGAAGATTTGCATATGATTCGTCTCAGGGCCTTGGAAAATATCGAGAAAAATAAAATGCGAGTTGCTAAATATTACAACAAGAAGGTGAAAGTCAAGCAATTTATAGAAGGAGATTTGGTTTGGAAAGCAATATTGCCGATTGGGACTAAATACAGTGCATTCGGTAAGTGGTCTCCAAACTGGGAAGGCCCTTTCAGAGTGATCAGATGCGTGCCTGGAAATGCATATATCCTGAAAACTTTGCTAGGAGAGGAGTTTACTGCTGCAATCAATGGGAGATACCTGAAGAAATATTATCCTAGTGTTGAGATTGATCGTTGATTGAAGTATTCAATGTCAGAACAATTGAGACAGCCGGCATCCTGGAATAGTCAGTACCGGTGTGCGTTGACATGGCAACGAGACCCGTAGCGACGCCCAGGCGAACGCCATGGGAGGCCACTTCATCGACACGGCCTGCCACCGCACCAAGGCGTGCCTCGGGTGTGTCCCCTTGGGCGTTCACCTTGTCCGCCAGCTCCTCCACCAGCGCCTTCAGTCGATCAAGTTCAGCATCACGCGCTGCAAGGTTACAAGGGGATAACAGATTAATATCATCTGGAGGACGAGATTGAGATTGAGCAGATTGCAGGACTCACCATCAATGACTTCGAGCAGCTGCTTGCGCTCGTGCTGCCATTCGAGGTCAGCAATCCCGGCTTGCTTGGAGATAACCTCCAACTCGCGGCGAGTATCGTCACGCTCCGCTTTGAATCGGCGGGCATCGCCGTCCGTGTAGCGGTAGTCGTCCGATTCGAGAGATCGATTGGACGAACTCGAAGAGCTGGACGCCGCAAGAGCAGCGGCTGGAGCCGCAACTGGCGCACCAGCGCCGGCAATCCATTGGATTACCCTGAAAGAACAAAGAGATTCGTCAAGAAAGAAAAAGGAAATCTCGAGAAGAACAGAGAGAAGTAAGCAGCCAATCACCTGCGGCGAGTGCCGGCGCGGCTTCCTTCGGCCTCATCGACGGCCGGGCGCCTCCTGTTGTTGTCGGCCATTGGAAGTTCCTCGGAGTTACTGTGGATGGGGAAAAGAATGACTTGGGCCGGCAAGAACTTGGAAGACGAAGAACTTGGTGAAAACTGTGGACTACCTGGGTGTTTGTTTATAGAACCTGCAGAGGAGATCGTGGTCGGAGATCGTGGCGCGCATCCCAAAATTTCGGAAGGTAGAAAGCCCCACGAATCGAGCAGTTGCCGTGTCGTTTGGGATTCATGCCGAATCGGGTTCGGTTCTTCTGAATTGGATTCGGCTGTGTTGTGTTAGGTCGTTTTTCGGGTCTGATGATGTTACGACTAAGCTTTGCCGAATGTGTTGTTCACAATAAAGCGAGGAAGAAAGCAAAGATTGGTGAAACTACAAAGTTGGTAAGACATTCGGCTAATTAAATGTTCGACACAACTACACACCCAAGTACTTGGAGATTACATCTTTAGCATCAGATATCATTCTATTGATGGTCTCCAAAAGATTTTTGTCAGCTTCTTGGGTTTTAGCCAGAGCAGCAAGCTTTGCCTTGAGTTGTTTTTCTTCGTTCAGAGCTGCTGAAGCTTCCTTTCGCATCTTCTCTGTTAATTTGGGAAGCTCAACTATCTTCTTCTCATCAGCTTCAATTTCGGCCGATAGATCTCTCAATTCGGCTTCGAGTGCAGCTTTTCTGACCTTCTTCATTTCAAGTTCAGATTCCAATTTGGTCAGTAATTCCTTGCTGTTCTGAGCTTGAGTATGCAGGTCTTTTACAGATTGCTTGGCCAAAGTTCTCCTTTGCTCCAAGGCTGGTTGAGCAGATTGATTCTTCAGAGCTCGCTTCACTGCGATAAAATGATCATCCAATCTGGAAATTGGATCTAAAGAAGTCTTGATATCGGCAGGAAGATCTTGATCAAATGATTCAAGCAAGTCTCTTAAAAGATCAGCATTGGTAACTTGATCTCGAGTGTCCTTATGCAGAAAAGAGAGGATTTCCTTCAGTTTTGCTTGGTTCTCCTCTGATAAAGCTTGACCAGAAGAAGTTTCTTCTCCTTGTTCGGCAACTAGATCATCCACAGCAAATGAATAGCTGGATGAAGAAGTGTTTTTCTCCTGAAAGAAGATTCTGCCGAATTATTGATGATCCATTGAATAAAGAACTGGGAAGACTAGGTAATTATCTCTACCTCATTCCTGATCTCTTGGATGGAGAGAGAGGGCAGCTCAAGCTCAGGCAAAGATTCTTGTGTGACATGCTGAGGAGAGCTTGGAAGATCTTTTGGTGGGGAAGAGGCTTCTGGCTGAGGAACATCAGGTAGAGCTGAAGCTGGTTCTTGATGAAAAGAGGAGCTCTCCGAAATTGGATCCATTGAAGCTTGCTCTGTGACTGAAAGAAAGTTAGTGCCGATGAAAAGAGTTTTAAAGGACAAGATGGTGAGAAATTTTACTAATCACTGAAGCATCGGCAGGTCCTGTGCTAATGGCCAATTGCTGTGATTTGGCCTGAAATCATAAAGGAACAGAAATAAGCAGAATGAAATTAGCATTTTTACTCGAGGAAGGAGAAATTTGACCTGTGCAATTATTTTGCTGCTTGTTCTTTTCTTCTTTATAGCCGAAGGGGCAGTTAGAGAAGATGTTTTCCTCTTGGCAGCAGGTGGTGCAGTAAGAATTGGATCCAGACTGGCAGGCCTGGACATTATTTGAGCCAAAGAAGGGGAGTGATGCCCCAGAATAGATATTGGGCCTGCAATGTTATATGCAATTGCTCTGGCCAGAGGGGCAGGGACTATGTCCTGCAGGATAACAGAGTTAAAAGTCGATGAAAGAGGATGTTATTGGAAAAACAGGTGGATTATAAGCATATTTACCTCTGAATTCGGCTGATAGTCAGGCATCAAATCAAGGCAGAGAGGGTGAACTGGTACATTGAAGATATGATCATGGAGTTCTTGCCACCAAAGAATAAAAGAAGGATGAGCAAGTGCTGTTGGCACAAAAGGTTCGATCTGGTAGATGGCTGCACAGCACTTGTAATCAAAGATCCTTCTTGTTTCTGTGGAGTCTTTGATGATTTGCCTCGGCTTGAGGAATTCATGGAGGAATAATCTTGGGGGCACTTGGCCACACCCTAGTTGCCTGGCAACTATGTTCGGCTGATAATATTCATATGAACTTTGAACCAGCCTTCCTCCACAAAATTCGGTTGGTAAGATGCAAGGCCGAATGAAAGTGTTAAAAATTGCTGTGGACTCTGCATCTATGCATCCAGTCTCGAAGCTGAATTCACAAGGGAAGGTAAGATTGTCATTGTCCATGTATGGGAACCAGAGGGGAGTAGCAAAGCCTTTAAAGAAAAGTTCAAACAATTCTCCAATGCTCTTGTTGATAGCAATAGTGGAGGCTGCTTCCCCATAGGTTTGACAGCCTTTGGTGCTCTGGGCTTCTGTTTCCTGGTAATTGACCGAGGGGAAATGTCGGCTGTTGAGGTCAATGGAGACAATTTGGTGCATGTACAATTGCAGCCACGTCTGGACGAACCACCAGGGACCATTAACGCAGGAAATTTTCTTGTTAGTGTGCATCTGATAAATGGTCTGATGGAGCATGTGATAGACACTTCCCAGGAGATATTTCCCGAGAGGGATAAGTGTGCCTGCAGCCAGGTCTTCGGCCATTACTATGTGATTCAGAGTTGGCTCATTGGCTTTACCACAAAAAACAAATCTGCACAGCCACATATTCAGAAAGGCCCTGTATTCAACGTCAGTCAGAGGACCATCATGCATGTAAGTCTGGATGTATTTCTTATAGCCGACTCTAGTCTTCACCCCTGTCTGTTTGGAAGAACCTTTGTACCTGTATGGGTGTGTTATCCCTGTGATGTTCAGGCCGGTTATCATGTAGACATCAGCCAGGGTTGGAGTCATTGGTCCGTGACCAAAGAGAAAAGCATTCATGCCATTGGACCAGAAGTGACAAGCTGCAATCAGGAGATTTTCATTCTTGGGTGTTTCGGCTAGAGATAGCTCCAAGCAATGAGAAATATGAAGATTGTCCCAATTCTGCGTCTGGGGGCTTTTATCTTCAAGAATCCTTTTGTACCAGTTTCTCCAGCCGGCGATTGAGGGCAGAGGCCAGTTCTTGAATGAATCTTGCCATTCGTGAGGTCTCGTCAATGAAGTTTTGAAAGGGATCCTCTGAGACTCGGCCGCAATAATTTCGGAGGGATCTGGATTCCCTGAGGGGCCGAGGAAGAAAGATGCGGATTGCTCCTCAGTAGGGGTCAAGATTTCAGTGGTCAGAGCCTATCGAGAACAGAAGAAGAGCGATTCGGGAATTCAAAATGCGATTCGAAAAGAATAATGCCGAATGTGATTGAGGGAAACAAAACTTACTTGAAGAATTTGATCCTGGTTCGCCATTTGAAGATTGGAGCTTGAGAGATTCGACGAACTAGGGTTTTGAGTTTGGAAACGCACTCTGAAGATTTGGAAGCAGAAAACGGATGTCAAAGCGGATTCAGCCTGGAGATGTTGGGGATTCCTGGTCAATTCCGAGATAAAAGCATCTTTTATCCCGAAATTGAAGGGGCATGTGTTAACACCAAAATTTGGCACTAGGAAGAGGCTGACGTGTGGGCCGGATTTGGTGGAAGAATACCATTCGGCTAAGGGGCTTTCTCTGAAGTATTCGGCAATAACGCTCTGCGGTCGGGAACGCGTCGTCATTCGGCAGAGGCATAGTTCCGCAGGCAAAAGCGGTAGCATTCGGGAAGGCGTGATGACGTGGAAAAACATAAGGAAAAGGCCGGTTCGAACAAGGAACGCAATATGGGCACGAAGATTCGTCATTTATTTTTAGAAACAAGTATTGTAGTCGTGTCCGACTAGGAGTTGTATCAAGACCTGGGTATAAATATAAACCCATGGCAGCTGTTTAGAAGATCATCCAATCAATCATACAACAAACCGGCCCCGTGCCAACATCGAGTCCTTTAGTCGAGTCGTCGAGTTCTTCGAGAGGAGTCATCGATCCGTCGACCTCCGTAAGTACCGGCAACCTTGTATCATGCTTAGTATCATGCGGTGGATTTAAGCTTTGATGCAAGTAGTCTTGTTACCATGCTTAGTATCATCCGGTGGATTTAAGTTGTGGTCTCAAGAAGGTTCCTCTGTTAGGTCATGAGCCATGCGGTGGGCTAAGATCTAGTATGGACCAAGTTATCGGCTCTGTTAGATTTCGGCAAGATCTAACAGATTCATTAAGTTACCCCGTGTTGCTTCGTTTTTACTCTGTGCTTAATTCATGCAACACTCCTTTACCCAATCTAGATCGGTTAGAATCGGCTCTACTCCACGATGCGATGACTTATCCCCTCATAGCCGAGTTCGAAACCGATCTAGGTTGCCACGTGTCGCGGGTTCGAACTTGTTGGTATCGTGTAGATCTTGACAGAACCGGGTATCATGCGGTAGATGCAGGTTTTTGGGTCGTCTTAGAGCTAATCATCCGGTGGATTAGAATTCGATTCGATCTGATAGATTTATCTTTATCGATTAAGTTTGTTCCTTCGCCGCGGACCCCGATTCGGCTAAGCAGCCGCATTCGGCAGTGCTCTCACGAGTGAACGTGTTCGTGGGTTTGCAGTGAACAATGAATGCTTTTAGCCTTTTATGATTAGGTTGTATCATGCGGTGGATTGATCTAATCTGATTGGTGGTGTGGCCTCAAACGAGTCGTATCATGCGGTGGATTAACTTGTTTGTTGCCATGCTTGACGGGTGCTGCTTTCGGCCTATGCATCCTTGTTTACTGCGGATTTATGGTCATGCTTTCGCCCTTTTATTTATCAATTATGCTTTGTTTCTCGTTAATCGGCTATGAGTATGCGTTACAATGTTCAATTGGTTGAAAGCCGATCTTTCGTCATGCTTACGTCACGCATTCGGCAGTACGCTCCCTGCGTGCCTTGCCAATTGCCGAATGAGGTTTTAACTGCCGACAGATAGCTTCTCTGTAGCTATTTGTCGTTCGAAATTGGCTCCGTAGCCGCAAATATGGAACTGACTGGTATTGCCCGGTACGTTCCAGGTGTTATCTAAATATCTTTTATCCCTTTGTCAGTTTTCAGGAAAATTGACTGGCACGCTTCCGGATTCAAAAGCCCGGGCCACGTGTGAAGCTAGCTAATTCGGCTTGCTGTGTGCTTGGCGTGAGGTGCGGATTTTACGTCAACAGTTACGGAGTATACAGTTCCGTATTATAGATATGACTCTATTTTTTCTCCTCCGCATCCTTTTTTCCGGGTGGAGTAGGGAGGTCCCTACTCACCCTTTCGCGGATGGCTCTCCCTTCCGCACTGCTCCTTCTTCCACGTGTTGCTCCTCTTCCATGTCCACCACAGTTGAGCTCCATCGCTTTCGTCGGCGCCATGCCGAGCTCGGGCGGCTTTGCCACCACCTCCCCAAGCTCGAGCTCTGCCGCCCCTATGTCGAGCTGGGGCGGCTCCGCCGTCGCCGCCCCAGCTTGGGCTTCATCACTGTTGTATCGAGCTCGGGAGGATCCACCGCCACCGCCCCAAACTTGGGTGGATCCAGGGTCGTTGCCCCGAGCCAGGCTTCGTAGAGCCGAGCTCGCGCCGGGCACTGCCACCCCGAGATCGGGCTCCACCGTGCCAGGCTCGCGGATCCGCGCGGGGCTCCACCGGGCCAGGCTTGCACCGCTTCGAGCTCCGGCCAAGGAGTCACGCCAGGCGGGAGGGGGCGAGCGTTGGTAAGGAACCGCCGAGCGGGAGGGGGCGAGGAGACGCTAAGCGGGAGGGCGCGAGTAGTGGCGAAAGGAAAGGAGGAAGAAATAAAAGGAAAAAAATAAAAGAATGAGTGGTTGACAAGTGGGACTAATGTGTCATAAGAAAAGTAAGGACAAAAAGTGGGGACTATTGCTGGAGTTATAGATAAAAAGTAGGTGTCTAGAGTATGGGCTATTGTTAGAGTTGCTCTAAGGACTGCAGGCGATCTCAGTCATCCATTTTTCCCCTAACGGATCAGATCTACGGCTACAAGAATGCACGAAAGTAAACAGTATCCGAATGTATAGTGATCAGTTTCGCCAAGTTACAAATGATATTGTGTCGTAGTTTCAATTAGTGCAGTCTTACGGTTGCAAGTGAAAGGTCTGTGCATTCTATCTGAAAGTGCATCTAGGTATTTAATCTATTTTGGTGATTAATGGCAATAGAAATTTGGATATGATGCTTTGCATGAGTTGTGCAGGAATAAAATGAAATAAAAAGAAGATAATACTAAAGGAAGGACCCCAACGCTTATTCATATGGTGGAGGACTCAATTGGTGGATTTAAATTTAATTTTCCGTTTGAAATTGAGTATAGGACCACCGTACTATCAAGGGGGACGTAGTTGATAAATTCTAGTTGCTAAAAGTGCTTTGATTGAGATGACAAACTCTTGAGTGACACAAAAACACTTCACAAACCCCTTTTCTGCTCGGCCGGAACTTAGGCCGGAAGATCCGACCGAAAGTTCCGGGCGGCTCGGTCTCGAGTTTCTTCGGGCCGGAAGATCCGGCCATGGCATCGGAAGATGCGTGACTTAGCCATTTTTCAAGCCCACGAGTGTCCTGATGGCAAGTTCCGACCCGAGGCCGGAAGATCCGACCGGAAGTTCCGGCCGGCTCTGTCTTGGTTTTTTCTCCGGGCCGGAAGTTCCGGGGTCCCCCGGAAGATCCGACACATGGTCGGAAGATCCGGCCCCTGGAACTTTTCTGCAGATTTCCTAACACGTATCTGTTGCTTTTCGGAAGATCCGACCAAGTGTCGGAAGATCCGGTACCTCTTCGCAGAGCACATAACGGTCATTTTTTGGGGGGTTGGTATAAATACCCCACACCCCCCTCCTTCATTAGCTGCTGGATACACTGACCTAACACGAGACAAACACTCCCTTGAGCATTCACTCCTTCTCTCTATTCTCTTCCAAAGCTTGATTCTTCCAAGTTTCATCTAGGGTTTGAGTGAGAGAGAAGATTTGAGGTGTGAGACTTGTGCAACCTTGAGCCCTTCACTAGTTCATCTCTCAAGCACTTAAAGCACTTGGATTCATCGATTCTCGTTTGTTACTCTTGGAGCTTGCTCCTAGACGGTTAGAGGTGCCGGTGAACTCCCATTCTCTTGTGGTTTGAGTCCCGGAAGTTTGTATTACCCTCTCTCTCCGTGGGAGCAAATAGTAAGTAACTCAATCCTCCTTTGTGGTTGATTGGGAGAGACTTGGGGTTAGTGTGACAGCCCGGCTCTTAGTGAGCATCTCAACGGAGACGTAGCTCCTTTGTGGAGTGAACTTCGGTAGAAAATCCTTTGTCTCCACATTTGTTCTTGTTCTTATGGTTTCTATATCTTGATTTGTCCCGATCTACCTTTTTGTGGCTATACTCTGATATTGATCATATATAGAAGGTTCCTTACATCATTTGTGAGCTTTGTATTCAAGTGGAATTGTCAAAAGGTCATTAGATTTCAAATCTCGAAGTACACTTGAATTGCCTGTCGGAAGATCCGGCTTAGCATCGGATCTTCCGGTATTCTGTCCCAGTCGGAAGATCCTGTACAGTGTCAGATCTTCCTGGCCGGAAGATCCGAGACTGTGTCGGATCATCCGACTTTCTGACAGTTTTCGGAGGATTTTTTGCAGGAATTTTAAACAGGCCTATTCACCCCCCTCTAGGCCTAGTGTTGGTCCTTTCAATTGGTATCAGAGCCTAATCCCTTGTTTAGGCTTAACCGCTAAGGGAAAAACACTATGGCCGGTACGGGAGATGTATCCGAGATGGCTTCCGCTCACAATGATAAACATCCGACGCCCGTTGAGTCAAGTTCAAGCGATGATGAATTCAACATTAGCGATGTTGATGAGAGCTTGGATGAACAAGAAAAGAAAAGGCAAAGAAGGGAGAAGATAAGGAAGAAGATTAAGGAGAAGGCCGAAAGGAAGGCGCAAAAGCTTCTCAAGAAGAAGATACGAGAAAGAGACGCTCTCGACGGACTTCACTCGGTGTCTTATCGATATGAGACATCTTCTTCTGACAAATCTTTCGACCCTTCTAGTCTTAATTTCTCGTCCGTTCCAATGGGCAAAGTCCCCAAATTCAATGGGATTGACTATGCCCGGTGGAGCGATGATATGAAAGTTTACTTGCATGGTCTTCATCCATCTCTTTGGACTATTGTGAAAATAGGTGTCGACAAGAGTGCAACTCCAAGTCGAGAACAAGAGTACGACATCTTCCGTAACTCTCAAGCCGTGACCGTGCTTAGGAGTGCTCTAAGCTCCTATGAGTATAATAAGATTAGAGGAATCGATAGTGCCAAGGAGCTATGGGACACTCTTCAAATGGCGCATGAAGGATCGGATGAGGTCAAGGAAGGCAAGGTAGATCTCTTACAAGGAGAACTAGAAGCTTTTGTCATGAAGAAGGATGAGTCCTTGCAAGAGATGTATGATCGATTGAAGCTCCTTGTCACCGAAATTAGAATGCTTGGAAGCAATGATTGGGGCGAGAGCAAGGTCACAAAGAAATTGCTTAGAGCATACGCACCCAAGAACCCAATGCTTGCCACAATGATTAGAGAAAGTGACAAGTTCAAGACAATGGTGCCCATGGAGCTATTCAACAAGTTGCAATATCATGAGATGAATAGCTTGGATGTGACAAGGTCAATCCAACAAACCGAAGTCAAGACCATAGCTCTCAAGGCCGAACCAACCAAGAAAGTTGAGTCAAATGAGAAGACCTCAACTTCCAAGAAGAATGAAGATTCAAACGACCATGAGAGCACCGATGAAGAAACCGCTATGATGGTTAGAAACTTCAAGAGATTCATGAAGACAAAAGGTGAAAAGAAGAGCTTCTCTCAACGAAGATGCTATGAGTGTGGGGAGAAAGGTCACTACATTGCCGATTGTCCTCGCAAGAAGAATGACAAGGATGACAAGAAGTCCAAGGACAAGACCGGTGACAAAGACAAGAAATACAAGGAGAAGAGTCGAGAGTACAAGAAAAGGTTTGGAAGCGCCCACGTCGGTGAAGGTTGGGATTCATCAAGTGATGACTCCGGTGATGAAGGAATGGCCACTTGTGCCATTCAAGCTCCTACATCAACTCCACGACTCTTCAACGACATCGATGAGAGTGATGATGAAGCTCCCATGTGCCTCATGGCTCAAGGGACTAAGGTATTTGACACCACACCACCTCTCTCATCCACTCTTTTGTCATCTAGGAACATTGAAAATGATCTAGATAATGAAGAAGCCGAACACGAGAAAAACATGATAAAGAAGTTCGGAAAAGATGGCTACAAATTTATTAAAAAACTACTAGAGAAAATTGAGAAAAGAGAGGAGTCTCTTGATAGGCAAGAAGAATTGCTCATCCTTGAGAAGGAGAGAAACCTTGTCCTAGAAGAGGCTCTAGTTGAGGAGAAACTCAAGGTTGAGAAGTTGGCTTGTGAGTTATCTCATGCCAATGACTCACGGGAGAAGATGTCAAAGGAATTGTCTTTGACAAATGACTCTCTAACTAACGTAAAGAGTGCTAAAAGTGAGCTTCAAGAAAGGCATTCAAGCCTAGAGATCAAATATAAAGATCTAGAAGCCAATTTTAGCTCACTTTGGGAAAGTACCAAGAACAACTCTAAAACAACTCTTGACTCAAGTGTCTCTACTAGTGAAGGTTGCTCAAGATGTTATAAAATTGATGTGGATACTTGTGCAACTAACATTTCTAAGCTAGAGGAGAAAGTCAAGGCTAAAGATGCCCAAATCCAAAAGTTGACCAATGCCATTGGCCAAGACCAAGGTAAGGGCAAGAGTGTATTCGAGACCCACCCGGCATATAAAGCCGGTAGATATGGTACTATCAAGGATGGGCTCGGATACACTCGAGGTGGAAAGGCCAATGGGACAAAGAAGATAAGAGGTCGTGATGTGACATTGTTCACCAATGGGACCAATCTAGGTGAACTAATGGATGCGGCTCATGGGGTGGTAAGGTCCATGGAGCCCTTGCCAATGGCAAAAGCATCTAGTCAAGATGTCAAGATCAAGACCAAGAAGGAAGAGAAGGTCATTGAGCACAAGCCGTCGCCAAACTACTCCATCGACTATATGGTCACTTGGGACCAAAATGGGAAGATGTGGTAAAGTATATAGGTGCTCATACTAGGAAGATGATGAGAAGTGTGTGGGTGCCTAAAATGTCAAAAGCTAACACTCAAGGACCCAACCACTTTTGGGTACCTAAGTCCAAGGCTTAAACTTGTTTTGTAGGCATATTCCTCCGGTGGACCTTCGTGGTTGTTGGATAGTGGATGTTCAAATCATATGACCGGAGAAAAGAATATGTTTGCAAAGCTACAAGAGTATGACTCACCCGTTGAGAAGATCACATTTGGTGACAACAATCATGGTGACGTCATAGGCCAAGGTGAAATAGCTATCTCACAAGACTCATCTCTTTCCAATGTTTATCTTGTTGATTCTTTGGGATACAACTTGTTGTCGGTCTCACAACTTTGTGAGAAGGGCTACAATTGTCTCTTTACTAATGAGGGTGTGAGCATCCTAAGAAGGGAGGATTCCTCTATTGCTTTTACGGGTCGACTCAAGGGAAAGCTTTACTTAGTTGATTTCACAACTAGTAAAGTGGAACCGAAGACTTGTTTAGTGGCAAAATCTAGCTTGGGTTGGCTTTGGCATCGCCGGCTAGCTCATGTTGGGATGAGGAACTTGGCCAAACTTCAAAAGGATGAACACATTCTAGGACTAACAAATGTTGTGTTTGAGAAAGATAGATTGTGTAGTGCTTGTCAAGCCAGGAAGCAAGTTGGTGCTCCACACCTACCCAAAAATATTTTGACTAGCTCAAGACCACTCAAGTTGCTTCACATGGATTTATTTGGACCGGTTGCATATGTTAGCATTGGCGGGAACAAGTATGGACTTGTCATTGTAGATGACTTTTCTCGCTTCACATGGGTTTTCTTTTTGCAAGACAAGAGTGAAGCTCAAACAATCATCAAGAGATTCATTAAAAGAGCTCAAAATGAGTTTGAGTTGAAGATCAAGCATATAAGAAGTGACAATGGGATGGAGTTCAAGAACACCAATGTTGAAGAGTTTCTTGATGAAGAAGGAATCAAGCATGAGCTCTCCGCGCCATACACACCTCAACAAAATGGCATTGTTGAGAGGAAGAACCGGACTTTGATTGAAATGGCACGGACCATGCTTGATGTCACACCCGACCCAGTTTGTATGGCCCAGTAGTGGCCCACGAGTGCGGGACGCACGCGTTTAGTGCCACATTGCTAGTTGAGCAAGGGTGGAGGCAACTTATAAGCCTTTGTCTTCCAGCCATAGCACCTTCGGGTTAACCCTTTTAATGGTATCAGAGCCGACCCTCGCGGTTGCGCGTACGGGTCAGTGTGCGGGCATAGGGCGCATGGCGCGTATGGCCCAGGTAGGGCATACGGCATGGACTATGGCGCCGGCACTGGACGTACGGTCGTGCGCTAAGGGGGAACGTTCCTGTACATTTGCCCGGGTGGGTGAGTTGCGCCGACGAGGACGTCGGGTTCTTTGAGGGGGGGTGTATGTCACACCCGACCCAGTTTGTATGGCCCAGTAGTGGCCCACGAGTGCGGGACGCACGCGTTTAGTGCCACATTGCTAGTTGAGCAAGGGTGGAGGCAACTTATAAGCCTTTGTCTTCCAGCCATAGCACCTTCGGGTTAACCCTTTTACACGAAGAGAGGACGAAAGTGTAAGCAGGGTGCTATGTGTACGCGTGCACGCCCCTTGGAAGGGCTGTGCGGGGCGGCTCGTGGAAGGCGGGGTGTTACACTTGATGAGTACAAGACTCCGGATAACTTTTGGGCCGAGGCGGTTAGCACGGCTTGCCATGCCACTAACCGTCTCTATCTTCAAAAGTATTTGAACAAGACTCCATATGAGATACTAACCGGTAACAAACCAAAGGTGCACTACTTTCGAGTCTTTGGGTGCAAATGTTACATTCTTAACAAGAAAACCAAAAGCTCAAAGTTTGCACCTAAGGTTGATGAAGGCTTTCTACTTGGTTATGGTATTAACGAACACGCCTACCGTGTTTTCAACAAAACCACCGGTTGCGTTGAGATCACGGTAGACGTAAAATTTGATGAATCAAACGGCTCTCAAGTAGAGCAAGTTGTAAATGACCTTGTAGATGAAGTCCCGTCAAGTCAAGCCATCAAGAAGTTGAGTTTAGGGGAAGTGAAGCCTCAAGAGCTTCCAAATGAAGATGAAGAACAAGACCAAGATCCGGAAATCATGTTCAACATCGATCCATCACCATCAACAAGAGTTGAACCACCAAGCTCATCACAAGATCAAGTCCAAGATCATGGTGACGATCATGACCATGGCAATGATCAAGGGGGAGCTCAAGGTGAAGATGCTCAAGATGTTGAGTCACATCATGAAGAAGATGATGATGGACCCATCCAACGTCAATCAACATTCTCACATCCAAGAGTTCACCAAAGTGTTCAACGGGATCATCCCGTTGACAACATTCTAGGGAGCATCCAAAGAGGGGTAACCACTCGTTCACGTTTAGCAAATTTTTGTGGATTTTACTCGTTTGTCTCCTCTTTGGAACCTCTCAAGGTAGAAGAAGCTCTTGGAGATGCGGATTGGGTTATTGCAATGCAAGAAGAGTTGAACAACTTCACAAGAAATGAAGTATGGGAGTTGGTCCCAAGACCCAAGCAAAATGTGATTGGCACCAAGTGGGTTTTCCGGAACAAACAAGATGAAACTGGCATTGTCACAAGAAACAAGGCTAGGTTGGTTGCTCAAGGCTTCACTCAAATTGAAGGGCTTGATTTTGGTGAGACATATGCTCCGGTGGCAAGGCTTGAGTCAATTCGTATCCTTTTGGCCTATGCATCTCATCACAACTTCAAGTTGTATCAAATGGATGTGAAGAGTGCATTTTTGAATGGGCCTCTTCGGGAGCTAGTATATGTGGAGCAACCACCGGGATTTGAAGACCCCAAGCACCCCGACTACGTCTACAAACTCCATAAGGCGCTCTATGGGCTTAAGCAAGCACCTAGAGCATGGTATGAATGCCTTAAGGATTTTCTTCTCAAGAATGGCTTTGTAATGGGCAAAGCCGATTCTACTCTCTTCACTAGGAAAATAGACAAAGATTTGTTTGTTTGTCAAATTTATGTCGATGATATAATCTTTGGTTCTACTAATGAAAAATTTTGTGAAGAGTATAGTAGGATAATGACCAAGAGATTTGAGATATCAATGATGGGGGAATTGAAGTTCTTTCTCGGTTTTCAAATCAAGCAATTGAAGCATGGCACATTTATATGTCAAACCAAATATACAAGTGATATGCTCAAGAAGTTTGACATGGCCAATGCTAAGCCCATCAAGACCCCTATGCCGGTGAATGGTCATCTTGATCTAAATGAGGAAGGCAAATCGGTCGATCAAAAGGTATATCGCTCCATGATTGGTTCCTTGCTTTACCTTTGTGCATCTAGGCCGGATATTATGCTTAGTGTGTGCATGTGTGCAAGATTTCAAGCCAATCCTAAGGAATGTCATCTAATGGCTGTTAAGAGAATTTTTAGATATTTAGTGCATACTCCAAACCTTGGCTTGTGGTATCCCAAGGGCTCCACTTTTGATCTACTTGGCTACTCCGATTCGGATTATGCCGGTTGCAAAGTAGATCGAAAGAGTACAACGGGGACTTGCCAATTTCTTGGTAGGTCTTTGGCGTCATGGAGCTCTAAGAAACAAAATTCCGTTGCGCTATCCACCGCCGAGGCCGAGTATGTTGCAGCCGGTGCTTGTTGTGCTCAACTACTTTGGATGAGGCAAACCTTGAATGACTTTGGTTGTGAGTTCAAAAATATCCCTCTCTTGTGTGACAATGAGAGTGCCATAAAACTAGCAAACAACCCCGTTCAACACTCAAGAACCAAGCACATAGACATTAGACATCACTTCCTTAGAGACCATGAAGCCAAAGGAGATATCGCCCTATGCCATGTTGGAACCGAAAAACAATTGGCCGATATATTCACCAAGCCTCTTGATGAGCAAAGGTTTTGTTCCTTGAGGAGTGAGCTAAATATCTTGGATTCTCGTAACTTGGCTTGATTTGTTGTATACACAATTGATTGATGCCTAGACTAGAAGAAAAACGATTTTATTCTCCTTCTATGGTGTGAGTTTTTCAAAATTTTGATCTTTTGTTCGTTGGATCTTTTCTTGTTTCAAGTCGATCATGGTTATGTGTTGATTGTTTGTTGCTGATGAACTTTGGGACAAGTTTCTTACATGTTCATAAGCTAGTTCTCTCAAAATCGTCATTCAAATCTCGTCGTGGAAAGGCATCTTTGTGACACATCTTCTCTGGACCGGATCTTCCGACACATCCCCGGAACTTACCCCTTAAAGTTCCGGTCGGCTCTGTCTCTCATCGTTCTCTCTGATAAGCTTCCGGATCTTCCGATCAGGTCGGATCTTCCGGCAGCTTGTCGGATCTTCCGGACCTGGGAGCTCTCGGAACTTCCGGTGCTGATCTCACTGGTTCTGTCTCTATCGGATCTTCCGACACCCTGTCGGATCATCCGGGTCGTGCGTGATATATTTATACAGGGACTCAACCGGTACCTCTCCTTCTTTCTCTCTTTCTCCACCAACGCCTCCTCTCTCCCTCTCTCCACCCCATACGGCGTTTTGAAGATTGGACCGTGGTGTTCTTCATCAAGTGACATCTTTTGATTCCCCAACACTCCAAGACTCTATTCCCCTCGGATCTTCCGGAATTTTCGCGGGAAATCTCAACGGTATTGATTCAAAATCCCCATCGCCCGATCTCTCAATGTAGGACGTTCTAGTGGTTTTCCCTTGGTGAATCATCTCATATACATGCCTAGAATGCTTCCCTATGATCTCGTGTCGTTTGGTGGGCTAAATCTTCAGTTCCTAAGTTGTTAGGGTTTGGCCCGACTCTGTCGGATCATCCGACTATGGGCCGGAAGATCCGGACCCCCAGATCTTCCGACTCAGTGACGGAAGATCCGACCGAGTCGAGTTCTGTCCTATCAACTCAGTTACCAATCTTTGATCCTTTCTCTAAATTTATCCTTGCATATCTTGTCAGATGTTTAAAGAGAAGGTCACACAGAAGAAGAGCACTTTTTTGACTGCGCGCCCAAGTACCGGTCGCACCAAAAGCTCCTTTCACCCACCTAGTGGTTCGTCCTCTGAGTCGGACACCAGCTCAGATGGGGGCATTAGAGAAGTTGGCAAAGGGAAGCGCTCAGAGAAACAGACATCCTCTCGCTCTGTTCGAGGAAGAGCCCAGCCAAGTGGGCAAGGGCGCAAAATTCCTCCTCGTCCCAGAGTCAAGAGAGCTGGCCAAGAAGAAGGACCAGGGACACAGTATAATGATGATATTGACATATCCTTTCTTGCTCAGAATTTCATAAGCACTGCCATTCCTTTCCATCACTCACAAGATAGTCCCTTGGTCAATTTCAAGTTAGCCAAAAACAGCATGAAGCCTCTAAGGTTCAGTGAACATGAGGATCCAAGGAGCATTCGATACAAACTCTTCAAAGGTGATCCTCGATTTTGGCTTCCACACCAGGCAGATTGGTATGAGTCTGCGATCCTAAAGATGACTCGGATTTGCACTCCAATGTATTGGGTTGACTGGAAATATCTGAGGAACTTCCCACCACCGCTCAAGCCTGTTGTTGAGGATGTATACAAGCGATGTGTGGAGATGGATATGGACAAGTTGATGGCATTTGAGTGTCCATACAATGAAGAAGTCATTGCCCAGTTTTATGCTACTCTATGGGTTGATGAGGAAAGATATGAGATGCACTGGACTCTGTGTGGGAAACGTCTTTCCATCTCTTTGCATGATTTTGCCGGTTTATTTGACCTTTCTGAGGAGACTGCTTATGCTCATACTAGCAATGATCGTAGCAAGGTTGATCTTCATCTTGGGAGAATACTAGATGACACCAAGTTGGCATTCATGTATGATCATGCTTATGGAGAGGTGGTGTATGGGAAGTACAAGGGTCTTTCTCCGTTCTACAAGTTGCTAAATCAACTCTTTCGAGGGACCATGTACCCTAGAGCAGGAGATGCTGACAAACATCTCAAAGAGGGCAAAGAACTTACTTTTTCAAATGGCCCCCGGGAAGCCCAAGTTCAAAGTGTTCAACTTCATTTGGAATGAAATCATCTACTGCTCTCATGATGCTTCTAGTGGCTGTCACTATGCTCCTTACATTTTTCATATGATCAAGTATGTGACTGGGATCAACATTTTGACTGACAAGCTTCATCTCCCATACAAATCTCCTCCGGGCAAGATTACATAGCTTCTCAAGATCAAGTCCAAGGTATATCAGGGTGCTCCAACCCCATCCTCTCAAGGTGCTTCATCTTCCCGAGCTCCTCCATCACATGCTCCAGCTTCATCTTGTGGCCCCTCTGTTACTCCCAAAGGCAAGATGAGTAAGATTGACTTTCTGCTCCAAGGCATGTTCTCTTGCTTCAACATGTGCAAATATCAAGTCAAGAGGTCTCATGAGCGTGAGCAACGCGCCGAGTATGATAGATACATGGCGGATAAGCGCCACAAAGAGCTTCTTGAAAAGTTAAACATGCCACATTCTCCTGTTCATCAACTCAGGGAAGTCACTCCTCCACCTCCCTTTGCAAATCCTTGGGAGGACTACTCACAGGAATATGTCTTTGGTGCCTCTCAACACCAAGGACAAGGTGAGGAGGAGATAGTAGAAGAAGAAGAAGAAGGAGAAGAAGAGGAAGAAACTGAGCAGGATGAGGAGTATGAAAGTGAGTCAGAGACGGATGATGATCGTCGCAAGGGCAAGGCAGCCGCAGCAGCTGATGACGATGACGATGACGATGACGATGGTGGTGACGACGACGACGACGAGGACGAGTAGCTCCCTTTTTGGTCTTTGATGACAAAGGGGGAGTGAATTTGGCCAATCTTCATCTATCGTTATCTAGCTTCTATTCATGTTTTAGCTTGTGAACTTGTGAGAACTTGAACTTGTGTTATGTGTGGTGTGCCAAGTGAGACTTTTATTTGTAAGACTTAATTTGGTTATTGCTAGTGTGATGTTCTATTCGCTATCTATTTCATTGTGAGATGCTTATGATTGATGTGATGTCATTTCTCACTTTATTGTTGTGTATATCTTGTCATATGCATCACGTTGATTTCATCACACCAAGCACTTTTATGCAATTCTATTTTGAGAGACTCTTGCAAAATATGTGCACAAAAATTGAGACTATTTAAGTTGAACATGCACATATTTAGGGGGAGCCTCTCCAAAATATTGGATGCAAAACATGAATTTTATTCCCATCTTGTGAACCCAAATTTGTATTGTCATCAATCACCAAAAAGGGGGAGATTGAAAGTGCATCTAGGCATTTAATCTATTTTGGTGATTAATGGCAATAGAAATTTGGATATGATGCTTTGCATGAGTTGTGCAGGAATAAAATGAAATAAAAAGAAGATAATACTAAAGGAAGGACCCCAACGCTTATTCATATGGTGGAGGACTCAATTGGTGGATTTAAATTTATTTTTCTGTTTGAAATTGAGTATAGGACCACCGTACTATCAAGGGGGGGCGTAGTTGATAAATTCTAGTTGCTAAAAGTGCTTTGATTGAGATGACAAACTCTTGAGTGACACAAAAACACTTCACAAACCCCTTTTCTGCTCGGCCGGAACTTAGGCCGGAAGATCCGACCGGAAGTTCCGGGCGGCTCGGTCTCGAGTTTCTTCGGGCCGGAAGATCCGGCCATGGCATCGGAAGATGCGTGACTTAGCCGTTTTTCAAGCCCACGAGTGTCCTGATGGCAAGTTCCGACCCGAGGCCGGAAGATCCGACCGGAAGTTCCGGCCGGCTCTGTCTTGGTTTTTTCTCCGGGCCGGAAGTTCCGGGGTCCCCCGGAAGATCCGGCCCCTGGAACTTTTCTGCAGATTTCCTAACACGTATCTGTTGCTTTTCGGAAGATCCGACCAAGTGTCGGAAGATCCGGTACCTCTTCGCAGAGCACATAACGGTCATTTTTTGGGGGGTTGGTATAAATACCCCACACCCCCCTCCTTCATTAGCTGCTGGATACACTGACCTAACACGAGACAAACAGTCCCTTGAGCATTCACTCCTTCTCTCTATTCTCTTCCAAAGCTTGATTCTTCCAAGTTTCATCTAGGGTTTGAGTGAGAGAGAAGATTTGAGGTGTGAGACTTGTGCAACCTTGAGCCCTTCACTAGTTCATCTCTCAAGCACTTAAAGCACTTGGATTCATCGATTCTCGTTTGTTACTCTTGGAGCTTGCTCCTAGACGGTTAGAGGTGCCGGTGAACTCCCATTCTCTTGTGGTTTGAGTCCCGGAAGTTTGTATTACCCTCTCTCTCCGTGGGAGCAAATAGTAAGTAACTCAATCCTCCTTTGTGGTTGATTGGGAGAGACTTGGGGTTAGTGTGACAGCCCGGCTCTTAGTGAGCATCTCAACGGAGACGTAGCTCCTTTGTGGAGTGAACTTCGGTAGAAAATCCTTTGTCTCCACATTTGTTCTTGTTCTTATGGTTTCTATATCTTGATTTGTCCCGATCTACCTTTTTGTGGCTATACTCTGATATTGATCATATATAGAAGGTTCCTTACATCATTTGTGAGCTTTGTATTCAAGTGGAATTGTCAAAAGGTCATTAGATTTCAAATCTCGAAGTACACTTGAATTGCCTGTCGGAAGATCCGGCTTAGCATCGGATCTTCCGGTATTCTGTCCCAGTCGGAAGATCCTGTACAGTGTCGGATCTTCCTGGCCGGAAGATCCGAGACTGTGTCGGATCATCCGACTTTCTGACAGTTTTTGGAGGATTTTTTGCAGGAATTTTAAACAGGCCTATTCACCCCCGTCTAGGCCTAGTGTTGGTCCTTTCACTATCTCTATCTTTATATTTACCCCTAATAATAAAGTAAGAATTGATTCAGCGGTACAACATAATTTTACAAAAATCACCCTAACTTTTCAACGAATCAATATGTGGTCCATTATAATCCTTGTTCATCTCGTTCTCTTTCCTCCTTAGTGCTCTAATCCAGCGACGTCGTCGTTTGGTGGGTAACTTCTAAAAGACAGAGAACGAGTCGTTTTGTTTTTTTCGCACGAGTCCCGGTCCAACTATCCTTCGCCTACACTGAGTCTTCGATTCAATCTTGTCTATCGTCCTCATGTGTGCCACAAATAGGAGATAAACTACTATAGCTCTGTCCTCCACAAATAAATCTTGTCGGGCTCAAGGGGCATTGCTCTAGACCAAACCCACCATGCCAGCGGCGCTAGTGCCCAGGCCGAGTAGGTGAAGCCGAGGGCGAGAAGCCAGCCGCATCACGATCATGAGTGTAGCATCGACAACAACTCTGGACTCACTTCTGGATTCTTGTAATCTTTTTGACTTCTGGATCGATCACAAGGGAGGCCTGGGCGTGGCTTCTTGAGGTAGAGGAAGGATCCTCTAAGTGTTGTTGGTGCCAATGGTGGATTGAGCTTTCAAGTTAGAGTTCGAGTTGATAATTACTGTATTTTGAGTTCTCAACATAAACAATAAAGTAGATTAAATTGAACTAAATGAAATAACTATATATCTCTCAACAAACCAAAAGAATTTGCATTAATCATGGAGCTATTCAACAAGTTGCAATATCATGAGATGAATAGCTTGGATGTGACAAGGTCAATCCAACAAACCGAAGTCAAGACCATAGCTCTCAAGGCCGAACCACGAGCACTATACAAGTATAAAATATGCCTTATTGCATTTAGTCCCGCTCTATAAAAATGAAATTGCTCATTCACTCTACCATTATTTGTATATTGCTATCTTTTTAATATGTATATACAATAGCTAAATAACAAATTTAGTTGATTAATTTTTTAATTTAAACAACTAAATCCATCCTAGAATTTTAGATATTTTAATGAGCTTCTATGAAGGAAATCTAATGTATTTTCTTATTGTTATTTTGTTTCTTAATGTTTTGAAAAGAGTGAGAAATTGGGGGAATTTCTTGTTAGTAGAAAACATTAGGCATGAAGTATATGTTCATATATACATGTATGTTTTCATAGATGCACCTTCTTAACTATATTAAAAATCCTAGACTAATTTGAGCACTAGCGTAGCCAAGTTTAGACCAACTTGGGTTGTGGCCCCCTTGCTACATAGAACTTTTTGAAGTAGTAACCAAACTCGAGACTCAAGAGCCTAGACAACTACTGCATGGCAGCTAAGAAACAGCTCTATACCGAATGGGTATATGCTTGCATGTCTATATTTACACATCTTTACTCCAACAAGCACCTAACGCATGCACACAATACACCAGCATCATCCTATCTTTAAAGGTAATCGTTGGCTTCTTTGCTAGTAATCATGAAACTTCACCGTCTCTGCTAGCTTACAGAAGGTGCGATGCTTAAACTATTGTACGTTTGGCTACTTGTAACGCCCGTAAAATTCACCAAGTTAAATCACTCGATAAAAATGTTTTCCAAAATCTTTTACCGCTGAGTCCCCGAAAAATCAGACCCACATCCTTTCGCTGCTCGTTTTCCGCACCAACCTCCCATCCCGGTCGCCCGACCGACGCCAGCGTCGCCGCCACTGATCGCGCCGCGAATCTCTCCCTCTCTTTCCCTTTTCCCTCTTTTTCCCTTCCCTCTTTTCCTTTCTTTTTCCCTTTTCTTCTTTTTCCTTGCGCTCCCTCTTTCTTCCCTTTCTTCCCTGGCGTCCCGTGCATGCACGCCGCCGGCCACCCATCTCCCCCGTCGCGCCTCCGTGCGCTCCACGAGCACGCGCAGCACACGTTCGGGCCACCCGCTGGCCTGTCCGCGCCCTCGCCCTACCACACCATCACCTCCTCGCCGCACTGCCGCATCACGACGGCCGCTCCACGCCAAGCACGTGCCACAGCGCCACCGCTGCTGCCCATTGCGTTGTCGCCGCTACACCGTCTCGCTCCTCGCGCGCACAGACGTGGCCGCAGTACTGCACATGCCATAGCGCCGCCCGGCCCCGCTTTTGCACCGCCTGGCCCCGCATCATTTCTATCGCGTCACTGCGCCGCCCGCTGCCGCGTCATCTCACCACGAACGCGGCTGCATTGTTCCAACCACCACACGCCAAGCACAGCGCCGCCGAGCTGTTGCGTCATCGGCCGCGAATCTCGCCATGCGCCTTTACTTCCGCTCACCGGCCGCCGAGCGTCCCCCTTACACCCTCTCATGGACCCGCTCCCACGAGCTCTCCCTGCGCCTATAAAAAGGGCCATAGGTCCCTCCTCCACTACCTCCAATTCATCGGCCACCCCAGCTCCCCCTCCCGCTCGCCGCAGCGCCGCCACCACGCTCGCCATCACCGTCGGCCGCCCCCTTCCGTGGGGCAGACCTCCCTGAGCCACCGCAGCCCGAGGTAAGGGCTTGGGAAGACTCCCACGTTGCCCTCTCCCTTTTCCCCTAATCCCGGTCACCATCTCCGCTCCAATCGCCGGCGCGGCTGCCACCGTCGGCCGCCGACCGCTCTCCCCTGTTCCCCCTCCTATGTTCTGTTCGAGAAAGAGGAATGGCAGTTTTGCGCAAAACCCCCTGGTCTCTCGTAGGGTCGAGATGGCAGACTAGAGGGGGTGAATAGTCCTTTCTAAAAACTTAACACACCGGCTAACTGAAACAAATGCGGAATTAAAACTATCGGTTTAGCCAAGACTACACCCCTCTATCTTTGTGCACTAGCACCTTATAAAAGATCCTAAACAAGCTAATAAGGTGCTAAGCTAGCACGAGCTCACCTAATTAATTCTAGGAGCAATGTCACACAAACCTATGCCGCTAGTACTTCACACACCGGGGAGCTCCTACACAACTAGTAAGCAAAAGCACAAAACTCCTAAGCTCACTAGCAATGCTCAATGCACAAGACTACACAAGTCTAATCCAAAGGCTCAATATACTTAGCTACACAAACTAAGCAAATAGACTAATTAAACTACACAAGCTGATTAGTCACAAGATCACTACTTCAAGCTACACAAGCAAGAAGACAACTGTAAGCTACATAAGCCAACTTATTATAAGAGCAATCACATAAGCACAAGATATGTAAGGATGAAATACAATGCTTGTGATCGAGAAGTGCAAACCACCGAGAAGAGTAGACAATGTTGACACGGTGATTTTTATCCCGAGGTTCACTTGTTTGCCACCAAGCTAATCCTCGTTGTGTCGACCAACACCTCGATAGTTCTTGGGCTAAGCTCTCAAGCCGCTGGCCACTCCGGGAACACCAAGATACTACTCGCAAGTGTGGTAACTCAATGACACGCTCCACTAAAGTTGCTCTTCGTGATCCCCACGGGGTGAGCACAATCCCCCTCATAAATCCTTCTCCGGAGCCACGCACAATCTCCTTGCATGCTTCAACGGAGCAACAATCCACCAAGCCGTCTAGGAGGTGGCAACCTCCAAGAGTAACAAGCAAATCGGCTTGTAACACGAATACCTAGTGCCACTCGATGCAATCTCTTAAAGCAATGCACTAGACTCGCACTCACTCGTAATGGATTTGCAATCTCGCAAGCTTAAGTAAGTTAGTGGACTCTCACGGCAAGCACTACCATGGGAAACACATCCCCAAGGTGCTCAACCCACTACAAGCCCCGGGCACCATTCTATTTATAGAGGGAGGGAAAGAACTAGCTGTTACACTCTTTTCCCGAGCTCTAACGGCTCTCTCGGACTGTCCGAGGTCCATTCTCGGACGGTCTGTCATTCAAATAACTAGCCGTTGTGTTCCAAACGGTCAAAAACGCGCCTCTCACGGACTGTCCGTCACCATCCATGGACTGTCCGACCCTCTAGATCAGCAGGAAACATTTGTATAAAACCGAGCAAATTTATACGGACTGTCCGACACAAGTTCGGACCTGGTCCGAACTGGACACGGACTGTCCGTGATTCACCACGGACGGTCCGTCCATCCATTTTCAGCACAATCGGAGCTCGGTAAAATGGTCATAACTTTTACCTCTGATATCCGAATTAGGTGACCTTGGACTATATGAAAAGCTCATTCAGAGGACTATCCAACCCAATTGAATTCTTGACCCAAAACACTTTGGATCAAAGCAGAATTACAAACCAAGATCACCACAAACCATAACAATCAACCAATTCTTCAACCCCTTTGCAAATGTGCCGACCCCACAAGTGTACCACCTTATGTGTGAGTGAGTTAGCATTTTCACAAACATTTTTCAAAGGGTTTTTTTCGCTTTCTTCACCACGCCAGTCGATCCTAGCAACATCGCAATGTTAGATCACTCAAGTGGCACTAGATGACCGATATGCAAACAAGTTTGCCCCTCTTGATAGTACGGTCATCTATCCTAAACCTGGTCATAAACTTCTCTACTCACCTATGACCGGTTAAATGAAATGCATATTGGCTATACCTTTGCCTTGCGCATTCCATTCTATCTTCTCCAATGTTGATGCAACACATGCACCAACATCATCACAAATGATATGATCCACTTCATATCGTCATGCGACTTATTGGTTCATCGATCTTGACTTCACTTGATCTTCACCATTGCATCGGTTCATCGTCATTACTCAAGCATCCCGCCACGCGGTCCAGCGCTTAGCCTCTGACTTGCCCTTCACACTTGAAACCGGTCCATCAAACCAAGTCTTGTCTTGATCTTTTCCGCTTAGTCACATGACTCCATGTCATGTCCCATATGCAATGAGCTCATTCATCACATAACTGCTTGTGGACTAATCACATGTGTATTTCACTTAAACACATATTAGTCCACCTAAGTTGTCACTCAATTACCAAAATCAAACAATGACCTTCACCTCTCACCTATTCAAACCCCGCCGTCCAGCCTCCCCTCACCCTCTCTCTCTTTGGTCCTTTCACCAAAGAGCCCCTCCCTTTCTGTTTTCTTTACAAATGAGCCCTAAGTTTTAGTTAAAACCCCTTAAAACCCATTTGATGTACCACATAAACCCCCTGCTTTCCTATATTCACAAGTAGATCCCTCCACCACCCCATAACCATCGCAAACATGTCCCTAAACTTTCCCTAAGGGCCCCTGGACTTTTCGAGAAGTTTCCAAACAAGTCCTTTCTCCTTTTTAAACATCGTCCATACACAAATGACGTGTCATTTTATGCGTTGTTTTAATCCGGATCAACCCCAAATTTCACCACAGAGCTTCCCACAATATTTCTGATAATCCATTCAAAACATTCCCGAAAATAATCGTCCCTTCTTCATTTCCGTTCACTCTCTGTTTCCTCTTTTCGAACTCGGTGAATAAAACTTTTATTTTATTTTATTTATTTGTATGCTTGTTGTGTGTACCGTATACCACGGAGTGATTGAGGAAGAGCCCGAGGGAGTGCAGTACCACGAGCAGGAGCCCGAAGGCTAGTACCCCGAGCAGAAGCTCCCTGAAGGCTTTAAGAACGTCAAGTTCAATCTCACTCTTTGATGCATATTTTTGTCCCAGTTTTATAAACACAACCTATTGGCATGTTTTATAAAACTTGCATGATTTATTGCGGAGCCCTGGTTGAATAGCCACCCCTTGATTGCTATGACTATTTCCTTGATGACCTAGGTTAATGTTTAAATATGATGTTGCTCTGTTTAAATATTAATCACAGCTAGAATTGCTTAGGACTTGGTTACTTTATACTCATTATTATAATCACATTGTGTTTACAAAAATAATGGTGTTCGTGTTTTAAAAAGCAAATGGGTTTTGAAAGATAAAATGGTTAATATTGTGGGATGAGACGGACGGTATTTCTGGTGTGAAATACTAAGGTGAGCTCGTACCTTTGTGGTTGAGCATGGTGGGAGATGTTCGTCTTGTCAATAGAAGGATGGGTTGATGCGTCATCTTGGCTAACCCAATTTTACCGTACCACCACTCGATCGTTGTATGCGGCAACGGCTTAGCATAAACCTCACTAGTTTAAACTGTTAGTTATCAGGCATGCTGGTGAGCAACAAAAGACCATAGAGACGAGGGTACAATCTTTGTGAGTTATGCCCCTGGGTAGGACCTCACTGGTAGGTTGCTGACCCGCTGGCAGCTTCTGTGGTGACTAGTCAGTTTAGCTAGGGTGGGTAATGGCGGATCTGCACCGGCACTAAGGTGTTCGTGTTGAGGTACCCTACTTGTGGTTGTGTACACCTATGCAGAGTTAAAATCTATTTGAATAGTCGTGTCCACGACATTGGACGAGTTATGGCTTGGTCACTTCACTAGTCCTTTGGTTTTGGATAAGATTTGTGGCGTGAGTTGTTTTGGAAGGTGTTAGCAGAGGCTACGACGGACGGGGAGTCCGGTAGCGGTAAATCTTAGACCCTTGGCTCGTCGAAACCACTCTAATTATGACGTTGTTAATACAAAAAATGTTTTGCGAAAACTCTTTTACAAAATAAACCCCTGCATGTGTAAAATCTGGTATTTCCGCAAATGAACTAAAAACCTATCCTTGATATATCCTATGCATGCTTCTGTTTATATCCCCTCCGTGGGTGTGATTGAGCTTGTTGGGTACGTTTGTACTCACCCTTGCTTTGTTTGAACAGAGGAAGACCCTGAGTTTGTTTCCGAGGACGTTGAGTAGGGGTTCGTCCTACATCCAACCTTGTTTGTAAGTTTGGAACACCCGCTTGGAGACTCACATGACGCAAATCTCTGATGATGTTGTAGTTGGCTTTCTCGTTTGGTTTGTAGTTTTAATCCTCATGATTGTGGCGCTTCATTTCCCACCACCGCGAAGGATTTTACGGTAATGAACCATCTGTTGTAATAAATGTATTATCAGCCTCCTGGGACTGATAAATGTATCACATTTAGTCTTCTCATTTAAGGGGACGCTTCACTACCACCAACAATCTTTTTGAAACCTTGACATGTTCGATTGCTTTAATTTCTCGCGCTAGTTATATTTTTTAATGCAATTAATTAGTTTCACTTAACATAATATAGTACTTGAGCTCATGAGTTATTTAGTTGTTCAGATTAGGATGAAATTGCCCCCTGACTTTAATCCTGGCTCCACCACTGAATTTGAGTGGTGCTCTCCTCTAACCATTATTGTGTTGGGTGAATCTTTTTATGTTGGCTATTGATCGAAGTGTTATGCACATCGACATATTACATTGGGTTAGAGCTATATGAAATAAAATCACTATAATACTACAACTATCTTATGAAAGATTTGATAGATCATCCTTTTTATCTACAGTAGATCAATATCTTTCTAGCTGGTCTTAGCAAAAATGACTTCATAAATCATAAAACATATTACGAAAATTAAGAGCTCACAATTTAATTAGCATAATTTCATAAATCATAAGCTACAATATGAAAAAATAAAATGTACAAAAAATTGAGAGCTAACATTTGAATAAACTTAATTGAGTCAATTTCATCAAGCGACCCTAGTCTAGAAAAGACTACGTATGAATATTGTTATCCATACTTGCAATATTTAGATATAAGGTTGCAACAAAATTAACGTGTTCTTAAAAATGGAGCAGAGAAATTTATCTTATATTAGATTTTTACAATATAATTTTATTTATAAAAATGATCTATAACATTTCAAACAATATATTGCAATAAATTAATAGCTATAGTACTAGAAAACATGCTACAAAATATTTCAAATCATATAACAGAGAAAAAACGTATTGATAGATTATTTATAGCAAAAAATCGCATTGATGCTACAAATATAGGATCATACCCCATACATAAGGCACGTGAGACCTTTATTATTTAACTTTGACACGTTATCACCTAAATAATACTGAAATATAGTGAACCATACTTATGGGATATGGGTACCACTGCGCCCACTATCAGAGGAGACTGGCGTCGACCTGGGCCCACGCCTGACAAGGTTGTGGGCCGACTCCTAGGCGGCCCACACGGAATCCCCGAATTGATGGACAAGTTTGGTGAAGACGCGGTAGACGGCGTGCCCGGATATCTCGGGATATCTTGTAGAAACCGACTTGGATATGTTCCTTAGTTGTGATTTAGTAGGTTTAGATTCAAACCGTCTTGTAAACCCTAGTCGGTCACTCTATATAAGACGGCCTAGGGCAACCCCGCGATAGCAATCAATCCCACGCAACCATTGTAACCATAAGCTTGCCCTGGCTTCCTGAAGCTTGGCCGAGTTCCATCAATACCAATCCACAAATCGACACAGGACGTAAGGTGTTATACCTCCGGGTAGCCCGAGAATCAGTGCCTCCTATGTCACCATCAAGCTATACGCTCGACGATCCCTCGCCTACAAATCTACCACTTGAGTACTCCCAGGTGGATTGCCGGTCCTAAGGTCCGACAATACTGAGCTTTTTTTGTAGGAACGATAAACACAAAAAAAAATCTAATAACACCACAAAACTTTAGACAAAAAAGATTCAAGAGTATATTATGCAATATATACAAACATACATAATGACTTGTAGTTTTGTTAAAATCCTCCAATTATAAATTTAAATGATTGTATCATAACCATGTAAATAAAATATATTTATGTAATGATTCACAAAAATCATAATAACACAATAACTTATTTTATGAAATAAATTATAGTCTAAAAATATCACAATAATTTATATTTAGAGTATGATAAATTATTAAAATATATTTATAAGTGATGTACACCTAATATTCAAATTCTAGCTCCAACATTGCACTAAAGTAATAAAATTCACACTGTATCAACTCGAAATTTATTAGCAGAAGCACTTGTCCACAAGGAATCTAACAAGCGCGCGAGAGCAAAATTGCGAGCGCAGCCCGAACCGATAAAGCGTGTATTCCGTAAGATCTGTCATAGAAAGTGCGAATTTCCTCCATGGATCGGAGCAAAGAGCAGCATTCCCCAAGAATGTGGCCAAGAACTACGAAATTGGCCGGGGGAGACTGAAGTGAGTACAGAAACATGAGTGCAGTTACCAAATCGAGGACAAGGCCACAGATGACAGATGGCTCACGGCGTCCGCGGGGGTGGTAGCACAGAGCACGGCAGGGATGGAGGTGGTGGGAAGACTCCCCAGGGCAGGCCCAACGCTACAGCGTGTCTGGGAGCCCCAGCTGCCATGCAATCATAGATCTTCCACGTCACGTCAGTCGGTGGCTTCGCAGAGTAGCAGAGTAGCCTGCAGACGGGGCAGAGGCTTCATCCGACAAAAAGTTGGAGCACTCGCTGGAGCATGCGTTGTGGCATGAGAGAGGCTTCACCACACGCTTTCCTGGAGAATCACGGCGTCAATAGGAAGCACGTCAAGCCTGCAAAACTTCCCTAGCTTTTGTACTATGACAGAGCATACTGCAAAAGAGAACAGTGACTTTCGTTGAGGAATCAGCTGCCTCAGAGTTTCTTCTCGACGTGGCCTGTTACTTTTGGACGAGGCAAACGTTCGGTGCTCCTTGCGTTGGGCCTGCCTAAGGGTGGTGAGTCAGGATGCAACTGGGTCGTATCTGGATGACCCAAACACCGACCCATACTACCCAAATATTTATTAATTAGTTTTGAGTCGATCCAAATTAATTTAACTTAGGTAACCAGTAGCACCAGTTTTGACCCAATAGGTCTGAATACACGGTCTTACATCGTTTGCTTTGAGAGCTCAGAAGAGACTAGATTTTCATATATTTTTTTTCAGTACATCACAATCGATACAAAGATTAATAAAACATCTTAAAACTATGAGCACTGAGCAGTGCATTGCGCTAGTGCCGCCCCGTGGGCCAGGTGGCAGCGAGAGAAGCCTTAAATTTTCCTAGTCTCTACATTTCGAAAGATCAAAAGCCGGACCCTAAAACTAAAACCTCGCGTTCACACTATAAAATTTTAGCGAATTTGACTGAATTTTGTTGTAAATGGCTCGATATGATGATATGTTATTTTGTACAAATTTGTGTGATGAGATCCATATGTGGGTCCCACGTCTAAAGTTGGACCCTAAAACTAAAACCTCGCGTTCACACTATAAAATTTCAGCGAATTTAACTGAAATTTGTTGCAAATGGCTCAAAACGACAGTCGACTACTTTGTGCAAAATTATGTGATGAGATTCATATGTGGGCCCCACGTTGAAAGTCGGACCCTAAAACTTAAACCTCGTGTTCACACTATAAAATTTTAGCAAATTTGACTAAAATTTATCGGGTATGTCTTAGAATAAGAGTTAGTTACTCCGTATAAATTGATTTCAAGCGCCGCGAGGTCGGCAGCGAACAAGACCTGCACGGAGCGGGGAGCTGGGATGATGATGCGTAAATGGGTTACCCGAATAACCCAAATTCTTTGATATCGTTTGACACTAAAATTTTGTGGGTTATCTTATTAGGTATTTACACTAAACTTCAATTTTTGGGTACCGGGTCATTGGGTCAACCCAATAAAACCTGCATCCTGAGCGGTGAGCGACGACCAGAAGAGGAAGTGAAAGGAAGTTGGCGTCTCTCCTTGAGTCCTTTCCCCTCAAAATTTATCGGGGGTTCCTTTTTTTTATTTGTTTTCAAGATTTTGTTGTTAAAACTTGAAAGTTATCGGGGGTTCTCTTTTTTATTTGCTTTCTAGATTTTGTTGTTAAAACTTTAAAGGGGCAGGTTGAGGAGACGAGAGCGTGCACTCAGGTCTTTTTATTTAAGTCCAGGATATGCTATGTTTGTCTGATTTTTTATGGGCAATTATACAAATTTGAACCTGCGAAACAGAGTAATATGATCTCTGTCCTTATAAACGTGTCTTTTGAGTGACGAAACCCAAAGAATCTTGCTAGGTTTAGTTTGCAGTTGTTTAAATTGTTAAAATACCATAGGACTGATAAAAAAACATATGGAGTAGTTGTTTGGTTCGCACGCAGCTTGAGTTTCCATTCAGCCTGAAGTATTTCCCACACACCAGATTGAGAACTCACTGTTGCTGCTTCATGAATCTGAGTTCGAGGCAAGGAGAGATACCATGTTTGCCCCAACTTTTTTTGCCATGATATAGTTTGAGAAACTAGGAACATTTTCGCGCCCGAAGGATCGCATCGAGAATGGGTAGCAATCATTTATAGCTACAAGCATGTACCCAGGGCTGAGGAAGAGTCAGACTTTAACAATTACAAGACATAGCTGCGGTCAACTGATCTTGGTGAAGGTGAATTTATTGAATGAACGAGTACTAATTAAGCATGCACCTGTGGTGTAATACATCTGGAAATCCTTTAACTGTTGCTGAACAAATTCGAAAAGGGAACACCTATACTTGCGAGTTTTGATTTTCTGGACTTACAACATCATTGTTCTATCTCGATGAATAGGCTCGCTTGCGGATGCAAGCCCGCTTCCTCCAGCGTCTGGGAGTGTTTCTCTAGACCGTACGTGACCCGAGGGAAATTCGAAACTAGGGTGTACTTCTCTGCTTTCAAGCAATCCAAAGAATCAACATAGTCATAGAGGGAAGTAATGGTAGCAGAGCTGTGGAATCTCCGCTCTTTGCGTTCTCCAGTCGGAAACCTTATGAGAACCTGCAACATAATCAGAACACCACCAACTAGTTAGTTTCACAAGAATTCGCATGCATGAATACTGTTACAGCTAATAACATGTAACTCCCGTTCAGCAGACAAACATCAAATTTCCAGCATTGTGTATTTCTATCTAGCCTTTGTTTTCAAAATTAACAAGTACTACAAGATAAATGGTATATGGAACACAAAATTTGCATGGACAACATGATGCTTGGTAGGCGCCAAATTGAAAAATGCTTCAAGACCAGGATGATTTTAAACCACACATATTATCCTAGAGTAAGAATCGTAAAAAGGTTGCCAAAAGAGAGAGAAGAATTTTAAACATACCCGAGTAACGCCAGGCCCTTTCTCAGGTTCATCTCCAAGAGCCATGGCCTTCTCTTGCCTCCTCCTTGCAAGAGCAGCTTCTTTTTCAGCTGCTTCTTGGGCTGCCCTCGCTAGAGCCTCCTCCTCTTCTATACGTTTTCTCTCAGCTTCTGCATCCTCTTTTTCACGTCTTTCCTGTTCCTCCTGCCTTTCACGTTCCCTGGCCTGGTAATTTGCAACAAAGAAGTGTTCTAAGCTAGCGTTAATAGGAAAAAAAATTCCAATACTAGCAGAAAATCAGGATCAAGTTTCTAGGATGTGCCTGAGTTCACTAGACGAAGATTGAAAATGGTGTCTCCCATATAGATACGAGAATCCACATAACCACCCTCCAGCCCACATGGTTGACCAACCCCACCATACAATCCTTTACAATGTGCTTTGCTATTATCAAATATCAGTAAGGTAACAATACACACTTCCCATATAGCTAATGATACCTGGTCAGCTTCAAGTGCAGCTCTGTAAGCAGCATCTTGTTCTTCACGTAAACGTTGGTTGTTTAGTCTCTCTTCAGCTTCAATCCTGGCAGCAACAAGTGATGTAGCACATTCTTCAACAACCCGTTGAAGAATTGTTATCATCTCTTCAGGTGACTTAGGCCCTTCAACCTTTAGAAGATGAATACAAAATATATGAGTAATGCTGATCAACTCTAAATGGTACGAAAATAAACCATTTCAACAGTTTTACAAGCCAATCGTGTAATATGCCCCAATACAGATCAACTCTATGCGGTAAAATAGATGCATTTCAACAGTTCTACAACTCAAGCATATACCATACAGGCATACACATTACTAAATGGTAACAAGACCTCAAGCCTGAAGGGCCTTGGATCATCAAGGATTAGACTATTAGTGTTCACTGGATGCTTTATTTCACTCAACTGTAACATAAGGAGATCAATCTTTTGAAAAAGAAAATGTTGTGCATAAGAATATGAAACAAAATTTTGTCACAAAACGAAAATTCTAGAATGCACTGATTAAAATCACATCAATGCTAATCAGCTGTAGCATCATCCATTATACCGATGCAACAATTCATAATAAGAAATCAGGTCCCTATATTACAGGATATGAATAATGAAGCTAATGGACTTTTATCGACAAGGTGCAGTTTATTCAGCAGTGCTTGGACCAAGTGGGTAATATGAACCAGATTATTTTTTCATGTATCAATTCAAACCATCTAGAGAAAATATAGGACCCACTAATTGTTATCAGATGAAAACATCAGTCAAATTCTTACGGTAGAAAAAAAAATCACCAGATCAACTTTTTGTATCATACTCGAGCAGTCACAGAAAAAATACATTAGATTATCACTCAAACTTTCAACTGAGTGGGGTTAGAGAAGGATCATGTAAATGCATCCAATGTTCCAGATCAAGGTCTTGTGCAAATCTTTCAGTGGAAAATGGGAATGAGTAGTTGGACTAGTTTTCAAGTTGATTATTCAAGTTGCAAATCCCACCAATTTACTACCAAGAGATTATTCAAGGGATTGGAGATCATACACAAAAACAAAGGAGCAAAAACCTGATGATGATAATCTAGACTCTAAACTCCAGTTTCAAGTACCATACCTGTCAGGAATTGACAATACCACAGCATGAACACAGCCAAGCATGCCATACATAGATATAAAAAAAATTTGTGCAGATCATTTGATGGCATACATGCATACCTAACTGAAGGTACGGAGTATAAAGTGTTCCCTTACAGAGGGCATCATCACGGTTGTTACAGCTGCTATCTCTTACTATAAACACTTCCAAACAATCTAACCACACTATTAGCATTCCCATTTCTTACTATAAACAGCACCGAGTCCATAAGCATAGCAACAGTCTAACTTAACTTAGGCAACTAAGCAATCTAAAGTCTAAAGCACGCACCGTCAAGACATTATCTAGTAACAATGGTAAGCACTGCCAATCTAAGCCCACTGGATCTAATGGTTTCACACACACTCGCTATCATTGATGTGCTAATTAAAAGAACACAATATCACAAATCTATTGTAACACAGCAGCTAAATCCTAACTACATGGAAGTTTAAAATTATTTCCAGGGCCAACAGGAGTCAATTCAACAACATACCTGCTGCAATAGCATGATTCTCTGGTTCGTTGAGGCCATGACTACAGCACAAAACGGAAACCTGGAGGCGTTCAAGCTGTTACTCATCTTGAACCCTTCGGTCCTTCTGATGCTACCACCCCACGCAACGAAGTTCTCATCTATGAAGGCCGCGACGGGCTCGGCGCAGAGGCAGCCGCCGCAGAAGGCAGGGGTATCCGGGTGATCAGGAGAGTGGAGGTACACGAACAGAAGCTTGAACTCCCGCTGCGCGCGCTGCAGCGCATCGGCGAACCCCTCGGCCACGAATCGCGGGCCGCGACCGGCGCCGAACTCGCGCTCGAACTCCGCGACGAAGTCGGCCGCCTCGGCGGCGGACGGCGGCAGCTCGAGCAAGCGGTCGCCGCCGGCCTGCCCCGCGAGGCCGAGGAGGGAGAGGGAGCGGGACAGCACGCCCCCGGCGACCCAGGCGCCGAGGCGGAAGGTGCCGGCGACGAGGCCGACACCTCCCGAGACGACGTAGAAGGGGAGCGTCACCAGCTTCCACGCGATCCCCGGCTGCTGCTGCTGCTGGGGCGGCGGCGGCATCGGCGGCGGGGGCACGAGCAACTCCGCATCTGCCAGCGGGGCGGACGGGGCCGGCTCGCGCGAGGACGTGGAGGCGGAGGCGGTTGGGGAGGAGGGGTTGGCGGTGATGGAGGAGACGGCGACCTGCAGGTCCCAGTTGTGGGCCGCGAGGATCTCCGTGCAGAGGTCCGGGTCGGAGATGCCGGTGACGGCCTGGAAGTAGCTGACCTTGTCGTCGACGGTCTCGGCCATGGCCGCCGGCGGCGAGGGCGCGGCGGGGCGGGGCTAGGGTTTGGTGATGGGGACGGCGGTGGCGGTGGTTGTTAGGAAGAGGCGAGAAGACGAGAGAGAGAGAGAGAGATGCGGTTGCGGAGCCGGGAGGAAGACGGACGGGTCAGTGCTGACGTCTGTTACTCTTCCCCTCGGGGCGCACAGGAAGCAGCAGAGAGCCGCCAACGAGACGGAAACGGCGTGCCGGTGCCGGTATCCTTGCAGAAGCGTTTACCGCACCGCGCGAATACGCGTCAGTTCGTTTTTCCTCGGCCATGTTTATCCTAAATTTCACGCAAATTTTACTATGTAAAAAGAAGATTTTCGTCACATCAAAATGTCATAATATATTTAGAGTACTAAATGTAGATGAAATCAAAAACTAATTACACAGTTTGTTGTACTCTATGAGACGAACATTTTGAGCCTAATTAATCAATGTTTAGATAATTTTTCACAAATACAAACGAAATGTTACAGTGATGCAATGATTACGAAGTACTCTCAAATTTGGCCCTAAATTTGGGAGGCCTATCTTTCCTTTTCGACAGCTGTGGACTTGACATGAAACATGAGCAAAATTCCGAGAACACGATGAAATTTAATATCAAAGTCGATTTGTAACGATATACCAAAACAATGGTTTTATTGCATCTGTTTATATATTTTTTTGAAATATCCTCTGTTTATATTTGGCCAACGGCAACTGCAGCTTGTTTACTGCATCAGCCCAACAGAGACCATGCCGAAGGTCACGAACTCACGACCTGCCTCGTGGCCCTCGTGTCTGCTGTCTGCGACTGCGATCGTGTGTGGCTCGTCTGGATAGTTCTTCAATCTTCAGTGCTAGTACAATTGATAAACGATCATTAACATCGTGAAGCTGAAAAACTAGCTCTCCAGGTAAACAGCAGCGTACATTCAGCATAATTTAAGATTGGATCCGCCGATTCACTCTATACAACGTTCTCGTAAAGATTAAATCAGCGTATACTGTGTAAAGATTAAATTAGCGTATGCTGTATATATTTATAGAGACGTGCGTGTATATAAGCGGATTAGTGTAGGTGCATTGATGAGTATCCGTACGTGTGGGGAACTATGTCTATATTGGTCTTTCTAAAAAAATTGATGGACGACACGAAGTCAAAGGAAATACTAGCAGAATTTGTAGTGTGATGAATCTATGGACTACAGCATCTCCAACGTTGAGATTAGGATCAGCACTCTTCTTTACACAAGAACGAGCTTGAGTAGCGAACAAAAGCACAAAAACCTCACCAGTTAGGATCACTTTAAACAGGATTTCATATATGTACAATTTCCTTCAACAAAATTACAGTGCATGCACAAACCACTGCATTACAAACAAGGTGAAGAACGCTTCGTTGGATTCAGCATGAGAAATACAAAGGGTATAGAGAATCACAACAGTACAGTACATCCACATGCCTACAGCTACAGTTCCTCAATAAGAACCTTGGATTGTTGCTTGCTCTTTCTATCGGCCTTCCAATTCCCCGTGTCCAACTCCTCAAGAGATGCTTTCTGTACTTCCACGATGCGAGCCAAAGACAGCCAGGCCTCATCAGGCTGTTCATGGACCCAACAGGTCATGAAGAATAGCTTCCTAGCTGCACCACGAAGCTTCAAAGAGCTCTGCGCACTCTCTGCCTTGCCCACTTTCTCCGCCTTGAGCACGCTCTTACCAGCTTCAATGAGTCGATGGAAGTCACTTAGTGCGCAGACAAGCACATTGTGTCCCAAGGAAAGAATTGTGATGATATCATCCACAAGCCCGACAGCAAGCCTGAAACCACCCGTGTGTCTGTAAGCTGGTGAGCATGTCTCCTCTATGCAGGCTGTGAGCGCTTCGGGTACTGTCTCAGGTTTGGCGTCCTCTCCCATGACTTTAGACATAGACAGGGCGACAGTTGAAGCCCCCAAAGGATCAGAGTGCCAATCACCGTTGTAGAGACGAAGCGTGAAGCAGTAACTGTACAGAATGTCAACCAAGTGAACAGCAAGCAGAGGCGATGGCTCTGCCCTTGTTAGCTGTTTCAGCGATGGGAGAGGAGATTCTGGCCCTTCTGGGATTTCATTGATGCTAGGCTCTTCGTCAGTCATTGGATCTGATGGAGCAGTGTCTTCTACGCTCACTTGTCTGATAAGCTGGCTTCCATCAGGGCTAAGGTGTATCGATCTAGCAGATGGCTTTTTCCACCATGGTGTCCATGGTTCGATCATCTTGCTGAGTTCACCTGAGGCCAGAACTTGACGAAATCGTTTGATTTCATCATCAGAGAGGTCTTCAAGCTTTATCTCTTCCCCTGTTTAGTAGAAACAACAGATAAATGTGCCCAATGATAAGCAAAATCTTGGCATACATATCAATATTTACTTCTAACAAATTTACGGTCTAAAATAATGAGGGGATAAATATCACCCAACATGTGGATGGAGGAACGAGTAAAATGAACATAAAATGGATACTGCTATATGCATTTCTAGACACATGAATCATGAAAAACAATGGACAGAACCAAACATCTGGAGCTACCATCAATCATCAGCATTCAACGGTCTCATTAATTATCTAGGAAAATCCAACGGGTTAATGTTGCATTTGCAACTCTCACATTAACAGATTGCAATGGTCAAAAAACAGATTGCAATGGTTAAAAAATGAGGTAAGATTGTTTAAAAACAAGGACACTTTCATAAGTACTAAAGAACCTATTATACTGCCAGGTAAGCCTACTTTGTTTGACATATTTAGAACTGCATGAAAAGTGAACATAACATACCAGACATAACTTTTTGAATAAGCTCCTCTGATAGCATTGACTCTGCAAGAGAAAAAAAGTTTAACATGTCAAAATAAAATCTACCAACAATATAGCAATATGCACAACCAACAATCTACAAGATGACCTATGATTTATCCATAATTATCCAAAGGAAACAAATACAGGACAGACAAGTGATCATAACTCTACTAGCTATAGCCAGGAAAACTAGATGTGCCAAACTGTTATTGTACCATACTTCATTGAGAAACACGTAGTTTTATCCTCCTTTAGCAGTTATTATAATAGAAAAAACAGCAATCATATGAACCTCTACTATTTTTTTTTCCAAAAAAAAAAGAAAGAAAGATAGAACAACAGCATAGTCCCATATCACTAAACATACCATCTTCACCATCTGACTCCATCTCTGCCTCCAAGTGGAGACGCTTAAGGATATCTAGCATCTTTTTCTTTGATTCATCTTTAGGTTGCAACTGCTTAAGCTCATCCATAACATTCTCACGCATGAAGGTTTCCGTGCATTGAACACTATGCCCCTACGAAACAAGATTAATAAAATTATTTAAAGTGAGATGTCAAGAAAAGAAGACCCTGCTGTGCAAAATTAGCTGCAGTCACTGCAAACACTTTTGTTCCTTCACATCTGCTAGCATAGAAAAGAAGGCACACAAAGTTGACGGATTCAATAACCAAAGCTTGTCTCAGAGGTTTTGGATAGTACATTATAACACAGTACGAGCAGTTGCATAAATTGGAAGCATGTTTTGTGTGTGAATAAACAAATAGTTCCTTTGAAAAACTGATTGGAAGTCTCAAACAGACATGATCCACTCAGGCCTGAATTTAGTCGTGAACTATGGTATTGGACACATGATCACATCACCTAAATTCCTTCTTTGATGAACTTTTACAACTTATAGTCACTTCTCACTTGAGTAACTGATCCAATGTTTGTGTTTGCTTAGGTCCCAAAATAACCCAACTATTCAATTAGAGGAGTAGCAACTATGGCGTACAAACTTCTTTTAACACATTTGGATTGATCCTTTAGTCCTTTAATCTAGTATAAATGCGTATTGTTAAATCCCAGCACAGCAAAGCCGCATTTAGCTTGTGCCATGAAGTTGCATAAACAACAGAATGGGAGATTCTCCAATACCCTAATTAGCATAAAAAATGCACTAGTATTTCATTGTGGCCATTGGTAAGTAAAGCATGTAACAGACGCCAAAGCTAACAATTCCCCTGTGGTTAGCGTGAATCACAAGGAAATCGGAGTGTACAGTATGTTATTGATATTTACGCCGTCTGTCTGACCAGAAGCTTCCAAAATCACTGCGGCAATTCCACAAACACCTTGTGGGCGACGGTAGAAGCTAGGCAACCCGTGCATCGAACGAACAAGAGCGTGAAATCGCCGAAGACCATTCTACAAGCCCTAAGACGCGAGGACGCGAACAGATCACACGAGAGGGGAGGCCGCACCTTGTAGCACGGGAGCGAGCAGTACCGGGAGTTGCAGCGGGGGCAAGTGTACTGCGCGAACTGCTTCTGGCACCTGCAAGCAAGCGAAACACAGAGGCACGCATTAGCAGGAGCAGGCATCTGCCGTCGGCCGCCAGGACCAGATGCTTCGCGGCTGCAGGAAAGGAGAAGCCGTAGGGGGGGACGCGAGGCTTACACGCGGCAGATGACCCTGGTCTCGGCGAAGGAGGCGGCGGAGGACGAGGACCCGGCGGTGGCCGCGGGGTCGGAAACTAAGACGTCCCTCTCCATCGCCGCGCACGCGGTGGCTGCTCGTGCGCTTATCTCTCTCTCTCTCTCTCTCTCTCTCTCTCTCTCTCTCGGAGAAGAGGCGGCCTCGCAACGGCGTGCGGCGGCGCGCGGAGCTTTCTCGATGCTCGGGGAAGGGACAGCGCGCCGGGCCCATTTGAAGAGGCCCATTGGGCTGATCCACAATCGAAGCAGAAGGCAGGTAAATTTTGAAGAGGCCCAGTGGAAAAAATAACTTGGGCCGTCGGGCTCCTCCTTTCTCCAAGCCACTCTGCACCTGAAGAACTGAATCAATTCTCAAAAAAAAAAAACTGAAGAACTGAAGCAGTATGCTAGTGCACCGGTGCATGGACCGGACAGTGGTCGAGCGCACGGTAGCTGCAAACGGCCCGAGTCGTTGAGTGCACCGACAGGCGACAGTCCTCCGGCACGTCGCTTTGAAACCACGCCGCACGGGTGGGAGAATACGGAGCCTGACGGGCGTGACGATGTACAGCTGCGCGTAAAGGCTCGCCTAAGCGGCTACGGACGCTTGGCTGGTTGGTTCTACGCTGGATGACCGGTGAGCTTTGGCTCAGAGCAAACGGAGCTTCTCCCTGTCCAATCTTGCAACGGGGACTCGGACAAAAGAATCTCCGATTGTGTTAGCGGGATGCATTCATTTGACAAAAAGCATTCGAATTTGCTGGCAGTTTTGCGATCCACGCTGCTGCACGGCACATGCCGGCTCTAGTACTAGTCCTAGTACTCGTCCCGTTCTGAACCGTGTGTTCAGTTTCAGAGTTCAGCTGTCGATTTCTGAACAATTCATGTGTGTTCAGACTTCCACAGTGACCCGGGCGGAGTGGGGCCAGGGAGGGACCCGGACGATTAGACGGGCCACCCGACCCCACTGCAGGAGAAGCAAAGCACGCGCGCGCCCACGACCGCGACACGGGATCGTCTCGCTCGCATCAAAACCGGAAGGGAGGAGGGAGGCAGAGAGCCCCCCGTGCCGCGCCGCAGACGCCGCAAGAATTTAACGAGACTGGACTGGACGCGGAGCCAGCAGTGACGCGGCGAGGCACGGGTGGGACCGATGCCGGAGGCGGAGGCGGATGCGCCGGGGAGGCGGGCGACGACGGCGTCCGAGCGGCGGCGCATGTACCGCGACCTGGCGCTGTCGCTGCGGTGCGGCCTCCGCGACGCGGCCGCGGGGCTCTCCTTCCTGCGCCTGCGCGGCCTCCGCGCGCTCCTCCGCGCCCTCCGCGCCGCCGACGCCGACCTCGGCCTCTTCCGCGACTCCCAGGCCATCCGCGATCTCCAAGGTCACACCGAACCACACGTCTTTGTTTGTCTATGTCTCACGGCTACTACTCCTCCCGTCTCGGCTCCACTCTCCCCTGAGACCTCCCTCCCTCGCATTCTTCTTATACCAAATCGATGGTTCACGCCTGCGGACGCAACTGGCGTCGTCGTGTGCTGTGTGCAGTGGTGCCGGCGCTGTTCGAGCACAGCCTGCGCAAGGCGACCGGCGGCGACGCGGTGGTGACGGTGGCGCAGGTGCTGGGCATGGAGCCCGCCGCCGCCAGGATCAGGAGCCCCGCCACGGACTCCGAGGTCGTGCTCGCGCTCAGGGTGCTCCAGGGATGCTGCCTCCTCTGCCCGGCCTGCGCCACCACGGCACACCGGTACAGTGCCGTCAAGGTACGGCCTCGCGATCGTTGCAGGCTTGCAGCTCTGCGTTTGGCTTCCTTCCTGCGAAATTTGTCATCATTGTTCATTGGCAGTGGTTCGGACATTGCATTGTCCAATGCTAATCAGGTCTGCCCTGCCTTTCCTGTTAGTTGGAGATTCCTATCACTCGTATCGTAGGAAGGAATGCGCACAGTACATGGAGTACGGTTGCTTCAGTTAGGGAGTTGGAGACGCCTGGCCAATGGCCAGTAGCAGCAGTTCTCCATAGCTAAAGCATATAGCCATGCAAAAGCGGGTCCAACACATCAGCTCCATGTCCTGGCACAATGTTTTTATGTTAGTATGTGCTTGGGTCACAAGGACCCCGTGGTCCTTAGCAAGGTACTTCAGGCAGAAGATGAGAAGACGTTCAGTTCAAGTAAAAATAACATAACAAAGGAACAAAGCAGACCTCGCTGGTAACCTCATTTACCAGCTTCTTAGTTATTTCAACACATTCTGGCCTGCCCTCAATGTAAACCGTTCTTTCCGTGGAAGTATCACGAGAGGCGGCACCATTGCAACAACCTGCACAAGAATTTACAAAGTTATTCATATCAATTGAAGACGGCAATCTATTAAGCACAGTCAGCACATTTAAGAAAATATACAACAGAACTAGGAATTAGCACAGTTGCGAAATATGTAGAACAGAAGTTGACTTCAAAAGCCATAGCCGAAATTAAAAGGCATATTGTGCTGGGTGTGGCCAAGCAAGGAAGCTGAATAACAAGGCCATTGACCTCTACGACCTCCAGAATTTGACTGCATGGATTCCATAGTACTATTATCCTTTTCAAAGATCACACCCACCTGAAATAGAAAATACAGAGAGGGTTTAGGGTCTGTTTGATCCAAGTGCTAATGTGCAAAAGTGTCAAACCATCCAAACAGGAGTGCTAATGGGTAGCCAGGACTCAAAAAGGTGAAAAGGTATTAGCTAAAGGAGAAGTGCTAATGGGTGCTAAACTTTAGCACTACTACTATAGCCAATCCAAACAGTCCCTTAGTCATCACCAAAGTATTTAAGTATGTGTGAAACAGACAACTGGAAACCATCCAAAAAACATTTCAGTGTACCTTATTGTTGGGAACTTTCATATGAAATTGGACAATACTTTATCATGGCACATTGCATTTCTGAGTAGATTTACTTCCAGAGGAACAATCGTCAACCTGCAGAAGGCTGTATGGCAAACATTACTGATGAAAAAGATGCAGAACTAAACAGAAGTCATGAATTCATGAGTATAACATGTATACCTCAAACGCAATGTCATTGATAAACTACCCAGTCTTGTTAGGAGCTAAGGAGTGCCTGAAAGCTCAATTGGTGGTGCTATTTCTACTAGCTGAAGTTGGAGATAGCTAATGGCTGCCCCTGGTTTTCCAATGATGTCACCAGCCTACAGCAAGTCAACAACAGTGCCAATATCACACTTCAGCTGGCATCCCTTCCATGGTCTTTATAATTTAGTGATCGCAAACTACTGTAGCATATGTGCATACCATTCCATCCTTGATTTCATTCTTTTTTATTTGTTGAAAAGATTACTGTTGGGTATTAAACCCATGCCCTGAAAAATAAACCACAATTATTCATACTCCATTTTGAGATAAATCAAAGTCATACCTGCCATAACCAGAGATGCTACGCTACAACTGGTTTTGGATTCCTTGAACACCAAAGCTATGTGTATGTGGTTTCTGGCTTTAATGCTCTTCCTATCTGAATGCTGTATAAATTTCACTTACAATGGTCAGGTAGTTCTGAATATACTGATGACTCGGGGTATCCTTGAGCAAAGAGCATGTTTGGACACTCTTTTAGCGTTGCTGGTGGATTGTTCAGAAAATCAGATGGTAAGATCTGCCTCTGGAACATGGAAACCTTTTTTATCTTCTTCATCCATTCTTCTTAAGAAAGGCTTGTCCAGACAAGGTCTCGGAAAAAAGGAACTTCTTCCAACAGCTTGTGTTCTGGATTTTCCTCTGTGTGTCGCTCCCTTGATCTCTTACTGGTATCGTTGTAGGATTTCAAGGAACAAGAAGGACTAAATAAAATTGCTGATATTTTAAAAGATCCAAGTAGGGATGACCATGTAAGGTCTGTCCATTATCCTCCATATCCCAGACACATTCCATTGAGACTAACATCCTTATCACTATAAAATGCTTGCTCCATTTTTTTCTTTTTTTTCCAGGTTAAAATGTTCAGAGTTTCTGCTTCTTTACTCTGGAAATGCAAAAGAAATTTGTGGCGCAGCATTCAAGTCTAATATACATGAAGATCTGAAAAGACTTTTTGGAGAAAAATGTGCATCATTTATCTGTTCAACGAACCTTTTCAGCTCCACTCTAGACTCACAAGTGAGGCAATCTGAGCTGAGCTTTCTTGCAGAGCAGGTGTTGGATTACATATTTATTGCCTCCACATATATGCAGAAATTCAGTGGTCGAAAACAGAGATCCAGTACTTGAAAATATTTTCCTAGTATTAAGTTGGTTAATTATTGTTGTTACTATATCACCTAAATTCTTCAGTTTCATCTTGGTTTCCAACCATTGTAGTGTGTAAAATGGAAAATGCATCAAATTTATACTTCTCTGTGCACAATGCACAATCAGTTTATTTCTATTCTTCCAGATATCGTATCGAAATATTAGTCTTTCTAGTCGACAGCTGATACCCACCTTGAATTCTCATTAGTTTGTACTCGAATGTATGATCCTACAATCAACTGCTCTATTACATTCAAAGGAGAGAGAGTGTCAATCAGTTTCAAATACTAGATATATGAATTGTTCAGCTTGTATTCATAAGAAAATTGAAATGTCTCTGTTTCCTCATATTCTCATATGTATTTTCATGATTCCAAGCTCCACCATCTAAACTAGAAAAGGATCAACATTTTGTCTCTTGAACTTGAAATATGAGAGCAAGAATTAATCTTCACTGTGAGGTATATGATCGAAAGGGGAAGGACATGAATGACACACGATGTTTGATTTGCTCCTTATTTAGTAGGATTTTACAGAATGTATCTAATGGAGTCATGGTCATGAATATGATGCGAGCAATACACCGACAAATGTTTTACTTAACAACCTGAAAAAACTATTTTTAGGAACATAATCTGGAACATATGCAGTTCTGAATCCCGGCAATATTTTGATGAGTAAGTCGGCAGAACTACGTATTTCAGATTGGATGCAAGAGAGCCTTACAAGATTACAGACTACAGATTCCATTGTATATCTCGCTACATATTTTGAGACTGGATTCACGTTAATCAAAAGTGTGTAGAGACAGTTTTGATGGCGGTACATTTTACTTAACCATGCACAGAGTTTCGACCTCAGGTACAATCTAACCTTCTCTTTTGTACGAAGTCTCATAGTTCCTTGAATTGAACTATCATCAGTGAGTTCATGTTTGGGTTAGGTTGCTAGCCTCACCTTAAGCGCACCACAGATTCTCAGGCCAAACTTCGACGCAAGTGTTGTGTCCAAAGTAAGAAAATGTTTCAGATAACAGTAACTAGTAACATCCTCGGGAGCATTCAAAGACATAAAAAGCGCTTACTGGAAACAATCTGAGTTTTGGTGCTGTCACGGCATGAGAGCAGTAAAGCTGTTCATCGTCAGCAATATGTTTGTACATTAATGGTTTAACATAAAAGATTTATGGAGAGCAGCAACAAGGAAGCAACAATCACAAGCTGAGGTACGCAGGCATGGTTTAACGTAAAATAGAAGCAAAAGAACACGGCAATTTCTGACTAATACCAAGATAAGAGAAAATCACAAGCTTCAGTATACAGGCATAAGAGGGTCAGCGATATCTTTTGATATTACTGGTTTAACATAAAAGACCTCTGATGAGCAACAGCAAGCAATAATCATGCTTTTATTCAGCCCCGATGACTCAGGAAGCAACAATAGTGCCTGGAAAGTGGAAAGAACCTCCACCAGGTTGTGTTTGTGTTGGTTCCATTGCATTTTATTTCAGTAGCGCTGTAAATATAGCTATGAGAGTACAAAGAAATAAAGCAAGGCAGATGTCATCAGCATCCACAAAAATATCATCAAGGAGACCCAAAGCCACCACCACCAGGCGTGAAAATCTGAAGAATGTCACCAGCACTAACCGTTACAGTGTTCTTCCCTCCCAGGTAAATCTTTCTGCCATCTTTCCTGACTAGATAGTTTGCACCACGAGACCCGTTTGCACCTCCTTTGAGTCCCCTGGGAGCATGCACCCGCCTCTCAGAAAGAATGCTCACAACAATAGGCCGCCGGAATTCAATCTCCCTTACAAGGCCATCACCGCCTTTGTGGCAACCAGAACCTCCGCTGTTCTCCCTGACGCTGAATCTGTGCAAGAGAACAGGATAACGCTGCTCAAAGATCTCAGGGTCAGTCATCCTGGTGTTCGTCATGTGACATTGAACACCGCTTGTGCCATCCCAGGTTGGCCCAGCTCCGCAGCCACCTCCAATGGTCTCGTAGTAACCAAAGGTGTCATCTCCAAAGGTCAAATTGTTCATGCAACCCTGAGAACAGGCACAGGCTTGGAACGCCATTAGAACAACATCTGTCACTCTCTGAGAGGTTAACACATTACCACCAACAACGGCAGCCTTGTCGCTTGGCGAAAGGAAAGAGCCATTAGGAATGAGGATCTTCACAGGAGCAAGGCAACCTTGATTTAGCGGTATATCCACATCCACCAAGCACCGTAGGCAGTATATGACAGCAGCTGTTGTAACTGCTTCAGGAGCATTCCAGTTGCCATACACCTCAGGACTAGTACCCTCAAAATCAATTGTAGCTTCACCTTTACTAGCATCAAGGGTGAGCTTCAAGTGGACCACTGAGCCATCATCCATATAATCTTCATCCTCAATGACGCAAGACCCATTCTCCTTTTGAACTTTAGAAGCAACTGCCTTGAGCATCTCCCTCACAGCAACCTCAGCATTCTTTTGGACATGGCCCATATAAGATTGCACAGTGACCAAACCGTACTGATTTATTAGTTCTTTGATAAGTGCTATTCCTCGCTGGTTTGCTGCGACCTGAGCATGGAGGTCAGAAAGATTATCTTGGATCCGACGTGTTCCTGGGATTTTATAGCCAGAAAGTTCATCTGAGCAAGGTGACTGCAACAGCTGGACTATTCCTTCGTCTTGGAAAACACCCCTTTCAACAAGTTTAAATGTTTTTATGGCAGCACCTTCCTCCAAAATGCATTTTGAGAAAGGAGGCATGCTTCCTGGGGTGATACCGCCGATCTCTGCATGGTGACCTCTGCTAGCAACAAAAAAGACAAGCTTACCATTATCAAAAACGGGTGTGACAACTGTTATATCTGGCAGATGGCTCCCTCCTGAACATGGATGATTTGTCACGAGAACATCACCCTCATGCAGGTTTTCACCCCAATAATTAAGCTGCCAGCGTACCGTGCTAGACATGGCTCCTAGATGCACAGGAACATGAGGTGCATTTGCAACAAGGCCACCATCTGGACCAAAGAGAGCACAAGAAAAGTCTAGCCTTTCCTTTATGTTAGTGGAAATTGAAGTTCTCTGAAGTGTCCGACCCATCTGTTCTGCAATGCCCATAAACCGGTGATTGAAAATAGAAAGTTGGACCACGTCTGCAACTTCTTCTGATATTTTTACAGTGCTTGGAGCTGCACTTATCTCGATTTTTATGTTACCATACTTGGTGATGACAGCTTTACAGTCCTTTTCTATTATCACTGTACTATTACCATTCATAATAACTGCAGGGCCCTCCAAGACATGGCCATAACCTAGATTCTCAAGTTTGTACAGTGGAGTTTCTTTCCATCCATATGAAAAGTAAATCTGACATGAACTTTCTTGCACAGGTTTTGTTGATATTGGTGTCAATTCATGAGGCTTCAGGATGTTTGTGCCACCAACACCCTGAACTCTCACATCACATATTAGTATCTTCCTGTTTAGCAATTTGAAGCCATACTCTTGCTGAAACAGATTTTCAAACTCAGTAGCATAGTCATTTCCAGATCCTTGCTCTGGCTGTTTTACCATGATGGCAGTATCAGTTCCCTCATACCTCAAGTTCAAGTATGAATCAGTTCTGATGCTCTCCTCTCCAAAACCCTGCTCTCTTAACTTTTCTTTCACCTGCTTTACTAAAAGGGACTCCCTTCTAGATGCCTCTGCAGCAGAATCGGCATTATAAATAGCAGAGTAAGGCTCTTGCAAGTCTTCAATGACATCAGCAAGGCCCATCCCGTATGCGCTCAATATTCCGCAATATCGATGAACAAGCACCTCAGACATACCCAAGGACCTTGCCATAGCACATGCATGTTGAGGACCGGCACCACCAAAGCAAGCGAGGGCATGGTTCTTAGTATCATGCCCCTTCATTTCGGTCAGCTGGCGTATAGGCCGGCACATTGTCTCATTTGCAACGTTGACAAACCCAAGCGCAATCTCTTCAACTGTCATATCCTTCGCTGATGGGTCCTGACTCTTTCGGTGAGAGTTGATCTCATCAGCAAGATCCTCAAATGCCTTTCTTGTAGCTTCGTAATCAAGGGGCATATCTTCATTCGGACCAAATATTGATGGGAAGTACTCAGGAATAACAGTTCCTAGTATCAAATTGGCATCAGTAATCGCCAGGTCACCACCTTTTCTGTAACAAACTGGACCAGGGTGTGCTCCAACAGATTCTGGCCCAACCTTGAAGGCACCAAACTGAAACTTTAGCTTGGACCCACCACCAGCAGCCACTGTGTTTATGTCAAGCTGGGGAGCTTGAATTATTGCCCCAGCAATCTGGGTCTCCAGAACTTGTTCATAGCTTCCATCATAGCGGCTCACATCCGTGGATGTACCTCCCATGTCAAACCCAATCAGCGGTTTCATTGTCTCAAGTTCAAACAAGGTCTGTGAGTAGCCAACCACACCACCTGCAGGACCTGACAATACCGCTTTGTGCCCAGAGAACCTCCTCTCCGGTGCAAGTCCTCCATCTGATTGCATAAACAGCACATTCACTTGTTCAGAACCCCCTTCAAATCTCGACATGAATCCTGATAAGTACTCCTTGATGACTGGTGTGAGATATGCGTCCACACTCGCCGTCAAGCCCCGAGGTACCGCACGGACCATCGGTGTCAACGACGAGGACAAGGATACATGTTTGAATCCCATCTCCAGAGCTAACTTCTCAACCACGAGCTCATGGTGGGGATAAGTATAGGAATGCATCAACACAACTGCCAAGCATCTAATCCCCTTATCAAGCAAACCTTTCAACAAAGGCTTCAAGGCTTCCACATCGACAGGCTTGGCCACCCTGACCAACTCCCCGGAGATCCCCTCGACAGATGACCCATCCCCCTCACCGTCCTGAACGAGCTCAACCCGTTCATCAACCTCAACCACCTCCTCATACAGGTTCGACGGCTTCGACACCTTGAGGTCGAATATGTTGGGCCGAGCCTGGTTGCCAATCTGAAGCAAATCCCTAAACCCCCTCGTGACGCAGAGCGCGATCCTCTCGCCCTTCCTCTCCAGGAGCGCGTTCGTGGCGACAGTGGTGCCCATCCTGATCCACTCGATCCTGCCGGTGGGGATCTTGGACGACCGCGGGATCCTCTCCCCGGAGAACTCCTCCAGGATCCTCCTGATCCCCTCGATGGGCGCGTCGTCATAGTTGGACGGGTCGACGGAGAGGAGCTTCATGACGTAGCCATCCGACCTCCCGGGCACCTCGGCGTAGATGTCGGTGAACGTGCCGCCCCTGTCAATGCAGAACCTGAACTTCTCCGCCGCGTCGCTGCCCATTGTCCGCCTCCTCCGGGGTCAACCGGCGAGGAATTGGAGTGCTCTGGAAACACCACAACAACAAACTGGGTTGGCACTTGGTAGTTTGGTACAACTGAGAGAACCTGAGATTAATCTAGAAAAGTGAGTGGGTTCTAGTCTAGCCACGGTCCTAGCTATACTGCGAGTTCCTTTAATCCAATCTAATCTAGCACAAAGAGTAAACAAGGTGATCTGGTGAAGAACTAGCAGGGATATGTGCCACACACTAATTCAGGCGCAGAGAAGGCCGGCAAACTGTGCATCGAGCCATTGAGGCTGGAACACACCATCGTCTGCGGAGAGAGAAGATGGTCTCTAGCAGGGGGGAGTGGAGAGGAGAAGTAGAAGGACTTGCCTCAGTGGAAGAGCGGCGGCGGTTGCGGAGGAGGGCGGCGCTGGAGAAGAGCTTGACCAACACAGGAGAGGTGCCCCGGGACCTCGCCGCCGCCCACCGGTTGTTGCTGGACGCGAAGGCGACTTTGGAGGCGTGTGGAAAGAGCCACACGATGAGGAGAGCCGATGCCGATGACACGGGGAGAGGAGAACGCGAGTTTGGATTGTGATGGCTGGTGGGCCCATGTCAGCGTCAGCCGCCGGGGCTCCCCCGATCTCCCAAATCAACTGCATTTCCCCTCCAGAATTATTCCTGATTCAGGGCAAAGCGGCAAAGCCAGGTTCAGGGTCGAACAGCACCTGCTTTTCGCTCGGGCTCGGCTCTCTACTTTCAAGAACGACAATTTGCACTCAACTATGAAGAAACAATAACTCAAGGGACAGCTTCACAAAACTACTGCGATAACTCCCATAAGTTGCAAATAGCTGTAGCTTTGTAAAATTGACTCGAGACTAAACTCATTCAACAAACCTCGTCACCTTATAGTGCAGTCAGTATGAGCAACTCTATCATGAAACTTGAACATTGCAAAAGTCAAAAGAATACATTCAGTATATCATGAGCAGAAGTTAAAAATAGTACATTCAGTATTATGACAATAAGAGAGGCTATTATTTGATATACAATGCTAGCCAAAACTACATCAGTCATCAGTGGTGGAAGAGAGTGCCTTGACACAGCTTGCCCAACCTCAGAATTCTGATCCTTCATGGTTCATACTGTGATATCCATAGTCTTAAAGAAGATTTTTCTGACAAATGCATATCTATTACAATACACAGCACATTGCGATGTTGGTTCTGGGACAACAGTCGCTAAAATGGCATCGGGTCTTTGCCGGATGAATCCAATGCTGAACGATTTCAGAGCTCACATAACACTACTTTAACCAAGCTTGACGATTATACCACTTAAAATGGCCAAAGGTCACCCCAAAGCGACCTGCGGGCCTGGAAATGCATGGTAGGGTTCTTGTTCTGGGTGACAACTACGCGCTCAAAGGCACCTTCGGATGCATCCCGTTTGGTGGCACGACATACATCCATCTGTACTTGCTTCCCTCTTCGAATGGGGCTGTATATAATCCGGCCCCAGCCTCCTCCAAGGCCAGCACGAATCGTTTGCTCCTCCTCCTCCGCTTCTTCACTGTCATGGAACAAACTTAATTCATGTTCATCCGAAGCATAAGCTACCAGACTGTCCCCACCATCATTAGGAAACTCTTCGTCTTGCTCACTTGGAAATTGATCGTCTACGAAAAACAGCAAGCAGTAAACATGAATTTCAGAAACCACATACACAAAAGGGCTGGAGGAGTAATCATACACAGATATTACCATAATCAATGATAAGATCTTCCGGCTTTCTCTTAGCATGGCGTTCTTTAAGCGTCTCAAATTTCATGCCATCAAGTGGCCAAGCTTCCCTAGCATAGAGAAGAACAATTCTTACTTAAAGTCAACAACTATATGCAGGATTATATGGTAACTTAAAAAATGCACTCATGCAAATGAATGTGCATATCAAAAAGTAATCTGAAAAATCTGAACTTCAAAAGCCAAAGCTCTTACTCTGGCCGTTTGCCCCTTCTTAAAGCAACATAGCAAAACTTCTCATCCTCAAAACCACGCAAAGGCACACCTTTCGACCTCTGCAGAAAATATCAAAATAAGGGAGACAGAAAATTAATGGTTACGAAGTCCAAAAGTTTTGTTAATAGGAAAAAACTATTGAGAATATGCTTGTAGCATGACAGTAAGTCCTCCAGCTGTGAGGCTACAACCAGGACTCCGACCCTGGTTGTCGCATCCAAAAAAAGGCCCCTTGCTGTGTACTCCCCAAAAGTACAGGTTAAGACAGGGCCTATGGTAAGGCCATAGGGTGTCCCCATACATGTGAGAGCCACTTTTCAGGTGCTTCAGGCATTTACCTTTGGATGTCTCTGCCCTTGGTTCGAGTTTTATTTTTCTTTTTCTTTTTTGACAAAACTATTCCCATAAGGCAAAACTAAATTTAGCAAAAGATGCTTCAGTGTTTTTTTCTCAAAAAATGCAGGAGAGCTGTGCATCATTATATTAAGAAGAGGTTTGGGTGTAAGAACCTAACATCCACACCACTACACCACAGCTGCAAGATGCTTCAGTGGTGTACCAAGAAGTGGGAAAAAAAACACATTTTTAAGCACCATCTGGTCCTGCGTCACACACTACGCACCTCTAGATGTACTACCTAAACCCGCACAAACTTCTGTGGGGCATAAAAGATCTAAGAATCTCTGTTTTATATGAAAAGCAAGCACAGACCAACAGCATAGCATCTTTTATCTTTTGTGCATGGGCTGTGATTCTTTAATTCCCTCTAATGACTCAGAAGTAAAAATACATACAATTATTTGCCAAATGTTTGACAGAAGTGGATCCTAAAACAAATCGTAACATACAACCAAAAAAGAGATGAAGAACAAAACCTTGTACGCACGTTGCGATGACGTCCTCTCTAGTCTCTGGACAAAGTGGCAGTATTTATCTGAATTCTCCAATGGACAGCGACCATCATGAGGACACTGATATGGAGGCTGAAATTAGTATTATCAGAGAGGACAAACAAAAATTTGAGCATTTCTGGTTCCAACTTACAGGGGCAACCACAAAAGAACCATTTTTCAATGAGGTTTCTTGAGCGATGACGCTCTTCATGTTACTCAGCGGACGACTTGATGATTTTTCAATTTTGCGACATTTCTGGAAAAAGCAAAGCTTACGTAAATAGAATGCTACATAACCAGGGAGCTTGTGAAAGATTTGTGTAGACACATGCAGCGAGTGGAGCATACTCTCTTTTCCATCCACAGGATATAGGAGCGCATTTGGCTTATAATCTTTGCCCCTTGAGGTGTTCCAGGCTCTAACAAAACCTAAAGATGCATTATTTCCGTCAGATGCAACACACGCACAGTGAGAGAGAAGGGGCACAAGGGGTGGAGGGTTTGATCATACCAGAACATCTCTTGTCAGGTCCCAAAGCTGGCGCACTATTGTTATTCGGTCACTCAAAGAAGGAATCTCCCCAAGTGCATATGACTACAGGTTGAAGGAAGAAAATATAGAATAAGTGTTAAATTAGGATCTACAACAACCTATAAATTAAAAACAAATGACCAGCGATTTGAAGTAGTTCCATAAAAGTAAATTGCTCATTAATGATTAAACGACCACTATGATTCATGAAATGCTACAGAAGTAAAGGAATAAGTAGAACTTACTGATATTACAAGATCATGCCCTCGCTCATGTTTTTCTATGTTGCGGTTCAAATCTTGGATGCTATCATAGCTGTGGATAAGTGGCAATCCCTTCAAATCTATAAAAAATTGCCATATAAACAGTATAATTAGCATCCATTCCAGAGTTCATGAATGAAAACAAAAAAAAAACTACTAACAAAGCAACCAAAGACTTTTGAGTGTTTAACATTGGCGTATCAACAATTCACCATGGCCATGGAAGACAGAATTGTGAACTTAAACAAATAAAAATGGCAGGACCCAGATTTATACTGTGGAGTCTAAATTAATTTCATAGAACACGGTCAGTAGCTCCCTTATCATTATGGGTTTCAAGATTTACATTAAGCCCCATATTCCTACATGGTTGCAAGTTGCAAAACATGTACTACTTTGGACCACCTGAAGATCAGCCAATCAATTGCACAACCAAAATGAATCGCACCATGTAATCAAAAGCAAGAGTTAAGCTTACTGTCAAGAAGACTATGCCCTGCTCTCTGCATTTCCTTGGAAGGCTCGACCAGGTTAACCCTCTCTATTGATTTTGGCCAAACTGCCCTCATTGCCCTGCAACATTATAGCCATTGTAAGCTCGTGTAAACAGGAAGGAGGTCCTAGTAACAGATGTAGATCAGGACATGCTTACCAAAGTGCTGAGCTTGGCCCGGCACCAAAATCCAACACCTGGGCAGGCGCAAACTCTGGCAACCGCCGTCGAACCTGCAAAGTCCACAAATCAGTCCGTGGATGTGCTCCATCGAATAAAATCAGCTCACCGAGTACACCGAACAGCATAGAGTTCTGGTAGTGCTCTGACCTCACGGAGCACGCGATGGCACGCGGCATAGATGGCAGGCATTCGTGACGCGACGTACGCAACTGTCTCGTCCTCACGGTACCGGAGGCCGATATCGCCGTACACGGACCGCACTTTCCAGCGCGCCGCCCGCTGCTCGGCGCCCGAGGGCGCGTTGGGGTCGTCGAGGAGCGCGCCGCGGGTGGCGGCCGCGGCGAGCTCGGCGCTGGTGCCCTTGGCGCGGTCGAAGGAGGCCGATAGCAGCAGCACCTTGCGGTTCATGTGCGCCTTGTCTTGGTCTGCGCGGGCACGCGCAAGTGGTTAGCGGGGGGACAGACAATCCGTCGAGCAGGTGGTGGGCGAGGAGGGAGGGGAAGGCAGGTTAATTGATTACCGCGGAGGTAGCGCTTGATGGCGCGGCGGAGGGAGAGGGGGACGAGGTGGATTCCCTGGGACTGCTTGGCCGCCGTGCGGAGGGTCTCCGGCGTCAGCAGCCGCGGGGCCGTTTCCGGCAGGAGCGCGGCCGCCATGTCTCGTCTCAGCGGCGGCGCTCGCAAGAGGCTGACACAGGGTTGTCACAGACGGCAGCGAAGGCGGTTTAGTGTTTAGACGGCTCGGATCGAGCAGGACAACCGTCCAATAGGATACGTGCGGTTGTGATGCGAGCTAGCACATCTTACACAAGTCCCTTTTCGATTCCTCTGGATGGCTCGCTGATACAATCTGCACTCTGGATTGTGACGACTTTTCAAGTTTCTAAATTTTTCACCGGACATGTTTGTTGATAATTAAGATTTCAGTAGACACAAATTTGCACATAAGTTTGCTCACGTGGTTTCATTGTAGCTTAATGACCGATCTATTTATACGTTATGTATTGTATATATACAAATACTCATGGACGATGACACATAGATTTTGCTCGTCTATGTCGCAAACTGGTATGGCCAAACAAGCACGGGTAAATCGTAACACACGAACAGACAAAATATGACATGATGTTTTTTTTTTCTTATAATAAAATTTGGAAGCTTCCGCTTGAACTACTCTTTCCCTCCATCACAAGTAGGCTACTCTTTTTCACTTTTAACATAGGGGCTTGGGGCTGTAGTACAGACTGCATTCAATTCAAGACTCTGCTGCCTCGTGGACTCGTGGTACAACGAAGAGCAAACAATATAACACTTGCCGGCTAACTGCAGCAGCATACAATGCAAATACTTGCATGTATATATGCAGATAAAGGGCGCAAGGCTGTGCGCGCCTCACGTGTTACACACTAAGGCCGCGTTTAGATGCCGAATCGGCACCCCCGATTCGGGCGTGCAGGGGCCTGGCCGGTCTGACGCGCATCAGGCCGGCCACTGTAGCGTTTCGTTTGCATGTGCGAAAAATTGTTCAAAAATTTATTAATTAGGCTCAAAATGTTCGTCTCGCAGAGTACAACAAAACTGTGTAATTAGTTTTTGATTTTATCTATATTTAGTACTCCATGCATGCTATGACATTTTGATGTGATGGGAATCTTCTTTTTGCATAGTAAATTTGGGTGTGGGAATTCTGGAACTAAACAAGGCCTAATACCACACCAAATACACACCGGCCTAACCAAATTGCGCTCAGGCGACCCCAACTTCGCCCCGTCGTGGGCAGTCTATTTCCTTGTGCTCAGGCCACCCGAATTCTTCCAAGAATGCTAATACCACACCATTGGACCAGCCCCGGCCGCTCCACGACGTCGTCCGCCACCCGCCGCGCCAGGCGCTTCCAGAGCGCGTGCACCTCCAGCGCCCACGCCCGCGCCTCGGGGCTCGCCACGCGCGGCAGGAACCCGCGCGGCTCCGCCACGAAGTCCGGTGGGTCGGCCGCCACGAGGTCGGTCCCGGCCTCCCCGAAGTAGCGCGCGAGGTAGGACTGGAGCTCCGCCGGCGACAGCGGCGCCCGCTCGCCCGGCAGCGCGGCCGCCGCGGCGCGCTCGTCGGTCGCCAGCGGCAGGTCGACGTAGAGCTTTGGGTCGAAGCCGTCGGGCCCCAGCGCGCGCAGCGCCACCGTCTGCACCCGCTGCAGCAGCCCGAGCAGCACGGCGGCGCCCTCGTCGTCGGTCCTTCCTCCTGCTGCTGCGGCGGCGGCGGTGGGTGTCGGAGCCATCTCGATCCCGCGAAGGCAGGGGGGGACTTTTTCATGAATTTAAACTGATCTAAACACATAGTTTGACAGTGGGTGGGGCCCCAGCCCCCGCGAATTTTGAACAGAGCCCTCGGGTGGCTTGGCATGGCGAGGCGTCCGCGCTGTCGCGGTCGCAGCGCTTCGCCGGCCGGGGCCCGGCGGCTGCCTGGGTTCGACGTGTCGTCGCGTGTCAGGCTTACAAGCTGCCTTTTGGGCGTGTCGTGCCCGCTTCCGTCTTTGTGAGCGTGCACGGGCGGGTGGCCTGCGGACCGACACGTTGTACGGTGGCAACCGACCACCGTACCCCGGCCCGTTCCGGCGGCCGCCGGGATGCCCCCTTTTCCGGGTCCGTGCCACACGCGGTACAGGTACCCGACCGCGATACTGGCTGAGCTTTCCGATCCGTGTCATACGCATATAGCGAGTACAGTACTCCATTCGTTTTGAATTTTAACTAATATATAGATATGTGAATTTTGCTATATATATAAATATAACATAGAAAAATAAAAACAATCATTAATTTAGAGCGGAGATAGTATCAATCGCGAATATTTATGGGCCATCGAAGAGTTTTATTTATTTAAGTACTTCGATGAGCTTTAGATGTCTCATATATATAATTTATTTTATAATTTATATATATTATTATCGTGGATGTTCGTAAACTCCTAAGGAACAGCCATATATTAGAAAAGGACTCCCTAAACAAAGGTTGAAATACATCATTAGCTTTACTGCCTTGCCTTCGGAGGGGGGACTGAACACGCGTGAATCTACATAGTCGTCTATGCAACGCAGCTAAGGAACAGATGTCTTGGAGCTATGCAGCCCTAAATGAACTTATCCCCAACAGGCTAAATGGTTACAAAGGGTTGACGAATCCATTGATAAATATCTTTTATGGAAATTTGAGAATAAAATTGATGTCATCGACAAAGCGTATGTAATCGGTTACTCTAGAATTCCTCGGTGGAGGCATCATAGGACCGACAGCGAGGAGAACAAGAATGGTTTGATGTGTCTTGGTGTGAACCTAAACAAATATCAAAATATTCTCTCTATATTGGTATTAGATAACGTTTAGGACAACGGCACAGTCTACAAGACGTAACTTTGACTTCTTATTTTTACAAAAAATATTTATTAAAAATAATATATGTATACTTTTATAAAAATATTTTTTAGATGAATCTATTCATATGGTTTTCACATTTCTAAACTCAACGACTTAAAAGTTATTTATGATTTATATTCCCATTTTCGGAATGAGTATATCGTTGGCTTTACTGCCTTGGAGGGGGACCGAAGCTGAACACGTGTGAACCTACGTGTCATTCAGGCAACCCAGCTAAGAAACATGTCTTGGAGCCAAGAAGACGACCACATAGTCATTGGGGTCCAGTAGAATCCTATTGATGAGGATCTTTTATGGAAAAATGAGAATAAAATTCAATCGTATGGAGGCATTGTAGGACCGACAAACAAGGAGACCAAGAATGGTTTGATGTGTCTTGGTGCAAGGCTGCTAGAGGCTGGGCGGCATGGAGGCATTACCGAAGATTTCAGCGAGGCCGAAAACACCTTAGGAAGAGAAGACCAGATCCGAAGTTAGAACAAATAGATCTGCCATGACCAGCCATTGGGGGGGGGGGGGGGGGGTGGACAGATCGAACCAGAAGGAAGGGAAGAAGACTATTTTATTCCCTTCATGCGTGCCAGTAGTGCCACCGAAGTTGAGAGAAGCAAAACCATCGATGACCTCATCGACTCTAGAAAAGCTAGAGATAAAGACGACAACGAGAGGACTGTAGCGGCAAACAACTAGCTAAAGTCCAATAAAACTATGGGTGCGTTTGGATCCCTTCCCACGACTTGCTTTGCCTGACTAGGCAAGAACGCGCGCGCTTGGTTTCTGGACGAGTTCTCCTTGGAGTATGTGCTAGCAAGCTTTTACATTGCTTCCGGCGGAGAGCGATTTGAGCTCGCCTGCGTTGGCAAGGCGAGGCTCACTCACGCTGGCAAGCGAGGCAAACCTGGCCACGGAACCGAACGGGCCAAATACAGATGAGTAGATGGGGCCGAACCACCTCCCTCTCGTCACCAACAAGGACGACAGCATAGAAAAGGAAGAGGCCCGGAAACTAGAGAACTAGGAGGTTTGCTCGGGCATAGTAAGAACATAACTAAGATTCATCAATTAAATCAATCCAAAAGAAATAGATATGTCTAGGTTTAATATCCAATATTTATTTAAATATCCTTTTAGAGACAATTTTAGTTTGTTTAAGTACCTCAACCATCTTTTTTAGCTCATATTCATAATTTGGATGATGAGCTAGATAATTCTTTGTATAGCTATCTGTTGACTACAAACAAGATCCAAAAGCTCATTGATGGAAGAAAACGAGTCATCGTCGCTTACATCGCTTTCATCGTTACCTTTGGACTTGATAGTGGCAAGAACAAGCATTTCTTGTGGTGGTTTTTTTCCATCACTTATGCTTTACATATCATACATTCACTCTTGGCAATGCTTGTGAACGTCTTCTTTCTTGCACTCTCTTCTTTTTAATTGCTTGCGTCTCTTCTTTTGCGAGTGGACAATATGCGATGTAGCATCCCTTTTCACTACAACCAAGATATTCCTTCTTTCTAGATGAGAAAATAGCAACAAGTCCATCCAATATGCCACTCGGCCACTTAAGGAGAACTCTTGGTAATAATTTCTAATCTTGTGTACTGATCTGATGATACTCTTTCTTCTTTTCTTGTCAAAATCATGTACAATGCATATGTGGTACGTATCACGTGGAAACCAACTCCTCCATACAAACTTTGCAAACCAACGTGTATGAGGACATGCAGGAGGAGTGGGAGGGGGAATTTACAAAATAACATGAAAGGTGGGTGGGGATTAGCAAAATAATAGGAAACTAATAGGGAAAGTGGGAGGCCCATTAGATCAACATCGTGTGACCCATATTGAAGTTTGCACGGAAGGTTGATTTCCACTTGATACGTTGCCACGTATCTTTGTCTAAAACATTATCGCTACGGCTCAACTTATATACTAACGTAATGCAGCAGCACTAACTTAACTATTTGACCTTGTCTTTCCGGCGAGGCGCACTTAGGAAAAGCCAATTCCAAAACATATCAGCAATATCTGTAGGTGAAGGTTGTTTGGGTATAAATTTGTCACGCCAGCATCATGGCAATGCCATTAAAATGACCAGGCACTGCCCACGGTGTGTGTGGTTGAACTTTTCAACCTACTTTTGTTTTTTAAAAGCCAAAAGACAATCAAAGGGATTAAAAGTCAACGGTGCTTTTACCCAAAATTCAAAAGCACATTACCCTTATTTTTACTGGCTTTTTAGATGAAATATTACCCACCTGCAGCTGGTTACTTAAAAACTGTTCGCTTATTTCTTTTTCCGTCGATACAGTCCACCCTCGTCGCCCCCCCCCCCCCCCCCCCCCGCCGGTCGCTGCCACCACTGGGGATGAAAACGATTACGGAAATTTCCGATCGACCGAGTTTCGTTTCCGAGATTTTTCCGTTCCGATGAAACGGAAACGATACATGTCGGAAAACGATACAGAAACGATAATAGATTTATACCGTCGAATAGCTCTATCGACCGAATTTAGTGGAAATTTTCCGTTGGAATTCTGAATTCGGCCCAGTTAAATCATTGAGGCCCAAAATTCACAGCTACCCTTCTACTTCGCCTAAAATTTTCTTTGTCGCAAATGGAAATAAATCCCCACCCTATATAGCTTCATTGATTTTTATCAAAAATGTACACGCATAAATGATATATAAATATGTAATAATGTTGGTTGTAGAAATTGGCCTATGAAATTTTCGATTTGAAGTTTTCGGCGTTTTCGTTTCGGATTTCGTTTCTGAGTAAAAAATATGATTAGAAAAAAATAATAAAAATTTTCGATCGTTTCCGACCGATTTCATCCCTGGCCACCACCATCGCCCGCGCTCGATCAAACACGTTTGCAACAGCGCGCACACGGACGGGGGCGACGTAACGGCCCCTGCCTGCATCGTCTTCCGTTGAACGTGGTGTGCGGTGACCGGTGAGTGATCTATCTGCAGAAGAACCAATGCCTGCTCGATACGTATTGTGCTTGTGCATATATATTTTACTTCGGATCAGCTAAACAAAGCCCCCCTTTTTTTTTCTCGAGACACACCGCAATTTCAAACTATTGTCGCTTTTATAAAACAGAATAGGTTCCACTTCTCTGACCAGATTACTCACCGCTTGAACCGGCCGTGCCGAACGAAGTAGCTAGTATTGTTTTTCACATTGATAGCCCGAGAAGAAAGGATTATTCCACGCGCTCATGAAGTCATGATCGGCGTGTCGCCCGGCTTGGCGGCCTCTGCACCGAAAGGTTGCACGAGGCTAGCTATTACAAAAGCAACGGGGTTGGTTCCAGCCTCTGCGTATATATACAAACACAGTTCTTGACTAAACCGTCAGCTCCAATGAAGCTGGCAGATAAAAAAAACTACCACACGTGATCAAATGTCATGCCACAGATGTTGCTAATCTCCATCTGATGCGTGGAAAATATGTCCATGCTACATAACATGGTGTGGGTGTCCTATATAGATCATTATAATAAAGAAAGAAAAGTTTGTCGGGTTCCGTTACAGTGGACCGAGGCGAAAGGGTGGGCGACGCTGCTTCCGGGGCCGATTCCGTCGGCTTCCTTCTTCTCCGGTGTTCTCCCCGGCGCTGGAGAAGAAGGAGGGCGGGGAATCGACCGCCGGCTGTATATACTTCCTAGGTAGCTTGTAGATCTAGGGTAGTTAGGGTGCTCGCCGTCGCTCGATGGTGGAGCTTGTGGTGCCGGGAGTGCTGGAGCCGCGGCGTCACCGTTCCTGTCGTTCGACTCCAACACCTCCACCTTCGTCGTCTCCATCGTGGCGTCCGTCTGCGCCATCCCGTCGGAGGTGTCCTCTTCCGCAAGGCGCAGTGCAGCAATGGTGGCGGCCAGCTGAATGTCGGTGGCCTTGGCGCCGTTGGGGGCGGACAGCGCCGCGGTGGTGAGGGGTGACGGCCAGTTCGTGGCGTGGGACGGTGGGAGAAGGTGGAGGCCGCCGGGTGTCAGGACGTGCTGACGGCGGCGGTGTACAGTAGCTCCGGTGGCAAATAAGCTGTGTCTCCGGCTTTGAAGACGACTCTCGTGTCTTCGCCGGCGACTATTTTGGATCCCTTCAGTTCTCCGGCGGTGATGGTGCATCGTCTCTGGCGTCTGGATGGGGTCAGCTCTGTTTCCCGCCGGCGATGTTGCTGGTGGTGGATGGTGCTTTGTCCGGGGCACATCGGAGAGGCGGCGGCGACGATGCGTCCATTGGAATAAGTCTCCCGGGCTTCCGCCGTGTCGACGGCGTTTCGCTCTCCACCGCTGTCGGTGAGCTCGTGGAGATGGGGTCCTTCGGGAGCCTGATCAGGAGAGCACGTCTTCCAGATTTCTTTGGTATTCCCTCTCACGCGTGATGCCGCAATAGTAGGGCGACGTCCTCGTCGCACGCCAGAGTTTTCTGGTGATTTCTCAAAGGACGCGGTTGTTTCGGTGGTGTGTAGGTGTAGGTCTCGTAAAGTTGTAGGGGTGCATTGATACTCTATGTATCTTTTTTTTTTGCGGTATCTTTTTAACTTGCTATGCGGGTTCATTCATATGGCAGTGCCTGTCACAACAATTGATCGTGATGTGGACCTCCACACGATGTCACAAGGACAAACCATTGTCGATTTTAGAGAGTGAAAGGTTCCACTGTCGGCCAGTTGTTGATTGTAATCTTTCACCAGTTGTTGTTTCTGCGCCTCAAGGTTGCGTCGCTGTAATTCTTCTCTTCTTAATGAAATAAATACGTTCTCAAAAAGATTGTAATCTTTCACGAGTTGCTTACCGAGTGCCAACGTTTCTTTCATTCGTTCGCACCAGCAAGTGGGAGGCGGGCGCTGTTCATTGATACCCTATGAACCATAAGAAAAACAAGCAGGAAGTTAAAAACCACAGGTAACATTCAGATTCTCATTAATCAGGATTCAGTGGAAGGAACTACTGAACGTCTGAAACCAGTGGCACTTCAAACTCGCTGAAAGTCTGAAACACAACTGGCATAGCACTAGCGGCAGAAATATACTACGGCCTTGTTTAGATCCCAAATTCACCTCCCAAATTTACTATGCAAAAAGAAGATTCCCCATCACATCAAAATGTCATAACATGTATGGAGTACTAAATGTTGATGAAATCAAAAACTAATTGCACGGTTTTGTTGTGCTCTGCGAGACGAACATTTTGAGCCTAATTAATCAATTTTTGGACAATTTTTCGCACATGCAAACGAAACGCTACAGTGCGCCGACTAACGCGCGTCAGCCGGCGCAGACCCAATTCGGGGGTTCCCTTCCGGGATCTAAACGCGGCCTACATATATAATTATTTGTAAAGTTTCCACATCACATTAGAGGGAACTTATCTAGTTAGACAAACATCACATAGTGACACAGGTGCTATCTCAAAGAAGAAAGGAAGAAAAAAAACACTGCATGCTCGGGTGTGATCAGCAGTCTACTATTCTACTACATCATGCCTCACATCAGTGCACCCGAGCTGCATTTCGGTAGCACGCTAGGCATTTCTAAGCTACCGGCATGTATATCATCCAGCTAGCGAAGTTGAGGTCAATCAGGTCCTGTTAGCACGACCTCTGAGAACTTCCAGATCCATGTCGTCAGGGTCAGTTGCTTGAATCTCAAAGTGCACCCCGTCAAGCTCGTGGCGGAATTGATTCCTTGACACCGCGTATATGGTCTTTGCACGGATGCGAGAATCTGAAGGAGACCTGCACAGAAAGAAGACACCGGTAACATGAATATGCTATAGGAATTTAGTTGTGCACTCGGTTGGTACCCTGTTATGTTGTGAAACAACAGCTCAGGTTTTGCAGAAACATGAGAAATCACTGGCCACAGCCACTCTAACACAAATAATCTTCCCTTGGCGATTCACAAATTCAAAGCTTACTTTACTTGCTGAAAGCAGCACAGCTACTGTCTGTCAATCTGGAAGTGCTTTTGCCAATCTGTATTTATTCTACCGTCAGTACTGGTTTGTAACGAATTTGTTGTCAGTACTAACCACTGTTTTGATGGTTATGGGCCTACAAAACTTTTGAAGTTTTTGGGGGAAGATGCTAGTCGATAGTACTAAAACTACATTGCAACCACTTTGGATAGATCATAATGTCATGATTCATAGATTCAAACCACTGAAACTAAAATTTGTAACAACTGCTGTCAGACTGGGTCAGCAGTTCCGATGATCCTGTGTTGTATGTCCAGCCACAGAAGTCAAAATGGAGACAGGCTTCTGAAGTCTCAAGTCTCAACCAAAGCAGTGGAAGCACTCACAACCAATTCAGAACATTGCCCCTTCAACAAATCGCATGCCATTGAAGCGCGAGAGACGATAGAAGCAGAGGTGCGGCAAGAAACCACTGACCAGGAGATGAAGAAAATCTTGCTCTTCCTGCAGTTGTCGTCGCTGACGAAATCGAGGTCGTAGACGGCGTACCGGCAGTCGTCCGCCGGCAGCGACGCCGTGAAGTCGTCGTAGCTCTCCCCCGGCGCGCCGGTCTTCTCGACGACGATCTCCTCCCTCCTGTCGTCGATCTTGAAGATCACGTAGCGGTGGACCTTCCTCCGCTTCAGCTCCATGAACGCGCTCTTGCTCCGCTCCGGCACGTCGATCCACGCCGGCGAGCCGCCCCCCTGAACAACCAAGAACCATCTCCCCATCAGCACAACACGAGCATACAAAACATCCGCGGTAGCTTACCCAGATCGGGAACAAAACAAAGCAAACAACCATTGCCGGGAAACCAAGAATCTCCATGTTCGGACGGACGGACGGAGAAGCTTATGTATCTGATGAAGCGCGGGAGAGCGAAGCAGACGGGCGGGGCTTATGAACCTAGTAGGAAACAAGATAAGACATGGGGACTCACCCATGGCAACACGGCCGCCGCCACCATGTGGCCGTCACGATCCCGGTCTTCCGGCGCGGTGGCGCTGATCCGAGGGCGGCGGAGGAGGGTGATACCACGGGCCGAGGAGATGGGGTCCGATTATTTTAGCTTTTCTCTCTCGAGTTGGAATTGAAGAAGCGCTGGCATTGATGATGGGATCATGGGATTCGTGCGCGGCGGCCCGCCGCGTCCAGTCAAATCTCCGTCCGCCACGCGCCGCCGTCCATCCATCATCATCATCTCTGCCGATCCCCACCCAAAGCCGATTCGGTGCAAGCCCATTTGTAATGACAAAAGGCTGGCCCAACTAAATCCCAAAAGTATACGGCCCATCCTAGAGCCCATGCGTGCACCGGGCACTTCGGGCCTTCACACTCCCGCGCCGCCGCCGTCCCAGCTAGCCCCCGGCTCGCCTCCCACTGCGCGCCGCCACGCACCAGCCAGCTGCCATGGCGTTCGCCGCGCGGAGGAGCATCGCCACCCGACTCTCCCACCACCTCACCCGCCGCGTACATCCCTGCGTCCCCCACGCGCTCACCTCCCACTCCCCCGACGAGCAGGCGAGCTCGCCGCCGCCGCTCCCGCGACCGCCGCCCCACACCCCGCTCCAGCACCGTTCTAGAGCGGCCCAAACCCTAGACCTCTTCCCTTTCTCGCTGCACCTCGCGGGGCCGGCCCGCCGCTGCTTCTCCTCCTCAGCCCCCGGCCCGGCCCCCGAATTCGTGCCCGCCCCTGCCACCGAGGTCGATGCCGCGGGCGTCCTTGCAGATGCCGCCCCTGCCGCCGAGGTCGATGCCGCGGGCGTCCTTGCAGATGCAGCGGCGGCGTCGGTGCCGGCGCCGTTCCCGGGGGAGGTGGCCGCCGCGGCTGCCGACTCGTTCCCCCCCGTCGCCGCACTTCAGCACCTCATTGACGCGGTCCATACCTTTACCGGGCTGAACTGGTGAGCTTTGTGATTTAGCTGTAAGGTTCGGGATCTCACTTGGATCGTCTGCTTGATTTGCTACATGTTCTCCTCTACTGCTGTGTGGTTAGGTGGGCTTGCATTGCACTGACAACTGTGATTATCCGGAGCGCAACAATTCCGCTGCTCGTGAACCAATTGAAGGCCACGACCAAGTTAAATGTAAGTTTCCCTAATGGATTTTGACTCGCTGTAGCCTGTTTTCTTGATTTGTGTACATTTGTATCAAAACTTTCTCATGAAGCCGTTTTCGTGGATGGTCAGAATGTTGGAATGATCATGTTATTTTCATGCACAAAATGTTTCACAAGTAATCATGGGCACAATCTTGCTTTCTTGCGCTATGCAAATGGATAGTGTTACCTCTTATGAAGTGGCCCACCTTGTCGTATCACACCTTTTATGCGCTTCAGTTAAGCACAGCATTCTAGTGCTTGTCCTAGTCTGATGCTTACGCCAAATAACAAAACCTAGCTATGTAGAATATGATTTGTTGGAGTACGCAGGGGTCCTTAGATGTTTGGATTGTTTTACTTGTTATACTTATATTGATCCTGAAGGAAAAGGAGTGTACTTGCTAGTTGCTTCTGTGTATTGCTTCTTTGCTGCCATTCATGGTGATTCTTTGGTGTTACCACAATACAATCATCATTTCGGTCAATGATTGGGACATAATTTCTTTCACTTAATCAATGTATGTGGCCATATGGTACACCCTCCTGTACAAAAATTGCTTTCCGCTTTTGTTTCCAGTAAAAAAAAACCCTAATTTTGACCACTTATTTTTTACTCCCTCTGATTCCAAATGTAGGCCATTGTAGGATTCTATTTGGTCAAACTTCTTTTACTTGGTCCATCAATATATAAAAGGTTACATCAATGTATAGCATAGATTCATAATGAAAAAATATTTTCGAAATATATACCTTTCTCTATTAAAAATAATTTGCTTTTATATAAACTGTAAGACAAAGTTTCATAATAGTTTGCTTTTAAAAAACTGTAAGTCAAAGTGTCATATTGTGGACCATGTCTATGTCCTAAATGACTTACATTGCCAAGCTTCTCACGGCGTACTGGCTAGAGCGTTGAACTCCGGGAGTGAAACTCTTGTCCCGACCCGGGTTCAAAGCACGACACCTTCTTAGAACAAAGCCTGGTGGGAGTCTCCCACCATGGTCGAGTTTTTTCTAAATGACTTACATTTGGAATTAGAGTGAGTAAGTATTGGTTAGCTACATGATAATAAGGTCACATCTATTGAAAAGAGTATGCCCATAGTATTTTTCTGAAATATTTTTTGTAGCATTTAGTAAATATTGGACAAATCATATCGTGGCATTTGGTTCATGATGAGAAACAATATGAATTTTATTCGAACTATATGTAGATAACAGGTAAGTTGTCCCATTTCTGATTTAGTGCCTTTAAGTGTTCAGGTCAAACTCAACACCTTGATTTTGAGAATAAGACTTAGTGTTGTATAGATGGTACTTCAGAAGGCATTTGTAATAGTTTACATTTTGATCACTGTATTTGGCTTTTTTCCTTTCCTAGTGTTCTGAGGTTCATAATTTGTCACAATGTGTTAATATTCCTTGGGTATAACTCTCCGGTGATTCTTTGCTTTTTCCAAATTTGTGTTTTTGCAGGCAATAAAGCCAGAGATGGAAGCCATTAAAGATCAGACGGATGTGAGATCTTGTTGTTAGCTTATCTAAAGTATACTATTTACTATATTGTTAGAAAAGTGCATCTTCTGGCCTCGTTAACCTTTTGAGTTTGTATCCTGTAGACTATGGATTATAAATCAGCAAAGGAAGGACAAGCTAAAATGAAGGCACTATTCAAAAAGTATGTAATCACGAGTAGACTATTAGTTACATACTGTAGATTTTAATGATAATGTAAAACTGAGCTGTTATTTCCTAGCTGATATACACTGTTGATAAACTCAATATCTGTACAGTAACTTTTGCTTGCTAATGCATTCTGTGTCATTCTTATTCCTATGTACTTATGAATTTATAATTGAGTACATGAGGCAAAAATTTAAAACTGAAGCTCGTAAAGAATCTTTTTTCTCCATTGTTTTGTGTCATGCATCTGCTCGATTTTCATTAACTTTTTTGACCTTTTGCCTCCACTTCAGGCATGGTGTTAGTCCATTTACTCCAATGAAAGGACTTCTGATCCAAGGGCCAATATTCATGAGCTTTTTTTTCGCTGTGAGTTACACGTACATCTTGTTGCCGCTTCAGTTCTTTTTGCACCTTATTTTCTTTAATAGTATTTTTACCCATTTCCAATTGTAGATATCAAACATGGTTGAGAAGGTCCCTTCCTTGAAAGGAGGTGGAACATTGTGGTTTACTGATCTGACGACTCCAGATTCTCTTTACCTTCTTCCTGTGCTAACAGGACTGACCTTCTTGGCTACAGTGGAGGTGTGCACTTTGTCTGTTTCAATTCAGTTTTTTTATTGTCCTTTTGTCAATTTATTTGGTGTACCTGTATTGTGTATACTTGTTCTCTAGTGGGGAAAAAACCCTCAGTTCCAAACTAGTATTCACTTTGGCTTTGTCCTAAGTCAAACTTGTGTAACTTTGACCAAGGTTATAGAACATCTAAAATATCAAATAAATTCATTATCAAAATATATTTCATGATGGATCCAATGAAACCAATTTGGTATCATAGATGCGATTATATTTTTTATAAACTTGGTCAAAGCTAGATTAGTTTGACTTAGGATAAACCCAAAGTGACAAGTAATTTGGGACGGAGGGAGTACCTCTACCTATAAAATGGTACCTTCCACAAGTTGTGGATGATCATATATTCGCTTCATATATGTTTTTCGATCTGGTCCTGAATTTACTACCATCTGGTCCCCACAAGCATTTATGTGTTTATTTATTAAACTCGTCCTGGTAACTATACTCTGTTTGGTCATGTATTGTTATGCTATTCTGTTATGTGGGCAATTTTTCTTCTTACTTTCAGACTGCCTGTTTTTTCAACATAAAACATATACCATTTTATATTTTGTTTACCTAATCTACCGTATTATGCTATTGAAGCTTAACTTGCAAGAAGGAATGGAGGGAAATCCTATGGCCAGTAAAATGAAGAACGTTTCTAGAGGAATGGCTTTTATGACAGTCCCATTTACTATGAATTTTGCCAAGGTATGAAAATATTGCTATATGCTTATAGTTTCTTAGCTATTTTACATAGAACTTATCTTATTTGAGATGAATCAGTGAATCACTTTACCATGACTGTGTTAACAACCAAGATTTGGAATATACTTGAGTATGTCATTGCTTCTTTGTGTCCCAAGTGACAGACACTTGAATAGACATTTTTTTATAGCAAGATCTTCTGCTAGGTTTGGCAGACCCATGACCCATCGTTTCATAGTTTTAAATTATGTGAATGTTATCAAGTTTACTGCATTTACTATGGCTGAATAAAATGTGTCAATAAGATCAATGACTTTATAAGGCAAGTTGTCTCGAGCATGATAATAAACAATATAAGTGGACAGTGGATGCAATATATTTGCTTTGGTGTAACGGTTATCTGCAGCGCTACTGTTCATGAGGTACTGTATCGTGTTTGTGACTAGGCCGATCTGACCCAAAGGGGCCACTGGGCCAGCCCATAACAGGGGGCCGCCCTATTCCCATAGCATAATATAAAAATACTAATAATTTTGAGTTTTATGCATGTATGTGGAAGTATTTCTTATGGAAAGACTTGCGTGGAATTAATATTCTCCATAATTCATCAATAAAAATTATTGTAGCTTGATGTTGGTTGCACAGTATTTGTGAAGACATCCTGTGATGTACTACCTCAGTATCACCACTATGTCGGTCATTGTAACTGCAAATAGGTGCCAGTACCTCAGTTATAGTGGCCGACTGGCTGCCGCTACCACAGTAGCTCCAGTTGCCATTGCCATTACCATTACTATACTCTAAACCCCTATTATGGACCTCTATGTCATATTGGTAATGTGTAGACCCTGTTACCAGTATAGTGAGCACCCTTGTGGTTGTTGCCTTGTTGGTGTTTAGTTCTGTGTTAGAACTTAGAAGATACCTTTATGGCTTTATTGTAGCTCAGAGGTTCTATGAAAATGGTAGGATCAGTCATGTTTAGGCATGGCACCAAATATTTGGTAGTCACAACTCACAAGCTCCTTCCTATACATATCTAATACTTCCAATTAAAGTAAGTATTTCATTTTCTTAGGGCTTGAGTGGGTTCTGCGTGGCATGGGCTATTCCAGCTATGCCTCATATGTCAGATGATCCACGACAGGATCGATCTTGGGTACCTACTGAACATGCGAGAACAAGTAGAACACTCCTGTGGCTGTGAGGAAGCTGCAGCTTCTCTGTGATCTTCTCTTATTTATACTTGAAACTTACAACGTGATAATGCCTGAATGACCAGGTAAACATCGCACTAGGGGCTCACTCGGGCATGATCCACTGGATGCATGCACTACTAACTGTCTAACTACTTCGACTGAAACCTGAAGAATAGCACAAGGACTGACCTGGCTGACAACTAACAAGCTAACCAACGACACAAGTTGTCCCTGAACTTGGTTGCACACAGAATTACACACCATCATCATATGAGTATGCAATGGTGCATCCATTTCCTCAGCACTCACAACTTTGTCCTAATCATAGTTTCTTTTTTCCTCCAGGCAATTTTCTGTTACTGGATCACGTCGAACATATTCTCCCTTGGATATGGTATTGGTGAGTATGATCCCATTCTTTAAGACCCAATTGCTCTAACATGTGTTCTGTTTCTTTTTTTTTTGCGGGTAACATGTGTTCTGTTTCACGGTCTAACAGTTGATAATGTGTCCCTTGACTTCTTTTGTTTAGTTATCCGACGGCCAGCTGTGAGGAAGTTGTTCAATCTTCCTCCTTTGGCAGCTCAGCCCTCGCTGCCAACAAAAATGCCGGGCTTCAATTTGTTCGGTAAATCACCTGCAGCAGAGTCACCAGTAGCAATCGCGGGAGCCCAGCGATCTGCTCTGGGACAACCTGATGCTGCTGCTCTTGGATATAAGGTCAAAAATCTTGAAAAGAAAGTGAAATCCAGGGGGAAAAGGAAACACAGGTGAATTGTGGGCATATAGGAACCTGATATGGTCCCAAAAGTCAGATTTTGCATTAGGAGCCTTTTTTTTCTTCATCGCTTGAGGCTATTGTTGTTTTCATTTTTGTAGTTGAAATAAGCAAGAGTAATTTTGACACACAGAACCGGACTTACACAAATGTATTCCAGTAACTTGTGATAGTTGACATTGTTGTTCATCTCCCAGGAATTGAGATGAATGTATGTGAAGTTCAGGGACAGGCAATACCCAAAAACTCTTGAGGCGCCATTTGACAATGGTAGCCACTCTGCCACTGGCTAGTAAGTAGCCTCAATGATACTATTTGATTGTATCCACATGCTTCCAGCAACAGATAAATTGTAGTATGTTTCTAGATATTTTGATCAGTACAGCATTAACTCTTGTTTCTGCGCGCACGCTTTAGCATATGTGAATTCATGATGGCCGAGTCAGTATGTAAACGTGGTCGTTCAGTATCTTTGTACCTGGATAACTACCTTGACCTGTCTACTAACTCCCTGTTTGCTCGGCTTATCACCAGCCAGCAGTATTTTTCTCTACGCACAAACCACCCCTAGCCAGTCAGCGGTATTTTTCTCTCAGCACAAACCCGCCAGCCGAACGGGACATAAAAAATCCCAAGTAGTATTCTAGTGAAGAGAAGCCTTAGTTTTATGCTTTCAGTCCAGAAGGATTGCCTTTTCCTGTATATATAGTGTACTTGACTCGACAAAAAAATTGTTTAGATGTTGCAAATGGTGGTTATTTTTGTACTCTGTGGTACTTTAAATTGTCAATTTTTCGCAAGTGTTTTTGATGCTACTTATTCTTATTGGGTAAGCGGTAAGCCCCGTATTGCGGGTAGCCTCGCTCTGCTCTTTCCCCGGCAGCAGTCGAACCCGAATCTGGACAGCGGGACGTAGGCGTGGGACCGATCGGTACACCTCCACCTGATTCTGATTTTTTATATGAGCTGATTCTCTGAGAGAATTTATAGGAGCTGATTCTCTGAGAGAAGTGATTATGTAGCTGAAAGTGATTCTCTTTTATTATCTATCCTAAACTCTCGAAATCAGGATAGAGAATCACTTCACATGATCAGGAGAAGCTACTTTTTTTAGCTCTCAGCCCTTATTTCATTTCAGAGAATCACTTCACAGAATCAGCAGAGAATTATTTCTGTCTGTCAAACTATTTGGTAGAGGTACTCCTGGATTTACCGGAGAATCAGCTCTACCAGACGGGCCTCAGCAGGAGCAGATTCTGTTTCCGTGTCCGAGACCAACACGGACGTTCTCTCTAGATCGGATTAGGCATTATTACCACTCCTATAAATCCCAGCCGATGCAGCGGGTCGACCTCGTGACCGCAAACCCACTGCAACATTACCACGATCTGCAGGTAGCCATGAGCACGGAGGAGAACGCTGGCAGCCGGACTCTTCAGGTGGTGCACGACGCGGGCGAGGGCCACTTCGTCTACGACCTCCGCCTTGAGGACGAGCAGGCGCTGCAGCTGCACCCGTTCCCGCGCCCCGCCGTGGCGCCGCTCCTCTACCGCCCGCTCACCGTCACCGGCGGCGGCGACATCCTGGGCGTCACCCAGCCCGACTTGCAGCTGCGCAAGTCCGTCATGGCCAGGATCGCTCAGTTCCCCGATCGCCCGTCCTTCTGCACCGGCGGCCGCGGCGGCCTCGGCCAAGTCTGGCTCCGCAACGGGTTCCAGGACCGGGGCGTCCGCGACACGGGCCTCCCCGTCATGCTCCCCGTGGGCGGCGACGGTGGTCTGGTGGTCTGCATTGACACGGTGATGCACGGCGAGCAGGCACGGTCCTAAGGTTTTCGGGGCCCGGGGCGAGACTCAAACTAGGGGCCCTTAATAGTAATAGTAACAGTAACACCAATAATAAAATTCTTATATCATATAGTTTATTCATATTACCTTAAAAGTTTCATCTAACACTTTTAGATGCAAAGTCTGCAACAATGGTATCAACGTTAATCTCATCTACTAATTTCTTCTCAATGCACAGAATTGCCAAGCCGTTTAACCTTTCTTGAGACATTTTGGACCTTAGATGATTCTTCAGTAGCTTCAACTTTGAAAAGCTTCTTTCGGCCGACGCCACAGTGACCGGCACAGTAAATAAAATCCGATAGGCAATAGAAATATTAGGATAACAATCCAATTCTCGGACATACTCAAAAATCTCTTGAGCAGACATTGGTTTATCCGATAAAGTCAACTGCAGAACACGTAGCTCTGAAATCAGATCATTTAAATCAACATTAGAAGAATCATTATGAGAGAAAGTGTTTGCAAATTTAGTGCAACACTCTCTTAATTCAGTACTATGCAATGACTTCAAGATCATTGAACCCATCAAAAATCCAAATATACTTTTGAACGATTGAAGTTCCTCAAATCGAGTTTTCAATGAAGAAATTGCAATATCAACCATAAACAAGAAGTAATTAACTTCAAAAGCCTTCTGGGCTTCTAGAATTGCTTCCTGGTAATCAGTTTCATCAAAATGTTTCTTCCTAGAAGCACGACGCTTTACTGGAAATGATGGCTCTACACCCATATCCGATGCAATTTCTTTGGCAATGATCAAACTAGAAGTAAACCCTTCATTTCTGTAGTTTTCAAAGTAATTCATTGTACCTTCTATATGTTGTAAGGTAGCATCAATGCACATGGATGGTGACTGCAACTTCTTGCTCACACTGTTTACAGTAAATAAAATGTCATGCCAAATAACCATGCCAAGTATGAACTCAAAAGTACCGAGCACATCAAATAAATTTTTTGCATCACTTCTATCCTTGGATTCAACACTCTTATCTCTACTTAACTGAAGCAGAGCCGACCTTAGCTGAGGAGCTTGAAATCTGATGGCTTTGACACTTTTGATTCGACTCTCCCAACGAGTATTGCATAATGATTTAACCGTCAAACTTTCAACATGTTCAAGTAAAGCATTCCATCTTTTGGTAGAACTAGAAAATAATACATATATTCGTTGAACAATCCCAAAAAATGAAATAGCTTTACCACAAGATTTAGCCATATCACAAAGAGTGAGATTGAGACTATGGGAAGCACATGGCATATATAAAGCTCTTGGATTTATATCTAGCAATCGACGTTGCACCCCCTTGTGAGGTCCTTTCATGTTGGAACCATTATCATAGCCTTGACCTCTAATATCATCAATGTTTAGGCCAAATGACTTAATAGAATCAAGCATTCAATTGAAAAGCCCCTCACCAGATGTATCATCTACCTTCAAGAAACCCAGAAAGTACTCCTCACTTTTGCCGGTAGACATATTAACACATCGAACCAACAAACTCATTTGCTCCTGATGACTGACATCTGGGGTACAATCAAGGATAACAGAAAAATATTTTGCCTCTTTAACAATCTTTATGATATAAGTGGTAACATCAAAAGCCAAAAGAGAAATCAACTCATTCAGAATTCTGTGACTGAGATAATGATGATGGGTCTCATTATTTTTAACACGTCTAAGGTGATCTTCCATTACCAAATCAAATTCTCCACTCATCTCAACACAAGCTAAAAAATTACCATTCTGGTCATTGTACAGTTACTCGCTTGATCCTCTAAAAGCCAAATTACGTTTACCAAGGAATTTGACAACACTAATTATTCTAAATAAAACTTGCCTGATACGCTCTTTCTCCTTTGTTATTTGGTTCTGCAGTTCTTTGTCAATTGTTTCATGCTTGTGGAGTCTAGTTTTCAATTCAATCCAAGAGTTTATATTGGTAATATGCTCGATACTAGCTTCATGTTCTTTTAGCCTCCCGGTGATATGCCGCCAATCACTAAACCCATCATGCCCAAATGAACTCTTGCAGTTTTCTGAATTAAAAAGCTTACAACAAAAGCAAAACACTCTGTTAACATGTTTTGAATAAACTAACCACTTTCTATCAAGAACTTCTCCATTGTTCATCTTTCTAGAGTAACGACTGTATGAAAAATGTCTCCCATTTCCATCCAAAGGAAAAACAATATTTTCTTCTCTTATAGGCCCCTTCTCTACTAGTATGTCCCTTGCCTTGTTATCAATATTACCCCAATTTACTGGATCATAGATATCCTCATTAAAAACTGGTTCATCATCAAGATTAGCACTTTCTGTAGGAGATGAATTAAATATTGGCTCTTCATCACTCACATTGTTATCATCGGCGTTGATGTCAAAAATTTCTTCTGATGTTGGGCCATGATCTTCTAATTCTGGAACAACAACTATTGCCAATTCATCTGGATTTCTTGAAGTGCTCGTATTACTGGTAAAAAATTTGTCCAGAGCTCCTCTTTGTGATTGTATGAACTCAACTTCTCGTTTCCTTTTCTTCCTTTTCTCACTGCCGGATAGGTATTTTCTAGATGATGACATAATAGTGCTTTGTACTGAACATCACAGAAAAGAAAAATCTCAGTACTAACTCGCTAAGTTATAGCAGAAGTCTAAAAATTAGAAATCCCAAATTTCAATCAATATAATACCTTAAACCTTATCACGTATTCACGCTTGAATCCTTGTAACTACGGTGAATCGGCGAGGCAACAACGATCGATGATGCGGGCATGCGGCCAACGGCCGGCGGGGGAGGCGGCGGCGGCGATGCGGCGGTGGCCGGTGCCGCGGTGCGTGACGCGGAGCCGCGGAGGGTCGGAGGGGGCCCTGCCCTTCGCCGCTTGCGACGTGAGTCACGACTCGCGAGATTACGCAGCGCAAGTCAGGCAAAATAAATGATCCGATACGACGTGCTAATTATTAGATGGAAGTTGATTAGTTAAAACGGAATCGAATCGTTCTCCTGCCGCTGCCCCTGGCCTTTCAGTTTACGTACATGGGGGTCAGGCCTGCATGGGGTGGGGCCCCTTGTAAATCGGGGGCCAGGGCAGCCGCCCCTCTCGCCCCCCCTTGGACCGGGCCTGACGCCGAGGCCTGCTGCTTCGAGGCGCTCCGTCCCGTGCCGGGCGCCGGCGGGTGGCAGACCACCCCGCTCCCGCGGCCGCCTGTCGGGGACCTGTTCCCCTTCGAGAGGGCGCCCATCACGGCCTACTTTGCCATGGGCGCGCGCGAGTGGGTCTCCGTGAGCCGCAAGGGCACCTTCTCCCTGGACACCGCCGAGCAAGGCGCGGCATGGCGGATGGAGGGTGCGTTTGGATGCAAGCCGACCGGAGCTGAGCCAATATTTAGCCGTTGACGGCGGGCAGATGCAGTGCTGGGATGGATGCTGTGATTTGGCTTGCCCCAGTAGCCGTGGAGTGCGTGCAGTTCATGGCCAATGAGCGGCCAAATGTGGGCGGCTGATTCCTCCGTCGAAGTTTGGCCGGCCAAAACAATTTGGCAGGGCACGAATACGCAGAAACCAAACGTACCAGGAGACCCCCGACGAGCTGCCGTTCCAGGGCCGCGGGTCAAGATGGCAATGGGTAAGATGGTAATGGGTACCTGAAACCCTCGTATCCGATGAGTTTTACCCGATAAGAAGGCGGGTATGGAAAGATATGTTCATCCGCGGGCGTGATAATGGGCACAAATCTCCACCAATCGGGTAAAGCGGATGCGGGTGTGGGTGCAAACTACCCATACCCGCCTACCCGTGGGTAAAATATACCCGCTTATAATATGTAATTAGGTCATAAATTTGTACTTTGATAGCAAATGGTGACTTGAATATCAATAATAAACTCATAATCTAGTGATTTATTAGACTACTAATTAGTGAATGTTTGTCACTTGTATTTACTCATATTTGTTGATATGTGCTTTCTATCATCATTATATTCATAATTTATGTACAATCGAGTACGGGTTACCCGACGGGTAGAAAAACCCGATAGGTACAGATATGGGTAAGTTGTTGTACCCGCATACGGGTGCAGGTACTGAAACGGGTAAACTTGTATTTGACGGATACAGGTTTAGAACCGGAGTACCCAACGGGTATACCGCTGCCATCTTGACCCGGCGGCTGGTGGTGCCGGAGCTCGGCGGGCTGCTCTTCGGCCTGGCCCGCCCTTTCCCCGCCTCCGCCGAGCCCCCATCAGTTCCTGTGCTCGTACAACTTCTGCTACAGGAAGCCGAGGTGGCGGCAGCTGTGGAGGGAGGCCGTGCCGTTGGAGTGCGTCCGCGCCGGCCACGAGCCCTCGACGGAGACGGCCAGCTTAGCGTACCTGGGCAAGGGCCTGTTCTGCGTCTGCCGGCCTGTCAACGTGCTGGATCGCACCCCAAGTCTCCCCGTCACGTACACCGTCGGCTCCTTGCTGGTGTTGGAGCTGAGGCGGCGCTTGCCCGACGGGGAGGTCGAGTTGGCCAAGCGCGGTAGCTTGAGCTGCCATGGCATGTGGATGGAGGGGCAATGCCTGGACGTCTACTTAATCCAGTCGTCCGCCGCCTAAGGGCTTGTGCGATGTCGAGCTAAATCATCAGTTCATCGCTAGACGCTAGCCAGTGCATGAAACAAACAAACGAGGAAGGAAATTTATTGAAAAGAATCCTAGAGTGGTGGTGGTGGAGTAATTATGAGACTACGGTAACACCCACTAAGATTTAAATCCACGAATTTACGCACACATGAAGACATTTCAATTGAAAGTGGTTCATACCGTGGAAATTAAAGGCCCGAAATTGAAATTTTGTTTCATTTTTCGAAGCTTGATTTTTTTTTGAAAATTACACATTACAACGTAGACGTTCATAGCACGCACGCACACTTATTTATATAAATACACGTACGCAAACCCTACCCCTATGAGCACCGAAGGACTAAGCACCCGGCAGATCTGGAGATTCCCGAAGTCACCGTTGGTGTCTCGTTGTCGATGAAAATATCTCTTATCACTTAACGTATGACGCCGGTAAATCCTGACAAAATTCCAGAAAAAGATGCGAACTTCAGGATGTAAACCCTGATGAATAGCACATATTGGACCGAACTACCGTTGGACTAAAGGTCAAATCACATTTTTCGAAGCTTGATGTGTGATGTGTGTGTGTGAAGCTGAGCAGTCCCCCCGTTCTGTTTTGTTTTGTTTGTCTCTACACATCAGGCCCGGTTGCCTTTGGGCTACGCTATTTTTCTTCCATTCCGCGGGCCGAGTGCTCTACGTCGTAGGCCGTTTTGCTATCCGACACGGGGCCTTTTCGGTCATTTTCCTTCCTCTCCCGAATCCGACGAAGTACTCCGTACATGTACAACTGCACATCATGTAGATGGTGATGGGGCTCACTTCCAGCAATTATTACCTACTACTACTCGATTCCATTGCACTCTTTTTTTTGTGTCAAATAGACGTTTAACTACTCTGAGATGTGAAGTGAACACTTTCCAAACCCACAAAGAAGCGAGGCACATGCATCAGCTTACTTTCCGTGAAGTTCGTTGTCGTCGATCACAGAAGCAAAGCAAGCAAGAACGACTTGACCAAAAAAAAGAAGAGAAGCCTTCACTGTCCTATGATCATGATATGTCTATGAAACAGGTTTTCTTTCCGTCCATTCAGCGGTTGGTGTCCAGTCACAGGAGCAGTGGCCCCTCTCGATCATGCACGCAGAATGATGCTCACTAGCTTCAGGTCCAAGTATAACTGCGTGCACGCTGGCGAAAAGATATTCTCGATCAGCGGCGAGTGGGAGATCGAAGTTGGTTGATGCAGCCTATGGAGGTTTTCGTCGTTTGGAAATCACGAGCTCTCCCTATCACTATCACGAGTACGTCCCGGCCTTGTTCTTGCCGGAGTAGTGGTGACTCACGGCTAATGCAAGCGTAAGGCGATGATCCCTGGAGATGCGCTTATCCTTGATCTCTGAAGGAATGAGCTGGGCCCTGACCATATACAAGTTACCACAAGGTGGCATATATTTCGTTGGAAATAATTCTAGCAGAGCAGGTCAGGCCGGGGACGACCGCTGCTAGTGTCTGCGGACTTTTGGAGCCGAGTCCGGAACATGCATACAAGGCGTGGCGTAACGTAACCCTGCTGTTCCGTGTCCACGTACCACTAGCTGCACGGTCCAATGTACCAGTAGTAGAATAAGCATATATAGCACCATCTGACTTGTGCGTGTGAACTCCGACCCTGCTCTAGAAGTGCAGAGATCGAGTCCAAAGATGAAGGAAGCACGTAATTAATAAGCGTGCAGCCCCGTCGTTCATTTTCCAGTCGCTCACTCACCTACCGTCGCCACATTCCATACTGGCAGCAGTCAAACCCAGCAACAACACGTCCAAACGACGGGTCCGGTAGTCCAGACAACGGCGAGCTCGGTCGGGGTTTGGTAGCCAACCCGACACGACTCGGCTTCAGAAACTGTGCTCGAAACGATGACGCAGAAAGAACCCGCGGACGGGACCCACTCGTCGTAACCACAACTCGATCCAGTAATGTCAGCTGGAACATCGCTATGCTACTGTAGTGTAGTACTGTCGTGTCTGTCGATGATAACCTAGCCCTTCTTGTGGATATACGCCAACGTGTCCAATACGCATTTATCCAGCTCACCGGTGTCCAGCTGTTGGAGATGCGTACGTGCACGGACTGCACTCATCGGTTAGTTGGTTTGTCTATAGGACTACAGGAGTATATATGAGTGCACGGCACGAGTGCACCGTCTGCACGCAATGCTCCGTTGCTCTTGTCCATACATGCATATACATGTTGCTGTCTCAGGAAAAGGCCTACCGGACAAGTGGACGAGCTGCCTTCCTTTGGAATTCCGTCTTTGGTGGGGTTGCCGTTGCCTTTGTCGTGGAGCAACTTGAGTCGTGGAACGCTGTGTTGGGCTCAACTGCCGGTATCCGCCGAACCAGGTCAAGGTTAGGTGCAGACTGCTAGTTGCTGCTAGTACCGATTTTTAGCTACTTTGGTCGCCGGGAAACGGGAGCAAATTGGAGACCTATCGACAAAAGTAAAATCAAACAAGAACACATGAAAACAGGAAATTTATACATAAACATCCATGGCTCTGTTTAGTTCATCTCAACTTTCCAAACTTTACATCACATCGACATCGCATCAAAACATTAAATATAGCAAATGACGAATACATAGAGCATTAAATGTAGGTAAATAAAAATACTAATTACATAGTTTTAATGTACACGACGAGACGAATCTTTTGAGGCTAGTTAGGTCATGGTAGGACAACAATTACCACAAATAAATGAAAAGTGCTACAGTGTACTACAGTATCTGATATGCCTCTTTTTCCCACTTTTTACGGATCTAAACGTAGCCCACGATCCTCTGCCCCCAAGGAACTGCCAGCTCAGGCAAGAACAGTAACTCCGTAAGGGGATATTTTGGAGGGGGGCATGGGCAAATAAACTAAGCCTTTGTTTAGTTCTCGAAATTTGGAGTCAAATTTTGGTCTTTTAGAGTGTGTGCGCTACTGTAGCATTTCGTTTGTACGTGTGAAAAATTGTCCAAAAATTGATTAATTAGGTTCAAAATGTTCGTCTCGTAGAGTACAACAAAATTGTCCAATTAGTTTTTAATTTTATCTACGTTTAGTACTCCATGCATGCTATGACATTTTGATGTGATCAGGCCCGGTCCAAGGGGGGGCGAGAGGGGCGGCTGCCCTGGGCCCCCGATTTACAAGGGGCCCCACCCCATGCAGGCCTGACCCCCATGTACGTAAACTGAAAGGCCAGGGGCAGCGGCAGGAGAACGATTCGATTCCGTTTTAACTAATCAACTTCCATCTAATAATTAGCACGTCGTATCGGATCGTTTATTTTGCCTGACTTGCGCTGCGCAATCTCGCGAGTCGTGACTCACGTCGCACGCGGCGAAGGGCAGGGCCCCCTCCGACCCTCCGCGGCTCCGCGTCACGCACCGCGGCACCGGCCACCGCCGCATCGCCGCCGCCGCCGCCCCCGCCGGCCGTCGGCCGCATGCCCGCATCATCGATCGTTGTTGCCTCGCCGATTCACCGCAGTTACAAGGATTCAAGCGTGAATACGTGATAAGGTTTAAGATATTATATTGATTGAAATTTGGGATTTCTAATTTTTAGACTTCTGCTATAACTTAGCGAGTTAGTACTGAGATTTTTCTTTTCTGTGATGTTCAGTACAAAGCACTATTATGTCATCATCTAGAAAATACCTATCCGGCAGTGAGAAAAGGAAGAAAAGGAAACGAGAAGTTGAGTTCATACAATCACAAAGAGGAGCTCTGGACAAATTTTTTACCAGTAATACGAGCACTTCAAGAAATCCAGATGAATTGGCAATAGTTGTTGTTCCAGAATCAGAAGATCATGGCCCAACATCAGAAGAAAATTTTGACATCAACGCCGATGATAACAACGTGAGTGATGAAGAGCCAATATTTAATTCATCTCCTACAGAAAGTGCTAATCTTGATGATGAACTAGTTTTTAATGAGGATATCTATGATCCAGTAAATTGGGGTAATATTGATAACAAGGCAAGGGACATACTAGTAGAGAAGGGCCTATAAGAGAAGAAAATATTGTTTTTCCTTTGGATGGCAATGGGAGACATTTTTCATACAGTCGTTACTCTAGAAAGATGAACAATGGAGAAGTTCTTGATAGAAAGTGGTTAGTTTATTCAAAACATGTTAACAAAGTGTTTTGCTTTTGTTGTAAGCTTTTTAATTCAGAAAACTGCAAGAGTTCATTTGGGCATGATGGGTTTAGTGATTGGAGGCATATCACCGAGAGGCTAAAAGAACATGAAGCTAGTATCGAGCATATTACCAATATGAACTCTTGGATTGAATTGAAAACTAGACTCAACAAGCATGAAACAATTGACAAAGAACTGCAGAACCAAATAACAAAGGAGAAAGAGCGTATCAGGCAAGTTTTATTTAGAATAATTAGTGTTGTCAAATTCCTTGGTAAACGTAATTTGGCTTTTAGAGGATCAAGCGAGCAACTGTACAATGACCAGAATGGTAATTTTTTAGCTTGTGTTGAGATGATTGGAGAATTTGATTTGGTAATGGAAGATCACCTTAGACGTATTAAAAATAATGAGACCCATCATCATTATCTCAGTCACAGAATTCAGAATGAGTTGATTTCTCTTTTGGCTTTTGATGTTACCACTTATATCATAAAGATTTTTAAAGAGGCAAAATATTTTTCTGTTATCCTTGATTGTACCCCAGATGTCGGTCATCAGGAGCAAATGAGTTTGTTGGTTCGATTTGTTAATATGTCTACCGGCAAAAGTGAGGAGTACTTTCTGGGTTTCTTCAAGGTAGATGATACATCTGGTGAGGGGCTTTTCAATTGAATGCTTGATTCTATTAAGTCATTTGGCCTAAACATTGATGATATTAGAGGTCAAGGCTATGATAATGGTTCCAACATGAAAGGACCCCACAAGGGGGTGCAACGTCGATTGCTAGATATAAATCCAAGAGCTTTATATATGTCATGTGCTTGCCATAGTCTCAATCTCACTCTTTGTGATATGGCTAAATCTTGTGGTAAATCTATTTCATTTTTTGGGATTGTTCAACGAATATATGTATTATTTTCTAGTTCTACCAAAAGATGGAATGCTTTACTTGAACATGTTGAAAGTTTGACGGTTAAATCATTATGCAATACTCGTTGGGAGAGTCGAATCAAAAGTGTCAAAGCCATCAGATTTCAAGCTCCTCAGCTAAGGTCGGCTCTGCTTCAGTTAAGTAGAGATAAGAGTGTTGAATCCAAGGATAGGAGTGATGCAAAAAATTTATTTGATGTGCTCGGTACTTTTGAGTTCATACTTGGCATGGTTATTTGGCATGACATTTTATTTACTGTAAACAGTGTGAGCAAGAAGTTGCAGTCACCATCCATGTGCATTGATGCTACCTTACAACATATAGAAGGTACAATGAATTATTTTGAAAACTACAGAAATGAAGGGTTTACTTCTAGTTTGATCATTGCCAAAGAAATTGCATCGGATATGGGTGTAGAGCCACCATTTCCAGTAAAGCGTCGTGCTTCTAGGAAGAAACATTTTGATGAAACTGATTACCAGGAAGCAATTCTAGAAGCCGAGAAGGCTTTTGAAGTTAATTACTTCTTGTTTATGGTTGATATTGCAATTTCTTCATTGAAAACTCGATTTGAGGACCTTCAATCGTTCAAAAGTATATTTGGATTTTTGATGGGTTCAACGATCTTGAAGCCATTGCATAGTACTGAATTAAGAGAGTGTTGCACTAAATTTGCAAACACTTTCTCTCATAATGGTTCTTCTAATGTTGATTTAAATGATCTAATTTCAGAGCTACGTGTTCTGCAATTGACTTTATCGGATAAACCAATGTCTTCTCAAGAGATTTTTGAGTATGTCCGAGAATTGGGTTGTTATCCTAATATTTCTATTGCCTATCGGATTTTATTTACTGTGCCGGTCACTGTGGCGTCGGCCGAAAGAAGCTTTTCAAAGTTGAAGCTACTGAAGAATCATCTAAGGTCCAAAATGTCTCAAGAAATGTTAAACGGCTTGGCAATTCTGTGCATTGAGAAGAAATTAGTAGATGAGATTAATGTTGATACCATTGTTGCAGACTTTGCATCTAAAAGTGTTAGAAGAAAGTTTTAAGGTAATATGAATAAACTATACGATATAAGAATTTTATTATTGTTGTTACTGTTATTATTACTACTACTATTACTATTACTTGGGCCCCTAGTTTGAGTCTCGCCTCGGGCCCCGAAAACCTTAGGACCGTGTCTGGATGTGACGTGAATCTTCTTTTTGCATAGTAAACTTTAGGGGTGAAATTTGAGATCTAAACAAGGCATAACACAGGAAGGATGCATTGTATATTCAAACAAAGCCCGCTCGAAGAAAACATATCCAAAATATCCATGGAACACCGTTGTGAGTATATTCCATTGTATCTCACGCCTTCAATTTCATCGGCTCAAATTATCGGCAGAACACAGCCTTTGGTGATGTTCAGGCTAACGGACCCGCGCGGCGGCGGACGCGACGAAGAACAAGGAGGACGGCGTCGCCCACGACCCCACCAAACGGGCACCGACGGACGATCGAAGCAGCCACCGACGCGCGCGCTCGCTCGCGGAATACCCCGTAAAACCGCGTGGCCTTGTCCCCGGCGAATAAACAATGCCAAGTCGTCCGCAGGCGAGGCGGCGAATGAGCACGCCGCACGACCTCGTCCACATGCGATGCGCCCCCCGATAAATAACGCCGGCGCGCGCGATGCTCGCTGCCCACCTACCGCTCCCTCCCTCCGTCCCCTCCGGCCGCCTGCATTACCAACCATCACCCTCCAAAACCGAAGCGCGCCCGCACAACCGCCGCTGCGAGGCCCCCGATCGACAAGCCATGGAGCGGCTGCTGTGGGCGTCGGCGCCGGCGCTGGTGTGCGGCGGCAAGCGGGGCGGCGCCAAGGGCGACGCCGCGGGGAAGGGCGACCCGTACGTGGTGGACCCGATGGGCACGGTGGGGCAGCTGGGCGAGTGGCTCTGCCGGGCCGCGCTGCAGCCGCCGCCGCCGCGGGTGTGCGGGACGCCGGGGGGACCGCCCGTGACGGCGCGCCGGGTGCGGCTCAGCGACGGCCGGCACCTGGCCTACGAGGAGTCCGGCGTGCCCACGGAGAGCGCGCGGTACAAGATCGTCTTCTCGCACGGATTCACGGGGTCCCGGCTCGACAGCCTCCGCGCCTCGCAGGTCAGTAGTGACGTGACACCGGCTGATTTGAGTTCACTGCTCTGTTCGCCTCTGCATTCACCGCTCTGTTCATCTATGCATTTCGAAAATCTTCTTCGTTATGTTCAAAAAAAAACTTCTTCCAAGAACAAAAAAAGGGGAAAAATTATTCTTCGAATGGGAAAAATAAAAAAAGGTGGAATGTGTTTGCTAAAGCTGTACCTGTATGGAGCCCACGTCGGTCCAAGTGTCGAACCAACTGAAACGCGTGGTAGCTGTCCTCTGAGCGCGTCCAACTAGCTGTTCCAGCTGTGATTTGGGTTGTCAGACCACCTGATTATAACTCAACGGCCGAGATTAAGGGTCATCAGCCAGCTGACTAGTTCGCATGTTACTAGTAGCATCGCTTATTTTTGTCAACGGCCATGCATTTCAGTCTGATTACATCATAAGCTGAGCTCTTCCATTGATCCATTCCACTAAGCATCGTACTACATGTTAAAATGTTAACATCACCAACAAGAATTCTTCCTCGCATTGCTCGATCAGGCTTACCGACACGCATACCATCTGTGGGGAAAAAAAATGCAGGAAGTGGCCGAGGAGCTGGGCGTGTACATGGTGGCCTTCGACCGCGCCGGCTACGGCGAGAGCGACCCCAACCCGGCCCGCTCCGTGCGCTCCGCGGCGCTGGACATGGCGGAGCTCGCCGACGCGCTGGGCCTCGGCGACAAGTTCTACGCCGTCGGCGTCTCCCTCGGCTGCCACGCCGTGTGGGGTGCGCTCAGGCACATCCCGCACAGGCTCGCCGGCGCCGCCATGCTGGCGCCCGTCGTCAACTACTGGTGGCCCGGCTTCCCCGCCGACGCGGCGGCGGAGGCGTACGGCCGGCAGGCGCGCGGCGACCAGTGGGCGCTGCGCGTGTCGCACCACGCCCCGGGGCTCCTCCACTGGTGGATGGGCCAGCGGTGGCTGCCCACCTCCACCGTCGTCGACAACACCACGCACCTCCCGAACAAGCGCGACGCCGAGATCCGGCGGACCCTCACCGCTGACGGCACGCTCCGGCGGAAGCGGGAGATGGCGACGCAGCAGGGGATCCACGAGTCCTACTTCCGGGACATGACGGTGATGTTCGGGAAGTGGGAGTTCGACCCCATGGACCTGCCGGAGCCGCCATGCCCCGTGCACCTGTGGCAGGGGGACGAGGACGGGCTCGTGCCGGTGGTGCTGCAGCGGCACCTCGCCGGGAAGCTCGGCTGGGTCAACTACCACGAGCTCCCGGGCACCGGACACTTCCTCTCCGCCGTCCCTGGCCTCGGGGACACCGTGCTCCGGACACTCTTCGGCTGAGCCGCCGGAAAAGCCGTGGCGGCATCAACAAAGTACAGAAGAGTTTTTGTTGTAGCTTAGAGGGTTGTGCAAAGTACAGTACAATGATAAGCTGATTATGATACGTGGGAGGCATGGGGCAGCATGTAGATTTTGTTCTTTCTTTCTTTTTGTTATGTATAATCAAGTTTCGCTGCCTGGAAGGCCCTGAAAATTGGAGATTCTTTGACAAAGGGATGTTCTACCATTCTACTTCATTGCTTTTTTAAAAAAATTCTGTGTTTCTACATTCTTGAGTTTAGGATGAGCAACGAGTTAATCAATGATCATTTAAAGAAATTAAATACTGGTCTAGATAAGCCATCATTCTCATATGAACATCTAATCATTAGTATCTCACTAGAAAACCCTAGGCGCTGCGTGCCGCGCCATTCTGAGGCTCACAAGTGGTGAATTTTTGTTTGATCTAATCATTATAGTTATATAGCTTACATTTTTTAATAAACATGTAATGAGCATAAAGAACCTTCTTTGATCAAATCTCTATAATGTCGTAATGGATTATCCATGTGGATGCTACCAAATTACAAGGTGGATTACTTCTTTGAGAATATACAAAATTGGCAGCATAGAGTCCCTGGCACTCGGTGCATTTTACCTTTGGTCTTTCTGTTTGTTCCTTTCTAAATAATAAAGAGAAGCTCTATTGCTTTCCTTTCTTCTCGTGCTTTTGATAAAACAATTTGTTATTCTGGCATAATTTAGAGGTAACATACCAAAAACTACTATATTTACACTTGTGTAGGTCGTGAGTTGAGGCCTATGATTGAGTTATGTGGTAATTATTCAAATAATGAATTGTGGATGAAAATTTAATTCTAAAAGAAGAATTAAAAACTGCTGCAGGCTAATACTAAGCTTCGCGTATGTAGATATCTGGTGTCCTGCACTAACTCCATAATGACTGGTGCAGTGCAGTCACCATTAGGCATTGCAGATATATGCCATCAATATAGCCAGGGGCGGGCAACTGCCCAGGCTCCGATGCAATGGTGCAAAAGGAGCCCTGTTGTGGTTGTAGCTTGTTGTATCGAAGATGTAAGAGAGAGCTGCGATGGCCTTTGTCCCGGCTGCTGTCCAGATCGAGTCCTGTTCTCCCTCCGAAGAGGCTCTGAACTTTGATAACTCAATCTCTGCTTACAGACTCTTTCGGATACAAGACTTATATAAGCCAACTCGAGAAACCAACTAACCAACACTTACCAAACTTATCTAAACTTGACTTAAACTAAAGCCTATAAATCAGGGATTTGCTGAACTTGCTTGCTCCGCAGGGACTTGCTTCCTTGTACGACGTCGCTGGTACTGAATCCCCACAAAGGCGTCCACAACAGTCTGGGTCCGTCACTGAATATAGCATAACCGTGTCACAATAAAAAGTAAGATGCTAAAGGTCAGTCACATATGTATCCACATTACTTATGTATTAAACTGGTGTCTCATGAAACAGAACAGAAATTTTAGACGTTTAAGAGGAAGTATAAACCCAACATGAAATTACCTCAGATGCCTTGTCACAATGGAAAAAAATAGCTGATTTAAGATTCCATAATAATACATTTGGAGATGATGAATCATCATGACTTGCAAGAACTATTCAGTAAATTCCATTCCCAAATGCCTGGAACCAAACATTGACCACTACATACTACTAAGAATGTATGTGGTGTTACTAAGGTTCCATGGCATATTTCATCAAAATATAACTGCTCTGGAAACCGTAATTCTCATGTTCAATTGTGGTTTTACAATCAGTAAGAATTAGGAGAATACTATTTTTTGCCATACAAACTTTGGACATAAAGGTCCAACTTGCCTCGAGCGAAAGGTTCAGAAACTCTCAATTTTTCCATTTTCACCTTTTCCCCCGCAAGAGTGCTATCCTTGGATACCACACAGGCATGACAACACAAAGTTGCAGCTCCTAGAAACAACATAGGAAGGACATGTGAGGATTCAATAGTCGCAAAACAACTAACATATGTCTTGCAATTGCTTACACAGTAACATGCAAAAGATTGAACACTTGATGGTCAGCACCTTCATTTTCTTGCACAGCATGCCAAAGCAGCCGCCCTGGACTCCATCAGGCTGCGCCAGCTGGTGACCTGTATAGGTTAACATATAGATTATAGTCCTAACACACATAGCTCAAGTAAAATAATCAGTGGATTAAATAAACAATGTGTACTGTAACAAATAGGAACAAGGTGAAAATAGAAATAAAGAAAAGAAATGACCACAAACTAAATACAGAAGAGCTAAGCATAGTGCATTATCTCCTTGCTTCATATTTGCTTCTTTCATCAGTTATCTCCTTGTTAGCTTTATATACTACCCTCATCCAGTGATGGAAAATGGATCATGAGCCGAACAGAGAACATGATTTTTTCCATCTTTACATAAGAACATGTTTAGATGCAGCATGCAAGGGGAACAAAGAGGGGAGCGTACACCTGTTGGTGCTGTTGGAATGGCAGGGCAGATCTCCCGTGGAAGAAGAAAATCATGGTATGTTTTTTCCTGCTCTGCTTGTGTGAGGTTACGCCAAGGGAGCAGCGGTTATCGTGGTTCCAGAGTGAAAATGCTCACTGCAGCATTTTGCCGAACAGCTAGCCAGCTCGCTCGCCGGCGGCAGGTTGAGAGTTGGAGCTCATCCGTGAAATGGAGGTCTCAGTCACGGCAGCCGGGAGATGTGTTGGCAGAGCCTGATGGCCAATTGACCAGGGTTAATCCCCGAGACCCCGCATCTGTAGCTTCCCCCGTGCGTCACCGCCGCTGCCGTGCGCTAGCAGCTGCGCCTCCGCTTGTCCCATCGCGTGGCCTGTCTGTGAGGCTTGCGCAAGCGCCGCCTATGCTTGCCGTCCGCCAGATGCGACATGGATTCGGGGCAAGGCAGATGAGGTGGGTTGCGACGGGCGGCGCGCCAAGCAGAGAACAATGGGTGGTGCTGTGGCGGCCGGCGGCCGAGGATTCGCAAGCGTCTAGGGTAACGGGTTGCGGGTGAGAGAGCTTGACCGATCCAGATCGGACGGACGATGCTGCGAGCTGGAACGATCCGACGGCTGGTGGGCTAACGGGCGACGTGGACCCGCTGCCCACTCGCGAAATAAACCCGCGTTTCGTATTTTAGAGATCCCGTTATGACGATGCCCCCAAAACAAACTTTCTATGTTCTAAATTACTATTTATTATTTTTTTTCTCACGACATTTGACTATTTGTCTTATTCAAAAAATTATGCAAGTAATTTATTTTATAATCACATATATTTTAAATATGACGTATTTTTTCTTATATTTAGACTAAATTTTTGAATAAAACTAATGATCAACGTTGTGGGAAAAAAATAAACAATAAATAGTAGTTTGAAACGGATGCAGTGGATTATTAACAGCTATAAAATGGTGCAGTCCGTGCAGCTTGTGGATTATGATGTAAAGAGGGTTGTATATTCTAAGTTTCTAAGCATGTATTTGGCTGGGGGACTAACTGGGACATGTTAGGGTTAACCCTATTTTTTTAGGTTGGGTTCAACCCATCTCATGTTTGGTTGAAAGTTATGAGTTCAACTCATTTTTCTTTGTTAGAAAGATTGAGAGGGAAGAGATGGCTGCCAATTTCACACTGTTAGTCACAGTTATATGTAGAGCTCACATATTATCCATAAAGCCCACCTATCATCCACATATATTTTTTTTTCCTCCATCTTATCTTCTTCGCAGCTCCGCTCACCGTCTACATATGCCTCTGCCGGCCGCCGGCACCAGCTGCCCACCCTTGCACTGCACTCGTCTAGGCCGCAGACGCTTCCACTGGCTGCCCGCCCATGCCCCGCACCCGGAGCTCCACGCCCACCTGGCCGCCTACGCCTCTGCCCAGCACGGCCACCCGGAGCTTCGCCCGCCTCGAGCCCCGGCCAGCGTTGTGCCTAACCCATTTAGAGATTCAGTCAAGGGTGTAACACGTGATTAACTCAGGTCTTGTAGTGTGTATAAATGGCAAAGGAGTTTAGACAAGTTCGGACCATCCTGATGCGTAATACCCTATGTTCTGTGTGTGGTGCTACTGATTTTATTTTTTTATCACGAGAATTTGATCCCTTTATATGTTGTTCTCTTATTCTATTTATAGCCTTCCCATCGCGGTAGAAAAGGACTTACCGTCTTTAGTGTGAAAGCGGTGGATCGCTGCCATGGCCTGGAAGTCGCTCCTACCATCCCGGAATAAACCCAAGACCCCGGGATGTCCTGCAATTGCCGTGGAGCTCGGGCTGTCTGGGCGTCTCCTCCCACGCGTGTTGTTGTGGCAGGCGATCCGCTGAGCGGGATCCCTCAAGCCACATGTTAACTGCCGTGACAGGCCTTGGTGAAGGGTTCGTACTGCGATGGTGGCAGGGCCGTCTGAGCGCGCATCTCCTCCGTAATCATGGTGTTTTTACGGGGAATGCGTGTAATCCTTGGGCCGCGTCAGGATACGGTGTGGCGGGTGCTTCAACCATATCCCCAGGGCTGGCTTCTTCTCCGAGAAGGAAACCCAACCGTCTGAGGGTCGTCTGGTCCGGCATGACCCTAGGCCTTTGTGTGGCCGCTTCTGTTGCTGGGCCCAAAACTTGTACCGGCCCTCGTTCCCTTCTTTGTCCAGCCCAGAGGGACCCTGATTTCCTTGGTGCTGACAGTGCCAGCACCAGTAGCTCCAACGATATGGCCGCCCCTGCTCCACGTGCAACAACTGCCTATGCACGCCTTGCTCTGCCTACGCCGGGTGTGGCCTCTCCGATGCCACTGGGCCCATGGATGGAGTCGAGATGGTGTCCAATGAGGTTAAAGTAGATCGATCCGTCCCTCGATTTGGTGGAATCAAATAAGCCTGCATCTGCGAGTTATATTCTTTATAAGGTATGATCGAAGTCCCAATCTACAGGAACTCTCATCCAAACGTGGGTCCGTCTAGGTTCGACCCATCTTAGACTAGTTCAACCTCAAACCAAACACATACTAGCAGTTTGGTTGAAAAAAAAACACCCCGTTTGTTTTAGCTTCATTTTTTAAAACTAGAATCCAAAGCTGCCGTTGCGATCCATAAGTCGTAAGAAGTTTTGCCAAACTGACACCCTCCTTTTTCTTTGGCATAGCCTATATAAGTGCGGAAATTCCAACATGGAACATGAGTGGATGTTTCACTATGAAGTTCAGTGCATACAGATCAATACTTGGCGAACTGGCTTAAATTTTGGAGGAAGATTCATTATTTCCATTGACGAAATCATTGACATATTGTTCAACGGCTGAATGAGTTGAACACCTGCAAAACATGGTCAAAGATTAGTTCAGGAATCCTCAAATCGTAACTTGGTAAACCTTCAGGCCCAAACATGTCAACACGTATGCAGTTGTTGACAGAACTTGTGTACCGTTAATGTTACCAACTCTGTATCCCTTGGCTCGAACAGAATACCATATTTTGGAAAGACTTGGCGATGTGAAACCAGAAGAAAACTTGCATGAACAAGGAGTTATATCAACCATGTATAAAGAATGATTCCAATACGCAAGCAAGACAGGTGCGTGTTACTGTACTTCTACCACTAACCATATCCACAGAACAATCCGCATTAACGATAATGCCGCACAGCTTCACAAACAAGTCTTCACCTACCAAGATCACTACCGACCCACGAAAGACCACAGCTGCCTCTCATTGATCCAGTCTACAGGTTCCCCCGATAGGTCAGCATTTGGAGTTGGTGAGGAGACTCTCGAAAGGTACTTTGGCATGAGATGCCAAAGGGATGAAGATTGTTCTCCATTCATACTTCAACACCAACCCCATCTGCAAATTTGAAGGACTACACTCCTGAAGAAAAGCTAGAGCGAGACGTGTAACAGGTGATTGAATCAAGAGGCCAGGACTATCCGACTATGCTAAATAGATTCTTGGTGGAGCTACCCCCCTTCACAAAAGCACCAGTGGGTGTGGATGTGGGTGCAACTTTTGTCAAGACATCATCACCTACGTCATGCCCATGTAAAAAGTCGACCAATTTTTTCGTAAGCCTTCAAGTTTATGAAATGAAATCGTCGCCAACCACTACTGAGTAATCGGTAGTCACCGGCATAGCAAGTACAGACTGTGATATCATAGGTGGTATCTATCTGAAATGACCATCGAGTCTTCATTAATCATCAGTAAGAAAGACTAGAACTCGTGTAAACCGACTGAATCTTTCTGAACCAAAAGAAATGTTTAATATCTAGCATTACATGACCCACACACGTCTAGTGATACTGAATAAACTTACGTGTCTAAAACCAATTCTTTTTTATAGAAACCAAAACTTTTTTCGATCAGGTAAGATATTGGGAAGACCACTTTGAAAGGGTGGTAGGTGAGATCTAATTTATTGGCAATTTGGCCTGACGAAGAAAGCACGTACGCACCAATGAGGTCGATAACGTAGCTTATATAGCTGTGCACACACACACGTCGGCAGGTTAGTGAAAGGGTTGCTCTTCCACCACCACTACATTTCGGCAAAACGTCAGTGCGTCGTCAACACTGTTGAGCTAGCTCGCAGTATATAGCTGAGCCCAACACCAAACACGTTTTAAGAACAAGCCTTCTTGTAGCCTCAACAACACCACCATAAGAACACGACCCAACCCATTATTCTTCTTCCATCCATCCAGAGCTCTAGCTCCAAGCCTCCAGCTCCTACTCCAGCAATGGTTGCCGCGGCTGCCTCCGCAGGCGATGATGGCAGCAAGCGCGAGAAGCGCGTGTCCAGCGCGGCCATGCACGCGTGCATCGGCGTCCTCCGGCTCATCTGCGTGGCGTGCGCCATCGACTGGCTGTCGGGCACCGGGAGCACCCCAGCGGCGCTGCTGGCGCTCATGGCGGCGGCGCTCGCGGTCGGGTGGTTCGCGAGCGCCGTGCGTCCGCCGCCGCCGACGCCGTGCGGGACGCCCGGCGGCCCGCCCGTGACGGCGCCCAGGGCGCGGATGCGCGACGGGCGGTACCTGGCGTACGCCGAGTCCGGGGTGAGCCGCGACAGGGCTCGCTTCAAGGTGGTCTACTCCCACGGCTTCTCCGGCGGCCGCATGGACTCGCCACGCGCCTCCCAGGTACGTTGGTGCCGCGCCGCGCGCCATGCATTCCGTGTCTCGCGCTTCCCATTTCCTTTTTGTTTTCTTTATCGTTGTTTTCTCAAAAAGAAAAGGAAAGCGAGCGAGCGAGCTGCGACGGAAAGTCTCTCGCCGTGCCGGAAAGGAATGGCTCAGCGCTCACGTACCACCGCACCAGCACGCGGTGCACGGCCGTGGCAAAACCACTGCCTCGAGCGATAGCGCACCGGCACCGGAGCACGTTGGTGGCCAGCACCAACTCCACCACCACCAACCCCGTGCGCTTGCTTGCGTTTCTTCCGAGGTCGTCAAGGCGATAGTCACCGACGACGATGCCGCGCCCGCGCACTTGAATTTTTCCGCGCCGGCGTCGTCGTCGCTCACCTAACTTTTGGGGTCAAGGAAACAGCTGACACGATCGTGAACGTTGCGGCCTGGGCGAGCGTGGACGCATTGTGTTCCACGAAAGGGGCCTGACACGTAGAATAGAATCCTAGCTCGCTGCTTTTCCTACCTGAAGCGTGTCTGTGTCCGCCGGCGCACGAACACGCACGGCCAATCATGTACGCCCAGGCTCGCTCACCAGACGCTAGCTGACGTTGAAATCACAGCGCACGTGACAGCGAAACTGATCGATCGATTGGCTTGGCCGGGCTGCTGAACTAACGGTGGGCGCGTACGCATGTGCAGGAGCTGCTGGAGGAGCTGGGCGTGTACATGGTGGCGTTCGACCGGGCCGGGTACGGCGAGAGCGACCCGGACCCGCGCCGGTCGCTGCGGAGCGCGGCGCGGGACGTGGAGGACCTCGCCGACGCGCTGGGGCTCGGCGACAGGTTCCACCTGGTCTGCTCCTCTCTCGGCAGCCACGCCGGGTGGGCGGCGATCCGCTACATCCCGCACCGGCTCGCCGGGGTGGCGATGATGGCGCCGGTGATCAACTACCGGTGGCGGTGCCTGCCGCGGGGGCTGGCGCGGCGGCTCTACCGGGCGCAGCCGGCGGGTGACCAGTGGTCGCTCCGGGTCGCCTACTACGCGCCGTGGCTGCTCCACTGGTGGATGAGCCAGCCGTGGCTGCCCACCTCCACCGTCATCGACGGCTCCGCGCCCTTCCCCAACGCGCTCGACGAGAAGAACCGCGTCATGGCGCTCTCCAACGGGATGTTCCACCAGGTGCGTTGTTCCTCCCTCCGGTTTGCCTTCCCTAGCTCCCAGATCATTCTCTTTCAGGTTTTTACAGTGATGTGATGTGATGTGATGTGTTGTTCGTGCAGAGGGCGAGGCAGGCGACGCAGCAGGGGATCCAGGAGTCCTTCTACAGGGACATGGCGGTCATGTTCGGGAGGTGGCCGGAGTTCGAGCCGACGGACCTCGAGGAGCCGCCGTGCCCGGTGCACCTGTTCCAGGGGGACGAGGACGGCGTCGTGCCCGTGCAGCTGCAGCGCCACATATGCCGCCGGCTCGGCTGGATCAACTACCACGAGCTCCCCGGCGTGGGGCACTTCTTGTCGGCGGTGCCAGGGCTCGGAGACAGGATCATCAGCACGCTCCTGGCGGCGCCGGCGGCGGCGCCAGCGGCAGCTTAACACCTCGAGGACGACATCGTCTTTCGCATCTTGCAAGTAGTAGTATACGACTGATCCGCTGTAGGTCAATCCTAGAACCAACGCTGAAGAAAGGCATTTCCTGGGACCTCAGGCACAGGCTTTAGCCACTACTTTATTTGTACAAGGAAACTGAAGAGCACAAGGGACTTTTTCTAGATCATGAGAGGGGTATTTGACTCGGTGTACATAAATATTTATCATCTCCATCAGAAAATAATTCCATCCAAGTACTGTAATTTACATACAGCTACAAAGAACAGTAACTGGCTAGCAACTTTGGGGCTATCTAGATTCACAGGCACATGACCACTTGTAACAAAACTGTTACAGTAAAGTACACACACTACGGCAGCAAAGGCTGCAGGATTTTCATCACCAATCAAGAATATGTTGGCTGCAAATAGGAGAGGAAGGAACACAGCTGGGGAGGAAAAATAGCCACCGCTCGTCTCCCACATTGAGCTGCTATGAATCCATATATATTCACAACCAGAAATAAAGAATCACGCGTTGATCTCTGCATCACACTGCTGCTCCCTGTGGCAGCTTCTTCGACTCCAGAACATGCCTGAGCAGCTGGTCCGGTCGAGACCCCCCTCTCCCCTCTTGTCCAGCTCCATGCTTGCACAGTGCGAGGGCCGTGGAGATTGGACCTCGGAACCATCCTGTGCCTCTGTAGGCCCGCATGGATCATCATCACTGCACCTGCAGGTTGGGAGGGCAGACGATGGGAATGGGCTGCAGGTGATTGGACAGACCAACTCTGAAGAGACAGCTGCCACACGGTTGCGCCTGATTTCAGCTTTGGTGAGTGTGGCTGGCGAGTCCATAGACCGGGTGTTTAGTATGCATGGGTTACAGAATGTGAGTGCTGAGCTTGATTTAAGCCCTTCTGTTGGTGTGCTCGGCAGCTTATTGAATGACATTATTCCATTCCGACAGAGGGGGCATGGGATCGATCCAGGTGGGCCTGTGAATTCGACACGGATGTTGCTAGTTGAGCAAAGGTAGAGAGCACATTTGATGCAGAACTCATGGTTGCAACCTGAAAAGAAAGAAAATAATGTCAGCACACCAGCGTGACACTTTACACTATACACATTGAGACATACTGTACCATGATGTACATGGCCAAGTGATCAGATGAGATCCTATTAGATACATATAGCTTTGTGAAAGCTTAAAAGCACTTCACGCAGCCCAGGTAGCATATACAAGTTCCATCAGTGCTTTGGTATTTAACTTTCATTTTTATGGCTTTATGTTACTCTCACCGTTTTTTATCGTTTCATGAAATCACAACTGGTAGCATCTCAATCGCAGTCATAGTGTCATGCTAACAGAGAAGAACCCTCTCTAGGTAAAATTTAGGCAAGTGTCAAATGTGATAACGGACCCACCTTCAGCAGCAACAGAACAAGACCTTTCGAGACAAACTGAACAGAGATCACTATCATCCACTGAGGGTAAAGTATGCTGCAACCCAAATTCTCTGCAAATGCACATGAAAAAATATATAAACAAATGTTCAATACATTTTAACTTTTAATCATTTGAATGACTAACACCACACACCATGAGTGGTAATGCAAATGGTGGAAAAAGAAAAACGCCAAACACATCCAAGGAAGAATTGTGGAGCCAGCTTAAGTAGGTGAAATTGCAAAGTCAGCAGAAGTAACTCCATTTCAATCTAGCCATTTAACTCCAACATACTTAATTTCAGATTACTGGAAACAAACATGATAAAAAAAAACTGGAGTATGAAGTCTGACTATACGACAACAATTGAAGGTGACAAAGAGAGCCAGATGAATGACACATTTGCTCCAACTCCAACAATCGAACCAAACAAAGACCATTACTCAGTTGTTGCCTTAGTAGTAAAAGTAATGATCTCTGGAAATATTGAGATTCTACTAGAAATGTAAACTGGCCCAACTGTTCGCAAGCATCATTTCCACTAGTATACAAAATGAAATTGCTTTCATGTTCCTCCTTTACTTTTCAAAAAGCATAGGCCATACATTAACATATCAAAAGTCTTGTAGTAAATTCATATATCAAAAGCCAGCACTCATTATTGTCTATGAAAGTAGAAATGCCATTATACTTTACTTCCAGAAGAAAACAAGCTGTTGGCTGTTAAACACTAACCTGGCTATATTAAGTATGCTCATGAGTGGCAAGGCAAGATAGCTGGATGGTTGAAATACAGGCACACTCGAGTGTGAATTTGGAGAAAGTAATGGCTCCAAAGAGCGCCGTCCAAATATCCTAGCAACATCCATGGGAAGCCACCTAAACACAAGATAATGTTAAAACAGAGGCTACTCAAGTGATTTTAACCAATAGCTACAATGGCAATGTTACTAAAGATTTGGAATGCTACCTAGCATTGAAAATTAACCAAAAGGAGAGGGGAAAAAAACTTACCCATTGCAGTTGAGTGTCAACCTGCTAGCGCCTTTTGATATTAGTAGCTGCAATAACAGCATCATCAAATATCAGAACAAGTAAATACCTCATGCAGCAACAACTGAAAAAAGCTACTTGTCGAAAAGGTGATGCTGCTTTATGACATTGAGTTACCTCACAGCACTCCTGCTTTCCCCCACCGGCTGCGTAATGCAACGGTGTACTGCCAGCTCCTGCTCCACCAGTGCATTGTTAAAACCTCATTTGAATTAAGAAAAATAGCATTGTTTATTGCATGCCATCTGAGCTAAGAACCAACACTTGCCTATCAAATTTGCAGTAGTGCCATAGGGGAATGTTACAGCTGAGACATTAGCACCCAAGTCAATCAACAACTGCATGCAATCTAGGTGGCCATTCAATGCCGCCATATGAAGTGCTGTTACACCTCCGTCAGCAGGCTTGTTGATGTACCTCACACGGGCACTAAAATGAGCATGGTGTTAAGGCCAGTTATTTCAAACAGTAAACCGTGATTCATTGGCAATACATACGGTTCGTTAAACTTCTGCCCCAATGAAGAATTGGGACTGCCCCCACTATTTGTCTGAGAGTCACCACCATCCACCACTGAAGAGGCAATGTCCTCCAAGGCCACACTCGGGACATAGTCTGCAAGTAAAAGCCTTACACACCGAACAAACCCGTCATGTGCGGCAAAATGCAATGCCGTTCGGCCACTCAAATAATCCGCCCTGGTAACCTGTAGCAACAAAAAAAAAAGGCAACGGTCAGAAACCACCAAGCGCTATGGCAGAAAAGTAACAGGCAGAAAAGCTAATATTACAAAATGTCATACATTGCATCTGAAGAGAAGAAGCATCTGAACCACCTCCCAGTGCCCATGCCGACACGCGTGCATCAAAGCAGTCTTGATCCATCCATACAAACAAATGACAATTACCAAACTATTTGATACAGATAAAACTGAAGAAATGAACAGAAAAGTAGTGTATATCCCGCATGCAGGAATACCAGAAAGAACTATAAAATATAATCAAATCTTGATTCAGCTCTGAAGCATATGCTGTAAGTATATAAAAAGGACCGAGTCTTCTTATGCCATCATTGAGCAGAGCACATAAGTAATCACCTAAAACATGAATCTAAATATCAACATCTATTTGTATGGCACAAGAATTGCCAAATTCATCACTTGCGCACACAGATCTTAGCATTTGTTCGTTTTGTGATCACAAAGATAATAGAAACACAAGGATCAAACCTATTGAATCAAGGGAGCGCTCAAAGATCTACCTGGCCGCAGTAGTTGCGCGCGTTAACATCCGCACCTTTCTCCAGCAGCATCGTGACAATCTGCACGGAAAACCACAATTCTTGACCCAAGATCGAGTGGGAAACTCTCAGGACAATGAAGAATTCGCACACGCACCTCGAGGTGGCCCTTGGCGGCGGCGAAGTGGAGCGGGGTGTTGAGACCGCCGAAGGTGGAGTAGCGCGCGAGCGCGGGGCTGAGCTCGAGCAGCATCCGCGCCTCGATGGCGTCCCCATCGCGCGCCGCCGAGACGAGCCGCTCGCCGGAGGCCGAGCACCCCAGCGAGTTGCCCATCGCCGGCGCCGGCGAGGCGCGCCCTCCGCAACCACTCGGCGCGCCGGCAGAGGGGGCGGAATCCGCCGCCTCCGGGGACGCGCGCGCCCGTGACCGCTCGCCGGAGCGCGCAGCCGGCGGCGAGGGACGCTTCTGCAATCTGCGGTAATTGCGGGGGCTGGTGGGGTGGGGCGGGGTGGGTGCCTGGATGGTCTCCGCGTCGTCTGGCTGGGGTCTCAAAATTTCGCAGCTCCGGCGGAAGGGGGAGGAGGACAGGGAGTGTAAATGGAAGGCCTTTATTATTATTTTTCCTTCCTTATTGCCCATTTTATATATCCTCTAGGTTTGGATTTGTTTTTTTTTGTGTTATAAACTGCTGGTTTTTCCTTTTTCTTTTGGCTTGGCTCACTCGAGTAGGAGTAGTAGTAGTAGTATGAGTGAGTAGAGCATGTGTGGATGTGATCATGTGAGCTGTGATTGTGCTTAGTGGCTGACACAAGTTGATTTGCATGATAACACTCACGTGCCCCAACGCTCCCCGGCTTTCTTTTTCACTTTTTGTTCCGGTGGTAGAAGTGGGTGTGCGCTTATCTAGGAGTAGAAAAAGATGAGCCACAAAAGCCCCTTTCATTATCAAGTTCCGTTCAACCAAACTTCTTTCGAATTCCCTTCGCGTCTTGGGTCAGTTCTTCGCCAATTCAGTAAAACAAAACTCGTTAATGTGCAGCCGATTTATTATTTTTATAACCCAAGCACTTGCATGTTTGGACCTCGCATTAGGAAAACTGGCACCAAGCAATGTTTCGTCGTAAACGAAAAAAAAAGTAACTACGGTATGGAAACGGAGAATGGGGTCAGTGAGGTAGGCGAGTGGGGTCAGCGTAGCGTGTTTGCATTTCTGCAAGTCACAGGTTCTGATATGGACGGTGGGTCTGAGTGTCTGACGTCCGCCCGAGAAACGGGGCCAACCGCCGCCGACGACGAGGAGCAAGGATACAGGACGAAAGACAAAAATTTTGGTTGGGACATGTTGTGTCACACTTGCTAATCGAGTAGACCGGTAGACGGCACCTGCTGCCTGACGAGCACTTGCGTCCAAGACCACACGAAATTCTAATCTAATTCTAATCGATTTTCTAGGTGTACTAAGCGTGCCTGTTAAACAAGTCACCGTCGCTGATAGTTCACGAGTAGGCGCTCCATCACCATGTTTATTTAAGAAGGCGAGTGACCCCTTGCATCACGCCGATTGCTACGTGCCCACTGCTGACCCACCCTGCATCTTTCAAGAGAGTTCGGCACAGCGCATCACCACTACCTGACCTCACCAGCTCGCAGCCCCTGGGGTTTCAGTGGATTGTAGGTTGGCATCGGCGAGACGGGAACTCAGGCCCTAATCTGGGCGCATATCCGGAGAAAATGCGCTGCACCTGCAATTTCACACGTGCGAAAAGACACGCATCCTATCAGGGATTCTTAATGTACGAAGGGATTGACAGTAAGCCTTGTTTAGTTCCAAACTTTGAAGTATCAAAATTTAGAAAGTATCATAAATACGATACTGTAGCATTTCATTTGTATTTGTGAATAATTGTCAAAATATTGATTAATTAGGCTCAAAATATTCGTTCCGTAAAGTACAACAAAACTGTGTAATTAGTTTTTGATTTCATCTACATTTAGTACTCCATACATGTGCCGACATTTTGATGTGATGTAAATCTTTTTTTTTGCATAGTGAAATTTGGGGTGGAATTTGGGAACTAACAAGGCCTAAGTTAAGTTTTTTTATGGAATCTACCCGCTATGGTTTGTGTCTTGTCGTATTTTTTATTTATTTTAGAATTTGATCGGCGCTATTTTTTTTGTGATAGGCGACGTGTCCGTCCAGAGTGAGATGCGGTGACTTTGTTAATATGCCCTGTTCGTTCGGCTTATTAGTAGCCAGTCAGCAGTGTTTTTCTCTCTGCATAAATCAGCACCAGCCACCTGCCATCAGTCAGCCAGCAGTATTTTTCTCGCAGCACAAACCAGCACCAGCCACCAGCCAGCCGAGCAGGGCGTCGATATTTGCCAGTCATTCTTGAAGATGCTCGTATGAGTAGAGTTTACATACGTGTGCGACGCGGTGACTTTGTTAATCTCGATATTTGTCACCCCATTCTTGAAGATGCTCGTATGAGTAGAGTTTACGTACGTGTATTCATAGGTGATGAATATTCTTACGTATGTGTGAGCGTTTGCTGATATTTTTTATAAAAAAATGTTTGAAGTGCCTGTTATGTCATCGAACACGAGAAAATATCAACCCTTGTGCGGTGTCAACTTACCACATTTTTAACCGAACTAGTCACCAACCAGCAAATGACATGCTCTTGGCTGCTGTTGGTGAGGTTCGGTTCAGCTACTGATTTGTCCCTTAATTCCAGATCAGTGACCGGAAAGTCGATTGGGCAAACAAACCTTTTTTTTACATCACTTGCTCCAAAATTACGGTCATAACGAACCAAAGCACATGCAAGTAGACTATGCTACTGTTTTTAAAAGGATGTCAGTTCGTCAATACCGGATCTGGTCACACTGCACCTGAGGGACGCAGCCCGTATTTATGCTGCATTGGTGGCCGTAAACGCAACTGTCGGCAACTTGGCAACTTGTTCAAGTCAAAGGTATCAATCATGGGAGATTCACAGATCTTCAGGAAACGGAAGAAACAGATACAAATATGATGGCCACATCTGACGTTGAACCATTCACTTGCAGCGACTAGCGAGCATAAATGAGATTATCTGCTAAAATACTTAACTCAACAATGGGGAGATTTGGGGCAACCTTTGGAAGGAAGGTTTCCCATCCTTCCTGAATCTGCAAAATTCGTACAGATTCCTGCGTTTCCTAAGGAGACCTGATGCTTGCCGGAGAGATCAGTGGCATAGAAAGACACATGGTAAACAAAATTGACATTCTGGGAATTCCAACTAAGGAAGCAAGCACTCTGAATTCTCTTACCACTTGTTCTGATAATACAACAGCCTAGTTGTCTGGGGACACAAGATAAAGATGCAAAAGGCTCGATTCCATGGATCAATCACGGGCAACAAGCAAACATTAGGTTTGCCTCTAGGCTCACTCTTGGTGGCACGCCCGGTTGAGGAACTTTCTGCCCTCTTTACACCTAGCAAGGCATTGGCTAGCTATACCACTACTCCATATCGGTCCATAGCATGCCGTGCGCATCTCGGAGTAACTAAACAGAGAAACTGGGATTTCCAGCTGCTGCGTCTCTTCACTTCCTCATGTGTTCAGGAACGATGCGATGAACAAGCTCAATTGGGAGCCCTTCGAGTTCTGCATCCCACAGTTCCAGATGTAGGGGTTAAGAGAAGGGTGCAATGAAACATCAACTATATTAAATGCTGCAACATGTTACCAGCTGCTGTAAAGTCGAACAATGGTGGCAGCGGCCGTCCGTTTGGCAAGCAGACCTTGGGGTCCCGCAGCTCATCGAAGAAGGGATGGGCACAAGCGTCAACCTGAACGTATGATTAAATATGTTTAATGAGAAAGTACCCAAGCTTCGAAGCTATCTTAATTTTCAAAAAATAGATAGCCCACTGACTCATGATTTTAATATATGAACGTGATAGTGCAAAGATACTACTGCTTCAGATAACAATTGGCATATAGCAAAAGTAACTTGTTCAGCTGAAGGGGAATGCAAAGCTTAGTATCAATAGCGATGAATCTATACTAGTTTGACTTCACTAGTTGGTGCAGTTGAGATCTCAATTAGTTCTTACAGCTGTGCAGCGCAGATTTGGTGAGTACTGAAGTAGCCTTGACACAAGATCAACAGCTTCAGGTGGCATGCGCTTACCAAAAAGCTACATTAAAAACAAACTTAGGTGAGATGGTCAACTGACTACAGCTGAAATGAATACCACTAAGATCAGGGATCCACTAACCTTGTGCCAGGGATGGGCTTTTATCTGAGGGAACTTGAATTCAGAGTAGTTTGGGTTCATGCACCTGATTTCCTCTCTTGTTGGAGTACCCAAAATCTTGAATAAGGAAGGAAACGAAAAATAAGGCATTCAGTTTACAAAGAAATGTCAGTGGACCTCATGACATTATCTGATAGCAGATACAAACCTTTATTATTTCCACTAGTTGATCAACACCACTCTCACCAGGAAACAATGGCTGTGATTGGGGAACAAAACAGACATCAACAAAATTGTCAGCAGATCAAGAAAGAGTATCTCAATTAACAGTAAACTAATCCCTAATGTCCCCAAAGCCCAAGACTGTATTTTGTAGTTTATATCGTAATCCTTAACAACAAAAAATGAGGGCAAAAGATTCGACAATTGTAAATAAAAATCATTTCCCTCTCAGAAGGTGTGTAGCATAATTGACTGGAAGAAAATTGCAGAACTTGTAGAATTGAGATCATTTACCTGACCAACCAGAAGCTCAGCTACTACACAGCCAACAGACCAGATATCAATTGCAGTAGTATATTCCGTAGCTCCAAATATTAGTTCAGGAGCCCTATAATACCGTGAGCAAATGTATGATATGTTAGGCTCACCGGGGACCTGAAATGGTGTTATTAATTTATTAAATCCATGAAGATATTCAGCATGAACAAACTAAAAGAGAGAAGTGTACCAATTTCTTAGCACTCCCAAAATCGCAAATCTTAAGTTGATGTGTATGAGGATTGACCTGGAAGGGTAATCAAGTTGCAATAAGAAACATGTTCAACAACTTGCATAGAACAAAACAAAAAAAAAAATACTCCAAAGATGTAAGCAGACAACTTCTGCATGAACAAAACATGCAAATATACACTCACGCAACATGGCTGTAGTCACAGTTGTTATGAGCAAGGTGGCATCCAAATGGTCGAATAAATTATTAGCAGGGTACTTGTAAAACTACAACCACTCAAAGTGCCCCAAGAAAAAGTGTATCAGGGAACTTACCAGCAGATTTTGAGGTTTAATATCGCGGTGACACACACCAACGACACGATGGATGTAAGCAAGGGCACGGCACATCTGAAGAAGATGGAATAACATATCAGTCCTTAGTGTTCATTCCATAACAACCGATGAACCTAAACTGTAGGGAAAAAATTGAGAGGTGAAAAAGAACATATTCACAAACCTGATATGCATACAACTTAACATATATTATGGGTACACGCTGGTTCATCCGATTGTAGTATTTGGCAACACGATAAACCGTCTCAGATACAAATTCGAGTACAAGGTTCAGGTAAACTTCTCCCCTTTGAGTTGTTGAAAAGAAGTGATGCTTCAGTTGAACTACATTTGGGTGGTCAAGTAACTGCATTGTTTGGAGCTCTCTATTCTTGTATCGCTTATCTTGTAACACCTTTTTTATTGCCACTGTCTCACCAGTTTCCAAGCATTTCGCCTGTTACACCAGATATGTTCAATGACTTTGGCCCCAGCAATGTAAACTTCCATTTATAGAAATTAAGTGTTCCATGAGACCAAATGATGGCAAATGACATACCTGGAAAACTACACCAAATGAACCAGTACCAACAACCCGTTCTGCCATGTATGAGACCTTCTGTAAGACCATTAGAAACAGTATCAACGATTCGAAGTTCAAGCTTGACAATACATAGTAGGACAATACATGTGGAATATTTTCTTAAAGCAAAAGTTTGCAGCCATCCAATAAAGTGTATCCAATAACAATACACAAAAGCAGTATGGTGCTAGTGGAATGTCCTCCACAGGTGAGGTTTGTGGAGAGGGGGGAGGCCCTGTTTACAAAGCATGCCGGAATTTTCAAGTAATGTACTGTCATGGGTATTCAATGCTTTTTTAGATAAAAGGATAAAAACAATTGGTATTCAAAGCTAAAAGGCTAGGCCAACGCATCACCTGCTTTGGCTTCCCACTATGACCTCCTATTGTTGTCACAATGATCTGCCCTGTCTCAGTTCCATTTCCATCAAGAGTAACCCCTTCACTTTCCTATTGTCAGAGAACAAAAGGCATGAGTGCCAAAAGCAGAAATGATATGAGCTCAACAATCTATGAGGTCAATGAGATTGAAATAACCTTATCATTGTGGCCATCAGCTTTATCATCACTGATTGTCATATCATTCATTTCTTTTGGAAGAAGATCTGCTCCTGGTTCTTCAGTTTTAACAGGCTTAATGCTATTGGAGGTGCTTGCCTCAGCATCCCTATTGGATGATGACGATGATTCTTGGTCCATCCGCATAGGTTTGTCAACAGTTAAGTGTGGCTCAATAACAATATCTCCTGCTCCATCCTGCTCAAATTTTGGCCTTTTGGAGCCAGAGTCACCACCCTAATAATAATAATAATGCAATTTTCAAAGCAAGGGTTAGCAGATGCTAGATACATAACCAATGAGAAACTGGTTATTTCTATCGCAATTCTTTAGCATTTATAAAAGGGGGAAATAAATTAAGAAAAAGCTTTGTGAATGGGAGCCATTTACTGGTTGATCCATAGTAAATCATTTGTGAATGATTTTTTGGGCCAACGAACTAGCAAACCCGCCCTTATCCTTTACTAGTAGTAAAGTTTGGATGAATAAGCTACCATCCATTTTCCACACGAACCTACGAGGCTCACATTGCTAATGCATTACAGCCAAAACAGCATCTATTGACCAACTGGAGAAATAAATACTTGACCAGAAACAAACAAGATGTCGCCTTTAAAGCGCAAGGAGCCCAATGCCAAATCGACCAAGGCAAAATAAAGCGCGTGCCACCTGATGAGGCAACAGGCCGTGCAACGCTTTTCTGAGACGAGGCAACCGCGATCAAGCAAAAGAACGGAACGAACCACGCTGCTGCTGCTGCTGCTGCTGCAAGGGACGATCGGACGAATCCCACGGAAACGAAACCGAAACATTCGCATGGCACATGAAACACCCAATGCGGGTGCCCGGACCACGAATCGCGGTGGGGGGAGAACGGGGAGGTCGAGCTCTCACCGGATCGGAGACGGATGAGCGGCCTGAGGCGATGCTCTTGAGCCGCCGCATCATATGCATCCTCCTCCCTCACCGGGGCGCCGTCCTACGCAACCCGACCCGACCCCAAACCCTAGCCTCGCGTGCCCCCGCCTCCGTTGTCCCCGTCGCCGGGCTCCTCCTCCTCCTCCTCCTCCGCCCTCTCGATGCGGCCTCGCCGCTGCCGGAGGCGGCGATCTGGGGAGGGGGTGGCCCCCGGGGTAAGGCCCTGGAAGCTTCGCGAAGCTTCGGGGGTCGTCGTCGCGGGAGCCGGGGGAGAGGCCTGCGGTGAAAAAATTTGGGAGTGGGAGGCGGAGGGAGGGGGAAGGGGAGGGGAGGGGAGGGGAGGGGGTGGGAGGGTTCGCTCGCTGCACCACTAGATTTCTCGGTGCTTTTTTTAGCTTTGTGACTTGCGCTCTCTCTCCTCCGGTTGTTGGTGATGGTCGCCAAAACGGCAAAGTTGGGATATTTGCGTTTGGCTCCCTGGGCTTTTCGGTTTCCTCGGATAGGGCTTGATTTTCAAATGGTTTTTGGAGAGGGCTTGATTTTCAAATGGTTTTTTGGAGACGGGCTGTGTGTCAACCATTCCTGTTATTTCATTCAGGTGGTTATGAGTTGTTTTGTTTATGTATTGTCCACTTTTTCTCATGATATAATTGTGTGTGAGTTCAACAGAATATCCAGAAATAAAATAGTCATGATACGTTTTTTAAACTAAATAATAGATAATATGAAACCGCATACACTTCATGAAACAAAAAAATTATCATACCAAAATCTCCTTGGCGGCTCTCCGCCCCATTAGTTCTACTAACCTTGACAAGAACCACGGTAATATTATGTTTGGAGGATTGGTCTCTTTTTTTATATGGCTTTGGTATGTAAGTAGGATATACTTTATGGCTTTGTGCTCGACTAGCTTGGATATATTTTTGTCCGACTAGCTATGCTTTATACAGGTCGGATCAGTGTTGCGGCATCATTCTAGGAGTAGTAGTAGAGTTGTCTCACTACTATGTTAGCATGTTTCTTTAGCATAGCTTTAACTCGCAAAAACGTAATGCATGTAATGTTTGCTACAAGATGTGCCATCTATTCTAATGCTTCTAATAGCATACTTAAACAATAATGAGAATTATGCCTAAAATACACAACATTAATAGTTTATTGTAGTAGTTTGTGATGGTAGCCTAAACTCACCGCGGTCGCTTCAAATACTATTAACAGTTAATACAACTTAGATGGTGAAAAATCAATCTTGCTACATTTAAACACCATTCACTTAGTGCTATTGATGGTAGAAATAATTTACTGCAATAATAGCGAAGCGGTATGATAACGTATGAATCATTCTAATATTTTGTTGACAAATTAGTTCACACCAAAGCATTTTGATCATGGATTTAATTCATATCAAATTTCACGCTATGTTGAAAGGAGAAACGCGTATAATCTCGAATGCGAAAAAGCCTGATTTCAAAGGGTGGTGCCCGAGACGCAAGGGAAATAGCATTTTTCCAAAAACACACTTCTAACTATCCAAAAAGAACATGCAGCATTTGGTTATTTTAGTAATACTAGTAACACCAATTGTTATAGAGTTATACTATTTCTATAACATTAGCAATCATATGCGGTATTACTTTTGAGTGATGGTATATATAATAATTTAATTAGAATAAAAGGCATATCTTTGATCTATTTTAGAAAGATATGTGTCTGTACCATTACCATGTACTGGTAACTAGTAAGTCCTTGGCTCTGTATTGTAATGTTTGAATTTTGAAACCAGGCTGATACCGTGGGTAATTACTCGATGTTTCGTGGTGCAGAGTGCAAAAGGTACCCAGCCGGAATTTTTGGGCACAGGCGAGGTGAGTCGCCGGTCAAAGCTCCCGGTTGCGAGCCCAATGATTGCCAGCACCGCCGGGCCCCGCGCGCCGGTCCCCTCCCGCTCCCGGCCCGTCCGATCCCCCGGCCCACCCGATCGGACGCCCACGCGTGGGGGAGGGGGCGCACTTGCGAGGCTGCCACCCGCGCGGGGTATCCGGGCCGCGGTCTCCCGCCGGTCGCTCGCGATCTGGGCTCCCAACCGGAGCGCGCGCGCGCGCGTGGCGAGCACTCCGCGAGTCTCGCCACGCGGCCGGCCCAACGAAACGGTTGTTTCTCTCTCTCATCCGGAACTGGGAGAGAATCTCGTCGGACTCGACGCCGATCTTTTTTTAGGCGTGGTGACGCCAATCTTAGGATAGACATAGATAGACTGATAGTTGTAGAGTAGAGTATTCCGGTAAACACAGGCCTTGTTTAGTTCTAAATTTGAGAGACCAAATTTAGGAGGAATGTGTCGCTTCGTAATAATTGTGTTAGTGTAACATTTTGTTTGTACGTTCGAAAAATTGTTCAAAAATTGATTAATTAGGCTCCAAATGTTCGTCTTGCAGAGTAGAACAAAACCGTGTAATTAGTTTTTGATTTCATCTACATTTAGTCCTCCATGCATGTTATAACATTTTGATGTGACGGATAATCTTCTTTTTGCATATTGAATTTAGAAGTTGCTTTTGGGATCTAAACAAGGCCACAGACCAAGAACCACCGAAATGTTGGTTGGATCAGTGTGGTAGGCTGGCTGGTAGCCTAGCTCTAGCACCTAGTACACCAGGATCCTAATGTGAATATGCCTTCCTATCAATTTTTTAGCGTCTAGTGAAAAAGCATTCAGAGTCTAGAGCATATGAGAATTTTAGTAACGAAAATCAGCTTTGTTTCAACTTTGATTGAGAGAACCGTATTTTATTTTATTCCGTGGATTTTTGTTGTCCATGCGTTGCCGGGAAACAAGAGGACAGGGTCTTCCACGCCCAAACCCAGCGCCGATGTGAACTGCTCTTCAGCGCTGAAAAACCGCTTCACAAGCGTCGCTGTCGCGGTTCCAGAAGCGATGAATTGAATTAGCGCGGACGGAAACAGCGCACCCGACAATCATTTTAGGCCGGAAACTTCACTCCTATCCCTGTTAGGGCCTTTGTTTGTTTAGTTCCCAACTCTAGCGGGTTAAAGTTGACATTTTGTTATTAATACATCGCTGTAGCATTTCGTCTGTATTTATAAATAATTATTCAAACACTGATTAATTAGGTTTAAAATTTTCGTCTCGCAAAGTATAATAAAACTGTGTAATTAATTTTTAATTCCATCTACATTTAATACTTCATGCATGCATTGATATTTTAATATGATGAATTTTTTTTATATAGCCGAATTTGGGGTAAAGTCGAAGAACGGCCCAAATCAGAGTACGCCGAACGGCCGCGGCGGCTACGCATTGGCAGGACGGGCGCGGGACGGGGGACGCGCAGGCAGGATGCCCCGGCGGCGATGATGACTGAGCGGCCCGTTGATCGCTTGGAGCGGGTCACGCGGCGGACCGGCGACCGACGGGACTCGCGTCGTCCGAGGTCAGGCATTGTTTAGACGTTAAATTTGTACTCTCAAATTCACTATGTAAAAAGAAGATTTCCATCACATCAAAATGTCATAGCATGCATGGAGTACTAAATGTAGATGAAATCAAAAACTAATTACACGATTTTGTTGTACTCTGCGAGACGAACATTGAGCCTAATTAATCAATTTTTGGATAATTTTTCACACATACAAACGAAATGCTACAGTGTCCATGAAATTCCGTACTCCCAAATTTAGGAACTAAACAAGGCCTCAGTTGGAGACTGTACGAGTGCACTGAATTTTATGCGCTGATGTTGCGAAACAGTGAGAGGGTTCGGGTTAGCCCGTAAAATTTGCACCCGTCCCTAGAGTGCGTGCGCTACTGTAGCATTTCGTTTGTATTTATGAAAAATTATACAAAATTGATTAATTAGGCTTAAAATGTTCGTCTCGCAGAATACAACAAAACCGTGTAATGAGTTTTTAATTTCATCTACATTTAATACTTCATACATGTGCACATATTTTAATGTGATGAATTTTTTTATATAGTAAACTTTGGGGTGGAATTTGGGATCAATGCCTCAGCCCTCCGTTGACCTGTGCCGGACAGTCGCCGCAGCCGCCATCACAGGTCAACTCGCCGCCACCGCTGGTCCGCCGCCGCCGTTGATAGCTCAGCCTTTGTGTTCTTGTAGCGTGTCTGTTTCACTGGATCGGCTCGGCTCCAGTCAGCCCGTCACCACAACAGGCTAAAAACATGCAACGTACTGTTTGGTTGACTGCATGATTATACCATCTTGGTTGTCAAAAAACGTAAATACCATGCATCGTTTATGTTTGCCACCGAGGCCCATCAGGTAAAAATATCTAAAGATAGTTATCACACTATCTAAATGCTACCAGATTACTAGTGAACCAACCTAATCATCCTCATCTTATACCATCGTATTGTCGATCAAATTTTTGCTTGTCTTCCTTATACTTTCTTTCCAAGGGTGCCCTGTCCCGTATATCTAATATAATAGGAAAGATAACAAAGCCTTAAGACAAACTACACGCTACGGCTAGATAATCACAAAAGAACTGAAAATCTTCGACTTAAATCATCGACACATGTGTCAACCTAATTAAGCAACATATCACAAATGTCATAGCCTAGCAAAAGACATTGTTTCATCGTCTTTCCTTTAAAAAAAGGCACAATAAAGCCTCCTCTCAATTAAACTATTGTTTCTAATGAACAACCTATCCTCACCGTCTGAGGGTGTTGGTGTCACACGTCAAGATGGCAACGGGTAAAATCCGCGCGGATATTGACTTTAGATATCATGCCCACGAGTAAAAATTCACACCCGCATCCACGTCTGCTATCCTGTCATGGGTAGAAAACTATATCCGTGCCGGCTATCCGCGGATTTTTCATGCCCGCGGGCACGCCCGTACCCGCAAGCTATGTCTCAATAGCAATATTTTGGCAAGTAAAAAATCATCTCAATAAGAATATTTCAACACACATTAGTAGATATAAATGCACACAACTAAAAGATAACTATATAAAAGTTATTTAGTCTAAAGAGGACCATCGTTTTCTTCGTACTTTATTATATACTAAGGACCATCATTTTCTTGGTACTTTATTATATACTAGAAGGATTAAGCCTACATGCTAACTACTGGAGCGGGTTTGCGGATTTGTGGGCATGGATATTATTTTTCCACGCCCACGAGTAAATATCCATCGGGTTTAAAGCTATGCCCATGCCCGTGCCCGCGGATACAAACTTGAATCTGTATCCGTATCCATAGGGTTTTCTATCCACGAGCGTGCGGATATTTTTTACCCGTTGCCATCTTAGTCACACGTCCTCCCTTGCCTTTTTCTAGATGTTGCACAGATCAATAAAAATTAGCAATTGCACTGTTGAAAAGGATAAGGCTGCATATATGTTATTAGTGCACACAATAGTTTAACAAATGGAGAATGTATAAAATTCATAGTTGATGTTTCTATGCTTTGGCCATGAGAAAACTCATGACTCATCCATCTAAATCTCTAGGTTCAGTTTAACTTTCCTTTGAATCACACGCTCAGGTATCATTTGAGGAGGGATCATGTTTTATCTCATCAATCATATTTAAAATTTGTCTAGTACCAACCTCCAAGTTGTGTTACGGAACCTTGAACAAACGTAATAGATATCAGCAATATATAAATACAATGCAATTAGTATGTATGTAGAGCAGGAAATCAAAGAGCGGCGACAGCAGCAACGATTGGATATAGAGGGCTTGTTTAGATCCAAATTTTGGATCTAAACTTTAGACCAAAGTTTGGTGTTTGTAATAAATACGTCACTGTATCATTTCGTTTGTATTTATGAAAAATTATCCAAACATTGATTAATTAGGCTCAAAATATTCGTCTCGCAAAGTACAACAAAATTGTGCAATTAGTTTTTTATTTCATCTATGTTTAGAGGGTGTTTGGTTCCAGGGACTAAAGTCTTAGTCCCATCACATCGAATGGAAGAATGCTAATTAGAAATATTAATATAGATTAATTACAAAATACATTATATAAGTGAGGACTAATTTACGATACGAATCTATTAAGCCTAATTAGTCAATGATTAGACAATAAAATGCTACAGTAATAATTTGATAATTATGTACTACTTATAGGTTAATAGGTTTGTTAGGTTCGTCTCGCGGAGTAGATATCACTTATGTTATTAGTTTTATAATTAGTTTATGTTTAATGCTACTAATTATCACTTATTTGAGGGACTAAACTTTAGTCCCTATGATCCAAACATGGCCTTAGTACTCCATACATGTGCCGACATTTTGATGTGATGGGAATTTTCTTTTTGCATAGTGGAATTTGGGAGGCAAATTTTGGATCGAAACAAGGGCCAGATATGTGCCGTTGATGTGCAGCGGCGTGGAATGACTATAAGTAGAAAGAGTGACTTCACTCATTTTAAATCGTAGAATTTCTCTGCTCATCAATGATGTAAAGACATTATGTTTATCCGGTTTTCATCCAAACAATAAACTCTTAAGTCATGTATGTCATATATGCCAAACACATCTCGTCACCAGAGAGAGTATCCAAGTATGTGAACAACTGTCATATTGTCTCAGCTTCTAACCATGTTACGCATGTATATAACCATATATATACTTGTACTAGTCCTAAACACCGCTGCTCAAAACTTTGCACATGTAGTTTAATTATCATCATATACTCTTAACTTCCTCTAAACTTTTGACAGGCCAATCCCACTTAGCTGACAGAGTAAGGAGAAACAATAGCAGGCATAAGAGCAACCACACTACACGGACTTAAGCGGTTAGTCCGACAACTAGTGCTCATTCGCACACCATTTTTCGCTTGAAATGGTCAAAGCTCCCACATCCATTGCCATCCTTATCCGCTTGACATATCATCTCTCCTAGGTTTGCCATCACGTGACGAAGTTGTAGAGTCAGAGCAACAGGGTACAAACCGAATGTTAAGTGATGCCAATAGTTAATAGTTTGGAAATCTTACTCTATAGAAACAATGCATTATAGTGATCAACTAGTAGATAAGAAACATGTGTAAATACGAGGAGTTCACCTCAACTGCTGATATGTATCCATCCCTATCCTTGTCAAACAACTTGAATGCTTCTCTTAGTTCTTCTGAATCAGTGTCCTTCAAGAGCATAAAATTAGGTGAATTAGTACCAAAAAGCCACAAAGCACACACAAATTGTATCATAAGACTGCAAAAAGTTTTATATTTAATTCAAGCTATTATCAGATGCCATGATTGCTACTGAAACTAATTTGTACTCAGTGACAGTGGACGCCACTTGATGACTCCGGCCCAGGTGGGATTGGATGAAAAGCCCGACACACCGACCCGGCTGCAACACCCATAGGCCTCCTGTTGCGCCTCGACAGTCTTAGCACCAGCAGCCGAAATTATGACACATCGATCCGGCTACAACGCCCATAGGGCCTCCTGTTGCGCCTCGACAATCTTAGCACCGCACTCCGCCGCACCCTTCGGGGAAAGGTCCAATCGCCCCAGATGACTAGTCTGATGGGGGAAGGGTGACTCTCCCTTTTAAGGTGACTTGCTCCTCCCTAGCTAAGCAAGGTGGAATTATTCAGAGGCTCACATGGTCGCCATCCGACTATAATTGGGCCATTTGGTCTATTTTTGTTGCGTCTTTGCCAGCGGGTAATAGTGGAGGATGTCCTCATCATTCTCCCCTTCTTAACAAGGGCCCAACTCTGATACCAGATGATGAGTCCGGCCCAGGTGGGATTGGATGAAAAGCCCGACACACCGACCCGGCCGCAACACCCATAGGGTCTCCTGTTGCGCCTCGTCAGCCTTAGCACCAGCAGCCGAAATTATGACACACCGATCCGGCTACAACGCCCATAAGGCCTCGTGTTGCGCCTCGTCAATCTTAGCACTGCACTCCGGCGCACCCCCTCGGGGAAAGGCCCAATCGCCCCAAAAGACTAGTCTGATAGGGGAAGGGTGACTCTCCCTTTTAAGGCGACTTCCTCCTCCCTAGCTAAGCAAGGTGGGATTATTTAGAGGCTCACATGGTCGCTGCCCGACTACAACTGGGCCACTTGGCCCATTTTTGTTGCGTCTTTGCCAGTGGGTAATAGTGGAGGATGTCCTCATCACCACTGAAGAAGCTTGAATGGATATTTGCATGCCAATACCGCTGAAGGATTTAGTTTTTGCACAAGTGAAGTAGTACTCGATAGAGATAGCTACTGTGTGCATACAATACTCTTTGACATTGTATAAATGATTCCATGACTAGCAACGTAAGCTAATCCTTAACCCTGGATTCAAAATAATGTGTAAATTATATGAATCAGGCTAACAAAATATAGATGTATAATCACGATATTGTGCAAACTATGTAGCATCAATATTGAGAGGAATATCTCATGGCCTTTTCATACTCTACAGACATTAGGAAACTAGCTGGGAACCCCGCGCTTTGCGCGGGCGTAGGAACCACACAAATAAATTTGCTCCGATAAAGTCATGGAGGAGGCGCACCTGCCGCGGCTTCCATGCCTGCACACGGTGGTCAAGGAGACGCTACGCCTCCACCCGGCGCTGCCGCTGATGGTACCACACTGCCCCGCCGCCATCGGCGGTTACCGCGTCCCGGCGAGCACCCGCGTGTTCGTTAACATGTGGACCATCATGAGGGACCCGGCGGAGTGGAAGGACCCGGCGGAGTTCATGCCGGAGAGGTTCATGCCCGACGGCGATGACGAAGGGCGCAGACTGGACTTCACCGGGCGTCTAGATGGATTACCTGTCGTTCGGGTCCGGCCGCCGGATCTGCGCTACTGTCGCCATGGCCGAGCGGATGACGACCTACTCGCTGGCGATGATGCTGTTGCAGGTGTTCGACTGGGAGCTCCCCGTCGTCGCGCGACTGGACGTGGAGGAGAGGTTCTCGCCATCATCATGAAGAAGGCAACGCCGCTGGTGGCCGTGTCGATGCCGGGGCAGGGACCGGCCGGGCGGCGGCGTAGTAGGTGCCGACGCGGGAGGAGGGCGATGGGCGGGGGCGGCCGGCGACGCCGCGGGGGCGAGCGTCGGGGCGGGGCCGGCTGGGCATCGGTGCGGAGTCGGGCGGTCATGGGCAGGGCGAGCGGGAGCGGAGGCGGTGGGCAACGACGACGGGGTGGGCGGGCGCGGAGGGGTGGGCGGGCGGCCGACCGGCGTGTGCGTGCGTGTGACGGCGGCCGGGCATGTGGATTGAGGTGTCGCGAGGAGGGCAGCGGGTCGAAGCGGATAAGGTCAAGGATGGGGCCACGAACGAATGGCTGTGGTACATAGGATTCTGATCGAACAGTCCACGCAATGTACTGTAGTTCTAGCAGTGTTTTGTGTCACTGACATGAACACGTGTCGTGCTGGGGAGATAGGAATTCGGCGGAGAGGACATTCCAAACCACAAAACTACTTATTACATTAATGTTTCTAACTATTCAGGAGCAGGGTCTTCAGGGCCTTCGGGGATGGTGTCCTCTTCGTCTTCGGCGTCGGGGAGAAGGTCGCTCTCGAAGATCTGCGCCAAGGCGGCAGCAGGAGTAGAGGCTCCGGCGTTGGCACTCTACACGACGGCCAGCGCAGCGTCGTCGTCGAGATCGTCCGCCACCACGTAGCCGGCTCTCATCGCCCCGAGGTCTACGACGAAGTGCGTCGAGATAACCCCGAGGGTCTTCTGCACGCCGAGGCGGAGGGCCCCCTTCAGGCGTTCGGTGACGCAGCCGCCCAAGGCTCTTAGGCGACTGGCCACCAAGCTGCCCGATTGGGACTTGGGGGCTTCTGGCCCCTCGACCTCCTTGCAGACAGCGAGGGCTACATCCCGTAGCGCCTAGAGGTCCTCCTGGGCCTTCGAATAGGCCACCGGGAGTGACTCCGCCTGCGAGGAAGTCTCCTCCGCCACCTTCCGCAGCTCTGGAAACCCAAAAGCAAAATCAGATAAGTTTCGAAAACCAGAATTCGAATTAAGGATGAGTTTGTACTAAACTTACCTTCGGTCAGCTTCTCCTTCTGGGCGAGATCCTCCCGGACGGCGCTGACCTCCTACTAGACTGTTGCCATCTCGCCTTGCTGGGCCTCGACTGAGGCTTGCAGCTCGGTGATGGCAACGTCTCCCTCCGCCACCGTCACGGCGAGTAGGTCGATAGCTTCGCCCTGGGTCTTCAACTGGGCCTCAGCCGCTGCGAGAGCCGAATCCCGCAGCTGCAGCTGCCCCCGGGCTTCGGCAAGGGCGGCGCGCTCCTGTTGGAGTTCCACCTCGAGCGCGGCCAGCGCCTGGGACCGCCGGTGGAGGTCATCCCCCTGCCAGAGGACCTCGTTAGCTGTCTCCATGGCGAGGGCCCTCTCGCGGTCGTGCTCCCGCTCAGCATGGGCCAAAGCCTCCCTCAGCTGATGCACCTCGACGTGCGCATCAGCGAGCTCGGTGACCTTTCGGCCGGCCATCTCCCTCAAGTTCTGCCGTTGGCACGTCAACAGACAAAAATAAGAAAAAGAAGACAGAAAACACATGATAACTTAACAGTGACAACGTTTACCAGGTGGACGTCCAAGCCTCGGCTGAGGTGGAGCTCGAGGACCTGCTTCAGGGCCTCCTGGACTGTGGTCCCCATGCCCTACTGCTCCTCCCAGAGGAGACAGTCCGCTTCAGCGGCCTCTCCCAGGCCAGGGGGACGCCACGCCGTCCGAGCCCCTAATTGCGCCAGGCCTCGAAGGCCGGGCCGCCAGGCAGGGCGTCCACCGTCCTCTCCTCCCAAGGGCTCCAGGTCCCTTCCCGGAAACCCGAAGCATCCTCATACTCCTCTTGGCCGCCCTCGAGGGTGGCCAGGAGGGTCACCATTGCGGTGCCCGCCCCCGACGCTTCCTCCACCTCCGTCGTGCCGCTGCCCCCGGCCACGGCCTTACCCGCGTCGCCGGTGCGGCCCGCACCTTCGGGTTCCTTCACGCTCTCGGCCGGCACGGAGGTCTCGCTCGCCCCCGCAATGGCGACAAAAACTAAGCAAAGAGACTAATTAAGCTACACAAGCAAGAAGACAACTAGCAAGCTACACAAGCCAACTAATTATGAGAACAACCTCACAAGCACAAGATATATATAAAAGGAAGTAAATACAATGCTTGTGATCAAGAAGTGCAAACCACTGAGAAGAGTAGACAATGTTGACACGGTGATTTTTATCCCGAGGTTCACTTGTTTGCCACCAAGCTAATCCTCGTTGTGTCGACCAACACCTCGATGGTTCTTGGGAAAAGCTCTCAAGCCGCTGGCCACTCCGGGCACTCTGAAAGTGCATCTAGGCACTTATATGTTTTGGTGATTTTGGATGACAACATGATTAGTCATTTAACTTGTTTGCTTAAGTATATGAGCAGGAAATAATGAAGAAAGCAAACATGTGTTAATCATCCCATGTAAGCAATACAAATGACAAGTGTGTGATAGTGACAAATGAGACATGGACATAAGTAAATTGGTTGGTCTCATAAATAAGATACTTGTCAAAGGTTTTGGGATAGAACATGTGAAGAAATTTGAAGTTTCTTTGGGCTTGTTCCATAGCAATGGATACATTCAAAATGAGACATGATTCTATGGATAGTATATGGTCCCAAGTGCATTGATGTTTATGGACAAGTTATCTACCAAAGAACAACATTCAAGACATGGATTTCAATGTGGATTTCATGATGATGCAATGCAAAGCAAAGCTTAATTTGGCAAGAGAGGATGGAAAGGATCAAGCTAGATGCGAGTGACGTTCCTAGCAAGGTGAAGGGCAAATTGGTTTTGTAGCCGAGGTACCTTGTTTGGTGGAAAGGTCTAGCATTATAGTTTGGGTTTCTATACATCAATCAAGTCATATCAAGTGAAGCAATGCGAAGCATCTTATCTTTGTTCGATCATATATTGGAATGGCTTATGAATTGATCCATGCAATGGAAATTCTAAGTCATTAGCTCAACATTGGATTTGCTCATCAAGACATGAAGTGTTGAAGCCCTCAAAGTTGAGAATGATCAAGTATGGCATCAATGAAGATATACAAGCTCAAGTGGTAGACTCTATTTATTGTTTTAATCTTGAGTTTAGGAATGCCGTACTATAAAGAGGGATGCAACATTAGTTGTCTTGGCATACACCAAAAAGTGCTCAATAGATCAACCCAAATAAGATAACCTTTGGAGAGAAGTCCTTTAGGGACTTAGGGTGCTTTGCCCACCCAGTTTGGGAAAGCGGTCTGACCGCTTTTGGGCTTTGGGGGCTCAGCCCACTCAAACCGGTCTGACCGGTTTGGGAAACCGGTCTGACCGGTTTGGGGCCCTGACAGGTGTAACGGCTAGTATAGTTCGTAAACCGGTCTGACCGGTTTGGGAATCCGGTCTGACCGGTTTCCAACGGCTATAACGGCTAGTTTTGGTTGTGTGGGGTATTTATACCCAATACCCCTCTCCTTTGAGGGGTGCTGGTTGCCATTCCATTCTAACACGCCTAGGGCTGTTCCAAGCACCAGCAAGCTCTCCCCAAGCCTCTCTTTGTGAGAGTTGGTTGATTTTGATCATATCATTGGATTTGGGTTGAGGGATGTATGTGTTGTGAGCAATAGATAGCAATTGATAGTCCATATCAGCTATAGTGAGCAAAACTTAGTGTTGAGCACTTCCGGTGAAGCCAAGCATCAAGTGAAGCATTTGTTACTCTTGGAGGTGATCCTCCTAGACGGCTAGGCGTCGCCGGTGAGCTACCTTGGTTGTGGTAAGCCACGGATTGTTTGTAAGGGCTGGTCTTGCCTCCTTCGTGGAAAAGGACCAAAAGCTAGTGACACCGAGGAAAGTGGCTTGGAGTGGATAAGCCCGCCTTTCGTAGGCCCTCAACGGAGACTAGGACTCATCGTGTCTTTGTGACAGCCTTAGTGGCAGCGGTGAAGTCCGAACTTCGGGAAAACATATCTTTGTCTCTTGTTTACCTTCACAAGTTCATTTCTAGCATATACATTCGCTTCCGCTTCGATCTACTTGGGTGTGCTCTAATTGTGTGCAGGGACTTAGTGGACCTGCTTGATATCATCTACAAGAGCCCATCATCAAGTTTGGTTTGTGCTAGAACTCGTAGAGGGGGTTAATTCACATAGTCGGTTTTCTCTGTTGAAAACCGGTCTGACCGCTTCTCCAAAGCGGTCTGACCGCTTTAAGCGGTCTGACCGGTTTTGGAAACCGGTCTGACCGGTTTCTGTTGTACTGATTGTGTGAAAAAGTTTGTAATTTGCAGATTCACCTATTCACCCCCCCTCTAGGTGACATCAAGGTCCTTTCAATTGGTATCAGAGCTTGGCCTCACATCCAAGCTTAACCGCCGTGAGGAAAGATGTCGACCACTTGTGAGGTAACATATGAGCCACTAGCTAGTGACGGCTCAAATTATTCAATTTGGTCTTGTAATGTGATTAATGATCTTAGGGCTATGAGTCCTACTTTAGTGAGGATTGTAGTTGAAGGCATTGATCGTCCTCGTGTTGATTGGAGTGTGTCCAACCCAACCGAAGACGAAATGAATTGCTTTCAACTCAATGCTCGTGTCGCTAACTTCTTATTTGATGTTGTGAGTGATGAAGTTAGAGAATCAATTCTAGAAGATGAAGCAACTCTTTTCGATGCTCATCTCATTTGGGCTCGAATTGAGAAGCTATACAACATCAAAAGCGACACACAAGACCAAACAAGAGCCAAGACACATGAGGAGTGCACTACAACAACAAACACATGCACCAAGCCAAGTAACAAGCTCACAAGCTATATCATCTTCCAAAGATGAGGTACTCATGCTCAACAAGTCCAAAGAAGAAGAAAGGGCGGAAAACTCAAAGGATGAGACTATTCAAGCTCTCATCAAAGAGCTTGAGGAAGTCAAATTCTCCAACGCCGCTTTGGTTTGTAAGTATGAAGCTATTGTTGATGATTATGCTTGTGATACTATTCATATGGCTTCCATAGAAAAAGAAAACAAATTGCTCAAGCATAAATTGGAATTAATTGCTAGCAAGCATGAGATGCTACAAGTGAAGCATGATGAACTTGTGTGTTCTCATGAAGAACTTGTGAAATCATATGTTTCATTAGATATTGCTCATAAGATTATGATTAATTCGTTAAAATCTATTGAACCTCAAACCCACATATGCACATGTCTTCCAATTCAATATAACCTATCATGTGCTAACCCTTGTTGCTCTCAAGCAAAACAATCTTGGTATGATAAAGTGTGTGTAGAGTCATGTGAAGACCTCATTGCTCAAGAAAATGAAGAACTCAAGCAAGAGGTAGAAAGACTCACCAAGAACTTGACAATTCTTGAAAGTGAGAGCAATGCACAACCTTCTCAAGATAATCGTGAATCCATGGTGAAGAAGCTTGAGAAGGGATCAACCGTGCAAAGCTCTTGCAATCATCAAGTCAAGTACAACACAAGTCAAGAGCAAGCCAAGAAGAAAGAAGACAAGCCAATTCTCTCCAAAAGACAAAGAAATTTGGAGAAAAGAAGATGCTTTGGATGCTTTGAGAAAGGGCATCAAGTTGCCTCTTGTCCAAACAAGGAGCAACTAAATCAAGAGGAGCAATTTATCAAGCTTAACAAAGGCTTTCTCAAGGTCCAAGCAAAATTCAATGAAGAATTGGCTAAAGAGCAACAAAAGAAGAAATCCTCCAACATCAAGCATAAGACATGCTACACATGTCGGGAAAAGGGACATTTTGGTAATGATTGTCCAAATGGTAAAACTACTAATCCCGACATCATCCATTCTATACATGTGAAGCTTGGGAATTCCCCAAATGACTCCTATGCCTCCAAGGTGATTTGTTCTCCAAAGAGTGACACAAGAGGAAGTTGGGTTCCTAAGCATATTGGGACTAACAACATCGGACCCAACACGAGTTGGGTACCAAACTATGCTTGATGAGATTGTAGGGACAATGAGATGCATTGGTGACTTGGCTTGAATGACAATCTTCAATGATCAACTAGCAAGCCAAGAAAAGTTGCTTCCGCTACATACTCTATACCCAATGACATCTCGGTGACTTTGTGGTTAAATTGATTATGTTTAAGTCACTAGTACCTTTTGTAGGATCAAGTGTTTCTAAGTGTTGAACTTGTGGCACTTGATAGTGACTTGGACTACTTTCTAAAATTTTATCATATATGCCATGTGATGCTCTTAATGGCTCTCTAGTAGAGCAATATTGTGTTTTAGTTGCAGTGGATCAAGTTCCGACGAAATTTGAATCAAACATCGGAAATCCACGCCATTTGGTACATGTCTGGCAAAACCGGTCTGACCGGTTTGCCAAACCGGTCTGACCGGTTTGGCCCAGACACTTGCAACTTTTGCGCATTCTTGAAAAATGAAGATTTTTATTATTAATTTAAGCATATGCTATGTGGTATGTTTGATAGCTCTTCTGTAGAGCAAATTTCTATCATTTTCAGGGCATACCACATAAGATCCGACACTAAGGCCGGAAGATCCGACCAGATGATCCGGACGGCTCTGTGTTGCACTCCAACAGGCCGGATGACCCATCGGAAGATCCGAGGCAAAACCGGTCTGACCGGTTTGCCAAACCGGTCTGACCGGTTTGGCCGCCTCTGCCTGAGTGAAACCGGTCTAACCGGTTTGGCTCAGGGTGTTGGAACTTGACCATTTGAGTGAGAAATAAAGATTCAAGTATTTCATTTCATAAATTCCTCATTCTTGGCATATGCTATCCATATTAATACTTCATTTTGTGTAATTACTTGGCATAATTAATTTTAAGTGATTTTTGTGTGACTTGACCATTTATTGAATTAATCCCCTCCATGTCATTCACAAGGCAAAGTGCATGTCTCATATTGTCTACATATGATGCACATATCTAGGGGGAGATTATTTCAATATTTGTGTCCTTGAGACTAACATTTTCTTTTAGTGAACTTGTAGTCTCAATGGTGAGAGAATACTTCTCTCAATTGGAGTTGTCAAATCATCTTGTGATTCATGACGGTAACACGATAGTCATTCTCTTCATGAATCTTGATCTTAATTTATAGTTTGTCAACTCAACATAATATAGCATTGAATTCCTTAAAATGGTTTAATCTTTCAAATTAGTGCATATGAATCCCTGCTAATCTCAAAAGCACTAAATAAGGAATTTAATCTATATTGTGTAGCTTCGTAATTAATGACCTATGTTTTCATGCTTTATCTTAAAAGTCATTGATTATGAAATCATCTGTTGTGCACATTAACGTTTTCTCTTTATGTTGATCAATTGGTTTATATCATGAGAGAATTCATATGACAAAATTGATAATATTGCACAACACATTCTACTAGAGGCCAAGGTATGTTTTCTATGAACTAGTTTTTACCTTGTGCATCTAGGCCCTTGTCATGCTAGTGTGTGCATGTACATGCAAATGTATTAAGCTCTCATGCGTCCATTATATATTTAGTTAACATCTTCTTGGTGAATGGTGCAAGCTAAGTATGTTAATGTCATTGTGTGCTTAATATACGTGCATGTGCTTGTGTGACATAGGATAGTTTTTGAAAAATCCAACTAGCATGCTAAGTTGTGTGATTTTTGAAAATCTTTGTGTCTTTGGTCTTTTGACCTTTGTCAATCTATTTGTGACTATTGTTAAACTTGCTTGATTGATGGCTAGTCACAAATAGTGAGATTTCTCTCAAGTCCATAAAATCCTTTATCTATCTTTTGTCTCCCATTTCTTTCGGAAGAAACGAAAGAAATTTGATTTATTGGAAATCTTATCATTTCTATGGACAAAATCTTGAGAAGTTGAAGAACATTCTTATCACAAACACTCTCAGATCAAGTAAACAAGTTTTGGATCTCATTTCCACCATTTTGGACTAGGCTTAGCTGCCTGGGGCAAACCGGTCTGACCGGTTCCCCAAACCGGTCTGACCGGTTTGGGCCCAAGCAGCTGAGTGAAGCTTTCTGTGGAAATTTTTTGGATTTTTGAAGGCCAAATTTCACCATAATGGTTTCTAAGTTCAAAGGAGCTTGTCTTGAAACAGTTTTAAAGCAAGATCCGACTTTGCGACGGATGATCCGACAGGAAGTTCCGAGTAGCTCTGTCTCGAGTTGGCTCTGGCCCAGAAGATCCGAAGTTCATCAGAAGATCCGACTAATTCCCGGAAGATCCGAAAATCATCAGAAGATCTGACAAATTCCCGGAAGATCCGATGTTTCTGGCAGAACCCAACTCCCTGGGAGAAACCGGTCTGACCGGTTTGGCCCAGGGAGGTGGGCCACTCGTTTTTACTGCCTACCCGTGATTCCCTCTCTCCTACCATACCCATACATCTCATATCCTCTCTCTCTCCTGTTCTTCCCCGTGAGGAGGCGCCCCCAAGGCGATTTGAAGATTCAACCAAGGAAAAAGGGATTTCTTCTTGGATTTGGAGTGCCCCAAGGCTGCTAGATTGATTCTCCATCAAGTTGTGCACTCAAATCTTCATCTCTCTCGAGTTCTTGGTTCTCAAGGTATTCAAATCTTTCCATCGCCCGATCTATGAGCTCAATACATATCTCTCAAAACCCTTCGGTGGAACATCTTCTGGCATATCTAGGAACCTATCCCTAAGAGATGGATTGAATTGTTTGGCTACATTTTGCGCAACAAGGATTTGCACCCTCACTGCGCAAAGCGGTCTGACCGGTTTGGGCAGTGAGGGCCCAAGTCCCTGTTTTGCACCGTGTTGGCTCACATATGGACTAGGGATAGCTTGAATTGCAATATTTGTTCAAATTCCTGATCATAAGTTGTCCAGATTGATCCCAAACTTGTTTTGGTTCAGCCAAGGCAAAAGCGGTCTGACCGGTTCCCAGACCCGGTCTGACCGGTTTGGCCCAGGGCTGCCCCAAAACTTGTTTGGTGCTCTCTATCAATTCCATACTTTATCTAATCTGGTTATGGGCAATTATATCACTTTTATCTGTCCTTTTTTATCATCAACTCGAGTTGGCCCAGCTCAGACCAAAAGCGGTCTGACCGGTTTGGATAACCGGTCTGACCGGTTTTGTGCTGAGTTGGATCAAATCTTGTTGATTGTGCTCTATCCATTCAAATCTTTTGATCAATTATCTCCTAGGTATTGATACTTTGTGTGTCACTTTGTGGACCCAGGAAGGACAGTGAAGATGCCTAAAGGATCACATGCCGAGAGAATTAAGAAGAGCAAGTTTGATGCACCCGGAGGAAGTAGCTCGGGAAGAGATTTGAGGCCTAGGAGGCCAAAGTGGGCAGCAGCAGCAGATCAGGAGATAGAGGAGGTGGATGTTGTGGGAAATTCCACTGATGATGAAGTTGAGGATGAGAGTTTCAGGGTTGAGTACCGCCATGGTCAGCCGGCGGACGCTGATGTTGATGAGGAGATGGCAGCAGATGATTATGAGGATGAGGTGGCTGATGATGATATTGATGAAAATGCCCCTCTTGTGCTTGAGATTTGCCGACCCACTGGCCCAGCTAGCAGGAGAGTTACTGATTATCTTGCCAGTGGGATGACTGATGTGGTTAGGAGGTTGAGGAGGACTAGTCCACTTGGTGTGGATAGGACAGCGACCGACTACCGGTTTTGGACTCTTTTTCAGCAGGATTTCTATGCCACAGCTATCATGAAGAAGACCAAAATCACATCAGATGCACAGTACATGGATTGGGATTATATGAGAAAGCATGACAACCCAGTCTTTAATGAGATCATCAGAATATGTTCAGAAAAGAGGATAAAGCATCTCATGGGCTTCAAGCATAGTTGGAACAAGGAAGTCATTGCTCAGTTCTATGCTACTGTATTTTTCGGTTACTATGAGCAAGAGGATGGTACACAAGAAAGAGCCATGCACTGGATGACAGAGGGTCAGCGCTATCATGTCACTTATTCTGATTTTGCTTCCATTCTTAGAGTTGGACATGAAAGTGATGACACTGTCCGGATACATGATCGAGGAGTTATGGAACCATCTGAAATCAAATTCATGTATCCAAGAGATCAAAATGGCAGTTGGGGAAAGGTGAGTGGTCTTTACACTTATTATGGGACACTTTATAGATTGCTAAGAAAGACACTCACACCAAGAGATGGCAACACTTCGGATATTTCGCTTTTCATGAGAAATTTGATGTACTATCTGAGGATTGGAGAGGAGACACCTCCATTCAGTGTTGCTGACTTCATTTGGCATGAGATCAAGTCTATTTCTAAGAGTCCTCAGAAAATTTGTGCCTATAGCCCGTTCATCATGTTTATTATTGAGAGGGTTACAAGTTTGAAGATTCAAAAGGACACCCAACACAAGCCAATACATCCTCCTGTGCCACACAAGTTCAGAATGCCTTCTCCTCAACCAGCAGATGCAGATGCGGCAGCCGGCAGTGATCAAGAGCAGCAGCCACAGCAGCAGACTCTGCTGCAGGCCAGAACCGGTCTGACCGGTTCTGCAAACCGGTCTGACCGGTTTGGGTCTGGCAGCGGGACTCGGTCAGCAGGACAGACCTCTCCCATACGGAAGTTCATCTCTATGTTCACAGGCATTTGTAAAGGCCAAAGGGATGTCCAAGTTGACATTAGGCAGCAGAGGATTGAAAATAAGAAGACTCGTGATGAGTTCAAGAAACTGCGTGCCATTTTGAGTCCAAATGATCCTCCATCTCCTATTTCACCACCACTTGAGTTGCCTGAGATTCCCCCACTTCGAGACATCATGACCGATCACATGAGTGCGAGATATTTTGAGGAGTACGGTGATATTTTTGGATATGGACATGTTGGATCGAGCTCGCAGCCTCCGCCACCCCCTTCACAGTCAGTTGGTGCTCCAGGAACCATGCCTTACATGCCCACTTCAGAGGGTGATTTATTTGGTTCTTCTTTTGGATTTGCACCGCCTGGTCCATCTTATGCAGCAGCTACACTTCCTTCTTCTTCATATGCATATGGTGGCACCGGTTCATCTATGGCGGGAGTTCAGTTTTCGAGTGCACCATCTCCATCTCCTGGAGATTTTGCATCACAGGCAGCGGCTTCTCTTTTTGGACCTACTTCAGCTCCTAGTCATGGTATGTCTAGAACATCTTTATCTTAGTTCCATGGCTAGCACATCCAAATCACTCCATTTTTATCACACATACACATTCACTTGAGTGAAGGTTTTCATTGGACCACATCTTCTTCGTCAGATGATCACAGCCCGACCTTCTAGCGGCGAGGATTGGATGCATGATGGGAGCGTGACTACAAGCTTCTCCAGGCCCTTTATGGATGATTGATGACAAAGAGGGAGAAGAATGGATTAAAGCTTATCTAGTTGATCTTGTAGTCATTTGATTGTAATAAATTCGATCTTTATCTATTTGTGGACTTGAGAAATTGTAATGTGTGCTCTTTGTGTGATAAACTCTTTTATATATTCTAAGTGACCATTTGCTAGTGTGATATTCATGTATTGGTTGATGCAATGTTGTTTCACATATGCTTCTGTCTGGGTGAAACCGGTCTGACCGGTTTGGCCCATGGCAGCGGGGTGAAACCGGTCTGACCGGTTTCCCAAACCGGTCTGACCGGTTTGGCCCGTGACAGCAAGCATGTAATTCTCTTGTTTTATTGAGTGCTATACATGTCATATGCATCACACATTGTTTTATTATGTCACACACACTTGTTGCACTTGATGGATGCTAAGATATAGGGGGAGCTCTCAATTTTGTTGATTATATGTGAATTTGGCATTTGAGGCCGAATTTTTGAAATTCTATTCAATGCACATATTGAGGGGGAGCTCATCATATATCTTAGTCATCTAGAGCTTAAATTTCATATCTTTTTGTAAGCTTTAATCATGCTGTCATCAATCACCAAAAAGGGGGAGATTGAAAGTGCATCTAGGCACTTATATGTTTTGGTGATTTTGGATGACAACATGATTAGTCATTTAACTTGTTTGCTTAAGTATATGAGCAGGAAATAATGAAGAAAGCAAACATGTGTTAATCATCCCATGTAAGCAATACAAATGACAAGTGTGTGATAGTGACAAATGAGACATGGACATAAGTAAATTGGTTGGTCTCATAAATAAGATACTTGTCAAAGGTTTTGGGATAGAACATGTGAAGAAATTTGAAGTTTCTTTGGGCTTGTTCCATAGTAATGGATACATTCAAAATGAGACATGATTCTATGGATAGTATATGGTCCCAAGTGCATTGATGTTTATGGACAAGTTATCTACCAAAGAACAACATTCAAGACATGGATTTCAATGTGGATTTCATGATGATGCAATGCAAAGCAAAGCTTAATTTGGCAAGAGAGGATGGAAAGGATCAAGCTAGATGCGAGTGACGTTCCTAGCAAGGTGAAGGGCAAATTGGTTTTGTAGCCGAGGTACCTTGTTTGGTGGAAAGGTCTAGCATTATAGTTTGGGTTTCTATACATCAATCAAGTCATATCAAGTGAAGCAATGCGAAGCATCTTATCTTTGTTCGATCATATATTGGAATGGCTTATGAATTGATCCATGCAATGGAAATTCTAAGTCATTAGCTCAACATTGGATTTGTTCATCAAGACATGAAGTGTTGAAGCCCTCAAAGTTGAGAATGATCAAGTATGGCATCAATGAAGATATACAAGCTCAAGTGGTAGACTCTATTTATTGTTTTAATCTTGAGTTTAGGAATGCCGTACTATAAAGAGGGATGCAACATTAGTTGTCTTGGCATACACCAAAAAGTGCTCAATAGATCAACCCAAATAAGATAACCTTTGGAGAGAAGTCCTTTAGGGACTTAGGGTGCTTTGCCCACCCAAACCGGTCTGACCGGTTTGGGAAAGCGGTCTGACCGCTTTTGGTCTTTGGGGGCTCAGCCCACTCAAACCGGTCTGACCGGTTTGGGAAACCGGTCTGACCGGTTTGGGGCCCTGACAGGTGTAACGGCTAGTATAGTTCGTAAACCGGTCTGACCGGTTTGGGAATCCGGTCTGACCGGTTTCCAACGGCTATAACGGCTAGTTTTGGTTGTGTGGGGTATTTATACCCCATACCCCTCTCCTTTGAGGGGTGCTGGTTGCCATTCCATTCTAACACGCCTAGGGCTGTTCCAAGCACCAGCAAGCTCTCCCCAAGCCTCTCTTTGTGAGAGTTGGTTGATTTTGATCATATCATTGGATTTGGGTTGAGGGATGTATGTGTTGTGAGCAATAGATAGCAATTGATAGTCCATATCAGCTATAGTGAGCAAAACTTAGTGTTGAGCACTTCCGGTGAAGCCAAGCATCAAGTGAAGCATTTGTTACTCTTGGAGGTGATCCTCCTAGACGGCTAGGCGTCGCCGGTGAGCTACCTTGGTTGTGGTAAGCCACGGATTGTTTGTAAGGGCTGGTCTTGCCTCCTTCGTGGAAAAGGACCAAAAGCTAGTGACACCGAGGAAAGTGTCTTGGAGTGGATAAGCCCGCCTTTCGTAGGCCCTCAACGGAGACTAGGACTCATCGTGTCTTTGTGACAGCCTTAGTGGCAGCGGTGAAGTCCGAACTTTGGGAAAACATATCTTTGTCTCTTGTTTACCTTCACAAGTTCATTTCTAGCATATACATTCGCTTCCGCTTCGATCTACTTGGGTGTGCTCTAATTGTGTGCAGGGACTTAGTGGACCTGCTTGATATCATCTACAAGAGCCCATCATCAAGTTTGGTTTGTGCTAGAACTCGTAGAGGGGGTTAATTCACATAGTCGGTTTTCTCTGTTGAAAACCGGTCTGACCGCTTCTCCAAAGCGGTCTGACTGCTTTAAGCGGTCTGACCGGTTTTGGAAACCGGTCTGACCGGTTTCTGTTGTACTGATTGTGTGAAAAAGTTTGTAATTTGCAGATTCACCTATTCACCCCCCCCCCCTCTAGGTGACATCAAGGTCCTTTCACACTCCAAGACACCACTCGCAAGTGAGGTAACTCAATGACACGCTCCACTAGAGTTGCTCTTCGCGATCCCCACGAGGTGAGCACAATCCCCCTCACAAATCCTTCTCCGGAGCACCGCACAATCTCCTTGCGTGCTTCAACGGAGCCTCAATCCACCAAGTCGTCTAGGAGGTGGCAACCTCCAAGAGTAACAAGCAAACCGACTTGCAACACGAACACCTAGTGCCACTCGATGCAATCTCTCAAAGCAATGCACTAGACTCGCACTCACTCGCAATGGATTCGCAATCTTGCATGAACAAGTGAGTTAGTGGACTCCCAAGGCAAGCACTACCATGGGAAACACATTCCCAAGGTGCTCAATCTCCTCCAAGCCCTGGGCACCCTCCTATTTATAGAGGGAGGGAGAAAACTAGCCGTTATGCTCAAACAACGCAACTGGCGGACCGTCCACAGTACAACTGGCGGACCGTCCGCCTCAGATCTCAACGACTATAAAATGTGTCAGAGATGACCGTTAGAGCCCTGGCGGACCGTCTGCCCATCAAGCGCGGACCGTCCGCCCCACACTAAAATCAGCCAGCCAAACTCGAGCTTTTGCCCGCGGACCATCCGCCTCACAAAAGTCCTCTCAAATGCTCAGAAACGTCTCTATGTAAACAGTCCGCGAAAACGGTCCGCCTCACAAAATTTTGCCTGTGGACCGTCCACCACATCACGCCGAACAGTCTGCCTCACAAAATTCTTTGCATTGAAAAACAATTGCGGACTGTCCGCCCGCCTGGTCGCGGACAGTCTGGACCCCCCCGGACGGTCCGCCACCAGATAGGCGGACCCTCTTTCAACACAACCGAAGCTCGGTAAAACGGCCATAACTTTTAGCTCTGATGTCCAAATTAGGTGATCTTGGACTCTATGGAAAGCTCATTCAGAGGGCTATCCAACCCAACTGAAATATTGACCCAAAACACTTTGGGTCAAAGTAGAATTCCTAACCAAGATCACACCGAGCCATAACCATCATCCAAACCTTCAACCCTTTGCAAATGTACCAACCCCATAAGTGTACCACCTTATGTGTGAGTGAGTTAGTATTTTCACAAACATTTCTCAAAGGGTTTTCTGCTCTCTTTACCATGCCACCACAGAGTGTCCGATCTTTCAGTCAGAACAGAGTTCCTCAAGATTTTCAACAACGCCCTTTCCCAAAGTTAGTCGCCACTCATCTAAATGCAAACCATGCAAGTTATTGATCAAGTGGCACTAGATGATTGATATGCAAACAAGTTTGCCCCTCTTGATAGTACGACCATCTATCCTAAACCCGGTCATAAACTTCTCTACTCACCTATGATCGGTTAAATGAAATGCCTATTGGTTATACCTTTGCCTTGCGCATTCCATTCCATCTTCTCCAATGTTGATGCAACACATGCACCAACGTCATCACAAATGATATGATCCACTTCATATCATCATGCGACGTATTGGTTCATCGATCTTGACTTCACTTGCTCTTCGTCGTTGCATCGGTCCATCGGCGCCAAGTCATTGCTCAAGCATCCCGCCACACGGCCCAGCGCTTAGCCTCTGACTTGCCCTTCACACTTGCATCCGGTCCATCAAACCAAGTCTTGTCTTGATCTTCTCCTCTCAGTCACATGACTCCATGTCATGTCTCATATGCAATGAGCTCCTTCATCACATAGTTACCTGTGGACTAATCACCTATGTATTTCACTTAAACACATATTAGTCCACCTAAGTTGTCACTCAATTACCAAAACCAAACAAGGACCTTCAAGCGCTCGGGATGGGGGCGGCGCCGCCGAACGCGGCGTGGCACGCGTCGACACCTTTAGCGCCTTGGTGGGCGCCAGCGAGAGCGATGCCGGTGGTCCGGGTTGGCTAACAGATAATCAAATCGAAAGAATCAGACTAAAAATGCCGATGATCCCCAAGAACCCCTCGCAAACTGCGACGAAGACCGCCGCTTGCGAGATGGCGTTTTGGGCGAAATTGTGGAGCTCCACACCGTAGTGGAGGCACAATCCGCAGAAGAACGGCGAAGCGGGAATTTCGAACCCCTGGTCGTGCAGCCTCGCCAGGCTCACAACGAAGCCCTCCGGCGGAGAAGGCTCGTGGTGGTTGGATGACGGCGCGATCCACGTAGGCTCCTCTGAGATGCTGTTCGCCGGTAGCACCCCGGCGAGGTAATCGTCGGTGGCGATGGAAGGGCTCCACGGAGCGGGGTCGGTGATGGTCATCATGGCGAAGGGCGGCGGCGAAAAGCGAAGTTTGTGCGGGGAAGACGAAAGGCAAGGGTGGCGGCGCTTGGAAGTAATAGATGCAATCTAAAGGCAAGGGCTTGGTAAGCCGAACCTTTCCCCCTGCCTCTTTAATTATAGTCTCATACGAAGCGCAACCGGCATCCCAGCCGCGTGGAATCCACATTCAATGCGGTTGGCGCCGCTGTCACTGACGGCCGGACCCCACCGGTTGGGATAACCACCGCGCGCGAGAACCCAGGCATCGCAGATGCCACGTCCCATCATAACCACCCACGCCTCTGCCGCTCCGCCTGAAAAGGCGTGCCCGCTTCACATGCTTCGCGCCGCATCAGCCACAATTCCCTAAATAAACGCTCGAGGCTAGCAGGAAAGCTTCCAAGGTAAGCCACCTCACCTCGAGGCCCTACTGATAAGGGGTTCGAAGCCCTGGCTCCTCGAGAGTTCGACAGACACCCCAGATCAAACAGAGTCAGGGACAACCGGGGGCGCGCAATCGAGCCTATGCTCGAATGCGAAGTTCGAGGGCACCTCCCATGTTGTATTCAAGGCCAGATGGAGGCAGCTAGTCGAGGGATCCCACCGAGGGAGAGCAACGAGCCCTCGACCCCTATCGAACGGGGTCGAGCCTTGCCTAGCAAACCTTCACGAGTGCTCTTATGAGACGTGTCTCCGGACCACGAGCCGACCTCTATCGAACGAGGCACAGACGTCCACTTGAATTACCCGCTAACAGCTCACAGGGCATCCATGACTCGCGGCCCGCTCGAGGGAAGAATAGATTGCATCACCCCTCCTCCCCACGAACGGGGCGACGAGGGTCGTAACTCAAAGTCGAGGACCGCCCCTGATCGACCTTGCTAGGGCCAGGGCTCGGGGGCTCCTCGCATCACAAGATCGAGTTCCTTGAAGACGAAATATGATGTAGCTCACGAAAGCATGAAACGCTGACAGCCCTTGCAGGAGTATATCCACTCCTCCAAGGCCTCGGAGCTACACCCGCGGGTGCAATAGCGCGCACCCAGCGGAATTCTTCAAGGAAACCTTATCAAAAGCACCCACGACGAAAAGCCTTTGCCGGATTAAACCTACTCCATCAAAGGCTCGGGGGCTACTGTTGGGGGCAATCATTAGGGATATCCAAACCTATGGGATAATCACCCTTGTTAAACACTAATTATTACCAAACTCATGCACATATCAGGAAAGAGGAAGGCAAATAAGGCCCACGGCCCAACAAGAGTCAAAGGCCCAATCAAGACACCCCGCAGGGTGCCTCGACGCGCACCTCAATCTCCGCTTCGCTCGAGGGAACCGACCCCTCGAGCGAAGCGGAAAACTCCGCCTCGGTCGAGGCCTCAGGGTCGAGCCTCGAGCAACCCACGAAATGGGGAGAGCTCCGCCTCGGTCGAGACCTCCGCTCCGACAAACAATTAATAACGCTCACCGCCGCCGTGCATCAAAAGTCAAAAGGCAAATCTCTCGCCATGCCGCTCTGACAGCCACGACCCCTCCCCCCCTCCCCCCGTCGCATCCGCCAACTCCCGTCACTGTATTGCCAACCGAGGCTCTGTGCGGACAGGCCGGCGTTGTGCGAACAGAGCACGTTACTCCGAGCTCCTGTGCTACCAACTCCGACGACCCGAAGTCCTCGATCGGGCGGGAGAGACCCTCGAGCACGCAGCAGGAGAAGAAGAGAGAACGGCGGAGGCATGGCGGGCCATCCCGAGCACTATGCGACCATCCCTGGCGCTGTGCGGACATGTCGCCACTGTACAAACAGGGCCGGGTCACTCCGACTTCCTGTACTGTCAACTTCCACAGTGATTTCCCACAAAATAGGCTGTGCACAGGCATGGGAGACCCTCGAACTGGCGTACGGGCGAGTCATTACCGCACGCAGGTCAGCTCGGATCCTCGAAACCACTCCCTGGAGTCATCACCACTACAACAATCGATCACAAGGACCGCAACGCCGTGTAACAGTGGCCAAGGACAAAGAGCCACGCCCGGCGCCACTCCTACCACTGTGTAACAACTATACCTGCATAGCGACACACGCCTATAACCCCTCATCCTTGGCCTATAAAAGGAGAGGGCGCGCCCACGAACAAGGCCGACCCCGAGACAACGGAACAATCGAATACAGAACAAGAAACGACACTCACGTACACTCCGCACTCCACGATATTGGCGCTCTGCCTCAATCATCTGGGACTTGGAGGTTTAGCCTCTTCTCCCAACCTGCTTGTATTCCCTACTACTCGCAGTCCGGTGCAGGATAATACATTTCACGCACCATCTCGCTGGAAGTACGGTCTTGCGACCGGAACCAGGATAAATTCGTGTCTTGCATTATCTTCTGCATCAACCATCAGGGGAGGGAACACAACGCATTTCTGGCTTGTGTCGGGACCACGATTTCATAACACCGACACAGCTGCTGCGCGATCTTGTTGATCCGCACGGAGAAGTCGTCGATTGACTCCCCGTCCTTGAAAGATAGAGAATCAAACTCCCCGCGGAGCGTGTTCGCCTTCGCCATGCGCACGCGCTCCACGCCGAGGTTCGCCGTCTTGAGGTCTTCCCACGCCGCTTGCGCTGGGCTTATTCTCCATGACCTCCACCATCTCCTCGGGCACCCCCTTGCAGATGGCCTCCAGTGCCATCTGGTCCTCATCTTCATCTGGATCGCCGATGTTCACGGCGTCCCAGAGGTTGCGCACCTTGAGCATGACGCGCGTCATCGCCGACCACGCCCCGTAGTTCGTCTTCGTGAGCATCGGCCACTTGGCGCTCCCGATGTCCTTGACGCGGCGCTCCACCGTGCGCTCGATGACGACCGTGCCGTCGCGGTACCACGGACGCGGCCTGCGCCGCGGTGGTGACGGCGACTCCCGCCGGCTTCCCCCGGCTGGCGTCCTCGACCTCCTGCCGAGGTTGGGCATCGACGACATCGCGTCCCGGACGTAACCGCTCTCATACCACTTGAAGCCCTCAAATCCCAGCGCCCATCGCCGGAGAAGAAGAGCAGCACCCCTCGAGCACCTGGAACGCACACGCACTCGAACTCCAATGAACACAGCAAGAACACGATGTACGCCGGAATTTTTGGTGCCGCTAACTAACCAGCTTTTTCTGTTGTATTGCAAACTAATTTATACAAAGACGTTGTGACTCTCTAACCTCCACTACTGGCCGTGCCATCCCACGTCCGGAGGACTCGATCACCACCACTAGTCTCCTGGACTTAACGAGAAAGAAGGAGAGCCAACAGACGTGCATGCGTCGTGGCCGTTACAGACTGACGCGCTCACCAGGTGAGCTCTATGTGATGGAAAGTTTGAATAGTTTGAAAAGTTGAGAGGAATGACACAACCCAGGTGGCGCGGTGGTGTGCGCGGTCAGTCGACGATATTTCTCGACCTGTTGATTCAGGACTTTGAATCGATGCGCTTTGATGCCTGTACACGCATATCGCCACGCCAAGTCAGTTCTCCGTCTACTTTGCCTCGTGTTCTCCTCCCCTCGCACGCGGCCGGAGGTTCTGCACGCTCACGCGCGTCGACGTCCTGACCTTCCACCTCGCCGCGGCGCTCTAGTCCGCGTCCTACTGCCCCTCGAGTGTGATTGGTTTTCAGACCATCTGAGCCTGGCTCGCACCACGCAGGCAGGCCCGACAGGTGCTGCGGCCTTTTGTTTGTTCACGTTCTCGTTGTGCGATCGCTCCCAAAGGCCACAGTCCCACGAGCTCCACCGGCCACACCATCATGACGCCAACACGGGTTCCGCCATGGCGTTGGTGAGCTCGCCCAGGCTTCGACGGTGGGTGGCTCGGAGGGCACGTGAGGAATGGATGGGATGGAGGAAGGTCGGACAGCGCAATAGGGAAGAAATGAAGAACCGAAGAAGATAAGATTCCATAGATCTTTGCAAAAAGGTCCTCGTGAAAGCATGTATTTTTAGTATATTTTTGTGTCTGGACCTGTTTACAGAAAGTCCCTGGAACTTGAGAGTATTCATAGAAAAAATTATAGGTAAGCAGTTTTAGGCATACCGTTGGAAGAGCATAAAAAATTATTAAAAACCTTCTTTTTTCTCTACCTAAAATAAAATTGAAGTATCCAAATTTATGCTCGGAGATACTCTAAGAAAGTCTACTGTAGCTCGTCCAAGTTATCCTGATTTGGAGCTCCTCAGCCCCATCCTTCACTAGATCTTGGGAGGACGCCACCACCCTTGGATAGGATCGCCAAAGTACGAGACACCATTTGTGTGTCCGGCAGAGGCGCGTAGTGCACCTCATTAGCCATTATCGCTCCTCGTATGTAAAGAAGTACTAGCACCGGTCAAGCAGAGAATGGTTCAGGAATAAACCAAATCCACATCCATCCATACTAATTTTAATATATTTACACATTAATCCAATCTCACCCACTTAGCATTTGAACCGAACCAATTCAAACCATTTAGCTTTTCTCTCCTAACCAAAACAAAATAATTGGTTTCAACCCAAATATTGAAACCGGTTTTCACTAACTACTTTTAATAAGGATATATCTTATGGTGTGGGATCCATATATTGATATAGCTCAACCAATTTACACAAAGTAGCTAACTCTTATTCTGAGACATCTCCAATAAATTTCAGCCAAATTCACTAAAATTTTATAGTGTGAACGCGATGTTTTAGTTTTAGGGTCCGACCTTTGACGTGGGACCCACATGTGGATCTCATAACGTAATTTTACACAAAGTAGCCGACCCTCGCTGAGAGTCATTTGCAATAAATTTCAGCCAAATTCGCTAAAATTTTATAGTGTGAACGCGAGGTTTAAGTTTTAGGGTCCGGCTTTTGACGTGGGGCCCACATGTGGATCTCATCACATAATTTTGCACAAAGTAGCCGACCATTGTTTTGAGTCATTTGCAACAAATTTCAGCAAATTTGCTAAAATTTTATAGTGTGAACGCGAGGTTTAAGTTTTAGGGTCTGGCTTTTAACGTTGGACTCACATGCGGATCTCATCACATAATTTTGCACAAAGTAGCCGACTGTTGTTTTGAGTCATTTGCAACCAATTTCAGCCAAATTCGCTAAAGTTTTATAATGTGAACGCAATGTTTAAGTTTTATGGTCCGGCTTTTGACGTGGGGCCCCATGTCGATCTCATCACATAATTTTGTACAAAGTAGTCGATTGTCATTTTGAGTCACTTGCAATAAATTTCAATCAAGTTCGCTAAAATTTCATAGTGTGAACGCAAGGTTTAGTTTTAGTCAAACTAATTCCGAACCGATCCAAACTGATTTAAACCATTATAATTATTAAACCAAACCAAACCATTACATATCTCGACCCATTATGCACCAAACCAGTTAATCCAATTAGAAAACCAAACCATAAAAACCAGTTTCAACCAAAACCATTCTCAGCTTGAACCACCGGGCGATCAAATATGTGGGACAGAGCGGTCAATCCGGTCATCCATGGGCATAATTTCTGAACCACCAAACCTTTTCTGAAGATGATGTACAAGTCACATTGTCAATCCCCTCAAAGATAATATGGAACCTCGCTTCCCTGGAATTTGGTACGCTTGCAGCAGGGGATTTGAACCAAAGTGCTAAAGTTTAGCGCTTTAAATAAGTGATAATTAGACGTATTAAATATAAATTAATTATAAAACTAATTACATAAGTCATGTCTTTTTCACGAGACGAATCTAACAAGCCTAATTTCGCTATAATTAATACATAATTATCATATGTTTACTGTAGCATTACATTGTCTAATTATGGTGTAATTAGGCTTAATAGTTTCGTCTCGTAAATTACTCCTTATCTATGTAATGGGTTTTTAACTCCCTCCCGTCGTCTCCCTCCGAGGCGACTCGAGTGCCTTGTGGCGCGCGCCGATGTCGGCCCGCGTTCGCACCCTCCCTCCCTCGTTCTCTTCTCCCTTCCCTTCTCTTCCACCTCCGCTGCCACCCATTCCGGCTCTCCAGTGCCCCTACCTGCCTTGCAGCGGCGCTCCGCCCCGGATCCGGCGGCTCCCATCCGTTCTCCGCTGGATCCGGTGGCCCCTACCGCCGTGGACCGTACCCCGGCCGTCCCGGCGGGCTCCGCCGCCGCAGGCCTCTCCCTGGCCTGATCCGGCGATTCCTGGCCTCACCGCTCCCGGATCCGGCGGCCTCCGACCTCGCCCTGCTCGGATCCGGCGGCCTCCACCGCCCTCGGTTGCTCCCCGCTCCTTCCCGGCGTCTTCGTCCGCCGGTCGCCGGCGGCGCATCTCCTGCCCGCCCTTGCGGGGGGAGGGAGGACTTGCGTCTTGCCTGTGGGGTGGGCGGGGTCGCGGCGTCCGGTTTGGCTCTGGCTCGGCCGGCTCCTCAGGCCTCCCTGTGCGCCCGCCTCCCCGTTCTCGCTGTGCTGGGGTGGCGTTGGCTGACGGTGGCCAGTCACGCTGGCGGGCGTTTGGGCGTCTTCGTTTGGGAGGAGAGCGTGGGTGAAAGCCCAATGATGGCGACGCCTCTAGACGCCGTTTACCTTGTTGAAGGCATCATGCTTCCCCCTCCTCCCGCCTCTCTCTGGTGAACTTTCGGGTGAAAGCCCTGACCTTTGGTCGGACAACGACGACGTCTTTAGCGTCGCTCCCTCCCTTGAGGCGTTGTTTTGGAAGTTCTACCAGCGTCCCCTCTGCGGGTCTTGGTGGCTTTGCTCCTGCACCTGTCAACGCTTTGATCGTCCTCCTCGTCTGGGTTGCTCGGGTCGTCGTTTGGATGCTTGGCCGCCCTCTGGTTGCTTTGGCGGGTGCTTTGTCGTCGTCATCATATTGGTTGTCATGTTTGCTTTGGTGGATACTTTGTCGCCGTGGTCGTATTGGATGGGTGGATGCTTTGCCACCTTGCTGCACTTGGTCGTTGGTTCGGGCGGATCTTATGCCGCCGTGGTTGTACTTCTTAGGTGGATGCTTTGCCACCTTTGTGCCCTTTAGCGCTCGTGACGAGGTCCTCTTTCTGCAGGTTATGGAGGGTGGTCGTGTCTTGTTTGGGTTTGGTTGCTGGAGCCGTTGTCGCTCGTTGCTGCCTGGTCTGCTGGCCGTTTGTTTGTTGGCATTTTTCAGTTTTTTCTCTTTTTTTAGTCTTTTGTGCATTTGTGTAGGTCAACTTCTATTTGGCCTGGATCAAGTAATGTCTGTAAACTGTTTTCTTCTTAATGAAATACTGCCTTGGCACGTTTGCAAAAAATATATTTAATATTTCTAATTAACGTATTTATATCCGATGTGACGACGATAAAGTTTAGCGCGTGGAAAACAAACGGGGCACGAGCCGTTTGCTCCTTCACTTTCTCTATGCATCAAAAACACGGTCACAACGCTGGTTACAGAGTACTCGACTGAATATCCTGAATTGCATTGAATACAACCATAGATTAAAACGCGCGCCCCCCTGCGCACACATGCATAAAGTTGCTAAAATCTTCACTTGCTCATCCAAACAGGCAAGTCACACTCTCTCATCACAAACGAGACCTCCATACAGAGTACAATAATGCCAAGACACACAAGAGGCTTGATGATATATTGGGCTCCCTAGCATCGAGACTTGAGAGCATCTAACCCAGATAAACTAGCTTACATGTATATATAGTAGAACTACTAGTTGGGCTATACATGTCACCCTGAAGATACTCATCCATCCATCAGTCATCCGGACACCGCCGCAAAGCCAGTAGTTTAGGCGGCGGCACCAAACACAACCTTCCTAATTTTGAGCGCGAACCCCTTCAGCTCCCCGAGGAAGTAGAGAACCATCACGGTGGCAGTCACCACGATGAACAGGAACGTCGCTGCTGCCTCGCCCCAGCCGTCGGAGTTGCCGACGGAGTCCGCGGCCGACATGGACGCAAGGATGACCATGAACATGGGCCTTACTGTGGCCAGCGCGAGTTCGGCAGGAGCTTCCCCAATCCGGTAGATGCACAGGACCCCTAGGACGCCCCCCGGGTACACGGAGGCGAGCGTGTGGAGGAACTCGTAGAGGCGAGCTCGCAGCGGATGCTCGCCGGCCTCCCGAGCCGCCAACAGCCACGCGGGCGGGTCGGCGGCGACCTGGAGCAGCGTCCGCATGATGATGGCAGACGACATCATCAGCGGCCCGAACCATGGCCTTCAGCCACCGTTCAGCGTCGCGCCGGTCCGGAGCACCTATTTGATCGAGAGGCACGGTTAGTTTTGTTGGAAAGGACACGTTACCGAGCAAGAGCATCCAAAATGTTTGGCACTCCCAGTGTCCTATGGTAATTGGTATCGTTTGGGTCCTCAAGCATCCTGCACAGTTAGATGAGGGTTTACGTATGCACATGTCCTATGCAAATTGGTATCTCTTTTGGGCCCGTGCAAATTGAGAGCAACAATAAACAAAGTGCACATTGAAAAGTTGAGGTGGTGTACGTAGGGTTTTTATTTTTTGTGGAACAATGAAATGGCATGCGTACTAGTTTAGCGAAAGGGATATGCAAAGATTTTTCACATCACGGCTCCACATGAGAGTAGAGTTGAAAGATATGGAAGCATGTCTCCGTACAATACGCGACCTAATAAGTGCCGTAGCTTAACACGAAAATGGAAGCAAGGTGATAAAGTGATGGCGTTCGGCCGGCGAGAAAAGCCAAGACCCGAGATATGATGATGGTCACGCAACGTCCCGTATCCTCTTGCCATGGTCCGCCTCCGCCCTATGTTCAAGATGATGTGGTACGGTGGATGTACACTTGGAATCGGAGGATCGACGACCCATTTCGTTTAGCGGCAGTTTTTCTCATGAAAATAAGACAGAGAATGCTGGTGGTGTTAGGTATTCCAATTCCAAATGATAAGGAACGAACCAAAACGATAACGCTACCTACCAAGCTGTGAGATTTTTTACAATATAAGGGGGTGTTTGGATTTCCACGTCTAAAATTTAGATCCGTCACATCGAATGGAAGGATGTTAATTAGAAGTATTAAATATAGATTAATTTAAAAACCTATTACATAAATGAGAGATAATTTGCGAGACGAATCTATTGAGCCTAATTAACCCATGGTTAGACAATGTAATGCTACAATAAATATGTGATAATTATGTACTAATTATAGCTTAATTAGACTTGTTAGGTTCGTCTCGTGAATTAGACATGACTTATATAATTAGTTTTATAATTAGTTTATATTTAATACGTCTAATTATTATTTATTTAAAGGACTAAACTTTAGCTCTGAATCCAAACAGCCTCTATATCTATTAAATTTCTCTTTGGATATTTATTTCTGAAAACATTAAATTAAAGATATATAAAAAATTAAAAAGAATTTCATGACAAAAAATGATATCGGCCCGCTTATATGTCATTGGGCCAACATATGACCAGACTGCTAACCCGTTATATCTCAATTCTTCGACTTGATGTTATGAAATACGTTTGGATCAAGTCAGAGAATCGAGATATAGTGGTAGTGGTGGAGCCAGGAAGGCTGGACAGTGAGTGCTGGATCAAAAAAGATGTTGAATTGGTTGAAAATGAACTAATTTTTCTTTTTAGGCTCATTTTTCTCCGGACAGATATATTGCTACATGTCAGCGGTTTGATAGGTCGTCATGTATTGTCACTTACGTTTTTTGATGATGAAAGAAAGGAACCGAGGTGAGGGAATGTGGTGGTGTATCGGCCTTGCATGTAGAACTTTATGTATCCGTGAGGACAAGCACGGTCAACTATCCACTAGCACCAGGTGACCATCGAGTGGCATTAAAGGGTTATCCATGCGCAGAAGTTTGTACTCAAAAGTTTCTGACACCAAACCTTCCCTGTTTTTTTTTCTATGTGAGGACGTGCAGGTAACACTGTCAATCTATCTATCATACGGAACTATACCAGGAATCATAAGAAAGATCCTTGGCGTGCAATATCCCTTGGGCTTTGTACGCTTGTACTAGGCGATTCGCACTTTGCTAGCCTTTGCTCCCTAAACTTTGCTCGATGCATCAAAATTCAAAGACACGGTCACACCTCGGGATACTCGACTAAATGCCCTGCATTGCGTTGGATACGCACGTAGATTAAAGACAGCACTTGTTCATCCAAACCCAGATCGACCTGCATACAGAGTACAGTATGCACTGCAGATCGATAAGATGCAGCAAGATCCTTGCGGCGCAAGATTTTTTTTTTAGGGATGCGCAAGATATTAGTTAGGGGTAAGAATATTGGACACTTTGAAGAGAGCGTTTTCAGGGAAGATAGTGGGCTGGGCTGCAGCTATCAGGGTTATAACACACGTGTGGGCTTATGCATAATTGGGCCCATACGCAGCTTGACAGGAACAGGCCTGGTCGGGCCCCGCGCTTCCACAATATGGACCCAGTGACTCCAAATCATCGGAGTCAACCAACACCGCACGTCAAGATGGACCAGTTCCGCAAGTCCAACTCGTTTCGTGCTCGTCAGTTCCTCCAACAATGGATAGGAACCCAAGCATATTCCCCTATTTTTGCTGATTTTCACTTAACCAAAGACATCACATGTCCTGATCATTCATCTGGACACGTAAATCTATTAAACAGTAGGATTTCGAAAATCGATTTATAACCAAAACGCACCATTCTAACTGCAAAACAGTACTATGCGCTTTCGGCCTTGATTCCAAATTCTACCCCCAAAGTTTATTGTGCAAAAAGAAGATTCTCATCACATCAAAATGCCATATCATGCATGGAGTACTAAATATAGATGAAATCAAAAACTAATTGCACAGTTTTGTTGTACTCTACGAGACGAACATTTTGAGCCTAATTAATCAATTTTTGGACAATTTTTCACACATATAAACGAAATGCTACAGTGCGCCTCGATTTCCAAACTCACAAATTTGGAGGTGCCAAATTGGCATTGTTTGGCATCTAAACAATGCCTTCATCATTCCTGAGCCTAAAGTCAGCAAGTGCCAGGAAATAGCCATCGTAATCACGCGTCATAATAGGTAGTATACACTTCATGCTATTGCTAGTAGCACGGCCTAAGTATATTTATTGCACCACCGCCGCCCGTCATGGCCGACCCTGCTGTAACACACGTATCGCCACGCCGAGTCAGTGTCCTCCCCCGTCTCGCGTCTCCTCTGCCTCGTGTCCTCCTCCCCCGCGCCCGCGGCCGGCCATGGCGAGCGACGGCGAGCCGCGCGGGCGCGCCGGCCGGAGGTGCGGCACGCTCACGCGCGTCGACGTCCTGATCTTCCTCCTCGCCGCGGCGCTCTGCTCCGCGTCCTACTGCCTCGGGATATGGCACAACAGCCGCGGCGTCGCGGACAGCAGCATCCTGGGCCCGAGCGCCGCCGCGTCCTGCGGGGGCGACGCCGACGAGCCGCTCGACTTCGAGGCGCACCACGCCGCCGAGGGCGCCGGGCTCTCCGTGTCGTCAGCGGCGGCCGCGACCACGAGCGCGCGCCGAGGATTGCGTGGCGACAGGTGGGCGGCACGAGTCGTCGGCGGCGGCCGCCTCCGATTCACGGACTCCGGCGCCGTCGGCGCGTAGGTCGACGTCCCCATGTGTCCTCCAGGGCCTCGGTGCCACATGGTGAAAAAGAGTAGCAATAAATTCTCTCTCTCTCTCTCTCTCTCAAAATTAAAAAAGGACAAAGATTAGCACCGAAACCACCACGGTTTGCTTGGCGGTAACATGTCATTTTCAGTTTTGAGAAGAAAAGCCTGCTGCATCTCCGGCCGATGATCTGTTGGGAACTTATCATATCTGCATATGGATGCCCAATGTGCCAATGGTGTTTCTCCTGCGGTATAGTAGTCTATGAATCGATCGGCCTCCAGTGGGCAGTGTCAAAACAGGACGAGTTGTGAAGGACGACGATTGATTGTTTTCTCGGCTGCGACTTCCAGGTCCTTGTTAGGCTGTCTGCACCGGCTCCCGGAAACCGTTTTACCGGAAAATATCCGCAGCAGGGAACGCCATCGCGCACCCCGCGCCCCGTCCCGAATACGTCAATCCTGACGGGGTAGCGAACGTCCGGGACCGGCCACCGTGGCGTGAGGTCCGCGCGCCCACGGCCTCGGTGCACCATCCCAACCGCCTGGATGGGGAGGCCGAGGCCCGCCGCCGCCACTCGGCGCATCGCCGCACGCGGTCCTCCGCCGTCGCTCGCGGCCGAGCGCTGGCCTCCTCCTCTCGTCCGCCACCGTCCGCGGCCTCCTTCTCTCTCGGCACATCGTCCCCCGCGGCCACGCATCGCCACGTTGACTGTCGCCGCCCGCGGGGAGCCGTCGCCCACAGGGCTGCCCCCGCCGCGCTCCCACGCGCTGTCGCCTTGGGCGCGGCGGCCTGCTTGTCGTTGTCACTTGAGTGGATGTTGGCAGGAAGGGGCAGGGCGGGAGGAGCAGGGGGCGGCGGTGGGGCAGGAAGGTGGCCGGGCCAGGGGGGGGGGGGGGGGGGGGTGGCGGGCAACGTGGGGAGGGTGCGGTGCGGAGAGAGAGAGGAGGGGAGGGAGGAGAGAGAATGACCTGACACATCGCCCCCGCCGGTGAACGCCGCCCCGCGCTAGCGCCTCCTGCCGTCCACCACTCGAGATTCGTCGGAGGTGAAATATTATGTTTAGAGGATAGAAATAGAGTACGAGGAATGCAGAATTTCTTATCCTGACGACGGAACACTAGCGCGCGGAGCTGTGGCGTCCTCGCCTGTCGCCTCCTGGGTGTGGCCATCGTCCGGCCCGGCGGTTGTCGAGCTCGCTCTTGAACCATGCTCTGAGTCTGATAGCCGCCGCCGCGCCCTGCAACGGCGACCTGCACGTCGATCACCTGCCTTGCGTTCTCGTCGCTGTGATGGGCCAATGGCCCATAGGTGGGGGGCTCCAGCAGTCCCCAGGCCGTCTGTTTGTCGAGCCGACGAGGAGGCCCACCCAATAATAGGCCTAGCAAACATTGAAGCCCACAATTCTCCTCCCTGCTGTTTCTCTGGACTTAAAAAGGAGACAGAGTCCATTACGTCTTAGGCCCCGTTTGGAAACTTTGGATTATTTTGCACCCGCAAATGAATTCTCTGTGCACAAGAAAACAAAGGTATTTTTTCTCCCCTGAAAACTGCTGTTTGGGTGACCGGAAAAAACGAGCTCGGCACACAAAGCCGTCATCTAAAAAGTTGTTGACTACTGCATCGCATGCACAGCAAGCCTCAAATTGTAGCTCAAAACTGATCAGATATCATATCACAGCTCAAATAAAGACCATGGAATTTCTGATCAAAATGTCAAAATTCAGACGAGAGGGCATCAGATTGGACCCCGAGAGCAATGAAATTCAGATTGGAGCGACATGTTCGAGCTCCACAGACGCACATGCTTGAACACAAGAAATCCACCAGAGAGCTCCAAAGCACGACATTCCCCAGGAGCGAGTTCAGGAGAGGGAGTGGAGGAGAAGGGAATGTTCTACACGATGGTCGGCGGATGACTGAGAGCCTCTGCTGTAGTAGGAGAGGAAGCTGATGATAGATCTGTGCAGACCAGATCCGGATGCTGGACGCAGTGAACGGGGCCGCATCTTCTCAGCGGAACTCGCCGCCATTGAACACGGCGAGGCGGCAGGAGACAAGCCGAGGGAGGAGATCTTGGATAAGATGCATCTCAGAGGGGAACAAGGGGCTATGGAAGGCTAGAAGTCGAGGATAGCGCCGGACGTTAGAGGGGAACGATCGGCTATGGAAGCGCTCGTCGGTCTCTCCGCGGAGCACCCCGCGATCCGCAGAAACTGCATCTACTAACTACGTGGTGCACCACCTCCGCATGCAAAGGGAACGGAATTGGGTGTACGTGTTCAATCTGGAGTCTGGAGTCGTGGATTGAATCAAGGTTCCTCCAGAGCACAAGGAGAACCCTGAAAGGCAGTGGTATCCGTGTTCCTGGTCTTTGTCCTCAAAAGACCGTTTTATTGAAACAACATTGAACTTCGGCAAAATTTATTAGACCGATGAACAGAATAAAGCATCTGCCTAAATTTATTAGACTTATGAACAGCATAAAGCACGCTCATCTGTTCGTTTAGCTGGTGGCAGGTGGCTGATGCTGATTTATTTTGAGAGAAAAATACTGCTGACTTGTAGCCGGTAGCTGATTTGTTCTGAGTGAAAAGCACTGCTGGCTGGTGGCTGATAAACCAAACGAATATGGAATAATCAAAATATTCAGTTGTCGATTGGAAGTGACACGTTGAGTTGGGAACCCAAATTTTTACACTACTGTACTTTGCGTGAGAGAAGTGTCTAGAAGATGCCTTGCGGCCATCTAGTATCTAGACTCGAGGTCATTTAGAATTCAGACCAATAAGTCGTGTTTTCAGTTGTGTCGCTCACTTCTGCAGCCGTCGGGCGCTCCCGGCTGCTGTGACACGAGATGCGTAAGCTTCTATTCTGGCTCCACCGGGCGCTGCAACCCGCTTGCACTAGGCGATCCACCAAATTCAGGGATTTTTTTTGCCCATGTTCTACTGCTCATTTGAAACCCGTGAATTTTGGTCCACAATACATATACATATACATAAAGATAAAGAAAGTACTGTAGTTCAGAAAGATTATTTATTTCATCCAAACTAAACATGTGCTGACCGGACCTAGATAAACTGACAGCAGAACTAACCGGAGGGACGAAGTGAACCACTACTACAACAGCAATACAAACCACCACCACGATATTCATCCAGCCACGGAAAACGACCTTCCCGATCTTGAGTTCTTGACTAGAAACTCGTACAGCCTCCCCGGTACGACGAGGGAGTGAGGGACTGTCGCGATGGCCGCACACGCCACTATGGAGCTAGGCCGCCGCCGCGAAGGGCACAAGCTCAACGCTGAGGAACTCGTTGGCGTGAGCTCGGAGCTGCTGCCCGCTCGTCTCCCGTGCCCTCGACAGCCATGCGGGCAGGTGGGTATGAAGCCTGAAGGTCCGGGACCAGCGCCCATAGGAGCAACGCCGACGACGCCAGCAGCGCGCCGCACGTCATGTACAGTCCAGGTAGTTCTCTCCCGGCTTCACCTTCAACCTTCATCATGCGTCGCGTTACTTCTTATAAGATAACAAGGTGCTGTTTGGTTGGAGAAATTTATCGGTAACGTAAAGGGAATGAAAGAGCTCTGTAAATGTAAACAATGTAAGCAGCTACGTGTTTTATTTGGTTTAGCCGGTAATGGAATCATGATGCGGAAAATAAAAGAGGAAGAAAGATCCAAGGTGACATGTACGGAAGGCAGTCATTTGCGGAGTGCGATAGAGTGACCTTCCGAAGTCGAGCGCATACGACGTTGAGAACCATGCTCGATAGGCAGCGGTATCTGTTTACGGGAGATTTGAGATTTTCACGTCTCTGTATCTGATTACGGGGATCCCATTGCGCCAGTGTCGAGCCAAACATAATCTAACGTTATCAGTTTACCTCCGTAAATAGATTAGGTTACAAAACCATGAACCAAACAGCACCCTTACAAAGCCAGGAGGAAGTTTCTTTTTAAATATAGCTGAACAAATAATTGAATGGTTGAGATCAATTAGGTAAACATATATAAGATAATAAACCTCCCGTTCTGATGATATTATATACACAGTATGAGCTGTATGCCTGTATCTATTCATCGTAATGCTTGCCCGGAAAAGCTCTTATGGCACAATCTCCTAGTTTCATTCCAATATGTCTGGGCTCTGAGCCTGAAGCACTAATCTTCACTTCCCACAGCTCCATCTCGAAGTCGGAACGCAGCTGAGGTAGTGGCACCGCTGGCAGTGGTCATTCACGTTCACTCCTTTGAAAAGCATCCCGATTCCAACGGCGAATCTGTTCACGTTATGCAGCTTAAACATGAGTTCAAAATTCAAATTGAGTCAAACCGACCTGACTGACAGCACACATTTTGTTTGTGGCGAAAGTGAAAGCTGAAAGAATGCATTAGGTTAGCATTATAGCACAATTAAGATATAGCGAGTACTATAATGTTAGGTCTCAGAAAGAGGCACCAGCATGTGATGTGATGCTTACCCAAGGACAGCGAGGACCGAAGCTACGGCCAACAGAACCCATTGATAGGGCAGGTACTTCTTGCTGGTGTACTTGACGTCAGACGGCCGGACATAACGCTGCATCCAACCGTAATGCGGGCGCATCAGGAAGATGAATCCTAGCAGGAAACCAGTGAGGAATCCTCCAATGTGCGCAAAGTTGTCGACGTGCGGGAGGATGCCGATGGCGAGGTTGACGACGATGACAACCAAGAGGGTCACCAGGGCTGCAGCCTGCAGATTGCATTCAGTTTCGGAAGTCTCTTAAGTACACTGATCACATTGTAAAACTGACAATTAGCGAGTAGGCAAGAAATGCACCTTGTTTGAGTAGATTGTCCAGTTGGTGAAGAGCTCCGACAGCATTGCTCCAAGGAGTCCAAACAGAGCTCCAGAAGCACCAACGGAGATGTTGTTCCTGATGAACAGCGATGAAAGTACGCTGCCTCCAACGCCGGAAACAATGTAGATGCTACCTGTTGGCACGAAATCGCGCCAACAACGAGCACGCGGAGTAGCTCCTTGCTGCCCTTCCGCGCAAAGCGGTCAGACCGGTTTTGATAACCGGTCAGACCGGTTTCGCCGGCGGTGCCCGGCGAGAGACCAACGAACGCCCGTCCGGGAGGGACCCCGTCAGGACAGGCGCGCCTTGGGTTGTTCTAGGATCGGCAGGCCACCTAGAACGCCTTCAATCGACATAGAGACGAAGGGAGAACAGCATGATAATAGATTGGAAAAGTAGGGAAAAGAGAAAAAGTAAAAAGATAAAAGATAGATGTATTTGTTCGATTGGATGATGATTCTCAATCGGCCATGACCCTTTATATTTATAAGGTGGGGAAGTCGTACCCCTTTAGGTTGGTTTACAATACGGGATAAAACTCTAGAGTCCTAAACCTACTCCAACTGCCAATTTTGGGTGCGAACATATGCCCCCCTGTTTTCTGGCAAAACTTGCGTGTCAGAAAACATCTACAATGATCAAAATTGACTAAAGACGATGATTAACAGTACATCGTCCATATAATGGTCTCTAAATCTTTATGGACGCTATTGTAGCCGAAATATCAAATTTATGCATGATTCTATTTCGGCTTGTGTACGTCATATCTAACAACTGAAGCTTTGATTTGGCCATGGCATCCAATTGTACCTCCTTGGTGTATCATAAGAATAATATTGATAGTTGTAAAAAGAAAACCAAGGATTGTACCAAAACCATGAATCATAATTGTTTATACCTGAATATGTATTCCATGGCACATGCATCGATGGAAAAAACGATGAAGACCAAAGTGATGACCGTCGATGCTTCTTTGCTTTTGGTGATGAAAAATTCCAACTTTGATCTTCTAACCGATTACTTTGCTTTTGCTCGGCTATCTTCTGATATTTATGTAACAATTCAGCAAAGCTTGGCTTCTTCTTCATCACCTTGCTTTTTGAAGTGACACTTGCAGATTTATCAATTCTTTTGTCAAACCGGTCAGACCGGTTTTTAGAACCGGTTAGACCGGTTCCTTCAGAACCAGTCACACTGAGATTATATTGCCCCCCAGCCGAACATGATTTTTGCTCAGCTATAATATTTGTGATATGCTTATTATTGGGGACAATTTGATCAACAGAACTAGCCGATGAATTTTCAATTATCGGCTTTTCTATGTCTAGTGTCAATTCTGAATTTTTATTTAATCTTCCATCTTTCTTGACACGATAGACTTGTTTAATCACCTTACGCTTATTTTTCTGTGCGGACCGATTCTTTTGATCAAAACGGTCATTATGCATAGGTGATGGCTCATTAATTACCGGCTCCCTATAGGTAATATAATCTGAACACAAATATCTAGGAGGAGACGACATATATGAATTATAATACCAAGGAGAATAAAAATAAGGCACATTAAAACAAAACTCCCATGGCATCGGTGTAGGTGATCCATACGGTGGAAACGACATTGATTTGTGAGAATTATTCCATTGCCGATTTCGATTATGGAACTTCTCTCTAGGAGAAGATTTTGACTGTTTGAAATTTTTAAACCGACTAGCATCATTGACATTATTTTGTCTTTGAGACTTAGCCGGAAGTTTCTTGTTACGCTTCGGTTTTTCTCTTTGATGCTTATGACGGCCTTTGGATTCAATGGTTTTCCAAACACCAATCTCGGGCTTCTTTGGCTTAACCATCTTTGGTTTTGATTTATTTTTTGAAGCCCTAGGTGAAGCGGTCAGACCAGTTTGAGAACCGGTCAGACCGGTCTGGGCACCGGCCAGACTGGTTGTGTTGCAACCATCACCTTTGCCTTTGTTCTGTTGCCCCCCGAGCGTCGAGATGCTAGATGTAGCCTCTATGCTCTGGCTAGGGGATTTTGGATCAACAATTTCGGCTAGAGACGGCCGATTTGTTTCTTGACCAACAACATCACAATTTGGCGAATTGCAAGGATCAATAATACCATTAGTCGGCTTTTCAACAACCGACTTTTGAACAACAGGAATTGAATCTACCTTTTCTTCTTTAGAAATCAAAAAATTAACATGAGCAGATAGACGAGTAGATATATTACCGGAAGATTGTATCTCCTTTAATACGGCGATGTTCGATGGTGGCTGAAACTCTTTAATCTTGATGACACCTTGTTCTGTCTTAATGAAGCAAGACAAGAATATCCTTTCAACTGCGCTTTCATATTCTTGATAATATTCTTCAATCAGCTCTTTACGCGACATCAAATCACTTAATAAATCAGCCATGATAACCAGAGATTTCTTCCCCAGCGGAGTCGCCAATTTGTTGGCACGAAATCGCGCCAACAACAAGCACGCGGAGTAGCTCCTTGCTGCCCTTCCGCGCAAAGCGGTCAGACCGGTTTTGATAACCGGTCAGACCGGTTTCGCCGGCGGTGCCCGGCGAGAGACCAACGAACGCCCGTCCGGGAGGGACCCCGTCAGGACAGGCGCGCCTTGGGTTGTTCTAGGATCGGCAGGCCACCTAGAACGCCTTCAATCGACATAGAGACGAAGGAAGAACAGCATGATAATAGATTGGAAAAGTAGGGAAAAGAGAAAAGGTAAAAAGATAAAAGATAGATGTATTTGTTCGATTGGATGATGATTCTCAATCGGCCATGACCCTTTATATTTATAGGGTGGGGAAGTCGTACCCCTTTAGGTTGGTTTACAATACGGGATAAAACTCTAGAGTCCTAAACCTACTCCAACTGCCAATTTTGGGTGCGAACAGTACCAATTCTCACTGCAAGGAAACGGGAATGAAGATTCAGATTCAGATACAGTGCTAGTCAGGCCGGTTTATTGGGGCGACGAATTTCCTATGACATTGCACATACCGTATCCAAATTGTTGCTCGAGTCTGAGTCCGATGAGCACGAGGCTGAGCATATTGGCTAGCAGGTGGACAACGCCGGCGTGCAGCCAGATGCACGTGATGAGCCTCCACCCCTGGTGCTCGTGCACAACTTTGTCCCACACAAGTGCTCCCAGCTTCTGCAGCCTGATGAAAAAGAAAGTGATTTTGTGTCAGAAATTGCCCATTCGTCCCATCAATCACAGGAGCAACACATGGCAGAGCAATGTCGGATCTCGCAGCTAGTTTGAGGCGAGATCACAAATTCCAACCCCAAAGAACCCCAAAGTTTACTGTGCAAAAAGAAAATTCCCATCACATCAAAATATCATAACATGCATGGAGTACTAAATGTAGATGAAATAAAAAACTAGTTGTACAGTTTTGTTGTACTCTACGATACGAACATTTTGAGCCTAATTAATCAATTTTTAGAAAAAAATTCACACATACAAACGAAATACTACAGTGACGCAATGATTACGAAGTGACACTGTACTCCCAAGTTTGGCATCCAAATTTGGGCCTGAATTGCAAGGCAATCGGAGCTAGGATTGAATCAGTTAATTTATATTACCACGACGCAATTCTCCGTTAATCGGTTATGATTTGTATCTAACAATGGCTCCACCTATATAACTCTAACAGATCGATCTCGAGGAACCAAGCTTGAAGATAGGTCGCTGAGGAACAGTAGTAACTGAAGAAAGATGGAGACGATAGAGGCCTGCGGGGGCACTTACGTCGCGGACGAGGGGCCGAGGAGCGGGTTCTCGCTGAGCGGCTGGAAGGAGAAGCGGTGGAGGAACCCGCGGGCGACGCAGGCCCCGCCGCCGCCGCCGCGGCGAGGCGAGGCGGCGGCGGCGTGGGCGGGGCAGTTGTTGACGTACATCACGACGGCGAAGAGCGCGATGTTGGCGGCCACGACAAGCGGCACGAACCAGGGCACCCACTCCCTCTCCCGCTCCCGCTCCCGCTGCGGGTACATCTGCTCCGGTGGCGGCGGCGAGTACCTCCCGCCCTTCTCGACGTCGTAGCGGGCGGCGGCCATGGCAGTCGTGACGCGGGACGCTCTCTAGCGGGGCTGCTGCGGGCGCGTTGGTGGGATGGGGCGGCGGCCTTGCGGAACCGGGTGTGACGTGGCGGCGGCGATGGTGTGGTAGGGGAGCCGTGGAAGGCGGGGGCGTGTAAATAAACGGCCCGGCACGGCGGTGGTGGTGGGCGGCGTTTGGCAGTTACGTGCGTTGTTTCCGGCGCGCCTGGGTGGCGTGGACGCGTTGGCAGGCGGGCGAAGCCGCACGGTCAGCCGGCGAGGAACGTGCAGAGGCAAGCTGGACGTGCCCCAACCTCCTTTTGTGTTGTCGGCGCGACGCGGCTGCACGGTTCAGGAGAGGTACGTACTAGTACTACGCGGTGTGCACTGGAACGCGCTTGCGACCCATGGCCATGTGTAAACAGTTGTCACGGCCCAGGCGCGGAGGGGAGATCATTTCCTTTCGTCTTCGCTGGATGCTTGCCGAGTTCGGCCCAACCTAACCTGCCCGAGAAACAGAAGCGGCCCTGCTGGCCTCCTAATTTTTTTTGGTGGCCCAAGAAGCGTGCGTTGTTGAGGTGGGCCATGCTTCACAAAGATGCCCTTGCTGTTTTGTGTCTCGATTGTTGATTAATCACTTCTTGTACCCTTTGATGTAGACTGTGGACAATGATATTGCACTAAAAATATACATAAAGGCTAGGGAAACCCCTAAAGTTGCTGATGCTTTTGCTGCAAGAAGGGAATTTGACAAGATACTTATATACTGGAAGCAGGTTTGTTTTCATTGAAGTATCTGTTTTTAGTTGTAATCTGTAATACCTGAGTTGAGCTTTGAATTTTATTGACTGTACTTTGGTTCCACGTTGGGTACACTGCAGATTATCTCTTCTTCCTCCAGACCATTTTACGTATAGATCCACCGGTGACTGATTCTTTAAATAAAATCGGGCATTTATTAAACATCTGATACTTGGTTGTGGGCTTCTTTAACCTTTTGAATCCTTGTTTCATTATCTTATATTAACCAGGGAGCTGTGAACTTTGCTCTCGTGATGTCACAAATGGAGGGAGGTTGTCCAGTTGATTATAATGGTTGTTAACTGTGCAGTTGAGCCATGGGCCGTGTTTTCTTAGGGGCGGAAAAAATTTTCCATCCCGTTTCATCAATAATTAAGGGTATTAAATAAAGTCAGTTTACAAAACTCAGTTAACTCAGTTTACAAAACTCAGTTAAATAAAGGTAGTTTTGTAAACTAACTTTTCACAACATCGGATTAATTCACGAGACAAATCTAATAAGACCTCTGACCGCATGATTAGAGGATGGTTACTGTAGCATTACTGTACTAAATCATGGACTAATTAGGCTCATTAGATTCGTCGCGCAAAGTTACACACATCCCTAAAAAGGTTTTGTAAATAAACTTTATTTAATATTCCATGCATGCAAGATTCCCTTTGAAAATATATTTTCAAAGGGGAAAGAAACACGGCCATGGCTAATCTTTCTGTGTAATAAATATGTCCAGACACCGAGAACCCCTGATCAAAGCACCAAGTCCAAGGAGCTGTTGATCCTCGTCAACAAGAATGGTGAAGGTATGTCAGGGTCCACGTTGTTTTCGCAGCAGTAATCTGTAATGGTTGTTCTATGCTAGTATCAATATTATCTACATCTTGGTTATTTGGTTTAGTCCATGCAACTTGTTCCATCACTTGAGTGTTACGGCGTAGTTTCAATGTCCCTTCCCTTCAGATGTGGTGTGTGCTTGGCTTAAAATGATCATCCTTTTGAAGACATAAGAAATGTGTTGAAATCTATGTTGGATGGTGAGATCTAATTCACAGTGTTATGATTGTGCAAGAACTATACTCCCTCCGTATCACAATTAGATGACGTTTAGGACAGCAACACGGTCTTCAAAACACAACTTTGACTCCTATTTTTTTATAAAAAATATTTATTAGAAAGTTATATATGTATAATTTTATGAAAGTAATTTTCAAGATAAATCTATTAATATGATTTTCATATTTCTAAACTCAACGGCTTAAAAGTTATTCATGATTTATATTTTAAAGGTTTGACCCAAACCTTGTCCAAAACGTCTTCTAATTGTGATACAGAGGGAGTATATGGGCTATGGCTCCTTTGTTTGGTGTTCCCTTATAGATAGTTCAGCACATTAATTGAACACACCCACAAGAGGATTTGATTATGCTTTGAATTTTCATATATGCAGGCTCCATTACTAGGAAGAACTGGGAACTTTGTTGAGGTCCTTGGGTAAAGACTTCACTAAGTCTGAACTGAGTGGTATAATCAAGGAGGACACTAATGTCTGATGGAAACATTGAGTTCATTGAATTCCTGAAGTTGGCATATGAACTCCAAGTATGTACCATAGTTTCCTCATTTGTTATCCTAAGTTACATGATATTTTAGTAAATTGTACTCCAAACTTTTTATGTCATATCCTATATGAAAGGATCAACACTAGGCCTAGAGGGGGGGGGGGTGAATAGGCCTGTTTAAAAATTCCTGAAATAATTCTCAGAAAAACTGTCAGACAGTCGGATGATCCGACACAATCTCGGATCTTCCGGCAGGAAGATCCGACAGTGTATAGGATCTTCCGAAAATAACAGAAACTCCGGAAGATCCGAAGATAAGCCGGATCTTCCGACAGGCAGTTCAAGTAAACTTCGAGATTTGAAAACTAATGACCTTTTAACAATTCCACTTGAATACAAAGCTCACTAATGATGTATGGAACCTTCTAAATATGATCAATATCAGAGTATAGCCACAAATAAGTAGATCGGGACAAATCAAGATATAGAAACGAAATGAACAAGTATGAAAGTGGAGACAAAAGATTTTCTACCGAAGTTCACTCCACAAAGGAGCTACGTCTCCGTTGAGATGCTCACAAAGAGCCGGGCTGTCACACTAACCCCAAGTCTCTCCCAATCAACCACAAAGGAGGATTGAGTTACTTACTATGTGCTCCCACAAAGGGAAAGGGTAATACAAACTTCCGGGACTCAAACCACAAGAGAATGGGAGTTCACCGGCACCTCTAACCGTCTAGGAGCAAGCTCCAAGAGTAACAAACGCAAATCGACGAATCCAAGTGCTTCAAGTGCTTGAGAGATGAACTAGTTGAAGAGTCACACAAGTCTCACACTATGAAGCTTTTCTCTCACTCAAACCCTAGTTGAATCTTGGAAGAATCAAGCTTGGAGGGGGAGTAAAGAGAGGGAGTGAATGCTCAAGTGGAGTGTTGGCTCGAGTTAGGTCAGTTTGAGCAGCAGCAATGAATGAAAGGGGGTGAGGGGTATAAATACCAACCCCCCAAAATATGACCGTTATGTTCACTGCGAAGGGGTACCGGATCTTCCGACACTTGGTCGGATCTTCCGATGAGCAACAGAAATGAGTGAGAAAAACTCCAGGTAAGCTCCGGGGGCCGGATCTTCCGACAGAGCGTCGGATCTTCCGACAGACCCCGGAACATCCGACCCAGCGAGAAACCAAGACAGAGCCAGCCGGAACTTCCGGTCGGATCTTCCGGCCTCGGGTCGGAACATGCACACAGGACACTCGTGAGCTCGAAAAACGGCTAAGTCTTGTATCTTCCGAAGCCACGGCCGGATCTTCCGGCCAGGGAAAACCCGAGACCGAGCTGCCCGGAACTTCCGGTCGGAACTTCCGGCCAAAGTTCCGGCCGAGCAGAAAAGGTGTTTGTGAAGTGTTTTTGTGGCTCTGAAAAGTTTGTCATCTCAAGCAAAGCACTTTGAGCAACTAAAATTCATCAACTACGTCCCCCTTGATAGTACGGTGGTCCTATACTCAATTTCAAACGAAAAATAGAATTTAAATTTCCAATTGAGTCTTCCACCATATCAATAAGAATTGGGGTACTTTCTTTTGTGCTATCTTTCTCTTCATTTCATTTTATTCCTGCACAACTCAAGCACAACATCATATCCGAATTTCTATTGCCATTAATCACCAAAATAGATTAAATGCCTAGATGCACTTTCACTATAAGATCTCTAAAAGAAGCATACATTCGAGTTTTTATTTGAATTATGGTTTTCTTTATCACGTTTTTCTCACTGAATTTGCAAGGGACTTGTCGAGGAAGATGTCGTTCATAGACTAACTTTAGCGTAGGGTGGCGAGGGGGATGGCGTATCCTTTGGAAGGCGTAGGCGGTCCCTCGACTCGGCCGGCCCTCGGCTTTAGTCAATCTATGCCTCGAACTGCCTTTTGGCAATTACTGGAGATGAACATGATGAAAGAATTTTGAAGAAAAAACCTAAAAATTGGGACAATTTTAGGAGGGGGTGCCCCCGAATTAGCCCCCGAGTGAGACTTGGCTTTTTTCGAAGGTAAGCCGAGTCTTACTCATTCAAGATCTTTCTTTATTCATTTATTGAAATAAGTACAAATGTACATGAATGCTTGGAAGCTTAAGGGTAGAAGCGACGTAGCTGTTGGATGTTCCGAGCATTGGCGAAAACCTCGCCTTTCTCTTTCGCGAGCTTGTATGTGCCTGGTTTGAGGACCTCGACAACGATGTAGGGCCCTTCCCATGGCGGCATGAGCTTGTGGCGTCCTCGATTGTCTTGTTGCAGCCTTAGCACCAGGTCCCCCTTGTTCAAGTCTCGACGTCGAACCTTTTGGGCTTGATATTTTCGGAGGGATTGTTGGTACCGTGCTGAATGTAAGATCGCCACGTCTCGATCCTCGTCCACTTGATCGAGTGAGTCTTCATGAGCTTGCTTGTTCCGTTCTTCTTGGTAGGTTCTAAGCCTCGGGGACCCATATTCCAAGTCTGTGGGGAGGATAGCATCGGCGCCATAGACGAGAAAAAACGGGGTGAAGCTCGTGGCTCTTCTCGGGGTTGTTCTAACGCTCCAAATTACCGAGGGTGGCTCTGACACCCATTTTCCGCCGAATCTATTTAGCTTGTTGAATATTATTGGTTTGAGGCATTGTAAAATCATGCCATTGGCACGTTCTACTTGGGTGTGTGTCTGTGGATGTGCTACGGCCGGCGGTGGTGCGCAGGTTCCTGGCAGCACTCCCCAAACAATTCCATCATATTGCCACGGCGATCGAGACCCTCATGGAGTTGGGGGACGTGCCGGTGGAGGAGCTGGTCGGGCACCTCAAGGCAGCGGAGGAGCGGTACGGCCTCACTGGTGGCGGAAGCGTCACACAACTCAACCTCACCGAGGACGAGCTGGTGGCGCGGCTCTCGAAGCAGATACAGATCAACACCGACAAGGGGTTGGGGAGCTCGACCATCCCGTCTGGAGGGCAGCAGCGCGGCCGCGGCGGCGACCGTGGTGGCCACGGTGGTGGCCGGCAGAAAAGCAGTGATGCCGGTTCCAGAGAGAAGAAGGGCGACGGCGGTGCGCGCGGCGACGGGGGAGCACGTGGCAATGGGCACGACGTCGCACGCGACGAGTGTCGCTATAGCGGCAACCGCGGCCATTGGGCCAAGGAGTGCCCAAAGCGCCGACGTGATGTGGCCCAGGTGGAGGAGGACCAAGAGGCCCATACCCTTCTGGTGGCGACGGTAGTAGAAAAAGTCAAAGCCACTTCTTCCCCAACCTGTCCGGCGGCGACGCCGGCGATCCACCTCAACGAGAGCAACCTCTTCGACCAGCTTGGGGAGAGGAGTGACGGTGCCACCACGCGATGGATCCTCGACTCGGGCGCCACCAATCACATGACTGGTGCCCGGTCGGCCTTCGCGGAGCTCGACGGCGGCGTCCACGGCTTCGTGCGGTTCGGCGACGGCTCCACGGTGGGCATCGAGGGGCGCGGCACCGTCCTCTTCAAGGACAAGACCGGCGAGCACCAGAAGCTGACTGGTGTGTACCACATCCCCAGGCTGACGGCGAACATCATCAGCCTGGGACAATTGGAGGAGAAGCGGTACAAGATCCTGCTTGAGGATGGGGCCCTCAAGATCTGGTATCAAAGGCGGAGGGTTGTGGCGGTCGTGCGGTGCGGGGCAAATAGTCTCTACGTCCTCAACGCCGACGTTGACAAGCTGGTCTGTCTTGCTGCACACGCGGAGGAGGCGTCGTGACGGTGGCATGCGAGGTACGGGCACCTCGGTTTCTAGGGGCTCCAGCGACTATCGAAGGGGGAGATGGTGCGTGGGATGCCGTGGATCGAGCAGGTCGATCAAGTCTGCGATGGGTGTCTCGCAGGCAAGCAGCGGCGGCTCCCATTCCCGGTGGCGAGCAAGTCCACGCTGATCTGTGTGGACCCATCACGCCGCCGACGCCAGGCGGCAAGAAGATGTTCCTGCTTGTTGTCGATGACATGAGCAGGTACATGTGGCTGGTGCTTTTGGCCACGAAGAGTGAGGCGGCTGCAGCAATTATTCGCCTTCAAGCATGGGCGGAAGCGGAAGTCGGATGCAAGTTGGGGACTTTGCGCACTGACCGCAGCGGCGAGTTCACGGCGCGAGAGTTCGGCGAGTACTGCACCGGCCAGGGCATCCAACGCCACCTCACCGCGCCATACACGCCGCAGCAAAACGGCGTGGTGGAGCGGCGGAACCAAACCATGCTGGAGATGGCACGGTGCATGCTCAACTCCATGGGCGTGCCAGGGCGCTTCTGGGGAGAAGTTGTCATTGCGACAGTGTTCGTCCTCAACAGAGCGCTGACGAAAGCTCTGGAGAGCAAGACGCCATACGAGGCATGGTATGGACGCAAACCCGCCGTTCATTTTTTCCGTACCTTTGGCTACTGCGACGGTGTTCGTCCTCAACAGAGCGCCGACGAAAGCTCTGGAGAGCAAGACGCCATACGAGGCATGGTATGGACGCAAACCCGCCGTTCATTTTTTCCGTACCTTTGGCTGCATCGCGCATGTCAAGACAGCAGGCGCCCACCTGCGGAAACTCGACAACAGAAGCATGCCCATGGTGTTCATCGGGTACGAGCCGGGCACGAAGGCCTACCGGCTCTACAACCCGACGACGGACCGCGTGCACGTCTCGAGGGACGTCGTGTTCGAGGAGGGGCGCGCCTGGAAGTGGGACGAGGATGGCACGGGAAGCAATACGGGCGTTGATGATGATCCTTTCGTCGTCGAGTACGAGTACGCCTACACGACCGGCACAGCGGCCATGACACCTGGAGCAGAGGCTGCGCCACACGCGGCATCAAGGACGCCGAGTGCGACATCGAGCAAGCCGAGCACGGTCCAAAGTGCGGCGCCAAGTGCGCACGCAGCGGCGAGAACACCGACGGAGCAGGAGGTGGGGGAACACCTGTTCCAGCCACACCAACTGCTCCAGCCACACCGGCTGGGGTAGAGTTCGTGTCACCGCCAAGCCAGGACGTCGACCTCGACAACGACCACGACGATGGCGCTCCACTGCGGTTCAGGAGACTGGATGACATCCTCGCCAGCACTGACCCAGTGGAGCAGCAGGAGCTGATGGTGGTCGTGAGCGACGGGGAGCCGACCACGTTCGAGGAGGCACGGCGGGAGCAGAGCTGGATGAAGGCCGTGAAGGAGGAGATGGCTTCTATCGAGCAGAACGACACCTGGACGCTGGTGAGTCTTCCTCGTGTGCATAAACCTATTGGTTTGAAGTGGGTCTTTAAACTCAAGAGGGATGAGGCTGGGAACATTGTCAAGCACAAGGCTCATCTTGTTGTAAAGGGGTATGTGCAGCAGCAGGGGGTGGATTTTGATGAAGTCTTCGCACCTGTGGCAAGAATGGAGTCAATTCGTATGTTGCTGGCAGTAGCAACACAAGATGGGTGGTTTGTACATCACATGGATGTCAAATCAGCCTTCCTGAATGGAGAACTCAGGGAGGAAGTCTATGTTCAGCAGCCACCAGGTTTCATTGTTGCTGGACACGAAGCTAAAGTGCTGAAGCTGAAGAAGGCACATTGATACAAAGTGTCATTATATTCGTGAATGTGTAGAAGATGGGACGATCTGTTTGGAGTATGCAAGCACTCAGGAACAGCTTGCAGACATGCTGACGAAGTCACTCAGGCGCTCGAGGTTCTGTGAACTTCGTGACAAGGTTGGAGTCGTCGAGCTGAAGTGACAAGCCAAGCATGGATTAGGGGGACATTGTTGGATACTCCAAGCTTTGGTTAGTTAGTTTTTGTTAGCTAGAATAAAGGAGCTCACCTGGTGAGCGCGTCACTCTGTAACGGCCACGACGCACGCACGTCTGTTGGCTCTCCTGCTTTCTCGTTGAGTCAAGGAGTCTAGTGGTGGTGGTGATCGAGTCCTCCGGACGTGGGATGGCACGGCCAGTAGTGGAGGTTAGAGAGTCACAGCGTCTTTGTATAAATTAGTTTGCAACACAACAAAAAAAGCTGGTTAGTTAGCGGCACCAAAAATTTCGGCGTCGTGTTCTTGCTGTGCTCATTGGAGTTCGAGTGCGTGTGCGTTCAAGGTGCTCGAGGGGTGCTGCTCTTCTTCTCTGACGACGGGCGCTGCGATTTGAGCGCTGGTTAGTTAACAAATGACCTATGCATGAAGCATTAAATAGACAGATAAACCCATCTAAGGTCGCCCCTCCCTGGGCGGCTCGGGAGGCCAACCTTAGCGTCGCCGCCCGTTCCCTCCCTCCTCTACCTCCACCTCGCCGCCGCCGGAGGACCTCGCCGGAAGCCCGGCTGACCCAGGGATGGCTGCGACGGTGCGGCTCACTGGCTGTCTCGCGTGGATCTGACGGCGTTGTTCTCAGGAGCGGTGGCAGCCGGATCCACGACGCGTGGGTCGTCGGCGGCTCAGGCGAGGCTTGCACGGCCCGACGGGCGGCGCACGGTTGGTGGTGGCCGGCCTGGGCCTCTGCGTGGCCGGTGGCGCGGGCATGCGCCTGCGGCCTTCCTAGGCGCGCGGCGGTCGGGCGGGGCCGGCGCGAACGGGGCGTGGCGGCCTACGCGCGTGGGCACACGATGACGTGGCGCATGGTGGCCGCGGATCCCATTTGGTGCGGCGCCTTGGGGCCGGCCGGATCTGGGAGCTATGCTAGCATCGGGGTCGTGCGCCGGCGGGTGCAGTCGTGCGGCGGCCTCGGCTCGCGCGGCCTCTCCGGTGGCGGCTCCTGCCGTACGTGACGGCATGGAGGCTACGGAGTTGTAACAGATCCATCGCCTCCATCGCTCTGCGTCGCTCCCATGCGGGCAACTTGGGCGGACTTCGGTAGCAGCCGCGCCGCCGCCTTCCCACAGGTTGGTGCCGCCCTTCTGCCGGCAGAACCTCTTCCTCTGGGTGACAGTGTTTTATCGACGGCGGCCGGCGTGCGTCTCGTCTTGCGGTGGCTGCGTCCTGAGAGAAGATGGTGGTGTCCTTCCGGTGAAGGTGACCTTTTCGTTGACCGGGCGCAGTGGTGACGGTTGTGGAGGTGATTTGGGTGAAATCCTTGTCTGGCATATTTGCCGGACCGGTGGCGGTGGAAATGTCCGTGCACACACCTTGTTGAAGGCGCTGCTGAAGTCGTTGGTCAGACCGTCCACTGTTGCACCTGTGGGTGATCAATAACTGGATGAAAACCTAGCCTGGTTTCTCCAGGCCGGCGGCGGCAGTGCAGGCGCGTCGTCAAAGTTCTTGTTCGCCAAGGCCGGGTAGTTCTACCGTGTGGACACCCTGTTCAGTATTTAGCTCACGACGGAGGAGGCATTGGATGGCGTAACAGTTCGAATGTTGGTTGTGTTCGTTCAGCAAGACACCATGCTTGATCTTATTCATCTATAATCCAGTTCTATACCGGTTGATTGTGCCAACGATATTTAAAGCTGGTTAATTGGAGCCGGATGAAGACGACGGCCTTGTTAGTGGCAGCTCTGAGTGGATTCAGGGTTAGGTGCATGAAACACCACAGTTGGCTATGTGCTTTTGGTCGTAGAAGATGTGTCAGGACGTATGGTTTGGACAGGTCTTTTTGGTGTTGGTAGTTTGGAGCTAATGATGGTGGTAGCTCTTTTTTCCGCTCTTTTTTTAGGCCTGTGTGCTATTAGGAATGGAGCCTTTTCTTTTGTGTAATAATGATAGATGTATGTATCTTTTCGATGCTTAGGCTGGAATATCAATATATTTCATTTTCTAAAAAAAGGTTGTATCTGCACCAGGTCTTCGTGCTGTTGCCTTGGAAGAAGCATCAATGGTGGTCGGTGTCCAACGTTTTCAATTCTTTGTAAGGTCTGACAAACGTGTTATAGCGACCTTGTTGGTCGCGTAGGACTACTAGAGCCCCTTGATGGGATATAATTTTCATGTTAGTTTTTTTGCTGTAGCCGCTTTGATCAAGGCCGGATAATATATTTTCCATTATCTCAAAAAAATGAAGCATTAAATATAGATAAATAAAAAACTAATTACATAGTTTTGATCTACACGACGAGACGAATCTTTTGAGCCTAGTTAGGTCATGATAGGACAACATTTACCACAAACAAACGAAAAGTGTCTGATGTGCTCTTTTCACCTCTTGTCAGGCATCTGAACACACCCCTGATCGCGTCTCCGGGCAGAGTTTGATCGATTTGGTATATTTGATGGCGATATTGGCCAGGGGCGGAGGCAGGGAGGGAGGGCTGAGGAGGGCCTGGCACCCTAATGCTTCACTAATCCCTTAACATTACATAGCTAATATATATTTTCAATGTTATTTTCTTTCTCCTGATTCAACGAACATCTTATACTTGAGAACTAAGGCTCATTTACTCGGTTAGGAACGGTTCATTTAAGTCTTTCTGGTGGCTTCAAAAAAATATCATAATATAAAGTGTCACGCTCAATGATCTACTGACTTGCTACTCGTATTTTATTTAATTTTTCTCCTTCACTCCTTCGTATTATATTTTGGTTCGTTCACCGTCCCTCCTGTACTTCAATTCCGGTCTCCGCCCCTGATATTGGCATCGCAAGAAAACCGAGGAGCAGCATGTTCCGTCTGAACACTCGTCAAGTCGTCATACAGGATCCAACACAAAACAGCTCGCAAGGAAAGTGACATGCTACTGTGCACGATGCCGAAAGATCTTGCCAGTTCCGCCTGCTGATGTGTCGCCTTCTCTATATATATGAAAAAAAAATGTGTCGCCTGCAGCCTGCTCTATGCGACGACTTTTCGATGACGAGGTCACTGGCTGTGGAATGTCCTCGCCTGCATTCCTTTTTCGATTTTGGCCTCCGATTACACGCACGCAGTCACGCACCACAATATATAAGGAAAAAGAAACCCAGAATGCACCTCGGTTAGATCAACTAAATTCCAGCAAGTCCCTATCACTGCAAATAAAATTTTCACATATATCCTCCGAATCATCCATGTCCATTTTATAATAAAAGGGAAACAAATGAGGACCAAACGGCAGTTTTGCATTCCAAGCGGACGACACGTAACGCATCGGGATTGTGGTCAGAGCGGCGCGAGCTCACCGTCACCGTGGCTCCGGCGGCGAGACCGGCGCGCACGGAGGCCGTGCCTGCCGCTGCGGACGCGGGCTCACCTCACCTCTTGCCAGCGATTGAGTTCCCCATCCACGCCGCGCCCCAGCTCGCGGCGGCTGGCGCCGTCTCTGTGGCGCGCAATGCCCGGCGCGTGCTCGTCGTCCTCGCCGCCGCCGCGGACGCGGACACAGACAGCCCGGCGGCCTCGGCGGTGTGGTGAGACTCGAAGTCGAGCGGCTCGTTGGCGTTGCCCCCGCAGGACGTGGCCCCGACGGCGGTCGGCCAGAGGATCCTGCTGTCCGCTGCGCCGCGGCTGTTGTGCCATATCCCCAGGCAGTAGGACGCGGAGCAGAGCATGGTGGCGATGAGGAAGGCCAGGAGGTCGCGGCGTGTGAGGGCGCGCGGCCAGCGCCATCTCCTACAGCCGCCGGAGGGCCCGCTCTGCGAGGCGGTGTTCGCCATGGCCGGAGGAGGAGGAGGAGCGGACGACGACGCCGTCGAGGGAAAGGGAATGGAACAGAGGGCTGGCTCGATCGGCGACAGATGTGTGTGTGCTGGTCGCTCCTGAGTTTCGAGGGAGGGTGTCGCGCAATAAACAAAGAACCCGAGGTTTCATATGGTGCAGGCTCCAATTAAGCGAGTTGCTTAGGCCGCGTTATGCCATCGTTGACGTAATATTCTCAATATATTTTCTCTCTCTATCCTAAACCGTTTTGATTTTTATATGTATATAGATTTTAATGTATATCTAGACAACTGTATATCTAAATATATAGAAAAACTTATATATTTGAAAAGCCATGATCTGTATATAATTTAAAAGGGACAAAGTACTGTAAGCTAGATGTTGAGTACTATAGACGATGAAGGGAACATCTTTGGACGCAAGAAGCTTTCACAGTTTTGTCCCTTGTATATGTGAATCCATACTACTATACTCTACTCGGCATTTATAGCGTGGATTTTATGTGTCATGGCGCGTGAAGGGTAGGTCACCATCGGCGCGAATATCCCTTGCTCGAGAGCCGCAAGCCGGAGTGAATGAGTACCTTGATAGAACCACACGATTCTTTTGCTTGTCAAAAACCCGCAGCTCTATTGCTTGGCACACATATACTAGAGGACTCTGCATCCTCACAAAAGAAAACCAATTTTCATCCCAGAATTGAAAATGAAAAAAAATCGCCAATTCGATTTGAGTGATGATGCCTCCCGATGAGCACGCGAGTTGATTGGATTCGATTTTGTGCCTACAGCTGCTGACGTTCTTGTATTTTCTTGGGAGGGCGGACTGGGCGAATAGCACGCGCAGGATACGTTATGGCGCTCACGGAGATCCGAGAACGGCTTGGCTTGTAGGGTCCATGTTGACGTGCCTTATCTTTTCGGATGGCCTGTGCCTTTTGCTGACCTGGTTTTCGGTCACACACGTTGCTGTCTGAGCGTGCGCGGCCCGACCTGATCCAGTAGTCCGGCAATGCGGCGCTGCTCTAGTACAAGTCAACGCGTACGCTAGGCCTGGCCCAGGAAGAACGAGAGAGGCCTCATTATACTTGAGCCCAAAAAGTGAGAGAGAAACGAAATGGCCCGAGGCCGGCCTATTGGGTCAGGAGGGAGGAGCTTGGGAAGGAGAGAGGTGTCATGGACACAAATTGCGTTTCCAATTACGTACGAAGGCTGAGTGGTAGTCCAGCCCATCTGTTTAGGTGGACAGGCAGCAGTCAGTCCGCGGTGCAGCAGGCCGAGGCAATAGCACCTTTTGGACGGGGATCCTATACACCTTCCAGAATTTTTTTTTCTCGTCTTCCGCTGTTTAAGATCCATGTATTCTTATTCACAGGAGCTGCTGCGCGCTCCCCGTCGCAGCCACCGCTCATGCCGCGCCCATCGCTGCTGGTGCCTATGCCGTGGCTGCCGCTTCCTGCTTCATTTTGCCCCAATCGTAATGTCCGCTGCCGTTGTGAGCGTCGTCGTGTGGCCGTTGCCGCCGTGAGCCACCTGCACACCATCCGTAATGGCTGCTCCAGTTATAAGCGCAACCACCGCTACTTCCACCGGTGCATATCGTTTCTTTCAGATCCGTCCGTCATGATTGCTATTGACACGTCGTCGGAGAAAAAGAGGCAATAAATTCTTCTTTCGAAATGTTGATGAATGTTGAATATATTCTAATAAGATGCTGAAATAGGTTGTGAAAAATGTTGAATATGCATTTTTTTTAAAATATTGATATGTGTTTCTGAAAAATGTTGAATCTACTATTTTGAAATATTGATATACTATTTAGAAAATATTGAATCTAGTCTTTTCAAATGTTTGATACTTTTTGGGTGTCAGACGTGGCTAGCAGCAGCCACACGTTGAATCTAGTTCTGTTAATGAAACGAAAAAAAATCAGTTGCAGCTATTATATTTTAACGCTCATACGTAGTACAATACCAGTAGTAATTTATTTTGGGTTTTATTGGGCCTTTAAGTCGTCTGATGCACACAAACCAGATAGGAGCCCCTATTGGTTCCCTCATCCATCGTCCTTGTTTGCTCGTCGTCTGCTCCCTCCACAAGTTTTCGCCTCAAAGGATCGCTGTCGCTCCTGAAGCGCCCATGGATCGCGGTTGCGGATAATCCCGTTGCGCTCCTTGCATTATTTTTTTATCACGCGACAAGAGGATGTGGTGATGCGCTCGGCCGCATCCTGTAAGCTCTCCCTGGTGTGGCGGCGGGGCCGCACGCTACTGTCACGTTCGGGTTCGGGCCCCGACGGGACAAGCCGGAAGGTTCCAGAGTACTACTAGTACCTATGAACGGCGGCTGGCCAACTAGCCGGGTAGCCGTGACTTGAACAACTTTATGGCCGTCCTGACGAGGGGGAGTGAATGGCTCAGCGCCTCAGCCAGTGTCACCGATCTCTCGACACGCTCGTGCAAGAGCTGAGGACAAGCCATCAGAAGCTTCCGTCCAAACTCCAGAGTCGTCTGATCGGCGATCACACGACGCTACACGCCACCTCCCCGGGTCACGGGAAGCCGTGCGACCCAGCGCGTCCCGGCTCGCCGAGGCCCGAAAGGCCGCGCGGCACAGGTCACGTACGTACCAGGGGCGCGGCGCCGCAGGCGGGCGCAGCACCCGGACTGCGCGGGGCGGGGACGTGCCGGTGCCGCCAACCCCGGCCGCGACACCCTCCTCCTGCTGCTCTAATCCACGCGACGCGACTCGGGGTGGGGCCCCGTGCGTTCTGTTGGCGCGGTGAGACGCGGGTGCTCCGATCCAGTAATCGCGCGCCTCCTTATCACAATCATCGCGCGCCGGCGGCGCCTGTCACGGCTGGCCTCACATGCCGTATCATCATCGGCGGTCCCATGCTGACAATTCTCTTCTCCCTCCCCTGCACGTACGTCTACCTACCGGCTGCATATGGCATGCTCATCCCGTCCCACAGCCGTGCTGCCGGCGTGGCGCCTCCTCGTCCGATCAGCTCGGCCGCATGAGCTGGAGAGACTATGCTCCAGGCAGGGACCAGCCGTCCGTCCGTTCAGATCTCGACCGATCCATCCGTTTCGCAATCGTACGGCTGCTCGTCGGGTTGCGCCGGCCTGTGCAGATGCGTAGCGTACATGGACGTTCCTTTCCTCGGAGATGGAGAAATATCTCGGCGAGGTCGCGGGTACATACACTGAACTAAGTCTTGCCGTCTTGGATGAGATCGTGCCACGAGGTGTGACACGCGGGACCGTGGCGGCCAGCGCGTAGCGCATGATAAGATCGTATGACTGTGACGCAGTTCGAGGAGGTGGACGTGGAACCGGAAGCGCCGGCTGATGGATGGACAACCATGGAAGATTGAGCGGACTGGCTAACTGGAGCAATGCAAACCAACTGCGGCGGTGTACGTGCTGCTTGCTATCTACGATCCCAATAAATGATAGATGCGTGGCCCGACGTTTATTGGTGACGCGTGCAAACCAACTCTTGTTATCGTTGTTATTATCCTTTTAAAAAACCTTGCTACGTACTGTCTCTAAGTAAGTAAGTGGTTGACGATATGTCATGCACTCATGCGTGCGTTCTCACTCATAAACTCATACTCTAAGTATGAAGGAAGAGCCGCTAAGCACATTTATAAGCGCGAACCCTGTACAATGTGGTTGCTCGAAATAATGGATGTTGAACGTTTGGTGTGTGACTGTGTACCAACTAGGCAATTACCCACCCGGGCGGTGTGCTCGCCTAAACAAACAGGTTCGCCCACAGGAAGATTGGACGCGGGTCTTCAAAAAAAAACGGAGGGTCCAAGTACAACTGGATTATTCCATGCCTTGTGCTTTGCTGGAGCTGGATCACATACTCACATGACAACGTACGTGATGAGCTCGCAAATCAAAGATTGAAAGGCGAGACATTGCACGGATAGATGCAATATTGCTTGCCGTGGGCGCTGAGCACAGCAGTTCGATCAGCATGCATGGTCAGCGATAGTCCAGGCAACCGCAAGTGGACATACTCGTCGTTTCAATTTCAAAATCCCTAGAGCTTCTTTTCAGTCTTCACCACACGCTCAGCCGCTCGTGCCGTGCCGGCAGGGGTGGTAAATGACACTAGAATTTGTACTAGAAATAAATTAAAATTAACTAGAGTTAAGTTGGATTGTGAATAAGACATAAGGGTCATGATTCATTCTCACCTCTACGTGCCGGAGCGGCGATCCGCCTGTCAACCTGTGGCTGTCACCGCGCAGCGGGAAGCTTCGCCGCGCCTGCGTCCGTCGTGCCGCGCTGGAGCCTCCGTCCAAACTCTAAGCCGGCCCTCGGCGCCTAGCGTTCCATCGCGTGCAGCGTGGACGAACGAAGAGAGACGCCGGCGCGGCGATCTGATCGGCTGATCGCTCGCCTCCTTATCACAGCCATGCCTTGCTGTTGCTGCGCGTCACGGGCCCGCTGTGACGGTCTTATCATTGGCGGGACGGGACCGGAGGTCCACCGGCGCCTGCAGCTGGCGTGGGCGTGGCGTACGTAGCCAATTAGCCATCCGCGTCTGATCCGATCAACAACTTGCGGCGTGGTCGGCCGGCCTGGACGGATCCGGATCGGTGGACCATCTCCTTGATAAGCGTTTGTACGACTATTTTGTTCGGTTGCGACGATGCGCCCTCGTCTCGTCGGTGCGGTGCGCTTATTTTACTGTACGTAGGATTGAAGAAGAGAGCGAAATATCTCGGCGGTGACGAGTGAATTACGTGGGGTGCGCACCGCGCGACGGGCCGCCTGTGTCACAACAGGTCCGAGAATCCTAGGACGGACCGACGGCAACGTTCATTCATTTCCACCGATCGCGCGGCGGACCGTGACAGGCAGCAAGAAACGCGCTTGGCCGGGTGATGTCGTGCGTAGTTGAGTGAGGGATTGGTGGTGGAACGGATCGGGAGAGAATGGATCGTAACCCGGAGCACGGGAGCACTCCTCGGCGCCGTGGTTTTCCTTGTACGCGCACTGCAGCTGGATGTTATTGGACGAGCGACCACATAATCCTGCTTGGGGCGATTATCCCGTCGCGGAGGCATTCGTTTCTGATTTACGTATCTGCCTGATTCCGGTTGCAATGCATAGCCCTTCTGGGATCAGGTACTCCCTCCATTCTGAAAAAACTGGCGTTTAGAACAGCGACACAGTCTCCAAAACACAACTTTGACCTCTTATTATTATAAAAATATTTATCAAAGAGTGATATATGTATATTTTTATGAAAGTATTTTTCAAGACAAATCTATTCATATAGTTTTCACATTTGCAAACTCAACAACTTAAAAGTTATTGATGATTATATTCTCAATATTTGACTCAAACATTATCCTAAACGTCAGTTTTTTTCAGAATGGATGGAGTATATATGTGCGGTAACAGACGAATCGAGTCCTAATATTTGGCACGAGGAACTGATGGACAAAAACACGCGGGGAATTGGTGCCCCTGCATTAATTATGGTGATATGATAATCTCGCTACGAGTTTGGATGGTTGCGCCAACCACCCAATTAGAGCAACGCAAGCTGTAGCGCTGCACCCAATTAGAGTATGAATCTATCTGGTTTTAGTGTTGGTGACGCGCCGTGCCTCATTGGGGGAAGAAACGAAGAACCGCGTGCGTATCAAGCTTCTAGCATGTTTTCCCCACGAACAATATACTCTGAGCAGCGAGCACACCCATAATAAGCATCATACAGACCGGCCGTCGTCGCTGCTGAAATGGTGGCTACACGATGCGTGCGCCGTTTGCGCACTTGGTTACAGAAACAGATGCGCCCACCACTCCGATCCTTGCAAGATGCGCCTGTAATCATGTTACCGATAAGCGCGGTTTGGATCTAAGTGTTAGCGTTAGTTTGTGGCTAAATAATATTAAATTAACACTTTTAATTCAAACATGTTTGTTATTTTGGTGTTAGTTGTGACTCAGGCTATCTTCAACAAGTGACCTGAAAGAGGACTCAAACTTAAGATGGGTCTCCGATGGTACTATTTCAGTCTCCAACAGAGTACTCATACACAAACCCAAAATATGTTTTCACGAGAGAGAACCTAAATCTGGATATCCTCTCTCTCCGTGACCCCGAAAGGATTCTCTTTTGGGTCTTCTGTTGGAGAAATGAGTTACGAACCTTTCTACTGTAGGCAACCTAAAGTGGTAAATGGGTCTCCGATTTGGGACTTCGTTGTTGGAGACAGTCTAACACTCCCAAAAAAACTAACCCCTCCAAGAGGTGGTAATTGGTGTTACTTCTGGATGAGTCCCACCCGATTGACTCCACATTCCCTCTCTCTCCTTACCGGATCGCATCCCCTCCCTGCGGCCCTATCCACTCGCACCCGTCACCGCGCCTCCTCGACCCACCCGCACCGCCGCCTCCTCCCCCCAGCAACGCCGCCTGCATCTCCAGAGCCGCCGGCGGATCCCATCCCCAAGCGCTGCCGCCTGCATCTCCAGAGCTGCCGGCGGATCCCATCCGGACGCGGGACACAGGCTACCTCGTGTACCCGTCCTTGGAGTCGGCGTGGAACTCGGTGGTTCCGGCAACCGCTGGGGTGGGCGTTGGCGGTGGCGAGGATGGGACGACGGCGGCGACCGAGTAATGTGGGTACCTGCGCTGGCTCGAGGAGGAGATGCCAGCTAATGGAGTTCTGGTCGTCGAGGACAAAGAAGAAGGGGAGGACGTCGCCGGCGCCGGCGCCGGGAATGAGATCAACAGGCTAGCGGAGAAGTTCATCGCAAGGTGATGTGCCTCATGTGCCCGTCCTATGTTATTTGTTGTTTGTGTAGTTCATTTCGCTCGTGGCCACACTAAGGGCAACATGGCCCCGTTCAGCCCAAATCATCCACCTGGATCCTCTAATAATTGTAAAAGTAACATTCAATGCAAACTAACACAGTGGATCCACCCACATGAGGGCACCCACAACAATATAGATAGCTTGCTCTCTACAAGCTCGTACACATCGGATATAGAGAGCGTAGTAGACCAGATGCTCAATGGATTAGCTATACTACACGAATTTCAAAGATTCATGGGCCCCGCATGTTAGGAATTCTTTAATGCCAACTCTATCTTTCTCCATCGGTCCTTCGTCGCTCGCGCACAGACGCACAGTAGATCCAACTCTGGCGCCCGCGATTCCACAGCGCCCGCCCGCGGCGGCCACCCCAGTCGATCCGTGCCGGCTGTGGCCTGGCTGATCCAACTCGCCTGCTCGCCGTGCCGCCCGCTCTTCACCCACGGCGACCCCGCCAGCTCGGTATCTCCCGGCCAAGATCTGCGTCGGCGCTCCACGCTCCTCCCAGGTTGCCCACTGCAGCAGCGGCGCTCCGACTGCACGCTCGAGCCCCCAGCACCGCCCAGCCCGCCCTCCCCTTGCCGCACACCCCAACCTCCTCCCTGCGCCGCCGGCGGCAACCATCTCCCTGGCGCGGGTAACGACGGCCATGGTCCTCACCGGGCCATTCTCTGCCCTGCTTCCGCCCGCGCCGATATGGCCCTCCGGACACAGCCCTGCCTCCATGCCGATGGCGCCTGTGTGCTCGGCCGGCGCGGGGCGAGCGCGGTTGGAGTACCGAGCTGCAGAGGAGGTGGATGGGATGGCCAGACCGCAAGGCAGAGGGAGCAAAGAGAGGAGGCAACGCATGGGTGGGGCCCGCTCGCATGGGGGTGCGTGCTAGCGGCTCTCGCCAACTCTAGCGACAACTGACTCTCTCTCATCTTTCTCTCTCCTACGTGGAAGGCTTATAGAGAGCCTATCGACCCCGTTGCGGGTGGCCTGAGGTGTTAGTTTGTTACTGGTACGTGTTAGTTGGAGGGATTAAAAACTCCCACTAACACGGGATCCAAACACGACCGGTGTCAAACTAACTGTCATACGAGCGCCCTCCAAACCAACGGATCCAAAACTAGACTGTCACTCAATCAGGTAGTGGTGGCAGAAGCGGCCGGCAACAATTCTACACCATCAACGGGGACAAATACAGGCACCGCTTTCCGCCGTGGATCTCTCGCACGCGCACTGCAGAGGCGACCAGGAGATGCTCCACACGTCGTCGACGAGGGATTCACGCTGAGCCACTTGTGCTTGGTCACAAAAGATGGCGACGGCACTAGTGCTTGGCGTCAATAATGAATGCTACCTTCATGCCATCTGACTTCGGTTGGGTTGGTGGAATCATGAATAGGAGTAAAACTGCGCGTTTTTCCGAATTGTTTTTGTCTGTCTGTCTGCCAAGGGTGGATCAGTAGGCTAAATTTTAGTTACTTAAATAAATAATAATTATATATATTAAACATAAATTAATTATAAAATTAATTGTACAAGTCATGAACCCAACATAATTAAGCTATAATTAGTACATAAGTACCACATGTTTATTGTAGTATTACATTATTTAATTATGGATTAATTAGTTCTCTAATTAATATTGTTATATTTGATGTGACGAGACTAAATTTTAGCAAGTGGGATCCAAACACCCCGCTTGAGACCACACGGTGCCGAGAATCCAAATTTTATTTCAAAACAGTAACGAAATTACAAAAATATTCTCCGAAACCAAATAATATCATGCTTGAACTTCACGCCACCGCTAAAACGAATGGCTGCTCAAGGCACTACACAGAGGGTAGTAACTTTGAGAGCTCTCCCTATCAACAGGGATAACAAACCAAAACAACTACAGGCAGCAAACAAGGTGCACACTTTAGAAAACTCCCCCATTAACACTGACCACAACAGCTTCAAATCATGTAGAAACGTTTTGCCACGCCATTTTCCATTGATCCTAGCGTAGGAGCACAATTCTGGTATCATCGTGTCCAGCTTCTTGGGAATGGAACTGCGGCGTAGCCGCCTTCAGGGTCTCCGTGCCCTCCTCCATAATCTTTATGTCTTCATCCTTATGGAGACCTGCCCAATACGAAGTATAAAAGAAGGAACAAGCAACGCAAATTATCTCAGCAAATTTATTCTCGAAGCAAACTCCGTTTCTTGATTTCCCAATAATAGCCCAAATTATGGCGGTTGAGCCTGCTATATACAAACTTTTTCTATTAGGGATGTAATGTTTAACCCAGATCCTATATTGCTCAAAGGAGTTTGGTCTACAACCAGCTCCTAGAACCCAAACAACTAGACTCCAAACGTATTCGGCCATAGAACATTTTAAAAAACAAGTGGTTAACACTTTCATTGCTGGAACAAAACATAAGTCTTGATAACATGCTTGATATGTTTAGACGTTTCCCCATCAGTTATGTTATCGTATTCCTCCTACGAATATATTGAATTCTAGAGTTTACAGTACGTCGCGCTCACGAGCAGAACTTATCATGGAACTAAGAATCGCATCATGTGGTTTGATAGATCGTGTGTCTACCAAATCGGAGCAATGTAAGTTGTACTGTATGGTGTTATACTACTAAGACCATATTTTAGATGCCTAATAATGCACGGTGCACGTATTGATGACGTGCATCCTCGTGGAAGAAACGAACAAGCACATATCAGTATATCACTCAACAACTCTCGTTTGTTTTTATTGTCTCAAACCTAAAAGCACACAGTATTTTTTTTTGGCGCTACTTCGTACTCTCCGTGCCCCTTTTCCCTTTAAGAGAACTTATCAGCACACGACACATTTATAATAAGCACCTTATTTGGAAGAAGTTGGGCGAGATGGCGCCGTTGTTTGTACGGGTGCCGCGCTGTGCATGACCCCCTTGTGCTTGGCTCAAGATTTGTCCGCAGATGCGCCCACGGCAAAACGTGATGCTCCAACTGGATTCCACGCCCCCGGCCGCTCGTGCTGGAGCTGAGTCAGCACATGATAACGTGATGAGCTCCCAAATCAAAACAGGTGACATCGTACGGACCCCGCGGCCGGGAGTAGACTAATCTGTCAGGGGGGTGGGTGCCCAATGCCCATCGCGAGCAGCCCCCGGACCCGGTCCGGTCAATTACCAGCGCCTCGATGGGACGCGCGGGATGGACAAAATTTTCCAGAGCTTGTCTTTGGGTCAGGTTAAGTACCTCCGCTATCGACAAGCAAGGAAACAACGAGGAAACGGAATCACCGTATGGCCTGCCAGTTTTCACCGATCCTTTGGAAATAATGCGTTCCTTTGAAGTTGGAATTTTCCCTCTTTGACGTGTCAAATTCAAGTCCACGTGCAAGTTCTGCTGCACGCCTGGAAGAATTTACCGTGATACTTCAGGGAGGACGTTGATGCATGCTATCCAGGCGTGTCTCTCAGGTACAGCAAGAAAGGCACCAGAGCCTCACCAAATCCCTCCTGAATCACCGTAGTACTTTACAACTGTACGTACTCCGAAATTAGTTATTCCGATCGGCTCCGGCAGAAACAGCGGCCGTATCCCGAATAGCCAGCCGCCACGTCTCGCGTTTCCACGGGCCGTCGTGGGGCGCGCGCTGACTCGGATCCACGCTGCAGCCGGCGGTGTCCGGACGACCCGATATTTTGTTGCACGCGGGCGCGGCGGCTGCGGCTCTATCGTCTCGTGCAGGAGCCGGGCGGGGACGACGGGGACCCTGCTGCCTCTCCGCCTGCATGATTGCTGGCATGTGGTGGGCTCGCCGCTCGCTGGGGGAGAGGAAAAGGAAAGCTCCCTCCCTTGTCGTGCCTCTTCCGATGTTTACTGCTCGTCACTCGGTGCGGCGTTAAAGCTCAAAAAAAGTGCCAGGAATTTTGTCCGGAAAAGTGTGGGAGACATGTCGCTCGTACACTGCTGGTAGTAGTAGTAATACGGAGCAGTACGTACTAGTCATTTGTGAACTGATCGATGGTGATTGATGACACGTCTCTGCGCTCCTCAGCCTTTGAGCGAGAAGATCAGCGGCGCTTGATTAAATGATTAGCACAGCAATAATCGTCGGGAGAGTCGATGTGCCGCCACGACGGCAGTTCCGGCCTTACGGTGCGCCACGACGGCAGTTCCGGCGTCGCCTTTTTTTTCTCTCCCCTCCCGAGCTCGTCGACGTGTGCCGACCGGCCCGGGGGCACGTCGGGCGAGCTCCGCTATAGAATAACCGCGGCTGTCTTGTCGTCTCCGGCACCGGCAGCCACGCCATGGCCGCCTCGCTGCTCCCGAGGCGCGAGCGACGCCGCGAGATCGCGCTGCTTTCACGGCGGGGGAGCGTGGTGGGTGGCCCTAAACTAGTGGAATCCTAAGATCGGGTTGGCCGGCGGGGTGTTAGGGCGATCCAACCCATCGTGTTTATGGGCAGTGTCCATGCTGTCATGTTAGCCTGACATCATCTTAGACACTACATTCTTCAATCCATGATTTCTTAGGATGGATCATTATAAATTCATCATCTTTTCTCTCTACCAATCATACTTGTTCTTTTTCTATCGTGAAGACACTCTCATCTCCCAATGCAAACTTTGGTAGTGTCCTATGCATAGATTCTCGTGTCGACACTGGTTCTTGCATGAGACTCAGTTTCTTCCTCTTTCCACTCTCTCTTATTTAATACAGTACCATACAAACAAAAAGTTTTATGTGACAACCATAGAAATCATTCTACGTAGAGGAGGTTGGGACTGCCGCTTAGGTTTTGGCGGCGTTGTTGTCGCTCACTATCGCAGCGGAAAGCGACGTTAATTTTGGGTCGCCTGGTGATGGAGATGATTGATTCACCGGTGTCATCACACCTAACCGCTTGAGATTTGCACGAAAACAACGACCTGTTATATCTGCGTTTTTTTTTCAGACAGAGATATGAAGGTTCCATAAAACACAAATAGTACGATTTTGAAACCAGTAATAACATTGCAAACTACTACAAACTACAGAGTTCATGATGAGTCCGTCCGGGACCGTTCACCCTCGCTCATTTCCACCGCACCTTTGCTCATCCATTTTTAAAGCGCCATCGTTCAAAATCTCAGACCAAAATAAAAATCTATTGGTGTTTCCTCTTCTTGGATCACTTTTGAGCTCGCTTTGCCCCAACCAACACATCTTATTCACTGCCCACCAGCCTCGTCTCACCGTCCAAGAACCTCAACCATTAAGAGTTTCTTTGGCTACCCTAAGTTTTCCTCGGTTCGATAAATTCTTAAGTCTAAACCGTAACCTAACCCTAACATCAAGCTTTCTCAGAGAATTCTATAGTAAAAAGTTACTATCGCTTTTGTGAAATGATCACAATCACATGCTATGTTGTCCAGGAGTTCGTGGGAGCACTCAAACCAGCGTTAGGCAGTATGAAATGTCATATCAGTCATTCAGCTCACATGTGATTAAGTGACATCCGAGGATGAAAAAAGTTAAATACTTCAAAATAATAATCCGTCTCTAACAAAATCTGTAAAGTATAAGGCCTTCTCCGATGGCTGTCTGTTAGGCTAGCTCATAAATTTTTTAATCTGTGAACAATGCAAAAAGCTAAGAGCCAGCTCTTGTTCAAGAGACAGTCTCATACACGTATTTCGAGATTACATGAGGTTGATGTGTGGGGTCATTTATGTTATGAGCTAGAGCTAGATCATAGAAGGAGTTGTCTCTTAGAGTGCTTAGAGCTGTCGTGCTAGCTCAACCATTGGAGAAGGCCTAAACACACTAAAAAACGAATTAAAATGATGGGTATAAATTGATCGGCATAGGATTCCCAATAAGACTCCCATTCTCACCGCGGGTGGTATACGTGCTCGTATCCACAGCTGTTTACGCCATTCGAGCGACGATGCACATATGTCATTTGTACATAATATCCACATTATCGTATCCCCAGCTGTTTATTAATTCCAGTCAAATCTGCGTGCCGTGCAGTAGGAACTCTTTTTTTTCCTAATTTCTTTTGGGTAAGGGTAGATAGATATTGCCGCGGGCTTTTCCAGCCTGTCATGCCCTGTACGTCGGGCCGCCATGCGTCCGGGGCCCATTGTGGAAGTCTCCAGTCGATACGGCTCCTACCTGCAGTACGTCCTACCATCCCCTGCACCTACCCTACAAGTCGAGGCGCATGGACCCGATCGCTGACGCGTGGCCTCGCAGGCGCCAGACACCCGCCCGGTGCATGGACCGCGTCCACGCGTGCTTGTTACCGACGGCGGCCCACTAATCCAATCTGTTAATATTGATTAGCAAAATCCCGGATGGCTATTGGCGCTAGTATTTGCAAATTCACCCTTCTCATATGTTTGTGTTAGTGCAAATAGCTGCAAAAGAGTCCCTGATTAAGGGCTTTTGCGATTGTTATGAGTTTATATGGTGTTTGTGTCAGATAATGCACTATCCATTGCCCATTAACGACCCCTCGTCTATTTTGGCGTCCCACCTCCCTCCTTAAATTGACCCCCTCTTCCCCGACCCCAAAGCTAGCGTTTTTTTCTCGCCGACGGCCGACCGCGCACACGCGTCAAGCGATTTCCCGGGCGATTCGCATTCCCGTGGAGTCCACCGGCGGAAGCTGCGATTGGGGGATTGGGGCTCGCGAGGCGTGGAGGCAGGAGCCAGCCGGAGAAGCTTTGATCAGGCGGCCGAGCTTTTGGGGGATTGATTGATCGGGTTCCATCTGCGGAGGCCGGGCCGGAAAATCGTTGCGACTGGAGGCCGCGGAGCGGGGGCATGGGGGCGTGGGTGTCGGGCCTTCTAGGGGCGGACGGCGCGGCCGCGGCGGCGGCCGGGCCTGCTGCTGTGGGCCTGGGCGACCTGCCGGAGCTCTGCGCCGCCCAGGTGCTGCTCCGCTTCGACCCGCCGGAGATCTGCCGGCTCGCGCGGCTCAACCACGCGTTCCGCGGCGCGGCGGGGGCGGACTTCGTCTGGGAGGCTAAGCTGCCGGAGAACTACCGCTACCTGATGGAGTTCGTTGGGAGCGGCGAGGAGGGCAAGCGGAGGCGGCGGCGGGCCGGGAAGAAGGAGATCTATGCCAGGCTCTCCCGGCCTGTGCCTTTCGGTGACGGCCAGAAGGTGATATTTTTGCCTCCCCCTTCTGAGTTTGCGTCTACGTGACTTTCTGAGATTTTATATTGCGGGAGTTGAAGATTTTATGGGCGGTTATGTAGTTTGTTGAAGGATTGCAACCCGTCTTCCTGGAATTGGTCTTCTGTTATGTCGTCAGAACTGAGTCTTCCCTTGTATTAACCCCTCAAGTATTTTTCTGAGTTGAATAAGAATACAGGGTATTAGCGAAGAAGTTATCTGTAGTTCCAATCTTGCTCAAATCAATACTAGCGAAGAAGTTACCTGTAGTTCCTATCTTGCTTAGATTAATACTCTTTCTTTCTTTGAGGCAAAAACAAATTAGAGTCAGGGAATGTTTTCTTTAGGAAACGGGTTAACCATCTTTAGTTTGAAATGATTTGAACTACTGTCCTGTGTTGAGATGTATTGTGCGATGTAGGAAGCTTGTTATTCTTTTGAGCTAGAAGTCTAGAACCATTTGATTTTGGGATAGAAAATGAACAGGTTTGCTGAAGTGTGTTTGCTATTTGTAGGAATTCTGGCTGGACAAGAGCAAAGGCATGATATGTATGGCCCTATCCTCCAAAGCACTGGTGATAACTGGGGTTGACGACAGAAGATACTGGCAGCACATGCCAACTTCAGAATCAAGGTGAATATGGCTTTGATATCACATTTACTAATGTTTTGTTGGCTCAGTGTGTGTTAATTTTCTTAAAAAGATGAATGGTGACGTGAATTGCGATGGAACGGGCTGAAGATATTTCCACATGGTGTGATTGATCTGTTCCCTGTTTGTTCATTAAACACTTCATTCATATGTATTGTACTCGTAAAATGGTTCTCATTTCTCTGGAATATGATCTACTGATGCATAAGATTATTTGCTATGAAACATGACAAATACAAATGCTTACATGTTCAAATTTTAGGATATGCATAAGTTGAGCACTGTCTTAGTAGAAGAGATGCGTATTCAAATAGATAATTGTTTCTTTCTCATCGTAAGCTCATAGCTGTTGGAATATTAGCTGCTAGGCTGCCAAGTTTTAGCACAAGAAGCCTGTATTATACTCTCCCATTGGAAGATATTGACTACAGGTGCCTCATGTAATTGCAGTCATCTGGGATTCACTATCTTCCAATGTGTTTCTATTGTAGCCTTGTGGGTCATAACTGTTTCTGATATTGTACTACTGAAATCAGATATCTAACCAATAGCTCCCGAATTTTATCTTGCAGGTTCCAATCCGTAGCTTACCTTCAGCAAATCTGGTGGTTTGAGGTGGTTGGCGAAGTTGATTTCTGCTTTCCCGTTGGAACCTATAGCCTGTACTTCAGGGTCCACCTTGGGAGGTTCTACAAACGATTTGGCCGCCGCCATTGCAGCTCAGAGCATGTTCATGGTTGGGACAAGAAGCCTGTCCGCTTCCAGCTCTCAACCTCCGACGGTCAGCAATCATTGTCTCAGTGCTACCTGGAGGAGCCTGGGAGCTGGGTGTTGTACCACGCAGGCGATTTTGTGTCCTCAAAGCCTGACCAACTGATGAAACTGAAGTTTTCCATGGCGCAGATTGACTGCACTCACACAAAGGGTGGTCTGTGCGTTGACTCGGTGCTTATCTACCCGAAGGGGAAGGGGTTTCAGCAGGGGAGGGTGGTCAGGTCTCAGAAATGAGACTGTAGATGTTGTGGAGGTTACTCACATTAGGATGTTAGACCGGATGCAGCTTGTAGCCTGATTCTATTTTTTATTTGGGCTCTAGTATGCAGCAGAGGGAAGTGTATATGGTTGTAGAACTGAAATTGTGTGGTCGGTCGAGCATTAGGGCCCTTTTGTCACTCCTTTCCCAAGGTCGTTTTTTAACCCCCTTGAGCTGAATTGAGACTGAGATAAACTGTACTTTGAAGTTTGAAATCTCAGGATAAACTGTACTTTGATGAGTTTGAAATCTCACTACTATCTATTGTTCAGTTGGAAATCTCAGGATAAAATGTACTTTGATGAGTTTGAAATCTCAGGATAAACTGAAATTTCGTTTCTAATTTGCTATTTATTGCTCAGTTCGTGGTGTCTCTCTATGCCTGAACTTTCTGTAACGATGTGTAGGTAATGGATGAGCAGTAGCCATCCGTGGCGACGAAGTCTCAGGTAATGGGATGAGTAGTTCCAAAAGCACTTGTATCTATCAATCCATGAAAGCGGTGTTCAACCTGACTGTTCCATTGTTCCATCTTTCTTGCTCCAGTCAGTTCTGGCAGGCTCGGATAACTATTGACCTTTGAGTCCTTGACACAATAGTAACTAGTAAGCGTTAGCATGAAAGCATGAACGGCGTATAGCCATATCTGCTTTGCTGGTACACCACTCCATCGATGGCAGCAGACAAGATTTTGTAATAGCAACTCGCAATACCACCGAGACGGTACACCACTGCATCGATGGCAGACAAGATTTTGTAGTCGCAACTCGTTGTACCACCGAGATGGTACACTGCATCTTTGGCGGACAAGATTTTGTAGTCGCAACTCGCAATACCGATCGAGATAACATACGACTGAATCAGTGGGCAACAACCCATGTCGGCTGCAGTTTCGATCTGAGACCGTTGCCGAATCAGCATGGCATTCTTTTTATTGCCAGCTCATAGACTGTTTCATCTCGAAATAGATGTCGCATAGACTATTCAGCGCTCACATGCTGCATCGACTTTGCAAGTGGCTTCACGCCGCGATCCCCTGTAGTATGCGCCGTCGTCGTCAATTCGTCATTGCCACGATCAGGCGATCTTTAGTCGCATAATAAAGAAATGCCCTCCCCTTTTCGTACTGAAAATATACGGCACTCGGCTGCGAATCAGTTGGGCTGGGGATCTATTTGCAGTCAATCGTCAGGTGGCGCAGGCAAAACCGCGCATCCACATCGATTTTCTTGTAATTTTATTTGGAGAACGATTTTGGCTAACGATTTCGCGTTTGGGACATTGAGCTGAATGCACCCGCGCCGGTGCCCGGTGGACGAAGAAACCCAAAAGGGGGGATCTTATCGTAGGGCCGGTGCAGTCCCTGGCCGGCACACAGTCCCTTTCGGTGCGCCCGAGGACTGTGCGGATCGTTCCGTCATTGCCGTTCTTGTGGCCGACCTACATGATGATAATTGATAACAACGCCATGGATGTGCCCTGTCCTTGCCCACTTGTCCCCTTGTTCCTCCCGGCATCTGAGCGGAGAGGGGGCAGCGCCCTTTTTCGTGTCGCCAGGCCGATGGGCGCAGCAAGGCGCTCGCCGGGTCGACGGGCCATCACTTGGCGTTTCCTTGGTCTGAGCAGCGGAGGGGGATGTTTCGTTGGTCCGAGCAGTGGTCTCGCCGTCAGCGATCACCAGCCACCAGCCAGGGAAAATGTGGTCGCTCCTCGCTCGGTGGCGGACGAACAGTTACCACTACCTTTTGCGTTGTCTACTGCTGACTGACCTGGTGGTTGGAGCTTGGAAGACGTGCAGCCTCGTGTACGAGATCAGAGCTGTTTTCCTGGAATGCTCGCAGACGCGACGATGTTTATGACTGAAGAAATGTTCAAATGCAGGACCCGCTACTGTGTGTCTCGTAGTAGGTTCCGAGAAATTTCGCTGCGTCGTTTTTGCCTCCCCACTGCGGCCCTGGGGAGTGGGCCGGCGGCGTCACGGCTCAAAATCTGAAATGAAAGTGACGCCAAAGCGTGAATTGGGCCGAACATGCTGATGTGTCATTTTCCTTTCCTCCTAATTCCTTCGTTGCCCTAAGGCTGTCCGCACTCGTCATACTTCATTTCATCCCTAAAGAGAATATTTCGTTCTAGTCATCGAGATTTCGTATTCTAAAACGATTTCTTCCGCATCCGTCGTACTCTATTTTTCATCCCCTATACAAACTACCATCAATGGGACCCACATATCACATATATTATATTCCCTAACCCACCCTCTCTCTCCTCCCTATCCCTCTCTCTCCGCCTCCTCCCACCTCCCTGTCTCTCTCCCAGCCTCCCACGCCGAGTGTCCCTCTCTCTCTCCAGTCCCCTCCCTCTTCCCCCTCTCTTCTCCATCGGCGATGGCGGCGGGCCGGCCAACGGGCCTGGCGAGCCGGCCGGGCGGGGACGGTCAGCGCGGCACGACGCATCGAGGCGGGCAGTGAGCCGAGCGGGGGCGGTCGGTGTGCGACTGGCCAGCGGGCGGGCGAGGCGCGGGCGGGCAGCGCCGGTGTCTGCTCTAGTAGCCGGCCCCCTCCCCTACGGCGGCACGCGCTCCCCCGTCGGCCCCCTCCCCTCCGGCAGCATCTACGAGCTCAGCCCCGCCGTGGTGGAGGAGGTGCGGTGGGCTGCCATGGCGAAGGAGGAGGAGGAGCGGCGGGCGACCATGGCGAGGGGCGTGGTGGAGCGGCGGGCGGCCGGCGGCGGGCGTCGATGGCCGCCGTGGTGGAGCAGCGTGCGGCCATGGCTGCCATGGGCGCCGAGGGCGGCAGCGGGCGGCCAGACGGTGGTGCGCGACGGTGGGCCGAGCTACGGGCGGCTGGGGCGGTGGCAGGTGCGGGCGTGGGCGGTTGGGATGGTGCCGGGCCCACGCCAACGTGGCCGGTGGCGTACGCGCGCTACGAGCGCTAGGAATGGCGTTCGCGGCGCCGAACGCAAGGCTTGCGCACGTGATGCCGTTTTCCGCTGTAGCTCCCTCGTACGCAAAAGCCTCCCCTATCTATTGTAACGTTTGCTTTTTAGTACGCCGGTGCGCAGAGCCTTAGGGCACCCACAGTAGGGTAGAAAACCAGGTAGTAAGCAATTAATGTCCTCCTACTACCTGGTAGGAACCACTGTGAAAGATGATACAACAACCGGGTAACAACCTTACCGTCGGCAGTAAGAAAATAAACTAGATTTTCTCAGTTACGTCACTGTACATCTATATTAAAAAATAAAAGGATAGTTGGCCGTTGCTTCTCTTTTCATTTCTGTCATTGTTGGTACCCATTGTTGGTACCCAGGTTGCAGGCTTCTAGTCGTTGCTTCGGGTTGCTGTCGGATTCCTGGCTTTGTAGCCATTGGTGCCCTATTTTCAGGCCTTTGCTCTCTTCTTCCAAGTCGTTGTTTGCTTCTCCTCCTTATCTACAAAAGCATGGACATAGCAAAGCCGAGAAATCAATCCATATTTTATGAACCAGGATATAGAAGAAATGGATCCCTCCAACCAGAATTTCATAAACTTCTTCAATCGAAGTTCCCCAAACCAACACCCAACAAATGCGAATACTAGCCAAAACTCTCCTCCTTCTCAATTTTCCATAGGTTTCCCCCATCTTTATTTTCGCAATACCCAACACCCAATCTTCAAAACTTCAACCCTTTTGGTCCTCCAGCCAACTATCCATCATATGATAGTTCTCCTCCAAGCTTCCATGGCATTCAACATCAACCAAATTGGTTGCAATCGAGTCCAATAAAATTTTAAGGTTTTCGATCTCAACAAAGTTTGCCTCACTCACCAATTCAATTGGTCCTCCAGCCAACTATCCATCATATGATAGTTTCCTCCAAGCTTCCATGGCATTCAACATCAACCAAATCGGTTGCAATCGGTCAGTAAATTTTTAAGGTTTTCGATCTCAACAATGTTTGCCTCACTCACCAATTCAAGCATATGGAGCTGCAACCAACAGTAGTTCTCATGGATCAGAATCAGCCTGGCCCATAAGGCCCAAGGGAAGGAAAAAATCATGTCTCCACTCGGAACTTGGCAGTCCAACTGTCCAAGTCCAGTTCCGCGAGACGCCGCGCACTTGCCGCGGCCACCACCGAATCACCAATCCAGCTCGCCACGGCCACGCCATGCCGCTCCTCGCCCGCGCACCACCGCTCCACCACTCCCACCCTCTCCACACCGCCCCCGCCGGGCTCCTTCAACGCTCGGCGTCGGCGGCCAGGCCCCGCCGCCGCGTCCCCCCGTGCTCCCGTGCCCGCGTCCGCGCCTCCAATTCCGACCCGCCGCAGCAGCAGGTCAACCTCTCCGTCCTCCGCTTTACCCTCGGTAACCAACCCTCTCCTCCTCCTTCCGCTCTGCCCGCCGCTGCCTGTATAGCTGGCCGTTCTGAACTACCCTTCCGTCTGGCGCAGGGATCCCGGGCCTGGACGAGTCCTACCTCCCGCGGTGGATAGGCCTCGGCTTCGGCGCGCTCGTCGTCCTCAACCACCTCCTCTCCCCGTCCCCCACGCAGGCGCAGCTCGTCGGTCACCCATCCCGCTGCCCTCCTCATCCACCCACCCATGACCGATGCGCCTAACTTGTTACGCGAACTCGCAGAGGTCCGAGGTTCTGGGGCTGTGCCTGGCCGCGTTCTCGGCGACGCTGCCGTTCCTCGGGAGGTTCCTGGAGGTGAGAAGGGGACGTCCTCGTGGTGTTAATGACAATTGCACATTGCTCTGGGATGGTGGGGACTGAGAATTGTGCTACTGGGGGATTTTGGTGGTTGTTGTAGGGCGCTGATGCTGCCAGCCGTGTGCCGTTGCCCGAGGGGAGGAGGCAGGTGTTCGTCATGTCTGAGAACCTGTCAGCGGCACAGAAGGAGGACATGGCGTGGGCATCGTATGTCCTGCTGCGGAACACAAACACCACCTCCGTGGTATGGATTCAGATTCTTATCTTTCATAAGAATTGAAATTTAACTTGATGGAATCCAAAATCAACCACTTGCACCTCTTATTTGCATAATTATATGTAGTATCATCAGTAGTTCAAGTTCAGGAATAGTTGCAGCAATAACGGTGTATTCTCGGTGTGCAATTCTGGACAGTTTTCAACGTCGATTTGTCTATTACATTTTCCAGCTCCTGTGTGAATCTTGTTTAAAGAATCATGATTTTTTAACCTGTTAGATGCCTCATTTTGCCTTTACTTTCCCCCAGCTCATAGCAATTGGGGATGTGTTGTGTGTACGAGGATACTGGGATCCGCCTGCAGATACTTCAAAATATGCCATGATTGAGTGGTTCAGAAGTCAGATGCACCAAGTAGGACTTGATGATTTGAGGGATGGTTTGTACTTCCCTAATTCCTCGGGTAAGTGCATCACTCTCGCCTAGTGGAATATTTCACTGTTTTGTTAATGTGAAGTTTTGGTTTAACTTTGAACTGGCTAATTGTTAGTTTTTCGCCCCTTAGGGTCAGTTTGGATCCTTTGCCAAGGCTTGTCTAGCCTCACTAAGCAAGGAACAGCGCGTTTGGTTTTATTTGCTGGTGCCTCGGGGCCTGTGATATCAAGGTTTTCCCTTGCTGGTTGTGGCGAGCCAATTGGGCTCTGCTCTGCTGGCAAGGCTGGCCTTGCCGGGCGAGGCGAGGCTAGCAAAGCCAGCAAGGAAACCAAACTGACCCTTAGTTTGATTGCAAAAGGGAGCTATGCAATCATAATCACTTATATCCACCGAATGTAGTATATGATAGTTAGTACTTAGCACCAATCATATGAAGTTTGTAATGAAACTGCTACCAGTTAAAAAAATTTACCTACATAACAATGTTTGGTTTGGCAGCTTTTTTTTGTTTATTTGCAGAGATATATCTAAATTATATAATTTTTTGGATATGCCTTTTATTATGCCAATTTTGTAACCACAGTGTTTGATATGCATGTTAGGTATAACAATCACATTTCTAATGTCTATTTGGCGATCAACTGGTTATAGAAGTTTCAGAACATTTCTTGCCCTTGTTTGACATCCCTAAATGATGTTCTTATACTGCCAGTCATTCTGCTTTGACCAGATTCTCAGCTTTCAAAGATTCTGCCAGATGGGGTTCTTTCTGTGTTAGCTCAACCAATTCTTAGGAGTCCTGATCTAGCTAATGGTGAAACGAAAACACAAGGTGTCATCCTGTTGGCCTCCAATGCAAACTATGCATATACTGAGAAAGATAGAGTCTGGATAAGAACAGTTGCAAACAAATTTCAAAGTTCCTAGTTCATTGATACCAGAGGTACTCCTGCATCTTCAAATGACATCTCTCTTCTTGTTTTCAGCATTCTATTGTTTTAGTTTCACTTAAGATTTTTTTTTTCTGGACAAGCCAATTTAGTCATCTTTCCAGTTCTAGTGGAAAGCACTGTGTCACTATTGTTGTTTCGCTGAGATGAATGTTGCTGTGTTTATTCTAGAGGTTTTGTTATGCCCACTGGACTTATAATTTGCTTACAGAAAACGTTGACAGTCAGGCAGTATGTGAAAATAAATTGGGAAACATTGGGGTGTGTAAAGTAGACAGATTCGTCCAAGTAAGTTTTGGAGTGATTTCTTGGCAAAATGGACAAAGCAGATGTGATCTACTACTTCCATTCCAAATTACGATTCTCTGTTGATTTTTATTCACAACGTTTGACCATTCATCTTATTAAAAAAATTATGCAATTACCATTTATTTTGTTCATGACTTTACTATCAAATGTACTTTAAACCTGACTTATTGTTTCGTATATTTGCACATTTTTTTAATAAGACAATGGTCAAACATTACAAGAAAAAGTCAACAATGAATAGTATTCTGGAACGGAGGGAGTACCTTCTAAGAGATTTTTCAGTTCGAGGGAGATTGGCAGTAAGCTGTTGTTTCATTGGGTTTGGCACTAGAAGCAAAATAGTCCAGCAATTTTGTTCAGTGGATAAGTGCCAAAATGCTGATGTGCTTGGTTCGTCTCTGTTCCTTTTATTTTGTATTGTATGTCTTATTGGACAAAGCCAGGTTCAGTGGACAAGTTTTGATGAAAAATTCATACTATATTTTTTAAAAACTTCCTTATGTTGCCCTCTATCATCCCACAAAGTTTTAGCTTACAACACCACTTGTGCATGGAGAAACAAAAAAGACAAATCTTGCGAAGGGGTAGATTGGTCCGATTGATATAGCTGCGGGTGTAAAATGAACCAAAACATACTTGACGGGGTTATCCGGAATTTGTCCATACTTGAGGGTAGTACTTTGGACTTTTTCCTATTGGATTGGCCACTGAAGAATAAAGGCTTCGCCAAGGGATTTAGTGGTCTCGTGCAAATTAGTGATCCTATCATAATTTACGTGTACTCCAGCCCAATTAAGGTAGCTGGCCACCTGGCCTGCATTTATAAGCACTGAAAGCTTTTGGGTCCGAAGTGCTGTCACAGATCAGGGTAGCAAACACTGTAGATCCATGTACATTCACCCCTGTTGAACATGAATGGGCACTCCATTTCCTTCCCTAAAAAACAAACAATGCAGATCAATCACAATATTGCATGTATGGACCTAGAGTTTTTAGAGTAGATTGGTAGTGGCCTTTTCAGTACTGAATTTTATGGTTGGAATCAGTGCTCAGTTTGCTAGTATGCACAACTTTAACAGAAGTTGGAAGTGTTTGTTACTTCTGTAGTTCTGTTGAGACACTGTTGGAAGTCAGTGCTTCAAGTTGGTGGGTAACTTGTATCTTTTGATATATCTGAAACATGTATACCCACGTGTAGTTGATTTGGTTTACCTCATTTATCCTTGTTATTAATCACTAGAACCTCTGCATTTCTCTTGATTGTTCAGCTGATTGGTGCTGACTAGACTATCCTGACATGTAATTAGAACATTAGAAGCTACAATACCTCATCCATATTACTAATTTTAAATTCATTGTATCAGATATCAATTACTACAAGCACAGCACCTTTGACATATTTAGAAATTTCTAATTTGCTCTGTACTGCTGAAGGTTGATCTGAATGATATATTAGGATGAAAATGTGGTCCCGACCTTTGAGCATTTCGGAATACATATTTATGTGCTAGATCCTGGTATCAGTGGTAAAATCAATCCTCCTTGGTTAGATAGAATGTGAATTAGAATGCTTCATGGATCACATTAGTGCAAAATTCTTTTCTAGTCGAAGCTAAGAAAATTATCTTTCCTTTGGGGAAAAAAATTTATCTGAATACTGGTCTGATATTCGAATAATAAGTTCATAGTCGTGTTACAGTACATCAGATCACAGAAACTTTGTAACTCAAATAAATTCTCATAAAAGCATTTGGAGGTGGATAAGATAGGGTCAAGGGTGTCAAGCGGTAGTATGAAGATAGAATCAAAAAATTTGGAGTGACGTTTTTTACTGCATTACTTGGTCCCATATCTTCCTTTCAAGTAGTTGACCAAATCTTGGATTCTTGATGGCATGTTGCATATGCATTAAGCATGCAGTTGGTGCATGTCTCCTTGCATACTTATAAAGAACTCTTTTGGCATTTTGTCCTACAACTTTGCAATGATAAATAGTAGAAATGGGTAACACCAGCTGCTTCTTGTACTGAGATCGACTAAGGATTTACACCTCTAAACATGGGTTCGCTAGTCAAGTGTTGGTGTAGTGGAATGTTGGTGGGATAGTATTTTTCTGAGGATAATTAAGCCATATAGAGTACATTCTTTTCAGAATCGACACCAATCCAGTTGATAATGTCGACACATGCTAGTAGGGAATTCTAATCACTAAGGAAAGCAGTACCAGTTAACAATGACTTAAATGCTTAATCAGCTGTCGTCTTAAAACGCAAAAACGAAGAGAAAAGTGCTATGCTAACAGTTTTTTTTGGGGGGGGGGGGGGGGGGGGTAAGTGCTATGCTAACAGTTCTATTAGTTTGTAATAGAACTTTGAGGATACAAACAATGCTTGTTGAATCCTTTACTGTATCCTGAGATTGGTACATATCTTTAAGAGTACTAATAGGAAGTTCCATCTGTATCATTTGTCGCTGTAGTCCTATTCAGTTATTGCATGGTTTGGAGTTTGGAGGGAGCTCATTATTGGCACTCATTTGGTCATGTTCTTGTGCTCTTTTTTGGGTTTAGTCGGTCAAGGTGTTGTAATACTGTCTCTCATATTTGTTCCCGTATGAGAGATAGAAGGTGTTGTATGAGAACTTTTTCTTCTCTCTAATACAATGAAACGCAGCCCTCCTGCTTTTTCAAAAAAATAAAATAAAATTATTGGCACTCATATCTTGTCACTGAAAAAATGCACTTTCTCACAGGATCCCTGAACAAGAATTCTCTTCTCTTCTTGCAGGTGGATAACAGGATGCAATTGTTGTGTTGATTTCTTCAAGAGTGGAAGGATAGGTCAAATTTGTAGCGGCAATATCTTGTTTTACAGCTGAAACTACAGAATAGGCAGTTTTCTGGGAATTCTACTCTCAGGTGGCATAAGCACTGCGGCAACAGAAGCAGAGACTATTGGATCATTCAGCGTGGTGGCACAGGATTTACTTCAGCGGCTTCGACGCCATTCACCATGAACTGACACAACTCACTAACCACTTATTTCCAACTCCAGCAAGAGTCGTCTGATCCTGACTAGGGCCGTGTTTCTTTGGTTTTTGGAAATTTTTTCCAAAAAGAATCTTGCATGCATGGAGTATTAAATGAAGTCTATTTGCAAAACCTCTTTAGGAATGGATGTAACTTTACGCGATGAATCTAATGAGCCTAATTAGTCTATGATTTACTACGGTAATACTGTATCCTCTAATCATACGGTCAGATGCCTCATTAGATAGGTCTCGCGAATTAACCTAGGGTTGTCAAGATAGTTTTACAAACTGACTTTATTTAATACCTTTAATTATTGGTTAAACATAATTTTTCCAAAATTTAAAGAAACACGCCCTAGAGCTATCTTGTATTCTTGCGAGCTCAGCAGCTTTTTTTGAAGGAAAAGCTCAGCAGCTTGAAATCACTAGTAGGAGCATCCTATTGCAAATGTACATACGTTCTTGTATGCATGCACACAACAGCTCAGTGGCTTTTTAAATGCTCACAGCGGGATGTGGTTGTGGTGGATGCAGCCATGCAGTGCAGCTGTATTCTGTACCCTGTGGTACTTTGGTTCGCCGTGTGGCCGCTGGCATGCTGGATAAGGTTGGTTCGGTTGCAAGCAAAGGGACAATGGGGTGGTCACGTTCTCCCATCTAGCGCTATGCTGCTACGTGCTGCGCGGAAAATGTTGGAGCAAGCTTGTTGACTGATAATCCGGAACATTTCCGATGTTTCATCACGGTAACGATGGCGCTTGTTCGAAGAAGCCCCTGACAGTAAGCTTGTGACGGCAACTTGTCCGTTAGCGTGGAGCCGTGGATCCCCAATGGTAGATCCGGTAGCTATCTGAAATCGTCCTAGAGAAAGAGAAGCACGCGAGTTTTGAAATCGAATCTGTCATGATTTTGCTTGGCACTACCTCATATTACGTGGTCGCACAAGTTTTACTTTTACACGTCGCTACAGTTTGGCCAAAAAACAATGGAGGTGGCGCGAATCCCCTCCGTTCCGTATTGGACCACACGAACCTCTCTCCTTCCTATTCCAGAAAGTCACGCCCATCTCCTTTCGACCAAATAATGCAGCGAGCAGATTCACAAAAATTTGAAGCTCAAGCAAGTACACTACATGCACAAGAACCTGAATTTTCAAAAACAAAAAAAAAGATCGTACCCTGTGCATCTCTCGCCGGCTGCAGCGAATGTCAGCGAAAAAGCCGTAAAAGGGTCGCGGTGAGCCAGCGACGCACGAAGTACGCTTCGCCACGCACCGCAGTGCACGGCTCCATTTCAAAATCCTCCCGTGCGTGTGCGTGCCTCACAGGCCGCCGCAGCTGCCTCAAACGGTCGGATCGCGCAGCCGCCAGAGTCCCCGATCCCCACCGCCCGTCCCCCGGGCCCCACGCCCCGATCCGACGGCCCGTGGAGCCCTGAATTCAAAACCTCGGTTCGAAGCTGCGGCCGTGGCTGTACTCACGGGAAAATAAATTCCCCAACGACTCGCTCGCTCGCTGGGAGACGGCGAGACTCCACGACACGACAGCAGAGGAGAGCCTGTCGGGCCGGGGCAGCTACAAGAGGCGGAGGGCGGAGCCGGAGGTGGTGGTGGTGGTGGTGCTCGTGGTGAGTGCGCATCCTCATGATTCCCCAATCCTCCCCTCCCCACATTGCTACATCATGCGGACATGCGGTGCGCTAGGACGGGCGTTCGATTGATGATTGGAGTTCTGATTGCAGCCGCTCTAGGTCTGGTTGGGCTCTGCGCCGCGGCGATCGGCGCCGGGAGGAGTAGGGCGGGAGGCGGTGGTGCTGGACGAGGAGGAGGGGCGGCGAGCGGTGACGCGACAGGCGGAAGCGGAAGTGTCGGCGAGAGAGGTAACCCCAGCCCCCGTGACTTCGCTCTCTTGTGTTGTCATCTCCCCGTTTCGCTCTTCGTTCTCGATCGCGCTTTCTTCGTGCTCCGTGTTGGTGGGCTTCCAATCCATCCAAGAGCACGCTTTTCCTCCTGCTCCCCCTCCTGGCTGCTGAGCCTGACTTCCGCTTTGCTTTGCCCCGTATGCAAGTGATGATCTTCGCAGAAGATTTCTCGAATTTCCTAGAAATCGCGATGAATCGTGCTTTCGGCTGGGCGACACCGAGCGAGTCGAGAGTTCAAGAGTTCACTTTGCTTCTGAATAATTACTAGAGAAAAGATCCTTTCCCTTCGGCCTTTTGCAAAGCACGAAAAGGATAGAAAAATACAGACGAAATCCGTCCTCCGTCCCTACCGGCGCCGTCGCGCCGACGCCGGCGTCCGCACGGCATTCGCCGTGAAATGACCCAACTGCCCCCGCAGCGGACAAGGGCGGCCCAATGAAAGACGGACGCGTGGAGTCGGAACCGAGCTCGCGTGGAAGGAAATCGGGCCCACCGCCCGCGCGCACCGGACTCGAGCGCGTCTGGTCATCGGGCTCGGTCGCTTCATTGGATTCCGCGGGCCGCCGAGGCGGTCCAGTCCGGGAGCCCGGACCGACTGCGTGGGCCCGGTCTTGTGTGCCGCATGCACGGGCCGCACCCACCATTTTTCCAGTTGCCACGACCCGAGCCCACAGAGCCTTTAATTCGTGCGAGCAAAGTGGTTGGTTGCCACGAAAAGGCGACGTGTGACACAGGTCGCGGCTCGCACGCGTGGTTCGGTGGTTGTGCCGCCGGCTATGACGAGTGGGCCCGCGCGTCTTTCCGTACATGGCTAATTGCACGAGACGGTTAGCTTTTTTCTTTGTGCATCATATCGTGTGCTTAAGCCCCATTGCGACTGTATTCTCAAAAAAAAAAAAGCCCCATTGCGACTGTCATTTCTTAACCTCCAGCCAAAACGTTTCTTTTGATCTTCCTTTGCATGCATGCGTGGTAGGCCGGGCAAAGCTTTACGGGAAGCATCTGGGTGAGATTTTGCGTTCATCTTTTCAGAGGACTCGGTTCGTTTACGATACGTTCCCCACGGAATTTTTTCCCCGTGATTCTTCTGGGCGACGAAAGCGCGAGATCTTTGGAGTAGAATACGAGAAAGTAATGTGAAAAATCATGAGCACCCAAATCTTAATACCTTTTGCTTAGCGGGGTCAAACTTAAGCACTCGTCTTTCGCTTTAAATCACACGGTATTCACTGGTGGAACCCACCGCCACCTCTCATTACTTGATCTTGCAAGAAAAAAGAAGTTACCAATAGCTCCACGAGTGCAAATCATACGGGGATTTTTTTTTAAATAAAAGTTTTCTCTCACTCAGAACAACTGCATTGCATTGGTCGCTATTTTGAATTTGGATGGCGATGCAGCGTGCATTAGTGTATTCGCATTCACTCGTCACCTACCCAGTCATCATTCCTCGAGTCAATTTTTGAAACGCTGCTCACCGTTCCGGAACCAGTGAGGAAAGCTTGGGAAATTTCGATAGCGCCTTCTTCGTACCGGCTCATAATTTCGTAGCTGTGGTCACCGCATTTACGCCTTTCAATTCGACGTACTCCTACCAATCGTCCAGCCGAAGCAAGAAAAGATCATCCAGGAGTGAGAAGCTCCGGTTCCTAGTCTCCAAGATGGTTTTTTGTTTCGCTTAAAATAGCCGACGTTTGCTTGCTCTGTCTTCTTCCAGCTTCTTCTATGCTTGCTCTTTTTCTAAGATTTGTCTTTTCCGCTTTGTGTGCTGAGAGTGAGTGGTGACTGCGAGCCACTAATCTGTCAGGTGTGAGTACTTTCAGGTCACGAGCTGAGGTGTTGTGGCTGCCAAGAAATGAGCTTGCGGAGCTGCCCGGCCGCGGCCCGGGGACGCGACGGCAGAGGAGCTGCTCGAGCGGGCGCGGGGGTTGGTGCCACCGGCCCTGGCCGCGGCGCGCGCGGCGACCGGCTTCGGCGGGCGGTGGAAGGCCATCGCGGCGAGGCTGGAGAGGGTGCCGCCGTGCCTGTCGGACCTGTCCAGCCACCCCTGTTTCTCCAAGAACTCGCTCTGCCGGGAGCTGCTTGCAGTCGGTGGCTGCCACGCTCGCCGAGGCCTCCGAGCTCGGCGCGCGCTGCCGCGAGCCCCCGAAGGCCGGGAAACTGCAGATGCAGAGCGACCTCGACGCGCTCGCCGGGAAGCTGGGCCTCAACCTCCGAGACTGCGCCCTTCTTGTCAAGACCGGTGTACTCTCCGACGCGACGGTCCCGGCAGCCCAGGCTGAGGCGGCTGCTGCGGCGGGCGCACAGACGGATGTGCGGGAGCTGCTTGCCAGGCTGCAGATTGGGCACGCCGAGGCGAAGCACCGGGCTGTGGACGGGCTGCTTGATACCCTGCGCGAGAACGAGGAGAGCGTGCTGTCGGCGCTCGGCCGCGGCAACGTGGCCGCGCTGGTGCAGCTGCTCACTGCGACGGCGCCCAAGGTCAGGGAGAAGGCGGGGACTGTTCTCTGCTTGCTCGCCGAGTCTGGCAGCTGCGAGGGCTTGCTCATGTCAGAAGGCGCGCTGCGGCCGTTCATCCGGCTGGCCGAGTCCGGCAGCCTCGTGGGCCGGGAGAAGGCTGTCATCACGCTGCAGCGGCTGTCCATGTCGCCCGACATTTCCCGTGCCATCGTGGGCCACAGCGGTGTCCGCCCTCTCATCGACGTCTGCCAGACCGGGGACTCCATCTCGCAGTCCGCGGCGACCGGAGCGCTCAAGAACATCTCCGCGGTGCCGGAAGTCCGGCAGGCGCTGGCCGAGGAAGGCGTGGTGCGCGTCATGATCAACCTTCTCGACTCCAGCGTCGTGCCCGGCTCGAAAGAGTACGCCGCGGAGTGCCTGCAGAACCTGACTTCAAGCAACGACAACCTGCGGCGTGCCGTCGTGTCCGAGGGCGGCCTGCGAAGCCTGCTCGCCTATATCGACGGGCCACTGCCGCAGGAGTCCCCTGTGGCCGCGCTCCGCAACCTCGTCACCGCAGTGTCCCCGGACAACCTGGTGTCGCTGTGCGTGCTCCCGCGCCTCGTCCATGCGCTCCAGGATGGTTCCGCTGGCGCGCAGCAGGCGGCGGCGGCGGCCATCTGCAAGGTCTCGAGCTCCATGGAGATGAAGCGGCTGGTGGGCGAGCACGGGTGCATCCCGCTGCTGGTGCGGCTGCTGGAGGCCAAGTCGAGCGGCGCGCGCGAGGCCGCGGCGCAGGCGGTGGCGAGCCTGATGGCGTGCCCCGCGAACGCGCGGGACATCAAGAAGGACGAGAAGAGCGTGCCCAACCTGGTGCAGCTGCTGGACCCGAGCACCCAGAACACGGCCAAGAAGTACGCCATCTCGTGCCTGCTGGCGCAGTCGGCGAGCAAGCGGTGCAGGAAGCTGATGGTCTCGCACGGCGCCATCGGGTACCTGAAGAAGCTCTCGGAGAAGGACGTCGCCGGCGCCAAGAAGCTGTTGGAGAAGCTGGATCGCGGCAGGCTGCGCAGCATCTTCAGCAGGAAGTAGGTACTAGCAGGGAAGCGTTCGCTCTTTTTGCCGTAAACCTGTATAAAAATCCCGTCCTGTTTCATAGCCTTAATGAAGTGAAAGCGCGGCAGAGCGGTGAGGAGAGAGAGAGACAGATGCGTTCATGTGAAGTGAACATACTATGGCGTTGTAATTCCGCTGGCTAATGTGTGTGTGTCAGGCAGTTCGTTCGTTAGCTCCTAACCATGGTTGCAGTTCCCCCCTAAGGCTAATAAAATTTCTTCAGGCAAGATCGTTGGCACACATTTCTTATGCTTATGCTTGTTTATCATCTGTGGAATCCTGCAGTTGTTTTGTTCCGCAACGATCCAATCTTTCAGAAAATTAGGCTCTCGCCTGCAAAGGTCATTCAGTTTCAGTCTCCTGGGCTTTGGATTCAAACGGGCACCAAACTTGTCGCGCTCCGGCACACGCCCATCGATACTGGAATCAACCCTAATCTTTGATCCTGATTAAAAGAATCGGCATGTCCTTTGAGGCTCATGGAATCTGATGAAGTGCTGATTGTGTCATGACTGCCAACAGCAGCTTCTAGTGGAGTGCTGACTGCCGAGTGTTATTGGAGCATGATGCGGACAAATCGCAGATCGGTGTCCGCACGCGCGCGCCGGCCATGATTACCAGACAACGGCATGGCTTCGTCGCCCGGTTCATGCCGTCGGCGCCGTGGTGGTCGAGTTGGTACTCTGATCCCTGCATTCTGCCTCTGCGATAGCAATTTGGGAGACGAATCTGTTAAGCCTAACTACACTATGATTAGACAATGTAATGCTACGGTAAACATATAATAATTATGTATTAATTATAGCTTAATTAGACTTGTTAGGTTCGTCTCGCGAAATAGATATGACTTATGCAATTAGTTTTACAATTAATTTATGTTTAATACGTCTAATTATTACTTATTTAAACTCTAAACTTTAGCCCCTGGATCCAAACGGCACCACGTACATCTAGTCTATCTATACGTGCGAAAGTTGGTTTAGGTTGTTGCAATATTTCAGATGCCATTTGCAAGCTCTGAGATATCCTACTTTTCTTTCTGATTACTGTTTTTGCTTTTCTGTTAGAGTGTCCTACGATCTAACATTTCAACTATGGAAAAGATGCAATGACCAATTATGCTGTACTGAAGCGAATTACTGGTTGATTTTTCGATCCACTACGATTACAATAGCAATTACTATTGAAAACACTGTATCCTTCTTAATATATCCGCAAGTGGCTCATAAAAAAACATTCGTTATAATTATCTGCTTTCAGTAGCGCAGCAGCGACAGCGCAAACACCTATCATTCCTCGTGCTCCCAATTCCTCTTGCAAATGAATCGAGTAGCTAATGGTCAGCGTCAACTTTTTTCAGCAACTTTTTTCGGTGCCACGGCACCTGTCGTCGCATCGATGGCGCTGCCCTGTGCCCCCGAGAGCCTGGCACTGTGGCTGTGGTACGCCGTGCATCTTCCTGCATTCCATCATCCTTTGCAGAATGATAATTCTAGTCTAGGCATTGCTCAGTGGAGTTCGTGCTCTGGTGGGTCGAACTTATCGCCTACACGATGACAGCACTATAAAATCTTTTCTTTTATATGGGGGACAGGGGGCAGACATTCGTCCAAAGTAGATCACTATTATATTGGTCTGCTCGATGTTTCCGTTCAGTACGTGTTGTTCTTTTTTACAGCAACCGGCTTCGCATGTATACAGCTAAGCAGCCGATCTGGCCACCTTGATCCTTATCTTCTTAGGCCTGTTCGTGTTGACTGATACTTTATCACCTGCATCTTTAATTTGTCCCTTCCCCTGAAAGATCCAGTTCTGCCACCGTACCATTCTATCTATCAGGTGATAACAAAACCACAAAAGCACGCATGTTCAGAAAATCCTCATGCTGAAATTGAAGCAGATCATATCTTTTGAACGAAATATATACAGATCGTATCAAGATGAGGAAACTCTGTCAGGTCAGGTGCGCTCTAGATCCTCATCTGCATCTCGTCCCATATATATATATATATATACACATACCGCGGCAAGTCCTAAAAGTAAGTCGTATACATCTCAGCTACTGGGGCTGCATATTGTTTGTGATTAGAGAAGCCAAACCCAGAAGAACAAATTAAAGCACTCAACACCCATGGCTCAACACTCAGCAGAGACCCGACCAAGAATGAAACGGCTAAGAAGGAGCGGCGGCGACGCATGTAATACCATCACACCATGAAAGCCATGGAGTTGAGGGTGGTGAAGCGGATCCACATGTCCGCCGTGGCGAGCCTCGCCGGCCGCGTCATGCTCCGGCGGAGCTCCTCGAGCCTGGACAGGAGGAGCACGATCCGGCGGCACGGGACGAGGACGAGCGTCAGCGGGATGAACCATACGCCCAAGTCCACCACCAGCATCTCGATCGGCTCCGGCCTCCGCTCACTGATGACTGACGGCTCTGCAAATCTTTGGGGGCTCCCAGCGGCGGTGCTTCGCTGTTCCTTATATAGTGCCGTAGTGGAGGCTTTTAGTCCCTTAATGCTCTCCTAGTGGAGGGCCATCAACAGACTTTGAGTGCACATTGTTAGTGCGTGCTATCGAGGGGCCCACTTCACTGCCTGCAGATGGGGTCTGGTCTGGGTTACTTTGGGATGGCGTAGTGTAGTGGATTTCATCATGCATGGATTCAATGATCATATGGGTGAATCATGTCAGCTAAATATTTGGACTCACAGGTAACAGAGATGTTCCACTCCATTTGACATAATTGGTCCTGAAATTAGTGAAAAGTTCATTCAGTGTCATCAGCTGGTCCAGCGATTAGAAACTTCCACCGTCTTTTCCGGCCTCTTGCCGGAAACCGAAGAGTGATGTGCTTAAAATCCTCCCTTATTCAGGGTTTGCTGCTGTATTTTGTTCTTTCCACCCAGCTCATTTACGAAAGCTACCAATAGTCCGGACAGGAGTTACTGTCTTGTTGTGCACTGCCACAATTGTTAACGAAGCTAGTGTATGTGTATAGTCTAGGCCTTGAAATTTCTTCCCGAGGACTCCATCACTTGACAATTTTCTTTACTCTAGCAAGGACCCATTCCCATTTTTTATTTGATGATGGCTACCTTGCAAGTTTCACTATCCCACTCGGTAATCAGGTGCAGAAGCTGGAATGCTAGTTAGATCTGGCCATATCATCATAGAATAGAAATCAGTTCCACTCAGAGAAGAGCGAAAGAGGAGGATGCATGATGGAGGCAAAAATACACACCTCAATGGTCTAAAGGCAGCGCCTTTTCCACTTTGCACACCCTGTGCTTCTGTTAACTGCCTCTCCTGCATACTCACGCTACGATCTCCGTTCCTTTTGCGCCTCTACACATTGTATGATCTCAACAACCCCTGGTTGGGGCATGCTCGGTCACTATTATTGCTCGCGTGGCTGCGAAGGCAGGCTAGCCCGGCCAGATTAGCCGAGCACACGTCTCTTTCCTTCGTTCTCACCCCCGAGATTCCGCCCAAAGTGCAGAACCTGGCAGATGGAATGGAATCTAATCACGGCCTCGTCGTCTTCTCCGGTTTCTGTTAGCAGATGGAGGCGAGAGGGGAGGTATCAGGCGTCGGGCATGGTAGCATTGGCAGGTGGCGCTGCTCCGGAAGAGGCACGGCAGCGCGAGCCCTTTCGCCGAGGCTTTCGTCGCTGGACACGGAAGGCGCCAGGCCCTGGAAGCTGCGGTTGCGGGCATGTGCAACGCCCTCCGGCGCCGGGGAGATCGCGTGACGGCCGAGGTTGCGGGCATGTGCAACGCCCTCCGGCGCCGGGGAGATCGCGTGACGGCCGACGCGAACGCCGTTCCCTTTTCTTCCCTTGGCTCCACCTCGCTTTCGGTCGCCCATGGAGTAGTGGAGCGGCGGTTGGAGAAGCCGCCGTAAGCAGAGTGCGCGGATTACCTACCTGGAGTCCTGGACACCGCCTTTCTCCGAGAACGAAATTCCAGACTTATATTTATCCGTCGCCAACAGTATTTTTAACGGCCAACAGTATTTTTCTTGTAACGAATCGTCAAGTGAATCACGTCGATGCGGTTGCGCTCGCGGTGTGCCGTAGTGTCGCTTGCGTCGAAGTGTCACCCCGGGTGTGGTCATGCGCTCATGCACAGTGCTACTGATGGCAGGTGGTGGTGTCCTTGTGGAAGCATAGGGCCGTGTTTCTTTGGGGTGTAAATTTTTTCCACCCCGTTTGACCAATAATTAAGGGTATTAAATAAAGTCAGTTTATAAAACTAACTTTACAACCCCCAGATTAATTTACGAGGCAAATCTAATGATGCCTTTGACCCTACGATTAGAGGATGATTACTGTAGCATTACTGTAGCAAATCATGGACTAATTAGGCTCATTAGATTCGTCGCGTAAAGTTACACTCATCATTATAAAGGTTTTGCAAATAGACTTCATTTAATACTCCATACATGTAAGATTTTTTTTTAAAATATTTTTTTCGGGTAGCAAAGAAACACGGTCCTAACCGACCAGGAGCCGACCAGGGAGGTGAATTGTCAGGCGGATGCAGAATCGAACAAGGCAGCCGCTGACGACCGGGCGGTCGCCGGAGCCTGAGCTGAGATATGAGATGATAGCAATGGAATTCGGTGTCCATGGAGAATCCGAGATGATAGCACTGAAATTCGGTGACTGCTGAGATGTCAATGTTTGTCTTTTGTGCAGTCAATATTATTCCGGACATGACGCAGTCGGCAGTGGCAAGGTTCAGCAATAAGCAGAACGGCAGCGGTACGTGTTCTTCGGATTGGACTGGACTGGACTGGACTGGACTGTCTGTTCACCAGAGGAAATACCATGGGCCTCGGGCATGTAGATGTTGGGCTGGGCTGTTAGTCACGAGCGCACTAGATTTGCCATCTTGTTTGGACCCGAGCCCGGTGCGGACTTTATTCCAGGCCGAATCATAGATGCAGCCCGCTGCCCGCGCAAGGAAGCAGCAAATTAGCATCTATGGATCTGTTTGGTTTATTGGCTTATTCTAACCTGGCTACTGTCTGGAGCCAGGCTAGCCCAAGCCTGGTTTAGCAGATGCAGTGAGGTAATATTTGGTTGCTTGGCTTACATAAGCCTGGCTTCAGTATGACTGTGTTTGGTTGAATGTATTGCTGAGTAAAATAACCTTATCTTCTTCAAGGTGAGCTTACCTGCCGGACCACCCTACGTCTCTCCCCTTTTGCTGGCGTTGACCCATTGACGACCCCTGAGCCTAAGCTCCGGCGCCGCTCTCCAGGCTCCATGCTCTCGAATCGAGCTCTGTTGTGGTCGAATTGAGGAGATTCGCGTTTGAATCAAGCTTTGTTGCGGCCTAATCGAGCTTCGCCGGCCGCGATAGAGCTTCGCTGCTGCATCTGGGAACGAGACATGGAGCTGTCCTTAGAATCACGAATGACTTGTTGGATAAAGTGGTGAAGGCGGAGGTAGCGGTGTCATGGTCGTCGTCCCCAGCTGCGATGCTTCTTGCTTGGGCACGGGAGGACCAACGGTGCTGTCACCGAAACTGAATCTAATGGTGAGTTTTCTGGAATTTTGACCGCTGCCGCGAGCTCGAGGGAGGAGGAGGAATAAGAGGAGATTGAAGGAAGGTGCGTCGCCGGGGCCCTAGGGAGTAGCTGCGCTACTCGCCGGCGGCATGCGAGGCAGACGAAGCGGTGTCAGATGAGATGGAGGAAGGTGAGCAGAACTGAAGGCTGCTGCAGTGCGTGACTATGCCAAGCCTGGCTTAGCTACTACGGGGGATTTCTGCGTGCTAGCTAAGCCAGGTGGAGGAGGTCCTTTTGCACTAGCTAAGTCAGGCTACGAGCGCTGCACAGGCAACCAAACGCCGTGAAACTGCATTAGCTAAGCCTGTCCAAGCTTTAGCCACCCAACCAAACAGCCCCCATGATTTGATTCAGTCTCAGACACGCCACGCCACGTCACGCCTGACGCCATTGCAGCAAATTAGCAGCGCTTCCGTTCCGGTTCCTTGGCAGTCTCAGCCGGAGACGACGGAGATCAGGGATGGCGGGGAGCGTGAGCCTCCCGGTGGTGGACCTCGCGTCCCCGGATCTCCGCGCCGCAGCCGCCTCCGTCCGCCAGGTGACCCCACCTCGCCCGGATCCCCAAACTCCCGCGAGGCCTCTCTGCTTCGCGGGCGTAGCGATTGAGCGCGCGCGCGCGTTACGCGAGCGATTTTTGTTGCTGCAGGCGTGCGTGGAGCACGGGTTCTTCTACGTCACCAACCACGGCGTGGACGGCTCCCTGCTCGAGGCCGTGTTCGCGGAGAGCAAGGGGTTCTTCGGCCTGCCGATGGAGGAGAAGATGAAGCTGCAGAGGGGCGCCAACCACCGGGGGTACACGCCGCCCTACGCCGAGAAGCTCGACGCCTCTTCCCAGTTCGTAGGTTGGACGTCTCTGGCCTCATCTCTGCGCTTGGCGTGGGAATTTTGGTCTGAACACTAGAATTCTGACCAGTGTAGTTGCTTAGGACATGACAGGTGTTTTATGAACGGCACATGGCCAATTGGTGCCGCAGTGCCTCACTGATGGGTGCTAATACTAGATAATTTAGAGGATTTTGAAGGGTTTACTGTTTCCACCGGCAGTGTTTCATAGCATTATTTTGTTGTTGTATTGAATGACTCACCGGTTGGGATAGCTAAAACTAGACTAGAACCATGATAAGCCTGTTTCTGTCAGAGAATGTGTCGATCCATTGCTTGTTTTTCATGGTGGTAGCTGCAAGCGTCAAGGGATATTCATTTCGTGGATTACTTTGTTGCTGTATAGAATGACTCACCGGCTGCGATACCTAAAACTGAACTAGAACCACGATAGGCCTGTTTCTGTCAGAATTAGAGAATGTGTCGTTCATTGCTTGTTTTTTTACTGGTGGTTGCTAGAAGCGTGAGGGACATTCATTCAGTGGATTGCTTTGTTGCTGTATAGAATGACTCACCGGATGCGATAGCTAAAACGGAACTAGAACCATGAGAGGCCTGTTTCTGTCAGAGTCGGAGAATGTGTCATTCATTGCTCGTTTTTCCTGGTGGTAGCAGCAAACGTGAAGGGATACTCATTTTCTGAATCCCGCCTTGCTTCAGTTATCTGATTACGCTGTGCGTGAATCTTGGAACTAGATGGAGTGGGTTGAGGACGATTCCATAGAGAACGGATAAGTACTTAGAAGCCGTTCTGACATTGTTGTTGCGTGTAGTTTGAAGCTACAGTTGCATTTGACAGATTTTATCTCTTACATTTCTGGTGCACGTAATGATAGAGTTTAATCTGTTCCCAGGAGATTTTTTGGAGCTTTTGACTCCTCACTGTAATATACCTATGCTAAAATCCCTTTAATGCTGTTCTGCCTATCTTATTGAAAGAGAACTACTAAGTCCATGGTGTTGTTCTGCCTACCTTATTGAAAGTGAATCTTCTTCTGCTAAAAAAATGTTTCATTAAAAAACATATAGTTCAATCACCTATTGCTTTCTGATTGTGATATTATAGGAGACCTCAAGGAGAGTTTCTACATTGGGCCTGTTGGGGACAGTGATCTGCAGAATGATCTAAACCAATGGCCTTCTGAAGGTATCTATCTGCTTTGCCATCTTTTAACAACTGATTAGTATGTTGTCTGTCATCCTGGATTATATCCATGGACATCATTCATGTTATCAGATGGCCATTATTTGAATATTTTCTTCTTTTTCTGGCTATCTGTAGAGCGCTTTCCATCTTGGAAGGAGACAATGAAGTTGTACATTGCAACTGTTCTGTAAGTTTTAGAAGAACGCTGATCTCCCCCCCCCCTCCCCAAAAAAAAACTCTGGAATAAATGTTTGTATATTTAATAAAATTGCCCATCATATTAATCGATGTTGTTCGTTATTCCCTACCAGGGTTACCGGCAAAAGGATACTCTCTCTAATTGCTTTGGGTTTGAATTTGGATGCTGAATTCTTTCACAAAATCGGTGCATTCGACTGCCCATCAACATTTCTTCGGTTATTGCATTACCCAGGTTACATTAATCCTTTTCCTTCTATATCAATATGGAAGAGTCAAAGTTAATTGTAATATTTATGAAATGGTATGCTACATTCTTGATCTTGTTGTTTTGTTCTTCTCATATGGTTCAACACTCATTTATGTATTTCACATGCTCATATAAATGATTATAATATAGAAACTACACAAATGGAAATACAGGTGTTCTTTTTTCTTGCATTCTTAGCAAATTTGTTCGATTATATAGCATGTATGGATGCATATGTTAGTCTGGTAGTGTTGCTTGCCTGGGCTGGGACTGGGGAGCATAACTAATGTGTCCTCTAAATATTTAGTGGAAAGGGTCGAATTGCATATTTATACTTGCATGACCTCACGTGTAATTTTTACTGAAACTTTTGTGAACTAAAATCCATGTGTTACAAAAAATCTCTTCGATCTATTTGAACATATTCGTACTTAGTGTACTAGCATCTGCCAGCATACAGAGTGGTGCATCTCTGTTGCTGACAGTTCGAAGTATTTATTTTAATGCTGTGTACTGGAGTGCAGTCTTTGTTACTGAAGGACACTCAAGCTATATCAATGTAAAGTATATAAGCTTGTTGGATAGCTTTGTTTTCTGGTTGTCTTTTTATACGGTATGCGGGATCACAGACAAACAAAAAAAGCATGGGGGTGCCTTTAATTTGCTTCTAGCCAGTGCTTGGTGGTCCGAGTGTTTTTCTTTCCTTTTTGTATTATGGAGGCATCGAGCAATTTTGTGTTATGTGCTTACATAGTATTTCCTCTTTATCAATTTGACACAGGTGAAGTAAATGAGTCTGATAGTGGAAACTATGGTGCATCAGCTCACTCGGACTATGGTGTGATAACCCTTTTAGTAACAGATGGCACACCTGGCTTGCAGGTATACTGTCTGTTCTTGGAGAAAAAAAAACAGTTCAACCTTTTGTTTTGTTCTATTTTGTAGCTAATCACTCATGTACTATCTCTTGCCACCCCAAAATAGAATATTGGCTTTTTGTTTCAAAAGTAGAAACGGTGGATTCATCAATCATCAGGTTTATATTCATATTATGGTCTCTTACGCTGTTAGGAATGTACAGATATGCAGGGAGAAGGATAGGAGTCCTCAGCTGTGGGAAGATGTTCATCACATTGATGGGTAAGTGATCCTTTCATGACTGCCATGAACAGAAATTTCGATATAAGCAGTTCAGTGGCCTCTGTAGCAATATATTTTGTTGTTCTGTTCACTTCTGGACTCCTGTTTTGTTGTTCTATTGTTCTTCAGATAATTCGCTGCAGGTACAGTATAATCTTATCGGTTATTGTGCTACTCATAGGTCCCTTATTGTAAATATTGGCGATTTGCTAGAAAGGTGGACAAATTGTGTTTTCAGGTACCATCTTTTATTACCTTTGTTGATTCATTCTGTGGTAGTATGATAGATACCATCAACTGTGGCGGCAGAGTAGCAGTTGGAACTGCATACACACATTTTTCTGCTATCCTCAGTAGGTAAATATACTATGATAAAACATAAAATTTTCTGCTTAAGTCGTAACAAAGGTTGGTTTTCTCCTGTCAACATCATAAACATGTTTTCTGGCGTTATAGTTGCAGATATACAATCAAGAAGATTCTCTTTCAGTTCTGTTTTTATTTGTCTTGTGCACTCGCATATTCTAATTCATCTCCGCGAACGAAAGACCTTGCGTATGAATATTAATATTGTGCTTTTCTCTTGTAACTTGTAGATCTACACTGCATCGTGTTGTCGCAGTTGGTAAAGAGCGGTATTCGGTGAGTACATACTAACTGCTGGTTTCAATTTTCCTACTAAAAGAATTTCAGCTCCTGTTTAAGGAGCAGTATAAGTATACGAGTAGACCCTTACACTAGTTTTTGAATATATCAGGTGGCTTTCTTTCTTGATCCAAACTCTGATACAGTGGTCCAGTGCTTGGAAAGTTGTTGCAGCGAGGCAAATCCACCGAGGTTCCACATCTCTCATTTTTAACATTTGGCTAGTTTCATTTATTAGAGTTGCTTCCGACGCTCTCTAAATTTATACATTTTCAGGTTTCCACCAATCAGGAGCGGTGACTACATAACCGGGCGAATAAATTCAACATACAAGTAATCGTTCATCATTACATGTGTAAGACTACGCCCCTTTGAAGCAGCTTGATACTATAGTATCGTTTGAACTGGATCTTCTAGAATTAATTTTCCAAGCATGTGAACTGGATCTCCCTGGTTCCGGGACGACTGCAGTTCGTAGTCACGGTATCAACATCAGCGACCGATCATGCATCGTCAGGGTTCAGTCCGTTCGCACGGGTTCCCAACCCTCTACCCTCTAAAACTATCCTAGTCATCGAGATTCTCTACTCTATATCACTTTCTTCCGCACTCGTTCAAACTCTATCACACTCTCTGTACCAACTACCCATCATATTATATATTTTTTCTCTCCCTCACTCTCTTTCATTCTCTCTCTCACTCCTTTTCTTCCCGGCCGCCGAGCAGCGCCCTCTCCCCTCCCTTTCTCCCTCCCGCGCCGCCCCTCTCCTCCCCACCCTCGCCGCGGCCCGCCCCGCCCCTCCCCTCCCCCACCGCTCCTCTCCTTCTCTCTCTCTTCTATCTCTCAGTCTCTCCACCAGTCCCCTCTCCCGCCATGCCTCTTCTCTTCCTCCCCGCCGCTGCCCCCTTTTCCCGCGACAGCGCCCAGCGCGGGCGGCGCAGCAAAGGCGGCAGGCGGGCGGCCGGGCGGCAGCGCGACGGCCAAGCGGAGGCGCGCTCGGGCGGCCGGGCGGGCGGTGCGAGGCGGCGGCAGGCGGGCGGAGGCGGCCCCCCGGGCGAGGGCGTGCGGCCGGGGCTGTGCGAGGCGGCCCCGCGGGCGAGGGCGTGCGGCCGGGGCGGTGCGAGGTGGCGGCGGGCGGCCCGCGCGCACGCGAGCGGCGGGGGCGGCCGGCCGTGGGAGACGCGCGGCGGTGGCTCCATCGCCCTCCCCTACCCTTCCCCGACGCATCCTCTCGGCGCGCATCGGCGACGGCGGAGCGGCGGCGGGCCCATGGCTGCCCGCGAGCGGCTCTTTTCTGGGCGCGAGCGAGCGCGGAGGCAAACGAGCGGGCGGGCCCATGCCGACGTGTTATTTTACCGATCTCCCTCTTTCCCTCTTTATTTACCGGCGTCTCGCTCCCTTTGCCGTGTAGCGATGGCTTTTCCGCTCGCCGCTGCAGGGCTCAAAACGGCACCCCGCACGGCATGCAGGCCACCTGGCGCGTACCGTGCGCGGGTGCCGTGCCCACTGCGGGCAGCCTCAGGAAGCAACAACTGTTCGCGTAGGCGACTGGCGTTGCGTCCGCGCAATTCCCGCAGTGCAGCCAAGCGCGCGTCAGTGTCACGCGTTTCCAGGGCAGTCTCTCTCTCTCTCTCTCTCTCTCCCTGTCTAGACATGGGAATGCTCAACAGTTGTACTGGGCGTCCGCGATGCCCGACCTGTGACAATGTTGTTGCCGAACACTCCCTGAAGCCAAGTCGCCTGTTGCAATCTCTGTGACAGTATCCGACGGATGGACCTGTAAAAGCTCTTCTAGCTTGCTCCCTAGCAGGCAAGAGCGACTCCATTACCAATTTACCATCAGTCTCTTTCTTTGACGAGCGGATGGGCAGGCATCTCGATCGCTTCACAGTTTCATACCTGTTGAACGCGACCAATCCGCCATCTAGAAGGTTTGGCATGCTCGAGCAGTAGGCATCAGACCATCAGTGAAACACTCCCTTACCCTAGCAGAGGCTATACAAAAAAGCGTGTATTGGACTAACTCCATATGTATGCGAAAGACTTGTTTGAGTCTCGAGAGTAGCTAGGCTTTTGTTGAGCACACCACATGCGACTCAGTCTGAAACAGTGGGACCCGTTCGGAAACAGGGTAGCCAGCTCGTTGGCGGGAAGCAATGACTTGGCCAAAATAAAGGGCTGCGTGAGTCGTGCCAGTTGATTAGCAACCAGGTGGTGGATCCGCTATCCGGCTTTGGAGTTTGGCCAGGAGCCCAGGAGTGACGACCAGTCCAATGGTCAGCTTGACAGGACAAATCTGAGAGCCGCACGAGTTGGCAGCCCAACGCGCAGGTCAATGCCAGGCGTTGAGGAGTTCTCTCCTGGCCCTGGGGGTTGGTAATCGTCTAGAGACAACTACATAGACCAGCTGCGCTATGATCATGATCTCCCTACATACAAAGTCTCCAACACATTATTGCCATCGGAAAAATACTCGTAACCTTTTAGTTCCTGAAGAGCTACTGACCAAGAAAGTGTTGTGATGCACGTACAAAGCCATGGGACGACCGTATTTAATTGCAGCATGCATGGGATCTCTCTGGTGACTCAGCAATTACACTTAGCGTTAAACGTTAATCCTGCACTATAGTATTTCAAGTAATTGGCACAAGAAAGTTACTGGGGAAAGCTTATGTTGAGTCACAGCCTGTGCGCTAGTGGTAAGCCAGAAGTGTGCACGCCAAAGCAATGTATCTCGAGTACTGTGGTCGAGTCACAAATTAGCAACTAGGAGAGGCGTGCAGGTCAGCCTCCACTATAGTATTTCGCGCCTTGGTCAAATAGTTTGATAATTCGTCTGACACATAACAAGACATATGGCCCTCTAGCAAAGTCCATGGGCCTTTTAGGGCGCCACGTTGGAAGAATTTTTCTCGAACCCCAATAAGGAAGAATTCCAAAGCTGAATAATAAATTGTTCAAAAGAAAAGTTGAGGGAAAAAAATAGCTGCACAAATGATCCGTAGGCTGTGTTCTTTTCCTCCTGTAACTGTTTTGCTTCTTATTATCAGATTAAACACTCTTGTTTGCAAGACATTGACACGAATATGATTTCATCTCATTTCTTCCCTGCTATCATCTTCTCTATTGAGCTCTTGCCTGGTGCTGAATTTATTTGCAAAAAAAAGGGGGAAATGAATTCTCCGAGTAGGTCATCAAGAGTGGAATTTGTTTTTTAGTATGTCTTGTCCTATAAACGGATGCAGCTATTTAATGATATCGCATTAAAGTGTGACAAGGTAGAGGGAAAATAAAAGAAATTCAAAACACCAATGCAATACAAGTCTACGCGCCCAAAGTCAAACCCAATTTATACAATATTAAAGCCTGAAAACAAGTTGAACTTCTCAACTGCATATCTTTCTTGCAGTTTCATAAAGTGAAAGGACGAAAAAAAAGAACCAGTAGAACACCACATTGAAACAAAGAAAACAAAGCATTGACTCCATTTCATTAGCCATTTTTGCACCCATCTTCTCCTGTCCTCGTAGACCCGACAGCGAATTCTAAAAGTACTATTCTTTCGTTATACGATTATATATTTCCAAATCAACTAAGACTTTCATAATCTAATTCATAATGAATTGCGTGATTAACAACCAACACAACAAATTCCATGATATGGTACTAGCCGTGCATGGTCTGGACCCCCTGTATAAATACCCCTTCCCGCGCGGCTCCACTTCTCATCCCCTTCACTTCAGAGCCCTTCACCCAGTTAACTGTCTCTCCTCTAGCTAGGAGCTCGATTTGTCCCCTTCCATCCGGACACTCGAGGGCGATCCAACTGATCGAGCCGCGTCGCGTACGTCCCCGAAGCCTCGCTCTCGTCCTCGAGCTGCTACGGGGCCGCGCGATGCAACAGCGCCCCGTGCGCTCGCGTGTCGTACGTGGTGATCCGCGGCCGGCCGAGACCGGCTGCTAGCCTGGGACGCAGCCATTTCGCGGCTAGACGACGAGCGCTTCCGTCTAAACTAAATCCCAGCCCAAAATCTTCCGTTGATCCCCTCTCTTTTGCATCGACCGATCATATCCATTTCCGCCTATAAATTTAGCCGTTTGCTAGCGTTTGAAGCTTCCATTCCAGCTGCCATGTGTGAGGGGCTTGTCTGCCAGCTGCTGCCGCCGTGCCTGTGCAATGCCAAGGACGGCGGCGCCGCCGGGGATGGTCGCCGGGTTGGTGCGGTCGTCTTCTCCCCGGACGTCGCTGTCGTTGTCGTGAAGGACGACTCGACGACCGTGGCAGCGTGCAAGCAGCCGCCACCGCCGCCGCCGGTCTTGGACAACTGGCCGTCGTTGACCAGGGGCGCGGCGACCGAGGCCGCGTCGATCCTGCGGCTGTCATTGCCGATGATCATGACGGGCCTCATACTCTACGTCCGGCCGATGATATCGATGCTCTTCCTCGGCCGGCTCGGCGAGCTCGCCCTCGCCGGCGGCTCCCTCGCCATCAGCTTCGCCAACATCACCGGCTACTCCGTCCTCTCCGGCCTCGCCACGGGCATGGAGCCCGTGTGCGGGCAGGCCGTCGGCGCCGGGAACCTCCCCCTCGTCGGCGCCACCATGCAGCGCATGGTGCTCCTCCTCCTCGCCGTGTCCGTGCCCGTCGCCTTCCTCTGGGCGCATATGGAGCCGCTGCTCCTGCTCTGCGGGCAGGACGCGGCCATCGCCGCCGCTGCGCAGCGCTACATTCTCCTCTGCCTCCCGGACCTCCTCTTCCAGTCGTTCCTCCACCCTCTCCGCATCTACCTCCGGACCCAGTCCATTAACCTCCCGCTCACCGCCTGCGCCATCCTCGCCGTCGCCATGCACCTCCCCATCAACTACGCCCTCGTCTCGGTCCTCGGCTTCGGCGTCGGAGGCGTCGCCCTCGCCTCCGCCTTGGCCAACCTCAACCTCGTGCTCCTCCTCCTCGCCTACATCTACTTCTCCGGCGTGCACCGCGCCACCGGCGGTTTCACCCTCTCCCGGAAAATCTTCAAGGACGTTACCGGGTGGATGCGGCTTGCCCGGCTCGCCGTCGAGAGCTGCGCCAGCGTCTGCCTCGAGTGGTGGTGGTACGAGATCATGATCCTCCTCTGCGGCCTCCTTGCCAACCCTAAGGCCACCGTGGCCTCCATGGGGGTGCTCATCCAGACCACATCCCTTCTCTACATCTTCCCGTCGTCGCTCAGCTTCGGCGTGTCGACGCGCGTCAGCAACGAACTCGGCGCGAACCGGCCGTGCGCCGCGCGCGCCGCCGCGCGCGCGGGGCTCGCGCTGAGCGCGCTCCAGGGCCTCGCGTCGTGCCTGTTCGCCGTGTCCGTGCGCGGCGCGTGGGCGCGCATGTTCACGTCGGACGCGTCCATCCTGGCGCTCACGGCGTCGGTGCTGCCCATCCTGGGGCTGTGCGAGCTCGGCAACTGCCCCCAGACCACGGGCTGCGGGGTGCTCCGGGGGAGCGCGCGTCCCAAGGACGGCGCGCGGATAAACCTCGGCGCGTTCTACGGCGTCGGCACGCCGGTGGCCGTGGCGCTGGCGTTCTGGGCGGGGCAGGGATTCAAGGGCCTCTGGCTCGGGCTCCTCGCCGCGCAGGCCGCCTGCGTCGCCGTGATGCTCGTGGTGATCTCGCGCACGGACTGGGCCAAGCAGGCCGAGCTCGCGCAGGTGCTCGCCGGAGTTGTCGACGAAGACGGCGGGCGCGCCGGTGTGAACGGAGACGGTGGGAAAGACACGGCGCCGCGCGTCAAGGTTGCGGCGCCCCATGGCGACGAGGACTCCAGCTTGCTCATCTCTGTGCAGAGCTGACCAGCACTACACCTTGACAAATGACAACGACGGCCGTCTACGTATGAATCACGGTAACTAGCTGCAGGTAGCCCTGGTGTATAGTAGGTGTGAAGTGAATCAAGATTTTTGCAGTATGAACATTTTTTGGGGGGCGTTCATATGAGTGGGTGCCTCCTCGAGCAAAAGTACGTGTGCCACGTTATTGCGGAAAAACACCTGAGACTTTGAGGTGAAAAAAGCTGGGTGTTTTCTGTAATTACGTGGCCATGTTAGGTGTGTAAAGTGTCCACTAGGAACATCTAGGTCGCCTGGACGCCGACATATTTTTGTACCTTTTTTATTAATTTTTCCCGTTGTATGATGGATATATATACTTACATGTACACCAAATACGTACAGAGAGGATGTATTTTATATCTCTCTTCATTTCTCAAAGAATCCTTAGACCTAACATGTGACATATCAGCTGTGTACCCCTTCGAATTATAAATATTTGAGTATGGACAACATCGGATCAAAGCTTTTAAAACTTTGACGGCCAGTAAAATTTAATATTTTATTTGAAAATATAAAAGTAGATTTGTCTTCAACATATATTTTGATAATATTATTACAAGTTTACAACTATAACAACTACCAAGTTCTCCGTTTGACGAACATTAACCTACAACCACTACGAGACTCGCATAATTTCCCAATAGTATTTTGGTGAGTGGCCAATGATTTTTTAGTATATTTAGATAACTACGTACATGTTATAACTGTGAGGGATGAGATTGTTGCAGATTGTATCGTTGGTTGGTGACTGATAAAAAATGTTGAAAAATATACAAATTATATAAAAAAACTGTTGTCAACTTGAGAAAAAAATAATAGAAGACACTAAAACTGTTAGGTATTTATATAAAATTGTTGGAAAAGATGGCTAGTAGTGATCATTCTATATATGGATCCACCTGCCAACCGCTCAAATCGACATATGGATCGATCTACACATAACTGGTGTGGATGAGGATGACATGTGGATCTGTACTGTGCAAAATGTTGTATACAGGTCTACATGTATTTGTCTATTACTCTATATAGTATATACCAACCAACTCTACCATGCATGCATATCAACCACTTGAATATTTTGCCGGAACCGGAGCACACAAAGGCTGTGTTTAGATCCGTGAAAAGGGCCACATCGATACGGTAGCGCATTATAGCATTTTTTATTTGTTTGTGGTAATTGTTGTCCTACTATAACCTAACTAGACTCAAAAAATTCGTCTTGTCGTATACATCAAAACTATGTAATTAGTTTTTTTTATTTACCTACATTTAATGTTCCATGCATGCGTCATTTATTATATTTAATGTTTCGATGTGATAAAAATTTGGGAGGAACTAACACAGGCAAAATTAAACCTCGTGTACGCCGCCGTCGTCGTTCAATTCAGAACCAGATCGAGTGGATTGGTACGACCCGTTCTTACTGCAGCACGGTCACAATGGAGGCAGCTCATCAGCCACGACCTGCACGACCACACGCGCGCGCGTCCGCACTTATGACGTGTACGTACGTCGCTGTCGTGCGCGCGATGTCGGCGGTGGACGCAGCATGCTGCCGCTCCGGCCGGCCGCCGGCACACGCGAACACCGGCGCCCGCAGGTGGGAACAGAGCGGCGCGGTACGGTACGGCGTGCCAAGTAGCAGGGATTTGGCCGTGTACGTGCTCGTGCTCGTGCATGCATCTTCTATCTTCAATTCCTCCGCCTTCGCGCGCGCCGTGCTGACCGCGCCCCCGCCAAACCTACCACGCGCTACTAGAAGTGAGGGTGTGTTTGGTTACTTGCACGTAGTTTCCGTAGACCCGCGTCGTATATCCTAGACGAGAGGAAACAGATTGAGCGGATGCCGGGATCGTCAAAAAGAAGGGTTTTGGTTGGTGTTGCACGAGCAGATGCAGTAAATCTTGTGAAGATCACTATCGGAAATCCCCAATATGCTGTGTGTATTTTTTCGGACACACGACAAACATAAGCTTTATTGTGTGTCAGAGAAAATGCACACGGCATATCACGCCTTTGCCGTGTGCCCCGGTCAAAGGCACGCGACAAAGCCGACTTTGCCGGCCGGTGTTTCCCGTGTGCCCGTTGCCGTGTGTACCCTTACCGTGTGCCGCGGGCACACGGCAAATACACAGTTTTCGATAGTAAATGTTTGGTTGGTTGCATGAGCGGATGTAAGTGAACTGTATGTGAGATTGACGAGCGGGTCCAAAGCAGATGCAGTGCATCCACAGAGCCTATATGAGTGAAAGCGGTTAAATTTGGGCGTATCCACCTAGCCAGGATGATGACATATTTTTGCATCCACTCATCATACAGTCTGAATCCGATCATACAACCAACAAGTGCTCTTCTTTGCAAGTTTATACGGATCCACCGTGCAAGCAGAGCTTACGCGTGCAACCAAACACACAGAGTTTCACGCTGCTAGCTGTTGTGTCTCTGCACGTACCCAACACGGACGCATCACACCATCTTTGTTCCGGCGTGCCGGCTGCTCGCTGACATGTTCTCGCGTGCACACTGGCGGACGTGTACGTCGAGCTCATCGATGACAACAAATTTGCGCCATCCGCAGTTCAACGCACGAAAGTCTTGTATATATTTGATCTAGGTTAAATTTCTTGCCGTTTTGTTTACTCCACACAAAACCGGTTAGCTAGGTTATTCGATCTGGACCCAGTACAATCCTAGTGTGTACGTACATCGACATTGTGGCTAGCCGTTACTGAAACACGTACGATAGGTCGTCGACATTTGGAGAGTACTCATGTACGTGGCATCGTTTTCAGGACCAGGTGTTGTACATGCGTTAAATACAAATTGTTGCTCAGTTCTTACTTTTTATTTATGTTTGTTCGACCGACGTATGTACGTGTATAATATAGCTAGGCCTGTACTGTATGGTCACGATTTCTCTATCTTGCTGTCGATTCCAAAGCGTAAGACCAGAGATCGATCCGCGATTGGTGCATTATTTCTATACTTGTCCGAACCCAATCATGGATGATATCAGCATACATTAATGATGACTAATACAGATCGTCTACGCATAGCTGCATATTCTGATGTCTCGAAAAGAATCTTGCTAATGTAATGCCCTACGTAAGGAAAATGATTCTGTTCCGTGTGAATAATTTCCGCGCTTTCCCTTTTTTTCCATGTAACTAACTGTAAACAGGTTGATGGACGTAGACACGTACTAGTAGATAATACACTTTTCTCCATCCATGATATTAGTCCTAGATTTTATTGGGTCCGGACTAATAATGCCCATATTAGTCCTGATTCTAAAATTTAGGTGGCTAAGGTGCCTCGTGCATTAGTCCCGGTTGGAGCCATCAACCGGTACTAATGTAGAGGACATAAAGGGAGCTTGAACTGAGACTAAAGAACTAAGGACAAAGGACTAATTTAGGTACCCTTTGTCCCGGTTGGAGCTTTCAATTGAGACTAAAGGGTATTTTAGTCATGGTTGAATAAGCCACCAGCCGGGACTAAAGATCTTCCACAGGTAAGCACGAAAGGAAAGCATCCCACATATGATCATGTGTTGTGTATATGGGGTAGTAAGGGGCTATACGCGAGGCAAGCAAGAGGTCGTGGATTCGAATCCTATAAGCTGCAGTAGTGTAATACTTTCCTGAGTGAGTAAATCGGGACTAGAATCCAGGACTAAAGGTCCCGGTTTTCAAAACCGGGACTAAAAGGAGTTGAGAACTGATAATAAAAGTCTTTTGTCTGCCAGAGTAAGCCTTTTGTACTTTTCAAATAGGTTGATGAATCAAGGGCGCCGGCCATACCAACTTGAAAAGTACATTAAGCTATACCTAAAGGAGTATATATAGCTGGCGCTCACGGCTTATGGTGCCCTAGAGAAGCAAAATAACCATACGAGTAGTCCTAAGAGGCAAACTGCACGCGGCAAATCGAGGGTTCTTCAGAATGTGATGAATGCTTCACCTATATTTGTCCTTGAAGTGGCTTAATGAAACATTGAAACCATTGCATCCATAAGCTCAACGACGACCCCGTAAGGATAAAAGAAACCGACAGATCAGTACTACATGCAAGGAGAGTGGCAGGGAACGATGACCACCTAGCTTACTGTGCGAGCATCAAATTATTAAGTACATCGCGCTTAATCTTGCCCCTTCTGAAGTGGAACGAACAAATGCAGGCGTACTAGAAAATACTTGATATATATAGGTAGATCAGAAGCTTCGAAATGCTTTTGGGTATATATGCTTATCTGGTAAGTCCGTTGACATTTTGATGCATAATGCATGGTAGAGTAGTACATGGACAAGTCCTATTTTTAATCGGTTGACCAGTTGGAAGATATATCCAAAAAATAAAGGCCGTTATTTATGGTCAAACGGAAGCAAAAAATAAAGCTGGGGACTGCCTTATATCTGCTAGGCCGGCACGCTGGCATGACACGCGTTCATTTTTTGAAGGACGATGAATACAGCTAGCCAGATATGGCCAATCTCCAAGTCCTTAGTGATGTTTTTCCGACCAATGAGTACTCGCTGACCTCCGCGCGCGCGATGGCTGTTTGAACATGGCTGTGTTTAGTTCCTAAACTTCCACCTTAAAATTTTACTATAAAAAAGTCCCATCACATCACATCCACTACCAGAGAAAGCCACATCCGCACCGATTGGAAACGGGCTTTAGCACCGGATTCCCAACCGGTGCTAACCTTTCGGTGCTAAAGGTGCAATCCTTTAGCACCGGGTTAAATAACCGGTGCTAAAGGCTAAAGGTGCACCTTCGTAAAAACCGGTGCTAACCTTTCGGTGCTAAAGGTGCAATCCTTTAGCATCGGGTTAAATAACCGGTTTAGCACCGGGTTAAATAACCGGTGCTAAAGGTGCACCTTCGTAAAAAAAGGTATGTGCGTTGCTGCGGGGATTCGAACTCGGGACCTCTTGGCTCGCGCGTACCCATCTAACCATCTCACCTACGCAGCACATGTGATAGAATAGAAGATGCGCTCCTTTTGAAGTAACATGCGACACCCCCTTTAGCACCGGGTCGTATTTACCAACCGGTGCTGAAAGGCCTTTAGCACCGGGTCGTAACACCACCCGGTGCTAAAGGGGAGCACCTTTAGCACCGGTTGGTTCCTCGGGGGCACCCCAATTTTACACCCGGCGCTAATATTGCATTAGCACCGGATCTTGAGTGCACCGAGGCATATGAGAGGGGCGGATGTGAAGATCTCTGATAGTGATCAAATCTTTCTTCTCATGCAAGGAGCATTAGATGTAGGTAAATAAAAAAACTAATTACATAGTTTTGATGTACACGACGAGACGAATCTTTTGAGCCTAATTAGATCATAGTAGGACAACAATTATTACAAACAAACGAAAAGTGTTATAGTGCGTTACAGTGTTCGATGTGACTTTTCGACCAAATAATAATAAGCATCTAAACACAGCCCATATCAGAGAACCGAGACATTCATCTCTGAAAGGATGAGGTGGTGTGGGTGTACAAATCTCGTCATGCATGAATGTTGATTAATCACTAACAATAATTTGGATTACTTTCTTCGTTTTAAGAAAATAATATTTGCAACGCGTGTAAAAAATGTCTCTATATCTCTATACAATATAAGCATGCATGCATTTTCACTACCAAAAATGAATTTTTGCCAACCAACATCTGCCAATGGCCGACAGTGCACATACTTATTACAAAACATTAGCTACCAAGAATTCCAGATCAACCGGGCATTTTCAATACAAATTTTGTATAACTAGTTATTACCTGTGCCGTCAGCCACTCAGCTCAAAATGCAACTCTCCGCAAATGTGTCATGTCCTCTACATGTAGTGTTTGCATATACTGAGATGATCACATTTAGAATCTTCATTTTCAAGTCACCAATCAAATAGCAACTAATGTCGCATCTGATCTGTTCATCCGTGTTACTCTTATCTGCAGTGCTATATGCACGGAAGGCACAATTGACCACTATTAAACACACAGATCATATCGTCAATATTATTGGTTTGCGCAGTTGGCCTCTAGCTCCCAGAAAGGAGGCAGACCATTTAATAAACCGATAGGGCCATTTGCGGCAAATCGATTAACATGTGTTGGATTGGCTCGAGCACATCAAAGAAGCCAACATGTGCAAATTCATAGTGATATGATGTAAAACTCTAGATAAGCAGACTACAATTATATTGCTAATAATCTACTGCTGCTTCGTACATTTATTCGAAAGGGTAATCCGCTATACCATTATACCTAATTACCTACAAATGCAACAACAGAAATCAATCATGCACGAAGTGCTTTAATTTACTGCTGACCAAAAGCTTGAAAATAATTAAGGTTAGACATGGCGTTCGTATGAGACAGATTCTGACGACTCCTAGCATGCCCATCATTTAAAATCAGTTCCAATCCCATAATTGGTTTATTAAAAAATAAGGAAATTGTATAGTAGAGTGATTGAGACAGATGACATCACAATCCAGCATGATCACATGCATGATGACCAATGATATATAAGCTCAGACCACGATCATATATAATATACGGTGTCTTCCCCGTCTGCATATTTATTTTATTTACATTGTACTAGGGTAGACAATGGATATATATATAGTATATATGAACATACTAAAAATGATAAACTAGTATGCGGACATACATACAATGGTATACTGATGATGGGTGTAGCTATACGCATGTGTAGATAAAACTCGTCCTATTACATATGTGTGTGTTATACAAATGTAAATAGTTGTAATATACTTTTTCACAGTTATTTTATAAGTGGCCAAAAATTTTAGTAGTAGTCCTTACAATTATTCTCTAGTGCCCTAAAGTTCGTTTAATTTTTTTTGTCTTCCCAACATTTTTGACAAATTGCCAACAGCATCATTCCAAACAAACATATCACAACAATTATAATAGATAATTGATAAGGAGTAATGTATACTCCCTCTACTTTTGTTTGTAAGGTGCATACGCATATCACGATTCAAACTTTACAATCTTTGACCAATAATTTAGCAATAATTTTTAAACTTTTGTAATGTAAACTTGAAACTGTTGGATTCGTAATCAAATGTACTCTCCAATGAGCATAAGTTTATAACAATAAACAATATATAAGATAAAGAAACGGTAAGAGTGTGATTTAGAAGACCATACCAAGTCTAACCACACCTTATAAACGTGGATGGATGGAGTATATAAGACTAGAAACTATGCCTTGGCCATCTTAAAATAGGAATGAACCGTTGATGAGAAAGATTATCACTCCAATAGTTACTGCACAATGTTTTATATATTGATGGGATCTTTTTTTGCGAGAAAATATATTGATGGAGTCTGCAGGCATTGAATTTGTTTTCCGTTTTACCACTACCAGAGGCACTCACATCCGCACCGGTTGGGAACGGGCTTTAGCACTGGATTTCCAACCGGTGCTAACCTTCCGGTGCTAAAGGGTGGCACCTTTAGCACTGGGTTAAATAACCGGTGCTAAAGGTGCACCTTCGTAAAAAATTATGTGCGTTGCTGCGGGGATTCGAACTCAGGACATATTGGCTCGCGCGTACCCACCTAACCATCTCACCTGCGCAGCGCATGTGATAGGATAGAAGATGCGCTCCTTTTGAAGTAGCATGCGACACCCCCTTTAGCACCGGGTCGTAACACCACCCGGTGCTAAAGGGTCATCCTTTAGCACCGAGTGGTGTTACGACCCGGTGCTAAAGGGGGAGCACCTTTAGCACCGGTTGGTCTCCGGGGGCACCCAAATTTTACACCCGACGCTAATATTACATTAACACCGGATCTTGAGTGCACCGAGGCATATGAGAAGAGCGGATGTGAAGATCTCTGGTAGTGTAAGTAGAATGTAGTTATCAATACCTAAATCTTACAGAGTAATAATTTCTTCCACGTCACATGTACATGTGGCTAACGAGAGAATCCATTCCCTTCGTTGACGTTGGTGCAATTCAATACATTTGAGTTATTCATAAAATAAAGAAAACCACACAAGTCACACAAGAAAAAACTCTAATACAAATATCAGCAAACTATATATAGGTGTTAGTGGAGGAACTATACATAGATAGAGATGGTCATCGGTGTGGGTAGCTCATTCACATTAGAATGAAGAATATCATGTTTTCAAGATGGCAAATTAAAGCAGATTGCTGTTATATGAAATGAAACACGCTACTAACAAGTGGGGCGAGACAGATCTAGTAAAGACAACAGATATAAGGCCTATGGATCGAGTTCTGAACCTCTTCATAATTCCGGATACTCGGAACTAGTCAAGCGACAAAACATAATACACATTTGTGCAGAAATAATGGTTCACTGTGGCACTGTGGAACGTTCTCATTTGATGCAAGTCATTGTCTAGATTCTGCAAACCGGGCCAGTTGCACACGATGTAAACTATTACTCTATCTTTCCATTGACATTCTTCTCCACTTCGGTATATGTGTATTATTTTTACAAGACAAAATAAATGTGCCGTACTTGGCAAGTTGGAGCGGAAACAAGTTCTCTACTGCGTGTAGATGAGTAGTAGAGCGCGGTTGCTAGTCCGTATATATGCCTTCTCTGCAGGGACATTGGCGTGTTCTAATGTTCTTCTATATCATTTGGTCGCCTAGCTTCGTTAGCCGTCACGCACGAGCATCCAAACTGCATGCATGCATCTTGCAGCTGGATTGACGTCGTTTTTGTCGAACATACTGCATACATGAAGTGCAATCTAAAGCAACCAAGAAGAAGAAACACCACACCACACCACACAGCGCAGTTAGCTTGCCATTGCAGGTAGATAGGGGGTTTGACACTTGCATTGCACATTATCCTCTATCTCCAGAAATCATGGCTTCCAGCCAACGCATATTAGCACACACGATGGTTGTTTCATTCAAGCTCCAAATGAATGTCAACGTACTTTTAAATCTAATGAGGTCTTCTTCATTTTTTTAATTACTCTTTGGCTATGGTCAGCGCTGCCCGTTGTCCTTCCAGGAGTTTGTTGGATAAGGTAGCTGGAGGGACTGGAGAAGGGTCGGTTTCAGAGCTTGGGGCAGTGCACGGGAAGAAGCCAGGGTCTTTGCAGCTGGCCGCTGGCGGATAGGGCAGGACGGATGGGGGTAGGCGCGCCGGCCGTCCCATGGCCATGATTGACCACGATTATCCCCAGAAGTTCGTTATGCTTATCTTGCTCCTGGCATAGGTCGTGCCGGCAGCTTTTCGTTCTTATTTTTGTCTCTGTTTCAGTTGTGATGGAACCTTTGGTCAATCAGGCTGCATTTTGTATTTTATTGGGGGAAAAGAGCAGGCTGGAATGTAAAAGGCACGAAGCTCCATTTCCATCCGTATTGGAGCCGATCCCCACTAGCCGAAGGCCCAAACCGTAATGGGCCTCGCAAACCTCATTACACGTTTCACTGGACAAACGCAATACAGTCCCATCAGCTAGCTCTGTTTTTTTTTTTGAGTGAGTAATCAGCTTATCAGTTTTTTCTCTTCGAAATACGAGTACACATACACATGCTCATATACTCACATATATAAATATGCGTACGTAAACTTTCAAATGATCAGGCCGGTAAACTCAATATTAAGACAAAATCGATACAGATAATTCAGGGACATCGTCTATCACTAAATTAAAAATATCGTCTATTAAATTTTTATATAAATTTATAAAAAGGTCGAATTTTATCTACACATACGTGTAGCTATACCTACCATCAGTATACCATTGTGTGTATGTCTACATACTCATTTATCATTTTGAGTATGTTCATATACTAAGTCTAAGATACTTAAAAGCGAATTACACGAATTTTTTAAAATTAACCCTATTTTTAATATATTATAATTATATATTTATAGTACTATATAAATAGTATGTCCATATACTCAATGTACGTTTATATACCAATATATGTATCATCTCAGATGGTCTAATATCATCACATACTATATGTACCTACTCTTTGTTGCATCAGGATCGTTGTATATCCTGAGATACTTAGGTGGGTGTAGCTATACACGCAATGCGTGTATGTAGAATAAATTTTTTCTTTATAAAAATACATACATTTCTATTGAGACGGGGATAAATGAAGCGGAACCGGATAAAAGCTCTTTCGGCAGCAAATGGAAGTAGCAGCTCTACCTTCAGGCGCGAAACCTTTGACGAAGGCATGTTTATATCCAAAAATTCCACCCTAAAGTTCACTATAAAAAAAATCACATCAAAATATCGACACATGTATAGAGTACTAAATGTAGATGAAATCAAAAACTAATTATACAGTTTTGTTGTACTCTGCAAGACGAACATTTTGGGCATAATTAATCAATTTTTGGACAATTTTTCACACATACAAACGAAATGCCACGTAATTCCAAACGCTAAAGTTTGGCTCCTAAATTTAAGAAAAACAGGGCCAACTCGTGGTCCGTGACACGACGTGTGTCCCCCACCGCCACGAAACGTGGCCACTGACCAGCCACGCTCCCTTGCCGCCTGCATGTTGCAAAATGGAACTCGGAATGGTATTACCAGAATCTCTCCATCACGCATATTATATTATGCCAAGGCCCAAGGGTGAAGACGTACATATTCTCTGGTCTGCTCTGATCGCTGCACTTTTCGTAGCCATAAGATTTATTCTGTGAGAGGTGAATTTGACCTCATTTTCTCGTGACTGTAGCTGAGTCCGATAATCATGTGGGGCAGAAGATCAGGGGACGCGCTTATCAGATATTTCTTGTAGCTACTCGTTCGTTAATTTGGACAGATTTTTTTCATGGCCGCATGCGCCATGGCCATGGTCTCACGGATGGTAATGCGGTGCTACCAGGACCAGTGGAACACCACTCCACTCGACAACCTTGATTTGCTTGGCAGCTACATATATAATACTTAACGAATTATCTCCTCCACTTGGATTTAGAAATTCAGGTTCCACAATCGAGATTGGGGACAGTGAGGCCGAATGACCAAATCAGAGATACAGAGAAGAATGGTTCGGTACTGTCGGCTGCGAATCATAAGAATCAGCACTAGTCCAGATCAGCTACAAAGGCCTGCGCTGGAAACATTACTACAAGATGGGGTTGGGATATACTGAATATTCTCTAGACTGCAATAGGAAACTGAAAGCTTCTCGCGAAATGCAGATAGGTGTTTGGTACAGGATCAGAGGCAGAGCCAGAATCAATCTAGAGGGGGTGCTGAACCTCTTGTAATCAAGCTAATTTCATATTTTGCATGTGAATTTTAAAACTAACAACAGTTTTATATATGAGAAATACATGGACTAAGGGGTCACTGCAGATCCGGACCCTAGGCATCTGGTGACTTTATTTTTTGAGCAGACTTTCCGGTGACCTTTTGGGAAAGAAGATTAAGGTTGAGATCTTGAAGGCTCCATTAGATAAGGGCCCAAAGCCCCAAACTACAGCGCACCTCTCGCAGACTTCATTTTTTTAGAATTATACGGTACAACGCAGACGCTCACACACGCATGCACACTCACCCCTATGAATACACGTACGCAAACCCTATACCTATGAGCACCTCCGAAGGACGTCACCATTGACGCCTCGTTGTCGACTGGAACGCCGCTTACCACTTAACGCATAGCGCCGGTAAATCCTAGAAAAATCTTAGCGCCGGTAAATCCTAGAAAAATCTCAGAAAAAATGTGAGCACCAGGATTTGAACCCTAGCGGGTAGCGTCCCACCGAACCGTTTCATCATTGGACTACAAGCCAATTTGTTCTAGGACTTCATTTGACCCCACCACACACACACGTCGTACTGTCTCAACGCAATACAGCAGGCCCGTTAGACGTATCTGCCAGCTGCACGGGCGGGAGGCCCACGCCGACATGCGCGGCCCACGCTGAGCCTGCTCGCGCGAGGGAGATCTTTTCCTCCGGCCGCGGTCGATGAAAAAAGTGGTGTGGGACGAAGACGAGTCCTTAAAATTGGGCGCACACCCATAATCTTTTCCAGTCCTCCAGAGCTAGATCCTCCGTTCGCTAGATCTGAAAAGGACGGGAAGGAATTAAACTAGCAGCGACCATAGCCAAGCATATCATGCTGATCTTGTTGCCACCGATAATATCTTGAGCTCTTCGAAACCAGCAAGCACGCGTGGCGTCCTTGCCCTTTTCTATTACTAGCTCGCTAAAAGTTTCTTTTTTTTAAAGATCTTCGCTGAAAGATTCTTGTTTCCCGTAAAAAGGGCAAACATCTCACGATCGCGACCCGCGCGAACCCACCCGCACGTACGAGTAACGTGTATGCACAGAGTGAGCAGTTAATTAATCAATTATATGCTCGCATGTGATCTGCGTCGTCCTTTCTAGCTCCAGTAATTCGCCCCTACGGTTGTCCTTCTGGAAGCCTCGTGAACATACTAGGAGAAAGAGATCGATGACAATCTAAGGGCTGTTTGGTAGAGGCTCCATTTGATTTTGATTTTTTATGGAAGCTGATTTTTTGAGAGAAGTGATTTTATAGCTGAAAGTGATTCTCTTTAATTCTCTAGCATAAACTCTCAAAATCAGGATGAAGAATCACTTTCACAGAATCAGAAGAAGCTACTTTTTTCAGCTCATAGCCTCTTAGTTCATTTTTAGATAATCACTCCACAGAATCAGCAAAGAAACATTTCTCTTCAAAAAACCGTTTGGCAGAGCTCCTGGATTCACTGGAGAATCAGCTCGGAGAGCTCTGTCAAACGGGGCCCAAGTTCTGAGACAGATAAACAAACAGCATGCATTGTACACTTGCTGGACAGAGAGAGGGTCAATCTTCATGTCAGGCTCCGTGCTTAGTGTGATTTATGGACTATGGTGATTCATTCAGAACGAGCTCAATCCTTCCACCCAGCACCAATCACCCCACCCCACCCCCATGGCTTGATATGATGCAGGACCATCATGCACCTTGCATGAGAGGTGGTTGCACATGACATGATTCAGACCCCAGATCCCAGATTCCCCTCCTCCAGCATCACAGGAGCAGAGCAGGGCTCTGAATCATTCACCCGTGGGGGACCGCCGCCACCTACCACCAGCCCACCGGCCTCCCTGCATGATTCGGAATCTGAAAAACAGACAATGCACGTTATGGAACAGGTGCAGACGATGTTGTCAAAAAACTGTCCAGCCGGCACGCTCAATTTTCCTGCCGCTAGTGGTGCCAAGCGCCAACCAAACACCGCGCCGAAATTAGCGGTCCAGGGCTCCAGGCCACGGCCCCGGGTAGTCTTTCTCCTTCTCTGATGATAAGCTTTCGGCGAAGAGTACGGTAAGCTATGAGAAAAACACAGCTACTCTACTGGCGTGCAAAATCTTGTGAAGAGCGACTCGTGTCGCGAGCCGTGACACGACGTGTGTCCGCTTTCCTGCGCCACACGTGAAAAAAAAAGAAAATTCGCACCTCGGATGCGATGCGAGGATCTGCCGATTCCGTTCTCTTGTTCGCCAATCCCCTTCTCTTGTTCCTTCTGAACTTCTGAAGAGCCGCAACGGCGGCCGGCGGCCATGTTCTGTGGCGTGTGGCCTGCGTTTTGGTGCACACCGTTCTTTTTTTTTGTACTTGTGCACACAGGTTTTTGGTTTCCGGGGAGGGAGGGGTGACTGGAATCAATTCTTCTTGTGACTGCGGTGGGATCCGATCATCACGGGGTGCAGTGCAGAGGATCAGAGAGCTCGCTTATCAGCGACAGCTACGGCGGGTCAGATCTTTTCTTTCTTGCCAGTTGGTAGCATTAGAGCATCTCCAAGACATTAGCTAAAAAGACTAGTCAAATTTACTGATTTAGCTACTCTCAAAAATAGATTTGACTAACAAATAACAGGGTAATCCAACAGATTCTGTAAAGATGGCCAGTGAGGTAGGCTAACTAAAAATGACTAGCGAATGAGGTGGGATAGAGAGCCACTAAATTTGGAGAGTCATTTACAGAGTCTGTTGGAAACGTTTTTTCTCTAACAATGGCTAAATTTAACTTTAGAAAACGATTTGACTAGTCTACGTGTGCCGTGGGCAGAGGGTTGCTGGGGTGGACCCCCGTGCACCGGTCTTGCTTGGTGCCAAAGCGGTGCCTGTGCTGCCAGTAATTTTCTGAATTCTGAACGAGTGGAGTATATGATTACACGTCTCACTGAGTGCCTCAAGCCTCCAGCAATCAAGCACGAAATGCAGTAGTTTACACTTTCTCGCGTGCTGCACACAAGATTCCATGATCCCCGCACCAGGATTCACAGATTCAGATTCATCGACCCTGGCCAAAGGAATGAATGGTTCGGTACTGTCGGGCGCAGATTATGAGATTTAAGTACCAAATCCAGTCCAGATCGACCGCTACAACCGTGGAAATGGTTTGGTTTAGCACTGCTCTTTAAGCAGAGTCTCGTTGTTCTCGTGGCGAGTTTAGCAGTGAGCTCATTCATACCCAGACAAGCTGCGCATGTCTGTGGATCTGCACAACAACACACCCCGCTTTGGTTACAAAATTCAAAACATTGAGGCCTTGTTTAGATCCCAAATTGAACCTCCAAATTTTACTATACAAAAAGAAGATTCTCATCACATCAAAATGGCATAACATAACATGTATGAAGTACTAAATGTAGATGAAATTTAAAACTAATTATACAGTTTTGTTGAACTCTGGAGACGAACATTTTGAGCTAATTAATCAATTTTTGGACAATTTTTCACACGTACAAACGAAATGCTACCCGATTCCTAAAATTCCCAATTTTAGATGCCAAATTGGCATCTAAACAAGGCCTAAAGATGGATATGTAAGATCCTAGGCTGCAGCTTGTGGCGAAATCTAGGACAACGAAATTACAGACGACGAACAAGACATCTTAGTACAACAAACACCCTTCAGCTGGCATCATCACCGAGCTTTAACCTATGCACACACACAGAAAGCTAATATAATCCAGCAGCAATAGAGGGATTCTTATTTCATCTGTACAAAAACTACGCAGCAGCAAGCAAAAGAACTAGTAATCTCGCTCAAGCTGTTTCCTGAACGCTAGTGTATCCGATAGATCGGACCGTCCTGAATCAAATCCCCTCCTCGGTCCTCATTGCAGGTCGTAGACGGTGGAGTCGGCGGCGTAGCACCCGAGCACGCGCACGAACACGGCGAACTTCTCGATCTCCCGGATGGCCTCGCGGACGCGCGGGTCGTGCGCGGCGCCCTCGCAGTCCACGTAGAGCACGTGCGGGAACGCGCGCAGCGTCGGCGCGCCCCGGGCGCTCGTGTCCAGGATCATCACCGGCGGCCGCGGCGCGCCGGCGTCAGCGGCGCCGTCGTTGTTGATGACCTCCAGCTTGGTGAGGTTGATGTTGCGGGAGGAGAAGGCGGAGAGCACCTTGAGGAGCACCATCATGGAGCCGCCCCGGTGCGCCACCACCATGCTGGTCTTGGCGTCGGAGTCCACGGGCAGCGCCACGGGGGGCGGCGACTTGGAGAGGAGCAGGAACCTGGTCACGTTCCAGGACTCGTCCTGCAGGCCGTGCGCCAGCACGTCGAGGCCGTACAGGTCGGCGGCGCGCGGGCTGGCGATGGCGGCGGTGTCGAGCATCCGGTTGGAGCGCAGCATCTCCACGGCGCCCGCCGTGTCCTCCACGGGCTCGCGGTCCACGCCGAGGCGCGCCAGCGCGCGGCCGCAGTGCGCGAGCGCCATCGGGTGGCTGATGACGCGGCGGACCTCGGCGGCGCGGACCCCCGGCATGGCGAGGAGGCAGTAGTGGACGAAGAGGTTGATCTCCTGCACCACCACCAGGCCGTGCCGCAGCAGCAGGTCGTAGTTCCGCAGCGCGGTGCCCTCCATGGTGGACTCCACGGGGAGGACGGCGCGGTCGGCGGCGCCGCGCTCCACGGCGGCCAGCGCGTCCGCGAACGCCCGGCACGGGACCGTGTCGCACCCGGGCAGCGCCGTCTTGGCCGCGAACTCGCTGTACGCGCCGGGGGCGCCCTGGAACGCCACGCGGAGGCCCGTGCCGTCCTGGCCCCCCCCGCCGCCGCCGCCCGTGCTCACCGAGAGGTGGATCCGGTCCGCATGGCCGTTGACGCCCTTCTTGCCGTTCACGCCGTTGACGTGGCCGTTCACCCCCTTCTTGCCGTTCACGCCGTTGATGTGTGCCTTGCCGTTGGGCGGCGGCTGCGGCTTCTCTGGCGCGTGGCCGTTGACGCCGTTGATCTTGGCGGCGGCGGCGGGGACGAAGGAGACGGAGGAGGAGGAGGGCCTGTGCCTTGTCCGGCGGGGGTTGGGGAGGAGCAGGTGCTTGGGGAGGTGGAGGGAGGAGGTGTAGGCCATAGAACGCCGACGAGGTGGGGAGGGTGGGGATTGGGTGGTGAGGTCGGGCGCGGCGTGGGGCGGAGTAAAGCAAGTTAGCAAAGAGGGGTGGTGGGCGGAGCTGTTGACCTTTATAACCCCGGCGGTGGCCGGCGTTTCCAGCGAGATTAATGCCGGGCTGCCAAGTGAGCAGGGCAGGACGGCGGTGGTCCGCCTATAATTTGCTCGGGACCGTACGGCGCGCTGCTCAACCTCCGGTTGCTTGCTTGGAATGCTTTGCTGCCTTCGCCTTGGCCGCCGCCCGGTTTGTGTTTACTGTGGATGAGAGATCATTTGGGTGCTTCTAGAAGAAGGTTGCATCGTGTTTAGCCTACTGACCATTCCACAAACGGTTTGATTGGGGATTGCCGACAAGCGGAAACCGTCCATTTTTTGCTCGCTGTCACTTGTAATAAATATTTATAATTTTTCTATGTCACACACACAACTAAATAAATCATTTTTGGTCTGTCACTACTAATCTTAACTGTTGGGCTATGCCTTTGACAGTTTCACTAGGCATCTTTCTAGACTCTGTTGCGTTAAGACTCCCCTGAACGCCACAGGCTGCAGTTCATCCGTTACATGATTTTTTTTGGGCAGATTGCAGCCGGAGGATTTTTTAATCCAAGCCTTGTCAAAATCATCAGCTCGTGCTAAATGTGCGACGATACTTTTACTTGGATACCTAAACCAACACATAGGAGTAGTGATTAGTGACTGACACTTCCGTGAAAGATCACTACTGAAACATCAATGTTGGAGGCAATTAGGTGCGTCTATCTAGACGCATGCTACATATATACGGAGTACCTAGCTAACCCGCGGACAGCAGCGTCGTCTCCCAACGGGTGCTCCAGGCCCAACCAATCAGTCGGTACTACTACCTCTTCAAATCCAGCCGGCCGGCGTCCGCGTTCCGACGCCCGTAAAATCCGTAGGCCCCGGCCGCGGATGCGCGACGGCTCCGCCTGATTTGGACGCGGCCTCCTCCCGCGAAGGAGTTCCGATCCCGAGACCCCGCCGTGTCCGCGTCGGCTAAAAATCCTCGCGTTTTTCTCGGCCGGGCGGGTCCTGTCGCCGTGACGGCGAGGCGGGGGTCCCATGTGGCCTTTTCCTCGCTTTCCCAATTGATATCTGATGGCTCATGCGGCGGCTTTTTTGTCTTCACGATTTGACAAGATGGCAACCACCTTTGGATCCGTATTGGCTATTTTAGGTTTTTTTTATGAAAGGCTATTTTAGGGGTTATAAGCGAGCAGAGGTGCTGATAAGCACAAAGCACGGAGAATCACCGCGTGATTATAATGGCCCGTCGTCGGTCAGATAAGAACGGGGCGGGTTAACGTCCGCTGCTGGTCCACTGTTGTGACGCTCCCGTGCCACGCCGAGGAACGAGTGACAGTGAAATCGGCAAAGAGGCCGGATCCTTCCTCCAATCCTCTTGGTCTCTTTCGGCATCTTTTTTTTCCTTGTTCTTTCTAGTATCCCGCAGTGACTTTTTCCACGGCCTGTGTTAATTGGCTTTAAGCACAGCAAAGTAAACTGAAAATAGGGGAAAAGCGACTTCGCATGTGCATGTGACGGAAGGAGTGTTTTTTTTGGCAAACACTCGCATAAGCATGCATGTTCATCCTTGTGAATACATGCAAATAACTCTACATATATGAGCATCTTCAATAGAGTGAACCAGCTGATCTTGAGATTGATGAAATTACTACGGAGTTTTGGCTATCATCGGACATTTCGTGCCACCACTTGAACAATAGCACTATTAGATCCTAAAATAAATCCAGAAAAAATCAAACACCGACTCGAAACTCGATGGACATGTTCCACCACAACACGTCCTCTATTCTAGATGAGTGGACACAAACACAGTAACCGTAAAAAAGAAAAGTGTTTGGTTGGTTGTATGGTCCATCGATATTAAAATGTTTGGTTATTTGCATTGTCGGATCCAAATGACCATATACATAATACTGAAGATGATTTGTGTACACACATGGTAGACTTCCCCAATATCAAGATCACACATGGTTCTGGAGAGTACCTGATGAGGCCACATCAATTCTACACTCTCTAGTATTCAAAATCACAATGTAAGTGGATGCGTAAGTGGATGCATATACATATGGACAAACTCCTCTAGTGCAAAAAGTGTGCCAAGAGGACGGGATGATTGTAACTCTTCCATATGAAAGATCGCTATTGAAAACCAATTTGGTACATCACAAGGCAACACAAATATGGTACAATTGGACCTATATATAGACATGTGAAACTACTTCTCTTGTGGAAAGAAGGTGTCACAAAAAGGTCACACATGTGGTGAATTGAGTGTAGATTAATTAATTAGGTTTTTTGTGCTTGAACCCGCTCATTACTCAGGTGGTGTTTGGATCCAAGTGCTAAAGTTTAGAGCTTTAAATAAGTGATAATTAGATGTATTAAACATAAACTAATTATAAAACTAATTGCATAAGTCATGTCTATTTTGCGAGACGAACCTAACAAGCCTAATTAAGCTATAATTAATACATAATTACAATATATTTAAAGTAGCATTACATTGTCTAATCATGGTGTAATCAGGCTTAATAGATCCGTCTCGCAAATTAGTCCTCGTTTATGTAATTGGTTTTTTAATTAATCTATATTTAGTACTTCTAATTAATATCTTTAGATCCGATGTGACGGGGCTAAACTTTAGTACGCGGGAAACAAACAGGCACTCAATCAACTTCGAGTTTTCAATTTGGCGTATTTTTTACATTTTACAGTAGACTAGTAGGCAGAGCTGTCGACTTATGGTAGACTTCCCCAATATCAAGATCCACGGGTCCAATCTCATATGTGTTTATGAATATAGGGTTGTGCATGTATTTATAGGAATAACTAAGCATGTGCATCTGTACTATATTTTATAAAAGAAAATTATGTCATTACACTCTTTCAAGAAGGAAGATCACTATTGAAAGGCGATTAGGTGCCTCCCCAGAGGGAGATTAAGGCCCACACTATCCTACCTATGTATTGTTACGAACAGGTAACACGTGGTCGGCCCAAATAACAATTTCTTAAAGCAATACGTAGCACTCCATTCTTTAGGCCTTCTCCAAATGTGATCGAAATCGCAGGCTCCTAAAATACGTGGAAGAAAATGAATGGAAGAAAGGAACGCGCTAGCGAGCTAACAAGAGATATGTGATGGAAACTAGGGTTTCCCGGTCTTCCGAAAGATTCTAATAACACTCGATTTGGTGGAGTCGTGACTCAAATCGAACCGGCTTCCGAACCACACGTTCTGAACCCCGCAATCGCAGCACCACGTCTCCTCAGGTTATCAACCAGCGTTGCACGGTTGACCTCGCCCAGAAGGCTAATCCTTGCCTGCGAATCGAAGAACACAAGCAAGAACGAGAAAGATTGCAACACAATTGCTGATGTATGATTAAACTCACGAAGTTGGGGTCTCACAAACCGACGAGCGGCGACACTGTTCTTGACAGAATTGATCTAAGCAAAACCCAAATCCTAACTTGGGCGGCGGTTACTGTTTTAAAGAGTCTAGGGTCGTGGTCGACCCCCTGGACGTGCCCCTATTGGGCTCAACACGATACACGGCCCAAAGACCAAAATACGACGACGCAGCGCCGAAACAGATTCTGGACGTCAACTTGTTTCGTTGATTTCCGATGACTCCGGACGAATTTTGATATGAGACCAGTGCCATTGCAAAGATTATCTTATTAGCTTTCCAAGAATATAAAGAACGTCCAAATCCGAGCCCGTATGCGACCTGGGCGTCCGATTTAGCGCTGACTGCTTCTGGACTCCGAGGTGGACTCGAAGTCGAATTGATTTGGGCCTCTATCTTGACTTGCATGTCCTTGCTGGTCCTCTCCACCTTGAAGCCCTTCTCCAACTATCCTCTAGTCCTCTCCATGGTTCCTAATTACAATATAATCATTAGGTATCAATCTATTCTCATAATCACATAGAGAAGTACTTAGGAACGAGATCACCTCTAAATTCAATTGTCGCGCACGAGCTCTAGTGATTGGACCTTGAACGATCAACGGAGGATTGTTGTGAGTATCCATAGGAGTGATGTCTTCATTATCCTCCCCCTCTTGAATTGGAGTCGTCCTCGACTCAAGCTCATCCTCTTCTCCCAAGTATGGCCTCAAATCTGAAATGTTAAAGGTGGGACTAACCCCAAACTCGGGAGGCAACTCAAGTTTATATGCATTATCATTAATCTTTTCAAGTATTTTAAATGGGCCATCAGCTCTTGGCATCAACTTCGACTTTCTCAAATCTGGAAATCTTTCTTTTCTCAAGTGCAACCATACTAAATCACCCGGTTCAAGCTTTACTTCTTTCCTACCTTTACTACCAGCAATTCTATACTTGTCGTTCATCTTTTCAATGTTGTGCTTAGTTGTTTCATGCATTTGCAAAATAAATTCAGCACGTTCCTTGGCATCATTATGAATCCTTTCACTAGTAGGCAAAGACAAAATATCAATAGGAGCACGAGGGTTGAAACCATACACTACCTGAAAAGGACTTACCTTGGTGGTAGAATGTGTTGCTCGATTATATGCAAACTCGACATGAGGGAAACATTCTTCCCACATCCTCAAATTTTTCTTCAAAATAGCTCTCAACATAGTACCCAAAGTACGGTTCACGACCTCTGTTTATCCATCAGTTTGTGGATGACAAGTAGTAAAAACAACAATTTTGTACCCAACTTGTTCCACAGATTCCGCCGAAAATGACTCAAGAATTTAGCATCGCGATCTGAAACAATAGTAGACGGCATACCATGCAAACGAATAATCTCTTTGAAAAAGAGGTCAGCAATATGTATAGCATCATCACTCTTATGACATGGTATAAAGTGTGTCATCTTAGAAAAATGATCCACCACAACAAATATGCTATCACTCCCCCTCTTAGTCCTAGGCAATCCCAAAACAAAGTCCATAGAAATATCTGCCCAAGGAATAGAAGGAACTGGAAGAGGCATGTATAACCCATGTGGATTCAGGCGAGACTTAGCTTTTTGACTTGTGGAGCAGCGAGAAACAAACCTCTCAACATCTCTCTTCATATGAGGCCAAAAAAATGCGAGGCCAAAACATCCGCGGTCTTCTTACCACCAAAATGGCCCATCAACCCTCCTCCATGTGCTTCCTGTAACAACAAAAGACGAACGGAACCAACTGGAATGCACAGGCGGTTAGCTCTAAACAAGAACCCATCATTAACCACAAAATTGTTCCATGCACGTCTCTCTCTAAAATTCAGCAACACATCTTTAAAATCAGGGTCAAGCGCATATTGTTCTTTTACCGATTCAAGTCCAAAAATCCGACAATCAAGTTGGGACAGCAAAATATATCGTCTAGACAAAGCATCAGAAATCACATTATCCTTCCCCTTCTTGTGTTTGACAACATAAGGGAAAGTTTCAATAAATTCAACCCACTTAGCATGTCTACGATTCAGATTATTTTGAGAGCAAAGATACTTCAGCGATTCATGATCAGAATGAACAACAAATTCTCTCGGCCACAAATAATGACGACACGTTTCTAAAGAACGTACAAGTGCATACAATTCCTTATCATACGTAGAATAATTCAGAACCGGACCATGCAACTTTTCACTAAAATATGCAACGGGTTTACCATCTTGCATCAAAACACCTCCAATGCCAACTCCACTAGCATCACATTCTAACTCAAAAGTCTTACCAAAGTTTGGAAGTTGCAGCAATGGCGCGTGCGTAAGCTTGTACTTCAATGTTGCAAAGGACTCCTCTTGTGCTTTTCCCCAATGAAACACCACACCTTTCTTTGTCAACTCGTGCAACAGTGCAGCAATGGTGCTGAAATCTTTGACGAAGCGACGATAGAAACCTGCAAGACCAAGAAAACTCCGTATCTGTGTGATGGTTTGGGGCAACGGCCAGCTCGCAATGGCCTCAATTTTCATCTCATCCATCTCAATTCCCTGTGGAGTAACAACATAGCCAAGGAAAGAAACTCTATCGGTGCAAAAGATGCACTTATCAAGATTAGCAAACAAACTTGCATCTCTCAAAGCATCAAAAACAGCACGTAAGTGTTCCATATGTTCATCCAAAGACTTGCTGAAAATTAATATATCATCAAAGTAAACCACCACAAATCGCCCAATAAAAGCCCGCAAAACCTCATTCATCAATCACATAAAAGTACTAGGTGCATTGGTTAAACCAAAAGGCATAACTAACCACTCATATAACTCAAATTTGGTTTTAAAAGCTGTTTTCCATTCATCTCCAAGTTTCATTCTTATTTGGTGGTAACCACTACGCAAGTCTATCTTTGTGAAAGTTATAGCACCACACAACTCATCAAGCATGTCATCTAGCCTAGGAATAGGATGACGATATCGAATTGTAATATTATTGATAGCTCGACAATCAACACACATACGCCAAGTACCATCTTTCTTGGGAACCAAAAGCACAGGAACAACACAAGGACTAAGGCTTTTACGGACATACCCATGGTCCAACAGTTCTTGGACTTGTCGCTGAATCTCCTTAGTCTCCTCAGGATTGGTGCGATAAGCAGCACGGTTCAACAATGTGGCTCCGGGAATCAAATAAATTTGATGCTCTATACCTCTCAAAGGTGGAAGGCCCGGTGGTAACTCAGCTGGAAAAATGTCCTCATACTCCTGCAAAATGTTAGTGACAACAGGAGGCAAAGAGCTAGCAATATTATCAAGCGAAAACAAAGCTCGTTTGCATACCAAAGCATAGCACATATCATCATCAGAAAGTTCAGCAAGTTCAGATTTCATTGCGAGCATAACTCCCGCCTTTAATTTAATTCCCTTGACCTCAGAAGTTGGTGCAGACTTATCCTTTTTAGGTGGGTAAATAGATTTAGCAACTTTCTGATTTTCAGATTCCTTATCATGCAAACTAGCAGCTCAGTCTTTATCAACTTGTACAATTTCAGCAGGTGTCATAGGTAGCAAAGTAATTTTCTGTCCTTTATGTGTGAAAGTGTATTTATTACTTTTGCCATGGTGTATAGCATCATTATCAAATTCCCAAGGACGTCCCAATAAAAGAGAACAAGCATCCATAGGTACGACATCACAGTCAACAGAATCAGCATAGGTACCAATGGAAAAAGAAACTCTACAGTTTTGTGTTACCTTAGCTTTCCCCGCATCACTAAACCACTGAATACCATATGGATGGGGATGAGGGCGTGTGGCCAATCCAAGCTTCTTGACCAAATCAGAACTCACCAAATTATTGCAACTACCTCCATCAATGATGACACGTGCACGACGGTTGTTGATGACGAAAAAATTTGGAACAAGTTATGGCGTTGGATCTTCTCAGGTTGTTGTACTTGTGCGCTGAGTACTCGCTGCACAATGATGTTTATAAAGGCCGTCGTGTCCTCACTACCAAATGCAACGCCACGATCCTCATCAATATCATTTGCCTCATCATCTTCAACGTCGGAGGTGCTTATGTATCCATCTTCTGTAGCAATGTATGCCCGCTGACTAGGGCAATCCTTGTACACGTGGCCAAGCCCATGGCAACGGTGGCACTGAATGTTGGAAGTGCGTGGTGTCGAGGTGGTACTCCTGCTGCCCTCCTGCAAAGAATTTTTACCTGAATCCAAAGAACGTGCAGAAGATGGTGGTGGCGGTGATGGTGCAGCAGTTGTTGAAGGTGTGGATCGCTTGCTCGCTGGTGGGGGTGCTCGAAAAGAAGTTGGCTTGGGCAGCCCCGAAGAAGGCGTTGTACGTGGCGTGTAGAAGGTGCTTCCCACCTTGTTCTTGCCCTGCTGTTCACGACCCTGAATCTCCTTTTCTACAAGCATAGCATATCAAAACAACTGGTAGACAGTGTTAAAGTCCTTATTATCAACTATGTCCTAAATATCACGCCTCAACCTTGAATAAAAATGACAGATAGAATCCTCGGGCCCTTCTACAATACCACAACGCATTATGCCTTTTTGCAAAGAATCATAGTAATCATGCACAGAAGTTTCTCCTTGTTCTAAACGCTGCAATTTCTTACGCAAATCTCTATGATATGAAGGAGGAACAAAACGATCACGCATAGCCACCTTAAGCTCATTCCAAGACGTAGGTGCTCTACCATCGCCAACTAGACCAGTCCACCAAATAATAGCAAAGTCCTTAAACTCACTAGTTGCTTGTCTAACTTGATGTTCTTCTGGTACAAGGTGGGCAGAAAATTTTTGTTCTACTGTCATCTCCCAATCAAGGTAACCCTCAGCATCATAATGACCCGAAAAAGATGGAATGATAAACTTAATCTTAGCATAAGGGTCATCACGATTGTTATTACCTTGGTGAGCGCCACCCATACCTACCCTGTTATGGCGAAGGCGACGTTGTAGTCGTGTGTTTCTGGTAGTTGCTTCATCATAATTACCATTGTCATCAAACACCGCGTCATCTGGAAAACGTGGAGGTGGTGGTTGTTGTGGCTGTGGCTGTGGACGTGCCTCCACTACGGCAACTCTGTCAGCAAGCTCGGACACCCGTCGGTCCACCCTCTCTAACATGGTGCCAAGCTTCGTAGCGATGAGCGCGTCAGTGACAACCTTGTTGATTGTTTCTTCCATCTTGTCACGAGAAGCTTGTAGCTCTTCTCGACTAACACATTCACTGAAATCTGCGGGAGCCTTCGGTGCATCATCTCCTGCCATCGAAAAAGCACCAAAACAAGAACACATAGTGAAGGTTATCCCTAATAATCCGACTACGTGCTCTCAACACAGCAAAGGAAGCGTCTTACCAAGCTCTTGCAAGGTTCTTACCAACAAGCAAGACAAAGGATACCTGGAAGGTGTGTAGTCCGCGATTGCAAGGGTCAAAACCAGTGCCGTCCAGAAGGTGTATGTGGAGCTTTGGGAAGGCACAATATGTAGCAAGGAGTAGCAAATAACGAATGCAGAATAGCAAAGTTCAATAAGTATCCAAAGTACAAGTCACAATTGCTGGCTTAGACGTGTCGTAGACGTAGCATAACAAGTTGGACCAAGAAACGATGGAAAAATCTTACAGGACAAGGAAAACAGCACTCTATGCAATCGTTTTTAATCTTTTCAGAATTTCCCTCCAAAACCTCCGGGCTAGTAGGAATCACGAGTTTTTTATTTTTTGAACTATTTTTTTTTATATTTTTCTCTTAACAGGGATACCAAAAGCTCCAAGCACATAAAATTTCACCCTTTTTGAGGTGAGATGCGGCCTAGGGAAATTCAGGAACAAACGCTGAAAACCCTAAAACAACTTGATCAATTTTTTTCTTTATCTTCCTGATTTTTTTAATTTTCTGAGTCAGGCAAACAGGGCAAAGCCAATTTGGGTCCCCTCACAATGGAGTCACAAAGCTGCTGTAAAAAATTGAGCCAAAACGGAGCACCGAGCGAAAAGTTATGCCCGTTTTACTGAAGGTACCTCAAGTTATGGTTTTCGGGAGGCCCACAATGTGGTTCTCTGGAGGCTCAATTCGGCAGGATGCGCGGTGGCGGTTTGGGTTTGCAAAATGAACCAAGAAGGGCTGCGATGCAAGGCGATAAACACGCGGCGGCTCGCAACCTATCGAGGGCTTGCACGACAGGAGTTCACGCAAGGCGGCTAGCGAGGGCAAGTCGAGTTATGGGGTGGCACGACTTGTAATCTGGTAATGGTGGATGGGATAGCGGCGGAAACAAACAATACACAGCAACGGGCGATTGAACTACGACGACGAACACGACCTAATACCAGCAACAAGACTCGACCATGGACACAAACTCAACAAAGCGAATCTGAAACAAAATTGTAAAGGCTAAAAGGGTACTAGGACAGCGGAAATTTTTTTTAGGGCTATTTTCTGGACATTAGGACAAAGGCGAAAGGACGAACCTGACGGTAAACCTGTCTCTGAATACCACTTGATGGGAACTAGGGTTTCCCGATCTTCCGAAAGGTTATGATAACACTCGATTTGGTGGAGTCGTGACTCAAATCGAACCGGCTTCCGAACCACACGTTTCGAACCCCGCAATCGCACCACCACGTCTCCTCAGGTTATCAACCAGCGTTGCACGGTTGACCTCGCCCAGAAGGCTAATCCTTGCCTGCGAATTGAAGAACACAAGCAAGAACGAGAAAGATTGCAACACAATTGCCGATGTATGATTAAACTCACGAAGTTGGGGTCTCATAAACCGACGAGCGGCGACACTGTTCTTGACAGAATTGATCTAAGCAAAACCCAAACCCTAACTTGGGCGACGACTACTGTTTTAAAGAGTCTAGGGTCGTGGTCGACCCCCCTGGACGTGCCCCTATTGGGCTCATCACGATACACGGCCCAAAGACCAAAATACGACGACGCAGCGCCGAAACAGATTCTGGACGTCAACTTGTTTCGTTGATTTCCGATGACTCCGGACGAATTTTGATATGAGACCAGTGCCATTGCAAAGATTATCTTCTTAGCTTTCCAAGAATATAAAGAACGTCCAAATCCGAGCCCGTATGCGACCTGGGCAATCTATTCTCATAATCACATAGAGAAGTACTTAGGAACGAGCTCACCTCTAAATTCAATTGTCGCGCACGAGCTCTAGTGATTGGACCTTAAACGATCAATGGAGGATTGTTGTGAGTATCCATAGGAGTGATGTCCTCCTCAATATGTTCGCACGGTTCCTAAAAAAATCTACACTCATTGACTCTCTGTCCCTTGTCTTTTATTTATCTTTTCTCTCGTCCGACCGGCCAGCGATTTCGCTGATGCCGTTGCAGACGGCCTTAATACTAATCTTAAGCATGACACAGGATAATAAGTCAGCTGCTTCCACACGGGACAAGCCAAATTAAACCGAGCGAGTCAATTGACGTCAACTCTATCTACTAGTCTATATCACAGTTGGATTTTGGTCCCCTCTCAAGAAAACAGCGTATGCATCCATTATTCCAGTCCGAAATGGCGGGCGATAGTCGCGGTGGGCGTCATTAACAAGTGGAAATTTCTGGTAAAAAATAATAAAACAGGTGGAAATTTCGCGCGGTACTCCCAAGAGTCTATCCCGGATGTCGGGATGGCTGCCATGTCAGGGATAGAAATACTCCGTAGAAGCCATGGAGCGTGTGCTCTAATTGAGTAGTACCGGACGGTCTTGGCCTTGTTTAGTCCCAAACTTGAGAGTGGAAATTGGTCCTTTTAGTGCGTGCGTCACTGTATCATTTTATTTGTATGTGTAAAAAGTTGTCTAGAAATTGATTAATTAGGCTTAAAATGTTCGTCTCGTAGAGTACAACAATACTGTGTGATTAGTTTTTAATTCCATATACATTTAGTACTCCATACATGCTATGACATTTAGATGTGATGGAAATGTTCTTTTTACGTAGTGAACTTTAGAGATAGAATTTGGAATCTTATTAAAAAAAAGCTTGATCGCGGTAGGCATTAGCAGATTAGCTTATCAGCAGCTGTAACCTCAAGCCAACACTGCAGCAGGGACGCAGTCGCAGCTCCGTCGGTTCCCCGTGGCACGCTCCGCCGTGATCACCGGGGCGCGCAAGCTCAAGCTCTAGCTTGTTAGCACCGTGATCCTCGAGGAAGAAGCAGCTCGGAGCCGACATATACTGTCTCTATTTTTAAATATACGTCGTTTAAGATAATCTATTTAATTTAAAAATAAACTAATTTACTTATCTTAAACATCATATATTTAAGGAGGGATTATATATTACTCGAGCCAGTATATATAAGTAGTGCAGCCACATGCTTCGATGCAGGCCGTAAGTAACTGAAGCACGTAGCACCAAACATTTTTCAAGAATAAAGTATGTTCTATCCCCGACCTTTATTGTTGAACGAGGCCGATTGGCCTGTAGCAAAGAGACCTATAGCTACCGGGATATCTGTTTGCTTGCCGTGGAGAACGAGGGGAAAGTGTAGCCAACTTGTGCCTTGTTATGCAAAATAGGGGTGACAATTTGGGGGTTTGGGGTCACTTCTGTCGGTGTTTAGAAATCGTGGTTCCGACACCAACCTGAAATGTGCAGTGTTCCCTCCCCTAATGATTGATGCAGAAGATAAAACAAGATACGAGTTTATCCTGGTTCCGGTCGTAAGACCGTACTTCCAGCAAGTTGGTACGTGCGATGTGTTATTCTGCACCGGACTGCAAGTAGTAGGGGGTACAAGCAAGCTGGAAGGGGAGGCTAGACCTCCAAGTCCCTGATGATTGAGGCGGAGTGCCAATATCGTGGTTTTTCTGAGTGTGTGCGAATTCTCGACCCCCCTATCTCTCTTGATCACCGCCTCCTTTTATAGGCCAAGGAGAAGGGGTTACAGGCGTGTGTTGCTGTACAGGCATAGTGGCCGCACAGTAGTAGGAGTGGCGCCGGGCGTGCTTCTTTGTCCTTGTCCGCTGTTGCGCGATATTGCGATCCCTGTGGTCGATTCTTGTACTGGTGATGACGCCAAGGAGTGGTTTTGAGGATCCGAGCTGTCTTTTGTGCGGTAGTGACTCGCCCGTACACTATTTCGAGGGTCTCCCATGCCTGTGCACAGCCCATTCTGTGGGAAATCGCTGTGGGAGTTGGTAGCACAGGGAGTCGGAGTGACCCGGCCCTGTTCGCACAGCGGCGACATGTGCGCACAGCGCCAGGGATGGTCGCATAGCGCTTGGAATGGCCCGCCATGCCTCCGCTGTCCTCTCTTCTTCTCCTGCTGTGTGCTCGAGGGTCTCTCCCGCCCGACGGAGGGCTTCGGGTCGTCGTAGTTGGCAGCACAGGAGCTCGGAGTGACGGGCTCTGTTCGCACAACGCCGGCCTGTCCGCACAGAGCCTCGGTTGGCAGCATAGTGACAGGAGTTGGCGGATGAGACGGGGGGGGTCGTGGCTGTCAGGGCGGCATGGCGAGAGATTTGCCTTTTGACTTTGGACGCACGGTGCTGGTGAGCGCCATTAATTATCTGTCGTAGCGAGGGTCTCGACCGAGGCGGAGCTCTCCCCGTTCCATGGGTTGCTCAAAGCTCGATCCTTAGGCCTCGACCGAAGCGGAGTTTTCCGATTCGCTCGAGGGGTCGGTTCCCTCGAGCGAAGTGGAGATTATGGTTTGCGTCGAGGCACTCCACGGGGTGCCTTGACTGGGCCTTCGTTTGTTGCTGGGCCGTGGGCCTTAACTTCCGTTTCTCTTTTTCTAGTTATGCGCATGAGTTTAATGTTTAACAAGGATGGTTATCCCATAGGTTTGGGTACCCCTAATGATCGCCCCCAACAGTAGCCCCCGAGCCTTTGTTGGAGTGGGTTTTAATCCGACAAAGGCTTTTCGTCGTGGGTGCTTCTGATAAGGTTTCCTTGAAGAATTCCGCTGGGTGCGCGCTAGTGCACCCGCGGGTGTAGCCCCCGAGGCCTTGGAGGAGTGGATATACTCCTGCAAGGGCTGTTAGTGTTTCGCGCTTTCGCGAGCTACATCACGTTTCGTCTTCAAGGAACTCGACCTTGAGGTGCAAGGAGCCCCTGAGCCCTGGCCCTAGCAAGGTCGATCAGGGGCGGTCCTCGACTTTGAGTTATGACCCTCATCGCCCCGTTCGTGGGGAGGAGGGGTGACGCAATCCATGCTTCCCTCAAACGGGCCGCGAGTCATGGATGCCTCTGTGAGCTGTTAGCGGGTAATTCAAATGGACGTCCGTGTCTCGTTCGATGGAGGTCGGCTTGTGGTCTGGAGACACGTCTCATAAGAGCACTCGTGAAGGTTTTCTAGGCAGGGCTCGACCCCGTTCGTTAGGGGTCGAGGGCTCGTTGCTCTCCCTCGGTGGGATCCCTCGACTAGCTGCCTTCATCTTGACCTTGAATATAACATGGAGGGCACCCTCGAGTTTCGTACTCGAGGATAGGCTCGATCACGCGTGCCCTTGGTTATCCCTGACTCTGTTAGATCTGGGGTGCCTGTCGAACCCTCGATGAGCCAGGGCTTCGAACCCCTGATCAGTAGGGCCTCGAGGAGAGGTAAGTTACCTCGGAAGCCTTTCGGCTGGCCTCGAGCGTTTATTTTCGTAATCGTGGGCGACATAGCGTGGAGTATGCGAAGCGGGCGCGCCTTTTTAGGCGGAGCGGCAGAGGCGTCGGTAGTTACGATGCGACGTATCGTCTGCGACGCCTGGATTCTCGCGCGTAGTGGTTATCCCAACCCATGGGGCCTGGCCGTCGGTGCCAACCGCATTGAATGCGTATTTCACGCAGCCGCGGTGCCGGTTGCGCTTCGCATTACTATAAATAAAGAGACAAGGCGAAAGGTTTGGCTTACCCAGCCCTTGCCTTCCGATTGCATCTGCTATTTCCAAGCGCCGCCGCTCTTTAGCTTTCGTCTTCCCCGCATAGACTTCGCCCTTCTCCGCCGCCACTCGTCATGGTGACCGTTGTTGAGCCTACTCCATGGAGCCTCTCCATCGCCACCGACGCCTATCTCGCCGGGCTGGTGGAGGCCGGGGTGCTGTAGGCGAACAACAACCCGGATGAGCCGATGTGGATTGAGCCGCCGTCCAATCACCACGAGCCTTCTCCGCCGGAGGGCTTCGTGGTGAGCTTGGCGAGGCTACACGAGCGGGGGTTCGGAGTCCCCGCTTCGCCGTTCTTCCACGGATTGTGCCTCCACTACGGTGTGGAGCTCCACAACTTCGCCCCCAACGCCATCTCACAAGCTATTTGTGAGGGGTATTTGGGGATAGAGGCTCACTGGGACATATGGGTTCACCTTTTCCGGGGTGAGCTGCATACAGCCATAGGTGAGTCTCGGGGGTTTTGTCGGGTGGTCCGCGTCGGGGGCCTTACCCTGCAGGTTCGGGGGCAGCGGAGCGGGCAATACATCCCGGCGACAATGACCTCCAACAACGCCGACTGGGACAAGGGATGGTTCTACCTCCACAACGTCGACAACAAACTGCCGGCGTACACCGACAAGGTGCTGCGCGAGCGGCCCGAGTCGTGGGGCTACGGTGTTTCCCCCGCCGACCGTCAGGAGCAACTCCAGGTCTTCACCGACGCCTTCGCTGCGCTGTCGAGGGCAGGATTGACCGCGGCGGGGGTGATCGCGAACTTCAACCAGCGGTATGTCCTGCCGCTGATGGAGAGGACGCTGCGCCTTGACCAGCTCAAGGCGGATTCGCCCTGGCAGGGATCGAAGATGAAGGAGGGGACCCTCGTCCTCGAGTAGTGCATGCATCGAGAATGACGAGCCGTGGTGGTCTCCAAGCTTGATTGCAAGGAGGCGGCCCTATTCGCCGTCAAGATGTGCCCCGAAACGGGGTATTTACAATTTGTAAGTTTCGTTTTGAGTTTGATTTAGATTCAATCTTGCTTCCTACCCTCGAGGGTTTCTGATCGCCAATCATGGAATTTCTCTTCAGGGTTTGTCTCAAAAGAGATATCGCTCTGCTCCTCCTCTTTGTGAGGTCCGTGCGGCCAATCGCCTTTCTGCCGAAAGGCAGAAGGCGTGGAAGGATGCGGCCAAGCAGAAGAAGGAGAGGAAGCACCAACGAAAGGCGGCGCATGAGAAGGAATGCCGCCGTCGGGCCAGGGAGGGGCGCTCTCTACTAGCCCCGAGAGCACCCCAGAGGAGTCGTCCTCGGACGACCTCGTGGAGATTCCGCCACCCGCGCCGGTGGCGGCTGAAGTGATTGCGCCCCCGAGGGGGCAAAGCTAGGAGATCCCATCTTCGACGGTGGGTGCCGCCCCCCCGAGTATCGTGGCGGCCGCTACAGGGGCTCGAGCTCGGAGCCCACCGACGCTTCGAGGCAAAGCTCTTCGAGGCCCGCGAGCGAGACCCTGCCGCCGAGGAGCCGTGGTCGTTCGGGGACTCGGCAACCCTCGAGCGGCAAGAAGCGCAGGCTGAGCAGCCTCATTCGGGTTAGGTGAGTTGTTGTTCATTTCTCGGGCTTTAATTAATGGGTTGTTTTTTTTGTCTAATTTTATTGACTTGGTTTCTGTCAGCCAACCCGGACCGCCGGTATTGCTTCCGTTGGCGCCAAGGAAGGCGTTGAAAGTGTCGGTGCGTGCCACGCCCCGTTCGGCAGCGTCGCCCCCGTCCGGGGCGCCCTAGGCGACGGAGATTGTCGCCCGGTATCGGGCTGCCCTCACGCGAGGGGCCGCCTGATCAAGGGGACAGGCGATAGCTGTAGAAGTATCGGTGGCGGCGGGCGACGAGCGGGCCAGGGAGACGACCCCGGCTCTCCCTGTGGAGGACGTGGCCCCTGCCGCTGTGGGGGTGACAGAGACCTCCGTACCGGCCGAGGGCACGGGGGTGGCGGAAGGAGGTCTACGGCTGGAGGCAGCGGTACAGCGGAGGCGGAGGAGGTGCCCGGGGACGGCTCCACAATGATGACCCTCCCGGCCACCCTCGAGGGTGGTCAGGAGGATGAGGAGGAGGATGCTCCAGGATTCCGCGACGGGACCTGGAGCCCTTGGGAGGAGAGGACCATGGGCGCCCTACCTGGCATCCCGGCCTTCGAGGCCTGGCGCAACTTGGGGCTCGGTCGTCGCGGCGTCCCTCCTGGCCTGGCCGAGTCTGCTGAGGCCGAGCGTCTCCTATGGGAGGAGCAGCAGGCCTTGGGGACCGCGGTTTAGGATGCTCTGATGCAAGTCCTCGAACTCCACCTCGGTAGGGGCTTGGACATCCATCAGGTAAGTGGTTCAATTACTAAATTTGTCGCGTGTTTTGCGCCTCTCCCCATTTTTTCATCTTTATCTGTCGTGTTGATAACAAAATCTGAGGAAGATGGCCGGGCGAAAGGTCGCCAAACTTGCTGATGCGCACGTCGAGGTGCATCAGCTCAGGGAGACCTTGAGCCATGCTGAGCGGGAACGCCTGCGCGAGAGGACTCTCGCCGTGGAGACGGCAGAAGAGGTCCTTTGGCAGGGGGACGAGCTCCATCGGCGAACGCAGGCGCTGGCGGCGCTCGAGGGCGAGCTTCAGCAGGAGTGCGTCGCCCTTGCCGAAGCCCGGGGGCAGCAGCAGCAGTGGGACTCGGCGCTTGCCGCGGCTAAGGCCCAATTGAAGTCTCAGGGCGAGGCTATCGACCTGCTCACCGTGACGGTGATGGAGGGAGATGTCGCCATCACGGAGCTGCGGGCCTCCGTCGAGGACCAACAAGGAGAGATGGCAACACTCCAGCAAGAGGCCAGCACTGCCTAGGAGGCCCTCGCCGTGAAGGAAAAGCTGGTAGAAGGTAAGTTCGGTACAAATTTATCCTAAATTTGGATTCCGGTTTTCGAAAACTTCTGATTTTGCTTTTGGGCTTTCAGATGTGCGGAAGGCGGCGGAGGAGACTTCCTTACAGGCGGAGTAGCTCCAGGTGGCCTATTCGAAGGCCCAGGAGGACCTCGAGGAGCTACGGGAAGTAGCCCTTGCCGTCTGCAAGGAGGTCGAGGGGCCAGACGCCCTCGAGTCCCAGTCGGGCAGCTCGGTGGCCAGCCGTCTAAGGGCCTTAGGCGGTTGCGTTACCGAGCACCTGAAGGGGGCCCTTTTCCTCGGCGTGCAGAAGACCCTCGGGGTGATTTTGACGCACTTTGTTGTGGACCTCGAGGCTGTTAGTGGTGGCTACGTGGTGGCGGATGACCTCGACGACGACGCTGCGCTGGCCGTCGTGGAGAGCGCCGATACCGCTGCCTCTGCTCCTGCTGCCACCCTCGCGCGAATCTTCGAGAGCGACCTCCTTCCCGACGCTGAAGACGAAGAGGGCGCCACCCCCGAAGACCCTGCTCCCTGAGTAGTTAGGGATATCTATGTAATAAGCACTCTAGCGGTTTAAACAATTTCATGCTTTCAAATGCACATTCGGGTTTTTATTTGAATTATGGTTTCTTCATCACGTTTATCTCATGAGTTTGCAAGGGACTTGTCGAGGAGAGTATCGTTCATAGATTAACTTTAGCGTAGGGTGACAAGGGGGATGTTGTATCCTTTCGAAGGCGTAGGCGGTTCCTTGACTCGTCCGGCCCTTGGCCTTAGTCAATCTATGCCTCGAACTGCCTTTTGGCAATTACTGGAGATGGACATGATGAAAGAATTTTGAAGTAAAAACCTTAAAATTGGGACAATTTTAGGAGGGGGTGTCCCCCGAATTAGCCCCCGAGTGAGACTTGACTTTTGTCGATGGTAAGCCTAGTCTTACTCATTTTAAGGTCCTTTATTTATTTATTGAAATAAGTACAAATGTACATGAATGCTTGGAAGCTTAAGGGTAGAAGCGACGTAGCTGTTGGATGTTCCAGGCGTTAGTGAACACTTCGCCTTTCTCGTTTGCGAGCTTGTATGTGCCTGGTTTGAGGACCTCAGCGATGATGTAGGGCCCTTCCCATGGCGGTGTGAGCTTGTGGCGTCCTCGATTGTCTTGTCGTAGCCATAGCACCAGGTCCCCCTTGTTGAGGTCTCGTCGTCGAACCTTTTGGGTTTGATATTTTTGAAGCGACTGCTGGTACCGTGCTGAATGTAGGATCGCCACGTCTCGAGCCTCATCCGCTTGATCGAGTGAATCTTCACGAACTTGCTTGTTCATTTCCTCTTGGTAGGCCCTGAGTCTTGGGGACCCATATTTCAAGTCCGTGGGGAGGATAGCCTTGGCGCCATAGACGAGAAAAAATGGGGTGAAACCCGTGGCTCTGCTTGGGGTTGTTCTAAGGCTCCAAATTACCGAGGGTAGCTCTGACACCCATTTTCCGCCGAATCTATTCAGCTTGTTGAATATTCTTGGCTTGAGGCCTTGTAGAATCATGCCGTTGCCACGTTCTACTTGGCTGTTTGTCTGTGAATGTGCTACGGCCGACCAATCCACGTGGAGATGGTGGTCGTCACAGAATTCCAAGAATTTATTGCCTGTAAACTGGGTGCCATTGTCAGTAATTATCGAATTGGGGACCCCAAATCTGTGAATTATATCTGTGAAGAATTGCATAGCTTGTTCGGATCTGATGCTACTGATTGGTTGAGCCTCGATCCATTTCGAGAACTTGTCGATGGCCACCAGCAGATGCGTAAAGCCCCCGGGCGCCGCTCGCATCGGACCGACTTGGTCGAGCCCCCATACGGCCAATGGCCACGTGATAGGAACGGTTTGCAAGACGTGGGCTGGGAGGTGAGTCTTGCGTACGTAGAATTGACACCCTTCGCAGGTGCACACGATTTCGTTGGCGTCGGCAACAGCTGTAGGCTAGTAGAAGCCTTGGCGAAACACGTTGCCCACGAGGGTGCGGGGCGCCGCGTGGTGGCCGCATACGCCAGCGTGGATGTCTCGAATGAGCTCCCTTCTCTCCGGGATTGGAATGCACCGCTGCAAAATTCCGGAGGGGCTGCGCTTGTACAATTCCCTATCAATGATGTGGAATGACTTAGCCTTTCTCGCGATGCGCCGGGCCTCGGTTCGATCCAAGGGTAGTCTCCCTCGGTTGATCCTGGCAATGTATTGGTTGCGTCAATCGCGAGACGATGGGGCCTCGTCGATCTTCATAATTTCACCCTCGTCCACCGAGGATATCTCCTGACTTGAGGTTTCAGGTTCCTCCTTCGAAGGGTCCTCGTCCATGGGCTCGATATATGCAGCCCCTGAGGGTTCGAACTTCGAGGGAGCATCAGGAGCTCTGGGGGTTGGCTTGAGGTCGATGCTCGGCTCTGTTAGGTCACGGGCGAATACGTTTGGAGGAACGGTGATCCGCCCTGATGCAATTTTGGCCAATTCATCGGCCTCCTCGTTGTATTTTCGTGCGATGTGGTTGAGCTCGAGGCCATGGAATTTGTCCTCGAGTCGGCGTACCGCATTACAGTACGCTTGGATCTTGTCGTCGTGGCAGCTTGCCTCCTTCATAACCTGGTCGATGACCAGTTGTGAATCTCCTTGGACGTCGAGGCGTTTAACGCCCAACTCTATAGCTATGCGAAGGCCGGCTAGTAAGGCCTCGTATTCGGCCATGTTAATGGACGCCGAAAAGTGCAAGCGTACCACGTGCCTTATATGTTATCCGAGGGGTGAGACGAAGAGCAGGCCCGCATCCGCACCGGTTTTCAACACCGACCCGTCGAAGTACTTGATCCAACATTCGGCTTGGATCTGAGGTGGGGGCAGCTGTGTGTCGGTCCACTCTGCCACGAAATCGGCCAAGACTAGTGATTTAATTGCCTTGTGGGGGGCATAACTAAGGGCTTTGCCCATCAACTCCACGGACCATTTGGCTATTCTACCCGAGACATCCTGGTTGAGGAGTATCTCCCCCAAGGGGAAAGATGAGACCACGGTGATAGGATGAGCCTCGAAGTAGTGGCGCAATTTGCGCCGAGCTAGCACTAATGCGTAGAGCAGCTTCTGGATTTGTGGATATCGCGTCTTGGTTTCGGTCAGTACCTCGCTGATGTAATATACCGGCCTTTGGACGGGCAGAGCGTGTCCTTCCTCAGTTTCTTTCTACGACGATGACTCCGCTGACTACTTGAGTCGTTGCGGCAACGTAGAGGTAGAGGCGCGCGCCCTCCTTAGGTGGCGTTAAAATTGGAGCTTGTGCGAGTGACGCTTTTAGCCCGTCGAGGGCTTTTTGAGCTTCGGGGGTCCAAGAAAAATGCTCGCTCTTTTTTAGGAGTCGGTACAGGGGCAAGCCTTTCTCGCCGAGACGCGAGATGAACCGGCTTAGGGCTGCTAAGCATCCCAATACCCTTTGTACCCCCTTTAGGTCTCGGATCGGTCCCATCTGTTTGAGGGCCGAGACTTTTTCAGGGTTGGGCTCAATGCCTCACTGAGAGACTATGAAACCCAAGAGCATACCTCGGGGCACCCCAAAAACGCATTTCTCCGGATTTAGCTTTACCCTGTTGGCCCGGAGACAATCAAACGCAATGAGAAAATCGTTTACCAGGTCGTTCGCCTTCCTAGATTTTACTACAATATCGTCAACGTATGCCTCTACGGTTCGCCCGATATGATCTCCGAAAACACGAAGCATATACCGCTGGTATGTAGCTCCGGCGTTTCGAAGGCCAAACGGCATTGTGACATAGCAGGAAATACCAAAAGGCGTGATAAAGGAGGTTGCCTATTTGTCAGAAACTTTCATCCTAATTTGGTGAAAACCAGAATAAGCATCAAGGAAACATAACAGCTCACATCCTGCGGTTGAATCTACAATCTGATCGATACGTGGTAAAGGAAAATGGACTTTTGGACATGCTTTATTTAAACCGGTATAATCTATGCACATCCTCCACTTCCCATTCTTTTTCTTAACTAAAATAGGATTGATGAGCCAGTTAGGGTGAAATACCTCCTTGATGAATCCGGCCTCGAGGAGCTTGCGCAGCTCCTCACCAATGGCCCTACGTTTGTGTTCGTCGAAGCGTCGCAGACGTTGAACCACCGGCTTGGAGTGGGGTAGGATATCAAGGGAGTGCTCGGCGACCTCCCTCGGTATGCCCGGCATATCCGAGGGGCTCCACGTGAAGATGTTGGCGTTGGCGCGGAGAAAGTCGACGAGCACCACCTCCTATTTGCTGTCGAGGGTCGAGCTGACCCTCACCGTCTTGTCGCTGGGATGCTGGGGTCGAGGGGCATAGCCTTGGTGTGCTCTGCGGGCTCGAAACTGCTTGCATGCTTCGAAGTGGAGGGGATGGTTTCGTTCGCCATCTTCTCCAGGTCCGCGATGAGAGCCTCGTCCTCGGCAAGCGCCTCGGCGTTCTCGACGCATTCCACATCGCATATGTAGGCATGTTCGAACGATGGGGCCACAGTGATAACGCCGTTTGGTCCCGACATCTTCAACTTGAGGTACGTATAGTTTGGGATGGCCATAAACTTGGCGTAGCATGGGCGGCCAAGGATGGCGTGGTACGCACCTCGAAATCCCACCCTGCGGAAGTTGTCGGGGGTACCGAAGCAAACCGGCAGATCGATCTGCCCGAGGGGCTGAACTCTCTTTACCAGCGCAACGCCATGGAACAACGCCTTGCTGGGGGCAGCGTGTCCCTCCCGATGCCCATGAGCTCCAAAGATGAAGCGTACATGATGTTGAGGCTGCTGCCTCCATCCATGAGTACCTTGGAGAACCGGGTGTTGCCGATGATGGGATCAACGACAAGCGGGTACTGCCCCGGATTTGGGATGTAGTTGGGGTGATCCTCTCGACTGAAGGAGATGGTCTCCTCTGACCAGTCGAGGTAAGAAGGCCCCGCCTTGTGTATGGAGAATACCTCTCGGCGCTCGCGCTTGCGCTGTCGAGGGGTCATGTTCGCGGTTGCCCCCCCGAAAATGAAGAATACGTTCTCCACCTCTGGGAAGCTCTGGCCATTCCCGTCGCCCGTGTCCTTTTTTCCCCCATCGTCCTTTGAAGCGGCGCGGTTGAAGTATTTTTTTTGCATTTTGCATTGCTCGAGGGTGTGGGTTACGACGCCCTTGTGATAAGGGCAAGGTTTCTTGAGCATGTCATCGAAGATGCCGCCTCCTCAAGGGGGGCCTCGAGGAGCTTTGGGCGCAGCAGGGTCGATTGCGAGGATTTCGTCAGGGTCCTCAGTCCGCTCCTGTCGGCACGAGGCTTTTTGGGGCTTCTTCCCCTTCTTTCCCTGCCTTTGTTTCTTGGCGGATCCTTTGGACTTGCTGCCCTCCACGGGTGTTTCGTCCGTCCGCTTCCCCCTTCTACCATCAAAGATGGCTCCAACCGCCTCCTCGCCGGTGGCAAAATTGGTGGCGATATCGAACAATTCGTTTATGTTGGTAGGAGGACTGCGTCCTAGCTCGCGCACCAAGTCCCGACAGGTTGTGCCCTCGAGGAATGCGTGGATGACTTCGGAGTCACCCACACTCGGAAGCTCGGTGCAACGCTTGGAGAAGCAGCAGATGAAATCACGAAGGGACTCATTGGATGTTTGGCGACACCCTCGAAGGTCCCATAAGTTTCCAGGGCGTAGGTAGGTGCCTTGAAAATTACCCACGAACGTCTTCACGAGGTCGTTCCAGTCGTGAATTTGGTTCGCGGGTAGGTGGTCAAGCCATGTCCACGCAGAATCCGCCAAATGAAGCGGCAGGTTGCGGATGATCATGGCGTCGTCAGTCGCGCCGCCCAATAGACAGGCGATAGTCATTGAGCCACACCTTCGCAGGGTTTGTGCCGATGCCTCGTGCTCCCGCGTTGCTCCACCAGTTTTTGGGCCGGCGGAACTGTGGATGCGAGAGACTGAGCTTTCGGCTTGCTGCACAGCCGCTTGCCCGATTAGAAGCTGCGCCTCTCGGCGCAGGTTTCGGCCTTCGAGCGTTGATGGCTTGGGCATGGCTTGGATCAGAGTCGCCGCGGCGATAAGCTTTTGGCTTGCCCTGGCTAACGCGAGTTGGTCGTCCACATCGTCATTAGCCTCGATGCGGGCTCGTGCTATGCGCCCGGCTTCCCTGGCACGCGCTCCACGCATAGGACGATTGTCCTCAAGCGTTGCCCAAAGCTCTCGGACCTGTCGGCGTTCTTCCTCAAGCTTGGCTTCAAGTTCGCGGACTTGGGCTAGTTGTGCTTGTGCAAGCGCAACGTTGTCAGGCGCCTGCTCGTGATCCCTGGCGTGTGCTGGCTCTCCTGCCCCGTCATCTCCGCCATCCCTTCCCAGGAGGACGACGAAGCATTCTCTGGCGGGATCGTAATCCCCCTCGCTAGGGCCGTCGGAGCAGGTTAGGCAACAATCTGCTGCAGCCTGGAATGACAAGAAGGCCTCACGATCACGAAGCCCTGAGTAGTCACATTCGGGGATCCTCCGGCCGCTCTCGTGTGCCTCGCTGCCAGAGTCGGGGTAGTCGTCGTCTGGCGATGTTGCTATGAGGTTGCGAATTTAGATCAGGTGGTGCCCTGGCAAATCCTCATACGCCGTAATGTCCGTGTCAACCGATGAAGAGTTGGTCACGGTTGTGGTGCGTGCCTCACCGGGGATTCGCCACGGGTCGACCGTGCTATCCCCGGCTGGGTGCGTCGTAGTGGCGGTATTTTTTTGCCCTTGATGTGCCGGACTCAACTTGTCTGGGGGAGCCGGCGCGGGCTGTTATGCGTTGCTCCGCGCGCGTTCGCTGCGCGCGTTGACGCGAACGTCTTTTGCGTCGTGGTGATGGTGACAGGAGTGGTGGTGGCATGCTCATGCTGACGTTTCTCGTCAGGAGCTGCATGTTGTAACCATCGCCAGTGGCCCTGAAGTCAAGACTCCCGAACCGGATTTCGAATCCGGCAGGGAGTTGATCCGATGCTGGCATCGGAAAAGGGTTGTCGCGTATGACTCGGGTTGCCATCAAGGGAGATGGTGGATGAAACAATCGATCACAGTGCGAGAACCCTACCTGGCGCGCCACTGTTGGTGTTTAGAAATCGTGGTCCCGACACCAACCAGAAATGCGCTGTGTTTCCTCTCCTGATGGTTGATGCAGAAGATAAAACAAGACACGGGTTTATCCTGGTTCCGGTCGTAAGACCGTACTTCCAGCAAGTTGGTACGTGCGATGTGTTATTCTGCACCGGACTGCAAGTAGTAGGGGGTACAAGCAAGCTGGGAGGGGAGGCTAGACCTCCAAGTCCCTGACGATTGAGGCGAAGTGCCAATATCATGGTTTTTCTGAGTGTGTGCGAATTCTTGATCCCCCTATCTCTCTCGATCACCCCCTCCTTTTATAGGCTAAGGAGAAGGGGTTACAGACGTGTGTTGCTGTACAGGCATAGTGGTCGCACAGTAGTAGGAGTGACGCCGGGCGTGCTTCTTTGTCCTTGTCCGCTGTTGCACGATATTGCGATCCCTATGGTCGATTCTTGTACTGGTGATGACGCCGAGGAGTGGTTTTGAGGATCCGAGCTGTCCTTTGTGCGGTAGTGACTCGCCCGTACACTATTTCGAGGGTCTCTCATGCCTGTGCATAGCCCATTCTGTGGGAAATCGTTGTGGGAGTTGGTAGCACAGGGAGTTGGAGTGACCCGGCCCTGTTTGCACAGCGGCGACATGTGCGCACAGCGCCAGGGATGGTCGCATAGGGCTTGGAATGGCCCGCCATGCCTCCGCTGTCCTCTCTTCTTCTCCTGTTGTGTGCTCGAGGGTCTCTCCCGCCCGACGGAGGGCTTCGGGTCGTCGGAGTTGGCAGCACAGGAGCTCAGAGTGACGGGCTCTGTTCGCACAGCGCCGACCTGTCCGCACAGAGCCTCGGTTGGCAGCATAGTGACGGGAGTTGGTGGATGCGACAGGGGGTCGTGGCTGTCAGGGCGGCATGGCGAGAGATTTGCCTTTTGACTTTGGACGCATGGTGGTGGTGAGCGCCATTAATTATCTGTCGGAGTGAGGGTCTCAACCGAGGCGGAGCTCTCCCCGTTCCGTGGGTTGCTCGAGGCTCGATCTTTAGGCCTCGATCGAAGCAGAGTTCTCCGATTCGCTCGAGGGGTCGGTTCCCTCGAGCGAAGCGGAGATTATGGTTCGCGTCGAGGCACTCCACGGGGTGCCTTGACTGGGCCTTCGTTCGTTGCTGGGTCGTGGGCCTTAACTTCCGTTTCTCTTTTCTGGTTATGCGCATGAGTTTAATGTTTAACAAGGGCGGTTATCCCATAGGTTTGGGTACCTCTAATGATCGCCCCTAACAACTTCGTAATCATTACGTCACTGTAGCATTTCGTTTGTACGTGTGAAAAATTATTCAAAAATTAATTAGTTAGGCTCAAAATGTTGGTCTCCTAGAGTACAACAAAACTGTGTAGTTAGTTTTGATTTTATCTATATCTGAGACTCTATGCATGAATCGATATGAGGTTTCTTTTTGAAAGGCTGGCTCGGACGACCGGCCGACGGACTCCAGAGTCCCCAGCACGAAGCAAGCAACAGCAACAGTTCCCGTTGTCGTCCCACTACTGCTGGAATGATTGCCTTTCCGGGCCTTTATTAGCTTTTCCTTTATTCTTCCAATTCTTTTGAAAAAATATTATCCTTTATTCTTCTTCCGCATGGCCGGGCAGGAATAATATGGACTATATGCATTTATTTTGTCATCATGTCGAGTGGACAATGCACACACATGCATGTGCCCTGTCGGACTAGGCAACCCACCAATCTCCGGCCACCACATCATTCCATGCTGCTTTTTCGTTTCCACGCCATTTTTTTAGCTTATCTTTTGTCACGTTCGTGTGGGTGCGGTGGTCGCGTCATCTCGTGGACCTGTATCTTATCAGATTGGCCAGTGGTCAGGCCAGGGTCCCTCCTAGTGTATCCCTTTTTCTCAGGTAAAAAGATCAATGCGCATGCGCTTTTTTCTTTGCACTTTCGAGTAAATCAGGAGCAGTGAGTGATACAACGTTAAGCTAAATGTGACTAGACGAACTTGCTATTGTGCCCTGTCCAGAATCAATAACACAGTTTCTTCCTTCCTTTCTCCTTTCGAACAACGGATGTTTATTATTGTACTTTATTAATATAGGCTTCATTACTTTGGTTTCCTTCCTGCTTAATTACTACTCCGTACTACTGTTGGCATAGCGCTATTTGAGCTATTGTTGGCATAGCGCTATTTGCTAACTTTCTCTTCATAGCCTTGGGCTAATACTGAAATGACGAACGGTGCACTAGAAGTCCCATGCAGGGACTGAAATAATAGTTCCTCCGTCTAGGAAAACACATACTCTTTCACTTATTTCTTCCATGCCGGTAAACGGGCTGAAGCTGTAGAATAGTCTTCCATGGGCTACGATAAGTGTGGCTTGAGCCCAGGACCCGACTCGGGCCTGCTGGTGTGTATGTACACAAAAATTCAGTTTCGGCCCGTTCTTTTTAGCTTAGGCCCATCACGCTCTCTCGATGCGGAGCAAAATTGTAACTTTACTTTTTACCCTAAAGAGAGAGCTTACACATTATAAACTATTGAAGTCGTTACGAAGGCTTTGGACGTGCAATTCTTATAAACCGTCTTATGCCGTATCACATTAGATTTTTACTGATGTAGAGAAGAGAGAACAAGATAAAAGAAAAATATCATTGTTTTGAGAAACAAACATGTCATGAGCTAAATTTTAGAAGTATGAGACGACTCATCAACTCTTGTACGAGTTTTGGTTGCCATGTATCTTATAAATTTTTTATTTTACCCACAAATTAAGGGATATGTTATTACTGCGAGACAATCAAAATCACAACATATTATTCGAGTTGTCTGATAAGTCATCTAAAGATTATATATCAATGCATAGAACTGTTTATTAGACGAAACAATGTATCTGCGCTAATCCACCAACTGCACGAAACTTTGAACATTTAACACATAAAAGGCATAACACCGTAACTGTTTTGTATCACATAAAAAACATTCAGCCTCAGTACATAAAAATAAACACACTCGGAACAAAAACACCGCCCTTTTGTGATGCGTGAATATAATTTAGATATTTTTGCTTAACTTCATGCGATGTCTAGTTTTTTTCAAACCCCATTGCAAATATAGACACTCACACGCATGCATATTAATTATTATCAATATAGATATGCAAACTCTACTATCGATCTTCTATATTTTTAAGAGACTGAATTAGCATATCAGACCTTTAAATAAATAAAGGAGGTCACTGCCGAGAAGAGCCCCTCCAGATAGCCTTATGCGGAGGGCACCTCCGCCTCTACGCTCTAGCTAGCTACCTGTGCTTAGACCCACCATCCATGAAACACAATAACCTTATTCCTTCCGCTCTTTGTCTTCCTCGCAAAACCCCGTCAGTGTAGGCCCCGCTCACAACAAACCTACGGCGGCGGCGCGCCATGCCTCAAGCCCCTCTGCCCCTCACCAAATCCGCAATTACGGCTCCATCATCCCCATACTTGTATCTCTTGCCCTGCCGACTTCCCCACCTCCCACGGGTGATGGCGAACTCACCGCCGCACCATCGGCCACCAACCGCTCATCGCCTGCACCCCGCACTTAACTGACTACTACGATGGTTGGCCTCCTTCGTCGACCTCACCCACGGGATGCCCACCGCTGCCCGGTCGACGGTGCCTCCTCTGCCTCGTCTCGCCTCGCCACCCGATCCACCACTACGATGGGCCGATTGCGGCCCCCAACCATCCCTCTAAGCTCGCCGGCCATAGAGGCCTTCCCGACAACCCCGAACCCGAACATGTCTGACCTTGTTGGATAGAAACATAGAGTTGAGCCACATGTTACTGCGTTGTCTTTTCTACACCTTTAATAGGCGTTTTCAGACGTAGTCAGCTCCAGGAAGCTTGCAGAATATGCATGAGGCTGCCAAGATTGAGAAGAAGAAGAAATAAATAAATAAAAAAGAAAGTCTTCCAAGTCACAAATTCTACATTTCACTTATTTCTTCCATGTCGGTAAACGGGCTGAAGCTGCAGAAAAGTCTTCCATGGGCTACAATAAGTGTGGCTTTGAGCCTAGGATGCATGCCCAACTCGGGCCTGCTTGTGTGTTCCAAACTTCAGTTCTGCCCCATTCTTTTTAGCTTAGGCCCATCACGCTCTAGTTGTCTTACATTACCTCTGGTCACACACTGCTGTGTATCGACGATATGGAGCAAATTTTAACTCTATTTTTTTACCCAAAGAGAGAGCTTTATTAAAGATATACTATATCATTACGAATCAAGACTTCGACACTCTCCAGAGCACTAATAAAAGACATGTACGTGATTCTAACCTATCCTAATTCCTAACAGCCGCCAATAGCGCGAAACAATTAGGACCTGTTTGGTAGAGCTCCATCTGATTCTGATTCTCTGCGGGAGCTGATTCTCTGAGAGAAGTGATTCTGTGTCTGAAAGTGATTCTCTTTGGTTCTCTAGCTTAAACTCTCAAAATCAGGATGGAGAATCACTTCACAGAATTAGGAGAAGCTACTTTTGCAGCTCCCAGCCCCTTAGTTCATTTTAGAGAATCACTTCACAGAATCAGCAGAGAATCACTTCTCGCTGGAAAACTATTTGGCAGAGCTCCTCCTGGATTTACCAGAGAATCAGCTCTGAGAGCTCTGCCAAATGGGGCCTTACAACTCCCTAACTGCTTTGCATCACTTAAAAACATTCAACCTCAATAGATAGCATTCCCATTTGATCTGTTTCACTGAACTATCATATCTTCTATTTGTTGAGTATGTGGTGAGAAAGAGGACGCCGCTGATATATATCTTAGATGGACTGACTGAGCGTAGTCTGTTTTTGTTTCTGTAACTTACCAGTACTACTAGTGAGCTCCTTGAGTAGATAAAAAAATGAATTTGTGATTTGGATTCAATTGAGTAATGAAATTCGAGTTTCTTTGAAATGATTCCCCCAAATATTGCCTAACATTGCAGAACTCAAACCTGTGGAGGTGCAGTCAATCCTGTTTTTCTCGTCTAGCATTACTAGAGAACCTGTCATCAGAAACCCCTGTCACATTATAATAGTGTCATCACAAACGGTTGTAAAGTAGCTGAGCTCAGCTGTTACGTTCTTTTAGCAAGCAAGTGCACAAACAATCCGTTGCAGAAAGGGAGGAAGCAGTTAAGGCGCATTTCTGCAAATCAGCTAACCTGTCATCACAAGAACTCCGTAGTCTACAGTATGATGATGTTGTGGATTTGCCAGTCGCCCCACGAAGCTGGAAGTTTGAGTTGGAGAAGGACCTAGTTCACGAGGATGAGGCAATTGCATGAATGGCACAAATCTCAATGAGGTGAAATGTTTGGGGTCAGATACCCAATCGAATATTTCGGCAAGAGGGATGACAAAAATGGTTATACCATATTGTGGGTTGAATTCGAGTGTCTATACGAGTTCTACCAACAAAATTCCCTCAACGTCAAGATCTTGTTCCTGTGGTGCTTGTAAGTATGGTAACTAAATCTCTTCCATTGTTTTGATGAACCAATGTGATTTTATAACTTGCCCCTTCTGTAGGTTGGAGGCCCGAACATGTAGGGAAAGGGGATCGAACATGTAGCCTTCTTGGACCCTACTTGTGTAAATGAAAAGGTGTTGGGAAACCCTGACACTGCCCGTTATTTGTACCTTGCTCTTTGCACGCTTAGAAAGAAACATATCATACTTCTGCCGTACAACTGCAAGTAAGTGTGTTCCAAGTTACATGCATGTTTCCACTAATGAAGCCTTTGTCTAATTTTTTACATGTGTCAAATGTTTACAGGGAGCATTATGTTCTCTTTGAAATCAATCTTCTAGAGAGTCGCATCAGAGTTTACGACTCTTTTACAGGGAGCATTATGTTCTCTTTGAAATCGATCTTCTAGAGAGTCGCATCAGAGTTTACGACTCAAGACAACAGCCTCGAAAACTCATCGAGCGGGCCATTGACTTGCTAAACAAGTAAGTATCTAATGTTGTGTTGGTTCATTCTAAATACTCGTATTATGTTTTATTTCATCAATCCAATCACATTTACTATTTAATGTTGTATAGAATTTTCGGAATGTATTGTAAAGAATACCTGGGGCAGCATAGACCTTATTACAAAAAGTTCAGCGTAGATGGCACCAAGTGGATTAAAAGACAACCGATGGGTAACAATCATTGCGGGTTCTATGCAATGCACTGTATCCACTGCTACACTAGAGATGACTTTACCACTTTAGAAAAAATGGTTTGTACTAATCTAGCAATCTAACCATATCTTTTGCTTTCTTAATATATTTTTGAAACCATATACTAATCCATTTTTTTCGTTCCCATGCCGTACGTGCAGGAACTTGAAGTAGGTGCCTCGGAGATGATTATAAGCGAGATAATGGCACTCCAAGAACAACTAGTTGTGTTCATTCTGGATCAAGTTGTGAATGTAGATGGTGAGTTTCACATTATGAAGATGTAAGAACTAGTGTCATTGTTGGAACTTGTAATAAGTTCGGAACTTATGTCATTGTTGTTATGCTATATTATCGAACTGTCTTTGTGATAAGAGACCTGAATATATTGTATCTTGTGCTGCGGTATATAATTTCTATGTTGTGATGTATATAATTTTTGTGTTGTATATAAAAAATCGTAAAAAGATGATCACAAACGGTTTGTGTCAAAAATCGTTTGTGATATCGGCAACAACACAGACGGTTCTTTAAACAAACCGTTTGTGATTCTTAAGATATCATAAACGGTTTTTGACACAAACCGTTTGTGATGCATATCATCATTATAAACGCTATATCACAACCTCCTGTCAGAATCGTTTGTGATGACCGTTTAAAACCGTTTGTGATGCTAGTTTCTGGAGTAGCGTAGCAATCATCACTTGGAAGCACCATCGGCCGTTGGACGCATGTGTGGAGGTGGAGGGAAATATTGGAGCATGGAATGGGGTTACCGTCGTGAAGGGCCGCTGCCCTTGTTAGCTTGGTGGACCCTAGTCACCTCCGTCTTTGAGCGCCACCATCACGCGCTCGGTGGACCGCCTCAAGCAGTCACGCGCCACGCTCATGCAGATATTTGGATGGATCATGGCGACGGGCATGGGTTAGGCCCGGCCCATTTCGGGACCCGGATGAAAAGTAATTTAAAAATAATTAATTAATTAGTACGTTGCTGTAGGATTTGTGCAAGAAATTAAAAGAAAAGTATCAAGCACTTCTCAAAATCAATACATTCAAAACAAAAGCATCACTCTTTTGTGAACATGTGAGATACTGTTATATGCATCATCTAGCTTTTTCTCTTTCAAACACCATTATAGGAAAAAAATATTCACACATACACATACTCACTTCTATCAATACACGCACATAAATTCTATCCTCACGAGCACATCTAAGAAATTAAGCTGGCAGGTCCGATCAGACGAAATTCAAGCAGACGTCTCGCTGCTGACGAGCATGCGTCGAACTATAAGTTGGATAGTGTTAGCAGTCATATGGTACCGGGCATTGTCGCCCCTGCATCTCCGGTAGGCGGCTAGTTAGCTTCGGGAAGCTCGCAGAACATGCACGAGGCTGCCAACAATGAGAAGAGAAGAAGAAACAAAAGGAAAGAAAAGCCCTTTTCTTGATGTTGACAATACTATTTAGAGGGATAAGGTCAAGAGCAAGCTAGCAATAATGCATGTGAGCAGAAATGGTTGGATTAAACTTTACTCTATGGTAAGATGGATTGCAGCATCATCACAATGTGGGCCTGTGGGCACTCATCTGCGAAATTCGTCCGGTCCCAACGCCCACAAACAATGCACACCCACTTGGGAGCCATGGCCTAGATTGAGCCGCGCGTGTTGCCTGGCTATTCGAGGATCAGAGATAAACGTGATAACTTGCAGTTGAATTTAGATCTCTCTCCACGATGGATGGATCGAGAGAGAGTACAGAGACGACCATGTTTTCTACGGGCACGCACACCCATGGAATAACGCTAAGTAAAGCTTTGTCTTACTTAGTTTGCTCGTGATTCAGTGAACTCTCTCAGCCGTATAGGCGCATAGCTTATTCAGGCGGCGGCTTGTGGGTTGTGGCCGTCGCGCTACCGCGTTTTAAAAGAGATGAAATCGACAGCACGTGCTTTCCAGCTCAAGCATGAACATACGAGCATGGGGAGCTAGCTACAGGTTCTGCAGATTGTTTCCTCACCAATCGCACGCAGAAATATCTGGCCATGCAAAGCAAGCGCCGCCCGCGTAATCTAGTACCCGGATATGGTAGGTGGCAGAAGAAAACAAAAGACCCGCGCATCATCATCGTCTACTCGATTCACCTTTACGTGACGAACCTCATCAACTCCTTATTATACTGTCCTTGAACTTGAACGGGTCAAAACTCAAAACGCCGAGTGGGTTCATGTCACTCGTGTCCAGCACCTGTCGAATCAGCTGCGAAGCCACCTGGACGACCCCGGCCGCGATCGTACCGCTAACCTCGTCGCGCACTAACCAAAAGCGGCTTTTTTTTTCCGAGACCTGGGACGGCAACCCCGGCGCGGCGAGGTGGCGAGTCCCCGTTGGCCGGGCCGACGAAAAGCCCGGTGAGCCCCCACGCTTTTGCTCGACCTGTGTGTGCTTCACAGCTAATCTCTAGCTGAGCGTTGAGCTAGCGGCCGGGCTGGAAGCGCGTTCCGTCACGTCGTGTTCGTGTCGAGAGAATGTTTTCACCAACTCCGGCCGAGGACTCGGTTTTTTAAACCCTTCCGAGATCCTGTGTTTGGACGTACGCTGCTAGGAGAAAGTAGTACTAGTCGTCTAGCGCTAGATATCCGGCCTCTAGCTGATCATAATTATTGCAAGCCTGCTTGCCAATCTGCTGTCACTTGCCCAGCTCTTTTGCTTCGTCGTGCATGCTACTAGCTGAGGTTGCAGTGGTGTCCTAGCTAGCCACGTTTCTCGTGCAAGTTCTGGGTGCAATGTAGTGCGCGTGTCGTCTGACCGGGGAGTTCACGTGCTGGAGGTGATCTTGATGGAGCAGCGGAGGCAGGAGCAGAGGGCAGCCGGGCCGTGCGGGCGGCGAGCAAGGGCGGAGACGCGGCATCCTGTGTACCGGGGCGTGCGGCTCCGGGCGGGGAAGTGGGTGTCGGAGATACGCGAGCTGCGGAAGCCAAGCAGGATCTGGCTCGGCACGTACCCGACGCCGGAGATGGCCGCCGCGGCCTACGACGCGGCCGCATTGGCGCTGCGGGGCGCCGGCACGGCGCTCAACTTCCCCGACGCGGCGCGGTCGCGCCCGGCTCCGGCGTCGGCGTCCGCGGAGGACGTCCGGGCCGCGGCCGCCGCGGCCGCGGCCGCCGCGGCCGCGGCGGCGATGGACGGCGGTCGCCGCCACGACCTGCAGCAGGGCGGCGGCGGAGGCGGCGCGGACGCCGTGGCGGGCGTCGTGGACGAGGACGAGCTGTTCGAGATGCCGCGGCTGATGATGAGCATGGCGGAGGGGCTGATGATGAGCCCGCCGGTGCTGGGACCTGCGGCGGCGTCGATGGAAGCCGACGAGGAAGGCGTCAGCCTGTGGGATCACTCTTGATGCGCTGGCTGGTGACGCTGCTTGCCGTAGTGGAAGGTGGTGTAGTGTAGGATGTGGGAGGACGCGAGCCACGACCATATGTTGGCAGATGGGAGAGTGCGTGTTGGATCACACCTGATGTGGACAGGAATATGTGCTGGGGCGACATGTACGTTCGATGCTCCTGTACGTACGTTGCGTAGCATGGAATTATGGAAATGAGATGGATGATGCAGACACGACACACGGCCACACTGATACACACGTATATATGCGCCATGTGAGTTCCATGGCAGCAATTCGGGAAACCTTTTATTCCTTGACATGTCACCTCACCTCGCTCCTACGAATTGGAGAATACATCATACCACAAAGGATAAAAAAGGGCACATGTTTCAAGTGAACATGTAGCTACACCAGAAAAATCTAATGTATCAAAGAGAAATTACATAATTAAGAAAAAAGAAAAACTTAAACTCCTCAAGAAGATAATCTCTCTTCGCAGTATGTTTCATAAAGTTGCCTCTAAATGAACCAACTTGTCCACCTTGGATGAAAGCAGTACTGAAGTATGAGCACAAACCAACGATAAAGAGAAAAAAAACCTCCATCCGTTGATTGGAGCCCTAACCACCAAACCAAGATCGTGGCAAAATTACCCACACTTCCACATAGGTAGCAAGGTAAGCAAGATGCCAATAGCTATTGAAGAAACCAGGTTGGACAACCACAGTATCCGCACAAAGTGTACCACAACTCAAAATGCCTCCAAAACCATTGCCTTTGCTTGTCCGGACAAAATTTTCACCTAGAGGCCTGGCCATGGGATGAGATTAGCACAAAAAATGGCGCCTCCAAGAACGAAAATGGCACCCAAAGTCGTTATCGCCATGGCTTTCGCCAACATGCCCTAGCCCACCACAACACATCCACACGGGTCAAGGAGACGTGTCCCATAACGTGCTATCACCAATCACTAGAGGCCGAAGCATGTGAAGACCCAACACTGATGAAGTGTATCCCATACCACACTCGCCGCATGGTGAGTTCCATAGCATCCGATGCTTACACAACGCTTGTGAATGTAGTCACCAACCATCCTCCCTAGGTTAGGTCTCCAGAGCCGCTAGAGCCTGGTGGAAATGGCCCCGAGTGCACGAGCTTCGTGAAAGCGATGAGAAACGTAGCAGCCCAGAAGATCTGGACGGCCAGCGGTCCCACGACACCACCATGAGAGCCCTAGATGCCATGGCATCTCAGGCCGTCCCATGCATCCCCATCCGCGAGCCACCCTAGGGGGCCATGGCAGCACACTGCCGACTATGCAGGATGTCGCTGCGCCGTGGCCACCACTGATTGACGGATCTAGGCAGCTAGTTACAGTGCACCTGGCGATGATAAGCCACCCGCCCCAGTCACAGTCCTTCCATCCATGGTGAAGCCAGCAACGTTGGCCACCACAATGCATCGAGAACCATGAGCAGATCACGCATCTGATGTCCTCCCATGCGGATCCGGCTGCGCTCGATGTGGATCTGGCTACCAGCCATGACGTTGGCGCTGGAACGAGAAACAAGGAGGAAGAATTTTAGGAAGGGAAGTGACTAGGAGGCCCCGAGGCCGCCCTCATCATCGCCTACCGGGCTTCCGATTCGCAGCTCCGGCAACAACGGAGGCAAGGAAGAGGGCAGCACGGGTTGAGGTGGGAGAGGGGAAGTCACCCGAGCCGGACAACTACAACTTGAGCTCCAAATAATGCAAATTGTATGACGTGTCTCCTCCTTTGCTGCCCAACCGTGACACTACCTATGAAAGCATAAGGTGAGGGGCAATGCAAGGGTACTGGTGGCGACATGGAAGCCTTTTGCTGGCTAGGTCTATGCATCACATGTAATGCCAATGTAGGATGACACTTTTAGCTTTGGACACTTTTAGAAGCATTTGAGTCATGGAGACTTAGATCCAGCTTAACTATTTAAATCGGTTAAATTCACCCCTAATGGTTTTTTAGAAAAGTATTTCAATCAGTTAGTCCATTTATACACCATATGTTACAAAAATAATTTGTGGAATTTATAAATTGCGTGAAATAATCATGAAAGTTATATTTTTATTTCTGAGCAGGGATTGTGCTTCATTTGGCCATAATTTCTTGTTTAAATACAACTTATATATGGAGGAAATAAAAAGACTAACACACTTAGAGACTGTAATATATAGTTTGGCGCAAGCTCTAGCCAAATCGGCGGTGGCGTCTCGGCTCAAGAAATTAGTTCTGAATTTCAGTTTGCAAGGTCTATGTGAGAATTGGAAAACCTATTTGTGGAAACATCGCTTCTTCAGACTAATAGGTTCAATCACTTGAATCATGAGAACCTTCCGGATACAAACCAGAATCCATTGAAAAAATTCCAGTGACCAGCTGTACTGCTTGAATTATGCAACAGAACTCTGGTTACTATCTTATTACTTGCCAGTGTTATGGAGGTTTAATGACAATAAATATATGGCTACATCAGCAAAAAAATGCTGACTGGACAGGGTATTTATGAGGGGATAGAAGAAAAGAGTTTTATGACCATGACACTCCTCATGTTCAGTAACCAAGACCCATGAAACTCGATGAAAGAACATTTCGCTTCATCCCTGGATCCCGTGTGGCTATTAATTCTACTATTCTCCTTAATTTTAATTTATGAAGGCCACATAGTTCACATGACACATTTGATCACAATACCATGCATGTCTTTAATGGTACAATATGTCTATGAAACTGTGCACCGGGAGATATAGTTTCGTTTCATTTGAAAGCTCATATGACAGTCTTGATAATAACATCATGAAACTTTACATTAAGACTGGCCTTAATGACGATGCTCAAGTCAAATAAAACCAATATACTCCGTACTATGAATACTGTTAGCTCTATTTCAAACCAAGTTTAGTTAACTCATCATTTTCTAATGTTATATAAAAAAACTCATTTTCTAATATTGAAGTTACCCTTGAGGACGATGGCCCTCAAGACGCTGAGTATTGCCAGGTCTTATAATTAGATGAAGGAGAAGCAAGAGTGAAAGACGTATGCGATGGGCTTTGCTAAGGTACTCCCAAGTGACAATGGACCGTAGATCTAATAACATATTACCTTCTTGGAGGTAATAGATTCATTTTTTTAATTTTTAAATATAAAAATAAGGAAAATATCTCCCTATAGATATATGGGACTAAACATAACCTCCATGCATTGTTGTATTAGATCTAATTTTCCTTTTTTTTCCTCTCACGGCTGTTCACATAGATTTTGTTTAAAAAAAAGAACATGCATGGCCGTCCGTTCCCTTCCTTCACATTAACTTGACTTGCTAAAAAGAATAATGTGAAATGGCCACATGGGTATAGGTAAGGTGACACCTGAGAGAAAAAATGCCTGATGTTTTTCCCTCGTGATGATAGACTGATAGTCACGTTTAGATCGGCAGTTTTTTTTCCATCGAGAGATGATGCGCTTGATTGTTCTGTTGACTGATTCATGTGATTTTCTTGATTGTTCCGTTGACTGATTCATGTGGTTTTCTTTTTTATTATCATTATTTTAATTTTTAAATGTTTTAGCAGTTCCAGAAATCAACAGCTGTGATTTTTTTTGAGCTCTTACCTTCTAGGAGGTAACCAGAGTACTCTAGCAAAGCCCTGTATGCGATACGGTGCAATACAGTGGTAGTATAGTCATTTTGGTTTCATTCATTGGCTTTTGTAATGCAGTAAGTTACTCTCGGGGGCGAGGGTCTTCAAGGTGTGCTTATCAGTAGCGTGCCTGTAGTTGATCCTAGTTTTTTTAGAGCAGTAGTTGATCCCAGTTAATCCTTCTCGATTTCCCCACTTATCGGCTGTGTTTCGTTTGAAAGCAGAAATATTTTTTCAAAGAAAATCTTACATGCATGGAGTATTAAATGAAGTCTATTTTCAAAATCTTTTTAGGGATGTGTGTAACTTTACGCGATGAAACTTATTAGTCTAATTAGTCCATATTTACTATAGTAATGCTACAATAACCATTCTCTAATCGTGCATCAAAGATCTCATTAGATTTGTCTCGTGAATTCATCCAGGGCTGTGAAGGTAGTTTTGTAAACTGAATTTATTTAATACCCTTAATTATTGATCAAACGGGGGTAAAGAAACACAACCGGAGTCGGATCCTGACAAATACATACTCTTGGTGTTGTTAGGGCAGGCCCAACCGAGGCCTATGAAATCAGTGGCTTCAACGACCGCGCAAGCAAAATGTTGTTGGGGTACCACTAAAAATTTTAGTCATCCAACGCAGCCATACCTTAAGGGTCCCAGGAGGGCCAGCATGCATGACTTTTTCCTTCTTTTTAGTATCGCTTCTCTCTTTCTCTCTCCTAAACTACTTCTACTTCTGAGTCACACTGACAGCCTACGGGGCTACTAAAATCATTTACAGCGGAGTCCGAGCCTAACCGGCTTCTCAAGCCACCAATGAAGCTCCCGCGTTGGGCCTGCCCTTAAGCGACCTGACAGACTCGACGCGGATTAATTTCTCTTGGTGTAAAGCAGGAGGGTCGGGTGGTTGGTCAAATCACTTTGCCAAGCTCTACGAGAACAAGGCCGTTTGCGATGGCCGGCCGCGGCTGGTCCTCCCTCCCCAGCGATCTCCTCGATCAGGTCTCTAGCCGTCTAACCTCAGAAGACGATGTCCTCCACGTTCGGTAGGTGTGTTCCCTCCCCGTCGCGCCCTTCCGCCCGTGGGTCGTGGCCACCGGCGCGAAGCCGATAAGGTTTGGCTCGCTCGGCAAGTACTCCCTCTGGCTTCCCCGCGGCCTTAGGCGCGTCCACCTCGCCAGCCCGCCGGGCCTCCCTTACTGCTGCGGCGCGCCGCGCGGTTGGCTAGCCCTGATCGACGACGAGGGGTCCCCCACGCGGCTCGTGCTGTGGAAGCCCCGCTCCGGCACCCAGATCCCGCTCCCGCCCCTGGCCTGCGTCACCCAGGTCTTCCTCTCCGCTGATCCGCTCGCCTCGTCGTCGTCGTCGTCGTCAAGCTGGATGGTCGTCGCGACTCAGGTCAGGAGCGAGTTTCATCACAACATTGTCTTCTGGCGGCCCGGCGAGCGCTCGTGGAGCTCGGCGGCCGAGGTATACGCCACTGAGAGACTCCACAGCGTCGCGTTCCTCGAAGGCAAAATGTACTGCATAGACTACCCGAAAAGGTTGGCAATCTCTAAAATACGAAACGCAGGTCGATTCCGCGGGCGGGTGCGATATCCACGTCGCCCGGTAACTCCCTAGCTGTCGGATCATCCTAGCTCGTAGTGTGGACCGTCACATGGTGGATCGGTTCGGGTTGCCGCCCGTTAAGACATACGTCTTGGTGCTCGAGAATCGTCGAGAACCGCAACGAAAACAACCGCGGCGCTGCGCTCCGCCCTTCGCCTGCCCCGCCATTCCCCACCCACCGCGCAGGTGGCCGCGCCCGGCCACGACCCGACAACTCCCATTCTCCACCACCCCCTCTCCGTCTCTTGCTCGTCTCTTGCGCCGTCGCAGCCCTCGCGCCAGTATCCACGCCGGATGGCATCTCGCCGGCCCTCCCGTCCATGCCACCGACCGCACTCCGGCTGCTGGCCAACAGGCAAACGCCCCTCCCGTGGCTCTACAACCAAATCCCCACGGCCAGCTACAGAGGCCACGTCCACCATATTCCGATCTGGACTTCACTCCCACACACCGGCCCGCAGTCACGGGATCCCCGCAGCCGTCTCCTTCTCTGTCTGGCCCTCCTCTAAGCAGAGCACCTTCGACGACGGCGAGCTGGACAAGCTCAAATTAAAGCTCGCGCGCATCCGCGCCATGCTCCGGGCCTCCGAGGACCGGGTGGTGGTCGACGACTTAGTCACGATGTTGCTGCGGGAGCTCCGGGACCTGGAAGTGCACCATGCCAGCCCCGTGACGCCCACCACCTGCTTGACGACAAAAGTGGGACATGAGGCGGGTCACTGAGCTGCTATTATCTTACAAGGGTAGCGGCTGTGATGCCCATTCTGTTGTTCCTATAGTTTGGCCGACCCGGTCTTGGGAAGACCACTTTTGTTCAGCACATCTACAATGACGAGGCCATCAGCTCAAAACATTAGTGACCACCAGAATAAAGTTGCTTTGAATATACACCAACTGGGGTACCTATCTGATACCTAACTGCTGGTTTGCGTGCTAGGATGCTGCCTTGCAAGGCCGTGATCCCAGTATTGTGAATGGCAACCTTATTTCTATTTGTGAATCGGTTGCAGCAAGGTGCAAAGGCTCGTCGTTGGCTGCAAATGCAGTTGTCCATGTTTTATCAAGTGCAACTGATAGGAATCACTGGGAGGCTGTTGAACAGAGCGATTTGTTGAACAGTAGTGGTTGAGCAGACCCTTCCTGCTCTTCTGGTTAGCTACAACAACTTGCAGAAGCACTGCTTCTCTTATTTTTCTCACTATTTCCAAAAGAGTATTTGTTTAGAAAGGACAAGCTGCTCCGTCTGTGATTGGCACAAGGATTTGTTGAAGCAGATCTCTCAAGTCTCAATAACTCTAGGCAAAGGAGGGGAAGAGCAAAAGAAGCGCAAGAGAATGTGGTAGCTTCTCTTCCCGGGATGCTGCATCGCCCAAGGCGACGACAGGATGCTATATTGTGTCATCAACTTGACATCAAGGTGAGCAATGACTATATGGTGCAAGCACCCTTCAACCTCTCCACCACCACTCAGCTGTTGGACCAAATGTTTCACAGGAACGCATTGAAGAAACATATGAAAAGGAAGCATCTTGATTAGGTTCTGAGGACCTAATTTACATAAATTCATTTCTCTTAAATGTGGAGCAATAACCCATCTTAGTTTGAAATAAATAAACAGAGAAGAGGTTGAATAGCTACTGTTATGAACATGCATGATACAAAAGTATCTCTCGTATACATACAAAAAGATCTGCATTTATGTCTGATATCGACATCAATATATTTGAGGCCTGCTGAAATAACCTTCTTTATGGAAATAAGAATATTAGCAATAAAGCACAGTTTTTCCATGTAATAGCAACAAACCATAATTTGTGATCCCAATGTGCAAAACTAACAATTTAAGATATTCTTTTCATACATTTTATAAGATTCACAATGACGCTGTGAAGAAGGATAATCGCTTCGTCCCCATGTATTTCCCAGACTCTACTGATCCACCTGACTACTGTTTGAGTGCTCAACTCTTCATTGGTTTCAGTCGCTGCTCTTTCTCATTGCCTCCCTTCCTGTCAATCCCCCACTTTGGAGTTACACCTTCTCAGTCATTCGATTAGTATGTTTCAAGTTTCAACTCATGCATTGCTTATATGCCAGTGAAAAAAAAAATCCTGTTAGGCATAGCTAACCAAATTTCTAAAAATCTGTTGATGGTTTTCGAAACTCGTGGTTAATCACCAAATCATCAATAACTTATGCTTTGACCTTCCTGACTAACAGCATTATTCCATATTCCTATGTGCGTTCCTATATTTTGCATCCCTGAATGGAGGCATGCCATCGTCTGTGACTCTATATAGTTCTTTCTAAAAGAAGGGCACAAGAGGGCAACATACATAAAAATATTACCTGCAAGAGTATATGGCCTATTTCCCCCAAGAGTCAAAGTTATCTTCTGGCGAATCTATATTAGCTCGTCAGTGTCAAACCCCGATAAAATTTGGAAATCCCAATGTAAAACACTGTTACTCTATGACTTGACCCCGGTATCTAAGTAGAGCTGACCACGATGCTGTGATCGGCCGGCTTCGCCCCTTCAAATATATTGGTCTTTTCAAAGTTCCGTTAACTTAATGAATTTCATCTTGGACAGATACAACACGTGCATATATTGTCCCTGTGCAAGTATCTGATCTGCCACTGACAACACTAGGATGTGAAAAAGGCTACGCCAAATTAGTAGCAGTTTAACATTGTATCTAGGGCTACTAGCTAGGTTCAACCCTAACTAAATTAAGGACTTGGTATGTATATCCTGGTTTCAAGCAATCAAAATAGTCTAAAGCGTGAGCGATACTATTAGCAAGAGAACAGAACTAAGGCATCCCTATCACAGGAATTGAAGGGAACATTGTGCCTGATTACGCTATAATTTTGTAAATTGCCTCATATTTGCTCAAGCATTGTTATCCAAACACACCAAATTATGCTTTGACTGAGTAATTTAATATAATTTTTCAACACAGATGTCGTGTAGGCCATGATTCCGGTGCTGAAGGCGGCTGCACCCCATCCATCTTCCGTGACAGGTTGCATTGCATGAGTACCTCGGCTATTGAAAATCAGGCCTGAGCGCGGCAACGCCGCGCGTTGATTCTAGTCTACGACCTCAACCTCGGGACGAGTTCCCATCCGGTGCTCCTGCAGCGCATGTATGCTGCCGCTCTGCTCAATATGCTGTGCAAACGCAGATGCGGCAGCAACAAGGTGCACGGCACGCGCGCGGCGCATTTTGTGACCTGCAACGGCGAGCTCCTGCTCGTCTTGCTATTCAACAAAGGCCACCCATCCTTTGCTGAAGTCTACAAGCCGACCTTGACACCGGGCCGGCACCTGGAATTCGGTGAGATAGTGAGGGACCTTGGCGGTCACTCCCTCTTCCTGGGCAGGGGCGATGCATTCGCCCTCTCTGCACAGGAGTTCCCTACGATCAAGCGAAATTGCATATACTATGCAGTGCACTTTCTTAATTTCCAAATAAAGGACTGGGTATTTGTGTTCGACTTGGAGTCGGATGTTTTAGAGGAATTCCCGTTTCCTCCAGAGCACAAGGAGGACCCTGCAAACGAATGGTGGCCGGTTTCCTGGTTTTGTCCCAAAAGGCCAATTTTTAGAAGCAGCAGTAAGGCTGAAGCTTAATTACAATTTGGTGACTTTAAGCGTGAGGCTGTGAGTTTGTAGCTAGGGCTACAATAAGCTGCTTAGTGCAAGGAATTCCTATTGTAAATGTGCAGAGTACAGGATTTTTTTCTTTCTTGGCATGTTTCTTTCCTGGCAAACGAGTTGGCTGGAAAGTATATGTACATGGAAAAGATCCCCCAAACTGTGGGAAATAAAAAGTGGATTTCCATTTATGTTACTGTAAATTATTTACATTCTTTCTGGAAGTCCGAAGCAATCCATGAGGTTTGTCAGTTGGTAGCATTAGGCTTACTTGTGCAGAGTTCTTGTGTTGTTGGCCACTTCTGCAAATTTCCTTGGTCTGTTAATTTTTTCTTGCTCTGTGCACCATTAACATTGTACTGTGCTGTGATTATTTCTGAGTAATTTGTGTTTCATTTTTTTTCTTCCATGAAAGGAATAGAAGCTGCAAACTATACCGATTAGGATTTAGGTAATGCAGCTGGAGGGGAGCACAAAGCTCCTTCAAGAAAGAGGTCAGCCAACTTAAGTTTTGTGCTGTTTTCTCGAGGCTATAACAAAAAAAGGTGTATCCAATGAAGTAGGTTATTGTACTTCTGCAGCTAGACATAGTTACATGGAATGCTAATCATGGTGAAAATAAAGTAGTAATAGGACAAAACATGCTAAATTGTCTTATTAAAGAGGTACATACCGAAATCTATGCCAGTTCTTTTCTTCTCTGAAGTTAATAGGATCATTTTTGAATTTTAAGTGTAATCCCTCATATTAGTTATGATTCCATTTGTTCACCTCATATTCTTCTGTATTATTTCCCTACTCTTCTCCTGTGGCTTCAGCTCCAAATGCTGTCAATATTATCTGCTTTCAAGAGTTGGATATGAATTTCTAGACCAGAATAGCAAGTGCTTTCTCCTAACTGCCGCTTGCTATTCTCCTAACTGCCTTCATTTTTGTAGTTGTGTGGTGTCTTTCCTTCTATTTGTATAGACGGTAGTTTTAGTTTAGTCGTACTACATCTAGTAATTGCAATCAGTTATGAGTTATGACTACACTCTTGCTATGTGGACGATATTTTCTAGCAAAATGTGATCTATTTGAGAATTAGACTCTAGAAAAGCAGACGTAGAGGTCCCAGCTTGCATCAAATTAGACTCTAGAAAAGCAGACTTTAGATTTATGCCTAGCTTGCATCAAATTTGAAGCTGAATCAACAACAGATTCATTTGCCTGGCTGAGATTGATGCCTAAGATTGTTCTATACTTATCTTTAGGGTATTTGTATCTGTGAATTGTTTGTTGGAGGGTACCGTATATACGTTTTCAGAGCATGAATCACTTCAGGTATAGTCCTTCATTTTTCAGAAGCAAGCATAGAATGAAGACTCCAACAGGTGTGATGGATCACCATATATACCCATGCCTGTCAGACTTCCATGCGTCACACTACCGGTCAAAGGTGACTGCAGTTGCTCAGGTGGATGGATATAAAGTTTGTATCTTCCTATGGTCCTGGTGGCCCGAGGCAGCTTCCCACGCCTTTCCCTTATAAGTTTGATCGTGTCCTATACTCCTATTCCTATAGCGTCTAGGTAAGTTTGATCGTGTCCTTTATTCATATGTCTTGTTTATGTTGAACACTTTGGCATTATGAAATATGGCAAAGTAACGACAGTTTTAGATTACAATATTCCCAAGCATGTTTCTGCCTTGACACAGCCATAACACAAAATAGTGCTAAAGGGAGCTATGTGATTATTTTGTTCTGTCAACATTCATATTCTTCAATATCTGATATTGTCAGTTAACCTCACTAGCACGGTTGTTGCACAGTATAATGCTTTTTTAAGTAGCCTCTCTTCCTCCTGCAAGGAAATGTGATCATCGGATTCCTTTAAGCCCGGAGCTGAACCACCAAATATGAGACTATAGTGTGCCCATGTGTGGATTACAGAGATCTGAACTACCTCACCATCAAAAATAAATTTCCAATTCCAGTGTTTGAATCTGCAGTCTCAAATTCAATATGCAATTCCAAATGGAAATGTCATTAGAAAAGGCAAAAGATCGGGTAGCGTCACTTTCGTCGGATTCACTGAATCCAGCAGGTGGGTCGTTGAGTCATCGCAACCAAGCTACACCTTTACTCAAGAGAAGGGATCATGTTAGTAAATAAGATTTTTTTCCCTTTCAAAAGTTGAGAGCCTGTTTGGAATAAAAGAATATAAAACACAGAAATGAAAGGAAACGCAGGAATAGCAAAAGTTGTGGCAAAACAGATGAACGGAAAACAAAGGAATGGTATAGAAGTGTCTGTTTGGAACGCACGAATACAATACATATGAATAGTATGCTGGCGGAGGCACCTATATGGCAAGCTATGGCGGCCGCCATAGCTGCTGATGTCGAATCACTCCTTTGAGGTATGATGCCTGCCGATGAAGAGCATTGCCAATAAGGTCTCATCTATAGATTCGCCATAGGTAAAATGTGCTCCCGGCTCCGCCACATGCATATGGAGTGAAGAAAAATAATGTCCCCATTTTCAGCTCAATGAGGAGTAGACCAACAAGACAGGCCCCACGCACTTTTCATAACACCACCCAATGATCTCATCTGGTTCCTTTTTTCCTAGGAAGATCTCGTCTGTCCTTATCCCTTCTTGTCCCTCTAGGCCTCACCATCCTCTCTGTTTCTACTTGTTTCGGCTCTATATCAGGCCACGGCCGGCACCTTCGCAACATCATGGCGATTTCTCGTAAAGAAACCTGTTTTCAGTGCTCAAAATACTTCCTCTGCCCTATTCCTACATTAAAATACGGCTATCGGATATAGTGCATTACACCCAGCATCAGAGAACATCTCGTGGTGAGGGAGTATGTAGCGCCATAGTTGGGCATCTTCTTCGCATGCTTGTCGGAGGCGCTGCAGGGAGGGTTCTCCTCTGAAGATGACTGAGTTCGTGTGCTTCCAAAGATTCCAACGGCTAAGAGAAACTCAAGCAATAGTCCCTAAATCAATCCCTCTAAATACTAAATGTGAGCTGCTTTTATTTTTTGAGGGCTTCAAAATTTGTTCCAACTCCAGTAATAGCCTTAAAAAATGGAGGCCTCTCTAGAGACCCCCAAGGAATGGAGGATGGGGGATAAATTTGGTGGTCTCCTTAAAATAGAGGGGTAGAATGTCTGCTGGAGTGCAACTTTTTTATTTGACCCTCTAAATTTGGATTGGGGGCTGTGGGGCCAGGATCCCTAGGGCCACTCATCTAAGAAATTAAACTACTCGATATGGAGAGTTATGATCCGACTGCTTCGGACTAGCCAGATAAGGTATAGGAAAATGTAGTCAAGTAGTAAAACTACTCGTATTCGAATAGTATACACGATAGATTACCTTATTGTAACCTTCCAGGTCGGATACGAGTAGTCTTTGTAATCGATTTGTAACTCTGCTCCCCGAGTATATAAGGAGGAGCATGGACCCCCTCAAAACAACAAAACTCACGTGCAATACAATCAAGCACACAGGACGTAGGGTATTACGCTACTCGCGGCCCGAACCTATCTAAATCTTTGTGCTGTTCGTGCACTGTCGTTCCTAGAACTCGGCGAGACCCACTAATCTATTCCCTGGGGTACCCCCAGATAGACGTGCTCGATATAAATCATCGACACTTGGCGCCCACCGTGGGGCTGCTCGCCGAAAGCTCACCATCAGGGACGGGTGGGATTCACCACCTTCAAGATCGCCGACGTCGAGGAAGGAGCCACCTTCGTTTTTAGTGCATGGACCTTCATCGCCGAAAGCGATGGTAGGTTCACGAGCTACCTTGCGAACAACCCCGGCCTCTACTCGATGACTACTCCCAATTCGACCTCGGCTCTAATTCCGAGTTTGATCCTAACTCCAAGTTCGCTCGGGACTCCCCAAGTCGAGTCTGGGTACAACTCGACTCCAAGTATGGAAAGAGCAGGGAACTCCGAGTTGGCCACGCCATCGGACAACCCCCCAGATCGACTCCCGCTCGAACTCTCCAACGTAGCGCATTCATATAAACAGAGGCGTACCACAAAAGCAGGGGCAAGGATGACTCAGGAGCCCCACTCAAAGGCAGATCACCCCGATGACCTCGAGCCGGCGTCAACGCCATCGAGGGACAACGATGATGATTTCACCATCCTGCTAAGTGATGCTCCTGATAACGTCGCGCGCCTACACCATCACACTCACTTCAACACCAAGTTCATGTTGGAGGAACCACTCGTTCGCCTCCCGTCCGGACTAGTCGTAACCAGAACACTAGGAGGACTCGCTGTTCACTGGCCCGGGACGATTCCGGCCGACACCTGCCGGGACAACGATTCAAGACTTGCCGCCGTCATACTGGAGGAACTGCCCTTCCAAGACGGCAAGACTGCGTCGCTCACCACTTCAACTGAAAGCTCAAGCTACAACTTCTCAACCACTCAGATCGCCCTTAGTGAACATGACCCAAGTCGTCAAGTGTTCATGGCTGGCAATGAGGACCAAGGCACTCAATAGGAACGCGAGCTGATCACTGACGTATCAGAAGAGGAACGCACTGCTGACGGAGAAACAGAGGAGCAAAAGACCTCGCGCCAAGCAAGGAACACCAAGCGCAAGCAGAGGCGTCTTAACGTCGCGATACGCGCCAACGCCATACGAAACCTTACACGGGATTTCGACATGGTCAGGGACCAGTTAATATCCCAAAATGCGCCATTAAACATCTCCGTCGCAGCAGAACTCGTCACGGCCATGCCCGATACCCCTACCATCAGACAAGTACTCTCGCTCCTCGACACAACTCAGAAGGCTACGAACAAAGCGAATCCTAGCCACCACACACCAGATACCAGACGCCCAGACGCTGAGAGGCCTCCCCCACATGAAGCCTCAATCGCTACCACAGGAGGACATCGACGTGACCGAGTCGCTGATCGCAATCACCAGCAGGGGGAGAGGACGTAGTAACAACCAAGATGATGCAAGGCCACGAGATCGAGACCTTCGCAACATCATCAATGACAACCGCGATGCTCGCTCTGTCATCCAGTCGAGTCGACAGTTGCGCGTGGAATCCAAACTCCGTCATCGCGCAGACTACGACCGCAACTACGAGCCTCCACCCCATCACAATTACAGAAACTGACCACGCGATCAGGAACGCCATCACGATCGTCACCAAGAACGTCGCAACGATCGCCGAGGAGAGCATCGTAATGATCGTCACCGACACCAAGAGTCCTCAAATCACGATGACCGACCTCCCCAAAACCACAATCGTGGACGATAATATGACTCCGACCACATCACCTCTCGCTTCCAGAGCGATCATTCACCAAGTGATAAATATGACGGCTTCCCAGCTTTTCCAGGCGCATAAAAGAAATCCAATGGCCAAGCAAGTTCAAACCTACAGGAATTGAAAAGTTCACGGGAAAGCAAGACCCTGAACAATGGGTCCGAATCTACTCTACAGCCATCCAGATGGCCGGGGGATCCAACGACATCAAAGTCAGCTACTTCCCCGTTATGCTAGATACCACGTCCTGACATGGCTCGAGGGCCTCCGCCCCGGGTCCATCGACTCCTGGGATGATCTCACCAGGAAATTCACCACCAACTTCTAGGGAACCTGGGCTCGGCCCGGAACCCGCTATGAACTGGCAGCTTGCAAGCAAGGAAAAGGAGAAACCTTGCAAAAATACATTAAGAGATTCTTCGATAAAAGAGCTACAATCGTGGATATCTCTGACCGGGAAGTAATCGACTGCTTTCATGATGGTCTCTACACCCGGGAATTACACCGTGAGTTCGGCCGACGTCGTCCGGAAAACATCAGTGAGCTACGACGCATTGTCGCTGAATAGGTAGACCAAGACGACCGCGAGCGCTTTGACAGACATCGCGATAACAACACCAACAATCACAACAAAGACAATGGCGACCGATGCAATGATCGCCCAAACAACCGGGATTTCAATCGCGACAATAGGAAGCGCAAGCCAGACAACACAGTCGCGGCAGTCCAGCGCCCTAGTCGTAAGACTCGTTCAGCGGCAGACGTCATGAACGGTCCTTGCCCATACCACCCCAATGGCAAGCACACAATGGCAAAATGCTTCCACCTAAAGCAGGAGTTCGACAAGCAAACACCAGATGCTCCCAAAACCGACAAGAAAAGGGAAGACAAAGACGACAAAGACCCTGGCAATAACTTTCCAAATGTCGAGAACATCGTAGCTGTACTATTCAGTGGAGAAACTCTGAACCGGTCGAAGCGCGCCAAGAAGCTCACCCTGCGAGAGATCATGGCGATAGAGCCTGCCACCCCAACATACTTAAAGTGGTCAGAAGTGCCTATCACATTCTCCAGAATAGACCCATGGACCAACTTTATCAAATCCCGAGAGATATCCTCTGGTTTTAAACCCAGTCGTGGCGCAAGCCAGACTGACTAAAGTACCCATCGATGGAGGCAGTGGGCTCAATGTCATCTTCACAAACACGTTCAAGAAGATGGGCCTAGCCATTACAAAATACCTCAAGCCTACAGACGCTCCATTCTATGGCATTGTTCCAGGCAATGCAGCAATCCCTTTGGGTCAGGTCACACTACCAGTTACCTTCGGGACGGAAGCAAACTTCAGAACCGAGTACATCAAGTTTGAGGTTGCAGACTTCGAGACCTCATACCACGCGATTCTTGGGCGACCAGCCCTCACCAAATTTATGGTGATCCCGCATTATGTATACTTGGTTCTCAAGATGCCTGCTCCTAAGGGAGTACTTTCCCTAAAGGGAGACTTAAAGGTATCGTATGATTGCGACGTCGAGGCAGTAGAATTCGCCGCCACTTCGCACGTCCCTATGTCACACCCCAAAATTTTTGGATTTTGGGATGTGATTTCTTAGCATAATTAATACAATGATTTTCTCAATTTTCTAAAATTTTCCAAACTTTATATAATTAACAGGGAATTTAGTACAGAAAAATAATTCAAAATAAAATAACATAGGTTATAATATTGAGTGCTTTGCATTCATGCCGGTTGCATTTAGTGGTTTTATGTGTGTAAAGTTTTCTAAAATGCGTTTAGAAGCCCAATGGGAATTTTCCAGAACTTTCTGGGATTTATTCATATTTTTCTATAGCTAATTCCAATTTATGGAAGCTGCTAAAATATTTTTCATGAGCTCCAAATATTTTATTTGGGTTCATCATGTCCAACTCTATCTCTGGAATTTTTCCTAGGATTTTTAGAATTTTCAGAATATTTTTCATGGTTTTAATATCAATTCTGGACTTATTTGGAATTATTTTATAACCAGGAAATAATTATTCCAAAAATTAAAATCACCCTAAATATTAGTGGACCAGCCTTGGCCCAAATTTGACCCAATTTTAGGCCAAATCCATCCCACCACTTTGTTGGGCCAAATTTCAAAGCTCATTCGCATTGGAATGAGGCAACCCACCTTTAGTCTCATATTGCTAATGAACCTGGAAGTGGGAAGTTTTCTCCCTATATATACGAACCACCTCTCCTCTGGAAAGGGCACACCATCGACTCCTTTACAAGTAGGACCCTTTGTTTGGGATTCCCTAAGGTAGTCTTCTTCCACCATATCATCCACTAGTGCACATTCTTCATCTCATCGCCGCGACGAGCCTTTCGTCGTTTTTGGCCTCAAGATTTTCGGTAAGACCCTCAGCGAATCTTGTAATTTTCTACCATATTCGTTTAGTCTATACTCTTTCGTAGAAAAGCCCCTGCCTTTTGGGCGTTAGCCCTCAGGTTCTTATATAAAATTGCGTATAGGTCCTCGGTTTTTCACGAATAGGTCCCCGGAATTTTTTAAACCTTGCGAGCAAGTCTCCGAACCTTAGAAACGACGTAACTTTCTCGTTTTAGCTCCGATTAGTGTTATTCTTGCACTCACGTGTTCGTAGCGAAGCGTAGATTAGTTTTAAAACCTTCTTTTGTTTTGTTTCTACTGTTTGGTATACTGTTCTTAGTTGTATATTGTTTGCTTGCTTGTTTAGCTGCATGTTGTGCTCGTGTCGCGGGCAGAGGAACGTCATCAAGAGATTACAAGAACAAGATTGAAGACTCTGAGTAGCGGTATCTTTGTTGGATAAAAGCAAGTTATAGCACGGACAATCCTTGCTACCTAAACACACCTTTTATATTCATTTACTTTCATATGCATGTGTCTAAATTGATGTCCCATCAAGGTTGTACCTAGTTTTGTATATCCTGTACCTTGATAGCCTTGGGCTTATGCATATGGGTAGAATCTTTGCTAGGCGCAGCTACTGTCATCAATGTTTAAATATTAATCTTGATCTAATGGTTCACTTTAACGATAATGATAAAACTTGAATTTTAGCAACATGGTTTAGGGAACCGGGGCATGTGTTGTGTGCTTTGCTCCAGTGTCTCTCCCTAAGGTCCGGTTCTTAAAGCGGCAACCCAGGATCCTGTCGCCACCGCTAGAACTATTATGGCTCTGGTCTTGGTCAAGTAACTTGTACGGCTCTAGCTTGCCAGTGGTTACCATTGGGGCCAATGGCGTTACTGGACACAAGGTGAAAGGGTGTTTCCGGATTCCATCGAGGACGGGCGACCCGTCGGCTAGGTCACGTTAGACCCAGTCCCATGTTGGAAGTCCCTACGATGGGGAACTCCACACGTTGCGCATGGATGGGTGTGATGCCCGCACTCTGGACGCGATCGACCCCCCTATGGTGTGACTCCGTAGGCCTACGTTGATCTCGGTGCCTATGGTTTCATCGCCTTGTTAAACTAGCGGCTACTGTCTTGTTAGGGTGTCTTGTGCAAAACCTCGTAGCGTCCCTATGCCGTCACACCTCGGAAGTGTTGATGCGCGTGGTTGGGTGCAAAGTTCCTTTGAACTTTTACGCGACTGGTGGGTTAAGGGCGAAACCACTGCAGAGTGTAAAATCTATCATGATAGCCTTGCTCAGGGTCATGAGCGGCCTGGATCCTTTTTGATTAGAAGATGATGTTTATTTATGCTTAATGTCACTTATACTTTATTAATCGGGTTGCAACTGGGACTTCATTCACTTGTAGTAACTTGGTTAATGCTAAAATGAATCAACTAAAAGTGCTAATGCAGTTCAGCCGTGTCAAACCTTCTTTTAAGCCTTTATACATCGTGCTATACTTGCTAAGGAAATGTTTTACTTACACTTGCCATTATTCAACAAAATCCCGGACGGGTAACAGATGGATCAGTGATTGAGACAGCTACTAAGTTTCCTCAGGATTTTCCATTACTTCTGAGCTGTGGTCAACCAGTCGGTGTCCCTGTGGACTTAAGGCTCTACCTGTCGAGAGAGTTAATACATAGACTTCCGCTATTTTTTGTTTAGGTAAACTCTGATGTAAAATGTTTTATTCAAGCATATATACTCTAATTTTCCATTTTTGTAAGTTGTATGTGTTATGTGGACATCCTAGGCGCACATATGGCAGCATTCAGGTTTCTGTGTGGGGCTCGGCCGTCAGTGACAGCGGTGCCAACCGCATTGAATGCGTATTTCACATGCCTGGGATGCCGGTTGTGCTTCGCGTTACACTATAAATAAAGAGACAAGGGGAAAGGTTTGGTTTACCCAGCTCTTACCTTTCGATTGCATCTGCTATTTCCAAGCGCCGCCGCTCTTGCCTTTCGTCTTCTCCGCGCAGACTTCGCTTTTCCCCGCCGCCGTCCTTCATGGTGACCGTGGTTGACCCTACTCTATGGAGCCCCTCCATCGCCACTGATGTCTATCTCGTCGGGCTGGTGGAGGCCGGGGTGCTGCCGGTGAACAGCAACCCGGATGAGCCGATGTGGATCGCGCCGCCGTCCAACCATCACGAGCCTTCTCCGCCGGAGGGCTTCGTGGTGAGCCTGGCGAGGCTATACGATCGGGGGTTCGGAGTCCCCGCATCGCCGTTCTTCCGCGGATTGTGTCTCCACTACGGCGTGGAGCTCCACAATTTCGCCCCCAATGCCATCTCGCAAGCGGCGGTCTTCGTCGCCGTTTGTGAGGGGTATTTGAGGATAGAGGCTCACTGGGACCTATGGGTTCACCTTTGCCGGGGTGAGCTGCATACGGCCGTAGGTGAGTCTCGGTTCTTCCGCCAGGCGGTCCGCGTCGGGGGCCTCACCCTGCATGTTCGGGGGCAGCGGAGCGGGAGTACATCCCGGTGACAATGACCTCCAACAACGTTGACTGGGACAAGGGGTGGTTCTACCTCCGCAACGTCGACAACAAACTGCCGGAGTACACCGGTAAGGTGCTGCGCGAGCGGCCAGAGACGTGGGGCTACAGTGTCTCCCCTGCCGACCGCCAGGAGTGACTTCAGGTCTTCACCGACACCTTCGCCGCACTGTCGAGAGCAGGGTTGACCGCGGCGGGGGTGACTGCGAACTACAACCAGCGGTACATCCTGCCACTGATGGAGAGGACGCTGCGCCTTGACCAGCTCAAGGCAGATTCGCCCTGGCAGGGCTCGAAGATGAAGGAGGGGACCCTCGTTCTCGAGTACTGCATGCATCGAGCACGACGAGCCATGGAGGTTTCCAAGCTCGATTGCAAGGAGGCGGCCCTATTCGCCGTCAAGATGCGCCCCAAAACGGGGTATTTACGATTTGTAAGTTCTGTTTTAAGTTTGATTTAGATTCAATCTTGCTTCTTACCTTCGAGGGTTTATGATTGCCAATCTTGGAATTTCTCTTCAGGGCTTGTCTCAAAAGGGATAGCGCTCCGCCCCTCCGCTTCGCGAAGTCCGTGCGGCCAATCGCCTTTCTGCCGAAAGGCAGAAGACATGGAAGGATGCGGCGAAGCAGAAGAAGGAGAGGAAGCGCCAACGAAGGGCAGCGCATGAGAAGGAATGCCGCCGTCGGGCCAGGGAGGGGCGCTCCCCGTCTACTACCCCTGAGAGCGGCCCAGAGGAGTCCTCCCTGGATGACCTCGTGGAGATTCCGCCACCCGCGCCGGTGGCGGCTGAAGTGATTGCGCCCCCGAGGGGGCAAAGCCAGGAGACCCCGAAGTCGTCACGGGGTAGGGAGGCCTCGAGCGGCCCGGCGCCTTCGACGGCGTGTGCCCCCCCCCAAGTACCGCGGCGGCTGCTGTAGGGGCTCGAGCTCGGAGCCCACCGGCGCCTGGGGCGGACAAGGGGTCCATTGTCCCAGGGGCCACTAGCGCGCAAAGCCTTGCACCCGCGGGGTCTAGGTCCGCGAGCGAGACCCTGCCGCCGAGGGTCTGTGGTCGTTCGGGGACTCGGCTGCCCTCGAGCGGCAAGAAGCGTAGGCTGAGCAGCCTCATTCGGGTTAGGTGACTTGTTGTTCATTTCTCGGGCTTAACTCATGGGTTGTTTTTGTTTTTTTGTCTAATTTTGTTGACTTGGTTTCTGTCAGCCAACCCGGACCGCCGGCATCGCTTCTGTTGGCGCCAACGAAGGCACTGAAGGTGTCGGCGTGTGCCACGCATCGTTCAGCAGCTCCGCCCCCATCCAGAGCGCCCCAGGTGATGGAGGTCATCGCCCGGTATCAGGCGGCCCTCGCGCGAGGTGCCGCCTGATCAAGGGGACCGGCGGCGGCCGTGGAAGTATTGGCGACAGTGGGTGACGGGCAGGCCAGGGAGACAACCCCGGCTCACCCTGTGGAGGATGCGGCCCCAGCTGTCGCGGGGTGACCGAGACCTCTGTGCTTGCCGAGGGCATGGGGGTGGCGGAAGGTGCGGCCCGCGCTGAAGACGCGGGTCAGACCGCGGCCGGAGGCAGCGGTACAGCGGATGCGGAGGAGGTGCCCGGGGCCGGCTCTGCAATGATGACCCTCCCGGCCACCCTTGAGGGTGGTCAGGAGGATGAGGAGGAGTATGCTCCAGGATTCCGGGACGGGACTTAGAGCCCTTGGGAGGAGAGGACCATGGGTGCCCTGCCTAGCGTTCCGGCCTTCGAGGCCTGGCGCAACCTGGGGCTCGGTCGTCGCGGTGTTCCTCCTGGCCTGGCCTAGTCCGCTGAGGCCGAGCGTCTCCTATGGGAGGAGCAGCAGGCCTTGGGACCGCGGTCCAGGAGGCCCTGAAGCAAGTCCTCGAACTTCACCTTGGTCGGGGCTTGCACGTCCACCAGGTAAGTGGTCTAATTGCTAAATTCATTGCGTGTTTTGCATCTCTCCCCCTTTATCTGTTGTGTTGATAACAGAACCTGAGGGAGATGGTCGGGTGAAAGGTCGCTGAGCTTGCTGATGCGCACGTCGAGGTGCATCAGCTAAGGGAGGCCTTGAGCCATGCTGAGCGGGAGCGCCTGCGCGAGAGGACTCTCTCTGTGGAGACGGCAGAGGAGGTCCTTCGGCAAGGGGACGAGCTCCATCGGTGAACGCAGGTGCTGGCGGCACTCGAGGGCGAGCTTCAGCAGGAGCGCGCCGCCCTTGCCGAAGCCCAGGGTCAGCTGCAGCAGCGGAACTCGGCGCTTGCCGCGGCTGAGGCCCAATTGAAGAACCAGGGCGAGGCTATCGACCTGCTCACCGTGACGGTGACGGAGGGAGATGTTGCCATTACAGAGCTGTGGGCCTCAGTCGAGGCTCAACAAGGAGAGATGGCAACACTCCAGTAGGAGGATAGCACTACACGGAAGGCCCTCGCGGAGAAGGAAAAGCTAGTAGAAGGTAAGTTTAGTACGAACCCATCTTAAATTTGGATTGGAGTTTTCAAAAACTTATCATATTTCGGTTTTGGGCTTTCAGAGGTGCGGAAGGCGGCGGAGGAGACTTCCTCATAGGCGGAGTCGCTCCAGGTGGCCTATTCGAAGGCCCAGGAGGACCTCGAGGAGCTGCGGGAAGTAGCCCTCGCCGTCTGTAAGGAGGTCGAAGGGCCGGACGCCCTCGGGTCCCAGTCAGGCAGCTCGGTGGCCAGCCGTCTAAGGGCTTTGGGTGGTTGCGTTACCGAGCGCCTGAAGGGGGCCATTCTCCTCGGCGTGCAGAAGACCCTCGGGGTGATCTCGACGCACTTTGTCGTGGACCTCGAGGCGGTCAGCGGGGGCTACGTGGGGCGGATGACCTCGTCGACGATGCTGCACTGGCCGTCGTGGAGAGCGGCGATGGCGGTGCCTCTGCTCCTGCTGCCACCCTCGCGCAAATCTTCGAGAGCGACCCCCTTCCCGACGCTGAAGACGAAGAAGACGCCACCCCTGAAGACCCTGAACACCCTGCTCCTTTAGCGTAGGGTGGCGAGGGGGATGTCGTATCCTTTCGAAGGCGTAGGCGGTCCCTCGACTCGTCTGACCCTTGGCCTTAGTCAATCTATGCCTCGAACTTTCTTTTGGCAATTACTGGAGATGGACATGATGAAAGAATTTTGAAGAAAAAACCTTAAAATTGGGACAATTTTAGGAGGGGGTGTCCCCCGAATTAGCCCCCGAGTGAGACTTGGCTTTTTTTGATGGTAAGCCTAGTCTTACTCATTTTAAGGTCCTTTATTTATTTATCGAAATAAGTACAAATGTACATGAATGCTTGGAAGCTTAAGGGTAGAAGCGACGTATATGTTGGATGTTCCAGGCGTTGGCGAACACTTCGCCCTTCTCGTTTGCGAGCTTGTATGTGCCTGGTTTGAGGACCTCAGCGATGATGTAGGGCCCTTCCCATGGCGGTGTGAGCTTGTGGCGTCCTCGATTGTCTTGTCGCAGCCTTAGCACCAGGTCCCCCTTGTTGAGGTCTCGTCGTCGAACCTTTTGGGCTTGATATTTTCGAAGCGACTGCTCGTACCATGCTGAATGTAAGATCGCCACGTCTCGAGCCTCATTCGCTTGATCGATTGAGTCTTCATGAGCTTGCTTGTTCCTTTCTTCTTGGTAGGCCCTGAGCCTTGGGGACCCATATTCCAAGTCCGTGGGGAGGATAGCCTCGGCGCCAGAGACGAGGAAAAATGGGGTGAAACCCGTGGCTCTGCTTGGGGTTGTTCTAAGGCTCCAAACTACCCAGGGTAGCTCTGACACCCATTTTCCGCCGAATCTACTCAGCTGGTTGAATATTCTTGGCTTGAGGCCTTGTAGAATCATGTCGTTGGCACGTTCTACTTGGCCGTTTGTCTATGGATGTGCTACGGCCGACCAATCCATGCCGACCAATCCATGCGGATATTGTCAGTAATTATCGAATTGGTGTCACACCCCAAAATTTTTGGATTTTGGAATGTGAATTGATACAATAATTAATACAATGATTTTCTCAATTTTCTAAAATTTTCCAACCTTTAAATAATCAACAGGGAATTTAGTATAGGAAAATTTTGTTTTTTGAGTTAAATTAAAACAACATAGGTTTAATATTGAGTGCTTTGCATTCATGCCGGTTGCATTTAGTGGTTTTATGTGTGTAAAGTTTCCTAAAATGCGTTTAGAAGCCTAATGGGAATTTTCCAGAACTTTCTAAGATTTATTCCTATTTTTCTATAGCTAATCCCAATTTATGGAAGGTGCTAAAATCTTTTTCATGAGCTCCAAATATTTTATTTGGGTTCCCCATGTCCAACTCTATCTTTGGAATTTTTCCTAGGATTTTTAGAATTTTCAAAATATTTTTCATGGTTTTAATATCAATTCTGGACTTATCTGGAATTATTTTATACCAGAAAATTAATTATTCCGAAAATTAAAATCACCCTAAATATTATTGGACCAGCCTTGGCCCAAAGTTGACCCAATTTTAGGCCAAATCCATCCCACCACTTTATTGGGCCAAATTTTAAAGCCCATTCGCATTGGAATGAGGCATCCCACCTTTAGTCCCATATTGCTAATAAACCTGGAAGTGAGAGGTTTTCTCCCTATATATATGAACCAACTCTCCTATGGAAACGACACACCATATCTTCCATAGGGAGGCCCCTTTGTTTGGGATTCCCTAAGGTAGTCTTCTTCCGCCATATCTTCCACTACTACCCATTCTTCATCTCGTCGCCGTGCCGAGCCTTCCGTCGTTTTTGGCCTCAAGATTTTCGGTAAGACCTTAGCGAATCTTGTAATTTTCTACCATATTCGTTTAGTCTACACTCTTTCGTAGAAAAGTCCCTGCCTTTTGCGCGTTAGCCCTTATGTTCTTATATAAAATTGCGTATAGGTCCTCGGTTTTTCACGAATAGGTCCCTGGAAGTTTTTAAACCTTGCCAGCGAGTCCCCGAACCTTAGATTAGTGTGATTCTTGCGCTCACGTGTTCGTAACGAAGCGTAGATTAGTTTTAAAACCTTATTTTGTTCTGTTTCTACTGTTTGGTGTACTGTTCTTAGTTGTATATTGTTTGCTTGCTTGTTTAGCTGCATGTTGTGCTCGTGTCGCGGGCAGAGGAACGTCATCAAGAGATTGCAAGAACAAGATTGAAGACTCTAAGTAGCGGTATCTTTGTTGGATAAAGGCAAGTTGTAGCACGGACAATCCTTGCTACCTAAACACACTCTTTATATACATTTACTTTCATATGCATGTGTCTAAATTGATGTCCTATTAAGGTTGAACCTAGTTTGTATACTCTTGTCCTTGTCACCTTGGGATTACTGCATATGGGTAGAATCTTTGCTATGCACATCTACTTTCATCATTGTTATATTGTTAATTATGACTTAATGTTTCACTTTAACTTAATGATAAAACTTGCTTTTTAGCAACATGGTTTAGGGAACTGGGCATGTGTTGTGTGCTTTGTTCCAGTGTCTCTCCCTAAGGTTCGGTTCTTAAAGCGGCAACCCAGGAGCTTGTCGCCACCGCTAGAACTATTATGGCTCTAGTCTTGGTCAAGTAACTTATACGGCTCTAGCTTGACAGTAGTTTCCGACCGGGCCGACGGGGCTATGGGAAGCACTCGTGAGAGTATGGTTTGATCCACCGAGGACGGGGGTACCGTCGGCTATGTCTTGTCAGGCACAGTCCCGTGTCGGGAGTGTTGATGTGCGTGGTTGGGTGCAAAGTTCCTTTGAACTTTTACGCGACTGGTGGGTAAAGGGCGAAACCTCTGCAGAGTGTATAAATCTATCATGATAGCCTTGCTCAGGGTCACGAGCAGCCTGCATCCTTTTTTATTAGAATATGATGTTTATTTACTGCTTAATGTCACTTACACTTTATTAATTGGGTTGCAACTGGGACTCATTCAATGTAGTAACTTGGATAATGATAAAATGAACCAACTAAAAGTGCTAATGCAGGTAAGCCGTGTCTAGCCTTATTTTGAGCCTTCATACACCCTGCTATACTTGCTAAGTAAGACATTTACTTACGCTTGCTATTATTCAACAAAATCCCGGATGGGTAACAGATGGATCAGTGATACTTCTGAGCTGTGGTCAACCAGTCGGTGTCCCTGTGGACTTGAGGCTCTACCTATCGAGAGAGATATACTTCCGCTGTGTTTTATTTTGGTAAACTCTGATTTAACTATTTTTTTTATTCGAACATATGTACTCTAATTTTCCATATTTGTAAGTTGTATGTGTTCTGTGGACATCCTGGGCACACATATGGCAGCATTCTGGTTTCTGTGTAAATCCGGGTGTGACAATTGGGGACCCCGAACCTGTGAATTATATCAATGAAGAATTGCACAGCTTGTTCGGATGTGGTGCTGCTGATTGGTCGAGCCTCGATCCATCTAGAGAACTTGTCGATGGCCACCAGTAGATGCGTAAAGCCCCGGGGCGCTGCTCGCATTGGACCAACGAGGTCGAGCCCCCATATGGCGAATGGCCATGTGATAGGAACAGTTTGCAAGACGTGGGTCGGGAGGTGAGTTTTGCGTGCGTAGAATTGACACCCTTCGCAGGTGCGCACAATTTCGTTGGCGTCGGCAATGGCCGTGGGCCAGTAGAAGCCTTGGCGAAACGTGTGGCCCACGAGGGTTCGAGGCGCCGCGTGGTGGCCGCATACGTCAACGTGGATGTCTCGAATGAGCTCCCTTCCCTCCGAGATTGGAATGCACCGCTGCAAAATTCCGGAGGGCTACGCTTGTACAATTCCCTATCGATAATGAGGAACAACTTGGCCTTTCTCGCGATGCGCCAGGCCTCGGTTCGATTCGAGGGTAGTTCCTCTCGGTTGATCCAGGCAATGTATTGGTTGCGCCAATCGCGAGACGATGGGGCCTCATCGATCTCCATGATTTCACCCTCGTCTGCCGAGGATATCTCCTGACTTGAGGCTCCAGGTTCCTCTTTCGAAGGATCCTCGTCCATGGGCTCGATATACGCAGCCCCTGAGGGTTCGGACCTCGAGGGAGCATCAGGAGCTCTGGGAGTTGGCTTGAGGTCGATGCTCGGCTCTGTTAGGTCACAGGCGAATATGTTTGGTGGAACGGTGATCCGCCTTGACGCAATTTTTGCCAATTCATCGGCCTCCTCGTTGTATTTTCGTGCGATGTGGTTGAGCTCAAGGCCATGGAAGTTGTCCTCGAGTCGGCGTACTGCATTGCAGTACGCTTGCATCTTATCGTCGTGGCAGCTTGCCTCCTTCATAACCTGGTCGATGACCAGTTGTGAATCTCCCCGGACATCGAGGCGTTTAACGCGCAACTCAATAGCTATACGAAGGCCGGCTAGCAAGGCCTCGTATTCGGCCATATTATTGGACGCCAGAAAGTGCAAGCGTACCACGTGCCTTATATGTTCTCCGAGGGGTGAGACGAAGTGCAAGCGTACCACATTAAACTCATATGCATGACCAGAAAAAGTGAAATGGAAGTTAAGGCCCGCGGCCCAGCAACAAACGAAGGCCCGGACAAGGCACCCCGTGGTGTGCCTCGACGCGAACCACGAACTCTGCCTCGGTCGAGGCCTGAGGATCGAGCCTCGAGCAACCCATGAAATGGGGAGAGCTCCGCCTCGGTCGAGACCCCCACTCCGACAGACAATTAATGGCGCTCACCACTGCCGTGCATCCAAAGTCAAAAGGCAAATCTCTCGCCATGCCGCCCAGACAGCCACAACCACCCCGTCGCGTCCGCCAAATCCCGTCACTATGCTGCCAGCCGGGGGTCTGTGCGGGCAGGCAAGCGCTATACGAACAGAGCCCGTCACTCCAAGCTCCTGTGCTGCCAACTCCGATGGCCCGAAGCTCTCCATAGGGTGGGAGAAACCCTCGAACACACAACGGGAGAAGAAGAGCGGACGACGGAGGTATGGTGGGCCATCCCGAGCACTATGCGACCATCCCTGGCGCTGTGCGCACACGTCGCCACTATACGAACAGGGCCAGGTCACTCCAACTCCCTGTGCTGCCAACTCCCACATTGATTCCCCACAGAATAGGCTGTACCCAGGCATGGGAGACCCTCGAAATAGTGTACGGACGAGTTGTTACCGCACAAAGGACAGCTCGGATCCTCAAAACCACTCCTTGGCGTCATCACCAGTGCAAGAATCGACCATAGGGATCGCAATATCGTGCAACAGTGGACAAGGACAAAGAAGCACGCCCGGCGTCATTCCTACTACTGTGTGGCAACTGCGCCTACGCAGCGACACATACTTGTAACCCCCCCTCCTTAGCCTATAAAAGAAGGGGGCAGACGACCAGCATAGAGGGATCGAGAACTCACACACACTCCGAAAGACCACGATATTGGCACTCCACCTCAATCATCTGGGACTTGAGGTCTAGCCTCTTCTCCCAACCTATTTGTATCCCCTACTACTTGCAGTCCGGTGCAAAATAACACATAGCATGTACCACCTTGCTGGAAATACGGTCTTACGACCGGAACCAGGATAAATCCGTGTCTTGTTTTATCTTCTGCATCAACCATCAGGGGAGGGAACACAACGCAATTCTGGTTGGTGTCGGGACCACGATTTCTAAACACTGACAGTTACAGGGAAAGGTTTGGTTTTTCTAAAGTTAGTTTTTCCCGGCGAAAATTTCGGATTCAATTACAACAGAATCCTGGTGATTATTCAGATCTTCAAATCAAAGATATTTTTTTGATTCAAAGCTCGGGGGCTACTAACGGATAATCTGGGATTTGATTTCCATCCGAGATTTAAGGTGGAAAGCTGTGGAAAAAGATCTTTGACTGGTTTTAACAAAACCACTCGTAGATACGAAATTATAATTGATCAATTCTTACATTTGAAGACAACTCGAAAGTTATTGTGCTTACATGGATGCTCGAAAAAGCACGCAGATTCTTGTGGAGATAATTATCGAGTATGTATTAACATCCATTGCTTAGAGTAAATAAAGGGAGCAGAACTTGATCCAACGACTACTTAAAAGTACTCGTGGATTCAGAGTTGCATTTGAAAGATACAATTTCTTTTAAGCCTATTATGCTTTATTCAAGACTTTTGACTAGTTTTAACAAAACTACTCGAAAGACCGATGATCTTACTTTATTCAAAGATTTTGACTAGTTTTAACAAAACTACTCAAAATTCGATGGTTGCATCTACTTGGAGCGCACCATTAGACTGCTCGGGTGAAATTCAAGATTAGTTTTCTGAACCTTCAATTGCTTAACGAGTACTTGGAGGCTCGGGAGCTACGCCTATTGGGTGCATCAAAAGATGCGCTCTAAAGAAACTACTCGTCAGAAGAGATTTCAGCGTCTTGGGCTTAGCTCTAACTACTCGAAAATGTTAAAAAGATTCAAGAGTTGAAGCAAAGGCGCAAGATGCTCGGGGGCTTGTGGGGCCAGGATCCCTAGGGCCACTCATCTAAGGAATTAAACTACTCGATAAGGATGAGTTATGATCCGACTACTTCGGACTAGCCAGATAAGGTATAGGACGATGTAGTCAAGTAGTAAAACTACTCATATTCGAATAGTATACTTGATATCACCTTATTGTAACCTTCTAGGTCGGATACGAGTTGTCTTTGTAATCGATTTGTAACTCTGCTCCCCGAGTATATAAGGAGGAGCAGGGACCCCCTCAAAACAACAAAACTCACGTGCAATATGTCACACCCGGATTTTCACAAAAACCCGAATGCGGCCATATGTGTGCCCAAGAAATCATAGTACACATATAGCGAACAAATATGATAAACAGAGAACATATGCTGCAATAAATTCTTCATTAAATAAAATGTTTACATCAGAGTGCTTCATAAATGATCTAAACAATAACAGTGGAAGACTAATAAAACTCTCAACTAATGGAGCCGCAATCCACAGGGACTCTGACTGGGAGATCACAACTCAGTAGTACGGTAAATCTTCTGAAAACTCAGCATCAGACTCATGCCCAGCCCAATCTGTTTACCCATCCGGGATTTTGTTGAATAAAAATAGCAAGTGTAAGTAAACAATTACTTAGCAAGCATAGCATGGGTATGAAGGCTCAAAATAGGCTAGACACGGCTTAACTGCATTAGCATTTTTAGTTGGTTCATTTTAACATTAACCAAATTACTACAATTGAATAAATCCCGGTTGTAACCCACTTAATAAAGTGTAAGTGACATTAAACATAAATAAACATCATCTTCTAATAAAAAAGGATCCAGGCCGCTCGTGACCCTGAGCAAGGCTATCATGATAGATTTTACACTCTGCAGAGGTTTCGTCCTTTACCCACCAGTCGCGTAAAAGCTCAAAAGAACATTAAACCCAACCATGCGGAGGTGGATCAGACCTCACAAATCACACTACCGAGGTGTGACCACATAGGGACGCTATGAGGTTTTTCACAAGACACCCTAACAAGACAGTAGCCACTAGGGTACTACAAGGCGGTGAGACCATAGGCACCGAGATCGACATACGCCTACGGAGTCACACCATAGGGGGGTCGATGGCGTACAGAGCGCGGGTATCACACTCATCCATGCGCAACGTGTGGAGTTCCCCATCGCAGGGACTCCCCGCACGGGACTGGGTCTAACGTGACCTAGCCGACGGATCACCCGTCCTCAGTGGAATCCGAAAACACCCCGCACCTTGCCTCCCACAACGCCGTCGGCCCGTCGGTAACCACTGGCAAACTAGAGACGTACAAGTTACTTGACCAAGACCAGAGCCATAATAGTTCTAGCGGTGGCGACAGGCTCCTGGGTTACCGCTTTAAGAACCGGACCTTACGGAGAGACACTAGAGCAAAGCACAGAGCACATGCTCTAGCTCCCTAAACCAAGTTGCTAAAAAGCAAGTTTTATCATTAATATTGAAGTGAACCATTAAGTCAAAATTAACAGTTAAATAATGGTGATAGTAGCTGCGCATAGAAAAATCTACCCATATGCATAAACCCAAGGTAATCAAAACATAGGAGTAAACAAACTAGGTACAACCTTAATAGGACATCAATTTAGACACATGCATATGAAAGTAATTGTATATAAAGAGTATGTTTAGGTAGCAAGGATTGTCCGTGCTATAACTTGCCTTCCTCGAAGGGCGGCTATTGCTGCTGCTGTGGGTCCTGCTCCAGAAAGTCCACGTACTCGAACTCCAAAGCGCACGGCTCACCGACTGGACACGAATTACCATACAAGCGAGCACGCAAACCAATACATGCAAACAAATAATAATCTATATTAACAGTACACCAAATAGTATAAAAAGTATATAAAAAGGTTCTAGAAATATTCTACGCTTCACTACGAACACATGAGCGCGAAAATCACACTAATCAGAGCTAAAACGAAAAAGATATGGCTTTTCTAAGTTATAGGGACCTGCTTGCAATTTTAAAAAGACTCCAGGGGCTTATTTGAAGAAAACCGAGGACCTATACGTAAATACGCGTTAAAACCCGAGGGTTAACGCGCAAAATGGGCTCAGCTGGACCGCGGGTTCTATAATTAGAAAGGTCAGGGGGTTTTCTACGAAAAATAGGACCTAAATGTAATTATTTTTGAGCTGGAGGTGGATTGCGGGTTAATTCCTAATCTTGCAGGGGTTCTTTAGCAAAATCACGCGGGCTGGCCGTTTTCTTTAGGTTTGACTAGGGGAAGGGGGTGCACAGTGAAGCGTCCCCTCGAAAGAGAGAACTTAATGTGATACAAATGCCAGTCCCAGGATGCTGGCTCACATTATTACAACAGATAGTTCAGTACAAAAGCAACATTACGGGAGACGGTGGCATTGCAGGGCCACGACAAACAGGACTAACACTAAGCTCCAGATAAAAAGGTTGATAACATAGAGGTCTTCATCAGAGTGGCAACGCATGCGGCTTCCAGCGGGTGACCCTAACACACAGGCAAAGGTTGGGTGCAGAACGAACCCCACTAGACGACGTCCTCAGGCACAAAGTCCGGGTCTGCCTCTGCAACAGATTAAGCAAGGGTGAGTACAAACGTACTCAGCAAGCGCAACCACAACCACGGAGGGGTATAACAGAAGTATGCACAGGATAGCAACAAGGAAGGTTTATGGTTTATTTAGCAGCAAAGCAAATTTTATTACGCATGCAGAGGGTTAGTTTTCGCAAAGGGTTTTCACAAATGTTTCTTTTAAAAGGAACAGTAAAAGTAATACTTTTCGTACAAGATTTTGTTGCTACCAGATTTCCCATCTGTCGTAGCCCATGTCAAAACATTCCTCAGCTCAGTCAAACACCAACACTTTCTTACACCAAAACAGGGGACTAGTGAAGTGACCAAGCCGTAACTCGCCCAATACCGTGGACACGGCTATCCGGATAGGTTTCAACTCTGCAGAGGTGTACACAACCACAAGTAGGCTACCACAACATGAACACCTTAGTGCCAGTGCAGCTCCTATCAAAGCCATTACCCACCATAGCTAAACTGACAAGTTATCACAGACGCGACCAGGGGTTAGCAACCTACCAACGAGGTTCTAACCAGGGGCATACCTCACATAGACCGTATCCCCGGCTCCATGGCCCTCTGTTGCTCACCAGCACACCACATAACCAGCAGCTCAACTAGGGGGATTTATGCTAGGCCGTTGCCACATACAACGGTCGAGTGGTGGTACAGAAAAATGGGTTAGGCTAGATGACACATCAACATCATCCCAAAACTTGTGATAGGATAGACAACTCCCACCATGCTCAACCATACCGGTTCGAGCTCACCTCGGTATTTCACACGGAAATACCGTCTGTCTCATCCCACACGGGTACTCATTTTATTTACACAATCATCTCTTTTATTTTAAAGCACGCACACGGTTGCTTTTGTAAACACCAAGTATTTGTTGTGGGGGTATAATGGTAAAATGTTCCTAAGCATTTCTAGCAGCGACCAATATTCAAATAGACATTGTCATATTTAAATATTAATCTAGGTTGTCAAGGAAACAGTCATAGCAATCAAGGTATGGCTATCCAACCGGGTTTAGCAGTAAAATTATGCAAGTTTTATAAATCGGGCCATGGGGTGTGTTTATAAAAACTGGGACAACAGTATGTATCAAAGGGGTGGGATTGCACTTGCCGTTCTCCCAACCCTCGGGGGATTCCTGCCCGAGGTCTTGGTCTCCAGGCTCCTGCTCGTAGCACTGCTCCTCTTCGAGTCCTTCCTCGTTCACGGCGGCGTCTACGGCACACGCAAACAAACACCCAATAAATAAAAGAAAAAGTTTTATTGAGCTCAGAAAGAAGGAACGGAAAACGAGAGTGGATGATGATGACATGATTATTTTTGAGAATGGACTGGTTGGATTTGGCGAAAATATATTGGTGAAAATTATGGTGGAGTTTGGGGTCAAACGGGATTAATTTGGCGCATGAAATGACGGATTTGGTGGAGTTTAGGGGCTGTTTATAAAGGAAAGGACCTTTCTGTAAATACCGAAAAGTCCAGGGGCCTTAGGTGAAATAAGTAGAGAGAGAGAGAATAGTGCTAGTGGACTGCGGGTTGATTTGGCAAAAGTGTCGGGGGTTATGTGCAAAGCGCCAGAGAGAGAGGGGTTCCTGTTCATGTGGACCGCGGGTTCGAATTGGGAAAAGGGTAGGGGGTTATGTGCAAATATGCCCTTTCTTCTTTCCCGAACAGAGCCGAGGCAGAGAGGGAGGGGCGGCGGTCGTCGGCGGCGAAATCGCCGGCGATGGCGGCGGTGCAGGGTCAAATTGACCAGGGGGAAACGGAGAGGAGCCCATGGCAAGTTCACCCATGCCCTTACCACGGCCGGAGGTGGGGAGTGGAGGGCCTCCCACGCGAGTGGTGGCGGCGGCGGCAATGGCGAGTGTGGTGGCGGCGCTGCGATGGGGGAGAGGGCGAGCGGGGTGGCAGGTGAGGGAGAGGTGGTGGAGGTGGTGCTCGTTGGCCCCTTTTATAGGCGTGGTGGAGCTCGAGGAGTTGGGCCGACGGGAGGCTGCTCGGCGGGCGGAAATTAGGGCCGGCCGGCTCGGTTGGGGCACGGGGAGCGAGGTGGAGCTATGGCGGAGCAGTGCGCGTGCGTGTCGCGTTGTGGCGTGCGGATGGTGAGGTGATGTCGCGTCGGAGCGGCTGTGGCGGGGCCGAGCGGTAGCGTGCAGGCGAGCGCGGCGGTCGGCGGTGCGCGCAGTGCGGTGGCGTGCACGCTGGGCAGAGCGGTTCAGCGGCAGCGGCTCGGGTGGGCGGCGATGTCGGCGGTGGGCAGCACAAGGACGACGAGCACGGGGCCGGGACGGCTTGCGTGTGCGCGCGGGGAGAGAGGGACGGGAGGGCGGAGCGGCAATGGCCGGCGGTCGGCGGGTGACCGGGCGGCGATGGGCTCGGGGCCGGGGCGCTGGCGTGTGCGAGTGCTCGGGTGGGCGGCACGGCAGCGGTGCACGGCGGTTGGGAGCATGGACGTGCACGAGCACGTGGGACGGTGGCGGTGCGGCGTGTTGGCGCGGCGGCCTTGGCGTGCACGACGCGCGGCGCGGGTGGTGGCGTGCGGCAGCGCCGGTGGTGATGGCGAGCGCAGCGCACAGTGGATTGGCCGGCGGCGAGCAGAGTGGAGGGGTGGTGGGGCCGGCCGGGTACGGGTGGTCGGCGACGGGCGGAGCGGGGTAGAGCAGAGCGGCAGCGCCGGGGTGGGGCGGTGCGGGACAGGGCGCTCAGGGCAGGGGAAACAGAGGAAGGGAGAAAAGGAAGGAAAAGAAAGGAGGAAAGGAGAGAAAGAAAGAAAAAGGAAGAGGGAAAAAAAAAAGAAAAGGAGAAAAGGGGAAAAGGGGAGGGGAAAAAGGGGGGAGAGTCGGCGGGATTCGCGGCGGGAAAGACAGGTGCCGACGGCGGTCGGCCAGAGACGGTCGGCCCAGTGGTCGACCCAAGAGCGGCGATGCGGGATGGGACGGAAAGGAGAGGGGTGACAACGAGGTGAACAGGGTAAAAAAAAGGGGGGGTAAAACAAGGCGAACAGGATTGGCGGAGGAGGGAGCTCGGGTGGTGAAAAGATTTTGAAACGAATTTTACCGGGTGTGTTATTTAGTGATTTTCCAGGGATTAGAAATGCGGGCGTTACAAACCTACCCCACTTAAAAGGAATCTCGTCCTCGAGATTCGGCTGGCTCCTAAAAAGGTGGGGGAACTCTTTCTTCAAGGCATCTTCTCTTTCCCATGTAGCTTCCTTTACACTGTGTCTGCTCCACTGTACTCTGCATGTTCGCACTGTGGAGTTTCTGGTTCTCTTGGTGACGGTGTCCAAAATTTTGACCGGTACCTCCTGATAACGTAGATCCGTCTGTAGGTCTATTTCTTCTTCCGGTATGTGTTCTTCCTTAGGTACTCTCAGGCATTTTCTCAACTGTGAGACATGGAATACTGGGTGTATATCTGACATTGCTTCGGGTAACTCCAATCGGTAGGCTACCTCTCCAACTTTCTTTTGCACCGGGTATGGTCCGATATACCGAGGGGCTAACTTTCCATGGACTTGAAATCTACGAGTTCCCCGGATGGGTGAAACTTTAAGGTAGACAAAATCTCCTGGATTAAATTCCAGCTCTCGTCTCTTTTTGTCTGCGTAGCTTTTCTGTCTGGATTGAGCTGCTCTCAACTTCTCCCTAATTTCAGCCACTTTTTCTTCGGCTTCTTTTATGAGCGCGGGTCCCACTAGTGTACGCTCTCCTACTTCGGACCACATTAGAGGAGTTCTACACTTTCTCCCGTAGAGGGCTTCAAACGGAGACATACCTAGACTCGCCTGGTAACTATTGTTGTAGGAGAACTCTGCATAGGGTAGACTTTGTTCCCAATCTTTACCATAGGTGAGGACACATGCTCTCAGCATATCTTCCATAATTTGATTTACTCGTTTAGTCTGGCCATCGGTCTGAGGGTGATACGCGGAGCTAAAGTCCAACTTGGTGCCCATAGCTTTATGCAAACTTTTCCAAAATCTCGAGGTGAACTGGGTCCCTCGGTCCGAAACAATTCTACTGGGCACTCCATGTAATTTCACTATATTCTCCACATAAAGCTTGGCTAGTTTCTCTCCATCATAACTTGTTCGTACAGGTAGAAAGTGTGCGACTTTGGTGAGTCGGTCCACTATTACCCATATAGAGTCATGTCCCTTCTGTGTTCTGGGTAGTCCTACCACAAAGTCCATTCCTATCTCATCCCATTTCCAAACTGGGATAGGCAAGGGTTGTAATAATCCTGCCGGCTTCTGGTGTTCTGCTTTAATCCTTTGGCAATTATCACACTGAGCGACAAACTGGGCTATGTCAGCTTTCATTCCTTTCCACCAATAGTTCTGCCTTAAATCCAAATACATTTTGGTGGATCCCGGGTGAATGGAATATGGCGAGTTGTGAGCCTCGTCCATGATTATCTGTCTAAAGTCTCCTTCCTTAGGCACACAAATCCTATCTTTATACCACAGCGTTCCTTTACTGTCGACTCTAAAGTCTGGTGCCTTATTTTCTCCGGTATGCTTGCAGATCTACACTAAATCCTTGTCTGTTCCCTGGGCTTCTCTGATCCGCTCCTCCAGAGTGGACTGGATTGTCAGTTGGTGGTTATTATTCTGAGGGACGATGTGCACATTTAATCGTGCTATTTCTTCTTGCAGGTGAGCACTCTTGGGTTTGTAGGACTTTCGGCTCAGTGCATCTGCCACTACATTAGCCTTGCCAGGGTGGTAATGAATTTCCACATTATAATCTTCAACCAATTCTAGCCATCTTCTCTGTCTGAGGTTCAGGTCTGGTTGGGTGAAAATATACTTTAAGCTCTTATGATCCGTGTATATTTCACACTTGTTCCCGATTAGGTAATGTCTCCAGATTTTGAGTGCGTGCACTACGGCTGCAAACTCTAAGTCATGCGTTGGGTAATTCTGCTCATGGGGTCTAAGTTGTCGGGAGGCATATGCCACGACCTTTCCATCTTGCATGACGACACACCCGAGTCCTTGGCGGGACGCGTCACAGTAAACGACGAAATCCCTGTGAATATCTGGTAGGGTTAAAACTGGGGCAGCGGTCAACTTTTTCTTCAGCTCTTGGAAACTTTTTTCGCACGACTCGGTCCAAACAAACTTCTTTTCTTTCTTAAGCAATTCTGTCATGGGTCTAGCTATCTTGGAAAATCCTTCAATAAACCTCCGGTAATACCCAGCTAAACCCAGAAAACTTCTGATTTCACTCACATTGGTTGGTTGTTGCCAGTTCGAGACCGCTTCTACCTTCTCGGGGTCTACTGCTACCCCTTCTGCGGTCAAAATGTGGCCAAGGAAGGCTACTTTCTCCAACCAGAATTCACACTTGCTGAATTTGGCATAGAGCTGGTGTGCTCTCAACTTTTCCAATACTACCCGCAAGTGTTGCTCATGCTCTTCGGCACTCTTGGAGTAGATAAGTATATCATCAATGAAGACTACGACAAACTTGTCTAACTCATCCATAAATACTTTGTTCATAAGGTTCATGAAGTAAGCCGGTGCATTGGTGAGTCCAAATGGCATCACTGTGAACTCATACTGCCCATATCGGGTGACAAATGTGGTTTTTGAGGTGTCACTCCCCTTAATTTTCAGTTGGTGATACCAAGTCCTTAAGTCAATCTTAGAGAAGTATTTGGCTCCTTTCAACTGATCAAAGAGATCATCAATCCTAGGGAGTGGGTATTTATTCTTGATAGTGACATCATTTAGTGCACGATAGTCGATGCACAATCTCATGCTCCCATCTTTCTTCCTTACAAAGAGTACTAGGGCTCCCCAAGGGGACGTACTGGGCCTGATAAATCCCATCTGTTGCAACTCCTCCAGTTGTTTCTTTAACTCTGCTAACTCTGAGGCTGCCATCCTATAGGGTCTCCTGGCTATAGGAGAGGTTCCAGGGACAAGTTCAATAGCAAACTCTATGTCCCTATCCGGTGGCATTCCGGGTAGAACTTCAGGGAAAACATCAGAATATTCTCTGATGACCGGGACTTCTTCTATGGTTTTTGTTTCCATACTAAAGATCATAGGATCTGGTCCACTTTCTTTGGTGTGACAGGTTACTTGCATTCCATCTGGGTTGGTTAGGTGCACTATCTTATCAGCACAACCTATGAGACCATTGTGTTTGCCTAACCAATCCATTCCAAGGATCACATCTATTCCTTTGGATTCCAGTACCACTAGGTCTGCTAGAAACTCTACCCCACTTAAAAGAATCCGTACCCACGAACAACCTAATTGGCACTTAATATCACCTCCAGGTGTTCGGGTTAGTAGGGGTGTCTTTAGTAGTACTGTAGGTATTTTGTGCTTTTCCACAAAACTTGATGATATGAAAGAATGCGATGCCCCAGAATCAAATAATATTGTTGCCAAAACTGAACTGACTAGGTACTCACCGAGTACTACTCCTTGTGCTCCTTGAGCTTCCTGCGCGTCGATGTGGTTGACGCGGGCTCGTCCATACGACTGCTGGGTGTTGTTGTTGTTGTTGCTGCCGGTGTTGGTGCTGCGGACGGGTACACGGTTGGCTCCAGACACTGGTGGCTTGGGTCCACTCACCGAGTTGGAGTAGACTGATATCGCAGGCTTGCTCCTAGGGTACGGGCAATCTGCGATGTAGTGTCCGGTCTCACGGCAGTTGAAACAGGCTCTTGCATTGCTGTTGCTGGCTGTGGCCTGACTGACTTTGCTCTGTGGTGGTTTTGAGGCGGTCTGGCTCTTGAACTGGTTGTTGGGGGCCTGGGAGCTCGTGGCCTGAAACTGAGTTCTGTACTGCATGGGAGCCTGGGGTCTAGGTGCAGCATAACCGGAGCTCCTGGGTTTCTGCGAGCGGTCCATCTGACGGTTCTTGCTTTCCAAGAATTTGCGCTTGTTCTCTTGCCTTGCCTCTATTCTGGCCTTTTCTGTGACGATGGCCTTGTTCATCAGTGTATTGAAGTCAGGGAAACTGTGGGTGACTATCAGGGCTCGTAGATCTGGGTGCAACCCTCGGATGAACGCGTCCTGTCTCTTTGCATCTGTCTTCACTTCATCAGGTGCATAACGGGCCAGTTCAGTGAACTCATGGGTGTACTCTTCCACAGTCTTGTTTCCTTGCTTCAGTGCACGAAATTCATCTGCCTTGCGCCTCATGGTGGCGTCGGGAATGTGGTAGCGACGAAACTCTTCTTCAAATTCTTTCCAGGTGATGGCCGACTCGTTTGGGGAAGCTGCACAGTAAGCGTCCCACCAAGCTAAAGCAGTTCCAGTGAGTTGATGGGTAGTCAGGAGAACTTTGTCACGGTCTCCACATCCAAACGGTTCCAGTTTCCTCTTGATAGTTCTCAGCCAGTCATCTGCTTCCAAGGGGTTGCTGGACCCTCCAAAGGTGGGCGGCCTGGTTCTCAGAAAATTGGTCAACTTGTCACCCGCATTGGGTCTACGGGCTGTTTCCTAACGGCGGCTGGCATTCCACACACTTTGCATGAACAGGGTGTGGTGGTACAAAGCTTGTGCCAAGCTGAAATCTGGTGGGAGTGGGGGCATAACAAAAGATACCTCATTCTGACTTCTGGGATGGCTTGCTTCTGGTCCGCCTCTTACAGGCGCTTGTCCTTCCGGCTGGTTCTCTCCCATAGGATCCTGCTGATCCACTTCCTGGTTCTCAGGGTTCTCTCTCCTTCCTTCTGGTTGCTCTCCTCCAGCAGGAGGGGCGCGTCTCTGAGAGGCGCTAGCACGAGTGTTCACCATCTGCAGGTTGAGCAAGGTCTTCGTGAGATTGGGTTAAATGATGTTTAAGTTGATTAGTTCGCATTTTAAAAAGGCCGAACAGCACACAAGCTAACAAACAATCACACAAGGTTCCATTCCAACAGCTGAGGGCTACAACACTTGGGGGGGTTACAACAAGGCGCACACTTCAGGGCGGGGTACAGGACAAGGTAGGGAAACTACTGCTAGGGATACAGGGGTTCTTCGGACCAAGCTGGCTTCATTCCCAACTGAGCGCTTGACTCGGGGCTTACTCGCAGGGCGAGCTTTCCTCTGGCGGTGCAAGTCGTGCCTGCTCAGCCTCGGTCAAGGTCCCATTCTCCTGAGGCGGCTCAGATGGTCCTTCTTCAGCGGGCGGCGATCCTGCCGGAGTTCCTGACAGTGCCAGTGGGTTTCCCACAATTTCTCCCCATGCCATGATCGGTGTCCCAAGTAGGACATGAGGTTCTCCAATTGCCGGAACAGGCGTTCCACTCCTGGTCCAGTCCTGGATACGCAGGTCCCGAGCCTGCCTGAGGCTTTCTTGGGCGACTGCCTCATTGCTGATGGCAGCAGCGGCTCTTGCTTCAGCTTGGGCCACCTGGACTTGGTGCATGCGGACCGAGAATTCTGCTTGTTCAGCCCGGGAGGTCTGTTCTCTCAGGCGTTCAGCCTGCTCGTCAAAGAGTTGGTCCAAGGAACTGAGGTAGGTGACTACTTGGTACAGGATGGGTTCCTCTTGACGGCGCTGCTCCAAGTTTCTTATGCGGGCTCGCCAGACTGCGCTTCTGACGATCGGCGGAAAGTACCTCATTGGGGTGGGGACCAGGTGCCTTTCAAAGATTCCGCACATGAAGCGGAGGGCTTTCCTGAGTGCCAAGGGGTAGGTGTCCTGGTGCCTGAATCCTGTGGCGGTCGTACGCCATGCCTCGACAGGGTGGAGGTCACTCTTGGCGACAACTATGACCACTCCGCAGCGTTGAGTCCCATGGTGCTCATACTCCCTGCTGTAGTACCTCGGGCGTTCAGGTACACCGAGGCGTTCCAGCGCGGGGATCAACAGGCTAGCGAAGCCCGGTGTGACTGGGCAGACTCCCTGGGTCCATCCTTGTTCCGCCATCTGAAATCAGGGGAAAACAAAAACTGAACAGGTGCAGGATAAAAGATGACCTTTATTGCATAACATGGTGGGGTACAAGGATCATGGATACATCGAGGCTAAGCTGGTAGTGCTACTGGAAACAACAGGCCCTATTCTAGGAGAGGCTAGACTAAGTGCTAATCTACTCTAGACAGACTCGGCGCTTCTTCAGGGGGAGCTGATATTCTGGTACTTCATCCTCAGTCTGCGTGCTTCCATCCACGTGGGTCATCTCGGGCTCTCCCTCCAACAGCCCATTCTCCCTTCTGTAGGCTTCAAGCCTATCCATGTACTCAGAGTAAGCCTGGCATCTGGCCTGTTGAGCAGCTAGGGAGCTGACAGCCTGAGTAGCTGTCACCTTCTGAATCTCTAACTCTCTCTTCACTTGTTCCAACTCCTTCTCCGCTTTCTCGGCTCTGCGGATCTGGTGCCTCAGCTGTCCCGACGTCTCTCGGTACAGCCTGTCCAAGCCAGTGAGGTAAATGGACAAGTGGGATACAGTGTCCTCCATATCCTCATCTCTCCCAAGGTTCCTCATCTGGGCAATCCACTCACGTCCTCCACTTTCCAGGGGTGGGGTAAATCCTAACGCGGTCCCCACAAGGTACTTCTTGTAGAGTGTGCGGAGGCACATCAAGGCTCTTCTTGCGGCTTTGCGGTAGGCATTGGGGCGGTCGTAGCCGGTGGCGTGAACAAACCAAGGTGCCACTTCCTTGTACAGCGAGCTTCTCCCCACAAAGATGAACATCCGGCACCGACGGGTACCATTGGTGGTGAACTCCCGGCAAAAGTACTCGGGGATCTCTGTGACTCCAACGTGCTCCAGGCTGAGCAGCAACAACTTGGGGAGGCCAGGTTTTGCGGGGCAGACTCCTTCGCCCCAACCCTCGTCAGCCGGCTAGGCCATCTGGAACAAGTCAAAAAGCCGTCGATGAGTACTTGTGTGGGGAAAAGGATTAGGCAAGGACAAACTAGTGAGAGGAGACTAGGTAGGGTCAAGATCCTAGGGGTACGTCCTACGACCAACCTATCGGCTCTGATACCACCTGAAGCGTCCCCTCGAAAGAGAGAACTTAATGTGATACAAATGCCAGTCCCAGGATGCTGGCTCACATTATTACAACAGATAGTTCAGTACAAAAGCAACATTACGGGAGACGGTGGCATTGCAGGGCCACGACAAACAGGACTAACACTAAGCTCCAGATAAAAAGGTTGATAACATAGAGGTCTTCATCAGAGTGGCAACGCATGCGGCTTCCAGCGGGTGACCCTAACACACAGGCAAAGGTTGGGTGCAGAACGAACCCCACTAGACGACGTCCTCAGGCACAAAGTCCGGGTCTGCCTCTGCAACAGATTAAGCAAGGGTGAGTACAAACGTACTCAGCAAGCGCAACCACAACCACGGAGGGGTATAACAGAAGTATGCACAGGATAGCAACAAGGAAGGTTTATGGTTTATTTAGCAGCAAAGCAAATTTTATTACGCATGCAGAGGGTTAGTTTTCGCAAAGGGTTTTCACAAATGTTTCTTTTAAAAGGAACAGTAAAAGTAATACTTTTCGTACAAGATTTTGTTGCTACCAGATTTCCCATCTGTCGTAGCCCATGTCAAAACATTCCTCAGCTCAGTCAAACACCAACACTTTCTTACACCAAAACAGGGGACTAGTGAAGTGACCAAGCCGTAACTCGCCCAATACCGTGGACACGGCTATCCGGATAGGTTTCAACTCTGCAGAGGTGTACACAACCACAAGTAGGCTACCACAACATGAACACCTTAGTGCCAGTGCAGCTCCTATCAAAGCCATTACCCACCATAGCTAAACTGACAAGTTATCACAGACGCGACCAGGGGTTAGCAACCTACCAACGAGGTTCTAACCAGGGGCATACCTCACATAGACCGTATCCCCGGCTCCATGGCCCTCTGTTGCTCACCAGCACACCACATAACCAGCAGCTCAACTAGGGGGATTTATGCTAGGCCGTTGCCACATACAACGGTCAAGTGGTGGTACAGAAAAATGGGTTAGGCTAGATGACACATCAACATCATCCCAAAACTTGTGATAGGATAGACAACTCCCACCATGCTCAACCATACCGGTTCGAGCTCACCTCGGTATTTCACACGGAAATACCGTCTGTCTCATCCCACACGGGTACTCATTTTATTTACACAATCATCTCTTTTATTTTAAAGCACGCACACGGTTGCTTTTGTAAACACCAAGTATTTGTTGTGGGGGTATAATGGTAAAATGTTCCTAAGCATTTCTAGCAGCGACCAATATTCAAATAGACATTGTCATATTTAAATATTAATCTAGGTTGTCAAGGAAACAGTCATAGCAATCAAGGTATGGCTATCCAACCGGGTTTAGCAGTAAAATTATGCAAGTTTTATAAATCGGGCCATGGGGTGTGTTTATAAAAACTGGGACAACAGTATGTATCAAAGGGGTGGGATTGCACTTGCCGTTCTCCCAACCCTCGGGGGATTCCTGCCCGGGGTCTTGGTCTCCAGGCTCCTGCTCGTAGCACTGCTCCTCTTCGAGTCCTTCCTCGTTCACGGCGGAATCTACGGCACACGCAAACAAACACCCAATAAATAAAAGAAAAAGTTTTATTGAGCTCAGAAAGAAGGAACGGAAAACGAGAGTGGATGATGATGACATGATTATTTTTGAGAATGGACTGGTTGGATTTGGCGAAAATATATTGGTGAAAATTATGGTGGAGTTTGGGGTCAAACGGGATTAATTTGGCGCATGAAATGACGGATTTGGTGGAGTTTAGGGGCTGTTTATAAAGGAAAGGACCTTTCTGTAAATACCGAAAAGTCCAGGGGCCTTAGGTGAAATAAGTAGAGAGAGAGAGAATAGTGCTAGTGGACTGCGGGTTGATTTGGCAAAAGTGTCGGGGGTTATGTGCAAAGCGCCAGAGAGAGAGGGGTTCCTGTTCATGTGGACCGCGGGTTCGAATTGGGAAAAGGGTAGGGGGTTATGTGCAAATATGCCCTTTCTTCTTTCCCGAACAGAGCCGAGGCAAAGAGGGAGGGGCGGCGGTCGTCGGCGGCGAAATCGCCGGCGATGGCGGCGGTGCAGGGTCAAATTGACCAGGGGGAAACGGAGAGGAGCCCATGGCAAGTTCACCCATGCCCTTACCACGGCCGGAGGTGGGGAGTGGAGGGCCTCCCACGCGAGTGGTGGCGGCGGCGGCAATGGCGAGTGTGGTGGCGGCGCTGCGATGGGGGAGAGGGCGAGCGGGGTGGCAGGTGAGGGAGAGGTGGTGGAGGTGGTGCTCGTTGGCCCCTTTTATAGGCGTGGTGGAGCTCGAGGAGTTGGGCCGACGGGAGGCTGCTCGGCGGGCGGAAATTAGGGCCGGCCGGCTCAGTTGGGGCACGGGGAGCGAGGTGGAGCTGTGGCGGAGCAGTGCGCGTGCGTGTCGCGTTGTGGCGTGCGGATGGTGAGGTGATGTCGCGTCGGAGCGGCTGTGGCGGGGCCGAGCGGTAGCGTGCAGGCGAGCGCGGCGGTCGGCGGTGCGCGCAGTGCGGTGGCGTGCACGCTGGGCAGAGCGGTTCAGCGGCAGCGGCTCGGGTGGGCGGCGATGTCGGCGGTGGGCAGCACAAGGACGACGAGCACGGGGCCGGGACGGCTTGCGTGTGCGCGCGGGGAGAGAGGGACGGGAGGGCGGAGCGGCAATGGCCGGCAGTCGGCGGGTGACCGGGCGGCGATGGGCTCGGGGCCGGGGCGCTGGCGTGTGCGAGTGCTCGGGTGGGCGGCACGGCAGCGGTGCACGGCGGTTGGGAGCATGGACGCGCACGAGCACGTGGGACGGTGGCGGTGCGGCGTGTTGGCGCGGCGGCCTTGGCGTGCACGACGCGCGGCGCGGGTGGTGGCGTGCGGCAGCGCCGGTGGTGATGGCGAGCGCAGCGCGCAGTGGATTGGCCGGCGGCGAGCAGAGTGGAGGGGTGGTGGGGCCGGCCGGGTACGGGTGGTCGGCGACGGGCGGAGCGGGGTAGAGCAGAGCGGCAGCGCCGGGGTGGGGCGGTGCGGGACAGGGCGCTCAGGGCAGGGGAAACAGAGGAAGGGAGAAAAGGAAGGAAAAGAAAGGAGGAAAGGAGAGAAAGAAAGAAAAAGGAAGAGGGAAAAAAAAGAAAAGGAGAAAAGGGGAAAAGGGGAGGGGAAAAAGGGGGGAGAGTCGGCGGGATTCGCGGCGGGAAAGACAGGTGCCGACGGCGGTCGGCCAGAGACGGTCGGCCCAGTGGTCGACCCAAGAGCGGCGACGCGGGATGGGACGGAAAGGAGAGGGGTGACAACGAGGTGAACAGGGTAAAAAAAAGGGGGGGTAAAACAAGGCGAACAGGATTGGCGGAGGAGGGAGCTCGGGTGGTGAAAAGATTTTGAAACGAATTTTACCGGGTGTGTTATTTAGTGATTTTCCAGGGATTAGAAACGCGGGCGTTACAAACAGGGGCCGTCGGATCAGGATTCGAGGGCCCATATCGGTCGGAAGGGGGGGTCATCGTCGGGGACTCGGGGGACGGCGGCGCCGAGCTGACAGCGGCGGCGCTTCACCGTAGTAGGGCCTTTCCGGCGCTACAGACCTCGGATTGCGACGAGGGTTGGACCTACAGCTTCAGGAGGGAGTGGCGAGCACGGTGGGGGCGTCCAAGTCGATGGTTGAGCGGTGGAGGGGGAGAACGACGGCGAGCAGAGGCGGCGGTGCTCCGGCGAGCTCGAGCGTGCGCTAGGTGGACGAACGGGGGCGGGAGATGGTCGGGGGAGCTTCCTTACCTGTAACACCCAAAAATGGCCCATTTAAAAATTTTAGTAATTAATTGGCTTTCATTTTAATTGTTCATATTTAATATAGGTTAAATGAATTATTTATGAATATTAAAATCAAATATAAGTTGTAGAAACATTTTGTTGCATTCATGCTGCTGCATTGTGTTTTGGTTGTTGGCAAATTAAGTTGGAATTTAAATTCTGTTTAAATTCGAATTTAATTTGCATTTGTTAGAGCCCTAGAAAAGTTACTTCAAGTCGAGTTCACTTTTTCTCCCTGAACTTTTCCCCCGGCTCACTCTCCCTCCCTCCACTTTTTTCCCCCGTCCAGCCCAACCCCCTTTCTTTTCCCTCCCCGGCCCAGCTCGACCCGCTCCGCTCTTCCCCCGCCTTCGGCCCACAGCTCCGCGCCGGCCTAGCAGAGCGCTCCCCCTCGCGGCCCACAGCGCCAGCACCCCCCTTCTTCTCTCTCCCTGGCCAGTGGGCCCGCTTGCCAGGTCTTCCCCCTTCTCCCTCCTCTCGCTCGGCGCGCCCCCCTTCTCCGGCGCGCGATCACCACCGTGATCCCCGGCCGCCCCGGCCTCCCCGCGCCCGTGGTCCGCCTAGGAAGCTTCCCCACAACTCTTGCCCCGCTCCTTTCCTTTTCACGCCGCCTCCCCACATGGCAATTCCTCTCCCTCACCTGGAAGGCCCCGTCTCCACCGGCGATCAAATCCCGCGCGGCCCGCTCGCCAATGTCCCCTCCCGAGCCTATAAAAGCCACTTCCCCGGAGCTCCAATGCCACACCAAACCCATCCACCGAGCTACCGAGCACCCCCCCCCCCCCCCGAGCTTCGCACAGCGCCGCCGCCGCCCCCAAGTCCTCCGGCCGTCGTCGAAGTCCCTTCTCCGGTGCTGCTCCAACCAATCCAACCCCGCTAGGAGCTTCGTGAGTCAGTGAGCTACCTCCAGAGCCCCTCACTGCCCTCTCTCTCACTCCCTTTCGCGTCTGTCGACTTCGCCGGAGATGGCCGCCCGCCGACCGTCGTCGTACGCCACCCCTCGCCGCACAACCCTCGTCAGGAACCCCCTAGCTGAGTTACCCACACCCCCAGCTCACTCCCCGACCTATTCCATCGCGAGCCAAGCTCCCTAGCTGGATTCCGAGCAGTCTCCGGCGATGCTCCGCCGCGGGAGCAAGCGGCGCCGCCGTACCCTCGGTCTGTCGCCGGCCGGAAGAAACCCCAAGCCTCCCCCACCGTCCGATCTTGATCCGACGACTCCCGTGTGTCCTCGCCCGAGTCAAACCAGAGTCATACCGGTCAGCTATGGTCACTTTGCAAAAGAGCCCTCCAAGTTTCCCCGAATCAACCCGCAGTCCACCTCTATTCAAAAGAAATTACCAGTAGGTCCTGTTTTTAACGAAAACCCCCTGAGTTTTTAAGTATTAGAACCCGCGGTGCAGCCCCTGCTCTTTTATGCATTAGACCTTCGGTTTTTAAGCATAATTACGTATAGGTCCTTGGTTTCTTTAAAATAAGCCATGGAAGCTTTTAAAATTTGCCGGCAGGTCCCTAGAACTTAGAAAAGTCATATCTTTTTCGTTTTAGCTCCGATTAGTGTGATTTTCGCGCTCATGTGTTCGTAGTGGAGCGTAGAATATTTCTAAAACCTTTTTATGTACTATTTCTACTGTTTGGTGTGCTGTTCTAATAGAATATTATTTGTTTGCATGTATTGGTATGCGTGTATGCTTGTATGGTGCTTCGTGTCCAGTCGGTGAGCCGTTAGCTTTGGAGTTCGAGCTCGGTGAGGACTTTCCGGAGTAGGACCCACAGCAGCAGCAGCAACACTTCGAGGAAGGCAAGTTATAGCACGGACAATCCTTGCTACCTAAACACACCTTTTATATTCATTTACTTTCATATGCATGTGTCTAAATTGATGTCCCATTAAGGTTGTATCTAGTTTTGTATATCATGTACCTTGATAACCTTGGGATTATTGCATATGGGTAGAATCTTTGCTATGCGCAGCTACTTTCATCATTATTATTTTGTTAATCATGACTTAATGGTTCACTTTAACTTAATGATAAAACTTGCTTTTTAGCAACATGGTTTAGGGAACTGTGCATGTGTTGTGTGCTTTGCCCCAGTGTCTCTCCGTAAGGTCCGGTTCTTAAAGAGGCAACCCAGGAGTCTGTCGCCACCGTTAGAACTATTATGGCTCTGGTCTTGGTCAAGTAACTTGTACGGCTCTAGCTTGACAGTAGTTACCGACGGGGCCGACGGCGCTATGGGAAGCACTCGTGAGAGTATGGTTTGATCCACCGAGGACGGGGGAACCGTCGGCTATGTCTTGTCAGGCACAGTCCCGTGTCGGGAGTCCCTGTGGTATGGGAACTCCGCACGTCGCACTCTTGTACTTGTTGGCATGCGTGCCCGCGCTCTGGACGCCATTGACCCTCTTATCGCTGCGCCCTGAGAGTCAGTCAATCTCGGTGCATTGGATCATGCTTCCTGTGTTGTACCACAGTGGCTACTGTTTTGTTACGGTGTCTTGTGAAAAACCTCGTAGCGTCCCTATGCAGTCACACCTCGGAAGTGTTGATGTGCGTGGTTGGGTGTAAAGTTCCTTTGAACTTTTACGCGACTGGTGGGTAAAGGGCGAAACCTCTGCAGAGTGTAAATCTATCATGATAGCCTTACTCAGGGTCACGAGCGGCCTGGATCCTTTTTTATTAGAAGATGATGTTCATCCATGCTTATTGTCACTTATACTTATTTAATTGGGTTACAACCGGTTTCATTCACTTGTAGTAATTTGGTTAATGATAAAATGAACCAACTAAAAATGCTAATGCAGTTCAGCCATGTCTAGCTTTATTTTGAGCCTTCATTTACCCGTGTTATACTTGCTAAGTAAATTGTTTACTTACACTTGTCAATATTCAACAAAAATCCCGGATGGGTAAACAGATTGGGCTGATCAGGAGACTGCTGCTGAGTTCCCTGAGGACCTGCCATACTTCTGAGTTGCGCTCCCCCAGTCAGAGTCCCTGTGGACTGCGGCTCCGCTTTAATTGAGAGTAATAGACTTCCGCTGTAATAAATATTTATGATATACTCTGATGTAAACTATTTTATTTTCGAGCATTTGTACTCTGTTTATCAAATTTGTTCGTTGTATGTGTTCTGTGGACTTCCTCGGCACACATACGGCCGCATTCGGGTTTTGTGAAAATCCGGGTATGACATTACCCTTGATCGAGGCTCCTAGTGGGGCGGATTTGACCGGGGCGGCGTTGGGGGGAAAGCTCGACGACAGCCGGCGGATTGGGGCGGCGGCGCTTGAGCGTGGAGCGAGGGGAGGCACTGGGGAGGGCTGGGGAGCTCGAGGAGGCTCGGTGGGTGGCCTTGGGATCTCGGTGGGGGGTTTTATAGCTCGGGGAGGGTCTAGGCGTGCGGGCCGAAGATTGGGGGAAGAATCGGCGATGGACGGCGCGGATCGGGGTTTTCCTAAGTGGGGGAGGGAGCTTCCATGCGAGGAGTGTGGCGAAGAAGGAAAGGTGAGTGCGGGAGGGCTTCGTGGAAGCTTCGCGCGCTGTCCACGGGCGCTGGATGGGACTTTGTTGCCGGGCCGAGGTGGCGGGGGTCGAGCGTCCTCCGGCTCGGGCTCGGCTGGGGGAAGAAGACGGGTCCGACAAGCTGGACCCGCTGGTCAGCGGCTGGGGAACGGGGGGGCTGTGGCGCGCTGGGCCGGGGAGGTGTTGGTCCGGCTCGGCTGTTGGGCCAAGGGAAAGAGGAGGGGGCGAGTTGGGCCGGGGAGGGAAAAGGGAGGGAGTGGGTGGCGCTGGGCTCGGGGAAGAAGTAGAGGGGAGAAAGCGGACCAAGGAAAAGTTCAGGGGGGAAAGCGAACTCGACTGAGAATAACTTTTCTAGGGCTCCAAACAATGCGATTCAAATTTGAATTTAAATAAATTTAAATTCTCTTTTGAATCAAAAGCAATACAAAAATTAAATGCAACAGCATGAATACAACAAAAATGTTTCTACAACTTATATTTGATTTTAATATTCATAAATATTTCATTTAACCTATATTAATTATGAACAATTTAAATAAATGCCAATTAATTACTAAAAATTTTAAATAGTCAATTTTTGGGTGTTACACAATACAATCAAGCACACAGGACGTAGGGTATAACGCTACTCGCGGCCCGAACCTATCTAAATCTTTGTGTTGTTCGTGCACTGTCGTTCCTAGAACTCGGCGAGACCCACTAATCTACTCTCTGGGGTACCCCAGATAGACGTGCTCGATATAAATCATCGACATGGGCCTATTTAGAGGATCTGCTGGAGTTGCTCCAAGGAGAATGAACATGCTGTCTGGGCTTCAGGGACCATGGCCGGGCGAGGTAGTAGCAAAAGTTCAGACTCTTTGAGGGTGATTTTTTTTCGCGGCCGTGCCTTGGCACGTTTTTCATAGGGATTGGGAGGATGTTTTACATCGGATATAGTGCATTACACCCAACATTAGAGAGCAGCATCTCGTGGTGGGGGAGTATGTAGCGCCATAGTTGGGCATCTTCTTTGCATGCTTGTTGGAGGAGCTGCAGGGACGGTTCTCATCTGAAGATGACTGAGTTCCTGTGCTTCCAAAGATTCCAGCAGCAAAGGAGAGAACATGTTCCAATGGGATTCAGGAACCATGGCCGGGCGAGGTAGTAGCAATAGTTCAGGCACTTGAGGGTGATCACTTGTGCTAGCTGAGAGGAGACGCCAGAATTGGTGTGCTGTGTGGCATTTGAAGATGATGTGCTCAGGTGTTTCTAGCGCCATATTGCAGATGTCACGGACCTCAGAATCCGCGTTGTGTTTCTCGAAGTGGTTGGTTTTGCACACTGGGTTCGATCAGGAGCCACCTATAGTATAGAGAACATCACTAATAAAGGCAATTTAGTAATTGTCATTGAGACGAGCGACCGTCGGGCTTATCTCAAACCCACATCCGTCCTCGGAAGCATGCACATGTGGACCCATGTTTCATAATCAAATGTTACATGCACACATGGACACACGTACCGAGAAAGATGTTTTGCATGCAGCTGATCATGGCCACTCGTTAAGCCCCGGCGCTCCCCGGTCGTTTGTATGAGTGATTTTTTACATCTGGCCGCCGCCCGCCTCCTCCGTGTGCAGCCCCTTGCGATTCCTTCTTTTTCTCCGTTCCCGCCGCCGCCGCGCCGCCTGCCTCCTCCCGTTGTGACCCTCGACCGGCCGCCGCGGCGCGACCAGGGCGCATGCTCCTTCACATGCCACCTTCCCATGCCTTGGATGTCTGAGGGCCGGTGCTCGGTACTCCTGGTCCACCTATCTCGGATCCTATCAGTTCTGTGCTTCTTTCTTCCAGAACAAAGAACAAAGTGCAAATTTGTGACTTTTTTGATGGGCGGATACACATTGAGACATGATGTTCCATCTGTGCTTTCAATATTTGATTAATATTGTGTATTTGTGGTGTTTATTATATACTCTATAGGAGGTAGAAAACCATTTTACCATCAATGAATTGTTGTCACAATAGCCAGATTGTTAGATAAAACTGAAGTTGCTGCCATAAAGTTGCTATTTGTTTCGATACATATATAAATAGTGACTTAGACATCGTTGCTTGATGAATTTAGTACAGAGTAAATTACATCCACATACAAAAACTTGGCAGGTGCGTGCAACTTAGAACGACAACTCATAAAATGCTCAATTTAGTATAAAAATTTAACAGGTGGGTGTAAATTGGTCCAAAAACTTATAAAACGCTCAAGTTGGTACAATAACTTGATAGATGGGTGTAAATTAGTCTATCAACTTTAAAAATTCTTAGTTAGTATAATAATTTGGCAAATCAGTGCATTTACAATTCAAACATTACAGCGGCAATGTATTAAGCATAGTAGATAGACCCATGAATATTTTTTATATTTTTTCTCTTAGGTTGTTGTTCTCAACGATGCCCAACTTATTTATTCATTAGTCCAAATTTGATCAACTAATAGAATAACACCATTAGAGTTATCAAATGACTGGAGTTTGTGGGAAAGACTTTGGAACCTTTGTTTTTTTTGCTTCTGCTTATGTATTCAATAATTCTATAGAAAACAAGTTTATTTATATCATTTTAGCTCGTTTTCCCTTTCAAAATAAGCATTGGAGGCTTTAAAAACATTTGTGCCAAACATACTATTAGTATGTATTAGTGTATTGGTTTCTTTTTTTGAACAATGCATATAATCAAATATGTAGCAAACAACATATGTAAACCTATCAATATTGAATATAAAATTAAATATACTTAATCAAAATTAAGTCACTATATCAAAATAATTAATATGAAGACATAACATTAGTTTTCTGAACATTGGGGTTCTTATTTTTGCCAAATATATTACCATCGCAACGTGAATATCAATGACCAAATAATGTACAATAATTTGCTTCAACGTGAATATACTTTCTATTATGACTTGACGTTAGAAAAGAAGATGTTGATGTAACACTTGGACTACGGATGCACCAATTTACAAAGTTATTGCACTAAAATGAGCATTTTACGAGTTGTTGGATCAATTTGCACCAATCTGTCAAGTTATTATACTAAATTAAGCATTTTATAAGTTGTTGGATCAATTTGTACCTATCTACTAAGTTGTTGGATGGTGGACGCAATTTACTCATTATAATCTATCATATTAATACTGTGACGCCCACGTTTCTCTATATGGGAAAATCACTAAGAAATGCACCCGGTAAAAATCTTTTCAAAATGTTTTCCCGCCGTCTTTCTCCCCCCCCCCCCTCGTTTTCTTTTTCTTTTTCCTTTTCCCTCTTCTCTTTTTCTTTTTCCTTCTTTTTCCTTTCCTCTCTCCCCCTCCTCTACTTCCTCTGTTTTCACCCGACGCCGAGCACTGCGGCTCTGCTCACCGGCGCTGTGCCGCCCCTCCGCCGTGACCCCACCACCCGCTTCACCTCTCCACGCCGGCCACCGCTGCTCTGCTCTGCTCTGCTCGCCGGCCACGCCACCAGCCCCGCCGCAGCACTGCACCGCCACCGTCCACCCGCTTCCCTCACCTCGCCCCGCCAGCCGGCCCCACCCCCTGCGCCGGCCAACCACTCTCCCCAACGCTGCACGCAAGCCGCCCCGGCCCCGAGCTCGTCGTCGCTGTGCCAAACCGCCGCGCCGACACGCTGTCGTGCCGACCACCGACGCGCCGGCCCCTGCTGCACCACACACACACACCGCCGTCTCCACGCGCCGGCCACCCCGTACTACTGCCGCTGAGCCGCTCCACCCATCGTACACGCCACCCCTGCACCGCCGCGCCGTCCACGCGAGCGCCGTCGTCCCTCGGCCGCCGACCAGCAGCTCTCCGCATCACTGCGCCGGCCACGGCCACTGCCGCACTGGCCGCCCCTGACGCCGCGCCGACCACACCACTGCCCGGCCCCGCTCAGTCCCATCGCCGCGTCGCGCCAAGCACACCGCCGCACAGCACCGCCACAGGGCCGCCCGTACCTCCACCACCGCCGACCGCCTTCAATTCGAGTCGCCGGCCGCCATTATCGCCGCCCGACCAACCCCTCTCGTCGGCCCACTCCCACACCACCCCTCCGCGCCTATAAAAGGGCCCTCGGGCATCACCTCCGCCTACACCAGCTCACGCGCCACTCAGCTCGTCCCCTCCGCCGTCGCAACACCGCCACCCCCACTGCCATTTCCGCCGCCGCCGCCCGCTCTCGTGGGCAACCCATCCCCGGCAATCTCCGCCCGAGGTAGGACCATGGATAGACTCGTCGTGCTCCCCTCTCTCTTTCCCCCAGGTCAATTTGACCCTTCGCCGCCCGGAACGCCGGCAAGTCGGCCGGTCGACGCCGCCGCCGCCGCCCGCTCTATCTTTCTCTCTGTTTCGCGGGGAAGAAAGAACATTTGCGCGTAACCCCCTGCACTTTCCCCTATTCTAACCCGCCGTCCAAAAACATAAACCCCTCTCTCTCTGGCACGTTGCACATAACCCCCTAAACTTTGGCCGAATCAACCGGCAGTCCACAGACACTATTCCCTCTCTCTCTCTGTTGGTTTCGCCAGAGGCCCTCGGTCTTTCCTATATTTACAGTTAGGTCCTTATTCTTTAAAAACAGCCCCTAAACCCTCCTAATCTTCTTTCTTTTTCCACCAAAGCCCTCCACCTTTTCTGTATACATATTTAGATCCCTCCCAGCACCCAGAAATGCCACAACCATACCCCTACACCCTTCAAATAAATCCCCAGCCATTTACAGTAGCTTCCAAATGAAATCCTTTTCCTGTTAAGACATCCACCATAACCCAATGACGCGTCATTTCATGCGTCTTTTTAATCCCGATCGACCCCAAATTTTCACCACGCCTTTTCTCCCGTCCTTCCCAATACCGCTATCCAAAATAACCCAGGAATAATCGCCCCACCTCCGTTTTCCGTTCTTTCTCTGTTCTTTCTTTCGGAGCTCAGCAAAAACTTTTTCCTTTATTTATTGTATGCTTGTTTGTGTGTGCCATAGACTCTGCTGGGAACGAGGAAGGACTCGAGGAGGAGCAGGGTTACGAGCAGGAGCTTGGAGACCAAGACCCCGGGCAGGAATCCCCCGAGGGTTGGGAGAACGGCAAGTGCAATCCCATCCTTTGATGCATATCTTGTCCTAGATTTTATAAACACAACCCACGGCCTGTTTTATAAAACTTGCATGTTTTTACTGCTAAACCCGATTGGATAGCCATTCCTTGATTGCTTTGACTGCTTCCTTGACAACCTAGATTAATGTTTGAATATGACAATGCTCTGTTCGAATGTTAGTCACTGCTAGAAATGCTTAGGAATATTTTACTGTTATACACCCCATTACAATCACTTGGTGTTTACAAAAACAACCGTGTGCGTGCTTTAAAATAAAAGAGATGGATTTTGTGAATAAAATGAGTATCTGTGTGGGATGAGACAGACGGTATTTCTTGTGTGAAATGCCGAGGTGAGCTCGAACCTATGTGGTTGAGCATGGTGGGAGTTGTCTATCCTATCACAATTTTTGGGATGATGTTGATGTGTCATCTAGCCTAACCCATTTTAATGTACCACCACTCGACCGTTGTATGTGGCAACGGCCTAGCATAAATCCCACTAGTTAAGCTGTTGGTTATGTGGTGTGCTGGTGAGCAACAGAGGGCCATGGAGCCGGGGATACGATCTATGTGAGGTATGCCCCTGGGTAGAACCTCGTTGGTAGGTTGCTAACCCCCTGGTCGCGTCTGTGGTAACTTGTCAGTTTAGCTATGGTGGGTAATGGCTTTGATAGGAGCTGCACTGGCACTAAGGTGTTCATGTTGTGGTAGCCTACTTGTGGTTGTGTACACCTCTGCAGAGTTAAAACCTATCCGGATAGCCGTGTCCACGGTAATGGGCGAGTTACGGCTTGGTCACTTCACTAGTCCCCTGTTTTGGTGTAAGATGGTGTTTGGCAAGTGTTGAGTTGAGAAAAAGTGTTGGCACGGGCTATGACAGATGGGGAATCTGGTAGCATTAAAATCTTGTGAGTACAATACTCATGTTTATCGATCCTACTAAAATAAATGCTTGTGAAAACCCCTTTATAAAATAAACCCTTGCATGTGTAAAAATTTGCTTTATTGCAAAAATCAGCCATAAGCATGTCCTTGGTTATATCCCTTGTATACTTCTGTTGTATCCTTTCCGTGGTTGTGATTGTGCTTGCTGAGTACGTACGTACTCACCCTTGCTTATTTTGTTTCAGAGGCAGACCCGGACCTTGTACCTGAGGACGTCGTTTAGAGGGGTTCGTTCTGCAGCTAACCTTTGCCTGTGTGTTAGGGTCACCCGCTTGAAGCTGCATGGATTTCCACTCTAATGAAGACCTCTATGTTATCAACCTTTTTATCTGGAGTCTAGCGTTAGTTATGTTTGTTGTGGCCCTGCAGTGCCACCGTCTCCCGTAGTGATGTTTATGTACCGAACCATCTGTTGTAATAATGTGAACCAGCATCCTGGGACTGGTATTTGTATCACATTAAGTTCTCTCTTTCGAGGGGACGCTTCAAATACAATAGTGTTAAAAGAAGCCACCACGTTCACCGAGAGGAACAAAAAATTCTCACATTAATCTAAAAAAGAGAAGAATATGCATCGTTCGATTTTATGAAGATCTAACGGTCTAAACAAATCTGAAATTACCATGCTAATCTAAAAAAGAGAAGAATATGGGCCGTCAGATTTTATGAAGATCTAATGGTCTAAACAAATCTTAAAATTACCATGTTAACCGAAAAAAGAAGAATATGGACAGTTGGATTTTATGAAGATCTAACGGCGTATATTATTCCATAAAATCATGTCTATATTTATTTTATAAAATCCACTTTGAATAAGTTATGGCGTGAAAACATGTATAGGTAGGGAAGCATTAGTCTAATCAAGCCAAAAATTCTAAAAGTATAAGACTTGGACTCCATTTATTTGGTAGCGTAAAAAGGCCTCTTGGTATTTCCTACCGCTAATCGGACTTCACCTCATCTTTCCATGCATCTTCCAATCCAAAATTAGAAGAGGTGATAACACAAAAGGTTCATTGTTGTCAGGTCCAATAAAAAAGGAAAGGTCACATCGTGTCAGTTTTCTATTACAGATCCGTTTCATGAACGATTAGAACACAAATACATTCACGCTAAAAATATATATAAACTAGTAAGAACGCACATACAACACATACGTTTAATAGAAAATAAGATTGTATAAGAGATAGTTGGCCGGAGATCACGTTACTTACGAACTCGACAATTCCATACTATAGAGACAAACAAGGGAGACGGAGAGTTTGACAAAAAAAAAAGGCCCGGCAGGTAGGGTCGCTAGAAAAGGTATTGTTTCGATGACTAATGGGTCCATCGGTTGACAAAAGTTTGACGAAAAAAGGCCTGGTAGGTGGAGTCGCTAGAGGGGTAGTGTTTCGATGACTGGTGGGTCCGTTGGTTGTCAAAAGATTTGGTTATAAACATTTGGGGGTTTTTATAAAATTATGATGGTTTGATTGACGAAGCAAAAGTTAATTTACAATGTATCAAACGACCGGGTCGATTTTTATAAATAATAGAGGATTTTCATAAAATTACAATGTGTTAAAGGCTGTGGGTTGATTTTTATAAACATTAGGGGGGTTTATAAAATTACGATGGTTTGATAGCCGAAATGATAGTTTTGGATATTTATAGTATATATAGAACATCAATGCAATTAGTGTAATCAACTTGGTCTTGCACGGTCTTTTTTAGTGTAAAAAAATCAACTATGTTCGTCGAGAGGGTCAAGAAATTCCCACGTTAATCTAAAAAAGAGAATAATATGCACCATCAGATTTTATGAAGATCTAGCGGTCAATATTATTCCGTTAATCTAAAAAAAGAGAAGAATATATGACATCATTTTACGAAGATCTAATGGTCCATATTATTTCGTTAATCCAGAAAAAAGAAAAATATATACCGTTGTATTTTATGAAGATCTAATGTTCTATATTTTTCCAAGAAACTCGCACGTTTATAAAAAACTAAAAGAATATGCGCCCTCGGATTTTATGAAGATCTAACGATCCATATTATTTCGAAAAAATCTATATTACTAGGCTAAATATAATATGTGACGTCGGACTTTATGAAGACGGTCCATACTATTCATAAACTTTTATATTTTTACGCTACATAGAATAAAAAAAGATATAGACCGTTGGATTTTATGAAGATCTAACGATCTAATTAATCACAAGAGTAAATGTCAATCATGAATCATAACTATATGTAATTAAGAGAGCACCCCGCGAAAGGAACGAATGGATGCACATGCAGCCGGGCATGTGAGTAAGATATGTAGGAAACAAGTCGTCACTGCAGTGAAGTATGGAGATAATCCATCAAGGCAAACAAGCTAGACGCCAAACGAAGCACACTGACACCTATTCGGTACAATTTAGCAGGAAGCTGTCAGCGGTAGACAGGTGCAGCCCAGTGATAAGACATCATAGCAAAAATATAAAGGCTGTGTCTAGTTCCCAAACTTTCTCTCTCCAAACTTCACTATTCATCTATCACATCAAATCACATCAAATCTTTCTTCCATGCATGTAGCACTAAACGTGGGTAAATAAAAAACTAGTTGCATGATTTTGATGTACACGATAAGACGAATCTTTTGAGCCTAGTTAGGTCATGGTAGGACAATGTTTACCACAAACAAACGAAAAGTGCTACAGTGCGCTACAGTGTCCGATGTGACTTTTTCATCCCCTTTTCACCCTCTTTTTCAGGAACTAAACACACCCAAATTCAAATGTCGTTGCGTTCTTGCAGACTTAGGTGATACAAATGAAACCATCGTCCGATATAAGCCTGATGGATTTACAGTGTAGTAAACTAAACATGCAGAAAAATCCAGAGACTGCACATATGGACAATAAAGTTTTGGCCTAAAAAATATACGAAGTAGAATTCAAACCATAAATCATAAGTCACATAGGCAATTCATACTAAGCATAATAAAGATCCATATGGAACAACAACACATGTAAGAAACTTGAAGCCGCAAATCTAAAAAAACGTCAAGAAGACATCTGGAGAAGGGGTGGGAACAAGATTTGGGCTACCTTACTTTGCGCTCGCTGCCCTCAGCCCTTGACACCTTGACACATGTGCCTACCACAACACTTGCTCGCTTTTTTTCAAATGGAGGAAGGAACAGGACGCGGTATCATAAAGTTCATGGATCAATAGATTAAGAAATATGGAGCTTGGAATATAGTATACTACTTAAAAAATATTTTGCAAGGTATGGACTAAATTGTCCCCGCGTTTCTAAAATGAGAATGGCACTATGATACGGATGGAAGAAGGTGAGTAGGAATTGTGTCGCTCAGTGAATCGATCTATACGTACGGGCTAAAAATTAAATTAAGGTCTAAGAGGCTAGATTGAACCACTTCGCCGCTGGCTGGGAGCAGGGTAGGTAGGGAGGAAGCCTCGGCCTACTATTTCTGTTCGGGCCGAGTTCCTTTAATAGTACATTATTTTGTATCATTTTTAATTTTCTAAATACACATACTATGTACATATTATATAAATATATTTTTAGAAAAATATTAGATATTCAACTAAATAAACATGAATTGAAATGCCTCAGCATGTATCCCGAGTCAAAGGAACAATAAGCACGTAAAAGGATAATTTAAAAGATAAAAAAATATAGACCCAAAATATGGCCTACTTGGACACATAGAAGTAAATAGATAAGAAAACAAAATAGACATGAGAAACAAATAAAATAAAAATGGAATACATATAGGTTCTCATTGACAAATCTAAATAAAAGATATATGACTAAGATATATGCTAAAAAAATTAGAGATGAACAATTATGTATGAAGCATAGACTAAAAAACTTATTCTATAAAATATGTAATCATTGGACCCATGCCTAAAATAATGTACAATTAAAATTGTTGATTTAACTCCTAAAATATAATGGCAACGAATGGCAAAAAGATCTTCTAACAAAAACTAATGTTAAAGAAAAAATATTAGATAACTAAAAATACTTATAAAAAGTTATAAATACTTAAAACATTATCATAAATAGCTAGCTATCCGCGCTGTTTGCGTAGACCACCTTGCGAGACACTACTTAAACACTGAGTTACGACTGATCATGCTTCTCGCTTTGCCCGCCGTGGCCAATCTGCCATAGTGCCATGGACCGCGCGAGCCGGCAGCACGTAGTGGCGACCTTAAAGCGGCCCGGCCTGGTTCCATGCCGGTGCTGTCGCTGTTTGCCGCTGCCCGTGCATCCACGCCACAGGCCACACTGCTCCTGTCCTCTCCTCTGGTGCCGCCGGATCGGTTTGTGCTGGCAGGTCTGATTGCTGCTACACGCGCGTTCAAAATTGAAAATGGATGAACAGAAGAGCACGTTCAAATAAAGCTTCTCCTTCTCGTCCTCAGAATAACGTATAGTGTTTAGCATCTACTAGTTGAGTAGAAGTCTGGAGGAGACTACGATGAATGGACGAAACCACGGGGGAGACAGCCGGTAGGCCGTGCTGGACTAGCGGCCAGCACAGGCCGGGATTACCAAAACGGCACAGCTGGAACTCGAATCCTGAGGCTAAACAAAACCGGGACACAGTACGTACACGTGTGCCGGTCAGCGGCGCTTGACCCGTAAGCGAGGCGCGTGCACGAGTGAAATGAAATAATCTGGCCGGGGGAATCGAATCGAATGGATTCGCGACGGCGCCAGGCCGGCCGTGGAAACCGCGCCGAAGGTTCGTGCGGTCAATGCGTTGTGCGTCTCGTTCGATGGTGATGACTGATGAGAGTACAAACTAGGGGTGAGGCCGCCCGGGCAGACGTAAACAAAGCCAGCATTAGCAGAGTACAATGCCGATTTTGCTATTACAAATCTCGATCCCATTGCTTGCTCACTTGTTTGTTTACCCTAGTATGTAGTTACCGCGCGGCGCGCTGCTTGTGTTTAAACCGAGTCAACAGGGGCGAGTACCGTGTCGCCGCGAGGCTCCACGGCGTCCAGTCCCAATCCTAGCTGCCCCCACGGGCCAGACCAGACTACACCAGCTTTTCCATCGCTGCCGGCGCGTGCACTGCTGCGTGACCAGTTCCAGCACCCAACTTGATGCGATCATGGACGGACCCCACGGCTAGCACTCGTTCCCGTTTTTGACAGCAGAGCAGATCGATGCTCTCCTGAACCTTCGGATATATGATCAACGCACGCCCAAGTTTAACCGACTCTGTACTGCATTGGCTCGTCCTCAACGAGGGTAAGATACCAATCGACAACACGAGAGACGTTTGTTCGCTGCCGCACGCATCGGCGCGTTACTACTGCCTGCCGCGCCCGCCCAGAGTTTCGTCGAGGACAGGGCAGCCACCAGCCAATGCCATCGTGCATAGCAGTACTTGTTGGTCCAAGCCCTCATCAATTTCGTGTACTCCGATCCTACGCATCCCTCATTAGCCGTAGCCCGTAGCCACCCCGGGTGGGTGTGATAGTAGTAGGCGTGGTCCGCTAGCAGCGCTCAGCGACCCAGAGCAAATGAAGCACGGAAACGCCGGCCGGTTTCGTCGTGATCCTGACCCAGACCCCCCGTGCGTGCGCTTCGCGTATATTAATCCGCGGGGCGCGGCCGCACGCACGAACGCGACGCGGCTAGTATTCCCCAGGTCACCTCCGCCCACCGCGCGCGGCGCGCCACGCCACGCCGTGTTCCCTGCTGGGCGCAACTAGCTGCTCTGCCCCCGCATCAGAACAAAGCAAGCTTCAACTCGCGCGGTTTGTTTATGCCCGCACGGGCACGGCCGAAGCTGCTTGGCAGCAGCCCGACGCGCCGCGCTGCGCTTCTCCGAGTGCCCCTGCCTTTTAAATCACACACACTCGCGAGAGCACGCCGATCAGTGGACAGACACAAACACGCGTGGCAACGCGCACTGCGTAGCTACCTCCGATCAGGTGGAAGCTCTAGGGAGCGTGCCTGCAGTGAGTGAGTGAGCGAGTGACGGGACAGCACGAGCGGCCGGAGATGGCGGCGGGTGCGGGCGTGGCGACGCCGCTGAGGCTCAAGGATCTCCTCGAGCTGGACTGCGACTCGTGCAGCGCCGCGGGCTTCCGCTGCTACCCGCGCCGCCTGGGCGAGTCGGCGCCTATAATGCGGCACCTCCTCGAGTCGCCGCGGTCCTTGCAGCTGCGCCGCCCGAGCAAGCTCTCCAACCTATCCAGGAGCCTCTCGCGCCGGCTCGGCAGAGGCGGCCTCTGGCGCCGCCGCAGCGACGACCACGAGGATGCCGCCGCACCGAGCGGCAGCGGCTCGGATTCGTCGGAGACGACGACGAGCAACAACTCGTTCGGGAGGAGGAGGAGGGGGTCGCGGTGCGGGTCCGACTCGGACTTCTCCACGGCCAGCTCCGCCTCAGACACCATGGACGGCACGGCAGCTGCCGTGGTGGCCGCCGCCATCGAAGATGAGCACGAGGTAATCATCACGGCGCGTTCATCATAAGCTTCATTAGCTGGGCGTGGCCCATCTCCTTCCACTGCCCTCGGTCCTCTAGTTCCGTTGTTCGCGTTCGTAGTGCTCCGGATCAACGTGCGTGGATTAGCCATGAAACGGTTATAGAAGCCCCCACACATTCATGCCACGTACAGCTACTACACACGGGCTGGCCGGCCTGCTCATTGTCATCGATAGATGCATCCCTTGCACTCCGCTGATTCGAGCGTGGAGTATCCAAAGAACCCGCTACATTGACGCACGACGACAAGTCGAAGCATACTCTCTGTAGCGCGCTGTCCACTGTTGAAGAGTAATTTGCGTCATATTTGTGCCTCGCAATTGTGATTGATACCCTGACCTCGAGGTAAGATAGTAATAAGTTGGTGCGCGCGATCGAGAATAACCGTCTTCACGAGGTAGTCAACGTCAAGTACCACTGTTGAAGAGTTTTTTTTTTCTTTAGGAACAAGTGCCGCTAGACTAGGTGGCCGGTGAAAAATGAATCATCATCGCACAACACACCGTACTGCACTGCCCACGTCGTCGATGATGGCCCCGGCGCCCGGCACAGCGTCCACGGCGTGGGCTTGTGGACCAAAAGGAAAAAGGTTGCTGCGCGGATGAATGCGGTAGGCCTGTGAACAGTCAGGGCGCGCAGCTTGTCGGGGAGCGGCTAGTACTGAGTAGTGACTGAGCGAGGTAAAAAGGCTATTCCCGTCTGCACGCGCCGCTCGACTACACTACAGCGTCCAGTGTTCTTGCCCCCGAGGTCCGAGCACAATGCATACGAGCAGTAGTAGCTTCGAGTCGAGCCTTCAGAGTGAAGGCCCTGTCGTCCGGCCGGCGAGTGATGGCCTGAACTGAACTGTGCTGTTCCGGCCGGCCACGGCCACTGCCAATCTGCTCGCGCTAATGGCCACACACACGCGTACCAACCCAACCTCCAGGTCGCCACCGGTACGTGCGTGCGCTACCGCCATGCCGTATCTTTGTCCGCACCGCGACTGCAAATTAAGCATCGCATGTGCGGGCGCGAACGCGACGCCCACATGGCCTTAATGACCCCAGGGGGTACGGATAGCAGATTAACGCGCCGGTTACGGGTTGGTCAAACCAAACCAAACGAATGAAGCCTCCCGATTAAGCCGGCGCCGCACGTTCCGCTGTCTATCGCCCGTGCCCCGTGCTTTGTCCTCTACGAAAAAGGCTCGCGTCGCGGGCACCACCAGCGCAAAACGACCAGCCGCAGCCGGGACGGGAGGCACTTCCTGCCGCGGGCTCCGTACTCATCCGGCTCGAACTGCTGCATTGCACTTGCACGGCGGGTAATCGTCTTTGTTAGCGGTGGCTTTGATTATTGACGGTGGGCTAATGTGTTTGGTGCGCGCACGGTTGGTGATAATGCGTGCAGGCGATGAAGAGGAGGGGGTCCAGCTCGGGGTCGGAGGCGGACGACAAGGACGAGCAGCTCAGCCCGGTGGCCGTCATGGACTTCCCCGACGACGACGACGACGACTGCGACGGCGGGGAGAGGGACGCCGGCGCGTGCGCGTGCTCGCCTCCGCCTTCCTTCAGCCTCGAGCGCCTCCAGAGTAAGTGAGATCATCAAGTACTAGTACAGAATATTATCGTGTAACCATGCATGTGTGCGTCCACGTGCAAACAAGTAGCCGCCAAATTGAAAGAACACGGGGAAAGTAGGTGCGAGTAAAAGCAACCACGAGGCCGTTGGACGGCTTGTACCGGATCGAGTCCTGATCCACGGAACAGGGCTGCGTCGTGCCAGTTCGGAAAATTGTACCAGACAGAGCAGAGGCACAGGGCAAAAGCACCGACCAATTTACCGTGCCTTCTGAAAAGTAGTCCGGTTATGGAGCAGCACCACAGGGTACAACTAGGTTACAATAATGTGTACTCCAATTCATTCATTGGGGCGGGGTAATAATGCCGTCAAATCCTAAAGAGGTGTCCTACAATTACGGTTTCTGATTGAGGTGTTCGTCGTCGGGTAGCGCTGGTGGCGCTCCAGAATCTCCTCTGCTCCTGTCGTTTGCCCGGACACGACGCGATCGATACGGACATTTCAAAAGCCGAGCCAAATTTTTTGGAGAATCTTGCTGGACCCACAGCGCCAGTGACTGTCGGGGAAAGGCAACAGGTCGATCCCCCGGGCATTGCGCGCTCGACACATTTGGATTAATGACCGTGATTTGACCTATACAATGGCCCACGTATGCTTGTTATTCACTTTATTAATTCTTTGTCGTGGAGCAGGGAGGAAGATGCTACGGCAGCACAAGATCCGACGGTTCGGGAGCACCGAAGAGCTGGGCCCCGTGGACCTCGATGCGCGCCTCGCCGCCACGTCGGACACCGACGACCCCGCCGACGGTGCCCCGGCGCAGCAGGCTATCCCGTGCCGCAGCAACGAAGACGCCACCGCGGCGTCACGCCGGAGCAGCAGCCGCGCCGACGTTCGCCACGACCCGGACGAAGAACACGGCCTTCTTGCGCTGCTCATGGACGCCGGCGTGGACCACATCTCGAAGCAGCTCCTGCTCGACTTCTTCGTCGAGATGAGACGGCTCTCTTCGCCGGCCGGGCTGCTACGACCGCGAAATGCTGAACGGCGGGGAGACGGTGAGGTTCTGGCGGCGGCCAGGGGCTGGCTGGCGGACGGCGCGGCGAGTGAACGGTGGGGCTTGAGCGACGTGCTGCGCGCCGGGGAGACCGTCGTGGAGGAGATGGAGCGGAGCCGGCGGTGGATGCGAGTCGGCGAGGAGGAGCGGGAGGTCGGGGCGGTGGTGGCCGGGATGCTGGCTGATCGGCTGGTGGATGAGGTGGTGTGGGATTTGCTTGTGTAGGTTTGGGTCGTTGGAATGGGGACTTCGGTGTAAAGTAATGTCGAATGATATCGAAATGTTGCATACGGTGACCTTTGTTTGCAGATTGCATGGCCGCCATCTACTTGGTGGGATGATATGGCCGTATGGGCTCCCAACTTTACTGAAATTGCCTTATGGGCCCCAAACTTTACTGAAATTGTCCGGAGAAAAAAAGTGAGTATTGCCGGGAGCTGCACAACCTATAATTCCCTATGTTCAGAGATCAGCAAAGGAACGACCATCAAGAATTCAAAGATCTTCTAGCCTTTCACAATTGGGCTGGTATTGGATGGACCCAGAGAAGGAGATCCATCAGTTGAGCCCATGTATGCCGTTGGCCCACCATGTGGGCCGGTGCGTCATTTGTTGAGCCTGTCTGTTTTCTTCTAGTGTAGCTGGGTCATCATCGGCCACCATGAGTTCAAGAAATCGACGGTGGTTTTTTTTTTGAAAAATCCATCGACCGTGGTAGTAAATGGGCTTTGCTGGATAGCATGCGTGATCCAAAACTAGCAGGCAATACCCGTGGTAGTAAAGGTCCGTTTCACATGCAGTATGCCCAAGACTGAAAACAAGGAGACAGCTCCATCCCGCGTCGTGTTTCGATCGCCACGAGCACGATGGTCCGAGCGAACGATGCACAGGGACGTGTCGAGGCACGCGTGTACGAACCGCGCCGTCCCTTCACCTCGGGCCGCCGCCGCCGCCGGGGAAGTCGGCGCGCGGGTTGATCCTGATGACGAGGCCCGGGAAGACGTCGTCGGGGTCGTGGACGTGCGGGTTCCGCTCCAGGATGTAGGGGTCGCCGCACCTGGCGCTGATGCCGTGCAGCGTCTCCCCCTCCGCCACCACGTAGAGCTCCTCGCACGGCCGCGCCGCCAGCAGCCGCGCCCCGCGCACCACCACCGGCCCGCCGCCCCCGCGCTCCTCCTCCTCCCCCGCGCCGCCGGCGAGCGAGCCCACCACCAGCACGAGCGCCACCACGCAGCACCACGACGCCACGTCCGACGCCCCCGACCGCTGGCGCGCTCCGGCGGCCATCACTGGCTCAGTGGTAACTGGTAAGAGATCAAGAGCAACTAGTAAGACAGAGTTTGCTCAATTGCTCTGCTCTGTATTTGGTGCCTGTGCGCCTGTGTTTGGGCTTGGGGTTGGAGGTTTATATAGACGACGGGGCTCATGGAAGCTGGAGAGCGTCGTTGTAGAAGGGGATGATGATGGGATGAGAATTTTGGGATGGTTTCGCTGGAGACGTCGAGATGGTGAGAGCAATCAGGATAGCTGAAGTGAAAGATGAATGCTGATGCACTCGCAAGTTTGTAGCTGTTCACAGTCCTTACGAGGTACTAGATTGGAGGGCATGGGTTGGGCACTATCAATATGTTTGGCCATTCTTTGTTGCGGTTCAGGACTGTTGGCCACAGTATGACCTAACTACTTTCCTATAGACAAAAAAAAGCATCATCATATCTAGGGTATCTAGCAACAGAGGTTCTTTGCGGACGAGTTCTAATTTGTAAACAAGCTCTGTTAAAAAAAAATTTAAACAAAGCAGGGCCTCATCACGGCTCGCGCGGCGGCACGTACGCCAACGCAAAACATCGCAATAATCAGCATACTTTTTCAGAACGTATGAAACCAGCAAAAAAGAGTAGTAGTAGTAGTAGTACCGAGACACGTCAGAAGGCAACCATCTCCATTTTCAACCAAGCACACCGACGCACATGTTTAGGAATTAAGAGTTGCGAGTGCGTCGTGATCACGTGTCATCTATCAAACGTTCGTGAACCTAGACTTGTCGCTGTTGTGCAGGGAAAGGCCAGTAGTGGCTCTCATCACAACAAGGGGGAAGTGCCACGATTCTCCAAAAGTCCAAGAAAGCAGCTTCTCTGCATGGGTTTCTGCCTTTGTGGCGCCGTCCTTTGCGACCATCGAAGCAAACAACCACTGGCCGCTCACGGGCTAACGACCACTGGCCGCCTCCAAATCTTGGGCTTAAGGAACCTGCGAATCCGTCCGTGAGCAGGGTATGCTAGTTTAGTCGACTACGTCCATGTGCGGTCGGCCAAATCATTGAGGTTCAGAGAACGCATCGGTTGGCCATGCTTGGAACTCAAACGTGCATGGCGGGCGGCGCCCAACCACCTGCGCTTGGTTCTCTCTCAGCGAGCAGCGGGCAATCCGCCAGGCGCTGCGACCACACCACCACGCCGGCGGCCGTGCATGCGAGACAGCCAATCTGGATCGCGTCCGCGTCACGGCCTCACCACAGTCCACAGCTCGCGCGGCGGCACGTACGCCAACGCAATCCGGCCGACACGCGCGTTCGCCACGGCAAACGGATCCCTGAACGGACGCAATTACTCAGCGGAGGATGGGCGGGCCGGCGTGGCGGCGGCCGCGCCGGGGGACGAAACCCCCATGCATGCCTGACGGCTCTCCCCATTATTCTCCAAGTCCAAGCTTTCACGCGCGCGTGCAGATAACCGTAGTAGTGGCCCGACCCGGCGTCGGCGTCGGATCTCTTTTATTTGTGCTTTTCTCTGACGCATGCCAAGGCTCTTGGATATTTGGGAGCCCTTTTGCGGCGGCTGATGGCGCATGCTCTCCTTCTCCTTCTTCCGACCGGCCGCTGGACTAGTCATCTTACATGGAGAAAAGCAAAGTATGGGGCTTGCGTGGAGGCGCCGGGGGTTGTGAGTGGGAGGAAAAAGGGCAGGAGTTGAGAGCTTTCTTTCAGTCGCGGAGGGCAGTCAGTGGGTTCGGCCGGATCGACGACGAGGCACACTGCACCCCCCACCACTTTATCATATCATATATGCGCGTTTCTCTTCCTTTTTATCACATGAAGCATGTTGCCGAATGTATTGTTTCTTCTCTCATCTGTATTTTTTCCCAGAAACAATACTATTGCAAACACTCTTATACATGTGTGTGTACTCATTCCTGTAGATACAGTAGATCTTACCCTATAAACAAATCCAAGAGAATGTATAGATATAATGATGATGATGTTCCAAAAACGCATTGCTATCGGCGAGTATGTTGTGTAGTTGTCTACCACAAATTAATCCAAATATAAACAAATCCAAGTACTCCAACTCAAATGAACGGATTGTCGGATTCCACGCTTAGTCTGCTCTCCCTTATTTTTCTTCTTCAGTCATATAATTAATTTATTGTTCTAATTCACCCCTCGTTCTTCTAGGATTGGACCATCCATCGCTAACATCCTATATGCTCCGAAGTACTCCCTCCGTTCCAAAATAAATATTCATGTAGCATTTAATTTTGTCCATAAAAAATACTCATATTCTTTTGGGTCATAGGGATGCATACATCTAATTAAACCAACCACCACACTTAAAAAATGTATAGAAAAGCGCATTTGAGCCAATCAAATAGTTAGTTGATGTTATTTTCAAGTTTTAAATGCATGTGCATTTATTTACAAACATGAGTAACATAGACCAATATGGTCATTTGTGATGAGTAGTAATTTGTTTGAAATTTTTAGATGAGCGCTAATTTTAGGACGGAGATGGTACTAAATACAGCTTCTTCTTTTTTTTGAGATATTAGCCACGACTGATGAGCAGAGAAATAAGAAGCCGTGGAGATCGGAGATCCTTGACGTATGTGCCCGGGACACCGGCCTCTTTGTTCTGTCTTGTTTCGTTGGGCGACGAAGCGAAACAGAGTACATGTGTGGGTATGTGTAGAGCACTAGAGCAGGAAGCCGAATCCAATTCAGAATCACAGTACTAGACGCTCGTGTAGTGTGGAACTTGTTTGTGAATCATCAGAATCAGCACTCTCACTCTCATCATCAAAATCCGATCCAAACAGGCCCTCGGTCATTTATGAACGTCGCTCTGATTGTTCCGGGCTTTGCACAAGGAAAAAGTCTGTTTTACCTCCCTGAACACTTAGCTGAGTCCAGCATTCCTCCCTAGACTCGAAAACAGGTGAAATACCTCCCTCAACTTTCAAAACCGTTCACTTTGCCTCCTTGCCGTGGTTTTAAGCAGTTTTTGAGGTGGTTTTGTCTTTTTTAATTAAAAATAAATCTTGTAAATACTTATTAAACCACAAAAAATATTCCTAAGCTTCTAAAAAATATGAGAAAAATCTTAGAGATGGATTGAGATGCAAAAAATCTAAATAAAATATTTAAAACTACTGAAAATGACTACAAAATTTTCTAAAATTTAAATTTAATTCTAGCAAAATAGAAATATATCCAAAAACTTAAACACACATAAAATTTTCTAAATGTATCTTGAATATTTTTCTCAATAAAAACATGAAATGAGACCAGTATGAATACATTCATCGTAAATGCATTCAACATTGAATGCATTTATGCATTTACGATAAGTGTATTCATGTCGGCTTCATCTTATGTTTTTATATTCTGGAAAGTATTCAAGATGTAATTAGATATAGATTTAAATATTCAAGATGCAATTATATATATATATATTTAATTTTTTGTATATATTTTCTATTTTACTGGAGCTAAATCTAAATTTTAGAAACTTTTATAGATATTTTCACTAGTTTAAATATTTTATTTAGATTTCTTGCGTCCCATTCCATCTCTAGAATTTTTCTCAGAATTTTTAGAAGCTGAGAAATATTTTTCATGGTTTAATAACCTCATTAAGTATTTTTTAAGATTTATTTTTAATTGAAAAATGCAAAACCACCTTAAAAACCGCTTAAAACCACGGCTAGGAGGCAAAGTGGATGGTTTCGAAAGTTGAGGGTTCACCCGGTTTTCGAGTCTAGGGAGAAATGCTGGACTCAGCTTATTGTCCAGGGAGGTAAAACAGACTTTCGGCCAATTGCTCTGCGTACAAATATTGACTATCACCCTTGCCTTTCGGCCCACGAGGAACAACTACATTCGCCCACGGGTTACCTAAGCAGCAAGGAAACAGGCCAGGGTGCACGCCTTGTTAGTTCCACCTTGTTTATATTAGTATGCAGTCCCCTTCTCATAAGCGACAGGACCTACAGGTAAGACGTTCCAAATCAGGCACACCCAACACACGAGCGGGAGCGCCTCTTTGAGGTGACCCTCGTGTCGTGGTGGCGCTGTTGCGCGGAATGTGCGCATAGCTACAAACAAACTCAAAAATGTCTAATGAGAATGTCACCACTAAGTTGAAAAGCTAGCATATGACATATATGCTTAGCATTTTTTTTGCCCTTTTCTTTTCCTCCCATTTTATAAGAATATATATGTAACACCCATGGTTCTCCCCCTATATGTGAGATTAAACACGGTGCAAAAAAGTATGCTTGTTTCAAAACCTTGATAACTTGGTGAATACTATGCATGCCGTTGGAGGTTGCCTAGAAAGCCAAAATGATACTGGGGAGCCAGGCAATCTTGTAAACAAACGGATGAGCCAAGCAAGAACTGTGTTTTGAGACGAACATGTGTTATGTTCTTTTTTTGAGCTTGGCAGGTAAACACGTGCAAACACAATCTCAAAGATTGGCAGGTAAACTCTCGTGCTTGCTGCTCACAACAAATCCGTCTCACTCATCTCATCATCCCGCTATGTTTAAAATGCTCATCTTTACACCGAAGAACAACCGCGCAGTATTTGAACATCTACCCTCAATCTACCAATGAGCTAACTCTGAATATATAAACGAGCCGAACTTTTCTCCTATCTGACCAATAGTGCTGTGCCGCTGAATTCGCCGGCGAAAATGGCGACGGGTCTTGCGAGCTCGGCGGCGCTGGTTCTGGCCACCATTCTTATTGGCTCCCTGTGCCTCGTCGCGCCCTCAGAGGATGGTCTGTGCCGGACTGCCGTGTTCTTCGGATTTTGCATTCTCGTGACGTCTGAAATAATTGCCATGCTCATATGTATTATTACGCAGAAGAACTCGAGAACCTGCGGTTCGTTCGTCGCGCGCAGGACGCGCCCCTGGTGTCGCACTACAACTACATCGTCATCGGCGGCGGCACGGCGGGCTGCCCGCTGGCGGCGACGCTGTCGGAGCACTCCCGCGTGCTGCTCCTGGAGCGCGGCGGCCTCCCCTACCGCAACATGTCCAACCAGCAGCACTTCACGGACGCGCTGGCGGACACGTCCCTGGCGTCGCCGGCGCAGCGGTTCATCTCCGAGGACGGCGTGGTGAACGCCCGCGCGCGGGTGCTGGGCGGCGGCAGCTGCCTCAACGCCGGCTTCTACACGCGCGCCAGCAACGACTACGTGCACGCCGCCGGGTGGGACGCCCGCCTCGTCAACTCGTCCTACCGCTGGGTGGAGCGCGCACTGGTGTCCCGCCCCGACGTGCCCCCGTGGCAGGCTGCGCTCCGCGACGCGCTGCTGGATGCCGGCGTCACCCCGGACAACGGCTTCACCTTCGACCACGTCCCGGGCACCAAGATCGGGGGCACCATCTTCGACAACAGCGGGCAGCGCCACACCGCCGCCGACTTCCTTCGCCACGCGCGGCCCGGGGGCCTCACCGTGCTCCTCTACGCCACCGTGTCGAGGGTCCTCTTCCGGCAGGCGGAGGGGGCGTCGTTCCTGGTGGCGTACGGCGTGGTGTTCACCGACCCGCTCGGGGTGCAGCACCGGGTGTATCTCCAGGACGGCGCCAAGAACGAGGTGATCCTGTCGGCGGGGACGCTGGGGAGCCCGCAGCTGCTGATGCTGAGCGGCGTCGGCCCGCAGGCGCACCTGGAGGCGCACGGCGTCCGGGTGCTGGTGGACCAGCCCATGGTCGGGCAGGGCGTGGCGGACAACCCCATGAACTCGGTGTTCATCCCGTCGCCCGTGCCCGTCGCGCTCTCGCTCGTGCAGGTCGTCGGGATCACCCGCTCCGGCAGCTTCATCGAGGGCGTCAGCGGGTCCGAGTTCGGCATCCCCGTCTCCGAGGGGGTCCGCCGCCTGGCCCGCAGCTTCGGGCTCTTCTCCCCCCAGACCGGGCAGCTCGACACGCTGCCGCCGAGGCAGAGGACGCCGGAGGCGCTGCAGCGCGCGGCGGAGGCGATGCGGCGGCTGGACAGGCGGGCGTTCCGGGGAGGGTTCATCCTGGAGAAGATCCTGGGGCCGGTGTCGTCGGGCCACATCGAGCTGCGCTCCACCGACCCGCGCGCGAACCCGGCGGTGACGTTCAACTACTTCCAGGAGAAGGAGGACCTGGACCGGTGCGTGCACGGCATCCAGACGATCGAGCGGGTGCTCCAGTCGCGGGCCTTCGCCAACTTCACCTACGCCAACGCCTCCGTCGAGTCCATCTTCACCGACTCCGCCAACTTCCCCGTCAACCTGCTGCCGAGGCACGTCAACGACTCGAGGACGCCGGAGCAGTACTGCAGGGACACCGTCATGACCATCTGGCACTACCACGGCGGATGCCAGGTCGGCGCCGTCGTCGACGACGATTACAGGGTGTTCGGCGTGCAGCGGCTCAGGGTGATCGACAGCTCCACCTTCAAGTACTCCCCAGGCACCAACCCGCAGGCCACCGTCATGATGCTCGGAAGGTACATGGGTGTGAAAATTCAGGCCGAGAGATGGAAGAAATGATCAAGATATATCAAATGATTTCAGCATACATCTGTAGCTGGGTACCTGCTTTAGACTAGGTTTTATTTTATTTTTCTCCAGACATAGACATAGCTCTAGTTTCCGCTTGTTGATTCTAAATCCCTCACACCACTTGAGATGCATTGCTCAGCATTTCGCAAGAACAGTGAAAATTATGCTGCAAAGGCATGATGGAGAAATAAAAGAATTCGCCATTTCACTGGACACCACCAAGGGAAAAGCGATTCTATACTTCAAAATACTCTGCAGGATAAATTTACAGTGAAAACGCTTTCCAGGATTACAATGGCACATCTTGGCAGTTGCTACAAATATGATATCCCCCTCCCTATATCTTTTTTATCTATACATGTAGCAAACAAAGGTAACAAATGAACTTTCTGGGTATATGTACTAAATGAATCAAGAGAAAGGACATAAAAACATGAACGCGAGAATGCCCTGAATCCCTGATACTCTCCTGCAACCTATACCTCTTGCAAAATTTTTCACCCTATCTTACGCTGTCAAAGAAATAGCATAAGTTAGTGTTCTATTTTTATTATCCAGGGTACCTCAAAAGCCATAAGCCATTATATAACTGCACAACTAAAACTTATATTGTGAGGTTTTCCTCAATGGCTGTAAATGAGCCACAGATGTTCCCGCCCAAATCTGGGAATGTTGCGCATCCTGGTAGTGGTTTAACCTTGCCTTTGCGGTCAACGCTTACTGGATACTTCATGAGGTGGCCTCTCATCTCCGTCACATCATCAGCAACAAACTGCTTCCAGTTCTCTTCACCAAGATGCCGCACCCGCCTAATGCATTCTAGGCTCTCTGGATAGTTGAAGTCTTCCTCAATGTCTCCAATGTGCTCAGCCCATAAGGACATTCTGTAGCCATAAATCTACAAGTGAAATCAACAAATCTGATTTAGCGCGCACAATCTGCATCAGTAGCATCATGAACTCAATTGTGCCCCTGACACAACAAACAGCTAAAACAAATTACTAATGAAGCAGCAACAGTGTAGACATGAAAGTATAAATAACTCCAGGTACAACAGGAGCTTATGGGGACAGCTAAGTTTAGACAAATGGTACACCAGATATTTGTCAATTTGTTATACGAGGCATCGCACTACCTGTCCTCGCGGGGCAGAAACCTTATTAGCCCATGTATAGTGTGGCTGATACGCTCCCATCGCAATCTCAGTATCTCTTATTCCTTCCATGGACCTCTGGTTGATGTTAGCTGATCCAATGATCACATACTCATCGTCCACAATCATGCCTTTTGAATGTACATAGACCATGAATCTCCTATTTTTCCTAGCATGTTCCTGAAACGTAAGGGCAAAATAGATGACTAAAGTTGCACGCATGACATATTCAGAAGAACAAACCATATAGAAAGAAAAATCCATGTCAAATTCTAAAATTGATTACATGAGGGATAGTAAACAGAATAAGTCAATCACTTCAGTCATTGACCCAGTGGTTCTTTTTAAACAAAAATCTCAAGTAGGCATCTTAATTTTCCAAATAGCCGAGACAAAGCCAAGCGTATGGACTAGCCATTTGGCCTTCATGTATGGTTAAAATAAGACCTTATACCAACATCCTCTAAGAATAATTGTGATATGAGATTACCGGTAAATTCAGCGGCAGAGAGAGAGAGAGAATCGGAATCTTAATGTTTTTCACACTTCACTATACAGTCTAAAGGAATCACATCAGTACTTTGCAAAGAAGAAGAGAGAATGACAGATCTATGTCCATGTAAAGGATAACTCAATGTATCTTTAACTGTTTAATACTACAACCGAAAAGTTTTTGGAGGAACAGTAAAATTGCTCTAAGTCGTCAGCATAATTTGTTGAGCAAAAACAAGAAAATAGTCACCTGAGGATTGTTTGCTGTATTCGATGCATTTGAAGTGCTAGTGCTGTCATCAACTTCACGGTTGCCAAGACAGAAGAAATTTAAATAATCCTGAGGCTCATACAAATCATCTAAGCCTGCTTCTTTCAAGGCCCTGTATATTGTCTCGTACATCATCTGCATGGTTTTGTTCTGCAGTATAAATAAAAGAAGATGTGACTAAGCCATATGCAAACATATCGTCTACAGGAACACATGAAACAGCACGAGCAATGACAGAACTGTTAAATCTAACCTGCCAGTAAAGAATTCTTTGTGTAGCAGCACCCGTCGGATTACCCTCAGGCCACATGGGAACCACTATATATGCAGAAAACCTTTCATTTGCCTTGATCTTGTTTGCAATTTTGAGAGCGATTTCAATTGGTATTAAATTGTTCGCCCCTGAAATATAGAAAAAAATTGCAAATAAGATGTTTGTTCAAAGAGGAGAGGAAAAAAAGGGGAATGGAGAATGTTTTTCTTTAAAAGCCACTGCACATCATCCTATATAGAAGAACACAAAACAATAATGCTATACTTCAGTCTTACCTAGACCCTTGTTTGAATCCCAATTAAATGAAGAACCGATGAAGTATTGATTCTCAATATATATGTAGTGTTGGGCTGCCCGGATAGCATGAACATAAGCTGTATGGATGCTCATGTCAATAAGTACATTCTTTCCGCAAACAAGATTCTGTTAGCCAAAGCAGAAGAAGTGTTAGACAACAGAAAAATGGCAAACCTACAGAACATAGCATTGCTATATGGTAACTAAAAGTTACCTTCATGGTTGCTGCTCGTGGATCTTTTGGAAATCCCTTGGCGGAGTTTGAATCAATAGACCGGAACACCTGAATTTCAAAGTAAAAGAAAGTTCAGTTCTTGAAAGGCGAAATAAAACAAGGAAAAAAAACTTCAACTATGGAATACTATAAATACCTGAACATGCCATGTCTCTGGATCATTGTCGCTAAAATATGTTGCGTCATTTAAGTTTATAATCTCTGGTATTCTTTCAATACTGAGCAGAGCATCATCATATGATTTAGCCAACTTCTTGATCCCATGGCGTTTGGCTGCCTTTAACCAACGCTCTTGAAAGTTTTGTAGCACATCATAAGCAGCTGGACCATCGATCTTAGAATGCAAGTCATGCCACGGTTCCCTTGGGCCACGAGCATCAACTCCCTGCAAAATAATGGCAATGAAGAACTATTTTCAGAATAGCTGCAGAGTAAAGATAGAGAATAGGGCAAGTAATTATTTTCCTATGCTAGAAAAATAGTGGCAAAGAAGAATTATTCTCAGAATCACCACATGATAAAAACAGAGAATAGGCCAGGTCCTACTATTTTTCCAACACTAAAATATTTTCCTTTGGAACTAGAACCAAGTATCATAAAAGGTTCCTGCCTTTTCAGTATTAGGGAAATTCTGTAAGAAACTGCACATAGACTAGACTTACATTAAAGTTAGGATTGTAATAATCCTCCTTGTGCACAGTCTGAAGAGTCCGAAACAGAGGATGCCAAGGTGTATCGTAGCGCCCACCACATAAATCAAGGCCTCCAACAAAGGCAATTATCTTTCTCATATAGTTGCCGGCATCAGCATCCACTATAACTGTTTTCTGATGATGAGTAAAAATGGTTCCTGTTTCCTGGTCCACACAAATTCCATACATAAGCAGATGGTACTAAATGCAAGATCACTTGATTAAATAAAATTGGTGAGGTGGACTTTGATAAATGGTAAAGGTAGATGATACTTTAGTGATATACAGACATATGATTCACAATAAAGGGTAAATTTGAACAACATCGTCATCGCAATTGAGAATTAGAGATAACCTGCTGTTTCACCCAGCTGTGTCGTTTTCCAGCAGATCGCGGGCAAAGCAGCACTTGAACTGAAGAATGCTTGAAAAATCTGCGTGTCTCCTCATCTCGTGTGCCCATGAAACCATCCTATGAGTGAACCTTTGATAAGCATGGTGCAATTCGATTCTTGAACATCATGAAATATGTGGACATGTTACCAAATGTATAGCAAACAAGCTACCAAGCTGTATGATAAAGAAACTGAACACTGTGCTGAGGAATATCCACTTATATAGTACTATACATTATAGATGACAGCTAGTATTCCTGCAAATCCTTTAAATTGAAAACCAAAGAAACATATACAAAGTGAAGTTACATCATTTTTTTTGAAGCGGAAGTAAAGTTACATCATAGTTTGCTCAGGATAAAAAAGTTACAGCACAGTGTAATCAAGAAATCTGTGAACTGATTTTTCATTTCAGTAACAGAGAAACATCATTAGTGCTACTCTGTGTCTGCTTAGCAACTTGTATAAATTTGAAAAGACATCCAAATATCATTAAAAGTTTGTAGAGGCAAAATTATGTTTTTGTTGTAGGGTAAAGACTTTAAAGCAGCATATTTTCAACTTGATAAATAGTACATACCATCTTATATCCAAGAATGCTCCTTGATGTTGGATCATCCCAAACAAGAAGAAGCACCCGCACCCCTTCCTGTGACTTCGTCTTCAACAGCTCCCCAAGTGATGGAGCTTGATTCCCATCTCTCACAAGGTGGATCGTGTGGAAAACTGACCACCCCACAATGTAAATCAACTTCCTCGCCTGGCATATGGCATCATAGATGTCATGCCAGCACTGTCCGTGCTGGTAGCGCAGCCCATTGCCAAGCCATACATCAGGGAGACAACCATCAGGCACATGCGCATCTTGATACAGGGTCACCCTCATGCCACGCCTAAGTGGGAAGTAAGTATGGGGCACGCCACGACTGTCCGGACCGGCAATGATCCCATGGTGGTACATTGTGAGGCGAGCAACTGGGATGAGCTGTATTGACAGATGCAGCACAGCTCCTCGAGCGCACGGCTTGCCATTGGACTCTTCGAGCACAGGGTAGACACCCTCAATCCTCTCCCCTGTCAGAAGCTTCTCAGCAGGGATGGCCACTACACCAATGATCTGAGCACCAAAGACATCACTGTCCTTGACAACAAACTGGACTTCGGCAGCCTCATGCGCGACGGGCACGACGAAATTCTGAGACCAGACGGGGTTCTCGCAGTTGGGGATGACGTAGGTCCGTGCGACGGTGGCATAGGAGACCTGGACGGTGACGTAGGGGTCGCTGGTCATGGACGCGCTGGACATCTTGCTGCCGACTACACTGGTGATGCGCGGGCCGAGGAGTTCACCGACCCTCTTGGAGAACATGTCCTTGTTGGGCAAGTGCCGGGCGTCGTGCACCCAGATGTCGAGGGTGCCGTGGAGCAGCACCACCTTGAGCGACACCCTGACGCTGCCGCCGTGCTGCGACCCTCCCCCGGCCGCGCCGTAGGGCACCATCTGCATCCCGCCGCCGTGCTGCGACCCTGCCGCGGCGGCGCCGTTGGGCACCACTTGCATCCCGCCGCCGTGGCTGCTCCCACCGCCCGAGAAGGGGGTCGAGGACGGGGGCACGGAGGGCGAGGGCGCGTAGTCGTAACGGCCGGAGACGGAGAGGCGCATGGTGGCGAGGACATCCTCGATGGGGTAGGACGGCGCGGAGGGCGCCGGCGAGGGGGGTTCGGGGGCAGAGGGCGCCGGCGAGGGGGGTTCAGGCGCGGAGGCGTGCGGATGGTGGAAGCTGGAGCTGGGTGAGAGCGCCGGGCTGTGGTTGGGGCTCGGGTAGGACGACGGGTACGGGGAGGAGGAGTAGGGGCCGTACCCGTGGGCGTAAGGCGCGGGGTGCGGCGGCGGGTAGGCGTGGTGCTGCGGCGGAGGCGGGTAGGGCTGGAGCTGGCCGGAGTGGTACTGCTGCTGCGCTTGGGGCGGCGCGGGGGCGTAGGCCGGGAAGGTTGGCGACGGAGCGAGGTACGGCGCGGCCGGTGCGGCGGACGACGGCGGCGGCGGGTACTGGTACCCGTAAGGGTACGGCTGCAGCTGCGCCTGCGCCTGCGGGTACGGGTGGTTGTACGGCGGGTAGTGCGGCGGGTGGCCGCCGTGGTCGCCGTGCTCCATCGCCGCCGCGGGCGCCTCGTCCCCCGGTAGCGCTCAACACGGCTCCCGCTCCCGATCGATCTCTCTCGCCGTCGTATGGTCCGAAACCGAAATGGGCGGAGAGTCCCGGGGGCGGGGGGCGGGGTGGAAAGAGTCGCGGGTGGGTGGCGACCACGACCGCGACGACGACGACGACGGCGGCGAGTTGGATTTGGAAAATCGGAAGTTGAACTTGGAATCGGGACCGGCGGGACGGTGGTTGGCCGGGTCCGGCCAGCCGATTGGATCCGCCCACCCCTGCGCGGCCGTGCGTATTTGGACGTTGACCACTTCGTCCAACACCACAGCCTCGATCCTATCGTTGGAAGCACCTGCCCGTCACCGGGCCCGCGTGTCAGTGTCTTCCTTCGGAAGGCCGCGTGTCGGAGAAGCGAGAGATTGTCGTTGCCTTGTTGGGCTGTTGGGCTGCTGGCCATCCGCCGTGCAGGCACGCTACGAAACAATGGAGAAGATGATGATGTGATCAGATAGATACATGCGGTAGAAGTTATACTGTCTGTAATCCTCTGGTTGATAACTTAATGGTGATGAACTCTATCTCTTTTTAAAAATATTTCATGTGAAAAGATAGAATCAAATATCCGTACGGCTAGCAAAAGCGCTTACGAGTACACGGTTTTCGCTTTTCTGAGACGAGTAAAAAGCCCTCTGTTTTTGCAGGAATCTGCTCAACGAATTCCGCCAAGGTGGAGAATCACACGGCACGAGTGGTTGGATCCATTCGTCGCCGCGTAGATTGCTGCCTGCGTACGCTTTTGGCATGAACGCGTTCGTGCCAGGTATGGACCGGCGGTATTTGGTTGCGAGTGAAAATTTTCACACGTTTGATCATTAATTAAAATATTAAATAAAATCAGTTTATAAAACTACGTAAAAAAACTTTCGGATTAATTTATGAGATCTACTGATGAGGCATTTGGTTACTGTATCATTATTATAATAAATTATAGGTTAATTAGGCTCATTAAATTCGTCACACAAAATTACACTAATCGTAAAAAATGTTTTACAAATAGATTTTATTTAATACTTCATTAATGCAAGATTCTCCGGGAAAAATATTTACCCCCGCAACCAAACAAACCCGGAGGCAGTTTCACTTTCCTGCACTATGTCTGCTAGGTGATATCATAGCTTTGCCGTTGGCCTCTCATTGCTCGCTGGCTAAGCATTACGATTTACAATTACAATGTTAGAGCATCTCTAACAGACTCTGGGTGTGTTTAGATCCGCGAAAAGTTGAGTGAAAAAGTCACATCGGACACTGTAGCACAATGTAGCACTTTTCGTTTGTTTGTGGTAATCGTTGTCCTACCATGATCTAACTAGGCTCAAAAGATTCGTCTCGTCGTGTACATCAAAATTATGCAATTAGTTTTTTTATTTATCCACGTTTAGTGTTCCATACATGCGTCATTTGCTATATTTAATCAATGTTTCGATGTGATGTCGATGTGAGGTGGATGTGATGGAATGTTTGGGTTATTGAGGGATCTAAACACCCTCTGTATATTTTCTAACTTAAAAATAGAGATTTTTTGAAAAACGTTCTTGAACAGCCTCTTCAATTGGATATTAAAATATAGATATCATTTATTCCGGATTTTTCGCTAGTCAAAGATAGAGAGCGAGATGACTCTCTAGACTGCGCACAATAGAAAAGCTGTTGGAAAGTATAAACATATAGAAAATATTTTTTACTCAAATGACTCTCCAAATGATGGTTTAAAAAGTATATTTTAGATAGGATCTTGGAGATGCTCTTACATTGCCAAGATTTTTCATGAATAGCTGCACACTGCTAGCTAGAGTATTTGGATATGCCGGACTTGCACTGGGCTCGGTATGCCCGCACGGTATGCGCCATGTCGCACGCATACCGTGCGGTTTGCCGTTTTCTGGCCCGCAGCGGGACTCGCTATCGCGTTCGCTATGATAGTGAGCGGCCCCGGTTGCGCTACTCCTGGCGGAGAGAGCGGACGCCCGCTATCGCCGACGTGGCGCGGGGGGGGGGGGCGCCTCATTCCCGCACCCGTCGAGGAGGAGAGAGGGAGGCCCACGCCCACCGCCCGCAGCCGCTGGAGGCCCAAGACGAGGCGAGGGAGAACACGAAGGAGACGAGAGAGAAAGAGGAGGGCCGGCGGATAAAGGAGGGGAAGGAGAGAAAAAAAGAAAAGAGAAAAAGGTACGGGCCCCACACGCTGGTAGTTGGGATAAAAAGTGAGCATAGAGTGTGACGAGTGCGGGAAAAAGTGATTTAGAGTAGAGAATCTTGATGACTATGATAGAATATTTTTTTTAGAGGGTAGAGTAGAGGGTGACCAGTGCGGACGGCCTCAGCCGCAACGGAACCTCCAAAACGGGGCAGAAGTTTCGAGTAATGGGGTGACAAGCCAACAACCGCGTTCGTTGTAGATTTGGGGAGTTTCATGCTTTCATCCATGGTCTTTCCCTTTTCAGCTTTCAAGCTGCCATTCTGAAGCAACGTAACACAACACCTGCAGGTAGCGGTTGCTACACGAGTCCAACTCATCCATGCTTCCTCCCTCGAGCTCCCGAGACCTCTCTTGACTTTGGCCCTTTCCCTCTCCTCCACCGGCGTCTTCGTGGTGGTGGGGAGGTGGGCCGGCCCCATCTTTATCTTTATTACCTATTACTAGTTAGCTTTAGTCTCTTTAGCTTGCTCGGATGGGCCCTGTAGATCCGTGGAGCTTGGATTCATCACCTCGCAATCATCGCCATTGTTCTCACCGGAAGCAGCTGCGCGATGAAGATGAGTCATATCCAAATAAATCTCCTCCTTCCTCTGCCATTAGAGTAGATCCACTCTACTCCATCTCCGCCCCTCGTCGTCGCCTAGATCTGCTCTGTTCCCCTCTTGATTTGGTCGCCTCGTGGGTAGATTTGGCTTCTGCATATCTTGATCTGCGACCTTCCTCTAAGGATCAAGCTGTTCGAGCCGGCTCTTCTCCCCTCCGTACTCCACCGCCGCTGGTGCTGCCTTGGTTGCATCCTCCGGCTTCGGAAGCCCCCATCATGATGCGCCCCATCCCATCTCCACCTCCCTAATTTCTGCAACAATCTGAAGCCCGCCATCGATTTCATCGACATGTTGCCAAGCTCATCGCCTTCGCCGGTGCTGCATGCCATCCCCCAACCTGGAAGACACCCATGTCGACGATTTCTGTAACACCTTAGGTCCGGTGGAGAAGAAGGCCCTTGCCGGCTTCCATGGCTTCTCTAACTGACATTGTGCACGGTCCCATATGTTGCTTTGCTTCCGATCATCACCGACGATCATGTTGGTAGGAGTTTATATAGGAACCTTGTTGTAATTCAGTCCTCTGCGGAGGGCTTTTATGTAATTGGACTGCTTTTTAATATAACTAGCAAGAAAGCATGTGCGACACGCATGTTTAATAGAATAAGATTGCATAATAGATAGTTAGTCGGAGATCGTATTGGTTACGAACTCAATGATTCCATACTACAGAGACGAACGAGAGATGCGGAGAGTTTGGCTAAAAAAACCCTGACTAGTGGGGTCTCTAGAAGGGTCGTGTTTTAATGACCGGTGAATCCGTCGTTTGTCAAAAGTTTGACGAAAAAAAGGCCTAACAGGTGGGGTCGCTAGGAGGGGTAGTGTTTCAATAATTTTTGGGTGCGTCGGTCGTCAAAAGATTTAGATTTTATCAGTATAAGGATCCAGTTATTTTGAAACACTTCTCACCTAAATAATTCTTACCCACCTCTCATAGAGGACCCATATGTCAGGTCTAATGGTGAAAAAGACGTGAAAAGTTTTTAAAAATGATGTTTCTAGAGAGTTTATGTTGTTTGGCATTATTTTTCTCACCATGGAATTTCTTTACCCATATTAGGTACCCAGATCCAGTGATGAGAACATGCTTACTGTGTCTAAAATTTGTCCCAATCTTTCACGGTACAATACGACAAGAATATAACTTTTCTGAATTTACTCAATTATTCAAAGATCCAAAAACCAGTAGTATAATTACGTAGATGCAAATATATCTATTCCAGCAGATTAAACAAACTATAGTCGTTCACCCCAATAACGATAAACAACTCGAATATATTTCTCAATTAACAGTAGCATAAAACTGACACACGGCTGGGGCAATCCAATCAGGAAAATATGTGCAGATAAATAGCAGATTGATATAGCTTGTTAAAGTAATTTTATCTGATAAATCACCAACACAATATGGAATAAAATAGATAAAAAGATCGGCTTACAAGAATGTAATCAAAACCTAGATATATCCTTCCACCCGTGCGCAACAGCACGATCAGAAGAACGGGATCCCGGTAGGAATCCGAGTCGCGGCCAGGCAGCAGCAGCTCGATCACGCACTCCACGCAATCGAAGACTGATCAACAAGATGAGAAGCTCTTCTGTTTCGGAGGAATAACCCTCGACCAAGACACACGATGTAAAGTCCTACCAAGTCTGAGAGCATCTCCAAGAGACTAGTCAAATTATTTTTTAAAGTTAAATTTAGCTATTGTCAGAGAAAAAACGTTTCCAACAGACTCTGTAAATGACACTCCAAATTTAGTGGCTCTCCATCTCACCTCATTCGCTAGCTATTTTTAGCTAGCCTACCTCACTAGCCATCTTTACAGAATCTGTTGGATTACCCCCATTGAATTAGATGACTTTCTATTTTTACAAAGGAGTTATAATCTCTATATTTAACTAACACGATACGGAGTCTCTTGGAGATGCTCTGACTTACATGGGCATCCGCCCTGGCTATTAGAGAGGCACGCAGGCCAGTCATCACGTTAGTACCAGGTTGGACTCAACACAATTATCCGACTCAAACCTGTTGCATGAAAACACCCAAACCAATTACAAGTCGAACTAGACTTAACTAAGACTAGCATCTATGAATAATAAAATAATACGGCCATGCTAATACTTGTGCTTAGCTCCAATACTAATACATGCACCACGATAGCTTCTTTATTTGCTTAGACAGATAGTAATTAGATCCAGTAAAGAAGAGCATATCATTAATTAGGAAACTCGTCAATAATCTCCACTTGCATAGAACCAATAAAGATATATTTTCTTGGCTTCTTTTTCTCCTCTTTCTTGCATAATATTGCACCTCTAAAAATTATCTTTGATGATAGGCCAGCAACAGTAAATTTGCTTGCATTCATTTTGTATTTCTCATCAAAAGGAATACCACCAAACTGAAGAAATGTGCTCTTTCTAGAAATACCAGCAGCCATACTAGAAGCAGTGCAAGAACTTTGAACATGAATATTTTGAGGAGCCATGGGCTGATCATCCTTTCCCCCTTGAAACAAAGCCATCCTCGGCTTTGACTTTAATTTTAGAATCTCCTTTTTCGAGCATACTAGGACCATTAATGAACATACCACATTGCTTAGCAGCATCAACAATTTTTTATCCCTATCCGCCTTTACCTCCCCAGCGAAGGGACCGAAATAAATAGGAGAAGGTTTTAATAAATTACCAGCTACAGTTTCAGATTCCCAGCCATTGTTTTTTAGAAACAATAACGGAAGGATTGGCAATATCATCGTCATCTCTTGCATTTGTAGGAATTTCAGAATTACTAACATCATATATTGAAGCTAAAATAGTCTCATCATTCTCCCGCTCTTGAAGTAAAGCCGTCCTGGGCTTTGGGGTAACCGCTGAAACTTCTTTCTTTTTCTTCACACTAGTAAAAACCTTAGCCTTTATAGCACTTTCCGGCATTGGTCTGAGCACATGAACTCCCTTGTGCACAAATGAATAATGGTTGGAACGATCGCCATGTGTTGCATCAAGATCAAACTGCCATGGCCTTCCGAATAACAAGGGACATGCACTCATCGGTGCAACATCACAGTCCACTGAGTCCACATAATTCCCGATAGAAAATTTAACTCTCACTTTATGAGTAATTTTTAATGTACCACTTTGATTCATCCATTGCATATAACGCGGCGTTGGAAGCCTCCGCTTAGACAAAGATAATGCATTTACCAAATCTGAACTAATAACATTAGCAAAACTGACACCATCAATAGTCAATTTGCATACCTTGTCTTTAATTTTGCACTCAAACTGAAATATATTTGACCGTTGCCCCTTCACCATAACAACAGTACCATCACTATGCACATCGTGTGCCGTCATAGATAAACCATCTGAAGCATCAACAATTTTGACTTCAGACTAAGGATCACAAGAAGAGTCACTAACATGCCGCCCTGATGCTAAAGAAAGATTCACACTCTCATCAATAGAGATGTGCTTAGGCGCTCCAACTAACAGAAACATTGGAGAATCTTCTTTGTATATTTCTGTAGAACTATCAATTGGTTGTTGCTAAGTGTAGAAGAAATATAAAAAATACTAGCATTCACTGGGACATCTGCTCCAACAATGGATGTGGTTGTAGGAAGATCACTAGGCAATCCCATTATAGCTGGCTGGTTAGTAGAATTATTCTTCCCAAATTGTGGAGGAGAAGCAATTCAAAAGCACCCATATAAGAACTCTCACTGCTTGATAATATATTTTTCTGTGGCTCAAGACGAGGTGCAAATCGTCGTTGTAAGAACTTCTTCATCTTACACCAAGAAGTGCAATAGTCATCACCATGTTCCATCTGCATTCTTCGAAAGTCAGAACCATAATGACACAGGAATAGAGAAGCTTCGTTTTGTCAAATTAGCCAGCTGGTTTAACGGCAATTCACCAATAATATAACAATTTATTATAGCATCCTCCCACTCACGGTATTCTGATGGAGTGGTCATTGCATACTACTTCGGCACAAACTCAAGGTATACATCAAAATAGTAATCCATCACCAGAAATTAGCAGAGTACTGGAGCAACCTGTCTCTGGATACCACCTGATGAGAACACACTTATTGTGCCCAAAATTTGTCCCAATCTTTCACGGTACAATACGACAAGAATATAACATCTTTGAATTTACTCGGTTATTCAAAGATCCAAAAACCAGTAGTATAATCACGTAGGCAAATATATCTGTTCCAGCAGATTAAACAAACTATAGTCGTTCACCCCAATAACGATAAACAACTCGAATATATTTCTCAATTAACAGCAGCATAAAACTGACTCACGGCTGGGGCAATCCAATCAGGAAAATATGTGTAGATAAATAGCAGACTGATTTAGCTTGGAAACGTAATTTCGTCTGATAAATCACCAACACGATATGGAATAAAATAGATAAAATGATCATCTTACAAGAATGTAATCCAAACCCTAGATATATTCTTTCACCCGTGCGGAACAGCACGATCAGAAGAACGGGATCCCGGTAGGACGAGTCGCGGCCAGGCTGCAGCAGCTCGATCACGACTCCACACAATCCAAGAAGGATCGGCAAGATGAGAGGAGTCGCCTCTCTTGTGTTTAGGAGGAATAACCCTCGACCAAGACACACGATGTAAAATCCTATGAAATCTGACTTACAAGGGCATCCGCGCGGCGAACAGGGGTATGATGGTCGTGGAGCCTGAGGAGAGGGTGAGTGATCTCGGCCAGCCCTAGCCCGGCACTACCCCGATTCGGCCCGGCCCGATGCGGCCCGGCACTATGCAGGCCCTATAGGTTATCGTGCCGGGCCGGGACGGGCCGTCGTGCCAAACTAGCGGCCCAAGCCCGACACGACAGCCTATTTTTCGGGCCGGGCCGACACGGCGGCCCGACCGGCCCATCGGGACACGCCGGCCTAGCGTGCCTCGGTGGCACTCGGCGGCGCGGCGGCACGCAGCCTGGGGCGATGCAGCGGCAGGCGGCCTGGGGCGATGCAGCGGCAGGTGGCCTAGGGCGGTGCGTCGTGCGCGGCCGGTGGCAAGCCCTCGACAGCGGCGGCGGCGATAGGCCCTCTTGCGTCGTGCCCTCTCGCGGCCGGCGGCAGGCCCTCTCGCGGCTAGCGGCAGGTCCTCGGCGGCGCTCCCTCTCGCGGCAGCCAGCGTAGATCCTCCCCGCCGGCCGGAGCAGGGGGTGGAGGGGGGCCGGCTCGACGGCGGGGCAAGGGGCCGGCGTGGATGTGCGGCCACCGGCCGAGCAGGGGGCGGCTCAGGAGTCGAGAGGGGTGAGGACTGAGGAGCGGTGGGGGAGGCGGCGGGGGAGGATGCGGGGGTGCAGCGGGGAGGCAGGGGCGGCGAGGAGACGGGGAAGCGGGGCGTCGGCGGAGAGGAGGGGGAGGAAGCGGCGTGGGGAGCAAGCGGGGGCGGCGGGGGAGGATGCCGGGGTGCGAGCGGGGAGGAGGGGGATGATGCGCGTCGGGGAGGCAAGGGGCAAGAGGCGTCGGTGGGGAGGAGGTGCGTCGGTCGTCAGATGAGTGATGACCTAGATCCAACAGTAGAGAGGGGGAGGCAGAGGTGGGCTGCTGCTGGGCCTTTTGGAGGCCTCGGGCCGCCAATCGGGCCACCCATTTTCAGACCGTGCCTCGGGCCAACACTACGGGCCGAGGTGGCGGTCCAGGCACTAAAGCCCCTTCGTGCCGGGCCGGCCCTAGGCACTAAGGATCGTGCTTAGGGCCGGGCTAGTTACGTGCTTTTTAGGGTCGTGCCTTGGATCGTTCATCGTGTCTGGCCCATTTGGATTCCTATAGGGGCGAGGTGACTCGTTCGCGCTCTCTGCCGACGAGTTCGCGGGGGTCAAGAGGAACCACGTCTACTACGTGGACTACCAGAGGTAGTCGGAGCAAAGGCAATGGATCTCCGTGTTCGATCTGTCGTCGAATGTTTGTGAAAAAGTTCCGTACCCGATGGAGCACAGAGACGACGGAAGCAACTGGTGGTTTTGCCCACGGAGACCGTTCTTGGTTTTGGAGGCTCATCTCATTGGTCGTCGTCTTTTATTCCCTTGAAAGCAAAGCATCTGATTATAGAGATAGATAAAAGCACATAAAAAAACTTTGGAAAGTCAGCAAATTCACCATCTCTTAGGGTATTGTCTTAGGTCCTTTCATACCTTGAAGCATAATCTCGTTTGTATAGGGAAAGGACACTTGTGAGTCGGAGGAAAAGAAAAGCTAATCGTGAATCTGAACTTACGTGCATCGATCCATCCTTACTACCGCACGCTTGACCAATAACTTATAAGCTTGCAGATTTCCTAGGGGAGAATGTACTTTTTTTTAAACAATATACACCTTCTAGCCCAAGTAGATTAGTGTTGCGCAAGTACTTCATATAAAACAAACGTGATACAAATAATTCTTACCCACCCTTTATGGAGCACCCACAGTCAGATCTAACAGTAAAAAAGATGCGAAAACTTTTTCCAAATAAAAAAATAAATGATATTTCTATAGAGTTTCGACCATTTTGACATTACTTTTTTCACAATGAAATTTCTTACCCACTTCACGTACCCACCAACCAAATAATTTAAAATAACCCTATAATATAGCCAAAACTCCTGCTGTAACCGGCGGCCATAATAGCCGGATGCTATAACCGGTGGCTTGTGGCCGCTGGCATGGGGGCTTTCCCGTCCCGTGAAACGCCTGAGGTTTTCTCATGTCTCCATGGTTTTGCCATGTTTCTTTTCTTTATGGAAATTTTTTTCCAAAAAGAATCTTATATGAATGAGTATTAAATAAAGTCTATTTGTAAAATCTTTTTAGGAATGAGTGTAACTTTGCGCGATGAATCTAATGAGCCTCATTAGTCTCATTAGTCCATAATTTACTATAGTAATGCTACAGTAATCATCCTCTAATCGTGCGGTCAAAAGTCTCATTAGATTTGTCTTGTGAGTTAATTCGATGTTGTGAAGTTAGTTTGTAGACTGACTTTATTTAATATCCTTAATTATTGGTCAAACAGGTGGAAAAAATTTTTCGCCCCAAAGAAACGCAGCCTAGCCAAGTGCGCTGCTTTCCATCAACACAGCTGAATCGGGATGGGAGTAACCGCGTACTCTATGCTCAATTGCTGATAGCACCATCCGAGCGGTCGCTATCCAGTGATTCTGCTCGTGTCCTGTTCCCACACTCATAGGTCTTTACCAATTCTGGTCCAGTTTAGATCCTAAATTCTACCCTAAAGTTTACTATGCAAAAAAAAAGATTTTCATCGTATCAAAATGTTATAGTATGCATGGAATATTAAATATAGATAAAATCAAAAAATAATTGCACGTTTTTGTTCTACTCTACGGGACGAACATTTTAAGCCTAATTAATTAATTTTTGGACAATTTTTCACACATACAAATGAAATGCTACAGTGGCAGCGCTACAGTACCAAACTCTAAAGTTTAGACACCCAAACTTTGAAACTAAACAAGGGCCTAGATGCAAAATATGGGGTGGAGATTTGGGTGTTTGGGGTCACTTCGTGCGCCACTGTAGCATTTCGTTTGTATGTGTGAAAAATTGTCCGCAAATTGATTAATTAGGCTCAAAATGTTCGTCTCACAGAGTACAACAAAACCGTGTAGTTAGTTTTTGATTTCATCTACATTCAGCCCTTGTTTGGTTCCCAAAAAACAACCCAAAGTTCACTATGCAAAAAGAAGATTCTCATCACATCAAAATGTCGCCCATGCATGGAGTACTAAATATAGATGAAATCAAAAACTAACTGCACAGTTTTGTTGTACTCTGCAAGACGAACATTTGAAGCCTAATTAATCAATTTTTGGACAATTTTTCACACATACAAACGAAATGCTACAGTGGCGCAATGATTACGAAGTGACCCCAAACCCCCAAATCCCCACCCCATATTTTGCATCTAAACAAGGCCTCAGTACTCCATGCATGGACCGACACTTTGATGTGATGAAAAATTTCTTTTTGTAAGTGAACTTTGGGGTTGTTTTTTTGAAACTTTGGGGTTGCTTTTTTGGCAAGAGGGTTGCTGTACGTTCGCCTGCATTTTGTTCGGGAAATGCTTCACCAGTCGTTCGGTTTTGCAACTGTGTGCGTAGGTTCGTAACGACAATCCACAAGGTCATACCACGCTGATAGAGGAGTCAGGAGTGATGGTAACATCACTTTCAACAGATTCATCTTTGGACAGGCCCTGGATATTTTTTGTGCCCTTGGTGATCCTTGACTCCTCAAGGACAAGGAAGTTGTTCAGAAATAGTGATTCGACTGTCTGAGTGTTCATATTCGTCACAGGATTCGTGCTGAAGATGCTGCATCATGCTGTCCACTCATCAAATTTCTAGCCCGATTGTACATACGGGCTACTTCACTATCCAAAAGTATATGGGCCACATGGAGAGCATTGCTGTTTAGCTGCATCATTCAGGAACATGTTCCATTCTGTACTGTACTGATCAGTTTGCGGCCATAAATTCAGATCAAGCTGATGTTAATATCTTCAACGCAGTAGTTCGATCTGTTGACAGCCGCTGGATGTCTGTGTCGTTTGTGTCCTTTTGGGGTCAACGAGTTAAAACTGGTCCAATGAAGTTGTTGTCGAGGTGGTACCATCAGCAATATGATTGCTTGAACACCCACAGTTTTGTTACGGTGATTCCTGCTGAACATGCTGCGATGTACTGTTGCGCTTCCGTATATACAGACACTCAGTACAGTGATCAGTAACTCCGAAACAGCAAATGCTTGTACAAGAGCTCTAGATCTAGCAGATGCCTGGAGTATGGGAGGGACAAGCAGAAGGCATGTCATGTGCCAGACAGCCGAAAAGGTTCATGTGCATTTGTACTATATGTCTACGTGCTTTGTTGCTTACTGTTTTGCCAACATTTACACAAAGCCAAGCCACCTATTAAAAAAGATCACATGCTGGAAGGTGCCTAAGAAATCTAGTCACATCTTGAAAAAGTGGCAATATGTGACATTATCCTTTTGTACTTACCGAACAAAAGAGCTCTTCTTCTTTGGTAAGCAAGGCAAACATCACCGTAGTTCGGTAAAACTGCGTCATCGCTTTTGGCATAGTACAGACTACAGAGACTACAGAGCAGCCGTTATCTTTGGAAAAAGGCAATCAGAAGCTCATGCTCGTTGGCGCCGAGCACGTCGTGGATCACCTCTGATTGTTGACACGATCGGTCATGTGGTCGCATGTTCTTGAGAAATCTTGACTGCATTTTTCTGAATTCAGAAATGGAACGGCGGCATTTTACAAAATTCAGAAACGGACTACATCGCTTCTAACTACTATCTGGCATAGCAATATGGTATTCCGAGGCCATAGCTGCTCTTAAAAGAGCCCTAGCTTTGTTGCATACTGTTTGGCTAACATTTGCACGAGGCGATTGAATCAGCAAAGCCCGACAATTCACAGGCCGCAAATCGGTGCACGAGAGATCCAATGAAATCCCAAAAGGTGCAAATGATCCTGTACTTGCCGAACAAGAGCACTTATTTGGTAAGCAACGCAAAAAGATCAACCGTGTTACGGCAGCACTGCATCATCGCTTTCGGCATAGTACAGTACCTGTGATCTAGGAAAAAAAACTAAAAGGCAAAGCCCATAATTCGTTGTTGGTGCTGAACACGCTGCAGATCAGCTAGGATCTCTGGGCGTTGGCATGATCAATCATGTGATCATGTTCATGTCCTCGGCGAATGTTGGCTACATTCTCGGAGAATCAGAAATGGAACGGAAGCAATTCATAGATAAAGCTCATAAAAAATGGACTGCATCGCTTGCAAGAACTAGGCAAATGCACGCTGATTTTCCAAGGATGGACACCGCTTTATTGGTTTCCGCTATTTACACAACAAAATTGCAGCTGAGGTAGCATACGTCGAGTGAGAAACCTCCAATTTCGTAGCCTATACAGACGAGCCATACAAGTCCAGTAGCCTACAGACGCTATACAATAATAATACTCTGCATCACGGTTGCAAAATTAGCAGCCTGCCTTTGAACACGGCCAGCAGAAAAGGCCCTCGCGCTACTCGCCCTTGGCTGGAATCACGAGGGGGCTCCGCACGATGTAATCGTCGGAGACCCACTTGAGGTTGCCCTCGGCGCCGGCGACGTTCGGCTCGCCGGCCCACCGCACCGTCACCGTGAAGCTCTGCTTCTCTTTCAGCTCCGTGAACCGCAGCATCGGTGGCTGCACGATCACCGACACGTCCTTGGGCATCTCCACCACGGCGGTGTACACCGAGCTGGCCTTGCCCACGTTGGTGACCGTGCGGTTCACCGTGATGGGCTGGGACAGCAGGTTCACGACGAGGGACGGGTAGTTGAGCTCTGCTTCGGTGATGGCCTTGACGCCGCGGCAGGCGACGGGGCGGTGCGCGATCTCCGTGACGCCGTCGTCCCCGAGCCCCAGCCCGCAGAGGTAGGGGATGTAGTCGTCGGCGTGGAGGTCGTAGACGAGGCCTGGGTCGAAGGCGAGCGCCGGGTTCACGTAGCCGGCGCCCATGGCGTAGAAGGTGGCGTGGCGGTACTGCTCGTCCTTGATGGGCAGGCCGGTGCGGTCCACGGCGTCGGACGTGGTCATGATCGCCGACTTGATCGCGGCGGGGGACCAGTCCGGGTGCAGGCTCTTGAGGAGCGCGGCGATGCCGCTGAGGTGCGGCGTCGACATGGACGTCCCGGACTCGACGAAGAAGGAGAGGTCGGCGCCGTCGGAGAACTCGGTATGCGACTCGCTCGGCGCCCACGCGGCGAGGATGTTCATGCCGGGCCCCGTGATGTCCGGCTTCAGGATGCCCGGGCTGGCCTTGCTGGGCCCGCGGGACGAGAAGAAGGTGACGGCCGGCGACGGGTACGAGCCGATGACCGTCCCCTTGAAGGCGATGCTCGCCGTGGCGTTGCCCGTGGAGTTGAGGTAGGAGATGATCTTGGTCCCGGCGTCGTAGCTGACGTGCGACGCCGGGAGGACGTGCGCGTCGGCGAAGGTGGTGTACCCGTCCGCCGCCCTGTTCATGACGATCATGCCCGCGCCGCCGTACGCCGCCACGGTCTGGCCGGCCTCTATGCGGCCGCTGAGGCCCCTGCTCTCGCAGAGCACCACCTTGCCTGTGACATCGGAGCCGCGCAGCACGCTGCAGTCGCGGCTGGCGTCGAAGCCGTCGGCGCCCGGGTACACGAGCGGGAGCGGGTCCGCGGCGGAGTTGTTCCCGGGCTGGAACAGGGACTCGCCGTGGAACTCCTGGCCGTCGCCGAGCTTGACGTTGGTCCGTATCGCGCGGTCCATAGTGCCCGCGGCGACGGTGAGCATCCACGGCGCGCCGTTGCCGACGGTGCCGGGGTCCGGCCCCGCGTTCCCCGCGGCGCAGCTGACGAAGATGCCGCGCTCCATGGCCTTGAACCCCGCGATGGCGATGGGGTCGTAGTTGAACTGCGTGCCCGAGTAGGCGCCGATGGAGAAGGAGAGCACGTCGACGCCGTCCTTGACGGCGGCGTCGAGCCCGGCGATGATGTCCATGATGGAGCAGCGGCTGCGCGTGCAGACCTTGTAGACGGCGAGGTGCGCGTGCGGCGCCATCCCGGACGCCGTGCCGTCGGCGTTGCCCCTGATGTTGGCGTTCTCGACGAAGTTCCCCGCGGCCGTGCTGGCCGTGTGCGTGCCGTGGCCCGCGTCGTCCACGGGCGGCGCGGTGGAGTTCACCGCGGCGCTCCCGAACGCCCGCGCCCCGATGATCTTGTTGTTGCATCCGCCGCCCGCGACGGCCTTGAACTCGCAGGTGCCCTTCCACCCCTTGGGCGGCGGCTGCATCCCGTCGTCGCCGAAGGAGGGGTGGCTGGGCAGGATCCCCGTGTCGAGGATCCCAATCACCACGCCGTGGCCGAACCCGGAGCGGCTCCAGAAGCCCTCGTTGCCGAGGTGGAGGCCGAGGAAGCCCGGCGAGCGGGTGGTGGCCAGCGGCAGGAACACCTCCGGGTAGAGGCGCACGCACCCGTCCGTGGCCCGCAGCGCCTCCGCCTCCTCGTCCGTGAGCCGTGCAGCGAAGCCGGGGAACGCGTCGGTGTAGGAGTAGATGATCCGCGGGCCGTCGTCGTCGCCGTCGGCGGCGGAGTCCGGGCCGGCCGCCGCCAGCGGCAGGAACGAGCGGTGCCAATCCTCGACGGGGCCGGCGGCGGCGGCGCCATCCCGCGGCTTGAGGTGCACGATGTAGTTCTTGCGCTCCTGGAGGTACGCCGCGCCGCGGAGCGTCAGGGACAGGAGCGGGACCAGCAGCAGCAGGGGGGCGAGAGGGAGGGACCGCCGGGGCTTGTCCATCGTCTCCACGACCGGCGCGGTGGGCACAGGAGCTAGCCGGCCAGTGGCTGCTGGGCAATGTGGGGAATGAAGGTGGGGCGTGGGTGGCGTGGCGGCGACGAGGCGATCCGCGCGAGTTTTTATGGCTGGGCTGGGGAGGGGACTGACTGGGGTGGTGGTGGCACAGCAGCAGCTGCTGCTTGCTGAAATGCTAGAGCAAGGTGGTGGTGGTGGTGGTGGTGGTGTGGGGGGAGTGGAGTGATGGGCGGGCAGTGTGGCACTGGCAGTGAGCTGGAGGGCCAGAGGCGTCAGCTGGTTTTAAATGATGGCGCTGCTGCATCGGCGTGGGGGCGGGCGTACCCGGTGGCCGCGTCCCCTTGGACGGACTCACTCACCGTGCGGCAGACTCTGTCTCTGCCGCTCGGGGCCCGGCCTGCCTCCGACTTGTGATAGCTGGCGGTGGCGGGACGGGGGTGCCCGACGGAATTCTACCCAAAGTTTACTACGAAAAAAAGATTTTCATTCCATCAAAATATCATAACATGCATGAAGCACTAAATGTAGATGAAATCAAAAACTAATTACACAGTTTTGTTATACTTTGCGAGACGAACATTTTGAACCTAATTAATCAATTTTTGGATAATTTTTCACACGTACAAACGAAATGCTACAGTAATACAATGATTACGAAGTGACATCCTATCCCAAATTTGGATCTAAACAAGGCCCTTGTTTAGTTCCCAAATTTGAGAGCCAAACTTTGGCTTTTGAGGTACGTGCGCCACTGTAGCATTTCGTTTGTATGTGTAAAAAAGTGTCCAAAAATTAATTATTTAGGCTCAAAATGTTCGTCTTGCAGATTACAACAAAACTGTGTAATTAGTTTTTGATTTCATCTACATTTATTACTCTATGCATGCCGATATTTCGATGCTACGAGAATCTTCTTTTGGTGGAATTTGAGATCTAAACAGCCATGGATTCCGGTGCCCCCCACGTTTTGGAACTTGTCCTTCAGCTGAACGGGTACAAAAGTCTATCAGGGGGAGATATTTTCCGCGGGCCCCACACCTACCGGTGAAACGCAGCGGCGGTGACCGGTGAAGCAAGGTCAGTGGATGGTTGACCGCCGGGGCCCTCCGCCGCGCGTCCAGCTCCAGCCAGGTGTGTTGACGACAAGAGCTCAAGGTTTCGACCGCGCTCATGATTCGAGCTCGAGCTGGCGATCGCCATCCCCTCATCGAGGCATTGTTTAGATACCAAATTTGGGAGGTAAATTTGGAAGTACGGTGTCACTTCGTAATCATTGCGTGTGAAAAATTGTTCAAAAATTGATTAATTAGGTTCAAAACGTTTGTCTCGTAGAGTACAACAAAATTGTGCAATTAATTTTTGATTTCATCTACATTTAGTACTCCATGCATGTTATAACATTTTGATGTGATGCGAATTTTCTTTTTGTATAGTGAACTTTGGGGTGAAATTTGGGATCTAAACAAGGCCTGGTACTCGGGGGATCACAGTGTTACATCTGTGTTGGCAGCCAGGCGCAGAGGGCCCATGGACGTGTCTTAAGTTGACTAGCTTGATAAAGTGGTGATCTCGATGACAGCTGAGCGTAGGTATTGTTCTCAGAGCAGATTCAGATATACGAGTTCTTGACAGAGGAGTGTGAGGCGATGTGTGAGGCGAGGCCCCCACGCAGAGTGACCAATTCATTGCTTCTGTGACGAGAGTGTTCTGCTGAAGCAAAGTCGGAGAGAGGGATCGACGATCGGTGTGTGCGGCTTGAGGATGATAGCCTATGGTGGTGGAGTTCAGGTGGTCACTTGAGCTTGCAGCAGGCTACGTATTTACATGGCACGTCATCGGTGACGACGGCGCGGGCTGCAGTGGCTTACTTCTGGCTCTTCTCTCTGATCGTGGTGGTGTAGTGTCTTATTATGTGCGTTGTTCGCGTGTGTTGCTTGTGTGTGGTGGCGTTCGCTTCGACGTGATGTATAATTGCTTCTTCTTAGATTATATGACAACGCTCTTGCCTTTATTTTTTTAAAAAAATCACAGTGTTACAAAGGCACAGTCATCTGATACGATATGGCCGCATATTCCGTTGCCAACGCACCACCCATACGAGCCGCCAAAAGCGAATGCGGTGCCGGTGCCGGGGCGGTGGTGCTCGCGCTGCCTAGTGTAGTACTGTATTCTTTTCTTTCTTTCCGGTGGTGCTCGTTTGGCACGCACACCGGCAAGCGCCACAGGCGCACAGTCACGGCACCGCCTCCCAGGACGCGGACACCAGCAGTTGAGCACCAGTAGGGGTTTGTTTGTGCTCCGATCCGCGCTCTCTCTCTCTCGAGAAGACTAATCTTTGGCTTTTTAGCGCGAACCCCGAGGATCAAACTACCCCCAAAAGCGCTGCTCATGAGGAGGAGTTTGTATGCTAGCTCGGCATTTGGCAAAGCACCCGGGACAGGTTCATCTCGTCTCGTCAGTTTTTGGGGGCCTGTATTTTTCCCGCGAGAAAAAAAGCAAGTGATGGCGCCCGTGGCACAAGCATCCAAGCCGCGAACGTGATCCTGATCCCGCCTGCACCAGTGCTCTGCTAGCTGCCGCCGTGTCCGGTCGGTGCGCCCAGGCGTAGATGCTCGCGGCTTGGCCGCACTCCATCAAATTGGCAAAGCGTGTCCTGCACAAAAGCTGAGCGCCACATCCGACGCACTGCCATATACCATGCCGCTAGCGTACTGATCGTATACATAATAGTATAGTGTACCACTAGCGGTGCTGGTACGAACAATCATGTCAAATAATTTCGGTGGCGAGTCAAGGCGGCACCGAATCAGCTTAATTTAGTTCCCGGCCAAATCTACCATCTATGGTGGGGATGGCGACGGCTCGGGTGAGCCCTGCCTGGGTGGTGACTCGAGTCCTGGATGGCGCGGCGCCGGCCGCCCGGACCATGCGGATTGAGGTGGAGCCGTCAACATCGGGTTGGTTTACTCGGTAGCAATGGATATCGATAAGGGCGGGCAGGTTTAACTAATGGCATACCTAAGCGCTAGACCATTGGCCACACCGATACTAGGTCTACGGTCTACCCATTGGATTCCATGATCTGCTGCCGTCGTCAGATTGTACACACGTCGATCTACGCGTATCGGTGGGCTTTTCTGCTGTATCTCCCTGCTTAAAGGCTACGCTCCAATTACAGATCTGCTAGTATTCTAGTGTCTCACGTTTCTTAATCTGTTGGTCTGGGTTCCAATCATGCACCGCTCCTGTGACGCGAGGACGTTGAACAGTCTGAATGATGTAGCGTCGTGCGTATACGTCCCGATCGGTGCCATCTGTCACTCTCGGCGATCGAGGACCATTTTTGACACGAGTAGCTGTCCTAGGCGAGTCGTCGTCTAGAGCGAGATTCACGTCAATGACCCGCCCCGTCTGTAGTTTGTTTGACTTTGACACGATGCGATGAGCGATGGCTCCATGCTGGATGGATCCCGGCAATGTCCGTGTGCGTGCGTCGCGTTTCGCCATGCCGAGACACCAGCGCCCGAAACGTGTGCTCTGATGAAGGACGGCGATCGACTGGGATTCAGACATTCCAGGTGACAAAAGTCCGATATTTTCAGACACGGGCGCATGGCGCGGAGCACCGACCGACCTACCTGCACCACCGCGGCGACACTGAAGGCAACACATATTCCATGTCATGCTTTATTACTCCCAATCCCAACCAGACGCAGATCGACACGCAGTACACCAGCCGCTACGTGCCCAGCACAGGCCCCAGCCGCGGCTCTCACCTCGCCGTCGCCGTCAGGTGGAGGCCCCCCTCGATGTGGAGCGTGATCATGGTCTGGTAGCTGACGGTGGCCTTGCCGCCGTCGCGGAGGCGGAACACGAAGGAGCACCGCCGCGAAGATCTTCATCTGCCTGTACGCGAACTCTTTCCCCAGGCAAATCCTCGGCCCGGCCTGGAACGCCGTGAACTTGAACGGGCTCTGCTGCTGGAACTCGCCGCTGATCTCGTCGAGCCACCGCTCCGGCCGGAACACCTCGGCGTCCTCGCCCCACAGGTACTCCATCCGGCCCATGGCGTAGGGCACGTAGAACACGATGTCCCCCTTGCTGACGCTTGAGCCGTCCGGCAGGCTGCTTGTTATCCTGAAACACATGCTCAGTTGGTGGCAGTTTGGCACACGTCCACAAAAAGAGTGGCCTTTTCGTGACCAAACAGAAACAGAATGTAGCATGGACTCACCAGAGGAACCGACGGGTACAGCCGGAGCGTCTCGGTCAGGGCGGCATGCAGGTAGTGCATCTTGTTCAGGGCCTCGTCGGTCAGGCTCTGCGCGAACTCCTCCACGGTGGCCGTCTCGCTGGCGCCAGTGGCCTTCCTGGCTTCGTCGCAGACCTTCTCCTGGACCTCCGGGTGCTTGCACGCCATGTAGAGGAACCACGCGAGCGCCCCCGCCGTCGTGTCCTTGCCGGCGATGACAATGTTCAGTATGATGTCTCTCAGGTACTTGAAGTCCACCGTCCCGGATTCCTCCGTCGCCGTCTGGATGAATCTCGACAGCATGTCTTGCCTCGAAACCTATCATGCGATCGAGGGATGGATGAGTGAGCTGATCAGAGTTTCAGTGTGCGAGCTTAGAAAGAAAGAAAGAAACAGGTGATCGGAAGCGTTGCAGAATGCAGAGCAGGTGACGATGGCTTACAGGGTCCTGTGCCTTGCCGTCGGAGAGCTCCTGGGCCCTGTCGCGGATGCGCCTGTACACGAACTCGTCGACGACCCTGACCCGGTCCCGGAGCGCTGCCTCGGAGCCGACGTTGAGGAGCCGGAGCGCCTTCCAGAACGCGTTGACGTAGCAGAGCAGCGTGAACTCGCTGGCGTCGTCGAACGCGGCGGCGAAGCGGCCGCCCTCGGCGGACCCGCCGCCCAGCGTGTCGAGGTCCAGGCCGAAGGCGATGGTGAAGATGGAGTCCATGGTGGCCTTGAGCGCGAGGCCCTGGAAGTCCATGGGCCGCGCGGTCGGAGACGATGCCGGCGAGCTTGGCGGCGTTACGCTTGAAGACGGAGCCGCTGAAGTCGCGGAGCGCCCGCGTGGAGAAGTCGTAGCTGGCGGTCTTCCGCTGCTGCCTCCACTTGTCGCCGTCGACGGTGAAGATGCCGTCGCCGAGGAGGTCGGTCATGTTCTCGTAGTTGAACGCGCCCTGCACGGTTCAGTTGAGATGCACTGCACGTCAGCCGCAAACACGACGCAAAGGAAATTCGGGACGAATGATGGGCCTTTCTAACTATTGGATTGGAAGGCCCATCATTACAGGTCCACACAAAAAGAGTTTGTCTTTTGGGTGGGCCGTTTCCTAGAGGCCCCTAACAAAATAGGTCCCTTTCAGCCTCGTTGTTCGGTGGGCCGGGATCACACGACAGAAAATGATTTCGAAAGAGTTCATCTCGCTGACACAGTAAGCGAGCCATGGGAGTCCGTGGGCCCGCAAGGTCGCCCTCATTGAGGCCTATCCTAAGGTCAACGCCAAAGCCGTCGTCCTCGCGCGCCCTCATTGTTCGCCTAGAAGATGCAGTAGTACTTTCTCAGAGAAATATCTACGTTTGTGATCTTATTAAGAGTAAGCACGATTCTGCGGGCCCGGTGAACTAGCGCGTATCAAAAAATCAAGAGCGTAAAGATTGGCCAGTGACACCCCTGCAGCCCTGTTCAATCGTGTACGGCCTCAAGAGCGACTCCGTTGTCTGGGCTTGAGAGTTTCGTATCGGTGGGGAGATTCAATCTAAATTTTAGGGTCCAAAAAATGTACATAGATGCTTTCTACGGAACCACGAAATACCATGTCATCTGCATTTTTGCCGGCACTTCACTACGTGGCCAGCCAAATAATCCAGGCCTGACCACGGAAACTACGGGTGTTTCTCTCGTGGCCAGGGGATCATTAGCACAATCCTAACCCTAGGACAGTGTCTATAGAATTAATTATAATAGCAAGTAGGATACATGATGAGTGACGTGGCATATTATTAAATTAGAGAGAGAAGAAATATGGAAAAAAACCGGGTCTCATACAAGACCCAATTTCTATGAAAAAACCAACACAGTAGACACTACCAATATTGCATTGGAGAAGAGTGATATCTATACAATTGGTGGAGAAGAGAAAAAGATTGGTGGATATGACTCATAGAAAAGAGAGAATTGAGGAACTAATTTATTGTTTAGACATGATGCATTGGACACTATAGTTTCTAGAGTGGTGTCACATGGCATGGCATGGACACTAGTTTGGTAGATTTGGGTTGGGATTGGCCTTAGCGCATGTACAACGGTTAGACAACAATTGTTGCACATAAGCAAAATGAGCTGATGTAGCCATTATTTAATGAGTAAAGAAGTGTTGATGTCTACTATCTCGTCTACTGCTTTGACCCGTACTCCCACGCAAAACAAGAGAAACCAGAATACGTGTTAATTATCACACAGACAATAAAATAAACAACCCATTGTAGAGCAATCTATTTAGCTGTCTATATGTGTTAAACAGACACCAGCTGTCTAAAACTGTTGTACATGCCCTCACTACATCACTCGCATGTTGGAGAAGGTTTAATAGTTGAGAGTTGAGACAACCACTTGGCTATAAAATTACCCAGCGAAAGGCTTATAACTGAGTTGGTTAGATGGTCTCAGTAGCACTCTCTAGGTCAAAGCACGATCCAGGTCGTAGTCGTGGTTGGTTTGGGCCCTCTGTCGGGACTAAAGCCGGTTTCTCCACTGGAGCTTTCTTTTCGAGATCCATCTACCATCTTAAAATTCACAGGGTAAAATGAAATATCTAAACTAATAAAAAATTAGTTTAGATATTTCATTTTGCAAATTCACAGGGCCCAACAAATAGTAAGTTAAGTCAGCCTGACACATCAGTGTGTCCATATAGCTCCAGCTCAAAAAAAAGAAAAAAAGAAAAGAGAGATAAATTGTTGAGGAAGTGCTACTAGAGCCACCAAAGTTAGGGGCCGGTTCACCTCTAGATCATTTAGATATAGCACATTTAGCACAACTTCTGTTGCTACCAAAAAAACAGTTGAAGTTGTTACTGAATCTACAGTACATCTTTTGCAAAGTGGTATAGAACAATATTGTGATGTCTCGACATATTAATATTACTATTATGTAATGCAGTTGGAACTTTGCAGGATTGAGGAAATGAATAATGATATCATTTGGCGATGGACCCCAAATGACGAGTACACCACACACAGTGCTTACCGTGTATAATTTATGGGACGATTAAAAAACAAGCTATAACACCAATCTGGAAGGTGAAGGCAGAACCGAAGCGTAGAATCTTTCCTTGGATTTTGATGCAGAGAAAAATCCTCACAACAAACAATCTTGAAAAGCGGGGCTGACCCCATGACCCCCTCTGTCAACTATGTAACTCGACACCGGAAACACCAATTCATTTATGCAATGACTATCCCTATACCCACGCGGTGTGGACACAATTAACTAGCTGGTTCAACCTACAGACACCACAAGGAACCACGACGTCAATTGTTGACCGGTGGAAGCGACATAGGAGACTCATTCAGAAAGAGCAAAGATCAACTTTCGACGGCCTAGTTGTCTATTTTTGGTGGAATATATGGAAGTAATGTAACCGAAGGATCTTTCAGCATGACTCAAAAGAAGTGGAAGACATAGCTTATCTCATTGAAGAAGATTTCCAAACATACCAAAGGGCCTCCAACTTGGAGAGGGCAGCGACATCGACATCTTCACCGCCTACATGATCGGCTGTTTTTCCCCTAGTTATTTTGTGTTTTGTTTCATCTGTCTTTTGCCTCACCCCGGTTTTTTCTCTGTTCTAGTGGCGGTTGTTTTTTTGTTGGTTTCTTGTTTTCTAGTGGTCTTTAGACAGGGTGAGCCTTAGTTGTTGTGACTCTAGTTTTATTCCTTGTTATTTTTCTTTCTTCTTCTAATAAAAATTATGACAAAACTCTTTGTTGTTCCGTTAAAAAAAAAGGAAAATTACAGAGCACCATGATACCGATTCAAACGCGATACCATGCCCAAGTCACAACACAAATTAACAATACAAAGTATTTGGCTCGGATTTAAAATTCATGCACAATACAAAGTATTACTGCTACTACCGATGCAACGTCTTGAATTTGAAATGGCAAGGTGGTTGGGTGCCGAGATACGTCTTCCGATTATTGAACCAACAGTCTGAGACGATTGAAATTGACAGATCATAAGCATACATGAACGAAAAGACAAACCGCATGTTTACCGGCCGGAATACATACATGCATGATGGCAGCACATGAAATTTTATCTCCCATTCAATCAATACAGGCCAGTTTCTGATAACACAAGTGATGGGAACTAGGGTGTCCGATCTTTCGTCAGGTGAAGGATAACTCGTTTTGGGCGGAGCATGACACACCGATCCGGCTTCAAGTCAGCAAACTCGAACCCTGCAATCTTAGCACCACGACTCCTCTGGTTATCAACCGTGTCACAACCCGGTTGACCTAGGCTAATCCCTGCCTGCGAAACAAAGAACACAAGCAAGAACTCGAAAGAACGCAACACTCAACATGAAGTGACAAACTGCAAATGTATGATTAAGCATGATAGTTGGGGTTCTACAAACCGATGACGATGAAACTGTTCTCGACAGATTAATCTAAGAAAAACCTAAACCCTAATGTGGCGGCTGCTACTGATTATATGAGGGTTGGGGCGTGCATAACCCCCTAAGCACGTCCATAATGGACCCCAACACGATACACGGGCCAACGGCCCAAAAGATGGCGGCGCAGTACCCTGACAGATTCTAGACGTCCACTTGTTTCAACGATTCCTGATGACTCAGAAAGAATTTTGAGGTGGGACCAGTGCCATTGGAAAGCTTATCTCCTTAGATTTCCAAGCATATGTAGAACGTCAAAAACCGAGCCCGTATGCGACCTGGACGATGAATTTAGTGCGGGCTGCTTCTGTACTCCGAGGTGGACTCGAACTTGAGTTTCTTTGGGCCTCCATCTCGGGGACTCGAATCGGATTAGCCTCGGGCCTTCTTCTTCACTTGGAAAACCTTGCTGGTCTTCTTCTTCTCCACCCCATGTACCACTCATGGATATATGCATATGTGTCATGTCCTCATCAACAAGGGTGTCTATCCCTTATTTCTTTTATTCCAAAACAAAATCACACCAGAAGAACCAACAAACATAAAACATCATGATCATTCAGCAATTCAATACTGCAGTAGTACTAGAAACCATAAGCCACTTAATTGGAAGCTTTGCTATTAAGGCCTTGTTTAGATCCTAAATTTTACCCCCAAAGTTCACTATGCAAAAAGAAGATTCCCATCACATCAAAATGTCGGCACATGCATAGAGTACTAAATATAGATGAAATCAAAAACTAATTACACAGTTTTGTTGTATTCTGCAATACGAACATTTTGAGCCTAATTAAACAATTTTTGGACAATTTTTCACACGTACAAAAAAAATGCTATAGTGACACACGCACTCCCAAACGCCAAAATTTGCTCCCAAATTTAGGAACTAAACAAGGAAAGTTAGAATTGGCACTGAACTCCACGAGCCTGTCCGTTTCAGGCATGACGTCTTTGACAGCTCGGTGAGCGCAGAACCGGTCGCCCATGCCGTGATCTCAGGGTACTTGGCTTGGTCGAGGAACTTGATACCGGCTATCTTCTCCACCGCCTTGAACCAGCCGAGGTGTGAGCCCAAGACGAGGTCCAGGAAGCCGATGTTGTCGCCGCCGAAGTAGTGCTTCCCTTGGCTGCACTCGACGAAGGCCTCCTCCACATGGTGCAGGGCAGTAGACACCTGGGCTACTGCTTCGTCCCTGTCTCCGTTTGTGAACCCTCTCAGGACAACGAATGCTGGGGCAATCTGCAAGGGAATTTCATGCCTTGATTGTTTAGATTCCAGTTTTACGCAACGGAAAATTTTTAATACTTCATCCATTCTTAAATATATGACATTTATGACAAATAAAATGGTTCATTTTTAAATTAAATTGGTTGTCCTAAACGATCTATATTCAAGAACGGAGGTAGTAGTTGTGTTATCCATTCATGGTTGAGATGGACCTTATTATAGAATACCTTGTGGTCCACATACTGGGCCCAAAATCGTTCGATGGCACGCGCATACGGCTCGGCCGGAAGGATGGTAGGCCCGTTAGAGGCCCACACTTATCGATGTACTGGATTATGATCATGGACTCGCAGATGGGCTCACCGTTGTGCAGCAGCACGGCGCAATATTGAATCTCAGGGCGACCGCACGCAAGGTAACTTGCCGTCGATCCGACCGCGCTTACACCTTCCATTAATCGACGCGTGGTCCCTACCTTCTCTTTTCCTTTTCCGCACTCGTAACGTTTCGGGCGTTTTGAAAACCACCAGGCGCGTACTGTTCCCTTCTCTCCCCTCCGCCTATTCATTTTCCCCCTTCGTTTTCTTCTGTTCCCGAACAATCCCGCTGCTTCGGCGATTCATCTGGCGATCTCCCCCGCACCAGGGTCTGGAGCTTTTTCTTCAGGGATCCCAGGTTAGATCGAGGCTTCCTCCCTCCCCCCATTGTGTTCTATTTGGAGATTTGCGCCGGAATCGATTGCTGCTTAGGCCTCTTCATTTTGTTCTAGGGTTCTACTGTGTAGATCCGTATTTTGCTTTGTTGGGGAGGTCGAATAGATGGTTAGGCTGTCGTTTTACTGCGCTAAATCGAGTTTGATGTTCATAGTCTCATAGGCAAACAGGTTGTGATGGTGTGGAGGAATCGAGTTTATGTTTTAAGTTTTGGATGGTCTGATTCGTTGTCCCAAAAAGTTGGGGTGTGGTGGGTGTGGGGTTTGGTGTGCTTTTTGGTTGGTGGTGCGCTCTGCTATCTTTTGCAGCAGTGGTAGTGATGGGCTTGCCGGAGGAAAATCTCTGTGATGGGTCTGCAGGCAAATTGCAGCCGAAATTAGTAACGTGATGTATGCAGGTTGCAAACTTGGTGCAGATCTCTGCTGGTTTCGTCCTAGTACGTGTTTGACAATCTGTTTGGGGTAGTTAGCTCAATTCCACAACTGTTTCAAAGGTAACATCCCGCAAGTTAGGGGGGGGGGGGAGCTATTCATGTGTGTTGAACTGCTGATTTTCAGACACCAAGGGGGGTAATTTCGCGCTCAAGTTGTGTCTAATCTGCTGATTGCGTCTGCTCTACATTTGCGCTTTTTTGAACTGTATGATTTTGCGAATTCAATTTTGGTTGGAAGGGTATTCTTAGTATTTTTCCTTTCTTCAGATATAAGCTAATGTTCATGGTTCTGATTTATATATATATTTTTTTGCAAGACTTGTTGTAGTGATGCAGGCACTATTCAAGTATTTCAGAGTAGATATTCTAGCTGTATGCATGGCAAATTATTTTTTCTGCTAGCTGCCAGTATTCAGAATAGATATGCTAGCTGTATGCAGGCACTATTCATGTATTTTTTTCAGATACATATGCTATCTGTATACGTGTTAATATTATTTTTTTCCCAATCTGGTAGTTCTAAATTTATTTTGTATTTTTTGTGCCGCACTGTAGTTTCTACAGCGTTTTCTACCTTTTAAGATATTTCTTTTTTTCATGCGACTTCATACTGTTAAGCTGTTCTCCATATGTTGTCTTTTCAAAATAAAAAGTTATTGTTCTCCATGTGTTTTATTATCCTATTTCATCTTTATGAAGTTATCTAAAAACATGGAGGGTAGTGATGACGAGGATCACCATATGTCAAGCAATGTGGAAAAAAGTTCTAGCCACATTTTTTTGTAAGTTTTATCCCCATGTTTATTATTTTATTCTTTTTTCATTTTTATGAAAATCTCTTTTTTGTTTCACTGCTCATATGTTTTTGTTCAATCTTTTTTTTCAGGAAAGCACAGAGTCATTTGCAAAAGATAGCACTGACAGTGGTAAATCAGTGCCAAGGAAGGCCCGTCTTGCTGTATGTGCCGAATCACTTTTTTTTTTGCTAGTTTGACATCCAATGTTTTTTTTATATTTTTGAGTTCAAAACATTTAAAGCTGTGTGTTTATTTTATTCAATAGCTAATCAATTAAGTTTTTAGGTTTACTCTAGCAAGAAATCTGAGCAGCTCGGTGGGAACCGTGTTATGATTTTGTTTTATTGTTTTTTGTTTTTCCGATTAAAGTAAATCTGGTGTCTGCGACCGTGTGTATTTGTATCATCGCAAACTTTTTTCTTATGTCATGTGAATGTCAGGACACCTTTTGATTTAGATACATGTTTCCGCACATTGTTTTTTAAATACAAGTTTTTATTTCTGACCTGATCATATGTAGCTACTTCTTGCAGAAGTATAATTCTCAATTCAATCTCCAAAAGATGGTGACAGTACTCTCAAAATTAACACCACAGCAGAAAGATGTGATACAATACTGTGGCTTCGCATCCCTGCTTACTCTCAAGTGTACTTCCCTTCCTAACGAGATTATTCTTTGGCTTGTCAATCGCTATGACATGAAATCAAGACATTTCAAGATTGGCCCTGCGAATTCATTTAAGATTGATGCTGCAACGGTTCATCAATTTCTCGGGATTCCATATGGTGGGAAGAAATTTGCTCATACCCCCTCTGCTGCTGCCAAAGCAGTTATTCTCAAGGACACCCAGTCAAAACAAGCAGCCAAGATAGAAGATCTTATAAATATGATAAATGATGATTTGGTGGGTGACAAGTTTGCTAGGATTTTTATGCTAATAGTACTAGCAAGATTCTTATGCCCTTCGAGCAACCCAAAAGTTAGTTTCCGCTACTATGAGGGCTTAACTGTTGTCCGGAAGATCAAAGAATTTGACTGGTGCAGCATTGTTCTAGATGAGTTGCATAAAGGCATAGTAAATTACCATTTAAGTGCTTGCAAAGGTAATAGCAGTGGCACAGGCACTCTTGCTGGATGCCTTTTCATTATAGTGGTAAGTTTTTTTCTCTCGGCCTTTTTACATCTTGATATTAAATATCCCATCGACATTTTGTGTAAAAATATATGTATCATTTTTGTTTTTTTTTCACCATCTTGCAGGGTGCATATTTCGATTATCTTCACCTCGATCAAGTTTCTGTGCCCAGAGCATTACCTCGTATTTCTGTCTATCACGATAAAATCATTACTAGCTTTTGTGATGCTTTGTCAGTGATGGAAGACATTCAGGTAACTTCTATATGAATAGATACCCCTCACAAAAATATAGTATACAACTGATTTTTTCGATTGTTTATATGCATTATCTAGATTAAAATTTTCTTTTCCAGTTCTGAAATTTAATGTTCTTAAATCATTTTTTCGTTTTTTACAACACACATCGAAAGCTGAAGCCAATTGAGGATACAATGTTTACAATGTCTCACATGGATCCCTCCAAATTCCGTGGATTTAGCATCGCCAGTTCATCTACTAGCTCCAAAGTACAAGCAGATCATCATAATGTCAACAATTCACATGAAGAAGTAATAGTTATTCTCAATTCTCAACACAATAGTTATTTTATGCTATACATTTTTTACTTTTTTATGAAATACTTTTTTCTTCTTTTCACTAATGATAAAATATATTCATTTTATTTTTATTTTCTTTGTTCTCTCATTATCCTTTCTGTTAAACACAACTACAATATTATGGTACAATCCAAATCAACAAGCAACACATTTACTTTTTTAATCTATTAGATATTAGCTATTTTGTTTTCATTTTATCCTAGTTATTTTCTAGATATTTAAAATTAGTTTTTTACTAGCTATTTTTTTCTATAGCTAATTTCTGTCCTGTCCTTTTCTTTTTTTTTTCACACACCAGCAAACAATCCCTGAGTTGAGAACCCCTCTATCAAAGACAACACAAGGCCACCCTGAGTTTGACAGTTCCATTTTTGAATCTGCCCGGAAAGTAATGCCAGGTGCAAGCAACCTCTCTCTTCGTGTATTATGCGGCAAGGCTGTACACCCTGAAGTTGACTTATTTATCAGGGATACCATTGGCACTGAAGCTTCACAAGACGTGAGTGCTGTTTTTTTTCCAAGCAATGTCTCTATTTTTTTTTCACCTATTTGTAACAAAGTTTTACAAAAAATTCAGTACAATGTAAAATCTTAGTCCAATGAAATAACGGTTTTTAAACTCCCTTATCCGTAGTCTGGAAATATAAGAGAGCTCTCCAAGTATATTGTAATTTCAAGCTTCTAAAAAATGTGTTTCTATTAACGAAAGTTTTTTTAATGTCAGTGAGCAATACTTGAGTCTTGGTATTTTCTAAGCACATCTACAATATTATGGTACAAACCAAATCATCAAGCAACACATTTAATAACTTTCTGTTTTTTCTAATCTTTTTTTATTTAGGAACTTATGCGTATGAAGACTATGTGTCAAGTCTTTTTCAAGGATTCTGTTCAGAAATACTTGGAGTCACTTGAGCCTGTTCTTGTCAGTCAGACAAAAGTTATGGTGAACAATTTTTGGACTGGATTGCAGCAAGCAAGGTCTCAAATGCCGCAACCAGCAACGAATATTGCTCGGTCTACTACTGATGGTATTAGCACACGCAATGGTATTGAACATTCGGAGCAAGAAGTACATGCTAGCAAACATGCAGCTGGTACCGGCAAACTCAATGATATTGAAGAACAAGGCACTTCTTCCAAAGAGCATATGCTGTCAAACAAAGAAAGTACGGACAGTCCAACGGCTGAGAGGGGAATCACATGCACAGGATGCAGATCCGAGATTCAAGATGGCCAGGAACACATATGCAACGCTATCTCTTCTGCTACAGTATTTCCTTCCATTCTCTCACCAACAATAAAAGATACAAACGATGGCGTGTCTGATGTGATGAACAATCTTGATCCCATTATCAACAACATTATCGTTGCAAGTTCCAGTAACTTTTGCTCAGGAGCTAAACTTGGTTCGGTCCAAAAGAAGGACTCTCCAACTGGCCAAAACTGTTCTGCAGGTTCCCAGTCAAACCACCCAACTTCCACAAACAACTCCGCAAATCTTCATGTTGATCCAATTTTAACCATTCAAGCTGGCGGATCCCAACAGGCTGAGATTCGTGAAACACTTGCAAAATCTGTTGAAGGGATGTCCCCATCCATCAACAATAACTCCCCCGTCAGTCATTGTGATAAGAGCAAGGCTGTTCTATCTTCTGCAAAATCAAAAAGGGATATTACTGTCCAGGGCATCTCTGTTGATCTTGTTTCTCAATCACCCCAGAAGAAGCTGAAACCTTCATGTCTAATGTCTCAATCTGACGGGGGTACAAAGACACAAGGGATATTTTCCAAAGAAACCCCCCAGGAAGTCCCATCTGGTACTTGTACATCAAACAGCAGAAGCATTGCCGATCCTAGTTATGTGGTTTCCTCTCCAGAATCAAATGACTAGACTGGTCAAGCTGATAGTTTGAAGGAAAATACCAAGAAGAAACAATTATCAGCACTCGGTCACAAGAAGCGGGCCCTAAAAGCACCCGACTCCCTGCTAAAAGGTGAAAAGAATAGAGCACCAAAAGTGGTTTTATCAGAGTTGGATTCACAGATTTATCATGCTGCTACAAAAAGGCCTCCAAGCAATTTTGCTGAGTATGTTCCAATCGTCTTTGTTTGGAAAGTTTTCTTAACTTTACAACTTTTCTTGATCTTATATAGTTTCCTTTTTATATATTCTTTTATCAGCAAAATGCATCTGCAAGAAATCTCTCCAATGTAAAGTTTCCTGACCATATAAATTCTGATAGTATGTTCATTTTGACAACTAATTATAAGTTTTATATGTTATATAAATTAGTTTTGTACTTTAAATATCTTTTTCTTTTGTATTTAGCATGTGTGTTTTCTTTTTGTGTTTTTTGATTTTTTTTGTTACTTGTACATTATGGTCTTAGACAATATGCCAAAGAGCATGAGATATCTACATAAATTCTTGTATAAAAGATATCTAGATAAAGTTTCTGTGTAAAAGTTACAAGCAATTTGGACAAAGTATATATAGAAATGTTTATGCTGAGTTTTATAGAAAAGTTCTCTGAAAATCTTTATGTTTGTGCCAACTTTTTCTTTTTGAAAAATCTGTACAGAAAAAGTTATGTAGGAAGTATTTTTTTAGCAGAAAAGCTTTGCTCATAATTTATATAAAAAACTTTTTTATAGGTAGAATTCCGATGAAAGTTTATATATATAAGTTTATGTACAAAGTTTTTAGCAGATAAGTTTGATAAACAAGTTCTCCAAAAAATGTACAAAGTATTTTAGCAGAAAATAATTTGTAACTATTATATGCTACATATTTTTTTCCATCAAAACTTTTGCTGAAAAATTTTAAGTCACAAATTATTATGTGCCCAACACTGTTAGAAAAAGGTTTCTTATTATTTTTTCCCTGTAAACAGTAATTTTTTTGTCTTGCTAATATATACGTTACTCCCCCCAATTTTTCTCCCAGCACGTGCTGTGCAGATATTGGCCGATTTTCTATCAAGCTGAAAGAATTCGGCGACACAATGCGGCCCCACAAATGGATAGGCACATTTGTTATGAATGTTTATACTGAAGCTCTTACACAAGATCAGAATGAAATCTCAAGACCTACCCCAAAGAAGGGATTCTTGACATCCATGGAAATTGTAAGTTATTTGTTAATGTACTTTTAAACAATCGAGTCCTCATATTTCTCTTTTCTGATATCATTCTTTTTTTTCTCTACCTTTTTTTATGCAACACCAGGATAACATCAAAGTGAATGGCATCGATATTGAAGTGCTGAAGGACAAGTTCAATCGGAACAATATTGGATTCAAATTAAATGAAGTTGACATGGTATGTTAACAAAAAGTTTTTTTTATCAATTTCAAAGTATAGGTTTCCAAATTATAGTTCATTTTTTCCCCAACCCAGCGCACTATAAGAATTCAACGCTCTCCTTTTTTTTGTTATACAAATTCCTTCAGGTTATGATACCTGTGGTACATGGAGGCCACTGGTGGTTGGTGGTTGCAAACGTCAGGGACAATAGGTTTGATGTCCTCAGTTCACTACCTTTTACAGATGAGACTCGTGCAATCACTGAAACTGTTGTGAGTGTTTTTTATCCCATCACAACTGGCCCTTCATTTGTTCATTTTTTTTGCTGATCACACAAAACTCCACTGAATATCTCAAGCACTTTGTTTTTTTTGCAATACTCATCTCGTAATATAATGCAGAAACAAAATTTTACAAGAGTTTTTGAAGCTATGTGCGGTCCCGATACCCCTGTGCGAGACTTCCCGATATCTTATCAAGATGCACCTCAGCAAACAACAAGGTAAGAGCTAAGCAATTATTTTTTTATAAACATTGTTATTTCCAAACTAGGCGTTACATGTACACATCAACTCCTCATCATTATTAACTTTTTTCACACAGTTCTTTTAATTCACCCATTTTTTTCCCTTTTTCGCCCAACAGGTGTGACTGTGGAGTATATGTCATGAAATTTCTCTCATCATGGGATGGCAGAAGAGTAGCGCACATCGACGACGTATGTGTATGATATTTTCCTTTTTTTTTTCCAAAAGGCATTTTTCCAAACGCAGTAATGTTAGTAAGACACTACTTTAGACACTGTATTTTCAATCCATAATTTTTTTAGTGTGGGTCTTTAATAAATTCATCATCTCTCCTCTCTACCAATCGTATTTATTTTTTTATCTATAATGAAGACACTATCATCTCCCAACCCAAACTTGGTAGTGTCCTTTGTATAGTTTCTTGTGTAGAAACTGGGTCTTGCATGAGACCCAGTGTCTTGCTCTTTTTCTCCCCTCTCCTATTTAACGTAGCGCCAAGCCAATAGTCATGTCACCCTATGTAATGCTATGAAAACCATCCTAGTTGGAGGGTTAGAAGTGCCTAAAAGCTCACCTTTTAACCATTCAGTGATACCGGTAACGACGCCAACAAGAGGCAGAATTTATTTAATCCAGGTGGAATCAATGTACTAGTAAACACAATTACCGGGCGATAAGAAGAAGAAAAAGTCTATATTAACCCTTCAAACTATCAGGTGTAATACTTCATCCCTTAAATTATAAAATAAGATGTTTAGCCCCCTCAAGTATACAATATCATTTAAATAACTCTCAAAGTGGTTTTAGAAGTGGTTTTTGCCCAGTGACGTCTGATGTGGATGATGATGTTGCGAAAAAGTCTACATAACCCCCAAACTATCCAATATAGAATACTTCACCCCCCTAAACTACAAAATCGGATGTTTAACCCATCAACTATACAATATCATTTAAATAACTGCCTAAAATAATTTTAGAGGTGATTTCTACCACATGGCTGCTGACCTGAATGGCGACATCGCAATTGCCCAAATGCCAAGCAGACAAGCATACCATCTTCTTTTTCCGTCCTTTATTACACCTGAAAGGACATAGCTCACTACACACGGATGGAGAGAGAGAGCGATGGCCTCCGAAACTGGTATCGCCTGGATTCAAGCTCTGCCCATCATCTTCCTCACACCTAGAGATGGTCGTACGACGAGTCGATGCAGCCGATCTCGACTAGTTTTAACTAGCCGTAGTCGAGACGAGTAGTCGAAGTAGTCGTACGACAAGTCGATGCAGCCGGACGTCGATGTAGTCGTACTCGCTGAAGTCGTTGTCGATGAGGCCGACTAGTCGGAGTTGGTTCCGACTAGTTGTTGATGGCGCGGTAGCCATTCTCGACTAGTTGAGTAGTCGAAGTAGTCGTCGTGCGCGAGTCAATGCAGCCGATCTCGACTAGTTTTAACTAGTCGAGACAAGTAGTTGAAGTAGTCGCATGGCGAGTCAATGCAGCCGGATGTAGTCATAGTAGTACCCGCGTACATCTTCCCGTGTGCAGCAAGCGAAGATCTTGAAGCCTTCCTGGTGTATCTCTATGTGCGCATAGCAGAATCCAAGAATAATTGATTTGCAAGTGTACATGTACGGAGAGGCTTTCCATGTGTGCATGAAGCATATTCGTAGTTTTCTCGAAAGAGCCTGCTGCAGTACTTGTAGGCGGAGACAAATTTGTTGGACTCCGTATCCAACTCGATTATGATGATTCATAGCGGGCAGTAGATTGCCGCCGCCTGGAACTTGTGCTCCGATCCGGATTGCAGTCAGCCTCAGAATCAATACGAACACCATGACCAAATTGCTGGTTGAACTGGTCGGCGATTTTCTCCTTGTCGAAATTGGTTTTGATGATGATGTCCTTCAGGCTCTCCCATTGATCCTACGATGGGCCCTACGGTGGGCGCCAAGTGTCGACGATTTATGTCGAGCACGTCTATGTGGGGTATCCCAAGGAGTAGATTAGTGGGTCTCGCCGAGTTCTAGGAACGATAGTGCACGAACAACACAAAGATTTAGACAGGTTCGGGCCGCGAGTAGCGTAATACCCTACGTCCTGTGTGCTTGATTGTATTGTACTCCCTCCGTCCCAAAAAAAGATGACACCCTAGAAATTTTAGGACAGATTAATGAGAAAGTAAAATGACCTTGATTGCCCCCTAATTGTTAGCCATATTTGGCACTAATTAGTTGTTGCATGCACATGCACCTACTAAATATAGTAGAATGACTTCTTTTGTGGGACAAATTTTGAATCCTAGAGTGTCATCTTTTTTGGGACGGAGGGAGTATGTGAGTTGAGTTGTTTTGAGGGGGTCCCTGCTCCTCCTTATATACTCGGGGAGCAGAGTTACAAATTGATTACAAAGACTACTCATATCCGACCTGGAAGGTCACATTAAGGTAGTCTATCTTGAATACGAGTAGTTCTACTATTTGACTACATGTCCTATACCTTATCTGGATAGTCCAAAGCAGTCAGGTCATAACTCTCCATATCGAGTAGTTTAATTCCTTAGATGAGTGGCCCTAGGGATCCTGGCCCCACACTCTCTCTCCATGTGTGTGTAGCAAGCATGTCCTTTTGGGTGTAACAAAGGGAGGGTAAATGAGAAAAATGATGGTATGCTGACATTTGGGGCATTGGCATTGCTATGTCGTCGTCCATGTCAGCAGTCATGTGGCAGAAACCACACAAAAATCACTTTAGAGAGTTATTTAAATGATATTGTATAGACGAGGGGTTAACATTTGATTTTATAGTTTAGGGGGTGAAATATTCTGCATTCGTTAGTTTAGGCTTACGTAGTCTTTTCCGTCACGTCATCATCCACATCAGTCGCCATGTGGCAAAAACCACATCTAAAACCACTTCAGGAGGTTATTTAAACGATATTGTATACTTGAAGGGGTTAAACATCCGATTTTGTACTTTTGGGGGTGAAGTATTCCACCCTGATAGTTCAGGGGGTTATATAGACTTTTTTTCTAAGAAAAACTTGCTCTTGCTAGACTTCTCCCTACAAATACACAGCCACACAACGCCTTGGATCAACTAGCAAATCCACAATCCCACAACACACAGATCCGATCATCTCGGCGAACAGAGGTCAATCACCTCGAGCAGAGAGAGCTAGAAATGGTGCCGAACGGCGAAGAGCAAGCGGCGGCAGTGCACGTGGGAGGGCGAGGCCAACACAGAGGACGTGGGTGGGGCGGCGGGCGTGGAGGCGGCGGGCGAGGCAAAGGTACTCCCAGGCGCCGCCACCGCCGTGCTCCGCCTGCTCCTCCAGGCGCAGCAGCCTGGACTCATCCTCGCCGCCGTCGCAGCCGCTATGAGGATCGACTCGGAAGATGGGAACCAGGGGCTGAGGCGCTGTAGGGTTCAAGCGGGCAAGGGTGGGAAGGCATCGCGCGCGATGGTCCATGGGTGTGGGCATCGAGCGTGGCAGGAGGGCACCGATCCATACCGTCTAAATCAGAATGTACGACACAGGGATCGCAGGCATAGGTAGACGGGGTAGACGAAAAGGGGGTGGTCACGGTTTCTTCGGACGTGCTTTTTAGTAGTAGGAGATTAAGCACGGATAAACAACTTAAGGAAAACGAATAACAAAAAAAAATATTCAGTGAGATGTTAGCCCACATGACAAAGCACGCCCGCGACATACGCAAGATCAGAGTCTCAAATCCGGCTGTATTTAAGTAGAGGAGGGCCTTGAGTTGTGCCATGCCAGCACGGCCTGGCCGTTGCGTGCCGTGGGCCACTTCAATTCGTGCTGGCACAACACTATGGGCTTTTGTCTAGTTCCAAGCATGACCCATAACATGGTGGTCCATGTTCGTACTGTGCCGGTTAAAGCACGCCCTTTAAAATACACGTGCTTGTATTCTTCGACCGCTGATATGCTTGTTGACACTTCTTACAATCCACTATCAGGATTGATGTTCCCGGTAATGGTGCAAGGATTGTTTTATGGGTTTTTCGTATGGCTTAGTAAAATAAATAATTATTCTGCAAGCGCACAAAATTACCGATGTAGCATTTCACCAGGAAGTAATCCAAGGTATCGTAATTTATATTTTCCACATTGAAGCTTATGGCAAGAGTACTAGTAAACAAGTATTCTGGATTATACAGAGGAATACACTGCCGTCAAGACGGGGGATAATGATATTTGATAAGAGTGGAAGACCGTGACACACAGCTCAAGGAAGCTCAAATATAGGAAAGAGAAGGACTAGCTAGCTGGGAGGACAACGAGACGAGAAAAGGATTCCTAGGTACTTTATCTATTCGGGTTACTCGGGTAAAGAGATACAGATGTTGAAGCATCAGCGCTAAGAGATCAAGTTTAACTCTATTGTCTTAACATCGGGAATCGGAACCCGCAACATGCAGAAAGGGATGAGAATGGGTGTTGCCAATAACCGCAGACGACGCCTACAAGCCAAGCCGAACGTGGTGGATTACGTAGGCCGCATAAGGCTGTCACCACCTAACAGTTACCACACATCCATGGACTTGGGGGCAAACCAAGATTACTATCTAGTCTGGGCACCACGCCTACATTAGCTAATAACAACTTACTCCACTAGCAAGAGCAAGCAATCCCGTCAATACCCCAGTGATAGTTCACCGCAAGTATTGAGCAGAAACGAAGAACCAATCAAGACAGAGACTTAAACAGGAACTGGAAGGACTAGAGCTACAACCAACAATATTCTAAACACGAAATACTTGCAACTAGAATAAAGTAGAGGCAAGATATAAACGACTCAAATATAATGATAAAGATTATTTATATTGATACAAGAGCTTATACTAGAGCTTCTGAAGACGACTCCGGAACCTCCGAGGTACAGCTCGACTCGACTCTAACTTCCAGACTAACTATCCGAACTCTACTAAAATAAGTGAGAAATAGAGCTCCTTGACTTGGTGTGTGTTGAATGACAGCTAGGACACTTGTATTTATAGTGGTTGAAGGCGGTTGAGGTGGAGTAACCGCCAAGGGACCTAAGGGGGCGAGGGGGAGGGGGGGGGGTCCCCGGCCAGTTCGGCCGAACCGATATGGTTCGGGCGAATTGAATAGGTTCAGCCGAACCATGTCGGTTCGGTGTTGGCACTCCTTACGGCCTACAGATAAATCCGCAAGTGGACGGATACCGATGTAGTTTTCACCCGGGAGTATTCCAAGATATCGATTTCCACGGGGAACGAGAAGTGAACTAATCCTAAACTAAGTTGCCCAAGGATGGTACGGTGAAGTGGATGACAACGAAGAAGGTGAGAGATAAGTAGTTTGAGGGTAGAGAGGGTAGAGTCTGGTAAAGGTATTCTCTTGACTAACTGAGCTAAATAGATAGTACTAACAGATGCTTACGTCGGGAAACAGAACCAGTAACACGCAGAAATGGATGAGAAGGGGTGTTGCCAATAACCGTTGGAGGCTCCTGCAGGCCAGGTCTGGACATGACGAGCTACGTAGGTCGTATAGGGCTGTCACCACCTAACGACTACCACCTCCGTCGTCCAAGGGACAAACTAAGTTAGCCTCAAGTCTAGGCACCGCGCCTACACTAGTCAGCTAATACTTATCTCCTATAGAAAGACAAGCACCCAAGCCAAACAACTAGTATACAATTATACCAATCAACTAAGCATTGAACGAAGAACCATCAAGCATATAAAAGTAGAACTGAATGCTCAATTAATTAGAGAGAGATACAAGAGTTACCAGACACGACCCGGATGTTACTCGAAGCAGAGCCGCATCCGTAGAGGTACAACTGGAAGAGGGGCTGACACTCCGGCTCCTCCCTGGACGCTCACCTCTCCTCTCTCCCTATCTTCTAAATATAAGAGTGGCGGCGCTTCGCTAGAGAGCTAATCTTCTCTTCTTCTTGTTGTGTCTTGTACAGGTAACCAGGGCCTCCTTTTATAGCTGGAGAAGGAAGGTGGAGGCAGAGTGGCGGCCATGGCAGCTCAAGGCGGTGCCCAGCTGATTCGGCCGAACTAGCCGGTTCGGCTGAACCGTGCAGTTCGCCCGAACTGGCACGTGGCACCGCCTTGGTGCAGAGGCGGTGCAGCTCGTGGGGGTGGTTTGACCGAATTGGAGGATTCGGCCGAACTGGGCTCTCGGCCCAGTGACGCTCCCCTGCACCGCCTCTGTCTCTGGGCCGTCCTGGTTCATCATTTCTTGGTGGTCTTCTACTGCTTTTGGCCCAAAGATGAGGTGATACTGGTCCACGTGTCATCCCCAGTCACTGTTTGGTCACTGATGGCTTGGATGGCCTTTCGATCGTGCTTCGCGTCGGGTACGACTAAGGGGGGTAACCGGCCAAATCGTGTCGTTCGACTGAATTGGTCGATTTCCACCCCTGTGGCACGTATTGTCCTTATTGTACCTGCACAATGGATAATCACCAAAACTCATGGAAATGATTAGAGTTAGACCCTATATCTATGGTGAAGGATTTCATTGGGTTCATTTTATACTCGGTTGGAGGTCGGAAATCAGGCCGTAACGACCGCCAACATTCGGCCAAACCATTGATTTCCCACCGCCTTCATTCTATAGTCTTGATCAACTCCTGGAGTTGGTTCTGCACTTGGGCCACTTCGGCCAAACAGGCCAGTTCGGGCGAACTGGGCCTGGCCTCTGGTCGTTCTCCGTTGCACCGCCTTTGGCTCAGACACGTCCTGGCTGAGTGCCATTTGGTAGGCTTCTGATTGGTTGCATGGTTTGGCCCTAGATTGGTGACATCATCGGTCCACGTGGCATGCATCATCATCGCTTCGTCATCATTGATGTGGACTTCGTGCATGTGACCTCTTGGCTGTGCTTCATTTCATGAAATGTATGTGGCTAAGGTGGGTAACCCGGCCAAACCAAGTGGTCGAATTGGCCAATTCTATCCCTTTTAGCACATATTTGTCAATAATGTAACTGCACATTGGATATTCACCAAAACTGGTGGAACTTTATTAGAACATAAACCTAAGTGCATGGATTGATACATATAACCTCTTTTATTCCTAAGAATTGGTGGTCAAAATCGTGCCGTTACGACCGCCAACAATGCTCACAGATGTTATTACTCCGTATCGTATAAGAATTTCTATAACTAACAAAGTAAACGAACCTTGCTATTAGATATTGTTGGTGAACATTAAGCTTAGCATGTGGTCATATGAAATGCTGCCAAGTTTTGTCATTTCGTGAATGATTCTTGACATGATTCCATATATTCAAGGTTGATTTTGTTATTTTTATGTAGTGGTAGGTATTTAGGGTTGTATGAAAAGGCGAAACAAACAATATACAAACGACAGTCCGTGTTAGGTCGGATGGGCCATCTTCATGCCGTACCGGCCCGAACATGGCAATAATCGGTGCCATACCGTGCCACTCATCGTGCCGGCGCGACGGGAATATTATACGCCGCCTACGCAGTAGCAAACCACGTGCTGTCGATCCCCCTCCGTCAAGCGCGCGGACACACAATGCTTAGTGCAAGCGGCCTGCTGGCCCATCTAGTATTGCACTATTGCGTTAGGATGGCATGTGCCAGCATATATTCGTAGTGGTCTTATATGTCTATGCAGAGGATTCTAGTACTCTTTTTTCTTTTTCTTTGCTTGCATATTTTTCCTTTTTCTTGTTTGTTGTTTCTGTTTGAATTTTTAATTATGAATTTTCTGTCACTCTTTGGTATCTATCATATATGTCATATGTTTTCATAACATATTTTCGATTATTATTGTTGTACTGTTAGACTATTATTTTTCACAGATTTTATGTATTTCTCTATATTGATGACTTGTTTTATATGATCAATTTTTTATAGCATATAATAATTTTGTTCCACTTGAAAAACATATTTATTGAGTTTGGATGATTTTTTCTAAATGTTTGAATCTGACTCTCATATACAATATTTTGTTTGTTCCCTCGCTTTGGAATGGCTTTGGATGATTTGTTCTAGATGTCCAAATACTTGTTCATCCTATACACTATTTCGTTCCACTTGAACACACTTCTTTTTCTCGGATTTGAATAAATTGTTTATGTGTTCAATTTTTTTTGACTCCTACACACTTTTTTTTACTTGAACAATTTTTTTATCATGTTTCAATGATTTGTTTTAGATGTTCAATTTTTTGTTCCACATGTACACCATTTTATTCCACTTGAACAAACTTTTTTACTCAATTTGGATGATTTGTTCCATGAGTTCAAATTCTTGTTCCTCCTCCAGAATGTTTTGTTTCACTTAAAATAAACTTTTGTTCCATCTAAATAAACTTTGGATGATTTGCTCTATCTTCAAATATTTTTTCCTCCTATATAATGTTTTGTTCCATCTGAACAAACTTTTGTTATAATTTGTTCCAATTATTCTAACTCTTGGGTTTGAATAATTTGTTCGAGGTGTTCAACTTTTTCCTCTTAATTAAATATTTATTCCTTAAGTTTGGATGTTTTGTTCTTCATGTTTAAATTTTTGTTTTAGTTGAGTACAATTTTTTTCTCTACTTTGGATGATATGGTCTAGGCATTCAAATTTTTGTTCCTGGTGAGGACATCCTCCACTATTACCCGCTGGCAAAGATGCAACAAAGATGGGCCAAACGGCCTAGTTGTAGTCGGGCGGCGACCATGTGAGCCTCTGAATAATCCAACCTTGCTTAGCTAGGGAGGAGGAAGCCACCTTAAAAGGGAGAGCCACCCTTCCCCTATCAGATTAGTCTTTTAGGGAGATTGAGCCTTTCCTTGAGTGGGTGTGCCTAAGAAATGTTAGGGATCGGGCAATCTTAATTTGTTGGGCCTCGGTCAACTCCATGCCTGAGCCAGATGCATCATTTGGTTTCAAAGCTGGGCCCTTGTTAAGAAGAAGAGAATGATGAGGACATCCACTATTACCCGCTGGCAAAGATGCAACAAAGATAATCTAAACGATCCAGTTGTAGTCAGACGGTGACCGTGTGAGCCTCTGAATAATCCCACCTTGCTTAGCTAGGGAGGAGAAAGCCACTTTAAAAGGGAGAGCCACCCTTCCACTATCGGACTAGTCTTTTAGGGAGATTGCGCCTTTCCTTGAGTTGGTGTGCCTAAGAACTGTTGGGGGCCGGGCAACCTTAATTTGTCGGGCCTCGATCAACCCCACATCTGGGCCGTATGTATCAGTTCCTCATGTATAACATTTAATTTCAGTTTAGCAAACTTTTGTTCTAGTTAAATAATTCTTGTTAAGTATGCGTATGTGTTGAATACAAACTTTTGTTCAACAGATAGATGATTTGTTCTATGTGTATATTTTTCCCTCCCAAACAAGAATTTAAAACAACTAATGTCAAGTAGTTTGGATATTCATTATGCATTGTTAAACAAAATCTCGTTTGTCTGATAGTACACTCAATTATAACAAGTTCTTGGTAAGTGTCTTGATTTACAATTCGAATTGTTCATATGGTATTAGTTTATTTTTTTTATTTGATGAAGGAAAAAAGGTAAAGAATATCTTGGTATTAAGAAATGATTATTTAGTTATATTGGCTATGAAATAAAATTATTTTATAATATAGTAAGCTAAAAAGAAAGAAAAGATTGAGTTGCGAGCTTGTGGGCTCAATAGAAGAGGTAATTTGATTGGACTATTAGTAGGCTAAAATAAACGATGCTAAAAAAAGTAGGCTAAAATAAACAAAAAGTTTAGGTATAGGCCAAATAAATCAAGGCGGTAGTTTGAGGGCTCAGCATGGTTGGCGGGCATCGAGCAGTGATGCAATGCTCAGGCGGCAGCGAGCAGCACCTGTGGTACCTAAAGACCGGCAATCCACCGGGGATACCTGAGTGGTAGATTTATAGGAGAAGGATCGCCAGATCAAGTAGCTTGAAAAGTGAAATAGGAAAAGTTTAGACATGTTCGGGCTACCCAGAGGTATAATACCCTACATTCAGTGTCGGGTGGTGTTTGTATTACGTGTGCTCGTCTAAGATCCAGGAAACTAGGCCGAGTTTTGTGGTTACAATGGTTCGATCTGTCGGTCTATCAATCGCCCTCCTTTATATATCCTAGGAGGTCAGGTTACATGAAAGTCTCCTAGTCGGTTATAATATGTGAGTCCTAGTAGGAATACATGAGGAGTTCTACTAGGGCTCAATCTTCTTCCTTGCGAAGTAATCAGGCCGCTCGCCGCCCCTCTCAGTGATCGGCCTAAAAGTACCCATATCCCACAACACCCATGATATAGCCCTCACATTCCGTGCCGTGCCGGCATGGCCCAAAATTTGTCATGCCGTGCTGTGCTTTGGGCTGTGCCAAAATGTCGTGCTTCTTATGACCTATAAATAACGTGGCCTAAATCCCAGCTCTATATTTAAGTGGTGTGGTAAAGTTTTTGGGTGAAATATATCTGATTACATATGTATGGGCTATTCGGTTTGATTAAGCACCTCATCCTGGATGATCCATTATGAGTCAATTACATCAAGGCCTTGTTTGACAGAGCTCCTATAGCTGATTCTCTGCTTAGATTCAGCAGCAGCTCTCTCAAGTATTTTTTCAGAGGGGAAAGTTTATGAAAACAAGAAGGATGTTTGTTGAATCATACACTACCATGCGTACCCCGCATGCGTTTTTTTTCTTTTTTTTTGGGAAACCATGCATGCGAATTAGAAAGCCTGTAGGATCGGAGTAGGGAATCATGAAGGCTCGAACATAAAAAACTGCTTACAATATTTGCTTTTAAATCACTCATCTCTGTTGCGAAAAAATTAACCAAAGTACCACGAGCTGCTACTATTTAACATATATTAGCACACTGATCTCTGTTGGTGACTACTCTCCATTGTCACTCATCTCTGTTGTCAAACCCCCTTTTGTGTTGGTGACTACTCTCCATTGTAAAGTTGGTTTCTCATACCAAACCTGTCTGCTTTCCATGAAAAGCTAGTCAAAGTGCCTTTTGTCCTTTTTTACCTAAACAATATATAACTTTGATCTTTTCTTGATTGTACGGTGGTTATGTTCACTACAAAAGGATGGACCGCGCCAGATATTTAACATATATCCTAGCACAAGAAAAAACTAAGCAAAACAACTTTGCCATAGACTCATCCAGTACAGGATGATACACTACACTAACATGGTGTTAAGCGGGAATGTAAAGTTCCTTGCTGTAGGTTCTAACGAATACAAGTCTACAGCTTATTGACACACACTGGCACACGTGCACTTAAATCACGACTGTCAAGCGGTCAGACCGCGCGCTTTGGCTCACTTGTCACCATTGTTGATGGGCTTTGAAAACGATCCGTACTTCATGCTGAACTCCACGAACTTATCCGCGTCAGGAATGGCGTCCGCCACGGCGGGGTGGGCGCAGAGCCGATCAGCCCACGCCACCAGGTTCGGCACCCTCGCTTTGTCCAGGAACACGACCCCGGCGATCTTCTCGACCGCTTTCACCCACCCGACGTGCGACACCAGAGCGATGTCCAGGTACCCGACGCTGTCGCCGCCGAAGCATTGCTTCCCCTGGCTGAGCTTCACGAAGGCCTCCTCTAAGAGCTTCAGGGCAGCGGACAGCTGCCCCGCCGCCTGGACCTTGTCCCCGTCGTTAGTTCCCTTGAGTGTGCGGATCGCCGATGGCAACTGCGTGCCAACCAGCAGGGAGTCACACGTTTAGTCTTACACCATCATTGTTGGCTTGTTGCTGCTGAAAATTGATCTGGATTGTTCAGAGAAAACTCACAATTGATTTCGCTTTACCTTGTCATCGACGTACTGTGCCCAGAACCGGTGGACGGCACGGGTGTACGGGTCGGCCGGGAGGATGGCCGGGGAGCCGGAGGACCAGGCCTCGTCGATGTACTGGACGATGACCAGAGACTCGGAGATCGGCTTGCCGTGGTGGAGCAGGACGGGGATCTTCTTGTGCACGGGGTTGGACCTGAGCAGGAGCTCGCTCTTCTTGCCCACCACCTCCTCCACGAACTCGTACTCGACGCCCTTCAGCTTCAGCGCGATCAGGACGCGGATCACAAACGGGCTCGGCCACAGGCCGATCACACGCACGGCCGACGCATCTGACATTGTTGTTCGAGTATTCTCGGCCTAGGTGACCAGCGCTGTATTGGTAGTATACTGTTGCTTGTCAGTGACTGACTGACTACTGAGGTCTGAGGAGGCATGGCTGCTGCGGGTGCGGATATATAAAATGGCGCTCTCTGTCTCTTATCTCTTTCTCTCCAAGCTTTGTAGACGTCCTCGCGTGCGTCATGTTCCGTTCAGCTGCTCAAGTTTCCAGCATCTCGTCGTACCTTGTGTGTGTGCTGGCGCTGGACTTGCGATCTTTTGAGGTGATGCCTCTCGTCATCGAAGCTATGCGTTTGATTTTCTGTGGCCGATTGATTCAACGATGCTGACTTTAGCCACTAACCCCCCCCCCCCCCCCCCCCCAATTTCGTAACATATTCCTTTGAAAACTTAAAATACCATTAAAGATAAAAATGTTCCTCTAAAGTAGCACTAACCAAAGATAACTTAGTTAAAAAAAACTGGCACAGTAATGAAATATATTGTTTTTACAACAATAGCAAGACAATACGCCATCTTTTTTTATTGTGTCTTTCTAAGTTTATTTAGAGAATGGTAGAGGTTATCTTTGAATTTAGGCCTTGCGTAAATGTAACATATATGTTTACTAACTGGTTGGATGGTGCGTCAACACACAATAAAAAATTAATCCTTGTAGGTGCAAGCGTCATGTGTTGGACTATATGGTTAAGCTGGAATGATGTTGTTTTTGACAAAACATCCATTTGTTCTTGTATGCAGGTTATATACAGGGGCACACATTGAACAAGGATGTGGTCTTTGTTCCAAAATGAGGACCACAATTTTCTGAAAAGTGCATGCCAACTCCTAAAATCTATGGCAATTGAGATTTTCGCCAGCCATGGGGGAGGTTTAGCAATAGGTTAAATCTTTGATGAACGTTTGCTTAAGCTCAGCCTTTTGTTTTGGCTGTCAAGTGTTTTTCTATGTGGGTGACAAAGTCTACCATATAGTAACACATTCATTTCTGGATGAAGATATCGGGACTTGTTTCATTTTCTGATTGACGTAAACTTTCCTTTATCTAAAAAAGATAAAAGTGTAGTATATATATGTAAAGCGTACTATATATGTATAGCAAACAAAGGTGTGAATCCAAGCTTATATTAACAACTCTCAACCTGAGGTTAGTATTTGTAACATCTCAGTCCAAACATTCACAACCGAAAAACTTCATATTTGTCGATGGCGCTAGCAACGGATATAAATTGGACCGACAGCAATGCTAGAATTAGTACGGTGGGTCTATGTTTGGGAGCACTCGGATGCCATTTAGTATCTGATTAAAATATCTTGTACTAAATGTCACATTTTAATATCGGGTGGTGTTTTAACCCGATACTAATGCTCCTCGACTATTAAGTACCGGCTCAAAACATCACCTAGTACTAAAGCTAGTGTTTGGACTGATACTTAATGGTCTTTCACGGATTATTTCAAAAGTAAACCATCTCTCTCCCAATCATACGTACCTGGGTGGATGACCCGATACTAAATGGCCTTGCATTTAGTACTGCCTACGTGGTACCAGTTGTAAAACCGGTATTAAAGGGGGTTTAGACCCAGTACTAAAAACTCATTTCTCTTGTAGCAATTGGTCTCAAGGACTATCCAAAATCTCACCCGTGGGTCTACACCCGACCTGACCCGTACTGAAGTGGGTGCGGGTGCAGATATAGAATTTCACTCGTGGGTGACCCATGGGCCCCAGAATAACAAGAGCTCTCTAGTTTTTTTAAGAGGTTCATAATCCTATGCATCATGAAATGAGCCCGGCTCTCTAATTTGCTATGGATGGGTGACTGGAGACTGTATGAATGAATGGAGCATGGACGAATGGATAGAAGCTGCAACTTGAACATGGTTATGTACTTCTGATGATTGATAGTTGTTACATGTGTGGTTGTGTTGTTGATATATAATAATGTAATGGGTGTGTTCTTTGGTGGAACTGTAAGTATAAGTATGCAACTCTAATAAATATCATGTGGATCTCTGGAAGTGTGTCGGTATATGTTATTTTTGTTTGTCATGTAGAGAATCCGATGGGCACCCGCCAGCCTGCGGGTGCCCGACGGGTGCGGGTGCTGAAATTCACCCGTGAGTCTCATAATGGGTGGGCGTGGCTGTGATGGGTGTCGTAATGGGTGGATTTTGCTCCACCCACACCCGACCCAACCCATTGCCATCCCTAGTCTTTGTGAAGCTACATGTGGCTATCATATGCAGCGTTGTTTCTTGTCTATACCTACAAAGTTTGCATATTGGATCTACATGTCCTCCTCTATTGTTAATGTGGGGCTGCTCTCTGTAGCCTCTGTCGCAGAAGCAACCACATGAAGAACTGGCATTTGTTCTCCACCTTTGCTTTCCAAATTCGATCCCATTTGCTGTCAGCAATATTGTCCCTACGAATTGGATGTTGTATGCATATGCGGTAGAGTATTGTCCGCTTGTTGTTAGTCGCCGAGTAATTGTGTCCTTCAGATCATCATTTAGAGCCATCATCTGATTTTGTTCCAAAAGCTGCACGAACTAATGAAGTGCCATTTCCAAAGCAATGCGCCTGAGGCCCCGCATCCATCCTCTGGTTGTGAGAGACTTCCGTACTGTCACATTTTTCCTCCATGCCAGCTTATAGCATTCAAGTGCAATATCCATCGGAGCCTTGCCATGTAACCAACTGTCCTTCTAGAACTTTGTTTTCTCTCCATTGTCCATTGCCATCTCGGTGCAGGTCCAGAACAAACATGTCTCAGCCTGGGTAAGCTTGGTATACATTATGTTCCATGGCTTGTCTGGTGCAGTCCACCGCAACCAAGGCCATCTCAGCCGAAGGGCTCGACCGAAACACTCCAGGTCTTTGACCCCAGCCCTCCAAGTTGTTTTGATTTGTTGACTCGATGCCAGTTTACTGGACAATGACCATGTCTTGCATCCCCGCTTCCTTTCTAAAGGAAGTTCCTTCGGATTTTATCAATTCTTTTGATTGCCCATTTGGATAGTGGGAAGGTCGTCATGTGGTACACTAGGATGGATGATAGTACCGAGTTTACCATAGCAAGCCTCCGTGCTCCTATGAGTAGCCAGCCCTTCCATCCTGGTAAGCACGCTCCAATTTTGTCCACCAGTTTCTGCTCGCCACTCGACGCGTCCTTCCAATGTGTAAAGGCAAGCCGAGGTATTGGCAAGGAAATTGCCCAATCCGCCCTTGGAACGCATCATTGATCGGCGGCATGTCCATGTTAGTGCCAGCGTTCAAATTATCGGATTGACAAAAAACCCTGGAGGGAACCGGTAAGATCGATATGCCGATTTTCGGCAGCAATTTTGACCAAAATTTTTAAATTTTGAACAAATTTTGGCTGAAAATTTGAAATATTAGACGAAATCTAGCTGAAAAGTGACCGGTAATACAGGTATGACCATTTACCGGTCACTACCGGTAATTCTGAACACTAAGTGCAGCTAATGTGGTAAGTTTTGGCTCCTGTGGCGTCCCCAAAAGTCTTGAGGATTACTTTGACAATAGCCATGTAAGCAACTGTTGGTCGGATGAGGAGCACAGCATCGTCCGCATACAATTCTTTTTATTACAGTCTACATTGTCAACGTCAAAGAATGTTCTAAGTTCCTGACTTCTGCAACTCCATAGCTAATGCCACCTGCAGCATCATGGATGGATGATGGTTTCCACACCATATATAAACTATATATCTATGTCTAAAACAAAATATCGATCTCTATATATACCGGCTCTCCTCGCCTATGTTATCCCTCAAGAAAAAGAAAACACAGAAACTCAAACCCAAAGGCCTTCACGCGAGCGTCCAACAAATACTTCAAATGGCGGGACAAAACCATGAGCTGAAGCTACTAGGCTCGTTCGCCAGCTCGTTCGTGCTGCGAGTGAAGCTTGCGCTAAGCTTCAAAGGCTTGAGCTACGAGTACATCGAGGAGAAGGAGTTACACAACAACAAGAGCGAGCTCCTCCTCAAGTCCAACCCTGTGCACAAGAAGGTGCCCGTACTCATCCACAACGGCAAGCCCGTATGCGAGTCAATGATCATCGTTCAGTACGTTGATGAGGCGTTCGCTGGCGTCGGCCCCTCCCTTCTTCCTTCTGACCCCCATGAACGCGCTGTTGCTCGTTTCTGGGCCGCCTACGTTGATGAGAAGGTACGCAACAACGTAAAATAATATAGGTCTTTTACGATGCTCCATACTAGTAGATGATAGTATATAGTATAAACTAGATATTAGCAGGGGTATTACGGTAACATAAAAAATTATTTTTTCCCCACGCCACCAGAGCGCTGTGCTGTCCCGCCCGCCTGCATTGTACCGGGGATCCAAATCTTTTTCCGCCGTTTCCCCGTGATTCCATCGAGCTGTGAAAGCGAGACATCGGAGCACAGAGCAGGAGCAGACACCGGTGGATTGTTCCGAGCAAGCGGCCGGCCGGCCGGAGGAAAAATCAATCCATCAATCAACAAGGAGCAACGAGGGGAGATGAGCGGCGGCGGTGGAGCAACGAGGAGAGATGAGCTCCCGATTCGACGCCGCCGCCGGCTCTCGATTCGACAATATCTGCCATTCCAAAATTAAAGATATGTCAAAAATATATATACACCGTTCTATTTTTTCCCATAATACCCTTATACTACCTATACTACTTACTTCATACTACTTATACTACTATACACAGTTACAGTAGTATACAATTAATCTGATCCGTCTGATTCTTATATACTAGTCCTTTTTAAGGCTAGTATGGAGCACCGTAAAAGAGCTCAAATAATAATACGTAACATGATTTCATTCGTTCATAATCGATCGAGTTCTTAGTTCTTACTGGCTAATTTTTTTTATATTGATGCGTGTGATGATTGTACTTGTGCAGCTGTATAGTTCGTGGATGATGGTGTTTAAAGGAAAGACAGACGAGGAGAAGGCGGAGGGGACGAAACAGTCGTTTGCCGTGGCGGCGACCCTGGAGGGAGCACTGCAGGAGTGCTCCAAGGGGAAGCCTTTCTTCGGAGGCGACAGCGTCGGGTACGTCGATGTAGCTCTTGGAGGATTTGTCGCCTGGGTGCACGCCATCGAGAAGCTGTATGGATTGAAGCTGTTCGACGCTGCGAACACCCCGCTCCTGGCGGCGTGGATGGAAAGCTTCGGCGCGCTGGATGCAGCCAAGGCGGTCATGCCGGACGTTGAGAAGCTGGTGGAGCTCGCCAAGATGATGCAAGCCCAAGCAGCTGCGGCCCAAGGCAATTGAAGCTGCGGTTGAATAATTCCACTTTGGATTTGGCATGGTGTGCAAAATAAACAAAGCCGGATGCTTTGCTGAGCGTAGTGTGTTATTCTTGTTCTTCTCTCTAGTTGATTCTTGTTCGTGTTGTGTTTGATGTATCGTGTTCAATGTGTCCACGTACTCCCTCCGTCTCACAATATAAGGCGCACATGCAATTCAAGATTTAAACTTCAAAAGTTTTGACTCATAGTTAATCTTTCGTAATAAAAACTTATCTAACAAAAATAATACCATTAGATTTGTATTTAAATGTACTTTTATATAACTATAATTTTGTTGCTACAATCATTATAATATTGAAGATATTAAGAGTCAAACGTTAGTATATGAGACTATGCCAAGTTTGACCGCGTCTTATATTTTGGTACGGAGGGAGTACAGTATATTCTTGTTGAAGTCGCAGGGGATGTATCAAGTGCTAGTCTGTCCATTATACACGTGCAGTTTCAGTACTAGATCGAGGTTCTCAATTGGTTTTCCGATATCTGAATCCCCTTTACTTGCCTAAATACACGCTTGAACGCAAATACGATAAGCATGCCATGTAGAATATAGATAACCTAAAATAAAAAATATTATATCTTTTGAATATATCATCAATGTCAATCTTACCTTGTCAACCTACATTCACTATTATTTGTATTTTTAAAGATTTCATAAAATATATGATTGACGGGAATAGTAAACAACTATTTTTTCTTGTTGTATTTGGGAAAACATGGACAGTCAAAGGTGGAATAGTATGGTCAACAACAGCGACTATCATTTCAAAATGGTTATGCAGAATCGCGTGATCTTATCCTTCCAACATCGCCATGTGCAAATGCGCTATTCTATGATTCAACAAGAATTGATAATTACATGTCTCTTCTTCCTAAAAAAAAGTTAGTAAAAAGTTCATAAAGAAGACAACACCGCAACCAAGGCCCACCGTTCCTAACCCTCTCCCTCGTTCCTACCAAGAGCCAGCGAAAACGCGAGTAGGAAAGAGTTGAAACATCTATACACGACGCCGAGAATGGCTGGAGAAGACGAGCTGAAACTGCTCAGCATGTGGGCGAGCCCGTTCGTCCTGCGAGCGAGACTTGCGCTCAGTTTCAAGGGCCTGAGGTATGAGTACGTCGAGGAGGAGATCTTTGGGAACAAGAGCGAGCTACTTCTCAAGTCCAACCCGGTCCACAAGAAAGTACCCGTGCTCATCCACAACGGCAAGCCCATCTGCGAGTCACAGGTCATCGTGCAGTACATTGATGAGGTCTATGGCGCCACTGGCCCTTCTCTCCTCCCCACCAACCCCTACGACCGTGCTGCGGCTCGCTTTTGGGCTTCCTACGTTGACGACAAGGTACACGCCACGCCACCATGTAAAATCCCCAATATTTTCTGTATTTTTACTAATGAGTTTTGTACGTACTCTATGTCTCTATCTGTTGACACCAAAAATTGGCACCAGGAAGAGGCTGACATGTGGGCCGGATTCGTTGAAAAGATATCATTCGGCAAAGAAGTTTTTCCCCAGAGCATTCGGTAAAGACGTTCTGCGGTCGGGAATGCATTGTCATTCGGCAGGAAAATATTCCGCAGGAGGAATTCGGGAGTGCGTGATGACGTGGATCAAGTGTAAAGAAAAGGCTGGTTGAACTTCGAATGCAAGACGGATACGGTGCCCCGACGTTTATCTTTTTAGGAAATAAATAATGTAATCGTAATCAACTAGGAGTCGTGTCAAAACCTGGGTATAAATATAGACCCATGGTAGTTGTAAAAAAGGAGTTCAATCAATCATACAACAAACCGGCCCCGTGCCAACTTCGAGTCCTTTAGTCGAGTCGTCGAGTTCTTCGAGAGGAATCATCGATCCGTCGACCTCCGTAAGTACCGGCAACCCTGCACCATGCCTAGTATCATGCGGTGGATTTAGGCTTTGGTTCAGGAAGGTTCCATTGTTAGATCATGAGTCATGCGGTGGGCTAAGTTTTAGCTTGGAACAAGTTATCGGTTCTATTGGATTCTGGCAAGATCTGATAGATCCATTAAGTTACCATGTGTTGCTCTGGATTTTACCTTTATGTTTAATTCATTACAACACTCTTTTGCCCAGTCTAGATTGATTAGATTCGGTTCTAGCTCATAATGCACTGCGTTTCCATAGCCGAATTCGAAGTCAATCTAGATTGCCACGTGTTGCGGGTCCAAGCTTGTTGGTCTTGAGTAGATCTTGACAGAACCGGGCATCATGCGGTGGATGCAGGTTTTTGGGTCGTCTTAGAGCTAATCATCCGGTGGATTAGAATTCGATTCGATCTGATAGACCTATCATCATCAACGAAGCATGTTCCTTCTTCATGGAACCCGATTCGGCTATATAGCTGTATTCGGCAGTATCGCCACGAGCGAAACATGTTCAAGGTTTTGTTTTAAATAAAGAATGCTTTTAGCCTTCCACGTTTAGAGTATATCATGCGGTGGATTGATCTATTCTTGGTTGGTGGTGTGATTCCAAGCAAGTCGTATCATGCGGTGGATTAACTTGCTTGTTTCATGCTCGACGGGTTAAAAAGTACCTAGACATGCGGTAGACTAGTGCTTTTAGTCTATGCATTCTTGTTTATTATGAAATTATGGTCATGTTTTCGCCCTTTATTTATTTATCATGCTCTGTTCCTCGTTAATCGGTTATGAATATGCGTTACAATGTTTATTCAATCAAATACCGATCTTTCGTCATGCTTACGTCACGCATTCGGCAGTGCGCTTCCTGCATGCTTTGCTGATTGCCGAATGATGCTTTAACTGCTGACAGATAGCTTCTTTATAGCTATATGTCGTTCGAAGCTGGCTCTGTAATCGCAATTATGGAACTATCTGGTATTACCCGGTACGTTCCAGGTGTTATTTGAACATCTTTTCTCCCTTTGTCAGTTTTCAGAAAAATTGACTGGCACGCTTTCGGATTCAAACGCTCGGGCCACGTGTAAAGCTAGCTAATTCGGCTTGCTGTGTGCTTGGCGTGAAGTGCGGATTTTACGTCAACACACTTTTTGAACTCCATATTTAAAGAGAGAAGGAAATCACGACAATAAAAAAAGATATTGGGGTGTGTGTGTTATTTGTGCATTTGCAGCTGTTCAGCTCGATCATGATGATGATCATGGGCAAGACGGACGAGGACAAGGCGGAGGGGACGAAGCAGTTGTTTGCCGCGGCAGAGACCTTGGAGGGAGCACTGAAGGAATGCTCCAAGGGGAAGCCCTTCTTCGGCGGCGACAGCGTCGGGTACGTCGACATAGCACTCGGAGGCTTTGTCGCATGGGTGCACATGAGGGACAGGTTGTCTGGCTTGAAGCATTTTGATGCCGGCAAGACCCCGCTCCTGGCGGCGTGGATGGAGTGCTTCAGCGCAATGAACGAAGCCAAGGCAGTCATGCCGGACGTGGAGAAGCTGGCTGAGCTCTCCAAGAAGAGGCAAGCCCAAGCTGCTGCGGCTGCTGCTGTGGTCCAAGGTAAGTGAAGTGGCTGAAGCCCATGTTAGCATTAGCTTGGACTCAACTATGTTGTTGGATCCTCAAAGAACGAAAAAAAACAGCTATGTTATTGCCTTTTCGGTGTGCAAAATACAAAAGAAGGTGGGTTTCCATTGAACTGCAATAAAGACTTGCCAAAATGAATCAATCAGTCGGTTTCTTATCAAATTATGGTTTGTCACAAACCAAAAGCTACACAGAGAGGGCTACAGATTTAAGCATATCGTGAGAGCCCCTTCTTATTTGTATTTGGATATTTTGAGAGCCCCTTCTTAACTCCAACAGCATACAGTAGCACAGACTTTTTTTTACCTGCCGGAGTCAGGGAAGAAAGGTTAGGGGTTAGTGGTTAGGGTTTTGGGTTGAGTTGGGGTGGCAGAGGGAGCAAATCCTCCACCGGGCTTAAAGGGAAGTCAGGGAGGCAGGCTGGACCGGTGGGCGGCAGTCGACGAGTGGCTTGGCTAGGCGGTGAGGAGTATAGAAATCCAAATGGACGGCCCGGCCCTAGCCTGGCACTAGCCCGATTTGGCCCGGCCCGATGCGGCCCGGCACTATGCAGGCCCTATAGGTTATCGTGCCGGGCCGGACCGGGCCGTTGTGCCGACCTGGCGGCCCAAGCCCAACACGGCGGCCTATTTTTCGGGTCGGGCCGTGCGGCCCGACCAGCCCATCGGGCCACGCGCGGCCCAGCGTGCCAACCCCATGGCGGCGGCGGCGCAGGACACCGGCGCAGGCAGTTGCAGTCCTCAGCGGCGCGGAGGGAGGCGGCCCTCGGCGGCAGGTGCAGGGGGGCTGCGGCGGCGGCGCAGGATGCCGGCGCGGCCGGGACGGACGGCGCAGCGCGCGCGGCCCTCTCGCAACGACGCGGAGGGAGGCGGCCCTCGACGGCACGCCCGTGGCGGCAGGTCGCCCTCGGCAGCGCGGAGGCAAGGCGGAGGAGGGGGTCGGCGCGGCCGCCGGCCGGAGCAGGGGTGTGGCGGAGGGGGGCAGCTCGGCAGCGGGGCAAGGGGCCGTCTCGGCCGCCAGAAAGAGCAGGGGGCGTGGGCGGCTCGGGAGGGGAAAGGGGTGAGGAGCCAGGAGGGGGCGGCTGAGGGCAGGGAAGGGGTGAGGAAGTAGAGAAATTAGGGTTTCTTTGTGTGTGTATATATGTGGGATGCTGTTGGGCCTTTCGCAGGCCTCAGGCCACCATCGGGCCGGCCATTTTCGGGCCGTGCCTCGGGCCGGCACTATGGGCCAAGGTGGCGGCCCAGACACTGAAGCCCCTTCGTGCCGGGCCGGCCCTAGGCACTATCGATCGTGCTTAGGACCGGGCTAGTGCCGTGCTTTTTAGGGCCGTGCCTCATGCTGTCCATCGTGCCCGGCCCATTTGAAATTCTATAGTGAGGAGCCGCCGGCATGTGGTGAGGGACATCCGGTGGTGAGACTTGGGCGGAGGCAGCAGGGGTGGAAGGTGGGTGGTGAGGTCGCCGCCGGCTGTGGACAGTGGAAGAAGCCGGTGGAAGTATCGTGGATGGCCTTAGCTACAGAGTGAGCACTAGAGTGGTTTGGAGTGCAATTTTTTTCTGGACCCTCTAAACTTGGGATAGGAGCTTGTTGGGTCTGCTAGAGTGTAACTTTTTTTGGACCCTCTAAACTTGGGAAAGACGCTTGTTGGGTTTGTTGGAGTGCAACTTTTTTCTAGATCCACTAAACTTGGGATAGGGGCCTGTTGGGTTTGTTGAGTTGCTCTAAGATAATAGATTGTGTGACCTAATATTGAGGTAGTGATCATGGATAAGTGAAAAAAGTAATTCATATAAATTTACATACATAAAATGCAACTTACTGACGTGAGATACCCCCTTCCTCAACAAACATGTGAACTACCTCGATGAACTTGCAATAGTGTAACATGAGACGATTGGATTAAAGTAGAAACCTTTCACAAAACATAATGGTGTTTGGGTCGACTTCCTTCACGAATCGGTGGTATAATTGGTAGCCTAGCTTGTTGTACAAATGAATGATCAGAATAGCATAGCATGAAAGAAAGCTTAAGGAGGGAGGAAATAAAATATAGAGGGTAATCAATCACACCGGAAAAATGTTATTTGAGAAAATATTATGAGAAAAATATTGTTATTTTGTTAGTTATGCAATGAGAACTTATGCTGTAGTAACCAATGGGTGCCTACCACGGTTGAACGCCCTAAATTCGAGCACCTCTCATCGGGTACACGTGCAGATTGACGTGTTGTCCTCCACTCATTGTTGAACGTTGCCTCCTGCCCTCTTATATAGAGGAACATGGTAGGGCATATGTGGCTTTAGGTTGTCCGCACTTGTCGTACTCTATTCTCATCTTTCCTGCCGAGTAATTGAGATTCTCACATCTATATCAATTTTTCGGCACTCGTTATCCTCTATATCATATATTCTATACCAACTACCAACACGTGAACCCACCCATCTCTTTTTCTCCTTATCTTTCAGCGCTCTATCTCTCTCCCTCTCTCTCCCCCTCTCTCTAGTGGCGGCAGCGGCGAGGGGTGCTGATCTCCCCGTCTGGCAACCTTCAGCCTTACCGGCCTCCGGCGCCGCGTGGAGCGGCCGGACCCCGAACTCCGAAGGTGCGCGGGCGGCTTCCGCGGCGGCAAACGGTCGCGCGGCGGCGGTGGAGGGCTCCTGCGGCGGCCGCGGACGGCCCCGCGACGACGATGGAAGCCTTCCTATGGCGGGCACGGACGACTGCGTGGCGGTGGCCGTGCAGGGGTGGCGGCGGCGGCGAGGGGTCCCGGTCTCACCGACCGACAGCCTCTAGCGGCGCGCGGAGCGGCCGAACCCCGATCTCCGAATGTGTGCGGGTGGCTCCAACGGTGGTGACAGCGGCGGACGGTCGTGCGGCGACGGCGAGGACTCCTGCGGCAGCAACGGACGGCCGCGCGGCTGCGGTGGAGGGCTCATGCGGCAGCCGTAGACGGCTGTGCGGTGACTGTGGAGGCCTCCTACGGTGGCCACGGACGGCTGCACGGCGGTGGCCGCGGAGGCCGTGCACTGACCGCGGAGGAGTGGTGGCAGACTGAGTAATATAGACCGTTAGATCTTCATCTAATCCGACGATATATTTTTCTTTTTTTTGGATTAATGAAATAATATAGACCGTTAGATCTTCATAAAATTCGACGACGTATATTATTCTCTTTTTTAGATTATTAATGGAATAATATGGACCAATAGATCTTCATAAAATCTGATTGCATATATATTTTTTATTTTTTAATTAACGGAATAATATAGACCGTTGGATCATCATAAAATCCGACGGTCCATGCTCTTTTCTTTTTTAGATTAACGTGGGAATTTTTTGACCCTCTCGACGAACGTGGTGGCTCCTTTTAACACTATTGTATTAATATAATAGATTACCCACATATGGCATTATGAAAAATCATGTAAATAACCCTATAAATTGGCATCGAAGTTAACCATGTTTATAATTATTGAAAATAACCTTAATCTCTATATTTGTTTTAAACTACGTACATCTTTTAATATAAAAAATACAAAAGTACATCTATCAACATTTTTTAAATTAATTAAAAGTTCCCGCTCCAAAAAGAAATGTAGGCCATACAACTATATGGAGGAAATAACGGGAATATCAATTTTCATGTTAAACACACCAAATAAGTGTTTAATTAAACACATGTCAAAACAATATCCATGTGTGGCGAAAAGTGAAAGAAGCTATAAATGTAGATGAAACTGTGTATAGAATAATTCTTAACTAAAAGTGACATGTCATTTATTCGTATACATGAAACTATTTATGAATATTGTGTTAGAATATTTGATAAGAGAGTGAGAAAAAAGGTAAACAATTTTGATTACTAGCCACTAGTCAATCAACCCGTGCTCCTGCACAGGCTAGCAGTTTTAGGAGGCAACTATTTTACATATTTATAAGCATATATTAGAAGTTTGTGAATTATACTTTGGGGTTTACAACCAATTAAATTCTTTATCTTTTCTCTCTCATACAATACCCATTTAAATTAATATGTTTATCTAGTTGTGACATATTTCAGCTAAAATTGCTCCATATGTTTCTATCCTCTTTAGACCTTGGTTGGATACATACTAATCTCCTTTGATCCATATGTATATTGACCAAGTCCAAGGCTAAATAAATCCCCGTCTCATTTCTTCAACAAACCTACCATGCAACATAATGTTTTCCTATCTATACTTATAATCTATAAATAGTAGAAGAAATTCGTTAGTTTAGCTGTCACTTTGGCACCCTAATTCCCAAACCTGCTAAATAAAAATTAATACGGAAGAGATACTGTTGATTGTATTTACTCAATGTATGTATGTGACCAATCAATATATATAAGCATGTGTCACTTTTCCATGAAAGAATTAAATATGAATAAGCTAAAAAATAATATATGACTGTTTGCTAGGAGATCTATTGCTTTGCCATTTTCCTAGATGGTTGGTTTCTGTCATCACGGAGAGTCGAGTTTGTCATCCTCGTAGCAAGTTCCTTGCCCTGACAGGGACTCCCACGTCTCCTGCAAGACTTAACCATGATGACGACCTTGGCAACCTCATGATGCTGCAGTAGAATTTCTCCATTGCCTCACCACCGCCTACACCCTGCGGCAAGCATATCATCTGCCCTACCTGCAGGTCTTCATGATGCGTTGATTCCAGCACGCATGTCCTCCATGCTAGTGACTTGGATATGGGGAAGCCAGCTAGCCGACGCGCGTGCTCGGTCTGTAGTGTGTGCGAGCGTGATGGCGGCGCAAACATGTTCTACGCCAGTGATCTACCGTGACTTGTGACCTAGTTTTATGTGTGCATTCATATAAAAAACATGCTACAGGTCTATGAGATAATGAGAAATAGCCAGGAAATCCAAACCCTATATGTTGACTTGTCGTATGTATGTAATCAAATGTATTCAAGGGATATACTTTAGATTAATCTCTAATTTTTTATAGTGTTAGATGTCAAAAATTTAGAAGCAGGCAATTTATTTTTTGTTATTTTTATAATGGCAAAGGTGGGTAATTTAAATACAAAATTAGGGGGTTATTTTATTTTATTTTTATAATGGCAGAGGTGGGTAATTTTTTGAAGAGTATAATAAATCTAATGGCTATTATTGTCAACAATGATGAATTGATGGCCGGATGTTTCTGTTTTTTATGAGAATTTCTAGGATTTATCTTTTTTCTATCGCGTCTCGTGAGGATTAACGTGGAGTCTCCAAAAAGAGACTCCAATTAGTAATAGTAAGATAGACTGTTTTTATATAAATTTCTGATACTTATGTCTCTCAAAATTACTAGGCCATGCATAGGCATTTGGGTTGATTGACTTGTGTCTCAAAGTCTGAGGTGCAGTTTCGTGCGAGCAGAAGAGAATGGAGACGAGCTTCACAGTCCGTCTGGAACGTACATATGCAATACCATGTTACATGGACGACGAACGGTCGATGTTGGTCTGGGGCATCGGAAAGCTTCCTCCTCGAGACAGTATCTAAATGAACATGACGGCTCTGCTTCCAAGTTAGCATGTGGTCGAGGAAAGACATGTTTGTGACACGACTAGCACATGGAAAAAAGGAGTCGTTGTCACTGTTTGTATCATTCACGAATCTTTCGTAGAAATGTAGTAGAATTGATTTAGTCAAATGACTTTTTTTGGCAGGATTTAGTCAAATGACTTGTGCGGCACTTCATACACACTGCAAATAAATGTGTGGATAATGACGTGGTGTCTAGAAGATTCTCTACCACCAGGATGGAACGGATCACGCTTTTATCGGATTCTTTACACATAAAAGATCGAGAAAATTCCTCCTATGCCATCAGAAATTATACGCATCCCTTCTATGCCATCAAAAATTACACCGTCTCTTCATTGCCATTGTTTTTGATTTAGGATGCCCTCTATGCCATCACCGTTAAATTTTCTGCAGTTCTAGTTCCCCTCCCCATCTGCCTCCGTTGACTAACCCTCTCTCAATTCCACATCCTGCTGCCAAACAAATCGACCAATGATTCTTGAACGTCCTTACCGGTGAGTGATTTGATTTGTTCCTCTAGGCATATACGCCTTCTCTAGCAAGTTCCAGGTGGCAGCGGAGAAGCAGTCCTAAAGGCTAGAGCAAGGTGAAACAATGTAGGAAGAGGGACACACGGCCTGCCATGTTGCTTGTCTCCGTCGAGCACTTGTGGATCTACACGACCCTGTTCGAGGCTGTGCCGCCGCCGCTGTGGCTTGCCGATGTGGACTCCCCGCCAGACCACTGGACGCCGGCCGGTGGACATGGAGGCGTGCTGCGACGGTGGCGGTGCTCGAGGCCGAGGCCCTGCTGCGGGTTGCTCGAGGGCTCGTCGATGCGAGCCGGCACGCAGGCGAAATAGCAGCCGACAGCCACTAGGCCTGCTCGGGCCAGCGCCCAGCAGGCTGGGCCTCGTGCGGGTGCACGTCCCTGAAGAAAGAAGCAAGGGGGCCGCTGGTGAGGGGGTCGCGGACTCGCGGCGAGCCTTTGCCTGGATGTGGTGGCCTCCGACAGCCACGGGTTGAGCCATTCGAGGGCCGTCTCGGCAGCACTCAAGTTGCTCGACGTCGACGGCCTGGAGTGACCCGGGTAACTCTTCGGCGGCACACTCGTGCAGTTGGTCCCGAGGCTAGGGGAGAGCGTAAAGCAGTAGAGGCGCACGGCGGAGTAGAGGCACCGTCGGCATTTAACGCCGTAACCGTGGAATACTACTAAACTTGACGGTAATGGCACAGAGGGGACTAAAAATTAAAAACGATGGCAATGAAGAGATATATTAATTTTTGATGGTATACAAGGGATAAGTATAATTTTTGATGGCATAGAAGGAATTTTCTCTAAAAGATCTGCAGGTAGGTCCACGTCATATTGTGGAAACAAAAAAAACTAAATCGCAAAAAGAAACGTGAGGTGCAACCAGTCAAGCCAAACAAAAGAAGAGTCGTCATCTCAGTCGAGGTCGAGGATGCTCTGTTTTTTTGCTGTCATTGGGGCCTAACTCAATATCCAGTCCCCGTCTTCCCTCCTTGCTCCTCGGGCACAAAGAGTTAGACGAAAACACAATCTAAAATCTTAGCAGGGCCTGCTTGAGGCATCAGCAATGGCTGGAGGAGACGAGCTGAAGCTGCTTGGCTTTTGGGGGAGCCCATTCGTTCTGCGAGCGAGACTTGCTCTCAGCTTCATGGGTCTGAGCTACGAGTACGTCGAAGAGGACCTGAAGAACAAGAGCGAGTTCCTTCTCAAGTCCAATCCGGTGCACAAGAAGGTGCCCGTGCTCATCCACAATGGCAAGCCCATCTGCGAGACTCAGATCATCGTGCAGTACCTCGACGAGGTCTATGGTGCCAACTCTGCCTCTCTCCTCCCCATCGACCCATACGACCGTGCCATGGCTCGCTTCTGGGCTGCTTACATTGACGACAAGGTAAGTCATCGTGTAAAATCCCTTGTTCTGAATTTTCACTGATGAGGAGTTCGATACTCAACTTAGTTTTAGATAATACGAAAGAAAGTGATCGAGTAATATGCATGTAACAACCTGTGCAAGGTGCAGCTGTTGAGCTCGTTGATGTTGATGAGCATGGGCAAGACGGACAAGGAAAGGGCGGAGGGGAGGAAGCAATCGTTTGCCGCTGCGGAGGTCCTCGAGGTGGCACTGAAGGGGTGTTCCAAGGGCAGACCATTCTTCGGAGGCGACAGCGTTGGTTACGTTGACGTCGTGCTCGGAGGCTTCGTCGCGTGGGTTCACCTAATCGATCTCTCTACTGGCTCAAAGCTGCTCGATGCCGGAAAGACCCCGCTCCTGGCAGCGTGGCTGGAGCACTTCGGCTCGTTGGATGCCGCCAGAGCTGTCATGCCGGACGTGGAGAGGCTGATCGGGCTCAGCAAGATGAGGCAGGCCTAACCAACGGGCGAGGCAACTCAAGTTGCTGGGGGCGTGGGCGTTTGCCGCGTAGTAATGCGTACCGTTTGTGATTGCTGTTCGAGTCAAAAAAAAAAACACAGAATTTATCTCTGCGCGTACACAAATATGGAGTTTCTGATACTTTTTGTTGTATGCTATTAGTTTTTTTAATATAAACTTTTCTGATGGGATAATAATATATAGCTAAGTTCACTTGATGCCTTTGGGATTTAGATGCCATCAAATTATGCCCCCCAAATTCCAGTTCGCATCTGGCTGATAGAACGTGACTTTCCTTTTGGTCAAGGATGAGTAGACGTTACTGATTGTTTCGTTTGGCTTATCAGCCACCAGGCAGCAGTACTTTTCTCTCATAACAAATCAACACCAGCCACCAGCCAGTCAGCAGTATTTGTATCTTAGCACAAATCAGCACCAGCCACCTGACACCAGCCAGCCGAAATGAGATTATTTGGCAAAAAAAGGAAGAACAGTACCAAATGTACTCCCTCCGTCCCACAATATAAGCATTTGAAGCATTCAAATATAAAAAATAGCAGAACTGCTAAAAGACCTCTATACCCCCCATTTTACACTAGCCACCAACTCTCCACCCACCACACCAACCCATTTAGTTTTATTTATCTCTAAAAATGCTTACATTTTGACACAAATTTGAACCCTGCGGATGCTTATATATTGGGCGGAGGGAGTACCATAAAACTGATCTGTGCAGCAATGCTTAGACGCTGACAAGAAACACGTCGACGATGACGTAATTTCTTTGAAGCTGGAAGCATGGGAAATCTCTGTGTCGTCAGAAGTGAGATCATGAGACACAAAATTAAAATTAATTTCCGGCATGGACAGTGCTCATAATTTCTTGGATCCTAGTCCAAGTAAAAGCTTAAGGCTTCTAGATACTTCCGTCGACAATGAGAAAAAAAAGTGGGATGCAATGCAACAGATCAAATCAAACAAGAGTGCCTGTGTGTGGCCATCTGAGCCTGACTCTATATAGACGGCCGGCCGGGCACTTCCCCTCCTCGATCACCATTAACCAAGAACAACACAACGAAAACACCCGCTAGAATCTAATCGGAAACCTTGAGGCATCAGCAATGGCCGGAGGCGATGACCTTAAGCTACTCGGCATGTGGGCCAGCCCGTTCGTGCTGCGGGTGCAGCTCGCCCTCACCCTGAAGGGCCTGACCTACGAGTACGTCGAAGAGGATCTCGGCAACAAGAGCGAGCTCCTGCTCAGCTCCAACCCCGTGCACAAGGCGGTGCCCGTGCTCTTCCACGACGGCAAGCCCGTCTGCGAGTCCTCGGTCATCCTGCAATACATCGACGAGGCCTTCGCCGGCACCGGCCCGTCCCTCCTCCCTGCCGACCCCTACGACCGCGCCGTCGCTCGCTTCTGGGCTGCCTACATCGATGACAAGGTACGCGCACATCACCCCCAAAATAACCATCCAATCTATCGCCTTGGCTAGCTGCAAGATGGGGTTTCCTTGACCGATCGTGTACGTGGATCTGCAGATGCTGGCAGCTTGGACCCAGGCGTCGAGGGGCAAGACAGAGGAGGAGAGGGCCGAGGGGATGAAGCAGTCTCTCGCCACGGTGGAGACCCTGGAGGGAGCCCTGAGGAATTGCGGCAAGGGGAAGCCCTTCTTCGGCGGCGACAGCGTCGGGTACGTGGACGTCGTGCTTGGCGGCCTGCTCGGGTGGGTGCGAGCGAACGAGGAGCTGCAGGGATTCAAGCCCTTCGACACCGAGAGGTATCCGCTCCTGGCGGCGTGGGGGGAGCGGTTCTGGTCGCTGGAAGCCGTTGAGCCAGTCATGCCGGACGTGAGCAGGCTGATCGAGTTCGGCAAGGTGTTGAAGGCCCGTCAAGCGGCGGCGGCGGCAGCCGGTGCGGGGAACTGAAGCGACTGACTCTTTGAGCTCCGCCTCTGTTTCAGCTTCTGTTCGATGGGAAAATAAGGCATGGTGTTGCTGTGTTGGTCAGTTTCTATGGGGCCCGTTGGGGGATGATGAGTGTTGCCATGGATGGATGTCTAGTTAAACAGATATTTTTGTATAACATTTATAGTTGGGGAATGATTGTTACCTTGGAGTAGAAAAAAAGTGTTTTAGTGTGTTGATGTACTATATAAAAATTATATATCATTGTTCTCTATTTATAGGTGAGTGTACCTCACTATTTTGAATTATATGTCTTTCAAACAATTTTATTCCCGGAATATGCAGAGACATGGTCACATGGGTAGTTTTCACTCGCTCCAAAAACCAAAATATAACATGCCTCCTCTAAGAAAGTCAACTCAAACATGCAAGAGTCTTATCCTTTGCTCCCGCTAGTCACATTGGAGCCTTCGCCTCCTCACTCCTTTCCCTTTCTCCGCATCATCTGTTGGAAGGGTCCATGTGTAAGAGCTCCAGTATATCTCATTAGCTAGCTAAAAAAAGAGAAAAGAGAGAAAAAAATACATCTAACAGACTAGCCAACTAGATAGCTATATTTCCACGCTAGCTATTTCTTCTCATTCGCTAGGTATCTTTGCCTAGCCAGGGACGCTCTCCATCCACGTTCATCAGTTTTAAAGAGTCTGTTGGTTTACCCCTCCTTTTAGAAAGCCTTTTATTTTTAGCTAGCATCTTAATCTTTAAATTTAGTTAGAATTATTGGTAGTCGTTTGGACCACGTTTCCCTTCTATCCGCGGAAACCTTTGCTCTTGTGGCCTTGGTTCTTGACCTCATGGAAAACCTAAGATATTAAGAGCGTTAAAACTGTCAGGGGTTTATGTGGTGATCATTCCCCCAACACATGGCCACTATGATATTTATTTTTATAAAAATACCAGTATTTTGAATTTAACCCCTCCATATTGTAGCTACATCGTCGCCACTATGGCTTGCTCCTAGCCACGCCCTCTCATTTTTCTGTATATCTCATTTTTCTATATTATTATGTGTATATTTTTATGTTATATTATTTGAAGATAATCTATGTTTATTTCTACATAAAATGAGATCTTTTTACTAATTCAAACTTGTGTAATTTTGACCAGGTTTATAGAAAAATATAACATCTAGGATACCAAATAGATACACTGCCAAGACACATTTAATGATGTATTCAATGGAATGAATGTGATGTTGCAGATATTAATATTTTTTCTATAAATTTGATCAAAGTTAGATAAACTTTATTTAGGATAAAACTAAAGTGAACTACAATTTGGAAAAGAAGAAATAAAAAATATTCACGAAAGTGACAAGAAGTGGAGTAACATGAAGCATAAAGCATATTGTGCTAAATCAGTAAACTACTCATATTTATATTGCAATGTCAAACTGTGTGAAGTCTAAATGTGTGTACTCTCCTGGCTTCTTGTGGTGGACCGGTTAAAGCGTTGAACTCTGAAAGTTGTTGAAACCTACGTCCCGACTTAGATTCAAACCACGACAACTTATTAGAATAAAGTCCAGGCGACGTGGAGTTTTTTTCAGGTGTGCACTCCAAGTCCATTCCCGACTGAGACACGCGCCTGGCTTGGGAGGTGGGAGAACCGGACAATCACATGGGCAGATGAGCACTTTACTTCCTAGGCCTCTTCTCCAAGAAGTTGAACGAATCTTCCAAATTCCAACGTTGCTTACTCCATCACAAGTTTGCAACAACTGGAAATCCAAAAATAAACTAGCCACAGATCAGCTAAGGATTTTCTGCTCCTTAAGTAGCCTGCTGAATAGGACTGGTGTGGACAAGTTTGGTTCAGGCCTTCGGGGTCACCATGTTCCCACGTACACTGGTGCTGCTTCTGATGACCCAAGGGCCTTTTCAATTTGTCTCTATGCCACTAATAAATTTAGTGGCCGCAGAGAATCCAAATCCTCAAACATCAGCACAAGCAGTGCAAGCATCATGGATGATGCACATGAGATCCGAACCTCAACCCAGCTGCCTGTGCATATATACGACGTTCCTCACTTTTCTCCACTGAAGACTCAAAGAGAGCACTGCAGGAAAGAACACAAGCTAGATTGCTAGAACGAGCCGAAACAAGGAGTAGAAAATGGCCGGATGTGATCACGAGCTGAAACTGCTCGGCACCTGGGGGAGCCCATTTGCTCTGCGAGTGAAGCTCGCGCTCAGCCTCAAGGGCCTGAGCTATGAGGACATCGAGGAGGATCTCCACAACAAGAGCGACCTCCTCGTCAGCTCCAACCCGGTGCACAAGAAGGTCCCCGTGCTCATCCACAACGGCAAGCCTATTTGCGAGTCGCATGTTAGAAAACTAGCGCGCGGAAGCGATGATTGATCTACCGAAACGATGTACGTGAGATCATAAACGACACCGAAGGCACGATATTTGTTAACGAGGTTCAGCCGCAAGGCCTACATCTCCGGGGCATGACTACAGGCGCTCCTCCCCAAACCGCAACACCGGTCGCTCCGGGGTCCCGGTAATGTGCCGCCTCCCCCCTGCGAGCCTGTCGCTACGTTGTCATGGTTATAATAGCAGTTCTCCTCTCATGAATATGAGGAGTCCGGATTACAAGAGTCCGACACAAACTCTACATCCTACCGCTAATACAACTCCAAGTCCAACGCGTAACCAACCGGTACACAATATTCGACACAACTCCAACAAACTCCACCTTGACGAATATTCCACCACCATGAAGCCGTTACGTGCGAACCTTCATGTACACCGGACTTGGGTTGTTGACTTTGTAGCTCACGGAGAGCCACCTGACGAGTCTGACCTGACCTGAGACCCGCCGCCTTCAGAAGACACTACTATCCTTACAACTTCATCCTTGATGACTCCACCTGTAACTATGCACCCTTGCAGCTTGTACAGATGCGATTCTGACTTCTCTCCTATCATGACAGTCTCATCGCCCTTCATGATCTTCATGGTCTTTCCATTCGGCTCAGCTCGGAATAATAAACCATCACCATATAGAGCTCCAAGCGAAATTAGATTCCTCTGCAGCCCCGGCACATGCCTAACACCCCGAAGCACCTGCTCAACTCCGTCTTGCATCTTGATCTTGATGTCACCTACTCCAATAGCACGGTAACACGTGTTATCGCCCAAATAGGCTAAGCCAAAATCACCACACTCGTACGAAGTGAACCACTCCTTCTTGTGCGTCACATGAAAAGAGCTTGCTGAATCTAACATCCACGCTTTAGTTGACTGCACGCTGTCTGATACTGAGAGAACATCACCATCACTGTCCGAGTCACTATGAATTGCAACATTAGCACTTGCCTCCTTCTTCTTTTCTGGACAGTCCCTCCTCACATGTCCTAACTCCCCGCAGTCATAGCACCGCAACTTTTTCTTTCTCCTCACTGCCTTCTCCTTCTTAAGCTCACCTTTGACCAGCAGTGCATCACCAAGAGGTCCCTCCACTGCACCGTTCATTCTCCTTTGTTCTCGAGCCAATAACGCTGCAGTAATATCCTCAATTTTGATGCTTTCCTTGCCGTACGTTAAAGTCGTGACCACGTGCTCATGAGACGATGGCAGTGAACATAGAAGAATAATTTCCTTGTCTTCATCATCAACCGTCACACCCAGTTGTTCTAGATCCGTGACCATCTGACTGAAAACATTGATGTGCTCTGCGAGATCCGACCCCTCCTGCATCTTTAGCCCATACAACTTCTGCTTCAGATACAACTTGGTCGTCACAGTTTTTGACATGAATTGACTTTCCAGCTTCTCCCAGATTTCTTTCGGTGTCTTTAGTGCTATGACATGGTGCATGACCTGGTCAGACAGACATAGCCGCATGGTTGCGGCCGCTTGCGCCTGTTTCTCCTCCCACTCGTCATCCTCCATCTTTTCTGGCTTCTTCTCCTTCAGGCCCGCCATGATTCCCTGTTGAACCAACAGATCCTTAACCCTTATTTGCCATAATCCGAAGTTGTCAGTGCCATCAAACTTCACCACCTTAAATCTGGTTGCCGTCTATGTCTCGTCGACACGCGGCTTAACCGACCCTTTGGCACCGGCAACACCGCCCGACCCGTCCGACTTATCTCGTCCTTGTCAACGAACAGACTCTTCTTGATCTCCTGCACGCCCACCGGCCACCACCGCACGTCACACCAGCCTCCAGAAACGCAACGCCTATTGCAAATCCCTGATCGATCTGCTCTGCGCTCTCTGCTTCCTGTTCTGCTCTGTTTGCGGTTTATGGCGACACCTCCTCACCTGTGCTTTTATTTTCCACGCGCCGGCTCTTTGTCTGCCTCGATACTGCTTCCGCCGTCCGACTCGTACACTATATAATAGGAGACACGCACATGCCTAGGACACATGTATCATACTCGGTAATCAAGCCGGACACGAGTCCTATCCTCCTACGCATACTCACAAATACAACCTGTCACGAGCTGTCTGGCTTAGCACTCCGATCGAGGCTACAAATCCAACCACTACACGCATCCTTGAATAGAGCCACATATGTTCACGTACAGCACCGAGACAACTCCATCCGCCCCATGTAAACACACATGCATGTGTTCCTTTCCTTTTTAATTCTTTATTCGTACACATGCATGAGTATATTATATGCATGGTGATTCTCATAGCTGCATGCTGCTCCCCTGCCGCACATACATGTGACTTTATCCACCAATAAGAACACCTTTCACGAGGCCACACACGAACGCTCCGAGCTCCTGTGCGCCAACGTTTACACCGCGAGATCATCAAGATCATCGTCCGTTGACTAGCGGTACTGCCCATGACATCATCTCCACGGACCTTGTCGATATAGTTCTTTGCGCCTACTGACGTGCTCCACCGTACATGCTGCACACGCCGGCCCTGCTACAACAGACGCGCCCTCATGTACGCACCGCCCGTACATGAGCATGTCATACCATGGCCAATCACATTACCGACACAATATGCTCGCCGTGCCACAATGTCACCTTTGTATAACACCGGTCACATCACCCTTCATCGTGATGCTCCCACGCTCCGATCTATCCGGCTGTCACCTGCGTCTGGTCGCCGGTCTGATCGCAAGCCAAAGCCGCCGCCCTATTCGCGTCGTCTTCAACGGCCACACTGTTGGTCCGATCACCACGCCTGGCCGATCCTTACCAACCGCAGCCCGTCAGACGGTCCAGGCCTCCTGCTCGGAGTGTCCAACACCACCGATCGAATCATCGATCGCCACCATGCTCCACCTTACACTGCATCGAGCAGTTCCGCGATACCCGTCGAGCATAATCCTCGTACCTCCATGGTGATCTCCATACCATCTGTAGATCCAATCTAACCATAGCTCTTGATACCACTTGTTAGAAAACTAGCGCGCGGAAGCGACGATTGATCTACCGAAACGATGTATGCGAGATCATAAACGACACCGGAGGCACGATATTTGTTAATGAGGTTCAGCCGCAACGCCTACATCCCCGGGGCATGACTACGGGCGCTCCTCCCCAAACCGCAACACCGGTCGCTCCGGGGTCCCGGTAATGTGCCGCCTCCCCCTGCGAGCCTGTCGCTATGTCGTCAGGGTTACAATAGCAGTTCTCCTCTCGTGAATATGAGGAGTCCGGATTACAAGAGTCCGACACAAACTCTACATCCTACCGCTAATACAACTCCAAGTCCAACGCATAACCAACCAGTACACAATATTCGACACAACTCCAACATAGCATATTATCGTGCAGTACATCGACGAGGCCTTCGTTGGCACCGGCCCCTCTCTCCTTCCTGCTGACCCATATGAACGTGCCATTGCTCGATTCTGGGCTGCCTACGTCGACGACAAGGTATATTATTAGCGTGTTGTCTTCCTTGTCGGCATCTATTTCCCTATTCCCAATTACGATGGATGTCTGCGTTGCAGCTCCTGGCCTCGTGGCTGCAATCCTTCAGGGGCAATACGGAGGAAGAGAAGGCGGAGGGGCTGAAGCAAACTCTAGCTGCAGTGGAGCACATGGAAGCAGCCTTCAAGGAGTGCTCCAAGGGCAAGCCCTTCTTCTGTGGCGACAGCGTCGGCCGTCGGGTACTTGGACGTCGCGCTCGGGGCCCTGGTCGCGTGGGCGCACGCCGGCGAGAAGCTCTATGGTTTCAGGCTCTTTGACGCCACGACGAGCCCGCTCCTGAACGCGTGGGTGGAGCGGTTCGGCGCGCTCGATGCGGCCAGGGCGGTCCTGCCGGACGCGGACAGGCTGGTCGAGAGTACGCCAAGAAGAGGCAGGCCGAGGCTGCAGCTGCAGCCTCAAACAACTAAAATTGGCTCGGCGATGTTACCGAAAGGACTTAAGAATGCCGAGTAATAATATCTTGGTTGTTGTTGTCTGTGTGAGCTGATTAGGAATAAAGAAGATGAGCATTGTTAGTTTCACGTCGAAATACTTTCAGTACGTACGTGTTGCCATCACGTCGGCATTTGGGGCCCATATAAGCAGCTTGTGATTTGAATTTTTACGTTGGTTATGTCCACCGTACCAGATCTTCCAACAACGGTGGCAGGCAGCAGCTCATATTTCAGTACCCCATTTCTACACGTACTGCTGGAAATTAAATTAAATAATTTTTAAGGCTCACAAGTCGATAATACTAGTCAGTACTAGTAATATTCAATAAGTATTTTAATTAGTAAATTTTAGACAATCACGAAATTGAATTACATCCACGGTCATTTGAGGTTACAGCTTCTCCGGTTCCGGTTGATCAAGTTTGTGCTTTCCTTTTACATCCTTTTCAACTACCCTCACACAGGTGGTGTCAGTGAGCCAATCTATTTTTGCTTGTTCTCTCTTCTTCTCCATTCTCCAACGGGGGACGAGCAAGACCCGAGCAAGGCAACGGTTCCCGAGCCATGGCCGATGCTGCTCGGCCATACAGGGAGTGGACACCAGGGTCACGGAGTAGCTAGTGGCCTCCATATACATGAGTGAGAACTGGGAAGGAAGATAAATAATTCACTAGATATTGTTCGAGCGCAGAAAATGACTAATTTCTAGTATATTATATTATCGACACTGATGTTTGAAATAAAATTATTAATTGTGAATTGATTGTGCATTGGTCGGTAGGGTTTCACGTGGTAGAACGTACTCACCCATGTTCGAGTTCTTGACTCAGCTTTGGATTTATTTGAGCATTTACTCAGCGTTATTATTTTAAGTCTATAGTGAGACGTTTTTGATGACTTTGTCAATCTCTACACGGGTCAGTCCAATTTTTCGGATGTGCTTATAGGGTAGAGTTAACGTGCATATATTTATTAAAATGAGTGTATGTGCGTGTGTTAGCATCTTTGTCTGTACTGGTCTTTTATAAAAAAAATAAATTTATTAATCTGACATTCTTTTCTCTTTAACTTATCTAAGTAATAGTATTGTAAAATCTATTGGTGAGAGGCACTACTAGATCATGTGGACCATCCAAGACCCAATATGAAACTAACAGATGTGCACCATAAAACTCACAGATACAGTCGGATGTTTTTTTTAAGCCAATACATTTGGATGTTTGCATACCTCATCCTGCCCACTACATATTGGAGGCTTATTTGGAGCACCTATCGAGCTCGCCAAGTTTGACCAAACTTGTCTTGTTTGACCATTCTACACTTAAACAAAAAAAGTCTATCTCCTCCTAAAAGATACCAAATAATGAAAAGTGTCCCTTTAGTTACGCAATGATTCCAGTCAAAGAACCAAACTATCTGAATTTACTTCACGGATATCGTTAGAACAAATTTTGGTACCTCTTAGAAACAAATACCATTAGTTTAAAAGGTTGTCGTAAGACAAACTTTTCTCCAAGAAATTCATATAGTTTAACAACATGTAAATTATATTATTAATGTATTTCTCATTGTAAATCCAAAAGGCATAAACATTATGACGCTAAAATATACATTTTCTATGAATTGATAATAACTTAGGACAACCTAGAATAACAACGTACATGAAAGGGACGGAGCAAGTAAAAGAGCTCAGATCTGTAACCGGCATGGTGGAAAATCGTCGGTTGGATCATTGTATATTTGCCATCTATCAATTGGTTCAGTAGAGCTCCAGCAGTACATCTGCTATGTTTGTCAAGAAAAAAAACTTGATGGACCCAATTGGCATGTACAATCCCATTCCGATTTTGCATCAATGTGAAAATTTTGCAAAATTATTGTCGATGGTCCACGCACAGTTTCTGCTGTTCAACATCCACACCTTGCGAAGCAGGAAATTGAAATGAGTTCATTGCATCTCCATACATGCATGTGACCGCCTGGTCCATACAACTATTTAATTAAAAGCTTGTGGAGTGGAATATTTAAATCAGCAAATGGATTGGGATTTGGGAAGCGTCACGGATGATGCGTCAATGCCTTCACACTCACACCTATCCAACTGACGACGACACAATATACACAGTTCTCTCGCAGAATCAAGAGCAGAGCAAAAAACACAAAGCTAATTGAGAGAGCTCAAACACAAAAGCAGAGAGCCAGAGACAATGGCCGGAGGAGGTGATGAGCTGAAGCTGCTCGGGATGTGGGCGAGTCCGTTCGTCCTACGGGTGAAGCTCGCGCTCAGCTTCAAGGGCCTCAGCTACGAGTACGTCGAGGAGAACCTACGCAACAAGAGCGACCTCCTGCTCAAGTCCAACCCGGTGAACAAGAAGGTGCCCGTGCTCATCCACAACGGCAAGCCCATCTGCGAGTCACAGATTATCGTGCAGTACCTCGACGAAGTCTACAGCTCCACAGACCCCTCCTTCTTCCCCGTCGACCCCTACGAACGTGCCATGGCGCGCTTCTGGGCCGCCTTCATCGACGACAAGGTTGATCAGTACCCCCAAATCATCCTGTATTTTTGCACATCGCAGTATATATGCTGATCGATGTGCTTGTGTACGTTGTTGCAGTTCTTGGCCTCGTGGTTGAAGGCAGGCAGGGGCAAGACGGAGGAGGAGAAAGCGGAGGGGTTGAAGCAGACATTCGCGGCTATAGAGACCTTGGAAGGGGCGTTCAAGGAGATCTCCAAGGGGAAGCCCTTCTTCGGCGGCGATGGCGTCGGCTACTTGGACATCGCGCTAGGGGCGTTGGTAGCGTGGATGCACACAGCTGAGGTGCGGCATGGGATCAGGCTCTTCGATGCCTCTAGGAGCCCGCTCTTGGAGAAGTGGGTGGAGCGCTTCGGCAAGCTGGACGAGGTCATGGCGGTCATGCCGGACATCGATAGGCTAGTAGAGCACGCCAAGGTGAGGGAGGCCGAGGTTGCAGCTGCTGCCAACTGAAGGAAACGCCGAGGCCACTAGGTCATCAGAGAAAGATATTGATATATCTATGTGTAATAAAAAAATACTGTGTTGTTGCTCGATCTCCTCTCATAGAATATCTGAAGCAGTAAAATCTTATTATTTTTTATAAATATATATGTAATTTACCATTTCCATCCTAAGAAGCTACTACTCAAGAAATTTGTCACGGCTTGGCCCCGCACATGAACGTGACTACGCTAACCAACGGCTCCCCGCGGTACGTGAAGCGGAGGGTTTTTTTTCTCCAAGAAGAGTTGAACAAATTTCCACACTTCAGAATTCCAGCATTAACTGTTTAGTACTAGTACATGGCAAGACCGCAAATTTCGACAAATAAACTATGGGCCGTATCGGCGAGGATTTTCCGTGCTCTGCTCCATATACAGTTAGATGTGGATAAATTATTTCAAGGGGCATACTTCCACACTAGTGCACTGCTTCTGCCACCCAAGAGACACGAAGAGCTACTCACTTGGCCATTAAAAAATTAATAAGAGGCCGGCCGCGGAGAATCCTAATCATATCCTTGAGCTTGCTCTGCAGGCATCACGGATGATGCGCTGATGAGATCCACAGACCCAGCCACCGTACCTCTTTAATTTGCTCCGCTCAACAATCAACAGCACAAAAGAGCTCATCAAGCTAAAAGAAATGGCCGGAGGAGGTGATGAGCTGAAGCTGCTGGGCATGTGGGCGAGCCCGTTCGTCATGCGGGTGAAGCTGGCGCTCGGCCTCAAGGGCCTGAGCTACGAGGACGTCGAGGAGGACATCTTCGGCGGCAAGAGCGAGCTGCTCCTCAAGTCCAACCCCGTGCACAAGAAAGTGCCCGTGCTGCTCCACAACGGTAAGCCTGTCTGCGAGTCTCAGATCATCGTGCAGTACGTCGACGAGGTCTTCGCCGGCACAGGCCCATCTCTCCTCCCGACCGACCCCTACGAGCGCGCCATTGCTCGCTTCTGGGGAGCCTACATTGACGACAAGGTACTACTACTCTAGCTAGCTCCAAGATATATACTCGTCAAACTCGGCGTCGATTAATTTGTCTTCTTGTAGTTACTTTCATCGATTGTTTTCGGCGGAGTCTCCAAAAAAAGAAAATTATTGATGATGGCTGTGCTCTTTGCAGCTGCTAGCGTCGTATTTACAGTCTGCAAAGGGCAAAACAGAGGAGGAAAAGGCGGAGGGGTTGAAGCAGGCCCTCGTCGCGGCTGAGAACCTGGAGGCGGCCTTCAAGGACATCTCCAAGGGCAAGCCATTCTTCGGCGGCGACGCCGTCGGGTACCTGGACGTCACCCTCGGGGCCCTGGTGGCGTGGGTGCACGCCGCCGAGAAGATGTATGGATCGAGGCTCTTTGACGCCACGAGGACTCCACTCCTGAACGCGTGGTTGGAGCGGTTCGGCGCGCTCGACGTTGCCAAGGCGGCCCTGCCGGACGTCGACAGGCTGGTGGAGTACGCTAAGCAAAGGCAGGCCGCGGCGGAGTCAAAGCAGTAGAATTTGCTTTGGCGACAGTTGTGTCGGAGGAAGATATGGAGATCTGCGGAATACAGGCTATGCAATGTCGTTGTTGTCGTCTGTGTTGCTAGCTGGTTGGAAATAAATAGGATGGGCTTTGTTTTCTACGTTTGTGTTTGTATGTGTGTCAGCGACACTGTCGTCACATGTATTCGGCCATGCCACCGTAATATCGTATACTTCCTCGTATCGGAAAAGGAAGCCGTTTAGGACAATGTTTTAGTTAAACTTTGAAAATATAAATCATGAATAATTTTTAAGTTATTGAGTTTAAAATTGTAAAAGTTATATTAATAGATTTATTTTGAAAAATACTTTTATAAAAGTATACATGTATCTTTTTTGATAAATATTTTTATAAAATAACATGTCAAAGTTGTGTTTTGAAGACCGTGTCGCTGTCCTAAACGCCTTTCTTTATCAGTATGAAGGGAGTACACATGAGAGAGCGTCAGCAATAAAGATCTGCAGCACTAGTTTAATTATAAGATTCTAGTCCATCAACAACCCGTGGTTTCAGCACTAACTAGTAGCTAGTAACTTTACGACGATGTGGTGATCTATTATGACTGCCGCGTTGCTTTGGCTTTTAATTTTTTTTAAAAGAAATCTTGCATATATGGAGTATTAAATGAAGTCTATTTACAAAATCTTTTTAGAGATGAGTGTAACTTTACGCGACGAATCTAATGAGCCTAATTAGTCTATGATTTACTACAGTAATGCTACAATAATCATCCTCTAATCGTACGGTCAAAGGCCTCATTAGATTTGTCTCGTGAATTAACCTGTGGTTGTGAAGATAGTTTTGTAAACTGACTTTATTTAATACCCTTAATTATTGGTCAAACGTGTCTAAAATTTTTCCAAAATCCAACGAAACGTGACTGACAGAGCTGGCTGTTGCCTGTGATTACATTTGTCATTAATTTGCTGCCTGTGATTACATCTGCTTCAAGATCAGAGAGCTTGCACGTACAGGGGCAAGTGGGCAACGGACCACTGAAGCTTGAGAAACTTTCTCTAGTTATTACTAATTATGTCGTCCACTACTTATTCTGTTCACGGCATGTGATCCATACCAAATTATTGACGTGATCGTGGAATACTTTATCAGCATCAGAAGTATATAATTCTTCTCCTTCTCCAATCCATAATCATCAGAAGTATATAATTCTTCACGGATGATGCATTGACGGAACCACATACCGACCTAATCATCATAAGTATATAATTCTTCTCCTTCTCCAATCCATAGCGGGGCAAATATACTGAAGATCGGAAGAGCAAGACACAAACTAGACAATATGGTCGGATGACGTGATGAGCTGAAGTCGCTCGGCATGTGGGCGAGCCCGTTTGCTCTGCGAGTGAGAATATTGAGCTAGTATTTTAAAAAAGTTGAATACAACATATGAAATGTTGATTTACTAAAGAAAGGAAAATATATTCACAATGCGTATTATTTTTGCTGACATGTGTCACTGGGTGATTAGATTTACAACCCACACTATGACACTACTGAGCACGTACCTCAATTATGCCTATGCCATCATTCTTTTGTTTGACTACTTCCTTAGCTTCTTCTCCAAGGAGTTGAACAAATCGTTGAGTGTTCCAAAATTCTACATTGCTTGGTCATTCCAACACTAGCTAGCTAAAAAAAATTAGTGGTTGATGACAAATGGCCTAGTCAAACATGGAGAGGTCTATCTACAAACATCAGTGGAGGCCCGAAACATTTTCTTTTTCTAAAGAAAATAAAGCAGAGAATGGCCGGAGGAAGTGATGAGCTGAAGCTGCTGGGGACGTGGGCGAGCCCGTTTGTGATCAGAGTGAAGCTTGCGCTCAGCTTCAGGAATGGGAGCCGATAAAAATTTCTTCTCGAAACTCGGTCTATGTCCCAAAATCACTATCCAATGGTTCCTCACGAGCTTGCCAATGTAGCGTAGTCACAACGGAACTATCAACCCTAGAAACAAGCCAAGATGAGACACGAAGCGGAAGCACAACTCAAGAAGCAAAGGGAAGCAGCTGTCTGTCAGGACAGGCCAGACTGTCCGCACAAGGGTCTCGGACTGTCCGTTAGGCGGGCGGATTGTCTGACAGAGGAGGGCGGACTGTCCGTAAAATCAACTCCAATCTCCAGAAACTTTGGGTCCTATACGGACTGTCCGATCCACTACTTCGGACTGTCTGCCAGTGTCGCGGACTGTCTGAGGTGGTCACGCGGACCGTCCGAGAAAACACTTAGCCAACTTGAGGAAAACTTAGACAAGCAACCAAGCATCGGACCGTCCGCCAATCACATGCGGACTGTCCGAGACACTCGCGGACTGTCCGTGACCCCAAGTCGGACTGTCCGAGAATCCCGACGGACGAACAGGAAGAACAGCTACAGTAACCCACGGGTTAAACCTCCCAAATCCATCACTTTGGGGAGATGATAAGCAACCCAAGGGGATGCTATGCCCCAAAAATCTCGGCCTCTAACTCCCTACAACACGAGGAATCGCGGATCACACGAAAGAACACCCCCACCACGAGTTCATCCCAAAAACTTCAAATCTAGACCAAATCCTGATATTTGAGGGGTCAAGATCATCGACAAAGAGGCACAAGGCACTCACCCATGATCCCCACAAAGAAATCCGAGAGAAAACGGCCTAGAAACGAAGAGTCAAGCCAAGCTCGAAAATAGCACAAAATAAACTCGGGAAGGAAGACAAGCAAATCAACTCCAGAACAAATCTTCCATACAACTAGAGGTCACGATCTATACAACGGTGGCTAACCTCCACCCTTCATCCACCCGCTAAGATTACTCGATCTGCGCTTGGCTAGCCGTGGCGGAGGCAGGTATATGGCGAGGTTTGGCCTCCGCCATACCTAAAACAATTAAACAAGTTGAATATATGTATAATGCATGCATGATATACGTCTATTTAGACAATAATTAATGAGCCAACACGCAAGTCTATTTGACTACTTTGGCAGTTTGGTGCTGCTAGTCTTACATAATTGATATAGTTGTTTCATATATATTTAATATTTACAAACCTACCACACCTAAAAAATATTCCGGCCTCCGCCACTGTTGGCTAGCCTACCAGAAGAAAGAGCAAATGAACTAGGGTTTCGAACAGATACCTTGTCATCCCCTCCACCTTCTATTTATATTGAGTCATCTGGTGGGGGAAAAGACCACACTACCCCTACACACTAAACCTAAGATACATACCCCTCAGGGGCAATCTTGGAACTCGGAGATATTTCCTCCGGCTGGGCACGCCGTTCATCCGGCCTTGCTTCCCTCCGACGCAAGCTCCAGGATACCGCCACGTGTCCACCGCTTCGAAGCTTCCCGAACGCACCCGGATCATCGTCTCCGTCACGTTGGACCTTCGGGCTCGGTTTTGAGGCCCAAACCGAGAAACCCTCCTCCGATGGTTTTGTGGCCCAACCATCAAACTCCGCGTACAAGCTTCGATTGTTAGTCGCTACCTTGCACCGGCTCAAAGTCCACGACTTCGTCTTGCTCTTCTTGCACCATGCCGACCGCACTCGATCCCGTCTCGCCACAGGGTCCTCGAACCAAGCCTACTTGTCTCTCCACTCCTCGGAGGCCACTCTGGCTAAGACCTTTCGCGCTTGTTCTTCGTCTGCACCAACGCAAACCAAGTCACATCGAACACCTGCAATACTAGGCCAAGAGTCAGTCCACACAACGTTGTCAATCACTCGTCACACTGAGAAGCGACCATTCACTGGTCCTCGGACACACCTGGTCCTCAAATCTCCTCCCTGCTGAGCCCTATGAACGCGCCATGGCTCGCTTCTAGGGTGCCTACATTGACAACAAGGTATCACGTACGCTTACTATCACCTCCTGTAATTGTTTTTTTTGAAGTAGACTGTAATTGTGTATTGGCAATGTGGAATTCACCAATGGTGTTTGCTCAAAGAAATATTGAGGGGTGTGAGCGCGCATTATCGTAACTGGGTTACTATAACACACATGGAGATATTTACCATTATATTATAGTAAATTACTTAGTAAGAAGTTACTAAAATCTCATGAATTACTATAGTAATTATAGTAACTCAAAGTGGCTATGGAATAGTTATTCTATGGCCCGCCATAAACTATAGGTTATATATATATATATATATATATATATATATATATATATATATATATATACACTCGGTTGTCGTAGGCTTGTTCTAATATCGAGTAATAATGAATTATATTTACCATTGGTTTTGAATTTTGTTAGTGGCCACTTATACTGCAAAGTCTGCAACCAAATTGCACGTTAGTGCGTGTCATATCTGGATCGACTTTGTTAGAGTTCATGATTGATATTCTTCGTGAAATCACCGGAAGAAATTTGTATTCCTTTCTGTCCAAGGTAGGAGAAGTAGAGGAACAAAAACATACCTTCATGCATCATAGGAAAAGTCAAAAGCATTTAATCTGGGCTGTGTTTAGTTCGCTTCAATTCCAAAACTTTCCATCCCATCGACATCACATCAAAACATTAAATATAGGAATACTAAACGTGGGTAAATAAAAAAACTAATTGCATAGTTTTGATGTACACGACGAGACGAATCTTTTGAGCCTAGTTAGGTTATGATAGGACAATGTTTAACACAAACAAACGAAAAGTGCTACAGTGCGCTACAGTGTCCGATGTGACTTTTTCACCCTCTTTTCACCTCATCTAAACACAGCCGGTTTATAGCCGCGCGCACACAAACATGATGACGCACTCTTAGATAAGTTTGAGCAAGTTAGGTGCCCCGGCCGGATATTACATACAAGTCATGGTGGGTCGATGAAATGTAGACAACTTTTTTTCGAGGGCTAAGTCAAGCAAACTTTATAACCACAAGAACAATGACGGGAGCAATGACATCACTGCCATTAGGCTCGCGGCAGTCACGTGAGTCCGTTGACTCCAACTCCAAGGCTCGTCCAAGGCAGGGAGAGCATCGATGATCTGACAGCTCCAGATCTCCAGCTTTCAAATGGCCAGATTGCAAAACAATTTGCAGAATCAGCAGAGCATTTTATGCGACTTCGCCTCGTAGGTAACGAGTTGGGTCATCGCGCACGCACGATCCTCCTGTTTCCGGCCCAGATAAAGAGCCCATCGAAGCATTACTGAGCTCCAACCGTCAGAATCACGATCGTGAGCGGTGCACACCCGTTCCTGTTTCTGTGGTAGGAGTAGGACACTGTAGGAGATGGCGGGGGACGGCGAGCTTAAGCTTCTGGGCCTGTGGGCGAGCCCGTTCGTCACCAGAGCGAAGTTGGCGCTGCAGATCAAGGGCCTGAGCTACGAGTACATCGAAGAGAACCTCGGCGACAAGAGCGAGCTCCTGCTCCGCTCCAACCCGGTGCACAAGGCGGTGCCCGTGCTCATCCACAACGGCAAGCCGGTCTGCGAATCGTCGGTCATCCTGCAATACATCGATGAGGCCTTCGCCGGCACCGGCCCGTCCCTTCTCCCCGCCGACCCCTACGAACGCGCCGCCGCTCGCTTCTGGGCCGCCTACCTTGAAGACAAGGTATCATGTCTGATGTCTCGTCTTGTTTTTTGCTTCTTTATTTATGGTCGTCAGAGCAGTTATTAGGCGGTGAATTAACTGTGACATGCACGGCGTGCAGTTGGTGACGCCGTGGGGGCGGGTGTTCAGGGTGAAGGCCGAAGAGGAGAAGGCGGAGGCGATGAGGCAGACGATCGCGGCGGTGGACGCGCTGGAGGGAGGCTTGAAGGAGTGCTCCGGCGGGCGGGGGCCCTTCTTCGGCGGCGAGAGCGTCGGGTACGTGGACGTGCTTCTGGGTGGCATGGTGTCGTGGGTGAAGGCGACCGAGCTGCTCTCCGGTGCCAAGATCATCGACGCCGCCAAGACGCCGCTGCTGGCCGCGTGGATGGAGCGCTTCTGCGAGCTCGACGCGGCCAAGGAGGTCTTGCAGGACGTCGACGCCGTGGTTGAGTACGCCAGGGCGGTGCAGGCACGGGTTGCCGCCGCGACTGCAGCAGACAATTAGTCGTGGAACGCTGTGGAACCCGGCATGGCGACGTGACTCCCATTGGGTTGGTGGAACTTGCCTCATGCATATGCGGATCGGAGATTATTTAATGTCGACGGTGGTTGTCTCAGCGTCAGCTGATCGATGTAATAAACGTAGGGAATATAGGGATGCAAGCGGTTAGCAATGGCCAATGGCAATGGGTATGTAGTTCAGTGTCGTTAGCTCAGCCCTTGTTTAGTTCATAAAAAGCAACCCCAAAGTTCACTATGCAAAAATAAGATTCTCGTTACATCAAAATGTCGGCCAATGCATGAAGTACTAAATGTAGACGGAATAAAAAAACTAACTGCACAGTTTTGTTGTACTCTGTGAGACCAACATTTTGAGCCTAATAAATCAATTTTTGGATAATTTTTCACACATACAAACGAAATGCTACAGTGACGCAATGATTACGAAGTGACCCCAAACCCCCAAATCCTCACCCCCATATTTTGGATGGCCTCAATTCATTTCTATCTCATACCTTTACATCGAAATATGGATTCAATAAAGAAAGGTTTCGCGTTGACCGGGTGACCTAGAGAAAAGAATTAATGAAATTGCATCCCTATATCAATGCAGGTTTTGTACTATTTCCTTTGTTTTTCTGTTTTTCGTGAATCCATCAATTTATTTTAGTAGAAAAAATACTCCCTGTTCTTAAATATATGATGTTTAGGATAAATAAATTAGTTTATTTTGAACTAAATAGTTTATCCTAAACGACATATATTTGAGAACGAAGGTAATATATTCTACCCCGAGTGCATCTTCTCTATAGCTGGATTTTTTTCACCTCTTATTAGGCCCGTGTGAGGGTTAAGTGAGAAGCATTCTCTAGCGCCGTTCGATGGTGGTTTGGTAAGGTCGGTTGGGTTCAAGGATATAATAAGGTTACTGAGACCTCTCACCGCAGTTTTCATTAGGCTAACAGAACTTCCAGCGGTCCCTGTTCTCCAATCCAACCATGCATCATAATGAGGTGTTCTGGTGGGAAAACATTGTCCCAACTCAACAGAACCTATTTATTTTTTACTTTTTTAATAATTATAGGGATGAACCAATATTTTACCTCAACTTATATAACCAGTACTTCATAATAAATCTTTTGTGATAACTAGCTAATATAGATGTCCGAACATTTCCCTCGTAGTTATTGGGGGTATTTTTGGGTTCTCTACTGTCATCCCAATCTGACTACTATATTAGGAGAGTTCCAACCTCCAATTGTTTGAGGAGGTTTGCATGTATTATTGGATCATCCTAATAATTATTTGAAAAAGGAAAATCTAAAAGAGTTCTACTGAAGTACTATTTATGTGCCAAGTCCACCAATATGGTAATTAGATCAAGTATTGGCTGGAGGTGCTTAGCTATGCTACACGGTATCGTGTGAATACGGATACGCGGATACGGCACTTTCTTAAAAAGTCTGATACATGGATACGTTTTAGTATTTTAAAAAAGTAAATGATTCCGTATATTAAATTTTTCTAGAAGGAATATTAAAATTACTTCAAAGGTTCATGACAAAAAACATAGAAGTTCGGCCAATTCTCGTCGTTGTCTTTTACAGTGAACTTCAACTCTAGGTAGCTGCTGAGTCCACGATGGCAGCAAAGAATTTGAGCAACGCTTGCTCTAACTCATGGCAGCAAAGAACTTAAACTCACGGAAGATCAGCATTCAGCGAGGGCAAATGAACAATCAACAAGAAGCTAGTCAAACTCAGCGTAGGTTGCCGGCCTGCCGTTGAATCGCTGCCGCAGGCCTGGCAAAGCCACAAAGCTTCTTCGCAGGCGCGTCGGAGCCACAGAAATCTTCTTGTTGCTGGTGTGGTCCTGGTAAAATTTCATCGCCGGTAGGCAGTAGCACTGGTGCATCCTCAGCACAGTAGTCCATCAGTCGGCGCTCGGGTGTGTAACTGTGACGGCAGGCGACGCGAATACGCGATGCCTCTGGTGGGTGTTAGGGGCGGCTGGGCGCATGCTGTTGGGCTGGGCCGTATTCCAGAATCATCTGATACGTATCAGCCCGTGTATCAAGAATTATTGGAATTATTTTTTATATACTTCTTGATATGTATATATCTATCACGTATCCTACGCGTATCAGTATCGGATACGTATCCTATATGTGATATGTCATCTCCACCACGTATCCGTGTTACATAGGTGCTTAGAGGGTGTGCCCAGGACAGCAAGCAGCCTGATGATAGCTAGGAATGACCGCGCGCGGAACAGGAGCTCCCGGTTCAATATCCTATGTTCAGGTAACTCCCAAGCCATCTAACTTTTAGGCTTCAATCTGACATCTGCTTCAATATCATGTTTGTTCAGAAAATACCTCACAGCACGGCAGGGGACTCGCCTCACTGAACTATTGAACAAACCAACATACCCAGACTGATCAAGAGATGTAGAGAAAGAAGGGATACAAGGAGTGGTAAAAGACTCAATAATTTAGACTAATAATTTTAAGGATCAAGTTTAATAAGGACTGAGCTAAAATACTATAGTTTTTAAGCTAAAATTACACTACTACAAAAAAGGTTTGTAAGTGCGGTGGGTATTTTTTTCAGGAGCGGACGAAAATGGCGACCGCACCTGTTGACAATATGTCAGTACTGTAGGAGTCAGCTATCCTAGCATACATTTCCAAGTGCGGCCGCACCTGAAAATGAGCATTTCCAAGTGCGGCTCACCATGAACCGCACTTGGAAATGCTCACCATTTTCAAGTGCCATGAGCCGCACTTGGAAATGTATTTCCAGGTGCAGCCCACCTTGCCGCCCGCTTCTAAAAATACAATCCAAATTTTGTATTTCAAATTTTTTATTTTTTTTAGACATGTTTTCACAATTCTGCAAGTGTCATGCATCAATACTTTAAGTGTTTAACATTGTGCTAAAAAGGGCAGCCCAATTTAAATTAGTCGGACTATGGTTTTATTAGAAACCCGTACTCACGTCACTCCCATGTATATATCAATAGAGACACTCACATTTAGACACCCTTACATTTGACATTTACACTAATATCATAGTATACCTTATATTAGACATGCAAGTGTACATATCCATGATTCAATTTGGACTATTTAGTATGTGTTTTGGACTATATAAGTATGAATGCATGAGCATATATAATATGAATACTATGTGAACTTATGTATAGATTGTGATGTTTGTGCTATTTGAAGAAAACAATCAAGAAATGTGAATTATATTATATATTATATATTTTATGTGAGCATATATATATATATTTTAAAATAAAAAACAAAAACAAAAACGGAGGAATAATTCTAGGGGCGGGTGACACCATTGCCTGCCTCTATAAATGATTTCTAGGGACGGGTGAAGGTGTCACCCGCCCCTAGAAATCGGTTTTAGAGTTTATATAAAAGAATAATACAAGCCACTAAGTTACAACTAGCTATGTGTTGCAGTGGTACGGGGGAGTTACGCGTGAGGCCTTAGGGTCATGGGTTCGAATCTTGTGAAACGCATATGTGCAAAAATAGTGAAAAAAATTACAGAACTTCTCAGATGGCTAGTTGGTGGCTTCCTAGGCTTAAAATTTTTTGTTTACAGATTTTATGCATTGTTTTATTTTTTTTGAATTTTTAAATTGATTTGTAGGAGCGGTTGCACAGCCGTACTTACGAATCGATTTGTAAATGCGGCTGCGCAGCCGCTCCTATAAATGGCACATTTGTAAGGGCGGAAGGTTGGGAGCGGACGCCACGTCCGCTCCTGCAAATACCATTTGAGCAGCTCCTAAAGACATTTTGTGTAGTAATGTTAATTAGGGTCTGGTTGGATCATGAAGGAGGCTTAAAGACTATATATTTGTGCTTTATTTTTACAACCGGTGCAAAGAACAAGAAATAGAAAAGTAAGGAAGACCGCATATGCTGGAGCTTGGCTAACACAACACCTTGTGACGTAAATTTAGACTTGCACATTTCTGATAAGAAAATAGACATGTGGTCTAGTGCCACCTACTTGCACTACCGCAAAAACAGACATCAGTACCGATCCGGAGACCCTTAGAACCAGTTTTCCGATCGGTACTGGCTTGCCGGCTATTTAGTAGGGCCTCCTGGCCGATACTAAATGCACCAATTAGTACTGGTTGGTTACACCAGCCAGTACTAAACTGTTTTGCTTTTTTTTTGTTTCTTTCCTTTTTCATTTTTTGCTTTAATGCTTATTTTATTCATATACATATATATATTATATTTCTATGCATATACAGGTAATATTATGTTATATGATATATAATCTATTACTTTATAATATATATATATATTATCACATACATTTAATATATACATTTTAATTATTACAAGTACTTCAAAATGTTCGAGATATTACAAATTAATTGTTCACATTGATAATCCCTATTAGGATCTAGTTGCACCACACTTACATTAGGATCGGCACAAAATTCCCCATTGAGATTTATGACTTTATCGAGCAACAATCCACATAGTTGTTCTTGAATTGCCGTGACTCGTGGCGTTTCAATGAGATCTTCTTTGATGCACCAAGTCTGCATATTTTAAAAATCAAAGCATGAGCAGAATGAAAAATAATGATTTAAAAAGAATGAGAAGAACTGATTTTTCTTACGTACCTTGAATGCGTCCGACGTCATTTGCCCCTTAGGACCGACAAAGTTGTCGATGAATTCACATATGTAGTATCCACATAGGTTGTTTCCGGGCGCCTGTCTCATGCACTATATATATAGTAGAAATTACTAGAAAATATTAGAAATTACTAGAAATAGCATAAATTACTAGTACATCCTAGAAAATTGTAGGAATTAATAGAAAATAGCAGAAATTACTAGAAAATCCTAAAATATTTACGGAATTATCATATATATAGAAAAAATTACTAGAAAATGTTAGGAATTACTAGAAAATAGAAGAAATTACTAGAAAATCCTAGAAAATTGTAGGAATTAATAGAAAATAGCAGAAAATCCTAGAAAATAGTAGGAATTACTATAAAATGACACTAGATGGAAGTTGAGATTTTATTCTTACCGTTTTGCTAGTATTAATATAAAGATCGTCAACGTGGTCGGTTACTCCTACGTGTTTTTTCCAGATCTATGAGGTCTTGGTAATCATCTTTTGGTTTCCTCGTGGAGTTGTACACTGTGACCTGGGCTACATCAACTTAGATACTAAGCGGTATCCAATGGAATTTGTACATATACATACAAAGAGACAATGTTGATTATATTTAATATTTATTATTAACTTGAAAGCATTAAAAAAGGTGAAGAAATCACTTAATGTTGTACGGCAAGAGTATGGATGGACATGTATTCTGCCTATCCAAGGCGTTGAATTTATCGTTCATAGTCTGATTCGGATATTTCTTTACGTTTGCCTCATGTATAACATCAGGGTCCATGAAGCCGATGTTATAATATCCCTTTTTCCTACACTCTTTAACCTTCATCCTACGAGTCATAAATCAAAAGATGTGATCAGACAACACACTAGGAGTGGAGCATAAATAAAAAAACACCACAACATGAGACTTATGAAGGGCATCTTGATGATATAAATCATAAAGTGCCAGAAACTCGATCCAAACATCACTGGCCCTCGCTTTAGATGATCATCTATAATCTGAGCTGCGAACATTATCAATTCCGACCGGGATTGCTCTAGGTACCATCTATGCATTTCGTGCATTATCATTGGTAGGTACTTCACCAACTCTGGCCAAACAAGAGGTTCACCCAATACAAACTTTTTTTACCCCGGGTTTGCAGAATCGGTACCTCTACCTCCCCTCGCAGTTCAGCTTTTGTAAGATTCATATCCGCTATCATTTGGGCCATGATCGCATCATGTTGTGCATGTACCACCAACGACTCGACTGTTTGTTGGGATTGTTCACCGAGGTGGGGAATGGATTTTTATTTACTTTTTCGGTTATCGGGGTTGCTGTAAGACTTTCTGATTGACCGGTCGCAGTCCAATTCCCGCACTTTCTCCACTGGTTTGGACATTTTAGTAAAGAACGTCTTTCAAGCCGGATCTATTGGTTGCTTCTGCTCAGGCTTTCTCTGCTCTTTAACCTTATCAAAGAAGGTTTTTACTTGTTCTTTCACTACTGTCGTTGTTTCTTGATTTTTCATTTTATATGGAAGCTTCAAAGGTGGAGGCTTTTCTTTCACCTTCCTCTGCTGCTTAGTAGGTGGTGGGGCCGATCCCTTTGTCAACTTCTTCTGTTGCTTAGGAGGTGGCGATGGATCCCGTGCTTCCAGTGACGGTGGGTCAGGGTAAGTGTCCCAAGGAGTCGGTGACGGTGGGTCAGGGCTAGGTCCCGTGCTGCCGGTGGAGGTGGGGCCCTGCTAGTAGCAGAACCTGTGGTTGCTTGCTGCTTTAATCATATGTAGCATTCCGGCCAACAAATCCATTGGTGTACTACATGTAGTACTTCTCGAGGTCCAGGTCTTCTCATCCGTCTTCCACTCGATCAACGAAGACCTTAGCGTATCCTTCGAGAATCGGCAAGCAATGAATTGCCGCGCCTTGGACCAGAACTTCAGCATATCCCTCAGCACATACTTTGAGTTTCTTTCCGCACGGATAAAGAAGGTCAATTGGTCCTAATGATTTATACACGTGTCACTTGAAATTAATTGAAAAAAATACTCTATTAATCTGTCACATGCTCGCAATCCAATAAACATTGTCCTTAATTAAAGTTATCAAGTTTACATATATTTAATTAATATCTAAATAAAAAAATCATGCTCATTCTCCCTTCATCTAAAAACTACAAATTCTCTAACTATAATGGACGAAACAAATCACAAACAACATGAAAGAGAAGAGGATGAAGTTGCTATCCTTTGGCGCACTTAGATGAGTGAAATCCCCACAATTATTGAAAAACATGGGCAGCACCTCCCCTCTAACACGCTATGGAGGTAGAGGAGAGCTCGAGCAAATTTGTGTGATTGACCTCTCCAGGAGGAAGAAGGGCCAGGATATATAGGAGAACATTTAGTACCGGCTGGGGGCTCTAGCCGGTACTAAATGTCCTGGGGGAAGGCCTTCTTCAGCGGCGACAACATTGGGTGGTACGTGGACGTCATTCTGGGTGTTGCAGTCTCGTATGCCAAGTCAACCGATGCGCTCTCCGGTGCCAAGCTCTTCGACGCCGCCAAGACAACGCCGCTGCTGGCCACGTGAATGGAGTGCTTCAGCGAGCTCGATGTGGCCAAGGCTATCCTGCAGGATGTCGACAGGGGTGGTTGAGCACGACAAGTTTGTGATAGCAAAGAATGCAGCCTGGGACGGGCTTAAAACAACTAACTGAATAGTCATGGCAATTGCAATGCTATTCCTATTGGGTTGGAGAAGAAATGCTAGTATAGTTTTCAAATTCAGATCGCAAATAGTATAATGCTATTAGTACGTGACTGTATTTTCAGTTGATCAATACTCCTATGTGCTTGGACACTAGCATTATACAATTTTGAAAGACCGGCGACTAGAAAGAGAGTGAATAGGAGGCAAAGCTTATATCTGAAGGGAAAAGTCCTATTTTTACCCTCTAAATATCGTAAAAGTCTGATTTTCAACCTCCAACTACAAAACCGGATATCTAGGGCCATCCAACTATCAAAACCGGGCACATTTGTACCCTTACATGGTTTGAAAGGTGGTTTTCCATTCTCTACATTTTAAATTTGATGCGTTTAATCTAAAAAAATAACTAATTCATTTTAAATCAGAAAAATATGAAACTAGTAGAAAACATTTTCTGAAAATATAGACTATTTCTTTTGTGTCTTAGTTGGAGTCATTTGAATCTGATTTATTCTATTTGCTCATCATATTTAAATAAATATAAAGCATGACTACAATTAATAAAACACTAGGAATAAATAATTAAGATCCAAATAACTCCAACTAAGGAACCAACTGGCAGTCTACATTTTTAGAATTTCTTTTGTACTAGTTTCATATTTTTTTAGTTAAGATGAATTACTTGTGATTTTTTAGGTTAGACAAAAAAATAAGTGCAGAAAATAGGAAACTACCTTTAAAACCACCTAAAGGTCCAAATGTGACCAGATTTTTATAGTTGGATGACCCTTGCTACCCAATTTTATAGTTAAAGGTTGGAAACCAAACTTTTATGATACTTGAAGGTTGAATATAGGAGTTTTCCCATATCTGAATCACGTTGTAACAAACCTCTCTTTCTTTTAATCTGCCCAAATCCAAGGAACGCGATTAGGAATCTATCTATCTATTATCTATAGATCCAAAACTTTTGACAGCCGATGGACCCACCAGTCATTGAAACATTACCCCTCCTAGCAACCTCACCTGTCAAGCCTATTTTTCGTCAAACTTTTCACAACCAACAGATCCACCAGTTATTGAAACACTACCCCTCCTAGCGACCCCATCTGTCAGCCCTTTTTCGTCAAACTCTCCGTCTCCCTCGTCTGTCTCTGTAGTGTGGAATCGTCAAGTTCGTAACCAACACGGTCTCCGGCCAACTATCTGTTATAAAATCTTATTTTCTATTAAACTTGTGTGTCGCACTTGCGTTCTTGCTAGTCTATTATATTAATACAATAGGGTTCATGACGTTCGTCGAGAGGGGCAAGAAATTCCCACGTTAATCTAAAAAGAAAAGAATGTGGACCGTTGAATTTTATGAAGATCTAGCGGTCCATATTATTTTGTTAGTCTAAAAAAGGGTAATATATGTCATCAGATTTTATGAAGATCTAATGGTCCATATTATTCGAAGAAATTCCCACATTCATCTAAAAAGAGAAGAATATGCACCGTCAGATTTTATGAAGATCTAACGGTCCATATTATTCCAAAAAAGTTATATTATCATGCTAAATATAATATATGTAGTCAAACTTTATGAAGGTCTAACGGTCCACATTATTCCAGAAGATTCTATATTATTACTCTACATAGAAAAAAATAAAGATACATACCATTGGATTTCATGAAGATCTAACAGTCTAAAATATCACAAATCATAACATGCTAATTTTGCAATTAAAATAATAAAAAATATTCTTTTGATTTTCATATGAAGTACTCCCTCTATCCTTAAATACATATTAATACTCCGGTCAAAAATATATATTAATACAATAGTGTTAAAAAAGAAAAGAACTTATTACACCATCTCATTTAATGATGATCTAGTGGTCTACGATAATTCATAGATTTTAGGCTAAATACGACTACTAACTATATGTAATTGCAAAATAAATAGAGTCTGTGTTGAATAGAAGAGAACACTGTGAAAGAAATGAATCGATGCCCATGCATCTGGGCATGCAAGTAAGATATGTAGGAAACAAATCATCGTTGCAGTGAAGTCTGGTGGTAATCCATCATGACAAACAAGCTAGACGCCAAGGAAGCACACAGACATGTGTGCCGTGTAGTTTGTCGAGAAGTTGTCAGTGGTAGACAGGTGCAGCCCAGTGATAAGACATCATAGCAAAAATGTAAAGTCAAAGGTCATTGCTTTATTGTAGACTTAGGTGATGAAAATGAAACCATCATCTCATGTAAGCCTAATGGATTTACAGTGTAATAAACTGAACACGCAAGAAACTTGAAGCTGCAAATCCAAAAAATGTGATGCCACCGAAGAAGACATCTGGAGCAGGGCCGGGGATAAGATTTGAGCCAACTTAGCACACTTGCTCGCTTTTGATTCTAACTTAAGAAATATTTTACAAGGTATGGACTAAATTATTCTCACATTTCTGGAATGAGAAGGCCCTGTGATATAGATGAGAGAAGGTGAGTAGAAATTGTGTCGCTCAGTGAAAGATCTAGATGTAGGGGCTAAAAAAATGGATTAAGGCCTAAGAGGCTAGATTATACCACTTCGCCACTGGACTAGGAGTTGGGTAGGCAGGGAGAAAGATGTGGGCTACTCTTTTTGTTCGGACTAAGTTCCTTTAATAGTACATTATTTTGTGTTATTCTTTATTTTTTAAATACACATACATTGCACGTACTATATAAACATATTTTTTTTGGAAACATATTGGATATTACACCAAATAACCTTGAACTGAAGTGCCTTCGCACATATCCTGAGTCAAAACAATACTGAACACGTAAAAGGATACCTCAAGACATAAAAAAAAGGATATGCCCAAACTATGACCCACTTAGACACATAAAAGTAAAAGAGAAGAAAACAAAATAGACATGGAAAACAACTAAAATAAAACTAGAGTACATATAGATTCTTATTGGCAAATCTAAATACAAGATATAGGACTAAAATATATGCTGACAAATTTAGATATGAATCATTCGGTATAAAGTTTAGACTAAAAAACTTACTCTACAAAGTATGTAACCATTGGACCCAGACCATAATCATGTACACTTAAATTATTGATTCATCTGTTACTCCTAAAATATAATGACAATGAATGGCCAAAAAATTCTTATAAAGAAACCTAAAATCAAACAAGAAAAGAAATTATATTAAATAACTAAAAATACATAAAAAGGTTATAAATACTTAAAACATAATCATAAAAACTGGCTAGCTACCCGCGTTGTTTGAGCGGGCCACCTTGCTGGTTATATTAATACAATTATGTTAAAAGGAGCCACCACGTTCACCGAGAGGGCCAAGAAATTCCCACGTTAATTCAAAAAAGACAAGAATATATGTCGTTAGATTTTATGAAGATCTAATAGTTTATATTATTCCATTATTCCAAAAAAGAGAAGAATAAATGTCGTTGGATTTTATGAAGATCCAACGGTCTTTATTATTCCATTAATCTAAAAAAGAGAAGAATATATACTGTCTATGTTTATGAAGATCTAACAATCATATTATTCCGTTAATGCAAAAAAAAGAATATATGCCGTCAGATTTTATGAAGATCTAACGGTGGAGAGTAATCTAAAGAGTCAATAAAGAATACAACTAATAGATATATACAAAAATAAAATAATATAGACCAATCATCTAAATAATCCATATCGAATACAACGGCAAAGACAAAGGCTAGAGTTTGCTTAATTGAGAGAATTAGGCTTATAGAGTGATTACTCTAGGTTTAGCCTCATAATTGTAATTAGTATCAGAGCCGAGTAAGGTTCTTAATACCTTAGTCATGTTTTATATCCACATTGGTGACCATGGATCACGGTTCCACCGTGCCACCCTTCTTTGATGGGTCCGACTATACATATTGGAAAACTCACATGCGGACTCACTTGAAAAGTAAGTGTGCGGAAATTTGGGAGATAATTGTTAAGACTACCTATGCTATTACTGAAACTCGAACGACCCAAGAAGAAAGGGGAAATTATGACACCAAAAGAAAGGTGGTTGATATCTTGTTTGCTAGTCTTGTGTAACGCCCGCGTTTTTATCTCTGGTTAAATCACTAAATAAAGCACTCGCTAAAAATCTTTTCAAAATCCTTTCCATCGCTTGAGCTCAATTCTTGTTCATCCATAATCCATACCCAGTATAATCCCTTTTTAAATTACTTCCCTTCGCAAAGTCAGTGCAAACCTCTACCTTCCCTTTTTCTTGAGCCATCAACCTGCCAACCCTCTTTCTTCACGTTTGATCTAAAACTACCCGGCCACACCTCTTCTTTCTTTCTCTGCTACATCTCATGCATGTACAGACAGAGCAACACAACACCAACCCTCACGTACAAGCATACATGTGTGCACTCTACCTCTATGCCTGTCTTCTCCAATCCAAAACAACGTAGCAGCAGCGTGCTATCTTGCACCACAAGCATCTACAAGCACGCCGCATGCAAAGCTCCATACGCTGGCCCCCCTGGCCATGCTCACCTTGCTCTGCTCAGTCGACAGCTCGGCCTCGTGAATCGACCGCTCACTGCCACCCAGCACCACGCCGTGCCGCCCCTCGCCGTGGCCCCACCTCCGCCTCGACGCGCCTGCCGTCAACGACACTATCACCTCGACACCACTGCTAGCCCCGGCCGCCCGGCAAGCTGCCGTGCCGCCCAACGCCGCTGCAGCCGTCCTCGCCGGCTTTGCTGCCTCGACGCGCCCGCCGTCAACGGCGCCATCGCATCAGCACCACCGCCGGCCCCGGCCGCCCGGCAAGCTGCCGTGCCGCCCCGCAGCCTCATCGTCCGCCATTACTTCTCCTCCTGCGCGCCACCCGCCGGTCACCTACCTCCCCTCATCGTCAGCCTATAAAAGGCGAGGTTGAGTAGCCCTCCATCTCCATCCCAAGCCACCGAACCGCCCAAGCTCTGCCAGCTTCTCCCTCCCTCTCCTCATTCCCGCTCTGCTTCCACGAACAGAGCATCGACCGCCGATCGATCTCCTCCCTGGAGCACTTCCCCGCCGAGGTAAGCAGCTGCCGAGCACCTCCACACCACTCCCTACCTCACCCAAGCCTCGCCCCTTCCTTTCCCTGCCGGCACCGAGCTCCCCACGAGCTCCAGAGCCACAACAATGGCCACCCCGTAACCCCTCCCTTCCGTGCACTATTTCCTGACAAGAACCTCACAGATGAGTTGCCCTTACTCTCCTCTCTCTCCCCATACCCTCGGATTTGGAAACGGTGGCCGGAATCGTCGAAACGGCGAAGCTCCGGTGAGCTCCGGCCGCTGCGCACGACGGCCGCGCCGCCAGGGGACGTCGTGTTCCCTCTGCTCTGTTCTGTACCCCCTCCTCTCTTTAGTTTAATAAACCAGCAAGCCACTCACAAATACAACAGCCCAATTACACTACGCAAGGCCCAAAATCCATTCGAACCAATCACAGGAAGCAAGCCCGAGCAGCCCACCTTCAGTTTTGTAATTCCATTTTCGGAATTAGTTAAATCGCCCATCTTGCAAATGCAATATCTCCCCAATTCCAACTCTGATTTACTTGATTCTTGTTCCTAAATTCTTCTAAAATCATAAGCCATCCATTCCAACTATTCTCATCTCCATTTGAGCTCATCAAGCAAAACTTTACTTTCTTTTATTTATTGTTTGTTTGTTTGTGTGTGCCATAGACGCTGCTGTGAACGAGGAAGGGCTCGAGGAGGAGTAGGGTTACGAGCAGGAGCTTGGAGACCAAGACCCCGGGCAGGAATCCCCCAAGGGTTGGGAGAACAGCAAGTGCAATCCCATCCTTTGATGCATACTTTTGTCCTAGATTTTATAAACACAACCCATGGCCTGTTTTATGAAACTTGCATGATCTTACTGCTAAACCCGGTTGGATAGCCATTCCTTGATTGCTATGACTGTTTCCTTGACAACCTATATTAATGTTTGAATATGACAATGCTCTGTTTGAATGTTAGTCACTACTAGAAATGCTTAGGAATGTTTAACTGTTATACTCTCCATTACAATCACTTAATGTTTACAAAAGCAACCGTGTGCGTGCTTTAAAATAAAAGAGATGATTTTTTGTGAATAAAATGAGTACCCGTGTGGGATGAGACAGACGGTATTTCTTGTGTGAAATGCCGAGGTGAGCTCTAACCTTTGTGGTTGAGCATGGTGGGAGTAGTCTATCTTGTCACAGTTTTTGGGATGATGTTGATGTGTCATCTAGCCTAACCCATTTTTATTGTACCACCACTCGACCGTTGTATGTGGCAACGGCCTATCATAAATCCCACTAGTTAAACTGTTGGTTATGTGGTGTGCTAGTGAGCAACAGAGGGCCATGGAGACGGGGATACGGTCTATGTGAAGTATGCCCCTGGGTAGAACCTAGTTGGTGGTTGCTGACCCCCTGGTCGCTTCTGTGGTAACTTGTCAGTTTAGCTATGGTGGGTAATGGCTTTGAAGGAGTTGCACTGACACTAAGGTGTTCATGCTGTGGTAGCCTACTTGTGGTTGTGTACACCTCTGCAGAGTTAAAACCTATCCGGATAGCCGTGTCCACGGTATTGGACGAGTTACGGCTTGGTCACTTCACTGGTTCCCTGGTTTTGGTGTAAGAATGTGTATGGTAAATGTCGAGTTGAGAAAAGATGTTGGCATAGGCTATGACAGATGGGGAATCTGGTAGCATAGAAATCTTGTGAGAAAGACAGTTAAGTTTATTGATGCAACTAAAAGAAATGTTTGTGAAAACCTTTTGTAAAATAAACCCTTGCATGTGTAAAATTAACTTTGCTGCAAAATAAACCATGAACATTTCCTTGAGTATATTCCTATGCATGCTTCTGTTATATCCCTTCCGTGGATGTGGTTGTGCTTGCTGAGTACGTATGTACTCACCCTTGCTTAATTTGTTACAGAGAGAGGCCCGGACTTTGTGCCTGAGGACGTTGTCTAGAGGGGGTTCATTCTGCACCCAACCTTTGCCTGTGTGTTAGGGTCACCCACTTGAAGCCGCATGGATATCCACTCTGATGAGGACCTCTATGTTATCAACCTGTTTATCTGGAGTCTAGCTTTAGTTCTGTTTGTAGTGGCCCTGCAGTGCCATCGTCTCCCGTAATGTTGTTTATGTACTGAACCATCTGTTGTAATAATGTGAACCAGCATCCTGGGACTGGTATTTGTATCACATTAAGTTCTCTCTTTCGAGGGGACGCTTCATCTTGGTCGTTCTCAGTGGTGGAGGTAGGTTCGAAATCTACCTATGGCAAAACTACAGTTAAGACCTTGCTAATCCTGCTTCTCATTTATCATCATCGCGTGTTTAAGAAGGAATTTGCCGGTGGAAGGCATGGCGGCCGCCATGGCTTGCCAGATTGGTGGCTCCGCCGCTGGTCATTCTAAGTTTGATTGAGTGTGTGATCTATCTCTCATGAGATATGGTCATGACAGATGATTTTCCATGAGGGTAACAATCAAGTTAATGAAAGGTTATTTGAAACCTATTGTCGTGAGTACGAGAACTTTACTCAATTGCCTGGTGAGAGTGCTGATGTCACAATCTAGCGGTTCCAAATCATTGTGAACAAAATGAGAGCTAATTTCCTCGTCTTGCCCTACACTGATCATGATAGAGCTTTAAATCTCCTGCATTGTTTGGATTGAAAAGTGTGGGACACGAAGATTGATGCTATCATTAAGTCCCCAAATTACATGACTTTTACTATAGATGATTTGTTTAGTAAGCTCAAATCAACCGAGAACGACATGCAGTTGAGGACCAAGCATGAGAACCTTACACCTGATCCACATAGTTTGGCTCTTATGTCTGTCTCTAGAGCTTCTTTGACTAACACTTCATGTATTATTTTGCTTTGTCTACTTTGTTGTGTTTTATAGAGGAGTAGGTTGAGGCTCTAGGCGATGAGGAATTGGCTTTGATTACCAAGTGATTCACATGCCTCAACGACAACTCAAGAAATCATCAAAAAAACAACAACTGCTTCGAGTGTGGCAAACCCGACCACTTCGCCGCTGACTGACCCAACAAGTATCCAAAGGGAGAGTACGACAACATCAAGCACAAGCACAAGGACAATAATAAGGAGTACTCCAACTGTGTGAAGTGGCAAGACCAATTGAAGGCCAAGGCTTGCGCCTTCATCACTTTCTTCAGCGCCGTCGACTCCGATACTGAAGGTCATGGCAGCTCAAGCTCAAGCGAAGAGGAGCTCAAGTGAAGAGGAGAACGACAACAAGCAAATGGAGAGAAAGAACATCAACAGACTCTGCTTCTACTCCAAGTTAAGTGAGCATCGAGGTGGCTACTGTGTCATGGCTATCAATGCTAGTGACAAGGATGACGGCGACGAAGAATTGCATGATTGTTTGTGCTTTAGAAGAGGTTAAGGCTAGACCTCTTTTCCTTGGTACTTGCAAATCGTGTCCTGCTTTGAAACTTCAACTAGCTAAAGTTCATGATAAGTTTAAGGCTCTTAAGAAAACTAATTCTAATATCTCTAAATATAGTTTTCTTAAATGTAATGTCTATTTTGATATTTGTGAATAATTGCATGAGCTGAAAACTTTTATACATACTGCTAATGGTGAGAATACCCATTTGAGAAGAACTATCCTGAGTTGGGTACGTGGAAGAACTATCCTGAGTTGGGTACGTGGAAGAACTATCTTGAGTTGGGTATGTGGTCAAAAGGGACAGTTGTGTATGAGAAGTGAACAATTTAAGAGGAAGCATTTATTTACTATGTACATTATAATGACCTGATAATCAACATATCGTAATGTCATAAGTAGTTGAGGAAACATATTTGAACCTTTTAGTTTAAACTTGATGATCAGTTTGTAAATATATTTATAATCTATTTGTGATCTTAAACTTTACTAATTTGTAAATTGTCAATTAGCAAATATGTTTTACTACTTTGTATAAGATCTGCTTCTAAGGATAAAAAATTAGCAATACTTTATCTAACGACTAACACTACTATTACAAGTCAATGATGATCAAAATACAAAAATTATATTATACCAAGCTTAAGGAAAAAATACTAGTAAGCTTAGAAAAATAACGGTAAAGAACATATGACTGAAATTTTTTTCTATTTTATGATAACTTCTATGATTTATTATTGTTTGGCCCTAACATGAATGATATAAAGTGAGTCTCTTAGATAGTATATAAATATTAATTTTCTTAAGAGCACGTCAATATTATATACCTTGTATGACTGTATTTTACATTTTTTTGAATGTATTATCTAGTATGATAAAAACTCGCCAAGAGAGAGACGTCTCTATGATTAAAAAGTCTGGTACCAAGATTCAAACCCAGGACAACAACAACAATTTGATTGACCCTCAGAGTTTAACGCTCATGAAAACTTTAGTAGAAAAATGATTCTTATGCGTCGATTAAAGAAGGCTAGAGCAGCAATTTGGGAAGATAAAGGAGGGTGGGTATGACTGCAAGAGCTTGGGAGCTGGTTGCTTGTGTGTATTTATGCTTTACGCGTACGTGTTCTCATCCTTGAGATGGTGCCGCATGGCGCGCAGTAGACTGCACTGTTGTAATTTTGATGGCCCAAAATTTACACTTTGTAATAAATATATCACTGTAGCATTTCGTTTGTATTTATGAAAATTTGTCCAAACATTGATTAATTAGGCTTAAAATGTTCGTCTCGCAAAGTACAACAAAACCGTGCAATTAGTTTAAAATTTCATCTACATTTATTACTCCATACATGTGCCGATATCTTGATGTGATAGAAATCTTCTTTTTACATAGTAGAATTTAGGAGCTAAATTTGATATCTAAACAAGGCTGCTCATTCAACGTTCCCCATCTTATCCGGTGCAGAAAATGTTGATGTCAACGTCCGTACAAGCATAACAGTACGAGCTCTGAGAAAACAATTGCAAACGGTACAACCACGAGCATCATCTATGACGCATTCAATTGGGTGCCGTTATTTACCGTACAACCACAGGACCTCCATCACCGATTCGTAAATCCTAGACAGGAGAAGCTTTCGAGTTAGAACGGACATAGCATACGCATGCACGGTAATCACACTGAGAGATGGCCGGAGGAAACAGTGAGCTGAAGCTTGTCGGGCAGTGGGCGAGCCCGTTCGTCACCAGAGTGAAACTAGCGCTCAACCTCAAGGCCATCAGCTACGAGTACGTCGAGGAGGACCTCAGGAACAAGAGCGAGCTACTTCTAAGCTCCAATCCGGTGCACAAGTCAGTGCCCGTGCTGATCCATAACGGTAAGGCCATCTGCGAATCGCCGGTCATCTTGCAGTACATCGACGAGGCCTTCGCCGGCACCGGCCCGTCCCTTCTCCCCGCCGACCCTTACGAACGCGCCCTTGCTCGCTTCTGGGTCGCCTACATTGATGACAAGGTGTTTGCGTCAATCTCGCATATAACCCGTTGCTTATTTTCTTCAAGATGCATGGTATGATCAATTCGAGCAATTAGGCGCTGACTTAACTGCGAAATCATTTATCTGGCTTGTGCGCAGCTAGGACCACCGTGGGATCGGGTGTTCAGGGCCAAGACGGACGAGGAGAGAGCCGAGGCGATGAGGGAGACGTTCGCGGCGGCAGGCGCTCTGGAGGGAGCCCTGAGAGAGTGCTCTAAGGGGAAGGACTTCTTTGGCGGCGACAGCGCAGGGTACATTGACATCGTTGTGGGGAGCTTGGTCCCCTGGGTGAAGGCGACCAGCGTGCTCGCCGGTGCTGAGCTCGTCGACGTCGCCAAGATGCCGCTCCTGGCCGCGTGGATGGACCGGTTCGGCGAGCTCGACATGGCCAAGGCGGTGTTGCAGGACGTCGACAGCTTGGTCGAGCACGGCAGGATGCTTTTTGCTAAAAATGCCGCCCGGGCTTCAAACAACTAACTGGCACCTCGCCGCACCGGCATGGAGACGGTGACGAACGTCCTCTTGTGTTGGGAGAATTTTGTGGTCGTATCTCTCAGTTGATCGATGTGATTAGTGTAGGGAACAATAAATATATATATATATATATATATATATATATATATATATATATATATATATATATATATATATATCCTTAAGGCTCGCAGAATACTGATTTTGTGCGGTCATTCTATTCTTCTGGCGGGGTGTCCTTCATGATTTCTGAACGTGTTCTTTCTGTCATGATTTCTTTTACAGAATAATAAGAATGTAGGAGTGTTTCTCAAGCCAATCCAATTCTTCGTGGACAACTGCACGACTTCTTTCTCAAAACCAGGAGATTGTCTTTTTCTCTCTGCCAGTATGTTAAGAAATGTGAAGATATGGCCAATGTATGACACATGTCGATTGTCGAGCATTTTGCAGGTTCAGGTCCATATCTTCACATGCCATGTTTTTGGTTTTTCGGTCGCTTGCCTATCCTTGTCATCAACGTGGCCGTCCCGTCATCGTCCTCTCCCTTCTTGTGTGGATGTATGATGTTGGGTTATTAGTCATGAGCGAAAGCTCTGCCTGGCTTTGATGCCAGTGCTGGCATCGGCTACAAGTAATGCAATAGTTTTTCTCACGCTACCTCATGAGCCAAAGAAATTGGAATGCCAAATCCGCCTACAAGACAGAAAGATCGGGATTTTGACAGCTCTTATCCGTAAATGAACGTTTCACCTAACTTTGAAAGCACTTCAGCTTCTTCTTCTTTTTGCGAGGTAAAAAACATTTCAGCTAGCATCAAATGTATAGAACTTACGAATTGGTTTTTAAAAACTGTAACACATTTGAAACCAAATCGTCAAAGCTTAATGGTAAGATCCATGTTAAAAACTGGCACGTGAAGCTTCAGAATGGTTTTCTACTAGTTCCAGAAACTTCAACTCATGATGTTTCAAAATTAGTAATTCCGGACCGGCTAGTAAATTTATAGTTTTCTGTCTTCTCTATTACCCTTATTTATATCAAAATTGATGTATCCGAGACGTGGGAAATAATCTTTTCTATTATATACTACGGCAGTAACAGGTATCATTTTCCATGATGTTTTATACTGTATGGAAAACTAGCAAGATGGCCCACGCAAACAATGCGGATAGCTAGCTATTTTATGATAATGTTTTAAGTATTTATAACTTTTTATAAGTATTTTTAGTTATCTAATATTTTTTCTTTAACTTTAGTTTTTGTTAGAAGATTTTTTTGGCCATTCATTGTCATTATATTTTAGGAGTTACAAATGAATCAACAATTTTAATGTACATTATTTTAGGCATGGGTCCAATGGTTACATATTTTTTAGAATAAGTTTTTTAGTCTAAACTTCATACAGAATTGTTCATCTCTAAATTTTTTAGCATATATCTTAGTCATATATCTTTTATTTAGATTTTCCAATGAGGACCTATATGTATTCCATTTTTATTTTATTTGTTTCCCATGTCTATTTTGTTTTCTTATCTATTTACTTCTATGTGTCCAAGTAGGCCATATTTTTGGTCTATATTTTTTAAATCTTTTGAAGTATCCTTTTACGTGCCTGTTGTTCCTTTGACTCAGGATACATGCAGAGGCATTTCAATTCAAGTTTATTTAGTTGAATATCCAATATTTTTCTAAAAATATATTTATATAATATGTACAACGTATGCGTATTTAAAAAATTAAAAATGACACAAAATAATGTACTATTAAAGGAACTCAGCCCGAACATAAATAGTAGGCCACGTCTTCCTCCCTACCTACCCTGCTTCCAGCCAGTAGCGAAGTGGTTCAATCTAGCCTCTTAGGCCTTAATTCAATTTTCTAGCCCGTACATCTAGATCGATTGACTGAGCGACATAATTCCTACTCACCTTCTTCCATCTGTATCATAGTGTCGCTCTCGTTTCAAAAACGCGGGGACAATTTACTCCATACCTTGTAAAATATTTCTTAAGTTGTATACTATATTCCAAGATCCATGTTTCTTAATCCATTGATCCAGAAACTTTATGACACCGCGTCCCGTTCCTTCCTCCATTTGAACCAAAAGCGAGCAAGTGTTGTGGTAGGCACATGTGTCAAGGCCTCAAGGGCTGAGGGCAGCGAGCGCATAGTAAGGTAGCCCAAATCTTGTGCCCACCCCTTCTCCAGATGTCTTCTTTGGTGGCATGACGTTTTTTTAGATTTGCGGCTTCAAGTTTCTTACATGTGTTGTTGTTCCATATGGATCTTTATTATGCTTACTATGAATTGCCTATGTGACTTATGATTTATGGTTTGAATTCTACTTTGTATATTTTTAGGCCAAAACTTTATTGTCCATATGTGCAGTCTCTGGATTTTTGTGCATGTTCAGTTTACTACACTGTAAATCCATTAGGCTTACATCGGACGATGGTTTCATTTGTATCACCTAAGTCTGCAAGAACGCAACCATATTTGACTTTATATTTTTGCTATGATGTCTTATCACTGGGCTGCACGATGGTTTCCTTCCGCGGGGTGCTATCTTAATTACATATAGTTAGTAGTCGTATTGAGCGCAAAATCTATGAATTACCGTAGATTGTTAGATCATCATTAAATGTGATGGTGTAATAAATTATTTTTTATATTAACATGGAAATTTCTACGCACTCTTAGTGAATGCGGTGCTTTTTTAACATATTGTATTATTACGGAGGGAGTAGTTCATATGAAAATCAAATGAATAATTTTTTCTTATTTTAATTTCAAATATAGCATATTATGATTCGTGATTGACATTTACTCTTTTGGTTAATTTAGATCGTTAGATCTTCATAAAATCCAACGGTCTATATCTTTTTTTATTCTATGTAGCGTGAAAATATAAAAATTTATGAATAGTATGGACCGTCTTTATAAAGTCCGACGTCATATATTATATTTAGCCTAGTAATATAGATTTTTTTTGGAATAATATGGTTCGTTGGATCTTCATAAAATTTGAGGGCGCATATTCTTCTAGTTTTTTTATTAACTTGGGAGTTTCTTGGAATAATATAGAACATTAGATCTTCATAAAATTCAACGGCATATATTTTTCTTTTTTCACGATTACCGAAATAATATGAACCGTTAGATCTTTATAAAATGATGTCATGTATTCTTCTTTTTCAGATTAATAGAATAATATTGACCGCTAGATCTTCATAAAATCTGATGGTGCATATTCTTCTCATTTTTTAGATTAACGTTGGAATTTCTTGATCTCTCGGTAAACGTGGTGGCTTTTTTTACACTAAAAAAGACCGTGCAAGACCAAGTTGCTTACACTAATTGCATTGTGTTTCTATATATACTATAAATATCCAAAACTATCATTTCATCCATCAAACCATCGTCATTTTATGAAACCCCCTAATATTTATAAAAATCAACCCACAGTCCTTTAACACGTTGTAATTTTACGAAAACCCTCTATTGTTTATAAAAATCGACCCGGTCGTTTGATACATCGTAAATTAACTTTTGCTTCATCAATCAAACCATCATAATTTTATGAAAACACCCCTAATGTTTATAACCAAATCTTTTGACAAACAACAGATCCACCAGTCATCGAAACACTACCCCTACTAGCGACCCCACATGTCAGGCCTTTTTTTGTCAAACTTTTGTCAACCGATGGACCCACCAGTCATCGAAACACTACCTCTTCTAGCGACCCTACCTGTCGGGTCTTTTTTTTGTCAAACTCTCCATCTCCCTCGTTCGTCTCTGTAGTATGAAATTGTCGAGTTCGTAAGTAACACGATCTCCGGCCAACTATCTCTTATGCAATCTTATTTTCTATTAAGTGCATGTGTCGCATGTGCGTTCTTGCTGGTTTATATATATTTTTAGCGTGAATGTATTTGTGTTCTAATCGTTCATGAAACGAATCTGTAATAGAAAACTGACACGATGTGACCTTTCCTTTTTTTTATTGGACCTGACAACAACGAACCTTTTGTGATATCACCTCTTCTGGTTTTGGATTGGAAGATGCATGGAAAGATGAGGTGAAGTCCGATTAGTGGTAGGAAATACCAAGAGGCCTTTTTACACTACCAAATAAATGGAGTCCAAGTCTTATACTTTTGGAATTTTTGGCTTGATTAGACTAATGCTTCCCTACCTATACATGTTTTCACGCCATAACTTATTCAAAGTGGATTTTATAAAATAAATATAGATATGATTTTATGGAATAATATATGCCGTTAGATCTTCATAAAATCTAACTGTCCATATTCTTCTTTTTTCGGTTAACATGGTAATTTTAAGATTTATTTAGACTGTTAGATCTTCATAAATTTCAACGGCCCATATTCTTCTCTTTATTAGATTAGCATGGTAATTTCAGATTTGTTTAGACCGTTAGATCTTCATAAAATCAAACGGTGCATATTCTTCTCTTTTTTAGATTAACGTGAGAATTTCTTGATCCTCTCGACGAACGTGGTGGCTCATTTTAACACTATTGTATTAATAATAACTAGCATAGGTCAAATAATTGTGATGTTTAGGAAACAGGTCGGAAAGTTCGGTAAGTTGCATTATTGGATCGGAAAGTATGATATAGCACTACCAGAGAACCTCACATCCGCACCGGTTGGGAACGGGCTTTAGCACCGGATTCCCAACCGGTGCTAAACTTTCGGTGCTAAAGGGGGTACCCTTTAGCACCGGGTAGAATAACCGGGTAGAATAACCGGTGCTAAAGGGGGCCTTTAGCACCGGTTCTAATCACCAACCGGTGCTAAAGGCCCTGCCTACACAGCGGGTATAGGAGGGCCTTTAGCACCGGTTAGTGTTTAGAACCGGTGCTAAAGGACCTGGATTTTTTTTTGGTACGTTTATATATGTATTATGAACCGTATTCAAACATGTATTCAGCTGTCATGCATGTAGTACTATATATTCATATTAGCTAGACATATAATCAAAATAGAAGATATATATATTATAATTTTGAACTGTATATAAATTTGAACTGTATATATTTGAGTTGTATATTACAAATTAAGAAATCCGACTAGAGGAACGACTTGACGGCGCATCCTCCAGGGGGAGATGGAATTCTCCACGGGGATTAACGACCTCGTCCCAAATCCATCCAATGAGTTGTTCTGCAATTGCGTCTATTCTCTCTTCATCGAGTCTATCTTCTTGCAGCCTCATCATCTATAATTTGCAAATAATTGGAAATATTAATTCCATGGAATTGAAGACAACAAATGTGCAATTAATAAACATTTAATATAAAATAAATGCTTTACTTACAAATACAAATGTTTGACTATATTTAAATAATCATTTATTATAAAACAAAGTGTTTTTCTTATTAATACAAACATAGTAATTATTAAATGAAGCCCTATATTTCTAAATAATCATTTGTTTTAAAACAAAGTGCCTTACTTATTAATTCAAATTTAATAATAATATTATTTATTATAAATGAATCCCATTATTAATAAAAGAAGCCGTATATTTCTAAATAATATAATTTATAACAAAATCATGTGCTTTTACTACAAAAATAGTAAATATATCAAATTAAAACCTGAAAATGTGTTACATACCATAACATCATGGTGGGTCATCTTTTTCGTCGACCAATTGAGCATGTTATCACAAACATAATATGCACATAGATTATTTCCCAACCCCTGTTGGCGACACTGTCGATCAAAAATAAAGTTAAGTAAAATTCATATAATAGTTTAGCGGAGACCTACACGTACAAATTACTTGCTTACCGGAAAGTCAGTCTTCCATGTGAGTGTTTCATGGATCATACCAGGGTTATCTTGACGAAATTGAATCCACGCCCTGTGAACCAAAAAGTTGTGTTAAATCATTGTGATTGTAAGGGCAGAATTGAGTTAAATGGGTAAATATATGTCACCTTGTAAACATGTCGATGATGTTCTGGTAAGCATATGTTGGCCTCTTCAACGAATCAAAGAAGTGGACGATACCCCGGTCAGGACACAATATGATTAAGATCTAGTGAAAACTGTATATATGTAGACATTATAATGAGAAATAAAATTGAACGGCAATAGTATGGAGTCCATAAAATTTTGTATAGGCACTATAAGTAGATACATGTATAGGTACTCACCCGAAGTTGTACGGCAATAGTATGGAGTCGCAATAATTTTGTTTTTGGAGATACTTGTATAAATTTTGATATGTCTCCTCTGGATTGATCAAAATCATTTTTTCACTTATCCTTGTCGGGTCCATGTAACCAATGTCAAATATTCCTTCCCTCCGACATCTTTGAATCTCCATTCTGCATTGTTAAGCAATAAAGGGCACGTCAGCAAAGATTAAAGTTTTTTTCAAGTGTCAAATGTAAATGAGAACAAAGCACTTACAATACCCAACAGGCGACCAAAGACACGTCCATGGCGTCTTTGTGCTAGACCTCATATATATCCTTAGACTCCAACCAGATGGTTTCCTCACCATTGAAAAAATCATGGTCCTTTACACGAACCCCAAACATGCGCCTTTTGCTTCTTGATTGTTCCAGATACCACTGATGGAAACGACGCATCTTTGTTTGTAGCGTGCTCTCCATTTTTGGACCGACCAAATTCTCGCCAAGCTTAAATGGCCACTTGATGTCTGTGCTCACAGGGATTTCTTTTTCTCCCGTGATTTCCTCTCTCGAGAGTCCTGTCTCGGCCATTTGTCGTTGCACATTCAGCTTGTACTCAGATGCCAACTGAGGCAACGACTCCTGAGGTTGGTTGCCGAGCTGAGCAACAGGTTTGGACGCCGCCGCCTTCCTCTTCCCTTGAGATTTCAGTAATGATCGGTCATAGTCTGATACATGTGCCCTCTTCTTTTGTCCCCTAGTCAAATTTTGGAGGAAGGATTTTGCCGTGGCGGGGTCAATCTTCGGCTCTGGTTGTTTTCTCGTGAAAAGTTGCCTCTTTACGTCTTCTTTTATAGAGGCATCGAGCTCTTCTTGAGTCAGGTCGTAAGCTTTTTTCGGTGGTGCAGGCTTCTCTTTGACCTTCCGTGGCTTCTTCTGTGGTGGACGGGCCAAGCTAGCTAGTTTAGAGCGCTTCTTTGTTTCAGGCTTCTGCCGCGGTGGAGACGGAGACTTCCGCCGCGGAGGAGACGGAGACGGAGACGGGTTTGCGTCATGAGCTCCCAAAGAATCGTGATCTGGTGGACCTCTTGGAGACAGGGGATCTGAAGGAGACTTGGTGCTACCAGGTATGGCGATGTCTCGCTTGCTCCATAGAATGATCCCGTGAGAACACTCCCCGAGTTTTGTTTGTCCGTCACCTCCGACGATGTCAAGTTCCAAGTCATTCCACTGGTCAACGACTTGCTCCACCTCAACGGGTACGTAACCATGTGGAATCTCCATGCAATGCCATCTTTGACCTGGTTCCACTGGTTTGGTCATACCGTATGCGACCTAATAAAATAAGTAGAAAGGAATTTAGTAAATGAATAATATTTATGATGATATTTACGAAATATACAAACTAATGTCGCAGACGTACCACCACGGATATGTTCTTCTGCCTCACGACAAGCTCACACGCGGTCCGTTGAGTTATTTCATCCACGGGGTAACGAACCGATTCAGACTGAGGTGCTAATGTGTCTTCATGACCTTGTACATGCTCTGTGGAAGCGTGGCTGCTTCGATGTTGTGGAGGGCTAAGAAGGGCCGCATTAGGATCTTGGAGAGGTACATGCTCTGTGCTGGCGGTTCCTGTGGCTTGTATCTGCAGCAATGCTAACTTCATTCGCCGCTCCGTCTCTACCTCCATTTCCTGTATCTTTGAGCCCTGGACGTCTACCGTTTCCTCTAGGTCCCTCACCCTCTGCTCATATTCCGCCTTCTTCCTCGAACGGCTCCTATAGGAGGCGGTGTCCTCTTTGAAACCTTTCTTCCAGGGTACTATTCCTTTTAAGTCCGCCCATAGCATCTCCTTCTCAGTATTGGGCAACACGTGCGGCTCAATAGGGTCCGTGGATTTCCATTTTCTGATGCTAATGGGCACGCGTTCCCGTAGAACAACCCCGCACTGAGATATAAATTTTTTGGCCACTTGTTTGGGCTCAACTGGCTTCCCATCGTCCTCCACTCGAGTGATGTGAAACTTCACATCCTTCAACTTCTTAGTGGAAGATCGTTTGGATTTCCTAGTTCCGGTTGTCGACGCAGAGGCGGGCTACATAAATTACATATTAACGATACAATATTAAATGAGATATATTGAGATACAATACATATTAAGTGAGATATATTGAGATATACAATACATATTAAATGAGATATATTCACACCTGACTAGACGTGGGGTCATTATTACTGCGTTCATCCACATTACGTTGTTCCACATTTTCGCTCCCTTGAGCAATACCCAACACGTCTTCCATGTTTGGTTGCGGGTTATCTTCGGCATCGATACCAAATATTTGATTCAGTAAGAACTGGTCATTATCCTCTGACAAGAGTTCGCTAGGGTTGTTGTCCGCCATCTATAGGAATAAAAATAATTTATAAGCAATAAATATAAATAAATATAGATATGGGGTTTAGGGTTAGGGCTAGGTGGTTTAGGGCTTGGGTTTTGGGGTTTAGGGTTAGGGCTAGGGGGTTTAGGGTTTGGGTTTCGGGGTTTAGGGTTAGGGCTAGGGGGTTTAGGGTTAGGGCTAGGGGGTTTAGGGTTTGGGCTAGGGGGTCTAGGGTTTGGGTTTCGGGGTTTAGGGTTAGGGCTAGGGGGTTTAGGGTTAGGGCTAGGGGGTTTAGGGTTTGGGTTTTGGGGTTTAGGGTTAGGGCTAGGGGGTTTAGGGTTTGGGTTTCGGGGTTTAGGGTTAGGGCTAGGGGGTTTAGGGTTTGTGTTTCGGGGTTTAGGGTTAGGGCTAGGGGGTTTAGGGTTAGGGCTAAGGGGTTTAGGGTTAGGGCTAGGGGGTTTAGGGTTTGGGATTCGGGGTTTAGGGTTAGGGCTAGGGGGTTTAGGGCTAGGGCTAGGGGGTTTAGGGTATGGGCTAGGCGGTTTAGGGTTTGGGTTTCGGGGTTTAGGGTTATGGCTAGGGGGTTTAGGATTAGTGCTAGGGGGTTCGGGTGCGCGACGAGTTAGGGCTAGGAAGGTTTCGGAACGCGACGCGTTTGGGTTCGCGAAGGAGCTCGGGCGACGAGTTTGGTTTCACGATGGTGTTCGGGTGGGCGATAGTTTTGCACATACAAAATATGCACATATACAAAATTATATATACAAAATTACATACAAAATTATATATACAAAATTACATACAAAATTATATATACCAAATTACATACAAAATTATATATACAACATTATATATACAAAATTATATATACAACATTATATATACAACATTATATATACAACATTATATATAAAAAATTATATATACCAAATTACATACAAAATTATATATAAGCATATAAATAATAACAAATTATATATAACAAATGAAATAACAAATTATATACAAAATTAAATAACAAATTAAATAACAAATTAAATAACAAAATTAAATAACAAAATGTAAAAATCGACCGAGGGGCGACGGGTGCGGGCGACGGGCAGCCGTCGACGGCGGCGGGTGCGGGCGAGGGGCGACGGACGAGGGCGCGGGCGAGGGCGCGGACGCGACGGCGATAGGCCACCGGCGGCGCGGGCGAATGGCGGCGATGCGGCCGACGGGCGACGGCGGCGCGGGCGACGGTAGACGGCGGCGAGGGCGACCAGCGACGGGGACGGGAGCGGGACCGGCGGCGGAGACGGGCGAGAAATGCGAGAAGTGAGGAGGGGAGAGGGCACGGGCGGTTATATGGGGCGGCGCCTTTAGCACCGGGTGAGGGTGGGGGTAAGACCCGGTGCTAAAGGTTCATTTGCACCGGGTCTTACCCTCACCCGGTGCGAAAAGCCACCACATTAGCACCGGGTGGATACAACACCCGTTGCTAATGAGTCTTTAGCACCGGGCGTAAGCACACCCGGTGCTAATGTGGTGCCCGGGATGCTAAAGGCCACCACATTAGCACCGGGTGGATACAACACCCGGTGCTAATGAGACTTTAGCACCGGGTGTAAGCACACCCGATGCTAAAGAGGTGCCCCGGGCGGGAACTGAAATCCTGGGCAACTTTAGCACCGGGTGTTGGATCTACCCGGTGCTAAAAGGGTTAGGATTTCAGTTGCCGCCATTTTTTCATCCAAATCGACAATTAGCACAGGGTCTTTTTTCTATTTCTATTACTTTACTTTATTCGTAAATAAATAAAACAAAGCTCTTTAAAATTGTTAGAAAATTCTTGAAAACAGTAGGAGTTACTAGAAAATATTAGAAATTAATATAAAATCCTAGAAAATCGTAGGAATTACCATTTGCTTTATTTTCTAGTAATTATTAAATGAAGCTCTTTATTTCTAAATAATAATTTTTGTAGAAACAAAGCCCTTTAAAATTATTAGAAAATTTTAGAAAACAGTGGGAGTTACTAGAAAATATTAGAAAATAATAGAAAATTCCAGAAAATCGTAGGAATTAACATTTGGTTTCATTGATTGGCCACTTGCTATATTTCACGAAAGATGGGCTTCGGGTGGTCATATCTTTTGATGGATCATATGTCAAAATGTTAAAAACTAAAACCACATAAATGCATAACAAATACACGATGTCATTTATATAAATATGAATTTCTGGAACATAGTGCAATTAAATTACACGTCATCATCGTTTACTCGGACACTAATAAACTTCCTCTTTACGAATGTTCCTTGATTGTGATCACGCCGTAGATAGGGTGTCTCCTCCGCCGCTAACAGGATGCTTGGGTCAGCAGCCATCGAGAATGGAGGCAGCCCATCGAGCAGATCATAATCTTCATCCGTCTTGTCCTCAACTCCTATGATTTTTCTTTTTCCAGGAAGAACAATATGACGCTTTGGCTCGTCTTGTGGTGGGTCCAATTGCTTACCCACCCCTTTCTTATCCGCCCCTTTCTTTGGTCTGCTAGCCATGTCCTTTACATAAAAAACTTGTGTGACATCTTTGGCTAGGTCGAACGGTTCGTCTAGAAACCCAATCTTGTTTAGGTCCACTAACGTCATTCCATACTCATCAACTGTAACACCTCCAGCAGTCAGCTTCACCCATTGGCACTTAAACAGTGGGATCTTCAAAGGTCCGTACTCTAGTTCCCATATCTCCTCTATGACACCATAGTATGAGTTAGTATTGCCATTGGTGTCTGTCGCGTCGATTCAGACTCCACTGTTTTGGTTGGTGCTCCTCTTGTCCTGGGCTCTTGTGTAAAATGTATACCCATTGATGTCGTATCCTTGGAATTTTAAGATCGTGGTCGATGGACCCCTAGCTACAAAAGCTAGCTGTGCATCAATGCCCTCAACACCCATCAGACGCTCTCGCAACCAAGTGGCGAAAGTAGTATTGTGCATCCGCTGAATAAAGGCTGCAGACTTTGTTGGATTTTCGTCCCAGAGAATCTTCATGTGCTCGTCGATGTATGGAGAAACTAAGGTTGATTGTTGCAAAACTGTGAAGTGCGCTTTACGAAATGTCTCCATGTCCTTGATTACCATCGATCTTTTCCCTAGTGTGCCCTTTCCACCAAGTCTCCCCTCATGATGTGATTCGGGCACACGAATCGGCATAAGATCGTTGACAAAGTCAACACAGAATTCAATGACCTCCTCTGTTTCGTATCCCTTAGCAATGCATCCTTCTGGACGAGAACGATTACGGACATACTTCTTTAGCACATCGAAGAACCTCTCAAACGGGAACATGTTGTGTAGAAATAATGGGCCCAGTATACGAATCTCTTTGACGAGGTGAACCAATAGATGTGTCATAATATTGAAGAAGGATGGTGGAAATATCATCTCAAAGCTGACAAGACATTGCACCACGTCGTTCTGTAGCTGAACTAAATGGTCTGGATTGATCACCTTCTGAGAAATTGCATTGAGGAATGCACATAGCTTCACAATGGCTTTCCGCACATTAACGGGTAGCACACCCCTGAGTATGATGGGAAGCAGCTGTGTCATCAACACATGACAGACGTGAGACTTGAGGTTTGTGAACTTGTTATCTTTCATATTTATTATTCCCTTAATATTGGAGGAGCAGCCCGACGGAACCTTGATACTGTTCAAGCATTCAAACATGCTTGCCTTCTCTTCTTTGCTGAGAGTGAAGCTGGCAGGACGCAAGTAATGGCGTCCGTTGTCTCTCTTTTCTGGATGTAGATCATTCCGTTGTTTCAATCGTTTCAGCTCTTGTCGTGCTTCCAGTGTATCTTTTGGCTTCCCATAAGTACCCAGGAAGCTTATCAAGTTCACGCAAAGATTCTTCGTCAGATGCATCACATCAATCGCGTTACGGACCTCTAAATATTGCCAATAAGGTAGCTCCCAAAAGATAGACTTTTTCTTCCACATCACGGCATGACCATCCTCGCCAGTTGGAACAGGATGGCTTCCGTCTCCCTTTCCAAACACCACTTGTAGGTCCTTTAACATATCAAATACATCTTGTCCAGTCCGGTGTCTTGGCTTTGTACGGTGGTCCACATTCCTGCCAAAATGCGGACATTTTTTCGTAGCTCATGCTTCGTAGGAAGAAATCGACGATGACCCATGTAAACAACCTTCCTACAATGTTTCAAATACATGCTTTCGGTTTCCTCTAAACACTGAGTGCATGCTTTATATCCTTTGTTTAATTGTCCTGATAGGTTACTTAGTGCAGGCCAGTCATTGATGTTTATGAAAAGCAGTGCTCGAATGTCAAACTGCTCCTGCTTGTCCTCATCCCACATGCTAACACCTTCTTCCTTCCATAGCTGCAAAAGTTCATCAACCAATGGTCTTAGGTAGACATCAATGTCGTTGCCAGGTTGCTTTGGCCCTTGAATAAGCACGGGCGTCGTAATGAACTTTCGCTTCATGCAGAGCCAAGGGGGTAGGTTGTATATACATAAAGTCACAGGCCAAGTGCTATGACTACAGCTCATTTCACCAAAAGGGTTCATGCCATCAGTACTTAAACCAAGCCTCACATTCCTCGCATCAGCATCAAACTCTGGGAATGCTCTGTCGATGTTCCTCCACTGGGATCCATTAGCAGGGTGTCTCAACATGCCATCCTGCTTACGTTCTTCTTTGTGCCATCGCATTAGTTTGGCATGGTCTTTGTTCCTGAACAAACGCTTCAGATAGGGTATCAGAGGAAAATACTACATCACCTTCGCAGCAATTTTTTTCTTACAACGCTCCGCCATAACCTCACCAGGGTCATCCCGCCTTATCTTGTATCGTGCGCAACTGCAAACTGGACAATAATCCAAGTGTTCGTATTGTCCACGATAGAGGATACAGTCATTTGGACACGCATGTATCTTCTGCACCTCCAAACCGAGAGGGCAAACAACCCTTTTTGCTTCATACGTTGCCGATGGCAATTCATTACCCTTGGGCAGAATCTTCTTTACGAGTTTCAGTAGCTCATCGAAACCCTTATCAGTAACGCCATTTGCTGACTTCCACTGCAGAAATTCAAGTGTACTATCCAACTTCGTAAGCCCCTCTTTGCAATCTGGGTACAAGTTAGTTTTGTGGTCCCGCAACATTTGCCCAAGTCCATCATTAGGGTCATCTTCCTAAGCATCATCTTCCTGAGCAGCATCTTAATGGTCGGCATCACCCACTGCAGCATCTGCAAAGGCCCCGTAGTATTCAGCCAATACCGGAATGTCGTTATCCACCTCGTCTTCTTCATCTTCATCCATTAGAATTCCTCTTTCACCATGCTTCGTCCAAACAGAATAATTGCTCATGAAACCGTGCCTCATCAAATGCACCTGAAGAGCTCCTCTTTGTTTGTACGATTGTATATTTCGACAATTAGTGCATGGGCAGAACATGAAACCTGACGGCGTCCTGTTGGCCTCGGCGACATCGAGAAACCCCTTCAGGCCATCACGAAACGTCGTATCGTGATTGTTCCCATACATCCATTGCCTATTCATCTGCATTAGTAACCAATAATAATTATTTGTATAATTTAATATATAATATAATACAAAGGTAATATATAAGACAATACAAATTTAATATATAACTAAATATAAATTTAACATATAATAGATTACAAAGTTAATACATAAGACAATACAAACTAAACACATTTCTAAAACTATAATTAATTTATTCATTTTCTAAAATTAAATATACTTCCATTAAAAAATTAATTAACTATTCCAACTTTAAATAAATAACTAATAAATACAATACATATGCTCTCACTCTCCACTATGAACACAAGCTCTCTCTCTCCACCATGAACACAAGCTCTCTCTCCACCATGAACACAAGCTCTCTCTCTCCACCATGAACACAACCTCTCTTTCCATTTTGATTCATAAATTTCTCTATTTCTAAAGCATATAAACAATACAAGCTAATAAAGAACATAAGAGAATGAAAGAATGTACCTTGTAGTGCCCCTTGGATGAGTGAAATCTTCACAAATTTTGAAAAAAAAAATTTGGCAGCACCTCACCTGTCCCGAGCACAACATGAACACAGCTCCAAGTGTTGATGCTGGCTCGGGCGAGGGAAGGGAAAGAATTATATACGAGCACATTAGCACCGGGTCGTCGCGACCCGGTGCTACTGCTCTCACATTGGCACCGGTTGCAGCCAGCAACCGGTGCTAAAGGGCCTTGGGCATATTAGCACCGGTTGCTGGCTAGAACCGGTGCGAATGTGAGCACATTAGCACCGGGTCGTCGCAACACCCGGTGCTAATGTGCTCACCCTGCCATCCCTGCGTGCCGCCCCCGCTCATAGCCGTTGGACCCGGTGCTGATGCACCCTTAGCACTGGGTCCAAAATGTGCCGCGGCCTATGAGGGGGGCGGATGTGAGGTTCTCTGGTAGTGCAGTAAGATATGCCTCGAGTGCTTTGGGCGATAGGTTAATTTGGTCACTTGGTCAGTTGGGTACCTCAAACGTCAAAGGATACAATAGAGAAATTGAGCCAGAAAATGAAGGAGCAAAGCCGTCAAAGATGTACTTGGGACAATATCATGTCGCATGAATGATAAGTCGCATGCTTCTCACGCAAGACAGGCGGCTACAAGTAATGCAATAGTTTTTTTCTCTTTACCAACCAACTGTATGGGGATGGACTGATGGAGCCCCTTTGTAGATAAGGTGAATGATTTGGCCCACAGAAAAATAACTTCTTACAAAGTTATTAGCGGACCGACTTGATCAAATGCAATGGGGAAGTTACAAGCAAAAAGAATTAAGCAAAAGCAAAGCTTATCATTATTTATGTATCTATTTTTGGCGACACTATCCGAAGCTAAACCTCCAATGCCCTGCTCACTAAACGGTTGCCGTTGTCCGCAGAACCATATGCTTCCCTAAAGGTAGCATGCATGTATTCCCTCGCTTTCAAATTATTAGTTGTTTTGGCTTTTCTAGACTTATATTTTGTTATGCATTTAAGTCAAAACAACTTACAATTGGGACAGAGGGAGTATAAAAGAAATATATCCAATTAGATTAGGGAAGAGAATAAATTAATGAACATCTTAGGTTATCTAGCTAGAACTTATGTGTTATTCAATGTCTACAATCCACAACATTCATCTTTCCTCTAAAACTGCTTTTTCTTTTAAAGGGCATGCTAAACTCTACCACTAACCAAAGAAGAATAGAAAATAATAATAAAAGGTAGTGTAGGAGCTTTGAAACTAACTAACTCTAGTCACTGAGCCCGAACTTGCAGTACAAGTAAGGAGTTCAATGCTCCGAAGGCTCAAACGTTGGCACGAGCATCAGGGATGATGCAGTTTTTCCATTGCCGCCATCCATACCCCATCGCCCAAGCTCCATATATACCATTCATCTCGCTCTAGCCAGCCGTGACAGCAAACGTACTAAAAGCATTACCAAACAAAGAGAAGGCGCAATCTCACGCACCGAATCGCTGATTCATACTTTGCAGCTTGCAGGGCAGGAAATGGCTGGAGGTGAGCTGAGGCTACTTGGCACTTGGGCGAGTCCCTGGGCTTGCAGAGTGAGGATTGCCCTCCATCTCAAGGACCTAAGCTATGACTATGTCGAGGAGGATCTTGAGAACAAGAGCGACCTCCTCCTCGCGTCCAACCCCGTGCACAAGAAGGTGCCCGTGCTCATCCACGACGGCAAGCCTATCAGCGAATCGCAGGTGATCGTGCACTACATCGACGAGGCCTTCGCGAGCAATGGTTCCTCACTCCTCCCCGCCGACCCTCATGAACGCGCAGCTGCTCGTTTCTGGAAGGGGCCCTGCGAGAGTGTTCCAAGGGAAAGCCTTTCTTCGGCGGTGACAGCGTCGGGTACTTGGACATCATGCTAGGCGGGCTCCTCTCGTGGCTGCAGGGGAGCGAGGCGCTGTGCGGTGTCGAGTTCTTTGACGCCGCCAGGACCCCGCTCCTGGCCGCGTGGGCAGGGCGCTTCGGCGCTCTGGACGCAGCCAAGGCCGTCCTGCCGGATGTCGCCAAGCTGGTCGAGTTCGCTAAGACGAAGCGCGCAAAGCTGGCTGCCGCCGCGACGAACTAATAAGCCGGGACGTCATCGTGAGCGCCGGAGGCTGGTCGGAGCAAATAATGTTGGGGTATTGATGATAAATAATGTAAACAGTTCGTAGGTTTCATGGCAGTGTGCTGGGTGTCATCCATATGATTATCTGGTTCATGTAATGAAAATAAAGATTGTCAGTTTGCTTCTACTTTGTAGTGTATGAATAATAAAGATTGAGAAATTTGTATTCCTGCCCCTACTTTCCAGTGTAATTGTGAGCTTCCTCCTGTTTTCTTAACTTTGTTTTGTTCAAACTATTCACAAGACAGAAGTGCCTGCACTTCCCCAGTCTCACTGCTTGCTTGCTGCTGCTGCTGCTACCACACGTTTTGGGCTGCGTGTTCATATTGTAGTCCAATAAAAGAATAGCGGCAGTAAGCTCTGCAGGCCGACAAAGCCCATATGGCCCAGGCCGTGTGCCAAGATTCATCATAACACTTGGTTTGACCCATTTCTTTTTCATTCTTTCCCCCTTTTTATTTTTTATTTAGTAATGTACTTTTTGTTTTCCGAAGTATTTTGTGATAATAGAAAATAATAATATTCTCTGATACAAATTTGCAATCGAAAGGTTTCATGAGCATTGAGCAGCTCACGGTGAACAGCTACTTTGTATGGAAAGACAGAATTTGTTCTAGTTGCATGTGTTGTGTTAGGGTGTTGGACTGGCATAACTGGACCGATTGCTGCCCAGCTCTGCCAACCCTCCATCCCTTGTGCCGATGAATCCGATAAATGGCATAGATCGGCTTCAACCGTCCTTCCTCGCAGCTGGCTCCAAAGACCCCCGGCTGCCGGTGCCACCACTGGATATGCGAGGCCTGCTAGTAGCAACCACAACGGACAGGCGGTAGAACTGTAGAAGCACAAGTGGACGAGCAACAATCATGGAGAGCAAGCAACAGCAAAACGACAGGCGACCACGGCGTGTGGGGCGTAGAGGCATCGGTGGGCAAGGCGACAGCTGTGATGGTTGGGTAGTAGCCACACGATGGGTGCCGAGCCGCGGCGTGGGCAGGCTGAGCGCAGCCGCGATGGATAGATGGAGTAGCGGGGTAGAGGAAGAAGAAAGAAGAGATGGGGAGAGAGGAAGAAGAATCCTGACCACTGGAGTTAGGGATAAAAAGGATATTTCATCATATTTCTCTCAGCTTTCTTAGCTAGAAAATATTATTTTAGTCGAAGCGGTGTCTTTCAGTAAATTGACACAAAATGACATTGTCTGCCAGCATATAACATGGTCAATGGTATCCACCAGACATCTTAACATGTTCAATGGTGTCCACCAACAATGTCGGGTGGCAATTTTTGCCTAGAAAATACCTTATATAGAAATATAATTTTTGCTTATTAAAATTACTATAATATTTTATATCGTAATGTGAATTACTGATGAAAAGTTATAATTATAGTGAAAAAATATTTTTAAGGTTAAAGAAAAAGATATGTTTGAGTAAACTTATTGCTCACCACTAAGCGAACCATGTGCGTTGAGAGATATGGTGGTGAGAGGTCAACCTATTACATTCCACAATTCAAACAAAAAAGTGAGGAAAATGATGCACCACTTTATTCCTCAAACCAAACATCCCCTAGATAGATCCACTGTCGGAGAACCGAGATTTGCCGACAAGGAAAACATAAAAACCCCTAAGAGGATGTAAACCGCTATGGAATTGGGATTCGCTGACTAGTGATGTTCACGTATTGATGAGGAAAACAAACCTAACAGAAGAATCATTGGATTTTGCATAAGAATGGTACCATCGGAGTTTGCATTAACGAAGGAGGTCTCCTTGAGGAAGATAGACCGTCACAGAGCCATGGCCATGACCTCCACATGAAGCCCTAACTTTCTACCCTGAACTTTGGAGTCACAAATGGTTTTTAACACGTATTACATATTATGATAGCCATGACCATAAAATTGACATATTTTGCACAAGAAATGGCACACAAGCTGGTGCATCAGAAAATACATGCCAAGCAATAAAAATGCTAAGCATACACATGTTATTATCTCATAAGGCATATTTTGGAAATGAGGAGCACAGGAGGGGCAAAAAAATGCTAAGCATATATGTCTCATATGCTAGCTTTTTAAGCTGAGTGGTGACAGATCTCATTAACCATTTTGAGTTTGTTTGATTGCCACGCGCACAAACCGTGCGCAGCGCCACCACGACACAAAGGCAACCTCGAAGAGGCGCTCCCGCTCCTCGTGTGTTAAGTGTGCCTAATTTGGCACGTCTTGCTTCTAGCTCGTCTCCCTTATGAGAAGAAAACTGTGTACTAATGTAAACGAGGTGGGACTAATAAGGCGCGCATCCTGGTCTGTTTCCTAGCTTGGTGCCGGAGTCTATCTACTACTTCCTGTGCCCGGCCCAGAGACGCGACGTTTTAGGCCGCTTACGGAACCCGTGGGCCAAGGTAATCTATCTTTATTTTTTTTTTTGCAGGTAATCTATCGAGTAAACGTGTTGCGCTGAAAAAAAGTCAAAAACCTGAGAAACCCGCGAGCGCGTGTCCAAGACCATTTGCCTTACTGCCCCTACTTTCTGCGAGACGACCCAGGCGACACGCAAAAAGGCAAATAGAGGCTTATGTTCTGCGATCCGGTAGCTCCTGGGTATTGACTTGACCACTCCTGAATTTGCTTACTTTCTCTAATCCTCTACCTTTCCGTTGATCCGAACCACTCCTGCATCATAATGATTCTTTCATACAATCCAAAATTGGCATCGCTCGATCAACGTATAGTAGTCAAAGACGTCGTTACTGAACGACGGAGTAACCAAAGCCTAAGCTCTATGTGACTACATATACCAGTATTCTCCTTTGCCCAACAATCGCACAGCAAGGATAAAGAAACACACGGAGCAAAAAAGAGAGGATAAAATCTTAGCACGTGACTAGATAGCGAGAGGTGCAGGAAATGGCAGGCGGAGGCGATGATGAGCTGAAGCTTCTGAGCACCTGGTTCAGCCCGTTCGGGTCCAGAGTGAAGCTTGCGCTCCACCTCAAGGGCCTGAGCTACGAGTACTTGGAGGAGGAGGACCTCATGAACAAGAGCCAGCTCCTCCTCGAGAGCAACCCCGTGCACAAGAAGGTCCCCGTGCTCTTCCACAGGGGCAAGGCTCTCTCCGAGTCCATGGTCATCGTGGACTACATCGAGGACGCCTTTGCCGGCACCGGACCGTCGCTCCTCCCCTCTGACCCCTACGAACGTGCCGTCGCTCGCTTCTGGGTCGCCTTCATCGAGACCAAGGTTACCTCAGCTTGCATCATCCTGCCGTCCTGCGTTATATATTTGATCGATCGAGCAGATTCACATTGTTCGTGCGTGGTTCACCCTGCAGAGATAATTCAACTGATGAACGTTTGTTTGAATTTGTCTTGTGCAGCTGGTGGAGCCTTGGTTCCGGATGCTCGATGGCACCAGGACGCGTGCGGAGATGACGGAGGGGGTGAAGCAGATGCTGACGGCGGTGGCGACCCTGGAGGGCGCGCTGGGGCAGTGCTCCAAGGGGAAGCCCTTCTTCGGCGGCGACAGCTTCGGGTACGTGGACGTGGCGCTGGGCGGCCTCGTCGTGTGGGTGCGCGCGTCGGAGGTGCTGCTCGGCGGCGTCAAGTTCATCGACGCCGCCAGGACTCCGCTCCTCACGGCCTGGGCGGAGCGCCTCGCCTCGCTTGACGCGGCCAAGGAGGCCCTGCCGGACTTCGGCAGGGTGATCAAGCACGCCATGATGAGGCGGGGCGCGGCGGCCGGCGCTTTGGCGAAGAACAACTGAACGTCCGGTGCGTCGTTGCGAATCATACACTAGCTCTGCGGGAACTTATTAATTGTGCTTTCAGTGTGTTGAGTACGGACCGGGCGATTGCGATCGATGTATACATTTTCTGGCTTTCTATGCCAGCTTATAGTGTGTTTTAATAAAAGGTATAGCTCTATGCCGCCGCTTGTTCGTGATATATTTAATCATAGAACCTTTATTATATGGAGATTTGTATCACGCATGCACTGCACTAATACATTTTTCTATATTTTTTTGACATTTTGCCAGCCAGCTAGCTTTTGACACTGCCCAATGCAATTTCCTGTAGACTACTCGCTGGTTTCATGCATACGGGTTGCAGGCCGGCTCTACGATTTTAACTAACTAGTACCACGATAAAGAAAATAATAGTACATGACATAATTTTTAAAGAATAATGTCTATAATACAAACTAAAAGAGTGGCAAAATAAAATGAGGCCCTGGTTAGTTTCCAAATCCCACCCAAATTCCACTATGCAAAAAAAAGATTGCCATCACATCAAAATATTGGCACATGCATGGAGTGCTAAATGTAGATGAAATCAAAAACTAATTATACAGTTTTGTTGTACTTTGCGAGACGAACATTTTGAGCCTAATTAATCAATGTTTAAACAATTATTCACAAATACAAATAAAATGCTACGATGTCACATTTATGGCAAAGTCCCAACTTTGACATACCAAAGTTGGAAACTAAACAAGGCCTGAGTATAATTACCTTAATAATTGCTTCAGTTCTTTAAAAAGAAACTCCTTCAATCATTCATAGATGTAAAATCATTAATAATAATATCAAGATTAATGTTGTCAAAAATATCCTTCTAAATACTGCACATGGTCAAGCCATTCAATCTTTGTTAACATAGTTGACCTTAAATAACTTTTCGATAACATCTAAAACCTAATCACCTAAATTATACAGAAAAGTAAACAATTATCAATAAAATTGAAAATCTAGACCTAAATATCTGACATGCTTAATAAATATCTAACTTTGTCTGATTAGTGATTACCTCTTTCGACTTTAGCAATTTACATCAGCCGTCGGCGATGCCGCATGCAGCAGCATTACGTGTAGCACCAGCACTGCGGGTTGCGTCGTGCGCCGCTGCAGCACTGGAGGTCGGGAGGGGGCGAGACTCGAGAGGGGCGCAGGCCGCAGGCACAGGCGTGCAGCCAGCCGGCCGCGTAGTGGCGCAGGCGGCCAGGCGCAGGAGGGCAAGGGCGGCAGGAAACAAATCGACGAATCACAATTCACGACACAATTTTTATCGGCGTGACCAGCGTCATCTCTACGATGTGCGGGCAAACGTGGAACGGTTCGTCTTCCTAGCCTCATGGGCCTTTGCACGGATGGTTGGCTGGGCCTAATTTCTGCTACTTCCTATAATGCTATTCGATCTCGATGTTGGGCCCCCTGCTTTCTGGGCCCCCGGCGGTCGCCTCCGGTGCATGGCCCCAGAGCCGGCCCTGACGGGTTGTAGATTATGGGGAAAATATGCATGGTGTGTGTCAAAAATAATTAGTGGTGGAGGACGAAATAAAATTAAGGTACGACGAATTTATAGCGTAGAGAACAATAAAATATTATATTAAAAAATAAATGACAAATATTATATTAAAAATAAACGACAAAAATTTTACAAATCACAATATCTACCTCGCTCTCATTTTGGCGAATTCGAACCACCAAGCGTCCTCACCGGCGTCTGCCATATGGAGGCTCAACGTTGTGTGCTGGCTGCTAGCCCATATAAAGTTTGGCCCACACCAATAAAGGCAGGCCCATAATGGTTCGGTGTGCCAACGGGGCTTCTTCCTCCCTACGTCTCCCTTTAGAACAGATCGGAACATGCCAATCACGACGGCAGCCGATTCCAAGCCGGGGAGGTTGATTAGCAAGGGATATTTGCGGCCAAATCAAGGTATGGCGAGCGCCACACCTCACCTCACCGCGCCCTCCGCCTTGAATTTGTCAGCTTGTTCTTCTTGCGAAGACCGAAGACATTCAAATACCAGAGAAGAAATGAAGGATAATATACTCCCCAAAACACCTCCTAGTAGAAAATAAATTTAGAAAATAATACTAGAACACGTAAGCATTTTGGGGCCTTCAGAGGCTTGATTTTCTAGCTAGCCATCTAATTTTAAGATATTTACCTTAGATTAGGGTCTAAACAGTGTGATATTTTTCTTCAGTCGTATTGATCTTTATTCTCTAAAACTTTAACGTCAGCAACTCCAACCCAACTCCTACTTTTGCCCCCCTACTTCACTTGAATGAGAGTCTCTCATCTATTTTCTCTCTGCTATTTCACAATCATCTCCAACAAACCTCTCATACTTGCACCCCTATATCCCATTCTCCTATATTTTATTCATTTAAAGTGGGCCCATTGCTTCCATGTCGGCGTGAGAATGGGTGGCGGTTGTTGGCGAGTGGGATAAGAGGCCAGATAGGGGCTCTCAGATTTAGGAGAGTAAGACCACTGAATATGAGGTCTCCCAAAGTTAGGAACAAGATAGGAGGTCAATTGGAGCTGTTTTTTGGCCTTCTCTCTCCTAAATCTAGAGTAGGAGGACAGATGAGATGTGGGTTGGAGTTGCTCTTAGCGTCCTCTTCACCAGCATCTCCATTCTCCAACGCCTGGACCCAGAGGTAGCAGCTAATATGCCTTTACCCAAGAAGAGAAATGAAAGAAAAATGGCAAGAAATAGAAATCCAAATGAAAAAAGACAGAGAAAACAAATTAAAGACACAATATGACAGGTGGAAAAGGAGGAGGAGCGGCTGTGGCCGCGTGGTAGCGCGCGCTCCCTGCACGTGTCGAGCTCCGACCCCTGGAACCATTGTCTCACTTGGATGATAGACCATGCGAGCAGGTGGTCCGTGTACTATGGGTGTTGCCGTGTTGCCAGTGATTTTGGATGAGGACTGTAAGAGCATCTCCAAGAGACTATATTTTTTCTAACTTACAGAAATAGAGATCTTGGTGAAAAACACTCTCCAACACCTCTTCAATTGGATATCCAAATATAGATATCATCTATTCCGGATTTCTCGGTAGCCAATGTTGGAGAGCGAGATGACTCTAGACTGCGCACAAGATATAGAAAAACTGTATGAAAGTACAAAGGTATAGAAAATATTTTTTATTCAAATGACTCTCCAAATGATGATTTAGAGAGTATATTTTAGATAGGCTCTTGGAGATGCTTTAAGAGGCTAACCATGGCTTGTTATCAGTCGTACCCGCGTGTGGTTGAGTTGAGTCCATGGACCATGGGCCCCACATGTAAGAGGCTAGGGGTACGACTAGAGATGAAAAAAGAAGAGTAAATTACACCCACCATACAACAACTAGGCATGTGGGTGCAGATTAGTCCAACAACTTATAAAATGCTTAATTTAGTATAATAAATTGTCAGGTGGGTGCAGATTGGTCCAACGACTTGTAAAATGCTCAATTTAACGCAATAACTTGTCAATTTGGTGAATCCTCAGTCCAAATATTACAATGGCAATATTTACCAATGGGTCAGGTCGCAGTAGAGGATATATTCATAGTAAAATAAATTATGTTGTAGTGCGTAAAGGCGAACTGAATACTCAAATAATTAATCCTCCTGATCTTGGACCGATGATAGATCCTGCAATGATGGCTCACCATACATGTACTAATCCAGTGCGGCAGCCGGTGGCAAGCATATGAACTTGCAAGGTCCACCGGCCACCACTCCTTGTATTGGCCATTCCAATACATGAGGGCGGCACCCCTAATGTTGCCCGGCATACATTCTGCGATAGAATTAGTATGCAGAGTGCAGCACTCATGACGCCCAACCGAGAGGACGTACGGTCAATCCGACAACAACGTCGGTGATCGAGGTACGAGGAGTGAGTTGTTTGTGGCGCAGACACCATGCATTCTTCATGCGCACCACTGCCGCCACCATCGTACTTTTCTTGATAAGCTCACGTCATTCGCCAACGCTCATATGTCCTTAGCTCGCCGATCGAGTTCAGGTGGCACCACATGTATTAGCAAATATGTTGCTGTTGTAACGTTTGGACCACGAATGCACCAATTTGCCAAGTTATGTATTAAACTGAGCATTTTATAAGTTGTTGGACTAATCTGCACCCACCTGTCAAGTTTTTGTACTAAATTAAGTATTTTACAAGTTGATGGACTAATCTGCACCCACCTGCCAAGTTGTTGTATGCTGGATGCAATTTACTCAAAAAAGAAAACTATTTAGATCTATTTGAGAACTATTGTAATCGGCTTATATCCACGAAAATAAGCGAGAATCACACCAAATGCCCTGCTTATTTTCATCTATTCTCACTTATGTGATAAGCCACTTTAGATATATGTACTACAAAAAGCGATAAACGAGAAAATCTTTACTTACCTAATAATCTAAACATGAGTGAGAGAAGTGTTTTCAAACTAGGCCATAATTGTGTGTGTGTGTGTTTGTTTATCAATTTGTAAAAAGAAGTCAATTTAAACCATTGATTTTTAAATCATATGTTACCTCGATCTCATGTGAAAGCCACACATGCCTGTTTCTTTGCTCTAGTATGATTGCTACGAACATGTGTGTGAACCGATCACAACACCTTGGAACGTAATTCATACAGCATAATTGATCATAGCACCATACTATAATTAGTGTTCTGTCTAGTCTGTGAAACTTTTTTTTCCATATAGTTCAAAACTCTTTTAATTTTTTTGAAAGAAATAGTAATAGAGCTTTGCTGTAATTTTTATTAGACGAGAAAAAACTCTTTTAATAATGTGTCATTTTTGGTAATCACGTATCTCTCTGTCCCATGAAAAATGCAATTCTATATTTTTTAGACAAATTAGTGTTTTTGGTAAAAAAAAACCATACTACCCTTAATAAATGTTTTAGTCCTACTAATTTAGACATGGAGGTTGTTGGTGTATGCAGATAATTATATATTTTAATAAGTAAGACAATTAGTTACTTTTAAATTGTATTTTAAAAAAATAAATCTTAAAATTGCACTCTTTATAGAACGAATGGAGTATTGAAACTCTCCACGGAAATGTCCTAATTAACCCGGTCCGAGTAGTTGCGCTAGTTGACGGTGAAATGCCCAAACTGCAACGCCGCTCTTTGTACTGTGTCGCCGCTGGTCACCGACTTCTCCAAGTGGGGTGCACGTCATGGATGACGAGGTGGCCTGGAGGCTGGAGCTGCACAGTATACACACATGGGTTGCGGCTCCACATCGATTCTCTATGCACATGGTCAACTTGTCCAGAAACCGTCCATTCGTACAACAAAAGGAAAAGGCAAGCTCATGGATACTACTTTCTCCGAACGGAGGACTCGGGTAACGACTTGGCACCTGTTGCCTCTCGGGTCTCGGCATTTCGATCGGCAGCAAGCCATGGCTGGACGAGAAGAAGCCAGAGGCGACGAGCTGACGCTTCTGGGCGTGTGGCCCAGCCCGTTTGTGATCAGGGCGCGCGTCGCGCTCAACCTCAAGGGCCTCGCCTACCAATACGTCGAGGATGACCTCAACAGCAAGAGCGAGCTCCTCCTCGCCTCCAACCCCGCGCACAAGAAGGTCCCCGTGCTCATCCACGATGGCAGGCCCGTCTGCGAGTCCTGCGTCATCTTGGAGTACCTCGACGAGGCTTTCCCGGCCCGCGGCCCGCGCCTCCTCCCCGACGACCCCTACGACCGCGCCGTCGCCCGATTCTGGGCCTCCTACGTCGACGACAAGGTACGATCGATTACCGCTGCACACAGGCTACGCGTAGATAGATTCCATGGTGTGATAGGATATATAGGATGGGTAATCGGATGATTGTGCGTGGCATGCAGCTGTTCAGCACGTGGAAACCCGTTTACAACGGCAGGACGAGCGAGGACAGGGCCGAGGCGGCGAGGCAGGTCGTGGCGGTGCTGGAGAAGTTTGAGCAGGCGTTCGTGGAGTGCTCGAAGGGCAAGGCGGCGGCGTTCTTCAGCGGCGACGGCGTCGGGCTCGTGGACCTCGTGCTGGGCGGCTTCCTCGGGTGGCTGCGCGCGTCCGAGGTCATGTGCGGAGTGAGGGTCATCGACCCCGCCAGGACGCCGCGGCTGGCGGCGTGGGCGGACAGGTTCGGCGCGCTCGACGGCGTCAAGGAGGTGGTTCCTGATGCGCAGAGGCTGCTGGAGTATAACAAGATGAGGCGGGCCCTCCATGGTCTACCATAGCACCTGGAGGTCGCTCGCTGGTCGCCGCTAATAAAGCTTAGTGAGACACCAAACGGCAGAGATCCAAATTTTTCAATGCATCGGTTTCTTTTTTCTAGATCTGACTGGTACCAACTCCGTATTTACTACTTCCTCTGTTCCCAAATAGCTGATGTTTGTGACCAGGAAAATAAACTAGTGACAGGCTAAAAATCGTTGTCTGAACGTCATATATAAAGATCCAGAGGTAGTACTTAGGCCTTGTTTAGATCCAAAAGCAACTCCCAAATTTACTATGCAAAAACAAGATTATCCATCACATCAAAATGTCATAACATGTATGGAGTACTAAATGTAGATGAAATCAAAAACTAATTACACAGTTTTGTTGTGCTCTGTGAGACGAACATTTTGATCCTAATTAATCAATTTTTGGACAATTTTTCACAAATACAAACGAAATGCTACAGTGATGTAATGATTATGAAGTGACATCAAACTCCTAAATTCGACCTTCCAAATTCAACATTTAAACAAGGCCTTAGTTTTCATTTGTACAGTACACGAGCCTAGCTAGACTGACACGGCAATACAGTAAAAACTGCGGAGCATCTACAACTAGGGCCTTGTTTAGTTCTGAAATTCCACCCCTAAATTTTACTATACAAAAAAATTCACATCATATCAAAATGTTAGCACATACATGAAGTACTAAATATAGATAAAATTAAAAACTAATTGCACAATTTTGTTGTACTTTGTCAGACGAACAATTTGAGCCTAATTAACCAATGTTTGGATAATTATTCACAAATACAAATGAAATGCTATAATGACGTATTTATGACAAAGTTTCAACTTTAATACGCCGACTCATGATCCAAAATAGCTATAAAGAACCTTCGATGTTTATGTGAGTCAGGGTGTGTTTGGTTCATGGTGTCACCGCGCCGAAGCTCGCCACGCCCCAAGTGCGGCAATCTGTGGCTGCTGTTTGCTTGCTGCCGCTGCTTAGGCACGCCGCGCAACTGCCGCAACAAGCTAGTTGATTTTGTGTGCCACACCACGCCTAAGGTGTGGCGATCGTTTCGTTCGCCGCGGGTTCGGCGGCGCCGTTGGTTGGGCGTGGCTCGGTGACGGAACCAGCCAAACAGCAGCGGCAATCTTTCGGGTCTTCCGTACAAAACACGTCAAATCAAATGGGTAACCGCACACTGGGCTTCGGGCTTGGGGACAGAGATTTGAGGTTTCAGGTGACTGTTGTTGGGATTGGACATACGGGATTTTAGGATTAATCAGTACTCGAAAACTGAAATTTTATAGGCTCCGCAAAATACTATGTTCATGGCGGTAAGCTGCTTGGGTCTCTTTCGCGTGGCGGTAATTCGTGTTCGCAACCTCAATGCAATATATAGTGTTTCCAGATCTCTAATATTATTTTTGTGGTGGCGAAACATCGTGAAAATGCTGCCATGAAATATTTTTCATGGATGTCCATAAGCCATCATGAAAATTCATTTTTGTGTCAATGTAGAAACCTCCATATAATGCATGCAAACCTCCTTGAAAAAAAATTAAACAGACAAGCAAAAGGGCAGATTTCATTTTCATGTGTTCATGCCACCGAAAAAATAGCCATTTTCATTAGAGTTAATGACAATAAGAAAAAAAATACCATTTTCATGAGTTAGTGCCACTAGAAAAATACACATAAAAATATCAGATCCCGTTCCATCATACATCCATGTATATATGAACCATAGATCAATCCAGCCCACATCCATGCATATGTAGTATATATTATACATGTATCACAACAACAGACGCCCATGCATGAATCATTCTATCATAAAAGAACATATATGCTAAACAGCAAATTGTACATTCATAAGTAGTGTTTCAACAAAAGAGCACAATATGCATTGATTGCTACTCTTTCAAAAAAAATAGTGTTGCACCACTTCACTTAATTTGAAACAAAAGAGCTCAAGGTATCTGGTCATCATGTGTTGCTTATATTAGATTCCATTCATTCAATTTGTGTCAAGGTCTCCATTATCAAATTATGGTTGACTTTTCTTAAATGCTTTGGTGCGTGCAACCAAAAACACACTCTGCATAAACACAAACTCATATATTTCTAAAGGAATCCAAGAAATATGAAAGCTTAGTTACAAGAACTGAATGCACTGGACGAGACTAGTATAACATGTTAGCAATATAGATTTTCTCATAAAAAAACAGTAGTACGTGTTATAACATCTTAGAACTTGTAAATTATGGCATCTTCAAGTAAACTATATAACATATGACTCTGAATCGAGGGTTCTGAAGAAACTACAAAAACAGGTATTTTTTCAAGAATCATGAAGAGCGACGACTTACCTGGAGGGGGAGGGCAATATATACAACGTGCAGCAGGTTGTTTTTTTTTTCTTCCAACAGTGGCAGAAATGGGCCATTGCCTTGGAGCCTAGCTAGCAAGTGCAAGCAAAACTTCAAAAGAAAATTCACCTTGATTATCCATAGAGCCAAAAGGAAATATTTCCATGTTATAGAAGAATGACTAGGTTACCCTGTAATTTATTTTTTTTCTCTTTTTGTAACCTCTCTGTACGTGACTCTTTGTTGTGTTAATATATTTAACTAGTAGGGGCTTGCCCTACGGTTCCCTCAAAAAAAGAAGTGTACTTTTAACGCCGAGAAATTAAGGGGGGAGAGGAAGTCGATAAACTTGTTTTGACCAGTGAGACAACTTTAGACGGAATGAGAACGAGGATCCATCGGGATCTCTAGAAAATTGATGTTTCAAGTGAATGTCTGAGAGAGGAGGACTGGGCAATAAGCCACGGGTTTCCACATGCAAAGTTTGCTTGGCTTCCGTAAATGGCCAGAAAATGTATTTAAAATATGGAAAAGTTCAGTTTATACCCTTCAACTAGTACCATAGTCTCATTTTCTATCCTAAAGTATAAACCAGACACCAAAGGCCATTCAATTGTCAACTGAACATATTTTTATGATCTAAAATAAACTAGTTATGATTTTAAATTGAATCGTTTTTATTTTAAAAAATGGAAAACCACCTTTGAAAAAACCACTTAAAGTTCCAAAATTGTCTGTTTTAATAGTTCAAAGACCTTCTCTATCCGGTTTTGTGCTCAAGGGTTGAAAACCAGACTATCATACTTGTTGGAGAGTGTAAACTGAACTGTTCCCTTTAAAACAGAAGGCTTCCCGTTGTCTACTAGCCCTTATTTATTTTATACTTGTTGTCTTTAGTTGAAAAATAACATGTAGTAAGGGAGGCAACCTCAGAATCGTTTTTAACCTGCCAAAACAGAACCTTCAGTTTCTACCATGCACACGGTTTGTCTAAATGTTCATCTGTTTTCATTGAAAGCCGACGGTAGTTCCATAGACAGTTGTTTTGCCATTCATTAATATTACAGCAGTCTATAGTATCTAAGTAGCTACAGGTTTTTGTCCATCATTTGGAATGTCTCATTGGTATTGGCCCTTTTTTGACGCAGTGAACAAAGATGGTGACCATGTAGTTTTCGTCAAAAATGGAATCCCAAAAACAAGTTATTTTACCCAATTTAATAGGTGCATACGCATGCAACAATATGGCAGTGCCAACCACAACGACTGTCAGTCTCACAACACCAAATTAGGACAAAAGAAGTCAATTACTGGTTAGCGTGGTCTGACAGTAAACTGCAAGGCGGCGTCATTGGTGAGGTGGTAAAGAGCAAGTTCACCACTTACCATCGCCCGCCACCACAGTATCAGTGTCGGTGTCTGGAATATAAATAATCTCATGTGCGACTAGCTACAACGCAACCTTCTATTTAAACGCCCAAAGAGAGGCCGAGCAAGATATATAGGATTGGTGACAAGGCGGCAAGGTCGTCAATAGAGGGAAACATAGAGATAAGATCGAATACAATGGCGGGCAAGGAGGATCTGAAGCTGCTTGGCCTGGTGGCGAGCCCGTTCGTGGTCCGCGTGCGCATGGCGTTGAGCATGAAGGGCGTCACCTACGAGTACGTCGAGGAGGACCTGAAGAACAAGAGCGAGCTCCTTCTCAAGTCGAACCCGGTGCACCAGAAGGTGCCCGTGCTCATCCACAACGGTAAGCCTATCTGTGAGTCACTCGTCATCGTGCAATACGTCGACGAGGTGTTTGCTGGCCCGTCCATCCTCCCCACCGATCCCTACGAGCGCGCCACCGCTCGCTTCTGGGCCGCCTTCGTCGATGACAAGGTATAAATTCATGAGCATGTCTCTGCGCGCTCGTGAACGTACACTTACTGGTTCCTGCTAGCTGTTGGCTTTTTGAATCAGCAGCGTCGTGCTTGCAGCTATGTCCGGCGTGGATTGGCATCCTGAAGGCCAAGACGGAGGACGAGAGGGCGGAGAAGGTGACGGAGACTTTTGTCACAATCGGGCAAATGGAGGAGGCCTTTGCCAAGTGCTCCGAAGGCAAGCCCTTCTTCGGCGGCGACTCCATCGGGTACCTCGACATCGTGCTAGGCTCCTGCCTGTTCTGGTTCGAGGCGTTCCGCACGATTTACAAAGTCGAGATCATTAACTCCAGCAAAGTTCCGCTCTTGGCCGCGTGGGCGGAGCGATTCGGGGAAAGTGCAGAGGCCAAGGAATTGTTGCCGGAGGCGGACGTGGCTGTGCAGTACGTCAATAAGCTCGCTGCCGCCGCCGCCGCCGCCGCCAAGTGAATGGTTCGGATTGAGTCGGGTAATAAACTCTTGTTGGGTAGCCGCGATGGGATTGCCACAAGTGAATGTTCTAAGTGTGTACGTCTGGTGACCTAACGTGTACAGTATATTGAGGTGTTTAACTTTGATGTGTATTAATTTGAGCAGTTTTTGTGTCGATGTTCTCCCGTAAGGATAGGCTAACCTTTCCGTTTCTAAAGGAGGAGTAATCTTTTATTTCAAGGAAGTCCTATTTTCACCGTCAAACTATCACAGAAGTATGATTTTCAACCATAAACTACTAAACCGGACGCTAAGGGTCATTCAACTATCAAAACCGGATAAAATTAGCCCTTTGAGTGGTTTCAAAGGTAGTTTTCCATTTTATAGACATTTAAAGAAAAGTGGTTTAACCTAAAAACTTCAAAACTAATTTATTTTGAACGAAAAAATATTAAACCAATACATAGATTTTTTTTAAATGTAACCTATAAGTTGGTGATCTTCTTTGAGTTATTTACATCTTTTTTTCTATTCCTAGGGTTTTTACAAAAATTACTAAAGCACGAGGATCATAAGCAAATAATATCCAAATGACTCAAATTAGTGCACCAATAGAGGGGCTATATTTTCAGAAAAACTATGGTACATGTTTCATATTTTTATGATTTAAATGAATTAGTTATAAATTTTTTAAATTAAACTATTTTCTTTAAATTTTCATAAAACAAAAAACCACCTTGAAACCACCTAAAGCATACGGTTTTGATAGTTAGATGGTCCTTAGTGTCCGGTTTTTGTAATTAAGGGTTGAAAATCATACTTTTGTGATTGTTAAAGGGTGTAAACCGGACTTTTCTATTTTTAACCCTGAACTAATAAACCAGACGCCAAGGGCCATTCAACTAACAAAACCGGACAAATTTAGCCCTTTGAGTAGTTTCAAAGGTGGTTTTTCGTTTTATAGATATTTAAAGAAAAGTGGTTTAACATAAAAACTTCATAACTAATTCATTTCGAATGAAATCATATTAAACCGCTACACATATTTTTCTAAAAATGTAACCTATATGTTGGTGCTCTTCTTTGAGTTATTTACATCTTTTTTTCTATTCCTAGGGTTTTTACAAAAATTACTACAGCACGAGGATCATAAACAAATAATATCCAAATGACTCAAAGTAGTGCACAAATAGAGGGGCTATATTTTTAGAAAAATAATGGTACATGTTTCATATTTTTATGATTTCAAATGAATTAGTTATGAATTTTCTAAATTAAACCATTTTTCTTTAAATTTTCATAAAACAAAAAACTACTTTGAAACCACCTGAAGGACTAAATTTGCACGGTTTTCATAGTTGGATGGTCCTTAGTGTTCGGTTTTGTAATTAAGGGTTGAAAATAAGACTTTTGTGATTGTTGAAGGGTGTAAACCGGACTTTTCCCGGGAAATGTCTTATTTTCACCATCAAACTATCACAAAAGTACGATTTTCAACCCTGAACTATTAAACCGGACACCAAGTGCCATTCAACTATCAAAACTAGACAAAGTTAGCCCTTTGAGTGGTTTCAAAGGTGGTTTTCCGTTTTATAGACATTTAAAGAAAAGTGGTTTAACCTAAAAACTTCATAACTAATTCATTTCGAATGAAAAAATATTAAACCGGTACACAGAATTTTCTAAAAATGTAACTTATACGTTGGTGCTCTTCTTTGATTTATTTACATCTTTTTTCTATTCCTAGCGTTTTTGTAAAAATTACTAAAGCACGAGGATCATAAGCAAATAATATCCAAATGACTCAAATTAGTGCACCAATAGAGGGCCTATATTTTCAGAAAAACTATGGTACATGCTCCATATTTTTATGATTTAAATGAATTAGTTATAAATTTTTTAAATTAAACTATTTTCTTTAAATTTTCATAAAACAAAAAACCACCTTGAAACCACCTAAAGCATACGGTTTTGATAGTTAGATGGTCCTTAGTGTCCGGTTTTTGTAATTAAGGGTTGAAAATCATACTTTTGTGATTGTTGAAGGGTGTAAACCAGACTTTTCTATTTTTAACCCTGAACTAATAAACCAGACGCCAAGGGCCATTCAACTATCAAAACCGGACAAATTTAGTCCTTTGAGTAGTTTCAAAGGTGGTTTTCCGTTTTATAGATATTTAAAGAAAAGTGGTTTAACATAAAAACTTCATAACTAATTCATTTCGAATGAAAACATATTAAACCGCTACACATATTTTTCTAAAAATGTAACCTATATGTTGGTGCTCTTCTTTGAGTTATTTACATCTTTTTTTCTATTCCTAGGGTTTTTACAAAAATTACTAAAGCACGAGGATCATAAACAAATAATATCCAAATCACTCAAAGTCGTGCACAAATAGAGGGGCTATATTTTTAGAAAAATAATGGTACATGTTTCATATTTTTATGATTTCAAATGAATTAGTTATGAATTTTCTAAATTAAACCATTTTTCTTTAAATTTTCATAAAACAAAAAACTACTTTGAAACCACCTGAAGGACTAAATTTGCACGGTTTTCATAGTTGGATGGTCCTTAGTGTTCGGTTTTGTAATTAAGGGTTGAAAATCAGACTTTTGTGATTGTTGAAGGGTGTAAACCGGACTTTTCCTGGGAAAAGTCTTATTTTCACCATCAAACTATCACAAAAGTACGATTTTCAACCCTGAAATACTAAACCGGACACCAAGTGCCATTCAACTATCAAAACTAGACAAAGTTAGCCCTTTGAGTGGTTTCAAAGGTGGTTTTCCGTTTTATAGACATTTAAAGAAAAGTGGTTTAACCTAAAAACTTCATAACTAATTCATTTCGAATGAAAAAATATTAAACCGGTACACAGAATTTTCTAAAAATGTAACTTATACGTTGGTGCTCTTCTTTGATTTATTTACATCTTTTTTTCTATTCCTAGGGTTTTTACAAAAATTACTAAAGCACGAGGATCATAAAGAAATAATATCTAATGACTCAAAGTAGTGCACCAATAGAGCAGCTATATTTTCAGAAAAACAAGGGTACATATTTCATATTTTTATGATTTTAAATGAATTAGTTATAATTTTTTTAAATTAAACCATTTTTCTTTAAATTTTCATAAAACAAAAAACCACTTTGAAACCACCTAAAGTACGAAATTTGCACGGTTTTGATAGTTCGATGGTCCTTAGTGTCCGGTTTTGTAATTAAGGGTTGAAAATCAGACTTTTGTGATTGTTGAAGGGTGTAAACCGGACTTTCCCCGGGAAAAGTCCTATTTTCACCATCAAATTATCACAAAATTATGATTTTCAACCCTGAACTACTAAACCAGACGCCAAGGGCCATTCAACTATAAAAAACGGACAATTTAGCCCTTTGAGTGGTTTCAAAGGTGGTTTTTCATTTTATAGACATTTAAAGAAAAGTGGTTTAACCTAAAAACTTCATAACTAATTTATTTCGAACGAAAAAATATTAAACCAGTACACAGATTTTTCTAAAAATGTAACCTATATGTGCTCTTCTTTGAGTTATTTACATCTTTTTTTCTATTCCTAGGGTTTTTACAAAAATTACTAAAGCACGAGGATCATAAACAAATAATATCTAAATGACTCAAATTAGTGCACCAATAGAGGGGCTATATTTTCAGAAAAATAATGGTACATGTTTCATATTTTTATGATTTAAATGAATTAGTTATAAATTTTTTAAATTAAACTGTTTTTCTTTAAAATTTCATAAAACAAAAAAACCACTTTGAAACCACCTAAAGCATCTAATTTGTACGGTTTTGATAGTTGGATGGTCTTTAGTGTCCGATTTTGTCATTAAGGGTTGACCACTTTGAAACCACCCTAAACCCTAAACCTTAAACCCTTAATGTATTATTCAAGTTGTGAGTGCAACCCAACGGAGGGCTCTGGTCATATCCCATGTACGCGGACTGGTCATGACTCATGATCCCTGGATTAAGGTATTATTATTATTATGAACATGGATTATTGGAGTGACAACCTGGCCACCTGCTGGGAACACCCATCGACTTGGGGGGACTGGATCCCTTGCAACCGAACAGGACCTGAGGTAGGTGAAGCACAAGGTCACAGCCACTTGCCCTCTGCAGGCACCGCAGTATCTGGATCGATGTCTGCAATAGATAATCCCATATACTCTACGAGTAACTATGCGTGACCTGCTATATAAACGACCAAAACTGTGAGGCATAGTCCTGCACAGAGGCAGAGCAAGACAAGATCAGACACACAAAACCAATTAAGTGCGAATCGTCAGTACAGAGAGAAATATTGAGAGAAGAATACAATGGCGGACAACGAGGACCTGAAGCTGCTCGGCATGGTGGTGAGCCCGTTCGCAATGCGCGTGCGCATGGCGTTGAGCATGAAGGGCGTCAGCTACGAGTACGTCGAGGAGAACCTACGCAGCAAGAGCGAGCTCCTGCTCAAGTCCAACCCGGTGCACAAGAGCGTGCCCGTGCTCATCCACAACGGCAAGCCCATCTGTGAGTCCCTCGCCATCGTGCAGTACGTTGACGAGGTGTTTGCTGGCCCCTCCATCCTCCCCGCCGACCCCTACGAGCGCGCCACCGCTCGCTTCTGGGCCGCCTACATCGACGACAAGGTATAAAATTCAAATTCAAATTCATGCGCGTTTCAAAATTTGTTTATTTTTCTCTGCTCCTGAATACTACGTGCCTTCTGGTACTGATCGATTTGATAGCTTCTTGCTTGTAGCTATGTCCGGCTTGGATGGGCGTCGTGAGGGCCAAGACGGAGGACGAGAGGGCGGAGAAGGTGACGGAGACGTTTGCCGCGATCGGGCAAATGGAGGAGGCCTTCGCCAAGTGCTCCGAGGGCAAGGCCTTCTTTGCCGGCGATTCCGTCGGGTACCTCGACGTCGTGCTCGGCTGCTCCTTGTTCTGGTTCGAGGCGGTGCGCAGGGTGTACCAAGTCGGGATCATTAACTCCAGCAAGGCTCCGCTCTTGGCCGCGTGGGCGGAAAGGTCCGGGGAAAGTGCGGTGGTGAAGGATGTGATGCCGGACGTGGACAAGGCCGTGCAGTACGCCACTAAGCTCCCTGTCCCTGCAAAAAAGTGAATGGGTTCGGATTGAGTTCTCTAAGAAATGGAACGAATTAAATAAATACAGTGGGGTGCAAGTAAATGTTCCAGAGTGAATGGGTTGCAAGTATGAGGATGAGCTGCGCCGTGTGTTGGTGGAGCCGGCCGCTGTCGATGCTGCGTACGTAACATAATACCTGACATTTTATTCAAGATGCTACCTGCTCGCTCTCAAGTTTGTTGAGGACACCGCCCATGTGCAGTAGCAGCAAGCCCACACGCCAGAGCAAGATTAACATAATTGAAAGCGTGGATTAGTTAGAATAAACACAAAACTCTGCATTTATCGTATGCCATACTGTCTGCCTTAAAAAAATTCTCATATCCGCTAACAATCAAAATGCATTGGATACTATTTGCTTTTAATTTGGCAAGCCCGTAGGGAATATTTTTTTTAAATACTAGTAGAGATGCAGATGTTCACACGCATGCGCACTCACAGCTATGAATACAAGCACGCAAACTCTAACCTTACGAGCAACTCCGAGAGAATAGACTAGCAAATGTCGAAATTTATGAAATTACCACAGAATCCTCGCTATTAACTGGCACGTCATCTAGCACTAAAAGAATAACGCTGATTAAATCCTAAAATAAATTTAGAAAAATATGAACACCCTTCTAAGTCAATGACTCAAACCCAGGTTCCACAACAAAAAAAAATCTTATTAACTAAAGTACAATTAGTTCACAAAAAATCCTAATAAAGATAAGGATACCGTGTTGTCAAACAGGATGGGGTGAAAAGGCAAGCCCAAAAGCCCACGAAGCCCACCTCATCCTCATACGTACAAGTTTATTGGGCGAGTCTTTTTTTATGTCACCCTACGGCCTTTCATTTGTACAACTAGTCAATCAACCCGTGCTCCTGCACGGGCTAGCAGTTTTAGGAGGCAACTATTTTACATATTTATAAGCATATATTAGAAGTTTGTGAATTATACTTTGGGGTTTACAACCAATTAAATTCTTTATCTTTTCTCTGTCATACAATACCCATTTAAATTAATATGTTTATCTAGTTGTGACATATTTCAGCTAAAATTGCTCCATATGTTTCTATCCTCTTTAGACCTTGGTTGGATACATACTAATCTCCTTTGATCCATATGTATATTGACCAAGTCCAAGGCTAAATAAATCCCCGTCTCATTTCTTCAACAAACCTACCATGCAACATAATGTTTTCCTATCTATACTTATAATCTATAAATAGTAGAAGAAATTCGTTAGTTTAGCTGTCACTTTGGCACCCTAATTCCCAAACCTGCTAAATAAAAATTAATACGGAAGAGATACTATTGATTGTATTTACTCAATGTATGTATGTGACCAATCAATATATATAAGCATGTGTCACTTTTTCATGAAAGAATTAAATATGAATAAGCTAAAAAATAATATATGACTGTTTGCTAGGAGATCTATTGCTTTGCCATTTTCCTAGATGGTTGGTTTCTGTCATCACGAAGAGTCGAGTTTGTCATCCGCGTAGCAAGTTCCTTGTCCTGACAGACAGGGACTCCCACGTCTCCTGCAAGACTTAACCATGATGATGACCTTGGCAACCTCATGATGCTGCAGTAGAATTTCTCCATTGCCTCACCACCACCTACACCCTGCGGCAAGCATATCATCTGCCCTACCTGCAGGTCTTCATGATGCGTTGATTCCAGCGCGCATGTCCTCCATGCTAGTGACTTGGACATGGGGAAGCCAGCTAGCCGACACGCGCGCTCGGTCTGTAGTGCGTGCGAGCGTGATGGCGGCGCAAACATGTTCTACGCCAGCGATCTACCGTGACTTGTGACCTAGTTTTATGTGTGCATTCATATAAAAAAACATGCTACGGGTCTATGAGATAATGAGAAATAGCCAGGAAATCCAAACCCTATATGTTGACTTGTCGTATGTATGTAATCAAATGTATTCAAGGGATATACTTTAGATTAATCTCTAATTTTTTATAGTGTTAGATGTCAAAAATTTAGAAGCAGGCAATTTATTTTTTCTTATTTTATAATGGCAAAGGTGGGTAATTTAAATACAAAATTAGGGGGTTATTTTATTTTATTTTTATAATGGCAGAGGTGGATAATTTTTTGAAGAGTATAATAGATCTAATGGCTATTATTGTCAACAATGATGAATTGATGGCCGGATGTTTCTGTTTTTTGTGAGAATTTCTAGGATTTTTCTTTTTTCCAATCGCGTCTCGTGAGGATTAACGTGGAGTCTCCAAAAGGAGCCTCCAATTAGTAATAGTAAGATGCCTTGGTTCACACCCCGCTAAAAATAAGATCGAACACGAGACACGATTTAACGTGAAAAAAACTTTACGGGAAAAAACTACGGAAGACAATCACTATTGATGAGAGTTTACAAATAGGGATGATACATGGCTCATCTAAGATGTACTATCTGTCTTACCCTACCGTCTACATAGGGCTTACATATATATAGTCGGCTCACGCACCCATGCTTGGTTGCATTGCCGAGATGGGACTAAACCTTGTGAAATGAATTTGAATCACATCACAACAAACTTCACCTTGAGACAAATTCCCTCCTATAGACGAATAATAAACATCCATATTTAAATCTTGAATGCCAATATCCACCAGACTAACCAATGAGTAAGATTACTTGAGTATTCTCCCAACACTTCATAGGAAACAAAAATTTGAACAAAGGTCCAAACACACAGCTATCAACAAAGCAGACGAACAATCTGGGTCTTCAAGAAATTCATAATCCCAGCAAAAGTCTGAGTCTGTGCAACTGACCTCAAACAAAAATGGCAATAATGCTCAATCATCAAACGACATAAAGCCGCAATATCACCTGTGGTATTAAAATAAACATCTAGTGAAGAGCTCATCTTATGGAATAATATATGCTCCATCAGGAACACTAAACTTTGGCAAAACAACACTCTTGCAAGAGCAACTAGCACGTGTATATCACGTATCATAAACTTGCCAATTGTAAAAGAAACTAAATTCCATGACATGGTCAATTACTGCTCCATTCAAACACGGTTCAGATGTAGGCATAAATGTGCAACCAACAGAGTTAAACATTTGAACTAAACCCCTCAACATGAGCAAAGAAAGCAATAAACGTACTGCTCCCGCAATACAAAACATTGTAGTATCTAGTCAAACAAACCTCCTCTGTTGCACTTGGAATCCTCCACCTCGAACTCAATTCAGAGAAAAACATTCACTTTAAATTAACCAACTCCATAGGAATAAAAGAAACCACTAGGGTGACATGAACGATGTTGTCAAAACATCAAGAAGAATTAACTCAAAGTGATCCAATAATAATCCAAATATCTCCTCAAAATCTCAATATGTTTCAGCAGCGAAAATCATATCATATATCAAAGAAGCCATATGAAAGAAATAACCAGAAGAAAATAATCTGCAGTAATAATCTAGGTATGTTACCGTGTAAACCTGGCAATACCTGCAGCCTTGTGTACAACTCCGTGTACGTTCAGCAAAGCTGAGAAAACCTTCTGGTAGCTTCTCCTGGATTGGTCTGCAGCCTCTGGCAAATACGAAATCAGATTATGTCTTAAACTCCACGTTGACAAGTCTTGCACGAGGTAGCCAATCGCAGATTGATCCGGCTGGCGGCGCGCGATAAACAAGGACAAAACCCTAATTAATTTTTTTCACGTGATATCGTACCAAGCTCTGATACCACTTGTTAGCAATAATGCTAAAAAAAGATCGAACACGAGACACGATTTAACGTGGAAAAACCTTTACGGGAAAAAACTATGGAAGACAATCACTATTGAGGAGAGTTTACAAGTGGGGATGATACATGGCTCATCTAAGATGTCTTATCTGTCTTACCCTACCGTCTACATAGGGCTTACATATGTATAGTCGGCTCACGTGCCCGTGCTTGGTTGCGTTGTCGAGGTGGGACTAAACCTTATGCAATGAATTTGAATCACATCACAACAGCTAGCAGAACCTAATGGCAAGCCGACTGTCGTTGACTCGCGTTCACCCGAGAAAAAGTAGCTGATGTGTCGGGGATTAAATGAGGATAGAGAGAGATGTCGTCACCTCGTTCGTCGACGGCGCGAGCGTGTGCTCCACGCAAGTCACCGACTCACGACATGCGTTGTAGCACCCGTTGCGGCTCATCGACGGCGGCGGAGATCCGATACGCAGGCGCGTGCGGGCGGAGTTTCACTTTGGTGGCAAAGCCTCGTCCCCCCCACCCCAAAAGCTGAAATCCCTGCGTCCTCCCCCTCCACAAATAGCTCCACAAATAACTGTTGTGCCAGAAATAGACACCAAATCGACAAAAAAAATATAATTCAATCATCCGAACAGAATCCAAATCGACATATCCAGCCCCAAGATTCACTCAATTTCGCCTAAATCAACATAAACTTGCCTTTCCTGCTAGCCATAGATGAAATCGGAAGAGCTCGACTTGGTCATCTGCCATGGCAGCATGCCAGTACTTGAACTCACGATATTTAGAACTTAGTCGTGGACAGCATGCTCCACCGGGTGAGCAGCGCCAGCATTAGCTTGGGATCATTCGAGCAGAGAACTGGATTCAATCGAGAGAGAGAGAGAGAGAGAGAGAGAGCCTAGAAAACAGAAGGGAGAAGTGGATAAGAATGATGTGTTCGTGGTGATCGTACTGCAGTGGAATTGAGCAATGGAACATGAGTTTCTTTGGGCCCACCTGTCATTGGTTCATGCATAAAAGTATTTTTCTTGTGTTCCTCGATCTCGGCATATAATATTAGAGAGAGTGTTGCCAGATTTTTTTGACAAGTTTATAATAAATATTTGTCTATAATTATAAATTGAAATACGTGGATGAAATGATATACAAAGATGATGTGTATACTTGATCATGATGTATCTAGACATTAAATTATTTATAGACAAGCTAATAGACAAAGGGTGAATTAGACCTTAAATAACAATTTTATTATATAATACTCCCTCCGTACTGGTAAAGAAAGACGTTTAGGACAGCGACACGGTCTTCAAAACACAACTTTGACTTCTTATTTCTATAAAAATATTTATCGAAAAGTGATACATGTATATTTTTATGAAAGTATTTTTCAAAATAAATCTATTCATATAACTTTTACAATTTCAAACTCAACAACTTAAAAGTTATTCATGATTTATATCCCCAAAGTTTGACTCAAACCTTGTCCTAAACGTCTTTCTTTACCAATATGGAGGGAGTATCATGTATTTGGAGAACCTATTATATGAATATATATTATATTTATGCTTTTTTAAATAGACTCATAAGAATTATTTGAATATGTCATGCATACTCCTTTCTAAGCAATAAAATGGCTACAAAGATCAAATTGTATACAAGATCACCATGATTTATGTGTCAAATGATGAATTAATTATCTTACAGATAGCTAAACAGACAACACATTGTATAAGTTGTCTGTTTAGCTGTCTCTATACTATAAATAGACAACAGCTGTCTGCACTGTTGTACTTGCCCTAAGGCTATTCTCAATGGGCATGATCATATTTACGTTTCCAAGGATACCACGTAAGCAAAATATCATTTAATTCATGGTTGAAATGGCCCACTCTCAATGCAAAGTTTCATTATTGATTGTTTCCAAGACTATATACAAGACACACTCTCTTGGAAATAGTGTACACAGGATTTTACCGGCATGAAACTCATTTCATCTCTCTCCTCATTTATTCTTTGCCACATCACTAAAAATGCTGACATGACACTATATTTAATGCTGATGAAATTCTCACTCAGAATGGCCTAATAATCCACCCAAGCTAAAGGACAACTCTGTATGCGAGTAAAGTATAGCCAAGAGTATACTTGGACTTCGTGCTTGTGTCCGCACTTGCAAAAGTTGATAAGTTCTTTACATTATGGATATCCATTTTAAGTGCAATGCAATAAATAAAGTTTCCCTTGGTACTAAATATGAAGATGCTAAAAATTGAGATAACTGTGTAGGTCCCTTATGAGTCTGTCGTGTCGATGTTTAGACTAGAAATCCATCGAGGGTATACCCACGGTGGTAGATTGTTTAGTGGGGATTGTTGGACTTTGGAACCTGATGGTACCACAAAGACGAAAGGATTGAACAGATTTAGGGGTACCAAGACAGCGTAATACGCTACATCATATGTTCTAGGTGTTGCATTCTGTATGTACTATATATTGTCTTGAGTGGTGTGTATTGGGGTTTTTTAGGGGTCTTTACCTGATTTGTATAAATTGGGGGTAGAGTTATAAGTCGCTAAGGTATATTTTCTTTTTTAGATAATACATAAATAATCTGGCCTTGACCACGATGGCTACGACCTTAGTTACAAACCAGCAGCCCTTCCGTCTACCTTTTAGAGTTTCACAAAATAAACCACACAACAAAATTTGATGAGAGATATGCAATCCTATTGCTAAACCTCCATCCATGGTGAGCAAATAAACGCATAGCCAACACCTCCCGCGCTTGACATGCGTCTCTTATTACATCTCTTTCTTGTTCACGCCGTTGTAACTGCGCCCAGAACCGGAGCCAGTAAGTCCCTCTGAACAGTACCTGTAAATAAGTTTTCATCGGAGATTTGTCAAAAACTATATCATTCCTACTCAGCCATAATGCCCAGCAAAAAGCCGAGACACCAACTAACAGTTGATTCTTTTGCTTTCCATTTACCCCTACAAGCCAATTATTAAAAATATAACTAAAGCTATTGGGTATTTGTATATTAAAAGCGATTTGCACTGTCCTCCAAAGGAATCTGGCCATATGACAATCAAAAAAAAGATGCTGAATAGTTTCTTCTCTAGAATAGAAAGTACAAAGTTTACTCTCATTCCAATTCCTCTTAGCTAAATTATCTTTGTGAGGATGACACCCCCTTCTTAAGTACCACATAAATACCTTGATCTTTAACGGAACTCTCAACTTCCAAATACGTGTGTTACGCTGTACGTTACCATTGCTAATAAGAGCCATATACATAGACTTGACAGTAAACAAACCAGATTGAGTAAGGTTCCATCTAAAGCTATCTACACAATCATTTAGTTGTATATGACTAATACGACTAACCAGGTTATGCCACAAGTTTAGATCCAATCCTACTAATGTTCTCCTAAAGGACACATTTAGAGGTATCCTGGAAAATACAGTGGCCACTGTATCGTTTTTCTTCCTAGCAATATGGTAAAGAGACGGATATTGTTGTCTGAGAGTGAAATTTCCCAACCATTTGTCTTCCCAAAACCTGACTTGTTTACCGTCATTTAATTGGAAAGTACCAAAACTTGTAAAGGTTTGTTTCACTTTCATCAGTCCCGACCAGAAATGCGAGTCTCCCGGTTTTTTCTCTATTTGCGTAATAGTTTTCGATCGTAGGTATTTATTCTTTAACAACTGCTGCCACAAACCTTCCTCATTCATGATCTTAAACAACCATTTACTCAGCAAGCATTGATTCTGTATGTCCAAATTTTTGATCCCTAGTCCACCACATTCTTTTGGTTGACATAAGATATTCCATTTGGCTAATCTATATTTCCTCTTATGTTCATCAGATTGCCAAAAGAATCTCGATCTAAAATAGTCCAACTTTTCTAGTACACTTTTTGGGACCTCAAAAAAGGATAGCATAAACATCTCCAAGCTAGTTAAGACAGAGTTAATTCACACCAATCTTCCGCCCACTGACATATGCTTTCCTTTCCAGCTACTCAAACTTTTCCTCTATTGTTTTGCGGTCCGAGTTACTAAGTTTCCTATAGTGCATCATAATTCCTAGGTATCTAAAAGGGTAAGATCCAGATTTACACCCAAAAAGCTCAGCATATTGCTGCTCACACTCTTTAGCCTGTCCAAAACAAAATATCTCGCTCTTGTGGAAATTAATCTTAAGACCAGATAACTGTTTGAACGCGCACAACAATAATTTGAAGTTTGCAGATTTAGTTACATCCTGATCCATAAAGAGGATTGTGTCATCTACATATTGTAAGATACAGGGACCTCCATCAACTAAATGCGGCACAACCCCCGATATCTGTCCTTCATCCTTTGCTCTATTGATAATAATTGCTAGCATATCAATAATAATATTAAAGAGAATGGGTGGTAAAGGATCCCCTTGTCGTAGACCCTTCCAGGTTTGAAAGTTTTGTCCTACCTGAGCATTAATTTTAATACCCACATGTCCCCTTTGAGTAAAAGCCTCAATCCATCTACCCCATGTTTGGGAGAAGCCTTTCATCCTCAAGGTTTGTTGGACAAAAGGCCATCTTACTTTGTCATAGGCTTTCTCAAAGTCAATTTTAAAGATTACCCCATGTTGGTTCTTCCTATGAAGTTTGTGGATTGTTTCATGTAACACCACCACCCGTTCCATAATATTCCGTCCTGGCAAGAAGACAGTTTGTGTAGGACAAATAACCTTTTGAGCGACTTGGGAAATTCTATTTGTTGCCACCTTTGTAAAGATCTTAAAGCTCACATTTAGTAAGCATATCGGTCTATACTGTTGAATTTTGATGGCCTCATTGCATTTTGGCAACAAAATAATTGTACCAAAATTTAAACTACATAGAGACAAATTCCCTTTATGGAATTCTTGAAATAGAAGCATTAAGTCTGTTTTTATGAAGTCCCAGAAGGCCTGATAGAATTCTATTGGGAAACCATCAGGTCCAGCGGCCTTGTTATGCTCCATTTGGAAAATTGCCTCTTTCACTTCCTGCTTCGTGAACATAGACACCAGAATTTCGTTTTCAATGGCTGATACCTGGGGAATATCATCAATTTGAGTCTCATCTAGTTGAAAATTATTTTCTGCTGGCGGACCAAACAATCCTTGGTAATACGTAGTGATGTAATTTTTAAGTTCATCATCCCCACGTATTATACTATTCCCATCCTGAAGCTGGTATATTCTCGTCTTCCTATGTCTACCATTCGCGACAAGCTGGAAGTATTTGGTATTGGAATCTGCCTCTAATAAATCCTTCACTTTTGCTCGTTGGTACCACTTAATTTCTTCCTCTCGCAGCATCTCTGCTAGACGATTCTTGAGGCAACGTTTTATGTCCATCTCTTGTTCAGTCAAGAGACAGGACTCTGCCTTCTTATCAAAGAAATCAAGCTTGTCTAGAATCTGTTTCTTTTCTTTTTTGTATTGGCCACTTGTATTTTTGGCCCACCATCTTAGGTATTGTCGTACCTTCCTTATTTTTGACTGCCAACGTTCCAATGGTGAATTACCTCTGTTCTCCTTGACCCATATATCCCGCACCATATCAGTAAAACCATCACGAAGTAACCATTCTAACTCAAATTTAAAAGGCTGATTACTAACCGCAGAAGGTTCACCCGTATTAAGAAGTAAGGGTGTATGATCAGATATGTCCCTGTTAAGCGCAATGACCGTGGATAAAGGAAACTTTTGTTTCCATTCCGTAGACATTAACACTCTATCCAATTTCTCGTACGTTGGAATCTGTAAAGATTTAGCCCAAGTGTACTGTCTACCCGACATCTCTAGCTCTCTCAAATCCAGACCATTAATTACGGCATGGCCAACGATGGTCAAAATTATCATTATTCTTATCATTCGGGCTGCGTAAAATATTAAAGTCACCACCAATTAGGATTGGTAAATTTTCATGACTACACATATAGACTAACTCTGTCAAAAAGCCCTCCTTAAGCTCACTTTGTGCAGGACCATAAACCACTACCAATGCCCACTTAAAGCTATCATTTTTGTTGCATAAGTGGAATTTTACATAGTAGTCCCCTTCATCTATTTCCCCAATATGAAACACATCCAAATAAACTCCCATTACAATACCTCCCAAACAGCCCTTTGGTTCCTTGCAGTGCCATATAAAATTCTTGCCACCACATAAATTTCTCAGGAAAGGTTCAGAAAATTTCCTCCTCCCTATTTCCGAGATGGCAATGAAATTGAAATTCTGTTCCTTAGTCAATTCTGAAAGGAATCTATATTTCTTTGGGTCCCCAAACCCATTGCTATTCCAAAAGATACATTTCATTTCTGCTTTCTTTTAGATTTTTCTTTTGAACTGGAGAGGTTCTTTTTCTTGGTTATTGATGTAGGTGATTGTTGATGCGGTAACACAGTAGTATGATCATATAGATCACCACTGGAATCCAACACCTCATCCATAATCTCTCCACACAAGTGACTCAATATAAAAGCATCTATCTCTTCTTCCTCTGCTAAGTTTTTGTCTTCTTTGTCTAAAATATCATTTAATTTATCCCTAGCCGGCTGCTCTGTTAATCTAATCTGCTCAATATTTTTAATAAACATAACTGACTGCCTAACACTAGAAACATCAGCAGCTAAAGTGATACCTAAGTTACTGAAACTAGAAGCTATGGAATCATCTGAAAAATGCAGAAAAGAATGACAATTAAAGTTACCTTTTGTAGGCAGCCCCACGTCCGATGTCCCGGCCTTGCGCTTCATAGCCAAATCCATCGAGTTACCTCTACTAGAATCAGCTCGCCTCTTGCTGCGCCGGAGTTCAGCTTCCTGCACCTCTGGAATGGCCGCCAGGGCCTTCTCCATATCGCCTAAGCTGTCCCCCTCAAGGCATGCCTGGTCGATTTGTTGTTGTACTGGCGCCCCAGCATGTTGGGTCACATGCGCCCCAACCTGCTGGTCCTCCACTGCAGTGACGCCAAGAGAAGTCGCTGCACCCGACATCTCCTTATGAGCCAGCTGCTTGCCTTTTGCACCAACATCCGAAACGTCCCCCTGACGACCTGCTGATTTTTTGGACTCATTTTTCTTCTCCCCCTTGGCACAGTTGCTAGACTTCTTCCCATTCTCATCAACCAGATCATCATCCTCTGGGCTCTCATCATTGCCATTCCCTGGATCCATATCCATTGGTTCCGGGTTACCTTCATCCACATTTGCCTCAACCATAAAATGCAGCTCATACAAATAATCCCCAATAGCCACATCCACATATTGTGGGATAATGTTGGGATCAAGCACTACCACCTGGACCTGACATCTGTCATATCTCCTTGTGAAGCCCATATCCACCTCCTTGGACACACCTAGGATAGATCTGACAGCCCATATGACCTCGTACTCTCTCAGGTCATCCGGCAATCCTGTGAATTGAACCCAAATTTTTGGCAACACACATTTTGCCTCACCACCTCCAGCCTCTTCTATCTTCATCGTGACGTTGGAGTATTTAGTATGCAGCACTCCCCACTCCTTCATCCTCTGTAACTCTGCCCTCGTAGGGAACACAACCCTAAAAGAGTCAGGCCCTATTTCCTGTACCACCCATTTCCATGCACCCGGAATCAAACGCTCCAACTCAGAGGTCACCATTGGCGCAGTAAGAGAGCCACCATTAACACTGATCAAGCCAGTCTTTGTCTCTCCTTTGTGCTTATGATGACTAGGAGTCGGGATATAGTAGAAGCCAAGACCATCCACAACATACCCACAAGCCACCGCAACGGACTTGTCCGCCCGGAATCTAGGACAACGGACCTTCGAATGATCTTGTTTGTCACATATCTCGCAATACAACTCAGAGGTGCAATCAGACATTGCATGTCATTTAGTGTAACATCTGTAGCAGTAGGGTTGTTTCTTCGCCGCCCCTGCACTAGATGATTCCGGGACCTCAGCGGAAGAGTGAACCATCTTGTTCGCAGCAGTTCTCTCGCCCTTAGGTGCCGCGGCAGGCCCTACCTTCTGCTGGTCCTTCTTCCCATCCACTGCCGGCCCTCCTTGCATAAGTGTGAAGGCCTGCTACAACAGAGCTGCGGCCTGTGATGCCTGATCACCTGACGTCGTCTTGAATATATGTTGCAACATCGACGCAGCTTGTACAGCCTTGTCGGGAGCCTGCGCCGACGCCGGCACACCAGCCCCCACTGCTAACCCTCCATTTGCTGGCGCTGCCACACCAGCCACCGCTGCTAGCCCACCATTCACCGCTGGCACACCGACCGGACCTGGAGCCGACGCCTGTCCAACAGCGGTTGCCGGCGTGTTGTCGCCGTGATGCCCTCGACCACTGAACGGCCTCTGGCCACCGCCCGTGGCCCGTACGCCATAGCGACCGCCGCCACGTCCGGCATAGCCGCCACCGTTGTACCGGCCACCGCCGTACCGACCACCACCACGGCCGTCGCCAGAACCTTCGCCTTGCCCCGGGTGAAAGCCGCCCTGGAAGCCGCCACGGCCAAGCAACCCTCCCTGGTTGTTAGCATGGTATCCTCCACGGTTCGGCGCTCTGCCCCGGCCGTTGTTCTCCATGGCTTGCTGCGCCACCTAAGCAAACGTTCGCCCTCGTGAGGATTCCACGGCGGCGTGCACTGTTCGGCTAGGGTTCCGACGAGAAGTCCCTGTGCGAGCGAACAAAGCCACTAGGCCGAACGTAGGCCGATATGGCACGCCGGGCCTATTCCACATTCGAATCGGACTGGGACGGCCCATCAAGCCCATCGCACAAGCCGGCTCATGCTGGGTTTTCACTTTCGAATTCGAATCCCACTGTGGATCCCGCCCGGAGCTCTCGCCGCGATTCGATCGCGAGCGAAGCTTCATCTCCGGTTCCGGCGAAGTCCTCACCGACGAGAAAGCTTTGGATAATGATGGAGATGCGAACGAACATGGTGTTGAGTTTACAGAAGTTTTGGGATGGTGTATTACCTTAGCCTTGGCCAATGCATCTCCCAGCGTCCGCGGCGGCGATGCCCTCGGCGCCGGAAGTGGTCCTCGCCATGGTAGGCCGTTTGGCCGTCGTCGTCGAACAATCGCGTCCACAATTTGCGCCGCCAAAGCTCCTTCCCCGGGCTTCCTGCTACGCGGGCTTGTCTCCAGCTCATGCTCCGCGTGGTGGATTTGAGAAATCGAGAAGCCTGCCCCAAGCGCCCTCTTCAACAGCTCCGGCGAATCAATTGATGAATTGGACCTCGGACTTCCCGACGACACCTCCCCCACTTCTGACTCAACGTCCTCGTCCCCGATCGCCCAAAAGCGCGACCCTTGGGGAGACTCAATGCCATGAATCGTCTTTGTCGCCCTCGTCGACGATGCCGCCAGCACATCCACCTCCCTACGCATGCGATCTCTTGCGAAGATGCACTCCGCCTCTGTGACCGGCTCATTGTCCCCGGCCTCCTCCACCACCGGCGGCGGACACACAATCGCCTTCTGCCGGTGCTCCCCATTCCCAATGCTCATGTGGAAGATGAACTGGAGGTAAATCTCTCTCTAGCTTATCACTAAGGTATATTTTCTAGTCGGCTACTATAAAACATATCGGATTTGGTTTATAATAGAGGTCTCCTAAATATGCAATTAGAATCTATCCCTCCCTGGCAGAGCGTGATCAACAACACAGCAGGGGCCAATCCATATACTTTAGCATAACACAATGGTGTACAGTAGTTACTCTACTGTTCATTTAGTGGTAATTTACATTAGGCAGGGGGGCCAGCGCCCAGCATGGCCTACACAAGGCTCCGCCAATGTATCCCTATCATTTTTATATCCTCACAATACACGCCAAGTGTGTTGTGTGCCTCCCAACTTGATATTGTTGAGCTAAGTCGCCCTCTTTTGGTGGTTAGCGAGGCCTGTCCTGATGATACCTAGGGGCCAAATCCCCCACATATTGGTGGACTTAGGAAATACAACCTGAGGGATCAATGGGTACAGATCTCGTAGGATACTTCTGGCCACGACTAAGGTAAATGGCGTGTGGGCAAAGTTGTGCACCCCTGCAGAGTTATAAAACTAATCAAATAAGTCAGGATCATAGTTATGGCCGGTCTCACTCTGTCAAAGCCCTCGATGGCTAGCTTTGGAACTCTTTTGAAAAAGTGATATAGTTTGGAAACACGCTGGAAGTTGTGTAAAAAACAAAATCAAAACATACTTTGGGAGGTTATCTGGACTTTGTCAGGGTCCTAATTTATACTTTTCCTTTAATCAAATGCATGGTGAGATGCTTTAGTCATATATTATGACCTTAAACTCTTATACTTTGCTGTTTTTCTCAGGTCATTTAAAAACTCTGTAATATGTTAGGAATTGTTGATGAATACCAACCATAATACAACATGCTCACGAAGCTGTAATCATGGATTCATGATCCTTGCTATAAGATGTAAATGCCAATCCATTTCAAGCATGGAACTTGAAGATTTCGTGTAAAAGTTTATGTAAAAAATCTATAGAAGTTATTTCCACCAATAATTTGTCAAATATGCATGTTCAATCTACAAAAGTAATGTTAATCTTACTATTTCTAAATGGAGCCTCCAGTTCCCATGAGACTCAATAGAGAAAAGGATATACTCTATCAATTCTCACCAAACATTTTAAAGAAAAAGATAAATTTTAGAAATTCTCATAATAACTAAAATACATCCTGCCATCAATTGGGTAACCTCTAATCATCACTGATATTATGATTGACTGTTTTTCTAAAAAATTACCACATCTACCATTATCAAAATATAATATAAAGTATTATAACTAACTAATCTTCTATAAATTACCAACATTTGTCATTATGAAAAATAATACAAAGCACCCTCTAAATTTGCAAATAGATTACCAACTCTGCCATTTTTGAAATAAATCTAAAGTGGCCCTTGAATCTATACTATCTCATTTACCCACTTCTGCTATTGTTTAATATCGAAAAAGCCAAGGTATAAACGCATGTTGTGTGTCTGAATGTATACCAATACCATGCATATGCACGTATGCCAATGAGCATATCTATTTTCATGTTAATAATACAATTGACACTACCAGAGAACCTCACGTCCACACCGGTTGGGAACGGGCTTTAGCACCGGATTCTCAACCGGTGCTAAACTTACCCTTTAGCACCGGGTAGAATAACCGGTGCTAAAGGGGGCCTTTAGCACCGGTTCTAAACACCAACCGGTGCTAAAGGCCCTGCCTACACAGCGGGTATAGAAGGGCCTTTAGCACCGGTTGGTGTTTAGAACCGGTGCTAAAGGACCTGGATTTTTTTGGTACATTTATATATGTTTATATATGTATTTTGATACGTATTCAAACATGTATTCAGCTGCCGTGCATGTAGTACTATATATTCATATTAGCTAGACATATAATCAAAATAGAAGATATATATATTATAATTTTGAACTGTATATATATTTGAACTATATATATTTGAGCTGTATATAACAAATTAAGAAATCTGACTAGAGAAACGACTTGACGGCGCATCCTCCAGGGGGAGATGGAATTCTCCACGGGGATTAACGACCTTGTCCCAAATCCATCCAATGAGTTGTTCTGCAATTGCGTCTATTCTCTCTTCATCGAGTCTATCTTCTTGCAGCCTCATCATCTATAATTTGCAAATAATTGGAAATATTAATTCCATGGAATTGAAGACAACAAATGTGCAATTAATAAACATTTAATATAAAATAAATGCTTTACTTACAAATACAAATGTCCGTCTATATTTAAATAATCATTTATTATAAAATAAAGTGTTTTTCTTATTAATACAAACATAGTAATTATTAAATGAAGCCCTATATTTCTAAATAATCATTTGTTTTAAAACAAAGTGCCTTACTTATTAATTCAAATTTAATAATAATAATATTTATTATAAATGAATCCCATTATCAATAAAAGAAGCCGTATATTTCTAAATAATATAATTTATTACAAAATCAAGTGCTTTTTCTACAAAAATAGTAAATATATCAAATTAAAACCTGAAAATGTGTTACATACCATAACATCATGGTGGGTCATCTTTTTCGTCGACCAATTGAGCATGTTATCACAAACATAATATGCACATAGATTATTTCCCGACCCCTGTTGGCGACACTGTCGATCAAAAAATAAAGTTAAGTAAAATTCATATAATAGGTTAGCGGAGACCATGAAACCTGACGAAACCTGACGGCGTCCTGTTGGCCTCGGCGACATCGAGAAACCCCTTCAGGCCATCACGAAACGTCGTATCGTGATTGTCCCCGTACATCCATTGCCTATTCATCTGCATTAGTAACCAATAACAATTATTTATATAATTTAATATATAATATAATACAAAGGTAATATATAAGACAATACAAATTTAATATATAACTAAATATAAATTTAACATATAATAGATTACAAAGTTAATACATAAGACAATACAAACTAAACACATTTCTAAAACTATAATTAATTTATTCATTTTCTAAAATCAAATATACTTCCATTAAAAAAATAATTAACTATTCCAACTTTAAATAAATAACTAATAAATACAATACATAAGTTCTCACTCTCCACCATGAACACAAGCTCTCTCTCTCCACCATGAACACAAGCTCTCTCTCTCCACCATGAACACAAGCTCTCTTTCCATTTTGATTCACAAATTTCTCTATTTCTAAAGCATATAAACAATACAAGCTAATAAAGAACATAAGAGAATGAAAGAATGTACCTTGTAGTGCCCCTTGGATGAGTGAAATCTTCACAAATTTTGAAAAAAAAAATTGGCAGCACCTCCCCTGTCCCGAGCACAACATGAACACAGCTCCAAGTGTTGATGCTGGCTCGGGCGAGGGGAGGGAAGGTATTATATACGAGCACATTAACACCGGGTCTTGCGACGACCCGGTGCTACTGCTCTCACATTGGCACCGGTTGCGGCCAGCAACCGGTGCTAAAGGGCCTTGGGCACATTAGCACCGGCTACAACCGGTGCGAATGTGAGCACATTAGCACCGGGTCGTCGCAAGATCCGGTGCTAATATGCTCAGCCTGCCATCCCTGCGCGCCGCCCCCGCTCATAGCCGTTGGACCCGGTGCTGATGCACCCTTAGCATCGGGTCCAAAATGTGCCGCGGCCTATGAGGGGGGCGGATGTGAGGTTCTCTGGTAGTGTGAAGCTAAGGTTTCAGGTATACACACGTCAAATGCACATGGTGGCAAGATGCTTTTATGCCAAATGCACATATAGTATTGTTCTTTTTTATAAATTTGATGAAGCATATGATACTTGATTCAGGACAAACTCTTAAACACGTATATTTTGGCGAGAGGGAGTAGAAGCCACTGCCTCTCGGGGACAGGACAGTTGGCTTTTATCAACCCACCATGTCATAATTATGTTTTGTACAGCCAATTTTAAAGGCCAGCAATTGGCTAACATATTGGATATTGCTGAAAAAGAAAGATTAGAAAAGGAACTAATGGAAGCATGGAGTAATTTATCGTCAAGAATGGGTGACGGTTTCATCATACAGTATGTGTTTGGTGATGCATGTCATCCTTTTTTAATTTCCCTTTTTCCATATAGTTATATCCAATTGATGTACATAAGTATTAAAGGTTGTATGCGTGACGCATCTGATGAAGCAAAAGGGTGAAAGTATCTTAGTTATCTTTATTTAAAAGATGGTCTCTGAGAATCAGGACATCATTTTTTTACTCCCAAACGGATGATATAAAAATGGATAATCATTCCGCACGACCAAAGAAGAGAGAGACGATAATGCCAACAGAGTCACTATCAGTCTCAAAGCATCAAACTATGTGCGGAAAGTCAACCACTGGCCTGGTTAGCGTGGTCTGACTACAAATAAAGGTGAAGAACAAGCCCACCCACTTGTCATCGCCCGCCACTGCAGTACCGGCGGCCACCGGCCAGTTCAGTTGTCGATCTGCAATGGTCTCATGTACGACTAACTACAGGCGACCTGATGCTGTATTTAAACGCCCAAACTGTGAGGCTTCTCCTGCAGATCGAGAGACAGAACAAGATTAGTCACAAGCGAAGAGAGTCGGTAGAGGGAAACACAGAGAGAAGAATACAATGGCGAGCAATGAGGATCTGAAGCTACTCGGCGTGCTGGTGAGCCCGTTCGCGATCCGCGTACGCATGGCGTTGAGCATCAAGGGCATGAGCTACGAGTACGTCGAGCAGGACCTTTTCAACAAGGGCGAGCTCCTCCTCAAGTTGAACCCGGTGCACAAGAAGGTGCCTGTGCTCATCCACAACGGTAAGCCCATGTGTGAGTCACGCGTCATCTTGGAGTACGTCGACGAGGTGTTTGCTGGCCGAGCCATCCTCCCTGCCGACCCCTACGAGCGCGCCATTGCTCGCTTCTGGGCCGCCTATGTCGACGACAAGGTATAAATGCTTTGTATATTTGTGTATCGCTGCTCGTGAACACTACTGGCTGCCGGTAGCCTGGTACCGATCGAATTGGCAGCGTCTTCCTTGCAGCTATTTCCGCAATTGCTGGGCACGGTTATGGCCAAGACGGAGGACGAGAGGGAGAAGAAGGTGGTGGAGATGTTTGCCGCTATCGGGGAAATGGAGGAGGCCTTTGCCAAGTGCTCCGAAGGCAAGGCCTTCTTCGCCGGCGACTCCATCGGGTACCTCGACGTCGTGCTCGGCTCCCTCTTGTTCTGGCTCGAGGCGGTGCGCAGGATGTACGAAGTCGAGGTCATTGACGCCAGCAAGGCTCCACTCTTGGCTGCGTGGGCGGAGCGGTTCGGGGAAGTTGCAGAGGCGAAGGAAGTGGTGCCTGAGGCTGACGAGGCCGTGCAATACGCCTATAAACTCCATGCCGCTGCCGCTGCCGCTGCAGCCGCCACCAAGTGCAGTTCAGGTTGAGCAACGACGGGATTCCCGAGCCAATATTCAAGTGTGATCATGTGATTCTGATGATCTAGTGTTCAATAAATTGAGGTGTTTGGCTTTTGACATGTATTTTTTGGAGTTTTTTGTTATGTTCTTCCATACGAGCATCTCCAAAAGTGTCTAATATTTTCACTCCTAATAATTTTGGATTGGGACCTTGCCAAAAAACTTTAGGCCTAAAAAACACCTTCTACTCCAACAGTGGCTCTATTTTTTTTCCTAAAAATAGGCCACGTCATGCTATATAGTATAACAAATCATTTGTATTGGTCCCATTATGTATAATCAACTGCATCGAACATGCAAGATCAAACACTCCATATAATTTAGGAGCTAATACCATTACTCAATAGACAAATCATCTCATTATTGCTAGTCAGTGAAACATCTAGTTGTGCAAAATCAGAACACGTGTAGCTGTTTAATTTGTAGTGAACTTACATGTCGTGAAGCTTGGACGGAAGGGAGGACACCTGGCTGCTCGAGAAGTGACCAACAACAGCTCAGGAACCAAGCGGCGGCGTTCTGGATGCCAAGGAGAGGAGCAGGAGCAGTTGAGAAACATGCGCAGGGAGTTCTAGATGGAGATCATCGCAGACGGCGGAATTGGGCATGCCAATAGCAGCCCGAAATTTGGCTCGCGATTGGGAGGATATTTGACGTGCGGGAATTTTGGGGTTACTTTTGGGCTACTGTTGGAGCATGGGATTTCTTATGTATAGCCAAAAATTAGTTTTAGGAACTAATTTTAGGTACTCTTGGAGATGATCTAAGGATTGGCTAACCTTTCCAATTTCTGAAAAAAAGGGGGTGTGAATAACTATTCCAGTACTGAAATATGAGCTTCGCAACCAGAGGGTCCATCAGTACTGAAATATGAGCTTCACAACCAAAGGGTCTATCCGTTTAGCCATCCATGAATCATCAGAAAGCAGAGAAAATTGGCAGGGACAGAGAGACATTGCGATAGCTGAAAGTGATCGTGGGTCCCAGTTTGCCAAGTGAACAACCGGAGGTCCAAAGGCCACACACTTACGCCTGATAATTCTCATCGTAACGACAAAATTTTTGATAGGATGCCACCAATATTTCTTCGTTGGCGACTACTACTGCTATAACAGTCTAACACGAATCCACCTCAAGTTTTGACTAGCTAGGTGCGTGTTTGAGGACCGGTGGTGAAGCCGCCGGGCGCCCCCACGCAGTCTATCTAGTAGCCAAAGCGAGAAGCAAGCCACCCGGGCGTACATATGTGTGGTCGTGCGTAGGAGTTGCGTAAAATATGAGTAAGTGTTTAAAATGTTTTAGTCATATTTTTCAAAAATATGAGTAAGCAATGATATTCCATTATCATAATACTTAGTCTTTCATAGACTTAATCTACTAAATTATGATTGAGTAATTAGGAGCAATATGCTTCATGCACTTATTACCACTTTTAGTTGTGCAACACAAATAAAGTTTAATACTTTCATAGGATTGTAGGGATTAATCAGTCTTCTTTTGGCATTAAAAGGGGATAATTTAATCTGCCAATCATCAATATACCTTCTATGGTATTTGAGGATACTTGCTATTTAGTGCTAGCTAGCTGTATATGCACTTGGAAGTGCTTGTATGGTTCCTCGCTTCTTTTAATTCAATAACTCGGGTCTATGTGAGTCGTCATTCATATCTTCAGAATTATTAGTGTTCATTCAGGAATAGACTGATAAGTCATTCATTGACTATTTCCTTCATGGATTTCTAATTCTTCGAGAATACTATTTCTTTTCTCTGTGAGAAATTCTCTCATGCAAGAGAGAAGTGATAGTCCTTTTTATATTAACTTAAGTTCTTCATTGAACTTTTTACTGAGAAAGTGTTATTCATAACAAGTCATTCTATGACTTAATTTCCTTCTAGGATTTTTCTCTTCTTGAGACTTTTAATATTCTTCTAGAATATTATCTACCTTAGACATTTAGTACTTAATATAAGATTAAATTATGTTTCTTATGATTTTATCCTTCAAGGAAATTATGAGTCCTTCAAGGATCTCTTCTCATGGATTTTCAGAACCCACTAATTAACTGCATAATATTTATTTTATTCATTCATGCCATTTGCCGGATATGTAGCAGAATATCCATTCATATATAATGGGAGTTTACTAGCCTTTCTCAAAAGACTTATGAACCATTGCATTTCACCATATCATTATTTCATAATGACTCTCTAATTTGAACTTCTAGGTTCAAGTATTTTCTTCATGGTTCAACCTCAATTTCATTCTTTCATTGACCCGATATGAGCGCTTCATGTGACTCTGCCATGGACTTTGTTATGGATCCATTTTCTCATTAGAGAAACATTTCCAATAATAGAGGTAATGTTGTCGACATTTATTATTCTCTCTCATATCTCCAGGATAAGACTATTATATAGTCAACTAGTATCTGCTATGCCAACACAAAATATTCCGCGCGCTTTATAGTGTTAGGCATTCATCTTCATGGTGATTATTTCTTAGTACGTGAGGTAACGATCTTCTTTTCGGAATTTATGGAGATTTCATTCAGATTATTTGACAAGTTCATTTGGTCCAAAACCAACAGGCGTCCCCGTAGATTTTAAATTAATGATCAAGTCATTTGCGATGGTGAGCATACTATTAGATACCTGTGGTATACTTCCACACATAGCATTATGTTTACTGCAAGTAAACTTAACTTTTGGTTAATAACTTCATGTTGTTTCTCCTGATTCCGGATTCCCATTTGCGAGTTTTCATTGTGTACACATTCTCGTTGTGGTCAAATCCTTCAACGATTTTTCACTTCTAGTGTGTTTCCACTTCGGGTGATGTCCTATTCTAGGACTTTCTCACATTTAGATTTTCTGGCATTATACTTTGCTTCATGCTGAGATTTTGTTTCTTCTAGAAATCTAGTGCGGTATTATATCCCCGCTTCAAGCTTTCTAGGAATACTTGAATTCTAATATAAGGCATTCGATAGGTATGGGCTTTCTCTCTCCCTAATGTCGATATTAGATATTCTTAGTAGCATACTTTTCATAAGATATCCCCATATCATGAGCTTCTTTTAATGGAAATTCAGATCCATATTTCTCCAACTTCAAGTGGATGCCCATTTATGTATGCTAAATTGGTGAAATTATTTCATAAATGTTTCACGCACATTTTCAAATATTGACATTCATATATGCAGTGATCTAGACATATTACTGTAGTGGCATGAAAACCAATACATATACTTCATAAAGTTACTTCAAGTTATAATTATGCAAATATAATTTACATGGAATTTCTACTATAAAATTTAATTGCTCGCTCATTCAAGAATTCCACATATTCATTAAAATTCTGAACCCATTAACACCAAATTATTTTCCACACAATGGACTTACATGTCCATTTTCTTTTCACGATCCGCAAACCCATTCTAATCGGGTCATCCAAGTTCTAATTAGATAAATTCACTATTAAGCCAATTTTAGACCGGTTTTCTCCCCCTCATCTCAACCTTCTTGATTAGAGATGAACTAATGACTTCTAGTCATATAGAGCATGCAAGCTAATTAATTGTGTGTTGTAATAGCTTCCTGACTATCTCAACTAAATGGGAGGTGTTTCTCAACAGGAGAAATTTGAGTGTGCATAGCATACAAGTTAATGCACTGACACATCGTCAATGGTTGGATCTTCTCCCTCTCACGCCTCTCACGATAAGCACAAGAACAAGTATAAAGTAGACAAGACATGATATAGGTGGAGCTTCTCTTTATTCCTCAAATCGATATCTTACAATAGGGGTGCTCCTCCGTATATATACTCCGAAGTAAGCGTAGAGTTTGGTAAGAGCCCACAACATAACCGGACTAGGACTATGAGTCCTTTATCTCCCTTACCTTCTATGGTTGGTAGGTCCAGTTAGGACTCTCCAAGAGTCCTTGTTTTACAACACCTTCCACTAGTTGGTACCTGATCGTCTCCTGTACTATTCAATATAGTGGCACACATGTTTATTGATCATTATTGCTAGGGCCAAAAATAATGGGCAAATACAAGGGATAGTTCTGCATCTAGTAGAGGACGGACTCTCAATTTTACAATATGCAGACGATACAACGATTTTTTTTAGACCATGATATTGAGCAAGCAAAGAATATGAAGTTGCTGCTATGTATGTTTGAACAATTATCTGGCCTTAAAATTAATTTTCATAAGAGCGATATCTTTGCTTTGGGCAAGCAAGTGAACACCAGGCTACTTGCTCAAATTTGTTTGGGTGTAAACTTGGTGCATACCTATGCATTTTTGAAAGTTAAGTAATAAAGATTGGGGGATAGTTGAAGAGAGATTTGAAAAAAAGCTTAGAGGTTGGAAAGGAAAATTACTCTCGGTTGGAGGAAGATTAGTGTTGATTAATTCTGTTTTAACTAGCCTGCCGATGTTTATCCTCTCATTTTTTTTTATGTTCCAAAGGGAGTCCTTAAAAAATAGAACATTTCAGGTCAAGGTTTTTTTTTGGCAGTACGATCAACACAAGAAAAAGTATAAACTCATGAAATGGGACCTTCTCTGCCAGCCGAAAGACCAGGGTGGTCTGGGAATCATGAACCTCGACATCCAGAATAGATGCTTACTAAGCAAGTGGCTTTATAAACTTTGCAACGAGGAAGGAATCTGGCAAGAATTACTTAAAAAATAAATACCTTAGGAACAAATCACTAGAACAGATATATAAAAAACCAGGAGATTCACAGTTTTGGTCTTGGGTGATGGGTGTGAAGGATGACTTCCTCAAGTTGGGGAGGTTCAAAGTGCGGTCTCGGGCCCAAACAATGTTTTGGGAGGATACTTGGTTGGGCAACGGGCCTTTGAAGTCCCAATATCCTAACTTGTATTATATAGTGCAGAAAAACATGCCACAATATGTGAGGTATTCAGTGCCACACCACTAAATATCTCGTTTAGAAGATCATTAGTGGGAAATAAGCTACTTGAATGGCACAACCTTGTGTGGAGAATTATGAATGTTAACCTAATGGGAGGTAGAGACATCTTACTCTGGTCTCTACATAAGTCGGGATCATTCACCGTTAAATCCATGTATAAATACCTCATTAATAATGGGGTTAGTTACACAAGAAATTTAGCATATGAGATTACCATTAAAGATTAATATATTCATGTGGTATCTAAATAAAGGTGTTATCTTAACAAAGGATAACCTAGCAAGGAGGAATTGGAATGGTGACAAGCACTATAGCTTTTATAATTCAGAGGAGTCCATTGACCATCTATTCTTCCGGTGTCACTATACTAAATGATGAGGACATCACTCCTATGGATACTCACAACAACCCTCCATTGATCGTTCAAGGTCCAATCACTAGAGCTCGTGCGCGACAATTGAATTTAGAGGTGAGCTCGTTCCTAAGTACTTCTCTATGTGATTATGAGAATAGATTGCTACCTAATGATTATATTGTAATTAGGAACCATAGAGAGGACCAGAGGATAGTTGGAGAAGGGCTTCAAGGTGGAGAGGACCAGCAAGGGCATGCAAGTCAAGATAGAGGCCCAAATCAATTCGACTTCGAGTTCACCTCGGAGTCCAGGAGCAGTCAGTGCTAAATCAGACGTCCAAGTCGCATACGGGCTCGAATTTGGACGTTCTTTATATGCTTGGAAAGCTAAGAAGATAATCTTTGCAATGGCACTGGTCTCATATCAAAATTCGTCCGGAGTCATCGGGAATCGACAAAACAAGGTGACGTCCAGAATCTGTTTCGGCGCTGCATCGTCGTATTTTGGTCTTTGGGCCGTGTATCGTGTTGAGCCCAATAGGGGAACGTCCAGGGGGTTGACCACGACCCTAGACTCTTTAAAACAGTATCCGCCGCCCAAATTAGGGTTTGGGTTTTGCTTAGATCAATTCTGTCAAGAACAGTGTCACCGCTCGTCGGTTTGTGAGACCCCAACTTTGTAATTTTAATCATACATCGGCAATTGTGTTGAAATCTTTCTCGTTCTTGCTTGTGTTCTTCGATTCGCAGGCAAGGATTAGCCTTCTGGGCGAGGTCAACCGTGCAACGCCGGTTGATAACCTGAGGAGATGTGGTGCTGCGATTGCGGGGTTCGGAACGTGTGGTTCGGAAGCCGGATCGATTTGAGTCACGACCACCAAATCAAGAGTTATCAGAACCTTTCGGAAGATCGGGAAACCCTAGTTCCCATCACTAAATTTCTATGGCTTGCTGTCTATATAATATTTGGTATTCATCCTCCCAAAGACATGTATGACTTATTTAACCAATGGAGTAAATTAGGTGGGCAGAAACTAAATCTATACATCCTGACAGGCAGTACAGTTTCATGTTGGGCGGTATGGCTATCAAGAAATGAAGTGGTGTTTGATAAGTCTCGACCTAAAACCTTTTTGCAGGTACTGTTCATAGGAACGCACTAGTTCCGCTGGTGGGCCAAGTTGCAGCGAAGTGAGAGTGACCAAGAACTCATGGTGGCGGCACGTCGCATTCTTGAGGTGGCTGCTCTTCATTTCTTCAGTGCTAATGGATGGTCCTTAAATTTACGGATTGGTTTTTAGGATGATTGTTTGTTAAACATTATGGTGATTATAACAGTATACTATATTTTGTAATAATTTTGAACTGATGCTCCTCAAGTTATGAGTTTGAAGCTGGAACTTTTTTCCATTATCTAAAAGAAAGTTGGTACCGGATTACCTTCTTTCATTTAACTTTTGTGAGTCTATGTTCAATCATTTCGCGGACTATGACTTCGTTGTTCTTTGTAAACCGTGAGTTAGCTTTCATTCCATATTAAGAAAAAACATAGTGCAAGCCGACTCCCTCATTTTATTTATGTATGGCGTATTATTATTTGAAAATAGAACAAGTTTTAACTAACAATTAGTTATCATACATGTTTAGTGTCTAACACTCCTACCAACATGTTCATATTTAATGTATCTTCGATATGATATTGATTTTGTAACAATGGGTAATGTCACTTTTATTGAATGACATGGTCAGCTACCTAAATGATGAGTCATCAACTCATGATTGCCCCAAATGTATGCAATCAGTAAGCCTTATGAGATCTGCCAATTAGTCAGCCCAACCATAATCGCATCACCACACCATGAAAAACTTGAAACCATAGAAGGAAAAGGCGGTGTAGCTGAAAGACGACTCATGACATGCAATAGTTATCCACACTATTACGTATAAACACCCTTAAAGGTATCATATCAGGACTTGTTTAGTTCCCAAAATTGGGAGTCCTAATTTGGGAGTACGAAATTCCATGCGCACTGTAGCATTTCGTTTGTATGTGTGAAAAATATCCAAAAATTGATTAATTAGGCTCAAAATATTCGTCTCGCAGAGTACAACAAAACTGTGTAATTAGTTTTTGATTTCATCTACATTTAATACTCCATGCATGAACTGACATTTTGATGTGATGAGAATCTTCTTTTTGCATAGTGAATTTGGGGTGCAAATTTGGGATCTAAACAAGGCTTTCAATTAATAGTAACCTTTTACATGACATGACATGACATGATGCAGCACAAGATATATGGCATTCATGGTGCAGCACAAAGAACATGGCATGACGGTTCCAAACCATTATGCCGAAGCCCATACCGTCGCTGATGGCCATCGCTGCCACGGCCCGCGGTGCCAACAGGACTATCCAGTGTTGTCTCTAGTGTCAGTGAGCAAGAGGGACGCAATGATAACCTTGCGATGGCAATTTTCTATTTTAATTTTCAAATCAAACATGCACAATGTCCTAAATTGAAATAAACAGTGCCAAACCAATACATAGTATTTATCTATTTAAGAATATTCTCTTTAATTATGTGGGGGATAATAATTAATATAAGCGTATCTCTGCCGGTGCTAATTACACAAGCCGACGCCAATACTACTGCCATACAAAAAAGAAAAGCAACTGCATAACAATTAACAGAGGTGACATTGTTCAAACAATAGTGCAATTGCACTAACAAATATCAATCATGTGCCACATTTAATATTGACTTATTTTGCGTATATGATTTATGTGAGATGAGCTTGGTATTTGTTTGTGTAAAGTGTAAAGGCAACTTCTATGCGACTTATTGTAGATCAGTTGATAAAATTTCTTCAGTGAAATCCGTCCATCTGGATTCGAATCTCGATTCTGCATGAGTGTCACATTTTTTATAATTCACATTTTCTACGTATATAATTTTCTAGAATCCTCGATCAATTCTAGAATTTACCCGATGCTATTTTTTTAGTGGTAGATGACGTGCCTTTCAACAGTGAGGCGTTTATTATGACTTCACAGTCTTAACATCTATGGACTTGGTCTCTCGAAGAGATGTTCATAGGCGTAGAATTTACATGGGTACGTTTACAGGGATGATTGTGTCCATGTGAACGCATGTATCAAGAAACTTCTGTAACCTGGACCACTACAAGATTATGTTCCTCGTGGCCAAATGTTAATTGTTGTCGTATAATGTTGTTGTTAGGTTGATCTCTACCAATGGATCCAAAGGCCCATTGGGCCCTTGATCTGCTCCCTGATCGGGGGAGCCCAACCACTAGGGTTGCGGACCCCTGTCGTGCAGTACTATATAAGGGAGGTGGGAGCCACCAAGACAAGGGGTCTGTGCCATTCCCAATTTACCCTAACGTCCGATCGAGTTGTGCTTTCCGCGACGGGAAGCTCCGCCGCCTCCATCTACACTACGCGTCGCTGCCCTAGCGCAGAACTACATCGACAGAACCAAAGAGCCAAACCAAAGGTACACATTTCATTTACAAGTTCATCACGAATCGCACGTTCACAAAAAGAACACCATGTTTTACATTACTATCAAAGAGACAAACCCCACCGATCTACACCTAGTTGATCCCGTGAGTCTAACAGTTACTTTCAAGGACAACTTCCAACTTTCCTAATCATGGCGAATGTTTAGCCTTCTTTGCTTGCTCCAATGGAACCTTCTGATGTGGGCACAGCGCGCGCGTCGCACGTTCATCAGCGACAAGTATTTTTTTTATCCTATATTCATATCTTACCAACCGATAGGCCGGGGCTCGTGGTTTGCTCGCGTTTCCTCCCATGGAGGCCGCCAGACCGGTGCAGGGCCAACTAAGCTCGTAATTGAATGATCCAACTCTGCCACCGCGCCGGTCCTGAAAGCGCTAGCCCAACCCCTTTTCCAGTATGTTATGTTCCACTTCCACTTGACGCTCCAGATCATTCGGGTCCGCCATCGAACGCCTCTTGGTTTGCGCCCCTGCAGGACTTGGTGGCTGCCATGGAGAGAGCTACTTCCTACTTGCAAGGCGTGCAAAAACAGCGTGCGCCGCAGAAGATCTGGGTCCGGCACCAACATGTTGCTGGTCCGGTGGTACCTACCGGTGCCTTACATTTTTTCCAAAAAGGCTGGATGCAAGCTGTACCACATATAGTTGGCGGTATTTGATTCTCACGACCTGAAAAATCTGATTATGTGTCTAGGAAATGTTTGCGCAGTTAGGGAACCAAACGTCCAATCATGATCTCTGAATGTCAACGCATAAGTTGTAACCACTCTCACAGGCCATTATAAAATCTAAAGCATTAGTACATCCATTTAGTTAAAAAATAAATATTATTAGCTAACAAAAAAATAAGTAACTAGTTATTATGATAATTATATAAAAAATAAAGCATTAGTACATCCACTTAACTAAGCAAGAAAAATTAATATTATTAGCTAAAAAATAATCAACTAGTTATTATGATAATTATATAAAAACTAAAGCATTAGTACATCCATTTAGCTAAACAAGAAAAATAAATATTATTAGCTAACAAAAAATTAAGCAACTAGCCATTATAATAATTACATCCATTTAAAAAATAATGAGAGATTGTTCATTTACCTCAAGTCATATCTCTATAATGCAACTAACAACAAATTAAATCTCTAATAAATAATATGTAAATAAAAAAATTCATTTGCCTCTACCTCTATAATCTTCGTTTCTCTATTTCTAAAGAAAAAAAAAGACAATACTAAGTATGAATCGTAGGAGGATGAACTTATATACCTTTAGAGCATATGGGTGAGTGAAATCTTCACGAAATCACAAAAAAATGGCATAACCTCCCTCCCCCAAGCTCGGCCTCGCCATGAACACAGGAGACTTGTGTTCATGCGCCTCTGGCTCGGCCGAGCTGGGGAGGGAAAAGACCCTTTTACTAGGAGGGGCCTTTAATTAGTCCCGGTTGGAGGCTACAACCGAAACTAAAAGTGCTCATTTAGTCCTGAACGTCGCAGTCGCCTCCAACCTGGACTAAAGGCCCCTCCAATGATTAGCGGGGCCGACCCTTTAGTTCTAGTCCCGGGACTAAAGGTTCCCTGCCAACGGCTAGTGGGGCGAGGGCGGGGAGCCGGGACTAATGCTCACGTTAATCCCGGACCAAATTCCATCCGGGGCTAAGGGGTGGATGAAAAGAGACTTCTCAACACAGACTCGATCAACTACATCATCCTCTCCACGGCTGCACACAGCATCCGATCCAGAATAGCCTGATCGAACGAGAGAGCTTGGCGGCGGGTGCTTGGCAATGGCCGCAAAGGGAGGTGACCTGAAGCTGCTGGGCGTGTGGGACAGCCCCTACGTGAACAGGGTCCAGATCGTGCTCAACCTCAAGGGCCTCACCTACGAGTACGTCGAGGAAGACCTCCTCCACAAGAGCGAGCTCCTCCTCGATCGAGTCCAACCCCGTGCACAAGAAAGTCCCCGTGCTCATCCACGACGGCAAGCCCATCGCCGAGTCGCAGGTCATCGTCCAGTACCTCGACGAGGTCTTCGCCGGCGCCGGCCCGTCCGTCCTCCCCGCCGACCCGTACGACCGCGCCACCGCCCGCTTCTGGGCCGCCTTTGTCGACGACAAGGTACGTGTAAGCAGCTAATCATCCATCGCTGTGTGTGGAGCTCAGAGGATGCGTACGACGCTTGCAGGTGGGTTCTCCGTGGTACACGATCCTGTTCGCGCGGGAGGCCGAGAAGAAGGGCGACGCGGCGGCGCGGATCATGGCGGCGCTGGAGACGCTGGAGGGCGCGTTCAGGGACTGCTCCCGTGGGAGGGGCTACTTCGGCGGCGACGGCATCGGGTTCGTGGACGCCGTGCTGGGCAGCTACCTCGGGTGGTTCAAGGTGTTCGAGAAGATGGTCGGCGTCAGGGTCCTGGACGCGGCGAGGACGCCGCTCCTGGCGGCGTGGGGCGAGCGGTTCGCCGCTCTGGACGCGGCAAGGGACGTCCTGCCGGACGACGTTGACAAGGTGATCGAGTTCCTCCAGACGTTCCTGGATTAGGTGCGTGCGACTGTGCGAGTGCTAGGCGCTCCCCGCGTCCCCCGGACCCGGTGATGAACGCAGAATTGTTTGGTTTGGTCATTTTCAATGGGCTGTTAATGGGCTTTTAGATGTTGATTCGAAGCACCGTAATGGAATAAGAAGGCCTGATTTGACCAGGCTGTGTGAATAAATGGAGCCCAGATTTAATATCTACTGGGCCTAGACTTGGCCATCTCTTATTACTTTTGAAGCACACATGCACCTACCACTGGAATTCTAAATGTTACACTTGAAAGAAAAAATGAAAAAAGAAACCATATATCACCTGAATTTTAAGTTTTCCTACAAGTCATACAGTGCATAGATGATTAACCCATTCAGCTCGTTTTCGTTAAGTTGGAGCTGCCAATGTGATCTATCAAAGTTATATACTTTGAGGAGTATAATCTTAATGCCTTTTGAGGAAGTTGTAAAAAGAATCACTGATTGGAGCTTAAGCATTGTCACGCCAAGTCATCCTATTTGCAAAAAGAAATAAGAAATATGCAACATAATAAATAAACCCAATTCAACCAGAACAAGCCTGACTCGGCTAGCTTGGGAGCTTCCAGGTGATCTTCTTTTTATATAGTAAATTTGGGAGTTGCTTTTGGGATCTAAACGAGGCATCAGTCTTATCGCGGTAGGGTGATTTTTGCGACAGAGTTAGACCAAGCAGCGGGCAATTGCAACAAAAAGACTTCTGTGAAGGAATATTCATTTCCAAACGACATATGAGGTGGTCCCATGGATGGGAGAGTTGCTTGCCTTCATTGATCAGCGAGTCCTCAAAGGTAGGTGAGCAAACATTCATGATTGATAATACTCGCAAAAAAACAAATACGGTTAATAAGTTATAAGTCTAATCCAAATACTAGAACAAACTTAACTTGTCCGGCACTGGCTGTTGTAGCTCAACATCAGCGAAAACAGTCGGATGGTTATTGCAACAGAAGGGAGTGGGCAATTGAATCAGACGGCTTATGGGAAGGGAATCTCAATTTCCAAGGGAATATGATGTGGTTTTTCATACTTCCCAAGAAAAATTCCCATCATAGTATTTGCACACGTGCACATGGATGGGAGTTGCTAGCCTTCGTTGATAAGAATAAATCGTCAAAGGTACCCCTTTCATTCATTTAGCTTATCAGCCACCGGCCAGCAGTGTTTCTCTCTCACAATGAATCATCACCAGCCAGGCAGTAATATTTTTCTCTCAGTATAAATCAGCATCAGTCACCAGCCAACCGAACCGTTAGCAAACAACATTTATTTCTCTCGACGGCTGCATGTACGCACGGCGTCAAGCGTGTTCTGTTCCTCAGGGGGCAAATTTTGAAAGCAATGCCCTTCAGAATGATGAATCCGTGCGTTTGGGCGGCGAAGAAAGTCACAATAGATGGTTGGTGTACGCTAATTGTGGCTGCTACTTTTTTCTTAGGACGTACAATGCGTGGCAGGATGTCGACCAGGTCCTCGATTTCTTTAAGGCCTTCTTCGCTTAGGACGGCATTCACCATGTGCTCGATCTTGGTTGGAGTTGAACACCCACGTTTGGTTATTTATTTGTTACATTTTCTTTGCTCTTAATCACGACAGAATAAGATGGCTGGAGATCAGCCTGTGGCCTAAAATTCTTTGGTCTTGTAAGATTTTCTTTTTCCTCTTGAAATGATGCAAATTTTAGGTGCCGTTATTCTTTAGTGTACCCACATTTGCTAATAATTTCTTCGCATTCGAGTCAAAAAAAAGCTACTTAATTTGCAGACGAGTTTCTTTAGTTTGCAATACCCACTAGGTTTGTAATCCAGTGTCCATGGTTTACTTGCATTTGCCTACTTTTAGTGGTTCTATTTGTAGCTGTGTGATAGATCATAGATGTGTGTAAGTATCAAAATGATTGGAAAACACAATATCATTATTGTTTCATATATTTTATCTATAAAATAAAATTGAATAAAATATCATTGAAAATAATATGACATGTGTTATGGTGATATTCAAAATACATCAATATATAGTAACCAAAACACCAAACAAATAGCACACAATTGTGTCGGTGTTGCGGACACCGGCTAGTTAATCTGTGCCGGTTCATTCGGTCTCGATGGTAAACACTCGAACATGAGGATGTATACTAGTTCAGACATAGGTCCTACACCTAGTGGGGGTCTTTCGTGTTTCTCTCGAGAAGTGTTTCAAGCTTATAATTAGGGTGATTGAATGAGTACTTGGTTATGAACCGAGAAAAACTTGGCCCTAACTCCCCTTATATATGTTTGGGGTAGGTAACAATGTGGGAAAAAAGAGGGACGGGACCCTAGTGCCTCCAGGTCGGTGGCATCACTTGGGGTGTTGGTGAGTCACCAAATCATCGTCTTGGCGGCCTCCTAGAGGTGGGGCCATTTAATACTTCTTGTTAGTCTCTTTAAGAGCAGTTTCAATCTATAGTGTCTATGAGTAGTGTCTACGATGCCATATTAACTCTACATTAGGTCAGTCCCAACCCATCATGTCTATGGGTAGTATCCATGCTGCCATGTTAGCAAGACATCACATTAGACACTACATTCTCCAACCCATGATTTCTTAGGATGGATCATTAATAAATTCATCATCTTTTCTCTCTACCAATCATACCTGTTCTTTTTCTATCATGAAGACACTATCCTCTCCCAATGCAAACTTTGGTAGTGTCCTATGCATAGGTTCTCGTGTTGACACTGGGTCTTACATGAGACCCAGTTTCTTCCTCTTTCCATTCTCTCTCTTGTTTAATACAGTGTCACACAAGTAAATGTCATATGTGGCAGCCTAATTAATGCTATGGAAATTATCCTACATGGAGGGTTGTGACTGCCCTTAAAAACTATACTTCCTAACCCATAATTTTTTCTTAGAGTGTGTCATCAATAAATGCATCATTTCTCTTCTCTATCAATCATATTTGTTTTTCATCTACTATGAAGACACCATCGTCTCCCCAATGCAAAACTTGGTAGTGTCTAGTGGATAGGTTCTCATGTTGAAACTAGGTTTTACATGAGACTCAATTTCTTCATCTTTTCCTTCTCTCTCATAGTTAATATAGTGCCACATAAACAATTAGTCATATGTGTCAGCTCAATTAATACTATGAAAACTATCCAGCATGGAGGGTTAAGAGTTAAGACTGCTCTAAAACACTAGTATACAGATCCCAGGATAAAAAAAAGGCTTGATTTGACCAGGCTATGTGAATAAATGGAGTCCAGATTTAATGTCTATTGGGCCTTAACCTGACCATCTCGTGTTACTTTTGATGCACACACTCACGTGCACCTGCCATTGGAATTCCAAACGTTACACTATAGAGGGAAAAAGAAGAAAAATCGTAAAAACAAAGACACCATATATCACTTGAATTTTATGTTCTCCTACAAGTTATTTTCTTTCAAATGTCTGGCCTGATTAGAGTAAATCTTATCGGCGGTCCCTAAATTTACACGACGGTGTCATTTACGTCCCGAACTCTCAGGATTTTTCATATCTAAGTCTCTAAACTTGAACGCGGTGTCATCTAGGTTTCAAACTCAAAACAAATTATATTTGGGTCCCTAAATTTGCATGAGGTGTCATCTAGGTCTCAAACTCATGGTTTTTTTTACATTTATTAGGTCACTAAGGCCCTGTTTGGATGTTGTGGTTTTGAGAAACCATAGTATTAAGAAACTGTAGTTTTAAAGGCCATAAGGGTGCAAAACCATGGTTTAGAAAAAAAGAGGTACATAGTGGAGTTTTTAAAACTCCAAAAAGACTACAGTTTTGTCAATACCATGGTTTTGAAAACTACAAACTCTGTAGCGTCCAAACACCTCACAACTTTTCGATATCAAAGTATTTTACAAAACCGAAGTATTCTTCTAAAACTCCAAAAATACTTTGTATCTAAACAGGGCCTAAACTAGTAAACTTCCACATTAGTGCCATCTAAGTCCTAAATTTAACTTTTTTTTTATGATATGGTACAATAACTGCTATCTGCCACTTGCAAATAATCAGAGGGAGCATCACCCAAGTAGTCAAGGGATCACCCCCACGATAATTCAAGACTGACAAAGGTGAATGCAAGTGGCAAAAGTTCGGCCGCGGTGACTTGGAGTTTGAGAAGAATATGGCAACTAAATAAACAACAAGGGTTAGGATTGACACAACAAACAAAAGTCGGGTATACACTTCTTATTTATCAGCGGGATGAAATACTGAACCCAAATATGAAACAATTTGAATTTGAACCTAGATGACCCCACCGTGTAAGTTTATGGACCTAATTATCAAAAATCATGAGTTTGGAACCTAGAAGACACCGCCGGGAAAGTTTAGGGATTCAAATATAAAAAATATGACTTTGGAACTTAGGTGACACCGATCTGCAAGTTTAGTAACAACCCGTAAATTTAACTCTACCAAAAAATGACATGAAAGGCTGCATCAACACTGCACTACCCTCCTGAAGAGACCGTGCTCCAGCTGCATGTGGAAACATGCAGCCATCTCTTTCTCGTCGAGAGAAGATGCGGTAGCTACGCAATGCGGCGCAACCTTTCTTCCCCATCCGCTCCGCCGCCATCGGGCGACCTGCTATGCTCCATCTGTAGTGTCATCCTGTCGGTGTTTAACGACCAAGTACCTGTCTAGGGTACCTTAGAGCGTAGTGTTTGTGGGTATCGTCGAGTTCTAAGGAACGATGATGCACACACAAGACAACAATTTAGACAGGTTCGGGCCGCAAATTGCGTAATACCCTACGTCCTGTATGTTGTATTGCTTTGTGTATGAATTGAGTTGTTTTGGAGGGGTCCCTGCTCCACCTTATATGCACGGGGAGCAGAGTTATAAGTTAGTTACATAATCCTAGTCGTATACAACAAGGAGTACTACAACAGGGTACTTTGGGGAGTCTCCTAACAGTATACAACTAGTTCTCCCAATCAACTACGTTGTCTTGCACCATAGTCGATTGCATCGGAGTAGTCGGGCAAAACTTCCCGTAGCCGAGTAGTTTAATCCGGTGAGTGAGTGGCCCTAGGGATCCTGGTCCCATAAGCCCCCGAGCATCTTGCGCCTTCGCTTCAAGTCTTTAATCTGCTTTAACATCTTCAATGCCTCATCTCTTGATGATTCGAGTAGTTGGAGCAAAGTCCAAGATGCTCTTTCTTTCATTATGGAGTAGTTTCCATTGGAGTGCATCTTTGATGCACCCAATGGGTGTAGCCCCCGATCCTCCGACTACTTTTTAAGTAGTCGAAGGTACAAAGTAGTCTTCTGTCTTCAACTTGGAGTTGTTCAATGGTGTGCACCATCTAGGTGCACCCATTGGGTGTCGCCCCCGAGCTTATGGTGGGCACTGTCTAGGTGCACCCATTATTCAATGATGTGCACCGTCTACGGTTCCTGCATTGAGAATGATCGACAGTTGCAACTGTGTTGTCAGGCTTGCGCTTTTTGTTGTCGCGGTTGAGGTCGCGATTGTTGGAGTGATCGTTGTGACGGTCGTTGTTGTCCCTGTTGTTGTTGCTGTTGTCGTGGTGCATGTCGAAGCGCTCACGGTCGTCTTGGTTGCCCCATTCATAAGCTATCCTTCTGAGGGAGGCAACATCATGAGAGCATCTCATTCCGAACTCGCGATGTAGCTCTTTGGTGTACAAGGCATCTTGAAAGCTGTCGATGACTTCATGTCACACCCGACCCAGTTTGTATGGCCCAGTAGTGGCCCGTGAGTGCAGGATGCACGTGTTTAGTGCGACATTGCTAGTTTAGCAAGGGTGGAGGCAACTTATAAGCCCTTGTCTTCCAGCCATAGCACATTCGGGTTAACCCTTTTACACGAAGCGAGGACGAAAGTGTAAGCAGGGTGCTATGTGTACGCGTGCACTCCCCTCGGAAGGGTTGTGCGGGGCGGCTTTGGAGGGCGGGGTGTTACAAATGGTATCAGAGCCGTCCCTCGCGGTTGCGTGTATAGGTCAATGTGCGGGCATAGGGCGCATGGCGCGTATGACCCAGGTAGGGCATACGGCATGGACTATGGCGTCGGCACTGGACGTACGGTCGTGCGCTAAGGTTGTAACACCCCGCCCTCCAAAGCCGCCCCGCACAGCCCTTCCGAGGGGAGTGCACGCATACACATAGCACCCTGCTTACACTTTCGTCCTCGCTTCGTGTAAAAGGGTTAACCCAAAGGTGCGATGGCTGGAAGACAAGGGCTTATAAGTTGCCTCCACACTTGCTAAACTAGCAATGTCACACTAAACACGTGCATCCTGCACTCACGGGCCACTACTGGGCCATACAAATTGGGCCAGGTGTGACACTTCATGATCTGAGATGTCCACTATTGTGGCTCTTTTGTCAAAGAATTTCTGGATGTACTGGCGTGGAGTTTCTCATTTTTCTTGCTTGCAGGCCCCCAGCTCGTACCGGGTTCCGGGCCATGCCCAGGTTCCTGGAAGTTGTCTGTGAATTTCAGGGTGAGATAATCCCAGGAGTCAATGGACCCGGGGTGGAGGCCCTCAAGCCATGTGAGCGGCATGGTGTCCAACTTGACTGGGAAGTAGCTGACATTGATGTCGTTGGAGCCTCCTGCCATCTGGATTGCAGTCGAGTAGATTCTCAGTCATTGCTCTGGGTCTTGCTTGCTTGTGAACTTCTCGATTCCAATCGGCTTGAACTTGGATGGCCACTAGATGTTCTTGATGCGGTTGGAGAAAGCTGAGAATCCATCATACTTGTTTGTCTGTGGCTCCTTGTATTATTAGTCACGCCAATTGTTTGCGTCATTATAGTAGCGGTCTGGTACATGGTAACGCTCACGGTTCCCCTCATTGTATCGTGGTGGATCGTCATGGTGAGGTGGAGGACCGTAACGGAGGTCGTAGTCATCGCGTCGAGTAGTTCTGATTCAACGCAGTGAAGTCTACTTGTCTGGATTACAGATCGAGCATCGCGGTTGGCGTTGATTGGGTTACGGAGATCTTGCGAACGCCCTGCTTCATTGCCCTGCCTGCCTCCATCTTGTTCCTGCCATCGGCCTACATCCTGGTCACGCCCGCGGCCTCCATCTTGGTCACGCCCGCGGCTTCTGTTTTGATCGCGCCCTCGGTCTCCTGTCGCCCCTGCTTGTGGTTGTTGTGGAGTACTGTGTCCAACAAGGTCGCCTGGTGCAGCTGGAGCTGCTGCGTTGCCTTGTACGAGTCTCCTTCCGTTTGGGTGTCTTGATCCCGTGCTTCCTCCCGCTCGGTTGTCGCTTGGTGTAGGATTGGTAGGATCAAGAGTGTTTAGAGTTGTCTGGAGTAGTGCAAGGGCCTGCCTGGCGGGAGGGGTGCTTGGCAGAGTTCTGATGAGCTTTGCTGCTACGGTTATGTTGAGCGGTGCTTCTTGCAGGACTGGTTGATCTCCCACCATGTCAAAAGCTCCAGGAAGGTTGCGAGTTGCATCTGCACATAAAGCTACACGGATGCGCCTCCCTTTGCGTTTTGCGTTTCTTGCGGGTCTGCTGGTCTTTTGGTCTTCTGTTTCATTGTTGATGGTGGGTTCCTCATCGGAGATGTCAGCTAGTCGCTCCATGTCGTATTGGATACCAACTCATGTGGTGCTGGACATGAAGCCTTGTCGACTGGGGTCGGTGATTCCGGAGACTGGTACGATCTCAGTGCGGGAGAAGTTGTCGCCCGAACTTTCTGTTGTAGGAGTGAGCGAGGCTGTCTTGCCATCTTGGTATGGTTGTTCTTCGAGGATGACTGCGGCAAGTCGTGACTCGTTGTCCAGGCAAGAGTCAGGGGGAATCGAACCAGTCCAGTGAACAGCAAGTCCTCCTAGTGTTCTAGTGACGACTAGTCCCGACGGGAGGTGAACGAGTGGTTCTTCAAGCTCGAAGTTGGTGCTGAACTAAGCGTAGCAATGTTGATATGTCACAGAGTTGTTGTTGTCGCCCAGTAGAAGCGTGGAGTCGTCTTCGTCATCATCCTTTGATGCTTGTGAGCCGGCTCGAATCCTTGCAATGATCCATGATCAGGTTGGATTCTTGACTTGTAGTCTTGCTGATCTCCACGGTGTACATCTGTTGATATACAGATGCAGAGTTGGAGAATCCGAACGGGAATCGATCCGGGCGGTTATTCGATGGCGTAGCTGGCTCGGAGTACCCTGCTCCTTCCATGATTGGAAGAAAGTTCTACCCGGACTCGACTTGATGAGTCCCAGTCGAAGTTGGAGTCGGAGTCGAAATTGAGATCAAAGTCGAGGTCGAAGTCGAAGTCAAGGCCGAAGTAGTCGTCGAGAGTTTATTCTCGACGAGATTGCATAGTGGTTCTGGTGGAGCCGCCGTTATCGAGTATGAGCCAGGGCAATCCACAAGGTAGCTTGCAAATTTTCCCTTGCCTAAGGCGATGAAGGTCCAAGCGCTGAAGACGAAAGTTGTGCCCTCATCGATGTCGCGGGTGAGGATGGTTGATCCCATCGCGCCAGTCGTCGAGCTTGTAGCGAGTTGCCCCACGGTGGATGCCAGATGTCGGTGTTTAACGACCGAGTACCTGTCTAGGGTACCTCAAAGAGTAGTGTTTGTGGGTCTCGCCGAGTTCTACGGAATGATGGTGCACAGACAAGACAACGATTTAGACAGGTTCGAGCCGCAAATTACGTAATACCCTATGTCATGTATGTTGTATTGCTTTGTGTATGAGTTGAGTTGTTTTGGAGGGGTCCCTGCTCCGCCTTATATGCACGGGGAGTAGAGTTACAAGTCGGTTACATAATCCTAGTCGTATACAACAAGAAGTACTACAACATGGTACTTTGAGGAGTCTCCTAACAGTATACGAGTAGTTCTCTCCATCAACTACGTCGTCTTGCACCATAGCCGATTGCTTCGGAGTAGTCGGGCAAAACTTCCCGTAGCCGAGTAGTTTAATCCCGTGAGTGAGTGGCCCTAGGGATCCTGGTCCCACACATCCCGCCTTGGTCGCAGCTTGTAACACATGGCTCGTTGGTTGTAGCACCACCAGCGGCACAACCACTCACGGCGCGCGGCTCCAACCTAGGACTACCAATGGCGGTTGCGATGTACACCAGCTGCATGCACTAGCACGACAACGAACGCGGCAAACATTCTTATATAATATTTCATAATGTTTTATGATTTTAGGAGAGAAAATATGCTAGACTTTTATGTTGCACATATTATTTTACGACGTTTCAAATATTTGTTCTCGCATATTGCAAAGTACTTCATGTTCCAGCCATATGAATCACAGGAGGATAACTTCTGTAGCATGAGAGAATAACATCCACAATATCATACCCGCAAAAAAAACATCTACAATATCATAAAATTCAACATATTTTACCTCTAAAAATCTGTTGCCAGATAAATAGACAACCCTAATGGAAAAATTCTAAATGGAAAACCCTGGTCACTTAGTTGGAGTATGTAACCCTATTACCTTTGTGCAAAAGGATTGAGAATCACCTCCGTCTAACCATCTCCATCCCTAACTAAGAAGAGTTGAAGACATGGGCCTTCCTGCATTCTATTTGATCTATGGACCATTTACTAATTGGAGATTCAGCCCACGTAGTCTACACTAGACGTGCTAGAAAAGAAGATAAAATTTCAAAAATTCCTAAAAAAACACCCATTCATCGATTTTAAGGCAATAACAACTATTGGATCTCATTAGCTCTAAATTATCAACATAACCTAATAACACTTGCACAAATAGCCTCTAAGACAATTTTATGAAACATCTATACATTTTTCTAATTTTTTTATCAAAAAACATTTTTTGTCTATTTCATACTCTCTAGGTGTTGTTACTTTTTTTAGACTTTTAATTCTCCATATCTTGTTTATTTATATTATAATTCTAAAATGATATCTCACGTATAAATAGAACTGACTTTCGAATACTTATTTAAGTTGATTGTTGGTTAAATATATCAAATTGTCTACAAATTTTGGTCCTTGTTTAAGTTGATTGTGTTTTAGCTCGGCAAGATTTAGCTATTCTAAATTAATTCTTGTGTAGATCTATCAAAAATATATCCTACACATGAATGCATTAAAATGGATTTGTCTTATATAATGAATATTTGACTCGTAAAATGTCAATCACTCGATCCATAGATCTATTGTTTTGATATAGTCAAAGACGTTTTTATTTCTTCCTTTAATTTGCGTAGTTTTTCCCTATTGTTTATATTAGCTTTTTTAGCGCATATTGTTTATATTAGCTTGCATGATGAAAGTAATGCAAACTTGGTTGTGTGTGGTCATAGAGGCCGGAGTTAATTTTTTTTCTTTTTTAAAAAAGAATGATCTTCAACTACATGGATGCATTTTGAATTTCCGGTAATGCCATATTATTTTTCGATGATATTTTATCTGGTTTAACTTTTGAGACGAAAAAATGTGAAACGTGCCTTTTCTAATTATTTTCATCCCTACGCAGACCCATCACGTAGTTAGAAATTGAAGTGTTGAAAGCACTTCCATATTATAAATCGTGGGCATATGGATTTCAACCCTAGTGGCTTCCAAACTAAAGGCGTCTTCAAATTAAGTAATTTTGTTTTGAATTGAATGCGAAGAAATTATTAGAAAAGGTGGGTACACCAAAGAATAACGGCATGTGACATTTACATCATTTCAAGCGATAAAGGAAAATCTTAAAAGACTAAAGAATTTTAGGCCATCTTTAAGACCTGATCAGGCCATCTTATTTTATCACGATTAAGAGCAAAGTAAATAAGTGTAACAAAACAACCAAGTGTTCAACACCAACCAAGATCGAGCACATGCTGGATGCCGCGCCTAGGCGAAGAACGCCTTCAAGAAGTCGAGGATCTTGTCGACATCCTGCAGCAGGATACCTTCAGCTGCGTCGCCCGCGCTGAACCGCTCGGCCCACGCGGCCAGGAGTGGCGTCCTCGCCGCATCCAGGACCTTGACGCCGATCATCTTCTCAAACACGTTGAACCACCCCAGGTAGCCGCCGAGCACGACGTCCATGTAGCCGGCGCTTTCGCCGCCGAAGTAGTGCTTCCCCTTGGAGCAATCCTGGAACGCGCCCTCCAGCGTCTCTAGCGCTGCGATGGCCTGCGTCGCGCCGTTCACCTTCTCATCCATCTCACTGGCAAACAGCATCCTGCGCCATGCAGACGCAACCTATACATCATGTGCAAAGAAAGTATAACTTGACTCTTCTGATCCCTAGGTATACTAAACTAAAAGAAGCAATTGCAAGATTAGTTCGCAAGGTGATGCATTGCACATTTGCACGAACGTACCTTGTCGTCGACGTACGCGGCCCAGAATCGGGCGGTGGCACGCTCGTAGGGGTCGGCGGGGAGAAGCCAAGTGCCGGCGCCGGCGAAGACCTCATCGATGTAGTGCACAATGACCTGCGACTCGCAGACAGACTTGCCGTCGTGGATGAGCACGGGCAGCTTCTTGTGAACAGGGTTGGAGGTGAGGAGGAGCTGGCTCTTGTTCTTGACGTCCTCCTCGACGTACTCGTAGCTCAGGCCCTTGAGGTTGAGCGCGAGGCGCGCCCTGATCACGAAAGGGCTAGTCCACAGGCCCAGAAGCTTCAGCTCGCCCTCTCCCGCCATTGGCAGCTAGCTCTTGCGTTTGGAGCTCGCACAACACAGGACGAAAATGTATGACATCCGGTAGTGAGAGGCCGGAGTAGTATGATTGGTATTCAGGTTGTGGTTTGATTCTGTTGTGATCATAATAGAGTATCAGGCTATGGGGTTATATAGATTTGAGCTGGGGCACTTATCAATTTTGTGCTAAATTGGAATACTGTATGCTAGCTTATCCAGACTGGCCGTCTTGATCGGAACGTTCCGGTCGTCCATCCTTTTTGGTTCAGGTGAGACTGATAGCAGCCACGCCTTTTGTTCGTACAAAGAAAAGTATTAGCAGCCACATGGCGCGTATATTATTGTAGTGCGCCCCTGTGACCTGTGACCTGTGACCTGGGCGCGGAAGGATCAAATGGACTTCCTTCTGGCCATCTCTTTCGCCTACTGTTTCAGCTGTAAGCCGTGTGCTCGCAGCCGTCCAGAAGAACCTGTTTGCCCACCTGCCTTTTACGATTTCTTCCTGATCAATTAATGCAAACAACTCCCACATCCCTGTGCACGTGTACAAATACTAAAAATGAGACCACGTCATATATCATTTGGAAATGAAGATTCCCTTCCCATGTACAAGTCGTTTTGGTGCAATTGCCCGGTACGTATTAACTTGTATTGTAAAACCCATCCTATCGTATACAAAGACTAAACCGATTCCCTTTTTTTTTTGTTTACCAAAGCTAGCCAAGTGAAGCTTGCTCTAGTACCTGGATTAGGCTCAACCATGAGTTGGTCGGTGGATAGGACTCATAGAAAGAGAGAATTGAGTAACTGATTTATTGTTTAGATATGATGCATTAGGCATTATAGTTTGTAGAGTAGTGTCTATATGACATAGCATGTCAAAGACACTAGTTTAATAGGTTTGGATTGGGATTGAGCTGACTGCATGATTATTTATTTATTTTTTTGGACAAACAACGTAACTCTTTGTGGCCACGTTTAAGTTCTAATGGGTGGCTCTTTTTTCGGAATCCTCAAAACACATTGAGATTATTGTCGGTGTTTAACTTTGACAAAAACAACATTGGATGCTCCAACTTAGTGAAAACAACCTGAACGGGTTAGGCATGTGTGTACTGGCGTGGTCTTCGTAATACAATCCAAGAGTAAAATACATAAGCAGTCCTTAAACTTATCATGCAGTGTCATTTAGGTCTACAAACTCTTAAAATGTATTTTTGGATCCCCAAACTTATTTAGGTGTGTCATCTAGGTCCCCAATCATTCAAAGTTTACTTTCAAGTCTCCGAACTTGTCTCAACTTTTCATCCAGGTCCCCAAACTCTCATAATGTGGCGGAAAAGAGATCTAATGCGAGAATAGGTTGGAGTCTATATCTTCTCGTGTGTTTGGACTTATGATGGTATATGTAACAAGTTTATAAAAATATATTTCTAGGAGCTTATGGATCTGGATGACATTATCATACAAGTTTGGGGACATAAAAATGTATTTTAAAAGTTTAAAGGCCAGGATCACACGTGAGAACAAATTTGAGCACTAATGCGCTCTAATACTGTATTCAACGCAAACGAGTAACAAAGGTGGCATAAACAGCTGTTGGGAAAGGAAAGACAGGCGGAGAGCATCTTGGTCAATGAAAGGACGTCAAAGTAATACATTCAAATTTTATATCTCGTGGCAGCTGTGGCTGCTACTTTTCTTTGGACGAACAAGGTGTCGCTGTCACTACTGACGAGTATGCTGACGACATCTCGATCAACAACACACTTGTATCAACTGAACCAAAGATACAGAGCACAGAATGTGCCTGCCAAGACGGCCAGGTACATGTCTCAGTCGAGATTCGAGACGCACTCCCGAGTCCCAAACGATGATTAGATGGAACGAAGCTTCCGTTGTGGCACAAATGGCAGCATCTGACGTCTATAAAGCCCAATGACCTGAACCATTTCAGACAGAACAGAATCCCAACACCCAACCAAACCACGACCTCAAGGCGCTCGACACCCCAGAATCGCAAGCTAGTAGAGTTGGCAATGGCGGGAGGCAACGACGACCTGAAGGTGCTGGGCGTGTGGACGAGCCCGTTCGTGATCCGGGTCCGCATCGTGCTCAACCTGAAAGGCCTGGCGTACGAGTACGTCGAGGAGGACCTCGGCAACAAGAGCGCGCTCCTGCTCGGCTCCAACCCGGTGAACAAGACCGTCCCCGTCCTCCTCCACGGCGGCCGCCCCGTAAACGAGTCCCAGATCATCATCCAGTACATCGACGAGGTCTGGGCCGGCACCGGCCCGGCCGTGCTCCCCTCCGACCCCTACCAGCGCGCGGCGGCGCGGTTCTGGGCGGCCTACGTCGACGATAAGGTGGGGTCCGCGTGGCATGGGATGTTGTTCCGGTGCGAGAACGAGGAGCAGCGCGCAGAGGCGGTGGCGCGCGCCGAGGAGGCGCTCCGGACACTGGAGGGCGCGTTCGAGGAGTGCTCCAAGGGGAAGCAATTCTTCGGCGGCGATGGCATCGGGCTCGTGGACGTCGTGCTCGGTGGCTACCTCGGGTGGTTCACGGCCATCGACAGGATCATCGGGCGCAGGCTGATCGACCCGGCTAGGATGCCGCTGCTGGCTGCGTGGGAACAGCGGTTCCGCGCCGCCGACGTGGCCAAGGGCGTCGTGCCGGACGACGTCGATAAGGTGCTCGCGTTCCTGCAAACCCTGCTCGCTACTGGCTCGATGAAGTGAGCTCGTTCCGTCCGTCGGTCCGGAGACAGTCGGTTTTGCTTCTCTTTTTTTCCTAAATAATAAATAAATTGCATGCTTAATAATGTACTTCTAATGTACTTGTGTTGTAAGTACCAAAATGATTGGAAAACCCAAAATCATTATTGTTTCATATATTTTATCTCAAAAACAAATTTGAATAAATTATATCACTGAAAAGAATATGACATTAGTGTTATGGTGAAATTCAAAATACATCGGCATATATATAGTATCCAAAACACCAAACAAATAGCACACAATTGACAAGATTCGTACGAGTAAATCTATTTTAGTAAGTACTATGATCGAAACTAGTGGTCTGACAAAAATACAAGAAAACATGATGAGAAAAAACACGATGGGAGTTAAAAGAAAAATTAGAAAAGGAAAGAAGAGAATAAAGAGATAAGGAGCACAGGGAATGGAAGGGGAAAAAAAGGAGAGAGCCCCGCCAACGCTGATGCCATCACCACCTGGCATTGCCACCACTGCTGCTGCCTCCTCATTCGACGATATCACTTTTGCCCGGTCTTCACTGAAGCCATTTATTTTATCCACATAATAATACTCTTATATTATACATATATACCGGTTTCTAATATTAACTATATTATTGGTGGACCTTTTAGTAGTATATAGTTAATTTTAACCATCGAATATTTCTGTATCAGTCTCTTTCGAATACTAGTATACGGAGACGGAGGTAAAAAAAGGCTTGATCTGACCAAATTATATGAATAAATGGAGTCCAGATATAATGTCTATTGGGCCTTAACATGATCATCTCGTTACTTTTGATGACCTACCAGTGGGATTCCAAATGTTACACTTTAAAGAAAAAACGTAAAATCAAAGGCACCATATATCACTTGAATTTTAAGTTCTCCTACAAGTCATTTTGTTTCAAATGTCTGGCCTTACTGGATTCTATTACAAAGACCACGCCAGTGCACAGATGCCTAACCCGTTTAGGTTGTTTTCACTAAGTTGGAGCATCCAATGTAGTTTTTGTCAAAGTTAAACACTGACTATAATATCAATGTGTTTTGAGGATTCCATAAAAGGAGCCACCCATTAGAGCTTAAACGTGGCCACAAAGAGTTACGCTGTTCGCAAAAAAGAAAAAACGCAACATAATGAATGAGCCTAATTCAAGTACTAGAGCAAGCTTGACTTGGCTAGCTTTGGCTGTGTTTGCTCTATATTAGCAAAAAAAACAAGAAGAATCGGTTGAGTCTTTGTACGATAGGGTGGGTTTTACAATAGAGTTGAAATATGTAGCGGGAAATTGCACCAAAACGACTTGACTTGTACATGGTAAGGGAATCTGAGGACCAGATGTGTCCGAGTACCGGTGGATGGTCGCTTCTCAGTGTGATGAGTGATTGACAATGTTGTGTGGACTGACTCTTGGCCTAGTATTGCAGGAGCGTTGGTACAGGTGAAGAACAAGCGCGAAAGGTCTTAGCCAGAGTGGCCTTCGAGGAGTGGAGAGACAAGTAGGCTTGGTTCGAGGGACCCGGTGGCCAGACGGGATCGGGTGCGGTCGACATGGTGCAAGAAGAGCAAGACGAGGTCGTGGACTGAGCCGGTGCAAGGTAGCGGCTAACAACCGAAGCTTGTACGCGGGGTTTGATGGTTGGGCCACAAAATCATCGGAGGAGGGTTTTTCGGTTTGGGCCTCGAAACCGAGACCGAAGGCCCAACGTGACGGAGACAGTGATCCAGGCGCGTTCAGGAAGCTTCGAAGCGGTGGACACGCGGCGGGATCCTGGAGCTTGCGTCGGAGGGAAGCGAGGTCGGATGGACGGCGTGCCCAGCCGGAGGAAATATCTCCGAGTTCCAAGATTGCCCCTGAGGGGTATGTATCTTAGGTTTAGTGTGTAGGGGTGGTGTGGTCTTTTCCCTCCACCAGATGACTCAATATAAATAGAAGGTGGAGGGGATGGCAAGCTATCTGTTCAAAACACTAGTTCATTTGCTCTTTCTTCTGGTAGGCTAGCCAAGCGCAGATCGAGTAATCTTAGCGGGTGGATGAAGGGTGGAGGTTAGCCACCGTTGTATAGATCGTGACATCTGGTTGTATGGAAGTTTTGTTCTAGAGTTGATTTGCTTGTCTTCCTTTCCGAGTTCATTTTGTGCTATTTTCGTGTTTGGTTTGGTTCTTCGTTTGTAGGCCGTTTCCTCTCGGATTTCTTTGTGGGGATCATGGGTGAGTGCCTTTGCCTCTTTGCGGATGATCTTGACCCCTCAAACGTCGGGGTTTGGTCTAGATTTGAAGTTTTTGGGATGAAATCGTGGTGGAGGTGTTCTTCCGTGTGATCCGCGATTCCTCGTGTTGTAGGGAGTTAGAGGCCGAGATTTTTGGGGCATAGCATCCCCTTGGGTTGCTTCTCATCTCTTCAAAGTTTCGTCTCAAGAGCTCTAGCCGCTTGGGAGATCTGGTGATGGATTTGGGAGGTTTGACCCGCGGTTTACTGTAGCTGTTCTTCCTGTTCGTCCGTCGAGATTCTCGGACAGTCCGACTTGGGATCTCGGACAGTCCGCAAGTGTCTCGGACAGTCCGCATGTGATTGGCGGACGGTCCGAGGCTTGGTTGCTCGTCTAAGTTTTCTTCGTTTTGGCTAAGTGTTTTCTCGGACGGTCTGCGTGACCACCTCGGACACTCCGCGACACTGGTGGATAGTCTGAAGTAGTGGATCGGATAGTCCGTATAGGTCCCAAAGTTTCTGGAGATTGAAGTTGATTTTACGGACAGTCCGTCCTCCTCTGTCGGACAGTCCGCCCGCCTCACGGACAGTCCGAGCCCTCTGTGCGGACAGTCCGACCAGGCCTGGTAGACAGCTGTTCCTCTTTGTTTCTCGAGTTGTGCTTCCGCTTCATTTCTCATCTTAGCTTGTTCCTAGGGTTGGTAGCTCCGTTATGACTACGCTACCTTAGCAAGCTCGTGAGGAATCATTGGATAGTGATTTTGGGACATAGGCCGAGTTTCGAGAAGAAATTTTATCGGCTCACATTCACTCCCCCTCTCCGGTCGCCATTTCGATCCTTCGGGATATTCATTTCCAAATGATATATGAGGTGGTCTCGTTTTTAGTATTTGTACACCAGTACATACACAAGCTTCTTCTTATACTGTCTGTGTACTATTTCATTTCTGATTATAATGTATACATGTATACAGATTCCACTGGTTCCTAATAATATTGTGTCCTGACCGGGGTGTCGTGAACGTCTTTGATTCATTGCACACTCCAAAAGAAAAACTACAGAACATCATGGACATGATGACAAGGTGATGTATATTTTCCCCTACTTAATTCACCCCTTACACTCGCAATGACTTAACTCAATTTTTTTGTTCGCAGGGCCTGGATTCAATTTCGTCAAGAACATCCGGGTATTCAACATGAAACACTAAAATGGAACATTGGCTTTCCGGTAAGCAAGTAATTTGTACATCTAGGCCTTGGCTAATATTATATGAATTTTACTTAATTTCTTTTGGTCAACAGTGTGCCAAACAGGGGCCGGGAAATAATTTATGTGCATACTATGTTTGCGATTACATGTGGAATTGGGGACATAAAAAGCTTACACAACACGATATTATGGTACGTAATAATAAACACATTTCCATTATTATTAAGTGCACAATTATTGTCTCCAACTCGGCGGATTAAATATCTTTCAATTATTTGTAAATTATAGATGTTGAACCTGAAGGAAGAGTCCCTAGAGCTAGAAAGAATTGACGCAATTGCAGAACAGCTCGTCGGATGGATCTGGGACGAGGTCGTCAATCCCCGAGGAGAATTCCACTCGCCAATACTGGAGGACGTGCCGGACAGTCCAACAAGCTAGTCGTCAATCTTAATTAAGTAGAAAATACAGTTTAAATATATATAACTCGAGTTGACATGCATGAATATCTACTTTTGTAATATATATGTCTTCTATTTTGATGAAATGTCAGCTAATATAAATATAGAGTCGGCCGAATATGCATTAGAATACACGTATTAGAATATATACATATATAGACGTGCATGCATGGCTACTGAAAAAAGCAAAAAAAAAGAAATCCGGGGCCTTTAGCACCGGTTGCAGACAGCAACCGGTGCTAAAGGCAGGCCCTTTAGCACCGGGTGCAGCCACGACCCGGTGCTAAATGCCCTGCTAAAGGTGCTGCGGGGCAGGCCCTTTAGCACCGGGTCGTGGCTGCACCCGGTGCTAAAGGGGTACCCCTTTAGCCTCGGATTAGTTGCACCGGGTGGGAAACCCGGTGCTAAAGGCATTTCCCACCCGGTGCAGATGTTGATCATTCTGGTAGTGCCTGCTTCAAGATGTCACCATGTGCTCGATCTTGGTTGGTGTAACACCCACCATTTGGTTATTAGGTTACACTTATTTACTTTGCTCTAAATCGCAATAAAATAAGATGGCCTAAATTTTTTTGGTCTTGTAAGATTTTATTTTTCCTCTTGAAATGAAGTAAATGTCATATGCCGTTATTCTTTTGTGTACCCACTTTTTCTAATAATTTCTCCGCATTTGATTCAAAACAAAGTTACTTAATTTGAAGACGCTTTTAGTTTCGAACCCCACTAGGGTTGAAATCCATGAGCCCACGATTTATATGTGTGGAAGTGCTTTCAACACTTCTATTTTCTAACTACGTTGCGTAGGGATGAAAATAATTAGAAAAGGCACGTTTCACAATTTTTTTGTCTCAAAAGTTAAACCAGATACAATATTGTCAGAAAAGAATATGGCATTACGGGAAAATTCAAAATACATCCATATATTAGCCATATATTAGTTCAAGATCAAGAATGCTTTGCCAAAACATCAAACAATAGCACACAGCACCATATATACAAACATTCTTTTTAGCAAAAGGGATTAACTGCCTCCGGGACCTCATACAACCAATACTTTCAGCATGCAAGCTAATCTAAACAATAGGGAAAAGGCTTTATTGTCTTGATAATAAAAATAGAAAAATGTATAGATGTTTCATAAAAACTAGGTGATACCCACGCGATGCTGTGGGAATTTCTTAAATAAAATTTTAAGGTGAAATTTAAAAATAGAAACATTAAAATGATAGCATGGCAACATTTTTTTTTTGCAAACCACATTATACATGAAAACATATTCATTTTGTTGAGAAAGGACGACTCTTAAGTTATTGATTATCCATGTATTTCTACTGTGGGAATTTTGTAGCATTGTACTCGTAAAGATTAATAAATTACATGTGTGGATATTATTAGTCATAGAAAATCGCTGAAAATATAAATAAATGATCCTAGTGGATGGTGACGTGGCGTCTGACATAGTGGGGTGCATCTATATAGGTTATATAGATTTTTCTTGAAGGCTATTTGTGCAAGTGTTATTAGGTTATCTTCGAAATAGAAGATGTTAATAATTTAGAGCTAATGAGACCCAATAATTATTATTTCCTTAAAATCGACGGATGGATGTTTTTTCTAGAAATTTTTTAAATTTTATATTCTTTTCTAGTATGTCTTGTGCAGACTACGTGATGGAGCCCAAGAATCTCCAATTATTAAATGGTCCATAGACCAGAAAATTCATAGAATGCATGAATCCCATGTCTTCAACTCTACTCAGTTAGGGTTGGAGATGGTTAGATAGAGGTGATTCTCAATCCTTTTGTGTGAAGGTATTAGGGTTACATACTCCAATTAAGTGTCCAGGATTTGTCATTCAAAATTTTCCATTAGAACATTCTATTTATCTGTGACAGAATTTTAGAGGTAAAACCTGTTCAGTTTTATGATAGTGCAGATGTTATTCCCCCATGTTGCAGAAGTTACCCCCTATGTTTCATATGGCTGGAATATGAGGTACTATGCAACGGTGCGAGAATAAATATTTGAAATGTCCTAAAATAGCACGTGCAACGTAAAAAAATCTAAAGAGAAAGGATGCGTTTCAGATAATAAGCTAGACAGAAGGACGAATGGTTTGCGCACTAAAGCGCCGGTAATATTGTATTCAACGCAAACCAAGGCCTTGGCCTTGTTTAGTTCTCGAAGTTGGGAGCCAAACTTTGATTTTTTGGGTGCATGCGTCACTGTAGCATTTCGTTTGTATGTGTGAAAAATTGTCCAAAAATTGATTAATTAGGCTCAAAATGTTCGTCTCGTAGAGTACAACAAAACGGTGTAATTAGTTTTTTATTTCATCTACATTTAGTACCCATGCATGTGCCGACATTTTGATATGATGGGAATCTTCTTTTTGCATAGTGAACTTTGGGGTGGAATTTGGTATCTAAACAAGGCCGTTGTTTAGTTCCCAAGAAGCAACCCCAAAGTTCACTATGCAAAAAGAAGATTCCCATCACATCAAAATGCCGGCACATGTATGGAATACTAAATGTAGATGAAATCAAAAACTAACCACACAGTTTTGTTGTACTCTGCGAGACGAACATTTTGAGCCTAATTAATCAATTTTTGGACAATTTTTCACATATACAAACGAAATGCTACAGTGACGCAATGATTACGAAGTGTCCCCAAATCTCCAAATTTCCACCCCTATTTTGCATCTAAACGAGACCCAAGTAACAAAATGCTACTCGGGTTGGTGGCATAATTATAAACAGTTGTTGCAAAAGGAAAGGCAGGCGGAGTCGCGGAGAGCATCTTGGACGTCAAAGAATACTTTTCAATTGTATATCTCGTGGTAACTGTGTCTTTGGACCAACAAGGTGTCGCTCTCCCTCCTGACAACCATGCTGACGATATCATCTCGATCAACAACGCACTTGTATCAACCAACTGAGGCTGTGTTTAGGTCCCCCAACTTTTCAAACTTTTCATTACGTCGACTTCACATTGAAATATTAAATATAGCAAAGCATTAAATGTAGGTAAATAAAAAAACTAATGGTATAGTTTTGATGTACATGACGAGACGAATCTTTAGAGTCTTATCAGATCATGATAAGACAACAATTATTACAAACAAACGAAAAGGTGCTACCGATGTGCTACAATGTTTGATCCTTTTCACAACGCAGCCTGAACCAAAGATAAGGAGCAGAATGTGCCTGCCAAGACGGCCAGGTACATGTCTCTCAGTCGAGACTCGAGACGCCAGACGCACTCCCGAATCCCGAGTCCCAAACGAAGCTTCCTTGTAGCACAAATGGCAGCATCTCACGTCTATATAAAAAGACCAATGCCCTGAACCCTTTCAGACAAAACAGAGACAATCCCAAACAAACCACGACCTCAAGAGCTCGACACCCCGAATCGCAAGCTTGTAGAGCTGGCAATGGCGGGAGGCAACGACGACCTGAAGGTGCTGGGCGTGTGGACGAGCCCGTTCGTGATCCGGGTCCGCATCGTGCTCAACCTGAAAGGCCTTGCGTACGAGTACGTCGAGGAGGACCTCGGCAACAAGAGCGCGCTCCTCCTGGGCTCCAATCCGGTGAACAAGACCGTCCCCGTCCTCCTCCATGGCGGCCGCCCCGTAAACGAGTCCCAGATCATCATCCAGTACATCGACGAGGTCTGTGCCGGGGCTGGCCCGGCCGTGCTCTCGTCCGACCCCTACGAGCGTGCAGAGGCGCGGTTCTGGGCGGCCTACGTCGACGATAAGATGGGGTCCGCATGGCAGGGGATGCTGTTCCGGTGCGAGAACGAGGAGCAGCGGGCGGAGGCGGTGGCGCGCGCCGAGGAGGCGCTCCGGACGCTGGAGGGCGCGTTCGTGGAGTGCTCCAAGGGGAAGCCATTCTTCGGCGGTGATGGCATCGGGCTCGTGGACGTCGTGCTCGGCGGCTACCTCGGGTGGTTCGGGGCCATCGATAAGATCATCGGGCGCAGGCTGATCGACCCGGCGAGGACGCCGCTGCTCGCCGCGTGGGAGCAGCGGTTCCGCGCCACCGGCGTGGCCAAGGGCGTCGTGCCGGACGACGTTGATAAGGTGCTCGCGTTCCTGCAGACCCTGCTCGCCATTGGCTCGATGAAGTGAGCTCGATCCGTCTCTCAGCCCGGAGACCTACCGTCGGTGCCTCTCTTTTTTTTTCCTCAATAAATTGCGTGCTCAATAATGTACTCCTACCGTACGTATGTACTTGTGTTGTAACAAGGGCTGTTCATGTAGCTTGTTACGTATGAGTGTTCACTTCCTGGAATCTCGACAGAAAATATCAGCCACAGATTTGTTCACAAATCTAGGTGCGCAACGACCCGCAAAGAATCCGTGCGGGCTTTGGAGCCTTTATCCAGTGATGAAAGTGGTGACGCAATAGGCTGATCTGAAACATTGAAATGTGCAGTGCCGTGGCGCCGAATTTCCTAGCCTTGACAAGAAAGCCCTGACCACTTGTCCACAGCCGGGCACACCGTGATCCTGGGTATTGTTTACATCTCAAATTTCACCCTCAAAGTTCACTGTGTAAAAAGAAGATTCTTATCACATCAAAATGTGATAGAAGTACTAAATATATATGAAATCAAAAACTAATTATACAGTTTTGTTGTACTCCGAGACGAACATTTTGAGCCTAATTAATCAATTTTTGGATAATTTTTCACACATACAAACGAAATGCTACAGTGACGCACGCACCCCAAAAGACCAAAGTTTGGCACCCAAATTAAAAACTAAACAAGGCCCAGATCAGGTTCTCCCGTTCCGATGGTCACGTACCAGTCCACGTTTAGTCACGCCCAATCCACCGATCTGTTCGCTTGGCTGATGTGGTCGGTACTGATTTATATTGAGGAAAAAATACTACTGGTTCACTGGTAACAAGTGACTGGTGCTAATTTGTGTTAAAAAAATACTGCTGGCTGATGCTGATGCTGATAAGTTAAACGAACGGATGACGGTGGGCTCGTCTCCTACTAAACCGAACAACTCGATCAGACTCTGACCTCCACTCCAGTGCCAGCCAAGAAAGACCACGAGGTGAGGCCCAGCCCGTTCGCTGTTCTCAATCGCCCGCCGTGCCGCGCGCCAAGGGCGTGGTCACGCGTACGTAGAGGACCTCGTCATAGCAGATTAGGAGCAAGCTCCTTGTCATTTGTCAAGCCACGCGTACAGGAAGACGCCGGTGCTCCTCCACAACCACAACTGCAGGCCCGTACGCGACACCCGGATCATACTGCAGTACATCGCCCATGGCCGCGCCGTCGCCCGCTTCTGGACGGCGGGCCTGCGTCCACGGCGAGGTACGGTGGACCCTGCGTGGCGCGCACGGACGAAGCGAGGGCGTTCGAAACACACACTGGAAATAAAGGGCGTTCGATGAGTGCGCGGAGGAGCAGGGGAAACCCTTCTTTGGCGACGGTGGATGGGGTCGGCGACGTCGACGCCGTGCTCGGCGGGTTCCTGCCGTGGTTCGGAGGGGCGTCAAACTCGTTGACAAGCAAGGACACACCGCCGGCGCCTGGCCGTGTGGGCGGAGCGGGGTTACGAGGGGCCGAGGCCGACGCTGCAGCCCGCAGCCGCGGGGGTGTCGTGCCGAGTGACACGAGCACGAGCGGGGTGATGCGGTATTCTCTATTCTCTGGCGCTTCAGGCTAGTGGCACGGCACGTCAGGGGACTAGTACAAGTACGTAAGTACGGAGTACCTACCACGTAGTGTGACATGCCGTGCAGCTGGGCACCATCGCAGCAGTCCGTGCACCGTCTAAGTTTTACCACCTTGGGTGGCACAAAGGCAATCCTTGACCTATGTAGGCTACGCGTGATGTTTGGCATGTCTCATGGCAGGGGCGGACCCAGAAAATGAGTTGGATCCGGGCTGAAACAATGGAAGCTGACCTGATCTATATGTTAGATGAGCTTATTTGAAGCTATATGGGCTGGTTTTCTCTACATACAATATGAAGGCTAGTGGAGTTTTATGGGTCAGATCCGGGCTGCAGCCCACCCAGCCCGGGTCCTGGATCCGCCACTGTCTCATGGTACGTTGAATAAGACAGGATATGGGGTTTTGGCGAAGGCATTCGTCAGCACTGAATAATATATGAGAAATTAGGCGATTTTGAAGAATGTACAACAGACCAACTCTAAAAAGTTTTCCTTTACAACTTGCCAGAGATAGACACAAAACCTTCATAAAGTTTACTTTACAACCTCTTATGACTCCAATTGAAGATTGAAACACGATATAGAACATTTTTTATTTCTCTGCGTAGGTCATTTCTTTAAAAAACAATAATTATAAAACGTAACGCTTAAACAAAAAAGCTGGAATAGCTCAGTTGGTTAGAGCGTATGGCTGTTAACCATAAGGTCGGAGGTTCGAGCCCTCCTTCTAGCGTAGTCATTTTAAATTTTGGGCATTCCTATACAAATTAAATTCTCAAGAGAATTTTGGTACATATTAAATTCTTGAGAAATTTATTTTTTGGCATTCCTATACAAATTAAATTCTCAAGAGAATTTTGGGTAAATCTTAAGAGAGAAGTTTCGTTGGAACTAGAGAACAATAATTTGGGCCGTCGGGCTTTCCTTGCTTAGCAAATTGAACTTCTTGGACAACCATAAAAAAAATTTTGGGCATTCCTATACAAATTAAATTCTCAAGAGAATTTTGGTACATATTAAATTCTTGAGAAATTTATTTTTTGGCATTCCTATACAAATTAAATTCTCAAGAGAATTTTGGGTAAATCTTAAGAGAGAAGTTTCGTTGGAACTAGAGAACAATAATTTGGGCCGTCGGGCTTTCCTTGCTTAGCAAATTGAACTTCTTGGACAACCATAAAAAGGCCATAAGAATTCACCAAGCTGGGCTAGGCTACTTACCCAGGCCCAGGGTCCCTCTTACCACGGATCAACAACGCTAATTGTAATTTTTTTTGTATTATTTTTCTTTTTTGAATTCATTATTCTGAAAAAACAGCTGTAAGGTAAAATCCGTACGAATTAACATAAAACTACTTCTTAACAGATTTTTGTGGCAAATCTTAGGATAAATTTTTATAAATAGGTAAAGTTTCGTTGGACCTAGAGAATACTAATTTGGGCCGTTGGGCATTTCCTCCTTGGCAAATTGCCCACACCAGTACTAACACAGAAGAATGCACCAAGTTGCGCTACTTATCCAAGCCCAGTGTTCTGCTTACCAACAGTTCTAACAAAAATCATTAAAAAACAGTTCTAAAAAAATCATCAACAACCAACGCACCTTGATCCGCAGAGCATACCGATGTTTCAGTCAATAAGGCAAATAAGCAGCAGGTAATTACTACGAGAGTTTTGAGAAATAATTAGATTTCTACACAGCTAAAGGTAATGCTCAAATGAATTTATAAATGATGGTACTACAAAAGAATTTTGATTCATTACATTAACTCCAATAACAATCATGGTTCTGAGAACGAAAACATTCAGAAACGTACGGGGTCCTTGCCCTGACAAACATGGTTGGTATAAACTACTACTAGTATAACGAGATCACTGTTTCAAACAAATGGGTTAGGAATCGTAAATTTCATATCATCTAAGGGACTAAATATATTTTTTTGTTCAAGCCAGTGCTTGTAGATGCATGTTATTCTGAATCGTCTTCATTTCGGATCATGGTTCCTCGGCGCGCCGTTCTGCTCGCGCTGCTCCAGCTGATAGAATGGGATCTGCTCGCCCTGCTGCTTGTTCAGCTCCATCATCTGGTTCTGGCAACGGAGCTGCTGCATTTGCTGGGATGTGTTGTTGGATGAGTTTGTGTCGCCGAGTTTCAGGCGCTGGACTTCAGTCGTCAGCGCTTCGTTCAAAGCTGTTAAGGTAAAACCAGAAATGGTGGTCAGAACAAATTGGCTAGATTTCTTCAAAAGAAAAGGCTGTTTATTACAGAGTACTAATATATGATGATATATGGTGCACATGTTGTGGTACTATGCTACACTATTGATATGAGCTTAGTTGACGTTCCAGCAAGTGTGGACTTCTCTATTAACAAAGCCTGGTTTAAGAAAAGCATAAAACAAGCATTGCTGTTGACAGTCTTAAAAGATAATTGCAGCACTTGTATTATTTAAAGACGGCCGGCCTCTTGTGACAGGGGTAGTGGCCACCAGCACCGTGACACGAACTAGGCAACGCGGTGTTCGTTTTCATTAACAAACACTTTGGTTATTTTGATGGATACGAGAATCCAAAACAGGACGACGTCGCCAATGCCCGACGAAGTCGCCGCGCAACTTGATCATTCAGGTACATTCTGATTGTTTCGTACGACATGCTAGCAACTAACAGCATCAGAGAACAATGGCGGTTGGTGGATTAAAAAACTAGCCAAATTTGTGAGGAGAATGGAGAACCGGTAAGCGTATCGGCATAACATGATAACGACTAAGTGCCAATGCGTAGGCGCCTAATGCAGGCATACAAGGACCACGAAAAACTACGACGATGCGGCGATCACGTCCTGCACTACGAACGAATGAACAAACTATTGGGGATTCGATTCAGAACATGCAACTGAACTGGAAATGTTATCGGGGTGGTTATTCTGAATCCCGTTCGGCAGTTATTATCCAAGAAAGCGGAATCGTTTCTCACCGTCACGCAGCTGCGCCTGCTGCTCCATGGCCTGCAGCCGGAACTTGAGCTCGTTGTTCTGGGTGGCGAGCCCCGTCGAGTCGCGCTGCAACGAAGGCGACGGAGTTGAGACGACAAGCTCATGGATTTTTAATCGAGCCAAGAACACTGTCTGAAAAAATGCAGTGGATGCTCATACCTGCAGTAGAGTGAGCTGCGCGGACAGAGTCGTGGCCTCCGTCTGAAGGATCTGCACCTTCTGCTCCAGCTCCGCGATGTATCGCATCCGCCGCTCCTTGGACCGCGCCGCCGACTGCCTGTTGGCCAGCACCCTGCGTGCAGCGTGGGCACACGAATGATTTTGATGAGTACATTGTGGTCAGCTTATTCGCATTTTTGCTGGTAGAGTATATGGAAGGATCCGGTAGGCTATAATGGCCGAGGATCCGGGCTTTTATGATAGGAAATAATTTGTTAGGAACGGAGCGTACCTCTTGACGCGCTTGGGGTCGGCGAGGGCCATCTCGGCGAGCTTATCGTCGGCCATAATCCGCTTCATCTCGGCGGGGGTGAACTCGCCGCCGCCGAACTCGAGGCTGAACTTGCCGGGCTCCCCGTTGGCGGCGAAGCTCAGCTTCCCCATGAGGCTGTCCATGGACAGGCTTCTCGCGTGCCTCGCCGGCGGCGGCGGCGCGGGCTCTCCGGCTGCATTCCTCTTCTTCTTCTTCCCGGCTTCACCCCAGAGGAGGAACTGGCTGTCGGCGCCGCCGCCGTAGTCCTCGGACTCGTTCTCGCTGCTGTCGGCGCCGTTGGTGCGCATGCCGCTGCTCCCGCGGCTGTCCCCGTCGGAGTTGTTCAGCCCGTCCATGCCCTCCATGCTCATGTACGCATTGAACAGGTCGTCTCCCGCGGCGCCGCCGGGGAGGCCCCAGCCGCCGCTGGCCTCCATCTTGGGCGGCGGCGGCTGGAAGTAGCCGAACGCGACGTCGCTGCGGGACCGGCGGTGCGCCTTGCGCGGCGGCAGGCCCCCCTGCGCGCGCGCCGCCGCGGAGCTGTCGTCCATGCACATGTCGGCGTGGTGCAGGGGGTGGGAGCCGGGCGCGGCCGGCGGCGGCGTCGGCGGCAAACCCGGCCGCTGCTTCTGCTGCGGCGGCGGAGGCATCGACGCCTGCTGGACGTGGTGGTGGTGGTGGTGGTGCATCAACCCGTTCCCGTTCGCGGTGTTCATGTCTCGGCGGCCGCGCCGACCGTGTCGCTCGGGCGCGCGGGCGGATCGAGTTCGCTCGTGTGGATGCGGTGGCGTGGCGGTGGTGTCTGTGCCGATCGGGGTTGTGTCGCGCGGTGTCCCTACGCGGTTTGAAGGGTGGTATTTAATTGCTGGTTGCCGAACGCTGGGGGGAGAGAGAGAGAGAGAGAGAGAGAGGGACGAAGAGCCTTTTGGCAGCGAGGCGTGGGGTTGAGGCCCATGTCTTTCCGGGAATCCGCTGCGCGCCGGCAGCCGCAGCATCATCTTCGGTCTGCTCGCCCGGGAGGAGACGTGCTGCTTGACAGGATCGCACGGCCATCTGGAATGTTCATTGCGTCTAAGGCCTTGTTTAGATGGAGAATGATGGGTGATGATTTGGAGGTTTGGGGCCACTTCGTAATCATCGTGTCACTGTAGCATTTTGTTTGTATGTGTAAAAAATTATCCAAAAATTGATTAGTTAGGCTCAAAATGTTCGTCTCGTAGAGTACAACAAAACTGTGCAGTTAGCTTTTGATTTCATCTACATTTACATTTAGTACTTCATGCATGCACCGACATTTTGATGTGACGAGAATCTTCTTTTTGCATAGTAAACTTTGGGTTGCTTTTAGAGAAGGGCTAAACTAACTGAGCTGCCATCTCAGGCCCCAAAAAAAACAGAGCTGCGTGTACAGCACACCGTAATGCGAGACTGTAGCAATTCTGCACAGGGAAGACCACGTTGACATGTCAGAGAGATCAGTCGTGCTTGTCATCATTACAGTACTACTGTACTCCGTATCAGGTAGTATTGCGGTATTTTGCAACGGTGGGCCAGAGTCGTTGACTGGTGTAGTAATCCAACACTGTTGAGCAGTGGGCATCACACTGCTGTGCCTTGCTTCTACATTTCTGTAAGCACTGGTGGGATCTGATCAACCACTGTCCACTTGGTCATTAACACAATTTTCAACCACCAATACTAACATTGGGGACACGGACGACCAGATAAAATCCTTTAACACCTAATTGATTCCATGAGGCTAAGCCTCTTGAATCGCGTGCGAAAAAAACAGAGCACAAGCACCGTAGATGTACTTATTCCGTTGATATGTCATTTTATATTTATTTTAAGACAAACTTGTGTAACTAAAAAGATAACAATAACTACATTCAATTAATTACCCACCGTGAAATATATCTTAAATTGTATATTGATTTAGTACTTACATGTTTTGTATTCTTCTAAAACTTAATGGATTATAATTTGCAACGGAAATAATATGCAAAAGGGCAAATGGCACCAATACACCTTTAACCCAAACTCCATACATCGACTCAAAGGGTTATAGAAAGGGAAAAAAACACTAATGTCCGCTCCTTCATCCCATGCTAACATCCTCTTCGGGCCTTTTTTTTATCTATATTTAATTAGGAAAATATTTTGTCCCGTTCATTGAATCGTAATTAAATGTGCCGATTTTATCTCTTCCAAATTCAGTTTGCTCCACGTTGAAGTTGCTATATAATCTGTCACGAAAAACAAATGATCTTGATTGCCCATATATTATTAGCCATTGGCACTAATTGATTGTTATGTGCACATGCTAAATAAGGTAAAATGATTTATTTTTTTAGGACAAATTTTGACCTTGTTTTCTAGGACGGAGAGATATATTATATTTGAATGGCAAATTTTTCGTCTGTTCAATGATTGTAAACATGTAAATTAAATGTGCCGATTTTATCTCTTCTAATGGTTCAATTTGCTCTACACTAAAGTTACTATATACTCCCTCCGGTATCGTATTAGAAGTCCTTTTGGACAAGGTTTGAGTCAAACATTGAGAATATAAATCATGAATAACATTTAAGTCGTTGAGTTTGGAAATGTGAAAATCATATAAATAGATTGGTCTCGAAAATTACTTTCATAAAAATATACATATATAACTTTTCAAAAAATATTTTTATAGAAAAGTGGAGTCAAAGTTGTGCTTTGGTGATTGTGTCGCTGTCCTACAGGACTTCTAATACGATACCGGAGGAAGTACTCTCTTTGTCCAAAAAAAGACATTGAATGACCTTGATTGTCCATATTTATAAGCTATATTTGACACGAATTGATTACTAGTACATGCATATACACATGCTTAATAGGTAAACTAAATTACTTTCTTAAGGCAATTTTTGAATCCGGACGGAGGGATATCTTATATACTACTCGTTGCTTCTTATATAGGAGTATTAGGCTAGTCTTTATTGCACATTTAGCGAGACTAAAAACCAGAAAACCGAACCGGATATGTGCTACAGGGATGGAACTCCTCTCCTACGTCATAAAACTCTCCCTTCTCCCTCTTCCGTCACGTCAACAAATTTAATACCATTAAACTCTCCGCGAAACTCCATTAAAATTTTCCTTAGGCATGTTACTTCGGTCCAATTAATCACACAAACGGATTGCATTCTTTATCACTTTTCATACTAGCCCTTTTTAGGGCACAGATAGGTTTTATTGAGCTTTCCATACTTGTTGACTCGTCAGAATTTCATTATTCGGCCGGTGCTTCCTTGGTGCTTTTGAGTCTCTTGAGCGACAGAGATCACGTGCAATCGCCGGTGTAAGTTTGTAATGCTCCAGTATTAGCCATTAGGCCATTAGCACGCCGCGGAAATACAGGCATCCGGCCCCCGGCTTTGACAAAAACGAGCCCTGCTTCCTCCGGCAACTGGTTCACCGTTTCACACCGTGACCTCACGGTGTTCGTGGGGAAGGAGAACATACCGTGCAGGCCACATGCGGCGGATCAGAATCGAGAAAGGCGGTGGCGAAGCGACGCAGGATTCCTGGTGCGCGGCGGGTACGGGGTACAGTACTTTCACCGTTGGAAAAGGCAAGGGCACCGGAGAAAGGGGGCGCCTTTGGGAAACCGTGTGGAGCCCACGCACAGAGACGGCGGATATGTACCCTTGGCGAACGAGAACAATGATGCCGTGGCCCGTGGCTAGCTTAAAGCCCGCCCGATTCGGTACACATAGCTAGCGGTACAAGGTGGCGGCTGGCCGGCCTCGTGACGCTGGGAGGCAGGGACAGAGTCTTTTACTACTAGTCTCTGCGAGCAGGGTTGGCACGATCTGAAAGTCTCCTGACGTGACGGCGATGGGTCCTTGCGCGGGACGCGCCGGCCGGGGCCGGGCCGACGCGGACCGGGACAGACCGAGGCCCCGGAGCGTCGTCCGGCGCGTTTCCGCCGGCTGGATCCTTCGCCACGGACAACGAACGGGGTCGGCGTGACGAGCGCGCCCGGCGCCCTCCTCCCCTCCCCTCTGCCCCGCGAATGGTGGAGCAACCGATGCGATGCGACCCGACCCGACCCGGGCGGGACCCCAATCGAGCGCGCGCGAGTGAGTGAGGGGCCAGCAATCAAGCCCAAAAGGGCAGGGGGGCGCGACGGCGACGCGCGCACGCGGGCAGTCGGACTCGTCGCCACAAATCAAGGCGAGCGCGCGTACCAGTCTAACCAGACCGAGCCGCGACCGCGAGCCGGCGGTGCGCGTCCTCGCTCGGCTCCTCCCTCGGCCCTCGCTGCTGGGAACTCCGCCATATGTTCGGCCGAGGACGGACAGACGGAGAGCGTACGGCGCGCGGGCGCCCACGGAGTCACGTGGCGTTCGGTGGAGGCGGGCGGTGCACCACCCCGAGTCCCCGATCTCGGCCGGCGTCATGAAAGAGTCCCGCCCCTGTCCCGTCCACCCCTCACATGGATGGAGGACGGCGACACGGCGTGCGGGGCGGGGGGCACGGAGGTGACTCGTGACGGGGACATGATGGCTCGATCGATCTCGGCGTCGGCCACGGACGGGGCGGTCACGCGCGCGCGGGGCTCGGTCGGTCGGTCCGTCCGTGGGCGCTCGGGCGGATCGACAGCCTTGCTGTAGGTCATTTAGGAGAACCACATGGCGTGGCCGTGCCGTGGCACGCTGCAGCTACCAGTCTGGTCCTGTGCCCGTGTGTCGTGTCGGCCAAAAGCTCATTCATCGTGGCATAACGCGTGCGGGCGGGCTCCAATCCTGCGGAGCGGAAAGGTTCACGGGCTGTGTTTCCGGCGTAGGGTGGGCCTGGTGGGCCTTTACGTGCCTAGAGAGACAAACTTTCAGTTTACAGGCCCAAGGATGCCGAAGCCTAGCTTATTATGGGCCACAGCCTTTACGTTCGCCCATCTCCTTTCTTATTTTTGATGGGCCATGAATGGGATGTAGTAATGCCTTTCCTTTTCTGTTGTACTACCTCAATGCATCTGGCTCTTCCCTGTACATACAACGGGGCGAGTCAGGTCAGGAGTGATGAAAAAGGCATCACAGAATTTGCACCGCGAATAATTGCCCGGCGGAGGAGTCGCGGGGAAGAAAGCAGAGCGTGCGATCACCGGCGAGAATGCTTTTCAGTTTTCACCACCACGATTGCCATGTGAACGATCGATCGCAGCCAGTGGTGGCAACCGGCCGGCAAGCCATACAATCCCGGGCTCCCGGCCTCCCTGTCGTCAAAAGGTAAATAATCGAGTTGGTATGGCATGGCAGTACCAAGAACCAGACACGCTACCGCGTACCGGTCTGCACGCGGAGCTCAATCATATCCGGCCTCCGTGACCGTGCAGCACGATCACCGGATCGACGGCGACTGTTCTCGGACCAATGCAAGCTTCGTCGTCGTCTCTGAGAAGGCGACGAAGATCGGGGGTGTCGGCAGATACGTACGCGATCATGGCCGCGGATGGTCACCGCTTGCCAATCGGCGAAAAGAGCGCGATCATTCGGCAAGTTATTAGTCCAGCTAGGAACGCATCGATGGGCAGGTACGGCGTGCACGCACACCGATCAAGCACTGCACGGGGATCGGAGCTGCGAGAGCGAGAGCCGTACGATTTCGGCTGCTGGCCTCACTGCCAGAGATCCATCGACTCATGAGACCACCGATCGTCGACAGCAGTTCGTGCGTACAGCGCGCGGCGAGAAGCAATGATCGCTCGCCGGCCGGCCGGCCGGCCGGAGAATCGGCACGGCATCCATCACCGTACCGTGCGCGCACCAACGAACCAGGAGGGGAAAAGGAAGAAGGAAGCCTGCTCTGAAGTCCACATGGTACAAGAGTGTGCGACAAGCCGCTATACAATCATGATACACGTACTATCCGGCCGCCTGTTCCTGTGCCACCTGTATACGCACGCGCGTTTCTATGCCGGCCTTTTCCTTCGACGGCCAACGTGGTGTGCCGTCCGATACGTTTCCTTCTACCAACCTATATCCATGGCCAAAATTGAGTGTATTAGTACTAGCTAGCTAGTGACGAAGCAATCGGTGTGATGTAACTGGGGATCTCTTGCATTGGACCACCCCTAGCTAGCCTGTCAGTTTTCTAGCTCGCTCAGCGCTCGCCTCTGTTGTGCCTGTAAGGCTAGCTATAACGAGGTGTACAGTACATAGCAATGAGTCAGATCAAAAATATGATAGACCACCACCAGCGCGCTCTAAAAAGGAGTATCAACGTAGCTGATCAAGCAATCTCATAGCGCCTCCACCGTGGGATGCCCTGTCATACTTGTAGTATCACCCAAGCACGGAATCTTACGCTTGCAACTTTTGGTGTCGAAAAAGGTGAAAGCGCACCGTTACTACTGTCATGCACACACTCCATTTTATGGCGCGCACAGGTTGCAGGCTCTCTCGGGCGTGGCTCGCTCGTAGCTAGCCTTTTTGCCGCTTACGCCAAGGATCTTCTTCCATATGCCGGCAAGCTTGCCACGCACCGTGCCTTTCTGCCCCGAACAACACAAAGGGGCCGGGAGCTGAAAAGGGCATCCATTTCCAGGGAATAAAAGAGAAAGCGATCAAGCTAGCTAGCAAGCAGGTGAAATTGCTTTGCTTGCTTGCCGTAGTTAACCCGGTTGCAGATACGCCAACATGTACCCGCGGGCGCAAGCGAAGCAACCTCCAGTGCTGGGGCGGCGCGCCGGCGCATTAGCCAACCTGCGGCCGGCCAGTGTGCCCGCCGCCGCTCGTCCGAGGCCGGCCGGTGGGCGTGCACGGGGGCCGCGGGGCCTACACGCGCCGGCCGGACGCCGGAACGATGCCGCGCGCGCCTGGCTCTAGAACTCGCGCGAGCTGCCGGAGATACGCAGGGCCCCGGCGAGCTAGCCGTACGTCGACGTCGTCCGTGCCCCCGCCGGCTCGGCCGCCGCCCCACTTCGGACGGAAAGATCGGCATGCTGCTGGTTGTTGCAGCTAGCAACAAGCATCCATCGATGCATGCACACGCATATTGCGAGCACGAGCCCACGACCACGTAAAGCGTCGCTGATATTTTTCCGGCCCTCTGCCGAACTTGATATATCGACCCATGCATGGCAATGGCACGCAGTGCCATGAAACACGCTGAAATGGGGGAAGCACTGAATCAGGAGGCCTGGTCACCCATTACACACAGACTCAGCTCCAGCCCTTTCGTGTAGTCACCTCACGACACCACGTACGTAGTTAGTGGGTTTCAGGACCTGGATATAGCTGGATCAATTCAGTGTATACCCGATCGATTGGCTATATCGAAGCTGGACCCCACAATTCCTCATCCTAATTGAGTACAAAGCATTTGACTTGTGGTGCTCGATCGATCACTACCATGAGTCCATGACGTACAGTATATATATGATGTTCTGAGATCAGAGATGGATCCGAGAGTGGACCTCCTGAAAGCTGGTTTAATTTGGTTCTAGACGTACATGTACATCCAAAAGCAACTAGCTTCTTAACTGAACTGCTTGCTTTGCTGGATATAAAAGCTCGGTCATATACATACATCCTTGATGCACAGATCTCGTTTTTCATTATCTAAAAAAAGAAAATACGCTGCTTCATTAGTTGCTCGTTAGGCTCCCGTGCTGTGACAACTATTGCCGTCTGCCAAAGTGCCGAGTACGTGCTCAAAGCACGTACATGTCGTTCAGTGCTCACGCACACTGATGAAGTACAAACCTGACACTGCATCTTCATCATTAAGCTAGCAAGCCGTGTCTCTTGGATAAGAAAAGCGATCAAAGGGTAATTAGTGTCGCGCTCCAGTGTGTGTCCTGGTCCGCGGAAAGCAGTAGGCCTCGGGATCAGTGCGCGTGAAATTGTCTCAGGATGCACAATCATTAGGCGGAAGCTGGAGACCTGCCCGATCGAGAGCAACCTTTCCCTTTTGACCTCCCCTCTCCGAGCAGTTGTGAGCAGAAAAAGGCCACGAGAACGAGGCACGCCAGGCGAATTGTCTCGTGCGCTGCTGAGTCGTCGTCATCTGGTGCATGTGGCGACTGGTGACTCCTAGAATATATACATCTTTCAGTTGGCATAATATTTCCATTTTCAGTCCATTAATTTATTCTACCAGGAACAGATAAGATAATTTTATACACGCCTCAGTTGGTGAATAAACAATGTATGAACACAAGTACAATTTTGCAAATCAATTCAATTCAGGTGGTGTTGTGTTGCACAAGAATTTGACCAGTAATCAGTACAATATTGAATAATGTATTGTTTCCAGTAATCATCATTAATCATGTCATACTGTTCTATGTACATTATTTCCTTCCGTAGCTTTTTGTTCCTTTACATGTTCATTATACCGGTAGTTATAGTTGGATTCTGGTGTATAAAGCTACCTATTAACGGAGTAGTCACACAGTAAATTTTAAAAGCAGCTACAGTGCATGACTTGAGTGCTTAAGACTGCGACACTTATTCTTAAGCAGTGAGTGCTTTGATCTAATCATGACTGTCCAAAAGTGCACTCCTTTTTTTTTATCAGAGATATACAGCGCAATGGGAGCATATGGAACTATGCAGGATCAATCCCCTAGCTTTGAATAGGTAAGCAAATTGCACATATATAGAAACAAGAAAATAATCACGAGAAACAATATATTTTAACTTAATCTCTCAAGTTCAATCACTCTTCATAGCATCACTGTGAGAACTTGAGACCAACATGATATGTGCTCCCAAAATTAATTCACTTCACTGATGATGAATGAATTGGCTAGCTAGCTGTGTCGCCCTAAGGAGGCAGCATCATACTTAGCAGAAACCATCCCCGATGCATGAACACTATATATAGTTCTTGAAAAACATTCTATATCGATCAGTAGCACACGGTCCTACTGTTTCTTCACCTACCAATTATAGAACTGCAACAGCAGTGTAACCTATCAGTGAAGACTGGGGGGAGTGGAAATATCAATGGAAAGAAGAGAGGCCTGCCGGGAAGACAATGTGACATCAGCTTAGTGGCCAAAAGAAAGGGTCCCCTAGGGCCCAGGGGGCTTCATTCCCCCAACCCACGCGCGAAGGAAAGGGAAGCCTCCCCACTCTTTTTAACACCAGCCACCTTTCACGTCTCCTTTGCTCCTCCTCTTCTACACCTTTCCAAAACATCTTCACAGCCTAACACACTCCGATCCTTCTGCTCTCTCCCAGAAGCGCGGCCTCTCTTCTTGCCCCATAACTAGTTCATCTGATGAAGACTAAATTTTAGTCCCTGTCTGGCTGTCTGTAGTAATTGATCCTCTGAGGTGACTAGGTGAGTTGAAGATTATACTACGTGGCTTATGATCGAATTTGGCGAAGTAGCATACAAATATTTTGATCTGTTCTTGCATTTCCCCCACTTTTGAAAGCATTATTCTTGCAATTGTTCCGGGATCGTGTACATCTGTTTGCTATTGCTATACACCAGAGATTCAGAGCTCTCTCTCTCTCTCTCTCTCTCTCTCTCTCTCTCTCGTTTTCACCGGCTAGATTTGTTTTATCGGATCGCTTCAGCTCGATCTTTCTGCAGATTAATTATATGATTGATGACAATGCTGTACTTAAACTCATGCATTACCCCTTTCCTTTTCCATTTCTGTTGTTGATCACATACTGGTTGGATCCATACGGACACATAGATTTCTTTTCGAATACCAATTAATCTAATTCCCTGGATGATCGTGTTAGTATATGTCTACCGTCAATATATCTTCGAACGTTAACATAGTTAACACCTAAATATTTGATGTTCCTAAAAAAATTCCAAAATATTTGATGCTTCAAGACATCATTATGTCTCAAGCATTAATATGTTGCTAAAAATATTTGTTAGGTTTTCTTGCTTGCATAGATGACTGGAGTCCTATACTTGTTTCTGATCCATAATTCTAAAGTAACTAAATGATGACCGCCTTAAATGATACATTAATAAACCAACCGCTGTCACTGTCAGTAATTTTCATATATGACTGAATCAACCCCATGCATGATAGTTCCACAAAAAAGTAGACCTGTAATTTGGATATATGTTGTTTACTTATTTTGTTACATTTATATATCTATTAACACTTCTTACAATCAATTTTTTTGTAAACATTCTTTTTTCATTATTGATTAATCTTGCACATTAATTGGATACAAATGATAGTTTTTACCTTAGTATAGATATATATACATTTTTATAAGCAAGGATGAAATGATATTTGTTTTCCGTTCCTTTTGATCTCCTTTTTTATAAATCTTTTCTTACCTTTTACAATGGTGGGTCAATCAAACTTTGAGTGCATCTAGCTTCAGCGTTTGCATCATGCCAACATATATTGAGGAGCAACAAGAGTAATGAAACAAGTGCAAAAATAGGCTTAGAGTGAAAGATGGAGCGTCAGCAACAGCAAGATGATAGTTGCCATACGCTGCCAATTCCTAATGTAGGACAGCATTGTTGCTAGAATTGTTAGTGACACCTTCCCATTATTGGGTGCTTCGTAGATCTTTATATCACTGCCGGTGCTTGCCACTCTAATCCGGATCTATCATGTGTTGAATTGAAGCGTCAACATTGGTCACTGATTAGATCGGGTGGGCATATGTGTGTGAGACAGAGAATTGGCAAATAATTGAGGTTATGTGAGGGAAGTGGCAATGAGAGGTTGTGGAGTAGGTCAAGAAGGATGGGAGCGACATTGGGAGGTGATGAGCACGCATGGAAAACGGCAACAGTTATATGTCCGAAGGACGTACGTGTGGAGACACGAATGGAGTAAATGGAAAACGCGCTTGAAATCGGCGCTGATGTTATTGCTCACGTTTGGTGCCAACAAAATCCCCTCCTAGAGTCCTAGAGAGTTTTCACCTTGGCATGCACATATGGAGTCTTTCTATATATCTGTCTTATCTGCCACGTACATACAAGACTTGAAGCACAGTATGGGCTATATAGAATAGACCTGCAACAAGTTGGTTGTGCATCCGGCGAGGGCCACACAAGTTAAAGGACCAGAGCTTTGCCATGTAATTCCTAGACAAAGGGACAGAGCGGTCAGAGGCTGTGCAAGGAGCCAATCGTTGTGCCCTAGCTGCTAACTTTATAGAGCTAGCCCCTCCAGTCTCCGGTGCAGCTGCCTGATCATCCAAAAGACGCCTTTCCCTTCTGCTGCTCATCTCTATTTACTTTTTCTCACTCCCATGGATCCCCACACCACACAACAAACGCGCATGCTCTCTGCATGGCGCATTGCTAACGTCATTGGGTTTGCACCAACGTAATCCTTTTTTTTGTTGTACAAATATGCAAATTATTGCACAATTGCAATTGCGTATTTAATTTGCAGGCATATGGTAGTGCTACATTCCTAGCAAATCCCTTCGGCTTAAGGTGCACTGTAGTACTTTGTTTGCAGAAAGCTCTGAAACATCTGTTTAAACAAGCTAGCAGCTGGCAGATTTAAGACTCATGGTTTTTGCTTAAATTTTACTATACTGCCCTGGTGACTATTCCATGCGCTGTGGCAGTTATCATTCCCTGCTGACTGTGCCCAATATATATGCTCCTGATCGTGACCTCGACACTATCATCACTGCCTGCAACATTGCTGTGTCTTGGCCCGGCCTGCTGCCAGGCTTTACCGTACCCTGTACTAATAATAATGCCCAGTCTTCACCGTACTGAACCTAGAAACCTACACCAGTATGGTGCCTGCGTTAAACTTTTCCAAAATTAAGCACTGAAACCCATACACACACACACACATCTTGCATTTGCATAGTAGTTCGGTCACAGCCAACCAGTAGTCAAGCTAGCAGTACTGTCTCTCCTTCTGTGACTCGTAAAGGAATGCAGACCTGCAATGCGTAGCTCGTAGTATAGCTTTGAATAATGAATGATTCGGGAGCTTTGTTTTCTCTGATCCGGAGAGTGAGATAGATTACTGAGAGGTTGCTGAATTTGATGCAGGTTGCAGCCGGCCGGTGATCGAGAGTCAGCTAGCCGGCCGGTGATCGAGAGTCAGCTAGCCGGCCTATGGTGATCATGGAGTCATGCGTGCCTCCTGGGTTTAGGTTTCACCCCACAGACGAGGAGCTCGTCGGCTACTACCTCCGCAAGAAGGTGGCCTCGCAGAAGATCGACCTCGACGTCATCCGCGACGTTGACCTCTACCGCATTGAGCCATGGGATCTTCAAGGTCCGTAGCATGCATGCAGATGAATGCAACGCTCACGGCTGTTACTTAGACATGCTCATCTCACAATTATATATCTGCTTGCTCTGTGGTGTGTGTGCCATGACTCAAAATGAAGAGCACTGTAAGATTGGTTACGAGGAGCAGAGCGACTGGTACTTCTTCAGCTACAAGGACCGCAAGTACCCGACGGGGACGCGGACGAACCGGGCGACGCTGACGGGGTTCTGGAAGGCGACGGGGCGGGACAAGGCGGTGCGCGACAGCAAGCACGGCGGCGGGCTCATCGGCATGAGGAAGACGCTCGTGTTCTACACGGGGAGGGCGCCCAACGGCAGGAAGACGGACTGGATCATGCACGAGTACCGGCTCGAGACCGACGAGAACGCCGCACCGCAGGCAAGACCGAGCTCTCGCATTGCATCCTCCGATCCCTCACCGTCTCGATCTCTCTTCATGCGTTCGCGCTCGTTCTATACATGTCTACGCATGCACGCATTGTATCCTAGCTAGTCATCTGCGTGACGCATGAGGATGTTCGCCGCTGCTGTTCGCCGGCGACGGGAGCAGGAGGATGTGGCGGCGGCGCCGGATCGGCCGGCCGGGGGGGGGGGGGGGGGGGGCGCTACATTTTACTCTGAGAGTCTCAAGTTGCTCCTGGGATGGGCTGTTGGGTTTTTCAGGCTACTAAGTTGGCCTCCGTATCTCAGTAAGCCCGGCCCATTAGCAACATCCTTGCTGGGCCAGTTGATTTACCAGACCTGTTAAGATTTGGCCTAATCATGAACGGCGAGCAAAAGATTTGCTACAGTCAAATTGTCGCACCTCCTTAGAGCTGAATGGATCGAGCTTCTTTCTGTTCATGCAGGAAGAAGGGTGGGTGGTGTGCCGAGCGTTCAAGAAACGAACCATGCACCCGCCGCGGAGCGTCGCTGGAGCATGGGACCCGAGCTACTCCTACTGCCACGACCCCATCCTCGCCGGAGCGGCGCACTTCAAGCAAGAGTCGCCCGAGCTGGACGGCGCCGCCTCCGCAGCCAGTGCCCTCCTGCAGTACTCCAGCCGCCTCGCCGAGCTCCCGCAGCTCGAGAGCCCGCCGCTGCCGAGCCAGGGGAGCCACCGATCCTTGGCTGACGGCGAGGGAGACTCCGCGGCGGCCACGGACTGGAGGGCGCTCGACAGGTTCGTCGCGTCCCAGCTCACCCCTGACGAGGAGCACGCCGGCGCCGGGCAGGGCCTGCAGCAGGAATACTGCGGCAGGCCGCTGGGGACGCAGGCCGCCGGGGTTAATGAGGACGCGACGGACATGGTGGCGCTGCTCCTCCTCGACGGCGCCGCCCGGCACGAGGAAGCCGGGCTGCTGGGCTCCGTGGCCGACCCTGCGTGCCTGCACACGAACGCGGCAAGATATGACATTCAACATGAACCATAGATGGCAGCCGCATGTATGCAGCTGAACTTGCCATGCATTGTCGTCCGATCCCCCTTCGTTTCATGCTTGTCTGGATGATTGGTGATGTCCGTAGCTTCGTCCATCGCCGTTCCCGTGCCTATATATGGTAATACGTATATAATATACAATAGTTTCACAAATTGTAATCAGAATATCGCCGGAGCATTTTGTTACCGTGTTTCGTGAGTTTCTTTTTTTTGGAGTATAACAGAAGATTGCTTTTGTGTCTGCAGTTTTAAGGTGTATGACATATGGGGGCCACTGACATTTAATACACAAAGAGTTCAGTTTCACGGAGTCGGTTGGTTTACCTCTGCTTTAGAGAACCTTTTTATTCTGAAAGGTCAACCAACCGAAAGCAGGGGTAAACCAGGATTATATAAAAAGCTTCTTAAAAATAGGGGTAAACCAACCGACTCTCTGAAACTGAACTCTTTATATATATTAAATGTCAGGGGTAAACCAACCATACCTCAGCGCCACCATTCCCTGACCCGATTAAGGAGTAGGTTCATCAGGATCTAAGCGTGCGTGATGGTAGTGACAATGGCTTGCGTCAACTGTGGACGATCAAATTGAAGGTGACGCAACCATGCCATGTATGTGGTGGCATGGTGGTTGCGCATGCGAGGAGGCATCGCCAGCAGCCACGATGTGTGGGTGAGGACTTGGCGCAACAAATGATCCGAGCGTCTCTAGGACTATGGGCAGTTGTCATACATCACCATGGAGTTGACAACTCTCTTCTTGCGGATGTGGCAGCTCGATCCTAGTATGCAGTTGACATCGACAGAGTGGCCTTGGCCATGGTGTCAACATTGGTGGCCCCGACTGCTTCACAGTGGCTACAATGACGATTGTCGTGAATTTGGTGAGTCAATGTTTGCAATGTAGTTTTCATCTTTGATCATGGAGTTACAAGCCGGCCAGGAGACCAAAAGTCATATTAGTGTTCTCACGATATCATGTACTCAGGCGAATAGTGACCTACCTTCTGATGGATCCTATGGATATGTGTGTGCCTATTTGGTTCATGGCCGATGGTAGTTGGCTAATATTGCGAGGCATATGAGCTCTAACTTGGGAAGAGTTGGGAGGAGGAAGGACTAGTGAACTTCAAGTTAGTTTGTTATTTCAGCATTGGGTCCTCAACTCTATGGAGTAATATGTAGGTTCAATCTTAGGTTGTTGCACCTGGCAGCATTATTATCATTTCTTTATTGAAAGTATTGACTTGCTCTTTAGGGCAAAATCTTATGGCCTAGCCTTTGTAGTTGGGACCATGGCAACGACCATACATGTGTGTGTCATTTTTCTTTTGGAGGCATTCTTTAGGAGGATTTTCTTTTGCAATTGAAGTGTTGAAATTGGTCGTGGATCATGCTGAAGACATATTACATTTTTACTCCCTACAAGCATGATATATAGAGCCTATTTGGTATGAATCCAACTCCAAACTCAAGTCCGGAGTTGGATGGAGCCAACGAAATACCCCAACTCTAGAAATTTGTGGAGCAGCTCAACTTTATGGAGTTGGTGGACCTTAGTTCAATTTTTTGGAGAACATCTTTTACAACTCAAAAACTCTCGAGTCTCGAATATGAACCTAGACGTAGAATTGATGTGTATTTACCCACCATTGCCACTCCTTACACAAAAACGGATGTTCTCTTTTTCTGCTCTTGACCCCTTCCTCCCTCCCGCCGCCCCCGACAGCCCCGTCGCTCGCTTGCTACCTTTGGGGCATCAACAGCTCACAAGTAGCCTATTTTGGCGGTTCTCAGAGGCGGAGGGTGCTTGTAACTTGTCACCAATGTGGAGACTGCTGGTGGTGGCCGGTGACGAGGTTTCAGACCGTGTGATCTAAAATTATTAGCATGAGGACGGCCGAGGCTTGCCAAAGATGTATGGGAAAGTGATCTAGGACGGTGGAGAGGACACGAGTGAGAGGAATTTGGGTTTGATGGAGTGAGGGCCATGGATTCCGGTGCTAATTGAGAGAGAAGGGAGAGTGGTGGCTTCATCTTGTCAGTGTGTCGATGGAGGTGGGGGTAAGGTGAGGTGGCGAGCTGCATGAGGTGCTCGGCTTCTTGAGCGGTGTTCAAGTGATGCAGGAAAGGCAGTAGCTTGCCGGTGACGAGTGTGATGTTGACCTAAGTGGAACATCGGTTCTCTACACAAGTAGAGAGGATGACATGAGAGCATGATAGGTAGGGATAACAATTGGGAGGGGGGGCATAAGGCAATCCACTCTCATATTCATTCTTTGTAGAGATAGGGACACATTCCTTGACAAACATTCTTAAATTAGACGTTGGAAAACATATATGCAAGATTAGCTAGGATTTTTTTATTTGATTATTTATAACATCAGTTTTGAGGTGAAAAAGGATCGAGTGGATTAAAGAAGTGGTTACATATGGCACAATTGGTGTGAAAATGAATGGTAAAATGGAATTTCGTAATTGGTAAAGATGCCCCATAGGTAGATCCTTTGTCTCCCGATTTGTTTAACATTGCTGGAGATGCATTATTTGAAATGGTAATGATGGCTCAATAGAATCAACGCAATCATCTATGAAGGCTTGAGAAACTTTGCAACTTAAGGAGAAAATTTTCTATTTGACACTTGAAGCAAGAGTCCGTTGAGTTGTACGGCTTGTTTGCTTGCGCCCTGCTCCTGCGGTTCTCTAGCTGCTGCCTTGCCGTCGTGGGGACGCTGCGGTGAGCACGTAATCACGTACTGGGGTCGGCATATCGCGTCCCACCAGAGACCTGACCAAGAGTACACCGGCCGGCCAGAGCTTGCAGCTAGCAGGAAGGCAAGCCTCTGGAGTCCGGACCAGCGGTAGTGTGTGACGAGGGAGATGAGGACGATACAGCACGACAACACCAGTACTGCTCCAATTCTCGACGGGGACGTTGTTGGCCCCACTGCCTCCATTATATTACTGGCATCGTTGGCATGTAGCTAGCGTGTGCCTGCGTCGAGCGAAGAAGACGAGAAATTATGACATCCGCAGAACAAATATGGCAACAATGACATTCGTACGCGACTGTGTAGCCGAACACGCTTGTTTGACCGTGAACACTTCTCTTTCTAGTCTCTATGGTGCCATTTATTTGAGGATGTGTATGTGTAATATAGGGAGCTGCCACCATCCATGGAATGACAAAAACTTCTTTTTTTATGCACTTAGTCGGCGTTCTGTTTCAAGAGAAGATTGACAGCCGTGCTAAGGCATGCTTCAAAAACCTCTATCGCTTTAATGTGTAATGGTTGGAAATGGCGAGGAGGCACTCTCCTGTGGGTGGATCCTTGGACTGATGGGTAGCTTGCTGATGTACAGTGTTTTCGCAGCTGTCCCTGCCTGCCGTCCGTGCCACACTTTCCCAACTGTGCCTAGGTGGTTGATGCTTCACAGATCACGGTAGATGCTGGACGACTAGTCATCTATGCCGCCATGAACTGCATGACAGGGATGAGTTGAGACGATTCGTGATCTGTTGGGGATTTGTCCTTCGTCTGCCTTCAAAGGGATTTTAATTTCTCATCTCTATTCGTTTCTAGCTAGCTAAGTGTTGCAGTGGTTTTCCTTGTCACCGTAATGGTCTCTCACCCATCTGTCTATCCGTGCTCTCCTATCTCATCGTTTTCTTGCTTCTGGTTGCGTACAAGTTGTTGTATTTGCATTGCCACGTTCCAAAAAAACAACAAAGAGAAATTTCTTAGTTAATTTTGCAAAGTACTAGACCTCAAAGATTGTATATGGGTGTGGTTATCCAACTGAGGTCTCAAAGCCCAATGTAAAGTACCAAGCCTCGAGTACTCACTCCCAGGGTGTACATAGGCCATAGGTCCGGCTAGGCCTCAAACATCAAACACTCCTTTAAAAAGATAATGAGATCCTCTATTTGGACCCAAAGTGGAAAGCTATTCTTCTCCTTTCATGTAATTTTGGCTCTCCCAAATCCAACAAATGTATTTTTATTGTCCGATGAGAGCTTTTCTTTCGGAAACCAAACTTGTATACATATGCTACCACCCTTTTTTATTGAATCGAGAGCTTTGATATTTCTTCTTTGAGTGAATTTCTCATGTTACCACATTTTTTTTATTGAAAACGCTCAAGATAGAGCTATAGATATGTCAGCATGAGGAAAATAAAAAGGACTGAAGTTTAATAAGGTGGTGTAGTACCAATCTATCATTAATAAATGTAACGGCTATAGCTATGCTATAGGCTATAGCATTTAGGATATGCAGCTAGTGTTTTTTTGGATATATGCTTCGAGGACACAAAATATTATGGCTATGAATTCTATCTCACAACCAAAGGCTCTGGCTGCCCACATCAATGTGCATATATCCACTCACTGGCAGTAGGATTTGATTTGGATGGTTTTGCGAATCAGATAGCTTAGCATTAATGTGTAGATAATGGTATAGGATTTTTTTACTACCCGTATCATCCCTCTCATATAGTTCCAAGTTAATTATTCACTGCTACAGTGCTATGTATCTTTTGACACTACCATATACTCATATACTGTGCCTTTCATAAAGTTTCAAGATAATTCACTCCTTAATTTTAAGTTTCCCACTCCATTCTAAACGGAACTATCATTCATGTTAGCATTTTTTGATTCACCGGAGGAACCTTCGACGCATACTTGATAAAACATACTTCTTAAAATAGAAATATACATAATGATAGCTTAATTGATTATTTTTGCAGTCTTTCACCAACATAACAATGGAAATCAACTTTTTTAGAAAATTGTAGCAGAGACAAACGACCTATGTTTAGTACGTGTTTCTGCATATTCAATATAATACCCGTAAAAAGACAATGTATCCGACCCTAAAAACAAACTACCACTAAAAATGTTATATTTTTGGTAATATGTTTTGTGGGGTGGTTCATTAGGTGATAGTGTTTCCTTCTTTTCCATTGGTGCCATCATTGACTATGATGAGGAACAACACATAGTTGATGCTGCCGCAACAAAGATGAAGACCGTGTTCGATCTTGTTGTAGTTTTCTTTTAGACAAGTTTTTTTTATTTTAATTTTCCTTAATACAAATCAGAATTAAGATTTCATAGTACGTCTTTTGTAAGAAAGTAATGTTTACGCTTCTAGAGGTCTTTCATATTTGTATGGTCTTTCTAGCGGTCTCAAGACATGTCATACAAAAAATTCACAACAAAGAGAAAGGAATTTCTAGTTGACCTATTGTGTTCAGTGGTAAATAATATGTAGTGTATTTTTTGCAACAATATAGCCTTATGGCTAGTAAGATTAGCTTCACCCTATCTTTCCTTAACGCTCTGACAAGATTTGTCCACTTATCATTTTTCGGTTGTCTACAAATGTACCATTTGTGGTTATTTCTCGAAACATCCGTAATTTAATGCATGTTGGTTGATAAAAGTTTAACGAACTTTTAATGGTTTATGATTTCCATCCACTTTTTAGTCTTACATCAATTTATTGCTTTCATGTCCTAATTAGTTTTGTTCGTCTACCTTTTTTGTCGTGCACGTCTCTTGTGAGCATTAATTATTTATATGTTACTATAAAACACTAATCGACATATTTATAATCTAGTGCGTATCAATTTATGGAATTAACGTACTTAACTGCTAGCAGTCACGTATCCCATACATTTTCCCGCGCTTTACTACGTATCCATGCAAACTTAGTAAAACACGCTCTACCCAATATTTTTTATACCCATTGCTCATATAATGAACATCTTAGTTGATACTCCTTAAAAATTCATATCAATGCCATAGTATGAAATAAAATATTATTGGGTTTTTGAACTTTTAAGCATATAGAAATTTAAACATTAACCTAGAAACACATTATAGGAAAGACAAATATTAACAATACTTTTTTAGTTAGTCATCTCTAGATATTTCTATATAATTACAATACATAGGAAACCATTTTTCATTTGAATGCTGGTAGAATTATGGAAAACAGCTGTGTTTGCAGTTTGCTGTTTTGCACATAGAATTGGGAAAAAACCAAAACAACCAGCACAGCATAAACCGTATTATCCCCCTCTCCTCCTGACCCACGCCCCGCCTCCGTCCCCGTCCCCCGCCCCCTCTCCGAGCAAAAAACACCCGGTCCTCCCGTCGGGGCCGACCTGGCCTGCGCCGCCGCCGTGTATGCGCCTCCAAGCCCTAGACGTCGAACAAGGATTTAGCTTCCTACGGCGCGCACCTCTCTTTACTCGGTTTCCGCTGCTACGGCGCTGGTTTGCTCTCCTAGTGTGGGGGTGGAGATCCATCAGGGCGAGGGATTGATTTCCTTCTGATTTTGGTGAGTAATCCTTGCTTGTCTCGATGAATTCCTTTGTTCTAAGGGTTTGTTTTGTTCCCCATTCAGTTAGTTGTTGATTTGCGTGCTGCCTGATGCCCTACTTACCCTATCCATCAATCCGTGGTTCGATTAGGTTTTTCATCTTCGTCACCCGTACAAGGTCGGCATTAGTTGACAAGATTAGAACTTGTTAGTACCTGTTTATGGTGAGGGTGTGGTCGATTTCCCAAGAATTTTGGGGGTTCAACTGAACCCCCATGACCCAAGTGAAGTCCTCTCCTTGTAGAGCTCGTGGTGGCTGAGGGAGGGTGTGTGGCCAGGGGAGATGGATGATACCTTGGCTATCATAAGGAAGAAGTTGAAGAAGCGGAAGAAGGGCAAGGATGGTAATGATTTCGATGCAGTGGCTGATTGTGGAGCTGAGGTTCAGATATTGGCAGAACAGGAAGATGTGCAGGGTGGTGTTCATACAGATGATGTTTCTGATGAGAAGAGCAATCTGAATGTCGTAAAACTGGGAGATGTTGAAGTTGCTGGGGATGGTGCTCAACATTTGGATGATTCGGGGTTGGAAGACTCCTTGTCGGTGCTGTTTACGAGATCTGGTCGGAAGTCTCGGCAGGTCTCAGAAAAGGAGGCAGAAGGTGTGGAAGTTGCTTGTCCACATGACGAGCAAGGTCTTGACAAGGGATCTGCTTTGACTCCAGATACAGCTTCCAAGGGCACTAAAAGGAGAAGGCGGCGCACAAAGGAAGAGATGAGGAATGCTGCTGTGCAGGATCGGAAAGCCTCATTGCCCCGAAAGGCAAAGGCAAATGGTAGCAAGTCTACTAGGCACTACAATGTTGGCCCTCACCAAACCTTGGCAGGATTGTCTTCTGTTTCTCCTGAACTGGAAAATAAGTCTGTTGGGAAAGACAAGGCTGCAGATGATGGATTATGCCACCGATCATTAGGAGAAGAGCTTCAACAAGATGTGGAAGCCAGCAAAATGCTGAAGGATGGATCGAGGAACCCTTCTAATGGGTCCACTCATCACGTTGAAATCTCAGCATGGGCAAGCAATCACCCAGGGTTGGAACCTTGTTCAGGAAAGCTTGCTGAAAAAACATCTTGCACTGCAGCAAACACGATCAATGTTGGTGTTTCAGATGCAAACACATGTTCCCAAACATTAGGGAAGGACAGCAGTGATGATGTAGATTGTTCTCAAGGCAAATCACCAACATCTATCATAAGAAGGAAAACTGGTCTAAAACCAAAACAGGTGCCCCGGAAACCTGTTCGACGAAAGGAGGCATTATCATCTGTTCATGCTGATAATAAACCAGCTGAAACAACAGAAAGTATTGAACCAAATGCAGCTGTGCTTGCAGAGGAAAATTTGGATAAGCTGGCAATTTTGGGGGCCAAGGATTCTTGTTCTTCGCATGACATGTCTGCGCCTGCGAAAGATGCGGATATGGCTGATGTGGCAGTACCATTGGATTATGAAGACACAGAGAATGCATCAAAGGTGAAACGTGTCACACGAAGTACCAAAAAGCGCAAACATGGTGACATGGCATATGAGGGCGATGTCGACTGGGAAACTCTAATGCAAGAGCAGGGGCTGTTCTCAAACCCCTCAGCAGGCCTTGCAGATCGATCAACAAAAGCAAAAGATAAAACTAAAACTTCAGAAGTCTGTGAGGGCGGAGGTGATGATGGTTTTGCTGCAGTACGTGCTGGCCTAAAGGCAAAGGCTGTTACACCAATTGAGAAGATAAAGTTCAAGGAAGTCTTGAAGCGCAAGGGTGGCCTTCAGGAGTACCTAGAGTGCAGGTATGTTAATGCTTTACTTTTGTGCTGTATGTACCCTAATTTCCTTTTTACCTTATTAAAAACAATTTTTTGTGGAATTTAACCTTGCATCATTATTTTTCTATCTGTTTCTTTTTGCATTCCAGGAACATGATACTAAGTCGCTGGAGTAAAGATGTTAAACATTTATTGAATCTTGCAGAATGTGGTGTTTCGGGTGTTCCTTTGAAAGATGAGCTGCCGCGTCAGACACTTATTCGTGATGTGTATTTATTTTTAGACCAAAATGTAAGTTGAATTGCCCTTAGTTTTGGTTAGGTTTCATAACATAGGTTTCATTATTTTCCAAAATAGTCTTACCAGTTTAATCTGTCAACTTCCACCTAGCATTAGCTGCATTCCTCTTTGATGATTTGCTCAATAACCTTCTGAACTGGAACATCTGTTTTCCTTTTACATCCAATCAGCTTGTTCTTTTAGTTACTATTTTTACTTGAATGATAACACCCATATTTCATCCATTTTTAGGGCTACATAAATGCCGGGATTGCATCACATAAGGTGGCAAAGGGGCATGGCACTTCTTCTGAAGTTGTGGAAATACCCAAGCTAAATGAATCGCATCCAATGGAATCAGTCAGCATTCAAGATGGTATTGTCTCTGTACCACTCCAGAATGATGATTTTGGGTATGGCACATGTTGCGGAACTGTATGTATTAAAAATACGGAATGTGCTTTGGTAGAGGCATCAAATGAAAAGAATTGCCCCACTCCTAACTGTGATGCTCTGGAGTTGCTACCTCACTTGAAGTCTGAAGAACAGCCAACTGAAGAAAAGAATCTGCATGTGTCAACTGAAGGTAGAGATGCACCACCACTGTCCAGCAATTTGGATATCCAATGCAAGTCATATCTGGACAGTTCTGTTGGAGAAGTTGAAGTCTCTCATCAACCAGAAGCACCTGAAATTGGAACTTGCGGAAACAACTGTCAAAGTGATAGGGTTGAATCTGGTGTGTATAGCAAAAGGATAATCATTGTGGGAGCTGGCCCTGCTGGTTTAACCGCTGCCCGTCATTTGCAACGACAAGGTTTTTCGGTCACTGTTCTTGAGGCACGAGATAGGATTGGTGGTCGTGTTCATACGGATCGCACATCACTTTCAGTTCCTGTAGATTTGGGTGCTAGCATTATTACGGGGGTGGAGGCTGATATAGCTACTGAAAGACGGGCTGATCCATCATCTTTGATTTGTTCTCAGCTTGGTCTTGAACTTACTGTGCTGAATAGTGCTTGCCCTCTGTATGATATAGTAACTGGTGACAAGGTTCCTGATGCTTTGGATGATGATTTAGAAGCCGAATACAATGGCCTTCTTGATGAGATGGCACTGCTTTTTGCACAAAATGGTGACAGTGCGATTGGTTTATCACTTGAGGATGGACTGGAGTATGCTCTTAGGAAGCATCGTGCCGCTCAACATATGGATTCTGTGGAGCGGGATGATCACTTGAGAAGTATGAGAAATGCTGGAGCTATAGACATTTCCAAAAGTGCTTCGACAGAAAAGGAGATAGCTCATTGTGCGGAGGATGATAAGGCAGACGCCCTCAGTCCTCTTGAGAGAAGGGTTATGAACTGGCACTTTGCACATTTAGAGTATGGTTGTGCTGCAACGCTAAAATCTGTATCCCTTCCATATTGGAACCAGGATGATGTATATGGAGGATTTGGTGGTGCTCATTGCATGATTAAAGGTGGCTATGACACTGTTCTAGGGAGCCTCGCAAAAGGACTTGATATTAGGTTAAACCATGTTGTAACTGAAGTAATGTATGGACCTGAGGAGTTAGGTGCTAGTTGCAAGGATGGGAAATATGTCAAGGTTTTCTCGTCAAATGGAAATGAATTTATTGGAGATGCTGTGTTGATCACTGTTCCTCTTGGTTGCTTGAAAGCACAGACAATTCAATTTTCTCCCTCCTTGCCAGATTGGAAACTATCTTCTATAAACAGGCTTGGATTTGGTGTTTTAAACAAAATAGTATTGGAGTTCCCTGAGGTATTTTGGGATGATAATGTGGATTACTTTGGTGCAACTGCAGAGGAAACAGATTTAAGAGGACGGTGCTTTATGTTTTGGAATCTAAGAAAGACAGTTGGGGCACCAGTTCTGATAGCTCTACTTGTTGGGAAGGCTGCTATAGATGGACAAAACATCAGTTCTGGTGATCATGTTAAAAATGCTATGGTGGTCCTCCGAAAGCTCTTTAGGGATGCTTCTGTACCTGACCCAGTTGCATCTGTTGTGACAAATTGGGGCCTTGATCCCTTTAGTAGAGGTGCTTATTCTTATGTTGCAGTTGGAGCATCCGGGCGAGATTATGATATTCTTGGAAGGCCAGTTGCAAATTGTTTATTTTTTGCTGGTGAAGCAACATGCAAAGAGCATCCAGATACTGTTGGTGGTGCAATTTTGAGTGGTTTGAGAGAAGCTGTTCGCATCATTGACTTGGTGAACACTGGAAATGACTATATCGCTGAGGTAGAAGCTTTACAAACTTACCAGATGCAGTCAGACAGTGAAAGAAATGAAGTTAGAGACATGTCAAATAGACTTGAGGCGTGTGAACTTTCTACTGCTCTAAGTAAAAATTCATCTGATGCAATATATCCAATCATTAGCAAGGAATCTTTGCTGCAAGAAATGTTCTTCAGTGCAAAGACAACATCAGGGCGCCTACATTTGGCTAAAGAGTTATTGAAGCTTCCTACAGATGTTCTTAAATCATTTGCTGGGTCTAAAGAAGGACTAAGTACACTCAACTCATGGATACTGGTGAGTTGTTATTTAAGTATTACATACATGGTGTGGTACCGGCACTTTTACTATCTTGAAATTATTCATTTTTGCAATCTAATTTTGACAGGATTCACTTGGGAAAAATGCTACTCAACTACTGCGCCATTGTGTGCGCTTGCTTGTGCTTGTTTCCACTGATCTGGTAGCTGTGCGTTTATCAGGTATGTACAAAGTTCCATGTCCCTTGAATGTCAATTTTTAGGGAATGCCTCTTGACATGGCAGGTGTTTCATGTTCATCCCTTCCAACCTTAACTTTTTTTTTTGAGCGAACCTTCCAACCTTAACTTTGGAAGAGTACAAAACCATATTGGGTTATAACTCCCTCCGTTTCAAATTACAATTCATTTTGTTTTTTCTAGATATATAGTTTGTACTATGCATCTAGCCATACTATGTATCTAGGCGCATAGCAAAATCTATGCATCTACAAAAGGCAAAACAAATTGTAATTTGGAACGAAGGTAGTAGATTCTTGGGAATGTAATTTACCATACCAGTTTAGCAAACCCCTTCCTGTTTTACTTTTTATGTAATGTCTGTTTATTCACTAGGTTTATGAGAAGGGAAACAAATAAGTAAATATCTGAACTTAGAGAAGAGTACTATATATGTGTGCACTACTAAATTAATCTGTCTCTTATAGTTAGTGCACCTGCGGATGCTTGTATAAATTATTTGCTACTGCAGCCTGGCAACAAACCTGATTCTTCTCTTTGAACATGCAGGAATTGGGAGGACTGTAAAGGAAAAGGTTTGTGTGCACACAAGCCGAGATATTCGTGCTATAGCTCGTCAGTTGGTTAGTGTCTGGATCGAAGTTTTTCGTAAAGAAAAGGCTAGCAATGGTGGACTCAAATTGCTGCGTCAAATACCATCAATTGAATTGAGTAAGACCAAGAGTAAGGATCTGCAATCAGGAAAGCCTACCTTACGTGTGCCGAATGAGACTTTGGACAATAATAAAGTAGCTTTCCAGCGTCAGCGTGCAAGATTCACAAGTAGCAACTCACCACCAAAAACAAACAAAAAGTTTGAGAACAAGGAAACAAAATTGGAAACTGTGACAGCTACAAGGTCCGATGCCAACTTGCTTTCCCAAAAGAAACAACATGGTATTGAGCCTAAGGTGGACCATGGCATCCCTATTTCTGAGGAAGAAGCTGCCGCATTCGCTGCTGCGGAGGTTGCTCGAGCTGCTGCAATAGCAGCTGCACAGGTCTGTGAGTAAAGTTTTCTTTTTTAATTATATTTTCCCAACTAGCCAGGTTTTAATATTCACAGCATTGATCATCGTTATCAGCTCTCATATGGACATTATCCATAAAAGTTGAGTGCCTCTCTATATTTTAACAATTTCAAATCTGACACTGCAGAGTTAGAAAATTCATGCTGCTTTAAGCTTTACTTCATCTTAATCTAGGGCATATGTTTTCTAGTTTAAGCTTTATTTCTTTATCGCAAAATCTAGTGCATATATTTTCTGCTATAACCTGTGCATACATTTTCATTTTTCCCTTATATATAACCTGTTGCCCTTCTTTTTATTTATCACTGAGACACACCTTCTGTCATGCAATGATTAGAGCAACTTTATTTACCACTGTTAACCATCAAACCATCACGTGTGATTGAGCATCACTAAAATTAGAAATTTTAAAATTCAAACATAGAATTGGATGCTTAGAATTTTGAAACTTGTAAGCAGTTTTGACTCTGGCTTTAAATAATAGAGATAAAAACATGAAAAATTGAGAAAAATTGAGGCAGCCAATGGCCAATTATGGTAATTAAGGCTTGGATTAGAATCAGAGTGGTATATACAAATATTTTAGGCAAATTTTGCTATAGGACACTCTGATTTCATGGTATATGCCGTTTCACACTGAAAACGGCAAAATTAGTTGTAGGACACTAGGCGGTGTCCTGCAGCAAATAATTCTTTGTTTCTTTGCTGCATGACAGCCTAGTGTCCTACGGCTAATTTTGTCATTTTCAGTGTGAAATAGCAAATTTCACGAAATCACAGCGTGTTGTAGCCAATTTTGCCAATATTTTATCTTCTTTCATTGGCCCAAAGTGAATGAACTTTTGCAGTGTTCTAACAAAGAAAAGAAACACAATCTAATTCCTTACTCATGTATTTTTTTTATGTGCTGGTCTTTTCATAGGCTTATGCATCTGTAGAAGCAGAGATAAGTGTGCCTCGTGAGCTTCCAAAGATACCATCATTCCATACTTTTGCGATGCGTGATCACCATTTGGATGAATCTGATACAAGAAAAAAGGTGTTGAAGGATAATTTTGGGAAACTCGAGTGCGTATCAGAAAATGATTCCAAGAATGACAAAGCTAAGGACTTGTCTGACAATGCCAACTGTGCAGATGTTGACAGCTTGAAAATGTCTGGTGATAATTGTACACAGAGGAGCCACTCAAACGAGAAAGCCTGCCTAGGCAATACTAGGGATCATTCTACAGATATTGATATTTCAGACAGTCGGTTTACGAGGGCATGGGTGGATACTGATACAATCTGCATTGATGGTGTTAAGGATCCTCTAGCCATTGAGAGGTGGCAGGCACAGGCAATGGAAGCTGATAAAGAATTCTACAGTCGGATATGCATACCTGATGATGAAGATTCAATTAGTCAGAAGCAGACGTGTCGTAGTTCTGCCTCACAGGGTGCCGACAGCAAACCTGCATCCGAACGGCAATCAAGGGGCGTGGAGCACATAAAACAGGGTCTTGTGAATTTCATAGCCTCGCTGCTGATGCCATTATACAGAGGAAAAAAGATCGACCGGGAGGGGTACAAAACAATCATGCGGAAAGCTGTTAACAAGGTATTATATCCTGTATTTTCATAAAAAAAATCCTTGCGAATGGGATTATCAACTTGAAAATGTAGTTTGATAGACTTTATTTTGCTATTGTTTTATGGTAGTTGTTCATGCTTTAAGAATGTTTATTTTCCACATAATGCTGCATGCATCGCTTGATTCTCTTACCATGTTATTTCCATCATCCTTCTGTGATCTATGTGAACACATGAATATGATAGTAATAATACTGATAGTACTCTCTATTTTTCTCTGACCTCGACAGATAATTGAGACATGCTCAGAAGGAGAGAAGTTGATGACTACTCATGAGTTTCTTGATGTTAAAAGGAAAAATAAGGTGCAATGATGTTCACTTACCAAAGTTTATACTTCTGTTCGGACCCTACCTTACTAATACTGCATTGCCCTCTATCAATGATGTGCATTTTTCTGTTGACTTCTCTCTGATGGTTGGGCATCTGATGGCAGGAGCCATTCTACGTCTTAATAATGTCTTCTGATAATTCTGTTACATAACTGGAAATCTGGAATAATGTTTGCATTTTAACTCATGGATGTTTACCATCAATGCAGATTGAATCCTTTGTGGACAAGATGGTTGAAAGGCATTTGCATGTGACTAGCAAACCTGCCAAACCATAAGGTTCACATCCGCAGTAAGGTGTTGTGTGCAAAAGGAAGCTACTCTCTTTTAAAATGCCAAGCTCTCACTCAGTGACCGTGGCTCCAAATGAACTAAAACCTCAGTTCGGAAATTGGCATGGTTCATCATTGTGGCCGACAAGATCAGCAGAATACCTATTACCCAAACTGTCAGGGTTGTCCAGAAGGGCATTGACCAGATCAACACATTTACTGTGTATTTAGTTAGGCATCATTTCTATCTTCGTAGGTATAGGTCAGTCAAAGTTTTAGACCTCTGTGCACTCGACAAGCATGTTGTGCATGCAGTAAGCTTGGATGCCAAGTTAAGTTTCTGTGGCTTGATGAAGTGGCATATGAAGATCCGGGATTCAGCTTGGTCTCATATGCGATGAGGGCTCTTGCGCCTTACATGGCGGTAGTTCAGTCCAGCCTAGCGGATTAATCCTGTTCGTTGTTCAGAGTTAACTTACACCAAAGTAGATCCTCTTCTTCTCTCTTTGTTGTACAGTTCTTTTGCAGTTTCTAACAGGGGTTTAACTTATAGTTCGTCGGGTTAGAAAGGCTGCAGTTTGGCAGAGAAGGTTGAGCTTTGCAGCCCTTTGTATATCCTTCGCTGCTTATAATGGGCCTCCTTGATGATTATCGGATGCTAAATGATTGCAAAAGAAAATGATGTTTCAGCCCCTAGGTTCTCTTGTTGATTTCTGCCCTTCTCCATATGTTTGTATGCTTTGGTATGATTGTGTGGCTCAAGGGGGACAGAGGTCAGTTTCAACATATTTCGTGTACTCCTAGGAATCGTGTTCCTATTCCTCTGTATCATGTACCTGGAGCTCTGACGGTAGAGCTTTACTTTACTTTCTCCTTTTGAATAGCAACAAGTTAAGCGCAGTACTTCAGATCTGCAACCTCGAATGTTTACAATACGTCAATACCATGCAACAGGTTTCAGTAACTACATGGGTTGTTTTACTTTTCATCTACATGTTTGTTTATCTATTACGTTATACCCCTGTTTTTGTATGCCATTCTTTAAAGCCGTCTTTTTCTTGAGACCCTGTAAAGCTCTTTGTTCCCCTGGTGTATCTGATACTAATTCCTTGTCTCCACTTCCAGGGCAGCCATCTGGGTTTTGTCCAGTGATTTCTTTTGACTTAAGTAATTACCGTGCAGGTAGATGCTACATTTCTCCTCTTGTATTATTTTTTGTTACTGTGGTAACTTGTGCCTTGTCACGTGTACCTTGTGTGCTCTTCACTGATTAAATGTGTTGTATTATTCTTTGTTACTGTGTGTAACTTCTGCCTTCTCACGTGTATCTTGTGTGTCGTGGTGACTAAATGCTGCAGCACTGCTGGACTAGAGAGATCCAGTAGGAACCCTCAGCAGGCTTAATTTTAGTCTCCTTGCATAGATGCAACGAGTCCAGGTATACCTTTCGATCACCAGATCCAGTCCAAAGGGTTTTACCTTCTGTAACTGATACCATTTTCCATCTGAACTCTTGCAGGATGAAAAACGGAGGCAGGTGCTGCAAGTGGCATGAACGGATCTAAAATTTTACCACTCCCAAGTCCCAACAAGCCTAGCCGGTCTATGGCGTGGCTACAGCATTGCTCACTTTCATGATTGTTTCTTGTGCATGCAGTTCTTGGACAACAGGAAGGAACCCTAGATCGCACACGCGGCCACCGTCCAGGGCCGTGGTCCGCTGCTTGCTTGGTGGTGGTGGGCACGGGAGAATTTATGGAACACCTCAAATGTGGAGCACTTGTATTGAATGAGCAGGCTTCAGCCGACTGTGGCGTCTCATGAGATGTTGCGTGGCTGCACTGCATCATCCATTCAGTTCATCCAGCTTTTACTGCACACTTGAACAGTGCCATTAGTAAGCCGTGATAGATGTAGATTTTGCTGGTGTTTCAAACAAAGATCTTGGGCTGGAGTGAATGATTGCTGTTATTCAAGCTGAGAATGGTTCACAAACCAAACCAAATCCACACTCATCCATACTAATTCTAACGTATTTACGAATCAATCCAATCTCATCCACTTAGCATTCGAACCGAACCAATCCAAACCATTTAGCTTCTCTCCTAACCAAACCAAAATAATTGGTTTCAACCCAAATATTGAAACCGGTTTTCACTAACTACTCGTAATAAGGATATGTCCTATGGTGTGGGGCCCACATATTGATATAGTTCAATCAATTTACATAGAGTAGCTAACTCTTATTTTGAGACATCTCCAACAAATTTCAGTAAAATTTGCTAAAATTTTATAGTGTGAACGCGAGATTTTAGTTTTAGGGTCCGACTTTTGACGTGGGGCCCACATGTGGATCTCATAACATAATTTTGCACAAAGTAGCCGACCGTCGTTGAGAGTCATTTACAATAAATTTCAATGAAGTTCGCTAAAATTTCATAGTGTGAACACAAGGTTTAGTTTTAGTCAAACTAATTCCGAACTGATCCAAACTGGTTTAAACCATTATAATTGTTAAACCAAATCAAACCAAACCATTAGATATCTCGACCCATTATACACCAAACCAATTAATCCGATTAGAAAACCAAACCATAAAAACCGGTTTCAACCCAAACCATTCTCAGCTTGAGCTGTTATCGAGCCATTCTGTTGTACATGCAGGCAATGTAATAACTCTATGTAAGTACAGCAAGCTGAGGCCCTAGTTGGGGGCACAATGAATCTGCCTCCTTTATCTTTGGCATTGTTTAGATGTTAGAATTGGGAGGTTGCATTTGGGAGTAGGATGTCACTTCGTAATCATTGCGCTACTGTAGCATTTCGTTTGTATTTGCGAAAAATTATCCAAAAATCGATTAATTAGGCTCAAAATGTTCGTATCGCAGAGTATAATAAAACTGTGCAATTAGTTTTTGATTTTATCTACATTTAGTACTCCATACATGTTATGACATTTTGATGTGATGATGAATCTTCTTTTTTGCATAGTGTATTTAGGAGTTACTTTTTGGAACTAAACAAGCCTTTATCGTCCTTCAGTGGCAGCTCCTTATGATCCCCATCAGGTAAAGATCGGGAAAGCCGGATGAACAGTTGAGGGGAGGAGTTGGACAGTGAGCAGGTATGATCATGGGTCCATTCATAAATTTATATACAGTTATACACCATTTATGGGAACCATTGTGAGGTGACAATGCATTTCAAAGACACGGTAACGTGTTACAGGGTACAGCAAGGTATGGTGTGGTGACCTTTGCTCTGAATCTCAGCAGGTTGACGCGGAAACTGTCCGGGGGTCCAGATTTGAGTTGGACTGACCCCTGGGCCCTGGCAGCCACGACCTGGGAATAAAGTGAGTGTTCAATCTCCCCATGGTTCCTTGGATCCGTTTCACATTGATTAGGTTCTTTCATAGGATGGTTGGGCAGCAGAGGAAGCATCGAACATGTAAGAAATCAGAAAATCCTCTTCAATTCTAGTTATATTTCAGTGATTCATAATGCTTGCATCTCCTATACGAATCACATTTTTTATTGTAGATTATAACATAATGCTGTATTGTTCGTTCAAAAATATATAATGCTGTATCTCATGGATCACAGGAATGCACGGCGAAGAAAAAAAGGGGAAGAGAATATACAAGCTCCACAAATTGATCATGTCACATTTTGTTCACGGGTTACAGCTGAAACGACTCATCATTTATCATACTTATACACAGGACCAGGCAAGAATTTTCTCAGCCTTCAATATGAAAACTTGAGAACAAGAAGAAAATACAACGGGGGAAAAAAGGAGAAAAAAAAGGTAATGTAATTAGGTAACCTTCACATTTCTCTCGATCTCTTCTGCCCTTACACTTCCTGTCGCCTCCTGTTTCTCGTTGCAGCCTTGCCATGTTCTTGGAAGACCCACCCATCTTGTTAACCTGATTCTGAGGTGCGTTCTTAACACTCCCTGTGATTTGTTCCTTCCTATAAATTACTACCCAGAGCAACCTCACCGTTTCCTGTCCCAAATCTCCTCCAGCTCCCTGGCCAGGTCCTTCTGCCGCCCAACAACAATTGTGACGTGGTCCTTGCCGTCGACGACCTTGACCTTGGCGCGCGGGACCTTGGCCTTCACGGCGTAGCTGCACTGCACGGGGAGGAGCTCGTCGTCGCTACCGTGGTAGACGGTGACGTCGCAGGCGAGCTGGTCCCGGACCACCTCGAGGCACTTGTCGATCTTGCCGGCGCTGCCGCAGATGATGTTGTGGAGGGTGTGCCACGACGCGATGTGGGTGTGGCAGAAGAAGCCGTCCATGAGGTAGGTCCGTACCCTGCACGACGAATGGTCGGTTAGCCAGAAAATAAACCGTCGGTCCCAAAACAAACCCCTGCCTAGCTTGGTTTAGCAGCTACTGCTGCTGCACTAGTTATATCAAATCCTTGCTCACGCGCCCCGCTGGCGCTGGCTACATATGAATATGCGGAAAGATGAAATGTCTGCGTTCCTTTTGGGGTGCCCCTTCACCTAACGTCCGAACCCAGAGAGTAGGAGAATTAATAATGGCCATTTCCTGATGCTGCTAAATAGGCTCGCACATTTAGAAAGGAACAACGGATGAGGCCACTCATTAACTTTAGGCATTAACACCATGATGCACCCTTTTCATGAAAAACGTCAATTGTCCGTTTGCACTAAAATGAACGGTATGCTTTTTTTCTCTTCAAAATTATAGTTTGAGGTAATTCAGCGAAATCAGCAGGGCAGCTGGCTCTGTAGGTTGGTCAGTTGGACAGCTGCTGCCTGCAGCTGAGCGAGTGGCTGCCTGGGCTGGCCAGTGGCCACCCGGCAGTGGACCGGCAGATGGCCGCAGGCCGCTGCACCAAAGCACCCCAACGGCTGACCGAGGTCAACCCATTCCTATGAACTGCATTAACTCCCATTGATCACATAGACGCAGCGGGGCCCCACCGGCGCTCCTAAATGCTGGACGAAGAGAGTCGAGAACTCGAGATGCCTATTGATGCGATGAGATGCGACCTACTCCAGGAGAATTCCCGTTGGTTTATGCAAAATCAAACCAACCAATGGAAGTTGGCCAGGCGGCGTACCGCAAACCAGTCCCCGAAACCCCCTTGGATGGAGGATGAAGGAAAATGTCGTTGAGCCGGTCGCTGACCTAATTTCACCTCACAGATGCGCGCCAAATTCCATGATTTGGGTTTCTCGTTTCCACTCCTAGTGAAGAATGGGAAGGTTTGTTGACGCAAAAGATTTATTTTAATTTTTTTTACTTAAGAAGAAGAAGAAGCCGGCAGTGAAGTAGTATAGGAGGTGAAAAACAAGCGTTGGATTTGCAATTGGCACCTGTAGAGGGTGAAGACACGGAAGGCGAGCTCCCAGAGGCGGTGGTGCTTGCAGAGCACGATGCTGACGGTCCGGCTGAGGTGCTCGTACCAGCACGCCACCGATGCCCCGAACGCGATGGGCGGCCACACCCGCCGCGGCGCCACCGTCCGGAGCACGTACTGCGTCCCGACCTCCCCGCGCGGCACCGGGAAGTAGGGCTGCAAAGTTTCCATCCGTCCCGTCAGATCAATGAATGGGTGGGTACGCGAGCGAGCGAGGCCGGCGGCGCACGTACCGGCGCAACGAGGGTGAGCGACTTGACCGCGGCGGGGTACTTGACGGCGAGCGCGAGCGCGAGGATGGAGCCGAGCGAGTGCGCCACGATGTGGAAGGACCTCACCCCGTGGCGCTCGATGACGGAGCGCTCGATCATCTCCACGTGCTCCCGCAGCGTGTAGAGCGAGTCCGCCGGCTTGGGGCTGCGCCCGAACCCGAGGAGGTCCACCGCGAACAGCCGCCGCCGGGACCGCGCCGACGGGCTCACGTGCGGGAGCACCGTCTCCGTCCAGAACCCCGACGACGAGATGAACCCGTGGATGAACAGCACGTCCTCCTCCGTCGCCACCGCGACGCCGCCGCCTGCATTCAATTGAGCTCAATTTAACAAAACGGCGGTGACAGGGTGGGGTGGTAACGGAGCGTGGGACGTTCGCCGCGACGTCGTACCTTGCGGCGGTGGCGGCGGCGCCTCCACGTGGACGAAGAGGCGGTCGGTGTCGGCCGGGTTGCAGTTGGCGCAGTGGCAGTCGGACCACCGCGGGGACGGGTACGGCCGGTGCTTGCCGTCGCCGACGCCGATCTTGCCCCGTAGCATCTGGACGATGGCGGAGTGCACGGTGACCCCGCGCGGGGAGGCGCCGGGCCCGTGCGCCGACGCGGACGCGGACGCCGAGGCCGAGGCCGCCGCGCAGGCGAGCACGGAGGGGCGCGCGTAGAGCGTGTCAGATATGTCCTCGAGGTGCAGCCTGGTGGCGGAGAGCATGCTGACCACCTTGGAGCCGCCCCGCTCGGACACGACGATCTTGCCGGCGGGCCCCGCGGCCGCCGACGCCGCCGGCGGGCGCGCGCAGTAGCAGGGCCGCCACGCGCCCTCCGCGACGTAGTCCGCCACCCGGTACACGACGCAGAGCAGCACCTCCAGCGCGTCCAGCAGCATGAACACGACGAGGCTCACGGCCTCGTTCACCGCACGACCGGCCGACGCCAATGTCGACCGCGCCGCGGCGCCCATCCCCGCGGCCGGCGCCGACGACGAGCACCGAGGCCAAGAAGGGAAGGCTCTAGGCAGACGCGTACGTGGAGGGGAGGGAGGGGTGGCAGCGCAGCGCAGCGGCTCACAGGCCGTCAGGGAAGGTGGTGGTGGTGGTAAAGAAGGGGAGGAGGGAGGGTGCAGTGGTGACTGGTGAGGCGAGGCGAGGGAGTGAGAATTGATGGTGCTCTCGCATTAAAGCGCAGGGGTTGGTGGTAGTTGAACTGACACGGCCAACTGGTGCGCGCGGCGGGCTGGGCTCTCATGTACACGAGACGGCCCGAAGGTCCACGGGAGGCGACAGGAAATGCAGTATCTGTTGGCGCTGCTAGTAAAAAATGGTGAGATCAGAGGCCAGTGTCTCTCTTTCTCCCATGGAGGGCACTTGCCGTCTCTGAATCCTTTTTTAGTACTGATAACTTTCCCCTTGAAATTGGAGGCCACGTCCAGGAAACAACGAGACAGTGATGAAAGCACGGAAGGCCACAATTTTCTTGAGCCATTGTTGGCGTCGCCGTTGACGCTTTGTGCGCCCTGAACGGCGGTCTCAAAGCGCAGCAGCAACAGCATCAGTGTAGGTTCCTCACCGGCCGGACAGGACTCTTTCGAGGTAAACATAGCCCATGTTTTTTTTTGTTTTTTGAGGCCCTGTTTAGATCCTAAATTCTACCCCAAAATTCACCGTGCCACTGTGCTCCAAGATAGAACAAGGACCTTACGTGCAGCAGACACATGTACGTGGATGTCATTATGGACAGGTTTACTGCACAGCACGTTTGCATTTCAGTAATTAAACTCTCCACAACCTGAACATTCTTGTACATGAGTTACTAGTTTTTTTTAATAATAATGATACATGAGCTAGCTGACCAGCAGTTAAAAGATGGGAAACCTGAAACTGCCAACGATTTAATACAATCGTTATACTGCACTACGACTGATTGGGCGACGATTTAATACAGTCGTTATACTAGCTACATACTAAAACAGCAGGATAATTAACCAGACGAAACAATCAGCATCTAGCAAAGATCGCGACCATTTCCGCTGATGGCGAACACATGACATGACGAGCGAGATTAGAGTACCAACCGGGGGGTACGGACGCCGTGAGCTTACGTGATTTTACACTTGTTTAGTAGGTGAGCTAAGGCGGGAGGAAAGCTGAGACGAGCAGACCGTGTAGGTGAGCAGGAGTCGGAATTCACAGGCGCCCCCTTGTTTATTCGGGATTCAGCAGTGCAAGGCTCGAATTCAGGTCGAATTGTTTCTAGATTTAGGTAGAGGTTGCCTCTTTGCCGTGCGAGAGTTGGCGCCAGATTCACCGGTGGAAAGAGACGGCGGGCATTGGTGAGCTGACTGCGGATGTGCGGCAGTTGTATGCTAGTGTACTGCATCTGGGATTTCTAGGTGCAGTGATGGTTGTGGGAGTTGGAAAAAATCTTAGTGAGCAAGATGGTCTAATATTATAGATGGAGAGAAACGCACGTGATTCGTGTAGGTGAATGTGTTGCGTGCAAGGAAGCAGAGGTTTAATCATGTTCGATTTGGCGATCTGATAAACTTCAGTGAGTGAGCAACGTCGAGTCAGCAGTGTAATGTCTGGGTTTCTGTTGGTGACGAAAAGATCATTGTGAAAATTAACAGTGTTCAAGTAGGGAAATATATATGGTGAACAACCATTCAGATAAATTCTTTTGATCATTTTCTCAGTACATAAAAGACGGCCTTTTTCTTGAAATAATCATATATAAGACAGCCTTAATGGATCTCCTGCGTACCATGACTACGAACTGTTTTTATTTATTTATAATAACGTAGCCTTTTCACTCAACGTGTGCAGATTTTTCACTTGCAACTATTCCAGCAATATTATGATCGGTTGGCCCAGCTAAAGGCCTAAAGGCCCACCTCAAGATTACTATCCATCCATCGTATGATCTGGCCCAATATTGCCCCGTAGTGTCCATCGGTAAACAGGATATCCCATCATTCTCCCTGGATGCTTCTAGAAGGAATCCCATCCCCAATCGCGCGCCATCGCCATTCCGCCCTCTCTCGCCGAGCCAATCCCAATTTCCACCTCAATCTCGAGGGGTCGGCGTCGGACGGAGGTGGCAGGGCGATGGGGGCGAAGCCTAGCGAGGACCACCACGCCGGAGGTGGCGGCGACCGACTCGGTACCGCGGGGATGGTCGACAAAGCTGCCGCGCACGCCGCTCTTCAGGCCGCAGAGTGCGTCGACCTAGTCCGACGCGGAGATGGTCGCTGAGCTTACGACGGCCGCTCACGAGGCCGCAGAAGCCGCGGCGGAGATCGCGTCCTCTACAGCTGCTTCGGCAGATGCTGCTGCGGCCGCCGCGAAACTGACATCGGAGGCAGCGGTGTCCGCGGCGGCGGAGGCGAGGAAGGCGGCAGCGTCCGCGGCGGCCGCAAGGATAGCTATGAGACGCTCACAGTAAATGGGTTGTTTTCAAAGCTTAAGTCCTCAGAGATTGATAGGATGGCTAGAGCCAAGCTTGAGAACCCGACTGATCCCCATAGTCTGGCCCTCATGAGTGGTTCTAGTTCTAGGTCGCTTGCTAACTCCTCTCGATAGTTTGCTTTGTCTATGCTTGTCTCTTTGCCAGATGAGGAGTTCGAGGTGCTGAGCGAGGACGATCTCGCGTTGCTGACCAAGAGGTTCGGGCGCTTGCACGAGAACCGCAAGAGTACCAGGCATGTTGGGAGTACATGCTACAGATGCTGCAAGATGGGGCACTTCATCGCCGAATGCCCGGAAGCAAGCGAGCCCAGGAACGACTACAAGCACCGATCAAGGGATGACCACAAGAGCCGATCAAGGAACGACTACAAGGGCAAGCACAAGAGCAAGGAAGAGTACAAGAAGAAGAAGCACGGTGGTCACAAGCACAAGTACAAGCCTCGAGCTATGGTTGCCGGTGCGAGCGACGTCGACACGAGTTCCAGCTACACCTCATCGAGCTCAAGCAGCGAGGATGAGGACCAAGGTCGACGCCGGAGGCACTCAATCAAGAACTTCAACGGGTTGGCGTGTGCAGCTTCTGGTGGCTTCTGTACCACGGCACACAGCACCGACGGCAAGAAGAGTGAAGGAGAAGGCTCGGAATCAGACTCTGAAGATGAGGTAAATCGTGATCCAAACTTCTTGCTAGAGGAGATTGAAAGGTTGAATGCTTTGCTTGACAACCGTGATGATGTGCTTAGAAAGACCAACAAGGAGAAGAGGGAGTTTAGGTCTTTGCTTGGTGTGTCTGAGGAGAAAGTGGCTAAACTTGAGTCTCTTCTTGCTGCTTCTCAAGTTGAGATTGATGCTTTGAAAGTTGTCTCTGTTGTTCCTGATGAGCCTGAATGCATAAATTGTGAACATGTGATGGATGAATTGGTTGAATATAAGAAGAAACACATGACTAAAATGGAAGAACTTGATATGCTCCAAGTTGAACTTGATGAGTTGAAATCTAGATCTGCTTTGCTAAGAGCTTGCACTTCTTGTCCTGTTTTGCATGCTAAATTGGATGAATCTCATGCTAGGATCAAGTGCCTTGAAAGTTCTTTGAAATCTTCTGCTACTCATGGTTGTTCTAGTTGTGATGTGAATGCTTTGAAGATTCTTGAACTTGAGCATGCAACTAACCGTCTGCAGGATGAGAATGATGAGTAGCGTAAGTGTTTGGGTTGGTTGTCTGGTCATGAGCCACAGCTTGGTATGATGACAGCTCAGTTCAGGCGAGCTGATAGTCGTGGGCTTGGATCGGAGAAGGTGTGTGAGAGTGAGGATGTGGGGTGTGAGAGTGTGCCAATTCCTCCACAAACTACCCCAGCCAAGAACACCTTTGATCCCAAACCCAACCACTTGAAGAACAAACTTGACACTACTCCTGATCCTCCTGTGTTCCCTCCTCAAACCAACAACTTCCAAAAGAGAGTGAACTTTGTGGGAGAATCGAGTGGTCTCAAGCCAAGTGAGAAGCCTTCACCAAAAGAAACTCCAAAGCCAAAGCCAGTCCGCTACCACTGTGGGTTTTGTGGTAGGGATGGTCACCAAGAGGAGTTCTGCTTCAGGAGGAAGAGAGAAGTGAGAAGAGAAAGAGAGATGGGTAACCGGGACAGGTACCGCTCTTCTCATAGCGTGCCTGATCCTCGTGCACCTATGCCTAGGGGTGAAGGGTTTGTGCGTTCGATGCCTAGAGGAGGTGCTCGTGGTGTTGCAGGTGGTCCTCAGAAAGATGGTGATAGGCGCTTTGGGTTTGGACATGGTGAGTTTGCTAGGCGTCCCCCTCCTCGTGGTCAGTATGAGATTGGAAGGAACGACCGTAGCTTTGGTGCTCGGAGGGAGTTCAGGACACGCTTTCCCCCGCGTGGTGCTCCTCCGATTAGACGTGATAGAGCTCCACTTGTGAGGCGTGAGAGGTTCCCACCTTTTGCTGATGGTGGTATAGTAGATGTTGCTAACCCCTTTTTTGAGCAGATGGCTCGGCACTCGTTTGACTCGTTTTGTGCTAACCCCAGTGCTGAGTCGTTTGCTCACTTCCGCACTCGCTTCTGATTTTGCAGGTAGTGGGAGGCTTGAGGAGGTCATGGTTGATCGACTCCGGTTGCTCTCATCACATGACCGGAGATCGAAGGTGGGTCTCAAGCCTCACCCCAGTGAAGACAAGGCAGTACATCACTTTTGGGGATAATGGTAAGGGAAGAGTGCTTTCAGAGGGAGATATTCAGGTAAGTGAGAAGTTTGCGTTGAAGCGTGTTGCTCTCGTCAAGTCGCTTGGTTTTAATTTGCTCTCTGTCTCTCAGTTGCTTGACGAGAGTTTTGAGGTTCGGTTTGTGTGTGGTTCTTCTCGGATTCTTGATTCTCGAGGTGACCTTGTGTGCATGATCATTCCCGAGGGTCAAGTTTTTCGTGCTGATTTCTCGAGGTCTTTCAGTCCCTCTCGCTGTCTAGTGGCTGGTTCCTCTTCCGAGCTTTGGAAGTGGCATAGGAGGTTGGGTCATTTGAGCTTTGACTTGCTCTCTCGTTTGAACAGTCTTGACCTTATCTGAGGATTGCCCAAGCTTCGGTATGAGAAGGATTTGGTGTGTGCCCCTTGTAGGCATGGGAAAATGGTCGCCACTTCTCATCCACCTTTGATTAAGGTGATGACTGAGCATCCGGGGGAGCTTCTTCATATGTACTTGGTTGGTCCAGCTCGCGTTCGCTCAGTCGGTGGGAAGTGGTATGTCCTTGTGATAGTGGACGACTATTCTTGCTATGCTTGGGTGTTTTTCTTGGCTTCTAAGGATGAGGCTTTTGAGTTCTTTTGAGACTTGATCTTGAGGTTGAAAAACGAAGGTAACGGTAATGCCATGCGAGCTATCCGCAGTGACAATGGCACGGAATTCAAGAACGCTCATTTTGAAGCCTTCTGCCGTGATCAAGGTCTTGAACATCAGTTTTCCTCGCCTTATGTTGCTTGTCAGAATGGTGTTGTGGAGTGGAAAAATCGGACCCTTTGTGAAATGGCTAGGACGATGCTTGATGAGCATAGGACTCCTAGGAAATATTGGGCCGAGGCGGTGAGCACCGCTTGCTATGTCTCAAATCGGATTTTCCTTCGTGCGTTCAAGAAGAAGACTTGCTACGAGATCTTTCATGGGAGACCCCCCAAGGTGAGTCATTTTCGAGTCTTCGACTGCAAGTGCTTCATTCTTAAGAAAGGAAATCTAGACAAATTCGAGTCTCTTTCTCATGATGGCATTTTTCTTGGCTATGCTAATCACTCTAGAGCATATCGTGTGCTCAACCTTAACTCTAACCAAATCATGGAGACTTGCGAAGTTACATTCGACGAGACGATTCCGTGTAGCTCGACTGTCTTTGAGTGTGCAGGTGATGAAGAGATGGGACAGACGATCTTCGAGGACGAGCAAGCGGATGATGGTGAAGATGACGATGGAGATGGTCTGCCTCCTACGACTTGTGTACCTACTACCTCCACTACGACGACTACGGTGGACGATGGTCCTTCCCCACTACCACATCAACACAAGTACCTGGAGGTCGAGTGGAAGCAGTTGCTGAGGGGGAGGAGATGTCTAGGCGTGAGGCACCAAGACACATTCAAGCTAGGCATCCACCCTCAAGCATCATCGGAGACTTCGACGAGCGCACTACAAGGTCAAGGTCAAGAAACAACTCTCAATTTGCTCATTCTGCATTTGTTGCTTCTTTCGAACCCAAGGATATTAGACACGCTCTATCTGATGTAAATTGGGTTAATGCTATGCACGAAGAGCTTGAAAACTTTGAGAGGAATGAGGTATGGGAACTAGTTGAGCCTCCACCAAACTGTCATCCTATAGGAACCAAATGGGTCTGGAAGAACAAACAGGGTGAGAGTGGTGAGGTGGTGAGAAATACGGCTAGGTTGGTTGCCCAGGGCTTTTCACAGAAAGAGGGAATTGATTATGAGGAGACATTTGCTCCTGTAGCCCGTTTGGAAGCAATTCGAATTCTTCTAGCATTTGCTGTTGCTAAAGGATTCAAATTGCACCAAATGGATGTGAAGAGTGCTTTTTTGAATGGGGTAATAGAGGAAGAAGTGTTTGTGAGGTAGCCACCGGGTTTTGAGAGTGAGAAGTATCCACTCCGAGTGTACAAACTCCACCGAGCATTATATGGTCTAAAGCAAGCACCTAGAGCATGGTATGTGAGACTACGAGGGTTCTTGTTAAGTAAGGGGTTTGTGATGGGCACAGTAGACAAAACCCTGTTCTTGCTTCGTGCTGGTAGCGACATCCTGATTGTCCAGATATACGTGGATGACATTATCTTTGGTGGCTCGTCTAATGCACTTGTGGAGAAATTTTCTCAAGACATGAGCAGGGAATTTGAGATGTCAATGATGGGAGAGCTGCAGTTCTTCCTCGGGCTGCAGATCAAGCAAGTTAAGGATGGGACATTCGTGCATCAAGCGAAGTACACGAAGGACATGCTGAAGAAGTTCGACATGAGTGACTCCAAGACGATGTCGACACCAATGGATACAACTGCAACGTTGGATGCTGATGAAGATGGAGATCCAGTGGACCAGAAGGAGTACCGGAGCATGATCGGCTCCCTCCTCTACTTGACGGCGACGAGGCCAGACATACAATTCAGCGTGTGTCTGTGCGCTCATTTTCAAGCTTCACCAAGAACTTCGCATCGACATGCTGTCAAGAGAATCTTCAGGTACTTAAAATACACTCCTGATTTGGGTCTTTGGTATTCTGCCTCCTCGACACTCAGTCTTCACGGGTTCTCCGATGCTGATTTCGCTGGGTGTCGGTTGGACCGCAAGTCTACCTCGGGTCAGTGTCAATTTCTTGGTTCTTCTCTGGTCTCTTGGTCTTCTCGCAAGCAGTCTAGTTTTGCACAGTCCACCACTGAAGCCGAATATGTTGCTGCTGCCAGATGCTGCTCTCAGCTCTTATGGATCGCATACACCTTGAGTGACTTTGGTCTAAGCTTCTCTAGAGTTCCACTTCTTTGTGATAGCACCAGTGCCATTAGTGTAGCTAAGAACCCTGTGCTACATTCCAAGACCAAACACATTGAAGTGAGGTACCACTTTCTGAGAGATCACGTTGAGAAAGGTCACATTGAACTATCCCATGTCTCCACCCAGAACCAGCTAGCTGACATTTTTACAAAACCTCTTCATCAAACTACCTTTGCCCGCTTGCGAGGAGAGCTTGGAGTTTGTTGTCCTCTTTGAGTTGGTTCCTGGGGCTCCTTGTAGCATATGTATACTATGTACAGTCTGCATTTGCATTTGTTTCATAGGTCTTGCATTTGTACATATTTATTTTCATGCATTTTAAGATGAGCTTCTCCCATATGGATTGAATGCTATAATTTGCTACACTTGAGCTGATGAACATGTGTGTAGTTCTTAGGCGATGATTTGCTATGCTCCTGATTGATTCAATGTATATTCATAATGAGTTTGCAAATGATTTTGAAATGTTAAAATTGATCTCACCCATGAGCAAATGCTTTCCATGCTTAGCTCAAGCCTAAATTCTCTCTCATGCTTAGATTGTGCTAGGATATCTTTTTCTTGCTAAATGGGTCAAAGATCATTTTATCATTGCAAATGTTTAGCCTACTGTTTATCTTGTGGAGAAGCATGAGCTTCTTTTTGCCGCAAAGTCATTTCATGTACCATAATTCAAAATCGGAAAAATGAAGTGCTTATGATTAAAAATGTGCTAAACATGTCAAAATATGCTGTTATGTGTATAATTTTGGGTGCTAAACCATTGCATGCTGTCTACTAAGAGAAGTCTCTGTTTAGAAGTAGACACCTGGCTCAGTGGCTTTGACATGACATAAGATAGACTTTGGGTGTTTGCAATGATCTTTTAACTAGAATTGGTGACCTGGGATGATCTTTGCATGATTTAGTTCATTTTGGCTTGAAGTTATCAGTTTGCTAATGAGGTGATAAATTCTTAAAAAACTTGTTGAACTTGGAAACTAATTGGCCATATGCTTATACAATCATGAAATCTTGTTGGCAATGCTTGTACAGAACCTTGGACTATCTTGCTTGCTCATTTGCACTTGTGTAGCATTTTATAGTGCTCATTGTATATTTGAGAAGCTCTAGGTTGAATTGTTTGCATGTTAACCTTGATTCCTGCATTGGCAATAAGGGGGAGAATTTGTGGTAAACAGGGTAGAATTTGTGTGCATGGCTTTGCATTAGAGGGATACTCGGTTCAAGGGGAGAACTTGAGTTTGCATGCATTTGTTCAGGGGGAGTCTGCTTCTGTGCAGGGGGATCTTCTTGTGTTCCTGATCTGCTTTGCTCTTTATGCCGATGGTGTTGAGCCCTTTCTGCCTCTTCTTGAGGGGTCGGCATTTGGAGCTTGTTGGTCTCGGTTGTGTTGAGTCGTTGCCCTTGTCTTAGGGGACCGAGACTTTCTCTTTCAAGTGACTTGGTTTTTCGGCTTGCTCTTTGCTTTGAGTCACTTGTTTGAGTTTTCTTTTTCCCTATCCAAAATCATGAGGTGTGTTGTAAATGCACTCATCAAGGGAGTGGAGAGACAAGTAGGCTTGGTTCGAGGGACCCGGTGGCCAGACGGGATCGAGTGCGGTCGGCATGGTGCAAGAAGAGCAAGACGACGTCGTGGACTGAGCCGGTGCAAGGTGGCGGCTAACAACCGAAGCTTGTACACGGGGTTTGATGGTTGGGCCACAAAACCGAGCCCGAAGGTCCAACATGACGGAGACGGTGATCCGGGTATGTTTGGGAAGCTTCAAAGCGGTGGACACGCGGCGGGATCCTGGAGCTTGCGTCGGAGGGAAGCAAGGCCGGATGGACGGCGTGCCCAGCCGGAGGAAATATCTCAGAGTTCCAAGATTGCCCCTGAGGGGTATGTATCTTAGGCTTAGAGTGTAGGGGTAGTGTGGTCTTTTCCCCCCACCAGATGACTCAATATAAATAGGAGGTGGAGGGGATGGCAAGTAATATGTTCGGAACCCTAGTTCATTTTCTCTCTATTCTGGTAGGCTAGCCAAGTGCAGATCGAGTAATCTTGATGGGTGGATGAAGGGTGGAGGTTAGCCACCGTTGTACAGATCGTGACCTCTGGTTGTCTGGAAGAATCGTTCTAGAAATGATTTGCTTGTCTTCCCTCCCGAGTTCATTTTGTGTTATTTTCGTTCTTGGTTCGATTCTTCGTTTTTAGGCCGTTTCCTCTCGGATTTCTTTGTGGGGATCATGGGTGAGTGCCTTGTGCCTCTTTGTGGATGATCTTGACCCCTCAAACGCCGAGATTTGGTCCGGATTTGAAGTTTTTGTGATGAACTCGTGGTGAGGGTGTTCTTGTGTTGTAGGGAGTTAGAGGCCGAGATTTTTGGGGCATAGCTTCCTCTTGGCTTGCTTCACATCTCCCCAAAGTTTCGCTTCAAGAGCTCCAGCCGTTTGGAAGATCCGGTGTTGGATTTGGAGGAGTTGACCCGCGCGTTACTGTAGCTGTTCTTCCTGTTCGTCCGTTGGGCTTCTCGGACGGTCCGTCTTGGTATGGCGGACGGTCCGCAGAGTTCCCGGACAGTCCGCATGTGATTGGCAGACGGTCCGTGATTTGATTCCCCTTCTGAGTTTTTCTCGTTTTGGCTAAGTTTTTCTCGGACAGTCCGTGTGACCTTTTTCGGACGGTCCGCGACACTGACGTACGGTCCGCAAGACGGTCCGTAGACTACCCAACCTTCTGGAGATTCGAGTTGATTTTACGGATGGTTCGTCGTTACTTTGTCGGACAGTCCGCCCGCCTCGCGGACAGTCCGAGCTCTCTGTGCGGACGGTCCGATCAGGACTGGAAGACAGTGTTCCTCGTTGCTTCTCTAGTTGTGTGCTTCCGCTTCGATTCTCGTTTGAGCTTGTTCCTAGGGTTGGTAGGTCTGTTGTGACTACGCTACCTTGACAAGCTTGTGAGGAACTTGTGGGTAGTGGTTTTGTGATATAGGCCGAGTTTCGAGAAGAAATTTTTATCGGCTCACATTCACTCCCCCCTCTATGGTCGCCATTTCGATCCTTCAACGTGACAAATTGTCATGTAGTGATATAATTGCCATGTTTAGCCGCTTATGCCAATTATGCTGACATAAAATACTCATCTTTTTGTAAACTCGTGCAAATACATGTTAAGGTTCTCTGGTGATTGTCTGCTCAATGCTCACATACATCATATTTCTACACAAACATGATTATAGCATCATAGAAAAAAAATTGTTGTCGGTGTAGATCTGATTGCCTGCCGTTTTATGCGTTGTTGAGATGAGCAATCAATTGAATCGACCCCTGCTTGGCCTCTGGCAGATTCCGGGTTATCTCTACGTACGGCTCCAGGTATAGGCGCTGCGCGGCAACGTCGTTTCCAAGGCGCCTGCATCTACCAGACCTGAAATTGCTCACGCTGGAGCCACCGGCCGAGCGCACTCCATCATCGCCGAAAATGCTGGACGGTGACATGAGCGTCGGCTGGTAGGTAGCCCCATAGGAACGTTCCTACCTGCAACTTGAGATGTTTAGCTTGCTCGTGCTATTGGAGGTATATCCTCCAGCAGCTCGCCACCGGCCTGTACACTTCCCCGTCCACCACCGTCTCTTGAAGGTCATACACGTGAACACCGAACCTTGCAAACAGTGTGAAGAGAACGCCTTGGAAGTCCCACGCACTGTGCAAGGTGTTCTCCCAGCGGGTGTTGGTTCTCAGGTCGGGGACCTCGGCAAGCGTGCACCACCGCTCCCACCGCCGGCGATCCGCCGTGAGCGCCAGCACGGTGGCCTTGCCGTCCCACATGGCGATGCACAAGCGGCCCCAGATCTCCATCTGCCGGGACCAGACGCGCCCGCCGGGTGGCACCGCGATTGGCGTGACCGTCTCGTCGTCGACATCGAAGACCAGCACTGTCATGCCGTCGGCAAGGATGTAAACACCTTACCGTCGTTCAAGGATGATAGGCAACTGGGGAATTCGCTCCACCGGCACGAGAACACTGTCCTGACCGCCTCTAGTTGTTGCCGTCGGCGGCCGAACGGCACCACCATCAGCTTGCCGGCGCGGGGCTCCCGCTCGCACAGGAGCGCCTTGTACCCCCTGCTTGAAGGGCTGTGAGCGAAGCCGTAGAGGCAGCGGGTCACGGCCGTCGTATTGCCGCCACGGCCCGGCAGGGTGAGGATGATGGTCTCCTCCTCCTTGGTGGCGGGGTTAACGAGGACGCCCTTGATGCGGCGCCCGTGGCTCCATCTCTCAGAGAGGAGCACCAGGCCGTTGCACGTGTCGGCGCATTGGTAGATGACCGCGCCGTCCTGCTTGCTGCCGTGTTAGCAACCAGATCACGAGAGCTCCATTAACAGATCACTGAGCACCAATAAAGAAGAATCCGATACAACTGAACTGGATAGACTTTGGGGAGACAGCAAAGCAAGGGAAAATGAGAAGGGATCAGCAAGCTGCTCCAGGGTATGGAAGGAATCAGAGATACACCGGAATCTAAAAGCGGTAATGCTTCACCTAGAACGTCCCATCCATCGGACGTCCCTCCCACTGTTTCTTCTCTCTCTCCGTTTTTTTATACGCAGCCGTCAGCCCGTCGTTTTCTAACTCCTGAGCCGCAGCTGCCGCGCGTCTCCTCGTTCCTGCGTCGCCGCTGCCGGCGCCCCTCTGCACTGCTCCGCGGCGCCTCCTCGCTACCACGCCGCCGCTGCTGCCGCGCGCCTGCTCCTCCACGTGACGCCGCTGCTCCTCCCCACTCCTCCGCGCGACACCGCCGACGTTGTGCTCCACCACGGGCGACGCCGTGCTCCTCCACGGGCGCCGCCGCGCCGCTCCTCCACGGCAGCGGCTGCCGCCGTCGCCCATCTCCTCCTCTCCGACGCTCTCTGCTCGTCATCCTCCTACTCTGTCTAAATGTGTAGCTCCCTATTTGTGCTAGGGTTTGTTTTATGTTGCAAGTGTATGTTTCACGTGTTTCAGATTTTTTAAAAAATATTGTAACTATTTTATGTAAATGTTACAAAAATAGACATGGATGTTACGATGTTGCATGTGTTTCACACGCATGTTTTAAGTATTTTATCCGGATGTTGCATTTCAATCGAGAGGTTTTGACTGCGGCCATGCGTGGCTAAGAGTTGGGAGTGCACCGTTTTTGATGTTGCAAACGATGACTATTCATGTTGTGGCTACTATTGTTTGATGTTGCATACGCTATTTTTAGATGTTGCAAAAATGTTACATGTTGCATGCATCATCAAATCTATATTGCTGCGGGAATTTTCTAGTGCTACAGTACCGTCCGATTTTTTCAGTTCCATCGGACGTCCGGGCGCTAGGTTGACCGATCTAAAAGAGGAAGAGAGGGTAACAAGAGGTTGAAGAAGAAGGGATGTTCTCAATATTTCTTCGGTCCCCTTTCTCGCGTAGCTGCTGCTGTCTTTTGTAAGGAAGGCCACCAGCTTGTTTGGGCCTACAACCCGCACTTGGCCCGTGACATGGCCCAGCCCATCCATATGGATTACTGACATTCTCTCCTTGAAAAGCGGCTTGCCCCCAAGCCGCTATATTGAAACCACTAGAGTACAAGGGTTCCGTTGGTTTGCACAGACATCCATCTTTTCTTGAGTTGTCCTTTGGCTTGATCAATGTCAGTAATTCTGTTCTGAACATCACTCTGCTCCTGTACAATGATCACAATAAGCTTGGAACCTCCCGGATCCCATACCAAATGATGTTGCTTGGAGAGCAACAATGTGTTCTTCATACAGTTATCAACAACACATTTTTGGTTGAGAATTGTACCAACAACCACGCCTGCACAAACTCCCCACAAAAGAATACACACGTCTTGAAAGTTGCAGTAATTGATAATGCATGACCAATGCTACCGCAGGTACCACCATCTTCACTACCATACCAATACTGAAAGCACGTCCAAAAACATCAACCAACAATGACTTGAGCTGAAAATTCTCGGCGTTGTTAGCTGGTACCCCATGACCATTGATCTATTGCCAAACTACAAGGAGGCTAGGCCACTGAACACTTGTGGAATACTTTTTGTCAAAGCCATTCTGGTTATTTCCATCCTCTCTCGTGAAAACTGCACCCAACTTGTAGTTTCTCGAGAAATTAGCACGGGCTGGAAGTCCATCAGTTCCACAACCCAGCACGGCATAATGTTCATATTTGGACCACACTGGAGCATGAGTCTGCCGGGATAACAACATCATCACCACACCTTTGCTGCTAGGAATGATTTGTATGGTAGATCCTCCGGGACCTATGATTTCCACCAATGTAGGCACCTGCCACGGTGGCTTCCAGATCAAACAAAAACAAGACGAGACCCAAACCTCTACATTGAAGAATGACCAAGATAATAGACGCACACCAGTCCCATCACACATCAACTTCATTTGCAAAGGCGGCGGCCAATGTTGCCACTCGATACACTTCATTAGAGGTGACACTAGAACCCACACACTCGCATCGGTATTGTTCCACTCATCATGTGCATTCCTCCAGTATGCACTGTGACGGCACATCTCGAACATGTGCATCGGTATTGTTCCACTCATCATGTGCATCGGTATTGTTCCACTCATCATGTGCATTCCTCCGACGTCCGAGTCCGACATGACAAATCTCGCATGCCCCGTGTTCGTGGAAAATTCAGGGCATCGGCGACTCTGGAAGGCCCAACGCAGCCCACGATGGGGAGAATCGAAGAGCCCACGGTTTGTTTGGATGTTATTTTTCTTTTCCTTTTCTTGTGCTTGCAATGTCCGACGGATTTTCAAATTCGTCTATGAAAACTTTAACAGGAACATGCACAGTTGCTGAGGTGAGCTAGGTAGTAAATCCCTATGACTGTGAATCAATCAGTACATAACCATGATGGCTATCGTACATGTTAAGTCATCGAAATTGTCATGTGCCCGATCATCATTTGCAAGATCAGAAGAATCTGAATTCTAAAATGCTGACAGTGTTAGTTTTATTTGGATCTACAGCTAAAATAGTTATAAATTTGCTAGTGTTCTTCCATTTTCTTTCTGAAAATTCAGTGCTTATAAATAGTACAGCAATGCAGTTGCACAGATCACTGCATCTGTTTTGAACTAACACTGCTGAACCAATTGTTTTCCTGAGCTTACAAGAAGCTCCTGATGAATAAAATTGGTGGGGATCATCTCCCCCCGTTCTCAACAATAAAATAAAATAAAATAAAATAAATCACAACTCTGCATGCATATGGAATTTGTAGGTAGTAGAGTGCTAGTTGTGGGAATTTAGGAAATAAAAATCCAGTGAAATGATTTTATAGGGAGCAAATAAATTTGTGTTGCGGCAATAAAACAACGTTTTCGTCATGCTCAACTTGGCAGTTAAATTTGTAGTGAGCAGCAAGGGGTCAACACCTAGTTTTTTTTCGGAAAAGTCCGGTTTACACCCTCCAACTAGTATGATAGTCCAATTTTCAACCTTTTAAGTTTAAAACCGGATAGGAAATGTCATTCAATCAACTATTAAAACCAGACAAATTTGGCACTTTGAGTGATTCTATTTTATAAAATAATAACAAAAAGTTATTTAATATAAGAATCACAACTAATGTATTTTAAATAATAAAATGTGAAAATTATACCAAAGAATTCTAAAAATGTACCTATCTATCGGTGCTCCATTTGGAGTTACTTCGATCTCATCCAATACAGTGTAAAGAATAACCATATAAAAGAAAAGCACGCACAACTAAAAGCAATAAAACACTAGGACATGCATTTATATGATTGGAATAACTCCATTTAGAGCACTAGCAGATATGTTGTATTTTTATAAAAACATTTGTACCAATTTCAAATTTTCTGATTTAAAATGAATTAGTTACGAATTTATAGATTGAATTTTTAAAAAAAATAAATTTATAGAAAATAGAAAACCACCTTTGAAACCCTTCGAACCAAAGATGTCTGGTTTTGCTAATTAGATGGTCTTTGATGTCTGGTTTTATACTTTAGAGTTGGAAATAGACTATCGTTGTATTTGAAGGGTATAAACGAGATTTTTTCCTTTTTTTTAACAGTATATCTTTCGGCCTCTACACACAGTCTACACTAACCAGAAATGCATACAACCATGTTCAATCTGGCAATTGATAAATTGCAGTGAGCATCAGAGTGAACAACTCAACGTCTTGGCTTTTCTCCTGTGAATGAACTATAACATTCGGCATGGCGGCATCTGCACCAACGAGGCATATGTTCACTGGAAAAATAAGAAATGCACTGCACTCAAAAGTTGAGGAGCAGATTGATGTCACGGCCTATGCCGATAGTCATGCGCAATCAACATTTGTAGGCTCAAAGCAGTCTAAATTCTGAGGTCTCATAGTGCTAGTTTTATACGATCTACGAGCTAGTAAATTTTCAGTGCCAAGTATCCTCCATTTTCTTTGCAGAAGTTTTCAATGCTCACCTGCTACAGTTGGATCGGATAATATTGGCAAGGCCCCAAGGGTGACCTTAAATGAATGTTAAGATTTAGCTTATGATAGTAATGGTCCCTTAAAACCAGGCTAACGATACACAAGCCTGAGACGTCGTGATCGGACTCACCGAAATGTTTCGGACAAGAGGACAAGTGGTTTTGGTTTAAACCATCCAAATTTTCGTGCGTCACTGGCCACGCCCACGCCTGCTCTCCATTTCGTGGATGCAGTGAGCCACACCCGTGTGGACATACGCCCCTATCCCTTTCACCTCCTTTGGTGTTTCCAAGTTGATTATTACAGAACTCCATTCCGTTCTTCAGATGTGCTAGACTTGATGACCTCATGGATTTTCTTTTATATTCCTCTCTGAAGATTGTAGCAGCAGGTGCACCATTTTCAGTATTTTTTTTTCGCTTATTGCTGCAAAGCCCGACTAAACTATTGGTATGGACTAATAATACGCAAAGTTTTAGAGTAAAAGATCATTAAAATTTTAAGAATAATATCTCTGTGTGACAGCTGTTTGACACTTTTGAGTGAGCTTTCTTGCTGAAAACTTCGGGCCAATCTTATCTGCAGAATGTGGATTTGGCTCCAAATGAGTATGCTAAATGAAGCAATAAAGCTTACTGGTGTCATTGATTGATGATATCATACTGGTGTCATGCCGTCCAATATGTTTAATCACCATGTGATGTGGGAGTAATTTCAATTTTTGGGCGAAAGATTAGTTAAGGTGTGGCTAGGCTTGCTTATCATGCTATCCATGAAAGTGTGTGCTTTTGTTAATTTTCTTGTTCACAAACTCGCACTTCATGTGCAACTTGTCGTAGATAAAGAGATCAGTGAGAAACATTTATTGTTGGCATTATGTGGCATTTCAAGATTCTGTTTCTCCAATAAGCCAATTGTGTTGGATGGCTGTGAATATCATCATGACCTGACAAGACTAACACGAGGAGATGGCATGAGGGCAAAGCACAAAGCATATCCACACGCTCTGTAGTTTTGTTAGATGAGTCCTCTTTGATCCTAACACTCTTACAAGGTGAACTGTGACTGCAAGCAAACATAACAGTTATTTTGAATATAGGGCATGTTGTTCACATTAAAAGTTATTATCACTTCTGTTGGAAGAGTAGGCATGGACACAGCCATTTAGCTTATGTTCTCATTAGACTCCACTTGTCAGTGTCGATATGCTGCGACTGAAATTTCAGAAACCTTCAGCCTTAGCAGCATATTAAGTGACCCACGTATTCACATAAACATGCATCATCAATATAGTAACAACCACGTAAATTAAAAGATCCAAAACTGTAGCTATATATATCATTACAGCTCTAGTTATCCATAAAAAGCAAAGTTGCAATTACACATAGGATAACATGTGTTCTATGTACAGAGGCACGCTGCGTCTCTCTCCATGAGACGACCACACCAGGAGGCGATACGCAGCAGCAGAACTCTAGAAGAAGTGAGACAGCCGGTTTTTTTTTGTTTTGTTTTTTTACACGTTGCAAACCTGCATGGTTCACACGACTACCTTGACTCCATCTCGTAATTCGTACGCAGATATATAATATAGACGCACCGAGTAACTAATCGTGCTTGCTTGCGCCTTGATTACCTGATGCAGAAGACGTACGTTTAGCAGATGGTGCAGGAGTTGGGGTTCTCCTCCATGCTGTGCACGAAGTAGTGGGAGGTCATCTGCGGGTAGTATGCCCGGTACTGGTTCATGAGCTCGGCGAGGATCTGCTGCTCCGTCGGCGCCGCCTTCTTGCCGTCCTTGTCGTCGCCGTCCTTCTTGCCGTCGCCGTCCTTCTTCTCCCCGTCGCCGTCCTTCTTCTCCCCCTCGCCGTCTTTCTTGGCCTCCCCGTCCTTCTTCCCATCCTCCTTCTCCGGCTCCTTGGCCGGGCCGACCGAGTCGATGGTCGCCGCCCACGAGGCCTTGCGCAGCTTGCTCACCACGTCCACCGGGTCCACCATGCCGATCACCGTCATCTTGTGCGACGCCATGTCCACGGATATCGCGTCGATCCCTGCAGGGCACAACAGGGATGAACAATTCGTCGCTCCTCCTCCATGCATGATGAGAAACAGCATCAAAGAATGAAGAAGAAACAATTCAGCAGCTGCCATGGATACCGGTGAGCGCCGAGACGGCCTTCATGGCCTTCTGCTTGTCCTTGTTGTCGTGCAGGTCCAGCTTCACCACGATTTTCTGCATCAAGAATCGAAGCACGTGAGCGAACTGAATTCGAACGGTTGGATTCTGTGCTGAGCAGAAGCGGAGCAGGGGACCTGGCGCACACATCAGCAAAGAACAAAAAAAACAGAGCATAAAGAGAAGGCGAAATGGATCATTCTTGGATTCCAAAGCAAGACCCTAATTAACTAGAAGATCCCCATGCCCCTGGAAAGGCGACCAGCTTTGTGCGCACGCACAGAGGAAAGAACTCAGGCCACGATCAATGCAAGCAGCACGAGCACGTCTCACCTTCGACATGTCGCCGGAGGAGTGCGAGCACGTACGGCCGGCGGCGCACCAGGAGAGGCCGGCTACCGGCAGGAAGGACGATCAGGAGGATGGAGATGGCCGGACGGAGTAATGGCGCCGGGGAGGTTGGGTGTCAGGACTGAAGAAAAGCAATGGTGGAGAGAGCGGAGGAAACACTAGGAGGAGAAGTTGTAAATAAAGCAGCAGCAGCAGCCGGGTGTGTCACGTATCAAAAAGGCAAACAGGGAAGGGAAAGGGAATGGCTACCGAAAGTTGGCGAAGCAGAGCAAATCTTTGTTCTCTTCCTCCCAATTGGTTACTTGTGCATTATATATATTGTCCATCTTTTCTCAAGAGTTTAGGGCCTATTTGACTCACTGCCAGCGGCCCGGAGCTAGCTTCAGGTGAAAGTGAAACTATGGGTGACGAGCACTAGTTTATTGTGTTGCTATTTAGTAGTTAGCACCAAAATCGTGGCTTGCCGTATTTTTTTCCCCCGTTGCTTTAGGACCTACATGTCAGAGATAAAATTTTCTCTCTAACTTTGACCAAACTTAGGTGAACATTTTCTCGCTACAGTTCTCATGTCATACTCATACCTAACTTAGTTGTGGGGAAGTTAAGCTCCAAACAAAATAGGCCTCTGGCAGTGTGTGTGTGTGTGTGTGTGTGTGTACACAACCCAATGTAATATAGTTTATGAGACACGAGGATTGAGTTCTAAAGCAGTTTGTGAAGGCCAAGTCAAGACAGGCCTTTGCTCAACGGCTTAGGGTTTCACGTCAAATTTTACACAAATTCTAACCACTTATTATTGCCATAAAGCAATAATACTTTTTTGACCGATATTCTCGCCACAAACTTATTTTCTTATCATAAAGCAATAATACTTTTTTGTCTACCAAGCTAGGTTTATCACGCTATTTTAGTTTATCCAAGAGAATGGTTCCGGGCGGGGATATTTGGCATATGAAAATTGAATTATTCTTCTTTGAACTTGGTGGGTTCCAGCAGAGGGGGTGGGTTCCAGCAGAGCTAAACCTAGGCACAAGAACTTCTCAATGAGCATGATGTCCTCTTTCCTAAACCTTCCCCCTGTCTCTCTTGCTACCCTTTCTTACGTGGCGTGATCGATAAAGCTGAGGTGGAGGGAGCTATTTGGATCCGACCCCCCGGGCCCAGAAGGCCGACGGAATCTTAATCCATTTTGACCGTGCAATGAACCGCACGCAGCCGGTGTTCGTTCGAGTGTACTTGTTTCACCGTACGTCAGCCATTTCATACTGCCATTTGTGCACTATAAATTGTACACTTGTAGTTGTAGTGTAGCGGGAGTTTCAGATTCTTGTCATTCCTCCAGCCATTGGAATTGGCATACGTAGCATGACACGAGAACGCCTGGAGTCCTGGGCAGACCTTAATTACGTGTATGGATGTTATGGCCTTGTGCCCACTTGTGCCTTTGTCGGATTGTGGACAAGTGAAATTTGAGAACTCAGAGAGTGCCAAGATTTGTGTAGGAACTATACGTTTTCTTTCGAAGTTTCTGCCATCTTCCAAATTCTTGTTGTGTTGACAAGATTTCCATGAGACTCCGAAAGTTTTTTTTTGCGAATGACTTAGGGTTATGGGTCTATTTTTATATAATTTTCTCAAATAACCAAGAGACAATCTCATAACCATCAGTCATTCGCAAAATAATTTACCTTTTAGAGGCAATCTTGAAGTTATTTACCAAGTGTCCAACATTGTTTTGGTTAGAAACATGTTGGTTCTGGATATTCGGTTGCTAATTTGTTTCCTCTCCCGGGGGATGTTCAGATTAGGCTAGAAAATCCTGAGTCACTTGATAAAAAAAATATGAAGAAGAAGAACAACTTTAGGCTATTTAATTAAAAACAACAGACAGGAAATCTTTGATATCATGTGGTGAAATGAGATCTTAGCATGGTACATCACTTTGGCTATCAAATTTACTAGTAGCTCTGATTCTTTTATGAAGTTCATAACATTTTCAATATTTGAACTTTGTGGTTTTTAAACAAGTGTCCACCTAATCTAGTGCAAATGGTGTTATAGGAATGATGCGCTTGAATTTGCATTCAAAAGATCCTTCATATAATTATATTTTTTGCTGCTATAAGTAGTAAAAGAAATTACTGATTTAAAAAATACTTTTCAGACTGCACTGGTCAAACAACTAACATATTTCGTACTGATTTCTGTAATAGATTAGAGAGTGGTTCAGGAATCATCTCCTCGCTAAGCATTATTGTGGTCCATGCGATAAACCTGAATTTTCAGTTCTACCGTTATTTTCATTGGATTTTACTTGAATTCGTTTGATATTTTTGTGATATATATCTTTTATAAATCAAGTTTACCAGTGGCTTCAACAAAATTATGTTTACCAGTAAAGCAAACCCTAACTTGGGACAAGAATGTAATCGAAGCTGACACCGGACCGTCCGTATGGATCATTTTCTCCTCGTTGTCTTGTACAGTACGTGTCTTCGAGTGCTGGTAGTACCTCCCGGATACGTGGGTGTGACAGCGGCGGCGTACTTCAGGTTTTTCGTTCGCCTGTCGCTTCTTCACTTGAAACAAACGGCTGGGCCTCGGTCATCCATGATTAAATGTCCTAATAATTGAGTTCAGAACGGAGGGATAAGGCCGTATCAAGCGTAAAGCCATGCCCTGCCGCTAACCTCCAAACATGACCCAACACTACTGTGTGGCCTTTCCCAAACGCAGGAATTTGCTAAACCAAAATCCCGTGAGATTGATTCCTGTGATCCGAACCGGAGCCTATAAACGTCGACACAGTTAGAAAGCTCCCGAACCAGCCAGTCAATGCTTTGAGCGGCTGATCGGTTGCTGGTGCTGATTAGAAAAATACTATTGATTGATTTGTGCTGGTTTGTGTATTAACTGCTGATAAGCCAAACGAACGGGCGTCCGGCCGGTGACCCTGCCGGCGGCCGACCTCGCCAGTCAGACAGCCCGCCACCGCCTACCGGTACGTGCGTCCTGGCTCTCTCGCCCGTCATCGTCGCGTGTTTTTCCTTCGCGTGCCCGTGTCAGCCTGAACCGTACGCGAGAGGCGTACGTGCGTGATGCGTGGATGCCGCGCCCGCACGAGCACGATGGTGGCCGTGGCCGTGGATGGGTGGTGCACCGCGCGCCGCGCCGATTCGCCGACCGCCGGCTAGCCACACGCGGGCGTTGGTTGATAGGCTGCTGGATTCGGGGTCCCGGCTCCTGTTCGTTCGTGTCTGTTTGCAGGTCCTCTGCCCGGCCTGCCTTAGCTTGTGACGAAAGTGCATGTTCGCGTCAGGGGTGATGTAGAAACCCTGAATTGAAGAAATCCGCCGTAGGGTTCGGATCACGGGCTTTGCTAAGGTACACCTTCTTACCTCCAAAGAGGTAAGAGGTGAATCAAATCAGGGCCCTTCATTTTGCAAAAAGAATATATCAATTAAAAATAAAGAAGTTATTCATACGGGCACAGCAGTTTCTCCTATAATTAAGGCTTTTTCAAACTAACTATGCCAACATGCATGCTTCACCTTTTTTTCTGTCCACGCATGAGTTCATTACTTTTTTTAGATAATATGAGTTCATTACTCGTAGAAATGATTCATTAATCATTACTGTAGAGACATATGATTTGAGGAAAAAAATTGGCATCATTTTTCTTTCTTTCAAAGTCCATGCAGCCGCCGTTACATATGTGATATGTACTTTTCATTGTGTCAAAAAAAATATTACACATAATGCAATTAATTGTTACTTTAATGAAAAAATAGTTTAATGAAAAAAGAGGGCTGTCACGTATAATATCTTGCATATATTTTAGCAAAACTAAAAATAGGGTTGTCATGATATATATACTCCGTATGACCAGTCACATTATATCTCTTTTTTAATTATGCAACTTTGTGCTGACGTAAGCAACGGTTATGTACATACTTTTTTCTAAGCTGTCATGTTTCTCAAGTTTGTGACGCAAACTTATGTTAGATCACGTTAATTTTGACGTACATATACAATGTTCCGTTGGTCTATATTAGGTAGTTAGAGATTTATTTTCATAAAAAGGGTAGTTAGAGATCTAATATGTAGCAGATCCCCCATCCTACTTATCCTGTTTTTTTGGTATTGCAAAATAGAAATCAATATAATAATTATATCAATCTATTACCTCCTAAGAAGTAATATATATTCAGATCTAATTAAATGAACGGTCCACGTTTATTTCGGAGTACCTTAGCAATTCCCTCAAATCACATTTCGACAACGCAGAGCCTCGATTGCATGTAGAAGCTTCTAGGTCTGCGATATTATGTGGTCTGTCTGACGGAATGTGGTCCAACTTACTGGGTTAGACTTCAGTGTCAAGCTCTGCAGTTCTACGGATACTTACGGAGTATTACTGAGTAGAGTGAAATCACACATCTGTTGTGGCAGTGGCACTAAGGCCAAATTTGAAAGAAAAGGACTTTTTCAAGCCGAGACAATTTTGGCCAAACTCTCTAGAATTGTGTTCGCGCTTATCCATCTAGCTAGCCTTTTACTACTAGCTCTCAGGGCCAAGGGGCACTGTGTCGCTCACTTTCACGATCTCTTTTTCTTTTCTTCCCGGGCTTCATCCGTTCGGCAGTTCTCGCCATCTTGCAAAAAATGATGGACGACAGAGGGACCCTAATACCCTATCGTATATATGTCTGCTTGCATTTTAACTCCAAATGATGAAGAACACTAACCAACCATAGCAGTTTATAGTCTATGTTGACGGTTTTAATTTGCGCGTCTGCTCACCCTTTTAGGTGGAACAAAGCTTCAATTTCTGGTGCAAATTGGCAACAGATCGAAATGGACTAGTCTGTATTCAAAGTCACTGGTTTAATTTCTTAGTCACATTATGCTCGTTGCATTGTTTAATTTGCGAGTGAATTTAAGGAAGAATATCTAACCTCTTCTCCCTGAGGCCTTGTTAATTTGGTAAATGGAGTGGGGTTTGGGTGGAGTAATTTCCCCTGCAAATCAAAATCTTTCTCAATCTATTTTAATCCCCTCGATACTCTTCAATACTCCATTTCACAAACAAACCATGAAGGTTCCGAGGTCATCCAAAAACGACGCACGGTTCGGTGCCCGTCCCTTCGTTCTCCTGTCTGTGGCTCCGTGCACATCGGGTCTGATTGGTTCACAACCAAAACTCTGGCATGCCCAACTTTTGGCTTGCCAAAACTTGAGCAAAAAAATTGCCAACATTTTGGCAACTCAAATGTTAGATGTGGGCAACAAACCAATTGGTGGCCAAAATATTGGCTTGCCAAAGTTTTGGCATGTCAAAGTCTTGGCATCAAACCAAGAGGCTCATCATTTTTCCGAATACCGCGGACAGGCGAGATGGAGAGAACGTCGAGGATCTGCCCAGCCCGGCGATCCAAGTGATTGCATCCGGATGGAGGACGAACTGGCCAGTGAGACTCGGCGCTAGTGCGGGCGGTGAGTCGGTGACAGTGCAGGCCGGCTCTTCCTTTCACTTTCACGTCAGACAGCGAGTGTTAGGAGCAAAGTGGGTATCATTTCAAATAAAAGGCGCAAATGGAAGCGGAGGTAACCTTGATTGAGAAAGGTGAAAATGGCGTCGAATACCTCAGCTCCATTTTTACTAGAACCTTCAAGAAAAACACGAGCTGCATGCCGTCCAATTTTTCAAATATGGTTAGACGCGGGAGAAAAGTAACCGAAAGCATATTGTCCATCGTTTTTTTTTCGCGACGGTGCCTTAGCACGTATTTCATTAAGAAGAGAGCAGATTACAGACAGTACTTGCCCCAGGCCAAACAGGAGTTGACCAACACAGGCGCACAAAGGGCTAAAAAACAGAGAAAAAAACCGAAAAACAGCTAAGAAACAAACGGCCAACGGAACAACTAGAAACGAGCGACCAAGGCTCCAGCACACCCAAACCCAACGACCTAGAATCGACCACACTCCTGAACCTGCAAACAGATAGCCTCGTCATGAGCGCTAAAGGTATAACGGTGGCAAAGCATCCACCTAGCAGCATGAACCTGGCGGCAAAGCATCCGCCCGAACCGATGATGAAGCACAGCAGGGGTGGCAAAGCATCCACCCAATCCGAAATGACCACGGCGATAAAGCATCTGCCCGAACAAGAGAACCGAAGCGACCACGGCGGCAAAGCATCCGCCAGAGCAACGTAGAGGGCGGCAAAGCGCCCACCAGACGACGACCTAAGCAACCCCATATGTGGCGGACGGTGAAGGCGAGGGCAGGCACAGGAGAATAACCACCAAGGGGATGACCAAAAACCACCGCCAGATGAGAGATGAGGCAAAGCCCGCCGGGGGGCATCGGTGTCACTTCCAAGACAACGCCTCAAGGGAGGGGGCGACGCCAAAGGCGCCGTCGTTGTCCGACCAATCATGACCGGGTTTTCACCCGGAAGGTCGCCAGAGATGGGGAGGAAGGAGGGGAGAAACGTATGATGCCTCCAACAAGGTAAACGACGCCCGAAGGCGTCGCCATCAAAGGGCTTTCGCCATCTCTCCTCCCCCACCAGGAGGCACATCTCACCAGCGACGTACACACGACGGCAACCACACCGACGGCATGGAAGGCCCCCACAAGCCGGCGCCAGGCAGCGAGCATACCTCCACTGGGACGGGCGGCAGCACGGACCCAGCGACGAAACCAGCGACGGGGGAGGCGGATCTGGCGGCGGAGGTGGCCGATCCGGCGGAGGAGATGGTGGATCCGACGGGAGCAGGCCGGTGGCGGCGGATCCGGTGGAAGGGAAGCCGCCAGCTGCGGGACCACCGGACCCAGCGCAAGGGGAGGCAGCCGCCGGCGGATCCGGTGCCGGGGCGGCCACCAGCGGCGGACCACCCGGGGCCGGCACAAAGAGGCCACCGGCGGCGGTAAATCCATGGTGACAACCAGCAGAGGCGGCCGGAGGGGATGGGATGGCGACCGGCGAGCGAGAGAGTGAGACTAGAGGAAGGGAGGGGGGGAAGGGGAGGGGCCGCCGCCGCCACGCACTGACGGCGGCGGCGGCGGCGGCCGGCGCTGCTCGCGGGGTCCCCCAGCGGCGCGGCGAAGTCGCCCCCCGAGTCGCCTGGGAGGGACGACGCGAGGGGAGGGGTTTTGTTTGTCACTCTAGCTCTATTGTCCATCGTTGTCTACCACCTCTAAGCTCTTGGTAAAATCATGAACATGGATTAATACAATATTGTACCTCTCCAACTTATCCATCCAGATTTAATTTTCGACCCAGCGTGTGTGCACGGCGCCTAGCTATCTTATCAGTGACTGTCAGTATGCCAATCGATAATAAGGTGTCTATAATAATTTTTCCAACATCAAATTTTACTAGATTAGATTAGTTTCTCAGATGTTCAACACAGAGGTAGAGTCATGTAAGCACATGTTTTAAGTGAGCATATATCTTTCTTTCTTTCTTTCTTTTGAGAGAGAGAGAGAGAGGAAGTGAGCATATATCGTATGTCCTGTGAAAGGAACAGGCCCAAGTACGATTGGTGAGGGCCCAAACTCAAATGACTCCGGCCTAACTAAGAATTAGTTTCAATGGGCTGGGCTGACCAGACACCATAATCGTAAGAGCAATTGGCCCATAGCTACCTTCTCGGCTTCCTCTCTTGCACTCCGTTCTACCAACTGGCCCGGTCTAACGCGAAAAGCAGATAGCGACTTTCCCGTTCGCTAGCTCCCCGTCGTTGTGACGGCGACCGGCGGATCTAGGCTCTGGGATTCCTCTGTGCATCCATCGAGTTCGTGGATTGCACTCTCCTCTATCGAATCGATTCCCCTCCAGGTTCTACCGAGAGGCCCTAGCCTTTTCCTCCCCCTCGTTGCAGCTCGGGACGACTAAGGGGCGAACTTTTGCTTCGCTGCCCGTCCTTGGCTGGCGACTGAAGAGGGAAGCGAGAAGGAAGGGCGAAATATCAGATCTGGAGAAGGAAAGGGGTTCCCTTCCATCCTAGCTGTGGGAGGAGGTTGTTCCGCTTTGTACGTGTGACCATGGAAGTGGAGGGAGCGACTGGTTCTAGCTCCAATGTGACGGAGCTAATGGGTCGGCTCAAGCTCACTGCAGAAGAGAGGGATGCTCTAGCTGTGGACGACACAACACTGGAGGGATTGGCGACCTCAGATCTGGCCATCATTGGTAAGGTCCTTTCATCGAGCGTCGTCCATATTCAAACTATCATGTCAGCACTTCGGCCGGCATGGGGTAATCCAAAGGGATTGGTAGCCAAATCAGTGGGGGACAATATCTTCATCGCGGAGTTTGGTTCCAAGCAGGATTTGGATCGAGCTCTGGATGGTTCTCCATGGAATTTTGGCAAGAAAGCAGTGCTGGTTCAGCAATTTGATCCGAATCTAAGGCCGTCGGAGGTGGTCTTCAACAAGATGGCGATATGGATCAGGATCTGTGATCTGCCTTTTGGTCTTATGAATAGCAAGTGGGGATGGGAGTTAGCCAACAAAGTGGGTTCTGTTATAAAGGTGGAGGCTGATGCACAGGGAAGGGTGTGGGGACCTTACCTGAGAGCCAAGGTTTAAGTTGATATATCAAAGCCCCTACGCCGTTGTATCACTATTTTCTCTGAAAAGAGACGAACAACAGAATTGTATGATGTGAAATATGAAAAGCTCCCCAATTATTGCTACTCTTGTGGGATTATTGGGCACTCCTCTGTTGAATGCCCGACGCCGGCTGAACGTGGTGAGAATGGATTTCTGCCATATGGGAATGACCTGCGTGCATTAGATGATAACAAACAAAAGAATGGGACAGAGGATAAGCAGTCCAGTTCTGCTGGCCGAAGCTTCAATTCAGGGGGACAACGTGATTCTAGTGAGGGGCGCCAAGGGCAACAAGGTACTAATAGCAAGGGAAATACAAGCGGATCAGCTACCGTGGATAATAGAGATAGGAGTGGCCATGAGGGTGAGGTTGTCTCACCATTGAAACAGCAAACTACAAAAGGTAAAAAGAAAACGATAGAGGATGAAAAGAAGGCAGTTGGGAAGGATTTGCTTCCGAGCCTCTCAAGGGGTCAGGGTACCAAACGTAAACATGTGAGAACCCATCGATCATGCCCTGTTATTAGTGATCAAGGAGTGATGGTGGAGTCCAAATAGGATTCTATGGCGATCATTATTGCTAGCCCTTCTAAGCAGCTTGCCCTAGCAAAGGGGCAGTTGATCACAGAGATTGAATTAGATGAGGGAATGGATGAGATTGCAAAAAAGATTCGGAAGGTCATTGACCCATATGGAGATGGATCGGCGGAGGCTGCGGGGCAGCCCCGCCGGGAGCCATGAATCTCTTAAGTTGGAACTGCCGAGGCTTGGGACGGGACTCGGCAATGGGAGAGCTTTGCTGGTTAGTGAAGCAGTTCTGTCCCTCCCTCCTGTTCTTATCAGAAACAAAAATGAGGGAAGAAATAGTGAAGCGATTTATGTGGTTGTTGGGTTATAATGCTTGCTTAGCTGTTAACTGTGAAAGGAAGAGTGGGGGCCTAGCACTTTTTTGGTCCTCTGAATGCAATGTTAGCCTGCAATCCTTGTGTCCAAACTTTATTGATGTGCATGTTAGGGAGGCATCAGGAGTAATTTGGAGGGCAACATTTGTTTATGGGGAACCAAAAACTGAGCGACGTCATGTATTTATGGACCGGATGCGTTTTCTCAAAGCCCAATGGGAGGGACCGTGGGTGTGTATTGGGGATTTTAATGAAGCTTTAAGCAGTGCAGAGCACTTGGGACAAACCACTAGAGGTGAGACTCAAATGAGACTATTTCGAGAATGCTTGGAGGAATGCCAACTTGTGGATCTGGGATTTATCGGGCCAAAATATACTTGGAACAACAAACAACAGGGAGATTATAATATTCGTGTTCGGCTAGACGGAGCTGTTGCTAATGGGCAGTTTACGCAGCTCTTTGATGAAACCCAAGTTGAAAATATTATCACAACTTCCTCCGACCACTTTGCTGTTCTTTTGTCTATATCAAAACATACTAAGAGCAGACACAAGGTAGTGGGTGGCCACCAATTCAGATATGAAGCAGCATGGTGCAGGGCACCTGATTACTTGGATATTGTGGAGAAAACTTGGACAGAGGGCTCAGCTGAACCAAGAAACCTACAAACAACCTGGGATAACCTAACCAAGATGGCGAAATCATTATCGGATTGGAGCAGAGACTCATTCGGGTCTCCCCGCAAGGAGATAAAAAAACTCGAAAAACGCCTGGCAAGGCTAAGAGCTGACAGCACCACAAGGACTTACTCCCAAGAGGAAAGAGAGATTGAACGAAGGCTCTGTGAGTTGTTCGAGAGAGAAGAAATAATGGCCCGGCAGCGTTCAAGAGTGGATTGGCTTCTAGCGGGAGATCGTAACACTTCTTTTTTCCAAGTAAGAGCCACAGCTAGGAGGAAGGCTAATAAAATAAAATATCTTCTGAGACAGGATGGGAGCAAATGTGAGGACCAGGCAGAGATCTTAGAGATGGCCCGTTCTTTTTATATTAACTTGTTTACAACCGAGCCGCGAACAGACACGGACAAGATTTTGGATGCAATTCCTCCCCGTATTGATGATGCCACTAATGTTGCATTATGCAAGCCTTACTCTAATGAAGAGATTAGGGAGGCGCTCTTTCAGATGGGCCCAACGAAAGCCCCTGGTCCAGATGGCTTTCTGGCCTTATTTTATCAAAAGCACTGGACCATGATACAGAATGACATATGCCAAGCAGTAAGAAACTTTCTAGAAGGAGAGGAAATACCAGTGGGTTTGTGTGATACAACAATTGTCCTCATTCCTAAGGTGTCGAAGCTTGAACATCTTACAAACTTCAGACCAATTAGCCTATGCAATGTGCTGTATAAAATTGCATCAAAAGTGCTAGCTAATAGGCTGAAAGGGTTACTGCAGAATATAGTAGCACAAGAGTAAAGTGCTTTCGTCCCAGGAAGACTGATCACTGATAATGTGCTTATAGCTTATGAATGCATGCACTCAATTAGACGGCAGCATGCTAAAACCCCCTTTTTTGCCCTCAAGATTGACATGATGAAAGCATATGATCGTGTCGAGTGGAACTATCTGCAAGGGATCCTCCAGAAGCTTGGCTTTGCACAGAGTTGGATCAACAGCGTTATGCGTTGTGTCTCGCCAGTCCGCTATTCAGTGAGGGTGAATGGAGAACTATCAGAGCCTTTTATACCGACAAGGGGATTGAGGCAGGGGGATCCTATTAGCCCTTACCTGTTTTTGCTCTGTGCAGAAGGTCTTTCGTGTCTACTGAAGAAGGAGGAACAAGCAGGTCGTCTAAAGGGGGTGAGAAACGGTGTCTTGGGGCTGGCCATATCACACCTTTTATTTGCAGATGACAGCATTTTCTTTACACGTGCAAATGAAAGATGTGTTGACACTTTAAAATATGTTTTGCAGACATATAGCCGAGGGTCAGGCCAAAAGATTAACTTACAGAAGTCCTCCCTATACTTTGGCAGCCATTGTCCTGCTGATATTAAAATGAAGGTAATAGATGCTCTAAATGTGCACAATGAAGCTCTCCAGTCCACTTACCTTAGTATGCCAACATATGTGGGTCAATCGAGAAAGAATGTTTTCAATTTTATTTCGGATAGTATGTGGAAGTGTATCCATGGTTGGAGTGACAGACCCATGTCTAGAGCAGGAAAGGAAGTAATGCTTAAATCCGCGGCACAGGCCATCCCAACTTATGTCATGAGTTGTTTCTTACTTCCTGATGCCTTTTGTGAGAAGATGAGATCAACAATTTCAAACCACTTGTGGGGTTTTCATGGTGGCAAAAAGAAAATGCATTGGCGATCATGGGATTGGCTGACAGCTCCAAAATTTATGGGAGGAATGGGCTTTAGAGATATGAAGTTATTCAATCAAGCCATGCTCGGACGTCAATGTTGGCGACTAATGACAGAGCTTGAATCTTTATGTGAAAAAGTTCTTAAAGGGAGATACTACCCAAACTGTTCCTTCATGGATTCTGGCCCCACAAGGTCTTATTCTTACACACGGCGAAGCTTGATGTTTGGGAAAAGACTACTTGATCGGGGCATTCTTTGGCGAGTTGGTAATGGGGAAGAAATCAGAATTGTAAAGGACAGATGGATACCTAATGCGTCATGTCATCCAATCCATCCTACTGTCCAGATACCTGATGACCTTAAAGTGTGCGTCTTGTTTGATGAGTCCACTAGAAAATGGAATGAGGAGTTAGTACGTATATGCTTTAGGCCTTCTGATGCTGAGAGCATTCTAAATATCACTCTAAGCCATCAACGGGTCCTTGATTGTGTATCATGGCCACTTACAAAGACAGGTATATACATAGTGAAATCAGCATACGTCATGGCTAAATGTGAGGCAGTGCATCTAAAGGCTAGTTCCAAGGGTAAGGGGGAATTATCGGATAAGTATTCAATGCAAATGAGTGGAATCGTCTTTGGAAGATAAGGGCTCCACCCAAGATGAAAATTGTTTTGTGGCGCTTTGCACATGATTGCCTCCCAACTGGACAACAACTTAGAATCAGAAACATCCCAGCTTATGATCTGTGCTGTCATTGTGGGAGAGATGAATCAATAGAACATACCTTCCTCACTTGTCAATATGTCGCTGAAATTTGGCGGGAATTAAAGAAAAGATGTGGATTTAGGAAAATAGTCATTCCCTTCGTGACGCCTCGGCAATGGATTTTTGAAATCTTGGAGGCCTGCTCAGAGAGAGAGGCCATTATCCTAGTGATATCTCTTTGGCATATTTGGGAAGCTAGGAATGCTGTTCGAAATGGAGAAATGGAAGTGCATCCCCACCGTGTAGTTGAAAAATTGCTTGCATACGTGAACATGGTGTTGCTACATTTGTATGACCCTGTCATTCCCAATAGGTGTGATTCCAACGAGCCTAAACATTGGGATCCACCGCCGGGAGGATGGGTCATGGTAAATGTTGACGCAGCAGTTTTTCAGAAGGACAATAGAATGGGATTAGGAGTTGTGATCAGAGATCATAGAGGCGAGTTCCTGGCTGCTTACAGGCAGGGTATTGACAGGATCACAAACCCTGAAATGGCAGAGGCTATTGCTTTCAGGAAGGCAATTCTCTTATGGGCTCCCATACAATCAGGTTATTATTGCAACAGATTGCCTTTCTTTGATTCATAAGCTTCAGTTAGAAGGCAAGGACCGCTCCCACATAGGAATCATCGTCCAAGACATAAAGAAAGCGGCTAGCACTTCTACTGTTATTTTCCCCTTTATTCATGTAAGCATACATTGTAATGAGGTAGCTCATGTACTTGCTAGGTCAGTTGATCAGTTGTCTGAATTGGTCTGGTTGCATGTTGCGCCAGAATTTCTCTGGCCTTTCCTTTGTAACGATCTGTTTAAATGAATGAAAGGCTATCTATCTTAAAAAAGAAAAAACTGGCCCGGTCTAAACCGAGACGAAGCGCCGTTCCTTTCCGGATTTCGAACTAAGCTGAGCCTCGCGTTCACACAATCACACAATCACACACTGACACACCTCCGTGTCAGTGTAAACCCATCCCATCCCATTCCAAGGGCTCGACGCGGCCTGCCTGCTCAATCAAGTGCGACCAGAAAGCGAAGCAGGCACCACACAAAAGCCGCCCCGGCCCTTTGCATGCCGAGGCCGAAAAAGCGCAGTGCGCCACCGAGTTAAAAAAGGCGTCTGCACTGCACTGCAGGCTCAACGCTCACCGACACGCCGGGGGAAGAAAAGGAGAGCCGAAAAGCGTGTCAGCGCTCTAGCCACGGCACCCCAACCATTCGCATCGCATTGGAGCTACGAAAAGCCTTCGCCGCACCGCCCCCCGCCGGCCAAATGGCGGCCGGAGAACCAACGCCGCGAGACCGGATGATGGGTGTCGGCCGTCAACCGGCCTGCTGCTCCCGGGGCCCGGCTGTGCGCTGGTCGCCTTCTTCCCTTCCTCCTCATCATCCAAATGGAGCGAGGCTGGTCCTTAGTCGTCAGGCATTAGCTCACTAACGCCCCGTATTATATATTGACATACTGTCAGTGCGGCACAGAGAGTAGGCGCGCGTACGGCTACAAGCAATGCAACCTCCTGCTGCTGCTGCGTGTGTGTGTGTAGGCCGGGCACTGTATGTACGTACGTAATCGATGTGTTTAAGCACACTTGCGAGCGTTTTAGGTGACACTTGCGATGATTGAAGCACAAAAGGCTCCCCTTTTCGTTTGTTTATCGGCTTTCCGGACGGTTCCACGCGCAATTGATTGGACGGCCTGGTCGATCGGCATGATTCCCAGCCCCCGTCGAACCAACGGCAACGGGTACCAGTACAATATGTGCACTTGCATAAAGCTCCGATCCCCTTGATTAGATGTTAGTATACGTACGTTTGGTACTAGTACTGCCCTTCATTTAGAAACCAAGGGTTGCAATTCATAATGGCTGGGCGCGCTGAGCCTCCACACCATTGCGTCCAATTAATAAATTTAAAAGTTTGATGATCCGTATGGAAATTTTATTCTAAGAGTGTCAACGGGAGGCTAATAAAATCCACCTGAACTGTAACATTATTATGGATGACGAATTTGGTGGTGTGCATAATACGTTATTAACGTTTCTGTCCACCCCGGTCACACCCACTCGCACACACATCCGCCAAAATATATACTCCCTCTATATTGATATTAGATGGCGTTTAGGACAACAGAGTTATTCATGATTTATATTCTCAATGTTTGACTAAAATTTTATCAAAAACGTCATCTAATACTAATATGAAGCGAGTATATATCTCGACCATCAACGGCAACTGACTAATAACCACCACCAATTTTCTTCCACGATATTGTACTACGATATAACACCACAGATTAAGAGGTTTTTTTCTAAGATTAAGCGATTCACATGAACCACCCTAAAGTTTCTGAGATTAAGCTACCGGCCTGCAATCATTGTATGTAGTATGTACCATGCTTAGGTGGTGTTTGGTTCAATTTTGCAAATGGTAACGTAAATGGGATCAGAATACGGCGCTAACGGTTACGCTTTAAAGGAAAGCGGTGATTGTTTGTTTGATCGTCGGCGGGCAGTCGGGCAGTGGCGGCCATAGCGTTTTCCATTCATGGCAGTAGGTGGGCGGTAATGATCCTCTATACCCTGGTATCAGGTCACGGCGTGAACAGATTGCGCTCCAGCTAGACCAAACATAAAACAACGTAATCTGATTACACTGTGAACCGTTAACACCCGAAAAGGCCCCAACCAAACAGCATCTTAGACAGTGTTTGGTTCAAGCGTCGGTATCGCAAACGTAAATGGAATTAGACTTTGTTTGGTTCGGTACTGTAACGTTATTAGATATCCGCCTGCCGCTTCGACAGAAAATTGCAAGCCTTAAGAAAACGTGCCTTCCACTGGTTAAATGCTTGGAGGAGGAAGACGGTGGAACAAGAGCAGGTGAAGTCTGCTACGGAGTTGGTTCCGTGAAGCGATAACAGCGAGGGAACGGCAGTATCGAAGTTGAATTGGCTGGTATCGAATTACACGGTAACAAATTACTGAACATGTCAAACCAAACATATTTAACGATTCCCTTCTGCAATTTGATTACGTTACAAACGGCTGAACCAAACACTACCTTAGCTCTTTTGCTGTCACCGCATGTCGTGTGGCCCTTGCTCGACGTGACTGCGCTTGACGCAGAGTTGCCATACATGCGCGAATAATACAGCGTCCGAATAATAGCAGCACTTCACCAAACAGATACCACAACAGAACAAATAAACTATGATGGTGACAATTATATATCTGGATACATCTACCGGCCGCATATTTAGGGGGGCGGGGCACCTGTTCATGCAAACGTTAACATATATAAATGCCTATTTAAGTGGAGGAGGATGAGTATTTGATTTAGATAACACACTCCTCCCTATCCTCTCAAAGGTGCTTAATGCATGACACCCTACCTAGAGCGATGGAAATGTGTCAACAGATGCAGATGGGACAAAGCCGCTCTAGCTAGCCTAGCCTGCGTGTTGTTTTCTCATCTTTTGCAAAAGGCATCCCACATCAATGTTGGTTTCCCCATGGAGTTTAAACAAAGATGTTCGTACCGCTTGATAGGGCCTTCTGATTCCAAATTCCAAAAGCTAGCTTAACCATCTCCAACACACACTTTTCTTCATCCCAATGCAATTAGCATAAATGCATGTTTAAGAAATGTCAACGCTGGGTGGCGTACTACCTCTGCATGGCCCATCATGGATTGATGGTAATGTTATTTTGAATATAGTGAGCTAATAGTATCTATATGTGGATAGAGAGGGAAAAAATATAGTACGTGCCAGGGAGAGCGCTACGTACAGCTACCGAAATGCGGTGATAAGCAGGAAAAAGGGTGTGTTAAATCGAAATCTTTCCGGGGACGAATCTCACGAAAGACGGTGAGAGAAGATAGGTCTTGGGCAGCTTTACGGATTTGCCCCATAATAAACTCGAAGATCCATGTATGGAGACCACATGTATTGAAGAATGATTAATAAGCTCCCTAATTAGAATTACTCCATGATATTTGCTGGTGGACATCATTCAACACTGAATTTGCTGTTGGACACCGTCCATTTGTGCATATTTGCTGAGGGACACCGAAGAGAATAAAATATTCATTTATTGCTAGAAAGGAGAGAAAAGAGTATGAAAAGTTCATTTTACCCTTGTTAAAGTGGGGGTCCACAAGTCAATTTTTTTTCCATGTCTCGTCTTCTTTGCGTGTTACATTAATGCTGGTATATCACACCAACGTTTTAACAGTAAAGTTCACGGTCAACATTCAACATTTCGTGGATTAGTTTTGTAAATAAAAATTGTTGACAATTTTTGTTGTTGCAATGTGAACCGAATGATTCTTTGCTACTGTTCTTCCATATGCAATTTGCTAACCCTACTGAGAAAGCTCACTCGATACCGGTTGTGAATGAACAAGTGATTGGTAAGACTTTTTTGAATTTTTGCTTTTTCTAAATTATGGTGGTAGCGTTGTCATATGCATTAAGCAATTAATTTGGCTATGCGTGTGGTTTTACTTAGGTAACAGAGCCCAAGATCGACTTGTGGAGCCTATCGTAATAAGGGTAAAATAGAGTTTTCATGCTCTTTCTCTCTCTAAATAGGAAATTAATATTTGATTCACTTCAATGTCCAGAAGCAAATAAACATAAAGGAGCAATGTTCATCAGTAAATACAACATTTAACGATGTGTGCCAGCAAACACCAAATTTTTACGGTGTTCTAGAGCAAATTTGCCCTTGTAATTTGTTGCGAGGGAAATGTATTTTGATTTCGACAAAGTTACAAAGCGATGTGAAAAAGGTCCGGGTCTCGTTCTCACCAGATGAGCTTGCATTATTTGTGCTTGGTTTTCATCTAACCGTTTTTAATTTTGCACCAGCACCTGCTGATCTCGTCCACGCAGGAAACCGGAAATGAAGCTAATATAGCCGTTTGACTTTGCATGGCTGCTGATCCGATCCTGTCCTCCGCCGGCGACAAACGTGCCCCGGATGGCTCCCTCTTTTTAAGGCCGCCTCTCCATTTCTCCACCCTGCAGGCACACACGACGCCCCATCATCTCCTCAGCCCTTTTCCTTCCCCCACAACACACACGACACGAGCACAGCCTCCGGCCGCCTGACCTGTGCACTTTCTTTCCTTCCCGTCAGATTAGAAGGCTTTATTTGTTTCCATGAAGGTCTTGCTGTCGCGCCGGCACGGCTCCGGCGGCGGGCTGCGCATCAAGAAGAAGGCCCGCGGCTTCATGTGCGGCTGCGGCGGCACCAAGGCCGTGTCCATCTCCGACGGCTCCGAGAAATCGCCCATGGCCACGCCGCAGACCGCCGCGTCAGCCACTCCTCTCACCGCGGTGTCGTCGTCCGTCACCACCGCGAAGACGATGACGAAGAAGGCGGCGACGAACAGGCCGCCGCCGGCCGCAGCGGAGGCTCCCTCGTCGCTCTCTTCCTCGTCGACTTTCTACGCCGACACCACCGACGACGGGCCCAGCAGCATGGAGAGCACGCCCAGCCTGTCGTCGCTCCTGCGGCAGCTCGGCGAGCTGGAGCGCAGCGTCCGGTTCCTGCACGCCGGCGGGGCGCCCACCGGCGACGGACCGGAGCCCGCCGCCGGCAGCACCGCCAAGCAGCAGCACCGGCGCACCGTGAGCGAGGGCGGCGGCGGCGGGTCGAGGCGCGTGGAGGAGAGCGTGGCGGTGGTGAAGGAGTCGGCGGACCCGCTGGGCGACTTCCGGCGGTCGATGCTGCAGATGATCGTGGAGAAGGAGATCGTGGGCGGGCCGGAGCTCCGGGAGCTGCTGCACCGGTTCCTGTCCCTCAACTCGCCGTGCCACCACCACCTCATCCTCCGCGCCTTCGCCGAGATCTGGGAGGAGGTGTTCGCCGGGTACGAGCGCACGCCGGAGTTCCTCGCCTCCCGCCGCGGCGAGAAGAAGAAGCACCACCTGGCGGCGACGCGTGGTGGCGCCTGATTTTTTTTCCCGTTTGTTACTACCATCACTCGATCCGTACGTGTCCATCCATCCCAGTCGTCGATTGTGTTTTTCTTCCATTTGACGAGCGAGGCGAGGCGAGGCGAGGCAAGGTTTGCGGTAGGGTTTTTATTTGTTATACGTAGTTTCTTGACGCGATGTTTTTGAATCGAGCTTGTGTACAAACGATTGAACGGACGAGAATGACTCCCTGAAGGCGGCTCCAAATGCCCAGAGTACTAGTTTTTTTTTCCAATGCTGCTTCCAGACTGGAGTGTACTACCAGTATTTTCCTTGTGAAACCCAGAGTTCCGGTGCAGACAGAGAGTGGTGCAAGGTGCAGCTGCGCTTTCTCGTCCGTGTATGATGACGTCGTTTTTAGCCGTTGGGTGAAGAATTGATGGATCATCGCGACGCACGCACCGGCACCGCACAGCAGGTGGAAAAAGGCGCCGCCCGTGATCCCCAGGACGCTTGACTGCTCGTTGGGTACTGCGGCTACGGGGCGACGAAATGATGGCGCTGGCTTTTGGCGTGCGCGGGCGCGGCGCGATGGATCCTTCCGTCCAGCTCGCACGGGCGCTTGCGAAAGGACGCGGTCGAGCGGGCGGTGCGCATGTTTGGAGCTGGAGCAGCAGGATGAGAGCATACTGCGTACGATACGCCCAGCCATAAAAAAAAATTCTGCTTTGGTGGCCACTCACACGGACATGCAAGAGTCCTCGTCCAGGAGGACTCCAAGCCCATCAGAGTAGGTCACCGTGTTTGTGGGCTAGGAGGACATCGCGCGGGCCTAGCAGACCCTGCGAACCTCTCTCTCTCTCGTGTAGGTAGGCTCCGGCTTAAATGACGGGCCGCCATCCCGTGCACTCGCGGGCCGCCGCGGCGCACGCGCTCGCGTGCAAGGATTCTCTTCACGCGTGGTTGGCTGCTAACGGCCCAGACCCAGAGCTAAAACCTCAGCGTGCAAGGATTCTCTTCACACGGACACGTCGTGCTACATCCACTGGATGGAATCAATCACCTTCACCGCTCAGCGGCTCGCCGGAGGGAAGTGGACGGCGATGTGTGTCTGTGCCTGTGTGCGTTCGCTTTCGCTGCGCTGAAAGGGTTCAAACCCGCTGGATTTTACCGTCTCAAATCCTTACCCGCGAAAATGAAATCTGCTCCTTAAAAACTCATGACCCGTCACGTTGATCTTTTGTCCAAACTCATGCCCGTCGGATTTACATTACTCACGGGTCACCCGTGCCCAACTAAAAAATACATATTATAGAAAAAAAATCGATGAATACTAAAGCACATAAATTATTTTTATTAGTTATATGTCACAAGAGTATCATAAATAAATAGAGAAAACCATTAATAAGAAGTATGCATTTGATTTTATGGAAAAAAATGAACAAGTTAGGTTTTGATCATTTAAATTGAGGTATGAATTAAGAGATTAGTTATTTGATGGTATATGTTCGGGTCTAAAAACCCATGGGTTTACGGGTTTGGATTTTATGTTTCCAAACCCATACCCGCAAACCCGTTGGGTTTAACACTTTACCCGTTAATAAATATAGGGTAGAAAAAGTGATCTAAATTCGTGCCTTAAGAGAGTAAAAATCCATCGAATTTTGGGTCTCGGGCACCATTGCCATCTTGAATGCCCATGCTGCACTGCTCCCGGCTCGAAGCCGAGTCCAAAGCACATCTCGCAAAAGCTTTCAGTGTATCGTGCCCGCACAAAAGGAAAACAGAAACCGGACGCGACACGAAGGCGCAGTCAACTCTTCCGGCCCCGCGTGACTGGCCCTCCCTCTTTGCTGCAGAGTGAGCCAAAGGGCCCAGAAAAATGCTGCACGGCCCGGCCCACTCCGCATCGCCGCCGGCCGCCACCGCCGGCGCCGCCATGGCCGGCGGCGGGCAGCCGCTGGTGGTGACGCTCAACTGCCTCGAGGACCCGTCCCTGGAGCAGGACGCCCTGTCCGGCGCCGCCGCCGTGGAGCACGCGCCGCTCTCGGCGCTCTCCGCGGGCCGCGTCGAGGCTGCCGCCGCCGTCCTGCTCCCCTCGCTCGCCTTCCTCCCGCGCGCCGCGCAGCGCAGGCTCCGGCCCTGGCAGCTCCTGCTCTGCCTCGGCTCCCCGGACCGCGCCGCGGACGCCGCCGCGGCCGCCGAGCTGGGGCTCCGCCTCGTCCACGTCGACGCCAACCGCGCCGAGGAGGTCGCCGACACCGTCATGGCGCTCTTCCTGGGGCTCCTCCGCCGCACCCACCTCCTCTCCCGCCACGCATCCTCCTCGTCCCCGGCCGCCGGCTGGCTCGGCTCCGTCCAGCCGCTGTGCCGGGGCATGCGGCGGTGCCGGGGGCTGGTGCTGGGCATCATCGGCGTCAACGCCGCCGCGCGGTGCCTCGCCACGCGCAGCCTCGCCTTCCGCATGAACGTCCTCTACTTCGATCCGCTATACGAGGTACCGGATCCGCCTCCAATACACTTTGAGCCAGTGATCTGCGCTGTAGTTTCCCGTTTTGTTGATCTAGGATTGAAATGATGCTGTGTGCCGTGCATTGTTAGTTTAGGTGATTTCAGTGTGTTCTGCATGATTAGCAGATAAATGCTCACTATTTTCCTGCGATTGTTTCCTAAAGGTCATCTGATTTTGGCTTCTAGTGTATTATCGCCTGCCTACTTGTAGATTTAGTGGTCCTATTTGTGTTTGTTGCCTCTTGGGTGCCATTAGCTTAACTCCTCTTATGTCTGGCAAGAATATGTTTATACTGGAATAAATTTTGGGAAATCAGTTTATGCTGGAGGTTTATTACCTTTTCTTAAGATGAAGATCTGATTATGCTGTGTGCCTGCTGCCTATGGTTTGCCTGAACTCCTAGTCAAACACTTTTGAGAGCTTTGACTCATCTTTCTACCTTTCCACAAGATTTTAACTAGAGAAATTTGCATTCAAATGATCAGGTAAAAAACAATTTTACTAGGTTGAGTCCATAAGCAGTAGTATTCAGTTTGATTTGGTTACAAAAATAAAATCATTTTAGTTAATATCCACAGTTGTGGTATTTTTCACTGCAAATTTCATAATATCGATGCAGTCGTATCAGCTTTTACTTTCATAAATCTGACCCTGTTGTTATGACATTTCATGAAGGCTACTGGGAAAGTAAAGCGTCCTTCTATTGTATTCCCTTCTGCGGCAAGAAGAATGGATACTCTCAATGATTTATTGGCAGCAAGTGATCTTGTTTCGCTTCATTGTGCATTGACAAATGATACAACACATATACTTAATGCTGAGCGCCTACAGCACATAAAGCCTGGTAAGGTCTAAGATGGTTCCTTCCTCGCTTCCTTGTTTCTATTTTAGCCCTTCTTTTGGGCAGTCCCATGCTCTGTTAATCATGAATTTGTTTATCTGGTTTCTTTCTTCATGTTATAAATACGACTACCTTTTGAGCAATGCAGGAGCTTTCATAGTAAACACCGGTAGCTGTCAGCTCATAGATGATTGTGCCCTCAAACAACTCTTGATTGATGGCACTATAGCTGGATGTGCATTAGATGGCGCTGAAGGTCCACAGTGGATGGAAGCATGGGTATGGAACTCGTAACAAGTGAATTTTATTTTGATATTCGTATATACTAACTATAGCCATACCAATATCATCTGATGAGCTGGTTTGTTCTTGCAGTAGGTCTCCATTGAAATATATGTTTCAATTCATCATGCATTTTGTAGCAGTGTGTTCTACAACTTCCAATTCATTCTATTGTGAGATGCACTCCCTTTTAACTTGCGCCAGTAGCTCAGTGGGGATGGAAATAGGGGAAAATTCAAGTGGTGCATCAACAGGAAACTTGGTCCTTACTCTTGATATTTTTGGAGTCATAGACTATACAGTTAGCTTCTAGCTCTTAGTTCCAAAATAATGGAAGAAGTACAAATGGTGACCAATCAGAAATAAGGATAAACAACCGATATGCTTGTAGTTTTCTTGCTCCATGCACTTACAATGATCTCATTATATCCCAACAGGGGTCACCTTACAAACAAATGATGAACAATACTAATATTGCCTTTATTGGTTACTCTCAGGTGCGTGAGATGCCAAACGTGTTAATTCTTCCTCGGAGTGCTGACTACAGTGAGGAAGTGTGGATGGAGATCAGAGAGAAAGCAATCGCAATATTGCAGTCCTTTCTCTATGATGGTGTTGTTCCAAACAATGTTATTTCTGATGAAGATGAAGAGATAAGTGAAGTGGGATGCGAAGATGATCAACTAGGCAAACAAGAAAAAGAACATGCTTCACAGGTTTTTGATGGTGAGCAGCAGACAGAAGAAAGCCAATTAACTACAGAGTATGACAAGAGAAGAGCCATTTCACAGCCTGAAGAGCCCCAAGCTTCTGTACAATCTCATAGTATTGGCTCCAGATCTGAAGGGAGGCGCAGCCGATCTGGAAAGAAAGGGAAAAAGAGACCTGCTCGCCGCAGATCGCAGCAGAAAATGGATGAATTGTCAACTTTAGAAGGAGGAAGTAACTATTCTTCACGCAGAGATGATGATAACCAAGTGTTAAGTTCTAGTTCACGGTTTGCATCGCCTGAGGACTCCAAAAATAAGCAGAAATCTTCTGCTGAATCTCCAATGGAGATAATTTCTGAAAATAAGCTGCCTGCAGGGCTTGCTAGAAAGCCTCCTGAGAAGCTAAAAGAAGGTTTTGTTCTTGCTCTAAAGACAAGAGATAATTCAGGTTTTTATGTTTCAAGAGAGAGGGTTGCCGGTGGTGGATGGTATCTTGATGTGATACCAAATGCTACAAAGAGGGATCCTGCTGCTCAGTTCCTAGTCACTTTCAGAAACAAGGTGATGTTCTCTCTTTGCTGTTCTTTTTCTAGTTCTATTTTTGCTTTGGTGTTTCTTAAACTGCTAGGTAATTTGGGTACTATACACATATAGATGCTCATAATATGTTTTATACTCATCAGGATACTATTGGATTGCGCTCTTTCGTTGCTGGAGGCAGACTATTGCAGGTATCACCATTTTATTAGTACTCTTTACCATACAAAGTGAGATCTGAATATTCATATTCCTACTATGTCACATCCATATTGATGGCCCGTTTGTTTGTTCCTTAGTCATAGTTATATACTGATCCCATGCATTCTTGAAAAGGGGTACTCTTGCTACCTGTTAAACTGCTCCTTTGGCCATATACATCTTGGATGTAGAGGCTGGTACAATGTTTATTCGGACATCTAAAAAAGTCAGTTAAACTGCTTGTTTCATCCTTCTTTTGTTTTGAGTGATTTGCATGTGATTTTCCCATGCCCGATCCATAGCAGAAAGTTCGAATGTTTGAGAAATGTAACTATCTGGTTTGGTTTGTACACAATCTCCCACGATATCTCCTAATACCCTTTTTATTCAATACATTAGACCCTGAGTTGAAAATATATGTAGATAGATACTTCATCTCAGACCTCCAATATCTCATCTGCATTTGTCGTATGCCCATTTTACAAGCCACGATATCTTTGTTCAATTGGTATCCGAGGTTAAAATGGAGCACTCCAGGAAATGAACAATTGTAATATGGCAACAAAAAGGGCGTACCCAGTGCCGTAGGCTTCCCGCACCGTGCGGGGTCTGGGGAAGGGTTGTAATAGCGCCCAAACCTTACCCGCACAAATGTGCAGAGGCTGGGGCTTGAACCCGGGACCTTCCGGTTACAGACGGTAGGCTCTACCGCTGCACCAAGCCCGCCCTTCAATTGTAATATGGCAACAGATGCAAATTAAGTAGGGGTATGCAGTCATGTTATGCTTTTGCTTATTACCTCCACAGTATAAATTGTCAAGTAATTGAAAGGGATGGGAGGAGTAGGTGCTCATCATGTAAAGTGAAATGCTCGATCAAAATGTTGATGTTTCTATATGTTTGACTGGCTTTCATGACATTGTCAGGCTAATAACAAGATGGAGTTCATCTTCGCAAGTCATTCTTTTGATGTTTGTGAGAGCTGGATGCTGGAAGGGTCCCTGTCAGAATGCTGCAGATTGGTCAATCGCAAAAATTCTTCTGTATGTCCATTTGACACGACCATTCTAAGCACATAACAGCAAGATAAATTTAACATAAAGAAATGTCCCTATTAGTAGGTTGAACTGAGATGCACGCATTTGTTCCTGATGGTTAAAGTTTTCTGCAGGCTGTACTGGAGGTCTATTTTGAGATCCTCGGAGCTCCGAGTGAAGAAGATGGTGTCATTAGGTGGCTTGACTGATATATCTGATTTAGGGCTGTGATGTTTTTAGAAAAGATTTTAGGACTATGCTGCCAAAGCAACTGACTCAATGTTGTCTTCGGGTTAGGTCTGCTCCGTATTTTTCTATTGCCATGCATTCAGTTCTGGCTTCTAGCGCATGCACCCAGCAGTCACTGAATTTTTTTATAGCAGCCCGCTTGTTGTAGGTCGCATCTGTATTTTAATTCTTCAGTATGACAGTCAAAATTATTACGGAGTATTTCCCATGCAAATTAAATGTACAATGCAAAGTGTGGATTGCTCAACCACTACAGTTTATTGCGTTTGGTTTACTGGAAGGTATGATCAAACTATACTGCACTGGATATTACATGATCAGTAACAAGCTGCATGGGATTCCCGGTGTGCTGCACGCCTGTCCAGCTCCAGCCCAGCCCAGCAGTCATTTCTTCCTCTGCTTGGCCTTGGCCTTTGCCTTCTCCTTCTCGATCTCCTCCTTCCACAGCACCGGCCAGTTGGCCCGTGCCTCGTCGATGCCGAACAGCGACCCTTCCTTCTCCGGGTCCCAGCTCGCCGACAGCGTGCCGTAGGCGATGCCCAGCGCCGACGTGCCAAAGGCGACGAGGATGGTGAGCAGCGGCACCCACGCCGGCAACTCCACGCCTTGCCCGCGCTTGAGCGCGTCGTACGCGTTGAGCAGCGCCACGCCCGACGCCATGGGCACGCCCACCGCGAACACGATCCGGCGCAGGATGCGGTCGAACACGACCTGCGGCAGCTCCTCGTCGTCGTCATCGCCACCGCCGCTGCCGCTGCCGCCGCCGCCGCCGCCGGGCTTCGCGAGCGGCGCTTCTCCCATCGCTAGCAGCTGCTGCTGCCGGAGTTGGAGGTCCTGCTGCCGCCGCCGCTCCAGCTGCTTCTCCTTCCGGGTGGCCTTCTTCTCCGGCGGCGCCGCGCCGGTGCTGACGCTGCTGTCCGTGGCCGCCGAGCGGATGGTTGGCGGAGCGCGTCGTTGGCGCCTGGAGAGTGGCGAGAGGCTGGCCGTGGGGTTGAGCGCCCATGGGTGGGGTGGTTTTGCGGCCGGGAGAGCCGATTGGTGGAGTAAGGCGGCCATGTCAATGCCCGCGCGGTCTCACCGTGGTAGACGACGACGAGCTCTCCCGTGGCGTGGTGTTTCAGCGCGTGGTTCTGTCGATGATGAATGGCCTTATCACATTGAGCGAGTGGTGTCGCGTAGTTCGTGTGTGTTGGAGATATGCTTTTTGGTCATTTGGATAACACGTCGCCGGTCGGACGGCCCCACAGAAAATATCCCCTGTGGACAAATGGGCCCAAAGAAAATATCCCATGTCAGCAAGCGCAGCCGCGCAGGCCAATTGGTGCAACAATTATATTTTGAAATTCGAATGAGAGTCGTGTAGTGCCATGTGCAAGTTTGGTCAAGAATGTGTAACTGGTCCACCAGTGTACAGGAAAAATGTGTATTTCATTTGAATTTTTTTTATTGATACATTTTTATTCACATTGATACATGAGGGTCTGTTTGACATAGCTTCAGCTCCAAACTTCAGTATAGATTTACACTTTCTACGCTAAATTAATATACTTTAAATATTAATATTTAGCACAAACTATTAACAAAATAATTCATCTAAATACTCTCTGTCTAATCCCAGCTTCAATTTCATGATTTCTTGAAGCTTCTCATACCCAGCTCCAAGAACTCCATAGATTTTCTGGAGTTGAAGCTGTGCCAAGCAGAGCCTTAGATTTGTCATGTATGTTTTTTTTATTTAAACATGTATGCATCAACTAAAGGTCTTGGGATTGGCGTGATTTTAGGCCAGATGGTACTTAGTTACCACTAATAGTGGGACCTGCCTGAGGATCCTACTCTGGCCTATCAGCAGGTCACCACTAATGCCTTGTTTGGATCCACCGGCTAAAGTTTAGCAGCTAAAGTTTAGCAGCTAAAGTTTAGCTGCTAGGAATCCAAACGGGGGCAGCTAAAACTCAGCTAAATTTTAGTTGCATGTCAAAAGGTACACGATTTCTTTAGCTGGTTGAGCCTAGCTAAACGCAGCTAAACGAGTTTAAAGACCAAAATACCCACACATGTTTATGGAAATTTCCCACCGTCACATGATTTTGTCTATAATTAATGAAGGTTAGGATAGTCCAATTGATTCAATTAGCTGATGGATCCAAACACCCCCGGCTAAAGTTTAGATAGGTATTTTTTAGCTAGCTAAAATAAACCATTATAAATTAGCTGGCTAAACTTTAGTTGGGGTGGATCCAAACAGGGTCTGCTTTCCGCAGCGCGCAACGGTACCTCTTGCGGTAACTTGCATGCCGTAAAAAGTAATGTAAAAATTGCCGCAGCGCAGGCCGGTAAAGATTACGCCACCCAACCGTAAACTCATGTTTGCTCTATATCCAGCGTAAGTCAGACATTAAGGTATAGATGCTGCAGCCTAGCTTCTTGTTTTTTCCTAGGTAACGGATGGAAGTAAAAAATGTTGTAGCATTTTTAATTAAAGATGATAGTTGGAAGTGGATGAATAAATATATAGTTGTTGGGTATAGAGTAAAGATATAAAGTAATAGGAGTGCGGGAGAAGCCAATGTAGAGTAAAGAATCTTTGTGACGTGGCTAGATATTTCTTTTAGAGTAAAGATACGGAGTAATAGGAGTATGGATAGCCTAAGGACACAACTAGGAGGGAAAAACGGCAAAAGAAAATTAGACTACCAGTATGCCTCTAGGATAATTTTAGTTAAATCCTCCGGCACACGGAACACTCTTTTATCTTTCACCAAGATTATTCCAATGCAACACATTTTTCCTCAAGGAGGCTCTAATTTGATGTAAAGTGCATCGGTAATTAACAACGTGTATCCATATTTTAGTTACTCACCGACGACCCACAAAGTGGGGTAATAAGCGAAAGATGTATTAATGGTTCATGAGGGCACCACCAACCCTCCATGTCATGTTTATGGAATTAATGAGGGTGCCAACAAGGTAAAAATATGATGTGGCAGGGTAATCAAGGAAGAGAGAGTAAATTCCATGCACAACAGCGGGTCGGCGGAAAGTCCAAGACAGAGGAAACCATCTCTTTCCGCGTTGGAATGGACAGCTCGTTTGATTTCAAATCCAGAGGTTCCCCGCGTTTTCCTCCTCCTCCCGACCCGGTGCGCCCGCCTCCCCGCCGCTATGCCTGCCGCGCGCTACCTTCTCCCGCGCGAGGCAAAAGGACCGCGAAAGCCCAGAATGATTGATGCAAGTACGGCGCATCGCCACGTGATGGCAGTGGCGGTTGCATCCAGTAAGGAGGCGTAACCTCACTAGTTTCTTCCTTCAGGGAGTGGCAAGGCAGGATGCACCTTTGTTAGGTTAGATCATGGAAAGGAGGTGCCAGCCGATCGGGGATTGGCTAGTGGCAGGGTTGTTGCCCTGTTGGTTTCAAGGACACCGTATACTTGTTTTATTAACCACCGCTGTCAATCGTACAAGAAAAGTGATACTTGTGTTATTAACCACCGCTGTCAATCGTACAAGAAAAGTGATCACAACTCAACTTGTACCAGAACATTTCGCTGTTACCATCCCAGCGTCCCAAACTGTCACCCTGCCTCGCGAAGCCTTCCATCACCTGCAGTGCTCGCGCTCGTAGCTGTCTGACTCCCGAGGGGACAGATCCCGGGCGAGCTTGAATTCCTGCAGGCGATTGCATTTTCAAAGTGATCGTCAATATCAGAACCAAATACTTGTGTGAAGCTAAAACTGATATCGGATTTGACGTACATCTCTTTGTATCTGGTCGTGTTCGAGCATATGAACCACATGTGCCATCGTGGGCCTCTGGCTGCCCTCCGGGTCGACGCACCGGAGCGCGGCGAGGATCGCCCGCTTCAGGGCCTTGGACGGCGGCGGCTCCGGCAGCCTGGGGTCCAGCACCTCCTCCACCATCCGCTCGGCGACCATGTGCTTCAGCCACTCCACCAGGTTCACCTGAAGAGAGAGCAGCAATTTGCAGTGCCACCGAATGGAATGGTTCAGGTGTTCAGCTCCTCACCAGTCACCACAGTGACCATTACCAATAGTGAAATCTTGCACGAAATGCAGATGGTAGCTAACCTCATCGGTTGGTCTAGTGTAGTCCACCGGAGTCCTGCCGGTTATAACCTCCATGACCAGCACTCCGAAGCTGTAAACGTCGCTCCTCTCGTTCAGCATCCCGGTTTTCGCGTACTCCGGTGCCACATACCTGCAACACAGCAAATGTTGTAGCCAATGTTGATCTAGAACAGCAATCCTCCGTGCAAAAACAGAGGAAATCAACACTCACCCGAACGTTCCCATGACACGTGTGGTGACATAGGATCTCTCAGAGCAGAGGACTTTGGCAAGCCCGAAATCCGACACCTTGGCGTTCCACTGCCGATCCAGAAGAATGTTGCTGGATTTGATGTCGCGGTGGACTATCTTGGGCTCCAGTCCTTCGTGAAGATAGGCCAACCTGAATCGCCAGAAAGTGTACATGAGGGTCGGCGTAATTCAGTTTTCGACAGGTGACGATGTGGTACAGACAATGTTGCTTTCAAGGACAACTTCCAACTTTCCTAGTGATGGCCATTAAGAGCAGCACTGCTGGTACTGTGTCTACTAAATTTCAATGTTTAATTTCATTCCGGACATTAGACAGGCTAACTAGTACGTACGGACAAATAAAGCAAATAAAAAGCGTTACCCTTTAGCCGTTCCAAGGAGTATGCGCATCCTGATGTCCCAGGTCAGTGGACTGATTTCACTGTCATCATGGTGCAGCCACTTATCCAGATTACTGTTCTCCTTGTACTGGTAAACAAGCATCCTGATGATGTGGCCACAACAATGCTTTGGATCAAATAATTTCGATGAGGTACAGGCATGTAGTAAATCGAATGGTATTTTGCACTGTACCTGCAAGCTCCCTCGCTGCAGTAGCCGAGCAAACTGACCAGATTCTTGTGCCGGACGCGCCCGATCGTCTGAACCTCCATCCTGAAATCTTTCTCTGCCTGGCCCCTGATGAAACATACAAAAGCCAGTTATCCTTTTTAATAAATTTTTTCTATCTCCAACATGAAGAATTGATAAAGCAGCATGTCACCCAAGAGCAGAGTAGGACATGATTTGAATTTCTTTTGGGGTCCCATGAGGAGCAATTTACTACTCCTGACCCAGAATAGCATTCTCGAAATTCAAATGTAGCAGCTACCTATTTTCACGCGCCCAACTAATTCAACGTGCAAATGGTAGAAATGAGCGGTTTTTTACTGTATGAGATCTACGGAGTAGTAAATAGAGAATCGGTGACAGAATATACGATCAAAAGCTCAGCGACTACACTAGAAAAATCTTTGCGTGTAAAATCTTTTCACGATTCGAATCTAACTGTAAATCCAAATCCAAACGGACAAATCCGGAAGCGGAGGAACGAAGTTTACCGGTTGTTGTGGAGGTTCTTGACGGCGACGGCGGTGCCGTCCCGGAGCACGCCCCTGTACACGACGCCGTAGCCGCCCTCCCCCATCACGTTCGCGGCGGCGAGCCCGCCCGTGGCCTCCTCCATCTCCCGGCGCGTGTACCGCCGTCCCCACCCGCGCCGCGCCGCCTCGGGAACATCCGCATCACTCCCGCCGTCGCCGTCGCCGCCGCCGATGTCGGTGCTCCCGCCGTCGCCGCCGCTGCTCGCCGCCGACTCACCGCTCGTCCTCGCGAAATGCTCCGCCAGGATCAGCGGCGCCTTCTGCTCCGCCTTGATGACCTCGATCGGCGGCTCGAACGGCTGCGGGCGCCATCGGGCGGCGGCTTCCTCGACGTCCATGTCCGGCGGCATTGCCGCCGCCTGATGATGCGCTTGCACGCGGTGCCTGAGGGACTTGCTGGCGCCGGGGCGGTGCGCGGACTGGGCGAGGCGAGGGGGGCGGTGCCGGCGGCAGAGACGGCAGAGGCAGACGATGAGGCAGAGCATGGCGAGGGCGGCCGCCGCGGCGCCGGCGGCGACGAGGACCCAGGCGGGGAGGCCGAGCACGGGGGTGCGCTTTGAGAGCCAGGCTCTCGGGACGCCGACGCCCAGCACGGACGTCGTGGCGCCCTGCTGCTTGTGCTGCGGGTGGAGATGGTGGCGCGGCACAGGCGGGGGATGAGGGTGGCGGTGCGGGGAGCTGCTCGCCACGGGCCGCGTCGTGGGCGGGGGTGGTGTCCTCGGTGGAGGAGTCATGGCCGACGCGCCGACGCGGAGCCGTGGCCCGTGGAGGCTCAGCTTTGGTTCGGTGGTTGCCTATTTAATTAGGTTTTTTTCTCTCGATATATACGGAGTACTCAGTAGTTATTAAAGGGTGTTCTGCGGTGTTGCTGTGTCGTAAATATGCACTTTATTTACCGAATCAGCCGTTTATAGATCCAGCTGAAATTATCTTTCGAAATAGTTTCAAAATTGCCAACACGAGGACGTCGGACGTCGGTTAGTTTGCTTATGCCTTTCGTTAAAAAACTTTTTGCCCTCAATTCAATTCATATAATTTTGTTTGTGGAACATCAGTATAGATGCACTCATCCCTTAAGTATACGCACACAAACTCTACTGAAAATGCATCCGAGAGACTAGAGATGGGCAAAGATCATTGAATAGATGACGTTGATTAATTCAAAAATAAATAGAAAAATAGATCATCATCTATACTAAATCCCAGACTGAATTGTGCTACATTTCTCGTTATACATATAGATTGAAATAGAAAAGAAATTAGAATAATAATTCATATGTTTCCAAACTAAGCATCCGGTGAGCGATGGCCTCACACCAATACACCATGTTCAACTTTTTCACAAATAAGCATAAAAAAACTTTTCCAAATCTATTGCTATCATTTTATATATTACTTAATTAATGGGTTTTAACTAACAGGTTATCTTGTACGGTTGTCAGGATTTTGAAACACTATATGCGAGATACAATCTCACATATATAATAGTAGCATGTGTGAATGCATCCTCAGAAAAGTAAAAACAGATTGTTCGCGTCTGAGCGATGACGTCATTTAGAAGTAATTTAATAGTACATTAAGTGAGACCAATCCTTTCGAATAATTAACTGGGAATGATAAACTGGTGGGAAGTCATGCTTATCACACAGAAGCTGTGGCGAGCAACAATCGTATTCTTCATTTTTGTGATATTGCATGGCTCATTAGTTAATAGTGGCATCCCAAACGATAGGTTGGCATACCCTAACGTTGCTGAGGGCACATGCTCCAAGCGGAACCAACAATTGTCAACACAATAGCGTAAAAACCCTCTCCAGATATATTACATTCGTTTAAAATTATCATTCACTATTAATTTTTCTGATAATGTTTGACCATTCATTTTATTTAAAAACTATACAAATATCATAGTATCATTTAATTTATTTATGATTTATTTTATTACGAAGGATATTTTAACTATGACTTATATTGGTTCAATTTTTTTACAATGCTAAAAAGTCTGGTTTAGAATGAAACGAATGTTCGAATGCTATGAGGAAAAAATCAACAGCGAAAGAGATTTTCCCCGGTGAACCTGAGGCTTCATCTTCCAAGAGCCGGTTAGTGCAGGCGCGCGTTTCGGCTGATGATTCGATGGGCTGCATTCTTACGGCCGAGCAAGCTGTGTTGAATTCGATCTGCTGACCTCCATGAGCTGCGGGCATCTTACTGTGAACCGTGCTGGTTGCCTTCTCGCTTGTTCAGCACAACACACCAACACGAGAGAGATGACAAATAAGTTTTGTTAGACGAATCACACGCGCACTTGATTCGGTTTTAAGAAAAAGGGAAATCATTATCGAAAGGGAGATTATTAGAGAGAGTCTGGTTTAGTTTGGTTGGGTTTAGGTGTAGCCAGTCCGTGCGCCTCTGCTAGGCGAGGGGGTGCGATGTTGGTGACGCGCGAGCAGATCATCAAACCGTCGGCGCCGTGAGTTCGCTTGGTGAGAAACGTCGGTGCTGAACTGAAATGCCGAGTGGAGCTGCTGGTGATATCCAGCGCTGGGTGGTCTAGGGTATGTTTGGTTGGGGAGCCAACTAGAATGAAGTCATTCCATCCTTTGTTTGCTTCACGGACGTAGGAGCGGAGCGGTTCCAGAGAGGGATATTCGCGATATATGCCGGACGGACTCGCTCCACCAAAACGACCGAACGAGTTCGCTCCAACCAACTCCGTCTCTCCCCGTCTCACGCCGCCTTGCTATCTCCTTCCCCGTGTGTTGCCCTGCCCCCTCCCTCCCCCACCGACCCCTGCTCCACCCCGCCCCGGGCGAGCGGCCGGCGCGGCAGGCGAAGCGGCCGACGCGGAGGGCAGGCAGCCGGCGCGGCGGGCAAAGCGGACGAGCGGCCGGCGTGGCGGGCTGGCGGGCGAGCGGCCGGTGTGGGGGGCGGGCGGGCCGGCGCGCCATAGGAGGTGCTTGAGGGGAGGGAGAAGGGTATGGTGGTGTGCATGACAAGTGTGCCCCACGAAACGTGGTTTAACAGAAGAGGAGCCGATTGATGCACATTCCTCCAATCAAACACAAAACTAGAACCATTTCATTCTCCCAACCAAACATAAAGATGGAGCCGTTCCATTCTTCCGATCTAGAATGGAACCGTTCCATCTCACCTCGCTCTCCAACCAAACGCACCAGGGATCACGACGCTCGAGCGGTGCTGAACTGTTTTCCTGCTCCCAGGTTTGGCTGGCTGATCCCTCGATCTCTCTAATCTAAATCTAAAAGGGAAAAAAAGAAGAAGAATATGGCTAGATATGATCACAGCATTTGAGCGTTCCATACAGAACACTGATGGAATGAAGGTCTCTGATCCGGCCACGGGGAGCAACAAAATCATTCGACCGTCGCCCTCTCTTCTAGTAAATAAATATAGAGTAATATGTCTAACTGTGACATGATTTGATAATCCCAGCTAGATAGATCTGGATTTCCATCGCATGCCTTTAATCCTTGCACGGTAGCTGCAGTTGCAATAACAAACTGACTGGCTAGTAATTCTCTCCATGTTCGTGTGCTAGCCTCTCAGGACTCGACGACTCCTCCATCATCCCTCCGCGCAGTCGCTTGGTGCTGTAATATTGTATTACTGAATTTATTTACGCCTCTAATTTCAGATGGGGAGACTCTTGGCATTGTCGGGCCAAAGACTGTCAACTACTATAATACCGTGGGAATCAGACCAATAGCTTGGGCAATGGCTATCTTCTTTCGGATATAGTGCTCATACATTTTCGATCTATATATCTGGAGAAAATAAAATGAATTTCATTTCAGTAAGAATATCTTTAAAACAAGCATGTAGACGAAATAATATAAGGCAAAGTACCACCTTTTTAACTGCTTCTTCAATCAACTCACGAGCTTTATCCTCTGGAACCTAAGGTACACAGGCATGTCATAAAATACAAGGACATATTTCAATGGGATCAACTTGCATGTTAAATAAACAAGACATCACTTCACTGGTAACAATTGCTGTGCAAGTACGAAACTGAAAATGAAAAGAACAAGAGATTATCATATAAACACCAATAACAATCTGAATATACGCTATAATTTGCAAAAATATCTGCAATTAATAGTTTGCCTTCATTTCCATGCCCGAACAGTCACTATCAAGCGCATATTTCATTCTATCTTGACTCAATGGAAACATTTACAATTTGTGAACTTCCTCCAAAGCATCTCTGAAACTCTTCTGCGTATTGTTGGGAAATAACTACTAAGAATATGTGGCATTCATAAACAAAAATTTGTGTAATAGTGCTAAGTACTTACCATTTTAGTTAACCGCAGCCAGATCTCAAAATAAACATCATCCAAGTTATTGAGCCAAAAAGCATCAAAACACAAGTTATCCACACATTCCTGAGCCAAATAATGGTAGTATTTGTTGGATTAATTGGGTCTTGATCCATATTTAGTCTCAATTAATCAAGAGAATTAAAAGGTCCACTAGTAATTGCTAGGGAGTTATTCTCGGATGGAGAGTCAACGAGAATCATAACCAACTTAAATGGTAGACCAACTGTGGACCGCTTAAAAAGTTGGGAAAAGGAGAAGCGCGTGCCGCGCGCTCGCTCGCCTCGCCGAGCCGTGGCCGCAGCGAAGCGCAGCGTGCTGTGGTGACGGTGAAGGTGAACATTTTTACCACTAATGACAATCACTGAGTCAATAGCCGTTAATATCATTATTCACGGGATTGGTAACTAACGATTAATGGCATTATTGGGCTGACTAGTAAGTGGAGGCATTATGACCATTGCTGGCTCAGTAGTATCCAGGTTCATCCTCCATTTCTCCTCTGGTCGCCTATATAAGGAGGCTCCCTCCCCCGGCAAAGGCACACTCTCCCAGGACTCTTTGGTACTCCTCTTCAGGAGACATCTCTCTTCTCCCTCACTGTTTTGCTGCTCGCTCGCATTTTCGACGCAAGCCTTGCGCGCGCATTGCTTGCGTGAGCAGAAGCCTCCGAACCTCCATGCCTAGCGATCCTGCTCGGGATAGGCAGCCGATAAGGTTTTTGGGGAGCGTACTCGTACGCGACTGCTCGCTTCCTCGCGTGAACGACTACTTTCCGGTATCCGTCTTCCTCACGCGAATGACTACTTCCCGGCATCCGTCTTTCTCACGTGAATGACTACTTCCTGGTGTCCCTCTTCGTCAAGCGAACGACTACTTCCTGGAGGACCTGAACGACTACTTCTAGAAGGCCGTTCGAGGGACTCCACTGCATCGACTCGCCACTGCACCGAATTAGATCGACTACTTCGAGCAAGGTCAATCGAGGATGTCAATTCCTCCAGCTGGTAACGATGCATCCGGTGCCTCTGGTATTGAAAGCATCTAGGCCCCTAATTTATGTTTTGGTAATTAATGACAATCAAAATGGACTAACAATTTCATTGAGATATGAGAATAGGTTAGTCCTTGGGATTGGATGAGCTCTTGCGGTATGTCATGATCATGATGGGTGTGATAAGGATCGAAAGGAGCTAAAGGCAAAGGTATAAGATAGGATATTCTATTTTACCGGTCAAGCGGTGTTTAGTGGATGAACATTGACCGGATTATAGGCTAGATAGTCGTACTATCAAGAGGGGTCAATCTCCTTAGCTTGACAAGTCCATGGTGTCATTTTGCTCAAACAATTGCATTGCATGCATAAGGACTAACAACGTTTGTGAAAGTGGGAAAAACAAGAAGCGAAAAACTAACCTGTGGAGGGCTCACTGTGTCCTGGCGAACTGTCCGCCTGGCCAGTGGCGGACTGTCTGGGGGGTCCGGACAGTCCGCATTCTGGTGTGGCGGACGGTCCGCAGGCTTTTTCCGTATGATAATTTTGTCTAAGTATGAAATGTGTTCGGCTGAAAAAATGAGAGGCGGACTGTCCGGCCATGTATGGCAGACTGTCCGCAGTACAAAAAATGTGAGGCGGACCGTTTTGGCGGACCATCAACACAGAAGCATTTCCGAGCGTTCTAGAAGACTTTTGTGAGGCGGACAGTCCGCAGGCAAACTTGTGCGAGTTTCTCATGGCCTGGCGGATGGTCCGCGCCTGTATGGCAGACGGTCTGCAGGTCCGTAACGGCTAGTTCTGACACCATCTGACACACGTTGTAGCCGTTGGTTTTGAAGGGCGGACAGTCCGCCAGGTGTGAGGCGGACAGTCCGCCAAGTGTGAGGCGGACAGTCCGCCAGTGCCCTATTTTGAACGTAACGGCTAGATTTCGAGGGGGTGAGTATATATACTCCACCCCCGGGGTTGGGAACGTTCTCTCGGCCCATTTGAAAGCTTCCTTGATACATTTGAGCATTCCCCATCCTTTCTCTCACTCACTTGGTTTAGTGGTTTCATCTTTGTGAGATTGAGAGGATCCTAGTGCATTGCATCAAGAGTTTGAGCTTTGTGACACTAGGGAGGCTTCAAGCAAGGTCATTAATTTGTTAATCTTGGAGGTTGCCGCCTCCTAGACGGCTTGGAGCTGGTGATTCCATCGAGCACTTCAAGAAGATTGTGAAGTTGCCGTGGAAGTTGATTGTGAGAGGTCATTGTGCTCACATCGCCGGAGCGGTGAAGAGCAACTCTAGTGGAATCGAGATTTGGAGCGGTTCTTTGGTTCTAACCGTCTCATACATCAAGTGGAGACTTGATAGAGGAGCGGTTGAACATTGAATCAATCTCAACGTGGATTAGGGGTGACCGGCAAGTCATCGATACCACAGGATAAGTTCTTGTGTCACTTGTTCTTATTGCTTGCTTATTATCTTGATTATTTACTTGAAGCAACAAGTTAATTTCATAGAGATTGATTCTTATCTTGTCACCCTAGGTTGCAAAATCATCAACATAGGCTTAGAGTAGCTAGACATTTAATTCCCCTTGTGGTTCTAATTAAATTTCTCTAATGTTGTGATTGAAGTTTTTAAAACCGCCTATTCACCCCCCTCTAGTCGGTAATCCTAGATCCTACAGGTATCGGCCCCGCCTCTGGGTACATCCTAAACCATTCTTGGTTCTGATTTTTCTTATTGTTCTTGTTAATCTGGGGATTTAACTTGAACACATGCACATGCTCTATTATCACAAGATCACTCACCGCTAGCATGATTTTCTTGTTAATTTCTGGAATTAAAATATACCAAAAATTACCTAGCTTTCTAACAATCCAAAAACCTTATGTTATTAATAGGCTTTCGGTAGCTGGTTTTGCCGCATCAATTAAATCAAATGTATTTGATGGCTCAAATTTAGGGTGCAAATTTTACATCTCAACAAGGGCCTTGTTTAGTTCGGCACGTTAAAGTTGAGATTTTACCACTATAGTGTTATTGTAGCATTTTATTTGTATTTATGAATAACTGTCCAAACATTGATTAATTATGTTTAAAATGTTCGTCTCGTAAAGTACAACAAATCGGTACAGTTAGTTTTTGATTTTAATTATATTTAGTACTCTATGCATATCCCGATATTTTGATGCGATGAGAATCTTCTTTTTATATAGCGAAATTTGGGGTGAAAACGAACGACTAAACAAGGGCCCCGTGTGCTCGGACACGAGAGGCCTCTCAAGTCACATTGCGGCACACCTGACACGTGTGCCCCTTGCACCGCCACACGGCGATGCATTCGAGGTTCACGGGGAAGATCGCACAAGCGCCGGCGACTCCGCCACTTTCCTTGGCGAAGCAGGCCGCCGCGCAGTAGCCCGCGGCATGGACGCCCAGCATGCCCTGGACGGCGCGCCGCGTGTTCTCGTAGCGGTGGAACACGGAGGGGTCTTGCGCGAAGAACGTATGTATGCTCGGCCGTCGCGGGTTCTGGACCCGCAGTGATCATTTACAGCTCGCCACAGACGCACCGATGAGCGGGGGTGGGGCCCACTTGGGGCGGCTCTCGGCGCTACAGCAGCGTGCAGCAATTGGCCGGGGACGAATACTCTGCTCTCGGTGGCCAAGGCATCGGTCGGGCTCTTTTCATCTTGCGGCGTCGCTCCGAACCGGACGATGGGAGGAGAACAAAGTCAGGCGCTCAGCTCCACTGCTTGCTTTTGGGTTCAGATTTCGGAGGAACCTCTCACTATCCAACTTGCAGCTGCGGCAATATGGGGAATGACTCGTCATCCCACAATGTGTCTCCCGTTCAGTGCGGCCCTGCTGCACATTGGCCGTCGTGGCAAGAGGGACGGTGGAGACTCGAGAGATTCGCCGGCTGGCTAGTCGTATGCAGTGCCACCACCACGCATTACAGTGCGATATGCCTCGCCATGCCGCCGCCGGTCGGCCGGCCGCTCCAACTGCGCCGACGCACGCTGTGCGGGCACCGGGACTGCAATGCAAGTGCGCGGACAGCTTTGCCGGCGTTACGGCTTTGTTGCCGCAACGTTGGCGGGGCTGATTGGCTGGTATTTTCTGCACCCTGTTTTTTTGACAGCGTTTAACTCGGACAAAGGCCTTGTTTAGTTCCAAAAAGTAACTCTCAAATTTATTATGCAAAAAAAAGATTCTCCATCACATTAAAATGTCATAACATACATGGAGTACTAAATGTAGATAAAATCAAAAACTAATTACACAGTTTTGTTGTGCTCTGTAAGACGAACATTTTGAGTCTAATTAATTAATTTTTAGACAATTTTTCACAAATACAAACGAAATGCTACAGTGACGTAATGATTACGAAGTGACATCAAACTCTCAAATTCGACCTCCCAAATTCAACATCTAAACAAGGCCGAAGTGCATTTCCCCTGGCTTTCTCCAAGGTTCAGACGACTCTGCTAGCTTTTACCAGTACAAGCTTCAGATCGAGCCACCAATTAGTTTCGTTAGGCAAGATTCAATGCTCCAAGCTACTGAAAACTTGACCGACCGAATCGCCGTTTGAAGGACTCTCTGACCGACTTGTTAGGCGGGATCTAAAAATAGACCTGCGCAATAACAGTATTTACTGCTCTATCCTGGAAACTGAGGGTGTTTGGTTTCAGGGACTAAAGTTGTAGTCCCGTCACATCGAATGGAAGAATGCTAATTAGAAGTATTAAATATAGATTAATTACAAAATGCATTACATAAGCGAGGACTAATTTACGATACGAATCTATTAAGCCTAATTAGTCTATAATTAGATAATATAATACTACAGTAATAATTTGATAATTATGTACTAATTATAGGTTAATAGACTTATTAGGTTCGTCTCGTGGAGTAGATATGACTTATGTAATTAGTTTTATAAATAGTTTATGTTTAATACTACTAATTGTCACTTATTTGAGGGACTAAACTTTAGCCCCTATATCCAAACACACGGCCTTAGCTTTTGGATAGGTACTGTGAGGCACAGGCAATGTCCTCTGCGCATCAATTGATTTGCCAATGGTACCGATGGGATACAGTACCGCAAATGTTAGGAACCGATCAACGATGAACAGTCATGCTGCAATTGCAAAGCAAACAGCTGAGCCTTTTGCTGGTAGACTTGTTAGGAATGGGCGCTAACTTCTTCTTTTTTAATCGGGACTGGGCGTTACTTGGTTAGGACTAATGACAGTACATAGAAAGATCTGAATATCCACCGAAGGAAGCTAGGAAATTAGTCGGACACTACTCTTCGCCAAAGCTGGAAATGGAAATAGTGCAGTGCTTACCGTCTGGAAATGGAAATTCAGATCTTTTAGTACCTCATGATGCAGAAACCAACAGATCACGTTCTTCCACTAAACTTCACAAGAATTTTCCATGACTTTTACAGGAAATACTAATGTACAGTAGCTTTGGGAAGATCGCATCAAATTTCCGGGCCTGGTCCGGTGCAGTTGTCGCTGCTACTGCAACTTAAGCAGTGGCGTTAACATCTGCCATCCAAGGACCAACCAACGCTCAGGATTGACAGCTGGCCCACCTACTCTTAAAGTCTGAAGTCTTCTTCCTCCTCCCTCCACTGCATCCATCCCACGGTGATTTGGCTCCCTTGTTCATCCACAACAGCAAAAGAAAATCACTCCCAGTTTGCACTATGTAAGAGAGAGAATATATGAGCAGTTTGTTCATATATTGTTTGTTGGCAGCAGCTACAAATTAATATCGTAATTCCACGTCCTAAATTTGTACTGTTGTCTATTGATTGACTCATTCGCAAGAAGAGGCTCTTCTTGGTGTACTGGCTCCTACCCTCGCCTCTCCGCTATTTATCTCGCAAGCTTTCATCCCCTATGCGTCCAAGTTCCAACCTCGCGCTTAGCCACCATGGACAGTGAGGAGGCACTTGCTTGTACACGACCTCGTGAAGCCGCACCATTGCTATAGACCATGGGAAAGTTGCAGCAATATGGAACGCGCCCTTGTCAAGTTGCTTTATTTTGCAAAATGAGGCCCATTGAACCATCATGCCCTCCATAGATGGGAAGGAAGCTGTGGATGGAGCTAGAAGAAGAACAGTCTTCCTTTGGGAGGGGATGGAAGCAGGGGTGGGCCAGGTTTCAATTTGGAGTGTTGGATGGCTCTTGGTACCGTAGATGTTGACGCTACTGCTTAAGTTACAGTAGTAGTTATAATTGCACCTGATCCAGGTCCCAAATTTCCTTGCTCCAAACAGGCATTTGCGTGGAACGTGGACTAGTATGCTGACTAGTACTCCGTACTCCGGAGAAGCATTCAAAATACAGTACGAAACCTAAAGGACTCCGAAGTCAACTCGTCAACGCTATTCCCCTTCCCTTCCCACCTTCCCCTCCCTCACCCCCCAAAAACCCGCATCGACGCAGAGCAGAGCAAGCATGGCGGCGCACCCATTCGTGTACATCGACGCGGCGGCGCTCCACTCGCTGCTCCCCTTCCCGTCCCTGATCCCGCACCTCCGCGCGGGCCTCGCCCACCCCGAGCTCTCCGCCGGCATCCAGTGCCCGCAGCGCGTCTCGTTCCCGCTCCCAACCGCGCCGCCCGCCGCGCTCCTCCTCATGCCCTCCTGGTGCGCGCACCCCTCGCTCCCGTACCTCGCACTCAAGGCCGTCACCTCCTTCCCCTCCAACTCCCCGCGCCTCCCCTCCGTGCACGCCGCCGTCTCCCTCTTCAGCTCCGCCACGGGCGCCCCGCTCGCCTCCGTCGAGGGCTCCGCGCTCACGCTCATCCGCACCGCCGCCGTCTCCGCGCTCGCCGCCTCCCTCCTCGCCTCCCCGTCCCGCCCGCCCTCCGTCCTCTCGCTCGCCGGCGCCGGCGCCCTCGCGCCCTACCTCGCGGAGGCCCACCTCGCCGCGCTCCCGTCCATCTCCCGCGTCCTCGTCTGGAACCGCACCAGGTCCAAGTCCGCGGCGCTCGTCGCCAGGCTCCGGGACGCGCACCCGGGCCTCGCCGTCGAGGAGGTGGACGCCATGGACGAGGCGGTGGCCGCGGCGGACATCGTGAGCTTCGCGACGGGGTCGCGGGAGCCGATCGTGCGCGGGGAGCTGCTGCGCCCCGGCGCGCACCTGGACCTGGTGGGCTCGTTCACGCCGGAGATGCGGGAGTGCGACGACGAGGCGCTGCGCCGCGGGCGGGTGTTCATCGACTTCGAGGCCGCGATGGAGGAGGCCGGGGAGCTGGTGGGCGCGGTCCAGCGCGGCGTGCTGCGGAGGAGCGATGTGGCCGGGACTCTCGCGGAGCTGGCCGCCGGGACCGTGGAGGGGAGGCGCAGCGACGACGAGATCACTGTTTTCAAGTCCGTCGGCACAGCCGTGGTGGACCTCTTGGCGGCGCAGCTGGCCTACGAGACGCACATTACCGCTGCAGACAAGGATGCTTGAGCTCGAGCAGCTTGTAGAAGATGCTTGTTTCTTTCTCCAATTATAGCGCAAATAAATTGATCAGTTGAATGACTATGAATTAGAACATGATCAACTCCCTTTTTAGTGGATTCAAATAAGAATGTATTCTACTTCACTGTGTTGTGCCAATAATTCTACTTCACTGGAGCTCAATGCGTGGAACATCGTATTCTTTCCATGCTCGAACTCTTTTGATTATCAACGCTTCCTGTATACTGATGTATGCCTATTGTAATTCTAATAAATATGTAGATATCCGCATACCTCCAACAAAGTGGCTGTAGTTTAGTGGTGAGAATTCCACGTTGTGGCCGTGGAGACCTGGGCTCGAATCCCAGCAGCCACATATTCTCTTTTTGCCATTTTTACCTTTGCAATTTTCATTTAACCTTCCATTTATTTTTGTAGTTTCCTTTTTACCTTCCGTCCCATGCCATTACAGCCAGATATATTCCAAAATCAAAACTAGCACGCTCTCGTTTCGTCATTTTCTTTTAATCTTCCGCGGCAATTTTTTCCTTTTATACAATTTGCAATTTTCTTTTAACCTTCCATTTCTTTGTGTGGATTTCTTTTTACGTTCCGTCCCAATCGGTCCCGTGCCAGTACAGCCAGGTGTTCCAAAAGCAAAGCTACTGCGCGCTCTCGTTTCGTCATTTTCTTTTAACCTTCCGTCCCAATCGGTTCCCTGACAGTACAACCAGGTGTCTGAAAAAAATCCAAAAGCTAAGCTAAACTAGCACGCGGCGCTGCGTGGCCGCTTCCATCGTGCAGCTCCTCGCGCATAAAAGGCGAAAAATCTTCCCGCCCAGTCAACCGAACGTGGAAAGGATATCCACGTATTCTTGGGATGTATCAACTGGACAACTACACACCTGAAGTGGCCCGTTAGACTGGACTGGAGACCTTTCAAGCGCGAGTGCTGAGATCTTTCTTGGAGAAGATGTGGCTTTGCCTGGCCTGCTTTGCCCTGCGCCGTCGAGCTAGTTGTCCTGTAACAGTGATGCGTGGTGGAGGCTGACGGACGGGTTGTCATGCGAGCACGGAGCACAGCTACATGCACACATGTGCCGTGCGCCACTCCAGCCAGCGTCCTGATAAGATGCAGTGCCACCGCGTATACGAGAGAGCATCCTTCCTTCCGCGGCCGCGTATACGATTTCAATCAAGTGTAGCAGAGCTTAAGAGCTCATCTTAAGCATTTCTCGGCTCCAATGCAGACTGAAACGCTTCACCCAGTTTATCGGCTCGCTAATGCAGCCGACGGGAGAGGTGGCCGCAAGCTCGCTGATTTGTCGTCTTGGCCGCAAGCCCGCTACCTGATCCGTGGATTTCGTGCATCTTCTGTCGTCCGGCTCCCGCCAAATAACAAGCTGAAAAGGTCAGGAACCTGGCACGACGGGACTCTCGATCTCAGCCCTGTATTTTTAAGTGAAGGGAAGCTTTGCTCGTCACATCCGTGCGATTGTGCGAACAACGAGCTCTCGAGCACCTGCCTCCACTGAAATACTGAATCCCCAAGCGCTCGGGATCGATCGAGTGACCTCCACAGTGGCTGGCTCGGATATGAAGTTATTATCTGACAGAAGCATACAGTCCCCAAAAAGAGCTGTGCGTGCATGGCAGCTAACTGCGCGGCGCTTGCATCAAGTTTCGCGTGACAGTATGGATTTTCTTTCACGCAAATAACTGGGATTTTATTACTCAATGTGTTTATACGACTCGCCTAATACAATGTCGGCTATGCACGCTGGGACTATACCTTTTTTTTTTTCGAGGAACACGCTGGGACTATACTGAACTGCCCCAATGACAGAGAAGAGTTTTCTTGGTTAGAAGTTTAGAACCTAGTCTCGCCATCAAATGAGCTGCTGTGTTACAAGTCCACCACACATCAATTCTGAATACCTATGTTGTCTGTTGAAAAAAAAATTCTGAATACACATTTTGCCTAGTAGGATCGCTGACGTTGAAATTGAAGTCCAAATTTCTCTGAATAGTCGTAGCCCCAGACCCTAAATTGAGAGGATGAGCCCAAGTGCGTCAAACGACGACTGCGTCTTCTGGAACGAGAGACCCTTTTTTTTTATTGGTTCTGAATGAGAGACCTGGAGGAGAAAGAATGGGATCGTCGTTGCCAACCACCTCGAATAGGGTCAGACTTAACTACGACTAACAAATAAGATTCCTCTGTACGGCCAGTCTCAACGAAAGTTTCGTGGACACAATTACCTAAAGTGACACATCATTAAAAGTGTTTAAAATTAGGATAAACACCTCCCTCTTAATGTATAGTTTCATCAATTATTGTTTCCTAGGTCACATGCAAGACACAAGCTGTCTAGGTAACCGTGTACATGAAGTTTCATCACCATAAAACTCATTTCACCTCTCTCTTAATTAATACAGTGACACATCATCAAAAATGCTGACATGACAGTCAATTTATTATCCATGAAACTCCCACTGAGACTGGCCTAAGGCCAGTCCCGGTGCAAGGTTTCATAGAGTTTCATGCACATTAAATAGGGTGTCAAATCAGCATTTTAGATGATGTGGTAAAAAGTTAGGAGAGAGAGAAATATACAGTTTTCAACTTTGTGTATGAAACATCAAAATAAAACAATACATTGTATGAACAATTTCATCTATGAATTAATTGTCTATTTGCTTACGTGGCATTATCGAAAACATAAAAATGAAATCCGACTGGAATAGCCTAAATGGATGAGACACATGGGCCCGATGGAACCAGCCCATAAACTCTTCCCTGCCTCTGCTACCCAGGCCCACCTAATTTCCATCATGTGCTAAAAAAAACTAATTTCCATCAATTTCACTCACTTTCACACATTTTCTTCGTCCAAAAAACACTTTCCAGCAACAACGAGTAGCGGATTGGATGATTCCCCCTACGATGCGACCAAGAACTAATTACCAAGCAAAACTCGTACTTTCACACATTTTCCTTCTTTTCTACAAAAAACATTCCAGTAGATGATTCCCTCCGCAACGCAACCAAAAACTAATTACCACACAAAAATTAGCTTGATAATGATAGGATCCCCTTTTTCTGTCCCCATGCCCCCCTTGATAGTAATGGTATGGGGTCTTTTTTAGGGCCAACATGGCGATGGACTATTAGTTCATTGGCGGATTGTGCCCTGGATAATTTCGAGAGATTTTGATATTTGAGATTCAGAGCCTGATTGGTTTGCTACCAAAATCTGGACATACCTAAGTTTTTGGCAAGCCAAAGTTAGGCCAAAAACTTGCCAGCACTTTGGTAAGTTAAATGTGAGATATTGGTAACTTTTGGTAGCCAACCAAATAATAGCCAAAGAATTGGCCGTTATAAACCAAGCATGCTCTCAATTGGCAAGTCTTCTCAAGATTTGACACCCATATCATACAGGATGTCAAATCTTAAAAGGCTTACAAATTTGGTGATAATTCTTAAAATTTCTCGATAATTTCATCATTGTGAAAGGCTGTGAGTGCTCTTAACCATAAGAATAGTTTAGGCTGTGTTTGGATCCTAGGGACTAAAGTTTAGTGCATCAAATAAGTGACAATTAGTAGCATTAAACATAAATTAATTATAAAACTAATTGCATAAGTCATATCTACTCCGCGAGACGAACCTAACAAGCCTAATTAACCTATAATTAGTACATAATTATCAAATTATTACCGTAGCATTATATTTTCTAATCATGGTCTAATTAGGCTTAATAGATTCGTATCGTAAATTAGTCCTTGCTTATGTAATGCATTTTGTAATTAATCTATATTTAATACTTCTAATTAGCATTCTTCCATTCGATGTGACGGGACTAAAATTTTAGTCCGGGGAACCAAACACCCTAGCATATTACTCGAAGGTGTAGATCATCCGAGACACATTAACGTGACGTCTTTCTCCTGTTTCCAAGGCACATTAGGTATCATCGCTTAGGGCGGTCCCAACCCATGATGTCCATAGATAGTGTCCATGATGTCATGTTAGTAAGACACTAGTTTAGACATTGTGTTCTTCAACCCATGATTTCTTAGTGTGAGTCCTCAATAAATTCAGCATCTTTCATCTCCACCAATCATATTTGTTTTGTATCTATAATGAAGACACTATCATCTCCCAACCCAAACTTGATAGTGTCGTATGCATAGGTTTTCGTGTAGAAACTGGGTCTTACATGAGACCCAGTGTCTTGCTCTTTTCTCCATCTCTCCAATTTAATGTAGCGTCAAGTAAGCCAATAGTCATATGTGTCACCCTATTTAATGCTATGGAAATCATTCTAGTTGGAGGGTTGGGACTGCCCTTACGAGTATTTGCCTTAGCATGAGTTTTTTTAATTATTGTTTCACTGATAAGGGATAATCCATTAATGACAAGATGATCGTTAGGACTTCAATGTATCAATATTTGTTGTTCATTCTTTTGAACGTTTATAGGGGTGCGTGTGCCTATGGGTATGTGAGTGAGTATAATTATACTGTGTATTGTGGTTCAAAAAGGTTATGAATCAAAAGTTCCTATATTAATTAACCTTGGGGTCATTTTCTTTTAGGAAAAAGGATATCTCAAGTCAGATGGTGCTATTCATCGTTTTTTATAATTTATTGGGTTGACTCACAGTCTACGGACTCATGGACAGAGTATACTGTCTACAGATTGATAAAGTTGAGAATGCACGGCTTGAGACAACATGGTATGATGACATCACCTGAAACATCCCAAAGATTTATCTAAGAAGCTTCTCCTTTTAGAAAAGCATATCAGGTGTCATTATCATAAATTCGACCTACCACCAGTATCTCCTAATTTAACTCTAATGTCGATACCACAATCTTCGTAACAAATCACATAATTCAGTCCTGTTCCATACTCCGTACGACAAACATCCACTGGAAGCTTCGTTCGTGTTGACTTGGGCTGCTAATGCAAGGCGCGAGCTCATGGTTTCAGATTACTTGGGATTTCGGCCACTTGAGCTTTCACACAAACCCTCTGCATACACATCATCTTGAAGCCTTTGATGGTGACCGTGGAAGAAACGTGTGGCTCTTACTAAGGTCAAGACTCAAGAGGTGGTTGAAAGGCATTGGGAGATGCCCCGATAGAAAAGAAAACCCTTTATGCCAACTAGTTGGAAGTTGGAATTATGGCCATAGCAAAGGTCACAAAGCTCACGGATTGACCTCTTGGCTGGTGATGTTGATACCATATCATGCTGACGAGTGAGTCACTAGTGCTTCTTTTTTGTTTAGGATATTCACATGAAAAGCAAAAAAAAGAGTTAAATGCATCGTGTATCGTATATTGAAGCGTGCCATTTCTGTTTTTCCGTAGAAGTGTACATTGATTTTTTCCCCTCCAGAAGGCCTACCTAGATTATAGCGGTCTGTCTGCAACGTAAAGTTTTATGATAAGTTTTATGAAGCAATTAGTTTATTTGCAATGAAAATCTTATGCTTTCTTTATCTACAGAAGTCAACCCTCCACGCAAATGAAAATAATGGCAAGTCATTTCGCTTCTAGAGAAACATCTTTAACTGAATATATAAAAATATATATTAATATTTATGATACATAATAAATATCATTAGATATTTGAATATAGTTTTTTAATAAATTTATTTAGAGATTAAAATATTGCACGTATTTTCTACTAGTTGAAGTAAAATCGTTGCACGAAAACCAACGACGACAATTATTTAGTTATTTAGAGACAGACGGAGTACAACACAAACAATTAAAGTCGTCATTCAGGGGCAAAGTTAGTTACACTCATTCCTTGGAGGGGATTTAGGAGAAAATTAGTTTTTTTTCTTCATATAGAATAAATCTCTCCTTAAGGATTGTTCTTTATCTTGAAAGTACAATTCAATTTGTTTTATTTTCACTGGCCCAGCATGACGCTCGATCGTATTTACTGGCCGACATACCTCTATTGCCACGCAGGAAATACAAATCTGAGAAGGAAAAAAAAAGAACACCGCCCCACGCGCGGCGAAGGGTCTCCTCTCTCCTTCCTCGTCCCGCTTCCCCATCCCCATTCTACAGTCGCCGCCCGAGTCAAAAAGAGGGAAGCTTCTTCCACCCGAATCCCCACCCCATCAACGACTAGGCGCGGGTCAAGCAGCACCAATCCCAGCGCCACAACCCTAGCCCCCTCATCCTCCTCCCCCCTTCGCGGCCGGCGAGGGAAGGAGGCGAAGAAGCCATGGATTCCTCCGGCGGCGGCGGCGGCGGCGGCGGTGGCGCGCAGATCAAGGGGATGGCGACGCACGGCGGGCGCTACGTGCTGTACAACGTGTACGGAAATCTCTTCGAGGTCTCCTCCAAGTACGCCCCGCCCATCCGCCCCATCGGCCGCGGCGCTTACGGCATTGTCTGGTGCGTTCCCTCCCCCTCGCTCCCGAGTCGCCGCGCGGGTGGTTTCAAATCGGGCTGCTGCCTTGGTTCGACCTACCTGCCCTGTGGGCGGGCGGGCGTCTTGTAGATTCGATTCGCCTCGACGCTTTAGGCAAAGAGTGTATGTTGAAATGGAGTGGGGCGGCAAAATATTTTTCCGTGGATGTGCTTATGTATCTCCCTTTTCCCTCTATGCTTTAGGCATGAATTTATGTTGAAATGCATGATTTAGGCAAAGAGTCCAGTTACTGCTTATGTGCTTATGTATTTCCCTTTTCCTCTGTGTTTGTAGCGCGGCTGTTAACTCGGAGACAGGGGAGGAGGTTGCGATCAAGAAGGTTGGCAATGCATTCGATAACCACATCGACGCCAAACGGACGCTGAGGGAAATCAAGCTGCTCCGCCACATGGACCATGAAAACGTACGTATCAGTGACGCGTTTTACCAGTAACGGCCTTTGGACATTCCTGGTGTTGTGGTACTTGGCTTTATTTAGGGCCTACCCTTGTTTGTTTGTCCAAAATCTTCTAGGCACTATTGTGTGCGCCGTAGGTTGCCATTGCAAGCTTACAGGTGATAGTCTTTTCGATTGTAAAGATCTCCGTTGCCAATTTGCTAGAAATGGCCAACATGCAGTGCTTTTTGTTATTATTCATTTAAAAAAACACAGTAACCCCGCTGTTACTTGTTATTAAATGCATTTTTATAAGGGTTATTAAATGTATTCAATCCCGTCCAATGTAAACTGCTCAGGGAGACTATAACTTCTCTGCTTATGTAGGCTATCTAAAAATAGAAAGGAGAAGAGTAAAATACATCAGTGGTCCTCAAACTTGTCTCGGGGTGTCATCTCAGTCCTTAAACTCTCAAAATGCACATTAGCATCGCTAAACTTGCTAAAGTGTGTCATTTAGGTCCAAAATTCCAAAAATACCCCTATGTTGCTGATGTTTGTCCATCTCTTGATCTATAATTATGCTATGGTACAATCGAATAAAGTTCTCTAACTATTGTGATGGAAACAACCAATTTGGTTAGAGAAATAGTATAAAATTTCATGCTCAATTGGCAGCCATGTCATCATGCATAGGGGTATTTTTGGAACTTTGGATCTACATGACACCGTTTAGCAAGTTTAGGGACTCAAATATGCATTTTGAGAGTTCGGGGACCTAGATGACACAACAAGACAAGTTTAGTGACCACTCATGTATTTTACTCAAAGGAGAACAAAACTCCATCTTCAGCTTTTCATGGTTGACATGTAAAGTGAAGTGGGAACGTGGGGTTGTACAGGAAGGGAATGTTGTTTTGTTTTCAGATTATATTTCTTTCGGAGGGAAAAATTTGGCCTTTTGTACTATGCTCAATAAGGAGTATCCAAAGGGCATGGGTCAGCTAACCCCACATGGTTGGTTGCACGTCCACCAATGTTAATTTGGCAGACTTCTAGTGATTCTATTTTCTTTTATTTACATGTCTTGAATTAGCAGTGAAGATTGAGTTTGTTCACAAATTTTGTATGCATGTGTCATAAACATGTCGTGCACTTCTACTCAGCAATTAATTTCCTATTATCTAGTTTTCTGATCATGATTTTAACATTTGATCACAGATCCTTGCCTTAAAGGACGTGATACGCCCACCAAGTAGAGAGATTTTTAATGATGTGTACATTGTTACTGAGTTAATGGATACAGATCTCCATCAGATCATACGCTCAAATCAGCCATTGACTGATGATCATTGCCAGGTCTGTTCCTCCACCTTGTGCCAAAGTTATGTCATATCAAGTAAATTATCCAATATACCAATAAATATTGCTTATGTCCAATTGAGAAACTGATTATCATGTACTCCGTACATTCCAAAATTTAGGTCATTTTAGTTTTCTTCAAAGTCCAACATTTCTCACTGTGACCAAGTTTATAGAAAAATATATTAACATTTACAATACGAATAAATACATTGTCAATACACATTTCATGGTAGATGTAATGAAATTAATTTGATCTTGTAGATGTTGGTGCATTTTTCTAAACTTGGTCAAAATTAGGGAAGTTGGACTTATGACAAAACTAAAAGGACCTACATTTTGAAATGGGGAGAGCATTTTGTTGCAATGATGCCTTAATGTTTGCTTCCTACATTTCAGCTTATCAGCAATGATGTATTCTATGTTTTTCTCTTTCCCTTGCAGTACTTCTTGTATCAGTTGCTACGGGGGTTAAAATATGTGCACTCAGCAAATATATTGCACCGCGATCTAAAGCCAAGCAATCTGTTCCTAAACGCAAATTGTGACCTCAAGATCGCAGACTTTGGGCTTGCAAGAACCACTTCTGAGACAGATCTCATGACAGAGTATGTGGTCACTCGTTGGTACCGGGCACCAGAGTTGCTGTTGAACTGTTCACAGTATACTGCTGCCATTGATGTCTGGTCAGTTGGATGCATACTAGGTGAAATTGTTACTCGTCAACCCCTGTTTCCTGGGCGGGATTACATCCAGCAATTAAAACTGATCACTGAGGTAAATTTATCCCATGCAATTGTTTGTGTTAGTATTAATATTTCCCTTGATAAAAAACAGTGATGGATTGATTGATTCATTCAGGAAAATAAGATATTAACTTCATTTCCCCCTCTTTATGTATGTTTGAGTAAGAGTAACATTTAGTTGTAACTTGAAATCTAAATTTGTTTTGTTTAATTACATTTACAGTGTTTGACAGATCTGAAATCCATATTTGACCTTTAACTCTTAACTTCTTATTTCTGTGAACTTTCTTCTCATCTAATGATCTTTGAAGTTATTCTTATGTAGCACACACAAAAAATTGCTTTCACAGGCATCCTGGTTGATTACTGTAGGATGCATTTTCACTTTTATTATTCTACACTGTTCGTACACCATTGAGTTCCAGAGCTTTGTGTGTTTGAGTTCGATTGTTCATCTTGTACTGCTTGGCTTAGGACCTTTGGTCAGTAGCCAACATACATACACCATTGAGTACCTTTTTCCTTTGTTAAAATGTGTGTTAAAATATGCCACTGTAATCTGAGTATCAATATTATTGAGTTTTTTTTCCTTCCAAAAGCTCATAGGCTCACCAGATGATGCAAGCCTGGGATTTCTTCGAAGTGATAACGCAAAAAGATACATGAAACAACTACCACAGTTTCCAAGGCAGGACTTCCGCTTGCGTTTCCGCAACATGTCTGCTGGTGCAGTCGATTTGTTGGAGAGAATGCTCGTGTTTGATCCAAGCAGACGGATCACAGGTACCTGGCTTCATGCAAACCACTTTATTACTTGTGGCTTTACTTATAAACTCAAATACCTTTTTCCTTATGCAGTTGATGAGGCTCTGCATCACCCATACCTGGCTTCTCTTCATGACATCAATGAAGAACCTACCTGCCCCGCACCTTTCAGCTTTGATTTTGAGCAACCATCCTTTACAGAAGCACATATAAAAGAACTCATCTGGAGGGAATCTTTAGCCTTTAACCCGGATCCTGCCTACTAAGAACAAAGGTTTGTATTGTTTTTGTTGAGGCTTGAGAATTGCTTGTCCAAAGGAATGAATCACCTAAATGAATATAGTTTTTGGCCTACCAATCTAGATCCTAGATGAATGTGGTCTGTGACACCAATCTAGATCCTGCATAGGTTTTCACGGACTAGTTCTGGAGGATTTTCTGTGATATGCAAGCCTGACTAACTTAGATTTTGGAAATTAGTACCGTGTGGCAGGTGCGGTGAGCAACAACCCCAAAATGAAAAAGATTCTGGAAATTGGTTGTTTCAGAACCTAAATGTCCAGACCACTAGGACTAAATGCTCACACATAGCATTGTGAAAGAAAAGATTTGCTTCTATCCAAGTCTATGTGAACTAACAGAAGCTGTCAGATACCTTGCTTTGGATAAATTTCTCTCGCTAAGTCTCTAGTTTCACTTCACCATTTGGAGTGTGTATTTTTTGTTGATCAAGATTGTCTCCAGATATTGTTGATTTGCCAAATTATTACATTTTTATTGTTGATTTGCCAAATAAGTACATTTCTATTGTTGATTTGCCAAATTGGTACATTTCTATAGATAATTTGCCAAATCAGTACATTTCTACTCCTGATCCTGATGTTGAATCCTCTAAACTGCCCCTTAAGATTTCTTTGTGTGAGTGCAGGATATTTATCTGCTAAAGGCATCTGAAGATCTCTATGTAGCCAGCGGATGCAAAAACTTATGCCTGTGTGCATTTATTATTTTCACGCTGCTTGTTGGGCAAACGGGTTACGGGCATGGGTTGTTGCTGCAATAGCAATTCTCTTAAGGCTTTGTGAGGAAAAACAATGTTTGTATTCCTTTTCAGATGCCTGAGCCCAGGCTTGTTATATACCGGTTGATTTCATAAACTATTCTTATGTATCTTAGATTGTAATTTTGTAGACGGATACTTGAACATCCCCTGTATATCTGAGTTGACATGGCTTCCCAATTGTATTAATCTCAAATACTTTACAATATGTGCTTACTGTTCTAGATTGACTTTGCTAATCTTGTTTCTCTGAATTATCTGAAGCCAGGTTATCCCCAGGGAGGGTACACAGTACTAGACATTATTCGTCAGGATCATAACCATCTCAGTGTCTGACGAACATAGTAGGCCTGAACATATTGACAGGATTCCACGGAGACAAACTTGGGTCATCAAGTTGCTTAAACAGGTTTGCTCATCTGCCACCCTGCAGCGAGCCAGCTGATATTGTCGCGCACGAAGACCATGACACGGACGCCAGCGAGCCGAACTCGACGGGATCGTCGTCTGCGAAGGCGATCATGGCCTCCTCCTGCAGCATGTCCGTCTCGCCGTCCAGGTACTGGGAGACCTGCCTCATGCTAGGCCGCGCCTCCGGCCGCGTCTGGCTGCACATGAGACCTAGCCACAGCGCCAGCTTCGCTTCCTCAACGTCGTAGCGCCCTTCCAGCCTCTCATCCACGGCGTGCGCGAGCTCGCCCTTGACGCCGAGCTCACGGACCCAGCGCACCAGGCTGTCGCCGGTGACGGGGTCGATGGGCCGGAGCCCGCACGCTACCTCGAGGAGAAGCACGCCGAAGGCGAACACGTCGGTCGCCGTGGTGGCCCTGCCGGTCACCACGATCTCCGGCGCCATGTACCCCAGCGTCCCGACGACGCGCGTCGTCGCGGGGTCCGCGCCGTGCTCGTAGAGCCGCGCGAGGCCGAAGTCCCCGAGCCGCGCGCCCATGTCGGCGCCGAGCAGGACGTTGCTGGCCTTGACGTCGCGGGGTCCGCGCCGTGCTCGTAGAGCCGCGCGAGGCCGAAGTCCCCGAGCCGCGCGCCCATGTCGGCGCCGAGCAGGACGTTGCTGGCCTTGACGTCGCGGTGCACCACCACCTGCTCCCACTCCTCGTGCAGGTACACCAGCCCCGACGCGATGCCCCTCAGGATCCTGACGCGCTGCTCCCACGGCAGCGGCGCCCGGTCGGCGGCGCGGCCGAACAGGTGCGCGTCGAGGCTGCCGTTGGGCATGAACTCGTACGCCAGCAGCAGGTCCCGCCCGCGCTTGCACCACCCGCGCAGCTCCACCAGGTTCCGGTGCCGCATGCGCCCCAGGCTCGCGACCTCGGCCACGAACTCGCGCATCCCCTGCGATCCGCTGCTCGAGATCCGCTTGATCGCCACGACGTCGCCGGAGCGACGGAGCACGCCTCGGTACACCTGGCCGAAACCACCGGCGCCGAGGAGCTCGCTGTTCCTGAACCCCTTGGTCGCCTTATAGAGCTCTTTGTACGGGAAGCGGTGCGGGTGGTCCAGCTCCCACTCCTCGAGCGTGTCGGCGAGGGCCGCCCTCCGCCGCAGCCACAGTGCTGCAACGATTGCCGCGACGATCGCAACAAGAGTGCCGACGCAGGATGCCGCGGCGATCTTGATGACGGCGGGTCTGGAGAGCGGAGTAGGTGGTGGTGGTGACTTTGGAACTTCGGGCAGCTGGGAGAGATCGATGGATCGTGCAACTCGTCCTCCAGTACGGAAACTCCATGAGAGGACGTAATGTGAGCTGGCCAGCTTCCCGGTTGACGCCGAGAAGCCGACGTACATGTCCTGCTCGAAGATCGGCAGGAGGTCAACCGGCTGCGAGATGAGCGGGCGGCGAGGCCGGCTCGCCACGGACACGGGAGCTATGGTGACGTTGAGGGTCCTGGTGCTGCCGTCGTAGTCCACCCACGCCTGGATCGGCCGCGCGCTCTCCAGCGGCACCGGGACCTTCGTGACGCCGTCGTCGGCGAAGTACCCCGCCGTCTCCGACACGTTGGACACCAGGCTGTTCAGGTCGACGCCGACGTGGTTGTCGTTGGTCTCGTTGAGGAGCCCCGGCGCCTGCGCCGTGTCGAACTCGACGGCGAAGACGTGGCTGGAGGAGCTGCCCATGGTGTCCTTGCCGAGGAGGCCGAGGTACACGCCGGGGCTCGCTCCGGGGAGCGCCTTGGACGCCGCGAAGACGAACGCCAGGCCGTCGCCGCCGCCCCTGCCGCCGGCGGTCACGATCTCGAACACGAAGGCCGCGCTGAAGGAGACGACGGCGGCGGCGTTGTCACTGAGCACGCGCACCGGCGGGGCGAAGAAGGCGTGGCCCATGAGGTAGTTCCCGTCGGTGGTGAGGCGGAGCGCGCCGCCGCGCAGGACCGACGCCGAGCCGTCTACGCTCAGGTTGGCGGCGCCCCGGAAGCCGTCGTAGATGAAATCGACGTCGGCGGAAGAGCAGAGGAGGCAATTGGCGAGGCTGGCGAGCAGGGAGAGCACGGCGAGTTGGCCGCGGAGCGCCATGGACGACGTGTGTCAGCAGATCAGTAGCTCGGCACTACCGTTATATAGCTTGTGTCTTAGACTCCCAAAGTCTTGAAAGGAAAACATTTTATATTTTCGTATGACGGTATGAGCGGCAGGGCAAAGTGATAGGAGTGTCTGTGTCGTCATGGCTCTTCGATTCTGACGTGTCAGTCAGACTCGGAGGCGCGCAAGTGACAAGAGGGGAAGAGAAGATCACGCACGAGCCTGCTCCCTATCTACTAGCCAACGTTTGTACATATCGAAAAGCTTGGAGACAAAACAGAAGCCAGCTTCTCCCGGAGCACGTGACAGAATTGACCTGACTTCCTGTGTGGCTTTGCTAGGCACAGACAGCTGTGGTGATCGACCCGATCGATTGCATGTCCGGGTGGCTGAGCGGTGTAGTGCTACATTTGTGTGCAAACACCAAACAACACACATTTCGAAATCTACAACTTGAAGAATTCTCCCTAAATTTTGCATCAAAATCCAGTGAAATTCGTTGCGACACATACAGCTTCTCTAGGGCCTGTTTGGATTTTGATAATTCAAAATCTAGAATCTGCCCTGCTTCCAAACGTACTTGGGGTGTTTGGATACTAGAGACTAAAGTTTAGTCCCTCAAATAAGTGACAATTAGAAACATTTAATATAAATTAATTATAAAACTAATTATATAAGTCATATCTACTCCGCGAGACGAACCTAACAAGCCTAATTAACCTATAATTAGTATATAATTATCAAATTATTACTGTAGCATTTTATTGTCTAATCATGGACTAATTAGCTTAATAGATTCGTCTCGTAAATTAGTCCTCGCTTATGTAATGCATTTTTAATTAATCTATATTTAATACTTCTAATTAACATTCTTTCATTCGATGTGACGGTACTAAACTTTAGTCCCTAGGGAACCAAACACCCCTTGATTTTGTTGAAGATTCTAGTAGCTGGATTTTCGGATTCTGAAAATCCTGGAAGCTGGTGCGGGGTTGCTTCCAACAGCTATTGGATGCCGAAATTACTATTTTACCCATAGTCATTCTGGAAGCAATTTCGTAATTGCCTGCAACAAAAACACTAGAAAAGGGCATAAATGGGAGGATGCATCAAACATATACAAAATCAGATACTGGAATCCAAGATCCAAACAGCACCCTTTAGATTTTGTTCAGAATCCTGATTTTGAAAATCTATCTTGACTGCTCTACTGCGCCACCTGTGCTTGACTGCTCGCCACGCCGGGCTGGACCGGACGCCAATGGGAAAAGGAAACTGGTTGGTCCGGGCCCGGTCGTCAGTGACCCCATCTCTAACAAGATCCCCGAAGGGCCGATAAGAGAAAGCAAACCAACCAGGCCCGCGTTCCCACCACTAGCACCGTCTCCTCTCCTTCAGCTGCAAGCGACCACCCACCCACTCGCTTCGATCCCCAAACCCCATCGCCCCGCAGGCAGCAGCGAACCTCCGCCGCCGCCGCCGCCGCCGGAGGGTCGGACTGTTGGGTCGGCGATGAAGGAGGTGGTGCTCCACGTCTACGACGTGACCAACAGCGACTCGGAGAAGACGAACAACACCATCCTCCAGATCAACCGCATCTTCAAGGACCGCATCGGCCTCGGCGGCATCTTCCACAGCGCCGTCCAGGTACTGCGCCCCCCCCCCTCTCCCCCGCGCCGCCCGCCCAGATCCCAGCGACAGCGACGCTTGCGTGCGCCGCGGCCCGCTTCAGCTTCCCCCAGATCCCTAAATCTCACGCGATTTTGGCCAACCCCATCAACGCAGGTCTATGGCGAGGACGAGTGGTCGTTCGGGTTCTGCGAGTCCGGCAGCGGCGTCTTCAGCTGCCCTGTGGGGAAGAACCCCATGTACACCTACCGGGAGAGCATCGTGCTCGGGGAGACGGAGTGCGGCATCGCCGCCGTGAACCGGATCCTGCGGGAGCTCAGCCGCGAGTGGCCGGGCCACTCGTACGACCTCCTCTCCAGGAACTGCAACCATTTCTGCGACGTGCTCTGCGAGAGGCTCGGCGTCCCCAAGCTGCCAGGTAAGGGTTCAGGAAATGGGGCTACGCGAATCTGCTTGTGGCAGTAATAAGGATTCTCGAGTTCTAAAAATCTCTGCGCCCTCGAAATGGTAGGAAGATTGTGGAGTCCAATTTAGATGGTGATTTACATGCTTGGCTAGGAAAAGAATTAACAAACAGAGCAAACATCGGAATTGTGTAAGCTGAACATCGTGAAGAAAGTATTTAGGGCTTGATGAATTCTGGATGGAGGATCTTGCTACCACTGAAGTACTGAGAAGTTAGACTGGTCTCCGGTCGCACTTAAAGCTTTAAGATAATAAGCTTAGTGTACGAAACTGAATGCTGCTAGCTCTAGGACTCAACTTTGGAGCTTAGTGCACTTTTGTGATAATTTTTAAGCAAGGCTGAGTTTTTCCTTAGGTGAAGTAGCTGCCAATCATTCAGATCTTAGTGTTGGATTGTGATATTTTTTAATCTACATATGCTGCTAGCAGCCTAGCATGGTAGTCTTACTTAGGTAGTTAGGTTTGAAATTCATAATTAGCTAACTCTTTTGTTCTGTCTAACCTTGCAGGTTGGGTTAATCGCTTTGCCAATGCTGGTGATACTGCTGTGGTTGTTGCTGAGAACACAGCAGTTAAGGTACATATAGTTTATTTGATTTTGGTTATCCATTATCTTTGTTTTCCAATACCCGGATCACCTTGTCACATGGCTGTTTTTTTATATATTATGGCTGTTAAGTTTGAGAAACTACCATTGTGTTGCCATATTATTATCTGAACTCAGTGAGGCAGTTAGTGGCATCATGTGTAGAAACTACCAAACACAGTTTTCTTTATTTTGATTCATAAATGAATTATACTAAACATCGTGTTGCCATGATACAATGTTTCACCTCCAACTTAATCCTATCTTGTAGCTTTCCTGAAATCATGATACACGATTGCTTCTTGCTTCTTATTACTTTTCCTAGTCTGCTTCTTGTGTTTTAGATCTCTATCTTTTGTCAATCTGTTGCAAATACGAAATATCATTTATATTTCTGTTTCCTTTCTGTGCATGAGTTTGGACTGGAGCTTGAAATTTTGATTATGTAAAATGCTGGTATATTTTATGCATACCTTTCTGAGTAGGCTTCTTTTTCCTTGGACTAATTACCATATGTTCTTTTTATGAATTTATGTTTTGCAGTTCAGGCAAGCTAAAACCGAAATTGTGAATGCCAGTAGAGTAGCATACAGATTTATGGCTGGCCTGGCTTCAAAAAATCAAGCCTCGCCTGAGTCCCCTGGTAACAACCAAAACAGAGGCAGCCCTACTTTCCAGGGAGCTTGGTTCAAGAACATCATCTCAGCTGGCGCAAAGCCATCTTCAAGTGAACCAACTCCCGCACAGGACACTGATGATGGATCCCTTCTGCGGCCACAAAATTCAACAGATCAATCAACACGGTTGTAGCCACTTTCCCATCAGAACACCTGCTGAATTGAATCTGTAGTGTAACATTAGTTAATATTTGTTCAAAACCTGTTGTTAAATTGAATCTGTAGTGTAACAGTTGCAGATATTTGTTCAAGAACTGCTATTTGCCCGCGAATCTATTCTTTCCCACATTGTTGAATACCCTGATTGGTGTGTAGCTGCTAATCTTTTTTTCTCGTGTTACTGAGCGTTGGTACAAATTGGGCAAAGACCTGTTAGTTTTATTGCTCTTTGATGGTTTGCACCAGGCTGATTGCAAAAAGGGACTGAAAGGGGAGGGCTCATTTACAAGAACGTAATGCAATTCAATTTACACGCCGGCCTGCACATAGGGGAAAAATACAACGGGGTAAGAAGCTCCTGGCTCACTAGAAGAGGCGGTTCTCAGATGGAGATGGTTGTGGTGAGGAATACAAGTGGCAGCAAAACACCAATCCCGGTTCTTGAAGTACCTACTGCCATGATGAAGGGATGTGATTTCAGTTTGCTGATAAAGGATGGAAAAACAGTAATCAGCAGCAAATGTAAATTAAGTACCTGAGCTTCCGGATCTCGGTGAGACAGGCAATGCAGGCAATGACATTTCTGAAACAAAAAAAAAGAAAAGAAATGCCAATGTGAATAATAGAAACACTTATGCTCCAGAGAAAGGAGTGAATCGTGTGTCAGTTTAAAAAAGGTTTAGTACAATATTTCTGTGACTCAAATAAGAACTTCGCCACTGCTTACCCGGAGCACAAAGTGACAAGGATTGGACAGAAGATGAGGAGGGCCACGGTGCTGCAATATTGTCACTCAAATCACAGGTAAAGCTAATGCCAGTAGTGTTGTCAAACTCAATATCCGTAGGTAAGCTCCGAAGTAGACAGCCTACAATAGTGAACAATTGAATCAGCATAGAACTACAGAGGTCCTGGATCAAACCAGATGAAGTTGATTGATTTCACACTGACCTTGCTGTCCAAAAGCTACTCCAATTAAGTGGTGCCAAGGAAAATAAACAGAGTTATAATGAGTTCCAAAATGAAAAAAAACATTGAAGATAAGTTCTTTATGGATTCAGTGCATACCTTGCAGGCTGAAATCTTTCAAGTCAATATCACAAAGCCCATAAATATCATCCACTACACCAGCTTTCTGTAGCATTGATCCAAACATTGTTGCACAGTTAATTGCTTGCAGATTTGTGACAAATATTTGCTTCTGCCTAGTTCCAATGTAAGAGTGCAATGCTGCACAGCATGAGGGCGTTGAAGAAGATGCCTTGCCGCATGCCTTAACGACTGAAGAAGGTTCATCAAACTCCAGTGGACAAACTACACAATTTAGGACAAAAGTCAGCCAATTCACTTAGTGCCGTGCACGATAACAATGGAACTGAGAGTACTAACCAGTAATCACCTAGTAGTCATGAGTTCATGAGACACAGGAGAAATTTGTCAAAAATAGCAGCTACTTGTGATTTAATTGATGGCAAATATAGTTACATTCTGGTCCAAGCAAGGCAACCCAAGATCCCAACTATCCCATGCAGGGTCCAAACGAAGTAAAAAAAAAGCGTGTGATACCACATACCTTTGTTCACCTTACAACCAGATAACACTCTGAAAGCACTGTTCACCTCTTCTGATGAAAGCTTCATAGATAACCATGATTGAACTACCCCTTTACAGTCACTAACAATATCAATCCCAGCAATGCTCCCAGGTATGCTAGAACTTCCAAACATGTTTGCCCCACCTGATGATATGTGAATAGCTGCTTCCGCTATAGCAGGTTGGCAAACAGGCCTGCAACACTCTTTCAGTGGGTCAACACTGCTACATGCGTCTAGGAGTTTACTGATGTTAACTATCTTCTCAAATGAGCTAATATCCTTTAAAGGACAAGAAGCGTCAGTAAGATTTGACGGCCTCAGAGTGCATAACTCAGGGATGTTGGTATTTGCCCCTTTGCTTGCAAGTATGCTCATGATGTCAGAGAAACAAGCATTGGCTGAAGCCTGGTTAAGAACAAGAGTATCGTTTCCACTACCATATGCAGCTTGGAAAATATTCATCAAGCTATTGACTTGGGGGCAACATATTACATCGGCCACTAGTGGTGCCAAAGGAATGGAGCAATCAGATGCCGTCTTGTCCACGATATAGGAGAGTGCAGAGAAATTTACATGGCATTTCCCAGTCAAGACTGGATCATAGGATGTGTAATTGGGATACATAGGCGACAGTGGCTCAACTGGGTTAGTGTTGTGTGGAAGAACAGATGGCGAAATCTCTATTGGATCAAAGAGACCGATGGGTGGATCAGACAGAAGGAATTTGTCTTTTGGTTCAAGAGTAGTTTTCTGAGACAGAACATGCTGGCTGCCACAAAGCCAAACCGCAAACAACACAACCCAATGATACACTGTACCTGCAAAGTGATGTTCTTTTCAGCATAACATGTCAAAGCCAGTAATCATAACAATCACCAAATGAACTTCAATTGCATGATGGATTTGATAGAAAGAGTAGGTATTACCTAGCATATCTAGTATATCTACTAATCCAGAAAATTGTACCCCATTTCCTCCTAAGGAAGGAGTTATCTACCTATAAGGTCTAGAACCATGGCCATGTTTATATTGATCCAGTTACTAGGAATATCACTATCTATTGCATGAATTTATTATACCAGCTTTAGTTCCTCCTAAACTTACTGCATGCCTGCATGTTGAATCGTTTCCAATAGTAGCGCAAAAACACAAACTTCATTTAAATGTATCATTGCGAAAATCAACTCAAATTATGAACAGAACATAAATGCATTCCAAATTAATGTCACTACTGAACAAGAAACAGATAAGCAGAAGGCTACAGTGAAATCACATGTCTAGTAGCAAACAAGAACCTAAACTGGAGATAGCATCAACAGATTCAAGCAAAACTCCAAATTATACTGTTAACACAATTGAACTTATCTCCGAACCTCACAAATTTAGCATTTACATTTATATGTGAGCAAATAACATAATGGAGTAAAAAATGCTCACCCTGAACAAAAGAACCAGAGCTGGAACTCTCCATTTCTTTCAGCCTGAAGAAGTAAGTGCATGCATGAGGTGATGTGTAAAGTCCACAGTTCAACCAAAAGTTTAAGAACCCCACACGAGGGACCACCAGAGAGAGTAACACTGCACCAGAGAAGGCAACAAATAGTCAAATACAGCCTAGAGATATAAGTAAAATGAACACTAAACAACAAGTGGGAAGATGAGTCTCAAGCAAGTACAGGCAAAATAACATTTTAGTGAATCTAATTAAGTGTCCAACCATATATTTTGATACAAGCACCGCAACATAGCAATGGGTTTCCTAAGGGTAACTTTTATGTGAACTCTGATACCATCCCTTTTCATCCGAAATATTAAATACAGACAAAAAATATCTTATTTATCTGCCATGCTGTTATAATGCTATTCTTACACATCACTGGTCTTTAAAACAATGTAGGCTTTTGCTATCAAGTGAATTACAGGCAGTCACAGGGTTAGAGAAGGCCAGGGGCAAGGGTGGACTGTGGTGGAAAATGGAAAGTGGTGGTGAGTGGTGACAGTGACGCCACTGGCCACAGGAAGGTAAGAAGGTGGAGGTTTCGCTGGGCAGCACGACAGCAACAGCAGCCAGCAATGACTCAGGAAGCGCCGCTAGTGACAGTTAGTTAAAAATGCCAGTGGAAGCAAGGCAGGCAGCCGTGAAGCTAATCACATTAGAGCAGGCACCAATGACCACATGTGCAAGGGTATTTAACAAAGGAAAGGAGCAATGGTAGCGGTTTGCATAGGAAGAGGAAGAGTCACCTGTACTGAGGAATAAGAAGGGGTTGTGTAGGAGGAAGAGGAAGAAGTGGCATTCACTAATTTTGGTTTTGACGAACAATGTTGTCTCTTATTAACACAATAGAAAATGCCAATGTGCTGGCTGCACAAGGAATCTCTCACAAAACATTGAATCATCTGCAAAATGGTCATCTCTAGTTGGAGTTACTGCTAATGTAGGATCTCTTTTCCACCCTTGAGCAAGAAAAACTGGCAAATGGAGGAATTGATATGTAGCGTCCACATCCCTCACATAGCCATTGTGCCAGGAAACAAAAAGCAAAGTTTGTTGCTAGTCAAACAAGGTCTACTCTGTGCAGAACTGAGAAGCAAGTGTTACATCCAACACTGTTGCTAAAGACAGCCCGTGTCAGCATGGGGGCATGGGTTTCAATTTAAACCCCCAAATTTGGAAGATACACTACATCGGCGACTTAATTGGGTGTCAAGAAGCCCTACGGCACCAACCACTGTCGATCCTGGCGTCTCGAGTCAGATCCGAATATAAATGGCTTACATTAGGGTTTGGGGTGCTCCATTTCGCACGGCAGGAAGGGAAGAGAAGGGGAGGGCATACCTGGTGGGTCCTCGTCGACGGCGAAGGGCCCGACGAAACAGCGGCGAAAGGCGCCGCCGCTCGCCCAATCGTAGGCGCCACCCAGAGAGGAGAGAGACCAAGAGAGAAGGGAACGGGGGAAAGAGATGAAGGGGAGCCCAGAAGGGGTGAACTGTGAGGGCTGTGGAGTGGGGGAACTGGGAAGGCGGGCGCAGCAGGTAGCGAACCGCGAGTCCGCGACGCGTACCGGGTTATCAGGGTGCGGCTGGCTGGAGCTTTAGCGACAACAAGCCTTCGTCGCCTGAAGCGCACGGGGAGGGAGCGGGGGCTCTATCTCGCCTGCGGAAGCCGGACAAGAGCCTCTCCAGCAGAAATCGGTGAAATAAACTGCTGTACCTACAAACTGTCATAGTTCCTAAAATCTATCAAAAATCAGCTCCAACAGTATATCTATATGGATTACTATACCTAATTTTTTTAGGCTACGATCTAAATTTCTCTCTCCTTAACTCAAATATGTCAATCCAATCTATGAATTGCTATATTCTTGTTCACAAGTGGGAGAAGCCAACTGCCATACACATGACACGTCCTCCCCGCTCTCGCACAGTGCCACACGGGCGCGCTCTACCGGCCTGCCCCGTTTGCCGCGCCGGTGAGCCTTGACCGGCCACCGCACGGGAGCGCTCCGCCGTTCTTGCCCCGGCCCAGTGTGGTTGAGCTTGCCTCTGGCGGGGTTCTGCGGAGCACGGTTTGTCTGGCCCTGTTGCTGATTTTGTGGTAGTCCAGCCCTCTGATTGTTGTTCTGGCCGGCGGCGTTCTGGGTCTTCTTGGGGCAGACATTGGCAAAGTGCCCCTGCTCTCCACAGTGGTAACACACCCTAGGGCCCACTTGTGTGTTGTTGACGGGGTTGGGGCGCTGAACGGGACTCTGCTGCACCGGGTTGCGCTGGGCTGGAACATTCTGCAAGAGTCGCTGTTGTTGTGGCGCCTGAGGATACTGGGGGCGCTGTTGGTACTGGCCACGGTTGAGCGAACCAGCTGACTCTGGAAGCGCTGCTGGCTCCCCATCTGCTGACTTCCCTGAGGAGGAACGAAACGGGGGCGACTGATGCTCCCGATCTGCTGGCCCTAGAACTTCCACTTCTTCTCTTCCATCTCACGACGCTTGTGTTCCAGCATCAAAGCGCCGTCCACCAGGTCCTGGAAGTTGGGGAACCTGGTGCACATCAACTGGTACTGCAGTGCATCCTGCAAGCCGTCGCGGAACCTGGCCTGCTTCTTCTTGTCGGTGTCCACGTCCTCCGGAGCATAGCGGGCGAGCTCGATGAACTTGTCACGATAAACAGTGACACTCATCCCTTCTTGCCTCAGTGCTAGGAACTCCTTCTTCTTCAGGGTCATCAGGGCTTCTGGCACATGGTGGGAGCGGAAGCTCCTACGGAACTCCTGCCAGGTGATTTGAGTACGGTCGACGTGAGCGTACTAGTACGAGTCCCACCAATCCAATGCTGGTCCTTGGAGCTGTCCTCCGGCGTACAACACCTTCTCCCGGTCGTTGCACTGCGCAATGTCGAGCTGTCTCTCCACCGCCTTGAGCCAGTCATCTGCCTGCAGGGGGTCGCTAGCCTTGCTGAAGGTGGGAGGACGTCCCTTCAGGAATTCACCCCTCTTGTCCCGGGGCGGCATGTTGTGCTACGGTGGCGGATTCTGCTGGTTCTGCTGCATCATCGCCGTTGTCTGAGCCATCTGCTGCATCAGCTGGGTCTGCATGTGCATCATCTGCTCAATGGTGGGGGGGGGGGGTGGCGGCGGCAGTGGAACTCCGCTGGCACCGGCGTTGCTCATTGTGTTCACCATCTATCATCAATAAATAAGCTTCATAAAAATTCCGTTGGTTATAGCCGAGTGACTTCAGAGGTTTACTAACTTGTTAGGATGGAGGGTTTGATGGAAAAAGAGCGAGAGAAATGAATACTCCCCTCTATGTAATCACTAATGTCCTTAAACCTTAGTCCTACATCTAGATGGTGGTAGACTTGCATCTACCCCCATCACAATCATTACAAAAATCCAAATCAAGCATAAGTATAATGACAATCATTTCAAGCACCTAAAGACATGATTCACATAAGACTTGACAGCACTTGAGTTTTGAAAAAGTGAAACTATACGTTCCATATCACATAATCATGGTGGTCTCCTAAGGTTTAATTCAACCATTCTAACTAGGTTGCGTTCCTACAATCAGCACGGCTCTGATACCAATTTGTCACACGCGAATTTTCACAAAAACCTGAATGCGGCCATATGTGTGCCCAGGAAGTCATAGTACACATATAGCGAACAAATATGATAAACAGAGAACATATGCTTGAATAAATTCTTGAAAAAATAAAGTTTTACATCAGAGTGCTTCAGATAAACTAACCAAATACAGCGGAAGACTAATAAACTCTCAAACTAATGGAGCCGCAATCCACAGGGACTCTGACTGGGAGATCACAACTCAGTAGTACGACAAATCTTATGGGAACTCAACAGCAGACTCATGCACATCCCAATCTGTTTACCCATCCGGGATTTTGTTGAATAAATGACAAGTGTAAATAAACATTTACTTAGCAAGTATAGCACGATATATGAAGGCTCAAAATAAGGCTAGACACGGCTTAACTGTATTAGCACTTTTAGTTGGTTTGTTTTAACATTATCCAAGTTACTAAAGTGAATGGAACCCGGTTGCAACCCAATTAATAAAGTATAAGTGACATTAAACATAAATAAACATCATCTTCTAATCAAAAAGGATCCAGGCCGCTCGTGACCCTGAGCAAGGCTATCATGATAGATTTTACACTCTGCAGAGGTTTCGCCCTTTACCCACCGATCGCGTAAAAGTTCAAAAGAACTTTGCACCCAACCACGCACATCGACACTCTGAGGTGTGACTGCATAGGGACGCTACGAGGTTTTTCACAAGACACCCTAACAAGATAGCAGCCGCTAAGGTACAACAAGGTGGTGAGACTCTAAGCACCGAGATTGACTTACGCTTACGGAGTCACACCATAAGGGGGTCAATGGCATCCAGAACGCGGATATCGCACCCAACAATGCGCAACGTGCGGAGTTCCCCATCGCAGGGACTCCCAACACGGGACTGGGTCTAACGAGACCTAGCCGACGGGGCTACCGTCGTCGGTGGAATCAAGAAACACCCCGTGCCTTGCTTCCCATAACGTCGTCGGCCCCACCGGTAACCACTGGCAAGCTAGAGACGTACAAGCTACTTAACCAAGACCAGAGCCATAATAGTTCTAGCGGTGGCAACAGGCTCCTGGGTTGCCGCTTTAAGAACCGGACCTTATGGAGGGACACTAGAACAAAGCACGAAGCACATGCTCTAATTCCCTAAACCAAGTTGCTAAAAAGCAAGTTTTATCATTATTGTTGATGTGGACCATTGAATCAATATTAACAGTTAAATAATGGTGATAGTAGCTGCGCATAGCAAAAATATACCCATATGCATAAACCCAAGGTAAACAAGGATGAGATATTCAAAACTAGGTACAACCTTAATGGTACATCAAATTAGACACATGCATTTATGAAATAATTTAATACAGGGTGAGTAGGTAGCAAGGATTGTCCGTTCTATAACTTGCCTTCCTCAAAAGGCGGCTGATGCTGCTGCTGTGAGTCCTGTCCTGGGAAGTCCTCCTCGTACTCGAAGTCCAATGCGAAAGGCTCACCGACGCAGCGTGAAGCTCATGGGGGGTTCAATTGGTGCGAATCGGCGCCGGAGGAGGGAGTTCGCCGGCGGCGCGCTCGGTTCGGGGAAAGGGGCGGCGGCGCTGTGTGGAGGGGGGCGCTGGAGTGCTCGGGATCGTTGGGGAGGGCTTGGTGAGGGATGGGGGGGTCCGGTGGGGTGGCTTAAATAGCCCAGGGGGGTCGCTCGGGTGCGGGGCATGGAGATCGTCGACGGCCGGCGCCGAATCGGGGAGCTTCCAAGTCGGGAGCTACTTGCCTTGGGTGCGTGGAGCCAGGGATGGAAGGGAAGCACGGAGAAGGCTCGGCGAAGCTGCCTGGGTGGGCCATGGGCGCGGGGAGGTGCCAGGGCGGCCGGACGGATCGACGTTGATCGCACCGGGGAGAGAGGGCGCACGGGCGGGAGGAATGGGGAGGATCTGACAAGTGGGGCCCTAGCGGCAGTGAGAGGGGGAGGGGGAGTGGCCGCGGGCTGTGCGGGCGGGTGGCTGGGCCGTCTCTGCTGGGCGGCCCAGGAGCGGGGCACATGGGCCGGCTCGGGAAAGAGGAATGGGGGGGGGGGGGGCGCTTGGCCGAGCTGGGATAGGAGTAGAAGGTGCAGAAGTGGACCAGAGAAAAAGCTTAGGGAGCAAAAGCGAACTTGGCTAGAATAACTTTTCTAAGGATCAAACAAATGCAAATTAAATTCGAATTTAAACAAAATTTAAATTCCAATTTAACTTACTATCAAACAAAACATAGTGCAACAACATAAATGCAACAAAAATGTTTCTACAACTTATATTTGATTTTAATATTCATAAATAATTTATTTAACCTATATTAATTATGAATAATTTAAATAAAAGCCAATAAATTACTAAATTTTTTAAATAGGCTAGTTTTGGGTGTTACAATTCCACTCCACATATTCCACACACTTGCACTTCTTGATCTAAAGGTGTGATTTGGTTCCCCAAAGGTCCGGTCTTTGACTTAGCAAAATATAAGATGCATGCATGCCTTCATCCATTGTCCCTGAGCCACACAAAAGCCAAATTAGATTTTAGGATGAAAAGAAGGCACAAGCCTTTGGTGAGAATTCAAATACCACTTGAGTGATTGATTGTGCCAATTGAGGAACAACTTATATTTTTCACAAAATTATGGAAACTCCGAGATGGGCTCGTAAAAAGAGTAGAGTGGAATAAAACTAAATCAAACCGTTCAACCTTTCAACCGCCCAAGACAAGGAGATTGCTATAAGCCCCATAGGTAAAATGGTGATTTAATACTTTGCTCAAAGATTCGAGTAATTTTAAGCACTAGTTGTTTATAAAGATTACCTACAAGATATTGACATTGTAGCAACTCCTGATCCACCGAGCCTAAGTTTTTATCTTTGCTCGTGGACGAGCAAAGATCTAAGCTTGGGGGAGCTTGTTGGCGGTCGTTACGGCATGTTTTCGACCACCAATACTCGGGAATAAAAGAGGATATATGTGACATTCCATGTACTTAGGTTTACTTCTAATAAAGTTCCATGAGTTTTGGTGAGTTTCCCTTGTGCAGGTACAATAACGAGAAATACGTGCTATAGGGATCGGAAATGACCGATTCGACCGAACGACTCCGTTCGGCCGGTTACCCCCTTAGCCATATACGACGCAAAGCACAACCGGAGGCCTCATGCACAAACTCCACCTTGACGATGACAGAGCGGTGATGAAGCAAGCCACGTGGGCCGGTGACGTCAGCGATCCGGGGCAACAAACACACCCCAGCCTATTGGAGCCAATCCAAACCATCCAGAGGCAATGACGGTGCATCGGAGGGCAGCTGGGCCTCGGGCCCAATTCGGCCGAAGCCTATAGTTCGGCCGAAGCATGGAGACATGCACAACCGCCTCAGCAACCGACCCTGGGGAGATATCAGGGCCGTAGCCACCAAGGTGGTGCCACGTGTCCGTTCGGCCGAATTGGGTAGTTCGGCCGAATCCATCCATTCGGCCGAACCAACCGGGCACCGCCTCAAGGTGCCTTGGCCGATGCTCTTCCTCCACCACCTCATGTCCACTATAAAAGCAGGGGTCCTCTCACTTGTATAACACAGACCAAGCCAATGAGCTCTCATTTCCACTTCTCTCTAGTAGAGTTAGGATAATTTAGTTGGGAGTTAGAGTTGAGTCGAGCTGTGCCTCGGAGGTTCCGGAGTCGTCTTCAGAAGCTCTGGTATTAGCTCTTGTATCTTTTCCTTTTCTTTCTGCAAGACTTTGAGTTATCAATATAGTTATCTTTGTCATCTTATCTGAGTTATTTATATCTTGCTTCTACTTTAGTCTGGTTGCAAGTATTTCTGGTTTAGACTATAGTTGTTGTGATCCTAGTTCTCCCAGTTCTAGATTCAAGTCTTTGCCTTGGTGGGTTCTTCGTTTCTGCTCAATACTTGTGGTGAACTGTCACTGGGGTATTGACATGATTGCTTGCTTCTGCTAGCGGAGTAAGTAGTTGTAGTCTAGTGTGGGTGTGGTACCTAGACTAGTCCGTAACCTTAGAATATCCCTGAGCTGGCACGGAGGTGGTAACCCTTAGGTGGTGATAGCCCTATACGGTCTTCGTAACCCATCACGCCGGGCTCGACTTGTAGGATCCCCAAACATGCAGGGTTGGAGGCACCCCTTCTCATCCCTTTTTGTGTGTCTCCGGTTCTATGTCCCAAAGTCAAGGTCTCAGCTTATCTTGATCTGTTAGAGCTAGTTCTCAACCCTTGTATTCTAACCCAGGGAACCCAAATAGACAATACCCAGAAATCCTCTATCTTTTCTCGTTGTCCTCCCAACTATCTACTCCTTCTTTTTCTTACCTGAGTCTCCCTTGAGCTGTGTGTCACAGTATATCCACTCCTATCCAATACCGTTACCCCCCGTCTTGTTAGTCGTGTACCCTTCTCTGATAGTCTCGAATATTTGTTTGCCAGTACTCTTGTCATAAGCTTCCCTGTGGAAATATAAATTACGATACCTCAGAATACTCCTTGGTGAAGTGCTACAGCGGTGATTCTGTGCGCTTGCATAATATTTATATATTTTACTAAGCCATAAGGAAAACCACTGAAACACTCCTTACCATAGTACTAGGATTCTCAATCCTGATATTGGATCGTAAGAAGTATCAACAGTACCTCTGGGATGTGCTTAATGGTAGCCATGATGCTAGTAGGGAAGTTCGCCGCAATTGTTCTTTGCCGTAGTTCTTGTTTTTGAAGCGCTTGAACAGATTGGATCATGAAGTTGTGCTCGGCAATGGCGGAAGCGAAAGGAAGAAGATGAAGTGGGAGCTGTCGTGGGCTTATATAGGCTTCTAGTAGAAGGAAGGCTCGGTTTTCAAAGCCCTACTTGCGCTGGACACGAAGCACCGACTGCTGCCAACACGGGAAAACAAGCATAGTTTGGTCCTGAGTGCAAGGAAAGGATGATTTTGACTCGCGAGAATTTTGGAACAAAATAGTATTTTATTCCAAAACTGGGGGGCATGTGTTGACACCATTTTTTGCACCGATGGTCAAAGATGTGGATAGAAAAGTGCAACCGATGAGGCCGACATTTAGGGTCGAAGATGAGACTGCAGCCGACGAGTGACAGTCGATATGTTCCAAGCCGATGGAGTCGACAGGGTAAAAGCTAACATGGCAGGATTGATATGAATGGAAAGCCAATAGTGTTAATGCGACCGATAGATGAAGATTTTGTCGACATATGTGTCAGTGGGGCCACACCGAACACGACTTATTTTAGGAGTTTTGTATTAGAAAAGTATTGTTTTCTTTTCTATCAAGTTAGTAAGTCGTAATCGACATATAGTCTATATTTTAGACTATAAATAGTGGCATGAGGGCTACGTAGAATCTTTGTACACACCAATCAAACAAACAATTTCATATTCTCACATCGCATTTACTTTTCAACCCTAGTTTTAGTAGATCCAACGAGTTCTTCCGAGTTCGTAGGGCGGCATCATCTTGATCTCTAGCTTGCTTGTAAGTTCCGCTTTTACCTGGTGCTCTCTAGGCTTTAACTACCAGGCGTATCGCTGTGGTTTCATCTACATCTTCTAAAAGTTATCATAATCGTTAGATTATAAATTTAAGCACATCGCTTTTACCTAGATTAATTTATTGCACCAATTTATCAAACGTTATTGTTCAGCCGATAAGATTAGCCGATTTAGGTTATTTTTGCTCTGCTTTACTATTTCGTTCAAAGTTATCGATATCTGCTCGATCTTAATGAATTTATTTATTTAATTTTGTTAAGTTTTAGTTTATATCACCAATTTAGCAGTTTGTATTCGAGATTCGTATCGACTCCCAAGCTTTTAAGCGTATAGCCAATCTAAGCTTGAATTTGGACTTTAAACCATCATCGACTGATTTTAGCCGATATGATCTACGGAAGGACAGTTCAAAATCATAGCCGATCTGTGAATTTTACACGATTTTATCCCTTGTCAATTACAGGTCAAATTGACTGACACACCCTGAACCTCAAGATTATCGGCTCGTCATCGAAGTGAAGCAAACCTTTGAGGTCGATCGTGCCTTCACGCATATTGTCATCACCAACTTTTTGCGTCAACAAGTGCATTCACTTGCAGTCGAGCAACCATGCGTTCCTTGCCACTCATAGGTCACTGACTCACTGTTGCGGTGCTAGTTTATTACTTTACGTTCTCCCACCGCAATTATCGGACGCTGGAAAAATTCCCACCGCAAACATGACCCGAATGTTGCATGCAACATGGTCGTTTTCCCATCTGTTATTTTCACGTGCTCTTCTTCCTCACGCCTCACGGAGGGGAGCGCGAGCTCCAGAGCGAGAGGGCGCCCGAAACACGAATCTGCCTGCCGAGGGATCAAGAAACGGCACAGATGTCGCATCTCCTCCGGGGGATCGAATTCCCCTTGCAAGATCATCCATATGCCTATCAAAACCCCCCAATTGTTGCATCTTACCCTTCAGATCCCGTTCCTCCACCCGTCCTTGTCGGCTCCGCTGAATCGAACAACAATCATGGGGTATTTGGGCCTACAACAAATGATCTGATTCACCATGTTGTTGAAGGCGTATGGGGCGCATCAGCTTCGGCCATGAACACATCAACCATCTTTGCAACACAGGTCAGATTTGCGCATTAATTTTTAGGATCTGGGTCTTTTGTTCGCCAGGAGTGTTCATGTTTTTGGGTTTTCTTTAGGATTTTGGCTAGGTTCAATCCTCTAGGCTTATATAGCTGTACGAAAATCATGTTTGTACGACTGCAACATCCTACACGGTCATTTAAACATTTGATTAACCTTTTTGCAACATGTAATCGTCAGATGCGTGCTCCCTGTATACAGCCACAGAGTGAAACAAACTCAAGCAATATTGGGAGCCAGGATAATGTTGGGAGACAACATGGAAGTGCAATAGAAGTGAGTAATGCTTAGCAAAGTAATAAATGCATGTTTATCTAGATACTAAAATGTGGTTCAAAAGAGGATGTAACATTGTTGCAAAAAATTGATATGTAGGGGCAAGGAGGGCTGGGTGGTGGTGGAAGCATGTCAGCGGGATCGACTGAGTATATGCAAGTTGAGGTTGTTTCAGAAGAGGAGGTCTACCATGAGGATGAGGATGTTGTTTGTTCGCAACCTGTGGTGCCGTGTGTTGGTATGGAATTTGACACTGTAGAGGAAGCAAGAAAGGTGTACAATGATTATGCCTGGAAAATGGGGTTTAGCATAAGGGTTGCATCAACAAGGACAAGCGGTGTCACAAAAGAGCTAATAAGAAAAGAATTTGAATGTTCGCACGCAAGGAAGGCAAATACAGAAGGGGATGATGAAAACACTTCAGCAAGCACATCATCAACCATTGATGTTGCAATAAAGAATGTTTCAAAGAAGAAAAGTGCAACGGCTGTCCTCACCACCGCTTCGAGGAAGCGCAACACCATCAAGAAGTTCGATTGCAAAGCTCACATGGCAGTTGGTCTGCGTGGCGGGAGGTGGAGAGTCATTGTAATACAAGGAAGAACATAGTCATGGTTTGGTGAAACAACTTGGAAGGAGGAAACACCTAAGGTCCCATCGGCGTATATCATGGGCAGATTATGAGTTTTTGAAGACGCTACATCATAGAAACATTAGCACAACACAGATAATGGGAATCCTTGGTGATATCCATGGTGGAGTCAAGAATCTTTGATTTAACAGCAAGGATGTTTCAAACATGAGGACACAATTGAGAGGTGGGATGCAGTTCAGGGACATGGATGCAACACTAGAATATTTCCGTAAGTTGCAAGCTGAGAGTCCATCGTTCTTCTATTCACCCATGATTGATGGAGATAATGTGGTCAAGGGTTTGTTTTGGGTTGACGGGAGGACAAGAGAGTTGCACAAAAGCTTCAGAGACTGCATATTCTTCGATACAACATTCTGCACCAACAGATATGGAATGCCCTTTGCACCCATAGTTGGGATGAATAACCACTTGCAAAGCATACTTCTTGGATGTGCCTTGCTACCTGATGAAACAACTGAAACTTTTATGTGGGTGTTGCAATGTCTCAAGGAAGCCATGGGTGGCTTGGAACCTACCAACATAATGACTGACCAAGATAAAGCGATGAAGGCAGCAATAGAACAGGTGTTCGCCAATGCAACACACAGATGTGCAAGTGGCATGTGGTGAGTAAGGCAATAGAGAAGTTTGCCTGGTTGATTAGCGGCGACAATGATTTTGCAAAGGAGTTTGACTATTGTGTTAACCATACTGAATCTCCAGAGGAGTTTGAGACATTGTGGCAACATATTGGTATCAAATACAACATGCAACATAATGAGTTTTGGCAAAGTATATCTGCAACAAGGAGAATGTGGGCACCAGCGTACTATAGGAAATACTTCTTTCCTTTCATTGGAACAACGGGAAGGTCAGAAAGTATGAATGCACTATTCAAGAAAGTTGTGCACCCTCATGATTCAGTTCTTCAGTTTGTGACACAGTATGATTACATAATGGACACTAGATCTGACAAGGAGAATGTGGAAGGTTGCAAAGGGGAAATTTCAGATCCGCCACTTTGGGGTAGATATGAATTTGAGAAACAAGCAGCCAGATTCTACACCGGCAATGTCTTCTCCAAATTTCAGGAGCTTTTGCGTGACTCCACAAAATTCAGAATGGGCAACATCACTGAGGATGATCAAGGGTCATGTTTCCATATAATACATCCAAATTCAAGTAGAGTCTGCATTGTTTCAGTTGACAAAGATGCAACATCGTATTCATGCTCGTGCAACATGTTCGAGAGAGATGGCCTTCTTTGCCCTCACATTCTGAAAGTCTTCACAAACCGTGATGTAGAAAAAATACCGGAGAAGTATTTGCTTAGAAGATGGTCACAAGAAGTTACAACAAACATACCAGAGCATCTATCCGGGCCTGAACCATCGTTTGGGGTTCCTGCCACAAAGTTGTTGAGATACAACGCACTATGCAGAAAAATGATGGGGCTCGCATCAGATGCATGTCTGGGGGCAGAGAAATACAAAGCTGCTTCAGCCGGGATTGACAAATTGTCAAGGAAACAGGAAGGATGGCAAATGAACAATATGAAAATCAAGATATCAGAACAAGCAATGTGTATGGGGGGCAGGAAGATGAAGCTGAAGCTGGGATGTGAACCCTCCCATGGCTGCTCGAAAGGGGCGTCCAAGAGAAAAAGTGCAGAGGAGAAAGTCAATTGTGTTGCAGGTAAAAGAGAAAGCTATGAAGAAGATTGGTAGAAAAAGGAAGAAGTCGAAGATTCCCATGTGCTCCTACTACCATGAGGATGGCCATGAGGTTCAAGATTGTAGCTATATGGCTAAAGCAACCCAACTTCTCGCTGAGCTCAAAGCAACCGAGCTCAAGCGTTAGTTTTGCTTTTCTTATTTATTCATTCTATGTAAAAAATCTCATACATCTCATGAGAAACATTAGGTCTATATGGATGCTACATTTGGTTCATGCAACTGCAACATGGTATATCTATATGTATGCAAACATTTGCAACATTGGATTATTTGTCGTAATTCTTCCACTGCAATCATTAAACATGACATAATTATAGTTACAACATTGGAGAACAATATATGCAACATTCAAAAAAAATTAGAAGTCATATTATCAGCCTTTTCCTCTAAAAAAGCCATGAAATATTATGAAACATTATATAATAATATTTGCGACATCTAAGTACAACATGTGCAATATCAAAAAAGATTTGACAAAAATTCTTCAAAAAAATTTGTGGACTGATTTGATAGATTTTAAAAACTATGTTACGTCTGCACTTATGTAATGTTTCGAAAGGTGTTTGTGCATGTTGCACAAAAGGGGAACATATGAACAGAACATATGCAACATGGGAAAAGCCTTGTTGCAACATGTCAAAAATCTAACATAGTTTATCTTTGATGTTGCACAAAAAGGGAACATATGAACAGAACATATGCAACATGGGAACAACCTTGTTGCAACATAATATACCAACATGTCAAAAATCTGAGACAAGGTTATATCTCTGATGCAACATTCAGCAGCATATATACACAAAAATATCTTCCCCATGTCTTAGATGAAAATTACAGTCTCCCATGGTCCAAGTAGAAATTTGCTACTTCTAACACATAAAGCTAAAAAAGCCTAGCACTACAAAGAATTCATTCCTTCTCCTGGTTGCAATACTTGTCAACAATCTCGCTTGTGTTGATTTCATTCTTTGTGGACAGTAGCAGAGTCGCAGCAACATTCTTCCTGTAATCACCCATCATATGCTGCAAAAAATATACGGTAAATATCACATAGATGGGAGAAAACACAACAAATAAGAAAAAGGGAATGAGTATGTAAACTACCGGCTCAACTTGTGTGTCTGTCTTCTTTCCATTCCATGATTCCATGTAGAGCATTGTGAATAGACCACAATCGTTCCTAAAATACATAAAAATGGTGACAATTATAGTAAAAATCATGATTGGGTAGCGTGCATTAATTTGAAAACTTTGTAACATGAATGGTTTGCAACTTACACACTATCTTGTTGTGGGTAGTCTATGGGAAATATCTATTCAAACTGAGACACATCTTCTTTGAAAACACCTGCTTCTATGGCCTCTTTTGAGAAGTTAGTGACCTAATATTAGAACAAATTTCAACATATATTCGATTAGTTGGAAAAAAAGATAGAAAACCAACATGAAAAGAAATATATGTTTCAATACTAACCAAGTTCTTGGCACAACCATAGCATTTGGTCCTCGTAGATGCATTGATAGAGTTGAACCAATATACTTGCTTGAGAAACATGTTAATGCAAACAAGTACCCAATGGTAGTCCCGCACAATAGGGAAAAACAACTACAAGCATGAATCAACAAGGAAAAAACATGAATTAAAAGAAAATGGGCATGCTATTGTAGTATGGAAAAGTCACAAAAAGCAATAGCTTGGAAATGCACAAAATACCAAGTCCATTTTGGAAAAATTCCATGTGTTGTTCAACCTAATCAACACATTTTTTGCAGCTGCTTGGTATGAATTTTCCAGGTTCAAGAATCAGCTTCTCCTAAAAAATGTTACATAGCACAAAACTAAGGGAAAAAGTACATCTATATAGGGAAAAGTTAAGGAAAAAACGGTTGCAATATGTAAGAAGCTTACTACAAGTGTGGCTGAGAAAACATATTTCTTCACAATGCTACTATCCTCAACACGAGCTTCTTGTTCATCGCTGTTGAACAGGTAAGCCCTCAAGTTCATGACACTGTTGTCAATTTATCCTCTTGGCTTCAATGATTCATAAAACTCCTCATAATTTACATGAAAACCACAAATCTGAACAAATGGTGGGCTGAAACAAAAAACCAACATGCAATGAGCATATAATAATAATGCAACATGTAGCCAGCACTACTTTAACATGTATGATGCTCTTTAGAAATATGGAAAAACCAAAACTGTTCTATGAAACATTTAAGTGTTAAGTTATGAACCATTCAAAAAGTGCTACATAAACATGAAATAAGTGGGATGATGAAAAAGAACTATTACATACACATGCAACATGTACTTCCCCCTACTGCAACATGGTAAACTAATTACTGTAACATGTAGAACAGTACACACAAAACATCAAAAAATAAAATAGGGTGAAACATTGGTTTGCAACATTTATGTGTTTAATATGAAACATTGAATAAATGGTACAGAAACATGCAATAAGTGAACTCACTGCTCATTATTCTCATTTTGATCTTCTGGTACTTTCTTCAAGATCCTTTTGCTAAGATAGTTCTTGTATGCCAGCCTAGATTCTTCATCAACCTTGAGTTTGTTCGGCTTCTTTCCTTGGTTCAAATTAATTGTAGCCCTCTTTCTTCTATTTTTCTTGTCATGTGTACTTGAGCCGGGCTTGTTCACATCAGTTTCATGGTTGAAGGTGGTGCCTGAACAAAAAAAATAAATGAATTGCAATTAAACCAGGTAAAGGGGAAGCAAAAAAAGAGTAAAGTGAATCACCTTACCTTCTATGTTTGTGGCTGCTGGTGGGGTGCTGTCGACCGCAACATATGATTGATCAAGCTCACCATTGTTGAACAGTTTGAAGGAAGGGATGTCATCATAAAAACCTGTGCTGGTGCGGTCACTAGTGTTATCGCTGGGCTTGTCATTTGTCTTGTTAGCATCTCCTGGTACATCACCAGCACTAGTGGATGTGCCACCAGCACCGGTGGATGTCACTGCTACATGATCAGAAGTGGTGGAAACCCCCGCTGATCCATCATCGTTCCTGGAAGCATTTGCTAGTTCAGCCATTTTTACAAGCATTTCAGCGTTGCGCCTTTTCCACATGCTCATTACTTGATCCTTGATTGATGCAGAAATAGCATCTGCAAACTTGATGACATCTTGCTCCATAAGATTAATGTACTGAGAAGCAACTTGTTGATACTCAATGGGGATCTATTGTATTAGAAAAAAGAAAATAAAGTAGATTGTTAGGCACTAAAAGAACAAAAATAATCTGAATTAGTGCCCAAATAACATATGGAAAAGTATACAGCAACATGGAAAAAAAGTTTGTCATTCGGGGCATGTATTAATTGCAACATGAATAAATATGTAGAGATTGCAACATGAAAAAAGGGCATTGCAACATGGAAAGATATTAATCTAAACATTGCAACATGAAAAAGGGCATTGCAACATGGGAAGATATTAATCTAAACATGATGGTGGATAAATATGGTCATGTGTAAAAGTTTAACACTTTGCAACATTGAAAAATAAAAGATGAAACATGAAAGAAAGCAAAATGAGACATCCTTTGTACCTGCTGTAATTGATAGCTACTTGGTCATTGGTGCAGCCATGCATGTAGAGAGCTGACAACAGGGGCTTCCTCAGAGGGGTGTGGAGCAATGGGCTCTTGTGCAGGACAGGCATCGGGGGCGATGGGCTCTTCTTTGAGTGGGGCATTACCATACGGAGTGTGGGAGATATCACGAAACTATATATAAAAAACAAAAAAGAGTAACAGTGAGTATAAAAACAGAAAAAAGGAAAAAGCATAAATAAGCAAATTGAGAAAGGTCAAAAAGAACATACCGGGAGTTTGCCAAATGAGTGGCCAAAATGCATCCGATTCCTGTCAACCTTCATCACAAAGTCAAAGTCTGCATTTGTAACGTTGCACATGCGAGGAAGGTTGTAACTGATTTGATGTGTTCGGCGATCAGATGGCAAGTCCAGGCGGTCGATGTAAGCTATCTGTATAAAAAAAGATGATATTAGAAAAATAATTTATAGATTGAGAAGAAGTAAAGTAAATGCGAAAGATAGAAAGCAACCTACCGCTAGGACAATGAGGCAAGATCCCATCTGGTGGTCATTGCCAAGTTGTTGAAGTGTGAATTTTTGGTACTTTTTGACTTCATCCATCAAACACTCAATCACATGACCTGTCCAATCATAGCTGCTCAGCTGAGATATGTCAACTAGGCTATGAAGGTACTTCAAGTTGACATAATTGCCAGTTCCAAGACAGTACATAGTCCCTAAAGTCAATAGAGTGAAAGCCCTCATGAATGAATCCCTGTCATTGCTTGCATTCAGAATCTCAATGCACTTCATAATCTTGGCCCTAACACCATCCTTATAGTCTTCACGAAGGTGTTTGACCTCTTCTAAATCACCTGATTGCTTCACAGGGAGGTTCTTGTTTTCCAACCCAAGAATCTTGCACACAAGCTCCCGATTGAATACAATAACCTTGTTCCTGAATCTGAACTCACTCAGCAAAGGATCCACATATTGCATCATCCATTTGACCAACTTAACAGGGACAGAAAACTCAGCCAAGGACAAAAGAGCGCCAAAGCCCGCCTCACGGATCCAAGCTTTTTTGTATCATTGTTGGCACTTCTTACGATCCAATATCAGGATTGAGAGTCCTGGTACTGGGGTAAGGAGTGTTTCAGTGGTTTTCCTTATGGCTTAGTAAAATATATAAATATTCTGCAAGCGCACAGAATCACCACTGTAGCACTTCACCTGGGAGTATCCCGAGGTATCGTAATTTATATTTCCGCAGGGAAGCTTTGGCAAGAGTACTAGTAAACAGGTATTCAAGACTATCAGAGAAAGGTATACAACTAAACAAGACAGGGGATAACAGTATTGGATAGGAGTGGATATACCGTGACACACAGCTCAAGGAAGACTCAGGTAAGAGAGAGAATGTATAGATAGCTGGGAGGACAACGAGAAGAGATAGAGGATTCCTATGGACTTTATCTGTCTATGTCACTCGGGCTTAGAGTTACAACGGCTAAAGAGCCAGCACTGGAAGGTCTGGGTTAACTCTAATGTCTTAGCATTGGGACAATGGACACCAGTGACACGCAGAAAGGGATGAGAAGGGGTGCGACCAGCTCCACACTGGGGGATCCTACAGGCCGAGACTAACGAGGTGGATTACAAAGACCGTATAGAGCTACCACACGTTCATTGAATCGGGGGCAAACCAAGGCCACTGACTAGTCTGGGTACCACACCCACACTAACCAACGACTACTTACTTCACTAGCAAAAGCAAGCAACCCATCAATACCCCCGGTGACAGTTCACCGGCAAATATTGAGCTAAGTCGAAGAACCAGCTAAGACAAAGACTTTAAACAAGAACTAGAAGCACTAGAACTAGAACCGACTATAGTCTAAACACGATATAGATGCAACTAGAATAAAGTAGAAGCAAGCTATAAATTACAAAGGCAATATGATAAAGAAAATTATATTGATAACTCAAGTCTTATAAAAGGAAAAGGAAAAGATACAATAGCTTATACCAGAGCTTTTGAAGACGACTCCGGAACCTCCGAGGCAAAGCTCAACTTGACTCTAACTCCCAACTAAACTATCCTAACTCTACTAGAGAGAAGTGGAAATGAGAGCTCCTTGGCTTGGTGTGTATTACATGGGGTGTGCCACTCTATTTATAGCTGTCCCAAGGCGGTTGGAGGCTGGGTAACCGCCAAGGCAGCTAGAGGCGGTAGAGGGCCGGTTCGGCCGAACACTCCGGGTTCGGCCGAACGGATCCCTTCGGCCGAAGGCCCTTGGATGCACCGCCTTCAGCTCCTGTGGCTCAGATGCGTTCCTAGGGTCGGTTGCTGGCTTGGTGGCGGTTCGGCCGAAGGCCTGGATTCGGCCGAAGTGGGCCTGGCCCCTGACTGCCCCCCAGCACCGCCTTCGGTCTTGGACCCCCCTAGGCCGGCCTCTGGTGATGGAGTTCGTGTTGTTTAAGACCAGGGTGATGTGGCATTGGCCCGAGATGAGTTGGCGGTCGTCCACATGTCGTTTGTTGATGTTGTGTGGTCATCGTTGACGTGGACGGCTCCCAGTTGTGCTTCTCGTTGTTTACGGCTAAGGGGGGTAACCGGCCGAATCGTGTCGTTCGGCCGAATCGGTCAATTCCGACCCCTATAGCACATATTTCTCTTAGTTGTACCTGCACAAGTGACACTCACCAAAACACGTGGAACTTTATTAGAAATAAAACCTAAGTACATGGAATGTCACATATGTCCTCAATTATTCCCGAGTATTGGTGGTCGAAAACGTGCCGTAACGACCGCCAACAATCATCAAGATGGGGTGTGATTTCCCGAATTCTGTAAACTGAAAACCGAGTCTTGAAATGCTCAACTGAAACATTCTTCTTGTTGCATATTTAATCTGGAGATAAGTAGAAACAACAAAAAAAATATCAATAATCTGCCTCATGTCGAACTAAATGATGAATAATAATTGCAACACATGAGAGTAGTCTATGCAACATATGAGAATAATCTATGCAACACATCAGACCCATATAATGTATTCAACATATTCAGCTACCCAAAAAAAGTGGAGCTCAAAACTACTAATTTAGTTCAGATGATATTAGTCAAACAAAAAAGTGGACCCAGTATAATGTACTCAACATATGTATGATGAAAACATGCAACATAAAAGAATAATTTATGCAACACAAGATGTCTATATTCAGCTAACTATTAGTGAAAACATCTCAAACAATTAACATATTGAAGCTACTGCATCAGGACGATCGGTCACCAGAGACTGCACGGGAGACAGTCGGTCATCGGAGACAGTCGGATATATATTAATCCCGTAGGATGACTGTACATATGTTATCTGTGCACATTGTACCATGTCTGTCTGAATGAACAACAATTTGGTTTCTATCTTAGACTAAAATAAGCTCCGATAGCACCTAATTAGCAAATGTGCCAAACATGCATGATCCATCCATGTGATATTGTTGATTACAAGGAGTTAGGAGTGATATGTAGGTTAAAGACATTCTCAAGAAGCAGAGAGTCAAAGAGAAAAAAAAACAGGGGAAATTTACAGCTAGGTGGAACTTACAATGTTGGGATCTAGTACTGACAATTTCAGAGGCTTATTTGTTATTGCAGAAAACAATAGAGACACTAGGACAACAAGATGCTAATACATGCAATAGAGTTCAAGCAACATCTCACGGGATGGACCTAAAAAATCACCCTATTCACCCAATTCACGGCGAAACCCCCCTGGCAGCAATTGCATTCAAACAATATCTCACACCCTAAACCCTAGATCACCGTGAAATCGCTAGCAAAAAAGGACCCTAATCATGGCAAAAAAAGCTATAGCACGGCGCCATAACATCTCATCTAAATCTCACCCTAATCGCTAGGAAATGGAAACCCTAACTCGACGAAATCTCACAAATCAAACCACACAGCGTGATGCGCTTGGGGGTTACTCACTTGGGGGCCTTCCACCGGTCTTCTGCTTGGACTCAATCCGACGCTGACGCAGAGCTTGCACATCCCCCGAGCCGCCGCTGTCCGCTCCGCCCATTGTCCCAGGATCCGGCGACTGCGCACGACGACTCAGGGTGCGCGGGGGGGGTGACGCCGTCTGCGAGGCGCGATGAGTCGTCGACGGTGTTCCGAGCCGGACTCGGTGGCTCCGGCGGGCGCATCGCTGAGGCGGCGAGCAGTGGCGCTGGAGGCGTGCGTGGGATGCGAGATATGCGTGACGGGAGGAGAGAATGGTGGGCGCGGGGGAGGGGAAGGAACACCGGAGGGTTAGAGCCGTAGGATCTGTTTAGCATTGGTGAACGGTGGATATGGGTGTCCGATGGATAGGGAGGCGTCGGACGCCTGATCCCAAGCATTATCGTAGAACATATATATTGCTACATGTTAGGACTCTGATAGGTCATTTCATATAGTGCTATATAAGACTTTTGATGATGGATGAGACAGAGGAAGACGAGAGAAAGAGATTATTGTTTTATGAAATAATCGCCTCATGAGATAAAATTTCGGACTATAAGACCACTCACCCGCCATTATACAAGTTTTTAGCCATGTAACTCACAATATTTTTTATCAATAAATTTAGAGTCGTGGTATTTGTTGGGGGTAACGGATCTTTAAGAACCGCACCTCCGGAATGATCAAACAGGAGCTGGCACAAGAGAAGCAGGAAGAGAGGTTCTCTCTAAACAAATCGAAGGTTATCCTCAGACAGAGCAATGTAAGGCGCAAGCGCACAGGACCTTCGACATATTCAGAAGTTTGGAAGGGCAAGACAAATGAAGGCCAGTGACTGTCGACCCATGTAAGCATGCTATGGTCGTCTGGAGCGAAGGTCAGTAGGCAACGCTTAGAGTGCTTTCAAGTGGGAGGTCACCTTCGCTCGTCATCACGAGGCCTCGGCGATGAGGCGAGTGATCAGGCAAACAAGAAAGGTCGCGAAGCTCGGAGTCCGAAGGTGTTGTGAAGCCAATCACCTTAGCGGTTATCCTTTAGTTAGAAGAGGAAGTAAAAGGGCATACGACATTGTATAGGAAATTACCCTTTTCACCCGTTCCCAAAAATTGTAAGGTGTGAATAGAATAGCCTGCAAGTGGGGCAAGGCGAGAGGGTATTGTTGTAAAGTTACGATCTTGTAATCCCCTATAAAAGCAGGGCCTAGCCCTCCATTTGAGGGGAACCTTTTGGAAGGGATGGAGAGAAACGAATGATACTTTTCACTGCTGGTTTGTATTGATGTTGAGAGAATACATACCAACAGTTGGCGCCCACCGTTTGTGTGTGCACGGAAAGCATACTCACATGGCACCTAAGACCAAAAATTTATCTGAGATAAGCAAAGATGTTCCGACAGAAGAGGCTGAGTTGGAGGTCCCGGAGTCTCTTCAAATCGGAGATCTAGATACCTCTGTGACAGTAGAAAAATCAAAGGTTACCGAGTCTGACAAAGCTGCAAAAAAGAAAAGAACCGAAGCCGAAACTTCAAGAGCCAAAAAAGTTGAAAACGGTAGCTTCGACTCAACCTTCTCAAACAAACCAAGTGCGAGCCGAAGAACAAGAATTAGAGGCCACCAAGCAAGAATTGGCAAGATTGCAGAAGAAGAAAAAATGCTAGTAGAAACTCAAGCCACACAGCGTGCAAGCACACTCAAGCAAGAGTTAATTTCAGCAAAAGCAAGATTGTCTAGGCTTCAAGCAGAAATGCAAGAAATGGCTCAGAAGCAGAATGAGTTAGACTCTTTGGATCAGCATTGGAGCAATCACGAACAGCCACTCTTTGGTACTCCAACGGGCATTCGAACTTCTGTTTCTCAGAGAACCATGATCACCCCAAGAGCAATCGATACTTCAGATCCTTTAGCACCCAGCCTTCAGTTACCAGCTTGGCCTCTGACTCACGCGGAGCTCCGGTTCCAAAGTTCAATGGCACCGGTGATGCTAGACAGTTCTTAATGGCATACGAAGCATCGATAGCTCTAGCAAGTGGGGATGACACCGTCTTAGCCAAATCTTTTGTGATAGCATGCGAAGGAGCAGCCTTGAATTGGTACTCACTCCTAAAACCACTGTCGATCCAGTCTTGGCAAGAGTTAAGGGAAAAATTCATGGAAAACTTCAAGGGCATCAGCAGAAACTCGCTGACCAGTAGTGATCTTTTTAGTTGCGTTCAAGGGGAAAAAGAGCCTCTCCAGACATATTTTCATAGATTCGTGCAGTTAAGAGCTCAGGCTCCCAAGGTACCCGGCGAGGTGGCCATTGAACCTTGTATCAAAGGACTAAAAAACGGGCCTTGCGCCAATCATTTCGCCCTAGATCCACCGAGCTGTATGAGTGAACTTTACATTGCTTTTGAGAAGTGGTGCAGAGCAGACAAAGACTATCGCCGAAGAGCCGAAGAGGTCAAAAGGCTCCGCCAAGAACATAACAGCAATCCAACACAACGTTGGGAGAGTCAGGGCTTCAATCATAAAAGAGAGCCTGCCCCATTTTAGCAAACCATATATCAAGTCGAAGCTTTTCAGTCAGAAAACCAAAATTATATCCAAACAGCACAACCTTCGTTCGAAGTAAACTCAAACTGGGGATCAAATGAGAGAGAAAACAACACAGCCCGCGGCGGAAGAGGTACTAGGGGCAGAGGCCGAGGCCGTGGAAGGCAATCTCAAGATAGAAGATTCTATTGTGTATTTCATGGAGAGAACTCAGAACACGGAACCAAGTATTGCCGAGAAAGCAAAAAGGTTCTGGAAAGAATGGCAGCAGAGAAAGCAGAAGCTGAGGCAACACCTTCGCCAGTCAGTCAAAGCGTCAATTGTAACTCTAGCAGCAAATGGGCAGCTCAATTGGCTCACAATCACCAGGGTTACCCACACCAAGCTTCGTTCGTTCAATCAGCCAGTACAAATCCACCAGCATTCGCTTTCAATCATCAAGTGACTCCTACCTTTCGAGGTTATCAAACACCTTCGGCCCCGACCCTGAACAACGCTGCTTACGAAGAAGCCCAAGAATTACATCAACTAAAAGCAGAAGGAAGAGAGCACCAAACCAACAGTTTACCAACAGTTGGAATGATCATGCCAATTTCAGGAGGTTCATCCATGCAATTCGAGAATAAGAGGCAAAGAAAAGATTATTTCAGAAGCGTGAACAACATTTCAGTCGAAGGACCGATCCTAAGATCAAAGTGGTCGCATATCCCCATTACCTTCACAGAAAAAGATCTCAAATTAACAAATTACCCTCACAGCGACGCTCTGGTAATCGAGGCCAACATCGCAAGATGGATGATAGGGAGAATACTCGTAGACACCGGAAGTTCGGCTGACATCATCTTTGCTAACACCTTCGCAGAAATGAAAATGGACCGAAGCTCCTTGCAACCGGCAGAAAACCCTCTTTGTGGCTTTGGCAGAAAAAGAGTGCCAGTTTTAGGAAAAATAGAGCTCACAGTTTCATTCGGGGATTTGAACAATGCCAGAACGGAGTACGTTACCTTTGATGTAGTGGACATCTATTTTCCATATTTCGCTATCTTCGGAAGAGGTTTCCTGAACATGTTTGAAGCAGTCGTGCATCAACCTTATCTATGTGTAAAAATGCTGGCGTTGAAAGGGATAATCACAATATTTGGTAACCAACAAATGGCAAGGAATATAGAAAAAGGAGAGACTCCGGGGCATCGCAATGTCCATACTCTCAACAAGACTCCAGAGCAAGCTTTGATTCAGCAAAACCCCGAGTCAAAGATAGATAAGGAGAAGATTCCGGTCAAGCCAGACCAAGAAACCAAAAGGGTTCTGTTAGATGAAACGGTCCTCGATAGGCATGTAATCATAGGAGCAGATTTGGAAAGGAACGAAGAGGAGAAGCTGGTCAAATTTCTTTGCGCCAACAAAGATGTGTTCGCTTGTTCATCTAAAGACCTTCAAGGGATTAGAAGATCCATCATCGAACATAGTCTCAACATCAGCAAAGCCGTAAGGCCCAGGAAGCAAAAGCTTCAGAAAATGTCAGATGACAAGGTACTAGCAGTCAAAGCAGAGGTACAGAGGTTGCTCGAAGCTCACGTCATCAAAGAAGTCAAATACCCAACTTGGCTGGCAAACACTGTACCAGTAAAAAAGAAGAACGGTAAATGGAGAATGTGCGTCGATTTCACAGAGTTAAACAAGTTCTGCCCAAAAGATAATTTTCCTTTGCCTAGAATCGACAGAGTAGTGGACGAAGCTGCCAACAGCGAAATGATGTCTCTCTTAGATTGTTTTTCGGGTTATCATCAAATTTGGATGAAGAAAGAAGATGAAGAATGCACAAGTTTCATAACACCCATGGGAACGTATTGTTTCGTAAGAATGCCAGAAGGACTAAAGAATGCAGGTCCAACCTTTTCCAAAATGTCGTCGGTAGTATTCAAGGACCAAATCCCTAGAAATCTGCTAGCATATGTCGATGACATTGTCGTCAAAAGCAGGTTAAGATCAGACCATATTGTGGATCTCGCAGAGACCTTCGCCAACTTGAGAGAAGCAGGACTCAAGTTGAACCCGGAGAAGTGCGTTTTCGGTGTGAGAAAAGGCAAGATACTAGGATGCCTGGTATCCGTCAAAGGCATTGAAGCAAATAAAGACAAGGTGAAGGCCATCATAAACATGGAAGAGCCAAGGACAAGGAATGATGTTCAAAAGTTAATAGGAAGAATAGCAGCCTTGAACAGATTCGTTGCAAAATCTGCCGAGAGGAGCCTCCCATTCTTTAAAGCTCTGCGTTCCACAAACAAGTTCACTTGGGGGCCAGAACAAAGGAAAGCTTTCCAAGAACTCAAGAATTACTTGCATCAACTAACTACAATGTCGTCTCCCGAACCCGGAGCCACTTTGCTATTGTACATTTCCGCAACCCAATCAGCAGTAAGCGCAGCACTAATTCAAGAGAAAGAGATCCAAGGTATCAAGACACAATCCCCGGTATACTTCGTCTCAGAAGCATTAACGGATTCCAAAAAATCATATTCAGAGTTGGAGGAAGTTGCATATGCAGTTGTAATGAGCTCAAGGAAGTTAAGGCATTACTTCGGCGCACACCAAATAGTGGTCCTTTCAGATCAACCGCTCAAGGAAATCTTCAACAACAAAGAAGCTCCCAGCCGCATCAGAAAGTGGGCGGCTGAAATGTCAAGCTTGCTCGTAACCTTCGAGAAGCGAAGCGCAATCAAGTCTCAAGTCTTGGCGGATTTCATAGCCGAGTGGACCTCTCCAAATTGCGATCAGATGCCAGTCGCAGAGCCCGAATGGTTCATCACATGAGATAGAGCTTGGGGAAGAGATGGAGCAGGGGCAGCAGCAATTGTAACATCCCCAAACGGGGCCAAGCTCAGATATGCACTAAGGCTGGACTTCTGTAAAGAACAAGATAAAAGCACAAACAATATAGCAGAATATGAAGCGTTGCTGCTAGGCCTTCGAAAAGCCAGAGCATTGGGAGCAAGAATTTGCACAATCAAAACAGATTCACAAGTGATCACCGATCAGGTAGAAAAGATCTGCGAAGCTAGAAACCCGGAGCTAATTAAATACTTAGAAGCAGTAAGGAAAATGGAGAAGCAATTCAAGGGCTACACAGTAGAGTTTTGGCCTAGAGGCAAAAATGGTGAAGCTGACGCATTAGCCAAGGCGGCAGCCAGAGCAGAGAAATTACCTCCGGATGTGTTTTTTGAAACCCTAAGAACACCTTCGGTCAGAAACACAGCTTGCAAAGTGTCCTGGATAGCCGCAATTCAAAGTGAAGATTGGAGAGCTGCAATAATGGCGTTCCTGAGAGGCACCTGTGAACCTGAGACGGTCACAGAAACAAAAAGAATGGAACAAAGATGCCGAAGCTATCAGATCGTAGGAGAGAATCTCTACAAGCTTGGAGTCACAACTCCACTACTGAAATGCATAACAACTGAGGAGGGTATGGAGTTACTCAAAGAAGTTCATAATGGTTGCTGTGGATACCACATTGGACCAAGGGCTTTAGCAGGAAAGGCACTCAGGCAAGGGTTCTACTGGCCCACGATCCTAAGGGACGCCCAACAAATTGTTAAAATTTGCGAAGCTTGCCAGAAGTTCGAGAAACAGCAAAGAGCCCCAGGACCTCCATCTCAGTTAATCCCACCCACTTGGCCTTTACAAAGATGGGGAGTGGACATAGTAGGACCACTACCGACAGCGCAGGGCAATTACAAATTTGCAGTAGTGGCAGTCGAGTACTTTACAAAATGGATCGAAGCTAAGCCCCCGGTCCATATCACTTCTGAATCAGTCAAGAAGTTCTTCTGGCAAAACATAGTGTGCCGCTTTGGGGTACCTAGGGAAATCACAGTAGAAAATGGCAGGCAATTCGACAGTGAAGTATTCAAAGATTTTTGCCACTCCATTGGCACAAAAGTAAAATTCGCCTCGGTCTATCACCCTCAATCTAATGGAGCGGTCGAAAGAGCCAACGGTATCATATTCGAAGGTGTCAAGAAGCGCTTAGTCGAGCAAAAAAAGAGCAAGTGGGTGGAAGAGTTGCCCAAAGTAATATGGTCGCACAATACCACCAAGTCCAAAGCAACGCAGTTCACCCCTTTCAAGCTTTTATTCGGCGAAGAGGCCATGAGTCCAGAAGAGCTAAAGTTCAAAAGCTCAAGAACAAGCCTAAAGCAAGAAGAACAAAGCGAAAGTATTGACAAAGACTTAAGCGAAGGTAACAAGTTAAAGGCAGCAGAAAACTTGACAAAGTATCAGCAGGAAACCCAGAAGTGGAGAGACAAAAAAGTTATACGAAAGGACGTCGCAGTCGGGGATTTGGTGCTAAAGTTAAAGGCCGGAAAGGCCGGAAAGCTCCAGGACAACTGGGAAGGACCTTACCTGGTTACTAGGAGCAACAGGCCAGGTTCGTTCTATCTATCCGACGAAGAAGGAAAGGAGCTGCCGCACTCTTGGAATGTGGACAGCTTGAGAAGGTTTTACGTGTAAAATATAGTAGTGGAATAAGATAGGTTTGTTTTTAGAATTTTCTTTTCATTTTCAACTTCAGGGTCTCGTACTCTTTTCCTCACAGGGGAAACCTCATCCCGGGGGTGAGGTTTTTAACGAGGCGGGCCCTTTGTAACTGTGTTAAGGTTATAAAGTTATTTCTCCCCAAACATAGCCAAAAAAGCAACCTTAGAGAAGGCAGCAGATTCGGCAGCACGAAGAAAGCTCAAGCGAAGAATGCCAGGGCAAAATCACTTGGCTTTCATCGCACTCAAGTTAACTAAACACGCGAAAAACAAAAGCTTTAGCTTCGATGCATCAATTTTTCCTTCACCTCGCTAAGAAAGGGAAGGTGACGCTTTTCGAAGCTCAAAAAGAGCTCGCAAAGGAAAAAGCCCTACAAAAAGTTAGAGGCTCGAAGCTAAACCGGGATAATTAACCGGGCGAAAAACAAAAACTTTAGCTTCGATGCACGAATTTTTCCTTCACTTTGCTAAGAAAGGGGAGGTGACGCTTCTCGAAGCTCAAAAACAGCTCGTAAAGGAAAAAGCCCTGCAAAAAATGCTAGAGGCTCATTTAAGATAGCTTGAAGCTAAAACCGGGATAATTAACCGGGCGAAAAACAAAAACTTTAGCTCCGATGCACGAGTTTTTCCTTCACCTCGCTAAGAAAGGGGAGGTGACGCTTCTCGAAGCTCAAAAAGAGCTCGTAAAGGAAAAAGCCCTGCAAATAATGCTAGAGGCTCATTTAAGATAGCTCGAAGCTAAACCGGGATAACTAACCACGCGAAAAACAAAAACTTTAGCTTTGACGCAAGAAATTTTTCCTCCACCTCGCTAAGAAAGGGGAGGCAACGTTTCTCGAAGCTCAAAAAGAGCTCGTAAAGGAAGAAGCCCTGCAAGAAATGCTAGAGGCTCATTTGAGAGAGCTTAAAGCCAGACCAGGACAATCAACCGGAGGAAAAACGAAAACAACAGCCTTGATACATGTCTTTTCATTCACCTCGTCAAGGAGAAGCGACGTTTCCCAAAGCTCAAAAGGAGCTAGCAAAACACAACCTTCGGTATACGCATTTGTGTTCGCATCCGAATCTCCATCACGTTATACGGTCAAGCAAGCAAAGTTACAAAAACGAAATCTCAAAAAGATATTTCAAGTACATAAAGACGTTGAGACGCATAACGACGAAGATTATACATACAGGGAAAATCAGAGAGATCGTCGCGGCTTTCTTGTTTATCACAGAGAAGGTCAAGAGCCGGAAGGCGCTTAGAGGCAGCTGGGCCACCCAAGAAGCTTTGATCCACAAGAAAGGCATTATCCGCAAAGTACCGGCAACAATAGTCCCAGAACTTTGAAAAATTAGCTCCGGGAAACCGTTCAAGATAGGCAACCCACACGCAGCCAGATACACACAAATAGTCATTCCGCAGAGTACGAGGCACAACCAACCGCGCAGGTCCTTTAGGAACCTACGCAGCCAAAATTCTTTACATCATCAAATCACAAGTTCAAGCCTATTACATCGGTCAAAATTTGTTACAAGGTCAAATCAAGGCTGAGCAGCGGCCCCCAGCACCTTCGGAATAGAAGTGGTCCCCGCAGCACTACCTTTGGCAGCCGAGGGCATGGCGGCAGAACCTTGTTCTTGGCGAGCTTGTAGCATCTTGAACTGCGTAGCCACAAAGGGGTTAGTAAAGAACGCGACAATAAAAGCGATCAAGCGTCGGGAAAGCAGGTACCTTCATCAAGCGATCGGCAGCATACTGGCGCGCAGCATCACGACCGTATACTTTCCAAAAGTCACGCATAAAGATCTGCTGAACAGCTTGTACCATGCGCGAGGAGGCTTCAGGAGTGGGAGCTGAGCCAAATTGATACTGCTTACCGAAGGTTTTAAGATGATCACAGCCTTCCTTCTCCAACATTGCAAGAAGATTGCCACAGCTGAATGTCGCCCCGTAGTCGCCTACAACCTCCATCACGTTGGGTAAGGATTTAAATTCAGCATCAAGCCAATCAAAGAATCGCGCTTCATTTCCACCCTCGGGGAAAGGCAAGGGCTCAGCTCCGAAGCGGCGAAGGGTGGCCTGATAGGATCGATAAACTCGAAGCCCGCATTCAGCGACCAAGTCGCGAGAACGATCCATCAAGCCCTTCACAATCTTCAGCTCTTCTTGCAATCGGGAGCAGCTCTTGTCCTTGGTCTGAACCAAAGCTTGAGATAACTTCAGCTCATCCTTCAAGGAGGTCACAAGTTCGGCATCGCTGCTAGTTTGATCATGAAGTAATTGGAGTTCTTTCTCAAGCTCCTGATTGCGAGCCCGAAGATCCCGAGCTTCTTGAGCCTGAACCGAGGCAACAGTAAGGCGTCTGTGAAGGTCATGGTGTGTTTCCTTGAGTTCTTTCTTAGAGTCTTGGACTTCTTGCAACTGTCTCTTGAGGCTCTCTTGTTCTTCCTTCATACGGTCATAAGTGTCCACGACACTCTTCATTTGCTTGGCGCGGGCAACCAGCTTGCGATCAATAATGCGAGCCCCCGCCATAACCTAGGGAAAGAAGAAGCCAGTTAATCAAAATGTCATAAATCAACGACAAAAGTATAAGCTAATTCGAATACCTTAAAAGCATGATGGGCAACAACTTGGCAAGCTTCCTCAGCACATAATTTCTCCATTTCAGATTTGTATTCTATCAAGCGAGAGTATACATCGGGGTTACTCTCTTCCATAACAGACCACATGTAAGCAGTAAAATCAGCAAGGTTGTTCAGATCGTCTAAGGAACAACCTAAGGGAGCAGGGCTGTGAGGGTCCGGAGCCACCCTCGAAGAAGCACCGGCACCGGGCACCTGTTCACGGGCAGCAACAGCATCTCCGGTGTCAGCGATCACACCATGAGCAGCTGAAGCCTCCGCTTCGGGTCGGTTCGCCTCCGCTTTCTCCGAAGGCGGAGGAACTCCGGCATCAGAATTATCACTTGTGGAAAGCAGGGCAAATTCAGACCCAGAGCCACTTTCGCCAGGAGACAGGGGCTCACCACGGTAAGGGCAGGGTCCATTAGAGCTAAAAGAAGAATCTCCCGGGGTACCAGTAATATCAACTTCATGGGAAGAACCTTTGAACAGTCCCACATTGGTAAAAAATAGAGAAGGTAATAGCGGAGGTAATGGCACGGGATCAGGCAGCGGTATAGACTCGCCTGTCGGCGCGACAACGGAGCGTTCAGCCCCTGAAATCCCAACGAGGGCATGCGCAACAAGCTCATCAGCTTGTTTGTTAGCACTAGGGCTTCCGGTAGGAGACGAAAACAAATCTTCCATATTCACATCAACCAAATCCAAGGGGTCCACCATCCGCACATCACGAGGAGGGCCTTCGGGAGCATGCAAATCGAAATTCGGCCAAGATTGCACATGAAGATCCGCCAAATCAAGATCACCAAGCACCTCCTCCATAAATGTCTTCCCACTGCACGCAGGGGGCTGCTCAACAGCTTGGTTAGGTGCGTCAGCAGAGCTCGTCCTTTGCGCAGGACAAGTTGGAAGAATCATCGGAGGAACGGAGGCAACAGGATTTTTCATCTTCGAGGCCGGTGCGCCCTTGACACTTGGGGGAGCGGCTGCGGAGGAACTGCCGCCAAGATTGGGCGTGGCATCCGGCTTCAATACAACTCTAACACGCTTGGTTTGGGGGTCGACGGCCGCATCTCGATCACGTTTGTCCCCGGCCTTTACCTTTTTGGTAACTTTCTTCTTCGAAGCACCAACAGGTTCGGTTCCCGGCTGGATAATGGCTTGGCCGTGCCTCGAAGGTTTCGCGGGTTTCACACGAGGAGAATATTTTATGCCAGCAACTTCGAAAACACGGTTCAATCGGCCACTGTGATGGAGAATTCGTTCGGCGGCTTCGAACTCGTCAAGGGTATAGTAGCCCAAGATATCGTTAACTCGCCGCTCAATCTCCGCAACATACGTAGCATCCGATTGATCCGAAGGCTTGGCAACTTCGAAAACCGGGAAGCGGAAATATCCGACGGTTCCAACTTTGACGGTCTTAAAGCTAAGTGGCCTCCGGCCAGGAGATAAAGCCAAAATACCAGCGGCAAGGCATTCTTCGTACAGATCACGACCAGTGCAGAGTCGCACAATCAACTTGAAGACATTGATGTTGGCTTCGAAGTTCCGAGTTCGAGTGAAGGGTGGAGAATGAAGAACGTTCAACATATCGGGCTTGCTATGAAGGCCATAATGACTCTGCACCCCACTTTTGGTAACTTGCTCCGGACCTCCGGGAATGCTAGCATAGAACCAGTACCGATGCCAATCTGAGTCCCACTTGTTTTTATGGGCTGGCACTAGCTCTATTTTCTCAAAGTTCTTCTTCGCCCGATGAGGTCGGAAAGTTAGGCACACAAACTGAGCATTGTAAACCTCCGCATCACCTCCGAAGCTAATCTTCTTAGCTTGGTGATGGAGTTTATACAGTCGGCAGAAAGCGTCAACATCAGGCTCCACACCTTGGCTTCGGATAGCATAGAAATACTTGAAAAGTTGGGTGATTCCGTTCGGTGTTAGTTGGTGCAGCTTTACTTGATAACGATCGAGAATAGCGCCAACCAGATCGTCGCACGGGAGGCGGAGCCCAGCAACAAAAAAATCCCGAAAAACGACAACTTCATGAGCGAGGGGAGTCGGGTATTCCTCTAATCCAGGGGCCCGGCCTTGGCCTTTTTGAATGTAAGACTTATCTTCATAAAAGCCAATAAGAGTGGCTGAGACGAGGGACTGCCCAAATCGGGTGGTTTTCTGAAGTGGAAGTTTACCTCCTACAAGTTCGCTGGGGTCTGCAACCACCTTCGACAAGTCTTCACCAGAGTCTTCAGCGCTGTCTTCGCCAGATTCATCGCCGCCGTCACTGCCAACAAGCCCAAAACCTTCGGCGGCAGTGGTCCCAGCATCTTTAGAAGAAGCAACGATCGGCGGGGGTCCCGCCGGTGGAACACTCCCTCCGACGACCGGCACATGAGCGGTAGGAGCTTCGTCTGTGGCAACCAGAGTGGTGTCGCGGGCAGTTTGCTTAATGCGAGCCATCCTAAGGTAAGAGCAAAGGGGGTTCACAAGTTAAAACAAGAAAAAGTTAAACAATCACGAAAGCAAAGCCAAGACCAAGTCAAACCCTAGAATACGAAGGGGTGGCACGGAATCCAGAGCGGCGAAGTCCGAGAAACGCGTCGATTGCTCAAATCGAAAGTCGAAGGTGCAGCCCAATCAAAAGCCTGCACAATTTATGAGGCAGCAAGAAATTGACTACGGGGGTCGCTGTCACACGGTAGAAAGAAATCTTTCTACCGTGTGCGTCCCTTTTATAGGCATGGGGGGACACCTTTGGAACAACGGTCAAATATGGGCCGTAACAACATTCCAGAGGTGACGACCGTAAGCAGCACAAACAATGGAACGATTGCAACGGCCCAGGACATCGAAGGACCAAACAATCGAGAGGCTTCCGTTGGGGTAACGGATCTTTAAGAACCGCACCTCCGGAATGATCAAACAGGAGCTGGCACAAGAGAAGCAGGAAGAGAGGTTCTCTCTGAATGAATCGAAGGTTATCCTCAGACAGAGCAATGTAAGGCGCAAGTGCACAGGACCTTCGACATATTCAGAGGTTTGGAAGGGCAAGACAAATGAAGGCCAGTGACTGTCGACCCATGTAAGCATGCTATGGTCGTCTGGAGCGAAGGTCAGCAGGCAACGCTTAGAGTTCTTTCAAGTGGGAGGTCACCTTCGCTCATCATCACGAGGCCTCGGCGATGAGAGCGAGTGATCAGGAAAACAAGAAAGGTCGCGAAGCTCGGAGTCCGAAGGTGTTGTGAAGCCAATCACCTTAGCGGTTATCCTTTAGTTAGAAGAGGAAGTAAAAGGGCATACGGCATTGTATAGGAAATTACCCTTTTCACCCGTTCCCAAAAATTGTAAGGTGTGAATAGAATAGCCTGCAAGTGGGGCAAGGCGAGAGGGTATTGTTGTAAAGTTACGATCTTGTAATCCCCTATAAAAGCAGGGCCTAGCCCTCCTTTTGAGGGGAACCTTTTGGAAGGGATGGAGAGAAACGAATGATACTTTTCACTGCTGGTTTGTATTGCTGTTGAGAGAATACATACCAACAGTATTGCTACGGGACAATCGAAACAACAACCTATTATGCGGCTTGTTCATTAAACTGTTTTTAGATTATATAACAAGGTATAAGCAGATCGTTTATTAGACGACATCGCTGTATTTATTTGCTTCTCGGAACGGGTGTGGTTAGAGTCGGTATCAACGGACGAGATATTACTGTTACAAACGACCTAAGACCGGAGTTTCCGTGAAACTCTTGAAAAGAAGAGCGCATCGCGGGGTGTGGACGTATGCGCCGCGCGCGAGTCTAGCCATCGGCCCGTTGCCCCTTGTCCGGCGTTATCCTGGCGCGCGTCATGCCAGACCCAACTCCCATACACGTAGGCCCCCCTTCCCCCAAGAGGGCGCCCGGTGCCGTCCCTCTCCGCGTTCTTTTGGCCGCTGGCAATGACACGATCCGGCCGCTCCACACCACACCGCCGCCGTGCCCACGCACACACGGAAACCAGCAAAAATCGCCCGCGCACGCCCGGCCTCGAACCTCCAGATCGTAAGGTACTACATACGTGTGCCGATCCGCATGGTGCCGTGTCCATCGGTGGGAAACGAAGAGCGCACGCTGGGCCGCGGTCCTGCTCCTCTCTTCGATCGATAGGGGTCGCCGGTCGGGAGTCCAGGGCGATACGACAAACCGGCTCCCATCCGGCCCGGGTGACTCGTCCCGCTCACGTCGACGGATCCCTCTCCCCCGGCTGGTCCCCCGCCCCGCCGTACGCGTACGTGCTCAGGCCGTGCCAACCCCGTACAGCGAACGGCTCCGTCCCGACGTCCTCTCACGCCGGATTGCCTGCGCGCTTTCACTGCACACGCACATTGCACGCGACGGCGTCTTGCGCAGCAGCGGTGCACGGGCACGGCGGGGCCAGAGCCAGCCAGCGTGGTTGGTGCCTGTGCGTCGCGGCGGCGGCAGGCGCTGGCGCAGATTGGCACCCGTGGGGTGGATGCGTGCCCATGCTCCGACCGGCACAATGATTTTCCGCGGTAAGGCTGCGTCGTAGCCTTGCGACGCCAGTGAGCGGCGAACTGTGACAGGTGACCGGCCATCAGCTGCAGGTGCAAGCCACCTGATGAGCTGATGCAGTTGCCAAGGCACCCAATCAGTGCCGAGCGCGGCGTACGGAATCCACATCGGCACACTGTTCGCTCACGTTGGATCACGGCTCCACCATGCCCTCCGATGTTTATCATCGCGACGCCGTCGCATCTCCATCCTATGTATGTTACCTACGAGCAAAGCTTATCCTGGAGCAGGTGGATTTGCAGGACCGGAGTGACAAGATTTTCTTGAGTTGATCACCGCCGGGCGAGAAAATCCAGGGCACTAGCTTAACATCTAGGGTTTAGGTGGCCATTGTGTGGTAACGTTTGCCAGGAGTGAAGTGAAGCAACGTTGCCAGTCGTCTTTGAACACTCAATGCTCAGTTTGACCATTGGAATGGAAACATTCGTCAGCAAGTTTTCCGAACAGAAAACCGGGAGATGCAGACCCGCAAACATCTTTATTTTCCACCCTGTTTGACCAATAATTAAGGGTATTAAATAAAGTCACTTTACAAAACTACCTTCACAATCCCGGGTTAATTCACGAGACAAATCTAACGAGGTATTTGATACTTCATTAGATTCATCGCACAAAGTTACACCCATTGGAAAGAAACACGTCCCTTATTCCCTTGGGCCTTGTTTAGATCCAAAAGCAACTCCCAAATTTACTATGCAAAAAGAAGATTCTCCGTCACATCCAAATGTCATAACATGCCTGGAGTATTAAATGTAGATGAAATCAAAAACTAATTACACAGTTTTGTTGGGCTCCGTGAGACGAATATTTTGAGCCTAATTAATTAATTTTTAGATAATTTTTTTACAAATACAAACGAAATGCTACAGTGACGCAATGATTACGAAGTGACATCAAACTCCCAAATTTGACCTCCCAAATTCGACATCTAAACAAGGCCTTGGTTTGTAAGGGTGGGCAGCCGATGAAACGAAATGTCAGGTCAAATTCATCAGGTTAAGTTCACGCCAGGGGAAAAACACTGGTTTTGGTTAAAAAAAACTGATGTGTTTTCTTCCTGAAATCTGCAGGACTACAAGTTACTTGTATTAATAAGGAGGTATTTGAACAGTTTATAGGCCCTCAATCGCCTAATTTACTCGACCATCCAACCTGAAGAACCAAAGGCAAGGCTAAGAAATAACCTAAGTGCCCTCTAGCTTATGTTAACAAAAAAGTGCCCTCTAGCTTCTGACCAAAGTTCAGCTTGCTTCGCGCTTGATCCTCTGACAGTTGATGTGCTTGGAGCTCATGACCGTGAAACACTCTCATTCGCATAGTCGCATTCCACCCGTTCCACAAACTCCAGTGCGGACAACGTGTCGAAGCCCCCTTTTGTTTTCATACTCGGCACCGTCGACCTGATCAGCTGATCTGGACAGAGCTGTGCTCGGCACAAATGAGATGTTTATAACGGATAGTTACCACAAGTTGGTGCTGTTAATCACCTAATTCTGCCGTCCAGCTTTTGCCTTTTTGGCTTGATATGCATGCATATTGCATAGTCTCAAAAAGCCATTGCCCATTGTCAAAAGCAGATCACAGAGAACACCTCTACCATTACACAGTAACTAAATCGCCTCACAAGGTCAAACTCCCTTGGGCACAATTCATCAACGTACGTATACACTGTACTGCATGTACATACATCGAAATCGAAATTGAGTGGGAAAAGAAAAACTAGATGCATGGAATTGGAATACTATATCCATCTTTCTCTTGAATCTTTGCTTCGCCAAAAAATCCTTCTTGCAAGAGCCCATCCCTGCATGTCCTGTCCCGGAGCGGTGTACGAAGAACCCAGCAGTTCAGCATTCTGTCCGAGCGGTCAGCAAGGACTTCTTGCAGTGGAGGATGGCGTCGCGCACGGCGGTGTCGGCGTTGCCGTGGCACCAGTGCTCCGCCGCGCTCGAGGCGCTGGACGTGGACCGGCGCGCCGGCGTCGCGGCGAGCGACCTGGACCTTGGCGCGGAGAACACCCGCGCCGGCAGCCGCAGCGCCCTCGCCTTGCGGCACAGCGGCACGAGGAAGCGCAGGTACCTGAGCAGCAGCCTCCGCGTCGCCAGCAGCGGCTTGGCGCCGCCGCCGACGCCGCCCGGGCGCTTCGCCGCGGAGCCGATCACGGAGGCCGGCGTGCTCCGCGCCGTGTGGAACGCCGGGGACGAGCCCGCCAAAGCGTCGTCGGCGTACGCGCTGCCGGCGTCGTGGGCGGCGGCAATAATGCCGCTCGGCTCGCATGGGAGGAGGCTCTCGTCGGAGAAGACGAGGCCGGCGCTTGCCAGCAGCGGGGAGCACGCCGCGGCGCACGGGGGCGGGCCGAAGTCGAAGCCGCCGTCATCCGACGACGTCCACCGCATCGAAAACAGCTCCTCCGGGTCCATGTCGATGAAGGACGCCGTGGAGCTGTTGAACGACTCTCCGAGGACGCCGTGGGCGTCGATGCGCTCGAAGGACGGCGCGGACCGCGGCTTGCACCTGGGCCACCCGCCGCGGGAGAAGCTGTCGCTGCGAGACGGGGAAGCCTCCATGGAGGAGCGAGCGCACGGCACGGCACGGCACGGCGCGGCGCGGCGAGCGAGCAAGGGAAGCTCTGGTTGGTTCGTGTAGGTGTGTGAGGTGAGGCGAGCGGCTAGTGAGTGGCGCGACGAGGATGATATAGGGGGTAGGCGGGTCGCCGATGTGGGGGCGCGAGCCGGTGCGTGGGAACAAACGAGTTGACGTCTTGGGGACAAGGCGTTTGGTGCCGTGTCCATGTTGTTCCCTGCCTCGCTTTGCTCCTCCAAAACAGTGGTTTTCACGGTCCCAAACAGTATATTCTGCTTGCTCAGGATTTGTATCGACACCAACTCATTCATACGAAATTCGGCATGACGTGTGCGTTCCATACCAGTTCTACGTGTGAAATGCACGCAATTCATACTGAAGCTGGCTGACATGTTAAATTTGGGATTCCAAAATACTGTAGGAATTACCTACTGTACGTAGAAGTTTGGCTGTGGAAGATCTGTCCAAAACATGTATGGTTGGTATGTTGTGTCGTACTGGACCAGGGTATCAGACAAATGACAAAATAGTGTACTAATAAGCAGCACTCTTGCAGACCCGTCAGAGACAAGGTCATCAATGTTGGCAGCAATAATACGGGATTAGTCGGGTGGGTGAGATAATCCTGACAAAAAGCCGGGGCAGCATTTCAGCAAGCAGCATCTGCCCTACCCCATGCCATGTCCTACATGTGGTTCGTGCGAGAGCCCCAGCCTTGCAGCTGCAGACGGAACAACGCCCAATGCTCTTCAGCCTTCACATCACAGATCTAACAATTTAGGGAAGATAATCTATGGTTCCGGGGGCAGAATCCGTGCAAGATCTGTGGTCCTCACATGCGAAGCCGGTCTCTTCAAGCCGCTGCAAGGCATCTTTTATGAGTTTATCCTCGTGGTGTCGCCTGGTTTCTAGCCACACCTGCAATATTCAAACCACGGAGCAGGAGGACTGCAAGCTGACCGGGGAAACGGGTTCAGATTCTGAAGGGAAATCAAATGGAGTTCCATGAACCTGGACCCCGCGAGACAAGATTCAAGACCCTTGAACAGGGGACAATGGTCTCTGTAAGCAGCCAGGGGAACTGCAATAACGACATGGAGCTACGGCAGCTAGTAGGTCTCCGGTCTAGACCTCAAAGGTGTGTTGATATGCTCTTCCATTTGTTAATGGGATGGGTTAGTTAGTGTTGTAGACCTGTATGTAGCGCACAAAACAAGCACGGGTTTTGACTCCTCTAGCAGGCACATGGTGTCATTTTAATGCAGATGATAGTTTACTTGGCGAAAGATGGATCACCAAGCATAGAGGGCCTAAACTTAAGATGCATCAAAAAATCCCTAAATCAAACCAATTGTATCCCCGTAAATGATGCATAAAAACTAATGTACTTGGCAAAAATACACATTCATTTCAGGCCAGTCTATTTTTTTAACTGAAGAAAGAAAATACTCCTTTGTTAATCCTTCAAGTTGGAACTAGTGTGAACATTCAGCCATGCAAAACCTCAGATGCTTTGTGCAAAATTTACAAGTAAAAGGTAAAAACTATTGTTAATGCTTCCGTACACTATTCTTAAACTACAACATTATTTTTATCTTAGCCTAAGGTAATTCCAGAAACTCTTATTCTTTACCATCATCATCCCAGTTGCCTACTCTGGTAGGCAATGCCAAAGACACTTTATGTTAACTCTAAGCATCCAGGTTTTTTTAGAGAGTTCTAAGCTGAGTTGATAAAGACAACTCCGAGGATTTCAAGGAGCAATAACCGGCTGAAATTGGAAGGAACATTAGCAGAACTATAATTGTCAGGAAATGGAAAGAGAATCTGCACTCTCTATCTTGGCATGTAATGTAAGTTACCTCAAATATAATGATTATGAATAGAAAACGGGGGCGATCTTCTCAATATTTCATTTCTGTAAACATAATGTTTACAAACTTTAGGGGTACACTTTCTAAAGTAGAAAAGAACAATAAGGTTAATAATTCAATGCTGACACAACTTTGTTATGCTCCAGCACAATAGAGATGTGCATAATATCATAAAACCCAAATGAGTCTATACTATCTAAATGATTTCATGATTACTGGTACAGAAATGACAATATTGCAGGGTAGAGACATGAATGACATTGCTGCTGTTCTGTCAATGATTTACTGGTGCTTGTTCCAAAACTTAGGAACAGACTAGACAGAGCAACTACGTATCAATTACTGCCGACCACAATGTGACAGATTCTGAACTTCTGATTAAACTTTGTCGAACATTATAGCACATTTTGTCCCCACCAATTCTAGCTTTCCAGCAACACAAATTTGAAGACCCTTTTACTCAAAGAATGCATCATCATTCAGAATATGACCCTGGACTGCATGGATGTCAATGACGGCATCATTATCCACAGCAAACAGAAACCAGAGCAACAAAACTAAGGATAGCTTCAACTGCTCCAACCAAAGCAAACATAAGAGGTCAATCGACACTTTTTGTTTGGACTTCCAAGTATCAATACATTAAAATATGTCTCGGTTGACAGTATGAAATTGGTGTGATACTATGACTAAGATCTTCATGAAAAGTAATTCGATAATCCATAAAAAAATATTTTGAAACGAGTAAATAGTGGCCAAAGTGTTACCTTTGTATACCATGTCAATGTCCAAACAACTTATATAGTTGCAATTACAATTGGAGGTAGTAATAGTTAAATTCTACCTGGATGCCTTAAAAAAGAGTATTAGAGGTTTCAGGATACACTAGGTGGCATATAAACTGGATACATAAGAGATTCACCTAATGTTACTCCATACTTACACTCGATATTGATATGTATTCAGCTTTTCATATCATCTGCCTCACTGCCTGGTTTCAAATAGATAAACCGTGAAGATTCTCTATTTGAAACCAGACAGCTGATACAAAAAGATGAACATAAATCAATACCAAATACCATGTATTAAGTGTAGCTTTGAGCAAGTGCCAAAACTAATTCAGTAAAAGTAAAATAGAAATAATCCAGTACGTATCAGAATAGGACATCGTGAAAGCAAATGGTAACTAACTTTGTTGGATGCTGATCTGCTTTCAGGTAGCAGTGTGGCGAAAGCTGTGGGCTCTGTTCTACTTCCATGCAGTGGTGTGTAAGATTAAGTATTTCATTGATGCAAATACACATGCAAATTTTTTTGGAGAATAGTGGCATGTATAGCAGCAGCAGTGAACTGACACTAACAGACTGCCACATTATCAATGCCAACGAAATATATTGCCACACTGATTCCCATCAAAATGACAATTGATTCCGAAACAGGCAATTGGTACAAACTGTTGTACATATATGAAAAACGGTGGAATGTTACACATGTAATCTGACTAACTTCCTAAAGCTAAAATTTTTTTAGAGTGGCAGCAGCTTTAGAAGTGTCACAAGGGTGAGAGGGCACAAGCTTCCAACATTCTGAAGACTCAAAAACTCACTTCATAACTTCTTATGGGAGTGTTCCCTGGAGCCTGTTGAGTCATTTGGTGTGAGTCTTGGTCTTTTCGTGCTGCATCCTTCTTCCTCCAGAGATTTTAATTTGTTTTTTATAGCAGCTATCTTTGCAGTGCGATCAGCTTGTGCTGGTCTGCTTGCAGAACCACCTGTCAGTTTCTTGTCTTTGGGTGCTCTGCGCGAACCACCTGAGTCCAGAGAGCTTTTCTCACTTGCCAAGTGAACCACCATGGGACGTCCGCAGACTAACTTGCCATTCATCTTTTCCTTTGCTAACTGAGCTTCCTGCATGCTTACTTCAGGTGACAAAGGTGAGAACTGAGAACACATAACCAATTGTTATCTGCCACAGGAAATGGATACTACTCTTACCTCCTTAGTAGTGTATTGAACAAAGGCATAGCCCCGAGGTTCGCCTCGCTTTGGACCACGTGTGTGCCACAAGAAATCCTCAGCTATAATCTTTCCAAAGGGGGAAAACATCTTGATAACATCAGACCTGAAAAATAAAACCACAACGTTGGTTTGCAGAACACAAGGGTGAGGCAAACCATGAAAAGAACATGCAACCAGGATACCAGAGAGAAATAAGTAACCCACTCTGATATCCTGAAGTCCAGATTCCCAACATACAGTCTACTCTCCAGCTTGGCTCCCTCAAGCCCTTTAACATCCTGCAACTCAATCTGGTTAGAAATTTAGCATCCACCCAAGCTTGCAGATTACAACAAGCTATCTTCTGATTCAATCAGACCAACATACCATTGGTTCCAGCAGCCAAGATTTCCAATTCAGAGAAGGTCGATCGTTTCACAGACTTTTGAAATAAGCTGCAGCAGCACCTCGGGTGAATTGATATTGCACATCAAAGAAGAATAACCTAACAGAACCATAGGTTGCATCGGGGGCAGACCCAGCATAGGACATGGGCACACAAAATCGTTAGTAGATACGAGTATAATACATGTACATACTGTAACCCTGTAACTGGGTCAGATCCAGTTACAAATAGCAGGGTTTGGGGTGCAGCGTTCCGCACACCAAGAAGTGAAGGGAAGAGAAGAGAAGGGGCGCGCGTACCTAGTGGGTGCTCGATGCCGGCGAAGGGTCCGGCGAAGACGGGCGGAGGGCGCCGCCGCTCGCCCAGTCGTCGCCGGCAGGAAAGGAAGGTCACGAGGGAGAGGGAGAGGGAGACAGAGACAGGTGAACGGTAGATGAGGAGGGGTGAATAGGAAGTAGCGACGCGCACGGACCGACGAGCGTATTCACGGAATTACGGTGTTTCGTATTCCATACTAGGCAAACATGGTACTAATATTGCCAATATTTAGAGTATATAATAATAAAACTATCATACGTCATCATTTATATAAATAAAATCATAAAATGTATTGGCTATAATAGAGGATGGAACGTTTTCAAAATTTAAAAGAGTGTTTCACGTAGAACAAATTAGTTTAATCTTTTTTCCATTAAATTACTACCATATCATTGTTTTTACTTATGTTAGAACTATTTCATCCAAAAAAAACTCCTACTAAAAGAAGTCCTAAATCATCCTATGCATACCAAGTTTTATTTTTATTTAAAAAAAGTCTAAATTAGTACCCTAAAGCATGAACAAAGTCTTGATACCACAACTATCTCAATCGGTCCAATCTACTCCTTTTCTTTTTATTTCCACATACACAAGTGGTGTTTTAAGTTAAAATTTTAAGGGATGATAGGGACCCACATATAGTATTTTACAAAAAATATAATTTGAATTTTTCATCATTATTTCTCATAAAATTTCGTTTGATATAGTTAATTTATTATTATATATCATAGCCTTTCAAAATAATGACGAAAAAAATCATAATATATTTTTTAAATATAATTTATGATCCGCTCTATTACAAATAAAATTTCAAATCAAAATAACATGTGTGCATAGAGAAACAAAAAAAATCTTATGAAGAGGTAAACTAGACCGATTGAGGTAGTTAAGTGTGTAAAACGAACCAAAACATACTTTAAGGGCTATCCAGACTTTTTCCATACTTGATAGTAGTAATTTAGACTTTTTTCTTTTTATTTTAAGAAGATGGCCTTACTTACAAAGTACAAGTTGCAGTATCTAAACTTACAAAGTACAAGTTGTATTAACTTAATAAACAATATTGTGCATACCAATTTTTATTAAGTTAATAATCTGATAACAATGTTCATTGATTTGCATTTTTGAATTTATAACTAAACCTATTATGATGTTATGAGATAACAGTGATATTTTTTAAAGAAAAAAAACTAGCACCTTTTCTTATTTTTATTTGTTTGTAGCTCCTTTAGGTATATAGTAATAGATTTAGTGAATTGAAAACAATTTCTTTTTCCTTTTCTGATTGGAAGCATTCTAGGTCGACTACTTGACAGCTAAATACGACGAAGACCACACCAATTATATCAGAAATCCAAATCCACGCGAGCGTGCAAGAGAAACCAAAACTTGATGTGTTTATGATGGCCATCTCATCCATGAATATTATCTCTACGGTTGAAACACTTGTGTCATCTTCCCGTCCATTTCTGGGCCCTTTCTGATTCTATTATGATATTGTTTTATTGTTATATCGTTTTAGTTTATATCACTTCTAAATCAGGGATGATCAGAGAACTTTGACTAGCACCAACATTACCCAACTTTTCCACTTACCCCTATCAAAACAAGCTCATGCATAGCTCAATGATCTCCTTCTCTATCTTGACAGTAGAACATGACACACGGACATACATTTGGGGCTCCCCTCTTTTCACCTCCACGAAAGTCTACAAAAGACTAATGGGCTCAGCCTTGGCTCACCCTCTCTTTCAAAGTCGTTGGAAATCTTCCCGTCAACATTTAGGGCTTGTTTGGCATGGCTCAAGCTCCAAACTCTAGTCCAGATTTGCACTTTCTATGCTAAATTAATATACTTTAAATATTAATATTTAGTATAAGTTATAAACAAAATGATTCATCTCAATACTCTTTATGTAATCCCAACTCCAACTCTAGAATTTTCTGGAGCTCCTAATACCCAGCTCCAAGAACTCCATGGATTTTCTGGATTTGGAGCCGTGTCAAATAGAGCCTTAACAAGGAGGTGGCGGGTGCTGATTTGTGCTGAGAGATAAATACTGCTGATTGGCTGGTGGCTGATGCTGGTTTGTGCAGAGAGAAAAATACTGCTGGCTGGCTGCTGACGAGCCAGGCGAACAGGGATGACAGCAACGCTGGTCAACCATTGACGTCCATCCACATGGAGACCTTGAAGTACTGGAGGTTTTCAAAAGGTGCAAATTACAGCTAGGAATTTCTTTTGACATGGAAATAATCATAATCATGGCATGGTGCATATGGATGGCCAGGAATGATTTAATCTTCAGGAACATAGGGCCATCAGTTCAAAGAAGCCAAAGATTATTCAAGAAGGAGCTTGATCTAGCTAGTTGCACTTAGATCAACACCGCTGAAATCCCTTCTTATCCGTCAATGGCTGGAAGACTTGTTGTAATCAAGCTTATTTTATTTGTTTTCTTCTTTGTTTCCTAGAGCTCATGTATAGATTTTGAACCTCTTTTTTCTTTTCTATCAATATATGTTAATCAGAAGGGGGGGGGGGGGGGGGGGGGAGGTTATTACCCCCATCCTGTTTCCTCAAAAAAAAATCAGGGATGCTAGATTTCTAGCATTTACGTGTATTATTTACTAATCTTATATTCTCATATTTTCTATAAATGTATCATAATCATAATCATGGCATGGTGCATATGGATAGCCTGGAATGATTTAATCTTCAGGGACATAGGACCATCAGTTCAAAGAAGCCAAAGGTTATTCAAGAAGGAGCTTGATCTAGCTAGTTGCACTTAGATCAACACCGCCGTAATCCCTTCTTATCTGTCAATGGTTGGAAGACTTGTTGTAATTAAGCTTATTTTGTTTGTTTCCTAGAGCTCATGTATAGATTTTGAACCTCTTTTTTCTTTTCTATCAATATATGTTAATCAGTAGGGGGTGTTTCCTCAAAAAAAAATCAGGGATGCTAGATTTCTAGCATTCACGTGTATTATTTACTAATCTTATATTCTCATATTTTCTGTAAATGTATCATAGTTGGGCAGTAAAATCTATGTAATATGATTTATGCGTTTTTACTGTTTGACTTTGTTTTCGTGGGTCTCTGGAGTTTGTATTGGTTTTTTTAGTGGTTTTGGGTGTTTTTTAGTCCGTTGACGACTCAATTATATATTGACCTTTTTCAGTTGGCATATTTTGCTGGCAAGTAAAAAGAAAAGTGACAGTGCAATGCTGCGACAATTTACTGCCTCAAAATCTGACAGACTTGGCGTTAAAATCTGTCAACAGATGACTAGAGTGGTCCTATTTTTCCCCTTTTGACACGGCCGCACCAACCGTCCTCTCGGCACATGACATCATATCAAAGGCAGGCCGTAGGGTACCAAAGGCTAACCAAACATACTCAAGTTAAGCATCATACAAAGTGTCCTTACACTATACGCGCGATTACTAACACTCAAAATGGAGCGAGCATTTTTGTCACACCCTTCGTCGACACGCACAGGCACGAGTGCGCGAAGTAGTCGCCGTGGTGATCATGCGGGCCTGCATGCTGACCGGCCCGATCCGCCGAGACTAACGAGCTATTAGACCGGGAGCGGCCTCGCTCTCTTGTGCCACTGCTAATTCCTCTCCTAATCCATCCCACTGCAAGAGCCAGATCATGCAGGAAATTAGGCGTTAGGCTGATCGATGACCAGGATACCAGCAAGGTGTAGTTGTGCACTGCCTCAATGAATAAGGAAATATACTGAAGGAGCATTATCGTGATATTATGATGAGAGCCTGACCTGCTAACCAATTAGACCTTGGCGAACTCGCCTTCCCTGCAAACGCCGACGTCGATGGTCATCGACCGGTCCTTGCCCTTCTTGGGCGACGACAACACCCTGCAGCAGTTCCTCCTCGGCGACTGCACATTATATTGCATGACACCCCAGCGATCGTGTCAGCATATCTTTAAGATCGATCGAGTTTGTCACAGTACGTATGTAGCCAATGCAACTTATATATATTAACGAACGTACCCTCTTCCATAGGTCTGGGTCGGGCCTCTTGTGCACGACTACGTTGTCGAGCAGCGCTCCTGGGTCGGCGATGCGCCACCGGCACGCTGGGTGCTTCACCCGGTGCCTCTCGTACTCCGTCACCGTCACGTTCCGGCGCCTGTCCATCCGGCTCCCCCGCATGTAGTAGACGTGCGGCTTCTGGCACGGCTGCCGCGCCACGGGCCGCGTGTTGAACGAGTAGGCCGTGTAGTCGGCGCGCTTGTACCAGTTGAGGAAGCTCCGCATCGGCGTCTCCATCTCCCTGGGCGACAGCACCCCGCGCACTACCATCACCGCGAACCCCCACGACACCGACACCGTCCACTGGTGCCCCCGGTCGTAGCACACCGACTGCTGCGCCACCGCCGCCGAGTCCAGCCGCACCGGCCCGTCGAACAGCCTCCGCAGCGCCGCCGACCTCGACGGCGTCGTCGGGAACACCGGCTCCAGGAAGTCGAGGTGGTGCAGCGTCACCAGCGGCGCCACCGGGTGCGCCCCCAGCAGGCCCAGCACGTCCCCCCACAGGTCGCACTGGTGGAACCCCGGGTGCCTCGTCAGCGGCACCCCCAGCTCCGACATGCACGCGTGGATGCGGTCGTCGCTGCCGTACAGCGCCGGGTACCGGTGCAGGCACCCGTCCTGCATCTTGGCGAGCTCCTCCGCCAGCGCGCGGCTGATGGCGAACCCGCCGCCGCCGAACGCCATGCCGTACGAGAAGATGAGGTTCTGGATGTGGCTCTCCGACGGCGACCCGATGTAGTACGGCTGCCGGTGGTCGTACTGCGACAGCACGTGCACAAGGTTCTCCGGCAGGAACACCGTGTCGTCGTCGCCCATCACGAACCACCGCACGCCGGGGAGCCCCAGCCGGAACGTCTCCGAGACGATGCGGGAGATCCGGAGCGCCGACCGGCTGCCGGCGCCGTGGGTGTAGGGGAACTTGGACGTGTCGGAGCTCACCATGATCGCCGGGAGGCCCGTGCGGGAGCTCTTGGAGTAGAATTCGTGCACAGGCTTGTCCATCCACACGAACCCGCGCATCCGCCCCGGCCGCCACCACAGCTTGATGTACTCCTTCCGGCTCTCCCACAGCGACGCCGACGCGCCGATGCCGAACACGATGTGGCGGAGCCCCGTGGGCGCCGCCTCCGCCGTTAGCCTCGTCGGCTTGGCGGCCGCCGGAGCCGGGGGAGGTGGGGACGAGGCGTTCAACGACGAGGCGTTGGGCTTGGCCACCATGAAATGGGCCGCCACGACGCTGCCCTCCGGCGAGCACCGCGGGTCGTAGAACTGCGAGGCGGCGATCACGACGAAGTAGAGGACCAGCACCGGCAGGACGACGTAGAGGATGAGGCCGTAGAGGACGGAGGACTTGGCGGCGCCCTTCCCCGCGCCGCCGTACACGGCGGCGGCGCCGTGGGCGACATTGGCCTCCTTGTGGTGGAGCTTCTCTCCAGCTCCGCCTCCCCTCATGCCAATGCCGCGGTGGATCAAGCCTAGCAAATCGGCAATGGCAGATGGATGAGTTTCTAAAAAAGGTTAGAGTGCTAATCGTGGTGACGTTTAATATAACGAGCTAGTTAATTTTGTGGCTCATCGTTTTGTTCGTTACGGAGGAGGCCAAGTGTATTTCTCTGGTCAATGGGGCACCACCTTTCTTGGATCTTCCTTCTCCGGAGCCGCATCACCGTTCTTGGATCTCTTCCCTCTCCGGAGCTAGTGTTGACAAGGTCCGTACTCCATACTGTTGGAGAGAGAGCACTTTTCTTTTTCTGCTATAAACAATAGAAAAAAAACATATCCCAACATCTTCACCCAGAGGTACATACGGAGTATGACTAAACCTCGTTGAAAAAAAGTCCTTAGTACAGTAACTACCTTACTGCAGAAAGCATAGTCTGTTTCTTAATACCTTTCCATGATTGGCAAGGTCTAAATCATTGTACAGTTCAAAGTGCGTCATGGCATGCCAACACGGCCCAGATTCTCCTACTTTTTGCCAAAGCGTCCCAGAATCTTGTTCGATTTGTAGTCCTATATATAAAAATGATGTCTGCGTATAGGACTGTTGTGACGTTTATCAAACATATATAATGTCATTCTCCAAATCCACATTGACCAACAAAGAACTCCAGAACTAAAATTTATTTGACCTTTTTGGTTTTACATTTCTGGTTGGATGTAAACCAAAAGAAATTTAGCACAAAGAGATGTTCAGTGTTCAATTCTATTATCCCTATCAAGTTTAATTAGGAATGCACTTCTACAATCTACAAGTTCATGGACATAGCTAGATGCTACGCCGCGAGGAGTTTGTGAACCGCGGGTGGATTTTATTCAATATCATTTCTTACTACTACACCACATCCATTTATCCAGATTATCAAAAAAAATTGAAACACAATATAGATGTTGACGCCCACAACATTTTTGAGAGACTAGGTCGAAAATCTTGAGATAACAAATGTGAGAGTAATGCAATTTCGGATTGAATTTGTATTACAAAATATGGATTGATTTGAGGATCAATGTGAAGCACAGTGCTGGACGGGCATATGTCACCTATCACTAAATAATAATGTTGTTAAATTCTAAAATAAATTCTAAAAATACAAACAACTATGCCGAGTCGAAAACTCAAATTTGAACCTTACTAGCTGAACCACACTAGCATCATTTGAATATTAATTAGCCTAAAGCTCAAACCTTGATAGAAAATATAATAACTCCAAATAAATATAACATGGACTATTTCTTTCATTTAATTTATATCAATTTACATTATATTCATTTTAAAACACTTTTAAATTTTAGTGATTTTAGGCTATTTCCTAGATGAACAAAAATATTGCTAATAATCTTGCTTTACCAAGTATAATGGTCAGAATCGGCATGATTCACTAGCAAGTAAGAGCACAATACATCACATACATCAGCCGTCCGCCAAAATATGCTATGCCATCTAAAATTTTTATGTGCTCCATTACCGGACGGCCTTTGTCAGTTGTCACCCACGTGTGTAAGGACGAATTGACGATTCTGCAAAGAGGAAGAAAGCGATGCCTGTTGGGTTGTTTTATTATTTTCAACTTTATAAAAATAATAGCGCTATCATCCAATTGTTTATCCACTCGGTATTTTTTCTGCACCGGTCTTGAACTAGAACAGGCCTTAAACATTTTTAATATAACAATGACTAGGAAAGATTATAATCTACTCGTTGGCCTCTTTTTTTTTTATACACGGAGGGTGTATGTCCGAGCAGAAGTCGGAGCCGTATGCAGACTTGCATTGTATTACGGTTCTTCCCCATGCCGAGATACTTCCTTCCATACATATTTTGTTCCATATATAGATCGAGTAATTGCCTTTAAAAAAATAATTTTGCCTACTTTCTACTTTCTTAAGAGTCCTTTCCGATTCATATTTGTGCCCCTCGCGTATACAATGCGGCACCGTGTGGAAACCCCGTCTGTCTCAACAGTCAGACCCATGGCGGCGACCGCCAGCCCAGATTGTTCCCCACCTGCGGAGAACTGGGAGAAGTGCAACCTGTTCCGATGCATCTGCCGCTGGACCAAGCACTGCGAGCCCCACATCCCGCGCATCGCTCCCGGCCGAGACTACGCCTGCCTGCCGCCCGACGCCGACCGCCCGACCGCCCCCTGTGGTCGGTCCTCGCCGGCTGCACCTCCCTCATGGCGCCATTCCACAGCCTGCGCCTGCACCGCTTCCGCGTCGCCGCCTCCGGCCGCGTCATCGGCCACACCGACGACACGCTCCAGCCCTTGCTCGCCGTGGCCCCGGGCGACGAGGAGAACACGTTCATCTCCCACGCCACGGCCGCGCCGGACCCCGACGGCGGCCCCTGCCTGTACGGCCTGTGCACGCTCTCCCCCCGGAGCCGCCGGAGCCATCCGCCGCGGATCGCCCCGTGCCCACGCGGCGCCGCAGTTTCCCTCACGGGGCGTTCGCCTTAGACCCTGACACCAACAGCCTCTCCGCCCTGCCTCCCCTTCCGTTCTCGAACGGGACATGTGTAACCGTCTCGGCCAGGGGTAAGCTCTGGGCGCCGTCCGTCGAGGTCGGGAGCGACGACGACTGCGACATACGCCTATCGTGCGCCGCCTGGACCACACCTGCAGTGACGGTGAGGCTGCCGGCGTCGACACATCGTACTGGGCCTTGGTGAACTCCCATTTGAGCGGTTATGATCTCCAGGGCTATGCCGTGATGCGTGACAGGTTCATCCTGCTGTCCCTTGTTGACTCCACTTTCTTCTCCTTCGACTGCGCCGCCGGCACCTTGACCCTGTCGCCACCGGCGGTAAATCATCATCTGGGTACGGGTACATCCCCATCTCCGGCAAGGCGGTGCATCTCGGAGGCGACGATGGCATGGTCTACTTCCTCTGGGGCACGAGGCTGTTCGCGTACGAGTTCTCACCGGAGGAGGGGAAGCTGCTCGCGCCGCCCATGGAGGTTGACAGGCTGTGGCCGTATTAGGAGTAAGGGTACGGGTCGATCGTCCACCTTACCGGCCGCATGATGTGCGCGGTCTGGATCAACATGGACCTGCCCTGCGGCTGCGCCGAGCCCGAGCGGCACGCGCTGATCACTACGTTCACTGTCGAAGGCGGGCACCGCGGTGATGGCGGCAGCTTCGTGCCAAGAAGTGTCCGTGTCCTCCACTCCACCTGCCGCAGGGTAGACATGCTCAGAAGCAGCGCGGTTCCGCGATATGACAGTTTTGACAAATTCTGTTTCTTGCAGTGAGTGTATCCACGTCTTTCACCTTATATACTACTAGTTGTGTTGGTTTTTAAATCATTGCTTTGCCGTCAGTAACATCTATATTTTTCAATTTACTGAACCTCATTGTATTTATTGGTGAACTAGGGAATATCTGGATCATGCCACCCAGCTGGACCTAGATGCTTCGACGCCTATTAGTTCAACAATAGGACGGTGCAATTTCCTGCAAGATGATGAAGATGCTTCAGATGATGATATGCCTAATTGCTGCAGGTAATCCCGTTGTCCTTCTGTCACACCCGGTTTTCAAAGGAAAACCAAGTGCGTCTCATATGTGCGCCAGGATCATGTTTACACACATATGGTAGACAAAAGAGTGTAATATCGAAACACAGTGTTCTAAAGTACAAGAGATTTATAATAATATTCATATTACACTCTCGGTAGACACGAAGGTCTTTATTCGCAGAACAAGCGATAGCTAAACGAAGCGTCTTCAGCTTCCATCTTCCACAGGCATCTTGACTGGGGGAAACGCAAGCCTCAGAACTCATCATAGTCGCTGTAGTATTCTCCTTCATTTCCTTCTTCTGATTCAGCAATGGCAAGTGTGAGTACACCTAACTAGGTACTCAGCAAGCGGGGTGAAAATGCAAGGCCACAAGGATAGGCTAAGGTTCACAGCAGTGAGCTTTTTAGAGTTGATCGAGTTTTATTAGCAATTTCCTATTTACTAGATGTAAGTTTATACCATCCCACTTAAGCATTTAAAAGAACATCTTTTTCCAAAAACCCACGAGTGAAACCACGATTTATATTCCATCTTTAAGTTTAATTATCATGTGAGGGTCCAAGCCGCTCTTGACCGTGAGCACGGCTGATATATCAGTTTTACACTCTGCAGAGGTTGTACACTTTCACCATAGCTCGTGTTCCCCATGTTGCCCGGGTTTGCAAGGCCCTTAAACACTTCCGAGGTGAGTGGCTAGGGGTCCACTTCGAAGCCTTTACAAAGGTATGCAAAAGTCCAACAACCCGCAAGAGTTACAGCTAGGGCGGTCCACAAACCTCCCTAATGGTCAGCACCTTAGCAAAGGCTGCTACCCCAAGAGGACCGGGCTGTGACCCCTGCAACCCCAGACCCCCTCTGCTCCTTTCGGATAAGGCCATCAGTACAATCGCACATCTAATTAATTGGCTAAGGTCAGAGCCCATTTTGACACCATGGTTGCACTGTTTTCTTGGGTGGTTCTCCATGTTCCGATTAAATAATTGTTCTCTTGTATTAACCGACATTTATTATCAAGGTTATCATGATCAGCAATTTTATAAAGATTCGTTTAAACCATTCCCAAGGTATTGCAACACTAAGCATGAACTAACCCAAAAATATTATTTAAAACAGGGGTTGGTACAAGGGAGCATGGTAAAGAACTAGATAAATCCTTAAAAAGGTATTCCCATCATTTTAATGCAATAATAGTAAATTTTAGTTTGACATGCAGTTATATAGGACAAAAAGAATAATGCGGGGAGGGCCACTTGCCTTGGTCTACAAAAAGATCTTCTTCTTCTTCGTAGAGCTGTTCTTGATCCGCGTCGACGGGCGACTCGGTTGCAACTGGCACGAGGTCTACGATCAACACAATAAAACAATAAGAAAACAGTACATCAAACATTCTTAACAGACTAAAACAAGCATCTAAAACTAATAAGCTCGAAAAGACGAACGCTTGGACACCAAGAACGCTAAAAACGGAGCTAGGACGGAAAAGATATGGCCAAAACAAGTTTTAGGGACTTGCTGGCAAGAAAACTAAATTTCCAGGGGCTAAACTGAAGAAAAACAGGGGCTAAAACATAAATACGCATTAAACCCTAGGGCTAACGCGCAAAAGAACAGGGGCTGGACTTCGGGTGTGATTTGTGGAAAAGACAGGGGCTTAAATGATAAAAACAGGACCTAAATCTAATTATTTTTGAACTAAACAGGACGGCGGGTTAATTTCAGAGAAAGGCAGGGTCTCTTTTGCAAAAGTGCCTCGGTTGACCGTTATTCAACCTGCTGACTTCGGTCAGATTGAACGTGGGCCGTTGGATGTGAATCGGACGGCTGACAGAGAGGGGGAACTCGGGCGGCGGCGGGAACGCCGGCGAGCGGTGGCGCCGGGCCGGGAACACGCCGGCGATGCTCGAACTCGAGCTACGAGCCTCGGTTTTGGGCGCGGATAGGTGCTATGGCTTCAGGAAGGGATGGCGAACAAGGCTAGGGGGTTCAAGACGAGAGTTGCGCGGCTAGAGCGGCGGTTCGTCGCGAACAGAGGCGGGCGGCGGTGAACTCGCCGGAGTTCACCCGAACTCGGGGTTCCGGCCACGAATTCGACCGCGAAATGGTTCTGTGTGTGAGTGGTGAGCTAGCGAACATGATCAGGGGGTTCTCGACGTTCAATTGGCCACGGTGGCAGTGCTCGACGATGAATGGCGGCGGCGGAGCGCCGGTGAGACCCGGCGGTGTACAAATAGTGCGAAACAGAGAGCGAGAAGGGGATGGAGAGCATCATTACCACGGTGCGATGCGTTTGGTGCAGTCGGACGGGGTGAAACAGTGCCAGAGCGACGGATCGACGACGCGGCGGCGCTCGGGCGGCGGCGGCGGCGTGAAATTGGAGCGGCTCCGGGGAAATTGGGTGGCGAGAGGGGCTCGGTCGTGCTCTTTAAAGGGCGAAGAGGAGAGGGGAAGGGCTCGGTGCCGAGGGGAAAGGATGGGCCGGCCATCAATGGCGAGCGGCAGTGGGAAGCTCGGTGGGGCGGCGTTTCGAGGGGAGAGCGAGGGGTTGTGGGTGGGTTCTCCACTAGGCATTAACCGCAGCTCGGTGGAGGGGGAGAGGAAAGGGCGCGGGAGAGGGAGCGGCGCGGGGGAGCTCGGGCGGCTCGGTCGGGCGGGGCAGAGGAGGGGGCGGTGGAGGTGGAAGACGGGCCCGACAGGTGGACCCCACCTGTCGGCGGCGGTGAGAGGGAAGGGGAGGGGGAAACGGCTTGGGCCGCGGCTGGGCCGAAAGCGGGGACGGGCCGCGCGGAAATGGGAAAAGGGGAAGGGGAGAGGGGCTGGGCCGCGCAGTGCTGTTGGGCCGAAAGAAAGAGAGAGAGAGGGAGATGGGCCGCGGGAGTGAAAGAGAGTTTGAGAGGAAGTTGAGGGGGCGTTACCGGACTTTTTCATGATTTTGAATTTCGCACACAAATCAAACAAAAGACATGCAAACCAAATATGATGCACATGCACTTATTGCTCCAAAATTATTTAAATGATGTTTAAATATTTTTAGGCTCAGATTAATTTAAAATTTTAATTAAGTCCTTAGAAAAATTAAATTAAACCAAATTGCTATGATTTATTTGTGATGGAATTTTAGGGTGTTACAAATCCTACCCCCCTTAAAGAGAATCTCGTCCTGAGATTCAGGAAGATTCGGAGAACAACTGAGGGAACTCTTCCATAAGTTCTTCTTCTCTTTCCCAAGTAGCCTCATTTTCTGAGTGATTGCTCCATTGAACTTTGCACATTTTTATTACCTTGCTTCGTGTGACCCTCTGTGACTTGTCTAAGATTTTGATAGGATACTCCTTATAAGTCAAGTCATCATTTACTTCTAAATCCTCCAGTGGTAAGTGCTCCACTCTAATCTCACTTGAGCACTTCTTCAGTTGTGATACATGGAACACATCATGAACTCCTGATAATCGAGCTGGTAATTCCAACCTATATGCCACTTCTCCTTTTCTTTCCAATATTTTAAAAGGTCCGATAAAACGAGGTGATAACTTCCCTCTGACATTGAATCTTCGCAATCCTCTGATAGGTGATACTCTGAGATAGGCATAATCTCCTTCCTCGAATACCACTTCTCTTCTCTTAGGGTCAGCGTAACTCTTTTGGCGCGACTGTGCGGTTTTAAGATTCTCCCGAATTATCTCGACTTGTCTTTCCGCTTCCTTTATGATTTCTGGTCCGAAGAGTTGACTTTCACCCGTTTGATTCCAGTACAAGGGTGTTCTGCATTTTCTTCCGTACAAGGCTTCAAACGGTGCCATCTTGAGACTAGATTGATAACTGTTGTTGTAAGCAAACTCCGCATATGGTAAACTTTTGTCCCAACTACCTCCATGCTTTAAAGCACAAGCCCTTAACATATCTTCCAATATCTGATTCGTCCTTTCAGTTTGACCATCCGTCTGTGGATGGTATGCCGAACTGAAATTCAATTTCGTATCCATTGACTCATGTAGCTTCTTCCAAAAATGTGATGTAAACTGGGTGCCTCGATCTGACACTATCTTTTTAGGAACTCCATGCAAACACACAATTCGTGACATGTACAACTCTGCTAGCCTGGCTCCTGAGTAAGTGGTTTTAACTGGTATAAAATGTGCAACTTTGGTTAACCTGTCCACGATAACCCATATGGAATCATAACCATCGCGTGTACGAGGTAAACCTACTATGAAATCCATACCAATTTCTTCCCATTTCCACTCAGGTACCTTCAGTGGTTGCAGCAAACCGGCTGGTCTCTGATGTTCTGCTTTTACCCTTTGACATATGTCACACAAGGCGACATGAGCTGCGACATCTCTTTTCATTCCGTACCACCAGTATTTCTGTTTTAGATCTTGGTACATCTTGGTACTACCAGGGTGAATAGAGTATGCCGAATCATGAGCTTCTTTCAGTATAGTCTCACGTAGGCGATCGTCTTCTGGTACACATATCCTGTTTCTGAACCATATGGTTCCCTGATCATCTTTCTTAAAATCGGGAACTTTTCCTGAATCAATCAGCTTTTCGTATTCTTTGATCTTTTCATCTGTCAACTGCCCTTTTCTGATTTCCTGTTCAAGTGTTGATTCGACCTCCAAGGTCATAGATTCACTCTGGGCTACGATTCCTAAGTTGAGCCGTGTCATTTCCCAACATAACTCTTGCGGTTTCAACTGAGCTATAAGCATGTTTGCCTGACTCTTCCGACTCAAAGCATCTGCCACAACATTAGCTTTACCAGGGTGATACTGAATCTCCAAATCGTAATCCTTGATTAATTCCAACCATCTGCGTTGTCTAAGATTGATATCCTTCTGAGTGAAGATATATTTCAAGCTCTTATGATCGGTAAAGATCTGACACTTGTTACCAATCATGTAATGTCTCCAGATTTTCAGTGCGTGTACAACGGCGGCCAATTCTAGATCATGTGTTGGATAATTCTGTTCATGTTTCCTCAGTTGTCTGGAAGCATAAGCCACTACTTTTCCTTCTTGCATTAGAACACAACCAAGGCCTTGACGCGAGGCATCACAATATACATCGAACCCTTTGTGAATGTCTGGCATTATCAGCACAGGGGCAGTAGTTAATCTTTTCTTCAATTCTTCGAAACTAGCTTGGCATTTATCATTCCATTTGAATTCTTTTCCTTTCTCCAGCAAGGTTGTAAGCGGTTTCACGATCTTCGAGAAGCCTTCAATAAACCTGCGGTAGTAACCTGCCAATCCGAGAAAACTCCTGATCTCAGACACATTCTTCGGAGGGTTCCAGTTCAACACATCCTGAACTTTACTCGGATCCACTGCTATTCCTCCGTCGGTGATAACATGACCAAGAAATGAAACTTCCTTTAACCAAAAGTCACACTTGCTGAACTTAGCATACAACTGATGTTCTCGAAGTCTCTGTAATACAAGTCTTAAATGCTCCTCGTGTTCTTCCTCATTCTGAGAGAATATCAGAATGTCGTCAATGAACACTACTACAAACTTGTCCAAATAATCCATGAACACCTTGTTCATCAAATACATGAAGTATGCCGGGGCATTTGTCAATCCGAATGACATGACAGTAAACTCATACAACCCATATCTGGACGTGAAAGCTGTCTTGGGAATGTCCTCCGGACGAATTCTCAATTGGTGATATCCTGATCGCAGATCTATCTTAGAAAACACCTTTGCACCTCTCATCTGATCAAACAGATCCTCGATCCTAGGCAAGGGATATTTGTTTTTGATGGTGACCTCGTTAAGAGATCGATAGTCTACACACATCCTTCTAGAGCCATCTTTCTTGTCTACGAAGAGAGTGGGGGCTCCCCACGGTGATGAACTAGGACGGATAAACCCTTTACGTAACAATTCTTCTATTTGTTTCTTAAGTTCTGCCAAGTCTTTAACATCCATTCTATATGGCCTCTTAGATATAGGAGCAGTACCAGGTAAAAGTTCAATGCTGAATTCAATGTCTCGGTTAGGTGGCATACCTGGTAAATCATCTGGAAATACATCCGGATATTCGCTCACTATTTTGATATCTTCCAGAGTCTTGCCTTCCATAGAATTTGCTGTTCCGCCTTCTGTCGATGAGGGAGTTGCCACATACTCAATTCTGTCTCCATTAGGGTTGGTTAAGAGTACTGACTTCTTTCGGCACTGAATAGATCCATCCCACTGGTGTAACCAATCCATTCCCAGAATTATATCTATTCCCCAAGATTTTAGAACTACCAGATCAGCTGGGAAATCTACTCCCATGATGTTAAGAGTCACTTGTGGGCATGATAAACTGGCTTGCATTTCTCCGCCGGGAGTACTAACTAATAATTGCTTTTTCATAGCTCTCATGTTCATGTCATGTTTTGCCACAAATTGTTCAGTAATAAATGAATGCGTTGCTCCAGAATCGAATAAAATTGTTGCAGGTATGGAATTGGCGAGGAACGTACCAAGTACAACTCCTGGAGCTTCTTGGGCTTGTTCGGCGGTCACATGGTTCACCCTTCCACGAACAAAGTTCCGCTGAGCTCTGTTGCCCTGTGCACTTGAGCTTCCCGGACGAACTTGTGACGATGGCTTCTCGGTTCTCTGTTCATTGCCTCTCTGTGGAGTGTGCATCCCACGCTGAGGACAGCTGTTAGCATAGTGTCCCAATTCTCCGCATTTGAAGCATCCATTTGGCTGTACTGGAGCATTGTTTCTCACAGGAGCGCCTGTGGCATTGTTTGGGCGGGGAGTGGCTGAGTTGTTGATTGTCCGATTCTGCTGAGGATTCGGAGTACGGGGTGATTGCTGATTGAAGCGCTGTGGCTGCTGAAATGAACGTTGCAACTGCATGTTTTGCGGATAACTTCTATTCTGTCCACCAGAGTGGAAGTAGGAACCCTGAGAGGAATTGTAGCGGGGGAGAGTGTTACGGCTAGATTGTCCCTGGAACTTCCGTTTGTGTTCACCAATTTCCTTGCGCTTGCTTTCCAGGCCAATAGCTTTATTCAGCAGGGTCTGGAAATCTGGGAAGATGTGACTCTGCAACTGATAATTGAGCGGCCCTATAAGACCATCCAGAAATCGTTCCTGTCTCTTGGCATCAGTGTTGACCTCCTCAGGTGCATAGCGAGATAACTGGGTGAATTTGTCCAGGTACTCACTGACTGACATGTTGCCTTGCTTCAGTGCGAGGAACTCTTTCTGCTTTAACTTCATAACTCCAGAGGGAATGTGGTAAGCCCTGAAGCTATCCCTGAACTCCTGCCAGGTGATGTTCTGTGGTGCGGCATGTGCAGCAGTGTATGCGTCCCACCAGTCAGCCGCTGGCCCTTCAAGTCTGCCTGCAGCATATAGCACCATCTCACGATCGGTGCACTGTGTCATTTCCAGCTTCCTGGTGACAACTTTTAACCAGTCATCAGCATCCAATGGATCTGATGAGTGAGAGTAAGTGGGCGGACGGTGGCTCATGAATTCCTTATGCTTGTCTCTGGGCGGTGGTGGTGCTGGTGCTGGTTGCGGTGGCTGGTTTTGCTGGGCTTGTAAGTTTTGTACTGTTGCAGCGAGATTCTGCAGCAGTTGAGTCTGAGCAGCCAGAAACTGTTGCATAGCTGGATCCATTGGAGGGTTTGGTGGGGGAGGTGGTGCTTGATTCCTCTGACTTGCAATATGAGCGCGTATCACTGGTGGAATATCTTGTCCTCCTCCTGACCTGGTGTTTACCATCTGAGTGTTAGGGAAAAGTATCTCAGATAAGAACTGAACAGATAAAGATGAGTAAAGCAAAAGCATAAGGGGGCTAAGATTAATTAATTAAACTAATTATTTAATTAACGCAGTTGTGGCCATCACTCCACAAAAGCATCCAGTCATCACAAAGATCCAACTCAAGCATGTTTTCAACCATCTACCACTATTACATCGCATCGTCCTCGCAGGAACGAAATTATTAACAAAATAAAAAGGGTAGACATCTAAAAACTCCTAGCCAAGACTGGTGGTAGCTCCTGGGGTGCCGTAGCGAAGCTTCTTGCGCGGAGGGGAGGACGTGGTGCAGTGCTGTACCATCTCCTCGGGAGGTGCCTGTCCTGCAAGCTGAGCCTCGAGCTGTGCGATCTTGGCCTGAGCGTCCTGGAGCTTCCCGTGCAGTCCCTCGATCTCGGAGGTGGCTCCCTCCAAGTCGGTGTTGAGTGCAGCAGTGACTCGAGCAAGGACGTCCACACGGTCGTCTCCGGTCTGAGAAGCGGGTACCACCGTGTCCTCAGTGCCAACCGGTCGGCTGGGTACGTGGCGGAAGTCGGAGTAGTACAGCTGGTCGCGGAAACGGTAGCTGTAGGAGTAGAGTGCTCTCCTGGCGGCGTCGTTGATGGCGGCGTCCTCGGTGGAGAAGGGAACACAGCTGTAGTGCGTCGAACGGATCCTCCATCCGGAAGCCTCTGGCTGAGGTACCCGGATGTGTACCTGAGCTGTGTAGTAGTCCTCCAGGCCGGGCTCCTCGAAGTGCTCGACCACGTACTGAGGCTTTAGAGTGAACTCTAAAAACCCCAGTAGCTCCTCCAGCAGTCTGCAGAACTGCCCGGTACCACCCAGCGAAGCGTGAAGGTGGTACTCCGGACCACGCTGGCGGGGCTCCTCTGGATCCTCCTCGTCGTTGTTGTTGTCGTTCTCCTGGTCGTCGACCTCCATGTCGGGGTCATCCCCGTCACTGGGCTCCTCCTCGTCGCTGTCGTCCCCAGAGTCGTCTGGGTCACCTCCAGCAGCGGCCGGTGCAGCGTCGCCGGCAGCAGGAGCAGCTGGTGGAATCACCATGTCTCCGTCGGCGTCCACCTCGAGTACAGTGCCGTCGTAGAGCTGGGGTGGCTCCTCCTCCTGTGCCTCTGCCTGTGCCTCAGGCAGTACCTGAACCGGGACCTCCTCAGCGGGTGCCTCCACAGGGTGCTGGGGAACTGACGGTCCAGCAGGGCGTGAACCTCCGGTGACAGCACGAGCGGTCTGAAACTCACGAACCATCTGACAAGAAAAAGAAAACTGACTCAGTATAGAGTAAATCAAAATGATGAAATCTTTTAACAAAAAGAAACAATATAAATTAGATTTTTATGAGAAAATAGGGGAATTTTGAAAGATGACATGGCTTTCTAGATGTTGAGTCCTTAATTTCCGACCAGTTCTAACTTAAGGCTGCGTCCTACAGTCAACACTGCTTTGATACCACTCCTGTCACACCCGGTTTTCAAAGGAAAACCAAGTGCGTCTCATATGTGCGCCAGGATCATGTTTACACACATATGGTAGACAAAAGAGTGTAATATCGAAACACAGTGTTCTAAAGTACAAGAGATTTATAATAATATTCATATTACACTCTCGGTAGACACGAAGGTCTTTATTCGCAGAACAAGCGATAGCTAAACGAAGCGTCTTCAGCTTCCATCTTCCACAGGCATCTTGACTGGGGGAAACGCAAGCCTCAGAACTCATCATAGTCGCTGTAGTATTCTCCTTCATTTCCTTCTTCTGATTCAGCAATGGCAAGTGTGAGTACACCTAACTAGGTACTCAGCAAGCGGGGTGAAAATGCAAGGCCACAAGGATAGGCTAAGGTTCACAGCAGTGAGCTTTTTAGAGTTGATCGAGTTTTATTAGCAATTTCCTATTTACTAGATGTAAGTTTATACCATCCCACTTAAGCATTTAAAAGAACATCTTTTTCCAAAAACCCACGAGTGAAACCACAATTTATATTCCATCTTTAAGTTTAATTATCATGTGAGGGTCCAAGCCGCTCTTGACCGTGAGCACGGCTGATATATCAGTTTTACACTCTGCAGAGGTTGTACACTTTCACCATAGCTCGTGTTCCCCATGTTGCCCGGGTTTGCAAGGCCCTTAAACACTTCCGAGGTGAGTGGCTAGGGGTCCACTTCGAAGCCTTTACAAAGGTATGCAAAAGTCCAACAACCCGCAAGAGTTACAGCTAGGGCGGTCCACAAACCTCCCTAATGGTCAGCACCTTAGCAAAGGCTGCTACCCCAAGAGGACCGGGCTGTGACCCCTGCAACCCCAGACCCCCTCTGCTCCTTTCGGATAAGGCCATCAGTACAATCGCACATCTAATTAATTGGCTAAGGTCAGAGCCCATTTTGACACCATGGTTGCACTGTTTTCTTGGGTGGTTCTCCATGTTCCGATTAAATAATTGTTCTCTTGTATTAACCGACATTTATTATCAAGGTTATCATGATCAGCAATTTTATAAAGATTCGTTTAAACCATTCCCAAGGTATTGCAACACTAAGCATGAACTAACCCAAAAATATTATTTAAAACAGGGGTTGGTACAAGGGAGCATGGTAAAGAACTAGATAAATCCTTAAAAAGGTATTCCCATCATTTTAATGCAATAATAGTAAATTTTAGTTTGACATGCAGTTATATAGGACAAAAAGAATAATGCGGGGAGGGCCACTTGCCTTGGTCTACAAAAAGATCTTCTTCTTCTTCGTAGAGCTGTTCTTGATCCGCGTCGACGGGCGACTCGGTTGCAACTGGCACGAGGTCTACGATCAACACAATAAAACAATAAGAAAACAGTACATCAAACATTCTTAACAGACTAAAACAAGCATCTAAAACTAATAAGCTCGAAAAGACGAACGCTTGGACACCAAGAACGCTAAAAACGGAGCTAGGACGGAAAAGATATGGCCAAAACAAGTTTTAGGGACTTGCTGGCAAGAAAACTAAATTTCCAGGGGCTAAACTGAAGAAAAACAGGGGCTAAAACATAAATACGCATTAAACCCGAGGGCTAACGCGCAAAAGAACAGGGGCTGGACTTCGGGTGTGATTTGTGAAAAAGACAGGGGCTTAAATGATAAAAACAGGACCTAAATCTAATTATTTTTGAACTAAACAGGACGGCGGGTTAATTTCAGAGAAAGGCAGGGTCTCTTTTGCAAAAGTGCCTCGGTTGACCGTTATTCAACCTGCTGACTTCGGTCAGATTGAACGTGGGCCGTTGGATGTGAATCGGACGGCTGACAGAGAGGGGGAACTCGGGCGGCGGCGGGAACGCCGGCGAGCGGTGGCGCCGGGCCGGGAACACGCCGGCGATGCTCGAACTCGAGCTACGAGCCTCGGTTTTGGGCGCGGATAGGTGCTATGGCTTCAGGAAGGGATGGCGAACAAGGCTAGGGGGTTCAAGACGAGAGTTGCGCGGCTAGAGCGGCGGTTCGTCGCGAACAGAGGCGGGCGGCGGTGAACTCGCCGGAGTTCACCCGAACTCGGGGTTCCGGCCACGAATTCGACCGCGAAATGGTTCTGTGTGTGAGTGGTGAGCTAGCGAACATGATCAGGGGGTTCTCGACGTTCAATTGGCCACGGTGGCAGTGCTCGACGATGAATGGCGGCGGCGGAGCGCCGGTGAGACCCGGCGGTGTACAAATAGTGCGAAACAGAGAGCGAGAAGGGGATGGAGAGCATCATTACCACGGTGCGATGCGTTTGGTGCAGTCGGACGGGGTGAAACAGTGCCGGAGCGACGGATCGACGACGCGGCGGCGCTCGGGCGGCGGCGGCGGCGTGAAATTGGAGCGGCTCCGGGGAAATTGGGTGGCGAGAGGGGCTCGGTCGTGCTCTTTAAAGGGCGAAGAGGAGAGGGGAAGGGCTCGGTGCCGAGGGGAAAGGATGGGCCGGCCATCAATGGCGAGCGGCAGTGGGAAGCTCGGTGGGGCGGCGTTTCGAGGGGAGAGCGAGGGGTTGTGGGTGGGTTCTCCACTAGGCATTAACCGCAGCTCGGTGGAGGGGGAGAGGAAAGGGCGCGGGAGAGGGAGCGGCGCGGGGGAGCTCGGGCGGCTCGGTCGGGCGGGGCAGAGGAGGGGGCGGTGGAGGTGGAAGACGGGCCCGACAGGTGGACCCCACCTGTCGGCGGCGGTGAGAGGGAAGGGGAGGGGGAAACGGCTTGGGCCGCGGCTGGGCCGAAAGCGGGGACGGGCCGCGCGGAAATGGGAAAAGGGGAAGGGGAGAGGGGCTGGGCCGCGCAGTGCTGTTGGGCCGAAAGAAAGAGAGAGAGAGGGAGATGGGCCGCGGGAGTGAAAGAGAGTTTGAGAGGAAGTTGAGGGGGCGTTACCGGACTTTTTCATGATTTTGAATTTCGCACACAAATCAAACAAAAGACATGCAAACCAAATATGATGCACATGCACTTATTGCTCCAAAATTATTTAAATGATGTTTAAATATTTTTAGGCTCAGATTAATTTAAAATTTTAATTAAGTCCTTAGAAAAATTAAATTAAACCAAATTGCTATGATTTATTTGTGATGGAATTTTAGGGTGTTACACCTTCCCCTTCAAGCGGCAAGTTTTGGACACATTTCTTGGTGGTAATCTTTTTCTGTTTACAGGAAGTTTTTAAGTGGCGGTGTCCCTAAACTCAAGGAGTGCAAATCTGTGACCAGGCCAGATTTTTATTTCATTTGCCAGGCTAGTGACAGTTCCCACGTTTATCAGCACTATAGGAGGCAAGCTAACATGCCATGACAAGTTGCTAGAACCACACTTGTCTCTGGACACTATTAGGCCTGGAGGGTGTGGAGTCGATGAACCGCCTTCATGGCATTTTGTGAATCGGGGGTCCAAGCTTTATGCTATCCCATTAGTTCCAGGGCAAAATCACTATGAGGTTGATGCCAGCAGAAAGCTTTACAAGCTTATCGAACATGACCGAACTGTTGTATGTTTCTCTGTGGTTTCTCAAGCTGGTCAGCACATTGTTGCTTTGGGTGATACTCTGCAGGACGTGTATATACTTGATGAACCAAATTCCAAGTGGCTTCCTTTAGAGATATAGCTATGTCAATTTGAAAGGAAAATCACCATTTATGGATTTGTGGACCTTATCGATGACATTTTTGTGGTGTCGGATGCTGACACGACAGATTGCTTCTTACTTGACCTGCGGAAAAGAGAGTGGTTTGTTGTGAAGCCCCCCTAAGGCTGTCCACGGAATGTTGAAGGATTATTGTGGGGGAGGTGTTTATTTACCGAGGGATTCATATATGCCTGCACGGGTATCGGATTTATGGCTTTTGAACTACTTAAGGAGGACAGTTCCTACCGCCTCGGTTATCCAGTCTTGATATATATAATTTCCTTACATTGGGTTCCCAGACAGAAAATTGGTGTCTTTCGACTCTCTTTGTAAGGAGGATAACCTTAGTAGCTTGGTGTTATGTGTTGTTCAAGGATATGTTGCAGCAGCTCCTTTTATGTCCCATCACTGATTAGTCACCACCACAGTCCAAGTGAAACTTAAAGAGACAGAAGGAAAATGCCGGTTAGAATTGATCACGTCGACATTTCAGATTCCACAATTGACCATGAAGGATGGATCTGGACCAACTTTGCATTTTCACTATGAGCAGTTGTAAACTTCTATTATAAGAAGTTTATTCCGATGCATGCTTATTTGTCTTCAAGATAGTTTTGATGATCAAACACTAGTATTCGATAGTTATTAGTGAGAAACATGCTACTAATTCAGTTCTTATTATTCCACTCTCTTCATTTTGTCTTTGGACCAAAATCTCCCCAATATTAACAAAAACAATTAACTTATTCCACATGTTCACAACTAGATGCTCTATGTGAGGTGGGTCAGCCTAGATTATATGTGCCCCCGGTAAAGTGCATATGTTTTCCTATCTGTGCATGTGTACCACTTTAAAGAATTGTAGTCAAGGGGATCTATGCTCGTATAGCTTAAAGACGGGTTTGAATTAATCCAAATTAAAATCCTTAACCTAAAAAGATACTAATCTAAAATAATGTTAATCCTAACAAGATATTACTCTAAAATGCAAAGGCACTCAAAGTTGCAAGTATGAAATACACAAATGTAAATGAGTGGATTAGAATGGATCTGCAAACTCAACACGGCGATTTTTCCCATATTAAAGGCAAATGTCACACCAAGTTCACATTTGAGCTCCACTAAGGATATGCATTCGGTCACCAAGTCTATCTTGGTCAATGTCTTGGGCAGCTCGTTTCAACTGGACACCATCCAATGTACTAACCATGTTATTACGAGTTCAAATGTTTGACGGTATGAATCAAGTTGCACAATGAATGTACTTAGAAACAACCAATTTGACCTTTAGTGATTTGATGTAACTTGTGAATTGTGATTAAGTGAGTTACTAAATGTGTCACAAGTTTCACAAGACCGGGAGATTGAGGGTTGACCCTAGTATTCTTAACTTCTAACTAACCATCATCACTCATACCCATGTCATCCAATTGTAATGTTAATGAATAGAAATACTTTTTTGATAAAGTAAGATTTATTAATTGTCAAGAGCATTATATAGTGTCACACCCGGATTTTCACAAAACCCGAATGCGGCCATATTGTGCCCAGGAAGTCCACAGAACACATACATCGAACAAATATGATAAACAGAGTACAAATGCTCGAAATAAAATAGTTTACATCAGAGTATAACATTAATATTTATTACAGCGGAAGTCTATAACTCTCAACTAGAGCGGAGCCGCAGTCCACAGGGACTCTGACTGGGAGAGCGTAACTCAGAAGTACGACAGGTTCTCAGGGAACTCAGCAGCAGTCTCATGCTCAGCCCAATCTGTTTACCCATCCAGGATTTTGTTGAATAAATAGCAAGTGTAAGTAAACAATTACTTAGCAAGTATAGCACGGGTATGAAGGCTCAAAATAGGCTAGACACGGCTTAACTGCATTAGCATTTTTAGTTGGTTAATTTTAGCATTTAGCAAATTACTACAAGTGGATGAAACTCGGTTGTAACCCAATTAATTAAGTATAAGTGACATTAAGTATAAATAAACATCATTAATCAAAAAGGATCCAGGCCGCTCGTGACCCTGAGCAAGGCTATCATGATAGATTTTACACTCTGCAGAGGTTTCTCCCATTACCCACCAGTCGCGTAAAAGTTCAAAGGAACTTTGCACCCAACCACGCACATCAACACTTCTGAGGTGTGACGGCATAGTGACGCTACGAGGTTTTTCACAAGACACTCTAACAAGACAGTAGCCGCTAGTTTAACAAGGCGGTGAGACCATAGGCACCGAGATCGACGTACGCCTACGGAGTCACACCATAGGGGGGGTCGATGGCGTCCAGAGCGCGGGCATCGCACCCATCCATGCGCAACGTGTGGAGTTCCCCATCGCAGGGACTCCCAACACGGGACTGGGTCTAACGTGACCTAGCCGACGGATCGCCGTCCCGGAAACACCCTTTCACCTTGTGTCCACTACCGTCGTTGGCCCCAATGGTAACCACTGGCAAGCTAGAGCCGTACAAGTTATTTGACCAAGACCAGAGCCATAATAGTTCTAGCGGTGGCGACAGGCTCCTGGGTTGCCGCTTTAAGAACCGGACCTTAGGGAGAGACACTGGAGCAAAGCACACAGCACATACCCCAATTCCCTAAACCATGTTGCTAAAAAGTAAGTTTTATCATTATCATTAAAGTGAACCATTAGATCAAGATTAACAATTAAACATTGGTGACAGTAGCTGCGCATAGCAAAGATTCTACCCAATGCATAAACCCAAGGTTATCAAAGGAACATGATATACAAAACTAGGTACAACCTTAATGGGACAGTAAATTAGACACATGCATATGAAATTAAATAATTGTAAAGGGTGTGTTTAGGTAGCAAGGACTGTCCGTGCTATAACTTGCCTTCCTCGAAGTGCTGCTGCTGCTGCGAGTCCTGCGCCGGAAAGTCCTCACCGAGCTTGAACTCCAAAGCTAACGGCTCACCGACCGGACACGAAGCACCACACAAGCATACACGCATACCAATACATGCAAACAAATAATATTCTATTAGAACAGTACACCAAGCAGTGGAAACATTACAAATAAAGGTTTTAGAAATATTCTACGCTTCACTACGAACACATGAGCGTGAAAATCACACTAATCGAAGCTAAAACGAAAAAGATATGGCAAAACTAAGATCTAGGGACCTGCTGGCAATTTTTAAGAGGTTCCAGGGGCTTATTTTGAAGAAACCAGGGACCTATACGTAATTATTTTTGAACCGAGCTGGAGCGCGGGTTGATTTTGGGAAAACAGGAGGGCTCTTTAGCAAAATTGCCCGGCTGACCGTTTACTTGAGATTTGACTCAGGGTAGAAGGTGCACTGGGACCGTCGGATCAGGATCCGAGGGCTGGGATGGGTTCAGGGGAAAGGGGGTCGCCGACGGGGAGCGATTCGCGGCGGCACCGCTCGGCAGAGGCGGGGGCTCGCCGGAGTTCGACCGAACTCGAGCTAGGGGCCCCCAAATGGCGCTTGGACGAGCTCTACGGCATCAGGGGAGCATGGCGAGTCCACCTAGGGTGTGCAAGTCATGGGTTGGGCGGTGATGGCGACAGCCGACGGTGGCTGGCGGAGGTGGGCTCCGGTGAGAGTGTACGGGGGTGCTAAGGGGCGAAAGAGAGAGGGAAAAGGAGCTAGACGCGGTCCTTACCCTCGGGCGATGCTCCTGGAAGGGTCTACTTGGCCGGAGCGGCGCTGAGGCGGGCCGTCGACGGAGGCGGAGCTCGGGCGGCGATCGGCGGCGCGGGGAGCTCGGGTGGGAGGTGTTGGGGTGGCTCGAGGGCTCGGGGAAGACTTGGTGAAGGCTGGAGGGTCGGGTGAGCGGCTTAAATAGCCCGGGGGGGTGCTCAGCTTGGCAAGTCGCCAGAATCCGCGGCGGCCGGCGATTGGTGGGGTGACTCGCCCCCTTTCCTTGCGGGGAGGACGCCGGGGAAGGAAAGGTGCGGGGGAGGGGCTTCGAGGAAGCTTCGTGCGGGCCCAGGGCGCGGAGATGGCGGGCGGTGTGGCTGGCCGAGGCGGCGCCCGTCGCGGCGGGGAAAGAGGGAGTGCCGGGCGGGAGGTAGGCGATGGAGCTGACGAGTGGGGTCGTGGTGTCAGCCAAAGAGAGAGAGAGGGGGGTGTGCGGGTAGCGCGCGGTTGGGCCGGCTCGGCGAGTGGGCGAGGCCCAAGCGGGAAAGAAATGGGCCGCGCTGGCCGGGCGGGGAAAAGAGAGGGGGGTGTGCTGGTTCGGGAGGAGGAGTAGCGGGTGCAAAAGTGGACCAGGGGAAAAGCTTAGGGAGCAAAAGTGAACTCGGCTTGAATTAACTTTTCTAGGACTCAAACAAATGCAAATTAAATTCGAATTTAAACGGAATTTAAATTTCAACTTATTTTGCCAACAACCAAAACACAGTGCAGCAGCATGAATGCAACAAAAATGTTTCTACAACTTATATTTGATTTTAATATTCATAAATAATTCATTTAACCTATATTAAATATAAACAATTAAAATAAAAGCCAATTAATTACTAAAAATTTTAAATAGGCCATTTTTGGGTGTTACATATAGAGGTGATATAAAGTCTTGAAAACACTCACAAACTTTGCATAGCGGGATGCACTAAGCCTACAAAATAAAAAAGTGATTCCCATTACGCTAGTGACAATCAATAAGAAAATTAGACCGCCATACATATGTCTTCGTAATAAAATTTATTGGCCACATGCTACAATTGGTGTGGTGCTACCACAACAATATGATGCATAGGTGGTTTATGTAGAATAGCCCATAAGGAGCCAATATATGATCGAGAAGATACCTGCATAGGAGAAGAAGTATGTTTTTTAAAGACTAGATCATTTTGGCATAGCCATAGTAACTAAATTAAACCTAAGCAGCACTAGCAGTTTGAGTTATATTCTAATGCCCCATAACCATCTTGACCATTGCGGAGCAAATGAGAAAGTCTTGAGCAACTAATATCATGGACCACACAACACAAGCAAAATGGCATTCGAAGAATATATCCTTGATTGTCTCATTTTTTGACAAAATAAAGCAGCATGTTTCGTTACCTTGCCGATCACACTTAGCTAATTTATCGTTCATCAACACAAGTCACCCGCCTATGCATATACCGTCGGAAAATCTTTTAACTCTGACGCCTCGTGCTTCAATATTATTTAACGATTGCAAACGACTAACCACACATCTTGGATGTGTTTCAACATTCCTAACTTAACATTTGGGTAGACATCTATGAAAAAGCTAACATATTATATTAGCTCGATCCCTGATACCATATTAGCTTGCCCCATGTCCCCATTTCATACATGATTCAATATTTTCTTCCAACTGATACAACAATATGAACTTGTGGATAGGCTAATTCAACAATTTGAAAAAAAACTTTCATATATCATATTGGCTTGCTCCCCCGTACCTATCACCAATTCCAGTTCATAATAATTTGATCCCCAACACCGTAATAGCCATCCATCTGTGACAATACGAATCTCAAATACCGTGTGTAAGGAAAAAATCCAAAAGTTATATAGAATTTACACCTGCAGCTTTTGTTAGAACTATCAAATTGACTTGATTTTCTTGCATAGTGTGGTCAGCTGCTAACCCCAGCCTGGTTCTAAAGTTCATAAAACTTTATATGCTTTCTATAAAAGCAGGTATGTTCGTTTGGCTTATGAGCCACCAACCAGCAATACTTTTTCTCTCAAAACAAATCAGCACCCGCCACCAGTCACCAGCCACCAGCTAGACAGTAGTATTTTTCTCTCAACACAAACCAGCACCAGCCACCTGTCATCAGCCAGCCGAACAAGGCAAAAAAACCAATCTTTTCATGATCTCATTTATATTTCTGAAATGGTACGATGCAATCAGTTAAACCACTCTGCTACATAATCTCAGGCAACAAGACCATCCAACGTTGGATATCTTTTCCCCAAAACTGGGCAAACACTACTTAGAGCTACTACTACACAAATAAAAAAAGTTATCAATTAACTACAAAGTTGTAGAATCTGACAAGCTCTACAATTTCGATATAAAGTTTGTCTTCATCCAACTTCAAATAAAACTTTTTTCATGTAAATAGTTGGTTTTCGGTTAACAAAATGGTTTTCGCTTGCAATTCGTAATACGAACTGAACTGGCGCTGAAAATGATGCCATTGGAGCTGACAGCGAAAATGGTTTTCACCACCCGTTCCTATTGCAAACCGGCACTAATAATGGAGTATCGCAACTAGTTTTTACAAACCGGACTGAAAATGTCGACACAAAAAATAGATTCTACAGTAGTGAGCAGCGCGCGAGCGAGTGCAAGCGCTACACTACTGAAGTTGGACAACACCTAAGGATTAAAATTTACAGAAGCACTAGTGAAGTTGGACAGCACCAAAAAAAGGAAGAAAACCGATGGACCACCGCAAAGCAAACGTCCATACAGTGTCTGAAAGCGCGGTTTGATCGCGCGAGCGTCCAATACGTCCGCGGCAAACAATATATGGCAATCGCCGGGCTAGCACCCGCGGAGAGATACACTAGTGTGGTACACGTATAGACAGACAGAGACACCCTGCCAAGAATTGAAGGGAGAGGGAATCTAAACCCTACAAAAATCCAAAGCGCCCTAGCTACACAAGAGAGAGCGCACAACAAGCTGTGCCCGCGCCATGCGCCCATGCCAATGCCATTGCCAATTTGCCATCCGCTAGCTGCTGCGGTTGGCAATCACGTCAACCTCCACGTCAACCTCCAAACCAAAATTAATGCATATGCATTCCGCTCTGATAATTAATCATGGGCCGTCCCCTGTTATGCTAATGCAATCACCCGGCCAGGTCGTGGAGGAACTGGAACCCCGTGGCGGCGCTGAGGCCCCGGTGGTAGTGCGAGGCGGCCACGGCGTCGCCTTCCATTCCGGCGCCGAACTGGCCCTGGTGGTGACCGTGGACACCGCCGCCACCCGCGACCATCTGCTGCTCACCGCCCGCCATGAACATGAACTCATGCGCCGCGGACGGGGCCGCCGCGAAGGCGACGTTCACGCCGCCGTGCGGGTCGTCGGCGTGCTGCTGAAGGCCGAGCGTCAGGGACACGCCGCCGCCGAAGCCGTGCCCGGCGCGCCCCGCGGCGTGGCCGTCGTTGTACGCGTCGAAGTCGAGGTGCCCATCCATCATGCCGAAGTTGATGTTCTGCGGGTGGTCCCTGCCGCTGCCGATGCTCACGACGGAGGCCAGGGACCCGGCGTCGTGGACCAGCTGCGCCCGCGTCGGCTTCCGCTCGCCGTGGTCCTCGACGCCGCCGCCGCGCCCAGCTTGCCCTAGCTCGGAGGCGCTGTAGCCGCTAGGGTTAGCAGCGTTGTTGGTGTTCGCGTTACTGCAGGCGGCGGCGCCCTGATGATCCTGCTGCGGGTCCTTCATCTCCTCCGCGTACATCTCCTCCACCATGGGCTTCCACAGCCTCACCCTCGCGTTGATGAACCAGTTGGAGACCTGCCAGCAGTAGCGCAACGCCCAACGCGCACGCGGTGGGCGCGCAAGAGACGTTAGCGCGCGGCCGATGAAGATTCCTTCCTTCTCGAGAGGACACCGACACACGCTCGAGGACTCCGACTTGGTACCAACTGATCGATGGGCACGGCCGGCGCGCGCCGATGCGTGTGGAATCAGTTTTATAGTACGGTTTTGTGGGACACGGAAGAACAGAAGCCAGAATTGTGGCAAATAAGTATGCTAGCTTAACGATGCAAATAAGGCAAAATGATTGAGATATATGCGACCGTGATCGGCAGCTGACCATTGGATAGGAATTGGTTAGCATGTTTTGTACGGATTTTGTTGGAGCCGATATATCGATCACCCAGGTGTGATTGATCGAGGTGGAGGTAAGCGTACGTACTTGGCTGCGTGATAGGCCCGTCTGGCGTGCCAGGATGTGCTTATCCACATCGCTTGGATACCTGGATATGAGAGGATAGAGCAAAGCAAACTGTGGTGTTAGTACGTCTTTCATCTCATAAGATATGGAGTGCGCGCAGCTGGAAAATAAGGAAAAAAAAATCTATGAGCATGCATGTGGCATATATGTAGATATATGCTGTATGTTTTAGGATATCTACAGATATTGATGTAAGTTGTCCATGGGTACTACACGGAATATTCGTACACGACAATTGTGGTATATATTTGATGTAGACATTGTAACAGTACTAGAAGAGAACAATATTCATTGGCAACTGGCGAGTGCTACTTGACAAGCCAGTTCTTCATCGATGATAGGGGAACCTAAACGCATTAGATTCACACAAAAAAAGGTTTATTAGCATGGAGTACCCTCCCAATATAATTGATAATGATGAAGATTATAGATCGCTCCAAAACCATGCAATGTGGCATCTTATTTCCACTAGGGCATATGCTCAGATAGTCACAATATAATTGTGCACCTAAAGCAAGTAGTACTACTCTCGCCCTTGTACGAAGCTAGCTAGCTGTTGCGTATATATATGGTGCTAACCAGTTATAATATAAGCACATGGCAAAACATCTATATTGTCTTTTTGACACATGACATTACCGGCGGTGTTAAAGTACGTAGCAAGAAATTACTTAACGGTAATTTTTGGGTAAATAAAATCAATCAAAAAATATTACTTAAGTATTTGACCATATCCAATGGAAGAGAAAGTAAATATGGCTCAGAAAGAACAAGAAGTCGATCGAGGGAACGATGTCACATAATAAGAAGAACGAAAGGCAAAATGATGTGTTATTAAGAATGAGTGAGCATCATTCCATGGCAAATATTCTTTTTGCAAGTAGATTGTGAACATATATTCTTGGCCTTAATTAGTTTGTTAGGACGGTATGACACTCTGCATCTCTGCCAGTACTTATTAGTTTTTGTTTTGTCTTTTCAAGTAGCAAAATAATCATTACTGCTGGTTCGGCATGCAGACATTGGGAGTGCATATTGTGCATGCATCAACCCCACACAAAGCATGCAAAAAATTAATAACTGTGTGCGAAATGGAATTAGCAAGAGGTGGAAAGATCGTATTACGGATGCAGGAAGTGCTCGAACAGCCAGGCCCGGAGGATGGAGACGGCGCGCTCCGGCAGCCCTCGCTGCGGCCGCCACGGCTGGCTCTCGAGCACGCCGGCCTGGTACGCCCTGTGCTGCCTCAGGCACTGGTCGAGCACCCGCAGCCTGGGCGTCGTCTCCCCCTTGATGGCCATGCCCGCCGCCGGCGCGCCGTCCGCGTCCTTCTCGCCGAGCGCCCGGCGCACCGCCTGCATCTGCGCCGCCACCCCGTCCCTCAGGCTCCGGAAGTGCTTGGATATCGTCCGCGACGCCAGCCTCGTGTACGCCGCCGCCGCCCGCTCCCCGGCCACCGCCTCGAAGGACGCCGCCACCGCCCTCATCTGCTCGCGGTACCTCCGGTACCTCCTTTCCACCTGCGCCACCGTTAAAGTCAAATCAGACACCATGCAAGAAGTAACCAAGCTCGATCACAAATGGCAATGTAACAGTAGCTACACAAAGCTTCCCGGATTGATGGCACTGTAGCTCTGTACTGGTACTGATGTACTTGACTTTGACTGGTGCAGCTAAGACTACTGCACACCCTATAGAACGGCACGCACCTACCAATAAATCACACTGTGCATGCAAGTATGCAACTGTGCAGGATACACAGGAACGGCAAGCAGGGAGTAAATGTGTGAGGGATTGAGACGAAAGCTAGATGGAGCTGGAGACATGGCAGCGGCCGAAGGTAAGAGGAGAGAGCAGACTAGTAGTACGTGGAGCACAGGAGCAGTGCTAGACAGCTAGAGATCTGTTTCTGGCGCTGCACGGTGATGGGCTCATGGCCCTACTGATCTGCTGGAACTACAGGTTACCCTGAGCCCCTGTACAGACGCGTAGCTACGAGGTCTGCGGGGAGGCGAAGCAATGGAGATGGATGTTTCCAAAATCAGATGGGGAGGCCCCAGAACGGCAACGACTGTCCGTGCCTGTCCCAGGAGGTCTGTTCAGACAAGCCATAATTGAACTCCCACTCGCCTGCAGCTTTTTAGATTTCCAAGGACAGGCAAGGGCTCCAGATGCCATGAGCTGATCCTGCTGACGGACCTGTGCTACTACGTGCGATGGTTAATTGAGGCGTGGTGAGTGATGCGCGGTTAGAGAGGGACCGGACCTCTTGGAGCATGGCGTAGAGCTTGGCCTTGAGCCTCTGCAGCTCGGCGGCGTCCATGGCCTGGATCTGCGCCGACGGCGCCGTGGACGACGACCCCTCGCCGGCGCCGCCGTCCTCGCTCGCCGGCTTCGGCGGCGGTGGCTTGGAAGCGGCCGCGCTGGCGGTCTCCACGGGGAGGCTGCAGAACTCCTGCAGGAGCTGCTGCGTCGGGCGCAGGAACCTAGACCCGCACAGGTGCCACGCGCCCTGCTGCTGCTGCGGCGGCAGCGGTGGCCACGCCGCCGCCTGGTGCTGCCGGAGTGCGTCGCCGCCGATCTGCTGCTGCTGGTGGTGGTGGTGCAGCACCAGCGACGCGGCGTCGACGGGCCCGTGGAGCGACAGGGACGTCAGGGGCGCCTGCTGGCCGTGGCTCTGCAGGCCATGGTGCTCGCCGAGCGCGAAGTCCAAGAGCGCGGCCTTGCCGTGTGCGGCGGCCACCATCGCGCCCGGCGGCACGAGGCCCCTGGACCCGAACATGCCGAGCCCGTGCTGGTGCGCCTGCGCGACGCCGTACAGCTGGTCGTCGTCCTCCCCCGCGTCGACCTCCGGGACGAGCGTGCTCATGCTGCCGCCGCCGGCGGCGGCGGCCGCAGCGAAGTAGTCCGCGTACGCTAGGCTCGGATCGTGCGCCATATCTTTTTCTTCCACACGTTCCCGCGGCGCGAGCTCTGGCAGTAGCAAGCAGCCGCACGCGGTAGTGCTCTCTCGAGCGCCGATGGCCTCGTTCGTCACGCTGGAGGTCGAGAAAAATCTTGTTAGCTCAGAGCGAGAAAACTATAGGGACGTAGTCAGTAGAGACAAGGGCGGCGCAGCGCCGAGGAAGAAAGAAGGGGAGTTGAAGCGAAAGGAGGAGGAGACGCGGGCAGCGTCGGCAGCGACGACGACGCACCTTTGTTGGAGGGAGAGCGCAGGGCCATAGCTTTTGGGGGCGAGGCGAGGCGATGTGATGTGATGAGGAAGAGGACTAGTCACGGGGGAGAGGCTGATAGACAGTGGCAGTACCGGTACTCATATACCCGCCGTGTGTGTTCTGAGATGAGGGGAGCGAGGTGAGGCCGTTCCAGCCAGGCTACGGGCTCGGCCTAGCCAGGTAGCAAGCTGGTGGTGGTTGCCGCGTCACGCTTTCGATCGTTGGCTCCGATAGATTCTCCCGGGCTAGTGATGCTACTCCCACCGCACGCCCGAGCCGAGCGAGCGTGCTTGCTATGCTACCACGACGGGGGAGGACCAGGCCATGGCAAGCATCGGATCGACTGGTCAGCAGCACCGGAAGGGAGCTGTGGCAGCCTGCCTGGCCGCCGACGGTGGGGCCGAGGGGACGGTCGAGCGCGCGCCGTGGTCCACGGCTGCCAACTAACCGCCATTAAAAAACGGCCTGTTGGAGGCAACGCCGGGGCCCACCTCAAGTGTGCGGGAGCGTCCACGTCACTGTCACGCCTCCTCCCTTCGATTGCTTCCTCTTCAATCCGATCGATCGATCGAGTGCGCCAATGCCCCCCTAGCTATTTTATTTCGTAGGAGGGGAGAAAAAAAATCACTTTTACAACCTGCGGAGCGCTGCACCTAGGCATCCGCTCGTTTCTCGATCCTTCGGCTATCGAAACAATTCTTCAATGCTCGGTTCATGCTTAGAGTGATTTTGACGTGTCTTTGATGCGCCGGCCACATGAACATTCCATTTGAATTTTAAAATCTTATAAATGACTCTACGTTTTAAAATAACATAACTACAAAAAAAGATAATTTGGAGAGCTGTTAATATAGCTATTGGGTTGACCCACACCGAAATTAATAGTGGATACGCTTGAAAATTGGTTAGCAGTCATAAAGAAGAATAATAGAAGCTTGATTTTTGCGGGGTTTGCACCTCTTATGTCGGCGATTTGGCGTGCGCGTAATGATTTAATTTTTTAGAAAAAAAAGCGGTTTATCTCTTTTATGCAGGAAACTTTCTTTTTCTAAAAATAACATTTTAAAGTTAAATTAAGTGAAATAGCACCGCTGGTCATTCTCATTATGTTCATCAAACTAAACCCCGTTGATTTAGGTTCCGAATAAATACTATGTGTATTGTACTCCCTTCATTCTCTTTTGATAGTTATATTTCACCTTGGCACAATGATCAAGGAGAAAGACTCTACTTATCATCCAACTAATTATGTCATCATGACTCCTCGTTAGTGGGGTTATTTTGCATGGGAACTAACATCATTATATACACACACCAATCATTTTTCTGGAGGAATTACTCTGCACGTGAATCGAAACGGTTATGTTTGTGAGACTCAAGACACCACTCAAATAGAACTATCAAAAGAGAATATTTCAGTTTTGGAAATAAGACTATCAAAAGAGAATGGAGGGAGTAACTTTCTAAGCAACAATATTACTTATAAGTTCTGTCCCTAAACTATCATATCATAATTTTAGATCTGTGCACCTCTGTACAGGGGTGTCATCTAAGTCCCTAAACTTTCAAAATACAGATACGTGAAAGATCTTTTCCTTTTCGGTCACCCTACCCTTCCCTAAACTCTCTCTCCATTCAACTCGGTCGAGGCCATCTCCCTCCCTTAATCAAATGTGAGACAACACCACAACAAGCCACACCTGATAGCCACAAGACTCGTGCCTATGCTTATGGCGACGACTGGATTTGTCCTGGTCATTGTCGATCTTCTGATTTGCCATTCTTTATCTCCTGCTACATGGTCCTCATCTTGCGTTCATGATCACCCACGTAATGCGGCTGTGAAGAAGTGAGCAAAACAGAAAACAATACTTCCCATGATAGATGACAAGTTTGGGTATGTGAAGTGCATTATGAGAATTTAGATACCCAAATGAAATGTTGAGACAAATTCAAAAACTGAAAATTAAATTTTCTAAGATTGCTACCTAAATGACACAGCTGAACAAGTTTGGGGACCAAAAAAATATTTCAAAAGTCCGAGGGCCTAAATGACACTGCAGGATTGAAGTTTTTATAAGAGAACCTACCTGTGTATAAGTTTAAAAACTATTTTAGTTGTGACCATACAGCTCATGTCGTCATGTCTATGCCATGTCATCCAAAACCACCCTAAATTTGAGGCCAAAATTGAATAGATAACAGTTTTGGTAGTGGAGAGTTGAAAAAATAATAATTCATAATTGAAGGTTGAAATATGAACTTAGTCAATATGTGAAGATTGTAAAATGGATTATTTTGCCGTTATTTAAAAGTAGCCGAGTGAGTAAGAAGCACAAGTGTGAATCCCTTTCCATGCGCAGTTCTTCTGACGATAATTTGTTCATACACAAGAGCTAGCTAGCAGCTTCCGGCCGTGTGCGCCGGGCAAATTGCAGTGCCATGCATGACTGAACATAACATCTGTAAGACTTTTGGCGCGCGCTAATTAATCTCAAAGTAGAAGAGACCAGTTAATCTGGCAAACAGAAAAACAGTGCATGTGTGCAGTCGCTTTTGTGGTTCATGCCCGTCCATTTAATATTTTCTTATTCATGTCGGGGACGGGGGACATGCATGAATCTAGTATAGGCTGCTGAAAGCAAGTGGAAAAGGGGAGAAAGAAACGTTTGATGTACATAGAAAGCTAGGCTGCTTCATGCTTCATCAACAATCAACATGGTGCAATAGCCGTTTCGGAAATCGTCTCAGCACAACACAATTTTTTAATATTGATGACAACTACTGCTTAAATATATAATAATATATGGACACGCCAGGATCAAACACAGGTCTGTCATATCGTACTCGTCAACATATACCAGCCTCCCTTCCTCCACACTAAATTAAAAACAAACTCAGTAAAAAATGCCTCCAGTTCACAGTTCAGTCCATCGCTCTGAATATAAAAACGTCATGCTGAGACCAACCTACTCGATATAGGTAATCCCTAATAGTATGTCACTTTCACCAAAATTTCCTTTCACATTTTTCCACCAGATCTTCTTGTTCATTCCATCAACACCTTCTCTGTCCAATCATATATATGCGAGATTTGGGATCGTACTGGACCTGATTCTTTCATCGGCTTCACACCTCACCCTCGGCGTTTCCATCGTGCCTGCATTTGCAACTGCTAGCAAGGAGAGGGAAGGATTAAGAAACCTTGGAGCTTAATTTATGAGAAGATCTAGTCACCCAGATGCATAAGGCCAAAAGTAGTTGGTTGCTATTTTGGTTCTTGTAAAGTTCGTCGATTATCTTGGTTGACGTTTACACTGATGGGTTTTGGCTGGTGGTAGTGTACGGCCTTACATCCATATGTATGCGATGACGCGTGCTGACAATAGCCCTGCGCTCATGCCTAGCTATATGCCTTGTGGTCTCACCATGCATGAGTTATAACTTTGATCTTTTCACCCCAAAAATTCCCCTTACACAGCTGCAGACTCAGCTGCCGTCTCTTGCGCCGAAAATTCTCATGTTTCTAGACTGAGAACTGGATAAGGCGACACAAACACTGCACGTTACTGTCCGGTTCAACATCGATTAATCAAGTTGGTAGATACTGGGAAACTTAGTCAAAGAGCGTGCTGTTTACCTCTCTTAGGGCAGTCCCAACCCTCCAACTAGGATGATTTTCATAGCATTAAATAGGGTGACACATAGGACTATTGACTTATGTGACGCTACATTAAATAGGAGAGAGGGGGAAAAGAGCAAGACACTGGGTCTCATGCAAGACCCAGTTTCTACACGAGAACCTATGCACATGACACTACTAAGTTTAGGTTGGGAGATGATAGTGTCTTCATTATAGATAAAAAAATAAATACGATTGGTGGAGAGGAGAGATAATGAATTTATTGAGGACCCACACTAAGAAATCATGGGTTGGAGAACACAATGTCTAAGGGCCTGTTTGTTTCAGCTTTTGGGAGCTTTTGAACCTCGGCTTTTCAACCTTCTAAAAACCAAAAAGCTCCCGAAAGCCAAAAGCCCAAAAGCACGTTTTGAGGAGCTTCTGGCTTTTGGGTTCCGGGAGCTTTTTGGCTTTTTGGAAAGTTAAAAAGCCGAGGTCCAAAAGCTCTCAGGAAGCTGAAACAAACATGCCCTAAAATAGTGTCTTGCTAACATGGCATCATGGACACTACCTATGGACATCATGGGTTGGGATTGCCCTTACGAGTCTCTAGGGATAATTTTTGAAAGAAACATCTCCGGGGATTTTTCGTGTGAGACTTTATCAGGGAATTTCGATTCTCGTCCGAAAGGGAATCTCTTGGACATCACATGAAATGGCACTTATAGGGGATGTTTGATGTCTGAGGTGCCTTTTATATAGCTAGTCACTTAGTCAGTCCATACCGGTCATCTCTGGAAAAAATTCGGTGCATTATTAGGTTCAGAAAAGTAGTGGAACCAAATGCCCAGTTCGTTCGCAAAGACTCAAAACAATGATGTGGTATAGATTGAAAAGTCCTCGAAAAGTTATGGCGATCGAGACCGTGACGCTGCGCCAATTGCAAGCTATCACTTGTATTTTCCGCTTGACAGTCAGTCGACTTCGCATCTCGATCGATTAGCCAAGGGCGGTGGTGTTCGTTTTCTCGATGGAAGCAGCAAGCTAGTCCAGGTACATATATTTGCCGGTCTATATACGATGAAACCCCGCTATATATCTGCTCGATCGTTAGTTGCAATAATATAGGACGACGTGTCTCAGCTCCAGTCCACACAGGCAACAGATGGTTGTACCACGCGATGGAGCGAAGGCATCTCCCGCCAGCTGCGCTGCAGCGCGCGCGTCTACGTCAAGGAAGAGAAGCCATTACTGTGCTCCTGCAAGCTCGGGAGATCCATAAACGTAACAGCCCAGATGGACTGAGACGGCCGGGTCATTCTTTGCTAAAGATAAATGATTGTGCAGCAGATGAAACAGCAGCTGCAGGTTGACAACAGCAGGTAATTAATAATATAAGGCACCACAGCGATCGACATGACAACCAGCAGGTCATTCTTGGAGGAATGGAGGCCCGTCCAGTGTTTGCATATGTATTGGATCGGAAGAAGGCGGCGGAGGAGGAAGAGAGCTAAATTAAGGTCACGGCCGGCGTCGTCTGCTCGCCGGATCGACGACGTCGTCGTTGCTGTCAGTCACCGATCAGACATCAGAGCCGCGCGCTCACCCGCACGCACGGGGGAAGCAGCAGCAGGTCCCCTCCGGCCGGTCGGAAACAGGTGCAGGCGCGCGCGGGGGAGCGTTGGGGCGGGGCTGTCGTGGCGGATGGCCGGTCGCCGGTGCAGCGCTCTCGCTTACCTTGCAAGTAGCAAAGCTACTAGCTACCCTGTCTGCCGCACGCACGTCGATCTGTGCGTGCCCTGGCCTGCTGCTTCCCAGCTGCACACATGGTCCTCGTGCTGAAAACTGATCGGCCACATAAAACTCGACGGCGACGGGCACTGACGACGATGGTACTGCCCACTGTACGCTTCAATGCCTGCCTCATGTGTGTGTGTGGCGGTATGGGCCGGCCGGGCTAGGAAAAGCACGGGCGCATGGGTCGTCGTACGTACTCCGTACGAGGGAGGGAGAGCCCGACAAGACGCACAGCGCCGGGGATGGCGCGACCGCAGGAGACGACGAGGGCGCGCGATCACCACTTCCATCGGAATCATGTCCCCGATGAGTCGATGACCCAGCTTTATCTCTAGGACATGTACATGTTGCACGTGCTGCTGCTGCCGGCGACGTACTGTAGATGCACCTGTAGCCGGAGGCGAGACACCAGTCAATTATACGATGAAACATGCTGTTGATAACGAGCAGTAAAACCAAATCGTGACGGTCAGAGAGAGATCGATCAGATTTGAGCCCATCCGCGCGCGTGCCAGACTCGCTCGGCGCCGGGGCGCAGTGCGTCTGCGCGCCTGCGTGCTTGCCGAGGAGCGAGGCAATCTCATTGTCACGGAACAGTTGCGATTGACCAGGTGCCGCCGAGGGGCAACTTGGCCGTTGGGACGCGCACAGGTGATTTTGGGACTGTGCGTGTTGCCGACAGCGAGAAATTCCCCCCTCTTTTTTTTTCTTTGATGATGACGAATAAAAACAAGTAAAAGATCAAGACCATATATCTCGGTATATAATACATTACAAGTGACTGATCTACATCTAGACCAACTCTTCCAGCTCCCTATCTCAGTTCAGGCTCATGAACAATTGATGGACCTGTTCCAAAGCCTTGATGACATTGTCTTAAGCCCTGATTATGATAGCTGGGGATATATCTGGGGTTCACCGATCTACACGCCAGCCAAAGGATATAGACACCTAACAGGGCAGGCCCAAACCCACCTTTTAAGAAGATTTGGAAATCTTCTTGTCATCCAAAACATAAGGTCTTCTTTTGGCTCCTGCTCTGGGACAGGCTTAGTACTCGTGGATTGCTAAGAAGACGACATATGATTCTGTAGTCATACAATTGCATTCTCTGCGCACAGGCTATGAAAGAAACAGTTGAGCATCTTTTTATATCTTGTGCTTTTGCTCAAAGTTTCTGGGTATCTATGAGGATTACTACTCAACAACAGATGGATCTATGGGAGCAGCTCTCAGCAGTCAAGGACAAACTTTCGGTTATGTGCGCGATGGAATTGGTTATTTGCATGTGCTGGTCGATTTGGATGGTGAGAAATGATTTCATCTTTAGAGACGTGCAACCTAGTCTTCAGAATTGCAGCCTTCATCTCAGAAAAGAGCTTGCAATGGTAATCCATCGTGCAAGATCAGACATAGCTCAATCGATTATGTTATGGCTAGGAGCTTCACTGTAATCTTTTTGATTTATTTTGTTTCCTTCTTTATTTCGTGAGAACCTTTTTTTAATTTCATTATATATAATCAGTAGGGGCAACCCTCATGTTTCATTAAAAAAACAAATAAAAGAGCTTCCCGTCGGCCTCTATTTTTGGGGTACTTCCACCTCGGATCTGCGAGGGTGAGAGAGTCTGACACTTTGCTTCAATTTTCCCTCAAATAAAAGGCTCAGACCCGGTTCAAAAAAAAAAAAAGAAAGATAAAAGGCTCACACAAAAAAGGCTCCGAAGGACTATGTCCACTGTTTAGTGGACCATCATCATCCGACTTAAGGTCATCATCCAACATCATCCATGTTGTTTAGTGGGCCAAAAAATTCTGATAGTATGTTTTCAGCCCTAATGACTATTGGGCTTGGGCCGACCTTCTTTATCCCGTCCATCATTAACAGTTTCAATTCTCCTGTTCTTCTGTCCATCAATGCCTTCCAGCACATGTCAAAAAAAAATGCCTTCCAGCAAACAAAGCTGCGTTACTCATTTCATGCCTCCAAATTCTTCTGAAGCCTGTTTGGACTATGTCCACTGTTTTCTGAACCTTTTAGCGGCACAATTATTATGTAAAAAATTGGAACAACAATACCGTTTTCCAAACACTGGCGACGCATGCTCAGACCTGCTTGTCTTGTCGAACATTCGCTTCAAGACGAGCCTGTGTATGTCTTAGTAGTGTCTTATACTGTTAGCCCGCAATAAATTAAACTTGTATGTAAACCCTTCTCAAATCAAGGTTGCAATGCAGTCACCCGATCTTCAGAGCATCCATTCATCGCTTTTTATCTCAGGGCAGTTGCGACGTGCTTGCCGACCGAGCGCCATTTCCTCTCCCTCCGCTATCTTCGCTGCCCTGTAGGCAGAACGTCCTAAAAAAACGCCATGCCCGATCATTGCTGGCTGTGCAGAGGCAACGGTCTCGCTTGACCTGATTCGTTGTGAGAGAAAAATATTATTGGGTGATGGTTTATGTTGATTCGTTGGGAAAGAAAAAAATACTATTGATTGATACATAAGTGAATCGAACAGTTTAAAAGACTCTTCACGTCAACGGACGACAGATTCTTCGGCCTGGGCCGCTTTTACACAGACTTTACGGTCCACTGCTGGCGTCTGAACGGTATCTTGCCTTCCACGGTGTGAAATGGCACTTCTAAACTGAATGACTGATCTCTCTGAATCCCTCTGTTTCGGAAACTCGTAAAATTCACAGACCACTAGCCTGACGAAAGATACTTCTCTGGCGTCCAGAATCCGGGCATTCCAGGTTTCAGAATAAGACCGTCTCCTTCAATATTTTGTCCTGGCCTAGCTTGGTCGATCTGAAACGTTAGGACAAGGCGGCGGGACGCCATCGACCCGTGCCGTGTCTCCTACTGAAAATTCTTGGGCGAAAACAAAGTTTCTCTGAATTGGTTGGTACACAGCATGGATATTTTCTTCCTGATCAGCATGCTTTTGGTGCGTTGGCCGGACTAGTACAGTTTCTGAATGGGTCAATTTTTCATTAGAAGGGCACTGCAATTGCAACAATTATATGGGACACAGTAAACACAAAGAAACCGGGCGTTGTACACAGCTCGTCCTGCGTCTGCATCGCAGGAGGCCGGGCGTACTTAAGCACAACTGTTTCATATTTACAGTATGTTCACTTGCGAAAGTGACAGTAATTACACGAGTGACGGACATATCTTAGTGTACACATGACGAAGAGGAACTCAACCAAAATTTGGGCCTAATAAAGGAATTTAATCTTGCGGGCGCCTACGTACGTGTATGCTGATGCCGTGGATGCTAATGGTGAAGATGGGAGCTTGGTGTCAGACGCTACACTGCTTCAGCCCTTTGGGTGTTTGATGGCCTCCTTTTAGCCTCACCTGCACGGATAAATCAATTGGTGGTTCAGCAAAAAAAAAGGGTCTTTCCATTGTTTTTTCCTAGGTAAAAACGACATATCAAAATATCTGCTATGTTTATCTGGATGACCTATTTAAAATAAGGCAACAATCATAGTTTAAGATGCTTGCAAATGTAGCAGATATCCGTATCTAGTCTAGCAGGATGCAACTAGCATGTCTTAACCTTTTCGCCTAAACTATGCAACGCGTTAATGACTACCCACAACGCACAAGAATCTGATATCCTCCTATCTCACACACACCGAAAGCAGAGGCGATTGGGTGTCCATGTACCCAACAAAATGCCTGGATTATTCGTGGGAATCATGCCGCCCACTATGCCAGTCATGTCCTCATGGCTACGAGCCTGCACTGCAACTACGCGCGAAAAAGAAAGAAACAAACAGGGTTTTTTCCCCCTTCGTTTCTACCGCGTCGCGTTGCGTTGCGCCGACGTGAAGCATCCGGCAAGAAGCGCGTGCAATTTGTACAGACGCAAGGCAGATGGGGAATTGGTTGTGGTGGTACTCACCGCGCCTTCGACGTCGATCCTGTACACGAGCATGCGCCGGCGCTCGCGGCAGCTGGTCCGGTACGCCGCGGCGAGGTGCGCGGCGGCGAGCGCCAGGGAGAGCAGCAGCATGGCCTCCGGCCCGGCCGCGGCCACGGCGCGCGCGTCCCCGGCCTGCAGCGCGGCGCGGCCGGGCAGCACGGCTGCGGCCTTGGCCAGCACGTACGACACGGACCCGGCCACGCACGCCACGACCACCCACAGGTACGCGCCGGCTCCGCCGCTCACCACGTACGCGCCTGTCACGACACGGGGAGGAAAGAAACAAAGCGTCGAACACCTTGGTCAGTTCAGCTCAGCCACAGGGAAATTCGAGAATCGATCTGGACATGATTGATACTCACAGAGGATGAGCAGCGCGCGCGCGGCGGAGACGGCGGGCAGGTCGACGAGCGATGACCGGAAGTCAAAGGCGCGCGCCTGCGCCGCGGCCGCCGAGGCGTATCCGTCGCCGGCGCCGGCGCGGAGGCTCGCGGAGAGGAGCGCGGGCGGGAGGGCGAGGTCGAGAAGCACGACGAGCAGCGGCGGCGCGCAGACGAGCAGGAGCGAGGCGAGCATGGCGGCGAGGAAGAAGACGGTCTTGGCCCACCGCCACGGCCGCGCCCACAGCCGCTCCCCACCGCCGTGCGCGTGCTTGTGCGCCGCCACCGCCATCGGCAGCAGCAGCAGCAGCTTCTTCTCCATTACCCCGCCAGCGCCGATGGATGATCGCTGACCCAAATAATTATTGAGAGTCCCAAGTGGGGGGCTCGGCCGGCGCGCGAGTTGTGATCAGGCAGTGGAGTCGGGCGCCGGAGTCTTTTAAGGGACGGCGCGGGCGGGTCGGATGCGGACGGAGGCAGCTAGCTTGGCTGCTCGCTCATCTGTTTGCTTCGCCGCGTTGAGGCCGACGGACGGTTAGAAGCGGACGTGGCGTGTCGTGGTGCGGGCGGGGCTTTTGGCGTCGCGGGTTTGGTTTGGTTTGACCTGTCCCAGCTGCTGCGGCAACCGCTTTCGCCTTGACAGGGCGCGCCACGTTGGCGCCGAAGCTTCGGTCCGGCTCGTTTACGGCGGGAGAAACAGGGAGGTATTTTGGGTAACTACTAATAACTGCAAGCCCGGTAGAAACAGGCCGAAGATCGTCCTGATGACGAGGGTATCTGGTTTCACGACGTCTCGTCACATGCGTAGTTGCAACCGGGACAGAGCAGGCTCCCGGTCCCATTCTGGTTGGACTCGTGGTCGTCGCCAGGTCTTCGGATCCGTTCCACCCAACTCACCTTTTGGTTTGGGTCGGCTCCTCCGATCCGGCAGGTGAGAAAACTGCTGTGCACGTAGTATCAGTATCAAAAGTGCAGACACCCATCAAGACAATTCCCAACGGCTTTACACCAACGATGGTGAGCCAACCTTTGCAACAAGGGAATGTTTTTACCCTCTGCCTGTCTGTCCCCCTCGTGTTATTGGCTCTTTGTCGTCGTCGTCGTGCGTGATATCATGACGACGGCGAGCGAACTGGCCGGCGCAATGGCGGGCGAACACACGGCGGCCAATCGTTACGTGCGGCGGCACCGCGACAGGCCGGACCCAATCATCCAGAGTCCAGACCGCTTGGATCCACATGGCGCGGCCGCGAGAGGCACCATCAATCACATAACTAAGTGTGGGCGGGCACGGCACCGTCCAGCTCCCGTGGCCGCCTCTTCTAGAACCCGGAACCGATAGCCATCCATCATCAGCCATGTGGAGGCGACCCCGTTAACCGCTAACCGCAGCCGATTCATTGATTATCTTTATCTCTAACTACTCGAATTTGATACGAGCGTGATCGATCAGTCAGGCCGTTGGTGGGACCCGGTCCGGATAGATATATACCGGAGCCAAGCTGAAAAAGAAAAGAGAAGCAAGCGTCTAGTCTAGACGTAATATTATTCTTGTGTGATAGACTAATGGTACGTACACTATCTGACAGACAGCTATTCGAGCGAGGCTTAAATTTGGACGTTGTCAACTGTGCGGTTCTGGGGCGTGACGACCTGAGCTGGAGCCGCAGGCGCAGCGGTTGGGTTTAGGATTGGGTTACGGAGGACCTGATGCGGCGGCCGTCCGTACACCTCGCTCCGGATCATTGGATACGCCGTGCACATCGCCGGCAGATGCTTTGCTAACGGTTGAATACTCTCCTAGGCCAGCAGTTGAGCTTTGGCTTATTAACATGGAAGAAATTGAATAAGTATTAGGATTAGAGCTGCGCGGGGATAAACTAGACGATGCCTTGGCGGGCATAAACTAAGGATTTCCACCCTGGTTTAGCGCACTCCGGGTACACATTTGCATTTGAACCCCCACCACAAGGACAGAGCCAGATAATTTGGAGGACCTTCGGTTTCGATATTGATTGGGCTGCCAGCAGGAAGTCTGCCTGGACAGAACAATGCAGGTTGCTCGTTCATCCAACCTGCGGCAAGATTTTGCGAGGAGCAGACAACACGACAGCGTCTGGCTTTCGGCTCAACAGCTTGCTAGACTGGCCGTTGCGACTTGTGTGGATCTGCAAGCGGCCCAAGCGACACATCGGGCCCAGTGGCCCACAACGTGGCTATCCTATCCAGCTTGTCACACACGTCAGCACCACTTGGAACAACACTGCTCTAAAAAACACTTGGAACAACACGCTTCCGGTTATAAATATCCGTATTTTTAGATATTCTAATAATTAATCAACGCCATTTTTTATTAGTAAACAACGTGGCCGTCGACAGCGAGACATTACGAGACATCTATAACAACTTCGTCAATCTCGTTAAGTTTCATAAAAAGAAAAATCCGTCAACAATTATATTTATTTCTATGGCAAAGTTTTTGGTGTGTCTCTCACCTTCCCTTGCGAAGTGCGGGACTTATCCGTTCATACAAAAAGCATATGGTACACATGCAAGTTAACTAGCATTTGTTTCCGCTGTTACATGGTTTACAACCACACAAAAGTCACCACAATTTTACAAATCGGAAGTCTCTCCCACGCGTCGCTCCCGTAGGCAACTCGGGGGTCCCCGCGCACCTCGCCGCCGGTCCCCCCCTCTCCCGGGTCCCCTCCTCGCCGTCGCCCGAGCGGGCCAGCCGGAAGTCTGGCACCTACGAGGAGGGTGGCGACGGGGCGGCTCATTCGGCCGGTGAGGCCTCGCCGTGCGGGTGGCGGCGCCTTTCTTCTCCGGCGACGAGAGGCCTGCTCTGGCGCCCAGGTGGCCAGATCCGCAGGGCCTCGGGATGGATCCGTGCTCCCCCACGGTGGATCTGCTGCCCCCAGGCTCCGGAGGCAAGCTTCGGTGGTGGAGCGGTTGGGGGCGCGGCGGCGGCCGGACGCGCGGGATGACGGCGACCAGCGACAGGGGCGTGCGGGGCTGCGACGGCAGGCGACCAGGCACCGCAGGCGATCTGCGACGGCGAGCAAGCGGAGGACGCCGGTGTGGGCTCGTCGTGCCGGCGGTGGGGATCCCTTCCCTGATGCGTGTGGGCCCCTCCGGCGCGGATCCATGGCCATGGGGTGGCGGCAAGTGGGTGGAGGCGCGCTCTGACCCTCGAAGGCTTCGTGCTCCTTCGGCAGCGGCGTGGTGCCGTGGCCGGAATGGCTCCTGCGTGTGAGGCTGCGGCGCCGTGGTGGCGCGGCGGACCCGCCCATGCAGCAGCCAGGGGTAGGGATGGCAACGGGTTCAAACCCGTTGGGTTTTGCCGTCCCAAACCCGTACCCACGAAAATAAAACCCGCCTATTTAAAAACCCATGACCCGTCACGGGTTTGATATTTTGCCCAAACCCATGCCCGTCGGGTTTACGGGTACCCACGGGTTGCCCATGCCCATTAAAAAAGACACATATTATAGAAAAACTCAATAAATACTAGAGCACATAAATTATTTTTATTGGTTATATGTCACAAGAGTATCATAAATAAATATAAAAAATAGAGGTATGCATTTGATTCTATGGAAAAGAAAGGAACAAGTTAGGTTTGGGCCATTTAAATTGAGGTATGAATTAAAAAAATTGGTTATTTGATGGTATACGTTCGGGTCTAAAAGACCCATGGGTTTACGGGTTTGGGTTTTATGTTCCCAAACCCATGTCCGCAAATCCGCTGGGTTTAATACTTTGCCCGTTAATAAACCCACGGGTAGAAAAAGTAACCCAAACCCGTGCCCTAATAGAGTAAAAACTCATCGGGTTTCGGGTTTCGGGCACCCATTGCCATCTTGAGCCAGGGGAGAGACCACGCCCGGTGCGGGTGGTGTGGCAGCCGGCGGCCATGGCCGCGGGAATCGGCCAGCGGAGGGCTACGGCAGGAGGGCCGGGCGTGCGCAGCGGCGGTGCGCGAGTAGCCGGTGAGGCCGGCACGCGGCCAGCGAGGTTCGTCAGGGCCGGCGAGGGTGGCTGGGCGCGCGCGAGGCGAGCGGCGGTGCTCGCAATGACCCCCGGAGGGAGCTTGCCGGCGTGTGGGGAGGTAGGAGATGCAGCTCAACAAGTGGGATCGCGGCGGAGGCGTCACTCGGGTGGGGTGGCCGCGGCGGTGATGCCGATCTTGTTGCGTCTCGCGTGCAGTGTGGGTTGGATGCTCTGGGCGAAAGCCCTTGCTAGCTTCATGCTGGCGGATGGCGGCGGCGTCCGTGGACGTCGCTTTCCCTCTCGGGGGCGTCATCGTAGAGCTACAACCCTGTTGTACGAGATCTCTGGGTGAAAACCCTGTCCAGCTTTTGGACGAGCGATGGTGGCGTCATTGACGTCATGCCCTCCTTGGAGGCGTCGTCTCTGGAGATCCCGCGCGGTTGGTAGCACGAGCGGTCCACTGTCGATGGCGGCCGCGACCGGTTTTGACAATCCCATCGTGGGGCATATAAAAGGGTGTTGGCCTCCTCGCACCGAGGCATCTGTTTTCTTGTTGGTGGCCAAGGGTCGTCGCTTGGTTGACGTTCGACTGCTCGCAGCGGATCACGGCGGCTGACGTTGCCTAGCAATCGTCAGTGCGGCGTGGGATTGCGTTGGAGGACGGCGCTTGCGGCAACGTCAATGGGAGATGACTCGGCCTGTAGCGGATCGCGGCGGTTTGTTCGGCATGGCTGAACCTATCCGGTGTGGTACAACGTCGGATGACGGCACATGCGACAATCTTGGTCTGCTGGTTTGAAGACAGTGACCTCGTGCGAGAGGGAGCAACGTGGTGAAGTCGAACCACGGTGGCGGTCCGGTTGTTTTGGTAAAGTTCTTCGGAGGCGGGGCAGCCATGCTCACTATCTTGACGGCAACACAAGGAACGATCCGGAGCATAGAGTTGTGGCGGATGTGGCGAGGCCCCCGCACACGAGAGAGGCGTCCTACGGCGGACGAGGCGAGGCCCCCCGCGCGTTGTGTTTGCTCGGATTCGGTGGTTTTCACTCCGTCGGATGGTGTGCACTCTGCAGCGACACCACGGCAAAAGGTCCTGCATAGCGGTGGCCCTCTTGGTGTGACGACGTCTGTCCCCTTTGATTCTCTATCGATGCTGGATCACGTCGGAGGTTTTGATGACTGCAACGGTGTGGAAGATGGGTGTGAGCTACGATTTGTTTTCTTCTCCGTTGTCGTCCTCGTGGGGGGTGGCCGGTCGCATTGATGTCCCAATCTAACCGGCCGGCGAGTGGTTTTGAGTGGTACCCTGCATTGACGTCCCAATCCAACCGGGGCAGTATATTTGTTTTTTCTTTCTTTTCCGTTTCCTGACTATGGCTTTCTATGGTTGTAGTCTTATTTTTTTCTACTATATCAATAGTAACGCACTCGTCGAGCGTAGTTCGTTCGAAAAAAAATACAACCACACAAAAGTCCCCTATCTCCGTTTATAGGGGAAAAAAGATAAAAAATTCCTCTTGTTCCCGACGGAAATGACAATTCCCGATGATGTCTTCGATAGCACGTATAAATCAAAGAGCTCCAGTAGTAAGCTCAGCCCTGGCTCTCTGGGTAACAAAGACCGTCTGTTTCATGTCCCGACTTCGTACATCCCTAGTACAAAAAACCGAACCGGTTCACTGGTTGGACCGGAAAAACCGTGAACCGGTGGCTGGACCGGTCCGGTTCAATTAAAAGATCGGTCATGCAATTGAACCGGTGCAAACTGGTGCGAACCGGTCGAACCGGCCGGTTTTGTATCGAACCAATGAACCAGTGAACCGGTTTTTTCGTGAACCATTGATCAATTTAATGTTTGGATATTGGTTTTCAACTTTAAACAATAGACTATTATGATATAATTATGTTATATCATCTATTATGTTATATGTGATATTACTGGTAATAAAGCTTGCATATTATTTATATAAATCATGTGAAATAAATATTATATTAATAAATAATGAACCACTGGTTTGACCGGTGAACCACTGGTTGGACCGATGAACCAGTGAACCAGTAGCCTGACCGGTTCGATCTCCGGTCCGACTTTTCGTACTTGGCGTACATCTTGCTCATAAAGCGAAACGCTGGCGCCTGGCGGCCCACAGTCCTTGTAGACACACGCTGGCTCATTACACACTTGACCGCCACTTGGAACATGGAGCACGCATGCACCAGCCAACCAAATCTTCCGGCGACCGGACGGAAAGGACGACGGCGATAACCACTCCAGGCTCCATGCGCACGCATCAGCCTGTTCCCTGTCACGGCTTGCCGAGCAGAAAACACTTGGAGAAACAGGAGCTCGTGTGCTTTTCTTGCCTTCTTACCGTGCGGCACTAGAAGCCACCCGCAACGACCAAATCCCTTCGTGCTCGGTGCCGTCCCCGGAACGCGCAATTGCTCGGACTTTTCCTGCTAACTTCTGCGATCCAAGCAAACTTTGTCAAACTTGCAGTGCCCGCTCCACTCTAAACTTCTAGAATCTCCGATCCATTCCTCGCCCCCGGCTTCCTTTTGGTCGTCGCGTTGGACCGGTCGAAGCTTCCGATGACCGCCCCGGCCGGCGCGGTACGTTACGGCAAGAGGAAATGCGCGGCGCACCCGTTTAAAGCAAGCGTTCTTCCTGGCCGTGCGTGCCGAGAGCGGTCGTCGTCTTCGTCTAGCTAGCGAGAGTGCTCGCGCCGGCCGGGTCGCAAAGCAGGTGATCGGGCGGCGAGATGGCGGGGCAGTCGGAGGCCATGATCGAGAAGATGCAGCTGCGCCAGAGCTACCGCAACGTCTGGCACACCGACCTCACCAACGCCGTCGTCGCGGACCTCCCATGTGCGTATCGTATCGGCAATCCTGCGGATCTTTCCTCTTTTTTTTGCATGATCTTGATCTGCTGGTTGGTTTCGTGTGACTAGAAATCGGATGTGAAATTTTTGTTGCTTTCCTGCAGGGTGCTGCCTGTCGCTGTGGTGGTGAGTGGGCGGGCGCGCACTTCTTCCGGTTTCTGAATCTCTGCTTGCTATGTTTTTGTTGCTCGGAACTCTGTAACTCACAGCATCTCTGTTTTCCCCGCCTCGTGTCCAGCGGCCCGTGCGTGTCCTACATGCTGCGCAGACGGGCGCTCTACAATGACATGTCAAGGTGCCCAAACTTGTCCTTCTATTCTGTTTTTTCCACTTGTTTTGTCATCGAGCAGACGGTCAGTCTTAGTTCCATAATCCGCAGGGCAGCCGTGTGCCTTTCAGTCTCCTTCACAGGGCAGGGCAGTGCCAAACTGCTAACCCTCTCCATGTTCATGTGCTCGTTTCAGATACGTGTGCTGCGCTGGGTACATGCCCTGCAGCGGCAAGTGCGGCGAGAGCAAGTGCCCAGAGCTATGCCTCGCGACGGAGGTGTTCTGCTGCTTCGGCAACTCGGTTGCTTCCACCCGGTTCCTGCTGCAGGACGAGTTCAACATCCAGACCACGCAGTGCGACAACTGCATCATCGTGCGTGATGCCCTCTTCGGCCTCCTGCTGATTAATTTGATCACCAGGATTCATGATCGCAGCTGGGCTCTGGTTCTGGACACCAGTCGAGTAACAGTGACTGACAGTAACCTCTTCCTCATCGCTGCAGGCCTTCATGTTCTTCCTACAACAGCTCGCCTGCATCTGCTCCCTCGTCGCCTGCATCGTTGGCAACAGCGAGCTTTCGGAGGTCGCGCACGTCATCTCCTGCATGTCTAACTTGGTCTACTGGACGTAAGGCCCTCTCACTCTCTCTCGAGTCTCTCCCAGGCTCTGACTCTAGCTACTCCATATTTGACATCCTCAAATTCACAAATATCGTCGTGCTAACCTCGTGCCATTCTGTTCTTTATGTGCAGGGTTTGCTCGTGTATGCAGGTAATTGCACACTCACTTTTCTTGTCAGCTCTCAGCTAGCTCAGGTAATCCCATTCTCTCACACTTGAAGAGTCTTATAATATTGGCATTGCAATGTATCTTCAGACGCAGCACAAGGTTGAGATGGACAAGAGGGACGGCATGTTCGGCGCCATGTCTGTGCCTCCAATGCAGCAGATGTCACGCTGGTAAAGATGCGACCGCAATGTCGCGCTTCGTCAGCCGGGCACACCTTACTTAAGTCGTAAATGGTCATGTGGATATAAGTAGTCCTCCTCATGGAGGCTTATGAACCATCTGGTTAGAACGAGGATTTCATTGGCTGTAAGGTTTCACTTGTGAAGAGGAGGCCGGATGTTTTCCTTAATCTAGAAAAAAAAACTATACAGATATGGGTGCTGTCTTGTTAGGGTAATATTTTTTGTAATTGAGTGAATCTGAGTTGTGATTTCTGAACATTGATCCTCGTCTTTCTGTTTCTGAGAGATACTGTACTTCGTAGCAACAAGATGAGGCAATGAGAGTCCATTTGCCGTCCTCCACAATAAAATTGCTTGGTTGTCCACCTTTCGTAGTTTCATTGTTGTTGCGAAAGCAAAGCAGGAGAACACCTTTGACCTTCACTTTCTGTTGATGCTAAAATTTTCAGTTTCCACGACGATGCATCTGAATTGGACATAAATGCAAAATTGTGGGAGAACAAAACCACAACAGTATGTCAATAAGATGATCGCAACCGTTCATACAGTGCAGGTGCTGGATCTAGGGGCCGCTGAATCCTCTCTGATATGAAGCCGACACAACAACATAGGTTGACCATTTGTGAGCACCGAAAATTTTTAACCATTTCAACAAAAATTGAATCATTCAAGACCTTATCGGCCGGCGTGATCACGGATCACCATATTATAATCTCTTCGGCTAAATTATGCCACATTCTCGGCAATAATTCTGGGATAAAATGGATTTTTTATTCACCCCCGGCCTCTTCTCAAGAAACCCAAAGATTCCGAACCAAATGTCAACCAAATACAAGAAAAAACATTCTCCCCAATCTAAAAGGACGAAACAATCTAAAATATTTTGATCCGAAGACACACTTCCAATGTCCAATCTGCCGTACCGGCAAAAGGGATAGAATAACAGAGTACAGCTCGGTTTCTTGTCCGCACGTATGCCTCGCAAAGCGTACCAACAATGTCCACGGCTCCGCCGGTGTGCGCGCACGTCGTCGCGCGAAGTCGTGAACGATGTGTTCGTCCCAATCATCACCAACAACCTCCCCTGCTCCAATGCAAGCTATAAATACAGTACACTCTCCCTTGGCCCTTGCATCGTCTGCAGTGCTCGACTGCTCAAGCAAGAACAGTAGAACACCACGAGCAGAAACAAACTAGAGAGCCATGGCTTATTCATCCTTCTTGGTTCTCGTCATCTCTGTGGCCTGTGCGGCCACCACAGCGAACGCGAGGTTCAGGGCGATGCAGTGGACTCCGGCGCACGCCACGTTCTACGGCGACGAGACCGCGGCCGAGACCATGGGTATGTACGTTGCTCACATCGCGCGGCACACGTGCATCTGTGCACTGCCACGCTCGTGTCCCCTTGGCATTTGGCATCTTGCTTACGGGTGTCGATTGGGACGTTTTCCACAGGTGGGGCGTGTGGGTACGGCAACCTGTACGCGACCGGGTACGGCACGGACACGGCGGCTCTGAGCACGGTGCTGTTCAAGGACGGGTACGGGTGCGGGACGTGCTACCAGATCTGGTGCACGGGGTCCCCCTGGTGCTACCGGGGCTCGCCGGTGATCACCGTGACGGCGACGAACCTGTGCCCTCCCAACTGGGCGCAGGATTCCAACAACGGCGGCTGGTGCAACCCGCCGCGCACCCACTTCGACCTCTCCAAGCCGGCGTTCATGAAGATGGCCCAGTGGCGCGCCGGCATCGTGCCCGTCATGTACCGCCGGGTGCCCTGCGTCCGGAAGGGCGGCCTGCGGTTCGCGCTCCAGGGGAACGCCTACTGGCTGCTGGCGTACGTAATGAACGTGGCCGGCGCCGGCGACGTCGTGGAGATGTCGGTGAGGAGCGGCGGCGGCGCGTGGGTGCGCATGAGCCACAACTGGGGCGCCGCGTACCAGGCGTTCGCGCAGCTCGGCGGCGGGGCGCTCAGCTTCAAGGTCACCTCCTACACCACGCGGCAGACCGTCATCGCCGCCGACGTCACGCCGGCCAACTGGTGCCTCGGGCTCACGTACGAGGCACGCGTCAACTTCCGCTGAGAGAGAGGCCGGCCGAGCACGTCGTTGGTTCCGTAGCAGAAGCTTGCAGGAGCTGTGATACCGTAACGAGAACGCTCTGCCTTGCTACGATGTTTCATTGTTTATACTCTGTTCTAGATTCTCGTAGTTCAAGTTCAGTCAGGAGTTCTGACGTGTCGCGCGTTGCCCCCGTGTCCCCATGAGGAGCAGTGGGTTTGACGCGAGGCTTATGATGTAAACTGTGTGCTGAAATTCATATGCACCACGAAAATTTACACTCAAATCTCCCTATGGGCGGGCAGGGCAAAAGTTGCACGAAATCAATGGGAACATGGACAATCAAAATTCAGAAACCAAAGCATTTACTGACATAGAATTAGTCGATTCAATTATTTAGGGGTCGGTCATCACGCTCGTGCCTCGACAAATCACACCAAACAAAACATCAGCCTGCACGTCCCAATCGACAATCTTCAACAAGATCTGTAATTCGATATAACCTGACAAGACTACAGCCATTTCTTACAGAAAAAAAAAACATTTTTGGCACTGCATCCTGAAATTCTAGGGGCGCTGCTTGGCAACATCAAGGGAACTGCTTCAAGTAATGTATTTGGAAATGGCAACATCAAGGGAACTGCTTCAAGTAATGTATTTGGAAATGGCAACATCAAATAGAGGGCATAAGCCAAAATGTATTTACATCTCGCAAACAGATGATTTCTTTAATAGCACAAACAGCAAATTATCTTGAAGTCAGATAACAGACGGTTCAATGTCATCAAAATATCATGGCTCCACCACTTACAGCAGTTCAGGAAATGGTTTTGGTTTAAGCCAATGCCGGATCTACTGATCACAAAAGGTTCATGTTTACACTGGACAATACTCCAGAGAACTTATATCTTGTCAAATCCATATTCAGATGCATAATTGAAGGTGTCGCAGATACTATGCGGATGTGCAGGATGGACATGGATCTCTAGCATCCCCAACATCCTCAGACCAGAGCAGGATACTGCTTGGCCTGCAGACGAACACGTCTCTTATATTCTGCCGAATCCTGAATTTTTTTGGGGGGGGAAGCTCGTTAATCTTGCGAGAATAGAATAATAATGAATAGCAGAATCGTGTTCATCCTTTCTCTTACCTGGATGAAAAGGTGATAACCATCGGTCTGAGCAGGATCAGCTGGATTAGGCTGATCAAGCAAGTCCTGTATTCCAACTAGAATCTGCTTAACAGTGATAGCAGGTCTCCAACCCTGAAATTGTACAGTGAGAACTGAAATTTTGGAACAAAGTTGGATGCAAGTTAAACATGGAAATAGCTTGGCTTACACTATCTTCATTAAGAATTGAGAGGCAGACAGTCCCTGAAGGATAGACATTCGGGTGGAAAAAACCCTGTGGAAACTTGCACTTGGGAGGTTTGCTAGGGTAGTCATCACTGAAAAGAAGGGTAAGAGGGTAGTATCCACCTTCCCAATCAGTCTGCATAGAAGCAAGAGAGTTGTTAAAACCCAAACAGCATTGGAGATGAAAAATCTCATCACGGGAAGGGGTGAAGATAGAAAAAAATGAAGGAAATGGGGGTGTTAGACAGCATAATGATACATAAGTCAAAACAATGGAACAGAGCAAACTACAGAATGCTGGGAGGTACTAATAATCAGCAAAAGAGAAGGAGTTTAGCAAAGGATAAAGACTGTTAGATCAATGTTTTGAAGCTTGTTTACAAACAGTAAGGATAAATAAAGGCTAAATAGAAACAAACAAACATTTTTCCAGGAAGTACACAAAGATTCTCACAGCTAAACACTACGAAACAGCATGCTGATGCGACGAAATACTGGTGGTGGTGGGCACATAAGACACTTATGAAACACCAGAATAAAGAGAAAAACATACTAGACACTGTTTTCTAACTTTGTAGCATGGGCGAAGCATCTGAGCAGCTCTGTCAGAAGTCTAGCAGAAACAATTCTAGAGTTGCAATCTGGTACTTCTGTATGATGTTAGAGTGCCTAACCAAATCGCCTGAGAAAAGCTGCACATCAAAGCACACCTCTGAATGTCCTTGTAACTGTCCTAGATTGCTAGATTGCAGCCAATCAAAGTTCAAAGAATATGTGGAACACAGCTACCCAAAGGCCATGAAAATTAACAATTAAAAAAGCAGCCCGTACAATCACGAAATGATAAAATATCATAGACCATGTGTTTCTCAAAATAAAATAGATTAAAATTCACCATGGAACAGAACTGCAGAAGGGCACCCACATCGCGGCACTTCTGCCTACAGTGATTTAGCACAGCGCAGAGCCGCTTCTCTAGATTACCGTCCTCGCATGATTACCAGTACAACCTAATTTTTTCCTTGCTAATCGAACCGGATCAAATCGAATCGAATCGAATCGAATCGGACGGGTGTTTCCGGAGCTTACCCCCTGCTTGCCGGGGATGGTGCAGTTCCAGATCATGAGGTTCGCCGACCCGTCGGCCAGCGTCTCCGGCCTCGCCACGAACCCCTGCGGAACAGGAAGAGGATCAGATCGACACTCGAATCGGGCGGTGGCGCGAGCAAGGAGAGGGGATCGAGAGGCAGGCACAGACGTGGGGGTGGTTCTTGCGCCAGGCCTTGCGCTCCTCGGCGAGGCGGCCGCGCGCGATCCCTCCTCCCGACATGGCGGCCGCGGTGGTGGTGGCTAGCAGCTCTCCGCACTCCCTCGTAGGGTTTGATTGGTCTCGGGTGGAGGGAGGGGGGGACTTGGGAGCTGGGAGTCTTCGATGACGAACCGCCTCTTTACTTTCCCATTTTATGCAATTCAACCATTTATTTTCGTTACCTTTTATTTATTAATTAATTGTTCTTGGTGTTGACGATTGACTCGGAGCAACCGATCATTGAGGGGTAAGTGGGTCCCACATGTCGGAAATGCGTGAGGCGTTTTTTTTTTGGTAAGCTAAGTGCAGCGATGAAAAAGTTGCAGACTGACTGAGCATCAGATTCGAGTGCATTTCCCGTCAAATTCGCATGCATTTCCATTGTCTTGTTCCTCTTTCGGCTTCCTTTTGCGGAGGATATACAGGTGCTCCTTCGGTTCACTATTTTAAGTCGTTTAGAACAGCGACGCGATCACCGAAACATAACTTTAACTTCTCATTTTTATAAAAATACCTCTAAAAAAGTTATATATGTATATTTTTATAAAAGTAATTTTCAAGATCAATCTATTTTTATAATTTTTACATTTTTAAACTCAACAATTTAAATATTATTCATGATTTATATTCCTAATGTTTGATTCAAACCTTGTCCAAAAGAACTTCTAATACTAAACCGAAGAGAGTACAAAAGCATCCAATGGTTCTTCCATACAAGCCTAGCATCACAGCATACAGGAGGTATTGGAAATTGCATCAAGAGTGCCTCCCTCGTTGTTCTCTTATTATAATTTATTGATTTGTGAGATTTGATGGCAGAGATAGAATGTGGAAGATGACCTTATTGAATCATATTTTCCCGTCAAATTCTCGTATTTTTTTTAGAAACACAGTACGGACACAGACGCTTGCAAACATACACGCACATTCACCCCTATAAATATATGGATGCAACCCGCATATCTCGAGATTGACGAAGTCACAATAGGCGCATCGCTGTCGACGAGAACGTCACCTACCACTGAAAGAATAGCATCGGTTAAATCCTGAAATAGATCCAGGAAAATGCGACACCAACGCTAAATCGAGGACTCGAACCCTGATGAGTAGGTTCCACTACAAGGGACCTTACTAACTGATCTATGATCAATTCATACATTTGTATTGTCATATTAGCAAATGGACTTTTGTATACAAAAATCGCTACAATCTCTAGAAAAAAAACATATACGGTCAACCATATACAACTATGTGATGTCAAGATTCCGATGGCTTCAGCTAATATCTATATGCTATTTCTTATCAAGCAGTATGGATATTAGCCTAGGATGGAGGTACACTTGTTCCTTTTCCATCCTCCAAAGTCCAAACAGACAAGAAACACGAGAGATACTCAACGTGAAACTACCTAGAACCTTTGTTCACAAATCATTCTCTGTCATTTTTACATTCTCATCCTCCAATTGTTTCATCCCCAATTCGAGATAAGGAATCGGATTCCCGATTATATAATATAATAGAACAAGCTAGGCTACTTGGTTCCATGCCCAAAATCGGACTCCAACTCATCGCACATGTGAAAGAAGCCCATAGTTCGATTTCATACGAGATCTGTGCAACATAAGGCATCGACATGTGTTATTACAGAGAAGAGCCTTAAGTCATAATGATATTTTCTTGTACTTGACTCTTGATGTGTTGGATTAATTGGGCCTTGGCTTTAGTCTTAATTAATTAAGAGAATTAAAAGGTGCACTAGTAAATGCTAGTAAGTTATTTTCGAACGGAGAGTCAAAAAGAATCCTAACCAACTTAAATGGTGGACCAACTGTGGACCGCCTGTGAAGTTGGGAAAAGAAGAAGGGCGTGCCGCGCACGCTCGCTTGCCGAGCCGTGGTCGTGGCCGAGCCGCTACGCGCTGAGGTGGGGTGGGGTGAACGTTTTTGCCATTGATAACAGTTATTGAGTCTTAGCCGTTACTGACGTTACTGCCATCATTCCGAGAATGTGTAACTGACAATAGATGGATGAGAATAACTGACATTTAATGGTGATTACCGGCTGACTGTGTTACTGACGTTACTGCCATCATTTCGAGGATGTGTAACTGACAATTGATGATTGAGAATAACCGACATTTAATGGTGATTACTGGCTGACTGTTGTGAGTGTCCATGTTCATCCCCCTCTCTCCTGTGCGCCGAACCTCCCTGCCTTGCGATCCTCCTCGGGATAGGCAGACGATAAAGTTTTTGGGGAGCCTACTCGTACGCAACTCGCTTCCTCATGCGAACGACTACTTCCCGATGGTCATCTTCACACGGGAACGACTACTTCCCGGTGGTGCCTTCGTCAACCCGAACGAACGACTACTTTCCGGTGGCACATTCGTCAACCCGGACGAACAACTACTTCCCGGCAGCGTCTTCGTTAAGCGAACGACTACTTCCAGAAGGCCGTTCGAGGGACTCCACTGCATCGACTCGCCACTGCACCGAATTAGATCGACTACTTCGAGCAAGGCCAGTCGAGGATGGTTAACACTATTCCTCCAGCTGGTGATGGCGCATCCGGTGCCTCCGGTACCGGTCCCGCCCCTGGGTACACCCTAGACCAAACCTTGTTCTGGTTTTTCATGTTGTTCTTGTTAATTAGGAGATTTAACTTGAACACTCGAACATACTCTGTTATCATAAGATCACTTACTATAATTATGAATTTATTGTTAATTCTAGAATTAAAATATACCTAAAATGCCTAGATTCCTAACATGATGGACTCATGTGTCACACCCGGATTTGCTCAAAACCCGAATGTGGCCATATGTGTGCCCAGGAAGTCCACAGACACATATAGCGAACAAATATGGCAAAAATCAGAGTACAATGCTTCATTATTCAACATAAAGTAGCGATTACATCAGAGTTTGGCATAAATGAAATACATGGATAGCGGAAGACTGATAAGCTCTCTCTAAGTGTAGCCGCAATCCCACAGGGACTCTGACTGGGAGAACGCCAACTCAGAAGTACGGCAAATCCTCCGGAAACTCCACAGCATAATCAGCCTGACTCCAATCTGTTACCCGTCCGGGATTTTGCCCAAAGATAGTAATAACAACAAGTGTAAGTAATGGAATTACTTAGCAAGTATAGCACGGGTTATGAAGGCTCAAAAAGGCTGGACACTGGCTTAACTGCATTGGCACTTTTAGTTGGTTCGTTTTATCATTGTCCAAGTTACTACATGTGAATAAATACCCGGTTTCAACCCAATTAATAGTGTAAGTGACATTAAACAGGAATAAATACCATATTCTAATCAAAAAGGATCCAGGCCGCTCGTGACCCTGAGCAAGGCTATCATGATAGATCGTACACTCTGCAGAGGTTTCGCCCTTTACCCACCAGTCGCGTAAAAATTCAAAGGAACTTTGCACCCAACCACGCACATCGACACTTCCGAGGTGTGACTGCATAGGGACGCTACGAGGCTTTCACAAGACACCCTAACAAGTCAGTAGCCGCTGGAGTACTATACGGTGGTGAAAACTTAGGCACCGAGATCGACGTACGCCCACGGAGTCACACCGTGAGGGGGTCGATGGCGTCCGGAGCGCGGGTATCCCACCCATACTGCGCAACGTGCAGAGTTCTCAATCGCTGAGACTCCTACACGGGACTGGGTCTAACGTGACCTAGCCGACGGGGCTACCGTCCTCGGTGGAATCGGAGATCACCAGCGCCGTACCTCCCACAACGCCGTTGGCCCCTCGGTAACTACTGCCAAGCTAGAGACGTACAAGCTACTTGACCAAGACCAGAGCCCATATAGTTCCGGCGATGGCGACAGGCTCCTGGGTTGCCGCTTTAAGAACCGGTCCTTAGAGGGAGACACTAGAGCAAAGCACACAGCACATGCTCTAGCCCCCTAGTCCAAGTTGCTAAAAAGCAAGTTTTATCATTAATGTTGAAGTGGACCATTAAGTCAATATTAACAATTAAGTAGAGGTGACAGTAGTTGCGCCTAGCCAAAATACTACCCAAGTGCATAAACCCATAGGAATACAAGGACAAGGAAAATAAATGCTAGGTACAACCTTAATGGTAAACAGTATTAGACACATGCGTATGTAAAGAACAGTGTATTAAAAGAGTGAGTAGGTAGCAAGGATTGTCCGTGCTATAACTTGCCTTCCTCGGAGTACGGCTGCTGCTGAAAATCCTGCTCCGGCACGTCCTCAACGTACTCGTAGTCCAACGCTACGGGCTCACCGACTGGACACGAACATCACGCACGCATTCCAAAACAATCATCACATGCAAGCAAAAGTAATTCTATTAGAACAGTACACCAAACAGTACAAAAACAGGAGCTAGAAATATTCTACGCGTCGCTACGAACACATGAGCGCGAAAAATCACGCAAATCGGAGCTAAAACGTGAAAGTTATAGCGTTTCTAAGGTTCGGGGGCTTAAATGAATAAAACGGGATTTTTCTGAATTATTTTTAAACTGGAAAGGACCTCGGAATAATTTCCAGAAAGTCCAGGGGCTCTTTAACAAAAACGCCAGCGCTGACCGGTACGCTGGGTTTGACTTGCGACGTGGCGCGCCGTGGGCCGTCGGATCTGAATCGGGCGGCTGTGATTTAAAACGCGAAGGGGTACGCGGCTGATCTAATCTCGGCCGTTGATCTCGGATCGGACGGCGTTGGGCGACAGCTCGCCGGAGAAGACGATCCCGCGGCGGCGCCGGCTCGGCCGACGGCGAACTTCGCCGGACTTGGCAATATCTCACGCTACAGGGCTCGGATTACGACGAGATCAAGTCCTACGGCTTCAGGAGAGAAAAGCGAGTGCATCTAGGGGGTTCGCGACGTGGGTTGGCCGGCGAGGTGGTCGGACGGCGGTGCGCGGCGGAGTTCAACTCCGGTGAGCCGCGAGGAGGGTGTTTCGGGTGGCTTTGGGGTCGGGTTTTCGGTGCTGGAGCTGCTGGGGAGTGTCGTGAGTGCAACCGTGGTGAACAAGATGTGCATTGAGTGGTGTGGCGTCCGGACGACGACGGCCGGCGGTCGGCCGACGGCGGCGAGCGCGGGGAACCCAGCTACGGTGCTCTAACGCTGGAATTGAGGGGAGGGGGAGCTTCAGTACCTCGTGGAGGTGCTCCTGGCGCGAGGAATCGGTCGGAGCTGCACCGGGGAAAGGGGGTTCGACGACGGCCGGCGAACTCGGGGCGGCGGCGTCGGTGCTCGGGGAAGGGGGAGGCTGCGGGTGCTGCTGCTCGGCTTGGAGTAGCTCGACGAAATCCTCGTGGCTCGGTGAAGCTCCTCCGAGGCTCGGGCGGGGCGGAGCGGCACCAGGACGTCGGGTCGACGGCGACGGGCGGCGGAGCTCGAAGCTCGGCGGCTCGGGAGCGGCGCGACCCAAGGCGGCGGCGGCGCTAGGGTTGGGGCGAGGGGCTAGATGGGAGCCGGGCGATGGCGCTGACCAGGTTAAGTAGGTGCGGGTGGGGCTGGTCTCGGCGTGCGGGCCACCCGCGGCAGGCGCGCCATTAGCGCTGCCGGGGAAGGAAAGGGCGAGGGGAGGAAGAAGGAAGGTGGCGTCAGCGGTGGCGTCAGCAGCTGACAGGTGGGGCCGGGTCGTCAGCGACACAGGGGATGCGGTGGCGTCAGCGGGCCGGCGCGCGCGCGGACGAGCTGGGCCGGGGCGCGCTGATGGGCCGCGGGAGGAAAAAAAGAATGGAGAGGGAGAGCTGGGCCGGGGCGATGGGCCGGACCAGAGAAAAGTAGAGGGGGATAAAGTGAACCCGAGAAAAGTTCAGGGGGCTGAAACGAACTATGGGCCTAAAAACTTTTCTAGAGCTCCAAACAAAGTGATTCAAATTTGAATTTAAATATTTTTTAAATTCTCGTTTGAATCACAAGCAATACAAAAATAAATGCAGCAGCATGAATGCAACAATAAATGTTTCTATTACTTATATTTGATTTTAATTTTTAGAAAATTATAATTTAACCTTCAAAAAAATAGGTGAAAGCATTAAATAATTACTTAAATGCCAAAAATTTTAAATTTGAGTATTTTGGGTGTTACAAACCTACCCCCCTTAAGGTGAATCTCGTCCTCGAGATTCGGATGTAGAAGCGAAGAGCTGTGGGTACTCGGACTTGAGATCTTCTTCCCGCTCCCAAGTCGCTTCATCTGCTGAATGCCGGCTCCACTGCACCTTGCACATCCGAATGGTCTTGTTCCTCAGCACTCTCTCTGACACCTCCAGGATCCTGATCGGATACTCCTCATATGTGAGGTCCTCCTGAACATTCAATTCATCTATCGGGATCTGCTCTTCTGGCACCCGCAAGCACTTCTTCAACTGGGACACATGGAACACATCGTGTACTCCGGCTAGTCTCTCAGGCAGATCTAGCCGATATGCCACTTCGCCCATCCGTTCCTGTATCCTGAACGGTCCGATGTAACGAGGTGCCAACTTGCCCTTGACATTGAACCGTTTTACACCTCTCATGGGTGACACCTTGAGGTACACAAAATCATCAACTCTGAAGCTGAGGTCCCTCCGTCTGACATCGGCGTAACTCTTCTGTCTAGACTGGGCCACCTTCAGGTTCTCTCTGATCACCTGCACCTGCCGCTCTGCATCTCTGAGTATCTCTGGACCAAAGACCTGACTCTCTCCAGTCTGATTCCAGAACAATGGGGTCCGGCACTTCCTGCCATACAATGCCTCAAACGGTGCCATCTGCAGACTCTTCTGGTAGCTGTTGTTGTAGGAGAACTCTGCATACGGCAAACTCTTATCCCAGCTGACTCCATACTGCAATGCACAAGCCCTCAACATGTCCTCTAGTATCTGGTTGGTCCGCTCTGTCTGACCATCTGTCTGCGGGTGATAAGCTGAGCTGAAGTGCAGCTTCGTGTCCATGGACTCATGTAACTTCCGCCAGAAGTGTGAGGTGAACTGAGCACCACGATCTGACACAATCTTCTTCGGCACCCCGTGTATGCACACAATCCGCTCCATGTACAACTCTGCTAATCTGGCGCCTGTGTAGGTGGTCTTCACTGGCAGAAAGTGGGCCACCTTGGTCAGACGATCAACAATCACCCAAATGGAGTCGAATCCTCGCTGTGTGCGGGGCAAACCAGTGATGAAGTCCATGCCAACTTCTTCCCATTTCCACTCCGGGATCTTCAGCGGCTGTAGCAATCCAGCTGGCCTCTGATGTTCTGCCTTGACTCGCTGACATGTGTCGCACAATGCCACGTGAGTCGCCACATCACGCTTCAGTCCGTACCACTAGAATCTCTCCTTGATGTCCTGGTACATCTTAGTGCTGCCTGGGTGGATCGAATAGGCTGAGTCATGTGCCTCTCTCAGAATCATCTCTCTGATCTGCGCTATGTCTGGCACACATATCCTCTTCCCATGCCATAGAGTTCCCTGATCATCAACTCTGAATCCAGGGGCCTTTCCCAGTGCAACATTCCCCACAATCTCTCTGATCTTCTCATCCTGCAGCTGACCTCTCCGGATCTCCTGCTCAAGTGTGGGCTCCACTGCCATCTCAGTGACGCTGGTGACAAATCCCAGACTCATCCTCTCAAACTCTCGGCTGAGCTCCTCAGGCAAACAGTGTCCAGTGATCCTGTTCACATAACTCCTCCTGCTCAGAGCATCTGCCACCAAGTTGGCCTTCCCTGGGTGGTAATGGATCTCCAGATCATAATCCTTGATCAGCTCTAACCATCTGCGCTGTCTCATGTTCAGATCTGACTGAGTGAAGACATACTTGAGGCTCTTATGATCAGTGTAGATGTCACACCTGTGCCCAATCAAGTAATGTCTCCAGATCTTCAGGGCATGTACAACAGCTGCCAACTCCAAGTCGTGTGTCGGATAGTTCTGCTCATGCTTCCTCAGCTGCCTGGACGCATAAGACACGACTCTGCCCTCCTGCATAAGGACGCAACCCAGTCCTAAACGGGATGCATCGCAGTAGATGGAGAAACTCTTAGCCAAATCTGGCAATACTAGCACTGGGGCTGTAGTCAATCTCTTCTTCAACTCTTCGAAGCTGACCTGGCAAGCCTCTGTCCACACAAACGGGGCATTCTTCTCTAGCAAAGCAGTCAGCGGCTTAGCAATCCTGGAGAATCCTTCAATGAACCGTCTGTAATAACCGGCCATCCCAAGGAAACTCCTGATCTCGCTCACATCTCGTGGCGGATTCCAGCTCAACACATCGCTGACTTTCTTCGGATCCACTGCCACTCCTCCATTGGACAACACGTGTCCCAGAAATGCCACTTCCTTCAGCCAGAACTCACACTTGCTCAGCTTTGCATACAACTGATGTTCCCGAAGTCTCTGCAGCACCAACCTCAGATGTTCTTCATGTTCTTCCTCATTCTTGGAGAAGACCAGAATGTCATCAATAAATACCACCACAAACTTATCAAGGTAATCCATGAACACGCTGTTCATCAAGTACATGAAGTATGCAGGAGCGTTGGTCAATCCAAAAGACATGACCAAGAACTCATACAACCCGTACCGAGTAGTGAAAGCGGTCTTGGGTATGTCTGACGGGCGGATCCTCATCTGATAATAGCCCGAACGAAGATCTATCTTGGAGAACACGCAAGCTCCTCTCAACTGATCGAACAGATCATCAATCCTCGGCAGCGGGTACTTGTTCTTGATGGTCACTTCGTTGAGGGCTCGATAATCCACAAATAACCTCTGCGAACCATCCTTCTTGTCGACGAACAATACTGGTGCTCCCCATGGTGAAGAACTCGGACGAATGTACCCCTTGGCCAACAACTCGTCCAACTCCTTCTTGAGCTGCTCCAACTCCTTCGCTCCCATCCTATACGGCCTCTTGGCTATAGGTGCAGTGCCAGGTTTTAGTTCAATAACGAATTCAACATCTCGTTCTGGAGGCATACCTGGCAACTCGTCAGGGAACACATCCGGGAACTGGCTCACCACCCTGATATCTTCAGTTGTCGTTCCATCAGCTTGATTGGCTTGGCCTTGCTCTGAGGAACTGGCTGCCTGATACTCCACCTTGTCACCGGACTCTGCTGTCAGCTGAATGGTCCTCATAGCACACCTGATCACTGCATCATATCTGGTCATCCAGCTCATACCCAGGATCATATCAAATCCAAGGGTCTCCAGTACTATCGGACCTGCCTTGAACTCTACCCCCCTTATTATGATGGGAACATGGGGGCATCGTAGAGTAGCCCGCTGTTCACCTACTGGTGAGCTTACTAGCATAGTGTTCTTCATGGGTTTCAGGGCTAGTAAATTCTTCTTCACAAAAGCAGCAGAAATGAAAGCATGCGAAGCTCTAGAATCAAATAAAACAGTGGCGGGGGTCGAATTGACGAGGAACGTACCCACGATGACATCAGTAGCTGTCTCTGCGGTCTCTGCACTGGTGTGGTTGACCTTGCCCCGAACGAGAGCCTGCGGAGCACGACCACCCTGCTGCTGACCCTGCGGCTGCCCAACTCTCTGAGTGCTGCCCTGCTGGTTCTGCCCGGCGGTGTTCTGGATCTTCTTGGGGCAGACATTGGCGAAGTGTCCCTGCTCGCCACAGTGGTAGCACACCCTCGGACCCACCGGTGTAGTGTTGGCTGGGCTGATGCGCTGGACTGGACTCGGCTGCACCTGGCTGCGCGGAACTGGACTCATCTGTGGCTGACCCTGAGGACGCTGCTGCTGTGGCGCCCGAGGAAACTGAGGACGCTGCTGCTGGTACTGGCCACGACTGAGCAAGCCGGACTGACCCTGGAAACGCTGCTGGCCTCCCACCTGCTGACTCTGGGGAGGTGTGAAGCGTGGACGACTGCTGCTGCCCAACTGCTGTCCCTGGAGCTTCCTCTTCTTGTCCTCCATCTCACGGCGCTTGTGCTCCAACATCAGCGCGCCGTCCACCAGCTCGTGAAAGGTCGGGAACTTGGTGCACATGAGCTGGTACTGGAGAGCATCCTGCAGACCGTCACGGAACCTGGCCTGCTTCTTCTGGTCAGTGGCCACGTCTTCTGGAGCATAACGAGCCAGCGCGACGTACTTGTCACGGTAAGCTGTGACACTCATCCCTTCTTGCTTTAGTACCAGGAACTCCTTCTTCTTCAGAACCATCAAGGCCTCCGGCACGTGGTGTGCACGAAAGCTGCTGCAGAACTGCTGCCAAGTGATCTGAGTACCGGCCGGGCGAGAGGACTGGTATGAATCCCACCAATCCAACGCCGGCCCCTGAAGCTGCCCTCCGGCGTACAGTACCTTCTCCCTGTCATCGCACTGGGCGATGTCCAACTGCCTCTCAACTGCCTTGAGCCAGTCATCTGCCTCCAGAGGGTCGCTGGCCTTGCTGAAGGTCGGCGGGCGTCCCTTCAGAAACTCACTCCTCTTGTCTCTGGGCGGTGCAGCTGCCTGGGGGTGATGTTGGTTCTGCTGGATCAGCCTCATAGTCTCGGCCATCTGCTGCATCATCTGAACTTGAGCATACATCAGCTGCTCAATGGTGGGGATCTGATGGTTCGGATTCAGATTCGGGGGCGGATTCTGGTGCGGAGGCTGTCCGCCCGCATTGCCCCCGGGGTGAGCCATCTATAATCACAAGGGTCAGATGTTAGATGATTAGTACGAGAAAATATATATATATATACCCCTGCTATCTAAACAATAAAGTCCTTGAGCCTTATTCCAACATCTAGATGGTTGCAGACAGGTGTCTACGCCCATCGCAATCATTACAAAGAACCAAATCAAACATATGCATAATAACAATAAGTACAAGCAGGTAAAGGCATAAACTCACACAAGACTCGACTGTTAGATTTTTTTAAATTTTCAAAACATGGGGGTCTCCTAGTAATTTGTCAACCGTACTATCTAGGCTGCGTTCCTACAGTCAGCACGGCTCTGATACCAATCTGTCACACCCGGATTTGCTCAAAACCCGAATGTGGCCATATGTGTGCCCAGGAAGTCCACAGACACATATAGCGAACAAATATGGCAAAAATCAGAGTAAAATGCTTCATTATTCAACATAAAGTAGCGATTACATCAGAGTTTGGCATAAATGAAATACATGGATAGCGGAAGACTGATAAGCTCTCTCTAAGTGTAGCCGCAATCCCACAGGGACTCTGACTGGGAGAACGCCAACTCAGAAGTACGGCAAATCCTCCGGAAACTCCACAGCATAATCAGCCTGACTCCAATCTGTTACCCGTCCGGGATTTTGCCCAAAGATAGTAATAACAACAAGTGTAAGTAATGGAATTACTTAGCAAGTATAGCACGGGTTATGAAGGCTCAAAAAGGCTGGACACTGGCTTAACTGCATTGGCACTTTTAGTTGGTTCGTTTTATCATTGTCCAAGTTACTACATGTGAATAAATACCCGGTTTCAACCCAATTAATAGTGTAAGTGACATTAAACAGGAATAAATACCATATTCTAATCAAAAAGGATCCAGGCCGCTCGTGACCCTGAGCAAGGCTATCATGATAGATCGTACACTCTGCAGAGGTTTCGCCCTTTACCCACCAGTCGCGTAAAAATTCAAAGGAACTTTGCACCCAACCACGCACATCGACACTTCCGAGGTGTGACTGCATAGGGACGCTACGAGGCTTTCACAAGACACCCTAACAAGTCAGTAGCCGCTGGAGTACTATACGGTGGTGAAAACTTAGGCACCGAGATCGACGTACGCCCACGGAGTCACACCGTGAGGGGGTCGATGGCGTCCGGAGCGCGGGTATCCCACCCATACTGCGCAACGTGCAGAGTTCTCAATCGCTGAGACTCCTACACGGGACTAGGTCTAACGTGACCTAGCCGACGGGGCTACCGTCCTCGGTGGAATCGGAGATCACCCAGCGCCGTACCTCCCACAACGCCGTTGGCCCCTCGGTAACTACTGCCAAGCTAGAGACGTACAAGCTACTTGACCAAGACCAGAGCCCATATAGTTCCGGCGGTGGCGACAGGCTCCTGGGTTGCCGCTTTAAGAACCGGTCCTTAGAGGGAGACACTAGAGCAAAGCACACAGCACATGCTCTAGCCCCCTAGTCCAAGTTGCTAAAAAGCAAGTTTTATCATTAATGTTGAAGTGGACCATTAAGTCAATATTAACAATTAAGTAGAGGTGACAGTAGTTGCGCCTAGCCAAAATACTACCCAAGTGCATAAACCCATAGGAATACAAGGACAGGGAAAATAAATGCTAGGTACAACCTTAATGGTAAACAGTATTAGACACATGCGTATGTAAAGAACAGTGTATTAAAAGAGTGAGTAGGTAGCAAGGATTGTCCGTGCTATAACTTTCCTTCCTCGGAGTACGGCTGCTGCTGAAAATCCTGCTCCGGCACGTCCTCAACGTACTCGTAGTCCAACGCTACAGGCTCACCGACTGGACACGAACATCACGCACGCATTCCAAAACAATCATCTCATGCAAGCAAAAGTAATTCTATTAGAACAGTACACCAAACAGTAAAAACAGTACAAAAACAGGAGCTAGAAATATTCTACGCGTCGCTACGAACACATGAGCGCGAAAATCACGCAAATCGGAGCTAAAACGTGAAAGTTATAGCGTTTCTAAGGTTCGAGGGCTTAAATGAATAAAACGGGATTTTTCTGAATTATTTTTAAACTGGAAAGGACCTCGGAATAATTTCCAGAAAGTCCAGGGGCTCTTTAACAAAAACGCCAGCGCTGACCGGTACGCTGGGTTTGACTTGCGACGTGGCGCGCCGTGGGCCGTCGGATCTGAATCGGGCGGCTGTGATTTAAAACGCGAAGGGGTACGCGGCTGATCTAATCTCGGCCGTTGATCTCGGATCGGACGGCGTTGGGCGACAGCTCGCCGGAGAAGACGATCCCGCGGCGGCGCCGGCTCGGCCGACGGCGAACTTCGCCGGACTTGGCAATATCTCACGCTACAGGGCTCGGATTACGACGAGATCAAGTTCTACGGCTTCAGGAGAGAAAAGCGAGTGCATCTAGGGGGTTCGCGACGTGGGTTGGCCGGCGAGGTGGTCGGACGGCGGTGCGCGGCGGAGTTCAACTCCGGTGAGCCGCGAGGAGGGTGTTTCGGGTGGCTTTGGGGTCGGGTTTTCGGTGCTGGAGCTGCTGGGGAGTGTCGTGAGTGCAACCGTGGTGAACAAGATGTGCATTGAGTGGTGTGGCGTCCGGACGACGACGGCCGGCGGTCGGCCAACGACGGCGAGCGCGGGGAACCCAGCTACGGTGCTCTAACGCTGGAATTGAGGGGAGGGGGAGCTTCAGTACCTCGTGGAGGTGCTCCTGGCGCGAGGAATCGGTCGGAGCTGCACCGGGGAAAGGGGGTTCGACGACGGCCGGCGAACTCGGGGCGGCGGCGTCGGTGCTCGGGGAAGGGGGAGGCTGCGGGTGCTGCTGCTCGGCTTGGAGTAGCTCGACGAAATCCTCGTGGCTCGGTGAAGCTCCTCCGAGGCTCGGGCGGGGCGGAGCGGCACCAGGACGTCGGGTCGACGGCGACGGGCGGCGGAGCTCGAAGCTCGGCGGCTCGGGAGCGGCGCGACCCAAGGCGGCGGCGGCGCTAGGGTTGGGGCGAGGGGCTAGATGGGAGCCGGGCGATGGCACTGACCAGGTTAAGTAGGTGCGGGTGGGGCTGGTCTCGGCGTGCGGGCCACCCGCGGCAGGCGCGCCATTAGCGCTGCCGGGGAAGGAAAGGGCGAGGGGAGGAAGAAGGAAGGTGGCGTCAGCGGTGGCGTCAGCAGCTGACAGGTGGGGCCGGGTCGTCAGCGACACAGGGGATGCGGTGGCGTCAGCGGGCCGGCGCGCGCGCGGACGAGCTGGGCCGGGGCGCGCTGATGGGCCGCGGGAGGAAAAAAAGAATGGAGAGGGAGAGCTGGGCCGGGGCGATGGGCCGGACCAGAGAAAAGTAGAGGGGGATAAAGTGAACCCTAGAAAAGTTCAGGGGGCTGAAACGAACTATGGGCCTAAAAACTTTTCTAGAGCTCCAAACAAAGTGATTCAAATTTGAATTTAAATATTTTTTAAATTCTCGTTTGAATCACAAGCAATACAAAAATAAATGCAGCAGCATGAATGCAACAATAAATGTTTCTATTACTTATATTTGATTTTAATTTTTAGAAAATTATAATTTAACCTTCAAAAAAATAGGTGAAAGCATTAAATAATTACTTAAATGCCAAAAATTTTAAATTTGAGTATTTTGGGTGTTACATCATGCACGTGATCGGAAACTAGAAATCCAAATGCTCCAACCCCCATATATATATATATAGAGGTATACTCAATTATCATAAATATCTATTGAAATTATAGTAAATTACTACATAAAACTACAGTAAAAAGAGGTGGTTACAGAATAACTATTCTATAGCCGGCCACAGAGTATACCTTCCATATATATATACACACACACACCCCCGCTATTCAGCAACCAGGGTGCTGAATAATATTCAGCAGCCCGGCGGAGCGCCGCTACTCCGGCCGGTCTGGTTAATAATTATCATGCAACCCTAATTAGTTCCACATTTACTCCCTACATGCATGCAACGGTTAATTTCATCCCACATTTACTCCGTATAACAACCATGAGCATGCACAGATCAAATAATGGCATTGGGTCAAGTTAATTGTGTTAATTGAGTTATTAGCACCAAATTCATACACGCATTGATTCAAAAAAAAAAATTCATCGTCGTCCTAGAGCTATAAACATAGCCTTCGCCAGCTTCCTGGATTTCTTAGAGACCACCTACTGCGTGGCCGCATATTGACATATCGTCCTCATCTAACCAACCATCGACACGCATACAACGCATCCTCCTCTGTCCTGATGGTGTACGGCAACAACCTTCATCTGCCGGAGTCAGGCTGGTGGTGTCAGGCATAATATGGTGGCGTCGCCGCGCCTGGTGGTGTCCGGCGATGCAGCCTTCATCTGTCGTGCTGCACGCGTAGACTCCGGGGATCTTCACGTTCTTACAGCCTCGCCGTCGGCTTCTTCTACCCTCACTGGCCTGCACGGTGGCGTTGAGTCCCAACGCGTACTGACGCAGCATCACCCGCGCTGTAAACACGGTCACAGGCTCTTCCCGCAATAGAAATACCACACCCAGCTGTTGTATGTCAACGCCAGTAGATCAAGTTCTGCTAGCTTTCATCATGCCACAACATACACCTCCGGATCCAGCTCCCCTCTTCAAATATGTGCTGCCATGGTCTAAATTTTTTTGGTTGCTTCGTGCTGTTATGTTTGAAGTTTTCATTGGAATAACTGCATATGCTGCTTGTCCAGTGCAGCCCAATGATTTGGTTTGATCTGTATTTTGTTATGATGTACTACTTTTGATATTAGGCATTGGATGTTCCAGGCCTTACGTGTAATATATTCCAAGTAGAAAAAGCATTCCCTTTGATATACATACATACTCTCTTATCAAAATAGTAGTTGAAAAAGTATTCCTCACATTTTACAAAATACTCCCGAGCTACTTATGTTGTCCATTGACATGTACTACTGTCAATTGAAAAATACTCCTATCATATATGATGGAGCAGCGGCCCTCCGGCGAGAGCCTTCTTACCGTAAAAGTCTACGCGAGACGTAAAAATCATCTTGCTCTGGTATTAGGAATCCATTTTTAACGTGTGTGTGGTGTCCATCCACCATCAACTATGCGATTCTTCCGTGAGACTGGTTGTACCGGTTTTGAATCCTGATATACTCCTGTCATATACTGTTGGAATATGAGTTATAAGTATGTTTCAGCCTTGTAGCCTTGTACGAGTGGAGTATGTTTAAACCTTGTACGAGTGATAATGTCAGAGTACTAATTTTCCTTTTTTCTGTTATAGATAAATATTTTTGCACGTTAGAGTAGTAATTTTATAGTTTAAAGAGAATTTTCATACTTCAATTGAAAAATACTCCTCTAGTCAATTAAAAATACTCCAGATCAAAGAGTAGTATTTCTTCCAAATCAAGAAGTAATTTATTCAATTATAAAAGTATCTGTACTTACCACAAGGCAAGGAGTAGTTTTGTTTTTGTCAATGATCACTCCACAAGTAAATTAATACTCTAAAGAAGTAATATTCAATTCACATGATCGAGCAAGTAGTGTCATCACCTACCCAGAATTATATTATTTTTAATGAAGCAGTATATCTAACATAATTGAAAGGAGATTATATAAATTTGGGTGGACCAAGGATCATTTGATGGTAAGGACCATGGTCACACTGATCCGGCGCACCATTCATCCCAACAATCCTTTGCAAATGCTGACCTACATTACACCCCATCACAAATGCTCGAGTACATTACTCCCAATTAATCTCGCCCACGCCAGCAGGTGCTTATGCAAGACTTAACTGCCTCCTGAAATCCCTCTCCCCTACGACCTTTTTTTAGAGCCCCTCTCTCCTGCTCCATGCATGGCGCAAACACTGCATGCTTGATAGATTTTGCATACTCCCTCCGTACTGGTAAAGAAAGACGTTTAGGACAACGACACGGTCTTTAAAACACAACATTGACTTCTTATTTCTATAAAAATATTTGTCGAAAAGTGATACATGTATACTTTTATGAAAGTATTTTTTAAAATAAATCTATTAATATAACTTTTACAATTTCAAACTCAACAACTTAAAAGTTATTCGTGATTTATATTCCCAAAGTTTGACTCAAACCTTGTCCTAAGCGTCTTTCTTTACCAATACGGAGGGAGTACACAATCATATCCATGGACAAATCTGTTACCTGTTTGCGTTTCTGCACCTGCTAGGGGATAGCGCCGGTGAAAACTGTCAGAGCTCGGCATTGTTGTCGTCCTCAGCGTGTCCTCGTACCCACGGATACTATACCTGGGTTTTGATTTTTACTTTTAATTACCGCCAATGATCATGGCCAGCACCCAGCGGGTATTAGCTCTCGGCCGGTCTACGGATGGTTGATGCATCCAAAAAGAAATTTAATAGTACGCAATTATATGGATCTCACTCCCACAAAATCCTCACACAACTGATGTTAATGAAATAAAGGCACATTAAAGCGGACCTACGTGACAGCTCATCCAAGAATTTTACTCTCACGAATGAAGGTGGAGTAATGAAATAATGTACATATACAAGAATTAATATTCAGGGACGGAAGTTGTAATCTAATTGAACAATTTTTTTTCATAATTTTGGATCAAGAAATAAACTTTAGTGATAAAAGAAATAATGTTATAGAACAAGAAATAATTGTGAAACAAGCAGGAACAGTTTTCTCCTGTATTGGAAAATACCTCTAAATTAACAAAGTTACTACTTTTGTTTTGGAAATTATTCCTCACGACTTAGAAAAATAGGTTCTGCGATATTAGAAGCAAAATACTTCTCCGGTATGAGCAAATTTACTACTCCAGTTTTGGAAAATTACTCCTCAGAGCTTAGGAAAATAGATGCTGCGATATTGGAAAATTTATTTCTCATACACAAACAAATATTCCCACAAAATCTTACTCATCTTGCAAAGGAGTAATTTGTCATTGAAATCACTACTTAATGTAGTATTTTGTATACAGATGAAGTTATGTTGCCTAAAGAGAACTATTTCTACTTCAGTAGGTACTTTTGCCAAGAAATCATTAGTCATAGTAACAAGGAGTATTTTTTAAAATAAATAAGTAATTAATAATCAAATAAAATAAGTCGTAAGATTTAAAATCACACTCATATGATTTTAATATTTTAATCGTATGAGGGTGAGTATTAATATTAAAATACTAGCGGTAAGTTTTAAAACAAATCACTACTCTAATATTAAAAAAATATAACTCTAATATTGAAATACTCCTAGCATTGGAGATAAAAAAATACTCCTGACATGTGGAAAATAAATACTCCTCTACTCAGTTAAAAATACTCTTGAACATTTAAAAAATATTACTTCTCAATCGAAATATACTCCTGGTTGTTGAAAAAAATAACCGTTTTATCAATTGAAAAATACTCCTACTACATCAACTGAAAAGTACTCCTCGCATTATGAAAAATACTCATGGTACTCTTAGGTACCTGTTCCGTCCGGGCTTCAACACGCATGTATCTAATCCTCGCACAAAATAATGATGCCTATATTGCTTTCTCTACCGAACACACATGCATGTGCACTCAAAAACAGAAAGCTACGCATGCATGCATGTGTATTTGTGCCGGAATTAATGACGGGAGTTATGTCTCTCTCTCAAATATGCATGTGCATGTGTATTTAGTGTCTCATAATTTTTACAGCCTAATAATACTCGCCGGAGCTCCGGCTTGCTCCGCCGTAGGTGCTGAATACTGTTCCACACGCAGGGAGCTTATTTAGCGCACCGGTGGAGCGCCGCCGATCCGCGGCCATCCACGGAAGCAGCGAAAAAAATTTCAATACCGTAAAAACTTCATTCAAACCGTAAAACGTAACTACGTCGCTTACCTTTAATTGCGGCCTAATCAATGTGCGGTTTTCCCGTTCACCACCGTCATTACTCATCGTTTTCCCCTCCCCCCCCCCCCCCCCCCGCGCACAGGTCAAGCCTTCCATGGATGCTGATGCGGATTTGCTTCCACACAATCAGGATCTTCGATGGCGACGACCTGAGTTTCCCCATCTATGGTGCAGTAAGGTGTCAGTAGCACCCTGATTAGAGCTTCCCTTTGCATCGTCGTCCTCTCCGGTGCCCTTCCTCCTTAGACAGCTGGGTCATGGTCAACGCCTCAACGGTGACAGCGCCCCGCATGCTCCGGATGAGAGGACGACAACTAGGAATCGATTCTCGTTGCCCCATTCGATGCCCCCATGATTTGAATCTCACATTAGATTGTTTGGGTTTTTCCTCCTAATTTTCCTGCTTGTTTAGATCTGTGGCATGGATGGAATCGTGGCCGTAGCTCCTCCAGACATGCCGATAGCGGTCCTATCCCATCCATGTTCTTAATATTGCTTGCGTACGAATTTTCTGCCATGGAACCTCCCAGTTGGTTCTTGATTTTACTTGTGATCTAATAATTGCTTTTTCTTCCAGATCAATGCACGGGTCCGCCGCCATTCCTCAATCGAATCCTCCGGCAGCAAACCAAGCGGTGCAATCGAGGAAGCTGCGCGTGACTCCTTTCCCGGGGTGAGATCAACCATCAGCGGTGGTTGTAAATCGGCAGCAATGTGACTGCTGCTAACATGGCCATGAGTAATTAGATCCGTATGCAATGGCTATTTGATTTATTTCCCCCAGATTATCCTTCTACCAGTGGAATTTATCTCACTGATTTTCGATTGTGTGATTTTTGGCATAAAGTGGTGGTGCAATATGGTGAATGAACTGGCTGGCTTATTCTTCCCCATCTTCAATAATTGGGCGGTGATTTTTGACATAAAGTGTTGAGGTAGGCTGAATAGTCCAGTACTGATCTGAACCAATTTGCTTGATCTTTTGAATATCGATGAATCCCAGTCTCTTATTTTTTGGTCCGTGTGGCAGGGACCAGGGTTCTTGGTGCACCATGGCAAGCACGTTCATCTTCATCTTGGAAACCTTGGCAAGTGTTCATTCCATAAGATGCAGATATCCCCAGTGTCGTGAGATGCAGATATTCCAAATCTTGTGAGTAATTCATATTCCAAACCTTGATGCTTCCGGTGCGTACTGCAGGACGTCGGCAACAATAGCACAAATCCTGAGCGCCAGGTATCGCAGCAGGAGCACACTCCGGTTTTGTCGATTCTGGTGCTTTCTGTATGGATTGTAAGATATTCAGAACTAGATTAAGCTATTTGTGAAATTCATATACTACAATACGACATTTCACAATGGAGGAGTATAATGCTGCATTGTGAGGAATCTATATACTCCTAAAGAAACAGATCGAGCAACCTGATTCATTCTAGTTTATTGTATACCAAGTTGTTAGCTGGGTTTGTGCTGCTATGTTCTGAATTTTCGTCCTTGCTCATGAATTACTGCAGGCACTGTTTCTTCAGTGCAACTCAATGATTTGTTTAGATCCTTATTATTTGATTCCATTATATGATATTGCCCTATACCATCAACATACTGTTTTTGTTTTTGCTCAGCACAGAATAATGAAGTGACCTAGGAGTGAAGTAATGATGTGTTTTGTTTCAATTTTTTTCTATGTGTCTTGGACATGTAGGAACATTTGTAAGATAATTGAAGCATGAACCTGAAGGTGTAGTATTTCTCATAGCTAAGAGTATTATTTTTATAATCTTGAATAGTATTTTTGTTTGTATCCGAGTAGTATTTTTCACAATCATTTTCTTACAGTTTGATCTATAGCTGGATCTGGGATGTGATATTTTTTTCATAGCAAGGTGTAGTATTTTTTCACAGCTAAGAGTAGTATTTTTTATAATCTTGAATAGTATTTTCGTTCGTATTCGAGTACTACCTCCATCCTTTTTTATTTGATGTTAGGACCACTCATTTTAGCTTATTTCTAGTAGTATTTTTTTTCCAAAACATCATCTATTTGCAAACGAAGGTAGTAGTATTTTTCACAATTATTTTCTTATAGTTTGATCTATAGCAGTATCTCTGATGTGATATTTTTTCATAGCAAGTTACTCAAATTCTGTCATTTCTCATGTTGATCAGATCTGGCCCATTTCTCAATTTGATTGATTTTTTTAATATGGAATCCTAGTCTCCAATTCTTTGGTTCTTGGCAGGGAGCAGGGTTCCTGATGCTGGACTGCTGGGAGCAGGGAAGTTTTTGTGCTCTAATGAACTCTACATCAGTTGATCTCCCAATCTCTCTAGTTTTGTACGAGGAAATTAAATGTACATATATCAATATAAATTTCATGAATGTACTACTCTTGTATTGGGAAATTACTTCTCACAAATTAGGAAAACGATATGCTTTGATATTGGGAAAGCATACTTACCCTTAGGAAAATAGATACTTGGTAAACATTGACACCACTCATGCAGTCACATGCCTGGTCTCTTCATCATGATCATGAAGGAAGATATTTACTAATTGAAGAGAGATGATTTCTACCTTTACTTGTATTCGAGTGAGTAATTTGACCAAAGGCCAACAATAGCGGGCAAAACTTGTTTGCAATATATCTTAAGAGATACTCCTTTGTCAATTGAAAAATACACCTCTAGTGAGTTGAAAAATACTCCTGATACTTGAATAAATACTCCTGACATTTAGAAAGTAAATACTTCTGAGTTGAAAAATATCCAGACATTTGAAAAATAAATACTTCTTCACTCAATTTAAAAATACTCTTGATAGTTAGAAAAATACTGCCATCTAATATTGCATATTACTTCTCGAATGTTATTCAAATACTGTCTGGCTATCTCTTCTGGCCTCTCCGAACTACATGCACGGATGTATTTCTCTCCAAATCTGTCTCACACGCATGCGCAGATGCCTCGCACACATCTCTCATTTTTGTAGGGAGTAGTACATGCAAACATCATTTGTATGCCGGGCGAGGCCTACCGTCTCGGTCACAAATCCATGTGGTTCAGTGACAGGCTGACGGCAGGAGAGATCACGAACCTCCATGCATGGCACCGTGGAGGTCTCGTCACGATCCGCCAAATAAAACGGTGGCCGCAAATTACGGTGCAATAGCCAACGCGTGTAATTAAATACGGCAATTAAAACCAGCATGTACATGCATGCAGATCAGGGGGCTCAGTGGAGTATTTACCACGCATTTTTACGGTCCCAGAGCCCTCGCCGGGGCTCCGCAGAGCGCCGCCGCACGCGCTAAATATTATTTAGCGCGCTGCGAGCTAAATATCCCGGTCTTATAAATATATATATATATGTATATGTATATGTATATATATATATATGCGCATGCATCCGTAAGACATATATTGGGGATCCTAGGAAAGACACTAATTTTTGGGGATCGTCACTATCATCAAGATGGAAACAATCAAAGATGAATCATCATCTTTCCAAATGCTCCGGTTGCGTGGCAGCGGCTGGCACATTGTAGTCCCTCTTGCCAGGCCGCCAGTTGGGAAACTGTTCCCCTAGGTGTACATCTTTAGCCTATTACTTTTTACGTGCACACACGTGTGGGATCTCCGCACCATGTAAGGGCATCTTCCCTCTGGACGTCGATCAAGGAACGTGACATACATGTAGTCCCACCAGGAGTTTCCATTCGAGGGCGCTGGTTGTTCATGCCAGAACTCATATAGTTCCATCGTTTTATTCACGAAGATCGATTTATTTTTTTCTCATACAGTTTGGAAGAGGACATATTCCAGTTTTCCTCGCACATGGAATGGCGGGATGCGATTGCTGAGAGTGCATAGACACCGGCCAACACCCCTCCATATTTATATGGGGTGGCATAGACTTGTCCAATAGGTAAGGGGGCGTAAAAAGAGTCCTAAACCAACAAGACATGACTTAAGAAATCTAAAAAAACGAATAGATATGGAAAAGCTGCAAACTCTGTAACTCGAGATGTCACCGAATCATTCGATGGCCCACTAGGGAAAGGATTGAATCAGTCAGTGGTGTTTGTCCATAAGGCCAAAATGGTTCTAGGAACACCGAAATTTTCAGTGGCATCATCGACCCTTTTTATAAATAGGCACTGAATGGGTTGGTGAGACTTATATATAATGATTCCAAATGCTATTGTAATAACCGATACATTCGGTGGTGTGGTATACCACCGATCGTTTTATGCACAAGCGCATAATGGCTCGGTTATAGTGTAGCATGTGTTCTTCTCAACTTGTTTAGGCCATTCACTACCAGAATAATCGACATCCGCACCCCCCTCCGCCTCGGTCATTTTTGGACCCGGTGCTGATGGGGCATCAGCACCGGGTCCAATGGCTAGGAGCAGGGCTGGACGCAGTCTTGACAGGAAAAAGCTTATTAGCACCGGATCATAGCAAAACCCGGTGCTAAACGTCTCCCATTAGCACCGGATGTAGCTACCACTCGGTGCTAAAGCTGTCGAAACCTTTAGCACCGGTTGATAGATCCGCCCGGTGCTAAGGAGCTCCCTACGGACAACCACCCTCTTCTCCTTTTTCTATCTCCCTTCTGTCTTCTCCAATCTTATCCCTTCTCTTCTTTTCTTCTCCCTTCCTCTTCTCACTTCGTTTCTTGGTTCCCTCTCCAGCGGCGCGCTCGGACGGACGGCGAGCGGCGGCGCTGCAGGCAGGTTGGCGGGCGGCGCTGCAGGCGCGCAGGGTAGGCGGCGCTGGCCTGCAGGCGCGCAAGAAGGCAGGCTGGTTGGCGCGTTGGCTTGCAGGCGCACGGGCGGCGCAGGCAGCCGCGCCCGGGTGGGCGGCGCAAGAAGCCGCGCTCGTGCTGGTGGGCCGCGCGCAGGCAGGCGCTGTGCGGCCGGTGGTGCTGGATCTCGGGTAAGTGCTCGGCCTTCAATTCCCCTTCTCCCTCTTGTCCCTCTTGTGGATCCAACGACACAAGGGTAATTAACTTTTGCTGGTGACGCTGCGCAGGCTGCCCATCTCGTGCATCTGCCCCTGCTGCCTCTGCGTGATGGTGCTGTGAAAAGCTCCTAGTTGAAATTAATGAAGGTGCTCGTGGTTGAAATTGAAATGCTGAGTGTTGAATCTTGAGTCTTGTAATTAAATTTCTCTGTCGGATCTCTAATGTTGTAATCCAAATTTCCCTGTTAGATCTTGGATATTGTAATCTAATTTGAGCTATCTACTCATCTCCTTCTTTCTCCTCTTATTTATCGGTCATCATCTTCTTTCCTTTTCTGTTCTTGAAGAACAAGAACAAAAACAAAAGTACATTCATGGCGTCTGGAAAAAAAAAATCTAGGCCCTTAGCACCGGTTATAGACACCAACCGGTGCTAAAGGCCCTGCCATCCCCGCTGTGGTGCCAGGGCCTTTAGCATCGGTTGGTGTCTAGGCCCGGTGCTAAAGGTTCCTTTTAGCACCGGTTATTCCACCCGGTGCTAAATGGCTACCCCTCTAGCCTCGGATATTTGGCACCGGTTGGGATACCCGGTGCTAAAGGCTTTCTCAACCGGTGCTAAAATCGAGTTTTCTGGTAGTGATTTATCCCTCATCAAAAGTATACTTTAGGTGATCCAAATGGCTATCTTGATTATTTCGATGAGAGCTATCCATCGGTGATGTTTAAGCCTATCCAAATGTTCGTCTCTTTATCTTTATATTTATTTAAGCCTATCTTTGTAATCTTGACAATTTTGAGCGTTAAACATGTCCATAATTGCATTTTTTCTAAGACATAGAGATAGAGGGTACATCGCAACCTATTTGTTAGGGGCACATGTGTGTGGAATTCTGTGCCCTCTAAGGCTACCTTCTCTCTAGACATTGATCAAGGAACGTGGCATATGTGGGGTCCCACCAGCAACTGCCGTTTAAGGGCCGCAAGCTGTTTGTGACGGAGCTCATGCGGCTTTGTCCCTGGCCTCAATCACAAAGATCAATTCTTTTGCTTGTATAAGTTGATGGATGATGGATTCCGCTTTTCGTCGTATATGGAATGATGAGAGGTGTTTCCTGTGTGGGACAAGAATCCCTAGGACTACTAACCATAAGCTTAACTACTCTATACAAGGGTGGGTTGTAACACCCAAAAAATAGCCCATTTAAATTTTTTAGTAATTAATTTGCTTTTATTGAATTTCTCATATTTAATATAGGTTAAATAAATTATTTTTAAATATTAAAATCAAATATAAGTTGTAGAAACATTTTTGTTGCATCCATACTGGCGGTATTGAGTTTTAATTGTGTGCAATTCAATTAGAATTTAAATGTAATTTCAATTCGAATTTAAAATGCATTTGTTTGATCTTTAGAATAGTTGTTTCGGCCTTGATTCACTTCTGCCCCTCCAACTTTTCCCCTAGGCCGAGCCTGCTCCCTCTTCTCTCCTTCCCGAAGCAGCCCAGCACCTCCCCTTCCTCCTTCCCCTCAGCCCACCTTCTCTTTTCGCGGCCCAACTCGCATCCCCCCACCTGGGCCCAGCCAACCTCGCGCCGGCCCAACTCGCGCCACCCCCTTTCCTCCTCTCTCTCCCACTGGCCAGCGGGCCCCGCCCCTCAGCCCCCTCTTCAACCTCCCCGCCCGAGCTCCCCTCTCCCCGGCGCATGTCTCGCCGATTCGCCCGGCCGCCTTGGCCCCTCCCACGCGTCGTGGACCCTCCGTGCGGCTTCCCCGAACCTTCCCCGCGCAGCACATTCCATTTTCGCGCCGCTCCCTACTTGGAAATCTCCCCCCTCCCCGCGCTTGGAATGCAGGATCGCCGGCGCCCGATCCGCGCTGCGCTGCCCGCACGCCAAGGCAGGCCCTAGGGGCTATAAAAGCAGGGCCGCCACCCCCCTAGAACCACACCCGACCATCAACGCAAGCTCCCCGAGCCCCAGCGCCTCTCCTTGTCTCTAACTGCCGCTTCGGCCCGCCGCCGTCGATCTTCGCCGCTGACAGCGACGCCTCGACGAGAGCCCGCCCCAAAGCTTCACAAGGAGGTAATGAACCTAACCGAACCACCCCGACCCCCGTTTCGCCTGTCTCTGCGCGTAATTCCTCACCGTAGTTGCACACTGCCGCCATTCCCCGCCTCGCCTCGACGTCCGCACTGCTCGCCGCACCATCATCGCCCTGGCCACCCTAGGTGAATTCGTCGTCTTCTCCTGAAGCCCTAGGTCCAAACCGCACAGCAAATGGGGCTCCCTAGCCCCGGGGTGCCTCTGCTCCGGCGAGCCGCCGCCGCGCTCATGAGCTCCGCCGACGGCCCAGCACCCCCGCCCCATTCTGGTCGTTGGATCCAGATCCAACGGCTGGATCAAACCCCCTTCCCCGAGTCAAACTTTTATATAACGGTCAGCCGAGTGGATTTTGCAAAAGACCCCTCCAAGATCTAAAATCAACCCGCAGTCCACCTCTGTTCAAAAATAATTACAAGTAGATCCTTAATTTTATGGAAAGCCCCCTGACCTTTTTAAAAATAGAACACGCCGTCCTGTTTTAATCTTTTGCACGTTAGCCCTCAGGTTTTAAAGCGTAATTACGTATAGGTCCTCGGTTTTCTTCAAATAAGCCCCCGGAAACTTTTAAAACTTGCCAGCAGGTCCCTAGAACTTAGAAAACTCATATCTTTTTCGTTTTAGCTCCGATTAGCGTGATTTTCGTGCTCATGTGTTCCTAGTGAAGCGTAGAATATTTCTAAAACCTTTTTATGGGATGTTTCTACTGTTTGGTGTACTATTCTAATAGAATTATATTTGTTTGCATGTATTGGTATGCGTGTATGCTTGTGTGGTGCTTCGTGTCTAGTCGGTGAACCGTTAGCTTTGGATTTCGAGTTCACGGAGGACTTTCCGGAGCAGGACTCGCAGCAGCAGCACTTCAAGGAAGGCAAGTTATAGCACGGACAATCCTTGCTACCTAAACACACCATTTATATTCATTTACTTTCATAAGCATGTGTCTAAATTGATGTCCTATTAAGGTTGTACCTAGTTTGTATACCTTGTTCCTTGTTTACCTTGGGTTTATGTATATGGGTAGATTTTGCTATGCGCAGCTACTATCACCATTATTTAACTATTAATTTTGACTTAATGGTTCACTTAAACATTAATGTTAAAACTTACTTTTTAGCAACATGGTTTAGGGAACTAGAGCTTGTGCTGTGTGCTTTGCTCTAGTGTCTCTCCCTAAGGTCCGGTTCTTAAAGCGGCAACCCAGGAGCCTGTCGCCACCGCTAGAACTATTATGGCTCTGATCTTGGTCAAGTAACTTGTACATCTCTAGTTTGCTAGTGCTTACCGGAGTGGCCGACGGCGTTATGGGAAGTAAGACATTGGGTGTTTCTTGATTCCACCGAGGACGGTAGCCCCGTCGGCTAGGTCTCGTTAGACCCAGTCCTGTGTTGGGAGCCCCCGTGGTACGGGAGCTCCGCACATTGCGCTCTTTATTTTTGTTGTTGGCATGAGTTGCCCGCGCTTGGACGCCATTGGCCCCTCACGTTGCGCCCTGAGGGTCAATCAATCTCGGTGCCTAGAGTCTCACCACCTTATTGTACCTTAGCGGCCACTGTCGTGTTAGGGTGTCTTGTGAAAAACCTCATAGCGTCCCTATGCAATCACACCTCAAAAGTTTTGATGTGCGTGGCTGGGTGCAAAGTTCTTTGAATTTTTACGCGACTGGTGGGTAAAGGGCGAAACCTCTGCAGAGTGTAAAATCTATCATGATAGCCTTGCTCAGGGTCACGAGCGGCCTGGATCCTTTTTTATTAGAAGGTGATGTTTATTTATGTCTATTGTCACTTATACTTTATTATTTGGGTTGCAACTAGGTTTCGTTCACTTGTAGTAATTTGGTTAATGTTAAAACGAACCAACTGAAAATACTAATGCAGTTAAGCCGTGTCTAGCCTACTTTGAGCCTTCATACCCATGCTATACTTGCTAAGTAATTTTTTACTTACACTTGTCATTTATTCAACAAAATCCCGGATGGGTAAACAGATTGGGCCGTGCATGAGACTGCTGCTGAGTTCCCTGAGGACCTGCCGTACTTCTGAGTTGCGCTCTCCCAGTCAGAGTCCCTTTGGACTGCGGCTCCGCTCTAGTCGAGAGTTATAGACTTCCGCTGTAATAATCATTTATGATATACTCTGATGTAAACTATTTTATTTCGAGCATTAGTAATTTGTTTATCATATTTGTTCGTTGTATGTGTTATGTGGACTTTCTGGGCACACATATGGCCGCATTCGGGTTTTGTAAAAATCTGGGTGTGACATGGGTGTGGTCGGACTACTCCGAAAAAGGCGCATATGGTATAAGACGATGTAGTAGCATAGGAGAACTAGTCTGTTTCCTCTTAGGAGACTTCCCAATTATGATATTGTAGTTCTCCTTGTTATAACTGATTAGGATCATGTAACCAACTCGTAACTCTTCTCTCCGTACATATAAGGTGGAGCACGGACCCGTCTAGAAGGGCAGATCAACTCTCAACACACCAAGCGCAAGACGCAATATACAATCCACCATACAAGACGTAGGGTATTACGCTACAGTAGTGGCCCAAACTTGTCTAAATTGTTATGATTTGTGTCCTTGCCGTTAACCATTAGGATTAGATCCGACGATACCCCAACTTATCTTTGTCATGAGCAATGTTACAAATAGTGGACTATAGTTGCACTACAACGTCGCTATAGCGTTTGGACGAAGCTGATGCTACGCAAATGTAGTTTTCTTCGCTACTTAAGCTATTGCCGCATTAGCGTTGTTTAGCGGCGCTAAATGATGCAGCGGCGAAGTGAGTTTAGCGTCGCTATTCCATTCTGCTATGACTGGCAAGCTTTGGCCGAGTGGTGAGGGGGCAAGGAGGTGAAACTGAGCATTGGAAGGGAAGAAAGTGGCAGTGGTGTGGCTTACTGCAAGGAGGGAAACTGAACGCAAGACAAGCACGAGCACATGAAGATGGATCGACGAGTTACGTACTGCATACCACCCATGGCAAGAAAGAGGCTGGGCGCTGGTTTTTGCTGTTGGGTCCTAGTTTTCTATGCATTTTACCAGAAACACTAAATGGCGTAGCGCCGCTATAGCTGCCTTAGCTGCTGGGAGAAGCCGCCGCTAAATGTCATTGCCCACGATTTTCAAGATTGATCATGAGATATACATAGGCAGGTACTCAGTGCTAAAACAATGACATCTAGCGTCCATTATAGGGCCAATTGCAACGATCAATGGGTGTGCTTGATGGACCTAATCATCTTCAATTTGATGTCTCCTACAAATAAGACATGAAGCAATTCGCTGCCGGGTTGGATAGCATCAATCGTCAAAATTCATCTATTCGGCATGGCAAAGCTATTCTGTTCTAATTGTTAGCAACCCAACATCACCCTATGTCAAGACCAAGGCAGATTCGACTTTGTCTCTCTAATGTGAGGTGATGCCATCCTGAAAATAGAATGTTGCCTTGATGTATATCGTCTATTCAATGCAATACGAGGTGAATTACTACTCAACAACATGAATTTCCTCCTCAAGTCAGAACCCAACAAGGAATTGATTTCGGCAATCAAGTCTTAAGCTTATCTTGCTGAGTTCTTGATAGACAAAAGCTAATATTGGCACGACAGAAGATCATATCAACCAATACAAAATTTTGTCAGTCATGTTGCTGCCTTAACGCAATTACAGAGCAAGAGGCGTTGAACTTGCATGTCTGGGCGATTCATTATGTATTGGCGCATGGACTTGCGCACACACTTGCATCACTGATATGGGCACACAAGGAGTATATATAGCCATAATGTACTAGTGCACTTCCACCATCAGTACAAGCAGACAATCTGATGGGAATGGTTAAGGCATGAATGGATAGACTCTAATGGTCCAATAAGCACGGATCGCTACACAACAAGTCAGTGACACGGCTGTCGAACCTTTGGACCGGCAATCCACTGGGGATACCCAAAGTGATAGATTTGTAGGAGCAGGATCGCCGAGTTGAGTAGCTTGAAGGTGACACAGGGAACAAGATTTAAACACGTTCGGACTACCCAAAGGTATAATACCCTACGTCCTGTGTGTCGGGTGGTGTTTGTATTGATTGTGCTTGGCAAAGCTTCAGAAAGCTAGGACGTGCTTTGTGGTTACAATGTACGGGTTACCCTCAAGGGGTTGACCTAGACCGCCTTATATAGGCTGACGGTCTAGGGTTTACAAGTCAGTTTCGATCTAAACCTACTAGATTACAATAGAAAATCGTATCTGAGTAGATTTCTACGGATATCCCTCGATATCCAAAGATTAACTCGCTACACCTTCATCAAACTTGTCCGATAAGTTGGGGATTCCTTGTGGCCCACCTCTGGGTCGGTCCACAACCTTGTCAGATGTGGGCCCAAGTCGGCTTCTATCCCCTCTGGTAGTGGGCCTAGTAGTACTCGTATCCCACATTGCCAATGAAACTACTTGGTTCAGTTCCAAACTACGTGGGGATGGACCTCACATGATCAACTAGTTGAGAATTAATCATGACCAGCAGCCTTCTAATCTCAAACATGAAGATCACACGATGACTACTTCAACTCCAACACGAATCAAGCTAAGTCACTTTTTATAATTATTTTCTTCAAAATAATTTCTTCAACTTGTTCTACACATGGTTTCCCATGCGTCGACTAGCACTTTTGTGTACGCCCCTTGTTGGCAATAATTTTTTGAGGGCTATACAATCACCGACTACTACTCTATCTATGTCCCTCGACAGGAACTACCCTCTGGGTCTGTGCTCAAACGGATGTTCAATCCTTTCGACGGTTGGAAAACCCTCAACAACTCTCGCCGACAGGTGGAAAACCCTCGCCAAACCACGCCAACCACTTTATGATTTCTCTCCAACTCTTAACAACTAACACCTCGCGGTAGCATGCATCCTAACTTGTGACACTTCGGATCCTTCACTACACGTCCACATGATATTTCTCTCTATGTTATGAGCTACGGTTACGCGGGACCAAGTGTTTAAACATATCAGGGAAGCTACTCAAGTGGTTAAGTGTGTAATAAGAGCAAGGAGTGGAAACATCTATATGCATTACAAAATGTTGTGATTTTCTTTGAAGTAAATATTTTTTCATCGGATACTACGTCCACGTCCTACATATTTTAAATGCAGTGCTACCAACCTAGAGCTTGCACCAATTGGGACCTGGCAGCACCTCGCCTCTCAATCATGCCATAATGTCATCTGAGTACTTACGCTAATCGATGCTAACACAATGTGATGCCGGTCGAGTACTCTACTTGCATACCACAAAATTATGATGCTCATCGAGTACCGGCACTTGGTATTTGGACATCAATACATAATCTACTACAAGAATTATGTTTTACAAGACGAAGGCAAAGATCCGGGACAACCTGCTCGACGCTTCGTATTCTCAAGATGACGGTCAAAGTGAAAGTTATTCCGTGATTAAAGGATTTTTTATGTTTTTAAACCCTAATTAACCACCAGTTATAGGATTTGAAGATTTTGAAGATAATGACTTGAATTCTCATATCCTCACTACAAGGGAGCAGCCCTTTTGTGATGACGAAATTCATCACCGTAAGTCCATTATTCATCACTATAACCATCTCGTGACGAAATTCATAGTCGTCACAATGTCATCACTAATATTAGTGTCACAAAAAACATAGTGACGAACTTTTTTTCAGCACAAATATTTGTTGCTTTTGTGATGCTAAATAGCTACTATTGACCACTACTTTTAGTGAGAAATTGGTCTTGACACAATTATGGCATGGTTTTGTGACGTCTCTTCATGACCATATATTCTTATAGTGACAAAATTATATCTCACTAACCAAAGATAATCAGTTGCAAGTGAGGCGTCACTATTCTTTTGGCTGATAGTGACATATTTCTCATTGCAAAAGCACGCGCGATTGTGAAAACAAATGCCCTCACATTTATGTTTTTTCAATGACAACATTTCATTAGTGGTGACGACATGTGTGCACAAGTAATATTATTTATTATGGCAAAATCATATTCTTCTTGTGACAATATGTTCTCACTCATAGATATTGTAGTTGTGACAAGTTCCGCATTTGCATGTGACAATGCTTTCCACTAATAAGTGCACATATTAGTGCCAAAATAAGTATGGTAGTGACAACACATTTTGTTACTAAACATTACGTGTCCCATGTAAACTGTTACATGTGTGATTAAATATTTGGCACATAAGATAGTGTTTTGGTGACTAAAATAGATATTGTGTGAAAATATTGCCGTCACATACTAGGAACATCAATGGCGGAAAAAAACATTGCAAAATGAGACAATCTTTTTCAGCGAGGATAATGAATGGGAATATTACAATCCAATATATCTGAAAAATGCACTCATTATTGAAACTCGAAAAGATACTCATAACCGTGACAAAGGATGCCCAAATGTTACAGATGAATTATTTTCTCTTGCCAGAGGTCCTGGTGCTCGAGTTACTCGGCACACGAGCTATATGATTAATGGATGGAGATTCAACACCAAGGATCGAGACATGCTATTCAAATCACAAAATAGTGGGGTTTTGGTTAAAGGTGACGCTCGCAGTGGCAGCAAAGATTATTTTGGTGTTCTAACGGACATAATCAAGCTATACTATGGAAAATATAGTGTTGTGCTCTTCAAATGTGAATGGTGGGATGTTCATACAGGAAGAGGAATAAAAACTAATAAGCATGGCTTCACATTAATAAATACCTCTCGTACCTTGCGTATTGATGACCCATATATTTTGGCGACCCAAGCTGAGCAAGTATATTATGTCAAGGATACCAAAGATACAAAGTGGTTAGTTGTTGTGAAGACCAAGCCATGTGATTTGTATGACCTGCCTCCTGATGACGATGAAGAAGAAAGTGATATTCCAGTATCAGATAAGTCTAGTGATGAAGCACGTCAAGAAAATGAGAATATCACAGTTGCACCCATTAAAACAACAGATGACAATGATATTACAGTTCTAAAGAGGCCAGGTGTTGCAGGGGTAACTGTAGATGGAAACCCAAAAAGGCCGTCTAATGATGGGGATGGTGAAGAAGAAGATGGAGAGGAAGACTCTGGAAGTGCTGGTTGTGAGTACATTGATACAGATGACAGTGACAACGAAAGTGAAGAAGATGTAGACGATAGCTAATTTACCAGTTCAGAATAATTTATAAACTTACTTCAGCTTTCAAGTGAGAAGGATATTGTAACAATTTATTTGTACGCACCTCTATTCCAATTAGTTAGCTCTTAGTCTTTGATGACGATTAATTTATTTTTTCCTCACAGTTAACCATGTGTCGCCACTATTAAAGCAGTTGTCGTCACTATTAAAGCAGTATATGACATATAAATAAAATAAAAAGCAACACTATGCATGCTCATTTTTTATTCCACAGTATTTCATCACTACATGTAAATAAAATAGTGACCACACAGTACTTGTTAGTATAGAGTTCTCAGTAATTTATGGCTCAGTGATGATATAATTTCCCATCACTAAATTCCAATAACGTATTGAAATAAAATTATTCATCACTTTTGAATTGTCACAACAATAGAGTAGTGTGACTATAAAATACTTTGTCAGAGGATATAAAGAAAACAATGACAATTTACAAAAGCATCACAGCTAAAAAGCTATGTGACGACACAATGTTTTCTCACTACTTATTTGTAAAATAGTGATGACCTAGTGGTTCATCACTAACAAAAGCTCACTAAAAATTTAATTTGTGATGATAACCCATTTCTCACAAATTCTAGACAAAATTGTGATGAAAAAAGGGCTCGTCACAGCTTATTTAGGAAGTTGTGACGAAAACCTTTCTTGTCACTACAAATCTATGTATTAGTGAGTAAAAGGGTTTTCGTCACTGCAGTTCATTACGGATGAGCAGATTCCCTGTAGTGGGCCTTAAATAATGGGAGCAGAGGCTGAACCATCCGTACATATTTATATGGGGTGGTATTGACTTGTCCAACATATTTATACAAAAGAGTTCTAAACCAACAAGTTATGACCCAATCAAACCTAAAAGTGAGTTATTTTGTGCAAAATAGTATAGCTAGACCTATGGGCAAGCCTACGGTAGGAGTAGCTGGACCTACAGGTGGGCCCATGCTATGAGTCTGACTCTAATATGAAATCCTATGTTCGTATTTTAAAATTTTAGTAAAGTTGACTAGACTACATTTATACTTCACGTGATAACTTATTCATGGCATTAGCCACTGCCCGTGGTGGACTGGTTTTTGCTCCGTCGGTGCCTTTTTTTTGGCTCATTTTGTTCCACCTTTTCCATAGCTTCAGATAAGACTGATCTTATTAAACATAAACAAATATTTCCTCCATTCCAAATTACTAATTTTTTTTTAAGTTAAACTATTTTAAGTTTAACCAAAATTATAGAAACCATTACAAAAGATTTAAGACATCAAAGTAAATATTTTTAAAATATATCTAATGAGAATCTAATGATACTCATTTAGTATTGTAGATGTTAATACTTTATTATATAAATTTAGTCAAACTTAAATATTTTGACTTTTGTAAAAAAGTAACAATGACTAATAATTTTAAACAGAAGGAGTACTTAGCATGGAAAAAAATTGTGTAGGAAACTCTTGGTTCCAATCTCCATCCTACAATTGTATGCCACTCTGGTCGAGTTGAGATAAAAATAGGTTCCAAGGCAAAAGAAAAAAAAAGTATATGAGCTAAGATGATTTGGGTCTATACTTAAATTAAAAGGAATTACTTGTAAGAGACATTAAGAGTCAAAGCTTTGTGAGGTGTCTAAATTACTATTTATTATTTTTTTCTCTCAACATTGAACAGTCATGTTATTAAAAAAACTATACAGGTATCATTTACTTATTTGTAACTTAGTTTATCTCAAAGATATTTTAAACATTAATTGTTATTTTTATATGTATACTAAATATTTTATTAAAATTGAATGGTCAAATATTGTGAAAAAAATAAATAAATAATACATGATGGGTTTGGTGGATCTTAAGGGCAGGCCCAACTTAACGTGTTCACGATCGGGCCATGGGGGCGTTGGGCCGGATGAGATCAAATCATTTTTTCTACGTACCGTCTGTTCTAGAATTTGCATGTGCCATTTTCTACCTGCGAGGTACTACTTGTAAGTTGGTTATCTAGAATTAGATACAGGGGTGTTTAGTCGACGAAAAGAGGGGCGAAAAGTTGATAGAAAAGTCACATCGGACATTGTAGCGCACTGTATCATTTTTCGTTTATTTGTGGTAAATATTGTCCTATCATGATCTAACTAGGCTTAAAAGATTCCTCTCGTCGTGTACATCAAAACTATGCAATTAGTTTTTTTATTTACCTACATTTAGTGCTCCATGCGGAGAGAGATTTGATATGATTTGATGTGATGGGTGAACAGTAAAATTTGGAGAAAGAATTTTTTGGAATTAAAGAGGGCCGCAGTATTAATCTCGGGCTGGGCCCGGGCCCTCACAAGTGGAGCATCTGTCCCCGCACTGTATTGGGTGGGACAGGAGCAGGAATGCAGGACTTATGTACATATACTCATATATACAGTGTTTTATGGTTTCGAGTCCCACATGTTCAGGCAAAACGTGCAGTAGCGCATGCAGCAGAGTACTGTATTGGGTGTTGCGAGCGATTCGTATGAGTTGATTGATTTTTGATAGAATAAAATCCTCTGTGCTGGAAATATGAAGAGAGACGTGTTTAAGTCCTTAAATTGCTTCGTAAAACTGTAAGTTTTACTCATTGTGATAAATTACAGTAATAAAAGGATGGAATGGCCATCGTTATTTAAAAATTAATATGGGCCCGAAACAAAGCTATCAGCCAGGACGGGCCTATCACTATCTCAGTATGACAGATGCATATAGTCTGTCCTAGGTTGAATAGTCCACCGGCGAGAAAAATTCCAGCTAGACTACAGGATGGACCAAAAGGCAGGATGCAAATGGCCACTGCTGTCGCCTGTCAGGTCAATTCAACCTGTACTATTATGCAATACGGGCAATATGTGTGGCATTATAAATAAGTGTAGGTCGGGGTATAGTACACTGAACCTTTCCCAGCTGCATGAACCAATATGTCGTATTCGTTCTACAACTAAACCCTTGTTTAGTTTTCAAATTTGGAAGCAAACTTTAGCCTTTTAGGGTGCGTATGTCACTGTAACATTTCGTTTTTATATATAAAAAATTATCCAAAAATTAATTAATTAGGCTCAAAATGTTCGTCTCGCGGAGTAAAACAAAACTGTGTAATTAGTTTTTAATTTTATCTACATTTACATGTGTTGACATTTTAATGTCTTCTTTTTTTTTATAGTGAACTTGAGGTGAAATTTGGGATCTAAACAAGGCCTAAACCTAGTAACTGACAAGCCCGTCCCATCAAAATTCGAATTTTTAGATAAAAACACGGTCACCTCTTATTTTTCTAATGGAAACAACTCCGTGGACCCCCTTTACTTAGAAAAAAGAAATGTTTTGAGCACATCCCTTTATTTGTAACTTCAATCAAATCATGCAGGTACTCCATCCATTCTAAATTATAGGTCGTTTGACTTTTTTAACCATAAATTTGACTGCTCGTCTTATTTTAAATTTTGTATAAATTATCATATTTTTTATGGTTGCTTGCTTATTAATAAACAGTTTTTAAAAATGACTTAAATTTGACTATATTTATATAATTTTTTTAATAAGACGAGCGGTCAAACTTATGGTAAAAAAATTAATGACCTGTACTTTTGAAACGAAGGTAGTACACTTTAGCGATGGAAGATTCTTCGCGATATGGATGTGTGTTTTCTCATGAGGCGAGCAACGGACTTGTCACTTCGACTGTTGGCGGGTTGCCTATATGTCCACGCGAGCAAGAGTCCCATGCCCACAAGTAGCTTTCCATTCCTTCCAGAAGTTATACATGGCTAAGTTGAGGCGATTGCTTATTCACTAAATATAGCATATAAATTTGAATAATAGTCGCATGCCCGCTCCAACAACCACTGTGCACCATTCCTTTTGCATGCTGAGGCTGAATATCCGGATGTGTCCCTTAAAAGGGGAAACATTAACACGTCGGCAGGTGGAAAAGAAGACACGAAGAGGTAAAAAGAAGGAAATATGTGCTGGTTCTTAAACTTGTCTTGCTACGTCACTTAGGTCCTTATACTCTTAGACTTGAAGATGTAGCTCTCTAAACTTGGCATCGGACGTCATTTAGATCTGTATACTCTCAAAATACAGATCTAAATTTTGTATGTACTTGCCAAAAACTAAAATCAGGGACTTATGAACACCATGAATTACCAAATGGAATATGGAGAGAAACTACAGGGGCAACAAAAACAGTCATGAAAAATGAGGCGGTGAAAGTAATTGTGTTCTTGTAAGCACACTATTTGATCATATCATGCTTTGTTGGTGGGATGACATTATTGTATTTAAAAATCCGAAACTAATTTTAGAGAGTTCGATATAGCAGAGTAGGTTCTATTTTCGAAGGCAGGTTCAGCAAGGATAGATGTACTGTACCACAACCTATGTTTATATTTATAAAACACCTCATGTTTTTTTAAACAAGAGTTGATATGACAGCAGGCAATTTACACTCATTAGCTTAAAGGCCTGATGTTTCGGAGCTGGAGTATTTTCTGTATATGGTACGGTGGTATTAATCAACCTAGGACAAATGTGGATTTGGGGTACTATGAACAGTGATAAGTTGATAGAGGTTGATAGCTGTTTAGGGACCATATTAATTTTGTAGCTACTACATATATATATGCTCCTTGTCGCAATCTTTTTGCAATTTGTAGGATCAACATCTGAATTGGTTGGCAGCTAAATGGTCTAGACTCGTAAGAAAACGACTCCGAACATGCATATGGTACCCGCACTGGTTCTTGTAAACTTCATTTGCTTTGCCTCATCAGGAAAGGCACCGATAACTTGCCAAGTCACGTCACTTGGCGACCAAAGATACATACGGGCAGGTAACCATGCAGATCATGTCAGTTGGTAGCTGCAGGTATATGATGCATGTATGTACAAATAAACCAGCTGCATACATTGCGGAATGGATCGGAGCTCAGACGACAGTGAGACTAATAAGCAGTAAGCTGTAAGCAGAAACCCCTGCGGCCAAGCCATTTGTAAACTTTGCATCGATGCCATTCGATCAAACGCATGCTATTCATGCAGCAGCGCAGCGCCGATGGACCTGAGCAGGATAGTACGAGGTCACTTAAATGAAAAATCTCCCAACCCCTTGTCTTGGCGACCGCGCGTCCGCTTGTGCTCCGGCCAGCGTCTCAAGTCTCAACGTGCCGCGTGAGCTCGATCAGGAGGAAACGCGAGGCGCCTCGCCGTTGTGGCCGGCGGCCGCTGACGGAGCCGAACGTGGATCGAGCACACGGGGTGCGGCAGGGCAGTACGTGCGGCACGCTGCATTTCTAACGCCGCTTTTTTTTTTTTTGGTTTGGCCGGCCTGGTAAGAATTCTTCTACCGTCGCTGTGTTGATCTCGGCTCTCGCTAATATGATGGGGGTCCTGTTTTGGATGGCAGGTTCGGCAAGGACAGATACACATCATGTTTCAGATGACATGACAGCAATGGCCATTACACCCCTTAAAGGCCTGATGTTTCAGAGTTGGACTATTTCTGTATATGGTTCAGGGGTACTATTAATCAACCATTCAACCTAGGACATATGCGCGCAAGTGGGTTACTGTACTATCAGTAGAGAGCTCCGCTTAAGGACCAGATGTGAACTTGCATTGTGGCTGCATGCCCCAATTGGGACCATTTTGCTAATTTGCTATTCCTAGGAGCAAATTTCATCTGAATTTGTTGGCAGCTGGATGGTCCAGACTCGTAAGAAAACGACTCCTAAACATGAATATGGTACCCACTGGCCGGTTTGGTTCATTTTACATAACATGACTTACCTTCATGTCATATCTTGTCTCAGCTGTAGCTAACAATAAACATCTTTACTATTATTGTCCAAATGCTAAGTTGTTACTTTGGGAAATCGTTTCTGTTACCTTAGGTTTAAATTGTCCAAATAGTGTTACACATATGATTTGTGTTGGCAACATGGAGTAAATAAGATAAAGCACCAATTTTTTGAGATGGTCACTAGCGTTTTTTTTTGGAACATGCATTTAGAGTAAACTCTGCGTTGGCTCACTATATAGAGAAAAGGACCTGTCGAGTCACGTCGGTTGGCAACCAAAAGATTGATACGGGCAGATAGCCATACAGATCATGTCAGTTGGCTGCTGAAGGTCTCCACCACAAACCTCAAACCTCCTGCATAGATTTACGCAATGGGAGCCTCGGACACGTACTACGCATAAACTCGATCTCCGGCAGCAAAAGGCCGGCTGTGTCAACTTTGCATCGATGCCGGTTCTACGCGAGTGCTATTTACGCATCGCCGATGGCCTGAGCAGGATAGTCACTCCGAGCTAGTACACGAGAGACATCCATCGGCATCTGCAGTTGATTAGCTCACGATAGTTGATTCGCTTGGGCTCGATCTTGCAGTCTCGTTCGATCCTTGAAAATCACCTGCACCCAGCATCATTCTTCCCTAGCTAGCTAGCGTACTGTTGGCGACCGCCGAACACCGCGTCCCTTGCTCCTATCTCTCGTCGTCGTCTCGGAGTGCCGCGAGGCACGGGCGCTGATGGAGCTGTACTTGGATCGAGCCCGCGGGGTGCGGCCGCTCTGCCGTACGTCGCTGTTGATCGATCTCGGTTGTTCATCTCTGCTCGCCGTGAGTGTTCCGAAGTTCCGAGACTTTTGTTTTCTTTTTTTCCCCTGCGGCGTCCATGTCCGTCGCTGTGGACGCTTTATTCCGGTTGCAAGTTGAGATTTGAGGAGGCGGACAGGATCGATCTCAACGTACGCATTGTCGACGATAGCAACGGCTCAAGTGTGCTCATTTGGGAATATATATCTACTACCCGTGGCCCGTCCCTGTTGGATAGCAATTGAAAAAACTGTTCTACAGCAATTCATGTATGTGTTATTTGCTTTAAAAAAATGTATGTGTTATTGTGCTCCTGCTTACAAACTTATTGTAGCTTCTGTTTTAAAATGTCAATAACTACTGCTTTGTAGAACAAAAGACTGAATTGTTTTTGTTCTTGAAAGATCCACAAAAGGTGAAATGTTACGGGTTATACACACTAGTACATACAAATAGTCTCACCACAAGACATATATATGTTGCTACTCATTCCCACAGATGTATATGGAGTAGGTATGCTCTATCTATCTGCACCCAAGGACCAAGTGGCAAGTGCCACGCGTGCTCTTCAATTCGCATAACTTCTGCTGCAGCTAGTACAGCTGGTGCTATTGCCATTTTGCTATTCATCCGAGAAAGATAGTCAGGACCGCTTTACCTCTGCACAATGCCAGCCGGCTGGTCATTCAGACAGTCGCCTCAAAATACACCGTTCAAACCAAAGGCTGTGTTTAAGGCTGTGTTTAGATCCGAGGCTAAAACGGTCACATCGGACACTTTAGCGCGATGTAGCACTTTTTGTTTGTCTGTGGTAATTGTTGTCCATGACCTAACTAGGCTCAAAAGATTCGTCTCGTCGTGTACATTAAAACTATGCAATTAGTTTTTTTATTTACCTACATTTAATGCTTCATGCATTCATCATTTGATATATTTGATGTTTCGATATGATGTCAATGTGATGGAAAGTTTGGAAAGTTGGGAGGAACTAAGCCCTTATTTAGATGCAAAATTTGCCTCTCAAATTTCACTATGAAAAAAAAGATTCCCATCACATCAAAATATCGGCATATGCATGGGGTACTAAATGTAGATGAAATCAAAAACTAATTGCACAGTTTTGTTGTACTTTACGAGACGAACATTTTGAGCCTAATTAATCAATGTTTGGACACTTTTTCACAAATACAAACGAAATGCTACAGTGATGCATTTATTACATACACCAAACTTTGGTCCAAAGTTTGGATCCAAAATTTGGATCTAAACAGGGCTAAACACAGCCAAAGTGGAGATCACCATACTGTTACAGCGAAAAGACCAATCACTTGCTCACGTCCGATTTAGCAAACCGCACCAGGGGCTTGAAAAGGTACACGAGCTGCCCAGGCAGGTACCAGGAAAACCCCTTAATTACAGAATAAAAGAACGAGACTTACCATAATTGCATGGACCACAAAACCACTCACTTCTATTCTAAGCCGCCAGGTACAAATCTCAAAAGAAGATATCCTCAGAGGTTTTTACATGCTCCCACGCACAAGCTCAGGAACCTAGCCAACGGAAAACCCAACATGTAATGTTTAGGAGTCTGAGGTTGATAGTAGCGTGGTGGTGTGATACCACTGACAAGTAGGCGTGGAGGACCATGGGCTCACATGTCTGTGATAGGAGTGTCACGTGAACAATCTCGCCCCCAAAATCTACTACTTGTAAAGGTGTGGAGATCGACGCGCGATCTGGCGAACGATTGCATTTTAATTCCGTACTAGGAGTAAGGACTTGTGGTGCTCATCATTTGACTACTATGAATCAATCCGCTACTCCAGCATGACCCACCTACGACCGGATACAAATAGTTTATTATTATATATTAAAATAATCTCATGTAAACTTACGAGTAACACATCTGTACATTTCCACGAACGGGAATCTCAAGATCGTACTGCATATCCAACGTACAAGTACACTACTAGATTCATGCCAGCCGAAAAAGACCCCGGGCTAGTGAATTCGCTTTTGAAGCTAGGTGTTGTGGCAAGTAACTAAGTTGCCACATCAATGATATAGGTTGTCATGTTTTATACTGTTATAAGCAACATTATGATGCTATGCAAACTTGTTCATCCATAGATTTACCAAGAGAACAGCTGGAATATGGAAAAGGAAAAACAAACACTAGCAGAGACAAAAAAAAAAGTGCACCAAAATAGCTTACCATCACGCAAGACACTATAGCAGGACGAGGCAAAACTCCCGGAATATTATTATCCGGGAGCGGGTTTGCTGTGTCTGCCTTTATTTAAGGATTAGCAGCATCTGCTTTGTACTGGCTAGAGTGGCGTCTATCATGCTGGGGTGGCTTGGTGTACCATTTCTCCAAATTATACTCCTGTCTTTTTTTTCCTTACCGATTGTAAGTGCCCTACTAGGAGCCAAAAGTAACCGGCCATTCCACAACTAGGCGGCTTGCCCAAATCAACAAAGTAGGGATTATTTCAAAGAGAATTTATAAGGTTACTTTATGAAATATAATGACGACAAGTCATGGCATAGGTGCCTTTAATTTTCAGAGACTGCTTGTAGCTTAGCTTGGCATTTGGTTGCCACTTGTTTGTCAGTTGTAACCAAAGGAGCTCAGATATGGGTACACATTATTTTCACAACGAAAGTAGTGCAATGCTGCTACGGCCGTGACCCTGCCAACTCCAAGCTTCGACGTACGCGTTGCACGTGCCGCCTGTAGCCACAAAACGTACGGGCCTTACGATACACAGGCTAAATATAGTTTACATTCTGAACTTGTTAATTATTAGCGGTAGTTACTGTGTCCAGGGTGTATAGAAAAGGTCATCCGTAGAGCTAGCTCGACCTCTAGGCGGTTACCTATCACAACCTCTACTGCTGTATGGATGCATAGCTATTGTAGCTTCAATTTGCTAGTGCCAAACTAGGGAACCAGATGAGGAAAAACCTTGCATAGCTTCCCCGGCCCACAGCAAGAGCAAAGCCGAGGGATCCAAAGAAATCTACTTTGTCTTGATGAGGGGTATAATCAACCGTATGTAATACACTCGTGATTGTGCATCTCTCTCTCTATATATCTATATTGAAACATTATCCCCCTAACGACCCCACCTGTCAGGTTCTTTTTTTCGTCAAACCACGCTTGACGAAACAGTCCGAATACAGGACTACTCATCATCAAAATATACCAGAATCAAATGTGACATGCCGTATAAAGTATGAACCCAGAACTTCTCGTCATCAAAACAGCAGCACCGTGATCGCCGGCACAATAAAGGTAGCACGCGCGTGTCGCGCGGTCATATTTACTAGTATACATAAAAGAATGAATCAAATAAATCCCATGGGGAAAGGATATGATTGAAGACTAGATCAAGACCGACAAATCATGAAAAGAGATAATATATATCCAAGTTTCAAATAGGATGCCTAGCTACATACATAAATCTTCTAATGTTAGAATCATATTTAATATAACAATATGTCACATATATAAACCTTGTGGTATAATAAAGCGTACATAAGTATTCACCTTAAACATAAAATACATGAACTATTTGTTTAATAAAAACACGCGTGTCCATCACGCAACCTATATGGATCACATATACGTATCTCAACAACCTGCCTTCACATCGCACTAAACCAACTCTACCGTGGCATCAACAGAAACCACTAAATAACTATATCATCCTTTTGCAATCTCTCTCCTCGCTGCTCGCTGAAATAGACAGCCGTATTTCGGTTCACTCTTTTGTAGAACTTTTTCACCGGCTCCAGGAAACCTCAAGCAAAGCTAGCAGCAGCATGGAAATGCTCCATCCACGAAAGCACGAGCGTACCAATTATAGCAAACTCCTATTGGCTACATGTCACTCCCTGGTACGTGCTGGCACGTGAAAAGGATCGTGGTCCCCACCAGCCCACCCAGCCAGTGGCAGACGGCGAGGCGCACCCCCTCACGTCAACGTGTCGCCCTCAGACAAGCTTTGTCCGTACAACGCGCTGGGGCCCGGGAGAGTGACCCGACCGGGCTCCCTACCCTCGTACGCGCCCGCGGGCCCCGCCCTGGGATTGGCGCCACGGCCCAATGGTCCACGCCCCCCAACTTGCCGCGGAAGGCTGGAAGCCACAATAATGCATCTGAAATTTGTACAAATAGGTTTTCAAGCTGAGCATGACATGTGGTCCCCGGTTGTGGTGGGCTCACGTGTCAGTGTCTTGTTTTCTTGCGGGTACGCATCGTCTAGAGTCGCTGGGTGTTCAGCTAGTGACGTGAAGAGGTTCACAGAGATGGAGACGGAACCTCGGCAGGAATATAGGACCGGCAAGGCGGTTTGCCGTTTTCTGTCTTCCCCGTTTGGGAGTAAAAGACTGTTCAACGTACAGTTCTTTTGCGGATATAACCTCGCCAAAGCTCCTTTTTATACATTTTCAGAGTGTTGCAATATGTGCATTTTATAATGTTTTCAACTTTTTATATGAAAACAATATTGTACGTGTCGCTTAGGCTATTCCCCGCGGGGATTTCATTTTTGTGTTTCCAAGAATGCCACATAAGCAAGTATACAATTAATTTATAGATGAAATGGTTCATACAATGCATTGTTTCATTTGGATGTTTCACAGGTAATGCATGCAAGACACAAATTTGTTGGAAACTGTGTATACAGAGTTTCATCTAGATGAAACCCATTTCATCTCTCTCCGCATTAACTCTTTGCCACATCATTTAAAATACTGATTTGGCACCCTATTTAATGTGCATAAAACTCTATAAAACCTTACACTGGGACTGGCCTTACTTGATTATACGCGAAACCTCTTCATTATGAGTATAGGGGTGCGTGTCCACTTGTGCATAGGACTATAAGAGTGAGCATATATTGTGTTTCGTGAGTGTACATCAATATAAGAGCAAGATTAATAATAGAGACCTATTAGTCAAGACATACTCCCTCCGGTTTGGTAAAGGAAGTCGTTTAGTACAGTGATACGGTCACCAAAGCACAACTTTGACTTCTCTTTTCTATAAAATATTTATTAAAAAAATTATATATGTATATTTTTATGAAACTAATTTTCAAGACCCATCTATTTATATAATTTTCACATTTCCAAACTCAACGACATAGATGTTATTCGTGATTTATATTCTCAATGTTTGACTTAAACCTTGTCCTAAACGACTTCCTTAACCAAACCGGAGGGAGCAAGAGTCAAGTCATACAACAAATAGTCTATTACTTGTCTATACATTGCTACTTTTTTGCCATTTATTACCTTCTCTTTCCTATTCACTCTCATATACTCCCTTCATATTGGTATTAGATGACATTTTAGACAAGATTTTAATCAAACATTGGGAATATAAATCATGAATAACTTTTAAGTCGTTGATTTTGAAAATGTGAAAACCATATAAATAGATTTATCTTAAAAAATATTTTATAAAAATATACCTATATTATTTTTAATAAAGATTTTTGTAAAAATAAGAAGTCAAAGTTACGTTTGGAGACTGTGTCGTTGTCCTAAACGTCATCTAATACCAATATGGAGGGAGTACTCTTTCATCTATGCCCACATCTACCTAAAAGCTCGTGATTAGCCTCTTGCTTGCATGAGAGCCAAGCTCTCTTCTCTCTCCTTCTTTCTCTCCTCCACATCAGCAATATTGATTAGCTTGGCTATAAGCACATTGTTGTACTTGCTCTAATATACAATTCTACACATGGAGCTATAATGGTATGTGGCTAGAGTTTAAAATTTAGGAAATATTTTTGGTCCCAAACAAAAGGGATTTTGGTAAAAAAAAATGGGTACAGATTGTGCATGAGGAAATATATGAACTTTCTTTCTTGTGAAATTCTTATTTTCTCTAGAGATAAAAAATCCCAATTAATGCAGCATAAATATTTTCCTGTGTCGTTGATGCATCTTACAACAAGTGGCATGATATTGCTTTCAATTTGATTAGGGAAAACAAGATATGGAAACATTTTTCTTAAATGCACGCCAGTAAACAAACACTATTCTATCCAAGTCTTAGTTAAATCCATGGCCCCATAAAGAAATAATAAATGCAAATTGTCTAACTTGTGCCCAAAAGGAATTGCAAAACAAAGCAAAATTTATGCACTATCAAAACTCTGGGCTTCCAAATTTAGAAGAGGCTTGTCCCTTATGTCCCCTTAAAATAGAAATTGACTAAGCATGTTTTGGACGAACTTATGGTTATGCAAATAGCTAAAGAAAATAAATTAACATATTGAGCTGTAAATACAATTCAAGTAGAAGAAAGCTTTAGTATTTTCGTGGATGGACAATAAAATGCTGATATTATAATTCGATGTTTGGTTGTTTGATGACATGTCAGGGCTAGCGGCAGAGAATCATGGTGGGAATTCGGTTTTTAGTTCAGTTCCTCGGTTTTCGATGAAATTCGGTTCTAAGAAAATAGGAACCGATCGGTTCTAAGAAATTCTAGGAACCGAGCATTTTGGTTTTTGGTTATTTTGGTTCAGTTTTGGTTCTAACCGAGCTAACCGAAAATTTTGACACTTACTCCTTTTAAATAATAATAATTGACAAGGGAGTAATAGTGATATATTAACAGAAATACATAGCACTTCAAATATGACACATCACACATAAACCAAACCTATAATCTTAAAAAATATAATTTTTCATGTAATTCGGTTATTTCGGTTAATTCTATTAACCGCTAGTAGGAACTGAAATAACCATTGAAATTTTGGTTCCATACTTCCTGGAACCGAATAGAGAACTATTTTTTTTGTTTCGTTTAGTTCGATTTCGGTATTTTGGTTCGGTTTTTGGTTCTCGGTTATTTGTGCCCACCCTGAGGAGAAAGGGGAGGGGATGGCTGGTGGTGGAGCATGAGGTTTTCTCTGCACACAAAGATATGTGCCGCTAGCATGCAAGGGCAAAAGGAGCTCATGCGGCAGTAGGCTGCCTCGAACAGGGTGGAGCTCATATGGCGGCATGCTGACTTGAAAATGAAGGAGCTCATGCAGCAACGAATTGATAGGGATAGGCTCAAATCTACATATAGGACGATGAATCAAGGTGTCCCGGGGGGGGGGGGGGTGGAGGGAGGATAGGGGCAGCACCCCGCTGGATCTCGTTCTCAAGGCTTCTTGATAGCTTGATCGATTCACTGGTCCGGTCGATGACCGGAGTTTAGCATTGTTGGCAATCAATTTCATAAGATTTTGACCACCAACATTCCATAGAAAATTTATACTTACAAGCCCATTGTAGTAAATTTGTTTTAAATTGATGAGTTATACTAGTTTTGATGTCTATTGCTTTCAGGGAATCACCAAGCGAAAATGAGCAGAAAAGGCTGAAGTGTCCAGGCCGGCCTACCTACCCATAGTGGCCAAAGGCGGCAATTTTCCTACTGCATGCAAACAAAGCACGTCCTTGATCGAATCAAATCAAAATGGATTGGTCAGTGCACCATACTTTCGGAAGACCTAACCCAAGGATTCATGATCACATATGCAGGAGAACCACCAAAGCTTTAGGCTCTGAACTGTCACCCATCAAGCATCTCACCCCAAGACATATTTATGTGGTGAATCAGATGGCAAGAAGGCGATGAAGCCAGGCTGACGGGCCTTAGCTGCGCCGACCAGAATATCTTCGAGAGATTCTTGCTCCAACATGCACATAATTGCCATCCTTGAACCATCTGCTCCAACATGCAGTAGATCAAGTTCGTATAGTTGCAAGATATCTGGGTAACTATAGTTCTCTATATGATGTTAGACCCTCTACCCGTTTTACATTTTTGCACCCATTGTCCAGGTTTAAGTTATTTCTTATACTAGTACCATTGATTATTCCTTGGATATTCGGTATACCTTTGTTTACTCCCTTATATAAGTTACAGATTTTATCTGTATATAGGCTAAGGATTGCCAGGGATGGAGCGCGATGGAGGGCGACGTGACACACAGGAGAGTACATACCGTGGATTAAAGGGCACCACAACAGACAAGATTGCACTCGACAATGTCGTGTGGGAGGGAGTAGTAGTAGATGGGGCCTGTAGACAAGGCTTGTGGGAAGATCCCAGAGGCGTGGGGGGAGGGGTGGATGGAGAATTTATAGGCATTTCCAAAAATGGTGCCTACAGTAATGGCATCAACTCCAAAATTTAGAGTACATCTGATTTAGCGCGGTGTGGGAGTTTTCTATCAAAATGAACATGTCTATTCATATAGTAGTATCACACATGTTTCATTGGAGAAACAAGAAGAAACATACTCAAAATCTTGTTTTCCTCGCTCGGCAAGGAGAGGCAAAGAAAGAAAATATAGCTTTGTTTGGGTCTCTTGCTTGCCATACCTTTTCTTCCTCCCTGTCTCTCAAATCTTATACATGGTTACTTGTTTATGTGTCTTCACATGTCGGCTCGGTGAGGTATTCGCCACTATGCTAAGGACTTGTTTGCTTCGTGCCAAATACTACCAAGCCGAAGGTTAGACACGCTCCCAAATTATTAGGCCGTTGTTTAGGTTACTTCCGTAGTTTTAGTTTGCCATATTTTCTTAGCCGCATGCCCCATATGTCATGAACACATTGTGTAGCCAAACCTCGCCTCAAGTTTGGTTTCAATTTTTGTTGACCATATTTTTAAAAATAGTAGCCACGAGTTGCCTAAGGTTGTAGAGTAGTATGTGGCATGGTTAGGCACAACATACCCTTCTCCCCAATCTTCACTTCTTCTCATCCGCTGGCGCCTGATTTGGAATCCTGCTGAAGCCGAGCTCTCGCCCGTCGGCCTTCTCGTCGCTCCGTCCCCGTCCGCCGGGGGGGCGGGGACGCACGAAACTTGAATTCGCGGCACTCCCAGGCGCGCGGCCGCAAAAAAGGCAGCAGCCCCCACGCGACGCCAGACGCTGAGACCGGGCCAGCACGCCAATTTTCCGCGCCACCGACGGCGACGGCCAATGGCGATCGCACTCGCGCCCCCGCGGCCGGTCCTCCGATCGCCTTCTTTATTTGGCCTCTCTCTCTCCCCTGGTCCTAGGTCCCGTCCCTCTTTTTATTTTTACCCCTTCGGCTGGCGGTCGCCTTGCAACCCCGTCCACCACGAAGCGGTGGTGGCCCCAGTCCATCTCCTCCGCCGGCCACGCAGTTTCCCCTCCCCGCCGTTATAAATCCAACCCATCACACCCCTATAAATCAAGCGCACGCGCGAGCGGCCGGGCAAGCACTAGAAAGGAAAGCCGAGGCGGCGCGGCTGGCGGGCGGCAGAAGAAACCCGCCATTTTTGGTGAGCGCTCTCCCCTCCGAGATCTGCCTAAGCTAGTTTTGTCTCGTCCCCCGTGGCCTCTGATCCGCTCGGTTATTAAATTCATCCGCTCACTGTGTTGCTGCTGGTTGTTGGTTGGTTCGCGTTTGGTTGTAGGCTTGTTAGCCTGGTCGGTCGGGGAGCGTTGGAGGATTTGGGGCCGGTTCCGTTTCGGGGAGCGAGGGATCGGGCACGATGGTGCGGGGGAAGACGGAGATGAAGCGGATAGAGAACGCGACGAGCCGGCAGGTGACCTTCTCCAAGCGCCGCAACGGGCTGCTCAAGAAGGCGTTCGAGCTCTCCGTCCTCTGCGACGCCGAGGTCGGGCTCATCGTCTTCTCGCCCCGCGGCAAGCTCTACGAGTTCGGCAGCGCCTCCAGGTTCGTCCGTACGTCCCCCCTCGATCTCGCCACCTCTCCGCCTCCTGTTTCTCCCGCCGGCGAATCTGAACCCCGTTCCATCCGTCGTATTATTGCTGGTTGCGGCGCTGCAGCCGCGGCTTCTTCCACTTGAAACCCTCGAAACCCGAGTTTGGCTTGATTTCTGAATCTGAGATTTTTTTTTTCTTTTCTCTAGAGCTGTTTGAACTGTGTTTTCCTGCCGGGTGGTCGTGGTTCATCTTCCTCGAACTCTTTGGGCATTTCGGGCGACGCCGCGTAGCAGTTGTGTAAACGCTGCGGTTGCTATTATTGGAAACCGCGAACTCCTGTAGCGCCTGCTCCACTCTCCCCAAAAATATCTGTACGGCAGCGACGCCCATCAACCATCTTCGTCTCTCTCATCCCCTTCGCTTTGCGCCTTTGCTATACTCACTTGAACATTTCCCCCGCCATCGGACCCATCACCCACCACTTGTAGCTGCAGACTTGCTTTCCCCATCTCTCCTCCCATTCGATATTCGACTGAAAACAGCAGCACAGCCGGGCAAGAGAAGGCGATTAAAGCCTGAAGGAACACATGACAACATGGTACACACGGGGGAAACCCAATGCAATGCCGCCAGTCCAGAATTAAATGCGCAGCCAATAGGAGGAGGAGTCAGTGGGAAAAAAAAAGAGAGGCGTGCCCAGTAATTTCGTGGCAGACGGAGAAACATTGCCATGTGACTCACGTACTGATGCTTAATTGGCTTCCTCCTCCAGCCGGCCAAAGGCACTTATTGCTTGACAATCTATTTTTGGTATGTACTCGTAGTAGTTGTGGTGAACTGGTGCGAAGATAGGATGGACTTTTCTTGCTAGTTTTCTCCAATCACGTCAGCCCCTTTGAGGCTTTGGCTTGCGCCTCCCGGTCATTCAATTCGGCTGTGACATTGGCTACACTTTGTAGTAGCACGCGGCAGTTTCTTGTTTGGTCGGGTCCCGTCTCCCGTGTGCTTGTTAGTTTCATCCCAAGGTAATGAAATACATGCGATATTGTACTTTCAGCAAGATTTCTACTTTTGATTGCATGACAAATAGGTCTGACTTTGAATGTCTTACCTTCGGGTGAGTTTTCATTTGATTCTCAACTGTGTTTTACTTGTCGAGCGTTACATCTTAATCCACATTTGGTTAGGCTTAATGAGATTTTTTTGTGTGCTTATAATATGATAAACTGTCTGAGACTTCATAAGGCCTTTGTTTATCGGAAATCAGGGTATATCAGTCTGTTTGGATCCTTATGAATGGATGCATAGCATCCAAATCTGAGCACAAACTGTACTTGGTTGGTTAATTACATTATTGAACTTTTCTTTTTGCAAGATGTGGTAGGTGGTTAATCGCTGAAATTGGTATGCATGGCCTTGCCAAGTCCAACCAAGTTTAGAGTGCAAACAATTATCCATATCATTCACTAGTCCATGGCCATACTTATACAAAAACTCCTGGATTGGTTAAGCGTTGACACTCTAGTTTAAGTTAAAAACAATACTTGTTTGCTGTGTGTACTACTGTACTCCCTTTCTTTCATTTCAAGATTTTTTTTACCATGGTGGAGCACTTATTTCCTTTAATTTTCTTTTCTCCAACAGCAATATATATTGTACACATCGTTAATATATTTATCACTACTGGGTTACAATAAAACCAATTTATTTTAGAGAGTGCTTCATATCACTAGGGTTATGTTTTATGCTGTACTGATTGGTTCGATGGTATGTTATAGAGATCATCAAGCTATGGGTATGAATTTTTTGCAAGCCAATTATCCAATTCTTTTTAGTTTAATATACTTGTATCCCTTATTATTGATAATAATTCTTCTGAAATTCCTACAATTTGACTGGTACGAGCGAGAAAGCTATGCCATTTTTTGCTCTTCGAACAAACGGAAGGAGATTCTTATGAAAAAAAGAAAAAAATAGTTAGTGTTGATCTATTGTGAGCTTGACCCCATCGTATTAATATCAATCGAGCATGTCAATACAAATGTTTCATAACAAGGCTGCAAAGGCTTGATGAAGTGTGCATATCTCTTGTATATAGAATACACTTGTTGCTGGACTAACTAATAATTAGAGAGGGAAAATGGAATAGATGACTATAATAATCATATCAACAATATGCGTGCATTAGCTCTCGAAATTAACAAAGCTGAAGAAAATTCTGATATGTCAATTTGGGGAGAGTGTTACTACTTTAGCCCTTTGGTTTACATCAAAGACTGCTAATCCGCAAGTCTGGTGCACCCGCCAGAGTTTGGTTAGTTGCGGCAAAAAATGAACAGTAAATCGACATGACTTTGGTGTGCCTGCCTGGGCAGGGTGCGAAAGTTGCAGTTGGCACACTTTGTTCACAAACCAACCAGAGCCCTTATTGTCAACATGCTTCATTTAGGTGGTGTAATGTCAACAATTAATGCAAAATCTACTAATAAAATAAAATTTGTATATAATGTAGAGTAATTTAGTGGGATATTACAAACAAATATCAACTAGACAGTTTGGTATGTCTCTTTAACCAGAATAGATTTTCATTTAGCCTAAAACCATTTCCATAGCTACATGATTTGTCCAGTTCTCAAACATCTCCATCACAAAATATTAAAGCAAATGCAGTGTGCAAGTTAATTTTTTACTGACAAGTACGTGACAGCTTACTTGTTGCCTATATGTTCTTTTGAAGAATATATAGGTCAAAAACTACAATCCACAAAGCCTGTGCAAATCTTTTTGGAGATAAAATCCTATTTGTTTGAATTTTAATGTTGCAATAAGTTTCAATATAAAGTATTCAAATGAATATATTTTTAACAATGTCTCAAGATATTTTTCTTTACAGGGTCATTCCTAAGTAAGATGCAATGCTAGGATAGGGATTAGTATCTAACAATGTTGTTTTAGGAAGATGTGGACTATCCATGCATCATTAGGTATTAGGTGATTAGCGCAAACAACTTTGATCCTCTTCCTTTCACACATCTTTTTAAAGAAAAAATAATTCAATGTGTTAATTTTAAATTCTAATTAGATCATTTTGAATGTTTAAATTGTGCCATGGGAAGTAAAAAACACACTTTTCATGTCTCTCAAAACATCAAGGCTATTTTGTTAAGTGATGATTGTTCTTGAATGTAAAGACCCATTTTTTTTGTGTGGATAGATATAAAGACTCATCCATCAAGACTGCAAGCTACTCAAGACCCTTCCATTTCATGTATTTAAATATATTCTTCAGTTAATCCTTAAGACAGAAGACTCCTCATTGCTTTCCCAAGATCACTCAAAATGGAACACTCATGCATTACCAGTAGCTTATTAGCACTATTGTGCTGAATATTAGCACTAATGTACTCACAATAGGGATATGTGTAACAAAAAAATGGACACTTTCTTTGAACGAGTATTATGGTAGTTTATAGTCCCAAATGACTTAAACATTATTCTTATTTAATTTTACCAGGCTTCAAAAACAGTGTTTTTCTCTGGGTCTTGACAAATTTCCGTACTCAATGATCACACACTTTTTCCCTTTAAACCTCAGCCAAGTAGTTCACTATTTTCTCTTTCTGAGTTTAACTCCAGTTCTGATCCAATAATGATTGGACAATGATTTATCATTTTTGCATCTATACAGAAATATTTACAGCATCAAGGTTCCTATCCTCACACATTTCCTTTTTTTTGTCCTTTCTAGGTTCAGTATCTAATATGTGGAATAAATTCATTGTTTTCCCTCCTGATTCACCAGAAAATGTTAAACTTTCTATGAGTATTAAGTCAGAACAAGGTCTATCTTGGCTGATATGTCCTGTCAAGCCTTCGTGTGGATTGTAATTATTGTTGTTTGAGATGAGAGTACAACTTTGGTATTAATGTTGAAATAAAAACTGTCAATGCTTCTGTTGATGTGACCACTCTTTTCTTCTAATAGTGGTATGTTCAGAATAGTTTTCTAATGTTGTTACTGGAAAAAGTCATTCAAATAAAGCTGTGGAAACACAACGTATCATATATGAACTCTGGAAATGCACATATCATGTCGTGTTGTCATGGGCCATTGTTTGCTCTAAACAATTATCCACTCTCTGTCAACGGAATCTATTATGGTCTTGCTTGTTCTAGGTTTTGCCATATCTTGGGAATTCGGCTTTGAGTTCACTAGCAGCGGCCACTTGCAGCAGATTATAAGATGCATCAATTGTTCTAGGCAGATCTTTAAATTCTTTAATTCGTTCTATCAGTGTCATGTCCGAAAAAAGTACCTATTGGTAATTAACCTATTCATCTCATTTTCCTGATAAGACATGTTCTCTCACTTACATAAGGCACTGAATAATATTGGCGTTCAATCAAATTATGTATTACGTCGAGACTTTTTTCTTAAGTAGTCTGTTTTCTGATTTACAGTTTTCTTATTATATATTACGTTGAGACTTTTTTTCTTAAGTAGTCTGTTTTCTGATTTACAGTTTTCTTATTATATATGCAGCCTCCAGAAAACAATTGACCGCTATAAGGCATATACAAGGGAAAATGTCAATAGCAGGGCTGTACAACATGATATACAGGTGAAGTTCTACAATACAATATGTATGACCTTCCTGGTTTGATCAAGAAATGAGTTGTGCCTACTTCTTATATGAATATCCGATGTCAATTGGTATAGATGATAGTTATGTTTCTTACCTTTTCCATTAAATTGCCTTTTATTATGAAGATACTCAATTTGCTTGTTTGTGGTTCCATTAGTTTGCATGTGGCTGATGTTTCTATTGAACACAGCTTTTACTACTGCGTCTTCAGTTATAATACAGCCAATCGAAATTAACTTTTTGTATATATATAAACCTAATAAAGATGTCGATACACTTAACTGAAACATCGTCAATAATTTTCCTGTATAATTTTACCCAAGGCATTGAAGTGCATTAACAACATCACCTAGAAACATGAGTAGACTAAATATCTTTTAGAGGTTAGCCCTGTATTTTTCAATGTAAAATAGCACTTGCAGTAAATATTTTTGGACTCACTCTCTTCACGTTATATATGTATCTGATGGTACACTTCAATGATCTGAACTGCAGCAAGTCAAGGCAGATGCCTTAAGCTTGGCAAATAGACTTGAAGCCCTTGAAAAGTCCAAGCGGTAAGCAGTCATATATTCTATTGAAGATCAACAATATTCCTCATACAGCAAAAAGGTTAGCAGTCATTTTCATTATTACACGAGTCGCAGGAAGTTTTTGGGTGAAAATTTAGAAGATTGCTGTGTTGAAGAACTGAATAGTTTGGAGGTTAAGCTGGAGAAGAGTCTCAACATCATCAGAGGAAAGAAGGTTAGCTAGCTACCACACCTAAAATTCCTGCATTACCCTTGTTTCTTTAAAAGAAAGGAGAGAAGCCTGCTTTGGTAATGAAGCTCTGTCCGAAAGTTGATATATGCTTCCTATAACTCTTTCCCTTGACAGACCCAACTACTGGAGCAGCAGATAGCCAAGCTGAAGGAGAAGGTAATGCAAAGACCCATAGTATCCTGAAACTATTACTCCACAGTAACCACTTCCTTACTCCCTCTGCTATTTCTTTCCTCTAATGCCTACCAGGAGAGGATCTTGCTCAAAGACAACAAAGAATTACGTGAAAAGGTAAATGTAAAATTCAACCACTTGGTATCAGTAAAACATTTGCAAACTGTAAACTGTATGATATCTCATGTGTTATGTACAAGCAAGCCATCTCACAGCCATCACAAGTATATTAAAAAAAATCTCACAGCCATCATGTACATAGATGACTTAACGACGAGTTATCAGTCTGTACTCTTGTCGCCGCAGGAACGCAACGTTCAGCCGGCGGTGGTGGCTCCCGCCGTGAACCGCTGCCTCCCTCCGTGGCCGCGTAATCTGCCGGCGCCTTGCAACAACGACATGGACGTTGAGACGGATTTGTCCATTGGGTTACCCGGCAGGGAGCGCTCCTCCAACCGGGACTCGGGGTGAAGTACATCCAATGCAGCCGCCGGCGACACCAGCGGCCAGCCGGTGGGTTTTCTTGAGCCCTTAGGAATAAGCTGCCTGAAAGCAGTAACAACGATGAACCCCAGTCAGATGAGCCCAAAGGTTTTGCTTGCAACTATACAAGTTGTCTGAAAAAAAAAAGCAGTGGAACTAACTTGCAAACCTGTAAGCCTTGCTGAAACTTGAAAATCATCATACACCCTGTATATGTGGTCTCTTCATCTGAATTGGACGCATATCGTCACCGTTGTGCTGCTAGCTGCCCTTATATTCAATTGTCGAAGTCACTAGGGCCGAACGACACGTCCCTAGTGCTGGAGTTTGCGCGCACGTGTACATGTAAAGCCTGGATCACTGGGGGATACTTGCGGCCGCGTGGAGTCCTCGAGGTGGGTCATTTGGCTGTAGCCGAGGTCAATTAACGGGCCAGAATGAGCTTGAAACCGAAGAACGGTATGGGCCAAAATGGGCTTAAAGAGAAGGAACAATATGGGCCTCTCCGGTGTTGAGCGAAAGGCCTCAGCTGGGTTTAGCCCAAGCTCAGGCACTCCCACTAGTCTGAGCCCAACACAGCAACCGGAACATGAGGCTCAATCACTCACGATGCTGCAACGCAAAGTCTGATGAGGGAGTAAGTGATGTAAGCAGAGGCGAGACTGCTGACGCCCTCGGCAATCAAAAAACTGCCATCATGCAAACGATATGTGTTATACTTGTACAAGTACGCAACGATGCAATCATTTTCAACACCAGTTTTGTTTGACTTTGCCGCCCTCCAACAGGCGGTACGTACGAGATACGAATCAGAGGCGCTCGACCTGTCCAACATCATCGCCCTACACCAAAAAATACAGTCCACTGGTACTAGTTTAGGGCATGAACCGATCCTTGATAGTTGATACCTCGGTGTCAGATGCGGTGTAATCTCTAATGGTCGAAGCAAGAAGCGCACACGCCGCCATGCTTCGCATGAGCAAGTAAGAAATTCAAGTCCACGACTAGATGAGAGTGGTTGCAACTTGCAGTGAGCAGGGGCACTAAAAAAACCCTGTTTAAGACAGCATGTGCCAAGGGTTTGGAGTTTTCCTCTTCTCCATGGATGACCTTGATAGAGTTGCTTACTCCTGTCATGTGGATTTACCCATTAGCCGGCGTGATTTGCGCGGCGAATTCCTCACCACGCACAGTGCAACGACGACTCCCGTGTCTCCATCCATCATATCCCAGCTATCGAGGTCGTTACACTTAGATTACACATTCGCAATACGCCAAAATCCCGCGTAACGTAACTCATGCCCGTCAGCATGCATGTGCAGAAATCAAGCATCCAGTAGTCCAGTTTAAGTCAATTTGATCGGCACTAGAGTTCAAGTGGACATTTGCAGTTTTTACTGGATTATATGGTATTAACCTACTGGCTGATATGCTATATTTCCACCCTTCCTGTGACATTGGTGAGTGACGGCAACAGCCACCAGCCAGTGGCCAAATTGGCCACGAACCATGTACGTACGAGCTGAGCTCGCTTGCCTCCTGGTGATGCGCACGTACGTCCTGCCCCGCACGTTCATCCGCGTTGCCGTCTCGATCGGCGGCACCGGCGGCGGCGTCGTCGTGTGCATGCCGGTGCCGCAGCCGTGTGCCGCCTGCCGGTCCACCGCCGCGTCCGCGCGCACGGGCGGCCACTAGCTTGCCCCAGATCCGCGACTCGTTCAACTGGCGCTATCTGCTTGGCGTGGCATCCAGGATTCCGCGCGCACGACCGCGTCGCCGCCGTACGCCGCCCGGTTCGTGGCCACCCGTTGTCCCAAAGCGCGGCGACTGACCGCGTGCGCGGAACATGTAAACGGCAGCAACAGCTCGATCCGCCGGCGGCCGGGAGGAGCGAAGACTCGCGGAACGTCCCTGGAACGCCGGCGTGGAGGTATTGTCGATCAGTCGGCGCAGGCCCGGCGACAGGTTCATGAATTTTGGAATCACAACTAGGACGAAATGGACTAAGTTTGGACCAAGAGACCGCCGATGTATTGCTAGCTGTATACTGTACCTGCGCTGCTGCCGTGGGTGGACTATGCACAGACTTGCGCTTGGAAACAGGAGCACGGACAAAGACTGTTGTCCAGAAAAAAGAAAAAGAGTAGGCTGGAGCGCTAATGACAAGGGTTTGCGTCTTGTGCTACAAAAGAAATGGAGTTCGATACGAAGCTCGACCTGTTCTTGTCGTGTGCCGTGGCTTCAGTTCCGGTCTGTTCCATACCTGCCTCCACCGTCCACTCACCAGAAAACGGCAGGCCGATCAGAAAATCTTTAAACTTCAGGACCCCACTGGTTGCGGGAATATTGCAGGTGCAGCAGCACGTCATCATTGTTAGCGTTGCGAATCACGTCATACCGGTCCATAGATTCGCTAACAGCTCCGTGGGCGCCCGCCCGTGCAAAATTTATCAAAATCAGGACGAAGAATCACTTTACAGAATAAAAAAATCACTTCTCTCTAAAAAAAAGTTTAGCAGAGATTCTCCTGTATTCATCTAAGAATTAGCTATGAGAGCTCTGTCAAACCAGACCTAAGTATATCTATATACAATAATATGTCTAGGCACTAGAAGAGTAGAGCACTATTTTAGAAAAATATAAAACTAGTTTATATTTTTGTAAGACAAAATAATTTTTCTATGAATTTTCTATAAATGGAGCAAATTTAGGTTTTTTAGTTGCATATATTTCTATTTTTGTAACTTTTCGATAAATTTTACTTGACCCCTCAAACTATCAACAATCAGACTAATTTACCCCCCCCCCCCCCGACATGGTGCCACATCAGCAAAAACTACCATCAAAACCGCTAAATGGTGTAAATCAGACGGTTTAAAAAGTTGGAGGGACTCAAACGTGACTTTTTTCTCAAAAATAAATCAAGTAATAGTAGGCCATTTGCTCTGGTTGAACTTTCTCCAGGCTGCTTGGTGGTCTATGCATGGACAAAACCAGTAGAACCTACGTAGTATATTTTTCTCCTACCTTTCTATCCCTAATGTAAGCCATTTGCGATCACTGGACTCATCGGGGCTGTTCGGCCGTATTCTCGGTGGAGCCAAAATCACCGATATGGTGATCAGAGACGGGATGGACTTGGGCGGCGAGAGAGGCGGCTCGGAGGGCGACTCGGGCGGCGACGGGGTCCAGCGCCCGGAGGACGACTTGGGCGGAGACGGGGTCCGGCGCCCCGGGGAAACCAGCGCGGACGTGACGACCGACGGACAGCTGCGGAGTGTCGTCCCAGGCGCGGCACTTCGGCCACGACACAAGGTAAGCCAGTGGGCGCCGTTCTCGGAGCTTCTTCCCTCCCCTTGCCAGGGTCGACGACGCCGGAAAACTTTGGCGGTTCTGCCGGTGGTAGAGGAGACGTACCTCAGCGACGAGGAGGACGAACTGGGGTTGCCTGGGGAAGCCGGCGGCGGGCCGGTCGGGGTGCCTGCCGTGAGATCTGGGTCAATCGAGGACCTAGATGCGGTAGGTCCCCGAGGAAATCCATCGGTCCACACAGGCGGGGTCAAACGAGGTACCCCTACGGTGTGGCCGATGCGGGTGGGGAAGGACACGACCGGCCTGTTGGGGACGGGCCAGCAGCCACCCACCGGCGACGACGCAGGGATCGCGCCGAGCGGGGGGACAACGGTGAATATGATGACGTCACAGGAGGGGCAGGTAGCCATCGGTGGGCCGGCTGGGCTGACTGGGCCGGGGTGCAGTCTAGCCCAGGAACAAATATTCGGCAGGGATATTGCGGACCTCCTTTCGCATTCGTGGTGGACAGCCCAGGAGAGGTGGATATGGCTCCCCCGGGGTGCTCTCTCCCTCGAGGTAGGGTTCCCTGCTTGCGCCGCCGACGTTGCTCGCTTCGGTCCTGAAGCAAAGCAAGTGGTGCGATCCAAGCGGATCCAGGTCGACGATAGATCCTTCGCCGAGGTGGTGTGCGGGATGAAGCGCAACAACCAGGTGGAGTGCCCGGGGGACCACAACCCCGGTCGATCCGGGGATCGAAGCCCGAATCACCGCGGGCGCCATGAGAGGTGGTCGGGCCCACGTGCAGGTCACCAATGGAAGCAAGGCCCTAGAGAGGGGGGCTGGGCAAACAAGCAAGCGTGGGGGCGACGCCCGGATGGGGGGGCTAGCTCCTCACATGGGCGGCAGGGTCCTGAGGAGCCGCTACCTCCACCTCCGCAGCTCCACTCGAGGGCCCGGGGAGGGCAGCCAGAAGGAGGGGGCCAACAACGGGTAGGGCAAGACCTGCGCCTTCGCCTCAATTGGGAAGGCGAACGAAGAAGCCAGGAGGGAGCTCTCCTAGCAGCAGCCAAACCCAAGAAAAAGGCGAACTCCGGCGATCTTTGCTTCAACTGCCAAAGGAAGGGCCACTTCGCGTCAGATTGTAACGACCCGCCTTTCTGTTACAACTGCAAAACCTCTGGCCACAAAGCTGTGGCATGCACCAAGCGAAAAGCCTTGAGGCTCTGCGGTTTTGGGATCCCGGGGCAGATGTTCTACAGCGTGCGGATCCCTGGGGTCAGGGGGGAAAGGAAGAAGAGTCAGATCATGGGCCTGATGACCATCAAGGAGGGGATGGGATCAGTGACAGCAGTGGAGGCAGAATTCAAGCATCAATTCAAGGGGCACCATGGCTGGAAGATCAAGATGTTGAGTCAGAACCAGTTCCTCATCTCCTTCCCAGATGAGGAGATGAGACGGCAGCTGACCAGGTTCCGGAGCTTTGGCTTTGAGACTTCAGCTATCACTGCGTCAGTAACACCCACTGAAATACCCTTTGAGGAAACCAGGCACCTAGAGTCTACTTAGGTCAGAGCATCTGGATTCCCAACAAGTGCCCGTGAGCCTGAGGTGGTGAATGAGGTGGCATTCCTAGTGGGGGACCCGATGGAGATCGACCTGGCAACCTTAGACGGGGAAGGTCCAGTGCGCATCAAGGTTGAGTGCAGGGACGCAACAGCAATCAAAGGGGAAACTGAGGTCTTCTTCAATGGGGAGAGTAGACTCATTTCCTGGCAGTCAGAGACGGTGGGAAAGGAAATTAACCAGTCCAAGCACATGGGCCCTGCTAAATTTGACAGGAAAAGAAAGCACACAGAAGATGAAGAAGAAGAGGAGGAGAAAGAAGATGAGTCCGCTAGCCATGCCCCTAACTCTAAATTGCAGAAACAACTGCCCAAACAACAGAGGGAAGAGGGTGAAGAAAAACAGAAGGAGGAGACAGAAGCTGGCAAGCAGGGGCACCAACAAGGAGGAAGAGGTGGACAGGAATGCAGCAACGATAGCTCCCACTTCATGCTGTCACAATCCAACCCGCAAAGCAAAGATGTGGCTGGGCTGGTTGACAATGAAGGTTCAGCTAGCATGGGCCTCGACCAGGTCGACTATGGGACAGACACGGTGGATACCATTGACCCAACAGAGCAGGAGATCGAAGAGATGAGGAAGATTGAGGAAGAGATGTCTAGCCAAACCGAAAAGGTGGCTGATAGGCTTGCACTTTCACCAGAAAAGGAAATGGCCCTGAAGTTAGAGATGACCAAGTATCAGAGGACTCTGGACTGAGCGGCTGCAATCTATGAGACCCCATACCAGGAGGTCATTAACCCAACCCCGAACACCAACACTACACAGCTACATACACCGCCGAAGCTGAAAGTCAGGCAGGAACCAGTCGTGGGGATCCGTCAGATGTCAAGAAAGCAGCAGCAGCCCGCTACCACACCTCCTATCCAACGCACAGGTACCATATCACGCCCTCCTCCGCCCATCCCCCCTCCTCTCCCCTCCTTTACTCTGTTCAATTCTATGGATACGCGGGAGCTGGTGGGTGCGGTGGCGGCTCTAGGGGTTCAGGTTAACGTAGGTTTCACAGAGATGGAGGTGGCTTCCACAATCCAAGCCAAGGAAGCAGCGCAAGCGGCTCTGGCAGAGGCCAGAGTCAGGTTGGATGCGGCTAGCGCCAGCAACAGGGTGGAGGAGGTAGCGGCGCCAATTGATGGGCAAGCCGCTGCCCCCTCCCCAAGTGCTGGAATGGCTCACGGAATGGGGCCTGATCCCGATCCAAGTCGGCCGCCAAATGAGGCCGTTGTGACTAAGAGTAGGGGCACGACAATGACGGGGGGTGGGCTGAGAATATTCCATGTTAGTTCTTTTTTGGAACATAAGGGGCCTAGGGCAGATAGGAAGGAGGAGGCAGTTCAAGGAACTCTTCCTGAAGCACAGATTTGATATCATCTGCCTACAAGAAACAATCAAAGAAAATTTTACCGCTAAAGAGTTGAGTGCGTCGGTTCTCAACCAACCTTTTGCCTGGAACTGGACTGCGGCAATGGGCCACTCAGGTGGTACACTACTCGGAGTCAGGCAAGGAGATTTAGACGCTACTGAGATGGATGAAGGTGAATTTTTTTCAAGTATTACCATCGCAAACAGAGGCGATGGCTTCACCTGGGAACTAATCAATGTCTATGGACCAGTACAACCAGAGAAAAAGTCTGGGTTCCTGCAAGAGTTGACCAATAAAATTGAGAGCAGCCCTCATCCAGTCCTCATTGGGGGGGATTTCAACCTCTTACGCTGTCCACAGGACAAGTCCTCGGGAGGGCCGGAGACAATGTGGATGAGAGCTTTCAACCAGGTGATAGGAGATTTGGAGCTACGGGAGCTCCACCGAAGCGGAAGTAGATTCACCTGGACAAATAAGCAAGAAAACCCCATAAGATGCAACCTGGACATAATCTTTATGTCTAACAGCTGGGAGCAACACTACCCGATGGCTTCGGCAGCAGCAATCCTTAGAATCGGTTCGGACCACTGCCCAATAATCCTAAAGTCAGGAGAGATGCAGCCAAAGAAACCACTTAGGTTCAGGTTTAGTATGGCCTGGTTGTCTCAAGAAGGGTTCAAAGAGAAGTTACTGGAGCAGTGGCCCAATAGAGGGACCTTGTGTGCTCAAGAATACTGGAAACAAATCAAACGTGCGGTTAAAAAATATTGCAAGGTCCATAGGGCTAATACTAATGGTCTGATCAAGTACCGAAAGGAGGAACTTAGCAATTTTATGACCCAATCAGATACCAAGGCCGAACAGGGGACTATGACAGGAGAGGACCGGTCACAAAGATATAAATATGAGGAGGAGTTTGAAGACCTCCTCACACTAGAAGAAAATATTTGGCAAAAAAGTGTGGTGACACTTGGATATTAAAAGGAGATTCCAACACATAATTCTTCCACAGAGTCGCGAATGGTAAACGAAGGAAACGCCAAATCAAATCCCTGGAAGCTGACAACATAGAAATATCAGGAGAATCAGATCTCCGTTCCCACATTGAGGGATACTATAAGGACCTGTTTGGGCAGGACCAACCCCAGATGCTCCAGCTCCAGGACACCATCTGGGCCAATAGAGGGGCCCTGTCCACCACGGAGGCTGAGCTCCTTGCGAGGCCTTTCTCAGAGGAGGAAGTGCACAGAGCAATTAAGGACATGAAGAGCAACTCGGCGCCCGGGCCAGATGGCTTCCCGGTGGGCTTCTTCAAAGAATTCTGGGAGCAGTTGAAGGCTCCCTTCTGTGAAATGGTTAATCAACTTTACCTGGGTAATTTGAACCTAGCCAGACTGAACTATGGGCTAATTTCCCTCATTCCGAAGTCACATGAAGCCAACTGCATCCAACACTTCCGGCCCATCTGTGTGCTTGATGTCCCTTATAAGTGGGTAACGAAACTCTTAAACAACAGAATCATAGAGGTGGCTGACACAGTAATTAGCAATACCCAATCAGCGTTCATACCAAAGAGAAATATTCTAGATGGGGTCATCATCCTCCAAGAGATAATCCATGAAATTACAAGCAAAAAACAATCGGGTATCATCCTGAAGCTCGACTTCGAGAAAGCCTATGATAGGGTTCGTTGGACTTTCCTGTATGAAGTTATGAGGAAAAAGAACTTTCCCCCAGAATGGCTAGCCTGGATAAAGAATGTGGTCGAAGGGGGCAATGTGGGTATTAATCTGAATGGACAACCAGGTAACTACTTTAGAACCTATAAAGGTCTGAGACAAGGGGACCCACTGTCTCCATTCCTGTTCAACTTGGTGGCCGAGGCCCTGGCCACCTTGCTATCGAGGGCGAGGGAGTAGGGACTAATAAAGGGATTGATACCACATTTAATCCCGGGGGGCATCACCCACTTGCAATATGCTGACGACACTATCATCTTCCTACAGAACGACGACCAATCGATCTTTAACACCAAACTGATATTATACTGTTTTGAGCTAATGGCTGGATTGAAAATTAACTACCACAAGAGCGAGGTATTTGTGTTGGGAATGGACAGGACTGAGCAAAATAGAGTTGCCAACTTGTTCAATTGCCGGGTAGGGGCCCTCCCGATCAAATATCTTGGCATCCCGGTGTCGGACAGGAAACTGACCATCCAAGATATGCTTTTTATCCCCCAAAAAATCAGAAGGAAGCTCGCTACCTGGCAAAGCACTTTCTTGTCTTCGGGGGGCAAATCAATCCTCCTGGAGTCGTGCTTAAGTTCAGTACCCACCTATACCATGGGGGTATATCTGCTACAGAAGGGTATTCATCACCAAATGGATATGCCCCGGGCAGATTTCTTCTGGCACGCGGGTCAGAGGAAGAAATTCCATATGGTGAAATGGGAAGAGATGACAGTTCCCAAAGCATTCGGAGGGATGGGCTTCACGGAGACGAGGTTAATGAATAAGTGCCTCCTCTCCAAATGGATCTTCAGGCTAGAAGCCGGCGACTCCAGCCCAGCATGTGATCTACTAAGGGTAAAATACATGGGGCAAGGGAGCTTTTTTTCCTCTCGTCCACAGGGCTCGTCCCAGTTCTGGAAGGGCTTACATGGGGTCAAGAAAATTTGTGAAAGAGGGATGCGATACATACTGGGGAATGGCCGAAAGATTAGGTTCTGGCAAGATGTCTGGCTCGGAGATTGCTCCTTGCGCATCACCTTTAATCGCCTATACAACTGCTGCCGCCAACAGAACAAGCTGGTGGCTGAGGTACTGGGGCAGGAGGGCTTGGACCTCACGTTTCGCCGTACTTTTGGGCCGGCACAGGTGGAGGAATGGGAACAGCTATGTGAGTTGCTTGGAGGAGTGGTGTTGTCTGAGCAGCCAGACTCTGCGAGATGGGAGCTGGAAAAATCAGGGTCTTTCACCACAGCCTCACTATACAAACACATGTCCTCCCCTGGGATCATAAATGAAAGGATGCTGGAAATCTGGGAGGCCAAAATCCCACTAAAAGTGAAAAACTTCCTTTGGCTACTGAATCGAGGCAGAATACAATCAGCAGATCAATTGCGACACAAAAGATGGGGGGGGGGCGATGAGAGTTGTAGCCTGTGCGGTGGAGTGGAGAACGCAGAACACATTATGTTCTTATGCCCCACAACCTTCCTCTGGTGGGTGATCAGGGGTGTATGTGGCTGGGACAGGACCCCCAGATCATTTGATGAGTTCTTCGACATAATCAAACCTTTCGATAAGCGATCGAGAGACTGCCTCATTCGGCTGCTGGGAGCAGCGTGTTGGTCTCTTTGGACCACACGGAATGAATTAACTTTCCAAAACAAATTGATTCCCTCCCCTAACGCGCTAATTTTCAAATCCACATCTTTGCTGCAGCGGTGGTACCCTCTGGGTAAGTCGATGGATAGAGAAGATAACACAAGGCTGGCTCAGGGGCTCCGTGCCAGGACCCTCCTGCTAGAGTCAGCTCTTCTGGGCCAGCAGCTTGATCCCGCTGGAATTGGCTGAAGCTCCAGGCGCCTACCTCCTCTCCCTCTTTCGGTTGCTAGCCCTTCAGGCTGAAGCTCACAACCTGTTTGCCCGTGCTCGTGTTATTTCTTTGTCTTTGGCGTTGCCCTTGGTGGGTTTTCTTCTGTTTTTCGGGCGTGCTCCTGTAGCGTGTGGGTTGCTTCGCTGTTGGGGAACTTGCCCTCTGTAGCTTTTGGGTGATCTGTTGCGCCCAGGTTTTGGGTTCGTTTTTGGTAGGGGCGTGTGGCTCCTGTGAACTTGTGTAACTGTGTTTCCCTCTTTGCTTTATATATAAAGCTGGCTTAGGCCTTTGGATGAAAATCACCGATATCTTCTGGGTAATTGACATGACATCAAAATATTTCAATATGTAAACTATGGCAGATTCCAACTTATAATCCTGAAATATAGAGTTTGTTTGGTCAACAATAAACCCTTAGGAATCATTCAAGTTGATCTAAATTATTAGCCTTTTGTCTCCTTTCTCTGGCTATCGTCCATTGTCGCATGTGATACTCTTTTTTGCCACATACTCATATGCGCCTGTGTATAGAAGCTTCAAGTTTTGAATGAATCTATAGTCTTTGTTATTATTTATGGTTCCCACCCTAAAACTATTCAAAGGACCGTTGATAGATAAGCGCATGACAAGTGTCTCCCATGTGACGCAATGATATGTGGGCCGTGTGGTAGGTAGACTCCATCTGTCAGCGCTAAGGGAACGGGGTCCCCTTCTGGCAGGATAAAATGGAAGAAACCTACCAAAAGACTATTGGGCCCATCTCAAGCCAAAGATCCAAGAAGAAAGTGTGGGACCAGGATTATAACGCACGTAAAATTTACCTTAATTAAATCGCACGGTAAAAATTATTTTCAAAATCGTTTTCAAATTTGTTTCCGCCGAGCTCCCGAATCTCCTCTCGTCATCCAAATCTTGCCCTCGTTTTTCGCCCCGCTGTCTCTATCCCGGATCGCCCGCCCGCGAGTCGGCTGCTGGCCGACCGCCGTCGGGAATCCCGCCTCGGATCCCCCTCTTTCCCTCCCCTTTCTTTCTTTCTCTATTTTCTTCTTCTCCCTCTCTTTTTCCTTCTTTCTTTTCTTTTCTTTTCTTTTCTTTCTCTTCCTTTTCTTGTTTCCCCTTCCCCCCTCCTTTTCTTTTTCCCGGCGCCAACCTTCTCCCGGCCGAGCCACCTCCTCCCCGCCGCGTTCCTCCACGCACCGCCTTTCCCTCCACGCCATCACATCGCCGACACCCACCACTTGCGCACCCGCGTCGCGCGCGCACGCCCGGGTCGCCTCACCGTGCGCCCCGCTGCTGCCCTCTGCTCCGCTCAAACGTGCGTGCCGCCCCACCCGTCGCTGAGCCGCACTGCCCCAAGGGTGTGCCACCCTGCGCCATCGCGCACGCCGCGCACACGCGTCCGCCTCGCATTGTGCCCCACGCGCCACTGCCCCGCCGAGCCGCTCGCCGCTGCCTCCCCACGCTGAACGCACACGCGCTCTCGGCCACACCACGCCGCAAGCGTCGCGCCAACCGCGACAGCACGCATCCACGCCGTCCGTCGCTGCCGCTCGGCCGCAATAGTGTTGAACAGAGCCACCTCGCAACACACACGCAGCGCCGCCGCGAATCCCGCCGGCGCCATTTACTCTCCGCTCGCCGGCCAAGCGCCCCTATCGTCGGCTAGCGCTCCCAACCGCCTCCCGCGCCTATTAATAGGCCCATTAACCTCTCCCCCATCACCTCTCCCTCCCCAGCCACCCCTCTCTCCCTCTCACCTGCCCTAGCACCGCCCCCCACTCCAGTGTCGTCGCCACCTACGCACCGCCGTGGGCAGAGCACCCCTAAACTTCCCCGGCCGAGGTAAGCACGGGAACGGGACCCCCCCCCCCCCACCTCCCTCTCCCTTTTCCCTCTGTCCCTGACCGCCGCCGTCGCATGGTGCACCGGCAGTCGCGTCACCGCCGGTCGCTGACTTCCTTTCCCATGCCCCCCTCTCTTCCTCTGTTCTGTCGAAGGAGAGGAGGTCCATCTTGCGAAAAACCCCCTAGCTTTCTCCTTTTCTAACCCGCAGCCCAAGATCTGTTCCCTCTCTCTCTGACCAAATCACCAGGAGCCCTACCCTTTTTAGGTATTTACAAGGAAGTCCTGTGTCTCTTATAAACAGCCCCAATGCCCCTTTTATCTAATCTTGTCTCACCAATAAACCCTACCAATCTCTAATATTTGCTATTAAACCCCCCTAGCACCCTAGAACCATCCCAAATAGGCTCTTATCCCTTTTCGAATAAACCCCGGGACTTTCGGGAACTTTCCGAACAAATCCTTCCTTCGTTAATTACCCGAACGACACGTCATTTTATGCACCGTTTTAACTCGGAATGACCCCAAATTTCACCACCCACCTTTCCATTACACCTTCCGCCAAATCATACATCGCACTCCTAATGAGACCTTTTTTTCCTCACCCTCCATTTAATCCCTGTTTTCCTTTCTGCGAGCGCGACAAATAAAACCCTATTTTATTTTATTTTCTTTTATTTATTGTGTGTGCTTGTTGTGCGCTGTAGATCACGTTGAGGAAGAGCCTGAAGGAGAGCAGTGCTACGAGCAGGAGCCCGAAGGCCAGTGCCCCGAGCAGGAGTTTCCAAAAGGCTTTGAGAACGGCAAGTTCAATCTTACCCTTTGATGCATATTTATCCCAGTTTTATAAATGCAACCCATTGGCCGATTTTATGAAACTTGCATGCTTGTCGCTAAACCATTTTTGTGTGAGCCGTTCCTTGATTACTACAAATATTCCTTGATGACCTAGATTAATTTCCGAATAATTTAGCTTGGAAATTAATTATTGCTAAATGCCGCTTAGGACAAATTTATCTTTTACAAATAAATACTATCCACTGAATATTTAGTAAAATATTAGAAAATGTGCTTTAAGAGGGAAATGGGATTTAAATGGTAAAAATGATTATTATTCGGGGATAAGCCGGACGGTGTTTCCTGTGTGAAATACCAAGGCGAGCTCGTGCCTGTGTGGCTGAGCATGGTGGGAAAAGTCCGACTTGTCATTAGAAGGATGAGCTGATGTGTCATCTTGCCTACATCCACTCGACCGTTGTATGTGGCAATGGCTTGGCATAAATCCCACTAGTTGAACTGGTAGTTATCGGGTGTGCTGGTGAGCAACAGAGAACCATGAAGACGGGTATAAGTTCTTGGTGAATTATACCCCGGGTAGAACCTCGTGGGTAGGTTGCTGACCCCCTGGTCGCTTTGTGGTGACTTGTCAGTTTAGCTAAGGTGGGTAATGACCTTGATAGGATCTGCACTGACACTAAGGTGTTCAGGTTGCGGTACCCTACTTGTGGTTGTGTACACCTCTGCAGAGTTGAAACCTATCCGGATAGCCGTGTCCACGGTATTGGACGAGTTACGGCATGGTCACTTCACAAGTCCTTTGTTTCTGGTTTTGGTTTTGGTTATGAGAAGTGTTCTGCTGTGTGAGTTGCTTTGGAAATGTTGGTAGTGCCTACGTCGGACAGGGAGTCCGGTAGCACTAAGTGGTGTCTCACGATTTACCTTATTTATGATGCTTTTATCATTAGATTTGCTTTACAGGACTTTCATAAAATGAACCCTTGCATGTGTCATTTCCGCAAACAATCCTTGCATGCTTCTGTTGTAACCCCTCCGTGGGTTTGGTTGGACTTGCTGAGTACGTATGTACTCACCCTTGCTTGTTTTTCAAAAGAGGACCCGGACTTCGTTCCCGAAGACGTCGAGTAGGAGTTACGTTCTGCACCCAACCTTGCCTGTGTGTTAGGGACGCCCGCTTGAAGAACCGCATGGCGCAACTCTCTGATGATGCCATAATTAGTTGTACCGTTTGATTTCTAGTTTTTATCCTCACGCTAGTGGCACGTCTGTGCCCGCTACCGCGTAGGTTTGTTCGGTAATGGACCATCTGTTGTAATAAATGTGAATCAGCCTCCTGGGACTGATGTTTGTATCGCATTTAAGTCTTCTCATTTGAGGGGACGCTTCAAGGATACCAAGGGTCACTCATACACGGATTAAACTACTCTATACGAGTGGTTTTAACCCAACTACTCCGAAAGAGGCCCCTACGATGCAAGACGATGACGTGTACAGAAAGGGGACTTCATGATTACCATATTGTATTTCTCCATGTAGCACCAGACTAGGATCATGTAACCGACTTGTAACTCGCTCCCCGTACATATAAGACGGAGCAGGAACCCCTCCAAACCAATCCAACTCAACACAACTCATACACAAGACAACATACATGACATAGGGTATTACACATATTGCGGCCCAAACCTGCATAAATCTTTGTCTCATGCACACCATCGTTCCTAAGAACTCGGCGAGACCTCAACAACTCTCTATTGTTGAAGTACCTAGGTAGGTGCTCGATAGTTAAACACCGATAGAAAGCTGCATATACAACCCAAAGCCTACAACGGCCCGACGCCCCTAAGGCGGTAAGGTTCCTTCGAGGAGAAGGAGCCTACCTGACCGTGCATTCAATGCGTCTGCTTTGCCACGCCCTAGTGGGCTCCGGGACGGCGCACCTTTCCCGTAAAACACCATGATTACGGTGAAGGCGTGTTCTCAGGCGGCACTGCCACTATGACAGGGAGCCCCCTAACCCGAGACCCATCGCGTCAAGCAGCAAACAAGTGGCGGGGGAAGTCTCGCCGCACAAGCCTCCTGCCACTCCAGCAGATGTGGGGAGAAGCGCCCCCAGACCCGGGGCTCGCAAAGAAGATCCAACACGACAGAAAGGGGGGGGGGGGGCAAAGCAACCCCGGAACACCCGAGGACTCTCGGAGAGGATCCCGGGGTGTAAGATGCTGGCCCACGATATGGCCGTACGGGGCCCCGTCTAACACAAGGATACTTTTTTTTACAGTGTGATGCCCCTCCAGAAGCACCGCAGCATTCAAACCAAAGGTGGTGAAGACCTTTTCCACAACCTTTGGGAAGGACTATAAATAGCGTAAAAGGGCATCAAACTTAAGGAGAATGAACCTCAAAAAATACACAAATCATCACACATGACGTAGGGTATTACGCTCTCAAGCGCCCTGAACCTGTCTAAATCCTTTGTCCCTACTGCCGCTGCACCGATAGAATCCCACCGTGTGTTACATCCCTGACTGAATCTCTAAATGTGGTTCCTAGTAATCTCTGCTTGCAGTACTCACCCACCGTCACCATCGACATGTGTCTATGATAATGTAGTTAGTAATTTTCTTTGCTGGTGGGTCCTAAAGATACATTTTTTTATAGAAAAACAACAGCTTAGAAACAAATGTTGATTCATGCTCCATTTGTAAAGCTCTATCTAATTTTAATTCTCTATTATAGCTAATTTTCTGATAGAAGTGATTTGTAGCTTAAATGATTCTTTATAATTTCCATGATAACTTTTCTAAAAAAAGATTCGTTGCAAGAAGTGAATCGGAAGAATCTAGATTTTCCGTTTTCACATTCTTAGATCATTTCATAGAATTATTCTACAGAATCTGCAGTTCTCTAAAAGAGGCACTTGACATGTTTTGGTATAGGGAGTCCCACGTAACCCTTAACAAATGGGTCATATATATATATATATATATATATATATATATATATATATATATATATATATATTGTTTTTTATTTAATTTTTTACGGTACGCGACAATTAAAAAATCAGTTTACGGCAAGCATGTATAGGGCGCTAATCTGACTAGTTGGCATAAGCTCCCGTGCCTAATGTCATGTATGTATAGGGCGGCCCTTGGCACCCTGACAAGCGTTCTTGTACCTCCCCTGCCCTACGCCTGTTAGCTTTGAAAGGTCCGCACTTCCAATCAGCCAGTTTGCACAACACCCTACCAGAAGAGCATTTGTCTGCGGACAGGTCCTTTAGCTAGCTGCCACTCGTTCTTCTAAATCAGTTTCGAGGACTGACAGAGATCTATAATATAGATCACGGTTTGACGACCTGCATCTGATCCATCTGTTTTGATGCGTCGGAGCTGATTCAGCTGATGGACTGAGAGGCTGAAACGGAACGGAAGAAAGAAATCAAAGAAGCAAAGAGCACTTATGTGGTTTGGCACTCGATTGCTCCGTGATCCAAAGGAAAACGAAGAACATGTGCTTGTGGCTGGGCCTTCCAAAGCAGAGGAGAATTCTACGGTTTGAGCGAACTTCCAAAGGTTGGAATTAATCGAGACTTTCGACTCACACTCCACAGACGTAGCGAGAAAACGCGAGCCAGATATTGGCCACGCACAGGGCCCAATCCGCACCATCGTTCTCCAGTTTCCATTTCCGAGCCCTAAATCCGCGCGCGTGCTTGCCAAATCAAACACTGCGCCAATGCAGATGATCCAATGCATGTTCGGCGTGGACCACCGCATGTCCGCATACAATTGTTCGTGGCTGTTGCTCGACGATGCAGATCTGACTCGAAGAAACCCTCCATAGTGCAAGAAACTAACAGTACTACCTTGACGGCAGAGAGCACGTGGATGTGGATCCGACTTGAGCTACGCCTCGCCCAGGACTAACTACACCGCATCCATCGTCTGACGACCAGACATCCCTCTATCCTCGACGAGGCATCTGCTCTGGCACTCTGTCATCTGGCTCTTGGATCCTGCGATCCGCCGCGCGCGGGAGCACAAGCCTGTCGAGCCACCGTCCACATGGTGCTGGTGCTGGTGCTGGGTCACTGATCCCGGCAGATAAAAAGATGTGCACGAGCGAACAGGATGCACAGCGTGGCTGCCAGCGAGAGGGCCACTCGCCTCGCCCGCCACGGCTACGGCGCGACGCGGGGTGGGGTGACCGATGACGTCACTTGTGCCCCCCGGTGATGACGCGAGGGACCTCCGCCCAACGACCGCGGGGGGTCAGCTCGCCTCGCTCGTCGCTGCGGCTGACGCCCGGGCCCCGCGAGGCGTTGGTCCGCTATAAAGCGCGTGACGAACCGCCTCCCGGAGAGTCCATGTCGAAGGCCAACTGCTCGGCTTCCCCTCCCCCTCGCTTCGCGCACGCACGCGAGAGCTCCGTAGGCTCGCGGTGAGCACCGTACCGGCCGGCCCGGCGGCAGCTAGCAGGCGCGCGCACATGGCGGAGAACCTCCTCTCCACGGCCGTGCACCGCACCATGCCGGGGAGCTACGTCCGGCCGGAGTCGCAGCGCCCGCGCCTCGCGGAGGTCGTCTCCGGCGCGCGCATCCCCGTCGTCGACCTCGCGTGCGCCGACCGCGCCGCCGTCGTCGGCGCCATCGGCGGCGCCTGCCGCTCGCACGGCTTCTTCCAGGTGACGATCGAACGGGGCCGGGAATAGATTGACTTGCTTGCCACTGCTCACTGGGGAAACGTGCCGGGAATTGTACTTCGGGATTCGAATTGTTGACATTATTGAGCGGCGGCTTGTGCGCGTTGGATTCCGTGTTGTGCAGGTCCTGAACCACGGGATCGACGCCGGCCTGATCGCGGAGGTGATGGCGGTGGCGCGCGGGTTCTTCCGGCTGCCGGCGGAGGAGAAGGCGAAGCTGTACTCCGATGACCCGGCCAGGAAGATTCGGCTGTCCACGAGCTTCAACGTGCGCAAGGAGACGGTGCACAACTGGCGTGATTACCTCCGGCTGCACTGCTATCCCCTCGACCAGTTCGTGCCCGATTGGCCGTCCAACCCGCCCGACTTCAAGTAGGTTATTTTGCCTCCTTAACTAATCACACTCTATTCAATTAAGTATAATTCCTAGTTAAAGCGAACTGGTGGAAGAGATTCATAACTCACTGAGTCATGACGCCATTTCTACTCTACTAGGGGAGGCTAGTTCAGGCCCGGGCTTTCCCTTTTCAAATGCATAGTACTCCCTCCATTCTAAATTAGTATTCGTTATTGATTTTTTTTACAACATTTGAACATTCGTCTTATTCAAAAAATCACACAAGTATGGTTTATTTTATTTATGCCCAGCTTTATCATCATAGATATTTTAAGTATGTCTTATTGTTCCATATATTTATATAATTTTGTTAAATAAGATCAATGATCAAACGTTGCGAGAGAAAATCGACAATGAATAGTAATTTAGAACTGGGTAGTAGCTAAGTATTAAAAAAAACATAGTAGCTGAAGAAAAAAAGACTTAATTTTGGTAAAAAGGGACCGATGATGTGAAGCTGACGACTGTGGACCTAGTGCCTATTTCTTGTGGCACACATGCACATTTTTTTCCAAAAAGGAAACTAAGAAAGAGTAGTTTTTGAACAACGAAAAAGAAAGAATAATTTTAATCGACATACTCATGTAATGTTGTTGGTGTGAATAGTTTTATTACTGCTCCATTCTCTGTAAAAAAAAGCGTACACGGATTCAAAATTTGTACCAAAATACAAGGCATTCTCTGTAAAAAAAGCGTACAAGGATTCAAAATTTGTACTTGAACCATTGCTTCCAAAAATAAAATAGAAAAAAATAAAGCTTCATCGTCTATGGACAAATTCACATTAGAAATAAGTGCACCACACTATTTACAATTAACTGATACTTTTGACTCTACTATTCAATGTCCAGTGTTCGCCTTTTTGACAAATATTTATACAAAGAACCAGCAAAAGAAGACATTATTAAATAAATGTTCAAACACATAGTATTAGTCAAAGTTTAATTAAATATCAAACTACATGTCTGTCAGTATTAATAAAGCAGGAGTAAATCCAAGAGTTCAACTCTAAATGTTGCAGTGAACAATAATAAATTTAGAGAGGGGGAGGGAGAAGGTGGTGCTCATCTTCAACCTCAACTAGGGAGCAATGCCTTTAATCTCTTCTTCCTTCCTTCCATCCTAAAAAATGATGGGTGGAGGTGGAGGGTTTTATTAGGGTGGGGTTCTGTGCGCGCGCCAGGTGAAGGGGGATCTTGAACCATTTTGTTGCATTGTTTAGGATAGCTCTAGTTTAGAGTGTTGTTGTGGGAGCAAGAAAAATCAATAGAACAAACCCACACAAACATAAAGACAGACTTTGGTTACCACCACGAACCCGATGCTAGATACCATTGTAATATTCACTTAGTCATCATAACAATGTCGTAATGAAGCACCGACAACTGGCTACCACTCTTGCAATGACCAAGCCACTTTGAACATGACCTGACTCCATAGTGGCTGGGGAAAGAGTAAGGCCACTAGGGCTGTCCCATTTCCACCATACTGTAGTGCACTATGGGATGAAGGCCCAACCCAGCTAGCGCAGTCAACCCATGGGATCGCCCTTAGTGTAGTGCTGGCTGCTATCGGTACCCACGACTGCCTGTAGCCTAATTGCCCTAGCCACTACATGAGTCTTCCTGTTAGACAACCATAACATTTGTAATTCATGATTTCCTTCACCTAGGCTCCTGCCAACCCATCTTCCTTTCCATAGATATCCAATTTCCACCATTAGGTGAAAAGGGAAGGTCTGCTTTTTTATCCCTTCAAGTGTTATCCAATTTCCACCATTAGGTGAAAATGGAATGTCTGCTTTTTTATCCCTTCAAGATGGACACAATGTTCGTAGATGCCACCTACATAGCCGAAATCAAGTGTTACATTTGTATACTAGAGAATCCCCAAGAGTAGGGTCCTTATAAAATACTTCTAAAAAGTGACTTGGCATCGAAGACATCACCATTATTAACACAAGGAGGAACCATGATGCCAAGCAAGAAGTTCGTTAGAACCCTGTCCTACGGCCCACCAGCCCCACTGCGTGCATGGCTACTACCTTCTGCTATCGTATTGAACTTGCCACCACATAGCAAGACTAGTTGACGTGAAACATCTGTGGTGAGCCACTGCTAACCACTATTCGACTACAATGGATGCCCTAGCCACATGTTTATCCACACATTCCATCAAGCTGACCTCCAAAAACCACCAGTGTCCTCCTTGTAAAACATGTAGCCTACGACTGTTGCCCACTATCGAATACCATCTTCTATTGAGCACAGGCTATGCACACCACTCCGGCATTCCACAAGTATCGATGTAGTTGTAGGATCTATGCATCACCAGTCATACCACGCCAAAAGCCGTCAGCGGCCTGGAATCAACCAACCCTAGCTAGCCTCTGCCCATTGTAGATCCGACTATTGGGTCATGCATCTAGCCGCAGAATCGGTGGATCTGCCCACGATGGTGGCAGAACCATGTTGCATGTCCACTTGTGTTGTGGTGCATACATTATCCCTACAGAAATGCCCCACCACCATCTTACGTAAGTTTGTTAAGCTTCTATTCTCCCACAATGAGGACCTGAGGTGGATGACGGTTTTGTAGTGGTGCGGTGTGTAAGAGCCCCCTAATAAGTAGGGATTAGCTTAGTGATATTTTTGAAAAAAAAAAGCAAAATGAATAATTCAGACATGAGCCAATCCAATTTTGCTTTTGTGGTGGCGGAACCAAAGTTTACCCGGTGCAAAGATACACGCAAATCAGGCATTGCACGTGCCTTCTTTCTGGATGGATAGGATTGCTTCAGATCACAGATCAGGCCATCATCATCCATTCCTGAATGTGCCGACAAAGATGCAGACATCCAGATTGTGGCGCACAGCAACGGAACAAACAACTTTTGATGATGGCATGAAATGAGGCGACGCTTTCTATTGCAAATAGACAGCCAGCTAAATAAAATCTGTTGGACATATATTATATCACCCCCTTCCCTTTCACGTTCATGATAGGTCGAACAGACACCAGGATATGTAGCAGCGAGACCAAACAACGTGACTCATGGCCAGCAGCGACGCACATGAATTCAAGTTGACCACTGTTTTTTGCCTTTTGCATGAACCCCTATCCGCCATGTGCGCATTAGGCATGCTCATCACGGCTCTCTCACAAGCCTCGCAGTCACAGCGATGGATGGGTTCGGTAAAGGCTGAGGCCGAGAACGCGGCAAGCACGTCGTGCGTGTAACTCGGTGTCTCTCAAGTGATAAAGGATAGAGCTCGGTCCGTCACTTTCGTTTCGAGGATGGGGCAAGCGACACAACTGCTATTCATAAGTTAGTGGTCCACTCATCCCGGCTCCAGCGTGCGCTAGCACTAGCTAGGCAGCAGCAGCTGGCGAGTCTAAGAAGCACATGCCGAATATCAAGTGGACAGCACGGAGAAAGATATAGTACTGTAACCACACGTGCAGAAACATAGTGAAAGATACATGTTCATCAAGAGGGAATCCAGACATGTCAGCGGTGTCTGCGGCACATTGCAGTAGTCCGTGACATGTGCTCGATCTTCTTTAATTTTGTAACGGAGGAAACGTAAACAAGTGCAGCAGTACGTTCTTGGCAGATTCCAGACGTGCTGAAACACGAGCGATATATGTTTACAGCTACATGTTTACTAAATAGCGCTCTTTGATCATGAAAAAGTACTGCAGTTGATATTCAATTTCTGACACTGGCACGCGCGCGTGTACGTTGTCAATTCAGGGAGACCATGAGCAGCTACTGCAAGGAGGTCCGGGAGCTCGGGTTCCGGCTGTACGCGGCGATCTCGGAGAGCCTGGGGCTGGAGGCGAGCTACATGAAGGAGACGCTGGGCGAGCAGGAGCAGCACATGGCCGTCAACTTCTACCCGCCGTGCCCCGAGCCGGAGCTCACCTACGGCCTCCCGGCCCACACCGACCCCAACGCCCTCACCATCCTGCTCATGGACCAGGACGTCGCCGGCCTGCAGGTGCTCCACGCCGGCAAGTGGGTCGCCGTCAACCCGCAGCCCGGCGCGCTCATCGTCAACATCGGCGACCAGCTCCAGGTAACGTCCTCAATTAATATTCATTCATCATCAGTTCATTTTATTGACACTCGTGGCTAGCTGGCGAACGTAATTGATCAGAACACACCTAGAGTTTGTCCATATATATATATATATAATAACATCTCGCATATATGTAGGCGCTGAGCAACGGGCAGTACCGGAGCGTGTGGCACCGGGCGGTGGTGAACTCGGACCGGGAGCGGCTGTCGGTGGCGTCGTTCCTGTGCCCGTGCAACGACGTGGAGCTCGGGCCTGCGCGGAAGCTCGTGACGGAGGAGACCCCCGCCGTGTACAGGAACTACACGTACGACGAGTACTACAAGAAGTTCTGGAGCAGGAACCTGGACCAGGAGCACTGCCTCGAGCTCTTCAGGACCTAATCAAGCCACTCGAGGCCTGGTGCAGTGCGGAGTGGCCTCGGCGGAGATGGGACTATTTATTCGTTCGTGTCGTCTTAAATGTCTGCAATTGTGATCGAGTTTCCGCTGATTGCTGTTGCAGAAGGTTGCATAAAGATCGTTTGTGGTAAAAAAAAAGGAAGTTGCAAGGTCGGAACGTAATTTTGACTACGTACAATCATCCGAATTTGGCCAAGTTCATACTAGTAGTCACAAAAAAGGAGTGTAGGAATTCGCATCCCTATAATGTGCAGCTTTGTTACGAAATACATGTACTTCTCAGAACCAATTTCAAGAACAATATACACTTCAGTTCCAGCAGCTTGATGGTAGAAGTGGTCGAATCAGCTTATCATCGGGCTAATCACACTGTGGGCTAGTTTCTAGCGAAACCATGGGCCAGCCCATAAGGAAGCAGTCCACCTGGGTGCCGATCCCCGTAGAGCGCCCCCCAGCACCCACATGACCCACCCATGGAGAAAGTCCATTTTGACTCCCTCGCTAACACATAAGTATGTTTTTACTCCCTCAACTATAACTAGTGTTTTGCGCGCGGCATCTAATCAATTAGTTATACATCTGATACAAAATATTATACGATTGATGCTAATGCTATATGCATACATTGTACTGTATATAACACAATACATTTTTTTTTTCGTTGCTTAAGATAGACAAGCAAATATGTCTTGATACTATTAGCAAGGTAAAACCATTAGCATAAGTATTGCAAGTACATTCCTACTCGCTATGTACAGCAATCCAGGTGCAGATGCAACAGCTACAAGGCTGTTACTTTCTGGGCAGCCGTTCTCGAATAGATAGTCCAAAGATTTTGCCAGTGTATAGCCCAAATCATCCAAAAGAAGGCTCATTCTTAAAGGGGAAGGCAAGAAGTGCTGAGGCCAAAAGAATATCTGTTTTCATCAGCTGCAGCACATAAGAAGGGAGGCTGGCATAAGTATTTCCCCAATATTGTTGGTACGTGAGAATACATTATACACGGATAGTGGAAACCAACCTTCTGTCACTTCTTTTTTCTGAAAGGAAGAGCAGCTTGAAATCATGTCTGTCATTGTCAGCTTCCAATATGTCAGTTTCAAGCATTCATGTTATATGTGATTTGTATTTAGTAAAAACATCAGGATTTCCACTCCTCACGAAAACAGGAAAATTTTACACTTGATACAAATGAGGTTTTAGAATTTAGAATTATAATAGGGAATATTCAAAATATGACATGAACATGATTATGTAAGAACAAGATTGAAGATAAAGCTATTCTAATGGTTTCAGAACAAGAATTTGAAAACCATTGCTTGTATTGGTGTTGACTGGATAGAAAAAGGGCATAGTGATGATGTTCGATTTAGCCATTTGAAATTATCATGTAGATGTACTCCGTATATTTTTAGGGTTGTCTATCCAACATATTACTTAGCACTTGTACTGATTGGATAGACAAAAAGGGCACAATGATGGGGTATGCCACTAAATGTGATAAGGAAAAATGTCACCAAGAATTTCACTAAGGCTGTAGAGGCCCAGTTTTACTTTTTCGTGGGCTCTGTAAATTGATCAGACTCTAAAAAGGCGTTCTGAAAAGTCATGTCTGCTATTTTTGAGAGGCTTGCACTTGCTAGATGTAGTTTTAACTTTTAAAACTGACACTGGTACCCGAAAGCAGCATAGCAACCAATGAATTACTTGTCTTAAATTTTTAGTTACTATTGTATGTTACATAAACCAACTCTGCAGATAAATTTAGTAGGGTCACACAGATGTATTTGAAACGGTGCAGAATTTATAGTGAGGGGACCATGGTTTGAGGAGCAAACTAAAAATTGACAAAATTAGATTGCATCTGCAAATTGTTTACCATTGAATTCGATGTCACACATACATGTTTAAAAGGCTGCAGTATTAGGGCCGACATTACCTTGAGGCTGACCAAACTATTTTTCTTATGCACAATACCATACATCTCTGGAACCATCGCTAAGACATCAAAGCATAGCCTACAACAGAAAAAATAAGAATGTGGTGCAGATTATGAACTTTGTAGTCAGCTTAGGTGGTCGATGACAAAAAAAAAGTATTGGAGAAGGAGCAACGGACCTATGGTGCTGCCATATACATACTATAAATGGACATATAAAGCTCTTCCGCTTTCTGTACCTGAAAATCAAATCATCAAAATATGGTTTAATGACAATAACGAACTATACGTTTGTAAGATGAAATTGAGTGGTTCAAAATATAAAATCTTTATTTCTTTTATTTGTGCCTCAATCTTCATATGCTATAGCCTCATACATGCCTACTCTCATATTGTCTTAAACTTATTGGCGTTTTATACTCGGCCTGTCTCTTTCATGCTTCTATTGCCAAGGAAGTTTGCCCACCATGCTATAATCCTTGAAGATGCATCATTAACGTCTAACGGTGTGCGCGGTGTATTCTTTTCAAACACTAACCGCCCCTAAAATTCATCTCAATTTGTAGGGACGGCTCGCTATATAAGCCTACACCAAATCAATGGGCAGGGAGAGGTGAGAAATTTATTTATTTTTGGCATGGAACCCATCCACACCCACATATTGGTCTCTACCATATCTTCTATGCTCCTCTCATGTTCTCGTATCTTCTCACATGTCTCTCTGTATATCTCTATCTTGTCCTCTCTCTCTTACCCGGTGCATGTGCATAGGTGGTGAGTTGGCCAGCAGGGTGACCGACATTGTGCCAAGACAGTGTGGCCGCCGCCGCCACGGCCGGGTCACAGCTCCCATGCGAGCGGCATAGACATGGTCGGAGGTAGCGAAACAGGCGGCCGGTGGGGCACGGGAAACACTGCGCTCCCTAGGCAATGCGAACACGACAGGGGAACAAGTGGCTCATAGGGCGCAGGGTGGCGTGGTGCTGCCATGACGGCCTGGTGTGGTGCAGGCGAGGGCGGACCATCGCTCGGTGGATAGCACCTTGGGAGTCATGGCAGTCGTGCGGAGCATCGATGACGGCTGTGCGGAATGGTGTTGGGCGGAGCCTCACCTACAGGAGTGGGTGTGCCCTAGAAGAAGTGGACATGGCAATGGATTTGGCGTTGAAACCTTATGCACGCAATCGATTACTCTAATCTCTTTCCTGGTTGTTGGTTTGTTACAATTTTGTATGTAGCATATTTTTGTTGTTGTTTTGACCTCTTGTTAAATTGGCTAATAGACCGGGTCAAAGATGGCGTCGTTTACCTCCCCATAGTTTCTTTATAGAAAGAAAATGAAATCAAAGTGCTAATTTTTTTATGTATCTAGTTGTCGTCGTTTTTTAGAAAGAATGAAGATGATATATGAAATAAAGAGCTGTATATCTTATTATTACTCGTATATTTTTTTCTTTTATATATTTTAATATATGTATATTTTTCTCTCCTTAGCAATAACATAATATATTTAATCATATTTAATATATGCTTATTGGATTAATCTAGACCATTAGATCTTTATAAAATCTAATGCTTTATATTTTTATTTAATATATACTATTTAGATTAATCTAGTCCATTAGATATTCATAAAATCTGAGGTGTATATTTTTCTATTTTTTTATTTGATATACACTCTTTGGATGGATTAATCTAGGCCATTAGATCTTCATAAAATCTGACTATGTATATTTTTTATTTTTTATTTGATATACATTCTTTGGATTAATCTAGGCCATTAGATCTTCATAAAATCCAACGGTGTATATTCTTTTATTTTTTATTTGATATATATGTTTTGGGTTAATTTAGGCCATTAGATCTTTATAAAATCCGATGGTTCATATTCTTCTCTTTTTTTGGATTAATGTGGGAATTTTTTGGTTGTCACACCCGGATTTTCACCAAAACCCGAATGCGGCCATATGTGTGTCCAGGAAGTCATAGTACACATATAGCGAACAAATATGATAACAGAGAACCTATGCTGGAATAAATTCTTCATTAAATAAAATGTTTACATCAGAGTGCTTCATAAATGATCTAAACAATAACAGCGGAAGACTAATAAAACTCTAACCTAATGGAGCCGCAAACCACAGGGACTCTGACTGGGAGATCACAACTCAGTAGTACGGTAAATCTTCTGGAAACTCAGCAGCAGACTCATGTCCAGCCCAATCTGTTTACCCATCCGGGATTTTGTTGAATAAAATAGCAAGTGTAAGTAAACAATTACTTAGCAAGTATAGCACGGGTATGAAGGCTCAAAATAGGCTAGAAACGGCTACAAGTGAATGAAAACCCAGTTGTAACCCAATTAATAAGGTATAAGTGACATTAAACATAAATAAACACCATTTTCTAATCAAAAAGGATCCAGGCCGCTCGTGACCCTGAGCAAGGCTATCATGATAGATTTTACACTCTGCAGAGGTTTCGCCCTTTACCCACCAGTCGCGTAAAAGTTCAAAAGAACTTTGCACCCAACCACGCACATCAACACTTCCGAGGTGTGATTGCATAGGGACGCTACGAGGTTTTCACAAGACACTCTAACAAGACAGTGGCCGCTAAGGTACAATAAGGTGGTGAGACTCTAGGCACCGAGATCGACGTACGCCTACGGAGTCACACCATAGGGGGGTCGATGGAGTCCAGAGCGCGGGCATCGCACCCAACAATGCACATTTGCGGAGTTCCCCGTCGCAGGGACTCCCAACACGGGACTGGGTCTAACGAGACCTAGCCGACGGGGCTACCGTCCTCGGTGGAATCAAGAAACACCTCGCGCCTTACTTCCCATAACGCCGTCGGCCCCACCAGTAACCACTGACAAGCTAGACACGTACAAGTTACTTGACCAAGACCAGAGCCATAATAGTTCTAGCGGTGGCGACAGGCTCCTGGGTTGCCGCTTTAAGAACCGGACCTTACGGAGAGACACTAGAGCAAAGCACACAGCACATGCCCCAGCTCCCTAAACCATGTTGCTAAAAAGCAAGTTTTATCATTAATGTTGAAGTGAGCCATTAAGTCAAAGTTAACAGTTAAATAAAGGTGACAGTAGCTGCGCATAGCAAAATCTACCCATATGCATAATTCCCAAGGTAATCAAAGGACAGGGGTAAACAAACTAGGTACAACCTTAATAGGACATCAAATTTAGACACATGCATATGAAAGTAAATGTATGTAAACATGTGTGTATAGGTAGCAAGGATTGTCAGTACTATTACTTGCCTTCCTCGAAGGGCGGCGGCTGCTGCTGCTGCTGCTACCGTGGGTCCTGCTCCGGAAAGTCCTCCATGTACTCAAACTCCAAAGCGTACGGCTCACCGACTGGACACAAATCACCATACAAGCGAGCATGCAAACCAATACATGCAAATAAATAATATTCTATTAGAAGAGTACACCAAACAGTAGAAACAATACAAATAAAGATTTTAGAAATATTCTACGCTTCACTACGAACACATGAGCGCGAAAATCACACTAATCGGAGCTAAAACGAAAAAGATATGGGTTTTCTAAGTTTCAGGGACCTGCTGACAATTTTTAAAAAGGTTCCAGGGGCTTATTTTGAAGAAACCAGGGACCTAAACATAATTTCGTATAAAAACCCGAGGGCCTACGCGTAAAAAGGTTAAAACAGGACGGCGGGTTCTATTTCCTAAAAAGCCAGGGGGTTTTATATTAAAAATAGGACCTAGGTGCAAATACTTTTAAACTACGATGGACTGCGGGTTGATTTTAGATCTTGGAGGGGCTCTTTTGCAAAACCGTCTTGGTTGACCGGTATGGGCTTGGTTGACTCGGGGGTGCGACTGACAGGGGCCATAGGATCTTGATCCTACGGTTCAGATCGGGTCAGGGGGGAAGCGGCCGGCGGGAACAGAGAGGGCGGCGACGCTACTGTTGCGCGCGGCGGCACATCACCGGAGTAGGGCCAGAATCGCGCTACGGAGCTCGGTTTCATTTGAGGCTTGGTCCTTCGGACTCGTGGAGACGCGGCGAGATCATCTGACCTGCTCTAGACGACAGAAGAGCAGCCACGAGGGCGCCCGGCGGTGGACAGTGGGGGGTGGCGCTCCGGTGAGGTGGTGCGCGTGCTAGAGAGCAAGGGAGGAAGCGAGGGGTAGCTCGAGACGTGGCTTACCACCGTGCGAAGGTGCTGGGGTGACCGAATTGGAGCGCGGCGACGTCGGGGACGAAGTTCGACGGCGGCCGGAGCTCGGGCGGGGAAGAAGCGGCGGCGCTGCGCGAGAGGGGGGGTGCTGGAGCTCGGGAGGCGTGGGCGAAGGCTGGTGAGGGTTCAGGGGGGCTCGGGCTCGGCTTAAATAGGCTCTGGGGGGAGACATCTCCGGCGTGTGGCTCGGGATCAGGGCGGCGGCCGGCGGTGCTCCCCTTCCTTGTGGAGGGGAGGGATTCCGTGTGGGGAGGCTGCGCACGAAGGAAGGGAGGGGCGGGGAGTGCTTCAGCTAGGCGCGGAGGTGGGCCCACGGGCACGGGAAGGCGCAGGGCGGCCGACGGGCGCAGCGGTGATTGCGCCGGGGAGGGAGGAGCGTCGGGCGAGAGGGGAGGGAAAGGCCCGACACGTGGGACCGGGCGTAAGTGAGAGAGAAGAGAGGAGGAGGCTCGGCTGGGCCGGCGCGCGGCGCTGGGCCGAGAGGGGGGAACGGGCCAGGGGGAAAGGAAAGGGAGCTGGGCCCCGGGAAAAGTAGAGGGTGCAAATGTGGACCGGGGAGAAAGTTTAGGGAGCAAAAACAGACTCGGCTGAAACAACTTTTCTAGGACTCCAAACAAGGTGATTCAAATTTGAATTTAAATAAATTTAAATTCTCTTTTGAACCACAAGCAAAACAAAAATTAAATGCAATAGCATGAATGCAACAAAAATGTTTCTATAACTTGTATTTAATTTTAATATTCATAAATAATTTATTTAGCCTATATTAAATATGAACAACTTAAATAAATACCAATTAATTACTAAAAATTTTAAATAGGTAATTTTTGGGTGTTACATTGGCCCTCTCGACGAACGTGGTGGCTCCTTTTAACACTAGTAATATGTCTTAAACTTTCTAAATGAACACTTATTTTAGCTTGGCTGCTCGAGCTACGAGAGGTAACATGATCATTTACCATGACTAGTAATATGTCTTAAACTTACTTATTATAGCTTGGCTGCTCGAGCTATGAGAAGCAAAAGGGCACGAATGACTCGTGCAATATCTGTTACAATTTTTTTCTAAAAACGAGTGATATCATGCTATCATATGTAACCGGGGTAGGAATGTGATGCCTTCATTTTCCCATACAACAGCACACAAATTAGAGTATAGTAATAAAAACAAACAAATTGAAAACTAAGAAACCAAACATTTAACCCAAATAATTCTTATTCATAAAATGCTTTGACAGACAATTCTTCATACATATGCTCATTGTGGTAGACACAGGAAACCACCTAGAGCTGTATACTTATTCAGATTGACCATTAGCATGAGGCAACATCAGAACCCATGCTTACAAACGATATTTTTTCATACTATTAGCCTGGCTTGGCTGCTTCACACAATAACCAAACAACAATTGCAACATTAAAAAAATAAATCAGCAGCAAATCGACACCGGAAATCCGGTCTTACTCAGTAAGCACTCCATCCATCTCCATGGCATCTTCTTCCTCCCAGCAGAGAAGATTAGCCAGTTTGCCTTCCTTTACAGGAGCAGCATTATCCACGTTCTCGCCCTCGAAGCAATGAAGGACAGATTTGGGAGAGCTGACAACAATATCTTCTGCAGCAGAAAAGCTCTGGTAGATGAGTAGGCCATCACCAGGAAGCTCCTGCTCAACCATGTTGTTGCAGTCATAGATCTCAGCATCAAGTTTCTTGCCCCATGTTGCGGCCTGGTCACGCCCGCCAAAGATGGTCACAGCAACAGAGAACTCTGACGGGCCAAAGCACCTGAGGACCCTCTTAATGACGTCGCCATAGGCAAGTGCAGTGGCGTCAAAGCCCATAACTTCATAGCTAGCATAACTGAAACCATCCTCAGGGGTCACATGAATGGTGGAGAAAACAGAGCCATGGATCGCATTCATGGAGTAGCCACAGGGTTCAAAGTCAAAATCACATATCTCCATCTCAGGGATAATTTCAGAGATACCAGATAGCTTGGTCATTTGCTTGGCACATGTTGTGTGACCATCAACAGGAGTCTTGAAAAAGACTGAAGCTTTCTTCTTGTTCAGACCAGTCATGCACATCTCAAGGTTAACAATGGGTTGCTCTGGGTACTCCGTGGCGTAGTAGATGTGCCACTTCTGTCCAGGGCGTGCTGGATCTCCAATCACATAAGCATTACCACCAGACTTCAGGCCACCAAAGTAGCGGTTGAGGGTAGCAACCTCCTCAGAGAAGCTCCTGTGGGGGGCTGGCTGTGCACCAGGGAAGATGAACATCCCACGGGAGTACTTCACAGCAGCAAGAGGCATAGACAGCTCTTCAGCAAGCTCAAGAATCCTTGGAATGGTGAGCAGGAGTTTGGTAGTCCCACAGGTCTTGATGACAATCTTCAGAGGATAGATAAACAGGCTCGACTCAGAGAGGACATAGGAGTCAAATTCCTTGTTGGAGAGATCAGACACAATGGTGCACTGTGCAAGGTCCAGAACAGAGTCAATCTGGGCCCTGGAGAGGGCACGCAGCCCAAGCCCATGAGGGTCAGCAAAGATAGGCGCCTCAGAGAAGGTGATCTCAAGGCGCTTCTCATAGCCCTCAAACCCAATCGCTGAGACCGGGGGAGCATCAACAGCAGAAAAGACAGCCATCAGAGCAGGTGTTTCAGAACACAATGCCGGAGATGGAGTGAGGAGTGCAGGGAGCAAGACTAGAGAACTGGTCGATTATCAGGAAGCAGCAGGCCAGAGAGATTGGTCAGAATCAAAGCATTAGAAAAGAAATCCAAAACTACTAGGATGGGGAAGCACGAAAGGGATATCAGGATGGCTTCTTCGCGCACTGCAATAGAAGAAAGACAGCGATAGAAACACATCAGAAACAACAAAGGTAGAATAATGAAGAGTGTAAATGTGACAATCGATTCTTACGTTGGAGTAAGCAGCACACTGGAACTTCTTTACGCCTCCAGCAGGTCGAACGTCCTCAATGCTGTAGCCAAGGGGAGCTTCATACATTATGGAACGACTACTGCTAGACTTCTTGCCACCCTTAGACTCCATTAGTACATCAAATTTCTGCAGGAAGGAGAAATTAAAATTAGTTTGTCTATTACATGAACAAATTCTAACGACGATGTCCTCTGCTTTTTATGAACATCACAAGCTAGGGAATAAAGTCAATCATACATGATGGTTACAAGAAACAGATGCAACATACCACAAATATAAGTATAGAGAACGATACGGCCAAATAAATATTTCCAACAAATCATGGCAAACAGGTGCCAAGTTATTTATTCATGCAAATTTAATGACAGATCTGAAGGTCCAACCAAAGTTTAATATTTTACTAGCAAATATACCCGTATGTTGGTACGGACGAATTTCTTTGTCTTAGAAAAATATATAATACGCAATAACAGTATTAGCGCTACCATGATATATCGTAATGCCAACAACCAACCAACCATGATATCCGTATATCCCGTTTCTCAAGCAATTGCTAACAATTAATGATGTTACAATAAACATGTCCATAGTTTTGAGTGCAAACTTTATCAGTGTTGATCAATTTGCTTATTTTTGTTCGACAAGAGCGGAAAACATCATGACACGAATCTAGCCTAATACACATGGTCCAAAAGTGATGCATAATTAGCCCTAATACTAATCGGACTTGGGACTGTTTTTCAATCCAAAATGAATCTCAATACAGGCCAAGACTTTAGCTTGTTGGCCTACTGACAGCCCCAAAAATAAAGGAAGAAAAGAAAAAGAATTAGTTTTTTTTTAGAGAAACCGGGTTTATATTCATTGATCTTGTAAATTCTGCTGTAATCACCAAAAAAGAAAAAGAATTAGTAGGCACCACATTCATACGGCCCAATAACTCCTAATGGTCCAGTCCAACAATTTATGGTGCTCGTCGCCTCTCAGCCCTCAGATGCGGTGCCACGGTCATACCCTCTCGTCAAACTCATATGGTCCAGAGCCTTATCCTCCTTCCTAAGCATTAGCTAGCACCAAGCAAACAGCCATGCTCCCAGTTCCAGCGACGGCCGACACGGGCGACCAACACCCAAGCATGCCTGCAGATTCTTGCCGCGGAGTGTCCCCATATATCTTTGGCCGCCAGGTCCTAGCTGTACCGAATTATCGATGTGATGCCGCCGAGCACTTGTGCTAGTCGAGGCCGATGTGGGATGTGGTCAGCGATGGTGATGCTAGCTGCGGCTCCGGCGAGCGCAGCTGAGCTCGGGACGACGGCGGCGCAACTCCCACAAGCGAGTTTGACGGCTCCGGCAAGCAGCGAGCAGGAGGGCCGAGGTGATGGACTGATGAGCGGGTGGAGGGGGCAGCGCCGTCCGTTCAAATCTGAGATGCCCATAATGTAGCACGGAATTTCAAGTCTCAATATAAAGCTCTTTTTAAGTATCTCTCCAATTCCGTCCCGTCCTGATTTTTTTCATCTATTTGGGCACCTTTCCTTTTATTAGTTTTGGTTTATTTCTTCTGTTCTGATTTTTTGGTGCTGCAGCCTAGACGAAACTTACGTAGAAAAAAAAATCAGCGTATATGGGCTATCCTTCCGAAGTCATCGCAGGATTCGGTTGTAGCAGCCTCTTAGTACTTGTTTTACGGCTAGTCTTTTTTATCCAAACATATAGATGGGGTCTAGTCTTCAGATTAATAGTTTTAATGTACTTATTTTATGTAAGGCTGTGTGTCATAAGATAGACGTCGAGAGAATTTCAAGTACGATTATGTTATTTTTGAAGTTAATAAAATCTTCTCGTTTCGAAAAAACCGACTGTAGCAGTTTAAAAGAAAATCAGCTAGGTGAAACTTACAATTCAACAAGTTATGTGTGGAACCCTGATTCCCGAGCGCGTGCCTGATCCGGAACTGATCTCACGAATTTGCCCTCTTTACCGCCTCCCGACGCAGCGGACCCTGACTAGACCAGACCAGCGAAAAGATTCTCTGCTGAACTCAGCGAGTTCGTTGGTTCTCAGCGAGACGAGCCGCAGCGGGGAGGGAGGAAATTCGTTGGCAACAGGAAGCGTCCGTCTGGGAAGAGATGCCCTGATTTGGCCCGGCTTTTAGGGGCTGTTTGGATGCTGCCTGCCAGGCAGCTGCGCGCCCAGGCAGCGATCCGAACCCCAGGCCGACGAAATCGAACGCCTGGGGTTGCTGCCTGCGACAGGCAGCTTTGCCAGGACCGCAAGTAGATGCGCGGACCTGTTCCCTGCACCCGTGGAGGCCACCGGACCGCTAGTTGGGTCGGTGGGACCCGCCACGATCGGGATTCGCGGCCGTTAAGGCCTAGGCCACGGTGAACCGCGTGTAGGGAGGGAGCTGGTCCAGCCGCCCCCGGGACTCGCGATGAGTTTTCTACCGCGTGCGTGTAACAACTCAGGCCAGCTGGTGCCCAGCTCGGGCAGGCTGGGAAGCTTCGCGCTGGCCTCGTGGTGGGCAGGCGTTTTAGATTGGGGTGTTTGGATCTACTCCCTCTGTCCCAGAACAAGTGCATTTGAAAGACCACACACGCACACCAATGTAAGTGTGAAATTACGGAAATGCCCCTCCCGTCCTTATCCTCTCAGCAGCTTCCTCCCCCGTCGGCTCCTTCCGCCCGCCAGCCCCAGCTCCAGTCCCCCGCACGGGCGCCGCGCCGCTAGCCGCCAGCCGCCGGCCCCCCGCCACGGGGAGCCGCGCCATCGGTCCCCGGACCCACCATGACGGCTCGCAAATCCGGCCGTCGTCGCTCGGACGCGTTGCCGCAGAATCGGCGGCGGAGGAGAAACCGCGCCGGCAGTGGAGGAGGAGGCTGCCGCGCCATCGACACCCTTCGGCTTCGGCACCCGCCGCCAGTGCGGTCGTCGTGGCTCTTGGACCGCTTCAGCTCCGGCGTCCGGCGGCGTGGCGAGCGCCTGAACAGCGCGCCCCCTTCCTGCCCCAATCGCACTCGCCGCCGTACTCCCGGTGCCTGCCACTGTGCTCGCTCGACGGCGCCTTCCCGGACGCATATCCACTCTTCATTGCTGTGGCTGTCTGGCTTCACCGCGGTGCCGTCGTTTCCTCCACCGCGCGCGCCTAGACTTGAGTCCCCACGCCGGCGCCGGATGCGACGCCGTGGGCCCCTGCCGCCACCACCCATGGAAACGAGGTGGAGAGCTGGATGGGGAAGGGGCAGAACTCCGCGTGGACGGAGAGGGAAGCGTGGCGCTGGATCTAGAAGTCGCGTGCAGAGTGAGAGGGAGGGAACGCTGGATGCAGCACAGCAGAAGCGAGCGGCGATGGGATTCCAAGCGGTGGTCGAGCGGTGGTGGACTGGTGGTTGCTGAAGATTTTTTTGAAGGAACGAGTGGTCACCAGATGCTTTCAGGCTTCTTCTTCAGTTATTTTTTTTCTTGGGCCTGGCAGTCTGGCACCGGATGAGTACGGCTGCTGCAGTGGTGCAGTTAATCTGGGACAATTTTTGAACCCTTGAAATGCACTTAAAATAGGACGGAGAACCCTGAAATGCACTTAAAATAGGACGGAGGGGTATGTACTAAAGTTTCATCTTTTAAATAAATGATAATTAAAAGTATTAAATATAAATAATTATATAATTAATTATATAATCCGTGTAAACCAATCTAACAAATATAATTAACCTATAATTAATATATAATTATTGTATATTTACTGTAGCATTACATTGTCTAATCATGAACTAATTAGATTTAATAGATTCATATGACGGATTAGCTCTCGTTTATGTAATGAGTTTTTTTATTACTTTATATTTAATACTTCTAATTAATATTTTTACATTGACGGGACTAAACTTTAGTCGGTATCCAAACACAGGGTATAAAAAAAGCTGCACAATGTCTAAAGTCATGCTTCACTAAATTAGTTGGTCTCCGACTCTCTGTCGACTAGGGGCAGGTACATTGCTACACGTCAACGGTCTCATAGGTCGTCTCATGCAGTGTCATGTAGGATTTTTGCTGATGTGGAGGAGAGAGAGCGAGGTGAGAGAAAGAGGTTGTTGCTTCGCGAAACAACCGCCTTATGAGCTAAATTTTAGGACTATGAGACAACTCATCCACCACTATATGAGTTTTAATGCCATGCAACCAATAGTATTTCTTTATTTTTCCATAAATTAAGGGATATTGTATTACTATGAGACAGCCAAAACAACAACTCTATATATAGGTTGTCTGATAAGTCGTCTCAAGATTACGTCTCACTGCATGAGACCGTCTATTAGACGACACCAATGTACCTGCCCTAATGATAATCATTGAACAAATAAACCAAATCTTGGACATGAAGCAAAATCCGATCTATGAGTTGTCTTTTTCTCAATCAAAAGGAAAGAATAAAAAGGTAGTTTTTCAACCTCTCTGACATCATAAGATGCTAGACTAAACAAACGAAGAGATAAAGTAAGAGGATGGTGATATAGTGAACGGTAACGGTATATAGATATACACTGAATAAGCAGGAAACAATCCCCATCATACGACCAAGGGCAAGCAATAGGGGAATACAAAGTGAAAAAAATGTGACGGCAGTAACGTGGAGAAGAAGGGGTGATGAGGCGAAGAAACAGGACAACGCAATAATATAGTGCGCAGACCGCATTGATTTCAAATATGGCACACTGATATAATAGTGATATATATGGTCCCATTCTATATTTTTTTTGGAGATCCCTTTCCACCTTTCTTAATCTATACTTCTTATATATTACAAAGATCTAAAACTTTCGCTTAGTCAATCAAACTTTTGACAATCGCCGAATCCACAAGTCATTGAAACATTACCCCTCTTAGCGACCCCACATGTCGAGCCTTTTTTCGTCAAACCCTCCGGCTGGAATCGTCGAATTCGTGACAACATGGTCTTCGTATTTTCTATTAAATGTGTGTGTCGCACGTGTGTTCTTGCTAGAAATAAGGGACTGCAAATATATGTCCGCACAAAATCCAATCACACTTTTCGCATTCTTCGTGTGTAAAAATTATTATACATGTAGAATTTTTATTATAAAATAAATCATGATATCCTAAATACTATACTAGAAGGTGCATGAAAATTCGGAACAAATTGGAGGGGTATACCTTGGTAACTTGGTTGTACCCCACCGAGTCTGTATTTTTTATAGAACGCCAATCTAGTTAGCTTTACATGTCCAAAGCTTATGTGCGTGAGTAAAACTACAAAAATAATATTTTATCAAAGTAAGTGAATTTCTCCCGTGTCAAAAAAAGAGAGATTTTCTCCGGTTTTAGGCAATATAATAGGTGCATAATAAGAGGTCGATAATGCGAGGCATAGGTTCACCACGAACACGGCGACATTGCCTGATAGTCCACATGAAATTCAGCCTTGGAATGACCGGACCCAACGCTCCAACTATTCACACGGCACTGCACGTCTGCACGCACACTGCGGGAGATGCCGCTCCCGTCTTTTCAGCCTCGCTTTGCCCGATCCTCCTTCGCTTGGCTGCGCTGCATCGGTGGCCGTAGACAGGCGGCAACCGGACAAGATCTCACGCTCACGGCCCGTATTAAGTCTATCCGCCTTCGTCATATTCTATTTTTAACCTTTAAAATAAATATTTTATTCTGATTATCAAAATTATCTATTCTATATTAATTTCTTCCGCAGCCATCGTACTCTATATTTTGTATCCTCTGTATCAACGGCCGCTGGTCCACGATTCCTCCCGCCACTTGGCTTTGTCTCGATCCACTCTGGACAGCTAGATACACTTGTCCCAGTTGCCTCCGTTCACCGTGCTCCAGCTTTTTCGACGCCCGGAGGGACGCAGGGTTCTCTGTCCGTTTGCTCCCTGTTCTTCGTTTCTTCAGAAGTCCAGATCCCATCAGGCCCCAGCAGGCCAGCACTAGCCTTTCCCGTAATTTCTTGTGTCGGCTGCGAATGAATAAAATGACATGGACGCAAAAAGGAACAGAAGAGGTGATAGATCTACGAAATTGCAGCGTGGGGTTAGCTGGAGAGCTTTGACGGGATTAGCTAGCTAGGTACTCCATAGCTATAGGTTGCGGCCTGATGAGGGCAAAGAAACACTAAGGACATGTTTGTTTGATAGAACTCCATCTTATTCTGATTCCGATTCTCTGAGAGAAGTGATTCTATGGTTGAAAGTGATTCTCTTTAATTCCCTAGCCTAAACTATTAAAATCAGGATGGAGAATCACTTCACAGAATCAGAAAAAGTTACTTTTTTCAGCTCTCAGCCCCTTAGTTTATTTCAGAGAATCATTTCTCAAAATCAGCAGAGAATCACTTTTCGCTGAAAAACTGTTTGACAGAACTGTTTGGCAGAGCTCCTCCTGAATTCACTAGAGAATCAGCTCTGAGAGCTCTACCGAACAGGGCCTAATTATTTGCTAATGGCGCACTACTATTAGCTTTGTTGATAATATCTGGTCTGCTCGCCTGCCAGGTGAACAGATGACCTGCCCTGATGACTGATGTTTCAGTTTTGCTACCTTTCTTCCTGATGGTTGCCACTGGTCTTGCCGACGGGCCCTGTTTCTTTCCTACCCGAAATTTTTTTTCCAAAGGGAATCTTACACGCATGAAGTATTAAATGAAGCCTATTTGCAAAATCTTTTTAGGGATGGGCGTAACTTTACGCACTGAATCTAATGAGCCTAATTAGTTCATGATTTACTACAGTAATGCTACAGTAACCATCATCTAATCGTGTGGTCAAAGGCCTCATTAGATTTGTCTCGTGAATTAATCCGGAGTTGTGAAGATAATTTTATAAACTGACTTTATTTAATACCCTTAATTATTGGTCAAACGGGGTGGAAAAAAATTTTCCACCCCAAAGAAACACAGCCATGGGAACTAGTTGGCCCTTGTTTAGATGCAAAATTTACACCCTAAATTTAATCCCTCGTAGTATGTGTGTCACTGTAGCATTTCATTTGTATTTGTGAAAAATTATCCAAAAATCGATTAATTAGGCTAAAATGTTCGTCTCGCAGAGTACAACAAAACTGTGTAATTAGTTTTTGATTTTATCTGTATTTAGTACTCCATGCATGTGCCGATATTTTTGATGGGATGAGAATTTTCTTTTCGCATAGTGAACTTGGGGGGTGGAATTTGGGATCTAAACAAGGCCTTGGTCAAAAATTTACCGTTCTTGCCGGATGCCGCAGCGTACACGCCAACTTTTCTTACAAATTGTGCTAGAAATCTAGGCCTTGTTTAGATCCCAATTTGAAGTAGGTAAAGTTTAGACTTTACCTAAACTTTACCATAAATGCGACACTGTATCATTTTATTTGTATTTGTGAATAATTATCTAAATATTGATTAATTAGGCTCAAAATGTTCGTCTCACAAAGTCCAACAAAACTGTGTAATTAGTTTTTTATTTCATCTAAATTTAATACTTCATGCATGTGCCTTTGATGTGATGAATATCTTCTTTTTCATAGTGAAATTTGGGAACTAAACGAGGCCTTAAAAAAGGTGAATGAATAGTTTAGATAGAGTTCATTAAGACGATGGATTGATTTCTGACCAGAACGTGAGGAATCCAGCATGCGCTGTCTCACTGGTAGGACATGTTTTTAATTTCCGGGAACGGACGTGGTCCACTGAGCTGTTGTCTCGTTCGGAAAAATAGCTTTACATTGGCGAGGGCTAACATTCGATATCCAGGAGCGTGCCAACGGTCTGCTAGTCCAGCCCTGTTCTTCTTTTTTCTCTAATTGGAGTTCAACTTGTTGATTGACTGTGTACTAAATGCTTACTCCAGAGGAGAGAAAGTCGTAATATCTTCTTTTACGGAGAAATGGTACTACCTGATATCTGAATTCCCTGAATGAAGGAAAACAAAGATGAATAGGGGAAGACCAAGTTGCCACTGCACCGTTATCTGATAAAAAGACGAGCAGGACGGCACTGGCACGGTAGGTCACAACTCACAATGGCTCACAGTCACAGGTGAGCTTACCAAGAAGCTGAGGTCCAATTGGCTCTTCAGAGTCCGATCCATCATCTCTGAAAGATCGAAACGCTACTCCACTAACTCGGAAGGAGGGATTCACCATGAATCCACTAATTGTTGCCGCTTCCGGTATCGCTGATGGATTGGTCGTAGGGATTGCTTCGATTGGACCCGGAGCTAATTCAATGTTTTGATAGGAGCGTCTGGTGTAATTCCATCAATTTTAGGATTTCGATCGTGTCTAAGAGCCCCCTATGGCGGTCCCCCGTCGTTGTAAAGTAGTAAAGGTCCCCGCGAAGTTTTCGGGAAGAGGGATGGACCTCCTCACTCTTTCATAGAAAGATAGAAAGCGGGAATGAGATGGAGAAAAGAGGATCTTAAATAAAAAGGATATAATATTTAAATCTTAAATCAATATATTTTAATTTAGGAAAAAGAGCGTTTGATTGGTTTTTATTTTATTAGAGCCACTTTGGGCTTCCCTATGAAATGAGGCATGGAACGGAGTCACTGCGAAGAAATTCCCGGATTAGAAGGATTCGTTATTCGAAAATTCGAATTCATTTCTTGTTTCAAATATTCCGGATAGCAAGCTACCTGACGTGATAAGGCTACTAGTGCCCTTTTCCTCTTCGTGTAGAAAAGGAAGAAATAAATCAATTAAATAGTTGTAGGCTCCTCTTTCTGATTCAATAGTAGTAGACGGTTGTAGTAGTTTTTTTAGTTTTTAGTATTTTTATTTAAAGAATAGATAAAAAGAAGATTGCGTCCAATAGGATTTGAACATATACCAAAGGTTTAGAAGACCAACCGAAAACTCTCATTTGTTGAAGCGGAGCATAGTGCGGCGCCGAGCGAGAAAAGTCTCTTTTTTCGGTTTATTCACTGATCTGAAATGAAACTTAGCAGTTCCTATATAACCTATCACTAAAATACCCAATAGGGCTAAGCGGAACGAAAAGGGTTTTCCATGATAGGGTAAATGAAAACGATTAGCCCCACACGAGAGAATAAGTGATTGTCTGATAATGAGCAATTGCGAATGGTCTTATCAATACATAAATGTATAACTCGCCAGGAATTTCAATTGCGCTTATATTCATCACTGTAGGACTTGGGGCAATAGCTTATTTTAAGTGACATATTCCTGTCGGAAATAGCGAGCAAGTCGAAAAGGTCAGTATGAAGGAGGAGAAAGAAATAATAGTAACATGGTCCCGTGCATCTAGCATTCTACCCGCAATGGTTGGCCATACAATCGCGATTCATAATGGAAAGGAACATATACCTATTTACTCCTCCCTCTCCATCAAGAGTAATGAACTAGGTTCTGATACGGTATAAAAAACAAAAAAAAACTAAATTAACCAAACTTGCCTGATGTTGAGGTGATCAATCAATAAGTAGTTGCCCTTCTCCGGCCCGGGAAAAGCTGCGAACTCGTTAAACAAGGGGCTTTTTATTCATGGTCGCTACTGTTGTATTGTATATTGTCGGGGCCGCATTGAAACCTTTACACACTAGTGGATGTAAACAAATAGTACGCCCCTCTACTAAAGTGGGTTGGAAGGCCTGTATGCCTAATCTATGCAGGGTAGGTGCTGTGTTCAACAGTACAGATGTCCCCGCATAGCTAAGAAGATTGGCCGAACTAACGTGTTTTTTCGATAAAGGTGTCATTGATGGAATTACCAATGGAGTAGGTCTTGCTAGTTTGCTTTATTTGTGTCTTAGTGAATCCCGATTCGACATTATAAGTATATTGATTCTTTCCCAATAAACAAACTATATTCTGTAAATACTGTGTATTTGATTCCATCCGTAAATCGACTTTCCTCCTATGCTCTGAGTTCCACCCGATGAAATTGAATTCTCCGTGAAGATGCGGAGTATCAACGGCTACACGGTAAGACCCCGTCCACCATGACTATAGCTTCGCAGTGACAACCTTGATCGAATGTGTAGGATAGGTGGAAGGTGGTGACGGGCAGTGGGATAAGTCGAAGCATGCCAGAACCTTCTTTAGTAGTGAGCCGTACCAATTAGCTCCTAGCAAGGGCTTCAAGATCACAGTAATGCCTGCCAAAACTTTCCTTGGGTATGAATGTCATGTTCAAAGCACCGCGAAGCCCCCCGCATGGGTATCTAGGAAATAGTTACTTCCACGTGAATCTTCCCTAGATACCTAAAATCTATTTTATTATGATCGATTTTGTGAAAATATAGATTGTGCCAAAAATGCAAAATTACTTTTTTTGAGTTAGAGTAAAAAGAAAAAAGAGTCTACTGCCAAATTTTTTTCTTTTAAAGGGTAGTGGACAGCGGGCCCGCTGCTTTCTTTAGCTAGTTGAGTTTTCTCCTGTAGGATGTGAGTGAGTAAGTCTCTGTTTTACCGAGAAGGTCTACGGTTGGAATCCGTATAGCCCTAATATATACGTCTTTTTTTCATTTTAGGATGGATATCTTGTGTTTTCTTTAGTATAGTTTTATTTTCCTTATTAATACTTGTCCTATGACTTCGTTTCCTTGGAAATCCGTACAACGGAAGATCCTGAATTTGAGACTTTATACACCAAAAATATTCTTTCAAATGAGGGTATTATACTTGACATGTTCCTCCTCGCCCAGGCCCGTCGCAAGGGAAGCGAAAGCCAAGATTGACGCCATGTAGAATGTCAGGGGTGGAAACCGGCTAGGGAGGTCATGTGTCCGGTTTCTTAGAGTTTGAGGTATTGGATGTCTGGTATTATAGTTAAGGGCAGGAAAACAAACTTTTGCAATATTTGAGGGAGCCAAAATAGACTTTTTCCCCCCACCATCCATCAGAGGAATCGCGGCCCACGGAGTAGCAGCTATGTAGAAGAAGGTAGGGGCCAGCAGGAGCAGGCGGTGGATTCCAACAACGGCCCAATAAAAGCCCAGCCTCCCCCTTTCGTGCCCGAATCAGCGGCCCACGCTTTCCTTCAGTTATTAATCCGTTGCCGGCTTGCCGCCGTCGGGTAGCACTAAATCGGCGTCACGACTCCAGACGACGTAAAAGCCTCGGGCATCTGCTGCCACCGCGCCGGCCAAGAAGTCGCTGCGCTGCGCGGCCAAGGACAAGGACGCAGGCACGTTAGCCTCCAGTCGCTAGAGGAGAAGGGACTTTACACGCGGCAGCCCCGCTATTGGTCAGCCATCGCCCCGGCAACGAAGCGGGACGGAGACGGCCACACGTGCCGCCCGGGCAGGCAGACGGAGCGGGGCACACGAGAAAACGTTCCCTGCTAATCCATGGCCGAGCGATCTGCTTCGCTAATCCAAACGGGAGAAAGAAACTCCCCGGCGGACGGCCACACACACGAAACCCAACCCCACCTTATCATTTTCCCCAACGAACGTGTGGCGCCCGTCCGGCGGCTCCCCCACTTTATCCGCGCGCGCCGCGGACACCCTCCAGCACAGCCGCTGCTCTGCTGCGCTACAGCCGCTGCTCTGCTGCGCTCCCGTGCTTAGCCGCCGCCGTGCCCCCACGCCTAACGCCTCAGCAGCGCGCCGCGACGTCAGCCAGCGCCAGTGACACCGACCAGTTCACAGTGCTAGCTCACTGCGCGCGCCGTGCGACACCCATCCCATGGCCCCAACCGCACCAGCTGCCACGGGCGCGGCGAGCCCGGCCGTCGCCCTTAAGGGCAAGGGCAAGGTCGCCGCGCGCTCCGTCCGGCTCGGGCTGCCCGCGCTGCCGCCGCTGCCCGGCCTCGCCGCGCAGGGGCAGACCCGCGCCGCGTCCTTCTGTGAGTGCGGCTTTAATTTCATTGGCACCCCCCATGGCGCCCGTGACGTGATGAGTGGCATTTTGGCAGCACGGCATGTTCTTACCCGTCTTTGTTTCCAGGCAAGCGGCTGGCGAGGAACGTGGTGTCCATGGCGGCGGGGGAGCCGGCGGCGCCGATGGCCGCCAACGAGGAGATCACCGAGTTCGTCAACGACTTGAAACAGGAGGTGCGTACGTACGTACTTGAGCGACGCGGCACGTCTTTTGTTTGCAACTCTGCAGTCTGTCCTAGCTGTTGGTTATCGTCGGCTGTTGCGGCATATGAAAGATCTTAATTTGCTGGCTTGCTGGTCATCGTGCAGTGGGACAGGATCGAGGACAAGTACGCGGTGACCACGCTCGCCGTCGCTGCCACGCTCGGCATGTGGAGCGCCGGTGGAGTAGTATCGGTATTGAACCGTCACCTTTTTTAATTATATCCCTTTGAAGGAAGTTTCTGAATCTTTTCTGCAAGACTGGATTAACTCCACTGTAACTCACGGTAATCTTGATGCACCCTGCAGGCAATTGACAGGCTCCCCGTGGTTCCAGGACTGATGGAGGCAGTTGGAATTGGATACAGTGGGGTAAGAAAACGCATCAACTTCAGATTACATTTTGTATTGAGACCTAAATTATTCTCATTTGCGTAGCTTTTCGTTACTACTTCCTTTTATCTGATGAATTTTTACCTTTTGCCCTGCTTTTCTGATGCAGTGGTTTACGTACCGCAACCTGCTATTCAAGCCTGACAGGTGATGAAACAGTACAGCTATTTTATCCACCCTACAAAATTCTGCTTCTGCACTAGCCAGAACATGTTAATTATTAAGTAATGATTTGCCAGTAAGCAATATGTATAGCCAAATCCTGAACATTTACATCTCCCTAAACAACTTGGAAGTTTACTGAACTTTACTACAGGACAGTTGTTTCGCTAAACCAAAAACCTTCCAAGTTTACCAATCCGTTGATCTACATATTGACATTATCTGATTTCCTTGGTTAAAGAGGTCAGATGCTCAAACAACTGAAATGCATTGCAGGGATGCTTTCTTTAAAAAGGTCAGGGAGGTCTACGAGGACATAATCAGCGGCTAACAGATGGAGCACTAATATGCCAAATTAAGGAAGTTCAATTTAAGAGAGCAATCTAGTCTGCTTCTGTTCTCTGTAATATATTTCAGCATAGCATCTAATTTGATCCTTACTCAATGTATGGATAAATAATTTGGATGTTACTCATAAATAACATTCGATCTTTTTAGTCATTTGTAATATCCTAATGACAAAGTTTACTTCTTTTCAATTGCTGAATAATTTCAGCTGTAAATTTCAAATATAGAAACAGAAGTAAACGGTCATCTATTCCATGTGAAGTCTCCACCCTCCATCAAATTGAACTGCGTTGGGCTAGGGCGAGAGCGACGCGGGCTGAACCCTCCCGCCGCCACCGCCTACCCAGCCCCACGCGCGCCTCCCCTGCCCCGCCGCCGCCTGAGCGGGCCGCCGTCCTCGCCGCGCGGCCGCGATGAAGGTGGTGGTGGGCCCACCTCCCCCTTTCTCTTCTCCTCAGATGGAGCTCCCTGCGTGAGATCTGTCACGACACTTCGCCGGTCATCGTCAGGGTGATGGCTGCGGCGGCTCCCGGGGCGGTGGTTGCCGGATCCGCCTTGGGCGGCTGGATCTGGTAGGGAGGCCCCCGGATCTTGTCGGGCCACCGTCTTCGGGCCCCGTCACGGCGCTAGGTGTGCGGGCCTCCGCGCCGCTTGCCGCCGGCCCCCGGTCCCGCGGGCCGCCGCTCGGCTCCGGGCCCCGTTGCGCGCGGGGTGCGCGGGCAGCCACGGCCTTGAGGCTTGCTGTCGGCTTGGGCGGCCGGGTCTGGGGGTCGTCCCCTAGTTCGGCGCGCCTGCCTTCTATAGGTGTAGGTGTTGTTCGGTGGAGTGGGCCTCGTCGGCATGGCAATGGCATCGGGGGGGCGTCGTGGTGGCGGTCCGATGGCGTTGCCTCGGTGCGTGGTTCTTTGCTCCGGTTAGGGGTGGGGTCTGGCGTTTCTCTGACGGTAGCGGCGTCTGGAGAGGCAACGGCTTTCATCCTAGCTCTGTCCTTGGCGTCGACATCCGCGGCGGCCCAGCCGATGGTGATACCCTCCCGGCTGTGTCTCAGTTGCCCCTCCGTTTCTCGACTACAGAGTCCATGGCCGTCTTTAGCTGGATCCACTCAGTATCTTTCCATTGAGGGCGTGGTGCTGGGCGCAGGTGATTCGCGCGTTCGCTCGTCGTCGCCCCTAATTGAGGGTGGGCAGCCGCCGGGTCATTGGCGAGTTCCTGATCCGCCGATTCTGTCGGAGTTGGTGGTGGTTCTAGTTTTTATGGGGCCTGCGTGTTGGTGTCGACGATGACGGTGTGGACACTGGCGGAGCTATTCATCGGCCAACCTGGGCCATGGCCCCCCCTTGGCCCAGGAAAGTTTCCATCCAGTAGGTGATCCAGTAGTGATACAAGTCGTACATCCGGAACCAAATACAGCCCAGCACAATAAATCTCAACTTATGGCCATGCATGGGTCATAGGTCACCCTGTCTTCGGGCTTACTTACCGTCTGCCATGCTCCTCAGGCAGTGCTGCAACAGCAAGCAAGCTTGCCTTTGCCTGCTCCTGCTCGTTGATAAGTGCAGGAAAACAAGTTGTTCTGCATACAGTTCTGTCCAAAATTTGCACTATATTAATTAGTTTAGACATGGTTGCATCTTTTTGGATATTTGTCTTCCTATCTCGACTGGTTAATTAAGCTGTTGGATAATCCTTGCTGATTAAATTTGGCTGATTAATTAATTCAGTTCGTAATATCATCCAACTATGCTTGCATTAGTAAGACTCCGGCATGTTTCTACGTTGTTGTAAAGTCAAGACCTACACAAAGCGGGTCACGTATTTTTGTACCCTTAATTTCTTAGTCCATATCATCTGCTAATATTTTACAGTCACGCGAGGGTGCTACGCACGGTGGACTGACGGTGGCATCCGGCCCCCACTTGGGTTAGCGGCTGGTTCCGCCACTGTGCGTGGATGTCGTTCGGCGGTAGTTCTGGTTGGGCGGGTGCTGCTGGTTCTTCGGCTGATGAATGCAAGCGAAAGCTTCGATCTGGTTTCGGATCAAGCAACAATGTTTCCCTGCTGGGGGCGTTGCTCATGGTTCACCCCCTTCGGCGGTTGCTGAGGCCTCCTAAGTAAAAACCTAACGTGGCACATTTGCCTTCCTAAATACGTTGTTGTTTGAAGATCCTTCAGCAGCCGTGATGTTGGTGCTTTGGACCCGCCTGCCAGCTTAATTTTGCAGGTTTTGCGATGGTTTCTTGGCGTTTTAGGTTTTCCGCCTAGAGCAGTTCTTTGCTGTCTTTGGCTTGTCACCTAGAGGGTCCAGTTGCGGATTTGTAAGTAGTTTGGCTGTCAGCGGACTTATGCTTTATGTAAACTGGTAACTCCAATATTTTTCATTGCTTTATCTATAAAGCTGGTTACGGCCTTTGCTGGAACTTTCAAATAAGCAAGGATCTTTTCCTCCTATGTGCATCCAGAGTCAACAATTAAATCCATTTAGATTTAAAAAAACAATCAAGTATATAAATGACTAAATTTTTCCCATTTTGGATTCCCCATTATTTCTTTCCACGTTTAGTTTGGGCGATTTATTTCGATCTCAAACCATAATGATCTATTCGATCATTTGACATGTAACATCTAAGCACGTCTATACAAAATGTCATCTCACAGGATTCGGTACTACACTACTACTAGCTCCTCGTACTACTTACAACGTCTCACGTCGTCAACAGAATCAGACCAACACAGGCCCCCGACAGATTCGATTCCGTGTATCTTCAATTCTTCATGTACGTGCTCCCCTCGAATCTATCTTGCATTCTTGCATCTATGTTTTGGCAACCATTTCTGGCCCCCGGCTCGCATATGGCATATATATACCCGACCTCGCTCGTCGTCGCTAATCGTGCAACTCCGTAGCTCACAACACGGTTTATTACTAATTAACAGGCTGTGCCGGCAACGTCACTGTGGTGAGATCGGAGAGACGTTGGGGAGTTTCAAGATATGGCCATGGGTAATGGAGCAGGGATGATGATGTATTGATGTTGGCCCTCCTGGTCGCAGGCCTACTCCTGCACGCCGATCGATGCGCAGACGACTCTGTGGGTCGGGTACTACAGCCGCGCGAGACGTACGTGCCGCAGCGCCGAGTCCATCGTCGCCGAGGAGGTCCGGAAGGCGGCGGCCGCCGAGCCGACAGGGGCGTCCTCGCCGGCCTCATCCGGCTGCACTTCCACGACTGCTTCGTCAATGTAATTAAGCGACCACTCGTAGCACTTCGTGCACGCACACACACCTCGCTGCTCTAGAGCAAAGCGGCGGACGCATTCTGCCGTGCACGTCAGCACGTGTCCGTCATCAATTCGCTCTGGTTTTCAGGGCTGCGACGGGTTCGGTGCTCCTGGAGTCGAGCGACGGGCAGGCGGAGAAGAACGCCAAGCCCAACCTGAGCCTGCGAGGGTTCGACGTCATCGACAGGATCAAGGCGAGGTTGGAGGCCGCGTGCCCGCAGACGGTCTCGTGTCGTGCGCCGACATCGTGGCCTACGCCGCCAGGGACAGCGTTAACATGGTACGTTACGCCATTAACGTACGGCACTACGGGAAACCCGTATACGTCGAGTGCCTGGCTCTTTATCGAGTGTATTTTTTCGGACACTCGGTAAACAAGCTCTTTGTCGAGTGTATTTTTTTTGACACTCGGCAAACAAAAACATGTTTGCCGAGTGTCAAAATAATATACTTGGTAAAGAGCTTGTTTGCCTAGTGTCAAAATAACACACTCGGTAAAGAAGCTCTTTACCGAGTGTATTATAATTGTCACTCGATAAAAAATTAAGTTTTTTATTTTTAAACAGTAAGTGATTTAAATAATAAAATATAAGGAGTAGAAAAATTATATGCATGTTGTTTGTCGAGTGTCAAAATAATACACTCGGCAAAGAAGCTCTTTGCCGAGTGTATTATAAAATACACTCGGTAAAGAATTATGTTTTTTTTTTATTTTTTAACCATAAGTGATTTAAATAATAAAATTGAAATGAGTAGAAAAATTATATGCATGTTGTTTGCCGAGCGTCAAAAAATACACTCGGCAAAGAAGCTCTCTTTGCCGAGTGTATTTTCTTTGACACTCGGCAAAGATGTGATTCCAAATAATTTTTAAATTCTAAAAAAGCAAATTAAGTCTAAAAATCATGAAATTTGTCATGAAGTGATTGTATCATATATAGAGGCTGTGATAAAAAGTAGATAACATTGCACACATTTTGTCAGAACGATGTTTACAAAATCGAAACATCTCACAAGAAGTGCATGTGTGATTGTATATGAGATGGTCAGTGAATGTATGTTTTGAATACAAACTTTTTTATATGATCTCATATGAAAAAAAACTTTATACAAAAGTTGTAGACCTCGATGAAATATAAAATTTTATAGTTGACAACTTTTATATTTGAGATTGTTTAATAACTTAAAATGTTATTATAAATTATTAAATTTGAAATTTGAAATTTCAAACTTTTCAAATGACCTTGAATGTAAATAAGTTATATATTAAAGTTGTAGATCTCCAAAAGACGTAAAATTTTCTAGCTTACAACTTTTTAATTTGAGATTATTTAGTACTTTAAAATATCCTTATAATGTATCTAATTTAAAATATTAATTTTTTAAAATTTGCAAATATCCTCGGATGTAAATATGTTCCATATAAAAGTTGTAGGTCTCAAAAAGATAAAAAACTTTGTAGTTTATAAAGTTTTCATTTGAAGTTGTTTAGCCATCTAAAATTACGTTACGAGTGCGCTAAGAAAACAACAGCGCCACGTCAGCGATCCATACCTTTGAAATCGTGGCCTCTCATTGGTCCAAGAGTGGTCACATGGATTGCTCCCTCTCTCTCATGCAAATAAAACTACCGACCTCTTTGTTCTACCTCTCTCTCCTCTCTCCTCTCTCTCCCTCTCACGTAGGGCGCAGGCCCCGGTCGGCGGGCAGCTGGGCGACCGGTGGCAGGGTGCGACCGGGCGGCAGGCTAGGCGCAGGCGTGGCGCGACCGGGTGGGTGAGCGGAGCCCGGCGCTGGCGGCCAGGTGGGCGGCCGGCCGAGCGGAGGAGCGGCGCGGCCCCGACGCCGGCGGCCGAGTGGAGGCGCGACGAGGGCGGTCGGGCGGGCGGAGGAGCGGCGCGGCCTCGACGCCGGCGGGCGGCCAGCCGGGCGGAGGAGCGGCGCGGCCACGACGCCGGCGGCCGCGCGGTCGGGCGCGACCGGCGCGGCCGGACGGGCGGCGGCCACGCGACGGCCTGGCGCGGCATGGCGGGCGGTGCGTCACATTTTTTTTTTCAAAATTTGTTTGCCTTGTTTTGGCACTCGGCAAAGGGTTGCTGAGTGCCCGAAGAAAAACACTCGACAAACAGGGCTTTGCCGTCACCCTGTTTGTCGAGTGTCCTTTACCGAGTGTTACACTCGGCACATGCTTTAGCGAGTGTATTTGTGGGTTCGCTCGAGAACTCAGTAAACTCTGGGTTTCCCGTAGTGCGGATTGCTTTCGTGCGCGGACGTCGAGAGCAGCTAGCCGCCGCGCCGTCACTCAGCGATATATACTGATCAAATTTAGCGGCAAACATGCAGAGCGGTGGTGACGGGTATGATTTATAAGGATTCCGCTGCGCACTCTAACCAACCAGACGACACGGTGTCGCGGGCGAGCATGACCGGCGACCTCCCTCCTCCGAACGAACGCAACGTGGACGAGCTCGCCCGGTACTTCTACCGCAAGAACCTGACGCTGGACGACATGGTCCTCCTCTCAGGTATACCACTCCAGCAGTCCAGCCTCCAACACACATACACGATGGCATGGCGAGAATCAAGTCATGCAGCAGCGGGCTTGATCGTACTGATCTCTGACTCTTCTTTCGGCGCCCCTCGAGGCGTACACACGCGTGCACCGTGCAGCGGCGCACACGGTCGGCATCGTGCTCTACGGCTCCTTCGACTACAGGCTGACGAGCGACCAGGGCAAGGTCATGGACGCGGCGTTCCGGAACAGCCTGCGGAGCCAGTGCCGGTACAACCCCAGCAACTACGTGCCCTTCAACGCCGGCAGCCAGTACGCGTTCGACACCGGCTACTTCACCAACGTGCTCGCCAACCGCACCATGATCTAGTCCGACGCCGCCCTGTCGCGTGTGCGCGGTGGTGCTGATTTGTGTAGTTGTGAGAGAAAAATACTATTGACTGGCGGCGGATGCGGATTTACGCTGAGAGAAAAATACTACTGTCTGTCTGATGACCAAACGAACTGGACAGCATCGACGTCAAGGTCCGCGTCAACTGCAGGAGGGTCAGGATGTGATCTATCATATCGGAGTAGGCGTGCGGAGTGGTTCAAGGAACGTACGGTTGGATTAATTTTTGTCGTGTTAACCTGTTCGGCTGACCGATGACCGGTGCGGATTTATGCTGAGAGAAAAATACTGTTGTCTGCCTGATGATAGTTGAATGATGCTGATTTATTGTGAGAGAAAAATACTACTGGCTAGTGCTGATAAGCCAGACGAACGGGCGTTCTGTCGTTCCTATTTTGAGCGTGCGTAACATAATATTCATTTACTTACAATTCGGTGTACCCTCCGCATCGATCTGTGAAATGATGCATTTTCAGAATCAAGAATGTGTCTACAAAGAACTTACTGCAAACGAGTGAATGGATCATCCAAAACGAGTTGATTAAATATTGGTTATTTTAAGCAAGAGGCACAATTGATTGTTAGTCTATCCAAATGGAAAAAAACAACGATGGGAACTTGTTATTCATATGGAATGAAACGGAAGAGGATGCAATTAGGGTGTGTATGATGCTTTGCTAATAAAAGATAGTTACATGATCCATGGAGTATCTATGGAGAAGATTAACGCTATCATATATGATCCACCATTCTCGTTTCTATATCAGTTTTTTAAGCATCCTATTAATTCACTCCCTACTATTTATGTCTATATATATATATATATTATATGACCACCTCACTTATAACAACATTGAACATAATAATAACCAAAAGTACATTATGTCTAACATTGGCCTATCCCTTTTGGATTTATCTTATTCCATCATCTGGGTTCTATTACTATGACCGCACCTTTGTATCAAACGACTAAATTGTATGGAAAATAAATATTAGAGCTAAAGTTTAAAGTCCATCAATCTTATCTAATACCCTAATCTGAACCTAAGCAATGTATAATGAGCGCGTGGCCCACATGGAAGCCAGAGAACGAAAGCCGTGGGAGCGCCTGGCCATCGGTCCATGTCCTCGGCATCGGTGCACTGGGCCACGACGGACGACGGCTAGACCATTTGCTTTTGTGTGTTCCCTAGAAGAACACGGTCGTGGCTTAACGCTTAACCCCGGTTGTGGCCCATATGCTTCAAGTCCAGCCGCCCATAGGCACCTTAACCCCGGTTGTGGGCCAGATGCAACAGCCGTGCAAGAACACGGATCCAAGCACAAACGCCCATGTTTCCTTCGGTGCATGGCAGGTCGTTTCTGGCCCAGGCAGGGAGGCAGCGACGGCAGCCGCAGCGTCCGAAATCGATCGGCTGGGATCACTGCTGAGCTAAATTTGACACCCATATCATAATGATATATATGTTTTTTTAAATCAATAACATGCGGATCGAACCGTTAAATTTTAAAAGACTAAAAATTTGATGTCAATTATAGAAATTTGTCGGTTTGACAGGACGCTAAGCAAATTTGTCGATGGTCACAGTGACACACTCGCACACGTGAAGAACGCTATCCTCCCTCCCTCGCCTAAATAATACAGTCCGCGGAGTAGCCGTGTGAACAACAACTGGCATGGTCGGGGCACTCAACACCCCGGTGCTGTTGTTCATGGCCCGACGGCGGCTTTGGCCGATGGACCAGATCACCCGTACGCGCATTCGCGCTTTTGCCATGTGCGAGGCGCCATCCAAATAAGCCCGGCCCGACCTCGAGGCTCTCCGATGCCTCTGCAAACAAAGCTAGCCGACGCCAGGTTGCGAGGTGTTCTGGAAGGAGAAATAAAAAAGGTTTCTGATAACCAGTTCGAAAGAAGGAAAGAGGGAGGGAGGCTGACGGACCAAAGGCATCCCTAGCTGTACCTGCACTGCAAGAAGATTACGGGACCCCATGGACAGAGCAAGGCTGCAAGCAAGTTTGCGATACAGCCAATCCAGTCGAGCAGACCCGGTTCATATTGCTTTTGGATCCAGACCAGCAAAGCCAGAGCCGCCAGGGATCCACGGGGATACACCTCCAAATTCACTATAAAAAAAAAAGATTTCCATCGTATCAAAATGTCAGCCCATACATGGAGTACTAAATATAGATAAAATCAAAAACTAATTACACAGTTTTGTTAGTACTCCGCGAGACGAACATTTTGAACCTAATTAATTAATTTTTAGATAATTTTTCACACGTACAAACGAAATGCTACAGTGCGCATGGAATTCCGTACTCCCAAATTGGGAGTCTCAAATTTGGAAACTAAACAAGGTCTAGGTGTGGCTGAATCTGTGGATTCACCGTGCAAATGATGCCATTTCTTCTAAGCCAGATCCCAAATTTCACCCCCAAAGTTCACTGTGCAAAAAGAAGATTCCCATCATATCAAAATGTCATAGCATGCATGGAGTACTAAATGTAGATAAAATCAAAAACTGATTGCACAGTTTTGTTTTACTCTCCGAGACTAACATTTTGAGCATAATTAATCAATTTTTGGATAATTTTTCACACATACAAACGAAATGCTACAGTAGTACACGCACTCCAACGAACCAAAATTTGGCTCCCAATTTCAGGAACGACCTAGGAAGGTAACTGCATGTTATGTACGCAGGGCGACTTGTTAATTGCAGTGGGTCAGATCCCACTGATCCAACTCCTCGCGACCGATTGATTCCCTAGCTTCACCTAGGGGGTCAAACCCAGGCGACAGGCCTCAACACCAGCGGATCTTGTCACGGCTTGAGCTGATGAGCTCTACCAAACACGGTCTCCATGTGCAGCTCAGTGATTCAGTGAGTCTGTTCATACGCCACTCACCCCGGCACCCAGGATCAGTGGGCAGTGGCTAGTTGAGCCGTTAATAATCCTGGATCAGCGCCTGTTCCGGAGAAAATTCTACTCCCACTTGACTCAATAACAGCGTTATCTCTCTGCACCTGCAGGCAAAACTTACGGATTTTCATATACACAAAATCACTCTGGAGCTGGTCTGAAGTCTGAACTCATGGACGTCGCCAGTGGCTAAAACAAGCTCCAGCTCGGCAGCAATGTGGCGAGGAACCTTCCTTGACTTATCGCCGCCTTGCCAGCCAAACCAGGCCTTTCGCCCTTTCCTGCCCTGTTGTCGATTTTGAGCAATGAGCGGCAGCATCTTTGCTTTGGCTGTGAGCGTCATGAGAGGGATCATTTCGAATTAGTAGCAAAGCCAGTGTTCATGAACCAACCAGCCAAGGGGTCAATCATGCATTCATGCTCTGCAATCCTATCCTCCCTGGATTCTTTCAAGCTGTGAAGCATTTGCGGCTACAGTGCCTGCAGAATATTACCAGGAATCAGTGGTTTTGCAATTCCTCGAGTATCTGATGCTCCGGCCCATTCAGAAAACAAACATATCGCAAACTATAAACAGAGGAAAGGTGCTAATTGGACCATTCTATAATTCATTTAAGATCAATTGGACCAGCTCGGATTCAGACTAGTGGGGATAATTTCTCACTTTTTTTTGAGAGAGAATAATAACTGTAGCTGAACGAGACTCCCAGCTCAGATTCAGATAAGAGATCTCATTACCAGCTGTAACTGAACTTGAGACTTGACGCTAGTCACGCTTCAGACTTCAGTCGTATGTAGCAGCACATCCAAATGTAGAAAGGGCCAAACATCACTCTCCATCATGTCAACGTCGGCTTGTATCACCACATACTCAAGTAGTCATGTGCTCAAGCACGAGATCGACGACGACAACGCCATGTGTATACGCAAGATGAGACCATGACTTCATCAGAAATGGCAATATGGCATCCCTGCCAAACATCTCGTGGATGCAGTATCAGAGCTCCCGGCTCTACAGTATCCACCTGTCCATCGCTCCCTGCACGGCAGGTAAAACACTTCGGAGCCCTGCAGATCTCGTTGTCTCTCCCCCGCCTTTCCATCGCCCCCAATCATGGCAGAAAAGCCCGGCGCCCCGCCCCCAATTGGCGGGCACGGCACCACAGCTAGCTCTGCTACTCTACCAACCTACCCCCTCTGCACATGCCCAGCATATGGCACTCTCACTGCTGGTCCGGGCCTATCACTCCGCTCGAGACCCCCTAAACCCTCCACTCCTCCGGGCCTCCCCCTATAGATAGATTAGATTACACACGCTTCGCTCTCACTCACACCGTCAGCTCGGCGCCTTTGCCTTCCTTAACCAAGAAGCATATAGCTACTGATTGGGGTGCCAACCCCCTGTTCTCAGCCTCAGTGCGCGTATAAAAGCGCAGGTAGCTTGCCATAAAGAGTGACAGAGATAGTGGCGATGGCGGTGCAGAGGATGGTGCTGTACTTGCAGGTGGCGGCGGTGGCGGTGCTGCTGGCGGCGGCGGGGCTCCGCGCGCAGCTGCAGGTGGGCTTCTACGACAACTCGTGCCCGGCGGCGGAGATTATCGTGCAGCAGGAGGTGAGCAAGGCGGTCGGCGCCAACCCCGGCCTCGCCGCCGGCCTGCTCCGGCTCCACTTCCACGACTGCTTCGTCAGGGTCAGTGCCGTGTCCAACTAAAACACCATCTTTCGGTTGCAAAAATGCAGGAGACATTCAGCAGTGGATGCTCGCTCGCTGGTAAATTATCAGGTAACTGACGCGTTCGCGTGGGTTTGCAGGGGTGCGACGCGTCGGTGCTGATCGACTCGACCCCGGGCAACACGGCGGAGAAGGACGCCGGGCCCAACACCAGCCTGCGGGGCTTCGAGGTCGTCGACCGCATCAAGGCGCGCGTCGAGCAGGCCTGCTCCGGCGTCGTCTCCTGCGCGGACATACTCGCCTTCGCCGCCAGGGACAGCGTCGCGCTGGTGAGCTTAACTGACAGATTAGTTTAAGCTCGCACTTAGTACGCTGCAAACTAAAGCTGCATTTGTCAATACTAAATAGCATCTCGCTTTGATACTGTCAGTGGACGGTGGTGGTCGCCTGTTCCGGTGATAAGACTTTTTAAACCAGACATGACCATATGGAACCGGAATCTAAGGCTGGGCTGGTACGTAGGATTAGTCAGTAACCAAAGCAAGCATGTCTGACCCCTGTCCCCTAACTTTTTTGACGCACATTGCCCCCACCAAATGATGCCGGAGGCAACAACGGCACGCACGCCAGGAGAAAGAACTCGATGCTTTGCATGGGTCCAACACCAACACCATCACGCTTAGCCGGCACGCCATTGTCGCGCGTCCTTACAAATTATTCCTCCGTGTGTGTGTCGCTGACACGATGCTTGCCGATGGATCCGTGCAGGCCGGCGGGAACGCGTACCAGGTGCCGGCGGGCCGCCGCGACGGCGCCGTGTCGCGCGCGTCGGACACGAACGGCAACCTGCCGCCGCCGACGGCGAACGTGGCCCAGCTGACGCAGATGTTCGGCGCCAAGGGCCTGACGCAGAAGGACATGGTGATCCTCTCCGGCGCGCACACCATCGGGTCCTCGCACTGCAGCTCCTTCAGCAGCCGGCTGTCGCGGTCGGCCACGACGGCGGGGCAGGACCCGACCATGGACCCGGCGTACGTGGCGCAGCTGGCGCGGCAGTGCCCGCAGGGCGGGGACCCGCTGGTGGCCATGGACTACGTCTCCCCAAACGCCTTCGACGAGGGCTTCTACAAGGGCGTCATGGCCAACCGCGGTCTGCTGTCCTCGGACCAGGCGCTGCTCAGCGACAGGAACACCGCCGTGCAGGTGGTCACCTACGCCAACGACCCGGCCACGTTCCAGAGCGACTTCGCCGCGGCCATGGTCAAGATGGGCTCCGTCGGCGTGCTCACCGGCACCAGCGGCAAGATCAGGGGCAACTGCAGAGTTGCCTGATCGGTCGTGCAGTGCTCGTGTGGAGTTGTAGATTGATTGATTTGGTTTGGACCGGATCGGGTGTGATAGCATGGCTTGGTTGTAACTTGTATGTACGCTCGGTACTTGTGCGTGTATGGCTGTGCGAGGCTTCTGTATTCTTTGGCGGATTCACCTGTATTCTTTTTTGTTCCCCCGCGTGAGGTGTGTCTCTTCTGAGGAAAGACCGGTAATGTAACTAGCAGAAACTGCTCGTGTGCCAAATGGTGCTTAATAATAGGGCTAAATGTTTAATTGACAAAGGAAGTGTCTGCAATGAAATGCAGATGTGCTTCTATTTGAATTTTTTTGGATGATTACCACTTTTAAAATAAATAGATCAAGAATGTATTTCTCAACCTACCTTTTACAGGAGTTATTACTCAATCTGCTGGAAAGAAGTGATTTGATTTTATTTCTATGAACAAGTGAATCAGCAACTTGAAATGGGCCTAAAGTCCTCGATCAAGCTTACCTCCTTTTTTTGTTGTTGCGATCAATCAGCTTACCTGTTTCCATGGGCTCATTGACCTGATTGTTAGTTGGCCTTCCCAAGTAGGCTTATGTACTTTTCTTTCGGCAGGCGTATGGGCCTATCAGAGACCCAACAAGTAGGAGGTTCACGTAATTGCCGTTGTCAATTTAACACAACTGCTCATTCTAAAAAAAATGTACATGCATGCCGCACGTCTCCGTCATGTAGGAGTCCAGCGAGCTAGAAATACTAGTAAAGATCGTACTGTACGTGGAGTCCTAGACACAAAGAAAATATCAAACTAAAGTCTTGGACATAGACAACCGTGTTTATTTGGGGTGAAAAAAACTTCCACCCCATTTGACCAATAATTAAATGTATCAAATAAAATCAATTTACAAAACTATCTTTACAACCCGGGTTAATTTACGAGATAAATCTAATGAGGCCTTTGACCGTACGATTAGAAGATGATTACCGTACCATTACTGTAGTAAATTATGGACTAATTAGGCTCGTTAGATTCGTCGCACTTACACTCATCCTTAAAAAGATTTTACAAATAGACTTCATTTAATACTGCCCTGTTCGCTCGGCTTATCAGCGCTAGCCAACAGTATTTTTCTCTCTGCACAAACCAGCACCAGCCACCAATCACCAGTTACCGGCAATATTTTTCTCTTAGCACAAACTAGCACCAGCCACCTGTCACCAGCCAGCCGAGCAGGTTGCTTTTGAAAATTTTTTCCAAAAAGAAAAGAAACACGGCCTGTGGAGTCCTGCATGGAGACGCAAAGGTGTGTCGCTCACTAAATCTTACGTTACATCAGAATAAGCAACTTCGACTTACCTAAAAATTTAGTTTTGGGAGCATGTAGCATTTATATCTACTAGTAATTATGTGCATTGGTTTTTCCTCAACAAGAGGTTGACGCCAGATACTATTTCCGTTATCTAAAATAAATAAATACAACAATAAAGCTTTGAAATAAGCAACTCGGACTTACCTTCAAATTTAGTTTGGGAGCATGTAGCATTTATATCTATGTGCACTGATTTTTCCTCAACAAGGGGTTGACGCTAAAATACTAATTCTATTGTCTAATAAATAAATACAACAATAAAGCTTTAAAATAAAACCCTGCCATGACATCAAGTTACTTTGGTACTTCACTTTGGTATTTTGCTTCAACAGGGACATGTTGGGCCCCGCAATCACATATGTATACCATAATCAGTTAAATCATACATGTATCGATTTTATTAGTAAATCATTGCCAATGTTATTACATAATCGATAAACATCAGTACAAAATGACCCGCGGTCTGAAAGAAAAATACATAGATTCTCCCTTCGTATCACATTTAGAAGTCATTTTGGACAACGACACGGTCTCAAAAATGTAACTTCGACTTGTTATTTTTACAAAAATATTTATTAAAAAATAATATATGTATACTTTAATAAAAATATTTTTTAAGACAAATATATTCACATAGTTTTTACACTTCTAAACTCAACGACTTAAAAATTATTCATGATTTATATTCCAATGTTTGACTAAAATAACCTTATTCAAAACGACTTCCGAATGTGATACGGAGGGAGTATATCGAAGTCTTCAGCGGACCGGGCTCCACCTCCACAGGCAGCTGACCGGGGGTACACCGGCCTAGAACGAAGCACCTGCAGTCGCTGTCTTCGGTGAACACCCCTGGAGTCTATTGGGGGGTGGATAGCAGGGGGATAAAGGAGGGGTGAGTACAACGAATTGTACTCCGCAAGTGTAGTAAACTTATGACATGATGCTTTTAGGAAGGCTTTTGAGTTTAACTCGCACTTAAGCAACATGGTCCTTAATCTTTATCCTAAATCCTTAGCACCTATTTACTATATGAAACCACCTTCTATTCGAGAATATCCCAAACCTCAGAAATCCATCCGAGCCACCAACCATCAGAAATCCATCCGAGCAACCATATCCAACTCTAAGCACCACTAATCTTGAAGAAGTCCAGGCCGCTATTAACCGTGAGCACGGCTGATATATTAGTTTTACACTCTGCAGAGATTGCACACTTTCACCACGAGTTAGTTTTACACTCTGCAGAGATTGCACACTTTCACCATGAGTCGTGATTCCCGTTTGCCAGGGTTTGCAAGGCCCATATCACATTTTCGGCATGTGTAGTTGGGTTTCACTACAAGGTCTTTTAAAATCTCCTCCAAGCCTGTTCCACACCACTAAGGTTTCGCCCCTAACAGAATCCATTGCAGTTGTCACCTCTTGTGCCACTCAAACAACCACAATGCAAATAAAACTTGGAGGAAACAATTTACTTATCCAGGCCGAAAGCCCATTAGGTCTCGCGGTTGCGCTGTTAAGCCGGATTACATGCTTCAAAAACCGGTCCTTAGAATCCAAGTAGGGACTAGAACAAACCCATCCACCAACTACCGTTTAAAAACTAAGCCCACATCTCAAACCGCAACCATCCTGCCGGATTATCCAGCCCACAGTTATCATGAGGTTTCCAACCTCCTCAACTCCATCTCCAAAACTTAAGTTGATTACTTTTGATTAACCCAAACCAACTCTGACAGCAAGGCTAAGCAAATACTATTAACCAGCAAGTTTAATTAACTAAAAATAAATAGGATGATGGTTATGGTCAAGGACACTTGCCTTCAAATTGGGATTGATCAACGGCGTCAAATTCTTGGTCCTGGAAGTTTGCGTATTGATCGCCTTCTATTCACACCAAAGCACCATACAAATACACAAACAAAGAATAAGAAAACAATACATCAAATATTATAAAACATTTTATAAAGGAACTGCAGGCCGTTGCATCGCGTGAGCGCAAGAATCGTTTAAATTGAACTTATGAGCAAAAAAAAAGAAAGAAAAAAGAGATATGTGATCTAGAATTATATATATCAGGCTTTGGTTTCTGTACAGGAAAGAAACTCTAGTTATAGGCATATGTGTGTACACTGAATATATTGTGCATTGGCTTGTATAGCAATGATCAAGCACCGACGAGATCAGCAAGGAAATACATTATTATTCTACAGATGGTTACTAGAATCTTGACTTTATGCTAATTGCCTGTGCTTGCGCATGCAAAGAAGCAAGCATATATATATATATATATATATATATATATATATATATATATATATATAGCAGCGTGTCAGGTCACTGAAAGGCCAACACGAAGAGACTTCTGACCTTGCGTGTGATGACCGTGGGTGACGTAGTAAATGGCGATGAGAAAGAAGTACTTCGGCGGCTTCGTATACGTCACGACGAGACGCCTCCCTGCGGAGCGACGAAGATCGTGAACTGACACTTGAGACAAGATAATGTTGAGAGGGCTCTGTACAAGAGCGAGGGAAGGATGGAGTGCCTTTTATAGATGCGGCAATAAAACTGAGGGGTTGGTCAGTGGATAGATGAAAGGCCATGGCTTGCTGTTGATGGTGGAGCACTTGAGGTTCATGTTAATGCCACTAGATGCAAGCAGTTCCTTCTCCTATTGTGGGAATTGATGCAACATGGAGTAGGCGACTGGTCTTGCTCATGGATGGATGCTAATGCACTTTGCATGGCACGTTGGGCAAGCCTGGATAGTGCGGCCGCAACGGCAGCAGAGGAAACGTCAAACATAGCAAAAGAAAGAAATGTGATCATTGCGAATTGATCGTAGATCAGTTGGTAGGATCCCTTGTGGTGGAACCTATCCATCAGGGTTGTTCGAGTCCTCGACTCAGCATTGATGTCGCATTTTCCTTGATTTATTTCAGGATTTAACCAGCGCTATCTTTTCAGTGGTAGACGACGTTCCCGTCGACAGCGAGACACCTATAGTGACTTCGTTAATCTCGAGATCTGCCGACTCAGTCTCTCAGATGTGCTCATATGGGTAGGGTTGCGTGCGTGTATTCATAGGGATAAGTATATGTGCATGTTTGTGAGCGTTCGCGTCTGTATTGTGTTTCTCAAAATAAAAGAAATGTGATCATTGGTGGGTTATTTTTGGCTGGACTGGAACGGGCCAACTTCTAGCTGATTACAAGAGATAGAGAGGAATTATTGTTTGCTTGATTAGATACGTCACGTCCAAGGCATAAATAGCATGTGAAAAAGAAAAGAAGATGACAGGGGACAGAGAGGGTGTGATCGGCCCACAAAAGAAAGAAGAAAGGAGAAAAGAAAAAGAGAAAAAAGATTCAACGAGAAATTAAAAGAAGAGATTGGACTAGGGGTTTTAAGAATGGATTTGGGATTTTAAAATTGGATTTGGACCGAACAAAAACCATTTTGGGGTGTGACACCCACCAAGGTAAATATTTTTATCCAGGTTCTCGGGCACAACAATATGATGACAAGGGTCTTCCGGCCTACATGATGCAACCAACATTGACAAAATATTCCATATGATTGATAAGTGTGTTTTCTCGTGCATGGATCACTGATGGGCACAGTGCTAAGGTGGCATGACCGGCTGACCGGCTTGACAAATTTCCATTTATATTTTTCTTTCATGTTTACATGCCATCACAACTTCAATAAAACTCATAGAATTATATTGGTATAATAAGACATATCCATGGTACATAGTGTAAATTCCATTCATACCTAAGAAATTGGTGATTGAGGCATGATTCAATGGCCACCAATAGTGCTCTGCTAGCATGGGAAAAGAGAGAAGGAGAGATGGGGAAGATAGAGGTATCGAGTAGTTGTAACATGTGATGGAAGGCGAGGAAAGATGCTGAATCAAAATCGAGCTCGAGGCCCAGAGCTTCAATGTTGGGCGGCTTCGAGGTGAGAGAAAGAAATAATGAGTGGTGGTTGGGATGGCATCGGACAGGGTAATGGCCTATTTATAGGGTGGGGTGGTGAGGATGAGGAGGCTACGCAAGTGAGGATGAGGTCACAAGCGTGGTGGGCATGCCGCTAAGACGCTCTAGTTTGATAGCATCCATGACGAGCGCGCACGGGCAGGGATGGCATGGTAACTGCAGATGGAAGCCAAAGCCATTGGTGCAAAACTGGCACGATGATGTAGTAATGATGCATAGGGGCAAAGATAGGGATCAAAGAAGGGGTTAGTAGCATGGAACATGGTGGCAAAATTGTGGCAGCACATGGGTCCTTGGCTCCAAGAGCATCACTCATGTAATAGCTTTTCAATGAAACAAAGTGCAGGTAGCAAATACAAATAGATGGTGTCATACTGGGTGGCCCCTTACAACACAAAATAAAAAAATAGAAATAGCTATTCGTCATCACAGTCAACCTCAACTGTCACACCTTCTTCTTCATCACTGCAATACTACAAAAGGGTGCCATCTTCTTCGACTTCACTAACATGCACTTCTTTATCAGTGTTTTTCATCAAAAGGGCAATTTCAGCGGCTTCAAAAATAGGCACTTGTTCATCATCTCTATTTAAAGGCTTATCACAAGTAATGTCATAAACTACTTTTTGTATAACCTCCTCTTCACAGTACTCATCCTCTTGATATGGAAGAGTGTTATATTGTACAACCTCAGTTTGACTCATATTTGTCACACCCGGATTTTCAAAAAAACCGAATGCGGTCATATGTGTGCTCAGGAAGTCATAGTACACATATAACAAACAAATATGATAAACAGAGAACATATGCTTGAATAAATTCTTTATTAAATAAAGTTTTACATCAGAGAGCTTCATAAATAAACTAACCAATGACAGCGGAAGACTAATAAACTCTCAAACTAATGGAGCCGCAATCCACAGGGACTCTGACTGGGAGACCACCGCTCAGTAGTACGGTAAATCTTCGGGAAACTCAGCAGCAGACTCATGCACAACCCAATCTGTTTACCCATCCGGGATTTTGTTGAATAAAATGGCAAGTGTAAGTAAACAATTACTTAGCAAGTATAGCACGGGTATGAAGGCTCAAAATAGGCTAGACACGGCTTAACTGCATTAGCATTTTTAATTGGTTTCTTTTAACATTAACCAAATTACTACAAGTGAATGAAACCTAGTTGCAACCCAATTAATAAAGTATAAGTGACATTAAACAGAAATAAACATCATCTTCTAATAAAAAAGAATCCAGGCCGCTCGTGACCCTGAGCAAGGCTATCATGATAGATTTTACACTCTGCAGAGGTTTCGCCCTTTACCCACCAGTCGCGTAAAAGTTCAAACAAACTTTGCACCCAACCACGCACATCAACACTTCCGAGGTGTGACCGCATAGGGACGCTACGAGGTTTTTCACAACACACCCTAACAAGACAGTGGCCGCTAAGGTACAATAAGGTGGTGAGACTCTAGGCACCGAGATTGACTGACCCTCAGGGTGCAACGTGAGGGGGTCAATGGCGTCCGAGCGCGAGCAACTTATGCCAACAACAAAAATAAGGAGCGCAACGTGCGGAGCTCCTGTACCACAGGGGCTCCCAACACGGGACTGGGTCTAATGAGACCTAGCCAACGGGGCTACCGTCCTCGGTGGAATCAAGAAACACCCCGTGCCTTACTTCCCATAACGCCGTCGGCCACTCCGGTAACCACTGGCAAGCTAGAGACGTACATGTTACTTGACCAAGACCAGAGCCATAATAGTTCTAGCAGTGGCGACAGGCTCCTGGGTTGCCGCTTTAAGAACTGGACCTTAGGGAGAGACACTGGAGCAAAGCACATGCCCCAGTTCCCTAAACCATGTTGCTAAAAAGCAAGTTTTATCATTAATGTTGAAGTGAACCATTAAGTCAAAATAAACAGTTAAATAATAGTGATAGTAGCTGCACATAGCAAAGATTCTACCCATATGCAATAATCCCAAGGTAACAAGAATTGGAGTATACAAACTAGGTACAACCTTAATAGGACATCAATTTAGACACATGCATATGAAAGTAAATGTATGTAAAAAGTGTGTTTAGGTAGCAAGGATTGTCCATGCTATAACTTGCCTTCCTCAAAAGGAGGCTGCTGCTGCTGTGAGTCCTACTCCGGAAAGTCCTCCGCGTACTCGAAGTCCAAAGCGAACGGCTCAATGACTGGACACGAATCACCACGCAAACCAATACATACAAACAAATAATAATCTATTAGAACAGTACACCAAACAATAGAAATAGTATAAATAAAGGTTCTAGAAATATTCTACACTTCACTACGAACACATGAGCGTGAAAATCACACTAATCGGAGCTAAAACGGAAACAATATGACAATTCTAAGTTCTAGGGACCTGCTGGCGAGTTTTAAAAGTTTTCAGGGGCTTATTTGAAGAAAACAGGGACCTGTACGTAATTATGCGTTAAACCCCGAGGGCTAACGCGCAAATAATTCAACTCTGGACCACGGGTTCTAATATTTAAAAGCTCAAGGGGTTTTCCGAAAAGAAAAGGACCTAACTGTAATTACTTTTGAACTATGGTGGACTGCGGGTTGAATAACAGAAAATGGAGGGGCTCTTTTGCGATTCGGCCAGAGCTGACCGGTACATGCCTGTTTAACCCGGCCGGGGCTGCGCTGCTGGCCGTTGGATCTGGATCCAACGGTCCATATCAGACCGAGGCGACGGGGGGAGACCGTCGGCGCTCGGACTCGGCGGCGCCGCTCAGACACGGCGGAGCTTCGCCGGAGCCGAGGCCATCTCGAGCTAGGCTGCACCAAAAGCTTCGGGGATTGGCCCTACAACGTCGGGGCGGGGTGGCGAGCTCACCTGGGTGGCTCTCGACGTCGGTCGGGCGGTGTAGACGGCGGGCGACGCGGCGAGCTACTCCGGCGGCCCTGTTTGAGTTCCGGCGAGCGATTTAGCGGGGCACAGGGTGAAATGATGGGCGGCAGCTGTTCGGGTAGCTTGGTTACCTTCTCTAGAAGCGCCGGGGTGGGTTCCCAATGGGCGAGGGGCGATGGTGGCGAGGTTCGACGATGGCGGCCGAGGAGCGGCGGCGTTCGGCGAGGGGAAGGCGATGGGAGGCGTGGAAGCTTGCTGCAAGGCTCGGTGCGGGTTGGAGAGGCTGCGGTGGGGGTTGCATAGGGTCCAGGAGGGCTCTTGGCGTGCGAGCCAAGAAGATCGACGACGGCGGCGGCGATCCGGGCCTTCCAAGCGGGGAGCGGGGCTTTCCATACGTGGAGCGGCGCGAAGTAGGAAGAGAAGCTGGGCGAGAAGCTTCGGCGAAGCTTCATGGAGGGCCCACCGGGCGGGGCAGGGCCAAGGCGGCCGGCGAGCGCGGCGGAATTAGTGCCGGGGAGGGAGGAGGCGTCGGGCGGGAGGTGGAAGGTGAGTCCGACAGGCGGGCCCTGCCTGTCGGTGAGGAGGAGAGCGGGGGAAAGGCGCTGCGGGGTTGGGCCGAGCGAGTGGAGAAGTGGAGGGAGTGAAAGCGAACCAAGGCAGGAGCTTAGGGAGCAAAAATGGACTCGGCCAAAATAACTTTTCTAGTACTCCAAAGAAGGTGATTCAAATTTGAATTTAAATAAATTTAAACTCTCGTTTGAATCACAAGCAATACAAAAATAAATGCAGCAGCATGAATGCAACAAAAATGTTTCTACAACTTATATTTAATTTTAATATTCATAAATAATTTATTTAGCCTATATTAATTATGAACAAATTAAAATAAAAGCCAATAAATTACTAAAATTTTTAAATAGGCTATCTTTGGGTATTACAATATTGTAAAGATACATGTGGTCAAATGTCTATACAACTTGCCAATTTTTACCGAATCTTGTGTTTGGCAAATAGAAGACCTTCCTTGCCTGAGTGACCAAATTATAACAATCCTCCTTGTACCATAGGCTTCCAACATTGATGCTTTTAAAACAAGCCATCATCTTTAATCTCAACCCCCTTGCTATCAAGTTTAAACTGGTCACATTTGAACAAAACTACATACGTGTCCTCCTAGTTGTAGTCTAACTAAATTAATTCTTTCGAGGTTCCAAAAAAAAATCAGTCACATGTCCATTATGTGCACTTTGTGATATTACTCCATTGTTCTATGTCTTCTTATTCTTGTGTCAACGGTGTTAAACCTCACACCATTCACTATGCACGAAGAGTATTTCCGTACTCCAAAATCAGGACCACATGACAAGGAGAAAATATCATCATCTACCTCTTCTTGATTAGTATTCCACACCTTCATGATTTGCCACATGAGACACAAATATATCACAATCTATAGAAAATTTGTGGCAACCAAAAAATATAAAATATGTTACTATAAATACTAACATGGTTCTTGGACCAAGTCTGAAATCCTTTTTGAAGTTTTTTTAGTGTTAGGAAACCCCTTCTTTCTCTAATTCAACTCTGAACATTCTACAGAAAAATAGAAGTTAGCATATGTGCAATACAAAAGTAGCATACAACACTATATAAGATAGTAATTAGAGCATCCATGTCCTCCCCATCAAAGTCCTCATTTGCCATGTCCTCCCCATCCAAGTCCTCATCTCCGTCACTTTCTTCGATGTCCTCACCCTCTGTGTCCTCATCGACAACATGGGATGAACTAGTGGGTAACTGCAGAAATTAATCAGTATCATCAATTATATATATAATTTCATATTGGTTAACTAAACTTTTCTAAGACCCTACCAGCACCATACATGAAGCACTCAAATTGTCAATGGCAATAGTATTTATTTCACAACTAGACAGGTGTAGGAACTGTACTTTGTTTGGCACAAGGGGTAGGACACTATAGCTTACCATCAGAGTTAAACTAAGATGCAAAGTTGTAAACTACAGTAACTGAAAGGACCAACACTAGGCCTAGAGGGGGGGGGGTGAATAGGCCTGTTTAAAAATTCCTGCAAAAATCCTCCGAAAACTGTCAGAAAGTCGGATGATCCGACACAGTCTCGGATCTTCCGGCCAGGAAGATCCGACACTGTACAGGATCTTCCGACTGGGACAGAATACCGGAAGATCCGATGCAAAGCCGGATCTTCCGACAGCCAATTCAAGAGAACTTCGAGATTTGAAAACTAATGACCTTTTGACAATTCCACTTGAATACAAAGCTCACAAATGATGAAAGGAACCTTCTATATATGATCAATATCAGAGTATTCCCACAAATAAGTAGATCGGGACAAAACAAGTTATAGAAATAATAAAAGCAAGAACAAAAGTGGAGACAAAGGATTTTCTACCGAAGTTCACTCCACAAAGGAGCTACGTCTCCGTTGAGATGCTCACAAAGAGCCGGGCTGTCACACTAACCCCAAGTCTCTCCCAATCAACCACAAAGGAGGATTGAGTTACTTACTATGTGCTCCCACGAAGAGAGAGGGTAATACAAACTTCCGGGACTCAAACCACAAGAGAATGGGAGTTCACCGGCACCTCTAACCGTCTAGGAGCAAGCTCCAAGAGTAACAAACGCAAATCGATGAATCCAAGTGCTTCAAGTGCTTGAGAGATGAACTAGTGAAGGGCTCAAGGTTGCACAAGTCTCACACCTCAAATCTTCTCTCTCACTCAAACCCTAGGTGAATCTTGGTAGAATCAAGCCTTGGAAGGGAGTAGAGAGATGGAGTGAATGCTCAAGAGAGAGTTTGTCTCGTGTTAGGTCAGAGTGAACAGCTCCAGTGAATGAAGGGGGGTGAGGGGTATAAATACCAACCCCCCAAAATGTGACCGTTAAGTTCACTGCGAAGGGGTACCGGATCTTCCGACATGTTGTCAGATCTTCCGATAGGCAACAGAACCGAGTAAGAAAAACTCCAGGTAAGTTCCGAGGGCCGGATCTTCCGACCAGTTGTCGGATCTTCCGGGCGACCCCGGAACTTCCGGCCCAAAGAAATCTCAAGACAGAGCCAGCCGGAACTTGCAGTCGGATCATCCGGCCAGGGGCCGGAACATGTACTCAGGACACTTCCGAGGCTGAAAAAACGGCTAAGTCATGTAAGTTCCGACCAGGGTCGGATCATCCGGCCAGGAAAAATTCCAAGGCCGAGCGGCCCGGAACTTCCGGTCGGATCTTCCGGCCAGGAAAATCCCAAGGCCGAGCGCCCCGGAACTCCTGGTCGGATCTTCCGGCCTAAGATCCGGCCACGCAGGAAAGGGGTTAGTGAAGTGTTTTTGTGGCTCTAAAGAATTTTTCATCTCAAGCAAAGCACTTTTAGCAACTGGAAATCATCAACTACGTCCCCCTTGATAGTACGGTGGTCCTATACTCAATTTCAAAAGGAAAATAGAATTTAAATTGCCAATTGAGTCTTCCACCATATCAAAAAGAATTGGGGTACTTCCTTTTGTGCTATCTTTCTCTTTATTTCATTTTATTCCTGCACAACTCAAGCACAACATCATATCCGAATTTTGATTGCCATTAATCACCAAAATTGATTAAATGCCTAGATGCACTTTCAATCTCCCCCTTTTTGGTGATTGATGACAATACAAATTTGGGTGCATAAAAGGAATAAAATACATGTAGTAGCTCCCCCTCAATTTGTGCATGGTGTGATAAAATCATCGTGATGCATATGACAAGATATTCACAACAATAAAGAGAGAAATAACATTACATCAAACATAAGCATCTCACTATGAAATAGATAACGAAATGAACATCACACTAGCAATAACCAAATTAAGTCTTACAAAAAAGAGTTTCACTTGGCACACCAAGCATAACACAAATTCAAGTTCCTACAAGTTCACAAGCTCAACAAGAATGAAAGATAGATAAGAAACGATGTGGCCCAAATTCACTCCCCCTTTGTCATCAAAGACCAAAAAGGAAGCTACTCGTCGTCGTCATCGCCACCATCGTCGTCATCCTCATCATCGTCGCTCTCATCATCATCGGCTACAACGGTCTTGCCCTTGCGACGATCCTCATCCGTCTCGGGCTCACTGACATATTCCTCTTCTTCTTCCTCAGTTTCTTCTTCCGCTATTTCTTCTTCAACTTCTTCTTCCTCTTCTACTATCTCCTCTTCTCCTTGTCCTTGGTATTGAGAGGCACCAAAGACATACTCCTGTGAGTAATCCTCCCAAGGATTTGCAAAAGAGGGTGGAGGAGTAACTTCCCGGAGTGGATGAACGGGAGAATGTGGCATGTTTAATTTGTCAAGAAGTTCCTTGTGGCGCTTATCCGCCATGTATCTGTCATGCTCAGCACGCTTCTCACGCTCATGGGACCTCTTAACTTCATGCTTGCACATGTTGAAGCAAGAAAATACGCCTTGAAGCAGAAAATCCAACTTGCTCGTCTTGCCTTTTGGTGCATAGGAAGGACCACTAGAGGAAGCCGGAGCGGTAGATGGAGGAGCTTGGGAAGATGAACCACCTCGAGAGGATGAAGTAGAAGCACCCTGATATGCTTTAGACTTAATCTTCAGGAGTTGGGAAATCTTGCCTGGAGGGGATTTGTATGCAAAATGAGGCTTGTCAGACAAGATGCTCATCCCAGTCACATGTTGGATCATATGGAAGATGTATGGGGCATAGTGACAGCCGCTGGAAGCATCATAGGAGCAGTAAATGATTTCATTCCAAATGAAATTGAACACTTTGAACTTAGGCTTTCCAGGGGCCATTTGAAATAACAAGTTCTTGGCCCTCTTTGAAATGTTATCCGCATCTCCTGCTCTCGGATACAAGGTCCCTCTAAAAAGCTGATTCAGCAACTTGTAGAAAGGAGAAAGACCCTTGTATTTCCCAAACACAACTTCACCATATGCATGATCATACATGAACGCCAGCTTTGTGTCATCTAAAATCCTTCCAAGATGAAGATCAACTTTGTTGCGATCATTGCTTGTATGGGCATAAGCAGTCTCCTCAGCAAGCCCAAACAAGCCAGCAAAGTCATGCAGAGATATGGAGAGGCGTTTTCCACACAAGGTCCAATGCATCTCATATCTGTCCTCATCTACCCATAGAGTTGCATAAAACTGGGCGATGACCTCCTCGTTGTATGAGCACTCAAAAGCCATCAGCTTGTCTACATCCATCTCCACACACCGCTTGTAAACATCATCAACAACTGGCTTGAGTGGTGGTGGGAAGCTCTTCAAGTACTTCCAATCGACCCAATACATAGGAGTGCAAATTCGGGTCATCTTCAGAATTACTGATTCATACCAGTCGGCTTGATGTGAAAACCAAAAACGTGGATCACCCTTGAATGGCTTGTACTGAATGCTCCTAGGATCCTCATGTGCACTGAATCTGAGCGGCTTCATGCTATTCTGTGCTAATTTAAAGTTGACCGGTGAACTGTCTTGAGGGTGCCGGAAAGGGATGGCAGTGCTAATGAAGTTTTGAGTTAGAAAAGATATGTCAATGTCATCATTGTACAAAGTCCCCGGTCCTTCTCCTTGATTAGCCCTCTTCATCCTTGGACGAGGCGGAATCTTGCGCCCCTGCACATTAGACTAAGCTCTTCCGCGAACGGAACGAGAAGTTGTTTCCTTCATTGACCTCTTGTCCTTGCCAACCTCTCTAATCTCCCCATCTGAATTAGTGTCCGGTTCAGAGGATGAACCGCTGGGAGGATGGAACGAGCTCTTAGTACGAACGGTACTTGGACGCACTGTCAAAGATGTGGTCTTTTTCTGCGTAACCTTCTCTTTAACCATCTGATAAGATATGAGAGAGCATGTTTAGAGATTGGAACAAGGATTTGCAACTAAGTTGATAGGACAGGGCACGACTTGGTCGGATCTTCCGGCAAATGGGTCGGAAGATCCGGGGGTTCGGATCTTTCGGCCCATAGTCGGATGATCCGACAGAGTCGGGCCAAACCCTAGCGACTCAGGAACAGTAGATGGAGCCCACAAAATTTCGTGAAATCATAGGGAAGTATTCTAGACATGTATATGAGATGATTCTCCAAGGGAAAACCACTAGAACTTCCTACATTGAGAGATCGGGCGATGGGGATTTTGAATCAATACCGTTGAGATTTCCCGCGAAAACTCCGGAAGATCCGAGAGGAATAGAGTCTTGGAGTGTTGGGGAATCAAATGATGCCACTTGACGAAGAAAACCACGGTCCAATCTTCAAATCGCCGTATGGGGTGAAGTGAGGGAGGGAGGAGGCGTTGGTGGAGGAAGAGAGAACGAATGAGAGGGATAACGGTTCGGTTCAGGTATTTATTTGCGCACAGGCCGGAAGATCCGATGAAGGGTCGGAAGATCCGACAGAGACAGAACCAGGAAGATCAGCCCCGGAAGTTCCGAGGGCTCCCAGGTCCGGATGATCCGACATAGTGTCAGAAGATCCGACCGGGTCGGAAGATCCGAAAATTTTTCAGAGAGGATGATTTGAGACAGAGCCCCCCGGAACTTCCAGAGGCAAGTTCCGGGGGTATGTCGGAAGATCCGGTCCAGAAGAGATGCGTCACAAAGATGATTTTGCACGATGAGTTTTGATTGACGAAATTGAGAGAACTTGCTTATGAATAGGTAAGAAACTTGTCCCAAGGTTGATCAGCAACAAACAATCAACATAATAACCATAATCAACTTGAGACAAGACATGATCCAACGATCACAAGATCAAATATTTTGAAAAACTCACACCAAAGAAAATAGAATAAAATCATTTTTTCTTCTAGACTAGGCATCAATCAATTGTGTATGCAACAAGTCAAACCAAGTTACGAGAATCCAAGATATTTAGCTCACTCCTCAAAGAACAAAACCTTTGCTCATCAAGAGGCTTGGTGAAAATATCGGCTAATTGTTTTTCGGTTCCAACATGGCATATGGCGATATCTCCTTTGGCTTCATGATCTCTAAGGAAGTGATGTCTTATGTCAATGTGCTTGGTTCTTGAGTGTTGAACGGGGTTGTTTGCTAGTTTTATGGCACTCTCATTGTCACATAAGAGTGGTATATTTTTGAACTCACAACCAAAGTCACTCAAGGTTTGCCTCATCCAAAGTAGTTGAGCACAACAAGCACCGGCTGCAACATACTCGGCCTCGGCGGTGGATAGCGCAACGGAATTTTGTTTCTTAGAGCTCCAAGACACCAATGACCGACCAAGAAATTGGCAAGTCCCCGTTGTACTCTTTCGATCTACCTTGCAACCGGCATAATCCGAATCGGAGTAGCCAAGTAGATCAAAAGTGGAGCCCTTGGGATACCACAAGCCAAGGTTTGGAGTATGCACTAAATATCTAAAAATTCTCTTAACAGCCATTAGATGACATTCCTTAGGATTGGCTTGAAATCTTGCACACATGCACACACTAAGCATAATATCCGGCCTAGATGCACAAAGGTAAAGCAAGGAACCAATCATGGAGCGATATACCTTTTGATCGACGGATTTGCCTTCCTCATTTAGATCAAGATGACCATTCACCGGCATAGGGGTCTTGATTGGCTTAGCATTGGCCATGTCAAACTTTTTGAGCATATCACTTGTATATTTGGTTTGACATATGAACGTGCCATGCTTTAGTTGCTTGATTTGAAATCCGAGAAAGAATTTCAATTCCCCCATCATTGACATCTCAAATCTCTTGGTCATTATCCTACTATACTCTTCACAAAAAGTTTCGTTAGTAGAACCAAAGATTATATCATCAACATAAATTTGACAAACAAACAAATCTTTGTCTATTTTCCTAGTGAAGAGAGTAGAATCGGCTTTACCCATCACAAAGCCATTTTTGAGAAGAAAATCCTTAAGGCATTCATACCATGCTCTAGGTGCTTGTTTAAGCCCATAGAGCGCCTTATGGAGTTTGTAGACGTGGTCGGGTTTCTTGGGGTCTTCAAATCCCGGTGGTTGCTCCACATATACTAGCTCGCCAAGAGGTCCATTCAAGAATGCACTCTTCACATCCATTTGATACAACTTGAAGTTGTGATGAGATGCATAGGCCAAAAGGATACGAATTGACTCAAGCCTTGCCACCGGGGCATATGTCTCACCAAAATCAAGCCCTTCAATTTGAGTAAAGCCTTGAGCAACCAATCTAGCCTTGTTTCTTGTGACAACACCATTCTCATCTTGCTTGTTCCGGAAAACCCACTTGGTGCCAATCACATTTTGCTTGGGTCTTGGGACTAATTCCCATACTTCATTTCTTGTGAAGTTGTTTAGCTCTTCTTGCATTGCAATGACCCAATCCGCATCTCCAAGAGCTTCTTCTACCTTGAGAGGTTCCAAAGAGGAGACAAATGAGTAAAATCCACAAAAATTTGCTAAACGTGAACGAGTGGTTACCCCTCTTTGGATGCTCCCTAGAATGTTGTCAACGGGATGATCCCGTTGAACACTTTGATGAACTCTTGGATGTGGGAATGTTGATTGACGTTGGATGGGTCCATCACCATCTTCTTCATGATGTATCTCGACATCTTGAGCATCTTCACCTTGAGCTCCCCCTTGATCAATGCCTTGGTCATGATCGTCACCATGATCTTGGACTTGATCTTGTGATGAGCTTGGTGGTTCAACTCTTGTTGATGGTGATGGATCAATGTTAAACATGACTTCCGAATCTTGGTCTTGTTCTTCATCTTCATTTGGAAACTCTTGAGGCTTTACTTCTCCTAAACTCAAGTTCTTGATAGCTTGACATGGAGGGATTTCACCTACAAGGTCATTCACAACTTGCTCTTCTTGAGAGCCGTTAGATTCATCAAATTTCACATCTACCGTGATCTCAACACAACCGGTGGTTTTGTTGAAAACACGGTAGGCGTGTTCGTTAGTGCCATAACCAAGTAGAAAACCTTCATCAACCTTAGGTGCAAACTTTGAGCTTTTGGCTTTCTTGTTAAGAATGTAACATTTGCAACCAAAGACTCGAAAGTAGTGCACCTTTGGTTTATTACCGGTTAGAATCTCGTATGGAGTCTTGTTCAAATACTTTTGAAGATAGAGACGGTTAGTGGCATGGCAAGCCGTGCTAACCGCCTCGGCCCAAAAGTTATCCGGAGTCTTGTACTCATCAAGCATGGTCCGTGCCATCTCAATCAAAGTCCTATTCTTCCTCTCAACAATGCCATTTTGTTGAGGTGTGTATGGCTCGGAGAGCTCATGTTTGATTCCTTCTTCATCAAGAAACTCTTCAACATTTGTGTTCTTGAACTCCGTCCCATTGTCACTTCTTATATGCTTGATCTTCAACTCAAACTCATTTTGAGCTCTTCTAATGAATCTCTTGATGATTGTTTGAGCTTCACTCTTGTCTTGTAAAAAGAAGACCCATGTGAAACGGGAAAAATCATCTACAATAACGAGTCCATACTTGTTCCCGCCAATGCTAACATATGCAACCGGTCCAAATAGATCCATGTGAAGCAACTTGAGTGGTCTTGAGCTAGTCAAAATATTCTTGGGTGGATGTGGAGCACCAACTTGCTTCCCGGCTTGACAAGCACTACACAATCTATCTTCCTCAAAGACAATATTTGTTAGTCCTAGGATGTGTTCATCCTTTTGAAGTTTGGCCAAGTTCCTCATCCCAACATGAGCTAGCCGGCGATGCCAAAGCCAACCCAAGCTAGATTTTGCCACTAAACAAGTCTTCGGTTCCACTTTATTAGTTGTGAAATCAACTAAGTAAAGCTTTCCCTTAAGTCGACCCGTAAAGGCAATAGAGGAATCCTCCCTTCTTACGATGCTCACACCCTCATTAGTAAAGAGACAATTGTAGCCCTTCTCACAAAGTTGTGAGACCGACAACAAGTTGTATCCCAAAGAATCAACAAGATAAACATTGGAAATAAATAAGTCTTGTGAGATAGCTATTTCACCTTGACCTATGACATCACCATGATTGTTGTCACCAAATGTGATCTTTTCAACGGGTGAGTCATACTCTTGTAGCTTCGCAAACATATTCCTTTCTCCGGTCATATGATTTGAACATCCACTATCCAACAACCACGAAGGTCCACCGGAGGAATATGCCTACAAAACAAGTTTTAAGCCTTGGACTTAGGTACCCAAAAGTGGTTGGGTCCTTGAGTGTTAGCTTTTGATATTTTAGGCACCCACACACTTCTCATCATCTTCCTAGTATGAGCACCTATATACTTTACCACCATCTTCCCATTTTGATCCCAAGTGACCATATAGTCGATGGAGTAGTTTGGTGATGGCTTGTGCTCAATGACCTTCTCTTCCTTCTTGGTCTTGATCTTGACATCTTGACTAGATGCTTTTGCCTTTGGCTTGGACTCCATGGTGCTTACCACACCATGAGCCGCATCCATTAGTTCACCTAGATTGGTCCCCTTGGTGAACAATGTCACATCATGACCTCTTATCTTCTTTGTCCCATTGGCCTTTCCACCTCGAGTGTACCCAAGCCCATCCTTGATAGTACCATATCTACCGGCTTTATATGCCGGGTGGGTCTCGAATACACTCTTGCCCTTACCTTGGTCTTGGCTAATGGCATTGTTCAACTTTTGGATTTGAGCATCTTTAGCCTTGACTTTCTCTTCTAGCTTAGAAATGTTAGTTGCACAAGCATCTAAATCAATTTTATAACATCTTGAGCAACCTTCACTAGTAGAGCCACTTGAGTCAAGAGTTGTTTTAGAGTTGTTCTTGGTACTTTCCCAAAGTGAGCTAAAATTGGCTTCTAGATCTTTGTATTTGATCTCTAGGCTTGAATGCCTTTCTTGAAGCTCACTTTTAGCACTCTTTAGGTTAGTAAGAGAGTCATTTGTCAAAGACAATTCCTTTGACATCTTCTCCCGTGAGTCATTGGCATGAGATAACTCACATGCCAACTTCTCAACCTTGAGTTTCTCCTCAACTAGAGCCTCTTCTAAGACAAGGTTTCTCTCCTTCTCAAGGATGAGCAATTCTTCTTGCCTATCAAGAGACTCCTCTCTTTTCTCAATTTTCTCTAGTAGTTTTTTAATGAGTTTGTAACCGTCTTTGCCGAACTTTTTTATCATGTTTTTCTCGTGTTCGGCTTCTTCATTATCTAGTTCATTTTCAATATTACTAGATGATGATAGAGTGGATGAGGAAGGTGGTATGGTGTCAAGTACCTTAGTCCCTTGAGCCATGAGGCACATGGGAGCTTCATCATCACTCTCATCGATGTTGTTGAAGAGTCGTGGAGTTGATGTAGGAGCTTGAATGGCACAAGTGGCCATTTCTTCATCACCGGAGTCATCACTTGAGGAATCCCAACCTTCGCCGACGTGAGCACTTCCAAATTTTTTCTTGTAATCTCGACTCTTCTCCTTGTATTTCTTGTCTTTGTCATCGGTCTTGTCTTTGAGCTTCTTGTTATCCTTGTCATTCTTCTTGTGGGGACAATCGGCAATGAAGTGACCTTTCTCCCCACACTCATAGCATCTTCGTTGAGAGAAGCTCTTCTTTTCACCTCTTGCCTTCATGAATCTCTTGAAGTTTCTAACCATCATAGCGGTTTCTTCATCGGTGCTCTCATGATCATTTGAATCTTCACTTTTCTTGGAAGTTGAGGTCTTCTCATTTGACTCAACCTTCTTGCTAGGTTCGGCCTTGAGAGCTATGGTCTTGACTTCGGTTTGTTGGATAGACCTTGTCACATCCAAACTATTCATCTCATGATATTGCAACTTGTTGAATAGCTCCATAGGCACCATTGTCTTGAACTTGTCACTTTCTCTAATCATTGTGGCTAGCATTGGGTTCTTGGGTGCGTATGCTCTAAGCAATTTCTTCGTGACCTTGCTCTCGCCCCAATCATTGCTTCCAAGCATTCTAATTTCGGTGACGAGGAGCTTCAATCGATCATACATCTCTTGCAAGGACTCATCCTTCTTCATGACAAAAGCTTCTAGTTCTCCTTGTAAGAGATCTACCTTGCCTTCCTTGACTTCATCCGATCCTTCATGTGCCATTTGAAGAGTGTCCCATAGCTCCTTGGCACTATCGATTCCTCTAATCTTGTTGTACTCATAGGAGCTTAGAGCACTCCTAAGCACGGTCACGGCTTGAGAGTTGCGGAAGATGTCGTACTCTTGTTCTCGACTTGGCGTTCCACTCTTGTCGACACCTATATTCACAATAGTCCAAAGGGATGGATGAAGACCATGCAAGTAAACTTTCATATCATCGCTCCACCAGGCATAGTCAATCCCATTGAATTTGGGGACTTTGCCCATTGGAACGGATGAAAAATTAAGACTAGAAGGGTCAAAAGATTTGTTAGAAGAAGATGTCTCATATCGAAAAGACACCGAGTGTTGTCCATCGAGAGCGTCTCTTTCTCGTATCTTCTTCTTGAAAAGCTTTTGTGCCTCTCTTTCGGCCTTCTCCTTAATCTTCTTCCTTATCTTCTCCCTTCTTTGCTTTTTCTTTTCTTGTTCATCCAAGCTCTCATCAACATCGCTAATGTTGAATTCATCATCACTCGAGCTTGTCTCAACGGGCGTCGGATGTTTGTCTTTGTGGGCGGAAGCCATCTCGGATACATCTCCCATACCGGCCATAGTGTTTTCCCTTAGCGGTTAAGCCTAAACAAGGGATTAGGCTCTGATACCAATTGAAAGGACCAACACTAGGCCTAGAGGGGGGGTGAATAGGCCTGTTTAAAAATTCCTGCAAAAATCCTCCGAAAACTGTCAGAAAGTCGGATGATCCGACACAGTCTCGGATCTTCCGGCCAGGAAGATCCGACACTGTACAGGATCTTCCGACTGGGACAGAATACCGGAAGATCCGATGCAAAGCCGGATCTTCCGACAGCCAATTCAAGAGAACTTCGAGATTTGAAAACTAATGACCTTTTGACAATTCCACTTGAATACAAAGCTCACAAATGATGAAAGGAACCTTCTATATATGATCAATATCAGAGTATTCCCACAAATAAGTAAATCGGGACAAAACAAGTTATAGAAATAATAAGAGCAAGAACAAAAGTGGAGACAAAGGATTTTCTACCGAAGTTCACTCCACAAAGGAGCTACGTCTCCGTTGAGATGCTCACAAAGAGCCGGGCTGTCACACTAACCCCAAGTCTCTCCCAATCAACCACAAAGGAGGATTGAGTTACTTACTATGTGCTCCCACGAAGAGAGAGGGTAATACAAACTTCCGGGACTCAAACCACAAGAGAATGGGAGTTCACCGGCACCTCTAACCGTCTAGGAGCAAGCTCCAAGAGTAACAAACGCAAATCGATGAATCCAAGTGCTTCAAGTGCTTGAGAGATGAACTAGTGAAGGGCTCAAGGTTGCACAAGTCTCACACCTCAAATCTTCTCTCTCACTCAAACCCTAGGTGAATCTTGGAAGAATCAAGCCTTGGAAGGGAGTAGAGAGATGGAGTGAATGCTCAAGAGAGAGTTTGTCTCGTGTTAGGTCAGAGTGAACAGCTCCAGTGAATGAAGGGGGGTGAGGGGTATAAATACCAACCCCCCAAAATGTGACCGTTAAGTTCACTGCGAAGGGGTACCGGATCTTCCGACATGTTGTCAGATCTTCCGATAGGCAACAGAACCGAGTAAGAAAAACTCCAGGTAAGTTCCGAGGGCCGGATCTTCCGACCAGTTGTCGGATCTTCCGGGCGACCCCGGAACTTCCGGCCCAAAGAAATCTCAAGACAGAGCCAGCCGGAACTTGCAGTCGGATCATCCGGCCAGGGGCCGGAACATGTACTCAGGACACTTCCGAGGCTGAAAAAACGGCTAAGTCATGTAAGTTCCGACCAGGGTCGGATCATCCGGCCAGGAAAAATTCCAAGGCCGAGCGGCCCGGAACTTCCGGTCGGATCTTCCGGCCAGGAAAATCCCAAGGCCGAGCGCCCCGGAACTCCTGGTCGGATCTTCCGGCCTAAGATCCGGCCACGCAGGAAAGGGGTTAGTGAAGTGTTTTTGTGGCTCTAAAGAATTTTTCATCTCAAGCAAAGCACTTTTAGCAACTGGAAATCATCAACTACGTCCCCCTTGATAGTACGGTGGTCCTATACTCAATTTCAAAAGGAAAATAGAATTTAAATTGCCAATTGAGTCTTCCACCATATCAAAAAGAATTGGGGTACTTCCTTTTGTGCTATCTTTCTCTTTATTTCATTTTATTCCTGCACAACTCAAGCACAACATCATATCCGAATTTCGATTGCCATTAATCACCAAAATTGATTAAATGCCTAGATGCACTTTCAGTAACCATCAACATGAGGCCACTTCCTCACTGCTGCACTTCATGTTGTCATTCTGACATGAAAACATATCAATTTTCTAGTTCAATTGGCTATAAAACAATTGACCCATCTTCATAATAGTTCATGTTGGATTCATATGTGTGAGCACCAAGTCACTAGCATACTTACATTTGTTGTCAATGCTGCAAGGCGACTTTTTAGACTTGTTGGAACTTCCTTCCCTAAATCACTGTAAAGATTCTGCAAGCAAGCAAATACCATGGTTAAAATGACTAATAGGATGTTCATGTCATAAGTTACTGGAGTTCAAAATGAAATTAGATATGTACCAATATCAAGTCATTGGTTAGTTCGCCCAGCTGGTCAACACGCTCATGTAAGCACCTATTTTCGTGGCACAACCATTGATTTTCTTTGGCCACGCATCGATAAGATACTGAATTTGATGGTGCAACAATTTTTTCCTTGTCAGCAGATAAAAAATCAGCCTTTCTAACAGCCACACCAAATACAGAGAATGCAAAATTCAAGAATTCAGTCGTTTCATCAACCCATTCATTACAGGGAGCTTTACCACGCTGCCAACCACTATACATCCATGTTCGTGACATTTCAATTATCTCTGTGTTTCAAACATAAAGCCAAGCGTGTCCTATCATTCCATAACAGAAGACACAAATGCATACGAAAATAACTAACCATAGTTTATAATCAGTATACCATAAAGAAGAGCTTTACCTTGAGACATGAGACCAATTCAACCCTCCTACAGTGTAATCAGCTGGTTCACTGCAACACAAATCCTTAGTATGTGAGCAATTTAACCCGCAACACACAAATAATTCATTGTCAGTTGTAGTGAAGCTTAGCTATATCATGACACAAATAATTCTGCAAATGGTAATGGTAAACTAGTACAAAACCAACAAGCATAACCGCACAGGGCAAATGATAAAGTGCCAACAATCATCAAAGGAACTTCATTTGTCAATACAATTAATAAAAAATGGCATGGTAAATCAAATACCAGTCTCAAAAATCAAATCCTAAACAAACTTTAATACATAGACACAACTAGATCCTAAAATAACTAAATCTGAGCAAGGATTTGTATCAATATTGGTTATCGCAAAATTTAATAAACAGCTAGAAAAAGAACAACAATCACAAGTAGCAACTATGGCAATAATGTAGGTCACATATCATCCCCCAAAAAGATTTACTTTAGACTTCATCAACATTGAGGGAAAAATATACAACATCTCAAGGATTGCAAAATTGACATCAGTACACAAAGGATTGTAAATTTGAAACCTTTGGTCAGCTGGCGTGCAGATCCAGTGAAGGCCTTCATAGGTTGGGGGTTGGAGGTGCCCTGTAATAGGCAAAATCCTAGCACCACAACATAAGGATATCAAAGCCATCGAAGAATCATTGGACCAAAATGCAAAAAATGGCGCATGGCATGGAGTTATTTCTGCAGTACCTGTGGATGTTGTCCTCTCCCGCAAGATTGAATGGAGGGCTCAGAGTTGGTCAAGATGGGGCGCTGGACCTTGGGGGTGTCGTATTCAGTAGCCTGGAGCCCCGTCGTTGAGGAAGCAGCGCCCGAACGGCTCGTCCTTGGGGCCCTTGAAACCCTAGATGGGTCTGTGTCAGACCTTGATGGCGAAAGGCGGCGGGCAGGGCGAGAGGAGGCGGGTGGGGCGAGAGCTCCGCCCTTGGGGCGAGGAAGTGGAGATGGGCCGGCCTCGCCGCCCCTCTGGTGGCGTCGGTGGGGAAGCAGGAGAGGAGTTGGACGGGATGGGGAAGAGAACAGAGACAGGATAAGGCTATTTAGACGGGGGATTTTTTTCTTATTTTGTTTTGCACGGAAGCCCGTCCTCCTAACGGCGCCAAATTTCCCACTTTACCAAATTTTTGGCTTTCAATTTGGCGCCATTGGAGAAATGTTGGCGGCAAAGCTAGTGGCCCATTACCCTATGTGCCGCACGACACGGAAACTACCCAAGCACACAGGACATAAAACAAATTACCCTGTGAGTTCATTATTCTGTGTGGTACATATGGAACGACAGAATAATTTTGTATTTCCCTGTGGGTCATCGTGATACCGTCAGAAAATATACCCGACACACAGGAAAAAAGTGGTTTCCAGTAGTGTGTTGCGTATGTGTGATAGAAAATTGATAACTGACGTAGACTATGTGCGATAGTGACATTCTCTAAATCTATCATAGTTTAAAGAGCTTCTTGTAGTGTCCTCAAACTTTCTCACATGGATCACTTTTGTCCTCCGTCCTATATGTCACACCATGTTGGCGAGCCTCATCAACACCCATAGCTAGAGTTTGTAAAATACTCTTTCTACCCTCTATATGATGTATATTTTTGTATTTCTCTGTTATATTCATCGGTTGTGACACTTTGGCCCAATTTGGATAGCCCAGTAGCATCCTATGAGTGGGCATGCACATATTTAGTTCCACCTTGCTAGTTGTGCAAGGGTGGAGTCAACTTATGAGCCACTATCTTCCAGCCATAGCACATTCGGGTTGCGCATATGGGTCAATGTGGGGGCATATGGTCCATGGCGTGTATGGGCCGGTCCTTCTCAAAGAGGGAATGTTTCTGGACATTTGTCCAAGTACCCTTGTGTTGGTGTTTATCAACCGACTACCTGCCTAGGGTATCCCAGGGCAGAGAGTTTGTAGGGATTGCCGGACTTGGAACTTGATGGTTAACGCGATGACACAATACACAAGGATTCAGACAGGTTCGGGCCGCAAGTATAGCGTAATACCTTACGTCCTGTATAGGGGTTTGTATATTGTATTGTCTATAGTCTCCTCTTATACTCTACCGAACTAGGGACCCCTGCCCTCCATTATATATCCCAGGGGGCAAGGTTACATGACAAGTCTCCTAGTCGGTTATAATGTGGGAGTAGTAGGAGTACATGAGTAGTTCTACTATGACTCGGTCTCCTTTCTTGAGGGTACCCGGGGATCCTAATCCCGCACCTTGTCTTCTAGCCATATTACCTTCGGGTTGACCCTTTTACAATAAGCGAGGATGAAAGTATAAGCAGTGTGCTATGTTTATGTGTGTACGCCCCTCTTGAAGGGATATGCAGTGTGGCTTTTGAGGGAGGGTGTTATAGTGGTGGCCTACGACTAATATTTAATGCTTGCCTGTTATTGAAAGATGATATGAATACAAACATTTATGTTCACATAATAGAAGTAGTTGATTATTCATAGCTTCTAGTTTAAAGTGACATGAGATGAGAATGTTTAATACAAATGATACTTGGGTCATGCATTGGCACTCAACATGATAGCTAGCTAACAAGCTTGTGTTGACGAGGCATGCTAACGTGGCCGTAACACAGGACGAAGGATGAAAATGAGCCAGCGAGAAAGTTCCAAGATTGAAATTGCCATTTTAGTAGTTTAGAGACGAAATTAAGCCTTGGTCGATAATTTGAAGATGAAAATGTTTATTCTCTCTAAAAAATATGGATTTTTTTTGTTCTTGACTTGTTGCCATGTACTCACCTTGCTAACATAAGGGCATGGTTAATAGCCCAATGGCAGACGGTTGTAACAGAGGTTCATGCTTCTTGTTTTTTTATTCCCCATCACATACGTTGTTCATTTTTTGGGACTTTGGCAGTGGCGCCAGCCAATCGGGAGCGAAGGAAGTAGCGCTCACAGTGCATCCACGTGCTTTTTACCAGCATCTCACCAATCGTCTAGTTCTTTCTATCTCTTGTGTACTCTATCTACCGGATTGGATTTCATCGGCTCCTAGTCCCTTATTAGACTTTCTCTAAGTACACCTACTTTCAAAAAAGAATGCAATTCTCGTTTTTTTCAAGAAGTCAATCGATTTTAAGTTTTACTAAATTTATACAAAAATAGTACTCATGTGGACTACACATGCAATAATACCATAGTACCCTTTTGGTGGCCGAATTAGTTAATGTGCAATAATCCTGCCAAAACACATACTGTACATACAACAGTTCCAACTGTCAAGTAGTACGAGTACTATATAAGTATATAGGCACTCATAAGTAACCTAATCTATATGTGAAAACCAGTGCTCTGGCTACGGAAACATAGGATGGCACCGATCGGTCGACATGCCTACAAACACATGCTGCCTTTTTAGGCAGGGCCGCAGGACCATATATTGCTCAATATATAGATGATAGGGTAATAATAAACCATTGTTCAAATGGACGAAAACTGTGACAGTACTGCTTGAAAACCAAAACAATAAATAAACCCCCGAATTTTCTTCACGGGATCTCACCTGCAATTTGATTGAAACAGAAGGATCATATGGTTTTGTTGTGAGGCTGCCCCGGACAGTAAAGTTTTGAGTTCTGCGCGGCTTCCGGGCGACACAGACAACATATAGGATCGCTTTCACCTTCATGCTGATTGCCTGGTTGATGCATGGCAGGGGTGTAGACACATATGTACCGGGTCATTTCTTGTATGCACGCGTCATAACAAACGGTAAAGATTTCATGATGCATATGCCTGCCGTGCATGCTTCCTTGTAGTGTTGACGTGCAGCAAATTTAATTGACTTTGGTCCAGTCTATATAGTGGTCTCCCTTCCATCAAACTAGAGACGACTTAGGCCTTCCCAACTTTGGGGGTCCAAACTTGGCATTTTGCCATAAATCCGGCATTGTAACATTTCGTTTGTATTTGTGAATAATTGTCCAAACATTGATTAATTAGATTCAAAATGTTCGTCTAGTAAAGTACAACAAAATTGTGTAATTAGTTTTTGATTTCATCTACATTTAGTACTTCATGCATATGCCGGTATTTTGATGCGATGAGAATCTTCTTTTTGCATAATGGAATTTGGAAGCTAAACAAGTGCTTATTTCAATAAGTAAAGCTAATTAATACTACCACTACTGTTTATTACCAAAGATGACGTATATGTTTGCCGCCACATTCACACAACCATCTAGTTATAAATAAAACGACTAAAGTAGTATTTTTATGTGTAAATCATGAGCACCGTACCAATATTCAAATCATAGTGGGTAGAGTCCTTTATTATCTCATGCCTCCACCAAAAAACTTCCATGGAACTATATACTTGTGCAAAGATAGTAAAATTTAAAAAGTATCTCTACTTGTTTTCTTTTTTTTCGAAAAAGATGGTTTATATATACGCAGGCTAAAACCAAACCTCAACAAACCCTGAGGCGACCGGTGGCATGTCTCAACATCTGCTTCGACGACATGGTCGGAATTAATAATGACACGTGAGTGCCCTGACCTGCACGTAACGTTGCCACTGACGTTGGTCTCAATCCTCTGGTCACCTCCAGACAGATATAACGCGTGAACTACTTTAATAGGCTCACGAGAACTAGGCATAACCCACTATAATGAGATTCGGATGCGACACTATACTAAATAATCATAATTGACTTCTTGTCATGATTCATAGGATATGTTCATCCCCACACCTCAACCTCTAGAGCCAAGCATGATGATAAGGTGGAGTAGTTTGTTGTCTAAGAACTAGTAGTAAGATCTATATCTCAGCATCTCAGCCACCGGCCGGAGACAACCGTTAGAGCAAAGCTATCATGCACGCATATGCATGACCGGTCCTATGCCTGTGGGTGTGGGGAACACGCAAGCATGCCATGCAGGCCGCAGGGATAGATGCACGTAGAATTCTCCCTTCTCGGGGAGCGAGCCAATGCAGGGCGGTGGGTCTCTGACATGTGGTCCCGGGGGAATTCGAGCCCACGGCGATCGCGTGGTGTGCAGTAGTAATGACAAGGTCGCAGGGATCCACATCGCATCCCCTCCCGCTCTGCGCACCGTGTAACGGCGCCTAGTTTTGTCTCAACTGAAACCTGCGTCTACTCAAATTCTCACACATCTGTACAGTGACATGTGGGACCAAATAGTTACTGGACCTACATGGCAGGGAGACGGAAGTAGCTTCCCCCTTGCAGAGTGGCGGAAATTAATTGCGTCACACAGGTGACAGGTGGGTGTAAAAGGGAATGAGAGCCTGCGCTGACGCTGCCACGTCTGCCCTCCACTGCATGCCTGCTACTGAGCGTGCTGCCGCTGCCAGATGGGACCACCCCTGCTACTGGCCTGGACCTTAGAACATTGGTCTGGGCCCCCACCATATATACCGTGATGGTCCTAATGTTGTCATGGGAGACTGCATGGTCAGAATTGTGCTCAGTCCTCTATATGTTCAACACAACCGAGAGAGCCAATTTGGAGCCCGTAATATTCCCATAATCCTACAAGAATTGCTCATCTGTTTTCTAGAGAGAAAAAAAGAAATTATGGGTTCCAAACACATTAAAATCGACAGTATGTGCAAGATGCATGGATTGGCATGAAGTCATAAGTCAAGTGTGCATATGCTTGTACTACTTATATTATCATGCCAAGTAATGGACAGAAAAAAACACTCCAAGGGCGAGGAGAGTCTCCTTTGAACCTAGCTAGATGGTCAAAATCGACTTTTGTCAACTAGCAAAATACGCCTCTTTATGCTTTTCGTCTTTTCTAGAAGTTTCATTGGCATAAAGATGTGTGGTCCATGAGAGACATACCCTGCAATTTGCACAGTTGCTCGATATGAGAGAGCGTGTTGATCCCAGCATATTACGACACTGGTTGAGCACGCGAGAGGCTGCTACTCCAATAAGTAGCCTAGCTTGGCCAAAATGTGGTGGTTGGGTCGAGATGCTAGCAGGAGCAGCAAGTTGTTCTTCACTTCCAATTTGTGTTGTATGATTGGGTTTGTTCTAAACTTATGGATTATAATTAACCTTGCCATGGTTGAAGAAAAAAATTAACCCTGCCAAGTTGAGAGTTCACATTTACTTTCTGATTTAAACATGTGCGGAGCAGACAACGAGTAATTAATTTTGTATAAAGTCAAATTATCTAAACTAGCAGGCAGGCCGCATAATTGCATAGATAGTATACATAAAAAATCAAGTGTGCACATATCGTTGTATCATCTTTCCTTTATCATAAATGTATATTTTACATTAATATCATGGCTCTTCTTTGTGCTACCACTATTTTCTGGGCCTACCATAGTAATGTTTTTATTTGTTTACGCACAATTGTTAGTTGGTTTACTCTAATTAACATAGATTTTGCTATACATGCATGCACTTGTTCTTAATTATTTTCTATGATATTCCAATCAAATAACATGTGTTTGAGTTGGAAGGTCATGCTCCATCAACTATGCATTTCATTGTCACCTTCTTAATGCCCGCGACCTTGATGTCTCATGTGCACCTCTGTAGATCAGTGGCTTGATCTGTCGGCTCTCCTCGTCGCAGGCGCGCACAGAGAGAGAAGGTTTAGCAATTCCATGTTTGTTTCTTTTTGAGTGGATTCTTTTTTTCTTCATAATCATAATAGACCACTCATTCTCTTGTTGTGACAGGTCTTATCTGCTTTTCTTTTTTTCACGTCTACCTATGTTTCTATATCTATAAATAAGCATATATAAATGGATACCTCAGGTTATTTTGTATACTAACAGTGGTATTTAATTTATAAATAGGTATAGAGACACTCTGCCTTTTTATTGGTCAAAATTACTAACATATATAGTGTACGTACATATATATTGGACCCCGAATGTATAATGTTTTTTACACGCACGTTGATGTTTAGTTGTTAAACGTTCTGTTTATTTTAATTTCTCCGGTTAAAAAGAAATCACTTGATGCATGGGTGTGGCTATCGAAGGATGGCTGAGAGCATGGCCGTATATTAAAAGGCTAATGCATCACAAACCAGAAAGTTTTCTGCTGTAAGAGAATAGTGCTCTACATTCGGTGGTACGTTCGCCAAGAGTGGGCCGTCGTTATCTTGGAACTTATTCTTTTTATCATTTTCTTTATTATCACTTTACGACCGGCTCGTGCATTGAAGCTAGAAAACGACTCGCAACAAGGCCATCCGTATGCGTACATCTAAATGTTGCCCTCAGAAGGATCCTTGAAATGTCTCTTCTCGCTGTTCCATTTAATTATTTGGCCAAAAGGGATGAATAATAATGCTAGCTTGAACCAATTCTAGACCACCGAAGCGCAATTAAGTATCCTTTGAGAAGTTGGGGACCTGTTTTTGTGGCCGCAACCTGCAACTAGGTACCTTGCCGCAGGCTATATATGTGAGATTGACGGCACGACTCAGAAAATATAGCAAGGATAATACATTATATATACATATATATAGCGTCAGGCATATGTCACAGGCGGTAACTAGATCCTGTTTGGATAGATGATGTCGTCACAGCAACTAGGGTTTGTCTAATTTGCAATGCGATAATTTTGTATGTAAAACAATCATTATCGTCCAAAGGGCTAAAGAAACCCCATATGAGTTTAAAACAAGTGTGTAGTGTATCTGAACATAAACGACTGTCATGTTTATATTAGTGTTATAAAGATCACATTCAATTGCAATATAATATATGTAAAGAGAAGACAAATAGTGCACCTCTTAACAGAACAAAATAATTATACATGTTAATACAGTACTTTAATTCTAACAAAAAAATTATCTAACTTGAATCTAAATACTTCAAATAAGGGAGTTTTTTGAATCTAACGTATCAATGTATCCTAACTAATACAAGCTTGTACAACTTTTAATTATATATAAGGCCAATTGATCCTGATGATCGGCTGTACACGCAAGAAATATATGTAGGTTGTATGCAGCACAAAGTATAATCAGTTCAAATCAAATGAGGTTCAAACCTTTATATAATATGTTGTTATTATTGGTTATCTCCACTTATTTTTATTACTGCAGGACAGAACAGTGAAATTATTAAGATAAGTCTTACAAAACATGTGCCATTGCCTCATTGGTGGTTGGCTGGGAAAATAGTGCTGGGAAAATTCTTAATAAATAGAAAGAGAAATTCTTGGTTCCATGTCTAGAAACATAGTTTTAAACGGAAATAAACTGAAAAATCGTGGCCCTCATCGAGGGTTTATTCTCCCATTTAATGTGAAATGATGATGACTAGCATTTTTCAGCTGTGCTTTTAAAATTATCATTTATGTCCAAATTCATGAACAAAGCATGAAGCGTAAAAAATAGATAAAAAACATGGGTGCAAACCGTGATTCTTTGATAAATTTTCTTTGAAGACTCAATTTCTTATAGATATATGGTGTTTTCTGTATATCTATATATATAGGATGGTCCATGCCCCAAATATATTGATAAGATAATGACACTCTAGCTAGCAAATATGTCACACGACTGTCCTTCTTATGGTGGTTCGGAGCAATTATATTTTAATGTAATCATTGTCTCCGTTGGAAGTTGCAATTTGCTCACCATATGAACATAATTAGGCTCCCAATTTGTGAAGATGTAGATGAAGCTACTATGAAGGCAGCCGGGCATATAAGACAATCTGAACAAAAGCCGTACCTATATTGGGGGACCGGCAACCTATATATGTGATGCATCGGTGCAAATTGAAGTACAAAAGATGGTAATAATAGAGCATATATTCAAAAATATGTACAAACAAATATGTGCAGGATTGAATGAAATCTGAATCGATTACAGATCTGAGAGAGAGTTCCCTGGCGTGAAGAAATTTCAGTACTGGGAATACTAGTGTGATGTACGTAGTGTTTAGTTCTTATTATAGTGTGGGTAAATGGTTTACAACTTCGAGTCCTTGCTAGACTTCACAATGTTTACCGAATGAACATTTACCCTTTTTTTTCAGCGGCTAGAAGACTAAGGAACATAAATTTCTCATGCAGTTTTGGAGTGAGACAACAGTGTGGAGGATGACGTGTCCATAAATATAAACCTGCGATTTAACTCAAGCATTTCTCTTATATATATATATATATACCATTTTTGTTGTGTCACCTACCTTTTAATATTATTTTAGGATTGTAGGTGACACAACAAAAAACGTCTCAGGGTCAACGTATATATATGTGCAATTCCAACTGTTTCGATGTATATCCTGGTATGAAAGTTTCAAATAATTAAAGATATTTTGATATATAGGCACAATACGGGCACTTCTTTGTTAGTGTTACACAGATAGATGAACACTAAAAGTTCCTATAATGTATACCTACATCTGCTGTAAAATGTTTCATTTACTGTTTATATATTTACATTCAACTACATTTGCTATGTTCTCCCCTAGCTCGGTTTTAAAATAGAGTGTGATTCCCTAATTTAATTTGCCTAAGCACATCACTGTATATGCAGCATGATTGAAGGCATGTACTTTCTGATACATGTATGCATGCATAAGAAGGAAATTTAATATTTAAGAACTGAGCCAGCAGGATCTCTCTTGAACCTTGTACGAATTACAGACACAGAGCTGCAACATGCAGCAATAGAAGCAGAAGCGGATCAGAATATCAGATGCAGCAGCGCCTGCACTGCAGCAGGGAAAGAATTGCACAAGAACCAAGCCAAGAAGGATAATACAGGTGCAGAGATGAGGATACAGGAGTAGAGTATAGATATCCATGAAAAGCATCTGTGATGTTTAGGAGAAAGACTAGGGTCTGACCTGACCTGATCCAGTTATCCAATAACTGCCTCTACTACCTTGCTTTGGGAGGAGAGCCTTGTGACCTTGCCCAGAGGGTGCTTCAAAAAATTAAACTAAAAATTTACATGATCCAGACGGTAATATATGCACACATTGGGGACTAAATGTTATCATATGAAGGGCGGTGCACAGTGCAGTTCTTAATTTACTGAACTTGGTCAGAGATTCAGAATATGTACAATTACAATGCGCAAGATATATCATATTCTGCAAATAAGGCTCAAAGAAAAGAGAGAAGAACACACGCACATTAGTTTAAGGAAAGCAAGTGAATTAATATGAGCAAGATATCATCAAGAAATAGTAATCATCAACAATTACACATGCAGATGCAGTACTGGAGCTATATACCAGCTGTTCCAACCATTGCCTGATCTTGATCAGTTCGCGTGTCAGTGCCTCGGTGCTAGTCTCGATTTCTCCCCTTGTGCTAGCTGTTGGTTGTCTTCAGTCTTCACAGGCCAAGATCCAAAGAGCACACATCCTTCCCTGCCGTCGAGGAGGATGTTGACGACGATGGCGAGGGCAGCTGCAGCAGCGTCGACGCCGTACGCGTGACTCGGGCGCCGTCTTCCCTGTCCGGCGGGCAGTCCAGGTTCACCCCGAACAGCCGGACGCGCTTCGACCTTGTCGCCTCCACCGTGGATGCCGGAACGCTCACGGGGACCGACGTGAGCACCACGGCGGCCGGCATCTGCGGCCGCAGGAACAGCACGTGCCGGCTGCTGGGCGACGGAGCGGCGGAGGCGCCGCCGTACGCGCCGTAGTCCTGCCACGGGCATATGGGCACGGACGGCAGCGCCATGTAGCGCTGCGCCGCCGACCCCAGCGGCGGCTGCAGGAACGCGAGGTCCTGGCGGCGGCGGCGGAAGTCGATGAAGAGGCGGCCGCGCGCGGGGCCCTGACCGGCGCCGCGCGAGAACAGGACGGTGTCCCCGGCGCCGAGGCGCTTCTCCTTGACGAAGCGGCTCCATCCTTTGGTCATCACGTAGCTCTGGCTGCTGTTCCAGTACGAGTACCGGAACCGCCACGCCTTCCCCGTCCGGTCCTCGAAGCTGAGCACCAGCCCCTTGCCGCCGCCCGCCGCCGCGGCGGCCGCCGCAGCCGCCGCGTCCAGCGCCGGGAAGTAGCGCTCCGCGTGCTGCTTGGGGATGACCAGGCGGTTGAGCTTGCCGACGTCGCTCGGGGTCACCACCTTCTCGAACATGTGCTCCTTCTCCACCCACGGCACGCCGCCGCGAGCCCTCTCGGGATCCTCGACCCCGCCGTGCGCGGGCGTGAACTCCATGGGGCTGCTCCCCGCTCCCGCGCTGTCGAGCTCCGGCTGCTGTAGCTGTTGACTTTGACTAGTATGCTACTTCGGGCAGGGATCGATCTGGTGGTATGTAACAGTACTATATGTTACAACTATTCTTGGCAGAAGGGGTTTAGGGTTAGATTAGCTCAATATTATATGGGGATACAGCTGATCTGTTGAACTGGCCAGGATAGCAGATGATTGGCTGCCAGATATGGAGTGCAGTGTGCTATTTTGAGAGGATTGGTGATCAAAGATAGGGGAGAAATGGGACGATCTAGCTCGGGAGCACTTGGAGGTTGTTGCCTTTCGTGTGAGATTTTCAGCAAAGGCACTGTATGTGTAGATCAGTAGGCATCAGCGTACATGAGATAGGGGAGGGGAAAGGTTGGGAGAAGAGCAATACAGGCAGCCCCAGGAAGCTTTCTTAAGGAGAGGAGGAAGAAGAGGCATCTAGCATTTCTATTACTAGCTGAGGCCGGTGGGGATCAGAGCGGGCCGGGGAAGAGAGAAGGAAGGGCGAGACCGAGAGAGATCGATGTGTGGGGCCCACGGGCGACGAATGATAGGGCTCGAGCTCATGTGAGCATGCATGTCACTCTCAGCCCACTGGGATCCTCTCTATAGCTAGAGGGAGCTAATAGCTAGCTATAGCTCTCGATCAGCTCCCCTCTCCCTCTCCAAGGATGGACGGATGGGAATATGATCTCTCCTCGGCCGGCCGCAGTCATTCAGCAATTGCGTGTTGACACTTGACGGCGTGTGATCAATAATGAGATGCAAGCAAGCGTGGGCGTGGCTGCGTGCGGGGAAATATCTGCTCCTGTGCATCGGCCGTCGTCGTGGCAGAATAATGGACAGTATCTTTTTCTTTATTATTTCTTTTCAGTTTTCTTTCTTCAATTCGGCGACGCCTTTGATCGTATGGCCATTGATCGTGAGGTTGCGCAGCTGAGGAGTTCTGCCATGGCCTGCTGGCCCTCTCTCTGCTACTAGCAAGAAGAAGCAATAAACTGCAGCAGCAGGCTGCATGCTGTACGCCGTCTAGCTTCTCTAGATAGCTAGCAGCTGATGATGGGCTCCGATCCCGGCCGATTTGTCATTTGTAGCAGCTGGCTCTGTTGACACAAATGTGCAGCTCTTGCATTGGTGGTGTTCCGCCTGTTGGCCAGTGGCGAGGACACGGCCGGTGTCGCGCGCGCGCACATGCGTATGCTCGATTTTGATTGCGCGTCTGTACGTGCAATTAATGGATAAAACCAGTACCTTTTACTGTTACTGAGACGACACATCATCGTTCATCAGATTGTCATACTCCACTAGTCATCACAGTGCGTAATCAGTTCTACATCTCTCTCTGACATTGCTGCGTATTTATTTGACGCAGCTATATGACTCTATATGAGGCGGCGGCCGCCAGAGATACTGATGATGATGACGACGATGATAGATGATTTTCTGATGTTGTGGTGCCATGTCCATTTCGATCGGCTGTCAAACACAGCGTTGTTTAGATGCCAGTTCCTTAATATATTCTGCGACGACCTAGGTTGGTTAGTAGAACACTGGTCGATCGACTAGGCCAGTCTTTGTGCCCTGCGCGCGTATATATGCACATGTTGTGAGTACAATAATAACAGGCATGCAGCTTGATTCTTCCCTTGAGGCCATTTGTATCCACCAAATTTCTAACGCAGACAGATTATGGGTGCCTAAATAATTCGCACCAGATGCGTATCTCTGCATGCATCAGCCAAATTAATTAAGCACCAGAATTAGAATCAGTGCGTGAGGTCGTTAGGGTGGGTGTGGATAGGAAAGATAAGAAGTGTGAATTAATTGCAAGCATGTGCATTTGGTGCAAAAACACTGTAATACAAATGCTTACATTTGTGGATAAATATTAAATACCAGAAATGCTTATATTTGTGGACGAAGTGATTTGATTTCTAATTAGATTTAGAGTTGAATTGAGCTTAGAAGATGGACTTTATAATAATGCTTTTTCTGGCCATTTCTTTCGAAGAAAAAAAAAGGAAAGGGAAGGAAAGGAAAGGGAAAGGCCATAGGTTGTTGGCCTAACCAGTTTCATGATAGAACCACCTACACACTGAGGATGGGTGTTGTATACTTGTATATATGGTCAAATACTGCTGAATTGCTTGCCCTTTTGGGCACTTGCAAATCAAATGGATCTCTAGATGCATGCACTGAGCCACTGATAGAGAGATCCTCCATACAGCTCGCGCTTCTTTCGGATTGGTCGAGCACTCGAGATACTTTGACCGGTGCAGAGAACTAGCAGATGGAGCATGCATATATGGGCGCGTGATTTGCACAAGTGGGTCATAGAGGTCCCAAGATTAAAGAGCGACAGTTCTTTTTATATATACAAATCATCTGGGATCTGGCCCGTGGCGATAAGATCATGTGGCATGCATTTTCATAACCCCTCCGGCCTGGCCTCGCACAGTCCGAGAGCAGCAGATTCCGTGGGGGGACCGGCCGGACCGACCGGAGTGCGCGTACGAGCATATGATATTATTGGCACCCCAGCTGAAGCTCTGATGATGAGTTAATTTGATGCCGACGAAATGTGCAGATGAAGCAAACAGTGCTTAACTGTATGTCCATGCTATTTTCTGCAGTGTCAAGCTACACCTTCGAACGATGAGTACAGTCTAGCTAAGATTTCAAGGAGACCCTTTTGAGCATCCTGAGGCTGATAGATCGAGGCGCACATGTTTTGTTTTGAGGATAATATATACAGATGCATATATTAGGTTATCGGTTATGTACACCCAATACCCTCAATCATAATATGCTCAAAGCGAACCATGCAGCGATCACATATATAGCGCGCGCACACACAATCTATGGGTATTAAAGAAGGTGAAAGGAAGGGACAGGGAAGACAGCAGGCAACTAAACAAAGATGGATTGGAGTTAAAAACATACTAAGCAAGGGGAAACAAAAACGTACAGGAGATCGAAACATATGTTTAGTAATGGAAGGTTGCAGCTTTTAAAAAAAATCTTACCACAATGCAAGCACCGCCTTGCTTTCGGGCTCTTTCTGTCGTCAGATGTATTCAGAAGAATTTCTATACTTTGCTTTAATTAATTTTTCTCATATCTCCCACATCGACCATTTAGTGTAAATGGTCCATATTGTTTCAGAATCAATTAACTATATATACACATATGATGATCTTGTCCCGTAATGTGCTACTACAATCCTTCTTTCCTAATATATGCATATCCTAAATAAGCAAATATGCTAGTTTCCATCGATTGTACTGCATATGCCGTACTGTGTTCATTCATAGGATCCCAGGCATAGATAGCCTCCTCACATAATAATCTATAGTGATCTGGACGGTAATAAATTAAAGCAGCGCTAATGGAGCTTTACAATACAATGCGATGCAAGCTTTTTGTAATCTAGCAGCTAGCTAGAGAGCTATATGCTATCTAGCTTGCTTCTGTGTCTCTGTTAGCATAAGTACATTGATACTGTCATCTCTCCACAGATGGGATGGGAATCGAAGGGGGAGGAGAGAGATAGAGTCATAGAGAGAGAGAGGTGCACGAGAGAGGAAGAAAAAAGGATCAAGAGGTCCCCGTGATGCGTGCCGCTGCGGTAGGGCTTGCCATGGATGGAGCGGCGTACGTGGTGGGGGGAGAGCTAGCAGCTGCTGGTTAGCTAGCCATGCCAGCAAGCCAGCCACGCAGCTAGCTAAGCTAGGGCACGCATTGAGTAATGGTCGTGTTGATCAAAGGTGGGTAGGGGACCCCTTGGTGAAGGCGACAGATCAGTACAGCAAGAGAGTGAAGGGAAGCGAGATGGAGAAGGCAGTACACCACTAGTGCAATGGCTGAATGGCACATGTATTATGGTGCTGGATGTGCATCCGCAGGGATGATCGATAGTGCTCCAGCTTCGTCAGCATACGTTGGTATGGGGGAAGAATTTTAAAGTGGATTTGGACTATTGATTTTCTAATACAAATATGTATATTAATTTGATACCAAATCAATCGGTCTGTCCATAAATAAGTATTTCTGGTTTAAATTTTGACTATCAATAATAAAAAAAGTCATAAAAATATTGATACATTTTTCATGAAACTAACAATCATAATTTGTAACTTTTCCTATTTGAAATAATTTATTTTATAGATATTGTTGATCAAAATAACATATTGAAGACCGTGCCATGCCCTGAAGTGATTATATTTGCGAACAGAGGACGGAGTATCGTTTTGGCGTACACATATTAATATTCAAACTTTACAACCTTTCATCGATAATTTATAATTTTATTTATATAAATTTGGAATACTTGGATTTGGAATCAAATGTAGTCTCTAATGATCATAAGTTTATATAACAATAAACAATATAATACTACTTCCGTTCCAAATTACTATTCGTTGTTGACTTTTTGTTTAACGTTTGATCATTCATCTTATTCAAAAAATTTCACAAGTATCATTTATTTTGTACATTACTTGCTTTATCATCGTATATATTTCAAGTATAACTTATTGGTTTGTATATTTAGACAAATTTTTGAATAAGATGAATGGTCAAAGATCATGAAAAAAAATCAACAACGAATAGTAATTTGGAACCGGGGTAGTACAAGATAAATGAATGATCAAAGTATGATTTAGAAGACCGTGTCAAGTCTAATCACACCTTACAAATATGAACCGAGGGAATGTCATTTAAAAACACATTCTCAGTGATCTATTTTTAATGCAACTTTTATGCACTGAATACATATTTTATATGAATTGAATAGTTGTTAGTCAAAAATGCAGAAGTTTTTTTAAAATTGAAATCCATCCTACATTAATGAAAGGATGTAGTCCCAGAGCATGCAATTGTCAAGACCATTTATTAGCTGTTTTTTTTTATAATGTGTACCACATCTAGATCCGTCTAGTGTGTTTTGGCTGAAGACTTTGAGCATCTCCAAGATTGACAAAAAAAACTCCCAATACACTGGTTTTGGGACCTTACTAAAAATTATTGTGTACAAAAAATATCCACCCTTCCAACAGATTCTAAAAAGTTATTCCCAAAAATGATTTATTTGCTGCCACATCATCCATATGTGGGCCCAACACATGATTTTCCCCTCCGTGAATAGTAACACGGGAATTTTTCTTTTTTCCGCGGTTTGTTTCGTGGGATTGGGAGTGCTAAAAGGAGAGGTAAATTTGGCTCAAGATGGAGTAATTATTGGGCACGCAAAAGAATTGGGACTCATATTAGACAACTGTTGGAACACTTTTTTTCATCTTCATTCTCTAAACTAATTATTGGAAGTATTTTTTGGGTACCGTTGAAGATGCTCTACTAAACTTTAGCTAGCTACTTTGGCTAGCAAAAGTGTAGCCAGCGAAAGTTTAGAGGCTATTTAGATCCCATAGTTAATTGACGATTATTGACTACACTATCATTTCTTTCTCACCCTCTCTCACCTTATCTCTTTCCCTCTTCTCTACCCCAAGCCCTCTCCTTATCTGTTCCCCTGCCCTCTCTCTTTGGGCCGCCACCTTGCGAGAGGCGGGCGGCTGGATGATACGGCGGGGGCATGGTGGCCGGCGAGGGTGGCCAGCATAGATAAGGGCAGTAGGGGCGGCCAGAGAGGTTGGCGCGAGGCGATTGGACGTGAGGTGGCGCTAGTGAGAGAGGAGGGGAAAAGAAAAAAAGAAAAGAGAAAGGGAGCAAATGCGCCTTGGGACAAAAGAAAGGCGGAAAGAAAGCCAGAGCAATTTTATCTTTAAACATGTTTTATCTAATTTAGTTGGGATGAAACAGCTAAAGGAAAAGTGTTGTTACTCTTAGCTCGTTCTTTAGCTGGCTTGTTTCGATCCATCATAGCTAAATTTTAGCAGCTAAAGTTTAGCTGGTGGTCCAAAAAGGACATGAGACTAGACCTTGTCTATGTATATAAGCTCACTGTTCCGATTTTTTTTAAAGATCAGTACATACGCTCACAACGCACCCACACTCATCTCTATGTATACAAGCACGCAAACCGTACACTTATAAGCACCTCCGAGAGACTGAAATGGCAGGTGTCGAGATTAACGAAGTCACCATATGCATCTTGTTGTCGACGGAAACATCGCCTACTGTTGAAATAATAGCGGTGGTTAAATCTTAGAATTAATTCAGAAAGATGCGACGTGAGTCAAGGACTCAAACCCTAATAGACAGATTGCATCACAAGAAACATTGCCAACTAACCTACGATCAGTCTGCTTCATGAAACTTAATTCATTAAAAATAAAAAGAATTTCATGTTCACTAAAGCTCGTTGCGAACACAGGGAGCGAGCGTGCGTACTGTAGTCACAGCTTCACCGGCCGGCGGCATTTGAAATGAAAAGAAATGCGTATTCCTAATCTTGGTATATTCACTTGCAGAGCTTTGATCCTCAAGTGGACTCGATGCTGCACTTGCTTTTATGGTTATTTTTGTCCGTGGTAGTAGTTCACTCAGATGTCATGCATGGTTCTTCCGTCTCGGGCGTTTTCATAAATTTAGCACACGTACGTATATACAACGCAGCTCGGTAGCGGTCAAGTCTTTTTGAGGCACCAAATCAAATCAGGCAGGCACCAGGCAGTTTTGTACCCTCTGGGGCTCTGGAGGGATCATCACCAGTCGCACCGAAAGAAAAACGCCAAGAACGTCGGAGAGTGCCTGCCCCGCGTGCACCGATGGTCCTGTTCCTCCACATCGATCACCGCGCCGTCGCCCACTCCGCCGCCCTGCTCTCTCTCGCCCGCGCGTGTAGGCGTCGCGCGTCCGAGCCGTGCCCGCGCGCGTGACGCCGCCGCCGCTGCGCACGCCGCAGGCACGAACACGTAGCTAGCGCGTGTATTCCGGCCCACGCATTCCTCGCGTGGGGGCCCTGGGCGGTGGGCCCCGGCTCTCGCCTCGGCCCCTGCCGCTCCACCGGCAGCTAGCAGCGGCGCAGCGCGCCATCATCGTCGCGCCCGCGCGAGCGGCGACAGCTAGCGCGGGAGCACAATGCCGGCCGGCCCGTCTATCGTGTACGTCCTGCCGCGGCTGCGCCTTCTGCCGGCCCGCAGCCTTCTACGGGTAGGCAGCTCAGGATGATTACAAGCTCCTCCTGTACGTACGGCGGAGGAGCAGGCGGCGCGTCCCCCCCGCCGTGCCTGTGGATCGCTGCGAGCCTGCCTGCTTGCAACGGCACCGGATCTTGTTCTCTTGCGCCGTGCCCGTGCCGTACGTACGACCGTGTCGTCCGTCCAGCGGCACGGTGCCACTGCGCCATACGCGAACTCGACGACGTCGTGCTGCCAGATCTGCAAGGCAGGCGTCCGGCCGTGTTCGATGGGTCCCCCCCTCAAGGTCAACGTAGCCGGTAGCCCCGCCCGGCCCTGCTCCTCCGGTCCTCCCCGTTTGGGCGCGCTGAACCTGCAGTAACGTCGATGCTTCTTGGCTCCTTGCATTTGTACTACTACTGCGTATTATATATGCACGACAAGCTTTTGGAGCAGAAACACGGACTAGTGGCTGGAGCGTGGGGCATGCCTGCGGTGATCTACGCCGGTGGTCGTGTCGTCCATCATTTATCAATCCGGGCGATATATATGCGTACATACGTTACCACGCCGTTGATTGCTGATTTGGATTCAGCAGAGGCGAGGGGACATTATTCCGCACTCTTGTATTGTACCCAAGCTCTTCGAATACAGTGGTAAAAGGATCGATGCACCTCTCTGCCACACAAGAGGATCTTGCCTCAGGTTGGACTCCCGGACCTTGACCCCCACCGGCGGACCGTTGTTGGGGTGAAACTAGGCTCCAGCCCCCCTTGCCTAGCACAAATTTTCAAACTATGCCTCTATAGTCCATAGAAAATATCAGCCAAGCGATCGTTGGAATCAGAAGATCACGGATTTCACTCGGGGACGCCCGATCGCTCTCGGGAGAGAGAGAGAGAGAGAGAGAGAGCGACGCGGGCAAAACCCTAGCGCCGCCGCCGCCCCACGCTACCTCCGCGCCCCCTCTCCTGCCTCGCCGCAGCTCGAGCGGGCCGCCCGCTCGATGGTGCGCCCTCGATGACGGGGCGGCCGGGCCTTTCTTCCTCCTCCCCCCTTCTCCCCTCCATCGGCGCCCCCTGCTCTCGGGCCGGTGTGGCCCCTGCTCGTCGCCGGCGACGCCCGGTTTCGGCCGTGGGTGGTCGGATCCGGTGGGATGGCCCCTGATCTGGGCGCTGGTCCGGCGTCCGGCCGTCCCGGCGCCGCGCCGTCGGCATTGGGCCCGGCCGCTGCCATGGGGCTGCCCCGTGGCTCGTCGCTTGCGCAGCGGCGCCTGGCCCCGTCGTGGGCGGCCGGATCCGGTGGGGGCTCACCTGATCTGGTGCGGCGCCCGTTCGGCGTCGCGCCATTGCTCTCCGGTTTGTGCAGGCGCTGTCCACATGAGATGGCCATTGTCGGCGTGGTGGGGGCACGGGCGCTGTCGTGGTGATAGCCCCGTGTCGACTCTGCGACATCCGCGGCTAGCTGCTCCGACCAGGGATGGGGCTAGGCTCTTCCTAGGCGGTGGCGGCGTCTGGGTGGGGCCGACCCTCATCATGGCTCCGACCCTGCCCCCTTCCCTCTGCGCTGTTGGCCTGAGGCGGGGGGTGGGGGGCGAGGATGGAGGCCTTTGTCCACAACGTCGACGGCTCCGGTGGCCCGGCTCGAGGTGGTGCCCTCTCGGCTTTGTCCCCGTTGCTCCTCCATCTACGTTTTGTAGGGTTCATGGTCCGCGCTTCAACTGGAGCCGCTTGGCGGAATCCCATTGGGGGATGAAGCTGGGAGCATGCGCCTCGTTTTACTCGGTGACGTCCCCAATCGAGGGGGCGTTCTCTGGGTCTGGGGTGTGTTCCTGTTTCGCCATTTCCAGCGGAGTTGGTTGAGGTTCTAATTTCTTTGGAGCCCTACAGGATTGGATTGTCGGTGGCGAGGTTGGATTCAGTTGAAGGCAGTAGTAATTGGGCACGTTCTGTTGGTTCTCTGGGGGGGACCCGTCGGTGAAAGCTGTGGTCCGGCGGTGCTGGACTGGCGACGGTGATTCCTTGTTGGGGGCGTCGCTTGGGGTCTCTCCTCTGGCAGTCCGCGGAGGTCTTCATAGTGAAAACCTAACGCTGGCGTTGACTTGGCGCCTTTGCCTTCCTGAAGGCGTTGCTGCGTTGTACCTCCTTCGGCCGTGTCGTTGGCGTCCTGGACCCCTTGGCGGGACGATCTTGCAAGCTTTGTAATGGAGTCATGTGTTTTAGGTCCTCCTCCTAGAGTTGCTCCGGTTGTCTCTGGTGTGTCACCTGGAGGGCACTATTGCAGGTTTGTAAGTTGTCGTTTTCGTCTTGGGACGTATACTTCTTTGTAAAACTAGTAACCCCAGTTCCTTTTGCTTTATCTATAAAGCTGTCGTAATGGCTTATGGAAAAATATCAGCCAAGCACCCAATAGACCATGAGTCCCAGATGTCCAATACTCAACAATGCTGAAATAATTAAACTAAGCCCAGAACCGATACAAACAAACCACCAAGGCCTAAGTCAGATCCACCTCGCCTCTATCACTGTTCATCACAGTTGAAATTGCACTCCGCAATTTTCTTCACGGTCCGCCACTGCTTGACCCTGCTCCATTTAAATTGAACGCCGGTTGCCTTGCCTTACACGGTGACAAGTTACGAGTAGCATGCATGTTTTTTTCTTTAACATAGGAGTAGTTTGCACGTCGTACTACTAGTGCAATGCTTATCAGTTTCCCGAGCAGCATGCTGGCGTGCAGGAAAACGGAGGGCCTCCTCCTATGTTGAATTGGTGACGAGACTATGAGAGACCAGAATGTTGGCCCAATGGCACGGTTCTGTTCTGAAGCAACCAAACAAAAATAGGTTAAGATGCAGATATCAACTTAATAATATGATGCAGATTCAAAGTACAGTGCTAGGGAACTGTTACCTTCCAGAATCCAGATGCGGTTGGCCTTAGCAGATGAAGATTACGTCATATCACAGTACCACCTCGTCGCGGAATCAGGTAAACACATCAAGAAGGATTTTGCGTGTCACACGGCTTATTCACATGTCAGAAGTAGATGGCACAGTAAAGCATTACATCAGGCCGTTACACCATTTTTAAAAGAAAGATATACATGTGAAAACAAACAGAATATTTAACATTATCGAGTGGAGCTCCAGGTGCAGATCAACAAATGCCAGGTCTACAGCCTGCACACTGCCAACCGAAGAAAGAGCGATATGAATACAAGAAATCAATCGCAACATCCACATTTGCTGCAAGTAAATATATACAATAGTTCTTGCCAACATTATCGAGTGGAGCTCCAGGTACACATAAGTATCACTTTTAGTTAACTTTTGGATACATCCACAAAGACAGACCAGATGGTGGGTTTACATGATCATCCGATTATTGGACATACAGAAAAGGTGGGAAAGGGAGTATATATAACAGCATATTTACAAGTGTCAGCACTTTGAGGCAGCATGAGCTCAAATAATAGCTTTTCAGTTTATGGCTTGCTTCTGCTGCCTATTTGCCGGGAAGGAAAAAGTTCTCCTTCAGCACATGCTCCCATTCTGACGGTGCACTGCCATACTGCTGAACTGGAGAAGAAATTAGGTGTGCTTCATGAGACCCTTCTGTGCAAGCACGAGATTCCCCAGCAGTTTCAAGCAACACATGGTTTTCACCATGTACTGCACCTTCACTGTTCACTTCATCAGATGAAGCTTTGCACCTCTTGGGGGTAGAGGCATCCATGGAACCACATGTCTCGTTTTTCTCCCCAGCACAGGTTCCATCACCAAATGTGTTTATGCCACTAACTGAATCTTTTCCACCCAAGTGAACTGCCAAATCATCAGATTGAATAAACTTCCAGTACTGCTCATCAGATACTTCAGTGTTGGTATTGCCTCCACTGAATCGATCACTACGTGCTTCTTCCTGCTCCCTGCTGGCATCCCCCATTGAGGTTATATTATCAGGCCGGGACTTCAAAACTCTCAGCCTAGCCATAACCCCATCGTCAACCCCATCTTCTTTATTTGTGCTTTCATCAAGTTGTTTGCTGCTTTCCTGACCCAAAAAGTTTGCATTGTTAGGACGGGACTCTAAAATTCTCAGCCTAGCCATAACAGCGTCATCAACATTATCTGCTTTGTTCGTGCTTGCGTCTAGCTGGTGTTTGATGCTTTCCTGACCTGAAGAGGTTATACTGACCGGACGGGACTTCAAAACTTTCAGCCTAGCCATAACAGCATCTTCAACTGCATATGATTTCTTGCTTGCCAATTGCTGCCCCTCACAGCCAATCTCGCCAATGGAGCTAATATTATCAATACGAGACTGCAAAACTTTAAATCGGGCAAACACATCAGCGTCAACACCATTCAAAATGCTCCTATTTACGACAGGAGGTTGCCTGTCACCAGAATCTCCTCCCTGGCCTTGCAAAGCCGCAGTGCATGTAATGCTTTCTTTCCCATGGTTGTGTGGTTTACTACTGGATATGGATGACTCAGAGCCTTTACTGCCTTCCGACAAGTCAGGAACTGCATTGACAAAACATTTAAATCTATAAGAAAAAATCAAGCATGCACAGATTATCCTAGAACCATTTGAATGCTATTCGCCTATTCATAATCCCATCTTGCTACCTTTTAGTGTGTTGTGATCTTTCGCTGTCGTGAGCTTCATACGAGCATGTTGAAGCTCATATTTGAGTTTACACGCTGAGGCTTCAGCTTCAATCCACAAGTTTCTGTAGATTGAAGCCTGGGAAACTTCAGTGTCATCAGGTATCTTATCGTCCAGGTGATTAGTAAGGACCTGAAAGGAAAAGTTTAATAGAAAGCACATACTCAAGAAGAAATGGTAGTATTAATAGCTAAACGAATAGAAAGCACATACTCAGTGTCATCAGGTAGTATTAAAGACAATAAATAGAAAGCACATACTCGTCCAGCATGATGTTCCAAATAATGGCTAAAAGTTACCTGTGAAATGGTGGTCTTAAATTCTGAATCAGAATTCTCCTGTGCCGAATGCGCGTGCATTGCCATCCAAAAGTTGTTCCTCACACAATTAATATTTTTTAATTTCATTTGACTGGAGTTGCTCAAGCCATCATCATTTTTCTGTTCAACCTTGGAGGAGACAGAAACAGAAATGAGTCGAAGTCTAGAAACAAACATGGCTGATCTATATTTATTGTCTGGGGACTGGAAGGCACCAAAATATGCCAATTTCTCGAATCATACTATAAGTTTGTGCCATATTACATCATGCAATACTAGTAAGCAATATTTAAATTTTAGATACACTATATAAAAGACTTTCAAGATCATACCTTGCTTCTTTTGGAACTGGCAGCTGTAAGATTTTGAATCACTGATTGCAGAACCTCCTCTTCATCTTCCTGTAACGAAGAACCACCCTTGCAGGTCGATAGAAGCACTACCGACAAATTGTGCATTAGTTTCAGAAATATTGCCCGAGTGCTAGAGCTGGAGTCACAAGACATATTCAGCATATTCCCCTCAAGACCTAGATAACATTGAGAAGGGTCTTCACCTCTTTTCTGTGTGCTTTCTTCTTTCTCCTCTGCTGCAGAAGAACTATTTCCATGTAGGCTTCCAGTTGTTAAACCATCAGCATCAACTCTAGGAGTAATAGCAATAGGATTTAACACACTTTTACTCATCACTTCATTTATGCTTGCTGCATGAACCACATTCTTTGAGTCTTCTCCAGAATCATGGCATTTCTGTGTTCTGGCATGTTGCTTGTCAGGCAGATAACTAGCATGAGGAGTCATGTCATTGTGAACCCTAACATCTACCGGCAGTACTTCTTTATGATCTTCAGAGTTTTTACATCTTGCAGGCAACTTGAACACCTTAAAAGGGTCATTCTCAGAACCTGATGCTTCCTGGCATTCAGTGAATTTCCCTGGATACTCAGAACCCAGCTCGGGGATCTTCTTGCTTTGATGTGGACTGATGTAACCAACTGTCCCTATCACTGTATGAGGAACATCATTATTTTCCATGATACCAAATGAAGGCTGGTATGAGGCTGGTGTGCCCTTCCAACAAGGTGAATCCACACTGGTGTTATTAATCTCAAGCAACTCAGATGAAAAGTCACGAGGCTGAACAAATCCAACCTCAGGTGAAGAAAGCTTGGAATTGAAATTTCCCAGGTCATGTTTCGTTTCAGCAGACTCTTGCATAGGTCTCCCATTCCCTAAATGCCTGGAAACAACATGGTTCTCTCCAAGAGGATTGAGGGGATAATTACTCACTGTCGCCATATCGTCAGAGTTACTCCATTTTCCATGCTGCTTATCAGCAGTTTGATATCCAAGATCCTTTTGTTCATTCCACACACAATCAAAGTAATCAAGATTGATTCTGCAAGGATTCATGTATGAAGAAAAGGAGAAGGAGTTTTCCCCGATAGTGTTGTTCATCAATGGAACTGCTGTTTTGGCCATTTCAGATGAATCGGCATATCGTGTAGAAAAGATGTGAGGTTGTGCATCTGTTGAACATGACGAAAGCTGCGTCATGTATTTGTCGTAGGTAGAACCAAAAGGATAGTGCATTAAATCTTGTCGTGGGAGATAACCTGTGTCTTCGGCACCTGAATGATCAAGTAATTTACTCACAAAGGCATTCTGTTGCTGATGAAGAACTGATGATCGAAAATCATTATTGAGGGCCTCTGAACTTTCTGGGCACGTTCCTGGCTGCTTCTCACTTATCGAATTCGAGCTCTCTGATCTCAGGGAATGTACACCCGCAAAGTTACTGAAGTGGTTCATTGAGTATATGCCATAGGGACTGCTATGCGAAGCCTCACCTATAATATAGTCAACATTGCCAGAAATCATGAAACCATCAGAAAAGTGTATGGCCACTGCTTAGTTAAAGTTGCATAATTATGCATACCAATCAAATGATATAGTCCCTGGTATAATAGGGGATGCAAGTGGATGACTGGGTAGGATGCATGGATACTTGCGAACGCCCACGTATCAGATACTGATACTCCTCCTCTGATACTTGTCTGACACTAGTACTCTTCTGATACTTGTCGGATAAGTATCGAATAATTTAATAATTTTTAAATAAATAAATTAACCATGATACTTTCCCGATACATTTCTGATTCTTTCAAGACACTTCAAAACCATAATCCCTCACATTCTACCTATAAACACACCATTTCTTGTCCCATATTAAAAGGAGAAAGAATAGTAGAAGACATGATGAGTTATTATATCAATACTTCGGTAATTAGCTGCTCCATATCTCTTGAGAAATGTTTATGAATTAGGTATGTATTTTCATTTTTTATTTTACATACTTATAAAAATATAAATAATACATATATTCACGTATCTTCGTATCGGTGTTTTTGGGAAAATGACGTATCGAAGTATCGCCGTATCAAGTATCCGTATCCGTATCAAAGTATCTGGGTAACATGCCAATGGTGTTTTCTGGGTCAATTAATTAATGATGTGGCATGTAGGGATGCAAGTGGGTACCCAATGGTGTTTTTTGGGTCAGCCACTCTAGTTCATTTCATCTTCTAAATTATTTACATGGCATGCCATTATAGTTCATTTTTCTAAGTTTTGGGTCGACCCAATGACCCAAAAATAGATGGACTTGCATCCCTAGTGGCATGCCATTTTAGTTTGTCTCTCCCTAAATTAATTACATGGCATGCCGTTTTAGTTCATCATTTTGGGGTCAATTCCAAATAAGTGGAACTTACATCACTGTATATGAATCTTTATACTGCTGCGTAAATACAAAACAATCATGTGTATCTAAAGAGGTATTATTTGTTTGCCATTTAGTTTCGCATAGCACAGTATTCGGCACTCTTGTTTGGTAGTGGGTGCATGGAAATTGTCATATACAGATGCTAAATATCCAGTTCAAATGTTACTGACAAGGCTTAACATATCCTCCCCTGGCACCCACTCACACACAACAGAAAATCTGAAGGCTAATCTAGCTGGCAAGCTTAAGTTATCCATCCTAAACTGTAAAATTGATAAGGCGCTAATCTAGCTGGGAAGCTTCAGTTATCCATCCCAAACTTTATTGAAAAGCATGTTCTCTCCGATACACCAAATACTTCAACACGCTGGTCTATGTAAGTAGACGATACTGATTGTGGGAGATCGACCCCGCACAGATTCCTGTATAACGTTAGGATCAAGACTCTGAACTGCCTCACCTAACAATCACATGAGTTACGCGCAACACATGAAACAAAAGGCAACACCCAGATGCAACTCCCGAGCCATAGCATCTAACACCTACCGATCACACGTGAATGAGTAAGGCAACTTGGTACCGACACGGGGGCAGGGATTGTTCCGTTACCTTTATAACCCGGCGGGGTGGCGGTGGGGGCGGCGACGGGGGCCATGTAGCTCGCGGGAGGCTCCATCCACGACGCGCCGGCCCAGTCCCCGCCCGCGGCATAGACGGACGGGGCGGTGGGCAGATCACGGACGGGGACGGGTCCCGGGCCCACCGGATCGGCGGCGGGGAAGGGCGCGGCGGAGGGGGAGAGGGAGGAGGAGAACGCCGCGCGCGGCGGCGGCGGCGGCGGCGGGGAGCGCCGGTGGTCGCCGGAATAGGGCAGCATCGCGCCTGCGCCGGCGGTGGTGGTGGTGGCGTGCGGATGGGAAAGTGGCACGGGGTTGAGCAGGTAGGACGATGGAGTGTGGCGTCCGACGGGAGCGAGGTGAACCCGAGCCGTCTGCTGGTGCGCGACGTGTGCGTTTCAGGTGGAGGTGGAGACTGGTGTGGTTCGGCGAGCAGGGGAAGCGAGTTTGTTGGGTGGGCCTAAACTGGAAGGTAGTCGGTGGAGCCCAGCACAAGGTGGGCCTCGTGAGGGGAGGAAGGAGTCTGCCAGCCAGGTTTCGCGCATCCTTTGGGCCAGGCCGTATATGTAAACATTTTGAAATTTTGATCGAGGGGATTTGCGAACCTGAGCCCTGCCCACTTCTTTTTATTGTAGAGGCGCATCCTTTGGTGAATTGTAAAAGCTAGAGCGCATGTGGTGTTTGGAGCACACGAGTTAAGATTGTAAAAGTTGGATTGGGTAGATCCAAGCAGGCCTTTAGTCGAAATGCATATGCATGTAGTGGGCTTGGATTTGAAAGTGGCACGCATATGCAAGTGTTTTGTAAAAGAACACGTTATTCCACTTCGTAGTCTGATGAAGATCTGGTGATAGAAAAGAAATTGGATAGGCTGCGTGGTCACTCGCAGAAAAAGGAAAGCATGGGATATCAGAAAGCCGGTGCATGGGATGCGGGCAGGCATGCACGAAATTGCTTCGTCAGTAAGTCTGGATTCATCGCTGGCTTTATGCTGTTCTCTCCTGCTTTTTAGTTACTATATATCTAGTCTATTACTATGCGTCTTTTCGATGTAGAAATATTGAGGTCGAACACCGTGGTTGTATTATTTCACTAAAAGTACTATCTTTTCCCCTATGTGCAAATCCACCTTTTCTCGTCGGTTCAGGAACCAGCGATACCGCTTCGAGTTTCGCCCGTGGCTCTTTGAAATGGAGTGTGCACTTTCCTTAACTGTGCTGCTCTCTGTGAAGTTAGCATCTCTTTCGATTTCAAACATCTTCTATAATATGAAAAATGTAAGATGCGAATCCGCCAATGCATGGTTCATCCCAATTAACATAAGAGCAGCTCAAAAGGACGTGTTGTGCATCACAATCCATTTCTCGTCAGTAACGAGTTTAATTTGGAAGGAAAGGATGCTATCCAACACCCATGCTAATTTGCAAAAGCACAAATGTTTCTTTAAACAAAACAATCTCGTGAACCTTCTTGCTGAGTTTAGAGGCACGGCAAATCACTCTCAAATTCTCTTTAGCAACTCGTACGATTTTATTATTTTCTCCATGTTCTTGCATGTGAGACCGACACTTGAAGCAAAAAGGCACTGACATTGTGACATGGGCGTGAGAAAAAGGAAGAACGCTGCAGATGCACTATCCGGGCAGGGATATTACAATTTCGAGATCGATCGCATACTTCGCCCAAGAGCCTATATAAAACCAGACCACAGGTTCGACCAATTCGCCAAGCGCGAACCACGCATGGCGGACGTGGTCTCTGACCTGGTGCTGTCCTTCTTCTGCTGCTGCTTCTACGCTCCCGGCGACCTCCGCGGCGTCGGCAGCACGCACCACAGCTACGGCAATGGCAACGGCCACGCCCACCAGGCCGGCCACAATGCGGCGTACCACCACCGCGGTGCCGGCTGCCGCAAGGTGAGCGGCCGGGGCAGGTCCGTCTCCCTGCAGGTGCGCTTGCTTACTCTGAATCAGCTCGAGAATTTCATTAATTCCTTTACAGTTCAATGTTCACGAGACTCGTTCGATCGTGAAATCCAGACGGTGGAGCTTAAGGTCCGGATGTGCTGCGAGGGCTGCGAGCGAGTGGTAAGACAAGCGCTCCAGAACCTCCGAGGTACGCGCACCTGCTGTAATATTTCACTTTTCCTGTGGAGTCGTGTTCTACTAATCTTCTAATAATGGTCGTGTAATGTGACTGCAGGAGTGGACAGCGTGGATGTGAACGTGCCGATGGAGAAGGTGACGGTGACGGGGTACGTGGACCGGGCGAAAGTGCTGCGCGAGGTGCGGCGGAGCGGGAAGAAGGCGGAGTTCTGGCCGAGCGGCGCCATGCCGCTGTGGTTCACCTCCCCCAGGAGCTACTTCCGCGACGACGGCGGCGCGTACCGCCGCGATAGCTACAACTACCGCCGGCACGGGTACAGCGACGGCGACCGGCACGGGCGCATGCGCGAGCCCGCCCGCGGCGCCGGCCCCGTCGGCAACATGTTCAACGACGACGACGTCGACGCCGCCTGCCGGATCATGTGATGGGACCGAACAATGTTTTAGTTTTTTTTTTGTCGTGGGCTTCAATGGATGGATCGTGAGATCCAAGTGTAGAACAACTCGTGGGCTTTTGGTTGTAATGGCACATTACCCTTTACCCACAATTTTGCTAATTTGAGCTAAGAGCAGGTGATCATCTGGAACACACACGCATATTTTCTATGGAGTACTTCAAGCTCTATCTATCTACTAGTCCTCTGGCACCGGCAAGCTCGGCTGCTGATACCCAATTTCCTCCTCCTGTTCTGTTGGCAGCTGGTGGCGACAGAGAGGGCAGACGCCGTTCCGCCGTAGCCACTCGAACATGCAGTGCTGATGGAAGGCGCGGGAACACGGAAGTCCTTCCTCGAGTGCCTCCGGCGTCGACCTGGATCTTCATCATCGCTGCTCGAGCTCGATGAAATGTAGCTTGAACTCGTGTCGGTGTCGCTCGCACCGGCAACCATGGCTCGCGGCTTGAAGTCCTTACATTATTGTCTTACAGTTCAGTTTTGCACCTTACCATGTTTAGTATTACCTCCGTTACAAATTACTATTTGCCATTGACTTTTTTCCACAACGTTTGACCACTCGTCATATTCAAAAAATTATACAAGTACCATTTATTTTATTTGTGACTTACTTTATCATCACATATACTTTAAATGTGACTTATCTTTTCGCATATTTGGACTAAATTTTTAAATAGGACGAATGGTCAAACGTTATGAAAAAAGTCAACAACGAGTAGTAATTTGGAACGGAAATTTAACACTGTGAGATATACTTTGAGTACTATTATTAGTTGAATATTTAAAAACACTGTGACTATTATTAGTTAAAAATATTAAAGTGTATGTGAATACTTAAAAAATGAATATTTAACACTGTGGAATATGTGACTATATCTTAAATAATAACATTGTGGAATATATTATTAGTTAATTATAGAAGTACTCAACATTGAACTGTGAATGTTTGGAGTACTATTATTAGTTGAAGTAGTGCTTGATACTGTGAGATTAACATTGTATTATTGATCCAATAATCTATTTTTATATTCACTATTTCCTTTTTCCTAGACCTTGCAAATACGAGTACCGCTGAATATTCTTTGAAGGATCGAAACGTCGACCAGAGAGAGGGGAGTGAATGAGAGCCGATAAAAATTTCTTCTCGAAACTCGGCCTGTGTCCCAAAATCACTACCCAAGGGTTCCTCACAAACTTGTCAAGGTAGCGTAGTCACAGCGGACCTACCAACCCTGGGAACAAGCTGGAACGAGATACAAAGCGGAACCACAACTCAAGAGACAAAACCAACTGTTGTCTGCCTGGGCCCTAACGGACTGTCCGCACAGAGTTCGCGGACTGTCCGGGGACCTGGCGGACTGTCCGACTATGCAGGGCAGACTGTCAAGGGGTGGCGAACGGTCCGGCTGAAACTGGGCGGACGGTCTGTGAACTCTGATGGACAAACAGAACGAACTGCTACAGAAACCCGCGAGCAAGCCCTCTCAAATCCATCACCGGATCTCCCAAATGGTTAGAGCTCTTGAGACGAAACTTTGGAGAGATAGAAAGCACTCTAAGGAGATGCTATGCCTCAAAAATCTCAGCCTCTAACTCTCTACAACACGAGGAATCGCAGATCACAAAGAAGAACACCACCACCACCACGAGTTCATCCGAAAATCATCGAATCGAGACCGATTCCCGGCGTTTGAGGGGGCAAGATCATCCACAAAGAGGCGCAAGGCACTCACCCATGATCCCCTCAAACAAATCCGGAGCCAAATGAGCTAGAAACGAAGAACTCGGGAAAGAACAAAGAGATTCAACTAGCACAAAAAATCTTCCATACAAGCAGAGGTCAGATTCTATACAAGGCTAGCAACCTCCCAACAACCACCTACTCAGATCAACATGAAGCATGGGCTAGCCTAGAGAAAACAAGAAAGAAAGAAACTAGGGTTCCTAAGAGATTTACTTGCCATCCCCTCCACCTCCTATTTATATTGAGTCTCCTGGTGGGGGCAAATGACCATACTACCCTTACACTCTAAACCTAAGATACACACCCCTCACGGACAATTTTGGAACGCGGAGATATTTCCTCCGGCTGGGCACGCCGTCCATCCGGCCTTGCTTCCCTCCGACCTAAGCTCCAGGATCCCGCCGCGTGTCCCCCGCTTCGAAGCTTCCCGAACGCGTCCGGATCACCATCTCAACCGAGTTGGGCCTTCGGGCTCGGTTTTGAGGCCTAAACCGAGAAACCCTCCTACGATGGTTTTGTGGCCCACCCACCAAACCCCGCGTACAAGCTTCGGTTGTTAGCCGTTACATTGCACCGGCTTAGTTGTCACACCCCAAAATTTTTGGATTTTGGGATGTGATTTGATAGCATAATTAATACAATGATTTTCTCAATTTTCTAAAATTTTCCAACCTTTAAATAAATAACAGGGAATTTAGTATAGGAAAATTTTGTTTTCTGAGTTAAATTAAAACAACATAAGTTTAATATTGAGTGCTTTGCATTAATGCTAGTTGCATTTAGTGGCTTTATGTGTGTAAAGTTTTCTAAAATGCGTTTAGAAGCCCAATGGGAATTTTCCAGAACTTTCTGGGATTTATTCCTATTTTTTATAGCTAATTCCAATTTATGGAAGGTGCTAAAATCTTTTTCATGAGCTCCAAATATTTTATTTGGGTTCCTCATGTCCAACTCTATCTCTGAAATTTTTCCTAGGATTTTTAGAATTTTCAGAATATTTTTCATGGTTTTAATATCAATTCTGGACTTATCTGGAATTATTTTATAACCAGAAAAATAATTATTCCGAAAATTAAAATCACCCTAAATCTTAGTAGACCAGCCTTGGCCCAAAGTTGACCCACTTTTAGTCCAAACCCATCCCACCACTTTATTGGGCCAAATTTCAAAGCCAATTAGAATTGGAATGGGGCAACCCACCTTTAGTCCTATATTGCTAATGAACCTGGAAGTGAGAGGTTTTCTCCCTATATATATATATATATATATATGAACCACCTCTCCTCTGGAAAAGGCACACCAACGACTCTTTTACAGGGAGGCCCCTTTATTTGGGATTCCCTAATGTAGTCTTCTTCCATCATATCTTCCACTACTGCCCATTCTTCGTCTCGTCGTCGCGCCGAGTCTTCCGTCGTTTTTTGCCTCAAGATTTTCAGTAAGACCCTTAGCGAATCTTGTAATTTTCTACCATATTCGTTTAGTCTCTACTCTGTTTTAGAAAAGCCCCTACCTCTTTACGCGTTAGCCCTCGGGTTCTTATATGAAATTGCGTATAGGTCCTCGGTTTTTCACGAATAGGTCTGTGAAAGTTTTTAAACCTTGCCAACAAGTCCCTGGACCTTAGAAACACCATATATTTCTCGTTTTAGCTTCGATTAGCGTGATTCTTGCGCTCATGTGTTCACAGCGAAGCGTAGATTAGTTTTAAAACCTTCTTTTGTTCTGTTTCTACTTTTTGGTGTACTGTTCTTAGTTGTATATTGTTTGCTTGCTTGTTTAGCTGCATGTTGTGCTCGATGATTGTTGCGGGCAGAGGAACGTCATCAAGATATTGCAAGAACAAGATTGAAGACTCTGAGTAGCGGTATCTTTGTTGGATAAAGGCAAGTTATAGCACGGACAATCCTTGCTGCCTACCCACTATGTACTACATTATTTCATACCTACATGTGTCTAAATTGATGTACCATTAAGGTTGTACCTAGTTTGACTATCCTGTCCTTGTTTACCTTGGGTTTTTACATATGGGTAGAATCATTGCTATGCGCAGCTACTGTCACTATTATTTAATTGTTAATCTTGACTTAATGGTTCACTTTAACATTTATGATAAAACATGCTTTTTAGTAACTTGGTTTAGTGAACTGGGGCATGTGCTGTATACTTTGCTCTAGTGTCTCTCCCTAAGGTCCGGTTCTTAAAGCGGCAACCCAGGAGCCTGTCGCCACCGCTAGAACTATTATGGCTCTGGTCTTGGTCAAGTAACTTGTACGTCTCTAGCTTGCCAGTGGTTACCGGTGGGGCCGATAGCGTTATGGGAAGTAAGGCACGAGATGTTTCTTGATTCCACCGAGGACGGTAGCCTCGTCGGCTAGGTCTCGTTAGACCCAGTCCCGTGTTGGGAGTCCCTGCGATGGGGAACTCCGCACGTTGCGCATTGTTGGGTGCGATGCCTGCGCTCTGGATGCCATTGACCCCCTTATGGTGTGACTCCGTAAGCGTAAGTCAATCTCGGTGCTACTGTCTTGTTAGGGTGTCTTGTGAAAAGTCTCGTAGCGTCCCTATGCAGTCACACCTCGGAAGTGTTGATGTGTGTGGTTGGGTGCAAAGTTCTTTTGAACTTTTACGCGACTGGTGGGTAAAGGGCGAAACCTCTGCAGAGTGTAAATCTATCATGATAGCCTTGCTCAGGGTCACGAGCGGCCTGGATTCTTTTTTATTAGAAGATGATGTTTATTTATGCTTAATGTCACTTACACTTCATTAATTGGGGTGCAACTGGGATTCATTCAATGTAGTAACTTGGATAATGATAAAATGAACCAACTAAAAGTGCTAATGCAGTTCAGTCGTGTCTAGCCTTTTTGAGCCGTCATATACCCGTGCTATACTTGCTAAGTAAGACATTTACTTATGCTTGCTACTATTCAACAAAATCCCGGATGGGTAACATCAGTGATACTTCTGAGCTGTGGTCAACCAGTCGGTGTCCCTATGGACTTGAGGCTCTACCTGTCAAGAGAGATAGACTTCCGCTGTGTTTTATTTCGGTAAACTCTGATTTAACTATTTTTATTCAAGCATATGTACTCTGTTTATCATATTTGTTAGTTGTATGTGTTCTGTGAACTTCCTGGGCACACATATGACAGCATTCGGGTTTTGTGTAAATCAGGGTGTGACGTCAGTCCACGACCTCGTCTTGCTCTTCTTGCACCATGTCGACCGCACTCGATCCCGTCTGGCACCAGGTCTCTCGAATCAAGCCTACTTGTCTCTCCACTTCTCGGAGGCCACTCTGGCTAAGACCTTTCGGCTTGTTCTTCACCTGCACCAACGCAAACCAAGTTGCATTGAACACCTGTAATACTAGGCCAAGAGTCGGTCCACACAATGTTGTCAATCACTCATCACACTGAGAAGCAATCATTCATCGGTCCTCGGACACACCTGGTCCTCATTCTCCCATAGTCCCATGCCCATATCGGTAGCAGTTTTTTCCATCTTGAGTGCCTTTCGGTATTTCCATTGCTATGCGTGAATTGATTGACTGCTCTTGAACTAACTGATGAGTGATGAATGTTACTCGGACTGCCTTTCAGGCTGAACCAACTCCTGCAAACGATCAGATCTGAAGGTTGCTCTTGACCACTTAGAAGATTCTGGCCCTGTTTAGTTCCAAAAAATTCTCTCTCCAAACTTCACTATTGACCTATCACATAAAATCATATCAAATCTCTCTCCCTCGTGCATCAAGCATTAAATATGACATTGAGCAAGCAGCCTAGGCTCATATGATACTGGGCAACTTGCGCCAGATTCTTGACAAGGCCGAAGATACTAGACATTTGATACATAAAATTGTAAAGATGGATTTGTGTTTCAGTTTCAAACAACTGATAGGTAGCTGGGGAAATTAGTCACATTAACTGCTGTGTATGTACCACTTAAACGGGCAGATCTGGTTGAATGATGCAAATTTAAATCAACACTGTTCTTCATTCTCCATTTGTTTTGGAAATGATTTGTAATGTCTGTTCCTGGTCAATTTATTTGCGATGAAGGTTATCAATATCTTGATCTGGCTTTTACGGTCCTATACTTCAGTAGCAATGTTTTATGATTGTGACCAGGTCTGTGGTACAAATGTACAATGTACCATATAGTCATGTATACTGCTGTATCATTTTCTGTTCTTCTCTAATGTATTATAGGTAGCGTGATGAGCAGGTTTGATCCCTGGCCTGTCAGGCCTCCACTCTATGGAGGTGCATATACTGTAAGATGGATACAAGCCGCAGCGGTAAGATGGATACAGGCCGCAGGGGTCCATAATAGTAGATGTAGCTTCCGCATTCTGTTCCAATTTTGGAAGTGCAAAATTCTCAGTGTCAGACAATCTGCAGAACTGGATCGCCATCATCACATTGGGTTGTGCTGCTTTTGCACTTTTTTGTTTTATGAAAGCTTTTGTACTTCAATTGGCTGCATCATAATTTAGTCTCCGTAATGCGATGCATATGATGAAAGAATAAACTCAAAGATCGTTTAAGCTTTGCTATATTAGTGCCACTATCAGGTACTACGGAAATAGGTGAAAACACTACTTGGCACCAACATATTCGTTATGGATTGAGCCTCCAAAAGTAGACCCACAAAGTGCTTGTTCTGTTTCTCTCTATTCTGATGTCGTCACCATAATAGGACATGACTTTGTCAGAACATGAGTAATTGATGCATTGCTCACTGAAAATATGGGTTGCGAGAGCTGGGGAGGATCACAAGATGTATGATTTGGCAGCTTAACAAAATAATGATCACCTTTAATCTACATGAAAGTGATAAGAGCAATTATTTGATCTCTAGAAGGAAACTTTACTTTTCTTCCATAGCAACATTTTCTTTCTTCATTTCGGTGTGTCTAGAAAATTTCGGTTGCACTGCCTAATTTAATTTCTTGTTGTGCTTGCTTTCATTGGCTCAATGCTCTGAACAAATGGCTGATTGTGGATTCGTCTTTCAGACTTCAGAGTATTATAAGAATCAAGGGTTTCTCTGAAGCAAAGATTGGGAAGGTCTTCAAGGAAGCTAAAAAGCTTCTGGTTTCATCACGTGTGCTGTTTTGGGTTGAAACTTCGCGGTATTAGTTCTGTATGAGATGGTATTCTTAAAATTTTCAGTCTAAAATACTTCTGGTGTGATCAGTCATGCCATTATTATGTTAGTCTAATGATGGTTGATTTTTCAAAGGGAAAATATTCTGCGAGCATAATGGCAGATACCCAGTTTATCATGGTGCTAAGATCCTTAGATATCGCTGTGCTTATATTTGCAACCGCAAGTACCAGCTAACTCCGAAAGCATCGGATGTCAGAAATTGGTAATGACCTGATGCCTAGAGGGTTTCCTTGATCAGCAGAGCGTTTTCCAGGTTTACATCAGGTGAAGTGATGTGTCTAGCACTGAAGATATGAAGAAAAATGATGTACTGTTCTTTAGTAAACCTTTGTGTTGCTTAGGCTCCTATCGAGTATTTCTGCACGGTCACGAGAGTCAAGATCAAACCAATTGTATTGAGAAGAAATATTTTCTTATAATACTAGCTTACTATGGCCTTGCCTTCCTGAAAACGAACCAGACACAAAATTAAATTAGGTTTATCTAAGCAACAAGAACATCATCCTACAACAAAAATATGAAACGAAACATGATCTGACCATATTATGGCATAAGCAACGCCACCAACTACTGCCTTTCCGGTAGCTGTTCCCATGAATGCAATGCACTCGATACTTCATTGCCTTCATGAATGGCTGCATCATGTTACAGGTACACATCTTTCTTTAAGCCCATAATTTTACCTAAAACACAAAGTCTCTCTGGGGGGCCAAAGATGATCGTCAAACCAACGAAAAAGAAAAAAAAAGGATTTGATAGACTTTGTTGGTCAGACCCAGAAACATTAGCATGAACATTCTAAACCAGGAAAACGTGATCCCATTAAGTCTGACGAATACACCACTCTGCTACTTTGATAGTGCATTTGAAGAAAAAAGAAATAAATATGACATTTCTTGTTCAGTTTTAGACTGAAGAGAAGATAAACAGCAACAATCTTTCCATTACACCTCTTACGAACAGAACGAAAACCCACCAAACTGCTGTTGCTAATCAATCGGTAGTCTGGAACACACAGATGCATATTTCTACTTTTCCAGATCTAGTCCTCTGGCACCGGCCTGCTCAGCTGCTGACACCCAATTTCCTCATCCTGTTCTGTTGGCAGCTGGTGGCGACAGAGAGGGCAGACGCCGTTCCGCCGTAGCCACTCGAAGATGCAGTGCTGATGGAAGGCGCGGGAACACGGCATCGCCCTGAGCGTCTCCTCCGCACAGAAATCCTGCAGGCACACGGCGCACTCCGCCTGCGCCGCGTCGCCCGCCCTCACCTCCTGCAGGCCCAGGATGGCCTTGCTCGAGGCGGCGACGCGAGCCCGCTTGTTGCCCACGGACGTGAGCCCGCGCCCGTGGTCAAACTCTACCCTCTCGTCTTCGGTTCTCCTTTGCCGCCGCCGCCCCGGCCTCCCGACCAGGTGCCTCCGGCCAGCAAATTCGACGACAGTCAGATAGCTACCGTCGACCTCCATCATCTTGGACCAGACCTGCGGGGGCGAGGCTTCTGCTCGGAGGAGACGGGACGGAGGAGGAGCAGGGGATTACCAACACACGCTGATGCGATCGAACAAGAGGGGGGGAAAGCGAATGATGAAATTACCTTACCGATCTGTGCGTGCTTTGTAGGCAGCTCTTGATTCGCTGTCGGGTCCGAAAACGACTCCTGCAGATATCGGATTCGGCTCCTGGTCGATTCCGATACGAACTGGGGCGACTCCGATTGCTGAAACGACGAAATGGGGGGCGTCGGCGATTTGGATCCGCACCACCTCCTACGCGAGTGGCTTGAGCGTTGAGCTTGCGGCGCTCCTTGCGCGCGTCCTCGAGGGGTGGAGACGGCGTTCAGGCCTTCTGAGAGGGGTGGCCTCCTCTCCTCGTGGAGGCGGCGGCGTGGATGGAGGGAACCGACGGCGCCCGGCGGCCACCGTTTCAAGGGTGACGTTTCAACTTGGGTTACCCTTTCGACTTCGCGTTTTTTTCTTAAGAAGAAATAAATCGCGTTGCCACTAGAGCGGGCGCGCGACGGTGGTTGATGGTATCAGACTCGGAGCCCATTCTGGCCCAACATGACCCTACACTGACTAGCCTAGCATAGCCCAATGTGAACCACTGGTTAACGGTTGCTCTATTTTTCTTTTATAAAATTTAAAGTTTTCTTTATTAATTACTACTTCAAAGATTTGTAGATTATATCATACAAATTTGGTGTCATTGGGTTCATTTTTTAAAGTACTTCCATATTATTATCAATATCGTGGTCTTAGCAATAATAATATAATATAATATAATATAATATAATATAATATAATATAATATAATATATTAAATACTAAAAATCAATTTGTAGTCCTGGTGCAATCAAATCACGCTTTATAGTTTTATATAAAGGGGAGTAATAATTTTCACATAGCTATAACTGTTTTGATCCAATACGCAAAACTACAACAGTTACAGCCTAAAAACATTGTCGTCTTCGACCACCTTGTGCAGTCGTTGTTTATTTGGGTTAAATTCCAGGTTTTCAAGCTGATATACGTATGGTGAGGAACCAGGGATAAAGCTAGGGACGGCATTCGACTGAGTCCGATGGTGCATATGAATTCCTGTCTGCCCCTAAAATAAATTAGGGTGAATTAAACATCATATGTCAGGGAGATTTTTATTTTGCGAAAATGTCAGGGGGTATTTTTAAAGAAGCATTGACCTGCTTAGATAGGTGGGATTTTGATTCACATCCTTATTAAAGTGTACACCAAATAAAATACTCAAATAGGTCGGTAAGAAACCGTGCACGTCCAAGCAGAGCTGAAAATTGCTTCTTTGTTTTTTTCCTCCCTTCCATTGACAGACACCGGTCGCATTCCCTGACTCAAAAAACTGTTCACCTCCAATAAATTAAAAAAAATGTCCACCTGACCACGACGCCTCCGAACGTGCCCAATCCCAAGGCGACGAGCCGACGAGCGCGGCCACCGCACCGCACACCTGTCGCCGGGCCGCGCCAGCGCAGCGGAACGTTTAAACTAATCTCGCCGAGCTGGACCCGAGCGCTCCCTTCCGCACCCCGATCCCTGCGCCCGGTCCATACACCGTCCCCTCACACCCCCGCTCCCTTTCGGCCTGTACCAGAATCAACGCGCGGCTCTGCCGCGCGCGCTCTCGTTGGTGTGAACCAGCCAAAAGGCTGTGTTTTTTTTTTATTATTGTGCAGAGGCTTAGTATAATCATAAAAATGAGCCGTATACATGAATTTTAAACACAAAGAGAGGATCCGACATTGAAATTTTAAACTACTTAACACACATTTATTCCCGTCAGGTACCAATTCTTTCTCATTTGTATTCAGGAAGGATAAATCAGTTGAACTGGTGAAATTATTGCTTTACTACTAATATAGTTGCAGTTGTAATATATTTAAGAAACACCCAATTTTCTCTCTCATCGTAACATATAAGTATGTTTGCTAGTACTCTATATAAATCCGAACCAATGTCTCCATGGCTTCACAAAAATGTAATTGCTGCTAGGTCGTTGAAGAACCAAGAAGGAATATATACTCCAAGTTTTTTTTTGTAGATAGCTAGGTATGTATTAACATTGAGCATGCCATTTTAGTATGTAGAAGCAATTACAGAGGCATCCACATGTTCAACAACACTTACAATTCTATCTTTACAAAATGCAAATACTGATGGCGCTTCAGAACTTGGAGCTTAGCTATGCTGCGTATATCTTTAGATTCATTGCATAAATTTTCCAAAAAGTGTGGCCAATAAGAACATATATTAAACTTACTGCCCTCAAAACCAATATCTCAATTAGAGTATAGGTCACACAATTGTAATGTACTCCTACGTAGCTTCTTTGGTAAGCATATAAGCACAAGATTGTGTGCAAGATTCTAGGTATATTCAGATGATATATGAATAGATGTTGAAATAAGCAGGAGGTATCCAAGAGGAACATTTTAAAAATGATGAAAAATTTTAGCACTGGACAGGCATGCAACATGATGACTTGGACTCTAGGAGACACTTTAAGACACAGTTCAAGACTTCAAGGATACTTCAATGGTCCACGTTTCTTTGTTACCACTCTTTCTTAGGGAGCCATGGCGACAACCGACCCAGGGAGTCTAGTTGTCTCTGAAATGAGACATGTGGGAATAATGAGAAACAACTTATATATATTGCTTTTGGATATGTCTTGGCAGAGAACAGGAGTCTATAGATTTGTTCAGATATCAAACATTGAAGTTCTTGACAGGTATGTCTGTAAAAGAGCTTTCAAGGATTGGTGTCATTGTTACTGTTGCTGCTAATTAGGATTTAGTAGCTTGAGGAAATAGTAGAATAATAGAGATATACTTACCCAGGTCCAAAAAAATATTAGAAATCTGAGAACTGAGCCCTAAACATTTTGTGGACTACAAAGTTTGTTCTTGCTAATTTCTAGTATATATGCATGATTCACTACATGCTAAGTTGATTAGTACCAAATGATCTCAGTTCTCAGAAGTAATATTCCTCTAAATCTTCAAGCTGAAAACAAATGGATATATATTACTTTTACAGAATCATAAGTTTATCTTATTTGATATTCTAATTCCATTCCCCTTGTCCATTCAAATTGTCACCAAAGGTGGAAAGGGTGAGTAGCAGAAGTTGGAACATTCTGAACAGAGGTAAGGCAACAGCAAGGTGAAACTGTGAAAGAGATTGACACAATTGTCGCAGCAGCTGTAGAAAAGCTTCAATTTTCTGCAAATAGAGCATTTATTATTCATGAGATTTAGGTTTTTGCTAAAGGCCTTTCCGTAGTAGAACCATAATTTCATTTTCTGTTTAGCCTCATACAGCATTGACCTAGAATAATGTTAGTGCAGTGCTAACAGAAAAGGGAGGTACCGAATCATGGATAATATATAAAAAATATAAATATTTCCATTACACCTAAATACCAAAAGATAGTATATGGCAATGAGGACTGTGAAAGCCAAATAAGAAGTGCAGATATATGTCTTCCATACTTCCATCAGGGTTTGTTACGTAATAGGGACTATCCAGAATTCCAGTGACCAGATGTGATAGAGTGATAGACATACCTCAATTTAATTTGCCATGAACACAACATTTGGTCGAGCACTTCCTGGGCACAGCAGATACGACTGAAGGAGGAGCCACCATGGCACTGCTCTCCCCTGTGGCCTTGAATAGCATGTGCCGCGAGGATGGCCGTGTGGTTTGTGCTTCAGCAATTGGACCTGAGCGTTCACGACCTCAAGCCCTCAAGCGTCGACACCTTAAACGTCGATGGCGGCCATGGCTGAGGACAACACACAGCAGGTTTCAACAGCCAGACGAGGAGGGGACCACGCGGTGAAGGAGCATCATGCTCGAGATTGCGGCGGGGCGCTAGTGCGCTACCGGTCTCCTGCGACGCAAGAAGTCGCGAGGGGGCTGAGGGGGCGCAAGCGGCGAGCGGAGGGCAACGAGCGGCGGAGGGAGGGGCGGCAGGGGAGCAGGCGGAGGGGAGCGAGCTCGTTCGTGACGATTCGCGAGCGTACGGGCTCATGGCTTAACGGGCGAAAGGATCGCTCCGACCCGAATCGAACGGCTTCTATTTCTTTCTCGCCAGATCTGACGGCCGTCGGGCTAACGGGCGACGTGGACCCGTTAGCCGCGCGCGGTTTGGGTCCAGGATTCGAGTTATGAGATTCGGCGTGGATCTGTTTCACGGAGGGAGGCCGGGTGCTTCACACGTGTCCCCGCCGGCCTCCCGTTGATCCGGTCACCGCCCGGTGGGCGTCACCCCGGTCTCACCACGCACGCACGCAACTCGAGGCCCACGGGCCAGGGCTCGAACCTTCTCTCCTCCGCCTCGGGGCTTCGCCTTCCTTCCTCCTCGCCTCCACGCGAACGAAACCGAAGCTCGAATCAATCAAATCCTCCCACCCCGGTTCGAGCCCTCCTCCTTCGCGAGGCGCCCCGCGTGGCCGAGGCCCGATCCGACTCCCTCTCCGGAGACGCCGGCTCCCGCTCCCGCCTCCTGGACTCGTCGGCCCCGTCCCCTCGCCTGTAGGGTTCGTAGGTTGGTGTCCGATGAGGGGGCTGCTGGCGGTGGAGGCCGCGGGCGCGGTGGCCTCGTCGGCCTCGGCCTCGGTGCTCAACGGCGCCGTCGACTGGTGGCGCGACGTCAACGAGTCGCCGCTGTGGCAGGACCGCATCTTCCACGCGCTCGCCGTGCTCTACGGCATCGTCTCCGCCGTCGCGCTGGTAAGCACCGAGGCGTCCCTGCTCCGATCTATCGTAATTGCGCGATCAGATGGGAATTTCTCTCAGTTTCGGTTGGCGTTCCGCTCGGTCGCCCGCGCTGGTTTGATATGTGGGTGCGCAATTTCATGGGAGCTGGGGAATTGTAGGAGGAATTGAGAGAGGCGGCACTGAAAATTCCAGAATTCTGAAATTGTGTTGTTTGATTTCTCTGGCAGGTGCAATTGATCAGAATCGAGTGCAGGGTGCCTGAGTATGGGTGGACAACGCAGAAGGTGTTCCATTTCCTCAACTTCCTCGTTAACGGCGGTGAGCGAAGCATTTGTGCCGCTTTGCTTCTGTTGGGTGCTTGATTTGATGGACTGACTGATGTGAATGCTTGCTTTCTCATTTTTGCAGTGCGGTCTGTTGTGTTTGTGCTGCGGCGCAATGTGCAAGTCCTAGAGCCTGAGGTTTGTTCCTGAGTTCATGATTATATACTATACTAGTGTAACAAATTTTATGGAGGGGTCGAGTAATGATTTGAAGCAATGCGGTGCCACAGATAATACAACATGTGCTTCTCGATATGCCTGGGCTCGCGTTCTTCACGACATACGCACTTTTGGTGCTGTTCTGGGCAGAGATTTATTATCAGGTACTTGAGCTGTTTTCTCTCTCTTAATTTTCTGGATCATTCATCAATGTGTTGCTCCTATTAATTTGTGCTGTTGTTCTCTTTCTCTAGGCACGTGCGATGTCAACTGACGGGCTTAGGCCAACTTTCTATTGGATCAATGGCGTGGTCTATGCAATTCAGGTGACATGTACAGGACTTGTCATTGAACTCAAAATTTAGATTGGGATTTCAGAAAGATACATAATGTGATGATTCTGTCCGACAGCGCTGTGCAATTTTTAGTGATGTACCTCTGAACATTGACCACCTCAAAATGTTTGTTAGCCTTATAGATTCAAGCCTATGAAAGAAAGTGGCAGGCTTCAGGCCAGTGGGTAGGAATCCCAATCATGTGTGCACAGGCCTGTATTGCCATAGTTGTTAGCATGTGAAACTACCAAAACCTTTTGGATGCCTGTACTGTACCTTCCTCTTATCAATGAGAAAAAATAATGGCATAAACATATTTGGCGCACTATCTTAATTGACTTCAGGGCATACATACTTGATAGTGAGCATACAACAAATGGTAGGCCATAAACCTCAGGATCTTCATTTGTGTTATATAATTATCAACTCTCTGATATCTTTGTAAGAACTGAAAAACGGTTACTCTGCCTCATTGTATATACATTTTGATCTGAGACGTGAATTAGGAATGTCCTGGACTTATTTGGCGTCAATGAATTTCAGATAATTCTATGGTTGGTTTTGTGGTGGAAACCAGTTCGAATTATGGTCATCTTGTCAAAGATGTTCTTTGCAGGTAAAGTACTAGTTTCCTTTCCCTTCCGTGTCAAGCCATCATATATTCCTATTTAAAAGTCCAAATCATGACATCTTGGCGTTCATGAAGCGGGGTTGATTTTCTTCTCATAATATAGTATTACATTGAGAACTTAGGGAAGTCATTATTGGTAGAATTATGTTAAGTGAATTTCAGAACCCATCTTCATAAAACAATGGTTCCCGGTATCTGTTATTTCCTTATTGGTAGGGCTGACATGAAGACCACATGTAAAGCTGCAGTGGACTTTGTCAACTTCTTGATCTTTGAGCGTATGGTGTGCTATATGCTTTTCAGGTGTATCACTATTTGCAGCCCTCGGATTTCTTCTCTACGGGGGAAGGTAACATTTTTTTTTCTGGATATGCATTCACCTAGTAAATTTGATGTATTCACCACTGAAAACCTGCCATGGTTCTGTGTGCGTTCTTGATATTTGATATTTAGTACAGCTTAACCCTTCAATGACCAAGATGGCATCTGATGTTCTATCATTTTTCTGTAGGTTATTCCTGATGTTGCAGCGTTTCCCTGTTGAATCAAAAGGAAGGCGTAAGAAATTGCAGGAGGTACAGTTTGTATTCTGTTGGTCTGCATTCTTTTTCAGATTTCTTCTATACAAAATATGCAATAATGTTGTATTCATGTATTCCTCAATGCAGGTTGGCTATGTGACTACCATCTGCTTTTCTTGTTTCTTGATCAGATGCGTCATGGTAAAGATTGCATTTTCTTTGCGCTAGTCTATGCTTTGACCAATTTATGTTGGTACTTGGTAGGTAGGAAAGAGGAACCCATTAAGGCACTAACTTTGCATTTATATTGCAGATGTGCCTTAACGCATTTGATAAGGCTGCAGATCTTGATGTTCTGAACCATCCGATCCTGAACTTCTTCTATTACTTGGTATGAATGTCGACAGTGTAAAGCTATTTACCTTAAGAAGTTAGTCTACAGATTTTACTATGACAATTGCATTTAGATATTGAGATCAACACTCATGCATGCAACTGTCATCCTTTATTCTGTAGTATTCTTCAAATCAATGATACATACCATACTGGTCAGCTATAGTTTGCTTAGTTTCACCTTTTAATGGTTTATTCTGAGTGAAGAAATGCTACCTACCTTTCATTTACCTGTAGTTAGGTTGCTCACATTTGAAATTTTGAGCATCCTAATATATATTTTGAGATAGAGCAAAATTTCCCTGTTCGTTTGGCTTATCAGCCACCAGCTAGCTGTACTTTTCTCTCAGAACAAATCAGCACCAGCCACCAGCCAACAATATTTTTCTCTCAACACAAACCGGCACTAGTCTAGTAGTCAAATTCTTTTTCTGATTTCTGGACTGAATTTATCTACTGTGATGCAGCTGGTTGAGATTGTGCCTTCAGCACTGGTTCTCTTCATTCTACGGAAACTTCCTCCAAAGCGAGGGATCACACAATATCACCCAATCCATTAAGAGAGCAGGCCCTGGGCGACAGGCAAAATGTTTTCTTATGGATAGTCGATACAGCGTGGTAAATACAGAAAAGGCGGAGTGAAAATGCTGCCACCCTTGCGCTCGAGCTTGCCCAGCTTTTTATACGAGGAAAGGCTTTAGAAATCCCAGGTTGCTATTGTGTGTAAAAATGCAATCTCCTCTCAGATTTAGAAAGTGTAACTTATATAACTTTGTTGATCCCCGTGCACACCATCTGTACACATCCTGCAATTGTTTGCATGTCTATTCCGCAGCAATGAGTCTGTCCACAACTCCACTCTGCAACACTGAAGTTGAATCTGTGTAGAAAAGCGTAGCACCTATCACAGGTTCGCTGAGATCGCTGGTCATGGCGATCAACTGTCATCTGCTGGCTTACACCAGTAGGAAATTAGACATGCGGATTGAAACTTTGTAATAGCATCTCCGACGACCAAAAAATACCTAATAGCATCTCCGACGACCAACAAATACCAGAGCTCTCGTTCAAAAAAACAAATACCAGAGCTGCGTCCTGAGCGGGCCATTGCCGCAGAAGTGCAGAACGTCGTGCCATGAGGATCCCTCTAGCCTGACAAAGTGACATGAATAGCGGTACTATAACGAGGGGTAGAAATTTATCCCGATCAAAAAATTTCATATTCTTTTATTTCTGCAATTCTACATGCTACTGTTCGGGCAGGTTTCAGCCAAAAGTGACACTAAATGCTTATTATACACAGGTTTTCTGGATTGGAGGATCGCAAGATTATAGGATTATAGCCTATACAAAGGTGGAAAAGAAAGGTAACATCAAAATTCGGAAGTGTCTAGCTATCTGGTTCTACTATTTCAGGTTTTATTTCTGTGTTGTCCTGGTGTCTTGACGATGTTTCTGCTTCGCGCGAGTCAGTGTCAATTCCTAACGGCTCAGGAATAGGGAGTTCGTGTGAAGCAGCTCCAGAACTGCCGTCCTGAGCTTTATATGATGAATCTGATGGTCCTCCTTCACGTAAGTCAGTTTCCATCCCTCGGTGCTCGGGAACAGACAGCTCGAGGGATCCTTCAAAACTGCCACCCAGAGGTTGGGATGGTGTATCTGCTTCTGCAGCGCACAAGTTTATTTCCACCCCTCCCTCCTCGGGAACAATCAGACCATTCCAAGCTGCTCCAGAAACACCATCCTGAACCTGATATGCTGCATCTGACTGTCCTACTTCAAACAAGTCTGTCTCCATCCCCCTCTGCTCAAGAAGAGGCAGTTCGTGAGATGCTTCAGAACTGTCCAGAGCCTGACATGGCATCTCTGATGTTTCTGCTTCACATAAGTCTGTTTCCACCTCTCCTGGCTCAGGAATAGGTGTAGGTGGTTCATGGGAAACAGCACCAGAACTGCCGTCCCATCCAGTACAATGAGATTGATCTGCACTTTCAGGTGTTAATTTTGAGGAATCATCCTGGGTTGGCAACACTGGAAGTTTGTGGGAAAGCGCTCCAGAGCCTCCCTGATGCCTCTGTCCAGGAAGTTGATCTGCACTTTCAGGCCTCATTTTTGTGTTGTCCTGATGTGGTGAATCTGATGATTCTGCTTCACACCGGTACCTCTTCGTCCCTCGCTGCCCAGGAGCTAGCCGTTTGTGTAATGCTGTTCCAGAAGCGCCATTCTGCACCTGACAGTGAGGTTCTTCTGTCCGACGGTAAACATGCCGTTCATGCCATCCTCCCCTTCCTCCTCTCTCATGGCAGGAAGGTCTTCCTCTGCCTCGAGGGCCAATTTGACCATGTGGTGCTCGAGGGCCAATTTGACCACGCGGTGCTCCTTGCTGAAGACTACTGAATTGCATGTCTCCATTGGTCCTACCAAATCCAGAATCAGCAGCTCCATATGAATTGAACCTTTGGTGGAAAGAACCTTCACAGTGCGGATAAGCTATCATGTTCTGAGACTCAGGATAAACAGTCCTGTTTTGAAAGTCCCTGTTGCAGTAGCTTCCTGGGTACTGCCGCCATGCACCACGAACACCAATCTGGCCATGTGATTCCTCCCTATGAGCTGGTCTAGGAGTATGCCTTCCATTGCCTGTTTGAGAATTGCCACACAGGGGTTCATCATATGGCCTGCCATGAGGTTCCGGCCCAAGATGCTGCTTGGGCCATCCTCTAGACCCTTCCATATAACCATGCCGGCCACTTGAAGCTCTGTAGTTGTTGAACCAATATTGATTAGGAGGCACACCTCAGGATTGAATATTGCAGCCATCACTGCAAAAGGGTTTGTCTTGCTGAAAGTGAGTTACGTACCTTTCCTCTTTACTGGCTGGGAAATTATATTTGTTTGATCCACATGCATTTGGTCCCCAATAATGGGATTTCGCCATACTCCTCACATTGCCAGAAGCTGGAAGCTCATTCCATCTTCTTGGTGCGCTGTTCCTAACAGCCACCACATCACGCGTCGATGACCAAGATGGCACTCCATTTGCAAGATTTGCGAGGTCATTCCTCTGAAAAAGTGCGCAAAGAATATATGTGAAGCATCAAATCAACAGAGCTTTGCAAGCAAAATTTTAGTACACTGCTAATCTTACAGGGAAAGTAGAGAAGTTGGTATCATAAATGATAATGTTACTGAACAACAGCATGGGACTGGACAAGAAAACACTAAAAATAGCATTGTTAGCATAGCATGTTATGATAGTACTGCACTCATCCTATACTCCTATTTCTCAGGCCAGGATGTTTTAGGAATCGGTGCCAGGACAGAGCAGTGCTCTAACAAGATTAGAAGGCAGGACCTAATAGCACCACCCGGAAGGAGCTGATCGCGCCACCAAGAGAAGCAAGTCGGTGGCCCTCCTAATGTCTTTTACCCTTGCATAACTACCAAAGAGCGGCAAGCCTGTATCCTTGAGTGAGTAGACACAAGTATAATTATAGAGTAGGGATGTAACAAGTAACTGTAGAGTTCACTCTATATGATTGTGCTAAAGAGGAGCACGAAATCATCACAAACTATCAAGATAGTAAGCATGTGCCTAACAAGCAGGGTATATGGAGAACTTTGTTTCACAAGAAAAGGAAGAGAATTTTAGATTCCAGAATACCTGTTCTCTTCGTTTCCACTGCTCAGGCTTAGTTACAAGCATGGCTGCTTCTTTTAAGTCCTTATCCCAAAAGGCATCAAAGAAACATCCACGTCCTTTTGAATCACGAACTAAATCAGCCCATATTGAGTTGCTAGCCAATAAAGTGGTTCCATTTCCAAGGATCCAAAGGCAGTACCTGTGATAGAAACATAGCAATTACTTAACATAAAATGTAGTGGGCACGGTGTCTCTAACATCATCAAACTAATACAACGTACTTTGCTCTTGTCAAAGCCACATTAATTCTCCCAACATCAGAGAGAAAACCCACTTTCCCATCTTTATTAGATCGAACTGTTGAAATCAATATGATGTCCTCCTCGCCACCTTGAAATCCATCAATAGATTTTACTGTAACAGATAGGAAGTCATGTTTCTCATACTTTCTTCCAAGTCTATCTTGCAACGCAATTACTTGGGCTGTATAAGGAGATATTACACCGACACTCGTCCTCTGCCTCTTCTCAGAGCATTCTACAGTTGGTTTAGACAAAAAATAGAAAACACTAGTTAGCTTTATCCAAAACCTGGAGAATAGATAAATCTAATTCATAAAATATTTCGTTCAAAATATTGTTTTGTTTTAATAGGAAACAGAAACAAGCCCATCTGAAAAAAGATACTGAAGCATGGTAACCATATTATGTCTAGACTAGGATGCATGTACGGTTCTGTGCTATTTTAACAAATGCAGAGAATAAAAAGTTATAAATGCACGTTTCAATCAAAAAAATGGATGCATGGAGATCCAGTATTTTGACCTAGCAAAGAAGAGGCTATCTCCTATTCTCATCATATATACCAACACGATAAAATACATAAACATAAGGGCGAAGTACATATGTCATAAATATCCACAACATTCATTTACTATTCTCAACCACTGCTTTCCATTAGGAACAGGGCAACATCCCACTTGTACAAAATACTAATACAAGTAGAATGATACAGTAACTACATATCAGACCTAACATTATCAATGAGGTAATCAATGTAGAAGATTATTTTAATAGCTTAGTGTCAAGTTCTTTCTAACATACAGGAAAGTTGATCAAACATCAGCAAGTAGGTTTATCATGGCATCGACCTGGATGCTAGTTCCTAATTCTTCCAGCATGTTATGTGATGGCTGAAGCCTTAAAATGTACCTTTCGCGAGTCTTTCAACTATATTGGCTGCTACAGCAACCTCAGCCATATTTTTGGAACTCTGACCAAGGCTATCAAGCATTTCCATGTCATTGTCAATATGAATGAAAGAATAAGCACCAAAAATAGGACCAGGAAGATAACTCTTGACGTAGTTTTCCTGTTTGACAATGGGACCATCTGAAATCTGATTATCGTAAAAATTGGCATTTGGAAATTTACTGATGCATGGGTGCATTCTATATTGTACTTCCAGCAAGTGCTTGCCGTAACCCATTGTACACAGTCTCTGATAGAGGCTTCGTCCAAAGTCAGCGTCTTTAGCAATCTAGCAAGTCACAGCAAGGAGGCAGAGTATAATATGAACTGTAGAAGTCTAAAATAATTACTGGTAGAGAAACATGCAGATGATAAAAGAAAACATGGCGTTCAAATTAATCTCATAATAAACATATACCTTGCTCTTTACCAATGAAGATAGCTGGTTTTCATCCCCAATTAGTAAAACATGTTCTATCCCTGGGAGCAATAGAGGAACCAGTGATTCACATTCTTTTAGTTGTGCTGCCTCGTCAATAACTAAGATACTTATAGGCTTCAAGCTTTGCAGTCTGAACAACTCAAATGAACTAGAAGCAGTGCAAAATATAATCTTTGCATATTTCAAACATAAGTCCCGGATCGAAAGCTCATTGTCTTCACAAGGAAGCCGCATCTTTGAAAGAGACATAAGAGTTTTTATACAAAGAGACTTTACATCCAAAGGGCTATCTAGAGGGATATCTCCTTCATGAAGACCATCCGTTGTGTCATCTGTCAGGTCATCATGACTACAACAAGGGTCAGGAAGTTCGTCAGCAGGCTTGAAGATTGTAAAAAGAAGCTCATCAGAGACATCATCTGCACTCAGCAACTGCTGCAATTTATCTACCAAACTTTTGGCGAACATCATTCTATCAAAGTCCTTGCCCAGGGAACCCCTTGGTAGATGGTCATAGAATGTATCGATGCATCCTACCAATTCCTTGGCTAAAGTGCTGAATTTACTTATAAAATACTTCTTAAAGGTAAGGTCACATGCATCACTACTCCCTTGCTGTATATCTATGGACATTCTGTACCGAGAAATGCAATTTATTAGGAATGCTGTGACAGAATCCACACAATGCTTCCACCCATGTTGTCGGCTGAAGCAACTCAACAACTTCTGGACTCGATCATCCAGATATACTTTTGACAAAAACTCACCAATTTGCAAACGGTCCTTATTACCAAATAAGATGATGTCACCTAATGAATAACAGTTTCTTGGAGAGAAGTCCCCAATCAGCTCAAGAAGGCGAGAAGCAACTTGCAGGACAGCCATGTTAGTTGGAGCGCATGCAAGAGTTCTCTGTTCCTTCATCAGAAGCATTTGTAGCATCACTGCAACTGTTGTAGTTTTACCGGTGCCTGGTGGACCCCAAACTAGCCCCACAGAAGATCTGTGACTGCATTCACTTGCCAAAATGCAACTTGCCACTGCATGAAGCTGTGAGTCATTCAGCTTAAAACTGCAGAGATCGCCCTTGATTTCATCAAGTGATATATTGCTGCAGTACTTACAATGTCCAGGAGCCTGCCGCACCAATTTGAAAACTTCAGAGTTCAGTGAACAGAAGGCAACGGCATAGGAGTTCTATTAACAAATACGTAAACAAGGAATAGGACAACTAAGGACACAAGACTGTGGAACTGCATGAACACGTCATCCATCACATTTATTTTGTGCCATAAAAAGTTGGAACTACTTAATGAAAAAGTTAACAAAAGTCAAGGAAGACCTACTGTTGAATATGATGTTAGGGATAGAGTTACAGTTAAATTGGACCAATCGGTCGCTGGTAAAAAGGATGGATTTGATTCCGGTAAGTCATTTCAAATAATTCATAACATTCCCGGAATCTATTATGAACCTCTTAAAGGCACATATCAGTAATCAGGATATTAATTAAATGAAAAGAATACATGCAAGTTTGTGAACAGCAGTGAAACAAAGATCTCAACATATAGTTCAAACCATGCAAGTATATGGATAGATAAATTGCTCCATTCTGACAATGCAAACAAGTAAGAAATGCTTGTGCACTTTAATCGCATCTCATAAAAGATAATCCTATATAACAGAGAAAGCAAGATATGTGATGATAAAAAAACATACCATCCTCATTAACATATTTCAGACACAATTATGCAAGCTAAAATAGCAAAATGGGATTTAATCGTGTACACTGCAAACTACTCAAGGGAGATAACGTTCTAACTGAAAAACTCACGTGATTATTTCTGCCCAACATGCTACGTATGAGGTTTGAGTCCATTGTCAAACCCCTTCGGAGCACAACCCAAACACGGTCATATGTTACCATATTAGTCAGGAACATGGCATAGAAGGACCATCGCCTTGATGAATTGCATGTCTCTGTCTCATTTCGTCCATGCCGATTGCTGCACTTAGATTTGGCTGGTTCTTTCCAGACATTGCCATGCGCAGATGAGTTGCTAGATTTTGAACCTATTGCTTCTTGATCTAGCATATCCCAAGACTCATCCAAACCATCAGAATACAATTTATCATACTTATTAACACCCATTTGTCGCCGTTCATCTCCTTGTGCCCCAGTCTCCATCACCCGCGATGCTCTAACTGTCATCTTATTGCCCTTAACCTTACTGACCCATATGATGACACATGATTGGGACTGTTTGAGAATATCAGATTGATTTGCTGGTCTTGTTTCTGAAATCAGTAGAACATCTGCTGATTTTGGCTTATAATTGTCGATCCCACATCCATGAGAGGTTCCCCTCCATCTGCCAAGACTGATCTCAAATGATCCCTTCCCTTTCCTCATTGAATTAACAGAGAGCAGATCCGCATATGGAGCATTGGAGATGTCCTCCATACTGGAACACATATCATCCCTGACTTCTTCTAAAAGTGGCCCAAAGAAAGATGTCATGTACTGCTCCATGCTGCTAAATGTCTCTGGTATCTTCGACACCTGTAAAAACATCCAACTTCCATGAATCCACAGAATTTTTCTTCACTGTATGCAAAAAAACAGTCCACAAAGCTCATTTACTTTTATTAAGACGGTTTGAGTGTATTCAGTAAACTCAGATCATATAAATCTGCTAAAGAATATATGAAGAATTGCGCTTTTATTTGTCAATGCAGTGGAAACATTTTGATCCCAGTCAATAAATGGCATGGGCAGATATAGGTGAATGAGATGTAAACATTCAGACAGCAGGGTAGTTATAGCCCATGCCAGTGACACAATCTACAATCAAGCAGAAGACCCAGAAGATATCTCTGAAACCTAGGTGCAATTCAAACAACAGACAAGGCATAATCAGTAAATCACTCGCGGCTGACGCCAAAAAAAAAATCTACACCGAATTCTCCACCTACGCAAAATGCGGGCACCCAAAACGACTCCACCTAAACCTAAAGCGGCCCAGGGGCAGGGAGGAGTCCCCATTGACGCGCAAAACCCCACGCAGTTCCTCAGATCCACACGGATCGTCCGCTACGCGAGCCAGGTGCCCAGCACCGAGCGGCCGATCGAGAGACGGGGAAGGAGAGGCGCGGGCGCGTAAGCAAGCGGCTCCTCACCTTGTCGCGCAGCAGGTCCTTGTCGAGGATTTGGTCCACGGACCACGAGAGCACCACCTCGGAGAGGCTCTGGCTCCGCCACCGCCACAGCGCGTCAACGGGGCCGTCCTTCCCTGCCGCGGGCGCCGCCTGGCGCCGCTCCTCCTCCTCCTCACCGCCACACTCGACGGCGGCGCTCGAGAGATCGCCGAGATCCTCGTCGCCGTCGCCGTCGCCGGCGTCGCGCGGGCGCCGCATTTCGCCCTCGGCTCGGCGAGGAGCACGAGGTGAGTGCGAGAAGACGAGTCGATTGCTTCGCGATTGGTTGGGGGATTTGGGGATGGCGTTTAGGATTAGGCAGGGACTGAGGGCCTGCGATTGCCTAGGTTTATTACTGGAGAGATTCTCGGGAGTGAGCCGCCCGCGTCTGTTTATGTCTGTCTCTGTCGTCTCTGTGCCTTGAGGACTTAAGTGGTCACACAGCACAGCGATTTTCAGCATTTGCTGAGGCCTTGAGGGCATTTAAGATGCGCCGTATTGGCGTATTGTAGCAGCCGAGCCGTACAGAAAGTGAAAAAAAAACACGCCTGAGGCCGGTCTCAGTCAGATTTTACCGGAGTTTCGTGGCATTAAAATTTACTGACAGAGGAGAGAAGTTTCATCACTATAAAACTCCTCTATCACGATTACCTATATTTTTAAGACTGTGAAGTGAAACTGTACATTCAGACTGTCCTAAGGCCCTGTTTATTTTAGATTATAATCCAACTAGATTATATAATCTAGCTTATATAATCTTATATAGACAATAAACATTATAGATTATAATCTAGATTAAATATCTACACCCTCATATTATCATAATCTCGTAATCTCCTCAAGATGTGCTTATTTCAGATTATATAATATACAACATATAATCTGGATTATATAATCTTTCCTGTAAACAAACAGGGCCTAGGGCTATTCCCGATGCTAGTTTCGGACCTTAAGAGTTTCATGGACAACATCAGCTGACGTGATGATATGGTAAAAAAAATTAAGATAAGAGAGAAGGAACAAATTTCATCTCTCATTTTACATATACCAACTCTAAATGAGTCATAAAATTAAATGCTACGTTATATCTATAAAACAATAAAATAAACCTATTGCATTGTAGAGGTAGTTTCAAACATCATTTCTTTTTTTTCTTGATGACATGGCCACCACATGCGTCATTTACTTCTTCTCGGCCTTCAACAGCAATGGCAGCCAATGGGGAGCGGAGGGAGCGACGCTAGATTTCGTCAGCTCCTCACCATCATTAGACTTGCTTCGTCAATTTTGTCTCGCTTTTATAGCTAGACTTCTATTTTATTATTTTTAGATGGAGTTTTATTTTATTAGCAAAGATTTTTTTTATTGGATTAGCAAAGATATAGCACATTCCAATCATGTAGGAGGGCAATGAGACCGGACAAGTAAAGTTGTACTGGACATGGAGGTCTTTAACGGACTAAATTTTACATTACAGCGAAACAACTTACGCCTTATCGTATAGATTGATTACCTAGAGCATCATCTTTTTTTTGCGTGGTGAGACTATTTGGCATATCCATTGATGGTTAAAATTTCACTTTATCCAGTTGAATGCTTTTAAATCATATATTAATTAAATATTATGACTAGCTTATAAATTCATGAAATAACACTTTGCATTAAGGTGTTGTTTCATTCATAGTTTTGTTCCACACCAGATGATGTGACGAACTTGGAACGAAGTGAATTGATGGCTGTACTTCACTAGTAAATGATATGGCATGATTTATGAATTATCATTGGTCCTTCTGTCCATCTATATAAGACGTATTTTTATTTGAAAATGCTACTATATTAGCTTTTATCAACAATTAGTCAAATTAAATTATTTTAATTGATAACTTTGTACAAAAATGATAATACTATTGTATATGAGAACTAAACCATAATGTACTCTTGATGACATTTTTTTAATAATTTAAAAGTTCACATAAAATCCAACCGTCAGGTCTATCACAGTGTTTGGCTGGACTAAGGAAACACGAACGTAAACGAAATCCAAAAACGGTGCTAACGTAAACAGTGTACTCCGTAAGCTATTACGTGATTTGTTTGGTTGCCCGTTAATAACGGTAAGAGACCGTCCAGAAAATAGCTCCACAGCCAAGCATAAAGCCATAAAGGGCACGAGATAGGCTGGCTAACTAGCGGAGACGAGCCAGCAAAAAGCAACCTACACGGAGCATGCAGGCCGAGACGACGAGAGAGAGGTATCGATATCTGATTACATTCGGTTTCTAGTGGAATCAATTTTACACAGCGCTGTTATCCGATTGCAGCGGATTCAATTACGGACCTGCCGAAACATACAATATGTAACGTATTTCGTTACCGGCGGGGGTAGAGTGCCCCCACCTGATATATTTATGGGCTTTGAGTAAGCCAAAAGCATTTTACAGACTTTTGAGTTTCAGCATTTGAAAAGGAAAAAACTAGATGGGTTTTACACATTTGTGCTACAACTGAGCACCAGTGCTCGGAGATTTCCCTCTCATCTGGGACAGACACATTTGCTTCTCGTTTCTTCCTCCTACATGAAGCAGGGCAGCTCGCTTTCTTCCCAGTTCCCACAGATCTCTTCACATGACGCTGCCGGCTTTGCTCGAACGTTCAAAAATACATGAGGTTGCACATATCGTTTTAAGCGGAGCAACATTCGACCAAGGACATGTCAAAACCATTCGATCCTCGTGTCAGGAGTGCAACACGCCTTTTTTTTTTCTTTTTGGAAGAAAGCAGGACCGAATGGTTCTACAAGCAAGTTTTACAGGATCTGTAGTACATAAATAATAAACACACACTTGCAAACCCCATATGGAACTAGCAGAGCTCAGGCCTCCCACTAGCAGCGGTACGCTGCAACGCATCATTTTTAACCAAGGCGAACACCTGAACATTCACCGGACTCATTTCAGTTCCTAAATTAGCGAGCAACACAATAATACTTAGATGATAACATTAATACCCTCTATTCCGCTAATGAATTGGCTTCAACACTATGGCATCAAAGAAATGCAATATCATATACAGTATGCCAACGATATGCCAGATCCTTCTTTGTTACAGCTTGGAGTTCATCGAAGCAATCGGAAGCCTCACACAGCTGGCGTCTAAACCCAAACTGCAGTCTGCAGCAGCAGCAGATGCGGCAGCTCATCTTTCTTCCCACTGATTTGCTCTCTCAAAGCTCCTCATCCTGACGGCCTGCACAGAGACAGACAAACCAGCAAGGCAGCAACCGACCTTGCTTGCCTTGGAAAAGGATACCCTGGACCTGGAAGGAAGATTGCAGGCGTCAGAAACTGTTTGAGGAGTACCCAATGCCGTGTCCCTTCTCTGGTCGCACTTGCAGTCACAGGAGAGCTCACGCACTAAAATATTGCTCGCAGTCTTCCATCCTGAAACAAAACAAGCTCATGGGCATGCACATTCTTACACAGATTTCTTCCATCAAAATCCTGTAAGTGGATTAGACAAAGTAGGATAAACCAGACCTGGAGATGAAGCACCAGAAACTGTGAAGCAGCCATGAAAGTATGCTATCGTTCATCTTCCACCATGTTGGTTAGTCTTGGAAACATCAGAAATAGTAAATAAAATAAAATGTTACTTTCATCAACTTATTGCTTCCAATTTACTCAAGTTAGTATGGAAAGAACATTATATGAAGTGTTATACCCTCAAGCCTCAATCCATTACAAACCTTACAAAATGGGAACCACTTGATCAATTCAAGATCAAACTATACTACATAGCATAGATACATCTTAGGGCACCATATGGGGCAAATAAACCATGGATACAATTCAAACATAAGTAAACAATGCCCACTTAAGTAAAAAAAAAGAAAACAGTGGCATATTTCAGTGCTAGCTCAGTACCATTACGACTATGGCATTCGCATGTTGCTATATGCTAAATATAGGCCAAACGATGCCTTCAGGAACATATTGATTATGTTTACTGAGATTCAGCAAAGGGAGTCAAACTAATCGATGAACTCAGCAAAGTGAGATGGCTAACAGGACCATAATACCAAAATAGCTCCTCGAAAACCAAAATACCTATTTTTTATAAGAAAAGGAAAATATCTATTAAGTGCCCTCTTGATGAAATGTAACAAGGACTCACGCGGAATTGGGTTTTTCCGTAGTACTTTCTCAAGCATGAAGAATGGATGTAAGGTGGATCATCTGCTTCAACTAGTTACAAATTCCAGTACCGCCAGTTTGCAGCTTACTAAACAAGAACACTAAATACTGTAATAACGCAGAAAAGAGAAAGAAAGATATACATAATACAATGTAATAAAGTCCAAATGTCTACAGCTCATTGTAAGACATTTGATCCATTGAAAACCTAGTTTTGTCTAGGAGGCATTTAAGGTTGTCATCTGAAGCTAAGAAAATAACTACTTAAGAGTAGTGGCAACATTACTATAGTACTAACTAAATATTTTTCTTCTTGAACAGGAAGGCGCATTACCATAGTATTAAGCATTTTTAGAGCTTGTCAGAAAAGCAATTTCACCCCTAACTTAAGATGCTTACCTACCACTAGGGATGAAAACGATTACGGAAATTCCCGATCGACCGAGTTTCGTTTCCGAGATTTTTCCGTTCCGATGAAACGGAAACGGTACATGTCGGAAAACGATAGGAAACGATAATGGATTTATACCGTCGAATAGCTCTATCGACCGAATTTAGTGGAAATTTTCCAATGGAATTCCGAATTCGGCCCAGTTAAATCATTGAGGCCCAAAATTCACAGCTACCCTTCTACTTCGCCTAAAATTTTCTTTGTCGCAAATGGAAATGAATCCCCACCCTATATAGCTTCATTGATTTTTATCAAAAATGTACATACATAAATGATATATAAATATGTAATAATGTTGGTTGTTGAAATTGACCTATAAAGTTTTCGATTTGAAGTTTTCGACGTTTTCGTTTCCGATATACCGACTGTTCCGTTATCGCTATCGTTTCCGAGTAAAAAAATATGGTTATGAAATGATAATGAAAATTTTCGATCGTTTCCGACCGATTTCATCCCTACCTACCACTACTACTGGCTGGAGGCAATGGCTTTAGGATATGCCCTGACTAAGCCCTTTATTTCGAAAGTCGCCAACTTTCATTGATTGAATTCTTCCTATTATAGGGAATTCCTACCAAGCCCTAACCCTTTGCCCTTGCTAACCGAGGGAGATTCCTAACTGGCACCCAATCCGAGTGTCCCATCAGTTGCATTCTTCGCATAACTCTTTTCCTTATAGTAGTCGCTGCAACAGTTGATGACCATATGAAATGCATTCAGCATGCAGCTGAGCCACAGGTTTATAGACTCAGAACAACACGAATCTTACAAGTAGTGATGAAAAACATTTGACTATATTAAGAGGGAGTAGTACAATTACAGTCCAATTAATCTCAAATTTGACATGTACAGAAAGATCCTGCCTTTATCAAAATTGGTTAACTCGATGATTCCATGTTGGAAGCATCATCCATTCATCAATCATCACAGGCATGATTCAGAGAACTTTTAAAATTTAACACAACACAACAAAGACACATCTATTGGCAAATCGGAAAGGTGACTGTTTCCTAGTATTCCACAATCTACATGTCAGAATCACCATCTTAGTTATTTCCCAAGAAGAAGTATACAGTACAACCAGCTCGGTTTGCCATTCAGCAGTAGACAGTGTGGTTCTAAGATGTTCCTATTTTACAATCTAAGGTTGAGCAATCCAAAGGTGACTTCTGGCAAGCAACCAAAACACTGAAGCAATCAAAGAACCTTCCCAGTTCACAACAATTTCTAGTTACTCGTGTATTGTAACAGACCAAAAGAACAGGGGGTGGGGACAAACCTGTTCAAGAACCCCCACCCACTCAAATCCTTTGTTGTGACTCAATCACCAATGCATTGAGCATGATATGCAAGACAGCATCATACACCTCGCCATCATAATGCATTCCATCAGGGGTGCATTGCTGCCCGCATCCCTGGGTGAGCTTCCCCACATCAAGCAGCAGGAATGGGCCGCCATCACCACGAACGACGCCCCTCTGATCGACCTCGCGGTCATAGGCACGCAGCATGGTGCTGTTCATGTGTGCCTTCTTCGCTTCTGTGTTGAGCATGTGGTTCACCAGGTGTGGCAGGCCGAGCCAGAACATATGGGGTGGAGGCACTGGGAGCGGCGAGCGCAGCGACTTGGCAGCGCCCGCGACGGATGCCAGAGCGTTGCCGTAGCTCCCGGCGTCCGTGACGTGGAGCATGTGCCAGAGCCCGGATCCGAGGACGAGCACGTCGGGGACGCGCGGCGCGAGGCGTAGATCCTCACGGAGCAGCCGCGTGAAGTTGCTCTCGAAGGGCGCCCAGACGAAGTCCACGGAGATGCCCCGGGCCGGCACCGCGACGCGATAGTCGCTGTGGCGGCGGAACAGCTCCGGCTCGGCGGCAGCCGCCGCGGCCGGGTCGAGCAGGAGGCGCAGCAGCGCGAGCACGAGCAGCCGCGCCTGCGAGTCCCCGGCCACCATCACCCAGGACCCGTTGAGCAGCAGCGACGCGTCGTCGCGCGACAGCCGCGCGAACCCGCAGGCGGACGCCAGGGAGGGCGGCCACGACCACGTCCGCGGAAGAGCTGTCCCGCCTCCCAAGGCATTAGCGGCAGTGGTGGCGGCGGCGTCAGACCACGACACGCGGTGCAGGAACGGGACGCAGGAGGAGCCAGTGGAGGAGGAGGCGGACGCGGCGGCGGAGTTGGGGGCGAAGGAGGCGGCGAGGAGGTGGGGAATGGAGGGGAGGTAGGGGGAGAGGTGGACCCCGACGGCGAGCGAGACGAAGAGCGCGCCGGAGAAGAAGAGCACCTTGTTGCGGCTGAGGTGCCACCCCGCCAGCCCCATGGGCACGAACAGCACGACGCACGCCGCGACCACGCCCGCCTGCGCCGCGGCAGACACCATCGACCGGCCGGCCGAGCGGCCGCCTCCGCCTCCCCCGTGAGAACGCGCGCGAGCGAGAGCGGCGAGGCGCCACCAGATCTGGGCCGCGAGGCGGGGATCGCGGCCTGAACGAGGTTAGGCGGGCAGGCGGCGGGCGGCGTGGAGCGGAAGCGAGGGAGATTAGAGGGGGCGGGCGCCGCGGCCGTGTCGCTCGGTGGGTTGGTGGGTGGGGGTGGTGGGGTTGGGGCTAGGGGCGGGCGGAGATCGGGGAGTGGCGGTGCGGGTCGGCGGGATGGGAACAGCGGAACGGCAGAGCGGGTGGGGAGGGGACGCGAGGGTGCGCCGGCGATTTGGCGCTTGGGGCCGTGGGGGTCGTCGGTGCGGGGGACGGGGCGTGCCGCGTGCGCGCGCCGCCGTGGATGCGGGGTCGGGTCGGTCGGTCCCGGGCTGTGTTCGTGCCTGGAAGGTTAGTGGAGAGTCCTTCGGATTTGGACTTGAGATTATCATTTCGATTTATATGCAGTGTGTTCCTTCTGCTTCGATCAGAGGGAAACAGATTTTGATGCGAGTCAACTTCGCCAGGTTCTCAATCGGATCTCAATGCCGATGTCGAGCGGAGCGCGCACTGGAAATGGGAGCCGCGGGTCGGTACAGGATCCAGATGGCGCCGACCAGCGATGCTAGGGCCTTGATATTTCGGCCATCGTGTGTCGGTTTCGAATTTCCCCTTTGTTCCAAATTTTGCTTTGCGAAATGTGTTTGTAATTTGGCAATTTTGGATTGCACTTTACTATCTCGCGCCGGATCTCAGCAGGATTGTGTACCATCAACGCAGGACGCATTCCGAACTAAACAATTCACGGTTTGCTGCTTAGTGGTGCCGTAGTGCTCACGCGTCTCCTGACCTCACGACAAAGTAGGTCCATCTCAGAAAAATCAAGGCTCGGTCTATTAATCTTCTCCCCAATTGCTCTGACCATAGCCATGTACTCGCGTCGATTTTGGTTTATCTCATTTCAGTTGATAACCAAATTGGAATATAAACCACCAACACATACTAATCAAACCTACAAATCATCAACGGAGACTGCAGATACCCAATAAACACCATTGCTCAAAAGCCACAGAACTGAAGTCATCAGGCTAACGAAGAACAGAGCCAACGGGGAACAAGAGTAACGAAGAACAACAATTACTTAGAACATCCATTCCTTGAATTGATAAGTTCCAATTCTCCATTACAACCATAAACATCTAATAAGTTAAACACCACAAAACAGCTAGACACAGAACCCAACACAGCAACACCCCTAATCCATCAGGAACCCTAGCTAGCGGCCGCCAGGCCGGGTAAGGAGCCACGCTCAGCCGCCGAAGCCGTAGAGGGTGCGGCCCTGGCGCTTGAGCGCGTAGACGACGTCCATGGCGGTGACGGTCTTGCGGCGGGCGTGCTCCGTATAGGTGACAGCGTCGCGGATGACGTTCTCGAGGAAGATCTTGAGCACGCCGCGGGTCTCCTCGTAGATCAGGCCGGAGATGCGCTTCACGCCGCCCCTCCTCGCCAGCCTCCGGATCGCCGGCTTCGTGATGCCCTGGATGTTGTCGCGGAGCACCTTCCGATGGCGCTTGGCGCCGCCCTTGCCCAGGCCCTTGCCTCCCTTGCCGCGGCCCGACATGGCTGCTGCGACGGCGACTACTTGGAGCTGGCTAACAGGCGCGGAGGATTGGAGAGGAAGAAGATTTGGGGATTTCTGGGTGATGGGGAATGGGGAGTGACGGGGGCGTGGTTTTATTGAGGGCGGGGCGAGCGGATGGATCCGTGGGAAGGTGGTGGGTGGATGCCGATTCGGTGGAGTGGGCAGGCGCGGATCGCTGGCGTGGCGGAGCGGACGGGTAGATGCGGGCCGATCCGCGGGAGGTGGTGCGACGCCGTCGGATGGGGAGAACAGGCGCTGATTGGTTTGAAACGGAGAACCGCGGATTGATGACGTGGTGGGGTTGTTACTACTTGCTTGTGGAGTGGGCCTGATTGGGTTGTTCGCGAGCCTCCTAGTAGGTAAAGAAAGCCCTCTTCTCAAAGACCGCGCTGCTCGGCCCAATACAGAAACGGCCTACTACACCGTGGGTTTTCTCACTCACTCGTCATTTGTCAGTGTTCCTCAAAAAAAAAAAACTTGTCACTCGTCAGTAGGCTTGTTTAGGCCTTGTTAAGATGCAAAATATGGGGGCGGGGATTTGGAGTTTGGGGTCACTTTATAATCATTACGTCACTGTAGCATTTCATTTGTATGTATGAAAAATTGTCCAAAAATTGATTAATTAGGCTCAAAATGTTCGTCTCGTAGAGTACAACAAAACTGTGCAGTTAGTTTTTGATTTCATCTACATTTAGTACTCCATGCATGGGCCGACATTTTGACGTGATGGAAATCTTCTTTTTGCATAGTGAATTTTGGGGTTGCTTTTTGGGAACTAAACAAGGGCTTAGATGCAAAATTTTACCCCAAAGTTCACTATGTAAAAAGAATATTTCTATCCCATCAACATGTCGGCACATACATGAAGTACTAAATGTAGATGAAATCAAAAACTAATTGCACAGTTTTGTTGTACTCAGCGAGACGAACATTTTGAGCCTAATTAATCAATTTTTGGATAATTTTTCACAAATACAAACGAAATGCTACAGTTACGCATAAACATTTACGGTGAAGTGACATCTTTTCCCCGATTCTCCACCTCCCAAATTTGCTCTGAACAAGGGCTAGATGTAAAATGCCACCCCCAAAGTTCATTATACAAAAAGAAGATTCTCGTCACATCAAAATGCCGGCATATGTATGGAGTACTAAATGTAGATGAAATAAAAAACTATTGTACAGTTTTATTGTACTCGGCGAGACGAACATTTGGAACCTAATTAATCAATTTTTGAATATTTTTTCACAAATACAAACGAAATGCTACAGTGACGCATTTACCATGAAGTGATATCTTTCTTTTAATTCCCGCCCCTAAATTTAGCCTAAATTATCGCAAGGGCTTCACCTGCTCCGGCTCGACTGACATTATCCAACTTCCAAATATTATGCGTGCTGTTTTTGTACTTTAAGCCTGGTTGTTTAACATTGGCGCTGTACATTTAGGATTACAATGGATGTTGCCATCGACAGCACGCGGGGTTCAGACTAGCTAATTCCGCTTTACCTCTCGCGACAGAGGAGGTCCCATCACGCCAGGCAAGTTGCGCTTAAGGCTATCCGTACTCACCGTTACTCTATATTTTTACATCAAAAGAAATATTTTAGCCACGTCACTGAAATTTTTTACTCTACATCTGCTTCTCCTGCACTCCTGTTACTCTATATATTTACTCTATATACAACAACTATATATTTTATTCATCTATCTCCAATTATCATCTTCCAAGTGACTCGGGGGAAGAGAAAGCTGGTGCTACTGGTGCCGTAGCGTAACATTTCACTTACGCTTGATTTACCGTGAAACATGTTTTACGTTTCGGTAGCGCGGGCTTTACAGAGCTGCGCTGCAGCTCTTTTTACGGTACCTTTTACGGCACGTAGGTTACCGCAGCTGGTGCCGCAACGCGCTGCGGGTAGCCTAAGAAGCGATGGTTAGCCTAGCAAAATTGCTGCTTAGACTATTTGCAACGGTGTCATCTATATTTTCTCCTCTAAAAAAATATTTCAGTGCCCTCTAAAATATTCCATCCCCTAAGTCCATGGACTACTGCGGCGGTGTCCTATATCCTCCCGTCGCGCTATCCTGTAGGTGGCCGCAGGCGGCTGCTGCTGCAGCTCGTCCCACTTGGCGCCGGCGCCGTGCACCGGGGAGGACGCGGCGGAGCAGGGCAGGTTGGCGCCGACAGCGGTGAGTCCTCGTCCGCCACCATGCCCAGGCGCCGCAGCGACGCAGGGTCCACGGGGATCTGCCGCTCCCTCACGGCGTCCCGCCGCCCGGCCTCCGCCGCCAGGCGTAGAAGGGTCTGTCTTGCCGTGGACGAGCACGAGAAGGACGACGCGGAGGAGGACGGGCGTGGGCGGGCTTGGCGAGAAGAAGCCTCACGACGTCGTCATGGCCGGCGGCGGCGGCCGTGTGGAGAGCGTCGGAGCCGGGGGAGGGGGGTGGCACTGTTGGCGAGGAGGAGCTCGGCGGTGAGGAACTCTCCTGAAGCGGCGGCGGTCTTGAGGGGCGTCCGGGCTTGTCGGCGCCGTACTCGAGCAGGACTTGGACAAGGGGCGTCCAGCAGCGTGCGCCCGGACTCGGCGGCGGCATCCGCGGCGCGCCACTCGGGCTCGCTGCGGTCGAGCACCTCAGGGCGTCGTCGTCCAAGACGGCGGCGGGCATCGTGCGGTGCGGCGGCGGCGTGGCCGTGACGCCGTCGGGCCCCCAGAGCCTCGCGCAGAGGCAGGTGGATTACATCCATGGGAACAACGCCAAGGGGATGTCGTACATGGTCGGGAACGACGACAGGTTCCCACGGCACGTGCACCACCGGGACGCGTCCATCCCCGGCAGCGCCAACACGCTTGGCACGGGCAGCGCCGGCTTCCAGTGTCCATCCCCAGCAGCGCCAACACGCTTGGCACGGGCAGCGCCGGCTTCCAGTACTACCACGCCATCGGGCCCGACCCGAACGTGCTCACCGGCGCCATCGTCGGGGGTGGGGGGGCAACGCCAATGACGCGTTCGCCGACGACCGGAGCAACTACCCGCAGTCCGAGCCGGCCACGTACATTAGGGGACGGCGCGGGGGCGGTGCGGGGCGGGGGAGACGGAGGACGCGGGGAGGCGGAGCACGGCGGCGGCGGCGCGAGGGAGCCGCGCGCGCGAGGGGACGAGGAGCGTTGAGGAGGAGATTTGGAGGAGGAACCTGCCTCCGGGAAATTTGGGGGAGGGGGCAAAGGACCGGGAAAGTAGAGGAGGCTTTAGCAACAACCGCTGCAGATGGAATTCGGAGGAAATAAATGCTACAGTAGCGGCCAGGAGCTTTTAGCTGCTGCCGTTGCAAATAGCCTTAGGACCTGTTTGTTTTCCTGAGGCTAAACTTTAGCCCCGTCACATCGGATATAAACATGTTGATTAGGAGTATTAAATATAGATTAATTAAGAAACCCATTACATAAACAAGGACTAATTTGCGAGACGAATTTATTAAACCTAATTACACTATAATTAGACGATGTAATGCTACAGTAAACGTATGATAATTATATGTTAATTATAGCTTAATTAGACTTGTTAGGTTCGTCTCGCGAAATAGATATGACTTATGCAATTAGTTTTACAATTAATTTATGTTTAATACGTCTAATTATTATTTATTTAAAGTTCTAAACTTTAGCACTGGATCCAAACGACACCTTAACAATGGAGTACTTTTGGCGACACGAGGTTTTTTTTTTAACGATACGAGGGGGTTCAAAACAAGGCATATCCTCGTTCTTGCACATCCGTGGATTGACAAGTCTTTGTAATCACGGCCACATATACACAGAATTTGAGCCAGGTTCGAGTCTTTTAGCCCACGGTTTTATGCTGCGCCTTTGCTTTCTAACTGAAGTTGCATGTCATCACTGGTTAATTACTTAATTATTAGGACGTCGACGACTAACTAACCCTTCTACTCAAGGGTCAAGCCTCAGGGGCCAGACCGGCACAGGCCAACTCCGCTTCCGGAGTACTCTGCGTCTCTCCCTACTATGCCGCGGTGAGAGTCAGTGACCACTCTTGTGTGAATTTAGCAACCTTGATGGAGCCATCTGCAAAACGGTGGAGAGGCAATAGCAATACTACTCCGAGTTCAGCGGTAGGAAGGTGCTCAATGGTGATGCTTCACCTACTCCCCGGGCTTTGGCCGCCCCGGTTCAGGCCTTGTTTTGTTTCTAAATTTGGGAGTTAAATTTTAGCCTTTAGAGTGGGTGCGTCACTGTATCATTTTGTTTGTATGTGTGAAAAATTGTCCAAAAATTGATTAATTAGGCTCAAAATGTTCGTCTCGCAGAGTACAATAAAACTGTATAATTATTTTTTGATTTTATCTATATTTAATACTCTATGCATGTGTCGATATTTTAATGTGATAAAAATCTTTTTTTGCATAGTAAAATTTAAGGACCCAAATTTAGAAAGTAAACAAGGCCTCAGACAAGAGGCACAGTTTGCACAGCCAGTTCTGTCGCCGGCCCTGGCGTGAGCACGGGCGGAGACAGCCGGGCGCCGCCGTGCATGCCGCACAAGTGTACAGCGCGCCGCATCCCCGGGAGCCTGAATGCGAGGCCTATTTGAAGATCGAAATGGCAACCAGCGCCCTATTCGAAGGATCAAAATAGCGACAAGAGAGGAAAGTGAATGGAAGCCGATAAAAATTTTTTCTCGAAACTTGACCTTATCTCAAAATCACTACCTAAGAATTTCTCACACACTTGTCAAGGTAGCGTAGTCACAACGGACCTACCAACCCTAGAAAGAAGTTAGAACGAGATACAAAGCAGAATCACAACTCAAGAGGCGAAACAACTGCTATCTACCTGGGTCCCGACGGGCTGTCCGCATAGAGTTCGCAGACTGTCCGGGGGTGGCGGACGGTCTATAAACCCCGACAGACGAACAGAACGAACCGCTACAGAACCCCGCGAGCATCCTCTCCCAAATCCATCACCGGATCTCCCAAATGATTAGAGCTCTTGAGACGAAACTTTGGGGAGATAGAAAGCACTCCAAGAAGATGCTATGCCCCAAAAATCTCAGGCTCTAGCTCTCTACAACACGAAGAATCACGGATCACAAAAAGATGCCACCACCGCGAGTTCATCCGAAAAACATCGAATCGAGACCGATTCCCGGTGTTTGAGGGAGCAAAATCATCCACAAAGCGCAACGCACTCCCCCATGATCCCCTCAAACAATTCCGGAGCCAAACAACCTAGAAATAAATAATTGAGCCAAGTACAAAAATAGCACAAAATGAACTCAGGAAAGAACAAAGAGATTTAACTAGCATAAGTAATCTTCCATACAACCAAAGGTCAAATTCTATCCAAGGCTAGCAACCTCCCAACATCCACCCGCTCAGATCAACGTGAAGCACAGGCTAGCCTAGAGAAAACAGGAAGGAAATAAACTAGGGTTCCAAGAGAATTACCTATCATCCCCTCCACCTCCTATTTATAACAAGTCTCCTGGTGGGGCTAATGACCATACTACCCTCACACTCTAAAACTAATATACACACCCCTCGGGGGTAATTTTAGAATGCGAAGATATTTCCTTCGGCTGAACACGCCGTCCATCCGGCCTTGCTTCCCTCCGACGCAAGCTCTAGGATCCCGTCGCGTGTCCCGCGCTTCGAAACTTTCCGAACGCGCCCGGATCACCATCTCCGTCACGTTGGGCCTCCGGGCTCGGTTTTGAGGCCCAAACTGAGAAATCCTCCTCCGATGGTTTTGTGACCCAACCATCAAACCCCGCATACAAGCTTCGGTTGTTAGCCGCTACCTTGCACCGGCTCAGTCCACGACCTCGTCTTGCTCTTCTTACACCATGTCGATCGCACACGATCCCGTCTGGCCACCGGGTCCCTCGAACCAAGCCTACTTGTATCTCCACTACTCGGAGGCCATTCTGACTAAGACCTTTCGCGCTTGTTCTTCACCTGCACCAACACAAACCAAGTTGCATCGAACACCTGCAATACTAGGCCAAGAGTCAGTCCACACAACGTTGTCAATCACTCATCACACTGAGAAGTGACCATCCATCGGTCCTCAGACACACCTGGTCCTCACTATTTGTTTGGCTCATCAGCCACCAGCCAGCGATACTTTTTTCTCAGAACAAATCAGTCACCAACCACCAGCCAGCAGTATTTTTCTCTCAGAATAAATCAACACCAGCTACCAACCACCGGTCAAAAGAAGACGAAGGTGTTTGCTACCTCGTGTTGTAGCTAGCTTGCAGCATTGCAACACTCCATCAATACGTACGACTGTACGAGCCCATGCCACCATCACAGTAGAGAGAGGGAGCCACCATTGTCACCCGCCACCTGCCACTGTAACACGTGCTGCTTAAACGAGTTTCTTCTTTCCTCAGAGCAATTTTCATGTCCATTTTTTCTCTCTATTGCGCACTTGCCCCAGTCAACAACAAAAATGATTTCTATTTCAAAGAAAACAACAAAAATAATCGCGCACGACCTGGATCAACTCGGCTACACGGACGGCGCACAAGCTTCGGCTGAGACAGTGGTCATGTTGAGTCGTCACATCGTTTAGATGCTACTTACAGAGAATTCTAGCTAATCCCTTATTTAGATCCCAATTTAGGACACCTAAACTTTAGAGTTTGGTAATAAATACATATTATAGTATTTCGTTTGTATTTGTGAATAATTGTCTAAACATTGATTAATTAGTCTCAAAATGTTCGTCTCGCAAAGTACAATAAAACTGTACAATTAGTTTTTGATTGCATCTATATTTAGTACTCCATGCATGTGCCGACATTTTGATGTGATGTAAATCTTCTTTTTGCATAGTGAAATTTGGGGGTGAAATTTGAAAACTAAACAATGGCTAAGTCTCCGTGTTGTGAATTCTAGAAGAATAGTATTTGTGTGCATATAATGTATTTATAGATAAAAGCATCAGTTGTACCGGTCTTTAAAAAAACATCATTATATTTTATCAAGCTACTTTGGCGAAAGTGCTACCGAGTCTCGATATTTTTTTGTTCCCACGATACTTTTTTTCTGATACAATGGAGAAACTCTCATACCTTATACAAAGTTGTGTGTCACCAATGGGCAATAAAAAAGGATGCACCCAACAAATTGTCCATGTACAACTCTAGCCCCGTTCACAGTCTAGAATTTGTTTTTCACCATTTTGATGAAGAAGTAATGTACTCATCTTTTCATCATGCTATTGTATAACCCCGCATTTAAATATGTGATAATATTGTATGCATCAACAACATCAATTATTTTGTTTATTATGGGAAAGTTTGATTAATATTTGTTAAAATGCATTAATATATGCACGCATGACCGTAATTCAACATATATTGATATATATATATATATATATATATCCGTGTGTGTGTTTGTATATGATTGTTGCTTATCAATCGTGTGAAATATTGATTTCCACTTTCTTTTTCTTGGCCAAACATTGATCGCACAATTTATGGAAAAAGAAAAAAACACAAGCAAATGCATGGTTAAAATACTAGGTTTATCGTTGTTATTACAAAATAGTATATTATTAGTTTTAAGTAGTTTACGAGTTTGGAAATCTTTATATATTGCTAAATACATGTGTCATGTTTGAAGCAAACATAATCTCTCTTAAACCAATAACATTTAAAAACAATCACAATATGTACCATAGTCATGTCTTATCATAAACACAATTCAAACCTAATGGATATCCATATAATACGGTTAAAAACGCATGCTTACTCCCATATTTCTAGAAGCCCCTCTCCTTCAAGCATGATATATGATTTGTCGTAAGGTTGCATAACATCTCACACTTCATGCAAAAGGTCACACACATTACAACAATACACTATGCAATGGTACACATATCACTACTACGCCTAAAATCTTTCTTCTTTCATCAAACAAAACCATCCAAAATTCTTAATAAAAGGTACCCTCTTCAGTATTGTGTCCAACCAACAAACACCTGGTAAAAAAATTAAAAATATTGAGTTTACCATGTGCTTATGATAAACAATTTATTGCGGGTTTCAAATAGCTCATAAGCTTGCTAATCTTTACCCTTGCTAAATACTTCTACTTCTTGTTAGCAAAGAGAACTTTGCTCACGCTCATTACATAAAAAATCTATAACAACTTGGACCATAGTAATATTTTATCGAAAAACAATGTGACCTAATGGTTATTCACACACTCCACATGAATATCACGGTCATCACGGAACAATATAAATGTGAACTTAGGTACACTCTTTGGTCATTTATCACAATCCAGATCACCCTTAAGGAAGTGAAAGGTGAAACTCACATGATCATTGCTTCGTAAAAAAACTAGGTGAAAAAAATACTAAATACTTGTACTTTCTTGGGAGTAAAGAGAACTTTGCTTGCAATACACATTACGTTTAAATTGCTAACAGCTTGGTCCATAGTCATTCTTACCTTCAAACAATTTGAACCTAATGGATATTTGCATATCTCAGCTAATAATGCCTGTCTGCTCTTGTTCTTTTATGAACTTTGCTCCTTTACATACCGTACAATTTGTCACAAAGTGCAGTTGGCATCACACACTCTACACGAAAACCACATGTGTTGATATGATACATCATACAACTATGAACATAATTATAGGCAATTGTTGTTTAAAGCTATTTAAATGACCCTCAAGGAAGTAGAATTCCTCATCATTATTGCTCTGAACAAAAAGATGGCAAAAGGTGCTAGATACTTGTACTCCATTTAGAATAAAGAGAACTTCGCTTACAATCATTAACAGCTTGGATGATGGTCATATCTTGTCGTGAAACAATTCGATCTCAATGGATATTCGCATACCATGACTAAAAATACTTGTCTACTCTCACTTTTCTAGAAAAAATTATGCCTTTACATGATGCGTGATTTGTCGTAAATGCACAAAATATAAAACACTTTACACGATGATCACACGTATTGCAACAATACAACATGCAACTATGAATCCAACTATACAAAGTTGTTGTTTATCGCAGTTTAGGACCAATACTCCACGCATAATTTCTTCCTATACCAACAAAAATTTGGCATGGATGTTAAGTTTACTATCCCAGTCGTTGATTTAGAACAATCTGCCATTGGCGGAAAATCACAGCCGCCCACGAAGGCATCCAGATCCAGCTCGGCGGAACCTGTCCTCCACGCCGCAAGCTGCCGTGGCACTCAACCGGCCCACCCCATCCCGCTGCCCAGTATAAAAGGCCCTCTCCTCCTCCTCCGGCTCCTCAGTGGTCTCCTCTCCATTTTTCTCCTCCTCTCGTTTTTTGCGTTTAGGCCCCTGGGGAAGCAGGGATTCCGTCCCTGGTCCCTCTCCCCGGCTCTCCCGCCTCGCAGCTCCGATCGAGGCTGCAACGTCAGGTAAGATCCTTCTGAGCCGCTTTCCGTTCGCATGAACTTGCATTTCACCTCGTTCACACGCTGTCGGTTCTAGATTTCATCTGTTTCGCCGAGGACTTGAGCTAGAAGCTAGAAGCGGTGGATTGGGGAGTTGCTGTGGCATCTATGAGGCATTCCAGGGCAGGATTTGGTGGAAATCTAGGTTTGCCAGGCGAATTTTGGTGCCAAGAACTCTTGGGTTGGGGATTGTGGCCGTCAGTAAGCTGAAAGGGAACCATGTTTGGGAGAAGGTACTAAATTTGGGTGGGGGGTTTAAACTATAGGGTACAGCGAACTGATACACCAAGTTGGGGAATTGTTAATCCAAAAGTTTCACGAGGGCTCGAAATAGTAGGCAGTACTGGTTAATACTCCATCCGTTCTGAAAAAACTGACGTTTAGGACAGCGACACAGTTTCCAAAACACAACTTTGACCTCTTGTTATTATAAAAATATTTATCAAAGAGTGATATATGTATACTTTTATGAAAGTATTTTTCAACACGAATATATTCATATAGTTTTCACATTTGCAAACTCAACAACTTAAAAGTTATTGATGATTTATATTCCCAAAGTTTGACCCAAACCTTGTCCTAAACGTCAGTTTTTTTGGAATGGAGGGAGGACGTGGTAATGCAGAAGTTTGGCTGTTGGCTGCTCTGTTTTGTGTTAAACCTGGCTCTAAATTTATTGCGCAGCAATAACTACTTGTAAGCAGTTCTGACCGGGTACCTATATTGGGGTGAAAAAAAGATAGGCAGTAGGTTTCGTGTTACAGAACTTCTCCTGCACTTACCTGTTTTATTTAAGTTGCATTTTGTGCCCTGTGGTTGCAGGAATGGGAAATCAGTGCCAAAATGGGACCTATGGGCACAAGTACAACAACTACAACCAGTTTCAGAATGAACGTTTCGCTTCAAGGTACGATGACGGAGATGATAGTGAGGATTGCTACTCGGGGTCATCTAGGTCCAGTGTAACGGATCTTATGCAGCAAGGACTGAGGCGAACATTAACATCCATCTCTGTCCTTGTTCAAAAGACTCCTAATGTAACAGAGCATTATACCCTTGGCCAGAAGCTTGGAGAGGGTAAATTTGGGACAACCTACGTTTGCACTGAGATCAGCACTGGTTGTCAGTATGCATGCAAGTCCATCTTGAAGAAGAAGTTTGCCAACAGGCAAGATATTGAGGATGTGCGCCGCGAGATCCAGATAATGCACTATCTTTCAGGACAAAGGAATATAGTCACCATCAAGGATGCATACGAGGATGGGGAGGCTGTGCACATCGTCATGGAGCTCTGTGAAGGTGGTGAGCTATATGAACGGATTACAAAGGGGAATTACAGTGAGCAGAAGGCTGCAGAGCTTATGAGGATTATTGTTGGCGTAATAGAGAACTGTCATTCACATGGGGTGATGCACCGGGATCTCAAGCCAGAAAACTTCCTCTTACAGGATAAAGATGATGAATTGTCGATAAAAGTAATTGACTTTGGTCTCTCTGTATTCTTCAAACCAGGTATTATTTTCTTAAATACAGGACATCAGGCTGTTCGTATGCCAAGTCATGAACTCGTTAAGTGATTCTTTACTGTTTTTTTTTGGCGAGTAAAGGTGATACTTACTGATGTTCTGAGCTAGGTTGTAAATACCTCTAATTCAAACAATCTGTCAGGTAAAACTAAAAGAATGATAAGTAATACAACTCTTTTGTGTGGTCAGAAAGTCAAGCATTATATTTACTGTTGCTACTTATTCTATGGCTTGAATAGAACATAACAGTATAGATATCAAGGAGGTTTTCCTGCTTGTGTATTTCTTTTCCTGACTGATTCAACTCTAGCCGCCAACTTTAATTTTATGCTGGGATGTAGATGCATGCACCTGTTCCAAAGCTTTTTCTGAATGCAGAGTTGCAAAATCTCAGGTGAGGTTTTCACTGAAGTAGTGGGAAGCCCATATTACATTGCTCCGGAGGTACTGCAGAAGCATTATGGACCAGAAGCTGACATATGGACAGCTGGAGTGATACTCTATGTATTGCTAAGTGGTGCGCCACCATTTTGGGCAGGTCGATTATCTGGACATATTTTAAAGTTCTGCTTCACTGCCTCTTCCTGAATGTGCTAAATGACCCATTTCATTCTGTACCAGATACACGAAGAGGAGTATATGACAAAGTTCTAGATGGTGATTTTGATTTAGAATCAGAACAGTGGCACAGAATATCAGATAGCGCAAAGGATCTTATAAGAAAAATGCTCTGCCCTTGTCCATCAGAGCGATTAAAAGCCAATGAAGTTCTAAGTTAGTATTGTTTAGCTCTTGCCCACATTGGTTTTCCTCATTTCAATACCTTATATTCATGTGTCCTGCTTTTCAGTGGCATGACTTCAAACCAAAATTTGTATCCTAAAAATTGCACAGTAACTACTGTAAGATCGAAGAGTTGACAATATTCCTTGTTCACAATTTAATATTATTTTCTTTCTAAATGCTCAGAGCATCCTTGGATATGTGATAATGGAGTGGCTATTGATCAAACTCTGGATCCAACTGTTTCTCGCCTCAACAAGTTATCTGCAACAAACAAGTTAAAGAAATTAGCTCTACAGGTATGTTTTCCCCCTATATTGCACATGTCATGGTGAAGTTATTTTTTATTCATTTCATCACTCACTATTCATAAATCTATTATCATTATTGTCTGCCTGTGCACATATAATCAGTCATGTATATGTCGTTGATGCTTCAAAGCTCAGAAAGTAATTGGTCAGACCACAGCACCACTTTATTCGCAAAAAAAATAAGACCACTTCACCGTTTGATTCAATTGGTCTGAGCTGCTATTCTTAGTTGATTCAGATATAGTTTCATAGTTTGCATTAGGATGGCGATATGATGTCATATTTCATTTGTTTTCTAAATTGTTTTTAGTAATCTTTCTAATTGCTTCACATTCAGGTTGGTGCTGAGCATCTTTCAGAGCAGGAAACTGCTAGCTTACGAGAAATATTCAAGGCAATGGACACCGGGAACAGAGGCGTAATTACTTTGGGTGAGCTTAAAGAAGGGTTGAGAAGATGTTGCTCAGTGTTTAAGCGTACTGAGATTAACCGTTTAGTGGATGCGGTAAGTAGCTACTGGATGAACTAGTACTAGCAAAGTAGCAATATATGGGAACATATTGTAACACCCTAAAATTCATCACATTTAAATTGTAGCAACCCTTTTTAATTTTTCTAGGATTTATTAAGGCTTAATTAAATTTTCTAGAATTTAATTAGAATTTCTAGCCGTTTTATCAATTTAAATATCACATTAAATAATTATTTTTAGTCAAAACAAGTTTTTGTTGCATTCATGCTGTTGCATATATTTTTGGTTGCTAGTAAATCAAGTTGGAATTTAAATGCTGTTTAAATTCGAATTTGATTTGCTTTTGTTTGAGTTTTAGAAAAGTTAAAATAGCCGAGTTCGTTTTTGCCCCTCGAACTCTTGGCTCAGTCCAAGTTTGCCCCCTCTACTCTTTCCTTTCTCCCCGGGCCGTTTCTTTTCTTCCCCGCCCGGCCTTCCCCGCTTTAGGCCCAGCACCGGCCCGCTCTTCTTCTCCCCGTCTCTCTCTCTGCTGAGTCACTGACGCGTGGGGCCCGGCTGTCAGGGTCGTCGTCTCCGCGTGGGACTCTTCCCCGACGCCGAGTCCGAGCGCCGCCCGTCGTCGCCGCTCCGATTCCTATCGCTGCACGCCTGCCCGAGCCCAATCCCCGGCCTATTTAACTCGGCCGCCACCTCCGTTTCCCCTTCAATCGAAAATCGACCGAGTTTCGCAAACCCGAGCCGCCCGCGCCGCCGACTTTTCCGCCGGCCGCCGCTCGCCGTCGTCCGACGCCGTCCCGAGCCTTTTCTCGCCGAGATTGCTCCTGGTGAGTTCGCCATCTTCCCCTCTCTCTTCCCGTCCAAGTCCCGTCGAAGTTCGTGCACCGTAGCGCCGGATCCGCATCCACCCGAGAGCTCCGCCGCCGCGCATGGCGCCGCCGTCGTCGGCCACCGCGTGCGCGCCATCCCAGCCACCCAATCCACCCTAGGTGAACTAGCCTTGTGCTCGCGAGTCCGTAGGACCAAGTTCCGTTCCAAACCGAGAAGCTTAGCATGTTCCCGAAGCTTCTCCGGCGAAGCGCCGCCGTCCCGGCCGTCGCCGGCGTCGACCCGAGCGGCCAAGCCATCCTGGCCGTCAGATCTAGATCCAACGCGCCACAGCTGTCCGAGCGCCGAGTCAATCCGACCGCGTAATGGTCAGCGCTGGCTAATTTGCAAAGAAGCCCTTAAAGTTTTTCAAAATCAACCCGCGGTCCAGTTAAGTTCAAAAATAATTCCAAGTAGATCCTTTTTCTTCTGTTTTAGCCCCTGCAAGTTTTAAAATTGTGACCGAGGTCCAAGTTTTGTTATTTTATGGTTTAGCCCTCGAGTTTTTATACAAAATTATGTTTTAGCCCCTGGTTTTTCGCAGTTAAGCCCCTGGAAGTTTCAAAACTTTGCCAGCAAGTCCCTGAACCTTAGAAAAGCCATATCTTTTGCGTTTTAACTCCGATTTTAGTGATTCTCGCGCTCACGCATTCGTTGTAATGTGTAGATTAGTTTTGTGCTGTTGTTTTCTTCTGTTGGAATTGTTTGGTGTATTGTTTCTTATTTGTTGTATTGTTTCCTTGCATGTGAATGTGTGATGCGATTAGGAAACGACCAGTTCGAGGATTTCTCTGAAGAACCAACTGTTGGAGAAGGATTTGAGCAGCAACCGAGTTGGGAAGAAGGCAAGTGTATTATGTCATGCAAATGTCCTAATAATTATTAATTTCACCACCCATGCATGTGTCTTAATTTGATGGGTTCCTATTTAAGGATTTGCCTAGCCACTATACTCCCCTGTCCCTGAAACTGGGTTACTTAATTGATTTTGATGGTAGATGATGCTTAGTTTGCTCAACTGGGATTGGTTAAATGAACCCCTACTCTATGTTCCATATACTCTTTTAAATAATTAATTGGCAAGATCATATCCTTTTTAATTGGAACATGGAGAACCACCCAGAAAAACAGTGCAACCATAAGTACTATATGGCTCTGGTCTTGGCTAATTAATTAGGGACTTTAGTGGATGGTGACCTTACCCGAAAGGGGCAAGAGGCGCGGCGGTTGACGGGGTATAGCTCGGTCCTCTTGAGCTGTGGGCTTTGGTAAGATACAGATCTCATTATGGAGGGTTATGCTTTGCTTCTGAACCGGAAACCTTAGCGGGTTACTATTTACTAAGGAATCTTTGTAAAGGCCTCGTAGCGTCCCTATGCGGTCACACCTCGGTAGTGTGATTTAAGAGGATTGGCCCCCTCAGCATGGTTGGGTTTAAAGTTCTTTTGAACTTTTACGCGGCTTATGGTGAAAGTGTACAACCTCTGCAGAGTGTAAAACTGTTATAACAGTCGTGCTCACGGTCAAGAGCGGCCTGGACCCTTACATGATAATCATACTTGAACATGATCTAAATCGTGGTTATATAAATATGTTGGGAATATGACATTCATTAATTTGTGGGTGGTATATACTTTCATTTGCTAGTAAATAGTTGCTTAATAAAACTTGACCAACTAAAGGTGCTTACTGCAGTATGGTCAGCCAACCTTTTTGCCTCAGCCTTGTATGTCATATTACATTTGCTGAGTACGTTATGTGCTCATACTTGTTGTTTTTCTTTCCTTTATTGCATCAACTACACCCGGAATGCTGCTCAGATTGGGAGAATTTTGAGGATTTCACCAATGATTTTGAGGAGTTCTAGGCGAGTCTCCCCCAGTCAATGCCTGTGGAGTTGGAGTCACTTTTGCTTCGTTAGATGAACGTTTATTTAAGTCTTCCGCTATGATATTTGAGTCAACTCTGATATTGTAATAAATGCACTTTAATACTCTTTCGTTATGCATGGTTATGGATATTCACTTGTGACGTCTACCATATGTGTGTAAACTGATCCTGGCGCATATATGAGATGCACCTGGTTTTGCCTTTAAAACCGGGTGTGACACATATGTTGTATCGTTTTTGAAACTTGCAATAGTGTTTCCATGTACTAATGGAAGGATTAGATAAATTAGACATCACAGAAGCAATACTAGTACTAATATCCTGTTGAACAGCCTACTGAAACCAGTTCTTTTGAACATAAATGAGATCACACATTCCTGTTTTGTCACTCCACTATACTAGGCCCACGGGTTGAGGACTATAATGACCCATGGACTTAGTGGAAGAAACACTGAAGCACGCCTTTTTAGAATACTTTCTCCATTTTTAAATATACGATGTTTAGAGTTTTAGACAAGCTAATTAGTTCCATATAGCATAGCTTGCATGTAGATTATATACTGTCAACCTTATACAAAGGCTTTTATCTATCTAACTTTTAAGAATTCTACTTCAGGCTGATAGTGACACCACCACCAGTATCAATTGGGAGGAGTTTATTGCTGCCACAGTACCCCTTAGTAAAACAGAACACTTGATGCCGACCTTTACATACTTCGATAAAGATGGAAGTGGTTATATCACCATCGACAACCTTCAAAAGCCTCGTGTGGAATGCAGCATGGAAGATACTTTCCTTGAAGAGATAATTTTGGAGGTTGATGAAAACAATGTAAGTCTACCTTCTGATTCCTTACTAAGCTATGAAATCGGTGATTTTTTCAAGAAGTTTGTGGAATAGAATAATCTAGGATTTTTGGGAAATTATTCTCTTGGTTCATGTTTGACAAAAGTGCATTGGTGTCCTAAATTGTTTCACTTTCAGAACTGCTTTAGGTGATAGGAGATGAAAAAAACTTGAAGCCGTGTATGACACTTTTACAGTTTGCAGTCCTAACCCCAACACGAAAATGTCATCGTTTCTATTTTCCAAAAAAACATGCGCTAACATGAACCTTCGTAGTGTTGTAAGGAAAAAGAGCTTATCCTGTATTTTGATGTGTATATGGTTGATTTATACGTATCTAATTAAAGCATTGTTTTGTCAAGACTCAGAACAATATGTATAGGGGGGAAACAGCACGTTCCCTTTCTGTAAATTTTCAGGATGGCCAGAACAACTATTCTGAGTTCGTCACAATGATGCAAAGCAACAACTCTGGACTTGGGTGGCAAACGATGGAAAGCAGCATGAACGTACCCCTGAGGGAGGCACCTGAAGTTTACTGACGTTCCTGTCTGCGCGAAGATACCATTCTCTTCGGCTCCTCGTGGTGTTCCTCTCAGACCTTAGGCAAAGTTTATGAATCCAGGAGAAGAGAACATAGTCTGAATAGTTGACCAGCGGTGGAAGGCTGGCTAATACTCTATAGCATACCGGTAGTATAGGCGTGTGTTCTGTGAGAACAAAGCTGTCTGGCGGTCGCCATACATGGATCGGTGATTGGTTTGTTTGGTTGCTACCCTGCTATCTAATATATATACTTATAATAGTATAAGAAATGCATCCTTCTGCCTCTTTGCTGTGGTCAACAGAGGGTCGTTTAGGAGGAAGTGATCAGCAAAGTTTACATCTGTCCAGCCATGTCTGAATATCCCAACCTGATGTAAATCTGCAAGACATTCCGGAGGAACCGGCTTACAGAAGGGAGCAGGCTAGCTCTGGCGATTTGATGTCGAGCCGTTGAGGTTGGACTCTACGCGGCAGAGCGAGGGCCAGCCGGCCAGGGCGTGGGAACGTAACTAACCTGGAAGGCCGCCTTGCCGCTGCGTTGCGGCCGGCCGGCGGCTGACTGGCTGAGGGGGCGCCGGAGTCCGAGACCGAGCGGGCGAGGCGGACTGGCGCCCAGCCGAGCCAACGGCAAAGGAGACGGAATCGTGGGGCGGCGCGGCATCATCGGGGGTTCGCCGCCGCTCGTGTCGCGTGGCTTCTTCGTGCGGTTCCCGGGTGGTCTTGTGGCTGGGGAATGGGGATCGGACGCCGCCGGTGTGTGGGCGGGAGCAGAGCACCGGGGCAAAAGAGAGCGCGTGCCCTGCGTGACCGCGACGCCAAGGGGCAAGGGCTAGTGCCTAGGTAGGCTTGTTGGCTTCCTTTTTGGCGCACCGCGCGGAGGCCGCTGCTGGGCAGCTGTGTTGGGCCTTTGAGGCCTTTGTGGAGAGCCTGCTTGCTGCCACCGGCTCTGTTTGGAAAAAAAGGCACACCCATGTTAACGTCTTTCGAAGGTTCTCCTCTCTTTTTTTCTGTCACGGTATCAAATTCAGCGGGGGTATTTAAAAAAATTAAAAATAACCAGTACTACAAGTGAAAATAATTTTTTGTTGAGTAAATGTCCATGGGATTGGGAGCACGGGACAGGAAGATTTCATAGGTTGGAACGAAAATGTACCTTGATTACTCTACTAACCCATTACCTGTCCACTAATTCAACCGTTCAATGCTAATCTCAATCCAAAATCAACGGCGCAGGTGCTGGTGCTGGCGCACCTAGTACTACTTACTTCGATCACAAATATAAGTATATTATACTTGTCTAAAGTCAATATTTTTACCTTTGACTATTGATATCCAAAATTATACATAAATTGATACATAAAGGTTGACACCTTTAGATTTATCATGTAAAATATTTCCACAAACTATAGCTCTCATAATTTAATTTAATATATGTTTATAAATATTGCTAAAAGTGTTATGCTGAAGGTTATGTCACACAAGACATCACAGTTCATACAGTTAGCCACGACTTTTCAGCTGTACGGGATGGGAGCGTCCCATGTTTGTTCCCTGGAATCGCTGCAGCAATCACCTCACGATGAACGCGATCATCTCGATCGCGGAACAATAACTCATTGAAATTACTGGTGAACCAATATAACAACGGAAGGCAATCATCAAACGTTGCATAGTCTAATACCATGATCGCATCTCGCCATGATCAGCTTACCTATTTCGATCACTGAAACGACTGTAGTAGCTAAGGAAAAAAAAAGTGGTCTACATGATGCCTCGCAGTCTCTCGCACCAAAGAGAACAGGTGGCGGATCGGAGCCGGACCTTTAGGCTGCTCGCACGGGGGAGCGATACCCCGTGCGGCGGTACACGGCGGCGTACGAAATCGCTGCAGCGGGTAGCATACCCCCGTGCTGCACGGCCGTCGAGGCGAGCGTGTCCGCCAAATCGAGCGTACCAGCGGACGCGCCCTGTAACACCCAAAAATCACCTATTTAAAATTTTTAGTAATTAATTGGCATTTATTTAATTTGTTCATAATTAATATAGGATAAATGAAATATTTATGAATATTAAAATCAAATATAAGTGTAGAAACAATTTTTGTTGCATTCATGCTGCTGCATTTATTTGTGTATTGCTTATGATTCAAACGAGAATTTAAATTCAAATTTGAATCACCTTGTTTGGAGTCCTAGAAAAGTTATCCTTAGCCAAGTTCACTTTTGCCCCCTAGTCTTTCTCCCTGATCCATCTTTGCTCCTCTAACTTTTCCCCGGCCCAACTCGCCACCTCCCATTCACCGCGCCCCCCTCGGCCCAATTTTTCCCGCTCGGCCCACTCACGCGCGGCCCAACAGCAGGCCGGCCCTGCAGCCCCCCCTCTCGCCTCTCTCGCTGGCAGGCGGACCCCGCCTGTCGGGTCCTCCTTCCTCCTCTCGCGCGTGCCCTCTCTCCTCGGCGCGAATCGTGCCGCCCCGCCGGCCGCCCCTCCCGCGCCCGTGGGCCCACCTCCGCGCCTCGCCGAAGCTTCGCCGAAACATCCCGGGCCCCCTTTCCTTTTGGCGCAGTTTCCCCGCATAGAAGGATTTCTCCCCTTTGGAAGGCACGGATCGCCGGCCGCCGCCCGCAATCCTTGGCGCGCCCGCCGGAGTAGCCCTCCCCGGGGCTATAAAAGGAGGCCTCCGCCCTCCCCCTAAGCCGTCACCACCGCCCCAAGTTTTCCCCCGAGCCCCAAGGTGCCTCCTCCCCTCACTCAGCACCACCGCCCATCTCCGAGCCGCCTCCGCCAACGACCACCCCCTTCCGACGCCGTTCCGTCCCAATTGGCCGGCCTGGTGGACTCGCCACGCGGTAAGGAACACCCCGAGCTATCCCTTGCCCGCTCCCGCGTTCCCCAGCGCGCTCCCTGACCTCGCCGGAGTTTGCGTCCCGCTGTTCGTCGTCGCCCGGCCGCCACCCCGCTCCCCCGGCGACAAGAAGCCCCTGTGCGTGCTCACCGGGCCGCCGTTCTCTCCTCGGCCAAACCCCGCCCCAAATGGCGGCCTAGAGCTCAAGATCGGGGGAGCTCCGGCGAGCCTCCGCCGCATGGCAAGGCGGCGGCGCCGCCCCCTACTCTCGCCAGCCCTTCCCCCCCAAGCCGATCTAGACCATCCGATCTAGATCGAACGATCCCGATCCGCCCAGACCCCGGTCAACCCCAAGGGATACCGGTCAGCACCGCTGTTTTGCATAAGAGCCCCTCGGTTCTCCTCGAATCAACCCGCGGTCCGACCAAGTTCGAGAAGAAATTACCTTTAGGTCCTTTCTTCGCGTTTAGGCCCCTGAGTTTTCAGAAAATAGAACCCGCAGTCCTAGCTAGGCGCTTTCACGCGTAGGCCCTCGGGTTTTTATACAAAATTATGTTTTAGCCCCTAGTTTTTCACAAATAAACCCCAGGAAACTTTTAAAAATTGCCAGCAGGTCCCTAGGACTTAGAAAAGTCATATCTTTTTCGTTTTAGCTCCGATTAGTGTGATTTTCGCGCTCATGTGTTCGTAGTGAAGCGTAGAATATTTCTAAAAGCTTTATTTGTATTGTTTCTACTGTTTGGTGTACTGTTCTAATAGAATATTATTTGTTTGCATATATTAGTTTGCGTGCTCGCTTGTATGGTGATTCGTGTCCAGTCGGTGAGCCATACGCGTTGGAGTTTGAGTACGTGGGAGATTTTCCGGAGCAGGACCCACAGCAACAGCACCAGCCGCCCTTCGAGGAAGGCAAGTTATAGCACGGACAATCATCGCTACCTAAACACACTCTTTACATACATCTACTTTCATATGCATGTGTCTAAATTGTTGTCCTATTAAGGTTGTACCTAGTTTATTTACTCCTATCCTTTGATTACATTGGGTTTTTGCATATAGGTAGAATCCTTGCTATGCGCAGCAACTGTCATTATTATTTAATTGTTAATCTTGACTTAATGGTTCACTTTAACATTTATGATAAAACATGCTTTTTAGCAGCTTGGTTTAGGGAGCTAGAGCATGTGGTTCGTGCTTTGTTCTAGTGTCTCTCCGTAAGGTTCGGTTCTTAAAGCGGCAACCCACGAGCCTGTCGCCACCGCTAGAACTATTATGGCTCTGTTCTTGGTCAAGTAACTTGTATGTCTCTAGCTTGCCAGTGGTTACCGGAGTGGCTGTCGGCGTTATGGGAAACATGGGTGAGAGTATGTCTTGATCCACCGAGGACGGGTTGTCGGGGACAAACCCAGGGGGTCCCCTAATCATCGGGGTGATCACCTTCAAAAGAACGATATACCACGAGAGGCCGAATCGTCGGCAGCTTGGCCCGTCACAGCCTGTCGCGGCCCAAGAACGGCCGTCCGAACTCGCCTGACAGGGGGGCCCGAGTCGCTACCCCCGTCTCGACCTCGCTCGAGGGCCGCGACCCCTTCGAGCAGGCACAACACAAACTCCGCCTCGCTCGAGGGTCGCGCACCCCCTCGAACGGGCGAGCCAACTCTGCCTCGCTCGAGGCCGCTCCTCTACATAACGCGGCGCTCCCCGGCGCCCCAACCGACAATGGCACTTAATGCCCGCCCCATCAGGCGGGCGCCGAAGCCAAAAGGCAATCTTTCCCCCACGCCGCGCCGCTGACACCGCAGAACTCGCTGTTCCACCTGCTCCAGTCACTGTACGTCCTCACTGACGCTGTGCGGGCGCACGCGGCACTGCGCAAAACCCTGTGCGGACTGGCAGGCGGCATTCTGCACCACTGTTCCACCCGCTACCGTCTTTTCCCCCCGGGACGCCCCTCGAATGAGCATGGGGAACCCTCGAAAGAATATCTAAACAACAACCGAGTACAGACTCCGGTCAGGCGTGGCCTGGTGATGACGAACGCCGGGTCAAATCCGCCAACTCTCGACCATCCCCTGGTGAACCGGGCATGCCGCGCACTGTGGTTGACGGCAACCACCATACCGACCCCTGTACCGCCAACTCCGGTCCTTCCTCACCTGCCCCACCCTCGAAGTCAACCAGCGAACGGGCAGCTGGACGCGGACTGCGGCAACGACACCCCTCGAAGCCGCTCCAGGACAAGCACAGGGACGGCCACGACACTCGCAGAAGCCGGGGCTCGCCATAAATCCCCCGCCAGGGTTAAAGACGATGCACGCCCGACGCCATGCTCTCCGGTACCTATCCCTGTAGCACGTCACGCTTGTACTTGTAAACCCTACCCCCACCATTCTCTCCTTGACCTATAAAAGGAGGTAAGAGGAGAAGAAAAAGGAGGAGGACACACCGCCACACACGATATTGGCACTCACCTCAATCACACTCGCTTTCAGGGACTTGGAGACTCCTCCTCCTCTCCCGCCTTGCTTGTAGCCCCCCACTGCAAGCACTCCGGTGCAAGATAGTACAGCGCCCCGAGCGCACCCTGCTGGACGTACGACCTCACGGTCGGAACCAGGATAAACGCTTGTCTCATCGTGCTAGCTCTTGCATCAACCGTCAAGGGACGGGACACAGCGCATTCTGTTTGGCGCTGGGGATTGGTCGACCGATCCCAGCACCGACACGGGTGATCCGTCGCCTATGCCCCCATGAGGCACAGTCCCGTGCCGGGAGTCCCTGCTACGGGGAACTCCACACGTTGCGCATTGTTGGGTGAGATGCCCGCGCTCTGGATGCCATTGACCCCCTATGGTGTGACTCCGTAGGCATACGTCAATCTCGGTGCCTGGGCCATGCTGCCTGTGCTGTACCATAATCGGCCACTGTCTTGTTAGGGTATCTTGTGAAAAACCTCGTAGCGTCCCTATGCGGTCACACCTCAGTAGTGTGATTTCTGAGGTCTGATCCACCCCCGCGTGGTTGGGTTTAAAGTTCATATGAGCTTTTACGCGACTGGTGGGTAAAGGGCGAAACCTCTACAGAGTGTAAAATTTATCATGATAGCCTTGCTCAGGGTCACGAGCGGCCTGGATCCTTTTTTATTAGAAGATGATGTTCATTTATGTTTAACGTCACTTATACTTTATTAATTGTGTTACAACTGGGTTTCATTCACTTGTAGTAATTTGGTTAATGTTAAAATGAACCAACTTAAAGTGCTAATGCAGTTAAGCCGTGTCTAGCCTATTTTGAGCCTTCATACCCGTGCTATACTTGCTAAGTAATTGTTTACTTACACTTGCTATTTTATTCAACAAAATCCCGGATGGATAAATAGATTGGGCTGGGCATGAGTCTGCTGCTGAGTTTCCAGAAGATTTACCGTACTACTGAGTTGTGATCTCCCAGTCAGAGTCACTGTGGATTGCGGCTCCATTAGTTGAGAGTTTTATTAGTCTTCCGCTGTTATTGTTTAGATCATTTATGAAGCACTCTGATGTACACATTTTATTTAATGAAGAAATTATTCCAGCATATGTTATTTGTTTATTATTTTGGTTCGCTATATGTGTACTATGACTTCCTGGGCACACATATGGCCGCATTCGGGTTTTTGTGAAAATCCGGGTGTGACAGGCCCGCGAGCGGCAACTGCTGCGTGCGCGAGGGAGAGGGAGGGAGTCGTCGGAGAGGGAGCAAGGGAGAGGGAGGGAGCCCACGGAGACCGAGGGAGGCACCGCGCTGGCCGCCTACGGGAGCTGCTGAGTCGGCGAAGACGAAGACCGGCAGGGGAGACGAAGACCCCGCGCAGCCGCCGCCTGCTCGCCCCGCCACAGCCGCCCGCCGTCGGGGCTCCCGCGTTGCGAGGAGCCGCCTTGTCGTGGGCTTCCTCGTCGTGCCGCCGCCATCCACCGCCGCACCCGCCGTGGAGGGGATGGTGAGGGCGCCGAGGCCGCCGCACGCCCGTGGCCACCGCAGCGACTCCCGCTCCCATTTACCGCTGGCCCACGCGCCGCCGACCGCGCGCCGCGCCTGCCGACACGCCCCGCCCGCGACCGCCGATGCGAGTGGGGGAGGGAGAGGAGGCGACGGGGACGGGGGAGACACGCTAGTGAGGGAGGGAGCGGCCGCGACCGGGGGGAGGTGCGTCATGGACTGGAGAGAGAGGGGGGAATGGTGGCCGGTGGGTGGGAGCATATGGGAGGGAGGGAGGGAGGAGAGAGAATGAGTGGGAATGATGGAGAAAAGGTAAACAAATATGATACGTGAGATCGATAGGTGTTAGTTGGTATAGAAAATGAGATATAGAGTATGACGAGTGTAGATTATACTAGAGAATCTCGATGATCAGGATAGAATATTTTTTAGAGGATGAGGTTGGAGTACGACGAGTGCGGACCGTCCTGTCAGCTGCCTGCTCGCGTACGGCGTACGAACGTGCACACGCCGAGTACGGACGTGCTGCGCGGACTAGCCTGCTGGTACGTGTAAACGCGGGGCCCCGTTTCGTTGGCAACTTCGCACGGCAAGATCCGGTCGGTGAGACGTCGACGGCGACGGGTTGCAAGCCCGCGGGCAAGACGACACGCTCACCGTTCCCATCCCAATAGTTGTTGCCGTGGCAAGAACCGCCTACACGCAGCCGAGAATAGTGGGCAGACAGACGGCGGCTGCTTCTTCGTCGTTCCCCTCTTCCCCGGCGTCATTTTCCTCATGCACATTAACGCCGGATGGATCGATCGGTCACAGGAAGCCCGGCCGGCCGGCCAAGAGTTACATGACCCCTCCGTCAGTCAGGCACCAAAAGTCTCGTGGCTTCAATTCCATCACTCGCTCGCCGTGCTCGCGCGTGTGGTGTGTCCTCCCGTCCCCTTCGAACTCCTCCGGCGCCGTGGATAAGCCACAGCCATCGGACGGGGGCCGAGGGGCCTCGGCCGCATGGTGCCATCGCCAGCCGTCGATCGGACCAACGACGCCGGGCGGAACCACCCGGGGGCCGTCGGATCGTCGGGCCGTGGACTTCTGCCTACTGGTGGTGGTTCTTTGGTTGGTAGGCTTTCCGTTTTCAACCTGCGTTCGCGCCAACACGGCAACTCTAAAAGCTACCGCCGGTGCCGAGGTCGTCGTAGCTGAAGCTGCTAGCTAGCGCGCGCCACGAGTTCGCTCCTGGTCCAGCTCGAACAGACACAGCGCGTGCAAGCGAGCGAGTGTGACCGTACGTGCGAGGAGCTCGCGTCATGGCCGGGTCCGGCGGCGAGGGGGCTCCTCCGGCGAGCTCCGGCGCCACCAGCCTCAGCGACTACCTCGACCGGCCCAACGCCATCCACCGCCGCGCCGCGTCGCTCGCCATCGCGCGCTCCGGCGCGGGGGCCGGGGACGGCCAGCGTCTCGTCGACGGGCACGATCGGGACGACCGGAGGACGCAGTCGTCCCGCCGCGTTTCGCTGTCTTTGTGGCGTTCCAAGGCGCCGGCCGCGGAGACGGCGGCCGCTGACTCGAACAGACCCGCGCCGGATGGTGGCGGCAGGAGCAGAGCGTCGGCGTGGCGGAGCTGGGCGCCGGTGCGCGCGCTGGCGCACCTCGGGAAGCGCCGCGCGGGGTGCCTGTTCTCGGTCGAGGTCGACGCCGTCCGCGGCGCGCCGGCGTCCATGGAGGGGCTCCGCCTCGCCGTCACGGTCCGCAAGGCGGAGACCCGTGACGGCGCGGTGCAGACCATGCCGTCCCGGGTGCGCGGTGGCGCCGCGGACTTCGACGAGACGCTCTTCATCAGGTGCAACCTCTTCTTCACCGGCGGCGCGGGTACGGGGAAGCCGCTCAGGATCGAGCCCCGGCGGTTCGTGGTCTCGGTCGTCGCCGTCGAGGCGCGGGGCGCGCGGCGCCTGGGCGCGCACACCGTCGACGTCAGCTCGCTCGTGCTCGACTCCGTCGAGAAGATCACCGCCGAGGGCCGCCGCGTCAGGTGCTTCGACAGGGCGTTCGCGCTCTCCGGCAAAGCGGCCGGCGGGGAGCTGCTGCTCAAGCTGGGGTTCCAGCTCATGGACGACGCGGGGCTCAGCCTCTACACGCAAGCGGAGGAGACAACGACGACGACGGAGGTGTCTCCGGCATCCTCCCGCGCAAGGGCTCACAACAAGAACTCCTTCAGTATTTCAAGCACGCCCAAGCTTTCGCCGTCCGACGCTGCCATCTCGCCTTCCATGAGGGCTTACAAGCAGCTTGTCGATCGGCTTCGCATCGACGAGAATGGAGATGGTGTGATACCTCGGAAGCCCGGCGACGACGAGCTTTCCGCGTCCACGGCCACCGACGCCGGGGACGTGTACAGCCTTCCGGAGTACGAGGTCGTGGAGAAGGGCGTTGAAACGGTCAAAGAAGTCGTCCACTACCAGGCTCAGCGCGACGTGCTGCGGGAGCTCGACTCCATCGCCGAGCAGATCGAGGCTATCGAGGCGTTGATGACCAACGGCGGGAAGAAGTCACCAAAGGCGGTGGTGGATCAGCAGCAGCGCCTGGACGCGGACGAAGAAATGGTGACCGTGGAGTTCCTTCGGAAACTCGAGGTGGACGATGACATCAAGAAGAAGCTCAAGCAGGCCGTGACGCCTAGAAGCGAGTCGCCGTCGCCGAGGAAGGCGGCGCAGCCACCAGCCGTGCCGGATTTGGGCCGGGGCATCGGCCCCGCCGTGCAAACGCGTGACGGGGGGTTCCTGGTGTCCATGAACCCGTTCGACCTGCCGCTGGCGAGCAGGGATGGGTCCCCGAAGCTCGCCATGCAGGTGTCCAGGCCGTTCGTGCTGCCGGGCGCCATGGCGGCGACCGGGTTCGACGTGCTCCAGAAGATGGCGGCGGCGGGCGGCGCCGACGAGGTGCGCGGCAAGTTGGCGTCGCTGGGCGGCATGGATAACATCACGGGGAAGACCCCCGAGCAGGTGGGTTTCGAGGGCATCGCGGAGGCGGTCATCGGCGGGCGGCGCACCGAGGGTGCCAACTCGAGCGCGGCGCGGTCCGTGCGGCTCGTCCGGAAGCTCGCCGCGGCCTTGTCGGAGGGCCGGAGCGAGCGCGTCTCCACGGGCATCTGGAGCGCGGGGGACGACCCGGAGACGCTGGAGGAGGTGCTCGCCTTCTCCCTGCAGAAGCTGGAGGCCATGGCAGTGGACGCGCTCGCGGTGCAGGCCGAGATGGCCGACGAGGACGCGCCGTTCGAGGTGGCGGCGGCGGGCGCGGGGGACGCGGGCGTGTTCGACGCGCTGGTGCCGTCGGACGAGTGGTCCGAGTCCGGCTCCGGCGGCTCGGACGGGCGCGTCACGCTGGTGGCGGCGATCCAGGTGCGGGATCCGTCGCGGCGGTACGAGGCGGTGGGCGCGCCGATGGTGGCCGTCGTGCAGTCGGCGAGGCTGCTGGGCGCGGCCGGCCAAGGCAGCGGGAGGTTCAAGGTGCGGAGCCTGCACGTTGGCGGCGTGCAGATGAGGTGCCCGCCGTCGGGAGCTGGCGGGAGCGCGAGCTGGGGCGCGGAGAGGCAGAAGCTGACGGCGATGCAGTGGATGCTAGCGCACGGCCCGGGCCGCGCCGGCAAGAGGGCGACGACGCCGACGCCGACGGGGCAGGCGAAGGCGAGGGCGCAGCGGCCCGACGTCGTGTGGAGCCTGTCGTCGCGGGTGCTCGCCGGTATGTGGCTCAAGACGGTGCGGAACCCGGACGTGAGGATCGGCGCCAGCAGCACGTGATGAGGGCATTTGCAGTATGCGACGTCGAGTACGTACGTGCACTATGAGCACATCGGAGTAGATTCCGTGACGTGTCTTATAGATTCCAGCGCTATAAATATGTACGTGTAACATTAGTGTTGCAGAATTGTTGATTTGTGCGCTAGTGTTAAAAATTTAGATCTTCGTTTGAACGTTTAGGTTGCAAATTAGTGCCCAAGAGTCCCCTCTTTGGTTAAATTGATTAATAGAATTACTTTTCCAAAACATGGTAAATTTTGGAAAACTATTTCTCAGTGGAAATACAAATAAAAGGTGGCAGTGCACAGTGACAGAACCACAAAATATTGTAGGGGGGCAAGCCCCAATAAAGTCGGTGCCACATTGTGTACATATGTAAGAAAACACGAAGAATTGTTTGGTGTATTTATTCTAAAATTTTCACTTTCGTAATGCATTAAGTGGTCGTGATAATATTTGTCTAATGCACACTTTTACAAAGAACATAACTAGGCTAATGAAAAGGGGTCCTAACAAAATTTTAGTGATGTTAGGGGGGCCATGGCACCCCACTTGCCCCCTGGTTCTACCGTCAGTAGTGCACAATTCACTTCACATATAACCAGCATCTCCACTGGTCCACTACAATTTTTGAGTTTTGCTCATTGTTTATCGTGGCCATCATACCAATCATCTTCAACCACCGTCTCTTCGAGCACGCAAACCTGCATAACACGTTTTCAGTTGTAGCAAGTGATGTTATAGTAAGTAAGGAATATATGTGTTTTTGCTAAATAGGGTATATTAAGCTCATAATCCATTAGATCCTTTGTTAACCAATCCCATTTTTTTTCTAAAGAGGAAGGGTCTCTATGAGTCAAACAAACTAGAATTGGATCCATTTGTAAATATTGAGAATTAGGATTTTCAATCCCTCTCATCAATCTTTCAATTCAAGGATTAAGAAAGGTGTTTTCATAACCATTTATGAATATTTTATTTTTTCTATGATATGTTTTTCTATATGAAATTTTTTGTTTACATTGCGATGATTCCCTGGCTCCCTGCTAAGCATTCATGGTTGAAAGGTCAAAGCACCCAACTTATATTTGGGAAATTCGCGGATTCAATTCTTGCTTAATGCACACGAACGCAATATTTAGTCGGGGTTGTGATAACAAAAGATCGGAATTTGTTCAACCTTGCTGGCTTCTCAAGGAAATTGTTGGGAATCCATGTTTTGATTGTTTTGCCCTACTCTTTTGTTGCAATGGGCCTCGAGCCCAAGAAAGAGCAGCCATTTCCGAAGCCCACCCAGTTCGTGCTTGTGTATTCGATGTCACGACTCACGGACTACATTTTCACCTGAAAAACACGGCACCAGTGGCTGGACCTGGAAAACGCAGCATTGGTGTCAGGTGACGCCAGTGCCACGTCACTGTTGTACTTGTTCTGGTCGTCTGTTGTGCAGTCACCGTTTAGGTTATTGGACGTCTAAACTTTAGCAAACGTCGTAAAAACGACAATGTATCGTTTCATCTGTATGTGTAAATAATTATTTAAACATTAATTAATGGAAAAGTCTACTTCACCCTCTAATCTATGAGGGGTGGAACACATCACCCCTCCTAACCTGTGGATTTTTTACCCTCTGAACTTTCTAAAACCGGACAAATCACCCACTGAATCAGTTTTGAAAACTCATAATAAATCACAGAAAAATCATAAAATGGAAAATCAAATTGTGTTGGACTCCAAATGAGTAGATCTATGCAGTGAACATATAATATGGTATGCTTTAGTATATTTTTTTACAGCTATGAAGAAAAGCATAGATCTAAAGTTACAGAAAAAATATACTAAAACATTCCGTATTATATGTTCACTGCATAGAACTACCAATTTGAAGTCCAACACAATTTGATTTTTTATTTTATGATTTTTCTATGATCTATTATGATTTTTCAAAACTGCTTTAGATGGTGATTTGTCCGGTTTTAGAAAGTTCAGGGGGTAAAAAATCTATTTTATAGGTTGGAGAGTGATGTGTTCCACCCCTCATAGATTGGGGGGTGAAGTAGACTTTTTCCTTAATTAATTAGACTTAAAATATTCGTCTCGTAAAGTACACTACAACTATGCAATTAGATTTTGATTTTATCTACATTTATATGTGCCGATATTTTAATGTGATATGAATCTTCTTTTTGCATATTAAAATTTAGAGGTGAAATTTGGAAACTAAATAAGGCTTTACAGTAATACCTGTAGACCATTCAGGAGCAGGGAGACTATTCAGAACCCTTCAGTTCACTTCACGTTGCTTTCAGATACGGCATACGGGGCGGGGGCGCGTCGCTGGAAAACGACCTCGGGTTCAGTCGCGCGCACATCTTGGCCCGAAAGAATTATCCAAGATATTCTCCGTTGCAAAGTTGGCTCGAAGATATGTTGGGCCGTGCTTCTTTACTACCCGGAAATTTTTTTCCAAAAAGAATTTTGCATGTATAAAGTATTAAATGAAGTCTATTTGCAAAACTTTTTTAAGGATGAGTGTAACCTTACGCGATGAATCTAACGAGCCTAATTAGTTCATGATTTGCTACAGTAATGCTACAGTAATCATCATCTAATCGTACGGTCAGAGGCCTCATTAGATTTGTCTCGTGAATTAACCCGATGTTGTGAAGTTAGTTTTATAAATTGACTTTATTTAATACCCTTAATTATTGGTCAAACGGGTGAAAAAAAAATTTTACGCCCAAAAAAACACGGCCTTGGGCGTGATTGATTCTCTTCCCTGCGGAGCCAGGCTTGTATCAAGAGCGGAGCGCTGCGACCTGCCTGCTGCCGCTGTCCGGCGGATCTGCTCTGCCTCCTCTTGAACTCCTGCCTCCCTCTGACCTCCTGCCTTCCGTCCCTTGTGCATGTCGGATCACGCACGGAGCGCATCTACGCACCGCGCCCACTGCACTTTTTTTCCCAGGCCCTCCATGGCCAGGCATACAAGTTTGGGCTAGATGCCAATTTGACACGTCAAAATTTAGACTTGGACACTGTAGTGTCACTGCAGCATTTCATTGTATTTATAAATAATTGTCCAAACATTAATTAATTAAGCTTAAAATATTCGTCTCGTAAAGTACAACAAAACTGTACAATTAGTTTTTAATTTCATCTACATTTAGTATTTCATGCATGTGCCAATATTTTGATATGATGAAAATCTTCTTTTTGTATAGTGAAATTTAGAGGTAAAATTTGATAACCGAAGGCCTTGGTTTGTTTGGTCGTCCGTTTGCATATGACCTGGACACGCAGGAAAGTTGATTGGTTGGCCGGTTCATGGCATTTCCTCGCACCGCTGGTCTCTTGACCATACAAGCAGGGTCCTCACGTCGGTCAGGCCCGGTAGAAACGAGAAATTTTCCTGCATGCATAGAGCCTGGCTGAGGGGACCATGCTCCCGTGCGGTACTGCACGTGCAGTGACCGCCGCTGCCAGGTGGGCCTTGTGCTCCCGGTGGCCCACGTGCAGTGAGCGCCGCACCGGAGCACAGTCCTGGCTGAGGCGCCTATCTTACGTGACTAGAGCCTGTCTCAACTTAGTAGTCCAGCCAATCAATCAAGCACTGCTTACATCGCGAGGGTCTGGCTGACGGGGAAAGCAGGCAACCAATCAGCCCGTTTCCCTCCCCGTCAGAAGTCTCAGAACTTACCTTTGGCTTATTCATCATTCATCTCTCGCGAAGAAATTGGCAACCAATCAGCTCGATCAGATGTCTCCAGAGCCGAGGCAAACCCTGCAAAGACGCCGTGGCGTTGCGGCACAGGCCCAGCGCAATCCGTTGCGATCGCTCGGCCGGCCAATCATCCGTGCATATGGGCGCCTGCCTCACCCGTCGACGTCGCGCCGTCGCGGCATCTATCATTCGCCGTCCGCCCGCCCGCCCGCACGCACGCACACGCGGGCAGCCACCGCCGGTGACTCATCGGCGAGAGTCCCAAACCGATAGCCACCTGCTGACACCTGCCCGTGCCCATGCTTCCTTCAAGGACACGCGAGGTCTAGAGCTAGACCAGACCAACCGGCAGCTAGCAAGAATTTCGTGCGCGGGTTAAGGAAATATAAGCATCCGAATTCTAAGTTCGTGATGTTTGCCTACATGTTTACCAAGGGTGAAATTCATATTCAAACACCTGCAAATTAAACTGGTCGGGGGAATAGTCCCATGCTGTCGTAATACTATCAGTTATCAGGCTAACAGCTAGTGTCAATTTGCTGCGGTCCCGTGTTCAAGGTTTCTCCGGTGCTAACTTATTTTAGATGAATTTAATAGCATACAAAAGGCAATTCGGCCGATTAAGTTACAGTGACGTGCTTAGTCCGCTATGGGCCCAAACTATGGCCAGGGAAAGCTCCAAAAAGCTGATGTTATCTTGTCCCTGAAAGCAACTTGCGATGCGTACAAATTCTTCTCTGCGCGGCGGCACACTATGAAAATCTAGAACGCCGCCGCTAAAATTATAGGAGGCCGGGCTGAAGCTGAAATCATCTAGAGCTAGCAGTGGCCACATGGTGGTCCTTCAGTTGCCCATAGACTACATCGAAATTCCTGTGATTTACACTCTGGGGCCAAAGCATAAAATATTTTTTTGGTTTATGTATTTTTTAAAGAAGATAGAAGTTGAGTCAAAATAGTAGATGTTTAAGCTAGTTTTTAATTGCGTTCTAGAATCTAACACCTGTAGGCGTGTGACGTGTTAGATCCAGATGAATAACTAATCGAAACATCTGTGCTCATCATTCATAGAATATTGCTGCAATACATTATAAACGTACGCTCTAGATTAATCGACACAAGGCGAAATGCCCATTGAACACTTATATTACAACTACTCTGTCCGGTTCAAGTTATAGCTTATTTTATTTTTTATAACTAAAAACATCATATTTTTTTACGGAAAACGTATAATCGAATTTGGTCACAATAGGAGGCCGAGAAAACCTGACAGGCTGTGGTTTATTTAGCTTTGTTATAAGTCGAAATTCTTTAACTTCGGTCAAGCTATTGAAAGCAACATGTTAACATCTGTTTACTAAATAAATGTATTATCAAGACATTTTGTGGCAGATTAATTAAACTATTTTGATGTTGTAGATGTCAATATATTTTGCTATAAATTTGATTAAAGCTATAGAAGTTTAGATTAGAACAAAACTAGCGAGTATCTCTTTATTCAGCACTGAGCTATCCTCTTCGTTACATATATAGAGAAATAATGGTCTATTTGACCACAGACTCAAAAAGAAGATTCTCATCACATCAAAATGTCATAGCATGTATGGAGTACTAAATGTAGATGAAATCAAAAACTAATTACGCAACTTTGTTGTACTATACGAGACGAACATTTTGAGCCTAATTAATCAATTTTTGCACAATTTTTCACACATACAAACGAAATGCTACAGAGCGCATCAGTTTCCCAACTCACAAATTGGGGGGGGGTGCCACATTGGCATCTAAACAAGGCCAAGATGGGCTGCAAGAATGGGCCACTCCTTTGGAGCAACATGGTTCGTAGCCGTCCGTTTCAGAAACTGTTGTGCCCATCATATATCGCCGCTATGTTCATGAAAAGCCAAGTGCCAACAGAAGAGAATCAGAATAGTTTTATGTGCATTTTTTTAAGAAATAACACTGAAAAAAGGAGCATGTGTCTTAATATTCTATTATGACTGATGCATACTCCGTAGAAGTGTGGCACATGGGTTGCTATACCAATTCTGTTAGCACTCTTAATTTGAGATGTATGTGGACATGTGTATAGACCAATACATTGGTATACACGTCAACTATCTCATTGGTAGTCTATGCAAACGCATATATTTTTTTGTATGATGTGGAGAAGAATTAGTGAGGTGAGCTAAAGAAATCAAAGCAACTTTAAATGAGCATCGCCATACACTTTTGTGGCTTATAACAAAGAAATAAAAATAAATGCAAGGGACAAAATATGATCATATATAGAGACTAGTAGAGATAGTAACACTATCACATCATTTTACGCAGAGAAAGAGCGGTACGTGAATAAACCTTCTCGGGTTCGAGATGGAAAGTTGATCGAAGTAACATTTGGGATGCGATTTGAATTCCTTGGGCTAGCTGGTCTGGTTGATACATACTCTTAACAGAGAAACGATTTTGTTTTATAAACAGAAAGTACAAAATGCCTAGTTGTCCCACACGACACGAGGTTAAGGTTGGATCGGGGTAGTCTCCCTTCTCGACGCAATAATTCATCCCTGCCTCTGCCCAGCTGTCAATAAACATTCTACGCACCAATCCGCACACCCAAGTCCCACCCGTCCCCACGTACTTCGGGTCCCACCTTTCAGCCTCAGTAAGGGTAACTCCATGGGTGCCTCAGCGAGAGGAATAAACCAACCCTGCGTCTCTCTCTCGTCTCTAGTACACGCACAAGCTGGTGACCAGGACGCCCACCCCACACTCCACTCTCATCTCACCCCCTCCGCCCTCCCGGCCTGCCTGCCTCTGCAGGCGGCAGCTCAGCTCTGCTCAGCCTCAGCCCCCTGCGCCCCCCTCGCTCTCCAATCCCGACGCACAGCGTGGCAGAATTCAACACCGTACTCGCCCACCGGCCACCTCACCGCCTCTCCAGATTCGGCTCTGCTACCGCCCTCCGCCGCCTCTTAAGAAGCAGGGCCGGTGCCCGATCGGGGGATCCCAAATCTCGGCCGCCGGAGCGGGGTACGCGAGAGCTCTCTCTCCTGCTTGGATTTATTTGCCTAGGCTGCTTTGATTCGGGCTCCGTTCCGTTCCGTCTTCGTTTTGGTCTTTCGAGGTTTCGCTTGCTGATGAGCGATAGCTTGTTGCGTGCGGTTGTGCAGGCGCAGGCGTAGATTTCGGCGGCCATGGGGGGCGCCGTGCTCGTGGCCATCGCGGCCTCCATCGGCAACTTGCTGCAGGGCTGGGATAATGCGACCATTGCAGGTAAAACTTACGGAAGAGAAAGTTTATTCGATCTTATTATACTGTTGCGCCTAGATGCCTTTTTTGTGCTGCCGCTAGGGCCCATGTTAGGTAGCAATTATTGGGATTCCTGTCGAGATCATGCTGTGTCTGGTGGAATCGCCTTATAGTAGAAAAATTTTCCCTTGTTATTACTGTTCGATCGCAAGTTTACCAAACGGTGATTTACTCAAGAATTTGGTGGAATCGCCTTATAGTAGAAAATTTTCCTTGTTATTACTGTTCGATCGCAAGTTTACCAAACGCTGATTTACTAAAGAATTTCGAATCTATTAGTAACATATTACATAACTATATGGATCCATCACGGATGATCTCTCTATCTGAAACTTGTTGCCATCCAAGTCAAGCTGTTTCGAAAATTTCTACTGATACTGATAGCTTGACTTTGTTCTGACCCTGGTTGACCTGATGTCTGAACTCTGCAGGGGCGGTCTTGTACATAAAGAAGGAATTCAATTTGCAGAGCGAGCCCCTGATTGAGGGTCTCATCGTGGCCATGTCCCTCATCGGAGCAACAGTCGTCACAACATTCTCCGGGGCAGTGGCTGACTCCATTGGCAGGCGGCCCATGCTGATCGCCTCCGCTGTCCTCTACTTTATTAGTGGTTTAGTGATGCTCTGGGCGCCAAACGTGTATGTTTTGCTCCTGGCAAGGCTCATCGATGGACTTGGGATTGGTTTGGCTGTCACACTTGTTCCTTTGTACATCTCAGAGACTGCGCCGACGGACATTCGAGGTCTGTTGAACACGCTGCCGCAGTTCAGCGGGTCAGGAGGGATGTTCCTTTCCTATTGCATGGTGTTTGGGATGTCTCTCTTACCAAAACCTGATTGGAGGATCATGCTTGGGGTTCTATCGATCCCTTCGCTTCTATACTTTGCATTGACTGTCTTCTACTTGCCGGAATCACCGAGGTGGCTTGTAAGCAAAGGAAGGATGGCTGAGGCTAAGAGAGTCTTGCAAAGGCTGCGAGGAAGGGAAGATGTCTCAGGTTTGTATGAATTTGCAAGATATATAGAATTCGTTGCAATTGCAGTAGCTATGCAATTTGTGTTACTATTACTCATTTCGGATTAATTATATAGGAGAAATGGCTCTTCTAGTCGAAGGTTTGGGTGTCGGGAAAGATACACGTATTGAAGAATACATAATTGGTCCTGACGACGAGCTTGCTGATGAAGGGCTGGCCCCAGATCCAGAGAAGATCAAACTGTATGGACCTGAAGAAGGCCTATCTTGGGTTGCCCGGCCTGTTCGGGGTCAAAGCGCACTTGGAAGTGCGTTTGGTCTCATATCTCAGCATGGGAGTATGGTTAGTCAAGGCAAGCCCCTTGTGGATCCTGTTGTCACTCTTTTCGGTAGTGTCCACGAAAAGATGCCCGAGATAATGGGGAGCATGCGAAGCACATTGTTTCCCAACTTTGGCAGCATGTTTAGTGTTGCGGATCAGCAGCAGGCTAAAGCTGACTGGGATACCGAGAGTCAAAAGGAAGGTGACGAGTACGCCTCAGATCATGGTGAAGATGACATTGAGGATAGCCTCCAAAGCCCACTTATTTCTCGTCAAGCAACAAGCGTGGAAGGAAAGGAGATTGCTGCACCTCATGGTAGCATAATGGGTGCTGTGGGAAGAAGTAGCAGTATGCAGGGAGGGGAGGCAGTAAGCAGCATGGGCATTGGTGGAGGATGGCAATTGGCATGGAAATGGACTGAGAGAGAAGGTGCAGATGGGCAAAAGGAAGGCGGCTTCCAACGTATTTACTTGCATGAGGAGAACGTACAAGGCAACAGGGGTTCCATACTGTCATTACCAGGGGGTGATGTTCCTCCTGGTGGTGAGTTTGTCCAGGCTGCAGCTCTTGTGAGCCAACCGGCTCTTTACACTAAGGAACTGCTGGAGCAGCGTGCTGCTGGTCCTGCGATGGTGCATCCGTCTGAGGCAGTTGCTAAAGGCCCAAAATGGGCCGACCTGTTTGAACCTGGAGTGAAGCACGCACTGTTTGTTGGCATAGGGATACAGATCCTGCAACAGGTAAGAAGATTTTGCCTCTATCCAATATATATACGCTATGCCCCCTAAGTGCACTTGGTGCCTAACTTAACACTTCAGGAACGCTAAAACAATATCTTCTAGTGCTTTCATGAATTAAAGCTCTTTATCTTAAAACTAAAGAGCTAAATTGAAGCATCTTTACTGCTATGTGTTGTACTTATGCTAAAAACTTTCTTGTTATAATTCTTGCTTTTGGTCATACCTGCAAATGTTAGGAACCTAGGGATTATGATGAGAAACTCAGGGGGTGTTTTGCTTCTGTTTGATAAGAAAACAAACCTGATGATACAATGGATGCTAATCTGTGTATTGTAGTTTTACCGATCAAACTTCAGGTGCTACCTGAAAATCTTTAGGTCCTAACATGAGTGAAATCAGATTTGATACCTTGTAGTAGTCATCTGAAAAGAAGCATGGAGCTGTTGTAAGTGGGCAATAGCTCTATAAGAAACACATAAAAGATTCTATTAAGTAAGATACTGGGGAACTGTTGTAAGTGGGCTGTGGGCTCCCTCAATGTTGTTTAGATTGCAACTTGATTAACGGGTATTTATCAGAAGCATGGAAACATTATGTTGATCTCTTCTCCCCATTCACCTGCAAGGGCATTCCTGAATACATTTGCCACATTTGATTGTAGGTTGAAGTCTCAGCATAGGCATTTCATGTTTGTGACATAATTTTGTTTTTCTCTTAACTTGTTTACTTCTGAAAATGTGGTATGCAATGTATTACTATGTTGATTATTAACTTCATCATTTTTATGCAGTTTGCTGGCATCAATGGTGTTCTCTACTACACCCCTCAAATTCTTGAGCAAGCAGGTGTTGGTGTCCTCCTTTCCAACATTGGCCTTAGCTCATCTTCAGCATCTATTCTTATCAGCGCCTTGACAACCTTATTGATGCTTCCGAGCATCGGTATTGCGATGAGGCTCATGGATATGTCTGGAAGGAGGTTAGACTTTGTGTTTAATATGCTATTGCTTATTTATGCATAAATACACTTTTGGTGAAAGTATCTGAAGATGGTAATAATTCTTTCGTCTTGTTTCTCATTCAGATTTCTTCTCCTTGCGACAATCCCTATCCTGATAGTTGCACTACTTATCTTGGTCGTGGTCAACATTGTGAATGTGGGAACCATGGTGCATGCTGCGCTCTCCACGATCAGTGTCATAGTCTATTTCTGCTTCTTCGTCATGGGATTTGGGCCTATTCCCAACATTCTTTGTGCAGAGATCTTCCCCACCACCGTCCGTGGCATCTGCATAGCCATCTGCGCCTTAACCTTCTGGATCGGCGACATCATCGTGACATACACACTTCCTGTTATGCTGAATGCCATCGGGCTTGCTGGTGTCTTCGGGATATATGCTGTTGTTTGCGTCCTGGCTCTTGTATTTGTGTACATGAAGGTGCCGGAGACAAAAGGCATGCCCCTAGAGGTCATCACCGAGTTCTTCTCCGTTGGTGCAAAGCAAGCCAAGGAAGCAAGGGAGGATTAATCTCCCAGACCCGGCGATCATTCGCTGGCTGTAATTTTGTGGTTTCCAAACTTCACCGCGGACCGTGGTTGGTTAATCCTCTGATGCCGTGTGAAAGGTACGTTGACCCACAGAGAAGGGGACCGGGGGACAGTGTGCCTAAAGAGATGGTTTGGCTGTACATCGTGAGGCTTGATACTGTCATAGGGCCGGCTTTTGGAACCAGGGTGTGTAGATCATCATCCGCTATTTTTTTTCTTTTGCTTGGGCGACTCTGTTTGTCTTCGTTGTAATTTTTTTGCCTATGTAACTAGTGGTGTATGACACTTGTGCTATTGGTTTCTGTCTTGTCAGTTCTTCATCTTGAGCCCTGAATTTAGGCCACGGAGTACGCCCAATCATGTGTATTGCCAGTGCAGTTGTTTTTTCAGTTCATTGGTAGCTGCTAAAGGGAAAGTGCCTTTGTGTTCCGATTGTTCAGGAAAACAGTAGTGACAAAAGTAGAATTCCTGCTAGCCGAGAGTCTGAAACCAGAGAGCATCTCCAATGGACAAGGAGAGAAGAAATCCAGGCAGTTTTTTTTTTAGGGAAGGAGAAATCCAGCCAGTTCATTATCTCCAATGGAAAGACTTGCCGTCAGAGAAGAACCAATGATCTGTTGCTTTGCACCCCTTGGGCTTCTGCACGGTTGCTGAACCCATAACACAACTAAAAACGTGATGTGTTCACTTTTAGTGGTAGTGTGGCACCTCTGGAGATTAGAGTGGCAAAGCGAGGTCCCAAGTTGCCGGCAAGCTTTTTCGTGTTGAGGAATATCTGGGGGGAGATCCCGGAGGAGAGGAGCCGTATGGTCCTCCCGTTTGGCCCTTTTTAGGATACACGATCAGGTGCACGACACTGGAATGGTGTTGGATCTTGGTGATTTGCACGGCACTGGAATGGTGTTGGATGTTGGCGATTAGCTCAGGCTTTAGCGCTCCGCTTTGCTTGGATTGTCCTTCCACTACTGTTGGCTAGTGGCAAGAACAGTGAAGGCTATCCTCCTGAAAGTTGACATGTAGACACCAAGAGCATAGTAGCGACCAGTCAGCGAGAAACTCCAGAACGTGCTGTGCGGGACTCGTACAGGTCCAGTTCCGGAGCATCTTGAGCAGACATTTGGTGCACAAAGAACACCACCACAATCAGAACATCTGTGCCTCTCGTTCTTTGGTCAATTTTGAATACCGTTCCTTCCTCGTGTTCTTTGGTACATTTTGAAAAGCTGAAATAAATCCTTGCCAGCTGACACCTCCTCCCTAAACCCTAATCAAACCCACGAAACAATAAAAGTAGGTGCATCCAGAAAGCCATGACGTGCTACCGTCCCAGCACCTGCGGTGACCGTAGCGGAGCAGTGGCAGTGGATTCTGAAACGGGGAAAGGCGCTTTTCCTCTGCAATACGTAGAATTGTAAACAACCAGAAAAGGGTTTTCGGCGCCGTGGCAGTTGGGACCTGCCGCCACTTATATACTACAACTAGTCTCCTGCTACTCCAACTCCACCGCTGAAGTGCTGGAGCTGAACGGCAGCGTCCTTTCCTCTCCTCTCCTCTCGTCACGTCGGCACCAACCACACATGGCATGATCCCCGCCGGCCCCGCGCGCCAACTCACACCCCTTGCCCCCGTGTCGTGCCCGGGGGACGGCGGGGTCGCGACCAAGGCTGCGCGCTTGCGACGCGCACACATCTGAATTTCGTATCTGAATGGAAAACCAAAAAAGTGGTAATCCAGCTCAGAATAACGACAGGTACTTATGCTGAAAAAATACTACTAACTCGTTAATAACAGATGACTGATGTTGATTTATACCGAGAGAAAAATACTGCTACGCCAGATAAACAGACCGGTCAGCGCAAGTTTCCCCAGGATTGCTAGCCGGCGAGGTTCTTCGATTGATGGCCAGAATAAAGAAACATGACTAGGTGTAGGATCCACGATTTCTTTTTGCTTAGCACAGTAACCGATGGCGCTTCCAATTATCTGATGGCGATGGAAGACAAAAGCCTCGCGCTCAGTCACATGCTTTCGATGACCTAACGCCGAAGCAGACCGCTCGTCCACTCCACTTCACACACACACAGCTCCCCTGCCCATCCCCATATCCCATCAGGCCGTCCAGCTAGGCAATGAGCCAACGGCCTGTCAACTTCTCAAGAAAACAGCATTGGCAATCAGCTACTCTACTGAAAATAAAACACTCCTTGCTATTGAATCCTATATCTATTTTTTTGGAATGAAAATCCTATATCTATTTGCAGGGACTACAATAGCCTTTCAGTTCTATAAAACTACAAGCTCTATAGTACAGTACAAACATATATTTTTACCCGCCAATTCACATGTTTTTACAGCTTAGTAGTAGCAATTGCAAGCTTCCAACAGATGTCAGGTCCCCACAAAAGCAATCTCGAGTTGGAGAACTCCAAAAAGTTGCACAAAAAGAATCACATTTCTAGTTATTCTTCCTTTCCCCTTTTCCATTGCTTTAGATTAGAGGGATCTCCGCTACGCCACTGACATGTGGGCCAGGGGAAGATGGGGGCAGCTCAACAACTACCGGGACCGACCCTGGGCCCGCCCATCAGGCAATCAACCGGCCAACTACTGCTGAATGCTGATGCTACGGCACGAATCCCCCGCCCCGACCCCCGCCGCGGCCCCGGCCGGCGCTGCCGCTGCCGCCGGCGCCGGCGGAGGAGGAGGAGGCGAGGACGGCCTCCAGGACGACGGCCTCGCACTTGCGGCACCGCTTGGGCGGCGCCGGGTCGTCGAGCACGATGGGGCGGCGGCAGGACGGGCAGGAGGAGTTGGAGCGCAGCCAGGTGTCGACGCACGCGACGTGGAACCCGTGCCCGCACTGCGGCATCACGCGCACCTCCTCCCGCTCGCCGAACTCCGCCAGGCAGATGGCGCACTCCGCCAGCAGCTCCTCCGCCTTCGCCTCCTCCTCTCCCTCGGCGTCCGGCGCCGCGCCCCGCGCCGCCGCGGCCGCCGCCACCGCGTCCGCGTACGCCAGCTTCGGCAGCGCCTTGAGCGCCTTCTTCTTCAGCCCCTTGGTGGCGGTGGTGGTGGTCGTCGTGGTCACGCTCGCGCCGGCGCCGTGGTGGCCGCCTCCGCCGAAGTGCCCCGCGGCGTCGCCCGGGTTGCTCGAGGGGGACGACGGGCCGCCGCCTCCGTCGGCCCCGGCGCCCCTGTTGCGGCGGGAGCGGGCGCAGCGGGCGACGGCGGCAAGGCCGACGACGCAGATGAGCGCGCAGAGCAGGGCCGCGAGGATGACCACGACATCAGAGTTGACGCCCGAGGGCGGGTCGGCCGGCGGGATGCCCGGGATGCGGTTGGGGTTGGCGTCGCTGCCGCTCTGGAGGAGGCGCCGCGAGTACGACGGCAGCGGCGATGGCCGGAGCATCGCCGGCGCCGGTGGGTGAGGGGTCTTTTCGTAAAAATTATTATGCGGCGAGAGGACGGAAAGGGGAGAGGTCCCGGTCTCGGAGGTTGGGATGGTAATGACGGAGGGGCAAGCGTCCGGCTGAAGCTTTCGGGTGGGGAGTGGGACGGCAGCCTGAGCTTGTGGGCGGAGGGCACACTTGACCATTATGCCCTTGGTATTTCCTTTCTTTTTCTTTGTCCAAGGTTTTATTTAGCTCCTCGAGGAAAATGAGAAAACACGTTGGCCGTTGTACTAACATTTTCCATTGGACCTTCATTAGTAGTAGTAGAATTTAGGTTTTATTTAGTTCTTCGACCTAGTACTCCGCAAGTACATTTAGCAATTCAAATGTTAGATTTTGAGAACGTAGCTCAATTTCGGAATGGTGAAGATTTGCAATATTTTGTATTTTAATAAAAAGAAATCTAAATTGGGTTAGGTGAAGAGCAAAACACCCAGGTACAGACTTGATGGGTAGAGACTTCTGTAGCGAGAAGTCGACACAAACGTAGTGGAGTAGTTGTACAATTACACCACCTGCTAGAAACCTTAATCCTACCCTCTCTACGACAACGGAGGGCCAATGCAGTGCATTTAGCTCAACATATCTCAACAAATCAAAGTGAATTTATATAGAAAAAAATGAAGAAAACAGAGGTACAGTTCCTCTGTAATGGCCTCGAGGGCCATCAATCGTCCTCGTCCACCAGCAATCTCTGCGATTCCCACAGTAATCAGCTACTAGTATATACGGAATAACTGACAAATAACATCATAGGGATCCAATGCTAATTGACCATTTAAACGTGTTAATAGTCACTTAAAGCTGGCTGACTGAAATAGAGAGAGGTGAGATGGTCTAAGAATCCTCAGAAATAAGGTTAGTAGCTGCCGTTTCCGTTATGAATAAAAAAGAAATACAGCCAATATCGTCCTAAGAAACCTCTACTCTCAAACATATCACGTTCATGACAAAAAATAGTTGAAAATAAAATAAAATACATGTCCTATATTTGATATGGAAGGGAGTATATCCTGAAGAAAAAGGAGCCCTCTCAGCCACTGATGCACTGTTGCTGGTTTTTTTTTTTAACTGAGAGATCCAATGCCCAGTACTCTATCCGTCCTAAAATATAAGCATTTTTCGACTTCCGCGATTTATGTTTGACCATTCGTCTTATTCAAAAAAATTATGAAAATATTATTTATTTTGTTATGACATGTTTTATCATCGTATAAATTTTAAGTATATAATTATTTTTATATTTTTATAAATTTTTTGAATAAAACGAGTGATCAAACTTGATCAACAGAAGTCAACGAATGCTCCCACAAAGGGAGTACCTTTTAAATGAGGCGGTCACGTATCCTCCCAGTGAGGCCTTGTTTAGATGTTAGAATTGGGAGGTTGAATTTGGGAGTAAGATGTCACTTCGTAATCATTGCGCTATTGTAGCATTTCGTTTGTATTTGTGAAAAATTATCCAAAAATTGATTAATTAGGCTCAAAATGTTCGTCTCGCGGAGTACAACAAAACTGTGCAATTAGTTTTTGATTTTATCTACATTTAATACTCCATACATGTTATGATATTTTGATGTGATGGATAATCTTCTTTTTGCATAGTGTATTTGAGAGTTGTTTTTTGAACTAAATAGGGCCTGAAGAAAGCCCCCCCGCCTCGCAGGCTCCTGCGACTCATGGCAGGCTATATGTGTCGTCAATGTGCGTATAAGGTGGTGTTTGGATCCGGGTGCTAAAGTTTAGCACTTTAAATAAGTAATAATTAGATGTATTAAACATAAACTAATTATATAAGTCATGTCTATTTCGCGAGACGAATCTAACAAGTCTAATTTTGTTATAATTAATACATCATTATCATATATTTACTGTAGCATTACATTGTCTAAACATGATGTAATTATGCTTAATAGATTCGTCTCGTAAATTACTCCCCGTTTATGTAATGGGTTTTTAAATTAATATATATTTAATACTCATAATTAACATATTTACGTCCAATATGACGGCGCTAAAATTTAGCGGGGAGGAAACAAACAGGGCCTAAGATATCCTTCTCTTTTCATTATTTTATCTGTCTTGTTCTATGTTTGTGTGTGTGTGACACGGATACCTTTACATCGTTGGTCTTTTTACCATCTGTCGCTCGCCCTCGGCAGATGTTTCCTCCTCTGCCTTAGCACATTTATCTTTCTGTTACATGATCCTTACACCGCAGTCTCATTACGGTCCTTTCATTCTGCCTTCCCCTATTGGCCTTACTTTGCCATGCGTGTTGTTGGTGTCTCCTCAACATTTTGCACACATGCCGTTGTCCGACAGAGGCACCACTAGCTCTGCTAACATTTACACTGGACCTATACTTCATACAATGTAAATCAGAGGGACACAAATTTATCATTAATAAAACAAAGCTGCACGTAAATAAAGCGTGAACAACACTAAGCCACTACGTCCAGACGCGTATACCACCAACAACACATAGCCATCATCCACAAGGCACTTAACACCTGCATGCATCACAACCACCACAATACCACTAAATACATACAGCCTAGAAACAAACCACTCCTCCGTCTACGGGCACGGTGAAGCGCGCTCCTCTATCTAGTACTGTACAGTATTGTACACAATGCAAGAGATCGATCAACACATATGCTGGCGCAAGGATTTTGTCGGCAGTTCATATGGGCCGTATCCATCTGCAGCAACAGCAAAGCAGTCGAATTCCCGACGCCCCAGACGATACCCCGTGGCCTCCAAAAAAATTCTCTATCCCAACCTTCACTATTCACCTATCACATCAAATCATATTAAATATCTCTCATCATGCATGGAGCATTAAATGTAGGTAAATAAAAAAAATTAATTGCATAGTTTTGATATACACGAGGAGACGAATCTTTTGAGCCTAGTTAGGTCACGGTAGGACAATGTTTACTACAATCAAACAAAAAGTGATACAGTACGCTACGGTGTCCGATGTGACTTTTCTACCAATTTTTTTACTTTTCATCGTCTTTTCAAAAACTAAACGCCCCCGTGTCATGGCACGATGCCAAGCAAACAACCGCCTTTTCCAGGTCAATGGGTCAACAAACCCGCAGAGTAGTTCTCCTAAAAAAAATGCTGCTCCCAATCGTCGGCGGCAGATGCCGAACTTGCCAGGATGTTCAGGTGAGGTTTCAGACGCCAACTGAAGGGGCGCCAGCACACCATCCCACATGGGGACGTGGCGGGTGCAGGCCCGGTTCCATGGATGGATGGATCGGTGGTTTCCGGTCGCGGCAAGCAACCCCACCCGATGGAGCGAGCGATGGTGGCCATTGAGAAAGTCCAAGGAGCGTTATCTAGGACCACTCTCCCCAGTCCCCACCAGCCGCGAGATTCGTCGAGATCGCCACGCCCTTCCTTGGCTCGCCTGACGGCTTTTCCCCGGGCCGTTTTCCCGGCAACAGAACTCGCCCACGGCCGCGAAAGCTCCACCGCCGAGGCGCGCGCCTTTCTCGCCCGGCGTCGCTGTCCTGCCCGGTCCCCGGCCACACGGCCAGCCAGCGGCCGTGCGCGAGCTGTGACTGTGATTCGTGGACGGGAAGGACGGCGGGGTGACGGGACGGTGGTGGTGCTGGTGCACGAAATGCGCGGGCGCGGGGCTGCAGGTGAGAAGTGTCGCGATCGGTGGTGGCAGGCACCCCCGCACCGGTGGATAATACCGGACAGGTAAGGCTTTGCGGTGGTGGAGTTGGTGCCGGAAATGGCGGTGGGACTCTCAACGACCTGTTCGTCTGGCTTGTCAGCAGCCAGCCAATAGTATTTTTCTCTTTGCACAAACCAGCACCAGTCACCAGACACCAACCAGTCAGCAGTATTTTTCTCTCAGCACAAGACAGCACCAGCCACCTGTCACCCGCCAGCCGAGCAGGCCGCACGACACGGCGACTCGTTTGTGCGCTTTGGTTGCCGAGATGCTACGGAGTTTGTTTCCTCCCGTTAAACTTTATCGCCATCACATCGAATGCAAATATACTAATTAGGAGTATTAAATATAGATTAATTTAAAAACCCATTACACAAACGAGGAGTAATTTACGAGATGAATCTATTAAGCCTAATTACATCATGATTAGACAATGTAATGCTACAGTAAACATATGGTAATTATGTATTAATTATAGCAAAATTAGACTTGTTAAGTTCGTCTCGAGAAATACACATGACTTATGTAATGTTTAATACGTCTAATTATCACTTATTTAAGGTGCTAAACTTTAGCACCGGCTCCAAACAGCTAATAACAGCTCTACAATCAAGGCCTGAAGGGGATATCATCTTACAAAGTTGCAATAACTTCAGATAGCAAGCAAAATGCACGGAGGCAGTAAATAACCAGACTGCCATCCAAATCACCCCAGTTTTCAGCTTCATAGAGCGGTGCCATCATGCCGAATTGTAGCAACCAGATGTGGAAGCAGCTCCACAAACTGGCGGTCATTTGGAAAGAAGATGCACCCGGCCAGCCGCCGTGATATCACCGTTAGTGGCAACGGTTAGCATCTATTCTCTGCCCTGAAATCTGTATTTGCTAGATTTTGGTACCTGTCTCACTGGCAGGTTCATGTCCCCAAGGACAGGTCCAACACAAACTTCTAAAATTAGTGGCTTCATTATCCATACATCAGTAAAAAGACTTCCATCACCCGTCAGGCGGTGCAGCTTCTGTGAGCCATCTAATAAGAGCAAGACTAATAATTTAGCCGGTTGCTAGCTCTATCATATTGTCATGTCACGTTCAGCCAATCTAATAGCACTTATATAATGGTTGTCTGTAGAAGTCAGAAGTGGGCTGCACTTCACCTCTTCCTCTCTCGTTCTCTTACCAAATTTATTGGAGTTCGCGTTGCAGGTTAAGAGCGAGATGCAAAGTTGTAGCCCCCTTTTTTTTCTCTCTCTGCATCTCTCTATCATCCAACTCAGCATAAATCTAATGGAGTTTCATTTAGCCCGTCTATATTACCTTACTATATTAGTGAGGCTACTAGATGGTCGCCGCAGTGGAGTCCGAACCTAGTTGACTTGTGAGGCCACCTTCAAGGCTACCGCGTTAGGCCTGTCCTAAACCTGCAACTACCTGCGCGCTTTCATGACCAGTGAAAGTGAAATAATCTACATTCTACAACCCACTTCACTTGCAGCTGAAAGTCCGCCATAGCTCATATTACATACTTCATTGGCAGATGGAAGTCTTGCTGTAACGGTGAGTTTAGTGTGCCATTTTCTTATTGAAGACATTGCTTTTTTTAGAGAGCCTTCCAGGTGTTTGATACAATGGTGTAAGGAATAGAAGATTAAGTCACGTGTTGTTTCTTTTAGTGCTCAGATATATGTTGCCATTTTTTTGGCTGTGTGCATCCTACCTATGTAGAGGCCGGAAATAGTCTTAGCACATTTGTATCATCTCGATGTATCTGTCTAAGATTAATAAAATTTCCTTGTCGAAAAAAAGGAGTTTCATGTGAAAGCTTTACTCAATTGTTGTGTCAGTGCTAGTAAAAGTGGTGTTGCTTGGGTGTTGTTCCCTCCCTTGAGGTGTTGATGTGGTGTTGCTGGGTGTTGTTCTTTATTGGAGGCGCCGCCCCCCCCCCCCCCCCCCCCCCCCCCCCCCCCCCGAGGTCCTCTAGTCTTTCATTCTTTAACTAAGACGTGACGAGCTTTGGCCGAGTAACAAGTTTTCTGGAAGAACAATTTGAAAATCAAATTTTTAAGTAGATGGGAGATGTGACGGAGTGATGTTGTATAAAGACATTTCAAAGCGGAAACATGTATGATAAAGCATACTGAAACTCGCTCTTCTAGCTTTTTTTTCCCCTTTATCTTGGAGATTTTTTTCTTGTGTTTTTAGTTTCTTATTTTTTAGATTAGAGTCAAGAACTCTTATAGCTTTTGGTTATATATAGTCACTCGTGGATATAATAGACTGTGTTTTCTTTTATTAGAAAAGATGGAGGTCCTGCGACCTCTGTTAAGCTCAACAACATTGCAGGAACCTGCTCCCGGATAGAGTTCTTTTACGGTACCCTGTACTATAAAAGAGCTCTTATAACATCCATGAGTCTGAGTTCTTTTAGGGTACCTTATACTACAAAAGAGCTCTTATAACGTCCATGAATCTATGGCGAATAAGATTCTTTACTGTAAACCTCCTTACCGCACCTCATCCTTTTGTAGGATTGTGCTTGGGTCTGTTGAAATTATTGCATAAGGGTTTTGATTGTCCTCTCTAATTGTAGAATTGTGAATGATCAGATCAAATCAAGTCTAAATGTTGTTCATTCTTGACTAATTTTAATTTCTGCAGGGAACATTGGCCGCTTACAAAGTTGCACAATAGCGTGGTTAGATTTACTGTACTATGATGTTTAAGCTGTACATGTTTTTTTTTTTACAATAACATGATCTCTGTCTTCATTCCTCTTTTTTTCCATCCTCTCAGTCTCATTTGATATGTGTACCCCTGCTGTGATCACCATCATCATGATTTGGCTTGATCAGGCTTTCATCGTCAAATTTCTCAAATCTCAGCCGTGTTAATTGTATTAGGCTTGACGACTCGACTTGGAAAAAAATTGTTGTCTGGGAATCTATATATTAGTATGCAAGATGGTGTGGAACATGACACCCAATTAAGTCCAAATTCCAAACAAACACTTAAACCAGAACATGACGCTCCATGCTAATCAGCATTATATTTGTATTGTTGTATTGCATGTATCTTGCGTTCAATCATTTCAAAGCGGAAGAATTTGAGGGCAGTTACAACCACCAATAAAATTCTACTAGCCCCCCCCCCCCCCCCCCCCCCCCCCCCGCGCCTCATTTTCAGTACCTTTGCTTAGAAAGAACAGTTCGCCTTAACAGAGAACATAAGAAGTTTATATCAATGCTGCAAACAACACTTTTTTTTAAAGATGGGTCCCGTGGTGAATTTTATTCCAGTAAAACTTATCCTATAAATTGTCTTTGTACAATACAAATGCTACTTTAGCATGAAGTGTTTGTAGCCTTTAGCAATTACTGTACAGAACATGTCTATACTCCATACAAGTCATTCAAGACCAATTGAAGCTAGTAGAGGCCTCATGGCTCCTTCATACTACTCACAAAGACACAGAACCATTATGTCCATATTATCTCACGTAGAAGGCTCACCATATCTTCTGGACAAGAACTTGACCACCGTACTGGGGTTGGAGGGTGAACGCCAGCATTGGTGCATGAACATAGGATGGGGAGACAGTAAACGCAAACCGCTGAAGGGTCATTGCAAGTGCCACCTTGGCCTCAACCATTGCAAGATTCTGGCCAACACAGATTGTTGGACCAATCCCAAAGGGCAAGTAAGCACCAAGGTGATAGCTCTTCCCATCTGCAAACCTTAATGGATTAAACTCATCTGCATCGGTGCCCCAAACATCATGGTCATGGTGAATGTCGATAATAGGGAAGTCAAGTCGTGTGCCTTCCGGGATGTCTAGTTTACCAAGCTAGATATCCCTAGTGGCAGTCCTATTGGTGAACACAGCTGGAGGGTACAGCCTGAGGGTTTCTTTTAACACCATAGTTACCTGATCTCGTTGCAGTGGCAACATAGCAAAAGTGTTACTCATGACTCATCTCATGATTCAAGCGAAAAAGATAGTACTATAAACATAGTATGAAATCATCTCACAAGAAGTAAAAAATGTACAGACTCACAATTTTGAGATTGCTCAGGTTTTATGCATTAGGGCGCTCATTCTTTCCACACACTTTAAGAACTTCACCACGGGCCTTATCTTGCCACTCTTGATGCAAGGCAAGAAGAAGTGTTGCCCATGTCAACAAGTTAGCTGTTGTTTCCTTCCCAGCAAAGTAAAATGTCTTGCACTCATGAATTATCTCATCAATTCCCATTTTAAATTCGCTCCCTGCTTTGCTGGCTGATACATCAACCCAAGCAAATTTTTTGAATACTCACACTTCCTTCCATTGATTTCAATCAATTTGTGCAAGGAACATTGGATTTCTGTGTTTAACCTCTGCCTTGTTCGGTTCTTTTTTGTTGGTACAAACCTATGGGGGAAGAGGTCATATAATGATATAATGATGTGCAATGTATCTATATACATCGGTCATGCCATTTCAAGAGCATGGGTCTCAATAAAGAAATGGAGAGAGGCAATCTCACCTGAAACCAGGAATATAAACAGTCCTCAGTGCAAGAAGAGCAAGTTTCATCTGTTCCTCTTGCAATTGAAAAATTCGTTTTCCCTCCTCGTAGCTACTTCCAAATGCTACACAGGAAATGACATCTGCACTCAGGGTGTGGAATCCTTTATGGATATCGATCTCAAACTCGGTGTGGCTTTCCCCTTGAATTTCCCATTTGTCCAGTACAGATGAGGTGGTAGCTGCTATTTCTGGTATCCAAGCCTACAAAGGACAAAATTGAGTTTAGTGGTAAATGATGTTTGATTAGCTGCATTGCCTAGAACACAAAATGTTCATTAGATAATCATTGCTAATAAAAAAGAAGAATCGATGACCACAAAAATAGCTTAAAGCTGTTTGGATATGCCTAGCTGTACATTGTTATAACTTGTCGTGCGAAAAATGGATCCTAACCAATCCATATAATAAGGTTCTTCTTGTACATTTATTAATTAAAAACTAAGCTAAGTTCCACACTTGTCACCAAAGGAGCATCAGCATCACTGTTATTGGGGAGTAACAGTTTCAGCAAAATTGACTGAAAACGTATCACTTGATTTCCTAATATTTTACCTATTGTCTTTATTAACGAAAGCAAGCCTAGAATTAAAATTCTCACACACAACTAACTTAAGTTTACATCAGCACAAGATTTTACCAAGATGTACACATGCGGATCCTGTGGCCACTGGCCAGTAAAAAACAACATATAGGCTATAGTTGTTTAGATAGATAAACATTGCTACCAAGTGTGTTCTATCTGGTGTATCACCAGTGCCTCCTCACCTTCACCCTTTCCATGTTGAACGCCGGCGAAACCACGCGGCGGTGCCGTGCCCACGTCTCCCCGGAGAGCCCCACGAGCCCCTCGCCTATGAGCTGCCTGGCGAGCGGGTTATCGCCGACGGCGCCCGCCTTATCAAAGGCCCCCGTGGAGTCGGTCATCACGGCCTTCACGAGCTCCGGGTCGGAGATCACCAGCCGCGGCCGGCTCCCGAACCAGTACGCGAACGGTCGGCCGTACCGCGCCGGCCAGACGCTGTACTGCGGCGTGGCGCGGGCGACGACGCCGTCGTGGCGGAAGGAGGCGAGGGGAGCGGACCGGGCCGCGGCCAGCATGGCGCCGTACTCGGCCGCGTTGCCGGAGAGCAGGCTGCGCGGCGGCCACCTGATGCCCTGCCGCCGGAGTCGGCGCTCCAGGCGGAGCCGGACCCAGAGGAAGGAGTGGAGCAGCCGGAGCACGAACTGGGCGGCCGCGAGGACCGCGGCGAGGAGGAGGGCGGAGGAGAGGGCGGCCATTCCTGTGACAAATCTGCGGCTTTGGCGCCGGGGGCACTGGGGAAGTGGGGAGTGGCTCAGATGGAGCAGAGCGTTTGACACTTTGACTAACGGCCCTCGTGCTTGACTTTTTATGGCTTATGACAAAGAAAACCAAGAAAAAGGACTTTGTTCTTGGCATGTACCGGCAAGTCTGGAACCGGCTTCAAGCCAGTCAACAAGGGATGGGTCCACTGGTAAGTGAAATGAGACGAGGAGAAGCACAACTATCATCATTTTCTTTCGAAAGATTAGTACAGATGCGACACTCACGCGGATGCATATAGCCATTTAATTTGAAGCCTGTTTTAAAAATATTTGAAGGTGTAGTGTATTTGCAAATCGAGGTCATGCGTATGTTTTAAAAGAAGATATTTGTCTATATCTTTTTCCAAGAATATCTATGCTGCTATCCATATACAAGTTGGGGACATGGCAAGAGTACTCATAATCTTCCTTCCATTCAGAAGCTTGGAAGATTTTTTTTCCTTCACAAAACCGAGTACTTACCTGAATGCTCCATGAAACTTCAAGCGATGCATAACAAGTCTCTTGGACGAAAGTTGAACTGGGGCGTGCATACTGAATGGAATGGAGTGCTGCGTAGAAAGAGCGAGTCGGCGCGCTGAGCCACGGAGCTCTGTTGCCTCTGCCATACAACGGGAAACTGGATGATTAGAACAAGGCATATTTGTCCAAATACACTGTGGAAACACTTCTAATGACGAAACTTTGCTCTTTTTTGTTTATACTTTCTATGCAAATAAAACAATGGATTGCTTCAGATCAGATTCATTTGTACATGGTATGACAGCTGGTACTCTGCCATGTTGGTTCTCGGCAGTCAGTTGATATAATGAGGACAAGTGGCTCCACCAATCTCATACTTTCACCAATCACCAGTAATTTCCACAGGAGCAGGCTCCATCCTTGAAATGGTGAAACCGCTTTGCGTCTCGGACAACAATCTCCCGATCCACAATTTTCGAGATATACTTGATGGCATCATGGCAGTCGCCGCATACCCTGAGGTTCTTAAAGATCACGAGCCTAGTCCCAGGGATGGTGTTCAGCAAGCCAAAGGCGATGGCCAGCCTCTCGCTGTGGTAGCTGAGAAGCTGCTCCTTCACATCTTCATCCAGGTCGTGGTACACAAACTCTGTTCTTGGAACATAGCCCATCTTCCTCATCTCGGAGTCGAGCTTTGCAACCATTTTAACAATCTCTCGATGCTGAGGATGACTCTGGTCTTCCATCACGAACGCATGGCGCCTCCCACGCACCTCTACCAAGCTGTAGCCAGGTACTTTCTTGCTGCTACTATCCTTCATTAGCTTCCTAACCTCCCTGACTTTGTCCCACTTCTTTGCAGCAGCATAGAGGTTTGAGACCAGTGCAAGGACACCTACGTCTTCAGGTCGCAACTCAAGGATCTTTTCTGCTATTTTTTCTCCAAGCTCTACCTTCTTGTTATTCAAACAACCTGAAAGCAGAGCGACCCAAATTGCAACGGTTGGCTCAGTTTGCATTGATGTTAGCAGGTCATTGGCTTCTTCCACAAGACCAGAACGTGCTAAAAGATCAACTATACATACATAGTGCTTCTCCACAGGTTCAATGCCAAACTCCTTAATCATGCGATCAAACCAGATTTTGCCTTCCTCCACAAGACCAGAGTGGCTCAGAGCAGACAGAAGAGAAGCAAATGTGGCATGGTCAGGCCTTATTCTTGTTTCATTCAGTTCTTGGAACAGAGCCAGAGCATCTCGACCTCGTCCATGAGTGCCATAACACGCAATCATCGCATTCCAGAAAACCAAGTCTCCTGAGCCAACCCTATTGAAAAGCATTTGGGCACTTGCTAGGGAGCCACATTTTGAGTACATATTAATGACTGCTGTGCCCAAAATACAGTCAAACTCAAGCCTCCTTAGGATGAAACCATGTATTGACTTCCCAAGCTTCAGGAGCCCCATATCAGCGCAAGCTAGAAGCGCACTAACAAGTGCCCCTGAATCAGGCTGAAGCCTGGAAATCTGCATCTCTCTGAACATGTCAAGTGCCTCATCTGCATGCCCGTTCTGTGCAAGCCCAGAAATCAGCGCGCTCCATGAGACAGCAGTCCTGCACGGCATCATTCTAAACAGTCGGCGTGCCACATCGAACTGCCCATTCTTGGCATACATGTCAACAAGGCTCGTTGTTGTAACAACATCCATCCTCATAACATGCCGCAGTAGATACCCATGAACTGAGGCCCCCATTTGGGCATCCCCGGTTGCCGCACAGGCTTGTATAACCCCAACCATGACCACCTCGTCCCCCTCCACGCCATCCTCCCTCATCCTCTTGTACATACCAAGTGCCTCCACTGGCCTCCCGGCACTCACGAACCCAGAAACCATCGTGCTCCACGCTACACGATCCCTCCTCGGCATTCCGTCGAACACCCTGATGGCTTCCCCCATGGCGCCGCATCTCGAGTAGAGGTGGAGCAGTGCCGAGCAGACGAATACGTCCTTGCCGTAACCGGCCTCGAACGCACGGTCCTTGATGTTTTCCGCGGCGGCGAGGTCCCCGAGGCGCGCGCAGGCGGAGAGCGCGAGCGTGAAGGTGGTGCTGTCGGGGCGCGCGGCGGGCGGGAGGGCGCGGAAGACGCGGAGTGCGGTGCCCGGGGAGCTGCCCCGGGAGTGCGCGGCGAGGAGGGCGTTCCAGGCGGCTATTGACGAAGGGGAGGCGGGGGAGGTCGCGAGGGTGGACTCCGCGGCGTCGAGCGCGCCGGCGCGGGCGTAGGCGGCGGCGAGGGAAGCGAGGAGATGGTGGGAAGAGGAGACGACGAGGAGCGCGTGGAGTCGGGTGAGCGTCGCGAGCGTGGCGCTGGAGGAGGAGAGGACACGGCGGAGGCGGCGCTGGTCGGCGAGGAAGGCGGGAACGCGCATAGCATTTGGAGCGGCAACCGGCAAGGGAGGATCTCCGGTAAGGGCCATAAGAGGAAGAGCGGTGACACCACAATTGGGCTGGCTATCACGCGAGGGTGGCGAAAACAATTTGGCCCAAAGTACCAAAGGCCAGATGGTTCAGGCAGAATAACGGCCCAAGTTTCTGTACCCTTTTTTCAAAGAAAATCTGTTTTACCTCCCTGAACACTAAGCCGAGTCCAGCATTCCTCGCTAGACTCGAAAACCGGGTGAACTACCTCCCTCAACTTTTAAAACCGTCCACTTTATCTCTAGCCGTGGTTTTAAGCGATTTTCAAGGTGGTTTTGCATTTTTAAATTGAAAATAAATCTTATAAATACTTAATGAGGTTATTAAATCTGAAAATTCTGAGAAAAATTCTAGAGATGGAATGTGACGCAAGAAATCTAAATAAAATATTTAAACTAGTGAAAATATCTATCAATTTTTTCTAAAATTTAATTTAGCTCCACCAAAATAGAAAATATATACAAAAAATTATATATATATATATATATATATTAAAATATTTAAATCTACATCTAATTGCATCTTGAATACTTTCCACAATAAAAACATAAGATTAAGCCGACATGAATACACTTATCGTAAATGCATAAATGCATTCAACATTAATATATGTTACATTTATGGTGGTTGAATGCATTTACGATGAATGTATTCATACTGGCTTCATTTTATATTTTTATTGAGAAAAATATTCAAGATACATGTGTTTAAGTTTTTGGATATATTTTAATTTTTCTAGAATTAAATTTAAATTTTAGAAAATTTTGTAGTCATTTTCACTAGTTTTAAATATTTTATTAAGATTTTTGCATCTCATCCATCTCTAGAATTTTCCTCATAATTTTTATAACCTTATGAATATTTTGTGTGGTTTAATAAGTATTTACAAGATTTATTTTCAATTGAAAAAAGCAAAACCACCTTAAAAACCGCGTAAAACCACGGTAAGGAGGTAAAGTGAACGGTTTTGAAAGTTGAGGGAGGTAGTTCACCCAATTTTTGAGTCTAGGGAGTAACGCTGGACTCGTCTTAGTGTCCAGGGAGGTTAAACAGACCTTTTCCTTTTTCAAAAAAAAACAAATCCATGTTTCTCTGCAATGCTGGGCTGCTGGCATCACTGCATCAGTGAACACTACCACTGGCCTCACCTTACTGATGAGATACTAGCATCATTATCGCCTCAGCTTCTTCAGCTCCTCTGTTTGCATATCATTATTACTACTTGGTTTGAAGTCGCAGGCTGCAGCAAAACGTTCCCTCTAAGTGAAGGCTCCATGACTTTTCACTCTGCTTCCATCTTACTATTACTAATTGGAGGCTCCTTTTGAAGACTCCATGTTAATCCTCACGAGACGCGCTAGGAAAAAAAGATAAATCCTAGAAATTCTCACAAAAAATAGAAACATCCGGCCATCAATTCATCATTGTTGACAATAATAGCCATTAGATCTATTATACTCTTCAAAAAATTATCCACCTCTTCCATTATAAAAATAAAATAAAATAACCCCCTAATTTTGTATTTAAATTACCCACATTTGCCATTATAAAAATAACAAAAAATAAATTGCCTGCTTCTAAATTTTCGACATCTAACACTATAAAATTAGAGATTAATCTAAAGTATATCCCTTGAATACATTTGATTACATACATACGACAAGTCAACATATAGGGTTTGGATTTCCTGGCTATTTCTCATTATCTCATAGACCCGTAGCATGTTTTTTTATATGAGTGCACACATAAAACTAGGTCACAAGTCACGGTAGATCGCTGGCATAGAACATGTTTGCGCCGCCATCACGCTTGCACGCACTGCAGACCGAGCACGCGTGTCGGCTAGCTGGCTTCCCCATGTCCAAGTCACTAGCATGGAGGATATGCGCGCTGGAATCAACGCATCATGAAGACCTACAGGTAGGGCAGATGATATGCTTGCCGCAGGGTGTAGGCGATGGTGAGGCAATGGAGAAATTCTACTGCGGCATCATGAGGTTGTCAAGGTCATCATCATGGTTAAGTCTTGCAGGAGACGTGGGAGTCCCTGTCAGGGCAAGGAACTTGCTTCGAGGATGACAAACTCGACTCTTCGTGATGACAGAAACCAACCAGCTAGGAAAATGGCAAAGCAATAGATCTCCTAGCAAACAGCCATATATTATTTTTTAGCTTATTCATATTTAATTCTTTCATGGAAAAGTGACACATGCTTATATATATTGATTGGTCACGTACATACATTGAGTAAATACAATCAACAATATCTCTTCCGTATTAATTTTTGTTTAGCAGGATTGGGAATTAGGGTGCCAAAGTGACAGCTAAACTAACGAATTTCTTCTACTATTTATAGATTACAAGTATAGATAGGAAAACATTACGTTGCATGGTAGGTTTGTTGAACAAATGAGACGGGGATTTATTCAGCCTTGGACTTGGTCAATGGGTATTGTATGAGAGAGAAAAGATAAAGAATTTAATTGGTTGTAAGCCCCAAAGTATAATTCACAAACTTCTAATATATGCTTATAAATATGTAAAATAGTTGCCTCCTAAAACTGCTAGCCCGTGCAGGAGCACGGGTTGATTGACTAGTGAGAGAGAAATCACTTAGCGTCCAAGTAAATCAACCATTACTACCATACAAAAGAATATACGATATACCAGGCTCTAGGAGCCAACCACAACCCTGAATTAGCCCCCCAAAAAACAAACATTCAGAGTCTGGATTGACATCACTTACAAGTTACAGCAGGTAGCTATACGACAAAGCTGAATTGCTAGTACTATCATCTAAAGCACGCTCTCATATAGGTTAGCATCAACTACTACTAAGCACTAGCAGGCTGCTAGTTCAGTTCACTTGTCTGGCACATGGCGAGGAGACAGCCTCGGGAACGAGAAGCTATCCTGCAGGACGTCGCGCGGCGGCGGCGCCGCCGTCATCTCTACAACGTCCACGCGCACCTCCGCGCGCCCGGTGTCGAGGCTCCGCTGCTTCGCCGGCGGGATCAGGTGCCTGGTCTGCGAAGACGACGACAGGGGGTCGGCGTCCTCCGTGTCGCTGTAGTCCGACTCCGACAGCGGGCTCCTCGCGCCGCCGACGTGCGCGATGGTCTTGTAGCGATGGAGGTGACGGACCGGCACCTCGTGCGGGCGGCGCCACTCGCTCCCATCCGTTCCTGTTGTTGCTGTGGTGTCCGTGCTCGGGATCTCGGAAGGGTCATGTGATGACTCCTTGTTGTGCTTCTTCTTCACCACGGCCTTGTGCCATTTCTTCAGGGCCTTCGCCGTTTGGTCGTCGAAAATTGTTCTCTTCATTTGTGATCCCATCTGGAAAAACAAACCTCTCCCAAGTTAGTCTTCCAAGGGATAAATGCTTCTGACACATAAAGCTAACACTAGCTCAGAGAGTTTGGCCGCCTCTTCTGATTTCTGATTTCTGAATGGTTCTATGGTCGACGGAGTGAAGTAATTCAGTCATCACTCTAACGAAAATGCTGGCTGGTGATTGAATGTCAGTATGCAATGTGAACGTGCGTTCACCTGAGATACAAGGGCATAGAGTGGAAGGGTGATATAGCTGCACATGAATTGGACGACAGCCCTGTAAAAAATTGGAACAAAAATGGTACACACGGTTAATGAAAAGAAGAAATTTCTAAACAATATGACGGCAAAAGCACCTGAAACTTACCCAAGGCAGACTCTTGCAATGCTAAGCTCAATGCTGTCATGGAAGCAGGATCTCAGCCCAAATTCGTACTGCACAGAAGTTTGTCATCAGTAAAATCTTCACACAGACTACACTTGTGCCACAGAAAATGTTTCCAAATCTCAATAGCAATCTTACCCAAATCCAAAAGAAATATGTAATCTCAAATGCATTCTGCAAGAAGAAAGCGGTTAGATAAAAGCATCAGAACAATTTTCCAGTTTTCTTTTTCAAAAAAAGTATTTACCAGCATAGTTTATTTGAATTTAATTCTCTCAAGTGCATATTTTAAGAATAGAGATAAAAATCATTATGGGGATATCCAAATGTTCTCTGCTTTTCATTATAACAGTTTTTTTTCATTTGATTAATGCACACAACTAAGATTGGGAATGCCATGCATATATTTATCCAGATGCTTTGTGTTCAAGTTAGCATGCTTGTTGATAAGGGTACCTTTGCTGACCTGAAATGATGCGAAATGGATAAGATGGAGAACCAGACGAGGCTTCCCGAACCAAAAATGATCATCACTCAGTTTTACCACTGGCATGCCTTGAATAACTGTATGCCTTTCTGTAATTTCAATAGCCATCATAGCAATTATAGCCTGCAGCTTTGATCCAACTGCAAGAATCACCTACATATATGGAAAGTGTTGTTAGCAGACGCCATACAAAATCTTTTACCAACACAAACAAAGGCAAACACAAGCCCTGTAAGCACTTACTACAAGGGGGATCGTTGAGAACCAGAACAAGTTGTGCCATCCTGGTAAAAGAATAATCAAAACAAAAGAAATTAATAGCAATTTATGATTTCATGGTGTCCTAGAAACTATCCTGCCAAATTGCACATGAAGTACAACCAAGGAGCTAGTCTGTTGAAGTGTCGGGTCTTGTTTAGGTGTAACCCAAGTAAGTTTCAAAGCAAGAATGCTCCACCAGTGGAAACATGCTATGAGAATCATGATATATAATTCGACAGCATGTAGTTTTCTGGGAATATGGGGAATTAGGAAATAAGATAATGACGTACCATGAACATTGAAGAGCATGACAGCAAGAGCAGAGGCCCATAAAGGTGGACTGAACAAATAATTGGGGTTACAAATGAGTCATCATGTTACCAGGAAGATGAAAGAAGCCATAAGAAAAAAATAATAATATATTTTAATGTTATTTATACAAAGATCTATAGCTATGAATGTCCTGATTATTCTTTGATTAAAAAACATAAATAAAGAAAAGAATACCTACCATTAACACATTTTGTGACTAGTATTTTCATGTATCAAGAAAATGAAAGAACCACTTAGAAATGCCTGAACTATATTTTCTACTTCAGGTGATATACTTAAAATAGTATGTCAATTATGTATGTATAATTACACAAGCAAGATTATCAGGGTTCTTTACCTAATGCCAACAACTGTCTTGAAATCATCCTCCAATGACCTCTTGATGTACTTGCGAAAATTGAACCTGGTCCCCGGAGATAAATGAGCCTATACAAACATTTATCAGAAACCAGAACTGATAGAAGGAAATAACTGAAAATTAGATACTTACAGCAATGAATCCATGCCGCAAAGTAAGGTAGTCTGTCCTCCGAACAGATCTGAAGAACTGTCTAAAGAAGCTCACCTAAATTTTACATCAAGTTGAAGCATAGAAAGCAATGAGTACCAAAGGAACTAAATTCGTCTCTTGATACGGAATAAATGTAGAACCTAAGAAGCTTAACTTTAGTTAGATCATTTTATTGAAATGTTGAATGAACATTACGGTTTTATTATGAAATCTTTTGGTTCAACTGGAAATCATTCATCTGTCGAACTAAAGCTTTAAACCATTGATATTCAATATTCAGGATAATTTAATTGTAGCTATAAAAAGGAGCCACGAAACAACTTACAACATAGAGAAGAATTGTGCTTTTGCTCCAACAGCTTGCATGTTGCCTCACAAAAGATGTTTGATGAGTAAGCCTGTACTTCGAGGGATCTGCAAAATTTTAATATGACAACAAGTTTCAAATAAATGGACGAACCAAACCAGCATTACAGTAAGAATCTAACCAACTATGCGGAATGTAATAAATGTTTTTTAAGAAACGGGATGTAATAATTTTGGCATAGGAATAATGGTGTACAACTGTATGCTATACATTTCACATAAACCATAAGAAGAAACAACGGCCAATAAAAAATAGATATTACAGTACCATATCGGAATTCGTAGGTTTGTAAGGACGTTTCCTTTTCCCACACCTTCCATATACGTGTCTGCGTAGGGGGGAAAAATCAGAGGGGCTGCAAGCTTGCACCTTTTCTCCATGGCTGCTTTCAGAAAAGAACCGACCATACCTTTGCCCTACCCAGGGACATTGTTAAGAAACTGAACGTGACATGGAAGACAGCCAAGAAGAACACGAAAATATGCAGCTGATGCATCCCGTCAGCTGAAACAAGCGACACCATGCCCTGCCATGTCATTTGGACTAGCACAGGTGAACAAACAACCTGAAGTGGCCTAGCATCTCTCCGCAGATAAATCCAAAGGTAAGGACAAGAACTAGTATTTTCATTACCCTGACATCCGGGCACTCAAGATTATAATGGGACAAAATCCTGCCACAGCACAAAGTAAACTATTACTGCACCTTAAGTCACTCACTTTGGGGCAGGAAAAGGGGTCGGCCTCATCTTCAGAGAGGTGCCGTCGGCCATGGCCCTCGGGCTCTTTCACCTCCGAGTGAACAGATTGAAGGCAGGGCAGCATGGTGTTGGCGGCTCCCTCCGGGATGCAGATGCGCGATACGTACCTCCCCGTCACGGTCAGCAGCAGCGATATGAACCCCAGCGTCATCAGCTCTGCGCATACCGAACTCGAAAACGCGTCAAATTCGCCTTGACCTATGGACGATAGGAATGCTACTGATAGTTCGAAGTAGCAGAAAGGAACGCAACTGCTTACCGGATTTAACCTTCTCCAGAGCGTCGAACAGCGCCTTCTTCCGCTTCTTGCTGAGCAACTGGGGGCAGAGGAAAGAGCACCAAACAAACAAATCAGTGGCTCCATCCACAACACGCAGAAGAGGAAGTGCGAATTGAAAAGCTCGAGACTCGAGAGTCAAGACAGATCAAATCAAATTCAAGAACGGGAACAGGCGGAGTGGAAAAAGGACGAAAATCTCGCTAGAGAGGGATCGATGGGGGAGCAGAAGCTCCGGCGTACCTGGCCGAGGTGGTGGAGGAGGCCCTCGAGCAGGATGGATGCGGTGATGATGACGGCGCAGACGGCGGCCACGGCCCACGTCGGCGTCTGGTCCAGCGCCCTCGTGCCGTCCCGGCCGGCGCCGCCGCCGCCCATCTCCTCTCCGCGCTCGCAGCAGCGTTAATGACTGGCCGTGCGTCTGAGCCCCGGCGTGGAGGAGGAGTGGAGCGTGCGTTAATGGGGGCAGATGAGAGTTTGAGAAGGTTGCCGCCTTGCCGGTGCCGCCGCGTGCCTGCCCGGCCAGAGACAGGTGCTTGCTTCCGCGTCTATTTTAGCAGAGGGAGCAGCGCTGAGTTGTGAATTCAAACAAGGAGCAGTAAAGGCTTGCGAGAGAAAAGACCCGTGTTCCGCGGCGGCTGATTTTGGGATTTAGCCTCGTTTAGATGGAGAATAGGGGTGGGGAAGTGAGGGTTTGAGGTCACTTCGTAATCATTGCGCCACTGTATCATTTCGTTTGTATGTGTGAAAAATTATCCAAAAATTGATTAATTAGGCTCAAAATGTTCGTCTCGCAGAGTACAACAAAACTGTGCAATTAGTTTTTGATTTCATCTACATTTAGTACTTCATGCATGTTATAACATTTTGATGCGATGGAAATCTTCTTTTTGCATAGTGAACTTTGGGGTTGGAATTTAGGATCTAAACAAGGGCTTAGTCCTTGCTTTTTCCACATTGCTTCAGAAAGCCACCTGTGTGGCTGTGTCATCATTTGTTTTCTATTTCTGGCTTTTTGTTGTTGTTATTGTTGTTGTTTTTAGAAGAAAACATTTTGTAGTTTGGAAGAAGAAACTCGCCTCGATAAAGAACAGGAAACATACTGAAATTCAAATGGAAATGCCTTTTGATTAGAGAGGAAGAATAATTCCTATGTGGAATGATTTTCTTGAGAATCCTAAAAACCAAAGTTGCTTTAGCTGAATTTGATATTCCTGCTGATTCCACTGCGAGTTCTTTTTTTTTAAAAAAATAGAACTTTCTTTTAAAAATATAGGTTATTTATATGTTGAAAAAAGGTAGGGCCTGTTTGGAGCTCTATCTGATTTTGATTCTCTATGTGAGTTGATTCTTTGAGAAAAGTGATTATGTACCTAAAAATAATTATCTATGATTGTCTATTATAAATTCTATGGAGAAAATGATTCCGCATAGAAGTGAATCAGGACAACCTACCTTTTTTTAACTCCTAACCCCTTAATTCATTTACAATCACTTTACATTTTCAGTATAGAAATCATGTCTCTTCAAAAACCTATTTGGAGAGCTCCTTCTGGATTCAGCCTTGAATGTGCTCTAAAAGCTATACCAAACACATCTTTATCTTCCTTTTTTCTGCAATACAATTATGTGGTTAAGCTTTGTTGTGGTCCATCTTGATTTGAATTGTTGATTTAGTACAAGGACATGCATTTTTCGGATAATGACTTTGTTAATATTAAAATATGCTGACTTAATCTTTCTGGGGTGTTTATAAAGGTATAATGCATGCCTTTGATTTTAGTGTATTTTGCAACAACAACAACAAAAAATCCTAAAAGCCTTTGGAGTACAAATGATAAGTTGGACCTTCGTATCTAAATATCTTTTATATCAAAAACTGGTACATCACGTACTAAAGTTAAGTACTACTTTGTTTTGCGAAACACAGCACTAGTTTCTTTCCTACCAAATCCCGCGTAATTGCATAATTAGTGGAGACAGCAAGTTATGTTTCCTGAACTCGCCGTGTGGGGCAGTGGTACGCCGACGCACGATCCGTCGTCCTTGGCTTCACCAGGCCGGCCTCCTTTGGTACCACGACGCGCACAAGTGGCTGGATCCATGGACCAGCGTCCGCATCCGCTGCCATGACATTAACATAGCACATGCTTGCATATATGAATACTCGGTGCTGTACAGGCGCAGATCTAGCTACGTACTGATGTAGTATGTGCCCATGAAAGATGTCCCAAATTTGGTTTCGCCTGCAACGGAATAATGTACACGTACGTGAGATTCAGCCGGCCCGGCCTGCAGGCAAAAAACTAAAGGATGCACGTACGTATCTTCATGTGGGGTACAATTTATCATGAACGTATACGCGTGCCGTAGATCGTCTGTTTTTATTTGTGAGGGGAGATGGAAGGAGAAGGTAATTGTATCAGTCCCATTTCTGTCGTGATGATTTTACGAGGAGACATCCGGTCAGTTGTCCGATTGTCACGTCGCTCCACCGCGAAGCTAGCTACTGGCTACTGCTGCGCACTGAGGATTGGTTTGGTGACAGCCGGAGAACATGGCATGCGTATAAAATCCGACAACGACAGTAAAATGGTCTGAATCGGAAGAAAAATGACCCACGCGTAATAGTCGATCTTATCACAGTTTCTAGACAGACCATGCTTTTGTTTCAGGCCTTGTCTGGATCCCAAATTTCATCTCCAAAATTCACTAGGTAAAAAGAAGATTCACATCACATCAAAATGTCATAACATGCATAGAGTATTAAATATAAACGAAATAAAAAACTAATTACACAGTTTTATTGTACTCTACGAGACGAACATTTTGAGCCTAATTAATCAATTTTTGGACAATTTTTTACACATACAAACGAAATGCTACAGTACGCCTCGGTTTCCCAACTCCCAAATTTGTGGTGCCAAATTTGGCATCTAAACAAGGCCTTAATCCCAAGCTAGAACAGCACGATTAGCAAGCTGCAAACCGCAGCAGCAGCGGCATAATTGAAGCGAGGAAGGAAGGAAAGTTCAGAGCAAACCAGAGCAAGACATGACGATGAGTTCAGTCGGAAGGACAGCCACACGTACTGTACTCGGTGTACTGTAAGAGTTCACTGCGGAGCAATTTCGTCTGTTCTCTTCAATTATTGGAAGCAAGCCCATGACTCTGAGCGGGTCACCGGCGGGCGAAACTAACGCACTTGACACGGGACGGGAAGTCATTGTTTTTTAATACACGTCAAGTCGTATATACTATGATGATGTCCTTATTAATTAGCTGTTGTCACGAAGAAAAATTCCAGCACACCAATTACTCCCCCATCAGGTGGTTCTTTGGATTGGAGTGTCGTGGGCTCGTGGCAATCATCGTGGGAACGGAATGTTCTCCACGCTCAAATAATTCTCTAGATATAATCAGCTAGTAAATGGATATTTCCATCAGACGTGTACTGAATTCTCCGGGGTAATTTGGTTTCAGCTTTCTGTTACTCTTTTTTTTTGCGAGTAAGCTTTCTGTCACTCTCTTGTTAGTTGTTAGGGCGTCCGCAATGGGCGGGTCTAGGCCGGTTCCATACATTCAATGTAGCTATAGAAACTGGTTCTTTACACTGTAGAGCTGATTCTATATAGGACCTGGTTCTTTCTACAGGACCTGGTTCCATAAAAGAGGGAGGGAGAGAGAAAGAGAGAGAAGAGGGTTATGGGTCCCGTTTATAGATTCAACCCCCTAGTTCTATACATTACAGCTAATTTAACATACGAGGTTAAATCATTGTAGGGCTCATATATAGAACCGGGAGTGGTTCTATACATTGGAGATGCTCCACTCCAGGGCAAGTCGAGGGACACACAGCACAGCGGACCAGCGATCCATGCAGCTTCAGCTTCTGCTGATTACTACTGGTGCTGGAGACATCCACTGTCTGTTTGAAAAGAGAAAGCATACTATTGGGTGTGGTGCGGAGAGCGGAGACTGGAGTCTAGAGATACAGACACGCACGCGATGCGTCCAGGTCCATGCCCAGTGTGAGTGAAGCGAGTGGCCGGTGGGAGACTTTGGTTGTTCGGCGGATTGACTCGCTCGGGCCCCGACGAAAATGTCAGATATCCACGGCCGGCCACCGCTAGTTTAGGTTTACAGTGCAGAATCGCCGAGTGGTCGGACTCGGGTGGCGTTTCATCCGGTGCTAGTTTAACATTTTAAATAATAATTAGACGTATTAAATATAAATTAATTATAGAACTAATTACATAAGTCATGTCTATTTCGCGAGACGAATCTAACAAGTCTAATTTTGCTATAATTAATAAGTAATTATCATATTGTCTAATCATGATGTAATTAGGCTTAATAGCTTCGTCTCGTAAATTACTCCTCGTTTATTTAACGAGTTTTTAAATTAATTTATATTTAATACTTCTGATTAATATATTTACCTCTACAGTGACGGCGCTAAAGTTTAACCTGACCAGACAAAGACGGCCTCGGTCGGTCACTCAGCTCAGGTACTACTCCTCGTGTGACTGCTTCACGCCGCACCGCCCACGGTTGCCGTGCCTCGGGGCTCCCGGCATATCCAAGGCTCGTTTAGATTCTAAATTCAACCCTCAAATTTTACTATGCAAAAAGAAGATTTTCATCACATCACATCAAAATGTCATAACATGTATGTAGTACTAAATGTAGATGAAATCAAAAACTAATTACACAATTTTATTGTACTATGCGAGACGAACATTTTAAGCCTAATTAATCAATTTTTAAATAATTTTTCATACATACAAACGAAATGCTACAGTGACACGCTATTTCCAAAACTCCCAAATTAGAATGTCAAATTGGCATCTAAAAAAGCCCAAGTTTTCCTGGGGCTCGCGTAGTTTTTCTGCAAAATGATTGGCATCAGCGCCGTGATTCCAGTACCCACTTCGACACTTCCCACTTTCCCCCTTCCCGCCGCCGACATGAGATGTGACGGGCACGCGGGCGGGACAAGCGGCAGCATGGGCCGTGTGCACTTGGGCTGACGAACTGTTGCCTCCTGGGCTGCATGCAGCGGGCTGCTGGTGTCTGGGGTCAGGCCCTCTTGTTGGGCTGTGCCTGACGGCCCCTTCTGTGTAATGGAACAACAACAATGGGCCCATCTGTCAATACGTTCGAGCTGCTTGCCCATCAAAAACAAAGAAAAAATCTCGTGCTTATGTGGCCTGTAATCTTTATCTTTACCTGATTCTAAAGCAAGCAACGAATCCTTCGTTAGTTCTGCCTTCTTCAAGTTTTGGTACGTCGTCCCTCGTCCATGGGTCCTTAATTTTTTATGATAGCTTCTTGACCGAGCCTGACTTGGACTTCACCGCAGACACCGAATTGGACTTGAACGCGCACCGAGCTCTTAGCACACACGCCAAGTAGTTTCACCCGCACCGCTATAAAGCTATAATTTCCATGGCAGTATGGCACCCACACCCCAGCCATTGAATCGATCTACACCGTCGTCGTCTCCTCTCGATCCTCGACGCCGCACTGAGTTGAAGAAGGTTCGCAATCCCATCTTCTCTGGCGATGTGTAATAGCTGTGCGGCACACACACGGCCACCAATGAGCTCACCGTCGAGATAACGACTACGACCGTGCTCTGAAAACAAATCAATCAGTTCATCAGCGTTGTACGAATTGTTATCTCCAAACGCCACTTCTTTGGATCGAGGAGGACGCCTTGACCACTTGCAGCCCGCCGGCCTCGCACTGCATGGCCCCTCAGCTGACGCTCTTTCTGCTCCCAGGCTGAGGGTCACGCTGCTGCTCGCCGCGTGCGCTTCCTTCGCTTTGTCGCCCCACGACGCATCCCACGAGTGACACCGCATGCCGATGAGCACAGCGCCAAGCCATCGAAGAGCTTGACCCGCTGAGCACTGCCAAACCAAGCAAACCTCCAGGCCGAGAGCCGTGTGCACCGCCACCGCGTGCAGAGCAGCAGCAAGAAAATATGAGGGAGCAAGAGAGAGATTGAGAGAGAGAGAGAGAGGTGTCTGGTCACGGGAACTGGGAGAGATCAAGATCGAGGTGAGAAAAAGAGATAAGGGGCAGTATGGTCTCTCTTTTTTATTTTTTCTTTGCGCATATTTTTACTCTATTTTTGTTATTGTTGTACGTGTTTAACCCATGAGAAAACATGTCACGCAAGTCAAGTTCATACTTGATAATTATCATCTGTGAGCACATTCATGAACTAAATATATATCTTATAGACAATCCACCAGACATTACTATGGATATTAGCGTGATACTTTATTTACATACCATTTTATTATTGATACCATTGACCAATCACTAATCGTGTTTCTTGCAGAATGGCTTGCTCGAAACAATATGAGGACCATGCTCCGTTTGAAGACCTAAGGAGTACTACTGGCACAAGTAATATTATCAACTATTTTCTATAAATATGTATCTCATGTGATACTATACACAACTAAGTATACATTTTATTTGTTTAGACAGCGACAAGAATAGCAATGCCAGTATATCCACGATATCCAGTGACCAACCACTACTCACAGATTCTAAAGAACGTAAGAGGCAGTGAGAAAGAGATCGGTATGCACAACTATCACACCAACAAAAAGATGAATTACTAAAAAAGCGTCGTGAGGCCCGTCAACAAAAGAAAGTTGTAGCTGGTCTTATTGATATAAAACACTATAGTCAGATGAAGCTAGAGAAATTTATGGAAGAAAAGCTACAATGTACATCCAAGCAAATTGAAACAAGACGTGCAAATGCTAGGGCACGTTATGCAAATCTAAATCTCGAGCAAAGGCAAGCGATACGCGATCGTCAAAGGTTGCTCTATGCAAATATGACATCTGAACAAAAACATGCAAAGAGAAACCGTGAAAAGGCACGTCGTACGAAGCGATGCAACACTATAAGTAAGAATTCCATCACAATGGTGAACCCTTTGTATAACTCGTCAGATTCAGACTAAAATGTATTTTTAGAGATGATGTTCATTTTCATCAGCATTAAAAAGGGTTATATGAGATTGAGAATATGCCAATTTATATTGCTTTCATTTACAAGTATGTCTATACAATTTATATTCTTTATACAATATTGCTTAAAGGAACTGATATCATATAGGATCTCCGAACTAAAAAGGTTGGGTTTCATTCTTACATTTGCTCTCGTCTAACTCAGTTTGCGCATGAATTTGAAGCCTGTTTTCGCAAACCGTAGCATGGGGTCATAGATTAAGTTATTACATGAGTTTTTTTGGTCATTTTTTAATGGACATGATATTTTTTCTTCCGTTGCAACGCACGGGCATACGTGCTAGTAAAAGTAAAACACGGCGTGCACGTTTGCCTGGGAACACTGGATACACCTCACTACGGGTATGTCTGAATGTGTTGTACGTGGTTTTGTCCGTGCTAGATTTTTGCGAGGGGTTAGTACATGTTTAAATCCTACAGATAGATAGATGCCTTCGTCAACACCTCTATCCCCCGGCCTTCCTATCAATGTCTCAAAATTTTACCTACGGCCCAAAGAACAATGACCTAAATCAGCTAAGACAAGTTTCAGTCCGAGAAATGAATTTAAAACACCATCTAGATTATCTCCAGCTAGGGTAGGTACTTAGGTCACTGATTTGACACCTAAACGCTACCTAATCACCGTGGCAATTTTGAAAGCTCCACTATAAGACCATGTCGGCCTAACATCTGCACGCCACCCAAGCAGAGCTCCAGTCCGCCCCAAAAGCCCTTCCGGGTTCCCCTTCGTCGCATCGAGCCAGATTCACTGCACTCTCTCCTTTCAGCTGCTGCCGCTAGCAGCTTCTTGATTCATGATTCCATCCCATGCCGTTAAGGGTGAAGCAAAAAATGATCCGTGAGGGCTAGTTTGGCAGTTGGGGCAAATTAGCCCAGGGAAGAAATTCCCTCGCGCGGATTTTTTGGAACGCCTCGAATCCCCTCCGACCACAGGGAAGATAGCCCCGCGTGGTCTATTTCCCTTGTGCTATTTGGAAGCTACGCGTGGTGCTCGCTTCCCACGTCGCCGGTTGGCCACACCTGGTGTTCCCTTCCCATGTCGCCGGTTGGTCAGCTTTTCTTCTACGAAAATTTTTCTATTGGTTCTACCAAAAAAAGAAAAAAAATTCTATGGGTTGGCACGTACGGACAATATAAATTGCAGACTATGTTTCAATTAGATCATATAAGCAACATTTTATCGGGAAATAAATAGAATAGACCTTCAGAACTGCAGGATAAGCCATGATTCCAATGTCACGAACTCAGATGCCATATTAGTTCATATAAGTTATGCATATATTGCCAAGATATCATCCAAAATAGAAAGATAGTTACTCCATGATTCTCAGAGTAGCAGGCATATGCTATTCGATATAAGCTTTATCCATCTCGACCAGCACCAACATACTCAGAATAAGATGACGGCTAAAATGATTCGGCGATTCACACTATGTAACTCCTATATATATTACACACTACTGACAACAATCAAAACTAGAAAGTAAAAGACTGCATGAGCCTTGGAACCGTTGCCCAATAGCATATGGTCATGTCCATGGACATACTAAATAGATAATAAAAAATAATATGGCGCATGTTTAATAAGTTTGGCATATCAAAGTCACCAGCAATACAATAATGAACTGTGACCAATGCACACTCCTGCACTTGTGCCAGCTATTATGCATTTCTTCCACTAAGTGCTCTGCAAGTAACATAAAGAAAACCTCATAAAGCTTAATACTGAATATTGAATGCAGATAAGTTAGCTCCTAAATACTCTGTGTCAAGCAAGGAGAAACAGATAAACTATAGAAATATTGTGACAGCATGAGTGTAAGCATTGTTTCATAAGAAAGTGTCTAGCTCATCCAACTTCTAGGCCTATGACATCAGTTTACATGGTTACACACAAACATTAAAAAGTTTTAGCAAGAGCAATTGGAGAGAACAAGCAAAAGAAGAAGATTTTATCATATAGTTTATACTAAAACAACTGAATATTTTTTTTTCTTTTGAGCAATGCTACTACAACATCAATGAAGCATTTTCAGTGCACATGAAGCGAAAGAAACAAATAAGTTGTAACAAAACAATACCAACTCTACAAGTATTACAAATTGAGACATGATCAGAAGTTTTAGCTAAGTTGATATATGATTAGACAAGTATTTCAGGAATCATACATTGAGCATATTCTAAGAGACATACCTGATTTTTCTCTTTATCCAAATTAGTTGAACATTAGGATTTTTGGTAGTCATGAATATCTGTCTGTTTGTCTCAGATTCAAAGAGATCCAAAGCATATGACTTCTCCTCATCTGTTAATTCATTCATACCATCCACTTGCTCAACACACTTCTTAATCGAAAATTCTTCATCACGCCTTTTCTTCTCTTCGAGAGCTTCCAAAGTTTTGCTTGTTTGGCTCTTTTTGTACTCCACATGACCCTCAAGAGCAATTCCGATGTGACTTTGCTTACGCTTTCTCCCACTTTCACCTTCTCCCATCCTTGAATCTTGATTGGATGGCACAGAATGAGCTTCATTGTGTGCACTCGAGGTCTCTTGGCCATCAAAACTTGAAGCAAATGGATTAGTACCAAGGTGACTGGGATCATTGTGAATGCTTTGTTCAAAGTTGCTTCTTTCAGCAGTAGCAAAAGCAGGAGCATGTGCAGATGCAGGTGCTGGTGCAAGAGCACGAGCAGGAGGTGGATCCAACTGCTGAATTGATGTGAAGTTTAGATTCCCTGTAGCAACACTTCCTGTTTTCAAGAGATAATTGGAACTCAGATTAGATAAATTAGAGAGAACCACCAAACTGTTTGACGTCGAAAGTTACAAACTAAGCTATGCAAATGAGGGAACTTTACCTTCATACAGTGCTTCCAAGTGGTAAAAGAGGGGAAATGGTTTTTTGCGAAACTTTGATACTCTTGGGTGATTCTATTGAATGCAACATAAAAGTATAATTAGTTCTCAACATTAACACAGTTACTTCTCAGATATATTATATAGAGTTTGAATCGCTTACTTGAATTAACTTATTCCATATTTCTGGCTCAGCAAGTATCATGCACAAAGATTCATTCCAACCATTACCACTGTCCTTTTTTGCATCTCTTACCGCCTTGTAGTTGGCTTTAAGCTCCTTCTCTTTTTCCTGTATCTGTTGCTTTGTGAAAAGAGCTAGGGGAAACCTCTCATTGAACTTGGTGGTGATCATTCTCCAGCCCTCTGATACCCAACCATTTTGACCTTTGTATTTTGGGTTATCTTTATACTCATGTAATATTTCAACAAGACCTTTCTCATAAGTGGAGTTCCAAGATGCCCTTGCAGCATCAGCTGACATGGCTGCATTTCTCAAAACATATCCAAGTGGTAAAATAAAAATTAGTACCGAACCCAAGAACATTATGTTAAGATGAATTTGACAGAAACCTGAATGCAAGATCAATGTCTCAAAATGCCAGTACAAAGATACCATTTGGATTAAATAATGGCACTGATTGCAATAACATTTGCAGTAGCCAGATTCAAAAATTACATGAGAAAAATATACACAGATTAGAGTTACCATACTACTCTAAAAGACATTACTCTAAACTAATTATTATAAGCAGCCCAAATTTGGTGGGCGATCTGATCTCTTAGAGTACTTCCATTACTTGATTCCACTTCGCTTGGATAGTTGTTGTCCCCCTCCGGCACATCAACATATTGATCTGGCGAGATATACTCAGGTTGGTCATCTAACCACCCATCTTGACCATTTTGCCCTCTAATTATATTGTGAAATGAAACTGCTGCGGGTGCAATCTTAATTTGATTTTCTATGGGATGGAATGTTCCTACTTTCAGAATCGGAAATCTCTTCTTTAGAACACCAATGGCCCTCTCTATATGGTTGCGAAGAATTGCATGGCAATGGTTGACTAATTCTTTGTAGTTTGCATAACCACTTTGAGATGAACGACGCCTTCGAAACTCACTGAGATGGTACCAAACTCCTCGATATGGGGCAATAAAGGATGTTGTATTTGCGTACCCACCATCCACAAGATAAAACTTCCCCTCTAGCACACTAAATCCTTTACTAACAGCAGATCTAAGAACTCCCGCATCTGATGCTGAACCTTCCCAACCACATGAAATGAATGTGAAGTTAAGGTTGAAGTCGCAGGCCAACATAACATTCTGGGATAAGGTTCCTTTCCTATTTCTATAGGGAGGGGCCTTTTCTTCTGCAATGGTGATGGGTATATGTGTGCCATCAATTGCACCGATGCAATTCTGCACAAAAGGAAAGAAATTAAGGGGTTTCCATGGAAGGAAAGAAAAGCTTGGGAGAAAGGTATGTGTCTATTGTTAAAGACACACCTTAAAAAAGGGCATAAAACGAGAATCTGTTGCAATTTTGATATGAGTTTGGACTGAACTTGGAATCCTCACAAAACGATGAGTCAATGCAGGAATTATATCAAAAACTTCTGTTATTTTTTGATGGATTGTCTCCCCGCTGTGTTGAAAAGCTTTTTGTAGCCTTTGGTTGCTAGCATTGTGTGAGAGCATAAACATGAACATGCCAAGCTGCTCCTCAACAGCAACACCTCGTGTGTCACGCAACAAATTCTCCCTCCTAAGAAAATTTGATGTGGCTTTAAATATTTCAGGCTCCATTTGAAAGTCAACTCTACACCAGCTTGGGTGCCCTTGAAGGATTTCCTTAACCTTTTCGGCACCAGAAAGAGATGAAGTGTGTACAGGTATTTTCTCTTCTGATAGGTACGAAATTATAGCAGGAACAAGTACAAAGAATAGCTCATCATCCTCTTCTTTCTCCTCCAACAAGAACTGCCTAACTTGGTCCTCCCAAGAGCCCATTATCTCCTGACAGATTGTTTTTAGTAAAGAATATAGCATCTAACGGCATACCGGATTAATTTCATAAATTTCATAAGCATCAAGCACAATCATGTTATTTTTATTACATCATAGAACTGACTTATATATTGAGTGACAAAATAACATTGGTCACTTTTAACTAATGGTCAACAAATTGAACTATAAAGATATGTTAGTGAAAGGTACTGACGGCCTATAAAGATACAATGGTTCATCATGAACAAACACCCAATTGGGTATATAAAAATAAAAGAATGATAGCACATTCGATAGACTGGGCAGGCTATCAACCAGCATATGCCCGTACAAGTAAAGATTATGCAGTGTGTACAACACTAGCCGGTATCTGCAGTAATTCTATAAACAAACATGGATCCTATGTCACTGGCAGTTCGATTGGCTTTTGATTCAACCAGATCTAAGGCAGACAAACATGCACAAAGCACATGAACCAGAAGATGCGTGGCAAAGAGGGGCATACCTTTAGGCGATGTCGACCTAGGAGAGGCCAGGGAGGAATGAGAGGAGCTCGTGTCAGATCGTCCGCTCTTGATCCCCACACCCGGGATCTTCCTCGGTTCCTAGGCCTCAGGTCTTCTTGCACAGGATCTACAAGAAAAGATGTGAGGAGAGGAGAGAAGAAACCCTAGCAGGAAGCAGGGAGATGCGGGGATGTGGACTCACCTTATGCATAGGAGGAGGTCGCATCGGAGGCAATGGTGGAGGAGAGGCAACGGACGCGACGCCGACGAGGGAGATCGGCCGCCGCCGGCGACGGCATTCTTTCACTCGACCGAGCTGCGCGGAACAAGACGAGGGACGGGAGACGGGGAGGGCTGCCCGGCCTTCCTAGGCCGGGTGTGTTTCCGCGGGGTAATTGGGCTCAGTCGGGCTGGATCTCCCGCCCTAGTAGGCTTCCAAAGGCGTGGGCTGCATTTTCCGTGGAAGAATGCCGCGTGGGATGCCGGCGCGGGGAAACGACGGGTTCCCCGCGGGGAAGCTGGTTGCCAAACTAGCCCTCAAAGTGAAGGAGCACCATGCGACGCCGACGAGGAAGAAAGCCACCCGTCGACTTGATAAACATGACAGTTCATTCCATTGCTGCCCTAGGCCAGGCGCCGTACTCTCCACGCTGTATATCCTTCCGTCTCCTTGCCCTGCAGGCTGCAGGCAATGAGGCAAGGCAACGGTGTGACCGGCTCTGGCCCATCCTGCAGCAGCAGCAGTAGTAGTGCAGGACATCGTGCTCGCGCACATCCCCCGTTCACGTCGCTGTCCGAGCCCGTGTACCGACTGACACGAGATCGCCGCCGCTTTCCACGCACGGCGGCATATATATATCTATTATCGTGTCAGGGACCAATCCAGCTCCAAACAAAACAAAGATCGGCAGCGCCTTTTGTTCTGTTCCGTTTGTCCTGAGATGGGATGGGTACGAAGGAAAACGAGTGCCCTTTAATTTCCTTTTTCGCAGTTCGGTCGACGCAAAGCGGCTTTCTCGGCTGGAGACCTTTTTTTTACACATCGGTAGATCACGTCGGGACGCAGGAACTTGTTGGGCCAGCGGCTCTAGTGAGTGAGTGAGTGAAGGTACAAAGCGTCGAGTGGAGAGACGCCGTGTTGTGCCCTGGCGCCTGGCAGAAAGCACCTCACGCCGATAGCCTTGCATGCTTGTGCGGCGTCCACTCTTTCAGATACTTCCGGATGACCCCACAGGAAAAAGGACTTTGCACAATGCCACTGCGGCGTGACACAATTTTCTTTGGATAAGTGGGCGTGACACCATTTTGTTTTCCCTACACGGTTCCAATAAGAGATTATCAAGCAGTATCCAAAAGAAAAACCCACCAGAAAACACAGAAAAGCCGAGCCAAGATAGTCACGGTAAATACATCATCCACGCTCGTACTGTATTTGTTTCTACGCAAAGCACGCACCGACATGGCCTTATCCACTGGCGGCCGCCGAGGAAGAAAAGAAGCACCCAAAACACCAAAAGGGCAGGAGCTGAAAAGGGTGAGGAGGAAGGGGACGAACGAGAGAACCCGACAGAGACACGGGAGTGCTTACCGGAGCTGCACACCACAAGCGCCGCCGCCGCGGGCCCACCCACCGATCCGTGGGCCCCACCCGCGGTAAGGCACGACGTCCAGGTCGCACCAGCTGCTGCTGCTGCAATAAGCAGATGGGATCACGATCAGTCGATCACACGACCCAGCACGCACGGCACGGCACCACAGGTCCCCTTCCTTCGCCCTCGCCTTCCCGTCCCGTCCCCAACCAGACTCGTGAAATCCACGAACTCCCCGGCCTGCCCCTGCTCACCGCCCCTCCCACATCGCCACCCACCGGCGACCCCACCCACCCACCAACCAACCAACCAACCTCCTCCTCCTCCGCCGCCTTTCTACATCCCCGCGCGGCCGCGGCTCATCGTCCACCCGGCGTTCCCGACGGCGCGCGCGACGACCCGTTCCGTTCCCCCGGTGGTGAGCGCTCCTCTCTGATCCAATCTTGCTCGCGCGTTCGCGTCTTTCGTTCCTTCGGCTGGATTTCGTTTGGTCGCTGGAGAGAAGCTGGATCCTTTCCTCGGCCGGGGGCCGCTCGGGCTGCCGCATACGGGTTGTTGGAGGCTTGGAGCAGCGGAAATGGCATCGTTTTGGCCCTTATGCTATTGATGTTCCTGGTATTCCATGCTCCCTCGATTTCCTTGCAGTAACCGCTCGAGACCTCAGCGAATTGAAACGGCTGGATTTACCTTTGGAAAACTAGATTGCCCTTGCCCCCCTTTCTAACCGTTCTTGTCGTACAGGGACGACGGTAGCCAATGCAAAACTCGCGCCTCTGTTTCTGAAATGCTTTCCTTTCCTGTGCTCTCTCTCGTCACGAACAGAGTAACGGAGGGCCGGAGCCATGAGCGGGGGAGTGGAGCCGGAGACCCCGCCGGGTAGCAGCCGGAGCGGGGGCACCACGCCGGTGGGCGGGAAGCCGCCGCGGCACCACCTCACGTCCATCCGCCACTGCGCCAGCAGCGCCCGCATCGCCGCGGCCTCCGCGGAATTTGTAAGCAAGCTTGCAGCAACTCACCCCCCAGCCATGTCCATGTGTCCCAAAACAAAACAGATTTCACGTTTACCCTCTTGTTCGCTTGTAGGAGCTGGATGCGGGGACGCTGAGCTTGATCTCGCCCACAGACATCCGTCCCGGCTTCTTGCCTGTGTTCCGGTCGGGGAGCTACGCTGATATCGGACCCAAATCGTACATGGAGGACGAACATGTCTGTGTTGACAACCTCATCGAGCACCTTGGACTGCGTGGCCCGGGCATCCCCGCACCGGGTGCCTTCTATGGGGTAAGCTGAACTCAATTGCATTGCCATAAAATCTTGCTAAGTGCTGCTGAGTAACTGCTCTTGTTAATTACTTAGCAATGTGCGCGCATTGTGGATCTATGATTTGTTCTGTTGTGAGTGGCAATAATGTTGATATTATAGCTTCTAGGCTTGCTAGTTTATTCTGCTTGGAGATGCATGATTAGTCGCGTAGTGTGTTCATGAATCATGATGGTAGAAATGATTGAACTGAAGAGGAGTCAGTTCCACATGGTCGATAATAAATGGCTTGGATAAGAAGAAAAAAATTTCTGACGATAAAATGCTTTTCTTTCCATTTTGGACCTTTTGGTACCACATAGTACAGATGAAATTTTTTGCAACTGAGAAATAAGTGTCCATTGCTCCTTTGCCATGCCTGTGAACTTTAACGACGCCTCACATTGCAGATGTTTACTGTTTTGTTTGCGGAAAATTTAGGTGTTTGATGGCCATGGTGGTACAGATGCTGCCTGTTTTGTTCGGAAGAATATACTGAAGTTCATAACTGAAGATTGCCACTTCCCCAACAGCATGGAGAAGGCAATCAGAAGCGCATTTGTAAAGGCTGACCATGCAATTGCGGATTCCCATTCTCTCGACCGTAATTCTGGGACCACAGCATTGACAGTCCTTATATGTGGCAGGTAAGTTCAGGCATTAATACATCAAAATGTACACTTTAGCAATTTATTGCCACTTTAATAAGTTATTATTCAATATTATTACGTTGCTATACAGCTATAGGGCCAACATTTGCTATTCACTAGCATATGACAACATAGTACTTCTTAAGTAATAGTCCAGAAGATTTGGTGTGATGAAGATGAGTAAAATATTTGAAATTAATGGTTGTCTATAACTTTTTTTGTTAGATCAGGTTACTGAGTTGATGACAAGTTACCTTGTAGGAGCCACTAATTAATTAAACTCATGTTCACAGATTTATAAATCAGTACATGACCTTTCGTTTTAACCCCTAATATCTGACAGTGCATTCACATTTATTGCCTCAACCTCCAATACCACATCTGCACATAAGGTTCTTTGCTGTACCAAGCTGTTCTTGGGGCCTTATGACCTTTATAGGTCGATAAATTTCAACATTACAGCCTGTATACTGTTCACAGTCTTTTTGATTAATTATGTACTATGGCATCTCAAAGTATGTCCTCACCAACCTCATTCAAATTGCAGCACATTGCTTGTTGCAAATGCTGGTGACTGTCGAGCGGTATTAGGAAAGCGAGGCCGAGCTGTTGAACTCTCTAGAGACCACAAACCCAACTGCACGGTTGAAAGGCTCAGAATCGAAAACCTTGGCGGTACTGTCTTCGATGGCTACCTCAATGGTCAGCTGGCTGTAGCAAGGGCGATTGGTGATTGGCACATGAAAGGCTCCAAAGGCTCTGTATGCCCTCTTACACCAGAACCTGAGTTTCGGGAGGTTAGACTTACTGAGGAAGATGAGTTCTTGATTATAGGCTGTGATGGCCTTTGGGATGTGATGAGCAGCCAGTTTGCTGTGTCCATGGTAAGGAAAGAGCTGATGGCCCACAACGATCCACAACGGTGCTCGCGAGAGCTTGTCCTGGAAGCGCTGAGGCGGGACTGTTGTGATAACCTAACCGTAGTTGTCGTGTGCTTCTCAGCAGACCCACCCCCTCAAATCGAGATCCCAAGATTCTGGGTACGGAGAAGCATCTCGATGGAAGGGCTGCATACACTGAAGGGAGCTCTTGACAGTAATGTCTGAGCTCTAAAAGTATACCTTTGCCCGCAACTTTTGTTGTATGATGATGAGAAATCTTGTCTTCTTTGTTGTTTGTCTGTTAAAGTTTTGCTCCGCTCATTGGTCTTTGAGATATAGAGTTTGGAATAAGTTTGGTAGAATCATTTTGAAAGAAATTTTGTTGAGGTGTAGGCTAATTAATCATTTTGTTGAGGCGATGATTTATCTGTACCGGCTGCCATTCGATTGTTGATGGTCCGCAATGTAATTGAGCAATTAACCTGACATTGTTGTTATGGTACAAATGAGAGCTAAACCAGTTGATCAGTTTTCCTCTGGTTTCTTGTCTGACTGGATGAGCATGAGCTTCCTGTTCATTATCGGAACCAAATGACAGCAAAGTTATGATAATTCTTGTTCATCCTTGTCTTGTCCATATGGGAAAAGCTTGATCTGAATATTCCTTGACTTCTATTATTTGTTGTGAATTGATTGATCTGCTAGTAGATGTCGACTTCATCTGAGTAGTATTTGGCAATGTCTTGAAACCTTTACATGTGTAAGTTTCTCCGAATATCACGGGCGTCTGAACCGAAAACATGTCCTCCCCTGTCCATCGTCCATGTGCAGTAGTGCACATTGCTGCATCCTTTCCCTTCACAACTTCCCGTTGCATCTGCTGATCTGCATGTTGTCCCCCCAACTCAGCCCGACATTTCAAGGGATCACAGAGCTGATTGGCGACGCTCCTGTGTAATCGCCTTGAGATGCCGGCGAGAGGCCGTCCGCCCCAGCCACGAAGTCATCTTCCTGTCTGCGCAGAGGCTCGTGAATCTTCTGGGCGCGCTCTCGGCCCCCGGATGGGCGCATCACGTACGTGGTTCGCGTCGATTCCAGCCGTCCAAACTCCCCCCGCGTGTCTGAGAATCTGAGATGGCCTTGTGCCTCCAAGACCGCCTTCGTGGTTCTCCGCTGCGGCATTGTCACACACGGTGGGGGGCAGCCACACGAACACAAATCAGGCTCTTGGAACACCGGCGAGGCTGTCGTTGGGAGCCGAACTCTCCTCTTCTTCCGGCCCGTCCGCGCTCCGGCTCGTGCTCCCGGCTCCGCATCACGTGGTTCCCGTCGGTCTCCAGCCGTCCGCCACGCTCGCGCGCGCACGTCCCACATGACACGCCGACCGCGCGGCGTGAAAGAACCCTTACCCAAGGCGCTCGGGGTCGGCGGCCGAAGCCACGAAGAATTGCGTGCCACCCGCGCCGCGTTTCGGCCTGTCCTTGGTTTCGGTCCTCCATCACCGGCCACGGCCCACGGCCAGTGACCGTGGCCCGTGGGCACGCACGAGACAAAGCGCGTGCACAACTGACGGGCTGAGAGCTCCAAAACAGGCATCGCCAGCTCAGTAATGGGGCGATATTTTGGCATTAGCCACAGATTGTTTTTTTATCCGCTTCACCCCGGAAGAAATGAAGAATCTACTTCAACCTATCTGTACTCGTCTCGTCACCGTGTAGTTTTCAGCTGGAAAGGCTTGAGGTTTCGTTTGCTCTCAGAGTCTCAGGTGCTCACGATCCACGAATTGCTGCAGTACACTAGTACAGACGTGCAAGTGGAGCGAACAGCCGCTGAGCCCGCAGTACTAGTGTCCCAGGAGGTTACTGTACATCAGCTCGATCTGTACTGCACAATATGAGATGCGTACAACTGTACTGCATCGTGCCGAGCGGGTACAAATAGGCCACCGGGAGGGATGGCCGAGTCTCCTCAGATCAGAGCCACGGCATCGAGATTTCGAGATCGATGGGTCCGGTTGTAGTAGTAGCAGTGGAAGGGGCATGCAGAGGGTGCCTGGCAGAGGCAGAGAGAGGTTCGCTCTCAAGCCAGCCTTTGCGTCCTCTGCTTGCCTCTCCCACTCCTGTTGCTAGACCATCTTCAGTAACCAGTCGTTCTCCCCTCCGTGGATCCAGCGCATGTTCGCATCTACCACCGGCAGCGGCGAACGTGTGGGTGGATTGGATCGTTCACCGAGGGGTGGGCTTCCTGTATGGCGCACGGAGCAATTGAGCTTGTAGCTGTGGTTGCAATGTTTTAATAGTAGTGAGTGGTGGGTTTAACCGTTTATGAGAGCGAATTTCAGATCCGGTTAAAGAAAAAAAACCTCTAGCTGGTTTTTTTGGGGTTTGGAGGATTTTTCTAAATCGAAAGAAGAATATTTTTCTATTTAATAAAAAATTATGGGACGGTTTTACCCTACCGGTTATATGGCGCATAGTAGCCGGATAAGTCTTATGGATTTGAAGTCCAATACCGTCATTATCATCTTCTTTCTAGTGTGTGTTGTTCATCTCCATCTTGCATGCGACTTCTCCTTCCTCCCCTGCCATGCCGCTGTCGAATACACCTCCGTTGATCTTACTGACGCTAACCAAGCTGTGACGTCACGTCCCCACCACGCCGATCGACCGCTCGTCATCCCTGTTGCTGGCCCTACCCATCAGGACCGCTGCACCCCACTGCCATCTCGTCTACCACCATCTTGGGCAAACTAGCCCCCCTCCCTCTAAGCCGGTGGACATTGGAGAAGCCCGATCGCTAACCCTGAAAACCTAACCAACAAGATTGGCCGTCGGTAGGCTGATCACTTGTCGGGTCGGGTTGGGTTTATTCATGTTTTGAGTCAAAAAAAACTTTGGATCGGGCTTGGCACGACCTAACCACCGGGCTAGAATTTTTTGCCTGCTCCCGGGTCGGATCGGGCCAAACCATGTTTCTATGTGTAATTTTTTAGGTGAGTTGAATTTTTCGAGTTTTGGATCAGAAATTTTGGTAAGCACTCAGCCTAGCCCGTGGTTTAGATTGAGATACAAACTTTTGGTTCGAGCTTGCCCAACACAAGGGCAAAGCTAGCCACGAAGATCACCGGGGTCATCACACATATTCACTAGAGTCAACAACAATGGTAATTACTAAATAGTAATTTGCATTGGTTTTACATAATTTCGTCGGTCGCATGACTCCAATGACAACACGTAGCTTCGCCCCTGACCCAACACATTGATCGGGTGAGGTCAGGATTTTTTGGGTGGGTCGAATCGGGTTTGTCGGGGCCGGTAGCCCATGACCATATACCTGGTCGTATAAGTTAGTAGCGGCATGATGCGACATCACGAGTGAGCGCTAGGGCTAGGAGGGAGGAGCAAGAAATGGCAGCAATCGGACGGCTTGAAGCACCGGAAGGCATATAGCTTCTTGGTTTTTGAACCAGCCTTATTTGCCCCATACATGTGGGGCCTACTAGTTACTCTATGCCTATCTTTTGGCCCAAACTCGCTCGAGCTCCCAGGCCCAAATATAATTTGTATGAGCCACAACCCATCTCTTTTTTCATAATAAGAAAAAGGAAAAAAGTCCATATTACCTCCCTCAACTATCATGTTGTCTGCTTTGCCTCTCTCATCACCAAAACCAGACATGACACCTCCCTTGTCTCACAATTCTGGTCATTTTTCCTCCCTAAACAGTTTTGAGAGTAATTAAAAATTGTAATATCTAACTTATTATTAGAAAATCTGTAGAAATTTGTTTTAGCTCAAAAAAAAAGAAATCAGTTTCAACTTTAAAATTATGGCTATCTTCTAGTGCTTAATTATCCGTTACGTAAATATTTTATGATTAAGATTTGATTTTTTGCTAAAAGATGCTCATGTTATTTATTTCGAGATTTTTTTAAAATTAAGTTATTTTTATTTATTATGATCTCTTTTATTATTTAAAACCCAACTAGAGACGAGCTAAACGAGCCAAGTCAAAGTTTAATTTATTAAAAATTATCTAATTTTAATTTTTGAAAAATAAGTGGAATCATGCCACGTGCATGTCCACGTCCCCTGCTATAGTCATTGCCTGCCATGTCCGCCCCGTTACCACGCTCACCACTAAACGTGCATGTCATTTCGAAAGATTTAGCCAAAAAAACATGAGCAACTTTTAGCCAAAATATCAAATCATGATCTTAAAAGATTTAAATAACTTATTATTAAGCACTAGAATATAGAGTATGAAATCTATAAAAGTATGGAACTGATTTCATATTTTTTGAGCTATAACTAATTTTCTAAGAGTAAGTTAGATATTAGAATTTTTAATTACTCTTAAAACCACCTTTAAAACCATGTTGGGAGAAAAATACCTGAAATTATAAGACGAGGGAGGTGCCATGTCTGATTTTAGCGATGAGGAAAAGAAAGCTAACAAACACGATAGTTAAAGGAGGTAGCATGGACCTTTTCCCAGGAAAAATAACCGGAGCAAAGCCACACACGGCCCAAACAACCGAGGCGCAACCCTTTCCTTTTCCTCAGCTCCACTTCCCCAAGCTCTCCACCTAAAAAAAAAAAATCACCCCAAGCTCTCTGGTTCTAGTTGTACATGGGCATGGACAGTGAGAGGTCCAAGCTAATCCTACTCTGTCCGCCTTCTTGTCCCGAGCAACCGCGGCCACCAGAACCCGCCGACGGGGAGGAAATGAAGCCGCCGCCGTCGTTACTGCTAAAACCGCAACGCCCAGAGTCAAGCGCCTCGGCGCCGCGTCTCTTCACGGCCGTCCCCCACCTCTTGTCCGGTGCCGTTGCGTTATCGTTGGCCCAGGTCTCTTCTCCTTCCCGCCGCTGGAAAAAAAACGAATATACACAAATCAGAACGAAATGCGGCCGTCCATATATATATATATATATATATATATATATATATATATATATATATATATCATCCCAGCCCATATATGCAGCGCGGGCGGGGCTGCACGCTGGCCCAGCTCTTTTCAGCAGGGTGTGGCTCACCAGGAGCCACAGCGGCGGCGGTGTTCTTGGTCTGGGCGGCGTGCTGGGACTGGGAGCAGCAGCGGCGGCGTGCTGTTCGCCACCATCGTTGGCGGCTGCACAGGGCCGAGTGGGGCACCGCCGAGCCCGGAAGCCAAGCCGATGCCCCTCGTCCATATCTTGACAAATTATATTTATACTATCAACAAGAAAATTATGTTAAGCTGGACCACCCTAACCGGAGATCCTAGCTACGCCACTGCTCGTCCACCATGGCGTGCGTGCAGTGGTGGAAGCCTGCGCCTGCTTGGCCGCCGCGCGTGACGAGGGACACGTCCCCATCGCGTATTCCTTGGCCTCTGACTCTGAGCAGCAGCCCCTCTTGGCCCTGGAGTTGGAAGCGTGCCGCCTGCTTCTGTGTGGTCTCCATCTGAGGTACGGGTCTGCACGGTAGAAACGTTACGTTTCTTCAGGGTCTAGCTAGTAATAACCGTTGTTTGGGTTGATATCGAGTATATTTGCTCATTACGTACTTGATGGCTCCAAGGAAGTTGTTCTGGAGATGTTAGCTACCTACCTACCAGCGTACTCTGATAGTTTGGGCACTCTGAGCTAGCTACCGTACCTCACATTCTCTGAAGTCTCGCGTGCAACGAGTTTTAACCAACCTAGATCCTAAATTCCACCCCTAAATTCCACTATGTAAAAAGAAGATTCCCATCACATCAAAATGTCATAACATGCATGGAGTATTAAGTGTAGATAAAATCAAAACTAATTGCATAGTTTTGTTGTACTTTGCGAGACGAGCATTTTGAGCTTAATTAATCAATATTTAGAAAATTTTTCATAAATATAAACAAAATGCTACAGTGATGCAATGATTACGAAGCGACGCTATACTTCTAAATTTGGCAAACCACGCCTACTGATGACCCTCGGAGATGTCCCAAACATGGAACATGCATGCTAGCTGGTAGCTACAGAAACAAGAATAGGGAAAAGGAAGCGACCTTTTCAGTTGCAGGTGGTGCAGCAGCGATTCCTTTTGAGAACAACAGCACCAGCAATTGTAGCCATGCTGATCTTGCGCCGCCATATCTGTCCAAACTTGAACGCCTCCTGCAAATATTTGCGCCTGATGATCCACTACTTGCTGCCTCTCTGGTCGCAAGAATAATGCATGGGAGAAAACAAAATGGTAAGCCATCAGCTCATATTGCTGCATGCTAAAGGAAAGAAAGAAGTGCCTCCTTTTACATGTGACATCCATTTCTTTGTTTGGCAACGATTAACCGTAAGGCTACATATATATGCATGATTAGCTAATATGATGTTAAGCTCGATCTCACTATAGATACTAACCTTTCATGTCCAGATCATCAGTTCTCATGTTCCTGTACATCTGTCCAATTGTAACAGGTATCAGTGAAAAAACTGAAATCTGCAAACTAAGCTCAGTAAAATGCAATATAGAGTAGCTAGGGATAAGCGCAAGGTCTTACACATACCTGTAGATGGCTCTTGACATGGGATAAGGTGAGGCCTCCCACGCCCATCAGCTGCAGGACTCGCTTGGGTGTGGCTTCTGATGAAGCATGCATGAACATTCGATCAGACAGAAAAACACAAATCAAGTTATCACTAGAAACTAGCTAGTTGTGCCAAGCAAAACTGCATGCAGAGTATTTTCGAAGATATATATAGCAAAGATGAGGAAATGCAGTACTGTGTTGTCCTCCAAGCCTGTGTATGGCGTGGACAAAGCGGCGGTGGAGGTCAGGCGTCCATCTCAGGCGAGGGACCTTGGACCTGTTGTACTGCCTCACCACTCCTTCAACCCTCTCCTTCCCGGCCATAGCTCTCACCATCGTCATCGCCCGAGCTCGAAAGGTGCTTCACTCTTCAGACCAGCAGCTTTCTCAAACCAATGCAAGGCACGGCGGTGGCAAATAAATAGCCTCTGCACCGTGCAATTCGTTCTTGGGAGCACAAGCATGCACAACGAGGCGAGCTAGAGGCATGCGGCGCCAGTGCAGGAAGAGACAAGGGGTTGGAGACAAAGGAGCAGCTCAAGCGTCCTCAGAGGCGATCATGCCGTTTGCCGCGCGGGAGGCCAGGTGATTATGAAGTTGGAGCAGGGGCGTTGACCCCAACCAAGGATAGGACAGCAAGAACAGGAGGAAAGCATGCTAGTAAGTAGTAACAAGTACTACGCGGCCTGCGTGTGCCTCGCTGCCTCTGACATTTCACCTGGCCTGTCCGGCTTTTTGTAGCACAGTTGCATTAGTCCAAAGCTAGCTGACTAAACATAATCCTATTATTCATGACAAATCTCTGAATAAGGTCAAACTAAACGGACACAAATGTACTTTAAGGAGTGGCTAGCTTTTACTGAAGAAAACAAGCATATGTTCCTTCTGTCGGAAACAAGCCAACAATAGCATGGAACAATAGCGATGTCTTGGCCGAGTCCGAAAACCAGTACAGTGCTGCAAGGCAGCAAAGGGACACGCTCTCACGAGTATGCACGTACGTGTTTGAGTTCCTGAATCGAGTCCCCATCTGCTTACGCAGCACGATGGATAGACCAGTCACGGCACCAGCTGTTTCTCTTTCTCATCATAGCATGCAGAATTGCAGATGCAGAGGGCAAAGCGAACGGATCATGCGGCGCATCATGGCCTGAGAGTCTGCGACCTTACGGCCCTGCAGTTCATTATGCTACTCAGCTACTGGGCTTATCGTTATGACAAAACTACTACTATGCACATACATATACACATTATATTTTCTTTACAAAAGTTTGTGCTAGGTATCTGTCAATAGCTTTCTTGGAGCAAATATGTGATGGAGCCAGGATCGACATAGGAGGAGGCAAGGAAAACCTGCCGTAACTTAAAGTCTGAGAATAATTTTACGTACTTGTAAAAAAAAAGGAACGAAGTTTAGATTTATGACTTGATAAGTAGACTACGCAACTCATGCGATTAATGGGCTATTTTTGTGGGGTCCAGTTGAGTGGAGGTCCGTACCACTGAAATATGGCCATGGACAGTAACTGATTGTAAAAATAAGAGCAGGCTAATAAGTGATCTCACAAGGAAAGGAAGAATATCAGGCTACGACGTTAATTTCTACTTTCGGACATGACCAAAGAAATGGACAAGATTAATTTGTGTTCTTCTAAATATGCTGTGAGCATCAATTACTATAAGTAACTTCTTATTTTGTGACTGGAGTATACACTGACAATACAATGATTTTCCTGCCATAGTTGCTCTAAGGTTTTGGAGCCATCATGTATTTTTTTCATCTCCTCTTCCACATGTGCTACATATTGCCACGCCGGGAGGCCCTCGATCTGACATATCAGTACTCGTCCGCCATCACATTCTTCTTCAACCAAAAAAAAAGAATCGACCAATGAAGCCTTCACGAAGGAGTCTGTTTGCAGCCGTCGTCCTGCTCGTCGCCATGGCCGCCGGTACGTGCACATACACAGGCATGAGCTACATGTATATACAAGAAGTGAGAAGTCGCAACTCGTTGGGCGTGTTGGTGCAGGAATATTAAGGGCGTCCGTTGAGGCGAAGAGCGACGGCTATTGCTACTATCGGAGCAGCAAGTTTAAAGGGTGGTGCGAGTACTCGGACCAATGCGCCGATGTGTGAGAAGACGAAAGCAACTACAGATACATTAGCGGCAGGTGTCGCGGCTTCATCTCTCGTTGCTACTGCATGACGGAATGCCCGCGGGCGCAGCGCGCGGCCCCGCCTGAGATTATCGCCGCTGCTGCAAGGGCTCCGGTCACCATTGAATGATGGGATCATATCCCTAAATCCGTGTAATGTTAGTTTGCCCGGTGTGGGTAGCTGCTTGTAATTTTTTTTTGTTTTGAGAAAATCAGCTTTGTGACAATAAAACTTGAGGACCATGTGTGTCCGAGGGACCGAGCGATGGTTGTTTTCCTTATGACGAGTGATTGATAACGTGGTGTGGATTGACGTTTGACTTGGTTCAAATATTGCAGGTGTAGGACGCGGCTTGGTTTACACCGGTGCAGGTGAAGAACAGGCGCGAAAGGTCTTAGCCGGAGTGGCCTCCCAAGAGAGGAGAGACAAGTACACTTGGTTCGAGGGGCCCGGTGGTCAGTGGGATCAAGTGCGGTTCACATGGTGCAAGAACAAGCAAGACAACATGAATGGAGTGTTCGAGCCGGTACATTGGGCGCGGCCGAGTCGAGGAATGAGACAAGACCGAGTAGACCGTCCGGGAGCCGGAGGTGAAAGACTTGACGTGCTCGAGGCTTGGCGTGGAGGCCGGATCAAGTGTGCGGGGTTTACTGGTTCACTACAAAACTAGAGGAGGAGGGTTTCTTGGTTTGGGCAACAAAACCAAGGCCGAAGGACCTGGCGAGCCAGGACCGGTCTGACCGGTTTCAGTCTGGGCGTCGGAAAGCTTCAAAGCGGAGGACACACGGCGTAATCTTGGAGGTTGCGTCAGAGGGAAGCAACTCCAGGTGGATGCGTGCCTAGCCAGAGGAAAATATCTGTAGCTTTACCATTTTTCCCTTGAGGGCGTGTATCTTAGGTTTAAGTTGTAGGGGTAGTTTAGTCTTTCGGCGGCAGCTATATATACTCACCTTGGTGGGAGTTGGCTGCTAACTCTTGGAACCCTAGTTCATTTGCTCCTTCTTTTCTTAGGCTAGCCAAGTGCTTCATGTGGTGAGGAAGAGAGGAGGGGTTCTCTCCACTTCTATTTCTCTACTTTCAATTTCAAGTGGGTAGGATGAAGGGAGGAGGCTAGCCTTGTATAGATGTTGTCCTCGTGAATCAATGGAAAAAGTTTTTCAAATCTCTCGTGTGTTCTTCGTTTTTCTTTTTCATGTTATTCAGAGTTCTTTTTGGTGGAATTTTCGATCTCTTGATTGGCTAAGTTTTTTGGCGTGATTCTTTGAGCAACTTGGTGCTGGGACATGTGCAAGAACATCTAGGGTGATCCCCTAGCAAATCCATGCACGAGCACTCTTGAATTTGAGTTTTTCCTATCTCTCCCTTCTCTAGTGTTCTTGACTGAATTCATGAAATTCGTGGTGAAGTATTAATCTTTTGGGCAAACACTTACCATGGTTGCAGAAAGCTACCGACCAAATTTCATGAGATTTGGAGTTTGTTTGTTCCAGTTTTGGCTTTCATCGGATCTTTGCGCAGGCTGCTCTGAAAGGCGCGAAGTTTCCGGATATTTGTGTGGAGTGTTAACACCAAAATTTAGCACCAGGAAGAGGCTGACGTGTGGGCCGGATTTGATGGAAGGATACCATTCGGCTAAAGGGCTTTCTCTAAAGTATTCAGCAATAATGCTCTGCGGTCGGGAACGCGTCGTCATTCGGCAGAGGCATAGTTCCGCAGGTAAAAGCGGTAGCATTCGGGAAGGCGTGATGACGTGGATCAAGTGTAAGGGAAAGGCTGGTTTGATTTGGAATGCAAGGCGGATACGGTGCCCCGGCGTTTATTTTTTTTAGGAAACAAATAATGTAATCGTAATCGATTAGGAGTCGTGTCGAAACCAGGGTATAAATATAAATTCATGGTCATTGTAAAAGGTATCATACAATCAATCATACAACAAACCGGCCCCGTGCCAATTTCGAGTCCCTTAGTCGAGTCGTCGAGTTCTTCGAGAGGAATCATCGATCCGTCGACCTCCGTAAGTACCGGCAACCCTGCACCATGCCTAGTATCATGCGGTGGATTTAGGCTCTGGTTCAGGAAGGTTCCATTGTTAGAGCATGAGCCATGCGGTGGGCTAAGTTTTAGCGTGGAACAAGTTATCGGCTCTATTGGATTTTGGCAAGATCTGATAGATTCATTAAGTTACCATGTGTTGCTCTGGATTTTACTTTTATGTTTAGTTCATTACAACACTCCTTTGCCCAGTCTAGATTGATTAGGTTCGGTTCCAGCTCATAATGCACTGCGTTTCCATAGCCGAATTCGAAATCAATCTAGATTGTCACGTGTTGCGGGTCCAAGCTCGTTGGTCTTGTGTGGATCTTGACAGAACCGGGTATCATGCGGTGGATGCAGGTTTTTGGGTCGTCTTAGAGCTAGTCATCCGGTGGATTAGAATTCGATTCGATCTGATAGATCTATCTTCATCAGCGAAGCTTGTTCCTTCTTCATGGAACCCGATTCGGCTATATATAGCTGTATTCGGCAGTATCGCCACGAGTGGAATGTGCTCATAGTTTTGTTTTAAATAAAGGATGCTTTTAGCCTTCCACGCTTAGAGTGTATCATGCGGTGGATTGCTCTATTCTTGGTTGGTGGTGTGATTTCAAGTTAAGTCGTATCATGCGGTGGATTAACTTGCTTGTTTCATACTCGACGGGTTGAAAAGTACCTAGACATGTGGTAGACTAGTGCTTTTATCCTATGCATTTTTGTTTATTATGAAATTATGGTCATACTTTCGCCCTTCTATTTATCTATATGTTCCGTTTCTCGTTAATCGGTTATGAATATGCATTATTTCAGTCAAAGACCGATCTTTCGTCATGCTTGCGTCACACATTCGGCAATGCGTTTTCCTGCATGTTTTGCCGATTGCCGAATGATACTTTAACTGCCGACAGATAGCTTCTCTGTAGCTATATGTCGTTCGAAGCTGGCTCCGTAGCCGCAAATATGGAACTGACTGGTATCACCCGGTACGTTCCAGGTGTTATCTAAACATCTTTTCTCCCTTTGTCAGTTTCAGGCAAATTGACTGGCACGCTTCCGGATTCAAAAGCCCGGGCCACGTGTGAAGCCAGCTAATTCGGCTTGCTGTGTGCTTGGCGTAAGGTGCGGATTTTACGTCAACAGGAGTTTCCGGACTGGTGTGGAGTTTCCGGACATTTGTGTGGAGTTTCCGGATTGGTGCGGAGTTTTCGAACATTTGTGTGGAGTTTCCGGACCTACGCGAAGTTTCCGGACCTTCTTGCTGATTCTCTTTCCTTTGCCTTCAACTTGTGTTTTGGGTTGATTGTTGTCTCCGCTGTGTGTTGATAGTTGAGTTGCTTGAAGACTTGTTCCTAGGTCCAGAAGTACTTCACGGACTTCGTGGATTTGGCAAGGAAGTGAGTTGGTCGCCGTAGGAAGTGATTTTGGGACATAGGCCGAGTTCACTCTTCTGAGAGAATTTTTATTGGCTCTCGTTCACCCCCTCTCCGGTCGCTATTTCATCCTTCAAAACCGTTATACTTCTGTAGTGCATGAAAATAAAAACGGAATGTTTCTCTCAATTAGCCAGAAGTGGCTCCAGTTAGATCGAAATGGAATGTTTTCATGGCTGCATGGGTTATACTGTGGAAAGCTGGTTGACATCAACACTATCTGTAGCAGGAAACTATTTTTTTAGATTAAGATATCTGTAGCAGGAAACTAAAAATGGAACAAAAGAAACAGCCGCCAAAACTTATGTGCTGTCTTGGATTTCGAGCAGTAACGTAAGCACCGTAAAACAGTCGTTGGAGATTTGGAGTGTCCCCTCACATGACTAAACGTTTCTCTTCACTTTAATCCCTCCTCTTACAGTTCCAGATGTGATCGCAGTATATATACACCCATCAGTACCCAAGCCTTTTGACTCATCTACTCCGCTGATTCTTCCTTGGACGACGCACAACGAATGAAATCGACGATCGAGCCTTCAGAGAGGAAGCTCTCAGCAGCCGTCCTCCTCCTCCTGCTCGCCATGGCCGCCGGTACGTTCATGTCTGAGATATGTAACGAGTCGCAACATAATTGGTGATCTCGTTTATATATCTGATAACGTTGAACCGTGTCGTACTCGTACGTGCAGAGACAGGGCCGGTCCAGGCGGGCGAGTGCTTGAAAAAGAGCGCCAAGTTCGAGGGCATTTGCTTCAACTCGGAATACTGCCACGACGTTTGCTTGCACGAGAACCCGGACAGAGCCTACTCCGGCGGCAGGTGTCTCTTGTTCTATTTTACATGCTGGTGCACTGAGCGACGCTGCGAGCACTGGGATGACGGAGAAACCCGTATTTATGTGTGATGTTGGATTGTGGTCATGGTTTTCTTACAGCCCGCCATCATAATAAAATTTGCTGAATTTCTCTGCTACTCCCTCCATTTTTTCTTTGTAAGGTATACACAGATATTAAAATTCAAACTATACAATTTTTTAACTTTTACATTGTATCAATGATTACAAATTTATAACTATAAATAATATAATATACAAGAAATGAATGGTTAGAATATAATTTAGAAGACAGTGCCAAGTTAAGCCGTCTTATATAAACTAAAATGAAGAGAGTATACGATGTTGTGGTTATTAGTTGGATATGGCGATTGGCTTCTGCCCCTTGACGACCTAAAGGAGTGCTTTTTCGATATCGCCAAAGAATTTGTCTAAGGTTTCAGCTGATTAATACTATATATGCCCATGAAGAATTGATAAGCTAATCAACTTAATCTATCAAAGTATAAAAGTGAAGATTTCACGTATTATCGAGTGTATATATCTTACCATTACTTGGACCTCCATGTATTCCTCACATGATTTGTTAGAAACACAGATATATCCTAAAAATTCTTAAAATAAAAAGCATCGACCATTAATTTGTTGTACTTAATCACAATGAACAATGATAACCATTGATAATTGCTTCTAAAATAGACCTTTAATTTCTATTAGTTAGGAAAATAACAACCCAAGGTACCTTAAACACTTGCTTCGATCGGAGGCTGGTTACCCGCGATGGATCACCACAGCAGCACCCGTTTCTCATCATGGTAAGCAGGCCAAAGAATTGTTTACGGCCTTAGAATTGTTTATGCTTTCCGGCCTTGCCGCTGTGACAGAGCTATACATTAGCTTCTTTCTAATAAGACTACAGATGCAAATGTGCAGAGGTAGCAAGCAAGAGAGGCTTTCGTTACATGGGCCTGCCTCCTTTCTTTGTTTACTATAGGTTCATGAGTTAAAACTGGAAAATCAGTTGATACGTATCTACTCCTTTCGTCCGGTCCAACGGACAGAAACGACCAGCGGCGGATCTACAACGAATCTTTTTTTTTGAAACGTAACCCGGCAAAGATTGTCGAATTATATTAATTAATAGAGGAGAGTTTGATAAGGCCTAAGCCAAAGAACAAAAGAAAAAACTGTAGAAAAAACTGTACAATATATAAAGAATCACTCCTCAATTGAAGCGAGTGCACCTAAGTGTTTGGCTCCTGCCATTAAGCAGCGCGTCTCCTCCTTTATCTTTTGAACCAGTTGTTGTGGTTGTAGAAATTTGCGTTGAAAAACTCGTGCATTTCTTTCGTTCCATAATTCCCAGCACACCAGGATTATCATGGAACGCCACCCTTTTAATGGGGCTCCACTCATAGAGCCAATCGATGACCATAAATCGTTGATGGATGTGAAAGTCGTCCGGTCGCCTCGTGCTGGGACATGAACCCACTCAAAAATCGTGTTCCATACCCTCAGACTATAGCGGCACTACGTGAACAGATGAAGTAGGGTCTCGTCTTGGCAGTGACACAACATGCAAACCTTTTGGTTTGGCCAACCGCGAGTAGATAACTGATCCGCCGTCCATAATCGGTTTTGGTACGCCAACCAAGAGAAGAATTTGCATTTCGGCGGCGCCCAAACATGCCAAATCAGATGTTCCATATCTGACGCTATTGATCCCATGAATTGGGCTTCGTAGGCCGATGCCGTGGTGTATTCACCATGTTTCGTTAGTTTCCAAACAATGGAATCTGGTGTGCCCTGGGTGAGCTGTACACCCTGAAGTTTCTCCCAAAGTTGGGTGAATTCCGCTAGTTGTGTGCCTGGGGAGAGCGCCATGGGATTGATATCTGAAATCCATGTATTATTAGTTATGGCACCTTTGACTGTTCTTCGTTTATTTTTCGAAATTCTATAGATGGAAGGCGCTAGGTTTTTTGGTGCAATTCCTTGCAGCCAAGCAGACTCCCAAAATTTTGCATGCTCTCCATCCCCTAAGGTGATCTTCGTGGCTGCCGCGAATAAGCATCGATCTTTGTTGTTGCATGGAATTGGCATGCCTACCCAAGGCTTGTCAGCACCTTTCCATTCTTGCCATAGCCATCTGAGCCATAGCGCGCGGGCAAATTTCTTCAAGTTCAGAATTCCAAGACCTCCCAGCTGTGTTGGCCTGCATGCTTTAGGCCAGGCAACCTTGCATTTTCCTCCTATGATTTGGTCCGTACCGGTCCAAAGGAAGCGTTTGCGACGACGATCGATTTCTTCTAATATTTCTGCTGGTGCTTTTAGGGCGGATAACTAGTAGATGGGCTGGGATGTCAGGACCGCTTTGACCAATATCCTTCGTCCTGCCGGTGTAAGTAGCCGTCCAAGCCAGTTGGCAAGCCTCCCACTCGCCTTGTCAGATAATGGTTGGAAATCGACCTTCTTCAGCCTTTCTAGTGATAGCGGTAGTCCCAAATATTTGATCGGGAATGATGTCCTAGCCGCAGGGAATGGTGCGAGGATGTCATCTAGATCAACTTCGTGGCATCAAATAGGCGTGATCGAGCTCTTTTGGATATTTGTGTTTAGCCCTGTGACGCGTCCAAATTTTTCCAGCAATTCATTGATGTTAACGACATCTGCTTTTGTCGGGTTGAGAAAAATCACGGCATCATCGGCGTATAATGAGAGATGTAGGCGCGCGCATTTACCCCTTAGTTTAGTTAGTGCATGGTTTTCGGTTGCCAAGTCCAGCAGCTTCTGCAATGGGTCAATTGCAAGGACAAATAAAAGTGGTGATAGTGGGTCCCCCTGTCGTAAACCTCGGCCATGTTGGATATCCTCACCAGGGGCGTCGTTCATTAAAATCTTGGAGGTTGCTGTACTAAGTAGTGTTGTAACCCAGCTTCTCCATCTCGGGGGGAAACCACGGCGCTGTAAAAGATCAAGTAGGTAGTCCCAACGGACCGAGTCGAAAGCCTTAGAGATGTGCAATTTCAGCAATAGCGTTGGGGTCCTGGATGTGTGGAATCGGTGTGCCAGATTTCTCACATATATGTAATTATCATGGATTGCTCTTGTTTTTATGAAAGCACTTTGGCTATTTGATATCAAGGTGTTCATGTGGGGTTGTAGTCGCAGTGCCATCATTTTTGTTATGATCTTTGCAATCCCATGAATAAGGCTGATAGGTCGAAAATCTGTTATGCTGTCGCCTCCCTCTTTCTTAGGAATGAGCACAATGTTTGCTGAGTTGAGGATGTCGGAATAATTATGGCGCTGGCTGTGAAAGGAGTGGATGACACTCATGAGATCCGCTTTGATCGTGTCCCAGCATCTAAGGAAAAAATTTATTGTAATACCATCGGGTCCTGGTGCTTTGTCTTTAGGCATTAGCTTCAGTGCTCGCTTAATCTCATCTTCCGTGAACTCATGATCTAGTGAGGCAAGGTCATGCGGTGGCCAGGAGATAGTTTCCCAGTTGAAATCCAGATCCCTCTCATGTGGCTTGCCGAGGACCTTGAGAAATGGATTTGAGCTATTTCCGCCTTCTCTTGTTGAGTAGTTGCCCAGCCATTACCTTTTTGAAGTTTGGTGATGAAATTTTTACGTCTCCTTGAATTGACCTTTAGGTGAAAGAAGCGTGTGTTTGCATCGCCGAATTTCAGATGTGTTATCCTAGAACATTGCCGCTTTCGGATTCGTTCAAGAATTGCTAGGCCCATGACCCTTTTCTTGAGTGCACACCTTCAGAGTAATTAGATTAGCAAACTTTAATATGGTAAAAAAGTGTTAATCACTAGCTGGTAAGTTTTTTTAGAACCTGACCACTTGGGTTATGAGTTCAGACTCGACGTAGGTGCTCGTATTTTTTTAAGATTTATTTTAAAATTTAACGGCACTATTCTTGCGGTGATAACCAAAGCATCCGTCGATAGTGAGACATCCACGTGACTTTATCAATCTCGGGATCAAGCTGGCTCAATCTCTCGTGGACGGGATAATTAACCAATTGCCATTATGTAGGGGGTGAGTGGCAACAGATTTACCACCCATGTGAGACGAGTGAATGTGAGAGAGATTAATTGACTATAGCAAATAGTGGTAAAAACTTAAATATCCACGTGGATGCTCATATGATTGTACGTGTATATAAGCATCTACGTTTGTGCTGTGTAATTCGCAAAAAAAAAGTGAGGACCCAACATCTACCTTTACTACACTAACATAAGAAATTGTATTATCTGGTTGTTTCAATATCAATTGTAGATACTAACTAGTTGGCCGGCCCGCGCTAATTAGCGCGGGTAGCTAGTTTTTTTCTTTATGTGAACATTCGTTTAGTTTTAAAATAAATACATGTAAATAGTTGTATTTATCCGTATAATCGTAGTAGATCAATGTGTCATCTATAATTTTTTTATCATCCTTTTGGTGTATAAATTTAGAAGAAAAGACTATACCTTATATAGAAACATATTTTTGGCACTTATTAAAAGCAATATAAAGACGTACATGTTTTCAGAATTTGTTACTGGCGGTATACATTTTTGTTTGTGAGTATTTAGGTGAATGGTTCAATGCTACCACCAAAAATAGTAAATTAGAAGAGGGATTCGAACCCCTCCCGGTGGTTTTCCCCGGTTTGAGAAGACGTAGGTAGCTAGCGCTAACGCATGGCTAGTTTTTAGTTTGAACATGTTAATGGCCAGTGGATGAATCATATTTAGTTTTTTTCTCTATTCACCTGTTGTTATATCTCTATATATGCATGCTTTCGTATTGTTCTCACGGTTTCTCTCTATCACGTTTATGCTTCCAAGAATCTTTGCCGTCCATGAACTGGTAGATGATAAACGCATGTATAGTGTTCAAGAAGTTACCCTCCTATTGTTTTTCTCATAACTGATTGTAATTGATGCGTCTCAAATCCATCTATTTGTCAATCTTATTTGATATGAATATATTATGTTTGTTAATCTTATGTGAAATGAACTATATGGCCAACCGCTAATTTTCTTATTTTTTCAAAATTCTAAATTTATCTTTTATTAATCACATTTCGTATGAACTTTTTGATCAATTGTTTTTTTTGAATTTATGTACTCCCTTCGACTTATAGAAGATTAATCAGGCAATTTATAGGAGATAAAAACATTTTTTGCCGTTGATTGAATGAATGATTGGAGACTACAGATGCATCTAGCTTATCGAATACATTGCATTTGACTATTCTCGTGATTCATGTAAAATTTAAATCATAAAGTTAGACTTGGTGCAAGATTAATAAAAAGGAAGCACAATCGGGTGCTAAGTACCACGGTACTGTAGCCGAGTCCGACTCAGGTGCGGCCAATAATTTCTTAATATTTTAATTCTTTATCTCTTTATTGATTTTATTTGGTATGAATTCATTAAATTACTATAGAACATTGGATCTTCATAAAATCCAACGGCTCATATTTTTCTCACTATTGTATTAATATAATAGATTGTCTTTTTATTAATTTTATTTGATATGGATTCATTGAATTACTATAGACCATTGGATCTTCGTAAAATCCAACGACCTATATTTTTCTTTTTTTAGATTATCGTGGGAATTTCTTGGTCCTTTCGACGAACGTGATGGCTCATTTTAACACTATTGTATTAATATATATATAGCGCCACCCCTCCGTCGTCATTAACTCTCTCGATCGTAATCAGCCTCTCCATTTATTCCCTTGACCAACCATACGCATGCATGGATCAAATAATGCTGTCGGGTATGCTTAATTGGCCTAATTAAAGCATGTGTAATTGGGATTGGATTAATTCACTTAATAAACAGTACACAGCTGGCCTAATTAGCATGGATTAATTAGCTACAGATGATTCCATTATATATATGCATCTCATTGTCATTCGTCGTTCAGTGTAGGCCATCGATTGTTGTCATCAACATGTCTGTAGCCCCGCTAACTCGGCATCGTCGTCTTCGCCACGCTCGACATCCTATCGGTGTGTGGCCGCTGCCAATTGTCAGCACATGGCAGTGGCAAGAGCGATGGGCCGTGTCTTCCCCGTGCTGCGGGCCATCACCATGTTGCCATCCGAAGGATGCTATGGTACAAAATCCGCCTCATATGTCGTATGGTTTGTTTTGAACAAATATTTTTTTGTATTGACTTGTGGATCTAATCGCATGTTCATTTAATTAATTTCTTCTATGTTGGACGATCTGGAGGTCATGGAATCGTTGTACATACACGATGGATCCAAGCACTAGTTGAGAAGCCATAGATCCAAGAGACCAAGACACTTGCTTCCGCGCCTTGTGGAGATGTGGTGGCGACGTGATGATTGAGGGAGATGTAGGATCTAGGATTACCGACTAGAGGGGGTGAATAGGCGGTTTTAAAAACTTCAATCACAACACTAGAAAAATTTAATTAGAACCACAAGGGGAATTAAATCTCTAGCTACTCTAAGCCTATGTTGAAGGTTTTGCAACCTAGGGTGACAAGATAAGAATCAATCTCTATGAAATTAACTTGCTTCAAGTAAATAATCAAGACAATAAGCAAGCAATAAGAACAAGTGACACAAGAACTTATCCCGTGGTATCGATGACTTGCCGGTCACCCCTAATCCACGTTGAGATGAATTCAATGTTCAACCGCTCCTCTATCAAGTCTCCACTTGATGTATGAGCCGGTTAGAACCAAATAACCGCTCCAAATCTCGATTCCACTAGAGTTGCTCTTTACCGCTCCGGCGAGGTGAGCTCAATGACCTCTCACAACCAACTTCCACGGCAACTTCACAATCTTCTTGAAATGCTCGATGGAATCACCAGCTTCAAGCCGTCTAGGAGGCGGCAACCTCCAAGAGTAACAAATCAATGACCTTGCTTGAAGTCTCCCTAGTGCCACAAAGCTCAAACTCTTGATGCAATGCACTAGGATCCTCTCAATCTCACAAAGATGCAACCACTAAACCAAGTGAGTGAGTGAGAGGATGGGGAATGCTCAAATGTGTCAAGGAAGCTTTCAATGAGCCAAGAGAGCCTTCCCAACCCTAGGGGTGGAGTATATATACTCACCCCTCGAAATCTAGCCGTTACGCTCAAAACAGGGCACTAACGGACTGTCCGCCTCACACCTGGCGGACCGTCCGCCCTTCAAAACCAATGGCTACAACGTGTGTCAGACGGTGTCAGAACTAGCCGTTACGGACCCACGGACCGTCTGCCATACAGGCGCGGACCGTCCGCCAGGCCATGAGAAACTCGCACAAGTTTGCCTGTGGACCGTCCGCCTCACAAAAGTCTTCTAGAACGCTCGAAAACGCTTCTGTGTTGATGGTCCGCCAAAACGGTCCGCCACACGTCTTTTGAACTGCGGACAGTCCGCCATTCATGGCCGGACAGTCCGCCTCTCATTTTTCCAGCCGAGCACATTTCATACTTAGACAAAATTATCACACGAAAAAAGCATGCGGACCGTCCGCCACACCGGACTGTCCGGACCCCCTAGACAGTCCGCCATTGGCCAGGCGGACAGTCCGCCAGGACGCGGTGAGCCCTCCACAGGTTAGTTTTCGCTTCTTGTTTTTCCCACTTTCTCAAACATTGTTAGTCCTCATGCGTGCAATGCAATTGTTTGAGCAAAATGGCACCATGGACTCGTCAAGCCAAGGAGATTGACCCCTCTTGATAGTACGGCTATCTAGCCTATAATCCGGTCAATGTTCATCCACTAAACACCGCTTGACCGGTAGAATAGAACACCCTATCGTATACCTTTGCCTTTAGCTCCTTTCGGTCCTTATCACACCCATCACGATCATGACATAACACAAGAGCTCATCCAATCCCAAGGACTAACCTATTCTCATATCACAATGAAATTGTTAGTCCATTTTGATTGTCATTAATTACCAAAACATAAATTAGGGGCCTAGATGCTTTTAGGAGAGTAGTAGCACAAAATAGAGAATTGGAGGCACAAATAATCGTGTTACCTTTTATACCTTTTTAAAAAGACCTGCCCAACATGCATCATGTTATGGATTTTTTTTTTCTGGCTCATGGATTACTGCAGGTGTTGTTTGTTTTGCGCAGATCGATTAGTGAATTGTTCTGTACCAAGTACCAAGAAGCGCGCACTAAACACTTGGGATCTCGTTGATGTACTTGGTTATTACGTTTCTAAATTTGTGTGTATATGTGTACTTGTTATGATTGAGTTTCTAAATTCGTACGACGGGAAGTTTTGCGGTAATTTTTTGGAGATCAAAGGAGTAATCATTAGGAATACTCCTCTAGCCAATGGAAAATTACTCCTAACAACAAGGAGTAATTTTAAAAATAAGAAGTATTTTTTTCATAATTGGCTTCATAGGAAATTACCCATCCCGTCAATTAAAAAAATACTCCTGTCAATTGAAAAATACTCCTCTAGTCAATATAAAATACTCCTAAACTTTGAAAAATAAATGCTCCTGACATTTGAAAATACATCTCATTTGGGAAATACTACTCATGACATTTGAAAATATTTCTCATAGTTGGAAAATTACTCCTCTTGTGTGTGTGGACATATTAAAGATAAAAGTTTACTCTGAGTAGAATTTATTCATATAACGTTAAAATTACTCCACTCGTACAGCTAAAAATAGCTCTCCCAGGATTAATATTGATAATTGCGTTTTTCAAAAAAGATCACCCCATTAATATAAAAATGCAACACTAATGTAGAATATTACTCCCGATTCTTCACAAAATACCAAGGGAAGTAATTTTTAGCTTGCTTGGCAGCAGCACCATAGTACCATAGCGAAGGGATCTAGAAATCAAACATGCATGCAATGCTGTCATGCATGAATATTTCTCTCCTAAATCTCGCTCACCCTTGCCTTGCTAGGCGCGCATGCATGGAAGCATTAACTTACATAGAATATTCTTAGAATACACTTGTATAGGATTTTTACTCCCCAACATGGAAAAGAAGTAAAAAATAGTGTCAAAACTATGTCGTCGGAGAATGAATGGTGCACCGCCTGCAGCGTCGACATCAAATTTGATCCGTTTTTACGGTTACGGGGAGACAAATCCAACCTATTTTTTATGGTCACGAGACAAGCTCAAGTTGTCAGATGTTAGACGTAGTAAATAGCATTTAATGCAGTGCTCTAAATACTCCTAGGAAGCATCCGATATACTAGTTTTACTCCCTGGAGGAGAATGGAAGTAAATACCATCCCAAAATTACGTCATGGGAGTATGGGCGGCGCGCCGCCGCAGCGTTGAATAATATCTAACGCGCAGCACGACATTTAGACGCGCCATATATATATATACACATATATATATATATATATATAAATAAACGAACATTGTTCAAAAGTCTCTAGAATGATATTTGAGAACAAGTTTTTCTTATATTTTAGTATTACATCAATTGTAGCAACAATTAAAACATGGAACAAATGAAACGGCCAAAAGACGTTTTGCTGCCTTGCATTATTTCGAGCAGTAATCAAAGCACCCTAAAATAGCCCGGTGGAGATTTGGTGTGTGTCCCCTTGATGATTAAGAGTTCCTCTTCACTTTACTTCCTCCTCTCTCAGTTCGAGATCTGTCTGATACCTATATATACCACCATCAAGTATCCCAAGGCTTTCTACTCATCTGCGCCTTTCATATTCTTCCTTTGGACGCACAACCAATTGACGATGGAGGCTTCACAGAGGAAGCTCTCCGTAGCCGTCGTTCTCCTCCTGCTCGTCATGGCCGCTGGTATGTAACAAGTCGCGACATGATCGGTGGTCTCGTTTATCTGAATGTTTATCTGATGTTGATGTGCTTGAACCGTGTCGTGCGTATGTGCAGAGACTGGGCCGGTTCAGGCGGGCGAGTGCTTGTCTAAGAGCACCACGTTCAAGGGCTTTTGCTTGGACTCCGATAGCTGCAACGACAAGTGCTTGCAGGAGAGCAACGCCTACTCCGGCGGCAAGTGCCGCGGGATCTACTTCACATGCTGGTGCATCACACCGTGCGCGGCGATTGAATGAACTAGAAAACCGTACTGATGTGTAATAATGTTGGCTTGTAGTCATGCTTGTGAGAAGAGCTCAACCGTGAGGATCCTTTTGCATGAACAGCTCGTGTGATCGATGAGATTTGTTTGGTGAAACAACAAGCTTTATAACATGATGAAATATTGTCTCGGTCTCTTCAACTGATTGTTAAGATGATGATCAAAGAAATAATCGTGCATCAGCTTAACACAGCACAGAATGTAATTATTGAAATGTTTCATTCCAAGAACACAGGGATACGGCGATACATGACAATTGTCAATCAGGGACTATCACAGCACAGCTGTTTCATTCCAAGAACACAGCGATACGGTGATACATGACACAACAATCTTCACGATAATCACGCACCGATCATGGTTGCTATTATTTATTCATTCAGAAGCGTTCTTGTTCGTTGTCTCGTTGAGACAACATTTTCTAGAACGGCTTGGAGGGCAGCTTCGTGTTGGCGAGGAAGCTCTTGAAGAGCTCAAGCGCTTGCGCAGGCTGCGTGGACGGGACCATGTGGCCGGCTCCTCTCACGGTGACAAATGTCAGGCCGTCGTACACCACGGTCCAGCCGCCAACCTACAACAGCACAGAGACACAACGACGCATTAGGCCATTAGACACGACAAAACTACCAGCATATATGTAATGATGTGTGAGACAGTGACATGGAATCGGTTTTAGCCAAACTTCATTTTGTCACTTTCAAGTCGTGAAGCGAATGCATGTTTTCTACGTATTTAGTGACCAAATTGGAAGGCGCTGGACCTGTTCAGCGGCTAAAACTCTGCATTTTTTACCTGCTTGCGATGGAACCACGGTGACCAGTCCTCTTTGATGGGCAGGCCAAGCTTCTTCAGCGTGTACCGGGTTGACGTGGTGGGGATTCTCGCGTCCGTGTCGCCGCTGCTCATCACAAAAGAACATGAGAAAAAGCACAGCGGATGTTTGCAAGTGTTTGGTACAGACATGCTCTTTACGAGTGCATCATTGGCTAGGAACTAATTTTGGATATGTTTCAGACGCAGAGAAAGTTTACCTGAAAATCCATATCCGGAGCCCTGCCTCCACCAGCTTCCTGACTACTGGAACGACTGTCAGGTCAGAATCTTTCCATGCATTGGCGATCGAATTTCTGCAAAGAAAAACGACGACCGGTCTTTAGATAGTTGCCCAAACGATAGCTTTGTTTCCACCATAAAAACATGCTTCTGAATCAAGGTAAACACCGGGCAGCAGTAACATCACCGGCAAAGCGAAAAGGCATGCGGCACGCCTGTGATATCTGCGTGCAGAGCCTTCTGCACATCCTTGCGATTGAAGTATTCGGTCGCGTACGTTTGCGTGCACGGGTCATACCCCATCGGCATCTTCATAAGATCGAGCTGATAATTCGCGCAGCACGAAAGAAAAACGCAGATCAATCAGACAGACACACGATATATGCAGAGATGAGATGTTAAAAAAAAAGGACTGAAACTCATGCTGGTACTGAATGAAGTTCAGGGCTCTTACACGGCCGCTACTAGTCCGCCCGATCTGCGCCGAGATTGAACTGTTGAAATCCGGGTACCCGACCTCGCACCGGTCAGTGTACAAGCTGTAGATGTCGATGATCTCGTAGAGAGCGGTGAACTGATCGATGTCCGCGTTGCACTCCGGGGACAGGTCGACCAAGCTGAAGTTGCAGTTCTTCTGGAAGTCGCTGTAGAGATTGTCGGAGATGATCGCGTGGTGCCACGCGGAGTCAACGATCCCCCACAGATCAGTGTCGCCGTCCATGTAGGCGTTGCCAATCTGAGACCCCGAGTTCAGGCAGATGAATGGTAGTGGTCAGCATCTTACTTCTGACGAAAAGTTCAGTGATTGTCTTACTTCTGAAGAAAAGTTCAGTGATTACTATCACTGGCTGAGACACTCGTACTGCATACCAGGATGCCTTTGAAGTTAATGTAATTTTCCTTGGAGGCCTTCTTGTTCTCCTCCACAATGACGTTTGCAAGCTGGGGAACATAATGTCCTGAAAAGTAGAAAGGCATGTGTATACATAAGCTGAATATATACCTCTGCCAGAAACTAAATATATCAAATTGAATATGGATGTGTAAGTTCAGTAGCCTAACCAGCGTAGCTCTCTCCAGCGATGTAGAACTCCTTGGCTTTGTGCTGGGGGAACCTCTGGAACCATCTGACAAGGAAAGTGTATGAACCGTGTGCTGCAGCAAGTGCAGACAGCGATTCGGTTATTGATCATGTTTCTTGCTTTCTTGTGTTTTTACAGTGATGAGATCTATCAGAAATATACCTGTGGAATTATCTCCCGGTGGATCTTTTTTGAAGGACGTGTTCGTGTATGAAAATCCAACGCCCGCTGGAGAGTCCAGGAACAGCAGATTGGCAGCTGAAATACCATCAGCTGGCCAGTTACATTCTTCCATTTTGGACAGTCAACGACAAAATTATGTGTTTTTTTCAAAAAAAGAGCAAGATTATGACATGCTAATTCCGCCGGTCATTCGCTTGCCTTGGTTCCAAGCATACGGGTTGAGCTCAAGCTCAGGCACATCTTTCTTCACCAGGAATGGCCCAAGCTCCTGGGACTGTCCAAACCCAATGGAAGAACAGCCAGGCCCTGAGCAATGCAAGAACGCATATAGCACTTACAAATCTTCAAATTACAGAGTTATCTGAATCTCAGATTTTTTTTCTTAAAAAAAACAGATGTTAGCAGGGTGCAGTCAGCTAGTAACCTCCATTCAGCCACAGGACCAGTGGCTTCTCGTCAGGCTTGTCCGTGGCCTCGAAGAACCAGTAGAACAATGCCTTGCCTAGGTACTCATCAGTCGTGACGTACCCGGAGTAATGCTTGAATTCAGGCGAGTAGCTCGGCTGCCCCGGCAGCGACAGAACACGGTCGATCTCTTGCACGGCTATCGTGGCTGCATCGAGGCTGCCTGCGTCAGGGCGTGCGGCCAGAGTCAGTGCAAGAGCGCCGAGGAGCAAGCAGGATAAGGTGTAAACCTTCATTGCTCAGGTTTAATTTCCTTTACTTGCCGTTGCAAGAACGTTAGGGACGAGTGTTCAGTATTTATAGCACTTGCTGAAGCCTTGTATAGGGAGTAGGGTCAAGTTGATCATTTTTGCCGGCTTGAACCTTTTCTTTTGATCACTTTGTTCTCATGTGTCGTTTGCCTTGACTAGTTACAACATGCCTTGTTCAGCAAGGTAAAAACTTTGGTTTCTCAGTGTTACTTAAGACGGGAAAAGAACACATTGCGAAAGTGAACCAAACTTTATTTCTTGAGCCAAGTCTGATGCAATCAGAAGCTGGTATCTGACTAGGTAAAAAATTTAAGACCAGCAACTGCAAATAGTTTATCAGATGTTACCGCGTTGAGAGTGACAATGCAAGCACTTCAGTTTTGTGCATCTCATCGGATAAAGGCAACAAATAACTTCAACTGAAAGAAAGTATCAAGACGGCATCCCTCAAGGCATCATCATCTGAAAAGGACATGTTTATGTAATGCAAATACTGGGTCTCCGATAGTAACAAAACAAAGACAACGTAACAATACGATGCGAGTAAGAGGACGCAGCAGAAGCGTCCAACTCGGCATATTTGAGTGGTCACCGCAAATGATATGTGGATACTGGACAGTGAGTTGCTAATTTCCTATTGAGGTTCATACATCGTTTTGTAAACAGACAATAAAAATGCCGGGCTTCTAGTAGGCCAGAATCATTCAAGAATTTGAGATCGAATCAAACTAGCTAAAAAACCGCAATTTCAGGGCCGAAATTACAAACATGTACATGAAAACAGAGGGAAGAAACCGAGTACTGCATCTGTAAATGTCATGCAGGATGACGTAAAAGGTGCATCAGGAAGCAAAGAGGAGACCAGCCGCTAGCGTTTTGACTTCACCTTCTCTATTGAATTCTGGCATCGGATGGGCCACGAGCCCACGACACGCTATGTTTGGCGCAGCTCCAACTTCATAAATCTATAGAGTTTTTAAAACTAGGTGCGAGGAGCTCCAAAGAATTCTAAAGTTGGAGCTGGGATTACATATAGAGTATTTAGATGAATCATTTTATTTATAACTTATACAAAAATTTAATATTTAAAATATATTAATTAAGCATAGAAAATACCAATCTGGACTGAAGTTTGGAGCTGGAGCTGTGCCAAACAAACCCTAAACTCGAATCCATAGGAGGACAACAAACGGTAGAAAGAACTCCCTCTCTCAGGCAAGAGCAGCCTTAGGCTGCCCGCACCTGTCTCCCCTAAAGACCCCTGCAGGAGCGTTTAGGGGAATGAACTCCCGCACCGGGCTCCTGGACAGCTGGCTCTCCGCCATTTGTGGCGGGATGGCGGAGCTCCTGGACGCACCGACGTGGCGTGGGGCTCGCGCGCCATCCCAACCGCGCTCCGCTCCCGCTCCGCCGCCCCGTTACGCCCCCGCTCCTCGCCATGCGCCGATGAAGGCCCGCTCGCCCATGGAGGCCCCCTCGTCACCGGCCGCGCTCGTCGCCCCCGCGTGGAGGCCACCCTGCCGCGCCCCGCACACCACCACCGGCCTGCCGCCCCCGCGCTCCTCCTCCGCCTCCTCCCCCGTGCCGCCGGCGAGCGAGCCCACCATGCAACACCACGATGCCACGTCTGACACCCCCGACCGCTGGGCGACATCCTCGAGGGAGCCGACGCCACCACCATCCGCGGAGGGGAGGCGCCCTTGCGCTCGTTGGCCGGGCCGTGCGTCGTCGGAGGTCAGCTGGGCGGCGGGGAGGGGAGCGGAGGCCGTGGGGCGGCGCGTCACGGGGAGGGGACGGGAGGGGAGGCCATGGGGCAGGAAGGTGGCGGGGAGGGGAGACTGGGGGCGGAGGGGGCGACGGTGGGGGAGGAGGCGGGGTGGCGCGCGGGAAGGAGTGGGTGGGGCGGTGGCACGCGGGGAGGAGGGGTGGGGTGGCGCGTGGGGAGAGGAGGAGGTGGTGCGGCGGGACGGCGTGTGGGGGAGGAGGGGGTGGGGCGGCACATGGGGAGGTGGCGGGGGGCGGCTGCAACGGCGGGAGGCGGGGAGAGAAGGGCGTGGGAGAGAGAGAGGCGGGGAGGAGAATAGGAGGGGAGCCGGCGGGGAGAGGAAAAAACTGAAACATGGGTCTTACGTCCTGATAGTTGGTATAAGGTAAGATATAGAGGAGAGATGAGTGTGAGAAAAATTGAGATAGGGAAAGAAATATCGATGACTAGAATAAAATATTCGTTTTAGGAGAATAAAATAGAGGAACATGACCGCGGACAGCCTTATCCTAGATTCGCTCTACCGTGAAAGGCGAAAGCGCAGATAAGCTAGTTAGGATATACTCCCTCCATTCCAAAAAAACTGACATTTAGGACAAGTTTTAGGTCAAACATTGGGAATATAAATCATCAATAACTTTTAAGTTGTTGAGTTTGCAAATGTAAAAACTATATGAATAGATTTGTCTTGAAAAATACTTTCATAAAAGTATACATATATCACTCTTTGATAAATATTTTTATAATAACAAGATGCTGATAGGGCTTGTTCCGGTAGCGAACCACGTGAAATCTCGTGAAAAAAAATCGGACGATAATGTGACAGTCGAAATTTCTGCCGTAATATGGGTATGGCGTTGCATGTAACATGAAATTTTTTTACAACATCTAAGAATAGTATATGCAACATCAAACAATAGTATCTGCAACATGAATAATCATCGTTTACATACTAACCTTAGTAATATTTAAATCACACCAATTTAAATATATAAGTTGTTATTGTATAGATGTAATTATCTATTTAATAAAATAAAGTAGATAGTTATGGTTAGAATTGTATTTTTTATGGATTTTTTAAATCTCATAATTGTACTCTTTACGGAACGGAGGAAATAGCCATTTCCTGCCCTGCTCCCGAAGTGCTGGGCACAAACTGAAAGCATATTCGTGGAAAATAGAAACAACCTGTTCTTAAGAATGTTCTTCTTTCTTTTCTAGAAAACCCACGGACACTTACCACACATGTACACTTACCTATATAAATACACATTAACAATCTCAATCCCTATAGACACCTCCGAGAGTCTAAGTCGACAGATCCAATCGTAAGAATCATGAAGTAAGCACAGATGCTTCCTAGCGATGAATAACGCCGGTTAATTTCTATAATAAATCTCTATTCAGTACTAAAATAATATTGATTAAGCGGCATGTCATAATTTTATAAAAAACTAACATTTATAGAAATCAACCCTTGTATTTTTTTTAAAAAAAATTCATGATGTATCATATACCAACACGAAGTATCTCGTCCCCTCTTGCCGTCCTACATAGTTGCACGTACCCCTTCATCTTCTCACGTCACTCGCATCCCCGTTGTCGTCCACCATCGTTCTCGTATACAACGTCTACCGAGCATCTCTCCTTTTGTCACGCTCCAAACTAGATACCGAATCGGCGGCGTTCACGACTTTTGTGTGTTTCCGCACGCAAAGTCCCATTTACCCGTAGCAACATATGAACATTAATTTATCCACGGTGCCTCAATTCCTCTCGTCTTCCCACACCGCCGCACGGACCCCTTTATCTTCTGACGTCGCTCGCATCCTCACCATCGTTTTTAGGCGCAACGTATAACGAGGATTTCTTATTTGTGTACCAACGCATGGTCATTTATCTACCTACCGCACTTCATCTCCTCTCATCATCCTAAATACTCAAAGAAGAATTCAAAGTTATCCATCAAGATAAGTCAATCATATGGATCAATCAAATAAAGACATTTCAAGTGAGTATCAAGAATGGTTCTTTGGAGAGAGGTCACTTCTCCCTAGTGTAGGGGCATGCCGCCTTTTGGAGGTAAACCAAGCATGGGGCTTGGAAGGCTAACATGGAAGTGATGATCCGAGGAACAATTGAGATGCTTAGTTAAAACAATCAAATAAAATTGATCTAGAAAGCATGCAACACCCAAAAGAGAGCTAGTAATGGGATTTCGAGTGGTTTTTGAAATAGTTCTCTCATGCAAGCATTCATCAAAAGAAGAAGCAAGCCAACCACAACATGAAGAATGCACTTAATCATTAGTGGTTCTCAATTCATATGGGTGAATGATGGAATTCAACTTGGTATTCATTGATCTTCACCAAGCTATTAATTGGACATCATATTGCTATTATGGAGATACATTGGAATATTATTGACTGTCCTCTACTCCAATATAGCAAAGGTATCATTGTAATGTGCATTGATCATTTTCATCCCTTACTAGTATGCGATTAGTGCATATAGTACATGCTTATAGGATCATGCATGACAAATGAAGTTTTTGAAATTCATAGCCTACCACTATTGCTTGTATGATTGTTTGATCTAGTGGTTAGTCTATGAGGTTATTCATGAGCTAGTAAACCCAAGTACTTGATATTTTTTGGATTGCCTATAAGTGACAAGCATTACATTGATAAGATAATCACTTCATGCTTGTCGGAAGCTTAGAAAGGTTTTGAACCAAATTTGAAAAGCTTAGGCAAATCAATTTGTTCAAGTCCAAAATTAAGAAGCTCATGGAAACAATCTTGTTCAAGAACAAGACAACAATGCAATGGTTATCAAGCTTCATCCTACTAGAGGTTTTATCATACAAAGAAATTTCTCTCCTTGTCACTTGGTTGATTGCACTGTCTTTCCCACAAGAGAATTGATGTTCCATATCTTGCATCTAAGGAAGTGTTAGAGGGAGTTGCAATCAAGTTTAAAAACCTTAGACTTACACCTTTCCTAGAGCATAGATGTGATTGGAATGAGATCATTATTAGACAATGCTATGCTACGTATGAGATTGATCATGAGGAAGGAAAGATAGATTGGACTTGTTTCAAAATCCTCAAATGCACCTTCATGCCAAAGAGTGGAAATAGGGATGCTATTTGTGAGCATTATTGGAATGTCATCAACTATATCATGTCCTTGATCAAGTCAAAAATGGGATTCAATGGTTCTTGTGAAGTTCATCATGAGCTTTATCAATCATTCTTCAAGTGGTATTTCTTAGTATATTCCTTCAAGTGGTATTTCTTCAATTGATATTTCTTCGATTGGTATATTTTCAATTGCTATTCAAAGTGATGACTATATCAAGATTGCAAGTGATATCCAACAAGATTACAAGTAATCCTCAACTTTAAGTGATCATCAAGAGAAGAGTTCATCCCTCACAAGAGCTCAAGTTGATCAAGTCGAATGACCATATCTTTGACATAAGGGAAGATGCCCGGTATCAAGGTCAAAAGATCATGCACGAGGAAATTCAAGTAAACTATAAGTGGTATCTTTCCTTTGGCATCCCACAAATGACATCATTTCTACATATGTGATAGTGTCCATCAAAAATCAAGATTCAAGTATCACATAAAGGGGAGAGAGTATCACCTAACACTTAGTATCAAATGAGAATACCTTTATGGAAATTGATGACAAAGGGGGAGAGAGTGGTACAAAGATATGAAATATTGAAGAAGGTGGAATGAGAATGAGAGTGGGAAATGAGAGTGGTACAAAGAAATTGAAGATATGAAATATTGGAGCCACTATGGTATGGGGAGTTCTTGAACAAAGAGAAGCACACAAGTAGGGGGAGCAAGCTCATGAACTTGATTGATTGCATTTGATATGTGCATATTCATGTGCTTGCTTGCATTTTTGCATAAGTTCTAAATTCAATATGCATGCTTGAATTGTGAATGCTAGTTATAGGATTTGGATGATGAAATGTCAACTAGCATTCATATGTTGGTAGCTAGATATGTTTTATTTTTCATGTACACCTAGAACCTTGCCTACAATGTTGATGACATGAGGTATCTAGTGTGTTTCTTGTGATATCTAGCTAATCATGATGCTAAGGATGGACTTCAATGTGCAAGCTTAATTGGTATCACACTACAAAGGTTTATCCTATATACCTTAGCATCACCTAGTAGTGTCAACACTCCCAAAATTTCATATCTATGCATATGTGCAAGCTTGAAAACAAAACATTTGAGCACATATGTAGGGGGAGTTATCACTACATATTCGGATTTTATGATGCTTATCCAAATTCTAACATAGAGCTAAAATGTTGGATAAGGAGCATAAAATCCAAACAAACTTAATTTCCATATCTTTGTAGAGTTGTCATCAATTACCAAAAAGGGGGAGATTGAAGGTCCTTGTTTGGTTTTGGTAATTGAGTGACAACTTAGGTGGACTAATATGTGTTTAAGTGAAATACACAGGTGATTAGTCCACAGGTGATTATGTGATGAAGGAGCTCATTGCATATGGGACATGACATAGAGTCATGTGACTAAGTGGAGAAGATCAAGACAAGACTTGGTTTGATGGACCGGTTGCAAGTGTGAAGGGCAAGTTAGAGGCTAAGCGCTGGACCGCGTGGCGGGATGCTTGAGCAATGACTTGGCACCGATGGACCGTTGCAACGGTGAAGAGCAAGTGGAGTCAAGATCGATGAACCAATGAGTCGCATGATGATATGAAGTGGATCATATCATTTGTGATGATGTTGGTGCATGTGTTGCATCAACATTGGAGAAGATGAAATGGAATGCGCAAGGTAAAAGTATAACCAATAGGCATTTCATTTAACCGGTCATAGGAGAGTAGAGAAGTTTATGACCGGGTTTAGGATAGATGGCCGTACTATCAAGAGGGGCAAACTTGTTTGCATATCGGTCATTTAGTGCCACTTGATCATTGACTTGCATGGTTTGCATTTAGATGAGTGGCGACTAACCTTGGGAAAGGGCGTTGTTGAATATCTTGAGAAAGCAAAGTTCTGACGTGAGGGTCGGACTGTCCGTGGATAGGTCTCGGACAGTCCGTGACTCGTGGGTTGACTTGAGCGCTGACTTGAGAACTTTGAGCTAAGTGTCGGACCGTCCGTGGGGGTGCCTCGGACAGTCCGTGGTGAGATGAGAATAAAATATGTGGGAAATTCCGTTCGGGTGTCCGATCGGCTTGTCCGATCGTGCATCGGACTGTCCGTGGCTTGGGCTCGGACAGTCCGTGATGGCCATGTTTTTAATGTTGTGCTCAAAAACCCTTTGAGAAATGTTTGTGAAAATGCTAACTCACTCACACATAAGGAGCTACACTTATGGGGTTAGCACATTTGCAAAGCGGTTGATGAAATTGGTTGATGGCCATGGGTTGTGGTGATCTTGGTATGCAATTCTGCTTTGATCCAAAGTGTTTTGGATCAAGAATTCAGTTGGGTTGGATAGCCCTCTGAAGGAGCTTTCCATAGAGTCCAAGATCACCTAATTTGGACATCGGAGCTAAAAGTTATGGGCGTTTTACCGAGTGTCGGCTGTGCTGAAAATATAGTGGCGGACGGTCCGCGGTTACTGCGGACGGTCCGCGAATACTGCGGACGGTCCGCGAAACAGTCCGTAAAATCGCCCGGTTTTACCAGAAGGTTCGGGGGTTCGAGATCTAGGGGGTCGGACGGTCCGCGGGTGACTGCGGACGGTCCGCGGATGACGAGTTTTTGACCGTTTGGATCTCAACGGCTAGTTTTTTTGAATGGCGGACGGTCCGGGAATGCACCGCGGACGGTCCGAGGTAGCGGTTAGAGCTCGGGAAAAGTGTGTAACGGCTAGTTTTCCCCTCCCCTCTATAAATAGAAGGGTTCCCGGGCCTTGGAGAAGGTTGAGCACCTTGGGAATGTGTTTCCCATGGTTGTGCTTGCCTTGGGAGTCCACTAACTCACTTGTTCATGCGAGATTGCGAATCTATTGCGAGTGGGTGCGAATCTAGTGCGTTGCTTTGAGAGATTGCATTGAGTGGCACTAGGTGTTCGTGTTGTAAGCCGGTTTGCTTGTTACTCTTGGAGGTTGCCACCTCCTAGACGGCTTGGTCGATTGAGGCTCAGTTGAAGCACGCAAGGAGATTGTGCGGTGCTCCGGAGAAGGATTTGTGAGGGGGATTGTGCTCACCCCGCGGGGATCGCGAAGAGAAACTCTAGTGGAGCGTGTCATTGAGTTACCTCACTTGCGAGTGGTGTCTTGGTGTGCCCGGAGTGGCCAGCGGCTTGCGAGATTTGCCCTAGAACCATCGAGGTGTTGGTCGACACAACGAGGACTAGCTTGGTGGCAAACAAGTGAACCTCGGGATAAAAATCACCGTGTCAACTTGTCTACTCTTCTCGGTGGTTTGCACTTCTTGATCACAAGCATTGTATTTACATCCTTATATATATCTTGTGCTTGTGTGGTTGCTCTTACAATTAGTTGGCTTGTGTAGCTTGCTAGTTGTCTTCTTGCTTGTGTAGCTAGAAGTAGTGATCTTGTGACTAATTAGCTTGAGTAGCTTAATTAGTCTCTTTGCTTCGTTTGTGTAGCTAAATAAATTGAGCCTTTGGATTAGACTTGTATAGTCTTGTCCATTGAGCATTGCTAGTGAGCTTAGGGGCTTTGTGCTTTTGCTTACTAGTTGTGTAGGAGCTCCCCGGTGTGTGAAGTACTAGAGGCATAGGTTTGTATGACCTTGCTCCTAGAATTATCTAGGTGAGCACTTGCTAGCCCGACACCTTATTTGCTTGTTTTAGAATCTTTCATAAGGTGCTAGTGAACTTAGATATAAGGGGGTGAAGTCTTGGCTTGACCGATAGTTTTAATTCCGCATTTGTTTCGGTTAGCTTGCGCGATAATTTTTAGAAAGGACTATTCACCCCCCTCTAGTCCGCCATCTCGACCCTACAACCGTACCTCACCTGCTCTCATCATCCTGCACCGCCGCACACACCTCTTCATCTTCATCGCTCGCATCCCTATCGTGTTGACTCACCGTCCTTCCGGGCGTAACGTCCGCCGAGGATCTCTCTTTGTCATGCTTCTCATCGATGTGCAATTGGCGGCATTCACGGCTCACACTCTCCTTCACGTACGAAGTCCCCCTCACCCGTAGCAACGCACTGGTATTAATCAACCCACAATACCTCACCTCCTCTCGCAGTTTCGCACCGCCGCACCCACTCCTTCGTCGTCTCACATCACTGGCATCCCGTTATCGACCCGTCGTCATTCCTGGGTGTTTGTGCTTCACATCGGATGCGGAATCGGTGACGTGTGTGGCTCTCACGCGCCTTCACTTGTGAAGTCCTATTCACTCGTAGCAATGCACGGATATATTTGCTAGTCCATGAAAATATGACACACATATCGAGTCGAGTTAAGGACTCGAATCGACAAATTCCACCTAAAAAACCTTAGCAAATGATCTACGATCAGTTCGTTAACAGTGATCTTCCTTGTTTTGCTGTAGTAACGAATGCCGGCCTCACCTTTAGTAACAAATTCCGAATTTGGAGTGCAACTACAAATTCGAAGAGAGGCAAAGTTCGAACAAAACGGAGCAGAGTTCTGCACGGAGCAACCCAGCAGCAGGGGCCCTAAAAATATCTCGCATGTGATCCTTTGCAACGCGGTGCAGCGCGGCAGCAATGAACGCAACACAAGTACACAACCAACCAGCTCGGTGCCATGGTCCCTGCGAGGAGGGGTACGGTGCCCTGCGCCCCTGCCGGCCGCTGTCCCACACCTCTGGATCGGACTCACGACACGGGACACGCCCTCGGCGGCCCTCCTCCTCGTCTTCGTCGCTTTCCCAGACAGTGGCGAAACCCTGTTGCAGCAGCTGAGCACGCGGCCCAGCTGCACCCGGTTCACTGAATAAGGTGCACCAGAATTAAAAAAACATTCTTCACCATTATTCATTCTCAGTTTTGCTCACGTATGAATCTCAGAAAAAGAATCTGTGAATACCTCGCCGTCGCCGGCCATTGTTCATGGACCCACGGCCATCACTCTCCCCTCTCGCTCTCTTCTCAGGCGTCCATGCGCCGGCCTCACCCAGCAACCGCAGCATGCAGCTGTCTCCAGCTCCCCACCTCCAATCCCATCGGTGCCAGTTGCCACCCCCACCCTGCCATACTGCCTCCCACCACCTCTAGCTCTCCTTTAATACTCACCCCATGCTCCTCTCTCTACACTCACTCACAGTCACAGTCAGTCACACAATGGCGCTCGCCGCCGCCGCCGTACTCTTCCTGCTCCCTGGCCTTCTTCTCACGGCGATGGCGGCCACGCCGTACCCTCACGGCCGCGGCGGCGCCGACCCGCTAATCGGCGCGTCCAAGAGGTATGAGGGCAGCTCCGACCTGGTGGACCTCCGCTACCACATGGGCCCCGTCCTCTCCGCCGCGCCGCTCCGCCTCTACGTGCTCTGGTACGGCCGCTGGGACCCCTCGCACCAGGCCACCGTTCGCGACTTCCTCCTCTCCATCTCCGACCCGTCCCCGCCGCCGCCCTCCGTCGCCGGCTGGTGGGCCACCGCCGCGCTCTACGCCGACCAGACCCTCGCCAACGTCACCCGCCGCATCTCCCTCGCCGGCGAGGCCGCCGACTCCTCCGCCTCCCTGGGCCGCTCGCTCTCCCGCCTCGACATCCAGCGCGTGCTCGCCGCCGCCGTTGCCGCGGGCCGGCTCCCCGCCGACGCCCGCGGCGGCGCGTACCTGGTGCTCACGGCGCCCGGCGTCGGCGTCCAGGACTTCTGCCGCGCCGTCTGCGGCTTCCACTACTTCACCTTCCCGTCGCTCGTGGGCCACACGCTCCCCTACGCGTGGGTCGGACACAGCGGCGGCCGGTGCGCGGACGTGTGCGCGTACCCGTTCGCGCTGCCGTCGTACGTGTCCCGCGGCGGCATGGCGGCGCTGTGGCCGCCCAACGGCGACGCGGGCGTCGACGGCATGGTGAGCGTCATCGCGCACGAGCTGGCCGAGCTCGCGACGAACCCGCTCATCAACGCGTGGTACGCAGGGGAGGACCCCACGGCGCCCACCGAGATCGCCGACCTCTGCGAGGGGGTGTACGGGACCGGCGGCGGCGGCGGGTACGCCGGGAAGGTGGCGGTGGACGCGCAGGGGAGAAGCTGGAATGTGAACGGCAGGAAGGGGAGGAAGTTCCTGGTGCAGTGGCTGTGGAGCCCAGAGGCGAAGGCCTGCGTGGGGCCCAATGCCAGTGACTAGGCTGTCATGTTGGTCACCGACTGCTAGCATGTAGTATACTAGTACGGGTCGTATTAGGAGCAGTAATATATTATTGTTTTTGGGATTTGTAATCGTATTTATTCGGTTTATCTAAAGCTATTAATTTGATTCGTATCGTATTCGGTTTGGTCAGCGAAATTCAGCTCAGCATTGAGCAGGCCTTGTTTTCCGGCCCGTGTTTCGCTCACCTGGAGTCGGGCCCGGCCCAGATGACACGGAGTCCGTACCAGAAGCTTGGCTGAACCGGAGTCCAGTCCGATCAGGACTCCACGGACTCGACCACACCAACCATAAATCATCCGGCCTGACCCAACCCAAGCTGCAGGAACAAATTAAACCTGGAGAAGAGTTACTTTGGGACACGCAGAGCTACTTGCCAGCGCGAAGCCGTCGGAGAGGAATCAATCGCCGTCGTGATGGCCCATATGCAGGGCAGGACGGGCGTCCCGCCGTTGTACGCCGGCAAGCATTTGGCCGGCTACGGCGCGCAGCAGAAGGCGGCGGTCGAGGTCGCCGCGCTCGCGGAGAAGCTACATGCGATCGACGTCGGCGGCGGCGCCGCGGTGGCCATGGCGGTGGACGAGGACGAGGTGGCCCGGAGTGTGATCAAGGTGAAGACGCTGACGGGCAGGGTGATCGACGTGTACGTGGAGCCGACGGACGCCGTGGGGAGGATCAAGGAGCGCATCGAGGAGAAGGAGGGCATCCCGCCCGAGCAGCAGCGGCTCATCTTCGGCGGCAAGCAGCTCGCCGACGGCAAGACCGTGCGGGAGAGCAACCTCAATGCCGGTGCCGTCATCCACCTCGTCCTCGCTCTAAGAGGCGGCGGTCGTTCTTATAGGTAGTTTTTGTGGTTGCATTTGTGCATTTGTGCCATTGGATGATCTTGCATCCAAAAAACGGCTCATAATACTCGAGTGACTTGTGGATTTGTAATTATGTTGAATATTACCATATTCGGGTGCATTGTGATTGTATTTATTCATGTTTTATTGATCAATTTGCTAGAATTAATATAATATAAAGAAAGGGCAATCATAACATTGTTGCTGATGTTATAAAGCAGCTGAGAGAAGCTATATATGACTATGATATGGATCTTACACTCGGTTCATAATAATCCGGTGACCTGTACTTAAAATTGATACAATACTGTTGCCTGATTCGCTTCAACGGTGGATTGCCAAAGAATCCAATAGTAATTAGATAAAAAAAAGTCAACTTGAAGATATAGGTTGAATGATCCCACAGATAAATCGAGTAACTGCATCCGATGAGTTCTCGGAAAGCAAACAGGAGGAATCACGCTAAGACCTGTCTTCCAAACGCTAAGATCGACATGTCTTCCAAAGGTGCAATTCGATCATAATGGCTACTCCGTAAATATTAGGTTACGACTACCCACCAATTTATACATTCCATGTTGATATTTATTTTTTGTAAACCAGGTCAAATTTTGATCGAGAATAAAACTAAAATAACTTACAACGAGAGACTCACGTCGGACCCTCGCGTTGCCTCCCCAGGGCAACTCAGGGGGCGATAGGGCCGGCACCCACCAGCCCCCAACCCTAGCTTCGACGGCCGCCGTCGCCGCCGCCCGCGACGGAGCCGAAGCTGGCCTCCACGCTCCCCTCTCCCTCCCTTCCCTCCCTCTCCTTTTCTCCTTGGTCGTGGTGGCGGGCGGTTCCCTTTTCCGGCGCCGGCGAGGTCGTTTCCGGCCGTCGCACGCCGGATCCGGCCTCCCTTGGCGCGGATCTGCGCCGTCCGCCACCGGATCCGTGCGTGCCCGCCACCGGCTACTCCAAGCTTCGGCGGCCGCCCCGCCCCGCGCCGCTGGCCGCCTCTTTGCCACCGAATCCACTTCCTTGCGGCGGCCCCACGGTGCCGGCCCCCCGCGCTGTCAGTTCCTCTGGCTGTCGCGGTGGCTGCCTGCAGTTGACGGTGACGCCCGTGGGTGCCATACATTTCCTTGGAGGCGTCAACTGTGCGGCCCCCATGCGTCTGAGTTACTTTCAGGTGAAAACCTTGACGGTGGCGCCAGTTGATGGCGTCGCATCCCTCCTTGGAGGTGTCGGCTCGGTGCTTGGTTGGAGCTGCCACATCTGCCGGTAATGTCGCTGTCATCGTCCCTTTCCTTCGGGGTGTAGGACTTTGGCATTTCGACATTGGCGTTCAGCGGTCGTTTATCGCTCCTGGATCTGCCTGCTCTACTTATTTAACGTCGCATGGATGTTTGGTGTTGGGGTTATGGGTCTTTGAGAACCGCACCTCCGGAATGGTCTAAGCTGGCACAAGACCAGGAAGAGGAGTTCTATCTGAATGAATCGAAGGTCATCCTCAAACAGAACAACAGAAGATGCGAAGGCACAGGACCTTCGACATCCTTAGAGATTTAGAAAGGCAAGTCGAACGAAGGTCGGTGAGTGTTGACCCATGCAAGTAAGTCTCGGTTCTAGATCGCCTGGAACGAAGGTCAGCAGGGAATGTTTTGAGTGCCTTTTGGCGGAGGGCTACCTTCGCACGTCATCACAAGGCATCGGTATTGGGATAAAAGATCATGCAAATAGGAAAGGTCGCGAAGTTCAGGGTCCGAAGGTGTTGCGAAGGCATTCACCTTAGTGGTTATCCCTTAGTTAGAAGATGAAGTGAAATGATATACGACATTGTATAGGAAATTATCCTTTTGCCCGTCCCCAAATATTGTAAAGTACGGATAGAGTAGTCTGCAAGTGGGACACGGCAAGAGGGTATTGTTGTAAAATGACGACCTTGTAACCCCCTATAAAAGCAGGGCCTAGCCCTCCTTTTGGGGGAGGCTTTCGAGAAGGATCGAGAGAGACGTTTTGCATTTTACACTGCTGGTTCGTATTGCAATTGAGAGAACACGTACCTACAGTTGGCGCCCACCATTTGTGTGTGCACGGAAAGCATACTCACATGGCACCTAAGACCAAAAATTTATCCGAGATAAGCAAAGATGTTCCGACAGAAGAGGCTGAGTTGGAGGCCCCGGAGTCTCTTCAAATCGGAGATCTAGATACCTCTGTGACAGTAGACAAATCAAAGGTTTCCAAGTCTGACGAAGCTGCAAAAAAGAAAAGAACCGAAGCCGAAACTTCAAGAGCCAAAAAGTTGAAAATGGTAGCTTCGACTCAACCCTCTCAAACAAACCAAGTGCAAGCCGAAGAACAAGAATTAGAGGCCACCAAGCAAGAGTTGGCAAGATTGCAGAAGGAGAAGGGAAAAATGTTAGTAGAAACTCAAGCTACACAGCGTGCAAGCACACTCAAGCAGGAGTTAATTTCAGCAAAAGCAAGGTTGTCTAGGCTTCAAGCAGAAATGCAAGAAATGTCTCAGAGGCTGAATGAGTTAGACTCTTTGGATCAACATTGGAGCAATCACGAACAACCACTCTTTGGTACTCCAATAGGCATCCGAACTTCGGTTTCTCAGAGAACCATGATCACCCCAAGAGCAATCGACACTTCAGATCCTCTAGCACCCAGCCTTCAGTTAACAGCTTGGCCTTTGACTCACCGCGGAGCTCCGATTCCAAAGTTTAATGGCACTGGTGATGCTAGACAGTTCTTAATGGCATACGAAGCATCAATAGCTTTAGCAGGTGGGGATGACACTGTCTTAGCCAAATCTTTTGTGATAGCATGTGAAGGAGCAACTTTGAATTGGTACTCACTCCTAAAACCACTGTCGATTCAGTCTTGGCAAGAGTTAAGGGAAAAATTCATGGAAAACTTCAAGGGCATCAGCAGAAACTCGCTGACCAGTAGTGATCTTTTCAGTTGCGTTCAAGGGGAAAAAGAGCCTCTCCAGACATATTTTCATAGATTCGTGCAGTTAAGAGCTCAGGCTCCCAAGGTACCCGACGAGGTGGCCATCGAAGCTTGTATCAAAGGACTAAAAATTGGGCCTTGCGGCAATCATTTCGCTCTAGATCCTCCGAGCTGTATGAGTGAACTTTACATTGCTTTTGAGAAGTGGTGTAGAGCAGACAAAGACTATCGCCGAAGAGCTGAGGACGTCAAAAGGCTTCGCCAAGGACATAACAGCAATCCAACACAGCGTTGGGAGAGTCAGAGCTTCAATCATAAAAGAGGGCCTGCCCCATTTCAGCAAACCATATATCAAGTCGAAGCTTTTCAGTAAGAAAACCAAAATTATATCCAGCCAGCGCAACCTTCGTTCGAAGAAAACTCAAATTGGGGATCAAATGAGAGAGAAAACAACATAGGCCGCAGCGGAAGAGGTACAAGGGGCAGAGGCCGAGGCCGCGGAAGGCAATCTCAAGATAGAAGATTCTATTGTGTATTTCATGGAGAGAACTCAGAGCACGGAACCAAGTATTGCCCATAAAGCAAAAAGGTTCTGGAAAGAATGGAAGAAGAGAAAGCACAAGCTGAGGCAACATCTTCGCTGGTCAGTCAAAGTGTCAATTGTAACTCTAGCAGCAACTGGGCAGCTCAGTTGGCTCACAACCACCAGGGTTACCCACACCAAGCTTCGTTTGTTCAATCAGCCAGTACAAATCCAACAACATTTGCTTTCAATCATCAAGTGACTCCTCCTTTTCGAGGTTATCAAACACCTTCGGCCCCGGCCCTGAACAACGCTGCTTACGAAGAAGTCCAAGAATTACATCAGCCAAAAGCCGAAGGAAGAGAGCACCAAACCAACAGTTTACCAACAGTTGGAATGATCGTGCCAATTTCAGGAGGTTCATCCATGCAATTCAAGAATAAGAGGCAAAGACAAGATTACTTCAGAAGCGCGAACAACATTTCAGTCGAAGGACCGATCCTAAGATCAAAGTGGTCGCATATCCCCATTACCTTCACAGAGAAAGATCTCAAACTAACAAATTATCCTCACAACGATGCTCTGGTAATCGACACCAACATCGCAAGATGGATGATAGGGAGAATACTTGTAGACACCGGAAGCTCGGCCAACATCATCTTTGCTAACACCTTCGCAGAAATGAAAATGGACCGAAGCTCCTTGCAACCGGCAGACAACCCTCTTTGTGGCTTCGGCGGAAAGAGAGTGCCAGTCTTGGGAAAAATAGAGCTCCCAGTTTCATTCGGGGATTTGAACAATGCCAGAACGGAGTATGTTACCTTTGACGTAGTGGACATTTATTTTCCATACTTCGCTATCTTCGGAAGAGGTTTCCTGAACAAGTTTGAGGCAGTCGTACATCAGCCCTATCTGTGTGTGAAAATGCCGGCATTGAAAGGGGTAATCACAATCTTCGGTAATCAACAAATGGCAAGGAATATAGAAAAAGGAGAAACTCCAGGGCATCGCAATGTCCACACTCTCAACAAGACTCTAGAGCGAGCTTCGATTCAGCAAGATCCCGAATCAAAGATAGATAAGGAGAAGATTCCGGTCAAGCCAGACCAAGAAACCAGATGGGTTCTGTTAGATGAAACAGTCCTCGATAGGCATGTAATCATAGGAGCAAATTTAGAAAAGAATGAAGAGGAGAAGCTGGTCAAGTTTCTTTGCACCAACAAAGATGTGTTCGCTTGGTCATCTAAAGACCTTCAAGGGATTAGCAGATCCATCATCGAACATAGTCTCAACATCAGCAAAGCTGTAAGGCCCAGAAAGCAAAAGCTTCGGAAAATGTCGGATGACAAGGTACTAGCAGTCAAAGCAGAAGTACAGAGGTTGCTCGAAGCTCATGTCATCAGAGAAGTCAAATACCCGACTTGGCTGGCAAATACTGTGCTAGTAAAAAAGAAGAACGGGAAATGGAGAATGTGCATCGATTTCACAGAATTAAACAAGTTTTGCCCAAAAGATGATTTTCCTCTGCCAAGAATCGACAGAGTAGTGGACGAAGCTGCCAACAGCGAAATGATGTCTCTCTTGGATTGTTTTTCGGGTTATCATCAAATTTGGATGAAGAAAGAAGATGAAGAATGCTCAAGTTTCATAACACCCATGGGAACGTATTGTTTTGTAAGAATGCCGGAAGGGCTAAAGAATGCAGGTCCGACCTTCTCCAGAATGTCGTCGGTGGTATTCAAGGACCAAATCCCAAGAAATCTGCTAGCATATGTCGATGACATTGTCGTCAAAAGCAGGTTAAGATCAGACCATATTGTGGACCTCGCAGAGACCTTCACTAACTTGAGAGAAGCGGGACTCAAGTTGAACCCGGAGAAATGCGTTTTTGGTGTGAGAAAAGGCAAGATACTAGGATGCCTGGTATCCGTCAAAGGTATTGAGGCAAACAAAGACAAGGTGAAAGCCATCATAAACATGGAAGAGCCAAGGACAAGGAATGATGTTCAAAAGTTAACATGGAGAATAGCAGCCTTGAACAGATTCGTTGCAAAATCTGCCGAGAGGAGCCTTCCATTCTTTAAAGCTCTGCGCTCCACAAACAAGTTCGCTTGGGGGCAGAACAAAGGAAAGCTTTCCAAGAACTCAAGGATTACCTGCATCAACTAACTACAATGTCTTCTCCCGAACCCGGAGCCACTTTGCTATTGTACATATCCGCAACCCAATCAGCAGTAAGCTCATCACTAATTCAAGAGAAAGAGATCCAAGGTATCAAGACACAATCCCCGGTATACTTCGTTTCAGAGGCGTTAACGGATTCCAAAAAATCATATTCAGAGTTGGAGAAAATTGCATATGCAGTTGTAATGAGTTCAAGGAAGTTAAGGCACTACTTCGGCGCACACCAAATAGTGGTCCTTTCGGATCAACCGCTCAAGGAAATCTTCAACAACAAAGAAGCTCCTAGCCGCATCAGAAAGTGGGCGGCTGAAATGTCAAGCTTGCCCGTAACCTTCGAGAAACGAAGCGCAATCAAATCTCAAGTCTTGGCAGACTTCATAGCCGATTGGACCTCTCCAAATTGCGATCAGATGCCAGCAACAGAGCCCGAATGGTTCATCACATGTGATGGAGCTTGGGGAAGAGATGGAGCAGGGGCAGCAGCAATTGTAACATCCCCAAATGGGGCCAAGCTCAGATACGCAGTAAGGCTGGACTTCTGTAAAGAACAAGACAAAAGCACAAACAATATAGCAGAATATGAGGCGTTGCTGCTAGGCCTTCGAAAAGCCAGAGCATTGGGAGCAAGAATTTGCACAATCAAAACAGATTCACAAGTGATCACCGATCAGGTAGAAAAGATCTGCGAAGCTAGAAAACCGGAGCTAATCAAATACTTGGAAGCAGTAAGAAAAATGGAGAAGCAATTCAAGGGATACACAATAGAGTTTTGGCCTAGAGGCAAGAACGGCGAAGCTGACGCATTAGCCAAGGCGGCAGCCAGAGCAAAGAAATTACCTCCGGATGTGTTTTTTGAAACCCTAAGAACACCTTCGGTCAGAAATACAGCTTGCAAAGTGTCCTGGATAGCCGCAATTCAAAGTGAAGATTGGAGAGACGCAATCATGGCGTTCCTGAGAGGCACCTGTGAACCTAAGACGGTCACAGAAACGAAAAGAATGGAACAAAGATGCCAAAGCTATCAGATCGTAGGAGAGAATCTCTACAAGCTGGGAGTCACAACTCCATTACTGAAATGCATAACAACACAGGAAGGTCTGGAGTTGCTCAAAGAAATCCATAACGGTTGCTGCGGATCCCACATTGGACCAAGGGCTTTAGCAGGAAAGGCACTCAGGTAAGGGTTCTACTGGCCTACGATTCTAAGGGACGCCCAGCAAATTGTTAAAATTTGCGAAGCTTGACAGAAGTTCGCGAAATAGCAAAGAGCCCCAGGAGCTCCATCTCAGTTAATCCCACCCACTTGGCCTTTATAAAGATGGGGAGTGGACATAGTAGGACCATTACCGACAGCGTAGGGCAATTACAAATTTGCAGTAGTGGCAGTCGAGTACTTTACAAAATGGATCGAAGCTAAGCCTCTGGTCCATATCACTTCCGAATCAATCAAGAAGTTCTTCTGGCAAAACATAGTGTGCCGCTTTGGGGTACCTAGGGAAATCACAGTAGACAATGGCAGGCAATTCGACAGTGAAGTATTCAAGGATTTTTGCCACTCCATTGGCACAAAAGTAAAATTTGCCTCTGTCTATCACCCTCAATCTAACGGAGCGGTCGAAAGAGCCAACTGTATCATATTCGAAGGTGTCAAGAAGCGCTTAGTCGAGCAAAAGAAAAACAAGTGGGTGGAAGAGTTGCCCAAAGTAATATGGTCACACAACACCACCAAGTCCAGAGCAACGCAATTCACCCCTTTCAAGCTTTTATTCGGCGAAGAAGCCATGAGCCCGGAAGAGCTAAAGTTCAAAAGTTCTAGAATGAGCCTAAAGCAAGAAGAACAAAGCGAGAGTATTGACAAAGACTTAAGCGAGGGCAACAAGCTAAAGGCAGTGGAAAACTTGACAAAGTATCAGCAGGAAACCCAGAAGTGGAGAGATAAAAAAGTTATACGAAAGGACATCACAGTAGGGGATTTGGTGCTAAAGTTAAAGGCCAGAAAGGCCGGAAAGCTCCAGGCCAACTGGGAAGGACCTTACCTGGTTACTAGAAGCAACAGGCCGGGTTCTTTCTATCTATCCGACAAAGAAGGAAAGGAGTTGCCGCACTCTTGGAATGTGGATAGCTTGAGAAGGTTTTACGTGTAAAATATAGTAGTGGAATAAGTTAGGTTTATTTTTTAGAATTTTCTTTCTATTTTCAACTTCAGGGTCCCATACTCTTTTCCTCACAGGGGAAACCCCATTCCGGGGGTGAGGTTTTTAACGAGGCGGGCCCTCTGTAACTGTGTTAAAGTTATAAAGTTCTTTTTCCTCAATCATAGCCGAAAAAGCAACCTTCGAGAAGGCAGCAGATTCGGCAGCACGAAGAAAGCTCAAGCGAAGAATGTCACGGCAAAATCACTTGGCTTTCATAGCACTCAGAACAACTAACCGCGCAAAAGACAAAAATTTTGCGACGCACGAATTTTTCCTTCACCTCGCTAAGAAAGGGGAGGTGACGCTTCTCGAAGCTCAAAAAGAGCTCACAAAGGAAAAAGCCCTACAAAAAACGCTACAGGCTCACTCGAGATAGCTCGAAGCTAAACCGGGATAATTAACCGGGCGAAAAACAAAAACTTCAGCTTCGATGCACGAAATTTTCCTTCACCTCGCTAAGAAATGAGAGGTGACGCTTCTCGAAGCTCAAAAAGAGCTCGCAAAGGAAAAAGCCCTCCAAAAAATGCTTGAGGCTCATTTGAGATAGCTCGAAGCTAAACCGAGATAACTAACCACGTGGAAAACAAAAGCTTTAGCTTCGACGCAAGAAATTTTTCCTTCACCTCGCTAAGAAAGGGGAGGTGACGCTTCTCGAAGCTCAAAAAGAGCTCGCAAAGGAAAAAGCCCTGCAAAAAATGCTAGAGGCTCATTTGAGATAGCTCGAAGCTAAACCGGGATAACTAACTACGCGAAAAACAAAAACTTTAGCTTCGACGCAAGAAATTTTTCCTTCACCTCGCTAAGAAAGGGGAGGTGACGCTTCTCGAAGCTCAAAAAGAGCTTGCAAAGGAAAAAGCCCTGCAAAAAATGCTAGAGTCTCATTTGAGATAGCTCGAAGCTAAACCGGGATAACTAACTACGCGAAAAACAAAAACTTTAGCTTCTACGCAAGAAATTTTTCCTTCACCTCGCTAAGAAAGGGGAGGTGACACTTCTCGAAGCTCAAAAAGAGCTTGCAAAGGAAAAAGCCCTGCAAAAAATGCTAGAGGCTCATTTGAGATAGCTCGAAGCTAAACCGGGATAACTAACTACGCGAAAAACAAAAACTTTAGCTTCGACGCAAGAACTTTTTCCTTCACCTCGCTAAGAATAGGGAGGTAACGCTTCTCGAAGCTCAAAAAGAGCTCGCAAAGGAAAAAGCCGTGCAAAAAATGTTAGAGGCTCATTCGAGAGGTTGAAGCTAAACCGAGACAATCAACCGGACGAAAAACGAAAACAATAGCCTTGATTTACAAGTTCTTCCTTCACCTCGTTAAGGAGAGGCGACGTTTCTCAAAGTTCAAAAGGAGTTAGCAAAAGACAACCTTCGGAGTACGCATTTGTGTTCGCATCCAAATCTCCATCACATTATGCGGTCAAGCAAGCTAAGTTACAAAAATGAAATCTCAAAAAGATACTTCAAGTACATAAAGACGCTGAGACGCATAACGGCAAACATTATACATGTAGGGAAAATCAGAGAGGTTGTCGCGGCCTTCTCGTTCATCACAGAGCAGGTCAAGAGCCGGAAGGCGCTCAGAGGCAGTCGGGTCACCCAAGAAGCTTTGATCCACAAGAAAGGCATGATCCGCAAAGTACCGGCAACAATAGTCTCAGAACTTCGAAAAATTAGCTCCGGGAAACCGTTCAAGATAGGCAACCCACACACGGCCGGATACACACAAATAGCCATTCCGCAGAGTACGAGGCACAACCAACCGCGCAGGTCCTTTAGGAACCTGCGCAGCCAAAATTCTTTACATCATCAAATCACATAAGTTCAAGCCTATTACAACTGTCAAAATTCGTTACAAGGCCAAATCAAGGCCGAGCAGCGGCCCCCAGCACCTTCGGAATAGAAGCAATCCCCGCAGCACCACCTTCAGCAGTCGAGGGCACGACAGCAGAACCTTATTCTTGGCGAGCTTGTAGCATCTTGAACTGAGTAGGCGCAAAGGGGTTAGTAAAGAACGCGACAATAAAAGTGACAAAGCTTCGGGAAAGCAAGTACCTTCATCAAGCGGTCGGCAGCATACTGGCGCGCAGCATCACGACCGTATACCTTCCAAAAGTCATGCATAAAGATCTGCTGAACAACTTGTACCATGCGCGAGGAGGCTTCAGGAGTGAGAGCCGAGCCAAACTGATACTGCTTGCCAAAGCTTTTAAGATGGTCGCAACCCTCCTTCTCCAACATTGCAAGAAGATTGCCACAACTGAATGTCGCCCCGTAGTCGCCTACGACCTCCATCACGTTGGGTAAGGATTTAAATTCAGCATCAAGCCAATCAAAGAATCGTGCTTCATTTCCACCCTCGGGGAAAGGCAAAGGCTCAGCTCCGAAGCGGCGAAGGGTGGCCAGATAGGATCGATAAACTCGAAGCCCGCGTTCAGCGACCAAGTCGCGAGAACGATCCATCGCGCCTTTCACAATCTTCAGCTCTTCTTGCAATCGGGAGTAGTTCTTGTCCTTTGTCTGAACCAAAGCTTGAGATAGCTTCAGCTCATCCTTTAAGGAGGTCACAAGTTCAGCATCGCTGCTAGTTTGATCACGAAGTAATTGGAGCTCTTTCTCAAGCTCTTGATTGCGAGCCCGAAGATCCTGAGCTTTTTGAGCGTGCACCGAGGCAACGGTAAGGCGTCTGTGAAGGTGCTGATGCACGTCTTCGAGTTCTTTCTTAGAATCTCAGACTTCTTGCAACTATTTTTTGAGGCTCTCTTGCTCTTCCTTCATGCAGTCATAAGTGTCCACGACACTTTTCATTTGTTTGGCGCGGGCAATCAGCTTGCGATCAATGATACGAGCCCCCGCCATAACCTAGGGAAAGAAGAAGCTAGTTAATCAAAGTGTCCATAATTAACGACAGAAGTATAAACTAATTCGAATACTTGAAAACATGATGGGCAACAATTTGGCAAGCTTCCTCAGCGCAGTTTCTCCATTTCACCTTCGTATTCTATCAAGCGAGAGTACACATCGGGGTTACTCTCTTCCATAACAGACCACAGGTAAGCAGTTGTTGACACCAAAAATTGGCACCAGGAAGAAGCTGACATGTGGGCCGGATTCGTTGAAAAGATATCATTCGGCAAAGAAGTTTTTCCCCAGAGCATTCGGTAAAGACGTTCTGCGGTCGGGAATGCATTGTCATTCGGCAGGAAAATATTCCGCGGGAGGAATTCGGGAGCGCGTGATGACGTGGATCAAGTATAAGGAAAAAGCTGGTTTAACTTGGAATGCAAGACGGATACGGTGCCCCGGCGTTTATCTTTTTTAGGAAATAAATAATGTAATCGTAATCGATTAGGAGTCGTGTCGAAACCTGGGTATAAATATAAACCCATGGTAGTTGTAAAAAGGAGTTCAATCAATCATACAACAAACCGGCCCCGTGCCAACTTCGAGTCCTTTAGTCGAGTCGTCGAGTTCTTCGAGAGGAATCATCGATCCGTCGACCTCCGTAAGTACCGGCAACCCTGCACCATGCCTAGTATCATGCGGTGGATTTAGGCTTTGGTTCAGGAAGGTTCCATTGTTAGATCATGAGCCATGCGGTGGGCTAAGTTTTAGCTTGGAACAAGTTATCGGTTCTATTGGATTTTGGCAAGATCTGATAGATCCATTAAGTTACCATGTGTTGCTCTGGATTTTACCTTTATGTTTAATTCATTACAACACTCTTTTGCCCAGTCCAGGTTGATTAGATTCGGTTCTAGCTCACAATGCACTGCGTTTCCATAGCCGAATTCGAAGTCAATCTAGATTGCCACGTGTTGCGGGTCCAAGCTCGTTGGTCTTGTGTAGATCTTGACAGAACCTGGTATCATGCGGTGGATGCAGGTTTTTGGGTCGTCTTAGAGCTAATCATCCGGTGGATTAGAATTCGATTCGATCTGATAGACCTATCATCACCAACGAAGCATGTTCCTTCTTCATGGAACCCGATTCGGCTATATAGCTGTATTCGGCAGTATCGCCACGAGCGAAACATGTTCAAGGTTTTGTTTTAAATAAAGAATGCTTTTAGCCTTCCATGATTAGAGTGTATCATGCGGTGGATTGGTCTATTCTTGGTTGGTGGTGTGATCCCAAGCAAGTCGTATCATGCGGTGGATTAACTTGCTTGTTTCATGCTCGACGGGTTGAAAAGTACCTAGACATGCGGTAGACTAGTGCTTTTAGTCTATGCATTCTTGTTTATTATGAAATTATGGTCATGTTTTCGCCCTTTTATTTATCTATCATGCTCTGTTCCTCGTTAATCGGTTATGAATATGCGTTACAATGTTTATTCAGTCAAATACCGATCTTTCGTCATGCTTACGTCACGCATTCGGCAATGCGCTTCCTGCGTGCTTTGCCGATTGCCGAATGATGCTTTAATTGCTGACAGATAGCTTTCCTGTAGCTATATGTCGTTCGAAACTGGCTCCGTAATCGCAATTATGGGACTATCTGGTATTACTCGGTACGTTCCAGGTGTTATTTGAACACCTTTTCTCCCTTTGTCAGTTTTCAGGAAAATTGACTGGCACGCTTTCGGATTCAAACGCTCGGGTCACGTGTAAAGCTAGCTAATTCGGCTTGCTGTGTGCTTGGCGTGAAGTGCGGATTTTACGTCAACACACTTTTTGGCACGCCTGGTGGGACCACAAGCTTCGAAGATGCCTGAATTAAAAGACATTCTGGATGTCACTTTTGAAGAATTGTCTGATGAACATCAACGAATGGTGAAGACTGCTGCAGATCAGTTCATCAAGAAATGCTTGCTGTCTTTTGCAAAGAACAGGAGTGGTGCACCGTTTCTCAAGTCAGATCTGCCAAGAGTTCTTTTGCCAGGACAATCTGATCTTACTGAAGATGAAGAAAGGGAGAAGTTCTCTAGCTTGTTGTACAAGGCTTTAGGAGAAACAATGACCAATCATAATGCTGCATTCCTGAACAGTTTTCGGCTCATACTGGTCAACATCTTTGGTCAACACGTGGATAAACCTTTTGAGCAAGCGCATGGACAACTTGGTGGACCAACATATTTCAATGTTCAAGCATCGGTCCCAAAACATCATGGTAAAGGTATTGAAGAAACTGAAGTTTCTGGAACCAAAGACGCGAGTGGACAGCCGATTCAACAAGAGCTTCAGCATGCATTGCCGAAACCTCGTACATATGGTGATATGGCATTTGGCACCACGGGAATTCCACCTGCTTCTGCTTACAAGATATCCCCTCTGAACAACAGGCTACAAAGGGATGTGTATGGAAACGGATATTCAGAGTTCATGGATTACAATGCTATTGATGCTCTCCCGAATCCCGGGTATGTTGGTACTACAGGGATGCCTGCTGGAAGACCAGGGAATCAAGATACCAATATTGACCTCATGGTGCAAAAGATGACCGATGTATTGCAAAATCAATTCGGTCCGAAGCCTAAAAATCAGGGGTACATGTACTCGTCTCCTTTCCCAGAATGGTACCAAAGGGTATCATTGCCGAATAGAGTCAAGGTGCCTACAGAGTTTACTAAGTTCTCAGGACAAGACGATACTAGCACTGTGGAACATATAGCTCGATATCTGATGCAGCTTGGAGAAGCTTCAGCAGATGAGGCTTTCAGAATCAGATACTTTCCTTTGTCGCTGACGGGTCCAGCTTTTACATGGTTTGCTTCTTTGCCTGCTCAGTCAATTTGTACTTGGAAAGACCTGGAGCAGAAATTCCATGCTCATTACTACATTGGCAGTACCGAGAAAAAGTTGGTTGATTTGACCAGCTTAAGGCAGAGGAATAATGAGACACCTACGGAGTTCCTCAGGAGATTTAGGGAAATAAAGAGCATGTGCTTTTCTCTGAACATACCTGATGACCAGCTAGCTGGTATGGCTGTAGCTGGCATGCTGCCTGCCATTCGGGAAAAGCTATTCGGAATGGAGTTCGATGATCTGGGCCAGTTGTCACACAGATTGGCCTTAATGAGTAACCAGGCATATGGTTTCAAGAAAGATGCCAGATTTGCTAAACATAATGATGTAGCTGACATCTATAACCAATTCCTTGAAAGAGCAGATCAAGGAGATGAGTATGAAGATAGCGAGGAGATAGCCGCGGCAGAAATAGTGTGGGGTAAAGAACCAGTCATGGTGAGTCAGAGGTGGATTAAACAGAATAAGGACACCTATGATTTTGATGTAACTAAGGCAGATAAATTGTTTGACTATCTTGTAAAAGAAGGCCGGATCAAGCTACCAGAGGGGCATTCTATGCTTCGGCCTGATGGAGTGAAAGATAAGAGGTACTGTGGATTCCATGATAGAAATTCTCATTCCATCAATGAATGCAGGGTTTTTAGAGTGAGGATTCAGAAAGCTATCCAAGAAGGGCATTTGAAATTTGACAATAAGATGAAATTGGACAATAACCCGTTTCCTCAGAACATGATTGGGTTCTCAATCAATATGGTGAGTGTTGCCGAATCTGGAGAAAAGGGAAAGATGAAAGTCCTGACGTCGAAGGAAGCGAAGCAGAATGGCTCAGTCGATCCTAATCGGCAAATCACGATCGAACAGATTCGCGAAGAAAAGCCTCGCTTCCTGAATAGCCGATTTGAAATTGGGAAATCTTCTAAACCCAGAGTCACATCGCGCATTCTCCTCAATAAGTGGCAGCGTCAGCAAGAAAAAGAGTGCTACCAGAGACGTGAGTACGAGGAGGAGAAGAGGAGGTGCGAAGAAAAAAGGTATGAGGAAGAACAAGAGGAATATGTCCGAGAACAAGAACGTGCACATTGGGATTGTGTCTTCTTCAGACACTGTTGGAACGAGGGTTTAAAGCTGCCTACATGGAATAACTGTCCTGAATGCAATAATGGATATGTCGAACATAGGCAAAATGTTGCCAGTCGCCGATCCGTCCACGAAAGAATTGGAAGGGTACATCCTAGTGATGATCGGCGTTTAAAAATATATAAGAATGATGATCAACTAAGGAAAAGACGTGCTGATCATAGATGGATTGATCATGAAGAAGAAGATCGTGAGTATGTCTGGCAGAAAGGACAGTGGTGTCCACCTGGTTTAAGAAAGAGCCAGAAGAGAAGAGTCCAACGCCTGAGGAATCAAGAGTTGAAGCGAGCAGGAACCAGAATGAGATCGATATGGCGTCCAAAAGACAAACCTGACGAATCGGGTCATTCGGCTCCTACATGCATGGTATGTTTCTTGCCGAATGAATTCATAGCTCCAGCTAATCAAATTGTACAGGAAGAGATATTGTCAGAAGTGGATGAAGCCGAGCAATGTGGGTTAATGGCACAATTGGTATTGAATAAGCAAGCTATTTTCGAGAAGCCAGTCCAGAATCGGCACATGAAACCACTGTACTTAAGAGGATATGTCAACGGAAAGCCACTAACGAAGATGTTTGTTGATGGTGGAGCTGCTGTTAATGTGATGCCATACAATACATTCAGGAAACTTGGCATGAGCCCTGGAGATTTAACGCCAACAAGCATAGTTTTGAATGATTTTGCTGGAAATCCGTCGGACACCAAAGGATGTGTACATGTAGATCTGATGATTGGGTCTAAGATTCTGCTTACAACCTTCTTTGTTATTGAAGGCAAAGGGGCATACAGCTTGCTACTTGGAAGGGATTGGATCCATGCGAATTGCTGTATACCATCTACTATGCATCAGCAGCTTATTCAGTGGATAGATGATGAAGTGGAAATTGTCCCAGCAGATGATTCGATTAGCGTGGCTAATGTGGAACCGGCCTTCTGGGAATATCAAGGCATAGATTGCTTCTCAGGTAAGGACTGGGGAGAGGGTCCTGTTGAGCCAGTCAGCAGTGATCAACAGCCGATCGAAGCAGTCGGCTCTTTTAGTAATTTTTAATGGATAATCCAATCGATGGGACTGATGGGAAGCTAGGACGTGGATTTGTGTCGGCTGATAAATTAGAAGAAGTAGACATTGGAGACGGTGACAAACCAAGGCCGATATTCATCAGTGCTAGCTTGGATTCAGTTTTCAGAGAAAAGTTGATTGAGTTGTTAAAAGAATACAAAGATTGCTTTGCTTGGGATTATTCAGAGATGCCTGGTTTAGATCGTTCCATTGTTGAGCATCGATTGCCGATCAAGCCTGGTTATAAACCTTACAAGCAACCACCCCGAAAAATCTACAAAGATGAAGTGTTGACCGATGTGAAGAAAGAAGTGGAAAGATTAATAGCAGCAAATTTTATTCGGCCATGCAGATATGCAGAATGGATCTCTAATATTGTTCCTGTGTACAAGAAAAATGGGAAGATGAGAGTTTGCATAGACTTTAGAGATCTGAACAGAGCTACACCCATGGATGGATATCCAATGCCTATTGCTGACTCGTTGGTTGATGCTGCTGCTGGATATAAAGTGATTAGTTTCATGGATGGTAATGCAGGGTACAATCAAATTTTTATGGCATTGGAAGATATAGCGAAAACAGCTTTCAGATGTCCAGGACATATAGGGTTGTTTGAATGGGTTGTCATGACGTTTGGTTTGAAGAATGCTGGTGCAACTTATCAGAGAGCCATGAATTATATTTTTCATGAGTTGATCGGCAAGATTGTGGAGACATATATCGATGATGTTGTGATTAAGTCATTGGATCATGAAGCACATTTGGCCGACATAAGGAAAACTCTAGAGTGCACTAGGAAACATGGGCTCAAGATGAACCCAAATAAATGTGCTTTTGGAGTTTCGGCAGGAGAATTTCTGGGATTTCTGGTGCATGAAGGAGGAATAGGAGTTGGCAAGAAAAGTATGAAAACCATTGATGAAGTTGTTCCTCCAACTAATCTTAAGGAATTACAGTCATTACTTGGCAAGATCAATTTCGTAAGAAGATTCATATCAAACTTATCACAAAAGGTGTTGCCTTTCTCTTCACTGCTAAAAATCAAGAAGGATCAGAAGTTTGTATGGGGTGACGAACAACAAAAGGCTTTCGATGAGATCAAGGAATACATGAAGGAACCACCAGTATTGGTACCTCCACAGCTAAACAAGCCTTTTAAGTTGTACGTGGCGGCCGATGCCCAAACTATTGGATCGGCCATCATACAAGAATTTGAGGGAAAGGAAAGGGTAGTTGCATACCTTAGCCGGAAATTGCTTGATCCCGAAACGAGGTATTCGGCTACCGAGAAACTTTGTTTATGTGTTTACTACTCCTGTACAAAATTTCGGCACTACTTGCTACATGCCGAATGCATTGTGTATTCAAAATTTGATGTGATAAAGCACATGTTGTCTATGCCGATTTTGAACGGAAGGATTGGCAAATGGATTTTAGCTTTGTCTGAATTTGAGTTAAAGTTTGAATCGACAAAAGCTGTTAAAGGACAGATTATTGCTGACTTCATTACTGAACATCGCGATTCATCAGCTAATTTGCTTGAAATTACTCCTCGGGTATTATTCTTCGATGGATCTTCATGTGACAAAGGTGGTGGAGTAGGTATTTTGTTAATTTCGCCAAAAGGAGAGGTATTTGAATTTGCTATTCCTATTCAACCTACTGTCACTAATAATCAAGCCGAGTATGAAGCGTTGCTCAGAGGACTTCAATACTTGAGAGAAGCAAAGGCCATTGCAGTTGAAATCTTTGGAGATTCAGAATTAGTCATAAGGCAACTAAATGGCGAATATGAGTGCAGAAACGATATCTTAAGGAATTATTATGAGGAATGCAAGCAAATCTTAAAGGAGTTTCAGTCAGTAATTCTGCGGCATATTCCTAGGAGAGACAATGGAGAGGCGAACAGATTAGCTCAAAGTGCTTCGGGTTATAAAGAGTGTGACAACCCAAAATTCCTATAGGTTTTGTTGAGTGCAAAAATTCGAATTTTAAAATTTTTGGTGAAATTGTGTGCATGCAAACAAACATATAAGAGTGTCTTCTATTTGCTCCCTAAATTCTTAGGCAATTTAAATTCAAATTAAAATCAATTTGAAGTGCTAAGGATGAATTAGTGTGATTTGGATTTATTTGGATTTTTGGTTGGTTTGAATTCAAATTCTAGATTTGAATTCAAACTCTAATTGACTAAACTAATTTCCAAATCCATCTAACTGTTCGTGGGCCGCTTTCCCGCAGCTCAAGTCCATCAAACCCCCTTCAACTTTCTTTCCGAGCCAACGAACCAAGCAGCCCGGCCGGCCTTTCGGCCCAGCTGCGGCCCAGCCAACTCCCCGCCGCGTCGACTCCGCGTCGCTCTTTCTCTCTCTGACGCCGGGACCCCACCTGTCAGCCTTCTTCTCCCCGCGTCGTCGTCTTCCTTCCGCGCGCCGCCCTCTCTCTCTCTTCCGCGCGCCCGTGACTCCCAACTGCCCGAGCTCCGTGCGGCCCGACGCGATTGCGCCGCGTGTCCGCGAGCGCTCGAGCTCCCAATCCAGCCGTTCGAGCCCTGGAACCCTAGCCCTAGCGCCTATTTAACCCGCCGCCGGCCGCCTTCTTCCCCAAGCCACGCCGCCCCTTTGGGGTTCCTTCCAGATCCAGTTCGTGGGAGGGGAGGAGTAGGAGAGGGGTGGGGAAGGTCCAGGAGCTGTTGGAGCAAGGAGGAGTGGAGCCGGTCGCCTTCCCCGCGTTGCCGCCGAGAACCGGAGCGCCGCCGTCCGTGGACCCGCCGACGAGGAGCCGGACCAGGGACCAGAGGAAGCGCACGAGCACCGCCGGACTGCGTCAAGCCTTCCCCGACCTGCAGCGTACGTCTACAAGGCCCGTGGTGAGCTGCCGTCGTCGACCCCCCATTTTCTTCTCTGTTTCCGGCGAAGCGCCGCCGCTCGTGCTCGCCGTGCCAAGCCGAGCCCCCTGTGTTGCCAGCCTTCGAGCTGTGCGTTTCTTGTGCAGGTTCCCGAGCCGCTAAACACTTTGCAAACCGCCGTCGCTTGTTCCCCGCAGCCGAGGCCCGCCGCGGCCGAGCTCTGCTCGCCGCGCGCGCGAACGCCGAGGCCACGCGCGGCCGTGGGCGACCACGTGCCCGCGCGTGTGCACCCAGGTGCGTTCCAGCAGCTGCTGGAACTGCACGCGCACATGCACATCCCCTTTCCGAGCACCCTTGCGCCAAAAGCCCGAGCCGCCGTCGTGCTCGCCGGCGTTCATGGCCGTGTCGCCGCCGTTCACGTCGGTAAGCCCAAGCCAAACCCAATCCAAGCCTTGATCACCCCGTCCGTGACCGCCAAGCCCTAGCGAAGCTGTTCCAGCCATCCTAGCCCCGAGCCGAGCCTTCTCCGGCGAGATCCGCCGATGAGCTTCGCCGCCGGCGCGTTCCAGAGCGCGCCGCACGTGCGCTGTGTCGCGTCGTGGCCATGCCACACGTTGGACCACACCAAGTTGCCACACAGCCATGCACAGACGATCCCAGTTCGGCCACACCTAGATCCCGTGCACCCGGCTCACGTAGACCACACTCACGGTGCACCATGGACCCAGTCCACCAGACCCGATCCAACAGCCACCCCTTCGTGGGCCTAATTCCCGCGTTTAAGTCTGGTTTACACCCTTGAACTCTTCCGGCCCACTCGCTTTCGGCCCAATTCCAGCCCAGCCATCGTTTATTCTTTTTCTTTTTCTATTAACAACGCTGACGTATGGGGCCCACTTGTCATACTCTGTGAGTCACTGACAGCTGGGGCCCACTGACCAGAGTTGACCCGCTGACCGTTGACCCCGTTGACCGTTGACCGGTCAACGCTGACGTCAGCAGGGCCCACTGCTGACGTCATCCTAGGCGGACCCCACTGCTGACGTCAGCATGACGTCATGCTGACGTCAGCAGGCTAATTATTTGTCTGTTTTCTTTTTCGGAAATTATTTAATATTTTCAGAAAATGATTTAAACTTCGAAAATTAATAATAAATCAACCGTAGCTCAGAAAAATATGAAACCAGTTTCTATATTTTTCTAAAATCATGATCTACGCGTTAGTGTAGAGTTTGGTGTTATTTGAGTCTTCTTTCATCACTGTCTTAGTGTTTCTTTGCTAGTAGTTGCGTCTTATTTTGTTTTTCCGCGCCCCTAGGAGCTCCGGAGAGTCAGGAGGAGCCGGTCTACTACGACAACTGCTTTGACGAGGACAAAGACCTGTGCCCAGGTTCACGCCCGACCATCTCTGAAATACCTATTAGACATGCAAACTAGAATGCTAGCGCTTTACTTTACTCACATGATAAACCTGCACTGCCTTTGTTATTATCCTGTTACCTTGCTACCTACTACTCACTTTAAAAATATGCTATGCTATGCATGTGTTGGGATGGTTGTGATTGATCCTCTTGGCGTGAGTTGTGGGTGGTTTGGGAGGAGTAGTGCAGCTAGGCGGTGTAAGCGAGTAATAACAACTCGATCGTTGATCGAGGTGCTGAGGGGCTGCACTCGGGCAGTCCCTATGGGGTACCTGTTGCGGGTACATGGTTACTGGTTACTTGGGGTTGGTACTCGGTGAGTACCTGAGGAGTTTGGGCGGCAATACCTGTTATGGGTGCCGATTGCGGACCGTTGCGGCGGATCGCTTGTGTTGCAGATACTCGCTTTACCGAACAATTAAGGACCGAGTCGTGCCCCCACTTTGGACTTGGGATTTACCGTGCTCACCATCTACCCAGTATGGGGAGGGTTCCAGCAAGCCTACTCTAGTGCGGCGCCGAGACTGTAGGAGAATCGAGCTTGATATGTGTAGGGGGGATTCGTTGCGGCGTAATCTCCCTGATTTACCACGGCCCCCGACTGGCCCCGGTGGGAAGGTTTCACGACCCTGGGGCAGATGTTAGATCGGATGTTTCCCGAGCCCAGGGAGACAGGATTGGCGCCGTTACTATTTAGGGTCTTTGCTGTGGGCTGCGTCTCAGGTTGGTTGCGGACTAGCCTTGCAGCCCGGATGGATTCCTGGAGTGCCACCTCTGCAGAGTGTAAACTATACGTATAGCCGTGTCCACGGTTACGGACGACCCATTTCTGAGAAGCCCCGGCTAGCATGGGAATCTGCTTTCTTATCTCATCCTTGATTCGGGTTATGAGAGATTGGTCCAGCTGAGGCTGTTGAGACGAGGTGGGGAGGGAGCTCACCGAGTCGACTAGTGAGTGAAAGGTGTTGGTGGATAATGATTTGCGGGAACCTGCCGTGGCAGGACGAGCCCGATGGGAAGTGTGAGGCTGATGGTTGGTTTTGGGGAGCGGATGGATGTGTGTGTGAGCAGGAGTTGGTGTTGAGATGAAATTGGGTTATTGCTGCTGCTTGCATAAGAAAACCCTGGCTTAAACCTTGATTATTTCTATACCTTAGAATAGGCCACTTTAAAGCTTGCATCATATTATGGTTGGTGACGTGGACCTGTCCCATTTCCTTGGGGACAGACTTTGGGTTCTCAGGTGAAGACCCCGACCACGAGTTCAACCAGGACGGGTGGTACGACTGAAGGGTGTGCGCTGCGCTCAAGGATGTCTGTGGAGGAGTGGTCCCTGTTGTTCTAGCTACCGCTGCGTAGATGTTTCTTATTGTCGTTTTAGCCCAGAGGGCTTGTACCAGACGCTTTGTCTTTATATGAGTCATGTAATTAACCTTTTATCGTTGTATGGATGTGATATTCGACTGAGATGAGTTCTGTACGAGATAGCTGCTATTCCTGGGACTATCTCAAGGGTACAGGGAGTCGGGTTCTCGTTGGTGAGAATCCGGTTCGTCACAGTTGGTATCAGAGCCATACTTGACCGTAGCGCGTAACCCATAGAACGGAAACTTAGGACAGAAGCTCTAACTGAGTCCTCTATTTTATATGAAACCCCTTGGACTATTTGAAAACTATATATAAGTACATCTCATCTATTTGCAAAAACTTTTACCCTTACCTTACCTTACTAACTTGCTAACTTACTAACAACCCACTAACTGTTTGGCAGATGGAAGGAAGATCAGCAGATGAACGACGAGAGATCAGGACCACAGGAGCAGACTGTGGAGGTTTGGCAGTGCTACTGAGGGAGGTGCTGCGTACAGTGGGAATAGATGTGGACAACGTCTTCTACGAGGGATGGACCTACGGACCTGGAGAGGGAGTACACACCCGGTTGCAGATGGTTGTACCCAACATCCCTGGACGACCAAGGTCACTGATGCTACGAGCAGCTACCAGCGAGAGCACTTTCAGTCGGGCAGTGCAGACTATAGCTATGAGGATACTCCGACTTGCCACACTTGTGTACCAGAGTCAGCTTAGCCACACTCGTTTCCAGTACCTACCGCGAGCTCTTGAAGATCCGACAGACAGAGACGCAGTCAGCTTGCAGGCTCACGCAGCAGACCGAGAGCGGAACGTGACTCTGCGGACCTCAGTTCAGTGCATGATTGAGCAGGAGTACTTGAACATTGGACTAGAAGAGAAAGTTGCCAAGCTGAAAGAGAAGGTATGGAAGCAAGACCTCCAGCTGTTGGAGAAGGACAACAGGATCGCCCTACTTGAGGAGCAACTCAGAGCTAAAACGAGGGAAGTCAGAATCTTGAACCACGAAGCTCGCAACAACAGGCAGTTGGCAGAACTGATCCGAGCAACTCACCATGCTCGAGATGTCCGCCTGGAAGATCAGCTCACAGAAAGAGACAAGGAACTGGCAGCCAAGGAAGAAGAGATAGAAGGTCTGAAGGAAGAAGTATACTGGTTGGACAGTCTCAACTCAGAACTCCAGGAAGAGGTGGATAGCTACAAGGAGAAGAGTGGACGGAACTACCAGCTGATGAAGTACCTGAGTCTTCAACAGATTATGGCAAAGGATGAAGCTCGAAGGACCCTTAGTAGTTGGGTAAGATCAGACAGGAAGAGGGTAGCAGAAATGATCACAGTGAACCAAGGACTACCAGAAGAACGCAGAGTTGAACCCAGGACAGAGAACTACAGAGTTTCACCAAGCCGAGTTGAGCCGATACCACCACCTGAGGTTCGAACCCTTACTCCCGAGATGACAAGACTGAGACAAGAACTGGCACACTTGGAAAAGCAGTTGACAGAACCTGAGATGGACATAGTGAGGTTGGCAGCGCGCCTCACGGACACGCACCGAGACAACAGGCAGTGATCAAGCAGCAGACAGAGACTGAGGCTGTGAGGTTGGCAGCACGCCTCACAAGCACTTTCAGCAGAATGAGACAGATGCAGTAGGCAGTATCAGCAGATGTCAGCAGATGAAGAGAGTTGTATCTATCTTTTTGAGTAGATGTTTAGACTTAGTAGATCATGACCACCTTTTGGCTCAGCCACGATGTAGCATTCGCTTAGATGTACTAATCCTCAAGGTTCCAGGAGCTGGCCTCGGGATAGTACACATGTCTAGGGTGTAATGCTGTAATGATTGATCGATCTTTTGGCTGTTCTTGCAGTTTTATTGTTGTTCATCTTGAGTGTACTTTAGTTTTGAGTCTATTTCATGTGTGCAGCTCCTACTCTAGTTGCGCTAACCTAACCCGTACCGACCGCCACTAAATCTGCTTTATGAAAAATACAGCAAGATGTCGATCCGAAGATCCAACCGACTGCTTGCACGTTTTGAGGAAGCTGAGCAAGAAGAGGCAGCAATGACAGTTAGAGGCAGAGGACGTGTCAGAGGTCGTGGTCGCGGAAGAGCAGCAGTTGCAGTTAGAGGCAGGGGTCGTGGACGCGCAGCAGGCGTGCTCCAGCCCGAGAACGACGCACCAGGAGAAGAACAGGAAGTGGAAATGCAAGAACCAGCAGTGGAACCTCAGCAGAACCAGCAGAACAACCAGCAACCACCGCCACCGCCTAACTTGGCAGAAGTGATGACTACTCAGACACAGCTGATGCAACAGATGGCACAGGCCAACACACAGATGATGCAAGCTATGCAACAGATGCAGGGAAACCAGAACCAGAACCGTCAGGGACACCGTGAGGAAGACCTACAAAGGAAGATTGAAAGGTTCATCAGGCTGAAAGCACCCACCTTCGACTACTCGGACGAACCACTCGACGCACACGACTGGTTGCGTACCATCGAGACGAAGCTGGACCTGACAGATTACACTGAAGAGGAATGTGTGGCCCTTGCGGCGCACCAGCTTGAAGGAGCAGCGAAAGCGTGGTGGGAGAGCTACTGTGACTCTCACGCAAACCCAGCTCAGATCACCTGGCAAGAGTTTTGTGAAGCTTTCAAGGAATACCACATACCAGAACAAGTCATGGTGCATAAAGCAATGGAATTCAGGACAATGACCCAAGGAAGTTTGTCTGTAGCTGAGTACGCTCGACACTTTGCTAAGATGTCAAGGTACGCTCCTGAAGACGTCAACACTGAGAAGAAGAAGCAGTTTTGGTTCCAGCGTGGTTTACACAGAGGTCTGAGGACAGCACTCGCAGCGAGTTCACACAGGTCACTCAGAGAGCTGATTGACAGGGCTATCGCAGTCGAGAAGGAAAGAGTGGGACTTGAAGATACTTGGCGAGAGAAGAAAAGAAAGGCTGAACAGTTGCACAACCACAGACTAAGTCAGAGGCCGAGGAGTGGCCAAAGCAACATGCTCAGGAGAAGCTTTCCGCAGAGCAACGGCCAAGGAAGCTCAGGGTTCAACAGAAACAGCTACCAGGGTAACTGAGGCAGTAACAGCAACAGTTTTGGCAGCAGAGGTAACAACTACAACAGCTTTGGTAACAGAAACAACAGCTACTCAAGTCAGGGAAACCCCAACTGGAAGCCGAACAACACACCCAGAATTGGTGGAGGGACCACAGTGGTTTGTTTTGCTTGTGGGAAGCCCGGTCACAAGTCCTTTGACTGTCCAGAGAAGAAGAACAAACAAACCCCAGCCAAGGCACCGGCACCTGGAGGACAAGACAGACAGCCAACTTCAGTGCAGAGGGGACGCCTCAACCACCTGACAGAGGAAGAAGCCGAGGACGCTCCCGACGTTGTGCTCGGTGAGTTTTTAGTAAATGGCATTCCAGCTTTGATATTGTTTGACTCTGGAGCAACTGGATCTTATATCTCGACAAAGTTTGTAAGAGAGCAGACACCCCCGACAATACCTAAAGCTAGACCTATAGTCACTACTTCTCCCTTAGGAGAGCTTAGGTGCACTTTAGAGTGCCCCGCAGTTAGACTGATAATAGGAGGCCAGGAGTTCGAAGGAAACCTGACAGTCCTGAAATCAGAGGGAATTGACGTGATACTAGGAATGGATTGGCTTACAGAGCACAAAGGAATAATCAGTTGCTCACCCAGAACAGTTAAGTTGACACACCCTAGCGGAGTCAAAGTAACAGCAGAGCCACAAAGAAGAACAGGGAAGAGATCCAGAACATGTATTCTGAGACAGTTGGTATACTCCATTGAGAAACAGACGATCGAAGAAGTACCTGTAGTATGTGAGTACCCGGACGTATTTCCCGAGGAACTACCAGGACTACCACCAGACCGAGACGTAGAGTTCATAATCGAACTGCAACCAGGCACAGGGCCTATTGCTAAGAGGCCGTACAGAATGTCAGTAGAAGAGCTAGAGGAACTCAAGAAGCAGCTGAAGGAGATGCTTGAAAGTGGTGTGATTCGACCAAGTGCATCCCCATGGGGATCGCCAGTGTTGTTTGTGAAGAAGAAAGATGGGTCAATGCGCATGTGCGTAGACTATCGATCCTTGAACGCAGTGACGATCAAGAACAAGTACCCATTACCTCGGATTGATGACTTGCTAGATCAGTTGAAGAAAGCCAAATACTTCAGTAAGATTGATCTGAGATCGGGATACCACCAAATGAAGATTAGAGAAGGTGACATTCCCAAGACAGCTTTTGTGACTCGGTACGGGCAGTACGAGTTCACCGTTGTGTCTTTTGGATTGACCAACGCACCTGCTTACTTCATGAACATGATGAACAAGGTATTCATGGAGGAACTAGACAAGTTCGTAGTGGTGTTCATTGATGACATACTAGTTTACTCAGAGACAGCCGAAGAGCATGAGAAGCATCTGAGGATTGTACTAGAGAAGCTGAGGCAGCATCAACTCTACGGGAAGTTCAGTAAGTGTGAATTTTGGTTAGAGAAAGTAGCCTTTTTGGGACACGTGTTGACAGCTGAGGGCGTAGCAATCGACCCGGAAAAGATTGAGGCAGTAGCAGAATGGAAACAGCCGAAGAGTGTCACGGAAATCCGGAGCTTTCTCGGATTGGCAGGATACTATAGAAGATTCATTGAGAACTTCTCCAAGATTGCCAAGCCAATGACTGAACTACTCAAGAACAATGTCCCATTCGAGTGGACGGACAAATGTGAAAGGAGTTTCCAAGAACTCAAGCACAAACTCACTACAACGCCAGTATTGACACTGCCAGATATTCGCAAAGACTTCGTAGTCTACTGCGATGCTTCAAGACAAGGATTGGGATGTGTTCTGATGCAAGAGGGCAAGGTTGTTGCTTATGCATCGAGGCAGCTGAGGAAACATGAAGAAAACTACCCCACGCACGACTTGGAACTGGCAGCAGTGGTACATGCATTGAAGATCTGGAGGCACTATCTGATTGGCAGCAAGTGCGATATCTACACGGATCACAAAAGTTTGAAGTATTTCTTCACCCAATCTGAACTGAACATGAGGCAAAGAAGATGGTTAGAACTGATCAAAGATTATGATTTGGAGATACACTACCATCCTGGCAAAGCTAACATAGTGGCAGATGCCTTGAGCCGAAAAAGCTATTGCAACAACTTGATGATAGAAGAAAGTCAGCCAGAACTAGCAAAGGAATTGTACATGCTGAAACTCGAGCTAGTAGAAGAAGGAAAACCCCAGGAAATGAGAGTGAAGTACAACCTAGGAGACCGTATCAAAGAAGCACAAGGAAAGTGTCCAGAAATCCAAGAAGTAAAAGAGGATATCCAACGAGGAGTAGCACCTGACTTCCGGATAGATGAAGCAGGGATAGTATGGCTGAAAGACCGTATTTGTGTACCACAGGACAAGGAAATCAGGAGAACAATTCTCTCAGAAGCTCACGAGTCCAAGTACTCGATACACCCAGGATGCACCAAGATGTATCAGGACCTAAAGGATAAGTTCTGGTGGAAGAAGATGAGAGAGGACATAGCAGAGTATGTAGCCAAGTGCGACTCGTGTCGAAGAATCAAAGCAGAACATCAAAGGCCAGCAGGATTACTAAAACCACTGGAAATTCCAATGTGGAAGTGGGAAGATATCAGCATGGACTTCGTAGTTGGCCTACCCCGCACTCAGAGAGAGGGAATGATGCCATTTGGGTCATAGTTGATCGACTGACAAAAGTAGCTCACTTTGTACCAGTCAAAAGCACACACTCAGTAAGCAAACTAGCAGAGCTATATATAGACAACATTCTTAAGCTACATGGGGCACCAAGAAGTATCGTGTCGGACAGAGGACCCCAATTCACAACTCAATTCTGGCAAAGCCTACATCAAGCCATCGGGACAACCTTGGAGTATAGCACAGCTTACCACCCTCAGACCGATGGGCAGACTGAAAGAGTGAACCAAGTTCTCGAAGATTTGTTAAGGGCATGTGTTCTAGCATACAGCACAGACTGGGAGAAGAGTCTATCCTATGCAGAATTCTCCTATAACAACAGCTACCAGGCCAGCCTACACATGTCACACTTTGAAGCATTATATGGCAGAAAATGCAGAACGCCTCTAATGTGGTCAGAGGTGGGAGAACGAACATTCTTTGGGCCTGACATGATTGTAGAGGCAGAGGAAAATGTGGCCAAGATCCGAGAGCACCTGAAGGCAGCTCAGAGCCGACAAAAGAGCTATGCAGATAAAAGGAGACGAGATCTGGAGTTCGAAGTAGGAGACTTCGTCTACCTGAAAGTGTCACCCTTCAGAGGGCATAAGAGGTTCCAAGTGAAAGGGAAACTAGCACCCCGTTTTGTTGGACCATACCAGATACTGGAGAGAGTAGGAAAGCTAGCCTACAAGCTAGACCTACCAGAGGAACTAGCGGGAGTACACCCAGTGTTCCATGTATCTCAGCTGAGAAAGTGCCTGAGAGTACCAGAACATGAGATCAAGACAGAGGCATTAGACCTACAAGACACCTTGGAGTACCTGGAGTACCCAGAGAGGATACTAGACAGAGCAGTCAAAGAGACCAGAAGCACAGCTATCCCGTTTTGCAAAGTACAGTGGAGCAATCACTCAGAAAGGGAAGCCACTTGGGAAAAGGAGTCAGTGCTGAAGGAGAAATACCCCCACTTGTTTAAACCATAGGTAATCACAAATCTCGAGGACGAGATTCTTGTGAGGGGGGGGAGACTGTGACAACCTAAAATTCCTATAGGTTTTGTTGAGTGCAAAAATTCGAATTTTAAAATTTTTGGTGAAATTGTGTGCATGCAAACAAACATATAAGAGTGTCTTCTATTTGCTCCCTAAATTCTTAGGCAATTTAAATTCAAATTAAAATCAATTTGAAGTGCTAAGGATGAATTAGTGTGATTTGGATTTATTTGGATTTTTGGTTGGTTTGAATTCAAATTCTAGATTTGAATTCAAACTCTAATTGACTAAACTAATTTCCAAATCCATCTAACTGTTCGTGGGCCGCTTTCCCGCAGCTCAAGTCCATCAAACCCCCTTCAACTTTCTTTCCGAGCCAACGAACCAAGCAGCCCGGCCGGCCTTTCGGCCCAGCTGCGGCCCAGCCAACTCCCCGCCGCGTCGACTCCGCGTCGCTCTTTCTCTCTCTGACGCTGGGACCCCACCTGTCAGCCTTCTTCTCCCCGCGTCGTCGTCTTCCTTCCGCGCGCCGCCCTCTCTCTCTCTTCCGCGCGCCCGTGACTCCCAACTGCCCGAGCTCCGTGCGGCCCGACGCGATTGCGCCGCGTGTCCGCGAGCGCTCGAACTCCCAATCCAGCCGTTCGAGCCCTGGAACCCTAGCCCTAGCGCCTATTTAACCCGCCGTCGGCCGCCTTCTTCCCCAAGCCGCGCCGCCCCTTTGGGGTTCCTTCCAGATCCAGTTCGTGGGAGGGGAGGAGTAGGAGAGGGGTGGGGAAGGTCCAGGAGCTGTTGGAGCAAGGAGGAGTGGAGCCGGTCGCCTTCCCCGCGTTGCCGCCGAGAACCGGAGCGCCGCCGTCCGTGGACCCGCCGACGAGGAGCCGGACCAGGGACGAGAGGAAGCGCACGAGCACCGCCGGACTGCGTCAAGCCTTCCCCGACCTGCAGCGTACGTCTACAAGGCCCGTGGTGAGCTGCCGTCGTCGACCCCCCATTTTCTTCTCTGTTTCCGGCGGAGCGCCGCCGCTCGTGCTCGCCGTGCCAAGCCGAGCCCCCTGTGTTGCCAGCCTTCGAGCTGTGCGTTTCTTGTGCAGGTTCCCGAGCCGCTAAACCCTTCGCAAACCGCTGTCGCTTGTTCCCCGCAGCCGAGGCCCGCCGCGGCCGAGCTCTGCTCGCCGCGCGCGCGAACGCCGAGGCCACGCGCGGCCGTGGGCGACCACGTGCCCGCGCGTGTGCACCCAGGTGCGTTCCAGCAGCTGCTGGAACTGCACGCGCACATGCACATCCCCTTTCCGAGCACCCTTGCGCCAAAAGCCCGAGCCGCCGTCGTGCTCGCCGGCGTTCATGGCCGTGTCGCCGTCGTTCACGTCGGTAAGCCCAAGCCAAACCCAATCCAAGCCTTGATCACCCCGTCCGTGACCGCCAAGCCCTAGCGAAGCTGTTCCAGCCATCCTAGCCCCGAGCCGAGCCTTCTCCGGCGAGATCCGCCGACGAGCTTCGCCGCCGGCGCGTTCTAGAGCGCGCCGCGCGTGCGCTGTGTCGCGTCGTGGCCATGCCACACGTTGGACCACACCAAGTTGCCACACAGCCATGCACAGACGATCCCAGTTCGGCCACACCTAGATCCCGTGCACCCGGCTCACGTAGACCACACTCACGGTGCACCATGTACCCAGTCCACCAGACCCGATCCAACAGCCACCCCTTCGTGGGCCTAATTCCCGCGTTTAAGTCTGGTTTACACCCTTGAACTCTTCCGGCCCATTCGCTTTCGGCCCAATTCCAGCCCAGCCATCGTTTATTCTTTTTCTTTTTCTATTAACAACGCTGACGTATGGGGCCCACTTGTCATACTCTGTGAGTCACTGACAGCTGGGGCCCACTGACCAGAGTTGACCCGCTGACCGTTGACCCCGTTGACCGTTGACCACTGCTGACGTCATCCTAGGCGGACCCCACTGCTGACGTCAGCAGGGCCCACTGCTGACGTCATCCTAGGCGGACCCCACTGCTGACGTCAGCATGACGTCATGCTGACGTCAGCAGGCTAATTATTTGTCTGTTTTCTTTTTCGGAAATTATTTAATATTTTCAGAAAATGATTTAAACTTCGAAAATTAATAATAAATCAACCGTAGCTCAGAAAAATATGAAACCAGTTTCTATATTTTTCTAAAATCATGATCTACGCGTTAGTGTAGAGTTTGGTGTTATTTGAGTCTTCTTTCGTTGCTGTCTTAGTGTTTCTTTGCTAGTAGTTGCGTCTTATTTTGTTTTTCCGCGCCCCTAGGAGCTCCGGAGAGTCAGGAGGAGCCGGTCTACTACGACAACTGCTTTGACGAGGACAAAGACCTGTGCCCAGGTTCACGCCCGACCATCTCTGAAATACCTATTAGACATGCAAACTAGAATGCTAGCGCTTTACTTTACTCGCATGATAAACCTGCACTGCCTTTGTTATTATCCTGTTACCTTGCTACCTACTACTCACTTTAAAAATATGCTATGCTATGCATGTGTTGGGATGGTTGTGATTGATCCTCTTGGCGTGAGTTGTGGGTGGTTTGGGAGGAGTAGTGCAGCTAGGCGGTGTAAGTGAGTAATAACAACTCGATCGTTGATCGAGGTGCTGAGGGGCTGCACTCGGGCAGTCCCTATGGGGTACCTGTTGCGGGTACATGGTTACTGGTTACTTGGGGTTGGTACTCGGTGAGTACCTGAGGAGTTTGGGCGGCAATACCTGTTATGGGTGCCGATTGCGGACCGTTGCGGCAGATCGCTTGTGTTGCAGATACTCGCTTTACCGAACAATTAAGGACCGAGTCGTGCCCCCACTTTGGACTTGGGATTTACCGTGCTCACCATCTACCCAGTATGGGGAGGGTTCTAGCAAGCCTACTCTAGTGCGGCGCCGAGACTGTAGGAGAATCGAGCTTGATATGTGTAGGGGGGATTCGTTGCGGCGTAATCTCCCTGATTTACCACGGCCCCCGACTGGCCCCGGTGGGAAGGTTTCACGACCCTGGGGCAGATGTTAGATCGGATGTTTCCCGAGCCCAGTGAGACAGGATTAGCGCCGTTACTGTTTAGGGTCTTTGCTGTGGGCTGCGTCTCAGGTTGGTTGCGGACTAGCCTTGCAGCCCGGATGGATTCCTGGAGTGCCACCTCTGCAGAGTGTAAACTATACGTATAGCCGTGTCCACGGTTACGGACGACCCATTTCTGAGAAGCCCCGGCTAGCATGGGAATCTGCTTTCTTATCTCATCCTTGATTCGGGTTATGAGAGATTGGTCCAGCTGAGGCTGTTGAGACGAGGTGGGGAGGGAGCTCACCGAGTCGACTAGTGAGTGAAAGGTGTTGGTGGATAATGATTTGCGGGAACCTGCCGTGGCAGGACGAGCCCGATGGGAAGTGTGAGGCTGATGGTTGGTTTTGGGGAGCGGATGGATGTGTGTGTGAGCAGGAGTTGGTGTTGAGATGAAATTGGGTTATTGCTGCTGCTTGCATAAGAAAACCCTGGCTTAAACCTTGATTATTTCTATACCTTAGAATAGGCCACTTTAAAGCTTGCATCATATTATGGTTGGTGACGTGGACCTGTCCCATTTCCTTGGGGACAGACTTTGGGTTCTCAGGTGAAGACCCCGACCACGAGTTCAACCAGGACGGGTGGTACGACTGAAGGGTGTGCGCTGCGCTCAAGGATGTCTGTGGAGGAGTGGTCCCTGTTGTTCTAGCTACCGCTGCGTAGATGTTTCTTATTGTCGTTTTAGCCCAGAGGGCTTGTACCAGACGCTTTGTCTTTATATGAGTCATGTAATGAAACTTTTATCGTTGTATGGATGTGATATTCGACTGAGATGAGTTCTGTACGAGATAGCTGCTATTCCTGGGACTATCTCAAGGGTACAGGGAGTCGGGTTCTCGTTGGTGAGAATCCGGTTCGTCACAAAGAGCTTCAAGAAATTTGTGCTAATGATGTATATGCTTTCGGGAGTAATCTGGCAGAAGATGATTGGAGAAAAGAAATTGTTGATTATCTGGAGAATCCATCCCGAAAGGTTTCTAGAAAGCTCAGGTATAAAGCTTTAAAGTTTGTTCTTCTTGATGATAATTTATATTATAAATCCTTGGATGGGGTGCTGTTACATTGCTTAAATCAAGAAGAAGCAAAAAGGCTGATAAGTGAAGTGCATGATGGGCTGTGTGGAGCACATCAATCGGCTTACCGAATGAAGTGGGTTATTAGGAGAACTGGGTACTATTGGCCCACAATGCTAGAAGACTGCTTTGAATATTACAAGGGATGCCAAGATTGCCAGAGATTTGGAAACATTCAGAGAGTTCCAGCATCAGTTCTGAATCCTATTATCAAGCCATGGCCATTCAGAGGGTGGGGAATAGACTTGATTGGCCAAATAAATCCTCCATCTAGCAAGGGGCATAAGTTTGTGCTTTTGGCAACCGATTATTTTACTAAGTGGGTTGAGGCGATTCCATTAAAGAAGGTGACATCAGAGAATATGGTTGAATTTGTTAAAGAACATATCATTTACAGATTTGGAATTCCTCAAACAATCACCACAGATCAAGGAACTCAGTTTACATCTTCAGAGTTTAGAAATTTTGCTAAAAGTACGGGCATCAAATTATTGAATTCTTCTCCTTATTATGCCCAAGCTAATGGTCAGGCAGAGGCTTCTAACAAGATTATGATTAAAATTATACAGAAGAAGATTGATCAGAAGCCAAGAAAGTGGCATTCGGTGTTAAATGAGGCTTTATGGGCTTACCGAATGGCTCCACATGGGGCTACACAGACGACTCCTTATGAATTGGTATATGGACATCATGCTATCTTGCCATGGGAGATGCAATTAGACTCAAGGAGAATAAAGTTGCAAAAAGATTTAAGTTCTAAAGATTATAATGATTTAATGATGGACGAATTAGAAGATTTGCATATAATTCGTCTCAGGGCCTTGGAAAATGTTGAGAAAAATAAAATGCGAGTTGCTAAATATTACAACAAGAAGGTGAAGGTCAAGCAATTTGCAGAAGGAGATTTAGTTTGGAAAGCAATATTACCGATTCGAACTAAATACAGTGCATTCGGTAAATGGTCTCCAAATTGGGAAGGTCCTTTCAGAGTGGTCAGATGCGTGCCTGGAAATGCATATGTCCTGAAAACTTTGCTAGGAGAAGAGTTTACTGCTGCTATCAATGGGAGATACTTGAAGAAATATTATCCTAGTGTTGAGGTTGATCGCTGATTGAAATATTCAATGCCAGGACAACTGAAACAGCCGGCATTCGGGAAGGAGCCGCCTTCAGAACAAATGCCAACAGAAGGAAAATGGCCAATACCAGAATGTATTGCCCTTAGTACAAATATTTTGCATCATGAGTTTGACCAAGTTATCACAAGAAAGGCTGCAAAAGATAAGTTTTATTGCCGAAATTCCATAATCCCTAGTACAAACTAATGGAACAACCTGTTCAGAACAGACTGGGGATGAATGGAATCGGCAATGGCGACGCCATGAGCATCAAGGCGATCTATGGAGGCCTCAATATCGCCGATCTCCTCCGGATTGCCATTGGCAAAGCCGGGCGGTAGCCTGGAATAGTCAGTGCCAGTGTGCGTCGACATGGCAACTAGGCCTGCGGCAGTGCCCAGACGGACGCCGTGTAAGGCCACCTCATCGATACGGCCTGCCACTGCACCGAGGCGAGCTTCTGGCGCGTCCCCAGGAGCATTCACCTTGTTTGCCAAAGACTCAACCAATGTCTTCAGCTGATCGAGTTCGGCGTCGCGATCTGTAGGATTACGAAGCAACGGCGGGTTAGTCCAAGGTCAGATTGAAGTTAAGCGAACCGCAGAAATTACCGTCGATGGTCTCGAGCAGCTGCTTGCGCTGGTGTTGCCACTCTAGATCTGCGATCCCGGCTTGTTTGGAGATGACCTCCAGCTCATGCCGAGTGTCGTCACGTTCCTGCTTGAATCGGCGGGCATCGCTATCTGAGTAGCGCAGATCCCAGTTGGGCCTGGGGGATCGGCTAGATGACTCCGAAGAATCACCCGCTGCAGCCGGAGCCGCAGTCAAGGCAGTAACGGGGTTCCATTGGATGAGCCTGAAAACACAAAGAAAGTTGAGAATAAGGCAAAATCTGGAGGAAAGGATAAGGAGAGGCAGACAGTCATCACCTCCGACGAGCACTGGCGCGGCTCCCTTCAGCTTCGTCGACGGCCGGGCGTCTTCCGTTGTTGTTGGTCATTGGGGTTTTCTGAAGATTACTGTGCTCGAAGAAGAGGGGGCTCAGGCTAACAGAAAGCTTGGAAGACGGAGGATTTGATAAAAGATTAGGAGCGCTCAAAGTTCTTATTTATGGAACTAACGAAGAGATCGTGGCCGAACATTGTGGTGCATATCCCAAGGAGTTTGGAAGGTGGAAAGGATTTTCCAACCGATCGATTTCCATGTCGTTTGGGATTCTTACCGAGTCGTATTCAGTTTTGACTGAATGAGATTCGGCTATGTCGTGTTTGAAGCGTTTTCGGGTCTGACACTGTTATAGCCAGCTTTGCCGAATGAGTTATCCACAATGGAGAAAAACAGAGTTAAGAAATGACAAAGTTGCAGGATTGATAGAGCATTCGGTTATTAATTATTTGTCACAATTACAAGCCCAAGTACTTTGAGATTACATTTTTAGCATCTGATATCATATTGCTAATGCTCTCTAATAAGTTTTTGTCAGCTTCTTGGGTTCTAGCCAGAGCAGCAAGCTTTGCCTTGAGTTGTTTTTCTTCGTTCAGAGCTGCTGAAGCTTCCTTTCGCATCTTCTCTGTTAATTTGGGAAGCTCAACTATCTTCTTCTCATCAGCTTCAATTTCGGCCGATAGATCTCTCAATTCGGCTTCAAGTGCAGCTTTTCTGACCTTCTTCTTTTCAAGTTCAGATTCCAATTTGGTCAGTAATTCTTTGCTGTTTTGAGCTTGAGTATGCAAGTCTTTCACAGATTGTTTGGCTGTGGATCTCCTCTGTTCCAGAGCTGGTTGAGAAGATTGGTTTTTTAGAGCCTGCTTTACTGCGGCGTATTGTTGATCCAAATGAGAAACTGGTTCTAAAGAAGTTTTGATATCATCAGGGAGTTCTTGGTCAATGGATTCCAGTACATCCCTTAAGAGATCAGCATCTTTGACTTGATCTTGAATACTCTTGTGCAGCAAAGCAAGGATATCTTTCAGCTTTGTTTGATTTTCTTCTGACAGAGTTTGGCCAGAAGATGTTTCTTCCCCTTGTTCGGCAACCAAGTCGTCCACAGCAAAAGAATAGCTGGATGATGAAATGGATTTCTCCTGAAAGAATGTCTTGCCGAATTAGTAATAATCCGCTGAGTAAAAGGGTAGAGAAAATTGAATGATTTTGTTTACCTCATTCCTGACTTCCTGAATGGGGGAAGGAAGCCTCTCAGGCTCAATGGAAAAATTCTGTGTATCTTGCTGAGGAGAAGCTGGAAAATTTCTTGGTGAAGATAATGCTTCTGATTGAGGAAGAAGTTGCAAAGCTAAAGATGAATCGTGATGAGAAGAAGAGCTCTCCAAGATTGGATCCATTGAGGATTGTTCTGCAGTTAACAAAGAATGAGTGCCGATGAAAAAGAAGTTAAGAGGATAAAGTGGTAGAATTTTACCAGTCAATGAAGCATCGGCAAGATCTGTACTGATTGCTAGTTGCTGTTCTCTGACCTGAAATCAAGAAGAGATAAAGTTGAGCAAAATACTAATGGCATTATGGTCAAAGGAAGAAGGCTCTGACCTTGATAACTTTTTTGCTGCTTGTTCTTTTCTTCTTTACAACTAAGGGAGTAGTTAAAGAAAGGGTTTTCCTCTTGACAGATGATGGTCTAGTAAGTATTGGATCTAGAGAAGCCTGTCTAGCCATCAGTTGAGCCAAGGTAGGAGATTGGTGCCCCAAAGCAGATATTGGACCTGCAGCTTTGTACAAAATCGCCCTGGCAAGAGGGGCAGGTGTTATATCCTGCAAGATGACAGAATAAGAATCAATTGAGGTTAATATTATTGAGACAGATGAAGGGATAAGCGTATTACCTCTGAAGTTGGTTGATAATCAGGCATTAACTCGAAGCAGAAGGGATGGATTGGCATGTTGAAGATATGATCATGGAGTTCTTGCCACCAGAGAGTGAAGGAAGGATGGGCAGATGTTATTGGCACAAAAGGATCAGGTGCATAGATAGTTCCGCAGCATTTATAAGTAAAAATCCTTCTTGTCTCTGTGGAATCCTTGACAATCTCCCTAGGCTTGAGAAATTCGTGAAGAAATAGCCTAGGGGCACTTGGCCACATCCCAACTGTCTAGCCATCATGTTTGGCTGATAGTATTCATAAGTGCTTTGAACCAGCCTTCCTCCACAGAATTCGGCTGGCAGGATGCAGGGCTAGATGAAGGCATTGAAGATCGCTATAGATTGTACATCAGTGCATCCAGTTTCAAAGCTGAATTCGCAAGGGAGAGTGAGGTTGTCATTGTCCAGATATGGGAACCAAAGAGGATGAGCAAAGCCTTTGAAGAAGAGCTCAAACAGTTCACCGATGTTCTTGTTGATAGATACAGTGGAGGCAGCTTCTCCATAGGTTTGACAACCTTTGGTTCTCCGGGTTTCTCCTTCTTTGTAATTAATTGAAGGAAAGTCTCGGCTGTTGAGATCAATAGCGACGATTTGATGCATGTACAACTGCAGCCACATTTGGACAAACCACCAAGGACCATTGACACAGGGGATTTTCTTGCTGGTATACATCAGGTGGGTGGTTTGATTGAGCATATGGTAGACACTTCCCAGGAGGTATTTCCCAAGTGGAATGAGTTTTCCGGCAGCCAGCTCTTCAGCCATCATGATATGATTCAGGGTTGGCTCATTGGCTTTGCCACAGAAGACTGATCTGCATAGCCACATGTTCAGGAAGGCTCTATATTCGACATCAGTCAGAGGGCCATCAGACATATGGTTCTGGATGTATCTCTTGTATCCAACCCCTGTTTTTACTCCTGTTTGCTTGGAGGAACCTTTGTGGTCATATGGATATACAGTTCCTGTAACGTTCAGGCCGGTCATCATGTAGACATCGGCCAAAGTGGGAGACATTGGGCCATGACCGAAGAGAAAAGCATTTGCGCCATTGGACCAAAAGTGGCAAGCTGCAATCAGAAGGTTCTCGTTCTTTGGTGTTTCGGCTAGTGACAGCTCCAGGCAATGAGAAATACGCAGATGGTCCCAGTTCTGTGTTTGGGGGCTTTTGTCATCGGATATCCTTTTGTACCAATTTCTCCAGCCGGCAATTGGGGGCAAAGGCCAGTTCTTGAAGGCGTCTTGCCACTCATGAGATTTTGTTAATGAAATCTTGAAAGGAACCCTCTGAGATTCGGCCGCGATGAGTTCGGAAGGATCTGAATTCCCTACAGGGCCGAGGAAGTAGGATGGAGCTTTTTCCTCAACGGGGATAAGGATTTCGGCAGCTAGTGCCTATCAAGAATGGAAAGAGATGAGAGGAAATTTAAAATGCAAATCGAAAGAAGAATACCGAATGTGCTTGAGGGGATTGAAGCTTACCTGGAGGGCAAAATCTTGGTTCGCCATTTGAAGATTGAATCTTGGAAGTCGATAACCTAGGGTTCGGATCCGGACGAGAGCTCTAAAGATTCAAAAGGAGAAGCGGGTGTCGAGCAGAACTAACTTGGGAATGTTGAGTGCTTCTGGTCAATTCCGAGATAAAATTATCTTTTATCCCGAAATTGAAGGGGCATGTGTTGACACCAAAAATTGGCACCAGGAAGAAGCTGACATGTGGGCCGGATTCGTTGAAAAGATATCATTCGACAAAGAAGTTTTTCCCCAGAGCATTCGGTAAAGACGTTCTGCGGTCGGGAATGCATTGTCATTCGGCAGGAAAATATTCCGCAGGAGGAATTCGGGAGCGCGTGATGACGTGGATCAAGTATAAGGAAAAGGCTGGTTTAACTTGGAATGCAAGACGGATACGGTGCCCCGGCGTTTATCTTTTTTAGGAAATAAATAATGTAATCGTAATCGATTAGGAGTCGTGTCGAAACCTGGGTATAAATATAAACCCATGGTAGTTGTAAAAAGGAGTTCAATCAATCATACAACAAACCGGCCCCGTGCCAACTTCGAGTCCTTTAGTCGAGTCGTCGAGTTCTTCGAGAGGAATCATCGATCCGTCGACCTCCGTAAGTACCGGCAACCCTGCACCATGCCTAGTATCATGCGGTGGATTTAGGCTTTGGTTCAGGAAGGTTCCATTGTTAGATCATGAGCCATGCGGTGGGCTAAGTTTTAGCTTGGAACAAGTTATCGGTTCTATTGGATTTTGGCAAGATCTGATAGATCCATTAAGTTACCATGTGTTGCTCTGGATTTTACCTTTATGTTTAATTCATTACAACACTCTTTTGCCCAGTCCAGGTTGATTAGATTCGGTTCTAGCTCACAATGCACTGCGTTTCCATAGCCGAATTCGAAGTCAATCTAGATTGCCACGTGTTGCGGGTCCAAGCTCGTTGGTCTTGTGTAGATCTTGACAGAACCGGGTATCATGCGGTGGATGCAGGTTTTTGGGTCGTCTTAGAGCTAATCATCCGGTGGATTAGAATTCGATTCGATCTGATAGACCTATCATCACCAACGAAGCATGTTCCTTCTTCATGGAACCCGATTCGGCTATATAGCTGTATTCGGCAGTATCGCCACGAGCGAAACATGTTCAAGGTTTTGTTTTAAATAAAGAATGCTTTTAGCCTTCCATGATTAGAGTGTATCATGCGGTGGATTGGTCTATTCTTGGTTGGTGGTGTGATCCCAAGCAAGTCGTATCATGCGGTGGATTAACTTGCTTGTTTCATGCTCGACGGGTTGAAAAGTACCTAGACATGCGGTAGACTAGTGCTTTTAGTCTATGCATTCTTGTTTATTATGAAATTATGGTCATGTTTTCGCCCTTTTATTTATCTATCATGCTCTGTTCCTCGTTAATCGGTTATGAATATGCGTTACAATGTTTATTCAGTCAAATACCGATCTTTCATCATGCTTACGTCACACATTCGGCAATGCGCTTCCTGCGTGCTTTGCCGATTGCCGAATGATGCTTTAATTGCTGACAGATAGCTTTCCTGTAGCTATATGTCGTTCGAAACTGGCTCCGTAATCGCAATTATGGGACTATCTGGTATTACCCGGTACGTTCCAGGTGTTATTTGAACACCTTTTCTCCCTTTGTCAGTTTTCAGGAAAATTGACTGGCACGCTTTCGGATTCAAACGCTCGGGTCACGTGTAAAGCTAGCTAATTCGGCTTGCTGTGTGCTTGGCGTGAAGTGCGGATTTTACGTCAACAGCAGTAAAATCAGCAAGGTGATTCAGATCGTCTGAGGAACAACCTGAGGGAGCAGGGCTCTGAGGGTCCGGAGCCGCCCTCGAAGAAGCACCGGCACCAGGCACCTGTTCACGGGTAGCAACAGCATCTCCGGTGTCAACAATCACACCATGAGCAGCTGAAGCCTCCGCTTCGGGTCGGCTCGCCTCCGCTTTCTCCGGAGGTGGAGGAACTCCGGCATCAGAATTATCACCTGTGGAAAGCAGGGCAAATTCAGACCCAGAGCCACTTTCGCCAGGAGACAGGGGCCCGCCGCGGTAAGGGCAGGGTCCGTTAGAGCTAAAATAAGAATCTCCCCGGGTACCAGTAATATCAACTTCATGGGAAGAACTTTCGAACAGTCCCACATTGGTAAAAAATAGAGAAGGTAATAGCGAAGGTAATGGCACAGGATCAGGCAGCGGTATAGACTCGCCTGTCGGCGCGACAACGGAGCGTTCAGCCCCAGAAATCCCAATGAGGGCATGCGCAGCAAACTCATCAGCTTGTTTGTTAGCATTAGGGCTTCCGGCAGGAGAAGAAAACAAATCTTCCATATTCACATCAACCAAATCCAAGGGGTCCACCATCCGCACATCACGAGGAGGACCTTCGGGAGCATGCAAATCAAAATTTGACCAAGATTGCACATGAAGATCCCCCAAGTCGAGATCACCAAGCACCTCTTCCATAATTGTCTTCCCACTGCACGCAGGGGGCTGCTCAACAGCTTGTTTGGGTGCATCAGCAGAGCTTGTCCTTTGCTCTGGACAAGGTGGAAGAATCATCGGAGGAACGGAGGTAACAGGATTTTTCATCTTCGAAGTCTGTGCGCTCTTGACATTGGGAGGAGCGGCTGCGGCGGAACTGCCGCCAAGATAGGGCGTGGCATCCGGCTTCAATACAACTTTAACACGTTTGGTTCAGGGATCGACAGCCGCATCTCGATCACGCTTGTTCCCGGCCTTTACCTTTTTGGTGACCTTCTTCTTTAAAGCACCAACGGGTTCGGTTCCCGGCTGGATAATGGCTTGGCCGCGCCTCGAAGGTTTCGCGGGTTTCACACGAGGAGAATACTTTATGCCAGCAACTTCGAAAACCCGGTTCAATCGGCCACTGTGATGAAGAATTCGTTCTGCGGCTTCGAACTCGTCAAGGGCATAGTAACCCAAGATATCGTTAACTCGTCGCTCAATCTCCGCAACATATGTAGCATCTGATTGTTCCGAAGGCTTGGCAACTTCGAAAACCGGGAAGCAGAAATGCCCGACAGTTCCAACTTCGACGGTCTTGAAACCAAGTGGCCTCCAGCCAGGAGATAAAGCCAAAACACCAGCGGCAAGGCATTCTTCGTACAAATCATTCCCGGTGCAGAGTCGCACAATCAGCTTGAAGACATTGATGTTGGCTTCGAAGTTCCGAGTTCGAGTGAAAGGTGGAGAATGAAGAACGTTCAACAATTCGGGCTTGCTATGAAGGCCATAATGACTTTGCACTCCACTTTTTGTGACTTGTTCCGGACCTCCGGGAATGCTAGCATAGAACCAGTACCGATGCCAATCCGAGTCCCACTTGTTTTTCTGGGCTGGCACTATCTCTATTTTTTCGAAGTTCTTCTTCGCCCGATGAGGTCGGAAATTTAGGCAGCCAAACTGAGCATTGTAAACCTCCGCATCACCTCCGAAGGTAATCTTCTTAGCTTGGTGATGAAGTTCATACAGTCGGCAGAAAGCGTCAGCATCAGGCTCCACACCTTGGCTTCAGATAGCATAGAAATATTTGAAAAGTTGGGTGATGCCGTTTGGAGTAAGCTGGTGCAACTTTATCTGATAGAGATCAAGTATGGTGTCGACCAAACCGTCGCATGGGAGGCGGAGCCCGGTTATAAAGAAGTCTCGGAAAACAACGACTTCGTGTGCAAGGGGAGTTGGATATTCTTCTGTCCCAGGAGCTCGACCTTGGCCTTTTTAAATATAGGACTTGTCTTCGTAAAAATCAATAAGAGTGGCCGAGACAAGGGATTGCCCAAACCGTGTGGTTTTCGAGAGAGGAAGTTTACCTCCCACAAGCTCGCTAGGGACGGCAACCACCTTCGATAAATCATCGCTCGAGTCTTCGGCGCTATCTTCGCCAGATTCTTCGCCGACGTCACTGCCAGCAAGACCAGAACCCTCGGCAATAGTAGTCCCGACACCTTCGGAACAGGCATCGGTCGGCGGAAGCTCCACCGAAAGAACATTTCCTTCGGCAGTCGGCGCAGCGGCAGCAGGAGTTTCGTCGGCGGCAGCCACAGAGGTATCATGAGCAGTTTGCTTTATGTGAGCCATCCTAAAGAAAGAGCGAAGAAAATACACAAGTTTAAACAAGCAAAAGTCAAGCAAGGGCAAAAGAGAAACCGGGACTAGGTCAAACCCTAGAAGACGAAGGGGTAGCACGGAATCAAGAGCGGCAAAGCCTGAGAAACGCGTCGGTCGCTTGAATCAAGAGTCGAAGCCGCCACCCAATCAAAAGTCGGCACAATTTATGAGGCAGCAAGAAATTGATTAACGGGGAGTCGCTGTCACACGGTAGAAAGATTTCTTTCTACCGTGTACGCTCCTTTTATAGGCATGGGGGGCTACCTTCGGAGCAACGGTCAAATATGGGCCGTAACAACATTCTGGAGGTGACGACCTTGGGCAGCATAAACAATGGAACGATTGCAACGGCCCAAGACATCGAAGGACCGAACAATCGAGAGGCTTCTGTTGGGGTTATGGGTCTTTGAGAACCGCACCTCCGGAATGGTCTAAGCTAGCACAAGAGCAGGAAGAGGAGTTCTATCTGAATGAATCGAAGGTCATCCTCAAACAGAACAACAGAAGATGCGCAGGCACAGGACCTTCGACATCCTCGGAGATTTAGAAAGGCAAGTCGAACGAAGGTCGGTGAGTGTTGACCCATGCAAGTAAGTCTCGGTTCTAGATCGCCTGGAACGAAGGTCAGCAGGGAATGTTTTGAGTGCCTTTTGGCGGAGGGCTACCTTCGCTCGTCATCACAAGGCATTAGTATTGGGATAAAAGATCATGCAAACAAGAAAGGTCGCGAAGTTCAGGGTCCGAAGGTGTTGCGAAGGCATTCACCTTAGTGGTTATCCCTTAGTTAGAAGAGGAAGTGAAATGGTATACGACATTGTATAGGAAATTATCCTTTTGCCCGTCCCCAAATATTGTAAAGTACGGATAGAGTAGTCTGCAAGTGGGACATGGCAAGAGGGTATTGTTGTAAAATGACGACCTTGTAACCCCTTATAAAAGCAGGGCATAGCCCTCCTATTGGGGGGAGGCTTTCAAGAAGGATCGAGAGAGCCTTTTTGCATTTTACACTGCTGGTTCGTATTGCAATTGAGAGAATACGTACCAACATTTGGATCGCTGTCTTTTGGCGAATGCTTTGCCGCCCTGGTCGTTGGTTGGATCGCTGTCTTCTGGCGGATGCTTTTGCCGCCCTGGTCATTGATGCTTGGTCGTTGGTTCGGATGGATGCTTTGCCGCCGTGGTCGTATCGAGTGGATGCTTTGCCACCCCTGCTGTGCTTGGCCGTTGGTTTGGGCGGATGCTTTGCCGCCGTGGTCATATCGGGTGGATGCTCTGCTGTGCTTGGCCGTTGGTTCGGGCGGATGCTTTGCCGCCGTGTCGTGCTTCTGGGTGGATGCTTTGTCACCTTTGGGTCCTTGCTGCGATGAGATTTCTTTCTGCAGGTTCAGGAGAGCTGTCGGGTTGGTGTGTAGTGGAGCCGTTGTCGCTCTTTGCTAGATGGTCTATTGGTCGTTTGTTTGTTGGCCTTGTTTCGATTTTTCCTCTATTTTTAGTCCTTTATGCGCTTGTGTAGGTCAACTCCTGTTTGGCCTGGAATAAGTACCGTTTGTAACCTGCTTTCTTCTTAATGAAATACGTGCTAAGGTACATTAGCAAAAAAATAACATACAACGACTGGAGTACTTTGTTTCTCTCCTTGCATATTTTTGTTTTAAGCTTAATTTTGAAAGTAAAATGCATTCATATGCTCATTTAAAATTCTAGATACTTTTAGAAGTGTATTTGTGAAAAGAAAAGGTTTATTTTACTACCATCACTTATCAACTTTGTCCACTCACCAAATTTAGGCTCATTTTACTCACTCAAACTATTTTAGTAGGTCCAATCTACTCCCCAATGAGATTTATCTTTTTTTTCTCTGTGTATAAGTTGAATTTGAAGCTCAAATTTTGAGAGATGACTCATAAGTTGTTCCTAATCTATGAAAATAACTATAAAAAAGTCTTAATATATTTTTCTAACATAAAGAATCATATTTTATATCCTCTCACCAAATTTGAATTTAAAACTCATCTTGTAGCTGGAGAAATAAAAAAGATAAATCTTAGTAGGGGTAGATTGGAGCAACTGAAATAGTTCTAGGAGTAAATTAAGCCTAAATTTTGTTGAGGGGGTTAAGTGGACAGAGTAAATCTCTACTCCTCAAAAGAACGAGCGAAGTAGCTGCGTTATCGTTAAGATGGTTTTGCCTCTATCCGGCCGTCGCTTTTTCTTTCTGCTTGCGATCATTCGCTTCAGAGCCCCCTCCCGCGCCCCGCGCCCCCACCCCACGATCTCTGGCTCCCTTCCGCGCTCCCGGCCCATGCCCACGTCCTCTCCAACTGTCCCTCTTCGCGTTAAAACTCCCCAGCGCGAGGCCCGCCCCGTCACCTCGCCCGCCTCGCACTCTTCCCGCGCCTGTGCTCTGCGCCTCTGCCCTCGCCGCCCGCCCTCGCAAACTTGACGCTGATCCCTGCCATAGGCATCACCGTGCGGGAAAGGCCTCCATCTTCCACGCGCAACATGGGTAACTGAAGGAAGACGCCAGTCCGTCTCCATCCATCCACCGCGCGACGCCGGAAACCCGACGCCTTCTCCAGCCGGCCAGCCCCCTCCCTGCCACAATCCTCTTACTCCCTCCTGCTCCATCTGCCGGATCTCTTCCCGCCTGGTCCTCTTTGCGAACAGCTGCCTGGCTCGTCACCCTCCTGTGTTCTTTCTTCCACCCGAAGCAAACCAAGCAAGCAGCTTGCTCCTTTTGTTCCTAATCCGAACAGCACATCACCACCCGAGCTCCTTCAAATCCAAGCAGTCTCCTCCACCGCATGTAATCCAAGCAGTTGTTGTAGCTTCTCTCTACCACCAGCGCCAGATCCACCTGCTCCTACCAACAATTTGCTGCACGCCCGCTGTTTCCCCTCCCTGATCTCTCTCCACCAACGCCAGCAGCAAGCAGCAGCCTGATTTCTCTCCACGAGCCAGCAAGAAGCAGCCATGGCCGGGGCCCCTACATCACCTTCACCGAGCTGCAGGACAACGACCCTGACGCCGACCTCTCTGTGCAAGCTGAGTAGCCATGCCGCAGCTGGACGCGGAACAGGAGGACGACGGTGACCGGAGCTGCTACCTCGACACCAAGCTACTGCAGGTCAGACCCGCCTTGGACTCGACCGCAAGCTGTTCGACGATATGCCTGAATCGCGAGCAGTTGGAGACGACGATCCTGCTGAACCGCGAGTCAAGCCGACCTGCTGCAGCCGGCCTCCACCTCGCCCCCAAGATGCTCGATGGAATGCCTAAGCCTGTACGGCTGTACCGTGAGCCTGCCTACCTCTCCTTGCCTCTGTTCTAGCCCTCGGTGAGTACCAACCCAGCCAGTCTTCCCTGTCTTAGTTTGCCTTTCGAGCGCAGCCACCGCCGTTTGAGTGCCGGGCCTTCGCGCCCTCATTGAGCCGTCGCTGCTGCCTGCTGTGCTATGAACGCCGGCCTTCGCGTTGTGCGATGCAGGTGCTACCACTGCCGCCTCGGAGCCCACCGCAAAGCCGTTGCCAACCTGCGCAGCCATGAACGCCGCGGCCCTGGGCAGCCAAGTGCCCGCGCGCTCACGCTCACCCTTAACCATAGATCTAATTGTGTCTGTACCAACCCACGCTGGTTTACCACTTGAACAGCAGCTCAGTTCACCATGGCCACCTCCAGCCTCGCCTCTGGCTAGCTGCACCCTTGCTCAGCCAGCTACGACCACACTTTGGCCGGTCGTAGCCTCATCCAGAAAGTCGCCTCCAATTTGCTAGGCGAATAGGTACCGGCAGTGCGAGAAATGCTAGGATCGTGCGGGAATATGATGGTGCCCGTTCTGATCCCTGATTAGTTCAGAAATGCGAGGTTGCATCTCTTGATCCGCGTGTACAGATTCAGCGGGAATCCGTGTAGGGCTGGCGATGCATTTTTGGACTTCGTTGATAAATTTTTTTGGTGTCCCTACCTTCAGACTGCCGATTACTCGTCTATCAATTTTGACCCACTGAAACTATGTTGAAACATTTGCATGTTACCAGGGATCAGTGGTAAGGAACAAAATGAGTTTTAGCTAAACAAGAAAAGTAAAGGATTAATAATCTAATTTGCATGGGATTTCTGACATCAGAGCTTTACAAGCCTGGTCATCAATTTGGTATATGGCAGAATGAATACGATATATTTAACTCCTGGAGTCAACCTTGGCCCATGTAGTGTTGCAGAAGGATAGTATGACAATATTGCTATATGTGATCTATTAGTCTGCATATGTTTTTCTAAACTGCATTTTGTCATTGTCTTGCTGTCCTCCACATTATGTTCCTCTACATTGTTTTTGTTGTGTTATATTGCCGATCAGGGTGGATAAGAGCAGACAGTCATCATGAAGGTAGGGGTGAAAGAGGTAAACAATTCCTTGTGGCCATGTTTGGTGTTTTTCAGTTGCAGAATACAGATTCCTGGTGCATGTAGACTTACTAAGGTTTGCTATCCTATTTTTGGAAGTAGAGAAAGACATATTTTGGTTTACAAATTATATGCTAAAACCATAACAAATGTGCTTTTTGAATTTGCTTCCATGTAATACATCGTCCAGCTCTGCTATATATGTACTCCTTTATCGGGCACGTGTCGATGGTGCACCTAATGAGGATGTCGTTCATCACGACCTTGATCGTCTCGCTGACGTTCGTGACGGCCGGCGACGGTGCCACAGATCGTCGCTGCCTCCTCCCTTATGGCGGAAGAACAACACCTTCCAGACTCCAGAGCCGGCTGCAAGACGGCGCAATTGCGCCAAGGCGATTTTCCGGCTGCAAGGCCATGGCTGCCGCCTCGGTTAATTTGGTGGAGCTCCTCACGCGGTGCTAGGTGAGGGGTATAATTCCAGGTCGGGATGGACCGTGGGACGGGTTTGGACTGCAAACGGGTAGGGTCAGGCCCACTCGGGACCGAAATGAAAAAATGGTTAATTAAATGGTAGGCTGCTTTAGGATTTGTGCCACAAATTAAGAGAGGAGTACTCGAGCAGTTGCCTAATTTCTTATGTATGGATATTTTTTTAATTACAGATAGGTGGAGAGAATGACATGCAAGACCTAATCATTAACATCTAAAGTGCATGGGATTAGACACCAATGTGTAAATCGATCTCCAGCACCTAGGGATAGGTTGTTTGATTAACCACAAATGGTAGTTTCAGTAAAGAAGTTGCTTGTGGTTAGGAAGATTTGGATCCATGCTCTATTTGATATGGCAATGCGCGATTCATGGGATACCTTCCTTGCAAATGGAGATAGGATCCTCTATTTGTTTCCTATATTTTTTCCAACCCCTTCTGACTTAAGGATTAAGTAGTACATAATTTAGTCTAACTTTCTTTGTTCGAAATGGAATTGTCTAGCAGCTGAACATGGGCTCACCCCTTCAGGAGAAAATCATAATTGGATCATCAAGAACAAACAAAAATGTTACAACCTAGCTATGGACCGTACTTGTTATTAGTTATTACTCTTTCAAGAGATGGGTGAGTCATTCTAGAAGCCTAACTGCCATATGCAGACAATTGGTTTCATACGAGCAGCTGATGTAGTTCTTGCACATGAAGGTGTGGATGTATTCAGTTATGAGTCAGATGATCTCTGTCGGTGCGAGCGGATTCGAGAAGTGCTCAACTAAGAAATGCTTTATAGAACAATATAGCCTGGAACCTAGGATTCAGTAGACGAAATCCCCAGAGCTTGCAGTTTTAATGGTTTGTTCTTATTTAGGTTCTTGATCAATATGCTAACTGATTTTTGTTTTGTATATGCAAAGTGCCTAATGAATTGCCTCATTGAGGGTTTCCTACAGCTTTTATATGGTTTTTAGGATATTTCCCTTCTCTGGTTGGTGCTACAAATTCTTAGTATTTTATAATTTTAGGTTGTACTAAAATCCTAACCGTACTTCATGCATGCCTGAATTCAGGGGCTACAGAACTAGCAAAAGAAACATCAAATGTGTCATAACCAGAATATTGCTGTCATGCTACACATATATATTATAAAATAACATTTGAGTAGTTGTAGATTGGTATCACATATTTTTATTCAGCAATGTCTTGTCACTAACTGAGCCAAGGTGTCTCAAATAAAAAACTTACTTTTAGAAAACTAATTAGTGTACAAATTGATGTGTGATGGCTTTCTGATGGTTTAATATCAATGAATGCCCCTTGTTTACTGCTATGCTTATTTTGAATGTATGGTGGGCAACTTCATTTCATCCTCAAGAAAAAAATCTTTATTTCAGATAGACTATGGAAGTATGCACATTTGTGTGCATATATAATTTTTATATACCGTGTAGTCTCTCAAACCAGCATAAATGAAATTACTTGATATTACTGCTTTTTTGTAGTCGGTATATGTATGAAACACAAAAACATACTTCTTTCAGTTTAAGCTATCCAGTTTAACATGTAGTCACTTCCAGTCAGATCACAACAATTCTGTTTTATTTTTTGACTGTCCAGATGATAATAATTCTTTACTAAACCAATAGCTTAAAACAATTCAATTTGTAATCGATGTCTTGGCGCACGAAGAAATTAGCATAAACTACTTCATGAGGATGAAAACATATCTTAGTCAAATTACAAGGAAAAAATATATTAGATTGTCAGCCTAACTATAGCTTTGCCTAATTCAATACTTTGCCGGAGATTGCATTGCTCGATTTGACTGTATGGTTGATTGCCGGAAATTGCAATTTCTCATATTAGATATTTTTCATGTGACCTGTGTGAGCTAAAGTATTATCATCTGCAAAGTACTTAACCTATTATATTGAAACATGGAGTTAGCCCGTAGCAACGCACGGGCTCCGTAGCAACACACGGGCACATCACCTAGTAGGTAAGATTAATAAAATGGACTTTTTTCCTTTTGTAAATGGTAGCATGGAAGCAGAGCACTGAAGCTTCTTCCAACCTAAATAATGATGAGGTGTGTGAGACCATACACATGCCAACACCACAGATAATAACAGACCGTATATCTATGAAAAAATATCTCAACAACTCAATATATACAGACTATAAAATACGCGAAGGCATACCACTGCTGCTCAAAAGTACCGTTTGCGCAGGAATTACACAGCAATATATGCACAGGTGCTGTTTGCAGCGGGCCAACATGCGAGCTATACTCAATCATACTGTGTGTCTAATGTAAATTGTATGTATATCAGAAATCACCAAATGGGGAAACAATCAGTTAATCTTGCACTCAGCCAAATGCAAAATTTCACTTTAAATCAGAACTTCTTTCACAGTTGATAGAAGGAGAGTAATATGGCTCAAAGTGGAAATCTGAAGCAGATGGGGCCATTGTTGTGAGTTGTGCTGGCCGTATGACAGGTGAATGCAAAAGAAAGGAAACTTTTAAACTTGGGACACTCTTTTGCTAATGTTTATCCCTTCCAGTTTGGTGTAACTATTATATGATGCATTTACATGTTCCGATGATTGTACTTAACAATTTCACTATGAAGCTTTTTGAACATGAAGGGAGAAAAAGGCAAGGTAGAGATAACAATAAACACCTTTAGGGCATGTTTAGTTAGTGGACACTGGGATCAATCCTTGGATTTCTTCGAATTTGAACTGAATCCTTGAAATTCTGAGAGCAATTCCCCTCTTTCAAACAGGTGTTCAGGAAAAACTCTAGTCCTTAGCCCGAATAAGCAGCAGTCCCCTCTTTCTAACTGTGGCCAATAATACCCCTTTTGTTTGGAAAGGATGCAGATTGTAGAAATATTTATCTAATAAATTTTTACCATTTATTATATTTTATAAAACAAATTACAAAAAGTTTTGTTTTGGAGATATGTGATAAAATGTCTACACAAGTGACAGTTTTTTGCAACTAAGTATTGTCTCCAATAGCATATTGAAACCATTAAAGGTGAATGTTTAAGCCCATAAAAATACAGGAACAACGTGAAAGCAGAACAAATATTTGTATCATAAACCTTGCAATATACAATGAGTGCTCTTTGCAAACTGTATGATTCCTATCAGAACTCCCATGTTCAATATTACTGCTGTCTTCTCATCAAGTGTCTTAAAGATGTCATCTTCAGCATACTTTGTTGGCCCATTACACAGCACACAGTTATACTAATAAAATGTGTATTCGGGACCCTGCAAAAAATATAATAAGTTGTTTTACATGTTTGCTTCTTACGTACAGACATAAGGTAGTCGGTGCCATGCCTCTACCAGAAACTGAGTCAAACATCAGCAATGGTTCTGACATGCTCAATGATCCATCTGAGCTAAGGAACTACTACAGATCAACCAAATTCGATGCAATACGCATAGGCCCCTTCAAGAGTCAATGTGACTCCCTCCGAGGACCCTCTATTCGAAAGCTTTTTTATAATGATCAAGCAGTGACCATGCTACAAAAACTTGCCCCTTATTCCCTGAAAGAAATTTACCTCTTCATTCCCTAGAAATCCCTTTAACAAAAATGATTTATTATGGTTACCTACAATAGAAAATACTTGCCTCTTATTAGTGGCAGAGATTCTTCTTTCAGTTTTCCTAATTCCATCAGGATCTTCACTTGTTCATTTTAACTTGTATACAAGTGTGAAACTAGTCAAGGGACACATTCATCCAACATGACACGAGTGCTGATGTGCAAAAAGAAACTACCTCCAAACATGTGATATACTAAGGGACTAGGACACAACTAATTACTCTGTTGATCAAGGATGGTACTATTGGCAGACTACTACTGCAAGCAGCATGGTTAGTCCATTTCAGAACATTATTGAAGAATTTCCCAAGGAAAATCTAAGGTCAAAACTCATTTTGCCCATATTTTTTAAAAGAATCATATGGCTCAGTTTTCTTTTCCAACATCTAGGAGCAAAAATGTACAAAAATGTAACGGTATGAAGTATCAACTTCGTGACAATGTCAGAAGAGACCCTCGCAAACAAAATGTCAGTTGAGACTACCATCCTTTTAATATTTAAAACACTCATCACAACATTCAAAATATGTAGGCTGTAATTAGAAGTGTAGAGGTACTACTTGAGAAGTTGAGATAAATTCTTCTGAAGATTCTCAATATGTGAGAAGAGCTCAAGAGCATAAGAGCCTACGTCCGTAATGGACACTACTATGATGTGAGATTATCAATCTAAAGAAAAAACTCCCAGCTGAACTTCAAGAACAAAAATTTGAAAGCAATGATCAAAAGCAGGAGGCACTGGACTGAAGCTGTACCTTCTCCTGTGAGGCTTGTGCAAATGCTTCAGATTCATCAAAAGACACGGAACTAAAATCAACAGGAGTTACTCAGCATATGCAATTCCATAATTTCAACACTTAGCACTAGTGAAATATTCCCCAGCAAAGAGCTACAAAAATGTTCAAATCTTCATCAACTCTTTCTTCATGTGTCCATCATTTCAAGTACCTTACAACTTCCAAATGCACAACTCTTTGCAATGTAAATGCCTTGTGGCAACTGATGTGATAAAGTCATAAAACTAAGAGTTTGGTTAACACAACTAAAAGTCATATTCCAAATTGCAGTTTTTTAGGATATTCAAGACTATATCAAAGCAATATCTTTGATGATGAAAGCACTACCTAAAACAACATGAATTACACGCTTAGCTGATGCGACATATTGTGTTATACCAAGAACAGAACAATCATTTTCATGGCTAAAGACCATATGCAACTGAAGTGAAAGCATACACCATGAAAGGTCTCACTGGGCAATAATTTGCAATGGGTCATAGGAACAGATGTGCTCAAACGATATTATTAGAATCTCATAGACTTTAACGCAAGACCAAAGAAAACAAAATCTGCTAAGAAACAGGAATATTCAGTGATATTTGCATCTCATAGACTGAAGTGAAAGCATACACCATGGTAAAAATCATAGAAGTTAGCAAAATGTTTGCATAAAAATCAACAGATGTGCTCAAACGATATTATTAGAATCTCATAGACTGAAGTGAAAGCATACACCATGGTAAAAATCATAGAAGTTAGCAAAATGTTTGCATAAAAATCAACAATAATTTCTGATAAGCATTTAAAATTAAAGCAACATATGTGCTACATCGTAATGATAAGATCACAGCCTAGAATAACATGTAAATGTATACAATATTTTTACAGTTTCATCACCTGAGACATAAAATGAACAGAGCACAGATTTGTGGGGCTGAGACTAAATGCAATTGATACGGTGGTATATCTCTCAAAAAAGTCACTGCAACATGATTGCAACAATCATAAATATTACCAGTCTTAGACACTCATATGCTAAACACAAAACAAAGCAGACATCTTGTAGTGTTTTGGACTCAACCATACGAATAACATCCAAACCAGATAAAACAAAACTATGTAATCCACACAACACTTTCATTTGGCAGTTAATTGCATTGCCAGAAAAAAAAAGATAACATAGGAAGTCAGGACCATTACAAGAAACACTATTGCACAATGTTTGGCAGAAAACAAATAAAGAAGCCTGATATACATTTAACATTAAAATTGAAACACAAGTCACTTTAAAACATTTATGTGGTTTAAGACCAAATGCAGTTCATGTGGAGGTATTTCACTGTAAAATGTCTGACCAAACAATAACTCAGATCATACAAACAAATATTACCATATTCTCAGGCTTTCTTATAACATAAAGTAAAGCAAGCACGCCTCATCTTACATTGTTTCAGAGTTGTGATCATATGAATATTCTGCAAACCACAGAAAATAAAACCCACTAATAGTACATGCAATTTCAGTGCAAGAAAACAGCTTGTTCTACAAAGAACAAGCAAAGCACTTGTCATTTGGAGCAGCATTATTCTTCAACTTCCTTCTTTATTTCTTCCATGAGTTCATCCTTGTAATCCTCAAACGTGCCATCATATTTCTTCACCGTACCATCCTCCACAACCCATATCTCACTCCTTTGTTCATCCTCACAAACACGAGAAATCAATCGCGAGTCATGGCTAACCAAGACAACACCTCCAGTGAACTCATCCAGTGCATCTGCCAATGCATCAATACTTTGCATGTCCAAGTGATTTGTTGGCTCATCAAGCAGGAGAATGTGAGGTTGAGACATTGATATAGAAGTGAACACAACACGGGCCTTCTGTCCACCAGACAATTTAACAATCGGAGTGAGATGGTTGTGTCCAGGTAACCCAAACTTCCCAAGCTTAGCACGGACAGCCTCTGCTTTGCTCATTCCCTCCTGATCCGGGTGAAGCCTCAACAAATATTGAACAGCATTTTCCTCCATTGTCAACAAGTCAACAAAATGCTGTGAGTATCGCCCAATCCTCAGTTTCTGGCTCCTCCTAACCTCCCCTTCTGTAGGGGTAAGATCACCAGCAAGTAAATTAAGCAGGGTAGACTTCCCTGCCCCATTGGGTCCAACAATAGCTACACGAGTTCCCATATCGATGCCAACATCAACATTGGACAGCTTGAAGTCTGGCCTACCTGGGTAGCCGAACTCTACTTCAATGAGCTGAAGGAGGGGTGGTGTAAGCTCAGTAGGCTCTGGGAAATGGAACTCAACACTATAGTCATGCCACTTCTGTGGCACAGCCACCTGTTTTTGGTCATCGTCGCCATCTGCTGCATTCTTCCCTTTACCCTTGTTCTTGGCAGCCTCTTTAGCAGCCTTTGAGAGCGCCTGACCTTTAACCTTATCCTGCGCAGCCTTGCTCCCAGACTTCCTGGCTGCTTTCATCTGCTTTTCATACACCTCAAATTTTCGGTTCATCTCCTTCCTCTTCTGCTCATAGCCACTCTCAAAATCATCAAAATTGCCACGGTAGACATGCAGACTCTTATCATGCAAATGGATGATCTCATTGCACACTGTATTCAGGAAGTCTCGGTCATGGGACACAACGATCAATGTCTTCTTCCACTGTGAGCACAAGTATTCCTCCAACCATAGCACAGCTCGGAGATCCAGATGGTTAGTAGGCTCATCCAGGAGGAGAAGAGTTGGCTGCATGAAGAGCGCACGGGCAAGTGATATGCGCATCCTCCAGCCACCACTGAAGGACTTTGTGGATCTGGCCTGCATAGACTGATCAAACCCCAGCCCTGCGAGGATCTTGGATGCACGCGCCCGGGCGGCATCCGAGTCCCGGAGATTCAGCCTCTCATACACCTCAACAAGCCGGTCGTTGTCATCAGCATTATTAGACGCCTCAAGCCTGGCCTGCTCAGCGCGGAGAGCTGTGAGCTCCTCATCAGCGGCGACCACAGCCTCGAGGGCTGACCGGTCATCACCAATAATCTCCTGCTCCACGAGCAGGACATCGATGTTCCGGGGCACGGGGACCTGGCGCCAGGCAAGGAGCTTGAGCAGGGTGGACTTGCCCATGCCGTTGGGGCCGACGAGGCCGTACCTCCGGCCGTGGGAGATCCGGAGGGAGGCGCTCTTGAGGAGCTCCTTGCCGCGCGCGGAGACGGAGAAGTTCTCGAGCACGATGTCCTTGACGTTGTCGTCAACGGCGCCGTCGTCTGCGGTGGCGGATCCGGGGACGCGCGCGCCGATGACGACGGAGAAGGCGTCGCGGTCGTCGCGGAGCGCCTCCTGCCTGGCGGCCTCGGCGGCCGCGGCCGCCATGGCCTCGCGCTTGTCCTTCTTCTTTGCGTCCTTCTGCGTCGGCGCGACGCCGGCGCTGAGGTCGACGGCGGCGGCGCGGGACGGCTTGGGCTTGGCGGCGGCGAGTTCGGCCTCGTCCTCCTCGTCGTCGGAGGGGGGCAGGTCGATGTCGCCCATGTAGGAAGAGGCGGAGGCCTTAGACGGCTTTGCCTTGGGCTTCGAGGGCGCCGACGACTTGGAGGGCTTGCCCTTGGCGGCGGGAGCGTCCATGGAGGCCAGCATGGCGGAGACCGACATAGGCTTGTCCTTCTTCCCGCCGCCGCCGGCGGCGGAGGAGGACGACGAGGAGTCTTTGCGTCCCATCGAGGCGGCGGCGGCGGCGGCGGCGTGGGGTGGGGGATTTAGGTTTGGCTTAGCGCCACAGGGTTAGATCGGGGATGCGTTTATTCCTGTGGATGTGATAGGAGAGATGGTCCGGCCCGTCTCCGCCCGGGTCTCTGTTCTGTTCGGTCGGTTTTCGTGTCCGGCCCGTTTCTGCTTTCCGAGTCGACCATGGTTCACTGGGTGCACACGCGGCACGTCCCAGGTTGAAGTGCGGCACCGCCGTGACTCGTGCCAATTGTTTTGCTCGATGAGATTCGACCTTTTTTTTCAGCCGACCACTGTTCCAGATTCTAATTTCATTTTAGTTTTTTTCATGTACTCCCTCCGTGTCACCATTAGATGACGTTTAGTACAGTAACACGGTCTCGAAAGCAGAACTTTGACTCATATTTTCTATAAAAAATATTTATTAGAAAGTTATATATGTATACTTTTATGAAAGTAATTTTCAAGACAAATCTATTGATATGATTTTCATATTTCTAAACTCAACGGCTTAAAAGTTATTTATGATTTATATTCCTAAGGTTTGACCCAAACTTTATCCAAAACGTCATCTAATTATGATACGAGGGAGTATATACGTAACTTTTACTAAACATTTAGAATTTTAGATATACATTAAATATATATTAATAAAATTAAAAAAACTATAATTTAAAACCGAGGGAATAATAATTAATTTATAAGATAATTCTCACGACTGTAGATGTTGAAGTTGAAACCTAGACATCGAGATGTTGCATATCGTGTACGTGACTACAATTATCGCGTTACTTTCTTCAAAATATTTTTTCTACTGTGAGAATATTTCCTATGAAAATGTTAAATAACAAATGTATTGGATAAAAGAAGAAAATTTTCACTAAAAGAACGGAAAAAAATACAAACCGACAAAAATACATTGTTTTTTTATTGTATATGTAAAGCAAATATGTGGCAGGCGCACGCTACCTTTTCACGCCGACGGTCAAGGCGCTGCTGTTTTGACGGCAAGGAGTCATGGGTTCTTACTTCGTAGTACACGTCACCTTTGATCCTGTATATTTTGACGATGAGTAATCCTGGGTTCCTGGGTTCGGACTATTTTGTCAAGCGTGGTTTGATAAAAAAAAGCGACAGATGGGGTCGTAAGAGGGATAATATTTCAATGACTGGTGGGTCCATCGGTATTCGAAAGTTTTAGATCTTTATAGTACTAGCAAGAACGCACGTGTGGTGCGCACATTTATTAATGACATGTAGATACTAAAACAGTGTCACTTGAGTGGGTGTTGGTAAACAGACTTGTCGTGTCCAGCGTTTTTAAAAATACTTTATATTCGATCTCTCATGTGTATAGATAGCTTTAAGTATTTTCAAATCTCAAATCTAGAGACACATCATTTTTGAGATAGTTGCCATTTATTTATACGGAAAAAACTCTCTAATTTATTGTCTATTAGCAATACGAGATAATTGTGTATAGACGTGAGTACAAATGTGGGTATATTGAATTTGGGGGAAATCCTTCTCTAACGTCGAAAAAAGTCCCTCCCCCATTTTCTATTAAACTTTAGGCATGACAAGTGGATCCTCTGTAAGGTGGGGTGGGTTAAATACTGATAACAATTGTTTTTAAATCTAATTCTCTTTATAGTATATATAGAAGATAGATGTTCTCCTAATCGATAGACAGATAGATAGATAATTTGCCGCTCATACAGGCATACAGCAACCCTGGTTCTAGACCGACTACCATGCGCTACGTGTGCTATGGACCTGCGACATCCTTGCCTATTCCCATGCTCCTCGCCGTGCCAATGCCTAGTGCCACAATGTTGTTGATTATGAGTTTGTGACACTGTCAGTAGTGATATAATTTGTGACACCGTGTGGGCTAGGGTCAGAACCAAACAAATCGGTGGCGATGGAGATAAAGAGCCTGACATGAACAATCCTTATGCATTGTGCAGGTAATGCACTGACATATGTATTAGCATGCGCATCTTTACAGCTGCTGTCAACACGTTGCATGTCATCAACAGGGTGTTCACTAACTTCAGTGTTGATGCAAATTTCCATTACCTTATCCTGAATATCTGCAACAACTTTGCTCAGCCGCAATGACTCTTCTTTCAGTATTTTCAAAAATTCCGGTCCTTTGGTATTTGTAAAAGTTTTCAAGTTCTGACAATTCTTTCTCAAAAGTTCATCATACAGTGCCTGTAGTCCAAAGTAAACTGTGCAACTTTCAGTCACCACGAGGAAAAAAAACTAAATAATGCATCAGAATGGTACCTATCTTTTCTCTAATATTCATGCATATCTTGCAATGTTGTTTAATTTCAAGGGCTTGTGCATAAAAAACATAATAGCTAAAAAAAAGGTTTCTGTTTACACCCCAGCTTCTCTTGGAAATCTATGAAACTATGATGCAAATCAATCGGTAGCCAACCCCTAAACCAGATCAACTCAAAACATTCTCAATAGACAGTAAGCATGGAAATTTGAGGCACCATAGAGCAGTAAACAGTCTTAAAAAAAGTAGAGCAGTACATGAGAACAAGTTAGGGCCTGTCCGTTATTTTTAATTTTATTACTGCAAGAACATGGCATAATTTGGTCAAAGAGGACATCCCAGTCTCAATCTCAATGGGCTATAACTTAGCTGAATAGGAAAACTGAGAAGATAAGTACTAAAATTCTGAGTATCATCAATAACACAGGTAGTTTGTTGCATGTTAAAGTGGGATTTCAGAGCATAACTGCATAGGTCCTCCTGAAATAGTTGGCAGCAAAGTTTGATCATTCCCTATCTTCTACATTCCTTAGGTTCCTAGAAAAACTGAACAACAATGCATTATGATGTTCAGTGCCCCAGATAATATGTATCTTGTTGTCTCGCAAAAGAAAAAAAGATAATATGTACTACCTCTGTTTCAAAATGTAGGTCATTTATCTTTTTTCACCGCTAGTTTGACCGCTCATCTTATTCAAAAAATTTATGAAAATATAGTCAAATTTAAGGTATTTTTGAAGATTTTTTATTAATAAAGCAAGCCACCATAAAAAATATGATAACTTACACAAAAATTTTGAATAAAACGAGTGGTCAAACTTAGGTGTGTTTGGTTGGGCTTTTTCTGACTTTGGCTTTTCGAAAATCGAAAAAGCCAGTAGCCCAACCAAAGGGGTTGGCTGCCAACAAAAACCAAAGCCAAAAGCAACTTTTTGCTATCATTTCTGAAAGCAGGTATGGAGGTGCTTTTTTGGGCTTTGGCTTTCACGAGTTTGAAGAAATTACCTACATACATATATATATGTATATACATGTGTATATATATACATAATATATATTATATTTATTTATTTATATACACATATCTTATATATAGATATATATGTATACGTGTATAAGTATATATATGTGTATACATGTATAAGATATATCTTATTTATTTATTTATATCTTATATATATATGTTTATATGTATAAGATATATATATATTATTCATATGTATATGCATATATTTATCTATTCATTTATATATATATGTATATATATCTTATATTATATATATGATATAAATAAATAGATAAATATAGAATATATTATACATATAAAATTGTGAACAATTATGTATATATTTAGTTTTATGTATATATAACTATATATATGTATATATGGACATATATATATACATGACAAGTAGGGTCTGCTAGTAAGTTTCTAAAAAGCCACAACTGTTTTACCAAACGGCTTTCAGCTTTCTCCCAGCTCATAGCTCACAACGGCTTTTTTCACAGCCCACAGCCCATAACAGCTTTTTCCACAGCCACAGCCCAACCAAACACACCCTTAGAGTCAAAAAAAATCAAACGACCTACATTTTGGAACGGATGGAGTATCTTGCAAGACAAGTGAAAGGAATTAAAATACCATAATTGAATATGAATTATTCTTTATAGTGGATCACAGGTACTGCCTTTGGATCCTTGGAAATGGAACCACTTTATTGGTTAGCAACTCAATATGGGCTGATTTAGTTCGTGATTCAAAAGGGCGTGGATGTTTCTTTGATGCTTTTGGGGATAAGGACTTAAAAGAAGCAGTCATGCTTGTAACTAAGCCTGAGTGGAAACGAAGAGAACAGGTATTCTGGAATCTAAAATGCTCTTCCTTTTCTTGTGAAACAAAGATCTCCATATACCCTGCTTGTTAGGCACATGCTTACTATCTTGATAGTTTGTGATGATTTCGTGCTCCTCTTTAGCATAATCATAGAGTGAACTCTAGAGTTACTTGTTACATCCCTACACTATAATTATACTTGTGTCTACTCACTCAAGGATACAGACTTGCCGCTCTTTGGTAGTTATGCAAGGGTAACAGGCATTAGGAGGGCCACTGACTTGCTTCTCTTGGTGGCGCCATCAGCTCCTTCCGGGTGGCGCTATTAGCTCCTGCTTTCTAATCTTGTTAGATCACTGCTCTGTCCTGGCACCGATTCCTGAAACATCCTGGCCTGAGAAATAGGAGTATAGGATGAGTGCAGTACTATCTTAGTATGCTATGCTAACAATGCTATTTTTAGTGTTCTCTTGTCCAGTCCCATGCTGTTGTTCAGTAACATTATCATTCATGATACCAAGTTGTCTACTTTCCCTGTAAGATTAGCAGTGTACTACAATTTTGCTTGCAAAGCTCTGTTGATTTGATGCTTCACATATATTCTTTGCGCACTTTTTCAGAGGAATGGCCTCACAAATCTTGCAAATGGAGTGCCATCTTGGTCATCGACGCGTGATGTGGTGGCTGTTAGGAACAGCACACCAAGAAGATGGAATCAGCTTCCAGCTTCTGGCAATGCGAGGAGTATGGCCAAATCCCATGATTGGGGACCAAATTCATGTCGATCAAACAAATATAATTTCCCAGCCAGTAAAGAGGAAATGTAGTAACTCACTTTCAGCAAGACAAACCCTTTTGCAGTGGTGGCTGCAATATTCAATCCCGAGGTGTGCCTCCTAATCAATATTGGTTCAACAACTACAGAGCTTCAAGTGGCCGGCATGGTTCTATGGAAGGGTCTAGAGGATGGCCCAAGAAGCATCTTGGGTCGGAACCTCATGGCAGGCCATATCATGAACCCCTGTGTGGCAATTCTCAAACAGGCAATGGAAGGCATACTCCTAGACCAGCTCATAGGGAGGAATCACATGGCCAGATTGGTGTTCGTGGTGCATGGCAGTACCCAGGAAGCTACTGCAACAGGGACTTTCAAAACAGGACTGTTTATCCTGAGTCTCAGAACATGATAGCTTATCCGCACTGTGAAGGTTCTTTCCACCAAAGGTTCAATTCATATGGAGCTGCTGATTCTGGATTTGGTAGGACCAATGGAGACAGGCAATTCAGTAGTCTTCAGCAAGGAGCACCACGTGGTCAAATTGGCCCTCGAGCACCACATGATCAAATTGGCCCTCGAGGCAGAGGAAGACCATCCTGCCATGAGAGAGGAGGAAGGGGAGGATGGCATGAACGGTATGTTTACCGTCGGACAGAAGAACCTCACTGTTAGGTGCAGAATGGCGCTTCTGGAACAGCATTACACAAACGGCTAGCTCCTGGGCAGCGAGGGACGAAGAGGTACTGGTGTGAAGCAGAATCATCAGATTCACCACATCAGGACAACACAAAAATGAGGCCTGAAAGTGCAGATCAACTTCCTGGACAGAGGCATCAGGGAGGCTCTGGAGCGCTTTCCCACAAACTTCCAGTGTTGCCAACCCAGGATGATTCCTCAAAATTAACACCTGAAAGTGCGGATCGACCTCATTGTACTGGATGGGACGGCAGTTCTGGTGCTGTTTCCCATGAACCACCTATTCCTGAGCCAGGAGGGGTGGAAACAGACTTATGTGAAGAAGAAACATCAGAGATGCCATGTCAGGCTCTGGACAGTTCTGAAGCATCTCACGAACTGCCTCTTCTTGAGCAGAGGGGGATGGAGACAGACTTGTTTGAAGTAGGACAGTCAGATGCAGCATATCAGGTCCAGGATGGTGTTTCTGGAGCAGCTTGGAATGGTCTGATTGTTCCCGAGGAGGGAGGGGTGGAAATAAACTTGTGTGCAGCAGAAGCATCAGATACACCATCCCAACCTCTCGGTGGCAGTTTTGAAGGATCCCTCGAGCTGCCTGTTCCCGAGCACCGAGGGATGGAAACTGACTTACGTGAAGTAGGACCATCAGATTCATCATATAAAGCTCAGGATGGCAGTTCTGGAGCTGCTTCACACGAACTGCCTGTTCCTGAGCCGTTAGGAATTGACACTGACTCGCACGAAGCAGAAACATCATCGTCAAGACACCAGGACAACACAGAAATAAAACCTGATATAGTAGAACCAGATAGCTAGACACTTCCGAGTTTTGATGTTACCTTTCTTTTCCACCTTTGTATAGGCTATAATCCTATAATCTTGCGATCCTCCAATCCAGAAAACCTGTGTATAATAAGCATGTAGTGTCACTTTTGGCTGAAACCTGCCCGAACAGTAGCATGTAGAATTGCAGAAATAAAAAGAATATGAAATTTTTTGATCGGGATAAATTTCTACCCCCTCGTTATAGTACCGCTATTCATGTCACTTTGTCAGGCTACAGGGATCCTCATGGCACGACGTTCTGCACTTCTGCGGCAATGGCCCGCTCAGGACACAGCTCTGGTATTTGTTTTTTTTGAACGAGAGCTCTGGTATTTGTTGTCGCAGATGCTATTAGGTATTTTTTGGTTGTCGGAGATGCTATTACAAAGTTTCAATCCACATGTCTAATTTCCTACTGGTGTAAGCCAGCAGATGACAGTTGATCGCCATGACCAGCGATCTCAGCGAACCTGTGATAGGTGCTATGCTTTTCCACACGGATTCGACTTCAGTGTTGCAGAGTGGAGTTGTGGACAGACTCATTGCTGCGGAATAGACATGCAAACAATTGCAGGATGTGTACAAATGTATATACAATGAGGCAGAGTAATAAAGGGGTTAAGGTTTACACTGTACTTCAAAGTTGAGGTTCAGCCATCACAGTAAAAACTCCAATTATCAGCAGGATCATCTAGAAAGATCAAACACTTCTTTACAAAAGAAATGTTTGAAGGAGATTTGCAGTCTCTTGAATGAACGTCATAGAACTTTATAATAACCTGAAGAAAATCCGTATACATTAGAAAATTACAACAGACTGTAGGGAGTATAACAGAAAATAAACAACCACATAGATGAAATAAATAGGTAGATGATTTTCTTATATACTAGGAAGTTCAATAGGGTCGCGATGTTAAATAGCATCTTGGTTTTGCTAGGTCCAACTAGTTCACAACCTAGGGTGGAAGAAGACAGGACAATTTGAATCCTAGCTTCAACCAAGGCATATTAGATAAATAAAGCGTGGACATAGCAATGTACCAATTTTTGTAAACATACCAAATTAGCAATAAGGCAACAGATGCATCTGCACACACAAATAGCATATCACTGATATTTTGTTATACTTCCATAGAACGAGGGTACATTTCTTCTTAATACAATGATACACAGCTCTCCCGTGTGTTCATGGGAAAAAAATAGGATGAGGGTACAGAGGAAGCCTCCCTCCCTACATTAAAGTTAAACAAGAAACAGTTTTGAGACAGAAATGACTCTGACAAAGCTTAAAGCACACAAAAGTCCAAGAATGGTGTCTTAGGACCAATGTCAAGGGCGTCAAGCCCCAAGACAGCAGGTCCCTGACTACGTAGCTCGTAGCCGGAGGAGGTACTGTCGCCGGCGTTTGTGGCCGGGCGACCAATGTTGGAAGGGGACGAGATTGAGAAAGAGAGGTTTTGGGAGATTGAATCTTATTGCCCCCTTCCAAGGGTTTGTTTACAATGCTTATATAAGCCAACAATGGTAAGGAAACATAAAGGAAATTAACTAATCTAATCCCTAGATTCTAGCCACGAGTTGGAGAGGAGTCCCGCCGAGCGCCGGCCGCTCCCTGATCCGCGCCACGCGCATGAGTCCGACGTTGGTACTGCAAGCCCCACATGACAACCAAAGTAATCAACTGTCGTAAGTTAAACTACCTCCAGCCATAAAAGAGCAGTATCGTATGTTTGTTGTGGTTGTGTTTCAAGTCGCCTAAACATCCAACAACAATAATAGCTGTAGGAAACCGAATTACAAATATGCTCAGGGATAAATTAGTGTAATTGATCTTGAATCTTGGATAAAATTATACCATCTGCATTTAGTTAAACCCCCGCCCCCCCCCCCCCCCCCCCCCCCCCCGTTTGTGCAAACATTTGAGCAAAAACCATAGCATCTAAAGATGGTGTTTGATAGATATTGAACAATCAATAAGCTTGCTCCAACGTAATCAGTGAAGCAATAATATTTCTAATCAAACAGCAGCAGCATTTTTTTTATGAAGAAAGAAAATGGGGGGATTGCATCTACACTTACTTCTGCCAATTTTACTCAATTCCCTGTATACAAGCCAGAATCAGCACATGTAATGGAAGTAACCATAAATCCACCAGATGTGGTCAGTTTGACTTCTTTTGCTAGCATATTTTCTGCACTTTCAGTCCTCGTCACGCCAAAACTGTGCACATGGTCATGACTTGCTTTCATGTGAACAGCCGTTAGTCACATGCATCCTAAGATCAACAAGAATATGACATGACCAGGTAGAAAATTTCAAGGGTCTGCCTCGGCGTCATTTGTAGAACAACCTCTGCTGCAGGAAGCTGCCAAATTTATGTGAAGGCTCAATGCTTCAAAAACGGTATTGACATCTTCAACACAAAACAAATTAATCACCAACAATTCCAAGCGAGTCATCTTGCTCAAATGCGCTCCCCTCCTCATCAACCTCGGCAAGAAAGGCTGAAGCAGGCTCATATCCAGAGAGTTTCATCTCACCAATCAAATCATTCAACATCTCATACACCTCCCTTGATCTCAGATGGACCTTATCGCCTACAAGGAAACCATGCATCTCGGATTGCACCTCAATCCAGCTACAACCAGGTTCCTTTTTCAGCCGTCCCTGCCTCATTAGCCTTCTGGTCCTTGAAACATCAATCCATTTCCCTGATTCAGCGTATACATTTGAGAGAAGAATGTAAACTGATGAATCATCTGGATCTAGCCGTAGAACATTGCCAGCAGCAATTTCAGCCACTTCAACATCTTGACGGATCTTGCAAATGCTTAGCAGCGTCTTCCATATGACTGCATCTGCTTCAAAAGGCATGCTTCTGATAAATTTCAGAGCTTCCTGCGGGCCTTTTGAGCGTCCTAGTATATCCACCATGCAAGCGAAGTGTTCCAGTTGGGGTTCTAATTTGTAGTGGGAGGTCATCAGATGGAAGTAGCGGCATCCATCGTCTAGCAGACCAACATGGCTGCATGCCCGAAGAACCGCAACAAAAGTTGCATGATTTGGCAGAACATTTGCTTTCTGCATCCTCTCAAACATCTCAAGGGCTTGCAACCCCTGGCCATGGAGCGCATAGCCACATATCATAGCATTCCATGACACAAAATCCAGTTTCTGCGCCTTCTCAAACATTAGCAGTGAGTCTGGCATGTTCCCACACTTGGCATACATGTCTACAAGGGTGCTGGAGATATATTCATCTCCAAGCATTTCCTGCTTGATTATCTGACCATGGATCTGTTTTCCCAACTCAATTGTAGCCAGATTAGCACAAGTATCAAGAACTGTGGCATAAGTAAAATGATCAGGCTTTACCCCCATATCTAGCATCTCTGAGAAGAACTTCTGTGCTTCTTCACTCTGTTTGTTGAGTGAAAATCCTGATATGATAGAGTTCCACGAAATAAGTTCTTGCCTCCCAATTCTGTCATGAAGTTTCTGAGCCTCTGTGATCATGCCACATTTGCAATACATGTCAACAACAGTGCTTGCAACAAAAGTATCTAAACCAAGTCCCGACTTGATAACTTTGTTATGAACCATCAATCCATATTCCACAGATTGTAAACCTGCACAAGCCTTAAGGACACTACCATAAGTGAAATCATCAGGTTCCATACCAGAGCGCAGCATTTCATTTAAGTGAGCTATAGTATCCTCATAGCACTCATTTTGCTCAAGAGCCGCAATAACAGTGTTCCAAGAGACCGAATCCCTTTGCTCCATCTCCTGGAATATAAGGTATGCTTCTACCAATGCTTTGCACTTCCCATATAGATCCAGAATTGCATTTCTGACACAAACATCCACACCAAAACCTGATTTAATTGATAAGCAGTGGATTTGCAACCCTTGAAAGTACCCCTTAACCTCGGCACAAGCACTGAAAACACCTGATAAGCTAACTACATCAAAACCAATACCAGACCTGGTCATGAATTGAAACAGTTGCAAGGCCTCAGCTCCAAGCCCTGTGCGCACAAGCCCAACCATCATGGCATTGCATGTCTCCACAGTATGGTTGGGCAAACCAAAGAATGCCCTTCTAGCATCAACCAAGCTATCAGCCTTAGCATACACATCCACAATTGCTGTGCCAACAACACGGTCAGAACTAAACTTATTCTTTATGGCATGTGCATGTAACTGCCTAGCAGTACTCAGACATGATATTGCAGCACAGGACCTAAAGACACTGGCATAAGCCGGCTGGCTCACCCCAAGCCCCAGCCTCTGCATCTGTGCAAACAGCTCCAGCCCTTGTGTGTATTGCTCATTCTGAACACATCCTGCGATCACTGCACCCCAAGAGACCCAGTTCCTCTCATCCATTCCATGAAAGAAGCACAGCGCATCTTCCAAACTCCTGCACTTGCCATACATGTCCACGAGAGCACTCCCGGCCCGGACATCAGCCTCCAGACCCGTCTTAACTGCTAATGCATGGATTTGAACACCAAGTGTCAAGTCCTCCAAACCACTGCACGCCTTCAGCAAAACAGCAAATGTCGTTCTGTCGGGAGCAACACCACGGCGAGCCATCTCCAGAAAAAGGCCTACTGACTCCCGAAACATGCCGCGCTGGCAGTAGCTCGAGACCAGCGCGTTCCACGACACAGCGTCCGGGTCCGGCATCGCGTCGAACAGTGATACAGCCGTGCGGATGTCTCCCGCGTGAGCGTACGCCGTGAGCATGGTGTTCCACGAGACCGTGTCCCGATGGGGCATGGCGTCGAACACCCTGCGAGCGCGGGCGGCGTCCGCGCAGCGGGCGTACATCTGGAGGAGGCAGTTGGAGACGAACGCGGTGGGCACGAACCCGGACACGATCATCCGCGCATGCGCGGCGCGGCCCGCGTCGAGGGCCGCGCGCCCGGCGTGGGCGCAAAGCTGGAAGAGGTGGGAGAATGTGGCGTTGGCGAGGACACCCGCCTGCGCGGGGGCCGGCCGGCACATCGGGAGCTCGGGGAGCGCGCCGCGCGACAGGCGGAGTTCATGTGCTAATGGCCGGAGACGGCGCGGCGGGTGGTCGAGTGGTGGAAGCTGACACCGCCGTGCGGCGCCATTGCCATTGGCGGGCACACGACCTTGCTCTTGCAGTCCTGCTCGCAAACGGCGCAGGCGGTTGAGCAGCTCGGGGGAATTCGCTGCTGGGCTCGTCGGCGAAATCCTAGTGGCGTTACGCGGGTGGGGCGGTGGTGGGCGGAAATCCGACGGCGGCGCGTGGCGTGGGAGCGACCGGCGGCGTGCTGGACAGAGGGCGACCGCAGGTAAGCAGCGGCGCGTTTTGCAATTGGGCGCCGCGTGGGCCGGTCCAGCCCAGCGGTTCAAACGATCTGCACAATAGCACACTTTTTTTTAATATAAGAGAACCCCGTTCGTTTGGCTTATCAGCCACCAACCGTATTTTTTTCTCAGAACAAATCAGCACCAGCCAAAACAGCAGTATTTTTCTCTCAGTATGAATCAGCACCAGCCACCAGCCAGCCGAACAGCTTTGCATATGATTCAATTTTATAAAAACAGCATATAACCTGATATCTGCATCTCTAATTGCAAAATGACTTTGTTTTAAGATAATAGATATAATGCGGTATCTATATCCGCAAGTGAACTTATAACTAAAAATACATAAACACTAGGCTTCAAACTTATTCAATGGTTTGCTTCAAACTTGTTTTATCTTCGTGTAACAGCAACCATTCATATCATTTGTCTACTTGGAAACTTCTACGTTGAAATTGTGCGTCTAGAAAAAAAAAGTTCTCTATGCTTGATAATTTATCTCATAAAAACTGCACTGAGTCGATCTCAATCACAATTAAGTAAACTTTTTAGCACACGTGAACATCCACCGCCACCTCCTAGCCGGTTAAAGAAACACAGACCACCTACATAATTAGATAGCTCTCCCAACACGATGCCTCCAGGAAGGAAAATATCACCATCATAAATGTTGTCACCGCATGACCAATTAAATTGATACTAGATTTTCATTAAAAAAAGATTTCTATCTATGTAGAAGCGCAGTAAAGAGACCGGTCCCGCAACAACGCCTTCAACGAGGGCGCGGGCGAGCGTTACGGTCATCCAGTACACTGTAACAGATCCAGCTGGCTGGGCATTGGAGCCGCTCTCAGGAGGTGGGGAGCTGCAAAGTGATATCTTCGGGTGCGTTTGGTACCGCTCCTGACCGCTCCAGCTCCGGCTCCTGTACTGTTCACCGGTACTGTATCATCCCGTAGCAGTACTGTTCATCGGATCGGTTTTTCTCTCTCCTGCTACACCCAACGTCGAAACTGAGGAGTAGGGGGAGCTGGAGAAAACTCGCTCCCCCGACTACCGCTTCCGCTCGGCACAGTACCGCTACACAGGAGGAGCGGGAGCAGGTGAGAGTGCTGCCAAACGGACCCTTCGTATATCAGCTTCACTATCCGCAGCAGTCAGCACATGATTGCTGCATCAATAACGCGAGGTGGTGTTTCTTGTGCAGTTTAGTTAGTGTGAGTCGGGCAAAAGCTAATGGTACTACTATCTACAAATATAAACGCCGACAAACATAACAACAATCGGAAAACACACAGTGGTAGACGGATGACATAACAAGGTTGGCGAGTTTTGGACAACAAGGGCGTGACGGGGCGGAATTGCCTTGGCCTTTGTTTGCCATTTGCTCACATAGACGACGGAATGAATGGTCCAAGCCCTTGTTTAGGTCTCGTTTAGATCACAAATTCCACCCCCAAAGTTCACTATGTAAAAAAAAGATTCTCATCACATCAAAATGTCGGCATATATATGGAGTATTAAATGTAGATGAAATCAAAAACTAATTGCACAGTACTGTTGTACTCTGCGAGACGAACATTTTGAGCCTAATTAATCAATTTTTGGACAATTTTTCACACATACAAATAAAATGCTACAGTGCGCACGCACCCCAAAATGCCAAATTTTGGCTCCCAAATTTGGGAACTAAACAAGGGCTTAGTTCCCAAATTTCACCCCCAAATTCCACTATGCAAAAAGAAAATTCCCATCACATCAAAATACCGGCACATGTATGAAGTACTAAATGTAGATGAAATAAAAAATTAATTGCACGGTTTTGTTGTACTTTACGAGACGAACATTTTGAGCCTAATTAATCAATGTTTGAACAATTATTCACAAATACAAACGAAATGCTACAGTTGCGCTACAATACCAAAATCTAAAGTTTGACCACCCAAACTTTGGAGGGTAAAGTCCGTTTTTCAACCTTCAACTAACACGTTCGTCTGGTTTTCAACCCCGCACTATAAAACCAGACAGCCTTAGCCACTGAACTAACGAAACTGGACACTTTACCCACTCGATCCAAATCCATTCTGGTTTTCGTCCACATCAGCAGTGCGACGTGGCACATGACGCCGAGTCAGCAGCAGGACACCGGCCCGGCATCCTCTCTCTCATCTTCCTATCCCTGCACCCCTCCCCCGCAACCGCCCCGGCGGCCCGGCTCCAGCCCCCTCCACCGCTCCCGCCCCATCCCTTCCTCTCCTCCTCCACCGGCCAGCCCCCATCCATCTCCCCCACCGCGCGCAGCTCCCTCTCCGCCCCCACGGCGGCGGCCAAGCGCGGGACGACGGTCAAGCTCGACGGCGGCGGCGGCCAAGCGCGGTGTCCTCCTGGCCCCGCCCCTCCTCCCGGCCTCCTGCCCCGCCGCCTCCCCGCCTCGCGGCGCCTCGCCCTACTGCCTCCCGGCCACCGCTCCCCATGGCGCGAGGAGCTCCAGCCTCCCGGCCTCCGCACCTCCGCCTCAGCGTTGTCGTGGCCACGCCGTCCCAGCCACAGCGAGCTCCTACACCCGCTCCTTCTTCATCTCCCCTGCTTGGGCGCCTCACTCCCCACCCCCTCGCCGCCCGCCACCTCCCTCCCCTTCCACCTGCCGCCCGCCCGCCCGCCGCCCGCCGCCCTCCGTCCCCGCGCCGCTCCCTCCCCTTCCCCCCGACGCCGCCCCCCTCCGGTCCAGCCACACGCGAATCCGGTGATTGCCGAGCACAAGGCATCGCGGCGGTCGAGCGGACGATGGCGGCCAAGCAAGCCGGCGATGGCCATGCGTGGGACGACAGTGCGCGGACGGCTTGCATTGTCCATCAGCGGGAGTGGCGCTCCCTCCCCGTCGGGGCCCCTCCTCCCTCCCCGGCCTGGCCTCCAGTGGTGGCGGTGGGGCGGCCAGCGGCGGCAAGCGGCGCACAACGTGGTAGGAGGCGACGAGCAGCGCACAGAGAGACATGAGAGAGAGGGGAGTTTGTTCGAGAGAGAGAGAGAGGTGGCCGGGCCCGCGTTGCTGACTCGGCGTCATGTGCCACGTCGGACTGGTGATATGGATGAAAATCAGAGTGGATTTGGGTTGAGGGGGTAAAGTGTCCATTTTCGTTAGTTGAGTGGTTAAGGCTATCTGGTTTTGTAGTACGAGGTTGAAAACCGGACGAACGTGTTAGTTGAAGGTTGAAAATCGGACTTTACCTAACTTTGAAACTAAACGAGGGTCGAGTTTGGGGGCATTGTAACCTCAGAGCCGAACAAACATGCCCCTGCCTCCACAGATTCGAACAAGAAACGAACCCACCAGGAGACAGGGACCCTTCGCCACCCAGACCCAATTTCCTCTCGATTCCATATACTGATATTACATACTGCAATGCAATTTGCAACCGACAGCACCATACGACGAGTGGTGCAATTCTGCTCAACAGCTTGTACCAACCAACCAAAGCACAGAGCATGGATTTGACGCACATTATTTCCGTAGTACAGTAGTACTAGTATTACCGACGATGAACACGGAGTTACTAGGTATTAGCATAACAATGACAGCAGCCTCAGGCGCGATACATACGGATTGCAAACGGTTGGGCCAAGCAGCACAGCATCTCTGAAGTCATGGCGCACCTTGGTGCGTGTTATCGCACATGCTGATTCCAGCGGTGAAGACGCTCCCAGTGCTAGAGCAACCAATGGGCCTCGCCATTCTTCTCGGCCCGTCGTTCCAAATGTTCGAGTTAGGACAGTGTCTACCTAATGTCCATGATGCCATATTAGTATGACACTATTTAGACATTTTATTCTCCAACCCATGATTTCTTAGTATGGTTCCTCAGTAAATTCACCATCTCTTATCTCCACCAATCGTATTTGTTTTTTATTTATAATGAAGACACTGTCATTTCCCAACCCAAACTTGGTAGTGTCATGTGTATAGGTTCTCGTGTAGAAACTGTATCTTGCATGAGACCCAGTGTCTTGCTTTTTTTCCCTCTCTCCTATTTAATGTAGCACCACATAAGCCAATAGTTATATGTGTTACCCTATTTAGTGCTATGAAAATCATTCTAGTTGGAGGGTTGAGACTGTCCTTACTGGGCCTGAATGGTCCAGGCCCACATGTAAGAGATGTCAATCTCGTGTGCGTGTGCGTGTGCGTGAGCTGGAAGCTGGAGGTGCGCGTGAGCTGGTAGAGCTCGAGGATATAGGTGTCCAGGAGACGAAGGGAAAAGGCATGTAAAAACTAAGAACAAACATTTCTAATATGAATCTAACCTCGCTTGCTAGCCTATCCTGTTCTTCTCCTTCTTCCCTTAGCAATCGGAACGAGTTGCTAACAGTGCGGCACCCGGCTTCATGCGCCACCGCAGCCGCAGCGAGTAGGAGGCACTACGCCTGTATGCCGAGCTCCATATTGTTTGTGGTGCCGACCTCCACCTGTTGGCGGATGGTTCTGTCTCCAGGCCGAAGGCCATGGAGGTGAGCAAAGTCTCGTCGTGACTCGTGAGCCACTAGTTTGGTTTGTTTTCTGAGGTTGTAATGGACTAACGGTACCATGGATGACTAGTGCCGTAGACAGGGGGGCAGGCAGGGCCATGGTCCCCCTAAGCTCATTGCTAAATGTGATTATGTAGCAGTAGAATTTGTTAGCTATCATGATTAGTTATTTAAAATAATATTTTTTAGTTAATTTGAATCATTTAAAACATTATTTTCTAGTTAATTTGTTACATAGAGTAGGAACATGAATTAATATATTTTTCTTTCCATAAATTTAGTTGTCACACCCTGAAATTTTTGGATTTCAGGATGTGTTTTTAAAGAATAATTAAATAAAGAATTTCTCATAATTTTAAAATTTTTCTCAACTCTATTTAATTTGCAGGGAATTTAGTACAGGGAAAACCATTTTTCTAAATTAAAATAAAACAATATAGGTTTAACGTTGTGTGCTTTGCATTCATGCCGGCTTGCATTTAGTGGTTTTATGTGTGCTAGTTTTTTAAAATGCGTTTAGAAGCCTTTTGGGAAATTTCCAGAATTTTTTGGGATTTATTCCTATTTTTCTATAGCTAATTCCAATTTATGGAAGGTGCTAAAATCATTTTCATGAGCTCCAAATATTTTATTTGGGTTCCTCATGTCCAGCTCTATCTCTGAAATTTTTCCTAGGATTTTTAGAATTTTCAGAATATTTTTCATGGTTTTAATATCAATTCTGGACTTATTTGGAATTATTTTATAACGAGGAAAATAATTATTCCGAAAATTAAAATCACCATAAATATTAGTAGACCAGCCTTGGCCCAAAGTTGACCCTCTTTTAGGCCAAATCCATCCCACCACTTTATTGGGCCAAATTTCAAAGCCCATTCACATTGGAATGGGGCAACCCACTTTTAGTCCCATATTGCTAATGAACCTGGAAGTGAGAGGTTTTCTCCCTATATATACGAACCACCTCTGCTTTGGAAAAGGCACACCATCGACTCATTTACAGGGAGGCCCCTTTGTTTGGGATTCCATAAGGTAGTCTTCTTCCACCATATCTTCCACTACTGCCCATTCTTCGTCTCGTCGTTGCGCCGAGCCTTCCATCGTTTTTGGCCCCAAGATTTTCAGTAAGTCTCTCAGCGAATCTTGTAATTTTCTACCATATTCGTTTAGTCTATACTCTTTCATAGAAAAGCCCCTGCCTTTTGCACGTTAGCCCTCAGGTTCTTACATAAATTGCGTATAGGTCCTCGGTTTTTTACAAATAAGCCCCTGGAACTTTTGAAAATTTGCCAGCAGGTCCCTAGAACTTAGAAAACCCATATCTTCTCCGATTTAACTCTGTTTTGACCCGTTCGAGTTGCGTTAGATTCATATTGACATGAACTACGCGTTAGCACTGACATTTACCATGTTATTTATTCCTGGATTTTATTTAAATATTAATTTGACTAAAGATTATTTAAATATGTTTTCTATACTAAAATCTAATTAAGAATTATACTCAGCTTTTAAATGTTAATATAAATTTGATTAATATTTATTCATTTACATTTACAAATAAAATTTGACTTTGTTATATCTCAGTTTTTCATAAATGAAATTTAATTTGATTAATGTTTATTTAAAGCTATCTTTTCTAATTAAAATTCTACTTAGAGTTAAACTCTGAGTTTTCATAAATAATTATCAATATTGATTAATATTAACATGAATATGTTTTTATTATAATATTGACTAGTCAACACGAAATATCTTATTATTCGATTAGATGCTCGCACATATTTTTATTACCTAAACTTAAATGTTTAATTGTATAAATCCTACATAAACATTTATAAATAAAATATGATTAAGTTTTATCCCGTCTTACAAATTCAAAAGAAATTGAATTAATTCCAAAATAAGATGTTTCTCTCAAATATCTTTTATATTATTTATTTAATTAAAATTAATCAAGCATATAGTCCTTTATTTTCTTTTATAATCCAAATCTTCCGATAGTTGTATCTTTTTAACCGTAGCTCCGTTTTCAGCGATTCTTGCGCTCACGTGATCGTAGCCTTGAGCCCCATCCTTTAGCGCGCTCTTTTAAAGATTTTATTTTGATTGGTGTACTGTTCTTAGTTGTATATTGTTTGTTTGCTTGTTTAGCTTTATGTTGTGCTCGAGGATTGCTGCGAGTAGAGGAACGCCATCAAGGGATTTCAAGAAGAGTTTGAAGACCAAGATTTGAAGACTATGAGTAATTATAATGGAATTGAGGCAAGTTATAGCACGGACAATCCTTGCTACCTAAACACACTTTTTACATACATTTACTTTCATATGCATGTGTCTAAATTGATGTCCTATTAAGGTTGAACCTAGTTTGTATACTCCTGTCCTTGTCACCTTGGGATTACTGCATATGGGTAGAATCTTTGCTATGCGCAGCTACTTTCATCATTGTTATATTGTTAATCATGACTTAATGGTTCACTTTAACTTAATGATAAAACTTGCTTTTTAGCAACATGGTTTAGGGAACTGGGCATGTGCTGTGTGCTTTGCTCCAGTGTCTCTTCCTAAGGTCCGGTTCTTAAAGTGGCAACCTAGGAGCCTGTCGCCACTGCTAGAACTATTATGGCTCTGGTCTTGGTCAAGTAACTTGTACGGCTCTAGCTTGACAGTAGTTACCGACGGGGCCGACGGCGCTATGGGAAGCACTCGTGAGAGTATGGTTTGATCCACCGAGGACGGGGGTACCGTCGGCTATGTCTTGTCAGGCATAGTCCCGTGTTGGGAGTCCCTATGGTATGGGAACTCCGCACGTCACGCTCTTTTACTTGTTGGCATGCGTGCCCGCGCTCTGGACGGCATTGACCCTCTTATCGCTGCGCCCTGAGAGTCTGTCAATCTCGGTGCCTTGGGTCATGCTGCCTGTGTCCCTGTGGACTTGTGGCTCTACCCGTCAAGAGAGTTAGACTTCCGCTGTATTTTATTTAGGTAAACTCTGATATAAACTATTTTATTCGAGCATATGTACTCTAATTTCCATATTTGTAAGCTGTATGTGTTCTATGGACATCCTGGGCACACATATGGCAGCATCCGGGTTTCTGTGTAAATCCGGGTATGACATTAGTACACTTTTTGAAACTTTTTGTTGTCATTTTTCCCTTCTCTTATAATCTAGCTTTTTGTTTGTTCGTTTCTCTGTCCAAAACTCGCGCTTTGATCTTGTCAATTAAACCTTGTAAATATTATATGTTTCATGTACTAATCTTCAGGCAATCCGCAAATGGTTGTTGTAGTTTCTCCAAAACATCGTACAGTGCAATATTTAAGGATGGAATTGTATATAGTTACATGGTAGGTATGCGTAATTATTTTCATACCTTTATACACTGATGTAGTGAGCTTATGTTCTAAATACAATGTAACAAATGTTTATGATAATTTAAGCACATTTATTTATAACCGTTTAAACATAAGTTCACGATTTATTGGCCTCCCTTAGTGTTAAATCCAGGCTCCGCCATTGTCACACCCGGGTTTTCACAGAAACCTGAATGCTGCCATATATGTGCCCAGGAAGTCCACAGAACACATATGGCTTACAAATATGGAAAATTAGAGTACATATGCTCGAATAAAACATTTTACACCAGAGTTTACCTAAATAAAGCACAGTGGAAGTCTATGTATTAACTATCTCGACAGGTAGAGCCTCAAGTCCACAGGGACACCGACTGGTTGACCACAGCTCAGAAATACGGAAGATCTTCAGAAAACTCAGTAGCTATCTCAATCACTGATCCATCTGTTACTCGTCTGGGATTTTGTTTAATAATGGCAAGTGTAAGTAAAACATTTACTTAGCAAGTATAGCACGGTGTATGAAGGCTTAAAAGAAGGCTTGACACGGCTGAACTGCATTAGCACTTTTAGTTGATTCATTTTAGCATTAACCAAGTTACTACAAGTGAATGAAGTCCCAGTTGCAACCCGATTAATAAAGTATAAGTGACATTAAGCATAAATAAACATTATCTTCTAATAAAAAAGGATCCAGACCGCTCGTGACCCTGAGCAAGGCTATCATGATAGATTTACACTCTGTAGAGGTTTCGCCCTTTACCCACCAGTCACGTAAAAGTTCAAAGGAACTTTGCACCCAACCACGCACATCAACACTTCTGAGGTGTGACGGCATAGGGACGCTACGAGGTTTTTCACAAGACACCCTAACAAGACAGTAGCCGCTAGTTTAACAAGGCGGTGAGACCCTAGGCACCTGGATTGACGTACGCTCACGGAGTCACACCATGAGGGGGTCAATGGCATCCAATGTGCGGGCATCACACCCATCCATGCGCAGCGTGTGAAGTTCCCCATCGTAGGGACTCCCAGCACGGGACTGTGCCTCACGGGGGCATAGCCGACAGATCACCCATCCCCTGTGGAATCAAGAAACACCCTTTCACCTTGTGTCCACTAACGCCGTTGGCCCCAATGGTAACCACTGGCAAGCTAGAGACATACAAGTTACTTGACCAAGACCAGAGCCATAATAGTTATAGCGGTGGCGACAGGCTCCTGGGTTGCCGCTTTAAGAACCGGACCTTAGGGAGAGACACTGGAGCAAAGCACACGGCACATGCCCCAGTTCCCTAAACCATGTTGCTAAAAAGCAAGTTTTAACTTTATCATTAAAGTGAACCATTAGATCAAGATTAAGAATTAAACATTGGTGACAGTAGCTGCATAGCAAAGATTCTAGCCATATGCATAAGCCCAAGGTTATCAAGGTACAGGATATACAAAACTAGGTACAACCTTAATGGGACATCAATTTAGACACATGCATATGAAAATAAATGAATATAAAAGGTGTGTTTAGGTAGCAAGGATTGTCCGTGCTATAACTTGCCTTTATCCAACAAAGATACCGCATTCAGAGTCTTCAATCTTGTTTTTGCAATCTCTTGATGACGTTCCTCTGCCCGCAACAATCATCGAGCACAACATAAAGCTAAACAAGTAAACAAACAATATACAACTAAGAACAGTACACCAATCAAAACAAAAGCTTCAAAAGAGCGCACTAATGGATAGGGCTCGATTCTATGGTCATGTGAGCACAGGAATCGCTGAAAACAGAGCTAGGGTTGAAAAGATACGATTATCGAAAGATTTATATTATAAAAAGAATTAAAAGACTATAAGATTGATTAATTTTAATTAAGTAAAATAATATAAAAGGTTATTTTAGAGAAATACCTTATGTTGGAGTTAATTCAAATTTTATTTGAATTTGTAAAAGTCAGAAATAAACTATTCATATTTTATTTATAAATGTTTATGTAGAATTTATACAATTAAACATTTAACTTTAAGTAATAGAAATATGTGAGAGCATCTAATCGAATAATAAGATATTCCGTGCTTAACTAGCCAATATTATATTTAGAACATATTAATGTTGATATTATTCAAATCAATATTTAATTATGAAAACTCGGAGTGAAACTCTAATTTGCTTTTAATTAGAAAATTGATTTAATAAATTATTAAGCAAGTTAACATTAGGTTATCAAAACCAAGATATAACCTTGTTAAGTTTTATTTATAAAACTAATTGGATAAATATTAATCAAATTAATATTAACAAGAAAACCAAGGGTAAACCTTAATTAGATTTTAATTAGGAAAATATATTTAGATAACCTTTAATCAAAATCAACATTAAATAAAATTCAGAAACACATGCCATAGTAAATGTCGGTGCTAACACGTAGCTCTTGTTGATATGTTTCTAACGCAACTTGAACGAAGCGAATAGGAGTTAAAACGTGAAATCTATGGGCTAAACGGGATTCCGGGGACCTATACGTGATTAACTATAGCCGGCAGGGGTAGCTCGCAAGATTTGCAAGACTCAGTGAATAATTGCTGAGAATATGGGAAAATTCGGGGTTAGCTCCGTAAAAATGGCTCGGGTTGGGTTTATGAGTGAAGGGGAAAACTTACAGGGAGTTATCTGCAATTTTCGCAAGACACAGGAGGGATCTAAAGGTTTCACATTTTCCCGGGGGCCTATTCGCAAAAGGGAGTCGTCTTCCTCCTCGAGACAGCACAGGAGCTTCGCCGGCGCTCCATGGCGGCGCTGCTCTCCGGCGACTGGGTGGACTAGGACGGCGGCTTGCCGGCGCATTGGAGAGAGAGGGCAGAGGGGAATGAGTAGAGGCGCTCATCACCCGAGAAGATGGCCGAGCTTTGGCCCGCGGCGGAGACAGATGACCAGCGGTGGAACGTCGACGAGAGGCGGCGGTGAAGCTTCGGAGCGACGTGGGGGTGCTCGAGGTGCCCTCAGACCGCCCCGACGACGAGCGGAGGCGGCGGGACGACGTCAATGGCGGCGGCGGCGAGCAAGCCGGGCGGCGGCGGCGTTGCGGCTCCGTGCGAGAGAGGTGAGGCACGACGAGGCGGCTAGGGCACGCGGCTCGGGGGGCTGGGGTTTATAGGGGCGCGGGACTGCGCTTGGCGTGGCGCGCACGCCGAGGCGGCGGCGGCGGCGCGCGAGCTGGGGAAGGAAGGAGGGGGCGCCGCGGGGTGGGCCGGTTGGGGCTGGGCCGCGCGAGGTTGGGGGCCGAGGCGGAGCGGTGGGCTGCACGGGGCAGGTTGGCGCGGGGGGGGGGGGGGGAGTGGGCCGGGCGCTAGGAGGTGGCGGGGGAGAGGGACGCCGGTGGGCTGGGCTGGGGGCGAGGGGAGTTGGGCCGGGGAAAGAAGGGGGAGGGACAAGAGCGGACCAAAGTAAAGAATTCGAGGGGCAAAAGCGAACTAGGTCGGTTTGAGTTTTTAGGAAGGATTCGGCCCGGTTAGGGGTCTAGGATTTTCTTTTTCCTTTTTATTTTTAGAGATTATTTCCCAGGGCAAGAATAATTCCAGAAATTTCTAGATAATTCGTTTAAACCACGAATAATACTCAAAAAATTCCAAAAATCCCAGGAAAATCCCAGAGGTAGAATTGGACATGAGGATCCCAAATAAATATTTGGAGCTCATGAAAAAGGTTTTAGCACCTTCCAAAAAATTGGAATTAGCTATATAAAAATAGGAATAAATCCCAGAAAAATCTAGAAAATTCCTATGAGGCTCTTAAACGCATTTTAGAAACTTTACAAGCATAAAGCCACTAAATGCAACCGGCATGAATGCAAAGCACTCATCATTAAACCTACACTGCTTTATTTTAATTTAGAAAAATGGTTTTCCTTATACTAAATTCCCTGTAAATTAAATAAAGGTAAGAAAAATTTTAAAATTATGAGAAATTATTTATTTAATTATTCTTTAAAAACACATCCTGAAATTTAAAAATTTCAAGGTGTGACAGCCATTGTGGATGATAGCAGCGTGCTGACAGTATGGCACGGAGCTGGAGGAGTAGTCTCAAGTCTCAACCCGACACGAAGCTGGACCGTCGACTCAAACCAAAGCATCCACGTAACTAGTTGGTCGGCCCGCACTAATTAACGCGGGTAGCTAGTTTTTTGTGTGAACATTCAAACATTTAATTTAAAAATAAATAGATGTAAATAGTTGTATTTATCCGTATACTATGTTTTCTTATCATCATTATATTTTAGGGTATATCCTTTTGGTGTATGAATTCAGAAGAAAAGAGTATACCTTATGTAGAAACATGTTTCTGGCACTTATTAAAAGCAATATAAAGACTTATATGTTTTCAGAATTTGTTACTGACGGTATACTTTTTTTGTGAGTATTTAAGTGAATGGTTAAATGCTACCACAAAAAATAGTAATTAGAAGAGGGGATTGGAACCCCTCCCGGTGGTTTTCCCCGGTTTGAAGACGTAGGTGGCTAGCACTAACGCACGATTAGTTTTTAGTTTGAACATGTTAATGACTAGTGGATGAATCTTCTTTACTTTTTGTTCTCTAATCACCTGTTGTTATAACTCCTTATAAGCATGCTTTCATATTGTTCTCACGGTTTTTACATATCTTTCGAGCATGAAACGTGAGTCTAAATCAACAAATTTGTTGTTGCGGCTAGCATGGCATAGTTTTATTGTTTGCGTCCCTCTCTCTATCATGTTTATGCTTCCAAGGAGCTTTGTCATCTATGAACTGGTAGATGATAAACGCATGCATAGTGTTCAAGAAGTTACCCTCGTACTGTTTTTCTCGTAACTGATTGTGATTGGCGTGTCACAACTTTAGAGATATTGCATAGGGGATACTTAATCTAGTAATTGGGTGACTGCTTAATTGTAATGATTGTGTCACTAATAAGTATTATTCTGTTTTACCAAGAGCTAGTAAAGCAAGTTTTTATATTTTCAATGTCTCTTGTCCATTTGAAAATGACTCTGAAATCTAAATGAAGAAGCTAAAGTTGGGGAAAAGCCCTATTCTTTATTTTGCTTGTACACATATTCCTCATGACTACGCTAGTATCTTTATGACGTGAAACTATTTTTTTCGCCGTCTATCACACTCTCCAAATGTGGCATATACTTAATTGTTTTCTCCTTTATTTTGATCATACTCATTCTTTTATGTTGGACTTCTTCTTGACAGCTCCAACACTTTTCTTCATCATACTATCTAAGATTGAGCACTATCTCAACTCCTTTTGTGCTATATTTTCTTCCTTTTGCATGTGTGTATGCAACATCTTTGTTCAGCTATTTTTCCCATTCTATATACAAATAAACTACTAATTTGGTTATTATTTAATTGTATTTGACATGAGCTCTTTGATCAAGTGCTAATTTATTTTTCAAAAAAATTCAAATCTATATTTTTGTTAATCTTATCTGATATGAATACTTATGTGACATGAACTATATGTTCAACTGCCAATTTTATTATTTTTTAAAAAAATTCTAAATTTATATTTTATTAATCAATGACTTTTTGGTCAATTGCTATTTTCTTTAATTCATCTACTCCCTTCGATTCATAGAAGATTAAGCAGGCAATTTATAGGACATGCAAAAGTTTTTGCTGTTGATTGAATGAATGATTGGAGACTATAGATGTATCTAGCTCGTCGAATACATTGTGTTTGACTATTCACATGATCCATATAAAATTTAAATCATAAAGTTAGACTTGATGCAAAATTAATAAAAAAAAGCAAGCACAACAACCACAGTCCGACTCAGGGTGCCGCCAATAATTTCTTAATATTTTAATTCTTTATCTTTTATTAATTTTATTTGGTATGGATTCATTGAATTACTATAGACCATTGGATCTTCATAAAATCCAACGGCCCATATTTTTCTCTTTTTTAGGTTAACGTGAAAATTTCTTGTCCCCTTAGCGAACGTGGTGGCTTTTTTTAATATTATTTTTTTAATATAAAGGAAGGGAATTTATGCATATGTTACTTACTTCCATCTGATTGCCATAAAAGGGAAGGGACAATAATAATGGAAAGAAATGGCAACACCGCTCAAGAGATAGAAAAGAGCCGCGTCAGGCAAAAGACGCGCCAATGAAAAGGAGTACTGCGCCGCACCAGGACAGAAAAATGTGTTTTTTATCAAGCTCCAAATCTGTTACATCACCTCAAACAATGTGTCAACATGGCCCGTTCCCTGGAATAAATCCCTTAATTTCTTTGCTATATACTGTACCAAAAAATAATGAATCTGGGGCGTTTGCCCCTGTTGGTAAAACGTACATGGGCCGTTCCCAAAGCCCAAATTAAAGCCCCCAAACCCCCGATTGCTCAAAGCCCTGGAAATCTAAGGGCACGTACAACAGTTTAGACAGCTGTCGTCTATGTAACACACAGACAGTTAAATAGTCAGCTCTACAATAGTTTAGACAACTACTGTCTATTTAGTTGTTTGTGTGATAATAAATACGCACTCTGGTTTCTGATGTTTTGCATGGGAGCACGAGCCAAAGCAGTAGACGAGATAGTAGACAGCAACACTCTCTTTCCTCATTAAATGATAGCCACATCAACTCATTTGATCTATGTAGCAACAAAAAGACAGATGATGTGTGTGGGTCGTACATACCCTAGGCGCCCTTCCATCATCATCGTTAGCGCGACAAATCATCAAGTCGTGGGGAAGATGGAGACCTTCGTGAGGAACGTGCTGACCGATACTGGGGGGACGCTGACGCTAGCTGCGGGTGGAGAGCAGCGACATGCCCATGCTGGAGGACAGGCTGGGAGCCCCGCCGGTCATCCAGCGGCTTGTAGTTAAGGGCAGGCTGCTGTGCTACTACGACGCCGGGACGCTGGCAAACCACAAAGTGCAGCAGCAGCAATCGACGCTGCAGTTGTGTTATTGCCCATCGTCATACCACTGGTACGAGTTCAAGGTCAAGGCGGTCAAGAGCCTGGGTTTGGAAGCCGTCGTCGAGCGCGCGGTCTTCCACAAGATGGAGATCTTCGTGAAGGACTGCCTGATCCCGTGCGGCAGGGGCCGCCGGGTGAGGACGGTCGTGCTGGAGGTGGAGGCCGGCGACACGGTCGCCGGCGTCATGGCCCAGCTTCAGGGGAGGTTGGGATATCCGCCGGCCCTGCAGGCCCTGTTCTACAACTGGAGAAATTAGTTGCTTCACGACAGCGCCGGCGGGACGCTGGCGGACTACGACGTGAGGGCGGGCTCGGTGCTGCGGCTGGAAATGAATTCCGACGGAGCCAAAGCCATGATCGAGGCCCGAAAGATGAAGGAGAGTGATGAGGGCATGCCGTCTGTGCAGCGGCAAGAATAGATCAACGATGACAAGACCGTGGCAGAGTGAGGCCGGGCCGCCGTGGTTGTAAACTTTCAATAATCAGATGGATTCTAGCACTGGATTACTACCCGTATATCAAGCACTTGCAAAATACTTGCATCCTTGTTCCTTTTGGTACTCTCTTGTGATCTCAAGATGCTGCTTGATAGGATGCTGTGCTCGACAATATTTTATTATCTTGTTTTTTAATTAATCTGTCGTTGCTTTGTGTTTTTCTTTTACGATGTTCATTCAATCAAGATGCTCGTTGATATATATATATAGTATATATATATAGGAAAAATTCATTCTACACGCGCGTGTAGCTACACTCACATGTGTATCTCATGATACATGATGAATATGATCCAACGAAGAGTATGTACATGTAGTATGCGATAATACTCGACTATCTGTGATGATTTATACATTAGGTATGTAAGTATACATTGAGTATATGGGCATACTATTTTATATAGTATTATAAAGGTATAATTAAAATATATTTAAAAATAGGGTTGATTTTGAAATTTTTCCGTGTAACTCGCTTTGAAGTATCTTAGAATTAGTATATGAACATACTAAAAATGATAAACTAGTATGCGGACATACGTACAATGGTATACTGACGGTGGGTGTAGCTACACGCATGTATAGATAAAAATCGTCCTATATATATATATATATATATGAAGGATCGAAATGGCGACCAGAGAGGGGAAAGTGAATGGGAGCCGATAAAAATTTCTCGAAACTCGGCCTATGTTTCAAAATCACTATCCAAAGGTTCCTCACAAGCTTGTCAAGGTAGCGTAGTCACAACGGACCTACCAACCCTAGAAACAAGCTAGAACGATATACAAATCGGAAGCACAACTCAAAAGACACAACCACTTGCTGTCTGCCTGGGCCCCAACGAACTGTCCGCACAGAGTTCGCGGACTTTCCGGGACCTGGCGGACTGTCCGGGGGTGCCGGACGGTCCGTGAACACCGACGGATAAATAGAACGAACTGCTATAGAAACCCGCGAGCAAGCCCTCTCAAATCCATCACCGGATCTCCCAAACGGTTAGAGCTTTTGAGATGAAACTTTGGGGAGATAGAAAGCACTCTAAGGAGATGCTATGTCCCAAAAATCTCAGGCTCTAACTCTCTACAGCTCAAGGAATTACAGATCACAAGAAAGAACACTACCACCACGAGTTCATCCGAAAATCATCGAATCAAGACCGATTCCCGGCGTTTGAGGGGACAAGATCATCCACAAAGAGGCGCAAGACACTCACCCATGATCCCCTCAAACGAATCCGGAGCCAAACGATCTAGAAACGAAGAATCGAGCCAAGCACGAAAATACCACAAAAAGAACTCGAAAAAGAACAAAGAGATTCAACTAGCACAAGAAATCTTTCATACATCTAGAGGTCAGATTCTATACAAGGCTAGCAACCTCCCAACATCCACCCACTCAGATCAACATGAAGCACGGGCTAGCCTAGAGAAAACAAGAAGGAAATAAACTAGGGTTCCGAGAGATTAACTTGACATCCCCTCCACCTCCTATTTATATTGAGTCTCCTGGTGGGGGCAAATGACCAAACTACACTTACACTCTAAACCTAAGATACACACCCCTCAGGGACAATTTTGGAACGCGGAGATATTTCCTCCGGCTGGGCTCGCCGTCCATCCGGCCTTGCTTCCCTCCGACACAAGCTCTAGGATCCCGCCGCGTGTCCCCCGCTTCGAAGCTTCCTGAACGCGTCCGGATCACCGTATCCATCACGTTGGGCCTTCAGACTCGATTTTGAGGCCCAAACCGAGAAACCCTCCTCCGATAGTTTTGTGGCCCAACCACCAAACCCCGCGTGCAAGCTTCGGTTGTTAGCCGCTACCTTGCACCGGCTCAGTCCACGACCTCGTCTTGCTCTTCTTGCACCATGCCGACCGCACTCGATCCCGTCTGGCCACGGGTCCCTCGAACCAAGCCTACTTGTCTCTCCACTCCTCGGATGCCACTCTGGCTAAGACCTTTCGCGCTTATTGTTCACCTGCACTAACGCAAACCAAGTCGCATCGAACACATGTAATACTAGGCCAAGAGTCAGTCCACACAACGTTGTCAATCACTCATCACACTGAGAAGCAACCATCAATCGGTCCTCGGACACACCTGGTCCTCAATATATGTCGTGCCCGACAATATTTTTTTCATCTTATATATTAATCTGTTGGTCCAGCTTAGGTTTTTCTTTTATGATGTTCAATGTCACTGGTCAACGGCAGATCATATATGATCCATTCTTGTCTTGCTGCTGTACCTGTTCAATGTGCTCCTGAATTCCAGTAGTCATGCAACAGTTAAGAGGAAGCTTAGGGGACAAGTCTAGGCCTTGTTTAGATCTAAATTTTGGTGCCAAACTTTGGTCCAAAGTTTACACTTTGTAATAAATACACCATCGTAGCATTTATTTGTATTTATGAAAAATTGTCCAAACATTGATTAATTAGGCTTAAAATGTCCGTGTCATAAAGTATAACAAAACTGTGTAATTAATTTTGAATTTTATCTACATTTAGTACTCTATGTATATACCGATATTTTGATATGACGTGAATTTTCTTTTTATGTAGTGGAATTTGTGATTCAAATTTGGATAGAGCCGGTAGTTTTCCATTTCCTCTAAAACAAAGACGTCCTTGCGCGCCAAGGAGAGTAGGAGACGACTTTACTGCCTGCTGACTCTGATGGGCACTACGCACTGGATAAATGTCTGATAAGAACAACACACGCGGCTTGCAATTCTGAACCCCAGTCCTGATAACCAATGGGTGCGCCGATGGCCGAGTGGTCGGAGCTGCTGCCGGAGCTCCTGGAAGCCATTGCGCGGATGACCGGCGACGACTACGACCTGATCCGGTTCCGAGCGGTCTGCTCCTCCCGGAGGACCGCCGGCAAGCGAGTTGGCCTCATGCAAGACCTCCCCTGGATGCTGCTTTTCTAGGGTCAGGATCGGCAGGTTTTTGGAAGAGCCGCATGAACATGCGTGTGGTGTGGCATTTTCTGGAACTGACAATACTACTCATGCTCGTTGCAGCTGCAGGTCCAAGTCGTTTTTCTAAAATTGGGAGTCAAATTTAGGTCTTTTAAAGTGCGTGCGTTGCTGTAGCATTTCGTTTGTATGTGTGAAAAATTGTCTAAAAATTGATTAATTAGGCTCAAAATGTTCGTCTCGTAGAGTACAACAAACTGTGCAATTAATTTTTGATTTTATCTACATTTAGTACTCCATGCATGCTATGATATTTTGATGTGATGAAAATCTTCTTTTTACATAGTAAACTTTGGGGATAGAATTTGAGATCTAAACAAGGACCAAATTAGAAAAGCTCGAACCTGCACCTTGTGCAGATTGGGCCCAATTCCGGTCAAATATCGGAACCCAAAGCGGCGCCGGAGATCGGGCGGCTGCCCCGTCACCGTCAGCGCGATCCGAGGATAACGAACGAGGCGCAGCCGCGAAGGAAGACAGACGGGGTCACGGGGCACGCGCACCGGAGCAGGCTCGGGCCGCTGCACGTATCATCCCGCACGCGCCCGCGTGTCCGCCCACCTGTTCAACCCCTCGCTCGAGGCGCGCCGCGTGCGTTCGCGTAGCCGCCCCGGCCGCTCTAGAGCTCGCCGTCTCGATCGAGCCTCCCCACTATATAGGTTCCACTGGAGCCCGCCCGGTTTCGCTGGCGCTACTACTGCTCACGCCCTGGACAAACTGAGCGCTCTTATCCTCTCGCCGTAGCTTAGCTTGCCCGCGCAGGAGCAGAGAGGACTCGGGGAGGCGGGCGGCGGCATGGGGTGCGACGACAAGTGCGGGTGCGCGGTGCCGTGCCCCGGCGGCAAGGAGTGCCGGTGCGCGTCGGCGAGCGGCGGCGGGCAGCGGGAGCACACGACGTGCACGTGCGGGGAGCACTGCGAGTGCAGCCCGTGCACGTGCGGCCGGGCCATGCTGCCGTCCGGCAGGGAGAACAGGAGGGCTAACTGCTCCTGCGGGCCGGCCTGCAACTGCGCCTCCTGCGCATCGACATGACTGGCACTTGTGCAGCTCAAGCTGTGCACCACGCGGCTTAAGTGCAGTAGGTTGCAGCTCGTAGTATTGAAGGTAAAATAAAGGGGTTTTTGTAAGTCCAGAGCAGAGTCTGAACTCGCATCATGCGATGCGGTGTGGTGTGGTGATCACTGGTCATTAGGGTAGTGGTACTGTACGAGAAAACTGAAGGCAGCATGTAAACAAGTTTGTAGGATATGAATAATGAATAAAGGTAAAGTCACGGTTGTTCATCCAGGTGAACCGCTTGCTATTTGCTAGCATCCTGAGTTGTTGAAAGTTTTCTTTTTTTCAAAAGAAAACCATAGGAATTTCGAATGATTCTTTCTTTTTATAAGCAAGACCTCGCGCTTCATTCTATTCACTCCTCACAGATATACAGGTTCCGTGAAATAACGAACCACATGTTTACAGCTCCGGGAGGGGATGCAACCACCCCGCGGGTTGCACCAACCAAAGCGAGCAAGCTCGTGAGCGCAACTGTTACAAGGCCGTGGAATAAAGAGAACATTCACCGAATTAAAATGCATGGACACAAGGAATTTAATCCCCCTGAACAGTACGCCTCCTAGTGCCAGATCATAATATCCGGACTGAAGCGCCTTCACGAGAGTTTGGGACAAAACTGATGTGTTGCATGCCTGAGCTTCAGCTTGTAATGAATTATGTACGGCTTCCAAGTTCCCGTTTTGGCAAATTCCTTGGTGTTCCAGTTTTGAAGGAAATATCTTATAATTTCCCGTGGTGCATCCAGATGCTAGATTCGATATTCTACATTTCCGATTCCTATAGGATCATAAGTCACATGCAACTTTAATCCTCTGCATTTTTCATATTCCCACGTTTTGAGAATCCACGTGTTTAACTTACAGCATCACAAAAACCCAGCATTTTTCCATATCCCTACGTCTCAAGGATGCCAACTGTACTGGCGTACTGCCATCACAAAACCCAGAATTCACATGTTGGCAGCGAGAGATGTTTAGAACATAACCTGACAAGGGTGCCACCGCGACCTGACACTAATGCATCAGCCAAATTGAAACCGCCGATTGGATCAGATAGATGGATAGATGGGGAATCAACAGTTGGAAAGACTACAGGTATGTTCTATGGAGTAACATCCGGCCGATATGTATGTACACCAATCCAAATTGCAAATACAACACTGTAAGCAAAGACACGACGACCATGTATGACAAAAGTTAATGCCTGGCAGACTTCTTTTTTATTTTGTTTTCCGGACTATGGGCACCTTCAAATTCTGTTCCAGGGCTCGAAAAACAGAAGCCAAATTTTGAGATTATGGGCAGTGTCTGACTTGTTGTAGCTACTGGCCAAGATTCCCAAGGAGGCGCTCCACCGCAGCATGTACATTCCCAGCAGTGGCAACTAGTGCTTGGATGTTCTCTGCGGTGTCGATGAATCCCATTTCTCGGAGCTGAGTAAGCTGTGTTGCATAGAGCTCCTCCGGTGGCACTGAAATAAGACCATCATTAGTAATTACAAACATAGAAATAGTGGTCAATATATAAGCATGGATGTTTTCCAATAATAGTCTGTACTCACCATTGGAAGCAGTTGGAACACCAAGGCCACCTCCTGATCCAAGCCCACTGAGCATGCTCATCAAGGTGTCAAGGCTAGGGTTTCCTCGTGTGCCTGTAAATATTTTGCTGCAAATGCTCAACTAGAGTCCTCTCAAATATATTTATCTAGCAATAATTTAAGATCAGTGCACAGCTGCAATCTAACATTGCTCCAGTTGGGGAAGTCATTGCAGTAGCAGTTAGCCTAAAAGTGGTTTGAATGTTCTGTTCACTTCATCATTTGAATGGCACAGTAACGGAACTGTAAAGTAGCACAGGCATGTTCAGCACTTAACAAATTCGCTTCAATGGTTCCAGGGTTCCAGAGTGGCGATATAAAGATCCAATGAACATTCATATGTTTCCCAGTCATCGGTCATGTGACTCTGAGTGCAACAGTATTTATCATACCCAAACTAATTCGATTCCCATATATTCACGCACTGCCTGATAGAGAACTTGAATGGTTGACTATTGGGATAAATATTTCTAGAAAATTAATGTTCTTATGCTACACAGCCTCAGTAGTTCGAGACTAAAGTAAAAAGCAAATCAATGGTAATTGATAATCATTCTCATGCTACAGTTTATGGCCTAACCCATGACATGACAGAAACCTAGAGTACTACAGTCATCAAGCACCATATACAAGAAAAGCAACAGTTGCTACACAAGCAAAATAACAAAAGGCGACTAGCAATCATTCCAAATATGACATAGCGATATACTAATCCAAGCGAACAGAATTTTACCTGTTGCATTGCCCGAATTGCTGCCATCCCTGAATCAAATAGAAGAATTAAAAGGAACTCCAAACAACATAATATAATGGGACTGCAAAATTTCTATTTCAAAAACAAATGTAAAAATGGCATAGACGAAATCTAGGTATTCTTGAACTATAAACACTCACTGGTTAGGTTGATGTTGTTGACCAAGCTGTCCTAATAAAGTCTGCTGAAATGATAGTAATTGCTGAAAAAAGGGACAAAACATTTAGCCTCAGGCCCTCAGTTGTTAGATGGAAATAGTTAAAGGCTTATATCATAGCATACCTGCAAAGTCTCTGGAGATGTCAACTGGCGAAGAAATTCTGGATTTTGAAACATTTCCCTCAGCTGAGAGTTTGATTCCATCAGGTTGCGTGCATTCGAATTGAAGTTAAGCAACTGTGGACAAGGAGATATTACAAAATGACCCAATGCTAGGATTCCACCATCTACAAAGAAAACAAGAAAACATGGGCTGAAGTCAAACCCTACTATACCTGGTTCATGGTCTGTGGGTCAGACATAAGGCTCTGCATCATCTGCATCATTGCAGGGTTTTGCAACATCTGACTCAGAAGAGAAGCATCAGGTGAACCACCAAGCATACTCCCCAGATCCGCTGATCCCAACCCTCCTAGACCAGCAGCAGCACCAGATCTTGGATTGCCAGCAAGACCACCAAGCAAACTACTCAAATCTGGTGAACCCAACCCTCCCAGGCCACCAGTGGCACCAGTTCTTGCATTGGCAGTAGGACCAGACCGTGTTGCTCCTTGTGCACTCCCAGCTAGTGATTCAAGTAGGCAAACAAAAGATTAAACATGAACAATAAAACCCAAAAAAGAAACATAAACATTCAAAAACAATCAATTCAAAACCTACCGTTGGTGCTCCAGGGATTTGGAAGTGGATTAGTATTTGGAGCAGGGGTTCCTGTTGTCGATTCAGAACCAGGAGTTGGAGCGTTCGTTGCAGGTTGGCTGGGTTGGTTAGACCCCTGATTGCCAAGAAGAGCTGCAAATGGGTTTGAGGCTGTGTTGCCTTCCCCGCCCATTGTTGTTGCATTTAAGAAAGGCTCCTGGACAGTTTCATACATGCGACGGAGCATATTAAACCCTTCAGGAGAAGATTCAATGTTGCTCATAGCTCTGTCGGTGTTCCGCATCATCTCCCTCATGATTTCAGGGTTTCTAGCAGCTTCGAGGGTTTGGCGGAGGACACTTGGGTCATTGAGCACATGGGCAAGATCTGGATTCCGATCCATGATCTCACGCAATTGAGGGTTGTTCATGATCATATTGCGTATTAAATCTGGGTTGTTCATGAGATTTTGCATCGCTGGCATATTCATTATCTCCCTCATCAAGTTGGGATTCTGGCTTAATTGCTGCTCAACTTGCTCTAATTCTGGAAATCCTGACCCAAATATACCCGATGCCCTTCCACTTCTTGGAGCACCAACACCTGGTAATAGGCCTCCCAGGCCACCTGCTGTGCCACTGCTAGGAGCAGATGAAGCAAGGGGACTGGTAGCAGCAGGTGCGGCTGGTGTAGCCAGTGGGGCGACACCACGCACCAAATGAATTGTGTGATCTGTCTCAACGCCTACAAAATATAAGAAGCATGTGCAAAATGCTTAATAACTCCAACATTTAAACTGTACATACTAAATTGACAAAGAAAGAAACAAAGATGTTCCTATATCCAATGGAAACAAAACCACCCAGTTGGGGTACCTACAGAATTTATATATGCTGGATTGCTAGGAAGGCAATCATCTTGAGAGTATGCCATATAAATCTTTAGTGCCATAAAATATGAAGCTGCCACAGCATATAGCAGCCACTACAATACAAATGTCTAATAACAAATGTGCAGCCACTACAATACAAATGTCTAATAACAAATCTACATTCTATAGTACTAAAAATATACGGCTTACTCAGACTGAACAACACAATCATTTAGTACACAATTCTTAAAATTACAACTTGCATGATCAAAAGTAGATATGAAAGCCATTCACAGGAGAGAAAATAATGGGTGATATCAACCACAATCATTTAGTACATGGTTCTTACAATCACAACCTGCATGATCGAAAGTAGATATGACAACCATTCACAGGAGAGAAAATAATGGGTGATATCCACCCCTCATTTAGTTTAAAAACAGTTCTTCATCAACCAATCAACTGCTAACGAATCCATCAGATAATTGAAGCCCAACTGATTTTCAGTTGCAATGACCAATAAACCAAACAACTTCAGTAAAGTCGAGTGCATAAACACATAAGCAAAACTACTCAGGCCTGTGGCAAATAAAAAAAATTGAACTTGGCACATTTGATTCATAACGATAACTTGCATTTATACCCACATACATTATATTCAAGAATCAAGTGCACTATAGCAAAAAGATAACGAATTATAATAATGTGTCCCCCAAATGTCAACCATAAGCTATAATAATATAGCCAAATTTCACATGACCCCCATCCACCCAAGGGAATAGCATAAGCATTCACTGTGTAAAAATCAAGACATGCACAACCAACAGTACCTGAAACATCTGCATGACATATGGATTCATATGCGAATCACGACAAGAGAAGCTGCTTTCTACTTCATCTAATTCTGGGCTGTAATAAATTTCAACCAAGTTAACGGTATATGTTACAATCGAAACACTAGACAGTACCTAAGCTAACGGTATGTGTTACATCACCGAATCAAACATGTCCGCTAGCGCCATACACAGTAAATCTACTACAAGCTAGCATGCATAGAAAGGATAAACCCAATGCAGAATCTAGCCACCATTAACTACAAGCACACAAACAGGCATTTTGCCAACAAACTGAACCCCATAGAATTCACAACCCTACCGCAAAATTCATGCCCCGAAACGGCCAATCCCACCCTACGAGGATAAATCGGGAGCTACTCTACTGTACCAAACAGCGAGTCAGCGTCGCACGCACCGTAGCTTTCTAGGGTTTGCTCGTCCTTGAGGATGCGGCCCTTGTAGATCAGGCGCTGCTGCTGCGCCGGCACGTCGCAGCTCCCGGCCACGACCTCCTTGAACGCGCCCACCGTGGCGGCCAGGTCGGCCCGCACGGTGAACTTGGAGCCGTTGGCGCACCGGATGTTCAGCGTCGCCCCCGCCGCTGCCGCCTCCCCCGCGGCAGCGGGCGGAGACTCGCCGCTCCCGGCACCCACGCCTCCGCCTGTCATGGCCTCGATACCTTGCTCCGATCTGGTCGGGGTCGGTGACCGCGGCTCCGATTGGGGTTTGGCGTGTGCGCGTGAGCGGCGAGGTCTCTCTCTCTCTTTTTTTTCTCCCCTGTTCTCTTCTGCTTGCAAGGGAAGAAGAACCGAAGAAGAACCACCAGAGTGTGACGCGTGAGATTTAACGGCGGAGAGCGGCGCGTGGTATGGGGTGATGGACGGCCTGGATCCGTCGCGCGACGTGGAGGTGTGTGTCACTGCGCGGCGGGCCCGGGGTGGGGTGTGGACCGGGCGCGTGATGGCCGGTGTGGAGAAGGTTCTAGACCTAGGCTTGACCGCGTGACCTGTAGCGTACAGTGGCCGGGAAGGTTCCTCCTACCTTTGTGGAACGGGTCCATATACTTCATCCTCTCGGGTGTCCGTATGGTTTATGCGAATATGATCATGGAATCTACAGGGTGGCTCTTGCCTCTTGCTCTGTGCACTTTGCTGTACGGACGAGATCAATGCTGGATGAACGTTGTCAATCAGTCAATGGGGGCGATTTGATATAGAGAAAGTACTGAGCATAGACTTCCACTTTTCCGAGAAAGAGTTTGAGCTCCCTGCGTGATAAGAGTTGGCTAACAAGAATGGCGATGCTCACTCCAATTCTTAGACTAATACTACGAAGGATCGTATAACAGGTTAAGCAACCACAACGTATGAGAAAACCTAGCTCGATTCACTTCAAAGAAAATAACACCCAACTATAACGGTTCAACACCCAATGCTCGAGTTGGATTTCCTTCATAACATAGCCATATAGCATTTAAAACGAGCACAATAAAATTAATCGTGTTGGTGATTGATGACATGGTGTATGTGGCCACAAATTCTCATTGTCAAGGATGATCCACTGGGTTGTCATTAAAATGGACCGAGCGAAAGAGGGAAAACACGAAGAAAAAGCTTATAATTAATTTACCATTTTATAGTATTCATGGTGCATAAAAGTGTACTCCCTTCGTCCCAGAGATTAACTGCATTTCTAATATTCAATTTTTTTTCTAAAATAAATGCAACAATACACAGAAGACTCTAGGTGCCCGACTTTTTTATTTTTTTAGCCCTTTTCACGAAAAAAGTTCACAAATACGTCCCTGGTGGAAAGATTTCAAAAAATGGACTAGGTTCGGCGTCATAGCTCGTGGCGCCGAGGTTACACGGCTCGGCGCCACGATGCATGGCGCCGATCCATTACGCAGACTGCCTCCTGGCATCTGACGTTGCATGACGCTCGGCGCCATAGACCGTGGCGCCGAGCTTGGCGCCAAGATCCATGGCGTCGAGCCCCATTTCAAAACCCTCTCAGCCGCATCCCTAGTGGCCGAGGCTGCTCCATTTGTTCTTCGTTCCTCTCGGTTTTCCCTCTTTCCCCTACCCAACCAACGTCCGGAATCGATATATTGGACCGTGGAAACTTTGATTTTTTCCGTAGATCTTCGAGAGCAAGGTATCCTCTCTCATGTCCTCTATATTTTCTTGCATTGATTTGGTTTATATTTTGTGTATTTTGTAACCCTAGATATGAAACTTGTTATGAGTTATTAGATGATTAATATGTGTATGTGTGTTATTGAAAACTAGGATGCCTAGGCGAGGTAGAGGTGGTAAAGCGAGGTAATCTCCGTCCATAATAGTAAATTCTTCGATTTTGTTAGTAGAGTCATTAATATGTCCAAATATGTTTTGTTGAATAGAAGGAATACCTTTCAACAAAGGCCTCGCAGTGCCTTCGAACCTTACCCATTACCTAGTGGTGTTCCCGTGCCAATGTGCTTTTGTGGTGATCCTTGCAAGGTAGACGTTTCTGAGGAAGAGGAAACATTCAGGCAAAGGTATTGGATGTGTGCGAACTTTGCATTCGATCCAACACCGGAGCAGATCTGCATTGGCATGATGGTGAGAACTTAGTGGTCAAAATAGTGATTTTTGATTCGTTACTTCATGTAATAGTAATCTAACTCTTAATTTTTTGCAGACTCCACCACCGCTATGCGATTTTGAGCAGTTGATCGACACTGAGATTAAGAAGAAAGACAAGGAATTTTGGGATGGAATGAAGCAATGGGATGCAGAGATAAATGAAAGGTTGGAGATGAGGCGCAAACAGGAGGCGGAAAAAAAGGAGCGTGAAGAGGAGCTGGAAAGGAGGTGTGCTGCGAAGGCAAGGGAGGAGAGGGAGAAGAAGCTTGAGCGTGCTCGTCGTGCGAAAGAAGCACTGGAGGATAATTCCGATGCTTTGAGGAAGGGAAAGTGGCCGCGTTGTACTCAGTAGCACTCTACATTTGCATGTCTAATGAAGTAGTTATGGGCAATGTTTAAGAGTATTGGACTATTATGCTAGTTCGCATGTAATGCACATTTTATTCTTGCGCGGTTAATACATGTCAAGCGGTGCATTTTTCGTTTTGGTCTCAAAGAATACGAATTAAAAAACTCACAAAATAGTGCAGTGGATAATCGAAATGCAGAACACATGTAGTGGCATGTGAGGACCTGTACCAAACAAGGGTAAACATGTCCTCTACTAAACCTAACATGCCTTAGGTAATTCAAACCAACAATAACAATATGGATGTAGCAAATGACTACGATATGGTACTCCTAGTAGTGTCCCCACATAGCAAACTGTGTTGCACCTTCTCCATAGTATCCGTTCATTATAGGCGGCGGCGGTGGGGGTGGAGACTCTGGCGGCGGAGGTTCATCTTTCTTGTGGTATGCATAGCTGCAATCTGGGTCCGTGCACAATGCCTCCTCTGAACCGTCATCCTTGTTACCGCTGCTCATGTTCATTTCTAGATCGAAGATGCGATTCTGCGGGTAGTAGATGTACTCCTGATATGGATGAATAGGAGGAGGATCGACCCACCTAACAAAACCACAATTTTCTGGGGTCTTGGAGGGCTATTAAAAAATAGCTATCGTAAGTTGTAGATAGAAAGCGATATGAAAATATATTAAAAGCGAAGAGCAATAATATTTACTCGTGCTCGTGGGCATTTGAAGAAACGACGACCTCCGTCTGTGCCCTCAACCATCATTTGCAATAAGCAATCTTCCCCATGCATGCAATTCGGCCAGTCTTCTCTGCTTTTATCGTATCCTCTCAGAGGGCACTCTTTACCGACATCACTTTTACTCTAAACTGGCAACTCATACACTGCCTCACCATACTCATCTGGCCCAAGAGACCCCTCCCACACAATGGGATGTCTCTTCCTCCCCCCCCCCCTTTCCTCTCCCTGAGCCGAAACCCTTCCCACTAGATGACCCTCCAGACATTGCTACTGATGTGGTGTGGTTCCTTAGTGTGTGTATATATAGGCCGAGCCATGTAATTACTCATGATGTGATGTGGTTAATGCATCTGAAAAGGCTAGGATAGCTGACTGAAAAGTCTACGTTGAAGGACGCTGAAAAGGCTATTCTAATGAACACTGAAAATGCTATGTTGAAGGACGCTGAAAAGGCTATGTGGAATCTAGACTTTTCAGTGACATGTCATTTCATATATTTACAGAATCTGTAGTATATAATATTTCTTTATGATTTGATTGTCTTGTTTATTTATTTGAAACATGAAAGGTACAGTGATAGTTACATATTAGACATTCATTAATTTCTAAATTATTAACCATTCACGAAAATTTTTTGGCAAAACTTCCCTTGTTTTATTCCATCCTGAATAATTTCAAGGCACATATATCATAGGTTCACATAGACACAACAAGTTTACAACGACATAAACAAAGTTCATAATAATAATCCATACAGTCCATAGTCCATAAAGTCACGAAAAAAATTTGCCATAACTTCCCTTATTTTTGAGCATCAAAAGCCCCCGACATTCACAAGTCACACACACAAGCCACCATCACAAGTCGCATACAACACATTAACCATCACAAGTGTCCCACAACCATTACAAGTCACCCACAATCATCAGTGCCTCCTAGCCTTACCCTTGCCCTTACCTAGAGCGTCGGTGCCCGAAGTATAATAGTCACGTGGGCGGCGCTGCCTACGTGTGGCAGGCTGCGAAGGCTGAGGAGCATATGGGATCTGAGACGATCCAATCTCCTCGTGGTCGTCCTCCTCGCCCTCAACTGCAATGTCATCGAAAGTATCCGTTGTTGACCTGTCGTGCGAAGTAGTGGCCTGTCTTGCACCTCACCGAGCCGCATCGCCACGCACGTTCCTCGTCGTGCTACTCCTACAACCACAACGAGTTGCAGCACGACGTAGCCAATGTGCAAGTCTCTAAAGTTCAATTATTAGTCAATGGATACGTTTCGATGACATTTATATGTTTATGTGTTAATATTGGGAATCATTGCAAACTTACCCCAAGAAAGGTAGCTGTCCTCTCATCGATATCCGTCGTCGGAAACCGCTCAATGTCAAACACCGATTACCTTAGCGCGTTGCCCTGCAAAGCACAAGCCAAAACAAACTGTTACTCGTCAACAATCATTAAAGTTTCACAAAATATGATTCTAGAGCTTCTAGTACCACTCTATCTAAGATTGGCGCAGCCTCCACAACGGTCTCTTCCTGGGTCGCAATGTCATAGGACATATCTTCGTCATCAGACGAATCCATGTCGGCGTAGTCAGCACCTGTCCACTGCACCTTCAATCTGGGACGAGTCACACCTAAGTACCAAGAAAGGTGCGTCCGGAAGTTGTAGTTCGTATGCTCCTCCTCATTATCATACACATTTTCATCAAAAAGATCACATTCTTCAATGTAAGTGTGGTGAAGTCTCTCAAAATCGGTAGTCTTTTTATGCTTCTGACGATCAATTCTGTAAATACAGTTTCAACAATGATTTAAAAAGAAGTGAATCATATCGAAATGGATAATTATTCATTAATCTAAATTGACAAGTAAATCGTAATCGAAATGGACAAGTGGATCATAAGCGAAATGGACAATTTTTCATTAATCTAAATGCAGAAGGGAATCATAATTGAAATGGACAGGTGAATCATAATCGAAATGGACAATTTTTCATTAATCTAAATGGACAAGGGAATAATAATCAAAATGGACAGGTAAATCATAATCGAAATGGACATGCGAATTTTTTCATATTCGAAATGGACAAGTGAATGCACTTACTTGTGCAACCCGATGGACGTCGAGAACGGTGGTATGGGCCACTCCTGTCGCAAATCAAACTGCCTAGCAACTCGCTGCGGCAAGTGGTACTCAACTACGTAGAAGCAGATCAGCGGGCACGTCATTCTATATAGATCCTCATCAGTGAAGCACATGCTCCTCCACTGGAACTGTCCCACATTCGGATCTGTGTACGGCTGCCAAGAGACCTAGAAAAACTTTGTATGTTAGTATCACTCACAACAGTTCAATGAAATGAGTCAAACTAGTACAAGCGGTAATGGAATGAAAGTAGCTCACCATAGAGGGTGTGAGGCAATCCAGCTCATTAGCATACTCGACGTACACTCGTGCAGACCTGGCATGTGGAGGTGTCACCTGGTCCCGAAGGTAAGCAATCGTCGGTCGAAGTCGAGGATCGGGCTCCACGAACCAGGGACGTGGAGGAAGAACTGTGGGCCGACCAACAGGTAAACGAGACCACATCCAAAGCTGGAGAAGGTACACACACCCGCCAACAGAACTGCCCTGCCTAGTGCGGCAACAAGCCTCGCAAAGGTGCTGGTACAAGAAACTCAAGACTCCGGACGCCCAACTGTAACCCCCCGTCGTGTTGAAGTCTGTCAGGCAAGAGATGTACATCCAAGACGCGGCGTCACCAGTGCCATCTGGAAAGAGAACACACCCAAACAAGTGAAGGATCCAAGCTCTGCAGTAGTAGGTAACTGTCTGCTCATCTACATCTCCCGGACAAACACCAAAGTTATGTCGGAGCCAAGAAATAGGTACCCCAGAGGTCCGTGTACCTGGTGCCGCGGCAGGAAGCTGTCTCCCTAGAAAGGCGTGCACACGATCCCTCCAACCCTCAGGGCTGCACTGGCCTGTAACCGGACGCCCTCTAACACTGAGTCCAAGAAGCTTCTGCACATCCTCAAGTGTCACTGTCATCTCACCACAAGGAAGGTGGAAAGTATGAGTTTTCGGCCTCCACCTACATAAATGAGACACTGAAATGAATCATCCAATTTATTGAAATAAAAAAGAGGACGGATTAGTGGGACTCTGATTTTACCTATAACCAAGAGTTGTGATCGCCGCTGGGTTCAAAACAGGCAACCCGCGGCGAACCTGGTACGATACGATGTCCAGGCCAGCCATCCTCAAAAGAGGAGTGTACCTGTCGTTGTACCGCATGTCAACGAACCCGTTATGGGTTCGAGGACTGTCACACCCCGATTTTCACAAAAACCCGAATGCGGCCATATGTGTGCCCGGGAAGTCTTAGTACACATATAGCGAACAAATATGATAAACAGAGAACATATGCTGGAATAAATTCTTCATTAAATAAAGTTTTTACATCAGAGTGCTTCATAAATGAACTAAGCAATAACAACGGAAGACTAATAAACTCTCAACTAATGGAGTCGCAATCCACAGGGACTCTGACTGGGAGACCACAGCTCAGTAGTACGGTAAATCTTCGGAAACTCAGCAGCAGACTCATGCCCAGCCCAATCTGTTTACCCATCTGGGATTTTGTTGAATAAAATGACAAGTGTAAGTAAACAATTACTTAGCAAGTATAGCACGGGTATGAAAGGCTCAAAATAGGCTAGACACGGCTTAACTGTATTAGCATTTTTTTAGTTGGTTCATTTTAACATTAACCAAATTACAAGTGAATAAAAACCCAGTTGTAACCCAATTAATAAAGTACGAGTGACATTAATCATAAATAAACATCATATTCTAATAAAAAAGGATCCAGGCCGCTCGTGACCCTGAGCAAGGCTATCATGATAGATTTACACTCTGCAGAGGTTTCGCCCTTTACCCACCAGTCGCGTAAAAGTTCAAAAGAACTTTGCACCCAACCACGCACATCAACACTTCTGAGGTGTGATTGCATAGGGACGCTACGAGGCTTTTCACAAGACACCCTAACAAGACAGTGGCCGCTAAGGTACAATAAGGTGGTGAGACTCTAGGCACCGAGATTGACTGACCCTCAAGGCGCAACGTGAGGGGGTCAATGGCGTCCGAAGCGCGGGCAACTCATGCCAACAACAAAAATAAAGAGCGCAACGTGCAGAGCTCCCTTACCATAGGGGCTCCCAACACGGGACTGGGTCTAACGAGACCTAGCCGACGGGGCTACCGTCCTCGGTGGAATCAAGAAACACCACATGCCTTACTTCCCATAACGTCGTCGGCCCGTCGGTAACCACTAGCAAGCTAGAGACGTACAAGTTACTTGACCAAGACCAGAGCCATAATAGTTCTAGCGGTGGCGACAGGCTCCTAGGTTGCCGCTTTAAGAACCGGACCTTAGGGAGAGACACTAGAGCAAAGCACACAGCACATGCTCTAGTTCCCTAAACCATGTTGCTAAAAATCAAGTTTTATCATTAATGTTGAAGTGAACCATTATGTCAAAATTAACAATTAAATAATAGTGACAGTAGCTACGCATAGCAAAGATTCTACCCATATGCAATAACCCAAGGTAAACAAGGATAGGATAAACAAAACTAGGTACATCCTTAATATGACATCAATTTAGACACATGCATATGAAAGTAAATGTATATAAAAAGTGTATTTAGGTAGCAAGGATTGTCCGTGCTATAACTTCCCTTCCTCGAAGGGCGGCTGCTGCTGCTGCTGCGAGTCCTGCTCCGAAAAGTCCTCCACGTACTCGAAGTCCAACGCGAAAGGCTCACCGACTGGACACGAATCACCACACAACATCCACGCAAGCCAATACATGCAAACAAATAATATTCTATTAGAATAGTACACAAATAGTAGAAACGGTACAAACAAAGGGTTTAGAAATAATCTACGCTTTACTATGAACACATGAGCGCGAAAATCACACTAATTGGAGCTAAAACGGAAAAGATATGGCAAATCTAAGTTCTGGGGACCTGCTGGCAATTTTTAAAAGTTTTCAGGGGCTTATTTGAAATAAAACAGGGACCTATGCATAATTACGTGTTAAAACCCGAGGGCTAACGCGTGAAAATACCTAAATAGGACTACGGGTTCTAATTTCTAAAAGCTTAGGGGGTTATTTGTTAAAAACAGGACCTATACGTAAATAGTTTTGAACTAAGGTGGACCGCGGGTTGATTCTCTGGAAAGGGTGGGGCTCTTTTGCAAAGTCAGCAGTGCTGACCGGTATCTGGCCGGTTTGACTTGGGCTTGGGTTAAGTCGCGACCGTTGTATCTTGATCCAAGGGCCACGGGCGGGTTCGGTGAGGGGAGCGTCGGCGGGGGAAGCAGGGGTGGCGGCGCTACTGTGCCCTGCGGCGGCTCTTCGCCGGAGACAAGCGGATCTCGAGCTACAGGCCTCTATTCGCTACGCGGTTAGATCCTACGGCATCGGGGGCGAATGGCGAGATCACCAGGGGTGCTCAAGTTGGCCGAGGGGCGGCGCAGCGGCCGGGTGGCGGCGAACCGTGGCGGAGCTCGCCGGCGAGGGTGGAGAACGCGCTACGGGGCGAGGGATGGAGCAAGGAGGGGCTTGGGGTGTTGCTTACCACCGTGCGAAGGTGCTGGAGGGGTCAAATTGGAGCACGACGATGTTGGGGGCGGAGTCCGTCGGAGGCCGGAGCTCGGCTTGGAGAATGGCGGCGGCGCTACGGGATGGGAGGCGCTGGGGGGGCTCGGTCTCGCTGGGGAAAACTTGGGTGTGTCGAGGGGGCTGCGGGTGGACATCTTTTATAGCCCGGGAGTCCCTGTCATGCGGATCACGAAGATCGGCGGCGGCCGGCGGGGAAATCTCCCCTTCCATGTGGGGGGTCGCTTTCCTTGTGTGGGTGGCACGAAGGAGGAAGGGGGCGGGCAGGAGCTTCGTGGAAGCTTCCTGGGCGGCCCACGGGCGCGGGGCGGAGTCGGATTCGGCCGGCCGAGGCGGCGGCAAATGCGCCGGAGAAGGAGGCTGTCAGGCGAGAGCAGGAAGGAAGGTATGACAGGCGGGGCCCGCGTGGCAGTGGGTCAGAGTGAGAGAGGGCGGGGCTAGAAGTTGCGGGTCGCGCTGGGCCTGAAGCTGGCACTGGGCCGAGCGGGCGAGGGGGAAGGCTGGGCTAGGCGCGGTGCGCTGCTGGGCCGAGGGGGAGGAAAGGGAGGGGGAAGTTAGCACTGGGCCGAAGAGTGTAGGGAGTAAAAGCGAGTCGGGAAAAATCTTCAGGGAACAAAAACGAACTATGGGCCTAAGAACTTTTGTAGACCTCCAAACATGATGATTCAAATTTAAATTTAAATAAATTTAAATTCTCGTTTGAATCACAAGCAACACAAAAATAAATGTAGCAGCATGAATGCAACAAAAATATTTCTACAACTTATATTTGATTTTAATATTCATAAATAATTCATTTAGCCTATATTAATTATGAACAAATTAAATAAAAGCCCATTAATTACTAAAAAATTTTAAATAGGTAATTTTTGGGTGTTACAAGGACGAAGTAGGGGCTGTTCCTGCGCACAACTAAAAATTTGATTCACAAAGTTAGTAGCAATTAGAAATGTAATATGATTGACGAAGCGAGAGGATGTCATTACCTGCCCCTCCGCCGTGAGTCGTCCTCGGTGGTCTGGTCGTAGTACGGATCCAGCAGGTGGGGTAGCGCCATCCTGAAATAGAGAGACAGATTAGTTAGAAAATTTAACAACTTAACAATAAATATTACAAAAATATTTACAATGAAAGTATGCAAGTAACCGATAAAATGCGGGAAATAATTTACAAAATGCAACAAAGTACATAATTTATTTTCACCTGACTAATACTCCAATGGCACGTGCGTGAATTGTGACCCAGTCTATCATGCTTGCCACATTCATACTGATCGGGGTCATTAAGAAATGGAGTTCCTCTACCTCGCCTAGTTCTTCCTGGAATTTGATCCATAACCATCTTATACCTCGTACTCTTTCTAGACCCACGCTCGCCCCAACAGGAAGCTGGATCTGCAACGTACTTCGGGCCGTCATATGGAGGCCACTCTCCCGAGTCCCGAAAAGGTACGAATCTAGGACTCCATGTGAGCACTTGGTAGTCAACACTATACTCACGAGGTATCCTACTCTCGATGTCATAGTTGCGAGCTCTTGCTGCAGCCACCATATGAGAACATGGGAAGTGATATTGCTTTGGTGCACCACAAGTGCAGGTAAATTCTTGTAGACAAACCACATGCTTTCTGGACTCTTGGAGCTCGCCATCGAATGTTGTACCACCCCTCTGTACTACCTCATAAGTGCTCGAAGTATGATCAAAACACACGACTTCATGCGCGTGTCCCCGTTCCTTTGCCTTGTCAAGGTGTCGTGTTGGGTTTTTAGGCCATCTCACTCCACGACTCTACAACTCTCTAGCCTTGGCATGCCTATCATTGAAAAACGCAACAAGTTTGTAGAAAGTGTAGGAAACAATAGCATTCACAGGCATACCGCGTATCCCCAAGAGCAGGCCATTGAACGACTCAGCCATGTTGCTGGTCCGAAACTCATACCTCCATCCTCCCACATCATGGGCCCTAGTCCATTTCTCCAAATCTCTCATCAATCCTGTCAACCATTGTCTACCCTCTGCATTGGATGCTGTTCTGATCTACTCCAACTTCTCACGGAAGTACTTATCCTCAAGCTGGCATGCACACTCCTCGAATAGCTTGAAGTTATCCTTGACACCATCCTTACGGAGGAGGTTCTCAGCAAGGTGTCGAGTGCACCAACGACGGTGCAAAGGTGCATACCCCTGTATATGCTCACGCACAACATTCAGTATGCCCTGGTGCCTGCCTATAAGATATGACACCAAACTCCCGACCGGGACCAACCACATGTATCCGGACAAGTCTCAAGAACCAGCCCCAACTATCTTTGTTCTCCTTCTCAACCAAGGCAAATGCCAAAGGAACCAGTTCATTGTTTGCATCAACAGATATGGCTATAAGAAGCACACCTGCATACTTGCCAAGAAGAAACGTGCCATCAATTTAGAAGACGGGACGACAATACTTGAAGGCCTCAACACACTGAGGAAAGCACCAAAAGAGTCGGAAGAAAATCTGCCGCCCATTGATCAACTCATTTGGTTTAGGTATGTACTCATAAACTGTTCCTGGATTCACCACTTTGATTGCATTTAAAAGTACCGGCAACTGCTCATAGCCGTCCTCCCAATCCCCATATATCATCTTCCATGCCCGCTGCTTAGCCCTCCAAGCTTTACCATACGTAATCTGGTATCCATTATAAACCTCCTTAACTATGCTGATAATTGTCTTCACCTTCATAGTGGGTTCTTGCTTCAGAATTCCCATTAGCTTCTTCGCAATTAAGGTTGAGCTCAACTGTCGATGCTTAGTTGTCAACTCATGTTCTGAACATGTGTGTGGCCCAACAACTTTTGTGATCATCCACTTACCGGTGACCTTTTTCTTCCTTGCACATACCCTCCAATCACAACGGTCCTTGTCACATACAATTGTGTACCGCCGCTCAGCATAAGAATGGAGGACCTTGTATGGCCTTTTGCGTAGGACTGCAAAATGATGCAACCACCTCTTCAATGAAGGAAGGTCATTGAAAATGTGCCCCGTCTCAACTGACATGCTCCAAGAAACCTCAGGAGCGTTTAAAAGCTCATCATCACGACCTTCTGCACGAGCCTTATCTGAATGTGCAAGATCACTGAATGCATGAACCCTTAAGTCACGACCAGGAAGAATACGTCTCATCATCTCAATGTCACTCTCTGTAAGCTCTCCAACTGGTCGGTCATCATCAGAGTCAATGGCCCTTGCACACTCATAAGACTCATCACCATTCATAACTTGAGCTTCATCTGCCACATCTGCCACGCTGTTGGAGGCCCTAATTTCATCTTCATTTTGGACACAAGAGGAAACTCGGTGAGCACCAACATTATCATTGTCGGTGCTGGGATCGGTCGGCCAATCCCCAGCGCCAAACAGAATGCGCTGTGTCCCGTCCCTTGACGGTTGATGCAAGAGCTAGCACGACGAGACAAGCGTTTATCCTGGTTCCGACCGTGAGGTCGTACGTCCAGCAGGGTGCGCTCGGGGCGCTGTACTATCTTGCACCGGAGTGCTTGCAGAGGGGGGCTACAAGCAAGGCGGGAGAGGAGAGGGAGTCTCCAAGTCCCTGTAAACGGGTGTGATTGAGGCGAATGCCAATATCGCGTGAGGCGGTGTCTGTGGTTCCTCCTCCCCCCCTCTCTCGCCCCCTCCCTCCTTTTATAGGCCAAGGAGAGAAGGGGGGAGGGGCTTACAAGTACTGGCATAGTGTGTGCTACAGAGGTGTGTACTGGAGAGCGTGGCGCTGGGCGTGCGGTCGTCCTTGACCCAGGCGGGGGATTTATGGCGAGCTCCGGCTTCCGCGGGCGTCATGGCCGTCCCCGTGCTTGTCCTGGAGTGATTTCGAGGGGTGGCGCCGCCGTAATTCGCACCGAACTGCCCGCCGCTGGTTGACTTCGAGGGCGGGGCAGGTGACGAAGGACGAGAGTTGGCGGCACAGGGGCCGGCATGGCGCTTGCTGTCGACCACAGTGCGCGGCGTGCCTGGTTTGCCGGGGAATGGCCGAGAGTTGGTGGATTTGACTCGGCGTTCGTCATCACCGGACCACGCTTGACCGGAGTCCGTACTCGGTTGCTGCTCGTATATTCGTTCGAGGGTCCTTCGCGCCCATTCGAGGGCTGCACCGGGGGGGAAAGGACGGAAGCGGGTGGAATAGTGGTGCGGATTGACGCCTGCAAGTCCGCACAGGGCCTCGCGCAGCGCCGCATGCGTCCTCATAGTGGTGGCGAGGACGCATAGTGACCGGAGCAGGTGGAACAGCGAGCTCTATTGATGTCAGCGGCGCGGCGTGGGGAAAGATCGTCTTTTGACTTCGGCGCCCGCCTGATGGGGAGGACATTAAATGCCGTTGTCGGGCGGGACGCCAGAGTGCGCCGCGTTATGTAGAGAGTTGGCCTCGAGCGAGGCGGAGTTGGCTCGCCCGCTCGAGGGGGTGCGCGGCCCTCGAGCGAGGCGGGGTTTGCGTTGTGCCTGCTCGAGGGTGCGCGGCCCTCGAGCGAGGTGGAGACGGGGGTAGCGACTCGGGTCCCCTCGACAGGCGAGCTCGGACGGCCGTTCTTGGGCCGCGATGGGCTGTGACGGGCCGAGCTGCCTTGGCGGCCCCTTCTGGCTGTCGGTGATTCGGCCTTTCGTGGCATATCGTTTTTTGAGGGTGATTTACCCTGATGATTAGGGGACCCCCTGGGTTTGTCCCCGACAATCATGATGCATAACTTCAGCTTCAACTTCCACACTGTTGGAGGCCCTAATTTCCTCTTCATTTCGGACACAATAGGGCAATGAGTTAACACCGACATTATCATGAATGTCCCCTGTACAACAAAAGGCACAAAGATAAGGATATCATGATAAAATGGTATTGCATGAGCTCCAACAACATATGTGGATGCGACACTTACTATCAAGAGCAGATTGAGCATCGGGGACACTCGGCAAAGGTTCCTCAAAACTCCCACCAAGTTCTCGTACCGGAGAGTCACCATGTGGGAGCTGATCCATTACTGGGCCACACATGTCAGGGGTGGGATCAATAAACACCGGCCGCACCACCACATCTAAACATTGCAACTGACTCTTCATTGCCACTCTCATATAATTGTCCAATTGATTCTCACTGTCAATTCGGACGGTCCGCCTCAAGATGTTGGGGCCAGCACCTAGTTTGATAACACCGTCAACTTCTATGCCATCAACGTCTCCATAGGAATGTATCTCCTCACGAGCCCTTACAACGAACTCACTAAAAGATGGCCTTTCATTGAATAGAACCGGCTCACTTTGCATGTCAACAAATTCAACATATCCATAACGATCTTTTTCCACACTGCCACCATAATATATGTTCACTAGGTTGTCCATCTAGTACTACATGCAAATATCGAAACAAACTTTCATTACCACTATAAATATATACTAATATATACTACTTTATACTACCACTAATCTTGATTATACTTACGTAATATACCAATGATATCGCAAACTAAAACACTACCATAAATAATATCACTAACTAATATCACTATCCATATACTAAACTAAAATCACTAACTACTTCTATAGTAACTAAATTACTATATATAATTTTAGCTATCAGATAAATTACTAACATATCTATAAGTACATATATCAACTAAATTTCTCTAATTTTTTTATCTAACAGGACAGGGGCGACGCGGCAGGAGGCAAGGGCGCTGGGGCAGGGGCGCCGGAGGCAGGGGCGCCGGGGGCGCGCCGGGGCAGGGGCGCCCGGCCACGGGCGCCGGCGGCATGAGCGCCGGCGGCCGGGGAGGCCAACGGGGGCAGGGGCGCCGGGCCCTGGCCGGCCCAGTCCGGCGACGGCGGCGGCGGCCTCGCCGGCACCACCCGCCCGCGCGCCAGCATGGAAGAAGGGGGACGGTGCGCACGGGCGGCGGCTGGGGGCGGGACGGCCGGAGGCGGTGCAAGCGGCGGGCGGAGCGGCGGCGGTGCAGGGCGGCGGGCGAGGAAAGAGAGAGACGCGCGCGGGAGGAGCTCGGCGCGGCGCCCTGTTAAAACGCTCGGCGTCAAGATCTGTGGCGCGAGGCCCCTGCCACATTGGACGCCACGAGGTCAGGGTTGGCGATGGCTCGGCGCCATGAACCATGGCGCTGAGACGTGTAACCTCGGCGCCGCGCCGAGCTTAGGGTCTATTTTTTGAAATCTTTCCACCAGAGACGTATTTGTGAACTTCTTTCGCGAAAAGGGCTAAAAAACAAAAAAGTCGGTCTAGGTGCTCATCGATCCTGGTGCTTGTCTTAGGCAGCACCACTTCCCTGTGTGTACTGGTGCTAGGAGATCGATGCAATTTTTTGTTTATAGAATATTCTAGATGTAAAACGTGGCAAATGGTTGCAACTTCACATTTTTTTTTCTTTTTTTCTCAAACAATGCATCTGCAATCATTACTTTTGTTTTCAGCTATTACCTTTACATTGGTATAATGGTCGTTTTCCATCGATACTAATTTCTTGTTTAAATTCTAAAGTTGCATTTATATTGGAACAGAGGGAGTAACACAGACACAGAAAAGGCAACGCTGTAAGTCCTCACACTCTTTAAAAAAATTGTTGCATTATAATAATAGTTCTAAACCTTCAGTTAGTAAATTATAGTAGTAAAAAATCGAAGCACAATAGATCAATCTAGAATAGCATAGGCAAGCATGAAAGTTAAAGGTATAGCCGGTTTAGCCTGTACTTAATCATTAACAAAAGGTGTGATATGTATCGTTGCTATAGTTTGCCACATACAGTATATGATTAACTATGGTCTATGGCAAGTGTCTAGTAGTTGGTTTGCTGCCATATCTCTTGTGTATCAAACACTCTTTAAAAATCCCAGCTGTTAGCACTAACTTTAGTACCGTAACTGTCATGGGCCATACTTTCGCATGAACATATTGCAGAGAGAGAACTCTAGCAAGCGTCGGGTTGTTCCACACGGGCCTAAAACCTACTGATGGACTCAATGGGCCTACATTACAGACAGTAGTTTTTGCAGTCCAAAAGGAAATGCTACCATCGAAGGCCCAACTCCAGAAAATAGTAGAAAACTGGGTCAGAAGATACTCGAAGCCCCAGCGAGCCCAGCAGCGAATCCCCACGCCGGTCGTGGCCCGCCAATGGGCATGGCGCGCGGGCGCGGCAGTGGCAGCTCGGCGCGACTAATCATCGCGCGCGTGATTTTTCCGCCTCTGTCGCCTCCTGAAGACCGCGCTACGCCTGCGCAATTGTCTGTTTTTGGTCTGTTTCTTTTTTCTTTTTTCCGGCCCATCTCACCGGTAAGGCCCATCTTGCACGTCTTTTTTTCCTTCTCATCGGTTCTGTTTGCTTGTTCATCTTGTTGTGGCGGCTTGTTCGCGTTTCTCCAGCATCAGTGCGACGGCTGCGGATATTGAACGCTACCAAATGTTCAGATGCTATTTTGTTTTCTTTTGCTTCTACATTCATTTTCGTTCTCTTTATTTTTTTTGTTTTCTTCGCCTTTTGTTTTATTTTCCTTGCTCTGTTCTTTTGCTTATTTTATTACTTTGCTATGCTTCTTTATAACATGCAATATTTTTTAGTACATAATTCTAATACTAAAAGTTGTTGTTTATTTTTATGTTTTATATTATTTTGATAGAGAAACTATATGAACATGTTTGATCATGTTGTAAATTTATATGTTCACTTTACAAACTAATATGTTCGTGATACAGATTTATTTGATCACTGTATTAAATAATTTGTTCGTGATGTAGACTCATTTGTTCGCTATGTTAAATAATTTATTCGCAATGTGAAATACATTTGTTCTCTGAGTAAAATTATATGTTCACATGTTTAACCATTTTATCCATTTGGTAGACTAATTTATTCATAATGTTAAAGTATTGTGCACTTTATAAACTAAATTGTTCACGATGCAGACTTATTTGTTTGCTATATTAAATTATTTGTTCGTGATGTTGATTTATTTGTTCGCTATGTAAAATAATTTGTCCGCGATGTGTAATACATTTGTTCGCACTATACTATAATTTGTTTGTGATGTGAAATACATTTGTTCGCACTATACTATAATTTGTTTGTCATATTTAGGTTTTTATTCGCAGAAAACAACTATTTGTTCATATTGTTTAGGTATTTGTTCGCAGTAGCAAAAAATATTCTAGCTTAATAAAAAAATGTTCGCAAAAGAAATATCATCTAAATATAGTCAAGTGACATCTTGTTTTGAAGATTTTATCGCAATAAATATTATGGTGCGATCGAAATTTTATTTGGATGCTTGGTTTTAGAGCAATGCATTTTTTTAATCCAACTTGCTTTGCATGCAAGTGATGTCATCTACGTGGACCGATGCGTCCGCTGTTTCGGGTTTGTCATCTGCTACGTAGTACGAATGCATCGTTCTTCTTAATCAGTCCAATAGCTCAACGACAAAACAATCGGCCCAAGCAGCCCAATAAAAAAATCGAAGGCGTGTCCGCTTTTTTGGGTTTCTTCGGGCGATAGGTGTCTCCGCATCGCCGCCGTGATGGCTAGACGCCCCCGTGGCAGCTTCCTTACCTCCACCAGACCACCACCCGTCGCGCAGCCTACCGACATCGGCACATGAGCGCCAACCATCGCACCAGCACCACGCGCTCCACGACCACGAAGCCCCGAACCCCGGCACAACGCCTCTCGCACCTTTCGCAGCTCTGCGCCCACGCCGGCCGCGCAGATGCGCGTGTCCGGGTTCGTACTCGCCGCGTTCGTCTCCAACTGCCTCCTCCGTATGCACGCTCGCTGGGCGTGCGCGCTTGTAACACCCTAAAAACCAATAACAAATAAATCATAGCAACATGACTAGATTTAATTTTTCTAAGAGCTTAATTAAATTATCAATTAATTTGAGCCTAAAAGTATTTAAATATTATTTAAATAATTTTATAGACAAGTGAATTGTTGCATTCATGCTGCTTTGCATAATATTTTAGTTGAAAAAATGAAATTTTAAATTGTTTTAAAAAATTTTGGTTACGTTCTCGTTCAGTACAAATCCAATCTTCCAAATTTCAAATCAATTATCAGACATCTCACGTCAGCTTTCTTTTCAATTCTTAATCAGTCTATCTTTTATTTTTTCCCTGTTCCTCTCCATCTTTTCTTTATTTTTTTTCTAGACGATTTAGACTATTTATTCCTTTTATTTCCTTTTCTACACGTGAACTATTCAGACTATCCAAAAGAAGCTAGCAACCAGGTAATACACGTAACATATACTAGCATGCAAAATAATTCCAATCTCACTCTCCATCATGGCTGCATGCAGGCGTCATATCTGCTCTTTATTTTTTTTTCTCCCACACTGTTCCCTCGTCTCCTTACCATCACGATCATTGCTTAGCTTCAATATCCACTTCCTAGCAAAACTGAAACTCCACTCTGAGCTCCTTCAACTTCCACCAGCGGGGACTCAAAGGCCAACATAATAAGTGGACATAATTTAAGCACTACTACTAATGACGTTTCACTTAATCTCCTGCCATATCCACTTCTACCGAGCCCTATATAAGACTGTCCAACTGGCCAACTCTCTCCTTCCTCTCACACGACTCGACCTCTACCATTTCATCTTGCCGTACAGGAGATTATCCAGTGGTGGAGTTCTCGTATCAATCTTCCGTGGATCCGGCAAGTTGCATTGGCCGGCATCAACACTCTGCTCCCTAAAAAGTAACCTCAACGTTTCACAACATGATGATGTGAGGGCTATGCAGATGAGTGACTAGTTGATGCCGAGTTGCGCTTCTTCCTCGCTGTTTTCCATCATTGCTTTCGCCGTCGACCATCACATTATGGTGAGCTAGAAGCACTCTCTGCTGCCCTTTATATCCATTTCACATTGACTATATATCCTGTACGAAAATCCTAGATCAAAACTTCGCATAACAGAACCATATCTACACACAGCAGTTCAATCTGTGCATGCGCTCTTGTTTAATCCATGCTTGCATAGTTGCATGTGCTACGCAAGTAGTACAAGCTGCTAATAAGCTTATGCACGTTCCCGAGCACAAATATCATCCAATATATTTTTGCAACATCCTGTCCTTTCTCTTATTTAATATATCCAATCTTTGTGCCTCATAACCCTTGTTATCCATCAATAATCAAGTTTAGTTCCTCAAACGCGTAGTTTTTTTCCGTAGGCGCTTTATAAAATGTTTTCCAATGTTTGATGTATTGTTTTTCTTATTGTATATTTTATTGCTTGGTCGTAGATCTCGTGCCTGTTGCGACTGAGCCGCCCGTTGAAGCAGATCAAGGACAGTATTTTGAAGAAGAAAAGGATTCCTTTGTAGAGCAAGGCAAGTGGCCCTCCCCGCATACTCTTTTTGTCCTATATAATTGCATGACAACTAAAATTTATTGTTATTGCATTAATTTAACAGGAACACCTTTTTAAGGACTTACCTAGTCTTTTTACCCATGATTACTTGGAACAACCCCGGTTTAAATAATGTTTTGGGTTAGTCTATGCTTAGTGTTGCTATACATTGGGATTGGTTGAATTGGATCTTTATAAAATATTGATCATGGCAACTTTGATGGTAAATGTTGGTTAATGCAAGAAAACTCTTCTTTAATCGGAACATGGAGAAGCATCCAAGAAAACAGTGCAACCACAGTGTCATATGGCTCTGACCTTGGCCGATTAATTAGGGGTGTGATTGTACTGATGACCTTATCCGAAAGGAGCAGAGGGGGAATTGGGGTTGAAGGGGTATAGCTCGGTCCTGGTTGCCTTGGCTAAGGTACTGACCGTTAGGGAGGGTTGTGCTCCGCCCTAGTCTGTAACTCTTGTGGGTTGTTGGTCTTTTGCACACCTTTGTAAAGGCTTCGTAGTGGACCCCTAGCCACTCACCTCGGAAGTGTTTAACGGTCTTGCAAACCCGGACAACATGTGGAACATGAACTATGGGAAAAAGTGTTACAACCTCTGCAGAGTGAAAATTGATCGATCAGCCGTGCTCACGGTTAAGAGCGGGTTGGACCCTCACATAATAATTGAACTTAAAGATGGAATTTAAATCGTGGTTTATCTCATGGTTTTTGGAATAAGATGTTTTCTAAATGCTTAAGTGGGTTGGTATAAACTTACATCTAGTAAATAGAAGCTTGCTAATAAAACTTGACCAACTTTAAAAGCTCACCGCTGTGAACCCTAGCCTGTTCTGGATAGCCTTGCATCTTTCCCCGCTTGCTGAGTACCTAGTTAGGTGTACTCACACTTGCTTATGTTGTTCAGAGGAAAACAATGGTGAAGAGTACTACAGTGACTACGACGAGTTTTGAAGCTTGCGCTTTCCCCCAGTCATGATGCCTATGAAAGTGGAAGATGAAGACGCTCCGTCTAGTTATCGTGTGTTCGTCTATAAGACCTTCGTGTCTTCCGAGAGTGTAATAAGAATATTGTAATAAAGTTATTAATCCTCTTGTACGTTTGAATACTGTGTTATAATATTACACTATTTTGTCTATCGTATATGTGTAAACATGATCCTGGCGCACATATGAGATGCACTTGATTTCTCTTGGAATATAAGGTGTGACAGCGCTCGCGCTGCAGGGTGTTCGACGCGATGACCCACCGGGACACGGTCTCACGGAACACCATGCGCTGCTCACGGCGTGCGCTCACGCTGGGGACATTGACACTGCGGTCTTGCTGTTCAATGCGACGCAGGAACCGGACGTCGTGTCCTGCAACGCTCAAAGGGCCTGCACGACGACGGAAGTGTATGAGATGTTGAACGATTTGATTGTTGGGAACTTGAGATCAAACTCCCTGTATATGAGCCTGCTTCAGCTTTTTTTTTTCGCTGATGTTTATGAGTGAGGAGCACATCTGAGCAAGATGACTTTCTTGGGATCACCTTTTTTGAATTGAAGATGTCAATGTACTAGTATTTGTCAAGCATTGAGTTTTCACAAAACTTTGAGATTTCTCCAGCACTCCAGCAGATAGTGATACTACAAATGATGCTCAGGAAGAAACTCTTTTGAAATGTACTTGTCCATTTCATGTAAGTATGTTCTCTAGCTTTGATCTTAGGATGCATGAGACTGAGAACTGTTGGCATGAAAACAAGGTCCATAGCTATGGCGTGAATGGTCTGATACCGTTAGTTCTCTGATTAGGTTGAAAGCCCTTATTGATTTTTTTTTCAGTCTCCAACAGAATCTTTAGATGCTACGGCTTTTGCCAAATATTTCTTGAGAGGTTTTGGAAATATAAGAAGAAAAGTCAGGCTGAACTGTTGTCCAGATGAGATGAAATGTTCCAGTGAAAGCATTGTCCATCCCTGAATGTTAATTACTGAGGTATAATTTTGTCCAAGATTCAAGGTCACTCATACTTCTTTATACCCAGGCTATATTTGAATTCCCTTTAGCTATTATCATTTATGGCTGTTTCGGCAACTTAAAACACAACATTAGTAGGTTGCTGCAAGAATATGTTCTGTTGAGCTAGCAACGTCCATCAAGCTCAGCTTGTGATGAAACATCACGGTAATTCCATTGTCATATACTCATATCCCAATAGTCACTTCAGAGTTCCACTGCTTAAAATTTGGATGGCATATAATACTACAAAGGGTAGCATTTTCATAAAGGATATTTAATAGTTACACACTTCAATTATTGTTTACACCACAGAACATATCATAAAGGATTTGGCTTTGCTTTGCAACTGAATGGAAGGTGCCTGACCATATTTGAAATCCAGAAAAGAAGTTGTGTTTTCAAAATGGACAAGATATCGTGTAAGTTCCATTTACACCGATATGGTTATCTTTTATCTTGTATATTTTAGTAATAGCTCTACCTCTTTTGATCGATTCCTTTTCAATCCAAAAATGGCAAAATGTTTACAATATTCCTCTTTTGTTGGTGGTCTGGTTGGTCTGTGTGACTTAGCTATATCAGAAATAGCATGGGGCATCATCCTTTATCGATCAGTGAGTTCAAGCGTCGTCCTCCATCCAAACACGTTTCCTGCTAGGAACCTTGACGTACATAGCATGACCAACAAGTTATAGATTTTATAGTTCACTAATTCAAAGAAAATTGTAGCATTTCTCAAAGCAGGGCACTTGATGAATTTGGATCATCTAATAATATGTGCTTTGGACAGTGCAGAATAGATGCCTTGCATGCCTGTGGGCACTATGATAATCATCAGGCCCTGAAGTCTCTCTCTCTCTCTCTCTAATGACATATGCGTTGGTTCAGCACAGTCCAGTAGGCCTGGATCGCAATTGATTAGTCCAGTCCCGCGTAATTACTTCTTGCTTTGGTTTTGCTAATGACATGCTATTAATATAGGTTTATGCTAATGACGCGCAACTAATATTCTGTCGGTTAAACCAGTCCACTTCCTCCGATTCCTGATGGCTGCTTAGCCCAATCCATCGCTGTTAGCCCTGATACTCGACACGACAATATAACTGTGAGCGGTAGCCGCAGGCCTTTCTGACCGCGTCCATGTCAGTGGCAGAGATCACCTTTCCTTCCAGGCGAACGTAAAGCAACCGGCCGGGGGCAGTGGGAGGCGACATGGCAACCGCCGCCGGCCGCGGCCGCCGACCCACCCGGCCGCGCGGCGCCCGATCGGCGGGCCGGCGCGCGCGGACTCGGACCCTCCCGCCCCGCTGCCGCGCATGCAGCGAGCCAAGCCAACAGGAAAGCTTTGCGGCAGACCGTGCCGCGCGCCACGGGGGTCGCGGGCGGGCGGCGACGCGAATGGCAAAAAGGGTCTGCAGCACAGCACAGATTGACAGGCCGTTACGCCCACGGACGCGTCGCCATCAGCGGCGGCGTCGGCGCCGCACACAGCGAAGCCAAAGCATTGCGGCCGAGAAGGTTTGCTTTTGCTACGGTCCTTCGCTATAAAAAAAAAATTCTCGTTCCATCAAAATCAAAATATCAGCACGTATATAAAATACTAAATATAGATAAAATCAAAAATTAACTATATAGTTTTGTTGTAATTTACAGACAAATATTTTAAACCTAATTAATCAATATTTAAATAATTATTTATAAATATAAACAAAATGATACATAACATAAAACGTTAAATTTGATATGTTAAACTTTAAAACTAAACAAAGTCTAGGTAGAAAACGGCAGGCGCCGCGCCGCGGGCAGCAGTATCCGCGTTTGGAGGTCCAGCTGCCGGATCGCGGGGGTCACGCGGCGAGTCAAACAGGCAGTGAATGGCCGTGGTGGCGTGGTCCGGGACGGTTGATCGTTGTGCGCTTGGCGTCATCAACCGTCAACGCATATTTTAATGTTCGAGTGAATCGGGCAAGTCAACGGCGTTTCGGGGACGGGTGGCCACGTACCGGTCCTGCTGCGATTGCGGCGGCGAGAGGGCAAAGCATGGAGCAGCACAGGCGCAGCTGTAGGAGTAAATTGGGAGGTCGTTACGCGTTAACGGCTAGTGGTTGACTTGGGCTCACGCATCCCGCTGTCGTTCAAGGTCCTGAAATTAGGAGCCAAATTTTGGTCGGTTGGTGTGCATACGCTGCTGTAACATTTCGTTTATGTGTAAAAAATTGTCTAAAAATTAATTAATTAGGCTCAAAATGTTCGTCTCGTAGAGTATAACAAAACCATGCAATTAGTTTTTGATTTTATATACATTTAGTACTTTATGCATGCTATAACATTTTAATGTGATGGGAATCTTCTTTTTACGTAGTGAACTTTGGGGGTGAAATTTGGGATCTAACGTCCAAGCGCAAGTCAGAATCGGAGCGCCAGGTGCCAACTACTACTACCGTCCCCAAACATTTGTATCGATACCGGCGGTATTAATTAGAGCGACCAAGTTTGTGACACCTCCTCCGTCTAGCAAGCGACGATAATCCAACCAGCACTCCACCACCAACCAGTAAAGTAATAACATCGTCGCTCTGTTTAGTTTTCAAATTTGTGAGTTAAATTTTGGCTTTTTGAGTACGTGCGTCACTGTAGCATTTTATTTATATGTGTGAAAAATTATTCAAAAATCAATTAATTAGGCTTAAAATGTTCGTCTCGTAGAGTACAACAAAACTGTGCACTTAGTTTTTGATTTGATCTACATTTAGTACTCCATGCATGTGTCGATATTTTGATGTGATGGGAATCTTCTTTTTTCATAGTAAACTTTGGGGGTAGAATTTGAAATCTAAACAAGGCCCTTGTTTAGATGCAAATTAGGGGGTGGAAAATTGGGGGAAAGATGTCACTTCGTCATAAATGCGTCAATGTAGCATTTCGTTTGTATTTGTGAAAAATTGTCCATAAATTGATTAATTAGGATCAAAATGTTCGTCTCGCCGAGTACAATAAAACTGTGTAATTATTTTTTTGATTTCATCTACATTTAGTACTTCATGCATGCACTGACATTTTGATGTGATGAAAATCTTTTTTTACATAGTGAACTTTAGGGTTGCTTTTTGAGGACTAAATAAGGTAAAGGCCTCAGTTCATTCAGGTCTTCGGTTGTCTTCGTTCGCGCCATCTCATCTTTGATCCAGTATATGAAACGAGCTGCTACGAATTATTAAGCCCCGAAGCAGACCCAAAGAAAAGGGGCTTGATACATCCAGAATTCAATCATGGCGGGAGATTACGGTCCAGAACCGATCACTCTCGCAATAAGATTTTGAAAGGGGCCCCGATCGAATGCCTATGATGGGGTCAAAGCATGAATGGAAGGAACACACAGATTATGCCATCGATCCACAAGCGTGTGTACTGTAGTAGGCCACTAGCCCTCTAGCCTGCCGCGATCACCATGATGAGAATTGATAAAACAGGACAGCAACACATGGCGCCACGGCCTGCCCAACCCATGCTCTCTTTGACGGATGGATGGGCTGGGGTTATACGTGCAAGGCATTAAGGCAACGACGATCCGTCAACGCTCTACAAGCATGGCGATGATCTCGATTGGCATCCAAAAATCTGTGAGTCCGCAAGAAATCCCCGTCTGCAAGATTCCGCCTGGTTCTAGTTGCCTGCTTCCAGTAGTACTGTGTAGTCGTCTTGCGCTGAAAGGGACGTATACGGAGTACACCGGAAGCATGTGCGAAGGCCGGGGCAGCAAACGGCCCTTCCAAAACTAGGAGAAACGATGAGAAAGAGAAACTGGGGTAGACCACAGGTATCCTCCGATCGAGCCGCTCCGCGCTCCCCTCCTAGTTCGTTCGGGTTGCACATGCCTTTCACAGCGTGGCCTACCGGTACTGTTTCGATCGAATTAATGAAACGGAAAGTTGCGATCGAACTCGAACACATACATGCACGCAGAGATGGTGGTGGTTATCCGGAGCGGCCCCGGGGTTGGACGGACGGGGCCGACGACGTGTCGTGATCGGGAGTCAGGGCCGGCGACCGTGGTGGACTTGGTTACTGGCAAATGGCAATAAACGAGGCGCTATCCTATCCACCGGAACAGAACAGGGGCCCTGAAGGAGACCGGAGTCTTACTGCTACTAATTGGAGACTTTTTTAAGACTCCACGTTAATCCTCACGAGACGCGCTAGGAAAAAAGATAAATTCTAGAAATTCTCAAAAAAAACAACAGAAACATCCGGCCATCAATTCATCATTATTGACAATAATAGCCATTAGATCTATTATACTCTTCAAAAAATTACCCACCTCTGCCATTATAAAAATAAAATAAAATAACCCTCTAATTTTGTATTTAAATTACCCACCTTTATCATTATAAAAATAACAAAAAATAAATGGCATGCTTCTAAATTTTCGACATCTAACACTATAAAAAATTAGAGATTAATCTAAAGTATATCCATTGAATACATTTGATTACATACATACGACAAGTCAACATATAGGGTTTGGATTTCCTAGCTATTTCTCATTATCTCGTAGACCCATAGCATGTTTTTTATATGAGTGCACACATAAAACTAGGTCACAAGTCACGGTAGATCGCTGGCGTAGAACATGTTTGCGCCGCCATCACGCTCGCACGCACTGCAGACCGAGCACGCGCATCGGCTAGCTGGCTTCCCCATGTCCAAGTCACTAGCATGGAGGACATGCACTCTCGAATCAACGCATCATGAAGACCTGCAGGTAGGGCAGATGATATGCTTGCTGCAGGGTGTAGGCGGTGGTGAGGCAATGGAGAAATTCTACTGCAGCATCATCATCATGGTTAAGTCTTGCAGGAGACGTGGGAGTCCCTGTCAGGGCAAGGAACTTGCTACGAGGATGACAAACTCGACTCTTCGTGATGACAGAAACCAACCATCTAGGAAAATGACAAAGCAATAGATCTCCTAGCAAACAGTCATATATTATTTTTTAGCTTATTCATATTTAATTCTTTCATGGAAAAGTGACACATGCTTATATATTGATTGGTCACGTACATACATTGAGTAAATACAATCAACAGTATCTCTTCCGTATTAATTTTTGTTTAGCAGGTTTGGGAATTAGGGTGCCAAAGTGACAGCTAAACTAACGAATTTCTTCTACTATTTATAGATTATAAGTATAGATATGAAAACATTATGTTGCATGGTAGGTTGAAGAAATGAGACGGGGATTTATTCAGCCTTGGACTTGATCAATATACATATGGATCAAAGGAGATTAGTATATATCCAACCAAGGTCTAAAGAGGATAGAAACATATGGAGTAATTTTAGCTGAAATATGTCACAACTAGATAAACATATTAATTTAAATGGGTATTGTATGAGAGAGAAAAGATAAAGAATTTAATTAGTTGTAGACCCCAAAGTATAATTCAAAAACTTCTAATATATTTATCCCTATTCCCTAATCATCCGGTCATGAGGTGAACGATGCGTCCCGCGGCGGCGCCCGCGCAGGGAAGGGAAGGAAGCAGTGGACGGGCACGGACGGTGGTGGTGGTGGCCCTTGCCACGCGATAAGCCTTGACGCCCTGTCTCCCTCCCTTCTCGTAATCCACGGCCACGTCGGCCGCCCCCGTTCGTATCCCCTCGAATCAAATCCCACTCATCGCCTGCCTTTCTTTTCTCTCCTCCATCCGGTCCTCGTCCTCGAATCCCTTAATTCTAGCGGGGATTCTATTTTCTTCCAATCGCGGCGGCCCAATTATTGCCATAAAAATCACCGCGCGATCGAACCCAAATCAAGATTGTTCGACCTTTCACAGCCAGACCTACGAGCGGATTCATCACCGATTCAGCGCCAGGTTTCTTACCGACTTCCACGTGCCAGGCTGCCGGAAACGGTATGTGCCAGCCAGGCTTTGATCCGACGCCTCGCTGACGCGCCCCGCGCCGCGGCACGCGTGTCCCCGGTGGTCGGTGGCCCGTGGCCGCCCCTCCCGTCCTCCCTCCTGTGGGTGTCCCCCACCTCTATATCCGTCCCACGGCGCCGCGCCTCGCTCCCAGCCGCGTCGCGTGTCCGAAACATTCGGCGGCACCAAGTATCATCACTCTACTCTAGTGGTCTAGTTACTAGAAGCACTCGGCAGCCAGGCACCAGCTAGCTTCATTCTGCGCTGCGGCCAGAAACCAGAGCGGCAACCTCGGGCATAAAGCCGGCGCTCGTCGTGACAATCCAATCCAATCGAATCCAATCCCCAGTTCTGCTCTGTTCTGTTCTGTTCTCCCAAGTAAACGTGAGCCTTCTCTTTCTCGACCTCGAGCTCGGTCTATGGCTGTCGTCATGAGGAGGAGCAAGTCCCTGTCCCTCGTCTTCCTCCTAATAGTCTTCCTCGCGGTCCCGTCCCCGGCTCGCGGCTGCGACCGCTGCGTGCGCCGGTCCAAGGCCACCTACCAGGCCTCCTCGCTCGCCCTCAACGGTAAGCCGCCGGCGTCCAACCCACTGGCTTCATGCGTTTTCAAGTTGATTAATTCGTTGGCGGCTTCGAAGATTGACCTGGCTGATCCCGTTGTTGCTGAATTGCGCAGCCGGTTCGTGCGGGTACGGCTCCCTGGCCGCGACTTTCAACGGCGGATTCCTCGCCGCCGCCGGTCCCTCGCTCTACAGGGGCGGCGTCGGCTGCGGCGCCTGCTTCCAGGTAGGCTGCTGCTGCTTCTTCTTCTTCCCGGAGCAGTCGTCGGCGACAGCCCGAATTCCTCTGTGTCTCTCGGTGGGCGAATTTGGAATTGATTAAGCGAGGATTTTGGCCCCCATTGCAGGTGCGGTGCAGGGACAGCGCGCTGTGCAGCGCCGCGGGCGCCAGGGTGGTGGTGACCGACGAGGCGCGGGCCGCGTCGAACCGCACGGGCCTGGTGCTGAGCGCCGCGGCGTACGCGGCCATGGCCCGCGCCGGCGAGGCCGCGCGACTCAGGGCGCGGCGCGTCGTGGACGTCGAGTACAAGAGGTTGGTTGCCCTTGCCCACGCTCCCTGTCGCCTGCACCGGTGCCGTGCGCGAGTACGGCGTCGTCTCAGCTTCGCTCGCACGTGCCGATGACGCAGCTGAAAATTTTTTTGAGAGGGTAGTAAGATTTAAGAATAACAGCTGATTTTTTTTACCTTTTTTGCGGGCAGGATCCCGTGCGAGTACGCGAGCCGCAACCTGTCGATCCGCGTGGAGGAGAAGAGCCGGCCTCCAAGCGAGCTGTCCATCAGGTTCCTGTACCAGGGCGGCCAGACCGACATCGTCGCCGTCGACGTCGCCACGGTAAACAAAACATTTCTCTCCGCTCCACCAAACAACGACGTTTCTCCCACCTTTTATTTCCCCTAGCGAGTTTAAAAGCTGAGGTCAGCAAAGTAACGTTGGAACGGCGCGTGTTGTTGTGTGCGGGCGGCTGCTGACGTGGTATGCGCGTTGGTTTTGTTTGGCAGGTGGGGTCGTCGAACTGGCGGTTCATGACGCGGGAGCACGGGCCGGCGTGGAGCACGGCGCAGGCGCCGGCGGGGCCGCTGCAGCTCCGGCTGGTGGTGACCGGCGGGTACGACGGCAAGTGGGTGTGGGCGGAGTCGGAGGTGCTGCCGCGCCGGTGGGAGGCCGGCCGCGTCTACGACACGGGCGTGCAGGTCACCGACGTCGCGCAGGAAGGGTGCTACCCCTGCGACACGCACGAGTGGCAGTGACCCACAAGCTGAGTTGCAAGATTGTACAGTTCTTCTTACCTTTTTGTTTCCTTTTCCTTTCGATCCATTTTTGGATGGATGGATGGTTGGAAAAAAATGACATGATGAATGGAATCGGGAATATTTGAGTCAAACGTGCCGTTGCAACTTGGGTTCGGCCTCCCTGTGCACTCCACTTCGGTGTGCGGCGGAGTTGGAGCGCACGATGTGTAGAGTGCGCGGTGTGTGCTGCGTGCATGACGGCTTTTTTGGTCGTCAACGACGAGCGCTTCCACTCGATCGAGCTCCGCGCCGGATCGCTCAGGGCCACTCGTTCCGAACGAAACGGAATTGGCGGATGCCGTCGTCACGACGGGGAGGTGAGGTCACACGGGCGTAGGCGTAGCTGAGCCGGAAAGAAATGTTCAGCGCGCTCGCTGAGCGCGCGCTTATACACTTCTGCAGTTCTACACCGAGCAGCGGCTCCCTTGTGTAAGCGGACATCGTGATGCTGTCCGGCCGGTGACATCATGCGGCTGTTGGAGTTGAGTCTGATGCCGTGTGGTCGGCGTTGGAGTTGGAGCGCACGATGTGTAGAGTAACCAGAGTTTGGAACTTTTGCCGCTGCAACGTGTATGTGGAGCGGATTAGGAGGGCATTCAGTGCTTCCAAATGATCCAGCCAAGAATTCTCTTGTTCTGGACATGAGGCTTAAGGCTCCCAGACTGTGTTTAGTTACTCTCAACTTTTCAAACTTTTTATCACAACGACATCACATCAAAACATTAAATATAGCAAATGACGCATGCATGGAGCATTAAATGTAGGTAAATAAAAAAATAATTACATAGTTTTGATGTACACGATAAGACGAATATTTTGATCCTAGCTAGATCATGATAGGACAACAATTACCACAAACAAATGAAAAGTGCTACAATACGCTTCAGTGTTTAATGCGACCATTTTTATCCTTTTTACAGATCTAAACGCGGCCCAATCTTCCGATGCCCAATTTTGCTTTCTTTTATGCTGGAGTGTTATGCTCAGAGAGACGGCGTTACGCGAGGAGCCCATGTACTTGAGGTGGGATTCAGTGAGCACAAACACAGCAGCATTTGATTCAGCGAGCGCGCTACAACATCTTTCTGTACTGCCTACGTATAGATAATTAGGCCCTGTTTGTTTAGATCCCAAATTCTACCCACAAAGTTCACTATGTAAAAAGAAGATTCCCATCACATCAAAATGTCATAACATGCATGGAGTACTAGATGTAGATTAAATCAAAAACTAATTACACAGTTTTGTTGTACTTTACGAGACGAACATTTTGAGTCTAATTAATCAATTTTTGGATAATTTTTCACACATACAAACGAAATGCTACAGTGACGCAATGATTACGAAGTGACATTATACCCCCAATTTGGCCCCCAAATTTGGGATCTAAACAAGGCCTAGATGATTCGCAAAAGCATCGGTGTGTGATGCCGTGATGGGCGAAAAGCTGACGAAAAAGTCACATCGAACACCACTGTAGCACTTTTTATTTATTTGTGGTAAATATTGTCCTACCATGACATAATTAGTCTCGAAAGATTCATCTCGTCGTGTACATACAATTAGTTTTTTTATTTAACCACGTTTAGTGTTCTATGTATGAGGAGAGAGATTTAACGTGATTTGATGTGATAGGTGAATAGTGAAGTTTGGAGAGAAATTTTACAACTAAACACACCTGTGATCGACGTTTTTTTTGTTTGACAGGACATAGGATCGACGTTCAAACAAAGTAGCGGGCGTTTGGGACTTTCGCTGTTGCGGCATCTTTTTTTTCCCCTGTCCAGTTGAGGGTGTGATGCTCACGAAGTGGCTGCACCGTGCCGGCGAGTGACATCGTGGAGGAGGTAGTTCCACTTGAGCTCCGCGTCCGCTAGCTCGAAGCTCAGGGCCACCCGTTCCGAACGGAATGACCTGATCGTGGCGACGAGGAGCTGAGGTCAGACAGACGTATGTTTTGCCTTTTCTCCGTGCTTGGCTTGGAAGCTTGATCTTTGGAGAGAAACGGAGCGTCTGACCCCATCTTCCGGTCCCGCTGGCAGTCTGACACCATTGGCGCTTTCTTTCCAGGGTTTTGTTTAGTTTCCTCAATTTTGCCCCTAAATTCTACTACATAAAAAATGATTCTCATCGTATTAAAATACCGACACATATATGGAGTACTAAATATATATAAACTTAAAAACTAATTATACAGTTTTATTGTACTTTATGAGATAAACATTTTAAGCCTAATTAATCAATGTTTGGATAATTATTCATAAATACAAACAAAATATTACAGTGACGCACTAATGGTAAAATGTCAACTTTGACATGTCAAAGTTGGAAAGTAAGCCCTTGTTTAGATGCAAAATTCCACCCCAAAGTTCACTATGAAAAAAAAGAAGATTCCATCACATCAAAATGTCGGCACATGCATGGAGTACTAAATGTAGATGAAATAAAAAACTAATTACGCAGTTTTGTTGTACTCGGCGAGACGAACATTTTGAGCCTAATTAATCAATTTTTGGATAATTTTTCATAAATGTAAACGAAATGCTACAGTTGCGTATTTACGACGAAATGACATATTTCCCCTAATTCCCCCGCTCCCCAAATTTGCTTCTAAAAAAGGCCTAAACAAACAAGGCCCAACTACCCTTTTTCCTGAATCCTGATCGCGGGGCTGGCTCCCATTTTTGGACATCCCCTTGGCTGCCGCGGCACATCAAGGAGGATGGAATGGCCGCTCATGGCCATATCATCAGGGAGACCAGGGCAACACAATTTGGCATTGCTGAGTTTGTTCACGAAAACAGGCTCTCCAATGTAGATGCTCACACCATCGCAAGGAGTGCGGTTTATGCTGATTTAGGTAGGCAAGTTTGGCTGTTAAGCCCGCCTCAAGGCGTTTGTAACTCTTATACCTCTATTGATGAATAAAGAGTTATGCCTTCCTTAAAAAACAATCAATACATCATCACCAGAAGTCAAGAACACGGGTGTGCCTGTGCCTCACCATTCATCGGACATGCCCTATGGCAGGCGCCCACATTATTGGCTTTTGCAGCACCAAAATGTCACCTGGTCAGGCAAACACGTCCCGGTGAGAGGCGAGCTAGTGATATCGTGCTCCGTGGGAGGAGTTCGTGCTCGCGTCGTGTCCGGTGACCAACGACCAGCGTTTGATGCTTCTCTCTCTTCGCTGCACTGCACGAGAATTCGGCAGGGCGCGGGTGTGCGTCTGCCGATGGCATGCGTCCTTTGCACCGTACGCCCGAGGCGTCGCGCGGCTGCCGTCACCAACGTCCATTGTACTAGTGTGTCAAGAATGGGATTTCACTCTCGCTTGCTCCCACAGTTCGGAGATGGATGATAGAGGAGACACGATGCAGAAATTCGCGAGAGGTTCCGAGAAGAAGCACCTGAGCAGGAGAGACGGTTGTGCCGAGCTGCCGAAATGGACGGAAGCTTCTGTTTCAGCATTGTCTGGGCCCCCGCTAGCCTACCACTAGAGCCCACACGCTCAACGGCCTGCGGTGCGAACAAATAGCGGCCTGTTTATATTCAGTCCTTCGGCCCATTAAAGTATCAAGGCCTTTCTCTTTCTATCTCCCTCTCTGGGCCTCCACTTGGAACAGAGAAATTCATATGGTGACCTTGGTGCAACACGACGACGATTTTTAGGCCCTGTTTAGATGCAAAATAGGTGTGGAGATTTGGGGTTTGGGGTCACTTCGTAATCATTACGTCACTGTAGCATTTCGTTTGTACGTGTAAAAAACTGTCCAAAAAATGATTAATTAGGTTCAAAATGTTCGTCTCATAGAGTACAACAAAACTGTACAGTTAGTTTTTGATTTCATTTACATTTAGTACTTTTCATACATGGACCGACATTTTGATGTGATGACAATCTTCTTTTTACATAGTGAACTGTGGAGTTGCCTTTTGCCTGCATCCTCGACGTCCTCCCCGGTGCTTGCCGCCCGTCCGCGCGTCCAGTACAGTAACTGTACGTCTGTGAAAGGGGCAGCCGGGTAGACCTCAGCCCTTGTTTAGGCATCGTTTAGATTCCAAACTTTGAGTTTTGTAATCATTACGTTATCGTAGCATTTCGTTTGTATGTGTGAAAAATTGTCTAAAAATTAATTAATTAGGCTCAAAGTGTTCGTCTCGTAGAGTACAATAAAACTGTGCAATTAGTTTTTGATTTTATCTACATTTAGTACTCCATGCATGCTATGACATTTTGATGTGATGGAAATCTTCTTTTTGCATAGTGAACTTTGGGGGTAGAATTTGGGATCTAAACAAGGCCTTAGTTCCCAAAAAGCAACCCAAAGTTCACTATGCAAAAAGAAGATTACCATCACATCAAAATGCCGGTCCATGCACGGAGTACTAAATGTAGATGAAATCAAAAACTAATTGCACAGTTTTGTTGTACTGTGCGAGAAGAACATTTTGAGCCTAATTAATCAAATTTTGGACAATTTTTCACACATACAAACAAAATGCTACAGTGACGCAATGATTACGAAGTGACCCCAAACCCCTAAATCCCCACCCCCTATTTTGCATCTAAACAAGGCCTCAAATGGTTGTTGTAGTTGCATGCCTGCAAGTGTAGCCTTTACCGGAATCGGTTCTGAAAAGAGAAAGGTTGACTTGGTCCTTGTTTAGATCTCAAATTCTACCCTCCAAAGTTCACTATGTAAAAAGAAGATTCCCATCACATTAAAATGTCATAGGATGCATGGAGTACTAAATGTAGATGAAATAAAAAACTAATTGCACAATTTTGTTGTACTCTACGAGACGAACATTTTGAGCCTAATTAATCAATTTTTGGACAATTTTTCACACATACAAACGAAATACTACAATGACGCATTTATTGCTACAGTGGGCTACTATGCAGAATCGACACCACCCGATTCTGCATCTAAACAAGGTCGTGCCGTTGTTCAATCTGTCCTACCCCTTATCAGCCTGTTTGAACTGATTCCTCTCTACTCTATTCTAAAAAACGAATATTCTATCCTACTAATCGATACCAGGAGAGAGGGAGGGGCTGAGGGAGGCCTGGCACCCCAATTCTCCACTAATCTCCCTATATAACTCTACATTACATAGCTAATATATGTCTTTAATAGTGTTTTCTTCCTTGTAATTCAACACAAACCTCTTATACTTAAGAGTTGAAGCTCATTTACTCAATCAGAAACAGTTCATTTAAGTCTTTCTAGTGGCTCCAAAAAAAATACCCTAAATATGTAGCATTGCGCTCGATGACCTACTCGTTTGCTGCTCATATTTTATTTGGTTTTTGCCCCTTCACTCCTTCATATTTTATTTTGCTTCATTCACTGCCCCTCCTATACTTAATTTCTGGCTCCGCTCTCGATCGAGATTCTCTACTCTACGGTTTATTCCACACTCATCAAAACTCTATATCAACTACCAACCATATTATATATTTTTTCATCTCTCTCCTCCCTCACTCGTCACTCTCTCTCTCTCATTTCCCCGCCGCTCACCCTCTCATCTCGCCTCTGCTCACCCTCCGCCTCCCGCGTCGCCCCCTCCCGTCCACCGCCGCCCCTCCTCCGACCCTCCCCCGTCCCTCCCGTCCACTGTCGGCCCCTCCCTCGGCCCTCCCCCGCCCCTCCCGTCCACCGTCAGTCCCTCCCCCGGCCCTCCTCCACCCCACCCGCCGCCCCCTCTTCTCCCTATTCTCCGCGCGGGGGCGGCCAGCGGCGGCGGAGCAGAGGCGGTCGCGGGGGCGAGCGCGCGGTGGCGGGCGGCGCATGGCCAGCGGGCTGCCGCGGGCGGCGGCGTCGACTTCCCGGCCCAACGAGAGAAGGCACGTCGGTGGTGGTGAAGCGGCTCAGGGTCGTGGCGGCGCTTCCTTAGCGACTGCGACGCGGGCAGTGGAGGGGACAGGGAGGAGCGGCCGCCTCCTCCACACGTCAGATCCTGACGGCGGCGGCGGTCTCCATATCCGTCAGCGTGCTGTGCTACCTGCCCGGCCGAGCCGGGGATGGCGAGGAGTGGCTCGGGATCCCCCCTACTCCGTCTACTCCCGCAGCGCCCTCTGCCTCGCCGCGCCCTCATCCTTGCCTTCCTCCGCCTCGGCGGCGGAGCCAGCGGCGGACGGCAGGGCAGCGAAGCGCGCGAAGCGGGCGGTGGCTGAGCGGTTGGCACGCTGCACGGAGAACGCCGACGTGGCGTTTAGCGCTCGATCTCTAAAGCCGCTTGATTTATCGACGGGTTACGCCGTTTCCCGTGTAGCGCGGCTTTCCCCGTGTCCCGCTGCAGAAAAAAAAAAGCTGATGCGGCGGTATCGCGTTTACAGCTTCTTTTTACATATACATATACCAGTGCGGGCAGCCTCAGTCCACGTTGAATACCGTGATCGGCATCGTCCGCCCCACTGTGCAGTTGCTGTCTTCCAAAAGAGAAAAAAAAACCTGCCGTTGCTGTCCGGACTGGCAGAAAGGCAGCAAGCTGTGGGTCGAGTGAACCCCAGACAGGGACGGTTGACTTGTGCTGGGCTGCAGGCCGGCTGCTACCACGCAGGTGGCGATTCCAACTTTCGCGTATCAAAATTAATATTTTATCATTGTCACCGTAATATTTCGTTGGTATTTCTGAATAATTGTCTAAATATTGATTAATTAGGCTCAAAATATCGTAAAGTAGAACAAAACTATACAGTTAGTTTTTTATTTCATTTATATTTAGTACTCCATGTATGTGTCGATATTTTGATGTGATAGAATCTTCTTTTTGTACGGTGAGATATGGGGTAAAGGCTTTGTTTAGATCCTTAAAAAGGGTGGTTAAAAAGTCACATCGGTTGTTGTAGCGCACTGTAGCACTTTTTGTTTGTTTGGGGTAATTGTTGTCCTATCATGACCTAACCGGGCTCAAAAGATTCGTCTCGCCGTGTACATCAAAACTATGCAATTGGTTTTTTTTATTTACCTATATTTAATGTTCTATGTACGAGGAGAGAGATTTGATGTGATGTGATGAGACTTTTTACATAATAAAATTTTAGGGTGGAATTTTGGACACAAGGACATCCTTGTTGAGGAACTTAAAGGCCGCAGATCTCTTGCATTGGGTCTGGCAGCCGTCGCGCTGGTCCCGTTGACATTTCCACCGGGACGGCAACTTGGCACCCCTGGCGTCAACGCGCATATACTTCCAGTCGAGCGCTCACGAGCGGCACTGTGCCTTTCCTGCATGGTACGAGAAAGTCTACGCTCGTTCAGTTCGTGCGCCCGTGACCTGACCGTGGAAGACGATCGACGTGAACAACGTATGTGTATGTGTTCATGCATCTGCATCTACTTGTGTTCCTCTCTGTTGCTTTCGGATGACGTGCTCACTGATGCATCTCTACTCTATCTATCTGGGGCCCTGAAGTAATCCGTGACCTCAGTATACTTTGCAGAGTTCAGAATTCTGGACTGGCCGATTGATCAAACGTCGCTGCTGGTATTATGGACGCTCCGAAGGAGAAAGGACTCTTTCGACAGTAATAGTAAGATTGTTCAATTTGGACTTGAGACTGCCGTGGGGTTCACTTCTCAACCCGTGCGCGCAGTTGCTAGTTCTGGGATTAATTTATGTACGTCAGTTAGTTAGTTGTTAGCTCGACCTTCGTTCTGAGGGTGCGTCCAAGTCCAAGCTCCTCGTTCAGATAGTAGTTAAAATGAAAAGCTTTGACTCGCTCGTTCAGATAGTAGTTGCGAGAAAGAGAATTCTACGCATCTGGCGCCCCGCATGGCGTGCTCGTCGGAGGAGGAATACGTGGAATTGATTGACACCTTTCGACAACTCGACGTATTGGTTTCAGAATCCAGCGACCTCTCGTTTAGTTTCCAAAATTCCACCCTAAATTTTACTATACAAAAAGTTTCATTACATCCATCAAATCTCTCTACTCATGTGGAGCATTAAATATAGATAAATAAAAAATTAATTGCATAATTTTGATGTACACGACGGGACAAATTTCTTGAGCCTAGTTATTTAGGACAACAATTACCACAAATAAATTAAAAGTGTTATAACACGCTACAGTGAACGATGCGACTTTTCGACAGATCTAAACGCGCACAGCCCTTGACTCCGAGACAGTAACTGATAACGTACGTGTTGATGATGTCTTATCAGAGCGGTCGATGCTGGAGGCCCGGAATCTCGATCTCCTGAACTAATCCATGACATCACGGTATGTTTTACCGGCTTCAGGACTGGTGACTCTGGACCTAGCGTACGTATTGTCGGTATTGATCGGGTGCAGCCGGTGCTATCCAGTTTAATTGGTGGACTTGAGGCTACTTGCCTACTTGGGATAAACATCTAGCTCACCCGCCCTGTTTGGAGCTGTTAGTTGCTCTCATGCATCGATCCTACTGGTCCAAATTCTCGGACTCCATTAGCCTAAATTCCTGCCTACTGTACTCCTGTATTATAGTAGTATGTGTCAGCACTGACCTCTTGAAGTCCTTCTTGGGCCTTTTTTTAGTTTCCAGATTTCACTCCCAAATTTCACTATAAAATAAAGATTCTCATCACATCAAAATATCGACACATGCATGGAGTACATAAAATCAAAAACTAATTGTATAGTTTCGTTGTACTTTGCAAGACGAATATTTTAAACCTAATTAATCAATGTTTGGATAATTATTTATAAATACAAACGAAATGTTACAGTGATGTTACAATGACAAAGTCTCAATTTTAACATGTCAAAGTTGAGAACTAAATAAGGTCTTAAACAAGGTCTTGATCGCCACATGCCTAGCTACGTCGATTAGGAAATTAATAATTAAACCGGAGATCGGAGCGGCCCTCGCGCGTCACTGCAAACGACGAGAGGGCACACTGCACTTAACCAAGTTATGGCGGCTGAAAAGGTTCGGCCGGTCAATTTCGGAATGGTACTCCACCGCCAGCGACACGGCCAGCAGCTATATATGCTACTACTGTACATGAGACGTTACGCAGCTGCTGACGCATGACGCGATCTAGTGAAACGGCAGAGATTTGACCCCTGTTTCGATGCTCACTGCTCTGCTGGCCGTTAGGCGACAGCGACACTTAAATGGCGCTACGTACGTATACTGCCATGGTTGAACCGGTCTCGCACGGTACTCTCTCTCATGTGCCGTCGTCTCTCGCCAGATAGGAGAGACCGGTTCCTACGTTGTTTTCTCAACTTGTCGTGGCTAGCACCGCTGGTCAGTGAGCTTGTGTGGGCACTGAAACGCAACGCGTCCGATCCGATCTGACTGATCGATCGATCAAGCGTTACGTTGAAGCACATGGCTCTCTGTAATAACAGAACAAAGCATCCACGATGCACGCACCCGACCCGACTCCAGCGGCCCGTGCATGGATCCGTACGACCGACGACGCCTGCCTGGCCCACGCTCAGACAGATGCTGCTGCCTGATCAGATGCGCGCGCCACGAACTAATCAGTTCGTAATCACCAAACGAACGCGCACCGAAAACACGTGGTGGATGAGGATGAGGAGCCATATCCATCATCGACGGATGATGCCGGCCTAACAACGGGATCAAAGCCTAATAAGCGAAAGCAAAGCGCTGCCCGCGCGCGCACTCGCGTCGCCATCGCTCGCCGGAGCCAAGTGCCCACGTACGTACGGGTCCCACCATGCATCCCATCACTCATCGATCCGAAGCGGAAGCCCCAGCGGACCAATCAATCATTTGTTTCGTTGGGTGCAGCGCACCCGTCGCCGATCGAACCCGGCCCGGAGGAAGGCCGGGCGAGCGAGCCGCGGCCCACCACTCGCCAAAAGGCGATCCATCCATCGGAGGGAGGCCGGGGGGAGCATCGCGCCGCGCATTCAATGCGCGCAGGCCCCTACGCACAGAGATCGCCGATCGATCGGGGTTCGGTCCCGGCCCGGGCCGAACTGGGGGGGCAATCAGTGGAGGGTGGGCAGCGCCCGCCCGCGGCACGGCCACGGCGGGGCCCGGCGGCCGGACGTGCCCATGTGACGGAGATCGCCTCCGACGCCGGCGGCACTGTGCATCCCCCCCTGAGCTACGTGTCCGCACCGGGATGGGGATACTAATGCGGCGTGGGGAAGGAGTTTGGCGGTCACATTTTGATGCCGAGCTGGCTCATTTACGATTCTATGATTTGGGGAGCATGTCTCTAGGAGCACCGGCGCGGACACGTAGCTCCTTTCGACATAACTTGCTACGGTTCACCCCAACCACGCATAAGGATCATCGTAAACCATTCCATGCCTTACAAAAAAGAAAGTAAATTAAACCATTCCATGCATGAACCAATAATGCTTTGAACCAACATTTTTTTTTCAAAGGCCTTAGCGAGCTTTATAGATAAAGCATAAAGAAAATACCGAGATTACCAGTTTACAATAGAGCACATGCCGCAAGACGAGCAGCACCCAACAGATCCTAAAAAGGACCATCTAGGCCTCTCGCCAGAGATAGGCCGAGACTACTCTAGATGACTAAACTAGAGGGCCATGAGACCAAAACACCATCTATCGGACCCGACCATCCGCGATGCCTAAAACTCCACCACCAACGGCTATAGAAAGAACTCAAAACAACGCCTTCAGGAAGGCAAAGGCGCAACGGCGCCAACATTTGGTTTTCACCACGGAGAGCTTCCACGAACCGCCGTCAAACGAGACCCTGCAGACAACGCCCCAAGAGGGAGGTGCAAAATGTCGTTGCCCAACCCGACCGAATTGAAGCTTACGCTTGAGGATCTCCGCCCGACGAGCCGAGAGCACCAGTACTGCTCCCACTCGCTTCCATCCATCACCCACCATCGCAGCCGCCAAAACTCACCACTAGATTCCATATGCACCCGCACGACAACACCCGACCCTTCGGGAAGGTTTGGAACCCTCGATGGTCCCAAATCTTCTGTCGTTCCCTCAACGTTACGGCACCGTGCCTCACAGAGTGGGCTAGAGACCATGAACCCAGCGGCGGTGACTTGACGGCACTACGGGGACAGCTTCATCGTCGACGCCAAGACCGAAGGCGGCACCATCGGCCATGATGAAGTCGCAGGCATCACTCCTCCCACCAAGGCAAGGGGGCCACCGGGAAGCAGCTCCCGCCCCACTGTCGGAGGGCTGGGGCCGCCAGCCGCGCCGCTGTCGAAGCCTGGCCGCCGGCGGCCCCGAGCCACCCACCAAACAGGCCGGCAGACTGGATCGGGGGGGGGGGGGGGGAGGAGCCGGAGCACCGCACCTAGGCGGCCGGCGCTCCCCCGAGTCGCCACGGGCCAGGGCCGCCGCACGGCCGGACGGCCGACCGGCAGTCGGGAGCCAGATCTGGGGCTGCCCCTAGATCCGGCCACCCCTAGCACCGCCGGTGGCTGCCCAGCTCAGCCAGCACCGCCGCCGCCATCACCGGCCGCCGACCGCGCGGGAGGAGCAGAGCACCGGCGGAGGCCACCGGACGCCCGCTCTCGGGGGGGGGGGCACCATGGGGAGAGGCGTGGAGAAGAGGAGGGGAGGGGATGGCCCCGCCGCCGCCACCGTGCCGCGGCCGCGCGCGGAGGCGACGGCTAGCTTGGGTGGCGACGGGACGGGAGGAGCGCGGGGAGGGCTAGGGGGCGGCGGCGGCGCGGGTTCTGTCCGCGTCGCCCTCGAGAGGAGAGCGACTGGGCCTCCCCCGGAAAAAGTTCCTCTGTGATTCCTCCCTTGAACCAACATTTTCATCAACAACCAACGTGATTGCTACGGGTGATCCCAAATGGCCCATCAAATCCGCTCTTCCTGTTTACCCCTGCTACCACGCCGCACAACCATTGTTCACCATCAGTGGCAGACCTACAACTTCTCTGCAGCCTGGGCGATTCTCATTATGGTAAAGTATTTAGTTTGAAAAATACCATGTTTAGCTTATGCAACTAAGAAATCATCATTATTTTTATCGAGAGGAGCCTGGGCGGCCGCCCGGGCTCGCCGGGCGGTGGATCCACCACTGTCCACCATTCCATGCCCAAGGTTGCACCGTTGCACGTCATGCTGATTACCACGCCTTTGCAAATCTCTATCGCGTTTTTTCTCAAAAAAAAGTCCATATCGCAATGAATGAAACATGACATCGCCATCTTAAGATGCTACAATCTCCTTCCTTCCAAACCCAAAGTAGAACCCTAATTTCCCTGGAGAATATGTTAGTATAAAAGTGTGTCATGACCATTACTGTCAAAGGGGCATCAAAGCAAAAGGAAAACCCTTTAAGCGGATCTTAAAAGGTGCGAAAAAACTGAGTGTTTTATTAGCAAATTTTATAACATACTATATGCATTTTATAGGACTGAGATTATATGAAATTTTGTAGGACTAATATTATATGACTTTACTTGACCAACAATCCATTTGTGCGCTATTCTCTGCACACCACGTAAGATTCCCTTGGGCCTTGTTTTTGCGACCAACGTGAGATCCTGGAGCAGTACACTGGACAACGTGGCCTAAGCTAGGTAGGTATAGTTTTGTCCAGTTTGTTTGGCTTATCAGCCACCAACCAACCGTAGTTTTCTCTCAGAACAAATCAGCATCAGCCACCAGTCAACAATATTTTTCTCTTTGCACGGACCCGTACCAGCCACAAAACAGCAACTCGAGCTCGGTGTCTTCTCCGGTTCCAGCACTTTCCCGTAGCGAGTAGGGAGTATCATCAGTATATTGTCCAGTAAGATTGCTGATTAGCTGGCTTCGCAAGCATCTTTCTTCGGCCTCAAGCCAACCAACTCCGTGCGCGGCAAGCCCCAGTCAAACGTTCTCCTCTCACCCACCCGTGCGGGCTCCCCTCTCTCTCGTCTCCTACCAGTCGTCTACCGCGCCCGCGCGCAGGGAAAGGGGATCCATCCGTCGTCCATGTCACCATCACGCCACCATACGCATACGCCCCTTATAAAACACCGGGCGCCTCCCCCGCTCACCACCACACACAAGTCGGCCCCCATCGCATCGAAGCCAAGCGGACTGCCTCTTCTTCTCGGCCAAAGCAGAGCAAGAGCAACAGCAAGCCAAGGCAGAAGCAGAGCAGAGGGCAAAAGGGCGCGCAATGGCAGTCGGGTTCCGCCGGACGCTCACCACGCTGGCGTCGCCCAAGTCGGTGGCGCCGTCGTTCCTCCTGGACTGCGCGCGGCCCAAGAAGCTGTCGTACGCGCGGGTGCGCTCCACCAGCCTCCCCGCGCGCCTCCACCCGCTGGCGGCGGCGCTCCACGACTCGGCGCGCGCGCTGCTGGCGTGGGCCGACGCGCCCGCGCAGACGGGGCCCGCCTGGGTCGCCGACGGCGCCGCCCGCGCCGGCCGCGTCCTGGCGGGGCTCGCGGACCTCCTCCACCACCCGCAGGCGCCCGACGCGCTCCGCCGGCACCCGTGGACGGAGCAGCTCCTCGACGACCTCCTCCTCCTCGCCGACCTCCACGGCTGCTTCCGCGAGTCGCTCGTCGCGCTCAAGCAGCTCCTCGCCGAGACCCACGCCGCGCTCCGCCGCCGCGACGGGGCGCGCCTCGCCGCCGCGCTGCGGGCGCAGCGGCGCTCCGCGCGGGAGGTCTCCCGCCTCGCGTCCTCCGCGCGGGACCTCTCCCACCGCGCCGCGCCCGACGACGAGTCCGACGAGGCCACGCTCGCCGACGCCTTCGCGGCCGCCACCGCCGCCGTGTCCGCCGCCTCGTCCGCGGTCTTCGCCGGCGTGTCGACGGCCTCCGCCGAGTCCGCCGCCAGCGCCGCGCCGTCCCCGAGGACCCCGACGCCCTACTCCCCGGCGCGCACGCCCGCCAGCCCGATGTGGCTGGTGACCGACCTGCTCCGGCGGCGGCGGACCGTGTCGTTCGAGGACTCGTGCAACGAGGAGGAGGAGGAGCGGAAGGCGGCCATGGGCAGGGTGCGCGGGCTCGAGGAGTGCGTCGACGCCGCCGAGGCCGGATGCGAGGAGGTCTACCGCGCGCTCGTGAACGCCAGAGTCTCCCTGCTCAACCTGCTCACGCCCACATTTTGAGCTTTCTTCCTCGCGAAAATTCTTAGGGATCAAAAGCGTTTTGCTGCGAGATCAGTCGGTGCCCAGCATTCCATTTTGGTTCGTTTGCGGTGTGTAAATGGTGTAGATACTTCGGATTGTAAAGCGAAAGGAGTTCCAACTAGCTTAAAACACTCTGGATTTTTGCGCTTGCCATCTCCCCGTCCTCTGCTTATGGTTGCCCAAACAGGCTTCAGATTTTCAGTTTTTCTTTTTTAATCATGTGAGCAACGCACCATTGTTTCGATTCCACAATGTATTTCGGGTTCTGAAGAAAAAGATTGCTGTTCGCACCGCTGAAGAAAATGTGAAACCACTTGTACAAGGACGACCACCTGGATGCAAGATTGCCATCTCCCTGTCGCTCTTTCACTTTCTCAGCTGCACGGACGAGCATGCATGGAAATCGGAACGGAGACTTGCCGATCATGGAACATTGCCATGCGGAGGCATTGAGGCAGATTCCAAATTCTACCCCAAAATTCACTATATAAAAAGAAGATTTTCATCACATCAAAATGTCATAACATGTATGGAGTACTAAATGTAGATGAAATCAAAAACTAATTACACAGTTTTGTTGTACTTTGCGTGACGAATCTTTTGAGCCTAATTAATCAATTTTTGGATAATTTTTCACTCATACCAACGAAATGCTATAGTGACGCAATGATTACGAAGTGACATCATACCTCCAAATTTGGCCCCGAATGCCTGATTCGGCGGAAATCTTCGGGGGTCCTGTGGTCTTTTCGTTCGGTTCAGCGTCACATGGACTTGTATCTGCGGAGTTAATGTGCCACGCTGTGGTGATGAGTGGCCAAACCCTTGTTCCAGTGGTGCAGCCGCCTACCTCTCCCTGTAGCCACCGAGGTTGACATCTATCCTCCAGCGCCGGCCCCCAAATTAAGCATCGCTTCGCTTGCATTTCCGCCGTGCAAACCCACCACTCCTGCAGATGCCAGCGGGTTCCAGACTCCCCAATCTTTCAGAGTTCCAGAAGCCAGAAAGATCCTGAACTGATTGCCGGTTACAGGTAGTATGGATCAGTATGCGGCTCATGGCACATCACATTCACAATTCACATCAGCTACTGATCTAGCTACCTGTAGCTTTCACTCGTGTACAAGTATACGAATGCCGGAACTTTCTTTATATTTTCCGTCCCGCCCTGTTCGTTTGGCTGGTGGCCGGTGGATGGTACTGATTTGTGTTGAGAGAAAAATACCGTTGGCTCGCTGGTGACAGGTGGCTGATGCTGATTTATACTGAGAAAAAAATACTGCTGGCTGGTGCTGAAACAGTAGTGCAAACAGGCTAGGACTGGTACTGATACCAGTCCAATCAGACATTCAGACTGTTATTACTACCTAAATTCACACTTTCAGATCGACTGAACTATCAGTTGGCCAGGCCACAAAGATCACCGTACAAGCCAAAAAGGCGAAAGCAACGCATTACCGGGCTCGTCGATTTGAACAAGAAAAAAGTGGCAGCTCACTTTTGGGGTAGGGGCCTCCTCCAGTCCAATCCAAAGTCCTGAACAACCCACCCAACCAATTATCTAGTGGTACAGTTCAGTGGCTCGCGCGCGCGCGTCGGTGCGGTTGGCTCGCATTCGACGCGAGGTCGATCACATGAACCGAATCAATGTAGCCCGGGAAACAAATAATTGAGCTCTCCTTGCGGATCGATCGATCGATGGCAATAATTTGGGAGGAGGAGGGTGATCGATCATATGATGATGCGGCTGCTGGCCGGATGGGATGCTGCCGCCTGATGATTGGGTCGGCTTTGGACGCATCCGTCGACCTCCCATGTTCTGGCAGGACGGGGAAGATCCCCACAATCTATGACCTTGACGGGCGTATACGTATATACATACTCATAATATAAGTACTCCTAAAATGGGCAGAACGACATGTTAATTGGAACACAGCGCGTCTTTGGACTGAATCACTGAATCTAATGCCATTCGATCGATCATTCGGTGGTTGCGTCGGACGGTAGAGTGGAAGACCGTTTGCTGGCTTGGCTGCATGATTCGGCCGGCTTTCCTGGGGCGTGTGGTTGCGATTGTGCTATCCGAGGTCGCGTGCGTCCAACTTACCAGGCGCATCGGTGTCGAGCGGTTGACGACGACGACCAGGACGAGGACGAGGACGAGGGTGTACGGCTGGGCGTAGTGCTCCGACGTTCGTGAGCTCGTGCGCGCCCGTCCTGATATTGTATTGCTTCCTCCCGAGAAGGAGGGTATCGGACATCATCGATGGCGACGCGCCTGGCGAGCGTAAAGTAGAGGGATAATGTGAGTACGATAGCAGTTGGTGGATTGGATGCTTGTTCGCTTTCTTGCGGTTCGACCGCCGGCGATTTCCTTTGCCTATTTTTAATGAAGAGTGTACTAGATTTTTTTTCTTTAAGATAATGGGTTCAACCACCTAAATGAGTTAGAATTAGTCTATAAATCACTACACGTAGGCCCCGTTTGACAGAGCTCCCAGAGCTGATTATAGTTTTTCAGAGAGAAATGATTCTCTGTTGATTCTGTGAAGTGATTCTCTAAAATGAATTAAGGGACTGGAAACTGAAAAAAGTAGCTTCTCCTCGTTCTATGAAGTGATTCTCCATCCTGATTTTAAGAGTTTACGATAGAAAATCAATTTCAGTCACATAATCACTTCTCTCAGAGAATCAGCTCCCATAGAGAATCAGAATAAGTGGAAATATACCAAACAGGCCCGTAGTAGACATACGCTATATGACGATAACAAACAATTTAACATACAACCACAAACTTATAAACCATTCATAAAAAAAACCATCTGCGGGGAGAAAACATATATATTGCCGATCTCTCCAATGTTCAGCTCTCCATAATTGTTAGCTCATTTTGATCTTCATTAACTGTGCCCAGCGACGAAGCCAGTGTGTAGAGATAGAGAAAGGAGAGATGAAAATGAAGATAAAAGAAATTAACGAGTGGCGAAAGAGAGAACCACTAGATCATTGGTAGAGAAATGTATTTTGTAGAACTATTTTTTCACACAGCTCCCCAACGGAGCGGCTTGCACATGATATTCTCTCTTCAAATATCACTTCATGACACAACAATTCAGGATTTGCTCATGATCCTAACGAAAACCAGGCCCCAAAATTTACTAAAATTACCTACTAGTGGAACCTGACAAGAAACAAGCATGAAATCTGTTCTGTCTGAACTCTGGAACTTCTCACATTGCCAACTAGAATCGCCACCTGAAATATTATCAATGGCAGGAAATCAACACTCTTGCTGCCCTTTTTAAAAAATAAATAAATTAATGAACACTCTCGATGCAGCTATGGGGTTCACCGGCCAATAATAATCTTCTAGCTGACAAATTCGACGCTTGCCGTCTGATGATCGGATCGGTTTTGGACGCATCCGTCGACCTCCATGTTCCCGTGGACGGGGAGGATCTCAACAATATATGACCTTTTTTTTAGGATGGGATCTATGATCTTGACGAGCGTACGGTATATACTCGAGCGCGTCTTCTGACTGAACATCACTGAATCTAATGCCGATCGATCATTCGGTGGTTGCTGCGTCGGAGAGTAGGGTGTTTGCTGCATGATTCGACCGGCTTTCCTGGGACGTGTGGTTGCGATCCGATCCGACGCCGCGTGCGTCCAAGTTACCAGGGCATCGCTGTCGAGCGGTTGACGACGACGATGACCAGGACCAGGACGAGGAATCGAGAGGATGTACGGCTGGCCGTAGTGCTCCGGTGTTCATGAGCTCGTGCGCGCCCGTGCTGACATTGTATATTGCTTCCTTCCCGAGAAGTGAGGGCTTCGATGGCGACGCGCCTCGCGAGCGTAAAATAGAGGGCTGCAAGTACGGCAGGGAAGAGTTGGTGACTTCTTGTTGGCTTGCTTGCACATCGCCCGCCGGCGATTTCTTTTGTTTCTTTTAAGTGGCCAGTGTGCATTAGGATAATGTGGAGTGACTAGCGAGGAGAGATCTTAAAATTATTGGTGAATCAGTTTGTCAGTGTGAAGAGACACAAAGGGGGATAAAAAGGGAGGATCAAAAAAATTGGAAAGTGGCGAAAGAGAGAACCAACCACTTTCCCTTAGCAGATGATGATCCACTTGTGCTTGTGCATAGATGATCATCCCCTTTTTCTCTGCTTCGCGGTGCCTTTGGGCTCTCCAACTTTTTTTTTTCTGAGGGCTGAGGCGACTTTTGATGCAATGCAACAGAGGCCCACTACGATCCAGGGTGGATCCGTCCAAAGCCGACGGCATACCATGACACGTGATGAAAGTTAGGAATGGATTGCTCAAAAAAAAAAGCGTTAGGAATGGATTTGTGTGGGGTGGCCATGGATGCGACGGCGACTCAGCGAGCACGATGGCTTAGACGCACTGCCCTGGTGCATGTAATCATCGTGGAGGATGCACCTTAGCTTGTGCGGTAATGGATAAATATGGCAAAAGGACGAGCTTTTCCGATCGAGAGAATGCTGGTCCTACCTCATCATTCGGCGAAAGGTGAAATTGCTCCGAAAAAAAAACAGACACTGTTTTGGAAATGGGCCGCGCTGCCCAGTCGGCCCAAAAGGCCATATCAGGCCCAGGTATTATTTCTGTCCCCTCCATGGAACGGCCTTTTTTTGGTGGTGGGCTGAACCAGGATGCCAGTTTTACTTTCTTTGAGTCATTGATTCAGCCCAAAACTCACTCAATTGAGAAATTGCTTCGTCAAGCTTTTTTATTATTATTAAGGATAAAATTATTGAACGCACCCGACTCTAAATGTAAACCAAAACATCTGGGCTTCAGGGAGAAAGCCAACAGGCGAAACTGCGAGAGCCAAGAGCGATGAATGGTGGAGGTGCCATGTCAAAGATTATGCAGTAGGGAGTCCGTCCAGTACCATAGGTCCATAGCACAATGCATGTCATACTGCCCTTCTATCTCAAGGCCGTGTTTCTCTGTGGTCGAAATTTTTTTCATCCCATTTGACCAATAATTAAGGGTATTAAATAAAGTCAGTTTACAAAATTATCTTCACAATCCTGGGTTAATTCACAAGACAAATCTAATGAGGCCTCTGACCTCACGATTAGAGGGTGGTTACTGTAGCATTGCTGTAGCAAATCATGGACTAATTAGGCTCATTAGATTCGTCGCGTAAAGTTATACTCATCCCTAAAAAGATTTTGCAAATAGACTTTATTTAATACTCCATGCATGTAAGATTCCATTTGAAAAAAAATTCCCGAGTAAAGAAACAGGGCCCAAGTGTTCGACTAAACTGTCCACTGATTGCATCATTGCAACCATCAGAAACCAAGCTTGAGAAGCTGGGTGTTTATGCTCCATGAAATGGTGCTCTCATATGGAACAAAACTAAGTTCCCTATTCTATTCTCTAGTCCCCCACTAGTACTATTTCCGACATGTGATCCGATCGATTAAGCCTAGATCCCAAATTCTACCTTCAAAGTTCATTATGCAAAAAGAAGTTCCCATCACATCAAAATGTCATAACATGCATGGAGTACTAAATGTAGATGAAATCAAAAACTAATTGTACAATTTTGTTGTACTTTGCGAGACGAACATTTTGAGCCTAATTAATCAATTTTTGGATAATTTTTCACACATACAAACGAAATGCTACAATGATGCAATAATTACGAAGTGACATCATACCCCAAAATTTGACCCCAAATTTGGGATTGGCCAACACAGCCCAGCGACTCCCGGTCAAGAAGTCGTCGTCGTTTCAAAGCGAGTCAAGTCAAGTCAACCAGTCTTTGTTTTTTTATTAAAAAAGTCGGTCTTTGTCGGTCAGTTTAGTTAGTACTCCATCTGTCCCTAAATAACTATCACCGTTGATTTTCGTGCCACGACTTTACTTCAATTTGTAGAAAATACGTGTAATATTTAATCTCTAAATAAATTTATTAAAAAACTAGATTCAAATATCTATCTAACGATATTTATTATGTACTATAAATATTAATATATATTTTTATATATCCTGTCAAAGATGTTTCTCGGAAAGCGAAAACGACCTATATTTAGGGAGAGAGGGAGAAGTCAGCAGATGGCACTAAATGCATGGTTACATATTGCGTTCGTCCCTCGTTCAAGGCCCAACTACACACGCATGTCCAGTCCCTGCGTCTTTACAGTACCCTCTTCTGCCGGTTAGAACGCGGAAACTTCTTTTCAATTTCCGTGAGAAGTTAACCCGTTTCCTCGGAAAATTACTAATTCTTTTCGTTTTAATTACTATTCATTATTGATTTTTTTCTACAATATTTGATCATCAGTCTTATTAAAAAATTTGTGTAAATATCATTTATTTTATTTGTGACTTACTTTGTCATCACAGATAATAAGTATGACTTATTTTTTTTCTATATTTGGATAAATTTTTGAATAAGACGAATGATCAAACGTTTAGCGAAAAACTCAACAATGAATAGTAATTTGGAACGGAGGTAGTATCCTCTATAAAATTTTATCTTTGATTTCTCCGACTAAAACTATTTATGTGGTCAGATTGCTGTCATCTTGAACTGAACCACAACCTGAATCGTTATTCTCGTCCAGAGATTCGTGTGCTCGTGCAAATTTTGGTTTGGTCGCTGTCCTCATCTTCATTGCCATTGTACTATGATACAACTATACGAGACGAGGATCGGGCCGGCTCCCTTATCTTCCTAGAGTCACTATACCTTACTGTCAAACTCACATTGATAATTTGGCTTCACACTGCAATTTTGCAACTCAATTCGCAAGTCATAGGCTCATAGCCTCGTAGCCTCCTTGTGTTTAGGTGTGTAACATATAATCGCTCTGTTCGCTTGACTTATGCTGATGCTTATGCTGATTCGTTGTGAGAGAAAAATATTGTTGCCTGATGCTTATGCTGATTCGTTGCGAGAGAAAAATAGTTGGCTGATAAGTATGACTCATGGGCAAGAGTGCCGTGCTCAATGGGGAGGATGTCCAATCCAAGTCCAACCCAACAGTCAGGAATCTTGTCACTTTGCCAGCATCAATCCTTGCTGCTCAATCATTGTCGTTCTTTTTTCTTTTCTCTGAAAAATGTCATCTGCTGCTATGAAATACTCATATCCTTTTCCCATACAGATGTCGACATTTGGTTAGCCCAGTTTGTGCAGCAACGTGTTTTTTTTGCTACAGAAACTAAGGTTCATCTATTATATTAATACAATAGTGTTAAAAGGAGCCACCACGTTCGCCGCGAAGGTCAAGAAATTCCCACGTTAATTTAAAAAAGAGAAGAGCATGGACCGTCGGATTTTATGAAGATCCAACGGTCCATATTATTTCGTTAATCCAAAAAAGAGAAAAATATATGCCATCACATTTTATGAAGATCTAATGGTCCATATTATTCCATTAATCTAAACAAGAGAAGAATATAAGCCGTCGGATTTTATAAAGATCTAACTGTCTATATTATTCCATTAATCTAAAAAAGAGAAAAATATATCGTCAGATTTGATGAAGATCTAATGGTCTATATTATTCAGTCCGCCGTTACTCCTCCGTGGTCAGTGCGCGGCCGTCCGACGCCTCCGCGGCCGCCGCCGCGCAGCCGTAGGAGGACTCCACCGTTGCCGCACAGCCTTCCGCGGTCACCGCAGGAGCCTCCACCGCCGCTGCGCAGCCGTCCGTGGTTGTCGCGGGAGTCCTCGCCGCTACAGCGCGACCGTCCGCCGCCGGGAGGCCGTCCACCACCGTTGCCGCCGCGGGAGCCATCCACGGCCGCCGCAGGAGCCGCCGCGCGCACCTTTGTAGATCAGAGTCCAGCCGCTTCCCGCCGGCAGGGCTGGAGGCTGCAGACCGAGGAGACCAACACCCCTCGCCGCCGCCACCACCACCACCCCTCCACGGCCGCCGCGGGAGCCCTCTGCAACCGCCGCCGCGCAGTCGCCCGTGCTCGCCGTAGGAGGCTTCCACCGTCACAGCGGGACCGTCCACGGCCGCCGTGCGAGGCCTCCACCGCCGCCGCGCGACTGTCCGTGGCTGCCGCGGGAGTCCTCACCATCGCCGCGCGACCATCCGCCGCCGCGGAAGCCACCCGCACACCTTCAGAGTTCGGGGTCCGGCCGCTCTGCACGCCACCGGAGGCCGGCGGGGCGGAAGGCTGCCAGCCGGGGAGACCGGCACCCCTCGCCGCTGCCGCCACTAGAGAGAGGGGGAGATAGAGGAAGAGATATAGAGCGTGGGGATTGGTGGTGTCGGTGAAAGATAAGTAGAAAAGGAGATGGGTGGGTTCACGTGTTGGTAGTTGATATAGAATATATGATATAGAGGATAACGGGTGCAGAAAAAATTGATATAGAGGGGAGAATATCAATGACAAGACAGGAATGTTTCTTTTAGAGGATGAGAATAGAGTACGACAAGTGCGGACAATCTAAAGTCCCATATGCCCTAACATGTTCCTCTATATAAGAGGGCAGGAGACAACGTTCAACAATAAGTGGAGAACAACACGTCGATCTGCACGTGTACCTGATGAGAGGTGCTCGGATTTAGGGCGTTCAACCGTGGTAGGCACCCATTGGTTACTGCAGCATAAGTTCTCATTGCATAACTAGCAAAACAGCAACATTTTTCTCATAATATTTTATCGGATAACATTTTCCTGGTGTGATTCATTACCCTATATATTTTATTTCCTCCCTCCTTAAGCTTTCCTTCATGCTATGCTATTCTGATTATTGATTTGTGCAGCAAGCTAGGCTATCAATTATACTGCCGATTCATGAAGGGAGTCGACCCAAACATCATTATGTTTTGTGGAAGGTTTCTACTTTAACCCAATCGTTCCATGTTACAATATTGTAAGTTTATCGAGGTAGTTCGTATATCCGTTGATGAAGGGAGTATCTCATGTCAGTAAGTTGCATTTTGTGTATGTAAAGTTATATGAATTACTTTATTCACTTACCATGATCACTGCCTCAATATTAGGTCACACAATCTATTATCTTAGAGCACCTCAACAGACCCAACAAGCCCCTATCCCAAGTTTAGAGGATCTAGAAAAAAGTTGCACTTCAACAAACCCAACAAGCCCATGTCACAAGTTTAGAGGGTCCAAAAAAAGTTGCACTCTAGCGGACCCAACAAGCTACTATCCCAAGTTTAGAGGGTGTACAAAAAAGTTGTACTCCACTAGGTCCTCTACTTGACACCCCCCTATTTGGGAGGCTTCCAAATCCACCATCCATTCTTGGGGTCTATAGAAAGAACTATATTTATGAGAGTTATTACTGGAGTTGTAGCGTTTTTGTGGCCCTTAGAAAATAGAGGTAGCGTCCATTTAGTATTTGGAGAGTCTGGTTTGAGAGATATTGATGGAGTTAATCTTAATAATATAATATTATTATCATATTAATTGAAATAAAACTAATACACACTGTTGGTTTTTTGTAAGATCTAAAAATCTATATTAACCCTTAAAGTCCATTGAATAGAGTAAATAAATAGTTAAATTGTAAATTAAATAAATAAGGAAATTATAAGTTGATCAAAGAATCAATGTCAAATACAATTAGTAAATATAAGCTTGCATCATTAATTCATACCATATGCCACATGATGATAAAAATGATATGTTAGTTTGGACACACTTGGACGAATCGTATTGACAGTGGATCAACGGATATTTAAATAAATTTATATTTAAGTTAAAAAAAATCTAAATATTAGTATAAAAAACTAGCTACCCGCGCAAATTTGCGCGGGCCACATTGCTAGTTGTCACAACACAGCTGCATATCAGGCAAGTCATGGATTCTCTTGGTGTTAATCCTTTGACGTGCTCGATCTTTGTTGAGTATAAAAAGCTATAACTGCGTGTGATGTCTGAAAGGTAACTCGACTTGAAATTTAGACATTCCCATAATGCTTACCTCGTTTTTGCGACTTTTAAGTACAATTTTTAGACCCTAAAAAAGTACATTCGTCATTTCATTACAGAGATCAACGCAACCGGATGTAGTATATATTGCCCCACGGAACCAAAGCTCCACAGACCACAGGCCACAACTGAGTTCGTTCAAGCTTCATCCATGTCTCCGCCTTGCATTTGCCTTGCTGGCTACCTCGCCGTGATCTCCCTCCTTCATAATTGCTTTCTTTGTTCTGCTATTGCCGACGTCGACTTCCTCTACAACGGCTTCCAGCACGCCGCCGACCTGAGCCTAGACGGCTCAGCGTCGATCTTGCGCAGCGGCGCGCTCCAGCTCACCAACGACAGCAACGATCTCATGGGCCATGCCTTCTTCAACTCGCCGGTGCAAGCTGTCAGCGGCAACGCCGCCGTCGTCTCCTTCAGCACGGCCTTCGTATTTGACATCGTGACCGTCGGCGGCCGTGGCGGCGGCCACGGCCTGGCCTTCGTTGTCGCGGCTTCCAAGGTGCTTCCGGGAGCAAGCCCCGAGCAGTATCTTGGCCTGCTCGGCAACAAAAACTTGGGGAACTCCACCAACCACGTCTTCGCCATCGAGTTCGACACGGTCAAGGCGGCAGCGCTCGTGAAAGATATCAACGCCAACCATGTCGGCGTCGATCTGAACAGCCTAGAGTCGGACGTAACGGAGCCGGCCGCGTACTTCACTGACGACGGCAAGAACACCTCCGTGAAGCTCGAGAGCGCGCAACCGATTCAGGCGTGGGTGGACTACGACGGCAGCACCAAGGTCCTCAACGTCACCATAGCTCCGGTGTCCGTGGCAAGCCGGCCTCACCGGCCGCTCATATCGCACGTCACTGACCTCCTGCCGATCTTTGAGCAAGACATGTATGTGGGCTTCTCGGCAGCGACCGGGAAGTTGGCGAGTTCACACTACATCCTTGCATGGAGCTTCCGTACCGGAGGAGCAGCGGCGCGAGCCATCGATCTCTCCCGGCTCCCGAAAGTTCCAAAGCTTCCATCTCCCCCGCCTTCCATGTCCACCGTCATCAAGATCGTGGCCGTATCTTGAGTGGTCACGCTCTCCACGATCGTTTTGGCGATCGCTTTTGCACTCTGGCTGCGGCGGAGGGCCGCCCTCGCCGAGACGCTCGAGGAGTGGGAGCTGGACCACCCTCACAGGTTGCCGTACAAAGAGCTGTACAAGGCCACCAAGGGGTTCAAGAGCAGCGAGCTCCTCGGCGCCGGCGGCTTCGGCCAGGTGTACAAGGGCATGCTCCGGTGCTCCGGCGACGTCGTGGCGATCAAGCGGATCTCGAGCAACGGCACGCAGGGGATGCGCGAGTTCGTGGCCGAGGTGGCGAGCCTGGGCCGCATGCGGCACCGGAACCTGGTGGAGCTGCGCGGGTGGTGCAAGCGCGGGCAGGACCTGCTGCTGGTGTACAAGTTCATGCCCAACGGCAGCCTCGACGAGCACCTGTTCGGCCGCGCCGGCAGCGTCATGCCCCCGAGGCCCCTGCTGACGTGGGAGCGGCGCGTTGGGATCCTGAGGGGCGTCGCGTCCGGGCTGGTGTACCTGCACGAGGAGTGGGAGCAGGTGGTGGTGCACCGCGACGTCAAGGCCAGCAACGTGCTTCTCGGCGCCGACATGGCCCCCCGGCTCGGGGACTTCGGCCTCGCGCGGCTCTACGAGCACGGCGCGGACCCCGCGACGACGCGCGTCGTCGGGACGCTGGGCTACATGGCGCCGGAGCTCACCGTGACCGGCAGGGCCACCACGGCCACCGACGTGTTCGCCTTCGGCGCGCTGCTCCTCGAGGTCTCCTGCGGCCGCCGGCCCATCGACCCCGTCACCGGCGTCAACCTGCTGCACTGGGTCCGAGACCACGGCGCCAGGGGCGACCTGGCGCGCGCCGTGGACGAGAGGCTCGGCGGGCGCTACGACAAGGAGGAGGCGACGCTGGTGCTGTGGTTGGGCCTGATGTGCAGCCAGTCGCGGCCGGAAGCGAGGCCCAGCATACGGCAGGTCTGCCAGTACATGGATGGCGAGGCGGAGATGCAGGAGGAGGCCGTGCTCGTCTTCTCGGACGTCGGCTCCTTCGACTTCGGGGAGTTGCCGAGCCTGACGTGGTCGTCGTGCAATACAATGTCAGTAGGCTCACTTCTAGGCGGCCGTTGATCATGCACGAATGCTCCTCCATCTATCACGTCCGCATTGTTTCCCGCCTGATGCTTTTTTGAGCGAAATTGGTGGTGTGCAAGTTATATGTGTACCACGCGTACGTCCTTCCTGTTTCCGTATACGAGTACAAGTTACAGACTGACACTTGAAGTTTCAGAACTCAGAACATTCGTTCTGAAACTCGACGCGTATCCTTTCCCTCAAATTGTCAGGACGTTTCACGCAGCCCCCCCTGAACAAGTTTCAAGTCTCATATTTCAGTGACTTCATTCCATTCTGGAGTTCCGGATTCTACATTTCAGAAAAAAGGCTCACATTTCAGAAGCAAGGTTTTGATCAAGATTCCAAGTAAATCTCCCGAAGGTTCTTCAGTTCCAAGCTCCCCTAACGAGCGAGACACGTAATAAAAGAAGACCTCCCGTCGCCTACGAAACGAGAAGGTCGTTGTCGCGGTTCACGTGTTCGCCTGGACACCGATCAGTGGATGTCAACTGCGACGTGCCAGTCTCGAGCATCAACTGGGCCTGCCTGCGGCTGGTGTGTCTGCGTGCCTCGTGGACCCGGTCCATTCTTTTCACCCTTTTGACTTTGAACACGTCAACATTCGTCGTTTCGTTCCTTCATACTCTCAGTTAGCGAGGTACAAAATGCCAATCAAGAACGCAGTGAGTTGTCTCATGTCTGTGGTGTTTTGTTGCCTTGTCTCTGCTCCAAGAGCCACTACCAAGTTGCTACTATAATTTTCCATCTGGCACGAAGCCCATGGGCCAGCCCGGAGCACGATTTTTTGACCCGACCCTAACCCGGCCAGGCCCGGCAGCCAGCGGGCTGTGCCAGCCCGGCCCGTAGGCGTGCCCGTGTCTGGGCCGCGCCCGTTGCACGTCGGGCTGGCCAGGCACGGCCTGCAGCGGCACGGCCCGATGTGGCCCATCGTGCGGCACGACCTGCGGCGGCCCATGAGCCCGTTAAGCACGCCCCTCCCCCCCGGCCAGTATATAAGCCGCGGCCGCGACGCCGGCTCCCCCAAACCCTAATCATTTTGTCCCGCCTCGCGCCACATCCCCGCGACCCCTCCCCACCTGCCTCTCGCACCTCACCTCTCGCCCCGCCGCCGGCTTGTCGTCCCTTTGCGGCTTCGCCTCCATCGACACCACCAGCCCGCCACCGTCGTCTCTGCTCTAGTCGTCGGCTCGTCGGCCGTCGCCTTGAGGAGTTGAGCCGTTGAGGGAGCGCACGGTCCCTCTCTCTCACCGCTCTTCTCCTCGTGCCATTCCTCGTGCTCGTGTCGTCCTCCGGTGAGTGGATCTACAACATCGAAGGCTACTCCGGTGTTCCGGCTGCACACAAGGTAAGTGTCGCCGTTGTGAAACCCTAACCCTAGATCCTTTGTGTCTTGCTCGTTCTCGTTCCTTGACATTTCTTTCTTGCTGTTGTTTGCAGATCCGTGTGCACGCCGTCGAGGAACCGGGGAGCCGACGATGGATGAAGAGCCACCATCCCTCGACTACGAGTTGAGGGCGTTCGGGCATGCTGGAGAAGATGAGGATGACTTGGAGGCGGATCAACGGGAGATCTTCGGTAGTAGTGCTGCTCCTATCGACATCCCTGATGCCGTGGGCGAGTGTGGTGGTCGTGATTTGACACCTGGTACTGATGGGAGTGGCAGTGGGGCTGGGACGGGAGCGCCATCGGAGAGTACTGGCAGCAAGAGGTCAAGCCCGTCGACCTCCAAGGCGTGGAACGACTTCGAGGAGATATTTGAGGTAAGAAATGGTAAGAGGGTAAGAACCAGTGCTAAGTGCAATCATTGCAAGAAACTCTTCTCCGGTTCATCCACTAGTGGTACTGGCCATTTGCTTAGACATGTTCCTATTTGTCCTGCCCTTAAAAGGCGTTCTGCTATGGCTCAGTCTCAGCTCAAGTTTAATCCCGATGGCTCTGTCCATCATTGGGAGTACAAGCCTAAGGTTGCTCGTACTCAGTTGTGTAGATTGATTGCTAGACTCGATCTACCTTTATCCTTTGGTGAGTCTGATGCTTTTGCTGAGTACATTCAACTTACTCATAATCCTAGATTTTCTACTGTGTCGAGGCAAACCACCGGCAGGGATTTTGTTAAGTACTGCAATGATCGTCGTATTCTTCTTGTTGATAAACTTGAATCTGTTACCTCTGTTGCTCTTACATCTGATATATGGTCTAGTAATGCTAAGGAAGATTATCGTAGTGTTGTTGCTCATTATGTGAATGTTGATTGGCAATTAGAAAGAGAATCTTAGGGCTTTGACTCATTGATGTGTCTCATAATGCTGATAATATTGCTAAACGTATTGCTCAAGTTGTTTCTGATTATTGTTTAACTGATAAGATCTTTTCTGTTACCTTGGATAATGCATCTGCAAACACTAAGATAGCGTTGGTTTCGCGTAAATGTAACGGAACTCGATTACAGAGGGTAACAGATCCCTTTACTCATTGTTTGTTTCAGCACTCTCGTAATCGGATTACACCGTAATCAGATACCGGCCTATACGAAGTTGATACCGCTCCCGCCCGAGTGCAATCGGATGCCATACCATTCGCTAGCGGCGGTGGCGGAACTCCGTCTGTCCATCGTTGACCAGCTTGGTGCTCTCAGTCCGATAAAGCTACTTTGCTGCCTTCATCCTCACTGATCCTTATCCAAGCAAATCTTCTTCCGATCCAAATATCCATGGATTTGAAAAAGATGAGCAGGAGGTTGTGTGAAAGCACGAAGACTATGATGGAGCCGTGGTCTTGATCGTTGCAGTGGCTCCCTCGTTTTCTCTGGTTTTGGATGTATTCAGATTTTGTTGATCTTGCTCTAGATGGGTGTTACTGGGATGAAAAGATTAGAGATTCGGGGCCCTTTCTTTATGTGTTCGTCAGTACACATTGATTTTCTTCTAAATATGTGTGATTTCTCACTTGAAATTGGATCATTGCTTTCATTCAAATTTGGAACCTTTTCTTATTTAGCAACGTGCTGTTGTGGTTGATGAACGTGGCTATCCTGTGGAAAGAGGTGAATCGCCAGCGTGACGACATCCTGCTCGCCTCCGTGAGGGCGCGACAGCACCCCCGCGCCGATATATGATAGCATTACCCGACGGAACCAAACAAAGAACGTAATCATCGTTTACGCCATCAAATACGACGTGACCTGATTCCGTTTACATTTACATCATCATTCCTCAACCAAACACTGTCTAAAGCCATTGGTAAGCTCTGTCCTATATTATTCTACTATTGTTCTTTCTTGTGTGTATTATCCTACCGCTCCATTAGTACTGCATCATATTCTTGAGATTGCAAGCCATCTAAGCAGTTATGAAAATGATAAAGATCTGAGACATGTTGTTCTGTCCATGAAGAGTAAGTTCTTGGACTACTGGTGTGACATACCTATGCTTTATTCTTTTGCATTCATATTGGATCCTAGAGCTAAGATGAAAGGTTTTAGCGATGTTCTCCACCTTTTATCTCAGCTCAATGGAAATGACTATTCATGTTACTTAACTTAGATAAGGGCTGAATTAGCTGTTGTGTTTTCACAATATGAATCTAAATTTGGTTCTATGAGATTAGAGAGGGCTGCACAGCCAGGCCATACAGGTTCAAAAAAGACAGCTTGGGGTAAGATCTTTGGTTCTAGTTCTGGTTCTACTTCTAGTTCTAGTTCGGTTATTGGTGCTGCTGGACTTGGTGCTAGTCTTTCTTCTGGTTCAGCTGCCTCCTCCCTGTCTAGGAGGACTTCTGCTAGTGCATTGCTGTAGGCTGCTAGTTCTGGTGCATCTCTTGCTGCTGCAACTGAACTTACTTCTTATCTAGACAGTGACATTGTCAACAAGTACGACGACGACTTTGACATCTTGAACTGGTGGCTTGAACATAAACTATCATATCCTGTTCTTTCTATCTTAGCTAGGGATATTATGACTGTTCCTATTTCTACCATCTCTTTAGAATCTGCATTTAGTCTTACTGGCAGGATCATTGAAGAGCGGCGGCGGCGTCTTGGACCTGACATGGTGGAGATGCTGGCGTTGGTGAAGGATTGGAAGCAAGCCGACACAAGACTTCAACACAACATGGAGGATCCTGAACTTCAAGAATCTTTTGAGAACTTGTATCTGGATGAAAATGGAGTTGTGTAGCCTTGTAGGTTGCTAGTAGTATGTGGTTTGTATTTGAACAATGTATGGACTTTATGGACCTTTAGAGCTGGCTGTACTCTTTTTTTCTTTGTAGGATTTTCTCACGAGGTGTGAGTTTTTACCTACAAAGGTCTTTAATGAGGCAGCAAAACAACAACTCAATAATATTTGAACTCTTTTGAATTTTGTTATGTGTTGTTTGTATGAATTCTATTTCTTCTTGCACAATTGCACTGTCAAATTTGAGTTGATCTTACAAATCTGGTTTGAATGAGCGTTTTTTTGTCTGATGGGCTCTCGGGCTGACACGTGCACGCCGGGCTCTAAAGGTCCAACGGGCTAACAGGCTGGCACGACACGCCTAAACAACCCGCGGGCCGTGCTTGGGCCCAAGCACAGACCCATGGGCCAGCACGGCATGGCACGCCACCGTACTCGTGTCTGTTCGTGCCGTGCCTCGGCGTGCCGGACCGAGCCATGCCCGTGCCGTGTCGGACCGGGCCGGCCCGTTGACCATCTATAGTTGCTACTACCAACCGAATGTGTAATCTCCTTTTGAGCCTTGACTCCCCAGCGATGACCGATCCTATCTATCGTCTGAAGATTGGAAGACCCTAGACCTCACCTCCACCCTTCCCACATGGCCAATTTGGCCACCAATCCATCTTTGTGACACAAGCCAGTATAGTCCACGAACATGAATGAACCGCGCCCACGGCGTGGAAATCCCACCCCCCAAACAAAAACCAGGCCCAGAGAAAGCGGGCGCAAGTTACAAAAACCGTAGTCTCCTTGCCCATCCAACACAACCAACACCCCCACGCGCGCACACACCAGCGGAAAGGAAGGGACCGGCCCGCACACACCTTTCACACTTGATGGGTTGCTGCCGCTCCTCGCTGCGGGCGGGGGCGGGGGCGGGCGCGGGGACCCACCCCGCGGAGAAGCCGCCCCGCCACCGCACGCCGCCGCCGCAGCCACCGACGAACCGCCCGTCCTTGAAGGCGCACCAGGCCGCGCCCTCGGTCCGCGCCGCCGCCGCAGCCGGCGGGGGCGGGGATGCCCCGGCGTTCGCGGAGTACTCCCTGGCGGAGCTCCGCGCGGCCACGGGCGGGTTCGCGCCCGCGAACATCGTCTCCGAGAGCGGCGAGAAGGCGCCCAACCTCGTCTACAGGGGCCAGCTGAAGGGCCCCGCCGGCGCCCCGCCGCGCGCGATTGCCGTGAAGAAGTTCGCCAAGCTCGCGTGGCCCGACCCCAAGCAGTTCGCGGTAGGCGAGCGGGGCGGAATTGCCCCTTTTTCCTCTTCTTCGCGCCGTGCGGAATTTGGGGGCCTAGCTAGGGACGCGTGGGTTTTGACGGGTGGTTTGGTTTGGCTGCAGGAGGAGGCCAAGGGGGTGGGGGCCCTGCGGCACCCGAGGATGGCGAACCTGATCGGCTACTGCTGCGACGGCGACGAGCGCCTTCTCGTTGCCGAGTTCATGCCCAACGATACCCTCGCAAAGCATCTGTTTCACTGTGAGTCCTTCTCGTCCTCAGCAATTCGTTACCTGTAACATTTGATCATTTCCAAAAGTTTATTCGGATGTTGTGCAATTCTGGTGAATGGTTACTGAGATACTTGCAAAAGACAGGTGAATTGTGTTCTGCCTAGGAGCAAACTCTCACTGCAGTTATCTGTGCTAGTTATTCTGATTCTCATTATTGCAGCAGTTCAAATGTTTAAACAAATTGAAATTCCTTAGTTTAGGAGTTGATATGGAATTTTGAGCGCTTGTTTTTCCTAATCTTTAGTAAGGTGCTGAATGCTGATTCCATTTACCACATGACTTTACTTCATATAGTATGGGCAAGCAAGGTATTGCAAACAACAGTTGACTTCTTCTATTTAGTCATCACCGTGATTTTGCTCATCTGCAGGGGAAAACCAGACTATAGAATGGGCTATGCGTCTGAGAGTTGCATACTACATTTCTCAAGCATTGGAATATTGCAGTACCAAGGGGCGGCCTTTATATCATGACCTAAACGCTTACAGGGTCCTCTTTGATGAGGTAAACAGGCAACCTCTGCAGTTTGTTTGAACATAGAGTACTGCAAGTGTTTCACAAATCCTGATTATTTTCTTGTGTTGATGACCACGTGGCATATGTCCTCGTAATTTTTACTGATGACATTTTAACAGGTTATATTCATTGTGTCTGGCAATATCATTAGCGTTATACAGGGATTATGACTTGCAAGTCTGGGTCTTTGCCTCTTACTAAACCAAAAATTAAAAGTTGAGGGCCACTTGCCATTTGCTTGCTCCTGTTGTTGGAAGAATGTGCTAGAGGTTAAAAATTCCAGTTGACTTCTCTGCTGTGATGACTAGAATTGTATAAAACACCTAAAGAAACCTATACGAGAAGTGCATAGCAGAACTTAGGAGTATACTGTAATTTTGTTCTTTTGTTAACAATTTCATAAAGGATGTTTTAAAAGATGGTAATTGCTTCCAGCAGTGAACATGTCATTTTAGTCATCTTATTGTTAAACAAAAGTTTTTGTTATAATGAACTTTCTGATTGCAGAATGGTGATCCTCGTCTATCATGCTTTGGTCTGATGAAAAACAGCAGGGATGGGAAAAGTTATAGCACAAACCTAGCATATACACCTCCAGAATATCTGAGAAATGGTAACTATCTCTTCTTTTTTATGCCTTTTCCTGCAAGAAGTTTTCAGTTTCATGTTGTAGTAAGGTAATCCAGTAGTTTGTCTTAAACTCAGTCTTTTTGTAGTACTGTTTTTTCTGAAAGCAATTCTTCTGCTACACTTGCAAGGGGAATTTTTGTTTTCTCTGCTTACCCAAGACTCAATAGAACTGATAGATTCCAGCAGACAAACCTTTTGTTGTCGTTGTTGATATTATGTTCGCAAGATTCCTATTCAAGAAAACATTGACAAGATTTCCCAAAGTTGAGTGCTATAAATAGTGTTTATCCTTTTCTTTTCTAAGACAAAATATAGCGTGCATCTAGCATTAAGCTTTTTAGAAGGACCAGTGACTTTGTTTATGGTTTTCCGATTCATTTCATAAGTGCTATTCAAATCTAGAATATTGTGCCCTTGCTAGGGCTATTACCAAGTGCTTTCAGACGTCCTGATCAGTGGGCTATATTATCTCCTCCGTGTGTTGTTTGAAGTAAATAAGTAATGACCAAACAAAATAGCAAGAAGCACTTCAAGTATATTCTTTTTCTGAGGCAAGTTATGTTCTTTCAGGCAGGGTTACTCCAGAAAGTGTCATATTCAGTTTTGGCACTGTACTCCTCGACCTTCTCAGTGGAAAACGTATACCTCCTTCACATGTAAGTTTCTTGCTAGAAATGTCTTACTCTCTCTTAGATATAAGGCCTGTTTCGGCGAATGCAGAAATATATATGCTAGTTAGATACCAGTGAACAACCATGCTCCAAAATCGCAGTGAAATTTTTCTCAAACTGAATCTGTGGCACATCTTTAGATCGTATAATTCGAGCACAAATGCACTATGGAAATTACCCTGCATAATTCTTTGTCCAAGCATAAAATGGAAAACACATACTGTAGATGTATGCCACTGGTAATAAAGTATATAAGCGTTCCTTGCGCACAGGCACTTGATATCATGAGAGGCAGAAACATCCAAGCAGTAATGGATTCACATTTGGAGGGGAACTACTCAACTGAGGTGGCTACTACACTGGTGAACCTTGCTTCTCAATGTCTACAGTATGAACCAAGAGATCGGCCTGACATCAAAAAGTTGGTTTCCATTCTGGAGCCTTTGCAGACAAAATTAGAGGTAACCATATTTATTGTTCTTCATTCAATATTTGACTAAGTCTTTGTGAACGGAGTATATTTAATGTCCTAGCATCACACATAGCTCATGCTAATGTTGTAAGTTCCACAACTAGTGTGATTTTGCTTCATTCCTTGCCCTGTAAAGCAATAACTTAATACTTGGCATTATGTGACAGTAATGTTGTAAGTTCCTCACACCGTGTCCAATTTGTCAGACTCTGTATAGTAGATGTTTTCCTGCACTACTGCCCACATAGATTATGTTACCAGCTTGTCTTCACATGCTATATCTGCAATATATTTAGATCACAATGCGCAAATATTTGTTTTACTACTATTGTTGTTAGGTATATTATATCTCTTATTACAAAAAAGTGTATGGTTTACTACAAAGTTTTAATGTCCCTGATGATTGGTTCTGTTTCCTTTGCAAAATATGGAACAGGTACCGTCCTATGTGATGCTTGGAATTCCAAAGCCTGTGGAAGAACCACAGGCACCTCCTACTCCACAGCGCCCTCTTTCTCCCATGGGAGAAGCCTGTTCCAGGTTGGACCTAACTGCTATCCATCAGATCCTATTCACCACACATTACAGAGATGATGAAGGGAGCAATGAGGTAAAAGAAATCAGTGCGTTCTGGTTCCAATCTTTCTGTTCCGTAGGATCTGTGACAGTGACACCCGCTGTCATTCTCCATCATGCAGCTATCTTTTCAAGAATGGACACAGCAGATGAGGGATATGTTGGATGCAAGGAAACGTGGCGACTCTGCCTTCAAAGACAAAGATTTTAAAGCAGCAATCGATTGTTACACTCAGGTGGGCATGCGTGTATTGTTCTTGAAATCCCTTATTAGCATCCTCAGAATTTATATATATAGTTTTTGAAAATAAATTCAGATATATATCACTCCAGTGTAGCTGATTCATCCTTTCCCTGTGTTTCACAGTTCGTTGAGGTGGGGACAATGGTGTCACCAACTGTATTTGCCAGACGAAGCTTGTGCTACCTTATGTGTGACCAGCCTGATGCCGCTCTCCGTGATGCAATGCAAGCACAAATCGTCTCCCCTGATTGGCCAACAGCATTCTACATGCAGTCAGTTGCGCTATCCAAGCTAAACATGCAGAGCGATGCCGTGGACATGCTGAATGAGGCATCACAGCTAGAAGAAAAGAGGCAAAAGGGCACAAAGGTTCCCTGAATATCTTCATCAACTCGGAGAAGTGGCATGCCTTCAATATAACATGCATAGATTCATGCTATGCAGTATATCCCTCAACCCTTTCCCCTGTAGAAAATGCTCAGTATATTGCGTGGTTAAACTTTAGGTGGTTAAAATCTAGAAGTTAGGAAAACCTCTGAGGATAAGAGGCTCTCTAGAGAGGAGCCTTGTGCTCAGAACAACTCATTTGGTCTGTCGGCATTTCCGTGATAGGTTCTACATTTTTTTTGGGCCCATGTATATAAGATATGTCGCATGAGAGTTTGAAGCTTGATATAGTTGCTGGTAGTTCAGGTGGGCCCTGTAGCCTAAGCTAATAAACATGTCTTTGTTTGTGCAAAACTGTTTATTATATGGGAATAGATTCCAGTAATACAGATTTGAGTACGTTGCGGTGTTATTAGGTTTGCGCAAAGATGTTCATGTGCATTACTAGTGCCTACATTATGGCCGACTCTGACTCTGGGGAATAAAGTGACCATATATATGTGGTTGGTTTGGAACCAGGAGCCCCCGAGCTGCCCAGTACTCCAGCTCCAGACCAGGAGGGTAGGAGGTACCATGTCGTAGCCCTGTACTTCGCTGTGCCCAGGACTCCACGTCCAGGAGGGTAGGAGGACTCCATCTACGGACGAGGTCACTCCCCATCCCATCATACCACCGCCATCCAGATGGACGGCGAGAAGCGCGCCACCACCTGCCCGTGATGCTCAAAACCAGGCGTCGTACTCGCCTCCGGGAAGGTGCTAACGACCTGCACAAGTCTATGCGGTCCTGACCGCGCGTCACTGCTACGGATCATGACCGAGCGTGTGTGCCAAGCCATCGATCGATGGATGCCCATCAGGCCGGCCACTGTTGTCACAAGACATGCACTTGCATCCATGTCGAGGGACGGACCTAGGACGACACACTCTTAGATCAGTTTTAGTATTTACTTCTTCTGTTTTAAAATGGAGGTCGTTTAACTTTTTTTACCATAAATTTGACCGCTTGTCTTATTCAAAAAAATTATGAAAATATAATCAAATTTAAGAAATTTTAAAGATTTGTTATTAATAAAACATGTTATCATAAAAATATGATATTTTACACAAAATTTTGAATAAGATGAGCGGTCAAATTTAGAATCAAAAAAGTCAAACGACCTACATTTTAGAACGGAGGGTATGCGGTTATATAGACTAAAAACTAGATAACCTATACGACGAGACTCTTACTTCTCTCCTCAGCGGCATCAACAAATCACTAAGACTGACCTCATATGTGTTAGTCTACTAGGCCATAATATTTCATTAGAGTTAGGGCATCCATAATAAAATAGAATTAACTATCACTATTAATTAATAATTTTTGAGTAACGGCCTATGCCACTCATGGTTACCTGGCTCCGTTGGACCACCGCAGCCAAATCCAGTCTTTCTTGCCCGCCTTGCCTGGCCTAACACCGTGGAAAAGCATGTCAAGTCAAAGTGGTAACGTGCCAGAGGAAGATCATGTACTCCGTACATCAGTTCACATTCCTGGCTCCCCGCGGGGCACCACCAGGCACTTGCACGGCTCTCCTCCGCAGCGGCAGGGTGTGGGCTCGTTCGTTCATCTCATCACGCGCTCCGTGTTCCGACGACATGCTCGATTCAGCGCAACCAAACCGGGGTGCCCCTACTGCCTAGCGAAGTTAGGGGGAGTTTGGATGGCTACCGCAACTTGCCGTACCACAACTTAGACGTGCCGCAACTAGCTAGCCCACAGTATGGTTGTCACTCTCCTTGGCGGTCATGAAGTGGAGAAAACACGCGAAACATTTCTGCTGCTATAATGTATCTCGGTGATCTCTTCACCATCATCGTCGACCCTGCAATGTCGCCACGGACAGCCCTGATGCTGCAGCCAGAGCAAACTAGTTTCTCCTCTAAAATTGGGAGTACGAGAGCGACGAGAAAGCTACGAGCAATCGATATTTGCTAGTTGCCAGTGGAAGATGGTGAACGGGGGCGACGAATCGATGTGCCGGGGGCAGAGCAGAAAGAAAGCAAGAAGCAACGGCGGCTGCGTATGTGCGTGCCTGGCGATACGAGGAAGCAAGGTGCAAGTGAGCGTGTGTGGGCTAGATGGGCCAGCAATTGGAAGCCCATCCCAGCCCCTTTGGCATTTTTCTCTTTTCATTATTTCTAAAAAAACATTTTTTTACTTTGTTAATTATGGTAGTTAGCGCAGATTTGGCTTGCATTTGCATCGTAATGATGCTAAGATAGTGGCTAAACGTAGAGGGAGAGAGATAATATTGACATACGGCTTTTGTGCTTCTATTCCATACCCTAACATCCTTCCTATCCCTAACCCAAAATGCAAACAACGCAAATGTTTTAAATACACCTCATTTCTCTGTCCCAGCTCATATTTTCCATAATACAAACACAACCAAAATGTTTACAAATATGAAATATGACGTATGTTGCCCTGCTCAAGGAAACAACAAAAGTGACGTCGAGAAACATGAAGGCGCGGTGACGAGCAGGGTGTGGGACCATGGAAGAGGAGGGAGGGAGAGAGAGAGAGAGAGTAACGTTCGCCGCTATATATACCATTTATACGTGACCGGCCTGTTTCCCCGAAGTCCTCCTAGTAGCAATTAAGCTCTCTAATCACCAAACCGCGCGCGCGACGAAGAGATCCGGCGACATGTCGATGGAAGCGAGGCGCCGTGACGGCAAACTCTCCGGCGACGGCCGCGCGGAGTACCCCTGCGTGAGGCGGTTCCGGCACCGGCGGCTCCTCGCCTTCCTCTGGTTGCAAGGCTTCGATTCCACCGTCGAATCGTACGCTGCTCCCCCCTTCCCCATTGCCTCCTTCCTTTCTCGTCTGATGCTTGCATGTTTCTTCGCTGAATCGATGGTGGTTGGTTGGTTCTGCGCTGCGTGCAGGATGCTCAGCGAGTCGGACACTGTCTTCGGCGTGGTGCGCCTCCGAAAATTCGTGGAGCGAGGCCAGTGGCGCGACGCCCTGAGTTACCTGTCTCGCTTCGTCCCGTCGCTGAACGCCAACCCCAAGCGGCCGCTCAGCGTCGAGGCTGAGGTCCTCCACCGCTTCCTCGTGATACAGATGAACTTGGCCGGCACCGTCGCTGGCACAAAGGAAAACCCCAACCAAAGCGAGTACCTCAGCCACGACAGGAACGTCTGCCATGGCGAAATCAGGCTCCGCTCCATCGTCCTCAACATACTCTACGCACGGCAGCAACTCAGGTATATATGAACACGAAGAGATCAATCCCCGTTTCTCCAGTCGAATCAAATGTTTGCATTACGAGCGTGTTCTTCCCCAATTCGTTTATGATTACTTTTCTTGTTTCTTGTACCTCGAATCAAACTAATCTCGTGTTAATAATAAATACATACAACACAAATGTGATGTAGGACCTCGATTGACTGGGAACGTGTGAGGTACAAGGCGGCGGAGATTGTCCGATATCTGGCCTGTCGGACTCCAGAGCTCAAAGACCGCGTCTATGTGCCGGGCATCCTAGTGGAGCCGCACAATGTTCTTCCCATTGGCTTCGGGTATATTAAACTGAAATCCCCACTCCTCGTCACTGTTGTGTTCTGCTTCAACACTAGCTTGTTGCTCTCTAGTTTCGTTGGTACTGTTAGACTTGCAGGATCAATGTAGATCGGTGGGGTTTGTCTCTTTGACAGTAATGTAAATCATTGTGTTCTTGTGTATGTGCAACTCGTGATTATCTAAATGTATGAACCGTGTACCTTTTGTCTTCGCGATCACGTTCTGTCGATGTAGATCCACTCAAAGGCAGTGACGCGCAATGCAGAGTCGTCGTCGTCGTAGGTGGCGGCGGCGCTTCCCGTTGCTCACAACACATCTCGATCGGTCAGTTATGGCAAGTGGAGAATCGATCTGACAGACTGTCTTGGTGGCTCCCACTTTCCTTATATAGTGTTGCGCGACGGGGGCCCGCAACCCTAGTGGGTTGGGCTCCCCCGATCAGGGAGCAGGTCAAGGGCCCAATGGGCCTTTGGGTCCATTGGTAGAGATCAACCTAACAATCTCCCCCTTGATCTCACGTTATATTTCTTAAACTTTGGCTCTTCGCTTGGTATCCACTTCATCACAAATAAGTATACCGAACATGGGTTATCATGACAGTATTTACCTATTTTGAACGGATCTTAATCTAGGCTCTTAGTAATCCAGACATCATAGGTTTTACCATAGACCCATGTCGACTGTGTGTTCTCTCAACACACTGGGCGGTAAAACTTTGGTAAGCGGATCCGCAAATACTTTCTCAATACTTGTATGCTCAATGCTACTGAGATGATTCTGGATTTTCTCCTTTGCAACATATAACTCATTATCAATGTGTTTGGCGGCACACTTGACATGTTGCTATTGGAGAGAAGATACTTGAATGGCATATTACCGTTGTCTACCATTATCTATTCCGGGTAAAGGTTTATCTAAACCGTTTAGCCTGTTCTGTAACCTCATATCATGCTGAACTTTGAATACACTTTACTCATAACTATTTTTCTTTAGAGTTTTCTTCCACAATAAAACTCCAAGCTCGAGTGTTAGCTACTACTGTGGGCTTCACTAAACAACTTGGAAAACTTAGTCCTTTTCACTCACAACCTTTTGTGAGCCCATATTACTTTCTTACTCAGCATGAGGCTTACAACACTTTGCAACATTATTGCATAAAACTTTCTTTAACTCCATTCCAGTTATCTATGCTGGACTGGGCTTCTGCCAAAATTTTCCCGGATACTTTAACTATGTCGGGGTAAATACTTTCTTGAGCAACTGATTCTGCTTCCAACAGCTGAAGCACACTGAACCACTTTCATTCGATCGATCTTATATTGGTTCCTGGAATACTAAAATTCAAAAACTATTACCCTTGACTACATATAGAACAGGCGTAGACTGACTCGCATGCACACTATGTTTCTTTAGAATTCTTTTCTACGTATGCTCTTGACGATAATCCCAATACCCCTTTAGTTGTAACTCTGTTACCAAGCTTCGAGGACAATAACTTTTTCTTCTGCATCAGCAGACTAACATCACTACTAGAGAGTAGGACATCATCAACATACATGATGAGGAAAACGTGTTTCCGATTCTTAACCTTTGCACAAATGCAATTGTCCTCATGATTCTTACTAAAACCCAAAACTTACTTCAGACGGCATCTCGCATGTGCTTTTGCCTTTCATGACAAAATCTTTAGGTCATGCTATGTGAATATCTTCATATTCTCAATTTGAGGAATGTTGTCCCTACATTACGATTCCGGAGAATCCTTACATGAGAAACTGTCTCATCATAAGTCATTTCTTTTCTTTGCACGAAGCCTTTTGACATAAGTCATGCATCGTGTTTATTCCCATTGCCTTTAGAGTCACATATAGCTTTGTAGACCCATCACAGTCCACTGGTTTGACTCATCTAACAATTTCCAAGACTTATCTTGGACTCTTTTACTCGTAACTGTTGTTATTCTTTCTTACACGCAACGATGATGACTATAGGATCCTGAAGGACAGGTGCCTTGTTCACTTCTTGTCGTCATGTGGAGTTCTGGACATACCATGCTCCCCACATGTGTGGCAACCTATTGCCACATGTGGAATAACAACAGGCGTACAATGGGTAGTGAGAAAAATGGCGGGCAGACTCACCCGCTTCTCCTTTGGTCAATTTCTCGAGCTACCTCATTCTTTCTCTTCAGTTCATCCTCTAGGTGGAGTTAGGTCTCCTTGTACCGTACTCCCCTAGATAGTTCCATCTTCTGTAAAGATGCCGTTCCTCTAGGTGGAGTTAGGTCTCCCTGTACCATACTCCCCAAGATTGTCCCATCTTCTATAAAGATTGTGTACCATTAAAACTTTCTTATTTGGGTTTAACCTGTCTTGACCAGTATGAATACCAGCTAACTATGCTATAATTCAGGAAAAATCCAGGAATTTAGCTATATCTTTTCTTAGGGGTATCGATTATGACCGTTGTACTCCCCCTGATGGTCACAATTACTTAGTAGATCATCCCTTTTCATTCAATGCATACTTATACATTGCCTTCAGCATAGGGATCATCTCCCCCTCGAAATATGGCATGAACTCCAATGCCATAATTTTGAACCTTAAACAGAAACTCTTATGAACGAGGAATCTATTTATACTTGCTTCAATCACATGATCTTATCATGCAACGAAGTTATTTCTCAACTCATATGGGAGTACTCTTTTCCTCGTTGCACTTTAAGAACTTAACAAAGTACTTTATCTGCTATACTTATGCAAATTAAACTCACATATTTGCTTATCTTATGTATATCTTATATACAACTTCCTTTTGTCCTTTTACTTCATTTGGAATGACTCCTTCTTGTTAGCCATATTACACATTAAAATATGTGCCTTCCACCATTACTTACTTCACAACAAGCAACTCAATAGAGTACTTGCATACATTTGTAAAGAGTCAATCAATTGACTCTCCACCTTCATAATTAGAAATGGTGTGGTTTTGGGACTTCTCCCCTTATGGCATCAACTGCTTGAGTACTTAACGACCATGTTTAGTTTAAATAGCTTAAGAACTACCCCAAATTCTTTTGCTCTTGCAAGATATACTTAAATAACATAGGGGTCGTCTTGTTTCTATCTTGCTATTACATTAATCATATATCACCTTTGGGCAGAAAATAGAATTAATGCATAGATTCACTATAAACTGTTTATAACATTGCCTTTAACAACTTTGGTCAGAAAAATGACAATGTCATAATTAAACTCTTAAGATGGACTCCTTATGAGGACACCAATTTACTAGCTTACCCGGCCATGCGGGTATTATCTCAACTTTTCCCGCCATGCGGGTGGCTTGTACCCTCTCAGTAAATCCAGAAATAAATCTAGATATTCTGCAATGTACATACTTCAACTGATGTTAATCAGTCAAAATGTATTTCTCTAAGCCATTATTTATTAGATCAACTTTATGATCTTATTTCTATTGGAGTCATCATAAACCTCTCCTGTCAATACATGATAATACTTTCAAACTTCTCCTATCATACAGGATCGACCAGCATAAACTTTTATGCCTAACTTCTCCCGTCATACGGGATATGCTCTCAGGACACTGGAAGTGTCTGCAAATAAATTTTTATACTCTGTTATACACATGTATAATTTAACTTTGGTCAAAATTAGGCATGTGCTTTACTTATTCACGACATATAAAACGTCCACTCAAACTTTATTTTCTGATTAAATCTTCCCTTTGGTTCCAACTTAATCAGAAAATTAATTGACTAATTAATAGCGGAAACTATACATGAGAGAAAAATTGAACTCATTTCGCATAAAAAAATGCCTAAACTTTGCTTAACTTTAAGCTTTCATTCACGTACCCTAGCAATGCAGCCGAGTGATCTAAAACGTTGATATAAATCAACGTATTTTGTCTTTTCTCTTAGATAAATATAATATGCTTTAACTTTAAAGCACACAACATTCTTCTACGTTAATTCTACATCACCTTTGGACAGAAATAGAACTAATGCATAATACAATATCGCTATCATCAACTTTGGTCAGAAGACAACAATATCATAATCTTTATCTCAGTAAATCATGAATAACATGATGAAAATCGACTTTTCAGATACTTTTCTTTATCAAGAGTCTCTCTTTACATTTATCTTCTCTCTAAAATTTTGGTCACTTTTGACGCAAAAAACTATTATAGAGACAAACTTTGATTTTAAACTCATAGATAAATTATAATATTGCTATCATCAACTTTGGTCAGAAAATATCAATATCATAATTAACCTTAAAAAAATGCCATTCTACTCCTCTAACTTATTTAGAGGATGAAACTTTACTTGCAGCGAAAACTTATAAAACTTTACTTTCAAATGCATTTCTTTTTCTTATCAATTCTCTAAAAGATAACTTTGCAGCAGAAAAACTTCTCTATTCAGATAAACAGTAGTAAAATACTCTTAATTTACTCTCTGAAAAATTATCCATTTGGTTCAAATTTAAACATAGGTAAATTATATGCAAAATTTGACTGAAACAAGCCAAAACAGTTCAAAATTGCTACTATGCAATTTCTTTATCAATTTTGGCCCATTAACTTGGGCCCGCAGGCCACTCACGTGCTCGTGGCCTAGCAGCAGCACAGTCTGATCGCCGCGCTCAGCCCGCCGTGATTCTGTCTTCCAGCGATTCTGCGTGTGCTCTGGCCTGCCGCTCCGCGTGGTCCAGCAGCGGCCTGGCTCGCTCTCGCACGGCCTGCTGTGCCATTTCTGCGCTCGCGCGGCCCAACAGCTCGAGCGGGCACTCGGCTCGTCGCGCAGCAGCCCAGCACGCAGCTCACGTGCTTGCGGCCCGCTAGAGCGCACGGCCCAGCAGTGGCGCAGCGCTCGCCGGCTCGGCCCAGCCGCTTGCGGACTGCTAATTGGCTCGCGCTCGCGCATGTGCTCTTGGCCAAACGCGCCCGCGGCCCACTCGCGCGCGCGGCCTGCTCGGCCCACGCGGCAGCCCAACACCGCCTAGGGTTGGCTCCCCCTGCGCCGCGCGATCCTGGCCGTCGGCCAAATCCAACGGTCCAGCGTGGATTTCGGCGGTATAAAATCTCTTCAGTCGGCCTCCACGAAAAAACCCTAGCCCAGCTTATTCCCTTCTTCTCCCTCGGCTCAAACCTGCGGCCGGCGGCGGCGGCGCCATGCCGCCCCGCCGTGCGCCTCCGCTGTCGGCCACATGGCCGGCGAGCGGCCTCCTTTCTCTTGCGCGCATGGCTCGCGGCTGGAATCGGTGCAACCGGGGCCGGCGCCAGCGCATGTGCCGCCGTGCCGCTAGGTATGCCGTGTGGCCATGGCCGTGTTCGGCCGGCCCGCGCTCGCCTTCAGCTTCTCATTCCTTTCTGAGTCAAGGTCGCGGGGCAGCGCTGGTGACACCAGCACGCCATGGCCGGACTCTCTCCTCCCACTTTCCTATGGCCCTCGCGGCCAAAAAAGAAGATAGTCGGCCATGGCAGTCTGGAGAAGGATGACGGCGCCCCTGCAAGCCCCTTCGCCGGTGCGCGCGCACGCGCGCCGCCGTCGAGGGGCCCCGTAGTGGTGCCCTTTTCTTTTCTATTTCTTTGGTGGCGGGATAGGCGCCATCGCGCTGGATTTAGGGTTAGAGCTCGTTGGGTTCTTCCGATTCGATCTTAATTGTAGTTCTTTTCTCGTCAATCCGAACCGGATCTTGGTGTTAGATTCGCTTCCGAATCTTTCTTTAGGGTTCTGCCGTCACGGTGACTTATCTTTCCTCCCTCTCGCCCGTGGCGGCAGAAAATGGTCATCTTTTCAGAGAAAAATCTCTGTTTTCTTTCCAACTTGGATCTACACACTAGTGCAAGCGTGTGATACCATTGTTAGCCTTGCAGGATCAACTAGGTGTAGATCGGTGGGATTTGTCTCTTTGACAGTAATGTAAATCATTGTGTTCTTGTGTATGTGCAACTCGTGATTATCTAAATGTATGAACCGTGTACCTTTTGTCTTCGCGATCACGTTCTGTCGATGTAGATCTACTCAAAGGCAGCGACGCGTAGTGCAGAGTCGTCGTCGTCGAGGGCGGCGACGACGTCACAGGTGGCGGCGACGCTTCCCGTCGCTCACAGCACATCTCAATCGGTCAGTTATGGCAAGTGGAGAATCAATCTGACAGACTGTCTTGGTGGCTCCCACTTTCCTTATATAGTGCTGCGCGACGGGGGCCCGCAACCCTAGTGGGTTGGGCTTCCTCGATCAGGGAGCAGGTCAAGGGCCCAATGGGCCTTTGGGTCCATTGGTAGAGATCAACTTAACAATCTCCCCCTTGATCTCACGTTATGTTTCTTAAACTTTGGCTCTTCGCTTGGTATCCACTTCATCACAAATAAGTATACCGAACATGGGTTATCATGACACGAACATGGGTTATCATGACAATATTTACCTGTTTTGAACGGATCTTAATCTAGGCTCTTAGTAATCCAGACATCATAGGTTTTATCATAGACCCATGTCGACTGTGTGTTCTCTCAACACACTGGGCGGTAAAACTTTGGTAAGCGGATCCGCAAATACTTTCTCAATACTTGTATGCTCAATGCTACTGAGATGATTCTGGATTTTCTCCTTTGCAACATATAACTCATTATCAATGTGTTTGGCAGCACACTTGATATGTTGCTATTGGAGAGAAGATACTTGAATGGCATATTACCGTTGTCTACCATTATCTATTCCGGGTAAAGGTTTATCTAAACCGTTTAGCCTGTTCTGTAACCTCATATCATGCTGAACTTTGAATACACTTTACTCATAACTATTTTTCTTTAGAGTTTTCTTCCACAATAAAACTCCAAGCTCGAGTGTTAGCTACTACTGTGGGCTTCACTAAACAACTCGGAAAACTTAGTCCTTTTCACTCACAACCTTTTGTGAGCCCATATTACTTTCTTACTCAGCATGAGGCTTACAACACTTTGCAACATTATTGCATAAAACTTTCTTTAACTCCATTCCAGGTCCCTCTCAGGAATCATGTTCTGGTAATATACCATTCTTTCTATAAGCACTTAGTTTTTAAGCAATGGGGCTGGTAACATTTGCTTATGAGCAATACATGCTTGCAGATACGTCGGAGTCCAAGGCACTGGATTGGCTGGCAGATATTGTTGGTAAACAAGCTCGTCTCTGCTTTAGATAAAGCTTTTTCAAATTGTCGTTGATTAGTGGATTGCAGCTTGAGCTGAACATGGAAGTTATAGTTTTGCCTCAAATTATGTCTTAGGATGTTATAGTTAAAACTGATCTGACACGCTTCTTCTGTTAACTAATTTGTTTGGGACTGGATTATGTATATATTCATTTTTATAGCCAGATATTTTGTCGTTATACATACTGATGTTGAACTCCTCTGTCATCCAGATGAATGTTTAAAAGATGGTAAGCGTCCAGAGTATCATCAGGCGCATCCACTTCAGACAAGTGGAACAGAAGGTCAGTTTTTTCATCCACCAAAAGCTACTTCAGAAAATTTTCATTGTGTAAACTGAGTATCTAGATTTTGCATGCGATGTGTTATTTGTTGAATCCTTTTTGGTGGCATCTCCATGGTAAAATGACATCAATCAGCTTTAAGTTGCTCTTTCCATTTCTAGTTAGTCTTGGATTCACATGTTCTTTTTTTTTTGAGATGGTGACCCTCATGCTTTGCACACAAAAAAACTAATACACATTTGATACCATGCAAAATTAGAGCGAACTGTCTCGGCTTTGCTTTATTACTGCTGTGACAAAATGCATCTTTGTTACACCCAGCCTTTTGCTCTTATCTCACTAATTTTGTAACTGTTGTTGAGATCAGTTCCAAGCCATTACCAGCCTCTGAAATACTCTGCAAGATTGGAGTAGTGGGTAATCTTAGCACACAATTAATCTAACAAATTGTTCATTATTAGTGAACACCAATTTAAACATCCTCACTTGTGTTGAAACAAGAACAAAACTTTATTTGCACAGCTAATCTATGAAATTGATCCTTTGTAGGGATGTATGTGGCATTGATAATGATATATATAATTTAGTCAAGTCATGCAGTGCACTGCTGATCCAGTGTTGAAAATACACAGCTTTTGATGTTTCAGACTGTTTTTATTATAAGTGCGTCAAATAAAATCCGTAGGCATATTTTTTAATGTATAGTATATTGATTAGCCTAAGTATCTGTAGGCTAATCATGGTATCTTATAGCCACTCTTTTTAACTGTTTAAACTTGTTACAGGTTCTACTGTTGCTCCGGTCTCACAAGCAGTGTTTAGTAAATTATGCCCTGCTATAAACCATGGGATGCCAACAGTGGCTGCAACTGAAGGTAAGTTGAGAAATTGTGTGCTACGATTACCCACTACTCCAATCTTGCAGAGTATTTTGGTACTTCGGCAACCCCTGCTAAAAACTCAGTTCTCTAATTAGTGACAAATGCAGGTAAATTGGCAAGCCATGTGCCAACTAATGATGCTCCAATCCCAGGGACTATGCGTGCTCCAATCTCGCGGACTGCATATGTTAACTTAACTAGCCATTGTGGAAGCTCTGGTGTCGGATCTATGGCAAATACAGGTATGTGACTGAACAGCCTCGTTTTCACACCACCACAAGACTCACATCTCTAAAACTGATGCATTATATCATAGGTTATGAAGATATATTAGTCGTACGACTGTACTAGTCAAGTGGTGCACTACTGTTCTAGCACTAGTATTTGTAGTTCAATTTCTACAATGGAAGCTGCTGACCTTAACTTTCGGATCGGTTTCCTGGATCGTACCGTCCTGTTGTCCCGCTATGACTACTAGCTTATATTAATAGTCTAGTGCAATTGTAGGCTTGCTGAGGCGTCACCTTATGGTTGTCTTTGATACAATGCATTTTGAAGGAGTTTTATGTGCATTAATAATTAAGAACTACATTCCCACACAGCAGCAACATCAGACCATTGTCCTTGACCAGTACATCTGGTTACCTGTTTCCATATATGTTTGCCAGTACTCGTTGCATTTGCCCCTGCAAAACTATGAACTTGACAAACCATGATGAAAACTCTGGTAATTTACTGGCCTCAAGATGTTTTTTATGTAATATTTAACTGGACATATGCTGTAAGTATTATTTGTACATACTATTTATTTAAAGTATTGTGATTATCCATAACAATGCATATGTTGTTTGTTTAAATACCATGGTAGGATAACTATTTTCTATTCATTATCTCCTGGAAGTGGAGCTCCTGTATTAGATAGCAAGACCATGCTAAATTTGCTTGACACTTTAGTGTAGCAGCCTTGTCAGGCTTTGGCATGTTTCTTTGCAACTATTAATTAAGTACCTTGCTATGTAGCTGCCATTTTGAACTGTTTCATTACAGGTGCTACTGTTGCTCCAGTTTCGCAGGCTGTGTTTAGTGGCTTTACATGCCCTGCTATAAACCCTGGGATGCCATCAGAGGCAGCTGAAGGTAAATTGACAAACCGTGTGCTAAGAACACCTGGTGCTCCAATCTTTGCAGAGTATTTTGGTACTTGGATAACCTTGCTAAAAACTCGGTTCTCTTATTAATGACAAATGCAAGCAGTAAATTGGCAAACCATGTGCCAATTAATGGTGCTCCAGTTTCGCAAACGGCATTTGGTTGCTTAACAAACCGCTGTCAAAACTCTGATGTCAGATTGATGGCAAATTCAGGTATGTTTAACTGAGCAGCCTCTTTTTCACACCAGCACAAAACTCCCATCTCTAAACCTGATGCACTGTATCATAGGTTGTGAAGATAATATCAAAAGTAACAGTGAAAGGGTGCATTACTTTTGATAACAATATCTGTTCTAGCACTAGTATTTGTAGTTCAGTTTCTATGATGGATGCTCTTGTCCTCAAATTTTATATTACCTTTAATCATGTTGGGTACTTCCACATTTTTCACATGTTTCCTTGTCAGATTCCTGCATCATATCGTCCTGTTGTTCTGCCATAATTACTAACTTATAAGTTATAATGATAGTCTAGTGCCATTGTAGGCTCGTGATGGAACCTTATGGCTGTGATTGGTACAAAGCATTTTGCATGAGTTTTAGGTGCACTATAATGAAAAACTACACTGCCACCCAGTAGCAACATCAGACCTTTTCTGCCTATTTCCATATCTGATTGCCAGAACTCACTGCAGGTGCACCTGCTGCTCCTGCGTTGCAAACTATGAATTTGACAAAACATGTTGAAAACTTTGGTAAATTACTGGCCTCATGATGTTTTTTTATTTGGACAAATTCTATCTGCACAGTTCTTCCCTGAAACTTTTAGCCATTAGAGAACAGTATGTGCAATATTTAACTGAACTTCTGCTCTAAGTGACATGACTATTTATTTAAAGTATCATGATTGGCCATAAGAATGCATGTGCTGTTTTTTTAATAACATAGTATGGTAATTCAGTTGCTCCGTTGAAAACTGATGGCCAATTTCTTGTACTAGATAGCAATGCCATGCTAAAATTACCCTATTTTGTAACTGGAAGGAAGTGGTCTCGTTCAAGGCCCTTGCCACAACTTCACCTCCGGCCAACCAAAACATGCCCTGACTGAGCATGCTTTTCTGCATACATTGTCATGATAGATTCTATTTTGACCTTACGGTTTGGTCCATGTGCAGTATGCTCATTATCCACCTCTATCTGTAGATCCACCTCTATTTTTTCTTCAGATATCATCCGTTTGATGTTCATGATAACTCATAAAAACACTTGTAATAGCCTCGTTGAACTGACATGTTACTTTGCATATATAACTAATTTGAACTGTTCAACTTGTGCAGGTGCTACTGCTGTTCCAGTCTCGCAGACTATATTTGGAAGCTTGTCATGCCCTCCTATAAACCCTAGGATGCCATCAATGGCAAATGCAGGTAAATTGAAAATTTTTGTGCTGAGAACACTTGCCACTCCAGTCTTTTGTCCTATTTTGGTACTTAGACAACCCTGCTAGAAACTTGAGTTTCTCAGTAGCAACAAATGCAGGTAAATTGGCAAGCCATGTGCCAACTCATGGTGCTCCGTTCTTGGGGAGTATAGGTGCTCCATTCTCACATGCTGTCTTTGGTAGCCTAACAACCCATTGTGAAAACTCTGGTGTCCCGTTGATGGCAAAGGCAGGTATGTCAACCTTAGCACTCTTATTTTCATAGAAGGGCAAAGGTCCATCCGTACAAGTTGTCATGAGTTATGAGGTATCAAATGTACTAGTCAATGGGATACACGGCTGATAGCAATATTTTTGTAGCTTGATTTCTGTGATTGAAGTGCTTGTCCTCAAACTATATATTATTTTCAAGTTTTTGGTTACTTCACATTTTTCACCTCTTTCCTTGTCACCTTCTGAGACCATATCGCCCTGCTGTTCCACCATGTTATCTAGCTTATATTGATATTCTACTGCCGTTGTAGCCTTGTAGAGGCACTTTGTGGTTTTGATTGCTGGTTCTTCATGAAAACCATTTTGTATGAGTCTTATGTGTGCATTATAATTAAGTACTGTACTCCCACATTGTAGTAAGATCAGGCCTTTGCAGTTCAACAGTTCACCAATATCTAATTGCCAGAACTCACTGCAGGTGCTCCTGTTGCTTCAGTCTCACAAATGATGGACTTGACAAGCCATGCTGGAGACTCTGGTAACTTAATGAACAGCCTCAAGAGTCAAGATGTCCCTACACTTGGACAAAAAACTATCTACACAATTCCTCCTTATAATTTTTAGTTGTTAAAGAACACTAAATGTGATATTTGAATGATCATATGCTGCTCTTTGTCAATAACTTCTTTCTATCATGATTAACCACAAGAATGCAAGTAGTTTTTTTTTCGGAAAACATAGTATGAAAATTCAGTATATCTTTCTAGAAGTTGAAATTCTTTGTATCAACTCGATGTAAGGGATTTGAAATTTATAAAAATTTCCTTTATTGAAAAAAGAAGAAGTTGAAAACTGATGGCCAATGTCCTATAATGGATAACAGCACTGAGCTAAATGTGTCCTTTTTGTAACTAGAGGAAGTAATTGGTTGAGTCCCCTTGCTCAACTTCAATGTGTTACGGCCTATACGTACTCTCTCACATTATAGTGTGACCTTACAATTAGGTTCCTGTGCAGTTGGGTTCACCTTCTTTCTGTAGAGGTTGTCTATGAAAGATCTAAAGTTTTCCATTGTGTTATCCACATAGCAAAATGCTGCTTTATTAACATGCTTGATGCTCAAGTTTGTCTGATTAACATTATATTGTGGTAATAATTTGTGCTAGAGATGGTTATTGTGTGTTGTGGTAACTGTAGATGCAAATAGCAGGCGTTTGCTTCTGCATATAGTGCTCTTATCCGTTGATGATGTTCTTAATTTCTTGGACAATACTAACGGGTGGAATATATATGCTTTCTGGGCTGTATGCAGGCGTCGGCCATTAAAACTTGAGCTGTGGAAGATCGGCAGCGCATGCACTCTGAGCGCCGAGCTGAGGGAATCAATGGACCGCTCTACCAGTGCTGTTAGATGACCTTCAGTTCTAATCCTACTTCTACTTGAACTACATATGTTTTGTGGAGGCCTGCAGGTCTCAGACTAAGCTAGAACTTGTAATGCTATGACGTTATTGCGCAACTCTTGTTTCTTGAGTGCCAATTACATTGGGAGGACTGAGGTCATGTACGAAGTTACTCTGGTTAGAACTACTAGTCAATCAACCGTGCTCCTGCATGGGCCAGCAGTTTTAGGAGATATGAATACTATAAAGATACATAAAAATTACATATTTACAGATAAATTTGGGGCTTGCAGCTAATCAAAATTACTTATCTTTTATCTCTCTCTTACAATACCATTTAGATGCTATATAACTTTTGTCCAGTTGTGATAGATTGTGGCTATAATTGCTCTTTATGTTTTCCATCCTCGCCAATGATTTTCCTATTTGCATCATGTTTATTCGACATGTCATACATGTGTAGTTAAAATGTTAGCTTGAGCTATGTCAACTCTTGTTGCATCCCATTTTCCATTACTTCATTAATCTAGGTTTTAGCTTTTCAATTTCAATCTTAATTTCTGCAATTTGTAAAAAAATGCCACCCACAATATGTTAATTACTTGGAATCCTAGTCCTTGTTTTACCTCTTGTTTGAGATAATATTTTTGGATTTTATTACAAATACAGAGTCTAAGTTCAAAATACATTATTGGGTACTACAATGCCATAAAAGGGTGTTTCAGCCTACAACACACTGCCTATCGAACACTTGAACTTCCTCTCCCAAAAAATTGTGAGTATTAATATATTTTCAAATTTTGGTGTCATTACATTAAAAAATAAATTTATATATGCTATAGTGTTCAATTTAAAATATAATAAATTTATTTAAGGTAGCAAATATGTGATTCTTTGTCATTAAGTATGGATATAATCTACTACATGGATTGTTTTTGGCATTGGTGTTTAACTCATTTGTATATGCTTATCGCTCCCTGCATGCATATGTATATGTGGTCGGCATAGTGACGTGTCCTGGGATGGGCATTAGGATGCAGACGATGGATTTTACTTTAGATTATTTAATGTAATACCAGAGGTGGTGCATTTATATGAAGATAATTGATGTTAATTTAGCTTATTTAATACCAGAGGTGGATATATTACATGCAGATTGCAGGGTTGCTCTAATTTATTTTTATAATGGAAGAGATGGAGGGTGTTTCTCATTATCTAAAAAAAGATGGAGAGTGTTTCTTTTTTTTTGAGAATTTCTTAGCTTATCTTTTTTATAGCACATCTTGTAAGGATTAATGTCGAGGCATCAAAAGAAGCCTCCAATTACTAATAGTAAGATCTTCTATTCTGGTATACAGTTCATGGCCAAAGAGAAAAAAATGATTGAACTTACTAAGCCTCATGTTGCACCATTGTTGTTTGAGCAACTCCTAAGCTTAATCATTCTCCATCTTCTTCAAACCTATTGTGCAACATATGCTTAGAATATAAATGGTAGATGGAAATGTGACATTTTTATGTCATGTGGGCGTGTGTGTTATCCTCGTTTCTATGTCATGTCGCGGGCCTCTAGGGCAGACTGGCAGCTACGTTTCCCTTGGTACAACTCCGTGGTGGATGCCAACGTTAATGAGGAGGTTAATTATGATGACCTTTGATAAGTTATAATTTCTAATAGCATGTATACATTATTTCAATTTCGTTTAAGGTTTTAGGAGGTTGTTTGTTGTTATTTTTTATAATGATAAATATGGATAATTTAAATATAGGGTAAGTGAGTTATTTTAGACTATTTGTTATAATGGTAGAGGTGGGTAATTTTAATATAAGTTTAGGGGTTACTTTAGACTACTTTTTATAATGGCGTGGTGGGTAATTTTTTATAAAATAAAATAGATCTGATGGTCATGATCTTTAGAGTATACCGAATGGCTGGAGAGACGTTTCTGATTTTTGTGAGAATTTCTAGTATTTATCTTTTTTCTTAGCATATCGCGTGAGGATTAATTGAAGGTTTCAAAAAGAGACTCCAATTAATAATATTAAAATTTAATGAGATATTTAAATTGATAAAAGGCTAGAAACTCTAATTAATTTTCCTAAAAAATTATTTAAGCATTAATAAATTATAGAAAATTTAGAAGGTTACAAAAAAATTATATTGTGATAAATCTTAGGGTGTGTCAGTTAGACGGATCTTCTGCTCACCAGGAGGCCACAAGCGTAGCAGCCCTTCCATGTTACTGAAGGGGATTTCTTAGAATATAGGTGTCTTTATTGACGTGCTTCTGATGGGGATGATCGAGTTGACTAGTAGATGAGGATTCGACGAGCAAGCATCTGTTTTCGTCGTCCGGCGACCAAAGAAGAAGCTGATCTGTCGTCTGATCCATCCGCGCGCTGGGCAAGTATGACCATTGACCCAACCCAGCTCGAATTTCGAGTACAACCACAGAGAATCCCTACTGGCCGGCTAGCCGCCGGTGCACCCGGCCTCATGCCCTCCGCAACGCGTGCTGCTCGTATCATATCGCTGGAGATTCATCAGTCGTTAGCCACCTGTCCATCATGCATGCATATCATATGCTTGCTTGGAACAAGTCTTAATTCGAGCGTAAGCGGGTAAAACACGCGACGACGACTTGTGTACGTGGCATGCATGATCACCAGCATCTCTGGCGCGGGCGATACGTACTGTAGCAATCTCTTGATTACTTTTAGTCACTGTAGTTTACCATCCTAGGGGTTATAATGTGTCTTCAATTTCACTGGACCACCCGTCGCTCAGTGAAAAATACGGAACGGAACGGCACCCCGACTGTGATCGCTCACCGGCCGGCCACGACCCACGACAGTACTGTATCGATGCATGGTACGGTAGCTACAGTTACAAGCCAGTCAGTTTTGTAGATCCACTCTGCTTAATTTGGTTTGCTTATTAATTAGGGTGAGCAATTTTAGATGGCGTCGGCTTTGATTAGCTGCTTATACAATTGTATGGGATTGGTAATCTTACCTCAAAAGTGTGTTTGCTTGTAGATGAACATGAAGGAAACGGGGGCGGAATATTGCAACCTTGGATGATAGTCGTGAAAGATTGCAGCAAGGATATGATGGTGAGAGTTACTGATAGGAAATTAACCAACTAGCTAGGATGAGAAGCAAAGCTCCAGTCCCAGTTTCCCCGCAGATAAGGTCTCAAAGGCGAGATCTTATCATCATTCGCTGGCCATGGAAAATTATACTTTGCCAAGCTAATCTCACAGTTGATGCGCCGTGCAAGACTGAACAAAACACGCACAAATACGACTATACTAGTACACAACCAGTGAGAAATCAATTAGCGCCGCTAGTACGTCCACACTGGCCTCCGCAAGGAGCGCGCGGTGGAGCGCACATACCCACACGAAATGAAATTGCTGGCCTAATCGGAAAGTCTTCGGGCGCACGTACTCCAATCCAAACTCTGTGGAAACCTTGTGTTTCATTTTGTTTTCGTAGAGGACTTTTGTTGCTGCTGCAGCTGCATGCGACGCCGCGTGTACGTGCCATCGATATCTCGCCCTCATATCCGCCGAAAACATGTCGCTATTGGTCATGAAAAAGTCAGAAATCCGAAAAATCGAAATACACTTATTATTTTTTCAAACGGTGGAGAGTTTCTGGCTGATGACTACATACAGGTAGTAAACCCACCCGAGAAAAAACGTACCAAGCCCTCCGGAGAAAAATCGTTGCGTGCGCCGCGGCGAAATCTGACGGGAAAGGACGCCGCAACCGGGGGCTGCCCTGCCTCGCGAGCGGCTATAAATGGCGCCGCGGCGAGCCCAGTAGTCGACAACCCCAAGCTAGCCTTCCAGCTCCAAGCAACGAACTGATCGAGAGCGCGCAAAGCGAGTGGCCACACAGGTAGCTAGCTAGCATGGCGAGGCTCGCGGTCGCGGCGGCGGCGATGGCGCTGCTGCTCGCCGGCGTGGCGGCGGCGGACGTGGGGTCCATCATCACGCAGGACGTGTACAACGCCATGCTGCCCAACCGCGACAACTCCATCTGCCCCGCCAACGGCTTCTACACCTACGACGCCTTCATCCAGGCCGCCAACGCCTTCCCGGGCTTCGGCACCAGCGGCAGCGACGAGGCCAACAAGCGCGAGCTCGCCGCCTTCTTCGGACAGACCTCCCACGAGACCAACGGTAAGTATATATCGTACGTTTTGCGCGCTGCATCGAAACCACTTCATCAAACGTAACTGACCCGGGCCGGTGTATGTCATGATCGACGACAGGCGGTGCTGCTGGGCAGTACACATGGGGGTACTGCTTCAAGGAAGAGATCAGCAAGGCGACGTCGCCGCCCTACTGGGGACGGGGACCCATTCAATTGACAGGGTAAGTGATGATAGCACGCGAGAAAGGTCACTGGATCGGTACGTAGTCGTCATAACTCATAACTGAATTGAAAAGCATGACATCGATCTTAAACATCACCCACTTTTTAAAATCGAGATTATCAGTCGTCCATCGTAATTAACCAGAATTATATTACGTAGAATAGTACCTGCTTGAAAAGTACAGTAGCGCGCGTTGACGTCTCAGGCACCGATTTCGACCTGGTCCAACGTTTCGTTTTCGCGCCATATAAGTTATTAGCAGCGTCGTCCTTGTTCCTTGCGTACGTAGTCGTCCAGCAATTTCTTATCTGCACGACTGCACCCCGTCAACCTGACGTGACATTTCTCTGAGTCGATCATCTCGACGTTCTTCATTCCATGTATCACCATATGCTCTCAGGCAAGCCAACTACCAGCAGGCCGGGGCGGCGATCGGCGAGGACCTGGTGGGCAACCCGGACCTGGTGTCGACGAACGCCGTGATCTCCTTCAAGACGGCCATCTGGTTCTGGATGACGGCGCAGTCGCCCAAGCCGTCGTGCCACGACGTCATCCTCGGCAACTGGACGCCGACGAGCGCCGACACCGCCGCCGGGAGGGTGCCCGGGTACGGCGTGATCACCAACATCATCAACGGCGGGATCGAGTGCGGCATGGGCGGGCCCAACGACGCCAACGTCAACCGCATCGGCTACTACCAGCACTACTGCGACATGTTCGGCGTCAGCGCCGGCAACAACCTCGACTGCTACTCCCAGCAGCATTTCTAGGCCCTTACTAATAATATCATCTCTGTGTGACCTACAAATAATAAGTGGCATATGCGCCATCTTCAGTTTAATAAAGGCTAGCTGTGATATCTTGTTATTCTGTTATGCAATTTCATCGGTTGATATATATATCACAGATTTAGGCTATATTTGGTTCATTAAGGCTTATTATAATTGGTTCATTGAGGCTTATTATAAGTCCTCTTAAATAAGTCCCTTTTATGAACCAAACGGGAGAGACTTATTGGGGTTTATTTTTATAAGCCTTTCATAAGCCCATGAGCCTCTAGAGATGTGCTTTTGAGGCTTACTGTGCATGAGCTACACAAGAATTACCCTACACCCTCTCCGTACGAGGAGCTTATGGGGCACATGAGCAGCTGCTCTGTTATGATGACAAATTAAAAACAGATGGCCGTGACCTGACCACAAAAGTTTTGAGTTGGCACGCACAGAACTTTATTCTGAAGAACATAGAACAATCATAGAAGGAGGCAACGAAACGAATGTAGGCAAAACAGATAAAATGAATCGACACAAATCCAAAACATTTAGCACTCTACTACAGGCATATGCATTCCAGTCTGACTGTCGCCTCCTGCTGCCTCAGAGGCTCTCGGGGCAATGACCCCCCGTGGACCAGCTGGTTCAACCGGCGATCCACCGTCCCCACTCGTCAGTCCCTGTCCCTCTCGCTCTCTACCCCTCTCGGCTCTCGCATGGCTTCCCCGTTCAGCCATTCTCTTAAACGCTCGCCCGATTCCGGCCGCCGAGGCAGCATCCGTCGCTGTGGAGGAGCTCGTTGAGGAGGCCTCCACTTTACCCCGGACGCTGTGCTGTGCAGTCGTCTGCAAGCCTTGTGTCATGAGTCATGACCATGGAGCCAGCCTGTGTTGATCTCCTCTCGTTTTCACCTTTCGTAGGTATATACAGCTTTGTCCTATAATATGTGAGCCGTATATCCCACCGTATAATCAGGTGAGAGGCGAATCGTCTCGTCAGCGCCGCGATCCGCGACTCGGCTCGTTTTGGCAACGCCCCCTCTATCCTGCCTGCTACTACCGTACAACGCATCATATCGTTTTGGGGCTGGGGAAGAAGGGAGATGCGAAGACGTTCGACGCCGCCATCACACCAGTATACCACGCCGACCGACCGCCGGGCGAGACTACCACGTAATGTCCGACCGTTCCGTGTGTCCAGTCTGGATAATTGTGATCATCGATGATCACCCTTCCCCAACTTCCAAGATCGCACGCATCTATGACTCCATGTTTGTCTTTGTTCGTGATAATCTGAAACTCTGAATTCTGATGACGGAACACCGATCGGCAGACCCCCACAACAAGGAGAGAAAAAGGAGGACCAGATAATTCAAATTTTCAAACACTCTTTTCTCTTGATGATTCGTCTGATATTGATTTATTAAAATGATCTAGTTTCAGACGTTATAAAGTTGACTTTATTACCAGATTGTTATGGAGATTTTTTTTAAGTATGCAACGCCTATCGGATCTTGTTTATGGCATGGGCTGAAAGTAGACCTGAGCATTTTGCGGACAGGCCGAAAATGAGCTCAGAAATTTCCGGCCTAAAATTTGTGCCTAGTCCCATCCAATTGGAAGCCACGGTATTGCTCTTTTTCAAACAGGCTCGATTTTCTCGATCCTTTTTAGTTATAAAAGTAATTAAACTAAATTGGTTGGGTGGGCTTGGACCGAGTAGAATTTTTCAGGCCTGGTTTTGTCAGACTATGTCTAGTCCCGCAAAAGTTGTGGGCGGGCCGAAGCAAGGGTGGGCTTGAGCCGGGTTTCAAATGCTCAGGTCTAGCTGGAAGAAACTCTTACTAACTAAGATCACCCGGTAAAGTTCCTTATGGTGGAATCTACCCATTAGGGTTCGAGTTCTTGATCTCAGTATTTTAGATTTATACCAGGATTTAATCGCTCTTTTCTTTCAGTGGTAGGCGGTGTGTCCGTCGACAGCGATGTGTCTATGATGACTTCGTCAATCTTAACATTTGCTGGCACACCAACGGCAAATGTCTCTTGGAGGTGCTCAGTGTAGTCATAGGGGTGAGCGTGCGTGCGTTGTGAGCGTCCGTACCAGTCTTTCTCAAAAAAATGAAAGAAACTTTTCAACGTTGAAATTATTAAGAATCATTTGATATTCAAAATGTTTTAGGAAATGTTAAATGGTTTGGCAACTCTATTCATTGAGAAGAAATTAAATTGATACAATCACTTAATGACTTCACATATACAAATATAAGAAGAAACATTTAAGGTAATATTTGTAAATTGTTTGACATGGATAAATTTTTTATACACCATGAGTGTTTATTGGTAACTTTACATATACGTGTATATTATTATTATTACTAGCAAGAACGTACGTGCGACACATACGTTTAATAGAAAACACGGAGACCGTGTTGGTTATAAAATCAACGGTTATATTAGAGTGTTTTCGTAAAATTACAATGTATTAAAGTACCGTGGGTTAATTTGTATAGATATTAGGGGATTTTCGCAAAATTACGATGATTTGATTGACGAAGCGAATTTTTTTTCGTAAAATTACGATGGTTTGATTGACGAAGCGAAATTTTGTATTTCAACAATATATTAACTTTTATTTTGAATCTGAAATGTACCTCATTTCATATACCAAATTAAAAAAATCTATTTTTTTAAATTTTTATTTAAATTATCAAACCAAACATACTATGGCGGTAGCATTCGTACGGGCTAATTAATCTCAACCTCCACGAATTCGATCTCACCCTTGCCTTGTTTCATGTGAAGTAAACCGGACAAGCAGGCTCTCCCGATGAAGCACGAGGCGTAGGCTCTGTTTAGATGCCAAATTCTACCTCCAAAGTTCACTATGTAAAAAGAAGATTCACATCACATCAAAATGTTGACACATGCATGGAGTACTAAATGTAGATGAAATCAAAAACTAATTACACAGTTTTGTTGTACTCAACGAGACGAACATTTTGAGCCTAATTAATCAATTTTTGGACAATTTTTCACACATACAAACGAAATGCTATAGTGTCGCACGCACCCCCAAAGACCAAAGGTTGGCTCCCAAATTTGGGAACTGAACAAGGCCGTAGAGAATTGTCTGCGAATTTGCCATTATGGCCTCTGGCCACCGTCCGGAGAGTGCCGGAGTCCGTGTCGTAGACATGGGCCTCTCGCGCCGTGGTGGCTAGAAGGAGCTTCCTGCTCTTGGCCCCCAGCTGCTGGGACTGGGACCGGGAGCCGCCGCCGTCGAGGTACCTGAGCGGGACGACGAGCCACGGCGTCGTCAGCTGCTCGGCCATGTGTCCCGGCTTCAGGTCGATGCGGTAGTCCAGCGACCAGCTCCCGGTGTCATAGTCGTGCAACTTCATTCCCTCGAACAACAAGCTGCCCACGTCGGTGCGGTGGCGGACGTCGCGCATCATGCACAGGCGCCCGTCGAGCTCCGCCAGCGTTTTCCCAACCGGCGGTGCGACCACCTCCTCGCCGCCCTACGACGATGACCTTACGCCACTGGCCCGCCAAAGCTGGTGCTCATGTTGTTGTTGATCCTGGTTGACGTTGTACAGCACGAGGTTGGCCGTCGAGAATGATGGTTGAGCGACTCGTCGGAAGGACTCGTCGGCGAGCGAGAAGGAGAGTATGCCGTCGGGCTTGTCCAGGTACCGTGTCCTCCTGAAACACCAGTGAAGGCACACGTACGTCCGCGAACACGGGTTCCACATATGGGTCCACGCGGCCGTGGGTGTACGGGATGAGTAAAGAAATTTTATGGTGACAAAAGTAATGTCAAAACGACAAAAACTCTTTAGAAGCATCATTTTTTCCTTGTTTGCGAAAACTTTCTATGTCTTTTCCACTGTTGGACCTGACATGTGGATCATCCGTGAGGGGTGGGTAGGATTGTTTTGGTGAGAAGTATTTTCAATTCTACTAGATCCTTATAGTATAATAATAATAGATAGATAGATATTACCATTGCATTGCTGTTTTCGTTGTTATTGAAAAACCTCCGGTTAAAGTTTCTCCCTGGCCCACTTCAATCTCAGGATCGGCCATGCCACTTTTCTTGTTTTACAATTTGGCTATGTTCAGAAATCAGAACTTGTAGTAGTATCTGTTTCCATTACTATTGTGAAAATTGGTTTAAATCTTCGGCAATGGGGTGTAGCGGCGGGACTCTAAAACAACTGACACTATAGAGCTAAATAGGGCTATAACGGACTGCAACGTCTAAATTATATATGATCATAAATAAACATAGTTGTAAACAGCTATAATAGCAGCCATAGTTGGAGATTTGAAGGCATGTTTGCTCTAGAACGAGTTTATGGAAGTGCAATATCTGAAGGCTGTATTTAGTTTAAATAATTTTCTTATGAACCATCCTTAAAATGGTAGTGTCTTACATCCTTCTGTAATAACGAGGGAATTTATTGCTTACGTAGACGATCCAGATTGAATGAAATAACACAAATGGTAGGTTTCTATTGCAGGGACGTGCAGAATACTGCGTTATTGATATCATTCCACATTTGCCATCACGGCATCGTCTTCGTGACTGAAGAAATAATCTTTCCTGTGAAGGAGAGGAGACATGGGTTATTCCTTGGTTGTCAGATTTTGGATTGAAAAAGAAAAATTGACTACGCGGCACCGCACAGTCCCTGTCGCTCGACGTGCGTACCGTATTTTGCGTGAGATCTGGTAGGTGCACGTCGCAGCCAATGCAGAACTCACACTGAAAAGGTTCCAGTTTTTCTACACAGAATTGGAAAGCAATGAAATAGGTTAATACATAGTACTTGTCTGAAAGAGTAAACAGGACATGAAACTGAAAGGATGCATGCTCCCAAAACAAAAGGGCAGAATGCGATCTTTGTGGGGTGAAGATATCATCGATTTGAAACACAAAAAATCCACAAGAAACCGAGCACATTTTCTACAGAGACTCAAAACTATTTTTTTGACTATCGCATTGACAAGGCATGAGGTAAACCTCGATCACTATTACGTACTGGAACAGAAGTTGCAAAATTCAGTTTGGAAAAATAACCGATCAGCGTATAGATTATTGCATAGCAATATGTCTTTACCGGTGTGATAACCATACTATAGCGCGCCCAAATGAGTCCGCTGCAGCCCAAAGCTACAGAGTACAACAGATGAGCACATTAGCGAGACACACATTTTCTTTTCAAAAGGAATCAGCAGTGGCACGCTGGGATGAGGATCGAGTGGATCCTTAATTTGCAACGTTAAGTACCTAGTTGCTGTGGATAGGATATCTCCTCAGGTGGCTTAACAAAGTCAGCAACGTTGGCAACGTTGAGGCACCACTTGAATGTCGGGGCCCAGAAATGAACTGCAAACCAACATTCCAGCTAGGCTGATGAGAAAACAAAGAAATTAAAGAAGAGCGTGAATAGAAACACGGTTCAAGTCCTAATTAACACCACCGGTTAAACGAAATATAGGACATGCAGATGTTTTAGCTTATACCGGCCACCGGCTGTAACGCTTAAAGAGAAAACATTAGTGAGGGGAAGGGAAACCCAACTGGTTTTGGGGCCAGCAGGATGATTCCAAAACGCCTGAAATTTCGAGGAAGTCATCTGGGCTGATCTGATATGTGTGCTCGCCGGCAGCCTCCTGTGTGTTGATCTCTTTCCTTCCCTGCAAGGCTGCAAAAGATGGTGAGCTGAACAGCAAGAAACACCAATTAAATCCATTCAACGGCGAGGCTGATGCTATCCCGGCCAGATCAGACCTCCTGAGCCAGCGCTTAGACTAGACCGGCTCTCACATCTCACCAAGCTAGCAACTGCAGGCTGATCATCATCGAACACTTGTCGTTACTGAGTACTAACCTGAAGCTAGATCAGATCGTTCTCTCCTGATCGAGCACCTGACGCCGCCCGTAGGTGGCCGGAGGCCGGAGCCGAGCCAATCGCCAGCCGGAGGAGGTTGAGGGGGACAGGATCGCAGGACAGCAGAAAGAGGGTGGATGGAGTGGAGCGACAAGCTAGATGGAGCATTTGTCTATTGCCGACTTGCCAAGTTGGAGTCGACAAAGGGCTCGCTCATTGACTTGACCATCCGCGAGAGGCCGGATCACACCTACCTGGGCCCGTGATCAGGCCGTTCGTTGGGCTTTATATCCGGAGGGCCCAAAATGTACAACTGCAGGCTTTACGTTTAACATGGGCTGGACCCGCCCGATGAAGAAGAAAATTGGCCTACCCGGCCCATTGCGCTCCCGCGCCGGCGATGTCGTGACAAGTTACAATAATCGTCGGGTGAAAGAACCCGACAGTACAAGAACCGTCGCTCGCTGTTCCGCCGGTTCTTGTTCTTGAACCCGTTATTGATTTAGCCGACGGTACAAGAACCACAAACTTGTCAATGCGGTTCTTGAAAAGTTTGTGGCTAAAAATAACTCTTTAAAGTTATTTATGATAAAATTTATAAGAATGTGATTTTACGCGAAAGTGAATCACTAGATCCTAACCTCATAATTTACTTTTTTTTTCTTAGAATCAGTTTCTATCTAAAACGGCAGAGACTGCATGTCATTCGGATACAAAACTCGGTGGTAAATGGTCCTAAACTTTAGTCTAATAATTTTAAAATTAGAATCAATAATAACCGGATCGAAATACTAGTGTTTTCTAAAATTAATTATAACTAAGTTAGCTAAGAAGAAGACACATGCCTTTTTAGAGTGATTATTTTTTATTCTGTGGAGTGCTTCTGTTAAATGGATTAAGAGGGTGGAAGGTAAAACGTAGTATTTTTTGATTTTGTGAAGTGTTTATCCACTTTCATTTTGAAAATTTATTCTAGACATAAAAAAATATTTGTAATCTTAGACCTTTTTTCCTAAAAATCAGATCACACACACTACCAAACAGCCTATAATGATCAGGTTAGGGCTTGATTGGTGAAGCTCCATCTCATTGGGATTCTCTATGGGAGCGATTCTGTGCCTAAAAGTGATTCTTTTTCATTTTCTAGCATAAATTATTAAAATCAGGATGGAGAATCACCTCACAAAATCAGGAGAAACTACATTTTTTCAGCTCTCAGCCTCTTAGTTTATTTCAGAGAATCACTTCTACCTAAAAAATTGTTTGGCAAAGCTCCTTCTGATTTCACCCGAGAATCAGCACCGCCAAACGGGACCTAACAATTGCATTCCCATCTCTTAATTCCGAATCCTGCATCCCAAATCAAGCATCTTATTGGGCCACGTCAATCTTAATTCTCAGCCATCAGATCTCGGTTCCGGTTCATTCTAGAAGTCAATTCTGGCATATAGCTCTAGCATCTTGCTGATCTTTCACGAGTAGGCTGCTCGACGCCGCGCCTCTGTGCCCCAGGGCTTAGATTGAACTGACGTCTAGATGATGCTAGAGCGTCGGCTGCGCCAGCGCGATGAGAAAGAAAAGATGTGCTGCCCCGGTGCTCATACAAACTTCTTCCGATCTTACTTAAAAATAATTGTTTCTCACTTCATCACGATTGGGTATGATGGTCCTTACCGTCGTTTTCTGCATTGCATTGACATATATTCAGATAAGTGAAGGGCATAGCAATATTTAGAGCTTTAATTTTCTTAATAAAGCTTTGAGGCTTATATCTGCAGTGCTACGAACGAGGAAGAATATTCACAGCTCAAATTAACTTACAACATCAAGCTTATTACTTCATCCATTCAAATTATAGTTCGTTTGAATTTTTTGACTCTAAGTATAACTGCTCGTCTTATTCAAAAATTTGTGTAAATTATCGTATTTTTTATGGTGGCTTACATTATCAATAAAAAATCTTTAAAATGCCTTAAATCTAACTATATTTTCACAATTTTTTTGAATAAAACAACTGGTCAAATTTATGGTAAAAAAGTCAAACGATCTCATTTTGAAACAGAGGTAATACTAGTTTGCTGTCATCAACTTTCAATGGCTAAACTACTGATTGTTCCCTGGCTAGCCATGGCCATGTTTCTTTGGGCGTGAAAATTTTTACACACGTCTGACCACTAATTAAGAATATTAAATAAAGTCATTTTACAAACTACGTACAAAACATCTGGGTTAATTCGTGAGACTTATCTAATAAGGTCTCTAACAGAGGATGGTTACTACAACATTACTGTAGTAAATTATGGATTAATTAGACTCGTTAGATTCGTCGCGCAAAGTTGCACTCGTTCTTAAAATAATTTTACAAATAGATTTCATTTAATACTTTATATATGTAAGATTATCTGGAAAAAAATTTACAAACCTAAAGAAATACGGCCCATGTCAAAGACGGCGCTGCGACGTCCAAGGTTTTCTACTTATCGACAAAGGAGGCACAATGTCGTACACGCGCAGCACACTCGTGATCACTGACCACACCGCACGCCCGCCACGACTAGTGCAGCCGCAGTGGCCCAGTCCACGAAAAGAGTGTCGCGTCGCCTGTGTTCTGCGTCGCGGTAGTCCGAGGACTCGTTGTTGTTTAGTTTCTCAATTTTACCTTAAATTTTACTATAAAAAAGAAAATTTTTATCACATTAAAATGTCGACGCATGTATGAAGTATTAAATATAGATAAAATCAAAAATTAATTGCATAATTTTTGTTGTACTTTGCGAGACGAATATTTTGAGCCTAATTAATTAATGTTTGAACAATTATTCACAAATACAAATAAAATGCTACAGTGATACTACAACGTTAAAATAATAATTTGGCCTCCTCAAATTGAGAACTAAGGATACCTTTGGTTGGTGAGATGAGGTAGGATGGAGCCATTCTATTCTAGTATTGAGAGTGTTTGCTTCATGAGCCGTTGGAACGGAGCCACCCCTAACCAGGAATATTCCATGTAGATTCGGTACCGCCTCGTTCCTTTTTTCCATCGAACGCAGCCGCTCCAGCGCGTCTCGCTCCTTCCCCACCAGTCCTTATCTATCCAGTCATCGCTTCCCTCGTTCTTTCTCACCGCTTCCCTTCCTTTTCGCATCTGCGCGCCATCCTCCGTCTTCTTCCCGCGCGGGGGGAAGAGACAGTCTTCCCGCCGGCGCTCCTCCCTCCCCCGACCCTTCCGAGGTGGGTCTGCTGGTTGCTGCCCCCTCCTTCTCTTCCGCATGGGGAGCAGGCATCCTCGCTGCCGGGCGTCGCCGCTGGGCGCTGCCGCCCCCTCCTCTTCCCACGTGGGGGGCAGACGGCCTCGTGGCGGAGCGCCGCGACCGAGCGCCGTGACTGGGAGCTACCACCCCCGCCCCTCCCTCAATTTCCCTCGCCGCGACTCTTTTTTTTTGACTCTGACGACTTTCCCATGGAACAGGTGCACTTCCCTCCACCGCCGGCCACCAATGCCTGCTCTCCTCCCGCAGCTGCAAGGCACCGCCGCTTGCCGGTCCAGTGAGCAAAACGGGTCATTGTGTCCTCCTCTTCCAGAATCCCATCCTCTGCACAATTGTTAAGGCACATCTTCTCTTGTTTCTAGCAGATCGGCGCTCCTGTCCTTGCTCCATTTGCCAGCAGTAAAGGATAACAGAAGTAGCAGCACATCCTCTTCTCCATCATCAAAGCAACTGCAACACTTAAGGTAATTTGATCTAAAAATGTGAATGCATCTAGGATTTGGGTAAATCTTATTAGTGAAGGGATTGGGCCATGTACCACTTGAACAATTGGATATTCTTGATAGGTTGTAGATGCAAAATTTGGTGTTACAGTTCTGTTGGTCGCTTACAAATTGATTATGATTTTTTTTGTTTTGTTATTTAGATGGACAAAAGGACAAGCTTTTAATTTATATGGCTGCAGCACATATGTTACTTTCGGCTATGATTATTTATCATTCCAGAAAAAGAAAAAGAGAGGCACCTCGAGAAAGAATTAGCTATGGGCCCATAGATGAGAGGGATAGGATGAGACTTGAGTATCTAGAAAATAAAATATGGAAAAATGATGTAACCTGTGTGAACATGCTTAGACTAAATAAAGCATCTTTTTTCTGTTTTTGTAAGCTATTTAGGGATCGTGGCCTGTTGCAAGACACTATACATATGTGTGTTGAGCAGCAAGTTGCTATGTTTATGAACACGGTGGGACATAACCTTAAAAATAGGTTAGTAGCCACAAATTTCGATAGATCCGGTGAAACAGTTAGCCGCTATTTCAATAAAGTGCTTCATGTTGTTGGAGAGCTACGCAATGAGTTTATTAGGCCACCATCTCCATCAACACCAACCAAAATCTTAGGGAACCTGAGGTGGGATCCTTACTTTAAGGTGTGAGGTGCAACCTTATCTTAATTTCTCTTTCATAGACTTAAAGAAAACATGCAACTTATCTTGCTGCCTTGTATTCGTAATAAAATAGGATTGCATTGGGGCCATTGATGGCACACATGTACGAGCCTCTGTTTCCAAGGACATGGAGGCTTCCTTTCGTGGTAAGAAGAATCATGCTACACAAAATGTTATGGCAGTCGTTGATTTTGATCTTCGGTTTACATATGTCTTGGCTGGTTGGGAGGGGACAGCCCATGATGCATTAGTTTTATGAGATGCTTTAGAGCGTGAAAATGGGCTTCGGGTTCCACAAGGTAAAAAGATAATTCATGTAGCTTAATTTTTTCAACATGCCATATACTGTTGTTAGAAATATCACAAAAATGTTCCTCATATGCTAGGAAAATTCTATCTAGTTGATGCTGGATATGGAGCCAAACCAGGATTCTTGCCTCCTTTTCGTGGTGTGAGGTACTACTTGAACGAGTGGGGAAACAATCCTGTACAAAATGAAAAGGAGCTGTTCAACCTTAGGCACTCGTATCTTCGTGTTACAGTAGAGCATGCATTTGGATCACTCAAGAGGAGGTTCAAAATTCTTGATGATGCCACTCCCTACTTTCCCTTTCCAACTCAAGTAGATATTGTGGTTGCTTGCTGCATTATTCACAATTGGGTTATACAAGATGGGGGTGATGAATTGATCATATAAGAGAACAATTGGACTCCTACTCTTACTCATGCTTCAACATCAAGTGGGCAAGCAAGAGAACATGAATTTATGGTTAACTTTAGGCAGCAAATTGCCAATCATATGTGGGAAGACCGTCAAAACCACTATGCCAACAACTAGTGATTTCTGCATATTTTGCTTTTGTATGGATTCATGTATCATGTTGCTGTTTTAACCTTGTGAAATACCTATTGTGTTGCTGTTTTTTAATTTTGGAGTGGACCTATGTATTCCTAGTGTGCTGCTGAATTTATATTCCTATTGTGCTGCTGAAATTTTCATGTATGAACATTTATATTCCTATTGTCCTGCTGAATTTTCATGTATTAACATTTATATTCCTATTGTCCTACTGAATTTTCATGTATGAAGAATATTCCTATTGTCCTGCTGAATTTTCATGTATGAACATTTATATTCTTTGCTAAAATTTTGTGTGTCATAATATAATAGGCAACGGAAGCTGAGGGAAGTGGATCAAAGGCTGCGCCTGGTGTGTGTCAATGGACACCAACTCAGTCCACTTTTATGCTCAGCTTCCTTTCTAACATTGTAGCAAATGACACTAGAACTTCAACTGGTTTCAAGAAAGTTCATCTCAACTCCTATGCTAAGGCTTGGAATGAACATTTCAAGCTAAATAGGACTGGTGATCAGATTGGTAATCATTTGAAGACATGGAAAAAGAAATATACTAAAACCAACCAACTTAGGAAGTTGAGTGCTGCCATCTGGGACGAGGACAATTTCTTCATTACTCTTGACCATGAGCATTATACAGGCCATGTCGTGGTAAGCAAGCAGCAACTATTCTTGTTTAATTGTTGCCTCAAACTTGGTTGTTGTTTATATCATCACTAGTAATTATTTCACTCTTTCATAGAATCATAAAGCTGATGATGAATATCTAAACAAACCACTGCAATACTATGGTGATTTGGCTACTATCTTTGGTAATAGTGTGGCTACTGGTCAGTATGCAAAGGGCTCAAATGACCCTTTAGGTACTACAGGAGAGGATGGAGAAAATGAAGGGGAAGAAGATGGTGCTGCACGCTGCTGGTGATAGTGGAGCAACACCTTCAGGCAGCAGACCAAACAAAAGAGCCAAGATTGTTGAGAGTGATGGTGATGGTTTGATTTCAGCACTTAAAGAAGGTTCTGAAAAGCTATCTGATGCTATCAAGGAGGCTGCTAAAGCGGACAATACACTGCCAACAGGGTTGATTGATATTGTGAACAATCTTCCAGGTTTTGAACATAACCACAAGTCCTTTTACTTTCTATACTTGGTGAATAATGCTCATATTGCTAGAGCTTTTAGCTTACTGCCCGTTGATCACCAGATAACATGGGTTGCCAAGTTTGTTACTGATAATTTCTGAAGCACTTTGGTATGGATTGTGGGTCGAGCTTTTGGTTGAGTAACCTGATGAAACTCATGTTAGTAGAGCTTTTGGTTGTGTGGTTGTGGTGTAACTCATGTTACTGCATCTTTTGGTTGTATGGGTTGTAACAGAACTCATGTTGCTAGACCTTTGGGTTGTAAGGATCGGTAGAGCTTATGTCTGATGTAATGTAATGGTGGCATAGAATATGATCATTTGTGTAGGCTACTTTTGCTTGTACCCATAAACCATACATTTTGGGTTAATTAAGTATATACGTATTAAATTATTATACGGTATGATCTCTTAATTATATAAATTATATATATGTGTAGCTGATATATGTTGTGGTTTTATTGTTTATGTGTGTTATGGTTATGGCCTAGTGGTACACTCACCAAAAGAGAGAAGTGGGTGACCGTAAACATGTTCTCGTTCTTGTTCTGCAACCAAACAAGGGACAGAACGATTCCATCCCACGAACCAAACAGAAAATGAAATCGCACCGTCCCTCCAACCAAACAACTGACTGGACCCATTTCACTCGAAAATATAGAATAGAGCCGCTTTACCCCATCTCAGCTCTCCAACCAAACATCTCCTCTAAACGAGGCCCGAGTGCGAGTCACGTGCGTGTCACTGACTCCCTGTGTTCTCTTTCAAACAAAAAAAACTCCCTGTGTAGAGCTCTGTTTCTTGAAGACCGAGTTGCTAACGCTGGAACAGTTTGGACGGTGGTGCTCAGCTGCTCGCCTCGTGCTGTACGGCCCCAGCCCCCAGGGACTTGTCGCCGGCGCCGCAGCTGGGTTGCTGCCGACGCCGCAGCTGCCGTGGTTGTTTGTGGGATAGGAGTATGTCCTAATCACTCGCCGGCGAGTAAGCTCAATGCACGTTACCATTGGCCACGCAGCAGGTTGCATGGAAAACGAGCTCTGACAAGCGCAAGAGCTGCTAGGAAAGCGCGTGGGTCGGGGGCCCGTGTCGAGCACACAAAAAAACAAACTGCTCGAGTAGTGCTCGCTGCTTGGGTTGTCGCCACAGTCCGACCAGCGGCGCCGCCGGGGGTCTTGCCCAACCATGGCGATTGGGCTTTGTTTCTTGAAGGCCGTGCCGCTCGTGCTGGCGCCGGTGCTGCTCGCCGCCACGCTGTACAGCCCGAGGGACTTCTCGCCGGCGCCGATGCCGCCGGAGTACTCGTACGGGCCCGTCGTGTCCGCGCCGCGGCACCAGGCGCGCGCGCTGGACCACAGCGAGCGCGTGGGCGAGGGGCGGCTCCCGGGCCCGGAGGACCTCGCGTACGACGCCGCCGGCGGGTGGATGTACACCGGGTGCGCCGACGGGTGGGTCAGGAGGGTCAGCGTGCCCGGCGGGGACGTCGAGGACTGGGTGCGCACCGGCGGCCGCCCTCTCGGCATCGCGCGCGCGGCGGATGGAGGACTCGTTGTGGCCAACGCGGACATCGTGAGTTGTTTTGTGTCCTCTGTTCTTAAATCTTGAGGCCAATACTCGTTAATCACTGTTTCATGACCTTGATTCTTGACAGGGCCTCCTGAGGGTGAGTCCGGAAAGGAAGGTGGAGCTGCTGACGGACGCGGCGGAGGGGGTCAGGTTCGCGCTGGCCGACGGCGTGGACGTCGCCGCCGACGGCACCATCTACTTCACGGACGCGTCGTACAAGTACAACCTCGCCAACCACATGGCGGACGTCCTGGAGGCGCGGCCGCACGGGCGGCTCTTGAGCTTCGACCCGGCCACACGGCGGACGGCCGTGCTCGTGCGCGACCTCTACCTGGCCAACGGCGTCGCGGTCTCGCCGGACCAGAGCTCGCTCGTCTACTGCGAGACGGTCATGTGAGTGCCGCGCGCCGACTAGATCACTGTTCCCTTTCGGACACGGTATGTGACCTGGCCTGCTCGCTGCTATTCACATTCTGCTGCAGGAGGAGGTGCTCGAGGTACTACATTACCGGCGACAAGAAAGGCACGGTGGAAAAGTTCATCAATAACCTGCCGGGATTCCCTGACAACATCCGCTACGACGGGGAAGGCCGGTACTGGATTGCATTGTCCACGGTAACTTCATAAATCTCATCAACCATACCATTACAAAAGTTACTTTTGCATTTGGTAAAAATATTGGCAGGAGCCTAGGCAGTTGATCGATCGTTTGAACCTGCAGGGGAGAACTCTTCAGTGGGACTTGCTGACGAAGTACCCGTTCATCCGGAAGCTGTTGTACCTCGTCGACAAATTCGTGGCGGTTCCGCACGGGCTGAACAACTCGGGGGCGATGAGCGTGACGCTGGACGGGGAGCCGGCGTCCATGTTCACCGACCCGGGGCTCGCTCTCGCCACCAGCTGGCTCAAGGTCGGCAAGTACCTGTACTACGGCTCACTAACGGAGGCATACCTCAGCAGGATTGACCTCACTAAATCTTCAGATGAATTCCACGAGTGATCCGCCGATCTTTCGTGTAAACTATTTGCTCCGGTAGTACTTTTCTAGTTAGCACTCGATGTTTTCTGTTGTCCAAATCATGTGAACCAGCGGAGTGGCCAGGCAACAACTAATGCAGATTCTATCGATCAATTTCGTGCTGGTGATTATTTTATTACTAAGTGAAGCGAAGCTGTTCCAGTCAAAAATTAATATGAACGCACAAGGAGGTAATATAGTACTATACTCATATTATCATATATATATAGATCCGACATGGATACGCTTTGACTACAGATCAAGGTGCTTCATTGTTTAAGCTAGGTACGCTATTTCAATCAATATTGCAAGATTAAGTTAACATTTTTATCTTCATACTATGTTCAAAGCCAGTGGTCGTGCCGAGTTTACTAATAAAGTTCTGATTCAACTTATCGTGAAAAATATAAAATATATATAATTTAAATAAAATTCATTAAAAGTTAGAGATTTGATGTTGAAGACAATTTTACCAGTTTGTTTGAAGGATGACATAAATGTTTGGAAAGTGATTTGCAAGTTGAGTAATTTAAAGACCACTAGCACAGTTGCCGTTGCTACGGATAATACAACTTATATTGTTTGTTTTAAAAGCTATATACATTCTAATATAATAATTGCATTTTCGATGTAGTAAAATGGTCTAGAATAAACAACGTACCTTCACACCTCCATCTCTCTTTTCCTTTTTCATTTCCTCTTTCTTTTTCTTCCTCGCCGTGGAAAAAATGACCAGCTCCCACGGTAAATAGTATTTTAGTGAATGATCAACAGGCTAGGCCCAAACATCTACTGCTGAGTCATCCATCTGATGCCGTACATTCTCGTTCTTATCCATTCATCGTCCTCACGCGTCAACCATCTCTCCCTCTCCCGTGCTCTCTCTCCATCTCTGGAAATCCCATCTCTGCCGCTCCAAAAGGGCTGTTCCACAGTTTCTCTCTCCAAACTTCACTATTATTTACCTATCATATCAAATCACATCAAATCTCTCTCCTCATACATGGAACACTAAACGTGGGTAAATAAAAAAACTAATTGTATAGTTTTAATGTACACGACGAGATGAATCTTTTGAGCCTAATTAAGTCATGGTAGGACAATATTTACCACAAACAAATGAAAAGTGCTACAGTGCGCTACAGTATCCGATGTGACTTTTTCGTCAGCTTTTCGCGGGAACTAAACACACCCAAGCTCTCTCTTCCCCGCTATTTCTTTACCGTGCTCCTTCTCCAAGGCCTCTTTATTCTCTGCTCTTACTGTACTAAGGCCTTGTTTAGTTCCCAAAAAGCAAGCCCAAAGTTCACTATGTAAAAAGAAGATTCCCATCACATCAAAATGTCGGTCCATGCATGGAGTACTAAATGTAGATGAAATCAAAAACTAACTATATAATTTTGTTGTACTCTACGAGACGATCATTTTGAGCCTAATTAATCAATTTTTAGACAATTTTTCACACGTACAAACGAAATGCTAGGGGTGGGCATAAATAATTGAAAACCGAGAACCGAACCGAAATAACCGAAACCAAAAAATCGGTTCTCTATTCGATTCTAATAAGTATGGAACCGAAATAACCGAAGAAAATTCGGTTTTCACTGTCGGTTAACCGAATTAACCGAAATAACTGAATTACATGAAAAAAAATGCATTTTCAAGACTATAGGTTAGGTTTATGTGCGGTGTGTCATATTTGAAGTGCTATGTATTTATGCTAATATATTTCTATTACTTCCTTGCCAATTATTATTATCTAAAAAGAGTGAGTGTTGTCCAAATTTACTTAAAACTTCCATACTTTTTTGGTTGTCTTAGACTTCACTCATAAATTTTGGTTAATTCGGTTATAACCGAAACCGAGCCAAAATAACCGAAAACCGAAATACTCGGTTTCTATATTTTTTGAAAACCGATCGGTTTCTATTTTTTAAAAACCAAATTTCATCAAAAACCGAAAAACCGAACCGAAACCGAATCGAAAACCGAATGCCCATCGTGACGAAATGCTACGGTGTCGCAATGATTATGAAGTGACCCCAAACATCCAAATCTTCAACCCCATATTTTACATGCCCAATACGTCAAGCTCGCTCTTCTCCTTCCAAGATCCGAATTAAGCGCTCGTTGCCCGGAGCCGGCAAATAGCTGAGCAGGGCTGCCCGCCTACCCCAGTTATGCAAACGGCCGGCGACCGCAACTCCAGGCCGCAGCGACCGTGCAGGCGAGGCTGCAAGGAGTAGGCTGTGAGTTGGTCCTGGCACGGGGGGATGGACAGGATGCTCTCCTTAATAAAGAAAGAGAGCATGTAAAGCAATGTTGATTTTGTTTGCGGGCTCCTTGTGCTCGATCCCTTTCTATTCGCTTAATGGTTTTTGTTTTGTTTCCATGCGTGTCATTGTGGCTTCTACTCATGTAATCTTGCCTCCGTGCTGCCTTGGTCAATCTGAATGGAAGTTTGGATCACTGACCATTCACTTCTTGTTGCTTTGGTTATTTCCTATAGAATAATGCGTTGTTACAACATTTGGGATTTGATTTTATTCTAATTTATGGGATTTCATCTCGATTTAGCAAATTTGGGATTTTTAATCCAAATACCGATCTGGATTGGGCTTCCTGGAACCAACCGATGGCGTCGGGGAGACGGTGGCTAGTGCGATTTTGCCTCTGATTACCGAGAAAACTGAGTCAGGTGGAGGCGCTGATGTAGGACGACGTACCAAATCTTACTTGTTTTTGTATTACGAAAAGATAAAGATATATGATTATAGGGTTATTGCTGAAATTTTTATGTAATGGAGATATGCATCTTCAAGAGCTCTTGTATATCCCGTTGGCTAGCTTAAAAAAAGAGAAAAAAATCGCATCCAACAAACTAGTCAACTGAATCGTTATCTTTCCACACTCGTTATCTCCTCCCCTTCGCTAAGTATCTTTGTCGAACCAGGCGCGCTTGCCATCCGCGCTCGCCCGCGCCCTCTCTCGTTCCCGCTTTCCCTCCCTTCTCCGGTCCAACGCCACCAAGATGGCGCCGCCCACCCTCCGCAAGCCGTCCACCACCTTTGCCCCACCCCGTCGCTCCTCCGCGACCAGCTGCGCCCTCCCAAGGTTGCCACCACTTCCGCGGCTCCCGCCCCGGCTCCTGCCGCCTCCTTCCAGCCCGCGTTCGTCACCATCCAGTCCACCGTGCTGGAGGAGTACAACCCCGCCAGGCCTAACGACTACGAGGACTACCGCAAGGACAAGCTCCGATGGGCCAAGGAGGTCGAGCTGAGCAAGGAGCCCTAGCGGCGGCGACGCGAGGAGCAGCAGCGGGAGGAGTGCGAACAGAGGGAGAGGGATGCTTGGGAGCGCGAGGAGAGGTATTACCAGTCCAGGGCATCCTCCCTCAACATATCCTGGGAGGAGGTATGGAAGCGGAGGGCGGCGATGAGCGGTGGCACCGGAGCCGCTGCTTTGAAAACCCGCTCGTTCTCGCTGCACGGGGAGATCGGCGGCAGCGCTAGCTCGCCACAGCGTGCGGCCGCAGCTCCTCGGCGACGGCGGAGCCACACGAGGCAGGGGCAAGCAGCGATGTTGAAGAAGACAAGAGGTGGGGAGAAGGAAGAAGATATGGTCCCCTGCTGCCCTGTTCGTTCTTCGCCGGCAGAGGCCTCTGGTAATTAAGACCCTGAATCCCTTCCCGGTTCTTCACCACCAACAATCAGACTAGTGCAAATGGGTCAGGACAGATCGATCAAATGCACGACATGGCGAATGGTGAGTATCAAACTCAATACTAAAATGATTCGATTTGTATTTTTCTGGTCTGCTTGTGTGTATTGGAAGGATCGGCGTGGAGGGATCTTTTCAGAGCAGGATGTTAGCAAGACAAGATGGATTTTTTTATTAGCTTTGATATTCCAGTGATTGCCGTGCTTCTACCTTCTATGGACTCTGATGAGAACCAGAAAGAAAATAGTATTAATGCTAACTTGGTTTGAATGAAGTTGTTGTGGCCATACATTCTTGTTATTCTGTCAACTAAACATTGCTAATTATCAGTTCTATCAGTTGTATAAATATATATATATATATATATATATATATATATGGTACCTGTATAATTTTTTATGAACGGTTTAATTCAACGGTTTGAAATTATTAAACCGATGGTTCAACCGGTTCATAACAGTTGAACCAGTAAACCAATGTATCGATGCCCTCATCGGTTCGATGACCGGTTCGGTCTTAATAACTATGGCCTCAGTCTTTGGTATCAAGAACGTTGCGCACAAAGGGAGTTATAAAAAAATCACCATCAAAGCAGTGACTTACGGACGTACACGTATCATGTGGGCGGATCCCACACCATCCCCCAGGCCCCAGCAACAGCTCCAAGTTGCTGATGGAGTACAGCGACCAGGTTACCATTCACAATCACCAAAATATTTAGTCATCCATGGCCCCACAAAACAATACTGCCCAACCGCTTAAACATTTTTACACATATGGTGCCGTCCGGGATGTGATAGCGCCTCTGAAAAAAAAATCGTCGCTTTTGTCTCACCCAGTTGACGAGCAAATAATGTAGCAATACAAATCGTTTTGTTGAATTTTCATGCCATGTTCTCGAAAGGGACCAGAACGAGCAGCACATGTCGTACACGTGCGCTCGACAGTGTCCACGCTCTCGCTAAGAACAAGCTAGCGCTCGCAAAGCGCTTCTGTATCATCCCTAACAACCCCAGGGACTTCTCGCCGGCGCCGATGCCGCCGGAGTACTCGTACGGGCCTGACGTGTCCGCGCCGCGGCACGAGGCGCGCGCGCTGGAGCGCGTGGGCGAGGGGCGGCTCCCGGGCCCCGAGGACCTCGTACGACGCCGCCGGCGGGTGGCTGTACACCGGGTGCGCCGACGGGTGGGTCAGGAGGGTGAGTGTCCCCGGCGGGGACGTCGAGGACTGGGTCCGTGCCGGGGGACGCCCGCTCGGCGTCGTGCTCGCGGTGGACGGCGGCCTCATCGTCGCCAACGCTGACATCGTGAGTTAACTACTCGATTGTGTTCTGTTCTTCAGGACAGGACAGTGCTCGGTTACACACTTTCACTACTGCTGCTGTGTGATACTGCTGTTCTGTGTACGTACTCGTCGGCCGTGAAGTGAAGTAGAGTTATCTTGGCAGGGTCTGCAGAAGGTGAGCCCGGAGAGGAAGGTGGAGCTGCTGACGGACGCGGCGGAGGGCATCAGGTTCGCGCTGACCGACGGCGTGGACGTCGCCGCCGACGGCACCATCTACTTCACCGACGCGTCGTACAAGTACAACCTCGACAACCACATGACGGACGTGCTCTTGAGCTTCGACCCGGCCACGGGGCGGACGGCCGTGCTCGCGCGCGACCTCTACTTCGCCAACGGCGTCGCGGTCTCGCCGGACCAGAGCTCGCTCATCTACTGCGAGACGGTCATGTGAGTACCCGACTGATCACCCTATTCACTTTCACAAGCTAGCAAATCTGCGAGGCCTAGTTGCTTGGATGATTCACACAATCTCCCGGCCAACCCATCGTACGCGTACTTCTGCAGGAGGAGGTGCTCGAGGTACCACATCACCGGCGACAAGAAAGGCACGGTGGAGAAGTTCATCGAAAACCTGCCGGGATTCCCCGACAACATCCGTTACGACGGGGAAGGCCGGTACTGGATTGCCTTGTCCGTGGTAAACACATCATCACGAAATTCACGATCTCATCTTCTCTCGTCGCCTTTAGTTTCAAAATTTACACCCCAAATTTCACTATACAAAAAGAAGATTCTCATCACATCAAAATGTCGGCATATGTATAGAGTACTAAACGTAGGTGAAATCAAAAACTAATTGCACAGTTTTGTTGTACTCTGCGAGATGAACATTTTGATCCCAATTAATCAATTTTTAGATAATTTTTCATACATACAAACGAAATGCTACAGTGACACGTTTATTACCAACTCTAAACTTTACCCAAAGTTTGTCCAAAGTTTGGATCCAAATTTTGGATAAGGCCGATCATCGGAAAATTTGATTCACATCGGGTCCGAAATCCGCCAAGCAGTTGATGTTGATCAATCGTTTGAACCTGCAGGGGAGGACTTCTCAGTGGGACTTGCTGACCAAGTACCCGTTCCTCCGCAAGTTGGTTACCTCGTGGATAAGTTCGTCGCGTTTCCTTACGGGAACGCGGGAGCCATAAGTGTGACGCTGGACGGGGAGCCGGTGTCCATGTACACTGACCCGGGGCTCGCCCTGACCACCGGCTGGCTCAAGGTAGGCAAGCATCTGTACTACGGCTCACTGACGAAAGCATACATCAGCAGGATAGACCTCACTGAATCTTCAGTTGAATTCCACGAGTGATCAGCGCTGATCCTTCTTGTGTAAATTAAGATGTTCTGGTCTCAGCAAATCTTCAGCCAAATCACATGAGTCATCACTTTATCCTTCTCCTCAATTTGTAAACTACTCCCTCAACCTATGCTTGGAGGACAGGTTATTAGCAATCTGTAGTAGGAAGATAAATATGTAAAAGGATCCGTGGCTAGCAGCCTAGCATCCTTTCATAGAGTGAAAAAAAACACGCAAGTTCGTGTACCATAGCTAATAAAAAGTGCTTATATTTGCTTTCTCTTTTGGAGCAATGATTTGCTTTCTCTTATTTGTTCATTATCTAACATGATATCTATATATATACCATGTGCTACCTACTTTCTAAATTATTATTCATTATTAACTTTTTCTCATAATATTTGATCATTCATCTTATTCAAAAAATTATGTAAATATTATTTATTTTTTGACTTACTTTATCATCAAATGTACTGTAAGTTTAACTTATTATCTATTATGTTGATATAATAGTGTTAAAAGGAGTCACCATGTTCAACGAGAGGACCAAGAAATTCTCATGTTAATCTAAAAAACAGAAGAATATATACAGTCGGATTTTATGAAGATCTAACGGTCCATATTATTCCGTTAATACAAATAAAAAGAAAAAAATACAAGCCACCGGATTTTATGAAGATCTAACGGTCCATATTATTTCATTTATAAAACGAGAAAAATATATGCCGTCAGATTTTATGAAGATCTAACGGTCCACATCAACCAATGGATCAAGACTGAATATAATTAATAAATAGACAAAGAAAAATCAATAACACGAGAAATCTGTCTTTTTATCTATTATATTACTACAAAAGCCACGCTAACCATTCGGCCTCCTCCACCCCGGCTCCGACGGCGTCCCGCGCCTAACGCCGCCACCACGCTAATCCATCGTCGTCGTTTCCTCTACCGCCGTCTCCGCCCCCACCGGCGGCACCTCCTACCAGAGCTCCCCCACCGCCCGGCCGGTGGCACCCTCGTCGCCCCGCCCTCCACCCGGCGCCCGTCACCGCCGCCGAGCCGGCCACCGCCCTGGAAACCTTGAACCCTAACCCCCTCCCCCGCCACCGGCACCTCCCACCAGAGATCCTCCACCGCACGGCCCTCCACCCGGCGATCGTCGCCACCGCCAAGCCGGCCACCGCCCGGGAAACCTCGAACCCTAACCGGTCGGGGGCAGTGGCGCACCGGGCTGCATGTAGCGGCGGGTCGCGCACGAGCGCTTTAGTGCGACACGTCATCGGTTAGACTTTATGTATTCCCTCCGTCTCTACCCCCGCTGCCGGCGCCTCCCACTAGAGATCCCCCACCGCCCGGCTGGCGCCGCCCTTGCCACCTGGCAACCGTCGCCGCCACCAAGCCGCCCACCACCCTGGAAACCTGGAACCCTAACCGGTCGGGGGCAGCGGCGCACAGGGCTGCATGCAGCGGTGGGTCGCGCACAAGCGCTTCCGTGCAACCCGTTGTTGGTTAGACTTTACGTATTCCCTCCATATCCGCCCCACCGCCGGCACCTCCCACCAGAGATCCCCCACCGTCCGGTCAGCGGCGCCCTCGCCGCCCGGCCCTCCACCCAGCGTCCGTCGCTGCCGCCAAGCCGGCCACCGGCCCGGAAACCTGGAACCCTAACCGGCCGGGGGAAGCGGCGCGCGGGGCTGCATGCAATGGTGGGTCACGCGCGAGCGCTTCCGTGCGACCCGTCGTCGGTTAGACTTTACGTATTCTAAAAAATTCCACTACCGCCCGACCAGTAGCGCCCTCGCCACCCGACTCTCCACCCGGCGACTGTTGCCGCTGCCAGACCGGCCACCCCTTTTATGTCTGCGCCCTCCCTCCCCCAAAAACATGGAACCCTAACCGGTCGGGGGGTGTATGTGGCGGTGGGTTGCGCGCGAGCGCTTCCCCGCGACCCGTCGTCGGTTAGAGTTTACGTATTCTAAAAATTCTATATTATTACGATGTATAGAAAAAATAAAGATACAAACAATTGAATTTGTACGAAGATCTAACAGACTAAATTAGCCAAAAGAGTACATATCAATCACAAATCGTAATTTTCTACTTTAGAATTAAAATATGAATAAATTATTCATTTAATTTTTTATATGAACTACTCCCTCTTTCCCAAATATATGTTAATACAATAGTGTTAAAAGGCACCGCATTAGCTAAGAGTGTGTAGAAATTTCCACGTTAATCTAAATAAAAAAAGAACTTATTACACCATCACATTTAATAATGATGTAACGGTCTACGGTAATTGATATATTTTGGGCTAAATACAACTACTAATTATATGTAATTTCAAAATAAATAGAGTCTGTGTTGAATTGGAGAGCACCCCATGAAATAAACAAATCGATGCCCATACATTAGGGCATGCAAGTAGGGTACGTAGGAAACAAATCATCACTTAGTGAAGTCTGGTGGTAATCCATCAGGGCAAACAAGCTAGACGCCAAGAAAGCACACTGACAGGTGTACGGTGCAGTTTAGCAGAAAACTGTCAGCGGTAGATATGTGTAGTTGCACCCAGTAAGACATCTAGCAAAAATGTAAAGTCAAAAGTCATTGCATTCTTGCATACTTAGGTGATGCAAATCAAAGCATCATCTAATGTAAGCCAAATGGTTTTACAGTGTAGTAAACTGAACATACGCAAAGATCTAGAGACCGCACATATGGATAATAAACTTTTGGCTTAAAATATACAGAACAAAATTCAAACCATATGAAAAACAATAAGCTAGGCACAAATTAAACTCTTGAAAAACTATTCTCCATTTAAGCCGCATAAATCTTAAGTCGCAGAGGCAATTCATTCTAAGCACGGTAAAGATCTAGATGGAACCACAACACATGCAAGAAACTTTAAGCCGCAAAACCAAAAATCGTCGTGACATTGAAGAAGACATCTAGAGTAGGGATGGGCACAAGATTTGGGCCACCTTACTGTGTACCCGCTGCCCTCAACCCTTGAGGCCTTGATACGTGTGCCCTCTACTAAGCCACCACCACCACGCTTTCTCACTTTTTGTTCCAAAGGAGAAAGGAACGGGATGCAGTGCCACAAAGTTCCTAGATCAATAGATTAAGAAACATGGATCGTGGTAAGAAATATTTTACATGGTTGTACTAAATTGTTCTTGCGTCTCTAGAATGAGAATGGCACTGTGATATAGATGGGAGAAGGTGTAGGCATTGTGTCACTCAGTGAACCGATTTAGATGTAGGGGCTAGAAATTTGAATTAAGGCCTAAAATGGACCACTTCGCCACTAGACTAAGAGTGGGGTAGGCAGGAATGAAGATGTGGGCTACTCTTTTTTGTTCGGGCCCGGTTCCTAAAATAGTATATTATTTTGTATCATTCTTTATTTTTTTAAATGACATACTATATAAACATATTTTTTTAGAAAATATTGGATATTCAACTAAATAACCTTAAATTGAAGTGCATTCACACGTAACCTCAAGAGATAAAAAAATAGACCCAAACTATGGCACACTTGGACATAAAAAAGTAAATAGAGAAAAAAATAGACATGAAAAATAACTAAAATAAAAATAGAATACATATAGGCCCTTATCGGCAAATCTAAATATAAGATATATGCTAAAAAAATTAGACATCAATCATTCCATACGAAGTTTGGACTAAAAAACTTAATCTACAAAATATGTAACCATTGGATCCATACCCAAAAGCATATACACTAAAAATTGTTGATTCATCTATAACTTCTAAAGTAAAATGACAATGAATAATTAGAAAATTTTTATGACAAAACTTAAAATTAAACAACAACAAAAATATATTAAAGAATTAAAAATACTTATAAAAAGTGATAGATATTTAAAACATTATTATAAAAACTGGCTAGCTATCCGCGCTGTTTGCGCGGGCCACCTTGCTAGTTTTGTATATTTGAACTAATTAATTTTTGAATAAGACGAACGGTCTAACGTTATGAAAAAATTAACAGTGAATAGTAATTTAGAATGAAAGGGGAGAGGGTACCTTTTATCTGCTTTTGATAACCAATTACTGTATAGGCCTTTTCCATAATCATTCATAGTTTTTCACTTTCCCATTATACTTTTAGGTATGTTTAACGAATATATGTTGTGACTTCATGAATTCAGTTTCTCTTCAATTTTAAATACCTCTCAAGCGAGATCACAAAACAAGGTAAAACAAGCTCCCATATGATATTCAAATTGTTTCTGCCAATAGAAAAAAAATATTTCAGAGAATGTCTTCCAAGTTCCAACACACAACTCCTTTTAGAATTAAACACACAACTCTTAAAACAAATCCATCTTTTCTGTCGTTGGTGACACGAGCATACCTAAGGAATCGTTGATAAATTGTTAGGGCCACAATCCATGATCCCAATTCTAAATCCATGATCAAATATATGGATCTATTTCGAAGAGCTTTGACTCGTCCATAATGAGTCCGGTGGAGGTGAAGCGGTTTATTTAAAAAATGTTTGGTGGAATGGGCTTTTCATGTTTTCATGAATGGATTGAAAAGGTCAAGTGTCCAATATGTCCCTAACTATCATACTTGTTTGTTCACATGTATTGTATGTTTGTCCTCAATTTATAATTTAAGTCCACATAAAATTAAAAAAAAACTAAATAGAAATATTTCGTAATTACTAATTAGTGCCTTATTAATATGGTTGAGGTTTGGGCCAATATAACAAAAGATTCAGGTTTAGTGTCCGGGTTATTAGAGAAGCAGCTTCGTCCCTTGACTTCTTTGATTTTGATTTTGGAAGGGTTTCATTTCTGATACCGTCTTTCTTAGTTACGAGCTCACTTTCACTGATTTCTTCCTTAGTGTAGTCTTGGTAAATACTTTAAGACTCTGTTCCTTAGCCTAGTATATTTATCCATAACTGGCAGTACTCCGTACCAATGCATTTCCCTTCGTAGACAGATAAATGAGTTTGTAACATTCAATTTTCTCCTTTTACGAGCTGTTTTTCCAGTTCCTTAGTATTACTAAAAAACCTACACTGTCATTTCATAACCTTAGCTGAGCCGAGGCTAAGTGAGTTCGTAACCTTAATGTACGTTTTTTTCATACTTTTTCCTACCACTCATGACTTGGTATAGAAATCGCTCTGTGTAGTGTTGTGGGGCCTTCGTATCTCCATGCCTCCTTCCTTACTTTTCTTATAAGCCATTGACTATGCAAATCTAAAGGACGGGGGCTGTTCACCTTTGCTTTTGAAACTTAGCTATAATGAAAAAAGAAAGAAAAACTCAAGACTTGGGCTTTTAAGCTCAAAAGGGACATGGGGATAGAGAGAGATGGAATAAAAGTGCAATTCTCTTATTCCTGGCCGGTCATGATTGTGATCTCTGAGCTCAAACCGACCGGGCAGATGCAAGATGTGAAGGAACTGATCACCTGAGGCATAGACAGCTTGTCTGTGGTGGACATTGCTGGAGGGAAGCGTCATCAGATTGGCAGCAGCATTGCTCCTGTACTTAAGCGGTTCTGCCGCCTATGCACCTCAACACCGCCCTTGTCCCTCGTTGCCAGGTGATGCCGTGTGTCAACGTGCCCTAGCCATTCTACTCGAGAGTGAGGACACCATTCCATTCCATACTCGTGATGTCAGGAGGAGACGTATAGAAAAGCCACAATTTTTTACTTTTGTTCTCCCCGTGTAATCTATTTTAGGCTTTTCGTCTCAGGCTTCGACAACGGAGCCGGTTTGAAAATTACCTTGGTAGGATTTCATCTATAGCCAGTTGTTAAGTTGGCAAGAGAGCCCAGCTGTCGAAAGGGCTCCAAATTTTGAAGATCATGTACATACGCAAAGGTGTATATGCATAGGTTAGCTAGCAACGGCTCCTGCCGAAGCCCTACCAAACGACGAGCCCAGAAATGGCTCCTCACGCAAAGCACCAAAGGAGCCAGAGGCAATTTTGTACTCGAAGGTTGTAGCTAAAAATTGTGGCTCCATTGGTTCCTTCCCCTTTCCAGCTCCTATGCATACAAAAATGTCCCTAGAGTTCCACTGCCTTTACGTGCCACCTAACATGATAACTCATGGACGATGGCGGAGCAACACATTGGGGTCGGTGCAGTGTTGGGGCTGCGATTGCCCTATTTGGCGCGAGCGTGGCGCCCGCCTCCACCGTGTGGCCCAGCGGCTCTACCTCTGCTCCTGGTGGCCTGGCAGGGATGGATCGGCAGGATGGATGGCGGTGGCCTACCAAACGAGCTCTAACATTGCTAAAGATCACTCAACATGAAAACCTCCGTCGAAGGAAGACAATGCTTTGCTTCCTATCCAGTTCACGTGCTGCCTCCCGAGCGGTCTGGGGGTTATGCGCGGTGACAAATCAGTCAATCAGCGAAGGAAGGCGTTGCCACGCCGTAGATGGAGGGGAAAGCTTGGCAGCACTCATCTGGCCAATCGACCGGAAGTCCGTACATGTACACTACTGTTATAGACGGCCATATGGGCCGCCCGGCACTAGCACGGCACTAGCACTATCCGGCCCGACACTATCCAGTACGACACTATGCGGTCCAATGGAATGTTCCTGTCGTGCCGTGCCGGCACTAGGGGCCGAACTGCTGGCCCAGGCATGGCCCTAAGGCCCTTTGATAGTGCCAGGCCGTAGTGCTCGTGCCGGCCCAGGCACTAAGCAAGAAAGGGGGGAGTTCAAGAGAATAAACAAATCCATCACAAGAATCATCGAAGTTCGTGAGTTCACGCAGAAACATACAAAGATTGTTGAATTCACACACAAAATACATCAAAAATGAACCCCCGCCGTGAGCCTGACGCAAGCGGGGTGGATTTTAGCCGTGGACACCGACGGTGGCGAGCACGGCCACCGGCGGCGGCGGGCACGGCAGATCCCGATCGCGGCCACAGGTGGCACAGGCGCGAGGATCCCGGCGCTGCCGCCGGCGGCAACTAGCGGCGCCAAGCGTGCGGATCCCGGCCGTGGCCACCCGCGGCAGCGGGCGCGCGCTCCTGGCCATGCCCCAATCGTCGTCGGCGGATTTGCGAGCAGGGAGAGGGAGGCGTCTACGACTGCTGGGTGTGGAGGATGGGTGAGTGATTCTTATATACTAGAGTTGGGGGTATGGGCCTTTGGCAGGACGATTGTTATGGGCCACATCGTGCTAGCCCATATTTCATGTCGTGCCTAGGCCGGCACTACGGGTCAACATGGCAACCCAGGCACGGCCCGCTCCATAGTGTCGTGCTGGTCCGAGCACTATTTACATCAAGCCGGGCCGTGTAAGTGCCGTGCTTTTTAGGGCCGGACCTCAGGCCGCCCATTTAAGCCGGCCATTTGGCCATTTATAACTACCGTTTAGATCACAACTATATAAAGAACTAGAATCTAATATTAATACGGAAAAAGTGTATAGTTATAATAATTTGTAAAAGACAGCATAAGGGAACGAAGGCCGTGTTTCTTTGGGGTGGAAATTTTTTTCCACCCCGTTTGACCAATAGTTAAGGGTATTAAATAAAGTCAGTTTATAAAACTAACTTTACAACTCCAGGTTAATTCACGAGACAAATTTAATGATGCCTCTGACCGTATGACTAGGGGATGGGTACTGTAGCATTACTGTAGTAGATCATGGACTAATTAGGTTCGTTAGATTCGTCGCGTAAAGTTACACTCATCCCTAAAAATGTTTTACAAATAGACTTCATTTAATACTCCATGCACGTAAGATTCACTCTGGAAATTTTTTTTGCGGGGTGTAAAGAAACACGGCAGAAAGAAGGATGGAGAAAGATTCCTCGTATGAAACATAGAAGAATTGATTCAGCACAAGAGAACGAAATAAAGATGCCTCCACTGTGGAAATAAAAGAAAGATTAACAACACAAAGGGGAGTAGGGTCGGGTGGGGAAATAGAGTCAACGTACTACTTGTCTTAGATTCAAACCGGGAGGAGACAGACAGCACACGCACGGCGGAGAACCGACTCGGAGTCGAGTCCCAAGTAGGATGCGGATTGCCAGCGGTACGGTCTTGAATATTACCATTATATATGATCTCTTTCCGGAGAAACAATTTGATTGATCGTCGCAACCAGCATGGCTGCTCGGTTCACCATGTCTTTCATGACAGTGGGGAGCGCGGCGACGACGGCGCCGGCGCCGGTGCCACCGGCTTCGCGCGTCCAGCAGCTACTCGACGAGCACCGCCCATTGGAGACGGTGGACAACATGGCCCTGATCATCATGGACCAGACCTACGGCGCCCTGCTCGAGATCCTGGGGCCCGAGGCGCCGCCTCCCGTCGACGGGCACGTCCAGGTCGCCCGGCCCGTCGACCCCGCCGACCCCGACTCGCCGCTGCTCAGCGTCAGCGTCAGCGCCAGCGCCACGCACTGCTGCATCCGCCTGATCGACGGCGGCCTATACGGCGGCGCCACCGCCCCGTTAGATTACAGCTTCCGCCTCCCCCGCGCCACCATCACCGCGGCGCCCGGCGCGCTCCACCTGGCCCGGGTCGCCGCCGCCGCCGCCGGCGGCGGGGGCCGGAGAGAGCCCTGGACGTGCGCCGACGTGCGGCCGGACGTCTCGAACAGGGGCCTGTTAGGGGTGCTGGAGGCGATCAGGGCGCGCGTGGGCGCGGCGATCCGGCTGGAGGAGGCGATGCTCGGGATGGCGAGGGAGAGCGGGTGCCGGCAGAGCCGCAAGGTCCGGGAGATCGCCGGGGTGCGCGTGGCGCTGGAGAGGATGAGCGAGGCGGTGGACATCGACGCGATCATGCGCGGCCGGCGATTCCGGAAGCGCCGCCGCTGCTTCATCCAGGAGGAGATCATCACCTGCCGGGCGGATGTGGATCGGGCGTACCACGGCGACGGAGAGGCCCTGGCGAAGAGGTTGAGTGCACTGCACGTAGGCAAGAGCAAGAAGCTCAGGACACTGCGTGTATGACGCGTTGCTAGGACCTAGGAGACGGCTGATGCAATCTCGCAGGTGAGCCATGGAGGTCCGCGGGCTCCATATGTAGATCGAGGTTGACGACGCAAAACCCGAGCCAATCGATGGGGCCGCCGGGCTGATTTGTAACGTGATCAAACTCCACGACAGTTTTCCCTAACATTGTGTTGTACATTGATTTTTCTGTTCCAACACTAGAGTGTCCACGCTCCATCAGTAACCTGTAAATTGTATTGCTGATGTATCAGAGGCAGCTAGCTTGAGACATTTGTATCAGTAGGTAGATCCAATCATCATACCTTTATTTTATATAATTTCAAAAAAAATGTATTATTATATAATAATTTTTAAAACAAAACAGCAGTACCAACTCACCTGTGTGTTTCACCGCGTCTGGCATGCTTCCCCTGGCACGAGTCGACGCCAAATCTCCAAACCTTAAAAATAGACTGTGTGGCCTATCTCTAAGGTCAGCAGTAGCGTTTGTGTATACACAGATGTGAATCACTTTTGATGTTTTTTTCAAAAAAAAAACTCTACATTTTTATCCTTTTGTAGCTTTGTGTTTATGCTTAGAGTTAATGCAACAACTCCAATATGGTTACTCCGCTTGCTTGGAGCCGAAAATAATCGGGAAGCATGCCACCTGCAGATGCAGTCACTATCCGGATGATACAGCCGTCAGGAGTGGGATGATATAGCATTTCCCAAAAGTTAAGCTAGGCTACTTGGAGATTGATGATCTGTTGACCTGGGCTTTTGATAACATGTGCTGCTGAAGGGCATCATGATGATGATGGAATCTGATCAAAGCTGGACAACTCCTCGACTTCAACAACGTGAAAACTCTCCCTTGGAATTGGCTTTGTGGTGAAAGCACCAGGTGCTCCTGATAATGATACCATTATCAATTTATCATTCACGAGTTGCAGCAGCTCCACAATGGTGTAATGGGAATTAAGAATCTGATAATAATTTTACAATGATATCAAACGTGTGACTCTGCAGAACATGCAAGCCAGTCCTGATATGTCAGCTGCCCACTTATATGGGCTAAAATACGCTAATGGGCCACTCTGGACAAGCATTGAATGGGCTTGAAGCCCACCCAGGCTTCACTCTGAAAGAAGGAAAAGGTTCATTATGTTCAATGAAAAAAAGTCTATATCACTCCCTCACCTATGGGGGTTGGACTACGTAATCCCCAACCTATGAAATGGTCTATATCACCACCGAACTTTCCAAAACCGGTCAAATTACCCTAAAGAAATTTTGAAAAATCATAATAAATCACAGAAAAATCATAAAATGAAAAATATAATTGTGTTGGAATTCAAATGAGTATATATACACAGTGAATATATAATATGATATGATTTAGTATATTTTTTTGATGTAGCTTTTGATCTATGTTTTTCTTCGTAGCCGTAAAAAATGTACTGAAGCATATCATATTATATGTTCACTGTGTAGATATACTCATTGAATTTTCCATTTTATGATTTTTCTGTGATTTACTATGATTTTTCAAAATTGCTTTAGGGGGTAATTTGACCAGTTTTGGAAAGTTCAGGGGGTGATAGACCGTTTCATAGGTTAGGGGGTTATGTAGTCCAACCCTTAGAGGTGAGGGGGAGATATAGACTTTTTTCCTATGTTCAATTAACTATCTTAGAAGTCTGAATTTTCTCCATGATGCATAAAACTGGATATTCATGCTCTCTCAAGTCATAAAAATGTTCGTCTTTCCATCCTAGTTGGTATATGACAGCAGTTTTGATTGACGTGGTGACATGCCAACCGTCTTATGTAGCGTCATGTCAGCTTTAAGGGATGTAAATTAGACTTTGCACATGGTTCAAGGTGGTCAAAGGACTTAATCAAAAGAAATTATACAAATATTTTTGGGAGAAAAATTATACAATTAAAGACCCTAAATTCTGATTTAATCTAACAAAATTCATTTAGATTGGAAAAATATGAAACCAACTACATTTTTTTCTAAAATTATGAGTTTGAAGGTATTTATGTCTTTTATAGTTCTTATATAATTAAAACTCCTAAAATTATATTTAATCTTAAGTAAATTCCGATATTTGTACATAAATACCATTTTATCTAAAGTAAATTTTCTATAATTATTTTAAGATTAGATCAAAATTTAGGGTTTTTGATCGTATACATTTTCTCAAAAAGATATTTGTACAATGTTTTGGACAAACCCTACTTGACCACTCGAACTATTTCCAGAGTCTAATTTACATCCTGAAAACTAACGGGGTGCCATATAGATCAGATGGCGTGATGTCGGTCAGCCAAAACCACCGTCTATACCGTCTTGGATGGGAAAACAAACGGTTTTAAGAGTTGAGGGAGCAGCAATACCTGGTTTTATATATCATGGATGAAATCCGGACTTATTGGATAGTTGAGGGAGTCACAATGGACTTCTTCCCTGAAAGAATTCAGAATTGGGGAGGCCTTTTGATGAGTCTCACTTCATTTTATTTCTGAACTGTAGGTGTTCATGATAATCGATAATACTCCGGTATATAAATTCTTCTACTCCTGATCGCTGCTATCTTCTGGGACGAGACATGTCAGCCACCAAGGCAGGGGACTGAACTGCCGAGGATCCATTTCCATCTTTTGATCTTTCATATGGTGGTTCTCAGGTTACGCCCCGTACGTGTATCTCATCCATGCTGCGGCCTCGATCGTCGCACCACATCTTCATGTTGGTCAGCGCATACGCTGAGGCCTTCCCAAATTCCACCCTAAAAAAATTGTCATCACATCAAAATATCGGCACATACATAAAGTATTAATTATAGATAAAATCAAAAACTATTATATAGTTTTGTTGTCCTTTACGAGACGAACATTTTAAACATAATCAATCAATGTTTGAACAATTATTCATAAATACAAATAAAATATCACGGTACCGTATTTATAATAAAGTCCAAACTTTATATTCCCCGAATCGGGACCCAGAGCATCACCGTGTTACTGTGAGTCCTGCGACTTGCATAAGTTGCGTCGGCGCGCTCGTGGGTGTGTTAGTCATTGTAACATGCAGTTAGAAAAAAACAAAAGGATATATGTGGCATGCATGTAGTCAACAGGAACGTCCCCAATATCACTTGAATGTTTGATGTTTAACGTCACGTGAATATTACCGCATAACTTAAAGCCACCACGGACGCTAGGTATGCAACATACCTACTCCATCTATTCAAAAAAAACTGGGAAGAAGTCTCGTAACCCCCACCTATCAATAGTGGACTACTTAACTCCCCAAACTATAAAACCGGACTGATAACCCCCCAACATTTTCAAAACCGGACAAATAACCCCCTAAGCGGTTTCAGACAGTGGTTTTGTATTTTTTTTATTTATTTTGGTTGAATCTTTGAAAAATCATAGTAATTTATAGAAAAATCATAAAATAGAAAGTCTAATTTTGTTGGACTCCACATGAGCAAAACTACACAATAAACATATAATATGGTATGCTTTACTATAAATTGTTTTCTGTAGATTTTGATCTATTCTTTTCTATAATTAATTGGAATAATTCTTAACTACTGTTTTCATAGTCTGATTGCGGTGAAATTTTTATGGTGGCCTAACTATTGTATGCTTGAATTGTATTAAAAACTTCATACTCATTGTATCATGCATTACATAGTTATAAATTTATTTAGTGTTTATGCTTGTTAAATCTATAACTAAGTTAACTCCTCGCCGCGCCGGCGTCTCCTCTCCGTCCGCCTCCATCCCAACTGAGCTCCGGCGGCCTCCCTCCCTGCCTCTTCTCCTCGCTGCTGCCTCGCGCGGGAGACGCCTCCTCGTGTACATGTACGACGCGCGACATCAAGGCCACGCAGCGGGAGCTCCTTGGCAGCTTCCTCAGCTTCCAGGTCTTCTCATTCCTCCCGGCGCTCACCAAGCTCGTGTTCCGGTGCCGGTGGGAGAGGTTGGTCTCGCTGCGGCGGCGGCAGGAGGAGCTCTTCCTCCCGCTGATCCAGGCGAGGAGAGACGCCAACACCAACGGGGACTGCTACGTGGACTACGGGAACCGGCGGGCACACACGGCGGTGCGGATGAGCGGCGACGGCTCCTCTTCTTTCCCCTCCGGGCCTCCTCTTCGTGAAACGGTTGGCCAGCGAAGTTTGGGTCGAGGAGAGAGATGCATTTTTGGGTCACTAGTGGAGTCGGACCCAAAATGGGTCTCCACTTTGGGTACTCTGTTGTTAGCCCATTTTCCCCTCAAAATCACTGTGCAAGACCCATTTTTAGGTTTGGGCTACCTTGATGGGTGAGCTCTTGGAGATAGTCTCAGGACGCACCCGCAATGCCAACCGCACAGCCCCGTTTGGCAGAGCTCTGGATCTGATTCCCTGGTGAATTCAGATGTGCTCTGCCAAACGATTTTTTGGAGAGAAGTAATTCTCTGTTAATTCTGTAAAGTGATTCTGTGAAATGAACTAAAAGTCTAGGAACGGAAAAAGTAGTTTCTCCTGATTCTGTGAAGTGATTCTCCATCCTAATATCGAGAGTTTATGCTAGAGAATTAAAGGATCACTTTCAGCTACAGAATTACTTTTATCAAGAAATCAGCTTCCATAGAAAATCAGAATCAGACGAATTTCTGTCAAACAGCCTAAGCGAATGAAGGCCAAAATCGAAGCGCGGTCGAGCAACATTGGTGAATTGAGTTGGGCCGCGAGCTCAACAGAACAAAAGAAAACTCCAAGGCAATGACGTGTCCGATTCAATCTCACGAAAAGGAGCAGCACGCTCTTCTGTTGTACACTATTTATTACACGATGAACAATGTCCATTGGCGCAGGTGCAGGCGGTACGGTGTTTATTCAGTCAGAACAATGGGAATATGCAGAAACCAGCAACAATATCAGAAACACGACGGACAACGGCCACCCCACCGGCCGGGGGCCACCGCCTGCGAATGCGATGGAGGTCATCATCAGAACGGCGCCTCCGCGGGCGGCGGGCGCTGCAGCTCCTTGACCCTCCTCCACGAATCGCGGCCGGAGATCCTGTACCACCACCTGCTGACGTTCCGCCGCGACTCGATGAGGCGCGCGGTGCGCGGGTCCGCGGCGAGGCGGTCGGCGTTGGGCAGGTGCGACAGGTCGGCGAGCGTGAACTTGCCGCCGGCCAGGTACTCCTCCTCGGCGAGGCGCTGCTCGTAGATGTCCAGCAGCTTGCCCAGGTTCTTGCGGCTCTTCTCGAACAGCTGCAGCATCTCCTCCGTCTTCTGCCGGTGCGACGGGTGCATCCCGGCGCCGGCGCCGGCCCTGCCGTCGAGCGGCATGTCGGGCGGCAGGTACGCGAGGCTGTAGACCATGTCGGCGCTGGGGATGTCGAAGCTGTGCGCCTCCGTCTGCAGCCACTGCTCGATGGACGCCCGCTCCAGCGCGCCCGGGCCGAACAGCTCCTTGTCCCCCTGGTTCTTGTACTTGTCTGCGATGTGCCGCAGGATCTTCCTCGACTCTGCATGCGTTCATCCACGCACAATGTACTTAACTAGAAACTAATAATCAATATGCAGATGCTTGCAATTAGTTCTTGCGTGATTGCATCGCCTTCGTTCGTACGTACCGACGAGGGTGACGTTGCCGTCCTCGAAGGTGAGCGCCTCGCCGTGCGGCTGCAGCATTTCGCCACTCGTGCGTCAGAAATGGGGTGAACACAGTTCTTGCCCTTTCCCAATGGATTTGAGATTTGAGAATATGAATATGTCAGGACTAAATTACCTGGAGCTTGAGGTACTGAGGCAGGCGCTGGGTCCCGCGGAAGGAATCGACGCGGATGAGCTGGAACTCGACGTCCTTCTCAAACAGGCAGGTCAGGACGCGCGCGACCTCCGCCGACGCCGGCGACCCGAACACCTTCACCGGCATCGTCTCCGGCCGCCGGTGGATCTGACAAAGCTAAAGGTTTGCGAAAAGATCAAGAAAATGAACCTGCTGGGGGATGGTGCTATGTGCAGGCCTTGATGTTCTGGTGGCTATATATACGCATCCGAAAGCGAGAAGGGGATCAGAATGCCTTGGTTTAGCTTGCTTCCCAACAGCTCCAAAAGCGAAAGGGGATAAAGAGGCAAAGCGCAGATTCAAAGAGGCGGCCTCAGGTTTGCAGCGATGCTGTCTGCGTATCATGACCTGCGCAAGCAATCGAGTAAAGAGTTTTGATTATGTTAATCTATGCCAAAGAAATAGATATCAAATTGGAGCTTTAATTTCAACAAATGGAAGAAAAATGGATACGAAACACAGATCGAAGCAGCGCTGGCGGCGATCTAGTCGGGCATGGAATTTGCATGGTTGACTGCCTGTCTATCTGAAGACCATAAACTACTTGTTAAGGCCGTGTTTTTTTGAGGTGGAAAAATTTTTCCACCCCGTTTGACCAATAATTAAGGGTATTAAATAAAATCAGTTTACAAAACTATATTCACAGTACCGGATTGATTCATGAGACAAATCTAATGATGCCTTTGACCGCATGATTAGAGGATGGTTATTGTAATATTACTGTAGTAAATCATGGACTAATTAGGCTCATTAGATTCGTCGCGCAAAGTTACGCTCATCCCTAAAAAGATTTTGTAAATAGACTTCATTTAATAATTCATGCATGTAAGATTCCATTTGAAAAAAAATCGGGAAGGAAAGAAACACGACCTAAATGTTAAACTCGATTTTTTAGGGCCATGACACTGCTGGTTAAATTATTGACGGCACGTGTGAACCTACATTTACTTAGAGCATGTCATCCACTACCATCGAATAAACTAAAAACAACATATATAATAGCTATCGGTTAGCTTGATTCCTACTGGAAGTTCAGGATATGTTCTTTCCCTTGCCTTGCTGCCAACTTTGCAGCAGCAGACGCGGTTCGTCTTTATTTCGAGGTAAAGTATCAACTATCAACTATTAAGCTCTACGTTCCGTACCACATCTCTGTGGCAAGCATGACTCTTTGGTTTACAGTTTGAAAAATATATAGCACTTTCAAAAAAATATCAACTATATTTTTTATCTCCCGGCAACATAAATAGTGTATCACCCAATGAGCCATATATATTTGTGGCCAAATTCCTCCAACCCTTTTTATAAGCTCGATGAGGATAAATTTCAAATGAATCTTAGAGCTCGACGAGATCTAGGACTTTACAAGTTCATCACTTTTCCATTTGAAGCCATCTTGTTGCAAAAACTAACAATTATGTAATTATTGTGGACCTGAATAGTGTATCAACTTATCCAAAAAGGTTAGCAAGTACTACAATTCCTTATACACTTTATCTCTATTCGAGTTCAGACAAAAGGGTTATATGGTTATTTTAAAAAAATTGATGGGTAGAGATCCTTCTGAGTGGACGACTTATCCACTCTGCATAGCATATCTTCAAAATCATGATTTTTTCATATGATCTTGGTTGGAGATAAAATTTGTAGAGCTTGCTTTGTGTTTTTTATTGTTTACATACAGTCCTGATTTCACTGCGGTGATAAGTTTGACTAAGGTCCACAGTGCAAAATGCCTTCAGAAATGAGTGGACAGTTTGTTTCAGAGAGGTGAAATCTTGAGAGTTGGGAGCTGAATTTCGCATCACTTCCAAATACAACAGTGTCTCGAAATCTGCACCTCTCTCAGACACTCAGTAGGTCTGGAGATGGTGAAGAGTACTGACTTTTTGCTAAACTGCATGCTGTGGGTAATTTCTATGTTAAATTCCTTTTTAGGTTTCTGGACTGCAATTACAAACAAACCACAGCATTGTATACCGGGTTCTATATCAACCCTTTTTGTTGATGCTGATTTTCTGTTACTTTTCCTTACATCCCTGTGTATCTGATGCTTCTGAAAACTGATGTTTTGGTTTTATTGTCTGCCACGAGATTATTTTTCTTTTCTTGTTTTCAGTTTTTGGCTCTCGAGTCTCGATGCAGCCATGAATAGTTAGATCTCATAAGAGCATCTCCAAGAGATTAGCCAAATCGTTTTTATAGTTAAATTTAGCTATTGTTAGAGAAAAAACGTTTCCAACACACTCTGTAAATGATCCTCAAAATTTAGCTAGCCTACCTCACTGGCCTGAATCAGTTGGATTACTCTGTTATTTGTTAGTCAAATCTATTTTAAAGAGTAGCTAAATCAGTAAATTTGACTAGTCGTTTTAGTTAATCTTCTTGGAACAATGTCTGCCCCGTTTGTTTTATCTGTTTTCTCAGTTTAGCTCATTCTCTCGTGGCTTCTATCTGTTTTCCCGCTACACTTGTAAACTGCGAAAATTCTTGCAACAATGTCTGCCCCGTTTGTTTTAGGAAATTGAAATGTTCCGTTTCAGAGTGTTTAATAGTCAGCTTTAGCTTTGCTTGGCAGCTGGTTTTTGTGATGAGGCACCTTGCATTTAAGCACGAAACCAATGGCGTTTTAGCTGGAGAATCTCCATAAGTTACGTATCACCCAACTCTATATCAAATACTCCGTTACATGGCTTTGGCAGTGAGAAGATTCAGTTGCCCAACCAGAAAGGTATTATGGATGGGTCGGCTAATATTCATGTGGATAGGTGACGACTCACAAGGCTCGCTGCACATGTTTGCACCTGTAAAATTTTGGTGGATTGCTCAACTAAGAAGTGGATCTGCTGTGTTCCATTCACGATTTTTTTTTGGAAGAACTCCATTCAGGATTTCACATCACTAGCAGTCTAGCACATTTTGGAGGGGACCGCATAGTAGGATTTATCATTCAATTGCATCTTGTTTCAGTAAAAGGGAACAAAACACACTCCTGACCCAAACAGCTGCATCAGATTCAGAATCAAACATTCATCAGTTACATAGTTATAATAGAGAAGATCCTGACTCCATAGAAGATCTTCAGATGCATTGTTAGATTGATTGCCTGAATTCTGAACAGGAAAAAACATTATAGTACAACAGTTACCATTATGAGACTTTTAGCATGAGTACGATTGTGCCCGTAGCACTGAACTTTGCCAAACGCAAAATTTCTGCAAACATCAATGTAATAAATGCATCAGAAAACAGCTGTAATAATATTTTGGTGGATTGTTCAACTGAGAAATGGATCCGCTGTGTTTGGTGTTCCATTCAGGATTCACAGCACTAGTGCATTTTGGAAGGGACCACATTGTAGGATTTATGATTTATTATCACAGTCAATTGCATCTTGCTTCAGTTGGATGGTCATATCGAAGAAAGGGAACAAAACACAGTCATGACCCAAAACAGCTGCATCAGGTTCAGAATCAAACATTCAGTTCCATATTTCTAAGAGAGAAGCTCCCGAGTCATAGAAGCTCCTCAGATGCATTGTTAGATTAATTGCCTGAATTCTGGAGAGGAAAAACAGAATGGTAGAAGACAGATACTATTATCAGTCTTTTAGCAGTAGTACAACAGTACCCGTGGCACTGAACCTTATCACACACAAATTTCTGGAAACATGCATTTAGGGAATGCATCAGAACAACATAGATGTGGTCTCTTGAAAAATTTAATCCAGGTCAATGGAAAACAACAAACATTCTCTACAGCCAGCCTACTCAACAGGAACATGTCAAAGAATCATCCAACATACAGAGTATCAGAATAGAGAAATATGACATCTGATCATGATCATCCCTACGTTCAGAGAGTGGGAAAAGGAAAGCTAGTTGATTCAAGTTTCATCTACAGAGTCACAGAGACTGCGGTATTATGCATAGCGCAGATGTTCAAAAATGCAACCGCCAGCACGAACTAGATCCCCTGGAAGAATGGCACTTCAACAACATCGTCGGCCTTGGGCGCCCCAAAGATCGGATGAGGAAGAAGGGTCTCCTTCAGGGCATGCCTAACCAACGGTGTCTCCTCACGAAAATGAAACTTCTGAAGCAAATTCCCGTACCTGTCACAGTGCAATAGCTTGTTGTTGGAGCACTCGATCAGCACATCCCCTTGTGCAGAGACAACACGTGGAAACCAGTCTTCGGAACGCAGAGCTGGTATCCGCGGCACCTGAATCGTAATCCGGTACACTTGGTTCCAAATCTCGTTGCGGTAATCCTCAAGACGCCAGAGCTGTAGCGTTGGCTTGTTCCTCCTGGAGACGGACATGGCGAGCTTGTAATCCATTTCAAGCAGCTGCATGCTCCCGTTTCTGAAGAAAACGTTCTCGCTTCCAATGGGAGATCTCATCCAGTTGAACACCTCGGCCTCCGTGTCGAACACCAGTATGTGGTATCCCTGGCGCTCCTGCGGCGGCCAGTGCAAGTTGCCGCGGAGCTGGACGGGCGGGGAGAGCGAGGCAGGATCCGGCCCGCTGTCCAACCCCACGGTCACGGTCGCCGCCGGCGAGATGGGGCAGCCGATGCTCCTGGCCTCCTGAGCGCCCACCTTGAGAACGTAGTAGCAAGTCGAGGCCCCCTCGTCGTCTCTGCCCGTGTGGTACAGGACGCGGAACTCGCCGGAAGAGACGTGCTCGTACATCCCGATCACGTCGCAGTCGACGAGGAAGTCCGGGAGGGCGGCCCACTCGCGCGTGACGGGGTTGCAGACGTACCAGATGTTGACGAAGGAGGCGAGGAGGAGGCCGTCGATGGAGGCGTGGACCACGATCCGGGGGTGGCCCGTGTCGTCCGTCTCCTCGTCGGCGCCGTAGCGGATGTGGTCCTTGCTGAAGGCGATGATGGGGGGAGCGTCGACGGCCTCGGCGTTCTCGATGAAGTCGAAGTACTCGTTGTCGGTGAAGCGGAGGACGGAGCGGAGCGCGCTAGAACGGAGGTCGAGGGCCTCGACGCAGTAGTCCCTGAGCTGGATGTAGCGGTGCGGGCAGGCGTCGTGGCCGAAGCAGAGGAGCGGCTGCGGCGGGTGGAGGAGGTGGAGTGTGGCGAGGAGGACCCGGTAGGACGTGACCTTGCGCAGTTCCTTGCAGACCGAGCGGAGGCGGAGGAGCGATCTCGCCGGCAGGCGGCGGACGATCTGGATGATGACGTTCGGGGGAGAGTCGCGGAAGAAGGCGGCGAAGGCATCGGACGGCTCCGGTTCCGCCGCCATCCTCGACCGGGTCCTTCTCCGCGAGCCGGGTTGTGGGGTGGCAACTGCTTCACCGGCAACCAGCGACTCTTCCTTCCTGCGAAACGCAAACGCGGCGGAGGGGTAACCGTCAGTTTGGCGGCCGGCGGCGGCGCTGCGGTGCGCGATTCGAAGACGCGAGGGAAAACCACGGGAAGAAATCGGGGATCCCGATCGAACTCGAGGGGTGGGTGAATCGAGAGCTCACCTCTTCTTCTCGCTCGCTGCTCCGCGTCTGCTTGTGCTACCCACCTGTTTTGGCTTGCACCCCGTGGGCGCTGCGCCCCAAATCCGACGAGATGAAAATGGCGGCGGGCAGGTGGTAGTTATATACACCTAGCTCCTCGCGTTTGACAGCTGGCACCGGCGTGGATTGCACGGTGGGCGTGAGCCTGGGCCTGGACGATCACTCGGCCGGCCCAAACACACCACAACAACAACGCACGTGCTCTGCGGTGTGTTGGGCTCTTGTTTCCGTAATCACTGAACTCAACTGAGCGTGTCCTGCGAATCGTATTAAGGTTTTTTTATGGAACTTATTTATCATAGTTTGAGTTTTTGAGTCAGTATTGATGACAAATTCGTTAGATTTATTTTATAATTTAATAGAGCTACTTTTGTAAATTTAGTTTATCCTGAGACGTGCCCCCTCTCAAATCTTGTTGAGGCTAGCTTCGCTATCATTAAGACACCTTACGGTGCTACACGTCCAGTACAGGGTCTTTCTCTCGCCTTGCTTTGCTTCCGATCTCCTTTGTATGGAGCAGGTAAAATATACGACCTTTGTTTTTAAATACGTGTCATTTAGAATAATTTATTTATTTTAAAAATGAACTAATTTATTTGTCCTAAACGTTATATATTTTAAAACGGAGGTAGTATATTAACCGGGTTTATACGCTTTTCACGCAGCTGGTTGCCCTGTTCTTCTCCGTCTAGAAGAAGGCGAAAAAATCTGAATGATGGGCATGTACCGGTACCACGGCCAATGTTACCATCTCGCGCGCGGGAATGTGGGCAGCACCAGCACATACGTCGCAGGAGGAGCCTCTGTCACTGCAAGCTGGGCCCCTTCGCTTCTGTGCCACGTGACTGTGACTAGGGCCATTTCTTTGTCGTGCGTGTGTTCACGCTTCAGCCCAGCCCAATACACAAAGAAAGCCCATATTAACATGGGCTACCCAGCAATAACAGCAGTTGACCGTCGTCATCTTGTTGCTAGGCCCATGGGGAGTTGAAACATCATTGGCCGATCGAGTTACACACGTGAACCGATGCCATCTCCGTTAATTCATCAAGGTCAAACTAGTTTTTTTTTGAATAGGAAAAAAAATAATCCGGCCTCCACAGTCACAGGATGACTGCTTACGGCCACAATTACAGAGACAACAGGCGCCTTTAAGCTGCCAACATCCAGAGACTAAACTCCCAGAACACAGTACCGAAACAAGCAAAAGACAATAACCAGCAGCTAGGCAAAGTAAAATCTAATTCTTGATTCTTCTGAAAACATTCCAGCCATTCTTGTTGAAGATTTCAAGAGCTGTTATCTCCAATCTTCGACTTCCTTCTTTCAAGCTTTCCCTCTCTTCCTCTTTTGATAAAATGGACCAGCTCTTGATCCAGTATGCTCCCCTAAATAGCACCTGCAAACATGAATTAGACTTGGATCTATTAAAGACCACATCATTTCTACAAAGCCAAATAGCCCAAGAAATGGCTGCTGCACCAAGCAGCACCTGTTTCCTATGCTTATTAGTGAAACTCCTAAGCCAAGTCCCCAACAAGTTTGCTATGCTAAACGGTTTTGTGCACCCAAAAGTTACACTGACAGCATTCCACACCAAACGCGCCAAAGGGCATTCAAAAAAAAGGTGTTGGATTGATTCCTGCGCGTTACAGAAACAGCACTTAGTGCAGCCTTTCCACTTACGCTTGGCGAGGTTATCCTTCGTAAGCACGACCCCCTGCCTAAGATACCAAAGAAAAATCTTTATCTTTAGTGGAGCTTTTACCTTCCAAATGGACCTGTCTACAGGCACAGCTCCTCCACAGACCAAATCATTATACAAGACCTGTACTGAAAACACCTTGCCTCTCGTCCAAATGAACGAATCTTTGTTCTCAGTAAGCTGCACATTCATGACCCTCCTAACTAAACTTAGCCACGTGTCCCAATTATCCCCTACCACAGCTCGCCTAAAAGAAATGCCAAGTGGATTAGTTCCCAACACTCGAGCCACTGTAGCATTCTTCTTTCTTGCTATGTTATACAAAGACGGGTAAAGATTCATCAAAGGTTTATCACCTATCCATAAATCTTCCCAGAATCTTGTTTGAGCTCCATCTTGCACTCTAAACCTTCCCCTCTCTAGAAGTAAATTTTTGACTTCCATCAAACCAGCCCAAAATTGAGAGTCACCTTTCACTTTCTGTGCTTGAAATATTGTTTTGTTGTTAAGGTATTTTTTCCTCAAGATATCCTGCCACAAACCCTCCTCGTTTACTAGTTTGAAAAGCCACTTACACAGCAAGCATTTATTCTGAATATTCAGATCAAGGATGCCTAAGCCGCCTACACACTTTGGTTTACACAAGATGGTCCACCTTGCCAGTCTATATTTCCTTTTGTGTTCATTGCACTGCCAAAAAAATCTAGATCTATAATAATCTAGCTTTTCCAGAACTCCCTTAGGTGCTCTGAAAAAGGACAGCATAAACATTGGCAAACTCGAGAGAACCGAATTAATCAAAACCAACCTTCCTCCCGTTGAGAGTAGTTTCCCCTTCCAACTACTTAACTTCTTCTGGAATCTTTCCTCTACTCTTCTCCAATCCTTATTTGATAGTTTCCGATGGCTCATTGGTATCCCCAGGTACTTAAAAGGCATTGCCCCCTCCTTGCACCCAAATAACTCTACATACTCTGCCGACAACCTTTTTGTTTCCCCAAAGCAGAACAATTCACTTTTGTGAAAGTTAATCTTAAGGCCCGACAACTTTTCGAAAGCACATAGTACTAACTTCAAGTTCTTAGCCTCCTCTAGATTATCCTCCAAGAAAAGTATGGTGTCATCCGCATACTGAAGAACTGAGAGGCCATCCTCAACTAAGTGAGGAATCAGACCTCTGATGTGATTTTGACCTTTTGCTCTTTCAATCAGAATAGCTAACATGTCAGCTACTATGTTAAACAACACTGGAGATAGAGGATCCCCTTGTCGTAAACCCTTTCTAGTTTGGAAAAAATGTCCCATCTCATCATTTACTTTGATACCCACACTCCCCCCCGACACGATCTGTTCAATCCACTGACACCATTTGCTAGAAAATCCTTTCATCCTCAGCACTTGCTGCAAGAAGTCCCAATTGACCTTGTCATAAGCTTTCTCAAAGTCCAACTTTAGAATAATGCCCTTCTGCTTTCTCCGTTTCAACTCATGTATTGTTTCATGTAATATAATCCCTCCCTCCAAAATGTACCTCCCCGGTATGAAAGCCGATTGTGAGGGTCTGATTACTTTACTAGCAACCCCTGACAGTCTGTTCGCTATCACTTTCGTAAAAATTTTAAAGCTGACATTGAGCATACAAATTGGTCTATACTGTTGAATTCTCTTGACCTCTTGCTCTTTAGGTAACAATGCTACAATCCCGAAGTTAAGGTTGAATAAAGGTAAGTCACCTCTGTGGAAATCTCGAAACATGGCCATCAGGTCATCCTTAATGAGACTCCAAAACACCTGATAAAACTCAGCCGGGAAGCCGTCAGGCCCCGGTGCTTTATTGTGTTTCATCTGGAAAATAGCATCCCGCACCTCTCTCTCCGTAAATTCTGCCGCCAAACCTTCATTTTCCTCTAAGGTGACTTGTGGAATATCCTCCGTAAGAGATTCAACCATAGAGAAATTATTTCTTTCTGGTCTTCCAAAAAGTCCCTTATTGTAGTTTGTGATATACTTATTAAGCTGTTCTTCCCCCTCAATTATTCCCTCCTCTTGCTCAAGCCGGAAAATTCTAGTTTTCCTTCTTTTTCCATTTGCCACCATCCGAAAATATTTCGTACTAGTTAGCTGCTGATCCATGTCAACACTCGACATGGACTAGCTGTGACTCCACACCCTACACGTACGGCACGCAAAGGCTACGTTTACATGCATCGCATGCTTTATTCTAACCGACACGACAACACGCTAGCAACAAGCGCAAAAGTGCACACAACAACTACACAAGCAGGACGACGTGGCACCAGCACGTTACGGTACTGCACTGCAGGTCTGCAGTAGGCAAGCTCGGTCGAAGCCTCACAACTGGGACGACGCGCGGGGGCAGTGGGCGCTCCGGCCCTGCGCCATGACCACCTCCCTCCACGCCGGGCGCGCCGAGATGGCCGCGTACCACCGCGCCACGTTCCCCCTGGACGCCAGCAGCGCCCTGCCCCTCGCAGAGCGCGCGACGTGGTGCGCGCTCGGGAGGTGGGACAGGTCCGCCAGCGTGAACTCGTCGCCGGCAAGTTACGCGCTCCGGTCGAGCGCGTCGTCGTAGACGTCGAGCACGCCCAGCAGCCGCCGCTCGCACTCGGCGACGGCGGCGGCGCGCCGTGCCTCCTCCTCCTCATCCCCGTCGTCGTCGCCGTCCTCGGCGAACGTGAGGTGGGACGCGAGCGCGGCGCTCGGCGCGTCGAAGCTGTGCGCCTCCGCCTGCAGCCACTTCTCGATGGACGCGCGCTCCAGCGCGCCCGCGCCGTACAGGTCCCTGGTGCACCACCGCGGGAACTCGGTGCACACGTACCGGCAAATGTCCCTGGAATCTACACAAACGCCAAAGGAGAGAAGAATTGCAGTAGTGAGACACTAGATAGCTATCTACTAGGCATAGATAAGCTGGTCTTGTCAGAGTTGGATCAAAATTTCGTGCCGAGTTACCGCTGAGGGTGATGTCGCCGTGCTTGAGCACCACCTTGCCGCTGGGATCCTGCATATGCATGGAAAAATTGAAGGAGTTCGATCGAACGAACACGAGCAGAACATGATGTACATGTGTCATTTGTTGCAGAGAGTTTGTGATCGAAGAATGAAGTGGGAGAATTATTGATGAACGTGCCCTCATCTTGACGAGCTCGGGGAGCTTGCGCCCGCGCTTGAACGAGTCGGTGCGGACCAGGTCGAACTCGAGCTTCCGCTCGAGGAGGCACGCCATGACCCTCGCCACGTCCGTCGACGCCGGCTGCCCGAACACCTGCACCATCGCCGAAGACATAGCTAACTAGCTAGATGATGCTGGTGTAGCCTGCCCTGAATGCGTGGTGACTCCTGGCTCGGTCACATGCACGGTATTTATAGAGCAGCTGCTCAGGCATGTCGTTACCACCTGATCACAGGCCGGCTTGGGGGCGAAAAGAGAAAGTGAAAGTGCGCAGGCCACTGGGCTAGCTACAGGAGATAGACGCCTAGACATTGTCGAACTTGTTGTACATGTCAACGCTTTGATTCCTTGCTTGGCGCGAACTCGATACGAGCTGGTTTCGACGGGACATGGCGACGATGATACTGTTCCCCGAACATTGCTCTTTGATCCACATGGGGGGTTAAAGCTTAGGCACGCTGCAGCTGCATCGCCGGTGCCTTCTTCGAGGAGTTCGAGCTCGTGACGACCAAGGGAGTATTGTTTTTTGTTGAAAGCTCCTGCCGACCAGGAGGATTGATCGATGTGAAGCTCGACCGAGATGCGCATGCATGAAAGCAGGGAAAACTGCTTGCTTGGTTCCTGCTTGTTTGTCAGATACACGACACAAGTAAAGACATATGTGCAGGAATGTTGTGCTCGCTAGGTGAACTTTTGTCTCTTCTTCGCGATGGGGTTAAGCAAGCCTGCTGCTATACGTGCGTTGGTTGGCCCATGTAAAGAATGTAGTTCTACTAAAACGATGGGGAAAAAATAACAAGAAAGAAGAAGCCACCCTCAGCGATCGAGGGCTTCTCTCTGTTCCGTGTTTTTGTAATTATTTTTTTGGAATCATCATCTCTATCGATACAAGCGGGGCAGAATTTCAACCGGTAGTTTCAAAGACGACGAACAAGATCAAGAAGATCGAATTGCATCCTCATCCATGGAGGATCAAGGATCGACAGGGACGTCACGACTCACCAGGCAAAGGCATTGAAGCTGCCCTGTGCCCTCGGGAGTGGAAGACGGGGGAACCTTTTCGATCAAACAAACCAAGTCATCCAGAATTTTATCCCCAAATTCTACTACGTAAAAAAAATTATCATCACATCAAAATATCGACACATATATGAAGTGCTAAATATAGATGAAATCAAAAACTAATTACACAGTTTTGTTGTACTTTACGAGACGAATATTTTAAACCTAATTAATTAATATTTAGACAATTACTTTCACGTACAAACGAAATACTACAGTTGAGCATTTATGATGAAATGTCAAGTTTATCATCTCTAAATTGGGATCTAGGCCAGAAAAAAATAGAGTGGTCGGGGATCGCGCAGTGAGTTGGGTGAGCGTGGCAGGAGGAGATTCCCTCGCATTGAACCCGGCCTGAGCCGCAGAGGCAGAGCGCGCGAGCTGCTGCCTGTTGCCTGCTGCCTGCAGCAGAGCCGCGCCGACGGGAGCCTGCCAAGCCCGCCCCGGCGATCAACGGCTGCCTTGTCTCCTTTGTCTCGCCGGTCCGGCCACCCAAAGTTACCCAATGGCCTCCGGTCCAATGCAAAGCAGCTTGTACCCAGCACATGCGCGCATGCGTCGACTTGGAGAGGCATTGGATAACAGGTTAGTTAGACTTGGTAACTGAAAATTTTGTGTGTACAATTTGCCAAAAACACACCCAAAGCGTGGTGATAGGCCCACAATTATCGACAACTGAATTGGATATTGGTAATAGTTAGGGGTGTAAAACAAACAAACACATACTTTAGGGGCCTATATGGACTTTGTCTATACTTGATTGATGGTAGTAATTTAGATTTTTTTCATTTTATTTTTTTACAAAAGAGTGGATACACTCACTCTATAAATACATTCATGCAAACACTATCTCTATGAGCACCTTGAAGATACTATGCCAGCATATCTGATGTTGAAAATCATAAAGTTGTGGGGGACATCGTTTACTATTAAAATAATAGCGCTGATTAATTCATAAAATAAATCGATAAAAATACGACACTCATGCTTGAGTCAAAGACTCAAAGCCAACTAGACAGGTTCCACCGCAATCTTACCAACTTATCTACGACCAGTTCGCTCGTATGAATAATTGATATTACTAAGCTAACAAGTTCAGCAAGCTCACCGAAACAACGGCAAAATAAAAATCACTTTACATGCATATGCATGCCAAAAATCTTGATATGGTACTCATTGATATTTGTACGCCCACCATCGAATTAATTCATAGACACGTACAAAGTGTTTTTTCCGATGCAGTGCAATCCCACAGTAGTATTGTGATGTCAGTGTGGATACTGAATCAATACTTGCCTGAACATCTCAGCGCAGATTCAAAGTCATTAGTCATATGCCCTGGAGTTCGCGAGGACAAATTTTATTTCCTCCATATATGCTTTGCCTTGTGTGCATGCAAGCATGTTCGTAAGCCTGCAGCTCTTCTCCTCTCGTTCTGTCTATCAGCAGGCACCGATCGATGTATAGAGTGCTCCATGCTCCACGTAGTAAAGTCATCCACAATCAAATTCAGCTGGTGTGTGGTAATAACTGCAGGTAACTTCGTGCTCCTAGCATCCATTCCCATGTTGCACATAAATGGTCGTGCATCGCCCAGCAAAAAGGTGGGGAATCTCATTTATATCTTTGCACCTACAATCCTACGTACATACATGCATTCATCATATGCATGACAGAAGTGTGAGCTTGGACCGGGGGGGGGGGGGGGGGGGGGTTCTATTAATGCCGCAGCCTGTCTTATGCCTTGTTTGGATCTAAATTCTACCCCCAAAGTTCACTGTGTAAAAAGAAGATTTCCATCACATCAAAATGTCGGCACATGCATGGAGTACTAAATATAGATGAAATCAAAAACTAATTGCACAGTTTTGTTGTACTCTACAAGACGAACATTTTGAGCCTAATTAATCAATTTTTGAATAATTTTTCACAGTACAAACGAAATGCTACAGTGACGCACGCATCCCAAAAGACTAAAGTTTGGCTCCCAAATTTAGAAACTAAACAAGCACTTACTCATCTGGTAGCCGGGAGGAGTTAAATGCCCGCACCAACACGCAGAGAGTAGGGAATCGGAGAAGCCCATAAGATGGGGGTCTCCTCCACCGAACGCAAGCAGCCAGACAACCCTACCTAGCAACTGGCCGGGCTGGGGGCCGGGCTTCCTCTCTCAGCTCCATGGTTGCACGCCATGGATGCCTTGGAGCCCAAAGATCCATGGCCATTCCTTCTTCCACATACTTTCCTAGTCGTTCGATCTATCTCCTTCCTCTGTCATCAACTAGCTATCCAGCCGGAGAAGAAAGAAATGGAAGTGTAGCTATGGTGCTGGCTCGGCTCACTCAGAAGCTGAAGGAGCCATGGATCTAACGCACAGCCTGCAATGCTAGCTCCTGGTGTTTCTGATTGAGCCGTGCCAATATCTTAGTACTCTTTCATTTTTGTCGCCCCATCTCTTCCTGAATTCTTCTGCCTCGTCTCCACGCATCGTGGTTATCATGCTCTCTTGTATTGTATTCTTGTAATGTCTCTTTTGAATTTGCTTTTGCCAGTATCTGCATACATGAATTGCACGCACGCATTTTCGATTTGTTTCTAATTTTTTTGTGGTACCGTGAGATCAATGAGTGAGTAACCATTGTCTGCCTCCCTGCCTAGCATATATGTGGTGTTGCGTTGCGCCTTGCGTGCTTGTTGCACCAGTTAGGTCATGCAGAAATCGCTCGGCAGATCAGGAAAGAGATGAAGTGCAGGCGCACACTGCCTCCCCAGCATACATGCATGTTCAGTTGGTGCAGCTCTTCAGATGCATCATTGGGGGGGGGGGGGGGGGGGGGGGGGTAGTTGAACACGTCCTAATTTGAATTCATTTTTCTATTGCTGCAGGTCCTTCTTTGCATGATTTGCTTCTTCTATTTATTTGCAGTGTATCATATGCACTTGATTTTCCATCTCATGATCAATTACCACATTATTTGCTGTGCTCATCAGCGAAGCTATTCTCATGGAATATGAACCACTTGAAGCAGATTCAAGGCACATTGACCGCACTTCTCGACATTCGTTCCTTTTCAGGAAGCACATGGGATATGGATCTAGCATCTGTAGTGGTGATTGATTAGTTTGTATAACCGCAAGAAAGGGGGGACAATTTGAGCACATGGATGATGATCTTTGTACATTTCAAGTGACAGTACTTGTGATCATGTGTTTCTTGTATTCTTCTCATGTATTTGTCTGCATTCATCATACTCCACACGGATATAATTCAGCAGAACATTATTGAGTTGGTTGATAATGTATTGATCCAAATGCAGTACTTGTCCCCAATGTCTAATTTTCTCTACCAGCAACACTCATATATGTAACCTTATTGTCCTCATATTTTTGTCTCGAAAATACTAAATTTATTTTACACCGAAGTTCATATGTGCCAAAATACAAATATCAAGAATATGAGAAACCTGCCATCGGTATACACTGTGAAATTCAAAACTGTGGCATCTAACCAAAGATCGAAAATAACTAGCAAGCGAGTGCTGAGATATTCAGGGTCCTTTTGGTTGAGCCGTGACTTTTGGAAAAGTAGCTCTGAGCTGTGGCTTTTAGAATGAGCTGTGGCTTTTAGAAAAGTAGCTGTGAGCTATGGATTGTGAGGTGTGCAAAAGCCATTTGGTGTAACAGCTCTAGCTTTTGAAAAAAGTAACAATTGGACCGCATATGTCATTCGTAGTTCCATCTCCCTCCTCTCACTGGCAAGTGGACCTGCTTGTCAGCCCCTGCTTCCTCCAATCTCTCCACTGCTCCATCGACGGTGTGGCGAAGGCACAGGGAGGCGCGGCGGGCGGCAGTGGGAGCGACAGGCAGGGCAGCGCGCACACGCGCGGGGCCGGCAAGTCTGTGCCTATGGAGGCGTCGCTTGCCGGGGGCCGGCGAGCGCCGTAGGGAGGCGCGTCAAGGGCGGGGTCGCACAGATCCGTGGCAGGCGTGGCCACCCAACTCCTATTGTCGCAGATGGCCGGTCTTAGGATGAAGTTCATTGCCACCGCTGCGCTCGTAGCGTCCGCAGCCGCCCAGGCCCCCGCCTCCGACGCCGTGGCCGTGGTGCCTTTCGCCCCCGCCACCTTCGGCTACCTTCCATGGCCAGCGTGGAAGAAGCTGGAGCGAGAGGGGAGCGGACGAGAAGGGAGACGGCGGAAGAGGCTGCAGCGAGAGGGGAGCAGACGGGAAGAGAGACGGAAGGAAAAAGAACGTGAACCGGTACGCATAACCGATAGCAGTGCGGGTAATTTCATTGAAACTAGCGTTTTCGCAGGCGGTGAAAGCTCCTTCCCAGGCGCCGCGAAAAAATGAACCAGTGGGAAGAAGCTTTTGCTTGAAAGCTCTTTCTCGGAATACCCCTTTTGATTGACTTTGAGCTTTTAGAAAGCAAAAGGTCTTCCAAGAAGCTCGACCAAAAGATCTGAGTTTGAGACGGTGGGCTTGATACAATCTGCATGACACTACTACAGTCTACATGATTCAGAACAGAGAAACATGCATGTGCATGTGCCAGCGCCTCATCTTTCCGACCCACTTCCAGAGGGGTTCATCATGGCGGCATGTACGTCCCCGCCGCGCGCAAATTGATTCCACGCACGGCACTGGCCGCTGCAGCTTCCAACTTCCATAACTGTTAATGCAAACGCAGACATTTATGCGCGCAATGATGCCTCCATGCTCTACTGTAATTCATCATCCTGTTCCATCTATCGCACTGAAGATGAAATATATATTGAAAAACCCTCGTGGCCTTGCTCTGCCTGTGTCCAACGCTCGTCTTCTCTCGTCTGGAAATCTGATTTCTCAAGCCTTAAATAAGCAGTCTAAATGCTGAAAACACAGCCAGCGGTTTCTGAAATTTGAGACGATGACGGCTTCTCATCACGTCGAACATACACGAGAGGCTAGTTTCAGACAGCAGACCGAACACGCCGCGCGACAGTTCTGAACAAAACCAGCAGAGAGACCGAAGGGAGAGGGGTGGTTGGGGCTTGCGAGGGAGAAGTAACTGTGGCACGAGCATGCGTAAATGTGGAGCAGGCCAAAGGCATGCATATGCATTGCATCCATCGATCAGACGAAGGGAGCGGAGAGAATATGGGGGCGTCAGCCTTGCATTTAACACAACACGCACAAGGCAGTAGATGAATGGACGGACGACGGACGGACGAAGACGAAGGCCCAGATCCCAAATTCTACCCCTAAAGATCACTATGCAAAAAGAAGATTACTATCACATTAAAATGTCATAACATGCATGAAGTACTAAATGTAGATGAATTGCACAGTTTTGTTGTACTTTACGAAACGAACATTTTGAACCTAATTAATCAATTTTTGGATAATTTTTCACACGTACAAACGAAATGCTACAGTGACGCAATGATTACGAAGCGAGTACTTCCCCAAATTTGACCCGCCAGATGACGAATGGCATCGTCGTCAGACAAAGATTCCCCGCATTCACTCCGCCCGGCTCCAGAACTGCAGCGGCCGGCAGCTCTGCGCGCCTGCCGCCGTGCAGCTGCAGCTGCAGGCACCCATCCCCATGCCGTTTGGTAGCTGTAGGTTTGATCGCCCACCATCTCGTCAGTGGTCACCCTCCTCCATTAGTCCTCCATCCTCACTCCGCCATTGCCTTCTGTCCCTCGTGCTTGTGCTTTCTGTACAACAAGTGTTTATTTGGGGTATTTTCGCTTGCAAGGTGGCGAAATTTATAGGGATTCCTTCTTGAGAGGCATAGTAAAGAAAAAATTCAGATAGCTTTGGTTCTCAAAACGACAAGTTCAGAAGATTTTCTGAAAAGAGGGAGGAGGTCGATATGCTGAAACGGAGCTGATGAGCTGTGTGGTAGGTGGAGGCTTGCTTGTTATAATCGTTGGACGGTTGCTGCTTGCAAGGTGTGAGCAAAAGGAATTCAAAATCGATGCAAGAAGTGTGGTCGCCGCCGGACGTTGCAGGGGAGGCGGTGGCGGGCTGCATGCGTGCAGGGACCAGAGAAATGGTCCTGGGTCAAGCACGACGGCCTGCGATTTGCAAGAAGGCAAATGGTGCTCCGGTTCTTGGCTTCAGCAGAATCATGCAGCCTCTGATTCACTTGATGGCGAAGAAGCTTATTTAGTGGCTTACATACAGAAACACAGTAAGTCATCTAGCCTGGGTTTTGCCTCGAGCCTTTGACTGATATCTTTTTGGACTGATAATTTGTGTATAAAAGTTTAAGGAAACGAGATATTTAGCACTTGCTCGACACTCTGCAGCTGCGGGTGCGATTCTCTAATTTGGTTGGTCAGATTCTGAGAATTGCCATTCTTCAGAAGTGAGGAAAAACTACTGATCATGTCACTGCACCATAGCTCGATCGGTAATATTCGATGTCTAGCCAGATACAGTCTATGCACCATACATAAATCCTGGAGAAGATTCTAGGTATCAGCACAATTATCAGTCTATAACCCCAAAACAACACTAAAAGAATAATGGGGACACAATAAAGAATGCTATCTAAAGCACTATTTAGTACTAGCCACAGCACGAAACAGTGTATTATTTACTGAAGACACATACGAGAGAATTCATTATTGCCAGCGCGTGCCAATTGGAGGCAAAATGAAGCAGCGCTTTCTCTCCACACCACAGCAGAGATGTCTCGCGACAGTATCGAGTGCTACATGGTTACATACATAGACACGGCCTCCATACTGCTGCCAGGAATCTATCTAACTGGCTTATGAATTCCCTACAGTATGGTAGGTCAGTACACGGCGGAGCCCAACACAGGCCAGAGAGACTAAACAAGAAATGGAGAACCAGAAACTATGCTCTTCCAATCACACATTGATCTGATTATATTACATGGTTGATCGATGAATCCAAATCACAGTCGGTAGGGTCTACAGCCACTAGTTTGCATGGAACAACGATTAGGGAGAAATATGTACAAGAGGGGTTGAGGATGATGCAGGACAACAAGATTACACAGAGAGAAAGTATTGGAGACAAGGCGAGGCTGGCTGGGGTCAGTTCAGATCTTCTTGTACTTGTGCCAGCAGACGAGCATGGCGACGCAGCGGCGGAAGATGTAGAACCGGGACCGCTGCTCCCGCGCCACCGCCAGGCACCCCCTCCTCCCCTCCCCGCCTCCGCCGCCGGCGGCCGACCCCTGCCGCGACGCGCACTGCCCCATGCCGCCGCCCCGGTCGATCGGTCCCTCTCAACCTGTGATCCTCACAGGAACGATCCCTCCGCGACAAGGCGGCGATCGCAGGCGGGACGACGGAGCAATCGAGCGCAGAAGAGAACGCGCGCCCCTAGTTCTCGCCGCCGCATCGCGGGACGGCGCGGCTCTCGCTGGGGTGTTTGGTTTGGATAAACCGAGTCCACGGTGGGGCCCGCGTGCCAGCGGCGCGGCCGGCCATGCCGTTCCGGGGACGCGGCTTTCAGGTTTGACTCCGCGGTGGGGCCTTCTTTTTTTTTTGGGTTGGTTGCCGCGGCGGGAAGGAAGAAGGACTTCCAGAAGAGGAGCGGTTGCATGGTTTGCTTGCTCCAACTCTCCAAGTCGAGGCTCGTGCCGGAAACGGGACGGCGTTGAAGACTTGAAGTGGCTGGTTGTTACGTCCAGCTCCAGGCTGAGGTGACTAAGGGGATGTTTGGATATCCTAACTTATGTTACACCCGGATTTACACAGAAACCCGAATGCTACCGTATGTGTGTCCAGGAAGTCCACAAAACACATACAGCTTACAAATGTGGTAAAACAGAGTACATATGCTCGAATAAACTAGTTTTGCATCAGAGTTTACCTAGAACACAGCGGAAGACTATTTATTAACTATCTTCACAGATAGAGCCTCAAGTCCACAGGGACACCGACTGGTTGACCCCAGCTCAGAATACAGACGATCCTCAGGAATCTCAGTAGTTGTCTCTTTCTCTCCATCTGTTACCCATCCGGGATTTTGTTGTATATTGGCAAGTGTAAGTAATTGTCTTACTTAGCAAGCACACCACGGGTATATGAAGGCTTAAAAGAAAGGCTTTGACACGGCTGTACTGCATTAGCACTTTTAGTTGATTCATTTTAGCATATACCAAAGTTACTACAAGTATATGAATCCCGGTTGAATTCCCCAATTAGTAAAGTAGTGAAGCGTCCCCTCGAAAGAGAGAACTTAATGTGATACAAATACCAGTCCCAGGATGCTGGTTCACATTATTACAACAGATAGTTCAGTACAAATTCAACATTACGGGAGACGGTGGCATTGCAGGGCCACGACGAACAGAACTAACACTAAGCTCCAGATGAGCAGATTGAAAATGTAGAGGTCTTCATCAGATTGGCAACGCATGCGGCTTCCAGCGGGTGACCCTAACACACAGGCAAAGGTTGGGTGCAGAACGAACCCCACTAGACGGTATCCTCAGGCACAAAGTCCGGGTCTGCCTCTGCAACAGATTAAGCAAGGGTGAGTACATACGTACTCAGCAAGCGCAACCACAACCACGGAGGGGGGGGGGGTAACAGAAATATGCACAGGATAGCAACAAGGAAAGTTTATGGTTTATTTCGCCGCAAAGCAAATTTTATTACACATGCAAGGGGTTGGTTTTCGCAATGGGTTTTCACAAAATTACTTCTAAAAGGAAACAGTAAATGCAATACTTTTTCGTATAAGATGTTGTTGCTACCAGATTTCCCATCTGTCGTAGCCCAAATCAAAACATTTCTTAGCTCAATCAAACACCCACACTTTCTTACACCAAAACAGGGGACTAGTGAAGTGACCAAGCCGTAACTCGCCCAATACCGTGGACACGGCTATCCGGATAGGTTTTAGCTCTGCAGAGGTGTACACGACCACAAGTAGGCTACCACAACAAGAACACCTTAGTGCCAGTGCAGCTCCTAACCAAGCCATTACCCACCATAGCTAAACCGACAAGTTATCACAGACGCGACCAGGGGTTAGCAACCTACCAACGAGGTTCTAACCAGGGGCATACCTCACATAGATCGTATCCCCGGCTCCATGGCCCTCTGTTGCTCACCAGCACACCACATAACCAGCAGTTCAACTAGTGGGATTTATGCTAGGCCGTTGCCACATACAACGGTCGAGTGGTGGTGCAGAAAAATGGGTTAGGCTAGATGACACATCAACATCATCCCAAAACTTGTGTTAGGATAGACAACTCCCACCATGCTCAACCATACCGGTTCGAGCTCACCTCGGTATTTCACGCGGAAATACCGTCTGTCTCATCCCACACGGGTACTCATTTTATTTACACAAATCATCTCTTTTATTTTAAAGCACGCACACGGTTGCTTTTGTAAATACCAAATATTTGTCATGGGTATAATGGTAAAATGTTCCTAAGCATTTCTAGCAGTGACTAATATTCAAACAGAACATTTTCATATTTAAATATTAATCTAGGTTGTCAAGGAATCAGTCATAACAATCAAGGTATGGCTATCCAACCGGGTTCAGCGGAAAAATTATGCAAGTTTTATAAAACAGGCCATGGGTTGTGTTTATAAAAACTGGGACAACAGTATGCATCAAAGGGTGGGATTGCACTTGCCGTTCTCCCAACCCTCGGGGGATTCCTGCCCGGGGTCTTGGTCTCCAAGCTCCTGTTCGTAGCACTGCTCCTCTTCGAGTCCTTCCTCGTTCACGGCGGAGTCTACGGCACACACAAACAAACACCCAATAAATAAAAGAAAAAGCCTTTATTGAGTTCCAAAAGAAGGAACGGAGAAAGAGAGTGAATGATGATGGCAAGATTATTTTTGGGTATGGACTGGTTGGATTTGGCGAAAGTATATTGGTGAATATTGTGGTGGAGTTTGGGGTCAAACGGGATTAATTTGGCGCATGAAATGACGAGTTTAGTGGGGTTTAGGGGCTGTTTATAAAGAATAAGGACCTGTTTGTAATTATAGGAAAACTCAGGGGCCTCTGGCTAAATAAATAGAGAGAGGGGGAATAGTGGTCGTTGGACTGCGGGTCGATTTGTTTAAAGCCCAGGGGGTCATGTGTAAATGTGCAAGAGAGAGGGCTCCTGTTTATGTGGACGGCGGGTTGAATAGGACAATCCTCAGGGGGTTATGGGCAAATGTTCCTTTCTTCCTCGTTCAAACAGAACAGAGGGGAGGGGCGGCGGCCGTCGGCGAGGAGCTCGCCGGCGTTAGGGGTGACGATGTTGGACGGGAACCGGGGGAAAAGGGAGAGGGGCGCATGCCGAGTTCACCCATGGTTCTACCTCGGGCGGAGGTGGAGTGTGCTGGTCTGCCCACGGTGGCCGGCGGGCGGCGGTGGCTGTGTGCGGCGGCGGCGATGTTGTGGCGGTGGAGGGGTGAAATTGGAGGGCGGGCGAGCTGGTGGTGAAGGAGAGGGTGCTCGGGGCCCCTTTTATAGGTGCTGAGGGCGCTCGAGGAGGCGGGCCGACGAGAGGCGGTTCGGCGGCCGGTGGCGGGGAGTAAAGGCAGTCGGCGGTACGGCGGCGCTGTGGCGGAGCTGTGCAGTCGCGTACGGTGTCGCGTTTGGCGCGGCGTGGCGTGCTTGCAGAGCTGCGGTCTTGTCGGGCGACGGGGTGGCGGGGCTACGGCGGGGCCGGGCGGTGGCGTGGGCGGCGCGGTAGTGTCGGCGGCAGGGGCGGCCCGGGAGCGGTGGCGCGATGGTCGAGGGGTTCAGGCTGGCGCGTGCGGCAGTGATGGCGGGGACACGGCACGGGGTAGCTCGGCGGCGACGGCGTGCGCGAAGGGCGGAGCCGAGCGTGCACGGCGCTGGTGGTCGGCGGTTTGGTCGGTGCGAGCGCGGCCGAGAGCGTGGCGGGACGGGCGGAGCGCGCGTCAGACCCGTCGGTGGCGTGCGGTGGAGCGGGGTGGTGTGCCGAGCAGGTGGGAGGGTGTGGCTGGCGGCGGGTGAGAGCAGAGGAAGCAGAGGGGGGGGGGCAACGGGGCGAGGCCGGACGGGGAAGTGGGGCAGAGCAGAGCGGGGACGGCGTCGGGGAGGGGGAGCAGAGGAAGCAGAGGAGGGGGGAACGGGAAAAGGAGGAAAAAGGAAAAAGGAAAAAGGGAGAGAGAAAAGAAGAAAGAGAAAAAGGAAAAGAGGGAGAGGAAGAAGGGGAGGGGACGGCGGGATTCGCGGCGGGCGGTCGACGAGGGACGGCCAAGGGTGGGTGGCCCGGCGGTCGACCCAAGGGCGGACGACGCGGGACGGGACGGAAAGGATGGCAGTGAAGCGATGTGGATAGGGAGAGAGAGAGGGGGAAAGAAAACGACAGGCGAAGAGGATACGGCGGGAGGGGAGCTCGGGCGGAAAACATTTGAAAGTTTTTACCGGGTGAGTTAACTTAGGTGATTTTCTCAGAGGTTAAACGCGGGCGTTACAAACCTACCCCACTTAAGGAAATCTCGTCCTCGAGATTCGGCTGGCTCCTAAAAAGGTGGGGGAACTCTTTCTTCAAGGCATCCTCCCTTTCCCACGTAGCTTCCTTTACACTGTGTCTGCTCCACTGTACTCTGCATATCCGTACTTCGGAGTTTCTGGTCCTCTTGGTGACGGTGTCCAAAATTTTGACCGGTACTTCTTGATAACGTAGGTCCGTCTGTAGGTCAATTCCTTCTTCCGGTATGTGTTCTTCCTCAGGTACCCTCAGGCATTTTCTCAACTGTGAGATATGGAATACCGGGTGTATGTCTGACATTGCTTCAGGTAACTCCAGTCGGTAGGCTACTTTTCCAACTTTCTTTTGCACCGGGTATGGTCCGATGTACCGAGGAGCCAACTTTCCATGGACTTGGAACCTACGGGTTCCTCGGATGGGTGAAACCTTAAGATACACAAAATCTCCTGGATTAAATTCTAGTTCTCGTCTCTTTTTGTCTGCGTAGCTTTTCTGTCTGGATTGAGCTGCTTTCAATTTCTCCCTGATTTCGGCTACTTTCTCTTCGGCTTCCTTTATGAGTGCGGGCCCCACTAGTGTACGCTCTCCTACCTCTGACCACATTAAAGGAGTCCTGCACTTTCTCCCGTAGAGGGCTTCAAACGGGGACATACCTAAACTTGCCTGGTAACCATTGTTGTAAGAGAATTCTGCATAGGGTAAACTCTGTTCCCAATCTTTACCATATGTAAGGACACATGCTCTCAGCATATCTTCCATGATCTGATTTACTCTTTCTGTCTGGCCATCGGTCTATGGGTGGTACGCGGAGCTAAAATCCAACCTGGTGCCCATAGCTTTATGCAAACTTTTCCAAAATCTCGAGGTGAACTGGGTCCCTCGGTCCGAAACAATTCTACTGGGCACTCCATGCAACTTTACTATGTTCTCCACATAAAGCTTGGCTAATTTCTCTCCACCATAATTGGTCCGTACGGGTAAAAAGTGAGCGACTTTAGTGAGTCGGTCCACTATTACCCATATAGAATCGTGTCCCTTCAGTGTTCTGGGTAAACCGACCACAAAATCCATTCCTATCTCATCCCATTTCCAAACTGGGATAGGCAAGGGTTGTAATAATCCTGCCGGCTTCTGGTGTTCTGCTTTACTCCTTTGGCAGGTATCACACCGAGCGACAAACTGGGCTATGTCGGCTTTCATTCCTTTCCACCAATAGTTCTGTTTTAAATCCAAATACATTTTGGTGGATCCTGGGTGAATGGAGTATGGCGAGTTGTGAGCCTCGTCCATGATTATCTGTCTAAAGTCTCCTTCCTTAGGCACACAAATCCTATCTTTATACCACAGCGTTCCTTTGCTGTCGATTCTAAAGTCTGGTGCCTTATTTTCTCCGGTGTGCCTGCAGATCTGCACTAAATCCTTGTCTGTTCCTTGGGCTTTTCTGATCCGATCCTCCAGAGTGGACTGGATCGTCAGTTGGTGGCTAGCATTCCGGGGGACAATGTGCACATTTAACCGTGCCATTTCTTCTTGCAGGTGGGCACTCTTGGGTCTGTAGGACTTTCGGCTTAGGGCATCTGCCACTACATTGGCCTTGCCAGGGTGGTAATGAATTTCCACATTATAATCCTTAACCAATTCTAACCACCTTCTCTGTCTGAGATTCAGGTCCGGTTGGGTGAAAATATACTTTAAGCTCTTATGATCCGTGTATATTTCACACTTGTTCCCAATCAGGTAGTGTCTCCAGATCTTGAGTGCGTGTACTACGGCTGCAAATTCCAAATCGTGCGTGGGGTAATTCTGCTCATGAGGTCTAAGTTGTCGGGAGGCATAAGCCACAACCTTTCCATCTTGCATGAGGACACACCCTAATCCTTGGCGGGACGCGTCGCAGTAAACAACGAAATCTCTGTGGATATCCGGTAGGGTTAGAACTGGGGCTGCAGTCAATCTTTTCTTCAACTCCTGGAAGCTCTTTTCACAAGACTCGGTCCAAACAAACTTCTTCTCTTTCTTGAGCAGTTCTGTCATGGGTCTAGCTATCTTGGAAAATCCTTTGATAAACCTCCGGTAATACCCAGCTAAACCCAGAAAACTTCTGATCTCACTCACATTGGTTGGTTGTTGCCAGTTTGAGACTGCTTCTACTTTCTCTGGGTCTACTGCTACTCCTTCTGCGGTCAAAATATGGCCAAGGAAGGCTACTTTTTCCAGCCAGAATTCACACTTGCTGAACTTGGCATAGAGCTGGTGTGCTCTTAACTTTTCCAACACTACTCGCAAGTGCTGCTCATGCTCCTCGGCACTCTTGGAGTAGATGAGTATGTCGTCAATAAAGACTACGACAAACTTGTCCAACTCATTCATAAATACTTTGTTCATAAGGTTCATGAAGTAAGCCGGTGCATTGGTGAGTCCAAATGGCATCACCGTGAACTCATACTGCCCATATCGGGTGACAAATGCGGTTTTTAAGGTGTCACTCCCCTTAATCTTCAGTTGGTGATACCCAGTCCTTAAGTCAATCTTGAAAAAGTACTTGGCTCCTTTCAGCTGATCAAAGAGATCATCAATTCTAGGGAGTGGGTATTTGTTCTTGATAGTGACATCATTTAGTGCACGATAGTCGATGCACAATCTCATACTCCCATCTTTCTTCCTCACAAAGAGTACTGGGGCTCCCCAAGGGGATGTGCTGGGTCTGATGAATCCCATTTGCTGTAACTCTTCCAGTTGTTTCTTTAACTCTGCTAACTCTGAGGCTGCCATCCTATAGGGTCTCTTGGCTATAGGAGAGGTTCCAGGGACTAGTTCAATAGCAAACTCTATGTCCCTATCCGGTGGCATTCCGGGTAGAACTTCGGGGAAAACATCAGGATATTCTCTGATTACTGGGACTTCTTCTATGGTTTTTGTTTCCATACTAAAGATCATAGGATCTGATACACTTCCCTTGGTGTGACAGGCTACTTGTATTCCATCTGGGTTGGTTAGGTGGACTACCTTGTCAGCACAACCTATGAGACCATTGTGTTTGCCTAACCAATCCATTCCAAGGATCACATCTATTCCTTTGGATTCTAGTACCACTAGGTCTGCTAGAAACTCTACCCCACTTAAAAGAATCCGTACCCGCGAACAACCTAATTGGCACTTAATATCACCTCCAGGTGTTCGGGTTAGTAGGGGTGTCTTTAGTAGTACTGTAGGTATTTTGTGCTTTTCCACAAAGCTTGATGATATGAAAGAATGCGATGCCCCAGAATCAAATAGTATTGTTGCCAAAACTGAACTGACTAGGTACTCACCGAGTACTACTCCTTGTGCTCCTTGAGCTTCCTGCGCGTCGATGTGGTTGACGCGGGCTCGTCCATATGACTGCTGGGTGTTACTGTTGTTGTTGCTGCCGGTGTTGGCGCTGCGGACGGGTACACGGTTGGCTCCAGACACCGGTGGCTTGGGTCCATTCACCGAGTTGGAGTAGACTGATATCGCAGGCTTGCTTCTAGGATACGGGCAATCAGCGATGTAGTGTCCGGTCTCACGGCAGTTGAAACAGGCCCTTGCGTTGCTGTTGCTGGTTGTGGCCTGACTGACTTTGCTCTGTGGTGGCTTCGAGGTGTTCTGGCTCTTGAACTGGTTGTTGGGAGCCTGGGAGCTGGTAGCCTGAAATTGAGTCCTATACTGTACGGGAGCCTGGGGTCTAGGTGCAGCATAACCGGTGCTCCTGGGTTTCTGCAAGCGGTCCATCTGACGGTTCTTACTTTCCAAGAATTTGCGCTTGTTCTCTTGCCTTGCCTCCATTCTGGCCTTTTCTGTGACAATGGCCTTGTTCATCAGCGTATTGAAGTCGGGGAAACTGTGTGTGACTATCAGGGCTCGAAGATCTGGGTGTAGACCTCTAATGAAAGCATCCTGCCTCTTTGCATCTGTCTTCACTTCATCAGGTGCATAACGGGCTAGCTCAGTGAACTCGTGGGTGTACTCTTCCACGGTCTTGTTTCCTTGCTTCAATGCACGGAACTCATCTGCCTTGCGCCTCATGGTGGCGTCGGGGATGTGGTAGCGACGGAACTCTTCTTCAAATTCCTTCCAGGTGATCGCAGACTCGTTCGGGGAGGCTGCACAGTAAGCATCCCACCATGCCAAGGCAGTTCCAGTGAGTTGGTGGGAGGTCAGGAGGACTTTGTCACGGTCTCCACATCCAAACGGTTCCAGTTTCTTCTTGATAGTTCTTAGCCAGTCATCTGCTTCCAAGGGGTTGCTAGACCCTCCAAAGGTGGGTGGCCTGGTTCTCAGGAAGTTGGTCAACTTATCACCCGCATTGGGTCTACGGGCTGTCTCTTGTCGGCGGCTGGCATTCCACACATTTTGCATGAACAGGGTGTGGTGGTACAACGCTTGTGCTAAGTTGAAATCTGGTGGGAGTGGGGGCATAACAAAAGATCCCTCATTCTGACTTCCGGGATGGCCTGCTTCTGGTCCGCCTCTTACAGACGCTTGTCCTTCAGGTTGGTTCTCTCCCATAGGATCCTGCTGATCCACTTCTTGGTTCTCAGGGTTCTCTCTTCTTCCTTCTGGTTGTTCTCCCCCAGCGGGAGGGGCGCGTCTCTGAGAGGCGCTAGCACGAGTGTTCACCATCTGCAGGTTGAGCAAGGCCTTCGTGAGATTGGGTTAACTGATGTTTACGTTGATTAGTTCGCATTTTAAAAAGGCAGAACAGCACACAAGCTAACAAACAAACACACAAAGCTCCATTCCAACAGCTGAGGGTTACAACACTTGGGGAGGGTACAACAAGGTTCGCACTCCAGGGCGGGGGTACAGGACAAGGTAGGGAAACTACTGCTAGGGATACAAGGGTTCTCTGGACCAAGCTGGCTTCATTCCCAACTGAGCGCTTGACTCTGCGCTTACTCGCGGGGCGAGCTTTCCTCTGGCGGTGCAAGTCGTGCTTGCTCAGCCTCGGTCAAGGTCCCATTCTCTCGAGGCGGCTCAGACGGTCCATCTTCAGCGGGCGGTGAATCCGCCGGAGTTCCTGACAGTGCCAGTGGGTTTCCCACAATTTCTCCCCATGCCATGATCGGTGTTCCAAGTAGGACATGGGGTTCTCCAATTGCCGGAACAGGCGTTCCACTTCTGGTCCAATCCTGGATACGCAGGTCCCGAGCCTGCCGGAGGCTTTCTTGGGCGACTGCCTCATTGCTGATGGCAGCAGCGGCTCTTGCTTCAGCTTGGGCCACCTGGACTTGGTGCATGCGGACCGAGAATTCTGCTTGTTCGGCCCGGGCGGTCTGTTCCCTCAGGCGTTCGGCCTGCTCGTCAAAGAGTTGGTCCAAGGAATTGAGGTAGGTGACCACTTGGTGCAACAGGGGCTCCTCTTGACGGCGCTGCTCCAAGTTTCTTATGCGGGCTCGCCAGACTGCACTTCTGACAATCGGCGGAAAGTACCTCATTGGGGTGGGGACCAGATGCCTTTCAAAGATTCCGCACATGAAGCGGAGGGCTTTCCTGAGGGCCAAGGGGTAGGTGTCCTGGTGCCTGAATCCTGTGGCGGTCGTACGCCATGCCTCGACAGGGTGGAGGTCACTCTTGGCGACAACTATGACCACTCTGCAGCGTTGGGTCCCATGGTGTTCATACTCCCTGCTGTAGTACCTCGGGCGTTCTGGTACACCGAGGCGTTCCAGCGCGGGGATCAACAGGCTAGCGAAGCCCGGTGTGACTGGGCAAACTCCCTGGGTCCATCCTTGCTCTGCCATCTGAAACCAGGGGGAAAACAGAATTTGAACAGATGCAGGATAAAAGGTGATCTTTATTGCATAACATGGTGGGGTACAAAAGATCATGGATACAACGATGCTAAGATGGTGGTGCTACTGGGTACAACGGACTCTACTTTGGAAGAGGCTAGATTAGGTGCTAAGCTAAACTAAGGGTTCTACTCCAGCCAGACTCGACGTTTCTTCAGCGGGAGCTGGTACTCTGGCACTTCATCCTCAGTCTGCGTGCTTGCATCCACGTGGGTCATCTCGGGCTCTCCTTCCAACAGCCCATTCTCCCTCCTGTAGGCTTCAAGCCTATCCATATACTCAGAGTAAGCCTGGCATCTGGCCTGCTGAGCAGCTAGGGAGCTGACAGCCTGGGTAGCTGTTATCTTCTGAATCTCCAATTCTCTCTTCACTTCTTCCAGCTCTTTCTCCGCCTTCTCGGCTCTGCGGATCTGGTGCCTCAGCTGTCCCGACGTCTCTCGGTACAGCCTGTCCAAGCCAGTGAGGTAAATGGACATGTGGGATACAGTGTCCTCCATATCTTCATCTCTCCCAAGGTTTCTCATCTGAGTAATCCACTCACGTCCTCCACTTACCAGAGGTGGGGTAAAACCTAGCGCTGTTCCCACGAGGTACTGTCTGTAGAGTGTGCGGAGACACATCAGGGCTCTTCTTGCGGCTTTGCGGTAGGCATTGGGGCGGTCGTAGCCGGTGGCGTGAACAAACCAAGGTGCCACTTCCTTGTACAGCGAGCTTCTCCCCACAAAAATGAACATCCGGCACCGACGGGTACCATTGGTGGTGAACTCCCGGCAAAAGTACTCGGGGATCTCTGTGACTCCAACGTGCTCCAGGCTGAGCAGCAGCAACTTGGGGAGGCCAGGTTCTGCGGGGCAGACTCCCTCGCCCCAACCCTCGTCAGCCGACTGGGCCATCTGGAACAAGTCAAAAAGCCGTCGGTGAGTACTTGTGTGGGGGAAAGGATTAGGCAAGAACAAACTGGTGGGAGAAGACTAGGTAGGGTCAAGATCCTAGGGGTACGTCCTACGGCCAACCTATCGGCTCTGATACCACCTGAAGCGTCCCCTCGAAAGAGAGAACTTAATGTGATACAAATACCAGTCCCAGGATGCTGGTTCACATTATTACAACAGATAGTTCAGTACAAATTCAACATTATGGGAGACGGTGGCATTGCAGGGCCACGACGAACAGAACTAACACTAAGCTCCAGATGAGCAGATTGAAAATGTAGAGGTCTTCATCAGAGTGGCAACGCATGCGGCTTCCAGCGGGTGACCCTAACACACAGGCAAAGGTTGGGTGCAGAACGAACCCCACTAGACGGTATCCTCAGGCACAAAGTCCGGGTCTGCCTCTGCAACAGATTAAGCAAGGGTGAGTACATACGTACTCAGCAAGCGCAACCACAACCACGGAGGGGGGGGGTAACAGAAATATGCACAGGATAGCAACAAGGAAGGTTTATGGTTTATTTCGCCGCAAAGCAAATTTTATTACACATGCAAGGGGTTGGTTTTCGCAATGGGTTTTCACAAAATTACTTCTAAAAGGAAACAGTAAATGCAATACTTTTTCGTATAAGATGTTGTTGCTACCAGATTTCCCATCTATCGTAGCCCAAATCAAAACATTTCTTAGCTCAATCAAACACCCACACTTTCTTACACCAAAACAGGGGACTAGTGAAGTGACCAAGCCGTAACTCGCCCAATACCGTGGACACGGCTATCCGGATAGGTTTTAGCTCTGCAGAGGTGTACACGACCACAAGTAGGCTACCACAACAAGAACACCTTAGTGCCAGTGCAGCTCCTAACCAAGCCATTACCCACCATAGCTAAACCGACAAGTTATCACAGACGCGACCAGGGGTTAGCAACCTACCAACGAGGTTCTAACCAGGGGCATACCTCACATAGATCGTATCCCCGGCTCCATGGCCCTCTGTTGCTCACCAGCACACCACATAACCAGCAGTTCAACTAGTGGGATTTATGCTAGGCCGTTGCCACATACAACGGTCGAGTGGTGGTGCAGAAAAATGGGTTAGGCTAGATGACACATCAACATCATCCCAAAACTTGTGTTAGGATAGACAACTCCCACCATGCTCAACCATACCGGTTCGAGCTCACCTCGGTATTTCACGCGGAAATACCGTCTGTCTCATCCCACACGGGTACTCATTTTATTTACACAAATCATCTCTTTTATTTTAAAGCACGCACACGGTTGCTTTTGTAAATACCAAATATTTGTCATGGGTATAATGGTAAAATGTTCCTAAGCATTTCTAGCAGTGACTAATATTCAAACAGAACATTTTCATATTTAAATATTAATCTGGGTTGTCAAGGAATCAGTCATAACAATCAAGGTATGGCTATCCAACCGGGTTCAGCGGAAAAATTATGCAAGTTTTATAAAACAGGCCATGGGTTGTGTTTATAAAAACTGGGACAACAGTATGCATCAAAGGGTGGGATTGCACTTGCCGTTCTCCCAACCCTCGGGGGATTCCTGCCCGGGGTCTTGGTCTCCAAGCTCCTGTTCGTAGCACTGCTCCTCTTCGAGTCCTTCCTCGTTCACGGCGGAGTCTACGGCACACACAAACAAACACCCAATAAATAAAAGAAAAAGCCTTTATTGAGTTCCAAAAGAAGGAACGGAGAAAGAGAGTGAATGATGATGGCAAGATTATTTTTGGGTATGGACTGGTTGGATTTGGCGAAAGTATATTGGTGAATATTGTGGTGGAGTTTGGGGTCAAACGGGATTAATTTGGCGCATGAAATGACGAGTTTAGTGGGGTTTAGGGGCTGTTTATAAAGAATAAGGACCTGTTTGTAATTATAGGAAAACTCAGGGGCCTCTGGCTAAATAAATAGAGAGAGGGGGAATAGTGGTCGTTGGACTGCGGGTCGATTTGTTTAAAGCCCAGGGGGTCATGTGTAAATGTGCAAGAGAGAGGGCTCCTGTTTATGTGGACGGCGGGTTGAATAGGACAATCCTCAGGGGGTTATGGGCAAATGTTCCTTTCTTCCTCGTTCAAACAGAACAGAGGGGAGGGGCGGCGGCCGTCGGCGAGGAGCTCGCCGGCGTTAGGGGTGACGATGTTGGACGGGAACCGGGGGAAAAGGGAGAGGGGCGCATGCCGAGTTCACCCATGGTTCTACCTCGGGCGGAGGTGGAGTGTGCTGGTCTGCCCACGGTGGCCGGCGGGCGGCGGTGGCTGTGTGCGGCGGCGGCGATGTTGTGGCGGTGGAGGGGTGAAATTGGAGGGCGGGCGAGCTGGTGGTGAAGGAGAGGGTGCTCGGGGCCCCTTTTATAGGTGCTGAGGGCGCTCGAGGAGGCGGGCCGACGAGAGGCGGTTCGGCGGCCGGTGGCGGGGAGTAAAGGCGGTCGGCGGTACGGCGGCGCTGTGGCGGAGCTGTGCAGTCGCGTACGGTGTCGCGTTTGGCGCGGCGTGGCGTGCTTGCAGAGCTGCGGTCTTGTCGGGCGACGGGGTGGCGGGGCTACGGCGGGGCCGGGCGGTGGCGTGGGCGGCGCGGTAGTGTCGGCGGCAGGGGCGGCCCGGGAGCGGTGGCGCGATGGTCGAGGGGTTCAGGCTGGCGCGTGCGGCAGTGATGGCGGGGACACGGCACGGGGTAGCTCGGCGGCGACGGCGTGCGCGAAGGGCGGAGCCGAGCGTGCACGGCGCTGGTGGTCGGCGGTTTGGTCGGTGCGAGCGCGGCCGAGAGCGTGGCGGGACGGGCGGAGCGCGCGTCAGACCCGTCGGTGGCGTGCGGTGGAGCGGGGTGGTGTGCCGAGCAGGTGGGAGGGTGTGGCCGGCGGCGGGTGAGAGCAGAGGAAGCAGAGGGGGGGGGGGGCAACGGGGCGAGGCCGGACGGGGAAGTGGGGCAGAGCAGAGCGGGGACGGCGTCGGGGAGGGGGAGCAGAGGAAGCAGAGGAGGGGGGAACGGGAAAAGGAGGAAAAATGAAAAAGGAAAAAGGGAGAGAGAAAAGAAGAAAGAGAAAAAGGAAAAGAGGGAGAGGAAGAAGGGGAGGGGACGGCGGGATTCGCGGCGGGCGGTCGACGAGGGACGGCCAAGGGTGGGTGGCCCGGCGGTCGACCCAAGGGCGGACGACGCGGGACGGGACGGAAAGGATGGCAGTGAAGCGATGTGGATAGGGAGAGAGAGAGGGGGAAAGAAAACGACAGGCGAAGAGGATACGGCGGGAGGGGAGCTCGGGCGGAAAACATTTGAAAGTTTTTACCGGGTGAGTTAACTTAGGTGATTTTCTCAGAGGTTAAACGCGGGCGTTACAAGTAGAAATAAACATTAAACAGTAATAAATAATAGCATCTTCTAATCAAAAAGGATCCAGGCCGCTCGTGACCCTGAGCAAGGCTATCATGATAGATTGTACACTCTGCAGAGGTTTCGCCCTTTACCCACCGGTCGCGTAAAAGTTCATAGAACTTTAAACCCAGTCATGCCGAGGTGGACCAGACCTCTCAAACCACACTTCCAAGGTGTGATCGCATAGGGACGCTACGAGGCTTTTCACAAGACACCATAAAATAACAGTAGCCGTTATGGTACAACCTAGGCAGCATGACCCAAGGCACCGAGATTGACTGACTCCCAGGGCGCTCCGAATAGGAGGGTCAATGGCGTCCGGAGCGCGGCACGAAGGCCAGCGACAAAAGTAAACAGCGCAACGTGCGGAGCACGGGACTTTGCCTGACGAGGCATAGCCGACGGAAAACCCGTCCTCGGTGGATCAAACCATACTCTCACCCATGCTTCCCATAACGCCGTCGGCCTGTCGGTAACTACTGTTAAATTAGAGCCGTACATGTTACTTGTCCAAGACCAGAGCCATTATAGTTCCAGCGGTGGCAACAGGTTCCTGGGTGGCCGCTTTAAGAACCGTTCCTTACGGAGAGACACTAGGGCCAAGCACGAAGCGTACGCCCTAGCTCCCTGATCCATGTTGCTAAAAAAAACAAGTTTTACCATTAACATTGAAGTGAACCATTAAGTCAAGATTAACGGTTAAACAATGGTGACAGTAGCTGCGCCTAGCAAGGTTCTATCCAAATGCAATAACCCAGGGTGATCAAGGTATAGGATTAACAAAGCTAGGAATAACCTTAATAGGGTAATAATTTAGACACATGCATATACAGTAAATAGTGTAAAGGTGTGTTTAGGTAGCAAGGATTGTCCGTGCTGTACTTGCCTCAAATCCGGTGTATTCACTTAGTCTTCGGGTCTTGATCTTCAAACTTAACAGCACTTGAAGTGTGTTCCTTCGCTTGATGACGTTCCTCTACTCGCGGCAATCATCAGCACAATCATACAAGCAAACAATATACACTAAGAACAGTACACCAATCAAAGGAAAAGCTTTAAAAGAGCGCGCTAAAGGATAGAGCTTGGTTCGATGGTCACGTGAGCGCAAGAATCGCTGAAAACGGAGTTACGATTGAAAAGATACAGCTATCGGAAGATTTGAATTATTAAATGGCACAGCCATATGCTTGATTGATTTTAACCGAAGAAATTCATAAGGAGAGATCATTTCAAATAATTCTATTTAAATTTGTAAAACCGAGATAGGTCTTAATCACATTTTATTTATAATTATTTATGTATAGATTATACCAAATTAAATATTAACATGAAATAAAATATGTGAGAGCATCTAATTGAATAATTTATGAACCGTGTTGCTTAAATCAATATTATAATTCAAAATCATATTTATGTTAATGTTAATCAATGTTAATATTTATTTATGAAAAGCCGGAGGTTGACTCTAAATTGCTTTTAATTAGAAAAAAACTAGTTAAGTAAACATTAATCAAATTAACATCACGAGAACTGAGATGAAACTTAATTATATTTTATTCAGAAATAGATTGAATAATTTATTAATTAATTTTAATATTTAATTTAAAGCCGAGTATAAACCTTATTTGGATTTTAATTAGAAAACACATTTAAATAATCTTTAATCAAATTAATATTGAATAAAATTCAGAAACAATTTAGATGTCAATTAACAGTACTAACGAGTAGTTTAAGTTGATATGAACCTAACGCAACGAAAACGGTTTAAATCGGAGCTAAAACAGAGAAGTTATGGCTTTTCTAAGGTTCAGGGGCTTGCTGGCAAAGTTTTAAAAGTTTCAGGGGCTTATTTGCAAAAATCAGGGGCTAAAACATAATTTTATATTAAAACAGGAGGGTTTATTTGCAAATTAACCAAAACAGGACCTCGAGTGCTATTTTTAAATAAAGCAGGGGGTTTTTTGTAAAAATCAGGACCTAATTCTAATTATTTTTGAATTGATCTGGACCGCGGGTTGATTTCGAAAAGGGCAGGGGCTCTTTTGCAAAACGGCCATGGCTGACTTGGTTGACCGGTATTGAGTATAGTTGACTCAGGTTGGCTTTTGATCTGGGCCGTAGGATTATAATCGGGCGGCTGAAATTGGATCAAGGGGAGGGGATCGGCGGCGGCGGCACGACGAGCGGCGGCGCTGGGTCGGCTGTGGCGGCGCTTCGCCGGCGTAGCTCGAAAACGAGCTAGGAAGCTCGGTTTGGGGCGGGGATTGGCGCTACGGCTTCGGGGCGACGCGGCGAGTCGAGTGGGGGGGGGGGGGGTTCTCGTCGGCGGCAGAGCAGCGGGGGTGGCTCGTGACGAGCGGGGGCGGCGGCGGCGCTCGGGTGGTGGCGGCGAGCTCGCAGCAGAGGGGGGAGAGAGAGCAAGGAGGGGCTCGGGAGTGAGCTTACCTGCTAGGGAAGCTTCCCCAGCGGTCAATTTGGCCGGAGCGGCGGCGACGCGACAGATCGACGGCGGCGGCGATTTGGAAACCGCGGCGGCGTTGCGGGCTCGAGCGGCGGAGGGATTGGCGACGCGAAATTGGGGTGGAGATTGGGAGGTGACGGCGGAGCTTAAATAGGGCGGCTCGGGTGGGCCTCGGCGTCCGTGCCATGGCCGGGCAGAACTCGGTCGCGTGGCCATGGCGGACTCGGACGCCGTCGCGAGGTAGGAGATGGCCCTGACACGCGGGTCCCGCGTGTCAGTCGGCGCGGAGGGGGGGCGCTGCGGGCCGCGCTGGTGGGCTGAGTTGGGCCGCGAGCGGGCGAGGCTTGGGCTGCTGCGGGAGTGGGAGGCAGGCCGGCGGGATTGGGCCGCGAGGTGGCTGGCGCGGGAGCTGGCCGGGCTGGGCCGAAAGCGGGGCGCGGGGAAAGAAGAAAGGAGGGGAAGGCTGGGCCGAGAAAAGAATTGTAGGAGCAAAACCAGGCCAGGGAAATAGCTAAGGGGGCAAAAGCGGACTCAGGCCTAAAGAACTTTTCTAGCGCTCAAACAAAGGTGATTCAAACTCGAATTTAAATCCGATTTAAATTCCGTTTGAACAAAAACACATGCAGCAGCATGAATGCAGCACACACAACATTTTATTTATATTTCGCAAATATTTTTATATATATTTTCTTTTCAATTACAAATTCCCTGTAAATTAAATAAAGCTTGAAATTTTTTTAGAAAATTGAGAAAATTATTGTATTAATTATGTTAAGAATTCACATCCCAAAATTCGAAAATTTTGGGGTGTGACAACTTATATCAGATATATAAATGTTAATTAGAAGCGGTGAGAGAGGCAGAAATATTTTTTTAGGTGTGACAGATTATTTGTAAAGGACAACGGTCTATCGTACCATAGATACGGACCAACGGTGCTAAACTGTTAAAGCACTAGCGGTCAATTAGACTAGGCTCATTAGTTGTTGCTTAAATAGATATATATCATGTATGCATACATATGTTGAGTTTTTTTTATTTTAGGTATGGCAGCCGACAAACCTTGCCACATAGCTTCCTCCGCCTTTGATTAGAAGTATTAAATATAGAGTAATTAAAAACCTATTACATAAACAAGGACTAATTTGCGAGATGAATCGATTAAGCTTAATTAGTTCATGATTAGACAATATAATGATATAGTAAATACGTGATAAGTATGTCTTAAGTATAGGTTAATTAGGTTTGTTAGGTTCGTCTGCAGAGTAGACATGACTTATATAATTAGTTTTATAATTATTTTATGTTTAATATTTTTAATTATTATTTATTTAAGGGACTAAACTTTAGTCCCTTGAATCCAAACACCCCTAATTACAACGGGCTCCGAGTTTTCACCTGTTGTCACTATTGTCACAGTTTGGTTTGAAGTTTTGACGGCGTGCTTGTCAAGTATGCGGCGGTTTATTGTGGAACCCATCAGGTTGCTCGCACCGGGATGGTACGCCCGCACGGTATGCGCCACCTGGCGTGCATGCCGTGCGGGGTACAGTTTTGTGAGCTGCAACGGGGGCCTGCAAAGGAAGCGGCAAACGCTCAACGAAGCCTCTCGCCGGCAAATAGAGAGAGAGAAAGGTGCTCGGTAAAAGGCCACGTTAGCGTGGGCCCTACCTCGACCATTGCTCCGCGTCACGCTGTCGGTGTTTAGAAATCGTGGTCCCGACACCAACCAGAAATGCGTTGTGGTCCCTTCCCTGATGGTTGATGCAGAAGATAACACGAGACACGGGTTTATCCTCGTTCCGATCGGAAGACCGTACTTCCAGCAAGGTGGTATGTGCGATGTATTATCCTGCACCGGACTGCAAGTAGTAGGGGGTACAAGAAGGTTGGGACGAGAGGCTAGACCTCCGAGTCCCAGATGATTGAGGCAAGGTGCCAATATCGTGGTTTTTCTTAGTGTATGCGGATTCTTCTTCTTTTTTCTCGTCCTCCCTTTGGCTCGATCACCCCCTCCTTTTATAGGCCAAGGAGGAGGGGTTACAAGAGCATGTTGCTGTTTAGGCATAGTTCTTGCACATTAGTAGGAGTGGCGTTGGGCGTGCTTCTGCGTCCTTGTTTGCTGTAGTCGATTCTTGTACTGGTGATGACGTCGAGGAGTGGTCTTTGAGGATCCGAGGCGTCCTTTGCGCGATAATGGCTCGTCCGTACACCACCTCGAGGGTCTCCCATGCCTGCGCACAACTCTTTCTGTGGAAAATCGCTGTGGGAGTCGGTGGCACAGGGAGTTAGAGTGACCCGGCCCTGTTTGCACGGCGGCGACATGTCCGCACAGCGCCGGGGTTGGTCGCATAGCGCTCGGAATGGCCCGTCATACCTCCGCCATCCTGTCCTCTTCTCCCGCTGTGTGCTCGAGGGTCTCTGCTGTCCGACGGAGGTCTTCGAGTCGTCGGAGTTGGCAGCACAGGAGCTCGGAGTGACGGGCCCTGTTCGTACAGTGCCGGTCTGCCTGCACTGACCCTCGGTTGGCAGCATAGTGACGGGAGTTGTCGGATGCGATGGGAGGGGTCGTGGCTATCAGGGCAGTATGGCGAGAGATCTGCCTTTTGACTTTGGACGCACAGTGGCAGTGGGCGCCATTAACTGTCCATCGGAGCGAGGGTCTCGACCAAGGCGGAGCTTTCCCCATTTCGTGGGTTGCTCGAGGCTCGGTCCCCAGGACTTGACCAAAGCGGAGTTCTCCGATTCGCTCGAGGGGTCGGTCCCCTCGACCGAAGCGGAGATTCTGGTTCGCGTCGAGGCACGCCGCGGGGCGTCTTGGCTGGGCCTTCATTTGTTGCTAGGTCGTGGGCCTTAACTTTCGTTTCTTTTTCTGGTTACTTGCATGAGATTAATGTTCATCGAGGGCAGTTATCCCATAGGTTTGGGTACCCCTAATGATCGCCCCCAACAGTAGCCCCCGAGCCTTTGTTGGAATATGTTTTAATCCGACAAAGGCTTTTCGTCGTGGGTGCTTCTGATAAGGTTCCCTTGAAGAATTCCGCTGGGTGCGCGCTAGCGCAATCGCGGGTGTAGCCCCCGAGGCCTTGGAGGAGTGGATATACTCCTGCAAGGGCTTATCAGCGTTTCGCGCCTTCGTAAGCTACAGCATGTTTCGTCTTCAACGAATTCGACCTTGTGGTGCAAGGAGCCCCCGAGCCCTGGCCCTAGCAAGGTCGATCAGGGGTGGTTCTTGACTTTGAGTTACGTCCCTCGTCGCCCCGTTTGTTGGGAGGAGGGGTGACGCAATCCATGGTTCCGTCGAACAGGCTGCGAGTCATGGATGCATCTGTGAGATGTTAGCGGGTAATTCAAGTGGACATCCGTGCCTCGTTCGATGGAGGCCGGCTCATGGTCCAGAGACATGTCTCATAAGAGCACTTGTGGAGGTTTGCTAGGCAGGGCTCGACCCCATCCGTTTGGGGTCGAGGGCTCGTTGCTCTCCCTCGGTGGGATCCCTCGACTAGCTGCCTCCATCCTGGCCTTGAATATAACATGAAGGGCACCCTCGAGTTTCGTGCTCGAGGATAGGCTCGATCGCGCGTGCCCTTGGTTATCCCTGACTCTGTTAGATCTGAGGTGCCTGTCGATCCCTCGACTAGCTACCTCCATCCTGGCCTTGAATATAACATGAAGGGCACCCTCGAGTTTCGTGCTCGAGGATAGGCTCGATCGCGCGTTCCCTTGGTTATCCCTGACTCTATTAGATCTGAGGTGCCTGTCGAACCCTCGAAGAGCCAGGACTTTGAACCCCTGATCAGTAGGGCCTTGAGGAGAGGTAGCTTACCTTGGAAGCCTTTTGGCTGGCCTCGAGCATTTATTTTCGTAGTCGTGGGCGACATGGCGCGTAGTATGCGAAGTGGGCGCGCCTTTTTAGGCGGAGCGGAATAGACGTGGGCAGTTACGATGCGACGTTCTGCCTGGATTTTCGCGCGTAGTGGTTATCCCAACTCGTGGGGCTCGGCCGTTAGTGGCTGTGGTGCCAATCGTATCGGATGCGTTTTTCATGCGGCCGGGGTGCCGGTTGCGCTTCGCGTGATACTATAAATACAGGGACAATGGGAAAGGATTAGCTTACCCAGCCCTTGCCTTCCGATTGCATCTACTATTTCCACGCGCCGCCGCTCTTCGCCTTTCACCTTTCCGCGCACAAGACTTCGCCCTTTTCGCCGCCGCCGTTCGCCATGGTGACCATCGTCGACCCTGCTCCGTGGAGCCCCTCCATCGCCACCGACGCCTATCTCACCAGGCTGGTGGAGGCCGGGGTGCTGCCGGCGAACAGCAACCTAGACGAGCCGATGTGGATCGCGCCGCCATCCAATCACCACGAGCCTTCTCCGCTGGAGGGCTTTGTGGTGAGCCTGGCGAGACTTCACGAGCGGGGGTTCGGAATCCCCGCATCACCGTTCTTCCGCGGGTTGTACCTCCACTACGGCATGGAGCTCCACAACCTCGCCCCTAACGCCGTCTCGCAAGCGGCGCTCTTCGTCGCCGTTTGTGAGGGGTACATGGGGATCGAGGCTCACTGGGACCTATGGGTTCACCTTTTCCGGGGTGAGCTCGATACGGCCGTAGGTGAGTCTCGGAGGCTCCGCCGGGTGGTCCGCGCCGGGGGCCTTACCCTGCAAGTTCGGGGGCAGCGGAGCGGGTTGTACATCCCGGCGACGATGACCTCCAACAACGCCGATTGGGACAAGGGGTGGTTCTACCTCCGCAACGTCGACAACAAGCTGCCGGAGTACACCGACAAAGTGCTGCGCAAGCGACCGGAGGCGTGGAGCTACGGAATTTCCCCCGCCGACCGTCAGGAGCGACTTCGGGTCTTCACTGACGCCTTCGCCGTGCTTTCGAGGGCGGGTGTGACCGCGGCGGGAGTGATTGCAAACTTCAATCATTGGTATGTACTGCCCTGATGGAGAGGACGCTGCGGCTCGACCAGCTCAGGGCGGATTCGCCCTGACAGGGCTCGAAGATGAAGGAGGGGACCCTCGTCCTCGAATACTACATCCATCGAGCACGGTGTGCCGTGGAGGTCTCCAAGCTTGATTGCAAGGAGGAGGCCCTTTTCGCCGTCAAGAAGCGCCCCGAAGCGGGGTTTTTACAATTTGTAAGTTCCGCTTTAAGTTTGATTTAGATTCAATTTTGCTTTCTACCCTCGAGATTATCTGATCGCTTAATCTTGGATTCTCTCTTCAGGGTTTGTCTCAAAAAGGGTATCGTTCTGCTCCTCCTCTTTACGAGGTTCATGTTGTGAACCGCCTTTCTACCGAGAGGCAGAAGACGCGGAAGGATACGGCGAAGCAGAAGAAAGAGAGGAAGCGCTTGCGGAAGGTGGCGTATGAGAAGGAGTGCCGTCGTCGAATCAAGGAGGGGCGCTCCACACCTACCACCCCCGAGAGTACTCCGGAGGAGTCTTCCTCGGAGGACCTCGTGGAGATTCCGCCACCTGCGCCGGCTGAAGTGAGTGCGCCCCCGAGGGGGCAACGCCAGGAGATCCTGTCGTCGTCACGGGGTAGGGAAGCCTCGAGTGGCCCGACGCCTTCGACGGCGGGTGCCCCCCCTCCCCCGAGTTCCGCGGCGGCGGCTGCAGGGGCTCGAGCTCGGAGCCCGTCGGTGCCTGGGGCGGACAAGGCGGCCGTCGCCCCAGGGGCCACCGAGGCTCAAAGCTCCGCAGCCGCGGGTTCGAGGCCCGCGAGTGAGACCCCGCCGTCGAGGGGCCGTGGTCGTTCGGGGGCTCGGCGGCCTTCGAGCAGCAAGATGCGCAAGCTTCGCCACCTCATCCGGGTTAGGTAAGTCGCCGTTCTTTTCGCAGGCTTAATTCTCAAATTGTTGATCTGATTTTGTCGACTTGGTTTCTGTCAGCCAATCCGGTCCGCCGGCGCCGCTTCTGTTGGTGCCGATGAAGGCGCTGAAGGTGTCGGTGCGTGCCACGCCTCGTTCGACAGCGCCGCCCTCATCCGGGGCACCCCAGGCGTCGGGGATTATGGCCCGGTACCGGGCGGCCCTTACGCGAGGGACCGCCCGATCAAGGGGCCAGGCGGCGGCTGGAGAATCGTCGGTGGTGGCGGGCGAGGAGCGGGCCAGGGACCTCTGTGCCGGCCGAGGGCACGAGGGTGGTGGAGGGTGCGGCCCGTGGGGAAGACGCGGGTCAGACCGCAGCGGGAGGCGGCGGTTCAACGGAGGTCGAGGAGGTGTCCGGGGCCGGCTCCGCGATGATGACCCTCCCGGCCACCCTCGAGGGTGGTCAGGAGGATGAGGAAGAGGACGCTTCAGGATCCCTTGACGGGACCTGGAGCCCTTGGGAGGAGAGGACCGTGGGCACCTTGCCTGGTATTCCGGCCTTCGAGGCCTGGCGCAATTTTGGGCTCGGTCTCCGCGGGGTTCCTCCCGGCCTGGCCAAAGATGCTGAGGCCGAGCGCCTCCTATGGGAGGAACAGCAAGCCTTGGGGACAACGGTCCAAGAAGCCCTGAAGCACGTCCTCGAACTCCACCTTGGTCGGGGTTTGGACCTCCACCGAGTAAGTGACTTAATCACTAATTTTGTCGCACGTTTTGTGTCTCTCCCCTTTTTTCACTTTCATCTATCCTGTTAATAACAGAATCTGAGGGAGATGGCTGGGCGAAAGGTCGCCGAACTTGCTGATGCGCACGTCGAGGTGCATCAACTAAGGGAGGCCTTGAGCCACGCCGTGCGGGAGTGCCTGCGCGAGAGGACACTCGACGTGGAGACGGCGGAAGAGGTCCTTCGGCAAGGGGACGAGCTCCATCGACGAACGCAAGTGCTGGCGGCGCTCGAGGGCGAGCTTCAGTAGGAGCGTGCCCCCCTTGCCGAAGCCCGGGGGCAATTACAGCAGCGGGACTCGGCGCTTGCCGTGGCTGAGGCCCAACTGAAGACCAGGGCGAGGCTATCGACCTGCTCACCGTGGCGGTGACGGAGGGAGATGTTGCCATCACGGAGCTGCGGGCCTCGGTTGAGGCTCAACAAGGAGAGATGGCGACACTCCAGCAGGAAGCCAGCACTGCCCGGGAGGCCCTCGCCGAGAAGGAGAAGCTGGTCGAAGGTAAGTCTAGTACGAACTTACCCTAAATTTGGATTGGAGTTTTCGATGGCTTATCTGATTTCAGTGTTGGGCTTTCAGAGGTGCGTAAGGTGGCGGAGGAGACATCCTCACAGGCGGAGTCGCTCCAGGTAGCCTATTCGAAGGCCTAGGAGGACCTCGAGGAGCTACGGGAAGTAGCCCTTGCCGTCTGCAAGGAGGTCGAGGGGCCAGACGCCCTCGAGTCCCAGTTGGGTAGCTCGGTGGCCAGCCGTCTAAGAGCCTTGGGCGGTTGCATTACCGAGCGCCTGAAGGGGGCCCTTCTCCTCGGCGTGCAGAAGACCCTCGGGGTGATCTCAACGCACTTTGTCGTGGACCTCGAGGCGGTCAGTGGTGGTTATGTGGTGGCAGACGACCTCGATGACGACGCTGCGCTGGACGTCATTGAGAGTGCGGATGCTGCTGCCTCTGCTCCTGCTGCCACCCTCGCACAAATCTTCAAAAGCGACCTCCTTCCCGACGCTGAAGACGAGGAGGATGCCACCCCCGAAGACCCCGCTCCCTTAGTAGTTTCAGAGATTTTTTATGTAATAAGCACTCTAGTGGTTCAAACAATTTTATGTTTTTGAAGCGCACATTTGAGTTTTTATTTGAATTATGGTTTCTTTATCACGTTTATCTCGCTGAATTTGCAAAGGACTTGTCGAGGAGAGTATCGTTTATAGAGCAATTTTAGCGTAGGGTGACGAGGGGGATGTCGTATCCTTTCGAAGGCGTAGGCGGTCCCTCGACTCGTCCGACCCTTGGCCTTAATCATTCTATGCCTCGAGCTGCCTTTTGGCAAATACAGGAGATGGACATATTGAAAAAAATTTATAAAAAACTTTAAAATTGGGACAATTTTAGGAGGGGGTGCCCCTCGGATTAGCCCCCGAGTGAGACTTGGCTTTTTTCGATGGTAAGCCTACTCTTACTGATTTTAAGGTCCTTTATATTTTTATTGACATAAGTACAAATGTACATGAATGCTTGAAAGCTTAAGGGTAGAAGCGACGTAGCTGTTGGATATTCCAGGCGTTGGCGAATACTTTACCTTTCTCGTTTGCGAGCTTGTATGTGCTTGGCTTGAGGACCTCAGCGACGATGTAGGGCCTTTCCCATGGTGGTGTGAGCTTGTGGCGCCCTCGATTGTCTTGTCGCAACCTTAGCACTAAGTCCCCCTTGTTGAGGTCTCGTCGTCGAACCTTTTGGGCCTGATACCTTCGAAGCGACTGCTGGTACCGAGCCGAATGTAAGACCGCGACGTCTCGAGCTTCGTCCGCTTGGTCGAGTGAGTCTTCCCGCACTTGCTTGTTTCTTTCTTCTTGGTAGGCTCTGAGCCTTGGGGACCCATATTCCAAGTCTGTGGGGAGGATAGCCTCGACACCATAGACGAGAAAAAATGGAGTAAAACCCGTGGCTCTGCTTGGGGTTGTTCTAAGGCTCCAAATTACCGAGGGTAGTTCTGACACCCATTTCCCGCCGAATCTATTCAGCTTGTTGAATATTCTTGGTTTGAGTCCTTGTAGAATCATGCCGTTGGCACGTTCTACTTGGCCGTTTGTCTGTGGATGTGCTACGGCCGACCAATCCACGCGGATATGGTGGTCGTCACAGAATTCCAAGAACTTCTTGCTCGTAAACTGGGTGCCATTGTCACTGATTATCGAATTGGGGACCCCGAACGTGTGAATTATATCTGTGAGGAATTGCACAGCTTGCTCGGATCTGATGCTGCTGATTGGTCGAGCCTCGATCCATTTCGAGAATTTGTCGATGGCCACCAGCAGATGTGTAAAGCCCCCGGGCGCTGCTGGCATTGGACTAACGAGGTCGAGCCCCCATACGGCGAACGACCATGTGATAGGAACGGTTTGCAAGACGTGAGCCGGGAGGTGGGTTTTACGTGCGTAGAATTGACACCCTTCGTAGGTGCGTACGATTTCGTTGGCGTCTGCAACGGCCGTGGGCCAGTAGAAGCCTTGGCGAAATGCGTTGCCCATGAGGGTACCGGGCGCCGCGTGGTGGCCGCATACGCCAGCGTGGATGTCTCGAATGAGTTCCCTTCCCTCCGGGATTGGAATGCACCGCTGCAAAATTCCGGAGGGGCTGCGCTTGTACAACTCCCCATTGATTACGTGGAACGACTTGGCCTTTCTTGCGATGCATCGAGCCTCGGTTCGATCCGAGGGTAGTTCCCCTCGGGTGATCCAGGCGATGTATTGGTTGCGCCAATCACGAGTCGATGGGGCCTCGTCGATTTCCATAATTTCACCCTCGTCCGCTGAGGATATTTCCTGACTTGAGGCTTCAGGTTCCTCTTTCGAAGGATCCTCGTCCATGGGCTCGATATATGGAGCCCTCGAGGGTTCGGTCCTCGAGGGAGCATTAGGAGCTTTGGGGGTCGGCTTGAGGTCGATGCTTGGCTGTGTCAGGTCACGGGCGAATACGTTTGGAGGAACGGTGATCCGCCCAGACGCAATTTTTGCTAATTCATCGGCCTCCTCGTTGTACTTTCGCGCGATGTGGTTGAGCTCGAGGCCATGGAATTTGTCCTCGAGTCGGCGTACTGCAATGCAGTACGCTTGCATCTTGTCGTCGTGGCAGCTTGCCTCCTTCATAACCTGGTCGATGACCAATTGTGAATCTCCCCGGACGTCGAGGCGTTTAACGCCCAATTCGATGGCTATGCGAAGGCCAGCTAGTAAGGCCTCATATTCGGTCATGTTATTGGACGCTGGAAAGTGCAAGCGTACCATGTGCCTCATATGTTCTCCGAGAGGTGAGACGAAGAGCAGGCCCGCGCCCGCACCGGTTTTCATCACCGACCTGTCAAAGTACATGATCCAACATTCGGCTTGGATTTGTGGTGGGGGCAGCTGTGTGTCGGTCCATTCTGCCACAAAATCGGCCAAGATTTGCGATTTAATTGCTTTGCGAGGGGCATAAGTGAGGGTTTCACCCATTAAGGTCTCGGATCGGTCCCATCTGTTTGAGGGCCGAGACTTTTTCAGGGTTGGGCTCAATGCCTCGTTGAGAGACTATGAAACCCAAGAGCATACCTCGAGGTACCCCAAAAACGCATTTTTCCGGATTCAGTTTTACCCCGTTGGCCCGGAGACGATCAAACACAATGCGCAAATCGTTTACCAGGTCGTCCGCCTTCCTGGTTTTTACTACGATATCGTCAACGTATGCTTCTACGGTTTGCCCGATATGATCTCCGAAAACCCGAAGCATACATTGCTGGTATGTAGCTCCGGCATTTCGAAGTCCAAACGGCATCTTGACATAGCAGAAAATACCAAAAGGCGTAATAAAGGAGGTTGCCAGTTGGTCAGAAATTTTCATCTTAATTTGGTGGAAACCAGAATAAGCATCAAGGAAACATAATAGCTCGCATCCTGCGGTTGAATCTATGATCTGATCGATACGTGGTAGAGGAAAAGGGACTTTTGGACATGCTTTATTTAAACCGGTATAATCTATGCACATCCTCCACTTCCCATTCTTTTTCTTAACTAAAACAGGATTGGCAAGCCATTTAGGGTGAAATACCTCCTTGATGAATCTGGCCTCGAGGAGCTTGCGCAGCTCCTCACCAATGACCCTGCGCTTGTGCTCGTCGAAGCGTCGCAGTCGTTGAACCACCGGCTTGGAATGTGGCAGGATGTCAAGGGAGTGCTCGGCGACCTCCCTCGGTATGCGTGGCATATCCGAGGGGCTCCACGCGAAGATGTCGGCGTTGGCGCGGAGGAAGTCGACGAGTACCAACTCCTATTTGCCGTCGAGGGTCGAGATGATTCGCACCGTCTTGTCGTTGGGAACACCTAGGTCGAGGGGCACAACCTTGGTGTGCTCTGCGGGCTCGAAACTGCCTATATGCTTCGAAGTGGAGGGGATGGTTTCGTTCGCCATCTTCTCCAGGTCTGCGACGAGAGCCTCGTTCTCAGCAAGCGCCTCGGCGCTCTCGACGTATTCCACGTCGCATATGTAGGCATGTTCGAATGATGGGGCCACGGTGATGACGCCGTTTGGTCCCGGCATCTTCAACTTGAGGTAGGTATAGTTCGGGATCGCCATGAACTTGGCGTAGCATGGGCGGCCGAGGATGGCATGGTACGCACCTCAAAATCCCACCACTTCGAAGGTCAAGGTCTCCATGCGGAAGTTGTCGGGGGTACCGAAGCAAACTGGCAGATCGATCTGCCCGAGGGGCTGAACTTGCTTTCCCGGCGCAACGCCATGGAACGGCGCCTTGCTAGGGCGCAGCGTGTCCCTGCCGATGCCCATGAGCTCCAAGGATGAAACGTACATGATATTGAGGCTGCTGCCTCCTTCCATGAGTACCTTGGAGAACCGGGTATTGCCGATGATAGGATCAACGACAAGCGGGTTTTGCCCCGGGTTCGGGATGTAGTTGGGGTGGTCGTATCGACTGAAGGAGATGGTCTCCTCTGACCAGTCGAGGTACAACGGCCCCGCCTTGTGTATGGAGAATACCTCTCGGCGCTCGCGCTTACGCTGCCGAGGGGTCATGTTCGCGGTTGGCCCACCGAAAATGAAGAAGACGTTCTCCACCTCCGGGAAGCCTTGGCCACTCCCATCGCTCGTGTCTCTTTTTCCCCCTTCGTCCTTTCAAGCGGCGCGGTTGAAGTATTTCTTTAGCATTCCACACTGCTCGAGGGTATGGGTCACGACGCCCTTGTGATAAGGGCACGGTTTCTTGAGCATATCATCGAAGATGCCGCCTCCTCGAGGGGGGCCTCGAGGAGGTTTGGGCGTAGCAGGATCGACTGCGAGTATTTCGTCAGGGTCCTCGGTCCGCTCTTGTCGGTGCGAGGCTTTTTGGGGCTTCTTCCCCCTTCTTGCCTTGCCTTTGTTTCTTGGCAGATCCTTTGGACTTACTGCCCTCCGCGGGCATTTCCTCCGTCCGCTTCCCCCTTCCATTATCAAAGATGGCTCCGACCGCCTCCTCGCCGGAAGCAAAATTGGTGGCCACGTCGAACAGTTCGTTTACGCTAGTAGGAGGACTGCGTCCTAGCTCGCGTACCAAGTCCCGACAGGTTGTGCCTTCGAGGAAAGCGTGGATGACTTCGGAGTCACCCACACTCGGGAGCTCGGTGCAACGCTTGGAGAAGCGGCGGATGAGTTTCCAGGGCGTAGGTAGGTGCCCTGAAAGTTACCCACGAACGTCCTCACGAGGTCATTCCAGTCGTGAATCTGGTTCGCGGGTAGGTGCTCTAGCCATGTCCGCGCGAAATCCGCCAAATGAAGCGGCAAGTTGCGGATGATCATGGCGTCGTCGGTCGTGCCGCCCAATAAACAGGCGAGGCGATAGTCGTTGAGCCACACCCTCGGGTCCGTCTCCCCCGAGTACTTCATGATGGTCGTTGGCTGCCTGAATCGTGCGGGAATCGGGGCCACACGAATCTCCCGGCCAAATACCCGGGTTCCCGGGGGCTCTATCGTTGGGCTCTTGTCTTCGTCGCTGTCGTAGCGGCCTCCACGGCAAGGGTGGAAACCGCGAGATGCGCCATCCCGCCTCTTTCTGTTGAGGGTGTTGTGAGCGTCGTCGTCGCTGATGTCACCACGTGTGTCAAGAATTCGCTCCTTGAGAGGCTTCCTCCCGATGCGTTCGTGCACCAAAGGAGCCTTTCCCTTATTCGAGGGCGGGGGTGGCATTAGATTGTCCCTTTGCGGGGGTTTGTGCTGATGCCTGGTGCTCCCGCGTTGCTCCACCGGTGTTTGGGCCGACGGAACTGTGGATGCGAGAGGCTAAGCTTTCGGCTTGCTGCACAGCCGCTTGCTCGATTAGGAGCTGCGCCTCCTGGCGCAGGTTTCGGCCTTCGGGTGTTGATGGCTCGGGCATGGCTCGGATGAGAGTTGCTGCGGCGATGAGTTTCTGGCTTGCCCTGGCTAACGCGAGTGGGTCGTCCACATCGTCATTAGCCTCGATGCGGGCTCGTGCTATGCGCCCGGCTTCCCTGGCCCGCACGCCGCGCATAGGACGATTGTCCTCAAGCGTTGCCCGAAGCTCTCGGACCTGTCGGCGTTCTTGTTCAAGCTTGGCTTCAAGTTCGCGGACTTGGGCCAGTTGTGCTTGTGCAAGCGCAACGTTGTTGTGCGCCTGTTCGTGATCTCTGATGTGCGCTGGTTCTCCTGCCCCGGAAGGACGACGAAGCATTCCCTGGCGGGATTGTAATCCCCCTCGCTGGGGTCGTCGGAGCAGGTTAGGCAATAATCTGCCGCAGATTGGAATGATAAGAAGGCCTGTCGATCGCGAAGCCCTGAGTAATCCCATTCGGGGATCCTCCGGCCGCACTCGGATGCCTCACTGCCAGACTCAGGGTAGTCGTCGTCCGGCGACGTTGCTATGAGGTTGCGGATGGAGATCAGGTGGTGGCCCGACAAATCCTCATATGCTGTCATGTCCGTGTCAACTGATGAAGAGTTGGTCATGGTTGCGGTGCGTGTCGCACCAGGGTTTCGCCACGGGTCGACCGTGCTATCCCCGGCTGGTTGTACCGCGGTGGTGGCGCTTGTTGCCCTTGTCGCGCCGGGCTCAACCCGTTCGGAGGAGCCGGCGTGGGCCGTTCCGCGTCGCTCCGCGCGCATTCGCCTCGCGCGTTGACGCAAACGCCTTTTGCGTCGTGGTGATGGTGATAGGAGTGACGGTGGCACGCTCATGCTGGCGTTCCTCGTCAGGAGCTGCATATTGTAGCCATCGCCAGTCGCCCTGAAGTCAAGGCTCCCGAACCGGATTTCGAATCTGGTAGGAAGCTGATCCGATGCTGGCATCGAGAACAGGTTGTCGCGTACGACTTGAGTTGCCATCAAGGGAGATGGTGGATGAAACAATCGATCACAGCGTGAGCCCCTACCTAGCGTGCCACTGTCGGTGTTTAGAAATCGTGGTCCCGACACCAACCAGAAATGCGCTGTGTTCCCTCCCCTGATGGTTGATGCAGAAGATAACACGAGACACGGGTTTATCCTGGTTCCGGTCGGAAGACCGTACTTCCAGCAATGTGGTATGTGCGATGTATTATCCTGCACCGGATTGCAAGTAGTAGGGGGTACAAGCAGGTTGGGACGAGAGGCTAGACCTCCGAGTCCCGGATGATTGAGGCAAGGTGCCAATATCGTGGTCTTTCTGAGTGTATGCGGATTCTTCTTCTTTTTTCTCGTCCTCCCTTTTGCTCGATCACCCCCTCCTTTTATAGGCCAAGGAGGAGGGGTTATAGGAGCATGTTGCTGTTTAGGCATAGTTCTTGCACAGTAGTAGGAGTGGCGTTGGGCGTGCTTCTGCGTCCTTGTTTGCTGTAGTCGATTCTTGTACTGGTGATGATATCGAGGAGTGGTCTTTGAGGATCCCAAGCGTCCTTTGTGCGATAATGGCTCATCCGTACACCACCTCGAGGGTCTCCCATGCCTGCGCACAACTCTTTCTGTGGAAAATCGCTGTGGGAGTCGGTGGCACAGGGAGTTAGAGTGACCCGGCCCTGTTCGCACGGCGGCGACATGTCCGCACAGCGCCGGGGTTGGTCGCATAGCGCTCGGAATGGCCCGCCATACCTCTGCTGTCCTGTCCTCTTCTCTCGCTGTGTGCTCGAGGGTCTCTCCCGTCCGACGGAGGTCTTCGAGTCATCGAAGTTGGCAGCACAGGAGCTCGGAGTGACGGGCCCTGTTCGCACAGTGCCGGTCTGCCCGCACTGAGCCTCGGTTGGCAGCATAGTGACGGGAGTTGGCGGATGCGATGGGAGGGGTCGTGGCTGTCAGGGCAGTATGGCAAGAGATCTGCCTTTTAACTTTGGACGCACGGTGTCAGTGGGCGCCATTAACTGTCCGTCGGAGCGAGGGTCTCGACCGAGGTGGAGCTTTCCCCATTTCGTGGGTTGCTTGAGGCTCGGTCCCCAGGCCTCGACCGAAGCGGAGTTCTCCGATTCGCTCGAGGGGTCGGTCCCCTCGAGCGAAGCGGAGATTCTGGTTCGCGTCGAGGCACGCCGCGGGGCGTCTTGGCTGGGCCTTCATTTGTTGCTGGGCCGTGGGCCTTAACTTTCGTTTCTTTTTCAGGTTACTTGCATGAGATTAATGTTCACCGAGGGCAGTTATCCCATAGGTTTGGGTACCCCTAATGATCGCCCCCAACACGCGCAGGCTCCCGCCGCTGCTGGAGGCCGCCGCCGTCGTCCGCCGCCCGGGTCGCCTCCTCCTCCGCGTGGACGGCTCCCGTATCGACGAGCAGCACCGCGGCGAGGAAGAGGAGGGCCGCGCGCACGGGTTGGCCACCGCCTAGGGAAGCTCCTCGAGGCCCATCTCTCCGAGGCCCTCTCCCTTGGCGGCGGGGACGAGCTCCTCGAGGCCGCCGTGGCCCGCCGCCCACGCGCCGCCCGGCCCACGCTCCACGTGCCGCTTCCGCCCGCTGGCCCGGTGCGCCGCGCATCGCTCGCCTCGCCACAGTGTCCTCCCCCGCCGCGCGCCGCGGGCCCACGACGAAGCGCCGACAGAGGGGGCGGCGGAGGGACGAGGAGGGGAGCTGGGAAGGGGCGCGGAGGGGCCGGGGGACGGAGCGCCAGATGGGGCGGCCAAGCTCCCGGCGCTCGCCCGCCCGCTCGCAAGGCCGCTGAGGGGGGGGTGGAGAGGAGGGAGGCCAGCGGCGGGGGAGGCGCTGGAGGGAGCAGGATGGGGCGTGGGGAGGCGGAGGGGGCGGGAAGGAGTGGATAGATGAGAGAGGGGGGTTAAAAAATATTTATTGGTGGGTCCCGCCGGTGGTGGTTGGTATAAAGAGTGAAGATAGAGTACGAACGAGTGCAGAAGAAAGTCATATAGAGTAGAGAATCTCGATGACCAGGACAGAATATTTTCTTTTAGAGGGTAGAGTAAAGATTGACCTGTGCGAACAGCCTCAGCATTCACGATTCGTGGTGTGTGTTGGGTCGAGCCAGGATCCAGCAAGAAAAGTAGAAAACCGACGTGACAACGTCATCTCGAAGAGGGCAGAGAATCGTCACAAAATTTGATCTATAAGACTATACTTTATAGGTTTTAATGTTTAAATTGGTGATGTGTGGTTGAGATGAGGCGATCAACAAGCCAACAACCCATGCACATAACATATGGTGCAATTTCATTGCAAGAGGGAAGGTGGGTAATTCATTAATTAATTATGAGTGAAATACACGAGGGATACCTAGCTTGTCTCGTGGTGTCATCTAGGTCTCCGAACTCTCAAAATGCATATTTGAGTCACTAAACTTGTTAAACCGTGTCATATAGGTCTAAAGTTTCAAAAATACCCCTATACATGATGACATGACTGCTAATTGAGCATGATTTTTATACAATTTCTCTCACCAAATCAGTTGTTTTCATCACAATACTTAGAGAACTTTATTTGATAGTACCGTAGAGCAATTATAGGTTAATAGATGGACAAACGTCAGCAATATGGGGGTATTATGAAAAACAAGTTTAATGATGTTAATGTGCATTTTTAAAGTTTGAGGACCCGGATAACATCCCAAAACAAGTTTTACGACTGCTGACGTATTTTACTCATTAATTATTTTAGATTTCAAACTCGAATTGCATTTTTCTTGCTCAAAACGTGAGTCCGTTTTTTGTTTCATTTCAACCACGCGTTGTTCAGGTTTCGTCACCGACGAAGCGATGCTGTCTTCAGCCTCCGAGGTCCGATCTCACCTCTTGTATGACTGTATCCCTAGCCGGCGGCGAACCTCCCCCTAGTTGTTTCAAACGCCGGCGACGGCGCACCCCAGAATAGATTTGCTGGTCGGCACAGCAAGGTGCAGACTCAGAGGGCAGAGAGCCCAAGCTCTGGCCGCTGCCCACAGCCTGCACGCAAGACAGTGCGATGGAAGCGTCTTGCACCATGCAGATGCTGAGATGCAGAGGCCATGAGCACGCGACGGAGGTCTTCGATTTTAAGTTCTAGTGCAGTAATAAAACGTCCTGGGGATGTAGCTCAGATGGTAGAGCGCTCGCTTAGCATGCGAGAGGTACGGGGATCGATACCCCGCATCTCCATGTGATTTTTTTTTCTGAATCTGAGCCCTGCTTGTTACTAGGCACTTGCTATTTTCTGTACAAAAGAGTTTGCAAGGTCTTGTTCCCGGCATGGCGCATGTGGCACAGAAACTACCAGGCGTATGCTTTTGCCGTCTGCACTCTGCACCGTGTTGGTGCTGTCCTCTGTCTATGCTACTATGTTGGTACCTGAATCCAGGTTTTGCTTTCTTGGAACACAACATATACACCGTATGCATCTGTATACTGTAGTTGGTACCTTGTCAAATCGTGGGTCCATTTGACAGGACAATTGATTTGCAAAGCCATAGCCCTCTCATATGTTCATTTGATCGTGTGAATAAAAGCGAGTCAACATTACGGACCTTATCCACATAGGAACAGGTAAAAGGATACGAGACATGGTTGGACAGACTTGCAAACTCTGAACTATGAATCCATAGACGCTATTTGGTTCTGGCATTATTTTTTCATTTGTAAGTCACAAAACCGATGTATGGGAAATCACTCGTAGACTCATTTCACTGTATCCGTCGCACTGTCTTACGTACAGGCTCATGTGTCAAGAAAAGCCTGCACTGCACCCATCTGAACATCTCTTAGCCCTCGTTTAGTTCCCGAATTTGGGAGATCTTTTGGAGTGCATGCACCACTGTAGCATTTCATCTGTATGTGTGAAAAATTGTTTAAAAATTGATTAATTAGGCTCAAAATGTTCGTCTCGTAGAATACAACAAAACTGTACAATTAATTTTTTTATTTTATCTATATTTAATACTCCATGCATGTTATAACATTTTGATGTGATGGAAATTTTCTTTTTGCATAGTGAACTTTGGGGGTAGAATTTGGGATCTAAACAAGGCCTTAGCTTCGCTCCTTCGGGGTTCAGATCTGGTTCACACCTTTGGATTTTTGGGTGTGCCGGATAAGGCCTGCATTAGTAAGGCCTCGTTTAGATGTAAAATAGGGGGTGTCAAATTTGGGGATTTGGGTCACTTCGTTATTATTGTGCCACTGTAGCATTTCGTTTGTATTTGTGAAAAATTGTTCAAAATTGATTAATTAGGCTCAAAATGTTCGTCTCGCAGAGTACAACAAAACTGTGTAATTAGTTTTTGATTTCATCAATATTTAGTACTCCATACATATACCGATATTTTGATGTGATGAGAATCTTATTTTTGTATAGTAAATTTTGGGGGCGAAATTTGAAATCTAGGGCTAAATCCTCTGCCTCCGGTGCTCCGACCTGCAAATTGGACATTCACATAAACTACCATATGCCATCTACTGTCGGTTTGCACGGGCTGCTGGCAGGTTGAAGGGCACGCGGGTTTGAATGCTGCCGACCACTGTGTGCCTGACAACCCCTGTGCCCAGCGGAGATATCAATAGGCCCAAATCATCTCGCTCGGCATATATCAATAAGATCCACGGCTAGGATGGTGTTTAGATCCGATACTAAAGTTTAACGTTTTAAATAAGTGATAATTAGATGTATTAAACATAAATTAATTATAAAACTAATTACATAAGTCTTGTCTATTTCGCGAGAGGAAGCTAACAAGCCTAATTTTATTATAATTAATACATAATTACCATACGTTTACTGTAGCATTACATTGTCTAATCATGATCTAATTAGCCTTAATACATTCATCTCGTAAATTACTCATCGTGTATATAATGAGTTTTTAAATTAATCTATATTTAATACTTCTAATTAATATATTTATATCCGATGTGACGGCGCTAAACTTTAGCGCGTGGGAAACAAACAGGGCCTAGGACTATTAAGTGCCCAGAATGTTCTATTGTCGAACCTTTATTCGTCGATAGCATGTGGAATAACAGCTAAGTTTTGACCTTTTTGATAATGGTCACAATTTGAAAAAAAAATAATTCTGTTGGTGTCTTGGTACAGTGAAAGCATACATTGCATGCTAACTAAATAGCATCAAATCTTCATATTTTCATCTAACAAAAGAAAAGTCCATTTTACAACCTCCAACTTTCACAAAAGTCCGATTTTCAACCTTGAACTACAAAACCAGATAACAAAGACCATCCAACTGTTAAAACCGCGCAAAATTAGCCCTTAGGTGGTTTCGAATGTGGTTTTGTATTTTGTAAAAAAAATTAAAAAAACCAATTAGATCTAAAAAATCAAAACTAATTCATCTTAAATCAGAAAAATATGAAACCAATATCAAAAAATTCTAAAAATGTAACCTATCTATTATTGCTTTATTTGAATCTTAATTATTCAAAATAATAGGCATAACTATAAGCAACCAAATACTATGAACATGAAAAAAATGGATCCAATTAACTGACAAATATAGTGACAATAGATAGGTTACATTTTTAGAAAACTTTTGATATCAATTTTGTTTTTTGACTTAAAATGAATTACTTATGAATTTTTTAGTTTAAATTTAAATGTTTTGAATTTTAATAAAATAGAAAATCACCTTCAAAACCAACCAAAGGGCTAATTTGCACGGTTTTGACAATTGGATGGCCTTTGTTATCCGGTTTTGTAGTTTAAGGTTGAAAATCGGACTTGTGTGTTAGTTGGAGGGTGTAGAATGGACTTTTCCCTAAAAATTAAAGAATAGGAACCGAATAGTCTATCTTTTAAATTTTTATATGAACTCAAAGAGAGAGTATCCAAGTAATGAGTCAAGTTTGTGACTCTTGACTTCCTTTAATGCTAAATCCTTTGGTCTGCCAAACTCAGTGAAATTTGCAGCAAAGTTGTGGCTTCCCTTAGTTTTGACTTGCAAGAAAATGCTATACTTCATACTCAGTTAAAACAGGGAAAACAAGATTAAGCACGCGTAATATGTAGTCAGATGGTCTAGAAGATTGCAAAGTGATCTCAATCAGTGTGATTAAACAGGGAAAATTTAATATGTATAAGCTAAACAGGGAAAACAAGTCCAAGAGCTAATATGTTAGAGAGCCTAAAGTCAAGAGACAAATTACTCATCCAAACATTTGAGCACACGTAGTATGTCTAAGCTAAGCTCCCAATCAAACAAGACAACAATATGTTTTTTACTCCCCTTTTTCTTAAACAAATGGGAAAAAGGTTGACGACACCAATCTGAACTGCCACAGGTAATAGTGTATTAGGTTCTTAAGGAAGAAAGAAAGATGCAAATGAGTGAGTCCTTCAGTTTGTGCATTGCCATGCTGTATAACTTGACAAATAATGTGGGGACTCTAGATCATATACCAAATAAGTAATCTCTAATGCAGCAGGTGAATTTGGCTGATACAAGCAGGCTTTGTAATGCTCAGGTTACTGAATAATTACTACTCAATGTTCAGGACATCTGAACCACAATATGCCATGGAGATTGTTTAACTTTCACTGAATTATGACACTGAATTTGGTTGTGAAAATTGGTTTATTAATTCATGAGTCCTCAGAAGTGAACTAGTAAAGCACATGGTGATAAATTCTTCAATTCGCTACATGGAATTATTCACATGATGTTAAGCAATGGAGCACCATTGAATATGTTCACAAATAAAGTTTGAAAGAAAAAGAGACGTACCAATGCAATGTTGGGTATCTGCAGTCCTTTGAAAGAAGCTCTGCATAAAAAAGAATAGAATGTTATAAGCAGATAAGGTGGCATTTCTAATTTTCTATTCAATTTCAAAAACCATACCCTCTCTAATCTCCTCATATCTTTCGACCGCCTCAGCAGTCTCTCTTGCTCTGAGATGTATGTATCCCACTTTGTGCACAAACTAAGGCTTCAACAGTGTTTGTAGACAAGCTGCATCGACCTAGGTGCCAGCCCGGATCATTGTTGTTACCTTGTTCTGTTTGACTCCCGGCATTCCCATCGTACTATACTAGTTTTGCTCCTGTCTATTGTTACCTTCTTCTGTTTGTAGACGACCTGAGAGGTTGAGAAGCCATGGCTCATGGCTGCTTCATTTGCTTCCATGCCGCAGCTTGCCTAAACATGCATGCACATCAGGCAGCTCCATCACATATTCAAGCAATGTAACAGGACCGGCCTTTTATTTCAAAAAAAAAAACAGGACCGGCCTAATGTGAGGTAGCCTTCTAGTTCTAGGAGGATGACCGACAAGGTTCGCAAGGTTGCCAAACTCCATCTGCGTCCCTGTCACTCAAGTGGTTAAAGGTGACAAATCTAATCTGCCGCAAAAAAATCTTAGGTAACAATTCATTTTCTGAAACCAAGAGCAGGAGAACAGCTCTTTAATTTATGAAGAATGGAAACAAGTACATGGGGGCATGGCTTGATGGGCTAAGACTAATAACTAGCTGCAGCTAGATACACAACTCTCCTGTGTATTCGAGAAAAAAATTACTAACTGCTAATAACTCTTGTGTGTTTGAATCCCCATCTAATTCGTAACTTTTAGTAGGTGTGAGTGGCAAAATGACGTCTAGCAGCTTTTAGCTCCTTTTAGTCCAAATTAGTTCTCCCAACCAGCTAATAAACTATTTAGTGAGGCTTCGGCTAACAATTACTCAGCTATTAGCTCCTTGTTTGAATGAGTTTGGGATAATTTTTAGCTGACTAACAATTAGCCTTTGAAGTAGCACAAAGGGATAGCACTGGTACGGTTGTACCATGGAAATAAATTTTCTTTAGATATAACATAAAATGGCTAGTGAAAAATTCTGCATGCAGATAAAATGCATGGTTTGGTCGAACATGTCACAGAGAAGGAACAACCAAGTGGCAAGAACAATCCTAATACTAAGTGTTTTCAACATGGATCCAGGCATGTAACTTCTTATCCAAACTTCCACACGTAATCCCCAAATTTCCAAGTACAAACCCCTACTCCAAAACAGGGCCTCAATGAATATTCTTCCCTCCATATCTTGTTTTGCATACTTTCTTTTTCGCTTGCGATGGTGTTCTTGTATCAACCTGTTGGTCCTCTTCATTCCCTGAGTCGGTACAGTAAATCAAAGAGAAACGATACTAAAATAGTTCAGACTTCACTACACATTCTGAGGAATGACAAAAATAACACAAGGAGACTAAGGAACCATATATAGATGAAGTGGTTGTGTTAAATTACCTCCAGATTTGAAAGAGCTGCTGACAATATTGGTCTCAAAGTTTTCAGGTTGTCCTGTGTACACCACATATCATTTCCTTGGACTGTTTTCACCACACGCATAAGCACTGATGCGCGGGATATGGCTCACCTTGCTCCACTCAGTGCCAGATTTTCTAGTGGCTATGGAAGTGAGCAGTGCCCTAACTTTACAATGCTATCATTTATACTTGTACCAGTAAGGCTCAGATACCTCAGCTGCCCTAACTTTACAATGCTATCAGGAAGTCTTGTGAGGTTTTCACATCCTCTAAGACTAATGAGATGCAAGAATTTCATTTTCCCAATATTTTCTGGCAGTCTAGATATATCACAATACCGTATGGACAAACACCTTAGGTGCTTCAATTGATACAGAGAGTCAACCAGTGCAGCAACATTTGACGATTGTATATGCAAGGTCCGTAGGCTTGAAAAGGCAATCAGTGAATCACCAGGCTTAATATTGAATTGGCCAAATGATATCAGTGTTCTCAGATATCTCTGTGCTTGTAACAAGTTCCAATGTAATTTATCTGATTTGTACCCTCTTGTTTCTATACACAGCCGGAGAAACTTTTGTGAATTGAGTTTGCTAATGATACCAGTTTCATCATGGTGACCTGTGTCATGGTGAGCTACTAGTGATTCATCTCTCGACATGTATTGACCAAATGAGCGAACAACATCATGCATGATGCAATTGATCAATATACTCTTTGTCTAGCTCTATGAGGTTCCTCATGATCAACTCCTTATAGTACTGTCTTCCTGATTCTTCTAGTTCGTCTAATGTGCTTCCATGAACTAAACCTTCACTGATCCACATTCCAACAATTATATCATAACCAAATACTACATTCTTGGGGAGAACGGAGTAGTGAAGAAAGCATTGCTCCAAACAAGGAGACAAATCCTCGTAGCTTAGGTATACAACATAGTTTAGTTCTTCTGGCATTCCAGCAATGGACCATGCGGAATCATTCAAAACTTTCTCCCAGTCACTTCTATTTCTCTCTTTCTGGCACAGGAGTCCTTCCATCACTTTCACTGCAAGTGGCAGGCCATCACATTTTACTATAATTTCCATTCCAACATCCTTTAGCACATCAATAGCAGCTTCATCTATCTCATTTGAGACACCCTGCAAGCAATAGAAGCTGATATAATTAGCAACTGAACAGGTGCACTAGGGCAATGGTACTGTAATTACTGATTCATTATCGTTAGTTTAATTATAATGCTACCTTTGTTGTTTTATTTGTCGAGCACTTGTAGATAAATTTTACCTTTAGTAGTGTCGGTGTTAAGAAATTGTGGTCCCGACACCAACCAGAAATGCGTTGTGTTCCCCCCTGATGGTTGATGCAGAAGGTAATGCAAGACACGGAGTTATCCTGGTTCTGGTCGCAAGACCGTACTTCCAGCGGGATGATGCGTGCAATGTATTATCCTGCACCGGACTGCAAGTAGTAGGGGATACAACATCCAAATCCCAAATGATTGAGGCAAAGTGCCAATATCGTGGAGTGCGGGGTGTACGTGACTGTTGTCTCTTGTTCTGTGTTCGATTGTTTTTTGGGCGCACCCTCTCCTTTTATAGGCCAAGGAGAAGGGGTTACAAGCGTGCGTTGCTATTCAGGCACAGTTGCAGCACAGCGGTAGGAGTGGCGCCGGGCGTGCTTCTTTGTCCTTGGTCACTGTTACGCGGTATTGCGGTGCCTGCGATCGATTCTTGTACCGGTGATGACGCCAGGATGTTGCTTCGAGGGTCCGAGGTGTCCTGCGTGCGGTAATAACTCGCCCGTACGGCGGTTCGAGGGTCTTCTATGCCCGTGCACAGTCGTTTCTGTGGGAAATCAGTGTGGGAGTTGGTAGCACAGCGAGTCGGAGTGACTTGGCTCTGTTCGTACAGTGGCGACATGTCCGCACAGCGCCAGGGATGGTCGCATAGTGCTCAGGATGGCCCGCCATGCCTGCGCCGTCCTCTCCTCTTCTCCTGCTGCGTGCTTGAGGGTCTCTCCCGCCCGATGGAGGGCTTCGGGTCATCGGAGTTGGCAGCATAGGAGCTCGGAGTTACATGCTCTGTTCGCATAGTGTCGGCCTGCCCGCACACAGCCTCGGTTGGCAGCATAGTGACGGGAGTTGGCAGATGCGATTGGGGGGGGGGGAGGTCGTGGCTATCAGGGCGGTATGGCGAGAGATTTGCCTTTTGACTTTGGATGCACGGCGGTAGTGAGTGTCATTAATCGTTTGTTGGAGCGGAGGTCTCGACCGAGGCGGAGCTCTCCCTATTTCGTGGGTTGCTCGAGGCTCGACCCTCAGGCCTCGACCGAGGCGGAGTTCTCCGATTCACTCGAGGGATCGGTTCCCTCGAGCGAAGCGGAGATTGAGGTGCGGGTCGAGGCGCCCCGCGGGTTGTCTTGACGGGCCTTTGCCCGTTGCTGGGCCGTGGGCCTTAATTTCCGTTTCTCTTTTCCTAGTATGTACATGGGTTTAATGTTTAACAAGGGCGATTATCCCATAGGTTTGGGTACCCCTAATGATCGCCCTCAACAGTAGCCCCCGAGCCTTTGTCGGAGTAGGTTTAATCGGGCAAAGGCTTTTCGTCGTGGTGTTTCTGATAAGGTTTCCTTGAAGAATTCCGTTGGGTGCACTACGCGCACCCGCGGGTGTAGCCCCCGAGGCCTTGGAGGAGTGGATATACTCCTACAAGGGCTGTCACTATTTTGTGCTTTCGCGAGCTACATCATATTTCATCTTTAAGGAACTCGATCTTGTGATGCGATGAGCCCCCGAGCCCTGGCCCTAGCGAGGTCGATCAGGGGCAGTCCTCGTCTTTGAGTTACGACCCTCATCGCCCCGTTCATGGGGGGGGGATGGGTGACGCAATCCATGCTTCCCTCAAGCGGGCCGCGAGTCATGGATGCCTCTATGAGCTGTTAGCGGGTAATTCAAGTGGACGTCCGTGCCTCGTTCAATAGAGGTCGGCTCGTGGTCCGGAGACACGTCTCATAAGAGCACTTGTGAAGGTTTGCTAGGCAGGGCTCGACCCCGTTCGTTAGGGGTCGAGGGCTCGTTGCTCTCCCTCGGTGGGATCCCTCGACTAGCTGCCTCTACCTGGCCTTGAATACAACATGGGGGGTGCCCTCGAACTTCGCATTCGAGGATAGGCTCGACGGCACACGCCCCCGGTTGTCCCTGACTCTGTTTGATCTGGGGGGCATGTCGAACCCTCGAGGGGCCAGGGCTTCGAACCCCTGATCAGTAGGGCCTCGAGGAGAGGTGGCTTACCTTGGAAGCTTTCTTGCCAGCCTTGAACGTTTATTTTGGTAATCGTGGCTGACGCGGCACGGAGAATGCGAAGCAAGCGCGCCTTTTTAGGTGGAGCGGCAGAGGCGTTGGCAGTTACGATGGGATGTGGCGCAACCAGGGGCTCGGACGGCGTGGCGTCCCTCCTGGTCTGGCCGGGGCCGCTGAATCTGAGCGTCTCCTGTGGGAGGAACAGCAGGCCCTGGGGACCACGGTCCAGGAGGCCCTGAAGCAAGTCCTCGAGCTCCACCTCGGCCGAGGCTTGGACGTCTACCTGGTAAGTAGTCTAACTGCTAAATTCATTGTGTGTTTTCTGTCTTCCTCTTTTTCTTACCTTTGTCTGTCGCATTAATGGCAAAATTTGAGAGAGATGGCCGGCCCAAAGGTCGCCGAGCTCACCGATGCGCACGTCGAGGTGCGTCGGCTGAGGGAGGCCTTGGCCCATGCTGAGGGGGAGCATGACCGCGAGAGGGCCCTCGCTGTGGAAACAGCTGACGAGGTCCTCCGGCAGGGGGATGAGCTCCACCGGCGGACCCAGGCGCTGGCCGCGCACGAGGGCGAACTTCAACAGGAGCGCGCCGCCCTGGCCGAAGCCCGGGGGCAGCTGCAGCAGCGGGACTCGGCTCTTGCTGCGGCTGAAGCCCATTTAAATACCCAGGGCGAGTTTATCGACCTGCTTACCGTAACGGTGGCAGAGGGGGACGTTGCCATCACCGAGCTGCGAGCCTCAGTGGAGGCCCAGCAAGGCGAGATGGCAACCCTCCAGCAGGAGGTTAGTGCCGTCCGAGAGGATCCCGCCCAGAAGGAGAGGCTGACAGAAGGTACATTCAGTACAAACTTATCCTTAATCCGAATTCAGGTTTTTGAAACTTATCTGATTTTGCTTTTGGGTTTTCAGAGCTGCGGAAGGTGGCAAAGGAAACTTCCTCGCAGGCGGAGTCGCTCCAGGTGGCCTATTCGAAGGCCCAGGAGGACCTCGAGGTGCTACGGGAAGTAGCCCTCGCCGTCTGCAGGGAGGTCGAGGGGTCAGAAGCCCCCGAGTCCCAGTCGGGCAGCTCGGTGGCCAGTCGCCTAAGAGGCTTGGGCAGCTGTGTTGCCAAGCGCTTGAAGGGGGCCCTCCGCCTTGGCGTGCAGAAGACCCTCGGGGTTATCTCGACGCGCTTCGTCATATACCTCGAAGCGGTGAGCGGCGGCTACGTGGTGGCGGACGACCTCGACGACGACGCTGCCCTGGTCGTCGTGGAGAGCGCCGACGCCGGCGCCTCTGCTCCTGCAGCCGCCTTGGCGCAGATCTTCGAGAGCGATCTCCTCCCCGAAGACGAAGAGGACGCCACCCCGAAGGCCCCGAAGACCCTGCTCCCTGAATAGTTAGGATTATCGATGTAATAAGTATTTTAGTGGCTTAAACTTAAACAACTTAATGTTTTAAGCACACATTCGAGTTTGTATTTGAATTATGGTTTTGTTTATCACGTTTTTCTCACTGAATTTGTAAGGGACTTGTCGAGTAAAATATCGTTCATAGACTAACTTTAGCGTAGGGTGGCGAGGGGGATGTCGTTTCCTTTCGAAGGCGTAGGCGGTCCCTCGACTCGGCCGGCCCTTAGCCTTAGTCAGTCTATGCCCCAAACTGCCTTTTGGCAATTTACTGGAGATGGACATGATGAAAGAATTTTGAAGAAAAAACCTTAAAATTGGGACAATTTTAGGAGGGGGTGCCCCCCCCCGAATTAGCACCCGAGTGAGACTTGGCTTTTTTCGAGGGTAAGCCGAGTCTTACTCATTTAAGATCTTTCTTTATTTATTTATTGAATTAAATACAAATGTACGTGAATGCCTGGAAGCTTAAGGGTAGAAGCGACGTAGCTGTTGGATGTTCCAAGCGTTGGCGAAAACTTCACCTTCTCGTTCGCAAGCTTGTATTTGCCAGGTTTGAGGACCTCGGCAACGATGTAGGGCCCTTCCCATGGCGGCGTGAGCTTGTGGCGTCCTCGATTGTCTTGCCGCAGCCTTAGCACCAGGTCCCCCTTGTTGAGGTCTCGACGTCGAACCTTTTGGGCTTGATATTTTCGGAGGGACTGCTGATATCGTGCTGAATGTAAGATTGCCACATCTCGAGCCTCGTCCGCTTGATCGAGTGAGTCTTCATGAGCTTGCTTGTTTCGTTCTTATTGGTAGGTTCGAAGCCTCGGGGACCCATATTCCAAGTCTATGGGGAGGATAGCCTCGGTGCCATAGATGTGGAAAAACGAGGTGAAGCCTGTGGCTCTGCTCGGGGTCGTTCTAAGGCTCTAAATTACCGAGGGTAGCTCCTACACCCATTTTCCACTGAATCTATTCAGCTTGTTGAATATTCTTGGCTTGAGGCCTTGTAAAATCATGTCGTTGGCACGTTCTACTTGGTCATTTGTCTGTGGATGTGCTACGGCCGACCAATACACGCGGATATGATGGTCATCACAGAATTCCAAGAATTTCTTGCCTGTAAACTGGGTGTCATTGTCAGTAATTATCGAATTAGAGATACCGAACCTATGAATTATATCCGTGAAGAACTGCACGGCTTGTTCAGATCTGATGCTGCTGATGGGTCGAGCCTCGATCCACTTCGAGAATTTGTCGATGGCCACCAGCAGATGCGTGAAGCCCTCGGGCGCTGCTCGCATTGGCCCGACGAGGTCGAGCCCCCACACAGCGAATGGCCATGTGATCGAGACAGTTTGTAAGACACGGGCCGGGAGATGAGATTTGCGTGCGTAAAATTGACACCCTTCGCAAGTGCGCACGATTTCGTTGGCGTCGGCGACAGCCGTGGGCCAATAGAAGCCCTGGCGAAACGCATTGCCCACGAGGGTACGGGGTGCCGCGTGGTGGCCGCAGATGCTAGCGTGGATGTCTCGAATGAGTTCCCTTCCCTCAGGAATTGGAATGCATCATTGCAAAATTCCGGAGGGGCTGCGCTTATACAATTCCCTTTCGATAACGACGAACGACTTGGCCCTTCTCACAATGCGTCTAGCCTCGGTTCGATCCGAGGGTAGCTCTCCTCGGTCAATCCAGGCGATATACAGATCGCGTCAATCGCGAGATGGTGCGGCCTCGTCGATCTCCATAATTTCACCCTCGTCCGCCGAGGATATCTCCTGACTCGAGGCTTTGGGTTCATCTTTCGAGGGATCCTCGTCCATGGGCTCGACGCCCGAAGCCCCCGAGTTTTAGCCTTCGAGGGAGCGTTAGGAGCTTTGGCAGGTGGCTTGAGGTTGACGCTTGGCTCTGCTAAATCACGGGTGAATACGTTTGGTGGAACGGTGATCCGTCCTGACGTGATTTTGGCCAACTCATCGGCCTTGTTGTTGTATTTTCACGCGATGTGGTTGAGCTCGAGGCCATGGAATTTGTCCTCGAGCCGGCGTACCGCGTTGCAGTACGCTTGCATTTTGTCGTCGTGGCAGCTTGCCTCTTTCATAACCTGATCAATGACCAGTTGCGAATCTCCCCGGATGTCGAGGCGTTTGACACCCAATTCTATAGCTATACGAAGTCCGGCGAGCAGAGCCTCGTATTCGGCCATATTGTTGGACGCTGGAAAGTGCAAGCGTACCACGTGTCTTATGTGTTCTCCAAGGGGTGAGATGAAGAGCAGGCCCGCGCCTGCACCGGTTTTCATCACCGACCCATCGAAGTACATGATCCAACACTCTGCTTGGATCTGGGGTGGTGGCAGCTGTGTGTCGGTCCACTCTGCCACGAAATCGGCCAAGATCTGCGATTTGATTTCCTTTCCAGGGGCGTAGGTGAGGGCCTCACCCATCAATTCCATGGACCATTTGGCTATTCTACCCGAGACATCCTGGTTGCGGAGTATCTCCTCTAGGGGGAAAGATGAGACCACGGTGACAGGATGAGCCTCGAAGTAGTGGTGCAGCTTGCGCCGTGCTAGCACTACTGCGTATAGCAGCTTCTGGATTTGTGGATATCGCGTCTTGGTTTCGGTCAATACTTCGCTGATGTATTAGGGTTTAGGCCTTTGGACGGGCAGAGCGTGTCCCTCCTCGGTTCTTTCTACGACAATGACTCCGCTGACTACTTGAGTCGTTGCGGCTACGTAGAGATAGAGGCGCTCGCCCTCCTTAGGTGGCATTAAAATCGGCGCTCGTGCGAGAGATGCTTTTAGCCCGTCGAGGGCTTCCTGGGCCTCGGGGGTCCAAGAAAAATGCTCGTTCTTTTCTAGGAGTCGGTACAGGGGCAAGCCTTTCTCGCCGAGACGCGAGATGAACCGGCTTAGGGCTGCTAAGCATCCCAATACCCTTTGAACCCCCTTTAGGTCTCGGATCGGTCCCATCTGTTCGAGGGCTGAGACTTTTTCAGGGCTGGGCTCAATGCCTCGTCGAGAGACTATGAAACCCAAGAGCATGCCTCGAGGCACCCCAAAAACGCATTTCTCCGGATTTAGTTTTACCCCGTTGGCCCGGAGACAATCAAATGCAATGCGCAAATCGTTTACCAGGTCGTCCGCCTTCCTGGATTTTACAACGATATCGTCAATGTATGACTCTATGGTTCGCCCGATATGATCCCCGAAAACACGAAGCATACATCGTTGGTACGTAGCTCCGGCATTTCCAAGACCAAATGGCATCGTGACATAGCAAAAAATGCCAAAAGGCGTGATAAAAGAGGTTGTCAGTTGGTCAGAGATTTTCATCTTAATTTGGTGGAAACCAGAATAAGCATCAAGGAAACATAATAGCTCACATCCCGCAGTTGAATCCACAAGGGAAAAGGGACTTTTGGACATGTTTTATTTAAACCAGTATAATCTATGCACATCCTCCATTTCCCATTCTTTTTCTTAACTAAAACAGGATTAGCGAGCCAGTCAGGGTGAAATATCTCCTTGATAAATCCGGCCTCGAGGAGCTTACGCAACTCTTCACCAATGGCCCGACACTTTTGCTCATCGAAGCGTCGCAGGCGTTGAACCACCGGCTTGGAGTGGGCAGGATGTCAAGGGAGTGCTCGGCGACCTCCCTCGGTATGCCCGGCATATCCGAGGGGCTCCACTCGAAGATGTTGAAGTTGGCGCGGAGAAAGTCGACGAGCACCACCTCCTATTTGCTGTCGAGGGTCGAGCTGACCCTTACAGTCTTGTCCCTGGGGGTGCTGGGGTTGAGGGGCACAACCTTGGTGTGCTCCGCGGGTTCGAAACTGCCTACATACTTCGAAGCGGAGGGGATGGTTTCGTTCGCCATCTTCTCCAGGTCCGCGACGAGAGCCTCGTCCTCAGCAAGTGCCTCGGCGCTCTCGACGCATTCCACGTCACATATGTAGGCATGTTCGAACGATGGGGCCACCGTGATGACGCCCTTTGGCCCCGACATCTTCAGCTTGAGGTACGTGTAATTGGGGATGGCCATGAACTTGGCGTAGCATGGGCGGCCAAGGATGGCGTGGTAGGTGCCTCGGAATCCCACCACTTCGAAGGTTAGGACCTCCATGCAGAAGTTGTCGGGCGTGCCGAAGCAAACCGACAGATCGATCTGCCCAAGGGGCTGGACTCGCTTTCCCGGCGCGACGCCGTGGAACGGCGCCTTGCTGGGGCGCAGCTTGTCCCTCCCTACGCCCATGAGCTCCAAGGTTGATACGTACATGATGTTGAGGTTGCTGCCTCCATCCATGAGTACCTTGGAGAACCGGGTATTGCCTATGATAGGATCAACGACGAGCGGGTACTGCCCTGGGTTTGGGATGTAGTTGGGGTGATCCTCTCAACTGAAGGAGATGGTCTCCTCAGACCAGTCGAGGTAGGATGGCCCGACCTTGTGTATGGAGAACACCTCTCGGAGCTCGCGCTTGCGCTGTCGAGGCGTCATGTTCGCCGTCGGCCCCCCGAAGATGAAGAAAACATTCTCCACCTCTGGGAAGCCTTGGCTAGCCCCGTCGCCCACGTCCTCTTTCCGCCCTTCCTCCTTCGAAGCGGCGCGGTTGAAGTATTTTTTTAGCATTCCGCATTGCTCGAGGGTGTGGGTCACGACGCCCTTGTGGTAAGGGCAAGGTTTCTTGAGCATATCATCGAAGATACCACCTCCTCGACGGGGGCCTTGAGGAGCCTTAGGCGCAGGGTCGACTGCGAGAATTTCGTCGGGGTCCTCGGTCCGCTCTTGTCGGCGTGAGGCTTTTTGGGGCTTCTTCCCCTTCTTGCCTTGCTTCTGTTTCTTTACGGAGCCTTTGGACGTGCTGCCCTCCTCGGGCGTTTCCTCCGTCCGTTTCCCTCTCCTACCATCAAAGATGGCTACAACCGCCTCCTCGCCAGAGGCAAAGTTGGTGGCCACATCGAACAACTCGTTGACGCTGGTAGGAGGACTTCGTCCCAACTCTCGCACCAAGTCCCGGTAGGTTGTGCCCTCGAGGAAGGCATAGATGACTTCAGAATCACCCACGCTCGGGAGCTCGGTGCAGCGCTTGGAGAAGCGGTGGATGAAATCTCGAAGGGACTCATTGGGCGTTTGGCGACACCCTCGAAGGTCCATTAATTTCTAGGGCGGACGTAAGTGCCCTGGAAGTTACCCACGAACGTCTTCACGAGGTCGTTCCAATCGTGAATTTGGTTCGCGGGAAGGTGCTCGAGCCACGTCCGCGCAGAGCAAAAAGAAGGAGCCCTCCCCGCGGAGGAAGCTTATAGTCGGTCAACTATTGCGAACCCCCTCTCTTTGGGCATAAATATCCGGTTAGCGGAGGTCGGATAGCGCAGGAGGAAAGGCAAGTTGCGGATGATCATGGCGTCGTCGGTCGCGCCGCCCAGTAGGCAGGCGAGGCGAAGGTCATTGAGCCACATCTTTGGATCCGTCTCCCCCAAGTATTTGGTGATGGTCGTCGGTTCCCGGAATCGCGCCAGAATCGAGGCCGCGCGAATCTACCGGCCAAACACCCGGGATCCCGGGGGTTCTGGTATTGGGCTCTTGTCTTCGTCGCTGTCGTAGCGGCCTCCGCGGCGAGGGTGAAAACCGCGAGATGTGTCATCCTGTCTTTTTCTGTTGAGGATGTTGCGCGTGTCATCGTCGCTAGTGTCACCGTGTGTATCAAGGATTCGCTCCTTGAGAGGCTTCCTCCCGATGCGTTCATGCACTGAGGGTGCCTTTCCCTTGTTTGATGACAAGGGTGGCATGAGATCGTCCCTTCGCGGGGTTTGCGCCGATGCTTCGTGCTCCCGCATTCCCCACCGGTTTTCGGGCCGGCAGAGTTACGCATGCGGGACGACGAAGCACTCCCTGGAGGGGTTGTAATCCCCCTCGCTAGAGTCGTCGGAGCAAGTTAGGCAATAATTTGCCGTAGCCTGGAATGACAAAAGGCCTCACGATCGCGAAGCCCTAAGTAGTCCCATTCGGGGACCCCCTGGCCGCTCTCGTGTGCCTCGCTGCCAGAGTCGGGGTAGTCGTCGCCTGACGATGTTGCTATGAGATTGCGGATTGAGAGCAGATGGTGCCCCGGCAGATCCTCATACGCCGTCATGTTCATATCAACCGACGAAGAGTTGGTCACGGTTGTGGTGCGCGCCTCACCGGGGGTCTGCGACGGGTCGACCATGCTACCCCCGGCATAGCGCGCAGTTGTGCCACTGTTCTTTGCCATTGACGCAGGGTTTCGTGTGCCGGTCTCAACCCGTTCGGGGGAGCTGGCGCGGGCCGCTCTGCGTCGCTCCGCGCGCGTTCACCACGCGCGTTGACGCGAACGCTTCCTACTTGGTGGTGGCGGTGATGGGAGAGGCGGTGGTATGTCCATGCTAGTGCTCCTTGTCAGGAGCTGCATGTTGTAGCCATCGCCAGTCGCCCTGAACTCGAGACTCCCGAACCGGATTTCGAATCCGGCAGGAAGTTGGTCCGATGTCGGCATCGGAAGAAGATTGTCGCGTATGACACGGGTTGCCATCAGGGGAGATGGTGGATGGTGTGGTCGATCACAGCGAGAACCCCCTACCTGGCGCGCCACTATCGGTGTTAAGAAATCGTGGTCCCGACACCAACCAGAAATGTGCTGTGTTCCCTCCCCTGATGGTTGATGCAAAAGGTAATGCAAGACACGGAGTTATCCTGGTTCCGGTCGCAAGACCGTACTTCCAGCGGGATGATGCGTGAAATGTATTATCCTGCACCGGACTGCAAGTAGTTGGGGATACAAGCAGGTTGGGAGAAGAGGCTAGACCTCCAAATCCCAAATGATTGAGGCAAAGTGCCAATACCATGGAGTGCGGGGTGTACATGAGTGTTGTCTCTTGTTCTGTATTCGATTGTTTTCCTTGTGATCGATCGTCTTCTGTTCGTGGGCGCGCCCTCTCCTTTTATAGGCCAAGGAGAAGGGGTTATAGGCGTGCGTTGCCATTCAGGCACGGTTGCAGCACATCGGTAGGAGTGGCACCGGGCGTGTTTCTTTGTCCTTGGTCACTGTTACGTGGTATTGCGGTGCCTGCGATCAATTCTTGTACCGGTGATGACGCCAGGATGTTGCTTCGAGGGTCCGAGGTGTCCTACGTGCGGTAATAACTCGCCCGTACGCCGGTTTGAGGGTCTCCCATGCCCGTGCATAGTCGTTTCTGTGGGAAATTAGTGTGGGAGTTGGTAGCACAGCGAGTCGGAGTGACCTGGCTCTGTTCGTACAGTGGCGACATGTCCGCACAGCGCCAGGGATGGTCGCATAGTGCTCAGGATGGCCCGCCATGCCTGCGTCGTCCTCTCCTCTTCTCCTGGTGCGTGCTTGAGGGTCTCTCCCGCCCGATGGAGGGCTTCGGGTCGTTGGAGTTGGCAGCACAGGAGCTCGGAGTGACATGCTTTGTTCGCACAGCGTCGGCCTGCCCGCACACAGCCTCGGTTGGCAGCATAGTGACGGGAGTTGGCGGATACGACGGGGGGTCGTGGCTGTCAGGGAGGTATGGCGAGAGATTTGCCTTTTGACTTTGGATGCACGGCGGTAGTGAGCGTCATTAATCGTTTGTTGGAGCGGAGGTCTCGACCGAGGCGGAGCTCTCCCTATTTCGTGGGTTGCTCGAGGCTCGACCCTCAGGCCTCGACCGAGGCGGAGTTCTCCGATTCGCTCAAGGGATCGGTTCCCTCGAGCGAAGCGGAGATTGAGGTGCGGATCGAGGCGCCCCACGGGTTGTCTTGACGGGCCTTTGTCCGTTGCTGGGCCGTGGGCCTAAATTTCCGTTTCTCTTTTCCGGTCAATTTGATTCAAATGGAAGTTTAAATTTATTTAAATTCAAATTTGAATCACCTTGTTTGGAGTCCTAGAAAAGTTAGTTTAGCCCGAGTTCACTTTCGCCCCTTCTACTCTTTCCCAAGCACAACTTAACCCCCTCCACTTTCTCCCCAGTCCAGCCCAAGCCCCTCTCCTTTCCCCTCCCACTCGACCCAGTTCTCCCCGAGCCGGCCCACAACTCCTCCCACGGCCCAGCTCGCGCCCACAACTCCTCCCACGGCTCTCTCCCGCCGACAGGGTGGCTCCACCTATCGGGCTCTCCCCCTACCTCTCGCCAGCGCCTTCCCCCTTCCCCGGTGTGATTAACGCCGCTCCCGCCGGCCATCCAAGCCCCACTCCACACTTGTGGGCTCCACTGGAAGCTTCCCCGAAGATCCCCGCCGCTCCCCACATGGAAACCAGCCAATTTTCCCACGCGCATCGCCCCGATTGGAAGTTCCCCGATCGCCGGCCGCCGCCGCCCGATCCCCGCGCCACCTGCCCAATGTGCCACCCCTCTGGCCTACATAAGCGCCCCACGCACCCCGAGCCCTCACCACCCATCGCCCACGCCTCCCGAGCGCCCCAACTCCTCCATCCACGCTTTACGCCGCCACCCGAGCTCCGCCGTAGCCGGATCCACTGCCCCGGCACTTCTCCGGCCAATTCACACCCCTAGCTTCTTCGCGTGTTGGTAAGCAAGCCCCCGAGCCACTCAACGCTCTCTCTCCCTCGCTCTCTTGCTCGCTCGCCCTCTCTTGATCGTCGTCGCTAGTCACCCCCGCCGCGTAATCCTCGTCAAGCACCCCCTAGCCGAGTCCCCCGCATCCCCAGCATGCTCCCCGACCAAGTCGCGTCAAGTTTGGTGGTCCCTAGCGCCGGATTTCCTAACGCCGGCGAGCCCTCCGCCGCGCAGGCGCAGCGCCGCCGCACTCCGGTGTCCCCGCCGACGACTCAGACCCCCCGGTCTGTTCCTAGCCCTTGGATCGAGATCCAACGGCCCAGGTCCGCCCGAACCCCCGAGTCAAAGCCCAGGATACCGGTCAGCGCCGGTAGTTTTGCAAAAGAACCCCTCCAAGTTTTGAAATCAACCCGCGGTCCAGCTTAGTTCACAAATATTTACGACTAGGTCCTGTTTTATTCATTTAGCCCCCCGAGCTTTTGAAAAATAGTACCCACAGTCCTGTTTAAGTATTTTCACGCGTAGGCCCTCGGGTTTTTATACGAAATTATGTTTAGGTCCCTGATTTTTCACAAAAATGCCCCTAGAAACTTTTAAAACTTACCAGTAGATCCCTAGATCTTAGAAAACCCATATCTTTTCCGCGCTCATGTGTTCGTAGTGAAGCGTAGAATATTACTAGAACCTTTATTTGTACTGTTTCTATTGTTTGGTGTACTGTTCTAATAGATTATTATTTATTTGCATGTATTGGTTTGCGTGCATATTTGTATGGTGATTCGTGTCCAGTCGGTAAGCCTTTCGCTTTGGACTTCGAGTACGCGGAGGACTTTCCGGAGCAGGACTCGCAGCAACAGCCTTTTGAGGAAGGCAAGTTATAGCACAGACAATCCTTACTACCTAAATACACTTTTTACATACATTTACTTTCATATGCATGTGTCTAAATTGATGTCCTATTAAGGTTGTACCTAGTTTGTATACTCCCGTCCTTGTTACCTTGGGATTATTGCATATGGGTAGAATCTTTGTTATGCGCAGCTACTGTCACTATTATTTAATTGTTAAATATGACATAATGGTTCACTTCAATATTAATGATAAAACTTGCTTTTTCGCAACATGGTTTAGGGAACTAGAGCATGTGATGTGTGCTTTGCTCTAGTGTCTCTCCTTAAGGTCCGGTTCTTAAAGCGGCAACCCAGGAGCCTATCGCCACCGCTAGAACTATTATGGCTCTAGTCTTGGTCAAGTAACTTATACGTCTCTAGCTTGCCAGTGGTTACCGGAGTGGCCGACGGCGTTATGGGAAGTAAGGCACGTGGGTGTTTCTTGATTCCACCGAGGACGGTAGCCCCGTCGGCTAGGTCTCGTTAGACCCAATCCCGTGTTGGGAGGCCCTATGGTACGGGAGCTCCGCACGTTTTGCTCTTTATTTTTGCTGTTGGCATGAGTTGCCTGCGCTTGGACGCCATTGACCCCCTCACGTTGCGCCCTGAGGGTCAGTCAATCTCGGTGCCTAGAGTCTCACCACCTTATTGTACCTTAGCGGCCACTGTCTTGTTAGGGTGTCTTGTGAAAAACCTCGTAGCGTCCCTATGCAATCACACCTCGGAAGTGTTGATGTGCGTGGTTGGGTGCAAAGTTCTTTGGAACTTTTACGCGACTGGTGGGTAAAGGGTGAACCCTCTGCAGAGTGTAAAATCTATCATGATAGCCTTGCTCAGGGTCACGAGCGGCCTGGATCCTTTTTTATTAGAAGATGATGTTTATTTATGTTTAATGTCACTTATACTTTATTAATTGGGTTACAACCGGGTTTTCATTCACTTGTAGTAATTTAGTTAATGTTAAAATGAACCAACTAAAAATGCTAATGCAGTTAAGCCGTGTCTAGCATATTTTGAGCCTTCATACCCGTGCTATACTTGCTAAGTAATTGTTTACTTACACTTGTCATTTTATTCAACAAAATCCCGGATGGGTAAACAGATTGGGCTGGGCATGAGTCTACTGCTGAGTTTCCCGAAGATTTACCGTACTACTGAGCTGTGATCTCCCAGTCAGAGTCCCTGTGGATTGCGGCTCCTTTAGTTTGAGAGTTTATTAGTCTTCGCTATATTTGGTTAGTTTATTTATGATGCACTCTGATGTAAAATTTTATTTAATGAAGAATTTATTTAAGCATATGTTCTCTGTTTATCATATTTGTTCGCTATATGTATACTATGACTTCCTGGGCACACATATGGCTGCATTCGGGTTTTTGTGAAAATCCGGGTGTGACCAAAAGCCACCTCAGATGGGTTTTGGAGTTGTGATCCGTGATCACAGGGGAGTTTTCTTAGCGGCATGTTCTCAATTAGTTCGGAGATTTAATGCCCCCGAACTACCTGAAGCAATTGCTATCAGGAATGTTTTCATCTTTTCTTTGGAACACAATCTTTGGCACGTGGTTATAGCTTTTGATTGTCAAAGTGTTATTAAGAAGATTAACTCCCAAGTATTTGATATGCCTCATGTTGGAGTTATCATCCAGGATGTTAAAAATTTGAGGAGTGTAAATCTTTCCGAGTCAATTTAATATAATGCTACCTTGTTCACTCTTAAAAAATCAACGCAACAGCCAATAGACACTGACTGAAAGCCTGCCGTTTGAGTATAGACTATGGGGTGGTTCAACCCTTCAGAGAAAGGTTTCAGAGATGGCAGTAATCCAGTCGGCACCATTGACCCGTTGGTATTCAGTCAGCTACAACTCCATATAGAGCCAGCTCCTAGGGATGGCAACGGGATCAAACCCGCTGGGTTTTGCCATCCCAAACCCGTGCCCGTGAAAATGAAACCCGCCCATTAAAAAACCCATGACCTGTCACGGGTTTGATATTTTGCCTAAATCCATGCCCATCGGGTTTACAGGTACCCACGGGTCGCCCGTGCCTATTAAAAAAGACATATATTATAGAAAAACTCGATGAATACTATAGCACATAAATTATTTTTATTGGTTATATGTCGCAAGAGTATCGTAAATAAATAGAGAAAACCATTAATAAGAAGTATGCATTTGATTCTATGGAAAATAAAGGAACAAGTTAGGTTTAGGCCATTTAAATTGAGGTATGAATTAAAAACATTGATTATTTGATGGTATATGTTTGGGTAAAAAAACCCATGGATTCACGGGTTTGGGTTTTATGTTCCCAAACTCATGCCCGTAAACCCGCTGGGTTTAATACTTTGTCCGTTAATAAACCCACGGGTAGAAAAGTGACCCAAACCTGTGCCCTAATAGAGTAAAAACCCATCGGGTTTCGGGTTCGGGCACCCATTGCTATCTTGACCAGCTCTAGCTGAAGTCTAGAGTTGGAACATGGATTTGTAGAGTTGGAGCCACGTCAAGCGGGCCCTAAAAGGCCACAGCACAGTAGGAACACGAGATATGTACTAGGCCCGCTTCGAAGTTGGATTGGAACACGTGATTTCGCAGGACGCATTCGGTTGACTGACATTCATCGTGGAATTCTCGCCCAAACACACTGGCGGTGGCCGGTGGCCCATCCCGTTTTAGGCCTTGTTAGTTCCCGATTAGGGAGAGACCGAATCGGCACTGCACGCAATAAATGCGCACTGTAGCATGTCGTTTGTATGTGTGAACAATTATTAAAAAATTGATTAATTAGACTTAAAATGTTCGTTTCGTAGAGTACAACAAAATTGTGTAATTAGTTTTTGATTTTATCACTCCATGCATGCTATGATATTTTGATGCGATGAAAATCTTATTTTTACACGGTGAATTGGGCGCAATCAGACAATCCCGTCCCCTGGACACGCGCACGCATATCCTCGGACCCTCCACAGTATTCCGGTTCCCTGCATTTCCCCGTTCCTCCCTACAGTAGCTCTGCTCGAGGATTCGTGCTCGCCTTCACCGCACAGCGCGACACTGTCTTCGCCCCCGACACCGTCACCACCGCCACCATGTCTTCGCCCCCGACACCGTCACCACCGCCACCATCCGCGAGGTCGGGGACCTCCTCCCCCGCCGCTTCGCCCGCCGCGCTGCCGGCTCCGAGGTCGGTTCCTCCAGCATCCCTTTTCATTCCTTCTCTCCCCGATCGAACTTTCCGTGGCCCCCACTCCCGCACCTCGATCCGTGTCGCCGGCGGATCGGCGCGCGCAGCGATCGGGCTGGGTGGGTGCTGTTCGATGGCGTGGCGGGGTATCTGGCACGGGAGATGTGCCGCTAACTGGGGGCGTGCTGAATTTCGTTTAGCTCGGATTTAGCATCGCGTGTGCTGATTTATGTTTGGTTGGCGTAATTGGTTTGGTCACTTGCTTTGCTACATTAGAGCAGTTCAGCAGCGGTATCCAAATTTCGAGATAGTTGCTAGCGTGTTCCTTAGCAACTTATCAGAACTCCAAATTTCGAGCTAGTTTCTAGCGTGTTCCTTTGCAACTTATCAGAACTCAAAAGTTAGAATACATTTGTTGTGCTTGTACATCGTTGACGAGTTAACTCCTTGCAGGACCTTGTGATGCGGCTCCAGACGCACCGGAAGCTTCAGAGGCACACGGGCTGTGTCAACACAGTGGGCTTCAATGAGGTTGGTGACGCCCTCATTTCAGGGTCCGACGACCAGATGGTGATGCTGTGGGATTGGAACACTGGTGCCGTCAAATTAGAGTTCTATTCAGGCCATGGTGGCAACGTGTTCCAGGCACGCTTCATGCCTTGCACAGATGACCGGACCATTGTCACTTGTGCTGCCGATGGCGAGGTTGGCGTTTAGTTTCCGCTCGTGTCGTTTCAAAAAAAAAAGGTTTCTGCTCTTGTGTACAGATTTAGTTGATCATATTACCTATACCATCGGGAATGATCTTTCTGCCACTATCAGGTGAGACTTGCCAAGATACAGGATGGTGCAGATGTGTCCACTACATTGCTTGGTGAACATGAGGGAAGGGCTCATAATTTGGCTATAGAGCCTGGTAGTCCTTATATCTTTTACAGTTGTGGCGAGGATGGCCTTGTTCAACATGTAAGCCTCTATCCAAGGCAGTATTTCAGGTGTTTATAAACCGACCTATAACCAAGTATAATTAGCCATTTCCTTCTTCTGCAGTTTGATCTCAGAACAAACACAGCCACAAAACTATTCCTCTGCAGAAGCTCTTTGAGGAAATCAGGATTCTCCTCTTGTGTCCACCTTAATGCGATTGCGATAGATCCAAGGAACCCAAATCTTTTTGCTGTTGGAGGAACCAATGCATATGCTCGTGTATATGACATCCGCAAGCACAACTGGGATGGGTCATCTGATTTCGGTCACCCATCGGACTGCTATTGTCCACAACATCTTGTTGAGGATAAGCGTGTTGGGATAACAGGGTTAGCATTCTCTCATCTGAGTGAGTTGCTTGTGTCTTACAATGAAGAGAATATTTACCTATTCCCTAAAAATGGAGGGCTGGGATCTGACCCGAAGCCATCTATCAAGATTGGAGCAAATGAAGGGTGCAAATCAACAATGGCTGCATCTGGACAAGATTTTTCTCAACCTGCACCTCAGGCATATGTCGGTCATCGCAATTGTGAAACAGTGAAGCGTGTGACTTTCATTGGGCCAAATGATGAATACATCGCCAGCGGGTCAGACTGTGGTCGGTTATTTATTTGGAGAAAGAGAGATGGGAGTTTCTTACGGGCCATGGAGGGTGATGAGTGCGTTGTGAATTGCATTGAACCTCACCCTCATGATATGACAATTGCAAGCAGTGGAATTGATAATGATATAAAAATGTGGACTCCATCTGCCGTCGAGCGGGCACCTGTGGTAAATATTGAGGAGGTAATTAATATCTCCTGGTCCTGGACATCTATGTCTCTCGTTATCATCTCTGCTTTCAGTCAACCTATATTCTCCACCTGGATATAGTATCAAGCATTGCTATTAGACATAAATAATAGTATTGAGCGGGCAATTTGTTTGTCAAGAGGCAATACTTATTTCTTGATCTGTTGGAGGCATTTTTACATCACTTCTTTCTTCAGTCTTTACAGTTCAGCATCATCCATTGTGCATTGATATTTAAAATTTAATTATTTGCGATTTACTTGAGTACATTCCTTTGTTTGGCTGCTCCAGTTGAGACCTCGCAAGAGAAGGGCCAGGCTCTGGCACTTTGACTTACCAGAGCTGTTGATCCGACACTTATTGGCATCAGAACGTCGGCAACAATCAGCTGAAGAGGATTCAGACCTTGAGGACAATGCAGGTCTACTTAGTCTAGTACTACGTGCTGCAGATGGAGATGTGTCATCGGCTGACGATGAAGAGACCTCTGATGGCTCTGAAAAGTGGAGTCTCAACTGATCTGTTGTCCACCTTTCAGGATAGATTCAAAGTTGTACATGTATACAGTAATAAGTTATCAAGTTCTTATGGATGATATAGCTGCACCAGTAGCTTCCCATCTGTATGTTATATGTACTGTGTTTCCAAGGCCATTTTAATGAAAATTTTGGACCATAGTAGTTGTGTGCCAGCATCTTATGAAAATCTGCCATTGTGTTGCAACCATTTCATATATTTAATTTTGTTCTGACCAAAAAAACATGTGGTTTTGTCATTGTCAATCTTACCTTACTTGATGTGTATTCTTGCGCATAGTAGCACATTTACTTAATGTCAATGTCCTGTGCTGATTTGGGCCTTTTAAGTTTCATTTCCACTTTGCTGGTTTATACAGCTTGATACGAAAATGCTGTAAAATTGTTGGTGTGTGAGAAATGTTTTCGTCCTTGCAAATAACTGATGGATTGGGACTTGGAGGTACATTCGAGTGAGTTTTTCCCCCCTTTCTTATGCTTCTGAGCTGCAATATTCTGGTTTTGTTGTTTGGCATTGCAGCTTGTATTTCGTAATTGTTAGGATGAAAAGACTGCAGGTTCATCAGTTCTTTGGTATTACTGGGTTAAACATTAGTAATTGTTAGAAGAATAATGATGAACTTAGAACCAAGGTTTGTGTAAATGAGCAAGGAGTTCACTGAAGTGGAGGTATGCAGTTATGCGTATGGAAGATCAAGAAAAACAAAAAGATCAGAGGACAATGATGAATTTATAGTCATGGATTGTTTAAACGAACAAGGAATTCACGGGAAGTGGATTTGCTTTGCACTTATGCGCATGGGAGATCAAGAAAAACAAAAGATCAGCACTATCAGGTCAGTGTTCCTCATCAAATTTTTTCTCGAACACGTAAAAGAACTGCGTATCATTGTATGAATAGAAGAAGAGAGAGTCATACAGAGATCCCAACACACACCCCTCAGAAATCTAATATCTTAATCACCCATTATAACATGAGACCTGACCTCAAGACCTCCTAACCACTAACAATGAGCAGGGAGAAGGCCCTAAGCCCCTGCCAAACTCCAAACCTGGGCTTTTCCCTAGCAATTGTTCGGTATTCTTCTATTAGTCATACCTCAGGATACATGGTATACGACAGAACACGACATTATAAAAAAACTTGGGCACATTATTCTGTGGGAAAGGCACCTGAGCTAGAAAGGCTTTATCATTTTCTAAAACCTGCTGTATTTTATCTACTTATTATTCGAGATACATGTTAAGATCAGGAGGACTGAAATAGTGGAACTTTTCAGCACAAATTGTAGCAATATCACTCACGAGTCAGGTATTTCAGCCTTATATTCTCAACGAGGCAACAAATTAGCAAGTCTGTCCTTATAAAAAAAGCAAGTCTGTCCTTATAAAAAAAGCAAGTCTATCCTTATAAAAAAAAGCAAGTCTGTTACAAGTATGAATGTACTCAAGTATCCGAAGTTTTTCTGATATTTTTCACCACTACCCGCTGTCCATGTTAATCAACTAACAATGATGGAACAGCGTGCAATCCATATAATGCTAACTACATAAAACTTCACAATGGCTTTTGACAGTGGTTAGTAGATGATAGACGATTAGAGGTATAGAGATGTATAAACTATGTACAGACATGTATCCACCTTTTGTTTTACCAGAGTGATCAGTAGCTCATCTATTTCCTATCTGGCTGTGCTTCAGCTGGTCTCATACTTATGCTTGTTGCAAGCGCTACCAGCTGCAAGAACCACAGGGGAACAAAATTTAACATGAAATGGTTATAAGTTGATATCAAGAACAAAACAGCTTAATTGTAGTAATAAAAATATTCAAATATGGAGCCTACCATTGCGAATCCAGCACAGGAAAGGCTGAAACCTTTTAAGTAGAAAGGCGTAGCTTCTGATAGACACCAGGCTGTCAAGCCAAATGGGGACAAATTATGTCTAGAAATACTTGTCCAAGCAAACCAGTAGAAAATTAGTATGGAAAACAAAATTTGAAAAGCTTAACTTGTTCTTAGTTATGTATTAGTAAAGGCAATGATTGGTACATACCTGTGAGAGGAGTAAAAACTAGAGGAGATATCACATTTGCAGTTGAGCTTATTCCAGTGATGCACCCTTGGATCATTCCCTTGATTACAAGTAAAATTAAATCATGCAAAAAGAATCACAAGTATGTATGGAAAATAAGCAGCTTCCATTTGATTTGTGAAGAAACTATCAGCTGACTGTGATTGACTTCTGATTAGTACCTGCTCAAAAGGTCCCACTTTCTTTGATATGATGCTCCTTATCTGTTGAAAAAATAGTCAATAAAAAAGATTTATTCATATGATTTAATGAACCAAGAACATTTAACTAAAGAGGGACATTAACATGCAATTACTTACACATGGGGTGACCATCATGCTTAATATTACACAGCTTGCAGCAAGATAAGGGACCTTAAAAAAAACGTGCACAACATGAAATTTAGCAGAACTAATGCCAATCAAGATCTCATGGAAAAAGGTACGCATCCATACCCAGAACGACCATGCTATGCTGTATAGGAATGACTGCACCATCAAAGCCAGAACAAATCAAAATAGTTATCACCTAAATTTATCCAAAACCAAATATGCAGTAGATCCAACAAAGTGACATCCTTACATGCCCGCAGCTCCCTATAAGTGCTATGATAAGTAGCTTCTGTTCACCTAGCTTTGGTACTAGGAGTGGCATCACAGTTAGCTGCACCACAATTCTTAAACGTGTTTAGACGCAGCTAAGTAAAATTTGAGTACGTTGTAGTTATAAATAAAGTTATGGTGGAAATTATTACAAGATAAAATTGTACCTGTGAGAAGCTTCCTGTAATGCCAATAATAAGTAGCAAATTGGCATACTGGTTCTTGCTATAATGGAATTTTGCCTTGAGAAAGTACTGCATTTACATACACCCCGAAAGGCAGAAGAGTTAGAAGCAACTTTCAAAACGCTCGTAAGGTGTATATGACAATGCCAGCATAAGTTTTGTCCATGAATTTATACACTGAATTCTTTCAGGAGAACGATATGGTATTTACATCATGATAATTTACATATTCATCTGTAGTGTCGTGTATTCTGTACAAGAGAAAAAAGAGATGTACCAATAGTGTATTCAGCACGCCTGCCTCACCAAGGCCGTGGAAAAATGTGATGACTGCCGCTCTCAAGAAGGTTGAGCTGCAAGTTGTTTGGAGCATTCAGGAAATAAATTGAGATAAGCATATCATCTTGCATTCTTATTTAATGATCTATTTGTGGCGTTGGCAATAGGATAGATGTCAGTATCACGAGTGTCATTCTCTGAAAGAAACGTGCACTGACATTCATCAGGTCCATTTTTAGATCCGGGTGAAAAGGTCACATCGGACAATGTAGCGTACTGCAGTATTTTTCGTTTGTTTGTGGTAATTGTTGTCCTACCATGACCTAATTAGGCTCAAAAGATTCATTTCGTCGTGTACATCAAAACTATGTAATTAGTTTTTTAATTTACCTACATTTAATGCTCCATACATGCGTCATTTGCTATATTTAATATTTTAATGTGATGGAAAGTTTAGAAAGTCTACACACGGCCTCAATATCTTTTTGGAAATGGTGCATCGGTATCTAAAACAGCATTCATCAGGTGCGTGGAGTTGGTCAGGACAGAACAGATGACTTAAGAGCAGGTACAGTGATTGGCGTTACGCCGGACATGTCATTTTTATCGCTGAGGTGGCAGAGAGAAGCAAAGAGAGAGACCGGAGCTTGTCGACGCATGCAGCGCCGAGCGCATCAAGCACTTGTAGGCAAACACAGAGACCAGAGACTCTCTCTCCTACTATTATTGATGATAAGCTTTGTTTAGTGGGCTAGGGATATTAAAATATTATTGATGATAATTTTAAAGAGACAAGCTAAGAGACAATTATTGTATATCTTGTCTATAATTTGGGCTGTTATTGATGTGGCACCTCTAACAGACAAGAGCTTGGCTCTATTATTAACCATGCTCTAAGTGTAGGCTTACTCAAGTGTTACAGGCTCATAGCTAGATTGGATTTTGTTTGCAGCTCTGTTTGTGCTACTAATCTGCTTTGCAATGCAGGAATCCGCTACAGCTTTCAGAAACAAAACAATCAGAGTCCCATCAGGAGTTCACAATGGAAGGCTCAACAAGCTTCACCTGCCGGTGAGAAGGGTGACTATCTCCGACAGCGACGGCGCTTTCCGTAGAGGCGGTAGCCTCGGCGACGACTCCTCGCTGCTGGAGGAAGGCAGACAGAGCGGCCGGGAGGCCTCCTCGTCGCTGCTATACGACGACGAGGCGGCGCCGCCGTCCGTCTCCCGGAGGAAGGCCTTCATGTACACGGCCGTCGCCACCGCTGCCACCGCGGAGACCTGCAGATCAGCGCCAGAATGCAGTGGTGACAGCTTTGTTTGCCGGATGCCGAAAGAAAATCACTAGAATGCGCGGTCTCGGACGCTGACCTGGCACGTGGACGAGACGGGGAGGAAGCGTGCCGCCACGGTGCTGGCGACGAAGCCGGCGCTGCAGACGCCGGACAGCACGCCGAAGGCCGCCGCGCGCCGCGTCTCCGGCACCCTGTCAGCCTGCAGCAGCAGCAGCCAGCAGGGGAGAGGAGAGGGGTTTCAGTAACTGTGCTTCGTCTAGATCTGTTGGTGACGGCAGCTTGAGGCGGCGATCGATGCGCTGGCAAGGCATACCACGTAAGCAAGCGAGAGGCACATCATGCTGCCCTCGGAGACCATCGCCGTCAGCGTCTTGGTCACGTAGTACGCGTAGAAGTAACCCCTGGTCCGGCCGGTCGCCAGGATGCCTTGCCGGACGGAACAAAACAGAGGGAAAACAACAACTTTCAGTCCTCGTCACCTGACAGTCTGACACTACATAATGTTCAGAGAAGAATGTTCTGCTGTAAGTCGCATGGCGGTGGCCCGAGGAATGATTACCCAGTGGAACGATGGACGCCGTCGCCGGGAGCGCCAGCAGCGCCTTCCGGCCGTACCTGTCGGACAGGTTGCCGACGACCGGCGTCAGCACCAGCGCGCCCAGGCCCGTAACCTGCACCAAGAGTTTCAGAGGCGAACACGTACGTACATTTTGGACGAAACGAAACGGCCAGGACGGGTACGGAGAAGTATCTCATAGGGTTTGTGGTGGCGTCGGGGGTGCCGTGGTGGTGCGCGTCGGCGTCGCGGGCGCGCGGCACAGTGCGTGGCGCTCTCACCTTTTTTTTTCTCTCTCTCCCGGTGACATGATGCTGGTGGAGACTGTGTGGCGTGTAGTGGACATGGTGGTGTCGCCCGCCGGCACGCCTGCCTTTTTGGTCCTAGTCCGAGAGCAATTGGACGGGGGGCCTGCTATTTTACGGTCGAGGGATGCGTCGGCGTCGCGCGCTCGCTTGGCCTGGCAGATGTGACAGGGCACGGTTTTCTATTTGTTTCTCACGCTCTCTCTTCACTACAACGTATACTCGCCGTGTAAGCCTAGGGTACTCGACGACTTTTGCCAACTTCACGACATTCTGGAGACGACGCATCTTTAATTTGCTTTTGACATATCGGGCGCCCGGAGTAAACATGGTTGGTGCGGCGTTAGTTACAATTACAAAGGTGCTGCTACTGCTGCTTGCTTCAGCCGTCGACAAAAAGCTGGTGCGTGAAATCGCCGCGTGACGTATGGCGACCAGCCGACCACACCGCCCCGGTTCTCGAGTGCTCAAAAAGTTACCGGGGCTCCACTGAAAAAAGTTACCGGCTGCCCAAGGTGACCAGGACATGGCCGTTACGGTGCCATCAGTGCACTCGTCACCGGCGTGACTCCGTCGCCCCGAGAATACGCCGGATCCCCGGGGAAACGGCCGGCGCCGGCCAAACGCCGTTCTTCTCTCACTATCCGCTCACGGTGAAAGTAATAAATACAGTACGTCATCTCACTAAAACTCGGTTTTGACTTGTTAATAATGCAAGGTTACTGTCGCACCGACAGGGGTCGGAGTGGTTAAGTTGTTAACTGATGGAGATCGGATAATAAGGAGCTGCAATTGGGTGCTCAGTGGAGCTTCCACTCTCGCTTCATGCCACTCTAGCTTGCTGCTCGAAGAGGGGTTATGAGGAACACAAGCAAATCAGGTGTTCCGATCCTGTGCCATGCTATAATCTCTGTACCTTAAAAGTTTTAATCAGCCATGTTCATGCAGCTGCGCAATGGATTGCAATTGCAAATAAAAGCAGGCCAGTAACCACGGGTACCTAGAGGCTAAGAACTCGACTGGAGTGCATGTAAAGTAAGTGACAGGATCGATCGAGCAGACACACACTTACGGTGGCCATGGAGGATGATAGATGACGATGATGATGATAGTTGACGAGAGATGTCAGAGTTAATTAATTAGTAGCTTACAGCTTGCTGGACTCCGGTGAGGTAGATGGCGAGGGAGCACTCGTCGCGGCCGGGGCAGAGCGCCGCCATGGTGATGTCGGTGATCACCGGCCCGACCATGAAGGTGGCGAAGCAGAAGAGGAAGGCGAACACCAGCAGGTGTCCCAGCTCCGCGAGCTCCTCCATTCCTCTCTCCTTCTTCTCCCCTTTCTTTCTTGCGCACGCTATAGCTCGCTCTCGATCTCCTCACTAGTCCCTGCCTCTGTTTTCTTCATCTCCCACCTATATATGTGCACGGTGACGCAAGCAGCAGGGTGGGATATGATGGTAATAACTACCACTATTAACGTCTCAAATGTTACGGAGGGAGGTCGATGAGTTGATGTGCTTAACCCAACAAGCAAGGAAAACTGGAAAGCCGTCGTCCAAAGAAAAAGTGGACAAAGTTGAACGTACGCTTGCTGGAATAGGCATCCGAGACGAAGATTAGCCTGGGAAAAAAAGTGCCATTAGGAGGTAACGTTTTCGAAAACGCATATATCAGAGATTGAAAAATGTGTTGGTATATTTGCTCAGGAGGAAATAATTGCGAGCCAGGTAAATGGATACGCTCCTCTTGTTCATATTTAACTAGCTCGATCACCTTGCCATTCCTTTTTCATATCTAACTTTGATATTTGGTGGGTTCAAAAGTTCAATGGTAGCGCCTTTGTTTTGAAGTCTTGGCACAGCATCCATGAGGACCGCATGCATGCATGACCTTCTATAGCATAAATATATAAGTACTAGCGACAAAGGATCAAATCACTACAGGGAATCGATTTTATTATATTTTGGAAAGAAGAATCGCCTTTTCATTTTATTTGGTAAAGAGGTGCAGTGGGTGCGATTAGGTGTCTACGTCACGTGTATACTATCTTTTATACGGTTAAAATGCCCAAAATATATTTTTTCTCCCCGGCTAGTTGGGAACTTTTGATGCGCACGGTAGCGAGCATCAGAAGTTGAGAGCCACTCCTTTGCGAGTGTCGTCGCAGGCAAGCACTAGCTAGGTTACCTTTCGCTTGGTCACTGGTTGTGGTTGGCCCCTCGTGCTCGTACTAAGCTAATGCGTGTCGTACCAGCTCGTCGTTGTGTCTGAAATAGTGAGGCTCCGGTGCTGCTCGTACTCGCACTTGCCACCTGGTCATGCAGATTGCACCGTAGGGACATGTGACTCAGATAAACGAAGAGACCAATGATAATGCGAAGGTGGTCAGGACATACCGACTGTGACGGACTTGGCGACTTGCCCGATGCGGCGATGCGGCAAGCCGCCAACGGTACGCAGCACTGGCGTTTGTTTGTTTGTTCGAACTTTTTCGGGAGGAAGACGAGAGAAGGGAGAGACAATTGGTGCCGTCAGTTCCTCATCGTCCGAGCCTTAAAGCTGCAAGCAATTTTCAGGCATGCGGACTTTTAATGATGGAGAAAAAATGTTTCCCTAACTCCGTGCCACTTAATGTATGTGGTTGATACTCGTTACAAAGTTTACGATTGACGGATAAGCAAAACTAACGAAGTATGTCCATTAATGGACGCAAAATTACAAACACTTGCCATCGCAAATTCTATGATTAAATCCGCCCATGCTTAGCGAAAAAGATAACGAAATGGAAATTATTGGCTCCAGTGTGCCACATCTCTGCTGACCTCTTCCCAGTCCTCCAACAAAAGGGCCCAAAGCACCTCCATTTCTTAAAAGAGCATCATTTTAGCTACTCTCTCCGTCCTAAAAAAAGTAAGTTTACTTTTGTCCTAAGTCAAACATATTTAAGTTTGACCAAATTTATATAAATTTATTAATATTTATGATAAATTATAAAATATATTTTATGATGAATCTATTGGTACTTATTTATTGTTATAAATATTAACAATTTTTATATAAACTTGATCAAATTTAAAATACTTTTATTTAGGATAGTCTAAAGTGACTCCTTTTTTGGGGCGGGGAATAAGTTGGATTGATCAACAAGGAGTGTCAAACCCATGCATGATTTGTTTTCCGTAATTTCTTGTCTACCCGTTCGGCTTCCCCGTGATTCCGATCTCACAGCTATGCTAAATAAGTGCATGATGACGCAAGCAGCAGGGTGGACATGATTTTCTTTTTTTGGAACAAGTGGACATGCTAGCTAGCAATGCCTCAAATGTTAAGGAGTTATAGTGTTGGACCGATCCATGTTACTTCAATTTTCCTCTAAATTTCTAGTCAAATATACTATAAAATGTGAACATGAGTTGTTTCGATGTAACAGAAAATTCAATGAAACCACATCTAAATATAACGTAAGATCCGATGAGATCACATGCATCTTCAAGTCCATGTTTAAAACTCTAGACCTATATTTCTCCACGTCCAGTACAATACTCCGGCCTCTTACATGCTTCCGCACATACATCTTTGATAGGTTACTCTAAGGACCAAATAAAACATATTTAATTTATTTTTTGAAGGATCGAAATGCCGACCAGAGAGGGGGAGTGAATGAGAGCCCATAAAAATTTTTCTCGAAACTCGGCCTATGTCCCACAATCACTACCCAAATATTCCTCACTAGCTTGTCAAGGTAGCGTAGTCACAACGGAGCTACCAACCCTAGGAACAAGCCAAAAGAGAAACGAAGCGGAAGCACACAACTCGAGAAGCAAAGAGGAACAACTGTCTGCCAGGCCTGGTCGGACTGTCCGCACAGAGGGCTCGGACTGTCCGCGAGGCGGGCGGACTGTCCGACAGAAGAGGACGGACCGTCCGTAAAATCAACTTGAATCTCCAGAAACTTTGGGTCCTCTACGGACTGTCTTGCGGACCGTTCGCCAGTGTCGCGGACCGTCCGAAATGGTCACACGGACGAAAAGACTTAGCCAAATCGAGAAAAACTCATACAATCAGACACGTCACGGACTGTTCACCAATCACATGAGGACTGTCCGAGACCACGCGGACTGTCCACCACCCCTAGTCGGACTGTCCGAAAAATTCGACGGACGAACGGGAAGAATAGCTACAGTAAATCACGCGTCAACTCTCCCAAATCCAATACCGGATCTCCCAAATAGCAAGAGCTCTTGAAGCGAAACTTTGGGGAGATGAGAAGCAACCCAAGAGGAAGCTTTGCCCCAAAAATCTCGGCCTCTAACTCCCTACAACACGAGGAATCGCGAATCTCACGGAAGAACACCCTCACCACGAGTTCATCACGAAAACTTCAAATCTAGACCAAATCCCGGCGTTTAAGGGGTCAAGATCATCCACAAAGAGGCACAAGGCACTCACCCATGATCCCCACAAAGAAATCCGAGAGGAAACGGCCTAGAAACGATGAATCAAACCAAGAACGAAAGTAGCACAAAATGAACTCGGGGAGGAAGACAAGCAAATCATCTCTAGAACAATTCTTCCATACAACCAGAGGTCACGATCTATTCAACGGTGGCTAACCTCCACCCGTCATCCACCCACTAAAGATTACTCGATCTGCAGCTGGCTAGCCTACCAGAAGAGAGAGCAAATGAACTAGGGTTTCGAACAGATAACTTGCCATCCCCTCCACCTCATATTTATATTGAGTCATCTAGTGGGGGGGGGAAGACCACACTACCCCTACACTCTAAGCCTAAGATACATACCTCTTAGGGGCAATCTTAGAACTCTGAGATATTTCCTCCGGCTGGGCACGCCGTCCATCCGGCCTTGCTTCCCTCCGACGCAAGCTCCAGGATCCCGCCGCGTGTCCACCGCTTCGAAGCTTCCCGAACGCGCCCGGATCACCGTCTCCGTCATGTTGGGCCTTCGGGCTCGGTTTTGAGGCCCAAACCGAGAAACCCTCCTCCGATGGTTTTGTGGCCCAACCATAAAACCCCGCGTACAAGCTTCAGATGTTAGCCGCTACCTTGCACCGACTCAATTCACGACGTCATCTTGCTCTTCTTGCACCATGCCGACCGCACTCGATCTCGTCTGGCCACCGGGTCCCTCGAACAGAGCCTACTTGTCTCTCCACTCCTTGGAGGCCACTCTGGCTAAGACCTTTCGCGTTTGTTCTTCACCTGCACCAACGCAAACCGAGTCGCATCGAACACCTGCAATACTAGGCCAAGAGTCAGTCCAACACCACGTTGTCAATCACTCATCACACTGGGAAGCGACCATCCACCGGTCCTTGGACACACCTGGTCCTCATTTTGCTCCGTAACCTTTATTTACTATAAATATTATACGGGGTTGCAAGAATCAACATTCTTTTTTTTGCAAAAGCATGGCCGGCCTTTCCCTAAAGAAACAGAACCGGTTAGATTAGGTGTAGGCGAATGGAAGCAAGCAAAATCGTGGCCACTTTGCAGGGATCGGCGGATCGCCGGGACTTTTTTCTAATATGAATACATGCACATGAACCTTATTTTATGAGTACATTCAAAAGACTGGATCAATATATCTCGACGAAGTCACCACAGGCACACGTTGTCGACGAGTATGTCTCCTGCCACTAAAAAAATAACGCCAGTTAATTCTAAAATAAATACAGAAAAATACGACCGGTACCGAGTCGAGGACCTGGACCCTGGTAGCAAGGTTTCATCAGAAGAAATCTTATCGGCTGATCTACGACAATCAGGTCACTTCAAGTACACATCGAATACTATCTTCATAAGTACCCCTTCATAAGAAGCCTGCGTATAACCGATAACTCCAAGTGGTTAATAGTGGGGAATTTTAACCTCATCTACAAAGCAACGGACAAAAATAATCGGCGCCTCAACCTACAGCTCATGCGACGTTTTTGCTCGGCCCTGGCCTTCTGCGACCTAACGGAGATCCATCTCCATAATCGCAAATTCACTTGGAGCAGCGAGAGACGCCAGCCAACTCTGTCTCGGATTGATTGCTTCTTCTGTAATGCAGCTTGGGATATCGCCTTTCATGAGCACACCCTTCATGCCCTGTCATCTTCGCGCTCCGATCACTGTCCCCTGATCCTCGGCCGTTTGACTGGACCGAGGAGGCCACGACCCTTCAAGTTTGAAAATTTCTGGACGAAGTTACCCCGCTTCTAGGAAACGGTTCTGGCCACCTGGAATATCCCCACGCACCACACTGAACCGTTCCACCGCTTAGGTCACAAGCTCCACGCCACGGCCAGGGCACTAAGAAAGTGGAGTGCCTCGCTAATCTCCGATGCTAAACTCAAATTCCATATGGCACAAGTGGTCATCCAGCTCCTCGACACGGCGCAAGATATTCAGCCTTTATCCAATGCAGACTTCAACATCCGAGCAAAACTCAAACAGCTTCAGATGCATCTCATATGTGCGCCAAGATCAGTTTACACACATATGGTAGACGTCACAAGTGAATATCCATAACCATGCATAACGAAAGAGTATTAAAGTGTATTTATTAAAGTCTCAGAGTTGACACCAATGTCATAGCGGAAGACTTAAATAAACGTTCATCTAACGAAGCAAAAGTGACTCCAACTCCACAGGCGTTGACTGGGGGAGACTCGCCTAAAACTCCTCAAAATCAGTAGTGAAATCCTCAAAATTCTCCCAATTTGAGCAGCATTCCGGGTGTAGTTGATGCAATAAAAGAAAGAAAACAAGCATGAGCACATGACGTACCCAGCAAATGTAATATGACATACAAGGCTGGGGCAAAAAGGCTGGCTGACAACACTGCAGTAAGCACTTTTAGTTGGTCAAGTTTTATTAAGCAACTATTTACTAGCAAATGAAAGTATATACCACCCACAAATTAATGAATGTCATAAACCCAACATAATCAAGTAACCACAATTTAATCCATGTTCAAGTATGATTATCATGTAAGGGTCCAGGCCGCTCTTGACCGTGAGCACGGCTGTTATAACAGTTTTACACTCTGCAGAGGTCGTACACTTTCACCATAAGCCGTGATTCCCATTGCCAAAGCATGCACCCGTCCCACACCACGTGGACCGAATACTGAGTTTCACTATGAGACCTTTACAAAAGCACTTTAATAAATGATAGCCCGCTAAGGTTTCCGGTTCAGAAGCAAAGCATAACCCTCCCTAATGAGGTCTGTCTCTTACCAAAGCCCGCAGCTCAAGAGGACCGAGCTATACCCCGTCAACCGCCGCCCCCCATGCCCCTTTCGAGTAAAGCTACCATAAACTAGAGCACATAATTAGTCAGTCAAAGCCAGAGCCACATGGCACTCATGGTTGTACTGTTTTCCTGGGTGGTTCTCCATGTTCCAATTAAAAAGATATGATCTTGCCATTTAATTAATTCAAAGAGTATTTGGAATATAGAGTAGGGGTTCATTTAACCAATCCCAGTTGAGCAAGCTAAGCATCATCTACCATCAAAGTTAATTAAATAACCCAGTTTCAGGGACAGGAAAATATAGTGGCTAGGCAAATCCTTAAATAGGAACCCATCAAATTAAGACACATGCATGGATGGTGAAATTAATAATTATTAGGACATTTACATGACATAATACACTTGCCTTCTTCCCAACTCTGTTGCTGCTCAAATCCTTCTCCAACAGTTGGTTCTTCAGAGAAATCCTCAAACTGCTCGCTTCCTAATCGCATCACACAATCGCATGCAAAGAAACAATACACTAAATAAGAAACAGTACACCAAACAATTCCAACAGAAGTAAACAACAGCACAAAACTAATGTACGTGTTACAACGAACGCGTGAGCACGAGAATCACTAAAATCGGAGTTAAAACGCAAAAGATATGGCTTTTCTAAGGTTCAGGGACTTGCTGGCAAAGTTTTAAAAGTTCCAGGGGCTTAACTGCGAAAATCTGAGGGCTAAAACATAATTTTGTATTAAACTACGAGGGTTTTCATGTAAAAAGACAAAACTTGGACCTCGGGCGCAATTTTAAAACTTGCAGGGGCTAAACCAAAAGAAAAAAGGACTTAAATTGAAATACTTTTGAACTGGCTAGGACTGCGGGTTGATTTTTAAAAACTTGAAGGGTTCTTTTGCAAAAACGCCATGGCTGACCATTTTCCTCATGTTTGACTCAGCGCTCGATCTAATGTGGGCCGTTGGATCACGATCGGACGGGTGGGAGAGATCTGGATCTCGGGTCGACGACGGCGACGGCCGAGACGGCGGCGCCGCTCTCCTCCGCGGCGGCGCTTCGCCGGAGCAAAGCCGATCTAAGGCTACCGTGCACGATTTGCGACGGGATCAAGTCCTACGGGTGCGGCTCAACGAGGGGAACTCGGCTAGGGGATTCTTGACGACAGACGAGCAACGACGAAGACCGACGACGAGCTATGGCGGCGGCGGTGCTACTGCGACGGCGGCGCAGCGACGACAGCGCTCTACGGCCACAAGAAACAGGAAAGAAAAGGTGCGGAAGTACCTTCACCTCGACGCGAACCTCCTGGTGCAGCAATAACAACTGGAGCAGCATCGGGCGGCGAGATCGACGGCGCGGCCGAAAGCTTGGCGGCGGCGACGATGGCGACTCGAGCACAGGCGGCTAGGGCTAGAGAAATTGGATGGGGAAAATCAAGGGCGCGGCGGCGGCTATATATAGGTCGAAGACCGGCCTCGGCGTGCGTGAAGAGGAGGGACTCGGAGTCGGGGCGGAGGCGGCGGCGCTCGGACTCGGGTTCGAGTCCGGCTCGAACACGACGGGGAAGAGGAAGCTGACAGGTGGGTCCCACCTGTCGGCGTCACAGGTAGGAGAAAAAGAAAAGACGACGGCGCGGCGCGACGACGGGCCGCTACTGGGCCTAAAGCGGAAAGAAAACGGGCTGAGCGGGGAGGAAATGCGAGCGAGGGAAAAAGTCCAGGAGGCAAAAGCGAACCGCGCCAGGAGTTCAGGGTCCAAAACCGAACTCAACCTAAACAACTTTTCTAAAACTCAAACAAAAGCAAATCAAATTCGAATTTAAACAAAATTTAAATTCCAACTTGATTTACTAGCAACCAAAAATATATGCAACAGCATGAATGCAACAAAAACTTATTTTGACTAAAATAATTATTTAATGATATTTAAATTGATAAAAGGCTAGAAATTCCAATTAAATCATAGAAAATTTATTTAAGCCTTAATAAATCCTAGAAATATTCAGAGAGTTGCTACAATTTAATTGTGATGAATTTTAGGGTGTTACATAACCAGAGACCATATTAATTATCAACTTTAAGTAAATTAATCATGCGAGGATCCAGGCCACTCTTAACCGTGAGTACGGCTAATATATCAGTTTTACACTCTGCAGAGGTTGTACACTTTCACCATAAGCCGTGTAAAAGTTCAAAAGAACTTTAAACCTAACCATGCTGTGCGGATCAAGCACGCATCACACTACCGAGGTGTGACTACATAGGGACGCTACGAGGCCTTTACAAAGATTCTCTAATAAGTGCAGTCCGCTAAGGTTTCAAAATCCAAGGAAAGAATAACCCTCCCTAATGAGGTATGTCTCTTAGCTAAGCCCACAGCTCAAGAGGACCGGGTTATACCTCATCGAAGTCCCCCCACTTGCCCTTTCGGTAAGACATGCATAAACTAGAGTCTCCAATTATTCAGCCAAGGCCAGAGCCCATTGGCACTCATGGTTGTACTGTTTTCCTCCGCGTTCCAATTAAATCACTCCGTGTTCCAATTAATCAACAAGATAGTCTAATTAAAGCATAGGTAGAAAGATGGTTAGGGACACTTGCCTTTATGCAACATAAATACCACTGCTCAAAGTCTTGAACTTTTGCTATTACTCTTTTAATCTTCAAATCACTCGAACTGCGCTTCTTCTTCTCACAGCAATCATCAAGCACAACCATACAAACACGCAACTATACAAACAAACAAACAAACAAGAACAACTAAGAACAATACACCAATCAAAGGAAAAGCTTAAAAAAGAGCGCACTAAAGGATAGGGCTTGGTCAATTCTCGTCACCATCTGACATAGTCTGCTTTTTTATTTTATATCTCGAGTTCTAGACATACGATTAACGTTATTCCAATTGGGTTAGCTTCATAATTTGATAATCTATCTTCTGGAAAAATTTCACGATTTTAGGAGCTAATGTCTAGAAACGACACAAGATTTAGTGCACCTTTCAGAATCTGTTTTTGAGGATGAAAATCTCCACAGTGACTTACTGCTATTCTTCACCTCCATCTGATAGCTTATATTTGAGGATTTCGATCCTACAACAAGTTAAATAATACTTCTAATCGTAATTCATGTCGATATGAGTCTATCGCGACAAAAACGGATTAAAACGAATCTAAAACATCGAAATTATGGACTAAACAAGATTTCCATTATTTAAAACTACCAGGGAGTTTTATGTAAAAGAGTACTAAAAAGGATATGGTAGAAAATTACAAGATTCGTTGAGGGTCTTACTGAAAATGTTGAGGCAAAAAACGACGGAAGGCTCGGCGCGACGATGAGACAAAGAATAGGCGGTAGTGGAAGATATGGTGGAAGAAGACTACCTTAGGGAATCCCAAACAAAGGGCCTCCCTGTAAAGGAGTCTATGGTGTGTCTTTTCCAGAGGAGAGGTGGTTCGTATATATAGGGATAAAAACTCCTCATCCTCATGTCCATTACCAATATGGGACTAATCGATAGATTACCCCTTTTAATGCTAATGGGCTTTAGAGATATCCCACAACACTAATGGGCTTTGAAATTTGGCCCAATAAAGTGATGGGATGGATTTGGGCTAAAATTGGATCAACTTTGGGTCAAGGCTGGTCTAGTAATATTTATGGTGATTTTTATTCTCGGAATAATTATTTTTCTGGTTATAAAATAATTCCAGATAAATCCAGAATTCATATTTAAACCATGAAAAATAATCAAAAAATTCCAAAAGTCCTAGGAAAAATCCTAGAGATAGATTTAGACATGAGGAATCCAAATAATGTATTTGGACCTCACGAAAAGGATTTTAGCCTACTCCAAAAATTGAAATTTGCTCTAAGAAAAATAGGAATAAATGCCAGAAAAGTCTGGAAAATTCCCATTATGCTTCTAAACGCGTTTTTAAAAACTTTGCACACACAAAGGCACTAATTGCAAGAAGCACACAGTATTACCACCTATCTTATTTTAGTTTAGAAAACAATTTTTTCCTATAGTAAATTCCCTATTAATTATATAAAGCTTGAGAAAATTTTAGGAATTTGAGAAAATTATTGTATTAATTAGGCTAACTGTTCACATCCTAAAATTTGAAATTTTAGAGTGTGACAGTGACAAACAACTAATGGGAGGGAAATGTAAAGTTAATTGGACGCAGAGCTGCCTACTGAAGGAGTGTGGCAGGTTGGGAATTCCGAACCTGTAGAAATTTGTGAGGGCACTGCGACTCCGATGGCTTTAGCATCAGGGGACTGCAACTGACAAACCCTAGGTAGGAACCGAATTACCATGCGGCGACGAAGATAAACTACTATTCGCAGCATGCACAAAAATCACCCTCGGAGACGGGAAGAGGACCACCTTCTGGGACTCCGGTTGGCTAGATGGGCGCAGACCCAAAGATATTACGCCAATTCTATTTGAGATTTCACGGAAAAAGAAGAGATCCGTCCACGACACTTTGAACAATGACACCTGGATACATGACCTCAACGTCAATGGCCGCATAACCAATGAGCTTCTAGCCGCATTCGTGGAACTATGGTCTTTACTACACATAGTCCAGCTGCAACCGCACCTGGAGGACACAATCACCTGAAAGCTCACAAAGTCAGGAACATACTCTGCCGCCTCTGCTTATAGGGCGCAATTCCTCGGCTGTACCACAACTCTACTGATAAGTTCCATATGGAAATCCTGGGCACCCCCAAAGTGTAAATTCTTCGCCTGGCTCATTACCCAAAATCGGGTGTGGTCAGCAGATAGGCTAGCTGCGCGCGGATGGCCGCACAACGACTCATGCGTCCGCTGTCGTCGAACTATGGAATCTGCTCACCATCTATTAGCAGACTGCAGATACACCAGAAGAATTTGGGAGCTCGTTGCCACTTGGACGGCACAGCCCGGGTTATCCCCAAACGCTTGGACGCCCACCCGCGATGCCCTGCAATGGTGGACAATGATCACCACGCTACCAGACTCCCCGAGATGAGCGTCGAGAAGCCTCACCTTATTAATCATCTGGGAGATTTGGAAAGAGCGAAACGCAAGAACCTTCGATAGACGAGAGTCATCCACGGCTACGCTCATGGCGCGAATTAGGAGCGAAGTTTCGAACTGGATCGTTGCGGCGGAAAAAGAGCTAGCCCTTCTTGTATTGTGAGAGTAACGCTTTTGTTTATGTTTTTCGCGGCAGACCGCACTCTTGTACTCTCTTCTCTATCAATAAAATAGGCGCTATCTCGTACCCGTTCGTTTAAAATAAGCACCCCTTAGAGACAGCAACCTGATCTCGAGATGTATGAAGTCACCGTAAGCCCTTTACTTTCATCAATCACATCATATACCCTGTTAAATTATATATAAATAAAAAATGAGCATCCACACCGAATTCAAACTTGGATGGACATGTTCCATCACAAGTAGCCTTAACAGTTGAGCTACGTTAGGTTTGTTTTCTTTTTGTATAAATTGATCAGAATAGAAAATTTTGACTTCAAACAAAGCTACAATTATCAGCAATTTAGACTGGAGGTAGTTACTCGTGTACGATCGAACATAATGATGATCAATGGTCTCGTAATACGTAAACAAGCTGACGAACACATGGGATACGGTTGCAATTTGTGTGCAGAGGTGCAGATATATCTTCCTGCCGGCGCACGGTTGAACGGGTGATCCATTGCAGAACTGATAGGCGGTATTCAGAACACGGAGGCACGTCCTGTTTCGAGGACGTACATGTACACTGGCCAAGAGGCACCACACACAACAGATATACATTTTGTTTTGGGCTAACACACGAGAATATATGCATGATAGGCTTCCAAAGTTCTTCAATAATGCGAAGCAATCAGTGTGCTATCAGTTTTAGTATGTACGTACGCTCAATGATGGAGGAGTATCCTACACAAGCATATGATCGTCGTCAGTTAAGCCCCTGGCTCGGCGACGCATGCAAATCATTAGACGGGAACGGCGCCAACTACTTATCGTGGCATCACGTCTCCGGCGGAATACTAGAATCCCTCAACCATGTGGAATCGAATTCAAATAAACACCCCTAAATTCCTCATTGACTTTGCACCGAACTTAATTCCAATCCCCAGGTCAACCGAGAGACAAGCCGCCGGCCGGATCATGAGGTAGAGATTGCAACTGAACATGATCATCAACAGGTTGGTAGTGGACGCGCGCGAGTCTATATATATACGCTTGAGCAATTGCGCCGTGGTCAGTTAATTAGTTGGTCGGCCGCACAAAGCACATCGATCGCCATCGCCACCAGCATGCACGGCTGCTTTGTCCGCTTCGGGAGCCCACGGCGACAGCAGGCGCTTCACGGCGGCGGCGGCGTCACCGTCGTGTCACGCGGCGACGGCGGCGGGGTCCGCGTCAAGGTCGTGGTGAGCGGGGCCGAGCTGGAGCGCATCGCCGCGGCCGTCGTGCGGAGGCAGCGGGGCGGAGCCGCCGCGGCCTGCCGCCGGCGCATCACGGCGGCGCCGGTGCCGCCGCGCTCGGAGCCGGAGGAGGGCGCGGGCGCGGCGCGGCGCGGCGAGTGGCGCCCCGCGCTGGACGGCATCCCAGAGGAGGCCTAGAGCGCCGTCGCCGCACCAGAGGGAGAAGAGGACCCCGGCGCGCGTGGTGGTGATCCCACGCTTCGACGAATAAATCGCTCGAGCTAACTGAGCTCGGGGATTGCGGTTTCGGGAATGGCTGTGTTGCGTGCTTGTGTTCGTGCAGTGCAGGGTTGGCGCGTGGTGTTTACCAGGAAGTGCTGCTGCTCTGCACTCCTGATGCTTGTTTGATTCAACTGTGTTTTTACCATGGTTTTTTCAGATAATTAATGGAGGTAATCTCTGGCAATATTTTTACCACGGTAACTGATCGTGTTGGGAGTTGGGTTCTTTCTTCACTTGCACTAGTAGAGCCTAGCAACAAGTACCATGCAAAGTTTCAAACTGAAACACCAACTAAATAGGGCGGAACTTCGAAGCTGAGATTTTGTTTAGGATTGGTCAGTATTTCAAATATGGATGTAGGTGTTTTCCTTGTTCCATGTGATGTGGGAGATGCAGAAAATCCAGGACGACATAGTCGGAGGGAAACAGTAAAACTTCTGCAAAATTCGGCAGATGGAGCAGAAAAGGAGTGAAAAAGACTTTTTAGGAAACTTATAAAAACTTGTAGCAAGAAAGGGGTGTTCAGATTCCATTCGCCCGTTCATTGCTGCAATGATGTAGATGGTACATGTTACAAATTGGCCGTTCAATTTAAACAAGGCAACTCTTTATATCAACTTACAGACATAAAGATTGACAGGTTGTGGTTGCATTGGGTGATCAGGGCGGGATCCACAGAAACAAATGGGTAGACACTAGTAGACAGTACAAAGCCCATGCCAGAGGACCAGCAGAATATAATGTGCAAGACTGCAAAGCACAGGCAGCCATGATCACCGGCCTGCCAGCATTGAACCCCCTGACATCGTATTGCACGACGACCACGTCAGGGACGCCGACGACCCCACGTCGACGGAGTCCACGTCCGAGAACACGAGCGCGGCCTCCTCCGGCATCTCCAGTTCGCCGTCCAGGTACTGGCAGACCTGCCTCATGCTAGGCCGCGCCTCCGGCCGCGACTGGCTGCACATGAGCCCCAGCCACAGCACCAGCCTCGCCTCCTCCTTGTCGTACCGCCCTTCGAGCCTCTCGTCCACAGCGCGCACCAGGTTGCCACCGACGCCGTGGTCCCGGACCCTCCGCACCAGGCTCTCGCCGGTGACGGCGTCGACCGGGCGGCGGCCGCTCGCCACCTCGAGGAGCAGCACGCCGAAGGCGAACACGTCGGTGGCCGTGGTGGCCCTGGCCGTCACGGTGAGCTCCGGCGCCATGTACCCCAGCGTCCCGACGACGCGCGTCGTTCCGGGGTCCGCGCCGCGCTCGTAGAGGCGCGCGAGGCCGAAGTCCCCGAGCCGCGGGGCCATGTCGGCGCCGAGCAGGACGTTGCCGGCCTTGACGTCGCGGTGCACCACCACCTGCTCCCACCCCTCGTGCAGGTACACCAGGCCCGACGCGACGCCCCTCAGGATCCCGACGCGCCGCTCCCACGACAGCGGGGGCTTCGGGGGCATGACGCCGCCGCCAGCGCGGCCGAACAGGTGCGCGTCGAGGCTGCCGTTGGGCATGAACTCGTACACCAGCAGCAGGTCCTGCCCGCGCTTGCACCACCCGCGCAGCTCCACCAGGTTCCGGTGCCGCATGTGCCCCAGGCTCCCGACCTCGGCAACGAACTCGCGCACCCCCTGCGTCCCGCCGCTCGAGATCCGCTTGATTGCCACCACCTCGCCGGAGCGGCGGAGCACGCCTTTGTACACCTGGCCGAAGCCGCCGGCGCCGAGGAGCTCACTGGCCTCGAACCCCTTGGTGGCAGCGTAGAGCTCTTCGTACGGTAGCCTGTGAGGGTGGTCCAGCTCCCACTCCTCGAGCGTCTCGGCGAAGGCCGCCCTCCGCCGGACCCAGAGCGCCAAAACGATCGCCGCGGCGATCACGGCGAGCGTGGCCACTCATGACAACGCGGTTATCTTGATGATGGCGGATAATGGAGGTGAGGGAGCATCTTGCTTTGGAACTTTGGGGAGACGGGAGAGATCGATGGCTTTCGCAGCTTCCTCGGTACTGAAACTCCATGCGAGGATGTAATGCGAGCTTGCCAGCTTCTCTCCGGTCGAGGACGAGAAGCCGACGAACATGTCTCGCTTGAAGACCGGCAGGAGGTCGACGGCGCGCGATATCAGCGGCCGGCGAGGTCGGCTTGTCACGGACGCCGGAGCGATGGTCACGTTGAGAACCCTGGCGCCGCCGTCGTAGTCCACCCACGCCTGGATCGGCCGCGCGCCCTCGAGGAGCACCGGGACGCTCTTGCCGTCGTCGGTGAAGTAGCCCGCCGGCTCCGACGCGCTCGACACGACGCTGTTCAGGTCGACGCCGACGTGGTTGCTGTTGGTCTCGTTCAGCCGCCGGACCTGCATCGTGTCGAACTCGACCGCGAAGACGTGGTTGGTTGAGTTGCCGGTGGTGGTTTCCCCGAGGAGGCCGAGGTAGATTCCGGTGCTCGCGCCGGGGAGCGCCTTGGAGGCCGCGACCACGAAGGCGAGGCCGTGGCCGCCGCCGTGGTCGACGGTGACGATGTCGAAGACGAAGGCGGTGCTGAAGGAGACGACGGAGTTGGCCCTGACGACCTGCACGGGTGAGTCGAAGAAGGCGTGGCCGATGACGCTGTTGCTGTCGTTGGTGAGCTGGAGCGCGCCGCCGCGCAGGACGGACGCGGAGCCGGCAAGGCTCAGGTTGGCGGCGTGCTGGAAGCCGTTGTAGACGAAGTCGACGCCGGCGAGAGAAGAGAGAAGGCGGTGAGGCAGTAGGGAGAGCACGGCGAGGCAGCCAAGGAGAGCAGTGGAAGTGGAGAACATGGATGAAACAAGGAGTTGCTGTGGATCTGCTGCAACTCTGCACAGCTTGGGTTCAATGGAGCATTAATACTACCATTCGCTTCCGGCGATCTCTACGGCTCAATCAATTGGCTAATCCTAATTCATAGGTCCTGTTCCTATATCTCGCAGCTGTTTTCCCCCGCTCCAACTGCGCGGTACCTTGGCCGTGTTTCTTTACTCCCCGAAAAAAAATTTCAAAGAAATCTTACATGCATGAAGTATTAAATGAAGTCTATTTATAAAACCTTTTTAGGGATGAATGTAACTTTACGCGACGAATGAAGTATTAAATGAAGTCTATTTATAAAACCTTTTTAGGGATGAATGTAACTTTACGCGACGAATCTAACGAGCCTCCATGATTTGCTACAGTAACCATCCTCTAATCATGTGGTCAGAGGCCTCATTAGATTTGTCTCGTGAATTAACCTAGAGTTGTGAAGATAGTTTTGTAAACTGACTTTATTTAATACCATTATTGATCAAACGACGTGGAAAAAATTTCGATCACAAAGAAACACGGCCAGCTTCTCTGCTTTAGTTCTGAAATTCCTACGTATTGACTCCACTTGTCAACCGCTCCTCAGTCAGCCAATAATTATTGTAGACAAAATCTATAATGTATTGTCTACATATTGACTAAATGGGCGTGTTTCTTTCCCACGAAAAATATATTTCTAAAGGGAATCTTGCATGCATGAAGTATTAAATAAAGTCTATTTACAAAATCTTTCTAGGGATGGGCGTAACTTTGCACGACGAATCTAATGAGCCTAATTAGTCCATGATTTATTACAATAATGCTACAGTATCATTCTCTAATCGTGCGGTCAAAGACCTTATTAGATTTATCTCTTAAATTAATACGCGGTTGTGAAGATAGTTTTATAGACTGAATTTATTTAATACTCTTAATTATTGATCAAACGGGGCGGAAAAATTTTTCCATCCAAAAAAACACGGCCAATATAATGCCATACCGAGAACTCCATATCTAACGTCTCTGTAGATGCTCTATCATTTTCTTATCTAAGTTGTTTTAATTTTGTCACTCACAGGTACCCACATTCATTCAACCATACGAATACATTCACCGCAAGTTCTACTATTATTAGTACCTCCAACTCTCTGAGATTAATAAAGTCATCACAGACAGCAGACTATCGATGGACACATGAAAACTACAACGGATGACTCAAACTCGGATGAACAGATTTCACCACAAGTTACAGTATAAACGGACCAACAATCGATTCGCATATAAGTTAGTTAGGATTTGATCTGGTGCGGTCTCTCCACACATTGCTTTTAGTATCTCATTTTTTATGAAAATAAAATTGATGTATATGAAAGTGTCGGTGTTTGGAAATCGTGGTCCCGACACCAACCAGAAATGCGCTGTGTTCTCACCCTTGATGGTTGATGCAGAAGGTAATGCAAGGACACAAGATTATCCTGGTTCCGGTCTTGCGACCGTACGTCCAGCGAAGAAGGTGTGTGCAATGTATTATCCTGCACCGGACTAAATGTAGTAGGGGATACAAGCAGGTTGGGAGAAGAGGCTAGGCCTCCGAGTCCCAGATGATGGTGATAATGATTGAGGCAGAGTGCCAATATCGGTGGAACGTGGAGTGCGTGAGTTGTCTCTTGTTCGATTCTCTTCGATTGCCCTTGCATGAGCGTGCGCCTCTCCTTTTATAGATCAAGGAGGAGGGGTTATAGGCATGTGTCAATGTGTAGATACAGTTGTTGCATAGTTGTAGGCGTGGCGCCGGGCGTGGTTCCTTGTCCTCTTGTCCTTGGCCATTGTTGCGTGGCGTTCCTGTCCCTGTGGTGGGTTCTTGTACTGGTGGTGACGCCACGGAGTGGTTTCGAGGGTCTAAGCTGACCAGGGTGTCCTAGTGACTCGTCCATACGCCAATTCGAGGGTCCCCCGTGCCTGTGCACAGCCCTTTCCATGGAAATTTACTGTGGGAGTTGGCAGCACAGGGGTAGGAATGGCCCGGCCCTATTCGTACAGTGGCGGCATGTTCGCACAGCGCTGGGGATGGTTGCATAGTACTAGGGATTGTCTGTCATGCTTCCGCCGTCCTTCCTCCTTATCATGTTATCCGCTCGAGGGTCTCTCCTGCCCAATCGAGGGCTTCGGGTCACCGGAGTTGGTAGCATAGGAGCTCGGAGTGACGTGCTCTGTTCGCACAGTGTCAACATGTCCGCACAGAGCCTCGGTTGACAGCATAGTGATGGGAGTTGTCAAATGCGACGGGGGTCGTGCCTGTCAGAGCGGCGTGGTGAGAGATTTGCCTTTTGACTTTGGATGCACGACGGCGATAAGGGCATTAATTGTTTGTCGGGGCAGAGGTCTCGACCGAGGCGGGGCTTTTCCCATTTCGTGGGTTGCTCGAGGCTCGACCCTCAAGCCTCGACCGAGACGGAGTTTTGCGATTCGCTCGAGGGATCGCTTCCCTCGAGCGAAGCGGGGATTGAGGTGCGCGTCGAGGCCCCCAGCGAGGTGCCTCGACTAGTCCTTTGACTCTTGTTGGGCCATGGGCCTTTATTTGCTTTCCTCTTTCCTGATATATGCATGAGTTTGGCAATAGTTAGTGTTTAACAATGGTGATTATCCCATAGGTTTGGGTACCCCTAATGATCGCCCCCAACAGAAAGTGACACGATACAAATTTTTAGTTTAAATATTAATCAAAAGATTAGACTACTTAGATCTCAGGTCAGGTGTGCATCTTCAAATACGGTTGAAAACGATCGGAAACGATCGGAAGAAGGCTCCACCACTTTTGCTTTCACATTATTTTATCGAAAACGAAAACGATACAATATTGTCGGAAATGAGAACGGCGTCGGTATTCCGATAATATTGAAAACGATCAAAATTCATTAAAACGATAAACACATCAAGCTGTAAAACATGGCGATAATCCTCTATCCTGACCTATCTCATACGACAAATACTAACAATTTATGTTAATCCCACCTTACATAGTCACATACATGTTACACAGCAATAAAAGCATGTATAGTGGCATACTTGCTTATGTAACAATAGAATAATACCAAGTCTAGGCAATGCAAGATTGGTAGACGCAGGCAGCTGTTAAACCTAGATCGACCTGGACCAAGTACGAAAGATTGGGTCAACCATAGCGATGTATTGGGCTGATTGGCGCCTTTGAAAACTTGGAAATACCAATTAAATACGATATTTTTCGAAAATGATCGGAAAACGCTATAATCATTTTTGTTTTTATGTTTTCGATAACCGTTATCGTTTCCGTTTAGACCTTAAATTCGGTAAAATCTCATAAACGATTCTCGAAAATCAAAAATTATCATTTTCATTTTCATTCCAATCTTCAAGAAAGAAAGGGAGGGAGATCGAGTAGCATGGAGAAAAGGGCGTGTTATTCGCATTTCTGTCGTCCCGAATGGTTCGCCACGGGCCCTTTTTTTTAGAAGCCGGCACATGCTCTTTCTTGCTTAGGGACGATCTCAAATCGGCAACGATCATTTACCAACCAGGGAACGTACGGTAAGCAAGGAAGGTGAGTTGACTTGACTACTTTTTTAAGTAAAGATAGGAGCAGTGTCATATCATATAAGAAGATGAAATAATTGTACATAATGAGTCGAAGCTTATCCAACACCACACGACAAACGCACACCAACACAACGCTACACCACCACCACCTGAGAGATGAGCTGAAAGGAAGCCATCAAACTGCACTGTCATCACCACGCTGAGCCACGCCGAAAGCCGCAACTCGCTGCAAGCTCGAGCAACCACCAAGACACCTCCATCACGGGAGTATCACCCTCAAGCTGCACACCCACGATCGTCGATCACTCTGCTCCAGTGTTACCTCAGAAGAAAACTCCCATCACGGCACCAATGAGAACCACTGATCCTAGCCACTCTGTGTGGGGGCCTCGCCTCTTCCACTGCCTCACTCCTCTGTCAAGGACTCGGATATCTGAAACCACTTTGAGAGTACCCCCTCCTCCCAACTGTCGCCAAGATCACCACTGCCCTGCGCGCCAACTCAAGACCTCTAGCACCCATGGGCCCTCTGCACCTTGACGCCAACACAAAGACCTTGCACACCTCCTCAACCGCCGCACACGGGCCAACCTGACCACCTCCACACTGCCACAAGCCGATACGAGTCTCCATAAGCGCCGCCTCCAAGGAGGGAACGACGCCGAAGGCGCCGTCGACGCTCGTCCAGCGAACTGGACCGGGTTTTCACCCAAGACCCTATGCAACAGGACACGGGCTCCCCATACTGGTGTCCCCAACGGGAAGATGACGCCCCAAGAGCGCCGCCACCACTACCACCTACAGAGTGCCTGTGGAGGCTTTCGCCCGGAGCCACACCACGCCTTGCGCACGAACTCAGACAAGCAGCAACGCATCAGATCCCCTACCATCTCCGAACTCCTCAGCTGGGACGATGACTCGGTACCTCATAGCAATGCCGCCACGGCATCGCGAGAATGAACCAGTGCTGGAAGCATCCAGCACAAGCCACCCGGCCCTGCCACCATGGCAACGGCGAAACCGCTCGAGGAGAGGAGAAAGAGAGCACCGACCACCATCTCACCTCCGTCCCCCTGCCCGCTTGCAGATGCCCACCGACTGCACTCGACCACAATGGCCAAGGGCAGTCAGCCACACGCCCCCTCCCCCCGCCCGCCCAAGGCCTCCCGCGGCAAAATAGCCGCCGTGCCCTGCGCCATGCAGGCCGCCGCCGCCGTCCCTGCGCGAGAGTCACCGGCGCGCCCCCGGCCCCGGCATCGACTGCCGTCCACGCCAGCGCCAGCCGCAAGCACCACAGAACCATCGCGCTAGTCACCTCCACCGTCAAACGTCGGCCAAGGCCATCACCGCCGTCGTCCACCAGCGCCTCCCGCCGCCGCCGGGCCCCCACACCACACCACACCTCGCCCCGCCACGGAAACACGCGCCCCCACCACGCAGCCACCAAATCCGGCCAGGACGGCGCCGGATCTAGAGGCGCCTTCCTCCACCGTGGCCGGAACGCCGGCGCCGACGATGGCCCCTCCTAGGCGTACAGGCGGCCGCATCCGACCCCAGCCACCCGAGAGAGGGGAGGATAACCCCGCCGCCGCCTTCCCCGCGAGGCCATGCGGAAATCCAGCGACCTGCTCGGGTGGCGGCGCGGCGGTAAGAAGCTGGGAGAAGGCGACGGTGGGCTAGGGTTTGGGAGCCCCTCGGTCGAGCGACGGGCGCGACACGAGAGGGAGCCGGCCTCTTGACTTGACTTGACTTGACTAGCTTAGTTTGCATGCTTTCACGGAAACGATGACTTGACTTGACCACTGTGTATTCACGGCGTGGAGTGGAGCCGCGTCGATCGGAGCACATGACATGAGTGTCCTTGCGTTGGTAGCAGAAAAGAGACCGTACTCTGGGCTGGGGCACTGTCTGTCTGTCTCGGCAATAAACGACAGCAATGAATCGAGCACTCGATTGGTCCCAGGCTCCCAGCTTCTATGGGAACGGACCTGGCTGGGTGTGTGCATAGGGATGTGGTAGACTGGTAGCGGTTGAGCCAGCGAAGCAACATACTGTGCTCGTGATACATGGACACCGTGACGGAGTTGAGCTCTGCATCAACTGTGTGATAGGTCGTCTCGTATAACGTTACATAGGATTTTTTTTATGTAGAGGAGAGAGCAAGAGGTAGTTGTTGGTCGTTGTTTCGCAAAACAACTGCCTTATGAGCTAAATTTTAAGACATACTCTATCACTATTGTACGAGTTTTATTCTCATACAACCAATAATATTTTTTTATTTTTTTACAAATTAATGGGTTTTGTATTACTATGAGACAATAAAACAATAAGTTATTGTATAGGTTATCTGATAAGTTGACTCAAGATTACGTGTCGCTGCATGAAACCGCTTATTAGACGACACCAATGTACGTACTAGCATGATTTTTTTTCTTTTCCTTTTTTGATTTTTAGGGCATCTTTTTCTTTCTTTTTGATTGAGGGTGAGGTATAGTCCCGTTTGTTGAAGGAGTCCAGCCCAATCAAAGCAATAATCGCGTCCGGCCCAATAGAAAAAACTAACGGCCCGTGTGTGTGGAACGCCTCGTTTGCATTCATTTTTGTTTGCCCAGGGGGGTGGGTGGATCAAATAGTTGTTTTTAGAAAAAGTCCAGATTACCTCCCTCAACTATCATGTTTGTCTGTTTTGCCTCGCTCATCACCAAAACCAGACATAACACCTCCTTCATCTCACAATTCCGATCATTTTTCCTCCCTAAACGGTTTTAAAGGTGGTTTTAAGAGTAATTAAAAATTATAATATCTAACTTGATTTTTAAAAAAATCTGTAGAAATTCGTTTTAGCTCAAAAAATTATGAACTCAATTTCATCTTTAAAATTATGTTCTATCTTCTAGTGCTTAATTATCAGTTACGTAAATCTTTTATGATTAAGATTAGACTTTTTTGGCTAAAAGATGATCATGCTATTTATTCCGAGTTCTTTCTTCAAAATTAAGTTATTCTTATTTATTATGATCTCCTTTATTATTTAAAACCCAACTTGAGACGAGCTAATTGAGCCATGTCAAAGTTTCATATTATTAAAAAATCATCTAATTTAATTTAAAAAAATGAGTGTAATCATGCCCCCGTTGTTGCCACATGCATGTCCACCTCTCCTGCCATAGTCATTGCTCGCCATGCCCGCCCCCTTACCATGCTCGCCATTAGGTATGCATGTCACTCTGAAAGATTTAGCCAAAAAAACATGAGCAACTTTTAGCCAAAAAAATCAAATCATGATCATAAAAGATTTAAATAACTTATTTTTAAGCACTAGAATATAGAGTATGAAATCTACAAAAATATGGAACTGATTTTATATTTTTTAGCTAAAATAATTTTTCTAAGAGTAAGTTAGATATTAGAATTTTTAATTACTCTTAAAACCACCTTTTAAAACCTCTTAGGGAGGAAAAATAACCTGAATTGTGAGGTGAAGGAGGTGCCATGTCTGGTTTTAGTGACGAGGGAGGCAATACAGACAAGCAAGATAGTTGAGGGAGGTAGCATGAACTTTTTCCTTATTTTTTTTCTTATACGGCCCATTGTAGACGAGGCGTGACTGTATAAAAAGTCCAGCCCGGTAACAAAGGCCTTGTTTAGTTCCTAAAGTTTGCCCCCGAAATCTACTATGCAAGAAGAAGATTTCCGTCACATCAAAATGCCGGCACATGCATGGAGTACTAAATGTAGATGAAATTAAAAACTAATTACACAGCTTTGTTGTACTTTGCGAGACGAACATTTTGAGTCTAATTAATCAATGTTTGAATAATTATTCACAAATACAAACGAAAGGCTACAGTGGCACTACAGTGGTAAAATGTCAACTTTGGCCTCCCCAAGTTGGGAACTAAACAAGGCCAAAAACGATCAAATATTTGTTTTACAAGGCCATTTCCTACACAAACTCCACCAGTTATATACAGAACGGTTTTGAACCGTGCCCAACCTACAATTTGTTTTGGGTGGGCACTACGACTTACCACCACCTTGTGTGAAGTTCTTTAATAATATGTTATAAGATGAAAAAATAAGGAAAAAGTCCATTTTACAACCTTTAATTATCGCAGAAGTCTGGTTTTCAACATTCTATTACAAAACCAGACATCATAGACCATACAACTTTCAAAATCATACAAATTTAGACCTTTGGTGGTTTTTTATTTCTTAAAAAAATTTCAGAAATAATTTAATTTGAAAAAAATCATGTCTAATTCAATTTAAATTCAAAAAAATATTAAAACAGTACCATAAAAATTCTAAAAATATAACCTATGTTGGTGATCTGTTGGGAGTAATTTGAATTTTATATATTGTTGTTCCTCATTTTTTACTGCTTCTAGTCATACTTATTATTTATTTAAATTATTGTTTTGCAATAGAGCGCCAACATACATGTTACATTTTTAGAATTTTTGGAGTGCGAGTTTGATAATTTTTTGATTTAAAATAAATTAGTTTTGAATTTTTTTAAGATTCAACCATTGCTTAAAAAATCTAGAAAATCAAAAACTACCACGAAAACCACCCAAAGATCCTAATTTGCACGGTTTCTACAGTTGAATGGCCTATGATGTCCGGTTTTATAGTAGAGGATTGAAAATCAAACTTTTATGATGGTTGGAGGGTTTAAATTAGACTTTTCCCAAAAAATAATCCGGTCCTTCTTTTCGTAAAGAGAGAAAAAAATACATTCATTTCACATCAATGAATAAACCGAAAAAAGAGACCTTTCTCGCTCAGCGCCGCACTATGCTCCGCTTCAACAAATGAGAGTTTTTGGTGCAACCGGTGAACCACCCGAGCTGGTTAGATGCGTGGGGCAGAGGGCTCATAGTACCTGATAGCGCAGCTATGCAGTGGAAGGGAAGGAGCCTAAATCGACCCTCTTCTTTCTTTTTTATTTAAAGACATAAAAGCACAGTACAAGGAGATTGGACTCTCGGATGAGACTAAGCAGCTACCATTCCGACGCGCCCCTGACCCTATCTTGATGAAAACCGAAAACCCTCTCTAAGGTGGAGCCTAGTTGGAGCTGTTATTCAAAGAAAAAATGATAATCAAAATCAGCTTTTAGGGATATAGATGAAGTCTCGCTCAGTAAAGAGAGTTGTAGATTCGTAGAAGAGGCTTTTGGAGATTACTAGCTACCGGCAACTTTTCAGGCATTTTTGGGACTTTGCAGGACCATGTCTTGACTTGTCCCCCCTACCAAACAAGGTACTATAAGATATTTGCTCCACTTGTTTGCTTCCCAGCATTCCATTTTCTCACACATCAGAGACGGCGGCACGTTCGGTTCACCTGGCCTCCGAGGAGTCCAATTTTCCGGCCACTCCAATCATAATCCATACGCGTACCACGAGATGCCAATCATGTACAGAATGCAGGCAGGCCTATCGGCAACGTGGCAGGGACCATGGAGTACTGAAAAATTCATCAGATATTCAGATCCTTCTCCCCGAGACCCCCAGGCTGGAGATCCATACGGAAATGTTTACCCCGCTGTGCGTACACGTACGTGATCGACTGTTCTGACCTCTCATTCCATCCGTGTGAAAGTGCACGTACGTACTGAACTGCCGCGTTACCATGCGTAGCTGCCAATAAACAGCCATTCATCAATCAGCAGCAGCAGCAAAGCTTGACGCAGTACTAGTTCCCAACGCCCATTTCATGGCAAACTGTGCCTCCGTCGATTCGTCATTACGCCACCCGTCTAGCGTAAACACCCGTCGGCCTCGGCCTCGTTCCACATCATCCATATGGATCAAATCCATGATTATTAACACTAATAACAGGCTAACAGTCGCCATTGCCGGCTTAATTAACTCTGCTGTTCTTTGTTCCTGCCCCCCTCAGCTCGGGTCGCTGCACTGTTCAATAATTATCGTCGGCGTTGGAGCCCGTCCAAAGCCGGCGGTCGCCGTCGTGAGGGCAACGGCGCCGGGGCTGCTGGTGCCGTGAGTGATCTACGGACTCATCGCCTGGCGTGTCACCAGCCGATGGATCGAGTAAGTGGTAGGTTTGGCATTTATATATTTGTTTATATATGATCATGGGCCATATATATGTCCATATCGCATTATATTTGATCCGAGCAGCGCAGTTTTTAACCATATCATTTGACCATACCACATTTCAGGCGGCCCGTGCCGTACTCCACACGCCGGGCCTCTTCTCTGTCCTAATTAATCCTCTTTTTTTATGCCAGTAAAAAACTCTTCCAGCCATGCATTGATGCATTGCGGCTATAAGTCCGAGACGAATGATCTGTAAATCCCAGCTGCTCCGTCGATCGTCTGCCTCGACCCGTTGCCCATGCGGCCGCCGCCCGCCGGCCTGCACATTGTGCTAGTGTGTACTAGCGCCGTGGGCAACTTGTTCTCATCTCAGCTTGCAAGTGCAGGCTCGATCGGTGAGCCAGTGGCAGCTCGTGCCGTCGTCTTCGCAAAGCGCCGGCCGCGTGTCCAGGTCTCGCTGTCGATCGCGTCCGGGGTTGCTCTTGTCGCCGTCGGCCGTTGATTAGGATTCCAGGACGCATGGACGGCGATTCCGACGGCCGGACGTCGCGCTTACACTGTATCTCGCCGGAATTAGCTGTGCTGTAGTGTAGTTACTGTAGTACCTACTTCATCATCTTCGATACCTCCCGTATATATACGTGGTCTCCGATCGATACACCACCACGCACAGAGACTTTCTTGTTCTTATTACGGCGTTTTAAGAGCCGACCTATCCGGGCAGTGCTCACGCTATATCCGGTCAGCTGCAGATGACGAGATTGTCAGCAAAACCGCTGCTCCCTAGGAATAAATTCGACCAAAACAGTGTGCGATGCGCTACTGTATATGTATTGTATCCATCCAAATATCCCATCTCGGAAATCATCCATAACGCGCGTACGTACTGTATAGTGGCTATATCTAGCCCGGCGCCGGACGTCGCCCTCTTGCCGATGATGGCAACGCATCGGGGTCGGGGCTCCATTAACCCGAGCGGTTTGCTCACGCCCCTGTCATCGCACGTCGGCGACGCCCGCGCTTAATTGCCGGCGGTTGCCGCGCGCATCTATCCGGCCCCGTCGGAACGGAATCCACTACATACACCTACAGCCACAAATACGGACGCCCTCGTCGTCTCCGGGTCCGTGCCCACTTCGTAGAGCTCGTCCCATCCATCCATCGATTCCCTGGACCAGCAGTGACCATCTTCGAGTATCTTGGACTTCGCCGTCGATGAAAACCGATAGAACGAAACCACATGCAATGCAATGCAATGCAATCCACTTGCCAGTTGCGATGCAACCATGCATCATCCATCGATCTCCCACTCCCACCAGGCCAGAGCGGCCGGGCGTCCCTTCCCTTTCGGAGGCCATGCTCTAAGGATTGAATTGAAGCCGCGGGGAGTACATGTACGTGTGTGCCGTGTGTGCCCTGTTCTTTTAATTTCGCGAGATATTTCGATCGACCGCCGGCCATAACTGGGACTCTGGCGCTGCTGACCCGCGAATTATTGCGGTGTGCCAGTATGTAGCCCAGCCAGAGGCGCCCGCGCGTCAGCGTCGTCGCGCTCTGTCGAGACCCTGTGGGCTTGCGATGGCGGTATTGGCGTATTGCAGGACGTGTGCATGTATTCTTGCTAGCCCTGTTTGGAGACGCTTGCACCAACAAGTTCGATCATTCATATAACGGAACTGCCGGTGCCGATGCGGACTAAATTAGTTTCGAAACAAAGTATGCCCTGCTGCTGCGCGGAGGAAATAAGTTTGGTTTTGCTTATGTTAACAGGCCTTTCGCGTAGATACAATTTTTTTCTCTATTTTCAAATGTGCAGATAGTGATACAACTTGAGACTCTTAACCTATCTGGCAGTTAGATCTTTTTCATTCCCTGCACGGTAAATGTCAGTCCTGTTTGAATGGCTAAAAGTAGCCAGCTAAACTTTAACCAAGAGACGCTGCAAGAGCACAAAATCGCAGCATAAAGGGCTTGAAGCAATAATTCATGAACATAGTACCAAGAGGTGGCAATCGATCATCTCAAGGATATAAAATGAAGCCAGGTGTCCACTAGCAACTTGGCATATAGAGCATGGAGTACTACAAATTTCATGGGATCCTTCTTCGCGAGGCAAGAGATCCATTCCATACGTATTAACGATAAAATTACTAAACTAAAACTACAATGGTCCATGGTAGACAATTATAGCACTATCAATCAATAAAGTGGCCATACTACGGTATCAGTTGAAGCTTTATACATTGATGTAATAAGAGATGATCAAATAGCCATCAAGAACTTGACCTTGGACAGTGCCCTATATATGCACAATTTTTTGGATTTCTTCGTGCTCTAATATCCAACTTACGGGCACAAGTGGCAGAATCCCATTCATCCAATAGTAGGGACAAAGCCCAATCGACTAGAAAGCATGGCTAATAATTTAGCCAGCTGCTGGCTATATACTCTTGCCATGCCGTCTAAGTCCTATCTAATAGCCCACTCATATAACTATTGATTGTATATATGAACTGTATCATAAATGCCTGGTCTCCTCACTCTCATTCTCTCATCAAAATTATTGGAGTCCGTGCTAAGTGCTAAAGTTGATTGAGAGCGAGCTATAAACTTGCAGGTCGCTTCTCTTCTCTCTCCTCTCTCTGGCACGTCATGCAGCTCATGCATATGATCTTATTATACTTGCTCTTAGAGTATTCAAGCAATTATTTGAAGATTACTTAGAAGGAATAGCTATCAGGAGTTGTCTCCCACTACTGACCATTAGTTTTTTTTTGTAAATCCAAAACAACTCTTAGAAAGATGTTTTCTTTGGACCAAACATGTAATTAAGCATCAATTATAATTTAATAGTAAAACAAGTGCTTCTAGCACGCCTCAAAAATACATGCAAGTAATTTCCTTACCCATCTCAAAATTTATTTTGGGGGCTTGATTAGCTGAAGTTCCAAAACAATTTATTTCTTCCGTATCCTTTAAAGTTCTTTAAGGTGTTAAGTCTCAAAAATACATGCAAGTAACAATTTTTTCTATAAAGAAAAATACAAGATTAGTACTTCTATGGATCCATAAACAACAGTGTAGAGCATTCTTTAGACTCACGGGACCATGGTCTTGTGATGCCTAGCTAGCAAATAATACGACACTAGACTAGTCTATAAGATTGGGGGTCATTTGGATTGAGCCCCGGCTGAGCCCGTCAATCCGTTGGCTCACCAAAAGTTTGGTACAGGAATCTGGTGCCCACATTCCACCCACGATTGGTGAGAAAAACTGAAGAGACGGGCGATGGGAGGCTAGGCTCGTTATAAGATTGACACCAATCCAAACATACGGTCTCCCACAAGGTCAACACCAATTTTTTGGTTTGGCGAGCGTTGGTGATAATCTAAACACGCCCTTGTTCTCCACACTATCCATTTCTTTGTTTCGAAGCATTGCATTCCCTTACACATTAAAATTGGCACCTCAGTTGAGATGATCACACACACACACACACACACTTAACCTTATGGTACACGTACACAAACCCCATCCTTCTGAGCTCCTCCAAAGAGTGGGTCAACAGATGTCAAGATTGACGAAGTCACCACTGGCACCTCGCTATTGATGAACACTCTACATACCACTGAACTATAGTTAGCAACTATTTTATATTATTGAACGGTGGTAGTAACTGTCCATAACAGAAATCTATGCTTCCTTAACTGTTTGCGAAGCCATGAAAACTTGAGTAGAACGATTTTTTAGTTTGATTAGGTACACATTGATATTTTTCTCCTTGTCGCAAAACCTTGCAAGAAGAGACTCAATTGAGTGTGTGGAAACCATATGTTCATGATAGTTGTTTTGATCCCTCTGCTATAGTGTTGTTGCACTAGACATAACCTCTTTAAACCAAAACTCCCGAAAAACAAACCTCTTTAAATCCAATCTAGAGTTTGTTCTAGTTTTATAGTTAATTTTTATTTTAGTTGCATCTCTTGTATTTTAGTTGATACCTGAATGTGGGGGACAAGTGAAATCTATGCTTCTGCGGCCGTTTGCAAAGGCGTGAAAACTTGAGTAGAATGAGTTTGAATAATTCTATGTTGGCCTTTATCTCCTTGCTGCAAAACCTTGCAAGAAGAGGCTTCGTTTGTGTGTGTGTGGAAACCATGCTCTTATGCTAGTTGTTTTGATCCCTGTGCTATAGAAATTGCTGTAGTTTTATAGTTGGTTTTTGTTTTAGTTACGTCACTTGTGATTCATTATTTATCTGCAAATTTTTTTTGTCAATCTTGATTGAAAAATAAAGTTACCTTTTTCAACGTGAGAATATTTATATGTTATATAGACTAGAAATTGGAAACACATAGAAATAGCTTGATTTTTCTTGAGGTTTTCATTTGGATATATTTAAAGTGCCCGATAACCTTTTAGCCTTTTTTCTTGAGGTTTTCATTTGATTCAAAAGCATCCACACCAGGGCAGATGCTTGGATCTTTGTTAAACTTATGCTGTTCTTCATTCTGTTAGTGTCTTCATTTCCATATTGATTCATGGCTGTATGTGCCGCTGCAGCAAGGCTGCAGATCTTGGAGTTTTGTATAGGTATAAGCTATCATATGGTCATTGTGCTGTTTTTATTTATTCAATCTTGCTATTACTTTTGAGCTTTGCTAAGATACTCCAAAATGATTGTGGACTGTCCATTTAGATGGATCATATTATCTCTTAGGTTGTAATAGGATAAATTGATATTTATATTATTTTTAATTTTGGAAAATACGAAGAATATCTTCAAATAGAGGTATTGTAGTTTTTTTTTGTTTGCAATGATAGATCAATAGCCAAAACGTGGTTGATCTTCAGCAGTTTTTGTTAAGTGTGATGGGGTGTCTCGAGCTTTTTTCGTTGAATCTGATGGTGTCCGATCCATCCTGATGTGTATTTTTTTTATTTCTGTTTGAAACGTGGTGACTAGCACATTATTAGTCCTGTGAAACTTTTTTGTCTTTGAGGTGATATGTTCTGTTTGAGACGTGATGGCTAGCACCTAATCCTGTGTAACTAACGTTTTTTTCCTTGGTGGTGGAGGACGTAGAACGTCATTGATCATGACATTAGGGTAACTTTTTTGTTGAATGTGACGGAGGATCATTACACAAACGTGAAAGGTCCCAATACGCACACATGTGTAACGTTTTTTGTTAACCTGGTTGATCCGTATGTGCATAAATGATGCGCACTTGATATTTGTTGTAACATACTCCGTATGTTTTTAGCATACATGGAGGCGTGACTGGTCTCCAGCATTATTTGGCGTCTGCCGCCGAGCCGCACATGCATGCTGTTCGTGGAGTCGTCTTCGCACAGCGACTGCCGCCGCCTGTTTCGGACTCGGTGTCGATCGCTGGCCGCTCGCTCTTGTCGCCGTCGGGGATTCAAGTACGCATGGACGGCGATGCCGGCGTGCGTCGCGCCTACACTACTGCATCTCGCCGGAATTAGTTGCGGCACTTGCTTCGCCGCCTCCGGCGCCGTGGTCTCCGATCCATTACACCGCCGCTGTATACGGCGTCTTAGGGGAGCTGAGCTAGCTGTCCGTCCAATTTACGCTATCCGGTCAGCTGCAGATATTGTCAGCAAACCGCTGCTCCACTGGTTATTCTCACCAAAAAAATCGCTGCTCCATATCTTTTTAGACCAAATAACGTACTAAAACAGTGTGCGATGCTGTAAACCCATCGGAAATCCATACCATATCCCTAACGCGTACGTATGTACGTACGTAGTAGCTATATCTATCTCCCCGCGCGCGCCAGATGTCGCTCTCTTGCCAATGATAGCAACGCGTCAAGCTACATTAATCCGAGCGGTTTGCTTGCTCACGCCGCTGTCGTACGTAGGCGACGCCGCGCTTAATTGCCTTGCCGGCGGTTACGTTGAGCGCCTCTGCCACGTCCGGCCGTCGGAATCCACTACGCCTACACCCACAAATACGGACGCTCCCGGCCGGCCCGTCTCCATACCCACTTGGTTATATTAGTACAACTCGCTCCGCCCATCGATTCGATTCCCCTGGACCAACAGCGACCTCTTCGACTTCGAGCCTAAAGCTTGGACTTCGCCTTCGATGGAAACAGATAATACTCCGAATGGCCTTGCGAATGCGATGCAACCATGCATCTATCCCACTCCCACCAGGCCTAAGCGGCGTCCCTTCCCTTTCGGAGGCCATGCTCTAAGGATTGAATTGAAGCCGCGGGGAGTACATGTACGTGTGTGTGCCGTGTGTGCCCTGTTCTTTTAATTTCGCGGCGACGGCCGGCCATAACTGGGACTGGGGCGCAGCTAGCGCACTGCCGCCACGGTGTATAGCCCAGGCAGGACTCTGTCGACCCTGTGGGCTTGGAGATGGCGGTATTGGCGTATTGCGGGACGTGTACGCTTGCTAGCCCTGTTTGGGAGCGCGCGCGATCGTGAGCTGAACGAATGCGGCGCGTGGATGATTTATTAAGGCGGCAGCCCAAGCCAGTTCATCCATATAAATGAAAAACTTCCGGCGGCTGATGGGGACCTGATCAGTGCGACGTGCGCGTGTTTCATAAACAAGTTATGTCCGATGGATGGAGGGAGCAGTATTGCAGTCTGGTTTTGCTTATGTTAAACAATCCTTTCGTTTGGATAAACTGAGTAGCATTCTTTTTAGCCCGGCCCTTTTGAAATGGGCGCATAGTGATACAAACATGTGATACTTTCTGGCAGCTAGCACTTCTTCTCCCCTGTAATCGAGACTAAGACGAGGAAAAACAGGGACATTGGGAGAGCCTGCAGCATTGTTATATGTGAGCAGTTGATGACTCTAACGTCAGTGCCAATTACAAGAGGGGCATCGTTATCAGCTTCAACTAAAATCCCGGTTGTGCTGCTGGGCATTCAGCAGTCAAAATCCTACGCCGTATGCTTCGTCAACCACCGTGCATGTCAATGAACATGAGACTAGGGTCCAAGGCATTGGGATGACACACCGTGCGCGGCAGGGCACGGCACTCCTCCACGTAAGTAGCTGTCTGAACGGAACTCTGCAGGAATGCACACCCATACCCATTCATAGGCCACTAGGTATCCCCTCTGGCTACTTTTATTGTTATTATCATCTCAACGTGCCCATTTGATTCGGAACCCACCAATACTCAGTTTTCCTTTGAGAACCTTTTGGGATGACAAATGACAAGCACATGATTGGCAGGGCCGGCCCTGTATTTTTCGGGGTCCAGGGCGAATCTGAAAGCGGAGGCCCCTATGACCGTGTTGAACATAAATATCAAACTACTTATGTATCAATTGCAAAAGATAATCCGTGCATTATAAAAAATTATTACCGTCAAACACTTGTAGACATCCAAAAATGATGCTCGTCAGTAAAAACTATGGTACAAGGGTAGCACTTTTTAGATATTGTTTGAACAATCTCTTGTAACAGTTCTCTACACGGACATAGAGAGAGGAAACTAGTGAAATATTCAAAGGTATGAGGGTCTAAAAAATTGCTTCGATGATATGCTTGGAAGGATAAAAAATCGTATACGGCGATGTGAATGACCAAAAAAGGCTTGCTCTGTTTGCTTCTTTCATTAGGTATTGATGATTTATGTTGTAGCTTGATTAATTAGTTCTAACCTAGCAGACCTTAAAGACGTATACAGGTTTGGGGGGCCTTCCGATTTGGGGGCCCGGGGTGGTTGCCCCGGGTGAATACACAACAGGGCCGGCCCTGATGATTGGTCTAATACCAACATACGACTGGTTTTCTATGTTGTAAAAAAAACACGTCTATCTCCTCCTCGAGTGCCTGGCACTGGAGAAGATCAGACAGACATGGAACCGTCTTCAACCTCCAGCAACAGCAGCAACATGTGTCTTCCATGTGTTGCCTCGCTCAAACTCAACTGACGCCCACCTTGCTGCCTCCATTGTTGTTAGCAAATACATAAGGTGCTCTACCTTTTCTTCTATCTATTATATTAATACAATAGTGTTAAAAGGATCCATCATGTTCATCGAGAGGGTCAAGAAACTCCCACGTTAATTTAAAAGAGAGAATAATTTGCACCATTGAATTTTATGAAGATCCAACGGTAGAAAAAATATAGACAGTTAAATTTTATCAAGATCTAATGGTCTATATTAACCCAAAGAGTGAATATCAAATACAGTGATCAATAGTTCATGGCCAGTATGATTAGAAACTAACTAAACTCGAAATTAAATAAATATTTATAATTATCACTTGATAAAAGAGTCAATAGAATATGATTAGTATTTAACTAAAATCGGAATTAAAAATCAGGGAATTAATATATGATATCTAGATAAATTAGGAAACAAAATATATTGCTAAATAAAGAGACTATATCAAATATAATTAATAATTAATTAAATAAATTTGTAGTTAAAGAAAGGAAAATAATAATTGACAAATATTTCATGTCAAATATGATTATTAAGTAGCTCAATCTAAAATTTAAAATAAGAAAAATTAGTAGTTCATTTTTATCAATTTGGAAGAAAAATAGCTAAATAAAAATTATGCCAACAATGATTAATAAAGAAATAAATTTGGAAATAAAAAAATTGAGATCTGATTTTTATGGGGTCCAACGGGTAAATTATGCATGCAAAGGGTACATTTAGAGAAAAAAAATTAATAGTAAACTTTTGAAATGGAATTTGAAATTGCGACGCTAATAAATAATGTATACAATTTTGATTTTTATATGGTAATCTTTTTTTGAATGACACCTCGTTGTCGACAGTCGTTTACCACTGAAAAAATAGTGTCAGTTTAAATCCCGAAATAAATCTATGCAAATGCGAAACCCATACTAAGTTGATGACTCGAACCCAAATAGACATGTTCTACCACAACGAACCATACCAAAATACCTACGATCAGTTTGCAATTTTTATGCTAATCTAATGGTTTATTGTAATACAAAGAGTATGTTGAATACTATTAATATATAGGTTAACTTAAAATTAAAATAAAGGAAAATTGGTACTATTCTATATATTTTTAGGAAAAATAAAAATCATGTAAAATACAAAAAAATAAATAATTAAATGTTAAGGAAAAAAATGAAGAATGGGCATGCATGTCAAACATTGTCTTAACTTATCGATAGTATTCTATACAAATTTTGGAAGAAAAGAGTGAACAAAGTGCACCATCAAGCGTCAAGAAAGCATTCTCGATGACCGCGTCATAGGCTCCTTGGGAGGAGAAACAGAAGAGATGGGACGAGCACAAAGAAGAAATGAATGCCTTTCTATCCACAACAGGTAAAAATTTATATAATTGGAAAATATTGAATCAAAAGATAGCTAGCTAAATTACGTTATCAAACTAAATAGAGAACAAAATAGTGCAAGTAAAGACAAAATTGGCTTGACGTGGGACATAAAATTGGCCTAAGTACTAAGAACCTAGAATATGGCGCTTCACTACTGGGTCAAGATCCCAAATAGAAAATGTATATGTGGGATACACTTTTGATCAGGGCTGAGTTGCTTATATTTTATCATTATTTCTCAACTAAGAAATGACTTTTAATTCAAGTAGCGCTTGCAGCCAATTATATTTTTAAAACAAACTCTACAATTACAAAAAATAAAATTAAAAAACTGTATTATAGTAAACGAAAAAACATTTAAACAAGTAAGAAAATGGAAATATTACTGGATAAAATAGCTAGCTATCCCCACTATTTGCGCGGAGCACATTGCTAGTTTATAGTAGAAAGAAGGTTTAGATATGTACAGTTTCTAGTTTAGTGACAAGACTCTAAACATCTATTTCAGGTACATATTTAAAGAAGGTTTGCTCTACCTCCATTGTTGTTTTTTCTTGAGCTTCTTCCCTAGTAGCTGCCGTTGCACCTCCACGAGCTACATCGAAACCACTTCCTGCCCTCTTTCTATCCCGTATGGCTACCATTGTCGTGCCCGCCATCACAGCCTGCCACGTCATTGGCTTATGGGTGTTGCGAGCTGAGTCGCTTGGTTTGGTCGATTCCGGCGTGTGGACGTAGTGGTGAGCTGGTGGGTAAGGAGCATTTTTTTACAGTAATTACAATTGGCGATGATGGAAGATGCATGGATCATTTAATCTATAATTCGACCCTGCCGGCGCTGATGGGGACTCGCATGTTTATTCTTCAGTGGCCGAGGATAATGACAGTTTGGTTGCGCTTAGGTCAAATATAATGGCCCAATCAGGGTGTGTGACGCATGTCTTTTGTGTGGAAAGTAAAAATCAATCAGGACTGTGAGTTTGGAGTTCCAATATCCTATTTGGCGGTTAGCACTTTTTCCCCCACCTGGTCATGTCAGTCCAAGCAGATAAACCGAGACGAAGAATGGGGGCAATGTATTTACGGGCAGAGCCCGCGGCATTGTTATATGCGAGCAGGTGATGACGACGACTCAAAACGCCAGTACAAAGTTACAAACGGGGCGTCGTTTTCACCTCCAGCTAAACTCTGAATCCTCAGCTGTGTGTGCTGCAGCCGTTGAGGGGATACCACACACTGTGCCTGTTGATCCGAAGGAAACTCTGAAGAAAAGAAATGCACACCCATACTCATCGCCAACCCACCCCACCAGGTCTAGCTTGTGTAATTCTTTTCCCCGGATAGTCAGTCTCCTCCCCTGGCCATCACGTCGCGCCCAGCTACCGGTAGGTCATCCTTTCCGAGAAACAGCAAACCGTCGCGCTCCATCTCCATACCTGATACCCCACCCAGCTGATTGATGCCCAACATTTTCGGAAATTCCGAACCCACCTGATGAACTGTGGCGACGGGGTTCCGAGACTGCAAGCGTTGGCCGGAGGCCGGAGAGGACGCGACGGGCCGGGCAAAAGCGGCCAGCGGACAAGGCAGGCAGGCCCGGGCGTGCGTGGGCAGGGGAGGTAGAAAACAAAAACAAAAACCAGCGGCTGCTCCACACCACACCGCCCGCGCCAGCACCGGCACCAGACCACAGTTTTTATATTCCCCGCCACTATTTATACGCTCCCGAGGTCTCGCCTCCCTTCCGCACTCCAGACACTCACCTGCCACTGCCCAAGCCAAGCCAAGCCATCCCTCTCCTGCGCTCCTGCTCCTGCCTGCGTCACTCACCACTCGCCACTCACCGCACCAGCGCGCGTGCCGCCTCACGCCAGGAGCAGTTGCTGATTCGGCGTCACCACACCACCCTGTTCTTCTTCGATCTTCCCCCAGATGGACATGGACCGGCGGTCGCCCAGCCCCAGCTCGACGCCGGAGCGGTGCCGGTGGGCCGGCGCCGGGCTCGGCTCCGCGGCGTGCGGGCTGGCCGGGAGGGTGCTCTGCGCCGTCGCCACCTGCGTCTTCGCCGCCGGTGCGTGCGGGAACACCACCCCCCACGCCGTGCTCAGGCAAGAGGCCTGCTTCCTAGATGGTGGCTGAGCTGCTTGATCTTCTATTGCAGTGGGGTCGCTGATCGGGGCGGTGACGGGGTCCATGATCGGGCTGGCGACGGAGAGCGGGCTGCTGCGCGGCGCCGGCATTGGGGCCATCTCCGGCGCCGTCTTCTCCATCGAGGTCGCCGAGGCGTCGCGGGACCTCTGGCACTCGGGCGACTCCGGCGTCTGGACCATGCTCTACATGGTACGCACTCATTCATTAATCACCACGCTCTTCTGCATCCTACCGTACTACACTGCCAAATTAATCACCGGCGAGAGGGTCCTAGGAGAGCAGTCTTGCTTCAGAATTCATTATCAGGTATACCCAAGCAATTCTGGGTGCACAATTCATTATCAGAACTCCTTACTTATTCTCTGGTGCACAATTCAAATGCATCTGAATCCCATTCCCATGCCATGTTTTTTTTCCCTGCAGTGGTGACGCTTCTTTAAAGACAAAAAAAAAAGAAACGGAGAAGAGCAGTTTCCTGTCGAATCAAATACACTTTGCCTGCAATCTACTAGTAGTTCCGGTTCAGCTCGGTCTCTGTCTGACTGAAATGTTTGTGCTCCGCTACTGTACTGTACGCGCAGGTGGACATCATCTCCAGCCTCCTGAGCGGCAGGCTGGTCCGGGAGAAGGTGGGCCCAGCGGTCCAGAGCGCCGTGCAGAGTCAGGTAGCCACTCGACTTCACCCCCCAAATGCACTAAAGGCCTTATTTAAAATAAGTTCTCCAATTTTACCTTCAGATTTCACTACGTAAAAACGAAGATTCTCATCACATAAAAATGTCGGCACATGTATAGAGTATTAAATATAGATGAAATCAAAAACTAATTATGTAGTTTTGTTGTACTTTACGAGACGAATATTTTGAGCATAATTAACCAATGTTTGGATAATTATTCATAAATACAAACGAAATACTACCGTGACCTATTAATGATAAAATGTCAACTTTGACATGTCAAAGTTAGGAACTAACCAAGGCCAAAGCCAAAGAATCCATCAAGATCCAGATGCGTTTCGTCGGTCTGATGATCCAGCGACTAGAGCTGCTTCGCGTCCCACTGTTGCCGTCCTGTGCCAGTTCGAATGTGACAGTATATATATATAATGCTGCTGAACGTATGGGCGCCGTCTTTAACAGTGACCAGCAGTAGTAGTACACGTACTTAGGCGTTCCGTTTTAATGTGGTGCACGTGCACCGGTACTCTCCGAGCTTTAGCACTCCCAAAAAAAAACTTAGTCGGACACTCGATCTCATCATCATCCACTGAATGGCGTTTGTTTGTCAGGCTGCAAACATTTTTAGAACCAGTTGTTGGTGTATCAGCTCTGCCGATCAACCAAATCCGGCCGGTCAAAGCTCCAAATCAACAGTACACTACATATACCAGCATCTGGTGGTACCATGCATCGAGAAAACCACTTGTCCACACCCTCAGTAGCAGTTGCCCACACCTTGCCCAGAAGCTATCTTTTTTCTTTTTCTTTCTTTTTTGAAATAAACTTGCCCAGAAGCTATCGCATCCACCTAATGCCAGGATCTGTATTGTATCTCTTCCAAGAACACACGCACAAGGTATCCCTTTAGTGGCATGGTTGGTTATGGCCAACGATAGTTGCCTTAAAGAAAAATTCGGTGCTGGTGCCTGTCGTCTAGGTCACTTTCAGTGAGGTGAGGTCATCGCCCCGCAGCAAGTAAAAGAAGCTTTTGCTTGCATCAATGGCGAACCATCAACTAACCCGCGAGGGCGTCAGGCGTGTGGCTGCCTGTTTGGTGGCGCATTTTCAATCCGCTCCTGGTTTATTTGGCCCCATTTCACCAGCAAGATCGATATATAACGTGTTTTAGTTGCCCAATCCATCTTCAGATTGACTGAACATGTAGCTCGATCAACCGGCCTGTAACTGATCTTCTCGATGGCTTTTTTGTTTGTTTCCGGCCTGGACGCGTACGTGCAGATCAGCGCCATCAGCTCGCCGTTCGCGGAGACGAGCGACCTGTTCGAGACGGGCGGCGGCAGGGGCGTCCCGGCGGACGTGCTGCGGCGGCTGCCGGAGATGGAGATCGCGGCGGACGGCGCCGTGGACGCGGCCGGGGAGGCGCTGTGCTGCTCGGTGTGCCTGCAGGACTTCCGGGTGGGCGAGGCCGCCAGGAGGCTCCCCGGCTGCCGCCACGTATTCCACGTGCCCTGCATCGACTGCTGGCTCGTCAGGCACGCCTCCTGCCCGCTCTGCCGCCAAGACATCTGAATAAACTCTCCAATGGATCATCGCTTGCGCCGCCGTCGTCGTCGTGCCGGGCGCCGGCCGGTTGCTCGATTGACTGTGGAGTAGCGTTTGTTGGAAGGCACCTGACTGATGCCTGTAAGGGAATTGGTGCGTTCTACTTATGGTAAAAGGAAAAGAAAGCAGATGCTTAAGAAAAAACAAAGGGAAAAAAATGAGAGAGAGAACGGGCGCGTGTGACTGATGACGATCGCACCGTGTGCCTGTCGTCTTACTCTGATCTGGCTTGATTCCCGGCCTGAGAGCACCTTGCAAAGTTGCAGGCCAGGTGTCGACCCTATCTGAAGATTCTGAATATATGTACTTACCTCGCAAAGGCTCAAATTTGGCCTTCAGCATTTTCGTTGCGCTGAGCTTGCGGCTGCCATATTCGGGCAGCAATGCCTGTCGTGGCGCGCGTGCGTGCCTATTACTGCTACGCGTTGCGGTGGTTGCTTTGTCCTTTTTGTTTGGCGGCCTGGTCTCGCGAAACTGTGAGCTCGGCTTTGTTGTTCCGAGTTCTGAGCGCACAGGACTTCGTACGAACGAACAAAGCAAGCAGCCAAGGCACCGCGTTAAGAAAGTCAATCGCGTCGGTGGGTGTTCTTCAAGTGGCCGCATCTAAAGTACGTGGCGGGCCTATGCGGAAAGGCCCCGCAAGTTTATGTCGTAAAGCAGCCCAGACCCAACTTCTTTGCTCTTTTTAATACACTTCCATCACGGCCCCTTTCCATTAAGCGAAGGCCCAAGGACACTGACAAGGAGCTCGGCAATTCCAATCTTCAGCGGGGCAGATGCAGTGATGAACAAACGCCAGGGAGAGGAACACGAGCGGGTGCGTTGGTTATGTTAAACTCCGAGATCCGGTCGGGTAAATGACTTTGAACATGATAAATATACAGATCTAAACAAGAACAATAAACAATACACGAGTAGATCTAAACATAAACAAGGGTATAGGTTTGGATCCCGACCTGTGAGGTTGGAGGAAAAAGATTGTACATCCATCGTTAGCGTCGCTAGCTTGGTGACGACGATGTCGACGCTGGTTGAGGCGGCGGTGTCGATGACGGTCGCGGCGGCATCGTCGACAATAGCGGTGGCGGCGTCGGTGGTGTGGCGGTGGCGAACTTTCCGTCACTAGCTGCACCACCCTCGAGATTGGCTAGGTTTTGTGGGTGGGGCTAGTGGCGGCGACGAACATCGTGCCATATGCCTCTCCAGTTCACACCCTTATTCATTATGGCGCAGTGTGACAGGGGTTCACCAGCCATCTTGGGCTGGGCGCCCTCCGATCAGGGCGTAGTTAAGGGTTAAGCCGTGGCTGACTGCCGTCAGTGCATGTAGTCTCTAGAGCCTTGTTTAGTTTTCTAATTTTGCCTCCAAATTTTACTATACAAAAAGAAGATTTCCATCGCATCAAAATGCCGGCACATGCAAGAGTACTAAATGTAGATGAAATTAAAAAACTAACTACACAGTTTTGTTGTACTTTGCGAGACGAACATTTTAAGCCTAATTAATCAATGTTTAGACAATCATTTATAAATACAAACGAAATGCTACAGTGACGTATTAATAGTAAAAATGTTAACTTTAACGTGTCAAAGTTGGGAAGTAAACGAGGCCTGAGAGGGCGAGGGTGAGACCTGACCTGACGAGAGAGCTCCGGGGCTGGGCTGCTGGGATGGTCCCTGATCCAGGTTAAGAAAAAACAACTCTGTTGTGGCGATCGAGGCTGTAGGACTAGCTCGGTTTCGGCTCCTCCTCGCAAGGATTTATTGATATTTATTTATTAACCAAACACGAAGCTCCTCCCGTGCGTGAGTCTCCTTTTCCACAAAACATCGTCGCGCCCAGCAAGATTTTGTAGTAAACCCCGTGCGCAATCTATCCACGGAAGAGGTTAGCAGCCAACCACTCGACAGCGACCAAATTGATGTATAGCCACCAGTGAGTGCACCAAAGTCCAAACTAACGGTTAAGATAACACGTGGAGATCGATGAGACGAGCAACCATTTTCTTTTCATTTGAAATGAAACAAGGAGAGTACATGTATATCTTAGACTATTACTACCGGTGCAGTGGACGACCATGGCTGCTGCTGATGCTGCTTCCACGATCCTACCGTCTGTCTGTCTCGTCCGCCCAAGTGGAGTGGATTCCTCCCTTTGCCTATATGGCAATATATGCAGACCACTGTGTCGTTGCTACTACCTGCTAGTAATTGAGAACGAACGATGATGGCAGCAGGCGAGAAGTCCTTTGGGTGGTCGTGATTTCTACGGAAGCGGACGTCGTCGTCGTCCCTTCTGGCTCCTTCGTTGGTTTCTTCCCTTGGTCGGCCGCGGCTGCCGCCGGACGGTGACAATTGCCAATTAAAACATCGCTTGGAGACCATTAGCTAGTCTTGCTACATGTACGCTCATTGGAAGTTTGACACGAACCGCCTCCATTTTCTGAGTCATCTGAATTGCGACTGGACGGTCAGAAAACTGAAACTAAACCACATGCGATGCATATTCTGGATCTTAGAGAAAGTTTATTGAGCCTCACCGCACCAACCCGGCCTGTGGTTGATTGGTTCAAGTCTTAGGACCGATTTATTGGCTAAATAATTCTGAGTTGAAAACTGGTTCCAAATCAACGTCGTAAATACACATGGCCGTAGATAACGCTAGACGAATTGTTCGTATATATAGTGCTTGCAAGTGGTGCACTTGATGATTATTTGAAGGGAAAACGACATGAATAAGATGCGCGTGTACGTACCTTTTTCCTCTCCTCCAAGATAAGACATACATGTACGACGTCCTCCATCCGATCGGTCCAGTACATGATGTCCGAGACCAAACAGTCACACATACTCCGTATGCGTGTGGTGGTGCATTGAACTTGGAAGTTCGTCTCGATCGGAAAACTTCACGTTGAGCATGCATTGCATTGACCTGTAGCGTGGCCCGCCGGATATATAAATATTCACTGAAAATGACATCATGGAGATGATAACTAAAACGTGCAGCATATACATACACTCCATATGATAATTCCACGGCAGGGAGTCGGCGATCGATCAGGATCAGTACATTATTTCTCCGCCGTCGTTTAGCTTATATATATCCACGCACGTTATGGCGCTATCAGCATCTGACCTTGTTGTTACTCGATCGGCGTTGCTTTCATGGGCCGGCCGGCTGGCTGGATTGACTTTCTCTCCGGCCCAGCGACGTGCGTGTTAGGAGCCAGAAACTAAATCTAGCGGCGGGTTTTCAAGCTGGATACTGTGCGTCGTCGTCAGTTACGTTCCAGCAATAGCAAAAAAAAAAGATAAGCCTGGAGTCAGCAGATAAGGGATCAGATACACACATCGTCGTCGTCATCAGTTGGGCGCCCGTCTGCCTTATCGCCTGCACGTACGTACGTATATACGTAGCTTGTGGCGATAAGCATCACAACCTTGGAATTGATCGTCATCCCAGCCGCTAGCCGTTGGAACCCGACCGGCCGGACGTACAGCTAGCTCGGACAGGCACGTCTGTCTGATCATAGCCACGTGGCGTCCAAAAATTGGAGAGCCACCTACCGTACGTACCGTGCGGTTGACCGGGGGGCGTCTCACTCTCTCGCTCACGCGCGCGCAAGTACGGCGGCCGTGCAAAAGCAGGCTAGCTAGTGGCGCCTAGCAGATCGAGGCCGTGAAATGCGAATGTTCTCTTCGGATTTCTGTGTATCTCAAATCGTCCGGGGCGTCGCCATCATCTTAGCACTCGGGTTACATCTCACGCCAATCACGTATGTACATGCGCGTGATTACTTGGTGTGTTTCTCTTTTTCGAAAACAGATATCAGCATATGTTAACCTGTCAATAAATGTTTGCATCTTATTCCCGTGAGCACCTTTAAATAAATTGAAAATGCACGTTTTTAGGATTGACCAAGTCATCACGGATGTGCTATTGGTCGACCAAGTCATCCTGATTATCTATGGGATATGATTCTTCGATGGAAGTAATTTTTCATAATTCTCTATCATAAACTTGATGGAGAAACGGATTTTGCAAGAGAAGTGAATTATGATAGGCTAATTTTTCAGCTCCTAACCTATTTAGTTTATTTCAAGGAGTTAAAAAACAGTTAGTTCATGAAATTGGAATTAACATAGAATTATTTCACCTGATTTTTCAGCTCCTAACCTATTAGTTTATTTCAAGGAGTTAAAAACAGTTAGTTCATGAAATTGGAATTAGCATAGAATTATTTCAGCTAAGAATCAGGTCTCGGAGCTCCCAAACAGACCCTTAACATATCATCTAGCGCAATAAAAAATAATATTAGTTATTTTTGGCATGTTTTTTTGAAAAAATACAGACATAGATTCTGAGTTGATAACTCGAATTTATATGTGCAGATTCGAAAAAGAAAACTTTAGTTAGTTCAGGATTAGTTTGGTGCTTAATTTGGTTGATTCCTAGTGGGAACGTGGGGTGCGGAGAAAAGGGCATCCGCGTGAAAGAGCAGAACGCACCTGACGAGTGTGTCACGTGTGTGCTGATGTTGCTCTGACTCAGCCTCTCCTCTCGGATTTCATGCTGAAAGGACTAGTAACATTTCTCTTTTGCGATCAAAAGTACTAGTACTACACGTCGCCATGTAGTACGTTTACTTAAGTAGTATAATAAGCCTATATAAGGTTGTCATGCCATGTACGTTGTCGATAAGGCTAATCTTAGTGAAGATTTCATCGATATTTTCAAGATGACCATATCAGAAGAAAATAATTAAAATCACTCTTACAACGTAATAATTTTATGTTGTTGTTTCATAAACACTCTTACCATTTAATTCCATGACTTACCCACACTTGGTAAATGTGCCAACGGAAACTCTTTCCCACTATCTCTTCGTAATTAGTATGTCATATCATCCTGATTGCTGGTGTGTCACCTCATTTAATACGCATAAAACTCCTATGAAACTCCCACTGAGAATAGACTAAGGTCAGTCTCAGTGCACAGTTTCACTACAGAGTTACCTGGACCAGAAACTAGTTAATTAAGCTAAATGAGTTTCATCAGCATGAAACTCCTCTCGCGTACATGAAACTCTTTATTCTCTCTTCTATGTCATGTAACACATTTAATGTCATAAAACTCCTCGTTATCTGATCATAGACTGGCCTAAGTACAGATGACCCGGGCTTCCTCTAGCTGGTTGAGATGGAACTTCTGTCATCTGACTTTTTCCGGCTTTGACATTTTGATTTTTTTTAATTCTTTGAGTGATGGATCGTACCTAAGTACTACTCCGTATGTACCTGATGACAGAATTGTTAAGGTTGTTTCGTTCCGGAACACACAAGTTCATTAATTTCAGTAATCAGTACGCACATGCACCGTACGTGTCCATATCATGTTACAGTAGAAAATCTAGTCTAGAGAATTAACATATCAGTGGGTCAAATTTGGCAGGAAGATGTGCCCCGCTTAGTTGCTTCCTGCTTAGAACAGGGACACGGCCACCAATATATCGCACGCTCACGCCATAATGCGTATATGCTGGCGGCCTGGCGCGCGCCGCCGTGGAAAATCCTCAACGCCGCGTCACCACAAACAATTCGTCACCGAGTATTCCTATACGCATTCTCCGCGAGTATACTTCACGCATCTCGCTCTAATCGTAATTTGCACTTCAAGCAAGAAATGAGAGTCACCCGTCAGACCCGGTTTATCCACGACCAGGGTGAACGTGTACGTATTGTTGAACCACAGTTTTCACGTTTTCGTCGTTGCAAAGCAAACATCAACGAATCCAATGTAGTACATATATAAAAGCATGGATGTCTGTTTCTTTTTTCCAGAATGGCAGCATACTTTTGACATTGGCTATCTGTAAACAAATCGAATGACACAACGTTAATTGTCCGACTGCGCTAGTCCAGGAAATGACATTTAGCAACTACTGGCGGCGCGACAAAACAAGAATGTATATGAATCAGCTGCAAGTGTCTTTGTGAACTTAAAATTGCTTAAGCACTCTTTTTTTGTATTTGCATGTGTGTGCCTCCTGTGAAAAATGACTAGCTCCATTTGCATATATAGTGCATCCCACTACCACGCGCGGCGCGTATATATGGACGGGACGGGACGAACAATGTGACGTTGCAGTGACGAAGCTACATAGTAAGTCATAGATGCATATGCACCAACACCAAATATAAAATCAATGTATAAAAAACACATTTTCACCATGTATGATGATCAAATCCAAATCCATATATCTATAAGGAAGGTGCACCCCCTCCGATCTACTCTGACTTCGTCACTGCGACGTTGTCTTTCTTCTTCTTCTTTTTTCTTTTTTTTTTGAAAAGCTGACGCCGTCTTTCTTTAACTGCTGGATCGACGTCCCGTCTGCATGCATGAGATTGCCTTCGTTGCATACAAAATCTGCGCTGTTGCGCTGCATGCGTTGCACGGGGGCGGCTAAAAGGTAAACCCTGATGGCTTTGTAGCTACATGCGCGATGCGGTGCATGATTGCCTTCATTATTTGTTCCTCACATTGTGATCCATGCATGGATGATAGAGCTAAGCTAGGTACTACCGTACTAGTAGGAAATAATGTCTTTGGAAGGCTTTTGTAAAGCGCACTTCAATTATTGTACCATATACTCGTATATGTTGGTAGGCTTTTGTAGCTTACAAAGAAAACGTTGGAATTTACTCGTACTCCCTCCATACTGGTAAAGAATGATGTTTAGGACAACGACACGGTCTCCAAAACGTAACTTTGACTTCTTATTCTTACAAAAATATTTATTAAAAAATAATATATGTATGCTTTTATAAAAGTATTTTTTAAGACAAATCTATTCATATGGTTTTCACATTTTCAAACTCAATGGTTTAAAAGTTATTCATGATTTATATTCCCAATGTTTGACTAAAATCTTGTCCAAAACATCATTCTTTACCAATACGGAGGGAGTATATCACAAACTCAGAGAAAACCCATCCGTTTTCCGGCTTGCCTGACCACCTCATCCAAACAGGTTTTGTTGCCCTGACCTCCAAGTAGGTTTTCACCGAATGAGCATCGAGAACCGGACATATCCGGCGTCAAAATGGAAGAATCTTGCGCGGATGGCTAGTTTGACTGTTCCATGAAAGGGTTAGAAAGCTTTTGGCAAAATAGGCATCTTCGTCCCTGAACTTTTCCTCAAGGGTCAAGTTGGTCCCTCAACTTTCAAATTGGCCAATTTAGTCCCTTAACTTTAGTTTTTGGGTCAAACTCATCCTTAAATTTTTAAATAAGCCAATCTGGTCCCTCAATTTTTATTTTTTGAGTCAGACTCATCCCTCAATTGATCAAAATTTCTATATCTGAATATCTTAATTATCTTCATACATTTTTATGTATATATTTGCTACAAAGATCGTCTGGTACTTTTTTGTGGAGCTATATGGTAAGTCTGGGTAAACATTCAGATTAATAATTGGTCTAGAAAGTCTGGCTAAGTATTCATATTACCTCCATACAACATTAGAAGTATATTTTCCAAGAATAATTGGCACAGACAAATGAGTATCGATGGTTTGGCAAAAATTGTGAGTCACCAGTACTTGATATGCATAAAAAGGTTGAGTTAAGCAAATACCGCATAATGGATACTATGCATATAAGCATTGATTATGATAACTAATACATGAATATGGTTAAAGATGTACAGTGAGCTCTATATATTTGAATACAAGCCATATATGAAAAAGTGGTGCTAAAGAACAGTAAAATGAATAGAAAATTGTAACTTGAGGTAGGACCCGGAAACAAAACTTGAAGGACTAGATTGTCCATTTTAAAAGTTGAGGGATGAGTTTGACCTAAAAGCAAAACTTGAGGGACTAAATTGGTCGATTTGAAAGTTGAGGGACGAACTTGACCCTTAAGGAAAAATTCAAGGACCAAGATGCCTATTTTGCCAAAGCTTTTCACCAGATGAGCACTGCAAACATGTTGTCTCGCGAATGGAAGATCGTGGGCGGTTGGTTTGATTTGTCTCCGAGGTATCAAAATCCCCCACACATTCCCATTCGTGCCCACGTACGCCACACGGTACGGCACGCATACCACGATGGCAAGCTCGTCCGATCCACATGCGAAGATGAGGAGAAATAGACACGCCCAACTGAAGAAATCAGAATAATCTTGAGCTGTTGTTGACCAGTGCCAGGCAGGCACGCAACGCACGTACAGAACAGAACAGAAAGCTACTAGCAAACGGTGAAACGGGGTGGGTAACAAATTACGTACGGGACCACCGGCAAAGGAAGTGCCGGTCGATTCGTATAATGCCGTGGACCTGGGATCCGTATCGGACGGACGGACGGCGGCACAGCTCAGGGCTCAGGGGTGCCGTGCGTGGAGACCAGCGAAGGCACAGCTCAGCGGAAGCATAAAAAAGCGCAGAGCCCCAGGCAGGCGCACGGATGCGCCGTCGGACACGCCACAACTGCGCCCACGCAGCACGAGGGACTTCCGACTCCCAACCCGCGCCGCCGTCGTGGCACGCACGAGCCACGCGCACGGCCCCGAATAATCTACTCCCACCCGCTCGCATTCGCATGGGCGACCGGAGATGTCAGTACCGGCGGCCGTCGCGAGCCCCGCCGCTGTTCGGTCCCGGTCGCGGCCGCTGCCGATTCGCGCTCGCCTGGAGCACCCACCAGTTCGCTCCACGCCGAACGTGGCTGTGTGCCCTCCCTCTGGGCCTCGGTCTGAACGCACCCGTCGGCCCGCCCGCGCGGCTGCACCGCACGCCGCATTGACCACACGGGGCGCAAAACTCCAAGGGGGGAAGAGAGAGGCAGCAGCCGCGTCCGGACGATCGCGGCGAGGGCCGGTCGCAACCCAACAAAAGAGAAAGAAAGAAACCGGCCGGAAGCAACTGCTCGGCACAGCGCCGAGACTTTCCTTGCGGTCGATGGCTCGGCGGGGAGCGAGACCCGAGAGGGACCTGCCAAAAGGCATCCCCGAGTCGCTTCTGCTGCGTATAGCGAATAGCGACGTGACGGCCGAGTTATCCCATGCGTGCCAGGCTGCCAGCCGTGGCGGCCGCCATGCCATGGCCACTCCGTGCCCACGCACGCACGCTCGCCACGGGCTGGACTGTCCGCGGCGCGCGCCAATTGGCGGGGTCAGGGGCAGCTTGCGGCCTCGGGAATTTTCCTGGAAGATCACCGCACCCGGCCGTGTCGCGGCGATCTGGACTGCAGGAGGCCCGTCCGTGGTTTCTGGTCTGGTCGGGTCGGGGGCGAGTAAAAATATTGGGCAAAGTACGCTGGGTCATTACAAAGAGTTGCATTATTTTTTTATAAAAAAAATAAAGAGTTGCATTCTAAATCACTTGTATGAGGAGAATGGGTACTGCTACAGTGCTACCTACAACACGGCTAAGGGTTGATGTAACGGTCTAGATCGGTATACGCGAGTGTTTGGTAAAGACATTCAGAAAAAAAAAGAAGTGTTCCACTGGAAGAATTGATGACGACATTGAATTATCGGGCTGTTCAAGCTGAAACCGTTAAGGAACGATTTGGTTCGTTTCCTTTCCTCCGCTCCGCACCAAGCAAAACCAATTTTCCATTGCCGCAGCAGCACATGTGGACGGGACACACGCGCACGATGGATCGCAAAAGCATTGAGCAGTACCGATGACATCAGCACCTGCGTTGGTATAAGCACATTACGGTCTGCTCACTCACCTGACCAGCGACCTGCGCTTCGTAAAATCCTAGCAACCCATCAGTTTCTAGTTTTCTACCTAAATTCTTTCACCCATGCGCGCGTGAAAAGCTAGTGATGCGAAGCAGGTCAAAACGAGGTGATGGAGCGAGGCGAGCAAGGAAACACTCCAGCACACGAAATCTATTTCTAAATCCCAAATCTTCGAGGCAAACACCCCACAGCTCTGCCAACTTCGTCTTCAACTCGTCTCGTCGTGAAGTTTTGTGGAGTTAAATTAGCCAACCTTATAATTACACATTTTCCCCCGTATCGGTTCCCAAAATAGCGTCTCCGCTCTTCTTCTTCCCCCTCTCCGCGCCGCGCGCCCGCCGCCGGCCGACGCCCCTGCCGCGCGCCCCGCACCGAGACCCACTCCTTACCCTTCCGCGCCGCTCCCGCCGCCGGCCGTCCGTGCCGACCGACGCCCCTCCCCCCTCCAATTCGGCTAAACGAAGCCGCGCCGAGCCGCCCTACGCTTCGCCCGCCTCTGCCCCGGCAAGGCCCGAGGGCCAGCACCGCCGCCGGCAGGCGTGAAGACAGAGGCTGCGCGCAGGACGTGCCCGAGCTCGGCGACCCCTGCGCCACTTCCGACGAGCAGGTAGGTCCGTGTGTGAGTTTATTTCGTCCGGCCGCTTTCATGCCTAATCCGGCCATGGACGCACAAGCTAGCAATTAGTAATCGGTTGGCAGCTGTGTGGTGTGGTGGGAATTTCTGCAGGTAATCTTTCCTAGCTGTGCAAAGGGTGCAAGCTCTGCTCCGTTCTGCGCTGCCACGGCCATCAGCTAATTGCGTTTACGCCCAATCTGACCGCGGCTGCAGTTTCTAGCAGCACCTGCACACACCAGCCAAAGGTATGTTCTTCCTTCCTCCCTTCGATCATGCAATTTAGATGCTAGATGCGCGGTGGTCGATCGTGGTGAGCGCCCTGTTTGTTTCCAATTGCAGAATTTGTGGGAGCGACTTTGGAGAAGAAGGGTAAGAGGATGGTCTTCGTGAGGAAGTGTGCGATGGGGCTGTGGCGGAGATGAGGGATGCTATAGGCTGTGATGGATTACTTGAGATCTTGCTGGGGACCGGCATCACCGGCCGGGCGCCCCGGCAGAGGATCAGACGCCGCCGGCCGCCAGGACGGACTCCTGTGGTACAAGGACGGCGGGCAGGTCGTCGACGGTGAGTTCTCCATGGCCGTGGTCCAGGCCAATAACCTGCTGGAGGACCATAGCCAAGTGGAATCCGGGCCGCTGAGCACAACGGAGCCGGGCCTCCAAGGCACCTTCGTCGGCGTCTATGATGGGCACGGTGGCCCGGAGACGGCGCGTTACATCAATGATCATCTCTTCAGCCACCTGAGGAGTAAGGCCTCTACTGCTGCTGAAGTTCATGCTTTAGATCAGATAACAATCAAGCTATGCTACAGATTTATCAATACATCCTATTTTGTGATATGCAAGTGTGTATGACTTGATGCCGATTGCTCTCAAGTAAAGATGTTCCATTTCAGCGTATCTAATAGTTCTACGTAGGTTACATGAAAAAGCGCACGCAAATTTAAATGCAGTTAACTTTAGGCAAAGGGCCACTGTTACCCTAAATTTAATCTTGATGTAATTGTAACAGAGTTTAAGCACATCATTGCATGGAATAGTGTGATGACTATATAACTGCTAGACATTATAGATGATTGCAAAAGGATAGCGTCTTCTGTCACATCTTCTAATAATATCATATTATGTTTTTAACTGCTTACCTATTTTCACTTATGCCGTTGCATGACAAACTTGTTTTTTCAGGATTTGCATCTGAGCACAAGTGCATATCAGCGGATGTGATTCGGAAGGCTTTCCAAGCGACTGAGGAGGGGTTCATTTCTGTAGTTAGTAGCCAATGGTCCTTGAGACCTCAATTAGCAGCGGTTGGCTCTTGCTGTCTAGTTGGTGTGGTTTGCAGTGGAACTCTATATGTTGCAAACCTTGGGGACTCCCGTGCTGTTCTTGGGAGACTCGTCAAGGGAACTGGAGAGGTTTTGGCAATGCAGCTCTCAGCGGAACACAATGCATCCTATGAGGAGGTTAGACGAGAGCTGCAGGCATCACATCCTGATGATCCACATATTGTGGTCCTAAGGCACAATGTTTGGCGTGTGAAGGGTATCATCCAGGTAAAAGAACTTGGATTGTAATTTGTTTAAGATTTATTTTCTATCTTTTGTTCATTCATTCTGGCTCATGTACCAAAATATATTGAAACGATCCTTCTTTTTTCTAGGAACCTTGTATGGTCACCAAAATTGAAATGTACATGCTGTGGGTTGCTAGTTTTTATCATGGTTGCATTTTCTTTCCTATTTGATGTTATGTAATTCCATTTATTTATGATTATATTTCTATAGTGAGGGACAAACCTATATTTTCCTTTCCCAAAAACCTACTTGGGTGCAGTAATATGACACTATTGCTATGAATGACCAATATGTTGTGAGGTTTTGAATTATTATAATCTCCCCAATTGAACTTACTATTAATGCTGTGACTAAAATGGATGTTGGGTTGTGTGTCACTCAAGATACAAACAGGTGTATTTTGTAGTTTAATTATTTTCTAGATAATCTTGGCCGGGTAGTAAGTATTAAGTCACGTTTTTATGCAAATGCCATGCCAATTACTTCTTGTGCTTAGCGTGTATAATAGACTTCTGTAATACGTTGTTGCTTGTTGAATTGCTCTCCTTCCAGGCATCTCATATGCTATGATGATGTTTTGCAGATAACCAGGTCAATTGGAGATGTATACCTGAAGAAACCGGAGTTCAATAGAGAACCTTTGCACAGCAAGTTTCGCCTTCAGGAAACTTTCAGGAGACCTCTTCTCAGTTCTGATCCAGCAATTACTGTACACCAAATACAGCCAGCTGATAAGTTCATCATTTTTGCATCTGATGGACTCTGGGAGCATCTTAGTAATCAGGAGGCAGTTGACATGGTCCAGAGGAGCCCTCGAAATGTACGTATTCTTATCTTATGTTTATTTTTTGTAACTTGGTTCTTTGGAGGCACAATGCTAGTTTGTTTTATTTTTTGTCTGGTCGAAACTTCGGAAGTACATTTTTGTAGTAGTTTAATCATGCTTTGACTGATGCTTCTGTTGAGGTAGATGGATGTGCCTTCTTGTGTAAGAAATTAGAGTACGTCTCTTAAGATGTAACTAGTAGTGTTCTACAATAGTGTAGTTGATATAGGCCGCCATGGTGGTATGAAGGCACCTAGGTTTTTTAATGTGAGAATTGTATCAGGATAAGCATCTCCTCAGTTCTAGGTCTTTAAGCATTCAATTCCATATGGGTTTACTACTGCAGTATTGGCGATTATTTTGTGTAGCAAAACATAATTCAAGGATTTTGGACTGTCTATTCCATGCAAGTTTGTGTTCTTCACCTCATACTGGATTAGACCATCTCCACTTCTCCAGTATAATCTGGAATGTCATCTTGATATTCTAGACCATTTTTTGTGTCTGCTTAAATCTTTGGTGCTTGAATTGAAGATCTACTCGTGTAATCTTGACTATTGCCAGTACAGATATATGTATTTGTTTACTCCGCAAGATTTTTAGTTGGTGTATAAATCTCGACAATAACCGTCTCCAAAATGCAACTCTGACCACAGATTTCTAGTTTAGTATATCTAGAAAACCGAATAAATTATGAAAATACTTTCCGAGACAAATCCATGCATGATTTTGAATGTTATGGATCTAAATAATAAAATATAGTTTGAGTGCATGTATGTAAAAAAATAAAGGCATCTGTCTGGTCGGAGTCACATGTGTAACTCAACTTGAAATAAAAATGATCTATTTTGTGAATGATTTGTCTATATTTCTCATGCCTCCCCAAAACTACAGGTTTCCTTCATACCAATCGCGTTTACTTTTCAAAACATATTGACACTACAGTCCTAATTAAGTGCCACCCTTGAACCCAAGCAGTCATCCCTTGAAAACGTGGCCACTAGTGTACATAAGTGCATTTTATCTGTCACATTGAAATGCTATCAAAAGTTTCACTGTCATGTACAAGTTTTTTAATTTTTTTGCTAGTATTTAATTAGGGCAGAGTCAAAGTGTATATCGGATACCATGTCGATGTCTTAAACAAGTAAAGAAACAGGCGTGGAAGTATTTTAACGGGCAGGATAGTGCAACCACGAGTCAACTTCTTAATTGCAAACTATTTTTGTTGCTTCGTTGCTGTTACAAAAAGCTATCTATTGCTGTCTTGTTGACACCAATCTTACTTTTTATGTCCCAGGGAATCGCTCAAAGATTAGTAAAGGCCGCAATGCAGGAAGCAGCGAAGAAGAGGGAGATGAGGTATTCAGACCTCAAGAAAATTGACCGTGGGGTGAGGCGGCACTTCCATGATGATATAACTGTCATTGTGGTCTTTTTCGATTCAAATGCCACGGCAACTGCTGCCTGGAGCAGACCCACAGTCTCTCTTCGAGGGGGTGGTGTTCCGATCCCTTCGAACACCCTTGCTCCATTCTCAGTTCCCACAGAGTTAAACAGCTCTTACTGAAACCACACTGGAGGTCAAGGGGCCAGGCAAGAAGATAAAAAAAAAGTAAAGGTAAAGGTAAAAGAAAAGGAAGAAAGAAGAGCAGCATTTGTGATCAGCTGTAGTGTATTTTGTCGTGGTGTTCTTGTAAAGCCTTTTTAGATTCTCAATCTGGTGACTAGTGCACTGATAGCAAGGTATAAGATTAGATTATTCTTACCTTTTTTTCCTTCTCCTTTTTCTTACCCATTAGATTCACTCATGGGATATATCAGGTGGCTGTACATTCTCTAGATCAACTCGTGACAATAGTTCATCGTGCCCTTCTGCGCAGTACAATGTTCATGATACCATCCCAAGACTGATTTGTTTTGTTTTTTGATTTTGTATGACCAAGACTGATCTAGTTGTCCAGCAGGTTCCTCTGATGATGCGTGCTCGTCATGCACGATGCAATTGTTGCCTGGCCAGGTTCATTGTCATGGCCTCTTCGGATCACTGTGTTGACATGGTGAGGCGAATGCTTAGCGGACCATAGAGAGATTGGTCTTAAGGAAAAAAAAGGGGGGAATTTCTTTTGGAGGATTCATAATCATTATATTACCTTTCTTTTCGGATTTGGTTATAGATCCTTGCCAGTCATATTCAATTATTTTATTGGTAGAAAATTAAAATACTACTAAAAAATATAGAAGCCTTGACAAAAATTTACATGTATAATCCATTGCCTAATCATTAGCTTGTTGGAAAATGAATTATAAAGACAGCAAAAAAAAAGATGAATCTCAAAAGGCTTGTGGAATAAACTAGTTGAAAGCAAAATTTCTGTGATCCTCGAGACCAACAAAATCTGAGCGTTCCATCTGGCAGGAGTGCCTGTCCTTCATTGGTCCTCCCTTTACACAAGTTCTAAAATTGCGTCACGAATATAAGCTAGAAAATATCATATGCACTCAATAAAGGAATCGTGAGATCAGTATAGCATGCTATACTGATCTACTCAATAAAAAATCATATGCACTCAAAACATCTGCCGCGTTGTTTTGCCGACTATAGCATCATCCCGTGCGCAAAAACTGAACAAGACAGCTCCAGAACAGAAAGAAATCAATCAGTATACAAAACAAACCCTTGCGGATACTATAATTTCATGGCAACATTTTTTTTCATTGCCAGCAAGAGTTACTCTATTGATGCTTAAATGAAAGCATATTGACCATTACATCATCCCGTCATGTAGTTGATGCCGATGAGAAATTACAGCGTACTCATCTTATTGACTACTCGTGAGGTGTTATATACGGATTCATTTCTATTCCCACAGTTCTCTTCTAATCTCAGAACGCCTGCTTCCTTTCTGCAACCATGAAAAAGCTCTCTCATGGCTTTCCTTTGCTTCATGTTCAAGGACCCAGCAACTTCTTCCACCAGGCATAACCTAACAAGAGGAGGGAGATTACAAAGCAGCCCGATGAGGTGCCCCCAACAAATGGCCAGAAGAGGCTGCCATCAGTGTTGTACAGTGAGTTCTGGATGTTCATTGCGAAAGCCCCAGCTATGTATGTGTTGGCAGCTATGCCAAAGGATGCAATGGTCAGCATAAGCTGGAGCTGAATAAGTTCATTACGCTGGTTGTCGAGTTGAATGTTGACATAGTCTTCGGTGTCATCAATATACTCCCGAACCTGTTTAATTTCCAAGGAGAAATCAGTGTCCACATCAAAATAGATATGAAGTCAGAGTACTGAATAATTCTAACTGAATCAAACATGCCTTCTCAGCCTCTTGATGGAAACACCAAAGCAAATGGTTTCTTCACCAGAAATCAGAAATAATCCAACATCCGATATTTTGTTACTCTTACCTTATATAGACTGGCTTTATGTTTGGCAGAAAATAAAATTAAGTTTATATTTGCAATTAATTTTTCTCAATCGCAAGTACTACATATTCTGTATCACAAATCCAAATACTTACAGAACCAACAATCCAGAAGAACAGCTACAATTCTAATTCAATATGGTAAAGGGACTAACCGACAAAATTCTGTTGCGAATTCCATCCAGCTGCATAAAGTAGGCCTCAAGCAACATCTCTAGGTCTTCCACATCATTATCCAAATGCATGCTGGTAGCAATGCTCACACTACGCCGAAAGCTAGAATTCAACCTGGGCACACCTGTTCCGGCAGGAACAATGCTGTTGGAAGCAGCAGACGACAATAAAGCCTCAACCTGCTGGTTTTGTACTTGCTTCCTTGTTAGATACAGATGTTCCATGTCTTCATTATCATCTAGAAGATGTTCTATTTCATCCCTCACCTGATAAGATAACAACATACATAACAGATCACAGTATAGCAGCATGAGATACTGTCAAGATTCTCACAAGCACATCAGAAACACTTGGTATAGTTCACAACAATCCAATTTAATCAGTAAGATCATTAAGCTTAAGAGAGAGCGAAAGAAACCCTACAAACACAAAATAAATAAAATAAAATAAAATGAACAGCTGGTATGATCCCTTTCTATTTCGATTTGTCTTCCTGCAACTAAAATTATTAAACTAACCATGCTTCTTTTGCCAATCCAAAGTGGATAACTGGATACACAACTGCAAGTCCATCAAGCAGTTCCTTTTGCAAGCATAAGGGCAGCTAAGAAGAGCTTCATAGCAAAAAGTATAGCTGGATTGGTTTGTGATTCTATGCACAAGCAACTAAAAGCATTACAAGTATGAGGCAACCTAAGCTGTACTGCCATAAAGTATTCAGGGTTTGTTTGAAAAATTCAGTGATATCTCCACTGTTGCAAATAGAATAACTGTTGGAAACCAATTAATTAGGATTATCTCAGTAGAAAAATATTTCAATTGGCTCTTGATCTACAAAAGTAACATGCACAGTAATAAACAGTCAAATGGTCAAAACTGTTTAAATTCAGATGGCCTGAGGAACTAAGCATGCATAGACTATCGTTGATGATACCTTCTGCACACGGGCAAGTAAACGGGTAAGATTAGTCTTGAGGTTCCGCACTTGCTCAAGGTTCCTCGTGCTCGCATTCCTGGTCAGCTCGTCAAGCACCGGAGTAGCATGCCTCTCAAGGCCAGCCACGTTCAAGTCCAATGACGAGCACACAATCTCCAGCGCAACCTCTAGCACCTGGAACTCGAATGGCAGCTCGTGCTCTGCCCCGGTCGCCTCGTTAAGACAGGGCACCTGACCTCCAGGTGAGCCGTCCTGCTTTTCCCCATTGCCATCAGGGACACATTTACCGTTTTCACCCACCAGGCTCTTCAGAGGGAGATGCTGCCTCAATTGGTCAACGAAAGGGAGCACCTCGTGTGAAAGAGGGTCCAACAGGAGCACCTCCTCGGCAGTAATTATCGCCCTGATGAATTCGAGGTTGATCACCATAGCTTTCTCCCTAGCTGCAGAATTAATCGTTGTAAATTACTAGTACAACACCGAAGTTTGGGTCTTCTTGGTTTTGTCACCACCAAAAGCAATCAGGTATAAATGGGGGCAGGGCGCTCACCGAGGATGCTGGAGGATTGGGAAAAGACGGGGCCGAGAATGCGAAGATCGCGCTGGGGCACGCCGGCGCGGCGGATGATGGAGGCTTTGTCGAGCTCGAGGAGCTCGGAAGCACCCCATCGGTCCAGCCGCATCCACAGGCGCGAGCCAACCTTCTTCTTGCCGACCTTACCCGACACGGAACCGAAGGCGCCCGCAGCGCCGGAGAGTGGAGGGAGAGGCTGGGCGGTCTGCCCCGCCGCGGCGGTTGGTGGGGTCGCGGACGGCGAGGCGTCGGAGGGTGATGCGAGAAGAGCCCTCGCCGCGATGTCCTGCTTGGGGAGGGATGGTAGGCGGCGCGCGGAGCGATTCCGCTTGGAGGAGAACGACGACGAGGAGGATCTGGTGAAGAACGGCAGCTTCCTGCCGCCGGATCGCTTCCCCATGGCGTCGCGGCGGCGGCGGCGCGGCGTGGGGATGAATGGGTCGGCGGGTTCGGTCGTTGTGGGTCCACGTCCAAGTCCAAACTGATGAAGCCGGGTGGGCTGGGCCGGGGCCGCGACCCATGCCGCATCGAGAGGCTTCCGCCCGGCGCGAAGCCAACCGCCCTCGAGGCGGAAGCCCTACGATGCTGGTCGGACGGTTGGCGTTGCGCGGCAGCGGCACCCCACCAACGAGCCGAGCTGGCAAAGCGCCCGCTGCGAAAGAGAGGCCACAAGCGAAGAGGATAGCTTTCCCTCCGTCCTCGCCGCCGGCGTCGATGGCTGCAACACCCGCTGCCGCCGTTCTCCTCCCCCGCGTTCTCGTCGCACGCTACGCTGCCGTATTTCACCTCCATGGCGCCCCGGCTCCTCGCGGTTCCGCCTCCATCTCGGTGGCGCCACCAAGGAGACGACGGTGGTGGTGGCGCGGTCCGCTCCGGTCGCTGCCTCCCGAAGGTAAGATGCGTGGTTTGGTGTACTCGGTTTCGGTCCGTTTGTGTGATGCGTGTGCGTCTCAGGAGCTCCGGCCGAGCTGATGGACGAGGACTCCAAGTTCGTGCCGTTGAACGAGGATGATCCCATGTACGGCCCGCCGGTGAGTCGCCGCTCGCGGTTGTTCTTCCACATCGCTGATTTATTGCAGTGCGTTTACATTGAAATGCTGACATTACGCTATGTTATGTGTGAATTTCAGGCGCTATTGCTCATTGGATTTGAGAAAGGCGAAACTGGCACGGTAATCAGCTATGCCAATTTGCAGAACAGTAGAATTTTCCTGCATTTTCGCACTATTACATTTAAAATAGCAGGGAACTTCAAAGATGATTCTTAGTAGTTTCTGCTTCAGGAAAAACGATAATACTTGAAGTAAAGTTTAAAATGATCATACATAAGGCCGTGCTATCTGCTATGTCAGATTCTAAGCACATGACATGTATATCATGTACCTGAGTTTTAGATACTCAATATGCTTGACGTTTACTTTTCGTGGAATTGTGTAGATCTCCATACCACTGTGTAGTCATGTTGTGATCTGCCCACAAACCTGATCATTCAATGTTCCTAAAAATGTACTAGAAAACATCAGATATGTGTTGCATTCAATGTCATGGGCAGTAGAATTCTTTTCTTGCCCTGCCAATTTCAACTAACTAATGCGGAGTTCCACAATCTGTGCAGATTCAGGCCTTCCTGAAAGAGCTTGAAGGTGAATTCCTCAAGGCAAGTTCTGCATCTGCTGCTACTGACATATGCAAGAATGCCTTAATTTTCCAGTCACGTGGCAGTTCAATATCCATTTACATGTTGGTTAGAGTGATGCAGTGACTTGCTTATTCCATATATGGAGTTATTCTTACTCTACTGGAGATGTATCAAAGAAAACGATAATAAAATTGGAAAACGTTACTAGCGGTAAAATTACAAAAAGTTACTATCCATCCAAGTTTTGTTTGATTTTGGTCTCACAATGCTTTCAACTTGTTGAGTCAGGTGATTAATTGTACAGAGGAGATGACAAAGCAAACCTTGTGGGATGCCATGCACACTGAGCAGCCTAATTTAGAAGCTTTGAAGGTTTTCACTAAAGACATTTGTAAACCTAACATTTTAGCTTTTTGTAAGCTAATGCATACATGTGTGCTAAGAATTGTCAATATTTATCGATCTCTTATCTCCTAACCTTAAATTTGTATACAACACTCTATCTAAGGTGCATGTCCAATTCACAGATTGCAGACTCGATGCCAAGGATATGCATATTTTCTGGTCTGACTGGTGAGGAGATGATGATGTTCATCAATGCCTTCCCAGAAACTGGTAATCCGTAAGCTCTATGTTAAATTATGAAATGGTGAAATAAATTAGGTGAAACTCTGATAAAATAAAATGAACTTGAATGCTTGCAGGTCATGTCTCACAAAATTTATGGTTCTTACTATTTTTTTTTCAGGGTTGAAACCAGCTGCTTTTGCTGCACTTGTTCCTAACAGTGCAGAGAAGGTTCTCGGTGAGGTGATTGAGGAAATAATGGGTGACCACGAGATGCTGGTTAGTTCTGATGTGTACCAACATCAATGTAATTCTTTCGTCTTTCCTGTTTTGGGATATCAGGTCAAGTGTTCCCTTATGTTGCAGACAGGAAAGAAAACGGAATGAAGAGAATCTAAAGTAGGAAATGGGCAAAACAGGATGACAAGGCCTATGAAGAAAATTCAAGCAACACTAGAGAAACCATGAAACGATCTCCTGAAATCACCCCAAGTGCAGGTGTTAGGATTGTAGGATTGTCAATGGAGACTAGTAACTCCTTTTGGTGCGCGTAGACCTACAGGTAATGGTATGGACATGTGGCATATTTTGTGACCGCTTTGCCGTCTGATCCATCCATCTAACTCTGACTCAAATTGTTACAGGAAGCTAGGTATGGAAAAAGTTTTCAAGGTACAGCTGTAGAAGTAGAACCATCAGTTCAATATTTCTTCTGATAAATATGTCGACACTTCCAGAATTTGAGCTCCTACTCTTTGTACCTGGTACACTATTTTAGTAACAGGAGAGATAGGAAAATATAATTGAGGGGCTAGGGCGTCGCCGCCGACGAGGTAAACAAATCTCGCGTACGGGGCGGACAGCGGCGCCGCGGCCGCCGCCACAGCTCCCCCCTCCCCATTCTCTCTTTTCGTCGCCGCCGGAGTGGTCCGTAGGGTACGGCCGTCCCGACGGCGGCGAGGCTTCTCCTGATGGCCTATCCAGATTCGTGACCATCAGAACAAGATCTGGCGTAGAGCGGCGGCGGCCGGTGGGCACGTGCGGTCCGTAACTCTTCAGCTCCCGTCGTTGATGGGCACGACGACGGTCGATTCGGTGGTGGTATTTATGCATCTACATCTTACGACAACATTTTCATTCATAGCTGATATCCTCTTTACAATCCCAGAGTTTAGTCATCTTGGTTTCGACCCACAGATCTTTTACTCCGCTGATGCTTCCCATCAATTGATGGATCTTGCAGACGTTGCACGTGTCTATTGGTTACTTCGTGGCAAAGTCATCGTGGGATAGCTTGAGTTAATGGCCGATCGTTGTTGGTTAAGATTGGTAGTATTGGGGTATTGGCTCGGTAAGATGATGGAAGTAGCATTATGGGCTTCGAATTGGTGATACTTTTTTTTTAGATTTATTGACTTCAGGGAGAAATCTTCGGGTCTGTCTTTAGTTGGTTGTATCCGATAATGGTCTTGCTGAAGCATTGTTTGGAGCTCGATGAATTGCTCTCTACGGTGAAAATCGATGATTTGATCTTAACTGGTTGGATCATGGCCCTTGTTGGAGGCGTTGTTTTCAGAGTCTTTCTCGTAGTCTATAGGTTGCTTTGTTGGTGTTGAAACTGAAGGTTAAGTCGTATGGGTAGTCTGCTTTGACATAATTTTTTATGTCTTCTCTTTTATTTTTTTAAGTTGTGTGCATTTTAATTATGTAGAGGCCGGAAATGATCTTAATATAATTATAAGATTAATAAAGTTTCCCTTACGAGAAAAACGTGTAATCTGCGATGAGCAACAGACAGAGAATCTGCGAGAACAGACATCGCGTGACAAACCAATGCCATATGGTATGACGCGCGTCCTAAAATGAGCCAACATCTGGAGACTTCTCAAGATGATGTACCTAAAATCCTCTTTTCTCCCCTCCCGACCACTTTGTTGAGACAAATATTGCAGATCACAGAATACCATAGCATCACTATCCAGACAACATTATTTCAGACGGGGTGGGAGCGGGAGGAGGTCCGGGTGGCTAGCAGCTCTGGGTGGAGCTTGCGGTCCGAGTTTGAATTCCGTCGGACACGCCTAGTGCCTGACGTCCTGACGTAGAAGGCTAATCTATCCTCTGTCCTCTATTATTTCAGGCGGGGGCCATTCTGTGTGCATATGAAAATCAACAGATATATTACGTGCCACTTGTTCAATTGCATTTTAAGAGGCTGATATGATACGAGTTTCCAGTGGCATGGCGCTGAAGGATGACCCAGCTCGAATATTCGGAAGCCTGCTTTCTTTAAGCATCTGAGGGAGACAAGCCAGCGCATATCATGAGTTGTGCTTGTGCAGCAAGGATTTGCTACTCTCTCTGCCCAGCAACGAGACAGCACGTCTTGTTGTATTCTGATAACCGGTCCGCATCTTGACTGGACAGATCGAACGAGAGACAAGGAAGTAGGTCGAATGCTTTGTGGATGTTATGGTTGGACTCACGTGCCAAACAAGTGGGCGAAATTAGCGAAGCAGCTTGTCATCCATCCAAAGCTACTCTATTCCATCCTAAACTACTCTATTCGATCCTCTACTCTATGCCAGTGTGTGTTAGTGCTACATATTAAGTTGTTTCGTATAGATGCATGCAGGAGATTAACCAAGTTCATCAGCAGGCCGGGCACTCGTGACCTCAAGTAAAACAAAGCCGGTCGGATTCTGGTGATCTGGTATGTTTCTGCATTCACCCTGCAGAAACTATGTGCGAATGGAACCAACGGCACCGCACTCGTTGCGTCCCGTGGTGGTTCTTGCTCCCGAAACCTGCCGTGGAGATGAAAACTATACTAGCACGCTGCTACGTTTCTCAAGCTCTCAATAGTTAACTCTATATAGAATGTGGACTTCCAGGGATGCGTAAGTGAAAACACAAACCAGTGGTTTCGTCCGATTGTTTCGTAGTTTCGTACACGCAGAGATATACATATATAGGAGTACAATATTAGTACACCCCACATACAGGCATACAGCACGAATCAGCATTGTATCCTTCGTGGCTAATTTCTTCACAGATTCGATTTCTAAGAGCAATGCTACAAGTATAACCCTCTATTTGAAAAGACGATGCTTAGACTGTATTTAACAATGGAGACCCAAATCGGAGACACATTTACTATTTTAGGTTGCCTACAGTAAAAAGATCCGAGACTCGTAAACTCATTTCTCCAACAGAACACCCAAGAGAGAATCATTTACGTGAATGTGTCACGAAGAGATAGGATATTCCAGATTTAGGTTCTCTCCTGAAAACTCATTTTGGGTTTGGGTCTCCTTTTGGGTCACTTGTTGAAGATAGCCTTAGTACGTAAAGTGTTTATCCTAGGCATTTTTTTTCTTCTTAGAGGGGTTTTTGGCCTTGATCTACTCCCTCCGTCCCGTGAAGAGTGCAATCCTAAGATTCAAAAAAAATCCCACAACAGAATGCAATTCTTGCTGTAACCAACTGTTTATTTCTTAAAATAGATAATTTTCTGCATGCACTAACAACCTCTATGCCAAATTTAGTATGATTCAGACGGTTACTGAGTATAGTATGGTCATTTACCAATGTCATTAATCTGTCCGAGAAAAACTAGAATTGCATTTTTCACGGGACGGAGGGAGTATATATGAAAATGGAACAAGTTAGAAATGGAGAAACATGAACTATAGCCACATGACAATATCATTTTCATATGCTGACATTTTGTCGACCACGAATAGACATTTATGTTATCAATGGTAGCTATGATATACTCAATGGACTCTAAGAAGAGACGCTTAATATCATAGATGACCGCTCATAGAAACAAAATCATAACAATTGACAACATAAAAATGATGTAAATTAACAAATTCATTATATCGTGAAACCAACTATTATTATATTATTTTCTATTTGGAATTATTTTCTCGTAGATAAATGATATAAATCTGGCCTCTATATCCACAATTGGATATATATAGTTAAAAAAATACATGGGTACTTAGACTCCAACCCTCAACATTCGTGAACTCAAAACAACAAGAAAGAAAGCTAGAACTAAGTGAGAAAAACAAAGACTAAGCTTCGATCTTATTTCACGTCTTTACTTCAAACTTGAATGGTTCACGTGGAGTACCAGTCCATCGCATCTCTTGTCTACTTAGAAACAATTGATCACACGATCGTCGGCGACATTAATGGTGTGTTTGGTTGGGCCGTGGCTGTGGAAAAAGCTATTGTGGGCTATGGCTGTGGAAAAAGCTGCTGTGGGCTATGAGCTGTGAGAAAGCTGAAAGCCGTTTGGTAAAATAGCTGTGGCTTTTTAAAAACTTACCAGCAGACCCTACTTGTCATGTATATATACATACATATATACATATATATATAGTTATACATACATAAAACTAAATAAATACATAGTTGTTCACAATTTTATATGTATAATATATTTTATATTTATCTATTTATTTATATCATATATCTTATAATATAAATAAATAGATAAATATATATATATGTATACATATATATATCATATATTTATTTAATATATGATATATATATATATGTATACATACATACATACATATGAATAATATATATATATCTTATACATATAACATATATATATAAGATATAAATAAATAAACAAATAAATAAACACATAATATATATACATATATATAAGATATATCTTATACATGTATACATATATATATATATACTTACACGTATACATATAAATCTATATATAAGATATATGTACAAAAATAAATAAATATCATATAATATATATTATGTATATATACACATATATGCATACATATATGTATGTAGGTAATTTCTTCAAACTTGTGAAAGCCAAAGCCCAAAAAAGCACCTCCATACCTGCTTTCAAAAATGAACTAGGAAAAACCTGCTTTTGGCTTTGGCTTTTGTTGACAGCCAACCCCTTTGGTTGGGCTATTGGCTTTTTTGAAAAGTCAAAGCCAGAAAAAGCCCAACCAAACATTATCTAAGCCTGAAACCGTACCATAAAGCTCAACATCTCCAAAGCAACGCCTCCGGAAAGTGAAGCGACATCAAGATGCCGCCATCGCTAGAACCATCTTGACGGTTCAATGGTTTTCACCGGGAGAAGAGATTACAGCAAGGCCCTTCAACGACACCTTCAGGAAGGAAGGGCATGCACTGCCACCACCACCGTCGTCGTCGATCGATACAAGATCGAGAGAGTCTTCGCCCAAAAGACCTACCATAAACCCAATGAACAGTACCATCACTTCGTATCAACTGTGGTGCACGCGGGGAAGGAACGCAGGCGAAGAATCGACTGTGGTGCCCGTGGGGAAGGAACGGCGGTGGTCGCCAATATGTTTTATGGAAGTATTTTCATACTTTTATTCCCCGCTCGTTCTTTGCAATCGGAACCATGATGGGCTAATATAGCATAGTGGGACATGCATGCATACGGCAAAAATGAGACTCCCATCGAATAACGCATGCTTTGTGTTTATAATTACTGTGTCATGAAAATGAAAGTCATGCCTTTTCCGGTAAGAAGCTGGCATGAGAAAACAGAGGTCGAAAATGACACCAAACCTCCTTTTCCTCCTTTTGAACGGAAAAAGAGAGATCGGAGAAAGGAGAGGCATGACAGCTCATAGCTGTCCAAACGTGAGCTAAACTAGTGTGTGGTGCGTGGCAGTGTGGAGATCAGGGAACGATATCGATACCACCACTTATAAAAAAATCTGTACTCAAAATTTGAAGGGGTCCACCAACAACACATTATTTGATCGCAATTCGATCTTTTCCTTCTTATAATGTTATTATTGCATAATTTTGCCTTTAAGCTTGATAATGAAATGTCTTCATGGACAACCCATACGGTGAGGCAGACGTGTACTATACGTACGTACGTCGAGGCACCAACGTCGTCGCAACGATCCATTTCAAAACACAAAACTTAGTCACTAAGGCCAAAGATAGAGTTCGAAAATCCATGGGATGAATCGTGCGTGCCTACAATCTTTTCCTTGAAAAAAAATCGATCAGAGTCACGTTCCACTCACTTCCACCAAATCCAAACACCCACATTTTCCTTTTCTTCAAATAGAGAGATATCACATATTCCGCGTCTACAGCAAGAGGCGGTTGGCTCTCTTTCATCACCCGACTGATCCAAATGTTTCGTGGCATTAGATGGCTAAACCCCTTGAACTGAAACTCTCATGCATCCACAGATTACACCCCACTACTACTAATCTCGTCTCATCTCTGGATTCGTCTCTGACCTCAGAGACCAAAAATCTGGCTCTACCCCAGAACATGCGCTGATCCAAAAGGCCCAGCATCCCATCGCACACGCACGGGCCCACCCCCGCCAGCCACGCGCGCCCCACGTGAGGCGACGAGATCCATCCAACGGTTCGTGTCACACCACGCCAAGGCCGCACCGGAGAGGCCAGACCCGGCCCCACACGCCAGCGACTCAAGCCGGCCGGCATAAAGGGGTGGTGGTGCTCGTCCTCTCCGCCGGCCCACCACTCACTCTCCTCGTCCCCTCCAGAGGCACGGGGAAGCCGCCGGCGAACGGAGGGCGCCTCGGAGCGGGAGCCGAGAACCCCCGGGAATTGCGGGTACGCCAGGCCACCCGCCCCGCGGTGGTGCGTAGCGGTTGGGACATCTCTCTCTCTCTCCTCCCGCAACAGGGTCCCTCCCCTCGGGCTCGCCGGAGATGCTGCCCTACGCGACGGCGGCGGAGGCGGAGGCGGCGCTGGGCCGGGCCATGACGCCCGCCGAGGTGCTGTGGTTCCGCTACACGGCGGGGGTGTCCGAGTACCACCTCTACTGCTTCAACATCCTCTTCCTCTTCGTCGTCTTCACGGTGGCGCCGCTCCCCGTCGCGCTCCTCGAGCTCCGGGCGCCCGCCGCCGTCTCGCCGTACAAGCTGCAGCCCAGGGTGCGGCTCTCCAGGGCAGAGTTCGTCCAATGCTACAAGGACGTCCTCCGCATCTTCTTCCTCGTCATCGGCCCGCTCCAGCTCGTCTCCTACCCGGCCGTCAAGGTCCGCTCGCGCCCATCCTACTGCACGCGTTCGTTAAATCTGCGCAATGTGTCTGATTACTTCGTGAGATTTGGGGTCCTGGGGGCGGAATATGCACCAGAGATCGCGTCTCCTTGCTGCACTCGCGTGTAGATTCCCATGCCTGTGGCCGCTTGATCGATCTGTCGTTCTTAGATGCAACAATTTCGATTACATTTCTCTGCATGTTTTCCCTCCTTTGACGAATTCCTGATCTGGGTTTTGCTCCAAGAACCCTTCTTAGCTGCGGCCTACTTAGAAGATTCCCCTGAGTTCACCTACTCTGGGCAATCAGATGAAATTTCCTCCGATGCTCCCTCATTTTTTTCATCGTGCTGAAATGCCTTTATTATCAATGCAGATGGTGGGAATTCACACGCAGCTGCCGTTGCCATCCCTGGGGGAGATGGTGGCGCAGCTGCTGGTGTACTTCCTTGTTGAGGACTACCTAAACTACTGGATCCACCGGCTCCTCCACGGGGAGTGGGGGTACCAGAAGATCCACCGTGTCCACCATGAGTTCACGGCACCGATCGGCTTTGCAGCTCCGTACGCACATTGGGCTGAGGTTCTAATACTTGGCATCCCCTCCTTCGTCGGGCCAGCCATTGCTCCTGGGCACATGATCACATTCTGGCTCTGGATTATACTCCGCCAGGTGGAGGCTATCGAGACACACAGTGGGTAAGGAGTTTCTGTTGTTTTTGCCATCTTTCACTTAGGACATACAACTGTTGATTTGATGTGGTGTGCTTTTGTAATAATAGTGTAGTGTGACATTGCATTGCTTTGGTGCGGATTAGTCTTCGTTGCTACTTGCTAGTGATGGATGCATTTCATGGATGGAGTTAGTGGGTGACTCTGATGTGCATGGCACTGACAATGACTTGTTGGTAGCAGTGAACAGACTTTGTTGCTAATGGGAAGCAGAATTGGACTGATGTTGGTGTCTGCATAACTGACACGGCCTGTTTGTTTGAGCTTCTGGGAAGCTTCTTCAGCGTGAAAACCCAGAAGCTCAAACAAACAGCAAACTTGTTGTGCAATTTCTGGAAAGCCAGAAGCTCAGAAAAGCTGAGTTTATATGGATTATGGAAAGCTGAAAAATCTCAGTTTTCTAAGCTTTTCTTAGCTGTCTGAGCCCATAAAGCTAGAAACATCTTCTAAAAGCTATCACTGGCTAACCAAAAGCCAACAACGGCTTTTCAGAAAAGCTCTAAAAGCTGCAGCTCAAACAAACAGGCCGAGTTACATGATAGTTTTCTTAGCCAGCTGTGTATTGTTTAAGGTTTTCATAGCAATAGGATTTTTCTAGTCATATGCTTTTTTGGGGAAGACCTGGTAATGAAGAAAGTATATAGAAGCATGTATAGCGTTGACTGCTGCTTTTTTGTGGTTAATAAAAATTAAACTTACACTTCCAACTTTTGAAGCTGTAGCCTGTAGGTTAAATTTTCCTAAATTTATTGACTTAAGCATTTGAGCTAAATGTTCAGTTTAGTGTTTGTTACTTACAGTTTTACTCTACTAACATAAACAATACAATCTATGAGTTCTGTTCTTAACAGGATGTTTGAAATGATCTTTTTACTACGAACATTTGCAAAATTTGAACAATAATGTTTATGCTTGCTACTACAATATATGAAAGGAATTGACACCTAGGCACTTCAAGAGAAAAAATGTAGTATGCTTAGTTGCAGCTGTACTAATATCATACATATCAGTTGGGTTCTTTTTGTTTGCCCCATCTTTGTACACAATCCAATTGGACCACCTCAGCTAGGACATTCCTCAATTTATCCTATTTTAGGCTAGCACTGCTTGTTATTCTTTGCTGCAGACAATAAAACCGACAGATACTTTGTATTTGTGCAACTTCTATAAGGAAAGATATAATTAGTTTTGTTATTTTGCAGCTTTGATTTCCCATTTGCCCCGACAAAGTATATTCCGTTCTATGGAGGAGCAGAATACCATGACTATCATCATTATGTAGGAGGACAGAGCCAAAGCAACTTTGCTTCCGTTTTCACGTACTGTGATTATCTATATGGCACAGATAGAGTAAGTTTCTCCTTTACACAAATGCTGAAAGGCGGTTCTAAGAACTGATGGATGTTTCAGAGTTCTAATGTCGAACTCTTTGCTCTTTCAGGGTTACAGGTTCCACAAGGCGTACCTAGCAAAGGTATTTTTCTACTGTTGCTAGCTTAGAAATAACAAGGATTTTCGAATGTTTTAGATTACTATATGGTAAATAAAACATTGAATTGACGATTAAGTAGCTAATTTATTTGTTTTCTTTTTGTGTCTTCCCCTGGATGTAGCTGAAGGATCTCGGGCAAAATGAGGGCGAGAAAGGCAATGGACTCAGCTATGCGAAATTGGACTAGATTGCTCCATATAGTGCAGTGCGTCTTAGGTGTCTCCATGATCGATCAAGTTCACTGTGGAATCACGGAATAGGAGATCTGCCTAGTTGGGCTGGGCATGTGTGGTGTTCTGAGTTCTGAAACAAGCGTGCAGCTTTCAGCTGTGCTGCCCTGTGTTTCCAGTGTTTGTGAATTTCTATGGAACTTGTATGCTGACCAATAACAATGCAACTCGGGTAGTTTGGCATCGACTTTATGCTTTGATTATTTTGAATCAACTGCTGTATAGTTCTCGAGAAACTTTGCCTTGGTGTCCTAGTGTTTCAAACTAGATTTTAGCCAGGAGCCCCTTGGTCCATATATGTTTTGACAGTAAGCAAAAGAAATCATCTGCAGAGCATACTGTACCATTAGCGTCCATGTTACTACTGTGTAAATTCCTCTCCTGGTGAATTAACGAAAGTGCTCACACAGGGAGCTTCAGTTAAAACAGTAACATCATTGAAAGGCTTACAAAAAAATATGTTTTGGGCATACACGTGCTCTGGTGTTTCAACTTCAAATAATAATGATAATAGGATTCAAAAGGCACTAGATGAATTTGGAATCCATAACGATAAGTATTCCCATCTACAAATATTATCCTTAACAGAACATCACAGTCAAATAACACATCCCAGAATTACACCTAAACACATGACTCTGAAAAGGCTAGAATCCGCTATAGTTCAGAACAATAAAGCATATGAAACTAATTGTTCTTGATGCAGTGAGCTGAAAGAAAGAGTCATCTGAACAGCTCTTGGACGTCCTTCATAAACGGCGAGGGGGGAAGCGCTCCATGAGACTCACAGAGGGGCACTCATAAGCCATGTGGCCACGGCCACCACAGTTGTGGCAGATCATGAAGGCACCAGCCATGCAGTCACGACTCATATGACCAACCTGATTGCAAGCCCGACAGATGATGTCGCTGAAGCCACCGCGGAAGGGAGCACCACCCCCACGGAAGAAAGCCCCGGCCCCACGGAAGGGAGGAGGCCCACCCCGCTCACCCAATGTATCAGACTTGGGGCACTGACGGGCCAAATGGCCAGCAACATTGCATAGGTTGCAAACAGGATCATTGGTGCAGTTGCGGGCAATATGGCCACTCTGTCGACAGTTGTTGCAGGCCTTCTCATTGGTGCATTCCTCACGAAAATGTCCTGGTTTGTAGCAGTTGCTGCAAAGGATCACTTCTCCGGGCGGCAGTGGCGGAGCAGTGCAATCTCTTGCAATGTGGCCAGACTTGCCGCAGTTACGGCATATACCTTCATTTGGGCAGCTGTTAGCCATGTGGCCAGGCTCTTTGCAGTTCCAGCAGATACCTTTGGAGGAACACTCAGCTGCAATGTGCCTGCAACATTGAAACGAAATTTACAGTCTGAAAAAGTGATATCAGGATGAAGGTGCATGGTCACAGTGTATGCCTTGTGTATGGCTTAGGTTTCAAGGTCATTGTAATTAATCATCTTACAAATAATGTTAGGTTTCAAGGTCATTGTAATTAATCATCTCACAAATAATAAAATCCTGATCAGGTTTCCTGCAATAAGAGCCTAAGACAACGACGAGTTGCTTAAGATGCATTATACTTCACTAAACAAATGATGGTAAACGTACCATCCAGGATGACAAGAACATCAGAACAATAACACAAGGTACATGGAGTTTATGCCACTAGGGGAACATGCAGCCCTTGTCCACAGTGGTGGATATAGGCCCACCCTAAGAATGGGCCCAACTGCACTTTCCCCTTCTGATTTTTGTTCAGACAGAGAGGCAGGGCAGCGGCACCCCTGGCCAGACTGCTGTTGGCCCACCCTAATTTCAACTGTTACATTCGCCACTGCTTGTCCACACTCCACACTACTCAGGACGCATAAAACACCCCAGAATATGTACATGTAACCAAACCATACCAACCACAAATCATGAAATAAATTGATAGTGCACCAGCTGAGATGTTTTTAAGCTAGCAAGAGTCAGAGAGTTTTACAAGGTAATCTTATAACAGCAGTGCTATTGTGCAAGAGTCAGAGAGTTTTACAAGGTAATCTTATAACAGCAGTGCTATTGTTATAATTAAAAGCATGGCATGCACTAGAGTAAAGTGCAGTTGCAAGTGAATGAATGGTGGAAAATATTAACACTAATAACATATAAGAGCATGAATCTGTGTAAGAAGAATAACACAGAATTCTTACCCAGGAAGCCCACAGGTATGGCAGACAGCCACGCTGGGACACTCCCTAGCAAAATGCCCAGGACGCTTACAGTTGTTGCACAAATCATTATGAAACCTGCACAATAGAAAGACAAATAACCAAAGGATACATAATCTTCCAAACATCCGAATAATTATATTACAGCTTCACATAAATTGATTTGTAATTACCCATATTCTTGTCATGAATTATATCTAGTTACAACCCTCGCACATAGGTTGTTTTTCTCTAAAACTACGCAAAAACATAAATTCATTCTTAAACCACTGTTACAATAATATATTACACATTTTTTACTAGACTTGCAGATGAATTAGAGCACTAGTGACTCAATATCCAGTGCCCTTTATTTACGCTGCACAAAGTGAATATAATGGGATAACTATAGAAACCAATTTACGTCTAAATCAAATAAATAATTATCGTTATTCTACCACAGCACGGACTAAAACTTTGTGTAAAACCTGTTAGTATAGCATTTAGGCCAATATATACATGATAACAAGAGGAAGCAGTAATGCTTGGATGGACAATGTCAAACACTCGTCCTGTTTGACTTAGATAAGCTCAAACCTGCTTGGACCACGGCGGCTGTCCCTCCGATATGGTGCATCACGGTATGAGGTGCGTTCAGTACGCATCCTGCGGTCCTTCGGCGGCGGGCTGCGGCTGCGGCTGCTCATGACTGAATCTTCCCTCTAAACTCCAAGCTCCAAAAAAACTGCAACACCACGCCACAAAATCACCACCTTCGACACTCCAAACACCACAAACCTCTTCACTTCTTTCTTCCTGTCCACAGCAAAACGCCAAACCAGACTGAGATCCAACCCTACGAGTCCCACAACAACCACCAAACTTACAGGCATGCTCAATTTCCAACAGTAGGCCGCATGACTCGCTGGATACCCTACTCCAACAACCCTCTCTCAAGTCATAGCATCATGCAAGCGCCTTCTAATCTTGAGTCTCCTCCCACGAAATATCTTATTTTTCCAACACACTAAGCATGATGTCAGATGTTACTATATTTCATTCATAATTCTTCCCACTCTACCATCACCTTAACATGAAGACGAAGATTCCTTGATGAATAGTGCACCAGAAATTCCACACTACTCCCTTCTCAAAAAATTTCACTTCAATCATCTACCTGGCTACAAACAGAAAGAAGCGTCCGGAAAAGAAACCTAGGGCCGCGAAACTACATAGAACAGAGAAAGGATCTTGCAGCTTTGCATCTAATCCGACTATGTAAGATCAAAACAACGGAATACTCCGTAGGTCTAACCGCAGGATTCAATTCCTCCCGTGCATATTACAGACGCTAGCGAAATCGACCGAGGCTAGGGCTTACCAAGAGGAGGGCCGATTTCCAGGAGCGACGGAGGAGTAGGAGGATAGATGCACCGCAGCGATGTCTCTGTGCAGCTGCGAGGGTGCTCCGGTGCAGGTCGCCGGAGGAGCACGGCGGCGGCGTCGGAGGCGGAGTACGGATTGGGGGATTGGTCCGAACGGAGCGGACCGGGTCGAGAAGAAAGGCCTAGCCTATCCAGAAGCACACGTGTTTTCCGACCGTCCGATCGACAATTAACGGTGCAGGCAAAGCCGCTGAGCAAATACGGGCTCGGGAGCGGGCGTCCGATACGTAATGCGGACACTCCACGCGCCAGTCACTCGTAATGCGGTGGGATACAAAATAATATTAGGATAATGAATTCTCGCGCTGCTGCGGGATATTTTATATAAATTTATATAATTATTTGATGCATTTGTAAAGTTTTCAGTCTTTTGACGTGAATATAAATTATTTGCATAAATTTATATGATTATTTGATGTATTTATAAAGTTTTCAGTCTTTTCACGCGAAGGTAAATTACTTAGAAGCGGCGCGGTATATACGAAGAGCCCCAATTTAAAGTGTAAAAAAAAAATTAAATTTACTTCAACAGGATCGGTTTCTCCCTCAAGCTCAACCATCGCTGGAGCATTCATGCTGTAAAACTCAAAAGCCGGTCCATAACTTAATTTGGCCCAAAAGGCCCATTACTCGTTGCGCAGGTTGGGCCACCGCATACGCACAGCACAACCCAACACGCACTCATGCGCTGTGGTCTGCCCATGGCCCGCTAACGGCAAGGCCCGGCCCGCGCACGCGCAGGTGAAAAGCAAGAGCAGCGGAGGGCAAGCAGGGTAGGTCGTCGTTGCCGTTGCAGGCCTTCGCTTCCCCTGCTTCCCAAATGCTGCACCACCCGTAATCAATGCCTAACAAATTGTCAATTGATCGTGAGTGCTAACGCTTTGCTTTTGTTTGCACATTGCCTGCTGCGACGGACGCAGAGAGCGCTGGGATCGTGGACCTCCACATGGACGTGCAGACCTACGGGTACCACGCCGTCCAGGTGATCTGGGACATGCTGGGCCTAGAGGCCGCCGGCGCCGGGCGCCATCGTTCTGGCACTTCCTCCGGTCGTCGCGTCGCGCCGCCGCGGCACCGTCGCGAATCTGCCCCCAGATGGCGCGGGCGCGCCGCTTGATGTCCGATCTAGGAGGAGGTACATCCCACCATGAGGGACTTGCTGCTGCTCGCGCTGCTCTTGGCCGCGTGCACCGCGGCGGCGACGCAGGCGGCGGGGAGGGCGCAACTCCATGGCGTTCGTGCCGCGGGACGTCATCCTGCTGGAGTGTGGCGCGACGGGGAAGGGCAACGACACGGACGGCCGTGTGTGGAACGGGGATGCCGGCTCCAAGTACTCCCCGCCGTCCAACCTCGCCGCCGCGCCCCAGGCCTCCGGACAGCTATGCTTCCGTGGTTTTATGCAAGGAGTAGATGGTGGGGAAGATGGAGAGGCTCCATCAGTTTCGAAGTCTCCTTGGCTTCTGAATTCAACAACGCATGCAAATGCAACTCTTCGTCCTGACGGTAATACCAAGTCTGCTTAGCTTCTGAGTTGGAAAAGAAATAAGTCACTGGCTCTTGATCTATCGGTGCTAACGTGGCATGCTGAGAATTGAGAGAAATCCAACCAGGAGTTATAACCAATTATATAGGTTGTATAGATGAGTGGTCCTCCAAATCAATGCTTGTGTTACACCTAAAAAATTATTTTTGTTGAGATAGACATACGGTGATGTTGCGGTAGAAGTTTTAATTAGATTTTGTTGTGATTTTATGATGCAGCAAAAATTTATTCTAAATGATTTAATAGCTTATTTTATCATGTTGCATTTTTTAGTCTAATTTACTAATTATATATAATTGTTTCACTGATATTTTTAAGAAAAATAATATGTTTTTAAAATGTTGTAATCTTAATTTAAAAATGTTACAGTAATAATTTTTATATGTTGCAAAAGGTAAGTGTTGATGTTGCAAATTTTATTTGTATATGTTAGCATTCTTAGTGAATGTTACATGAAACATCGTGTATGTTGCGGTGAAATTTTCTATCCAGAATTGGATGACAGAGTTATTTTTATACATATATTTTTAATGTTGCATCACTTGATTTTAAATGTTGCAACGGAGTGTTCGATTTTTTTTTGCATCGAACATCTGGGCGCTAGTAGTACCGGAGCAAATAATACCAATGGGCCCCTTTTGAGGCCCCGAAACATCTAAAAAAGGCCCCGAAAGCGGATATCCGAACCGGGATTCCCATGTAGTTTTCGGAAGTTTTTTGGGCCACTTGGCTTCCAATGTTTGAGATTCGTGCGGTCAATGTGGACCGCACGATCTTCATGTTCTTTCTCTGCTTCGGGCTGCCATGCGCCGACGAGTGTGGAGGCGCGGGAGCCGGCGGAGGGATGGGAGCCGAGTGGGGGGCAGCTCGGTGGCTAGGGCGCCGCCGGCCGCGGGTGGTGGACTCGGTTGGCGGCGGCGGTTAGGGTTTCTAGGGTGGGGGATCCAATGGCCACCGGTCGTAGAGGAGAAATGGGTGGGGCGGCGGAGGACCGGCGGTGGCGATGGCTCGACTGGCAGCGGAGGCGAGCGCCGCCGGGCGGGCGGTGAGCGGTTCCACACGGTGATGTTCACCAACCTGACCAACTAGTCGTCGGCGTCCACGGGCCCGCCGCTCCGCATCACGGACCTCTACTACGACTAGCGGCGCCGCCGCTGTAACGACCCAAAAAAAAGAGAGTAGAAGAAATCCCGCGAGTGGGCCCCACCTGTCATCCTCTCCTTCTCCTCTCCTGCTCCAACGCCCGGCCGCGTCATCCCCTCACGCGGAGATTGGGTGCCGTGGGCGGCTGCGCCACGTCGCCGCCATTCATCGGCCGAAGCTCGCGCCTCTCTCTCCCGGCGGAGCCTCCCTCTCCTCTCCTATAAAACGAAGCCACCAGCCTTCCAAAACCCTAGTGCCACTCCTCTTCCTCCATTAACGCCGCCGCCCGGAGCTCACGTCGCCGCCGCCATTCTTCATCGCCGGTGAGCCTCGCCGCCGTCCGAGCACACCATCTCGTGTTGTAGCCCTTCCTCTACCTCCGCCGGCCCTCACCCGCTCCCATCCCACCTCGTGGAGTCCCGCCGTCGTTCATCGTCGTCCGCCGCCGCCGGAGCTCGTGGAGCGCCGCCATCACTGCTCCCCCTCGCCACAGACGACCTCTTGTGATCTTGCCACCCTCGAGGACACCTCGAGCACCAGTCCCCGCTCCTGCTCCGCCCTCGCCATCGCCGGCGCCACTTCACCGCCGCCACGCGTCCCGCCGCCGCTGCGCCGTGCGCGCTCCCGTGGCGCGGGCCGCTCGGCCTTGCCGCACTGCTGGGCCAAGACCTGGGCCTTGGCCCAAGTTTGTTGTTGTGCTGTCCTGAGTAGATGTGTAGTTATTGCATGCTGATTCTTGTGTGATTTTTAGTAAATCTTGTAGAGATTCAAAAACGATGATTCTTGTTTTGTTAGATTTCTGTGATGTTGCTCTGTGATCTAAAAATATGAAACTGCTATTATCTTGTTGTACTTTTCAAGTTATAGATTTATTTGTTCTAGGGATGAAAAATGCTTAATAAATTGTATATTGCTCCAAAAATTGAAAATCTAACTTTGTTAGATTCCTTGACTTATGCTCTGTCCATATATATAGCTCAAGGTCACAGTTTGTATATTTTTACCACTGTATTAGTTGTAGCCGCTTTTCTAGGGCTGGAATTTGATTTAAATTTCATATATTGAAAAAATGATAAAATGGTAAATCCAACTCTGTCAATCTTTTCTTATTGTCTAGTTTATGAGAAAAATGAGTTTGGTATTTTTATGGTTTATTTTGATGTGTTTCATGATTTATGTGCTTTAGGGTTGCTTATTTTAATTAATTTGCTGCTATTAAATGGAAATAGAGTTTATGTTAAGTCAAACTCTATCAATTGGTTCTGTCAATCCTCTATTATAATAAAATTTTCTTAGAATATTTCTGTTATGTATAATTTTATTTGAGCTATATCTTGTTAGCTAACCCCGTATGCTTAAGTAATTATTCTTTTTTCTAGTGCTTACTTGTTAAGTGTACTTTCTTGCCTTGTCATGGTTGTGTTTGTTTACTCGATGCATTTCATAAGCATTTCATTTGCATCATTCCAATGCATGCATACATTCATACATTCTAGAGAACGAAACGCCGGAGAGCGAAGCCGTCGAGCCCTCGTTTGAGCCCGAAGTTGAAGTGTCCGTCGAACCCGAGGATAACCAAGGCAAGCCGCTAAGCATCTTCCAAACCCACTTTTACAATATAAATTGTTATTATGCTATATGCATGGGTTGTATATGGTTATCTATCTAATTATGTATTTTGGGTAGCACCTATGTCTTTGATGCATTTTACCTTCCTTGAATTTCCTACCGATACCTTGTCGCTTGTTTAGTTGGGTTAATGTAACTTAATTTGTTAATTGCTTAGCCATGCTTAGAGTTACAGAAGGTTTACTTTGATCAAGTGAAGGGAGTCATAGGTCAATAACATCAATACTAGGATGTGATCATTTCATATGGTTGGTTAATGATGGAACATGGTGATAAAGTTAGCTGCGAGACTTGGGCGGATTGTAGGGTCACGAGAAAGGAGTCTCGGTGACATAGGCCGCTTGAGTCGATTAATGCCCGTCCGTGGATGACCTTGTTTTGAGCATCCTTCCGTGCTACCACATATCCAACATAATGGTAAGTATGAGCCCATTAACTTAGTTGTCTTGTTCGTTTGGGGCACGGTCCGAGATGTGTGGCCGTGGGCTATGTAGAGGGACCTAGGGGTGTCCCCGGTGGACCTAGTGTTGCCTCCACACAAACTAGGCGTGTCTCAAAAGTTCGGGGCTCTTTAGGAAGGGTTGTCATGAGTACCCCTTATCCACCTTTAGCGGGGTGGGCGAGCCGCATGGTCCTCGTGTCGTGTGGATAAAAAGAGTACACCCTTGCAAGGTTAAATCAATTCGAATTGCCGCGCTCTCGGTTATGAGCAAGCTCAAGTCAACGAATTCTTCGCTATGTTATTGTTTGTTTATGTTACATGTTCCTATGATTCATACTCTATGTTTATATGATGATGTTCCTATGGAATCACTAAAACTTGTTGGTGGGTTTGGGCAAGATCAATAAAACTTGCTAGATGTCTATAGGGTGTCATTTCACTTGCTAATGGTCAAAAACTAAAGCTAGGATGAGATATGCTTTTGCAAACTTTACTTAGCCTTAAACCCTCACTCCTTGCTACATCCATATGCATATTCCTTGTTTATATAATTGCGTAAGTCTTGCGAGTACCTTTTTTACTCATGGTGCTACGGTTACCAAAGTTGCAGGAGATCCGGAAGTGGTGTTACCCCAATATCGGTGACGAATAGTTCGAGCGGCCAATGCTTGCATCGATGGTGTTCTTTGGCAACGACACCATTGATTATATCTTACTTTCCACTGCGATATAATGTCTTTGTTAAAAGGTCGTTGGTAGGAATCTTTCATTAAACTCATGATACTCTTGTCTTTGTTGGAGGGCCCAAAACTTGTATTTTGAAGCCCTTTCGTTTAAATTTTAGATTTAAACTCTTTTGTTTTGAACTTGTAAACTTAAGTGTTGAACTCTTGTAATGTCTAAAATTTGCTCCCTATGGTTCACGCGAGGATGAGAAATTTGTAAACGGTATATGTGCTTGATCTTAGACATGTTGTGAACACATACCGGGACTACCGGGTTAGCTCTCGTTTTAAGTGAATTGGGCTTGATTTCGTGTCCTCTAGATGTGGGTTAACACATGGTACGTTGAAAGAAGGATACGTGTTAGCTCTCATCTTATTGGAACATTCGGTGATTCATTTAAATCGAGCGTAAATTGGGCAAAAGGCCTAGCAAAGGCCTTGCCAAAAAAAGGCTCCAGCCCAGGAGCAGCCCAGGAGCCATTCACCCATTTTGCAGACGGAGCCCAAAAAAGACACCTCTCCTATCGCCCCCGAACGGAACAGATATGCCTCTCGCCGCGTGCACCACCGGCGGCGATGGCGGCGCGGCGGCGACTTGGACGCCGCCGTTCTGCACCATCGTGGCGGCCGACACGTCCGACTTCTCCTACCTCTCCTGCCCGCGCTGCGAGCTTGCGCTCCCGGACGGCGCCGCCTCCTGCTTCGCCTGCGGCGGCGGCCAACCCGCCCCGTCCCGAGTCTACCGCCTGCTCCTCTCCCTCGCCACGCACGACCGCGTCTTCCCCGTCGTCCTCTTCGACCGCGCCGCGCGCACCCTGGTGGGCTGCCCCGCCGACGACCTCGCGCGCTTCTTCGCCGCCCACCCGGGCTCGGCCGGCGCCGCCGCGGAGGCTCTTTGCGGGGAGATGTGCAGGGTGGTGCTGCGCGCGCCTACCAGGAACAAGAAGGGCGCCGGCGCCGCAGACGAGAGACTACGCGCCGTCTCCATCGTCCCGCTTCGCGGCGGGTTCCGCCCGGTCGTCGACGCCCTCAGGACGTTGTACCCGCGCGGCTGATGCTTCCCGTTGCCGTGGTGCCACTGCCACCATGCTTCCCGTAGAGGCCGGTACCCCGTTCTGCTCGACAAAATGCTTGATTTGCAATGGCAATGCAGCAACAGTGCATACATTTCAGCTACGACGCGTTCTTTTGTAAGTTGTAGCCTATTAGTGATATTAGCAAAACTATCTTTTTGTCTCAAATTATGAACTAACTTTCAAGTGCATACTTCTTTTACTTGTCTGATTACATCGCCTAGCCTCGTGTCCCCAGCAATTATCAGGTCTTCTTCAGATTTGAGCAAATTTTATATAATATTTTTCGAGCACCTAGACAAGAACATCAGGGAATCGTTGCTGCAAACATCCTGAATTTTGGAAGTAGTTTAGCTTGTGTGGCCAGGTTTGCCAACAAAAAGAACTTTTTACTCCCCACGATGTCTCATGTTTTTAGTTCATCTCACTGAAATATATTATATTTATCTGAACTTGGAATTACATTCAAGCCTCTGCAATACTGAAGTTCTGCGGTCATAGCTGGCTGGTGCTCTTATTTCTTGTCAGCCATTTCCCATTTTGACTAACATCACGAATCCACGATGCTACAGTTGTGTGCAGTGGCTTTGATAAGATTTCTGTGAGATCAAACCATACTTTCCTATTGTTCACTTGTTTCCTTGATAAGAAGGAAGATCAAAACAAACTTCCCTATTGTCCCAGATATATCTATTTATACTATAAGGATATAGTAGAATTGAAAACGCTTCTCACCCAAAAAGTTTCTATCCACCCCTCACAGAAGACCCACATGTCAGGACTAACGGTAGAAAAGACGTAGAAAATTTTCACAAAACAATGTTTCTAGAGAGTTTTTGCCGTTTTGACATTACTTTTCTCACCATAGAATTTCTTTACCCATACCACGTACCCACCAACCAAATAGTCTAAGTAACAACACGTAATCATAAAGGTAGCGCGCGGCCATAGCTCTACCGCGACGTCGAGAGTATCGGCGCATAACATGTTGAGGACGAGCGCGGCGGCGGCGGAAGGCAACGAGCGGAGGAGGTCCCGGAACGGCACGTTGGTAGCGCGAAGGAAGCGGAGGATCCGGATCAGGATGGGGTCGTCCTTGGGGTCAGTTGCTTCGCGCGTTGGTAGCGCGAAGGAAGCGGAGGATCCGGATCAGGGTGGGGTCATCCTTCGGGTCAGCTGCTTCACTGCTGGGGGCCGGTGATGGGAGTACGTGGAAGGAGACGGATGGGTTAGCGGCCTCGACGCGCAAGACCACGGCGGCGAAGCCCGTGTCCATGGCGGGGAAGGGCTCGGCGAGCGCGACGTTGACGTTGACCGCGCCACCGCCATGCATGGCGTAGGAAGGCCTTGACGATCCCCATCTGGCTCGCTGTCGGCGACGATTGCTTGAAAGTCCTGGTAACGTGTGCACCACACCCGCACGTCCGTGAGCTGCCGCGCTAGCTGCTGCACCTCCACTCCACCTCTGCGTGATCAGATCAGCCTGGTTCTGGGCAGCAGCTAGCAGCATGGCATGGTGGAGGGGCAGGACAACAGGTGTGTGTGGCCGTCGCGTAAGCGTAGTCGCGTCAAGACGAGTCGTGATCCTCGGACATGGATGGGTTTGACCTTGACTGATCTGTTATGATGTGCAGTCCTGATGCCTGGCTTGAATTGGTGGTGGAGAACATCTTGCATGGCACTCGATTTTCCAAGCCATTAGGTTTTTGGATCTGTAGTGTGGGCGAGATCACGGATTGGAAATTTGTACTGCCAAAGAATTGAAGTGCCCCAAAGGGAGTTGACAATTGATTTTTCTGCCCTCAACTTCCGCTTTACTTATGCCAAAACCAACGTGAACACATCGGCTCATCGCGGACCGCGTGCTGTTGACCGGCGACCTGCTCCTCGCCTCCACCCCGCCGCTGGATGATGCTGTCGGAGGGCCACGACCTTGCCGTATGTACGTTTTTACTATTTGATATGCAATCTTATTTTTTTATTAAATATACGTGTCGCACGTGCGTTTTTACTATTAGTATTAAATTATCCAATATATAGCAAATTGTCCACATGTCGGTCACGAACGACGGTACCGCCAAGTTCACCGCGTTCAAGGCCGTCCTGGCCAAGTCGTGGTGGTCGGAGGTGAAGAGGATCGCCGGCGACACGGCGCTCTTCGTCGGCCGGTGGTGCACTCTTTCCCAGTGCCTTCCCCGACGCGCGTCCCAACACAAGCTTCTAGGGAACCGGATCTACTTCTTGGACGATGACGCGTTTCCTCACCAATTCAGCTCTTACGTCATGAGAAAGCGGGGTGACCTATTCTCTCCTTCGGCGGTTGGAGCTCTGCAACGGCGCCGGCGGTGGCAACACGCCGGTGACATGAAATTTTTGTTTACTATATTTTTCTATACAGATGCGTGCCACACGTGCACTCTACTAGTATATAATAAGAAGAGGTTAAAATGTTCAAAGAAAACTGAAATTGAATACCAGAACTGCCAGAACTTTGTTGACTATTCTATGCTCAAGTCCTTATCTGTCTTTCAGGGCAAGGGTTAGAGAAGAGAAAAGTGTCGACGTAAGTGAGCAGGCATACATAATGGATATACTGATGTATGATGAATTCGAGTTTACACTTACTTTTACCAATCAGAAGCAAAAAATGAAATGTATGACAAGCGATCCCCTTGAAAGATACCCCAATCTCATAGAAAGGTTCTGCATAAACTGATGAACCCCTTGAAGCCACTTATTTATCTCTGTCTGTAACTCTATGCAATTGTGAATTGTAATTTGAAGGAAATATTGAAACATAGTTTAGGTTGGAATTTTCACATGATTCTTCTTTCCAGGAAGGAACCATGTGCTATATCTTAGCAACATGTAGATGAGCTGTGTATTTTCTCTGCTTAACATTTTCTTCATTAGTGTCGGCAAGTGAAGCCAAACTAAAGTGGGGCCAAGTGCCATGGAGGGTCCCAAGTATGAAAGATGCATATACCATATAGCTTATACACCTAATTAATGCACACAATTATAAACATTTTAAGCAATTAGGTTTGGTCATTCAAAGATGCATCTAATTTTGTCAGGCCAATCCCAACCCAAAATGTCTATAAGTGGTGTCTATGTTGCCATATCACCAAGACATCAGATTTAAAAACTATGATACACAACCCATAGTGTCTTCTCGTGGGCCCTTAATTAATTTTCTAGTCCATTCACTCTCCTCCAACTTTTTGGAACACGTGTCTGAATGTTTTTACTGGCTTCCCTCCTTTGGAATGCGTGACGACCCGGTTTATTGCATGTGACCCGGTTTCCATGTTTTTTCTTCTCTCTCCTCCTTAACTCTTCTGTCACATAGGATTTCTGCTTACTTGACAGCCTCATTAATTCTATGGACACTAGCTGACTAGGAGGGTTGGGAATGGCCTTATGAATGTCCACTGCCCACATGGGCCCATCTGGAGGAAGCTAGATCTAGCCATCCTATATCATACTGATATAGTAACACAAGAGTTTAACACATTCCAGAAAACTTTATTCGCCAGTTACCATGCACAAGATATGCTGTTTGACAGGACGCAGATAGTAGTAAACCTTCAAAAAATAGGCAACGAAATAGAAAAATATCTGTTTTATCAGTTACTTACTTACTAGATTGCAGAATCAACTGTGATCGGCCCAATCCATCCAGTTCTGAAAGACCAAACTAAACACTGGTTGTATTGTATCTGGAGGTTTCAGGCCATTATATCGACCTGAACAGTCGGAAACTGAACCTGATCATTCAGCATTCACCTTCAGAGTTCAGAAAGACAATTTCTGTGCAGCGCGTCACAGTATCTCAAAACCGGCGGTTATGACGATGAGCTCTGAATCTAATGATTGGCCCTCCTGTGCTGCCTGTGACGATGACGACGACACCAAGGAGCAGCCCATGCAGATGCATGCTTCGTCAACAATTGAGCTTCAAGAGTTTGTCCTCGTCTTTAAGCTCTGCCGCTTTCGGCACAATCTATCTCAGCATCAGTCCAAGTGATACACTGGCGAAGATTTAGTTGGTGCAAATCATATCTTTGAAATTTTGCAGCGGCACTGATGAGCTTATTGATTAGCCAAATGATCCGAGATGTGAGCTACCAAAAAAAGGAAGATCATCATTCAAGGGATTTCAAGCCTAGGCAATCAGTGGTGTATCATTTTCAGTTCGTCAAATAAACGTGTGTCGGTAGTGATGGTGAAGACTAATCGTATCATCATATATATGGTTCAAATTGTACTGAACATGGAATTGAGTTTTTCCTTTTCCATTAATTATTTTGTTACTAGATAAATTTGCGCTCGTCTTTAAGCCCTGCCGCTGTAAGCACAATCTATCTCAGCATATCCAAGTGATACACAGTCACTTGCAAAGATTTAGTTGGCGCAAATCATATCTTTGATATTTTGCATTGCTACTGATGAGGCTACTGATTAGCCAAACGATCCAAGACGTGAGCTACCACAAAAAGGAAGATCATCATTCAAGTCTAGGTGACCAGTGATGTAGTATCGTTTTCAGTTTGTCGACGAAGCGTGTGTCGGTAGTGATGGTGAAGAGCAGCCATATGTATGGTTTAAATTGTACTGGACATGGTATTGAGTTTATCTCCTTTTCAAAAAATTAAGTTTGTTTTGTTGACGAAGCTGTATTCGGACAGATTAGCTGCCACGCGTGCAAGTCACTTTCGTTGAATTGGTAATTTGGTATGCGATGTGCTGATAATTTTTTGGACCGTCTGAGACCGAAATGCCAATAGCTAATGCAGGAAAGAACATTTTTTACTTGGATCAAAAGGAAGGGGTCGCAAAAGTTTACTAGATAATCAATATCATATCATCTCTTTATTCTTTGCTGCTGGCGGGTAATAAACCCAAAGCGCGGTGGGATGGCATACTTGGCCGCCATGGTAAGAATAAACAAGGAGCATGGAGGTATTTGCAATCGGAACCAAATTTTACTGTTAAATGCGCCAGTTACTGACACTGATGAGTATCCACACCAGATGAGATTTAGCGAATATCTCAAGCCAAAAAAGCATGCAGCGCATCCCTTGCGTGGGAGGTGACAGTATCCAAGCCCTTTGCATTTGCTTTTGGGGTCAAGCTAAGATCATGTTCAGTCACAGTACACACTTTCCTTGTTCATCCTGGGCCCCCTAATCTACACAAACCTGTCCCTACCCTCTATCCGCTTATTAAAAAATATTTCTTAACAACATTTTCCTACTCCGTGGGACCGATACCGTACCTGATCTCGCCTATAAAAAAGCCACTCGCAAACCGAAATTTTATCAACTTGTCACAGACAACACACAGATCATCATCACTGGACACATCAACACTACTATCAGCCACTGATCACCAGATCAATGGCAAGGCCTGGTGATCTGCCGGTGCAGCAGCGGGCGGCTGCTCTCCTCCTGGCATGCACGCTTGCTCTGCTCGTGCTGCCGCCGCAGCTGCAGCCTTGCCGAGCCCAGCAGCAGCAGCCTCCGTCCCCCGGCTACTACCCCAGCGCCACACTGAGGTCGCTGGCGTTCTCCGAGGCCTACCGGACCCTGTGGGGTCCGCAGCACCAGACCCTGTCGCCGGACGGCAAGTCCCTGACGCTGTGGATGGACCGCAGCTCCGGCAGCGGGTTCAAGTCAGCGCGCGCGTACCGGAACGGCTACTTCGGCGCGTCCGTCAGGGTGCCGCCGGGGTACACCGCCGGCGTCAACACCGCCTTCTACGTGAGTAATCGATGTCGATCCATCTCCAAATACAAACGCTCTTAATAAGTATTGTTTCCAAATACAAGTCATTTAACTTTTTATTTGACTTTTTTATCATAAATTTGATCGTTCGTCTTATTTAAAAAATTATGAAAATATAGTGAAATTTAAAACATTTTTAAAAAAATTATTAATAAAACAAACCACCCAAAAAAATATAATGATTTACATAAAATTTTAAATAAAACTACTGGTCAAACTTATAGAGAAAAAAAAAGTAAAAACGGAGAGAGTATAGAAAAATGTAAATGCAAATGCTGATGCGAGGCAAGGCAATGAATTGAAGCATGGCTTCCGCTGCATGCAGCTGTCGAACAGCGAGGAGTACCCGGGGCACCACGACGAGATCGACATGGAGCTGCTGGGGACGGTGCCGGGGGAGCCGTACACGCTGCAGACCAACGTGTACGTGCGCGGCAGCGGCGACGGCACCATCGTCGGCCGGGAGATGAGGTTCCACCTCTGGTTCGACCCCACCGCCGGCTTCCACCACTACGCCATCATCTGGAACCCCGACCAGATCCTGTAAGCTACCCTCTCTCCATGCGCTTTGCTTGCTTGTACTAGCTCTTTGCTTAGTACAGTGGCATCCATGAGCTGCAAGCCGGATGACTACTTGTTTTGCAGGTTCCTGGTGGACGACGTGCCGATCCGGCGGTACGAGAGGAAGACGGAGGCCACGTTCCCGGACCGGGAGATGTGGGCGTACGGCTCCATCTGGGACGCCTCCGACTGGGCCACCGACGGCGGCCGCTACCGCGCCGACTACCGCTACCAGCCCTTCGTGTCGCGGTTCGCGGACCTCAAGATCGGCGGGTGCGCCGCGGACGCGCCCCAGGGCTGCCAGCCCGTGCCGGCGTCGCCGTCGGGGTCGTCGGCGGCGCTCAGCCCGCAGCAGGAGGCCGCCATGCGCTGGGCGCAGCGGAACTCCATGGTGTACTACTACTGCCTCGACTCGTCCAGGGACCACGCGCTCTACCCAGAGTGCTGAACTGAGCCACTGCAGACTGCACTGGTACAGTGCAGAGCTGAGGGTCGTTGCGATATGCAACTGCAACTCCCAATCCAAACCAAACGCTTGTTTGATGGCAACTTAGAAAGGGGGAAAATAGTTGAAAATTATGCGGATTTGCTTCGATCCGAAAGAAACTATAAAGGTATGGATATGGCCTGATACTCTGATTAAAAAAAATGAAACCTGAATTTGGTCGAAAGAATTAAGAATATCGAGAAGAACAATTGAACGCTTGATGTTACGTCTTATAGCTTATAGTGATGTGCAATGATGATACTGGTACAAACCGAAAATATCAGCGAGTGAGTACAGCAGGAAGCATCCAAAGTGTGACAGATTGCTACCCATTTGTTTCCTTGATTTATGGCACAATGCAGCATCAGTACGACCTCTAAAACATTTGAATCCTGCATTCGCTTGGAGCCTCTTATTACAACAGGTTGTTGAAATGCACAACCTGGTTTTACACACCATTTAGTGAAAACTGTACATAGCAATAGCGGTCTTTACTTGTACAACAAAGCAAGCGAAGCACCAATTGTTAGCATGCACAACAACCAGAAACAAAGCTAAAGAATGAAGTCAATAGCTATCTCTGTTATGCTACTTAACTGCTCTGTTATGCTACTTAACTGCTCTGTTATGCTACCTAAGTGTGAAAACCTGCAGCTTCTCGGCACTTAAGCACCCAAGGTACCTCTCCCCAGTTGAACTTTCAGCAAACCTTAGATCAAGGATAGGTTGTTTGTGGGGCCTGAGATCAGTGTATATCTGAAACGAAGGCAGCCGCCAAGTCCGGATTCCGTACAGGGACTCATCACCATAGGCAAAGAGATGCCGATTACCTCCACATGGTATGATTGCAGACTTCGACATTCGCAACTCACTTACGTTACCAATGCAGGCTTGGTCCCTGTCAAAGGATGTGGCAGCGGTCCTCAGGAGTGTGTGGCGTCCTAGCTTTCCGGAACCAGTGAGTGCTGGTGATTGTGGTGTAACCGCTTGAGGCGTGGCGCTATCATCTAGCAGCTCAACTTTTGGGCGGTAGGAGGCCACCAGGAGATCACTTGATGAAGGGGCACACGCAAGAGAAATGCAGACCCCTTGGTTTTCCATCCCGCTTACTAAATTCGGCCTGAGAAAAGAGCCCAAACTTGAACATGGAACTAGATATAACCAAATCCAACATTTAAAAGGCCATGAGAAGCACATCAATAGGAACTGTGTATGGACTTTTCAAACTACAGCATACCTGTCTTCATTGCCATCAACATCCCAAATGCAGGGTCCTATAGAAGAAGCAGAAAAAACCTTTCTGGAACCATTGCCATCAAAAGCAGAGTGGATTGTATGTACTGGGTTTGTCGATAAACCCGCCATTGAATGCAAAGGTGCTGAAGTTTGACGAATATCAAAGACCAATAGCATGCCATTCTGAAAATTTATATAGAAGAATTTCTATTCAACCCTCCAAAGTGCACAAAAAGCTTAAGAAGAATCACAAGGCATGCTCAAAAGTCAACCTGTAATCCAGCATAAAGGCGAGTTGAACTAGTATGATCCCCTGAACAGGACCAGCCAGGAGCCTGCGAGGTATTGGAATACGGAAGATTAACAGTTCAGCATAAAAATTTTCAGTTTTTCACTGATTCGGCTACTTATGTAACTGCAACAAAATTTTATATTTTCCACATTTTATGTAATTTAATTTAAAGAAAAAGTATACGTGCATCTGTCAAAAACAAGTGCTCTGACTATCAAGCACTTTTTAATCTTCTGAAAGTTGAAGCGTATGCTGTAGTAAATATACAGTGATTTTCTGATATCCAAGAGCCAGAGCTACAACAAGAGAACAAATACATGCTCGGCAGTAATGCTGGCACTTTCAAAAAAAAAACAAGAGAACAAATAGAAATGGAACATATTTGCAGATACCCAGTCCTAAGTAACGGAAAGGACCATCTACAGTATTTGGATACTTTAGGAAGAAATATATGCAGATGCAGGAACAAACTCTGGGCAGCAGATTTTTAATCAAAGCATGAAGAGTATAAGATTACTTGCAGGTCAAAGAATTACCGGTAGATTGTATTGAAGAACAACATTGTTGGTTGCCATGCTGGGATATAAAACGTAAGAGCACAAAGGTCAGATATCAGAGTAAATACTACAAAGACAACAGTGAGAAATAAAACTAGCACACTTTCTTTACAGACCTGAAAAGAGACAACTTCCTGCCTAGCGATGCAAAAACAGCATGCCCCCCAGGCAATATACAGATGTCCCTAATAGCTTTAGTATCAGGAGGGAGGTGGATTTTCTGCATTCCCTGTCTAGCAAACATGCTGATCTGTTGAAATTAAGAATTGCATTGCAAAATTGCAAAAGGTCAATAAGCAACCAAATTTTGCAGTAAAAGGCACAACTCACCTGAAGTCATTAAGCAAAATCATCTATTTAGACATGTACCTTTGTAAGGATGTGTTCAGCACCAACTCCAGGTTCCCTTCCAGAAGTGAATATAGTCTGGCTGGATGCATCTATGCCCATGACCCGAGCTCCATCAACCAAAAACTCATTCTACAAAACATTGCTGTTGGTTGTGAGTCAGTGAATGATAAGGTCCATTTATAGTTCTACTGTTAGACTGATTGAAGCTGCCATGACAAGTTGCATATGCTTCATAAGTAATAGTACACAGCTATAGCTAAATTAGGCCGCATAACCAAATGGAAACAGGAAATAAATTTCAAAATAGCAAGATCAAGCATAACATAAAGAGGTAATCAGAAAGCACTAAAAACAGACCTGGAGAACAAAACTGCACAGATTTCTACGGTCAATGTCCTCTGCAAGTGAGGCAATTGGCTCCGCATTTGGCGTTACTTCTGATGTACGCTCTGTCATTTTCTTCACAATTGATTGTAGAAACGTCAAACGTTAACGTTGAATCTTTTGTTACAGTGACTAATCATTAAAATTTGAGCAATACCAGTGCTCTACCTGTCTCTTCAAGCTTGATTCATACATTACATTTTGTTGTAACATAATCTGTCTCTGCAGATAATATAAGGAAACATAAAAGGATTAATTGTGCCACTCTAGTCAGTGTGTAAAAGGTTTATGCACAGAAAATATTGCTCGATTAAATTTATAAAATACATCAGTAAGGGTAACCCTACTTTTTCCACAAATAATCAATTTGGTTAGTGAGACAACATTTCATTTGTGCATGTACCTTATGCTCTTTTATCTCCTCAAGTAATTTTGCTTGCTGCGAGGAAACAAAAAGAAAGCATAAGCATTGGGACAGAATATGCAACTTGTGGTAATTGCTATGGGACAGAGTGATACTAATATCAGGTTCGAGTAAAAATGCAGACCGTACAAAAAAAAGGGAGCTTACTTGCTTCTCAAGAGATTCATTTTTCTCTCTCAACAACAATACTTGCTGCATAAATCAAATAAGTATCACTAGACGGTCAAAGACCTCCAACGAAAAGTAAAGAAGCAATGAAGCATAACTAACCTTTTCAAGATCATTATTGGGAACAGCGATCTCTGGTACATAAAGGTTGATAATGTTGTTTTGTTTATATCTCTTGCCACATTGAGGACACTGCGTAAGTATAAAAATAACGATATGATCAATCAGAAGGATTCATCCTAATAACACTGTTATTCTGAGATACTATTAGTTAGTCACCATACCGGTGCTTTTTTCTTGCCGCACTGCAGCAGCCACCTCTCTAAGCAATATCTGCCATAGACATGCCCACAGGGAATGCAACTAGATGTGGGATATCACCCAGTTAGCAATTTAACATCCTCCACTCATAATGATTTGAAAATAAGAAGGTATGTGCCACCAAACAGCAAAGGTGTAAAATCCTAACAAATAATAAGTGCACTTTTGCATCCTTAGAAATTTTCTAAATGCCCTAATGGTAAGAAAATAATACTCCCTCCATTCCAGTTTATAGCTCGTTTTGGCTTTTCAAGGTATATTGTTTTTACAATGTATCTATACATAACCTATCTAGAAAAAACAAAACGACCTACAATTTGGGACGAAGGGAGTAATAAAACATGTGGCCCTTGAGCTTGGTGCCTTTATCAACCATAAATCACAGACTGGTGGACTAATGGACCCAGGAACATACGAAATTCCATAAGAGACAGTTAGCCTTTTCTGGCACAAAACTTACTAGTACATGTCGTAAAATTAACATTATTTCTCTTTTCATAATTCCTAGCGTTTATCAGGTAGAGTGACTAGTAATGTCCAGTGAATCAGTACACTTACATTCAGATCCAGAGACTTCTAAAACACATAACAGTCGTACACTAATAGAAATCCTCCCCATACTACACCCAATTACAGAGCTCATGATTCAAAAGTGACCACTCGCAGCACATCACCATCTAAAGCAAATTACAGCTGCCTAGAAAACAGCAAGCCGATTCCGAAAATTATGGTTTCAGATAACCCAGAGTGGTATGAAATAACGAATTATGAGAAGTTCAGTACCACGCGAGACGGATAATTTGTTCAAAAATCCAGAAAATCAGTTTGTTGTACAATTCGTCCTCACCTCACGCGATGCGCGCCTTCGGCGGTCCACGCGATCATACAAATGGGGCAGCTGGGAAGGTTCGGCCCCTCTGCCTCGCCTTCGCTCGCCGCTGCCTTACCCTCGGAAGCCGAAACCCTAGCTTTCCCACCATCCCGCCTCCTCGGCCCCTCACTGGATCCCTCGCTCTCCTCCTCCTCCTCCTCCTCCTCCGAGCCCCCTTCCTCACCGGAGCCGGATGAGCTCACTTGTACCGCCGGTGGAGCAGACGCCTCCCCCGCCGGCCGCCGCCGCCTGCCCCGGGGCCCCGACCCCGACGACATTGGGTGGCCGAGCTTCGCCGAGACCGGATTGGAGAGCGGCAGAAGTGAATGGGGAAAGAGGAGGGGGGAAATTTTGGAAGCGGTGGCGCCCGGTCGGCGAGACGGTGAGAGAGGCCGAAAAGGTTGGCGCGCCGCGCGCACGAGTGCGAAAATCTTATGGGCTTCCCTCATGGGCCGCAGAAATAGCCCACGGAAATAGCGAACCGACTCCCTCCCCCGCGCGTCAGGGTGAGGGTGAGGCGCGTTTCGATTAGTACCACCTCGCTACCTCACGCAGGGTGGGACAAGGGAGGAGGCTACATAACTAGCGCCCCTGCCCTCGTTGCAACATACTTACCTGGACGGGGTCGACGGGCGATCAAGATGGCCCGTGGCCTAGGTCAATGGCCCACATTGCACTTGGCGGGTGCGTTGGCTTACCATCTCCCCAAGTGGGAGAGTGGACGTCATAATTTGTGGTAGAGGGGGTACGCGTTCGCGCGGCCCCTGCTAATTTTTAAAATTAAATTTTGGTCCAGTCGAGACCTTTGTTTGCCCTCGGGTTGGGCCATTGCCAAATTTGCCATTTGTACGACGGAGTAAATTGTAATTTCTTCGGTTATTATTTTAAATGAGCAAAATTGTCAAGAAAATAGAATTCTCTGAATATTTTCCCACTGAAAAAATCAAACGTATTGCGAAAGGATCACCACGTCTTCTGATTCTCCTCAACCGCAGACGAGTCGAAGCCCGGATGGCGCGGAGCGTGTCGTACGTATCGGCGGCGTCCATGGCGCGCGGCAATCCCCGCGTTGCCATCATCGATGTCAGGTACGTCCTCGGGCCGCCGCCTGTGCTGTGCTTGGATGTTGGAGCCTGGATTTTGATTTTGCCCTCCCTGTGTTTTGGGAAACGGGAAGGGACGAGGAGAGGAGCTACCAGGCGCACATCGCGGGGTCGCACCACTTCGCCAGCGGCAGCTTCGCGGCGCGGATGCCGGAGCTGACGCGGACCGCCAGCGGCAAGGACACCCTCGTCTTCCACTGCGCTCTCAGCCAGGTCCCAGATCCGCGGCCCTCGTTTATCTCAGTTCTATTCGAAACTAGCTCCCTTCAATTACTCTACCCAGTTTCTCTGTACAGGGGAATCTGATTCCCCACACAATGCTGCTCAAGGAGCCATCTCACGTACGTTGGTTTAATTCACTTTTGCAAATAGAAACACACGTGTTGGTTTGAGGCACAGATGATTTGTCTGAAGCTCGGTCGAGGCGTGGATCTTCATGGGGAAACTGATAATTTGTGCATCATGTTATCATTTGACCTTATGCTTAGATCTGTCCACCAGGCTACACAATTGCTAAGCCAACACGAGCTTTAGTGATGCAATTTGTTCTCCACATATTCCTCCTCCTGATTAAATTAATTGCCTTATCCTTGTAATTTCGTTAGCTTGATCATACTGGCCTGAATAATATACCTGTATATGCACTGGCCTGCATAGGTAGACCTGTATTTGCACCACTGCTTTGTTCCATGTTAGCAGGTTTTGATGTTTGGGGCCAAAGTTCAGTTTGGAGAAAAAGGAAACTGCTCCAGTTAGACAAGATGAGCTAAGGGCTTTTCGTGATTGAGTTGGATTAGAGTTCCAAATCTTCCATGTGGGAAGTATCTATAAAATTTGCTATCCAGAGGCATTCCTTTTCTCTTTGACTCACCGTGCACGAAATCAGAATCAACATGAGACATTTAAAGATAACTGCTTTTTTTTTTGCTTTTTAAGAAATGTGTGCGAAACTGCAAATGATGGCTTGATTTTAACTTCTAGGATAGACATAAGCTGTGCTGCTGTTTTAACTTCTATACAGCTAGAATATAAGGCATATGATGTTTCTTTTGCCCACTCAATCTCATCTTCTACCTCTACCTCTAGTTGATAGCTAGTAGCCACTATCTCATATCTGGTGTTATTATTCCAGATTGTGTTAGTTTTGCAGCAGCATCACCATTATCCAATGGCAAGAACAGCAATGCAGCAAATCCTCTTCTCTCTCTTTTACTTTGTTCCTTTATCATAGCTCTCCATTTTATATCCAAACATTTTCTTTCAGTCCAATGTAGGGATTACATGTAAATAAAATATTTTGTCTTGCTAAATCTTGTATCACTGCACACCAGGTGCGAGGTCCAACATGTGCTAGGATGTTCTCGGACTATCTATCAAAGACCAAGGAGGATTCAGGGATAAAGAACATCATGGTACTGGAGCGTGGGTTTAACGGATGGGAGGTTTCAGGGCAGCCTGTTTGCCGCTGCACCGACGCTCCTTGCAAAGGGACGTGCTGTTGAACACACGAGTTCCATCTCTCAGGCCTTCAACAACTAAGGATCGGCATGGTCTCCGTTTCTGCTATAGCTTACATCACGTCATTAAAACTGCAACACACGACAGTCTATTGGGTTAGCTGGCAATGCCATTTTTTGTGGAAACTTCGTTGCATAACTACCACCGTACTGTCAGATACAAACCCTGCATTGTACGGAATCATTTCAGATTGCCTGTAAAGTGGATACTATTTTGCATCTGCATGTGCCCCCGTGATTCTGTGCATCAAACTGTATACCATGTGTGTCCGTATCACTTCGACGACTTTCTCGGTCACAGTCCAACTCTTCGCTCCGATCATCTGACCGCTTACCCATTTGTTAGTGTATCCAAAATTCAACACCCCAAAGAAATTCTCCAAGAATCCGTGGAAGCCCTCAGCCTGGGTGGATGAAGGTTAACCACAGATGCCTCATTCCAGGAATCTTCTAACTCGGGTGCAGGCGGATGTGTGATCAGGGAAAGAGGCGAAATGGCATCCCCATGTCCCTGACGTGCTCACAATGGATTGCTTCCTGCTAGAATGGCCTTCTGGTAGCTGCGGCATATGGCTACTGGCTATATAATAGTTTTTTTTGAAAGAAAAGGCAGGAGCACTACCATATCATATAAGAAGAGGAGCAATTATACGTAACACGCCGAAGTGAACACCCCACCACACAAACAACGCACGCAAACAAACGCACCCAACAATACACTACACCACCTCAACCTGGAAGAGGAGCTGAAAGAAGACACCGCACGTTGCGTTGTTGTCACCAACGTTGTGCCACGCCAGACGCGGCCCGCTGCAAGCCAGAGCGGCGCCTCGAGCTCCTCCACCATGGGAGTATCACCCTCCGGCCACACGCAGGACCGTCGATCTCTCAGTCCCAATAGAACTTCAGCAGAATACTCTCATCGCAGCGCCGATGCAAATCACCGATCCTGACCACTCCGCGTGGGGGCCTCACCTCTTCCACCGCCTCACTCCTCTGTCGAGGAGTCAGGTATATGAAACCGCTATGAGAGCGTCACCTCCGAGTAACCGACACTGGAGTCACCACAGCGCCATGCGTGTCACCCAAAGACCTCCAGCACCCATGGACCCTCTGCACCTTCCTGCCAGCACGGACCAAGCGCACCCCCACTTCCGCCGCGCACGAGCAACACCACCAACCAACCACCACCACTGTCTATCCAAGGTGAGTCTCTCCAAATGCGACGCCTCCAAGAAGGGCACGACGCCAGTGGCGCCGTCGTCGCACGTCCAAAAAGGACAGGCTTTCACCATAGAGAAACCCCATGCAGAAAGACACGGTGCATCGCAATGATGCTCCCAGCAGGGAAAACGCCGCCACTAGGGTGCCGCCACCATTGCCATCGACAAGACCGTCAGTGAAGATTTTCACCCGTCTCGACACCATGCCATCCGCACACACTTGAACAAGGCAGTAGCACAGCCCTCCTCACCTCAGCAACACTGTTGGAAAAGATCCGACACAGCCTGAAGCACAACCACAGCGCCACCGGCAAGCATCCGCCAACCCCCAGCCCCGCCACCAAGACGACGCCGGACCAAACGCGCCAACAGAAGAAGAGGTGGAGCACAACCTACGAAACACAGACATGTCGCCCGTGTGAGACCGAAGAATGGGCAGTGACGACCGGCCAGAGAGCACCGGCCGCAACTGCCCCCACCAACGGCCGTCGACGCCGAGTCCGCCGAGGAGGGTGGAGAGCCCCGCCGCCGCTGTCACACCCAGTTTTAGAAATAAAACCAGGTGCATCTCATATGTGCGCCAGGATCAAGTTCACACACATATGGTAGACGTCACAAGTGAATATCCATAACCATGCATACGAAAGAGTATTAAAGTATATTTATTACAATCTCAGAGTTGACACGAATGTCATAGTGGAAGACTTAAATAAACGTTTAACTAAACGAAACAAAATAACTCCATCTCCACAGGCAGTTGACTGAAGGACTCGCCTAGAACTCCTCAAAATCAGTAGTATAATCCTCAAAGTTCTCCCAATCTGAGCAGCAGTCCGAGTGTGGTCGATGCAATATAAATAAACAAGCGTGAACACATGTCATACTCAGCAAATATGGAAATAAATGACATGCTAGGCTTTATAAAGTGGAAGGCTGAAAGGATAGCTGCATTAAGCACTTTTAGTTGGTCAAATTTTATTAAGCATCTATTTACTAGCAAATATAAGTATATACCAACCACGATTAAATGATAACATAAACCCATCAAATTCAGGTAACCACAATTTAGATCATAGTCTGATAGATTAATCATGTGAGGGTTCAGGCTGCTCATGACCGTGAGCACGGCTGTTATAACAATTTTACACTCTGTAGAGGTTGTACACATTCGCCATAAGCCGTGATTCCCATTGCCCGAAGGCATGTACCCTTCCCACACCACGTGGACCGAATACTGGGTTTCACTATGAGATTTTTTGAAAGATACTCTAATAAGTGATAGTTCGCTAAGGCTTCCAGTCCAGGAGCAAAGCATAACCCTCCCTAGTGAGTCACGTATCTTAGCAAAGCCTACCGCTCAAGAGGACCGGGCTATACCTCGTCGATCGCCGCACGTCTAGCCCCTTTCGGGTAAAACTATCCCAAACCAGAATACCTAATTAGTCAGTCAAAGCCAGAGCCACATATCACTTATGGTTGCACTGTTTTCCTGGGTGGTCGCTCCATGTTCCAATTAAAAGGTGTGATCTTGTCATTATTTAATTAAAAGATAGTAATGGAACACAGAGTATGGGTTTCATTAGACCAATCCCAGTTGAGTAACTAAGCATCATCTACCAGTCAAATTAATTTAATGATCCAGCTGCAAGGTATGGTAAAACAGACTAGGAAATCCTTAATGGACCCAGCAATATTAATGCAAGCGACAAATAAATAGTGTAATTAAAATGCATTTCATTTAGGTACAAATGGGCATGATCAAGGAATACTTGCCTTCTTCCCAACCGTGCTGCTGCTCAAACTCTTCAACAGCTAGTTCTTCAAACACTTCCTCGAACGACGCGTTTCCTATACGCCACACACGAACACATACAAGAAAACAATACAATAAATAAGAAACAGTACACCAAACAATTCTAACAGAAGTAAACAACATCACAAAACTATTCTACGCATTACCACGAACGCGTGAGCGCGAGAATCACTAAAATCGGAGTTAAAACGCAAAAGATATGGCTTTTCTAAGGTTCAGGGACTTGCTGGCGAAGTTTTAAAACTTCCAGGGGCTTAACTGCGAAAATCCGAGGGCTAAAATATAATTTTGTATAAAACTACGAGGGTTTTCAGGTAAAAAGGTAAAACTTGGACCTCGGGCGCAATTTTAAAACTTGCAGGGGCTAAACCAAAACAAAAAGGACCTAAATTGAAATACTTTTGAACTACACTAGACTGCGGGTTGATTTTTGAAACTTGGAGGGCTCTTATGCAAAACGTCCTGGTTGACCGGTATGTGTCCCGTTTGACTCAGGACTCGGGCCCTTGTGGACCGTTCGATCCAAAATCGGAGGGCCGAGATTGGATCGGGTGGGGTTCGCCGGCGAGGGAACTCAGAGCGGCGGCGCCGCTGGTGCCCACGGCGGCGCATCGCCGACGCAAACGCGATAGCGCGCCACGGTGCACCAAAACGAGCGCGGGCTGGATGGAGAGCACGAGGACATAGCGAGCTTACCCCGGGGCTCCTCGGCGACGGAGAAGTGTCGACGGCGGCCGACGACAAAGAATGGCTGGCGGCGGCACCGTGAGGTCGAACGGCGGGCGATTATGCTCGATTAAAGCCGGATTAGACGCAAAAACAAGAGGGGAAGCCTCGGGTGCACGACGTGGCAGCTTGTGGTTGGAGCGTTACTCCAACGGCCCATCCACGTGCGCTCCTGTCCACCCACAACAGTTGGGTTCTTCTCCACGACGCAACCTGTACCTGACGACTGTCGTGTTTCCGCACGCTGCTAGCAGCATTAGGCTATGCGCAGTGGAGAGCTGTAAGCCAAATGCTACAGTGGATAGCGCGTACAGGGAGCAAAAAAAAGGCTGCAGCGGGGGACGGGAAGGCAACGGAAAAGTCCCGTTCGTCTCCGAGAACGCCAAATCCAGAGTCTCTCACGGTGCGACGGCATCGTTCCCGAGGCAGCGGCTCCCAACCACCACCACGCTCGGCTGCTGCTCGCCCGGCGCCGCGCGTGCTCGCCGGCCGACGCGTGTGCTCGCCCGCCTCCACTTTGCCGCCGGTGCCCATGGAAGCCTCCACCCCGACCGCCCGCGGGGATCCGGCGGCCGCCCCGCGAGCCGCCCTGGCTGCGCCGCCGCGGGAAGGGAAGCCGGTGAGGGAGGGAAGGGGAAGGAGGAGCCGGTCAGGGAGGGAAGGGGGCCTCGCCGCCGCGGGAGCAGAGGCGGCGGGCAACCAAGAGCTCCGGGCGAGGAGCAGGGGCCCGCCGCGAGCACATCGGCGAGCTCCGCCTCCACCCACACCTGTAGGAGCCGCCTTGGCCGCCGCGGGAGCCGCCTTGGCCACGCGGGAGCGCTGGTGCTGCCTTGGCCGCGCGGGCAGGGGGAGGCGGTTGGGAGGGGATAGGGTGGCGGCGCTCGGAGGGAGAGGAGGGGCCGGCGGCGCTCGGAGGGAGAGGAGAGGGCGCGGCGGCGCTCGAAGGCAGAGGAGGGGCATGGCGGGACCGGCAGGCGATGCGGGGAGGAGAGCAGGGGCAACGGTGGAGATGGGAGAGAGAGATGGGTGATGGAGAGAGAGTTAAAAAATATATAACACGTGGGTCCCACGGTTGGTAGTTGGTATAGAAGATGAGTTTTGAGTACGACGAGTGCGGAGAAATTGAGACTGTGCTGTAAAATCTAGATGAACAGAATAGAATATTTTTTTTAGAGTATGTGTTTTGAGTACGATGAGTGCGGATAGTCTTACTGCTCTGCATGCTACTTCTCACGTTATGTGCCGCACATGAAGAGGGAGGAGAGCGAGAGGGGAGCAAAAGAACATAAGATGTTCAAAATCTAGTGCATGCAACATGTCAAAAAAAATTGCAACATTAGAAAAATAATATTTGCAACACTCAAAATATAGTGCATGCAACATTGGATGTTGATTTTTACAATAGCGAAAATACCGATGAAAGAAGTGATAACAGACCAACATGTTATATTTAGAAATCAACTACGAAAATCAAGCCACGAGACAGCAGAAATCATCCCGTGAAAAATATAAAAAACCCTCATTCAACATCAAAAAATCTCACTTCAACACAGCAACATGTCGAGCACCGCCAGCGCCTGCGTCCTCCTGAAGCTCGCCCTCGAGCACCGCCAGCGCCTGCGTCCGCTGATGGAGCTCGTCCCCCTGCCGAAGGACCTCCTCTGTCGTCTCCACGGCGAGAGCCCTCTCGCACAGGCGTTCCCGCTCAGCATGGCTCAAAGCCTCCCTTAGCTAATGCACCTCGACGTGCGCATCAGCGAGCTCGGCGACCTTTCGCCCAGCCATCTCCCTCAGGTTCTGTTATCAACACGACAGACAGAGGTAAAAAAAGGGGGAGGGACACAAAACACGTAACGAATTTAGTGATCAGACCACTTACCTGGTGGATTTCCAAGCCCCGACCGAGGTGGAGTTCGAGGACTTGCTTCAGGGCCTCCTAGATCGCGGTCGCCAAGGCCTGCTGCTCCTTCCATAGGAGACGCTCGGCCTCAGCGGACCCGGCCAGGCCAGGAGGGATGCCACGACGACCGAGCCCCAAGTTGCGTCAGGCCTCGAAGGCCGGCACGCCAGGCAGGGCGTGCATGGTCCTCTCCTCCCAAGGGCTCTAGGTTCCGTCCCGGAAGCCTGGAGCATCCTCCTCCTCATCCTCCTGACCACCCTCGAGGGTGGCCGGGAGGGTTACCATTGCGGTGCCCACCCCGGGCTCCTCCTCCGCCTCCGCCGTACCGCTGCCCCCGACCGCGGTCTGACCCGCGTCTTCTGCGCGGGCCACACCTTCTGGTACCCCCGTGCCCTCGGCCGGCACGGAGGTCTCGGTCACCCCCGCAATAGCAGGGGCCGCATCGTCCACGGGGAGAGCCGGGGTCGTCTCCCTGACCTGGTCGTCGCCCGCTGCCGCCGATGCTTCCACGGCCGCTGCCTGCCCCCTTGATCGGGCGGCCCCTCGCGCGAGGGCCGCCTGATACCGGGCGACGATCTCTGTCGGCTGGGGCGTTCCAGACGAGGGCGGCGCTGCCGAACGAGGCGTGGCGCGCGTCGACACCTTCAACGCCTTCATTGGCGCCAACGGGAGTGATGCCGGCGGTCCGGGTTGGCTAACAGAAACCAAGTCAATAAAATTAGCCCAAAAACAACCCATGAATTATGTCCAAGAAAACAACAACAACTCACCTAACCCGAAGGAGGCTGCTCGGCCTGCGCTTCTTGCCGCTCGAAGGCTGCCGGGTCCCCGAACGACCGCGGCCCCTCGGCGGTAGGGTCTCGCTCGCGGGCCTCGAGCCCGCGGGTGCAGGGCTTTGCACACTAGTGGCCTTGGGGCAGTGGCCCCCTTGTCCACCCCAGGCGCCGGCGGGCTCCGAGCTCGAGCCCCTGCAGCAGCCACCACAGTACTTGGGGGCGGCACCCACCGTTGAAGGTGCCGGGCCGCTCGAGGCCCCCCTACCCCGCGATGACGTCGGGGTCTCCTGGCTTCACCCCCTCGGGGGCGCAATCACTTCAGCCGCCACCGGCGCTTGTGGCGGAATCTCCACAAGGTCATCCGAGGAGGACGTCTCTGGGCTGCTCTCAGAGGTAGTAGGCGGGGAGCGCCCCTCCCTGGCCAGACGGCGGCATTCCTTCTCATGCGCCGCCTTTCGTTGGCGCTTCCTCTCCTTCTCCTTGGCCGCATCCTTCCGTGCCTTCTGCCTTTCGACAGAAAGGCAATTGGCCGCACGGACCTCGCGAAGAGGAGGGGCGGAGCGATATCCCTTTTGAGACAAGCCCTGAAGAGAAAAATCCAAGATTGGCAATCAGAAACCCTCGAGGGTAAGAAGTAAGATTGAATCTAAATCAAATTTAAAAAGAGAACTTACAAATTGTAAATACCCCGCTTCGGGGCGCATCTTGACGGCGAATAGGGCCGCCTCCTTGCAATCAAGCTTGGAGACCTCCACGGTCGTCGTGCTCGGTGTATGCAGTACTCGAGGACGAGGGTCCCCTCCTTCATCTTTGAACCCTGCCAGGGCGAATCCACCCTGAGCTGGTCAAGGCGCAGTGCCCTCTCCATCAGCGGCATGATGTACCGCTAGTTGAAGTTCGCAATGACACCCGCCGCGGTCAACCCTGCCCTTGACAGCGCGGTGAAGGCGTCGGTGAAGACCTGGAGTCGCTCCTGGCGGTTGGCGGGGGAGACGCCGTAGCTCCACGACTCCGGCCGCTCGCGCGGCATCTTGGCGGTGTACACCGGCAGTTTGTTGTCGACGTTGCGGAGGTAGAACCACCCCTTGTCTCAGTCAGCGTTGTTGGAGGTCATTGTCACCGGGATGTACTGCCCGCTCCGCTGCCCCCGGACTTGCAGGGTGAGGCCCCCGGCACGAACCGCCCGGCGGAACCCCTGAGACTCACCCACGGCCGTATGCAGCTCACCCCGGAAAAGGTGAACCCATAGGTCCCAGTGAGCCTCTATCCCCAAGTACCCCTCACAAACGGCGACGAAGACCGCCGCTTGCGAGATGGCATTAGGGGCGAAATTGTGGAGCTCCACGTCGTAGTGGAGGCACAATCCGCGGAAGAACGGCGAGGCGGGGACTCCAAACCCCCGCTCGTGTAGCCTCGCCAGGCTCACCACGAAGCCCTCCGGCGGAGAAGGCTCCTGGTGGTTGGACGGCGGCGCAATCCAATAGGCTCATCGGGGTTGCTGTTCGCCGGCAGCACCCCGGCCTCCACCAGCCCGGCGAGATAGGCGTCGGTGGCGATGAAGGGGCTCCACAGAGTAGGGTCAACCATGGTCACCATGACGGACGGTGCGGGGAAAAGTGAAGTTTATGCGGGGAAGACAAAAGGCAAGAGCGGCGGCGCTTGGAAATAGTAGATGTAATCGTAAGGCAAGGGCTGGGTAAGCCGAACCTTTCCCCTTGTCTCTTTATTTATAGTGTAACACGAAGCGCAACCGGCATCCCAGCCGCGTCAAATACGCATTCAATGCGGTTGGCACCGCTGTCACTGACGGCCGGGCCGCACCGGTTGGGATAACCACTACGCACGAGAATCCAGGTGTCGCAGACGCCACGTCGCATCGTAACTACCCACGCCTCTGCCGCTCCGCCTGAAAAGGCGAGCCCGCTTCGCATGCTCCACGCCACATCGGCCACGATTAAAAAAATAAACGCTCGAGGCTAGCCAAAAAGCTTCCAAGGTAAGTTATCTCTCCTCGAGGCCCTACTCATTAGGGGTTCGAAGCCCTGGCCCCTCGAGGGTTTGACAGGCGCCCCAGATCAAACAGAGTTAGGGATAACCGGGGGCGCGCGATCGAGCCTATCCTCGAGTGTGAAACTCGAGGGCACCCCCAATGTTATATTCAAGGCCAAATGGAGGCAGCTAGTCGAGGGATCCCACCGAGGGAGAGCAACGAGCCCTCGACCCCTAACGAACGGGGTCGAGCCCTGCCTAGCAAACCTTCACGAGTGCTCTTATGAGACGTGTCTCCGGACCACAATCCGACCTCCATCGAACGAGGCTCGGACGTCCACTTGAATTACCCGCTAATAACTCACAGAGGCATCCATGACTCGCGGCCCACTCAAGGGAAGCATGGATTGTGTCACCCCTCCTCCCCACGAACGGGGCGACGAGGGTCGTATCTCAAAGTCGAGGACCGCCCCTGATCGACCTTGCTAGGGCCAGGGTTCGGGGGCTCCTCGCGCCACAAGATCGAGTTCCTTGAAGATGAAATATGATGTAGCTCATGAAAGCGTGAAACACTGACAGCCCTTGCAGGAGTATATCCACTCCTCCAAGGCCTCGGGGGCTACACCCGCGGGTGCGCTAGCGTGCACCCAGCGGAATTCTTCAAGGAAACCTTATCAGAAGCACCCACGACGAAAAGCCTTTGCCGGACTAAAACCTACTCCAATAAAGGCTCGAGGGCTACTGTTGGGGGCGATCATTAGAGGTACCCAAACCTATGGGATAATCACCATTGTTAAACATTAAACTCATGTGCATAACCAGAAAAGGAGAAACAGAAGTTAAGGCCCACGACCCAGCAACGAACGAAGGCCCAGTCAAGGCACCCCGTGGAGTGCCTCGACGCGAACCACAATCTCCGCTTCGCTCGAGGGAACCGACCCCTCGAGCGAATCGGAGAACTCCGCATCGGTCGAGGCCTGAGGATCGAGCCTCGAGCAACCCACGAAATGAGGAGAGCTCCGCCTCGGTCGATACCCCCGCTCCGACAGACAATTAATGGCACCCACCACCGCCGTGCGTCCAAAGTCAAAAGGCAAATCTCTAGTCCCGCCGTCCTGATAGCCACGACCACCCCGTCGCATCCGCCAACTCCCGTCACTATGCTGCCAACCGAGGCTCTGTGTGGGCAGGCCAGCGCTGTGCGAACAGAGCCCATCACTCCGAGCTCCTGTGCTGCCAACTCCGACGACCCGAAGCCCTCCATCGGGCGGGAGAGACCCTCGAGCACACAGCAGGAGAAGAAGAGAGGACGACGGAGGCATGGCGGGCCATCCCGAGCACTATGCGACCATCCCTGGCGCTGTGCGCACATGTCGCCACTGTACGAACAGGGTCGGGTCACTCCAACTCCCTGTGCTACCAACTCCCACAGTGATTTCCCACAGAATGGGCTGTACATAGGCATGGGAGACCCTTGAAATAGTGTACGGGCGAGTCGTTACCGCACAAAGGACAGCTCGGATCCTCGAAACCACTCCCTGGCGTCATCACCAGTACAAGAATCGATCACAGGGACCACAATATCGCGTAACAGCGGCCAAGGACAAAGATGCACGTCCGGCGCCACTCCTACTATTGTGCGGCAACTGTGCCTGCACAGCGACACACCTGTAACCCCTCCTCCTTGGCCTATAAAAGGAGGGGGCGGACGATCAGAGAGAACATTCGCACACACTCCGAAAAACCACGATATTGGCACTCCGCCTCAATCATCTGGGACTCTGTTCATTCTAAAGAGTCAGTACCTGATCAGTTCTGGTGGACATGGTGGTTTGGAATGTTGAAGGCTGCATAATATTGCAATGTGGATGTAATGTAAATGAAGTAGCACTGTGGACTCTGTTCATTCTAAAGAGTCAGTTGTGATGTTGAACTAGAATTCAGAAGAATCGGATCCGAAACCACCATTTGTGTTTTATTTTCCATTCTGAGTTTCTGTGATTATTCATTTATCCGGTTCCAGTTCTAGCAGCATGGAGCATACATTTTGCCTCTTTCTGGAGCAAATGCGGCAGATGGACTTGGCAGGCTGATGCCGTGGCGTCGAGGCCGGTCATCCTTACTCCATAGACACGAGGCTGATGCCTGATTGTTTTTCTGAACTCTGAAGGTGAATGGCCAGCTTCACTTACATACTGTTGGGCTCGATGCGATGACCTGAACCCCCCAGACGATAATTGAGGGGGGTAATATGGACTTGTTCCTTTTGGTGGTGCCCTCGGCCAGCTTCGGATTCGAGTCCGGGCCCAACGACATGTCGGTGCTGCGTCAGCTGTTCGTCACGCAGCGCACGACATTTGGGTCCCCGCGCGCCGGCCGGCCGCGGTGCCTGTGCTCCCGCGCGCCGGCCGTTGGCGTAGCGTGCCTGAGGCCGCAGCCGACGTGGGTGGCCTCCACGACAGACGGGCGGACCGATTGGGTAACGCCACGGCATAAACTGGCGCGCACGTCGCCAGCCAAAATCCACCGTTGGGAGTTGGGCTCACGTCGTGCGCCAGGAGTGACCACTCCTACACCTACTCGATAAAAAGCCAAGGCTGCTGCGTTTGCCCGGCGCAGCTACCGGCCGGCCCGCTCGACGACCAAAACACTTCTTGCTTGCAGATCTTCCAAGCCGCAAGGGCACGCGCGAAAGGTCCAAGCAGGCGAGCGAGCGCGGCAGGGATGGCGCGGATCAGCAGCGTGCCCGCTCTCGCGCTGGTGGCGGCCGCCGTGGCCATCTTGGCGGCGGCGTGCGCCCAGGCGCGGGCGCCGGACTTCCACCCGTCCACGTTCACGGTGACGGGCAAGGTGCAGTGCCAGGACTGCACCAAGAACTGGAACGCCTACGCCTACAACGCCAGGCCAATCCCCGGTTCGTTGCATTCATTCATTCAATCCCCTTCGTTCCCCATGCGATGCGCCGTTGACACGACCCGGCTAACCGACCGACACGACACGACATCCATCATCCATGTGCAGGCAGCGTGGTGGGCATCACGTGCGTGGACGACAAGGGGCGGGTGGTGTACCACGGGTCGGACGCGACGGACGGCCAGGGCGTGTTCAACGTGGAGGTGCCCAGCAGGGCCAACGGGTGCGACCTCGCCCCGTCCCGCTGCCTCGTCCGCCTCGCCTCCTCGGGCGACGCCGGCTGCGCCGTCTCCACCGACTTCAACGGCGGCAGGACCGGGGAGAGGCCGTGGCGCCTCACGCACGTCTCCCCCGACAGGGCCACCTACGCCGTCGGGCCCTACTACTACACCCTGCCGCGGTGCGACGTCAAGGACGACGACGAGGGCGCCTGCACCAACTGATATGATGTGATGTGAGCCGCCGCTGGCCGGTCGATCGCCGCCGTACCTTCGTGTTCGCGGTGGTTTATACGAGCATTTTGCGTTTCTACTAAGACCTTTTTTATTTTATTATTTCTTTTCTTTTGAATCGAAGTCCCTTTGGGAAAAGTGGATCGATGCGTTGAATTGCTATATACTGTGTTGATTGTCATGTAGAGCGATCAAGGCTTGTCCTGTCCGTCATCTGCTACTATTGCATACTGGTTGCTGCTTTGTTTTGACCCAAACGCTCATGCTTTGGCTGAACTTTGTGAATCCAATCTCTGCCCCTTGCAACGTTGTATTTTTGTGAGAATTTGCAGTAACGTGGGCTGCTTTCCATACTTTATCACACAACGCAAGTTAAAAAGCTTTTAAGTGTTGAAAAATGCATTTCACTTAACACACCTTTTGTTTCTTCAAAATTAAATTACTATCCCCGTTCCAAATTACTATTTGTAGTTGACTTTTTTCCATAGTATTTGACCATTCGTCTTATTCAAAATTTTTGTCCAAATATATAAATCAATAAGTTATAATTGAAATATATACGATGATAAAGCAAGTCACATACAAAATAAATGATACTCCCTCCGTATTGATAAAGAATGATGTTTTGGACAAGATTTTAGTCAAACATTGGGAATATAAATCATGAATAACTTTTAAGCCATTGAGTTTGGAAATGTGAAAACCATATGAATAGATTTGTCTTAAAAAATATTTTTATAAAAGCATACGTATATTATTTTTTGATAAATATTTCTATAAGAATAAGAAGTCAAAGTTACGTTTTGGAGACCGTGTCGTTGTCCTAAACATCATTCTTTACCAGTATGGAGGGAGTACTTGTAAATTTTTTTGAATAAGACGAATGGTCAAACGTTAATAAAAAAGTCAACAACGAATAGTAATTTGGAACGGAGGTAGTAGTAAATTAACTCTAAACTTGTGCAATTGACAGGGGGTTTATATAGGATATAGATGTTGTACATTGTTAAATATTATAAGTTTCAGGCTATCCAAATTCAAAACGGGCTAAATGTTATACTGGCAGGATTCTAGCTTTGTGCATGCTCGCTCGAAGAGCTATAATGCTCGATTTATTTATATCCGTCTTTTATCAAAAAGCTATGTGACCATCAACCCAGCCAAACAACCCCTTTCCTTTCCCTGTTTCTCTCTTGGTTCTAAACAAAATACTTTTTGAGAATAACTTATATGAATACGGTTTCCAATTTATATGTTTTTATTTTATTTTGACAAGATTTTTGTACAAAATTAGTTGATCGTGTTTGTACAAAATAAGCTTTTTTTTAGAAAACATAGTAAATGAGTTTTTCTGAAACAAATCCTTTTGAACAAGTTTATCGGAGAAGATGAACCAAAGGTTGAAAACCATAAATGGACGGCAGACAAGACCATAAATTCATCATTCATATAGCCAAATATGAACATCAAAATATTAGTAGACAAAGCCACACTCTTTCCGGTGTCCTATAGACAAATTTCCGAAAAAAAGAAAGAGAAGGTGGACTCCAAACCTCACTAAATCTAGATGTTGTGCAAGACGGAAATTCGATAATTGTGTGGCTAAATTTAATCTTATCTATGTAACAATTATAGTTCGTGTGCATGCAAACTTTGTCTTTTTTGTGGTTTATGCCAAAAAAGAGATAAACTCATCAGCTTTAGGAAAAGCAAGAAGGTAACCATATCATCATCCCCTACCTCTATCTAAGGGTGTATTTGGCTGCGCTCCTTACTAGCTCCACTCTGCTCCGCTCCCCGCTCCGCGTAGCTCCCGCTCCCAGAAAACATTGTTAGGTGGCGCTCCCTTACTGCTCCAAGTTTGGATGACAACGACGCTCCTCCAGCGTGCAGTGCCACTGGCCGCAAAGCGAACTCCGATTGCATGAATCAACATCCAGCACCGGGAATCAAGCTGATCCGGGAAATCGAACTCTCTGGTGCCGCGAATAGATCTCCAACACAAGGAATTGAGCTATGGTGCTGTGAATCAATCTCTGACGCTGGGAATCAACTTCCGATGGTGCTAATCGACCTCAGCAAGCCAAGGAGAAGGGTGGAGATCTCCAATGCAGCCTCATGCTCGACGACGTGGGAGGTGACCATCCAAAGTGCAACCAAGTCGGGGTTAGGGACGGTGGCACTGATCCCGGGTGGAGAAGGGTGACAATGCAGTGACCTATGCCTCAGAGAGGCGCGGCGCGAGCAGAGATGGAGAGAGTGGAGAAGGATTGGGGCCTCAACCTCATGGAGTGCAGCAACACAAGGAGCAGACAGAGTGGTGCGAGCAACGGCGCTGTGGCGACATGACTGGATGGTTGGAGTGTGAATCGAGGAGGGTGGGTTTTTCTTGCTCCACGAACGCAGGCGAATCGAAATAAGCGATTCTTGCCGATTCACATATGGAGCGTGTAAACATGAGGTCGTTTGGCAGCACTCTACCCGATTCTAGGAGAGCGGAGTGGAGCACCGCTATACACACCATAATATCGAGATTGGCATAGCTTTTATGTTTATAATAGCGAAAATTTGTTGTAAAAAAATACTAAGCAATTGTGACAAAAATATAACGGCTTTGAATTTCATCACAAGGTAGTAATGGACTTCTAGCGATGAATTTTATCATCACAGAAGGCAGGGCCGACCCTGACATTCTAGGGGCCCAGGCGAGGCAAAAATCAAGGACCCTTTGTCCGAAAAGTGTCTAAATTTTAGTAATGAAATAAAAAGTAAAATATGAAGGTTAATTGTCTCCTACTTTATAATTACATATGATATATTTTTGAACACCGGAATAATTTAGCAGAGGTAATATCTCGATGAAACGGGAGATACAAGTGGTTACATCAGATTTATTGATTGAAGAATCAATGTTCAAGCTCTTTTTTGCTTTCTTAGTCATGCGTAGATCTAAGAGCAACTGCAGAAGGCCCTCTAAACAGGCCTCCAACCCAAATTTGGAGGGTCAAACAAAAAAGTTGCACTCCAACAGACCCTTTACTTGGCCCCCTATTTTATGGAGGCCTCTAAATTGAACCCTCTACCGTCCATTTCTAGGGGTCTCTAAACAGCCCTCCAACCCAAATATGGAGGGTCAAACAAAAAAATTGCACTCCATCAGACCATTTACTGGGCCCCCTATTTTGGGGAGGCCTCCAAATTCATCCATCTACCCTCCATTCCTAGGGGTCTTTAGGAAGCCCTCCATTCTTAGGGGCTATTGCTGGAGTTGGAACAAGTTGTGAGGCCCTCAAAAAATAGAGACAACCCCTATTTAGTATTTGGAGGGCCTGATTTGGGGGCTACTGCTGGAGTTGCTCTAATCCGTATGGATTTGACAGCTCCATGCAGTTATTCTACATGCCCAGAATTAAGAGTTAAATTCACAACAACTCCATTTTATCACCATTATTTCAGTTGCGTAATTTTCTTACCCAATGTAATATAGCATGTTTTACACTCAAGTAAAATTTTAAATAAACTTTCGATTCACTTCACGCCAGAATTAGTTTTTTTCTTTTTTAAATTCTTATTACGCGGAAGCACGAACCGTTTGACCAAGATGAGTAGCTTATAGCTCGTCTCATTATCAAATAATGAAAACAAAGAAGTACAGTTAGAAGTGAAATGGCAGAACAAACCTGATAAATTACCCACGGACACACAACTATGGGCCTTTTTATCTCCAAGTAACACTCGTGCTTGCGGGACCATAGTCCATGGACTTAACTCACATACCGACTACAACATAAGGGAGAGCTAATCTTATATGAGTAGTTCTGAAATGACACTGATGTCGCCTAGAGGGGGTGAATAGGCGCACCTACAAATTTTCACTCAAATGCAGCGGATAAAATTCACTGGCTGTTAACCTAGAACTTCAGGGTTTGCTAATTCGGAGCTTTCGAGTATACACAGACCAGTTATATGTACTAAAAAAACTTCCGGGTTCTGCAACTCGGAACTTCCGTGTACACACAGAGAAGAATGAGTACAATAAATATAGTGCGGGTAAAAGTTTGCTCGTTCAAACCCCAAATGTAGAGGTGACTCAGAGAGAGTTCCTGATCAGGCTTACAAAGCTCCTGCACAAAAAACAACAATCTCTCCAAGAACAAGGAGAGCTCCTCAAATCCACAAGACAATAATCAAGCACCAAGTGACACAAGGATTTTTACCGACGTTCGGACCCACTGCATGAGCTACACAAGCTACAAGCTCGGTGGTTCCTAATCTCCATTGAGGAGCCCCGCAAGACCACCTCGCCAAGGTGTATACATGCCATACCTTAGCCTTCCATTATTGTTTGCCATACCTTAGCCTTCCACTATTGTGGTTCCCTTCAAGGTGGAAACTGACATTTACAAACTTCCCGTGACAGCCCACACAAATTGGGTGCTCACCGGGCAACACCTAGCCGTCTAGGAGCCAAAGCTCCAAGAGTAACAAATGTGAATCACAAGATTTCGACCAAAACTCAGATGCTCAAGGTTTTGTTGTGCTCAATGTATCTCTCAAGCTATCACTCTCTCAACCCAATACAAAGATATCACTTTGAATGTGCAATCTCACAAAGAGAGGTTGAGGAGAGCTCACTTGGCTTTAGTTAAGCTTAGAATAGTAGGGAAGCACTACAACAACCTCAGAAGCATCAGCTGGAAACTATGGAGGTCATGGAGTATAAATACTCCATTCCCCCAAAACTAGCCGTTGCCAGCTCACATGTACTCGAAACCTCCGAGTACATAAATCCGGAACTATCGAAATTCAAACTCAACTAGCCGTTACAGCCCCATGTGCAATGTACCCGGAACTTTCGGGTTGTGAACATCCGGGTGTCGACATCCGAAACTTCCTAATACATACAGAAAAACCACCAACGTGCACGTGAGCTGTTTTGTGTCTCTCTCAACTTACATAGGTTCCTTGAGCATTGAGACTTAACCAAAACATCATGTGATGCATTTCTCTTGATAGTACGGCATACATACACTCAAGATCAAATATAAATTGCATTTCATCCATTTGAGCTTCTCTTTTGTATATCACGTCGTGCTTTAATCTTTCACAAACATAGGAGTGCATCATCTTGGTTCTTCTTAGCTAGGCACAACTTCCTTGATCTAGTGACTTGAACCTTTGTCTAAGAATGAAAACCACTTCTAGTTCAATTCACTTGATTCTTATAATGATTGATACTTGCCTACAATGACACTCTCCATGACCAAGATTCATCGAAGTTGAATTCTAAGAAAGTTTCGTCACCCTAGCATAGGTCCCTTCACCAAGCTTAGTCCCTAGAAACACCATCCCGAATTCCAACTCTTCATCCTTGCATTATGTAGAGCTTCATATAGGTTTGTATCATCAATGAAGTCCATTCATCATTTTGACCATTTGATTTTATCCAAATCTTCATGTCTCATATGCAACCTTGTATCATAAGTATAGAACAATGATGTCCCATACCACCATGTCTCTAGTTCTTTTGCTCTTAGCTTGCATTTCAATTACAACATTCATTTTTACCTTCTCATAATAGATAGACCTTTTATTCACAAACAAACTCCATCTAGTGCTATGTCCTTGACAACAAGCTTCATTATGACATGAGAACAATTTGTCGTCATTAAGCACGTCATCCATATACATTCATTGCTTAGCAAATAGTTACTTTGATCATAACCTAGTCATATATCTTGTTATATGAGCCTATTTTCTTCATTGAGCTTCTCTTTTCTTCACAAATAACTCATTGTTATTATAATCAATCCCTGCTCATAAACTCAACAAGATCGTTAGTTCTTTAATCACGGTGTCATACAATTCACCAAAACCCACTAGGGACCTAGATGCACTTACAAGTACTTAGTGTTGTTCTCACAAATTCGCTAAACAAAAAAGGCTAGGCCGTCTCCTCTCATCTAATCAGATATACGCAATATACTAGTAAGAGCATGCATAGGATGGGGCCCCTTGCTCCCGGGGGGCCCTGGGCGACCGCCCCACTCGCCCAGCCCCAGGGACGGCACTGACAAAAGGCCTGATCCCTTATAATGTGTGGAGGATCTCATCTATGAAAATACTTAAGCTATTGTGTTCTAATCTATCTCATCCGCATGTTTGATTTGCTGGATACCTAACTGGCCCACAAATGTAAGTATTGGACAATGTAGAGGGGCATATGCCACAATTCCAAGTTGTATCCATCCCATGCATATATGTATTAGATTTTGATTTTACATGTGTTATGTAAGTTTCAAAGCCAATATTGAAAATATGTGTTTAATAAGAGAAACTTAATGAAAAAAAGAATCATGTGTCTTGCTTATGAACAGAAACAAGATCACCACTTCAACACACTAAGGTTATGGTGATATTGAAAGATAGTCATTGTTGGTTAACTACCTCCTTATTTGTATATATAACACTACTATCGTTTCAATTTTTTTAAAGATTTAGTTATGTCGGACAAAGTCATTGTTTATGATTTTGAAACTCAAGTCATTGGATGTATGAGACCACGACTGTACTTTTTGTATTTTCAAGATGATGCATGTGTTCATGGTTACTGTCTCATACTGCAATGAAGTTGTTGCTGGAATTTTGTAATATTCAAATTGTGTACCAAAGCTGAGTGTTGTTTTTGGTACAAAGTCTCTCCAGCATCAGAAGTTGATGACGAGTTGACTTGATCAAATTACAATGTTAAGACACATCTACCTCCTTAGAGGTGGGTTAGTACTATTTTTTATCATAACATTTTTTGTATTTGTGGTCAAAACCAAAGGTCATTGCGATTAGGGGGGTGTGCCCCCCTCCAAGGCTTAGTTTGACCACTAAAGCACAGACTACCTCTAACTTTGCTCCCTTACATTTCTTGTCAAGCTATGCCACTTGTTCCTGGTAGTGCTAGGGGTGGTGGGCTTGAGAGATCATATTTGTATGTGACCAAGGTTATGATTATTTCTATGGTGGTGGTGTTAATGTTTCTTGTGTTGGGCATGATGTATCCTATTTCCGTGTGACTATGCCTGCGACGACACGAGTGCATTTTCTTGGTGGAGATACAAAATAATTTGTTCGCTAGCCACTTTACTGAACTATCATACAAGACATAAAAGAGTGTGGCTTCGTCTCCAAAATTTTATTATGTTTGATTTTGACTTTACATGATAAATAGTGGGAGTTAATAATTAATAAGCTCGGTTGCAAGGTTAGCTAGTAATGGGCTTTACGCTCGTTAACGGCATGAGCAACATGCTTGCCTCTCTCTTCTCTTATGGCTATTTGATCTCAGAAGTTTGGAACGCTTGATGACGTAGCAACCGATAGATTGATTATTGTACATGCTCTAGCAATGTGTTAGGAACCCGATTGGTGCCATAGTGGCGGAAGAAAAAGGAACAAGGGAACATCGCAGGGGAGGAATGATATTAGACCCTCTCTTTAATTCTCCACTGCATAAGGCGAGGACATAACTCACACATGCCATATTATATGGGCCAACTCTACTCTGGATCTGCAATACGCAAGTTTGCGTTCCAAGTCTCGACGATCCCTGAGCATCGACATCTCAAAGAGAGGAGGTAGTAACACAATCTATCATCCTCCCTCATGATTATGGTGTGGAACATTTAGCCGAAAGGTAAAGTTGATTTAGAATAGTGCCATGCCCATGCCAAGAAGTTATTAGCTTGAACCCAACCAAGATGACATGGAGTAAAAGTCATAAATCAAAAAACAAAGACTCTCCACGCCATCACTCGTTTGTAACCAGGGGGACTTGATATTGCCGATATTTGTGAATTCAATCTCTATACTCGTGAAATTTTATGAATCTATGATATAACTAATGCAACTTGGCACACAAATTCCGGTATTTGCATGTAACAAGATACTGAAATATACCGCTCTCTCCATTCATTTTTATACGGTGTAGTTTAATTACAAATCAAACTTTTACCACAATTCTTTCTGTAGAATATTTTATTAGCAGTTACAAAACCATATTGTAATCATTAGCAAGTCCATCTAAATACGAATTAACTGTATCTATTTTAGATAACTCTATCTATTACTAAGATGGTCACGATGAAAAGCTGCTCGCTTTGCTGCGTAGCCAAGTTTGGCATCTCTCCACTACTGTCCCCGTCTCCTGTGTCAAGAGACACCATGAACTGTAGTTCCATACACGGCGCCATTTTTCATCGTACGAGCACATATACCACGGTGTCCCTGTACGCTGTTTGCCTGTATACTACGGCGTCCGGCTTGAGCTCCGGTTCTGCCATCTCCTTCCGCGCCGAATAGCTTTGCCTGATCCCAACCCGCTTGCTCACTCCTCCCCCTCCCCGGCCACCTCGCCACTCCCGAGCCCGCGCCCAACCCGACCGACCCGACCGCGGCTCGCATCGGGACGCGCGTCCCATGTAACAGCAGCAACAACGGAGCAGCTCCCCACCTCACTGCCCCTCACCCTTCGCCGCTCCGATCGCCGCCACCGCCACCGCCGCCACGGTGTTCCATTCCAATGTGGCGGCGCGGGGCGCACGCCGACGCCGCGCACCACCTCCCCACCGCGGGCCCGGGCGCCTCGGGCGCATCCTCCTCCTCCTCCGCCTCCGCCGCCACCGCGGGCTCGGCGCGGAGGCGGCGGCGCCCGGGGCTGTCGTGCAGGCCGAGCCACCTCTTCTTCGCGCTCCTCGTCGCGCTCTTCACCGCCTCCCTGCTCGTCGTGTGGCAGCTGCTCCCCATCGGCGACGGCGACGGGGACGCGGCGGCGGAGGGGGGCGGGGAGCCGCCGCCGCGCCCCGACGGAGGCGACGCCGGGGTGATGCGGTTCTCGGCCTCGAGCGTGGCGCTGCGCGCGTTCGACGGCGAGAGCCGGCTCGAGGCCGCGAGATCCAAGCGGCGGCGGTGGGCCACCCTCGCGCCCGTCAGGGTGGCCCTCGTGAGTGCTCCACTACTTACCTGCGCAGTTTCCAAAACCCTGATAAAATCGCTGGCCACCTACCATTTCGCTGCAGTAGTCGTGAATTTTTGTTCAACCGAGAAATGCTTTAGTGGTCTGTTTTGTATTAGACGGAAGTACAGACATGCTTACCTAGATATATGCACGTCATGTATAGTATTGTTTCCTTGTTTTTCTGTTTCTTTATTAGTCAGGTCTAATGCATATTCATTTTTAATGCTGATGAACTGCATGGCATGGAGAGTTGACTTGGCTCCGGCTGTTTCAGGCTGTTGGAAACATGAACATAGATGCACAATCTCTTATGCTTGCAACTGTTGCAAAAAGTCTTGTGGGTCTGGGTTACGAGGTCGAGGTGAGCAAATACAGCACCGTTTTATACAGAAGATTGCAGAAAGTCTAGTAGTTCGGTGAAAATGCCATTAGGTTGAACTGCAACGTGTGACTGTTTTATGGTCATTCTTGATTCCTGTATGCTGAGAATGCTTCATACCCCATGCCATTCACTATATTTCTATGAATTAGGTTTTAGCATTTACGGATGGGAAAGCTCGTGATATTTGGGAAAATATTTGCCCTGTAAATATTGTGAACATGGAGACTTTGAAATCTGTCGACTGGTCAAAGTGAGTCGCTGATCGCTAATACTTCAAGGGTGGAGTATTTCCACTACTATCCTTGTGTCATGTGTTATTAATCTATTATTATACCTCTATTTATGTCCCTAATTTTGTAGGTACAATGCTGTGTTATTAAGCTCTCTCGAAGGGAAAAGGGTTGTTTCAATGTGAGTATTCTGCCACTACATGTCTTATGCTACAGATGGTCGGCATATAATAAAAACAAAATTTGTTAGTGAAAAACTTGGTTACCTATTACATTCCAATTGGACAAAACAAAACCGATGTTCTCCTGTTGTTTTGTGAAATTATTTATTCCATTGAATGTCTTGCCATTTTGTTCATGCAATTTTCCATTATTGGATCTTATTTCCCTTTTTCTGTAGCATTTCTTTGTTTGGCACTTAGCAAATTCATATTGTATTCAGTCTTATGCAGGAACCTTTTCGACTTCTACCAGTGGTATGGCTTATCCACAAAGACACTCTTGGACAACGTCTTAGAAGTTACACAGAATTACATAAGTCCATTCCTAATGTCATTGAAGATTGGAGGGCTCATTTTAATGCATGCGCTTATGTTGTGTTCTCAGATAGCTACCTTCCTGTATGTACCACCTACAACTCAAGACTTCAGAATAATTGATGAAATGGAGTTTCTGTCTGACCTTTCGATCTCTGATTTCAGTTCTTATACTCGCCTCTTGATTCTGGGAACTTTTTGGTGATTTCTGGTTCTCCAGTTGATATCTGGGCCGCTAAAAGATTTGGCTCATCACATTCTGAAGAGACTATAAGAAAGCAGCATGGGATTGATGAAGATGATGTTGTTATTTTGGTCGTTGGAAGCTACTTGTTCTTTGATGACTTACCATGGGATTATGCTACAGTCATGCGTGCATCAGCTCCACGCATTTTGGATATAGCAAAAACTAAAAATCTGAGAGTGCGGTTTATTTTTTTCTGTGGAAATGGCTCTGATGCCTACAACTCCGCTTTCCAGGTATTTAATATTCCACAAGTCATACAACGACCTTTGGGAAAAATGCCCGACTATTGAAAAATTCCTAGGAATACCATAATTGTCTCAGTGATGGGTTTTCTTTATCTCATCTGCTTAAGCTAGTTTGTCCAGCCAATATCTTTACCATGTTGTGCCCATGGCAACATCATTTTAAAGTCAAAACTAAAAGAAACAGACAGTTAACTCAATCAGGCCTTCTTATCCTTCACATTTTTTCTTGGCATTTAGAGTAACTATGCAATGTATTTGTGAACTTCACTAAAGCAAGATCTTGGAATTTCTCATCCTTCAAGCCTGTATGTTTCATTGGATATGCTTTTGATTAGCTATTTATTGCTAATGTCTATCCATCCTCTTAACTAATTACTTTGGTAGTTTACTCTCTGTTAACCTTTTCTGTTTTTTTCTTGCTTTCTCTCTGCAACTGTTTTTTTTCTCCCAAAAACATGTTAGAATGGGAACTGGTATTTCTGTTTAGTAATTCTTTGTCTTGTGTTTACGAAGTCACATGCTAATTTCATCCTAACTTTCTGTTGTACAGGAACTTGCTTTGCACATGGGGTTACCTAATGGCTCCATAAAGCAATTTTCCATGACTTATGATATAAGGAGCCTGTTAATGTTTGTGGATGTTGTTCTCTATGGATCTTTAAGACAAGAACCTGGTTTCCCTCCTTTGTTATTGCGGTCCATGTCCTCTGAGATTCCGATTGTTGCACCAAATCTTACTGTTATAACAAAATATGTACGCCACTTCATCCAGTTCATAATATGATATTCATCTGTAAGGTTTTAACCCTACTTTTAACAATGTGTTGTTGTTCCAGGTCATTGATGGCGTTCATGGCTTCCTTTTCGATTCTGCTGACCCAAGCACAATTTCTTCAGCTTTCATACAAATTTTAGGAGAAAAAAAACTTTTGGATACTGCCTACTCTGTTGCTTTGGAAGGGAAGCTACTTTCCAAGAACATGTTAGCACATGATTGTATTACAGCTCATATTAAGCTTCTTGAAAGTGTTATTCATTTTCCTTCATATGCAAAATTACCATCTTCTGTTTCTAAAGTTCAAGAAAGAACATGGTTATGGGATCCTTTTGAGATGAAAGCTGCACTAAGAAACAGCTTGTTGGAAGATGAAAGCCATACCAGCACAAAGACTGTCGACATTCTTATAGAATTCCCTCAAAGTAACCAAACAACTTATTCTGGAACCAATGATACTTCGTATGATTACCCTAGCATATCTGATTGGAATGATTTAAGTCAAATTGAAATCTTTGAAGACATTGATAGGAGAGAAATGGAGGAGGCAAGTCTTCCCACCTTGTTTTTGCATGACCTCCCCTATCTTCTCCAATGAGGCTATTTTTTTCTAAATCAGAAGAAGTAATCAAATATGCTCTCATTTTTTTTGCAATGTAGATTGATGAAAGGGTGGAAAGACCTTTGCTATCATGGGATGAAGTCTACAGAAATGCTCGTAAATCAGAAAGGCTAAAGCCAGAAGGAAATGAACGTGACGAAGGTGAATTAGAAAGGACTGGGCAGCCTGTGTGTATATATGAGATTTATAATGGAGAGGGGGCATGGCCGTTTTTACATCATGGATCTTTATATCGTGGAGTTACACTTGTAAGTCTTGTTAATTTTACTTTACTGCATGTGTTATCTGAAAGTTCATATCATTCTCCACTTTTCATGTGATGCTCTATAATATCACCCATCAATTATTTTTTATTATCTCTACCACTATATATAAAATCTGATATATTCATACTTTGTACTGGGAAGCATTGGAGTACTCAGTTCAGTCTGTCTGCAATCTTGAACATATAATGGGGGCCCCTCTATTTATATATATTTCCAGCAAATTGTCATCACCATGGTCCAGTCTGAATTTTGTTTGAACGGGTACACTGAATGATCGTTAGTCAGTATCGTCTTGAGTGCTTTTGCATTTAGTTGTACATATTAGTACATATAGGGAAGATGGAATTTATTATAATTGTTGCCCTCAACAGCAGTTAAATTCTCTGCTTTCATGTATCTTGCTGAAACATGTTTGTTCAAAGCTTATGCCTATTTTTGCATTTTATCTGAAGTCAAAAGGAGGTAGGCGACCAAGATCAGAAGATGTTGATGCTGTTACCAGGCTTTCAGTTCTAGACAACCCATACTACCGTGATCTTCTTTGTGAATTTGGTGCTATGTTTGCCATTGCAAACAGAGTTGATACTGTACATAAGTTACCATGGATAGGTTTCCAATCATGGCGGGCTGCTGGAAGAAAGGTATGAATTTCTCATAGATTTTCATTTCGGTTTTGGTCATATTGGTTATGTCAGCTTTCTAATAAAATTGTACTCTTTGAGATAAAGGACATGTATATATCACACACACCCTTGAGCTCTTCAAGTTGTCTAAATTCACACCGACTTACCAAACCATCTCTTGACATCCCTGAACAATTAAACCCACAGAGTAACTAGCCCACCTCACTTCCATTCTGGTGTTGAAGCGGTTTGACCACAAGCGATGAGTGACCTTCCCAGTCATCTCTTAGGTGCGTAACTAGTTGTGGCTGCATGCAAGTCAGCACCCTGTGTCAGCTCCCATCTCTTGCTTCAGTGTGTTGCGCATGCAGCAAATCATGTCAACCTGAAGCCAATTGTGCTTGGTGCTGTTGAGGCTCCATTTCATGTGGCACTTTGAATCATCAGACTTTGGTGATCCTGCCATGCTTGTTCTTGAGAGTTCCTAGATCTTTGTCAAGTGTAGATTGAAACAATCTGTTTAGAGTCCTGATGCTCGTCTGATTATATCAACTATTTGTCCCACAACCAAGTTAGGAGAAAAGTTTCAAGATTACATACATATGTTGGCTAAAACCTGTCCCCAGAGCATATATCAAAACTACCCTCGGAACAACAATAAGATGTTATTTGCACCATATATTTGTTGCATGGACAATTTGGGTGATCAGGCACAAAATTTATTTTTAAGAGACTAAAATCGGGAATATACATCTTTTGAGACGAATTTTTGAACTACAGATTTGTTTGCTGTAAATGGGTTTGGTAACAATGGCTAAATCTAAATTACTTTGTGCTGAAACATATTGCTACACTCTGAACTGAAAACAGCTCAAATGTCAATACAGTTGGTATTTCAGTTTACCTTTATTTGGGTTATCAATACTAAAAATTGAATTGTAGATCTATAATTAAGTTGACCCGCCATTTCTTAGGTTAGCACATAATATAACAATGAGCATACAAAATGGGAAATAGTTAGCTGTAGCACTCATCCTTTAGTTAAATGGCGCATTATCTGAATGTCTGATACTATCTCTGTTAATATGTTGAAAACACTTTTACATTTCGCCCCATTTATTGGATCTGATGAGCCTTGCATAAACAATGAAGTTGTTTTAGTTGAGAAGGATATATATGCCTTTTTATTTCCTCTTGTCAGGTATCCTTGTCTGAAAGTGCTGAAGAAACCCTAGAGGAAACTACGACTGGAGAAACTAATGGAGATGTTGTATACTACTGGTTACCAATGGATATGGACCAAACTTCTGACTTTTGGTCGATGTGCGATTCCCTAAATGCAGACAATTGCAGGTGCTTTTGAAGTGCCTGAGCATGTTCCTTTTTTATTTTCTTACTTTGTTATCTTCCTTAAACTACATCTTTAGGAAATAGGCTTAAGGATGACTCAACCACTGTCGCACTCATGTTCAGGACATCATCCTTCCCTCTTTGTACACTTGTGCCACTCATATGTATGGTGTACTGCACAAGGCCACTAACTATTCTATCTTGATTTTTTGGAGCATTATCCTTCAACAATATTTTCTTGTCACAGATCTCTTTTCGAAGAAGCATTTAGGAATATGTATGGACTGCCGGAGAATGTCACAGCGCTTCCACCAATGCCCAGTGATGGTGATCATTGGTCTACTCTTCATAGCTGGTTGATGCCCACCCCATCATTTTTGAAATTTGTTATGTTCTCAAGGTATAAAGTTCTGAGTTCTCTCACCTTGTCTATCATTTTTAGAAGGCAATTCACTTACATGTTCATTGTTTTGATTTGGGTTGCGTTTTGCAGAATGTTTGTCGATTCACTTCATAGCTTGAATGCAAACCATACTGAGCCAGCCTCTTGCTTGCTTGGAGCATCAGAACCTGAGGTGACTATCTTTTTTCTTAGTACTATTGATATACTTTCATAAGATGAGCACTAACTTTGATAGTTCTTTTTTACCTCAGAAAAGGCACTGCTATTGTCGAATTCTAGAAGTCCTTGTAAATGTATGGGCTTATCACAGTGGAAGGAAGATGGTCTACCTTGACCCTATCACTGGGGATACCAGAGAGCAGCATCCACTTGATGAAAGAAAAGATATGTGGGTAAAGTTCTTCGATTTCACCCTTCTGAAGAGCATGGATGAGGATCTAGCAGAAGAAGCAGATGATGGCATGCATCCTGGAAATGATCAATGGCTGTGGCCATTAACTGGTCAAGTGTTCTGGCCTGGCATTGCTGACCGGGAAAGGGAGGAGAAGTATATAAAAAAGCTGGACAAAAAGCTCAAGAACAAGGTGAAACTACTAGAAAGGCAGAAGTCTGGTTACAAGCAGAAGCCCCTGGGACAATGACCGTGACTGAAGCTAACATCCCGAGATTTCTTTTGATGCACATCGGATGGGCCTTCAATCAGACAGTGCTCTCGCTTCCAGTTTTCTGATGCATCAATCCAACATGATCTTGCCGAAGAAGAGGTCGAGCACAAAGGCACCATTGCTGTGAATACGCATTCTTTTTACCCCTCCTTGATCTCCCTCTCCGAAGGAGCTTGGTGAAGCTCGAGGATATTGGCGGGATAGGGATCGCTGATTAATTTTTTCCCTGACCATATAGACAGGCTATAAATTGCGCCATATAGTTATTCTTATTCTTTGCGTCTTCCCCATCTGCCATGAAAGGGCAGACGGATGACAGGCTAAATTTTGGTAGGACCATCGCTGTACATGTAAATTCCCAGAAGAGGGAGGCACCGCCGTGGAAGTAGAATAATCATCTCGAGAGGTCACGCTGTTTGTTACTGCAGTTCTGCACTGATGTTGCTGTCGTGAGGTTTGTGTACTTCCTGCTGCTTTCGACGATTTGCGTAGGCCGATAGGCGTCGGCGCCTGCGAGTGGACGAGACTCGCGAGAAGGTAAAACGTATATATATTTTCAAAAAAAAAAGTAGGACGAGGGAGATAGGGACGGACAGCGACGTGGGAGTTGCCAGTGTCAAACTGTCACGCTGCGTCTTCCCTCTTGGCTGAAATATAAGATGTTTTAATTTTTATTATGGTAAGTTAAAAAAATTCAAATTTTGATGGAAAATATATTATTTTGATAGTGCATTTAGTTGGTATATTGTAGATGTTAATATATGTTCTATAAATTTGAACAAAAATAGAAAAAAAATGAATTATGATACCGACTACCATAATTAACATTTTTTAACAAAAACAGTGAGGAACAATCATGGAACAAAATTCTTTTAAAAAGGGCAATGGAACAAAAAAGCTTGATTGAAGGTTGCTCGGTAAGATGCGTACAAAGAAAACTAGGTTCTGTAGTAAAGATATAGAATGTAGTTTTATCACGTGACATAAAATTAGAAGTTGAGATATACATAGTATATAACTATGTGATATCCCGCGTGATGCTGCAGAAATTTCTTAAACAAAATTTTAAAGTGAAATTTGAAAGTAGAAACACTAAGGTGATTGCATGACAATAAAAATTTACAAATGACATTATACATGATTTTAAAGTAAAATTTGAAAGTAGAAATACTGAGGTGATTACATGGCAATATTCTTTTACAAACGACATTATATATGAAAACATGTTCATTTTATCGAGAGGGGACGACTCTTAAATGATTGATCATATTTCTACTATTGGAATTTTGTAGCATTGTCCTCGCAAAAGACTAATAAATTGCATGTATGGAAATTTTGTGGCATTATACTCGCAAAGACTAATAAATTGCATGCATGGACGTTGTTAGTCATATAAATCAGCGGAAAACATAAATAGATTGTCCTAACGGATGGTGATGTGGCGTCTGATATAGTGGGTTTCTATATAACGTGGATAGTTTGTATATTGAGAGAAATAAAGTTAATGACTCTTAGTAGATGCATCTATATATCTTATATAGATTTCAGGATTCGTCCTCTACCTCTGCACTCCTCTAGCATCCTTGTTCGTTTGGCTTATCGGCCACCAGCCAGCAGTACTTTTCTCTCAGAACAAATCAGCACCAGCCACCAGCCAGACGAACATGGCCTAATGTAGTTTTATCACATGACATGAAAATTAGAAGTTGAGATATACATAGTATATAACTAGGTGATATCCTGCGTGATGCTGCAGAAATTTCTTAAACAAAATTTTAAAGTGAAATTTGAAAGTAGAAACACTAAGGTGATTGCATGGCAATAAAAGTAGAAACACTGAGGTGATTACATGGCAATATTCTTTTAGAAACAACATTATATATGAAAACATGTTCATTTTGTTGAGAGAAGACGACTCTTAAATGATTGATCATCTATGTATTTCTACTATTGGAATTTTATAGCATTGTACTCGCAAAAGACTAATAAATTGCATGTATGGAAATTTTGTGGCATTATACTCGCAAAGACTAATAAATTGCATGCATGGATGCCGTTGGTCATATAAATCAGTGGAAAACATAAATAGATTGTCCTAGCGGATGGTGATGTGGCGTCTTATATAGTGGGTTTCTATATAACGTAGATAGTTTGCATGTTAAGAGAAATAGAGTTACTCTTAGTGGATGCATCTATATATGTTATATAGATTTCAGGATTCGTCCTCTACTTCTGCACTCCTCTAGCAACCAACACTACCGGAAACTCATAGTTTGCCGTGTGCTCGATACTTTGCCGTGTGCAATTTATCGGGCACACGGCAAACTACCTCTAGAAATAAAGCACACGGCAAAGCTCTGGCACACGGCAAATATCCTCTTTGCCGTGTGCCCAACGCCCAACACACGGCAAATACTCTCTTTGCCGTGTGCCCACGGCTCAACACACGGCAACCATTTAATGATTTAGCTCTATTTATGTGATATTATTCTTTCTCAAGTTTCTGTTCTGGGTCGTTGGCACTGCTATTAGGCAATTGGGATTAGTTGTTTGGCAAAACCTTTTGTACGTATAGCATTGAGTTTGCTTTGAATATATAGAAAACCGTGGCATACTATTACTTATATTTCCTTTAGTATTAATGCTTTGCTAATTTTGATGGCTGCAACAAGAAGTCTTGACCTAATATGTATTTGCCGAATGACGATTAACTGCTCGTCTGCTTGGGTAGCAGTAGGTGCATATAACCTATTAAATGTATCTGGATTGGAGTTATCCTGTGAATGAATTTCATCATTGGTATAAAATTCTATAGTTTATGGACATGGAGCTTTATCTGTTCTGCCAGCAATTGATAACTTCACATATTTCAGCAAGTGTTGCTAATGATTTTTGAAAAAAAAAGGCTCTTGCAGGGTTTTAAAACTGCCATAATTGAGGGACATGTTGTGGGTGGGACCTGTGTGAACAGAGGTTGTGTTCCATCAAAGGCTCTCCTTTCTGTAAGTGGTAGTATGCGGGGACTTCAAGATGAGCATCACATGAAGTCATTGGGCCAGTTGGCGCTCCGTGCACCTCTGGGCCAGAACACAGGTAATTTCTACCGTTCAGCTCTAATTTCTAACGGTATTGCTCAGATAAATTTTGGAGATGAGAAATACCGTGCACTTAATTGCTGCTAGTGTAAGATAGGCTTACTGAAAATGCCCTTGTGGGGTAGTTTACTGAGTTGTTGCACTTTTATTAACTGTTGGTCACTTGGTTGAAATGATTTATGATCTAAACTTTGCTCTCTATATTGTTTGAGGTATTTTGTTGTTGAGCTGTGTCTGATGTTAGTTCTCTGTTGGTCACTTGGTTGAATCCAACTCCTTGTGTTTTGTAGATTGACTGTACCACTTATGTTTGATGGCCAGATATTTGTTAGAAATTTAGGCATCATTCGGTATATTTTAATTCCAAAAATAAGCAACAAATTCATGACAACAATGAGTGATCCAGTGGTAACATAACATGTGTGAGTGTTCAAGTTAAATCTCCTAAATAACATGAACAATATGAGAAACCGAAAACAGAACAAAACGATGTTCAGGATTGAAAGGACCAACACTAGGCCTAGAGGGGGGTGAATAGGCCCTATAAAAATTTCTGCAAAATTTCTCTGAAAACTGTCAGACGTCGGATGATCCGACGCAGTCTCGGATCTTCCGACCCCCGGAAGATCCGACACTGTGTAGGATCTTCCGACGGGATAAAAACTTTACTTCGTAATTTGAGTTCTAATACACTTTTTAAAGATTCTACTTGAATTGAATAGAAGTGTGACAATAAGTGTATAGAGCCTTCTAGATATGATCAACGCAATAGAATAACAACAAGCAAGTAGATCGGATCAAATCGAGCTAATCCAACAATAAGACAAGTGAGCACAAGGAGACAATGGATTTACTTCCGAAGTTCACTCCACAAAGGAGCTATGTCTCCGTTGAGAAGCTCACAAAGAGCTAGGCTGTCACACCAGCCCCTAGTCTCCCTCAATCAACCACAAAGGAAGATTGAATCACTTACTATTGGCTCTTACAAAGAGAGGGGTGATACAAACTTCCGGGGCTCAACCATAAAGGAATGGGAGCTCACCGGCACCTCTAACCGTCTAGGAGCAAAGCTCCAAGAGTAACAAACGTGAATCGACGAATCAAAGTTGCTTCAAGAGATGAACAAGTGAGGGCTCAAAGTTAGCACAAGCTTCACACCTTCAACCTTCTCTCACTCAAACCCTAGATGAATCCTTGCAAGAATCAAGCTTGGGAAAGAGTAGAGGAGTGAAATGAATGCTCAAGTGGGTGCTTGTCACGAGTTAGGTCAGTGGAAGCAGCAGAAATGAATGAGGGGGTGAAGGGGTATAAATACCCACCTCCCAAAATGTGACCGTTATGTATTCTGCGAAGGGGTATCGGATCTTCTGACCATGAGTCGGATCTTCCGAAAAGTGACAGATTAGTGTTAGAAAACCCCAGAAAAATTCCAGGCATTGGATCTTCCGACAGAGTGTCAGATCTTCCGGTGAGGGCCGGAACTTCCGGGAAATGACAGAATATAGCAAGAAAGTCCTCAGAACAGTTTCAGGCGTCGGATCTTCCGACACCCTGTCGGATCTTCCGACAGGCGTCGGATCTTCCGGCCCCGAAACAAACCCAAACTGAGCTGGCCGAAACTTCCGGTCGGATCTTCCGGCCAGGGGTCGGAACATGCATGTGACACACAAAAATGCTGAAATCTGGCTAAGTCCCGGAAGATCCGACACAGTGTAGGATCTTCCTATGGAAGTTTCGATGCTAGGATCGGATCTTCTGAAGGAAAACAACTCGAAACCGAGCCAGCCGGAACTTCCGGTCGGATCTTCCGGCCCAAGTTCCGACCAAGCAGACAACATGTGAATGTGACTTTGTGTGTCTCTCAAGCGGATTTTCATCTCAAGCATAGCACTTATAACGACTAGAATTTGTCGAACACGTCCCCCTTGATAGTACGGTGGTCCTATACTCAATTTCAAACCGAAAATCAAATTAAATTCTTCGATCGAATCCACCACCATATGAAATTGAATTGGGGACCTTCTTTTCACATTTCTTTTCTTTTCTTTCATTTTATTCCTGCGCAACTCATTCAGAGCATTATATCCAAATTTCTGTTGTCATTAATCACCAAAATAGATTAAGTGCCTAAATACACTTTCAAGGATGTACCCAGAGGCGGGGCCGGTACCGGAGGCACCGGATGCGCCGTCACCAGCTAGAGGAATAGTGTTAACCATCCTCGATTGGCCTTGCTCGAAGTAGTCGATCTGATTCGGTGCAGTGGCGAGTTGATGCAGTGGAGTCCCTCAAACGGTCACCGGGACGTAGTCGTTCACGTGAGGAAGACGGCCACCAGGAAGTAGTCGTTCGAGCTGATGAAGTTGGCCACCAGGAAGTAGTAGTATAGGTCGACGAAACTGGCCACCAGGAAGTATTCGTATGGATGATGAAGTTAGCCGCCGGGAAGTAGTCGTTCACAGCAGCGAGCAGGCGCGTACTCGTACGCTCCCCAAAAACCTTATCGCCCGCCTATCCCGAGTAGGATCAGTTGGCAGGGAGGTTCGGAGGCAACTGCTCACGCAAGCAGAATGCGCACAAAGCTTGCGTTGGGAATGCAAGAGAGCAGCAAAAACAGGGAGAAGAGAGAGGTCTCCTGAAAGGAGTACCAGAGAGGGAGAGTCTGCTTGTGTGTTTTGGCTATGGGAGAAAGCCCCTCTTATATAGGCGACCAGAGGAGGAGGGGGGCCGAACCTGGACACTGCTTGGAGGCAGCAATGGCCATAATGACGTCAGTTAGTGGTCAGCCCAATAATGCCATTAAACGTCATCAGTTACTCTCAGCCATCAAATCGGCGGTTACTGGTAACGTTTAAGACTCAATCAATGTCATTTGTGGCAAAAGGTTCATCACACAGCACACGCAGAGCGGCTCGGCTCGGCTCGGCACGTCACGTCACGTCACGTCATGACGTCACGTCACGACTCGACTCGACTCGACTCGACACGGCACGGCCACGGCCCGGCCCGGCCCGGCGAGGCGAGCGAGCGCGCACGTGTGTGGCACGCCCTTCTCCTTTTACCAACTTCACAAGTGGTCCACAGTTGGTCCACTATTTAAGTTGGTTAGGATTCCCGCTGACTCTCCATCCGGGATTTAATTCCCTAGCATTTATTAGTGGACCTTTAATTCTTTGATTAATTGAGACTTAAATGGGCCAAGGCCCAATTAATCTAACAATCCCCACCAAGAATTTCAAGGTACACAAGAAAATACTCTCGACTCAACTGTTGTTTTGATATACTGGCCTCATGGCGGGGACTGTTAAGTTGAACATCCACCTGGGGCAAGAGCTACACTTGTTCACAACTGACCAATGGATTATGCCTTGAATTGACAGTTTTGTGCAAACAAGCTTGACTAGAGCCCCTTTGCCAGTACTAGGTCTTTGCCCTCATTGAGCCACTTGGATCACATTAAGGTTTTCACCAACCTACCATACAGACTTAGAAGAGAAATGCACCTCCATTGGAATGAGCCCTTTTCAAAGGTTCTCTTCTCTCAGTTAAACAGTAGCTTGTTTCACCGTCCTAATTCACGGGATCTCCGATCACATAGGACAGGTTACCACTACTGAGTAACACACATGGGTCTCAAGCCCAATTCCGTGGATGCATTATCTATCACGTTACGTGAAAGACCCTTTGTGAATTGATCTGCCAGGTTCTTAGCCGTTTGGATGTAGTCCAAGGCTATCACTCCGGAGTTTCTCATTTTTCTGACAGATTTCGGCCGCCTCTTTACATGCCTAGAGGACTTCATGTTATCCTTTGAACTGTTCACCTTGACAATCACAGTTTGATTATCACAGTTCATGCGGATAGCCGGTATCAGTTTCTCAACTACCGGCAAATCCATAAGGAGATCACGAAGCCATTCGGCCTCAACAGTGGCGGTGTCCAATGCAGTGAGTTCTGCCTCCATAGTTGACCTCGTTAAGATGGTCTGCTTGCAAGACTTCCAGGAGACAGTGCCGCCTCCAAGTGTGAACACATATCCACTTGTGGCTTTAATCTCATCTACATCGGATATCCAGTTTGAATCACTGTAACCCTCCAGTACTCTAGGGTACCCGGTATAGTGAATTCCATAGTCCACAGTACCTTTCAGAAAGCGCATTACCCGTTCAAGCGCTTCCCAATGAGCATCTCCCGGATTTGACACAAACCGGCTCAGTTTGCTCACAGCGAACGCGATATCGGGTCTAGTAGCGCTGGCTAGGTACATCAGTGAACCAATGATCTGGGAGTATCCCGGCTGATCTCTCATTATTTTTTTGTTCTTCCGTAATATTTTACTAGCATCATAAGGTGTTGGAGCTGGCTTGCAGTCATTATATCCGAAACGACTCAAGACCTTCTCCACATAGTGGGATTGTGTGAGAACACCCCCGCTATCACCTTCTCTCACTAGCTTAATGTTTAGGATCACACCATCCTCTCCCAAATCTTTCATCTCAAAACTCTGAGACAAAAACTCTTTGACTTCCTTAATCACATTAAGGCTTGTCCCAAATATCAGTATGTCATCTACATATAGACACAAGATCACTCCTTCACCCCCACCATAGTGATAGTACACACACTTGTCGGCTTCGTTCACAACAAAGCCAACCGATGTTAAAGTTCTGTCGAACTTCTCATGCCACTACTTAGGAGCTTGCTTAAGGCCATACAAAGACTTTATCAACTTACACACAATTCCTTCTTGACCTTCCACTACAAAACCTTCTGGCTGATCCATGTAGATCTCTTCCTCCAACTCTCCATTTACGAAAGTTGTCTTAACGTCCATCTGATGAACGAGAAGACCATGGGAAGCTGCCAGAGAGAGCAGTACTCGAATGGTGGTCAATCGGGCAACCGGCGAGTAAGTGTCAAAGAAGTCCTCACCTTCTTTCTAAGTACATCCCTTAGGCATTAGCTTTGCATTGTACTTCTCAACAGTACCATTAGGCCTAAGCTTTTTCTTGAACACCCACTTGCATCCTACAGGTTTGCACCCATACGGACGTTCCACGACTTCCCAAGTACCATTAGACATAATAGAGTCCATCTCACTCCGAACTGCTTCCTTCCAATAGTCAGCATCTGGAGAGGAATATGCCTCTTCAATGGTTCTAGGGGTGTCATCCACGAGGTACACAATGAAATCATCACCAAAGGACTTTATAGTCCTCTGTCTCTTGCTCCTTTTGAGAGCTTCACTGTCATCCTCCTCAGGATTCTCCACATGTGTGTGTTCATTGTGTTCTATCGAAACAACAGGTTCTCTAGGTTCTTTATTAATAGATAGTTCATGACTAGACGTGCTAGTTTCCTCTTTCATAGGAAAAATGTCCTCAAAGAATGTAGCATCTCTGGACTCCATAATTGTACCAACATGCATGTCAGGTACTCTAGATTTTATTACTATTAAAAAATCTATAACCTACACTATGGAAAGCATAACCAAGAAAGACACAATCAACAGTCTTAGGTCCCAATTTACGTTTCTTGGTTATGGGCACATTCACTTTGGCCAAACATCCCCAAGTCCGTAAGTATGAAAGGGTTAGCATTTTCTTTTCCCATTCCTCGAATGGTGTTATCTCTTTGTTCTTCATAGGAACACGATTCAGGACATGACATGCAGTCAATATAGCCTCACCCCACCATTCCTTGGAAAGTCCCGTTGTATCTAACATGGCATTAACCAAGTCAGTCAGAGTGCGGTTCTTTCTTTCGGCTACCCCATTTGACTGAGGTGAGTAGGGAGGTGTCCTCTCATGAATTATTCCATGTTCCTCACAGAACAGAGTGAATACATTAGAAAAATACTCTCCACCGCGATCAAACCTAACTCTTTTGATTTTTCTCTCAAGTTGATTTTCTACCTCAGCTTTATAGATTTTAAAATATTGTAACGCTTCATCTTTAGACTTCAACAAATAAATGTAGCAAAATCTAGTAGAATCATCTATTAAAGTCATGAAGTGCTTTTTACCACCTTTTGTCAACACACCATTCATCTCGCATAGATCGGAATGAATTAAGTCTAGAGGTTCCAAGTTCCTCGCCTCAGCCGCGAAATGAGGCTTGCGAGGTTGTTTTGATTCAACACACACATGACACTTAGAATTTTTGACTAAGGTGAATCTCGGAATTAAGCTTAGGTTTGCAAAACGCATCATACAACTAAAATTAACATGACAGAGTCGCGAATGCCAAACATTAGATTCAGTATTAACATTTGCAGCATGGTTCACAATTTTATTACAATTGTCTGACAAAGAAAAGCAGAACAAGCCTCCGCTATCATAACCTTTTCCAATAAAACATCCAAATTTAGAGATTACACATTTATTAGATTCAAAGACTAACTTAAAGCTGTCTCTACACTGAAGAGACCCGCTGACTAAGTTCTTTTTGATGGTGGGGACATGTTGCACGTTCTTCAGTCGAACGGTCTTTCCCGAAGTAAGCTTCAGATCGACCGAACCAGCACCAAGAACACGCGCATGTGATCTGTTCCCCATCAACACGGAGGAAGACCCGCCTACCTAGTAAGAAGCAAACAAGGAAATGTCAGCACAAACATGAATATTAGCACCAGTGTCAATCCACCAATCGGGTGAATGACATACTGAAAGAACTGTAGGTAAAAGATTACCGTACCTCGACGTTCCACCAGTCTCACTAACAACCATGTTGGCACTGCCACCATTGCCGCCATTGTTCTTGTTCTTGCGGTGCGGGCACTTTGCAGCAAAGTGGTCCGGGCTACCACAACAATAACAATGCCCCGTCGGCGGTTTCTTCTTCTTCTTGAACTGAGTCGTCTGATTAGCCTTTGTCTGGTTCTATTGCGGCTTGTTCTTCTTTTTGTTGGATGCATTGAAGTTCTTCTTTTGCACCAAGTTGGCACTAGAAGATCCAGCAATCCCTTTACCATGTTGGTCTTTTGCCCTCGACTTCTCTTCCACATCAAGAGTGCCGATGAGATCGACAATAGTAAACTCTTGTCTCTTGTGTTTCAGAGAGGTCGCAAAATCCTTCCAAGAAGGTGGCAACTTGGAGATAATACCTCCACCCACAAACTTTTCAGGCAACCGACATGGAGCATCCTTGCTATAGTTCTCAAGATCTCTAGCCAGCGCATGGATCTCATGGGCCTGCTCTACCACAGGACGGTCTTCAACCATCTTGTAGTCAAAGAGCTATTCCATGACATACAGCTCGCCACCGGCATCAGAGACCCCAAACTTAGCATCAAGCGCATCCCAAACATCTTTGCCACTCGGCAGCAAAAGGTACGTGTCCACAAGGCTTTCAGCGAGAACACTCATGATGGCACCTCTAAACAGGTTATCGGCCGCCACGAAAGCCCGCTCCTCCTCAGGAGTGAACTGTTCGGGCTTCCCCTGTATGACATGCATGATGTTCATTGTTGTCAACCACAGCGTGACCCTCTCGCGCCAACGTTTGTAATTAGACCCATCGAAAACATTTGGTTTGATTGATGCGGCAAAACCAGCTACCGAAAGCCTATTATTAACATAAAGTTTTTGGATTGTTAGAAATTTAGGCATCATTTGGTATATTTTAATTCCAAAAATTAGCAACAAATTCATGACAACAATGAGTGATCCAGTGGTAACATAACATGTGCGAGTGTTCAAGTTAAATCTCCTAAATAACATGAACAATATGAGAAACCGAAAACAGAACAAAACGATGTTCAGGATGTACCCAGAGGCGGGGCCGGTACCGGAGGCACCGGATGCGCCATCACCAGCTGGAGGAATAGTGTTAACCATCCTCGACTGGCCTTGCTCGAAGTAGTCGATCTGATTCGGTGCAGTGGCGAGTTGATGCAGTGGAGTCCCTCGAACGGTCACCGGGACGTAGTCGTTCACGTGAGGAAGACGGCCACCAGGAAGTAGTCGTTCGAATTGACGAAGTTGGCCACCAGGAAGTAGTAGTACAGGTCGACGAAACCGGCCACCAGGAAGTAGTCGTACGGATGATGAAGTTAGCCACCGGGAAGTAGCCGTTCACAGCAGCGAGCAGGCGCGTACTCGTACGCTCCCCAAAAACCTTATCGTCCGCCTATCCTGAGCAGGATCACTTGGCAGGGAGGTTCGGAGGCAACTTCTCACGCAAGCAGATTGCACGCAAAGCTTGTGTTGGGAATGCAAGAGAGCAGCAAAACCAGGGAGAAGAGAGAGGTCTCCTGAAAGGAGTACCAGAGAGGGAGAGTCTGCTTGTGTGTTCTAGCTATGGGAGAGAGCCCCTCCTATATAGGCGACCAGAGGAGGAGGGGGGCCGAACCTGGACACTGCTTGGAGGCAGCAATGGCCATAATGACATCAGTTAGTGGTCAGCCCAATAATGCCATTAAACGTCATCAGTTACTCTCAGCCATCAAATCGGCAGTTACTGGTAACGTTTAAGACTCAATCAATGTCATTTGTGGCAAAAGGTTCAGCACACGCTGAGCGGCCCGGCCCGGCCCGGCCCGGCGAGGCGAGCGAGCGCGCGGCACGCCCTTCTCCTTTTACCAACTTCACAAGTGGTCCACAGTTGGTCCACTATTTAAGTTGGTTAGGATTCCCGTTGACTCTCCATCCGGGATTTAATTCCCTAGCATTTATTAGTGGACCTTTAATTTCTTTGATTAATTGAGACTTAAATGGGCCAATGCCCAATTAATCTAACAATATTATGGGTTCGTGTTCCTAGAGCATTTTGTAGGCAAAAATGATTCCTCCGATAATAGTTCAGCAAATCATTGAACCATTGCTTATTATTATTCTTTTATCCTAGAAAGAATGGAAGCAGGATTATTGTTATTATTCTTTTCTCCTAGAAAGAAAGAAATAGTGTTTTTAATGGCTTACTTAAGTTCAACAGAAATCACATATTTGGTCTGTAAACTCATCTGGGATACCTAATATCTGAGTTCTTGTGCTTGGTTTCGCTCCATTCTTCTGTGCATTTGATTTTGCATATGCTTGAAGCTCTGCTGTAATGACATTTTCTATGATGCTATAACACTACTGGTATGGATCATAAATGCAGTGACTTGGATGCTGCCATCTGTTATTAACTGATTATAAATGAGCAACGCTAGAATTAGAAGAGCTTGCACCTTGAACATATTATTTTATTGTAGCAGTAGCAACTGACTTGGTGATATATTCAATCTTAGTGGTCTGAAATTCTATTATGGTTTTACCCTGTTTTCAGTCCGAGGTTAAATACGACAGTTTATATTTTTCTTTCCTGTCCTGCAGGAACTTCAGATGCATGGTAGTCCTGGTATTGTAATAGTTTTAGTTGGGAAATAGTAAAAAACATGTTTTTTTATTTGTGGGTGTCACTTTGCCGTGTGCCTTGATTGCCACACGGCAAAGTTTCAATGTTTGCCGTGTGCCACGGGCTGGACACGCGGCAAACCATTGATCAGATCACCGCCACCCCCGCCGTCTCCGTCTGTCGTGCCGTCACTCGCCGTTGCCTGCTTTAGTTTGTCGTGTGCTGGGCCTGGCACACGGCAAAGTGTGTGCCGTGTGCGCGATAGAAAGCACACGGCAAACTCACGCTTTGCCGTCGTTGGCCGCCGTCGGGGCTTTGCCGTGAGCTACCGATAATAAAGCGTTTGTCGTCTGCTACATGGTGTTTACCGTGTGCTACTTGATTCCGGTAGTGCAAAGTATTAAAATCTACGGCAAGAGTACTCCTAGCATCAACCATTTTTCCTCTCTAACCTCCGTTTCAGCGAGCTCAAGCAATCCAACCTACTTCCTCCATGGCAGCCAGCAAGCTCGGAGTGACATCCCAGTCTCGTCTTTGGTTACTCCGACATAGGTAAGCTTTTTTGTTTCAAAATTATTTAATACATGCAAGAAGGAAGATACATATTATTGGAAGCATGTGCTCTTAGGTAGATGTTAGTAAATAGGGTTAGTTAGATCCATAACATTATAATTTTCACAGTTTAGAAATATAACATCGATGTGTCACTAACATGTAGGGCTATCTCAGTCACTGAAAGTGACATTTTTCTAATTTTTAAAAATTATAATGACACGAGAAAGCACTAAGTAAAGCACAAGTGACCGATGATAGTTGATTCACGCCAACCATGATGCGATTACAGGAATGTGCACATATTTACGCAAAGCTGTATTCGTTTCTCAAATTAACATTCAGAGTTGTTATCTTGTACATCACCGTGATAGATCTAACTTTATTGGCCTTTGACTTGTAGTCGTTGACATCGTGTTTTCACGAGATACCCATCACTTGTTCACCTCATGCACCTATTTCCAAATATAATTGTCGACTTCAACGTATAAGGATAGGTACATTGCTACACGTCAGCAGTCTCATAGGTCGTCTCATGCAGTGCCACGTAGGATTTTTGCTGATGTGGAGGAGAGAGAGTGAGGCGAAAGAAAGAGGTCGTTGCTTCACGAAACAACTGTCTCATGAGCTAAATTTTAGACAACTCTTCCACCATTGTATGAATTTTATTGCCATACAACCAATAGTATTTTTTATTTTCTCATAAATTAAGGGATATTGTATTACTATAAGACAACCAAAATAACGACCTATTGTATACGTTGTCTGATAAATTGTCTCAAGATTACGTGTCACTGCATGAGACCGCCTATTAAACGACACCAATGTACCTACCCTAATACATGCAAATGCAACTATCCTTAATTTTTAGAATGTAACTTACAAATTAAGGTTCGTGTCCTCTCGTCCAAAATCCAAACCAACAATTCTTCGGCATGTGACTCAATACATAGCGAGCCATATCTCCTTGTAATGTCTCGCACGTTGCTAACGTGGCATGTAGAATTTAATGTGAAAACAAACTGACCTCAAGATTTTTACTTAATACAATATAATTTGGATAATAATAAAAAATAACGGGCCTTGATCACATTAGTCCCATGATAGTTTTAGGATGATATTTAACTATATTATTAAGAACTTATCTAGTACTACCTTCGTTCCAAATTACTATTCGTTGTTGTTTTTTTCTATGATATTTGACCATTCGTCTTATTCAAAAAATTTGTTCAAATATATAAAATAATAAGTTATACTTGAAGTATATATGATGATAAAGTAAGTCACATACAAAATAAATGATACTTGTGAAATTTTTTTAAATAAGATGAATGGTTAAACGTTAAGCGAAAAAGTCAACAACGAATAATAATTTGAAACGGATGTAGTAGTTTATACAAAGTCAAATAAACAGGGCATATCAGCTAGCTCTAGCCTCTGGATGCACACTCGCTGATGGAAATTGCACGGTGGACGGTATTTGTGGAAAAAAAAAGAGAGCTCCATTGGAATTTCGAAACTATGAAAAAATTCAAAAAAAAAAACAGCACGAGACAAGTCATCAGTCTCTCACGAGTGTGTGTGTGTGTGAGAGAGACGGACTGGGGACTGCGGCCTGCGGGACTGGTCATCCCCTTCCTTGCCTCCGTGTTCCCCCACCGCTCTCCTCTTCCAGTCTCCTCTCCGCTTTATTGCACATACCCCGCGAATTCCCAGACCCCACGCGACCAACCACCTTGTCCAGTCATCCCCTCCGCCGCGCGATCCAGCCGAGCCGCGCCACCGCCGACGCGCGCCAACCCTAACCGCCGCCCGGATCTGGGAGCCGCCGGCGGCGCTCCCTCTCATGGTCCCCGGCGGCGGCCGGCGGCGCTGCTGAGATGCGAGACGACGCGCCGCCGCCACCCACCGCCCCCTCGTCGTCGTCCTCCTCCTCGCCATCCCTCTTCGGCGGCGGCGGCGAGCAGCTGTTCGAGTCCGGGCCCAGCCCGCTCGTATTCCTGCCCCTGCTCCTGATCCAGGGCGGCGGCATGGACCTCTCCCGCGTCGGCGAGAAGCTCCTCAGCTCCGTCCGCTCCGCTCGCTCCCTCGGCATCACCCCCCCGATCCCCGCCGCACCCCCTCCCCGCCCCGAGGTCCTTCCCGCTCTCCCTCTCTCGCACTGCGTTGGATCAATGGGGGTAGAGGTTGCTCACATTTTTGCTGCACCCTCTGCAGGTTCCAGAACGAGCTGCGGCAGCGGCAGCTGCTGCACGCGCGATCGCGGGGTTGCCACCGCACGAGAGGATCAACCTGCCTTCCAATTCGGAGGACTTGGTCTCCATCTACGGGAGCAACCCGCAGGGGGAGCCCGTGGAGGAGCTCGAGGAGGTGTTTTATGAGGAGGTAGGTGCTGCATTTGCATGGATGTGGTTATCTGCGCCTTCTAGGATTGATGTGTTTTGAGCTTGAAATTTGAATCATTCGCAGGAGTTCGATCCAATAAAGTTCATTCTGCAAAGTATTCCGGAAGAAGGTGGTGACGCCACCTATTTCGATCAGCAGGTTAGTGGGGGAGCTCTATGTTTTTCATGTCTAAGGCATTATTAACGAAGCACATGCTGAGAAAACCTATATGTACCATACCTGACGTGTGCATGTGAAATGTTTGTAACGGTTTGCTGGCGGTTTCAACCATGTGAGCTATGACCTCTGTAGAAAAAACCGATCCATTTTTGTCGTTTAGAAGCATTCTAGTTATCCATAATTGCAATTGGTAACAGACTTACAGACGTCTTGCTCCCCGTGCATGAACACACATTTCTTAACCAAATAAATGTTCTCTGTTTTGCTAACATAATTTTCCTTTTCGCAGTCTACGTTGAGATTAGCACAACTTGATAAGATTGCAGAACGATTATCACATCATGTTATGGGACACCATGAAGAAATGGGTATGTCTCCCACCAGAGTATATAAGAGGTTCAGTTTTTGGTTGTCTTTTCTCTGCACATGATAGGATAGTTTTCAATTGCATGTTTTTCCTCTTTTTTTTTTTGTTTCCAGCTTCTCCAACATATTCAGGCTTTCATTCCCTTAAGCTATGAAATAATGAAGATATCTATTGCTACATTTGCCTCAGCTATGCTACCAAAAAAAAATTATTGAACATGCAGTAGGGCTGTGTATTATTATATTAAAGAAATATGCTACCAAATACGACCTTTGTTGACTTCCTTTTAAGGATGTTTCAGATTACTGATATTTAGTTTTGCCCAGTGAAGGGGATGCAGTTAGTGATGGAACTAGAACAAGACTTAAAGGTTGCAAATGTAATATGCATGGTAATATCCCATGAAACTTTTTCCTCTCTGGCTTGTTTTGTGCCTGTCGATATCCAGGCCTCTAGGCCTTACAATTAGATCAATATTTCAGAATGGACGAAGGCATATAACTTCTTCGAAGAATGAGGTCTCAAGGGATCTGGTTGTCAATGTAAAATCAAAGAAGAAACAAGCTTTGCTGGTAGGTGCTTGCCACTCTTATATATTATGTTAATTTGCAGCATTTACCTGAAAGCTTTGGTGGCTGTTCCCAAACCTTTCCTTGTAGACCATAAACTACCATCCTATTATGAATTATAGTCTTAAGGAGGAAATTATTAGTGACACAACAAATTCAAATGCTCTTTTCTTGCACTATCACTATGATATGGTAAATCTAGGGATAGCCCGAAGAACCTATTCGTTGCCCTCCCTCTGGAGGCACTGACTACTTTAGGGTTATTCTTGCTTGCCTTTAACTGATACAAAGGTGTCTCTTTTATAGAGACGACTAACCTGACCCCTAAGCAAATATCCTAACCAACTCATCTAACTTTATCGATATCCTAACGAACCCGAGGCACTGTTCACGCACTACAGGAACCGCGTGAACAGTACACCCTACACCTGTGCTGCACTAGATTAGTAGGCCCAGGCTTAGACCCGGTCCCATTACCATAACAATATCTCTAGCCTCTAGGTATATCGAATTAAAGATATATAAATAAAAAGGTTTAGTTTTTATGTATTGCAGGATATTCTTCCTATTCTTACAGAGCTTCGTCATGCACTAGACATGCAGATGGAACTTGAAACTTTTGTTGATAAAGAAAATTACTTTCAGGTGAGCTTAATTTGGCTATTTTTATTTTTTTCCTCGCTTCATTAGTATACTTATTTTCTCTAAGGTGATATGAGCAGCTGCTCATTTTAATCTGACAATGCTAAATTTCAAAGTAGTATCTGTTCACATCTAGGAATGTGTTTGTTGCTTTTTGACCTGAACAAGCATAGTACCTGTGTTTGGTGGGATATTGAATACAACTCCGCACACACCCACACCCCCCCCCCCCCTCCTCTTACATATGGTAGACCTTAATGGTACCTTACTGATGGTTGCAGGCGTTCCAATTATTGCCTGAATATTTGCAAATTTTGGAGAATTATTCAGGTCTTTCTGCTGTACAAGAGATGGGACGATGGATTGAGGTAATTACTGTTCTTTTATCAGCTTCTTCATCCAGTTACCTGCTGTTGAGATGTTTATCTCCTTCAATTTGAAAAGTGTAATTTGTCTTGCGTTTATCTGAACTTCTGTTGGTACTAGTTAACTGCCAGTACTTTTCCACAGAACCACCATATGCTTACCAGTAGCTAGTTAAGTATCCGTGCATTGCGATGGTAACATTAATTATCAATATGTCATAGTGTGTATGAATGCAGTAAGGTCATAAACCATTTATCACTACCTAAATTGCTTTTATCAATATCCTTGTCCATCTGCTCTATATTATTTTTATTGCATAGGTGCTAAATGAGAGATGTGCTAGCTAACGGTATCCAGTTGCAACGAGATAGCATTCAGGCCTAGTTCCACCCAAGTTACATCATGGGATTTTTTATTTTATCACAAATGTGAAAAAGCTCCGCGCAATTATTTTTAAGCATGTTGCAAGTCTGAGGGAGATTTCATGAAAAATAGGGACAATACAAGCTCCAAAAAAGTTAGTGAAAAGAAAAGAAAGAAACAGATTAAACCAGCTGCCATTTCCTGGCCTATCTGGTATGATTACCCCCCTTCTCCAGTCCTTACAAGTCACAATGGCACAGTGCCGCACTGCCGCCTCCTCTTCTTGCCCGTTCTCGCTATTTCCTCTCCCACACAGGTAGTGTTGCTGCCTCCATGGACCCCTTGCCGCTGGCCAATCTTGCACTGGTGGCAGAAAAACCAATTGTCCTCACCCTGCTTATCTCTCCAGTCCTCTCAATTTATTCAGAGACTGCATCTGTTAGCCCAGGCTACCGCAAAATCGTCATGTCTGGTGATCCTTGCCGACCACAGCCGCCTCCCAGTAACTCAGCAGCAGTTCATGAGACCGATCTATACCCCCACCACTTCCCTGTCCCCGTCCTGTCCCTGCCGCAGGTCACGAGACATCAAGTGACACAATGTTGATGAACTGATCCAGGAGCTGCAGAGCGGCCCTTGATAGTGCTAGAGTCCCATCGAAAGGGTAAATGAGAGGCCATTGTAGTTGCGGAATGAGGAATGACAGCATGAGAAAAGTGCTGAGTGACTGTGCCCACCTGTCGGAGTGGTGGATGGAAGGCACACCGTCACCACCAATTTGTTTTTTTATAGGAGTACAGATATAGATATTCAACAGAAAAAAAACTTCTGCACCTTCAAATTTAGTCGAGTTATTTACATTGTTCGTTTCAGTTGATCTGTTTATCCTTGTGATAATATATCTATCGTTACTACATTGCAGGCATGGTTAGCTCGCACAATCCAAAAGTTGGACACCCATTTGCTTGGTGTTTGTCAGATTTTCAATGAAGAAAGCTATCTAACTGTGAGTGTTCTCAAGATCGTTTTGTATGTGTTCTTGGATTGACATCGTAATTGTTCTCCTAATTTGCTAGAATAACTTTGTTTATGGATATAGGTTATTGATGCATATGCACTGATGGGTGATGTCAGTGGCATGGCTGAAAAGATGCAGAGTTTCTTCTTGCAGGAAGTGCTCTCTCGGACACATTGTGTCCTGAAAGAAATGCTGGAAGAGGTATTAAATTTGCTTGCTTATGATTGCGCGTACCAATATCTTTGTATGCCATGTTCTCAGTTTTCTAATTGTGAAGTAATTGCAGGAAGTTGGAAATAATACACAGAAAAATAGGTCTGTATTCAACCTCTTATCTATGGTTCTTTTGGCTTCATTTTAAACATAAACAGAATTGTATTGATTTGGATGATATGGACATTCCATGGAATATATATGGTTAGGAGACAGCCTCATAGTTGAATTCTATCAGTGGTGGACCCAGATTTTTTTTTGTCCGTGTGGCAATTTTTTTTAGCCCCCCCCCCCCTCCCCCCACCCCCCAACAAAAGATTTGAAGTTTGGAATAGACACTAGAAGCAGATCAGGAAGAGATCCTGTCTGTTATACATTCCCAGATTAAAATTGTTTAAAACGACACAGGATGTATGACAATAAGGCCTTTTTGTGTGGGGGTGCGGGACATTCTACAGATTAATTACCTCGCCTATAGGATCAAATAGTATTTGAGTTTCTCCAAGCACTCACTTAACCAAACCTATTTCTCCCTGCAGGTTTACGTATAGTGATCTTTGTGTTCAAGTTCCTGAGCCCAAACTTCGCCCCTGCTTGTTGAGAACCCTTGAGACCTTATTTTCATTGATGTGCTCATATTATGCTATTATGAGCTTTTCCCCAGGGGATAAGGTAAATTTGTTGTTTTGCCGTCACTTTTATTGTTTAAATCTTCATCATATATCTGATTAACAGTTATGAACTGAGTGGCAAATGCTGCCAGGCTCATCACTTCAAAGTGAACCAATACGAGAAACTACAAGTTTTTTTTTGGGGGGGAAAGTCCACTTTAAAACTAGGGATGAAAATAGTACGGATATTTCCCGATCGACCGACAGACCGAAGGAGCTCGGATAGTGATTCGGATATATTTTTCGGATATCCGGATGTTTTTGGATATCGGATACGGATACTTTATTCGGATATTGGATTCGAATATAGGAAAGTCATTATCCGTCGGATATCGGATATCCGGTCGGATAATCCGGATAGTCAAGCCGGATATTTGATTCGGATAGTTGTATATTAATAGAAATAAGATTTAATCCCTAAAATTGATAACTAATTCATATTAAATCAGAAAAATATGAAATTAGCACCAAATTTTTTCTAAAAATATAATATAACCTATCTATTGGTGTTCCATTTGGAGTTATTTGAATTTTATTTATTTATATTATTTTAATAAAACCATACAATGATGTGAGTTGTGGTTTTTTCCAAAGCATTTGCTATCTAATCTAATATTTATATTCACATTTTTTAGTTAAATATCCTTTAATATAGTTGAGTGTAGATTATTTGTTGATTTGTATCCTTGCATGCCACTTGGTGTTTCATTTAATTACCAAATATATGTTAGACTTGTGTTAATTAGTTAGGCTTGTGGAGTGAACAAACAATTACAAAAAATGAGATATATATGGTTATTGTTTTTCTTCAATATCCGAGAAAATATTCGTGACCGATGTTGTACGCATCCGACTCATCCCGTACTCGATACATATTTATTTGTATTCATAATCGAGACAATCCGTATTCGTATCTATATCCGGCAGATATCCGTGTCCGATACCGACTCCGAAAGAAAATGTGAAAACAAATACAATATTAGTGATATCCGTCCGTATCCGATCCGTTTACATCCCAATTACAACCTTCAATCATCATGGAAGTCTAATTTTCAACCTTCTACTATGAACCAGATATCATAGGCCATACAAATTTCGAAACCGTGCAAATTTGGACCTTGGGTGGTTTGAAAGATGGTTTTCGATTTTTTTAAAAAATAAAAAATATAGTTTAATATTGAAAACAATCATGACTAATTCAATTTAAATTCAAAAAAATATGAAACTAGTGCTATAAAATATCTAAAAATGTAACCTATACGTTGGTGCTATATTTGGTGTTATTTGGATCTTATTTATTTTTGTTCATTATTTTTTAATGTTTCTAGTCATACTTATTATTTATATAAATTATTGTTTGCAATATTGCACCTACATACATGTTACATTTTTAGAATCTTTTGAGTGCCAATTTGATAATTTTTTATTTAAAATAAATAGTTTTGATTTTGTTTAGATTCAACCTTTTTTTAAAAAAATCCCAGAAAATCGAAAACCACCATTGAAACCACTCAAAGGCCCTAATTTGCACAGTTTCGACAGTTGGATGGCCTATGATGTCAGGTTTTATAGTAGAGGGTTGAAAATCAGACTTCGATGATGTTGTAAATGATGACGAATAAACGACAAGAAGTAAAGGAATCAAACCGCAGGAGACACGAGATTTTAACGTGGAAACCCTCCCAATGTAGAAGGGAAAAAACGACGGGCGCCAGCCAGCAAAACTTTACTATATGAGGTGTGTGTTTACAACGCCTATTGGCGGCTTACAAGAGGATGATTTATTCATCAAGGGCAAAGCTCTATTATATAGGCAGCTCACGTGACCGAGCTTGGTTGCGTTGCCGACGTGGGACTAAACTGTGCGCTCATGAGAGAAAAACACACAGTACCCCTTGCTCCGGCCCAAACCTCTGGTGATGGGCCTTCGCTTCGCTCCGTCTGTGAATTTGGATCATATCACAACAAACTCCACCTTGAGACAAATTCTCTTGCAGCATCTTCACTTCATCCTGAATCATCACGAAGAAAAATACGACTGGCGCCAAATAGCCTCTTGGGCTAATTAACTAAACCAACTAAGCTTGAGCATAGCTCAAACTTAGCAACAGGAACAGGTTTAGTCATCATATCAGCTGGATTATCATGAGTGTTGATCTTGCATACTTTCAGCTTACCTTTCTCAACCACATCTCGTACATAATGATACTTGATGTCAATATGCTTTGTCCTCTCATGGAACATCGGATCTTTGGTAAGGTAAATAGCACTTTGACTGTCACAATATAAATCAATGCAAGAAACAGCCCCAACCAGCTCAGAGTACAATCCGCTCAGCCAAATTAATTCTTTGCACGCCTCAGCAATAGCCATATATTCTGTCTCAGTAATAGACAAAGCCACAACAGACTGCAAAGTGGCCTTCCAGCTTACAGCACAACTGCCAACGGTGAACACATAACCTGTGAGCGACCTTCGCCTATCAACATCAGCAGCAAAATCTGAATCAACATAGCCAATAAGTCCCTTCTCAGTTCTGCCAAACTTCAAACAAGAATCTGTAGTGCCTCTGAGGTACCTGAAAATCCACTGAACTGCTTTCCAATGTTCTTTACCAGGATTAGTCATATATCTACTAACCAGACTCATAGCATAAGATAAATCTGGACGAGAACAGACCATGGCATACATCAAAGAACCAACAGCACTAGAATAAGGAACTCTAGACATGTACTCAATATCCCGATCTGTACTAGCACACTGAGCAGCCGACAATTTGAAATGAGCTGCAATAGGTGTACTGACAGGCTTAGCATCATCCATGTTGAAACGCTGAAGAATTTTCTGAATATAATTCTGCTGACTAAGAAATAGCACACCAGATTTTCTATCTCTAGTAATTTCCATGCCCAAAATTTTCTTAGCAGCACCAAGATCTTTCATGTCAAATTCGCTACTCAATAATTTCAACTTAGCAATTTCGACTTTACTCTTGGCAGCAATCAACATATCATCAACATAAATGAGCAACTAAATAGGTGATCCATTAACATGCATGATGTAGACACAGCTATCAAATTTAGACCTCTTAAAGCCGTGCGACAGCATAAATGAATCAAACCTTTTATTCCACTGACGAGGGGACTGTTTCAAACCATCCAAGGATCTCTTCAACTTGCACACAAAATTCTCCTTGCCTGGCACTATGAACCCTTCTGGTTGGTCCATGTATATATCCTCCTTAAGTTCACCATGTAGAAATGCAATCTTCACATCTAACTGCTCGAGCTCAAGATCATGTGCAGCAACAATACTAAAGAATGTTTGAATGAAACTATGCTTTACCACAGGAGAGAAAACATCATTATAATCAACACCAGGAATTTGACTGTAGCCTTTCGCTACTAACCTTACCTTATACCTTGGAGGCTCGCTTGGAGATAAACCCTCCTTTCTCTTAAAGATCCACTTGCAGCGGACTGTCTTCTTCTTTGGCAATGGTACAACATCCCATGTGTGATTCTTCTCAAGTGACTGCATCTCCTCATGCATAGCAGAAATCCACTTCTCTTTATCAGCACAATCAATGGCCTCAACATATGTGGTCGGCTCATGTGAATTCTCCACCTGTTCAGCACAACTCAAAGCATAATGGGTTAGATTACACTCGTCAATGAGACGTTTAGGAGGTCCACAATTTCTCTTTGACTTGCGCTGAGCAATAGGTAAATCCTCCTCTAGCTGCAAATCAGGTGGTAAGTGCTTAACATCATCATGAGCCTCATAATCAACAGCTTGATTTTCCTGATCATCCACATGCGGCTCCACCTGCTCGTCTGTATCATCATCCACATGCTCCACCTGCACGCTCATATGCTGCAGCCTTTTATTAAAATTATCTGGAACATGATCTGAGGACAAACTGTCATTAAACATCACAGATTCATTGAAAACAACACTCCTGCTCATGAAAGTCTTTTCAGTTTCGGGATTCCACAACTTATATCCTTTAACTCCCGAACCATAACCAAGAAAAAGACATTTAATAGCTCTAGGCTCCAATTTTCCATTATCAACATGAGCATAAGCAGTGCAGCCAAAAACTTTCAACTGTGAATAATCAGCGGGTGTGCCAGACCATACCTCAATAGGTGTTTTCTTATTAAGTGGAATAGAAGGCGACCTGTTTATCAAGTAGCATGCGGTGTTAGCTGCTTCAGCTAAAAAGCGCTTGCTCATCCGTGCATTGGACAACATGCAACGAGCCTTCGAGATGATGGTCCTGTTCATGCGCTCAGCCACACCGTTTTGCTGCGGAGTATACGGTATGGTGTGGTGCCTGACAATGCCTTCCTGCCTGCAATAATTATTAAATGCAGCAGAACAAAATTCTCCACCATTATCAGGACGAAGCACCTTCACCTTCCTATCAGTTTGCCTTTCTATCATCACTTTCCAATCTTTAAAAGCAGCAAAAGTATCATCTTTATTTTTCAGAAAATAAGGCCATACTTTTCTAGAGTAGTCATCAATAATAGTAAGCATGTAACGAGCACCACCATAAGAAGGCTTACGAGAAGGACCCCATAAGTCAGCATGTACATAATCAAGAGGACCTTTGGTGGTATGAACAGCAGTGTTGAACTTTACCCTTTTATGCTTCCCGAAAATACAATGCTCACAGAACTTCTTGCTACTCAAAATACAACCATCCAGTAGGTTTCTCTCCATCAATTCTGCCATACCAAGGTTAGTCTTAGTAGGTTCAGCATTAGTAACAGCAGCAGCAGAAACAAAACCATGTAAAGTATTTCCTCTTAGGACATATAACTTTGCAGAATTCGGATCACCTACTAAACAAACAAGAGAACCTTTTGATACCTTTAAAACTCCGCCTGAACCGGAGTACTTGAATCCTTCTGCATCAAGTGTGCTGAGCGAAATCAGATTTCTTGTCATCCTTGGTATGTATCTCACATTCTGTAGCGTGCGTGTCATGCCATCATGAGCCTTGATCTGAACTGAGCCGATCCCCACAATGTCACACGGATTATCGTCTCCCATACGCACAACATCTCCTTTCTGCACAGGCTTAAACGAACTAAACCAATTTCTGTTAGTGCAGATATGAAACGAACATGCAGAATCAAGTATGCATTCATCATGACCAGAAACACAACCAGCAAGAACAATCAGACAATCTCCTGAATCAGAAGTATTCCCAGCACCAGAAACAACCGAGGCATTACCATCCGAGTTATTTTTTCTGTTCTCTTTGTTCTTAAGCTTCCAACACTCCTCAATAAAATGTGATTTCTTCTTGCAATACTTACAGAACTTCTTGGGTGGTCTGGACTTAGAACGCCCTCTACTTTCTTGGCTCTTGTAACGATCATTACTTTCATTGGAAGATCTGTGCTCCGGACTTAGATCGCCCTTGGACGACGACAATCCGTCAGGCTGCACCATGCCTTTCATCTTTTTCCTTGATTGGAGTGCCTCATAAACTTCCAAAACGGTTAGTTCATCACGGCTAATCAACAAGGTGTCACGGAAATTTGCAAAAGAGTTTGGCAGAGAACATAACAATAGGAGACCTAAGTCCTCATCATCATACTTAACTTCCATCGACGCTAGGTCAGAAACGATCTCCTTGAACACAGATATGGCTCATCACTGAATCACCCTCCTTCATCTTGAGCGTGAAGAGCTTCAACTTCATATGCATTTTACTGGTTAGATCTTTCGACATGCAGATCGATTCCAGTTTCAGCCAGAGTGCTGCAGCAGTCTGTTCCTGCATACATTCTTGCAGAATATCATTAGACAGATAAAGCTGAATTAAAGACAGAGCCTTACGATCCTTGCGCTTCTCCTCATCAGACCATTCGTTGGACGACTTGCCAAACTTATCCAACGCCTCATCGAGATCATGAGTTTGCGCCAGAACAGCCCGCATCTTGACTTGCCACAGCGCGAACCTCGTCTTGTAATCCAACAGCGGTAGATCAAACTTCATCGTCGTCGACATCAAGGAAACCGAATCTGAAACCGGCTCTGATACCACTTGTTGTAAATGATGACGAATAAACGACAAGAAGTAAAGGAATCAAACCGCAGGAGACACGAGATTTTAACGTGGAAACCCTCCCAATGTAGAAGGGAAAAAACCACGGGCGCCAGCCAACAAAACTTTACTATATGAGGTGTGTGTTTACAACGCCTATTGGCGGTTTACAAGAGGATGATTTATTCATCAAGGGCAAAGCTCTATTATATAGGCAGCTCACGTGACCGAGCTTGGTTGCGTTGCCGACGTGGGACTAAACTGTGCGCTCATGAGAGAAAAACACACAGTACCCCTTGCTCCGGCCCAAACCTCTGGTGATGGGCCTCCGCTTCGCTCCGTCTGTGAATTTGGATCATATCACAACAGATGATGGTTGGAGGGTGTAAATTAGACCTTTCCCTTTTTTTTCTGCTCCATTGATCATATAGACTATGTAGTCACATTGGGTAGCCAAAAGAAGTTAAGAAATCGTTAAACCAATCAGATACTTACGGCTGATTAACCTTCTTATATACCTCCGATTTAAAATATGGATGTTTAGAACATGATGATCTACAAGGTAACACTTTGACTAGCAATTTCTTTGAAAATATATCATTTCAAATAAAGATTATTAGAAACTGTTAAAGTACTTTCATGCTGAATCTAGCAACACCTATCTCAGTCAAACCACATAATCCTTTATATATGATGGTCAAAGCTTGAAAAGTTTGACTGGTAGGAATCCAACAACGACATGTTTTGAATCAGAGGGAGTAGAAAATTTGTCAAATGCTATCACTTCTAAACTCTCTTCTATGGGTGGAGTCCGAGCTGGACAGCTGCCCTATATAATTTCTGTTGAATTATATATTGAATATATGACGAACAATTTTCTGTTTTCATTATGGAATTATTCTAAGTTAACTGCACCTATCTTTGGATCCAATGACCGAGTAGATTTGATGCAATATATTCTTAGTATAATTTCAGATACCAGGTTTTGTTGCTCTTATTCATGATTTATTTGTTTTCTCTTCAGGATACTGAGTCCAAGGGCTCAGATTTAGCAGACAAGAATGACACATCTCAGAATAGCGATGAAACTATAGTTGATTCAGGAAGGGGCCATTCAAGTGCGGCAGTCATTCAGGATGGTTCTGCAGCTGAAAAAAGTGACAGAGCATCACCATCCGAGGTCAGCAATCCTGATGCTAGTACATCAGGATCAGATTCGCCATTGTATCAGCTGAGGGCAGATGCTACAAAACTCGTTGCGCAAACATTTCAAAGAGGACGAAGAAATCTTTGGCAGCTGGCAACAAGTCGCTTATCTGTTTTACTATCTAGTTCGGCTGTTTGTTCAACTAGCATATACCAATTCCTGAAGAACTATGAAGATCTTGCCATTTTCATCTTGGCCGGCGAAGCATTTTGTGGGTTTGAAGCTAGTGAGTTCCGCCAGAAGTTGAAGACTGTCTGTTTAAACTACATAGTGTCCTTTCACCGGCAAAATATATACGTACGTCAAATAACTTATGTTCGATTTAAGCATAGTGTGACTGTAGCCATAACTTAAAAGCATATGCAGTGCATGAGGTGTTTGTAGTCTTTAGGAAGATTTTTGGACTTCTTTTTTCTTCCATTGGTGTTGAAGGATTCATAGTAGCCCATTTGTTGTAGCTGATTTTGATATGAGCTACATGTGTGCTTATGTTTGCACAAAAAAAGTTTGCAGTTAATATAATTCATTGCAATCGCATTAGAAGTGTTTGCATTGATTTGTACCCTAAGTCACTACGTCCACATTATAATCTGTAAGAAATACATAAATAATGGTGTTTGAATGCATGGGTTTTTTGTTCAGTACTATGCCATAGACAGACCTTTTGGACTTAACTGCCAAGATGGAAACTGAAACTGCTGGTGTTCTCTATGCAGTGAGTCATTCTGTGTCTTGGGCTTGTGGATGTGAAATTTTTAACTTATGTGTTTTGTCATTCTTCTGGCAGGCACTTAAGATGGTACTGGAAAAAGAATCTTGGACAATAATGTCTGCGGAGGCTTCGCAGATAATTAGTTTAGCTGGCCTAACTGGTGATGATGCTGCATTGTGCTCTCCTACCAGTAGAAGTTCCAAGTTGCCAGTAAATTATTTCCATGGGAATCCAACTACAGCCAATTCAGGAAAGCAAAGACTCGGATTTGCTTCTTGGCTTAACATTGAAAATCCGTTTTCTATTAAGCTAGAAAGTGGCTCTGCTGAATCCCCAAAGTCCAATATGCTTTTCAACTCATCAGTTAGCAATAATCATGGCAATAGAAATAATTCATCTCTTGATGAAGAGAATGAAGACCTTCTAGCGGATTTCATTGATGAAGATAGTCAGTTGCCTAGTAGGATACCAAAAACAAAAATTGTAAGAGGTGGTTCTTCACATTGGAAAGATGGAGACATTTCATCACAGACTGGCTCGTCACTTTCTTTATTAAGGTATTAAATTCTTGTGTTTACTTAAGAATGTTTCTATGCATAACTTCCTAAGCTAAATCGCCACTGGAATCAGGATGATGGACAAATACGCCAGGCTAATGCAAAAGCTGGAAATTGTCAATGTTGAGCTTTTTAAGGTTAGTAATGTCATTCAACATCAGTAGGTTTGCCTTGTAGTCAACTGCAAGCAGAAGTTTGTGGAATAATATTCCATTCATGCTCCACAAAATTTTCAGGGTATCTCCCAATTGTTTGGCATCTTTTATCACTACATATACGAGACATTTGGGCACCAAGACAGGAGTCAAAGCGGCAAGCCTTTACCAGATCATCAATCATGTAAGAATTTAGAGTTCTTCAACAAAAAGTTCTCATGGACACATTTCTTGGCTATACTGCTATTATATACACGATTACCTTTCTTAATTTTCCTTATTAATTGTTGTGCTGTATTCAGCTCGGCTTAAAGCCGCTTTATTAAAAATAACACAAGACTCTGAGCAGTGGACAAAACCACAGAATGTTTCATATTCACCTTCATCCCCTTTGTCAATGAATTCAAGTTTTGGGCAAATGGATGTGATGCCTACCGCGCCTCCCAGTTCAATGTTCACTTCCTATGGGTTAAAGGTAAGTGCTCATTTGTAATGATCATGCTTACATAATCATAAGTAATACCAACTCGTTTGCAGATTTAGCATGTTATCTTGTATGAGGAACTGAGTTGTGATATTACCATGCAATTTTCCCTGTCATAGAACAAAAATAAAATTTTATTTGCTTATCTGACTTGAGCCTGCCTCACTGGAGTTCAAGCTAGCTAATTCATGTAATATTAAATTCGAAGATGCACCGTGAATATTCATATTAAGTAACTAATTCGAAGATTCATATTAACCTGGTAGCTGTAATATTAAACTCTGAAATTCGAAGATGCACCATGAATCCACTGCAGATGTGATTCATCTGTTCTCACTATTCGCATATAGTATTAGCATCTTGTCAACTATTATTTTGTTATCTTTATAATGTGAACTGCTCCAGAGTAGGTGTACAAGCCAAAAACCTGGTAGCTGTGCAGCTTTTAGGCAATGCATTTTGTACATTTCTGCGAAGACAATTCTTCGTATTTAGTTTGAAATATTCATATTAAGTAACTAATTCCTATGTTGTGGCTTCCTTGCTGCCATAACTGAAGTGATGATATGGCACTACTAGCTTATTGTGATTGTTTGGAGACAAATATAGCATGCCAAAAAGCTAGAGGCCTATAGCCTTGCAGGCAAAAGGTTGGCATGCAATGTAGTAGGAGCTGGTGAGTTTCTAGCCTTTGGAAGTTATTTGTGGACCTGCAAGTCGATTGTATAAGAGCTCAGCGGAGAGTGGAGGGCAAAAGTAGCATACAATGAATTTCTTCATGGTGTGTATACCATGGAGGCAAATAGTGACAAGGGAAAGAATCTATATGGATATCTGGGGAGAAGTAATGTAGCGTAGGCATGAAACTTGGGTCTTTTTTAACTGGTATTTATTTTTATTAAGCTAAATGATAATATCCTTCATTCCTTGTAGAAGCCAATGGATGTATCTCTCTGTTCAATGTAAACCTTCTTCAAATGAACTTTAACAGGCTGAACTGAAACTATATGTGATTCTGAAGTTACCTTTCTGCTTGTTAGGTGTTTAAGAAGGCATAGCATTTTGTATGGCAGAATGCCTTTTTTTTTCTTTATTCTTGTTTGGGAAGATAGTTTCCTCATGTACGTGACTCTCTAGTTTCAGTGTCCTCATTTTAAAATGTGCATGTCAACATAATTTTCCTTCAGGAGAGATGTGCAGCAGCTGAAACAGTATCATTGATTGCTCGAGTTTTGAACAGATCTAAAGCCCATCTGCACTCAGTGTTGTCTAAAAATAACACTTCTGCTGTTGAAGAGTTCTTTAGGACACTGGTATGTTTCTTTACTTTGGTAGGTTTTGCAGCACTTCATTTTCCTTGGGATCCTGGTGAACTCCCTTCGATAGTCTGTAAATCCAAAAGATGCAATACAATTTTAAAGTTTACCTTCTTTGTCGTAGGTGGATTCTGTTCCAGATTTGACTGAGCACATTCACAGGATGAGTGCGCGGATGCTTTTGCACATTGATGGGTATATTAAATAATCCAGTTTCCTCTTTTCTCTCTTTTGCCGTATAAAATTCGTGTGGGATTTGCATAATCATGGATGCTGACATAGGGACATGCTGTTAGGACTTAGGAGTTGGATCATTAGCATCGATGTTTTGAATCACCTCACATGTATGCTCAATTGAGTGGTGTACTGAATGTGTTTTCAGGTATCCAGATAAGATTGCAAATGCTAAATGGGAGGTGAAGGAGCTTGGAATAGAGCACAATGGGTATGTTTATGTTTAAGCCTTCTCAATATGAACAATTTGGATATTGTTTCTTTCAGTATCTGTGTTGGGTTTTTCTGCCCCTGTTGTTATGCTTCCTTTAAACCCTCCTTTGGTACCTCTTCATAATCATTTTACATTAATTTTGTAGTAATTCACCATGTCCAAATCTAGTCTGGGCAGCCTTGATGTCCTTCGTTATATGATTACTGTAGGCAGCGATGTATGGCCATTTTCCTTCAACTGTTGAGTAGACCAGCTAGCAGGATGTATCCTTGAGTTTGTTCTTAATCCATCAATTAGCACGCTTCTGGAGTTTAGTGTTTCCTGTATATATCTCTCTATATGTTTGAGTATATATATCTCTATACTTCTTTGCAGACAATTGCATCTTTTGGCCCTGTGCTAACAAATGCAATTGAAGTATTCAGCCCATGTATGATGTAACTGAAGGCATTGCAAATTGTGATAATATATGGCATATTCTGTAATCTGATACTTATGTCTACAATACAGGCCGGGACTAAATGTGCCTGGTTCTTAGTATAAGAGTCTTATGAAATTGATTGTTATCATCATAATCAGAGCAAAGACTGCAATAACTGGTGTGGTTTTTTAGTTGTGCCGCTGACTAGGTGTTTGTTATTTGCAGATATGTTGATCTGTTATTGGGTGAGTTCAAACACTACAAAACAAGATTGGACCATGGAGGAATTTCTAAGGAGGTTAGTCTGAGAAAATTTTACAAATACTTCATCCTTTTTCTTCCCCTTTTTTGATTGACCTCACATTGCTTATTTCTATCCTGGTGTTAGGTAGTTTGAACTTAGTAGAGTTTGTTCTACTTCGTTGTCTAGAAAATAATGTTTAGCTTTCTTATGAATTATTTGACGATGAACTTACTGACACCCAGAGTGAATTAACTTGTGTGCTTCCCAGCTCCAACACCTGTTGATGGAGTATGGCATAGAGAGCATAGCAGAAGTCTTAGTCGAAGGTCTCTCTAGAGTGAAACGGTGCACTGACGAAGGGCGTGCATTGATGTCGCTTGACCTGCAGGTTTTATTCTTTTGATTCAGATATATTACATATTTATGAAATGAATGCCATGGAAGAATCCATAGTGAGAGCTTTGATGTTTTTCCAGGTACTAATTAATGGGTTGCAGCACATTGTATCAGCAAATGTAAGGCCAAAGCTGCAAACTGTGGACACTTTCATAAAGGTAGGCAGAGCAAATTAGTAGTTACTTTGTACTGTGCCAGTTAATTAACGGAAATACACCTGATTGCTTAGAGCATTCGCCAATCTGCATTCCTAGTTTCCTACTGTCTTCTCCTACAGCACATTTCTTTGTGTTCATTTTGTTCTTATATTGGTGAAATCTTGGAAATGGAATGCTGTTAACATTTTCTGTGCTGATCAAACAGGCCTACTATTTGCCGGAGACCGAGTACGTTCATTGGGCACGGTCTCATCCAGTAAGAACTCTGCAAAACTTACATTACCTATTGATACCATATGGTTGCTATACTCGAGACACAAATAAACTTAGCACCTGCCGTCTCTGAACTCTACAGGAATACAGCAAAAGTCAGGTAGTCGGGTTGGTTAACCTAGTGGCCACCATGAAAGGATGGAAACGGAAGACGAGATTAGAAACAGTTGAGAAGATTGAGGCGGCGCCATAGACCCTGTGCAAGGTTTTGCTGTGGTTGATTTTGTTTTGTTTCCTTCAACTGCTGCACATAGAGCTGTATTTTCTCCTCTTTTTTCCCTCCTTTTTAGAATCAATTTTGTCGATTCTTTCACCTTCTGGCCATTTTGATGCTAACCCATCACCATCAGGCCATTTGCCCGCCCATCCATGCTGTATATTCAAGCGACGGCACCCTGTATTATATCAAGCAAGTGGGGGGCGAGTTGCCATTTACCAAAAGGAAAAGAACTGTGTACATGTACATCTTACATGGAGCATTGGCTCAATAAATATGAAGAATGGTTCATAAATTCCACCCTCATTCTCACAGATACCATCACTGTAGCGTTCCGCAGAGTGCTTGAATGATCGCACGAATGCGTCGCAAAAACGTACCGGTAAAGCTCTGGTATTCGTTGAACCAATCAGTGTCGATGCAATGGATTTAATGTACTCCATATCTTTGGATCGTGCTGAACGTTTAATATCGCCCCTGGTCTGCCCGTACATAGCGTGCGATCTCAACCTCGGGTCGGGATTCAGAGAAGCTTTAAGGCCGTCTCAGGTCTGCTTCATCGTCGTACTCAGTCTGTAACGAAGTTTTACACGGGCTTTAAGGCGGGCTCTGGTCTGTTTTCCTCCGTACTGCCAGTAGCCTTCTTCCTCGTTCTGCTCTCGAAGCTGAGCGAAGAAGAGAAAGGGCAGCGAGACGAGAAGCTCAAGGCCTCGTGTGGTCGCATGGCCAATTGGCCATTGCCCACTGGCCGCGCCCACAACCAGACAGGCTCTCCACTCTCCATTGGGCCGCTGGAGGAGCCATTGCCATTTGCAACAGAGCCTGATATATTACCGGTTCTGGGTCGTTCGTTCGTACGCGCGCGCGCGATCGAAGCCGCAGGATTTCTCAGAAGTTTTTAAGGCATGCTCAGGCCTGTGGAGCACTGAAACTGTATCACCATCGTCTCCGTGTCTCCTGCTCTCGCCACTGTGCAGGCCGCAGAGGAACACTCCTCTCCTCGGCCCTCGCGCCCCTCGTGCGCGGCCCGAACCGACCGCCCTGGGACTGGGCGTGGGACAGCCGCAACCGCTTCACTTGTGAACGGGGGATGCTCCTACCTTCTCCTTCTTCCCCCACCACAGGCAGCAACAGTTCGCGAATTATTCCGCCACGCAGCGGCACCTGCGCGCACAGCAACCTGCAGGGCTGCAGCCTCGCGGGGTGCGGGCAAAGCTGCAGCGGCCGAGGTGAATTTAGCCGCCGCATGATTACCCCGGCTTGGCTCGCTCCGCTTGTCCCCCTCAGATTCCTCTGCTTTGTACTAGTTGTAGCTAGGCTGCTGCGGCAGGGAGGCCGGGACCTGGGATTGGAAGGCGGCCCCCGTTTCGCACACCAGCCGTGCGTCAGCAACTCCGCATCGCCATATGGTCCAAGGAAAAAAGGCGAAGTCCTAGTCGGATTCTTCTTCAGTTTATAACAAGAAAACACGAGTTGCGGTTGTGCACAAGTTGTCTCCTACCAGAATACTACTGGTCTGCCTTGTACACGAGCAAGACTGCAAGAGTAGGTCGGAAACTGAAAACATTCTTTGAGCAAACACAAAGAGAGCAGCTGGTGCGTGAGAGGAAACGAGAACTCCGATCCGATGGGAGATCGATACTGTATGATGCTAGTGGTACAAGTGAGCTTCTCATTACACAGGCTACATGATATGGGAGCAGATTCAGGAATGCGCAGCTGCCTATTACACTACACCTTGACACCATAACACTACTTGCTATCATCATCATCACATACACTAAACTGCAGCATCCAGCGACTATAGGAACTGGGATGAGCTATAGAGGAAATAAACTAGCTATAGAGATATATAGTAGTACAAGTACAGCAGTAAAAACGCAGTACTCCTAACCAACCTACCACGGCCAAAACCACTTGGCCTTGCACCTAGCTATACCGCTGCTACTCTCTACCACTAGCATCTAGTATCTAGCTAGCTACCTAGCTGCTCTTCTTCGGCTGCGGGCAGGCCACCCTCCGGCGCTTCTGCTTCTGCGCCGGCGGCGGGGAAGGGTGCGGCCGCCAGAAGAGCCGCTCCAGCTCCTCCAGACGCAGGCTGAACACCTCCACCTCGAACAGCCGCTTCCGGCACGGCGCGGGGGCCGCGGCCGCCCGCGGCTTCCGCGGCGCCGGCGGGCAAGTCCCCGGCGGCTTCACCTGGCTCTCCCCGCTCGTCGGCGTCCGGCACCGGTAGTCCTCCTCCTGCTGCCACATGGCCGCGGCGGCGCTCTCTTCTGCCACTCCTGCCCCGTGCAGGAGCAGCGGCGAGCCGCATGGCGAGAACGCCGGCGGCGCGGGCTTGTAGAACTCCGGCGACGCAGACATGATTGCTTGGTTGGATTGCTCGGCCCGTGGGCTTTATGATTTCTCAGCAATATAGGGAGAGGGAGCTGCGCGGCGCGCTGGGGAAGGGGGAGGGAAATGGAGGAGACGAGCTCGAGGGCAAGGGCCGGCGGCGGGAGAGTTGCTTGGGACACTTGCCTACTTCTTCCTGCTTTGCTCTCTGCTCTTCTCTTTGCTTGGGGATATGTTCTGCTTTTGGGGGAAAGGGCCCTTTGTATCGGCCCTTTTGTATTGGGCGGGTGTCCTTTTGTACCAAGCACGTTTGAGTGATTTGGTTATTACATTTAGGTCCTCGGTAGCCCCCACTCGAAACCAAAATCGTGCGTGCGTACACGCACGGCCCATGCCCCACCGGGTTCAATTATTATGTTCCGCGCACAGCGAAAAATCTTAAGCTGAATCTCACTGCATTAGAATATTATCTGTAGTGGAGCACGATCGTTCCATCGGCCTCTTGCCATCTTAGATCAAGGAGATGGATCATGGATTCCCTACACAATCCATACGCCCCCCGTAAGAGGGTGATCCTAATCATGGGCCCTCAGCACCGTGTCTTTGTTATCACGGTTGATTCGCTCCCTTGAGTTGATTGGCTTTTAAATACAAGTGAAAATAGACATGAGCGAGTTTCCAAACATTTTCATCCACGACACAGTTATTTGCTGCTCACGTGGTACCTTCTCCCCTAGTAATTCAGAAAAGAATAACACAATTAAATGTCATGTCTGGGATTGGACCTATAGCATACCTTGGATTACATTTTTTTGGAGAAAAAAAAACTAGCTATGTGACTTACAAGAAAACATGATATCACTCGCGGAATAATAGACTCAGAGTGAACATGTTTAACCTTCCTCGTATGTTAAAATAGTGTATTAGTAAACGTTCCCGTTACCTTGACCACGAATAAGTATATTCTGTAGCTATCTCTGAAGGTAATATTACCCCTATAGAGGCGCAGGCCGCCAGGTATCCGTTGGGCGTCCCATTTGACCTAATAACTTGCTACTCCTACTACTCGCACAGTAGTATTTAGCCAAGGACCCTTGCGCGAATACAACAATGCCAGGGGCCTGTACGTGAGAACGAGAGCGACCATAGACTAAATTGGCCGGAGGTAGCCGACAGGCCGATCATAGGATACCACCGCATCGTGGCTCGCGTCAAAATAATCGCCGCTCCGCGCCTGGGATTCCATGCGCCGCCGCGAATTTCCGGATAGGCGCAGTGGTGGCTCGCCCCCCTGTCCCTGTCATCCATCCAACACCCGGCCGCGAGCCCTGACGGGCGCGCGTGCCTCACGTACTTGGCTGCACCCCGCCCCCGCCAGGCCGCCGCCACCCCCCGGCCGCGGGCGGCCAGGCCAGGCCAGGCCGCGCGGGCGAGCGGGACATCGGATGCCGCCGCCCGTGCGCGTTGAATTATTCGCCCGGACACGTTCGGCCTGTCGCGGCCCCGCCGCGGCCGCGGCCGGGGCGTCGACGCGCGCCGCAGACGACGGCGCCGGCGCCCAGAGAATCCACCGCGGGCTTTGATCCTTCTTTTTTCTCTCTTTTGTTTGAGAAAAAAAAATGATGACAGGTACTCGTCGTTATGGACTGAGGTCTGAGTATGGTAACTGGTGCTACCAGAGTAGTACTATTTAGTGTTGTGTTGTAGTAAAGTTTTTGAATTCTGATGCCGTGTAAAAAAAATATGGCGAGTGTCGTATATAGCCTGAGCTCGAGAGCTAACCAGCCTACGAATCTACTCCTACGATTATTATATTGGGCTAAAACTTCTAGCCAAAATTACCAGCTTGAGTTTACTGGGGTTAATATTAATCTATAAATCTCAAAAGTACTACTGATGTAATCTTAAATTATATAAGCTCAAACGTACTACCACTAATTATCAAGCTCAAAAATATGGAGTACGACTGTAATCTTAAAGCTAAATCTACTTTCACACTGAGCAGGGTCTAGGCTCTTCAGTTACTCTACCTCCAAGGCTCAAATCCTAAATTATACTCCCTCTATACTAGTAAAGAATGATATTTAGTACAACGACACGGTCTCCAAAACGTAACTTTAACTTCTTATTCTTACAAAAATATTTATTAAAAAATAATATATGTATGCTTTTATAAAAGTATTTTTTAAGACAAATATATTCATATGGTTTTCACGTTTTCAAACTCAATGGTTTAAAAGTTATTCATAATTTATATTTCTAATGTTTGACTAAAATCTTGTCCAAAACATCATTCTTTACTAATACGGAGGGAGTAGTCCGTATTAAAAGAAAGGGCTCAAGCCCTACACTCACCGACTGGAGCTCTCGCCTCAATCCGGTATCAAGCTCGAGGCTATAGTTGACAACCCTACACTAACTGCGCGTGCGGCTCGATGTCGCTCGTGCTCCAGCCACCTTGATTCTCCTGTCCGTGCAGTGGGCTGCTGCTCCTTGCTCTCACCTCGTGAGAAGCCTTGCCACGTCACTCGAGTACCGTAATTTTATTCACCGTTATCATGTTTGGGGTCTGTAGTAACTTTGTTCTAGCGCCGGGTAACTTCCAGGGCGGCAGTTAACCGTCGCTAGGGCTAGGCGGTGGTGCCGCACGTGGGGATGGATCACAACTACACGAGCGCGGCCGCATTGGATGCGCGGTTCCTGGAGCGTGGGTTTCGGCGCCCAAATCAGCAGCTGGCAACTGCCCCTGCAGGTTCCGATCATATTTACACCGCTCCTCCACTCGCAGCTCAGACTTCAGGCTCGTCCCGTCGTCCCGACCCTGACGGCCAGTGTCGCGGCGGCGTCGCACCAGCGCCATCCATGAGCGCGCGATGCCTGCGCTGCGCGGCATCGGCAGTCTTTGAAAACGACGCATCTTAAGCTCTGTTTTTCTCTGTCGCGGACTCACACCACGCGTGCCCATACCATACTGCCCCGGCTCCGGCTGCGCCCCCGCCCCGGCCCCGCTGCCGCGCCCCCTTGGTACAGCTCCACGTGACGGTGGTGTTGAAGTTGGAGTGAAGGAGCTGATTTTTAGCTCCACCAGCTTCACTTGTGCCATGTGTAAAACAGCTCCACCTCTCACAACTAAACCCTCAGAAGTGATTCATCACCACAGCCGTTTGGTACAGCTCCAATAAAAATAGTTCTAAGAGCTATTTTTAGAGCTCTACCAAAGCGGCCTTAGCCTCCTATGCCGCCCGCCGGCTCCCTCACGTCCCCTGCCGTGGCCTCGCAGCTGCAGCTAGTGCCCACGCCGGATGTCGACGTGGCTTTTAAGCTCGCACACCGCCGGCGTCTACGACACCCACCCAAAAATTAATCTTGTTTTTGTTTTGAAAAAGTTGCAGCGTTTCTCGTCGCTTATGGGGTGGTAATTGGTATTGTTGAGAAATGTTTTCTTTTACAAAACTGACTCTGCGTGTAAAAGAAGTTTTATTTGGCCTTGGCAAGGCCTTTTGTCGTCGTATATTGAGCGCTGTTCACTATGATGCTTGCAAGTCTGGGCCTGCCAAGAAATGAAATAGTAAGCTCGAGCTCGGCTGAGCTTCGAGCCCGGATCAAAAGTTATTTTGAGCCCACCGGATCAGTATTGAATATCAGACATGATGACTTCACTCCGGCCTGTAAAATCAGGGCTGTGGTGAGTGGATGGATTACAGAGTTTGTTGCTATACGAGTACGTCATTGTTGCTGCCTCATTGCCGGCCTCGTCAGATAACAACAAACAACTGCATGCAGTCGCGGAATATCTCGAACCACAACCCTTGGAATCGCTAGCTAGAGCGGCTCGAGCCCGTACTGATGGAGCTCGAGGTTGGCTGGTTGACAACCCCAGAATGCGCGTACGTGCGGCTCGATGCCACACGCTCGAGGCGCAGTGATGCTCCTGTCCGTGAACTGCTTCCGCCTCGCTCCCTAGTGAAATGCCCGCCGTGACACTAGCAATCTCCAAACTCAGAATCGTGGGCTCAAACCGGATGAATTCATTAAGCCACGTCACCCGCTAACCTATTAACCGTTGGATCGTGCGAGCTAGTGATATCGTCCGTGTGATCGTGGTTGTTGCGGGCCGCTTGCCCGTTAAGCCGCTAACCCGAACCGTCGTGAATCATGAATCCTCGCGAACCTACAAGTCCCCTCCATCTTTCATACCCCGACACCATCTTCTCTCCATCTGGCGCGCGCGCTGTGCCGCCGCCCGTGCCACGCGAGCGCCGGTAGCAGGGACAGGCCACACAAGTGGACGGGCGTGGGCGCAGTTGCGTGCGCACGAAAGCAGCTACAGACACAACGAGAAGCAGAGGCGTAAAAGAAAGCGAGCACAGCAACCATACGGGCGGCACCGACGGTGGCCACGGTGCTCAAGTCGCTGCGTCTCTCCCCGCGCAATCGGCGCAGCATCAGGAGGTGGTGGAGCCCCAACGGCAGGAGCGCAACAATGGCAGTAGCACCAGATCGACAAGCACGAGCCCGGCGCCAGCAGGTATGGTCGTAGCTCGCACAGCCCTCCGGAGTCCGGAGTTGCGAGATGATGAGGCTGATGCCCATCAAGCGTTCGATGTTTTGCCTATTGATGTGTAAGTAGTTGCAACACGTGTGTCTGTAGTTTTGCAACTGTGGAATCCTCACATGTTCTTTCTACATTGTTTTCAGCAGGGGCGGACCCAAGGCCCGGCGAGCCCGGGCAGCCGAGCATCTATGAGAACTTGCACATGTCAATAATCAGCTTGTGGAAGATACAGTCAAGCACAGCGCTGGGGCAGCACAACACACAGAACGGCAAGTTGCCGAGCGGAACGCAGAACTTGTTCATCAGTAGCTAAATTCGCCTAGGCTCTACAAAATCTCTGGGTCCGCCACTGGTTTTCAGGAGGTGTGGCTTTACATTATCATGCCTGCGTGGCAGCCAAGAGAGGCGCTCCCTTGCAGATGAACATGTGAAATGAAACAATGGGACCTTCCGTGCTTCTGCTCGAGGGAAATCGGATCTTCTAACCAAAGTTTGTATGGCAACTTCCTTTATTTTCTAAAAGTATCCTGCCATTGAACAATGCCTCAATTCCAGGGCCACAAATTAAACATTTCGGGTTTAATTGAATGGATAAATTTATCACCCTTATAGGAAATAAGTTAAATGGAAAGAAGCATCAGGGAGTTTGAGTCGATAGTCTTGAATAAACTGCAACCTCAGCTCGGTGCTCTGAGAATAAACTGTAGTCTAGCACTTAATTTGACCTCAAAAAGCTTTACATTGCTTTTAAGAAACGTAAGTGATTGGTGTACATGCCATGGAATCTTATTACCACCGGATACATTTTGATGAAACACTACATGCTATGGAATCTTATTACCACCAGACACGTTCTTAGTAGTTTATATTAATCAACATTTCCTTTTATTACTGGTTCTTCTATGTTTTGGTGCATGTACTGTGCCTTTTTTTGCGGCTTAACAACCTTCATTTTTCGCTTTATGTATAGATACATGAAAATTGAGAATGAAATTTACTGAATGACTCTTGCAGGTCATGATGATTCGAGTCTGAAAAACACAGCTGCTTCTTTCCATTGTGACTAGACATCAAAGACAAGTTCATGTACGTACTGTCGTATGTCGTGTTGATACTTGATCTTAAAAGTCTCAGAAATTGCATTCTATTTCACAAGCAAGGCACAAGTTTAATCCATAAGTAACTTGGATACATATGTGACCGACCTCTAGCGCGCAATTTAATTTTGATTGTGAGAAGGTTATGCTATATCGATGAAATATATCTGCAGTGTGCCTAATGGTGAGTTGGTGACCACAGACCATCCGTTCATCACAATATGCTATATCTGCAGTGTGCCCAATAGTATGTCATATATTAATAATTGCATAACGATTAGCTTGTACCAGTTTTCGGTTTTCCATTTAGCTTATACTTTATGGATGGAGTTCTTCAAATTATCACAAGTTTCTTAACTTATCTGTACATCTCTACTCAGACATTGAAATCAAATTTACATTCACAATGCATTATCTTAATACTCCTTCAATTAGCACAGAACTCCTATAGTCCTGAACTCTTAATTGTGCCAGAATTTTAATTGTTTATTTTATCAAAAGCAGGAAGACATGGTGAAGCAGCACAACCTCTCTTTATTACTCCCTCCGTCTCACAGCATAAGGCGCGCACGTACTTCAAGATTCAAACTTTAAAAGTTTGACATATAGTTAATCTTTCATAATAAAAACTTTATCTAACAAAAATAATACCATTAGACTTGTATTTAAATGTACTTTTATATAACTATGATTTTGTTGCTACAATTATATAGTATTGGAGATATTAAGAGTCAAACGTTAGTATGAGAGACTGTGCCAAGTTTGACCGCGCCTTATATTTTGGGACGGATGGAGTATTTAGAAGGGCACACAATAGAAACTCCGGAGCAATATGTTGCTAATTTGGCATGCTCTAAAAATGTATTCCACCTTGTACTTCTGGAATCTACAAATTGTATGAATGATTCGTTACTGCAATTTACCAGTACAGAGATTTGATCAAAGAAAGTTCTTTATGCCAGTTATATAATTCTTTCAAACACGTAGGTCATAGGCTTTCTAACTACAATGATTGGCACCAAAATTTGTATCCAAAACATTCAAGTTCTTCCTCCAAAATTCAAACGCCGATAGACCTGACACAAGTTCACAAAATTCACCATTTGTGGCCCCAAAATGACGCGTCAACGCCGCGCCTCGGGCTTTCTAGTAGTAATCTAGCGCTCCCTGTTACTCCTACCGCCAGGATTATCATGTCGGGATTTGTAAACAGTAACTTCGTTCCAGCATGGGGTAACTTCCAGGTCGCCCCGGCGGTTAACTGCCACCAGTAAAGAGTGTTGGCGCACTGCACGTGGGGGCGGAAAGGGTCAAGGAGCAGCCGCGCGCATCGGATGCGGCTGCCGGCGCATGTGTTTCGGCGCCCGAATGCGCCGCTGGCGCGCGCGCCGTGGGTTGGGTCAGCCGGTCAGGTCAGCTTCCATTTACACCACAGCCAGCCAGCTAGAAGATCCACACCAGTGCAGTGGCTTCCGTTCGGACTCGAGAGACTCTCGACGCCAGGCCTGTGGAAGCGCGGATCACGGCGCCACCAGCGGCCAGCCCATACCGAGGCCGCGGCCAACGGCATCGGCAGTCTTTGAAAACGACGACGCATCCGCGACTCTGCTCTTTCTCTGTCGCGAGCTCTCTCCTACACCGGCCAGTGCGCGCGCCCATACTCGGCTGCGCCCCCGGCCCCCGGCGCCGCCGCCGCCGCCGCGCGCGAGCTAGCTAGGCGCCGGCTGCTAGCCTCGGATGCCGCCGCGCGCGCGCTGCCTCACGTTCCCCTGTCGTGGCCTCGCGCAGCTACGTACCCCAGCGGCCGTGCCGGATGCCGACGTGATCGACTACGCGTGACGTGTCGTCCCAGGCTCGCGCGCCGCCGCTGACAACGACTGCCAGGGAATCACCCGCGCGCATGCATGCTTCACTCTTTTTTCTCTCTTTATTTAAATCACGACAGTTCTCGTGGCCTATTGGTGAGTCAGAAGTGGCAGTAGTAACTTTTTCGAAGAATTACTTCACACTTGCTAAGCTCCTCGTCGTATATGAGCGCTCGCTAATTGCAACTTGTAAGTAGTAGGGCCGCCCAGAAATTATCATGCCCGAACTCGGATGCGCTTCGAGCCAGCACCACCAAAACTTAGTCTAACGGGTCTGACTATCTATCCGGCTTGAATGCTTGATGACTTCACTAGAGCCGAGTTCTAACCAGCTTGCACGTTTTAGTTACCGAGAAGCTAAAGAATACCCCCGTACTTTCTAACACCTACAACGCTGGATTATTCTTTCCTATAGTTGCTTCATCCGTTCTAAATTATAGAATAATTTTATTTTTTGCTATATATCTAAACATAGCATATAGCGACGCACGGGTGCCTCTCTCCGTCCCCCACGTCGCCTCTCACGGGCGACTCGGGCGGAACCCCGTGTTCCTCCGGCCCCCGACCTCCGGCGCTCCCTTCTCTGCCTCGCCGCCGCTGGAGCGCGCCGCCGGATGCCCGCGCGGCCGCCAGGAAGGCAGCGGCGAGGCCTTCTACCTCTTCCCCGCCTACAGCTCGCTGGCAACTAGATTTCATGGAGGGGCAGCAGCTCAAGATTCGCGGCTCCGACTATGGATCTGACGCCGGCGAGGCCGGATCCGGTGGCCCCCATGGTGGATCCACGCCGGGAGGGCGCGCACCGACGGCGGGGAGGCGATTCTCGGCCCCGGCAGTGGCGGCTCGCGAGCGGAGACGTGAGGCCGGAGGCCGGCGAGGCGGGGCCAAGACGTGCGGGGGCGGCGGCCAGGCGGCGGCCGGAGCGAGGGGCAGCGGCCAGGGCGCGACGATCGCAGAGCCAGTGGCGTGGGTGGTCGGGGCGCGCGGAGGGCCAGCGCGAGCAACGTGGCTGCCGGCGGCCGGGCTCGCGAGGACACCGGCGTGGCGCGACATCCGGCGGCCGACACGTAGGAAACCAGCGGGCGCGCGGCCGGACTGCGAGGGGCTGCGCGACAGCAAGTGGCAGGGCCGGTGGCCAGGCGCAGCGGGGCGAAGACCAGAGGTCAGACGCGCTGGAGGCTGAGGTGCTCGGCTGCGAGCGCAGGGGAGTCGGACGCCGGCCATGAGAAGATGCAGTTGGGCAAGCGGGAGAACGGCGGTGCCGCCACCACGGTCGGGCTGTCTTGGCCATGTCCCGGGAATGTTGAGATTGAGCGTGCAGCATGGGGTGAAGATACTCCGGGTGTAAGCCCTCACCGGCTCTCTTGCCGGTGGAGATGACGGCGGCGCTTTAGGGCGTCGTTTTCCCCGTTGGGGGCATCATTTTGCCATTTTGGAGCTTCAACCCTGCTGCACAGGGCTTTCTGGGTGGAAACCCTGTCCAGATCTTGGACGAGTGAAGGCGACGCCGTTGGCGTCGTACCCTCCTTGGAGGCATCATCTCTAGAGACCCATCTCATCTCTTACATCCCTGGTTCATTTGCCATGGGCGGCTGCTTTCGGTGGGGGTAATATGGTCGTGTGGCAAGCTAGACGGGTGTTTGTTTTGAGCCTATGTAGAGGCGTTTGTAGTCATGTCGGCGGCTGGAGGTCGACGCATGGATGCCGATTGTGCTACTTGCAGCGGACCACGGCGGTTGGCGTTGCATGGCAATCGTCAGTGCGGCGTGGAACTACGTCTTTGGATGGCGCTTGTGGCATCGCCATTGTGGGAAGACTTGGCTTGCAGCGGGTTGCGGCAGATTGTTTCAGCTTGTCTATGCTATTCGGTGCAGCACATCATCGGAAGATGGCGCAAGTGACTTTCTTCGGTTTGCGGCCATGGCAGCGGAGGCCATATGTAGGGTAAAGCAACAATGTGAGGTCGGCGTGCAGCGATGGCTTGGTGGTTTGATGGAGATCCGGGGAGGCAGGGCAACTTCACTCACCACCTGACGGCGATTAAAGAAACGGATTCGGGACGTGAGTCTGAGGCGGGCGAGGCGTGGCCCCCGTGCGTTTCCTCGAGGCAACGAGAGTGTTGGAGTCAAACGGCGGATGCTGCGAGGCCCCCGCGCGTTGTGTTTTTCATGGTGGCGACCGCGAGGAAGCCTGCGAGAGTTCCGGATTTGGTGCCATCACCCCACCAGGAGGAGTGTGGAGTTGCAACGGCATTACGGCGGAGGGTCCCGCATGACGGTGGCTTTCTCGGTGTGGTGCAATCTGCTTCTGTCTGTTTTTCTATCGACCCGGGGTCGTGGTTGCGGGTTCTCGACGACTGCTCGAGTTTGTATGTTGGTGGGTGCCGCGTCTTGGGTTGTTGTGTTTCCATGTCGATGTCCCAATCCGACCGTATAGGGTTGATTTTGTTGCCGGCGTAAGTTGAGATCCCAATTCAACCCGCCGGTTTTTATACTTTGTTGTATTTGTTTTTTCTTTGGCTGTATTATCCAGTCTGGACTTCATCTTTTTTTAATATAATCGGCAGCTCTGCCTGGTTGTTTCAAAAAAACATAGCATATATTTAGATGCCTAAAAAAGCAATGTATAAAATACTAAAACTTAGGACAAAGAATATTGATTTGCTTCTCAAGTGGTTTTCTCCAACTCTGACGACGCTAAGAAAGTTAAGAATCAAGGGTTTGCTTGGTTCTCGGCCACGCGAGTCACACAAACTGTGGCGGCGCCACAAGTCTATGGCGGATTTTTTGGACGCCACAACTGTGGCGAGATTCTCTCCCTTGTAGTACTTATATTTACTGGAGCATGTTAGAATCTAGGCAACGTATCAGGTGAAAACCAACTCCTCCGTGCAAACTTTAGAAACCACAATCTGGTTCATACGATGTTGATCTAATAAGCCTCCCACCTCCCATGCATGTCCCCATGCATGTTGATTTTGCCAATCCCGCCTCCCACCTCCCTATGATTTTGCAAATTCTGTGTGGCGGCCATAGTTGTGGCATGGCGAGCGATGGCCGGGACCTGGGAGCCAACCACGACACAAGTCCAGATCTGAAGGGAGAAAATTGTAGTTTTGGTACTCGAAACATTGCGCTTCACAGTTTTACCATTTCTAACGCCGTCTTCGTAAAAATGGGCTTCAAAATGTTGTCCTCTCGTTTTCCATGCCATTAGATGTATTTCCTCTGTTTTATAATCAAAATACATGTATTCCGTGAATGAAATGACAATTTTGCCCTTCTACTATTTTTTTCTTGGGATCGAGACGTACTTTTTTTTCTTCGGAGAGACGCCGTGGCAGTGCAGTGCGACATGGCGAGCTTCCATCAAGCACTAGCGCCGACGCGGACGGAGCTGCTGCAATGGACTCGTCGTGTGTCTCCAGTGGCCGGAGGATGGGGCGGTGCGGCGGGGCTAGCTGCTCCTCTGGCGGCCGGCAAGTGGGTCGACCAGCAGCTCTGGAGTCCAGCACGGCAGGGCAAGCTGGTTCTCCGGCGGCCGTGACTCCGCGTCGCGAGCTGCAGGTTACATGTCACAGCTCGTAGCTCCATGGTCCATGGATTTGTGGATTTGAATACTCAAATGTCAAATGGATTCGCAAGACATCAACAAAGCTCTGATTTAATTAGGATTCAACATGGATGACGAATTTCACCGAGAGTGAGTGTCGGGTTGGGGATTCCAATGAGCACGTCATTCTAAGAGTTCGTCGCGCCGACGCCGATGCAGGTCGAGGCGGAGCAGGGCGGGACAGGGGCACATATCGAGGCGGAGCAGGGCGGCGCAGCCACGGGTGCTGCCGGCGGCGTGCGACACAGCTGCGGGAGCAAGGCGGCGGCGCGCGGTCTCGGGCGGCATGGCTGCTGCCGGCTGCGTGTGGCCGCGGGAGCGAGGCGGGGGCGCAGCGACGCACGACCACGGGAGCGAGGCGGCGGCATGGCCCCAGGCAACGTGGCCGCGAGATCGAGGCGGCAGCGTGCGGGAGCCGGGCGGCGGCGCACGGCCGTGGGAGGCCGGCTACATGGCCCTTGGCGGCGTGACCTGGTCGAGGACGAGCGGGAGGCGGCGGTACATCTCTGTCCGAAAAAAAAGTACGAAGAAAAAAGTAAAATTGTTCTTTCATTTAATTTATGAAATACGTATATTTTAATTAGAAAATAGGAAAAATACATCTAATGACATGAAAAACGAGAGGAGAACGTCTCGAGGCCTATTTTGATAAGACGACGTTAGAAATGGTAAAAATGCAAAGCGCAACGTTTCGAATACCAAAACTGCAATTTTCTCATATGAAGGTGAGGAATTTTTTTTTGACACGAAGGTGGGGAATTCAAGTGGTGGACGGGGGCAAAGTTGAAGGGAGGTCATTTGCAGTGGCCAGATTGGTGGTTGATATCGGCAGAGCTAGGCGCAAGAGGGCCCAGCGGTAAGTTAGTCAAACAAATGCTTCGTCAAAGATAATCCGCACGACAAATAGACAATAACGATGAGGACACACGGACACAAAAAAAAACTCGCTAAAGTTGAGAAAGAAAGTCAATAGTTAAGAAAAAAAATCCCTAAAAATGAGCACTTGGCTGATGATGGAAGGGTCCCGGGAGAGGATTTTTTTTCAAATAAGCGGGAGATAAATTTTGAGTGCTTTGTAATTGTAACACCCTAAAATTCATCACAATCAAATTATAGCAACCCTTGAATTTTTCTAGGATTTATTAAGGCTTAAATAAATTTTCTAGGATTTAATTGGAATTTCTAGCCTTTTATTAATTTAAATATCACATTAAATAATTATTTTAGTCAAAATAAGTTTTTGTTGCATTCATGCTGTTGCATATATTTTTGGTTGCTAGTAAATCAAGTTGGAATTTAAATTCTGGTTAAATTCGAATTTGATTTACTTTTGTTTGAGTTTTAGAAAAGTTAAAATTAATAGAGTTCGATTTTGCCCCTTTTACTCTTGGCTCGGTCCAAGTGTTCCCCCTCTATTTTCTTTCTCTTTCCGGCCTTATTTCCTTTTCCGCAGCCCACTCCGCCACTTCTGGCCCATTCCCGGCCCACTCTTCTTCTCACCCGTCGTCGCGCTCTCTCTGTCTCTAGTAAGTGGGACCCGCCTGTCGGAGTCCTCTTCTTCCTCCCGTTCGTGTCCGACAGGGACTCTCCCGTGGAGTTCAACTCCGATGCGCCGCGCCGAGTCCTTCTTCTTCGCGTCGCCGAGTCCCTCTCCCCCACGCCTGCTCGAGCCCTTCCCGAGCCTATTTAATTCGGCCACCGTCTCTTCTCCCCCTCCAATCTAAGCCAACCCGCGAACCGAGCCGCCGAGTTTGAGTCGCCCGCCATTGTCATCGATTGGTCGCCGTCGTTGCTCGTCGTGGAGGTCTGAGACCGCCAGGAGCTTCTAATCAACCTTGCGCTTCGATCCCGCTGCTTCTTGTCGAGCTCCGGCCGCTGGTGCTCCTGTTCCGCGTGTGGCCGAGGTCCGCCGCCGCCGTTGCTCGTCGCCGGCCATCTTCGTTGCTCTCCTCTCGTCAAGGTCACCCGGGGTGAGTCCGCCATCGTCCCCTCTTGCTTTCCGTTCAATTTCCGTCGAGTTTGGTGATCCGAAGCGCCGATTTGATCGTTCGCCGGCGAAGCTCCGCCGTAGCGCCGCCGCTCTGTTCCCCCGCCGGCGATATCCTTCGGCCGATGGATTCCCAACCGTCCGATCACGATTCAACGGCTTGGATTAGATTCGTTCCCGAGTCAACTAAGTAAATAACGGTCAACAGTGGCGATTTTGCAAAAGAAACCCTGAAGATTTCTATAGTTAACCCGCAGTCCAATTTTAATTGAAAATAATTGCAATTAGATCCTTTTTCTTTTATTTTAGCCCCTGGAAGTTTTAAAACTTTGCCAGAAAGTCCCTGAACCTTAGAAAAGCCATATCTTTTGCGTTTTAGCTCCGATTTTAGTGATTCTCGCGCTCACGCGTTCGTTGTAACGTGTAGATTAGTTTTGTGCTGTTGTTTTCTCCTGTTGGAATTGTTTGGTGTACTGTTTCTTATTTGTTGTATTGTTTCCTTGCATGTGAATGTGTGATGCGATTAGGAAACGAGCAATTCGAGGATTTCTCTGAAGATCCAAGCTTTGGAGAAGGATTTGAGCAGCAACAGAGTTGGGAAGAAGGCAAGTGTATTATGTCATGCAAATGTCCTAATAATTATTAATTTCACCACCCATGCATGTGTCTTAATTTGATGGGTTCCTATTTAAGGATTTACCTAGCCACTATATTTTTCCGTCCCTGAAACTGGGTTACTTAATTAATTTTGATGGTAGATGATGCTTAGCTTGCTCAACTGGGATTGGTTAATTGAACCCACACTCTATGTTCCATTACTACCTTTTTAATCAATTAATGGCAAGATCATATCTTTTTAATCGGAACATGGAGAACCACCCAGGAAAACAGTACAACCATGAGTGCTATATGGCTCTGGCTTTGACTGACTAATTAGGTGCTCTAGTTTATGGTAGCTTTACCCGAAAGGGGCATGGGGGGCGGCGGTTGACGGGGTATAGCTCGGTCCTTTTGAGCTGTGGGCTTTGGTAAGAGACAGACCTCATTAGGGAGGGTTATGCTCTGCTCTGAACCGGAAACCTTAGCGGGCTATCATTTATTAGAGTGCTTTTGTAAAGGTCTCATAGTGAAACCCAGTATTCGGTCCACGTGGTGTGGGAAGGGTACAATGCTTCGGCAATGGGAATCACGGCTTATGGTGAAAGTGTACAACCTCTGCAGAGTGTAAAACTGTTATAACAGCCGTGCTCACGGTCAAGAGCGGCCTGGACCCTTACATGATAATCATACTTGAACATGATCTAAATCGTGGTTATTTGAATATGTTGGGAAATTGACATTCATTAATTTGTGGGTGGTATATACTTCCATTTGCTAGTAAATAGTTGCTTAATAAAACTTGACCAACTAAAAGTGCTTACAGCAGTATGGTCAGCCAACCCTTTTGCCTCAGCCTTGTATGTCATATTACATTTGCTGAGTACGTATGTGCTCATACTTGTTGTTTTTCTTTCTTTCCTCTACTGCATCTACTACACCGGAATGCTGCTCAGATTGGGAGAATTTTGAGGATTTCACCACTGATTTTGAGGAGTTCTAGGCGAGTCTCCCCCAGTCAATGCCTGTGGAGATGGAGTCACTTTTGCTTCGTTAGTTAAACGTTTATTTAAGTCTTTCGCTATGACTTTTGAGTCAACTCTGGTATTGTAATAATCGTACTATAATACTCTTTCGTTATGCATGGTTATGAATATTCACTTGTGACGTCTACCATATGTGTGTAAACTGATCCTGGCGCACATATGAGATGCACCTGGTTTTGCCTTGAAAACTGGGTGTGACAGAGGTGGTATCAGAGCTATGTTGACTGTAGGACGCAAGCCTAGATAGCAATGGTCTTTCTCTAAGGATTAGTTTGCTTATCTATTCTTGGTCTATCTATTCTTGGTTTAATTTGCTATTATTCCAGGCCATTGATAATTGTCTCCTCCTTGATTTTGCTTTTCTTTTCTCTCTTTTCTCCATCTCACCTGATTCTGGTATCTTTAGAACTGTTTCTAACCTTTTCTTGCTTAAACCATAGATGGTGCTGACAAGGCAAGGTGCTCGTAGATTGGCAAGCACTCTTTCCTCGTTTGCGTCGCATTCAGTGCAAGAAGAGGAACCGGAACCTGAAGAGATGGAAGTAATGGACGAAGAGGTCAACTCAGGAGGGAATGCTCCAGCTGGATCTGAAGGAAGTGAAGGACCCTCTCCGCCGCCTGACATGTGGGTAGTGACTATTCACCACCACGACGGAGGCAACAGTGGGTTCCCGATGATGCTTCGAATGCTTTTCGAGCGTCTGAACTACCCAGTGGAGATAGAATACTGTGGAAGGAGGACACATCCAGATCACCCAGAGGACTGGGAAGTCGCTGTATACATCAGGGAGCCTGATTATGAGTTTGGAGGAACTAAAGAAGCTGCAGTGCATCATGCCATCGCCATCAGATCAACTTTTGAAGCTGGAATCCAGGATGCAGCCAGGAGGGCACTTTCTGTGCTTTGTCATGAAGAGGCTGCTGAAGTAAGCCACACTGCTTGGGTATATCTTCCTCGAAGGCAGCAAGGCACTCCAACTGGGGTTGTGCCACAACCGCCTGGCTTAGACTCTACACTCAACGTCCAGGTGGCATTCACCCAGATGCTCAACATGCACGCTGATGACACTACAAGGGAACTACAAGAAGTGCGTGAAGAACTCGCTGCTGAACGAAGGAAGAACAAGAGACTGATAGCTGAACTCAAGGGAGAAGCACTTCCGCCATTGGATGAAGATATAGAAGGATTGTTGGGTCATTCACCGCCTCGCTAGACAGTGCTTGGTGGATTGTCTAGTTACTTCACCCATACCTATTAAGATAGGATACCCTTTATTTTGTTAGTTCAGTACGTTTAGACTCGTGCGTAACATGTGCTTTAGTTTGTATAGGAGTGTATGCTTCGTGTTTGCTTCTGTGCAAAATGTGTGATTTGGATCTTTGTAATGTTTGAACTTAATTGTGGAGTGATGACCACAATTGAGTAATTGTTAAATAAATAAAGTTAATTAGTTTTGGGTTATCTTGGTCTCTGATCTTAGCCCTTAACTATCCCTTTTTCCATATAATCGTACCCCTCTTATAACTCATGTTATGCGACATTCTGTTCTCGCCGCTGCATGATATCCTGGTACTGTCAGAATTGTTTCTGGAGTTTCAGAACTCCGTTTGACGCAAATCCAGTTGGGTTGGATTAAGGACTTGATAACCTAGGTTCTGGGAATTTTCGTGATTTTTGGAGGTTCTGGCAGAGAGATATAATGATTTTATTGGAGCAACCAGAATCTGTCCCATGGTCCTGACACAGCTGTTTTGTTTATTTTATATCTCGAGCTACAAAATTCTGATTGAGGTGATTCAAGTTGGGAAAGTTCCAGAATTTCATAATCTACGTTCTGACAAAAGATCATGATTTTTGGATAAACAGAATGAAAGTTACAACTGTTTAATTAGGACGAACAGAATCTGTTTCAGAATTTGGATTGACCGACGTTGAAAACTCATCTACATTAACTCTTATCTGTTTATGATTTGAGTTATATCTTTTTACCACTCTCTGAACTTCATGTTCTAACCCCCAGATGGTAAACACCAGGTCTGGAAGTGGAGTGGATCAACCACCGGTAAATCGTCAAGGACGTGCCAACCCCAATCCAAATCCTCCGCCGAATCAAGCATCTTCAGCAATGGATCAGATCCTCGCCAACCAGACTCAGATTCTCCAGGGCATGGCTAACACCTTGGCAGCCATGCAAGCACAGAACAACAACAACAACAACAACAACCAGCAGAGGGACAAGCACAGGGAGTTCATGAGTCACAAACCTCCTACCTACTCCCACTCAGCAGATCCACTTGATGCTGATGATTGGCTGAAGACCGTTGAGAAGAAGCTGGATATGGCTCAGTGCAATGACAGGGAGAAGGTCCTGTATGCCTCAGGACGCTTGGAAGGATCAGCTTCAGATTGGTGGGATGCTTATCTTGCTGCTCATGCCACCCCTGATGCTATCACCTGGCAGGAGTTTAGAACCAACTTCAGGAGCCACCATATTCCTGCTGGTGTCATGAAGCTGAAGAAGAAGGAGTTCCTCTCACTCAAGCAAGGTGGGATGACCATCAGCGAGTACAGGGATAAGTTTATTCAGTTGTCCCGTTACGCCCCAGATGAGGTGAAGGATGATGAGCAGAAGCAGGAGCGATTTCTGGAAGGATTGATTCCACCGCTCCAATATCAACTCATGTCTCACACCTTCCCAACATTTTAGAAGCTGCTGGATAAGGCTATTGGCTTGGAGAGCAAGCGCCGTGAGTTGGGAGAGCAGAAGAGGAAGTTCATGTCATCAGGACAGTCAAGCAGTAACACCCGCCCTCGTTTCCAGCAACCTCAGCAGAACATGCCCGCTCGTTTTGGTGGGCAAGGGAGTAACTTTGTGCAGAGTCAGGGTCAGCGGTCAGCACCTCCACCGCAGCGTCCAGCGTTTCAGCAGAACCGCCAAACCACCCCTACTCAAACTCCAGTGAAGACACCTGCACCCGGCAGTGCTCCTACTCCTCGTTCCTGCTACATTTGTGGAGATCCCAGCCACTATGCTCACAACTGTCCAAAAAGGAATGCTCAGACCCCACAGCGCCAGAGTGGCAGTGCACCTACTCAGAATACCCCTCAGCAGCAGAACCGGAATGTGAACCAGACGCCCCAGGGCAACAAGAGCCACCAGAATCAGATGCGGGGCAAGGTGAACCATGTTGCTGCAGAGACCGCACAGGAGTCCCAGGATGTGGTACTTGGTATGTTCCTTGTCAACTCAGCCCCTGCATCGGTTTTATTCGACTCTGGAGCATCTCATTCTTTTATTACTGCTCAGTACGTAGCTAAGTATAATATATCTATGGTCCCTATGAGAAATTCCATGCTAGTTAGCTCACCCGGTGGAAACATGAAAGCTAATTTTATCTGTCCCCGAGTTAACCTGAAAATAGTTGGGGTAGATTTTCCTGCTGATTTGATAGTCCTGAACTCTGAGGGAATCGATGTCATACTTGGAATGGTATGGTTAGCTGCTTTTGATGCGGTGATTCAGTGTGCCAAGAGGTCCGTGTTGTTGATTAGCCCTCAGGGAGAGAAGATTGAATTCGGAGCCACACAACCCTCAGTTTCAACGTACTCAGTGAATCAGGCCAGCGGTGTTCCTTTGGAGGATATCAGAGTTGTTTGTGAATTTCCAGATGTCTTCCCAGATGATTTGCTAGGTATGCCACCCGAACGAGACATTGAGTTTATTATTGAGCTTTTACCTGGTACTGCTCCTATTTCTAAAAGACCATATAGAATGGCTGTTAATGAACTAGAAGAACTTAAGAAACAACTTAAGGAATTGTTGGATAAAGGTTACATTCGTCCTAGTTCGTCACCTTGGGGAGCACCTGTCATTTTTGTGGGTAAAAAGGATGGAACTCTGAGAATGTGTGTGGATTATCGTTCATTGAATGAGGTAACCATCAAGAATAAGTATCCATTGCCCAGAATTGAAGACTTATTTGATCAGCTGAAAGGAGCTAAGGTTTTCTCCAAGATTGACTTGAGATCTGGCTACCATCAGTTGAGGATCAGACGTTCCGACATTCCTAAAACAGCATTCACCACCAGGTATGGATTATATGAGTATACTGTGATGTCGTTTGGATTGACAAATGCACCCGCCTACTTTATGTACCTGATGAATAAGGTGTTCATGGAGTACTTGGATAAATTTGTGGTGGTGTTTATTGATGATATTCTGGTTTACTCGAAGAATGAGGAAGAGCACGAAGAACATTTGAGGTTGGTGTTGCAGACTCTTAGAGAGAACCAGTTGTATGCCAAGTTTAGTAAATGTGAGTTTTGGTTGAATCAAGTATCTTTTTTTGGTCATATTGTTACTGATGGAGGTATTGCAGTGGATCCAAGTAAAGTCAAGGATGTGTTGGAATGGGAACCTCCTACCACAGTCTCTGAGATCAGAAGTTTTATGGGATTGGCTGGATATTACAGGAGATTCATTGAAGGCTTTTCTAAAATAGCGAAACCTCTGACTTCGCTATTAGAGAAGGGCAAGGAGTTTGTTTGGTCAGAAGAGTGTCAGGCCAGTTTTGAAGAATTGAGAAGGAAGTTGACTACAGCCCCAGTGCTTGCTATGCCAGATATTCACAAGAACTTTGATATATATTGTGATGTTTCTCGTAGAGGTCTTGGATGTGTGCTCATGCAGGAAGGCAGAGTTATAGCCTATGCATCCAGACAGTTGAGGAAACACGAGCTGAACTATCCTACTCATGATCTGGAGCTTGCAGCTGTTGTCCATGCCTTGAAGATCTGGAGGCACTATATTCTAGGTAACAGATGTGAGCTGTATACTGATCATAAAAGCCTGAAGTACATATTTACTCAGAAGGATCTGAATTTGAGACAGAGAAGATGGTTGGAGTTGATCAAGGATTATGATCTGGGAATCAACTATCATCCTGGCAAGGCTAATTTGGTTGCCGATGCGTTGAGTAGGAAATCACAAGTAAATGCAATGTTTGGTCGCCAGTTACCAGCTGAGTTGCTTGCAGAGATGGAAAAGCTGAACTTAGGATTCCTGAATCAGACAGAAGGTGTGACAATGGAAGTTGAGTCTACACTGGAACAGGAAATTCGGAAGGGTCAGCTTACTGATGAGAAGATAAAGGAAATTAAGGAAACCATGTTAGCAGGGAAAGCTCCTGACTTCACTGAAGATGATCAAGGTACAATTTGGTTTAGAAAGAGGATATGTGTACCGGATATTGAGTCTCTCAGAGAGCGGATATTGAGAGAAGCTCATGATTCCGCGTATTCTATTCATCCTGGAAGTACCAAGATGTACCAGGATCTGAAGCAAAGGTATTGGTGGTATGGACTAAAAAGGGATGTGGCTGCCCATGTGGCATTGTGCGATGTTTGTCAAAGAGTCAAAGCTGAACACCAGAGACCTGCCGGTTTGCTTCAACCACTCAAGGTACCTGAATGGAAGTGGGAGGAAATCAGTATGGATTTCATTGTTGGATTACCCCGCACTCGTGGAGGATATGACTCCATATGGGTTATTGTGGACAGATTAACTAAAGTAGCCCACTTTATACCCGTTCACACTACTTATACCAGTGCTAAGTTAGCAGAGTTATACATGTCCAGAATTGTTTGTCTCCATGGTGTACCTAAAAAGATAGTGTCTGATAGAGGTACTCAGTTTACATCTAGATTCTGGCAGAAGTTGCATGAGTCTATGGATACAAAGTTGAATTTCAGCTCTGCATATCATCCTCAGACAGATGGTCAGACAGAAAGAACTAATCAGATTTTGGAGGATATGTTGAGAGCTTGTGCTTTGAAGCATGGAGGTAGTTGGGACAAGAGTCTTCCATATGCAGAGTTTTCATACAACAACAGTTATCAGGCTAGTTTGAAGATGGCACCGTTCGAAGCACTTTATGGTAGAAAGTGCAGAACACCGTTGTATTGGAGTGAAACTGGTGAAAGTCAGTTATTTGGTCCAGAGATACTGCAGGAAGCAGAAAGACAGGTTCAGATTATCAGAGAGAATTTAAGAACGGCTCAGTCTAGGCAGAAGAGCTATGCAGACACAAGGAGACGAGAATTAACTTTCGAAGTAGGTGATTATGTGTATCTGAAAGTATCTCCTATTCGAGGCTTGAGAAGGTTTAAGGTGAAAGGTAAATTATCTCCTCGTTTCATTGGACCTTTCAAGATTGTTGATAGAAAAGGTGAGGTTGCTTATCAATTGGAGTTGCCAGCCAGACTGTCAGATGTGCATGATGTGTTCCATATCTCTCAGTTGAAAAAGTGTCTTAGAGTTCCTGAGGAAGAATTACCCTTGGATGAGTTGGATGTGCAAGATGATTTGACTTACAAGGAATACCCAGCTAAGATTTTGGAAACTGCTGAGAGAGTTACCAGGAGCAAAGTGATTAAGATGTGTAAAGTTCAGTGGAGTCATCACGCGGAAAGTGAGGCAACTTGGGAAAGAGAGGATGAGTTGATGGCAGAGTTCCCTCAGATTTTCTCTAATCCGTCCGAATCTCGAGGACGAGATTCTCTTTAAGGGGGGTAGGTTTGTAACACCCTAAAATTCATCACAATCAAATTATAGCAACCCTTGAATTTTTCTAGGATTTATTAAGGCTTAAATAAATTTTCTAGGATTTAATTGGAATTTCTAGCCTTTTTATTAATTTAAATATCACATTAAATAATTATTTTAGTCAAAATAAGTTTTTGTTGCATTCATGCTGTTGCATATATTTTTGGTTGCTAGTAAATCAAGTTGGAATTTAAATTCTGGTTAAATTCGAATTTGATTTACTTTTGTTTGAGTTTTAGAAAAGTTAAAATTAATAGAGTTCGATTTTGCCCCTTTTACTCTTGGCTCGGTCCAAGTGTTCCCCCTCTATTTTCTTTCTCTTTCCGGCCTTATTTCCTTTTCCGCAGCCCACTCCGCCACTTCTGGCCCATTCCCGGCCCACTCTTCTTCTCACCCGTCGTCGCGCTCTCTCTGTCTCTAGTAAGTGGGACCCGCCTGTCGGAGTCCTCTTCTTCCTCCCGTTCGTGTCCGACAGGGACTCTCCTGTGGAGTTCAACTCCGATGCGCCGCGCCGAGTCCTTCTTCTTCGCGTCGCCGAGTCCCTCTCCCCCACGCCTGCTCGAGCCCTTCCCGAGCCTATTTAATTCGGCCACCGTCTCTTCTCCCCCTCCAATCTAAGCCAACCCGCGAACCGAGCCGCCGAGTTTGAGTCGCCCGCCATTGTCATCGATTGGTCGCCGTCGTTGCTCGTCGTGGAGGTCTGAGACCGCCAGGAGCTTCTAATCAACCTTGCGCTTCGATCCCGCTGCTTCTTGTCGAGCTCCGGCCGCTGGTGCTCCTGTTCCGCGTGTGGCCGAGGTCCGCCGCCGCCGTTGCTCGTCGCCGGCCATCTTCGTTGCTCTCCTCTCGTCAAGGTCACCCGGGGTGAGTCCGCCATCGTCCCCTCTTGCTTTCCGTTCAATTTCCGTCGAGTTTGGTGATCCGAAGCGCCGATTTGATCGTTCGCCGGCGAAGCTCCGCCGTAGCGCCGCCGCTCTGTTCCCCCGCCGGCGATATCCTTCGGCCGATGGATTCCCAACCGTCCGATCACGATTCAACGGCTTGGATTAGATTCGTTCCCGAGTCAACTAAGTAAATAACGGTCAACAGTGGCGATTTTGCAAAAGAAACCCTGAAGATTTCTATAGTTAACCCGCAGTCCAATTTTAATTGAAAATAATTGCAATTAGATCCTTTTTCTTTTATTTTAGCCCCTGGAAGTTTTAAAACTTTGCCAGAAAGTCCCTGAACCTTAGAAAAGCCATATCTTTTGCGTTTTAGCTCCGATTTTAGTGATTCTCGCGCTCACGCGTTCGTTGTAACGTGTAGATTAGTTTTGTGCTGTTGTTTTCTCCTGTTGGAATTGTTTGGTGTACTGTTTCTTATTTGTTGTATTGTTTCCTTGCATGTGAATGTGTGATGCGATTAGGAAACGAGCAATTCGAGGATTTCTCTGAAGATCCAAGCTTTGGAGAAGGATTTGAGCAGCAACAGAGTTGGGAAGAAGGCAAGTGTATTATGTCATGCAAATGTCCTAATAATTATTAATTTCACCACCCATGCATGTGTCTTAATTTGATGGGTTCCTATTTAAGGATTTACCTAGCCACTATATTTTTCCGTCCCTGAAACTGGGTTACTTAATTAATTTTGATGGTAGATGATGCTTAGCTTGCTCAACTGGGATTGGTTAATTGAACCCACACTCTATGTTCCATTACTACCTTTTTAATCAATTAATGGCAAGATCATATCTTTTTAATCGGAACATGGAGAACCACCCAGGAAAACAGTACAACCATGAGTGCTATATGGCTCTGGCTTTGACTGACTAATTAGGTGCTCTAGTTTATGGTAGCTTTACCCGAAAGGGGCATGGGGGGCGGCGGTTGACGGGGTATAGCTCGGTCCTTTTGAGCTGTGGGCTTTGGTAAGAGACAGACCTCATTAGGGAGGGTTATGCTCTGCTCTGAACCGGAAACCTTAGCGGGCTATCATTTATTAGAGTGCTTTTGTAAAGGTCTCATAGTGAAACCCAGTATTCGGTCCACGTGGTGTGGGAAGGGTACAATGCTTCGGCAATGGGAATCACGGCTTATGGTGAAAGTGTACAACCTCTGCAGAGTGTAAAACTGTTATAACAGCCGTGCTCACGGTCAAGAGCGGCCTGGACCCTTACATGATAATCATACTTGAACATGATCTAAATCGTGGTTATTTGAATATGTTGGGAAATTGACATTCATTAATTTGTGGGTGGTATATACTTCCATTTGCTAGTAAATAGTTGCTTAATAAAACTTGACCAACTAAAAGTGCTTACAGCAGTATGGTCAGCCAACCCTTTTGCCTCAGCCTTGTATGTCATATTACATTTGCTGAGTACGTATGTGCTCATACTTGTTGTTTTTCTTTCTTTCCTCTACTGCATCTACTACACCGGAATGCTGCTCAGATTGGGAGAATTTTGAGGATTTCACCACTGATTTTGAGGAGTTCTAGGCGAGTCTCCCCCAGTCAATGCCTGTGGAGATGGAGTCACTTTTGCTTCGTTAGTTAAACGTTTATTTAAGTCTTTCGCTATGACTTTTGAGTCAACTCTGGTATTGTAATAATCGTACTATAATACTCTTTCGTTATGCATGGTTATGAATATTCACTTGTGACGTCTACCATATGTGTGTAAACTGATCCTGGCGCACATATGAGATGCACCTGGTTTTGCCTTGAAAACCGGGTGTGACAGTAATCAACGAAACACTCAAAGTCTGACATGCGCAAAAAAAAGGTTGCTGAGCTAACTCGAGACTGCGTTGGTATTTCCTCAAAACAAATTAAACTCAACTTACGTGTTTCTTTGGAGTGTGAAAATTTTTTCATGCACGTTTAATCACTAATTAATAGTATAAAATAAAGCCAGTTTACAAAACTACGTAGAGAACCTCGGATTACTTTGTAAGATCTATCTGACAAGACTTTTGACCGTACGGTTGGAGTATGGTTTGAGATTTTTTTTTGATGAACAAAGAAAACACGGCCAAAATCAAGGAATATTTCGAACCGCAGCCCGTGGTCTCACCTGAGGCCGGCTGGAGCCCGTACCCTGTACTGCGCCTGCGCGTGCGGCTCGATGTCACCCATGCCCGAGCCACCATGATTCTCCCGTCCGTGAGCCGTGAGCGTGAGCTGCAATTCGCCTCGTGAAAACGCCTTGCCACGTCACCTCCCCGCGGTAACCCGCCTATTCCAAGGCCCCCTGTGCTACCAAACTTACGCCTTATTTAGATGCAAAATTGACACCATCAAAGTTCATTATATAAAAAGAAGATTTTCATCACATTAAAATATCGGTTATGAAGTACTAAATGTAGATAAAATTAAAAATTAATTACACAATTTTATTGTACTCTGTGAGACGAACATTTTAAGCCTAATTAATTAATTTTTGAATAATTTTTTATATATACAAACGAAAATGCTATAATAACATATTTATAGGTGACTTTATATATATGTTTGTATCTTAGATTTACATCTAATCTAAACAAGGGCTTAGCAGTAGTACCAGCATTTTATCGTGTTGGGATTTGGTAGCCTGACTTGAGGGCAGTGCGCGTAGATACCCAGCCTCACTTCGACGGGCGGGTAATTTCTCTTTTTCTGAAGCCGACAGGCGGGTAATTTCAGTCGTAGCACGGCAGTCACTTGCCGGCGGGCGGTGCGTCACTGCGTCGTCCGAACCGTGCACGTGGGGTGTGGAAGGGATTGGCATAGGATGCGGCTCGACGCGCATGGGTTTCAGCGTCCCGACGGCTGGGCGCGCTTGCTGCGGCGCATGGGTTTCGGCGCCCGAATCCGCAGCTGGCTGGCCGTTGTTCCCAAATTCCACTCTCAAAGTTTACTGTGCAAAAAAAAGATTCTCATAACATCAAAATATCGGTACATATGAAACTAAAAACTAATTGCACAGTTTTGTTGTACTCTGCGAGAAAAATATTTTGAGCCTAATTAATCATTTTTAAACAATTTTTCACGTATACAGAGTACAAATGAAATGCTACAGTAACGTACACGTCCCAAAAAGTTAAAATTTGGCTCCCAAATTTAGGAACTGGGTCAGGGCCTTGTTTAGTTCCCAACTTTGGGAGCCCGACTTCATCATAAATGCGACACTATAACATCTCGTTTGTATTTGTGAATAATTATCCAAACATTGATTAATTAGGCTCAAAATGTTCATCTTGCAAAGTACAACAAAACTATGTAATTAGTTTTTAATTTCTTCTACATTTAGTACTCCATGCATGTGCCGACATTTTGATGTGATGAAAATCTTCTTTTTGTATAGTGAAATTTGGGGTGGAATTTAGGAAATAAACAAGGCCCAGATCAGCTTCCCTTCCGTCTGGTTCCATGTCAAAGTTAACATTTTGCCCACTATAGCATTTTGTTTGTATTTATGAATAATTATCCAAACATTGATTAATTCGGCTCAAAATATTCGTCTCGCAAAGAACAACAAAACTGTGCAATTAATTTTTGATTTCATCTATATTTAGTACTCTGCCGGCATTTTGATGCGATGTGAATCTTCTTTTTGCATAGTAAAATTTGGGGTAAAGTTGGGGAACTAAACAAGACCTAGTACAACAGGTACAACAGTTTAGACACCTATTGTCTATTTGACACACACAAATAGCTAAATAAACACCTTTACAATGGATTGTCTATTTAACTGTACGTATAATAATTAATATGTACTCTGATTACTATAGTAAAACACGGAACCTGAGACAAAATAATAGACGAGACGAGATAGTAGACAACACTCTCTTTTGTCATTAAATAATATCCATGCCACCTTATTTTACTTATATGTAGATTTATACAGACCGCTGATGTCCGTTGTACATGCCTTACCAGTTACCACTGATTCACTGTGCGCTGCCCCTTCACCGCTGCCAAACCCGACCCCCCATCCGAGTTCGGTTCAGACTTCAGGCCTTGATGGAGTACGTCTCTTGCTAGATGCTGCTAGGTTGGCCTCGTCTCCGCGTGTGGAGCTCTTGTACCACGCGGCGCCGACGCCGACGCCGACGGCACCCAGCGTCATGCTTGCGCCGGCACAGCACAACCGACACGGCTCCGAACCCTCCTCCATCCGTCTCTGACATGAATGAAAGCGACGTGTCCCTGACCTTTTTCTCGCAGCGTCTCTGAGATCGAACCCACTCTGTCGTGTCTCTCCCGTGGTACGTGTGGCCGTCGCGCTACCATGTCGGTCTTGCAGTCTTTGCCGCTATTTCTCGGAGCTCCTCTTGTTCAAACGCCTAAACAACGTGTCGTAACCCTCGGCGGCTTTAGGTGAAAATGACGTGCAGGCAGGGCATCCTATGTGCTCCGTTATTTTGGCCTCCAGAAAATTGCTGCCTCAGAGCGACAGAGAAGCTGTTGGGCTCTACTATATGCTCCCATTTTTTTTTTGAGGATACAGGACAAGACAACTTGTCGGGCTCTACTATATACGATTTTACACGTTTTTAAAAGTCCCTGATTTTTCACTGGTTGCGCATATCTGTACTGGGCCGTATGGCAATCTGGCCGCACCGCCACGGACAACACGGCCTATGTGAGACTGGCACCGATTCGGGAGCCCGCTGTTACGTTTGGGCCCACGGCACTGCAAAAACCAACAGATTCAAAAACTCACGCGCTCGTTACAGCTGTTGGGGCAGTCTCCCACCCACTTCCACACGGGCCCCACCCCATCCCCTTCCCCTCCTCCGGTTGCTCCCCACGCGGCCACGCCCCAATCCGCCGCTCCCTCCTCCCGACTCTCCCCACTTCGGCAATCCCCCGAGGCATCGGACGGCGCGCGATGCCCGCCACCGCCTTCGCCCCCGCCTCCGCGTGTCCGCCTCCGTGGTCTCCGCGCCCACCTCATCACCGCGCCCGAGTCGGCGTCCGTCTGCCCCCGCCGAGGAGCGGGAGCGGCAGCGGCGGGGGCGGTGGCGACGAGCCCACGAAGACCACCCCGTGGGTGAGCCCCGACTGGCTCACGTCGCTCTCGCGAGCGGTCGGCCGGGGCGGCCCTAACGACTCGGGGATCCCTGTCGCGTCCGCCAAGCTCGACGACGTGCAGGACCTCCTCGGCGGCGCGCTCTTCCTGCCGCTCTTCAAGTGGTTCCGCGAGGAAGGGCCCGTGTACCGCCTCGCCGCGGGGCCGCGGGACTTCGTAATCGTCAGCGACCCCGCCGTCGCCAGGCACGTGCTGCGCGGATACGGGTCGCGCTACGAGAAGGGGCTCGTCGCGGAGGTCTCCGAGTTCCTCTTTGGGTCCGGGTTCGCCACAGCGGAGGGCGCGCTATGGACGGTGCGCTCACTCTTTCTCTCTCGCTCGCTCTCAGTTTTCATTGTGTGGTGATTCGATGCCTCTGCCTTCTGAACTGTATAGAGCTGCACAGACTGGTTTCAACGTTTTGACATGATTTGCCTCTAATCTAGTTCAGATGATGTTTTGATACATAGAAAGCGAGTATAATTCCTGTTGCATGTCTACCTCCAAAGCATGAGTCAGTTCATCGTGATGTTCAATAATTTCCAAGGGCTGACATTCTATAAGTAGAAGTTGTGCAGTACATCAGTAGGGTTGTACCTCTTCTCTTGCTGCAACTATATCTTTCATTTTTGCACTATTTTATTTGGGAGCTAAGTTCAATTGCACTGTAAGTTAATCCTTCATCTCACTCCAAATTTTGTATCTATTTTAGGTGAGACGCAGAGCTGTTGTGCCATCCCTGCACAAAAGATTTCTGTCCATTATGGTGGAAAAGGTATTTTGTAAATGTGCTGAGAGATTAATAGAGAAACTTGAGCCACATGCTTTGAGTGGGGAACCTGTCAATATGGAAGCAAGGTTTTCTCAGTTGACATTGGATGCGATTGGTTTGTCATTGTTCAACTACAATTTTGATTCCCTCACAACAGATAGTCCTGTCATTGATGCTGTTTATACTGCACTCAAAGAGGCAGAGCTTCGTTCTACAGATCTTTTGCCATACTGGAAGGTTGGCTCCTCTTTCACTTCATTCTTGTATTCGCACCTTACTTATACTTTCCTAACTGGAAGAAAGGAAAAAAATGCCTGACAGATGTTTCATATGTCACAGATTGATTTTCTGTGCAAAATAATTCCAAGACAGATAAAAGCAGAGAATGCAGTTAAGATCATAAGGAACACTGTTGAAGAACTGATTATGAAGTGTAAAGCAATAGTTGAAGCTGAAAATGAACAAGTTGAGTGTGAGGAATATGTAAATGAGAGGGACCCTAGCATTCTACGTTTCCTACTTGCTAGCCGAGATGAGGTGATTCCGCCTTTTTACAACATTTTGCTTCTTTTACCTTTGATTTCCACAATTTTTTACTTGTATAAAGCTACTCACTCATCATGAAAATAGTTTGACATATTACTACTGTTGACGTTCCATAATTTCTGCCTGATGATCACTTCAATTATCCATCTATCCTCTTGCTGGTCCATCAAAATTTTGGGCTACCAGGCTTTTAATACTGTGGATTTGATTGTCCAGCTCATAAATGTTGATTTGCCTGATTTGATTGCCTTGCACGAGGGGACGATGATTTTGTGGTCATCCGATTTGGACATGATGTCATTCTGCTTAAAAAGTTTTTAGGAAACAAAGGGTCATGTTTAGCATGGAACATATTACGGTATGCATTTAAATCGAAAATAGTGTAGCTTTAGCATACCTCCCCCTGCACGAATGTGCACTGGAAGTCTATATCAACTGTTTTTCTTCACTATAAGTTAGGATGATGAAGTTAACTATTAGAAGCAGCACGCCATTCCTTTTGTACAAAGGTAATTTCCAGGAGCATTTAATCCTTTCTTTTCCATTGATTTATGGCTATGATAAAAGAGTGAAAGCTTCCATAGAGTAGTTTCACTACTCGCCTGAGTTATGTTCTATGCCAACGTTATTTTTCTTCGAAAATGCAAGATCTTTTTATGCTTTTGTTGCTAGACTGCTCATGATCGATTTTCTTGCAGTGTCATATTCTATCTCACCATTTTACACAACATGCACTCTGTTTATTGTAAGTTTGACTGCTTTAACTGACATGCTTCTGGATTGTCTAGGTAAGCAGTGTACAGCTACGTGATGATCTTTTATCGATGTTAGTTGCTGGTCATGAAACAACAGGCTCTGTACTGACATGGACAATCTATCTTCTCAGTAAGGTACTCATGTGGTGCTATATTGCTTGCAGTAAGCATCTATCAACCAAAGTAACAAATAATGCATCACTTAAATTGTCACTTTAATATGTTGACTGCTCAGTGTTACACTACTGAAGGATCCGACTGCACTAAGGCGAGCTCAAGATGAGGTAGATCGTGTTCTACAGGGTAGACTCCCCAGATATGAGGATGTAAAGGAGCTGAAGTACTTGATGCGCTGTATAAATGAGTCTATGCGGCTATATCCACACCCTCCTGTACATTCCTTGTGCTTCAGACAAGCAACTTTGCAATTGGTTTTGGCAACTCAAGTACTAATTACTGGCAGGTGTTGTTACGGCGTGCAATAGTTGATGATGTTCTTCCTGGAAACTATAAGGTTAAGGCTGGTCAAGATATTATGATATCTGTGTACAATATACACAGGTCCCCTGAGGTACTTCTCCATATGAATATGAATCATATGCGACTGGCAGTCTTTGAGCTCTTCAAAGCAACTGATTTGCATAGGATTGCAGAGTAGAATATTTGATATCTATGTGTAGTTCAGTGAATTATACGGAGGATCTTTTTTGAACTTGTTGGAGGCCTACTACCAAAATTACTAGTTATCGCTTACTAGCAAAGTTCTCTCTGTACTGCCTACACTGTTCTATCAGTTTCCACAATAGAATGATAACATGGTTTCAGGAAAATTATTTCTATTGCTTATTCTAGTTTGGTGCCCCCTGAAAGCATTACTTTACTATTGTTCTTTTGCTATGCCTATTGTCATGGTTGAAAATTACTCCCTCCGTTCTAAATTATAAGTAGTTTTGGCTTTTCTATACATTGTTTTTGCTATGTACCTAGGCATAGCGTAGGAAAATCTATGTATCTAGAAAAGTCAAAACGACTTAGAATTTGGGACGGAAGGATTATATTACACTGTCATCATCTTTTGCTATAGTTTGCTGTATGCTTTGCTATGCCTGTTGTCATCGCTGGTGCTCTGTTCCTATGATGTTGTCATCCATTGTTAGCAATGCCTAAGCAAGTATTTAGCACTCTTGCATTTTATAATAATTGTTTGTTCCTTCTACAAAGGTATGGGATAGAGCAGATGAGTTCATTCCAGAGAGATTTGATTTGGAGGGACCTATTCCAAATGAGTCAAACACTGATTTCAGGTCAGAATACAACCTTGTAATATACTGTTTTTATCGTGTTACTTCATATGTCCATTTATCATCTGATTGGTTTAATGTCATCTGGCAAATGTGATTGAACTGCGCCGTGCTCCTGCTACATTTCTTTCCCAGGTTTATCCCATTCAGTGGAGGTCCTCGGAAATGTGTTGGAGATCAATTTGCTCTTCTAGAAGCAATAGTGGCCCTTGCAATTGTGCTGCAGAAGATGGATATTCAGCTTGTGCCAGATCAAAAGATTAACATGACCACTGGAGCTACAATTCATACAACCAATGTAAGGAATCATGCTATGCATACATTTTTTTCCGTTATGCTCCTTTTGTTCATAATATAGTTGATATCATTTGGAGTTAAATATAGAACTATCGCAAAAGCTGTACTACTTAAGGGTGCATTTGACAAAAAGTGACAAGGAAGTGGTCAAAGTTCCTGATATTATGAAAACCAGATGACAAAAACTAGAATTTTGAACACTTATGGATTGATTCAGTTATGAAAGCCCGAAAGTGTACCCAAGTTATATTCTCAAGTTTCAATCAGTTTTTCCCAAAAGAGTAAAAAGAACCAAACGAGAGAAATCTTGAGCCAAGAAGCCCCTCATTTCATTTCGGGTCTGTTCAAGTCCAATTTTCTATTTCAAAATGACAGCACGTTTTGAATGGTTTCCTAAGATGAGCTTATTGCTGCAGGGACTGTATATGAATGTAAGCCTGCGTAAAGTTCAGCAAGAAGCTGAGTTAGCACTGAGGTAAATTCATACTGCTCTATACTCTTTCTTCTTTTTGCAGAACTGATATAGAACTACAGCTTGCTTCCCTAAAAGCTAAAGTTTACTCCTGTATTTTTACCTCACGTTGTGTCATGAAGATATTTTAACATGAATTCCATTGTTAATTTTGTAATGAGGTGTCAAGAGAGCAAACCATCTGTTCGCTCTATGCTGTTTTTCTTCACTTAAATTTCATAAAAAATTTTGATTGTTCTTTGTCTTTCAGCTAATCGAAATAGGTGGAAACGACTTCAACATACAGATTTCGTGGCCTCCCTTGAAACTTCTTGAAAGAAGGGATTCTTTGCTTTCTGATTCTTTCGGCTCTTTGAACTTTTGAACAGAAAACTTTGGTCCTGGGGACTGTCAAGGCGCAATAATAAAACCGTAACTCTTAACAGGTCCACTTTCAAAGGAAAAAGTTCATTCTAGGTCCCTCAACTATCGATGTTGTCTGATTTGCAACCCTCAACCGCAAAACTAGATGCAACACTCATTGGTTTACGCCCTTTGACGGTTTTGAGGGTGGTTTTCATTGATGTGGTGTCACATGTGCTGTCCGACGTAGCGCCATGTCAGCCACGAGGGGGGTAAATTAGTCCGTATTGATAGTTTGAAGGGCCAAGTGAACTTTATCAAAAATTCTATAAAATATTTTTTCCTAGAAAACATATACAATTAAAATCCTAAAATCAACTTTAGTTTTAAAAAAATCATAGGAAATTTGTTTTAGCCCGAAAAAAAATATGAAACTAGTTTTATTTTTTTTTAAATCGTGCTATACTCTTCTAGTGCTTAATTAGGGATTATTTTTATCTTTTCAACCATCTGTTGTTGTTTATTTGTCGGAAGCTACTCCTTATGTCCATGAAATAATGCAATTCTAGCATTTTGCATGTAGACCAATGAGCAGATCAAATTACCCTTTACCCTCCAACTATGCAATGATGAAAACAAAGGCAAATTATTGCATGCCAGTACAGTATAGCCAATGACCAGTTAAATATTGCTCCAAACATCAAATCATACATCAACATTTAAAAAGAAGGCATGCTCCCAGCGGCCAGCACCAAATCTCTACAAGAAGCATCAGGAAAATTCTACTGCCACGTAGAATACAAAAATTTGCACTACACTATTTTCCCTGCCTCCATCGGTCATGGATTGGTGGGCATTGACGGAAGGAAGCATCGAGAGAAGATATTACGTGATTTTTTTCCAGCCGCTGTTTTTTTACTGAATAGTGGGTCCCATATTAGTTATTATAGACTAGAATTGTATTCTTTCATGGACAACTTTTAAACTCTAGAATTGCATTCTTTTCTGGAGGGAGTAGTTTCATTACAATTAGTCGACGTTTATGACTCATACCGTGTAGAAAACAAAATGACTTTGACAACAATGCATTGTTTCAAGATTAAACCTGATTTTAGCATTTTAATCGTATATGTTGTCTAAAAAATATATATTTGTAATATTGTTTTGATAAAATCTAGTTGACCCCTTTAAACTAGCAATATAGCGCAATTTACCTCTTTCGCGGTTGATGTGGCGCCACGTCAGCGAAAACCACCCTTAAAACCACCAAAAAGTGCAAACTAGACGGTTTGGAAGGGTAGAGGATGTCAGATATGTAGTTTTGCGGTTGAAAGATGTAAATCAGACAGCGTTGATAGATGAGGGATGTGGAATGGACCTTTTCCACTTTCAAACCGTCAAAGGCCCAACTTAAGGCCCAAGGGAGGCGCAAGTTCCCCCGTGGCATTGTGGCGAAGTCCACACGGTATATAAACCAACTGCAGGCCATACCTTCTTGGGCCTGGCCTGTGGGAAGCGATTATTGGGCTTAGTCTTATAGTCGCTCCCCAGAGTGGCTGCGCGCCTGCGCCACACTAAAAAATTTCCCTATAGTTTTCTTTTTATTGTCAACTGTTTTTCATGGTTCACGCAGCAAAGACAGAGAATGGTGTATGGGACACAATTGCATCGACGCGGACAAGAGGCTACGAACCTGTACCAGCCGGCGTGTTGCAAACATGTTCTTTTGTTGAAGGCCGTGTAGGGCTGCAGGGAAATCAACTTATGCCTTGTTTAGATCCAAAATATGGGGTGGAGATTTAGGGATTTGGGTCATTTCGTAATCATTGCGTCACTGTAGCATTTCGTTTGTATGTGTGAAAAATTATCCAAAAATTGATTAATTAGGCTCAAAATGTTCGTCTCACAGAGTACAACAAATTTGTGTAATTAGTTCTTGATTTCATCTACATTTAGTACTCCATGCAAGGACATTTTGATGTGATGAGAATCTTCTTTTTGCATAGTAAACTTTGGGGTTGTTTTTTGGAATAAACCAGGCTTAGCTCTCAAAACGACATACACTGTTGTACTACAGTATGCCTCATTCCTATTTCCACTGGACGTACAGCATAATTAAGGATATGGCAGCGACGGAGACAGGAATTCAGGTACCTACCAACCATACCTAGTGGAGTCTGCTCGCCACGGCACTCAATGGAGTCAAAACGGGCTGCGCGCTTGGCAACACAAACTGCCGAGCTCCGGAGCTCCGCTGTAGCTGACTAGCTGTACGCGCGGCCGTGTAACGTCACTTGTCCGGATCGTGAGGCGGCATGGATATAAAGTAGCTGACGATTTCCTCGCGCCAGGCCGGACCAAGCCGCGCCGCTGTGGCGCTGTCTGACTGCGTTGCCTGCCCCCCACCGCGACAGCGACTGAATTCGAAGGTTACCGTGCTGGATAGCTACGGCTGTGTTCGTGTGGCGCACTGCAAAACCACAGGTTATTAGCTATCGAATTCGTCAAAAGCAAGCGGCACTGAGACTACCATTAGCTCCGGAGGAGATATACCGTATAGTATACCACATGATCAAGCAAAGCCCGAGAGAAGTCATCTTTTTTTAGGCGGGGGGGATATGCTCCGATTCGAGAAAGTAGTCATGCTCAAGAAATCCCTGAAAAACTAAAAGTCAGCATCTCCATACCGCATTTCGTTTAACGCTTTCTAACATCGTTAGCCACTTCGAAAGCCTCTCATTTGTGTGCCCAAAAGCACGTCGCCACTGGTAGAACACCCCCTTTTTTTTTCCTTCGACATACGAAATTACATCTTGCTTGAACATGACTTGGACTCGCACTAGCAGTCTAGCACACCGTTCAGGTTCAGGTTCTGCTCCAAGCCTCCAACCTATATACAAAGTACAAACATGCCACGCATGAACCGGGCAAAACTCTCCCTATCCCCCCTACACCCGCCACGCCCGCGACACAGAGTAGTAACCCGTCTGCCTCGCGCACGCAGGTAGCGAGGCCGTGGGGTCGCATGGCCACACCCCGCGCGAGCCGGCGCCTCGCCCCGGGCGACGGGCCCCGGGCGATGCCGGCGGTCGGCCCGACGTCCGGCGGCCGGCCGCAGTTCAACCTCTCCTCTGGCGCGGCCACCGCCGTGGTGTTCGTCTCCATCATCCTCTGCTTCATCCTGCTCTGCACCTACTGTCGCTGCGCCCGGCAGCGCGCCATCGCGGGGGCGCGCCGCCGCGTCATGCGCGACCTCGTCCCGGGCGGCGCGCCGCTCTTCCTCCGGCCCCCCGCCTCCGCGCTGCCGCCCGTGGTGCCCTACGCCGGCGCCGCCAGGAAGGGGCTCCCCGAGGACTGCCCCATCTGCCTCGAGCCCTTCGGTGACGACGACGGCGTCAGGGTCGTGCCCGCCTGCGGCCACCTCTACCACGCGCCCTGCATCGACCGCTGGCTCGACATGCGCAACTCCTGCCCCGTCTGCCGCTGCGCCGTGGCCACCATCTACGACGCCGGCCGTGCCAGGGACGCCGCCGCGGCGTCGGCCATTCGAGGGGAAGAAGAAGAAGACGACGACCAGGAGGCCGTCCTGGAGCGCGTGGTCGCGATGATCGAGGCCATAAGGGATGAACAGAGAGAAGAGGCGGCGGCGCGGCGGGCGCCGGCGCGCGCTGCCGGCGGAGACGGAGGATCGTGACACGACGAGGACGCGTTCATATTGTGGTGCAGGTGCAGCTAACTTTAGTCGGGTAAATTTTGTTTGTAGTTTCGGTGTGACAGCATGTAGGGCTGGCTGATGTGATTATTCACCTTTTTCTGACCGCAAATTTTCATGAATTGTGTATAATCTAAGCTCTGGCGCGAGATGAATGATTTCTTTTTCTGGTTGAGGAAATAAATATCGCCAAATGCTCCGAAATCAGAGCTGTCGCACACCTACTTTGGCAGTTCATTCCACCAAGGCAAGGCTCACAAGAGGCCATATTACTATATTAGATGCAAAGATCAATAGGAAAAAAAAACAAATATAGAACCCTTTAGTTAGTATATTTTATCTCCTACTAATTGTGTAGCGGTTGATTTGAGGAATATAGCCAACAACCGGTTTTAGTTGGAGAGAAATCATAAGCCCAGCTAAGCTTTATTCCCAGGTGTATCAAATCATACGAATTAGTCTGCATGATCTCAATATTCTGCCGCTGGACATCCGTCCAGAAATTGAGAAAGAGGCCTCCTCGTCGGTGGCAAAAGGGAGCTGGAGAATCATCGCCGACCCCTGACCTGCCGGCTTCCCATGTTAAAATAAGGCATCGGCCGGAGGAGGCCAGTGAGGCGGCGTTCCGTACCGAGATCGTTAATAATCCGGCGGATAGTCGTGTTAGGTGGTGTCTTGCATTGGGTTGCATTTCGGTTTTGACAAATTTTAAAACCAGTTATAGGATGCGCCGATTTCACTTTGACAAAAAGCCAATTATGGGGACGTGCCAATTTGTCACTTGCACGGGTGCAAGCTGACAGACAGTGATAGGTGTCATTTGCACAATCTTGTTTTCCTACTGTGTTTTTTTTGGTTGGTAAGCCTTTGTAGACAAGCACAAGCACTGAAGCATGCTTCTATGTTCCGTTTGTTCTATATCTGTAGAGAAAATGTTTGGACTTTTTTATGCACCACGAATTCACAATTATTGATACTACTTGTCAACGTCGTTTAATTGCTACTCGTTTAATTCATCATATGCACGGATCACTGGATGCAGCACTCCAGTTCAATGCTTATACAGTACGAGTGAAAAGACAATAAGCCGCCATCCGTCCAGGCTGGGCTTCAGACTCCAGATTGTTAATTTGCCCGATTCTGAATGCAACAGCACCCTTCCGTCCCCGGCGCAGGCTCGCACATAGCCCTCCGCGGGCTCAACGTCCCCCAGCTGGTGAAAGGTGATGGCTGAAGCATCGCATAAAAAGCTACCACACCAAAGAGTTCAGATCGTACAGAGAAGACTCACCCGTTCAGATCATGCAGCTAGAGGCCGTAGCCTCTAGATAGAGGGTTTTCGCCGGCGTTGCGCGCGGTGATGAGGTTGTCGGCGGCTCGGCGCCGCCTCGAGCATGGGTTCAGTTCATGGTTCATCGTCATCGTTGCCCTCTTTCGACACCAAGGTCTGGCCTAAACGAGTACACGGCCACCCGGCCCATTAGGCACGTAGGCCCAGTTCAATATTACACACGGACTTGGGCCCATGAGGACAGTGTTCATGACAACAGCAGCCCACAAAGGAAGGTGGACTCAACTGGGCACTTGAAGGGATTACATAAACAGAGACGAATCATAAGTATACTTTAACGAACAGTCTCCCCTACAAATCATTTGAAGATCGAGATGAACTAGTAGTATATACCATCTAACTACTCTTTTTTCCCGGGCACAGTTCATAGGAGGAGCTACATTTACCAACAGCTATGTTGTTTGGTGAAAGGCAGGGGTGACCCATCATCCGTGTGGTCATATAAACTTGAGTTGTCACTCTAACCCGTATGGTCACATGATATTGAACGTTCAACACGTGTCCGGCCTCGATGTGCATCAAGGCACCCCAGGTTCTGATAATATTCGTTGTTTGATTTGTGTCTTGAACTGGAGAGCGTGATTCTTGGTGCACTTGCCCAGTTCCCATTTCTCACGATGGCAGCCCCAAGGATATGGACACCTCTGCCATTTTTGACAACATGCTTCCTGACAATTAGGCAAGCAACTTGTTACATGTACAAGAGAAGGATCGATGCTATACAGTTGAAGCAGAAGAATTTGAAACGATTCCTTGAGCATAAAGAGAGTTTTTTTTGCCACAAAAAATAATAGTAATAGCTGCATTATGCTGATAAGTGGTGTTCATCAAGTAAATAAAGCAAATAAAATAATTAAACTGGGTGCCCGAAACGAGGGTTTTGCATTTTTGGAAATAAAATTTCATGTCATGAACTTAAGTTGAAACAAGTCAATAGAAACCTTGCTTCCTAGGTGAGGGGTGACCCTTCTGTCGGTATGTCTTACCAGGATAGGTATTGGTGTTTCTTCTTCGTTTCACGGACAGTGTGTTTTCTTCTTGTTGATATGAATGACAGAGCTCCTACCCTTGGTTCCTAAAATAGAAGGCTTCCTTCGGTTCAACCCAAGTAAGAAACGAGATGGTGTTATACATTCATTTTCGTCAGATAATCAAATGCAATTGGTATTCAAAGAAGCATGAGAATACATGGATCAGTTACCTTCACTGTGTTGTGGCCTATGGGCCTCATGACTACGACACCCAGTAGGTTTTGAGCTCTGTCACTAATTGCTAGAACCACCGGCCTCCCTTCTTTGCGTTTACGTTTTTAAGCTCCATCACTAATTCCTCTCGCTGAGCCTCTACTTCTGCATACTGCATGCTCACGTTGAGTAACCTGTCCTGCATGTCTTTTAGTTCTGACTCCAGTTGAGCAATCTTGTCATCATTATTCTCCTCGCCATCCCTGCTCCCAGATTGCCCCTCTGCCATGGGACTGTACAGGGTAAAAAAGAATAATATGATCCACTTGAAGGTAGCTGCATCAGGACAGGATAACATTTTTTTTTGCATATTTTTGTTAAAAGGAGAAAAAAAATTCACGGCGTGAGCATTATGTTGTGTTATCCAGGGACATTACATGATTAAAAGGACACGATGGATAGTCAAATGAAGCATCAGTCGCAGAAGTATGCTACAGAGACTAGGGTGATTTGACATAGTTTACTGCAAAACACATGAGACTGTAAAATAGAAGAATTTGCATATCTAATTGGGTGCATATCAAATAAGAGTTGGCCATAGTTTATTTTTTAGTGGTTAGGTTATTCTTTGCTTGAATTTTCTGTTTCAATGTGTGAATTGGGCAGCATTAGTTTACGGACGCCCAAACAGAGTCAAAGTAGCGGTCGATTTTCAGGCAACCCCAAAACAGAAAAAGTTGCCCTGTGCGTCTGCAGCTCCTTTCCTTTCCGGAATTCGTGCACGGTCCCCCACCCACAAATCAAGTTACCGCCTGCCCTCATATCCTTTTGGAATCCATGCGTGTCCCTCTACCCCATAAAAGAAGAAAAATCATTAATATCCACGGTGCTTAGGCCCATAAGATCATTATTTACCTAGATTCTATACAATTAGCAAAAAAAATTATAAACAAAAAAGGAAAAAAATCTACAACGAAAAATAAAGAAATAGTTACAGACAAAACTGCAAAAACATTAGATAGACAAACTATCTATAAGCAAAATTTTAAAATAAAAATAATACGAAAAAGTATTGTGTCACATAAACTGAAAAATTTTGGAAAGAAAAAATTATACAAAAAATTACTGAAAAATGTTCAGAAAAACGATAAAGGAAAGAAAAAAAAATTGTCAACAAAATAAAAATAGCTATGAATAAAACTACAAAGTTATATAGACAAACTATTTAGAAGCAAAATTTAAAAATAAATTATGCAAAAATATTTTGAGCTGCAAAAAAATTATGCAACATGTTCAGATAAGATAAAAATGAAAAACAAAAATCCAAAAATTTAGAATTTTTTTGAACAAAATATGCAAAAAAATATGAAGCAAAAAGAAATAAAAAATTATAGACAAAACATTTATAAGAAAAAATAGAAAAAAATCAAGGCCTGCTGTCGGAGGCAGCCGCTGCCGTGCTCCGCCACTACCACGCTGCCTCCCCGCTGAGGGGAACGAGATCCTCTGACATTTTCCTCTCTACCTCCGAGGGACGTAGAGTTGCAGGCAACCAATCACAACTAGTGCTTGAGGAAAAAAAACAACAACACAACCTAGTACACCGAAAAACGGGAGTTAACGATGGCCTGTTTCAATGTAAACAAACAATAGCCTATTTTCACTTTATTTTAGTGAAGAAAAACACCAAATGGCTGGTCATTTTCTAAACAAACCGGATATTTATATTTAAGCAAAGCTTCGTTTTGTTTCAAATAGATAAATTCTTAATTGGTCGTGACCCTTTATATTTATAGAGCATGGAGATCTTTCCCGTGAAACTTTTTTACAAATCATGATCTACATGGATTATTTAATTCTACTCGATCCAGGCCCAAACCGGCTACACCGAATTCTCCAGGAAAGCGGTCAAGTTAGCTGATCTAGTCAGATCGGCTTTGTGTCAATTTTTATTATCGATATCTAGTATAGAAGCTGACTACTCTCTCTGTCTAAAAAAAATCACTTTAGCTTTGTTCTAAGTCAAAAATTAGCCTAAAAAATGTCTGTGTTTCTAAAGAACAATGCTCTTACTTTATTGTAGCACGTTAATCCTGTATGACAATACTGATGCCAACAAAATTATTTGGATTTCTAATAGTGATCGATAACCAATACCAATTCAAAGAACAAAAAAACTATTGTTCAGGTTCTACAACAGTCTTTACTTTCTTGTTAGTGATTAGTATGAAAACAACTAATTCAGGTCAATAATGCTTAAGAGGATTACGCACACATTTTTTGTTGCAGAATTTAGGAGCTAAATCAAGAATGTGATATGCATACATAGAAATTTAATCTCGGGGGGGGGGGGGGGGGTGCATATTTCTGGTATGATGCTGGGAAAGCGGCAAGGTATGTGCTGAATTGTAGTACCTCTTCAGCTGTGTCCTATACATGCTATTTTCCGCCAATGCCTCGGCAAGTCTACTTTCCAGTGATTTGATCTTTGTTTGCAGGTCTGGTTCCTCATTAACTGGAGAACAACCTCCGTTGTCAGTAGCTAGATCATTGTTCCCCTAAAAAGAGTAAGACAATGGCCGAGAGAAAGTAGTCAAGTTGGTTTTCACTTTTCACATTTAAATCTAATTTAGTATAACACAAGTTTCATCAGAGGTGCACACAAAAGTTCTCTAAGGAATAAAGTACCTGAAAGCATTACACTTTCCACTGGAAACCTAAATGACTCACCTGTTTTATGCTACTCCCATGCGTTGCTTGCATGGCTGTTTTACTTTGTTTTTCTTCGTCAATGTTGTTGGAAGTATCCTGCATGTGTGAGACTTTGTCCGTCAACATGGCCTTTTGTACCTTTAGTTCATCACGTTCTTCAGACAACAACCGAAGTACCTCTTCAAGTTTTCCCTTTTCAAATTTAGCCTCATCAAGGGAACTTTGCAGTTTCAAAAGTTCATCCTGGAGGCCAGCTATTTTCTGAACTTGATTCTTTAGTCCAAAATTTTCTTCCATTATTTGTTGTTTCTCATAATCACTAGATTTAAATTTTAGTTCTAGTTCATTTGAAGTTGTCCTTAATTTTTCCTCATTGGATTTAGCAACTTCCATCAACCTTCTCATTTCATCAGCGTCTGTTTTCAGTATCTCTTCATTCTGTTTCAACTCATTGAGTGAATCAACGAGGGATTTAATCTTGCTTTTAGACTCCTTACGTATATCTTCCAACCGAAACTCGTAATGTCTCAACTGTTCATTGACATCATGAAGATTAGCCTCAAGTTTTGCCTTGTCTGCTCGAAGGATAGAGGCCTCACGAATAGTATCCAAAGTGGAACTTTCTCGCTCCTCATGTGTTGAAGACAACTGTGTAGTAAGGCTCATGACCTCCCTCTCAAGATTCTCCAGCTCAATTATTTTGTCTTTCTCAATCTTATTTAAAAGGAAATGTGTACGACTTATCCTTTCTTCATGCTCTTTGTGCTCTTGAAATATATTCTCCAGTTCCAAGAGAAAAGTTTTCTCTTTTGAAGATAAATCTTTCTGAATTGAAGAAAGTTTTGCCTCTAGGAACTCCACAGTTTTGCAAAAATCCGTAGTCCTTCTTTTCGAGTCCTCCGGTTCTTGCTCTAGTTGTGTAGCGCAACTATGCAGTTCCAACTTTTGCTTCTTTAGATTAGCCGTCAATGCTTGAAGAGAACTGCACTCCTCAGCAAGATTATCAACTTTAGCCTGTAGTTTAGAATTCAATCTTCTTAGAGACTCCGAATCATCTTGTACTTCTAAAACTTTTTTCTGAAATTCTAGCTGTTTTTGCTTTAGTTCCACCTGTTGCGCTTCCAACTCTGCTTGCTGCCATTGTAGTTTATCCTTGAGATCTATGATAAGTGTTCTTGAATCATCCATTTGCACTATACATGACTCATACTCTCCTGTCAGATTAGTCAACTCAACCTCCATTCCAGAAATGGACTCTAACAATTCTACTTTCTCATCCTCTAGAATTGATATATGCATCTCTAGTTCCACTTTGCAACTTTCAAGGTCATGTATCTTTCGTTGAAGAACATTATCTATAAAGGTTTCCATTTCTAGTTTAGAATGTTGCAAGCTTTCAATCTCATTTTCTTTGAGCTGAACTCTATCCTTCAGCAAATTTAACTCGGATTCAATATCTCCAAGTTCTTTGCTTCTCAATCTGTAGCCGCTTGCAACATCACTTTCACCTCCCTCCAATTCTGTAGGATGCGAATTGCTATGATTATCTCTTAATTCAGATAATTCAAGAGTTCTCTCTTTTAGCTCCTCATGACTTTTTTGGAACTTCTCTTCTAGTTCTCTGAACTCTAATTGAAAATTCATCATCCTCAGCTCAAGATCTGCACATTTTTTTTCTAGGTATTTTTCTCTAGATTTTGATTTCCCAGAAATATCCCCTGCATTTAACATTTCCTGAATATCGGAAATGGAGGAATCTTGTCCTTCTAACCCACTTACTTCTTTCAACTTGTGTATAAGTTGCATATTTTCCTCTGTTAATTCTGAACAATCATTCTCAAGCTCTTCCATTTTGACCTTTAGAAAGTCATTCTCCTTTTCCAGTTCAAGATATAAAGCATCAGAACCAACGCCACCTGCATTTTCTATATTTAGTGCATGATCCAGTTTCTCCTTCAGTTCTACAATTTCATTTTCTTTCAGTGACAACTTCCTTGCCCACTCTGCATCTTCTTGAGATGATAATGCATTTGTGGGTACCTCATGATCAATCACATTGCTCATTTGAGAAATAGTGGCGATTTCTACTCTCTGTGCTTCTACTGTTTCTTCTAGTTCTTGAAGAATAGAAACAAGCTCTATATTTGCATCTTGGGTCTTCTTCATTTGTATTGTTAAGTTTTCATTTGATTCTCGTAGAAATTGCACCTCATCTTTTAGTTCATGATGTACATCTATTGCATCACTAGACTTGGCAATTCCAGTAACAGTTTGTCGTGTTGTAGCCACTTCAAGAGACGATTGTAATTCTTCAATTTCTTGACGTAATGATTTATGTTCCGCCTGTGAAGCAGAAAGTTCTAGGAGTAGCTCAGACTGTTTCCCAGATTTTTCATCACATTCCTTCTGTAATATCTCTAGGTCATTTTTCAACTGGCGGGAATGGGTTTCCCACATTTGTGCCTCAGCAAGGAGTTCTTCAATTGTCTCTTCAGCAGTGTCAAGAAGATCTTTGGATGAACTAGATACCCCTGACGATAAATGAGCAAGACCACTTAAGGAAGACTCAGCAGTGCTCTCCTGCAGCATGTTTTGACCTGAAGTTCGAGAGCTGAAAGATGAATCATTAGTTCTACAAACCAGATAACCACAATCCACACAAATATTATAAATAAAAGATCCAACGGTATCTTACCTCCCTATGTATAATCCACCATCGGGGTCATCCTTAGGAGACGATAAGAAGCTTGCATCCTGAAATACATTTCATATTCTGTATTGGGTTTATGCATAGTTTTATCAATTGACCACAAATGAGTTTTGAGAACAGGAATGATACCCTCATTCCAACTTCATCTTGATGAACACCATCTAAAGTTCTTGATGAAAAATGAGCATTTCCAGAGATCTTGCTATTAGAACTGTCTGATTTGTTGTCCACAACATCATTGATTGGACTATGGCCACCAAAATGAGAAGATAGTTCATTCAACAGTTTCATACCACCAAGTAGCGGAAAAAACAAAAAATGTAAGGTCAATCAGTGGCCAAGAAAAAAGTTGTAATAGTTAAGTAGGTGACCCCATTAAGACCTAAGATACTACCAGAGCAATAATAGGGATGATCAAGTACCTTGATTTTGACTTTGTGCCAAGACATTGGATCTTAAGCTGCACATAAAAAACATTTTACATCGACATAAGCGAATACATGGGAAAAAACTGCATTATTTTATGTTTAGAGTTTCGCAAACTCAACAACCTGAGCTAGCTTTCCCTAGAAAGCCACTTAGAAAAGTTGTGTCACACAAATATTATAAACTGCTTAGCCAATTGTTGAAATATGAAAACCTATAAAATTTAGTCTTTTTGTTCACTGTTTGAAAAAAATGCAAACTCTTTTGCGATTATAAGACACCAAAAAATCTCAGAATCCAAAAGATTTAGTACTAGCTAGATACAACCTGCAATCTTCAGAATGACAAAAAAAGACAGAATATTGATTTATGATTTCAAATGCATGACTTAAATAGTCAAATCAAATAGAATATGGACCTATATCTTGTATGCACAAAGTGCACACTGTTAGTAACACTAGGTTGTTGTTACAGACAGTGGAAAACGAGTGTGCCCTCTGGTGCATGGCTGGAGGCACTCATCTTAAGAAATTTCTATTTAGGTCACCTGCCTCTGGTACTCGGACAAGTAGTGCAGACCTGGTCGTTCCGGCCACTGTGATTTTTATTTGGTGCTTATGTAGTCTAGCTCTTCATGTGGGTGTTTTTGTAGGGATTAGATAATTTGTTCCTGTTTTTTATCTTCTCAATTAAATAATACGCAGCTCTCTTGAGTGTTCGAGAAGAAAAAAATTAATACTAGATTGTATGCAGGGAGTGTCAAACCATAAGCTATAAATATATCATTTGTAGCTCCAACACTCTTGCAGCTATAAACAAATTGCAGACAATGGACTAACAAATTCACCCATCGATGAACATCAACAACCAACTAATTTTGATGTCAGGTCAAGAGAACATCAAAGTAGTTCAGAGAATTACCAATTGTGTAGTAATGGTAAGACAACAAAATAATATAATCTCAATGCGGGTCAAGAGAATAACAAAGTACTTTGACTTATTATAACAACAAGGTAACTTCATATTTCAAGCCGAAGCCTAACTATCAAGACTAGAGAATGGTGAAACAAAAGAATCATATGAAAACAATGGACTTTCTGGAATTGTTTACAAAAATAAGACACGACTATCGAAACGAACCTGTAAAACTGTTCCAGAATTGCATTTCTTCAATGGCAATGAGATTGCAGTTGAGTCTACTAAACTCAGATAGTTAGTCAGGTTTAGGGAAATTTCACCGAGAGCAGCGGATTTTGTTGATCCCTAAAATAGGAGATGGTTTGCATGTAACACATCAGTAGTACAAGGACCGAAATCCAATATATAACAAATAGAGAAACACACATGTACTAGCAATGTCACTGTACCATGGAAACAACAATCCTGCACTGACAATCCTCAAATTCTTTTGATGCTTCATCTTGACAAAACCATATTGATTCTAGGATGGAGTCGGGCCATTGACATATTCTATTTCTAGCGGCAGCTTTACTGGACCTAGCAATTGTTTTGCCTGTCTCCACTGAGATTATAGATACTAACAACCTGTCAGATACTACTGGCACCTGCTTATATTTCAGAAAGAATAGATTAGAAACAACATAAAAATGGTACTTGTTGATCACCCACAAAAGTCACATTAATAAACTTGAGTATTTCATGACATCACCCAAAACTACCATTAGAATGCATCGAGGTACAAATTTTCCGGGGAACATAAGCACTAAATTCACAAGCATGAATAATGTTTCTTTGTCACTATCATGGAACAAATGAAATTGCATATTTACTCTTTCCCTCTATGCTATGATGCATGCCACCATGCATACTTCCAAGGAAAATTTAGTACAACCATTGAGCAAAAAATGTCAGAGCCCCTTGTTCAATCAAAGTTCCAAATGAACTTCAAAACAATACTCTTTTTTTCATTAGAAGTTTGGAGTCCTCTTTTAAACTACTTAACACTTTAAGATAATTACAATATGGGTGACAGGGTTCAGTTTGCCTGGTGCCAATGCACCAGACTAAGAAAAAATATTTCTACTTATTAGGCTCAAATTTACCATGTATTGCTACAAATTTTTGTATGCTCTATGGGAGTGCACCACTGTAAATTCAGAGCTAGCTTTGTCCCCTGATTACAATTAGGAATGGCATGGATGCACATTCCACCCCACATAATGGAGCCATGTATAGTCTATAGATGCCTCTACTATCATCTACACAAGCCAGATTACAGGTTAATTATCTCGAGCTAGTGAAGAGTGACAATTTAAATAGCCTCCTAATTTGCATTCTATTGTTCTGAACTTCCATGACTAGCAATGTCCTTTCCTTTGAATTGAACCATGCTCAATTAAGCCAAAGATGAAACATTTTTTCCGCTGTAGGAAGTGCGTATATATTTCCCACAGTCAAGTAGTGCATTTTAAGATTACACTCAATGGATTCTCTCTCAATTTTCTGATCCATCGCATGAGAACCAATCACCACATATAGATTTTTATTAAATAAACATGATCCTGTTCGTGGTTAACCAATGATCAACAATGAGGGTTTCCTAACCTAGAATTAGAATCACTCAAAATCCCCCAATATGGGCCGCTCTAGCGACGGGAACCACCAATCACACGAATGGCTGAAAACGCAATGCGGGACGAAGTAAAAAAAAAACCACAAAATTTCTATGTCACCTGGACGGCGCGGAGGTTGGAGAACCTGAATTCCACCCGCTCGCCGAGCTGGTCAAAGGAGCGGCGCTGGCTCATCCTCGACATCCTGCCCTCGCCGCCTCCACCGCTCAAAAGCGTGTGCTTGCGACGTGATGGCCGCCCTCAATCTGGGCTCCGGTCACTGGACCCTCCTCCGCGTTGTGGCACTGCGGCTGCATGGATCATTGCAAAATACAGGGAAGAGGCGGATTGGGTTGGGGAACCGAGGCGTAGGATCGCCGGAAGCGGTGAAGAGGTTGCACTTTTTTTAGAAAATGGGCCGAAAGCTCCTCGTTTTTTTGCTCAATGGTTGTACTAAATTTTCCTTGGAAGTATGCATGGTGGCATGCATCATAGCATACATGAAATAGGGTAAATGTGCAATTTCATTTGTTCCATGATAGTGACAAAGAAACACCATTCATGCTTGTGAATTTATCGCTTATGTTCCCCTCAACTTTGTATCTGAGTGCATTCTAATGATAGTGTTGGGTGATGTCTTGAAATATTCAAGATTATTGATGTGACTTTTGTGGGTGCTCAACATGTACCTTTTTTATGTTGTTTCTAATCTATTCTTTCTAAAATCTGAACAGGTGCCAGTTGTATACGACAGACTATTAGTATATATAATCTCAGTGGACACAGGCAAACCAATTTTTAGGTCCAGTTAAGATGCTGCTAGAAATGAAATATGTCGATGGCCCGAGTCCATCCTGGAATCAATATGGTTTTCTCAAGATGAAGCATCAAAAGAAATTGAGGATTGTAAGTGCAGGATTGTTGTTTCCATGGTACCGTGCCATTGCTAGTACATGTGTGTTTCTCTATTTGTTATATATTGGATTCGGTCCATGTACTAGTGATGTGTTACTTGCAAAACATCTCCTATTTTAGGGATCAACAAAATCTGCTATTCTCGGTGAAGTTTCCTTGAACCTGACTAACTATTTGAGTTTAGTACACTCAACTGCAATCTCCTTGCCATTTAAGAAATGCAATTCTAGAACAGTTTGACAGGTTAGTTTTGGTAGTTGTGTCTCATTTTTGTAGAAAAATCGAGAAAGTCCATTGTTTTCGTATGATTCGCTCATTTCACCATTCTCTTCGTCTTGATAGTTAGGCTTCAACTTGAAACATGGAGTCACCTTGCTGTTATAATAGTCAAAGTACTTTGCTATTCTCTTGACCTGCATTGAGATTATATTATCTTGTTGTCTTACCATCCCTACACAATTGGTAATTTCCGGAAGTACAGCAGCCAGAACAACCAGGTCTGCACTACTGGTCCTAGTACCAGAGGTAGGCGACCTAAACAATTTCCTAAGATGAGTGGCTCCAGCCATGCAGGCACACTCGTTTTGAACTGTCCGTAAGAACAACCTAGTATTACTAACAGTGTGCACTTGTGGATACCAGATATAAGCCCATATTCTATTTGATTTGACCATTTAAGTCCTACAACTGAAATCATAAATCAATTTTCTGTCCTTTTTTTCTTTGTGAAGATGGCAGGTTGTATGCAACTGATACCTGATAGTAAATCTTTTGGATTATGAGATGTTCCTATGTCTTATAATTGCACAAGAGTTTGCATTTTTTTCCATCTAGTATACAAAAGACTAAATTTAACAGAGCGGCCCTAGACATATGGGCCAACCCTAGACATGGTCCTAAGGCTAAATTTATTGGGTGGGCTGGTGCATAGGGCGGATATGGGCCTAAGGCCACAAGGACCACAACCCAAGACAAGGCCCAAAAACCTTTTGTATCCCTTTATTTTTCTATGGTCGAACAAGCAATTTGGCAGAGCAGCCCTAGACGTCAGCTGGGCCAAGCTTACCTCGCGGAGTCACGGTCCAAGCATTTCCGCCATCTATTCGGTCTACTTGTCCTCATCAAGAGTTTCTCCACAGCCGCTTTGCTCGTGCCTCGCCCTTGTCCGCAATCGAGTCATATGCAACCCTAGCGGCGTAGCTGGCGGCCTTGAGGGCCTTCCCTCTTTGTGACGAATCTCCAACACTATCGATCAAACCCCAAGAGGCAAGAAGCCAAGGAAACTAGGCAGGGGTAAGGCGGGGAGGTCGGGGGCAACACCCTTGGAGGTTCATCGGCGGCGGCGACGCTTGGGAAGTGCGACACCGGGGGGTGGGTGACAGCTTCCAGGCACAACCACGTAAGCAGAAGATGAAGGCATGAAGTAGAAGCATGTCAAATTCATTCCAATTTCCTAATTCTGCATGAGCCAAATAGATTTCTTGAGCAAACTGATTTGCGCTTCATTTACATTCTCATTAATAGTGCGTATTTAATTATGAGAATACAAGGAGCATGACATTGAGATCCTTTTATTCTTTTGCTACTACACCTATAATTCCAATAAGGGAACCTTTTATTCAAGAACCACAATCAGAGACAATACATCCCAAAACATTAGCAACTAGAATTAGCAATAATTTTGTATGGTAATGATGTAGAAACAGAAAGATGAGTGGGTGCTATCAATGATCCTCAAGTTGTACTTAATGATGGTGACACTGTTGCTGATCTTAAACTACGCGTTCCAGTTGAGCAAATAGATTCAAACATTCGAGATGCAGCCAAGAGAGCATATACTTTTAAGGGTCACAGATGTATAGCCAAAGGTAAGATTGTTATATAGAAGCTTGAGAGCACTTTTCACTCAGTATAGATAATATAGGTTGCTGGCACTGTGGCCAATATCTTGACGAATGAGGGTTCGAAAAAGCATCTAGGGATGCCGGACGAGCAGCATAACAGAAAAATCACAAGAGAGATTTGCACAAAACTGGTCCGGTCTAGTCCGAGATGGCCCAGCCTGAGTCTGCTAGCTAAGTCCAAGGCTTGTGGCTACATTAGGAGGGCCAAGCCTGGAGAGAGAGGGAGAGAGGTAATCAAGCATGTAAGAATTTAGCTCGGCCCGAAAAATACAGGCCCAATGTTTGCTCGTGATGAATGAACTTTAGGTCTAAATCTAGTTAGGCTTTTTGTCGGCCCAATTTAGCCCACAAAGTGCTAACAATTTACTGGTTCTCGTGCCCCTTGACCCTTGTCAATCATAAAATTGTGAGATTACGAGCCATGTGCTTTTAAGACAAATCCACGCACTCTAAAATAAAAGGAAAAAAGATAAAGTAAGCCACACATGATATTTTGATGTTTCCAAGTTAGATATATTAAAATTTATTGACAATTGATATTTCAAAATTAAGTTTGATAGGATCTTTCTGGAACAAAAAAAACATGGAGTAGTACTTTTTTTTGGGAACAAAAGCGTGGGGTATTTACATGACCAAAAATATTATAAATATTTGCCCATACATGGGATACAAGGATTACGTAAAATTAACGCTATTGTTTTTTGCATGTGATCTGATCGCTCATGGAGAAGGGGCTACCAGGTACTCCCTCTATTCTTAAATATATGACATTTATGACAAGAGAATTAGTTTATTTTTAAACTAAATAGTCTGTCGACATATATTCGAGAACGAAGATAATACAACGAACGGAACGCCCTCACGGTGTCCATGCACGAACCACTTGCGCGAGCATTCAGCGGTGCAGGTCATCATCAATATTCCAAGAAGTAAAACGAAATGACGCAGAAATCTATCGGTTTGAAGGCTGCAAATCTGAGCCCTAGCTAGGAACACTTTTGCTCGCCATTAAGCAGGCCGGCCTTAGTGGCAAGAACCAGGTGCATCGACGGCATACGGCCGGACCGGAGTGACCGAACCGAATCCGTTCCGGGTCGCATGCAAACTTTATATCTATCCCCAGTGACGTACACGCTGACGCTACACACGCTAGCTATACCGCCGTACCCCCGGCCGGTCAGGTGCACCTGCTGGAAGGCCGCAGCAGCCAAAGCAGTTAGGCCGTGTTTCTTTCCTCCCGAATTTTTTTTTCAAAGAAAATCTTACATACATGAAGTATTAAATAAAATATATTTACAAAATCTTTTTAAGGATGAGTGTAACTTTACGCGACGAATCTAACGAGCCTAATTAGTCCATGATTTACTACAGTAATGCTATGGTAATCATCTTCTAATCGTACGGTCAAAGACCTCATTAAATTTGTCTCGTGAATTAACCCGAGGTTATGAAGATAGTTTTATAAACTGAATTTATTTAATACCCTTAATTATCGGTTAAACATGGTGGAAATTTTTTTCCAATCCCACAGCCAATATTGTTGCATGCAGGTCAGTGCCAGGGTGTGTAGCTAGATATATAGCAGAGCTAGCCAGCCACTTGACAGCGCGCGGATGGATCGGCAAAGCGTATGGGCACCGATACGATCGCGATCGATCAGAAGAGGCGATGGAGGACGACGGCGCACGTACGGGTGGCCTGGTGCGCCGTCGGCGGCGGCGTGTGACCAGCACGCTGCACGTACGTACACGCGCTGCGCGGCGGTGCAGTGGGTGGGGTGTGCTTGGCGCCCGCCGCTGCCTGCGCACGAGACGAGACGCGCGGAACAGATATGACGGAGCACCTGTGAGAGCGAGGTGGCGTGCTTGCCCTCACGTCCATCGGTCTATCCCTCCGCTGCTGCCTGTCCACGGCGAGCAACACGTTTAAGGCGATGTGACCTGCGCGTGTAATCCACTAGCATTATATTGCTCCGCCTCTTGAGAATTCTGATGCACGAGCACGACCCTGCGCGCTGCTAATCGGCTACTGGGTGGGTGGGAAAGTAGGAGCAAATGGAGCGGAAAGAAGCCTGTTTCAGCTTTCAACTTTCGAGCGGGCCAGATACGGCCTACTCAACGTACACAGCTACCCGTCACATGTTGGCCCAACTTCATATACGTGTCCTCTCCATCCGGCGGGCTACATGATAGTGCTAGAACTGCTAGTCTCCTGGATTCGACATGCCACGAAGAAGAGGAAAAACATCTCCTAGGTAGCACTCGATTTTCCTTTTTCAAAGGACGGAAAATTTGAGATGGACTCCAGATATATCCGTAACATCTCGCTCTCTTGATATTGTGGTTGAGATCAACTCAATGTGATTTTCATCGTCAAGCATAGAGAACTATTTTCTCGCAGCATGATTCTAACATCAAAGTTTCTAAAAAGACAAACGTGAATGGGTTGTGCTACAAGGATAAAATAATAAATTTGAAAAGACGTGGAATAAGTTTGAAGCTTAGTCTTTATAGCTTTCTTTTGTACTAGTCTTTTAACTGTCTAATATGTTGCTCCTTGGTTTGAGATTTCGAGTACAAGAACTCGTGTATTTTTGGTTGTATATATCCGCTTACGAATATAGAAGCTGGATTATATCCAATATTAAAAAAAATGATTCCAGACTACCAAGAGAAATAGTCCCCACAACATACGCCCACTCGGCATGGCACCACTATTGTCGCAACATATGCCCTCCGATCCAGCAAAGGTACCGCCGGTCGGCATCACCGTATCCCAATCCTAAAAAATCTCCAGGCTTTTATCACCTGCGTTCTGAAAGTCCGGATACTAGATTCTTAGCTCGTTCAAATATTCGCTGCATCATGATCCCAATGAATACCCCGTAGTGCCAAGACAAGCTGTCGATCGCGCTTTCCTTCAAGTTCCATCCTGAGAAAAATTTCTTGTTTGAAAAGCATCATGTCCCGAGAAAAAAAAAATCAAGCTGGAGGCATGATGGAAGCTGGAGAAACCAGAGGGATTTCGTTCACTGGCCACTGACTGACGGCGATCCCGTCATGGCAGAAAAGAAGATGATGAAACGTACACATACACATGGATCGGGAGCTAAACCCAAGAGGAAACGTTAGTGCTGGCACACGCCCTGGAGACAAGGACCTAGCAGTCTCCTTGTGTTAACTCTTCAACAAAGTGCAGCGTGAGCCAGAACGCATTAGCGTCGTCTGTCTAGCGAGTCAGATCGAGGCGATCGATAGTGTCGTGGATCATGCAAAGCATGCGAGTACAGAGTCGTATAGTACAGGTTGATCGAGCTCTTTCGCCAGTTTCAATTCCTGGCACAGTTGTTGCGTTGCAAAGGCCAAATGCATCGCGCACGTTTTTGTGATGAGCACCAGAACGACGACGTTCAGGGGTTCAGAGAAACTACAGGGCAGCAGATTGATATTTCATACTTTCTGATCAATGATGTCGTCTTAACGGCTTGTTGCATTGCTAGTGTCAATATATACATCAGCTGCATGTAAATATACTCCGTCTGCCTTTAAATATATAACGTTTAAGACAACCTAATTTGCATGTATTTAGAACAAAAGGAGTATAATATAGAACATTAGGATGAAAGATTTATGTAGAAGCCTAGCAGGCCCAGTAATGACATGATATGGGTGATGGATCTGTAATTAGTACCAAGGCTACCGGGCATTCTGGATGAAGAGGCAACTAGTTTTTCTGCCACCACTGAGCATGTAGTAGCAGCAAGTGGTGACTACTGCTCTCTTTTCTGGTGGTTGCCCCCTGCTTTACCACAGAAAACTCCAAAGAGGTAAAGCAATAAAGTTAAAGATGTCTATTTAGTATTTTTCACTTTAGGAATTATTAGGACATGAAAGCCACTCTCAGTGAATATAGCTGCAAGGGCTGGGCTGCAGGGACAGTGGCTAGACCAAAGTGACACTTGGCACCCAAGTTTTGGATATACTATCATGGAGTGTCAAGTTCAACAATTTCACATGAATAAACAAACAAAAGTGTTTCGCTTAAAAAACAAACAAAAAAGTGTGAATTGTTTTGTTTGGGATAAGACATTGAGCAAGAGGGGCTATCAACTCTCCCAAATGGGGATGACACACAGCAAACATGATAATATATCAAACATGGCAAAAATCTCAGCACGCCAATTTGAAGAAAAAAAACCAAAAAGGAAAGAAGGCAGCATCTAGTAGAGTAGCTTTTACAAGACATGTCACACCGTCACAGCAGGTGTGCCACGCAAAAGTCAAACATCTAAGCCTTACAAACCATTGAAAATTTGAACCCCAGGCCAAGCTTTTTAGCAGCACACCACGTTCAGCGCTAGTGATCCGAGTGGCACGCGCGCAGGCCAATGCAACTATGCAAGCATGTTGCACCTCACGAGATGGCGACGTCGCACGGCACGCTCTGGAACGACCGCGCCGCCGACGCCGAGAGGCCTATGACCACCGGCGAGCAGAACGCCTCCAGGTAGTAGCGCCTGGTCCTGACGCCGGCGACCTCGAACTGTGCGCGCGCGCGCATCCGGACGTCCACGCCCACCTCCCCCGCCTCGAGGTCGTGCCGCAGCTCCCGCGCCGCCTTCCCCGGCACGGGCGCCGACCGCGCCACGGCGCGCACGGCTAGCCGCGTCTCGTTGCGCCGCGGCTGCCGGAACGCCGGCGCGCCCTGCGCCGCCAGCTGCTCCGACGGCTCGCCGTAGAGCACGACGAACTCCACCCAGTCGTAGAGGATGGACACGCGCCGGTTCGGGTTGCGCGCCGCGAAGGTGAGGTAGAACGTCGCGTTCACCGCGGCGGCGGCGGCGGCGTCGTCGGGCGGCGCCGTGACGTTGAAGTGGCGCACCACGGCGCGGGTGACGGCGTAATCGATGGGCTTCGGCCGGACCACGAGCCAGATGATGAGCGTGGCGAGCCCGGCGAGGAGGACGGTGACCACCAGCGCCGCGACGATGCAGCGGAGCACGGCCACACGCCGGGCGTGCCCGCTGTACGCGACGTCGCCCCGGCTCGCCGCCGCCGGCATCGTGGCGGCGGCGTTCGTTCGCTAGCTGCTGCAGGTAGCTGTTCGGTGGCGAGTTGCGGTTGCGCTGAAGCGTGCATCGATCACGTCTGCGACGACATGTTTGTATAGAGGAAGAGATCATCGGAGGACGGAGGCGTGTGTAGATCACTCCATGTGCAGTAGGCTTTCTTGGCGGGAAAAGAATCGAAGACGAAAAGAGATGGCCACGTACAGCTAGATGGCTGAGGTGTGGGTGCGTTGAAAGCCGTGGTCCGATGCGCTGCTTTTGCTTTCGGTTTGTCTTTGACTTGCAGATCAGGAAGGATTCGCATTCGAGTTCTCTCTGGGCACTGCAGGAATTTCGTTCGGCGATTACGTGACAGCCTGACAGCCGTGCTGGGCTCTCCGGTGTTAGAAATCTATATATACATCCGGTCATTTAAAGATGATGTTTTGGATAAGAGAAACTACTTGCTCTATACCTGTTCTATTCGTACCTTTTAGTGATCAGATGCAGCAGTACAAATGCAGAATGCTCTTCCCTCACGCATTTGGATTGTAACACTAGGGAAGATATGACTCTCTTTACCCGTTTCCATAGAAATCGTTGACACGACACAACCTGTAAGAAACTTGATGGCTCATTGATTTGTAAATTGATTTACAGATCAAGCTAGACAGATTGTAGATATCATACGGAACTTAGAGAAAAACTTTTAAGCTGAAAGTTATCCTAATTCACTACGAGAAACCCGACGTATGCCGAGTGTTTGAGTCTTTGCCGAGTGTATTTTTTCGGACACTCGGCAAACAAGAACTTCGCCGAGTGCCAAAAATAAAACACTCGGCAAACAAAAAACACTCGGCGAAGTACTTCTTTGCCGAGTGTCAAAAAAAAGCACTCGGCAAAGAAGTTGTTCGCCGAGTGTCAAAAAATTACACTCGGCAAAGAGTTTGTTTGCCGAGTGTATTATTTTTGACACTCGGCAAAGAGTTAGCATCAAAATTTTTTCAGAGTGAAACAATTTTTTGGATCAAGTCAAATAATAAAATACAACGAGTAGAAAAAATATATTGATGTCATTTGCCGAGTGCCAAAAAATACACTCGGCAAAGAGCTTGTTTGCCGAGTGTTTTTTTAGACACTCGGCAAACATGCTCTTTGCCGAGTGTATTTTCTTTGACACTCAGCAAAGATACGAGTTCAAATGATTTTTAAATTCTAAAAAAAGCAAATTAAGTCCAAAAATCATGAGATTTGTCTTGATGTAATGGTACCACACATAGAGGTTGTGATAAAAAGTTGAGAACATTTTGCACATTTTTCATAACGATATTTACAAAATCGAAACATCTAACAAGAAGTATATGTGTGATTCTATATGAGAGAGTTAGCAGATGTATTTTTTGAATACAACCTTTTTTATATGATCTCATATGAAAAAACTCTTTACACGAAAGTCGTAGACCTCGATGAAATATAAAACTTTGTAGTTCACAACTTTTGTATTTAAGATTATTTAACATTTCAAAATATTATTATAAGTTATCTAATTTGAAATTTGAAATTTTAAACTTTTTAAATAACTCGCATGTAAATAAGTTATATATCAAAATTTTAGGTCTCTAAAAGACTTAAAAGTTTCTAGTTTACCACTTTTTAATTTGATATCATTTAATACTTTAAAATGTCTTTATAATGTATCTAATTTGAAATCTTGATTTTTTAAAATTTTCAAATGATCTCAAACGTAAATATGTTGTATCTCAAAGTTGTAGATCTCAAAAATATGTAAAAGTTTGTAGTTTACAACTTTTTCATTTGAAATTATTTAGCCATCCAAAATTGCGTTATTTTTAAAATTTGTTTGATAATTTTAATTTTTTAAAGAATGCTGGAAAAAATATTTGCCGAGAGTCTTTGCCGAGTGTTTTTCCGGACACTCGGAAAATGCTACACGTCATCAATCCGCCCATCCAAAATGCTGCGCTCCTATTGGTTCCCCACCCTCCCCCGGATTCCTTTCTTTCTCTCTCCCACCCTCTCGCACATCCGCATGCCTGTACAGATAAGGTTCTCCACCCCTCGAGCTCCCCACCCGACCCCTCTCTCATCTCCCTCAACCTTTTCTCTCTCTGTCGGTGGGCGGCAGGGAGGCCGGCGACGGCAGGGCGGCCGGCCTCGGCTCGGAGCGGTGCGGCGGCAGGGCGGCCGGCCTCGGCTCGGAGCTGCGCGGCGGCAGGGCGGCCGGCCCAGGAGCGGGAGGCAGGGCGGGTGCGCGGCCGGCGGCGCGGGGCGGGCCGGTGCGCGGCCGGCGGCCGGCCTCGGCTTGGCGCGGCGCGGCGGCCGGCCCGGCCCCGGCGCGGCCGGCTCCAGCGCGGGCGGCGCGGCCGGCCCCGGCGCGGCCGGCCTCGGCTTGGCGCGGCGCGGCGGCCGGCCCGGCCCCGGAGCGGGAGGCAGGGCGGGTGCGCGGGGCGGGCGGGTGCGCGGCCGGCGGCCGGCCTCGGCTTGGCGCGGCGCGGCGGCCGGCTCCAGCGCGGGCGGCGCGGCCGGCCCCGGCGCGGCAGGGCTGGGCGGCCTGGGAGCAGCGCGGCGGCCCTGGCAGGGTGCGGCGGCCGGAGCGTCTGGGGCGGTTGGGGCTGCGCGGCCGGCGTGGGCGGCGCGGTGCTGCTAGCGCATCTGGCTCGGACGTTTTTTTTATTTTTTGAAAACGTGTTTGCCGAGTGTCGGTTATCTATTTTTTTTAATATCTTAGAAAACGTTTGCCGAGTGTTGATTTTGGCACTCGGCAAAGCCTTGCCGAGTGTCCGACGGAAACCACTCGGCAAAGACGGCCTTTGCCGTAACCAGATATGCCGAGTGGGCTTTGCCGAGTGTAACACTCGGCAAAGTGTTTGCCGAGTGTTTTTGGGCTTTTGCCGAGTGCTCCAGGCACTCGGCAAACAGCCGGCTTCCCGTAGTGATTATAAATTCTGTATCCATGTATGTTCAAAATGTGCATTTCTGAACAAGAAAATTTGAGAAAAAAAATCATCCCTACCCTTTTATAAGAAAAAAATTGAACATCAGCTTCTGAAATTTTTTCTAAATCATGTATTTTTTTCTTTCAGAACTGTACGTGTCAAAATGAGAGAACTCAACAACCTTTTCAATTGAAAAGCTCAATGTCGCCACGACACCCTTAGGCCTTAGCACACCTGATGGAAATTAAAGGATCGCCATATTTGCAAATAAAAAGAAAACCGTATATCCAATAGCTTCGTTCAGTTACTCGGTCGAAAGTTCTAATGGCAAGTAAATTTTTATTGCAGTAATTAATTTTGGTATCATGATTCGTTGTATATATCCTATCTATCTCCGTATATACGATGAATCATGAAGCCAAAACATTGGAACTCTACCTCCTCAATTCCAAGCGCCATCAAGTGAGGAGTTGAAAATTGCGGGGGATCTCTAGCTTGTGCGGCGGATTCTGTTAGCTACTGTACCAAAAAGAAGTTTATTTGGAGCATGCCTGAAGGTTCTTTTAACATGAAAAAAAAGAAAAGAGCACTGGGCACACCCAAAAGTGGCATGCATGCTTTCCACTTTCACAACGGCATCAAGTACTCAAAATCCAAACCCAAGTGTAGTATACCTAAAGGACCAACCATACATAGTTCGCCGTACATGCTTCATCTTTTTGGTTTCCCAGCCAATGATAGTATTAAGCCAGTCCCAACCCAAGACACTAATAGTGATGTCCATAGCCTCCACATCATTAAGAAACTACCAGTAGACACTACACTCTCAATGCAAACACCACCCTTCCACATTTTAATTTAATGCTACTGATCTCACATCTTGTCTTGGATGTTGTGTAGAAACCATGTTTCATGCAAGACCCAGTTTCCTTCTCTTTTTTCATTTAATCACTTGCCACATTATCTTTTATCCTAGGTGGCACCTCATTTAATTCTATGGACACCATCCTCATTGGGCTGAGACTGCCCTTGGTGCCTAGAGATGGAGAGAAGCACAAGACGCAATCGAAAGAAGTGGTACGCGCACTTGGCCAACAAATTGAATAGTACTAGCAGCCGCATCACTCAGCCTCATCAGCTAGAGCTACTGCTAGTCATTCCTGGCAAGAGGTACATAAGCTTCAGGCTCTCTCCTCCCGAATGGGGCAAAATAAAATATGGTAGAATTAGCCAGGTAGCTAAAGAAACACAGCCCATGATGCATGCACTGTAATAAATTAAAGCCCATGCTAATTGCTAAATAGATAGACTATCAGTCGAGATACAAGTTTGCAACCAGCAGGACAGGGATAGAGCTTCAGTCTGTGTCAGTTGTTTAGTTTTTTCAAATCGATCAATCTATCTGCAGCGATGCGCCCTTGCAGGCAATTGGCTGCTTGAGCTCTCCCACCTAATCTTTGCACTACGAGTAATTACCCCTTATGCTGCTGAAATGTTCTTGCTTGCTTAGTACTAATCTAATCGGTTGATTGGACTTTCTAAATAAAACGGTAGTCACATGTATCTATACGTTACAGTAGGATCGGGGGATGCAAGGTTGGTTCCCCTGGGTCACTGGCTCAACCAAAAACTTAACTAATTGAGCTAATTAGAATTTTACAAAATAATAAAACTCATAAATGAACTAGCTAATGGACCCATTACTTCTCATTGATATCATCACTTTCATTCCTGCTAGTTATCAGTGGAATGGGTCAAGCATGCATTGGATTAGATCTTCATCAAGATTTGATGGATGCACCGCAGGCCAAGCACGAGTACTCAATTGATAGCAAAGTGGAGCATATAATTTGATGAAGTAGAGAGCATTGACACCCATTAGCAGCGGCATCTCACTTCAAAACAACACAAAGCTACACTAGTGTCTTTTTGCGGGCGAGTACATATTAGCATGTCACTGTTCTGGCTGTCACCAATGGCTGTCTTTGCCTGTTTCCTCCTTGTAGATCGATGAGCTCCAAAGAGAGGTGTCCTGCATATATTGCGGTGCTTGCTCAGTGGCCTGCAACGTGTCAGTGTGATCCTGGCCTGGATCAGATGCCATACCCTGGATCAGGCAGGAGGCCCAGTAATGCCCTGTCGCTTTGCGCGCCTGATCAATTTTAACTGATATCACTTTTTACACCCTCCCGTTACGTTCACAGATTCGATACCAATGTGGCGGAACATGTGGTCAGAAATTTACCCTCTCCAGTAAGCGGTACACTTAAACAAAATTTGGAAGGAAGATCAGGATCGTCGAAAAGTGACTGGAGTTTCCTTTTGGTTGCGCGCTGTCGTGGTTGTCCACATGCCAGCGGTACGAGACAACGCGTGCGACTAATTTGGACACTAGTTTAATTTTCTTCGCTTGGGATATGTAATCACGCACTAATCACCTTTGCATGCATGCACTGACGGCTGGGAATTGGATGCTCTGTTCCTAAATATGATGTGACTTGTTAAGCTAGTAGGTGCGATATGAGCGTATATACAGTGGCTCTGATTCTGAAATAAAAAAAAGATATATAGGAGTACTTCATCCATCCAAAATTAAATTAACTTCTACCCAAAATATTTGTTCCAAAATTAATCAATTTCTAGTTCAGGTCGTTTTAGCGTTTCTTCATGCATAATAAAAACTATGTATCTAGAAAAGTCAAAACGACCTATATTGACGGAAGAAGTAGTCAGCTAGTTTCCTTTTTAGGCTGGTGTCAGTAGGGATTTTATAGGAAGTTTCCTAGCATTAAATTTGATGATATGACAGAGGAAGCTGGAGAGAGAATAAAGAGTTTTATGTCATATGTTTTTAGGAGTTTTACGGTGATGAAACTGCATTGCCTCGGTTACCTAATTTTTTGTCTAAATAACAAACTGTGCACCAAGACTAACCTTAACCACTCCATTGTATTCACCCAACCCTTGCCCGGTTAGTTTCTTCTCGAATGGACTCAACATTGTCCATCAAACCATCTTCAACTCCTGCATCGTTTAAGGCGATGAACAATTAAGATGTACTTTGCCCTACCAAATAGTTAGCATTGATCACAACGACCTTAAAGGAGCACTGTATTATTGGAGGGCATTGATGTTATTTTTTGAACATCCCAATAATTTGCCTGAAACATGCAGAAGTTGATTTATTTTAGGACCAAGGAGGCAAGGAAGAGTGTTTATGCTAACAACATATCAACATTATAAGTTATACATGGACTAAGTTATACATTGTAAATATACTAACTAGCAAAGTGGCCCACGCAAACAGCACAGGTAGCTAGCCAGTTTTTTATATTTTTTACATATTTTTAGTTATTTATTATAATTTTGATTTTATTCTTTAATTTTAGGTTTTGTTATAAGAATTTTTTGGCCATTCATTGTCATTATATTTTAGGAGTTACAAATGAACCAATAATTTTAAGTGTACATGATTTTGGGTATGGGTCCAATGGTTACATGTTTTGTAGAATAAGTTTTAGTCTAAATTTCATATGGAATGATTTATCTCTAAATTTTTTAGTATATATCTTAGTCATATATCTTGTATTTAGATTTGCCAATGAGGACCTATATGTATTCCATTTTTATTTTAGTTGTTTTTCGTGTCTATTTTTTTCTTTTCTATTTATTTTTATGCATCCAAATGGGCCATAATTTGGGTTTATTTTTTTATCTCTTGAGGTATAATTTTACGTGTTTAGTATTGTTTTGACTCATGATACGTATAGAGGCACTTCAATTTAAGATTATTTAGTTGAATATCCAATATTTTCTAAAAAATATATTTATGTAGAATGTGCAACATATGTGTATAAAGAACGACATAAAATAATGTACTATTGAAGCAACTCAACCCGAATAGAAAGAGTAGCCCACATCTTCCTCCTTGCCTACCCCACTCCTAGCCCAGCGGCGAAGTGGTCCAATATAGCCTCTTAGGCCTTCATTCAATTTTCTAGACCCTATGTCTAGATTGATTCACCGAGCAACACAATTCCTACTCACCTTCTTCCATCTATATCACAGTGTCGTTCTCATTCCAGAAAGTAACAATTTAGTCAATACCTTGTAAAACATTTATTAAGTAGTACTCCCTCCGTCCCTAAATAATTGTCGCTATTGGTTTCTGTGCCACGACTTTGCTTCGATTTGTAGAAAATACGTGCAACATTTTAATCTCGAAAAAATTATTAAAAAACTAGATTCAAATATCTATCAAATGATATTTATTATGTACCATAAATATTAATATACATTTTTATATATTCGGTCAAAGATGTTTCTCGGAAAGCGAAAATTACCTATATTAAGGGACGGAGGGAGTATACCATATTCCATGATCCATATTTCTTAATCTATTGATCCGGGCTGCGTCTTGTTCCTTCCTCCGTTGAAACCAAAAGCAAGCAAGTGTGGTGGTGGTGGCTTAGTGGAGGGAACATTTGTCAAGGCCTCAAGGGTTGAGGGCAGCAGACACATAGTAAGGTAGCCCAAATCTTGTGCCCACCCCGCTCCAGATGTCTTCTTCGGTGGCATGACGTTTTTTTGATTTGCGGTATAGTTTCTTGCATGTGTTGTGTTCCATCGGGATCTTTATTGTGCTTAGGGAAGGTACATTGCTACACGTAAGCGGTCTCATAGGTCGTCTCATGCATTGTTGCCTAAATGGAGAATATTTTTTTTCAGGAATTTGATTTGAGCCTAGCTTATTGTTTTCATATGGTTTAAATTATGCGTCATATATTTTTTAGGCCAAAACTTTATTGTGTACCAATTTTTTTTCTCCATACAATTTTAATTGATGTTCCCTCCTATGACCTTATTATCAAGGTTACTTGTCTCTATATCTCTAGGTTGATTTTGCTCAAATTTCATGCATGGCTCTGAGTAGATGCCTTGATGTAGGATTTCGTTGTTCGATAGTGGTGCTGCTAGCCGTGGCTAGTTACAATATCCGCTCCTCTTCTCTAAAAAAACTCAGTGGATGTGTTTTCATCAGCCATGCAATGGGCCTTCCCTCATGACAATCAACTGTGGCTGCATGTCATTGTTGTTCCCATGGTCAGAGGTGGTATCTTAATTTGACGGTGGCAGCAAACATTATACCCATATTTAGTGGTTGCAATGATTTTTTAGAGGGTAGTGTACTTTTTAATCACCAAGATGTTATTCCTAGCTAGAAGCAACATCCATAACGTTGCTACGAATGCCACAGCAAGAAGTGGCATTAATGTTGGCTCTTCCCTCGATTCCCTTCAATGTAGGTAGAGATATCATAGAAGTTGAAGCCTTCCTCGATGTAAAATCTTTTTAGTAGTAATTGCGTGATTGTAATAATAGATAGATGGCATTGATTTATGCCTATCAATTTTTCTTTTGTTTCCATTCTAATAATTAGATTTTCTATCCATGGATTTTAATTTATCCAAAATCCAAGTTGAAGAATTCCATGTAGGACTCGACCGAATCTTTTCTCATCTTATATTTTTTTATCTATTATTTAATATGTTTATCAATTTGTAATCAGGATCTATCATGATCAATAATGTAGACTGTTCTATCCTTTCACCAACTAATAATTCCTAGTGCCACTACATTAATACAGTGACTTAGATATATGTATCAGGATGATTTTTTATTTAAAAATTTATGTATTAAGTAACTATATTCTACATTATTTTTTATTTATGTAATTTGCCTATAAATATCAACAAATATTGACATACCACTCTTTCTTATTTTTCTTTCAAATATTTTCATTTGTAATTGCATGTAATCTTAACTTTGAATTTAACAATTTATTGATTAACTTAGACCATCACAAAAATTAATGGTGTAAGTAATTTTTTTATCAGTGTGATAGTCCTATTTCAAAATAATTATATTACATAAACTCAACATGTAAGTAATTTATTTTAAATATCAATATAAATCAAAATGCCTATTTTCATTATTCTATGCCAAATTTAGTTTTTATTAATTGTATTTGTTATACTCTTTGATCAACCATTTTTCTTCCATTCCGTATACAAATAAATTACAAATTTGGTTAATGTTTTTCAACTCTTTGATCAACAACTTTTTTTTCTTCATTTTTTCAAATTATGTAATTGTTAATATTATCTGACATGAATATCTATTTGTGAGTCTTATGTGACATGAACTATTTGGTCAAATGCTAATTTTCTTATTTTTTGAATTCTAAATTTGTCTTTTATTACTCACATTTGGAATGAACTTTTTGGTCAATTGCTTTTTTTTAATTTTGTATTCTCTTCGACCCATAAATAAGAAAAATATACAGAAGATTGAGCGGATGATTTATAATAGATACAAATTGTTTTGTCGTTGATTGAATGAATGACAGTATACCACATATACATATAGCTCATACAATACATTACATTTGACTACTCATATTATTTGTTTAAATTTAATTAAAGAAGTTACACTTGGCACTTGATTCAGAAAAGAAAGAATGGGAACCAATGCTGCCACACTAGAGTGGGAGCTACAGTACTTCGGGTACTGTAGCCGAGTCCAACTTAGCCTTGGTCAATAATTCCTTATTAGTTTTATTTATATCTTTTTATTAATCGTATTGGATATGGACTCTTTGGGTTAGTTTAGACTGTTAAATCTTCATAAAATCTGACGGTCCATGTTTTTCTCTTTTTTAATTAACGTGAGAATTTCGTGACCCTCTCGGCGAACGTGGTTGCTTCTTTTAACACTATTGTATTAATATAACTAGTAAGGTGGCCCGCACAAATTTACGCGGGTAGCTAGTTTTTATACTATTTTTTAAGTTTTTTTAACTTAAATATAATTTTATTTAAATATCCGTTGTTTTATTGCCAATACGATTTGTCCAAGTGTGTCCAAACTAATGTATCATTGTTTATCATCATGTATGTATCACATGGCATGAATTAATGTTGCAAGCTTATATTTACTAATTGTATTTGACATTGATTCTTTGATCAACTTATAACTTCCTTAGTTATTTAATTTAGAATTTAACTATTTATTTACCTAATCATGGACTTTAAGGGTTAATATAGATCCTTAGATCTTATCAAAAACCAACAAAGTGTATTATTTTTATTTTAGTTAATATGGTAATAACATTATATTATTAAGATTAACTTCACTAATACCTCTCAAACCAAATTATCCAAATACTAAATGGAGACTACCTCTATTTTTTAATTAAGGGCCGCAGAAATGCTACCTCTATTCATAAATATAGGGTTTTCTATAGACCCCGAGAATGGAGGTGGATTTAGAAGCCTCCTAAATAGGGGGGGGGGGGTCAATTAGAGGGTCTGCTAGAGCGTAACTTTTTTCTGGACCCTCTAAACTTGAGATAGGGCTAGTTGGGCCTGCTGGAGTGTAACTTTTTTCTGGACCCTCTAAACTTGGGACATTCACTTGTTGGGTTTGCTGGACTGCAACTTTTTCTGGACCATCTAAACTTTGGATATGGGCTTGTTGGGTTTGGTGGAGTTGATCTAAAATAATAGATTGTGTGACCTAATATTGAGGTAGTGATCGTGGGTAAGTGAATAAAGTAATTCATATAACTTTACATATACAAAATGTAACTTATTGATATGAGATACTCCCTTCCTCAACGAACATGCGAACTACCACGACGAACTTGCAATAGCGTAACACGGGACGATTGGATTAAAGTAGAAACCTTCCACAAACATAACGGTGTTTGGGTCGACTCCCTTCACAAATCAACGGTAGCCTAGCTTGCTGCACAAATCAATGATCAAAATGGCATATCACGAAGGAAAGCTTAAGGAGGGAGAAGATCAAATATAGAGGGTAATCAATCACACCAGAAAAATGTTATCCGAGAAAATATTATGAGAGAATATTGCTATTTTGCTAGTTATGTAATGGGAACTTAGGCTGCAGTAACCAATGGGTGCCTATCACGATTACGGATCAATCTTTTGCATTTTTCCTCCTCCGGTAAAAGATGGAGTAATATATAGACATGGTTGATGCCCGATCTAGCGAATGATCGACAATAGTTTACTGTTTCATGATTATATTGGGCATAAAGAGAAGCATTTCTTGCCCAGCCTGTTGTTACTCGACTTCCATATCAACATATGTGCACGACAAGCACGTCCATCATCAAAGTTGTACAACACCTGAGGTTCTTCGCTTTGTTTTTCCTAAATTTGCTCCTTCTTACACTAACTCGTTAATGAAGACCATCAAACAAGTTTGAGTGTGGGCAAACCATTTGATGATCTTCTATGAGTGTTGAGCGTGGCCATGGTGATGATAAATCCCAGGAACGATTCACTCGCTTCAGATATGGAGAAATTTTTTCTCTCATTGTGCTCACAACCTTGGTGAATGCCCTAAATCTGAGCACCTTTGATCAGTTACATGTGCAAATCAACGTGATTTCCTCCGCTCATTGTTGAACGCTATACCATCTAAGTTTCTCCGCTTTGTTTTTCCTCTCTCTTTGCTCATTTTTGCACTAACTCGTTAACAAAGACCATTAAACGGGTTTGTGCGTGGGTAACTCGTTTGATGATCTTCCACTTGCGTTGGCAAAGACATTGAGTGCTGAGTGCGGCCATGGTGCTCATTTCCGGCAGCGATTCGCTCCCTTCAGATAGGGAGAATTATTCTCTCCTCCTGTGCTCACAACCTTGTTCAACGCCCTAAATCCGAGCACCGCTCATCAGGTACACGTGCGGATCGATATGTTGTCCTCCACTCATTGTTGAACGTTGACTCCTATATAGAGGAACGTGGTAGGGCACATGGGGCTTCAGGTTGTCCGCATTCATCGTACTCTATTCTCATCTTCTAAAAGAAATATTCCTGGCTAGTCATTGAGATTCTCCCCTCTATATCAATTTCTTCCGCACCCTTTATCATATATGTCTCATAGTATATACCAACTACCAACACGTGAGCCCACCCATCTCTTTTTCTCATTTTCTTTCACCGACGCCACCACTTCCCCACCACTCTATCTCCTTCCCTCTATCTCCCCCTTTCTCTAGTGGTGGTGGCGGCGACGAGGGGTGCCGGTCTCCCGGCCGATAGCCTTCAACCCCGACGGCCTTCGGCTGCGCGCAGAGCGGACGGACCCCGAACTCCAAAGCCGCGCGAGCGGCTCCCGCGGCGGCGGACGGTCACGTGGCGACGGCGTTGACTCCCGCGGCGGCCATGGACGACCGCGCGGCGGCGGCAGAGGCTCGCGGCGGCCGCGAATGGCCACATGGCGGCGGCGTAGGGCTCCCACGGCGGCCGCGCTGACCACAGAGGGGTGGCGGCGGTTAGAATAATATATCTCATGTTATTTATTTTTATTTATCTATTTATTAATCATATTTGATCTAGACTTATTGGATTAATGTGGATCGTTAGATCTTCATAAAAATGGCATATATTTTTCTCTTTTTTGGATTAAAAGAATAATATAGATCGTTAGATCTTTATAAAATCCGACGGTATATATATATTTTTAGATTAACGGAATAATATGGACCGTTAGATCTTCATAAAATCCGACTGCTTATATTCTTCTCTTTTTTCGATTAACGTGAAATTTTTTTGACCCTCTCTACAAACGTGGTGGCTTATTTTAACACTATTGTATTAATATAATAGATAGATAAAGGCCACTGAATACTCCGCATTATGAAAGTACTTTTCATGATAAATGCAGTAGCGTATCGGTATCTCTCTTACATTATCAAACTAAACAATTCTGGCTAAAGTACATAAAGTTTGACACGCTTAAGAATACGAAATCAACATAATTTTTGGATTGGACGTAGTACATGTTCAGAGGGGTATATAGGACGTGCTTTACCATGGCGCCGAGGCACTTGCCAGTACTAGGAGCTTGGGTAGTACTTGTAGCACCCAGCTGTATCCCTGAAATGTATATTGCTAGTGCCTCGGATGTTAAGGCACAAAGGAAAGAATGTGCCTATAGCCGTATAGGTGCAAAATATGCTCCCTTTCCATTTTAGCTACAACACACATCAGTTTATACATGAAAAAGAGTGAATGGACATGTGCCTCCTAAGTCGTCGTAACATGTTTGTGTCAGATTAGGATCCAAAGTTTTTAGTGCTACAAGCCTACAAGCAACAACAACACAAATGGTCAATTTGCCAAATTAATTAGCTTGTCTCAGCGCCAGGCTTACCCATCTAAACATGAAAGCTGTGGAAGATCACCTCTTATTTCCCAATATATGAAGTCTGGGCACTGGGCATGTTCTTATTCTGACGTCCTTCAGCTTCAGACCAATCCATCGCTGCATCCCCAAAGCATCGGCCACTACAAATGCGTATCACAGAATCGTTGGCTGTTGAAGCTTGAGCAACCAAAAGCATGTAATTGACACCTATCAAGCTTAAATCTTAATCATATCCCGAACCTACGATGCTGATGCTTAGCTAAAGCAAGAAAGCACCACCACAACAAGTTGATTACCACACTAATGATAACTACTGTTACTAGCGAAGGCCTGACCTGAAATCAGCACTCAGGTTCAGAGAGTATTTTAGCAGCCCGATTGCACTACTAGCTGATCCACTGGCAGTGTCAGGCTCGTCCAGAGGAGCCCACAAAGGCACCCAAAACAAAAAAAAAATCTGGCAGCCTGCCTAGGATTGCAGGGCTCCATTTTCTTGACGGATGGCATGCCACACATGAATACGTGTATACCGTAAGTCTACGCTTATATATACCAGGCTGTAGCGAATAATGTACAGAGGAAGGATGGCATGTCGAGATGTGAAGTTCGGTAGCTTATATAGGAAGTGCGTGCTTACATATATGCAGCTCATTTGGTCTCGTTGAATTTTTGACATGGCACTTTGCCATCTGAGCCCTACTCCCAAGATATTTGACGTCAGCTGGAAAAGCATGCAGCTGCCCTCCCCCCCTCTGCTACTACTTAAACCTCAGGTGAGCCACCCCTCTGCTTCGTCAAACCACAGAGTGATCGAGATCGATCAATTGCAGTGAGAGAGCAAAGGGGCACTACTGCTAATACCCAAGAGGGAGAGATCGAATTGGCTAGCCTCAAGGAGAGATCGAGAGACAGAGTAGCTAGATCCATCGATCGATCAGCCATGACTGAGCTGGCGCCTCTCCCCAAGGTTGTGCTGGGTTCCCTGGCGTTCGGCGTCTTCTGGTTGCTGGCGGTGTTCCCGTCGGTGCCGTTCCTGCCCATCGGCCGCACGGCGGGTGCGCTGCTGGGCGCCGTCCTCATGATCGTGTTCCACGTGATCAGCCCCGACGACGCGTACGCCTCCATCGACCTCCCCATCCTGGGCCTCCTCTTCGCCACCATGGTCGTCGGCGGCTACCTCAAGGGCGCCGGCATGTTCAAGCACCTGGGCGCGCTGCTGGCGTGGCGCAGCCAGGGCGGCCGCGACCTGCTCTGCCGCGTCTGCGTCGTCACGGCGCTCGCCAGCGCGCTCTTCACCAACGACACCTGCTGCGTCGTGCTCACCGAGTTCGTGCTGGAGCTCGCCGCCGAGCGGAACCTCCCGGCCAAGCCCTTCCTGCTGGCGCTCGCCACCAGCTCCAACATCGGGTCCAGCGCCACGCCCATCGGCAACCCGCAGAACCTGGTGATCGCCTTCAACAGCAAGATCACCTTCCTGCAGTTCTTCTTCGGCATCCTGCCGGCGATGCTCGCCGGGATGGGCGTCAACACGGTCATGCTGCTGTGCATGTACTGGAAGGACCTCGACGGCGCCGGGCCCGACGAGGTCGCCGCCGGGAAGGAGATGGAGGCCGTCGAGGAGGGGCGGTCGCCGGCGGCGGCCTCGGTGCTCTCGCTCAAGTCGTCCGCCGTTGTTAGCCCCGCGGCGGCGGCGGCCAACCTGCGCCAGCGCTGCCACCAGAACGACGACGACGACGCGGATGGGGCGGAGTCGGTGATGTCGGAGAACATCTCGACCAAGCACCGGTGGTTCATGGAGTGCTCGGAGCAGCGGCGGAAGCTGTTCCTCAAGAGCTTCGCGTACGTGGTGACGGTGGGCATGCTGGTGGCCTACATGCTGGGGCTCAACATGTCGTGGACAGCCATCACCACCGCCATCGCCCTCGTCGTCGTCGACTTCCGCGACGCCGAGCCCTGCCTCGACAAGGTATGTGTATGTATGTATGTACGTACGCGTACGTCACGGCGACGATCGAGGTCGCCCTGTTGTCGCATTCGTTTATCATCGTGCCGCTAGCCGCTGGAAGCGAGGGGAATCGAAGGGCGACACGTGGTGGGCATGCACGTCTCATGTAGGTGTGTGCACGCGTAATACTGTTGTGTGTCTGCAGGTGTCCTACTCGCTGCTGGTCTTCTTCTCCGGGATGTTCGTGACGGTGAGCGGCTTCAACAAGACGGGGCTCCCCGGGGCCATCTGGAACTTCATGGCGCCCTACGCCAAGATCAACCACGTCAGCGGCGTCTCAGTGCTCTCCCTCATCATACTGCTCCTCTCAAACCTCGCCTCCAACGTGCCAACCGGTGCGTATAAATACATACATGCGCACTTGAACGATATATCTATATATACAGCTCGTTAAGCACTAATGATAGATGCTCTTATTTCCTAATTTGCTGACAAATTAAAACAGATATATAGATAGAATTAATGTGCCGTTTTGACGTGACAGTTTTATAATAACTAAAGTAAATGCATATATTCTTGGTACTTAGTGCTGCTGATGGGGGACGAGGTGGCGGCGTCGGCGGCGACCATCTCGGCGTCGGCGGTGACGCGTTCGTGGCTGCTGCTGGCGTGGGTGAGCACGGTGGCGGGCAACCTGTCGCTGCTGGGGTCGGCGGCGAACCTGATCGTGTGCGAGCAGGCGCGCCGCGCGCAGCGCAACGCCCACGACCTCACCTTCTGGAGCCACGTCGTCTTCGGCGTCCCCTCCACGCTCGTCGTCACCGCCATCGGCATACCCCTCATCGGCAAGATCACACTCTAATATAAAACCACCGTAACAGTACTATTAGTAGTTAGCATCTACTACTACTAATACATGCAAGAAAAGCTTCAACAAATTAAAGTCGTGCCATGGCGACCGGTCGAGAAATCGACAACCAAGGCAATCAAAACAGTGCGGCACCCTCATACTATATGAATATGCTGCCTCAAGTGCATGATTGATTATTAGAGCATATTTTTCAAGTGTCTGTTTATATGTTTTAGTATTTGCTGTATAGCTCTTCCCTGCAGAAAGGACAAGCCGCGAGCATGATTGGACCAGGTTAATTTGGCAGATGTTAAGAAAAGACGCAGTGCGCCAATTAAGCAGCGCATGCAAAGAACATCTGTGTCCTGGTTTGCATGCAGCTTTAACTTGGATCAGTACAATCCAGTCAATGATATATAGTGAGATCAATGTATACGAATGAGAGTGAAGAATTAGTATATCATGGTTTTAAATCTTAAATTGAAGTTGGCTTCTGTTTTCACGTACTGTCTCATCTTTTTTTTTAAAAAAAACTGATTTTCACTGTCTCATCTGCTCTTTGCTTCTTGCTAATGCTGTAGTTATGTATGCTCCCAGTTCTAATAATTAATTAGGAGATTAAAAGTAACACATGTGTTGTCTTTCGTAAAATTTTCAAACTGCAGTAGTGGAGATTATTGAAATCACGGTCGCGCCAACGTCATAGCAGCTGCATGCCACTTGCACAAAAGGGAGAACGGCGTGCTGGTCCTTTCGAACTAGCATTCCACAGATTTCTCATATCTTCTGGGAACCTAGGGTTTACATATTCGACGGAGTATATGGTATTGGAAAGCCAGGATGCAGAAGTACTCACTTGATATTCACGGTACAAAAGCAACCCACAGAAACCCTGAAGAAAAAAAGCATCCAGTCATGGACTCGTATATATGTAGTTTGGATTTAGACTACTTCAAGTTTTTTTTTTCTATAATGTTGTCATGCATGATACATATACACAGGAAAACCTCTCTGCTCAATAAGATGGCTATAAAGCGCGTTGTCAAAATTTTCATTGCAAGGAGAGACGTCGTCCACGCAACGGTAATAATAGATAACTCAAATTGGGGCATGCTAATTCGGTACGCCCGGCCAGATCGCCGTCCTAGTCCTAAAGATTAAGCAAGAATTGAAAGGTTTAGATCTAAGCAGGAGCTGTCAAATTAGGTTGTCTAATCGCTCTCGAGTAATACTAGGAACTAACTGTGCTACTGCCGTTATCTGTTTCTCCTGTAAATCGCCTGTTGTAACAACCTTAGCTCATGCAACGGCGCATATATGACGCGTTGTACCTTTAATAATACAAAGATACACGGCTCGAGTATTCGGTAAAAAAATCGATACGCCCAATTTCAGACAGTACATGTACCCCCGCCGGCCTCCACCACCACGCCCATTGCTATCTCAATGTCCTCACCTCGTCCTCCTTAATTACTATCTCCTTGGATGTTGTTCACCCCTACCGCAAGTTGTTTTTTTAAAAATTATACAGTACAACGTAGAAGCTGACACACGCACAGACACTCACCCCTATAAATACACGAACGCAAACCCTCGTTGTCGGACAGGAACGTCGCTTACCACTTAACGCATAGCGCCGGTAAATCCTGAGAAAATCCCAGAAAAAGGTGCGAGCACCAGGATTTGAACCCTGGTGGGTAGCGTCCCACTGAACCGTTCTACCATTGGACTACGAGCCAATTCGCCCCCTATCACAAGTCCTCCCCGCCCACTCTACTCTACTCGACGGCTTGTGTTCTGGCCGCTTCGACTCTCGCCTGCCACCATTGCTGGCTATCCTGTGTTCTTGCTCCCTTCTTCTTCAGTAAGTTCGGTACTTCGAACCCAATTCCTAACTTTTGGAGTAGCAACCGAGTAGTATCACTGGATATATTTTGTGAATCGTGATCTCCAAACTCACTACGGGAGACAGTAGAGCTTCCAAGTGTCGGTAAAGAGTATATAACACTTGGCAAAATTGCCGAGTGCCACCCTAGGCATAGAGCACTTGGCAAACATGTCTTTACCGAGTGCTTTTTGTCGAGTACTACAACGGACATTCAGCAAACAATATTTGAAAAAAATAAAAAAACATTCGCTAGGCTACGCCGGCTGCGCCGCTTGCCCGGCTGCCTGCCACCTGACCCCCCCACCTCGCCGCCCGTTCGCCTAGTTGCCCGGCCGTCGGCCGCTTGGGCCGCGCCGCGCCCAACTGCGCCGCCGCCTGGTTAGAGGGAGAGAGATGAGAGAGAGCTACCAGGTGAGAGGGAAAGAAATGAGAGAGGGAGAGAGAGGTGGGAGAGATATATTTTATTTGTATGTTAGAGGGATGATCCATGTGCTCATGTAGGGACCAAAGAGCTCACCATTTTGAAGGGTTGGATGGCTGACGTGCCGAGTTGTGTTTTCTCTATGTATTTATAATGAAATTTTGGATGGCTAAACAATTTTAAATAAAAAAGTTGTAAGCTACAAACTTTTACATCTTTTCAAGACCTACAACTTTGATATAGAACATATTTCCATTCAAGGTCATTTGAAAATTTTAAAAATTTAATATTTTAAATTAGATACATTATAAGGATATTTTAAAATATTAAACAATCTTAAATTAAAACGTTGACAACTACAAAATTTAGTGGATATGTAGAACTTTGATATATAACTTATTCATATTCGAGATCATTTCAAAATTTTAAAATTTCAAATTAGATAATTTATAATAATATTTTGAGGTATTAAACAATCTCATATACAAAAGTTGTCAACTACAAAGATTAATATTTCATCGAGGTGTACGGCTTTGCTATAAAGTTTTGTTTTCATATCAGATCATATAAAAAAAGTTTGTATTCAAAAAGTACATCTACCAACTCTCTCGTATACAATCACACATATACTTCTTGTGAGATGTTTCAATTTTGTAAACATCGTTATGACAAAATGTGCGAAATCTTTTCAACTTTTTTATCACATCCTCTATATGTCATACCATCACATCAAGACAAATCTCATGATTTCCAGACTTAATTTGTTTTTTTAGAATTTACAAATCATTTGGACACATGTTTTGATCATAGTTCTTGACATAAGATGTTCGAATTTTTTTTGATTTCATGGGTAAGGTCTCAAACTGGGCTAAATAACATAAATATAATATTTTACTCATTGTATTCTATTATTTGAATCACTTGCCATTCAAATTTGACTTTATTCAAAAAAATACTTAAAATATAATTAATTAATTAATTATTGCAAACAAATACAAAAATATACCAAATTTTAATTTAGAGTAACATATATTGTACGTGGAGAGTAGAAAAAGTTTTGAGGCTAAAAGATAAAAAAAACTTAAACCTTTGTCGAGTGTTAAGGAAAACACTCAGCAAATCTCTTCTTCGCCGAGTGCCACTGATCCAGCACTCGGCAAAGAAGTGGTTTGCCGAGTGCCTAGAAAAGGCCAGCGTAAAAAGTAGTTTGTCGAGTACCTAGAAAAACACTCATATTTGTCGAGAGTTTTCTTTTTTGGCAATCTGCAAACTCGGCAGAGAGTTTATCGAGTGTTTTTTGTAACACTTGATAAAAACCTTATTTTATGAGTGCATGAGAGAATACACTCGGCAAGATTGGATTTCCAGCAGTGACTATATGCACGGAGCGCACGCTTAAAATCGGCTTCCTGCCTTAGATTTCCATTTCATAGACATAGCTTAGGTTGAAACGCAATGAAAACCAGAACAAAATATCCAAGTCATCCGATCCACTCGCCGAGTGACGACAAAGAAACTTATCCTCCTCGACGCAGCCATGGCTGTGCTATCCTAGTCGGATGGATAGATCAGATGGTGGACTTTTGACGGCCGTACTAACGATGCATGCTGCTCCCATGTTACGGCCTTGCGTTTAATAATTAGCTACGTACTATCGTCGACACTTGAAACGATCCGCGAGAATAATTAAGGAGATAATCTTTACTACCCGTCAAGCATCAGCTACATGCATATGCGTACATATTTAGCCACTTAGCCAACATTTTCACTGAATAAAAAATTCCTGTACTTCGAGTACGTCTTCCATGAATGAATATGTACCTGTCGATCTATAGTTCAGTTACGACTTAGATATTTTAGCTTTTGGTGGATTATAGTCATACTCATCTGACATAACCTAATTAATTTTCTGGTCCAAGGATAAATATTCTTTTTGTCCCAAATGCGGGGATCTATTCAATAAGGTTTCCAAGCAACTCAATGTATACAAAGGACAGGTTAATTTTCGTCGCTCTATGAAGGGAAAACAGGGTCTATTTATCTAAGGACAGGATGCGAGATCTTTACACCGTGTGCTAATATAAAAGATTTAGAGAGAATGTGCGCAGTGATGCATACTTTTATCATTTAACTAAGCCCCTAGTGTCAAGTCCCGTGATTATACATATCCAACTTGTCAACTTTTTGTCAAGTATATTTGATATTTTCAATTTTCATCAGAGATCCCTTTTCACATAAAGGCACACATTCGTGGTCTGAACCAACAAAATATCTCCTAACAAGAATCCCAAGAAATATCCCTGAGCACATGCATCCACGATGCAATGACGTGGGTTAGTCCAATGGCCTTTGGACAACCCGTTTTCAACTGACAGTCATATTATTTTAATGGCAACGCCAAAACATTGATTTTGCAATGGCCATGCGACAACACATTTCCCACAATTGGTAACACATCTGTTGCGCGCATTAATTAGATATGGTAAGTGCAGTGTCGTATGGTTATTCCTGGTGCAATGGTAGAGTCCCATGTTAGTGTTTTTGTATTTGCCTCTCCTCTCGTTGCACCAGTGCTAAATTTTCTATGCACTATATTGCAAAAAAAAGTAGTAGAATAATTATAATCAAAACATTACAACAAATTATGATCACTAAAACGTGCAGTCAAAGATAGGTTGAATAGTCTTGTAATTGATCGCTTGAGTACTTAGTGATATTGCTTACTCATAAGCAAAGCAACCATTTTCATAGCTATATTCTCTAGTAATTGTTTTTTGAATCAATTTTCAGCTTAGTTGCAAGAATCCACTGGATAGCAAATTGGTGGTCCCATAAACTTCGGAGACTGTAACCATTATATATACATGAACTTGAAAGTATTCACCACAGTACAAGACTAATGTCACACCAGGTTTCAGAATGAAACCAAATATGAATCACATGTATGCAGGGATCCGATTACTCATATATGTGATAACTTCAACAGTGAGTCATGTCTAATATTATATAATTATTATATATCATTACAAAATGAATGTGGTTATGAAAGAAAAATACATATTTATATCGTCATCTTCAACGAAATGGTTTTTCATCTCCGCAGACAGTTGACTAGGAGAACACATAATATAATATGGTCGGATTGCTTAATGAATTGCATGTGAACAAGCTAATCATATATAGCAACATTAAATTGTACTGAAAAATAGTAACAATAGGAGTAATGATTAAAAACCACCACAAAAGACCTTAAAAGATAATAAAAATATACAAAAATGAGATAGTGGAAGAAAAATTAACAACAAAGGATGAAAAACACTAAAGTAGTCAATAGAAAAAGGTGCATGCATGGCCAAATAAAGAAAAAGAATAATAAATAGTTCATTCTACAAAAATAAAGTTATACAAGGAGTTCCAAAAGGATACATGTTATATAGTCTTCTCATATGATATTGTGTAAAAGCCTGAAAAAAAGTAAGAAACTACATATAAATCCTCCAGACTTAAAAAGACAAATATTTTTACTTGTGGTCATTATCTCATTGTATGTTGTTCCAGTTACTGTTACCTATTCATCTAAATAGGAAAATTACTACATTTTTTGTTTTGTAATAGAAAATGCTGAGTTTCACAAAGAAGTCATGATTGTATTGACAATAAATATTCATTTCATGAAAAGACGTTACCACCATTTTTTTTTCTAAATCGTCAGTGAAAATGGCGGTGGTGAAAATCGTTTATGTAGTAAAGTGTCTTGAGAATTATGTGAAAAAATACAATAATTATATGATGGTTTGAATTTCAAATTTTGTCAATATTGAGACATATTAATTGATAGCAGTATATACACTGACAACATACATCCGGGAGAGAATATGTAAACACTAAATGCAACCATATGTGCATCACTTGTTCAGACAAGCACTTGATCAAGAAGACACTGTCTGCAAGCTGAACTGCCATAGCTTCTTGGCCAACTCAGCATCTGAAGCTTGCGAGCTAGGGCTGGCTATATTACAATTGGCAAAGTATTTCCCACTTATGCCTTTGACTTGAGGCTGCATTGCCACATAGCATGTCGTTGCGGCACCCTTTAACGACAAAGATAAGACGAAGATTGGTAAGGATTTCGGATCAATACATGTTTCATCAACGAGGCCGTAGAACAACAAGAGGTGAAAGCTTACCTGTTGTACACTTCTACACATGATTCTTCACCTGTTGTACACTTCTACACATGATTCTTCCAATGGTGTTCAACAAAGCTGCAAGAGTAGGGGGAACAGTTACAGATACCATTACAATTGGATCGAGTTCAGTGCAAATGTTTTTCAAGGTAGAAGCCAGCAACTATTTGACATGTTTGGATGGACCGGCCAGAAGCCCTTTCATTTTGAAAATAATAAAATCAATGGTAAGACTCTAGAAATACCAGAGATAATAGTCCTGCTCCTAAAAAGGTTAGTCGCGATGACACCAGGATGAACTGCATTGACTGAAATATTCACTCCTTCCTCCTGTTCATGAAGATGACTTCTTATGTTATTAGCCAGCTGACGCATTCATATGTAACGACTTCCGTTCAGTGTCAGACAGCTGAGATACCTTGAAGATTCGTGCTAATTCATTAGAGTGAAGAATGTTGGCAAGCTTTGATTGACCGTAAGCAATAAAGTCGTTCAAACTGTGTAAGGTCAAAATACAGGAAACTTGTTATTTCTACGGGCAGCAACATGTCCCAATTTCCCGAGAGAATTCAGAATGGCCTAAGCATGGATTACCCAGAAGGATCATGGATTTTGTCGAAGCATATCCCTTCAGGATAGGTCATGACATGGGCTGAAGACGCCAGATTGACGATCCTCCCCTCAACGCCACTGTCCCTGCAGCCACTCTTCATGTTCTCCAGTAAGAGATTCGTTAGAAGAAAATGGCCTGCCATCAAAGTCAAACAGTACTACATTCTCAGGACTCATTGTCATAGGTCATAAGTCAGAGGAGCAAGCCTAAATTACGGGCAATCGATAAGGGATACTCATACTCTTCTACAGGTAAACAAAGAAAGAAGTTCAAACTTCAAATAATGAGTGCAACTAAGGCTGTAGTGCTAAGAGGATGTACCAATGTGATTTGTTGCGAAATGCAATTCCAGACCGTCACAGGAACGTGTGCAGTTCCTCGTCATCACTCCAGCGTTGTTTCTGCCAAGAAGAACAGGAATCCATGATTCCAGGCTGGCTTTTGACATTTGTGATATCCTTTTTCTTGAGCTTTTTTACGGTACCTTATATTATACCACTGATTGATGGTATATAGTGTAGAGAATGGATAATATAGTAATTTGTATCTAAATATGTTAATTCTTGACAGCGGCGTGCATCGCCGATTCGAGATCCATGCTACTGGAGCGCCTTAACTGTCGGCCCGAAACGCATGATCGAATGAAAAAAATAAAATATGTCTAAATTACAGTGGTGTCATTTAGATTTATTTTTCTAATAATACCCTTATACTGCTATACTACTCACCATATACTACATATACCACTGAACAACGTTACACTAGTATACAATTATTCTTAACCGTCACATATTTATATACTGGTCCTTTTTTACGGTTCAACGGAGGGGGAGAGAATCCCCCACCTGAAATTTGCATTCATTCATTGGCCTAGACACTAGCCCGGCTGATCACCGGAGTTTTATGAAAAAAAATTTACCGAATACGCAAGAGGATTGCATATCTTGTTAGATTAATTGGGCCTTTGCCCATTTAAGTCTCAATTAATCAAAGAATTAAAGGTCCACTACTAAATGCTAGGGAATTAAATCCCGGATGGAGAGTGAACGAGAATCCTAACCAACTTAAATAGTGGACCAACTGTGGACCACTTGTGAAGTTGGTAAAAGGGGATGGACGTGCCACATGCGCGCTCGCTCGCTCGCCGAGCCGTGGCCGTGCCGTGCCGAAACGAGCCGAGCCGCTCTGCGTGCTGTGTGATGAACCTTTTTGCCACAAATGACATTGATTGAGTCTTAAACGTTATCAGTAACTGCCGTTTTGATGGCTGAGAGTAAGTGATGACGTTTAATGACATTATTGGGCTGACCAATAACTGACGTCATTATGGCCATTGCTGCCTCATGTAGTGTCCAGGTTCATCCCCCATCCTCCTCTAGTCACCTATATAAGAGGGGCTCTCTCCCATAGCCAGAACACACAAGCAGACTCTCCCTCTCTGGTACTCCTTTCAGGAGACCTCTCTCTTCTCCCTGTTTTTGCTGCTCTCTTGCATTCCCAACGCAAGCTTTGCGCGCACTCTGCTTGCGTGAGCAGTTGCCTCCGAACCTCCCTGTCTAGTGATCCCGCTCGGGATAGGCGGGCGATAAGGTTTTTGGGGAGCGTACGAGTACGCGCCTGCTCGCTGCTGTGAATGACTACTTCCTGGTGGCCAACTTCGTCAACCCGAACGACTACTTCCTGGTGGCTAACTTCGTCAACCCGAACGACTACTTCCTGGTGGCCAACTTCGTCAACCCGAACAACTACTTCCTGGTGGCCGTCTTCCTCACGTGAACGACTACGTCCCGGTGACCGTTCGAGGGACTCTACTGCATCGACTCGCCACTGCACCGAATTAGATCGACTACTTCGACCAAGGCCAGTCGATGATGGTTAACACTATTCCTCCAGCTGGTGACGGCGCATCCGGTGCCTCTGGTACTGGCCCCTCCTCTGGGTACATCCTGAACATCTTTTTGTTCTTGTTTCGGTTTCTCATGTTGTTCATGTTATTTAGGAGAATTAACTTGAACACTGGCACATGTTATGTTACCACTGGCAGTGCCAACATGGTTGTTAGTGAGACTGGTGGAACGTCGGGGTACGGTAATCTTTTACCTACAGTTCTTTCAGTATGTCATTCACCCGATTGGTGGATTGACACTGGTGCTAATATTCATGTTTGTGCTGACATTTCCTTGTTTGCTTCTTACCAGGCAGGCGGGTCTTCCTTCATGTTGATGGGGAATGGATCACATGCGCGTGTTCTTGGTGCTGGTTCAGTCGCTCTGAAGCTTACTTCGGGAAAGACCGTTCGACTGAAGAACGTGCAGCATGTCCCCACCATCAAAAAGAACTTAGTCAGCGGGTCTCTTCTGTGTAGAGACGGTTTTAAATTAGTCTTTGAATCCAATAAATGTGTAATCTCTAAATTTGGAAGTTTTATTGGAAAAGGTTATGATAGCGGAGGCTTGTTCTGCTTTTCTTTGTCAGACAATTGTAATAAAGTTGTGAACCATGCAGCAAACGTTAATACTGAATCTAATGTTTGGCATTCGCGACTCTGTCATGTTAATTTTGGTTGTATGATGCGTCTTGCAAACCTGAGCTTAATTCCGAGATTCACCTTAGTCAAAAATTCTAAGTGTCATGTGTGTGTTGAATCAAAACAACATCGCAAGCCTCATTTCGCGGCTGAGGCGAGGAACTTGGCACCTCTAGACTTAATTCATTCCGATCTATGCGAGATGAATGGTGTATTGATAAAAGGTGGTAAAAAGCACTTCATGACTTTAATAGATGATTCTACTAGATTTTGCTACATTTATTTGGTGAAGTCTAAAGATGAAGCGTTACAGTATTTTAAAATCTATAAAGCTGAGGTAGAAAATCAACTTGAGAGAAAGATCAAAAGAGTTAGGTCTGATCGCGGTGGAGAGTATTTTTCTAATGTATTCACTGCGTTCTGTGAGGAACATGGAATAATTCATGAGAGGACACCTCCCTACTCACCTCAGTCAAATGGGGTAGCCGAAAGAAAGAACCGCACTCTGACTGACTTGATTAATGCCATGTTGGATACAGCGGGACTTTCCAAGGAATGGTGGGGTGAGGCTATATTGACTGCATGTCATGTCCTGAATCGTGTTTCTATGAAGAACAAAGAGATAACACCATTCGAGGAATGGGAAAATAAAAAGCTAACCCTTTCATACTTACGGACTTGGGGATGTTTGGCCAAAGTGAATGTGCCCATAACCAAGAAACGTAAATTGGGACATAAGACCGTTGATTATGTCTTTCTTGGTTATGCTTTCCATAGTGTAGGTTATAGATTTTTAATAGTAAAATCTGAAGTACCTGACATGCATGTTGGTACAATTATGGAGTCCAGAGACGCTATATTCTTTGAGGATATTTTTCCTATGAAAGAGGAAGCTAGCACGTCTAGTCATGAACTGTCTATTAATAAAGAACCTAGAGAACCTGTTGTTTCGATAGAACACAATGAACACACATGTGGAAAATCCTGAGGAGGATGACAGTGAAGCTCTCAAAAGGAGCAAGAGACAGAGGACTGCAAAGTCCTTTGGTGATGATTACATTGTGTACCTCGTGGATGACACCCCTAAAACCATTGAAGAGGCATATTCCTCTCCAGACGCTGACTATTGGAAGGAAGCAGTTAGGAGTGAGATGGACTCTATTATGTCTAATGGTACTCGGGAAGTCGTGGAACGTCCGTATGGGTGCAAACATGTAGGATGCAAGTGGGTGTTCAAGAAAAAGCTTAGGCCTGATGGTACTGTTGAGAAGTACAAGGCAAGTCTAGTGGCTAAGGGATATACTTAGAAAGAAGGAGATGACTTTTTTGACACTTACTCGTCGGTTGCCCGATTGACCACCATTCGAGTACTGCTCTCTCTGGCAGCTTCCCATGGTCTACTCGTTTATCAGATGGACGTTAAGACAGCTTTCCTAAATGGAGAGTTGGAGGAAGAGATCTACATGGATCAGCCAGAAGGTTTTGATAAAGTCTTTGTATGGCCTTAAACAAGCTCCTAAGCAGTGGCATGAGAAGTTCGACAGAACTTTAACGTCAGTTGGCTTTGTTGTGAACGAAGTCGACAAGTGTGTGTACTATCGCTGTGGTGGGGGCGAAGGAGTGATCTTGTGTCTATATGTAGATGACATACTGATATTTGGGACAAGCCTTAATGTGATTAAGGAAGTCAAAGAGTTTTTGTCTCAGAGTTTTGAGATGAAAGATTTGGGAGAGGCTAATGTGATCCTAAATATTAAGCTAGTGAGAAAAGGTGATGGTGGGGTTGTTCTCACACAATCCCACTATGTGGAGAAGGTCTTGAGTCGTTTCGGATATAATGACTGCAAGCCAGCTCCAACACCTTATGATGCTAGTAAAATATTACGGAAGAACAAAAGAATAATGAGAGATCAGCTGAGATACTTCCAGATCATTGGTTCACTAATGTACCTAGCCAGCGCTACTAGACCCAATATCGCGTTCGCTGTGAGCAAACTGAGCCGGTTTGTGTCAAATCCAGGAGATGCTCATTGGGAAGCTCTTCACACCCTGAAATTTTTGGATTTCAGGATGTGATTTTAAAGAATAATTAAATAAATAATTTCTCATAATTTTAAAATTTTTCTCAACTTTATTTAATTTGCAGGGAATTTAGTATAAGGAAAACCATTTATCTAAATTAAATTAAAACAACATAGGTTCAACGTTGAGTGCCTTGCATTCATGCCGGTTTGCATTTAGTGGTTTTATGTATGCAAGTTTTCTAAAATGCGTTTAGAAGCCTTTTGGGAATTTTCCGGACTTTTCTGGAATCTATTGCTAACTTTCCTAGAGCATATTCAAATTTTTGGAAGGTGCTAAAACCTTTTTCATGAGCTCCAAATATTTTATTTGGGTTCCTCGTGTCCAACTCTACCCCTGGGATTTTTTCCTGGAATTTTTGGAAATTTTCGGAGTATTTTTTGTGGCTTAAATGATTGATCTGGAATTTTCTAGATTTATCTTGGCACGAAAAGCAATTTCTGAAAATAAAAAGGAAAAGAAAAACCCTCCCGGGCCGAAACCCAGCCCAACGCTCCGCCCACCCCCTCTTTCCCCGGCCCAACCCCCACGCGCTCCCCGACCTCCGCTCGGCCCAACGCCCGGCCCAACTCCTCCCCCCCCCCCCCCGCGCTCCACCGGCCCGCCAACCCTTCCTCTCCTCCTCTCCCTGGCTGCCCGGCCCCACTTGTCGGTCTCCCGCTCCACCTTCCTTCCTTCGCCTCGCCGCTAATGGCGGCCGGACGCGCCGCGCTAAGGCAAGCGCGCCACCGAGGCCCCGGCTTTTCCCCCACATGCGTGCCTATTTAGCCGCGCCGCCGCCCTCGGGTTCGCCCCCACAACTTCGCCCGCCAGCCCTAGCGCCGCCAGAGCTCGTGTGCGCCGCCGCCGCCTTGAAGCCTCGGCCGCGCCGTCGACTCGCCGCTCCGCCGCCGCTCCGGCCTTCCCGACCCTCGGAGCGCCCCCACGTGGTGGTGAGCTACCCCCCCCCCCCCCCCCCCCCGAACCCCTCCTTGCCCTCTCCCCGCCCCCTAGCACCCCGAGCGCGCTCGCCGGAACCTGCCGTCCGCCGGTGAGCGTCGCGCGCCCCCTGTGCGGCCTCCCTGCCGGCGAGAGGCCCGGGAATAGCTTCCCCGCGGCCCCCGCTTCCTTCCCAACTGCCTCGCGTCGCCAATGAGGCCTTGGCTCGCCCGGACGGCTTCGCGCCGGTGATGCGCCGCCGCACGCGTGGGCGGCGCCGCCGCACCCCCTTTCCCCCCCGCCAACAGCCTCGCCCGACCGGATCTGGACCGTTGGATCCCGATCCAACGGCCCACGCCCCTCCCCTGCCCGAGTCAAATCCCCCGGAAAACGGTCAGCGCCTGCATTTTCTAAAAGAGCCCCTCCACTATTTAAGAATCAACCCGCGGTCCACCCGAGTTATAAAAATAATTACATCTAGGTCCTTCCTTCACGTTTAGGCCCCTAAACTTTTGAAAAATAAAACACGCAGTCCTGTTTAGGAATTTTTACGCGTAGGCCCTCGGGTTTTTTATAAAATTATGTTTAGGTCCCTGTTTTCTTACAAATAAGCCCCTAAAACTCGTTTTAATCATAGTTTCACGTTTTAACTCCGTTTTGGCCCGTTCAAGTTGCGTTAGATTCGTATAAGCTCAAACTACACGTTAGCACTCACATCTACCATGCCTTGTATTCCTGAATTTTATTTAAATATTAATTTGACTAAAGGTTATTTAAATATTTTTTCTATATCAAAATCTAATTGAGATTTATACTCGGCTTTTAAATGCTAAAATAAATTTGATTAATATTTATTCAATTAGATTTATAAATAAAAGTTGACTAGGTCATATCTCGGTTTTTCATAAACGAATTTTAATTTGATTAATGTTTATTTAAAGCTATCTTTTCTAATTAAAATTCTACTTAGAGTTAAACTCCGAGTTTTCATAAATATTTATCAATATTGATTAATATCAACATGAATATGTTTTTATTATCATATTGACTAGTTAAACACGAAATGTCTTATCATTAATCGATTAGATGCTCTCACATGTTTATTCCGAATTAATGTTCAATTTGGTATAATTTGTACATAAACAATTATAAATAAAATATGATTAAGTTTTATCTCGTTTTACAAGTTCATATATAACTGAATTAATTCCAATATAAGATGTTTCTCTGAAATATCTTTTATATCATTTATTTCATTAAAATTTATCAAGCATATAGTCTTTTATTTTCTTTTATAATCCAAATCTTCCGATAGTCGTATCTTTTCAACCGTGACTCCGTTTTCAGCGATTCTTGCGCCCACGTGACCGTAGCCTCGAGCCCCATCCTTTAGCGCGCTCTTTTAAAGCTTTTATTTTGGTTGGTGTACTGTTCTTAGTTGTATATTGTTTGCTTGCTTGTTTAGCTCCATGTTGTGCTCGATGATTGCTTCAAGTAGAGGAATGTCATCAAGTGATTTCAAGCAGAAGAGTCTGAAGATCAAGAATTGAAGACTATGAGTAATTATAATGGATTTGAGGTAAGTTATGGCACGGACAATCCTTGCTACCTAAACACCACCTTTTACAATTAATTACTTTCATATGCATGTGTCTAAATTGATGTCCTATTAAGGTTGTACCTAGTTTTGTATACCCTGTTCTTTTGATTACCCCGGGTTTATGCATATGGGTAGCATATTTGCTATGCGCAGCTACTGTCACCATTATTTAATTGTTAATGATGACTCAATGGTTCACTTCAATGTTAATGATCTTTTTAGCAACATGGTTCAGGGAACTAGGGCATGTGCTGTGTGCTTTGCTCCAGTGTCTCTCCGTAAGGTCCGGTTCTTAAAGCGGCAACCCAGGAGCCTGTCGCCACCGCTAGAACTATTATGGCTCTGGTCTTGGTCAAGTAACTCGTACGACTCTAGCTTGACAGTAGTTACCGACGGGGCCGACGGCGCTATGGGAAGCACTCGTGAGAGTATGGTTTGATCCACCGAGGACGGGGGTACCGTCGGCTATGTATTGTCAGGCACAGTCCCGTGTTGGGAGTCCATGTGGTATGGGAACTCCGCACGTCGCGCTCTTTTACTTGTTGGCATGCGTGCACGCGCTCTGGACGCCATTGACCCTCTTATCGCTGCACCCTGAGAGTCAGTCAATCTCGGTGCCTTGGATCATGCTGCCTGTGTTGTACCATAGTGGCTACTGTTTTGTTAGGGTGTCTTGTGAAAAACCTCGTAGTGTCCCTATGCAGTCACACCTCGGAAGTGTTGATGTGCGTGGTTGGGTGCAAAGTTCCTTTGAACTTTTACGCGACTGGTGGGTAAAGGGCGAAACCTCTGCAGAGTGTAAAATCTATCATGATAGCCTTGCTCAGGGTCACGAGCGGCCTGGATCCTTTTTTATTAGAAGATGATGTTTATTTAAGTTTAATGTCACTTATACTTATTTAATTAGGTTACAACCGGGTTTCATTCACTTGTAGTAACTTGGTTAATGCTAAAATGAATCAACTAAAAGTGCTAATGCAGTTCAGCCGTGTCAAGCCTTCTTTTAAGCTTTCATACACCATGCTATACTTGCTAAGTAATTTGGATTACTTACACTTGCCATTATTCAACAAAATCCCGGATGGGTAACAGATGAGTCAGAAGTGAGTCTGCTGCTACTGAGTTTTCTGAAGATCTTCTGTACTTTTGAGCTGTGGTCAACCAGTCGGTGTCCCTGTGGACTTGAGGCTCTACCCGTCGAGAGAATTAGACTTCCGCTGTGTTTTATTTCGGTAAACTCTGATTTAACTATTTTATTCGAGCATATGTACTCTGATTTCCATATTTGTAAGATGTATATGTTCTGTGGACATCCTGGACACACATATGGCAGCATTCGGGTTTCTGTGTAAATCCGGGTGTGACATGCGCTTTCTGAAAGGTACTATGGACTATAGAATTCACTATATCGAGTACCCTAGAGTACTGGAGGGTTACAGTGATTCAAATTGGATATCCGATGCAGATGAGATTAAAGCCACAAGTGGATATGTGTTCACACTTGGAGGTGGCGCTGTCTCCTGGAAGTCTTGCAAGCAGACCATCTTAACGAGGTCAACTATGGAGGCAGAACTCACTGCATTGGACGCCGCCACTGTTGAGGCCGAATGGCTTCGTGATCTCCTTATGGATTTGCTGGTAGTTGAGAAACCGATACCGGCTATCCTCATGAACTGTGATTGTCAAGGTGAACGGTTCATAGGATAACATGAAGTCCTCTAGGCATGTAAAGAGGCGGCTGAAATCTGTCAGGAAAATGAGAAACTCCGGAGTGATAGCCTTGGACTACATCCAAACGTCTAAGAACCTGGCAGATCAATTCACAAAGGGTCTTTCACATAACGTGATAGACAATGCATCTAGGGAATTGGGCTTGAGACCCATGTGTGTTACTCAGTAGTGGTAACCTGTCCTATGTGATCGGAGATCCCGTGAATTAAGATGGTGAAACAAGCTACTGTTTAACTGAGAGAGTAGAACCTTTGAAAAGGGCTCATTCCAATGGAGGTGCATTTCTCTTCTAAGTCTGTATGGCAGGTTGGTGAAAACCTTAATGTGATCCGAGTGGCTCAATGAGGGCAAAGATGTTGACTTACAGAACATCTCAAAGGATTGCACCTATATGGGTTCGATTGCTAGTCACAATCTAGGAGATAGGGTGATCTCTAGATACCCATGAAAGGCACGGAGTATGACTTATACGCTCCAACCCGAGGGGATGCTTATAGCAGCCTAGTACTGGCAAAGGGGCTCTAGTCAAGCTTATTTGCACAAAACTGTCAATTCAAGGCATAGTCCATTGGTCAGTTGTGAACAAGTGTAGCTCTTGCCCCAGGTGGATGTTCAACTTAACAGTCCCCGCCATGAGGCCAGTATATCAAAACAACAGTTGAGTCGAGAGTATTTCCTTGTGTACCTTGAAATTCTTGGTGGGGATTGTTAGATTAATTGGGCATTGGCCCATTTAAGTCTCAATTAATCAAAGAATTAAAGGTCCACTAATAAATGTTAGGGAATTAAATCCCGGATGGAGAGTCAACGGGAATCCTAACCAACTTAAATAGTGGACCAACTGTGGACCACTTGTGAAGTTGGTAAAATGAGATGGGCGTGCCACATGCGCGCGCGCGCTCGCTCGCTGAGCCGTGGCCGTGGCCGTGCCGAGCCGAGCCGAGCCGCTCTGCGTGTGCTGTGTGATGAACCTTTTGCCACAGATGATATTGATTGAGTCTTAAACGTTACCAGTGACTGCCGTTTTGATGGCTGAGAGTAAGTAATGACGTTTGATGGCATTATTGGGCTGACCAATAACTGACGTCATTATGGCCATTGCTGCCTCATGCAGTGTCCAGGTTCATCCCCCTCCTCCTCTGGTCGCCTATATAAGAGGGGCTCTCTCCCATAGCCAAAACACACAAGCAGACTCTCCCTCTCTGGTACTCCTTTCATGAGACCTCTCTTCTCCCTGTTTTTGCTGCTCTCTTACATTCCCAACGCAAGCTTTGCGCGCACTCTGCTTGCGTGAGCAGTTGCCTCCGAACCTCCCTGTCTAGTGATCCTGCTCGGGATAGGCGGGCGATAAGGTTTTTGGCGAGCGTACGAGTACGCGCCTGCTCGCTGTTGTGAACGACTACTTCCTGGTGGCCAACTTCGTCAACCCGAACGATTACTTCCTGGTGGCCGTCTTCCTCACGTGAATGACTACGTCCCGGTGACCGTTCGAGGGACTCCACTGCATCGACTCGCCACTGCACCGAATTAGATTGACTACTTCGAGCAAGGCCAGTCGAGGATGGTTAACACTATTCCTCCAGCTGGTGACGGCGCATCCGGTGCCTCCGGTACCGGCCCCGCCTCTAGGTACATCCTGAACATCTTTTTGTTCTTGTTTCGGTTTCCCATGTTGTTCATGTTATTTAGGAGAATTAACTTGAACACTGGCACATGTTATGTTACCACTGAATCACTCACTGCTGTCATGAATTTGTTGCTAATTTCTGACATTAAAATATATCGAATGATGCCTAAATTTCTAACATATCTTTGTATTAAGGTAGAGAGGAGAAAATTTTACAACGACGCACGGGGCGCCTACCTCACCCGCTCATTCTGAAAGTTACAATTTAACAGAAGGTTACATTGCTGAAACAAAAACAGAGCACCATTGTTCGTTCTTACATGAGAATGTTGAGGCGCAGGTTGAGAGACTCGAACTCGGAGGCGAATCTCCTCACTGAAGCCATGGAGCTGAGGTCCAGCTCCAGCACGTCCACTCTCGCGCCGGGGATCTTGGCCACGATGGCCTCCTTGGCCGCGAGCCCGGCGGAGACGTTGCGCACGGCCATGACGACGTGCACGCCGCGCAGGGCCAGCACGCGCGACGTCTCCAGCCCGATGCCGCTGGACGCACCTGCGCCGAGCAATGGGGCTCAAAATCAGCTCAAAACATGAGTTTCCTTCGACGCAAACGGCAACAAAATTCAAATTCCGGCCAGCCCGGGTGAGCGGGTGATCATCATTTCAAATATTATAAAGCAGAAGGGAAGTAGCGTACCAGTGATGACCGCGACGAGGCCGCGGCCGTCGACGCCGGCGGTGACCTCCTCGGCCGTGGAGGCGCCGGAGAAGCCCGAGGGGCCTTTGCGGTAGAACCGCCACATCAGGCAGCAGATTCAGACGGAACTCTGACAGGCGTGTGGGATATTGGGATGGGAGTCTGAACCTGATTTGATTCCAATATGTAATGGCAGCATAACAGTGGAGCACAATACCTGAGCTTTTTTTAAGAGAGAGAGGAATGTGAACCGCTGACGATGAGCTGCGTTGCATGTGCGTTCATTGCTCGGCGTCGTTACGCCTGCGTTGCTGTTGATTCCCACCGTTCAGAGCCCAGACATTTTTTGTTTCTCAGTATTTTTTTAGAATAGTTTGTTTCTCAGTTGACATTGCAGAGAAAGCCACGGAGAAAGAAGAAAATTGCAGATAGATCCTTAGAGCAACTCCAAGAGCCTAGGTATACTCTTAGCTGCATCTAGAGTTTTAGAGGACTTAAAAAAATAGAAAACCTTCTAAAACTGTGGGGTAACCAACAGATGCACCAAAACAGTCCATATTAACTCAAATTAGATCTGTTCCGATCGTTTTTGTCTTTTGGACGCCGCTGCTGTGACAAATCCGCGTGGGAAACAGCGGGTGCGCGGGAGGAGGGAGATGGCGAGGCAGACGTGCTCGGCAAAGATGCATAGGGAAGAGGAGGGGATGGCGAGCGGGATAGGCTAGCGAGGAAGAAGGAGAGGCTATTGGATCAGCATTTTCCCGTTATTTTCTTTTTTTAGTGAGGATTATACATTGAGCCGGGCTTGTGGAGTTGCTCTTAGGACTTAGAACCCAAAATTTATTTTCTTGTGTTTATCCCTTCACTCTACATTGTTTTTTCAGATATTTTTATACCGTGTATAAGCATAGGGAAATGCAAGGTTTTTTTTAGCGGAGGGAAATACAAGGTTTCACAAAAAGAAAATGCATATAGGCATGTCACTACTACAATAAGCGTTTCTACCTGAACTGAGCACAAATCAGATGGTAGGTTTCTTGGACAGGTACAGCAGTATCTGCATCAATGGTTCATGCAAGGACTATCAAGAAGACACAGTCTGCAAGCTGAACTGCCATAGCTTCTTCGCCAACTCAGCATCTGAAGCTTGCAAGCTCGGGCTGGCAACATTACAATTGGCAAAGTACTTTCCATTTATCCCCTTCACTTGAGGATTCATCGCCACATAGCATGTCGTTGCAGCACCCTTAACAAAGTTAACAAAGAGTTAATTAGGGTGAATGCACATGTTCTGCCAACTGTTGGGCGGCAGTAAAATAAGAGGTGAAGGCCTACCTGCTCTACGCTTCTACACATGATTCTTCCAATTGAGTTAAAAAACGCTGTAAGAATAACGGGAACAGTTACAGACATCATTAGTCGTTACAACCCGAGCTCCACGCTAGAAGCCAGAAACAATTTGAGATATTAATTTGGATGGATTGGAAGCCCTTCTTGGTTTTCAAACAAGAAAATCGGTTCGTTAGACTTGAGAGAAATATACCAGCGGCCACAGTCCTGCCCCGAAAAAGGTTAGTCGCGATGACACCAGGGTGAACTGCATTGGCTGAAATATTCATCCCTTCCTCCTGTTCATGAAGATGACGTCTTATGTTATTAGCCAGCTGACGGCTGACTTATCCATATGTAACGACTTCAGTTCAGTATCAAAGAGTTGAGATACCTTGAAGATTCGTCCTAATTCATTAGAGTGAAGAATGTTGGCAAGCTTGGATTGACCGTAACCAATAAAGCCATTCAAACTGTGTAAGGTCAAAACAGAACAAACTTGTTGGTGATGTTTATGCAGCAACATGTTCCAATTTTGGGACATAACTCGGGTTGATCTCGGCATGGATTACCCGGAGGGATCATGAATTTTGTCGAAGCATATCCCTTCGGGATAAGTCATGACATGCCCCGACGACGTCACATTGACGATTCGTCCCTCAATGCCGCTGACCCTACACGTGCTCTTCATGTTCTCAAGTAGGAGATTTGTTAGAAGAAAATGGCTTGTATTTAAGTCAAACGCCACCACATTATCAGGAATCATTCTCATATATAGGTCATAATTCAAAGGAGCAAGTATAGAAAATGAACAATCAGCTCTCTAACAGTCCTAGCTAGAAGAATTCCATCTCATCCTATAGGTCCCACTTGTAAGCATTTTTCTATTCATCTATATTCTCTCTTTCCTATGCGGGACCCATATATATGAGGACCACGTCTGTCCGAGGACCGATGGATGGTCGCTTCTCAGTGTAATGAGTGATTTATAACGTTGAGTGGACTGACTCTTGGCCTAGTATTACATGTGTTCGATGCGACTTGATTTGAGTTGGTGCAGGTGAAGAACAAGCGTGAAAGGTCTTAGGCATAGTGGCCTCCGAGGAGTGGAGAGACAAGTAGGCTTGGTTCGAGGGAACCGGTGGCCAGACGGGATCGAGTGCGGTCGGCATGGTGCAAAAAGAGCAAGACAAGGTCGTGGACTTGGAGCCGGTGCAAGGTAGCGGCTAACAACCGAAGCTTGTACGCGGGGGTTTGGTGGTTGTGCCACAAAACCATCAGAGAAGGGTTTCTCGATTTGGGCCTCAAAACCGAGCCCGAAGTTCCAATGTGACGGAGACGGTGATCCGGGCGCGTTCGGGAAGCTTCGAAGCGGTGGACACGCGGCAGGATCCTAGATCTTGCGTCGGAGGGAAGCAAGGCCGGATGGACGGCGTGCCCAGCCGGAGGAAATATCTTCGCTTTCCAAGATTGCCCCCGAGGCGTGTGTATATTAGGTTTAGAGTGTAGGGGTAGTATGGTCATTTGCCCCCACTAGGACACTCAATATAAATAGGAGGTGGAGGGAATGTCAAGTAATTTGTGCGTAACCCTAGTTCATTTGCTCTTTCTTCCGGTAGGCTAGCCAAGCACAGATCGAGTATTTTTAGTGGGTGGATGAAGGGTGGAGGTTAGCCTCCGTTGTATAGAATCTGACCTCTGGTTGTATGGAAGATTTGGCTTTGGGATGATTTCCTTCTCTTCCTTCCCGAGTTCATTTTGTGCTATTTTCATGCTTGACTCGATTCTTTGTTTCTATGCCGTTTGCTCTCGGATTTCTTTGTGGGGATCATGGGTGAGTGCCTTGTGCCTCTTTGTGGATGATCTTGACCCCTCAAACGCCGGGATTGGGTCTGAATTTGAAGATTTTGGGATGAACTCGTGGTGGGTGTGTTCTTTCGTGTGATACGCGATTCCTCGTGTCGTAGGGAGTTAGAGGCCGAGATTTTTGGGGCATAGAATTTCCTTGGGGTGCTTCTCATCTCCCCAAAGTTTCGTCTCAAGAGCTCTAGCCGTTTGGGAGATCCGGTGATGGATTTGAGAGGTTTGACCCGTGGGTTACTGTAGCTGTTCTTCATGTTCTTTCGTCGGGATTCTCGGACAGCCCGTGAGGGGCTCTCGGATAGTCCGCGGGGTTCTCGGACAGTCCGCATGTGATTGGCGGATGGTCCGAGTCTTGGTTGCTCGTCTGAGAGTTTCGTGTTTTGGCTATGTATTTTCACGGACGGTCCGCGTGACCACCTCAGACAGTCCGCGACACTGACGGACAGTCTGTAGTAATGGATTGGACAGTCCGTATAGGACCTGAAGTTTCTGGAGATTGGATTTGATTTTACGGACCGTCCGCCCTGCCCTGTCGGACAATCCGAGACCTCTGTTCGGATAGTCCGCCCTGGACCTGGCAGTCAACTGTTTCTCTTTGTGCCTTGAGTTGTGCTTCCACTTTTGTTTCTCGTCTTAGCTTGTTCCTAGGGGCGGTAGTTCCGTTGTGACTATGCTACCTTGACAAGCTCGTGAGGAATCACTGGATGGTGATTTTGGGACATAGGCCGAGTTTCGAGAAGAAATTTTTATTGGCTCTCATTCACCCCCTCTCTAGTCGTCATTTCGATCCTTTAATATATATATACATATATATTCTCTCTCCTCCGCGTCAACTACCAAGTCTAGCCATCCATCAAATAGCTAGCTGAAATCTTCTTGTTAGAAAAGCCCTTATTCAGGCAGGTAAACAAGAGATAATGCAGACGGAATTTGGTTTGCAGAGGGCACACACACCAATGTGATTGGTTGCGAAATGCAGTTCCAGGCCGTCGCAGGAGCATGTGCAGTTCCTTGTCAACACTCCAGCGTTGTTGCTGCCGAGAGAAGAACATCCAAACACATCCAAGCGATGTCTTGATGTCAGGCTGTCTTTTGACAATTATTGATACCTGGTAGTATTTGCAAGGAGTAGTAGGATTTGTTCGTTCTTACATGAGAATGTTGAGGGGCAGGTTCAGAGAGCCGAACTCGGAGGCGAATCTCCTCACCGAAGCCATGGAGCTGAGGTCCAGCTCCATCACATCAACTCTTGCGCCGGGGATCTTGGCCACGATGGACTCCTTGACTGCGAGCCCGGGACCGACGTTGCGGACGGCCATGACGACGTGCACACCGCGCAGCACCAGGACGCGCGCCGTCTCCAGCCCGATGCCGCTCGAGGCACCTCCTCACGTATATAGGCTCAGTCAGCCCGAGTTCGCCGGAGGAACAACTCCGGCCGGCCAGGGCCCGAGTATTGGCTGTTCGGCTGGTCGGTGCTGGTTTGTACTGAGAGAAAAATACTGCTGACTGTCTGGTGCTGATTTATTCTGAGAGAAAAGTACCACTGGCTGGTGGTTGATTACCTGTGATGACGGCAACCGTTGACGCCGGCGGTGACCTCCTCGGCCGTGGAGGCGCCGGAGAAGCCCGAGGGGCCTTTGCGGTAGAACCACCACATCAGGCACAGGCAGCAAGATTCGGAGGGCACTGTATTAGTAATGTATTATAGGACTAGCTAGTGGCCAACTGGCTACTAACTGCAAATAGTATGTACCCACATCATAAACAATGGAGCTAGATAGCGACGACAGAACCAGGGCCGTGTTTAGTTCGAAAATACCATAAATAAATACGTTAATATAACATTTCATTTGCATTTGTAAATAATTGCTCAAACATTAATTAATTAATCTCAAAATATTCGTCTCGTAAAGTAAAGTACAATAAAACTGTGTAATTAGTTTTTAATTTTATCTACATTTAATATTTCATATATGTGCCGGTATTTTAATATGATGACAATTTTCTTTTTTATAGTGAAATTTAGGGGGTGGAATTTAGGAACTAAATAAGTTCCAGATGAGCAGGCCAACAGGTGCATTAATCTGGTCAGCAGCCGCAGTTACTACTGTGGTTTTGATCGAGAGAGCGACGTGAGTGAATGAATGTATTTATTGGAAGGCTGATGACAATATGTGCGTGTGCGTTCGCCCTTCTCCTACAGCATCGGCGCATCGCTGTGTTGATTGCCACCATTCAGTCAATATATATATACACTACTAAACTTAGGTCAATGATGGGCTTTTGTAATTACTCTAAATGCTTTTTAGATATAAATTTGGACCCAAATATAATCAAAATTATTTATCTATCCGCAAAAAATTAGTTATCTACGCTCTCTCTAATTTATTTATATTCTAATAAATAAACATGTAGGTATTGTTTTATTTATCCTTTGACTTTTAGTTAACAGTTTAGTGTGTACTCCTCCGATATCGTATTAGAAGTTCTTTAGGATAGGGACATGGTCACCAAAACACAACTTTGACTCCACTTTTTTATAAAATTATTTTTTGAAAAGTTATATATGTATATTTTTATGAAAGTAATTTTCAAGACCAATCTATTTATATGATTTTCGCATTTCCAAACTCAACGACTTAAATGTTATTCAAGATTTATATTCCCAATTTGACTCAAACCTTGTCCAAAAGGACTTCTAATACGATACCGGAGGGAGCATATTTTTTTTGTCACATTCAATTAGGAGCTTTTCCCTCTCTTGTTTTGACCGGAGTAGTTTTTTTTGCTGAGTAAACCCGAATAGTCCCCCCCCCCTTTGTATCACATATGTTTGACGTTTATTTATTTGAAACATTAGTCGGAGCTATAATATATGTTTGACATAGAAAACAATATGATTGTTGCTTCATGCATAAAGGACAGAGCAATGACAAAGAGTATCCTTTTTCTAAAAAAATATATAGACACATAAAAGATAGTATTTTCTCAAAATGTAAGGACCCGGTGCGTCTCTAATGCCATACTTTTGACAATGTTTCTAGAGAGTTTTTACCGTTTTACCATTACTTTTCTCACCATAGAATTTATTTACCCACCTTATGTACCCACCAACTAAATAGTCTAAAATAACTCTTATAATAAAGGTAGCACACGAGACTATTTGGTTAGTGAGCACGTAAGGTAGGTAAAAAATTTGTCAAAACGACAGAAACTTTTTAGAATTTTCTAGTAGTGTGCACGTGCGACACATGCATGTGAACAAACAACACATTATACAAAAGCCATACATTTCAATCATAAAGAATGCATTGCACAAAATAATTATATTTAAGGTTGTGATTTTGTTTAAAGTGAGAGCACATACAAGCTTAACCAATAGTACAAATATATAAACGTCGGATAAGATGAAAAAAACCAAGTAAGCAAAACCCAAATAAACACAAGTTTAATAAAAGAAAATAAGTAGCATATAACCACATAATGTACTTGAATAAATTATTTAAACTATGATTTTGTTGCTTAATGCTAGTTTCTGTGGGAGTTTTATGAAAAGTTTCATAACATTAAATATATTGATGGCATTATTTTTATGAAGAGAGAGAATGAAAAGTTTCATGGGATCTGAGAGAAGTTTCATCAACTTGAACCTTATCGATTACCTGGTTTTTAATCTAGATAACTGTGCCATAAAACTACGCACTGAGACTGGCCTAAGATGACAACCACAAATGAATGAAACCTTGAAAATAGATTAAACTCTTCATTCTCTCGTAATTGGACTGCTTCTTCTCTTTTATTTCTTCAGGCCAACGTTGGTAATTTTCAATGACTTTTTACGTTTTTTTTCTTCCTCAGGCAAACTTGGCCGTGTTCCCTTCTCCGCTGTCGATTCCGTTCTGCAACATCAATAGCGTCGACCCCATCTATTTGTGGATGCAACCTCTTCCGACCACGTGCGCCTCTGCAATCGATGGTTGTTACTACATCACGTAGTGGCTGCTGTGCATCCATTGACCTGAAGGAATCCTGCGGGAGGCGACGAGGTCGAGGCGGCCACTGCAAAACCTACCCTGCAGCGAAGCGAAGTGAATGATTGAAGAACGATGGGATCATGACGTGGGAGAACGGTGGGATCAGGGCTATGACGTAACGGCGAGGTTTCTGGTTACGATGGTCGGTGTGCGTGTGTTTATTTGGCAGGCTATGAAGGATGGGAGTTTGTGCCGTTTATATGTAGCAGGTTAGGGCAAGTACAACGGACAGACAGCTGCCGTCGACTCACACGTATCGATGGAAAAACGTCCGACTTGGCGGTAATTAAATGAAGAAAGAGAGTCCCGTCGTCGTTTCGTTCGGCTACGGCAAGAGCTCGTGCTCCAACACGAGTCGCCGGCCTCAGCGCGCGTTGTACGATCCGCTCGCTTTCGTCAACGGCGGCGCGGATCCACTGCGCGGGGGAGGTGCGCGGGGCGCGCACAGGAGGCGATTTTCTGGCGGCAAAGATTAGCGCCATCCTCCCCCTCCCACCCGCAAATCTCCCTCCCCAAATAGCCCATCCGCCCTCCAATCCCAACCCTAGCTACCACCGGCGGGGGCCATGCGACATCAGCATAAGCAGGCGGCGGCGGCACGGCGGCCGTGCGACAGCAGCAGAAGCAGGCGGCGGCGGCGGCGGCACGTGAGCTGCTCAAGGCGGAGGTGAGTCAGCAGCGGTTGGCGGCGAGGGAAGGAAGATGTCGAAGAAGAACAATCTCGCCGAGAGGAAGAAGCAGTACGAATTCGACCTGTACCATCTCACCTCTCTCCCTTTCTCTCATTTCCTCCCTTCTACTCTTCTAGTGGAAGCAGCTGTTCTGATTTGGCGCTTTGGTGCCTCGGATGTGGTTGTGATGTGCAGGGGAGGAGGCCAAGGAGAAGCAGGAAGCTGCAAGCCAAGAAATTCAAGTTGAAGGTACCACTAACCCCCGGTGCTATGCTGCCTTGCAGTTTTGCTCTTTTAACTAGTTGCCCTGATTAGTGAATTTTAGATTATTGGATATCTTTGTCGGTCAAATTAGCATGTAGCGTTTCTCTATGCAATGGCGTGGAGCTCGATTTCGAGTTATTTACCCCTGACTATTATAAGTCTGTTTGAAACTGGCATAATAAGCAACTGGTGGATTTGATCATTAGGATCAGGGACTTTTAACTGAATAAGGGTACCAAAGAATATTCTCACTAGGAGTCTAATTAGTTGTCCGATTTTGCTTGAAACTGCCATGATCATGAGCATTTGTATTTCAATGCTCCAGCGACAGGTGCACCTGACAAACTAAACACGCCACTGAAGGTGTGTGAAATGATAAGTTACTAGATTCTGGGAAAGATTTATAGATTATACAACTTAGTCTTTCCCAAGCTATTTCCCTTATTCTCAAATCTGAAGGCATGGTTGAGCACATTATTTTTCCTTCCTGTATCCATAAGACCATCACCAAGGAAACATGATATTTAGCGCTCAACTTTTCCAAAAGAGTAGCCGTAGGCATCCTGGCATTTCTTGAAACATATACCTGAGAATTTACCTTTTGATGTTTTATGAAAATATGTTCACTGGGCGTGCTTTGGAATTGCATACAGATGCTTTGATCATGAACTAGGTTTCATTTATATATTATGTATTCTGATAGGCCTGTTTTTTGTTTCTAATGCCTGAAAACAGAGGTATTCTGCCATGATGCTGATGCTATTCTTTACCTCCTATATGTCATGAACTAGGTTTCTATTTGCAAACAGGGGTATTCTGCCATGATGCTGATGCTGTTCTTTACTCCCTATCTGTTCAGATAGATGACGGCGACAAAAAAGAAAGGGTGGTCAGTTTAAGGTTGGCAAGAAAAAGGTGAAGATGAAACTTTCAGCCTTAACGAAAGCCAAAGCTACTATGGAACTTTGCTTGCTTCATATAATATGCTACATTTGTTGAAGTGCTGAGCTGATGCTGAACTTATGAACAAATGGCAAAGTTGTATGCTCAGATGGATAGATAGCATTTGATGGGACCATATTGAAACATGTAGCCTAGGCAACTCCAATCGGGTGCAGCTTGTTCCTTTGCCTTTTTGTTGCTGGTTCGTGACTTCGCCGTGTGCTCCAGTAGTGGTAGATTAGTAGAGTATATATGAGTTCTTTTTTGTCAAAAGAATATTTACCATGGATCTTTGATCTGTGATCTCGATGCTCTTTGTATCTGTTAATCCTCAGTATTGTGTTGTGTCTTATTTGCGCGGCCACTCTCCCTTTGTATCTTATTTGCCTGGAAGCAGCAGCAGCTTTTGTATCCGTTAATCCTCAGTATTGTGTTGTGTGGTTGTGGCTGCAGTGAATCATTCCATGCTTTCCTTGCCTGCCTAGCAACTCAATGTTGACAAATGATGCATGCTCTTTTTCACCGGTTTGCTTTCCTTTCTGTTCTCTGAACTACTATCGTTTGACATTGGAATTTTCTTGCGTAACTGCTACGCCCATTTTCTTGAATATATATTATATTTATGATTTTGAAAAAGACCCATGAGAATTATTTAAATATGTCATGCATCATCCTTCTAAGCAACAAAATGGCTACAAAGATCAAATTGTGTATATGATCACCATGATTTATGTGTCAAATAATGAATTAATTATCTTACAGACAGCTAAATAGACAACACATTGTATAAGCTGTCTGTTTAGCTGTCTCTATACTACAAATAGATAGCAGCTGTCTGCAAGATGGTTGGGGTTTGTGGGGCTGGGGCAGGCTACAACAGCGGGTAAAGAATTTGTTGGTGAAAAAAAAAACACCCTCAGAGGCGGAAACATTCTAGAACTATTATTTTTTGAGTAAATTATATCTATCATATAAAAACTTATATTATTGTATCACTTTGGTCCAATAAATAGCAACAAGCGCAAACAAATACATGAACTTGATAGACGTGTGCACCTACGGTCAGGGGCGGAGCCAGAAATGGAGTATAGGGGATGCAGTGAACAAAACCAAGTAAAAGCTGAAGGAGTGGAGGGGCAAAAACAAAATAACATACGAGTACGTCATTGAACGTGACACTTCATATTCATGGTGTTTTATTAGGAGCCATCGAAAAGACCTAAATGGACTAATCCTAACTGAGTAACTAGGCCTCAACTCTCAAGTACTCTAAAGTAATACAAGATATTTGTACTGAATTAAGAGGAGAAAAAATATTAAGCACATATATTAACTATATAATATAGGGATATATAAGAGGATTAGTATAGCATTGGGGGTGCCCGGCCCCCTTAGCCCCTCCCTCCCTCCACCCTTGCATACGGTCATATGTATGCCACAAAGCATATTCTACCACAATAAATATAGCAAATTGCACCTATCCTATAATAACTTGTATGGTTATATCACTTGGTCTGACAAGTATTAAAATATAAAAATATATGCATCAATTTGTCAAATAAGTGCATGTCCGATTACATGTATGCCAACAATTATAGTTGCCATGATATCAGACCATATGAGGACTTAGGTCTGAGATCATACATTTTTCATAGGTAGCAAAATATAGTTAGGTTAATTTTATGTTTTTTGCTTTCATATGTTTTAAATGAGCTTTGATGGTTATTTATCGTAGAAATAGTTTTACAAAAGAGGTGGTCTAACTAGTTGATTATACACTCTTTGTCACACCCTAAAGTTTCCAAATTTTAGGATGTGAATACAAGTCTAATTAATATAATAATTTTCTCAAGTTTCTAAAAATTTTCCAAGCTTTATATAATTTACAGGGAATTTAGTGTAGGAAAATTTTGTTTTCCAAATTAAATTTAAATAAATTTAGGTAATGATAATGTGTGCAAGTTTTCAAAAATTGCGTTTAGAAGCCCAATGGGAATTTTCTAGATTTTTCTAGAAACTATTCCTATTTTCCTAGCGCAAATTCCAATTTTTGGAAGGTGCTAACAATATTTTTCAGGAGCTCCAAATACATTATTTGGGTTCCCCATATCCAGCTTAATTGGTTTAACTAGAATATTCTGGATTTATCTTGGCACGGAAAAATAATATTCTGAAAATAAAAAGATGAAAACTCTAAATCTTCTTTGGCCGAATCTGACCAGCCCAATTGGCCCAACACCACAAACCGACCTGCCTTCCTACCCATCTCCGCCCGCTCGGCCCGATTCGGGCCCAAAGGCCCACCTTGCCTTGAAGGCCAAGCCCACCGTTGGCCCCCTGCACCGCCAGGCACCGTGCGCCACAGCCAGACCACGGCATGCGCGCCACGCAAGGCTCGAGCCCGCACCCCTATAAAAGCCGCGTGACTCGAGCACCCCTGCCCCGCATCCCCCCTATTGCCCTAGCTGTCGCTCCTCAGCCGCCCTAGCCTCCTCGTCCGAGCGCAGCGTCGTCGCCGCTAGGAGCTCACCAGAGCAAGAAGCGCCGCCGGCCATGGCAGCCGCCTCCGCTGATTCGCCGCCGTGGAGACCCCTCGGTACGAGCCGCCACCACCACGAGGTTTCCCACACCGAGATGGACCCTCACCGCCGGTCCTCATCGCCACCCCGTCACCGGAGCAGTGCGCCCACGTCCATCTCGGGCCGCCATCGGTCACCTCCGATGCCGGCCACGACCGTCGATCTCCCCGCGCCGGTAAGCATCACCGCCTCGATCTCATGTCCCTGTTCCACCCCTCTCCTAGGGTCCGTGTCCAACCAAGTGCTCAAGCCCCGCCGTCGAGCCTTGCGCCTGTGAGCCCCCCTCCCCTGTGCTTTCTCAAGGCAGAGGACATCCGTCTTCCAGTTAGGCCCCCAAAGAATCGCATAAACTTTACATCTTTTCATGTGTCTTGGTAGATTTACGGAAAACACCCTAGAAAGATTAGATCCTTGCAGCCGTCCAAGCCCAGTGCTTTTGCAGATCTAACCCTGAAGTTATCTTGTTTTGCAGCCATTGTTCGGCGAGTCTTTCAAAAGTTACCTGCTACACCCTGGGGTCTACGGTTAATCGCGCATAGGTCCCTAAACCTTGTTTATTGCATAAAATCCACGTTTTAGCTCTGTTTTAACCCATTCTTGTTTCGTTAGCTTCACATCTACTTGAACTACACGTTAGCACTGTTGTTTAACATATAAATTGTTTCTGAATTTTTATTTAATATTAATTTAACTAAAGGCCATTTACATGTGTTTCTCAATTAAAATCAAATTAAGGTTTATACATCGGTTTTTCATACTATTAAATTGGTTAACATTTATTCATTTAATTTTCTGAATAAAAGCTAAATAGGTTATATCTCGGTTTTCATGAAGTTATGTTAATTTGATTAATGGTTATTTAACTAGCTTATCTAATTAAAAGTAAATTAGAGTTTCACTTCATGTTTTCCTAAATAAATGTTAATTTAAATAATACCAACATTAATGTGCTTCAATTATAACATTGATTAGTTGAATACGATATTTGATTAGATGTTTTCGATCATATGCTTTACTCTAAGTTAATGTTTTAAATGGAATAATTTGTACTTCAATCTTTGTAATTAAAATATGACCAAGTTTACTTCGTCCTTTTCTAAATGTTCAAATATAATTTGTGTTATATCTATATACATGGTTTTACTAAAATTAAAATTAATCAAGCATATAGTGTTTTATGCCTTTTATAATCTAAATCTTCCGATAGCAGTATCTTTTCAACCGTAGCTCCGTTTTCAGCGTTTCTTGCGCTTGCGTGACCATAGCCTCGAGCCCTACCTTTTAGTGCGCTCTTTTAAAGGTTTTATTTTGATTGGTGTATTGTTATTAGTTATTCTTGCTTGTTGCTTGTATAGTTGTATGCTTTCTTGTGCTCGATGATTGCTACGAGAAGATGGAACTTGGTTCGAGTGCGTTGAAGATGAAAAGAGCAAGAGTTAAAGACTGAGCAGTGGTATTTATGTGTTGCAAAGGCAAGTGTCCCTAACCATCTTTCTACCTATGCTTTAATTACACTATCATGATTATTTAATTGGAACATGGAGTGACCACCCAGGAAAACAATACAACCATGAGTGCTAATGGGCTCTGGCCTTGGCTGAATAATTAGACTCTAGTTTGTGCATGTCTTACCGAAAGGGCGAGAGGGGGAGACTTCGATGAGGTATAACTCGGTCCTCTTGATCTGTGGGCTTAGCTAAGAGACAGACCTCATTAGGGAGGGTTATGCTTTGCTTGGATTTTGAAACCTTAGCGGACTGCACTTATTAGGGAATCTTTGTAAAGGCCTCGTAGCGTCCCTATGCAGACACACCTCAGTAGTGTGACGCGTGCCTGATCCGCACAGGATGGTTGGGTTTAAAGTTCTTCTGAACTTTTACGCGACTTATGGTGAAAGTGTACAACCTCTGCAGACTGTAAAACTGATATATCCGCCGTACTCACGGTTAATAGTGGCCTGGACCCTCGCATGATTAATTTACTTAAAGTTGATATTAAATTGTCTCTGGTTATTTCTTATGGCCTTGCTGAGTACCAACCATAAGTGTACTCATCCTTGCTAACTGCTGCTCAGAAAAAGAAGGTGTGTGAAGCCGATGAAGATGGTGCTGAGTTCTAGGCGTACGCAACCCCCAGTTGATTGCCTGTGAAGTTCGAGCCGTCATTTCCAGTATGCGATGTATAACTCTGATAGAATTGTAAGTCATTTATATTTATTTTACATAATATTGTATCTGTTATACACTACTGGCTTACTGTATACGTGAAACTTGATCCTGACACACATACAATGTACACATGGTTTGTTTTCTAAAACCGGGTGTGACACTCTTGAACATATTTGGACTCAGCGCTAGGTGTAGTTTTTTTCTTATATGAAAACATAAATACAGAGTATTGAGAAACATCATATGGAACATAGTAGCATAAAAGTTGAAATATTATTTATAAGCATACTCCTGACTTATCCTTTTTCTCTTACCGTTGGATGGCAGTTTTTAGTAAATAATAAGGTAGATGGCATGGAATAGGTTGTAAAGCTTATATGTTTCTGACTCTTATATATTTTGTAAGTATTTACCACCGTAAAATATGCTTGCTAGCATATGACCGTACATGATATAAATTTGACAAGTCTATGTATATGTATGCATGTTTTGCTACATGATGTACCAAACTGATACATCCATACAAGTTGTTGTATGGTGGGTGTAATTTATATATTTATTATGGTAAAATACATTTTATGGAGTATATGTGACCGTACGTGCATGCCTCCGACAAGTTCATGTATCCATTTGCACTTTTTGCTACTTGTTAGACCAAAGTGATATAATAATACAAGTTATTGTATACTGGGTGTAATTTACTCTATTTTTTGTTTGCAAAATTTTTCTAGGTCTTTTCCTCCAATAGTTCTAACATGTGGGTCCTATGTGAGAGGTGGGTGTAAATTTTTGGGTGAGAATCGTTTTCAACTCTACTAGATTCTTATAGTATATATATTACAATTTTTGTAACCATAAAATTGGCATAGTATGAAAGTTCTTTCAAATACGAACCCAATACATCAAATTTGTATAGGATTATCTACAAATTCAAAGACTATGTGATAGGTAAATGATTAGAAAGTAATTTTGGGCTTTTTAGATAATGGATATAAACCTGGTCTCTATATCCATTAAAAGATACATGAGTGCTTAGACTCCAACCATCAACACTCGCCTCAACAAAGAGAAACTCAAAACAAGAAACAAAGATACCGACTAAATGAGAAAACAAAGACTAATCTTCAATCTTCCTCCACGTCTTTGCTTCAAACCTGAGTTGTTCGTGCGCAGCAACAATCCTTCACAAATCTCGTTTACTTAGAATCAATTGACAACATAATCGTTATTGCCACATAATACAAGCGATCTCCACCATGGCAGCGCGGGGCTCAACAACTTCATGGTGATGCCCCCAAGGGGGAAACAACGACACCATACCGCCGCCGCCGCCTCCAGAACCACCTGGTAGTTCAAAGGTTCTCACCTAGAGAAGGAGACGACAAGAGCCTTCCAACGACGCCTACAGAAAGGAGAGTGATGCACTAACACCGCCGCCGTTGACCGATTCAAGATCGAGTACAATTTTCACGCAAGAGATCTGCCAAGAGTTTAATTAGTAGCACCATCGGCTACAGTGATACTCACACCCACTAGGTTAGGTGCCTTTGCAGTCACCGTTGGCCGCCACCGCACTCGGGATGTGCCCTCGGCACTGGCGCTGAGCGAAACGCCGAGCGCGACTAGAACAACAACTGGGCATAAGCCCCATCACCCACGTAGGAGTTACTCTATACCGTCTATGTAGAGAAGTACCTCCAAGACGGCCCTTCGGGCGAGCATCTCCACACCGCCCTCGTGCACCATTGTGGTCAAGCCTTTCTCCGTACAGATCCGGACATGCATATCAAACCCAGGCTGTTTTCGAGCGCGGGGGCGGCAGCACCAGATCTATGAGTGGAGGGGCTGGATCCGGCCTCTCCACCCCTTTGTAATTTTGGGTTAAGTAGATAGTAGCTATGATTATTAAATCATGGTATAGTTTATTGTAGATGCACATGATGCGTCATCTTCACGACAGTAGCCACATCTAAATGCATTACTTTACATATTATAATAATTAGTTCACTTGTCTTTATCACAATAGAGTAAGAACCTGCAGTTGATCTTAAGGTGACTAAATTTGGGTACAAGAGCATGTTGTAGCGGACCATCATAAGAACTATGCCTGCTGCCATTTGAAGTGTAAATCCAGTCTCTCTGCTATCAATCGGATACCAGCATTTTGCTGGTAGTCGTACATTTTCAATAAGAAGAACGCGTCCACTTTGTTCCCCCGAAGCCGAGAGTCCAGTTCTGCCACATCTACCTTTGTAAAATCAAACTTTGAAATGGCACCGTCACGCCCTTTCTGGAACATTTGTGTCACATAGGCTGCAGTGTCGCCATTGACAGTAGTGCGGATACTGCAAGATAAGATCAGCATTAGTGCTCAGAAAACATGGCCACCTCAAGATTAGAAAGAGAGAAAAGAATAGAGCTCACTGCAGTCGGACTGTCGAAACATCCGTCCTTCCATATCTCTTAATTAAGGGTATCCATTCAGAATTGTTGCAGGCTTCCGGAGATGACCTTTGTGCAAGATCATCGCAAAACCCTAATACCTTACTAAGATTATCGGGGATATCAACCAATATGTTCAACTTTGGTCGACCTGAGGCGTCCGCAAACTTATCACTGACCCCAAAACGGACATTCAAGCCTGCACATCTGAGCTGAAGTTCGGCACCCTTGTGCTGGATGATTGTTGTACGACCAAACTGGTGTAACATTGCGACTGAGATTTTGATACGTTCTGTTGAAACTTCATCTGGCTCAACAAAACCAGAGTAACCGCTGGGACTTTCATCAATGGTCTCTAACATCATTTCCTCATCATGGGATACCACCAACTCACCGGCAACCCTGTTTGTTGCAATATTAAGCACCTCTCGAGGATTTGCCTCCTGTGAGAAGAATTCAAGGGTTTAGCCCGCAAGTTACCTTGAACTTTAAAACAGAACAATGGATCCTACAAACATGTAATTATTGAGACCATGATCAATATCTTTGAATTTCTAATGGCACTTAAGTATCATCGCGAAATTAAATGTTAATTCAAGGTATCATTTACATATTTTTCTACTAGTTGGTTGTCAAAATATAATTCGCAAAAAAAAACGGCAGCTCTAATAATGAAACCAGGGAGCACGTATATTTCTCAAAATAAAGTAGAAATTTTGCTCAAAATCTGCCATTGCTTCCCCAATCCATGCTACAAACAGTTTCCCGCCAGTCCACTGAGTCTGAGTAACACCAATACGGTAAAATATAAGGTGGAAACTACCAGGAACAGGACTGTTGCACAATACTTGAGAACTTCAAGATTCATTCTAACATCATCAAGACTCCTGCAGAAATTTTGCAAATCTACTTAGAGGAAAGTTATCCATTCACTTCATGTTTACAAAGCTACGACAGTTCTCAACAAAGGACATGACTTCTCAAGTTACCTGTGCCTTTGCCTCCCTAGACCAAAATAATCGGCCAAACTTGCCATCTGCAGTTAGAAGTGTGTAACAGATAAGGAACTTGTAGAGTTCAAGAACATATAGGGAATGAACATCAGATATGATTGTCCCTTCGAAAGCAAGGAGGAGTTGTGTCATTCACTCATCCCTGAGAAGCAGAGGACACGATTCTTTGGATTCTCTTACAACCTCAATTATCCTTATGATTCTTCTCCAGAAAAAAATCTTGTCAAATACACTTAGAATCGGTAATAGACTAATAATAACCTAAAACAGACTTATTCCTTTCATATACTCCCTAGGTTCAAAAATATAAAGAATTCGGAGTTTGTCATAAATTAAGCTATTATGTATAGAAAAAAAGAATGGTACTTACGATATCAGATGAGCATTGTTAGGTCTATTATAAAGTATTTTCATAGTTTATATTAGGCGAAATAGCGGTTTTTGTCCCTGAACTATCAATTGAGGCTCAATTTTATCCCTCAACTATCAAAATGTTCATTCCAATCCTCAAACTTTCATACATGGCTCACTTTCATCCTTCGTCCTAGGTGGCATGCCACGTTGACGCGTCATGTCATCATCCAGTCAAGTAGGGTTTCAAATGGGCTTGAAATAACTATTTTCATCACTCTCTTCTTTTTCCATTATACTAAGGATGAGAGCGACATCTCATTTCTCCCTCCCATAGTCCCACTATTTTACACAATGGCAAAAACAGAAGTTGTCACATCCAGCCCAGTTTGTATGGCCCAGTAGTGGCCCATGAGTGCGGGATGCACGTGTTTAGTGCCACCTTGCTAGTTTAGTAAGGGTGGAGGCAACTTATAAGCCCTTGTCTTCCAGCCATAGCACCTTCGGATTAACCCTTTTACACGAAGCGAGGACGAAAGTGTGAGCAGGTTGCTATGTGTACGCGTGCACGCCCCTCGAAAGGGCTGTGCGGGGGCGGCTTTGGATGGCGGGGTGTTACAGAAGTAAATTATAATGAAGTCATTTATATCTTTTTTTAGTCAAGATAACATAAAAATAATGTCTTACAAACCTCAAGTGGATGTGGATGTCAGATAGACACGGACATATGTAGTAGAAAGCGTATTTAGTGAACCCTAATTGTCTGAATGCTGACGAGGCATGCCAATATGGAATGACACGTAGGACAAATGACGGAATTGAGCCACGTGAGAAAGTTGAAAGACTAGAATGACCATTTTAGCAGTTCAAGGATAAAATTGAGCCTTGGTTGATAGTTTGAGGACTAAAATAGCTATTCCGCCTTTATATTACTTCTTTAATGTCCTATATGTTAACCCTCTTTCCTAGAAACTTGATCAAACTTAGAGTCTTTAAACTTAGAACAAACTCAGAAATGATTATATTTTGCCATTTTGGGACAGAGTACCATCAACACTAAAGCATGCTCAATACCTTCATGTCCCCTGCTCTGATCCCAAACCGCTGGGTAAGCAGGGGCAAGGTGTCGATCATCCCCTTGGGCTGGGGAGGAGCCCGGCCAATCTCAGCGAACGCCTCGCTTATTATCACGGAATCCCACTTCACAATGTTGTGGCCTGCCCAGACCCTCCCTGCCATCCAGTCGTCCAAGATTGGCATGAGCTCGTTTAATTAGTTTTCTGCCGACACCACCACCATCCTTGCATGCCACACGTACACACTCACCGTGCAGGACGTCGTAGATGTTGTCGGCGACGTCCTGGAACGGCGGGGCGCGGGCGACGGCGTCGCGCGTGATGCCGTTGCAGCGCGTGGTCGCGGCCGGGACGGCGTCGGGGTCGGCGGGCCGCACGAGCGTGGCGTAGCAGGCGACCTCGACGAGCCGGCGCGGGCACACGACGACGGCGCCGAACTCGAGCAGCGCGGGACGCTTCGGCGGCGCCGTTGTCTCCACGTCGAAGAAGGCGATCATGTCATCGTCCTCCCTACCCGCGGCGGAGGCCGAAGAGGACGCAAACAGCAGCGCCGCCATTAGTGCCCTCAGTGTCTGTTGGAGGCGTGGCAGGAGCGGCAACGAGTGGGATGTTATGTGTGCTTCACAAGCCAGTGCGCTTTATATATAGGCCAGGGTTGTAGTTGGAGGAGTTGGACATGATTTCTTACGGGTTAAGCACGCTGGTACAAGGTATCTTGCTTTGAGAAAAGGGAGAAAAAAATGGCGCACTCCTATCCTGCTTGCAGATCATAAAGGAAGTAAAGCGAGCTGTTAAATCTTTTGCGTTACAAAGAAAAGTGAAAGTCACTGAGTAAAGCCTTGGCTGGCTGACCCAGTTAAGGTCCACATTTTCACTTTCTAGGACGACGTCCTTGCGTAGGAATTCCATCTAGCCACGCCAAGGGTCGTTGGCATGCCGACGTCGTAAGTCATCATCGATCCAGATCCAGCTCCAAATCCGATAACCGTGGAAGGCGACGATTAGTTCCGCAGATGGCAGACCACTCTTTGGAAGACAGCATCTTCAACAATGTCCAAAAAATAAAGTTCTAAAAAACTGATTTTAGTACCTTGTTAAAAGCTATCGGGAGAAAAAAATATCATTTCACCCAACAATTTCTAAAAAATTGGCCCCAAAAAGATTTTATTGCTGTCACATCATCCATCTGTGGGTCCAAAGGCTGATTTGTATCTCACGTGAATAACTCGGATAGTTTTTCCCCTCCGTCATTTTTTTTCGGGATTGGGAGAGGCCAAATGAGGGGTAAATTTAGCTCAAGATAGAGTCAATATTGAGCACACAGAAAAATTGGGAACAACTTTGGACAACTGTTAGAGGCTTGTTTTTTTCACTTCGGCCTTATTTAGATGCACTTTGCAAAACGACATAAATGCACCACTGTATCATTTCGTTTGTAGTTGTGAATAATTGTCTAAACATTGATTAATTAGGCTCAAAATGTTCATCTCGTAAAGTACAATAAAACTGTGTAATTAGTTTTTGATTTCATCTACATTTAGTACTCCATGCATGTGCCGACATTTTGATGTGATGAGAATCTTCTTTTTACATAGTGAAATTTAGGGGGTGAAATTTGCGATCTAAACAAGGGCTTGGTTCCTAAAATTCACTATTGGAAGCGTTTATTGGACACCTTTGGAGATTCTCTAAGGCGCCCGATGCAAGATTGGTACGGTGGTGTACAGGCACTGAGGTCAAACTAAATTCTATTATTAACATGCTCGTATTTTGCCATCGCTGATTTGAGTTCTAGCTTGGTGGTGCACATGCAGGTGAGGCTGTAAATGTTCCTACTAACAAATAACAATCTGTCATAAATAATCGTATTTTACCGATATTACCTGAAACCCATATGCCTTTTTGATGCATTATGAAGTAGTGCACCACGATAACTTCAGCATGCACGTACTAGCTTCGCGGGATAGTGTGACACTTGGGGTGCTCAAACTGATTTAGCACTAACAAATCCAGACGATCAAGGCTAGTTTATTGTGTTGCTTCAATTCAGCCAACACATCCTTCTGAAGGGTTTTGCTGCACAATTCCCTAAAAAAATCTCCCTAACTCTGCTATTACTTCATAGATGTCCTTGTCCAAAATTTCTCTCATGGCAACTGGTAAGATTCTCTGCAAAAGAATATGACAATCATGAGTTTTTAGTCATTGTACCTTGGTCCCATTAGCACTTAGGCATCTTGAGATGTTGGAAGAAAATCTATCAGGAAACTTTAGCTCTCGTAGAAATTTACAAAAGGTCTTTTTTTGATCATCGGATAAGGTATATCAAGCACGAGGCATCTCACATGAATCTCCATCCTGTCTAAATTGCAGCTCCTTTTTAATTCCCAAATCTTTGAGATGAAGCCTAGCTTTAGTTGTGTCCTTTGTCTTCCCAATTATATTGAGAATTGTGGCAATCAGGCACTCGCAAATGTTTTTCTCAATGTGCATGACATCAAGATTGTGTCTTAGCTTCAATTTATGTCGATATGGCAACTTCCATAAACTAACCATACGGCTCCAAATTTTCACACGGCCACCTTTCAATTCAGAACGCTAACTCTTAACACCTCGTTGGGGAACACCCGGTCTAACATGTTTAACTTTCTCCAACTCAGCCAGTAGCTCTTCTATAGAGAATTCACCTGGTGGATCATTACTTTCATGAAGGCTAGCAAATTCATTGTTCCTACGCAAGGGGTGACCGTGTGGGAGGAAACAAAAGTGTCCAAACTACCCAATCTTGCTCCTCAAGCCGTACGAAAGAGGGTGCTTGTCACAATTAGTACATGCAAAATACCCTTTTGTGGTACACCCTGAAAGAGTGCTCAAAGCAGGATAATCATATATGCACCACAAAACTGCAGCGCGAAGGTTAAACATTCTGCAAGTGAGAGCATCATAAGCATGAACACCTATCCAAAGCTCAAGCAAATCTTCCACAAGAGGCTCCAAAAATACATCAAAATCCTTCTCGGGGCAATTCTGACCTGGAATAAGCAAAGACATCATGAAATTTGACTCCTCTGTGCATGCCCAAGGTGGTAGGTTGTATCGCACCACAAACATAGGCCACATGTTGTATTTTGTGTTCTTTTCTGAAAATGGATTGAACCTATCAATTGCAAGGCCAAGCCTATTGTTTCTTGCCTCTTTTGCAAAATCCGGATATTCTCTGTCAAAATCTTGCCACGCCTCCCCATCAGCTGGGTGGATCATTTCTTTGTCAGTGGGCTGCCGCTTTAACTTGTGCCATTGTGCTTGTTCCGATGACTCTTTGGTCGCAAACATCCTCTTTAGCCTAGGTGCCAATGGAAAATGCCGCAACATCTTATGTGGAATCTTCTTCCTTTCTTCATCTTTCCATCTTGACAGACCACAAACAGGGCAATTGTCAAGGTGGGCATATCCCTTTCTGAACAACACGCAATTTATTGTAGCACACATGTATTGATTCATATACAAGACCTAATTCCTTTAAAAGATTCTTTGCTTCGTTATATGATGTGGGGAATGTATTGTGTTCTAGAAATGCTTCAGCCAATAGCTTTCATATTGCAGAAAAAGCAGAATTACTTATCCTATATAGTGATTTCATATGAAGAAGATTTACCACAAAGATGAACTTTGAAAAATTGGTATAGCCAGGATAAAGCTGACGCTTTGCCACTTTCATCACTATTTTGACAAATGACTCTTTGTCATGAGGTTCTCCATGACCAACTAGCAAGATCAGCATCGTCATGAACATCAATAGGGTGATCAGAAACATCAACATTGAAGCCCTCTCGATGATGAAACCACCGAGTATAGCTAATGTCCATGTCGTTCATCAAGATATGCTTCTTCACAAGAGACTGGGGATGGTACTTCTGAGTCAGGCATCTAGCACACGGGCACAGAATTTCAACATTCTCCCTAAATTTTCCATTAACAAAGCTCATAAATTGTTTTACACCATCAATGTCTTCAGGGGAAAACATTATGCCACGAACCTAGCTTCGATCCATCACACGACTGATTGGGACTCCGTTGATCTTGAAAGATCCTGAAAAGGATGGGATATTTCTCTTAAAGTAAATTTGCAAGCTGCAACAACAAAGATTTTCACATGTTGATTTTCATTCGGGGGCACACAACTTTTGTCATCTCCCTAGCTAGTTGAAACACTGAGCAAAGATTTCCACAATGCAACAGAATGGTAGTACAAACACTGAAAAGAATGGTGTACCTAGCGCGCTGCTCTGTCAAGGAATGCACTACTCTAGTGTGCCGGCCTCGTGCACGCCGTGGAGCCGCCTCGGCCGCGACCGTCGCTCTGAGGTTGACCGGTGGCGCGAGTGGACCATCGGGGGCTACCAGCGCTGGCGGGAGCTGGCCACGTCGGCGCCGCCCTACCTCACCATGCTTGGCACGCCAAGCATGACGCTGTTAACGCAGCGGCGATGAAGTGGCGGGGACCGGTGGCCGGAATGGCGTGACAATCATAGCGACGGCATTACGAGCACGGATGGTGAGGGTAATGGTGCCGACGGCGGCGGCAATGGCAAGCGGCGCCGTCAGGCGCCGGAATGGCGGATCTGAATCGGGTATATTTTCCAAGTCCTTCAATCTTGTTGTTTAACCAACGATCTTTTAAAGTATATAAAGGCTAAACTTCTAAGTATCAACACAAAAGCACTTGTAGCTCAGTGGTAACGATGACACGTTTTATCCTGTACGTCGCGGCATGGCGCACGACCGTCACTCTGGGGTCGACCGGCGGTGCGAGTGGACCACTGACGGCGACCAACGCCGGCGGGAGCTAGCCACGCCGGCGCCGCCCTGCCTCACCACGCTTGGCGCGCCAAGCCTGATGCCGTTGACGCAACGACGATGAAGTGGCGGGACCGGTGGCCGGAATGGCGTGACAATGGTAGCGACGGTGTTACGGGCACGGATGGTGGGGGTAATGGTGCCGACGGCGGCGGCAATGGCAAGCGGCGCCGTGGGGCGCCGGAATGGCAGATCTGAATCGGGGATATTTTCCAAGTCCTTCAATCATGTTGTTTAACCAACGATCTTTTAAAGTATATAAAGGCTAAACTTCTGAGTATCAACACAAGAGCACTTGTAGCTCAGTGGTAACGATGACACATTTTATCCTGTAGGTCGCGGCGTAGTGCGGAAGAGGGTGACTGGGCGAGGGGAGGTGGCCGACGTGGCCAGAGGTGGCCGGGTGACAGGCGCCGGCCAGATCAGTTGTTTTTTAAATAAATAAATGACTTAATATAAAATAGTTTTGTTACTGGAAACCACCAAAACTAAATGCATGGTGCAGTGGTAGGGCGCTTTATTGTGAAACCCCCGTATTGCAACTCTTTTTTATTTTTTCTATATGCGATATGAGATTTTTAATTTAATGTTGGCGGCGGATTTGTTTAACCGTTGCAGTGCTCGGGCCGAACCGTGACGGAATAGATAAACCGGTATGATTTTCTAGACTTAATATCCATAAGAGCAAATCTCTAATGTTTTCTAAAACCGACGCTAGAATTCCATCACGGAATAAATAGTATGTTGTAGTGCATTGTAAAGTACTAATTTACCAAGTTATTATATTAAACTGTTGTCAATCTGCATCCATCTGTCAAGTTATTGTGCAAAATTAAATATTTTATAAATCGTTGGATCAATCTGCAGCCATTTACCAAATTGTTGCAATATTATGAAATATTTGAATCAAAATCAACGTCAAACGTTATATATCACAGTTTCCGAGAGTAGTACCATGAAACCAATATAGTGATCTTTCTTCCTAGGTGTCGAATCCATATATGGGGATCTTTTTGACCTGATTTTCAGATATGAGACAAATATATCTGGTATGGTGGAGGATTAGAGTTGACGGGCCTACATAAACCTAGTAATACCATTCATATGTTTAGGTTATGGCTACAAGAGGTAAGTAGAAGAAAATGAGCTTTAATCCTAATTGGTGTAAATGATGTTTGCTGAGTCCGCCAGAGCGAGCTAGCAGTCAGCCAATTCCTCCCCTAGCGTCGGTCTCTCCCGTGAGGCGACTCGAGGGGCCCGAGCCTCCGCCGTCAAACTCCCCCCTCGCCCACCCACATCCGGCAGGCCGCCGCCACTGCCAATGGCACCGCGGCGGCGGCGGCCTGCGGCGCTCGTCGAAACCGACCGGCCCGCCCCTTCTCTCGTGCTCTCTTCTCCCCTCCCAACTCCTCCACCTCCGCCGCCACCCGCTTCTGCCCACCACTGCCGCTACCTGCCATGAGGCGGTGCCCCGCCCCGGATCCGGTGGCTCCCGATCGCTCCCTGCCTGGATCCGGCGGTCCCCGCTGCTACCGACCGTTCCCCGCTCGGGTCCGGTGGCTCTCGGCCGCGCCCCGCCCGGATCCGGCGGCCTCCGTTCGCTCATGCCGGCTGCCGGGCTCGTGCCTCCGGCCTTCGTGCGCCCCTCCCCTGTCCCGCGCCAGGGCTTGTGCCCTCCTGTGGGGCTGGCCGTTGGCTGCTCCGGCGTATGGATGGCCCTTGTGGCCGTTCTTGGTTCGGGGGGGCTCATTTGGGAGGGAATGATGGCGAAAGCCCATTGATGGCGACGCCTCTGGGCGCCATGTACCTTGCTGAAGGCATCATGCTTCTCCCTCCTCCTCCTCTCCGATGGACTTTTAGGTGAAAGCCCTAACCCTTGGTCAAACAACGGCGGCGTCTTTGGCGTCGTCCCCTCCCTAGAGGCATTGTTTTGGAAGTTCTAGCGACGCCCCCTGGCGGGTCTTGGTGGCTCTGCTCCTGCACATGTCCACGCCTCGATCATCCATCTTGTCCGGGTTGCTTAGGTCATCGTCATCATCTGGCGGATGCTTTGGCGCCCCCTGATTGCTTTGGCGGATGCTTTGCCGCCGTGGTCGTATCGGCTGTCCTGTTTCTTTGGCGGATGCTTTACCGCTGTGGTCATATCGGCTGGGTGGATGCTTTGCCACCCTTGCTGCGCTTGGTCGTCGGTTCGGGCGGATGTTTTTCCGTCGTGGTTGTGCTTCTTGGTGGATGCTTGACCATCATTGTGTCCTTTAGCGCCCGTAATGAGGTCATCTTTTTTGCAGGTTTAGAAGAGTGGTCGTGTGAGGTTTGGGTCTGATTGCTGGAGCCGTTGTCGCTCGTTGTTTCTTCTATTGGCCGTTTGTTTGTTGGCCTTTTTAGTTTTTTCTCTTTCTCTGGTTCTTTATGCGTTTGTGCAGGTCAACTTCTGTTTGGCCTGAAACAAATATTGTATATTAACTACTTTTTTCTTAACAAAATACGTTCGCGAAAAAGTAAATGATGTTTGCTGAGCCGTTCGACTTTATAAGTAGACGAATCGGGACACCAGAATAGAGGACTATCGTGCTTTGAAAACCATTCTATGAATCATAGATCTTCCGAAGAACAGGGTGGGTCTAAAGAAGAATCGAGCACTGCTATATTGGCGTATCGGCCGTTTATTATCTGAAAATTAGAGTTGATCGGCCATCTTTCGAAACCAATGACAGTCGGGTACCACATTTCCCCTTTCCAAAAATAAAAATTACCATTTCCACATTAATTGAAGAACTGTTTCTTGTAGAATTCGTGCGTATCGAAGAATCACTTCCCCAATATTTGATAGCAGTAGAAGATGGTCATGGTCTGCAAGGGTTGCTGTAACATAAGCAAAATGGGGGCAAAAACTTTCTTGCGAGGCATGAAACAAAATAACTAGCGTTGATTGCACAGACACAGGTGACATGCACAAGGACAAAGTCGCAAACATCTCCTGCAACTCCTGAATCCTGATCTACGAATCCTTCTTCCCTTCACCCTCGTGCAGCTGCTTCTGCTGCTGCTCCTTGTCGCGCGCGTGATCTCGACCATCGTCCTCACGGTCGGTGCCGAGGTAGTACCTCCGGAGCGCCTTGGGCAGGTAGAACGGCAGCAGGAAGGCGAAGAGGTTGAACCCCCAGAACGCCAGGTTGGGACGGGATTTGGATTGGATTATTTTACCCGGCCTGGGAGAACAGCGCAACAGCGCAGCGGAGAGACCGAGCTGCAGCAGCGTGACGTGGGTGCTTCCTTTGGATTTGGTTACACTTGTTGAGTGTTGTGACTTGTGAACTGCACAGGCACAGGCGCACAGCTACACTACACACCGCCGGAGCCGGACAGGATGGCACGAACAATGGATGAGGGCTACGTGTGCTCTGCGTGTTTCGATGTGGTTGGGTTCGGCAGGTCCTTGCTTCTAGACAAAGTGCTTGAGCTGAAGAAAAAGTAGATGAGTGATCCGTATCCACTGGAAACAAGGAGCTAGAATAGGTTTCTGAGCTGGGTCACTTGGTATGGAGGTGGTGCTGGTCCATGGCTCTTTCATGGAAGACCGAAGAACTTTATTTATTGTTTAATATATAAAATATATCCGATCCTTAACTTATTTCCAACTTTCCCGATGGCCTTACCGCTTGCAAGAGATTCTTTGTGGTTGTGGCTCTGAAAACTTATACTATCAAGTATCCATTTAGAAACAACGCAAACAATGCTCTGCAATCTGGAGGCTACAGCACTGAAACAATCAAACAATTGTGCGATCCTACAACTCTACAGTAGTCCATTAATATCCGGTTCGATAGGTAAAAGGACAGTGCATGTGCAAACTAATCCAAAGCAACATGATATACGACATGCAAGTCGCACACTGAGATCGGCATCAATCCATCAATCCCAGCCAATCTATAGACTACATCTTACAACAACACGCCAGCGGTTCAAATGCGCATGAACAAAACACTTCACAGACAAGATTACACGTCCATAAGCTGCAGCAGAGCCTTCCAGTACCGGGAGCAGGACGGGTTCAGGTGAATCGCCCGAAGCAGCCAGCTCTCCGGGCTCTGCATCGTCTCCACCAGCTGGTTTTGCTGGGAAGCCGCTGCTGCCGACTGCCTCGCCAGCAGGTGCATTTGGAAGTATACCTCCGCAGGCAGCAGTTCTGTGCAACAACAAAAAAAAACTTTAAGCAAATGGATCACGTGCCTGTAACCAAGGAGGCGACTGGAAACCCCAGGAATGTTCTTTGTCTGAAGCCTGCTACAGTTTCGTACCTGGGAGCCATGAGAACCATTCCAGGCGAAGGTTCTTCTCCCACTTGGTTTTGGAGCCAAGGCTGCCCTCGGCTTGTGCCAGTAGCAGTGACACGAGAGGTAAGGAAGCATGGGATTTCTGCTGGGCTTTTCTTAGGCTGGAAGCTGCACGGGATATAAATTGAGGAGCTGCAAACCTCCGGGCAATTTCCATACAGGTTGCGCCTATCATGAATTCATGATGAAGTTTCATTCAGCACACGATCAAAAAACATAAAACAGAAGTACCAAGAAATTACTCAGGCTATGGACTAGCATCTGAGCATACTACTGGGGAAACATAAGGACAAAATTTAGAACAGTGAACTTCACATCCCTACAGATTGATTTCATTCAGTTTCAGAACTAGTTATCAAGAAATGTAATAGCTAGCACAATCTTTTTCCTTATTCATTATCAGCATAACCTAACAGTTTGTACCAATCAATGTGCATAAATCCTCAGGTAAAGCATGTACTTATCAACATGGTATAATATTAGCAGAATATTTGTTGACTAGATAGCAAGCTAGATAACACAACCAAGTTCATAGTGCAACTGTATATAACAAAAAAAAGGTGTTGGAGAAACAATGACGATTAAACTGAATTATATGAGAAGAAAGTAGCTTACCATTGAGGAATAAGATGCAGCTATCAACATCTCCATCAGCGCATGCCTGAGCAAGAGCTTTTTCAGCATTTGCAAAGTTTTCATCCCCTATAAAGCACTGACCACAGGCTAGATTGAAAAGAGGCGCCCATTTTGATGGGTCACTGCCATTCCTTATAATGCACTGACGAAGATTTATATCTATTTCATCAGAAGAGGCCTCCAATGAACATGCAGATTCAAGTTGCTTCAGCATTACCCAGCCCATCTCAATATTCGTATGGCTTTTCAAGCAGTTCATGTACTCATTCCTGGAATTTAAAAGATCCCCTTGCACTGCATAGGCCCGACACAGTTGCAGGTGTGCAAAGAAAGTATCAACACAGCTAGACGCAGTCGTTCTTAGAGCTTCTTTAGCTTGAGCAATGCAATTTACGTAGTCTAAAGATTGCAAACAGATCTCTGAAGATAAAAGAAGCAGCAAGAACACCTCATACTGCACAACTTTACTATCATGTAAATTGCTAATGTTGGACAGCACTTGCATAATGAGCCTCTTCAGAATAATGCAGATATGTTTGGGGAACTTCTCTTCACGTGCTTTTTGGAAAATAGCAAGGACAAGCAGGTAACGTGCATCTTGGTTCCATGGTTCACGATGAACCAACCTTCAGAGGAAAAAGTACACTATTAGCTTACCTACCAAAGACATGCCTCGTCAATGTAGCAAGTAGATGTACCTTTGCAGGTGGTGTATTGCATCATGTCCACTCAAGTACTGATGTTCACATGTTGGGAAAGAGAACTTTGGATAAGAGGTGCAAGTAGCATAGCAACAAACCATTGCACATGCTCGAATTTGATGTGGAGATCTTAGGCCCATACTGGATGTGTGACCATGTGTCAGAGAAACAACCCTTATTGCTTTATGAGAAGCCATCCAATCCCCACTCCACAGGAGCAAAGATCCAAGTTGGTTTCTGCAGCATGTAGCAAAGAGAGCAATATTTTGACTCAGGTAAGTTTAGAACCTTTTTGAACACCTGATATGACCACTCCAAGCAAGAACATTACCTCACTAAACTGCAGTCGGGATACATGTGCAGAACCTTTTTCAGGTAAGACAAACTGGCATCAACCCTCAAAGGATTCTCCAATCCCCCGCCAATCTACAAGGGAATTTTTTTTTATTTAGATTAGTATGCCTAGCACATATCCAAAATAAACTATTTTTCCTGATAACTGTAGAATGACAGAATTTTAGGATACGTACAGCCTTCCCAAGAGCAATATTTGAGTGGACTTCACTCATCACTTCATAGGATGTAAGCCTAGGAGGCATACTCAATTGAGGTAACTGGAAACGCTTGTTTGGATGCAAAGCATCCAACGCAGAAATAATAAATTTCAACTGCGAGCTGTAATTGAGTTGACCAGGAAGCTTGTGAATGACTGCAGCTGCAGAGTCCTTCCCAGAAATTTCATATGTCAATGTGCATATGAATCCCAAAGCCGCAGTTGCACTCTCTGGCTTCATGCCAGATAAATTTTCAGCCAAGTTTCTAGATACGGAAAGAGCTTCCTTACTTCGTCCAGTTTTCCACAATGCAAGAGCATATATCTGCAATCCATCCATGCTCAACAGTCCTAGAAAATTTGGGACTAATAATTAGTTTATACATCGTACAGCATGAAAATATATTAAAGGGATCTACTGTTCATGCTACAAGTCCAACTCAGATAAATTAGGGATGGAATCTACCTTGAGATCTCAACTCTTCACACTCTCGCACTGCATCAGTTGCAAGACCAGCCTGCAGTTAGTGCAATGGTTATAGTGCATATGGACAACAAAAAGCATACCCAGTCAATCAGCATTCAGAAGTGCCATACAAAACACCATGATTTTAGCTCCTTGGTACTTTTAACTTCATCAGACTAGATGTGGCAGTAACAGTGTAGCACACTTACCTTGTATAGTGACCGGGCAAGGTTCACAGAAACATCAGCAAAAGCATTTTTATTGTCTGACTTGGAATTGTACATCATGCCTAAAGCAAATCTCGCTTGCTGGTAAAATCTGATTGCAGACTGAAAATCTGATCGCACTTCAGAAACCAAGCCATTTATATTGTGAGACTCTGGATAATGAGGTGCTCGATGAACAGCCTGCCTTACAGCCAACAACACCTACATGATGGCACCAGGCATAAAGAAATTTGATATGTTAAGCGTAGTGTGGTTTGATAGTACCCAGACACCACCAAAGTATCCATAACTTAGTAAATCAACATGTAGCTCTTAGTGCCAACAAGTTAAATAATGTAGAATTTAAGAATGAAGATCAAGTAGGAACTGCCACTGAGATGAATCAATTGTTTTGGAGGATTTGTATCAAGCATGAGATGGCTCAGTATTTACTTTGGAAATTGGAAGCTTCAAAGCAGAAGATAAATTTGGATGCTTACCTGCGGTGAGAGAAGATTACCAGTACAGGCAGCAATTGTTCCAAGGCCAATCTGGAACTCTGGCAACTGGTGCAATAATATATGAAAATGAAATCAAAGACTAGCTTGAGGGGAGGATCAGAATATCGTTTTGCTGAGAAGTGAAAACATTGGCAATGTTAAACTGTACTTACAGGTAGGATCTGCGCAGCCCTCAAGCAGCTTTCAAAAGATTCATTTACTTTACTGCCCCTTTAAAATCGCATCAAATAGAAAATTCAGCCTGAGTAAATAATTATGCTGATAATAGTTGTAAAATCTTTCATAAAATGAGGTGGAGTGGTACCCAGATTGGTGATAATATTCTGCTGACATTCCAGCCCACGGCAAGGCCAATGAAGGATCAATGCTTCGAGCTCGATCAAATGCTTCTTTTGCCAATTGCTTATCACCTGATTGCCTGTAAATCTGAACGACAAACTTTTAGTTACCCCTGCTAGTAGCAGAATCAACCAACTATTGCTTTAACAGCAGTACCTTTCCAAGGTATGCCCAAGCTTCAGAGAGAGACATGTCAAGATGAAGTGCCCTAATAAACGAATGCTGCTTCAAAACCAGATCTATTGATATTGAACCCAACGTAACCCAGAAATCCTTATTAACTGGCTCCAGTATCAAGGCACCAAGTGACATTTTTTCTGAAAGATCCCTGTTGCACACAAAAGAAAATTACAACAGTATCAGACAGCTCTTTTGAGACCAGCCATAAGTAACATGGTATCAGCCTGTGCAACAAAGAAGTTTACCAAACATTGGGGTTGTGTCTGTTATTGTCATCCATGGAATAAATTAGATCAAGACAAATAGCAGTATCATTGTGAACATTAGCTTCCCAGGGTGTAAGATGTAAAGCCCGTTGATACGAGAGTTTTGCACCATTTGCTGCTGACAAACATGCATTTCTCCACTCCTGAACAGAATCTTTGAACATTTGTGTATCCACACCCCTCTTGGTATTCCCATCCACCCATGGAAAGCATCTCGCAAGTGCAAGCTGACACAGAGAAGGCAAGGCATATCATTTAATATAATTGTTCAGATTATGGGATGCCAAGCAAACTCAAACGATGAGTTAATTATGAAAAGTCAAGTACCTGAACATCTCCATGCAATTTCCAAACGCATGAAAGGTTTCCAGTTAACGAAGCACAAATTTGGGCAGCTTCTGATGCTTCCTGTAATAAAAGAAACTATATGATGAAACTGCACAGCTATGGTCTATTTAATACTATTTTAAAACTAGTATTGCATCGATAATACCTTCAACAGGCTAGCAGCCCAACCAAAGGCCCCAGTAGCTACACAATTCCTTGCCCATGCAAGCAATGCAGAAGCAAGTCCAAAGTATGCCGAGTGATTACATGGAGCCATTTCCAATGCAGAACGAAACTGTTCAACTCCCTGGTGTTGTGTATTTGCAAAAAATTAAATATTATTACCAATGACAGAGAAGGGCTAGGATGTACAGATTTTTAATGGATACATTGGCATAGCATTTGCTAAAAAATCATGTATAGCAGCAGAATGATAGCCATTTAAAAAAGCAAACACAAAACTTCCTACCTTTCTGAAATAGCCAAGCATTAGCTGGATGTTTCCACTTTCTATCAAAGCAAAGACCCTGGAACTATCAAGTTCAATAGCTCGTCCATATGACTGCCGGCAAAAACTGAATTAAGCACATTCAGAAGGCTCAATACAGCAAACTGCAACACTTACTAAGATGATCAAAACTGAAAACAGCAAACCTTTACTGCTGCAGTGAACATGCCCAAACGGTGGTATGCCAGACCAAGTGCCTGTTGCCATAATATGGAATGTTTTAATTCTATTAATTGATAACTTGAAAATCACACCACACACCAATTGGAGCTAAGAAATTCTGACAAGAGGAAAGCAATACCCACCTCCCATAAATCTGCACATGTTGGGTAACCTCGTATTGCATGCTGAAGGCTTTGTATGGCATCTGACCATTTCCTCTGATGAACCTAACCTTTCACCAACTCATGTCAATACATCTTATATGTTAATTTTGTGATGCCTTATCAAAGAGACAAGCAAATCCCATGTCTAAAAGAAGCAATCACAATAACAATATTATAACAAAAAAAGAAGAAAAAAATCCAAAATCTTCATATGTAACTCAAGACCTTTTAAATGTTTCATGATCAAGAGTGTAACTCAAGGATATACTAATGACAATCGATCAACTGACTCCCATTATCCTGCTCAATTTCACTTTCCTCCCTCAGATAATTCAAAAGCATAGGCACAGAATTTAGCAATTGATATTCACTAGCATTAGAGTTAAGGTGCTGTGGGGGTGGTCATGTACTCAGTGAACGACATAGTGGATGGGATGTTAACACACTCTCTGTATGAATTGCAGGAAACATCATTGAGGAATTGATGAACTTGCTACGGAACTTTAAGTACAGAAGGGGCTGGATTTGGTTGAATTTCAACTGTTTCCATCAGTTTCTTCATAACCACTGTTAATCTAACTGAATATTGCAAGCAGAAGTTCAATCAATAGTCATTCAAGTATTCAAGTAAATTGACAGACAAGTTACCTGCAAGTAGCCAAGCCTTCTAAAGGCCCAGAATGCGCGAGGTGACTTGCCAGCTGCCTCCTTGCACACAGCAAGCTCCAAGCTCTCCTTCTCCTCGACATCTAACAAGTCACAGAGCGCCTCCTACAAACCGCAGAAATAAAGGGGGGGAACACATGAGAACCCCATCACAAGCAAACGGACGAACACATTCAAGGCATACGAGTATTAGGCATTCCCACACACACCCCAGCCTCGGCATCTTCATTGTTGAGCGTCACTGCGCGCTGGTAGCACTTGGCCGCTCGCTGCGTGTCGCCTCCGTGCGCGTAGTGGTGACCGAGGAAGCGGAAGGGGACGCCATCGTTGGGGTTCAGCTTGGCCGCAGCGAGAAAATGCTCCGCCGCAGCCGCTCGGAGCCGCCGCGCCTCGTCCCCATCGCCCTCCTGCTCCGCCTCCGAGCGGCCCCATAGGAAGACGCCCTGCACGCACGGAACCATTAGGCTCAGCGGAGAAGTGCGGGGGCAACCGCGGAAAGCTTTATGCAACGGAGAACGAAGCTCACGAGGTTGTAGTGGTGGAGCGGGTTGGAGAGGTCGGCGGCGAGGGTTTGCTCCAGTTGGCTGCGGAGGTTGGCCTCCGCCTCCTGCAGGGGGGATGAGACAGGGTAAGTAAGAGGCGACTTGAGGGAAGGGGAGGGAGAGTGCGAGAGCGATAGAGTAGAGTACGGTTTCGGGCATGTCGCCGATGAGGTGGCGCGGCCAGAGACGGCGGCGGTGAACCGGAGCCTGGAGGAAGGGGGAGGGGCGAAATTTTGCAGCGTAGCACTTGCGAGAAGAAGAAATTGGCTCACACCATCACGGCTGGAACTGACTACCCAGCAAAGTAATTTGGATCTGGCTGGATGAATCAAATAGTAGAATAGGATGGCATAATCATAATTCTGTTTTTAATTGTAAATATATAGACTTATATAAAAACAAACATGTTTCAAAAAAGGAAGTTTATAGCGTGATTTTGATAGATAAATTAAATTTATAAATCTGAGTCCACTTTATTAATCTTAATCAATTCAAGTTAATTGTAAAACTAATTTAAATCGTTTAAAAGTCCAGATAGGATCATATTGTTTTCAAAAAAGGAAGTTTATAGTGTTGATTTTTTTCAGATTGGTTAAAATTTATAAATTGGAGTCCACTTTATTAATGTTAATCTCAACTCAAGTTAACTGTAAAAAGAATTTAAATCAATTAAAAGGCTAGTAGGATCATAATTACATTGCTTAAAGTGCCATGACATGTAAAAGTTGAAATTTTCAAATTAAACTGATAAAACATTGCTCACAAATATTACTGAATGTTAGATGCTGGCAATTTTAGTTTTAGGATCTGAGATCCTACTTGATTTTGCCATACCCTAAATGATCTTACTCTAGTTATAGTATCATGATACTATGAAATTAAGATCGACAGTGAGAGATCTGGTTTGGCTCCGTGAGATTGAAGTATGTGACCTAAGAGAAGGCCTTTTTGAATCATTTCATTAAGGCTGACCGTATGTTTTAACTACAAATATATAGACTTTTTCGAAGTCTCGATGAGTACACACATTCAGTTTTGGGTGGTTGTCTGGTATGGGAACTAAGAGAAGTCCTTTTTTAATCCTTTTATTAAGCATCTCTAAATATTGTCGAAAATATTTCAATACAAAAGCACACAAAAGGCTTTGGACTGAAAGACTAACTTTAGCTTGCATGAATGAAGATTATGTCCTCCAGTAACATATCTACTACTAAATGACAATTAGAGATGCCAACTACCGAAGATGATATCGGTGGTGGTTATGGTGAATATTCTGTTTTTTTCGGGGTACATAAAGATAAGTGGCAACGAAAAACATGTAGAAAAAGGCTATTGAGAAACTAATCCACTATTTGAATCATGTCATCCATGTTAGTCATAAAAATCATAGTTCCTCGAGAAAAAAGAAACATCACCACTTCATCAATTTACGATTCCCATAAACCAGGCCACGTTTTCCTTTTATTTAGTAAGCTCAGCAGAAGAGCCCTCGATCGGTAGCACCTACATGGTTTGTGCTACCAAGTTGAAGTATGGATATTTCATAGTTATTATCCGCATAGCAGAATGACTTGGGCTCTAGCTTAACAGCTTTGCTATTGTTTTTTTTCTTTTGCTCTTCTTTATGTTCTTGTTTTTTCTTTTGCTTATAATTTTTTTCCAAACGGCACGATATAAGTTTCTTGGATCGAACATATTTGAGTTGCTTCGTATGCTAAGACTACACCAGGCAAGTGTAGCACTCTTACCTTCCATAGCGACAGGGCAAGATTCTGAAACATCAACAAAATCATATCTATTGCCTGAATTGAAGAAATAATAGTCGAGACAAAAAAAATACAGTAAGCCATCATAAAAAACGTACTTTGTCACAGATTATAAACATGAGTCCTTTACGCGTATGCCATTAAGAAACTTGTCACTTACGTGTGTGCCACTAAAAAGTTTTGAGACACCTATATGCCATGAGCTCAACTTTCGGTTACCCGTGTGCCATTCCATCCACCTTCTGTTACAACTTAACGGTTTCATAGCTCTGACATATGGGTCCCACGTATTGAAATGACTATTGTGCTCCTGTGTCATTTACATCTCCCTATGACCGACACATGGGACTCACTTGTCATCTTCTTCTTCCTCCTCTCATCTTCTCATTTTCTCCTTCATCCTCTTAATACCCAGGGTGCCGCCGACGCGCAGCCGCGAACGAGCTCCGCGCGAGCCACCGACGGCGTCGCCCCTCCGCGCGAGCTGCTCGACGGCACCCCCCTTCCCGCACGGTGGAGGCCACCCGCATGGTGCAGCTCGCCGGGGTCGGGGGCTGGACCACGCATTGGTTGGCTGCCTCCCCGGTAGTGGTGATGGCGCGAGGAGAGAGGAGCTCGCCGGGCCGGAGGAAGAAAGGAGACGGGGAGGAGGAAGAAGATTGGTGGGGCCCACAGGGGTAAAATGGTCATTTCACCCGTCGGTTTGACACCGTTAGCTCACAAAGTGGACGAAATGGCATACTAGTAACCGAAAGTTTAGCTCATAGCACACAGGTGTCTCAAAAAATTTTAGTGGCACACATGTAACCGGCAATTTTTTTAATGGCATACACGTAAAGTACTCTATAAATATTAGGTTGTGAATCATTGAACACAGAACATTCACTATCTGTTCGGGCCTCCAATAGTGGGTCTGGTCAGGCCCCAGGGAGAAAATTCATGAAATAGCACCCGTTTGTGCTGGTGCTCAGGAAACAGCACCCGTCCTATGCTTATCTAGAGAATAGCATCACAGGCAGCACATGGATTCACGAAACAGCACTGCTCTTTATTTTCCCTTGGTTTCAGTTGTTTTCTTTCCCTCCTACCAGCATTAAAAAAAGACCAACTTGCCATTTTATTTCTCCACTCCTTCCTCCCTCAAATCCATCGTTCTGCTTTGAGCCTGACCGGATCCTAGACCTGCAATTGATGTTCCATGTGCAGACGCTACTGATATGTACATAACCCGGCAACTATTTGTTTTTTATTTTTGCCGAATGAAAACTCCCAACACCAACAACTGCACGTATTCTTTTCTTTTTACTACCTATTCTTTTAGCTTGTAACTGGTGGCAACATGGTTTGGCAACCACAACTGAGGCCTATCTGCAACCGCTCCTTCAAGGGCACAACTTGGCAATTCTTAGGGTTTTAGAGTTGGGGTTTATGATTTTAGAGTTAGGGTTTAGGATTTAGTCATTTGAGGTTTTGAAATTTAGTGTTTTAGGGTTTATGATTTGGGATTTTAGGGTGTAAGGTTTTACCGTTTACTTCCTCCATCCCATGAAGAATTTTGTTGGCCAAAAACCATATTACCCTTAATAACGATGTCAATCCCACTAATTTAGGCACGGAGGTCGTTGGTGCATGATTTTAAGAAATAAGGCAGTTACATGTAGAATTGCACTCTTTTATGAGATTTTTTTTAATCTCATAATTGCACTCTTTCAATGTGACGGAGGGAGTAGGATTTATGTTTTTAGGTCCAAGTTTTCTATTGCATCTTATTATATGTTTCTATGCCATTTGATTAGCTACTTGAAATACAGCAGGGGCAATTTGGTCTATTTGTAAGTGAAAAAAAGAGGCCAGCATCAAATAAAACAGTGAAAAAATAGATGGAGTGCTATTTAGGGATTTACACGAGGATACCAGTGCCATTCTCTAAATTCATAGATTTGTAGTGCTATTCCCTGAACACTCCAAGAAACCAATGCTATTTCCTGAAATCCCCCGGCCGCAGGGTACTCCTGAGTCCTGACTCCTGACTCCTGACCGGTGGTGGTGTACTGGTGTGGTGACCTAAGAGGGGAGGATGTGATGCCAGCCTAGTAGCAAACATCATCGATCCGGACCCATTGATCCACCGATCAGTAATGGGGCTCTCGCACGCTGTCCGGGATCTTCTCCCTCTTCCTTTCCATTTCGATAGGACAAAAAAGAATGTCAGTAAGGATTCTAACTTCAGTAAGGCAATCAGCCTTTTCCCTGCTTCAAGTAATGCAAGATTTGCGCAGCCAAGATGTCGACCCATGTGTCAGGCACGCCAGGCAGGCACCAATGCATGCAGTCCTGTCCGTAGACGGGCACCGCGTCCTTCTTGCCGAGCCAGATAGCTGGATGGGCGTCAGCACGGAACTCGCTCATGTAAGTCAGGTTGAGCAACTGAATATCAGTGCCAGCTAGGGCTTCCTGGATTGCTGAATTCACCATTCTGGCGTCTTTGTTCACGCCACCAAACTGGGGATCAAACCAAGGATCGAGCTGCCCAAGATTTCGTAAAAGAATAAGAAATTCGCAATTTGGAAATGCAAAACCTGAACCGAAACAATTTGACCATCAGAATCGCACCTCATGCTCTTCAAGTAGCCTATCAGATACACAGCTGCCATTGTGATCCCACTCGCCTCCATAGAAGTGCCTCGGTGATTGTGTGCGCCACAGCTTCAGGGTTTTCTTGGGAACCTCCCTTTCAATGTAAGAGGCCATACTTTTCAGGACTACTTTCAGTCCATCGTGCAAGCCAAGTGGAGGCTCAATTGGCTTTCCTCCTTTGTAGAAAACCAGGGGAGTCTCTTTTGGGAATTTATATGTATCCCACCTGACAGGGAGTAATGTGTAAAGCATTACAACAGGAATGGTAATGATGAAGTTATGCCCAAACAACAAAGAAGATAAACCTTCATGGGTGTGGGGGAAATCTGGCAATACACATCAAGATCAATGTACAGAATGAGGACTTTCAGAGGTGTTGTGAGCAACAAAGTAAAACAGCTCTGGAAGAACAAAATGCCGCTTAAACTGGATGTTTTCCTATGGTTGGCATTTCAGAACAAACTTCAAACTGGGTTCGCCTTGAAAAAGAAAAAATGGGAAGGATGTAAGAATGCGGAGTTGCATTAATTTAAGGGGTTCCTGAAAACATAGAAGTCTTTTTTTTCCTTTCCAGCATGCCATGGCCAGATTTATTTGGGCCAGCTTCAGGGAAGCGCTAGGTTGGTAAAAAGTGTCATCTAGCACATAGGACTTCTATGAACATTGGATCCCATTGGGGGGTAATGTATTATGATCAGAAACTTTTCTTATCCACCATAGTAGTTTGGTCCCTCTGGAACACAAGGAACAAAATGGCCATTCAAAAAGCCTTCTGCGCTCACTGAGTGAAGTGCTGTACAAAATCTTATCTTGTTTGCAGAAGTGGGGTGTGTTGTTGAGAGCTGCTGAGCAGGGAAAATCAAAGAACAAGCTACCCAAGTGGGAAGATGGCTGGAAGAGTTCCAGAAACCACCAAGGGAAGGTCTGCGGGAAGACATTATGTAGTTCAGCTAGCATGGCTAGTGTCTGGTGTGACCAGATAGTGGTTTGCGTGTTGCGCTGGCATTTGTTCAGCTTGGTCGCTGCTTGATCTCTTTTTGAAAACTGGAAACCCCAACAAAGTCTGATGTAATACAACTTATATGCTTTCTATAAAATCAGGGTATTTTCTCTAAGATAATAGTAATGATGAAGTAGTATTATTCATGGTCGAACTTATTCTTCAAGAAAATTGACCATAGCAAGTGAAAACAACTGAAGGTTATTCTTGTCCAAGAAAGAGCCTTTTATTATTAACATGGCCTCGATGTTAAGCTGAGGGACAGTACTGTACTACTGTAAGGAACATTTGAACAATCCCATTGCCTCCAATTAAAAAAGAAATGATCTTTTCACTTTACTAGTATGCAAAACGAAAAACTTCCAAGTTTGGGTATGGAAAACTCACCAGTGTCCGGTGTTGAAAATTAGCACATCATAGAACTGGATGGCATTTACCCAATCATCAGCAGGGATGTCAACATCCACTCTGTACGTTCCTTTTATTCCATCCTTCTGATTCTGAAGTTCTTTGGACTTCTCCACAGGCTGCCACCTTTTTATCATTAGTTACCACCAAGTGAGCTTCACGATTTTATTATAATTACTTTACAAAAGTACAATCCTGTTTTTCTCAAAAAGGAAAAAAACACAGGCGCAAGAAATACAAATATTTGGGTGATGGAGGTTTAACAAACACAAACTTATGCAGCAGATAAGTAATATCCTTTGCCTCCTTGGATGTTACAGTACATCTAACTAATTTAATCATACAACCATGCAATGGATAAAGGTCTATTCTTTGTGCAACAAAGTGCACTTCATTTCAATTTTCTACATTGCAATATAAAATGTACAGCACAGCAATAGCATAATCACAATTGAGCAGACAAAACTACAGAACTGACATCACTGTAGACACTAACCAGGCAGCATAGAACAATATTTGCCACATATCCAGATATCCTTGCTTCTTCAAGGGAACAAAACTATCATACCAGTTCAGTACCTTACATTTCAAATATCCTAAAACCAAGAAAAAATCTTCCAGACTAACCATAAGTGCAAGTGATCAAGATTCCTACTCCCTCCGTTCCAAATTATAAGTTGTTTTGATTTTGTAGATACATGGTTTTGACTACGTATATAAACATAGCGTATATCTGGTGCATAGAAAAAGCCATGTACCTAGAAAAGCCATAATAACCTATAATTTTGGATGGAATACTACCAACTCCTAGCATCACACCCCCTCAAGTAATGATACTACATTGCAGTTTTACCCTTTTAATTATTTCAGTAATTGTTCCTGATTTCACAGAACTCTACTCAGTTGCATGTTTGTATTATAAACAAGCCAAGCTAACTGAAATATCTTTTCTCAAATATTACTACTACCGAAATGTAGATAAATAATAATACCACTATTGCAATTTTAGAACTAAAAAATTTCAATGTCCTCTTACTCACAAATTCGCAATTCCACTCTGCATTTTAGGCAATGCATTAATGTGAGTATGCTACCACCTCTTTATCTTAGGTACAAACTAATTTGTTCTTTTAACCATGTTGTAAACTAACAAACCCGGAAAGCAACAGCTATCAGCAGCAAAGAGCACTCCCTGACGTGTACTTGGCGAGCAGGACGGCGCGGTGGTAGGCGACGACAACGTCCTCCCTAGGGAAGTACCCTCCGCGCCACGCGCCACGACGCTTCCACTTGCGCGCGCCGCCGTCCGCCGAGCGGAGCGCGCAGAGCAGCGCGACGACGAGGTTCTCGGACAGCGAGTCCCCCACGAGCCCGACCCGCCGGCCCCTGGCCGCGGCCAGGAACCCCGCGGCGTCGATCCTCGGGACGACGGCGCCGCCGCAGCGGGTGGGAGCCCAAGAGAGCGCCGCGAGCCGGGGGCGGCCGTTGCGGAGGCAGTTCCAGGCGTTGCGGTGGAAGGGGCAGGACGGGGAGTAGAGCGGCGGCGGCGGCGGCGCCGGGGACGGGGTCGGCACCCACCGGCCGTCGGCCGCATCTGAGAGCGCGGCGCCGCAGGGGAGCGGCTGCGGCGTGGTCGGGCGTGCGCGTGGCCGTGGGGAAGATGCGAAGAGGAGGAGGAGGAGGGTGAGGGTTACGGGGAGGAGGAGGACCAGAGGGAGGCGGAGGCGCGGCATTGTGCCCGCCTCCGGCGACAACGCGCGGACACCGGCACACCGCGCCCTCTTCCTCCTCTTGGATCTAACGGCTTCCTTGCTTGCTGCTGTCGCTGTTTTGGCTTTCTGGCGCATTGCAATTGCAAATGGAGATGACAGTGCAATAGGCGTAAAAAACTGATATTACCGAGCTGTTTAGTTTCTAAATTTGGAGCCAAACTTTGACTTTTTAAGATGAGCATTTTATTTGTATATATGAAAAATTATTTAAATATTGATTAATTAGACTCAAAATGTTCGTCTCGCAGAGTACAACAAAACTGTGCAATTAGTTTTTGATTTCATCTATATTTAGTACTTCATTCATATATGTGTCGATATTTTGATGGGACGTGGATCTTCTTTTGCACAGTGAATTTTGGGGTTGGAATCTGGGATGTTGCCCAAGTAGCGCGTCAAAAAAAAGTTCCGGGCACGTATATCTCTCTGAATTCAAGGATTAACACAAATGCAACATTGAGCAATCTCCTGGCATCAAACTATGCACGAATTCATCACTGAGGAATCTTGAAGCTGCAGCTCTTGCATTGCGTCGACTAAGAAGTTCCAAGAGACGGATATTTGTTCATTGTACAGTCAGAAGGATAACTTGCAAGCATGTATTAGCGGTTTCAGGATTCCAGCTTAAGCTCATTGCAGTTCTTATTGCAAGTATAGTTGCACATTACTTCTGTCAAGATCATTGCCTCGATTATTGCAGGTCACCATGTGTGCCCACCACCACAACAACAACATAGCCTTTTGTCCCAAATAAACTGGAGTAAGCTAGAGGTAAAACCCAAAAAACAAAAAGGCAAAAAGACAACGAAGATTAGAGTAGGGGAAAACAGAAAAAGAAGCAAAGATCACGGTTCAGTCACATTGATTGCTAGTCTCCAAGCGCTCCTATTCATAGCTAAATCTTTAGAGATATTTCACTCCTTAATGTCTCTCTTAACCGACTCATTCCAAGTCAGTTTAGGCCGACCCCTATCTCTCTTAACATGGAAGCGTGCAGGTCACCACGTGTGCCCAAAGAAAAAAAAACTTGTATGTTAAAGTTAGGATTCAGGAAACTTATCTGAAACATGCAATGAACAGAATTAGCATGAAGCAATCTTTGAAGCTACAAGTTCAGTACCTGTACTAATAGCTAATATAAGAGACATCTGTTCTTGTCAGCGTCACAAGGAAGCCTGCTGCAAAGGCAACTTGCAAGCATTCCACCCACATATTCAGATTCAACCGACTACGGTGCAATCACCAATTATATTTTGTCATCTAACATTGATCGGTTTAAAATACACGTGGGGGTAAACAAACATAGAAATGTAATTGCTCGCCCCCTTTCTATTACTACAAAGATAATAGATTATAATTCATCTCAAAGCAAGATTTAGAGAAAAAGAGTAATCACACAGAATTGGTGTTCTTGTTTCTGTTCTACTCTGCTTGTGAGATGTCAACAGCATTCAGAGTCAAGAAGAATGGACACCTCCAATTTCAGACATTCGTGAGAGCAGCCTCCTGTCCAGTTTCACACCGGCTGACTCGGCTTCTCTGATCAGTTGCCGGCATTTGGCCAGCCTCCCCTCCGCCGCAGAACCTTCGATCAGACAGTTGTACATGTCGGCGGTCGGAACAAACCCAGCCTCCTTCATCCTCAACAAATATCGTAGAGCCCTCTCTGGATCGCGCAAAGCCATACACAGCTTGACAATGACCCGGTAGGCTGGCAGGTCAAGCAGACAACCAGCTTGTTCCATTTCCCACACCAGGGACAGCGCCTCACGGTGCATTCCAGCGCGGCAGCGGCTGTGGATTACCGTTGTGTACATAACCACAGTGGGGCTCCCACTGGATTCCCTGAACCAGCTGAAGAGGCTCTCCACGGCCGTGTACCGTCGGAGCTTTATGCAGACTTTCATTACAGCCGTGCAATCCTGCGGGCAAAGCTCCAAGTCCGACCTCTCACTAAGCTCGTCAAGCAACGCCGAGGCAAGCCCATAACCTACAGGTGTCCGGGTGGCTTCCAGCATCAGCTTCACATAGATGCTGGGGTGCAGCGTCCTGTTATTGATCCTTGCAAGTTCCAGGAGTTTGCGAGCAAGGTCTACTTTCCCTGCCCTGATGAACCCACTTGCCATGGCTTCAAGAACAGCACGGCTCGCCGTGGGAACACATTGCTCCAAGGCAGACTCCACTTTGAGCTGGCCAAAGCGTGCCAAAACTTCAATGGTGGAAGCGAGAACCCGGTCATCAGGGAACAATATCAAAGCTTTCTGATTCTGAGCCCAGCACAATGTCTGCAATGCGCGCTCAGGGAGCCCCATGTGCCCGAGCTCACGGATGGTCAGCGACAAGGAGCCTTTTCGGAGGAACCTTGCCCACCGGTCGAGCACTGTGGAGACACCGTGCTCTGGAGGAAGCATGGCGATCTCCTGAGCAATCCCGAGGAGGAACTCTGGGTTCTTGCGCACCCGGTCGCTGAAGGAAGCGCGAGAAGCGAGCACTGCTCTTGCAGCAAGCCGAACGTGGTGCTTGGGCGCTGGAGCGACAGGCAGCCTCGTCTTGTGCGGCAGTGGCAATGGGAGTGCCCGCTGCCTCACAGGGTTTGGTGGCTTCAGGGGCTTCCGACGCATCGGTCGGTCGAAGAGTGCAGAAATGGCATCAATCTCTTCTTTGCTCCATCCCAAACACTCTCCTTCCTCATCACCTTCAGCAGCATTCTCAGCATATGGCTCGTCACTGTACTCGGACGCCTGCAACTCCTTGGCAGAACCTCTATCTGATGACTCCGATGAGCAAGAAATACAAAACGTTGAGGGGAAATGGCCTTGACTATAGAGTCTATGTGCTCTGTGCTTCACCAATGCGGGTGCAGGGAGCGGCCGGATCAGCACAGGGGTGGGCTTCACTTGCGGCTTCGGGGTCAGATAAAACCCCATTTATTTTTTGGAGGAAAACCCACACATTAGATACTGAATCCTCCGTGTCGAAGAAGAATAACCTAATCAAGAAATAGAGGAGCCATTAGATAACTGATCCTTCCTATCCCAAACCCACCCTACTGCTATGTATAATGCACCAACAAAGTAAGAACAATACACAAAATAACGGGATGAAAATATACATAGAGAATTTGTAAGATGGAGTTTGCAAATCGTAACCATAAACTGAAAAAAAAATTCTGAACATCCAATAAATTGAGCATACCACTTAAAGCACTAATTGCAGCAAAGAGGCCAAGGCAAATCCGTTCTCCTACTTTTGATGGCTTGAAAACTCTTCATAATTCTCTCCGCATCGAGCCCTTTAGATATCTCCCGCTCTGTGTAGCACGACATCAAATTATTAAGCCACGATTTGCACTCAGAAAGCGCACACAGAACGTTCTATTCTACAGCAACTACCAAATTCCAATCTACTAACATTTCCCCCTTCCCCCCATCTGGCTAGCCTCACCAGCTTTCCCTTGGCGGCACGGTGCTCTCTTCTGGCTCCCTGCTCCTCCGCAATCTCTAGAGATGGAGCGGCCGCGGCCGCAAGGGCCCTTTGCACTCCGCCCCCTTTGTGGCACGCCGTGGGGACAAGGGAGTAGATGAGCTGCGGCGCTGCTCTCGAAGCCGCAGCCGGCCAGGCCACTCCAGGTCGGCGGAAGAGTGCGATAAAACTCCAGGTCACCAGCTCGTCAGGCCTCTGCGTTGCTGCGATGCCGCGGCAGCCGGGAGGAGGGAAGCGGTGCTCACCGGCGGAAAGGTGTGGCGTGTATCCGCCCCGCCCGTCCCAAACCGGACTTCCGATTGAGCAACTTGCGAGATATTGGGAATCAAAACGTATCTCCGTGGCACAGTGGCGCTCTGTTGCCCCGCGCGGCGCGACCGACGCCGGCACGTCGTCGGCGCCCTCTCCGCACAACGCCTCACCCAATCACCCGGAGTCGATGGAATGGAACCACATCAACGCCTCGGAGGTCAGAGGATTAGGCTGGGAGTGGGGGGACTGTGTGGGAACTTTCCGGCTCTCCGCTTCTTGGCCACGCCTGTGGGCTGTTTTTGTTTGTTTTTTTTAGAGTGCTGCCTGTGGGCTGTTTGTATGGGCTATAAAGTAGCCCATGGAAATAATATGCTAGAGCGCCAAACTTCACCAATGAATCAGATTTATACGGGGTATTCTTTTATTGCAGTTTCCGTCTTCATTCATTCATGATGAAAGTTTTTCTATCTTACATACGGAGTAAAATATTTCCAAGCAACTTATTTCAACAACAGAACTGAAAATGTACGTGCATTTCTTTGGACGGATAGATAATCTTCTGATTAGCTACGAAATCCAGAAAACTAACAAGGTGGCCCGCGTAAACAACACGGATAGCTAGCTTTTTTTTATGCTAATAACTTGGTGGATTTTTATATGCTAATACATCGATGTGAATGGGTTTTTTTCATTGGCATTGTTTTTCTATATGGCCCAAACTCTTTTTTTTTACAGTCATGCTATTTGGCACGGAATATAAATCCACGATAAAATAAAAACACCTTATATACAACATAGTTTTTAGTATTTATTCAAACAATAACTTTGTATTATCTTATAACATAATTTTGCGTCACAGATTTTTACATATGTGATAAATTATTTTTTATATTTTACAACCGTGTAGAAGTTCCTTATAGCAGCATACAAATAATCACAACTATTATACCTATCCCTGCTTCTACCGCTCATTTTCCTTTTCTTTTGGTTCCCTGCTTCCCCACACAATGGTGAAATTGAGCTGAATAACAGTGGACGATAAAATGTTCTCTTCTCCTCATAACATATACAATCTTAACACCAAATTTGAATATAAATTTTATACAATTTTTATTGATGCTCAATATTCTTCTGAAATCGACTTTGGCATGTATGTGTCTCCCCAGCATTCACTATTTTTCTTTTTGAAAGAAACGCACAACAAATTTGCCACCCACTTATGGATGAGCATACAACACATCTTTATAATTTGGAGAAAAAATAATGTTGTTGCCGTTGACTGCTCCTCGATGGGCATGAATTGTTAATTGTGGGATGTTTTTCTTTATTACATAACAACTTCAGCAGATATTCACTTCACCGCAGGCACAAACCTCCTCTCTTACATCTCTATCTTCTCGCAGCTCTTTTTCTTCAATCCAAAATATGCACAACATTACCATAGTTAGAGTCGATGCATCAACGGCGAAAATAATCCTTAGTTTTTGCACTTTCTCTGGTAACATAGTGCCGCTACAAATTTGATTATTTGATGGCACACCCATGTTGAAGCTATGCTATTTTTTTATTTTTATAAGAGGAAAGGGTGCATAATTAGAAACCCAACTCTTGTGTAAACACAAACTCTTATGTTATGGTTATATAATTTGGTTGTTTGTTTTAGATATTAACTCTTTAATAATCTAGATCGTTAGATTATCATAAAATCCAATGATGCTATATGGTGGCTTATTTTATATAAATTTTATATAAATTTTGTTAAGTAATTTCTAAACCTATTGACGAATATGGTGGCTTATTTTATATAAATTTTGACAATGAAAATAAGATAATAGATACAAATATTGTAGAACTAAAGGTAGGGCAAACACTCTAAAATTTGATCTTTTGATATGTTAATTAATTGGACAATTAGAGACCACAAACACGTAGAGCACGTCGAATACATTCCGTTTGACTATTCACATGAGTTATTTGCAGTTTAAATAATAGAGTTACATTTATCCCTCCGATGCCTCCCTCCCCTGCTCTCTCTCTCCTCTGTGCCGCCCTTCCCTCTCCCTCTCCTTCGCGCCCCCCTCCGCCGGCTCCTAGCCATGCCGCTCCTGCTCTGCGTGGATCTTGGCCAGGGCCGGCGGCGTGTGGCTGAGCAGTGGCAGCTTTGGCGGACAACTTGGGCGACAGAGTGGCCATCGGTGGGCGGCGGCGGGGCAGACAACATGGCGCGCGGCTCTCCGACGGGGCACGAATCCTCGCGGCGGTGGGGCGGCCAACGGTGGGGGCATCGGACGAGCGGTCGTGCGGCTCACCTCGGCGTAGCGCTGCGGAGGCTTTTCGGGCGGCTCCTACGCCCTCTCGTCCGGTTTCTTAGGCGGGGTAGTGGTGGAGGACGGGTGCATGGGCGGGGCGCGCGACGGAGATCTTGAGGCGGCGGAGAAGCAGGGTCTCGCGATCGACGTCGCGACAGTGGAGGAGCAGGGTGGCTCGTGGCCAATCCGCGAGGCCGGGCATCACGTCGGCGAAGGAGCCGCGACACGACATCTTCACCGCGGAGGAGCACGGGTGGCATACCTAGTGCGGATAGCCGTATTAATTTTATTCGGTCTAGACTTATTGGGTTGACGTGGACCGTTAGATCTTCATAAAATCCGATGGCTTATATTTTTTCTTTTTATTTAGATTAACAAATTAATATGGATCGTTAGATCTTCATAAAATCCGATGGCTTATATTTTCCCTTTTTATTTGGATTAACGAATTAATATGGACCGTTAGATCTTCATAAAATCCGACGGCATATATTCTTCTCTTTTTTGGATTAACGTGGGATTTTCTTGGTCCTCTCGGCGAACGTGGTGGCTCCTTTTAACACTATTGTATTAATATAACTAGCAAGGTGGCCCGCGTAAACAACACAGGTAGCTAGCTTTTTTTATGCTAATAAATTGGTGGATTTTTACGTGCTCATACATCGATGTGAATGGGTTTTTTCATTGGCATTGTTTTTCTATATGGCCCAAACTCTTTTTTTTACAATCATGCTATTTGGCACAGAATATAAATCCACGATAAAATAAAAACACCTTATATACAACATAGTTTTTAGTATTTATTCAAACTATAACTTTGTATTATCTTATAACATAATTTTGCGTCACAGATTTTTACATATGTGATAAATTATTTTTTATATTTTACAACCGTGTAGAGGTTCCTTATAGCAGCGTACAAATAATCACAACTATCTTCACCGCAGGCACAAACCTCCTCTCTTACATCTCTATCTTCTCGCAACCCTCTTTCTTCAATCCAAAATATGCACAACGTTACCATAGTTAGAGTCGATGCATCAACGGCGAAAATAATCCTTAGTTTTTGCACTTTATTTGGTAACGTAGTGCCGCTACAAATTTGATTATTTGATGGCACACCCATGTTGAAGCTATGCTACTTATTTTTTTTATTTTTATAAGAGGAAAGGGTGCATAATTAGAAACCCAACTCATGTGTAAACACAAACTCTTATGTTATGGTTATATAATTTGGTTGTTTGTTTTAGATATTGACTCTTTAATAATCTAGACCGTTAGATCATCATAAAATTCAATGATGCTATATATATTTTTTTCTTTTTTGTTAAGTAATTTCTAAACGTATTGACGAATATGGTGGCTTATTTTATATAAATTTTGACAATGAAAATAAGATAATAGATACAAATATTGTAGAACTAAATGTAGGGCAAACACTCTATAATATGTAAAATTTGACCTTTTGATATGTTAATTAATTGGACAATTAGAGACCACAAACATGTAGAGCACGTCGAATACATTCCGTTTGACTATTCACATGAGTTATTTACACTTTAAATAATAGAGTTACATTTATCCCTCCGACACTCCCTCCCCTGCTCTCTCTCTCCTCCACGCCGCCCTTCCCTCTGCCTCTCCTTCGCGCTCCCCCTCCGCCGGCTCCTATCCATGCCGCCCCTGCTCTGCGTGGATCTTGGCCAGGGCCGGCGGCGTGTGGCTGAGCACTGGCGGCTTTGGCGGACAACTTGGGCGACAGAGTAGCCATCGGTGGGCGGCGGCGGGGCAGACAACATGGCGCGTGGCTCCCCGACGGGCACGAATCCTCGCGGCGGTGGGGCGGCCAACGGTGGCGGCGTCAGACGAGCGGCCGCGCGGCTCACCTCGGCGGAGCACTGCGGAGGCTTTTCGGGCGGCTCCTACGCCCTCTCGTCCGGTTTCTTGGGCGGGGTAGTGGTGGCGAACGGGTGCATGGGCAGGGCGCGCGACGGAGATCTTGCGGCGGCGGAGAAGCAGGGTCTCGCGACCGACGTCGCGACAGTGGAGGAGCAGGGTGGCTCGCGGCCAATCCGCAAGGCCGAGCGTCACGTCGGCGAAGGAGCCGCGGCACGGTCTCTTCACCGCGGAGGAGCACGGGTGGCGTACCTAGTGCGGATAGCCGTATTAATCTTATTCGGTCTAGATTTATTGGGTTGACGTGGACCGTTAGATCTTCATAAAATCTGATGGCTTATATTTTTTCTTTTTATTTAGATTAACGAATTAATATGGACCGTTAGATCTTCATAAAATCGGGCGGCATATATTCTTCTCCTTTTTGGATTGACGTGGGATTTTTTGGTACTCTTGGCGAACATAGTGTCTACTTTTAACATTATTGTATTAATATAATAGATAGACTCTGTTAGTCTGCTTTCGAATTTTTTCTCTCTCTATATATATAGTTTTCTCGAGCTGCTCCGCTAGCACCGTACTTCAGAAACAACACGTCGGTAATTGTTGGAAGCGGTGAGACGACCTCCTTCTGGCATGATCATTGGATCGGCCCGGCTCCCCTAGCAGAACTGATGCCAGCACTCCATTCATTCTCCACACGGCCAAACATCTCCTTAAGGCTCGCACTGCAAGACGAAGGATGGAACCTCCACCTCCACCTCCAGCCTAGACTATCTGCTGTGGCATCGGAAGATCTCCACAAGCTGCTGCAAGCCCTTCAGGGCGTCCACCTCCAACCCCAGCAGCCTGATGCACGACGAATGAGAACCTCACTAGCACCTTTCTCCAGCGCAGCGCTATATCGGGCAATGTCACGCACCTCAGGTGCAAGAAGAACAATTTGCCCACCGGATATGGAACAACTATGTGCTACCTGCAGCCAAGTGGAGGACCAACAGCATCTATTCATGGAATGCATCCAGGCACAGTCTGTTTGGCAATTCTTCTGCCCGGCTCACAACATGAATCAGGTGCAAGTCCATGAACTTTGGGACCACCCACTACTACAAGGAACCGAACAACGCCTTCAGTCCACTATAATTTCTTCAATCCTCTGGAACATTTGGAAAGCAAGGAATGCAAAGGTCTTTGACAATAAAGATACACCTGCACGGGTAGTCGCTCGAGCGGTGGCCAATGACCTTCACGCCCTATATGTCTTCGTTCTTGGAGTCATGGAGTGACAGCAGATTGATGTTGTAATAGGCTAGTTCGGGTGCCTGTCTCCGCCCCCCATCTAGTCATCTCACAAATCCTTGTATGCCACTCGCTTTGCACGCTTAATATAAAGTTCAGGTCCGCATTTTGCCTGCCCGTAGTTCCGTTAAAAAAAAACACACCGCAACGGAGAGTTGGCCGTCGGCCGTCGACGTGAAGCCCCCGCCCCAGAATCGTCCGCCCGACCTCAGACGGCGGCACTCCAACGCCCGCCTCGCCTCCTCAACCAAGTCTGCCTACCCTGGTGAAAGCTAAAACTCCTCAAACCGCAAATAAATCATAGCACGGAATCCATATGGATCGTGTACACATCATCATAGCAGTGATTTTCTTTTTTTCTTTTGTATTTACAACTGGTCAACTCAAATGAATACCTTATTTTTGAAATATGTGCTTATATGAGGCGTATTAGTAGGCACACTTAAAACTCCAAAAATGTCCTCTAAAAAAAGAACTCCGAAAATGTCATCTCAAAAAAGAACTCCAAAAATGGCCTGCTGCTATCCCTGTGCAAGTAGCTCTTGCAGCTTGTTCTGCCGGAGGTATTCTTGGATGGCTGAACGCAGTGCGTGATTCGGGATGGTGTCACGGCTTGAAAGAGTTTTGTTTGTCACTGGAGACGTGTCATGCCCACTATCCAACCAACGTCTAAGGGCATCAGATTCGTAGGTGAAGCCATCTGCTGCCACCTGAGGATCTCTCATGACAACCTGAAGATAGGCAATAGCAGAAAGTTGGCTATCTGACGGCAGATAACAGTGTAAAACCACCAAAGAGAACAAAGGCACCTTATATATATATATTTTAGTTTTTAGAATGTATCACCTGAGAGATTGGGCAAAGGAAGTAGGATGGCGTGGCAACAGCTCTACTGCTTTCACTGAACATGGATCGAAAAGATTGTGACAAAGGCGAAGGAGCTTCCTTTATCATAGGTTCAATCACCCTCCACACATCGCGTTGAAGATCAGGGCGTTTCTGCCTGCTGAGCTCCGAGCACTGCAGCCCAATTCTTGCAAGCTGCTCCACCTGCACCAGAGGCCACTCACCTGCTGAGTGATCCAACACAGAATGCAGGTCATCATCGTTCAGTGCCCCCTGCACCACCTTTATCAGGCGCAGAGGTACCCTTCCAGTCAAGAGACGCAGGATGGTAACACCGAAGGAGTAAGTGTCAGACTCTGGTGTAAGCTCTCCTGTGCAAAAGAACTCTGGGTCCATGTATGCCGGTGTGCCCATAGGCTGGGAGGTGAAGTGTGCGTCGCTGCCAGTGACATTGGACTCCAGCAAAAGACGCGAGATCCCAAAGTCGCTGACCTTGCTCAGTAAGTTTGCATCCAGGAGGATGTTGCCTGGCTTAAGGTCCCCATGCACAACGGGATGAGGCTTGTGCTTATGAAGGAAAATCAGTGCAGAGCAAACCTCCTTGATGATTCGGATACGCACCTGCCAAGTGAGTGGCAGGGTGTTGTCAACACAGTTCAGACGATCTTCTAGGCTTCCATTTGGTAAGAACTCATAAACAAGGGCTGACGCTTCAGGACAGGCTCCAATAAGGGTGACTAGGTTCGGATGCCTCACTCTACTGAGTATCGCTACCTGCAAAAACAAATTAGAACAACATGACTTGTAGGGTTTATATGTATGCCCTGTTGTGCCAAACTGCCAATACAAAATAGCAAAAGAAGCATTTTACCTCTTGCTGGAACTGTGATTGGGCATGCAAACTTTCAGTATCGAGTATCTTTATAGCTACCGCTGTGCTACGAAGAAAACCTTTATAGACAGGTCCAAATCCACCTCGACCGATGTTAAGTGAACTGCTGAAAACCTGTGTAGCCTGCTCCAACTCCATCAAGGAGAATTCAGAATTCATTGCTCCATAGGCACAAGGTGCTGTGAGCTCTTTCTCTATACGCATGTCCCTTGCCTCTTTAACCGCGTCATCTCGTTCCCGTTTCACTTTACTATACTCCAACTTTAGTGACTGGACAAGAGAATCAGATGCTCTCATGCTCTCTCCTAAATAGCTGGCAATAGAGTCTGACTCTGATATCCTGTGTTCCAGAAGACGCTTCTGTTGGTTTGCCTCTTGCAGTGCATTAGCATTCTCATTCCATCGGTATCTGTACCAATCAATCTCAATTTGGAGCATTAATGTTGCTTGCTTTAGAGATTCTGTCTCTTCCTTTTGTTGACAGGGTTCTTCCTCGGTTTCCTTTCTTAGTTTCATTTCCTTAATGTACATATATTCCGATCTTTTAGTCTGTGAATGGAATTAGCAATTGTTGAAAGAAAACTTTGTCAAAGTTCAGGGCAGTACTACGATTCTACTTTTTATCTAAATCATGTATAAAGAAAAAATATTCAACACACATCAAGTCCTTTTTCTATCAGCACAAGTAGTTTCCTCTCGTAAGTCAAGACCACAATGTTGTAGTACTTGAAATTTATCAATGGCATCCACGTTAACTGGTACCTGGAGTTCACAAGGTACTGTGGATTCATCTTGTGTGAACACTAAATAACTGGTGGATAGATGCCAAAATACTATGTAACAAACAAGATCTTTTTATTTTCTTTGGGATCTAAAAAACCTCGAGCATATAAATATTCAATATAGAAAAGTAATGCATATGGGTTATTCCAGAAAATGTTAATACCTCTAAATTAGGTTGAAGAAAACTTTGTAGATCCATCTTGGGATTTCCAGCACCACAAGTTGGCCGCGCTGATTTTGACTTGGTCAGTAAGCAGTAATTTGCTTCCCTGGAAAAATTCCATCCACTTAAGTGTAGGGGAAAAAAAAACATACTAGTGAAATCAAAGACTTGCTTGAGCTTCAATAAACTTCTAATAATTATTCAACTGAGAAATAAATAACAGCGATGTTACTTGATAAAATGCTGATAATTGTAAGCAAAGAGCTGTTAATCACCTATTAAAGTAAGTGGCAACTGCCAGCTCAATGATAAGCCGAATAACTACACATAGCATGGTGGCTGTATATGCCTGTAAATACAGAAATAAAAGCATATTTTTAACCAAAAAAATCACATGCTACCTCTAAATATGTTCATTTAACCATGAATTATGTCATACAATCAGTTTGTTGTGGTTTACAGTCTAGATTATCAAAAACTTGCCATCCTTTTGTCGTGAAGTATGTACAGTATTGCAGTGAATACTCAGTTGATAACAAAGGTTAGGGCACTGCATCACAACTTTTTGTCCAGTAAATATTTGGATTTTGAGGATACTAGGATGTTCCAAATAACTGACAACACAAAGTCAAATGGACTAGGGGAAGTTTTTAGTTAAGAAACAGAAGTTTCAGTCATGTAGTTTTCTATTCAATGCAAAATGATAATTCAAATTGCAGATTACGAAGACTTTTATGAAGACTCTTAGTTATGCAAAATAGCAGCACACAGTTGTATAGATCAACACAAGATAACTGAAGCTAGAATTCCTGAAGGGGGCAATAAGTGATCCAAATCCTACCTGAAAAATATTAGCTTTCCCTTGCAAATAACCATATATTGCAGTGTGAGTGAGCTTGTTGCATCACGCTCATTGCTGTCTGAGACTCTGGCGCTTTCATTTTCCTAGACAGCACAACAAACCATATCTTCTTCAAGATCAATTCTGATTATGAGCCATAGTAGTTTTTAATACTGACAGAGAGAGACCTCCTGTAATGTCTATCTGCAGCTGCACCCATAACAAGTTCAGTGACCCCATATATTTTTATCAGATGAATAAGGCCCTCATCGATTTTGGTGAATAGAAACAACCGCTTCTCAGCTCTAACCTGACCAAGTCAGAAAAGGGAATTTACTTGCTGTTAAACAGAAATGGTAGATCTTGCTCTATGCGTATGCTCTTAACAAAGATTAGTATTTAAATTGTACTCACTTTTAGTCATCAAGATGTAACTATGTATTATATAATGAGTTCAAATAGCACTAACTTTCAATATATCAAAGTGCGAGCGATCACACCCAAGTTCATACTGAATTTGGTAGCTACTGCCTAGTGCCTATTACTTCTAGTTTGTTGGTTGAGCTATTTAGGTATTTACATTCAATCGGTATATAACGAAATTAAATCAAAGCCTAGAGTTAGTAAGCACTTCATTCTTTTTTTCCTTCATTTTTCCCCAAACATATACAGCAAGAGTACTGTCCATGGGATGGGGCTGTGTAATGCGCCTTTCCACATAGGCTTTTATAGAACAATCAAAGAAATACAGAAGTAGTATCTTGCACCTTTTTCCTTGAGCATTGATCCAGGTAGCTGTCCAAAATTTGCTGCCGAGTTTCTTCAGTACAGTAAAAAGATCGGGTAAAGAATTATACTTTGCCACAGATAATACACTAAAAACACTTAGCAACAATAAGTAATAGTTGAGACCCAAACTTATCACAGCAGGCCAACAACATATTATGGCAACTTGGCAAGAAAAAAGTACATATTTAGCTTTATTCACAAGAAACCATCAAACTGAGAGCAAGTCACATAACTAACCAAAGTTTGGTGCAGTTACTATGTGGATGATGATGATCTCTGCGCTATCAGATGCATGATCAATAACCCAAGAGAGTACAGACTGGGCATCCCTAGGCTCCTCAGGGATTGCAACGAACACCTTGTCTCTAAAGAGACTCTTCTGCCTGAGCATCATGTGTGCAGCTGAAAAGGTGCTAAGGCCTTGGAGATGGACCAGAGAGTGAGAGAGATATTGTTCTTTCATATGGTATCAACCAGTTTCCTTTTCCGATGGCTGATATATATCGAACCAAACTATGGCACAGGAAAGCATTTCCCGTTTGACTAGGCAATTCCCATTAGCACACGGTAATGCTTCCTATGGTAGAGACAAAGTTTGAACAAAAAGTCAAGTCAAATATGCATGATTTGAAGCATCCTTTGTCTCAATAGGTTGACAAATATTCTGCTGACTGCCACTTCATTTCAAGAAATATTGGTTGAATTTCCTTTCCTAATTTACATGGAGGAGCTCAGTCCACTAGACTAGTTGATTCCCACTCCCTGGATAGAAGGGCAGAAGGCTACCTAAGTCTTCCGAAGACCCCTTCAAATTCCAGTAAAGTCCAACAAAAGGATGGATGTATAGCGGTTTTTTTCCTGCGAATATGATGGGCAACCCGTCATACACTGAAGGTAGCGGAAGAACTCCACTTACATTTGCCTTCCACGGTATTACAGTAATGAAACATAGTTCTCCAGCTGAGCAGCTATCCCTAGTGAAACCCAACAGTAAACAGCCAAAGCAAAAGACACCCTGAATTCCAGAAATTTCATCTTCCGATTAGAAGCAGGGTGTAAAAGCATTACATATTCACCTCCAGCTACCTACACGCCACTAGACAACTGAGTAACTTAGCACAACATCTTGAAAAAAACAGATCCCAGTCGCCGGAGATTTTTTTTAAAAAGAACTATTGGATACATGGATGGTAAAGCAAAAATTAATCATGACGATCGATGAACTAGGTCCGAATCTAACCATGATGGAACAACTGGGAAGCGCTACGAAATGACTGGGAGGAATACCTCTCTGAGTTCAGGCAAGCTCAAAAGCTATGACCCGATGTGGGTACGGACTCCAAAGATTCACACAGCGCAGCAGGCCAGAGAGCCCCGAGCCACCGGTGCCCGGGCGTAGAGACCGGTGACGCTGGGCCATGGGAGTGGATGCGCGAGCGCAGCGGCGAGACCATGTGGCCGTCGTCCTCGGCAGGGAGGCTCCACTGCAGCTGCCCCATCGCCGTCCGGTGAGCGGCGGCCAGCGCGTGTGCCGGGGGGCCGCGGCCCGGAGCGCAACGGTTCGCCACGGCCCACGGAAGATGTGTGGTTGGATTATGGGGCCACAAAGGCTGGGCTGGTTGTGTTGGGCTCAGTGGGCTGAAAGGCTGAGCATGTAGGTGCCGTGGGATGCTCTCTCGACTCCATCTCCGAGAGCGCCGAGCGGGAGTGGCGATCTAGCCAGATACTGAGTAATTGCTTGATAAGGTAAACCGATACAGTATCTTTTTTTGAAAAAGGAAGAAGGTAATCCGATATCAATTTCTTGGGGAAATCCAGAGCAAGATATCATTGCTAATAAATGCTCAGGGTGGCCGGGAGCATTGCAAGCGTTTGGCAGCTACTGCTAGGAGATTCCGAACCAAAAATATAATTCCAACTCCACTCGTGCCAAGCATCAAATCTTTATTTGACACGAGTGGTGATGGAAATCACTAGACACAGACGCCGCAAATACTCACAGCACTAATCACGAGAAATCCGCATCCGCATGTACGCACGGCAGGACGCCGGCGGCTCCGCCGGAACAGCCCAAACTACGTACGCGCCCCCTCCTCTCCTATAAGTATCCGCACCGCCGCCTGTCGTCGCAGCTACACACACATTAGGTAGAGTACCAGTACGTAGTTTTTGGCAGGAAAAGATGGGATCCCTGCCCAACGCCGTGGCCGTCGTGGTTGTGGCGGCGCTCGTCGCCGGCGGGTCGTGCGACTCGCCGTCGGTCCCCAAGGTGCCGCCGGGCCCCAACGTGACGACCGACTACGGCGGCAGGTGGCTCGCCGCGAAGGCCACCTGGTACGGCAAGCCCATCGGCGCCGGCCCCGACGACAACGGTAAAGATATAGATTCTGCTTTCACTCAGCCCATATATCATGTAGTGTAGCCGTGTGCGATCGATACGATGACGGCGTCGTGCGTGCAGGCGGCGCGTGCGGGATCAAGGACGTGGAACTGCCGCCCTACAGCGGCATGACGGCCTGCGGCAACATCCCCATCTTCAAGGACGGCAAGGGCTGCGGCTCCTGCTACGAGGTGTGTTGGTTCGTTCGTATTCCATCATCAATTGCTTGTTGCTTGCCTACAACCATGTCATGTGTCATGTGTGAGACCTTCACGAAATTGATCGGCGCAACTGTTGGATTATTTCTGCACGCAGATCAGATGCAGGGCGCTAGAGGAGTGCTCCAAGAAGCCGGTGGTGGTGTTCATCACCGACATGAACTACGACCCCATTGCCCCCTACCACTTCGACCTCAGCGGCACGGCGTTCGGCTCCATGGCCAACCCCGGCCTCGGCGACAAGCTCCGCCACCGCGGCATCATCGACATGCAGTTCAGGAGGTCTGTCAATGTTAATTCGTTATTGGCCTATTTCTCGATCAAATGAACATGCTTCTTCATCGTCTGTCTGTATATATGCAAACATATAAATGATCGACATGGAGCATATATATACATGCAGGGTTCGGTGCAAGTACGCGCCCGGCCAGAAGATCGTGTTCCACGTGGAGCATGGTTCGAACCCCTACTACCTGGCGGTGCTGGTGAAGTTCGTTGCTGGCGACGGCGACATCGTGCAGATGGACCTCAAGGAGAAGGCGTGGCCGGAGTGGAAGCCGATGAACCACTCGTGGGGCGCCATCTGGAGGATGGACCCGCCCAAGGCGCTCAGGGGCCCCTTCTCTATCCGCCTCACCAACGAGTCCGGCAAGAAGCTCGTCGCCACCGACGTCATTCCCGAGGACTGGAAGCCCCACACCGTCTACAAGTCCAACATCCAGTTCTAGATTTCTGCCACACAACCGATTATCGAGCATTGTGCTAATCAGACTTAGGTTTTTGAACTCGATCTCGTATGTAATCGAGGCTCAAATTTTGTTCGGGGTCCAAAGATTTGCAGTGCAGTTCTATAAAATGTCAGGCCGATTAGTGTTGAATAAAACTGACTAATTTTCATTTCCATGCTTGCCGCATCACTCCGTGCGTGTTGAACATGCAACGTCCTGTATCACTCCCTGCCTGCGTATGATTCCGCATGCCGAAGATTAAGGAAAGTAGCCCAATTAAATCGTCACATGCAGGAGATTAGGAGGTTGATTAATTAGTTAGGCTAGACTTTATGAACGCACTCGTTGTACGTGGGATACATTTTGAATGTTAGGATTGATCGAACTCTTGGTAAGATGGAGTGACCTGGCCACTTGGGAGGAAAACCCCACGAATGCTATATTTTATTTTTGGAAAAAGTCCATTTTAGTCCACTAACCCATGAACAAAAGTTAGGCTCATTTTGTCCCCCAAACTAGAGTAAAATACATGGACAGTCTCTAAACTTGTATCCATGTATCGTCTAGGTCCCTAAAGTCTCAAAATATATTTTTTGTCACTAAACTTGTCCTCATGTGTCATATGGGTTCCTAAACTCTCAAAATATATTTTTAGGTCCTCGGACCTGTGCAGGAGTGTCATCAAAGGTCCATAAACACGTCATGGGTATCATCATGAGCCCAAACACGTAAGAAGATGAGGACTCCACCTTATTCTCACACTATACATCTCTTTTTTTGCCGCATTTTGAGAGTTTGGGGACCCGGATGATACACTGAGATAAGTTTGAGGACTTGAAAATAAGTTTTGAAAGATCGAGGACCAAGATGGCACACCTAGACAAGTTCGGGGATCTAAAAATGTATTTTGAGAGTTTGTGACCTAAATGACACTACATAACAAGTTTAGAGACCGGTGGTGTATTTTGCTCCCCAAACTATTTTAGTTGGTTCAATCTACCCCATAATGAGATTTGTATTCTATGTTTCTCCCTATACAAGTTGAATTTGAAGTTCAAATTTGACGAGATGACTTATGACTGCCCTATATTAGAAAAATATATTTAAAATTTCTCATGGTTTTTCTCATATAGTTTTGTATACTTAGCATAAATTTCATATTAAATGTTTCTAATCTATGAAAATAACCACGAAAAATGCTTAATATGAAATGTCATTATGTTGTAAATCTCCTCACAAAATTTGACTGAAAAATGCATCTTGTACGTGGAGAAACAAAAAAAGACAAATCTCATTTGGGGTAGATTAGACCAAATCAAATAGATTGAATAGTAAATTGAGCTTAAATTTTATTGAAGGGGTTATATGGACGAAGTACATAGGTGAAAAAAATCTAAATTAGTACCCTCAAGTATGAATAAAGTTCAGATAACCTCCTAAACTATGTTTTGGTTCATTTTACGCCCACAACTATCTCAATCGGTCCAATCTACCCTTTTATAAGTTTTTTTATTATTTCTCCCTACACAAGTGGTGTTTTAACATAAATTTTGTGGGATGATAGAGACCCACATATAGTTTTTTTTAAATATAATACAATTTTTTCATCACTATTTCTTATAAAATTTAGTTTGATATAGTTAATTTATTATTACATATCATAGTCTTTCAAAATAATGATAAAAAATCATAATATTTTTTTTAAAATATAATTTATGATCCGCTCTATCATACCTCAAAATTTGAACTCAAACTAACATGTGTGCATGTGGAAACAAAAAAAGAAAAATCTTACAAAGGGTAAACTGAACCATTTGAGATAATTGGGGGTGTAAAACAGACCAAAATATACTTTAGGGGGTTATATGGACTTTGTCCATAGTTAAGGGTAGTAATTTAGACTTTTTTTCTTTTTTTCGGGTGCATGAATGCTATATTTTTTGTTATCTATCTATCTATCTATCTATAATATAAGGACCAGTTCTTTTAAAAACACTTCTCACCTAAATAATTATTACTCATCCCTCGTAAAGAACCCACGTGTTAGGTCTAACGATGAAAAAGACATGGAAAGTTTTCATAGATAAGAAAAAACGATGTTTTTAGAGAGTTTCTGCCGTTTTAGCATAACTTTTCTTATCATGGTATATTTAATTTGACGGCTGGGAAAATTATTTATCTATCTATAGTATGTAACACCCAAATAAAATCCATGAAATTGTTTTCACAGATTCCTTCCACTTTCTTTGGCTGAGTTCAAAGGCTTCGTCAATGATCTTGCACTTCAATTTCTGGATTTTGTCTTCTCTATATAACCTTACATCTAAACTAAAAAAAATTGTTTGATTTGCGCTTTTTTGGCCAGGAAATCTAACTACCTGATCTATGCTCAATTTGCTCATTAAGCATACCCGTTCATATACATACAGGTTCTTTGAATCACACATCCGATATGATTGTTATCCCACAAATTGAACCGTGCACCATACTTAAGTACATTCATCACTAGTATACACCAAGTTGAATCATGTTTTAGTACATAGATGAGGACATACGTCTTTACGTAGTGTTTTACATGTCAATTGCATTTGCAATGATTATATTCATTCTTCTTATTAAAGTGTCATTTTAAATAATTAGAAATTTCTATTTACTCCTTATTTTTCTCTCTCTAGGAGGCCAAGTATAATTGTTTCATACAAAATTTCTTCATGAATATTAATAGTTTCATTTTGCCAACATGCTCTTTCAGATAAAAGTCACACCCTTAAGGTGTCAAAACTCGACCACTTGACCAATCTCTTGCTTAGTCAACTTTGATGTGCCAGTTTCTCATAAAATTTAAGAATTTCCTCTCACAAGATATATGTCATAATTCCCTATGAGTACAATTTCTCCAATATGACAAAGGCCTTGGCCGAGCTTTATATATAAAGCAAAATACTGGGGACACTAGTTTATGGGGTTACCAATTATACATTTGAGCACACGCACCGCTGGGCGGTCCAGGCAATCGACAGACGCCACAAAAGGGCCCTCCAAGACAACCATAAGAGACAGAATATCACTACTTAGGACAGTGGATCACAATGACATGGATCTCTTGAAGTGCCTATAGGACTTGAACCTCCAGTGGAGCCCCTAAAATCGTCACAGCGGAAGCTAGAGAATTGAAAGTGCATCTAGGCATTTAATCATTTTTGGTGATTAATGATAATAGAAATTTGGATATAATGTGTTCAATAAGATGTGCAGGTGTAAATCAAAAAGGAAAGAAAAAGAAATGAGAAAGGAAGGTGCCCAATTCTTATCTCTTGATGGTAGATGCTATTGAAGATTTTAAATATCCTTTTTGGTTTGAATTTGAGTATAGGATCACCGTACTATCAAGAGGAACAAGTAATCGCAAAATCATGTGACTTTGATGCTCAATCCTTATCCACAAACCTATCCCCAAAGCCATTACACTCCAAAACTTACAATTTCATATTGTGCTGTTGTGCACCGGAAATTTCCGGTTCACCGTAGATATCAACTGTTGAGCGCCCGTTGACTTTTCACCGGAAATTTCCGGTGTCTGGCGGAAATATCCGACATATGCGACGGAAATTTCCGGTGATCTTGTCGGAAATTTCCGGTATAACTCGCCCCAACGGTCACATTTATGAGAGAGTTATATATACCCACTCCCACTCTTCATTACTGTTCTTTTGGCTCACTTGACGAACCCTAACCTCTCCCAAGCTTCCAAGAGCTCTCCCAACACTCCTTGCTTCGATTTCCAAGTGTGTAGTAGTGTGTTGGTTGAGGGACTTGAGCTTAGTGATTCAAGTTCCGTTCTCCATTCTCTTGAGCATCAAGTTGGTGATTCTTCGATTACTTTGTTTGTTACTCTTGGGGATTCATCCTCTAGACGGTTAGGCGTTGCCGAGAGCATCCAAGCAAGCTTGTGGATTTGCCTCGGAAGTTTGTATCACCCATCCTTCGTGGATTGACTAGTAAGTGAACTTAGCTCCTTTGTGGTGACTAAGTGGAGGAAAGTGGCTTGGAGTTGATAAGCCCGCCTTTCGTAGGCCCTCAACGGAGACGTAGCTTCCTTTGTGGAAGTGAACTTCGGGTTAAATCTTGTGTCTTCGTTGTGATCTTTGTTCTTCGTGTTCATCTAGTTCATCGTGTTCTTGCTAGCTATTTCACTCGTTTGTCTCGATCTATACATTGGTGAAGTTCTAGCTGCTAGTAAAGGTTCTAGAGGGTAACTTACTTCCATAACAACATATTGATTCATATAGATTTGTTATTGTTGCTCTTATTCATCTTGTGATTTAGTTGACGAGTATTCACCGGACATTTCCGGTAGTAGGCGGAAATTTCCGGTAATTTAGCAGAAATTTCCGGTGGCTACCGAAAATTACGGTTCATCTGACATTTCGCGAAGTTATTTTTGATAATTTTCAATTGCGTCTATTCACCCCCCCTCTAGGCCTAGTGTTGATCCTTTCAAGAATTCCATTAACAACGCCTTCAGAAGACTAAGATGCACCAACGTCAACATTAGATTTTCACCTCGAACACCCCTAGGCCACCGCCAACAGAAGTGATTGCAGCGCAGTGCCCTCAACAGGAAAGTAAAGTCTGAAACCTCACCGCAGCCCGATCGAGCAAGTCAAACCAAAGCTTTCGCCTGCGCGCGAATCACTACTAGAATAGAACTAGAGGAACCGAGCCTAAAAAACACGCTGTCATCCAGCAACCACACCTTGTAACCGTCGAACCACTCCACAAGACCCCCACCTGAGACTAGGGTCAGGTTCTATCCATGATGCGTCTGAGCCCTATCCACCTCCCATCGATTGGAGGTGACACTGAGCAATTCCAATAGGAAATTAAAGCTTGGATCTAGCAGAGGAGGACAACAGACGAACGGGGACAACCAACAGGGGACACAGCGAGGTCGGATCCTCGGGGAGGACGGGGTCGAGGGTCAAACCTTGCTCCCCTCCCACTCACCTCACCCAGCTAGACCGGAGGAAAGCGACAGGGCCAGGGCAAGGCCCGAGAAGGGGCAACGCCAGCCCAGTGACACCGCACCCCTTCCCCTGGCGGAGAACCGAAGCCGATGGCGGCCCCGCGCGCAGATCTGCTGCCGCCGAGGCCTCCCAAGGCGACTCCGACCCAGCAGCTACGCGTACAGGCCGCCGAGGCCGCGCCACCGCCGCCAAAGCACCATCCGTCCCGCGCGGGCTCCCGCGCCGGTGGGGGAGAGAGAGGAAACACCACCAACGACACGGATACAGGTGTTGCCTCCTCGAATCGACCAGCCCCGCCGCCGACCGGGGACGTCGCTACCATCAGGGGAAGCCGAAGAGCCATGAGGCCATGCAAAGAGGAGAAGACGAGCCTCGCTGCCGCCTTCCTCGCGGGTGCGCTGCTTAGCTCGTGGCCCGCTCGGGCGGCGGCACGGCGAGGAGAGGCGACGGCCTGGGGGGGGGGACGGTGGCACGGGGGTAGGGTTTCACCCGTCGCCCTGGGAGAAGTGCGCAGGCTTCCCCCCCTAAAAATTTCTCCAATATACTAGTAGAACTAAAAGAACACTGAAATACCTACAGATCCTCACCAAACTAACCCGCTGCCTTTTGTGCCTAACTTCCTCGTGGGCGTCCTACAATGAACTCGTTTGCCTTATCAGCCACCAGCCAGCAGTATTTTCTCTTAGAACAAATTAGCACCAGCAACCAGCCACCAGCCAACCAGCAGTATTTTTCTCTCAGCACAAACCAGCACCAACCACCTACCACCCGCCGGCCGAACAGGGCGCGTAGTTCAGCTGGTAAATTAAAGTTTGAAAACTGTCCATTGGGGTTTGAGTTTTCGATTAAACATGAGTACTCACATTTTCATTTGCAAACTCAGTCCCTTGAATATGCTATAGATTGTATGCATGTATTCGTATGACTGGATGTATTAGAATATTGAGTAAAGTGCATTCACCATACACGAAGTTGTATCGTTGTTTCACTTTGATCCATCAAGTTGTAAATGTCGCATCCACCATACATTAAGTTGTTGGATGTGTGCATATATAATCCATATATACTAGTGGTGCGTATTTTGCAGATGTGACATACTGTTGACAAAGACATGGAAGGGTCTAAATAAATGCTTGAAGCAGTGGAGGGGCTAAAATGGAAATTTGGCATATAGTCTTTGCTCAAATCATCTCCAATCAAAGCATTCTCCTCCAAACAAAACACCAAGGCCACAGTCTAAAAATCATCATTAGCCCTAAAATTAAACCTCACAACCACATGTCTACCTCTAACGATGGTGCTTAGGATAGTGAGGGCCAAGTAGCTTGTGTTAAATAAAGTTTTGTGATTGCTTATATTCGTTTGTAATATGCACCGACAAAACTTACAGAAAATTTACATCATAAGTTCTATTATCATCATCACAAAAGTAGGCATTCACTAATCCTAAGTCGACTTTCCTTGCATTTTGTGCATGATATAAATTTATAGCACATACAAACCAAGACAAATTGACAAATCGCGTACGGTGAAAGAAAAAATTAAATATGATGCTGCATCCTGCTAGTTAATAGTAAAGCCTTGTCCTATCCAACTCTAGTTGCACCAAGTATAAAAAAACTCTGGTTGCACCATAATTCACGGACCTTATTAATAGTAAGACATATGTCTTCGATCTAGCTTATGATGACCTTCTAATCGCCCCGATTGCCCAACGCCTCCACCTCGACTGACTCCATCAAGAATAAAATCACAAAGTTGGAAGCTTTACGCAAAAAATGTCGCTATGGAGGTGCCATGCTCGGTCCACACTACTAGAAAAAGCAGCTTTTGCACCGGTTGTGAACCCCTCTTTAGCACCTGATCAAATAACTGGTGCTAAATATGGACACTCGCTAAAAAATATGCGTGTTGTTGGGATTCAAACTCAGGACCTCTTAGCTCACGCGTACCCTATTTTCCATCTCACCTACGCAGCGTATGTGACTAGGTAAAAAATGATTTCCCTTTAAAGTAGCATGTGACCGCCCCCCCTTTAGCACCGGGTTCGTATTACCAACCGATGCTAAAAGACCTTTAGCACCGGGTCGTAACATCATCGTATTACCAACCGATGCTAAAAGACCTTTAGCACCGAGTCGTAACATCAATCGGTGCTAAAGGGTCTCTGAGAGCTCGTGAATTATGGACCCGGTGCTAACATAGCATTAGCACTGGGTTTTGATGACGTCGAGGCATATGAGGAGGACGGATGTGGTTTTCTCTATCATAGCACAAAATACCACCAACACATAATTTTGGACAGTGGGTCACCATATTATACAACTTAATGTATCATATTGCTACGTTTGTAACTTGTTGGATTAAAGT